>OY751449.1:12897374-18319874 GCA_963565745.1 Phengaris arion | reverse complement strand
CACAAACAGAGAAAAACCGGTAAAAGCAGCGCTAGTAATTCTGGACCCAAATGTCAGGATAACCACAAAAGACAAATGGACAAGCGAAAATATAGCCAGTGCCATAATAACTCTCCCAGGAAATACAGAGATCGGAATCCTGTCAATATACTGGGAAGAGTATATCGGAGTGGAGGAGCAGATAAACCAACTCGAACACATCATAAACGACATGAACACAAACCTGCTAGTGGTGGGGGGGGACGTAAACTCTAAGAGCCAATGGTGGGGGGAAAACCAAGAAGATAAAAGAGGCGAAATCTTAGCCGAATACTTAGCAAGCAAAGACTTGGAAATTCTAAATACCGGTAACACCCCAACATTCTATACAATAAGAAGAGGCATCCCCTATACTAGTATAGTCGATATTACCTGCTGCTCCACACCGACGATGGGACTGATCACTGACTGGAAAGTGGACCCAGATCTCATAACCACCTCCGACCACAGGGCAATAACCTTTAAAATACAAACACAAAAGGACCCTGCAATAAACGAAAACAAAACCGAAAAGCAACAGACAACTAGAAAGTACAACACGAAGAAAGCAAATTGGTCAAAATTTAAAGAAATACTGGAAAAAGGACTAACAGAAAATAAAATAACAACAGATAACATAGACAACATAAAGGACCCTGAAGAGATGAACAAAATGGTGGAGAAATACACAGAAACAATAAAACAAACATGCGACGAGACAATTCCCACAATAAACCCAAAGAAAACAAGACAAATAAAATGGTGGACCGATGAACTTAAGGAAAAAAAGAAAAATGTAAAAAGACTCAGAAGAAAGATAAAAAAGGCAAACCCCAGAAGAAAAGACCACGTAACCCAGGAATACTTAAGAGAATTAAATGAATATAAAGACATGATACACAACACCAAAAACGAAAGCTGGAAAACATTCTGTACCACACAAGCTAAGGAAACAATGTGGGACAAAATATACAGAGTATTAAAAATAACAAATAAAACAAAAGAAGACCTACTACTAACAGACAATGACCATGACTGCGACGCTGAGGAATCAGCACAACTATTAGCAAAGACTTTCTTCCCTGACGATGACGAGACACATGACACAAACTACCACAGACAAATACGAACAATGACGAAAGACATAACGACAAAGCTACATGAACGTGACAAAGAAGAAAAACACCAACCAATAACAAGAGAAGAAATAGAACAGACAATACGATCAATGAACCCTAAGAAGGCACCAGGAGAAGACAACATGACATCAGACATATGTGAACATACCTTCAGAACAAATGAAGAAGTAATGACAGCCATATTTAATGCATGCGGCAGGATAGGATGCTTCCCCCGTAGCTGGAAAATAGCCCGAATAGTAGTGCTGAGGAAACCTGGAAAAGAGAACTACACCACTCCAAAAGCCTACAGGCCTATTGGACTCCTACCTATAATGGGAAAGATCCTAGAAAAGATCCTCTGCAAAAGAATAATGTGGCAACTTGGGAGAGAAAACAGAATAAACCCCAGACAATACGGCTTCATGCCACAAAGAAGTACTGAGGACGCCCTATACGACGCTGTCGACATGATCAAAAAAGCAGTAGAAAACAAAAAGATCATAGTGGTAGTATCCCTAGATATAGAAGGCGCCTTCGATAATGCTTGGTGGCCGAAAATGAAAGAGCAACTTCACAGAAAAGGAATAGAAAAGCATCACCTTAGAACAATGTTCGACTACCTCTCTGACCGGAACATAAAACTGAGCTACGCAGGCCACACAGTGGAAAGACAAGCTAAAAAGGGGTGCATTCAGGGATCAGTAGGAGGACCACTCATGTGGAATATCATAATGGACCCCCTCCTAGAAGAAGCGGAACACCTAGACGCACACCTGCAGGCCTTTGCGGATGACTTGCTGATAATAGCTATAGGGAAAGACAGCAAAGAACTTGAAAAATCAACAAACACCGCCCTGAAAGCAGTAGAAGCCTGGGGACACAAAAACAGGCTCCGATTTGCGGCTCACAAGACCCAATCGTTAATCATAACCAATAAACTAAAATACGATAAGCCCAAATTGGAGTTCTGCGGCACGGACCTGAGTTTCACAGAAAGCATAAGAGTGCTGGGTATGACAGTGGACAGAAAGCTAACCTTTAGAGAACACGTTGAGGAAATAAATAGGAAAGCAATAAACATCTACAAAAAGCTGGCAACCGCGGCAAGAGCAACGTGGGGCCTCAACAGCGACATCCAAAGAGTGTTATATAGCGCCGTTCTGGAACCCACGATCCTGTATGCAGCGAGTGTGTGGGAACCAGCACTCAAAAAGAAGTACATCAGGGAGAAGATCGATAGAATAAACAGACTATTTACCATCAAAATGTCTAAAGCCCACAAGACTACCTCCCTGATGGACAGCACACTGCTCAGTGGAACCATACCGCTGCACCTCAGGATCGTGGAGAACGCAGCGCTGTACAGGATAAAAAGAGGCAAACCCATGGAAGTGTACCCTGACCGCTGTATAGAAAGACGAGCCCACCCCTTCGACCTTCCTCACCCGGCTGAGAGAACCCCCCTGCCATTCCTCCTAATCACAGGAGAAGAAGACCTAGACACAATAGAAGAGGGAATACCCAACATCTTCACAGACGGAAGCAAGCTGGATGGCAAAGTAGGAGCAGCAGTGAGCTGGTGGGAAGGAGACAAAGAACTAAAGTCAACCAAAATCAAACTCGAGGGTTATTGTTCGGTCTATCAAGCGGAGCTGGTGGCAATTTGGAGAGCAGTACAGATGCTAACAAAGTACAGAAGCCCGGGTAGCAGGAAAGCCAATATACTGTCCGACTCAAGATCCGCACTACAGACACTCGCGGACCCGAACAGCGTCAACCCAGTTGTCGTGGCCATAAAAAACCACATCAAAGATAACATGGCCACGATAAACTGGTACTGGATCAAAGCCCACATTGGCCTGGCAGGAAACGAGAGGGCAGATGAACTGGCAAAGGCAGCCACCAGAACAAAGACAGCACCGGCTTACAGTGCGGTACCAATAAGCGCAGCAAAGTTCCAACTGAGAAGGCATACACTCGAGACCTACCAAGCACACTACGAAGAGCAAAGAAGCGGGAAAAATATAAGCAAGTTCTTCAGGAGCGTCCGCCAGGCACATAAAATTATCACAGAAATTCCCAAAGACAACCTTATGGCTCAGATACTCACCGGCCACGGAGGGTTTGGAGAGTATCTGCACCGCTTCAAAATAAAGATCAACACTGAAAAATGCGAATGTGACGGTAGAACAACCCAGACTGTGATGCACTGCCTGTGCGATTGCCCGATACACCTAGTAAGAAGAATGGACGCAGAAGACAAAATGGAAATCACCATAAAAGAAGACACAATAGCGGATATCCTGAATAATAGAAAACAAAGAAAAATATTCGTGGAAATGGCACGAAACATAGCAACGAAGGTCATCAACAGAAATAAAACATGACACCTGGCGCGAAACTGTTAAAAAAAAAAAAAAAAAAAAAAAAAAAAAAAAAAAAAAAAAAAAAAAAAAAGTTTCAATTTATTTACCCTGTATAACAATAAAGTAATAAGGCTGTCGGAAAATAAATACCGACAGTTTCTAAAAAAAAAAAAAAAAAAAAAAAAAAAAAAAAAAAAAAAAAAAAAAAAAAAAAAAAAAAAAAAACCTAACCTAACCTAACCTAACCTAACCTAACCTAACCTAACCTAACCTAACCTAACCTAACCTAACCTAACCTAACCTAACCTAACCTAACCTAACCTAACCTAACCTAACCTAACCTAACCTAACCTAACCTAACCTAACCTAACCTAACCTAACCTAACCTAACCTAACCTAACCTAACCTAACCTTTTTTTTTTTTTTTTTTTTTGATCTCGCAGGGGAAAGGTCATTACGCCCTTCCCGGGTTGGGGGACCCGGGGGTATGTGGGACTCCCGGCGCGACTCGCCGGTTTACCCACTAAAACTAACCTGCGGATTGCCATCAGCCGCTATAAGGGGAGTGTCCCGGATCTGTCTAGCACAGGACACCCCCCGCGACCGGCCGGTCTACCTCTATAGGGACCGGACTTCCACCACTATTAGGGGCCGCTCCGACAACCTGAAGCGTCCCCCTCGGCGCCGGGACTAGCTAAGCCGGGGAGGTTCCCATCCTCTCCCGGAGCCCCGTTAGACGGAAGATTGGAGGTTCGCAAAGCGACGCCTCCGCACTCCCGTCCTACGCCGGCGGAGCGGAACAGAGGATGGATCTATCTCTCTGTCCCGCTCCGCGGTCTCTTTCTGCGAAATTACGGATTCGCAGAAAGAGACCGCCGCCTGCCAGGCCTCATCGCTCTCGAGCATGCAGCGAACCACACTCGAGAGCGAGAGGTCCCGCCCAATCACTGCCACGAGATCGTGGCGCTGCACGGCCCATCGGTCGCACACCTCGAGGGTGTGCTGGGCCGTGTCCTCCGCAGCGCCACACTCGTGGCAGGCTGGCGTAGGCTCTCTCCTGGCGACCTTACACAGGTACGCACCAAAGCATCCATGCCCGGTGAGCACCTGTGTAAGGCGGAAGGTGAGGGGTTTCCTCTTGCGGCGCATCCACGCCGCAAGGACTGGTCGCAGTGCCACGGCCGTATGTTGACCATACGGCGACTGCGCCAGGACCTCACCCCACCTCCTCAGCAACCACTGCTCTCCCAGCCTTTGGAACCGCCTTAGCTCCTCCCACGGGGGGACCTCACCACGTGACCTCCCCTCTGACACGAGGAGGTTCGTCTCGGCAAGGACCCTTGCCGTGAGCTCCCAAGGCGGTTCCCCCGCCAGGGCAGTAGCTGCCGCCCAGGAGACTGTACGGTAGCCCCTGATGACCCTCACCGCTATGACCCGCTGCATTTTGTGCAGCTGGGCCACATTACGCACGGTGAGGGCATCCGCCCAAATTGGGGCTCCGTACAGGGCCATACTCCGACAGACTCCGGAGTACAGCCGCCTGCAGGCTTGGCTGGGCCCCCCCACATTTGGTAGGAGCCGGCCCAGCGCTGATGCCACCCTCACGACCTTCGGCCCCAGCTGTTGAAAATGGGGGCCGAAGGTCCACCTCCCGTCCAGGGTGAGTCCGAGACACTTAAGGGTTGGACTCACCCTGACCTCCGTCTCTCCGATAAGGAGTCGTGCACCCGGTGGGGGTCCTTTCCTCCCGGGTCCGCGGAAGAGCAGGGCTTCGGTCTTGTCTAAGCGTACCCGAAGCCCCAAGCGCTCTATGCGGCTGACAACGAGGGCTGCCCCCTCCTCAGCCAGCCGCGCGGCCTCCTGATACGTCCTTCCCCGGAACGTGACGTAAGTGTCATCTGCATAGCAGATGACATCTGTTCCGGGGAGGATGCCGCTCCGCAGGACCCAGTCATAGCCGACGTCCCAGAGATTCGGTCCCAGAACCGAACCTTGAGGGACCCCGCACTCGACCTGCCGCCTCTCTAAGGACCCCGACCGATCCTCGAACACGATCTCCCTATCGGAGAGATACGCGTCCAACAGCCTCCCGAGATACGGAGGCACTTCGAAATAGTTCAGTGCCTCGCGTATTACGCTGTGGGGAAGGCTGTTGAAGGCGTTGGCGATGTCCAAGGACACCGCCACCACCACCTCCCTCCCGCGTTCCGCTTCATCCGTCACCGATTTCAGGCGCCTCACTGCGTCGATGGTCGACCGACCGGCCCGAAACCCGAACTGTGAGTCTGACAGTCCGGGCCCCGGTCCTTCCTCCAAGTGCTGAACGAGGCGGGAGGCTATTACACGTTCAAACGCCTTGCCCACCTCGTTCAGTAACACGATCGGCCGCACCGCCGACGCAGAGTCCGGTGGTCGCCCGCCCTTAGGTAGCAGGACGAGCCGACCCTCCTTCCACGCCTTCGGGAACTGACCGCTCTGTAGACAGCGGTTGAACAGTTCCCGAAGGCTGTCTTCGAGGTGCACGAGAGCTATAGATAATACCTTCCCGTGCACCCCGTCTGGACCAGGCGCCCTTCTCTTACTACGGAGGCGGGACAGAACCCCCTCCATTTCCGCGTCGGTGACGGGTGGCGGAACACCCTCCTCCATCGAGCCCGGCGTCCGTCGGGCCATTTGCGGTGGAGCGAAACCTGCCGGGGGGTCCGGGAACAACTCCCGGACGATGTTCCCCAGCAGTTCCGGCTGGAGCGTTTCCGTCAGTGGAGCCGACTGGGCGCGAAGTTTGTCTCGCGCCCTCTTATACGGTCGACCCCACGGGTCATTATCCAGACCCTCCACCAGCTCCAGCCACGCTCGCTCCTTGGCCCGACTGATGGCCAGCTGCAGGATCTCCCTTTTGGCACGGTAGACCCTGAACAGCCGGCCATCACGCTCCTCGTCCTGGGGACGGCGCCGCCTGCTGCGAACATAGGCGCGGCGCGCCGCATCGCAGGCGACGCGAAGGTCGGCCAGTTCGGCCGACCACCAATACACCGCCCGCCGAGGAGGGGGAGGACCCCATACTCTAGGCATGGCTGCCCGGCAGACATTTGTGAGCACGTCGCCGACACAGCCAGCCATTTCGTCCACCCCCATGTCATCCATCGACGGGAGGCTCCAGCGGCCAACGATGGCCGCCTCCTCCGCCAGTTCCCGGTTGAGCTTTGTGAGTGCCCAACGCGGGAACCTGCTACGTCCCCTGGACCCTGACGCCGAGCTCGATGCGGAGACTGGAGACACCTCGAACCGTATGTAGCGATGGTCCGAGAGTGTCTCCACCTCCGTTACCACCCTCCACCCTGCCACCCTGCGCGCAACGGCGGGAGTGGCGAAACCAACCTAACCTAACCTAACCTAACCTAACCTAACCTAACCTAACCTAACCTAACCTAACCTAACCTAACCTAACCTAACCTAACCTAACCTTTTTTTTTTTTTTTTTTTTTTTTTTTTTTTTTTTTTTTTTTTTTTTTTTTTTTTTTTTTGATCTCGCAGGGGAAAGGTCATTACGCCCTTCCCGGGTTGGGGTACCTAACCTAACCTAACCTAACCTAACCTAACCTAACCTAACCTAACCTTTTTTTTTTTTTTTTTTTTTTTTTTTTTTTTTTTTTTTTTTTTTTTTTTTTTTTTTTTTTTTTTTTTTTTTTTTTTTTTTTTTTTTTTACGCCAGGAAATACGTTACGTATACCCCGCGATGATCGGGGGGTCATCGCGGGGTTATGTGGGACTCCTCGGTGCCTGTGATAGCACCGAGTTTACCCACTAAAACCTGGCGATGCCCTCCTTCTGCGCCAATGCGGGGTCGTGGGAATCGCGTGAGCATAGCTCCACGACCCCGCAGCGCGTGCCGCGTCCGGCCCTCTTCTGTTGCGGCGGCTAGATAGTGTGCCGCCGCCTGCCTCGCCGAGAGCTCCCCGGGCATTGGGGAGCTTGTCGTCTCGGGACCCATAGTGTGAGCGGCGATCCCCCGATCACCGCCCACGGGTCTAGGCGTCCGTCACTTCCATGGCGGGGGCGGGTGTAACCGCCCTTGCGCCTTGAGCCCTTGGCCTACGCGGCCGAGCCTTTGAGGGAGCCGTTCCCTTTTTGGTGCCAGGGGGCGACTTTGCTGTTACGCAGCCGCTGCTCCCCAGCACATGTCCAGTCTCGTCTTTTCCCATCGCCTCGCATACGAGGCAGTTGGGTGGCGCCGTGCAGTCGGGCGCCTTGTGCCCCGGTGCACCACAGTGGAAACATCTACCACTGAGGTCCACCGGGCACGAGCAGTTCACCGCCAAGTGGCCGGTGTCCAGGCAACGGTAGCACCGCTTTGGCCTCGCGGCCAGCAGCACTACCCTCGCCAAGACCCAGCCCACTTGTAGCCGTCCCGCACTAGTGATCTTTTTCACGGCTGCTACAGGTGCGTGTAGCCAGAGGCATCTCACGCCCTTTCGTCCTACTATGACTTTACCCGACCGGATGTCGGTGGTCGGGCAACTTCCTTCTCTTGCGACCGCCTCAATAGTATCGGCAGCCGAAGTCGAATCGTCCAGCCCGGTGACCAGCATTTCAGCGCGTTTCACCGGGCGACCAATTTTCACCAGTCTCGTGTCTAAGACCGCCCTCATCCTTGAGGCCAGGGCGTCCGCCTTCTCTTGGGCCCCTTCTCCCGATATTTCGAGCACCCGGGCGCCTGTCTGCGCCAGGCGGAAGTCGACCTTGGTGATGCCAAGTTCCGCCAGGCATATCTTATTTCTCGCCTCCGCAAGAATGGAGGCGTATGTCGCCTTCTTTTCTTCTATCACCCCCGCCTCCATGGTGAGGGTGATCGCCGCCGTTTTGGGAGGCTTCAGTTTCGCCTTCTTCTTTTTCTTATGGGCCGCCGTTTTGACGGCTCCCTTCTTCTTCTCTATTTGCTTACGCCCTTGTGACCCGACTGTGGTCCGCGGGGCGTCTGTCGTAGGTGGGACAGTTGGAGTTGCCCTCGCCTGTTCGGCCTCTTTTGCGGCCAGCGACTTTTTCTTCCTCTTGCCTTTTTTGGGTGCTGCGGATACAGCGGAAGCCAAAATAGCCACTGCGTCCACTGCCACCTTTTTCTTCTCTTTAGCCTTTACCTTCCTTTCACAAGGCTTCGGCACCTCTGCCTCTATAAAAGCCTCGACGCTTGCGGCTGATGTGGCGTCTGCCGCTAGCGGAGGTCTCCTCCTCGGTTCTGGTAGGAGCCTGTCCTCCAGGCCTGCGAGCCTCGCGTTCAGCATGTTGCCGAAGGTCTCAATGTTGGAACGCGAGACCTCCGACAACAGCTTCTGCAGGTCATCGGTAGCGGGCTTGGCCGCTTGCCGCCGTAGCTCTACTAGCTCCCGGCGCATGGCGTCGATCTGCCGTTGGAGCTGCTGGTTCTGTGCTTCCAATGCCCGCATTTCGTCGCTTTGTGAGCGGCCCCTCATCTCTGCGACGGCCGTTTTGATATTGGCGACCGCCTCTTTGAGGAACCGCTGAAATGTCCCTTTTAGGTTTTGGGACCTCGTGGCGACCATAGTGATTGTCGCCAACGAAGTCTCAACAGTCTGTGTCAGAGCCATGGTTGTTCGCTCTGACTTTTCCTCCTCTGTCACGATAGTGCCCGCGCCGAGCGACGCTCGCGTCTCTCTCGCGGACCTAGCCGATTCGGCCACCTCTGCCTCGGCCTCAAGCCGGAGGGCCGCCTCCTTCTCTCTATTTAATTCGGCCTGCGCCTTCGCCAAGCCAACATACTGGCCTGTTGTCGGCGGCCTGCCGCGTCCTTTTTTGGGTTTAGGTACCGCCCCTTTACTGAAGGACGGTACCGCGTCACATTCGGGTTTTCTCTTGCGAGGTCTGTCTAGTCCGGTAGTAGACTCCCCAGACTCCAGCGACATAGCGCTGTAGACCGAGGAGTCGGAGAGGTAGTCATCGCTATCCCTCATAGAGCCTGATCCTTTGGGCTGCATTATATCGTGCAGCAACACGCGTGGTACGCGCGCCGTGTCCATCACGTCAGTATCTTCGGGGGACGGGAGTCTAAGCTCGCGCTCATACTGCACGCGAGCGAGCCCCTCCGTATCACCCCTCTCCTTCTTTCTTTGGAGAAGTCTCAATAGCCGTTGCACGCCGTTAGGCTGCGGCTGAGAAAAATCGACATCTTCGTCCGTTAAAGGTTCCGTTCCCGGTGCGGTTAGGGGCACCGAGCTCGGCCTGTTCTGCGCCATCGCGCCTCCCTCCTTCCTCTCTCCCGCCTTCTCCTCCTCCGCCATCGTATTTTGTGGCCCCCCCGTATACGAGGGCCGACCCCCCGCCGGAGCGGGAGTGTGGGATTCCCCAGCTTCGCTGGGACCCACCCGGGGAATAGTTTTCAAAGTACGACTTTCCATAGCTGTCACTTGAGGGCTGATGTCTGGCCCGATCAATTAGGGGTGATTCTGCCCCAGTACCCTTGGGACGAGCCGCCTGCTCGCCACGCATCCCACGGCCGGGCACCACAAACCCTGGATTAGGGGCCGTAAAAGCCCATCCATCACCATTCAGAACAAAAACCTAGCACGCAAACCTAACACACTCGCACAGAAGAGTAAACCAAAAAAGGAAAAATAGAAAAGTAAAGGTGTTGAAAGATAGTAAATAAATATAAGAATGCAAAAAAAGAAGAGTAAACTATAAAAAAGGAGTGAAAGATAGAGAAAGACCGGCGTTCAGCCGCCTGAGTACCTCACTCCGTGTAAAGAGCGGAGTGGCGCACCCAGGCGTTGCCCAGGGACACCAACGAGGAGGAACCGGTATCGCCCCCAACCTAACCTAACCTAACCTAACCTAACCTAACCTAACCTAACCTAACCTAACCTAACCTAACCTAACCTAACCTAACCTAACCTAACCTAACCTAACCTAACCTAACCTTTTTTTTTTTTTTTTTTTTTTTTTTTTTTTTTTTTTTTTTTTTTTTTTGATCTCGCAGGGGAAAGGTCATTACGCCCTTCCCGGGTTGGGGGACCCGGGGGTATGTGGGACTCCCGGCGCGACTCGCCGGTTTACCCACTAAAACTAACCTGCGGATTGCCATCAGCCGCTTTAAGGGGGGTGTCCCGGATCTGTCTAGCACAGGACACCCCCCGCGACCGGCCGGTCTACCTCTATAGGGACCGGACTTCCACCACAATTAGGGGCCGCTCCGACAACCTGAAACGTCCCCCTCGGCGCCGGGACTAGCTAAGCCGGGGAGGTTCCCATCCTCTCCCGGAGCCCCGTTAGACGGAAGTTTGGAGGTTCGCATAACGACGCCTCCGCACTCCCGTCCTACGCCGGCGGAGCGGAACAGAGGATTGATCGTTCTCTCTGTCCCGCTCCGCGGCCTCTTTCTGCGAAATGACGGCTTCGCAGAAAGAGACCGCCGCCTGCCAGGCCTCATCGCTCTCGAGCATGCAGCGCACCACACAACCTTTTTTTTTTTTTTTTTTTTTTTTTTTTTTTTTTTTTTTTTTTTTTTTTTTTTTTTTTTGCGGGGGGAAATTCGTTACGAATCCCCCGCTGCCCCCGGGGGAAGGCAGCAGGGGTATGTCGGACTCCCCCGGTGCGAGATGGAGTGCACCGGGGTTTACCGACTAAAACCCCCCGATGCCCTTCTTCTGCGCCAATGCGGGGCCGTGGGAATCGCGTGAGCATAGCTCCACAACCCCGCAGCGCGTGCCGCGACCGGCCCACTTCTGTTGCGGCGGCTTGGTGTTGTGCCGCCGCCTGCCTTCACCGAGAGCTCCCCGGGCATAGGGGAGCTTTGCGCTCGGGACCCATAGTGTGAGCGGCGATCCCCCGATCACCGCCCACGGGTCTAGGCTTCCGTCTCCATGGCGGGGGTGGGCTGAACCGCCCTTGCGCCTTTAGCCTTGGGCGTTTTACGCCGGGCCTTTTCCGTCGGAGCCTTTCTCTTATTTTTCGTGGTGGGCGGCTTGGCAGCTATGATGCAGCCGTTACTCCCCACCACGTGCTCCTTTGGCTTGCCTTGGGTCTCACAGACCGGGCAGTTTGGAGCCGCCTCGCAGGCGGGCGCTTTGTGCCCCGGCTTCCCACAGCGGAAACAGTTCCGGCTGAGGTCCACCGCGCACTTACAATGCGCCGCCAAATGGCCAGTGTCGAGGCAACGGTAACACCGCTTAGGCCTCGCGGCCAGCAGCGCTACCTTCGCCTCGACCCAGCCAATCTGCAGCCGCCCAGAGCTCAAGAGCTTCTTTGCGGCTGCCACCGGGACTTTGAGCCAGAGAGATCTGGCTCCTCTTGGGCCCACAACGACTTTGCCCGACTGGATATTGGCAGCCGGGCAACCTCCTTCCTTTGCAGCCGCCTCGGTGATGTCGGCGGCTGTGGTCGCGTCGTCCAGCCCGGTGATGCGCATTTCCACGCATTTCACCGGGCGGGCGACTTTTACGTCTGGACCGAGGACCGCTCGCAGTCTAGCGGCAAGCGCGTCCGCCTTCTCATTTGCGCCCTCCCCATCGACGGACAGAACGCGCGCACCGGTACGTGCCAGGCGGAAACCGAGCCTGGGGATATGAAGCTCCCCGAGGTCAATCCTTGCCCTGGCCTCCCTGAGCACCTTTTCGTATGTCATCCCCTTCTCTGTGGCCCCCGCCTCAAGGGTGAGGGTGACGGCCGCGGTGGAGGGGGGGCGAAGTTTCGCCTTCTTCTGTTTCGGGGCGGCTTTGGGTGTTGTAGCCGCCCCCTTTTTCTTCTTCGCGTTTCGTGGCCTTACGGCGGTCCACGGGGCTTCGGCGAGGGAGGGTTCAGTGAGCTCCGCCCCTTGCGCCACCTCTTGAGCGGCCATTGATGGCCGTTTCTTCTTGCCCTTTTTCTTGGCCTTGGGCGGGGCCGGTGCAGTTGGTGCCTCTCTTGGGGGGGTCACTGCTTTTGGCGTCGCCACTTCCGCATAAGAGGGCACCGTCGCCTTTTTAGGCTTCGGTGCCTTTGCCTTTTCCGTCGCCGGTGGGGTGCCCACAGTGGCACTATCCGCCGCCAGCGGAGGTCTCCTACGGGGCTCCGGGAGGAGCCTATCTTCAATCCCTGCCAGCCGTGCATTCAGCATGTTGCCGAAGGTTTCGATATTGGCACGCGAAACCTCCGACAACATCTGCTGCAGGTCCTGAGCGGCGGGCTTAGAGGCCTGTCGCCGCAGCTCCACCAGCTCCTGGCGCATGACTTCCATTTGCTGCTGGAGTCGCGCGTTCTGGCTCTCCAGAGCCCTCAGCTCGTCAGTTTGGCAGCGGCTCCTCATATCTGTGACGGCCGCCTTTATATTAGCGACCGCCTCCTTCAGGAACCGCTGGTAGGTCCCTTTAAGGTTCGAAGATTTGCTGGCGACCATGGTAATAGTGTCCAGCGACTTTTCAACGCTCGCATTGAGTTCTGAACTCGTCTTCTCCTGGTTGCTTTCAGCTGGGATAAGGCTTGCGCGGGGGGAAGCTCGCGCCTCCCTTGCTGCCCGTGCCACCTCCGCAACTTCTTTCTCCGCCTCTAATCGGAGACTCTCCTCCTTCTCCCGATTGAGTTCGGCCTGTGCCTTGGCCAAACCAACGTACTGGCCTGTGGTCGGTGGTCGGCCACGTCCCCTTTTCGGTTTTGGTACTACCCCTTTGCTGAGGGGCGGTACATCGTCATCTCCAGGTTTTCTCTTCCGAGATGCGTCGCGTTCTGGTATGACGGGCAGCCCCTCGGAGTCCAGCGATATGCCAGACACATCACTGGAGTCCGAGAGGTAGTCGTCGCTGTCTAGTCCGGTGTTTGGGCGTGCGGGAATCAGCGCGCGCGTGAGCATAACGCGCGGTATGCGCGGTGCGGCTCCACTGGAATTTCCCGCCGCCATTGTCTCAATCTTTATATTGGGAGGGAGGATCAGCTCGCGCTCGTGCTGAACGCGCGCAAGCCCCTCAGTGTCTCCTCGTAGCTTCTTCCTGTGAAGAAGCCTCAGGAGCCGCTCCCTGCCGTTTTCCACAGGCTGCGAAAAATCGACATCCTCGTCCGTCAATAATTGGTCCGCCGCCGGTGCGGTTAGGGACACCGGCTCCGGACCCGCGCGTGTTGTCGCGCCTTCTCCTTTACTCGCCGTCGCGACGGCCTCCACACTCCCACTCGTAATGGTGGCACCCCCCGTATACGTGGGCCAGACCTCCCCTTTCGGAGAGGTGCGGGATTCCCCGACATTGTCGGGACCCGCCCGGGGACAATTTTTAACATTACGGACTTCCATGGTTGCTCGGATATGGGCTGAGACACGCCCGATCCATTAGGGGGGATTCTGCCCCAGTGCCCTTGGGACGAGCCGCCTGCTCGCCACGCATCCCACGGCCGGGCACCACAAACCCTGGATTAGGGGCCGTAAAAGCCCATCCATCACCATTCAAACACACACACACACAGAAGAATAAATAAAATGAGAAAAGATAGGAAGAAAAGGTGTTGAAAGATAGAAAATAAATAAAAACAATGCAAAAGAAGAGTAAACTATAAAAAGATAAGAAAAGATAGAAATAGACCGGCGTTCAGCCGCCTGAGTACCTCACCCCGTGTAAAGAGCGGAGTGGCGCACCCAGGCGTTGCCCAGGGACACCAACGAGGAGGAACCGGTATCGCCCCCGCACCACACAACCTAACCTAACCTAACCTAACCTAACCTAACCTAACCTAACCTAACCTAACCTAACCTAACCTAACCTAACCTTTTTTTTTTTTTTTTTTTTTTTTTTTTTTTTTTTTTTTTGATCTCGCAGGGGAAAGGTCATTACGCCCTTCCCGGGTTGGGGGACCCGGGGGTATGTGGGACTCCCGGCGCGACTCGCCGGTTTACCCACTAAAACTGAACCTGCGGATTGCCATCAGCCGCTATATGGGGAGTGTCCCGGATCTGTCTAGCACAGGACACCCCCCGCGACCGGCCGGTCTACCTCTATAGGGACCGGACTTCCACCACAATTAGGGGGCCGCTCCGACAACCTGAAGCGTCCCCCTCGGCGCCGGGACTAGCTAAGCCGGGGAGGTTCCCATCCTCTCCCGGAGCCCCGTTAGACGGAAGTTTGGAGGTTCGCATAGCGACGCCTCCGCACTCCCGTCCTACGCCGGCGGAGCGGAACAGAGGACGTATCGATCTCTCTGTCCCGCTCCGCGGCCTCTTTCTGCGAAATTACGGATTCGCAAAAAGAGACCGCCGCCTGCCAGGCCTCATCGCTCTCGAGTATGCAGCGCACCACACTCGAGAGCGAGAGGTCCCGCCCAAGCACTGCCACGAGATCGTGGCGCTGCACGGCCCATCGATCGCACACCTCTAGGGTGTGCTGGGCCGTGTCCTCCGCAGCGCCACACTCATGGCAGGCTGGCGTTGGCTCCCTCCTGGCGACCTTACACAGGTACGCACCGAAGCATCCATGCCCGGTGAGCACCTGTGTAAGGCGGAAGGTGAGGGGTTTTCGCTTGCGGCGCATCCACGCCGCAAGGACTGGACGCAGTGCCGCGGCCGTATGTTGGCCATACGGCGACTGCGCCAGGGCCTCACCCCACTTCCTCAGCAGCCACTGCTCTCCCAGCCTTTGGAACCGCCTGAGTTCCTCCCACGGGGGGACCTCGCCACGTGACCTCCCCTCTGACATGAGGAGGTTCGTCTCGGCAAGGACCCTTGCCGTGAGCTCCCACGGCGGTTCCCCCGCCAAGGCAGTAGCTGCCGCCCAGGAGACTGTACGGTAGCCCCTGATGACCCTCACCGCTATGACCCGCTGCATTTTGTGCAGCTGGGCCACATTACGCACGGTGAGGGCATCCGCCCAAATTGGGGCTCCGTACAGGGCCATACTCCGACAGACTCCGGAGTACAGCCGCCTGCAGGCTTGGCTGGGCCCCCCTATATTCGGAAGGAGTCGGCCCAGCGCTGATGCCACCCTCACGACCTTCGGCCCCAGCTGTTGGAAATGGGGGCCGAAGGTCCACCTCCCGTCCAGGATGAGTCCGAGACACTTAAGGGTTGGACTCACCCTGACCTCCGTCTCTCCGATAAGGAGTCGTGCACCCGGTGGGGGTCCTTTCCTCCCGGGTCCGCGGAAGAGCAGGGCTTCGGTCTTGTCTAGACGTACCCGAAGCCCCAATCGCTCTATGCGGCTGACAACGAGGGCTGTCCCCTCCTCAGCCAGCCGCGCGGCCTCCTGATATGTCCTTCCCCGGAACGTGACGTAAGTGTCATCTGCATAGCAGATGACGTCTGTTCCGGGGAGGATGCCGCTCCGCAGGACCCAGTCGTAGCCGACGTCCCAAAGGTTCGGTCCCAGAACCGAACCCTGGGGGACGCCGCACTCGACTCTCCGCCTCTCTAGGGACCCCGACCGGTCCTCGTACACGATCTCCCTATCGGAGAGATACGCGTTCAACAGCCTCCCGATATACGGAGGCACTCCGAAGAAATTCAGTGCCTCCCGTATCACGCTGTGGGGAAGGCTGTTGAAGGCGTTGGCGATGTCCAAGGACACCGCCACCACCACCTCCCTCCCGCGTTCCGCTTCCTCCGTCACCGACTTCAGGCGCCTCACTGC
This sequence comes from Phengaris arion, assembly GCA_963565745.1. Taxonomy (NCBI): domain Eukaryota; kingdom Metazoa; phylum Arthropoda; class Insecta; order Lepidoptera; family Lycaenidae; genus Phengaris; species Phengaris arion. The sequence goes on along the minus strand of OY751449.1, from coordinate 18,303,779 downwards.
GTCGATGGTCGACCGACCGGCCCGGAACCCGAACTGTGAGTCTGACAGTCCGGGCTCCGGACCCTCCTCCAAGTGCTGAACGAGGCGGGAGGCTATTACGCGTTCAAACGCCTTGCCCACCTCGTTCAGCAACACGATCGGCCGCACCGCTGACGCACAGTCCGGTGGTCGCCCGCCCTTAGGAATCAGGACGAGCCGACCCTCCTTCCACGCCTTCGGGAACTGACCGCACTGTAAACAGCGGTCAAACAGTTCCCGAAGGGTGTCTCCGAGGTGCACGAGAGCTATAGAGAGAACTCTACCGTGCACCCCGTCCGGACCTGGCGCCCTCTTGTTACTACGGAGGCGGAACAGAACCGCCTCCATTTCCGCGTCGGTGACGGGTGGCGGAACACCCTCCTCCATCGAGCCCGGCGTCCGTCGGGCCATTCGCGGCGGATCAAAGTCTGCCGGGGGGTCCGGGAACAACTCCCGGACGATGTTCCCCAGCAGCTCTGGCTGGAGCGTTTCCGTCAGTGGGGCCGACTGGGCGCGAAGTTTGTCTCGCGCCCTCTTATACGGTCGACCCCACGGGTCATTATCCAGACCCTCCACCAGCTCCAGCCACGCTCGCTCCTTGGCCCGACTGATGGCCAGTTGCAGGATCTCCCTTTTGGCATGGTAGACCCTGAACAGCCGGCCATCACGCTCCTCGTCCTGGGGACGGCGCCGCCTGCTACGGACATAGGCGCGGCGCGCCACATCGCAGGCGACGCGAAGGTCAGCCAGCTCGGCCGACCACCAGTACACCGCCCGTCGAGGAGGGGGAGGACCCCAAACTCTTGGCATGGCTGCCCGGCAGACGTTGGTAAGTACATCGCCGAGACAGCCAGCCACTTCGTCCACCCCCAAACCTTCCAACGACGGGAGGCTCCAGCGGCCAACGATGGCCGCCTCCTCCGCAAGTTCCCGGTTGAGCTTAGTGAGTGCCCAACGCGGGAACCTGCTACGTCCCCCGGACACCGACGCCGAGCTCGATGCGGAGGCTGGAGACACCTCGAACCGTATGTAGCGATGGTCCGAGAGTGTCTCCACCTCCGTTACCACCCTCCACCCTGCCACCCTGCGCGCGACGTCGGGAGTGGCGAACGACAGGTCCACCACTGAACCGCCCGTCCGCCGCACGCAGGTGAGGACTGTCCCTGTATTGAGAAGGGACAGTCCCGAGGCTAAAGCCCACTCCTCTACCTCCCTCCCCTTTGGATCAGTGACAGGGGAACCCCACGCCGAGGACTTGGCGTTGAAGTCCCCTGCCACTATGACGGGGAGGGGGGCTAGCCTCCTGATCAGCGGCCCCAGAGCATCAAGGAATTGCTCTAGGGCGGCTAGGTTGCGGTTCGGGGAGAAGTATACACCAACTATTACTACATCTCCCCGAGCAGCAACTACATATCCAGCCCCCCTCATTCTGGGTATGAGGGGGGGGCCAGCACCTGGCCTCACCACAACGGCGACGGAGCCCTCAGAGTCCCCAGCCCAATGCGGCTGAGGGGGTACGAAGTAGGGCTCCGCCACCACCGCCACGTCGATTAACCACTCCGCCATCGACTGCAAGAAGAGATCTTGAGCAGCAGCAGAGTGGTTAATGTTGCCCTGTAAGAAGCCGAGATGTCCTGTCATTATTCAGACATCTCGGCCTCAGGCGCCACCGGTCCCCTCCCCGATGAACGTGAGGAGGAGGGAAGCTTTCCACGGGTGGATGGGGGGGAGCATAATCTGCCCCCCATTACGTGGTCGGCCTTCAAGCCGGCGTCGCTGCAAACTGCGCAGCGAGGCACGGGGGAACTGCAGCTGGACGCCTTATGGCCCGGCTGACCGCAGCGGTAACACAGGCCGCTGCGGTCCTTCTCGCATTGGCACAGGCCCGCCATATGTCCTCTCCCCAGGCACCTATAGCAGTGCCTGGGACGAACTCCCTCATGACTGACCTGTACCCTGCTCCAGCCTACCCGAATCGCACCCAGCTGGATCAGCTTCTTAGCAGCTGTCAACGGGCACGACATTCGGGCAAACCCAACCCCGCGTGGGCCGAAGCTGATATCTCCGACCCACACATGCTCCGCGGCACATCCCCCTTCTACAGCGACCGCCGACCTGACTCGGTCCACAGTCGCCGTTTCATCGAGGCCCGTCAGGCGGAAACACGTGGTTTTGACGGGCCTAACCACATCAGCCACCCCGCTTAGCAGCTCCCCCATTCTTTGTGCCAGGGCATCCGCTTTGTCGGCGCTATTCCGCCCTGGCACCTCTATAAGGCGGCACCCGGTCGCCGCCATGCGCACTCTGAGGGGCCCAATACCGAGCTCTTCGACATTAAGGCTCTGTTGAGCCCTCGTTAAAACGGAGCCGTAAGTCTCGCCCTGCTGCGCTGCTTCCGACCGTAGCTTGACAATTACGGCGGAGGAGCTAGGGAGCACTAACTTGGCTCCCTTTTTCTGCTTAGGTGCAGGGGGCACTATTGTTCCCTGCGACTTCTTCTTCGGCGCCTTTCGCCTCACGACCTCTGTCCAGGCATCCGATGGCGCCGAGGAAACAGGCGCGAGTGCCGTCGTGGGTGCGGGTACCACCACCGCAGGCGAATGTGTCTCACCATGAGGCGTCTTGGACGCTTTAGAAGTGGAGGGACCAAAATTAGTCCATTCCCCTCCCTTCTTCTTGCTTTTAGACGCCCCAGACGCAGACACCGTCCGCACCGCAGGACGAACCGGCAGCGCCGGAAACTCCGCGCGGCTTTCCTGAACCGCATCCGAAGCCGTTCTTGGAACCAGGCGCACTTGACCCGGTGGCACTCCCAACACTGGCGACCCTTCCCGACTCAATGGGGCCTCCTGCTCAGCAGCAGCGACCCGGGATTCGCGGGTGGCCCTCTTTTTGTCGCCGGCCAACGGCGGGCGGACGATACGAGGAGGCGGAAGTCGATCCTCTAAAACCGCCAGGCGGCCATCGACCAGATTGCCGACCAACCTGGCGATATTGTTTTCAAGTATGCCCAGCTGTTCGCTGGACATTGGACTCGTCGACGATGAGGCCGACTTTTTAGTCGCCGCCTTCTTCGCCTCCTCGAAATCACGCCTGTAGGCCCGCACCTCTTCCCGGAGGTTTTCCACCTCTCGCTTCAGTCGCCCATTATCGGCGCGGAGTCGGCGTGTCTCTTCCGCCTCAGTGCGCGCCATCAAGGTTTCGAGAACCGTCTTGACAGTGCCCGTCGCCCGCCTGATCTTGCTCGCATACCCCCCTTTAAGATTTGTGGATCTGCCAGCAAGACCAAGAATCTCCTGCAAGTTGGCCTCTGCCGCTTGCATCAGCTCCCTCGCCCCCAGCCTATCTACGTCCAGGTCAAGAGGGCCAGGCGGGATCTCCGGATCGACTGTCTCCGTGGTCGCTTTTAAGAACGCCCTTTTCTCAAGGGCGGCGACGAAATCGGCCTCGCGAGCCTCCGCTGCGCGATCCCTCAGCGCTTGGCGGGCACTGGAGTGTCTGGGCTCAGACCCACGGGCCCTCCCACGCTTGGAGGTATTTGCCCGCCCATCCGTAGCAGCAACATCCTCAGTGTCTGAACCGGAAACCTCCGAGAAAAGACGCTTACCCCTTCCGGGTGCCTCCGATTCTGAGTTCGACTGCATCGACCAGTCGCCCAGTACTTCCTCAAGGGTAATTCCAGCTCGAGCATATCTCAACGGACGACCACTCGAGACATCCCCGAATTCGAGCCTCAGGCCCCGTTGAGAAGACCTACTTTCCCCCCCTTCAGTCTCACTCACCCCCCCCTCAACTCCTTCAACCCTGTTTGGCATGATGCCAAAACTAAAATTGGGGGTGCCCCAGGGCACACCCCTGGTATGAAGTACGACTTCAAACAGATGTTCAGGCAGATGGCCCGAACACAAAACCTAACCTAACTAAAACTAAAACTAACCTAACTAAAAAAAAAAAAACCTAACCTAACCTAACCTAACCTAACCTAACCTAACCTAACCTAACCTAACCTAACCTAACCTAACCTAACCTAACCTAACCTAACCTTTTTTTTTTTTTTTTTTTTTTTTTTTTTTTTTTTTTTTTTTTTTTTTTTTTTTTTTTTTTTTTTTTTTTTTTTTTTTTTTTTTTTTTTTTTTTTTTGGTATCGCAGGGGAAAGGTCATTACGCCCTTCCCGGGTTGGGGGACCCGGGGGTATGTGGGACTCCCGACGCGACTCGCCGGTTTACCCACTAAAACTAACCTGCGGATTGCCATCAGCCGCTAAATGGGGAGTGTCCCGGATCTGTCTAGCACAGGACACCCCCCGCGACCGGCCGGTCTACCTCTATAGGGACCGGACTTCCACCATAATTAGGGGCTGCTCCGACAACCTGAAGCGTCCCCCTCGGCGCCGGGACTAGCTAAGCCGGGGAGGTTCCCATCCTCTCCCGGAGCCCCGTTAGACGGAAGTTTGGAGGTTCACAAAGCGACGCCTCCGCACTCCCGTCCTACGCCGGCGGAGCGGAGCAGAGGATATCTCCATCTCTCTGTCCCGCTCCGCGGTCTCTTTCCGCGACATTACATCCTCGCAGAAAGAGACCGCCGCCTGCCAGGCCTCATCGCTCTCGAGCATGCAGCGAACCACACTCGAGAGCGAGAGGTCCCGCCCAAGCACTGCCATGAGGTCATGGCGCTGCACGGCCCATCGGTCACACACCTCTAGGGTGTGCTGGGCCGTGTCCTCCGCAGCGCCGCACTCATGGCAGGCTGGCGTTGGCTCCCTCCTGGCGACCTTGCACAGGTACGCACCGAAGCACCCATGTCCGGTGAGCACCTGCGCAAGGCGGAAGGTGAGGGGTTTGCGCTTGCGGCGCATCCACGCCGCAAGTATTGGACACAGTGCCTCGGCCGTGCGCTGGCCGTACGGCGACTGTGCCAAAACCTCTCCCCACCTCCTCAGCAGCCACTGCTCTCCCAGCCTTTGGAACCGCCTGAGCTCCTCCCCCGAGGGGACCTCGCCACGTGACCTCCTCTCAGCAACGAGGAGGCTTAACTCGGCAAGGACCCTCGCCGCGAGCTCCCATGGCGGTTCCCCCGCCAGTGCAGTAGCTGCCGCCCAGGAGACTGTACGGTAGCCCCTGATGACCCTCACCGCTATGACCCGCTGCATTTTGTGCAGCTGGGCCACATTTCGCACGGTAAGGGCATCCGCCCATATTGGGGCTCCGTACAGGGCCATACTCCGACACACCCCGGAGTATAGCCGCCTGCAGGCTTGGCTGGGCCCCCCTATATTTGGTAGGAGTCGGCCCAGCGCTGATGCCACCCTCACGACCTTCGGTCCCAACTGTTGGAAATGTGGGCCGAAGGTCCACCTCCCGTCCAGGGTGAGTCCCAGACACTTAAGGGTTGGGCTCACCCTGACCTCCGTCTCTCCGATAAGGAGTCGTGCACCCGGTGGGGGTCCTTTCCTCCCAGGTCCGCGGAAGAGCATGGCTTCGGTCTTCTCCAGGCAGACCCGAAGCCCCAATCGCTCGATGCGGCTGACAATGAGGGCTGTCCCCTCCTCTGCCAGCCGCGCGGCCTCCTTGTACGTCCGTCCCCGGAATGTGACGTATGTGTCGTCCGCATAGCAGACGACATCCATTCCGGGGAGGAGGCACTCCTTCCGCAGGACCCAGTCGTAGCCGACGTCCCAGAGGTTCGGACCCAGAACCGAACCCTGAGGGACGCCGCACACGACCTGCCGCCTCTCTAAGGACCCCGACCGATTCTCGAACACGACCTCCCTATCGGAGAGATACGCGTCCAACAGCCCCCTGAGATACGGAGGCACTCCGAACGACTTCAGTGCCTCGCGTATTACGCTGTGGGGGAGGCTGTTGAAGGCGTTGGCGATGTCCAACGACACCGCCACCACCACCTCCTTCCCGCGTTCCGCTTCACCCGTCACCGACTTTAGGCGCCTCACCGCGTCGATGGTTGACCGACCGGGCCGGAACCCGAACTGCGAATCGGACAGTCCGGGCCCCGGGCCTTTCTCCAAGTGTTGAACGAGGCGGGAGGCTATCACCCTTTCAAACGCCTTCCCCACCTCGTTCAGCAACACAATCGGTCGCACCGCCGACGCGCAGTCCGGTGTTCGCCCGCCCTTTGGTAATAGGACGAGCCGACCCTCCTTCCACGCCTTCGGGAACTGTCCGCCCTGTATGCAGCGGTTTAACAGCTCCCGAAGGCTGTCTTCGAGGTGCACGAGAGCTATAGCCAGAACTCTCCCGTGCACCCCATCCGGACCAGGCGCCCTTCTCTTACTACGGAGGCGGGACAGAACCGCCTCCATCTCCAAGTCGGTGACGGGTGGCGGAACACCCTCCTCCATCGAGCCCGGCGTCTGTCGGGCCATTCGCGGCGGAGCGAAGCCTGCCGGGGGGTCCGGGAACAACTCCCGGACGATTTTCCCCAGCAGTTCCGGCTGGAGCGTTTCCGTCAGTGGGGCCGACTGGGCGCGAAGTTTGTCTCGCGCCCTTTTGTACGGTCTGCCCCACGGGTCCTTCTCCAGACCCTCGACCAGCTCCAGCCACGCTCGCTCCTTGGCCCGACTGATGGCCAGCCGCAGGATCTCCCGTTTCGCCCCGTAGACCCTGTGCAGCCGGCCATCACGCTCCTCGTCCTGGGGACGGCGCCGCCTGCTGCGAACGTATGCGCGACGCGCCGCGTTGCAGGCGACGCGAAGGTCGGCCAGCTCGGCCGACCACCAGTAAACCGCCCGTCTAGGGGGGGGAGGACCCCACACTCTTGGCATGGCTGCCCGGCAGACGTTGGTAAGTACGTCGCCGAGACAGCCAGCCATTTCATCCACCCCCAGCCCCTCTGCAGACGGGAGGCTCCAGCAGCCAACAATAGCCGCCTCCTCTGCTAGTTCCCGGTTGAGCTTGGTAATTGCCCAACGCGGGAACCAGCTATGTCCCCCGGACACCGACGCCGGACTCGATGCGGAGGTCGGAGACACCTCGAACCGTATATAGCGATGGTCCGAGAGTGTCTCCACCTCCGTTTCCACCCTCCACCCTTCCACCCTGCGCGCGACGTCGGGAGTGGCGAACGACAGGTCCACCACTGAACCGCCCGTCCGTCGCACGCAGGTGAGGACTGTCCCTGTATTCAGGAGGGACAGTCCCGAGGCTAGCGCCCACTCCTCTACTTCCCTTCCCTTTGGGTCAGTGATGAGGGAACCCCACGCCGAGGACTTGGCGTTGAAGTCCCCCATCACGACGACGGGGAGGGGAGCCAGCCTCCTGATCAGCGGCCCTAGAGCATCGAGAAATTGCTCTAGGGCGGCTAGGTTGCGGTTCGGGGAGAAGTAGACTCCTACTACTACGATGTCTCCCCGAACAGCAACCACGTACCCCGACCCCCTCATTCTGGGTATGAGGGGGGGGCCATTACCTGGCCTTGCCACTATCGCGACGGAGCCGACGTCGTCCCCAGCCCAATGTGACAGGGGGGGGACGTAGTAGGGCTCCGCCACGACCGCCACGTCTATCGACCACTCCGCCATCGACTGCAGGAAGACATCCTGAGCCGCGGCGGAGTGGTTGACGTTTCCCTGGAGGAAGCCGAGATGTCCTGGCATTACTCGGACATCTCGGCCTCAGGCGCCGCCAGTCCCCTCCCCGTTGGTTTTGGGGGGGAGAAAAATGTTCCACGAACTGATGGGGGGTTACACGCTCTACCCCCCATCACATGGTCCGCCTTTTTGCCCACGGCCAGGCAGACCGCGCACTTTTGCTCGGCCTCACAACCGGCCGCCTTGTGGCCAGGTTGACCGCAGCGATAACACAGGTCGCTGCGGTCTTTTTCGGAGGGGGGACACGACCCCGCCGAGTGCCCTCTGCCCAGGCATCTATAACAGTGCCTGGGACGGGCACCTTCATGCTGGAGCTGCACCTTGCTCCAGCCTATGCGTATCGCGCCCAGCTGGAGCAACTTTTTCGCTGCCCCCAGCGGGCACGACATACGGACTGAGCCGACCCCCCGTGGGCCGAGGTGAATCTCCCCGACCCACACTTGTCCCATTGTGCAGCCCCCCTCCGCAGCCACTGCCGCTATGACCCCCTCTCGCGTAGCGGTCTCGTCTAGACCCGTCAGCCTAAATTCTGTGGTCTTGACGGGTCTGACCACATCCGCCACTCCCACCAGCAACTCCCCCATCTTCTCCGCCAGGGCGTCTGCCTGCTCGGCGCTGGCACGCCCCGGCACTTCTATGAGGCGCGCCCCCGTGGCCGCCGTTCTCACCCTTAAGGGCCCAATGCCCATTTCGTCCACCTTTATGGACTTCTGGGCCCTAGTCAGCAGGGAGGAGTAAGTTTCCCCCTGCTGTATTGCCTCCGGCCGAATCTTAATTATAACGGCGGAGGAACTAGGGAGCACCACTTTGGGTCCCTTCCTCTTCGCCGGGCCGGAGGCTGTCGGCGGCGGCACTTTCCCGGCGTTGGCCTTCCTTGGTGCCCTTCGCCTGGCGACCGTGGACCACGCTTCTGTCAGCTCCGGAGCCGCAGACAGCTCCGGGGCTGCCGGGCGCGCTTCTGGGCGCCCTTTTTGGGGCGCTTTTGTAGGCACCTTCTTTGCCACTGGGGCAGACGGGCCGAAGCTAGACCACTCCACTACTTTTCCCCCATTTTTGGAGCTTGGAGCCGGTCTAGCCTCGGCGCGTACCGGCAATGTCGGGAACTCCTCCCTAATTTGTCGGCGTATCTGAGAGGGCACCGACACCGGTGTTTCCTCCCGTGCCGCCTCCCGGGCTGCCCTCTGTTCCTCTGCGGCAGGCCTCCTCCTGTCCGCCGCCAATGGCGGGCGCACCACGACGGGCGGCAGCAATCGCTCCTCGAGGGCCGCCAGACGACCGTCCAGCATATTGCCCACGAGGCGAGCCACACTGCTCTCCAGAATGCCCAACTGCTCGTTGGACATTGGAGAGCGCTTTTCCTTCGCCGCCGCCGCCGTCTTGCCTTCCTCATACTCGCGCTTGTATGCGCGAACCTCGTCGCGGAGATTCTTCAGCTCTCGTGACAGCCGGGTGTTGTCCGCTCTTAGGCGACGAGTCTCCTCTGCGATGGTTCGCGCTGCAAGAGCGTCTAGCACCATCTTGATGGTGGAGGTGGCACGCCGGATCTTGCTGGCGTACCCCCCTTTGAGGTTGGAGGACCTGCTCGCGATGCCGCTAATCTCCTCCAAATTACTCTCGGCAGCGCTCATCAGGTCCTCCGGACTCATGACCTCAACGTTTATGTCGAGAGGTCCGGGTGGTGCAGCCGTCTCGACCGTGGCCACCTTCCTGTATTTTTCAAGGGAGGTCAGAAAATCTGCCTCCCCAGTCCCTTCCGTGTGCTTACGATCTGCAGCCCCTCCGCTCGCCCTGCCTCGTGCCTTTCCCCTCTTGGCCGTCTGGGCCTTCGGGTGGATGCCCACATCATCCGATTCGGATCCGGAGATCTCCGAGAAAAGTCGCTTATTGGCGACCATCTCCGAATCCGATTCTGGGTACCTTGGCTCCTTCCCCAGCAACTCCTCGAGGGTTACCCCCGCCCGGGTGTAGCCCCTCGGCTTCAGAAATGAGCCGGTAGGTTTTTCCCCTTCCCTGACCTCCAAATTACTAATTTCACTCCCCCCCCCCATTTCTTCCCCCTCCCCCCCCATTTCCTCGTCCACCCCTACAAGGTCCTCCCTCATACTCCTGACTTTTCCAAAGTCCAATTTTAAACCCCCCCTAGAAGTTTTATTTTCCCCCCCCCAGGTCTCACCACTCCCCCTTTCAACTCTCTCAGCTCCCCTTATCATGGTGCCGACACAACGGTCGGTCACATAATAGTTTGGTCGTGGCAAGCGACGAACAAATGTATCGTCGGCCTGTCGTCAACCTTAAACCTAACTAAAACTATGTACAACTTAAAAACCAACACCAGAATTAAAAAATTAAAAACACCTAACCTAAACACCTAACCTAAAGAAATTTAAGAAAGAATCTCCCCCCTCTGAGAACCACCCACGCAAAATAATTCCGGGACAAAGTCGTCGACCGGAAAAATTTTTACGTGGACGATTTTCTCAGAAAATCAAAGAAAATGAAACAAATACAAAAAATTCAATATAAAAATAACCAAACAAGATATTAAAAAACAGAAACCGCCAAAAAATTCTTTGCAACAATGCGCAACTTTTGATACCTTGAACGTCTAGATCCGTAGGCACATATACCCTCCACCTATGGAAATAGAACCTCTAACCTAACCTAACCTAACCTAACCTAACCTAACCTAACCTAACCTAACCTAACCTAACCTAACCTAACCTAACCTAACCTAACCTAACCTAACCTAACCTAACCTAACCTAACCATATAGCCACTAGGTAACAAACAAATACATAAAGAATAATAAAAGTCGAATACATACATACTAAAATATAAAATAATAAAGTAAAAAACAACCTAGGGATCTCCGACTACATTCCGCAGTTCGGGCCAAGCGTAAACCTCGGAAGGGGAGGAGCTGACCTAGATAACTTACCTACGGTGCAAAATCTGTCGGGAAGAAAAAATTAATATAAAATTTTAGAGAAATAAACTATAACTTTTTATAACCCTAATAATTTTAAAATTACAACGGAAACCTAATAAGCACATAAAAGTAATTAAAAATACCATATATAATACAAATTAATAAAACTTGAAACTCGGAAGGGGAGGAGCTGACCTAGATAATCTACCTATGGTGCAAAATCTGTCGGGAAGAAAAAATTAATATAAAATTCTAAATAAGTAAAGTAATATCTTTTATAAGCTTAATAATTTTAAAATCTAAACAGAAATTTAATAAATATATAAAAGTAGCTAAAAATATCATATATAATATAATTTAATAAAACTTAAAACTTGAAGGGGCGGAGTCGACCCAAATAACGTTTCGGTTGCTATTAGAAATCAACAGGCATTGAATTTTAGACTTTAAAATATATAAACCTTAAGGATAGGGTCATAAAGACTAGTATAGTGTAAAAATCGTATAGTACAATATAAAAATAAACTAAATCTTAAACTAGTTGTAGGAGTGTTTTGACCGACGGAAGACGTCAAAAAATTGCAAAACTAAATTGCAAAATTAAGTAAAGGACCAGCTGTGTTATTTTTGGCACAGCTGCTAGGTTATTGCGTAGAATAGTTGGTATTTTAGCTGGGAATAACGAGTCGTTGAGACATTTGACCGCGATATATATTTTTAATTCATATATACTAGCTAAGATATTAACTCTCTAGACCAGTTGCGTCATTTTTGGCGCAGCTGCTAGTTTTTAAGATAACGTAGGACACCTGCATATATATAGATAGGACCAGCTGCCTCCTTATTGGAGCAGCTTTTAGTATAGAATAGAACTTTAAACTACTTTTAAAATTTACACCTCACATTTTGACAACTATACAACTATTAACATATACACTATCTATATAATAATATAACTTTTACACTTATACATTATACTTGACTCTGATTAGGACCAACTGCATCATTTTTGGTGCAGTTGTTAGGTTAAGGACGTATAATCGGACCAGTGACTCTTATTGGAGTCACCTAAATCGTAGGCTAAATAGTTGTGGACAAAATAAAGCTCCTGCAGGAAATAAAGAGAAACAGAAACCGACAGGATCGGGTTTTGCTATTAAATTATATCAGGCGCAATATTTCTCAACCTAGGACAAATTACATATATAGTTAACGAATTGGAGCCCTATATCATAACAAATAAATAAACGGCAATACGCCGATTATAAAAGACCCAACTACTTTAGACACACAAATACAATTCTACGATTCAGTCATAATTATATTTAATATTAAATATTCAATTTACATATATACACTTGACGCGTTCCCCCAATAACCTTAAAATCTTAAATTTCATAATATACTACAACTACTTAAACAAACAGTATATATATATTTTATCTTACATTTCATAAATTAGTATCACTTGAAAATTATTTAAAAAATTAATAATGGCTACTGTGTACACCCCGATCAACAAAGGCCCTAAAAACCCACACCGTCTGTCCATGGAGGGACCGATGAATGATAGTAGCGGCGGGGGAGGTAGTAGCCGCCGAGGTAGTCCGGTGGTTGATGATAGGGTCCAGTACGATATTGACTCTCTCGGTGCCCTCTTGGCCGAGACATCAAAAACTGTACAAAATAGCGTTTATTTGCTGAACCAGACCAGAAACATGAGGGGAGATTTGAGGTCCGGATTAGCAAATAACCTCACAAAAATCTCGAGTCAGATAGGGAAGGTCGCCATGCTGAGTAGGAAAATGACGGAAATGGACAGTAAAAGAGAAACTAGGGAGACTAGGGAAGTGGAAGTGCAGTGGAGTGGATGTGATGAAAATGATGAGTATTATGAGCAAAACCAAGAATATTTGAGAGAACATGATATTAAAGAAGTACTTATCGAGGTATATAAGAAAGTGCGAGAATTGATATATAGAAGGGAAGAAAGCATGAAAGAGTATGTAATGGAAGCAAATGAAAAAACAATAGAAACAGTAAGAGAAGAAATTAGTAATATAAATCAGGATGTCAGAAAAGAATGCGAGGATATGAAAAGGGAGATGAATGGAAGAATAGAGGAAATTAGACAGATAAGCCAAAAATCGTTGAAAGAGAGTAAGGAAATAAAAGGGGAGATTAATAGTAAGGTAGAGAAAATAAAACAAATAAACCAGGAATCGGCAAAGGAAAGTAAAGATAATTTAAATAGGGCAGTCGAGTTGTTGAGCGGGGTAGAGAAGTTAAGTCAGGACATAAGAAAGGAGACAAGTAACAAATTAAAAGAGATAAACAAGTTAAATAAGGAGGTCATAATCGAATGTAAGGGTATAAAAGGGGAAATAAATTGTAGGGTAGAGGAAATTAGAAAGGAAAATCAGGACTTAGCAAAGGAAAATGAGAAAAATTTAAGTAGGGCAGTCGAAGAGTGGGGGGCCAGGGGCTCGGCAGAACCAAGACCCGCGACTTATGCGGCGGTAGTCGGTGGCGGAAGGGAAACCACGCCGCCGAAGCCGAAGCGCGTGACCCTCCACTCTTTAGTAGTGACAGATAGGGAAGACTTTATGACAAGTGCAGAGATAGTGACAGAAGTAGGAGCAATAATAGAGGCAAAGAAAGAGGGAATTAAAATAGAAAGGATTAGAAAAGGAAAAGATAGGAAAGTTATCATAGGATTAAGTAATAAGGAGGACAGAGATAAGATCAAAGAAAGAATAGAGAAAAGTGGGGGGAAATTAGAAGTCCAGAGCATAGACAATAAAGATCCGCAGGTCGTGCTGTATGGGGTGCTAAAGTCTAACACCAATGACGACATAATACAAGCAATAAAAAGTCAAAATAAGCACCTTATACAGCAGGTCCCGGACGAGAAGGACTGTAGGATGGAAGTTAAGTACAGAAAGCGGGGAAAGGATGCAGGCACTGAGCACGTGGTGCTGACTGTGTCGCCGGGGCTGTGGCTGTGCTTCACCGAGGCGGGCTATCTATATATAGATATGCAGCGTGTTAGAGTCGCCGACCAGTCCCCCCTAATACAGTGTTCACGCTGTTTAGGGTACGGACATGGGCGGCGGTTCTGCAGTACCGCCGAGGAGAGGTGCAGCCATTGCTCCGGGACACATCACCAGTCCCAGTGCGAGGAGCTGAAGGTGGGAAAGAATGCTTGTTGCATCAACTGCAAAAATGAAAAGCTAGATAACATCAATCACAATGCATTCAGCGCGGGGTGTCCGGTCCGTCAGAGGTGGGACGCCATAGCGCGTGCAACGGTTGCTTATGCCGAACACCAATAGTGCCAGTAAGCCGCCTGTAAATCCTAGCATTGGAAAATGTAATTAATTATATTAATTTAAAACCAATGATGTGAAGGAAGGAGGTAGGCAGACAGCGGGGGGTAAAAAATTTTGAAAAATTTTGATATATAAACTTTGCATATATATGGAATTATGTAAATAAGGAAGCATATATAGCATAAGCTTTTGAAAAACGTAACCCCCCGCTGTCCTAAATAATTGTATACTGGGACTATTAGCAAATAACGCGCTGTGGAAAATCACAAATTGCAAACAATGATTATTATGTAATAATTTTTGTGCAAAAAACTCCGGGGTGGACGTCCCGGGCTGAATGATGGCAATGGATAGGAGTAGTGGGATGAGTAAGAAAAACATAAAGTAAAGTAAATATACGGAGGGAATGTAAATGAGTGTAAAGATGTAGAACAAGATAGAAACAGGAAATGAGTGTAATAATTAGATATAGTATAATTTAAAAAAAGAGCAATAAAATAAAAACTGATAAGCAAATAAGAAAAATGTAAATAATAAAATGTAAAAGTAAAAAGTAAAGTGTAAAGCTAGGAAAATGTGAATTAAAAGAGAAATGTAAGAATAAAAGAAAAAGGAAATGTAATTTTCTGGAAAAGAAAAATGTAAGTCAACATAAAAGTAGTGTAAGAAAATGTTAACGTAGTGATAAATGTAAAAGAAAGTAAGGAAATGTACAAAAATAAGTAAGAAATAGAGTTATATAAGTAAGCAAGAAAATGTTAAAAAAGAGAAAGAAGTTAAGGAAATGTAAAATGTAATTGCGAATGCAAAAAATCAATGTAAAGCAAATAGCGAAAATGCAAAAATGTGATGTAAAATTTTGAGCAAAATGTGTAAATTAGATGGGTAATGAGATGTAGAAGTGTAAAATTAGAAATGTAATAAGAAAAGAGAAATGTAATGTGATAGTAATAGAAACGGAAATGTAAGAATAATAATTGTAATTAAAAACAAAAAACAAAAAATTTAAACACAAAACAAGCAAAAAATTGGCCTAAGTTATATAAGTAAGCAAGGAAATGTAAAAAAGTTAATGATGTAAAAAATTTAAAGCAAAATGTGAAAAGTAGATAGGTAACGAGATGTAGTAGTTGTAAACGTAAAAATAGAAATGTAACAAGAAAAGAGAATTGTAACGTGATAGCAATAGAAATGTAAATGTAAGAATAAAAATTGTAATTAAAAACAAAAAAACAAAAAATTTAAACACAAAACAAGCAAAAAATTGGCCCTGCTTACGGTAGGGGGAACAAAAAAAAAAAAAAAAAAAAAAAAAAAAAAAAAAAAAAAAAAAAAAAAAAAAAAAAAAAAAAAAAACCTAACCTAACCTAACCTAACCTAACCTAACCTAACCTAACCTAACCTAACCTAACCTAACCTTTTTTTTTTTTTTTTTTTTTTTTTTTTTTTTTTTTTTTTTTTTTTGTTTCCGGAGGGGGAAATGCATTACGCATACCACCCGGGCGCAGGGGGCACCCGAGTGGTGATGTGGGACTCCCGTATAGGCTAATGAGACCCACGGTTTACCCACTAAAACCCCCCCCCACCTTCCTCCACGCCGCCTTGCGACGGGGCCACGGGAACGATACACACATCCGCGACCCCGCCGGCGGCAGGCGCACCAGATGGTAAGGTGCGCCTCCCTCCTCCGCCTCCACCAGTACTGCAGCAGACTCCCCCCGAGTCTGCTGCAGTACTGGTGGAGGCCAACTACACCTCGGCCGCAGAGGATAGGGCAAGCGGCGCACCGTAATACCAAACTTGCCTCTTCCCCTGCGGCCCCACCGATGCCGTTACCGCGCGGAACGGCCCCGCCAGCTCGCAGGGGGGTAGGGATAGCGGCAAAACACCACCACCCTCTCCCCCTGCGATCCTCCACGGCCGCAGAAGATAGGGAGTACGGCGCACCGTAATACCGGCACTCCTCTTCTTCTGCGGTCCCACCTCCAGGCGCGTCCGCAGTGGACTGGCTCCTCCAGTCCGCCGGGAGCGCCCCTCCTCGGGCCGGCCTGGCCTCCTGCCTAGCCGGCCCTGGTTGCCTCTTCGCTTCACCGTGGGTCCTCAACCACGGTTACTGAGCCCCACCGCCACGACAAGGCGGGCAACCGTCGGGGGGAACCTAACCTAACCTAACCTTTTTTTTTTTTTTTTTTTTTTTCGGGGGGAAATTCGTTACGAATCCCCCGCTGCCCCCGGGGGAAGGCAGCAGGGGTATGTCGGACTCCCCCGGTGCTAGATGGAGTGCTCGGGGTTTACCGACTAAAACCCCCCGATGCCCTTCTTCTGCGCCAATGCGAGGCCGTGGGAATCGCGTGAGCATAGCTCCACGACCCCGCAGCGCGTGCCGCGACCGGCCCTCCTCATTGCGGCGGCTAGGTGGAATGCCGCCGCCTGCCTTCACCGAGAGCTCCCCGGGCATAGGGAAGCTTTGCGCTCGGGACCCATAGTGTGAGCGGCGATCCCCCGATCACCGCCCACGGGTCTAGGTTTCCACTTCCATAGTGGCGGGGGCGGGTGGAACCGCCCTTGCACCGGCCTTGGGCGTTTTAAGCCGGGCCTTGGAAGGAGCCTTCCTCTTCTTATTCGTGCCGGGGGGCGGCTTGGGTGCTGTGATACAGCCGCTGCTCCCCAGCACGTGCTCCTTCGGCTTGCTTACGGCCTCGCAGGCCGGGCAATTCGGAGCCGCTTCGCACTCTGGTGCCTTGTGCCCCGGCTTCCCGCAGCGGAAACAATTCCGACTGAGGTCCACCGAGGACTTGCACTGCACCGCTAGGTGGCCGGTGTCGAGGCAGCGGTAACACCGCTTGGGCCTCGCGGCCAGCAGTGTCACCCCCGCAACGACCCAGCCTATTTGCAGCCGCCCAGAGCTGGTAAGCTTTTTGGCGGCTGCCATCGGAACGCTGAGCCAGAGGCTTCTCGTACCTCTTGGGCCCACGACAATTTTGCCCGACCGGATGTTGGTGGTCGGGCAATCTCCTTCTTTTGCGGCCGCCTCGATGACATCGGCGGCCGTCGTCGCGTCATCCAGCCCGGTGATGCGCATTTCCGCACATTTCACCGGGCGGGCGATCTTCACAATATCGGGGCCAAGGGTAGCTCGTAGCCTCGTGGCCAGAGCGTCTGCCTTTTCGTGAGCCCCCTCTCCCTCAACCGACAGGACGCGCGCACCCGTTTGGGCCAGACGGAAGCCGAGCCTGGGGATGTTCAGCTCCCCAAGATCGATCTTCGACCTGGCCTCACGCAGAATCTTCTCATAGGTCGCCCCCTTCTCCGCAGCACCCGTCTCGAGAGTGAGGGTGATTGCCGCTGTTGTGGGGGGGCGAAGCCTTGCCTTCTTTTTCTTCTTCTTCAGGGCGGCCTTGGGTGTTTTAGCCGCCCCTTTCTTCTTTCCGGCCTTGCGTGGACCGACGGTGGTCCACGGGGCCTCGGCGGGGGAGGGGTTGCTGTTCTCCCCCCCTTGCGCCGCTTCTCTTGCGGCCATGGATGGCCGAGTTTTCTTCGGCTTAGCCTTTTTGTTAGGCTTTGGCGGGGCTGGTACTGGTGATGCCACTGCTTTTTGCGCCGCCACTCCTGCATAAGTGGTCGCCGTCGCCTTTTTGGGCTTCGGTGCCTTCGTCTTCTCTGGCGGGGTGTCTACAGTGACATTATCTGCCGCCAGCGGCGGTCTCCTCCTTGGTTCTGGGAGGAGCCGGTCTTCGAGTCCGGCCAGCCTCGCGTTTAGCATGTTGCCGAAGGTTTCAATATTGGAGCGCGAAACCTCCGACAACAGCTGTTGCAGGCCTTGCACATCGGGTCTGGACGCTTGCCGCCTCAGCTCGTCTAGCTCACGGCGCATGGCGTCGACTTGCCGTTGCAACTGTGCATTCTGGGCCTCCAGAGCCCTTACTTCTTCTGACTGCCCGCGGCCCCTCATTTCGGCGACGACTGTCCTTATGTTAGCTGTCGCCTCTTTGAGGAACCGCTGGTAAGTCCCCTTCAGATTTTGCGACTTCGTGGCGACCATTGTGATCGTCGCCAACGAAGCCTCCACGCTTTGGGCCAGAGCGGTGATGGTCTGCTCTGGCCTATCCTCTCCGGTGACTGTGTTTGCGGGGCTTGCGCAGGTTGCCGCACGTGTTTCCCGCGCCGTCCTCGCTGATTCGGCCACCTCTTCTTCAGCCTGAAGCCGAAGAGCTTCCTCCTTCTGGCGGTTGAGTTCGGCCTGCGCCGACGCCAGTCCAACGTACTGGCCGGTGGTCGGCGGTCGGCCACGTCCTCGCTTTGGCCGCGGTACCGCCTCTTTGCTAAGAGACGGCACATCGTCATTTTCGGTTTTCCTCTTTCGAGGCGTGTCACGATCGGGAATGACGGGCAACCCCTCGGAGTCCAGTGATATGCCAGACATATCACTGGAGTCCGAAAGGTAGTCGTCGCTGTCAAGTCCGGTTAGGCGGTCGGGGATCCGCGCGCGCGTGAGCAACACGAGCGGTACGCGCGGTGCGGCTGCGCTGGAATTCCCCGCCGCTACTGTCTCTGTCTTAATGGAGGGAGGGAGGATCAGCTCGCGCTTGTGCTGAACGCGCGCAAGCCCCTCCGTGTCTCCTCGCAGCTTCTTCCTGTGAAGAAGTCGCAGGAGCCGCTCCCTGCCGTTTTCCACAGGCTGTGAAAAATCGATGTCTTCGTCCGTCAATAATTGGTCCGCCGCCGGTGCGGTTAGGGGCACCGGCTCCGGACCCGCGCGTGCTGTCGCGCCTTCATCTTTACTCGCCGTCGCAACGGCCTCCACACTCCCACTTGCAATGTTGGCACCCCCCGTATACATGGGCCAGACCTCTCCCTTCGGAGAGGTGCGGGATTCCCCGACATAGTCGGGACCCGCCCGGGGACTTTTTTCATTGCAACCTTCCATATTTGTCAGTTGTGGACTGATTCTGGCCCGATCAAGTTGGGGTGATTCTGCCCCAGTGCCCTTGGGACGAGACCGCCTGCTCGCCATGCATCCCATGGCCGGGCACCACAAACCTTGGATTAGGGGCCGTAAAAGCCCATTCATCACCATTCAAAACAAAAAACCTATCACGCAAATCCTAACACACACGCACAGAAGAGTAAATAAAAAGAGAAAAGATAGAAAGAAAAGATGTTGAAACATAGAGAAAATAAAATAATGCAAAAAGAAGAGTAAACTATAAAACAGGTGGTGAAAAGATAGAAATAGACCGGTGTTCAGCCGCCTGAGTACCTCACCCCGTGTAGAGAGCGGAGTGGCGCACCCAGGCGTTGCCCAGGGACACCAACGTGGAGGAACCGGTATCGTCCCCAACCTAACCTAACCTAACCTTTTTTTTTTTTTTTTTTTACGCCAGGAAATACGTTACGTATACCCCGCGATGCTCGGGGGACATCGCGGGGTTATGTGGGACTCCTCTGTGCCTGGGTGGAGTTGGCACAGAGTCTACCCACTAAAACCTGGCGATGCCCTCCTTCTGCGCCAATGCGGGGTCGTGGGAATCGCGTGAGCATAGCTCCACGACCCCGCAGCGCATGCCGCGTCCGGCCCTCTTCTGTTGCGGCGGCTAGATAGTGTGCCGCCGCCTGCCTCACCGAGAGCCCCCCGGGCATTGGGGAGCTTTTCTCTCGGGACCCATAGTGTGGGCGACGGTCCCCCGACCACCACCCACGGGTCTAGGCTTCCATCACTACTTCCATGGCGGGAGCGGGTTGATCCGCCCTTGCGTCACGGGCCGGCTTTTTCTGCCGAGCCTTCTTCGTGGGAGCTTTCCGCTTCTTTTTCGTGCCGGGGGGCGGCTTACTTAGGTGCTGTTATACAGCCGCTGCTCCCCAGCACAACCTAACCTTTTTTTTTTTTTTTTTTTTTTTTTTTTTTTTTTTTTTTTTTTTTTTAACGGGGTGAAATTCTTTACGAATCCCCCGCCGCCCCCGGGGGAGGGCAGCAGGGGTATGTTGGACTCCCCCGGCGCGAGATGGAGTGCACCGGGGTGTACCGACTAAAACACCCCGATGCCCATCTTCAGCGCCAGTGGAGGGGCCGTGGGAATCGCGAAAGCATTCTTCCACGACCCCCCGGCGCGTGCCGCATCCGGCTCCCTTCTATTGCGGCGGCCTGGTGTTATGCCGCCGCTTGCCTCTCCGAGAGCTCCCCGGGCATTGGGGAGCTTTCCTTCTCGGGGCCCATAGTGCGGGTGGCGATCCCCCGATCACCACCCACGGGCCTAGGCGTCCAACTCCATGGCGGGGGCGGACGGACCCGCCCTTGCGCCGTTGGCCTTGGGCTTTTTAAGCCGGGCCTTTTTCGTTGGCGCCTTTCTCTTCGCGCCGGGAGGCGGCTTTGCGACACAGCCGCTTCCTCCCAGCACATGCGCCTTCTCCGGCCTGCCGGCAGCCTCGCACAGGAAGCAGTTGGGCGCTTCCCCGCACTCGGCCGCCTTGTGCCCCGGTTTCCCGCAGCGGAAACAGCTCCGGCTGCGGTCTACCGGGCACTGGCACTTCGCTGCCACGTGGCCGGTGTCTTGGCAGCGGAAGCAGCGCTTAGGCCTCGCGGCCAGCAGCGCCACTCTCGCCGACACCCAGCCAACCCGCAGCCGCCCTGAGCTAGTAAGCTTCTTGGCGGCCGCGACCGGGACACGCATCCACAATGACGCGTCCCCGCGTGGCCCCACCGTCAATTGGCCCGACCGAATGTCGTCGGCCGAACACCCACCCTCCTTCGCGACCGCCTGGATGACGTCGGCGGCCGCTATTGAGTCGTCCAGCCCGGCAACACGGATCTCCGCGCACAGGACCGGGCGGGCGACTTTTACGTCTTCCGGTGGCAGAACGGACCTCAGCCTCGAGGCGAAGGCGTCCGCTTTCTCCTGCGCGCCCTCGCCAGCAATGGTAAGGACGCGCGCTCCTGTCTCGGCCAGGCGGAAACCGAGCCTGGGGATGCCGAGTTCCCCCAGGTCGATCGCCGCTCTAGCCTGACTTAATAGTTTAGCGTAAGTCACCCCCCTTTCCGCAGCGCTCGCCCCCAGGGTGAGGGTGACTGCCGCAGTGGTAGGAGGGCGAAGCTTCGCTCTCTTCTTCTTCGGGGCGGCTTTGGCTGTTGTAGCCGCCCCCTTCTTCGCCTTTTTGGCCTTGCGTCGACCTATGTTAGTCCACGGGGCCTCGGCGGGGGAGGGGTCGGTGTTCTCCCCCCCTTGCGCCGCTTCCTTAGCGGCCATTGATGGCCGCTTCTTCTTTTTGGCCTTGGCTTTACCCTTGGCCTTTGGCGGGGCCGGTGTTGGCGGTGCCTTTATTGGGGTTGCCGCACTCGGTGCCGCCATTTCAGCGTATGTGGGCACCGTCGCCTTATTGGGCTTCGGCGCCTTCGTCCTATTCTCCGCCGGCGTGGTGCCCACAGTGGCACTGTCCGCCGCCAGCGGTGGCCTCCTCCTTGGCTCCGGAAGGAGCCTGTCTTCCAGTCCGGCCAACCTCGCATTCAGCATGTTGCCGAAGGTCTCGATATTAGAGCGCGAGACCTCCGACAACATCTGCTGCAAGTCCTAGCACAACCTAACCTAACCTAACCTTTTTTTTTTTTTTTTTTTTTTTTTTCGACGGGGAATGCCTTTACGCATCCCAAGAGAGGCGGGGACCTCTCAGAGGGTATGTGGGACTCGCTGCGGCCGATAAGATGGTGAATGACCGCAGCCCTACCCACTAAAACCCGTCGGTACTCTTCCACGTACCGCTATTTTCCGGGCCACGGGGACGCGTGAGCTTGCTCCGCGACTCGGCGAGCGTGTGCCTGTATGGTGTTTAGCAGGCCCTTCTTCTTAGGAGCAGCACTTGGGGGCTCCTTAGGCCGAACAGAGGCCCTCCGAGGGCTTGCATAGGCCTTTCTCTCTGGTGTCGCGATGCACGAAGAGTACACAGTGCATCGCGACCATCTCGAGGACTCGGTGCAATGGGCGACGGCATCCCCATGCCGTCACCCCGAGCTCCCTGGCTAAGGCGGGACATTTCGGTCGTCATTGTTGACCCTTCGTCGCCTTGGCCGACTTCGTCTTCGAGGGTCGAGCGCCTCCCTCTCTCTATTGCGCTCAGCCTCTTCTTTCGCGGAGATTATTTCCTGGGCGAAATCATCCACCGCTTTCCACTCATGCTCACCGCTCAGCATGGAACGCACCAGTGCTGGCAGCGAGAGGTCATGTCCAATGGTAGCCGAAAGGGCCACACGTTGTCTCGTCCAAGAGGGACAGGCCGTTATGGTGTGCTCGGCCGTGTCCCTGTCCGCATCGCAGTGGTGGCAGCGTGTAGAATCCTCTCTCCCGACGATCTCGCACAGGTACCGACCGAAGCAGCCGTGCCCGGTCAGCACCTGTGTGAGGCGGAATGAGAGTGCGCCTGTTGGTCTATCGAGCCACTCCCTTAGCACTGGGCGGATGGCCAGTACCAGGTCCACACTAACTTGCGGTTCTTGCAGTCGTTCCTCCCACAACTCAACGGTTCTTTCTCTTGCCTGGTCCCTCCACCGACGTACGGCGTCCGGAAGGGGGTTGCTGCCCCCTGCGCGGATCTCTGCGCCGCGCCAGTAGACGTCGGCGAGGGCTCGAGCGTCCAGGTCCCATGGGACGCTTCCGGCGAGCAGGCATGCCGCATCCTTTGAGATGGTGCGGTATCCACGCACTGCTCGCGTTGCCATAACTCTCTGGAGCCTACCGAGGGCGAGCCGATTTGTGGGCGACAGGTGTTCGGCCCAGATCGGCGCGCCGTACAACGCCATTGAGCGGATGACGCCC
This sequence comes from Phengaris arion, assembly GCA_963565745.1. NCBI lineage: Eukaryota > Metazoa > Arthropoda > Insecta > Lepidoptera > Lycaenidae > Phengaris > Phengaris arion. The sequence goes on along the minus strand of OY751449.1, from coordinate 18,281,092 downwards.
ATGTATAAGCGCCGACAGCTTAAGCTTGGCCCCCCGAGGTTCGGGAGGAGCGAAGCCAAGGCCCCCGCTGACCTGTTAACCTTCTCGGACAAAAGGCGAAAGTGTTCCTTAAACGTCCAACGACCATCGAGGACTAGACCGAGGTACGTCATAGAGGATGCCACACTTATTGTCGTTCCACTCACGACGATCGCCAGACCGGGCGGAGGCAAGTTCCTCGACCCGTGGAAAGATAGGGCCTCGGATTTGTGCAGTGCCACCGTCAGGCCCAGCGCCTGAATCCGCCGGATTATCCGCGCGACCGCCGCCGTCGCGAGGATCGTTGCTTCACGGTGCGTCCTGCCACGACATACGACAAGAGTGTCGTCGGCATATGCGATGAGCTCCACGCCACGTAAGTTGGCACCGCGAAGCACAAAGTCAAATCCAATGTCCCACAGGGTCGGACCAAGAGCCGAGCCCTGCGGGACGCCGCAGACCACTTCCCGCTCTTCCCAGTCACTATCCGTGGGGTACTGCACCGAGCGTGCCGATAGGTAGTCGCAGATGGTGTTGCGCAGATACCTCGGCACGCGGTGGTACCGGAGTCCCTCCTTTATAGTTGCCCAGGGCAGGGAGTTAAAGGCGTTGGTGATGTCCAGCGAAACAGCCAGAACCACCCCGCCCCGGGAAATTTCCTCAGCCGTTGTCGACCGAAGCCGCGCCACCGCATCTATGGTTGACCGACACGAGCGAAACCCGTACTGGCTCTCACTCAGACCTGGGCCGACGCGCTCAAGATGGCAAGTGAGACGCGCCACAATGATCCGCTCCAGCGTCTTACAGATCTCGTTGAGTAACACAATAGGGCGGTAAGCCGACGGCTGTTCCTCCGGTCGCCCATTCTTCCTAAGCAGCACGAGTTTGCCGGTCTTCCAGCGCCGCGGTACTCTACCCTGGACCAGACAGCTGGTCAAAACGGTGAGCATGCGCGCTTCCATCTGCTCTATAGCGAGCACCCAGACCCGTCCAGGGACGCCATCAAGACCGGGGGCCGTGTTTTTGAGGCCCATTTTATGGACCGCTGCTGCCAACTCTCCTGCCGTCACAGGTGGCACTACTTCATCGTCCTCAGACTCCACAGTGTGTGGTGCCATTGATGGTGGGGACCACTCGGCCCTAGATGGGAACAGGGCCGAAATTATGGTGCTGCGAAGCTCAGGTTGCAAATTTTGGGTGAGTGGTGGGGCAGAAGGACGAAGTTTCTGCCTCACCCACTTGTAAGGTTTGCCCCACGGGTCTTGCTCAAGTGTTTGCAGAAACTCATCCCAGGCCTCTTTTTTCGCCGCTCGAATAGCGTCGCGCAGGTTATGTCGCGCCGTACGATATCCATCATAGATAGTTTCCTCCTCTTCCTCGTCTCTATTGCGCCTTCTACGGTATCGAAGGTAGCGACGTCGGGCTGTCATACACTCTTTTCTGAGTCGCCTAAGATCAGGGCGCCACCAATATGTTTGGCGCCGAGGCTTATTCGGACCTACACGGGGCATTGAGGCGTCACAGATGTTGCGTGCTGCCTCATTTAGCCATTCTGCGCATTCCTCCACGTCTTCGGAGGGAAGAGGCGCCCACGACGCGGCAATTGCTGCTTCCTCGAGCAAATCTTTATCCAGCTTCTTAAGGGACCACCTTGGGGCGTTACCAGATGAAATTGTGCGGCCCTGCTCCGACGTGTGAGCGGAGATGACGAAGAAGATGTATTGGTGATCCGATAGAGTCTCAGTGCGACTCAAGACTCGCCATTCGGTGATGTGTTGGGCGATAGTCGGACTGACCAAGGTCAGGTCCACTATTGATTCACCCTGACGCCGGACGCAGGTACTAACAGCACCGCGGTTTGCCAGAACCAGGCCAGTGGTGATCAGCCAGTCCTCGACAACGCGACCTCTTGCATTTGTCGCCGGGGAACCCCACAGCGTTGATTTCGCGTTGAGGTCTCCGGCGACGACCACAGGGCGAGATGCTCCCTCAACAACACCGGTTAGTTGGAGCAGGAACGCCTCGAACTCGGCGAGCGTCCTATTGGGGGAGAAATAGACCCCCACCACGGTGAGGGCCCCCAAGATGGCAACGACGAATCCGTGGCCCCTAGTCGTTCTCCTTGAGGATGGAGGCACAATTTTGGGGCCGAAGACTAAGGCGACCGACGAGTCGGCGTCCCCGCACCAGTCAGACCGGGTCAAAACGCGATACGGCTCAGCAACAATGGCGACATCGATTTCCCTCTGAAGAATCTCCTGAACCCAAAGATCTTGCGCCTGAGCGCAGTGGTTCAGGTTTCCCTGAAGAAAACGTTGGGTGGCCGTTATTGGGCCTCCATAGGGACCGCTCCAGTACCGGAAGCCGCCGTAGATGGTGTGGCGGCTTTCTTGGTCGTTTGGCTCTTTTTAGAACCATTCCTCTTCTTTGATACAGCCTTCCCGCAGGTTTTACTCCCAACGCTGTGGTCCGCTGGTTTTCCATTCGCTGCGCACACTGCGCAGTGAGGTGGATTTCCGCACTGTCTGGACGGATGGCCAGGTTGACCGCAGCGGAAACAGAGCTCGCCACGGTCAGTTTCGGAGGGACAAGTCGCCCGCGTGTGCCCCACTTCGTGGCAGCGGTAACACCGCATGATGCGCACGGACAATAGCGTCACACGCACCACGGTCCACCCGACGTACACTTTGGTGTTCGGTGCCGTCACTTGTTTGGCGGTCTCTACTGGGCACTTGACCCAGGCCGTGCCGCGGCCACTCCGATCCAGACGGATTTCGCCAACTTTGACATCTTCGGCGGTGCAGCCACCAGGTCTTGCGATGGCTGCTGCGATCTCCGCCGCCGAGGCAGAATCGTCGAGACCTGTGATCCGCAACTCGGCGCACTTTTGTGGTCGAGATATGCGGACATCCTCCTCACCGAGTACTTCCCTCAATTTTCTCGCAAGGGCGTCTGCCTTTTCTTTGCAGGCCGAACCCGAGACTTCAAACATCCGGGCCCCGGTTACAGCCAGCTTGAATTTCACCGCCGGTATATCCAGCGCGGCTAAGTCGAGACGCTGTTTCGCCTTCGCGAGGATGTCTTTGTAGGAGACGCCTCGTTTCTCCGCTTCTGGTTGCAGCGTCAGAACGATCGCTGCTGACTTAGGGGCACGGAGTTGATTTCCCCTCTTCTCTTTCTTTTCCTTTTTCGGCGCCTTTTGTTTTTCCCCATTCTTTTTAGATGCCTTTCCTCTCTTCACCACCTGTATCCATTCCGAAGTAGTGGTGGGTTGCGACGCCGGTGCTGCTGTTGCAGCGTCGCTTCTCGCAGCTGCCGCTTCAGTGGCTGCGGCAGATTTTCGTGCCTTCTTCATAGTCTTTTTGGGCGGCGGGCCGGGATTTGTCGGAGGCATCAGTGTCGATACCAGCAGCTCCGGTGGAGATGTCCTCTTTTCTTAATCTCGTTGTGTCGGCCCTGCAGATGTTGGGGCAGGGACCGCACCGTCCTTCTTCTTGTCCGCGGCGAGAGGGGGCCGCAGGCGCGGTTCTGGTAAAAGTCGGGCCTCCAAACTCTCCAGCCGCGCGTCCATCCGTGCACTTGTGACAGAGACCGCCTCGCGCACTGCTCGCTGTAGAAGTTCTTCCACATTCAGCTCCATGTTTGTGGGAGCGGTCTGTGGTTGGGCGTCAGTTAACCTGCGCTTGACGGCCTCTAGTTCTATCTTTAATTCTTCTAGGTCTCTGGAGAGGCGTGTGTTTGCCGCCTCCAGGGCCCTCACTTCCTCCGTTGCCGAGCGACTGAGGAGAACCGAGCACGCCTCCTGAATGGCGTGGGTCGCTTTCTTAAGGGCCGCAACGGATGTCCCCTTCAAGTTTTTCGACTTTTGGGCCACGTTGGTGATGGCTCCAAGACTCTCTGCTATCACGGCGCCCAATTTTGCTGCCGTGATCTCTTCATCCTCCACCATGGTTACATCCGAGGTGTCAGACGGCTCCGACAGCCGGTGTAACCGTAGCTGCGGAATCCTCTTTGTCGTCTCCAATATTTGTCGCTCAGCCTCTACCTCCAGAGCCCTCTGTTGGGTATCAAGAAGGTCCTGTTGGGCCTTGGCCAAGCCGACATATTCCCCTGTAGTAGGAGGCCTGCCTCTGCCGCGTTTTGGGGCGGGCTTACGGGCCGCTTCTTTTTCTTTTTCAGGGCTCTCCTCAGTTCCACGCCTCTTGCGCAAGAACCGCTCTCTCTTTTTCTCCCTATCGCTGTCTCTGTCCTGGCTTCGAGAGGCGGCGGTCTCGTTGCCGCTCTCTTCCTCCGTTCCACTTCCGGGATGCTTTCGGAAAAACCTACTTGCAGTACCGATGGATGCAGGCGTCGCCGCTCGCGATCCATCCTCTCCTTCACTCGCTGTCGTCATTGCCAAATCGTCACGCGTATCTTTTTCCGGTGTATCATTGCCAGGGTCATCGTTCTCTCTCTCTTTCCTTCTCTCCTCCTCCTCAACTGCAATCGGTGCCCCCCCCGTATACTTGGGGCAGCCCCCCGCCGGAGCGGGGGTGTGGGATTCCCTCCGAAGAGGACCCACCCGGGGAGTTTTTTCCAAATTGCACTCCATGGTTGCTCGGATATGGGCTGAGTCACGCCCGATCCATTAGGGGGGATTCTGCCCCAGTGCCCTCACGACGAAACCGCCTGTTCGCCACGCATCCCAAGGCCGGGCACCACAATCCAAGGATTAGGGGCCGTATAAGCCCATTCATCACCATTCAAACAAAAACCTATCACGCAAAACCTAGCACACACACACAGAAGAATAAATAAAAGAGAAAAGATAGAGAAGAAAAGGTGTTGAAAGATAGAAGAAATAAATAAAACAATGCAAAAAGAAGAGTAAACTATAAAAAGGTGGTGAAAAGATAGAAGATAGACCGGCGTTCAGCCGCCTGAGTACCTCACCCCGTGTAAAGTGCGGAGTGGCGCACCCAGGCGTTGCCCAGGGACACCAACGTGGAGGAACCGGTATCGCCCCCAACCTAACCTAACCTAACCTTTTTTTTTTTTTTTTTTAACGGGGTGAAATTCTTTACGAATCCCCCGCCGCCCCCGGGGGAGGGCAGCAGGGGTATGTCGGACTCCCCCGGCGCGAGATGGAGTGCACCGGGGTGTACCGACTAAAACACCCCGATGCCCATCTTCAGCGCCAGTGGAGGGGCCGTGGGAATCGCGAAAGCATTCTTCCACGACCCCCCGGCGCGTGCCGCATCCGGCTCCCTTCTAGTGCGGCGGCCTGGTGTTATGCCGCCGCTTGCCTCTCCGAGAGCTCCCCGGGCATTGGGGAGCTTTCCTTCTCGGGGCCCATAGTGCGGGTGGCGATCCCCCGATCACCACCCACGGGCCTAGGCGTCCAACTCCATGGCGGGGGCGGACGGACCCGCCCTTGCGCCGTTGGCCTTGGGCTTTTTAAGCCGGGCCTTTTTCGTTGGCGCCTTTCTCTTCGCGCCGGGAGGCGGCTTTGCGACACAGCCGCTTCCTCCCAGCACATGCGCCTTCTCCGGCCTGCCGGCAGCCTCGCACAGGAAGCAGTTGGGCGCTTCCCCGCACTCGGCCGCCTTGTGCCCCGGTTTCCCGCAGCGGAAACAGCTCCGGCTGCGGTCTACCGGGCACTGGCACTTCGCTGCCACGTGGCCAGTGTCTTGGCAGCGGAAGCAGCGCTTAGGCCTCGCGGCCAGCAGCGCCACTCTCGCCGACACCCAGCCAACCCGCAGCCGCCCTGAGCTAGTAAGCTTCTTGGCGGCCTTGACCGGGACACGCATCCACAATGACGCGTCCCCGCGTGGCCCCACCGTCAATTGGCCCGACCGAATGTCGTCGGCCGAACACCCACCCTCCTTCGCGACCGCCTGGATGACGTCGGCGGCCGCTATTGAGTCGTCCAGCCCGGCAACACGGATCTCCGCGCACAGGACCGGGCGGGCGACTTTTACGTCTTCCGGTGGCAGAACGGACCTCAGCCTCGAGGCGAAGGCGTCCGCTTTCTCCTGCGCGCCCTCGCCAGCAATGGTAAGGACGCAACCTAACCTAACCTTTTTTTTTTTTTTTTTTTTTTTTTTTTTTTTTTTTTTTTTTTTTTTTTTTTTTTTTTTTTTTTTTTTTTTTTTTTTTTTTTTTTTTTTTTTTTTTTTTACGAGAGGAAATACTTTTCGTATACTCCGCAGCCCCCGGGGGAGGACCGCGGAGTTATGTGAGACTCCCCCGGCGCTGATGGAGATGCACCGGGGTTTACTCACTAAAACCTCTCGATGCCCTCCTTCGGCGCCAAACGCGGGGCCGTGGGGATCGCGGAAGCATTCTTCCACGACCCCGCAGCGCTTGCCGCAACCGGCTCTCTTCTTTTGCGGCGGCTAGGTGAAATGCCGCCGCCTGCCTCTCCGAGAGCTCCCCGGGCATTGGGGAGCTGACCGTCTCGGGGCCCATAGTGTGGGCGGCGATCCCCCGATCACCGCCCACGGGCCTAGGCTTCCATCACCTCTACGGCGGGGGTGGACGGAACCGCCCTTGCGCCGGCCTTGGGCTCCTTGAACCGGGCCTTTTTGGTGGGGGCCTTTCCCTTCGCGCCGGGCGGCGGCTTTGCGACACAGCCGCTTGCGCCCAGCACATGTGCCTTCTCTGGTCTGCCGGCAGCCTCGCACAAGAAGCAGTTGGGCGCTTCCTTGCACTCGGCTGCCTTGTGCCCCGGTTTTCCGCAGCGGAAACAGCTCCGGCTGCGGTCTACCGGGCACTGGCACTTCGCCGCTACGTGGCCGGTATCCTGGCAGCGAAAGCAGCGCTTAGGCCTCGCGGCCAGCAGCGCCACTCTCGCCGACACCCATCCAACACGCAGCCGCCCAGAGCTTACGAGCTTCTTGGCGGCCGCGACCGGGACACGCATCCATAATGATGCGTCCCCTCGTGGCCCCACCGTCAGTTGGCCCGACCGTATATTGTCGGCCGAGCACCCTCCTTCCTTCGCGACCGCCTGGATGACGTCGGCGGCCGCTACTGAGTCGTCCAACCCGGCCACGCGGATCTCCGCGCACAGGACCGGGCGGGCGACTTTTACATCGTCCGGTTTCAGGACTGCCTTTAGCCTCGTGGCGAAGGCGTCCGCCTTTTCCTGCGCCCCCTCACCGGCGATGGTGAGGACACGCGCTCCGGTCTCGGCCAGGCGGAAACCAAGCCTGGGGATGCCGAGTTCCCCCAGGTCGATCGCCGCTCTAGCCTCGGCCAACACCTTGGCGTATGTCACTCCTCTTTCCACAGCGCTCGCCCCCAGAGTGAGGGTGACCGCCGCGGTTGCAGGGGGACGAAGTCTCGCCTTCTTCTTTTTCTTTGGGGCGGCTTTGGCTGGTGTAGCCGCCCCTTTCTTCTGTTTGGCCTTGCGTGGACCTGCAATTGTCCACGGGGCCTCGGCGGAGGAGGGGTTGGTGATATCCCCCCCTTGCGCCGCTTCTCTTGCGGCCATTGTTGGCCGCTTCTTCTTTTTGGCCTTTTCCTTGGCCTTGGGCGGAGCCGGTGCAGGCGGTACCTCGTTAGGCGGGACCGCTGCAATCGGTGTCGCCACCTCCGCGTACGTGGGCGCCGTTGCCTTTTTAGGCTTCGGTGCCTTTGTCTTTTCCGCCGCCGGCGTGGCGCCTACAGTGGCACTATCCGCCGCCAGCGGAGGTCTCCTACGGGGCTCCGGCAGGAGCCTATCCTCTAGGCCGGCAAGTCGAGCATTTAGCATGTTGCCGAGTGTCTCTATATTTGAGCGAGAGACCTCGGCTAACAGCTCACGCAGATCTTTGTCAGCGGGCGCGGCTGGTCGTTGGCGCATCTCCTCCAGCTCGCGACGTAATTCGGCCACTTGCCTTAGGAGTTGCGCATTTTGCGCCTCCAACCTCGACATCTCCTCTGTAATCGAACGGCCCCTCATTTCGTCGACTGCCGCCTTTATATTGGCGACCGCCTCCTTGAGACACCGTTGAAATGTGCCCTTCAAGTTCTGAGACTTCGTGGCGACCATAGTTACAGCCTCCAACGAAGTCTCGACACTTTTGGCCAGAGCATAGGTTGTCTGCTCCGACCTGTCTCCTTCGGTAGCTGCGGCGGGCCTTGCGCAGATGGTGGCGCGCGCCTCCCGCGCAGTTCTCATTCTCTCGGCAACCTCTTCTGCAGCCTGAAGTTGAAGGGCCGCCTCCTTCTCACGATTTAATTCGGCTTGGGCTTTAGCCAGACCGACATACTGGCCGGTCGTTGGCGGCCGGCCGCGTCCTCTTTTGGCTTTCGGCACCGCACCTTTGCTGGTGGACGGCGCTGCCTCTGTCTCGTCCGGGTGTAACCGCCGCTTAAGGGGGGTCGTACGTCCGGTGGGTGCGGGCAATCCCTCGGAGTCCAGTGACATGGAAGATATGCAACTGGAGTCCGAGAGACAGTCCTCGCTGTCAATCTCGGGTATGTCACGTCTTTGTTGTGGTGGCGGCATGATCACGTCGCGCGTGAGCAATACGCGCGGCAGATCTCGGTCGCCCCGTAACTTCTTTTTCTGCATCAATTTCAGCAGCCGCTCCACGCCGTTGGTCTGCGGCTGGCTGAAATCGACGTCCTCGTCGGTAAGGAGGCCCGTCTCCGGCGCGGTAATGTGCGCCAGCTTCGGGCCTGGTTGCGCCATCGCGCCTCTCTCCTTCTCTACCGTCTTTACCGCGGTCTCGTCCGACTCCGACTCCACAGCAACAGGTGCCCCCCCCGTATACGTGGGGCGACCCCCCGCCAAAGCGGGAGTGTGGGATTCCCTCGTAAGAGGACCCACCCGGGGAATACTTTCCTTGTTGCACTCCATGGTTGCTCGGATATGGGCTGAGTCACGCCCGATCCATTAGGGGGGATTCTGCCCCAGTGCCCTTGGGACGAGCCGCCTGCTCGCCACGCATCCCACGGCCGGGCACCACAAACCCTGGATTAGGGGCCGTAAAAGCCCATCCATCATCATTCAAACAAAAGCCTAGCACACACGCACAGAAGAATAAATAAAAGTGAAAAGACAGAAAGAAAAGATGTTGAAAGATAGTGAAAATAAATAAAATAATGCAAAAAGAAGAGTAAACTATAAAAAGGTGGTGAAAAGATAGAGATAGACCGGCGTTCAGCCGCCTGAGTGCCTCACCCCGTGTAGAGAGCGGAGTGGCGCACCCAGGCGTTGCCCAGGGACACCAACGTGGAGGAACCGGTATCGTCCCCAACCTAACCTAACCTTTTTTTTTTTTTTTTTTTTTTTTTTTGACGGGGGGAAATACGTTACGTATCCCCCGCCACCCCCGGGGGAGGGCAGCAGGGGTATGACGGACTCCCCCGGCGCGAAGGGGGTGGAGTGCGCCGGGGTTTACCGTCTAAAACCCCCCGATGCCCATCTTCAGCGCCAATGGAGGGGCCGTGGGAATCGCGAGAGCATTCTTCCACGACCCCCCAGCGCGTGCCGCATCCGGCTCACTTCTAATGCGGCGGCCTGGTGATATGCCGCCGCTTGCCTCTCCGAGAGCTCCCCGGGCATTGGGGAGCTTGCCATCTCGGGGCCCATAGTGTGAGCGGCGATCCCCCGATCACCGCCCACGGGCCTAGGCGTCCAACTCCATGGCGGGGGCGGGAACAGCCCTTGCGCCGTCGGCCTTGGGCTTTTTGTGCCGGGCCTTTTTTGTTGGCGCCTTTCGCTTCGTGCTGGGGGGCGGCTTCGCTACGCAGCCGCTACTGCCCAGCACATGGGCCTTCTCTGGCCTGCCGGCGGCCTCGCAGAGGAAACAGTTGGGCGCTTCCCTGCACTCGGCCGCCTTGTGCCCCGGTTTCCCGCAGCGGAAACAGCTCCGGCTGCGGTCTACCGGGCACTGGCACTTCGCCGCCACGTGGCCGGTGTCCTGGCAGCGGAAGCAGCGCTTAGGCCTCGCGGCCAGCAGCGCCACTCTCGCCGACACCCAGCCAACCCGCAGCCGCCCTGAGCTAGTAAGCTTCTTGGCGGCCGCGACCGGGACACGCATCCACAACGACGCGTCCCCGCGTGGCCCCACCGTCAATTGGCCCGACCGAATGTCGTCAGCCGAGCACCCTCCCTCCTTCGCGACCGCTTTGATGACGTCGGCGGCCGCTATTGAGTCGTCCAGCCCGGCGACACGGATCTCCGCGCACAGGACCGGGCGGGCAACTTTTACATCTTCCGGTGGCAGCACGGACCTCAGCCTAACGGCGAAGGCGTCCGCTTTCTCCTGCGCGCCCTCGCCAGCAATGGTAAGGACGCGCGCTCCTGTCTCGGCCAGGCGGAAACCGAGCCTGGGGATGCCGAGTTCCCCCAGGTCGATCGCCGCTCTAGCCTGACTTAACACTTTAGCGTAAGTCACCCCCCTTTCCGCAGCGCTGGCCCCCAGAGTGAGGGTGACCGCCGCAGTAGTCGGAGGGCGAAGCTTCGCTCTCTTCTTCTTCGGGGCGGCTTTGGCTGTTGTAGCCGCCCCCTTCTTCGTCTTTTTGGCCTTGCGTGGACCTATCTTGGTCCACGGGGCCTCGGCGGGGGAGGGGTTGCTGTTATCCCCCCCTTGCGCCGCCTCTTGAGCGGCCATTGATGGCCGCTTCTTCTTGGCCTTTTTCTTTTTGGCCTTGGGCGGGGCCGGAGCAGCCGGAGCCTCTTTAGGGGCCGGTGTACTTGGTGCCGCCATTTCCGCATATGTTGGCGCCGTCGCTCGTTTGGGCTTCGGCGCCTTTGTCCCTCCAATCGCTGGCGTGGTGCCCACAGTGGCACTATCCGCCGCCAGCGGTGGTCTCCTCCTTGGCTCCGGGAGGAGCCTATCTTCTATGCCAGCCAACCTCGCATTCAGCATGTTGCCGAAGGTCTCGATATTAGAACGCGAGACCTCCGACAACATCTGCTGCAAATCCTGTGTGGCGGGCTTTGTTGCCTGGCGACGTAACTCTTCCAGCTCCCGACGCATTGTGTCGAGCTGCTGTTGGAGTCGTTCGTTCTGGGCTTCCAGTGCCCTTATCTCCTCGTTTTCACCGCGGCCCCTCATTTCAGCAAAAGTTGCCCGTATGTTGGCAACTGCTTCTTTGAGGTGCCGCTGAAACGTCCCTTTTAGGTTCTGGGACCTCGTGGCGACCATGGTTATTGCCTCCAGCGAGGCCTCAATACCCTTGGCCAGAGCATGGCTGGTCTGCTCCGACCTGTCTTCTCCAGTGGCTGCGGCGGGGCTTGCGCAGATAGACGCGCGCGCGCCCCGCGCAATTCTTAATGACTCAGCGACTTCCTCTGCGGCCTGAAGCCGAAGCGCCTCTTCCTTCTCCCGATTTAATTCGGCCTGCGCCTTTGCCAAGCCAACGTATTGGCCCGTGGTCGGCGGTCGGCCGCGTCCTCGTTTTGCCTTCGGCACCACACCTTTGCTGGTGGACGGCGCCGCCTCTGTCTCGTCCGGGTGTAACCGCCGCTTAAGGGGGGTTGTACGTCCGGTGGGTGCGGGCAATCCCTCGGAGTCCAGCGACATGTCGGTCATGCAGCTGGAGTCCGAGAGATAGTCCTCGCTGTCTCTATCAGGTGTTCTGGGCGGCGGCATGATCACATCGCGCGTGAGAAGCACGCGCGGTAAGTCTGCGTCGCCCCGTAACTTCTTTTTTCGCATCAACTTCAGTATCCGCTCCACGCCGTTGGGCTGCGGCTGACTGAAGTCGACGTCCTCGTCAGTCAGAAGGTCCGTTCTCGACACGGTAAGGTGCGCCGAGCTCGGCCTGGTATGCGCCATCGCGCCTTCATCTCTCGCCGTCGCAACGGCCTCCTTCCTCTCCACCTCCACCGAAGCATGTTTGGGGCCCCCAGTATACGCGGCCCTATCTCCCGCCGAAACGGGAGTGTGGGATTCCCCGGCATCGCCGGGACCCACCCTGGGAGAATTTTTCACATGCTGACCTTCCATACTTGTCATTTCTGGGCTGATTCTGGCCCGATCAAGAAGGGGTGATTCTGCCCCAGTGCCCTCGGGACGAGACCGCCTGCTCGCCATGCATCCCATGGCCGGGCACCACAAACCTTGGATTAGGGGCCGTAGAAGCCCATTCGTCACCATTCAAAACATAAACCTAACACGCAAAACCTAACACACACGCACAGAAGAATAAATAAAAAGAGTAAAGATAGAAAAGGTGTTGAAAGATAGAAAAATAAATAAAACAATGCAAAAAAGAAGAGTAAACTATAAAAAGGTGGTGAAAATAGAGATAGACCGGTGTTCAGCCGCGTGGGTACCTCACCCCGTGTAAAAAGCGGAGTGGCGCACCCAAGCGTTGCCCAGGGACACCAACGTGGAGGAACCGGTATCGCCCCCAACCTAACCTAACCTAACCTAACCTAACCTAACCTAACCTTTTTTTTTTTTTTTTTTTTTTTTTTTTTTTTTTTTTGACGGGGGGAAATACGTTACGTATCCCCTGCCGCCCCCGGGGGAGGGCGGAAGGGGTATGACGGGCTCCCCCGACGCGAGATGGAGTGCGCCAGGGTTTTACCGTCTAAAACCCCCCGATGCCCATCTTCAGCGCCTTTAACGGGGCCGTGGGAATCGCAAAGCATTCTTCCACGACCCCGCAGCGCTTGCCGCAACCGGCCCACTTCCAAATGCCGCAACCGGCTCCTTCTCCGAGAGCTCCCCGGGCATTGGGGAGCTTGTCGTCTCGGGGCCCATATTGTGAGCGGCGATCCCCCGATCACCGCCCACGGGCCTATGCCTCAATCTCCATTTCGGCGGGGGCGGGTTGAGCCACCCTTGCGCCTTGGGCTTGCGGCTTTTTATGCCGGGCCCTGGAGGGAGTCTTACGCTTCCCTTTCGTGTCAGGGGGCGGCTTTGCGAAAACGCAGCCGCCGCTCCCCAGCACGTGTGCCACCTCCTTTTTGCCAGTGGCCTCACACAGCGAGCAGTGCGGATCAGCGCCGCATTCTGCCGCCTTGTGCCCCGGCTTCCCGCATCGGAAACAGCTCCGGCTGCGGTCCACCGAGGACTGGCATTTCGCCGCGACGTGGCCGGTGTCCTGGCATCGGTAGCACCGCTTAGGCCTCGCGGCCAGCAGCGCCACCTTCGCCGAGACCCAGCCCACGCGAAGCCGCCCAGAAGTGAGCAGCTTTTTAGCGGCCGCGACGGGGACGCTCATCCATAGGGATGCGTCTCCTCTCGGTCCCATCACAACTTTGCCCGACCTGATGGAGCTGGTCGGGCATCCTCCTTCTTGTGAGGCCGCCAGGATGACTTGGGCGGCCGTCACTGAGTCGTCCAGCCCGGTGACGCGCATCTCCGCGCACTTCACCGGGCGGCCGACTCTTACTACCTCCGGATTAAGGACAGACCTGAGCTTTGAGGCAAAGGCGTCCGCCTTCTCTTGCGCCCGCTCACCGTCGATGGTGAGCACGCGCGCGCCAGTTTCCGCCAGGCGGAAACCGAGTTTGGGGATGTCGAACTCCCCCAAATCGATTTTCGCTCTAGCTTCTTTTAACAGGCTGGCGTACGTAACCCCCTTCTCCGCAGCCTTCTCCTCAAGAGTGAGGGTAACGGCCGCTGTGGCGGGGGTGCGCAGCTTCGCCTTCTTCTTCTTAGGGGCGACTTTAGATGGAGTAGCCGCCCCCTTCTTCTTCTTGGCCTTGCGCGGACCTACTGTGGTCCACGGGGCCTCGGTGGGGGAGGGGTTGTTGGTATCCCCCCCTTGTGCCGCCTCCTGAGCGGCCATCGATGACCGCTTCTTTCTTGACTTCTTCTTGGCCTTAGGGGCCTTTGGCGGAGCTGGTGCAGGCGGTGCCTCTTTTGGGGCTGCCGCAACCTGAGCCGTCACTGCCGCGTAAGTGGGCACCTTTGCCTTTTTCGGCTTCGGCGCCTTCGCCTTTTGTGCCGCCGGCGCTGGCGTGGTGCCAACAATGGCACTGTCCGCCGCCAGCGGGGGTCGTCTTCTGGGCTCCGGCGGGAGTCTGTCCTCCAGGCCGGCGAGCCTTGCATTCAGCATGTTGCCGAAGGTCTCGATATTGGAGCGCGAGACCTCCGACAACAGCTGCTGCACGTCTTGGGTAGCGGGCCTGGTCGCCTGGCGCCGCAATTCCTCCATCTCTCGACGCATAGCGTCGATCTGCTGCTGGAGCCGCGCATTTTGCGCTTCTAGGGCCCTCAGCTCGTCCGTCTCACAGCGGCCCCTCAATTCGGTGACGGCCGTTCGGATGTTGTTGACCGCCTCCTTGAGGAACCGCTGGAATGTTCCTTTCAGGTTGGAGGACCTGGATGCCACCATTGCTATGGTTTCCAGGGACCTCTCCACGCTTGCCGTGATGGCCGCGTTCGTCTCTTCCGGTTTTTGTGTCGGCGCGGGGCTGTCACGAATGGAAATTCGCGCCTCTCTCGCTGTCCGTGCCTTTTCCACTACCTCCTTCTCTGCTTCGAGTCGGAGACTCTCAGCCTTCTCCCTATTAAGCTCCGCCTGAGCCTTGGCCAAGCCGACGTACTGGCCGGTAGTTGGAGGCCGGCCGCGTCCTCTCTTGGCCTTGGGCACCGCACCTTTGCTGGTAGACGGCGCCACTACGTCTTCGTCCGGGTGTAACCGCCTCTTTAGGGGGGTCGTACGTCCGGTGGGTGCGGGCAATCCCTCGGAGTCCAGCGACATGTCTGTCACGCAACTGGAGTCCGAGAGATAGTCCTCGCTGTCTCTGTCAGGGATGTCAAATCCTTGTTTTGGCGGCGGCATGATCACATCGCGCGTGAGAAGCACGCGCGGCAGATCTGCGTCGCCCCGTATCTTCTTCTTTTGTAGTAGTTTTAGCATCCGCTCATAGCCGTTAGGTTGCGGCTGACTAAAATCTACTTCCTCGTCCGTGAGTAAGTCCGCCGCCGGCGCGGTAAGGAGCACCGGCTTCGAACTCGCGCGCGCAGTCGCGCCTTCCTCCGATCCACTCGCCGTCGCAACGGCCTCCACACTTCCACTCGCATTGTTGGCACCCTCCGTATACGTGGGCCAGACTGTGCCCGAAGACTCTTCGGACACAGTGCGGGATTCCCCGACTGTTGTCGGGACCCGCCCGGAGAAACTTTTCACAGTGCGACTATCCATCCTCAAAACTACGACACCCCGGGTCGCGGGCTTGTTTTCGGGTGTAGCTCACCCATCGAAGAGTTAACAAAAACGGAAAAGATAGTAGGAGAAGAAATAAAAGATGGTGAAAAGATAGAGAAAATAAAATAAAAAATTAGTGCAAAACAAGAAAGCTAAACAAAATAGATGGTGAAAGATAGACAATAAAGAGATAGCGCCAGCCTTCAGCCGCGTGGG
The DNA here is from genome assembly GCA_963565745.1 of Phengaris arion. Taxonomy (NCBI): domain Eukaryota; kingdom Metazoa; phylum Arthropoda; class Insecta; order Lepidoptera; family Lycaenidae; genus Phengaris; species Phengaris arion. The sequence continues at coordinate 18,265,768 of OY751449.1, read as the reverse complement.
TACCTCACACCGTGTAAAAGCGGAGTGGCGCACCCAAGCGTTGCCCAGGGCCACGAACGAGGACGAACTGGCTGAGCCCCAACCTAACCTAACCTAACCTAACCTAACCTAACCTAACCTAACCTAACCTAACCTAACCTAACCTAACCTTTTTTTTTTTTTTTTTTTTTTTTTTTTTTTTTTTTTTTTTTTTTTTTTTTTTTTTTTTTTTTTTTTTTTTTTTTTTTTTTTTTTTTTTTTTTTTTTTTTTTTTTTTTTTTTTTTTTTTTTTTTTTTTTTTTTTTTTTTTTTTTTTTTTTACGCCAGGAAATACGTTACGTATACCCCGCGATGATCGGGGGGTCATCGCGGGGTTATGTGGGACTCCTCGGTGCCTGTGATAGCACCGAGTTTACCCACTAAAACCTGGCGATGCCCTCCTTCTGCGCCAATGCGGGGTCGTGGGAATCGCGTGAGCATAGCTCCACGACCCCGCAGCGCGTGCCGCGTCCGGCCCTCTTCTGTTGCGGCGGCTAGATAGTGTGCCGCCGCCTGCCTTACCGAGACCTCCCCGGGCATTGGGGAGCTTTTCTCTCGGGACCCATAGTGTGGGCGACGATCCCCCGATCGCCACCCACGGGTCTAGGTCTCCACCACGTCCATGGCGGGGGCGGGTTGTTCCGCCCTTGCGCCGCGGCCCGGCTTTTTATGCCGAGCCTTTTTAGTGGGAGCCTTCCGCTTCCCTTTCGTGCCGGGGGGCGGCTTGGGCGCTGTAATACAGCCGCTGCTCCCCAGCACGTGCTCCCTTGGTTTGCTTGCGGCCTCGCAGACCGGGCAATTTGGAGCCGCTTCACACTCGGACATTCTGTGTCCCGGCTTCCCACAGCGGAAACAATTTCCGCTGAGGTCCACCGTGCACGTGCAATTCGACGCCAGGTGGCCGGTGTCAAGGCACTTGTAACACCGCCGTGGCCTCGCGGCCAGCAGTGCTACCCTTGCCGTCACCCAGCCTATTTGCAGCCGCCCAGTGCTGGTGAGCTTTTTGGCGGCTGCGATCGGGACTTTAAGCCAGAGGCTTCGAGTGCCTCTGGGACCTACGACGATTTTGCCCGACCTAATGTTGGTGGCCGGGCAATTGCCTTCTTTGGCGGCCGCCTCGACGATCTCAGCGGTCGTTGTTTCGTCATCCAATCCGGTGACTCGCATTTCCACGCATTTCACCGGACGGGAGACTCTTACGTCCTCGGGGCACAGGACTGCACGTAGCCGCGCGGCAAACGCTTCGGCTTTCTCAGCGGCCCCCTCTCCCTCTATGGAGAGGAGGCGTGCGCCAGTTCGGACTAGGCGGAAGCCGAGCCTGGGGATATTGAGTTCCCCCAGGTCGATTTTCGCTTTGGCCTCACTGAGCACCTTCGCGTAGGTCACCCCCCTTTCTGCAGCCCCCGCCTCTAAGGTAAGGGTTACTGCCGCCGTTTTGGGGGGGCGAAGCCTTGTCTTCTTTTTAGGGGCGGCTGTGGCTGGTTTAGCCGCCCTTTTCTTCTTGGCCTTGTTCGGACCTGCGGTGGTCCACGGGGCCTCGGCGGGGGAGGGGCTGGTGTTCACCCCCCCTTGCGCCGCCTCCTGAGCTGCCATTGATGGCCGCTTCTTCATCTTTTTATTGGCCTTCTTATTTTGGGCCTTCGGCTGGGCCGGTGCAGTCGGAGTCACTTTGGGGGCCGATGCGCCCGGAGCCGCTATCTCCGCGTAGGTGGGTGCCGTTGCCTTTTTAGGCTTCGGCGCGTTCGTCCTCGCCACCGCTGGTGGGGTGCCTACAGTGGCACTGTCCGCCGCCAGCGGCGGTCTTGTTCTCGGGGCCGGTAGGAGACGGTCCTCCAAACCGGCCAGCCTGGCGTTCAGCATGTTACCGAAGGTCTCTATGTTGGAACGAGAGACCTCCGACAACAACTGGCGCATATCTTGCTCTGGTGGGCGCGCGTTGTCGGCCCTTCTGCGCAACTCTTCTAACTCCTGACCCATTATGGCCACTCTCTCTTGGAGCCGCGCGTTCTGGGCCTCTAATTTCGCCAATTCTTCAGTCATGGAGCGGCCCCTCATCTCGACAACAGCCGATTTGATGGTCGCTACTGAGTCCTTGAGGCACCTTTGGAAGGTGCCCTTAAGGTTCATTGACTTGGTGGCGACCATTGTGATGGCCTCCAGTGACGCCTCTATTGATTTGGCCAGAGCAGCGCTCGACTGCTCCGACTGAGTCTCTCCAATTTTGGCGGGGCTTGCGCGGAAGGACAATCGCGCCTCCCTTACGGTCCTCGCCGTTTCCGCAACTTCGGCTTCAGCCTGAAGCCGAAGAGCCTCCTCCTTCTCCTTGTTCAGTTCGGCCTGCGCCTTCGCTAAGCCAACGTACTGGCCTGTCGTCGGTGGCCTGCCTCGTCCTCTTTTGGGTTTAGGTACCGCCCCTTTACTGAAGGACGGCACGCTGTCGTCATCCATGTTTTTCCTCTTGCGAGGTTTGTCAAGTCCGGTGGTGGACCCCCCGGACTCCAGCGACATAGCGCTGTAGACCGAGGAGTCGGAGAGATAGTCGTCGCTATCTCTCATAGATCCAGGTCCAGGTTTGGGCGGCGGTGCCATTACGTCGCGCAGCACTACGCGAGGCACACGCGCCATGTCCGTTCCGTCATCATCGGAGGACGGGATCCTGAGCTCGCGTTCTAGCTGGACGCGCGCGAGTCCCTCAGTGTCCCCCCTTTCCTTTTTCCTTTGGAGGAGTCTCAACAGCCGCTTCACTCCATTAGGCTGCGGCTGAGAAAAATCAACCTCCTCATCCGTCAGGATGTCCGTTCTCGACGCGGTTAGGTGCGCCGGGCTCGGCCTGTTTTGCGCCGTTGCGCCTTCCTCCTTTCTTTCTCCCGCCTTCTCCTCCTCCGCTAACGTACTATGTGGCCCCCCCGTATACACGGGCCGATGCCCCGCCGAAGCGGGAGTGTGGGATTCCCCATTGCTGGGACCCACCCGGGGAGTAGTTTTCATAATACGGACCTCCATAACTGTCATTTGTGGACTGATTTCTGGCCCGATCAGATTGGGGTGATTCTGCCCCAGTGCCCTCGGGACGAGCCGCCTGCTCGCCACGCATCCCACGGCCGGGCACCACAAACCCTGGATTAGGGGCCGTAAAAGCCCATCCATCACCATTCAAACAAAAACCTATCATACAAAACCTAGCACGCTCGCACAGAAGAGTAAACTAAAAAGGAAAGATAGAAAAGAAAACGTGTTGAAAAATAAAGAAATAAATAAAACAATAATAAAAGAAGAGTAAACTATAAAAAGGTGTGAAAGATAGAAATAGACCGGCGTTCAGCCGCCTGAGTGCCTCACCCCGTGTAGAGAGCGGAGTGGCGCACTCAGGCGTTGCCCAGGGACACCAACGAGGAGGAACCGGTATCGCCCCCAACCTAACCTAACCTAACCTAACCTAACCTAACCTTTTTTTTTTTTTTGCGCCGGGGTTTACCGTCTAAAACCCCCCGATGCCCATCTTCAGCGCCTTTAACGGGGCCGTGGGAATCGCGTAAGCATTCTTCCACGACCCCGCAGCGCGTGCCGCAACCGGCCCACTTCCTTAGCCGCAACCGGCTCCTTCTCCGAGAGCTCCCCGGGCATTGGGGAGCTTGTCGTCTCGGGGCCCATACTGTGGGCGGTGATCCCCCGATCACCACCCACGGGCCTACGCTTCAACCTCCATTGCGGCGGGGGCAGGCTGAACTACCCTTGCGCCTTGGGCTTGCGGCTTTTTGAGCCGGGCCCTGGAGGGAGCCTTTCGCTTCCCTTTCACGCCGGGGGCGGGCTTTGCGAAGACGCAGCCGCTGCTCCCCAGCACGTGTGCCACTTCCTCTTTGCCAGTGGCCTCACATAGCGAGCAGAGCGGATCCGCTCCGCACTCTGCCGCCTTGTGCCCCGGCTTCCCGCAGCGGAAACAGCTCCGGCTACGGTCCACCGAGGACTGGCATTTCGCCGCGACGTGGCCGGTGTCCTGGCATCGGTAGCACCGCTTTGGCCTCGCGGCCAGCAGCACCACCTTTGCCGAGACCCAGCCCACGCGAAGCCGCCCCGAACTGAGCAGCTTTTTAGCGGCCTCGACGGGGACGCTCATCCATAGGGATGCGTCTCCTCTCGGTCCCATCACAACTTTCCCCGACCTGATGGAGCTGGTCGGGCAACCTCCTTCTTGTGAGGCCGCCAGGATGACTTGGGCAGCCGTCACTGAGTCGTCCAGCCCGGTGACGCGCATTTCCGCGCATTTGACCGGGCGGCCGACTCTCACTATCTCCGGGCTTAGGACAGTCCTGAGCCTCTCGGCAAAGGCGTCCGCCTTCTCCTGCGCCCGCTCACCGTCGATGGTGAGCACGCGCGCGCCAGTTTCCGCCAGGCGGAAACCGAGCCTGGGGATGCCAAATTCCCCAAGATCGATCTTCGCTCTGGCTTCCTTAAGTAGGCTGGCGTACGTTACCCCCTTCTCCGCAGCCTTCACCTCAAGAGTGAGGGTAACGGCCGCAGTGACGGGGGTGCGCAGCTTCGCCTTCTTCTTCTTAGGGGCGACTTTGGATGGAGTAGCCGCCCCCTTCTTCTTCTTGGCCTTGCGCTGGACAGGTATCCACGGGGCCTCGGCGGGGGAGGGGTTGTTGGTCTCCCCCCCTTGCGCCGCCTCCTGAGCGGCCATTGATGGCCGCTTCTTTCTTGTCTTCTTCTTCTTAGCCTTAGGGCCGTTCGGCGGGGCGGGTGCAGGCGTTGCCTCTTTTGGGCCCGCCGTAACCTGCGCCGTCACTGTCGCGTATGTGGGCGCCTTTGCCTTTTTCGGCTTCGGCGCCTTCGTCTTAAGTGCCGCCGGCGCTGGCGTGGTGCCAACAGTAGCACTATCCGCCGCCAGCGGGGGTCGTCTTCTGGGCTCCGGCGGGAGTCTTTCCTCCAGGCCGGCGAGCCTTGCATTCAGCATGTTGCCGAAGGTCTCGATATTGGAGCGCGAGACCTCCGACAACAGCTGCTGCACGTCTTGGGTTGCGGGCCTGGTCGCCTGGCGCCGCAATTCCTCCATCTCTCGACGCATAGCGTCGATCTGCTGCTGGAGCCGCGCATTCTGCGCTTCTAGGGCCCGCAGCTCGTCCGTTTCACAGCGGCCCCTCAGTTCGGTGACGGCCGTTCGGATGTTATTGACCGCCTCCTTGAGGAACCGCTGAAATGTCCCCTTCAAATTGGAGGACCTGGATGCAACCATTGCTATGGTCTCCAGGGACCTCTCTACGCTTGCCGTGATGGCCGCGTTTGTCTGCTCCGGTGTGTCAGTCGGCGCGGAGCCAGCGCAGAGGGAAACTCGCGTCTCTCTCGCCGTCCTCACCTTCTCGACAACCTCCTTCTCCGCTTCGAGTCGGAGACTCTCCGCCTTCTCTCTATTGAGCTCCGCCTGAGCCCTGGCCAAGCCGACGTACTGGCCGGTAGTTGGAGGCCGACCGCGTCCTCTCTTGATCTTAGGCACCGCACCTTTACTGGTAGACGGCGCCGCTACGTCTTCGTCCGAGTGTAACCGCCGCTTTAGGGGGGTCGTTCGTCCGGTGTGTGCGGGCAATCCCTCGGAGTCCAGAGACATGTCAGTCATGCAACTGGAGTCCGAGAGATAGTCCTCGCTTTCTCTGTCAGGGAAGTCATTTCCGTGTTTGGGTGGCGGCATAATCACGTCGCGCGTAAGCAGCACGCGCGGCAGATCTTTGTCGCCCCTCAACTTCTTCTTTTGTAGAAGCTTTAGCATCCGCTCATACCCGTTAGGTTGCGGCTGGCTAAAGTCTACATCTTCGTCCGTGAGCAGGTCCGCCGCCGGCGCGGTAAGGGTCGCCGGCTTCGAACTCGCGCGCGTAGTCGCGCCTTCCTTCATTCCACTTGCCGTCGCAACGGCCTCCACACCCCCACTCGTAATGTTGGCACCCTCCGTATACGTGGGCCAGACTGTGCCCGAAGAACCTTCGGACACAGTGCGGGATTCCCCGACTGTTGTCGGGACCCGCCCGGAGAAACTTTTTGCATTACGACCTTCCATTCCGTTAACTCCGACACCCCGGGTCGCGGTCTCTTTTTTCGGGGGTGAGCTCCCCCATCCGAAGAGTTAAATTATAAAGGAAAGATAGATACGAGATGAAAGAAAAGGTGGTGAAAGGATAGAATAAACAAAAACAAACGATTAAAAAACACAAGAAAGCTAAACAAAACAGGTGGTGAAAGATAGAGTAGAAAAGAGATAGCGCCAGCCTTCAGCCGCGTGGGTACCTCACCCCGCAAAAGACGAGGTGGCGCACCCAAGCGTTGCCCAGGGCCACGAACGAGGACGAACTGGCTGAGCCCCAACCTAACCTAACCTAACCTAACCTAACCTAACCTAACCTAACCTAACCTAACCTAACCTTTTTTTTTTTTTTTTTTTTTTTTTTTTTTTTTTTTTTTTTTTTTTTTTTTTTTTTTGTTTCCGGAGGGGGAAATGCATTACGCATACCACCCGGGTGCAGGGGGCACCCGAGTGGTGATGTGGGACTCCCGTATAGGCTAATGAGACCCACGGTTTACCCACTAAAACCCCCCCCCCCCACCTTCCTCCACGCCGCCTTGCGACGGGGCCACGGGAACGATACACACATCCGCGACCCCGCCGGCGGCAGGCGCACCAGATGGTAAGGTGCGCCTCCCTCCTCCGCCTCCACCAGTACTGCAGCAGACTCCCCGCACAGCACGAGTCTGCCACAGTACTGGTGGAGGCCAACTACACCTCGGCCGCAGAGGATAGGGCAAGCGGCGCACCGTAATACCAAACTTGCCTCTTCCCCTGCGGCCCCACCGATGCCGTTTCCCTGCGGAACGGCCCCGCCAGCTCGCAGAGGGGTAGGGATAGCGGCACAACACCACCACCCTCTCCCCCTGCGATCCTCCACGGCCGCAGAAGATAGGGAGTACGGCGCACCGTAATACCGGCACTCCTCTTCTTCTGCGGTCCCACCTCTAGGCGCGTCCGCAGCGGACTGGCTCCTCCAGTCCGCCGGGAGCGCCCCTCCTTGGGCCGGCCCGGCCTCCTGCCAAGCCGGCCCTGGTTGCCTCTTTGCTTCACCGTGGGTCCTCAACCACGGTTACTGAGCCCCACCGCCACGACAAGGCGGGCAACCGTCGGGGGGAACCTAACCTAACCTAACCTAACCTAACCTAACCTAACCTAACCTAACCTAACCTAACCTTTTTTTTTTTTTTTTTTTTTTTTTTTTTTTTTTTTCCGGAGGGGGAAATGCATTACGCATACCACCCGGGCGCAGGGGGCACCCGAGTGGTGATGTGGGACTCCCGTATAGGCTAATGAGACCCACGGTATACCCACTAAAACCCCCCCCCACCTTCCTCCACGCCGCCTTGTGACGGGGCCACGGGAACGATACACACATCCGCGACCCCGCCGGCGGCAGGCGCACCTGATGGTAAGTGCGCCTTCCTCCCCCGCCTCCACCAGTACTGTAGCAGACTCCCCCCGAGTCTGCCACAGTACTGGTGGAGGCCAACTACACCTCGGCCGCAGAGGATAGGGCAAGCGGCGCACCGTAATACCAAACTTGCCTCTTCCCCTGCGGCCCCACCGATGCCGTTTCCGTGCGGAACGGCCCCGCCAGCTCGCAGGGGGGTAGGGATAGCGGCACAACACCACCACCCTCTCCCCCTGCGATCCTCCACGGCCGCAGAAGATAGGGAGTACGGCGCACCGTAATACCGGCACTCCTCTTCTTCTGCGGTCCCACCTCTAGGCGCGTCCGCAGCGGACTGGCTCCTCCAGTCCGCCGGGAGCGCCCCTCCTTGGGCCGGCCCGGCCTCCTGCCAAGCCGGCCCTGGTTGCCTCTTTGCTTCACCGTGGGTCCTCAACCACGGTTACTGAGCCCCACCGCCACGACAAGGCGAGCAACCGTCGGGGGGAACCTAACCTTTTTTTTTTTTTTTTTTTTTTTTTTTTTTTTTTTTTTTTTTTTTTTTTTTTTTTTTTTTTTTGACGCAGGTGAAATTCTACTTACGAATACCCCGCAACCCCCGGGGAAGGGCCGCAGGGTTATGAGGGACTCCCTAACGACACGATAGACCTACCCTCTAAAACACCCCGATGTCCTCCTTCGCGCTTGGACGGGGTCATGGGAGTCGCGCGAGCATTCGTCCACGACCCCGCCGGCGCTTGGCCCGTTTGTCACGGGCACTCCTTCTAACGCGGCTTTACCCGCCCTACGCTGGGAGGCTCTCTGGACATAAGAGAGCCCCTTCAGCTACGCCCTTTACGTGAGCGGCGATCTCCCGGTGCGCCGCCCACGGGCTCCACACACGGCGGCTTGTGTCCAGCACCCCCCTAATGAGAGGGAGCGCCCACAAGTCCGAACCGCTGTTCCTTCTTCCTGCGCACACGGCAGCTTGTGTCCAGCACTCCCCTAATGAGAGGGAGCGCCCACAAGACTGGACCGCGGCCTCCTTGCTGAATGCTACGATTCAGCGTCCATGGGCTGGGACGGCTCCACGTCGTCGGCCGTAGCTTTGCGCTTGGCCTTCTTCGTGGGGTCCTTCCGTTTCCCACCTTTCTTCTTCCGGAGCGGCTTCCTCCCCGCTGTGACGCAGTTGCCGCTCCCGAGTATGTGGTCCGCTGGCTTTTTAGCAGCCTCGCAGACAGGGCAGTTTGGGGCTGCCCCGCAGTCCGACGCCTTATGGCCTGGCTTTCCGCACCGGAAGCAGTTCCGGCTGCGGTCCACCTGCGACTCACACTTCGCTCCTACGTGGCCGGTCTCGAGGCATCGGTAGCACCGCTTGGGTCTCGCAGCCAGCAGCGCTACCTTTACCTGCGTCCAGCCCACTTGCAGCCGCCCAGAGCTGGAGAGCTTCTTGGCAGCCGCAATTGGCACGCACAGCCAGAGGTATTTGGCACCTCCGGGTCCTTCCACTATTTTTCCCGACCGGATGTTGGTGGCCGGGCATCCCCCTTCCTTGGCGACCGCCTCAATGACGTCGGCGGCCGTCGTCGCGTCGTCTAGTCCGGTGACGCGCATTTCCGCGCGTTTGACCGGACGGGACACTCGCACTACCTCCGGATCCAACGCCGCCTTCAGTCTGGCAGCGAAGATGTCAGCCTTCTCTTGGGCTTCTTCCCCGGACAACAACAGCACCCGGGCGCCCGTTTCCGCCAGGCGGAACCCGACCTTGGATATGCCGAGCTCCGCCAGGTCTATCTTCTTCTTCGCCTCAGTGAGTACTGAGGCGTAGGTGGCCCTCCGTGTCTCGGCCCCCGCCTCAAGTGTGAGGGTGATCGCCGCGGTTGTTGGTGGGCGCAGCCTCGCCTTTCTCTTTTTCGGGGCTGCTGTTTTGTCAGCACCCCTCTTCTTCTCCTTCTTGCGTCCGCGTGGCCCGATTGTGGTCCATGCGGCGTCAGTCGCAGGTGGGGCGGTTTTTGTTTCCCTCGCCTGTTCGGCCTCCTGTGCGGCCAAGGACTTTTCCTGCTTCTTTCTTTTTTCCTTCTTGGACGTCGCAGGTGCAGTAGGAGCCTTTGTTGGGGCCTCTGCGCTCGCCGCCGTCATTATCTCTTCCGGTGCTTTTTTCTCCTTCTTCTTCCTCTTCTCCGGTGCTTTCAAAGCGGCTTCAGCAGTTCCGACACTGGCCGGAGCGATGCCACTCGAGCTGTTGTCCGCCGCAAGCGGGGGCCGACGGCGTGGTTCCGGGAGAAGGCGGTCCTCCAGACCGGCCAATCGTGCGTTTAACATGTTGCCGAAGGTCTCCGCATTTTTGCGAGAGACCTCCGCCAACATCTGCCGCAGATCTTGCTCGGCGGGTTTGTTTGCCTGGCGCCGTAACTCCTCCAGTTCTCGACGCATGCTCTCCATCTGACGCTGGAGTTGCGCGTTCTGGGCCTCCAGCCTCTGTATCTCCTCCGACATGCAGCGGCCCCTCATTTCGGCGACAGCTGCCTTGATGTTGGCCGCCGCCTCTTTGAGGAACCGCTGATATGTTCCTTTTAAGTTGGAAGACTTCGTGGCAACCATGAGTACGGTGTCCAGCGAAGCCTCCACACTTTTCATGAGGGCAGCGTTGGTCTGCTCCTCTTGTCTACCTTCTGTATTCGGGGCAGGGCTAGTGCAGAGCGAGGCTCTCGCCTGCCGCGCCGTCCGCGCCACCTCGGCTACTTCCTCTTCGGCTTGGAGCCGAAGGGCCTCCTCCTTCACCTTGTTGTAGTTGGCCTGCGCCTGCGCAAGGCCGACGTACTGGCCGGTCGATGGGGGCCGGCCACGTCCTTTCTTAGTTTTGGGCACTGCCTTGCTGATGGGCGGTGCTTCGTCATCATCCGTGTTTCGTCTTTTGAGACTTGTCCTAGCCGGTGGGATTGTGGGCAACCCCTCGGAGTCCAGTGATATGCCAGACACATCACTGGAGTCGGAGGGGCAGTCGTCACTGTCATATCCGGTGCGAGGGCGTTCGGGAAGCAGCGCGCGCGTGAGCATCACGCGCGGCAGCCCTTTATCGCCCCTCAGTGCCTTCTTTTTCAGTAGCTCCAACAGCCGGCGCCTGCCATCAGGGACCGGCTGTGAGAAATCTACTTCTTCGTCTGTGAGCAAGACCGCCGCCGGTGCGGTAAGGGGCACCGGCTTCGAACTCGCATGCGCCATCGCGCCTTCCTCCTCATTCGCCGTCGCAACGGCCACCCTTCCCTCCACCATAGCATGTTTGGGGCCCCCAGTATACACGGCCCTATCTCCCGCCGAAACGGGAGTGTGGGATTCCCCGGCATCGCCGGGACCCACCCTGGGAGATTTTTCCTCATGCTGACCTTCCATCTTTGCTCACGTATGGGTTGATGCTGACCCGATCCATTCGGGGGGATTCTGCCCCAGTGCCCTCACGACGAAACCGCCCGTTCGCCACGCATCCCAAGGCCGGGCACCACAATCCAAGGATTAGGGGCCGTATAAGCCCATTCATCACCATTCAAACAAAAAACTATCACGCAAAACCTAGCACACACGCACAGAAGAATAAATAAAGGAGAAAAGATAGAGAAGAAAAGGTGTTGAAAGATAGAAGAAATAAATAAAACAATGCAAAAAGAAGAGTAAACTATAAAAAGATGGTGAAAGATAGAGAAAGACCGGCGTTCAGCCGCCTGAGTACCTCACCCCGTGTAAAGTGCGGAGTGGCGCACCCAGGCGTTGCCCAGGGACACCAACGTGGAGGAACCGGTATCGTCCCCGGGGGAACCTAACCTAACCTAACCTTTTTTTTTTTTTTTTTTTTTTTTTTTTTTTTTTTTTTGCGGGGGGAAATTCGTTACGAATCCCCCGCTGCCCCCGGGGGAAGGCAGCAGGGGTATGTCGGACTCCCCCGGTGCGAGATGGAGTGCACCGGGGTTTACCGACTAAAACCCCCCGATGCCCTTCTTCTGCGCCAATGCGAGGCCGTGGGAATCGCGTGAGCATAGCTCCACGACCCCGCAGCGCGTGCCGCGACCGGCCCTCTTCTGTTGCGGCGGCTTGGTGTTGTGCCGCCGCCTGCCTTCACCGAGAGCTCCCCGGGCATAGGGGAGCTTTGCGCTCGGGACCCATAGTGTGGGCGGCGATCCCCCGATCACCACCCACGGGTCTAGGCTTCCGTCTCCATGGCGGGGGCGGGGTGAACCGCCCTTGTGCCTTTAGCCGTAGGCGTTTTACGCCGGGCTTTTTTGGTCGGAGCCTTACCCTTCTTTTTCGTAGGGGGCGGCTTGGCGGCTATAATGCAGCCGATGCTCCCCACCACGTGCTCCTTCGGCTTGCCTTGGGTCTCACAGACCGGGCAGTTCGGAGCCGCCTCGCAGGCAGGCGCTTTGTGCCCCGGCTTCCCACAGCGGAAACAGTTCCGGCTGAGGTCCACCGTGCACTTGCATTGCGCCGCCAAATGGCCAGTGTCGAGGCAACGGTAACACCGCCTGGGCCTCGCGGCCAGCAGCGCCACCTTCGCCTCGACCCAGCCAACCTGCAGCCGCCCAGAGCTCAAGAGCTTCTTTGCGGCCGCCACCGGGACTTTGAGCCAGAGGGACCTGGCTCCTCTTGGGCCCACAACGACTTTGCCCGACTGGATGTTGGCAGCCGGGCAACCTCCTTCCTTTGCAGCCGCCTCGGTGATGTCGGCGGCTGTGGTTGAGTCGTCCAGCCCGGTGATGCGCATTTCCACGCATTTCACCGGGCGGGCAACTTTTACGTCCGAACCGAGGACCGCTCGCAGCCTTGCGGCAAGCGCGTCCGCCTTCTCATCTGCGCCCTCTCCATCGACGGACAGAACGCGCGCACCGGTTTGTGCCAGACGGAAACCGAGCCTGGGGATGTTAAGTTCCCCGAGGTCGATCCCCCCTCTGGCTTCACGGAGCACATTTTCGTAAGTTTTCCCCCTCTCCGCGGCCCCTGCCTCAAGGGTGAGGGTGATGGCTGCGGTGGAGGGGGGGCGAAGCTTCGCCTTCTTCTTTTTCGGGGCGGCTTTGGGTGTTTTAGCCGCCCCCTTCTCTTTCCTGGCCTTGCGTGGCCCAACTTTAGTCCACGGGGCCTCGGCGGGGGAGGGGTTGCTGTTATCCCCCCCTTGCGCCGCTTCTCTTGCGGCCATTGTTGGCCGCTTCTTCTGTTTCGCCCTCTTGGGCGGGGCCGGAGCGGGCGGTGCCACTTTCGGGGGGACCGTCGCGCTCGGTGTCGCCACCTCCGCATACGTGGGCGCTGTCGCCTTTTTTGGCTTCGGCGCCTTCTTTGTCGGTGCCGTTGATGGTGGGGCACTGACGGGAACGTCCATGATATCCGCCGCTAACGGCGGTCGTCTCCTAGGTTCGGGAAGGAGTCTGTCCTCCAACCCAGCCAACCTCGCATTCAGCATGTTGCCGAAGGTCTCGATGTTGGTGCGAGAGACCTCCGACAACAGCTGTTGCAGTTCTTGGGGGGCGGGCCTGGATGCCTGCCGCCGCAACTCCTCCAGCTCACTGCGCATGGCGTCTATTTGCCGCTGCAGTTGCTTATTCTGCTTCTCCAGAGCCCGCAACTCCTCTGTTTGACCACGGCCCCTGATTTCAGCGACGGCTGCCTTTATCGTGGCTGCCGCCTCCTTGAGGAACCGTTGGTACGTTCCCTTTAGGTTTGAGGACTTTGAAGCGACCATAGTGATCGTCTCCAAAGCCCTCTCCACGGTCTCCGCTAAAACAGCATTTGTCCTCTCCGTGTTGTCGTCGGCTGCAGCTGTGTTTGCGAGGAGAGAGGCTCTCGCTTCTCTTACGGCCCGCGCCGTTCCAGCGACCTCAGCCTCAGCCTGAAGCTGAATAGCCTCCGCCTTGGCCCTGTTCAGCTCCGCCTGGGCTTTGGCCAGGCCGACGTATTGGCCGGTTGTAGGTGGCCGGCCACGTCCTTTCTTAGCCTTTGGCACTGCATCTTTGCTGGTGGATGGTGCCGCCTCAGTCTCGTCCGGATTCCGCCTCTTAAGAGGGGTTGTACGTCCGGGTATGACGGGCAGCCCCTCGGAGTCCAGTGACATGCCAGACATATCACTGCAGTCCGAGAGGTAGTCGTCACTGTCAAGTCCAGTGTTTGCGCGTTCGGGTAACAGCGCGCGTGTGAGTACCACGAGCGGTACGCGCGTTGCATTGTTACCCGTCGCCAAGGTCTCATTCTTAATGGAGGGAGGGAGGATCAGCTCACGTTCCCGCTGAACGCGCGCGAGCCCCTCCGTGTCTCCTCGTAGCTTCTTCCTATGAAGAAGCCTCAGGAGCCGCTCCCTGCCGTTTTCCTGAGGCTGGGAAAAATCCACATCCTCGTCCGTCAATAATTGGTCCGCCGCCGGTGCGGTTAGGGACACCGGCTTCGGATCTGCGCGTGTTGTCGCGCCTTCCCCTTTACTCGCCGTCGCGACGGCCTCCAAACTCCCACTCGTAATGGTGGCACCCCCCGTATACGTGGGCCAGACCTCCCCTTTCGGAGAGGTGCGGGATTCCCCGACATTGTCGGGACCCGCCCGGGGACAATTTTTTACATTACGGACCTCCATGTTCGTCAATTGTGGGCTGATTTCTGGCCCGATCAATTAGGGGTGATTCTGCCCTAGTGCCCTTGGGACGAGCCGCCTGCTCGCCACGCATCCCACGGCCGGGCACCACAAACCCTGGATTAGGGGCCGTAAAAGCCCATCCATCACCATTCAAACAAAAACCTATCATACAAAACCTATCACACACGCACAGAAGAATAAATAAAAGAGAAAAGACAGAAAGAAAAGGTGTTTAAAGATAGAGAAAATAAATAAAAACAATAATAAAAGAAGAGTAAACTATAAAAAGGTGTGAAAGATAGAAATAGACCGGCGTTCAGCCGCCTGAGTACCTCACCCCGTGTAAAAAGCGGAGTGGCGCACCCAGACGTTGCCCAGGGACACCAACGTGGAGGAACCGGTATCGCCCCCAACCTAACCTAACCTAACCTAACCTAACCTAACCTAACCTAACCTAACCTAACCTAACCTAACCTAACCTAACCTAACCTTTTTTTTTTTTTTTTTTTTTTTTTTTTTTTTTTTTTTTTTTTTAACGGGGTGAAATTCTTTACGAATCCCCCGCCGCCCCCGGGGGAGGGCAGCAGGGGTATGTCGGACTCCCCCGGCGCGAGATGGAGTGCACCGGGGTGTACCGACTAAAACACCCCGATGCCCGTCTTCAGCGCCAGTGGAGGGGCCGTGGGAATCGCGGAAGCATTCTTCCACGACCCCCCAGCGCGTGCCGCATCCGGCTCCCTTCTAATGCGGCGGCCTGGTGTTATGCCGCCGCTTGCCTCTCCGAGAGCTCCCCGGGCATTGGGGAGCTTTCCTTCTCGGGGCCCATAGTGCGGGCGGTGATCCCCCGATCACCACCCACGGGCCTAGGTGTCTAACTCCATGGCGCGGGCGGGCGGAGCCGCCCTTGCGCCGTTGGCCTTGGGCTTTTTGAGCCGGGCCTTCTTGGTCGGCGCCTTTCTCTTCGCGCCGGGAGGCGGCTTTGCGACGCAGCCACTTCCTCCCAACACATGCGCCTTCTCCGGCCTGCCGGCAGCCTCGCACAGGAAGCAGTTAGGCGCTTCCCTGCACTCGGCTGCCTTGTGCCCCGGTTTCCCGCAGCGAAAACAGCTCCGGCTGCGGTCTACCGGGCACTGGCACTTCGCCGCCACGTGGCCGGTGTCTTGGCAGCGGAAGCAGCGCTTAGGCCTCGCGGCCAGCAGCGCCACTCTCGCCGACACCCAGCCAACCCGCAGCCGCCCTGAGCTAGTAAGCTTCTTGGCGGCCGCGACCGGGACACGCATCCACAACGACGCGTCCCCGCGTGGCCCCACCGTCAATTGGCCCGACCGAATGTCGTCAGCCGAGCACCCTCCCTCCTTCGCGACCGCCTGGATGACGTCGGCGGCCGCTATTGAGTCGTCCAGCCCGGCGACACGGATCTCCGCGCACAGGACCGGGCGGGCAACTTTTACATCTTCCGGTGGCAGCACGGACCTCAGCCTAACGGCGAAGGCGTCCGCTTTCTCCTGCGCGCCCTCGCCAGCAATGGTAAGGACGCGCGCTCCTGTCTCGGCCAGGCGGAAACCGAGCCTGGGGATGCCGAGTTCCCCCAGGTCGATCGCCGCTCTAGCCTGACTTAACACTTTAGCGTAGGTCACCCCCCTTTCCGCAGCGCTGGCCCCCAGAGTGAGGGTGACCGCCGCAGTAGTCGGAGGGCGAAGCTTCGCTCTCTTCTTCTTCTTTGGGGCGACTTTAGCTGGAGTAGCCGCCCCCTTCTTTCGTTTGGCCTTGCGCGGACCTACGGTGGTCCACGCGGCCTCGGCGGGGGAGGGGTTCATGTTATCCCCTCCTTGCGCCGCTTCTCTTGCGGCCATTGTTGGCTGCTTCTTCTTCTTGGCCTTTTTGGCCTTAGGCGGGGCCGGGGCAGCCGGAGCCTCTTTAGGGGCCGGTGCACTCGGTGCCGCCATCTCCGCGTATGTTGGCGCCGTCGCCCTTTTTGGCTTCGGCGCCTTCTTTCTATTGTCCGCCGGCGTGGTGCCCACAGTGGCACTGTCCGCCGCCAGCGGTGGCCTTCTCCTTGGCGCCGGAAGGAGCCTATCTTCCAGTCCGGCCAACCTCGCATTTAGCATGTTGCCGAAGGTCTCGATATTAGAGCGCGAGACCTCCGACAACATCTGCTGCAAGTCCTGAGTCGCAGGCTTAGTCGCCTGGCGGCGCAACTCCTCCAGCTCGTGTCGCATCGCGTCGACCTGCTGTTGGAGCCGCGCGTTCTGGGCTTCTAAGGCCCGCAGCTCGTCCGTTTCGCAGCGGCCCCTCAGTTCGGTGACGGCCGTTCTGATGGTGCTGACCGACTCCTTGAGGAACCGCTGGAAAGTTCCCTTCAAATTTGAGGACCTGGATGCGACCATCAGGATTGTTTCCAGGGACCTCTCTACGCTGGCTGCGATAGCCGCGTTTGTCTCCTCAGTGGTGGTGACAGACACTGGGCTTGCGGGGAGAGATGCACGTGATTCTCTCGCCGCTCGCGCTGTATCAGCAACCTCGGCTTCGGCCTCCAGTCTGATGGCCTCCGCCTTCGCCTTATTTAATTCTGCCTGTGCTTTAGCCAGGCCGACGTATTGGCCGGTTGATGGTGGCCGACCACGTCCTCTCTTCGCCTTCGGCACCACACCTTTGCTGGTGGTCGGCGCCGCCTCTGTCACGTCCGGGTCTAACCGCCGCTTAAGGGGGGTCGTACGTCCGGTGGGTGCGGGCAATCCCTCGGAGTCCAGCGACATGGAAGACATGCAGCTGGAGTCCGAGAGATAGTCCTCGCTGTCTCTTTCTGGTCTAAGTTCACGGGGTTTTGGCATAATCACGTCGCGCGTGAGTAGCACGCGCGGCAGGTCTGCGTCGCCCCGCAACTTCTTCTTCTGCATCAATTTTAGCATCCGCTCGTAGCCGTTGGGCTGCGGCTGGCTAAAATCGACGTCTTCGTCCGTGAGTAAGTCCGCCGCCGGCGCGGTAATTTGCGCCAGCTTCGGGCCTGGTTGCGCCATCGCGCCCCTCTCCTTCTCTACCGTCTTTAGCACGGTCTCCTCATCCGACTCCACAGCAACAGGTGCCCCCCCCGTATACGTGGGGCGACCCCCCGCCGAAGCGGGAGTGTGGGATTCCCTCCTAAGAGGACCCACCCGGGGAATATTGTCCTTATTGCTCTCCATATTTGCTCACGTATGGGTTGATGCTGACCCGATCCAATAGGGGGGATTCTGCCCCAGTGCCCTCACGACGAAACCGCCCGTTCGCCACGCATCCCAAGGACGGGCACCACAATCCAAGGATTAGGGGCCGTATAAGCCCATTCATCACCATTCAAACAAAAACCTATCACGCAAAACCTAGCACACACGCACAGAGGAATAAATAAAAGAGAAAAGATAGAGAAGAAAAGGTGTTGAAAGATAGAAGAAATAAATAAAACAATGCAAAAAGAAGAGTAAACTATAAAAAAGATGGTGAAAAGATAGAGATAGACCGGTGTTCAGCCGCCTGAGTACCTCACCCCGTGTAGAGAGCGGAGTGGCGCACCCAGGCGTTGCCCAGGGACACCAACGTGGAGGAACCGGTATCGCCCCCAACCTAACCTTTTTTTTTTTTTTTTTTTTTTTTTTTTCCGTGCGGAAAATTCTTTACGAATACCCTACGACGCCGGGGGACATCGTAGGGTTATGTGGGACTCCCCAGCGCCTGTAACTGGCGCCGGGTTTACCCACTAAAAACCGCACGATGCCCTCCTTCGCGCCTAGGCCGGGGTCATGGGTATCGCGAAAGCATTCGTCCACGACCCCGCCGGCGCCTGCCTATGACAGACTCTCCACAATGCGGCGGCATAGATGGTGTGCCGCCGCTAGCCTTCTCCGAGAGCTCCCCGGACATAGGGGAGCATTCTTCTCGGGACCCCTTGGGTGGGCAGCGATCCCCCGATCACCACCCACGGGTCTTAGGCGCTTCTCATTCGGCGTCCATGGCGGGGGCGGCTGGTGCCACCCTTGCGCCATCGGCCTTGGCCACTTTTTGGCGGGCCTTTTTGGTGGGCGTCTTCTTCTTTCGGGGAGGCGGCTTTTTCGCCGAGGTGACGCAACTGCCACCCCCCAGCACGTGGTCTGCCTTTTTGCCGGCCGATAGACATACGGGGCAATTTGGAACCGCCCCGCAGTCCGACATTTTATGTCCAGGTTTGCCGCAGCGGAAGCAGAGTCCGCTGCGGTCCTCCGCCCGGCAATTTACTCCGATATGGCCCGTGGCGAGGCATCGGTAGCACCGCTTGGGCCGTTTAGCCAGCAGCACTACCTTTGCCGACGTCCACCCAATTTGCAGTCGCCCCGAGCTTGAGAGCTTTTTGGCGGCCGCTACTGGGACGTTCATCCAGAGGGAGCCGTCCCCTCTGCGTCCGGCTACGATCTTGCCCGGCCTGATGGTGTTGGCCGGGCAGCCTCCTTCATTAGCGGCCGCCTTCACGACTTCGGCGACCGTCACTGCGTCGTCTAACCCGGTGACGCGCATCTCCGCGCACTTCACCGGGCGGGCCACCTGCACTGCCTCTGGGTCGACGACCGCTTTCAGCCTCGCTGCAAAAGCGTCCGCCTTCTCCGAAGCGCCCTCTCCATCCACTGTCAACAATCTGGCACCCGTCTCAGCCACCCGAAAGCCCAGCTTGGCGATGCCGAACTCCCGGAGGTCGATGCGTGCCCTGGCGTCCGACAGTATCTTGGCGTAAGTCGCCCCCCTATCCTTCGCCCCCTCCTGTAAGGTGAGGGAGATGGCTGCCGTAGTAGGAGGGCGGAGTCTCGCCTTCTTCGTCCTGGCGGGGGCGCTTTTGGCTGCCTTCGCCTTTTCCTTCGTTTTTTGCCCACGTGGCCCTACTGTAGACCACGGGGCGTCAGCAGAAGCGGGGGTTGGAATAGCCCTCATTTCTGCGGCCTCCTGTGCGGCCAAACTCTTCTTCTTGGTCTTTTTCTTCTTCTTCGCAGTCGGCGGTGCGGGTGTGATTGCACTGACGCCTGCTGCTGTCTCTGTTGCTTCAACCACCGCGACCGGTCTCTTCTCCTTCGATGTCTTCGGAGCCTTCTTCTTATTTTTTCCCAGGGCAACATCACTGCCCGCGGCATGAGCCGGTGCGGTGTCGCTTAGGGAGTCTATTGCCAGTGGTGGACGTAGGCGTGGTTCTGGAAGTAGACGGTTTTCCAGACCAGCCAGCCTGGCGTTTAGCATATTGCCGAAGGTCTCCGCATTGGTGCGTGAGACCTCCGCCAATAGCTGACGCACGTCTTGCTCAGGCGGGCGAGCAACTTGGCGCCGCAGCTCATCAAGCTGACGGCGCATTTCTTCTATTTGCCTCTGGAGCCGGGTGTTGTGGGCTTCCAGGGCCTGTATCTCCTCAGATGCACAGCGGCCCCTCATTTCGCCAACGGCCGCCTTGATGTTGGCGACCGCCTCTTTGAGGAACCGCTGGTAGGTTCCCTTTAGATTTGAGGACCTCGTGGCGACCATGGTTATGGTCTCCAACGAGGCCTCCACGCTCTTGGTCAATGCAGCGCTTGTCCGCTCAGACTCTTCCTCCATTTTAGCGGGGGTAGCGCATAGTGACGAGCGCGCCGCTCTGGCATTCCTCGCCGTTTCAGCCACTTCCTCTTCGGCTTGAAGTCGAAGGGCCTCTTGCTTTGCCTTATTAAGTTCGGCCTGCGCTTTTGCTAGGCCGACGTACTGCCCGGTCGTTGGTGGCCGGCCACGTCCTTTTTTAGGTTTCGGCACCGCTCCCTTTCCTATGAGCGGTGCATTGTCATCTTCAGAGTTCCTCCTTTTGAGGCCAGTCCGTCCGGTGTTGGACTCCCCGGATTCCAGCGACATGGCACTGTAGACCGAGGAGTCAGAGAGATAGTCGTCACTATCTCTCGTGGAGTCCAGTCGTCGAGGCGGCAGCCGCTCGAGCACAACGCGCGGCACGGCTGGATTTCCGCTCTCATCGGGGGACGTGAGTCTTAGCTCGCGTTCATATTGCACGCGAGCTAGCCCCTCTGTATCACCCCTCTCCTTCTTTCTTTGTAGGAGCCTCAGCAGCCGCTGTACGCCATTAGGCTGCGGCTGCGAGAAATCTACGTCCTCGTCCGTTAGAGGCTCCGCTCCCGGTGCGGTTAGGGGCACCGAGCTCGGCCTATTCTGTGCCATTGCGCCTCCCTCCTTCATCTCTCCCGCCTTCTCCTCCACCTCCAGTGCAATAGGTGCCCCCCCCGTATACGTGGGGCGACCCCCCGCCGAAGCGGGAGTGTGGGATTCCCTCCGAAGAGGACCCACCCGGGGAATATTATCCGTATTGCAACTTTCCATCTTTGTCAAATGTGGGCTGAGTCTGACCCGATCCAATAGGGGGGATTCTGCCCCAGTGCCCTCACGACGAAACCGCCCGTTCGCCACGCATCCCAAGGCCGGGCACCACAATCCAAGGATTAGGGGCCGTAAAAGCCCATCCATCACCATTCAAACAAAAAACCTAACACGCAAAACCTAACACACACGCAAATAAGAGTAAACGAAAAAGGAAAGATAGAAAAGAAAAGGTGTTGAAAGAAAGAGTAAATAAAACGTAAAACAAAAAAGAAGAGTAAACTATAAAAAGATGGTGAAAAGATAGAGATAGACCGGCGTTCAGCCGCCTGAGTACCTCACCCCGTGTAAAGAGCGGAGTGGCGCACCCAGGCGTTGCCCAGGGACACCAACGTGGAGGAACCGGTATCGCCCCCGCCCCCAACCTAACCTTTTTTTTTTTTTTTTTTTTTTTTTTAGGAGGGGAAATACGTTACGTATCCCCCGCCGCCCCCGGGGGAGGGCAGCAGGGGTATGTCGGACTCCCCCGGCGCAATGGTGATGAAAAGCGCCGAGGTTTACCGACTAAAACCCCTCCATGCCTCCTTCTGCGCCAATGCGGGGTCATGGGAACTGCGTGATACTGCTACCACGACCCCGCAGCGCGTGCCGCGCCCGGCCCTCTCCTATCGCGGCGGCCGGATGTAGTGCCGCCGCCTGCCTCACCGAGAGCTCCCCGGGCATTGGGGAGCTGTCCATCTCGGGGCCCACAATGTGGGCGGCGATCCCCCGATCGCCGCCCACGGGCCTAGGCTTCCACGTCCATGGCGGGGGCGGTCGGAGCCGCCCTTGCGCCTTCGGCTCTTGGCCTTCGTGGCCGAGCCTTTGGGGGTGCCTTTCCCTTCTTGGTGCCGGGGGGCGGCTTGGCTAGTACGCAGCCGCTACTCCCCAGCACATGCCCCTTCTCTGGCTTCCCCATCGTCTCGCACAAGAGACAGTTCGGGGGGGCCGTACAGTTGTGTGCCCGGTGCCCCAGTGCTCCGCAGTGGAAGCATCGACCACTGAGGTCCACCGGGGACGGGCACTTTACGGCTAAGTGGCCGGTGTCAAGGCAACGGTAGCACCGCTTTGGCCTCGCGGCCAGCAGCACCACCCTCGCCGAGACCCAGCCAACCTGTAGCCGCCCTGATCTTGTCAGACTCTTGGCTGCCGCTACCGGTGCGCACAGCCAGAGACACCTCTCGCCCCTTCGGCCCACTACGACCGTGCCCGACCGTATTTCGTCGACCGAGCAGCCTCCCTCTTTAGCGACCGCCTCTGTAACGTCGGCGGTCGTCGTCGTATCGTCGAGCCCGGTGAGCAGCATTTCCGCGCGCTTCACCGGGCGACCGATCCTTACCAGTCTCTCGTCCAGAGCCGCCCTCATTTTCGCGGCAAGGGCGTCCGCCTTCTCCTGGGCCCCCTCCCCCGATAGTTCGAGAACGCGGGCGCCCGTTTCTGCCAGGCGGAAGTCGACCTTGAAGATGCCGAGTTCCGCCAGGCAGATTTTCCTTTTCGCCTCCATAAGTATGGAGGCGTATGTCGCCCTCCCCTCCTCGAGCACCCCCTCCTTGAGGGTGAGGGTGATCGCCGCGGATTTGGGGGGCTTCAATTTCGCCTTCTTTTTCTTTGGGGCTGGCTCCTTGGCGGCACCCCTTCTCGCCTTCTTTTTACCGCGCCCGCGTGACCCGTCTGTAGTCCGCGGGGCGTCTGTCGCAGGTGGGGCGGTCGTAGACGCCCTCGCCTCTTCGGCCTCTTGTGCGGCCAAAGACTTCTTTTTCCCCTTCTTCCTTCCTTTCTTGGGCGGTGCAAGTGCAG
The DNA here is from genome assembly GCA_963565745.1 of Phengaris arion. NCBI lineage: Eukaryota > Metazoa > Arthropoda > Insecta > Lepidoptera > Lycaenidae > Phengaris > Phengaris arion. The sequence continues at coordinate 18,243,532 of OY751449.1, read as the reverse complement.
TGGGAGCCTTTGTTGGCACCACCGTGCCTGCTGCCGTCCCACTCCTCTCCCCGGCCGCTGTCTTTTTCGGCTTTGGCCGCTCCCTCTCCTTCGGCACTTCGACGCTCGGCGCGGGTGCCAGGGCCATGTCGCCCCGGGCTACGTCCGCCGCAAGCGGAGGCCTTCTTCGAGGCTCCGGCGGGAGACGCTCCTCCAAGCCGGCCAGCCTCGCGTTGAGCATGTTGCCGAAGGTCTCTATGTTTGCTCTAGAGACCTCCGCCAACAGCTCACGCATGTCCTTGTCCTTAGGGCGGGAGGCCTGTTTGCGCAACTCGTCAAGCTCCTGGCGCAAATCGGCCATTTGCTCTTCGAGGCGCTTGTTATCGGCCTCCAGCTTTGCTACCTCTTCTGTCGCGGTGCGATATCGCACCTCGTTGAAGGCCGACGCGACGGTCACCACCGCCTCCTTTAGGTACCTTTGATAGGTACCTTTGAGGTTGGAGGACTTTGTGGTAACCATGACGACGGTCTCCAACGCGGCCTGCACTGCTCTGACCAGCGCAGCGCTCGTTCGCTCCGCCGCTTCTTCTCGCGAAAGAGAAGTAGCGGGGAGTCTGGTGGGGGAGGGGCTAGAACATATGGACGCTCCAGCATTCCTCGCCCCACGAGCCACTGCGGCGACTTCCTCCTCGGCCTGGAGCCGAAGGGCCTCTGCCTTTTCTCTATTAAGGTCGGCCTTGGCCTTGGCCAGGCCGACATACTGGCCGGTCGTCGGCGGCCGGCCACGCCCTCTTTTTGGTTTGGGCGCCACTCCCTTACTGATGGGCGGCGCCATGTCCTCATCCGTGTTACGCCGCTTACGGGCAGTCCTGTCCGGGTTTGCGGGCAGCCCCTCAGAGTCCAGCGACATGGAAGACATGCAGCTGGAGTCCGAGGGACAGTCCTCGCTGTCTAGATCTGTGAAAGGAGGTTTAGGGCGGGCGCCAGGCATGCGTTCGAGGTACACGCGCGGCACAGACCCCCTATCCCCCCTTTTTAGCCTCTCCGATAGTAAATCCGCCGCCGGTGCGGCAAGGGGAACCGGCTTCGGATTTGCGAGCGCAGTCGCTCCTCCCTCTACTTCACTCGCCGTAGCAACGGCCTCCTCTACCCTCATCGCATCCTTTGACCCCTCCGTATACACGGGCCTACCTCTCCCCTGCGGGAGAGTGTGGGATTCCCCAGCATTGCTGCCGGGACCCACCCGGAGATTCTTTTTTTGAATACGATCTGCCATACTACTGTTTTCTCCGACACCCCGGGTCGCGGCCTTTTTTCAGGTGTGAGGTCACCTATCACAAGAGTTAAATAAAAATGAAAGATAGTAAGAGAAGAAAGAAAGATGGTGAAAAGATAGAAAAAACAAATGAAAGTAAAGCAAAAAACAAGAAAGTTAAACTAAAAAGGTGGTGAAAGATAGAAGAAGAAAGAAAGATAGATAGAGCCAGCCTTCAGCCGCGTGAGTACCTCACCCCGCAAAAGACGGGGTGGCGCACCCAAGCGTTGCCCAGGGGCACGAACGTGGACGCACTGGCAGACCCCCGCCCCCAACCTAACCTTTTTTTTTTTTTTTTTTTTTTTTTTTTTTTTTTTTTTTTTTTTTTTTTTTTTTTTTTTTTTGACGGGGTGAAATTCTTTACGAATCCCCCACCGCCCCCGGGGGAGGGCAGCAGGGGTATGTCGGACTCCCCCGGCGCGAGATGGAGTGCACCGGGGTGTACCGACTAAAACACCCCGATGCCCGTCTTCAGCGCCAGTGGAGGGGCCGTGGGAATCGCGAGAGCATTCTTCCACGACCCCCCAGCGCGTGCCGCATCCGGCTCCCTTCTAGTGCGGCGGCCTGGTGTTATGCCGCCGCTTGCCTCTCCGAGAGCTCCCCGGGCATTGGGGAGCGTTCCTTCTCGGGGCCCATAGTGCGGGCGGTGATCCCCCGATCACCACCCACGGGCCTAGGCGTCCAACTCCATGGCGGGGGCGGGCGGAGCCGCCCTTGCGCCGTTGGCTTTAGGCTTTTTCTGCCGGGCCTTTTTAGTTGGTGCCTTTCCCTTCGTACCGGGGGGCGGCTTTGCAATACAGCCGCTGTTACCCAGCACGTGTGCCTTCTCCGGCCTGCCGGCAGCCTCGCACAGGAAGCAGTTGGGCGCTTCCCTGCACTCGGCCGCCTTGTGTCCCGGTTTCCCGCAGCGGAAACAGCTCCGGCTGCGGTCTACCGGGCACTGGCACTTCGCCGCCACGTGGCCGGTGTCCTGGCAGCGGAAGCAGCGCTTAGGCCTCGCGGCCAGCAGCGCCACTTTCGCCGACACCCAACCAACGCGCAGCCGCCCAGAGCTTACAAGCTTCTTGGCTGCAGCGACCGGGACACGCATCCATAGCGACGCGTCTCCTCGTGGCCCCACCGACAGTTGGCCCGACCGAATATCTTCGGCCGAGCACTCTCCTTCTTTCGCGACCGCCTGAATGACGTCGGCGGCCGCCACTGAGTCGTCCAGCCCGGCCACGCGGATCTCCGCGCACAGGACCGGGCGGGCGACCTTTACGTCGTCCGGTCTTAAGACGGCTTTTAGCCTCGTGGCGAAAGCGTCTGCCTTTTCTTGCGCCCCCTCACCGGCGATCGTGAGGACACGCGCTCCGGTTTCGGCAAGGCGGAAACCGAGCCTGGGGATGCCGAGTTCCCCCAGGTCGATCGCCGCTCTGGCCTCGGCCAACACCTTTGCGTACGTCACCCCCCTGTCAGCAGCGCCCGCCCCCAGGGTGAGAGTGACCGCCGCAGTGGTTGGAGGGCGAAGTTTCGCTCTCTTCTTTTTCTTCGGGGCGGCTTTGGCTGTTGTAGCCGCCCCCTTCTTCGTTTTTTTGGCCTTGCGTGGACCTGCAACTGTCCACGGGGCCTCGGCGGGGGAGGTGTTGCTGGTATCCCCCCCTTGCGCCGCTTCTCTTGCGGCCATTGTTGGCCGCTTCTTCTTTGCCTTCTTAGGCTTGGGCGGAGCCGGCGCAGGCGGTGCCTCTTTAGGGGCCGCCGCACTTTGTGCCGCTGTTTCCGCGTATGTGGGGGGAGCCGATGCCTTTTTAGGTTTCGGCGCCTTCCCCTTCGGTGCCTCTGGTGGTGGGGCACCGACACTGTCCGCTGCCAGTGGCGGCCGTCTTCGAGGCTCCGGCAAGAGACGGTCCTCAAGTCCGGCCAGTCTGGCGTTGAGCATGTTGCCCAAGGTCTCTATGTTAGAGCGAGAGACCTCGGCCAACAGCTCACGCATGTCAGTTCCGGTAGGCGCGGGTGGTCGCCGGCGCAGCTCTTCTAGCTCATGACGCATATTCGCCATTTGCTCCTGGAGCCGCGCGTTTTGGGCTTCCAGCCGCGCAATTTCGTCGCTCATAGAGCGGCCCCTCATCTCGGTGACGGCCGCCTTTATGTTAGCGACCGCCTCCTTAAGGAAACGCTGGTATGTCCCCTTAAGGTTACTGGATTTACTGGCGACCATGGTGATGGTCTCCAGTGACCTTTCAACACTCGCATTCAGTCCCGCGATTGTCTTCTCCTGGTCGGCTTCGACTGGTGAGAGGCTTGGGTGGGGGGATGATCTTAATTCCCTTGCCGCCCGTGCCGTCTCCGCAACCTCTTTCTCCGCCTCCAATCGAAGGCTCTCCGCCTTTTCGCGGTTTAGCTCCGCCTGGGCCTTGGCAAGGCCGACGTATTGGCCGGTAGTTGGTGGCCGGCCACGTCCCCGCTTCGGCTTTGGCACCGCGCCCTTACTAATAGGTGGCACCATGTCTTCTTCTGAGTTCCGCCTTTTTAGGCTCGTCCGTTCAGGTGGTATTGCGGGCAACCCCTCGGAGTCCAGTGATATGCCAGATATATCACTGGAGTCCGAGAGATAGTCCTCGCTGTCTCTTCCGGTACGGTTTACGCGGGTTGACGGCATGATAACGTCGCGCGTTAGTAGTACGCGCGGCAGATCCATGTCGCCCCGCAACTTTTTTCTTTGAAGTAATTTCAGCAGCCGCTCCCTCCCATTCTGCTGCGGCTGGCTGAAATCGACGTCTTCGTCGGTTAGGAGATCCGCCGCCGGCGCGGTAAGGTGCGCCAGCGTCGGTCTCGGTTGCGCCATCGCGCCCGTCTCCTTCTGCGTCATCACTATGACCTCCTCCTTCTCAACCCTCGCACTAGTTGGCCCCTCCGTATACGCGGACCTGACCCCCGCCGAAGCAGGGGTGTGGGATTCCCCATCGCTGGGACCCACCCGGAGATTATTTAAACTATTGCGACCTTCCATCCTTAGAACTCCGACACCCCGGGTCGCGGTCTCTTTTTTCGGGGGTGAGCTCCCCCATCAGAAGAGTTAAAACAAAAGGAAAGATAGTAAGAGATGAAAGAAAAGGTGGTGAAAGATAGAAAAACAAAACAAATGTAATGCAAAAACAAGAAATCTAAACAAAATAGGTGGTGAAAGATAGAGAAGAAAGAGATAGCGCCAGCCTTCAGCCGCGTGGGTACCTCACCCCGCAAAAGACGAGGTGGCGCACCCAAGCGTTGCCCAGGGCCACGAACGAGGACGAACTGGCTGAGCCCCAACCTAACCTAACCTTTTTTTTTTTTTTTTTTTTTTTTTTGACGGGGTGAAATGACGTTACGCATCCCCCGCCGCCCCCGGGGGAGGGCAGCAGGGGTATGTCGGACTCCCCCGGCGCAAGATGGAGTGCACCGGGGTGTACCGACTAAAACACCCCGATGCCCGTCTTCAGCGCCAGTGGAGGGGCCGTGGGAATCGCTTGAGCATTCTTCCACGACCCCCCAGCGCGTGCCGCGTCCGGCTCCCTTCTAATGCGGCGACCTGGTATTATGCCGCCGCTTGCCTCTCCGAGAGCTCCCCGGGCATTGGGGAGCTTGCCGTCTCGGGGCCCATAGTGTGGGCGGCGATCCCCCGATCACCACCCACGGGCCTAGGCGTCCAACTCCATGGCGGGGGCGGGAACCGCCCTTGCGCCGTCGGCCTTGGGCTTCTTGTGCCGGGCCTTCTTTGTTGGCGCCTTGCGCTTCGTGCTGGGGGGCGGCTTCGCTACGCAGCCGCTTCCTCCCAACACATGGGCCTTCTCCGGCCTGCCGGCAGCCTCGCACAGGAAGCAGTTGGGCGCTTCCCTGCACTCGGCCGCCTTGTGCCCCGGTTTTCCGCAGCGGAAACAGCTCCGGCTGCGGTCTACCGGGCACTGGCACTTCGCCGCCACGTGGCCGGTGTCTTGGCAGCGGAAGCAGCGCTTAGGCCTCGCGGCCAGCAGCGCCACTCTCGCCGACACCCAGCCAACTCGCAGCCGCCCTGAGCTTGTGAGCCTCTTGGCGGCCGCGACCGGGACACGCATCCACAATGACGCGTCCCCGCGTGGCCCTACCGTCAGTTGGCCCGACCGGATATCGTCGGCCGAGCACCCTCCTTCCTTCGCGACCGCCTGGATGACGTCGGCGGCCGCTACTGAGTCGTCCAGCCCGGCCACGCGGATCTCCGCGCATAAGACCGGGCGGGCGACTTTTACATCGTCCGGGGGCAAGACGGACCTCAGCCTCGAGGCGAAGGCGTCCGCTTTCTCCTGCGCGCCCTCGCCAGCAATGGTAAGGACGCGCGCTCCAGTCTCGGCCAGGCGGAAACCAAGCCTGGGGATGCCGAGTTCCCCCAGGTCAATCGCCGCTCTAGCCTGACTCAACACTTTCGCGTAAGTCACCCCCCTTTCAGCAGCGCTCGCCCCCAGGGTGAGGGTGACCGCCGCAGTAGTTGGAGGGCGAAGCTTCGCTTTCTTCTTCTTCGGGGCGGCTTTGGCTGTTGTAGCCGCCCCCTTCTTCGTCTTTTTGGCCTTGCGTGGACCTATCTTGGTCCACGGGGCCTCGGCGGGGGAGGGGTTGCTGTTATCCCCCCCTTGCGCCGCCTCTTGAGCGGCCATTGTTGGCTGCTTCTTCTTCTTGGCCTTTTTGGCCTTAGGCGGGGCCGGGGCAGCCGGAGCCTCTTTAGGGGCCGGTGCACTCGGTGCCGCCATCTCCGCGTATGTTGGCGCCGTCGCCCTTTTTGGCTTCGGCGCCTTCTTTCTATTGCCCGCCGGCGTGGTGCCCACAGTGGCACTGTCCGCCGCCAGCGGTGGCCTTCTCCTTGGCTCCGGAAGGAGCCTATCTTCCAGTCCGGCCAACCTCGCATTTAGCATGTTGCCGAAGGTCTCGATATTAGAGCGCGAGACCTCCGACAACATCTGCTGCAAGTCCTGAGTAGCAGGCTTAGTCGCCTGGCGGCGCAACTCCTCCAGCTCGTGTCGCATCGCGTCGACCTGCTGTTGGAGCCGCGCGTTCTGGGCTTCCAAGGCCCGCAGTTCGTCTGTTTCGCAGCGGCCCCTCATTTCGGTGACGGCCGTTCTGATGGTGCTGACCGACTCCTTGAGGAACCGCTGGAAAGTTCCCTTCAAATTTGAGGACCTGGATGCGACCATCAGGATCGTTTCCAGGGACCTCTCTACGCTGGCTGCGATAGCCGCGTTTGTCTCCTCAGTGGTGGTGACAGACACTGGGCTTGCGGGGAGAGATGCACGTGATTCTCTCGCCGCTCGCGCTGTATCAGCAACCTCGGCTTCGGCCTCCAGTCTGATGGCCTCCGCCTTCGCCTTATTTAATTCTGCCTGTGCTTTAGCCAGGCCGACGTATTGGCCGGTTGATGGTGGCCGACCACGTCCTCTCTTCGCCTTCGGCACCGCACCTTTGCTGGTGGTCGGCGCCGCCTCTGTCACGTCCGGGTCTAACCGCCGCTTAAGGGGGGTCGTACGTCCGGTGGGTGCGGGCAATCCCTCGGAGTCCAGTGACATGGAAGACATGCAGCTGGAGTCCGAGAGATAGTCCTCGCTGTCTCTTTCTGGTCCAAGTTCACGGGGTTTTGGCATAATCACGTCGCGCGTGAGTAGCACGCGCGGCAGGTCTGCGTCGCCCCGCAACTTCTTCTTCTGCATCAATTTTAGCATCCGCTCGTAGCCGTTGGGCTGCGGCTGGCTAAAATCGACGTCTTCGTCCGTGAGTAAGTCCGCCGCCGGCGCGGTAATGTGCGCCAGCTTCGGGCCTGGTTGCGCCATCGCGCCCCTCTCCTTCTCTACCGTCTTTAGCACGGTCTCCTCCGACTCCGACTCCACTGCAACAGGTGCCCCCCCCGTATACGTGGGGCGACCCCCCGCCGAAGCGGGAGTGTGGGATTCCCTCGTTAGAGGACCCACCCGGGGAATACTTTTCTTGTTGCACTCCATGGTTGCTCGGATATGGGCTGAGTCACGCCCGATCCAGTAGGGGGGATTCTGCCCCAGTGCCCTTGGGACGAGCCGCCTGCTCGCCACGCATCCCACGGCCGGGCACCACAAACCCTGGATTAGGGGCCGTAAAAGCCCATCCATCACCATTCAAACACACACACACAGAAGAATAGATAAAATGAGAAAAGATAGAAAGAAAAAGAAAGAAAAGGTGTTGAAAGATAGAAAATAAATAAAAACAATGCAAAAGAAGAGTAAACTATAAAAAGATAAGAAAAGATAGAAATAGACCGGCGTTCAGCCGCCTGAGTACCTCACCCCGTGTAAAGAGCGGAGTGGCGCACCCAGGCGTTGCCCAGGGACACCAACGTGGAGGAACCGGTATCGCCCCCAACCTAACCTAACCTAACCTAACCTTTTTTTTTTTTTTTTTTGACGGGGGGAAATACGTTACGTATCCCCCGCAGCCCCCGGGGGAGGGCGGCAGGGGTATGTCGGACTCCCCCGGTGCGAGGTGGAGTGCACCGGGGTGTACCGACTAAAACCCCCCGATGCCCTTCTTCTGCGCCAATGCGGGGCCGTGGGAATCGCGTGAGCATAGCTCCACGACCCCGCAGCGCGTGCCGCGACCGGCCCTCTTCTATTACGGCGGCTTGATGTTATGCCGCCGCCTGCCTTCACCGAGAGCTCCCCGGACATAGGGGAGCTTTGCGCTCGGGACCCATAGTGCGAGCGGCGATCCCCCGATCGCCACCCACGGGTCTAGGACTCCATCACTTCGGCGGGGGCGGGCTGAACCGCCCTTGCGCCTTTGGCCTTGGGCGTTTTGCGCCGGGCCTTTTTCGACGGCTCCTTTTTCTTCTTTTTCTTGGGGGGCGGCTTGGCAGCTATGATGCAGCCGATGCTCCCCACCAAGTGCTCCTGGGGTTTGCCTGCGGTCTCACAGACCGGGCAATTGGGAGCCGCCTCGCAGGTGGGCGCTTTGTGCCCCGGCTTCCCACAGCGGAAACAGTTCCGACTGAGGTCCACCGTGCACTTACATTGCGCCGCCAAGTGACCGGTGTCGAGGCACCGGTAACACCGCTTGGGCCTCGCGGCCAGCAGTGCCACCTTCGCCACGACCCAGCCTATCTGCAGCCGCCCAGAGCTCAAGAGCTTCTTGGCAGCCGCCACCGGGACCTTAAGCCAGAGGGACCTGGCGCCTCTTGGGCCCACAACGACTTTGCCCGGCTGGATGTTGGTAGCCGGGCAACCACCTTCTTTTGCAGCCGCCTCGGTGATGTCAGCGGCTGTGGTCGCATCGTCCAGCCCGGTGATGCGCATTTCTACGCATTTCACCGGGCGGGCAACTTTTACGATGTCCGAACTGAGGACCGCTCGCAGCCTTGCAGCAAGCGCGTCCGCCTTCTCATTTGCGCTCTCCCCATCGACGGACAGAACGCGCGCACCGGTTCTTGCCAGGCGGAAACCGAGCCTGGGGATTTGAAGCTCCCCGAGGTCAATCTTGGCCCTGGCCTCCCGGAGCACCTTTTCGTAGGTCATCCCCTTCTCCGCGGCCCCCGCCTCAAGGGTGAGGGTGACGGCCGCAGTGGAAGGGGGGCGAAGCTTCGCCTTCTTCTTTTGCGGGGCGGCTTTGGGTGTTGTAGCCGCCCCCTTCTTCTCCTTATGCTTCCGTGGCCGAACAGTGGTCCACGGGGCCTCGGCGGGGGAGGGGTTGGTGTGCTCCCCCCCTTGCGCCGCCTCCTGAGCGGCCATTGATGGCCGCTTCTTGCCTTTCTTTCTAGCCTTAGGGGCCTTTGACGGAGCAGGTGCAGGTGGTGCCTCTTTTGGGGCCGCCGCATCCTGCGCCGTCACTGCCGCATATGTGGGCACCGTCGCCTTTCTGGGCTTCAGTGCCTTTGTTGCATTTTCCGCTGGCGTGATGTCTACAATGACACTATCCGCCGCCAGCGGGGGTCTTCTCCGGGGCTCCGGAAGGAGTCTATCCTCCAATCCGGCGAGCCTTGCATTCAGCATATTGCCGAAGGTTTCGATGTTGGATCGCGAAACCTCCGACAACAGCTGCTGCAAGTCTTTTTCTGGTGGTCGAGCCACCTGACGCCGGAGCTCATCCAGCTCCCGACGCATATTCTCCACTTGTCTTTGGAGTCGGTCATTTTGCGCCTCCAGGACCTTTATCTCTTCCGAGGCACAGCGGCCCCTCAGCTCGGCAGTAGCCGCCTTTATGTTGGCGACCGCCTCCTTGAGGAACCGCTGGTATGTCCCTTTTAAGTTGGAAGACTTCGTGGCAACCATGAGTACGGTGTCCAGCGAAGCCTCCACACTTTTCACGAGGGCAGCGTTGGTCTGCTCCTCTCGTCCACTGTCTTCTGTATTTGGGGCGGAAAACGAAGCTCTCGTTTGCCGCGCTACCCGCGCCACCTCGGCTACTTCCTCTTCGGCTTGAAGCCGAAGGGCCTCCTCCTTCGCCTTGTTGTAACTGGCCTGCGCCTGAGCAAGGCCGACATATTGGCCGGTTGATGGTGGCCGGCCACGTCCCCTCTTTGGTTTAGGCACCGCTCCCTTACTAATGGGCGGTGCTATGTCGTCATCCGAGTTGCGCCTCTTCAGGCCTGTCCGTTCCGGTGGTACGACGGGCAGCCCCTCGGAGTCCAGCGATATGCCAGACACACCACTGGAGTCCGAGAGGTAGTCGTCGCTGTCAAGTCCGGTATTTAGGCGTGCGGGAATCAGCGCGCGCGTGAGCATCACGAGCGGTACGCGCGGTGCAGCTCCACTCGTATTTCCCGCCGCCATTGTCTCTGTCCTTATAGAGGGAGGGAGAATCAGATCACGCTCGCGTTGAACGCGTGCGAGCCCCTCTGTGTCTCCTCGCAACTTCTTACGATGAAGAAGTCTCAGGAGCCGCTCCCTACCATTCTCCACAGGCTGTGAGAAATCCACATCCTCGTCTGTTAGCAAGTCCGCTGCCGGTGCGGTTAGGGGCACCGGCTTCGGACTCGCATGCGCCATCGCGCCACTCCCTTCACTCGCCGTCGCCACGGCCTCCTCCTCTACAGCAACTGGTGCCCCCCCCGTATACGTGGGGCGACCCCCCGCCGAAGCGGGAGTGTGGGATTCCCTCCTAAGAGGACCCACCCGGGGAATGTTATCCTTGTTGCACTCCATAGTTGTCACTTAAGGGCTGAGTCTGACCCGATCCATTAGGGGGGATTCTGCCCCAGTGCCCTTGGGACGAGCCACCTGCTCGCCATGCATCCCACGGCCGGGCACCACAAACCCTGGATTAGGGGCCGTAAAAGCCCATCCATCATCATTCAAACAAAAACCTAACACGCAAAACCTAACACACACGCACGGAAGAATAAATAAAAGAGAAAAGATAGAAAGAAAAGATGTTGAAAGAGAGAGAAAATAAATAAAAATAACGCAAAAAGAAGAGTAAACTATAAAAAGGTGTGAAAGATAGAAATAGACCGGCGTTCAGCCGCCTGAGTACCTCACCCCGTGTAAAGAGCGGAGTGGCGCATCCAGGCGTTGCCCAGGGACACCAACGTGGAGGAACCGGTATCGTCCCCAACCTTTTTTTTTTTTTTTTTTTTTTTTTTTTTTTTTTTTTTTTTTTTTTTTTTTTTTTTTTTTTTTTTTTGACGGGGGGAAATACGTTACGTATCCCCCGCCGCCCCCGGGGGAGGGCAGCAGGGGTATGACGGACTCCCCCGGCGCGAGATGGAGTGCGCCGGGGTTTACCGTCTAAAACCCCCCGATGCCCATCTTCAGCGCCAGTGGAGGGGCCGTGGGAATCGCGTTGCATTCTTCCACGACCCCCCAGCGCGTGCCGCATCCGGCTCACTTCTAATGCGGCGGCCTGTTGTTATGCCGCCGCTTGCCTCTCCGAGAGCTCCCCGGGCATTGGGGAGCATGCCATCTCGGGGCCCATATTGTGGGCGGCGATCCCCCGATCACCACCCACGGGCCTAGGCGTCCAACTCCATGGCGGGGGCGGACGGAACCGCCCTTGCGCCGTTGGCCTTGGGCTTTTTATGCCTGGCCTTCTTTGTCGGTGCCTTGCTCTTCATGGGGACCGGCTTTTTCGCAGCTCCAACGCAGCCGCTACTGCCCAGCACGTGCCCCCTCTCCTCTTTGCCGACGGCCTCGCACAGGAAGCAGTTGGGCGCTTCCCTGCACTCGGCCGCCTTGTGACCCGGTTTCCCGCAGCGGAAACAGCTCCGGCTGCGGTCTACCGGGCACTGGCACTTCGCCGCCACGTGGCCGGTGTCCTGGCAGCGGAAGCAGCGCTTAGGCCTCGCGACCAGCAGCGCCACTCTCGCCGACACCCAGCCAACTCGCAGCCGCCCTGAGCTTGTAAGCTTCTTGGCGGCCGCGATCGGGACACGCATCCACAATGATGCGTCCCCGCGTGGCCCTACCGTCAGCTGACCCGACCGAATATCGTCGGTCGAGCACCCTCCTTCTGTAGCGACCGCCTGGATGACGTCGGCGGCCGCCACTGAGTCGTCCAGCCCGGCCACGCGGATCTCCGCGCACAGAACCGGGCGGGCGACTTTGACGTCGTCCGGTTTTAAGACGGCTTTTAGCCTTGTGGCGAAAGCGTCTGCCTTTTCTTGTGCCCCCTCACCGGCGATGGTGAGGACACGCGCTCCGGTTTCGGCCAGGCGGAAACCGAGCCTGGGGATGCCGAGTTCCCCCAAGTCGATCGCCGCTCTGGCCTCGGCCAACACCTTTGCGTACGTCACCCCCCTTTCAGCAGCGCCCGCCCCCAGGGTGAGAGTGACCGCCGCAGTGGTTGGAGGGCGAAGTTTCGCTCTCTTCTTCTTCGGGGCGGCTTTGGCTGGTGTAGCCGCCCCCTTCTTCGTCTTTTTGGCCTTGCGTGGACCTATCTTAGTCCACGGGGCCTCGGCGGGGGAGGGATCGGTGTGCTCCCCTCCTTGCGCCGCTTCTTTAGCGGCCATTGATGGCCGCTTCTTCTTCTTGGCCTTAGGCGGGGCCGGAGCAGCCGGAGCCTGTTTAGTGGCCGGTGCACTCGGTGCCGCTATCTCTGCGTATGTGAACGCCGTCGCCCTTTTGGACTTCGGCGCCTTCTTCGTCGGTGCCGATGTTGGGGCACTGACGCTGTCTGCTGCCAGTGGCGGCCGTATCCGAGGAGCCGGCAAGAGTCGGTCCTCTAATCCAGCCAGCCTAGCGTTTAGCATTGTGCCGAACGTCTCCACATTTTTACGCGACACTTCGTCTAGTAGTTGTCGCAGGTCTTGCTCGGTGGGCCGGGATGCCTGCCGGCGCAGCTCTACTATCTCCTGGCGCATGTCAGCCAGCTGATTCTGGAGGCGTGCGTTTTGAGCCTCCATGTTCGCCATCTCCTCCGTCATTGAACGGCCCCTCAATTCTATGACGGCCGCCCTAATGCTAGCGACCGCCTCCTTGAGGCACCGTTGAAAGGTGCCTTTCAAGTTCTGAGACTTCGTGGCGACCATTGTTACGGCCTCCAGCGAAGTCTCAATAGTTTTTGTCAGAGCGGCGTTTGTCCGCTCCGCATTGTCTCCTTCGGTGGCTGCAGCGGAGCTTGCGCAGATGGAAGCGCGCGCCTCCCGCGCAGTCTTCATAGACTCGGCAACTTCTTCTGCGGCCTGAAGCCGAAGCGCCTCTTCCTTCTCCCGATTTAATTCGGCCTGCGCCTTTGCCAAGCCAACGTATTGGCCCGTGGTCGGCGGGCGGCCGCGTCCTCGCTTCGCTTTCGGCACCGCACCTTTGCTAGTGGACGGCGCCGCCTCTGTCTCGTCCGGGTTCCGCCTCTTAAGAGGGGTTGTACGTCCGGTGGGTGCGGGCAATCCCTCGGAGTCCAGCGACATGGAAGACACGCAGCTGGAGTCCGAGAGATAGTCCTCGCTGTCTCTATCAGGTGTTCTGGGCGGCGGCATGATCACGTCGCGCGTGAGAAGCACGCGCGGTAAGTCTGCGTCGCCCCGTAACTTCTTTTTCCGCATCAACTTCAGTATCCGCTCGACGCCGTTGGGCTGCGGCTGACTGAAGTCGACGTCCTCGTCAGTCAGAAGGTCCGTTCTCGACGCGGTAAGGTGCGTCGAGCTCGGCCTGGTATGCGCCATCGCGCCTTCATCTCTCGCCGTCGCAACGGCCTCCTTCCTTTCTACCTCCACCGAAGCATGTTTGGGGCCCCCAGTATACCTGGCCCTATCTCCCGCCGAAACGGGAGTGTGGGATTCCCCGGCATCGCCGGGACCCACCCTGGGAGAATTTTTCGCATGCTGACCTTCCATAGTTGATCAATTAGGGGTGAATTCTGCCCCACGTCCTTACTGCGTGGCCACCTGCCCGCCATGCACCCCATCACCGAACGTTACTCAGCTTAGGGTTAGGGGCCGTAAAAGCCCATCCATCATCATTCAAACAAAAACCTAACACGCAAAACCTAACACACACGCACAGAAGAGTAAATAAAAGGGAAAAGATAGAGAGAAAAGGTGTGTAAAGATAGAAAAATAAATAAAACAATCCAAAAAAAAAGAAGAGTAAACTATAAAAAGATGGTGAAAGATAGAGAAAGACCGGCGTTCAGCCGCCTGAGTACCTCACCCCGTGTAGAGAGCGGAGTGGCGCACCCAGGCGTTGCCCAGGGACACCAACGTGGAGGAACCGGTATCGCCCCCATCGTCCCCAACCTAACCTAACCTTTTTTTTTTTTTTTTTTTTTTTTGCGGGGGGAAATTCGTTACGAATCCCCCGCTGCCCCCGGGGGAAGGCAGCAGGGGTATGTCGGACTCCCCCGGTGCGAGGTGGAGTGCACCGGGGTTTACCGACTAAAACCCCCCGATGCCCTTCTTCTGCGCCAATGCGAGGCCGTGGGAATCGCGTGAGCATAGCTCCACGACCCCGCAGCGCGTGCCGCGACCGGCCCTCTTCTGTCGCGGCGGCTTGGTGTTGTGCCGCCGCCTGCCTTCACCGAGAGCTCCCCGGGCATAGGGGGAGCTTTACGCTCGGGACCCATAGTGCGAGCAGCGATCCCCCGATCGCCGCCCACGGGTCTAGGCCTCCAATTCCATAGTGGCGGGGGCGGATGGAACCGCCCTTGCGCCGGCCTTGGGCTTTTTAAGCCGGGCCTTGGAAGGAGCCTTCCTCTTCTTATTCGTGCCGGGGGGCGGCTTGGATGCTGTAATGCAGCCGCTGCTCCCCAGCACGTGCTCCTTTGGCTTGCTAACGGCCTCACAGACCGGGCAATTCGGAGCCGCCACACACTGTTGCGCTTTGTGCCCCGGCTTCCCACAGCGGTAGCAAGTTCCACTGAGGTCAACCGGGCATGAGCACTTCGTCGCTAAGTGGCCGGTGTCAAGGCACTTGTAACACCGCTTGGGCCTCGCAGCCAGCAGTGTCACTCGCGCCTCGATCCAGCCGATATGCAGCCGCCCAGAGCTGGTGAGCTTTTTGGCGGCTGCTATTGGGGCGCTGAGCCAGAGGCTTCGCGAACCCCTCGGGCCCACGGCGATTTTGCCCGACCGGATGTTGGTGGCCGGGCAATCTCCTTCTCTTGCGGCCGCCTCGATGACATCGGCGGCCGTCGTCGCATCGTCCAGCCCGGTGATGCGCAATTCTGCACATTTCACCGGGCGGACGATCCTCACGCTGTCGGGGCTTAGGACCGAACGCAGCCTCGCGGCCAGAGCGTCCGCCTTCTGGTTTGCCCCCTCTCCATCCACGGACAAGATACGCGCGCCCGTCTGCGCCAGGCGGAAGCCGAGCCTGGGGATATTTAGCTCCCCTAGATCGACTTTCGCCCGAGCCTCGCGCAGGATCTTCTCATACGTCACCCCCCTCTCTGCAGCACCAGCCTCGAGAGTGAGGGTGATTGCAGCCGTAGTAGGGGGGCGAAGCCTTGCCTTTCTCTTTTTTGGGGCGGCTTTGGGTGTTTTAGCCGCCCCCTTCTCCTTCCTGGCCTTTCGTGGCCCAACGGTGGCCCACGGGGCCTCGGCGGGGGAGGGTATCGTGTTGCCCGCCCCTTGTGTCGCCTCCTGAGCGGCCATTGATGGCCGCTTCTTCTTCTTTGTTGGCTTTTTAGCCTTCGGCGGTGCAGGCGGTGCCTCTTTGGGGGCCGCTGCGTTTGACGCCGTTATTTCCGAATATGTGGGCGCCGTTGCCTTTTTAGGCTTCGGCGCCTTCTTCGGTGCCGTTTTATTCGGCGGGGCGTCGACAGGAGTATCGGCGCTGTCCGCCGCCGACGGCGGCCTCCTTCTTGGTTCTGGGAGGAGCCGGTCTTCGAGTCCGGCCAGCCTTGCATTCAGCATGTTGCCGAAGGTTTCGATATTGGAGCGCGAAACCTCCGACAACAGCTGTTGCAGGTCTTGTGTGGCGGGTCTTGTCGCCTGACGCCGCAGCTCCTCCAGCTCGCGGCGGAGAGTGTCCACCTGTTGCTGGAGCTTAGCGTTTTGGGCCTCCAGAGCCCTTACCTCTTCGGATTGCCCGCGGCCCCTCATTTCGGCGACGGCCGCCTTTATGTTGGCGGCCGCCTCTTTGAGGAACCGTTGATAGGTCCCCTTTAAGTTTTGGGACTTCGTGGCGACCATTGAGATTGTCGCCAACGATGCCTCTACGCTTTGGGCCAGAGCGGTGATGGTCTGCTCTGACCTCTCTTCTTCGGTGTCCATGCTTGCGGGGCTTGCGCAGGTTGACACGCGTGCCTGCCGCGCCATCCTCGCCGTTTCGGCCACCTCTTCCTCGGCTTGGAGCCGAAGAGCTTCCTCCTTCTGCCGGTTAAGCTCGGCTTGTGCCTTCGCTAGGCCGACGTACTGGCCGGTAGATGGTGGCCGGCCACGTCCCCTTTTAGGCTTGGGTACCGCCCCTTTGCTGAGTGCCGGTACATCGTCCTCGCTGGTCTTCCTCTTACGAGGTGCGTCTCTGTCGGGTATGACGGGCAGCCCCTCGGAGTCCAATGATATGCCAGACATATCACTGGCGTCCGAGAGGTAGTCGTCGCTGTCTAGTCCGGTGTTTGGGCGTGCGGGAATCAGCGCGCGCGTGAGCATAACGCGCGGTATACGCTGTGCGGCTCCACTGGTATTTCCCGCCGCCATTGTCTCAGCCTTAATAGAGGGAGGGAGGATCAGATCCCGCTCGCGCTGAACGCGTGCGAGCCCCTCCGTGTCTCCTCGCAACTTCTTACGGTGAAGAAGTCTCAGGAGCCGCTCCCTACCATTCTCCACAGGCTGAGAGAAATCTACATCCTCATCGGTTAAGAGTTCCGCCACCGGTGCGGTTAGGGGCACCGGCTTCGGACTCGCATGCGCCGTCGCGCTTCCCTCCTCATTCGCCGTCGCAACGGCCTCCTTTCCCTCCACCAACGCATGTTTGGGGCCCCCAGTATACCTGGCCCTATCTCCCGCCGAAACGGGAGTGTGGGATTCCCCGGCATCGCCGGGACCCACCCTGGGAGAATTTTCCGCATGCTTGTCTTCCATGGTTGTCAATTGTGGGCTGAGTCTGACCCGATCCAGTAGGGGGGATTCTGCCCCAGTGCCCTCACGACGAAACCGCCCGTTCGCCACGCATCCCAAGGCCGGGCACCACCATCCAAGGATTAGGGGCCGTATAAGCCCATTCATCACCATTCATAACAAAAAACCTAACACGCAAAACCTAACACACACGCACAGAAGAATAAATAAAAGAGAAAAGATAGAAAGAAAAGGTGTTGAAAGATAGATAAAATAAATAAAATAATACAAAAAGAAGAGTAAACTATAAAAAGGTGGTGAAAAGATAGAGATAGACCGGCGTTCAGCCGCCTGAGTACCTCACCCCGTGTAGAGAGCGGAGTGGCGCACCCAGGCGTTGCCCAGGGACACCAATGTGGAGGAACCGGTATCGTCCCCAACCTTTTTTTTTTTTTTTTTTTTTTTTTTTTTTTTTTTTTTTTTTTTTTTTTTTTTTTTTTTTTGACGGGGGGAAATACGTTACGTATCCCCCGCTGCCCCCGGGGGAGGGCAGCAGGGGTATGACGGGCTCCCCCGGCGCGAGATGGAGTGCGCCGGGGTTTACCGTCTAAAACCCCCCGATGCCCACCTTCAGCGCCGTTTGCGTGGCCATGGGAATCGCCTAGCATTCTTCCACGACCCCGCAGCGCGTGCCGCAACCGGCTCACTTCTTTGCGGCGGCCTGGTGTTGTGCCGCCGCCTGCCTCTCCGAGAGCTCCCCGGGCATTGGGGAGCTTTTCCTCTCGGGGCCCATAGTGTGGGCGGCGATCCCCCGATCACCGCCCACGGGCCTAGGCTTCGACCTCCATGGCGGGGGCGGGTTGAGCTGCCCTTGCGCCCTGGGCTTGCGGCTTTTTATGCCGGGCCCTTGAGGGAGCCTTCCTCTTCCGGTCTTTACCGGGGGTCGGCTTTGCTGAAATACAGCCGCTGCTCCCCAGCACATGGTCACTCTTCTGCTTGCCGACGGTCTCGCACAAGAAGCAGTTTGGTTCTGCCTCGCACTCGACCGCCTTGTGCCCCGGCTTTCCGCAGCGGAAACAGCTCCGGCTGCGGTCCACCGTGCACTGACACTTGGACGCCACATGGCCGACGTCCATGCATCGGTAGCACCGCTTGGGCCTCGCGGCCAGCAGTGCCACCTTTGCCGACACCCATCCTATGCGCAGCCGCCCAGAGCTCAGAAGCTTCTTGGCGGCCGCGACTGGAGCACGCATCCAGAGCGACGCGTCCCCCCTTGGTCCCACCACTATTTTGCCCGACCTGATAGTATTGGTCGGGCATCCTCCTTCGTGCGCGACGGCCTGGATCACCTGCGCCGCCGTCACTGAGTCGTCCAGCCCGGAGACGCGCAACTCTGCACATCTTACCGGGCGGCCGACTCTCACCATATCCGGGTTTAGGACGGTCCTCAACCTCTCGGCGAAGGCGTCCGCCTTCTCATGCGCCCCCTCACCAGCTATGGTGAGCACGCGCGCACCTGTCTCTGCCAGGCGAAAACCGAGCCTGGGGATGTTGAATTCCCCGAGGTCGATCTTCGCTTTGGCTTCGCTCAGTAGTTTGGCGTACGTTACCCCTGTCGCCGCAGCCTTCTCCTCTAGGGTGAGGGTAACGGCCGCAGTGGCAGGGGTGCGTAGTCTCGCTTTCTTCTTCTTCTTGGGAGCGGCCTTGGATGGTGTGGCCGCTCCCTTCTTCTTCTTGGCCTTGCGTGGACCAACTGTGGTCCACGGGGTCTCGGCGGGGGAGGGGTCGGTGTTACCACCCCCTTTCGCCGCCTCCTGAGCGGCCATTGATGGCCTCTTCTTTTTCTTCTTCTTAGGCTTTTGAGCCTTCTGCGGGGCCGGTATTGACGGTGCCTCTTTTGGGACCGCTGTACTAGGTGCCGCCACTTCCGCATACGTGGGCGCCGTCACCTTTTGGGGCTTCGGCGCCTTCGTCTTTACTGCCGCTGGCGTGGTGCCTACAGTGGCACTGTCCGCCGCCAGCGGTGGTCTCATTCTCGGGGCCGGCAGAAGGCGATCCTCCAGCCCGGCCAGTCTGGCGTTCAGCATGTTGCCGAAGGTCTCTATGTTGGATCGGGAGACCTCCGACAACAGCTGACGCATGTCTTCTTGTGCGGGCTGCGCCGTACGCTTGCGCAGCTCGTCGAGCTCCCGACGCATCTCGGCCACTTGCTTTTCGAGCCACGCGTTTTGGGTTTCCAGCCTTGTCATCTCTTCGGTAGTTGAACGGTCCCTCATCTCGGCCACCGCTGCTCTTATAGCAACTACCGCCTCCTTCAGGTGCCTCTGGAACGTCCCTTTGAGGTTTGAGGACTTCGTGGCGACCATTTGGATAGTCTCAAGCGAAGCCTCGACGCTCTTAGTCAGAGCTGCACTGGTCTGCTCCGACACTCTCTCTCCTACGGGGGCGTTGGGGCTAGAGCAGATGGTAACTCTCTCCCTTCGCGCCGCCCGTGCTGTCTCGGCGATCTCGGCCTCGGCTTGCAGCCGGAGGCTTTCCGCCTTCTCCTTATTGAGCTCAGCTTGGGCCCGAGCTAGGCCGACGTACTGGCCGGTTGATGGTGGCCGGCCACGTCCTCTCTTTAATTTGGGCGTCGCTCCCGTACTAATGGGAGGTGCCATTTCCACGTCCGAGTTGCGCCTTTTAAGGCTTGTCCTATCCGGTATTGCGGGCAACCCCTCGGAGTCCAGCGATAAGGCGCTGGAGTCCGAGTGGCAGTCCTCGCTGTCACAATCAGTTGATGGGGGTTCGGGGATCAACGCGCGCGTGAGCATCACGCGCGGCATTCCCTCCTTATCCCCTCGTAAGGCCTTTTTTCGTAGCAGCTCCAGCAGTCGCCTCCTACCATCAGCGACCGGCTGCGAGAAGTCTACGTCCTCGTCTGTCAAGAGGTCCGTTCCCGACGCGGTAATGTGCGCCAGGCCCGGACCCTTTCGCGCTATCGCGCCCCTCTCCTTCTCCGTCGTTTGCACGACCGCCTCTTCCCTCATCGCAGTTTGTGCCCCCCCCGTATACATGGAGCTGCCTCCCGCCGAAGCGGGAGGGTGGGATTCCCCAGCATCGCTGGGACCCACCCGGGGAATATTTTTCAAAATGCGATCTTCCATACCTCAAAACTCCGACACCCCGGGTCGCGGTCTCTTTTTTCGGGGGTGAGCTCCCCCACCAGAGTGAAACAAAACAAGAAAGATAGTAGAAGAAAAGTCGGTGAAAATAGAGAAAATAAATAAAACAAAGAAAAACAAAGAAGAGTAATCTATAAAAAGGTGGTGAAAAACAGTGAAAGACCGGCGTTCAGCCGCCTGAGTACCTCACCCCGTGTAGAAAGCGGAGTAGCGCACCCAGGCGTTGCCCAGGGACACCAACGAGGAGGAACCGGTATCGCCCCCATCGTCCCCAACCTAACCTTTTTTTTTTTTTTTTTTTTTTTTTTTTTTTGACGGGGGGAAATACGTTACGTATCCCCCGCCGCCCCCGGGGGAGGGCGGCAGGGGTATGACGGGCTCCCCCGGCGCGAGATGGAGTGCGCCGGGGTTTACCGTCTAAAACCCCCCGATGCCCACCTTCAGCGCCGTTTGCGGGGCCATGGGAATCGCCTAGCATTCTTCCACGACCCCGCAGCGCGTGCCGCAACCGGCTCACTTCTTTGCGGCGGCCTGGTGTTATGCCGCCGCTTGCCTCTCCGAGAGCTCCCCGGGCATTGGGGAGCTTTTCCTCTCGGGGCCCATAGTGTGGGCGGCGATCCCCCGATCACCGCCCACGGGCCTAGGCTTCGACCTCCATGGCGGGGGCGGGTTGAGCCGCCCTTGCGCCCTGGGCTTGCGGCTTTTTATGCCGGGCCGTTGAGGGAGCCTTCCTCTTCCTGTCTTTACCGGGGGTCGGCTTTGCTGAAATACAGCCGCTGCTCCCCAGCACATGGTCACTCTTCTGCTTGCCGACGGTCTCGCACAAGAAGCAGTTTGGTTCTGCCTCGCACTCGACCGCCTTGTGCCCCGGCTTTCCGCAGCGGAAACAGCTCCGGCTGCGGTCCACCGTGCACTGACACTTGGACGCCACATGGCCGACGTCCATGCATCGGTAGCACCGCTTGGGCCTCGCGGCCAGCAGTGCCACCTTTGCCGACACCCATCCTATGCGCAGCCGCCCAGAGCTCAGAAGCTTCTTGGCGGCCGCGACTGGAGCACGCATCCAGAGCGACGCGTCCCCCCTTGGTCCCACCACTATTTTGCCCGACCTGATAGTATTGGTCGGGCATCCTCCTTCGTGCGCGACGGCCTGGATCACCTGCGCCGCCGTCACTGAGTCGTCCAGCCCGGAGACGCGCAACTCTGCACATCTTACCGGGCGGCCGACTCTCACCATATCCGGGTTTAGGACGGTCCTCAACCTCTCGGCGAAGGCGTCCGCCTTCTCATGCGCCCCCTCACCAGCTATGGTGAGCACGCGCGCACCTGTCTCTGCCAGGCGAAAACCGAGCCTAGGGATGTTGAATTCCCCGAGGTCGATCTTCGCTTTGGCTTCGCTCAGTAGTTTGGCGTACGTTACCCCTGTCGCCGCAGCCTTCTCCTCTAGGGTGAGGGTAACGGCCGCAGTGGCAGGGGTGCGTAGTCTCGCTTTCTTCTTCTTCTTGGGAGCGGCCTTGGATGGTGTGGCCGCTCCCTTCTTCTTCTTGGCCTTGCGTGGACCAACTGTGGTCCACGGGGCCTCGGCGGGGGAGGGGTCGGTGTTACCACCCCCTTTCGCCGCCTCTTGAGCGGCCATTGATGGCCTCTTCTTTTTCTTCTTCTTAGGCTTTTGAGCCTTCTGCGGGGCCGGTATTGACGGTGCCTCTTTTGGGACCGCTGTACTAGGTGCCGCCACTTCCGCATACGTGGGCGCCGTCACCTTTTGGGGCTTCGGCGCCTTCGTCTTTACTGCCGCTGGCGTGGTGCCTACAGTGGCACTGTCCGCCGCCAGCGGTGGTCTCATTCTCGGGGCCGGCAGAAGGCGATCCTCCAGCCCGGCCAGTCTGGCGTTCAGCATGTTGCCGAAGGTCTCTATGTTGGATCGGGAGACCTCCGACAACAGCTGACGCATGTCTTCTTGTGCGGGCTGCGCCGTACGCTTGCGCAGCTCGTCGAGCTCCCGACGCATCTCGGCCACTTGCTTCTCGAGCCACGCGTTTTGGGTTTCCAGCCTTGTCATCTCTTCGGTAGTTGAACGGTCCCTCATCTCGGCCACCGCTGCTCTTATAGCAACTACCGCCTCCTTCAGGTGCCTCTGGAACGTCCCTTTGAGGTTTGAGGACTTCGTGGCGACCATTTGGATAGTCTCCAGCGAAGCCTCGACGCTCTTAGTCAGAGCTGCACTGGTCTGCTCCGACACTCTCTCTCCTACGGGGGCGTTGGGGCTAGAGCAGATGGTAACTCTCTCCCTTCGCGCCGCCCGTGCTGTCTCGGCGATCTCGGCCTCGGCTTGCAGCCGGAGGCTTTCCGCCTTCTCCTTATTGAGCTCAGCTTGGGCCCGAGCTAGGCCGACGTACTGGCCGGTTGATGGTGGCCGGCCACGTCCTCTCTTTAATTTGGGCGTCGCTCCCGTACTAATGGGAGGTGCCGTTTCCACGTCCGAGTTGCGCCTTTTAAGGCTTGTCCTATCCGGTATTGCGGGCAACCCCTCGGAGTCCAGCGATAAGGCGCTGGAGTCCGAGTGGCAGTCCTCGCTGTCACAATCAGTTGATGGGGGTTCGGGGATCAACGCGCGCGTGAGCATCACGCGCGGCATTCCCTCCTTATCCCCTCGTAAGGCCTTTTTTCGTAGCAGCTCCAGCAGTCGCCTCCTACCATCAGCGACCGGCTGCGAGAAGTCTACGTCCTCGTCTGTCAAGAGGTCCGTTCCCGACGCGGTAATGTGCGCCAGGCCCGGACCCTTTCGCGCTATCGCGCCCCTCTCCTTCTCCGTCGTTTGCACGACCGCCTCTTCCCTCATCGCAGTTTGTGCCCCCCCCGTATACATGGAGCTGCCTCCCGCCGAAGCGGGAGGGTGGGATTCCCCAGCATCGCTGGGACCCACCCGGGGAATATTTTTCAAAATGCGATCTTCCATACCTCAAAACTCCGACACCCCGGGTCGCGGTCTCTTTTTTCGGGGGTGAGCTCCCCCACCAGAGTGAAACAAAACAAGAAAGATAGTAGAAGAAAAGTCGGTGAAAATAGAGAAAATAAATAAAACAAAGAAAAACAAAGAAGAGTAATCTATAAAAAGGTGGTGAAAAACAGTGAAAGACCGGCGTTCAGCCGCCTGAGTACCTCACCCCGTGTAGAAAGCGGAGTGGCGCACCCAGGCGTTGCCCAGGGACACCAACGAGGAGGAACCGGTATCGCCCCCGTCCCCAACCTAACCTAACCTAACCTAACCTAACCTAACCTAACCTAACCTAACCTTTTTTTTTTTTTTTTTTTTTTTTTTTTTTTTTTTTTTTTTTTTTTTTTTTTTTTTGACGGGGGGAAATACGTTACGTATCCCCCGCCACCCCCGGGGGAGGGCAGCAGGGGTATGACGGACTCCCCCGACGCAAGATGGAGTGCGCCGGGGTTTACCGTCTAAAACCCCCCGATGCCCATCTTCAGCGCCTTTAACGGGGTCGTGGGAATCGCAAAGCATTCTTCCACGACCCCGCAGCGCGTGCCGCAACCGGCCCACTTCCAATAGCCGCAACCGGCTCCTTCTCCGAGAGCTCCCCGGGCATTGGGGAGCTTGTCATCTCGGGGCCCATATTGTGGGCGGTGATCCCCCGATCACCACCCACGGGCCTACGCTTCTACCTCCATTACGGCGGGGGCGGGTTCGTCCGCCCTTGCACCCTGGGCTTGCGGCCTCTTGAGCCGGGCCCTGGAGGGAGCTTTTCTCTTCCCTTTCGCGCCAGGGGGCGGCTTTGCGAAGACGCAGCCACCACTCCCCAGCACATGTGCCACCTCCTGCTTGCCAGTGGCCTCACAGAGCGAGCAGTGCGGATCCGCTCCGCATTCTGCCGCCTTGTGCCCCGGCTTCCCGCAACGGAAACAGCTCCGGCTGCGGTCCACCGAGGACTGGCATTTCGCCGCGACGTGGCCGGTGTCCTGGCATCGGTAGCACCGCTTTGGCCTCGCGGCCAGCAGCACCACCTTCGCCGAGACCCAGCCCACGCGAAGCCGCCCAGAACTGAGCAGCTTTTTTGCGGCCGCTACGGGGACGCTCATCCATAAGGATGCGTCTCCTCTCGGTCCCATTACAACTTTTCCCGACCTGATGGAGCTGGTCGGGCATTCTCCTTCTTGTGAGGCCGCCAGGATGACTTGGGCGGCCGTCACAGAGTCGTCCAGCCCGGCAACGCGCAACTCTGCGCATTTGACCGGGCGGCCGACTCTTACTATTTCCGGGTTAAGGACGGACCTGAGCTTGACAGCAAAGGCGTCTGCCTTCTCTTGCGCCCGCTCACCGTCGATGGTGAGCACGCGCGCGCCAGTTTCCGCCAGGCGGAAACCGAGCTTGGGAATATCGAACTCCCCAAGATCGATCTTCGCTCTGGCTTCTTTGAGCAGGCTGGCGTACGTAACCCCCTTCTCCGCAGCCTTCTCCTCAAGAGTGAGGGTAACGGCCGCAGTGACGGGGGCGCGCAGTCTTGCCTTCTTCTTCTTAGGGGCGGCTTTGGGTGTAGTAGCCGCCCCTTTCTTCTTCTTGGCCTTGCGCTGAACATTGGTCCACGGGGCCTCGGCGGGGGAGGAGTTGTTGTTCTCTCCCCCTTGCGCCGCCTCCTGAGCGGCCATTGATGGCCGCTTTTTCTTCTTCTTCTTAGCCTTTGAGGCCTTTGGAGGGACGGGTGCAGGCGGTGCCTCTTTTGGGGCCGCCGCGACCTGCGCCGTCACTGTCGCGTACGTTGGTGCCTTCTTTGATTTCGGCAACTTCTTCTTCGGTGCCGCTGTTGTTGGGGCATCGACGGGGACGTCGGTACTATCCCCCGCTAGCGGTGGTCTTAGTCTCGGGGCCGGCAAAAGTCGGTCCTCCAGGCCGGCAAGTCTCGCGTTGAGCATATTGCCGAGCGTCTCTATATTGGAACGAGAGACCTCGGCTAATAGCTCACGCAGATCCTTGTCGGCGGGCGCAGCAGGTGGTTGTCGGCGCATCCCCTCCAGTTCGCGGCGTAGTTCGGCCACTTGCCTTTGGAGCTGCGCGTTTTGCGCCTCCAGCCTCGCCATCTCCTCCGTCATTGTGCGGCCTCTAAGTTCGGTGACGGCCGCCCTGATGCTGACGACCGCCTCTTTGAGGCACCGCGTAAATGTCCCCTTCAGGTTTTGAGACTTCGTGGCGACCATGAGTACGGCCTCCAGCGAAGTCTCGACACTTTTGGCCAGAGCTGCGTTGGTCTGCTCCGACCTGTCTTCTTCTGATGCAGGGCTCGCACGGAGCGACGCACGCGCCTCCCTTGCCACGCGCGCCGTCACGGCGACCTCTGCTTCGGCCTCGAGCCGGAGACTCTCAGCCTTCTCCTTATTGAGTTGCGCCTGGGCCTTGGCCAGGCCGACGTATTGGCCGGTTGTTGGTGGCCGACCACGTCCTCTCTTAGCCTTCGGCACCGCACCTTTACTGGTAGACGGCACCGCCTCTGTCTTATCCGGGTCTAACCGCCGCTTAAGGGGGGTCGTACGTCCGGTGGGTGCGGGCAATCCCTCGGAGTCCAGCGACATGTCAGTCATGCAACTGGAGTCCGAGAGATAGTCCTCGCTGTCTCTATTGGGAATGTCACGTCCGAGTTGGGGTGGCGGCATGATCACGTCGCGCGTAAGCAATACTCGCGGCAAATCAGGATCGCCCCTCAATTTCTTCTTCTTCATGAGCTTCAGTAGTCGCTCAACCCCATTGGGCTGCGGCTGACTGAAGTCCACGTCTTCGTCAGTTAGGATGTCCGCCGCCGGCGCGGTAATGTGCGCCAGCTTCGAACTCGTTCCCGCACTTGCGGCCCTCTCCTTATCGACCGTCCTTATGACGCCCTCCTCATCCATCCTCGCAATGTTGGCACCCTCCGTATACGTGGGCCAGACTGTGCCCGAAGACTCTTCGGACACAGTGCGGGATTCCCCGACTGACGTCGGGACCCGCCCGGAGAAACTTTTGACATTACGACCTTCCATTCCGTTAACTCCGACACCCCGGGTCGCGGTCTCTTTTTTCGGGGGTGAGTTCCCCCATCAGAAGAGTTAAATCAAAAGGTAAAAATAGTAAGAGATGAAAGAAAAGGTGGTGAAAGATAGAAAAACAAAATAAAACGAATGCAAAAACAAGAAAGTTAACAAAATAGGTGGTGAAAAATAGAGAAGAAAAGATAGCGCCAGCCTTCAGCCGCGTGAGTACCTCACCCCGCAAAAGACGGGGTGGCGCACCCAAGCGTTGCCCAGGGCCACGAACGAGGACGAACTGGCTGAGCCCCAACCTAACCTAACCTAACCTTTTTTTTTTTTTTTTTTTTTTTTTTTTTTTTTTTTTTTTTTTTTTTTTTTTTTGACGGGGGGAAATACGTTACGTATCCCCCACCGCCCCCGGGGGAGGGCGGCAGGGGTATGACGGGCTCCCCCGGCGCGGGATGGAGTGCGCCAGGGTTTACCGTCTAAAACCCCCCGATGCCCACCTTCAGCGCCGTTTGCGGGGCCATGGGAATCGCTTAGCATTCTTCCACAACCCCGCAGCGCGTGCCGCAACCGGCTCACTTCTTTGCGGCGGCTAGATGAAATGCCGCCGCCTGCCTCTCCGAGAGCTCCCCGGGCATTGGGGAGCTTTGCGCTCGGGACCCATATTGTGAGCGGTGATCCCCCGATCACCGCCCACGGGTCTAGGACTCCATCACTTCGGCGGGGGCGGGCAGAACCGCCCTTGCGCCTGAGGCCTTTGGCTCTTTAAAGCGGGCCTTTTTTGTCGGAGCCTTTCCCTTTTTCTTGCCGGGGGGCGGCTTTTTGGCAGCTGTGATGCAGCCAGCAGCCCCCAGCACGTGCTCCTTCGGCTTCCCGGTCGCCTCACACACGGGGCAGTTAGGATCTGCCCCGCAATCTGGCGCCTTGTGGCCCGGCTTCCCGCAGCGGAAACAGTTCCGGCTGAGGTCCACCGAGCACACGCACTTCGCCGCCAAGTGGCCGGTGTCCAGGCACCGGTAACACCGCCTTGGCCTCGCGGCCAGCAGTGCTACCTTTGCCAGGACCCAGCCGACTTGCAGCCGCCCAGAGCTCGAGAGCTTCTTTGCGGCCGCAACAGGAACGCGCAACCAGAGTGACCTGGTGCCCCTAGGGCCCATCACTATTTTGCCCGACCGGATGTTAGTGGCCGAGCATCCTCCTTCTTTGACGACCGCCTTGATGACGTCGGCGGCCGTCGTCGCGTCGTCCAGCCCGGAGACGCGCATTTCCGCGCTCTTCGCCGGGCGGGCGATTCTTACAAGTGCTGGGTCGAGCACCTCTTTCAGCCGTGTGGCAAAGGCGTCGGCCTTCTCCTGGGCGCCGTCTCCTGACAAGAGCAGGACCCGGGCGCCTGTTTCGGCCAGGCGGAATC
The DNA here is from genome assembly GCA_963565745.1 of Phengaris arion. NCBI lineage: Eukaryota > Metazoa > Arthropoda > Insecta > Lepidoptera > Lycaenidae > Phengaris > Phengaris arion. Next base: position 18,216,215 of record OY751449.1, on the reverse strand, counting down.
CGAGTTTGGGTATCCCGAACTCCGCCAGGTCGATCTTGCTCCTTGCCTCCGCGAGCACAGACGCGTAGGTGATGTTCCGTTCCGCAGCCCCCGCCTCTAGGGTGAGCGTGATTGCTGCCGTAGTCGGAACGCGCAACCTCGCCTTCTTTTTCCTCTTTTTCTTCGGAGCGGCTTTGGCTGTTGTAGCCGCCCCCTTCTTCTTCTTGTCGGCCTTGCGCGGACCGACGCTGGTCCACGGGGCCTCGGCGGGGGAGGAGCCGGTGTGTGCTCTCCCTTGTGCCGCTTCTTGAGCGGCCATTGATGGCCGCTTCTTCTTTTTGGCTTTTTTAGCCTTCGGTGGTGCGGGCGCAGCAGGGGCTTCGGTTGGTGCCGCTGTGCTCGTTGCCGCCATCGTCAATTCCGGGGTTTTCTCCCTCAACACTCTATCCGCTGCCAGCGACGGCCGGCGGCGTGGTTCCGGGAGGAGGCGATCCTCCAGCCCGGCCAGTCTAGCGTTCAGCATGTTGCCGAAGGTCTCTATGTTGGTACGAGAGACCTCCGACAACAGCTGGCGCAACTCTTTCTCCGCGGGTTGTGCCGTCCGCCGGCGCAGCTCATCGAGCTCCCGACGCATTTCGGCAATTTGTTGCTCGAGCCGTGCGTTCTGGGCTTCGAGCCTTTTCATCTCGTCGGTAGCGGAGCGGTCCTTTATTTCGGCTACCGCTGTTCTGATCGACGCTACCGCCTCCTTAAGGTACCTCTGGTAGGTCCCTTTGAGGTTCGAGGACTTCGTGGCGACCATATTGATGGACTCCAACGAAGCCTCGACCCTCTTGGTCAGGGCTGCGCTCGTCAGCTCCGACGCTTTTTCTGCGGGTGCGTCGGGGCCAGAGCAGATGGGCGCTCTTGCCTGTCTCGCCACCCTTGCCGTTTCAGCGATTTCGGCCTCGGCCTGAAGCCGGAGGCTTTCCGCCTTCTCTCTGTTCAGCTCTGCTTGGGCCCGAGCTAGGCCGACGTATTGGCCGGTTGATGGTGGCCGGCCACGTCCCCTCTTCGTTTTGGGCACCGCCCCTTTGCTGATGGGGGGCGCCATGTCGTCATCAGAGTTTCGCCTTTTTAGGCTCGTCCTTTCCGGTGGGATTGCGGGCAACCCCTCGGAGTCCAGTGATATGCCAGACACACCACTGGAGTCCGAGAGGCAGTCCTCGCTGTCTGTCCGTGTGAGTGAGCGCTCGATGATCAGGTCGCGAGTGAGCATCACCCGCGGCAGATCCAAGTCGCCCCTCAACTTCTTTTTCCGGAGCAACTCTAGCAGCCGACGCCTGCCATCAGGGACCGGCTGTGAGAAGTCCACGTCTTCGTCTGTAAGGGGCTCCGTCCCTGGTGCGGTAAGGTGCGCCAGTTTCGGACCCGTTCGCGCCTTCGCGCCCGTCTCCTTCTCCGTCATCACTATGACCTCCTCTTCAACCCTCGCGATTTGTGCCCCCCCCGTATACGTGGGGCAGCCTTCCGCCGAAGCAGAAGGGTGGGATTCCCTCTCAGAGAGAGGACCCACCCGGGGAATATTTTGCAAAGCGCGACCTTCCATCCTTAAAACTCCGACACCCCGGGTCGCGGTCTCTTTTTTCGGGGGTGAGCTCCCCCATCAGAATGAAACAAAAAACAAGAAGATAGTAGAAGAAAAGACGGTGAGAATGGAGAAAACAAAAAGAAATAAAACAAAATAAAACAAGAGCAAACTATAAACAGGTGGTGAAAGATAGTGACAGACCGGCGTTCAGCCACCTGGGTGCCTCAAACCGTGTAAAAAGCGGAGTGGCGCACCCAGGTGTTGCCCAGGGACACCAACGAGGAGGAACCGGTATCGCCCCCAACCTAACCTAACCTTTTTTTTTTTTTTTTTTTTTTTTTTTTTTTTTTTTTTTTTTCCGTGCGGAAAATTCTTTACGAATACCCTACGACGCCGGGGGACATCGTAGGGTTATGTGGGACTCCCCAGCGCCTGTGACTGGCGCCGGGTTTACCCACTAAAAACCGCACGATGCCCTTCTTCGCGCCTAGGCCGGGGTCATGGGTATCGCGAAAGCATTCGTCCACGACCCCGCCGGCGCCTGCCTATGACAGGCTCTCCTCAATGCGGCGGCATAGATGGTGTGCCGCCGCTAGCCTTCTCCGAGAGCTCCCCGGACATAGGGGAGCATTCTTCTCGGGACCCCTTGGGTGGGCAGCGATCCCCCGATCACCACCCACGGGTCTTAGGCGCTTCTCATTCGGCGTCCATGGCGGGGGCGGCCGGTGCCACCCTTGCGCCATCGGCCTTGGCCACTTTCTGGCGGGCCTTCTTGGTGGGCGTCTTCTTCTTTCGGGGAGGCGGCTTTTTCGCCGAGGTGACGCAACTGCCACCCCCCAGCACGTGGTCTGCCTTCTTGCCGGCCGATAGACATACGGGGCAATTTGGAACCGCCCCGCAGTCCGACATTTTATGTCCAGGTTTGCCGCAGCGGAAGCAGAGTCCGCTGCGGTCCTCCGCCCGGCAATTTACTCCGATATGGCCCGTGGCGAGGCATCGGTAGCACCGCTTGGGCCGTTTAGCCAGAAGCACTACCTTTGCCGACGTCCACCCAATTTGCAGTCGCCCCGAGCTTGAGAGCTTTTTGGCGGCCGCTACTGGGACGTTCATCCAGAGGGAGCCGTCCCCTCTGCGTCCGGCTACGATCTTGCCCGGCCTGATGGTGTTGGCCGGGCAGCCTCCTTCATTAGCGGCCGCCTCCACGACTTCGGCGACCGTCACAGCGTCGTCTAACCCGGTGACGCGCATCTCCGCGCACTTCACCGGGCGGGCCACCTGCACTGCCTCTGGGTCGACGACCGCTTTCAGCCTCGCTGCAAAAGCGTCCGCCTTCTCCGAAGCGCCCTCTCCATCCACTGTCAACAATCTGGCACCCGTCTCAGCCACCCGAAAGCCCAGCTTGGCGATGCCGAACTCCCGGAGGTCGATGCGAGCCCTGGCGTCCGACAGTATCTTGGCGTAAGTCGCCCCCCTATCCTTCGCCCCCTCCTGTAAGGTGAGGGAGATGGCTGCCGTAGTGGGAGGACGGAGTCTCGCCTTCTTCGTCCTGGCGGGGGCGCTTTTGGCTGCCTTCGCCTTTTCCTTCGTTTTTTGCCCACGTGGCCCTACTGTAGTCCACGGGGCGTCAGCAGAAGCGGGGGTTGGAATAGCCCTCATTTCTGCGGCCTCCTGTGCGGCCAAACTCTTCTTCTTGGTCTTTTTCTTCTTCTTCGCAGTCGGCGGTGCGGGTGTGATTGCACTGACGCCTGCTGCTGTCTCTGTTGCTTCAACCACCGCGACCGGTCTCTTCTCCTTCGATGTCTTCGGAGCCTTCTTCTTATTTTTTCCCAGGGCAACATCACTGCCCGCGGCATGAGCCGGTGCGGTGTCGCTTAGGGAGTCTATTGCCAGTGGTGGACGTAGGCGTGGTTCTGGAAGTAGACGGTTTTCCAGACCAGCCAGCCTGGCGTTTAGCATATTGCCGAAGGTCTCCGCATTGGTGCGTGAGACCTCCGCCAATAGCTGACGCACGTCTTGCTCAGGCGGGCGAGCAACTTGGCGCCGCAGCTCATCAAGCTGACGGCGCATTTCTTCTATTTGCCTCTGGAGCCGGGTGTTGTGGGCTTCCAGGGCCTGTATCTCCTCAGATGCACAGCGGCCCCTCATTTCGCCAACGGCCGCCTTGATGTTGGCGACCGCCTATTTGAGGAACCGCTGGTAGGTTCCCTTTAGATTTGAGGACCTCGTGGCGACCATGGTTATGGTCTCCAACGAGGCCTCCACGCTCTTGGTCAATGCAGCGCTTGTCCGCTCAGACTCTTCCTCCATTTTAGCGGGGGTAGCGCATAGTGACGAGCGCGCCGCTCTGGCAGTCCTCGCCGTTTCAGCCACTTCCTCTTCGGCTTGAAGTCGAAGGGCCTCTTGCTTTGCCTTATTAAGGTCGGCCTGCGCTTTTGCTAGGCCGACGTACTGCCCGGTCGTTGGTGGCCGGCCACGTCCTTTTTTAGGTTTCGGCACCGCTCCCTTTCCTATGAGCGGTGCATTGTCATCTTCAGAGTTCCTCCTTTTGAGGCCAGTCCGTCCGGTGTTGGACTCCCCGGATTCCAGCGACATGGCACTGTAGACCGAGGAGTCAGAGAGATAGTCGTCACTATCTCTCGTGCTATCTCTCGTGGAGTCCAGTCGTCGAGGCGGCAGCCGCTCGAGCACAACGCGCGGCACGCGCGGCACGGCTGGATTTTCGCTCTCATCGGGGGACGTGAGTCTTAGCTCGCGTTCATATTGCACGCGAGCTAACCCCTCTGTATCACCCCTCTCCTTCTTTCTTTGTAGGAGCCTCAGCAGCCGCTGTACGCCATTAGGCTGCGGCTGCGAGAAATCTACGTCCTCGTCCGTTAGAGGCTCCGTTCCCGGTGCGGTTAGGGGCACCGAGCTCGGCCTATTATGCGCCATCGCGCCTTCCACCCTCCTTTCTCCCGCCTTCTCCTCCTCCGTCGCATTATGTGGCCCCCCCGTATACACGGGCCGATCCCCCGCCGAAGCGGGAGTGTGGGATTCCCCATCGCTGGGACCCACCCGGGGAGTATTTTTCATAATACGGCCTTCCATGTTCGTCATTTGTGGACTGATTTCTGGCCCGATCAATTAGGGGTGATTCTGCCCCAGTGCCCTCACGACGAAACCACCCGTTCGCCACGCATCCCATGGCCGGGCACCACAAACCTTGGATTAGGGGCCGTAAAAGCCCATCCATCACCATTCAAACAAAAAACCTAACACGCAAAACCTAACACACACGCAAATAAGAGTAAACGAAAAAGGAAAGATAGAAAAGAAAAGGTGTTGAAAGAAAGAGTAAATAAAACGTAAAACAAAAAAGAAGAGTAAACTATAAAAAGATGGTGAAAAGATAGAGATAGACCGGCGTTCAGCCGCCTGAGTACCTCACCCCGTGTAAAGAGCGGAGTGGCGCACCCAGGCGTTGCCCAGGGACACCAACGTGGAGGAACCGGTATCGCCCCCAACCTAACCTAACCTAACCTTTTTTTTTTTTTTTTTTTTTTTTTTTTTTTTTTTTTTTTTTTTTTTTTTTTGACGGGGGGAAATACGTTACGTATCCCCTGCCGCCCCCGGGGGAGGGCGGGAGGGGTATGACGGGCTCCCCCGGCGCGAGATGGAGTGCGCCGGGGTTTACCGTCTAAAACCCCCCGATGCCCATCTTCAGCGCCTTTAACGGGGCCGTGGGAATCGCAAAGCATTCTTCCACGACCCCGCAGCACTTGCCGCAACCGGCCCACTTCCAAATGCCGCAACCGGCTCCTTCTCCGAGAGCTCCCCGGGCATTGGGGAGCTTGTCGTCTCGGGGCCCATATTGTGAGCGGCGATCCCCCGATCACCGCCCACGGGCCTATGTCTCAACCTCCATTTCGGCAGGGGCGGGTTGAGCCACCCTTGCGCCTTGGGCTTGCGGCTTTTTATGCCGGGCCCTGGAGGGAGCCTTACGCTTCCCTTTCGTGTCAGGGGGCGGCTTTGCGAAAACGCAGCCGCCGCTCCCAAGCACGTGTGCCACCTCCTTTTTGCCAGTGGCCTCACACAGCGAGCAGTGCGGATCCGCGCCGCATTCTGCCGCCTTGTGCCCCGGCTTCCCGCATCGGAAACAGCTCCGGCTACGGTCCACCGAGGACTGGCATTTCGCCGCGACGTGGCCGGTGTCCTGGCATCGGTAGCACCGCTTAGGCCTCGCGGCCAGCAGCGCCACCTTCGCCGAGACCCAGCCCACGCGAAGCCGCCCAGAAGTGAGCAGCTTTTTAGCGGCCGCGACGGGGACGCTCATCCATAGGGATGCGTCTCCTCTCGGTCCCATCACAACTTTGCCCGACCTGATGGAGCTGGTCGGGCATCCTCCTTCTTGTGAGGCCGCCAGGATGACTTGGGCGGCCGTCACAGAGTCGTCCAGCCCGGTGATGCGCATCTCCGCGCATTTCACCGGGCGGCCGACTCTCACTATCTCCGGGCTGAGGACAGTCCTGAGCCTCTCGGCAAAGGCGTCCGCCTTCTCCTGCGCCCGCTCACCGTCGATGGTGAGCACGCGCGCGCCAGTTTCCGCCAGGCGGAAACCAAGCTTGGGGATGTCGAATTCCCCAAGATCGATCTTCGCTCTGGCCTCCTTGAGCAGGCTGGCGTACGTAACCCCCTTCTCCACAGCCTTCTCCTCAAGAGTGAGGGTAACGGCCGCAGTGACGGGGGTGCGCAGTTTTGCCTTCTTCTTCTTAGGGGCGGCTTTGGATGGAGTAGCCGCCCCCTTCTTCTTCTTGGCCTTGCGTTGGACAGATGTCCACGGGGCCTCGGCGGTTGAGGGGTTGTTGGTCTCCCCCCCTTGTGCCGCCTCCTGAGCGGCCATTGATGGCCGCTTCTTCCTTGTCTTCTTTTTAGCCTTAGGGGCGTTTGGCGGGGTGGGTGCAGGCGGTGCCTCTTTTGGGGCCGCCGCAACCTGCGCCGTCACTCTCGCGTAAGTGGGCGCCTTTGCCTTTTTCGGCTTCGGCGCCTTCGCCTTTTGTGCCGCCGGCGCTGGCGTGGTGCCAACAATGGCACTGTCCGCCGCCAGCGGGGGTCGTCTTCTGGGCTCCGGCGGGAGTCTGTCCTCCAGGCCAGCGAGCCTTGCATTCAGCATGTTGCCGAAGGTCTCGATATTGGAGCGCGAGACCTCCGACAACAGCTGCTGCACGTCTTGGGTAGCGGGCCTGGTCGCCTGGCGCCGCAATTCCTCCATCTCTCGACGCATAGCGTCGATCTGCTGCTGGAGCCGCGCATTCTGCGCCTCTAGGGCCCGCAGCTCGTCCGTTTCACAGCGGCCCCTCAATTCGGTGACGGTCGTTCGGATGTTGTTGACCGCCTCCTTGAGGAACCGCTGAAATGTCCCCTTCAAGTTGGAGGACCTGGATGCCACCATTGTTATGGTCTCCAGGGACCTCTCCACGCTTGCCATAAGGGCCGCGTTTGTCTTTTCCGGTGTTTCGGTCGGCGCAGGACTGGCGCGAAGTGAGACTCGCGCTTCCCTCGCTGTCCGTGCCGCCTCTATTACCTCCTTCTCTGCTTCGAGTTTAAGACTCTCCGCTTTCTCTCTATTGAGCTCCGCCTGAGCTCTGGCCAAGCCGACGTACTGGCCGGTAGTTGGAGGCCGGCCGCGTCCTCTCTTGACCTTAGGCACCGCACCTGTACTGGTAGGCGGTGCCGCTACGTCTTCGTCCGGGTTTAACCGCCTCTTTAGGGGGGTCGTTCGTCCGGTGGGTGCGGGCAATCCCTCGGAGTCCAGCGACATGTCAGTCATGCAACTGGAGTCCGAGAGATAGTCCTCGCTGTCTCTATTCGGGTTGTCAAGTCCTTGTTTTGGCGGCGGCATGATCACGTCGCGCGTGAGTAGCACGCGCGGCAGATCTGTGTCGCCCCGTGCCTTCTTCTTTTGCATGAGCTTTAGCATGCGCTCGACCCCGTTGGGCTGAGGCTGGCTAAAGTCCACGTCCTCATCCGTGAGTAAGTCCGCCGCTGGTGCGGTAAGGGGCACCGGCTTCGAACTCGCGCGCGTAGTCGCGCCTCCCTCTACTCCACTCGCCGTCGCAACGGCCTCCACACCCCCACTCGCAATGTCGGCACCCTCCGTATACGTGGGCCAGACTGTGACCGAAGAACCTTCGGACACAGTGCGGGATTCCCCGACTGTTGTCGGGACCCGCCCGGAGAAACTTTTTCCATTACGACCTTCCATTCCGTTAAACTCCGACACCCCGGGTCGCGGTCTCTTTTTTCGGGGGTGAGCTCCCCCATCAGAAGAGTTAAAACAAAAAGAAAGATAGTTAGAGATGAAAGAAAAGGTGGTGAAAGATAGAAAAACAAAATAAAACTAAATGCAAAACACAAGAAAGTTACACAAAATAGATGGTGAAAGATAGGGAAGAAAAGAGATAGCGCCAGCCTTCAGCCGCGTGGGTACCTCACCCCGCAAAAGACGAGGTGGCGCACCCAAGCGTTGCCCAGGGCCACGAACGAGGACGAACTGGCTGAGCCCCAACCTAACCTAACCTAACCTTTTTTTTTTTTTTTTTTTTTTTTTTTTTTTTTTTTTTTTTTTTTTTTTTTTTTTTTTTTTGACGGGGGGAAATACGTTACGTATCCCCCGCAGCCCCCGGGGGAGGGCGGCAGGGGTATGACGGACTCCCCCGGCGCGAGATGGAGTGCGCCGGGGTTTACCGTCTAAAACCCCCCGATGCCCATCTTCAGCGCCTTTAACGGGGCCGTGGGAATCGCAATGCATTCTTCCACGACCCCGCAGCGCATGCCGCATCCGGCTCTCTTCTATTGCGGCGGCTTGGTGATATGCCGCCGCTTGCCTCTCCGAGAGCTCCCCGGGCATTGGGGAGCTGACCGTCTCGGGGCCCATAGTGTGGACGGCGATCCCCCGATCACCGCCCACGGGCCTAGGCTTCCATCACCTCCACGGCGGGGGCGGACGGAACCGCCCTTGCGCCGGCCTTGGGCTCTTTGAACCGGGCCTTTTTGGTGGGAGCCTTTCCCTTCGCGCTGGGCGGCGGCTTTGCGACACAGCCGCTTGCGCCCAGCACATGTGCCTTCTCCGGCCTGCCGGCAGCCTCGCACAGGAAGCAGTTGGGCGCTTCCCTGCACTCGGCCGCCTTGTGCCCCGGTTTCCCGCAGCGGAAACAGCTCCGGCTGCGGTCTACCGGGCACTGGCACTTCGCCGCCACGTGGCCGGTGTCCTGGCAGCGGAAGCAGCGCTTAGGCCTCGCGGCCAGTAGCGCCACTCTCGCCGACACCCAACCAACCCGCAGCCGCCCAGAACTTGTGAGTTTCTTGGCGGCCGCTACAGGGACACGCATCCATACCGACGCGTCCCCCCGCGGTCCCACCGTCCATTGGCCCGACCGTATATCGTCGGCCGAGCACCCTCCTTCCGTAGCGACCGCCTTGATCACGTCGGCGGCCGCTACTGAGTCGTCCAGTCCAGCGACGCGGATCTCCGCGCACAAAACCGGGCGGGCGACCTTCACGTCGTCCGGTGGCAAGACGGTCCTCAGCCTAGCGGCGAAGGCGTCTGCTTTTTCTTGCGCACCCTCACCAACAATGGTGAGAATGCGCGCTCCGGTCTCGGCCAGACGGAAACCCAGCCTGGGGATCCCTAGTTCCCCGAGGTCAATGGCCGCTCTGGCTTGTCCTAATAACTTGGCGTACGTCACCCCCCTTTCAGCAGCAGTAGCCTCCAGAGTGAGGGTGACCGCCGCAGTCGTGGGAGGGCGAAGCCTTGCTCTCCTCTTCTTCTTCGGGGCGACCTTAGCTGGAGTATCCGCCCCCTTCTTCGTCTTTTTGGCCTTGCGTAGACCTTTTGTGGTCCACGGGGCCTCGGCGGGGGAGGGGTCGGTGTGTTCCCCCCCTTGCGCCGCCTCTTGAGCGGCCATTGATGGCCGCTTCTTCTTTTTGACCTTTTTCTTGGCCTTCGGCGGAGCCGGTGCAGGCGGTGCCTCTTTAGGGGGGACCGCTGCAATCGGTGTCGCCACCTCCGCGTACGTGGGCGCCGTCGCCTTTTTAGGCTTCGGTGCCTTTTTCCTTTCCGCCGCCGGCGGGGTGCCTACAGTGGCACTATCCGCCGCCAGCGGAGGCCTCCTCCTCGGCTCCGGGAGGAGCCTGTCTTCTAGGCCGGCAAGTCTCGCGTTGAGCATGCTGCCGAGTGTCTCTATATTTGAGCGAGAGACCTCGGTCAGCAGCTCACGCAGTTCTTTTTCGGCGGGCGCGGCTGGTCGTCGGCGCAACTCCTCTAGCTCGTGACGTAGATCAGCCACTTGCTTTTGGAGTTGCACGTTTTGCGCCTCCAGTCTCGTCAACTCCTCCGTCATCGAACGGCCTCTCAGTTCGGCGACGGCCGCCTTTATGTTGGCGACCGCCTCCTTGAGACACCGTTGAAAGGTGCCTTTCAAGTTCTGAGACTTCGTGGCGACCATGGTTACGGCCTCCAACGAAGTCTCGACACTTTTGGCCAGAGCATAGGTTGTCTGCTCCGACCTGTCTCCTTCGGCAGCTGCAGCGGGGCTTGGTGGACGGCGCCGCCTCTGTCTCGTCCGGGTGTAACCGCCGCTTAAGGGGGGTCGTACGTCCGGTGGGTGCGGGCAATCCCTCGGAGTCCAGCGACATGCGAGACATGCAGCTGGAGTCCGAGAGATAGTCCTCGCTGTCTATTTCGGGTGTGTCACGTCCTTGTTGGCGTGGCGGCATGATCACGTCGCGCGTGAGCAATACGCGCGGCAGATCTCGGTCGCCCCGCAACTTCTTTTTCTGCATCAATTTCAGCAGCCGCTCCACGCCGTTGGCCTGCGGCTGGCTGAAATCGACGTCCTCGTCGGTAAGGAGGCCCGTCTCCGGCGCGGTAATGTGCGCCAGCTTCGGGCCTGGTTGCGCCATCGCGCCTCTCTCCTTGAACCTTTTTTTTTTTTTTTTTTTTTTTTTTTTTTTTTTTTTTTTTTTTTTTTTAGGAGGGGAAATACGTTACGTATCCCCCACCGTCTCCGGGGAAAGGCGGCAGGGGTATGTCGGACTCCCTCGGCGCAATGGTGATGAAAAGCGCCGAGGTTTACCGACTAAAACCCCTCCATGCCTCCTTCTGCGCCAATGCGGGGTCGTGGGAATCGCGTGAGCATAGCTCCACGACCCCGCAGCGCGTGCCGCGTCCGGCCCTCTTCTGTTGCGGCGGCTAGATAGTGTGCCGCCGCCTACCTCACCGAGAGCCCCCTGGGCATTGGGGAGCTTTTCTCTCGGGACCCATATTGTGGGCGACGATCCCCCGATCGCCACCCACGGGTCTAGGCCTCAACCACTTCCATGGCGGGGTCGGGTTGTTCCGCCCTTGCGCCACGGCTCGGCTTTTTATGCCGAGCCTTTTTCGTGGGAGCCTTCCGCTTCCCTTTCGTGCCGGGGGGCGGCTTAGGCGCTGTGATACAGCCGCTGCTCCCCAGCACGTGCTCCTTGGGCTTGCTTGCGGCCTCGCAGACCGGGCAATTAGGAGCCGCTACACAGTCAGACACTTTGTGCCCCGGCTTCCCACAGCGGAAACAATTTCCGCTGAGGTCCACCGTGCACGTGCACTTCATCGCAAGGTGGCCGGTGTCGAGGCACTTAAAGCACCGCCGGGGCCTCGCGGCCAGCAGTGCTACCCTCGCCGTGACCCAGCCTATTTGCAGCCGCCCAGAACTGATAAGCTTCTTGGCGGCTGCCGTTGGTACACTCATCCAGAGGGATCTGGTGCCTCTGGGACTCACTACTACTTTGCCCGACCGGATGTTGGTGGCCGGGCAACCACCTTCTTTCGCAGCCGCCTCGGTGATGTCGGCAGCTGTTGTAGCGTCATCCAGCCCGGTGACGCGCATTTCCACGCATTTCACCGGGCGGGAGACTTTAACATCTTCGGGGCGCAGGACCGCTCGAAGCCTCACGGCAAAAGCGTCAGCCTTCTCCTCAGCACCCTCTCCTTCAATCGAAAGGAGGCGTGCACCAGTTTGGGCCAGGCGGAAGCCGAGCCTGGGGATATTGAGTTCCCCCAGGTCGATTTTCGCTCTGGCCTCGCTGAGCAGCTTTGCGTAGGTCACCCCCCTTTCTGCAGCCCCCGCCTCTAAGGTGAGGGTTACTGCCGCTGTTTTGGGGGGGCGAAGCCTAGTCTTCTTCTTTTTAGGGGCGGCTGTGGGTGGTTTAGCCGCCCCATTCTTCTTGGCCTTGCGCGGACCTACGGATGTCCACGGGGCCTCGGCAGGTGGGGGGCTGGTGTTCGCCCCCCCTTGCGCCGCTTCCTGGGCGGCCATTGATGACCGCTTCTTCTTGCCCTTTTTCTTGGCCTTGGGCGGGACCGGTGCAGTCGGTGCCTCTTTTAGGGGGACCGCCGCTTGTGGTGCCGCCACTTCCGCATAAGAGGGCACCGTTGCCTTTTTAGGCTTCGGTGCCTTCGTCTTTTCCGCCGCCGGCGGGGTGCCTACAGTGGCACTATCCGCCGCCAGCGGTGGTCTAGTTCTCGGGGCCGGTAGGAGACGGTCCTCCAAACCGGCCAGCCTGGCGTTCAGCATGTTGCCGAAGGTCTCTATGTTGGAACGAGAGACCTCCGACAACAGCTGGCGCATATCTTGCTCTGGTGGGCGCGCGTTGTCGGCCCTTCTGCGCAACTCTTCTAACTCCTGACCCATTATGGCCACTCTCTCTTGGAGCCGCGCGTTCTGGGCCTCCAATTTCGCCAATTCTTCAGTCATGGAGCGGCCCCTCATCTCGACGACAGCCGATTTGATGGTCGCTACTGAGTCCTTGAGGCACCTTTGGAAGGTGCCCTTAAGGTTCATTGACTTGGTGGCGACCATTGTGATGGCCTCCAGTGACGCCTCTATCGATTTGGCCAGAGCAGCGCTCGACTGCTCTGACTGAGTCTCTCCAATTTTGGCGGGGCTTGCGCGGAAGGACACTCGCGCCTCCCTTACGGTCCTCGCCGTTTCCGCAACTTCGGCTTCAGCCTGAAGCCGAAGAGCCTCCTCCTTCTCCTTGTTTAGTTCGGCCTGCGCCTTCGCCAAGCCAACGTACTGGCCTGTCGTCGGCGGCCTGCCGCGTCCTCTTTTGAGTTTAGGTACCGCCCCTTTACTGAAGGACGGTACCGCGTCACACTCGGGTTTCCTCTTACGAGGTCTGTCAAGTCCGGTGGTGGACTCCCCGGATTCCAGCGACATAACGCTGTACACCGAGGAGTCGGAGAGATAATCGTCGCTATCCCTCATTGATCCAAGTCCAGGTCTGGGCAGCGGTGCCATTACATCGTGCAGCAACACGCGTGGCACGCGCCCCATGTCAATTCCGTCATCTTCGGGGGCCGGGAGTCTCAAATCGCGCTCGTACTGCACGCGAGCGAGCCCCTCCGTGTCACCCCTCTCCTTCTTTCTCTGTAGGAGTCTCAACAACCGCTGCACACCGTTAGGCTGCGGCTGCGAGAAGTCTACCTCCTCATCCGTAAGAAGGTCCGTTCCCGACGCGGTAAGGTGCGCCGGTCCCGGCCTATTTTGCGCCATCGCGCCTGTCTCCTTTCTCTCTCCCGCCTTATCCTCCACCTCCACTGCAATAGGTGCCCCCCCCGTATACGTGGGGCGACCCCCCGCCGAAGCGGGAGTGTGGGATTCCCTCCGAAGAGGACCCACCCGGGGAATATTATCCGTATTGCAACTTTCCATCTTTGTCAGTTGTGGGCTGAGTCTGACCCGATCCGTTAGGGGGGATTCTGCCCCAGTGCCCTTGGGACGAGACCGCCTGCTCGCCATGCATCCCATGGCCGGGCACCACAAACCTTGGATTAGGGGCCGTAAAAGCCCATCCATCGCCATTCAAAGAAAACCTATCACGCAAAACCAAACACACACACACAGAAGAGTAAACGAAAAAGGAAAGATAGTAAAGAAAAGGTGTTGAAAGACAGAGTAAATAAAACGTAAAACAAAAAAGAAGAGTAAACTATAAAAAAGATGGTGAAAACATAGAGATAGACCGGTGTTCAGCCGCCTGAGTACCTCACCCCGTGTAGAGAGCGGAGTGGCGCACCCAGGCGTTGCCCAGGGACACCAACGTGGAGGAACCGGTATCGCCCCCTCTCTCCTTGAACCTTTTTTTTTAAATTGGAGGACCTCGTGGCGACCATAGTTATGGTCTCCAGCGAGGCCTCCACGCTCTTGGTCAGCGCAGCGCTTGTCCGCTCGGACTCTTCGTCAATTTTGGCGGGGGTAGCGCAGAGTGACGAGCGCGCCGCTCTGGCAGTCCTCGCCGTTGCAGCCACTTCCTCTTCGGCTTGAAGTCGAAGGGCCTCTTCCTTTGCCTTATTAAGGTCGGCCTGCGCTTTCGCTAGGCCGACGTACTGGCCGGTCGTTGGTGGCCGGCCGCGTCCTTTTTTGGGTTTTGGTACCGCCCCCTTACTGAGGGACTGTACACTGTCGTCATCGGTGTTCCTCCTCTTGCGAGGTCTGTCTTGTCCGGTGGTGGACTCCCCGGATTCCAGCGACATGGCACTGTAGACCGAGGAGTCTGAGAGATAATCGTCGCTATCTCTCGTGCAGTCAAGTCCATGAGGCAGCAGCCGCTCGAGCACCACACGCGGCACGCGCGGTTTTGCTGCATTTTCGTTTTCTTCTTCGGGGGGCGTGAGTCTTAGGTCGCGCTCCAACTGCACGCGAGCGAGTCCTTCGGTGTCACCCCGTTCCTTCTTCCTCTGGAGGAGCCTCAACAGTCGCTGCACTCCATTAGGCTGCGGCTGTGAGAAGTCTACCTCCTCATCAGTTAGTAGGTCCGTTCCCGACGCGGTAAGGTGCGCCGGCCCCGGCCTTTCTCGCGCCATCGCGCCTCCCTCCTTCCTCTCTCCCGTCCTCTCCTCTTCCGCCATCGCATTTTGTGGCCCCCCCGTATACGAGGGCCGACCCCCCGCCGAAGCGGGAGTGTGGGATTCCCCAGCTTCGCTGGGACCCACCCGGGGATTACTTTTCAAAATACGACCTTCCATCTTTGTCAATTGTGGACTGATGTCTGGCCCGATCCATTAGGGGGGATTCTGCCCCAGTGCCCTCACGACGAAACCGCCTGTTCGCCACGCATCCCATGGCCGGGCACCACAAACCTTGGATTAGGGGCCGTAAAAGCCCATTCATCACCATTCAAACCAAAAACCTAACACGCAAACCTAACACACACGCACAAAAGAGTAAAACAAAAGAGAAAAATAGAAAAGAGAGGTGTTGAAAAGATAGATGAAATAAATTAAACAATGCAAAAAAGAAGAGTAAACTATAAAAAGGTGGTGAAAAGATAGAGATAGACCGGCGTTCAGCCGCCTGAGTACCTCACCCCGTGTAAAGAGCGGAGTGGCGCACTCAGGCGTTGCCCAGGGACACCAACGTGGAGGAACCGGTATCGTCCCCTCTCTCCTTGAACCTTTTTTTTTTTTTTTTTTTTTTTTTTTTTTTTTTTTTTTTTTTTTTTTTTTTTTTTTTTTTTGACGGGGGGAAATACGTTACGTATCCCCTGCCGCCCCCGGGGGAGGGCGGAAGGGGTATGACGGGCTCCCCCGACGTGAGATGGAGTGCGCCAGGGTTTACCGTCTAAAACCCCCCTATGCCCATCTTCAGCGCCTTTAACGGGGCCGTGGGAATCGCAAAGCATTCTTCCACGACCCCGCAGCGCTTGCCGCAACCGGCCCACTTCCAAATGCCGCAACCGGCTCCTTCTCCGAGAGCTCCCCGGGCATTGGGGAGCTTGTCGTCTCGGGGCCCATATTGTGAGCGGCGATCCCCCGATCACCGCCCACGGGCCTATGCCTCAACCTCCATTTCGGCGGGGGCGGGTTGAGCCGCCCTTGCGCCTTGGGCTTGCGGCTTTTTATGCCGGGCCCTGGAGGGAGTCTTACGCTTCCCTTTCGTGTCAGGGGGCGGCTTTGCGAAAACGCAGCCGCCGCTCCCCAGCACGTGTGCCACCTCCTTTTTGCCAGTGGCCTCACACAGCGAGCAGTGCGGATCAGCGCCGCATTCTGCCGCCTTGTGCCCCGGCTTCCCGCATCGGAAACAGCTCCGGCTGCGGTCCACCGAGGACTGGCATTTCGCCGCGACGTGGCCGGTGTCCTGGCATCGGTAGCACCGCTTAGGCCTCGCGGCCAGCAGCGCCACCTTCGCCGAGACCCAGCCCACGCGAAGCCGCCCAGAAGTGAGCAGCTTTTTAGCGGCCGCGACGGGGACGCTCATCCATAGGGATGCGTCTCCTCTCGGTCCCATCACAACTTTGCCCGACCTGATGGAGCTGGTCGGGCATCCTCCTTCTTGTGAGGCCGCCAGGATGACTTGGGCGGCCGTCACTGAGTCGTCCAGCCCGGTGACGCGCATCTCCGCGCACTTCACCGGGCGGCCGACTCTTACTACCTCCGGATTAAGGACAGACCTGAGCTTTGAGGCAAAGGCGTCCGCCTTCTCTTGCGCCCGCTCACCGTCGATGGTGAGCACGCGCGCGCCAGTTTCCGCCAGGCGGAAACCGAGTTTGGGGATGTCGAACTCCCCCAAATCGATTTTCGCTCTAGCTTCTTTTAACAGGCTGGCGTACGTAACCCCCTTCTCCGCAGCCTTCTCCTCAAGAGTGAGGGTAACGGCCGCTGTGGCGGGGGTGCGCAGCTTCGCTTTCTTCTTCTTAGGGGCGACTTTAGATGGAGTAGCCGCCCCCTTCTTCTTCTTGGCCTTGCGCGGACCTACTGTGGTCCACGGGGCCTCGGTGGGGGAGGGGTTGTTGGTATCCCCCCCTTGTGCCGCCTCCTGAGCGGCCATCGATGACCGCTTCTTTCTTGACTTCTTCTTGGCCTTAGGGGCCTTTGGCGGAGCTGGTGCAGGCGGTGCCTCTTTTGGGGCTGCCGCAACCTGAGCCGTCACTGCCGCGTAAGTGGGCACCTTTGCCTTTTTCGGCTTCGGCGCCTTCGCCTTTTGTGCCGCCGGCGCTGGCGTGGTGCCAACAATGGCACTGTCCGCCGCCAGCGGGGGTCGTCTTCTGGGCTCCGGCGGGAGTCTGTCCTCCAGGCCGGCGAGCCTTGCATTCAGCATGTTGCCGAAGGTCTCGATATTGGAGCGCGAGACCTCCGACAACAGCTGCTGCACGTCTTGGGTAGCGGGCCTGGTCGCCTGGCGCCGCAATTCCTCCATCTCTCGACGCATAGCGTCGATCTGCTGCTGGAGCCGCGCATTTTGCGCTTCTAGGGCCCTCAGCTCGTCCGTCTCACAGCGGCCCCTCAATTCGGTGACGGCCGTTCGGATGTTGTTGACCGCCTCCTTGAGGAACCGCTGGAATGTTCCTTTCAGGTTGGAGGACCTGGATGCCACCATTGCTATGGTTTCCAGGGACCTCTCCACGCTTGCCGTGATGGCCGCGTTCGTCTCTTCCGGTTTTTGTGTCGGCGCGGGGCTGTCACGAATGGAAATTCGCGCCTCTCTCGCTGTCCGTGCCTTTTCCACTACCTCCTTCTCTGCTTCGAGTCGGAGACTCTCAGCCTTCTCCCTATTAAGCTCCGCCTGAGCCTTGGCCAAGCCGACGTACTGGCCGGTAGTTGGAGGCCGGCCGCGTCCTCTCTTGGCCTTGGGCACCGCACCTTTGCTGGTAGACGGCGCCACTACGTCTTC
This sequence comes from Phengaris arion, assembly GCA_963565745.1. Taxonomy (NCBI): domain Eukaryota; kingdom Metazoa; phylum Arthropoda; class Insecta; order Lepidoptera; family Lycaenidae; genus Phengaris; species Phengaris arion. The sequence continues at coordinate 18,198,980 of OY751449.1, read as the reverse complement.
GTCCGGGTGTAACCGCCTCTTTAGGGGGGTCGTACGTCCGGTGGGTGCGGGCAATCCCTCGGAGTCCAGCGACATGTCTGTCACGCAACTGGAGTCCGAGAGATAGTCCTCGCTGTCTCTGTCAGGGATGTCAAGTCCATGTTTTGGCGGCGGCATGATCACATCGCGCGTGAGAAGCACGCGCGGCAGATCTGCGTCGCCCCGTATCTTCTTCTTTTGTAGTAGTTTTAGCATCCGCTCATAGCCGTTAGGTTGCGGCTGACTAAAATCTACTTCCTCGTCCGTGAGTAAGTCCGCCGCCGGCGCGGTAAGGAGCACCGGCTTCGAACTCGCGCGCGCAGTCGCGCCTTCCTCCGATCCACTCGCCGTCGCAACGGCCTCCACACTTCCACTCGCATTGTTGGCACCCTCCGTATACGTGGGCCAGACTGTGCCCGAAGACTCTTCGGACACAGTGCGGGATTCCCCGACTGTTGTCGGGACCCGCCCGGAGAAACTTTTCACAGTGCGACTATCCATCCTCAAAACTACGACACCCCGAATCGCGGGCTTGTTTTCGGGTGTAGCTCACCCATCGAAGAGTTAACAAAAACGGAAAAGATAGTAGGAGAAGAAATAAAAGATGGTGAAAAGATAGAGAAAATAAAATAAAAAATTAGTGCAAAACAAGAAAGCTAAACAAAATAGATGGTGAAAGATAGACAAGAAAGAGATAGCGCCAGCCTTCAGCCGCCTGAGTACCTCACCCCGTGTAAAGAGCGGAGTGGCGCACTCAGGCGTTGCCCAGGGACACCAACGTGGAGGAACCGGTATCGTCCCCTCTCTCCTTGAACCTAACCTAACCTAACCTTTTTTTTTTTTTTTTTTTTTTTTTTTATTTTTTATTTTTTTTTTTTTTTTTTTTTTTTTTTTTTTTTTATTTACGATGGGAAATTCTTTATGAATCCCCGGCGGACTGGGGGGGACCGCCGGGGTATGTGGGACTCGCCCAGGTGCGGGGTGAGGAGCGCACCCGGGGTTACCCACTAAAACCCATCGGTGCCTCCTCCTCCGCTATGCTGCTGGGCCGCCGGACCCGCCTGAGGCGATAACAGCAGCGGCCCAGTTAGCGGCATTTGCTTCTGCAGCAAACCCTCCGCGCGGCAGACTAGTTTTTAGGCTAGTTGCCATCCACTCCGGGAAAGCAGCCCGAGGCACCGGGCGCTCTGCGACCGGATGGGACTCGTGCAATGGGCGGCGGATTCCCCTATCCGTCGCCCGAGTCCGTGTTAGGGCGGGAGCTGGCGCTCGTAATTAGCGCGCCTGCGCCCTCCTCGCCTCCTGCGAACGGGGTTTGCGGCTTCGTCCGCCTCCCTCTCCCGTTCTGCGGCCTCCTTCTGTGATATTACGTCCTCGCAGAAGGTGGCCATCACTGTCCATGATTCGCTCGACCGGACTATAGCTGTTATTATAGCCGGGAGCGTTAAGTCAAATCCGATAGAGGCGCAAAGCACCGCCCGTTGCTCTACCCAGGCAGGGCAGGCCTCGAGCGTGTGCTGCACAGTGTCGTCTCCGTGATTACAATGGTGGCACTGGGGCGTTGGTTCCCTCCTAGCCATGTGGTGCAGGTAATGGCCGAAGCAACCATGCCCGGTCAACATCTGCACCATCCGGTAGGTGAGGGTGCCCTTGCAGTGCGTCACCCACTCCTGAAGGTGCGGCCGAATTGCCGCCGCCACCCTGTGTCCGGCTGTTGGGGACGCCAATCGGTCCTCCCAAGAGCGCATTATTATGATGCGCGCTTGGCGGCGCCATCGAGCAGTCAACTCCGGGGACACTCTTTCTCCTCTGCTCTTTACTTCAACCGTGCGGTAGTATATCTCGCTCAGAACGCGGGCTTCAAGGTCCCATGGAGGGGTTCTGGCGAGAGCGAGCGCTGCGTCGCAGGACACGGTACGGTACCCGCGAACCATTCGCAACGCCATCATCCGCTGAGGACTCCGCAAGAGCGCCTTATTTTGGGCACTCAGATTATCCGCCCAGACGGGGGCTCCATAGAGGGCCATGGACTGAAGGACCCCCGTATAGAGCCGCCTGCAAGTGGACCCTGGACCTCCGATGTTGGGCAGGAGGCGTCCAAGAGCCACAGTCGTCTTCTTCAATTTTGGTGCCAACCGGCGGAAATGCGCGGCGAAGGACCACCTCGAGTCCAAGACGAGACCCAAGTATTTCATCTCCGTGCCGATCGGCACACTCACGTCTCCGATTCGGAGGGACAGTTCCGCTGGGGGGCGTTTCCGGGGTCCATGAAAGAATATGGCCTCCGTTTTCTGCAGCGCGACGCGCACCCCCTGTCTCTCAATACGCGCCACCACCTGTGATGCGCCGACTCTCGCTAGGCGAATTGCCTCCTCAAATGTTTCTCCGCGGGCTAAGAGCAGGGTGTCATCGGCATAACAAATGACACGAAGCCCACGGAGAAGTGCGGCACGCAGGACGCGATCGAATCCGATGTTCCACAGGAGAGGGCCAAGAACAGACCCCTGTGGAACACCGCACCAAGTCACAATCCGGACGGCAACACCATTACGTCCAGTACAGATGATAGTCCGTCTCCTAAGGTATCCTCCGATGATTTTGCGGAGATACCAAGGCACCTCGTGATAGCGGAGGCCCTCCTCGATGGCATCGAAGGGCAAGGTGTTAAATGCGTTGGCGATGTCAAATGACACCGCCAGCACCACTCCGCCGTTTGTCGTGTGCTCCTCTGAGAACTCCTTGACTTTGAGGATTGCATCTATGGTCGAGCGCTGCGTTCGGAAGCCATATTGTGCCTCGGAGAGGTTAGGCCCTTCCCGCTCAAGGTGTTTGGTGACCCTAGATGCAATCACTCTCTCCAATAACTTCCCGGCCTCGTCTAGCAAGACGATAGGCCTGTAGGCCGAAGGCGAGTCAGCAGGGCGGCCGTCCTTCCTCAGCAGAACAAGCCTACCCTCCTTCCAGCACTCGGGAAACTCCGCCTGCGCGAGACACACTGTGAACAGGTCCCGCATCCTGTCCTTGAGTGGCCCCATGGACTTTACCCAGATCCGGCCGGGGATTCCGTCCGGGCCCGGGGCAGTCTTGCGCTCGCTAAGCCTGAAAATGGCTGCGTCTAGTTCTCCCTCCGATACAGGTGGCACTTCCTCGTCCGGTGCCGGCCCGACGTCGTTTGGCGGCACCGAGCCCGCGACGGTCGGAAACAGTGCCGACACAATGACGGGCAACTGCTCCGGAGGCAACGTCTCCATGACTGGCGGACCGCGGCCGATCTTGTTCCGCACCACGCGATACGGGCGACCCCACGGGTCCCGATTTAACTCCGCCAGCATCTCCTCCCGGGCAGTGTCCTTAGCCAATATAATGGCCAGGCGTAGAGCACTTTTGGCTGCGCTATACTCCGCCCCAAGCCGCCTCTCCAACGATTCGTTCCGCACTCTTCTGCTTCGCTGCCGTTGGTATGGCCGACGCGCTCTGATGCATCGATGCCGGAGTTCCGCGATCACATCCGACCACCAATACACCTGCCTCTTCGGAGGGCGGTGCTTCACTCGGGGCATGGCGGCATCGCAAATCCTGGTGAGGGCTTCGCGAAACCAGAGCGCCTCCTCGTTGACGGCGATGGGAGCCGTAGGCCTCGGTGTCCAGGCCTCCACCTGCGCTGCCTCATCGAGCGCCTCCTTATCCATCTTCGTAAGTGCCCAGCGCGGGAATTCCGGTGCACGCGTCGATGTAGTCGGGACCGTCTGGTCAACTCTCGAGGAGGAAACACTGAACCGGATGTACAAGTGATCCGACAGTGTCTCCAAGTCCTCCACCACCCTCCAGTCGTGGACCAGTCTTCCAACCGCAGAGCTGGCAAAGGAGAGGTCGACGATCGAACTCCCCTGATGCCGAACGCATGTAGGCGCGTCCCCGCGGTTTAATAGCGAGAGACCGGTCATGACAGTCCACTCTAGCACTGCGTCACCACGAGCGTCGGTCACGGGAGAGCCCCAGGCTGAGTGCTTGGCGTTAAAGTCGCCGGCGACAAGAACGGGCCTTGGGGCCGCTCTTAAGACTGCCGCCTGCAACTCGCCCAGGAAGTCCTCAAATTCGGCGAGGGTTTTGTTGGGGGAGAAGTATACACCGAAGATTGTGTACTTCCCCCAATCCGCCGACACGAACCCTTGGCCTTTGTCCCGCAATAGGAGCGGCGGGCCAGCATCGGAAGCGCAGATAGCGACGGAGCCCAGCAGGTCCCCTACCCAGTTGGTACGAGCTGGGACGTAGTAGGGCTCGGCCACTATCGCGATGTCTACCTGCCACTGCACCAGAGCCTGGAAAAGCATGTCTTGGGCGCCGGCACAGTGGTTCAGGTTCGTCTGAAGGAACTGCAATGGTTGTCTATCCATTGTTGATGTCCATTAGTTCCTCCTGTCGTGCCTGAGGCCGACCCGTCGCTTGAGTTTTGGCTCTTCTGTTGCGCCCCTTCTTCGGAGGAGCGCAACCCTTTCCGCCGATCGAGTGGTTGGGATTTCTTCCCGCCGCCGAGCAAACCACGCAGTGAGGCTTTGCCGTGCAGAAGGAAGACTTGTGCCCGGCTTGACCGCACCGGAAGCACAGTTGGCCTCTGTCCACTTCTGAGTCGCACCGCCGCGCCGTATGACCGACTTCGAGGCAGCGGTAACATTTCATCACCCTCGGTTCTAAGGGCTGGACACGCGCCGAACTCCAGCCAACGAGCAAGCGACCCGCAGCTACCAAGGTGTTGGCGGCAGCCACGGGACACTGAACCCACATGGTTCCGGTTCCCCCAGGGCCCTCGCGAATATCGCCCCCCTTGATATGTTCCGGGGGGCAGCTCGTCTTTGCTACGACCGCAGCCAGAACGGCCTCCTTCGTGACGGTGTCGTCCAAGCCAGTGACGCGAACGTCTGAGCACTTCACCGGCCTGGCGACTCTGGCATCTCCAGCAAGGACGCCCCGCAACTTTTCGGCGAACCGGTCCGCCATTTCGCTAGTCGCGCTAGTCGGGAGCTCCATGATTCGAGCCCCCGTTGCCGCCTGCCTGATTCGGACGCCTTCCACCAAACCTAGTTCCGCCAAGTTAATTCCTTGTCGGGCCTTATTGAGGACGTCCTTATATGTTGTTCCGCGCTCTACCGCATCGTGCTGCAGCGTGATCACCACTGCAGAGGTAGCGGGAGCTGCGTTCCTCCTTCTTCTTGTCTTTTTCTTGGGCTGCGACTTTTGGGAGGCTTTCGGTGCCCCCTTCGGCCGCGCCTTAGCTGTATCCGGGTGTGTCATGTCCGAGTTTGTCGCATCCGGTTTTGCCTTACTCTTCCCCTTTTTCCTAACTACTGTACTCCAGCCCTCTCCTTGAGGTGGTGAGGGGCCGGGGGTAACAGCTATTGATGGAGCTGGCTGTTGTTCTGCCGATGGCTTTCCTTGTTTCCTTCCCTTCTTTTTTGTGTTACTAACTGACTTCTCTTTTTCAGGTGCAGAAGCCGCTAGAGTTGGAGCAGCTGCTGCTCTTACTGTCGCCGCTGGAACTGGAGTTGGCGTTCCTCTAGATGGTCCAGCTCGTGGGAGGGCGGGCCAATCTTCAGAACGGTGAGTTTCAATATTTACGTCCTTGTTTTTGTCTGCTGCCAGTGGCGGTCGAAGCCGCTTGGCTGGGAGCAGACGATCCTCCATGGCTTCAATACGGGCGTTGACCATATTTGAGGTTCTCTCCATGATGGAGCGAGAAAACTCCTCAAACATGGCCCGCAGCCCCGCAACAGTCAGTCCTTTTACATTTTCTGCCACACTTGCTGGGGGCGGCTGTCGTGACGACACCTCCTGTGCCCGACTTGCCTTTTCCTGCAACTGCGCTATCTCTTCCCTGAGGCGCAGATTTTCGGCCTCTAATTTGAGGGTGTCCTCCTTGAGGGAGACGAGACCTCGGAAAGATTCCTCGACCTTGGCTTCTCCTTCTTTGAGGGCCTTGGTAAAAGTGCCCTTTAAATTACCACTTTTCGTGCGGACCATTCTTATAAGTTCCAGGCCTTGCTCACCAACCGTTTTAAGTTTGGTGGCGGCCGGGAGAGCATCAAGCGCCGCACGTTCCGCGTGTCCAGTATTTGCGATCTCCGCCTGTCTTTCCGCCTGTCGCTGCGCTTTTTGTAGAGCCGCAGCGACCTCCTTCTCGGCCTGGAGCCTCAGTTCTTCGTGCTCCAGATCCAGGTACTTCCTTTTGGCATCAGCCATCCCTACGTATTCCCCAGTTGTGGGGGGACGTCCTCTCCCCCTTTTGGCAGGGACGGATTTCTTGCGACGTGACTCTGAGCGGATAGATCGCTCCGAGCCGCCATCGTCTGAGCCTGACCGGGAGTTTGAGAGTCTCCGCTTGCCAGTCAAACTACTTCCTGCTCTATCGTGCGAGGATGCGCGAGAGCTCACCGCTGTTCGCATTGTGTTAAGCGAACAATCCGAATCCGACATCCTCTCCATTATCACAATCGGAATCCGTTGGACATGCCTAGCGTCGTTGGTTTTGGGGGCTGTAAGGTCCCCGGAAATCTCCATCGGGTCCGATTCCGGTGTGGTTATGGGCACCGGCCCCGGACTAACGCGCGTTGTTGCGCCACCACTCGCCGTCGCGACGGCCTCCTTCCTCTCTACCTCCAAAGCAAATTTAGGCCCCCCCGTATACTCGGGCCGACCCCCCGCCGAAGCAGGAGTGTGGGATTCCCCATTACTGGGACCCACCCGGGGAGAATTTTTCGTTTGCTGTACCTCCATGCTTGTCAGTTGTGGGCTGATACTGACCCGATCCATTAGGGGGGATTCTGCCCCAGTGCCCTTACGACGAAACCGCCCGTTCGCCACGCATCCCAAGGCCGGGCACCACAATCCAAGGATTAGGGGCCGTAAAAGCCCATCCATCATCATTCAAACAAAAACCTAACACGCAAAACCTAACACACACGCACAGAAGAATAAATAAAAGAGAAAAGATAGAAAGAAAAGGTGTTGAAAGATAGATGAAATAAATAAAACAATGCAAAAAAGAAGAGTAAACTATAAAAAGATGGTGAAAAGATAGAGATAGACCGGTGTTCAGCCGCCTGAGTACCTCACCCCGTGTAGAGAGCGGAGTGGCGCACCCAGGCGTTGCCCAGGGACACCAACGTGGAGGAACCGGTATCGCCCCCAACCTAACCTAACCTAACCTAACCTAACCTAACCTAACCTAACCTAACCTAACCTAACCTAACCTAACCTTTTTTTTTTTTTTTTTTTTTTTTTTTTTGCGGGGGGAAATTCGTTACGAATCCCCCGCTGCCCCCGGGGGAAGGCAGCAGGGGTATGTCGGACTCCCCCGGTGCGAGGTGGAGTGCACCGGGGTTTACCGACTAAAACCCCCCGATGCCCTTCTTCTGCGCCAATGCGAGGCCGTGGGAATCGCGTGAGCATAGCTCCACGACCCCGCAGCGCGTGCCGCGACCGGCCCTCTTCTGTTGCGGCGGCTTGTTGTTGTGCCGCCGCCTGCCTTCACCGAGAGCTCCCCGGGCATAGGGGAGCCTTGCGCTCGGGACCCATAGTGTGAGCGGCGATCCCCCGATCACCGCCCACGGGTCTAGGCCTCCACTTCCATAGTGGCGGGGGCGGGTGGAACCGCCCTTGCGCCGGCCTTGGGCTTTTTGAGCCGGGCCTTGGAAGGAGCCTTCCTCTTCTTATTCGTGCCGGGGGGCGGCTTGGGTGCTGTGATACACCCGCTGCTCCCCAGCACGTGCTCCCTCGGCTTGCCCACGGCCTCGCAGGCCGGGCAATTCGGAGCAGCCTCGCACTCTGGTGCCCTGTGCCCCGGCTTTCCGCAGCGGAAACAATTCCGACTGAGGTCCACCGAGGACTTGCACTGCACCGCCAGGTGGCCGGTGTCGAGACAGCGGTAACACCGCTTGGGCCTCGCAGCCAGCAGTGTCACCCCTGCAACGACCCAGCCTACCTGCAGCCGCCCAGAGCTGGTAAGCTTTTTGGCGACTGCCATCGGAGCGCTGAGCCAGAGGCTTCTCGTACCTCTTGGCCCCACGACAATTCTGCCCGACCGGATATTGGTGGCCGGGCAATCTCCTTCTTTAGCGGCCGCCTCGATGACATCGGCGGCCGTCGTCGCGTCATCCAGCCCGGTGACGCGCATTTCCGCACATTTCACCGGGCGGGCGATCTTCACGGTGTCGGGGCTAAGGGTCGCTCGCAGCCTCGTGGCCAAAGCGTCCGCCTTTTCGCTAGCCCCCTCTCCCTCAACCGACAGGATGCGCGCACCTGTTTTGGCCAGACGGAAGCCGAGTCTGGGGATGTTCAGCTCCCCAAGATCGATCTTCGACCTGGCCTCGCGCAGAACCTTCTCGTAGGTCGCCCCCTTCTCCGCAGCACCCGTCTCCAGGGTGAGAGTGATTGCCGCCGTTGTGGGGGGGCGAAGCCTTGCCTTCTTCTTCTTCGGGGCGGCCTTGGGTGTTTTAACCGCCCCTTTCTTCTTTCCGGCCTTGCGTGGTCCGACGGTGGTCCACGGGGCCTCGGCGGTGGAGGGGTTGATGTTCTCCCCACCCAGCGCCGCTTCTCTTGCGGCCATTGTGGGCCGCTTTTGCTTCTTTTTTGTCTTTCTTGGCGGGGGCGGTGCAGGCGGTGCCTCTTTTGGGGCCACTGCATCCGGTGCCGTCACTTCCGCATAGGTGGACGCCGTTGCCTTTTTGGGCTTCGGCGCCTTTTTCGTCGGTGCTGTCTTTGATGGGGCACCGACCGGAACGTCCGTGCTGTCCGCCGCCAGCGGCGGTCTTCTTCTAGGCTCGGGAAGGAGTCTATCCTCCAACCCAGCCAACCGCGCATTCAGCATGTTGCCGAAGGTCTCGATGTTTGAGCGCGAGACCTCCGACAACAGCTTCTGCAGGTCGTCGGCGGCAGACTTGGTCGCTTGTCTCCGTAGCTCCTCCAGCTCTCGCCGCATAGCGTCAATTTGCTGTTGAAGCTTCTGGTTTTGTGCTTCCAGAGCCCGCAGTTCGTCGTTTTGGGAGCGGTTCCTTATCTCGTTGACGGCCACCTTAATGTTGGCGACCGCCTCCTTTAGGAACCGCTGGTATGTCCCCTTCAAATTGTTGGACTTACTGGCGACCATAGTGATGGTCTCCAGCGACCTTTCTACGCTCGCGTTTAGTGCCGCGCTCGTACTTTCCTGCTCGCCATCGCCAGGTGTAAGGCTTGGGCGGGGGGAGGCTCGTATTTCCCTTGCCGCCCGTGCCGTCTCGGCGATTTCCCTCTCTGCCTCTAAACGGAGGCTCTCTTCTTTCTGGCGATTATATTCGGCTTGGGCCTTCGCTAGGCCGACGTATTGGCCGGTAGATGGTGGCCGGCCACGTCCTTTTTTAGCCTTAGGTACCGCCTCTTTGCTAAGAGACGGCACATCGTCATCGTCGGTTTTCCTCTTACGAGGGGCGTCACGATCGGGTATGACGGGCAGCCCCTCGGAGTCCAGTGATATGCCGGACATATCACTGGAGTCCGAGAGGTAGTCGTCGCTGTCAAGTCCGGTTAGGCGATCGGGGATACGCGCGCGCGTGAGCAGCACGAGCGGTACGCGCGGTGCGGCTGCGCTAGATTTCCCCGCCGCCACTGTCTCAGTCCTTATAGAGGGAGGGAGGATCAGCTCGCGCTTGTGCTGAACGCGCGCAAGCCCCTCCGTGTCTCCTCGTAGCTTCTTCCTGTGAAGAAGCCTTAGGAGCCGCTCCCTGCCGTTTTCCACAGGCTGTGAAAAATCGACGTCTTCGTCCGTCAGTAATTGGTCCGCCGCCGGTGCGGTAAGGGGCACCGGCTCCGGATCCTCGCGTATTGTCGCGCCTTCACCTTTACTCGCCGTCGCAACGGCCTCCACACTCCCACTCGTAATGGTGGCACCCCCCGTATACGTGGGCCAGACCTCCCCTTTCGGAGAGGTGCGGGATTCCCCGACATTGTCGGGACCCGCCCGGGGACAATTTTTATCATTACGGACTTCCATGGTTGTCAGTTGTGGGCTGAGTCTGACCCGATCCAATAGGGGGGATTCTGCCCCAGTGCCCTTGGGACGAGCCGCCTGCTCGCCACGCATCCCACGGCCGGGCACCACAAACCCTGGATTAGGGGCCGTAAAAGCCCATCCATCACCATTCAAACAAAAACCTATCATACAAAACCTATCACACACGCACAGAAGAATAAATAAAAGAGAAAAGACAGAAAGAAAAGGTGTTGAAAGATAGAGAAAATAAATAAAAACAATAATAAAAGAAGAGTAAACTATAAAAAGGTGTGAAAGATAGAAATAGACCGGCGTTCAGCCGCCTGAGTACCTCACCCCGTGTAAAAAGCGGAGTGGCGCACCCAGACGTTGCCCAGGGACACCAACGTGGAGGAACCGGTATCGCCCCCAACCTAACCTAACCTAACCTAACCTAACCTTTTTTTTTTTTTTTTTTTTTTTTTTTTTTGACGGGGGGAAATACGTTACGTATCCCCCGCTGCCCCCGGGGGAAGGCAGCAGGGGTATGACGGACTCCCCCGACGCGAGATGGAGTGCGCCGGGGTTTACCGTCTAAAACCCCCCGATGCCCATCTTCAGCGCCTTTAACGGGGCCGTGGGAATCGCGTAAGCATTCTTCCACGACCCCGCAGCGCGTGCCGCAACCGGCCCACTTCCTTAGCCGCAACCGGCTCCTTCTCCGAGAGCTCCCCGGGCATTGGGGAGCTTGTCGTCTCGGGGCCCATACTGTGGGCGGTGATCCCCCGATCACCACCCACGGGCCTACGCTTCAACCTCCATTACGGCGGGGCCAGGCTGAACCACCCTTGCGCCTTGGGCTTGCGGCTTTTTGAGCCGGGCCCTGGAGGGAGCTTTTCGCTTCCCTTTCGCGCTAGGGGGCGGCTTTGCGAAGACGCAGCCGCCGCTCCCCAGCACGTGTGCCACCTCCTGCTTGCCAGTGGCCTCACACAGCGAGCAGTGCGGATCCGCGCCGCACTCTGCCGCCTTGTGCCCCGGCTTCCCGCAGCGGAAACAGCTCCGGCTGCGGTCCACCGAGGACTGGCATTTCGCCGCGACGTGGCCGGTGTCCTGGCATCGGTAGCACCGCTTTGGCCTCGCAGCCAGCAGCGCCACTTTTGCCGAGACCCAGCCCACGCGAAGCCGCCCAGAGTTGAGCAGCTTTTTAGCGGCCGCGACGGGGACGCTCATCCATAAGGATGCGTCTCCTCTCGGTCCCATCACCACTTTGCCCGACCTGATGAAGCTGGTCGAGCATCCTCCTTCTTGTGAGGCCGCCAGGATGACTTGGGCGGCCGTCACTGAGTCGTCCAGCCCGGTGACGCGCATCTCCGCGCATTTGACCGGGCGGCCGACTCTCACAACTTCCGGACTGAGGACGGACCTAAGCTTGGCAGCAAAGGCGTCCGCCTTCTCCTGCGCCCGCTCACCGGCGATGGTGAGCACGCGCACGCCAGTTTCTGCAAGGCGGAAGCCGAGCCTGGGGATGTCAAACTCCCCAAGATCGACTTTCGCTCTGGCCTCCTTCAGCAGCGTGGCGTACGTGACCCCCCTCTCCGCAGCCTTTTCCTCTAGAGTGAGGGTAACGGCCGCAGTGACGGGGGCGCGCAGTCTTGCCTTCTTATTCTTAGGGGCGGCCTTGGGTGGAGTAGCCGCCTCCTTCTTCTTCTTGGCCTTGCGCTGGACATTAGTCCACGGGGCCTCGGCGGGGGAGGGGTTGTTGGTCTCCCCCCCTTGCGCCGCCTCCTTAGCGGCCATTGTTGGCCGCTTCTTTTTCTTCTTTATGGCCTTGGGGGGCTTTGGCGGTGCGGGTGCAGGCGGTGCCTCTTTTGGAGCCGCCGCGACCTGCGCCGTTACTGTCGCATTAGTGGGTGCCGTTGCCTTTTTCGGCTTCGGCGCCTTCGCCTTTTGTGCCGCCGACGCTGGCGTGGTGCCAACGATGGCACTGTCCGCCGCCAGCGGGGGTCGTCTTCTGGGCTCCGGCAGGAGTCTGTCCTCCAGACCGGCCAGCCTGGCGTTGAGCATGTTGCCCAAGGTCTCTATGTTAGAGCGAGAGACCTCGGCCAACAGCTCACGCATGTCAATTCCGGTGGGCGCGGGCGGTCGCCTACGCAGCTCTTCTAGCTCGTGACGCATGTTCGTCACTTGCTCCTGGAGCCGCGCGTTTTGGGCTTCCAGACGCGCCATTTCGTCGCTCATAGAGCGGCCCCTCATTTCGGTTACGGCCGCCCTTATGTTGGCGACCGCCTCCTTGAGGAAACGCTGGTACGTCCCCTTTAGGTTGCTCGATTTGCTGGCAACCATTGAAATGGTCTCCAGCGACCTTTCCACACTCGTGTTGAGTGCCGAGCTCGTCTTCTCCTGGTCGCCCTCGACCGGTGAGAGGCTTGGGTGGGGGGATGCTCTTGGTTCCCTTGCCGCCCGTGCCGTCTCTGCGACTTCTCTCTCTGCCTCCAATCGAAGGCTCTCCGCCTTTTCACGGTTTAGTTCCGCTTGGGCCTTAGCCAGGCCGACGTATTGGCCGGTAGTTGGTGGCCGGCCACGTCCCCTTTTCGCCTTCGGTACCGCTCCTTTACTCAGAGGAGGTACATTGTCACCTTCGGGTTTCCTCTTTCGAGGTGTGTCACGTCCGGGTATTGCGGGCAACCCCTCGGAGTCCAGCGATAAGGCGCTGGAGTCCGAGAGGTAGTCCTCGCTGTCAAAGTCCGAGGAAGGGGGTTCGGGCATCAGCGCGCGCGTGAGCATCACGCGCGGCATTCCCTTCGTATCTCCCCTCAAAGCCTTCTTTCTGAGTAACTCGAGCAGCCGGCGCCTGCCATCAGGGACCGGCTGCGAGAAGTCGACGTCTTCGTCGGTAAGCAAGTCCGTCTCCGGTGCGGTTAGGTGCACCGGCTCCGAACTCGCGCGCGCAGTCGCGCCTTCCTCCACACTCGTCGTCCTCACGACCCTCTCCTCAACCCTCGCGATTTGTGCCCCCCCCGTATACGTGGGGCAGCCTTCCGCCGAAGCAGAAGGGTGGGATTCCCTCTCAGAGAGAGGACCCACCCGGGGAATACTTTTCAAAGCGCGATCTTCCATTCCGTTAAGCTCCGACACCCTGGGTCGCGGTCTCTTTTTTCGGGGGTGAGCTCCCCCATCAGAAGAGTTAAAATAAAAGGAAAGATAGTTAGAGATGAAATAAAAAGGTGGTGAAAGATAGTCGTTGGTGGCGGGCTTGGACGCCTGGCGACGCAACTCCTCAAGCTCCCGGCGCATTGCGTCGAGCTGCTGTTGCAACCGCTCGTTCTGGGCTTCCAGTGCCCTAATCTCCTCGCTTTCACCGCGGCCCCTCAATTCGGCGAAGGTTGCCCTTAAGTTGACAACAGCCTCTTTAAGGTGCCGCTGAAACGTCCCTTTTAGATTTTGGGACCTCGTGGCGACCATGGTTATCGCCTCCAACGAGGCCTCAACACCCTTGGTCAGAGCATAGCTGGTCTGCTCTGACCTGTCTCCTCCGGTAGCCGTGGCGGGGCTTGCGCAGATGGACGCGCGCGCCACGCGTGCAGCTTTCATCGTTTCGGCGACCTCCTCTGCGGCCTGAAGCCGAAGAGCTTCCTCCTTCTCCCTATTAAGCTCGGCCTGCGCCTTGGCCAGACCAACGTATTGGCCGGTGGTAGGCGGGCGGCCGCGTCCGCGTTTGGCCTTGGGTACCGCTCCCTTACTAAGGGGCGGCACATTGTCATCGTCCTGTTTTCTCTTTCGAGCTATGTCACGTCCGGGTATTGCGGGCAACCCCTCGGAGTCCAGCGATAAGGCGCTGGAGTCCGAAAGGCAGTCCTCGCTGTCATAGTCCGTGGAAGGGGGTTCGGGCAGTAGCGCGCGCGTGAGCATCACGCGCGGCATTCCCTCCGTATCCCCCCTCAGTGCCTTCTTCCGTAATAATTCAAGCAGTCGGCGCCTGCCATCCGGGACCGGCTGCGAGAAGTCTGTGTCCTCATCCGTTAATTTGCCCGACTCTGACGCGGTGATGAGCGCCAGCTTCGGGCCAGGGTTCGCAATCGCGCCACTCTCCTTTCTCCTCGTCCTTACAACCTCCTCCTCTCCACTCGTAACGGTTGGCCCCTCCGTATACACGGGCCTGACTTCCCCCTTCGGGGAAGTGTGGGATTCCCCAGCATCGCTGGGACCCACCCGGAGAATACTTTGACTGTTACGACTTTCCATCCTCAAAATCTCCGACACCCCGGGTCGCGGTCTCTTTTTTCGGGGGTGAGCTCCCCCATCGGAAGAGTTAAAACAAAAAGAAAAGATAGTTAGAGATGAAAGAAAAAGGTGGTGAAAAGATAGAATAAACAAAATAAAAGTAATGCAAAACAAGAAAGCTAAACAAAATAGGTGGTGAAAGATAGAGAAGAAACAGATAGCGCCAGCCTTCAGCCGCGTGGGTACCTCACCCGCAAGCGCACCGTAATACCAAACTTGCCTCTTCCCCTGCGGCCCCACCGATGCCGTTACCGCGCGGAACGGCCCCGCCAGCTCGCAGGGGGTTAGGGATAGCGGCACAACACCACCACCCTCTCCCCCTGCGATCCTCCACGGCCGCAGAAGATAGGGAGTACGGCGCACCGTAATACCGGCACTCCTCTTCTTCTGCGGTCCCACCTCTAGGCGCGTCCGCAGCGGACTGGCTCCTCCAGTCCGCCGGGAGCGCCCCTCCTCGGGCCGGCCTGGCCTCCTGCCTAGCCGGCCCTGGTTGCCTCTTCGCTTCACCGTGGGCCCTCAACCACGGTTACTGAGCCCCACCGCCACGACAAGGCGGGCAACCGTCGGGGGGAACCTTTTTTTTTTTTTTTTTTTTTTTTTTGGAGGGGAAATACGTTACGTATCCCCCACCGTCTCCGGGGGAAGGCGGCAGGGGTATGTCGGACTCCCCCGGCGCAATGGTGATGAAAAGCGCCGAGGTTTACCGACTAAAACCCCTCCATGCCTCCTTCTGCGCCAATGCGGGGTCATGGGAACTGCGTGATACTACTACCACGACCCCGCAGCGCGTGCCGCGCCCGGCCCTCCTATCGCGGCGGCCGGATGTAGTGCCGCCGCCTGCCTCACCGAGAGCTCCCCGGGCATTGGGGAGCTGTCCATCTCGGGGCCCACAATGTGGGCGGCGATCCCCCGATCACCGCCCACGGGCCTAGGCTTCCACCTCCATGGCGGGGGCGGTCGGACCCGCCCTTGCGCCTTCGGCTCTAGGCCTTCGTGGCCGAGCCTTTGGGGGAGCCTTTCCCTTCTTGGTGCCGGGGGGTGGTTTTGCCAGTACGCAGCCACTACTCCCCAGCACATGCTCCTTCTCTGGCTTCCCCATCGTCTCGCACAGGAGACACTTCGGGGGGGCCGTACAGTCGAGTGCCCTGTGCCCCAGTGCTCCGCAGTGGAAACATCGACCACTGAGGTCCACCGGGGACGGGCACTTAACGGCTAAGTGGCCGGTATCAAGGCAACGGTAGCACCGCTTTGGCCTCGCAGCCAGCAGTACCACCCTCGCCGAGACCCAGCCGACCTGTAGCCGCCCTGCACTCGTCAGTCTCTTGGCTGCCGCTACCGGTGCGCACAGCCAGAGACACCTCTCGCCCCTTCGGCCCACTACGACCTTGCCCGACCGGATTTCGCCGGCCGAGCAGCCTCCTTCTTTGGCGACCGCCTCTATGATGTCGGCGGCCGTCGTCGTGTCGTCGAGCCCGGTGAGCAGCATTTCCGCGCGCTTCACCGGGCGACCGATCTTCACCAGTCCCCCGTCCAGAACCGCCCTCATCTTCGCGGCAAGGGCGTCCGCCTTCTCCTGGGCCCCCTCTCCCGATAACTCGAGAACGCGGGCGCCCGTTTCTGCGAGGCGGAAGTCGACCTTGTAGATGCCGAGTTCCGCCAGGCAGATTTTTCTCTTCGCCTCCATGAGTATGGAGGCGTATGTCGCCCTCCCCTCCTCGAGCACCCCCTCCTTGAGGGTGAGAGTGATCGCCGCGGTTTTGGGGGGCTTCAGTCTTGTCTTCCTTTTCTTGGGGGCTGCCTTTTTGGCGGCACCCTTTTTCGCCTTCCTCTGACCGCTTCCACGTGACCCGTCTGTGGTCCGCGGGGCGTCTGTCGCAGTTGGGGCGGTCGCAGACCTCCTCGCCCCTTCAGCCTCCTGTGCGGCCAAGGACATCTTCTTCCTCTTTCTCTTTCCTTTCCTGGGCGGTACAGGTGCAGTGGGAGCCTGTGTAGGCGCCACCGTGTCCTCCGCCGCCCCTTTCCTCTCCTTGGCCGTTGCCTTCTTCGGCTTTGGCCTCTCCTTCGGCGCCTCGACGCTCGGCGCAGGTGCCGGAGCCAAGAACTCCCGGTCCCTGTCCGCTGCGAGCGGAGGCCTTCTTCGAGGCTCCGGTGGAAGACGCTCCTCTAGGCCGGCCAGCCTCGCGTTGAGCATGTTGCCGAAGGTCTCTATGTTTGCTCTAGAGACCTCCGCCAACAGCTCACGCACGTCCTTCTCCTTTGGGTCGGAAACCCGCTTGCGCAGCTCGTCGAGCTCCTGGCGTAAAGTTGCCACTTGCCCTTCGAGCCGCGCATTTTGGGCCTCCAGCCTCTGAACCTCGTCCGATGCCGAACGACCCCTGACCTCGGTGAAGGCCAACCTGATCGCCGCAGCCGCTTCCTTGAGGTACCTTTGGTAGGTACCTTTCAAGTTAGAGGACTTCGCGGCGACCATGGCAATGGTCTCCAGCGAGGTCTCCACTGTCCTACTCAGGTCGACACCTGCTCGCTCCGACACTCCTTCTCCAGCGGGAGAAGTGGGGGGGAGTCGAGTGGGGGAGGGGCTGGAGCATAAAGCCGCTCTCGCCACCCTCGCCTCTCGCGCAACCCTGGCGACCTCCTCCTCGGCTTGGAGCCGAAGAGCCTCCGCCTTCTCTTTATTAAGGTCGGCCTTGGCCTTGGCCCAGCCGACATACTGGCCGGTCGTAGGCGGCCGGCCTCGCCCCCTCTTTGGCTTGGGCGCCACCTCCTTACTGGTGGAAGGCGCCACGTCTTCATCGGTGTTGCGCCGTTTTCGCGCAGTCTTGTCCGGTGATGCGGGCAACCCCACGGAGTCCAGCGACATGTTGGATGCGCTGCTGAAGTCCGCGGAGCAGTCCTCGCTCTCTGTCTCTGTGTCGCGGGGGACATATCCAAAAACGAACTCGTAATGAGTTCGTTTTATGCCGATCTTGTCACCCCGAGCGATCTTCTTGTCGATCAATGCCAGCAGCCGGCGCTTCGCGTCCGGCTGCGGCTTGGAGAAATCCGTCTCCTCGTCCGTAAGCAGATTCGCCGCCGGCGCGGTTAGGGGCGCCGGGTTCGAATCTGCGCGCGTCTTCGCGCCTCTCTCCCTACTCGTCGTCGCAACGACCTCGCCTGCCTCTCTCGTAATTTGTGGCCCCCCCGTATACGAGGGCCGACCCCCCGCCGAAGCGGGAGTGTGGGATTCCCTCCTGGAAGGAGGACCCACCCGGGGAATACTTTTCAAATTACGTTCCGCCATCATTGAAAACACCGACACCCCGGGTCGCGGCCTTTTTTCAGGTGTGAGGTCACCTATCGGAAGAGTTAAATAAAAAGAGAAAGATAGCAATAGAAGAAAGAAAGATGGTGAAAAGATAGAAAAAACAAATAAAACTAAAGCAAAAACAAGAAAATGAAACTAAAAAGGTGGTGAAAGATAGAAGAAGAATGAAAGATAGAGCCAGCCTTCAGCCGCGTGAGTACCTCACCCCGCAAAAAACGGGGTGGCGCACCCAAGCGTTGCCCAGGGGCACGAACGTGGACGCACTGGCAGACCCCCGTCGGGGGGAACCTAACCTAACCTTTTTTTTTTTTTTTTTTTTTGACGGGGTGAAATGACGTTACGCATCCCCCGCCGCCCCCGGGGGAGGGCAGCAGGGGTATGTCGGACTCCCCCGGCGCAAGATGGAGTGCACCGGGGTGTACCGACTAAAACACCCCGATGCCCGTCTTCAGCGCCAGTGGAGGGGCCGTGGGAATCGCGTGAGCATTCTTCCACGACCCCCCAGCGCGTGCCGCGTCCGGCTCCCTTCTAATGCGGCGACCTGTTATTATGCCGCCGCTTGCCTCTCCGAGAGCTCCCCGGGCATTGGGGAGCTTGCCGTCTCGGGGCCCATAGTGTGGGCGGCGATCCCCCGATCACCACCCACGGGCCTAGGCGTCCAACTCCATGGCGGGGGCGGGAACCGCCCTTGCGCCGTCGGCCTTGGGCTTTTTGTGCCGGGCCTTCTTTGTTGGCGCCTTGCGCTTCGTGCTGGGGGGCGGCTTCGCTACGCAGCCACTTCCTCCCAACACATGGGCCTTCTCCGGCCTGCCGGCAGCCTCGCACAGGAAGCAGTTGGGCGCTTCCCTGCACTCGGCCGCCTTGTGCCCCGGTTTTCCGCAGCGGAAACAGCTCCGGCTGCGGTCTACCGGGCACTGGCACTTCGCCGCCACGTGGCCGGTGTCTTGGCAGCGGAAGCAGCGCTTAGGCCTCGCGGCCAGCAGCGCCACTCTCGCCGACACCCAGCCAACCCGCAGCCGCCCTGAGCTAGTAAGCTTCTTGGCGGCCGCGACCGGGACACGCATCCACAATGACGCGTCCCCGCGTGGCCCCACCGTCAATTGGCCCGACCGAATGTCGTCGGCCGAGCACCCTCCCTCCTTCGCGACCGCCTGGATGACGTCGGCGGCCGCTATTGAGTCGTCCAGCCCGGCGACACGGATCTCCGCGCACAGGACCGGGCGGGCGACTTTTACGTCTTCCGGTGGCAGCACGGACCTCAACCTAACGGCGAAGGCGTCTGCCTTTTCTTGCGCCCCCTCACCGGCGATGGTGAGGACACGCGCTCCGGTTTCGGCCAGGCGGAAACCGAGCCTGGGGATGCCGAGTTCCCCCAGGTCGATCGCCGCTCTGGCCTCGGCCAACACCTTTGCGTACGTCACCCCCCTTTCAGCAGCGCCCGCCCCCAGGGTGAGAGTGACCGCCGCAGTGGTTGGAGGGCGAAGTTTCGCTCTCTTCTTCTTCTTCGGGGCGGCTGTGGCTGTTCTAGCCGTCCCCTTCTTCATCTTTTTGGCCTTGCATGGACCTATCTTAGTCCACGGGGCCTCGGCGGGGGAGGGGTTGCTGTTATCCCCCCCTTGCGCCGCATCTTGAGCGGCCATTGATGGCCCCTTCTTCTTGGCCTTTTTCTTTTTGGCCTTGGGCGGGGCCGGAGCAGCAGGAGCCTCTTTAGGGGCCGGTGCACTCGGTGCCGCCATCTCTGCATATGTTGGCACCGTCGCCCTTTTGGGCTTCGGCGCCTTTGTACCTCCGGTCGCTGGTGTGTTGCCAACATCGGCGCTATCCGCCGCCAGCGGAGGCCTTCTCCTCGGCTCTGGTAGGAGCCTGTCTTCAATGCCAGCCAACCTCGCATTCAGCATGTTGCCGAAGGTCTCGATATTAGAGCGCGAGACCTCCGACAACATCTGTTGCAAGTCGTTGGTGGCGGGCTTGGACGCCTGGCGACGCAACTCCTCGAGCTCCCGGCGCATTGCGTCGAGCTGCTGTTGCAACCGCTCGTTCTGGGCTTCCAGTGCCAGTGCCAATCGCGTGAGCATAGCTCCACGACCCCGCAGCGCGTGCCGCGACCGGCCCTCTTCTGTTGCGGCGGCTTCGTGTTGTGCCGCCGCCTGCCTTCACCGAGAGCTCCCCGGGCATAGGGGAGCTTTGCGCTCGGGACCCAGAGTGCGGGCGGCGATCCCCCGATCACCACCCACGGGTCTAGGCTTCCGTCTCCATGGCGGGGGCGGGCTGAACCGCCCTTGCGCCTTTAGCCTTGGGCGTTTTACGCCGGGCTTTTTTGGTCGGAGCCTTTCCCTTCTTTTTCGTGGGGGGCGGCTTGGCAGCTATAATGCAGCCGATGCTCCCCACCACGTGCTCCTTCGGCTTCCCTTGGGTCTCACAGACCGGACAGTTCGGAGCCGCCTCGCAGGCAGGCGCTTTGTGCCCCGGCTTTCCACAGCGGAAACAGTTCCGGCTGAGGTCCACCGTGCACTTGCACTGCGCCGCCAAATGGCCAGTGTCGAGGCAACGGTAACACCGCTTGGGCCTCGCGGCCAGCAGCGCCACCTTTGCCACGACCCAGCCAACCTGCAGCCGCCCAGAGCTCAAGAGCTTCTTTGCGGCCGCCACCGGGACTTTGAGCCAGAGGGACCTGGCTCCTCTTGGGCCCACAACGACTTTGCCCGACTGGATGTTGGCAGCCGGGCAACCTCCTTCCTTTGCAGCCGCCTCGGTGATGTCGGCGGCTGTGGTTGAGTCGTCCAGCCCGGTGATGCGCATTTCCACGCATTTCACCGGGCGGGCGACTTTTACGTCCGAACCGAGGACAGCTCGCAGCCTTGCGGCAAGCGCGTCCGCCTTCCCATCTGCGCCCTCTCCATCGACGGATAGAACGCGCGCACCGGTTTGTGCCAGACGGAAACCGAGCCTGGGGATGCTAAGTTCCCCAAGGTCGATCCCCGCTCTGGCTTCACGGAGAACCTTTTCGTAAGTTTTTCCCCTCTCCGCAGCCCCCGCCTCAAGGGTGAGTGTGATGGCTGCGGTGGAGGGGGGACGAAGCTTCGCCTTCTTCTTTTTCGGGGCGGCTTTGGGTGTTTTAGCCGCCCCCTTCTCTTTCCTGGCCTTACGTGGCCTAACTTCGGTCCACGGGGCCTCGGTGGGGGTGGGGCTGGTGTTAACCCCCTCTTGCGCCGCCTCTTGAGCGGCCATTGATGGCCGCTTCTTCTTATTATCCGGCTTTTTTGCCTTTGGCTGGGCCGCTGCCAGCGAAGCCACTTGGGGGGCCGCTGCAGTTGTTGCCGCCATTTCTGCGTAGGAGGGCGCCGTCGCCTTTTTGGGCTTCGGCGCCTTTTTATTTCCGGTGTTCGCCGGTGGAGCGCTGACACTGATGTTTGCAGCGTCTGCCGCCAGCGGTGGACGCCTCCGGGGCTCCGGTAGGAGACGGTCCTCCAAACCTGCTAGCCTGGCGTTCAGCATATTGCCGAAGGTCTCTATGTTCGAACGAGAGACCTCCGACAATTTTGGCCCATTTTGGCCACTCGCTCTTGGAGCCGCGCGTTCTGGGCCTCCAGTCTCGCTAACTCCTCGGTCATAGAGCGATCCCTCATCTCGGCAACAGCCGATTTGATGGCCGCTACTGAGTCCTTGAGGCACCTTTGGAAGGTGCCCTTAAGGTTCGATGACTTGGTGGCGACCATTATGATGGCCTCCAGCGACGTTTCTACCGTTTTGGCCAGAGCAGCGCTCGACTGCTCTGACTCAGTCTCTCTGATTTTAGCGGGACTCGCGCAGAGTGACGCGCGTGTCTCCCTCACTGTCTTAGCCGTTTCCGCAACTTCGGCTTCAGCTTGAAGCCGAAGAGCCTTCTCTCTTTCCCTATTTAGGTCGGCCTGCGCCTTGGCCAGGCCAACATACTGGCCGGTCGTAGGCGGTCTGCCGCGTCCTCGTTTCGGTTTGGGCACCGCCTCTTTGCTAAGAGACGGCACACTGTCATCTTCGGTTTTCCTCTTTCGAGGTGCGTCACGTTCGGGGATGACTGGCAGCCCCTCGGAGTCCAGCGATATGCCAGACACATCACTGGAGTCCGAGAGGTAGTCGTCGCTGTCTAGTCCGGTGTTTAGGCGTGCGGGAATCAGCGCGCGCGTGAGCATAACGCGCGGTATGCGCGGTGCGGCTCCACTTGAATTTCCCGCAGCCATTGTCTCAATCTTTAAATTGGGAGGGAGGATCAGCTCGCGCTCGTGCTGAACGCGCGCAAGCCCCTCCGTGTCTCCTCGTAGCTTCTTCCTGTGAAGAAGCCTCAGGAGCCGCTCCCTGCCGTTTTCCTGAGGCTGGGAAAAATCCACATCCTCGTCCGTCAATAATTGGTCCGCCGCCGGTGCGGTTAGGGACACCGGCTCCGGATCTGCGCGTGTTGTCGCGCCTTCCCCTTTACTCGCCGTCGCGACGGCCTCCAAACTCCCACTCGTAATGGTGGCACCCCCCGTATACGTGGGCCAGACCTCCCCTTTCGGAGAGGTGCGGGATTCCCCGACATTGTCGGGACCCGCCCGGGGACAATTTTTTACATTACGGACCTCCATGTTCGTCAATTGTGGGCTGATTTCTGGCCCGATCAATTAGGGGTGATTCTGCCCCAGTGCCCTTGGGACGAGCCGCCTGCTCGCCACGCATCCCACGGCCGGGCACCACAAACCCTGGATTAGGGGCCGTAAAAGCCCATCCATCACCATTCAAACACACACACACAGAAGAATAAATAAAATGAGAAAAGATAGAAAGAAAAGGTGTTGAAAGATAGAAAATAAATAAAAACAATGCAAAAGAAGAGTAAACTATAAAAAGATAAGAAAAGATAGAAATAGACCGGCGTTCAGCCGCCTGAGTACCTCACCCCGTGTAGAGAGCGGAGTGGCGCACCCAGGCGTTGCCCAGGGACACCAACGAGGAGGAACCGGTATCGCCCCCAACTGGCTGAGCCCCAACCTAACCTAACCTAACCTTTTTTTTTTTTTTTTTTTTTTTTTTTTTTTTTTTTTTTTTTTTTTTTTTTTTGACGGGGGGAAATACGTTACGTATCCCCCGCCGCCCCCGGGGGAGGGCAGCAGGGGTATGACGGGCTCCCCCAACGCGAGATGGAGTGCGCCGGGGTTTACCGTCTAAAACCCCCCGATGCCCTTCTTCAGCGCCTTTAACGGGGCCGTGGGAATCGCAATGCATTCTTCCACGACCCCGCAGCGCGTGCCGCAACCGGCCCACTTCTATAGCCGCAACCGGCTCCTTCTCCGAGAGCTCCCCGGGCATTGGGGAGCTTGTCGTCTCGGGGCCCATGCTGTGGGCGGCGATCCCCCGATCGCCACCCACGGGCCTACGCTTCAACCTCCATTACGGCGGGGGCGGGTTGATCTGCCCTTGCGCCTTGCGCTTGCGGCTTTTTGAGCCGGGCCCTGGAGGGAGCCTTTCGCTTCCCTTTCTCGCCGGGGGGCGGCTTTGCGAAGACGCAGCCACCGCTCCCCAGCACGTGTGCCACCTCCTGTTTGCCAGTGGCCTCACAAAGCGAGCAGAGCGGATCCGCTCCGCACTCTGCGGCCTTGTGCCCCGGCTTCCCGCAGCGGAAACAGCTCCGGCTGCGGTCCACCGAGGACTGGCATTTCGCCGCGACGTGGCCGGTGTCCTGGCATCGGTAGCACCGCTTTGGCCTCGCGGCCAGCAGCGCCACCTTTGCCGAGACCCAGCCCACGCGAAGCCGCCCAGAGTTGAGCAGCTTTTTAGCGGCCGCGACGGGGACGCTCATCCATAAGGATGCGTCTCCTCTCGGTCCCATCACCACTTTGCCCGACCTGATGGAGCTGGTCGGGCATCCTCCTTCTTGTGAGGCCGCCAGGATGACTTGGGCGGCCGTCACTGAGTCGTCCAGCCCGGTGACGCGCATCTCCGCGCATTTGACCGGGCGGCCGACTCTCACAACTTCCGGACTGAGGACGGTCCTAAGCTTGGCAGCAAAGGCGTCCGCCTTCTCCTGCGCCCGCTCACCGTCGATGGTGAGCACGCGCGCGCCAGTTTCTGCAAGGCGGAAGCCGAGCTTGGGGATGTCAAACTCCCCAAGATCGACTTTCGCCCTGGCCTCCTTCAGCAGCGTGGCGTACGTGATCCCCCTCTCCGCAGCCTTTTCCTCTAGAGTGAGGGTAACGGCCGCAGTGACGGGGGCGCGCAGTCTCGCCTTCTTCTTCGTAGGGGCGGCTTTGGGTGGAGTAGCCGCCCCCTTCTTCTTCTTCTTGGCCTTGCGCTGAACATTAGTCCACGGGGCCTCGGCGGGGGAGGGGTTATTGGTCTCTCCCCCTTGCGCCGCCTCCTGAGCGGCCATTGATTGCCGCTTACTTTTCCTCTTTTTCTTGGGCTTAGGGACCTTTGGCGGGGCCGGTGCGGGTGGTGCCTCTTTAGGGGCTGCCGCACTCGGTGCCGCCACTTCCGCGTAAGTGGGCGCCTTTTTTGTTTTTGGCGCCTTCTTCTTCAGTGCCGCTGCAGATGGAGCACCGACGACAATGTCGGCACTGTCCGCTGCCAGCGGTGGCCTTAGTCTCGGGGCCGGCAATAGTCGGTCCTCCAGGCCGGCAAGTCTCGCGTTTAGCATATTGCCGAGTGTCTCTATATTTGAGCGAGAGACCTCGGCTAATAGCTCGCGCAGATCTTTGTCGGCCGGCGCAGCAGGTGGTTGACGGCGCATCCCCTCCAGCTCGCGACGAAGATCGGCCACTTGCTTTTGGAGCTGCGCGTTTTGTGCCTCCAGCCTCGCCATCTCTTCCGTCATTGTGCGGCCTCTAAGTTCGGTGACGGCCGCCCTTATGCTGACGACCGCTTCCTTGAGGCACCGCGTAAATGTGCCCTTCAGGTTTTGAGACTTCGTGGCGACCATGAGTACAGCCTCCAACGAAGTCTCGACACTTTTGGCCAGAGCTGCGTTGGTCTGCTCCGACCTGTCTTCTTCCAATGCAGGGCTCACACGTAGCGACGCACGCGCCTCTCTTGCCACGCGCGCCGTCACGGCGACCTCTGCTTCGGCCTCGAGCCGGAGACTCTCAGCCTTCTCCCTGTTCAGTTGTGCCTGAGCTTTGGCCAGGCCGACGTATTGGCCGGTTGTTGGTGGCCGGCCACGTCCTCTTTTCGCCTTTGGCACTGCGCCTGTACTGGTAGACGGCGCCACTACGTCTTCGTCCGGGTGTAACCGCCTCTTTAGGGGGGTTGTACGTCCGGTGGGTGCGGGCAATCCCTCGGAGTCCAGCGACATGTCAGTCATGCAACTGGAGTCCGAGAGATAGTCCTCGCTGTCTCTATCGGGAATGTCACGTCCGTGTTTGGGGGGCGGCATGATTACGTCGCGCGTGAGTAGCACGCGCGGCAGATCAGGGTCGCCCCTTAGTTTCTTCCTTTGCATTAACTTCAGTAGCCGCTGAACCCCGTTGGGCTGCGGCTGACTGAAGTCAACGTCCTCGTCTGTTAATAAGTCCGCCGCCGGCGCGGTAAGGTGCGCCAGCTTCGGACTCGGTTGCGCCCTCGCGCCAGTCTCCTTTTGCGTCATCACTATGACCTCCTCCTTCTCAACCCTCGCACTAGTTGGCCCCTCCGTATACGCGGACCTGACCCCCGCCGAAGCAGGGGTGTGGGATTCCCCATCGCTGGGACCCACCCGGTGATTATTTTCACTATTGCGACCTTCCATACTGCTAACTACGACACCCCGGGTCGCGGTCTCTTTTTTCGGGGGTGAGCTCCCCCATCAGAAGAGTTAAATAAAAAGGAAAGATAGATGCGAGACGAAAGAACAGGTGGTGAAAAGATAGAACAAACAAAACAAACGATGCAAAACACAAGAAAGTTACTTAAAAAGACGTTGAAAGATAGTGAAGAAAAGAGATAGCGCCAGCCTTCAGCCGCGTGGGTACCTCACCCCGCAAAAGACGGAGCACCCAAGCGTTGCCCAGGGCCACGAACGAGGACGAACTGGCTGAGCCCCAACCTAACCTTTTTTTTTTTTTTTTTTTTTTTTTTTTTTTTTTTTTTTTTTTTTTTTTTTTTTTTTGACGGGGGGAAATACGTTACGTATCGTATACGGGCGGCAGGGGTATGACGGGCTCCCCCGGCGCGAGATGGAGTGCGCCGGGGTTTACCGTCTAAAACCCCCCGATGCCCATCTTCAGCGCCTTTAACGGGGCCGTGGGAATCGCAAAAGCATTCTTCCACGACCCCGCAGCGCATGCCGCAACCGGCCCACTTCCTTAGCCGCAACCGGCTCCTTCTCCGAGAGCTCCCCGGGCATTGGGGAGCTTGTCATCTCGGGGCCCATCGTGTGGGCGGTGATCCCCCGATCACCACCCACGGGCCTATGCTTCTACCTCCATTACGGCGGGGGCGGGTTCGTCCGCCCTTGCACCTTGGGCTTGCGGCCTCTTGAGCCGGGCCCTGGAGGGAGCCTTTCGCTTCCCTTTCGCGCCAGGGGGCGGCTTTGCGAAGACGCAACTGCCGCTCCCCAGCACGTGTGCCACCTCCTGCTTGCCAGTGGCCTCACAGAGCGAGCAGTGTGGATCCGCTTCGCATTCTGCCGCCTTGTGCCCCGGCTTCCCGCAACGGAAACAGCTCCGGCTGCGGTCCACCGAGGACTGGCATTTCGCCGCGACGTGGCCGGTGTCCTGACATCGGTAGCACCGCTTTGGCCTCGCGGCCAGCAGTGCCACCTTTGCCGAGACCCAGCCCACGCGAAGCCGCCCAGAGCTGAGCAGCTTTTTAGCGGCCGCGACGGGGACGCTCATCCACAAGGATGCGTCTCCTCTCGGTCCCATCACAACTTTGCCCGACCTGATGGAGCTGGTCGGACATCCTCCTTCTTGTGAGGCCGCCAGGATGACTTGGGCGGCCGTCACTGAGTCGTCCAGCCCGGTTATGCGCAGTTTTGCGCACTTGACCGGGCGGCCGACTCTCACTACTTCCGGGTTAAGGACTGTCCTGAGCTTGACTGCAAAGGCGTCCGCCTTCTCTTGCGCCCGCTCACCGTCGATTGTGAGCACGCGCGCACCAGTTTCTGCCAGGCGGAAACCGAGCTTGGGGATGTCGAATTCCCCAAGATCGATCTTTGCTCTGGCTTCTTTGAGCAGGCTGGCGTACGTAACCCCCTTCTCCGCAGCCTTCTCCTCAAGAGTGAGGGTAACGGCCGCAGTGACGGGGGTGCGCAGCTTCGCCTTCTTCTTCTTAGGGACGGCTTTGGGTGGAGTAGCCGTCCCCATCTTCTTCTTGGCCTTCCGCTGGACTGATGTCCATGGGGCCTCGGTGGGGGAGGGGTTGTTGGTATCCCCCCCTTGTGCCGCCTCCTGAGCGGCCATCGATGACCGCTTCTTCCTTGACTTCTTCTTGGCCTTAGGGGCCTTTGGCGGAGCTGGTGCAGGCGGTGCCTCTTTTGGGGCTGCCGCAACCTGAGCCGTCACTGCCGCGTAAGTGGGCGCCTTTGCCTTTTTCGGCTTCGGCGCCTTCGCCTTTTGTGCCGCCGGCGCTGGCGTGGTGCCAACAATGGCACTGTCCGCCGCCAGCGGGGGTCGTCTTCTGGGCTCCGGCGGGAGTCTGTCCTCCAGGACGGCGAGCCTTGCATTCAGCATGTTGCCGAAGGTCTCGATATTGGAGCGCGAGACCTCCGACAACAGCTGCTGCACGTCTTGGGTAGCGGGCCTGGTCGCCTGGCGCCGCAATTCCTCCATCTCTCGACGCATAGCGTCGATCTGCTGCTGGAGCCGCGTATTTTGCGCTTCTAGGGCCCGCAGCTCGTCCGTCTCACAGCGGCCCCTCAATTCGGTGACGGCCGTTCGGATGTTGTTGACCGCCTCCTTGAGGAACCGCTGGAATGTTCCTTTCAGGTTGGAGGACCTGGATGCCACCATTGCTATGGTTTCCAGGGACCTCTCCACGCTTGCCGTGATGGCCGCGTTCGTCTCTTCCGGTTTTTGTGTCGGCGCGGGGCTGTCACGAATGGAAATTCGCGCCTCTCTCGCTGTCCGTGCCTTTTCCACTACCTCCTTCTCTGCTTCGAGTCGGAGACTCTCAGCCTTCTCCCTATTAAGCTCCGCCTGAGCCTTGGCCAAGCCGACGTACTGGCCGGTAGTTGGAGGCCGGCCGCGTCCTCTCTTGGCCTTGGGCACCGCACCTTTGCTGGTAGACGGCGCCACTACGTCTTCGTCCGGGTGTAACCGCCTCTTTAGGGGGGTCGTACGTCCGGTGGGTGCGGGCAATCCCTCGGAGTCCAGCGACATGTCTGTCACGCAACTGGAGTCCGAGAGATAGTCCTCGCTGTCTCTGTCAGGGATGTCAAGTCCTTGTTTTGGCGGCGGCATGATCACATCGCGCGTGAGAAGCACGCGCGGCAGATCTGCGTCGCCCCGTATCTTCTTCTTTTGTAGTAGTTTTAGCATCCGCTCATACCCGTTAGGTTGCGGCTGACTAAAATCTACTTCCTCGTCCGTGAGTAAGTCCGCCGCCGGCGCGGTAAGGAGCACCGGCTTCGAACTCGCGCGCGCAGTCGCGCCTTCCTCCGATCCACTCGCCGTCGCAACGGCCTCCACACTTCCACTCGCATTGTTGGCACCCTCCGTATACGTGGGCCAGACTGTGCCCGAAGACTCTTCGGACACAGTGCGGGATTCCCCGACTGTTGTCGGGACCCGCCCGGAGAAACTTTTGACAGTGCGACTATCCATCCTCAAAACTACGACACCCCGGGTCGCGGGCTTGTTTTCGGGTGTAGCTCACCCATCAAAGAGTTAACAAAAACGGAAAAGATAGTAGGAGAAGAAATAAAAGATGGTGAAAAGATAGAGAAAACAAAATAAAAATTAGTGCAAAACAAGAAAGCTAAACAAAATAGATGGTGAAAGATAGACAAGAAAGAGATAGCGATAGCGCCAGCCTTCAGCCGCGTGGGTACCTCACACCGTGTAAAATCGGAGTGGCGCACCCAAGCGTTGCCCAGGGCCACGAACGAGGACGAACTGGCTGAGCCCCAGCCCCAACCTTTTTTTTTTTTTTTTTTTTTTTTTTTTTTTTTTTTTTTTTTTTTTTTACGCCAGGAAATACGTTACGTATACCCCGCGATGTTCGGGGGACATATGTGGGACTCCTCTGTGCCTGGGTGGAGTGGCACAGAGTCTACCCACTAAAACCTGGCGATGCCCTCCTTCTGCGCCAATGCGGGGTCGTGGGAATCGCGTGAGCATAGCTCCACGACCCCGCAGCGCGTGCCGCGTCCGGCCCTCTACTGTTGCGGTGGCTGGATGTAATGCCACCGCATGCCTCACCGAGGGCTCCCCGGGCATAGGGGAGCCATACTCTCGGGACCCATAGTGTGGGCGACGATCCCCCGATCGCCACCCACGGGTCTAGGTCTCAACCACTTCCATGGCGGGGGCGGATGTTTCCGCCCTTGCGCCTTTGGCCTTGGGCTTCTGCCGGGCCTTTTTTGTGGGAGGCTTCCGCTTAGTGCCGGGAGGTGGCTTCTTTGCTGCTATTATGCAGCCGCTACTCCCCAGCACGTGCTCCTTCTGCTCCTTGCCAGCAGCCTCACATGCAACGCAGTTCGGTGCCGCTGTGCACTCAAGCGCCTTATGACCCGGTTTCCCACAGCGGAAGCAGTTCCGACTGAGGTCCACCGGGCATGGGCATTTCACTGCGAGATGGCCAGTGTCTAGGCATCGGTAGCACCGCCTAGGCCTCGCGGCCAGCAATGCTACCTTTGCTGTAACCCAGCCGATCTGCAGCCGTCCGGAGCTGGTGAGCCCTTTGGCGGCTGCGGTCGGTACACTGATCCAGAGGCTTCGGTTGCCTCTGGGATCCACAACGATTTTGCCCGACCTGATGTTGGTAGCCGGGCAATTCCCTTCTCTAGCGGCCGCCTCGATGACCTCGGCAGCCGTTGTCGCGTCGTCCAGCCCGGTGACTCGCATTTCCACGCATTTCACCGGGCGGGAGACTTTCACGTCCTCAGGGCGCAGGACCGCACGTAGCCTAGCGGCAAATGCGTCGGCCTTCTCGGTGGCCCCCTCTCCTTCAATGGAAAGGAGGCGAGCACCCGTTTGTACCAGGCGGAACCCGAGCCTGGGGATATTTAGTTCCCCCAGGTCTATTTTCGCTCTGGCCTCGCTAAGCACTTTCGCGTATGTGACGCCTCTTTCTGTAGCCCCCGCCTCTAAGGTGAGGGTTACTGCCGCCGTTTTGGGAGGGCGGAGCCTTGCCTTCTTCTTTTTGTTTTTGGGAGCGGTTGTGGCTGGCTTAGCCGCCCCTTTCTTCTTGACCTTTTGTGGACCTACGGCGATCCACGGGGTCTCGGCGGGGGAGGGGTTGGTGTTCACCCCCCCTTGCGCCGCCTCCTGAGCGGCCATCGATGGCCGCTTCTTCTTTTTTGGCATCTTAGCATTTGGCCGGGCCGGTGCAAGCGGAGCCACTTGGGAGGCCGCTGCACTTGTTGCCGCCATCTCTGCGTATGAGGGCACCGTCGCCTTTTTGGGCTTCGGTGCCTGTTTACTTCCGGTAGCCGCCGGCGGGGCGCTGTTGCATGTGTTAGCAGCGTCTGTCGCCAGCGGAGGTCTCCTCCTCGGCTCCGGCAAGAGTCTGTCCTCAAGTCCGGCCAGCCTGGCGTTGAGCATGTTGCCGAAGGTCTCTATATTAGATCGGGAGACCTCCGCCAACAGCTCACGCATGTCTTCTTGTACGGGACGGATGTTGGTAGCCCGTCTGCGCAGCTCTTCGAGCTCGCGGCCCATTCTTGCCACTTCTTCTTGGAGGCGTGCGTTCTGGGCCTCCAACCTCGCCAGATCTTCTGTAGTGGAGCGGCTTCTCATCTCGGCGACAGCCGATTTGATGGCCGCCACCGATTCCTTAAGGCACTTTTGGAATGTGCCTTTAAGGTTGGAGGACTTCACGGCGACCATTGTGATGGCCTCCAGTGAAGTCTCCACTATTTTGGCCAGGGCAGCGCTCGACTGCTCCGACTCGACATCTCCGGTTATGACAGGGGTTGCGCGGGGTGATGTTCGCGTTTCCCTTGCCGCTCTCGTCATCTCTGCCACCTCGACCTCGGCCTGAAGTCGAAGCGCCTCCTCTTTAGCTCTGTTCAGGTCAGCCTGAGCCTTCGCCAAGCCAACGTACTGGCCTGTCGTCGGCGGCCGGCCACGTCCTCGTTTTGGTTTTGGTACCGCCCCTTTACTAAGAGACGGTACGGTGTCGTCGTCAGTGTTTTTCCTCTTAAGAGGTTTGTCAAGTCCGGTGGTGGACTCCCCGGACTCCAGCGACATAGCGCTGTAGACCGAGGAGTCGGAGAGATAGTCGTCGCTATCTCTCATAGATCTAGGTCCAGGTTTGGGCGGCGTGGCCATTACGTCGCGCAGCAATACGCGAGGCACACGCGCCATGTTCGTTCCGTCGTCATCGGAGGATGGGATCCTGAGTTCGCGCTCTAGCTGGACGCGCGCGAGTCCCTCAGTGTCCCCCCTTTCCTTCTTTTTTTGCAGGAGTCTCAATAGCCGCTTAACACCGTTAGGCTGCGGCTGCGAGAAGTCCACCTCCTCATCCGTGAGTAGGTCCGTTCCCGTCGCGGTAAGGTGCGCCGGTCCCGGCCTATTATGCGCCATCGCGCCTCCCTCCTTCATCTCTCCCGCCTTTTCCTCCACCTCCACTGCAATAGGTGCCCCCCCCGTATACGTGGGGCGACCCCCCGCCGAAGCGGGAGTGTGGGATTCCCTCCGAAGAGGACCCACCCGGGGAATATTATCCATATTGCCTTCCATAGTTGCTCGGATATGGGCTGAGTCACGCCCGATCCATTAGGGGGGATTCTGCCCCAGTGCCCTTGGGACGAGCCGCCTGCTCGCCACGCATCCCACGGCCGGGCACCACAAACCCTGGATTAGGGGCCGTAAAAGCCCATCCATCACCATTCAGAACAAAAAACCTATCACGCAAAACCTAGCACACACGCACAGAAGAATAAATAAAAGAGAAAAGATAGAAAGAGAAGGTGTTGAAAATAGAAAAATAAATAAAACAATGCAAAAAGAAGAGTAAACTATAAAAAGGTGGTGAAAAGATAGAGATAGACCGGTGTTCAGCCGCCTGAGTACCTCACCCCGTGTAGAGAGCGGAGTGGCGCACCCAGGCGTTGCCCAGGGACACCAACGAGGAGGAACCGGTATCGCCCCCCCCAGCCCCAACCTAACCTAACCTAACCTTTTTTTTTTTTTTTTTGATCTCGCAGGGGAAAGGTCATTACGCCCTTCCCGGGTTGGGGGACCCGGGGGTATGTGGGACTCCCGGCGCGACTCGCCGGTTTACCCACTAAAACTAACCTGCGGATTGCCATCAGCCGCTATAAGGGGAGTGTCCCGGATCTGTCTAGCACAGGACACCCCCCGCGACCGGCCGGTCTACCTCTATAGGGACCGGACTTCCACCACTATTAGGGGCCGCTCCGACAACCTGAAGCGTCCCCCTCGGCGCCGGGACTAGCTAAGCCGGGGAGGTTCCCATCCTCTCCCGGAGCCCCGTTAGACGGAAGATTGGAGGTTCGCAAAGCGACGCCTCCGCACTCCCGTCCTACGCCGGCGGAGCGGAACAGAGGATGGATCTATCTCTCTGTCCCGCTCCGCGGTCTCTTTCTGCGAAATTACGGATTCGCAGAAAGAGACCGCCGCCTGCCAGGCCTCATCGCTCTCGAGCATGCAGCGAACCACACTCGAGAGCGAGAGGTCCCGCCCAATCACTGCCACGAGATCGTGGCGCTGCACGGCCCATCGGTCGCACACCTCGAAACCTAACCTAACCTTTTTTTTTTTTTTTTTTTTTTTTTTTTTTTTTTTTTTTTTTTTTTTTTTTTTTTTGACGGGGGGAAATACGTTACGTATCCCCCGCCGCCCCCGGGGGAGGGCAGCAGGGGTATGACGGACTCCCCCGGCGCGAGATGGAGTGCGCCGGGGTTTACCGTCTAAAACCCCCCGATGCCCATCTTCAGCGCCTTTAACGGGGCCGTGGGAATCGCGTTGCATTCTTCCACGACCCCGCAGCGCGTGCCGCATCCGGCTCTCTCCATATGCGGCGGCTGGTGACGTGCCGCCGCTTGCCTCTCCGAGAGCTCCCCGGGCATTGGGGAGCTATTCATCTCGGGGCCCTTAGTGTGGGCGGCGATCCCCCGATCGCCGGCCACGGGCCTAGGCTTCAACCTCCATGGCGGGGGCGGGTTGCTCCGCCCTTGCGCCTTTAGCCTTGGGCGCTTTACGCCGAGCCCTAGAGGGAGCCTTTCTCATTCCTTTCGCGCCGGGGGGCGGCTTGGCAAAAACACAGCCACTGCTCCCCAGCACATGTCCCATCTCCTCCTTGCCGGCGGCCTCACACAAAGAGCAGTGCGGATCCGCTCCGCACTCGGCCGCCTTGTGCCCCGGCTTCCCGCAGCGGAAACAGCTCCGGCTGCGGTCCACCGTGCACTGGCATTTTGCCGCGACGTGGCCGGTATCCTGGCATCGGTAGCACCGCTTTGGCCTCGCGGCCAGCAGCGCCACCTTTGCCGAGACCCAGCCCACGCGAAGCCGCCCAGAGCTCAAAAGCTTTTTAGCGGCCGCGACGGGGACGCGCATCCACAAAGACGCGTCCCCTCTCGGTCCCACCACTATTTTGCCCGACCTGATTGTGCTTGTCGGGCAACCTCCTTCTTGTGCGGCCGCCTGGATGACTTGGGCGGCCGTCACTGAGTCGTCCAGCCCGGTCACGCGCAACTCTGCGCACTTGACCGGGCGGCCAACTCTCACCATCTCTGGGCTTAATACGGCCCTCAACTTTTCGGCGAAAGCGTCCGCCTTCGCTTGCGCTCCCTCACCTGCGATCGTGAGTACGCGCGCGCCGGTTTCTGCCAGACGAAAGCCGAGCTTTGGGATATCGAACTCCCCCAGATCGACTTTCGCCCTGGCTTCCTTAAGAAGCTTGGCGTACGTCACCCCCTTCTCCGCAGCCTTCTCCTCAAGGGTGAGGGTAACGGCCGCAGTGACTGGGGTGCGCAGCCTTGCCTTTTTCTTCCTTTTATTAGGGGCGGCTTTAGTTGGAGTAGCCGTCCCCTTCTTCGACTTGGCCTTACGTGGACCCACTTTTGTCCACGGGGCCTCGACGGGGGAGGGGTTGATGTGCTCCCCCCCTTGCGCCGCCTCCTGAGCGGCCATTGATGGCCGCTTCTTCTTTACCTTCTTCTTTTTGGCCGGTGCAGACGCCGCCTCTTTGGGGGGGGCCGCTGCACTTGGTGCCGCCACTTCTGCGTACGTCGGCGTCGTCGCCCTCTTTGGCTTCGGCGCCTTCGCCTTTTGTGCCGCCGGCGCTGGCGTGGTGCCAATAGTGGCACTGTCCGCCGCCAGCGGGGGTCGTCGTCTGGGCTCCGGCAGGAGTCTGTCCTCCAGGCCAGCCAGTCTGGCGTTCAGCATGTTGCCGAAGGTCTCTATGTTGGTACGAGAGACCTCCGACAACAGCTGGCGCATGTCATCTTGTATGGGGCGGGCGCTGTTAGCCCGTCTGCGCAGCTCTTCAAGCTCCTGACCCATTCTGGTCACTTGCTCTTGAAGCCGCGCATTCTGGGCTTCCAGCCTCGCCATATCTTCCGTAGTAGAGCGGCCTCTCATTTCGGCAACAGCCGACCTGATTGCCACTACTGACTCCTTGAGGCACCTTTGGAAGGTGCCCTTAAGGTTGGAGGACTTCGTGGCGACCATTGTAATTGCCTCCAACGAAGTCTCCACAGATTTGGCCAGAGCGTAGTTGGTCCGCTCTGACCCGTCTCCTCCGGTGACCGCAAGCGGGATTGTGCCGGCTGACGCTCGCGTCTCCCTAACACTTTCCATAGATGCGGCTAGTTCCTCTTCGGCCCGAAGCCGAAGAGCCTCCTCTTTTGCTTTATTCAGGTCAGCCTGCGCCTTGGCTAGACCAACGTATTGGCCAGTCGTTGGCGGCCGACCGCGTCCACGTTTAGATTTGGGTACCGCCCCTTTACTAAGGGTCGGTACGTTGTCGTCGTCAGGTTTCCTCTTACGAGGTTTGTCTCTTCCGGGAATTGCGGGCAACCCCTCGGAGTCCAGTGATAAAGCGCTGGAGTCCGAGTAGCAGTCCTCGCTGTCATAGTCCGTGGATGGGGGTTCGGGCATCAGCGCGCGCGTGAGCATCACGCGCGGCATTCCCTCCGTATCCCCCCTCAATGCCTTCTTCCGTAGGAGTTCCAACAACCGGCGCCTGCCATCAGGGACCGGCTGTGAAAAGTCCGTGTCTTCATCCGTGAGTTTGTCCGTCTCCGGTGCGGTAAGGTGCACCGGTTTCAGCTCTGCTTGCGCCATCGCGCCTCCCTCGCCACTCGTCGTCGCAACGACCCTCTCGTCTACCTCACTCGCAATTTGTGGCCCCCCCGTATACAAGGGCCGACCCCCCGCCGGAGCGGGAGTGTGGGATTCCCTCCTGGAAGGAGGACCCACCCGGGGAATACTTTGCAAATTACGACTATCCATACTTCTACCTCCGACACCCCGGGTCGCGGTCTCTTTTTTCGGGGGTGAGCTCCCCCATCTGAAGAGTTAAATAAAAAGGAAAGATAGTTAGAGATGAAAGAAAAGGTGGTGAAAGATAGAAAAACAAAATAAAACGAATGCAAAAACAAGAAAGTTAAACAAAATAGGTGGTGAAAGATAGAGAAGAAAAGATAGCGCCAGCCTTCAGCCGCGTGAGTACCTCACCCCGCAAAAGACGGGGTGGCGCACCCAAGCGTTGCCCAGGGCCACGAACGAGGACGAACTGGCTGAGCCCCAACCTAACCTAACCTAACCCAACCTAACCTAACCTAACCTAACCTAACCTTATTTTTTTTTTTTTTTTTTTTTTTTTTTTTTTTTTTTTTTTTTTTTTTTTTTTTTTACGAGAGGAAATACTTTTCGTATACCCCGCTGCCCCCGGGGGAGGCAACAGGGTTATGTGAGACTCCCCCGGCGCTGATGGAGGTGCAGCGGGGTTTACTCACTAAAACCTCTCGATGCCCACCTTCGGCGCCAAACGCGGGGCCGTGGGGATCGCGGAAGCATTCTTCCACGACCCCGCAGCGCTTGCCGCAACCGGCTCTCTTCTAATGCGGCGGCCTGATGTTATGCCGCCGCTTGCCTCTCCGAGAGCTCCCCGGGCATTGGGGAGCTTGCCATCTCGGGGCCCAAAGTGTGAGCGGCGATCCCCCGATCACCGCCCACGGGCCTAGGCCTCTACCTCCATGGCGGGGGCGGGCGGAACCGCCCTTGCGCCGGCCTTGGGCTCTTTGAACCGGGCCTTTTTAGTAGGAGCCTTGCTCTTCTTAGGGGCCGGCTTCTTCGCTGCTCCAACGCAGCCGCTACTGCCCAGCACGTGCCCCCTCTCCTCCTTGCCGACGGCCTCGCAGAGAAAGCAGTTGGGCGCTTCCCCGCACTCGGCCGCCTTGTGCCCCGGTTTCCCGCAGCGGAAACAGCTCCGGCTGCGGTCCACCGGGCACTGGCACTTCGATGCTACGTGGCCTATGTCCATGCAGCGAAAACAGCGTTTAGGCCTCGCGGCCAGCAGCGCCACCCTCGCGGACACCCACCCTACACGCAGCCGCCCAGAGCTCGTAAGCTTCTTGGCAGCCGCGACCGGGACGCGCATCCATAAGGATCCGTCCCCCCATGGCCCCACTCTAATTTGGCCCGACCTGATTTCGCCAGACGAGCACCCTCCTTCACGTGCGACCGCCTCGATGACGTCGGCAGTCGTCACTGAGTCATCCAGCCCGGCGATGCGCATTTCGACGCACCTCACCGGGCGGGCGACTTTCACGTCGTCCGGCTTCAAAACTGTTCTGAGCCTAGCGGCAAAGGCGTCCGCTTTGTTCTGCGCGTCCTCACCAGCAATAGTGAGAACGCGCGCTCCCGTCTCGGCCAGGCGGAAACCGAGCCTGGGGATGCCAAGTTCCCCCAGGTCGATCGCCGCTTTAGCCTCGGCCAACAACTTGGCGTATGTCACCCCTCTTTCCGCAGCGCTCGCCCCCAGAGTGAGGGTGACCGCCGCAGTCGCAGGGGGACGAATTTTCGCCTTCTTCTTCTTTTTCTCCTTTGGGGCGGCTTTGGCTGGTGTAGCCGCCCCTTTCTTCTGTTTGGCCTTGCGTGGACCTACGGTGGTCCACGTGGCCTCGGCGGGGGAGGGGTTGCTGTTATCCCCCCCTTGCACCGCTTCTCTTGCAGCAATTGTTGATCGCTTTTTCTTTTTCGCCTTAGGCGGGGCCAGTGCTGGCGGTGCCACTTTTGGGGGGACCGCCGCACGTTGCGACGCCACTTCCGCATACGTGTGCGCCGTTGCCTTTTTAGGCTTCGGCGCCTTCACTCTTTCCGTCGTCGGTGGGGTGCTGACTGGAGTGTCAGCACTGTCTGCTGCCAACGGTGGTCTTCTCCTCGGCTCTGGCAGGAGCCTGTCCTCTATGCCTGCCAACCTCGCATTCAGCATGTTGCCGAAGGTCTCGATATTAGAGCGCGAGACCTCCGACAACATCTGTTGCAAGTCGTTGGTGGCGGGCTTGGACGCCTGGCGACGCAACTCCTCAAGCTCCCGGCGCATTGCGTCGAGCTGTTGTTGCAACCGCTCGTTCTGGGCTTCCAGTGCCCTAATCTCCTCGCTTTCACCGCGGCCCCTCAATTCGGCGAAGGTTGCCCTTAGGTTGACAACAGCCTCTTTAAGGTGCCGCTGAAACGTCCCTTTTAGATTTTGGGACCTCGTGGCGACCATGGTTATCGCCTCCAACGAGGCCTCAACACCCTTGGTCAGAGCATAGCTGGTCTGCTCTGACCTGTCTCCTCCGGTAGCCGTGGCGGGGCTTGCGCAGATGGACGCGCGCGCCACGCGTGCAGCTTTCATCGTTTCGGCGACCTCCTCTGCGGCCTGAAGCCGAAGAGCTTCCTCCTTCTCCCTATTAAGCTCGGCCTGCGCCTTGGCCAGACCAACGTATTGGCCGGTGGTAGGCGGGCGGCCGCGTCCGCGTTTGGCCTTGGGTACCGCTCCCTTACTAAGGGGCGGCACATTGTCATCGTCCTGTTTTCTCTTTCGAGCTATGTCACGTCCGGGTATTGCGGGCAACCCCTCGGAGTCCAGCGATAAGGCGCTGGAGTCCGAAAGGCAGTCCTCGCTGTCATAGTCCGTGGAAGGGGGTTCGGGCAGTAGCGCGCGCGTGAGCATCACGCGCGGCATTCCCTCCGTATCCCCCCTCAGTGCCTTCTTCCGTAATAATTCAAGCAGTCGGCGCCTGCCATCCGGGACCGGCTGCGAGAAGTCTGTGTCCTCATCCGTTAATTTGCCCGACTCTGACGCGGTGATGAGCGCCAGCTTCGGGCCAGGGTTCGCAATCGCGCCACTCTCCTTTCTCCTCGTCCTTACAACCTCCTCCTCTCCACTCGTAACGGTTGGCCCCTCCGTATACACGGGCCTGACTTCCCCCTTCGGGGAAGTGTGGGATTCCCCAGCATCGCTGGGACCCACCCGGAGAATACTTTGACTGTTACGACTTTCCATCCTCAAAATCTCCGACACCCCGGGTCGCGGTCTCTTTTTTTCGGGGGTGAGCTCCCCCATCGGAAGAGTTAAAACAAAAAGAAAAGATAGTTAGAGATGAAAGAAAAAGGTGGTGAAAAGATAGAATAAACAAAATAAAAGTAATGCAAAACAAGAAAGCTAAACAAAATAGGTGGTGAAAGATAGAGAAGAAACAGATAGCGCCAGCCTTCAGCCGCGTGGGTACCTCACCCCGCAAAAGACGAGGTGGCGCACCCAAGCGTTGCCCAGGGCCACGAACGAGGACGAACTGGCTGAGCCCCAAAAATGTGGAACGCTTCACGATTTTGCGTGTCATCCTTGCGCAGGGGCCATGCTAATCTTCTCTGTATCGTTCCAATTTTAGTATATGTACTTTTTTTTTTTTTTTTTTTTTTTTTTTTTTTTTTTTTTTTTTAGGAGGGGAAATACGTTACGTATCCCCCACCGTCTCCGGGGGAAGGCGGCAGGGGTATGTCGGACTCCCTCGGCGCAATGGTGATGAAAAGCGCCGAGGTTTACCGACTAAAACCCCTCCATGCCTCCTTCTGCGCCAATGCGGGGTCATGGGAACTGCGTGATACTACTACCACGACCCCGCAGCGCGTGCCGCGCCCGGCCCTCTCCTATCGCAGCGGCCGGATGTAGTGCCGCCGCCTGCCTCACCGAGAGCTCCCCGGGCATTGGGGAGCTGTCCATCTCGGGGCCCACAATGTGTGCGGCGATCCCCCGATCACCGCCCACGGGCCTAGGCTTCCACCTCCATGGCGGGGGCGGTCGGACCCGCCCTTGCGCCTTCGGCTCTAGGCCTTCGTGGCCGAGCCTTTGGGGGAGCCTTTCCCTTCTTGTTGCCGGGGGGTGGTTTGGCCAGTACGCAGCCACTACTCCCCAGCACATGCTCCTTCTCAGTATATGTACTGCCGAAGCGAGTACAACCTAACCTAACCTAACCTAACCTAACCTAACCTTTTTTTTTTTTTTTTTTTTTTTTTTTTTTTTTTTTTTTTTTTTTTTTTTTTTTTTTTTTTGACGGGGGGAAATACGTTACGTATCCCCCGCCGCCCCCGGGGGAGGGCAGCAGGGGTATGACGGACTCCCCCGGCGCAAGGTGGAGTGCGCCGGGGTTTACCGTCTAAAACCCCCCGATGCCCACCTTCAGCGCTGTTTGCGGGGCCATGGGAATCGCATAGCATTCTTCCACGACCCCGCAGCGCGTGCCGCAACCGGCTCTCTTCTTTGCGGCGGCCTGGTGTTGTGCCGCCGCCTGCCTCTCCGAGAGCTCCCCGGGCATTGGGGAGCTTTACTTCTCGGGGCCCATAGTGTGAGCGGCGATCCCCCGATCACCGCCCACGGGCCTAGGCCTCTACCTCCATGGCGGGGGCGGGTTGCTCCGCCCTTGCGCCTGCAGCTCTTGGCCTCCGCGGCCGAGCCCTTGAGGGAGCCTTTCTCTTCCGGTCCTTGCCGGGGGGCGGCTTTGCTGTGATACAGCCGCTGCTCCCCAGTACATGCTCCTTCGGCTTATTGGCAGCCTCACATACAGGGCAATTTGGGGCTGCCCCGCATTCAGCCGCCCTGTGGCCCGGTTTCCCACAGCGGAAACAACTCCGACTGAGGTCCACCGAGCACACACATTTCGTCGCCAGGTGGCCGGTGTCAAGGCATCGGTAGCACCGCTTAGGCCTCGCGGCCAGCAGTACCACCTTTGCCGAGACCCAGCCGATACGCAGCCGCCCAGAGCTCAGAAGCTTTTTGGCAGCTGCCATGGGAACGCGCATCCACAGGGACGCGTTTCCTCTTGGTCCCGCAACTATTTGGCCCGACCTGATGGTACTGGTCGGGCATCCTCCTTCGGTGGCGGCCGCCTGGATGACATCGGCGACCGTCACAGAGTCGTCCAGCCCGGAGACGCGCATGTCAACGCATCTTACCGGGCGGCCGACTCTCACTTCGTCCGGGTGTAGGACTGACCTAAGCCTCTCGGCAAAGGCGTCCGCCTTATTCTGCGCCCCCTCACCAGCAATGGTGAGGACGCGCGCTCCGGTCTCGGCCAGGCGGAAACCGAGCCTGGGGATGCCGAGCTCCCCGAGGTCGATCGCCGCTCTGGCTTGGCCCAGTACTTTAGCGTACGTCACCCCCCTTTCAGCAGCGTTCGCCCCCAGAGTGAGGGTGACCGCCGCGGTAGTGGGGGGGCGAAGCTTCGCCTTTTTCTTCTTTTTTGGGACGGCTTTGGATGGTGTAGCCGTCCCCTTCTTCCCCTTCTTGGCCTTGCGTGGACCTACGGTGGTCCACGGGGCCTCGGCGGGCGAGGGGTCGTTGTTCGCCCCCCCTTGCGCCGCCTCCTGAGCGGCCATCGATGGCCGCTTACTTTTCTTCTTCTTGGCCTTTGTGGCCTTCGGCGGAGCTGGTGCAGGCGTTGCCTCTTTTGGGGCCGCCGCAACCTGCGCCGTCACTGTCGCGTTAGTGGGTGCCGTTGCCTTTTTCGGCTTCGGCGCCTTTGCCTTTTGTGCCGCCGGCGCTGGCGTGGTGCCAACAATGGCACTGTCCGCCGCCAGCGGGGGTCGTCTTCTGGGCTCCGGCAGGAGTCTGTCCTCCAGACCGGCCAGCCTGGCGTTCAGCATGTTGCCGAAGGTCTCTATGTTGGTACGAGAGACCTCCGACAACAGCTGGCGCATGTCACTTTCCTCAGGTTTTGCCGTCTGCCGGCGCAGCTCGTCGATCTCTTGACGCATTTTGGCGACTTGAGCTTCGAGCCGCGCGTTTTGGGCTTCGAGCCTCTTCATTTCCTCGGTAGCGGAGCGGTCCTTCATCTCGTCTACCGCCGCTCTTATAGACGCTACCGCCTCTTTAAGGTACCTCTGGTAGGTCCCTTTGAGGTTCGAGGACTTCGTGGCAACCATATTGATGGACTCCAACGAAGCCTCGACCCTCTTAGTCAGGGCTGCGCTCGTCAGCTCCGACGTTTCTTCTGCGTGTGCGGTGGGGCCAGAGCAGATGGGCGCTCTCGCCTGTCTCGCTATCCTTGCCGTTTCGGCGATCTCGGCCTCGGCCTGAAGCCGGAGGCTTTCCGCCTTCTCTCTATTTAGCTCTGCTTGGGCCCGAGCTAGGCCGACGTATTGGCCGGTTGATGGTGGCCGGCCACGTCCCCTCTTCATTTTTGGCACGGCTCCCTTGCTAATGGGAGGTGCTAGGTCGTCTTCCGAATTTCGCCTCTTTAGGCCTGTCTTTTCCGGGGGGATTGCGGGCATCCCCTCGGAGTCCAGTGATATGCCAGATATATCACTGGAGTCCGAGAGGAAGTCCTCGCTGTCCCCGACCACCAGTACACCGCCC
This sequence comes from Phengaris arion, assembly GCA_963565745.1. Classification (NCBI taxonomy): domain Eukaryota; kingdom Metazoa; phylum Arthropoda; class Insecta; order Lepidoptera; family Lycaenidae; genus Phengaris; species Phengaris arion. The sequence continues at coordinate 18,157,419 of OY751449.1, read as the reverse complement.
GTCGAGGAGGGGGAGGACCCCGAACGATAGGGCAAGCGGCGCACCGTAATACCAAACTTGCCTCTTCCCCTGCGGCCCCACCGATGCCGTTTCCGTGCGGAACGGCCCCGCCAGCTCGCAGGGGGGTAGGGATAGCGGCACAACACCACCACCCTCTCCCCCTGCGATCCTCCACGGCCGCAGAAGATAGGGAGTACGGCGCACCGTAATACCGGCACTCCTCTTCTTCTGCGGTCCCACCTCCAGGCGCGTCCGCAGCGGACTGGCTCCTCCAGTCCGCCGGGAGCGCCCCTCCTCGGGCCGGCCCGGCCTCCTGCCAAGCCGGCCCTGGTTGCCTCTTCGCTTCACCGTGGTCCCCATCCACGGTTACTGAGCCCCTCCGCCACGACAAGGCGGGCAACCATCGGGGGAACCTTTTTTTTTTTTTTTTTTTTTTTTTTTTTGTTTGATTTCGCAGGGGAAAGGTCATTACGCCCTTCCCGGGTTGGGGGACCCGGGGGTATGTGGGACTCCCGGCGCGACTCGCCGGTTTACCCACTAAAACTGAACCTGCGGATTGCCATCAGCCGCTATATGGGGAGTGCTTCGGATCTGTCTAGCACAGGACACCCCCCGCGACCGGCCGGTCTACCTCTATAGGGACCGGACTTCCACCACAATTAGGGGCCGCTCCGACAACCTGAAGCGTCCCCCTCGGCGCCGGGACTAGCTAAGCCGGGGAGGTTCCCATCCTCTCCCGGAGCCCCGTTAGACGGAAGATTGGAGGTTCGCATAACGACGCCTCCGCACTCCCGTCCTACGCCGGCGGAGCGGAACAGAGGATTGATCGTTCTCTCTGTCCCGCTCCGCGGCCTCTTTCTGCGAAATGACGGCTTCGCAGAAAGAGACCGCCGCCTGCCAGGCCTCATCGCTCTCGAGCATGCAGCGCACCACACTCGAGAGCGAGAGGTCCCGCCCAAGCACTGCCACGAGATCGTGCGCTGCACGACCCATCGGTCGCACACCTCTAGGGTGTGCTGGGCCGTGTCCTCCGCAGCGCCACACTCATGGCAGGCTGGCGTTGGCTCCCTCCTGGCAACCTTGCACAGGTACGCACCGAAGCATCCATGCCCGGTGAGCACCTGTGCAAGGCGGAAGGTGAGGGGTTTTCGCTTGCGGCGCATCCACGCCGCAAGGACCGTACGCAGTGCCGCGGCCGTATATTGGCCGTACGGCGACTGCTCCAGAACCTCACCCCACCTTCGCAGCAACCACTGTTGCCCCAGCCTCCGCACTTGCAAGAGCTCCTCCCACGTCGGAAACTCGCCGTTCTGTGCCCTCCTCTCTGACGCGTAGAGGTGCACCTCGGCGAGCACCGACGCCTGGAGCTCCCACGGCGGATCTCCAGCCAGGGCAGTGGCCGCCACCCAGGAGACTGTACGGTAGCCCCTGATTACCCTCACCGCTATGACCCGCTGCGCTCTTCGCAGCTGGGCCTTATTGCGAGCGGTGAGGGAGTCCGCCCAAATAGGGGCTCCGTACAAGGCTATACTCCGACACACCCCGGAGTATAGCCGCCTGCAGGCTTCGCTGGGCCCTCCTATATTAGGCAGGAGTCGGCCCAGCGCTGACGCCACCCTCACGACCTTCGGCCCCAGTTGTTGGAAATGGGGGCCGAAGGTCCACCTCCCGTCCAGGGTGAGTCCGAGACACTTTAGGGTTGGACTCACCCTGACCTCCGTCTCTCCGATAAGGAGTCGTGCTCCGGGCGGGGGCCCTTTCCTCCCGGGTCCGCGGAAGAGCAGGGCTTCGGTCTTGTTCAAACGTACCCGAAGCCCCAACCGCTCTATGCGGCTGACTACGAGGGATACTCCCACCTCAGCCAGCCGCGCAGCCTCCTGGTATGTTCGTCCCCGGGACGTGACATAGGTGTCATCCGCATAGCAGATGACACTCATCCCGGGGAGAAGGCCGCTCCGCAGGACCCAGTCGTAGCCGACGTCCCAAAGGTTCGGTCCCAGAACCGAACCCTGCGGGACGCCGCACTCGACTCTCCGCCTCTCTAGGGACCCCGACCGGTCCTCGTACACGATCTCCCTATCGGAGAGATACGCGTTCAACAGCCTCCCGATATACGGAGGCACGCCGAAGAAATTCAGTGCCTCCCGTATCACGCTGTGGGGAAGGCTGTTGAAGGCGTTGGCGATGTCCAGCGACACCGCCACCACCACCTCCCTCCCGCGTTCCGCCTCACCTGTCACCGACTTGAGGCGCCCTATCGCGTCGATGGTCGACCGACCGGCCCGAAACCCGAACTGCGAATCTGACAGTCCGGGCCCCGGGCCTTCCTCCAAATGCTGAACAAGACGGGAGGCTAGGATACGTTCAAACGCCTTACCCGTCTCGTTCAGCAGTACGATCGGCCGCACCGCCGACGCACAGTCCGGTGGTCGCCCGTCCTTTGGTCGCAGGACGAGCCGACCCTCCTTCCACGCCTTCGGGAACTGGCCACACTGTAGACAGCGGTTAAACAGTTCCCGAAGGCTGTCTTCGAGATGCACGAGAGCTATCGACAGAACCCTCCCGTGCACCCCGTCCGGACCGGGCGCCTTCTTCTTGCTACGGAGGCGGGACAGAACCGCCTCCATTTCCGCGTCGGTGACAGGTGGCGGAACACCCTCCACCATCGAGTTCTGCGTCCGTCGGGCCATTCGCGGCGGAGCGAAGCCTACCGGGGTGTCCGGGAACAACTCCCGGACGATGTTCCCCAGTAGCTCTGGCTGGAGCGCTTCCGTCAAGGGGGCCGACTGGGCGCGAAGTTTGTCTCGCGCCCTTTTATACGGTCGGCCCCAGGGATCGTTCTCGATCCCCTCTACCAGCTCCAGCCACGCTCGCTCCTTGGCCCGACTGATGGCCAGCTGCAGGATCTCTCTTTTCGCCATGTAGACCCTGTACAGCCGACCATTCCGCTCCACGTCCTGGGGGCGGCACCGCCTGCTGCGAACGTAGGCGCGACGCGCCGCATTGCAGGCGGTGCGAAGGTCGGCCAACTCCGCCGACCACCAATACACTGCCCGTCGAGGTGGGGGAGGACCCCAAACTCTCGGCATGGCTGCTCGACACACGCTAGAGAGCACGTTGCCGAAGCAGCCAGCCATTTCCTCCACCCCCATTCCCTCGCAGGACGGGAGGCTCCAGCGGCCGACGATGGCCGCCTCCTCCGCCAGTTCCCGGTTGAGTTTTGAGAGTGCCCAACGCGGGAACACGCTACGCCCCCTGGACTGCGACGCCGAACTCGATGCGGATGATGGAGACACCTCGAACCTTATGTAGCGATGGTCCGAGAGTGTCTCCACCTCCGTTTCCACCCTCCACCCCTCCACCCGACGTGCGACAACGGGAGTGGCGAACGTTAGGTCCACCACTGACGAGCCCGTTCGCCGCACGCACGTCGGGACTGTCCCTCTATTGAGCAGGGACAGCCCCGCGGCCAGCGCCCACTCCTCCACCTCTCTTCCCTTCGGGTTCGTGACTGGAGACCCCCACGCCGAGGACTTGGCGTTGAAGTCTCCCGCCACGATAACGGGGAGGGGAGCTAGCCTCCTCACGAGCGGCCCCAGAACATCGAGGAACTGTTCCAGGGCCGCCAAATTTCGGTTTGGGGAGAAGTACACGCCTATTACTGCGTACTCTCCCCAAACCGCAACCACGTACCCGGGGCCCCTCATTCTGGGTATGAGGGGGGGTCCAGCGCCTGGCCTCACCACTATGGCAACGGAGCCCTGATCGTCCCCAGCCCAATGCGGCTGGGGAGGGACATAGTAGGGCTCCGAGACCACCGCCACGTCAACACCCCACTCCGCTACGGCTTGTAGGAATAGATCCTGGGCCGCAACGGAGTGGTTGATGTTGGCCTGTAAGAAGCTGAGATGTCCTGGCATTACTCTGACATCTCAGCTTCAGGCGCCGCCTGTCCCCTCCCAGATTGAGAGGAGGGAACTTTTCCCCGAGTCACTGGGGGGTTGCATACTCTGCCCCCCATAACGTGGTCCGCCGGTCTGCTCGCATCGGAGCAGACCGCACACTTTGGACGCTCAGCCCTGCACCCGGACGCTGTGTGGCCGGGCTCGCCGCAGCGGTAGCATAGGCCGCTGCGGTCCTTCGGTGAGGGGCACAACGCAGCAAAGTGCCCCATACCCAAGCACCGGAAGCAGTGTCTGGGACGCGCATCTACCAGGTGGAGCGTGACTTTGCTCCACCCAACAGCAATGCTGCCCAGCGCCACCAGTTTCTTGGCCGCCGTCACTGGGCAGCTCATTCGGGCAAAGCCTGCCCCCATTGCACCCCGATGTATCTCGCCCACCCAGACCTGGGCGGGGAGACATTCTCCCTCTTTAGCGACCGCGGACTTGACAGATTCCGTGGTCGCAGCATCCGAAAGGCCCGTGATCTTAAAGTCAGCACTTTTCACGGGCCTTGAAATTTCTGCCTCCTCCGCGAGGACCTCAGCCAGGCGAGCTGCCAGTGCGTCCGCTTTATCGTGACTAGCGGAGCCAGGTATTTCAATTAATCTGGCTCCGGTAGCCGCCTGCCTAATGCGGAGTGGGCCGATGCCCAACTCCTCCAGCTTTATCGACATCTCCGCCTTTTGCAGAGCGGAGCTATATGTCGTGCCCCTTGCCGCCGCTTCCGGCTTCAATTTCACGACAACGGCCGTGGAGCGGGGCATCGACACTTTGGGCCCTTTCACTACCGTCTTAGCTGGCGGCTTTGGCGCCGCCTTCTTCGAAGAGGCCTTTCTGCGGACGACCTCAGTCCAACCCGCAGAGGGCTCCTTTGATGCACCCGCTGCTGCAGGTGTCTCTTTCGAGGCGCTCACCAATGCAGTAGACGCCTTTTTCGAGGCGGATGGACCAAAGCAAGACCACTCCGCTGGTTTCGGACCCTTTCCCTTGTTTGGTTTAGTCGGAGCAGGGGCCGGGCGCACCTCAGGACGCACCGGGAGTGCTGGAAACTCCTCCCGAGTCAAGCGGCGATTCCCAACACACGACAATACCGGTGAGACGTCCCGCGCCGGCACCTCGACAACCGTCTGTGGTTTGGATCCCTCATTAGCAGTCCTTTTATCGTGGGCTGCCTTTTTTCTGTCAGCCGCCAGGGGCGGGCGGACAACAACTGGTGGCGGCAAACGGTCCTCTAGTGCCGCCAACCGCCCATCAACTAAGTTGCCCACCAGCCGGGCAATGTTGCTCTCCAATATGCCCAGCTGTTCGCTGGACATCGGAGAGCGCCTCTCTTTCGCGGCCTCGGACCTACTAACTTCAAAGTCGCGCTTGTAGGCACGAACTTCCTCTCGGAGATTCCCCAACTCACGACGAAATCTCCCATTATCCGCCGTGAGACGGCGAGTCTCCTCCACAACAGTTCGCGCTGCAAGCGCGTCTATTACGGTCCTAACCGCTAAGGTGGCACGCCTTATTTTATGAGCGTACCCGCCTTTGAGATTAGAGGACTTGGCCGCAATACCGAGAATCTCCCCAAGATTCTCCTCGGCCGCTTGCATCAATTCCTCCGGACCCATCACCTCCACATCCATATCGAGAGGTCCCGGTGGCACAGGATTCACCGTGGACTCCTTCCGATAAACTCCCTTTTCTAGGGAGGCAACAAACTCCGCCTCTCTAGCCTCCTCCGTCCTCTCCCTCCGCTCTTGACGAGCAGCAGAAAGCCTGCCCGCCGAGCTGCGCAATCTTCCTCTCTTAGCCAGTTGGGCCTTCAACACGTTGTCGGCCCCAACGCTAACCTCCTCCATATCAGAGTCGGAGAGTTCCGAAAAGAGCCGCTTATTAGCATTTACCTCCGACTCTGACATTGAGGGGACAGACTCTGTCCCGAGTAGCTCCGCAAGGGTTACGCCCGCCCGACCATAGCCCGACTTCCGCCCCGAATTCCTACTCCCATCCCTAACTCCTTCCTCCTCTCTACGAAAATCATCCAGGCTATAGCCCCCCTGGCGACCGCTCCTCTCTTTCTCCACCCTACTACCTTTCCCCTCCCCACCACTCAAAACATCCCCGAAATCAAGCTTAAGCCCTCGTCCGGAAGACTTCCTATTCCCCCCTTCCCTCTCATTCCCCTCCCCCCCACCTTCCTCAACACCTTTCGGCATATTGCCGAAAACAAACTTCGGGGGTACCCCAAGGTACACCCCTGATATGAAGTCAGACTCCAATAAAATGTACCGGCAAACAGCCCGAACACAATATCCTAACTAAATAAAACTATACACAAAAACCCTACACCAAAATAAAAACAAAAATACACCTAAATAACTTAACCAACCTAGAACTATATGTACAAAGATGTTCCCACCCCGGGAGAGCCACCCACGCACAACAACACCGGGACAAATGTAGTCGACCGATGCTGATCTACGTGGATGACTTTCTCTACCGATGTATGGGAACTCGTTAAAGTTAGAACTTAACAACTAAAAAAGGAATATCTCGGCAACCAGATGGCGCACCTAGATGTTTCTTTTACCGAAAAAAAAAATCCGCTAAAGACATCGGGGGGAACCTAACCTAACCTAACCTAACCTTTTTTTTTTTTTTTTTTTTGATCTCGCAGGGGAAAGGTCATTACGCCCTTCCCGGGTTGGGGGACCCGGGGGTATGTGGGACTCCCGACGCGACTCGCCGGTTTACCCACTAAAACTGAACCTGCGGATTGCCATCAGCCGCTATATGGGGAGTGTCCCGGATCTGTCTAGCACAGGACACCCCCCGCGACCGGCCGGTCTACCTCTATAGGGACCGGACTTCCACCACAATTAGGGGCCGCTCCGACAACCTGAAGCGTCCCCCTCGGCGCCGGGACTAGCTAAGCCGGGGAGGTTCCCATCCTCTCCCGGAGCCCCGTTAGACAGAAGTTTGGAGGTTCGCATAATGACGCCTCCGCACTCCCGTCCTACGCCGGCGGAGCGGAACAGAGGATTGATCGTTCTCTCTGTCCCGCTCCGCGGCCTCTTTCTGCGAAATGACGGTCGCAGACCGCCGCCTGCCAGGCCTCATCGCTCTCGAGCATGCAGCGCACCACACTCGAGAGCGAGAGGTCCCGCCCAAGGACTGCCACGAGATCGTGGCGCTGCACGGCCCATCGGTCGCACACCTCTAGGGTGTGCTGGGCCGTGTCCTCCGCAGCGCCACATTCATGGCAGACTGGCGTTGGCTCCCTCCTGGCGACCTTACACAGGTACGCACCGAAGCATCCATGCCCGGTGAGCACCTGTGTAAGGCGGAAGGTGAGGGGTTTTCGCTTGCGGCGCATCCACGCCGCAAGGACTGGACGCAGTGCCGCGGCCGTATGTTGGCCATACGGCGACTGCGCCAGGACCTCACCCCACCTCCTCAGCAACCACTGCTCTCCCAGCCTTTGGAACCGCCTTAGCTCCTCCCACGGGGGGACCTCGCCACGTGACCTCCCCTCTGACACGAGGAGGTTCGTCTCGGCAAGGACCCTTGCCGTAAGCTCCCAAGGCGGTTCCCCCGCCAGGGCAGTAGCTGCCACCCAGGAGACTGTACGGTAGCCCCTGATTACCCTCACTGCTATGACCCGTTGCGCTCTTCGCAAATGGGCCTTGTTGCGAGCAGTGAGGGAATCCGCCCAAATTGGGGCTCCGTACAGAGCTACACTCCGGCAGACTCCGGAGTATAGCCGCCTGCAGGCTTGGCTGGGCCCTCCTATATTCGGAAGGAGTCGGCCCAGCGCTGATGCCACCCTCACGACCTTCGGCCCCAGCTGTTGAAAATGGGGGCCGAAGGTCCACCTCCCGTCCAGGGTGAGTCCGAGACACTTAAGGGTTGGACTCACCCTGACCTCCGTCTCTCCGATAAGGAGTCGTGCACCCGGTGGGGGTCCTTTCCTCCCGGGTCCGCGGAAGAGCAGGGCTTCGGTCTTGTCTAAACGTACCCGAAGCCCCAAGCGCTCTATGCGGCTGACAACGAGGGCTGCCCCCTCCTCAGCCAGCCGCGCGGCCTCCTGATATGTCCTTCCCCGGAACGTGACGTAAGTGTCATCTGCATAGCAGATGACATCTGTTCCGGGGAGGATGCCGCTCCGCAGGACCCAGTCGTAGCCGACGTCCCAGAGGTTCGGTCCCAGAACCGAACCCTGAGGGACGCCGCACTCGACCTGCCGCCTCTCTAAGGACCCCGACCGATCCTCGAACACGATCTCCCTATCGGAGAGATACGCGTCCAACAGCCTCCCGAGATACGGAGGCACTTCGAAATAGTTCAGTGCCTCGCGTATTACGCTGTGTGGAAGGCTGTTGAAGGCGTTGGCGATGTCCAAGGACACCGCCACCACCACCTCCCTCCCGCGTTCCGCTTCATCCGTCACCGACTTCAGGCGCCTCACTGCGTCGATGGTCGACCGACCGGCCCGAAACCCGAACTGTGAGTCTGACAGTCCGGGCCCCGGTCCTTCCTCCAAGTGCTGAACGAGGCGGGAGGCTATTACACGTTCAAACGCCTTGCCCACCTCGTTCAGTAACACGATCGGCCGCACCGCCGACGCAAAGTCCGGTGGTCGCCCGCCCTTAGGTAGCAGGACGAGCCGACCCTCCTTCCACGCCTTCGGGAACTGACCGCTCTGTAGACAGCGGTTGAACAGTTCCCGAAGGCTATCTTCGAGGTGCACGAGAGCTATAGATAGAACCCTCCCGTGCACCCCGTCCGGACCAGGCGCCCTTCTCTTACTACGGAGGCGGGACAGAACCGCCTCCATTTCCGCGTCGGTGACGGGTGGCGGAACACCCTCCTCCATCGAGCCCGGCGTCCGTCGGGCCATTTGCGGTGGAGCGAAGCCTGCCGGGGGGTCCGGGAACAACTCCCGGACAATGTTCCCCAGCAGTTCCGGCTGGAGCGTTTCCGTCAGTGGGGCCGACTGGGCGCGAAGTTTGTCTCGCGCCCTCTTATACGGTCGACCCCACGGGTCATTATCCAGACCCTCCACCAGCTCCAGCCACGCTCGCTCCTTGGCCCGACTAATGGCCAGCTGCAGGATCTCTCTTTTGGCACGGTAGACCCTGAACAGCCGGCCATCACGCTCCTCGTCCTGGGGACGGCGCCGCCTGCTGCGAACATAGGCGCGGCGCGCCGCATCGCAGGCGACACGAAGGTCGGCCAGCTCGGCTGACCACCAGTACACCGCCCGTCGAGGAGGGGGAGGACCCCAAACTCTAGGCATGGCTGCCCGGCAGACGTTAGTGAGGACGTCGCCGAAACAGCCAGCCATTTCGTCCACCCCCAAACCTTCCAACGACGGGAGGCTCCAGCGGCCAACGATGGCCGCCTCCTCCGCTAGTTCCCGGTTGAGCTTAGTGAGTGCCCAACGCGGGAACCTGCTACGTCCCCCGGACACCGACGCCGAGCTCGATGCGGAGGCTGGAGACACCTCGAACCGTATGTAGCGATGGTCCGAGAGTGTCTCCACCTCCGTTACCACCCTCCACCCTGCCACCCTGCGCGCGACGTCGGGAGTGGCGAACGTCAGGTCCACCACTGAACCGCCCGTCCGCCGCACGCAGGTGAGGACTGTCCCTGTGTTGAGAAGGGACAGTCCCGAGGCTAAAGCCCACTCCTCTACTTCCCTCCCCTTCGGATCAGTAACAGGGGAACCCCACGCCGAGGACTTGGCGTTGAAGTCCCCCGCCACCACGACGGGGAGGGGGGCTAACCTCCTGATCAGCGGCCCTAGAGCATCAAGGAATTGCTCTAGGGCAAACCTAACCTAACCTAACCTAACCTAACCTAACCTAACCTAACCTAACGCCGACCAACCTACCGCCGTCCAATCTAACGCCGACCAACCTAACGCCGTCCAACCTGACGCAGTCAAACCTAACACCGTCCAACCAAATACCGTAAAACCTATCGGCGTCTAACCTACCGTCATCGAACTTTAAACGCCGTGTAACCTACCGCCGTCTAACCTACCACCGTCCAACCTAAGGCCGTCCAAACTAACGCCGTCCTACCTAACGCCGACCAACTTACCGCCGTCCAACCTAAAGCCGTCCAACTCAACGCCGTGAAACCTAACGCTGTCCAACCTAACGCCGTCTAATCTAGCGCCGTCTAACCTACCGCCGTCCAACCTATCGCCGTCTAACCTACCTTGGTCGCTTGGTCGTCCTACCTAACGCCGACCAACCTAAGGCCGTCTAAACTAACGCCGTCCTACCTAACGCCTACCGCCGTGTCCAACCTAAAGCCGTCCAACCTAAAGCCGTCTAACCTAATGCCGTCCAACAAAATGCCGTCCAAACTAACGCCGTCCTACCTAACGCCGACCAACCTACCGCTGTCCAACCTAAAGCTGTCCAACAAAACGCCGTCCTACCTAACGCCGACCAACCTAACGCCGTCCAACCTACCGCCGTCTCTTTAGCGATTCCAGATCGGCTCTCCAGGCTGTCACCCTTAGTTCCCCTCATCCCCTGGCAGTGCAAACAAGGGCGGCCCTCCGAAAAACTGCATCGCAGGGGCGGGAGGTCTCCCTGTTTTGGATTAAGGCGCACGCAGGGTTGAGAGAGAATAAGAGGGTTGACGAACTAGCCAAGGAGGCCGCGCTGCGATTGAAAAGGAAACCTGACTACGGTCTGTGTCCTGTTTCATTCGTCAAGCGTATCTTAAGAGAGGATACGGTTGAGGAATGGGACAGGAGATACGAAGTGGGAGGGACGGCCGGAACCACGAAGCTCTTTTTCCCAAGCGCTGCTGCTGCATACAAAATAGTCAAGAAAATAGAGATAACACACCACACTACACAGATACTGACTGGACACGGCGGGTTCGCCTTCTACTTGAACAGATTCAAATTGAAGGAGGACCCGTCGTGTTCATGTCAGCCAGGAGTTGAGGAGACGGTTCCTCACCTGTTACTCGAGTGCCCGATTTTTGCTAGCAGTAGATATGATACTGAGCAATAATTGGGCACATCGATGACGGGTGAGAGCCTGTCTTCCATCCTGGGGGGAAAAAAGAGGGAAATATTCCTCTCCTATTGTAAGGACATTGTTGTATACGTCAATAGGAAAAATTGTGATAAATTGGTGTGATAATAGTTAGGTTCTATGTATAATGTGTTTTTGCTGTGATATTAGGTTAGTCTTTTACTTTGTGCCGTCGTTTTATTGTTGACATCTTAATTGTAATTTTACTGAGTCATTTTATTGGAAATTATTATTTGAATTATTATTTTATTAGAATTATTATTATCGTGAAATTTTATTATTATTATTATATTGGACATTATTGTATTGTATTTGATTTTATTCTAAATTATTGGATTTTATGTTATTAAAATTGTATTGGCTTTTTAAACATATTCTGTATAATTTTGACTTTTTACACTGTAAAAAACTGACATGTACATGACATGTTATAGACTTAATTTACTGATTGTTAAAATAATGTAAGATGTGTTAAAAAGAAAGAAAAGACGGATGTTATTAAAAAATGTAACTATAAATAACGTAAGGGAAAAAAGAAATAAGAAAATAAAAAAGAATTTGGTTTTTCAACCAAAAAAAAAAACGGAAATGAACAAGCCCTGATCATGTTAGGGGGATGGAAAAAAAAGAAAACCTACCGCCGTCCAACCTAAGATAGTCCAACCTAACGCCATCCTAACTAACGCCGACCAACGTACCGTCGTCCAACCTAAATCCATCCAACCTAAAGCCGTTTAACCTAACGCCGTCCAACAAAACGCCGTCCTACCTAACCTGTACTGTCCAAGTTAACGCCGTGAAACCTATCGCCGTCCAACCTACCGCCGAGAAACATAACGCCGTCCTACCTAACACCGACCAACCTACCGCCGTCCAACCTAACGCCGACCAACCTAACGCCGTCCAACCTGACGCAGTCAAACCTAACGCCGTCCAACCAAATACCGTAAAACCTATCGGCGTCTAACCTACCGTCATCGAACTTTAAACGCAGATAGCCCGAGAACCGTAAGTCGTAGAAAGCTGCGGTTTTCGGTAAACACCAGCTGAGAAACCTCGCCACAAGACCCGACTGACAAATCGTAGAAATTATCGAAAAAAGTCTAAAAATTTTTTCCAAAATTTTCAAGCGCAGATAAGACCAGAAACAGATAGAGGGGAAAAAACCAAAGAGAAGGAACCCAAGAACCACATACCCACGATTAGCCGTTGCCGAGATATAGGACGTCAAAGTTCGACACTGACAGCTGTCGAACTGTCAAAAGTCCGACAAAAACATCAATAACTCGGCTCCCAGTGGGCGTAGAAAACCGCGGTTTCTTCCTGGTTGGAAGATACCATAATACCTACCCCCCACCTAAATTTGGAAGGAATCGGAGACCTAAAAAATTTGACAGCCTGAATCTAAGCAACACCTAGGGCATCAAATAGAGGATCCAAAACCAAGAAAAACGAGCCCAAACACCAACCCTTTACCTCAAAGGGTTCAGAAATTAAAGACAAAACAAATTTCTGGCGGCCATCTTGGTGGCCATCTTGGAAATATTCAACAAGCGATAACTCGGCTCTCATAAGTCACAGAGCCACGCGATTTTCACCGCTGAGAAGAGCGAACCAAGGGCCATACATCAAACACCAACGAGAAACCCAAACAGAGCCGCCATATAGTCATCCATCTTGAATTCACAAAAACTTAAATATCTCAGCATCCCGAGGTCGTAGGAAGACACAATAAACGGCACCTGAAAGAGAGACACGAGGGCAATAAACAGGACAAACAACCATCCCACGGAAACCGAGAAAAAAAATAAAAAATTAACATCTTAATTACTTACCATTATCAGCATACAAACCGTACCACCAGGAGCCCTGAAAAACCAAACACCGAAGAGAGCTGCAATACCACCTGCACCATCTGAAAGAAAATTTGACACCAGAAGAGCCGCCACATTGCCCTGACCTAAAAACTCCTGTAAAAAAGCTTAATTTCTAATAGCAGAAAATATCGAAGGCATATAAGACAGCAAAAAGTCCAACCGGACACAAAACAACAACAAAGACACTCAGGGACAGACTGTTGGAGGGACAAATTAGACAGGCTTCCCTCTGCGAGTCCGAGACGTCCGAAGAATTCTCCAGCCCGACAACTAGACTAATGGACCTAGACCCTCTCATGTCAGAAAATGACCTCCCGAGGAGCATAGTCGATTCTGACGACGGATCCTCAGTGGCCTCCAAAACATCAAACAACAGCAGACTGAGCATCCTTCCAACACGCAGTAAGCGAGGCGTTGGAGTGGCCATGGATGAGGCCACCAAACTAGCGAATGATATGCTCCTCAAGGGGAAAACAGCACTAGAAGAAGCTGGAAATATGAAGCGGGAATGCATTCAGACCCTGTACGAGACGGTACTGGCCCTTTCGGACTCAAGATCTAGGCATAAATTTAATCTAGAGAAAGAAAGGAGCCGAAATGCAATAGAACTGGTCAGAGTTGAGAGAGCGCACACGCAAGAGATGAAAACTCTAAAAATCAATCTCACTGAGGAAATGCAGGAAGTGCAGGAAACGGCGAGGGAGATAGAAAACATAAGAAAATGGCTAAACTTTGAAACTCAAAGACCGTTCAAAGAAGTGGAAGAAGCAGGAGTGATCCTAAAACGTATCGAAAGCGAACTCAAAGAAACAAAAGAACCCGCTGCAAACGAACAAGGATGCTGGGACACTCTTCAATCTGAAATTAAAAAACTGAACACCAGTACAAACGCCATTTCCAACCAATTAGATACCTGTCTCAGCCTTTAGTTGGTGAGATGCGTCTTCTCAGAGAGGGCGTCTTCAATGAAAACCAGAATAACTTAGTTGCTACATTTAGGTTTACAAATTTTCGCTTGTTGCGTGTTGGTGGGAAGAGTAGAAAAAAAGAAAGAGAGGGCGCGCAAGAGGCGCCGGTTGACAGATGCCATTTTGACATTTGTTTGTTTTTTTTTATGAGAATTAATTTGGGGTAAAGATAAGCTCTGAACATCCTCCCCCTCGTTGAAAGTTAACTTTCAACCGGAGAGCTCTTCATCAGTTGGAAGTGGGCAGAGACGAACCAGGGGGCGACGCACGCAGCCTCTTGCGGTATTGACGTCAGCCACTCGGGAGATGTTATCTGGGCCTGGAAATAATTGCTTAACGCGTCCAAGTCTCCAATTCAAGGGAGGGACATTGTCTTCTTGAAGCAGCTCTAAATCTTCAATTTTCAATTTGGAAAAATTTGTTTTCCATTTAGTTCTTTGTTGTAACTCGCAAATATATTCCCTCTGCCATCGATTCCAAAAATGCTCTCTTATTTTCTCCAGCCTTTCATATCTCCTTAAATTAGTATCCTTAATATCTTGTAAAGATCTTGACGGTAGTGAGTTCAATGCTCTCCCAATCAAAAAATGTCCCGTTGTCAGGGAATAAAAGTCATCAGGTGAAGAGGACAAAGGATAAAGTGGACGACTATTTAAAATTGCCTCCACCTGAGCGAATAAAGTTAAGATTTCTTCAAAAGTTAAGTGGCTATTTCCAATCACACGCTTCAAGTGAAATTTTGATGACTTTACACCGGCCTCCCAAATGCCTCCGAAATGAGGAGCATACGTGGGCGTAAATTTCTCCCATTATCACAGAATATTTCCACTGGCTTACCACGACGGCTTATAAATCTTTTTAATGTCATGAGAAAAGCATCCTTGGACAAGTCGCTTACAGCCTCTAGATGTATGCATTTGTATCTTAAGCAAACAAAAAGACACATGTAACATTTAATCAATCTACTGCCGCGTCCCTTTCTATTAATAATATAAAATGGACCAGCAAAGTCTATGCCAACCGACAACAATGGATAATCAGGATTTAATATTTGTGCAGGTAACAAGCCCATTTTAGGCTGTAGAGTACTACCACGAGCTCGCCTACACACAACACATTTATTAACAGTACTCCTTGCTAACTGCCTACCTCCTACAGCCCACACCATTTCTCTAACACAAGATAACAACAACTGTGGACCGGCATGCATATTTTTTAGATGTTCCTTTTCAAAGTATAATTTTGTAAAATGATGTGATGAATGCAATAAAATGGGATGATTTTGTCAAATGAATAATCAGAATTGCTTAAACGACCACCAACTCTTATTAGTTTATCACTGTCTAAAAAAGGGAAAGGGCCAATAGCCTTGATTTAGAAGAAAGCTCCTTTCCCTTGCATAATGAATCATATTCCAAAGGAAATGATTGTTGCTGCGCCATAGCACAAAGAGATTTAAATGATTTGCTTAACTCTTCTAAAGATAATATTTCATTTGTGTTTTTATTCCTTGCAAATTTCAAGTTATTTATGAATCTTAATACATATACAAAGGATCTAATAATTTTATTAAATTTGGAAAATCTCTTAAATTCAATTTCAAAAGTAGTACAAACAACAGGATTAGCTTTAACTTCAGGTAAGTCAGATAAGTTACAATTTCTAAAATTCAACATCTGCCATTCAGTTTCATCTTTATTTAAAAAATCTGGACCGGACCACCATATCCTTGACTCTAACAATTTACTAGCATCAATGCCCCGTGAAATTAAATCAGCAGGATTAAATTTAGTGTTTGCATAACGCCATGACTTTGAAATAGTTAATTCATGTATCTCGCATACACGGTTAGCTACATAAGTTTTTAGTTTGCTAATGTCACTATTTATCCAAGCTAGAACCACACTCGAATCACACCAATGATATATTGAAGATGGTTTGTAACGCAATGACCTTAAAACAGCCTCACATAAACGAGCAGCTAGCAGTGCCGCACACAATTCCAGACGAGGTATTGTCATAGGTTTAAGCGGAGCTTCTTTTGACTTTGAACACAATAAATGCACATTTATTTGCCCAGTCATATTAATGGATCTAATATAAATGCATGCTCCATAAGCAACTTTAGATGCATCACTAAAGAATGCAATTCAATCATTATAGGATCATCAATTATAACCTGTCTTTGCAGCTTAAATTCCTTTAAATATTTTAAATTTGTGACAAACTTAAGCCATTCCTTCTGAATATCACTAGGGGCCAGTTCATCCCAGCCTAATTATATCTTTCCACAATCTCTGTATTAATAATTTTGGTTGAATGATGCATGGACTTAAGAGCCCGAGTGGGTTAAATATTTTAAATGAATTAGATAAGATTGATCTCTTATTTATTGTATGAACATCACTTGTTTTGATAGTTTCAAATGGAAAATGCAAGGTATCGCTAGATGGATTCCACCCTAATCCTAAAGCACTGGTAGATTCACTTATTATAAGACTATCTTGCGACTCTTTGAGATCATTTTCAAGTATGCTAGGTAAGTTACACTTAAATTTTCTAAGATTAAAACAACCACTATTTAAAGCATTAGTTATAGAACTCTTAATATAGCTCAATTCTTGCTCATCATTACTACCAGTTATGACATCATCGATATAGAAATCCCTTTGAATTATTTCTTTAATAAATTTATCCTCCTGCTCCTCGCCTAACTGCCAGAGACACCTTGTACTAAGGAAACTAGCACTGGCAGTACCGTAGGTAAGCGTATTTAGCCTTAATGTGTGAATTGGCTCATTTTCATGCTCCCTCCATAGTATTAATTGCAAATCACGGTCACTCTCATGTAAGAGCACCTGCCTGTACATTTTCTCTATATCGCCACAGAGTAGATATTTGTACTGACGGCTTCTAATTAAAATAGAAAAAAGACTATCTTGCACAGTAGGACCTGTCATTAAGATATCATTTAGAGAATATCCAGATGATGAGGCAGCCGAACCATCAAACACTACACGGAGACGAGTTGACTCACTATTTTGTTTCCATACAGGATGGTGACATAAAAAATATGAATTATGAGGTTTAGCAATTTTGGATTTGGAAAGATGGCCTAATGTAGCATATTCATTAATGAATTTAGTGTATTCTAATCTCAAATCAGAATTTTTCTTAAAACGCTTCTCTAATCTTAAAAACCTAAATCTTGCAGTTTTGTAAGTGTCACCTAAACAGTCAGGAGTATCCACCAATGGCAACTTAACACAAAACCTACCAGATTCTAATCTATTTGTTGTTTCAAAAAAATGATTTTCGCAAATCTCTTCGCTTTGGCTAAGAAAAGACCTCTTAGGGAAATCCTTTGGTTTCCCAAAATTTAGGCAAAATATAATCATCAATATTATTTTCTGACATTTGACCTAAAATATGATTACACTGAAGAATTCTTTTACTATGAGAATTGTTCAAAAGTAATGAACCACAAACTATCCATCCAAAACTTGAACTTCTTAACTTAATCCGATTATTTGTAATATCTTTAGTTTTGCTTCCTTTTATATCCCAGAATATATCTGACCCAATTAATAAATCAACTGATCCTGGCCTATAGAATTCAGGATCAGCCAGTCTTAAGTTTTTAGGTAACGCAAGTTTATCTACATCTAAGTGATTTCTAGGTATATCACTTGTTAATGTTTCTAAAATCATGCATGTTGAAATCAACTCGTAAGAACTATTTGTAGAACTTAGTTTGACTTTACAAACGTCCAACATGTTATTTAATGCATTATTACCTATACCTACCACCCTAGTATTTACTGAGCTGGATTTTAGGCATAATTTTTTCTTTAATGAACGAGTTACAAATGAAGATTGGCTTCCACAATCCAAAAGAGCCGTAACCTTTATTGTTTTATTAGAATTATTTGGATCAGATACATTAACAAGAGCAGTTGGCAATAATGTTTCATTCATATATTTATTGTAATAACACATAGTGACTTTAGGATCACGCATGACTGTGTTACAACTAACATTATTTTCTGTTAGCTCTGGATTGTGAAGCAAGCTGTTATGCCTTTTGTTACACTGATGGCAAGGTCCCATTTTGCAATCCTTTACTAGGTGCCCTTGTCTTAAGCAATTAATACACAATTTGTATTTATTAACTTCACTAATTCTATCTTGAATATTTTTTGATTTAAATAATTCACAATCATAAATCTTGTGCTCGCCATCACAGATTATGCACATATAATGGGTATACCTTTGATTGGTAACCGTATGTGATTTTGTATAATTATTTCCAAACTTATTAAAATTGCCTTTGGACTTACTTAAAAAACCTTTGTTGTTGTTGTTATTTTGTACCAGAGAATTAGATGCACTGCCCTTATTAAACAAATTATCATTCTTATTCCTATACAAAGCCTCCAAAACGTCAGCACGGTCATTTAAAAATTTAAAGAAGATATTTAATGTTGGAATATCATCTAAGGTATTTCTATATTCCTCCCATTTTATTAATGTTTGAGTATCCAATTTTGATAATAAAATGTAAATTAATAATATATCCCACTGTTCAGTAGGTTGGCCTAGACTTGATAGTGCACGCAAGTCCTTATTTACCTGATCTACGAGGAAACGAAGCGACCTGTCTGATTCCTTTTGAATAATTTGTATAGAAAAAAGTGATTTCAAATGCAAGTTAATTAGTGATCTTTTATTATTATAACGCTCACAAATTAGATCCCAAGCCTTAGTATAATTTGCAGAGGATACCTCTAGATTTGAAATAATCCTTGCTGCATCACCTTCTAAATAAGAGTTTAAATAGTGAAACTTTTGAATAGGCGTAATATGCTCAGTGTTAAGTATTAAATTTTCAAATGTATCATGGAACTGCAGCCAGTGAAAATATTGACCATTGAATTTCTCAATTTGAATTTGTGGCAACCTAACACCCAAATCATTGTGCTCATGAAAACATTGAGATTGCTCCTTGTTCTCTAACTTGTACTCTTGTATTATTAATTTGGCAATAGCCATGCTACTGATGATTTCATTTTCAATAAAATCACGCTCTTCAATCTCAATGTCAATGCATTCACAATTTAAAACTTCAATTTCACTTTGCAAGTTATCAAATTTAATGGAAAGTGCCTCAATTTTATTCAACTTTAAATTTAATAAAGGTAAGGCGGTAAGGTAAGCTAGGAACTTACACATACGACTTTGAGCTGAGGGAAGTAGGTATATAGGTTAATGTGAGGGCTGGAGAAATCTGGGACTGACCTTATTGCTGAGCTGGTGGTTCTGAATCTGGGCGGAGGTTTCTTCTCACTACACTACACAGCTGTTTAGCGGATTATTGATAGATTTATCGCGGTTCGCCGGCGAATTTGGTCTTATATTAACGAGCACCAATAAATATGCGCACACTAGGTTCATACTATGTTCGCGTTCACTAGGTTTCGGGATGAGCTGAAAATGCATCCAGCGCGGAAGGGGTTCTAATTGCAAGTGTACGTCACTCTCTGACAGCGCCCCTGAGTTGGTCGGCCATACTCGCGTTGTGATTGGTCGAATTGAATGTCCTTTGTGTTTATTCTAAACGTCGCGCTAGTGTTGGCGCGAACATCCTGGGGGGCCAGCACAGGCGGCGAGCTGAGCCCCATCTTGAGCAGAATCCAGTGGGAGCCGGGCAATCTTGCCGACAGGCCTCCGCAGCTGGCCTTGAGTGGTGTCCAAGTACACAACTCTGATGACTCCATCTTTCCCAGGTAGCAGACGTGAGATCCTTCCCATCTTCCATTGTAGAGGAGGCAAATTATCCTCCTTGAGCAGAACCAGTTCTCCAATTTTGGGTGGAGAGGAAGAGGAAAGCCATTTGGAGCGGATTTGAAGGGTATGGAGGTAGGACTTGGTCCAAAGGTTCCAAAAGCGCTGAGAGAGTGATTGAATGAGCTGAAAGCGTTTGAGCGGAGATATTACTCTTTCATCTAGAGTCAGCTCGGGGAGAGCTGTGAGCGGACGGCCAATGAGAAAGTGGCCGGCAGTAAGGGGCTGATAGTCCGTGGGATCGGACGAAAGTGGACTGATGGGTCGAGAGTTTAACACCGCTTCTATTCTAGTGAGCAGAGTTAAGAATTCCTCGAAAGTGAGGTGTTGCTCACCGATAACACGGTATAGAAGTTGCTTTGTGGATTTAACATTAATCTCATGGATACCTCCCATCCATGGGGCTTTAGGCGGTGTCAAAAATGAAACACTCACACACGTAACTTACTCGTTTATTAACACTACTCGTATAAACACTCGGTAATACAACTCGTTATTAAATCTCGTACAATTTTAACTCACAGTATGGAAATCTATTAATTAATAAGTAAAATTAGACTCGGTCAAACGATAGCGCGATCTAGAAAAACCGCCCCTTCGACATAGTGACATCTAGCGTTGGGCATTGAAACGAACACAATATATTGATAACATCACCAGTCGAGTTGTACAGCGTCATCTATCGCAAGACCAATTAACTACGTTTTACACGTCTTTTAAATCTATTTATAAACAATTATATTTCTTTTAGTTTATTTATATTTAATTACTTCCAATTTTACACATTCCGGCCACCAAGGACTTGGTCCTTTAATCCTAGGGTTTAGTTAAAAGACATAACTTACTGACAGGACGCTTAAGCAGCCCTTTACTACATTTTAAAGTTACAACTCGACATACATTATCAGGCCCAGCATGCTTTTCTACAACTTTTCCTAATATCCATTTGGCAGGTGGAATGTTATCATCCTTTACAACTACAATATCTCCCACATCTAGTTCAGGTTTTCTACTACACCATTTTTTCCTCTGATTTAAATTACTTAAAAACTCTTTAGACCATCGCTTCCAAAATAAATTTAACATTTTTTGAATTAACTTAAATCTATCCAAACTCGAAACATTTGAATCTGTATGATCTACATCCATTAAATTTAAAACAGGCTCACCTATTAAAAAATGTCCAGGCGTTAGTGGAAGAGGGTCGTTAGGGTCATCACTAATAACGCTTAAAGGCCGGGAATTTAAACAAGCTTCAATTTGCGTAAGCAAAGTGGAAATCTCCTCAAAAGTCAAAGTTGTATCCCCGATGACACGTTTTAAATGAGATTTAGTACATCGTACACCCGCCTCCCATATTCCTCCAAAATTGGGTGCGCTAGGTGGAATAAAATGCCATCTAGTTGATTCTAAACTTAATAACTCTGCTATTTCATTAGTAAACTCCGATTTAGCACTATCAAACATGTTCCTTAAGATAGCATCTGCACCCACAAAATTAGTTCCATTATCGCTATATAAATCTTGGCAATGTCCTCTACGAGAAACGAATCTCCGAAACGCAGAAATAAACCCTTTAGCTGTCAAATCCGAAACTGCTTCTAAATGTATTGCCCGAGTCACCATACATACGAACAAACAAATGTATCCTTTGTAGGATTTAGCACCGCGTCCAGGAGAAAACCTTATGTTTATAGGACCGGCGTAATCCACACCCGAAATCTTAAACGGACGACTAGGTTTAAGTCTACATTCCGGTAATTGTCCCATCAACTGCGTAGCTGTTGATCTAGAATACCTCAAACAAGTAACACAATTACGGTAACACTTTTTAACCATATCACGAGCTCTCAAAATCCAAAATTTAGTCCTCAAAAAACTCATCATAATTTGAGGTCCGCCATGAAGAGTTTTTACATGAGCATTTGTCACTATTAACTGGCTAAGATGATTCTTAGCTGGCAAAATAATGGGATGCATCTGATCATAACTCACGTCTGATTGCGTCAACCGTCCACTCACTCTTAAAACCCCATTTTTATCCAAAAAAGGGCAAAGCGTGCGTAAAGAACTCCGGTTAGCAACTTCTCCTTTAGTTTTTAGCGCGTGTATCTCTTCCGCGAAAGTATATTCTTGAACTTGTCTAATACATAAATCTAAAGTTTCTTCCATCTCATCCGGTGTAATAAATTTTGAAAATTCTTTTCTTTCATTAATAGGTACTCTAATCTTACGAAATCTTCTACACCACGAAATCACTTTTAACATTCTACTCAATTCAGAAAATTTTGTCCATTCGAATTCGATTTGTTCATCCATTATAGCAAAAGTTTTAACTCGTTCTTCTTCGTGTGTCTCAATTAAATCAGGTCTATTAACTGTAACATTTAATCTCGATAGCCAACTCGGACCATACCACCATAAATCATAACTACTTAACTCCGTTGGTTTTAACCCTCTAGATGCGCAATCTGCTGGATTAACATCAGTTGACACGTGTCCCCACTGCTCATAATCCATAATTGTTAGAATATGTGATACTCTGTTACTCACATATGTCGCCCATCGACAAGCAGGTCCTCGTAACCAAGCCAGAACCACCGTAGAGTCGGTCCATCCGAACAAATTACTTATAGGTATTTTCATTACCTGTGAAACTTCATTTAATAGCTTTGCCGCCAAAGTAGCACCACAAAGTTCCAACCTAGGTATTGATAACTCCTTCTCAATCGGTGCTACTTTAGTTTTGGCAGTAACCAGCATTACCTGTACTTGTTGTTTCTCGTCCAAAACTCTCAGATAAATAGCAGCTGCATATGCTATATTTGATGCATCAGAAAATGCATGAAGCTCAAGCTTACACCTTTTTGTACAGCGAAGCCATCGTGGAATCAAAATATTCATAGTATTAATTAACTCATTTCTGTATTTTAGCCATTCTGTTAATAAATCTTTTGGTAATTCTTCGTCCCACTCTAAATGTGCTTTCCATAATTTCTGAATAAAGACTTTGGCAGTAACAACCACTGGTGAAATCCATCCAATAGGGTCATAAAGTTTAGCTATGTCCGATAAAATCCTCCTCTTCGTAATAGGTTCCTCCGTTTTCTCTAAATTAACTACATACTCAAACTTGTCTGTCACTCGATTCCATTTTATACCTAATACCTTCACCGTATTATCATTATTTATTGTTATAGATTTCTCAGTATTTATTTTATTCTTCTCAAAATAATTCGTAACTCGTTCATTACTGCTACTCCACTTTTGTAATTCAAAACCACCAGACTTCATCAGTTCAGTCATTTCCTTGTATATATTTAATGCTTCTGTCTCTGTCTCACATCCGGTCATGAGATCATCAACATAATAATCATTTAAAGTAATATGTGCAGCAACTGGAAACTTATCCTTTTCTATATGTGCTAATGTTTGTAAAGTTTTCACAGCAAGATACGGCGCGCAAGCTGTTCCAAAAGTCAATGTCAATAGTTGGTAATGCTGAACAGGATACTCTGGATTAGTTCTCCATAATATACGTTGATATTTGACATCATCTCGATGTACTTGCACTTGGCGATACATTTTGACCAAATCAGCAATTAAAACTATAGGATGCTTACGCCACCTTAGCAACAAATGACGCAAATCTTGCTGAAGCTTAGGACCTATCATAAGGTCATCATTTAAGGACACGTTATTGATGCCTTTATTTGAGGCATTAAATACCACTCGCACTTTTGTTGTAGCTTTGTCTTCCCTCACGACCGCATGATGAGGAAGATACACAGATGTGGAGTTATAAGCATCGTCACTATCTACTGTTTCCATGTGTTTGAGTGCTACGTATTCCTCCAACACGTTATTATATTCACTGTATAAATTAGGTTTCTTATTTAACCTTCTCTCTAATGCACATAGTTTTCTAAAAGCTGTGTCACACGTTTGTCCATATTGACATTTCGGGTCATTTGTTTTAAACGGTAATCTAACAATAAACTTCCCATCGTCTCTTCTAGTGGTAGTTTTCTCGTATAATCTCTCACACTCCTTTTCCTCTTCTGTTAACCTTTTCTCAATACTATTAGGCTCGTTCTCTATATCCCAAAATTTCTTCAATAGCTCATCTTCTCGTATCTGTACATGTAACGTTACTATGTTTTCTCTATTAAACTCCTGTGATATTTTTCCAGACAAAATCCATCCAAATAACGTATTTTGAGCTAGTAAATTCCCATGCGGACTCTTCTTTACTCCGTTTTGTAATATTTCTCCATATACATCAGCACCAAGTAACATATCAACATTACCTGGGGATGCAAATTCTGGATCTGCAAGAGGTAAGTTTTTTAATTCCAACCAATCAGGGATACTCACTTTTCGACTCGGCAACAATGAGGTAAGTGATTTTAGTACATAAGCATTAACCCAGACCCTTTTTTCAGGTTCATGACGAGATTCCACTTCAAGACTGACTGCATATTTTATATTAATATGACCTTCTCCCAAACTACACACCTTACCATCTACATGTGTACGTTTAAGACCTAATAATTGCACAGTATGTTCACTAACAAATGAGGCTTGAGAGCCCTGATCAATTAAAGCTCTTATTACATAATAACCGTGTCTAGATTTAGATTTTACTACAGCTGTAGCTAACAGTACATTATAAGTTTTAACAGTTTCCCTCGAAAAATTTGTAACTATATTATCCGCGCCCCTCTCTACAGTAAATTCTCTTTCATCTTGTTGATTATCTCTCTTATTTGTTTCAGATTTCCTCGATCTATCGTAAGCGTCTTTATCCTCTTTTTCAAAATGAAGCATCGTATGGTGCTTTTTGCCGCATTTACGACAGGAAGCGTTCTGGTAACATTTATAAACTGGATGCGTCGGTGCAAGACAGTTGAAGCATAATCTCCTGGCCTGTGCCAGATTTTGTCGCTCTAGTACAGATTTATTCTTAAATTGGGTACAATAATAAATGAAATGCGGGCCATTACATACTACACACTTTTGCTCGGGTGCTCTCTTTTTTACTTCCATAGCAGAATGAAAAGTTTTCGTCTTCACCAATTGTCTTGTTTGCTTGTTTGTTTCTATCAACTCTAAAGTTCTGAAACGTGCGTCCAAAAATTGTTCTAGTTGCGTCCATTTCGGCAAATCGTCCGAAACAGCAGTTACGTATGTCTCCCACTGTCTCAAAGACTCTTGGTCTAATTTCGATACTACTAAATAAAGTATTATTGGATCCCATTGATCCGTATGAATATTGAGATTATTAAGTGCTTTTAAACAAGATGTCGTGGTATCTAATAAATGTCTCAATGCATTAGTCGATTCGTGCTGTATATGTTTTTGTCCGAATAAAGTTTTCATTATTGCGTTACAATTATATCGCTTATTATTGTAGCGCTTAGTTAGTTGTTCCCACGCTTCTTGATAATTCGCGGATGTTGTGGGAAAGTTTCTAAGTAAGGCCTCAGGTTCTCCAGACATACTCGACTTAAGGTAATGCAGTTTTTGTACCGGCGAAAGTGATTGATTTTCATGTATCAAGGACACGAACATATCATAAAATGATTGCCACTCGTTATATTTTCCAGAAAAATGTGGAAGCTGTATTCTCGGTAATTGCACCTCAGAACTATTTAATTTCAGTGCTGGCAACGAATTTTTTGCAGAATCTGTTTGTGGTGTGGTGTGCGGCGTTTGAAAACCAAGGTAATCTTTCAATAGAGCTTTATACTGTATAAATAATTCTTGAAATTCATCTTGCTTATCGTCTGAGAAATATTCATATTTTTGTATTTCTTCATCCGTCACCATTGCCATAATCTCAAGATGATTTTGATTAAAAGTCTCTTCTAACTTCTCTAAAGCTTCCATTCTAGCCATTAAATAATTATGTTTCTTTCGTGTTTCCTGATTAGATTTCTTAAAGTTACGTTCGGCTTTAACCAATTGGTCATACAATTCCTTTTGCCCTTTAATTAATTTCTCCATTTTGAAAGACAGTTCACAGTTCGTATTACACGTGTTAAAGTTCTATATAAAGTTTGCAACAACTAATTCTATCTGAACCACTTAAGGCACGACTCAAAATTTATATCAGTCTTTATCTATTGGAACCTTTCGTTTACCGAACAAAGTTTTACAAGTCTAATATTAATGCACAAGATTTTTTATAAGTCCATATCACTTAAAATTTTTATAAGTTCATAGAATAGATTCACGGAAATTTTACAAGTCTAATATTATTGCTTCAATTTTTTACAAGTCCAAAACACCACAATTTTTTCTAAGTCTATAGAATAAATTCACGAAAATTTTACAAATCTAATATTATTTATTTATTATTTTTTTTTGAAATTTTTACAAGTCCACAGCTCACTTGTATTATAGCGAAATTTTTTACAAGTCTTTTTCACTTTACTTTTCTTAAGTCTTTTTACTCACGGTTTTAGGGTCCAAATTCCTTTAACTTAGCACGATTTTCACTTACACTTAATCCTTTGCACTAGTGTTCACTTTCCCATTTACTTTTCACTTTTACACAAGTTCCTTGTGCCTTCACCGTCTCGTATACGCTTCTCACTCCATCCCGGGTTTCGGCACCATGTCAAAAATGAAACACTCACACACGTAACTTACTCGTTTATTAACACTACTCGTATAAACACTCGGTAATACAACTCGTTATTAAATCTCGTACAATTTTAACTCACAGTATGGAAATCTATTAATTAATAAGTAAAATTAGACTCGGTCAAACGATAGCGCGATCTAAAAAAACCGCCCCTTCGACATAGTGACATCTATCGTTGGGCATTGAAACGAACACAATATATTGATAACATCACCAGTCGAGTTGTACAGCGTCATCTATCGCAAGACCAATTAACTACGTTTTACACGTCTTTTAAATCTATTTATAAACAATTATATTTCTTTTAGTTTATTTATATTTAATTAATTCCAATTTTACACAGGCGGATTGAGTAACCAAGTTATATTTTGAGTTGAGAGTTTATGAGAAATGGCGTCGTTATTGTCATTGAGAAATTGTTGTACCTCTAGTAGATGATTCCTAGCTCCTACATAATTTGTGCCACAATCCGAACGTATTAATACCGGAAGTCCGCGACGTGAGCAGAACCTTTGTAATGTTGCAATAAACGCTTCGGCAGTGAGCGATGAGACTGGTTCTAAGTGAACCGCCTTTGTAGTGAGGCAAACAAATATGCAAAAATATCCCTTAATTAACTTAGCATTACGTAATTGACTTGATTTGAGCAGAAACGGTCCGGCGAAATCCGATGATACGTGACTAAATACGGGCTGAGGTATGACTCTATCAGCTGGCAGGTCAGCCATGACAGGTACTTCGGGCTGAGCGCGGCAACGGAAACATGCATTTAAACGTTCTGTGCCTTATAATGCGGCGGGCAGATAATATCCAAAATTGCTGACGTAAAATAGCATGTAGCGTGTCCGTGCCAGGGTGGCAGTGTATGCGATGGTAGTAATCTATTATGAGGTCTACGAGCGGACTAGAACTAGGCAAAATGAATGGATGTTGAGCATCGTATGTGAGTTCCGAACGAGTGAGTCTACCTCCTACTCTGAGGAGACCGTCCTGCGTAAAAGGCGACAGACGTTGTAGTCGTACTGTGCAGATTCTATCGGTTTGCAGGCGGTGAATATCTTCTGCGAATGCATTTTGCTGTACAGAGCGGATCCAGAAAAATAATGCTTCTCTACGTTCACTTACAGTTAGAGGGCCTAGTTGTCGCGAGTTTGAATTTAGTTTACAGTTACGAATGTATCGCCTCATGTAGGCAGTGACACCAGTTAGTTTTTCTAAAGAGCTGAAGCGAGTGAGCAGATCACTATCGACACCGGGTATCGAGAAATTGCATGGTACGTATTTTGGTTTGAGCCCTGGCAAGTCTTGTCGAGTATGAGCTGAAGGCATCTTGGGCCAGGTATCCTCTGGCAATTTCAGCCATGGAGGAGACCACCATAAATCATGAGCGGTGAGAGCTTGAGCTGATAATCCTCTGCTGGCACAGTCAGCAGGATTTAATTGGGAAGGTACATGACGCCACTTAAGTGTGAGTGAATTTGAGTTAATTTTTGTTACTCTATTTGATTCAAATGTTTGTAAACGATGGGTCGGAGTTTTTATCCATGCAATCACTATGGTACTATCTGACCAACAAACGTGATGTGTAATTGTGAGATGAGCAGACAATTGTTGTGAGACACGCAACATGAGCTGAGATAATAGAGTTGCAGCAGACAACTCTAATTTGGGGATCGTGAGTTTATTTTTAATCGGTGCGACTTTAGATTTAGCAATTATTATGAGGTGAACGTTAACAGATCCGTTGTGAGCTGATTCTTGTAAATATATCACTGCAGCAAAACCGCTTTCCGAAGCATCTGCGAATCCGTGAAGTGAGTATGTTGATTTGTATTTGTGTGGAGCGATATGTCTGGGAAAATGTATATCTGAGATGTGCGGAAGATCATGATAGATGCGCTGCCAATCATCTGTAATATTATTTGGAGTGGGATCGTCCCAGTCCAATTTAGTTAACCATAACCTTTGAAGAAGTATTTTTGCGCGGAATATGACAGGTGTAACCCAACCGTTTGGGTCATAGAGAGAAGCTACTGTGCTAAGAATTGAACGTTTTGTAATGTGGGTAACTGGTGGAAATGAGATGTGATATGTAAATTCATCAGACTGGGGAATCCATCTAATACCCAAAACCTTAATTGATGGAGACTCTGCGCTGATGTCAAAGTCTTTAGGCATTTCGCATTGATCGTCTGGAAATCTTTGCAAGAGCTGAGGTGTGTTAGATGTCCATTTACTAAGTTTAAACCCACCGAGTGATAACAAATCAATGAGCTGAGTTTGGAGTGCTGATGCTTCTTCTATGGTGTCATGGCCGCAAAGTATATCATCCACGAAAACAAATTGACGCAAAATTTGGGCAGCCAGAGGATAGCGATGACCTTCATCTTCAGCTAATTGTAATAGTGTGCGGATAGCATGATATGGACTTGAGCGCAATCCGTATGTAAGAGTGTTGAGTGCATATGTGAGCAGAGGTCGATCTGGAGACGATCGCCAGAGTATGAGCTGATAGTGTCTTTGGTCTGGTCTTAAGAGAATATTTCTAAACATCATTTTTATGTCAGTGCTGAATACTATACGAAGTGCGCGGAATGATATAATAATATCTACAATGTCTCGTTGAAGTGCTGGACCTGTGTGCAGGCAATCGTTTAAACTGACTCCATTGGATGACTTACAACTGCCATCAAATACTGTGCGGAGTTTGTCAGTACCTGATTTGAACACGCCATGATGAGGAATATAATAATGAGGTTTATGAGTAAATGTAGACGGATGACACGGTCATGTGTCCTGAGTTTATGTATTCGTTCATGAATTCTATATATTTTTGTCGCAGTGTGTGATCGGATTGCAACAGTTTTTCTAAATTGAGAAATCTACGTAGAGCAATAGCATGAGTACTATCTAATACGGGTGCATCTGATAAGAAGGGAAGAGTCACCATGTAACGGCCTGAATCGTCACGAATGGTGGTTGAGCTGAATATGTGTTCACATTGCTCGTGTAGCGGGTTTGAATGACCAGAACGAGGCTGGGGTTCTTCCGACTCCCAGAATCTTTCCAGGCTTTTGCAAATATCATGAGTAGAATGAGCAGAATGTGTAGAGTGAGCTGACTGAGTATAATGAGTATGAGTAATATGAGCAGAGTTAACTTGAGCTACAGGTGAATCGCATGAGTGTTCAACGAGTCCTATGAGTGCAAAATCAAAAATCGTGCCGAAGGCTATGGGCTTCCCCGGGCCCAAAGCAATCTTAGTACCATCCAAAACGTGACCCAAAACGTCTGAGCCTAAAATGAGATCAATGGGCGCAGGAGTATGATAAGCTTGATCCGCCAATGGAATGAGCTGATGAGCTGAGTCTTGTATAAAATCTGGTATTTTTTGCAAAGGTAAATAACCTGTAACGTCTTTGAGAATATGAGCGGTAGTGGTAATAGATGGCGTGTCACGGTGTGTGGGCCTAAATGTTATTGTGACCCAACCTTTAGAATTTTGTATGTGCAGATCACCTACACCTGTAATTTTTAATGAACATTGTTTTGGTTGCAAATTAAGATTTCTAGTCATGCGCTGAGTTATGAGCGTTATCATGCTACCACAGTCCAATAAAGCCCGAGCTTTGTGATATTCTCCGCATTTATAAGATATATTTAAAATGACTGTGGGAAGTAACACAGGAGTTTTTAATGGGTTTTCTATGTGCTGAGTTGAATTTACTTGGGCTGATTCTACAGAATATTGGGCTGAACTAGATTTAGATATTTTATGAGCTGAATGTGATGCAGGTGTACTATGAGCTGAATGACATTTTAAATTATTGGGTTGATCTTCTAATTCTATGTGCTCCGTGATTGTAGGTAGTCATTGTTTTTTGTTTTGAGATTGATGAGTTGTAGACGGTGCATGATCAGACGATTGGTTGGGGTCTGATGATGATGATTGATGGGCACGCGTATGTTGTGTGTAGGCCGTGTAGGTATGTGGCTTGTCTAGAGCACGCCGGCGGGGCTGTGCACGTAAATGAGGAGGAAGGAAATGCGCTGACGACACCGGAGAATTTAGAGTTCCGTGACGATGAAGCGAGGTGTGGTGATTTGCACTTCCACACTCTTTGCATGAGTTTGTCGAACGACATTCATTTTCAAAATGCGGACCTAGACATTTACGACATCTGTCGTTGGCTTTTATGAAATCCCAACGACCTTGAGTGGGCTGATGATTATATTTTGGACACGCGATAAGTTTGTGTTCTGTATTCCTACAATAGGGGCAGTAGAATCACTTGTGTTTATCTGTATTCCGCGCTGAGTACTCGCGCCGCTCTGGTCGGGGGGAGGGGGGCCAGTAGCGTTGAGGGTAATGAGGAACTGGGCTGACGTGATAGCTACTTAAAGTGTGAGCCGATGGCGAGCGCTGCGTATTACGAGAATACGCGGGACTAATTGGTCTAAAGCGTGGACTGCGCGGAGAGTTTGCGGGGGGTGTGTGTTGACGAGAGGGCCCAGTTTGTGGTGAGTAGGTAACACCGCGCGTTGCATTAGAATATTCGGTTTCGATACAGCGCGCGTGCTCCTCTAAAAAAGAAATCAAATCACCTAAGGTGGGCAGAGTGTCCGAGATGCTGTATCTTCTTTCGAACAGGGTGCGGAGCTCGCCTCGTAATTTTCTAACTACAATAGACACAAATACGTAATTACTATCCATAGGTAAACGCAGATTATTTAATGCGCTTTGTGCGGAGATGAGCGGAGTTAAAAACGTCGCGCGTATGCTTGATCGGATATGAATATTAGGTAGGCCGAGTATTATATCAACAAACCCATCTATCAGAACACGGCGGTTTTCATACCTACGTGTGAGAATATCGAGCGCGACGCTGTAATTATCATTTGTGATTTTTAAATGCGCAATCATGCTGAGCGCCTCCCCCGATAGGCAAGACAAAAGATAGTGCAGCTTAACTGCATCTGTAAGTGACGTCTGTAAGACTCCTAAAAATCGTAGTAAACGATGGCCAGTCCTCAACGCGTGAGCTGAGCTGGTTTAAATAAGAATTCTTATCTACGTTCTGTGTTTATACAAATGTATTATAGGTGTTACGTTACAGCTGTTTTAAATAAGTCGGCACACTATTGAGATTGAACCTGGGATAGGAGTCTTACAGACGTATTATGATATTTTAACTGCAGCGGAAAATATAAGTTTTACTTCAGAGTCAAGTCAGCTCACTTCTGCCGTTCTGCCCAAAATTGAACTACCAAAATTCAGCTCACGCGTTGAGGACTGGCCATCGTTTGCTACGATTTTCGGGAGTCTTACAGACGTCACTTACAGATGCAGTTAAGCTGCACTATCTTTTGTCTTGCCTATCGGGGCAGGCGCTCAGCATGATTGCGCATTTAAAAATCACAAATGATAATTACAGCGTCGCGCTCGATATTCTCACACGTAGGTATGAAAACCGCCGTGTTCTGATAGATGGGTTTGTTGATATAATACTCGGCCTACCTAATATTCATATCCGATCAAGCATACGCGCGACGTTTTTAACTCCGCTCATCTCCGCACAAAGCGCATTAAATAATCTGCGTTTACCTATGGATAGTAATTACGTATTTGTGTCTATTGTAGTTAGAAAATTACGAGGCGAGCTCCGCACCCTGTTCGAAAGAAGATACAGCATCTCGGACACTCTGCCCACCTTAGGTGATTTGATTTCTTTTTTAGAGGAGCACGCGCGCTGTATCGAAACCGAATATTCTAATGCAACGCGCGGTGTTACCTACTCACCACAAACTGGGCCCTCTCGTCAACACACACCCCCCGCAAACTCTCCGCGCAGTCCACGCTTTAGACCAATTAGTCCCGCGTATTCTCGTAATACGCAGCGCTCGCCATCGGCTCACACTTTAAGTAGCTATCACGTCAGCCCAGTTCCTCATTACCCTCAACGCTACTGGCCCCCCTCCCCCCGACCAGAGCGGCGCGAGTACTCAGCGCGGAATACAGATAAACACAAGTGATTCTACTGCCCCTATTGTAGGAATACAGAACACAAACTTATCGCGTGTCCAAAATATAATCATCAGCCCACTCAAGGTCGTTGGGATTTCATAAAAGCCAACGACAGATGTCGTAAATGTCTAGGTCCGCATTTTGAAAATGAATGTCGTTCGACAAACTCATGCAAAGAGTGTGGAAGTGCAAATCACCACACCTCGCTTCATCGTCACGGAACTCTAAATTCTCCGGTGTCGTCAGCGCATTTCCTTCCTCCTCATTTACGTGCACAGCCCCGCCGGCGTGCTCTAGACAAGCCACATACCTACACGGCCTACACACAACATACGCGTGCCCATCAATCATCATCATCAGACCCCAACCAATCGTCTGATCATGCACCGTCTACAACTCATCAATCTCAAAACAAAAAACAATGACTACCTACAATCACGGAGCACATAGAATTAGAAGATCAACCCAATAATTTAAAATGTCATTCAGCTCATAGTACACCTGCATCACATTCAGCTCATAAAATATCTAAATCTAGTTCAGCCCAATATTCTGTAGAATCAGCCCAAGTAAATTCAACTCAGCACATAGAAAACCCATTAAAAACTCCTGTGTTACTTCCCACAGTCATTTTAAATATATCTTATAAATGCGGAGAATATCACAAAGCTCGGGCTTTATTGGACTGTGGTAGCATGATAACGCTCATAACTCAGCGCATGACTAGAAATCTTAATTTGCAACCAAAACAATGTTCATTAAAAATTACAGGTGTAGGTGATCTGCACATACAAAATTCTAAAGGTTGGGTCACAATAACAT
This sequence comes from Phengaris arion, assembly GCA_963565745.1. NCBI lineage: Eukaryota > Metazoa > Arthropoda > Insecta > Lepidoptera > Lycaenidae > Phengaris > Phengaris arion. Next base: position 18,124,232 of record OY751449.1, on the reverse strand, counting down.
TTAGGCCCACACACCGTGACACGCCATCTATTACCACTACCGCTCATATTCTCAAAGACGTTACAGGTTATTTACCTTTGCAAAAAATACCAGATTTTATACAAGACTCAGCTCATCAGCTCATTCCATTGGCGGATCAAGCTTATCATACTCCTGCGCCCATTGATCTCATTTTAGGCTCAGACGTTTTGGGTCACGTTTTGGATGGTACTAAGATTGCTTTGGGCCCGGGGAAGCCCATAGCCTTCGGCACGATTTTTGATTTTGCACTCATAGGACTCGTTGAACACTCATGCGATTCACCTGTAGCTCAAGTTAACTCTGCTCATATTACTCATACTCATTATACTCAGTCAGCTCACTCTACACATTCTGCTCATTCTACTCATGATATTTGCAAAAGCCTGGAAAGATTCTGGGAGTCGGAAGAACCCCAGCCTCGTTCTGGTCATTCAAACCCGCTACACGAGCAATGTGAACACATATTCAGCTCAACCACCATTCGTGACGATTCAGGCCGTTACATGGTGACTCTTCCCTTCTTATCAGATGCACCCGTATTAGATAGTACTCATGCTATTGCTCTACGTAGATTTCTCAATTTAGAAAAACTGTTGCAATCCGATCACACACTGCGACAAAAATATATAGAATTCATGAACGAATACATAAACTCAGGACACATGACCGTGTCATCCGTCTACATTTACTCATAAACCTCATTATTATATTCCTCATCATGGCGTGTTCAAATCAGGTACTGACAAACTCCGCACAGTATTTGATGGCAGTTGTAAGTCATCCAATGGAGTCAGTTTAAACGATTGCCTGCACACAGGTCCAGCACTTCAACGAGACATTGTAGATATTATTATATCATTCCGCGCACTTCGTATAGTATTCAGCACTGACATAAAAATGATGTTTAGAAATATTCTCTTAAGACCAGACCAAAGACACTATCAGCTCATACTCTGGCGATCGTCTCCAGATCGACCTCTGCTCACATATGCACTCAACACTCTTACATACGGATTGCGCTCAAGTCCATATCATGCTATCCGCACACTATTACAATTAGCTGAAGATGAAGGTCATCGCTATCCTCTGGCTGCCCAAATTTTGCGTCAATTTGTTTTCGTGGATGATATACTTTGCGGCCATGACACCATAGAAGAAGCATCAGCACTCCAAACTCAGCTCATTGATTTGTTATCACTCGGTGGATTTAAACTTAGTAAATGGACATCTAACACACCTCAGCTCTTGCAAAGATTTCCAGACGATCAATGCGAAATGCCTAAAGACTTTGACATCAGCGCAGAGTCTCCATCAATTAAGGTTTTGGGTATTAGATGGATTCCCCAGTCTGATGAATTTACATATCACATCTCATTTCCACCAGTTACCCACATTACAAAACGTTCAATTCTTAGCACAGTAGCTTCTCTCTATGACCCAAACGGTTGGGTTACACCTGTCATATTCCGCGCAAAAATACTTCTTCAAAGGTTATGGTTAACTAAATTGGACTGGGACGATCCCACTCCAAATAATATTACAGATGATTGGCAGCGCATCTATCATGATCTTCCGCACATCTCAGATATACATTTTCCCAGACATATCGCTCCACACAAATACAAATCAACATACTCACTTCACGGATTCGCAGATGCTTCGGAAAGCGGTTTTGCTGCAGTGATATATTTACAAGAATCAGCTCACAACGGATCTGTTAACGTTCACCTCATAATAATTGCTAAATCTAAAGTCGCACCGATTAAAAATAAACTCACGATCCCCAAATTAGAGTTGTCTGCTGCAACTCTATTATCTCAGCTCATGTTGCGTGTCTCACAACAATTGTCTGCTCATCTCACAATTACACATCACGTTTGTTGGTCAGATAGTACCATAGTGATTGCATGGATAAAAACTCCGACCCATCGTTTACAAACATTTGAATCAAATAGAGTAACAAAAATTAACTCAAATTCACTCACACTTAAGTGGCGTCATGTACCTTCCCAATTAAATCCTGCTGACTGTGCCAGCAGAGGATTATCAGCTCAAGCTCTCACCGCTCATGATTTATGGTGGTCTCCTCCATGGCTGAAATTGCCAGAGGATACCTGGCCCAAGATGCCTTCAGCTCATACTCGACAAGACTTGCCAGGGCTCAAACCAAAATACGTACCATGCAATTTCTCGATACCCGGTGTCGATAGTGATCTGCTCACTCGCTTCAGCTCTTTAGAAAAACTAACTGGTGTCACTGCCTACATGAGGCGATACATTCGTAACTGTAAACTAAATTCAAACTCGCGACAACTAGGCCCTCTAACTGTAAGTGAACGTAGAGAAGCATTATTTTTCTGGATCCGCTCTGTACAGCAAAATGCATTCGCAGAAGATATTCACCGCCTGCAAACCGATAGAATCTGCACAGTACGACTACAACGTCTGTCGCCTTTTACGCAGGACGGTCTCCTCAGAGTAGGAGGTAGACTCACTCGTTCGGAACTCACATACGATGCTCAACATCCATTCATTTTGCCTAGTTCTAGTCCGCTCGTAGACCTCATAATAGATTACTACCATCGCATACACTGCCACCCTGGCACGGACACGCTACATGCTATTTTACGTCAGCAATTTTGGATATTATCTGCCCGCCGCATTATAAGGCACAGAACGTTTAAATGCATAAGATGTTTCCGTTGCCGCGCTCAGCCCGAAGTACCTGTCATGGCTGACCTGCCAGCTGATAGAGTCATACCTCAGCCCGTATTTAGTCACGTATCATCGGATTTCGCCGGACCGTTTCTGCTCAAATCAAGTCAATTACGTAATGATAAGTTAATTAAGGGATATTTTTGCATATTTGTTTGCCTCACTACAAAGGCGGTTCACTTAGAACCAGTCTCATCGCTCACTGCCGAAGCGTTTATTGCAACATTACAAAGGTTCTGCTCACGTCGCGGACTTCCGGTATTAATACGTTCGGATTGTGGCACAAATTATGTAGGAGCTAGGAATCATCTACTAGAGGTACAACAATTTCTCAATGACAATAACGACGCCATTTCTCATAAACTCTCAACTCAAAATATAACTTGGTTACTCAATCCGCCTGTGTAAAATTGGAATTAATTAAATATAAATAAACTAAAAGAAATATAATTGTTTATAAATAGATTTAAAAGACGTGTAAAACGTAGTTAATTGGTCTTGCGATAGATGACGCTGTACAACTCGACTGGTGATGTTATCAATATATTGTGTTCGTTTCAATGCCCAACGATAGATGTCACTATGTCGAAGGGGCGGTTTTTTTAGATCGCGCTATCGTTTGACCGAGTCTAATTTTACTTATTAATTAATAGATTTCCATACTGTGAGTTAAAATTGTACGAGATTTAATAACGAGTTGTATTACCGAGTGTTTATACGAGTAGTGTTAATAAACGAGTAAGTTACGTGTGTGAGTGTTTCATTTTTGACATGGTGCCGAAACCCGGGATGGAGTGTGAAGCGTATACGAGACGGTGAAGGCACAAGGAACTTGTGTAAAAGTGAAAAGTAAATGGGAAAGTGAACACTAGTGCAAAGGATTAAGTGTAAGTGAAAATCGTGCTAAGTTAAAGGAATTTGGACCCTAAAACCGTGAGTAAAAAGACTTAAGAAAAGTAAAGTGAAAAAGACTTGTAAAAAATTTCGCTATAATACAAGTGAGCTGTGGACTTGTAAAAATTTCAAAAAAAAATAATAAATAAATAATATTAGACTTGTAAAATTTTCGTGAATTTATTCTATAGACTTAGAAAAAATTGTGGTGTTTTGGACTTGTAAAAAATTGAAGCAATAATATTAGACTTGTAAAATTTCCGTGAATCTATTCTATGAACTTATAAAAATTTTAAGTGATATGGACTTATAAAAAATCTTGTGCATTAATATTAGACTTGTAAAACTTTGTTCGGTAAACGAAAGGTTCCAATAGATAAAGACTGATATAAATTTTGAGTCGTGCCTCAAGTGGTTCAGATAGAATTAGTTGTTGCAAACTTTATATAGAACTTTAACACGTGTAATACGAACTGTGAACTGTCTTTCAAAATGGAGAAATTAATTAAAGGGCAAAAGGAATTGTATGACCAATTGGTTAAAGCCGAACGTAACTTTAAGAAATCTAATCAGGAAACACGAAAGAAACATAATTATTTAATGGCTAGAATGGAAGCTTTAGAGAAGTTAGAAGAGACTTTTAATCAAAATCATCTTGAGATTATGGCAATGGTGACGGATGAAGAAATACAAAAATATGAATATTTCTCAGACGATAAGCAAGATGAATTTCAAGAATTATTTATACAGTATAAAGCTCTATTGAAAGATTACCTTGGTTTTCAAACGCCGCACACCACACCACAAACAGATTCTGCAAAAAATTCGTTGCCAGCACTGAAATTAAATAGTTCTGAGGTGCAATTACCGAGAATACAGCTTCCACATTTTTCTGGAAAATATAACGAGTGGCAATCATTTTATGATATGTTCGTGTCCTTGATACATGAAAATCAATCACTTTCGCCGGTACAAAAACTGCATTACCTTAAGTCGAGTATGTCTGGAGAACCTGAGGCCTTACTTAGAAACTTTCCCACAACATCCGCGAATTATCAAGAAGCGTGGGAACAACTAACTAAGCGCTACAATAATAAGCGATATAATTGTAACGCAATAATGAAAACTTTATTCGGACAAAAACATATACAGCACGAATCGACTAATGCATTGAGACATTTATTAGATACCACGACATCTTGTTTAAAAGCACTTAATAATCTCAATATTCATACGGATCAATGGGATCCAATAATACTTTATTTAGTAGTATCGAAATTAGACCAAGAGTCTTTGAGACAGTGGGAGACATACGTAACTGCTGTTTCGGACGATTTGCCGAAATGGACGCAACTAGAACAATTTTTGGACGCACGTTTCAGAACTTTAGAGTTGATAGAAACAAACAAGCAAACAAGACAATTGGTGAAGACGAAAACTTTTCATTCTGCTATGGAAGTAAAAAAGAGAGCACCCGAGCAAAAGTGTGTAGTATGTAATGGCCCGCATTTCATTTATTATTGTACCCAATTTAAGAATAAATCTGTACTAGAGCGACAAAATCTGGCACAGGCCAGGAGATTATGCTTCAACTGTCTTGCACCGACGCATCCAGTTTATAAATGTTACCAGAACGCTTCCTGTCGTAAATGCGGCAAAAAGCACCATACGATGCTTCATTTTGAAAAAGAGGATAAAGACGCTTACGATAGATCGAGGAAATCTGAAACAAATAAGAGAGATAATCAACAAGATGAAAGAGAATTTACTGTAGAGAGGGGCGCGGATAATATAGTTACAAATTTTTCGAGGGAAACTGTTAAAACTTATAATGTACTGTTAGCTACAGCTGTAGTAAAATCTAAATCTAGACACGGTTATTATGTAATAAGAGCTTTAATTGATCAGGGCTCTCAAGCCTCATTTGTTAGTGAACATACTGTGCAATTATTAGGTCTTAAACGTACACATGTAGATGGTAAGGTGTGTAGTTTGGGAGAAGGTCATATTAATATAAAATATGCAGTCAGTCTTGAAGTGGAATCTCGTCATGAACCTGAAAAAAGGGTCTGGGTTAATGCTTATGTACTAAAATCACTTACCTCATTGTTGCCGAGTCGAAAAGTGAGTATCCCTGATTGGTTGGAATTAAAAAACTTACCTCTTGCAGATCCAGAATTTGCATCCCCAGGTAATGTTGATATGTTACTTGGTGCTGATGTATATGGAGAAATATTACAAAACGGAGTAAAGAAGAGTCCGCATGGGAATTTACTAGCTCAAAATACGTTATTTGGATGGATTTTGTCTGGAAAAATATCACAGGAGTTTAATAGAGAAAACATAGTAACGTTACATGTACAGATACGAGAAGATGAGCTATTGAAGAAATTTTGGGATATAGAGAACGAGCCTAATAGTATTGAGAAAAGGTTAACAGAAGAGGAAAAGGAGTGTGAGAGATTATACGAGAAAACTACCACTAGAAGAGACGATGGGAAGTTTATTGTTAGATTACCGTTTAAAACAAATGACCCGAAATGTCAATATGGACAAACGTGTGACACAGCTTTTAGAAAACTATGTGCATTAGAGAGAAGGTTAAATAAGAAACCTAATTTATACAGTGAATATAATAACGTGTTGGAGGAATACGTAGCACTCAAACACATGGAAACAGTAGATAGTGACGATGCTTATAACTCCACATCTGTGTATCTTCCTCATCATGCGGTCGTGAGGGAAGACAAAGCTACAACAAAAGTGCGAGTGGTATTTAATGCCTCAAATAAAGGCATCAATAACGTGTCCTTAAATGATGACCTTATGATAGGTCCTAAGCTTCAGCAAGATTTGCGTCATTTGTTGCTAAGGTGGCGTAAGCATCCTATAGTTTTAATTGCTGATTTGGTCAAAATGTATCGCCAAGTGCAAGTACATCGAGATGATGTCAAATATCAACGTATATTATGGAGAACTAATCCAGAGTATCCTGTTCAGCATTACCAACTATTGACATTGACTTTTGGAACAGCTTGCGCGCCGTATCTTGCTGTGAAAACTTTACAAACATTAGCACATATAGAAAAGGATAAGTTTCCAGTTGCTGCACATATTACTTTAAATGATTATTATGTTGATGATCTCATGACCGGATGTGAGACAGAGACAGAAGCATTAAATATATACAAGGAAATGACTGAACTGATGAAGTCTGGTGGTTTTGAATTACAAAAGTGGAGTAGCAGTAATGAACGAGTTACGAATTATTTTGAGAAGAATAAAATAAATACTGAGAAATCTATAACAATAAATAATGATAATACGGTGAAGGTATTAGGTATAAAATGGAATCGAGTGACAGACAAGTTTGAGTATGTAGTTAATTTAGAGAAAACGGAGGAACCTATTACGAAGAGGAGGATTTTATCGGACATAGCTAAACTTTATGACCCTATTGGATGGATTTCACCAGTGGTTGTTACTGCCAAAGTCTTTATTCAGAAATTATGGAAAGCACATTTAGAGTGGGACGAAGAATTACCAAAAGATTTATTAACAGAATGGCTAAAATACAGAAATGAGTTAATTAATACTATGAATATTTTGATTCCACGATGGCTTCGCTGTACAAAAAGGTGTAAGCTTGAGCTTCATGCATTTTCTGATGCATCAAATATAGCATATGCAGCTGCTATTTATCTGAGAGTTTTGGACGAGAAACAACAAGTACAGGTAATGCTGGTTACTGCCAAAACTAAAGTAGCACCGATTGAGAAGGAGTTATCAATACCTAGGTTGGAACTTTGTGGTGCTACTTTGGCGGCAAAGCTATTAAATGAAGTTTCACAGGTAATGAAAATACCTAAAAGTAATTTGTTCGGATGGACCGACTCTACGGTGGTTCTGGCTTGGTTACGAGGACCTGCTTGTCGATGGGCGACATATGTGAGTAACAGAGTATCACATATTCTAACAATTATGGATTATGAGCAGTGGGGACACGTGTCAACTGATGTTAATCCAGCAGATTGCGCATCTAGAGGGTTAAAACCAACGGAGTTAAGTAGTTATGATTTATGGTGGTATGGTCCGAGTTGGCTATCGAGATTAAATGTTACAGTTAATAGACCTGATTTAATTGAGACACACGAAGAAGAACGAGTTAAAACTTTTGCTATAATGGATGAACAAATCGAATTCGAATGGACAAAATTTTCTGAATTGAGTAGAATGTTAAAAGTGATTTCGTGGTGTAGAAGATTTCGTAAGATTAGAGTACCTATTAATGAAAGAAAAGAATTTTCAAAATTTATTACACCGGATGAGATGGAAGAAACTTTAGATTTATGTATTAGACAAGTTCAAGAATATACTTTCGCGGAAGAGATACACGCGCTAAAAACTAAAGGAGAAGTTGCTAACCGGAGTTCTTTACGCACGCTTTGCCCTTTTTTGGATAAAAATGGGGTTTTAAGAGTGAGTGGACGGTTGACGCAATCAGACGTGAGTTATGATCAGATGCATCCCATTATTTTGCCAGCTAAGAATCATCTTAGCCAGTTAATAGTGACAAATGCTCATGTAAAAACTCTTCATGGCGGACCTCAAATTATGATGAGTTTTTTGAGGACTAAATTTTGGATTTTGAGAGCTCGTGATATGGTTAAAAAGTGTTACCGTAATTGTGTTACTTGTTTGAGGTATTCTAGATCAACAGCTACGCAGTTGATGGGACAATTACCGGAATGTAGACTTAAACCTAGTCGTCCGTTTAAGATTTCGGGTGTGGATTACGCCGGTCCTATAAACATAAGGTTTTCTCCTGGACGCGGTGCTAAATCCTACAAAGGATACATTTGTTTGTTCGTATGTATGGTGACTCGGGCAATACATTTAGAAGCAGTTTCGGATTTGACAGCTAAAGGGTTTATTTCTGCGTTTCGGAGATTCGTTTCTCGTAGAGGACATTGCCAAGATTTATATAGCGATAATGGAACTAATTTTGTGGGTGCAGATGCTATCTTAAGGAACATGTTTGATAGTGCTAAATCGGAGTTTACTAATGAAATAGCAGAGTTATTAAGTTTAGAATCAACTAGATGGCATTTTATTCCACCTAGCGCACCCAATTTTGGAGGAATATGGGAGGCGGGTGTACGATGTACTAAATCTCATTTAAAACGTGTCATCGGGGATACAACTTTGACTTTTGAGGAGATTTCCACTTTGCTTACGCAAATTGAAGCTTGTTTAAATTCCCGGCCTTTAAGCGTTATTAGTGATGACCCTAACGACCCTCTTCCACTAACGCCTGGACATTTTTTAATAGGTGAGCCTGTTTTAAATTTAATGGATGTAGATCATACAGATTCAAATGTTTCGAGTTTGGATAGATTTAAGTTAATTCAAAAAATGTTAAATTTATTTTGGAAGCGATGGTCTAAAGAGTTTTTAAGTAATTTAAATCAGAGGAAAAAATGGTGTAGTAGAAAACCTGAACTAGATGTGGGAGATATTGTAGTTGTAAAGGATGATAACATTCCACCTGCCAAATGGATATTAGGAAAAGTTGTAGAAAAGCATGCTGGGCCTGATAATGTATGTCGAGTTGTAACTTTAAAATGTAGTAAAGGGCTGCTTAAGCGTCCTGTCAGTAAGTTATGTCTTTTAACTAAACCCTAGGATTAAAGGACCAAGTCCTTGGTGGCCGGAATGTGTAAAATTGGAAGTAATTAAATATAAATAAACTAAAAGAAATATAATTGTTTATAAATAGTTTTAAAAGACGTGTAAAACGTAGTTAATTGGTCTTGCGATAGATGACGCTGTACAACTCGACTGGTGATGTTATCAATATATTGTGTTCGTTTCAATGCCCAACGCTAGATGTCACTATGTCGAAGGGGCGGTTTTTCTAGATCGCGCTATCGTTTGACCGAGTCTAATTTTACTTATTAATTAATAGATTTCCATACTGTGAGTTAAAATTGTACGAGATTTAATAACGAGTTGTATTACCGAGTGTTTATACGAGTAGTGTTAATAAACGAGTAAGTTACGTGTGTGAGTGTTTCATTTTTGACACCGCCTAAAGCCCCATGGATGGGAGGTATCCATGAGATTAATGTTAAATCCACAAAGCAACTTCTATACCGTGTTATCGGTGAGCAACACCTCACTTTCGAGGAATTCTTAACTCTGCTCACTAGAATAGAAGCGGTGTTAAACTCTCGACCCATCAGTCCACTTTCGTCCGATCCCACGGACTATCAGCCCCTTACTGCCGGCCACTTTCTCATTGGCCGTCCGCTCACAGCTCTCCCCGAGCTGACTCTAGATGAAAGAGTAATATCTCCGCTCAAACGCTTTCAGCTCATTCAATCACTCTCTCAGCGCTTTTGGAACCTTTGGACCAAGTCCTACCTCCATACCCTTCAAATCCGCTCCAAATGGCTTTCCTCTTCCTCTCCACCCAAAATTGGAGAACTGGTTCTGCTCAAGGAGGATAATTTGCCTCCTCTACAATGGAAGATGGGAAGGATCTCACGTCTGCTACCTGGGAAAGATGGAGTCATCAGAGTTGTGTACTTGGACACCACTCAAGGCCAGCTGCGGAGGCCTGTCGGCAAGATTGCCCGGCTCCCACTGGATTCTGCTCAAGATGGGGCTCAGCTCGCCGCCTGTGCTGGCCCCCCAGGATGTTCGCGCCAACACTAGCGCGACGTTTAGAATAAACACAAAGGACATTCAATTCGACCAATCACAACGCGAGTATGGCCGACCAACTCAGGGGCGCTGTCAGAGAGTGACGTACACTTGCAATTAGAACCCCTTCCGCGCTGGATGCATTTTCAGCTCATCCCGAAACCTAGTGAACGCGAACATAGTATGAACCTAGTGTGCGCATATTTATTGGTGCTCGTTAATATAAGACCAAATTCGCCGGCGAACCGCGATAAATCTATCGATAATCCGCTAAACAGCTGTGTAGTGTAGTGAGAAGAAACCTCCGCCCAGATTCAGAACCACCAGCTCAGCAATAAGGTCAGTCCCAGATTTCTCCAGCCCTCACATTAACCTATATACCTACTTCCCTCAGCTCAAAGTCGTATGTGTAAGTTCCTAGCTTACCTTACCGCCTTACCTTTATTAAATTTAAAGTTGAATAAAATTGAGGCACTTTCCATTAAATTTGATAACTTGCAAAGTGAAATTGAAGTTTTAAATTGTGAATGCATTGACATTGAGATTGAAGAGCGTGATTTTATTGAAAATGAAATCATCAGTAGCATGGCTATTGCCAAATTAATAATACAAGAGTACAAGTTAGAGAACAAGGAGCAATCTCAATGTTTTCATGAGCACAATGATTTGGGTGTTAGGTTGCCACAAATTCAAATTGAGAAATTCAATGGTCAATATTTTCACTGGCTGCAGTTCCATGATACATTTGAAAATTTAATACTTAACACTGAGCATATTACGCCTATTCAAAAGTTTCACTATTTAAACTCTTATTTAGAAGGTGATGCAGCAAGGATTATTTCAAATCTAGAGGTATCCTCTGCAAATTATACTAAGGCTTGGGATCTAATTTGTGAGCGTTATAATAATAAAAGATCACTAATTAACTTGCATTTGAAATCACTTTTTTCTATACAAATTATTCAAAAGGAATCAGACAGGTCGCTTCGTTTCCTCGTAGATCAGGTAAATAAGGACTTGCGTGCACTATCAAGTCTAGGCCAACCTACTGAACAGTGGGATATATTATTAATTTACATTTTATTATCAAAATTGGATACTCAAACATTAATAAAATGGGAGGAATATAGAAATACCTTAGATGATATTCCAACATTAAATATCTTCTTTAAATTTTTAAATGACCGTGCTGACGTTTTGGAGGCTTTGTATAGGAATAAGAATGATAATTTGTTTAATAAGGGCAGTGCATCTAATTCTCTGGTACAAAATAACAACAACAACAAAGGTTTTTTAAGTAAGTCCAAAGGCAATTTTAATAAGTTTGGAAATAATTATACAAAATCACATACGGTTACCAATCAAAGGTATACCCATTATATGTGCATAATCTGTGATGGCGAGCACAAGATTTATGATTGTGAATTATTTAAATCAAAAAATATTCAAGATAGAATTAGTGAAGTTAATAAATACAAATTGTGTATTAATTGCTTAAGACAAGGGCACCTAGTAAAGGATTGCAAAATGGGACCTTGCCATCAGTGTAACAAAAGGCATAACAGCTTGCTTCACAATCCAGAGCTAACAGAAAATAATGTTAGTTGTAACACAGTCATGCGTGATCCTAAAGTCACTATGTGTTATTACAATAAATATATGAATGAAACATTATTGCCAACTGCTCTTGTTAATGTATCTGATCCAAATAATTCTAATAAAACAATAAAGGTTACGGCTCTTTTGGATTGTGGAAGCCAATCTTCATTTGTAACTCGTTCATTAAAGAAAAAATTATGCCTAAAATCCAGCTCAGTAAATACTAGGGTGGTAGGTATAGGTAATAATGCATTAAATAACATGTTGGACGTTTGTAAAGTCAAACTAAGTTCTACAAATAGTTCTTACGAGTTGATTTCAACATGCATGATTTTAGAAACATTAACAAGTGATATACCTAGAAATCACTTAGATGTAGATAAACTTGCGTTACCTAAAAACTTAAGACTGGCTGATCCTGAATTCTATAGGCCAGGATCAGTTGATTTATTAATTGGGTCAGATATATTCTGGGATATAAAAGGAAGCAAAACTAAAGATATTACAAATAATCGGATTAAGTTAAGAAGTTCAAGTTTTGGATGGATAGTTTGTGGTTCATTACTTTTGAACAATTCTCATAGTAAAAGAATTCTTCAGTGTAATCATATTTTAGGTCAAATGTCAGAAAATAATATTGATGATTATATTTTGCCTAAATTTTGGGAAACCAAAGGATTTCCCTAAGAGGTCTTTTCTTAGCCAAAGCGAAGAGATTTGCGAAAATCATTTTTTTGAAACAACAAATAGATTAGAATCTGGTAGGTTTTGTGTTAAGTTGCCATTGGTGGATACTCCTGACTGTTTAGGTGACACTTACAAAACTGCAAGATTTAGGTTTTTAAGATTAGGGAAGCGTTTTAAGAAAAATTCTGATTTGAGATTAGAATACACTAAATTCATTAATGAATATGCTACATTAGGCCATCTTTCCAAATCCAAAATTGCTAAACCTCATAATTCATATTTTTTATGTCACCATCCTGTATGGAAACAAAATAGTGAGTCAACTCGTCTCCGTGTAGTGTTTGATGGTTCGGCTGCCTCATCATCTGGATATTCTCTAAATGATATCTTAATGACAGGTCCTACTGTGCAAGATAGTCTTTTTTCTATTTTAATTAGAAGCCGTCAGTACAAATATCTACTCTGTGGCGATATAGAGAAAATGTACAGGCAGGTGCTCTTACATGAGAGTGACCGTGATTTGCAATTAATACTATGGAGGGAGCATGAAAATGAGCCAATTCACACATTAAGGCTAAATACGCTTACCTACGGTACTGCCAGTGCTAGTTTCCTTAGTACAAGGTGTCTCTGGCAGTTAGGCGAGGAGCAGGAGGATAAATTTATTAAAGAAATAATTCAAAGGGATTTCTATATCGATGATGTCATAACTGGTAGTAATGATGAGCAAGAATTGAGCTATATTAAGAGTTCTATAACTAATGCTTTAAATAGTGGTTGTTTTAATCTTAGAAAATTTAAGTGTAACTTACCTAGCATACTTGAAAATGATCTCAAAGAGTCGCAAGATAGTCTTATAATAAGTGAATCTACCAGTGCTTTAGGATTAGGGTGGAATCCATCTAGCGATACCTTGCATTTTCCATTTGAAACTATCAAAACAAGTGATGTTCATACAATAAATAAGAGATCAATCTTATCTAATTCATTTAAAATATTTAACCCACTCGGGCTCTTAAGTCCATGCATCATTCAACCAAAATTATTAATACAGAGATTGTGGAAAGATATAATTAGGCTGGGATGAACTGGCCCCTAGTGATATTCAGAAGGAATGGCTTAAGTTTGTCACAAATTTAAAATATTTAAAGGAATTTAAGCTGCAAAGACAGGTTATAATTGATGATCCTATAATGATTGAATTGCATTCTTTAGTGATGCATCTAAAGTTGCTTATGGAGCATGCATTTATATTAGATCCATTAATATGACTGGGCAAATAAATGTGCATTTATTGTGTTCAAAGTCAAAAGAAGCTCCGCTTAAACCTATGACAATACCTCGTCTGGAATTGTGTGCGGCACTGCTAGCTGCTCGTTTATGTGAGGCTGTTTTAAGGTCATTGCGTTACAAACCATCTTCAATATATCATTGGTGTGATTCGAGTGTGGTTCTAGCTTGGATAAATAGTGACATTAGCAAACTAAAAACTTATGTAGCTAACCGTGTATGCGAGATACATGAATTAACTATTTCAAAGTCATGGCGTTATGCAAACACTAAATTTAATCCTGCTGATTTAATTTCACGGGGCATTGATGCTAGTAAATTGTTAGAGTCAAGGATATGGTGGTCCGGTCCAGATTTTTTAAATAAAGATGAAACTGAATGGCAGAATAGGTTGGACGGCGGTAGGTTAGACGGCGCTAGATTAGACGCCGTTAGGTTGGACGGCGTTAGGTTTCACGCCGTTGAGTTGGACGGCATTAGGTTAGACGGCTTTAGGTTGGACGGCGGTAAGTTGGTCGGCGTTAGGTAGGACGGCGTTAGTTTGGACAGCCTTAGGTTGGACGGTGGTAGGTTAGTCGGCGGTAGGTTAGACGGCGTCGTTAGGAAGGACGGCGTTTTGTTGGACGGTGTTAGGTTAGTCGGATTTAGGTTAGACGGCGTTAGGTCGTTCGGTTGGTCGAACGGTTTTAGGACTTGTAGTGCTAATTCAATAAGGTTAATAATAATTAAGGTCAATAAGGTACTTATTCAATTAGGTGCGAATAGAATTGTTAGGTTTGAAAAAATTATTCGTGGGTTCGTCTGTGTCTTTCAATTCGGTTATCAGTCCCCGTAGAACATATCTTATGCATCAATGTCAGTTTGACAGCTGTCAATCTGACAGTTGATTTATAACAGGCGCCAAGTAAAAGGCGCTGCAAACAAAGTGTAATTTACGAGACAATGGTGTGGAATATTTATTATTTAAAAGAATTATATTATATAAGGCAGCCTCAGCTCGTCCCTCAGCTAGCAGCTAGGGCAAACGATTCTCGCAGGTTGCACCGAGGATCAGCCAGTGATCACCTACTCGCCCGCTGCCGGCAGCAGCAATCCTTCACATACATGCTAAAAAAGTATCACTGTGTTATAATGTAGTTATTTATGGAAAAATGTACTCCTTACAATAGTTTATTTATATCCTCTACGTAGTTTTAGTACTCTTGGCAACAAAAAGTTATAACTCACGTTATTTAGCTTCCCACAGACACTGCTCTCTCTCTTGGTTACATGCAAGATAGTCTTCAAGTCCAACACTTACATGACTTGTATCGACATTCAACCTGTACATTCTTCATACGATCTGATTCTGGGCAATACGTTCGCGATGTTTCAATTGACTTGCATTTGTATTTTTTACGACTTCTGCCCTATATTCAAACATACATTCAAAATTCACATAATTCACTTCATAATCTATAAATTCTTGCGTTCTGCAAAGTGCTTCATGTTAAAATTACTGAGAACGATGAGACGCACAATCAACTACAACGAATGTTAGAATAAACTACAACGGATGGCGCGTTAGCCAGGGTCTAACAGAGATATCAGGCGCCCTAAAGTTTAACAGAAATAAAAGCAAAAAAAAAAGTTTGACGTTACCAATTGCCATAGACTATAGTCATACGTTTTTAATGATTTTTAATTATTATTGACCATGGATACAAGTACGTACACATTTTATAAGAAAAATAGTAGTGCGTGGAGTCCCTCCGCGCGGAAGAAGTGAAACTTCAGAAATATGGAAATGAAAATAGGAAGAGGTAGAAATTTATTTTTAGTGAAATTATATTGCTTGTAATAAACAAGAGACGTACGTTAAGTTATGTCAAGCATAACCTTAAATCCGTCGCATTGGCCGTGGGATTGTTTTCACTCATTTTTTACAATTGTTATCCACTGAATTTCAAAATAAAAAATGCAGGAGCGTTAAACGTTCGGTAATACATAATATACATAATATTCTTATATATTATCTTCGCTTATCAGTAATACATAATATACATAAGGAACCTATATAGTTTCGCTCATCCGTCCTTCTGTCTGTCTGTCTGTCCGCGCTTCTAGCTTCTGTTATTATGAATATAAATTTATTTATATACATAATTACAGAAATTGATTTGAAACATTAATTGATGATTGGTATAGTTATGTATAAAATAATAATAATTTTATATTTTAGGGGTATTTTAGGGCTCTCCGTATATGTAAAGTGAGGGTCAAAAAAATTTTCACTCTACGCCATCCCGTAGGGTATCGTTGAATAGGCCTTTTTAATTATTAGAAGCAAGGTTTCATTCTTCTCTTCGTCTAACTTTAGGAAGCTAAAGTTGGTTCCATAGTAAAAGTTGCTTATATTCACTCCTGAAAGTGTGAAAAAACACTGACTGAAAAACACCCTGTATCAGTGGAATATTTCCGTCCGGAGAAAATTCAGAGCAATGAAAATAGAACTCTGGAGTCTGGACTAATAGTAGAAAATCGATCACACGAGTTTTGAGTCAAATGTCTATGTCATATGTGACTGTTGTCAAATCGTGCGTTCGATTTTCAACTCTATTGTATTAATCCAAAGTTCTATTTCCAATGCTCTGAACTCTATCCAGATGTTAATATTCTGAGCCTCAGCCTTATGTGTTATTGTAGATTTGCCACGGACGGAAGGTTATTGCTTTGAGTAATCTGCCGTTAACTGTACATAATGCCATCCAAGAAGTTGGACAACTATTCATCGAATACACAAGGAAAGGAGATAAAGATACAAACGAAAGAGAGAAAAAAATGTCACTTTCATCTGTCTCTGTATTATTTATTTTCCTTGTTTATTTGACAAACATGAGATCAAGTCATCTAAATATATCTTTGATCCATTGCATATTGGACCAATATCTTTTATATATGTAATACCACACTGTGATATAATTGTTCGAAATCAAAAAACTAAGTGCCAAACACACCGACCAGCCTGCAAATCCAGCACCGGTACTAATGACGGTCATTGTTACCGGTGCTGGATTTGTTGGCTGGATGAATGGATGAGTTTAGCATTAATTTTTTGTTTTCAATTATATTGACGATGAATCTACTTCCTTACTACCTCAAATCAAGAACTATTTTGCTTCGAACTAAGCCAAAAAAAGGTTAAAAGTAAAAATAGCTTTTTACATAGTATTTTCGAATTATACTCTACCGACATTATATAGTAATATTTATTTATATATTGTAGCTATTTATAGGCAACTGGAAAGTCGTTTATCGCTACAGGTTTGTTATTTAGTTTTAAAACTAGTCGTAGAACACAAGTTTTATTTGCGCCTTTAATAGCGTACAGAGTAAAGAAATTATGTTACGTGAATAGGAGGAACAAATAGTATATGGGCAACAAAAGAATACACAAGACTACCTACAGTCCAGTAAATTACTACAATTTTTATAAAAAATCTATAACCCGACTAGTTACGTAGGTAGATTATAATATAGAATCTATTGACAACACATTTTTTCAATAATTTCAATTAAAAAAAAATTCATAGCTGTAGTTGGGGCGCTCTGGTGGAACAAACATACATACCTACATAGACTACTAAAATCATTAACCCTTCCATTTGGTTTCGCCGTAGTCGGGCAAAAAAGCCGAGGCATAAATAAAAGACATTATGATCTCAGTACATTATTTATTAATTACAACTAGTAATCACATTAGTATTAAACGCTCCATCAACAAATAAATATAAAGAAACCCCTCAAAATATTGTGTTTAACTTAAACAGGAAGAATAAATCGACCAAATTAATGTGTCATAATATGTGTGTCATTGTATTTTCGTATTGCGCGGTAAACGTGTGACATTTCATCGGTCTTTGTTTACAAAAAGATTACATTTGATCTGAACAGAATTCATTTTATTGTAATTTGCAATGTTAAGTATTAAAAGGAAAATAAATTCAGCTAAAATTTTAACTATTTCGCTACTCGATCTTCATAATTTTGAAGTCGGTACCAGCTCGTACAACATCCTGATAAAACAATAATAATATAATAATATCTATGGACGCTTCACACCACGTCATTCTAATCCCGTGGTTTAAGTTCTCGAAGAACTTGTGTTACGGGTACCAGACAACGGAAATATATTTAATACTTTTATATTATACACAAAGAAGAACGGTCACGTCCCATAGAAAAAAAACCCAGAGCCGACAGAAAAGTGACATATCTCAGTTTTTTTTGTTATTATTTATATAGTCATATTAAATAGTTTTTATATTCGAAATCAATGGCTAACACCAAAATATTGCCTTATGTTTTTGTTCAGGCTTTACACTAAAAAAAATACAAAATGCCTACTTATGTACAAAATTCGTAAATGTATGTAATTAAATGTCGATACATTAGTTATGGGGTGTATCTAGGTGACCTGGAGATACAACTGGGTTATATAATTTTTGAATTCCTAGTAATACGATCAACTTAGGATTAATTAAAATCGTCATATTCGATGATTCAGATCGGATTACTCCAGTAATCCGTTGACACCTGTTCGAGCTTATAACGGTGATTAGAGAACTAAAAAGTTAATTAATCACCGCGGTTACAATAATAGGTATTCGTATTTTTAATTTTAACGCAGCCGGGATTAATGAACTTTTTAGTTCACTTATCTCCGTTATTAGCTCGAACTTGCGTCAACGTAGATTAGTGGAATAATCCTTAAGATCATATGTGATCTGATCTGATCGTTGATCAGAGATTTAGGTACCTATCAACGGGGTTCCACCAAAAATAAAACCAATGTGTCGAAATAAAGTTTTATTGTATTTATATGTCCCTTAAAACATAATCCATACCCAGTGCGGGGTGGCTAAAGTGATCTTGATATCTAGCCCACCCTAAGTAATATACAACACTAATGATGTGTGCACAACTTCCCAATGTCCTTTTGCCATGGTAGCATGAGCAGTAATATTCTGTAATTTCGTTTATTCCATTTATATTCTCATCAAACATAATATAAGTATAATATATTTTTGTTGTAACGTGTCGTGAATGGATTCTGCACCTGATTAAAATATTATTATTTCTGCCCTCTATTGCCGCCGGATGTCTATATATTTCCATATTATATACTCCCGTGGTTTTCAAGTGTTCACTGCAGTACGACCGTGCTAACCTCACGTGATATGTACCAATTGAGGATTTAATTATGTCTTCAATTGTCAATTGGGGAAAATGTTCAACTTCGGGATCATTTGCAGTCATTCTGTGAAACGTCACTCTATGTCTATTCAGATTATTCTCCTCCACATACTCGGCCAGACGATTAGGGCGTTGTATGTTCCGATTGATTGTTTCAATGAAATCTTCTGTGTACGGACTGTCTTCGTACGGATCTTGAAAATAATTAATCAAAGCTGCAGCAATTCTAAAATCCTCAAATATATGCGGCACATGTTTGTTGAATACTTTGTTTCTGAATATCTTGAAGTCTCGCTTGAATCTGCCGTTTATAGTTTCTATGACTCAGCGCACCATTGTAATAAGTCTTGATTTATTAGCTTGATCGGTGTTTAATTGCGTGTCTTGCCTTCTTTTGCTTGGCGGCATATGAGCTTCATAGCCAAATGTTTCAATTAAGGGAATTGAGTCCCGAAAGCCTCAATCCAAAATAAATACATCTCCTTGATGAAAAAAATAATGGAAATGGTCCGTCTTCAATGGGTTCATCATGGTTTTCTAATATCTCCTTCATTATATCAGCATCTGTTGTCCGTGCTAGGGTTGCCAGATGTCCGGTATTTAAGCGTACAGTCCGGTATTTTCGAGGCCTGTCCGGTAAAAAATAAATGATCATACCGGACAGAACAATGTCCGGTATTTTGAGGAAAGTCGATAATACTGGTTACAAGCGCTTACAAAAGTAGGCATACGAAAGCCCTCAAACGCAAAACTCGCGCGCGCTGCTCTGTATCTGCGTCTGCGGGCTCTCACTTTATCACTGTATACCCGTCTCACTCACTCGTACTCGCTGCCTGCATCCACTCCCCCACCCGCGCGCGCCCGGTGTGTATTGTTTTGATTTTTTGAGTTTTATTTACCAATTACCTAGTCGATAATTAGATAACGCGACGTTCGGGAGTGTTTACGCAGATGATCTAAGTACCTAATTGTTAAAAGAAGCAAAGTTGTTCATCGTAGTTGCGTGTCTGTTTGTGTTTTTGACTGTCTGTTTTACACAAAGCTAATGAAAAATGGAGAAAGAAGAATCTACCACCAGTTCTGCAACACCGCCAAAGAAAATAAGGCGAATGTGTCATTATAATAAAGACTGGGAAAATAAATATTCTTGGATAACTAAAGCCAACGTCGACACTAGAGCTTACTGTAAAATTTGTAGAAATGAATTTGCTGTGGCTGAAGGTTTGAAGTGGGTGAACCAGCATGCCTCTACAAAAAAGCATAAAGAGGCGGAAAGTGCGCAAGCCAAGTCCCAAAGAATGGACACTTTCTTCACGCCTAAAGGAAGCGCACAGAGTGAAAAAGTTAGCCTGTTAGCCTTGCCGAGCTAGCAGATATTTTTCACTCTGTAAAACATCACATCTCCTATTTGGCTCAAGATTGTTCATTAAAGGTCAGAAAACAAACCATCACAGATTCAGAAATCGTCAAATAAATGACCGGAGGGCGCACCAAATGCACTGCCGTAGTGAATCAAGTTCTGTACCCTTATTCAATGGAACTGGTTCAAGAGGATTTGAAAGAAGACGTGCCTTTTTCCGTCGCTACTGATGCGTGGAATAAAGGAAACAAGAAGTTGTTCCCAGTTTCCGTTCAGTATTTCACAACAAAATCTGGAATGTGCCGAAAAATTTTAGATTTCTACGAAGATCCTTTCGAAGACTCGCGATCTATAAAAAATCACCTGTCCAAAGTCTTAACAGAAGCAAATCTTTCTTGGAGCAGAGTAACTGCGTATGGAGCAGATAACGCTTCTGTTAATTATGGAGTGAATAATTCGGTGTACCAGAAACTGAAAGAGGAAGAAAATAGTAACATCATCGCTGCCCATTGCAATGATCATATTATTCATAACTGCGCCAAAAATGCGTTGAACATGTTGCCAGTTGACGTAGAAAACATCGTTCTGAAAACATTTTCGGAATTTTCCCATGCAGCAAAGAAGAGACAAGACTTAAAAGAGTACTTTGAATTTTATGAAAGTGAATTCAAAGAGTTCCTTCGCCATGTACCCACTAGGTGTTTAATCTTGTTCAAAGCCCTGGATCGATGACAAAACTCTGTCATCGATGGGGCCGTTAAAAAATACTTTCTCGAACTAGGCGCCAATAATTGTTCACCGGCTATATGGGCTATTATAAAAGACCAAGAAGATAATCCCACAACAGAAACGAACCCTACTTACACCGAACTCTATCTATACTTCACGCACAACTTCATGGCGTCATTCCATGAAATGTTACTATTACTGGAAAAGAACGACATATTAGCTTTCAGTCTACACAATATTATGACACGATTCCGGGACACAATAGTGAAAAAAATTAATGATGAACACTTCGGAATGAAAGTGCGTATGGCCATGAACAAAAAGTACCTATCGGATGAAGAAACTCAGGAGTTTAAAAAACACGCCCTGATTGCTTATCAACGCGCTGTTGCTTATTTGGAAAAGTGGTTCCAGTTCGAAAACTCGGTGTTCAGAAGCTTCAGTTGCTTGGACCTTGAACGCGGTCTACCAACTCTGGACCAACTAATTGAATTGTGGACTCTAAGGAGCAACGACATTCCACCGGAAGAACTTTACTCAGAGTTGGCTATACTTAACAGTCTTTACCAGTCCCTGGAGGGAAAGTCAGTGGATATGTGGTGCAGCTTTTTAAGTAAAGAATCAGCGCCTAATCTTCTCAAATTGGTCCAACATGTATGCAGCATTCCCGTATCGAACGCCTATGTCGAGCGCATTTTCAGTGTGATGGGGAATATATGGACCAATGAACGAAACCGCCTTGGTCTAGAGACTGTGAAAAGTGAACTGTGTTTTTTTTTCTATAAACATAAACTCGAGCTGCACTGATTTTAAGGAACGTATTGTATCAAATAAAACACTATTGAAATCGGTTGTGTCAAATGCAAAATATGTTAAAAAGAAGTAAGTAGGTACTATCTAAAAGTACCTAGGTACAGTACAACGTACATAAATTAGTTTTAGAAGATTGATTTAACTTTATTATTTGTGCATTAGAAGTTCCTATTATTTTTGTTAAACATACCTGTCTAGTCTAGCATATGACTGCATTATATTTTGTTACAATTTAGTTGATTTATGTGATGTTGATTAGAAAAACCCGTATTTTGTTTGACCTAGCTGGACCCCCCCGCTTGGGGTTGTCCGGTATTTTTTCGCGACTCACCTGGCAACCCTAGTCCGTGCTGAGTACGGACCGTTTACATCCAAAATATATCCATCCGCACACACAATCATAAATGGTTTTATGAGGTTTTTATACTTATGAAGGCTATAAGTGCGGCGTTGAAATAAAAAGTTTGAACTTTTTTCTATATAGTTAGATATAAGTTCCATCAAATATAACTATTGATTTTGGTGACTCTTCGTTACCAAACAAAACATTTGGTATAACTCGGTTGCGGGCTATCACTTCGTCTCTGGTTATATGGTCTAAGCCAAGGTGCAAAGGAACAAAGTCAGTAGTGAGACACTGTCTTACTCTATTTATTTTTCTCCCAATTGTTCGCTCGGATATATTAAAAAGTGAAGCGATTCTATTATGCAGCTCGCCTGATCGAATTTCACATAAGTAGATAGCCAAGTCGATTCGTGGAGTATTTGAGGACTGATTAAGGCTTGGTAGTTAACTCAGCAAATCGTTAAATGTGGCTCTGTTTCTTCCAGTCCAAAAACTTAACTCCTCATCAGAAACTTCATCCACAATGAATTGTGACCTTTGTTCTAAATATTGTGTATACATGTTGATGATGTCACCAACACTCTCCGCGTTCAAGTCGAACATTTGATTTGTTACATTCTCAGGAATCTCTTCTATCGCCATGTTTAGTAAATGCAATTGGCAAATTCGGGCAAGATTTGGTACATAAAAGTGGTAATAACTAAGGAGTTGTACCTTCACCGAATTAGGCACGTGACGCAGAGAACCGTTGTGGCAGTTGTCAATTAAACATCTCCGGGCCGTATTAGAAGCGCGTCTAACTCCTTGCACATTTACAACAGCAGCTGGTGGGACAGGAATAGGTGACGCTTGTCGCTCTTGATTAATTGCAGCATCGATTCTATGCCGACATGAGTGGCAAATCGACCGAGTCCCATCAAAAGCCATCTGTAACAACAAAATATAAAACGAATTAAAAAAATGTGACTTGATAATGGTTCTCTCTTGTTTGATATAATAACGATTGATCACACCGCCACACTCACTCACTTTGTATAATGGATATACTTAAAAACGATTGAACTGATTTGAAAAGTCATTTTACCGTTATAAACCTACATTATCAGGGATTAACATAGGTTTCGATTCATTGCACTACTGAACATGTATAATATTGTACAATATTTAATAGTAGATGTAGTCCACCGGCGCCTGCTGGCGAAGTAATTAATGAACTCAAACACTTCTTAGCTGATTGTAATTTTTATACCTACACGAAGCTACATTATCAGCGGTTAATCACAAATATGTATCATAAATGAAATACATACCTCACCACCAACGATGCGTAATAGCTGTTCTACGAAATCTCTTCGAGTTTCCAGTAGTCTTTCATTGAGAACGTATGGTCGACGACGACGTAGTGTACGTTCACACACAGCACAATTCATAATATTGGAAGCCATATCAAAGTACCATTCAAAATGCAAAAATCGATGTCCGTAAAGAGAAAGCCAAAAATCGACGAAAAAATGTAAGTAATCTTGAAACAAAAATGCACAGTCTATCTTAACACACAATGCGAAGGACTGCGCCTGCGCTGGCCACCGCTGCGCTGCGCCGGCGCACGTCCACCAATACCCGCTCAGTGCCATTGTTGTTTCCATGAAAGAGCGAGATAGCATGATTGGTTTCTGTTACCAAAAACTACCTGAGCCGTAGCATGCAAACAATACGTGACCCTTTTTATACATACACGCAAATAACTTCCTATACGAACATTTTAATGAACCCTAAGTTGATCGTAGTACTAGGAATTCAAAAATTATATAATCCAGCTGTTTCTCTAGGTCACCTAGATACACCCCATAACTAATGTATCGACATTTAGTTACATACATTTACGAATTTTGTATTTTTTTAGCGTAAAGCCTGAACAAAAACATAAGGCAATATTTTAATGTTAGCCATTGATTTCGAATATAAAAACTATATAATATGACTATATAAATAATAACAAAAAAAACTGAGATATGTCACTTTTCTGTCGGCTCTGGGTTTTTTTTTACCGTTCTTCTTTAAGATTTTTATTATATTAGGTATACTTACACATATTTAAGACAAATCCATGAACCATGAGGAACACGGAAAAACTTTTTGTTCCTTCGGCGTAATCCATGTTTTTCTTCATCCCCTCTACCGAATACGAAATATAATAGGAGGTTGTTTGCAAAAAACAACTCATATGCATTTAATTGTGTAGTGTGTTAATTGCGTTGATTTGTGTAGTTAGCTGTTTTTGAGAGTGTGGTGTATGTGTGTGTTTGGATGCAATTTCTTTTGCAAGAATTTTTAACATCTAAGGTTTTATCAGTTGTCATTATAATCTCTGGTTTAGGTTATAATTTGGATCTGCATATGTATACTCAAATCCCTGTGGAAAAACTCCGATATAAAATGTTAAGTTCCATTAGGGATCCTGATAGAACTACTAAGGCAGGTCAATAAGTCCGTGACTTTTTGAATTTCTAACCTCCTTACTGAAAAAGCAACACTACTCCTGTCAACAGGCATCTGTCAGTTGACTCCTATCAAAATTTGAACTTGCTGCGTCAGTTAGTTTGTGTTTTACAGCTATCTTTATCAGACTATCCAGTAACTTAAGGAAACAATGGAAAAAAGTGAATTTCGTGTGCTTATTAAGCATTATTTTTTGCGAAAAAAAACCATTACCGAGACCAAGGCTAAGCTTGATAAATACTATGGGGACTCTGCACCATCGATTTCAATGGTAAAAAAGTGGTTACTGAATTTCGTTGTGGCCGTACAAGCACTGAAGATGCCGAACGTCCTGGACGCTCAGTTGAGGTCTCTACACCCGAAACAATCGAAAAAATTCACGATATGGTGTTGGCCGACCGAAGATTAAAAGTGCAAGAGATTGTGGAAGCCATAGGCATCTCGCATGGCTCAGTGATTTCAATTTTGAATGATCACTTGGGCATGAGAAAGCTTTCCGCAAGATGGGTGCCGCGTTTGCTCACAGTCGACCACAAACGCAATCGTGTAACAACTTCACAGGAAGGTTTGGCGTTGTTTAATCACAATATGGAGGAGTTTTTTAACCGTGGACGAAACATGGATCCATCACAACACACCAGAGACCAAACAACAGTCAAAACAGTGTGTTTCTAAGGGTGAATCGGCGCCAAAGAAGGCCAAGGTGGGTTTGTCAGCCAATAAAGTTATGGCGACTGTTTTTTGGGATGCACGTGGGATAATCCACATTGACTATCTTCAAAAGGGAAGAACAATTAATGGGGAATATTATGCCAACTTATTGGACCGCTTCAATGAGGATTTGAAAAAAAACCGACCTCATTTGGCCAAGAAAAAAGTTCTTTTTCACCAAGACAATGCATGTGCAGTTGCCATGGCAAAAATCCATGAATTGGGCTATGAATTGCTCCCACATCCACCCTATTCTCAAGATTTGGCTTCGAGTGACTACTTCTTGTTCCCAAACCTGAAAAAATGGCTCGGTGGAAAAAGATTTGACTCCAATGATGAAGTCATCTCGCAAACAAAGGCCTATTTTGAGGACCTCGACAAATCATATTTTTTGGAAGGGATAAAAAAATTGGAGAAGCGTTGGACAAAGTGTATAGAGCTCAAGGGGGACTACGTTGAAAAATAAAATGATTTATTTATCAAAAAATCTGTGTTTTATTCCAAAAGTCACGGACTTATTGACCCGCCCTCGTATCTGGATCGAAAAATGCCCAGATAAAACCAGAAAAAAAAATTGACATAATTTCGATAAAGTATTTGGATTCCCTGTTTTATACACACAATACCTAATTTACAATAACTTCCCATCAATTCCCATCAATCATCTTTTTTTATCTGGAACTTTATGCAGGGATATTAGGTCCTTACATATGAAATTGGCGTTTTGTCGTACTGGCCACTTTGATCTCAGTAATATCTTTGGTTAGGAATTCCAATTTCAAATTTATACCGCTATTTATTCATGCATTTGTGTTTCGAAAACCGTAATTAATTTGTTTTTTCCTCTTTTGGTTTTTTCTTTGCGTCACTCTGTTTACAAAATGGAAAACTTGAAATATCGTATTATTTTCGAGTACGAGTTCCACCGTGGCACCAGTGCTGCAGAAACGGCTCGAAAGATTAATGATGTGTATGGCGACGGTGTCGCAAAAGAAAACACAAAAGAGAACACAGAAATTTCTGTTTCTTAAATACTTACAGTAATAATTCTATAAATATAAATAGTTATTATAATTTTTAGCAATCAATTTCATGTTATTATTAAGTAAATTTATGTTTAAAAATTTGTTATAATTAGTTTCTAGTATAAAGGCTTTTTGTTTACGTAAGATGTATAGGATATTGCTAAGGTTTGCTAATATACAGTAGGGATTTTTGTCATTAGAACCTATAGCTAAGATCACAATGTCACCTTTTTTTAATGTTGATGTTGATTTCCTAGTTTATCACAGTAACAGAGTATGTCATAACATCTTGCATATGAAAGGACTTTGCCAAGTATTTTTATATAGTAATACGTTTTGCTTTCGGCTTTAACTGAAGCAAAACCCTCGAAGGGCGAGGTTATTATCTTCAAAGGTGCAGTAACTATTTGACGTGGACGGCCCCTTGGAGTTTCATCTACAGATATTCCGTGGGTGGATACAGGCGACTGACTTGGTAGCCTAATTCCTATGTTGGTGAGTCCCTTATTAATTGGTGTTACATATTTTTGAGAGAATTTGACTGATACATTTGGGGTTTTTTTCATGGTATAACGAGTGCACCGGAGACCGTGCCTTCTCGCTCGCACCACGGTGCAAACGCGCCGCTACTCGCTAGCCACGTCAGGACAAGCTTCCTACGGGTCGCGTCCGGCGCGCTCTCGCCAGGCTACCGCGTGCTACCGATCTGACTAGACGATATATTCACTGTGTACTGTTTCGCGCGTTTTCGCCTTTGTAAATTGTTTTATACTTTAAATTTCGGCCTTTAAGTTAGTAATATTATTTGTAATAAGTGAAACCAATGTTAAAAACACTATATTGTGAAATTGTGTTCCGTTCAATAAACATTTTCGAGACATTTTCGGTTTTCATTTATTAAAATGGTAGGATTTGATTTTTTTTTTGAGAATTCTATTTGTTTGTTTTTTTTCTTCTATTGTTTTTTTTAGATTTAAGCATTCCAAATTTAGATTTATAATTTCTTCGTGGGCACTGTTGTTGTTGTTGTTGTTTAAGGTCGATTATTTCCGGAACATCACTATTAAAAATGTCAGAAACGCTTTTAATTGATAATTCTGAGTATGAAGAACTGACAAATGTATCATTTAGATTTATCTCCGACAAATCCATATCAGATTTTCGTCGCCTGAGTGTACGAGGTCTTCTAAAAGTCATGTTTTCATAATCCATAGTAATTTAATTAGTATAATTGGTACTACTAGTGCCCTCTGTTGATGTTACAGAGATCTGTAGTTAAGCGTTTTTTCGTTATGGTAATAGATGTCGCTATGTTGTCAATATTTCTATGTGATTAGTTAATTCTTTCTTCCTTTTTCTATTCTAATAATTATTAAATTATATAAATTATATTTTATCTTGTATTTTATGGAATATAATATGTCATAAAAATTCAAAGAATAGATGTGTAAAATGTCAAAAACTGTTCTTTGTCAATGTGGGGTTTGAACCTAGATCGTCCTGATGAATTTATTAATACTTCTCCATTTAACCATTCATCTAACGATTAGCTGATGTTAGACAGTTCAAGGGCATGTTGACACTAACAGCTGATACTTTGACGTATCAAGGATGATAATTTTATAAATAAATTTAAAAGTTCTTTGATCACTAATATCAAAGTTTTTTTTATGCACTGTTAGTAATTGTTTCATTGTCCACATTAAACTTTATTTACTTACACTTTTGTTTTTACTTTACCTATTCAATTGATGTGTTTCTAAAAATTTCGGAGTGTGTATTTTCTTTTGAGTAATTGACACACAACAACTTATGTTTTTTTATAGATAACACTCTCACTGTACTATCGTCACTACACGGTTACACGGTACACGGTTTTTATATAAAACTGAGTCAAAACTTTAGTCTTTATATTTTTAACTTATTTATACGCGGAGCCGATGTGAATCCGTCAGCGCCACCTATCACTGTATGTCTAAGACATCCACCGTACTCCCCGGACCTTGCTCCAACAAATCACCATTTTCGAAATTTGGATAACTACTTGCAAGGGAAAAATTTCAACTCCGATGGGTCCGCAGTCCAAAGCGCCTTCAAAGATTTCATTGATTCCTGTCCGAACGGTTTTTTCAAGGAATCAATGAACTACCTATGAGATGGCAAAAGTGCATAGATAACAATGGTAAGTATATTATACTTTGATTAAATAAATATATTATGTTTAAAAAAAATCGACTTTATGTTCCTCCTTTACAAAACGCCAACTTCATATGTAATGACTAATGACCTATTAAATCCTGTTCGTTATTCGAATGTTATTATTTGAGATAGGTTGTTCCTTTCTCAGCCGGTCGACGTCTAAGTTGATCCTAAATCCACCAGGCGAGGGTTGTGACTTTTGCCACAGGCTAGTTTAGGATACTCTGTGTCTTTTGTGCTGTCTGTTACATATGTCAACAGTAAGATGTAACTGTCAATGTCATTATTGACATTGACAGATGTCATGAAGTAAAGCCTATCTAGTTAGTTCATTTTAGTTGGCCAAAAGGCTATACATAGTGTAGACGTATATTTTATGTTAAGCATATCTCATAATATGTAATACGTATCTGTGGTAAGCGCCAATAAAGGAGAGTATAAGAATTGTTGCTGTATTATTATCATCACCACTCAAGCGCAAGAAGGACATACAAGAGGTCGTAGCCCGTTACAACCTCTGTCATTCTCATTGGTGTCAGTTTTCCCTCCGGAAACGACGCTAAAAAATTTCAGTGTGTTTTATGTGAATAAAAAACTGTGAAAATATTGAAAAATACGCGAAAGTGACTTTATCTTAAAATTACAAGCTGTAAATGCAAAAACGTTCAGTCGTTTGAAATATTTCAGCTATTACAAGTTATATTTGTTGTTGTAAATGGCGCACGTCTTTTGTGAAAAACGTGTTTCGCAAGCATAACGCAAGATTAGTTTTTTAATGAGTACCTATTTGATTTTGCATTCAGCAAATAGTGAGTCTAGTGTATGAAAATATAGCTTGCATAGCCCTTTACAAATATAAATAAAGTACTAACGTTTGTGTTGTTTTATAAGTAGGTACATGCAATAACAAATAAACTTATAACTATCAAGCGCATGGCTAATGCCTTATATATAATATACTAATCATCTTAATCCTTAGATATAAGTTCTTTATTTATTTAGCTGGACTAACATCTTATTTCCATAGCATGAACAAGACAAGTAAGGATGGAACAAGCTCGAGTTCATCTAGTAAGGACGGAACCAGCTCAGGTTCATCTGACTCCTCGCTGGCCAAAAAGCGTAGCCGCAGACGCAGACGTCACCACCAATTTAATAAAGGGGAGTCCGAGTTAGCCATTATGCGGAATCAAATCGAGGAGTTACGGCAACAAGTATATAGCTCACAAAATCCATATTATAATGTAGATGAGGATGTGTTGGATTTGGGCTTCCAAGAACCTGAAACCTCACCGATTCAACAGCCCTCTACTTCTGGAGTGACGCTTAGTTTTGAATTAACAACTAAATTAAAGGAACCCGCAGTTTCCAAAAGTAATGTATTATTAAAACAGTTAATCCAAGCGCAACACTTTGGCGAGAAGGAGTGGGCAGAGGTCCGATATTCCGAAGCTCAGAAAAAATATAACCATGCACCGGGTTTTACAAAACTAGAGGCAAACGAAGAGGTGAAAACCTATGATTCCCTCCGCCATCTCTCATATAATGACAAAACCTTTGCCGCACTAACTTCATGCGTGCTTAAGCAAAATGAAGCGCTCAGGAGCTGCCTACATGAATTCTCGCAATGGGCAGAGACGAGCAGTGAGGTATCTAGGGATTCTGTACAGTCTAAAATAAAGGAGGTTTTTGCATCTGGTGAATATTTGAAAGTTTCATCAGGCCTGTTGCAAATAGTATGTGGCCACCGCTCTGAGGCGATCGAAATGAGGAGAGATGCAATATTGAAAAATATAAGAGATCTACTTATTAAGACCATGTTGAAGAAAATACCACCAACCTCGGAGTATTTGTT
Organism: Phengaris arion; assembly: GCA_963565745.1. Taxonomy (NCBI): domain Eukaryota; kingdom Metazoa; phylum Arthropoda; class Insecta; order Lepidoptera; family Lycaenidae; genus Phengaris; species Phengaris arion. The sequence continues at coordinate 18,093,546 of OY751449.1, read as the reverse complement.
TGATCCAATTCCTTTTGTTTCAGTATTGGAAAAGAGTGGAGGGGTTAGAAAAGTGTTCATGCCCTTGAGCAAAACAGGAAGTTTTCCGGCTTCACGAGCCACATTTTACCGACCAGCACAACTCCCCCCGCAGGGGATGACCTATGGTCGAGGACCCTCGCAGGGCCCTATCCACAATGCACCGTGGCAGAGTTTTAAAAACCGTCCACCACAAGGACAGAATGATGTAGACCGTCGCATGGGATACTCAACGAAGAATACATTTCGCCCTCGAGGAGGTGTACAAAACAGTAAACCGCATGAATTCAATTGTGGTACCCGCAAACGCGCGGCACCCACATCCACCTACACTGGTAAAAGAATGTGGAAATATTGACTGTCACAAGTTTAGGGCGGGACAGTTAGCGGGGTACCTGGAGCAGTGGAGACTACTGGGAGCTCCACACAGTCTAGTTCAATTAATAAATGGGTACCGCATACCATTCGTTCAAAAACCACCTCTAGTGTTACCAAAATTAAAAGAAAAGACTTACAGCACGGTGGAAACCGTAGCAATGGCAGCTACAATATCCCAAATGATAGAGCAAGGGGTATTAGAGCAAGCTCACCACTCCAAGCTTTATATCAGCCATGTTCCTAGTACCCAAAAGCGACGGCCATGACCATCCTATTTTCAACTTGAAGGCTCTGAACAAATACGTAAGTACGCGCAAGTTTGGGCTGATAAGCCAGTATCGAATTTCCGACTTCCTACAACCGGGAGATTGGATGTGCAAAATCGACCTCTCGCAGGCTTACTTCCATTTGCCCGTGGCCAAAAGCCACAGACGATTCCTTCGCCTACTATTCAAAGGAAGACTGCTGCAAATTACTTGCCTACCGTTCGGCCTCAGCTCGGCGCCGAAAGCCTTTGCCTCACTGACAAACTGGATTACACGAACTCAAGGGATCAAGGGTTGCGCATTGCAGTATATCTGGACGACTTCCTCATAGTACATCAAGACGAGGCAGTCCTAAAAATACATGTAAAAATAGTAATAGATAGACTCCAATATCTAGGCTGGAATATCAATTTCGAGAAGTCCCTGATTTCACCCCAGAAACACCTCACATATTTGGGTATTCAATGGAATCCCTGGTCCAACGAGAAATACTTACCCCAAGAAAAAGTTATGACCCTTACCACAAAAGTCTCGACCACGCTAAGAAAGAGGAAGTCCACCTTGAAAGAACTGCAAAGTCTCGTAGGCCTCCTGAGTTTCGCGAGCTTTGTAGTGCCCAGGGGAATATTGCACTTTCGAGCCCTGCTACAGTTCCTGAACGATATCAGCAAGATTCCGACTTCGAAAAGTCATCTTTTACAATACACAATACAAGAGTCGAGGTGGTGGCATCGAAATTGCGAACTGTCCTCTCCAATCCACGTGGCACCCCCGACACATTTCGTAGTCACGGACGCGTCCGACCTAGCTTGGGGTGCACATTTAGACAATTTCCCTCTGTAGGAGACCTGGTAAAAAGAAGAGCAGAAGGCGCACTGCAACCTAAGAGATGCTCGCAGTATTGAAGGTCCTGCAGTCCTACGGTCAATACCTAAGTCAGTCTACTGTATTAGTCCAGTGCGACAACCGCACGGTCATAGCTCATCTGAGAAACGAGGGGGGCACAAGATCAACAACAATGATGAACTTGACAAGGGAAATATTTCACATGTTGAGCCAATATCAGATAAATATCAAAGCACATTACCTGCCCGGCAAATACAATATTCACGCAGATCACCTTTCACGCCATCGCCTACCACCAGAATGGCATCTTCTACCGAGCGGAATGCAGCTAGTGTTCAAAAAGTTCGGAGTCCCAGTAATAGATATCTTTGCGTCGAGCACCGCACACACGGTGATAAACTACGTATCACGGGACTAGACAGACACACAGGCCGTGTTTCACGACGCATTCTCGAGGACTTGGAATTATCAGCTAGCGTGGGTCTTTCCTCCACCTTACCTGATTCCCAAAGTGCTACTTCACCTCAACAAAGCGTGTGGAACCTACCTCCTAGCAGTCCCTCGATGGGAGCAGGTCTTTTGGCGTCCAGATCTGAAGGCGAGGGCACTGGCGGCCCCATTCACTATCAACAACCTCAGCCAGTGCTTAGTAGACACAGGGACCGGACTGCCGCCACCGAACGTTCGAGAAATGACGCTGGAAATATGGGGTGGTCTGGGAACTTAACTGACTGGAATAAAGATCAAGTTCAGTTGTTACAGTCAGCTTGGCGACTTTCAACATGGAAGACATATAGAGTCGCTTGGAAAAGATGGCTCAGTTGGACACAAAAGTACTCGGTTGACCCGCGAAAGCCGAGTGGGTCCAGTCTAGCTAGGTTTCTGGCGGACCTACACATAAAAGAAGGACTGTCCTACAACACTATTATGCTAGGTACATAAATTAGTGGTATCTACATTATGTAACACTGAAGAGACTAGTAGACTTAGCTCACATAACTACATTAGTCCATCATATACTTAAGTCAATTTCCTTAAGAAAACAGCCTGTTTGGAATATAGATGTTTTGGTATCATACATGGGCAGTGTAAATAGAGATGTTAATAATTCTTTTCAAGTTTGTAGACATACAGCATCATTACTTTTACTGTGTTCAGGTAGAAGAATACATGACCTAACATTATTAGCAGTGGACCAAGAACATTTTATAGAAGATAGCAAAGACATAATTTTTTGGCCTGTATTTGGTTCAAAAATAGACAACAGTTCTCACAGGCAATCGGGCTGGAGACTGTTGTCTGACCCGGCCAACTCCAACCATGACCCCGTACTGTGGGTTAAACGAGCAATATAGGTAGTTGAATTTAGACGGAACAAAGCCAATTGTAAAAATTTATTTGTTAGCCTCAGAGGCCAGGCTAAACCTGCAAGTCGTACTGTAATTGCAGGATAGGTAAAAACACTGTTATTATAAGCTGGCATAATAGCTACGCCAGGAAGTTTCAGATCTGCGGTAGCTTCAAAAAATTGGACCTATCATTTCCCATTAGATGAAATAATGGCTAGGGGAAACTGGAAGTCAGAAAATACTTTTGCTCGTTATTATAAGCGTCAAGTTATGCCAGTTTCTACCTCAAACAGTATAACAAGGATGTTTGAACCTGTTGATTATTGAAAGACTAATAATTTTATTTTTATAATATGTTTTATTTTCTATGTCAGACAGACGCTGATATTATGTTTTATGCTTGTTCTCAGATTATATCAACATATTGTGTTCCAGTCTGAGCTCAGATATCAATGTTATGTTCCATTTTGAGCTTAGATATTAATGTTTTATTTTAATATTTTCTTTTCTTTTATTTTAATATTTTAATATTTTGTTTCTGTTGCTAATTTTTAATTAAAATCTTTATTATAACTTTTATTACTTCATGTTTCATTTTATCATAGATCACATTGGTGTCACCCACCAGGCGATAACAAACACGTCAAACACAACAAATAATAACATTCCAATAACGTACAGGATATAATAGCAGCGTTTTACCCTGAAATAAAACGCTTATTAAATACTTACCTTATTCGAATGTTATATATAATTTCTGCCTAGTGCTTTTCGACAAATGAGATTGACAGAGGTTGTGACAGATGATAGCACAAAGGACACAGAGTATCCTAAACTAGCCTGTGGCAAAAGTCACAACCCTCGCCTGGTGGATTTAGGATCAACTTAGACGTCGACCGGCTGGGAAAGGACCAACCTATCTCAATTAATAACATTCGAATAAGGTAAGTATTTAATAAGCGTTTTATTTCAGGGTAAAACGGTGCTAATATTACTCGATTTTTGTAGAAAGTTTGTTTCTAGATATACTAAAAGATGGAAGAAATCATCAAGGAGAAAAAACATTTATTAAACGATATATAAAGTGGATTGAGTCTTCTATAGCATTATCATTATATATCAATTTAGCACATTTTTTTCGGAACAATGTAATGATGAAACTGTTAAAGCCAATGCTGATGATTCCAATACCAACCAATGTCATGGACGTTACAACAGACAATATTTTGTCACAGTTACTATTTATACCTACTATTTCTCGTATTGCGGATGCTAAAAAAGAAATTAGGACGACAAAAGCTTTTTGCGATTTGAGTAACAAACAGAAAAAGAGACGCTCCGGGTCTCTGTGTGAAAAATCTGAAGAAGGACAAGAATCTCAAAAGAAAATCTCAAGAATGAACTTCCTCTTATAATTGACCACCTTGCGAAAACGCTGGAAGAAGTTCCAATTGTTAAAAATGTTTTATTCAGAAAGGAAAAGACAAGCACTATTCAGGATGATCTTCCATTGGCTTTTTCTACTTCACTTCATTTATCAAAATGGCAGTATGTCACATTACGATCCGTATTATTCCATAATAGTGCTGCAGTCTTTACCTTCATATTAAAAAGACCTAAACGCGACAAATTACAGGCACTCTCGCACACTCTCAAAAGCAGTTAAATACATACACAAGTCAATACAACACACAACACAAATTACACGTAAAGGATTCTACTATATTTATTATTGTCTTTCGTATAAGAAAATACATGCAAATTATATATTTTTCGTAAACAACCCCCTATTACATTTCGTTTTCGGTAGAGGTGATGACGATATGATATGATATGATATGACGATAAGATGAATAGTTGTTACTTATTTGTTTTTGCTATTGTTACAATAACGACAGTAATCGCTATTGTCCTTTTTGACGTTTTGTTTACCTGCTTAATGAATAAGTCTCCTAATTATCGTCTAATCACCACTAAGCCAAATGCGTTTATAGCGTAAATAGTAAATAGCAGGCACGAGCAAAACATTATTTTGTTTTGTTCGTGCCTGCTATTGTTAGTTGTTTTTTATTATTTATACAAATTATAGAATAACACAAATTGGGATTATGGTTATTGTTTGGTTTGGGAATAATTACCTAGTGCAAACTACATTCAACACGTTTCAATGATACCTCTTTGAACAAACTATACACAGTTTTGAGCAAATTATACTTTGTAAGTCAAATAAGGCGAATCAAAGCATTATCAATAAGAAAATTAGTAAAGAAATAAATCAAAAGCTAGTGCTTTTCAGTTGTCACATTATAAAGAGACATAATAGTGATGGAAAGAAAGCAAGGAATTGAAAGTCCAGAAGAAAGTGCCATATGGATACAAAATGAAGAAAAGAACTTGAAGAGAAGAGACTGAAACAACACATAGTGTGCAAGAATCTAGTATAGAGAGCAGATATTCAGTGGGGGGTACTAACATAAATGAATATAGTTAGTAGGTTAGTCCAAGTTCTGATTCATCGGCTTATATGGATCCCGATGAGACTTGTTTTGATACTTCAACTGATTCCATCATAATATCAACAGATATTTCGTCAGGTGAGTTCCAAAATCTTGGAGTTGGTGAAATAGTTGGAAATAAGAGACAGAGAAGACCTCCAAACCGCTTTGGTTATACAAACATGAGTACTTCAAGTAACATTATCCACACGAGAGTTCGCGACTCTCTGTTAGCTGCGACTATAAAATACAATAAAAACCACCCCAACGAAAAATTAAATAGTGCACATCTCGGCATGGCTGTAAACACGCCACAGCCTATCTATGTTACTGAGCATCTATCTATGCATAACAAGTCCCTTCACGCAGCAGCTAGAATAAGAGCAAAAGAACTAGGGTATAAATTTGTCTGGGTCCGCAGTGGAAGAATCTTCATGAGAAAAACCGAAACATCACGATGTATATGTGTAACGAACAGTCATATGTTAAAATCTTTAAATTATTATTTTTTTCCGTCCTATATATATATTTTTTTTTTGTCTACATTTTTTCTGGTTAAAATTCGATACTTTAAAAATTTATTACCAAAATGTCCGTGGACTTAAAACCAAGACCAATGACTTTTATAAAAATGTATGTTTGTATAAATATGATATTGTAATACTTTCGGAAACTTGGCTTAATAGTGACATATACGATTCAGAACTCTTTCATGACCAGTACACAGTTTACAGCGTGAGTCATCGCGTTTTCATGTAAAATCCGATGGCGGAGGGGTATTAATTGCTGTGGCTAAAAATTTAAAATCTATACGATTAGAATATAATATTGAAAGCTCAAATGAAGATTTATGGATTAGTTTAGAAATTAAAAGAAATAAAAACGAAAAAATATATCTTTGTTCGGTATATTTCCCTCCACCTCCGAAACAAGCTTTATTAAATGAGTTTTTTGCAAAAGCTCAAAAACTAATTGACAAGAATCACAGTTATCATTATTGGCGATTTTAACTTAAGTGGGATGGAATGGTCAAAGACTGATAACAAAGAATACACTGTTCCTTCAACAAATGAAAGCAGAGAGCTGCAATCATTATTTTTAGATTTTATGAATTGTAACGCGCTTCATCAATATAATTTTTACAAAAATTATCGAAATAAGATATTGGACTTAATTATTACTAACACAAACTACATTCAAAATATTTACACCATGGAAAATGATGACGCTTTAACGAGAGTTGACGAAAATCATCCTCCCTTAAAATTCACATTTAATGTTGTGCCACATTCTGGGCTAACTAGTAACTTTAATACTCGTCCTAACTACTTCGGAGCTGATTACGAAAAAGTAAATAATGAATTAGAAAGCATATTATGGGATGAACTTTTTGCCAAATGCAATACAGTAGACGACATCCTTAATATTTTTTAATCGGAACTACACGCAGTAATATCTAGATGCATTCCATTTAAAAAGTCTCGTAGCAAAAAATATCCTGTTTGGTTTACTCGTGATTTAATAAAGGTCATAAATGAAAAACATAAATATCGTTGTAGAGTTAAGAAATATAAAAACGATATGGATATACTGACTTTCGAATTATTAAGGAAAATATGCACTAAATTAATGAAAGAGTGTTTATATAAGGGTTGAAAATTCTATAAATAGAAACCCAAAATATTTTTGGTCTTTTATTAAAAACAAAAAAAGTAATAATAGTTCATACCCTCATCAAATGGAGCATGAAGATAAAATTGCTCAATATTTTTCTAAAGTATATAGTCCAATCAATCAAAACCATAATAATAAAAGTTCAGCTTTTACTCACCTAATGCCGTCACCAAAAGATTTGATTTCGTCGTCCTTATGCAAATTGTCATTTTTTGAACAAGAAATTCTAAAGGCTCTAAAATCATTCGATTCTGAAAAAGGTGCCGGCAGTGATGGTATTCCACCAATATTTATTAAATCTTGCGCGAATACACTGTCTTATCCATTAGAAATTATTTACAATAAATCTCTTGCAGACGGAGTATTTCCTAATCTTTGGAAAGAGGCACTAATAGTTCCGTTACATAAATCTGGTTCTCGGCACTTGATTTCTAATTATATACCAACATCTATTCTTAATATTTTTGGAAAAGTTTTAGAAAAATTAGTTACGGCACAACTAGTCTGGCATCTTAAACAAATAATAATCTCACACCAACATGGTTTTGTCAATAAAAGATCTACTACAACTAATTTAGCTTCTTTTACTTCAAATGTTCACAAATATGTAGATAAACGGATTCCAGTTCACGCAATATATACAGATTTTAGTAAAGCTTTTGATAAAGTTGATCATAAAATTCTTCTCTACAAAATGTCAAATGCTGGTGTCAATGGTATATTGCTTCGTTGGTTCGAGTCATACTTGTCAGAACGGTTTTCTAAAGTAGTAGTTAACGGATTTACATCAGAAATTTTTTCTGCTATCAGTAGAGTTCCACAAGGGTCCCACTTAGGGCCAATATTTTTTAATCTATTTATAAACGATATTCATCACTGTTTTCAAAATTCCGACTTTTATTTATTTGCTAATGATTTAAAAATTATTAAACCTATATACTCACATTTGGATGCAAAACTACTTCAAGAAGATCTAGACAGATTATATAATTGGTGTATACAAAATAATATGTTACTGAATATAGGCAAATGTCATCATATCTGTTTCTCTCGTAATCGCAAAAACCTAAATTGCTATAAATATAAAATTAATAATCAAGAACTGGAATCGGCAGAAGAAGTCTGTGATCTAGGCGTTGTTATAGATAACCAACTTAAATTTGATAAACATATAAACGCCAAGAGAGCTTTTAAAATGCTGGGCTTTGTTATAAGAAATTCAAATGAATTCAAACAATCTGCTTCTAAAATCAAATTGTTCAATGCGCTTGTTAGACCCATCTTAGAATTTAACAGCAGCATTTGGAATCACATTACAAAATGTTATCTTTAAAAAGTCGCATTGATATTAGACTTAATTTTCCTACATAAAATAATCAACTTCAAAATAGATTGCCCTGAACTGTTACACATGCTACAACTTAATGCCCCTTCGAGACTACCAAGGAAAATGCTTTTAAGTTATTTAATATACCAGCGTCAAACACAAACCTCGGACTTTTTGCTATATTGCCAAGAATCTGTAAGGTCTACAACAGTCTTTATAAAAGTAATGAATTGGACATTGGTCTTAATTTAACTTGCTACAAAAAGCACATCAATAGCATTCTGACAATTTAAGTTCCACAAGTGCCTATGAAATATGAAAACTACATTTAAAAAGTATATATACATTTGTTTTTTTTTTTTTTTTTTTTTAATTTAAAACTAAGCAATTTGAAAGTATTTAATATTTTATCTTTACCTGTCCACAATGTTTCTTATAATTATTTGTGTTTGTTGTTGAATAATGTTAGAAATAAGAATGTGTTTTTGTAACATTTTGTTTGTTACTGGTTACAATTATAATTGGTGCATGCTGTGTTTGTCTATAAAAGATTGTAACACTCAATTCTATTCTTAATCGAGTGTTTTATGTGCTTAGTAATAGTGTTCACAATTGTTGGCAAACCCTATAAATAAATAAATAAATAAAATAAATAAATAACTTACCAGGAGCTGAGGAGATTGGACTTCTCAGTAGCGCTAAATGGACCGTAATCTGAGCAATGGAATCTGGCCATGCGTGAAGAGTTGCAGTCATTTGAGAACAATGATGTATGGGAACTCATTGATATACCAAGTGATACTTCTATATTGCAGTGTTTGTGTTTTTAATAAAAAAAATGATATGAATGATAAATTGTTTAATAAAAAACTAGATATGAATGATAAATTATTATAGATAAAAATTGATTATGTGGACACGTTTGCTCCTGTAGTGAAACATTCAACCTTAAGAATGTTATTTGCTATTAGTGTACAGTGGGGTATGGACATTATTCACCTGGATGTTACCACGGCTTTTCTAATTGGCCTTTACAATAAGAATATTTGTATGTATCTTCCTTTAGGTTTTTAATGTAAAGATAAAGGGAATGTAAAGAAAAAGGGGGTTTTAAAACTTAAAAAAGCTATATATGGGCTTAAGCAGTCATCTTTAATGTGGTTTGAGAGAATTAAAGATTGTTTATGTAAATTGAGTTTTAAAATAAGTAGTAATGAACCATGTTTATTTATAAAAGTCAGTGGTAATGTTAAAATAATTGTAGCCGTATATGTCGATGATTTTCTGATATTTTCAAACTGTAAAGAGGAAACAGATAGCTTGAAAACTATATTAAGCTCAGAATTAAGGATAAAAGATCTAGGCTCAGTAAAACGCTATTTATCGTTATTACTTAGATTTGGAATGTTTAATTGTAGATCTATTGACACTCCTATAGATTGTAAGTTGAATCTTGAAAAGATTGAAAAATGTATAAGAGATGTTCCTTATCAAAGACTGATAGGTAGTTTAATGTACGTAGCTGTCCTGTCTCGGCCTGACAGAGCTTATTCTTTAAGTTACCTAAGTCAATTTAACAATTGCTATAATGAAACTCACTTTAATCAAGCTAAAAGAGTGTTGAAATATTTACAGAAAACGAAACATTATTTTTAATCATTAAAAGGTTTTGTTGATGCGGATTGGGCAAAGTGATATTTTAGATAGGAAATCATACACTGGTTTCTGCTTTATTATGGTAGAGCAGACAGCATAAAACAGTATCTTTATCTAGTACCGAAGCTGAGTATATAGCATTGTCAGAGGCAGCTAGAGAAGCTATTTTAAGAAATTAAATGTATGAAATAACAGGTAAATTATGCATTGTTATGTTAACATTGTGAAAATCAGAGTGCATTAAAATTAGCTTAAAATTATCAGTCTCTTAATAGAATTAAGCACATTGATGTACGTTGTCGTTATGTTAAAGATGCAATAAAAGCTAATTTCATTGATGTTAAGTGTGTGTCAACCCTAGAAATGCCTGCTGATCTTTTAAAAAAAGGCCTAGTTCCTAGTTAAAATTTAAGATTGTTAATTGTTATTTCAATTATTGTATTTGAAACATTTTGTTAAGTAGGGGTGTTATAATTCAGTAACAAAATGATTTTTGTATTACTAGTGACGCCATCTATGATTTGCTCATGTAATGTCCTTGACAATTGTCAAATAAATTTAGTCGATAACAGAAAGTGCGTGTTTCATTAACATAGTTCATAATATACGCGATAGATGGCGCTTTTAAAGAGACTTAACTTTCATCCCCTAGGGGTTGGAGGATAAACCAATTTTGACAGTTATTATGTTGGTTGTGTACTAATATAACATTACGTGGCAAATTTCAGCTTTCTTGGACATTCGGAAGTACCATATAATTTTGTTGATCATCAGTGAGTTAGTGACGAATTCAGGGGTTTTTAGATATCAATAATAGGTCGTATATATATATGTGTGTGTATATATATAATTATATATAATATAATAGGTAGGCATAGGTCTTATACCTATCCAATCAAAACTTCCTTACATGTTTCATAAGTCCGCTACTGGGAACATATCGTGAAAATTTCATTTATCTGGTATACCGTATAATCCAAAAAACGAAACGCTTCGAGAAAAGGTGGTCTGGTAGTGCCCTTACGCTTGGCTTATCTTGGCGGGGGCACGGCAGATTGTGAACTGAAATAATTTTGAACACAAACGGATTAACAGTCAGTCGGTAGGCGGTCACATGCGGTGGTGGTGATGCAGCGCGAGCGCGGGGTCTATGGGCGCGGGCAGCGGCGCGGGCGGTGGCAGAGCAGCGCGCAGGAGCTCCGTAAGCTCGCGCAACAGCGTGACGCCGCGCACGACGGTCTCGGCCTGCCGCTCGGCCGCCAGTGCGCTGCGCATGGCCGCCTCCGCCAGCACCTCCTCCGTGGATAGCCGCGCGCCCTCCGCGCCGCTGCCCTCAGCCTCCGAGAACATATCATCCTCCAGCGTGCTGCTCTTGCCCTCCTCGTCCACCTGAGTGTCACTTTGTGAACATCCTCCGCAACATGCTGTAAATAGTTAAAAAGCTCATGTACTACTGAATTTTAACAATAAATGATGAAATTCTTATTCCTACATTTGTTCGGAGTTCTGTAATACATCTACCATCTTACTAATAAAAAATTCTTAAACATGCGTTTAACGTACGAATAGTTAAATTAGCTGTTTAAGTTATACGTCCGTTATACAGCGCGTATACATCTGTCTACTAATAAAGAAGAGAACATAACTACGTAATACTAATAAAGATATTCAAGACCTTGTTTATCTATAATCACACTACACACCAGACAGACAGAAGACTCAAAGATAAACGTTCAGGAATTGAGTAACACGCAAATAACACGTATCTGATATTCGCGTGTTGATGACAAAACTTGACATAAAATTTACGTTATTATGGACCTCGTAATTTTAATTATATACAAAATTGATGTTTACACATTTTTTATCAATTTCAATTAGTTAAGTATGTGAATTTTGTAAATATTAGTAGTTCTACAAAGTATAGTTACTAACATTTTTGAACACACCTCTGCCAAACTGTCAAAATATGTCATTGAAATTGGCATTTGTCACAAGACTTTCACTAATCGCGTCAAACTTGGTTAAACGTTAGTTGTAATTTGTAAATGCAGTTCTTGAAATTTTCATGCTAAATATGAATTTTCTAATAATGTAAAATAAAATTCCCCTCCATATGTAGTGCATGTGGCAAAAACAGACTCCACAAATAACACTAATAGCCAGATCCGACCCATGGAGTTTGGCCGTTACTTATTCCAGAACAATTTTAATACAAGTTCACTTGGTGGCGTAAAGCCACCAGGTAGAAACCGTGTGTCGGTAGAACTAAAAAATCCAGATGACGCCATCTCGTTCCTAGATTCATAAAGTCTTACAAATGCAGGTTTTACGACGACCTAGATTTTTTTTTGACGACTTCTGTGGCTCAGTGGTTGAGCCCGTTGGTGCTCAAGCCGGGGGTCGCGGGTTCGAATCCCGCCGAAGGAACAAAAAGTTTCCTGTGTTCCTGGGTCATGGATGTGTATTAAATATGTGTATAATATAATAAAAATCTTAAATATATGTATAGTAAAAAAGTATTAAATATACTTCCCGTTTTCTGGTACCTGTAACACAAGTTCTTCGGATACTTAGCACGGGGTCAGATTGACGTGGTGTGAAGCGTCCATAGATATTATTTACAGTCTCCATCCCGGATATCGCGGATGGGAATTGTAAGAAATGTCGCTCTGGATATTGATATGGAGGAATTTGTCCTTAACTGCATTACACCCACATATTACACACTTACGGTGACGTTATAAAGGCATGTCGTATGTGCCGTAAATCCATAGATCCTATGAGCGGCACGACATGGATACTATACAGACTGTTGTTGTGACTTTTAATGGACAGAAACTTCCTCCTCATATGTATCTATTTTACACTAATTCCCTTCCTGTAGAATTATATAAGCTCCCCACTATCCAATGCAACCGGTGTTGTAGGTTTGGACATGTTAAATCTATTTGTAGGTCAGACCCTAGATGTTACAGGTGCTCACAACCACATGAGGGTGACACTTGCAACATTCAAATGGCCACCTGCCTCTTCTGTTATGGCGCCCATACGGCTAACAACCCTAAATGCCCAGAATTTGTGAGACAAAAGGAAATTAAGGTTGTAATGTCTGAAGAAAATATATCCTATGCAGAAGCTTCAGCTAGGTTCCTAAGTGTGCGTAGAGCATTCACAGACGTTGTAGCTACTCCCTCACAATCCCACCAATTCACTACTTCTCCCCCTCGTACTGTCTCTTACAGAAAAACTGTTTTAACCCCCTGTCGTACTATCCTCTCACCCTAGCCTGGCTACGACTGTATTGCCCACCAATCAATTATCCAGAACCCTATTTCTGAGACTCCTAATGGATCCGCTTTTCCTAATAACTCCCTTGTCCATAAATGACAATTTCCCTTTCAACCATTCGAGAGGAGTTCCTCTCGAATGGTTCTTGGAGAGTAAGAGGCATTCTTTCGGGAAGTCAATTCGGGTTTCGTGAGGGCTTTAGTGCTATGGATAGCCTGTGTACTCTAGTCTCCGACATTCGAATTGCCTTCTCGAAACAAGAGACTCTGGTGGGGGTATTTCTGGATGTGTCGTCCGCATATGATAACGTACTACTTCCGGTTCACCTGAAAATTCACCTCCTTATTCTCGATTTGGAAGGGTCTCCCTCAAGGTTGGGTCCTTAGTCCTCTCCTTTATAGTATTTACACCCACAATCTAGACTTATCCGTTACCTCTTTCTGCAAAATCATTCGATATGTGGACGACATAACCCTTTATGTCTCCACCAAGGAGCTTTAAGATACCTCTGCACGCCTCAATTCTGCTCTTCATTACCTATGCGAGTGGCTCTCTGACCATGGCTTGAGTATTTCCGTGGAGAAGAGCAGCACTGTTGTTTTTTCCAGACGTAGGACTGTTCCGGATATATTTATATCCCTGGATAGCCAAATTTTCCCGGTTTCTGATACCGTTTAATTTCTTGGGGTTTATTTAGATGCTAAAATGACTGGTGTTCTTCACGTAAACCATATTATTAAAAATGTGAAAAAAAAACATCAATATTATTCGGTGTCTCTCTGGAGTTTGGTGGGGCTCTCACACCTCCACTCAAAAATTGATATATAATGCCTAAATCAGAAGCCATTTGGATTACGGATATATAATTCTTGAACCTTGTCACAAGTCTACTCTTCAAGAATTGGACAAAATCCAATCCAAGTGCCTTCGTCTAGTAATTGGTGCTATGTAATCAACTGCCAATAACGACCTGCAGATTGAGTGTACAAGGGTGCAGGCAAGGGGGGATCCCTTAAGTTTTCGACGCCAATACCTTTGAGACAGATTTCTTTTCAAGGCTCTTCAATTTTCTCATCACCCTCTTATCCCTAAGTTATATACCCTCTCCCAATTATTCCACTCCTCGTCATACTGGACACACAAGGATCCCCCCTGTCTCCTTTAAAGCTTTCAAAAGATCACTAGCATACCATGTCCTGTATGCCAGAGTAAGATGCTTCCTATTTATGAAGTTCCTTACGAATCCCTAGTCAAATTCCCATACATTTCCTTTGATACCGGCATTTTAAAAAGATCTCAGTCTGCAAACCATTAGTTTAAGGAAATTATTAATACAGTATACCGAGACTGGTATCACATATATACAGACGCTGTCAGACGAGTCCAAATTAGGAAACCAAGGGTGTGTAGGTTCAGCGGTATGGATACCAAAAGTCAACGTGGTATTAAATTTTAAATTACCTGCTTTGCCTTCTGTTTTTTCTGGAGAAGCAATTGCAATCCTTGAGGCTCTATCGTTTATAGTCTAATAGACTTAACAATCCCGTAATATTTTCTGATTCGTGAAGCTGCCTACAAGCTATTCTGGCTAAACCTTTCCGGTCTAAATTTAAATACCCCTATATAATAAATATAAGGCATCTTCTTCTAAAATGAATTTCACAAAATATTCATGTTGTGTTGGTTTGGATTACAGGCCATAGTGGTATATCTGGAAACGATAGCGCTGATCTTTACGCGAAACAAGCCACTTACTCAGGTGGCCCTGGCCAATTCAAACTTTACTGCAGCGACCTTATTCCGTTGGCTAAGGAACATTTGAATACCGGTTAGAATGCGAGTTGGACTGCATCAGGAAGTGTTAAGGGCAAATTCTTCTTCCCAAAACCAGGTGTTGGTTAAGCCTTGGTTTTTTTAATACAGGAAGGCTAAAAAAATTACCACCTCTACAGTATGCCGCTTGCGTTTAGGCCACTCCTGTACCCCAGTGTTCCTTAATAAAATTATTGTTAGGGATTCCTCTTTATTTGAGTGGACTCGACGAAGGCACTCTTGAATATATTTTTTTCAGCTGCCCAAATCGTCTATCTTCATTGTACGATTCACTTCCCCTAATATCCCTCGTCCTTCTGTTTTCCAATCCCTTTTGTCTTTAGTTCATACCCCCTTTGTGATGATTTGTGTTGTGGTGATGTTCTGTGTAATTTTATTAACCATAATAACTTTCGATTATAGATTAGTGTGTCTCTTCTAACTAACACTTTGTTTTTGTCTTGTTGTTCCACGTTGTTAAAGCCTGAGCTTTAACATGATCAAAACGGCTGGAGCCAATGTTACCATTCCAATTTATCAGGCGCGCTAATTAAAGGATCGGATAGCCCCACCTCTGCGTCATCATCAACATCATCGAGGTCGAAGGGAAGGGGCTCTAAACATCGACTCAGGAAGCCCGACCTTTATTCGTCCGGCAAACGCCCTTAGCCTAGCAGCATTTCACTTTTTTTGCAACACGTTCCAACTCTGTATCGATCCTTTGCAACTGTGCAGAATAAATTATTTATTTTGTACGAAGTTGTTTATTTAAAGCAATTTTTAAGTCTTTTCTTGTACCCAACAAGAAAATTTGGCGACCGTAACAAGACACTTAACTGGATTGCTTTTGTTCTCGGGATATCATTGCCGCCGGTGAGAGGTCTCCGCCGCAGCAGCGCAGTCCGAGGCATATCCAGCAGCATCATCACCCATCATGAGGTCTGTAACGATCGCAGGCGACTCATCTATTACCAACGGCCGGTGGCACAGTTTCTGGAACTTACGCCGATCAACTCTTTGCACCGCAGCGTCAGCAAATCAGCTAAGTATCCCTATTCCTTTTATCATTAATTCCAAAATTCCCGTTCTTCTAGTAGTTTCCTACCTGTGCGGATAGCGGTAGTGTAAAGAACGTGCATCAAATCTATTTATTCCTTAAGGGATCGTTTCACGCAACTTAAATTTGAATTTACATAAATATTATAAGGTTTAAACTAAATCTAAATATGAATTCTACAATATTAGACTTTATAGTTAGCTTAAGCCTACCCGCCAAACCTGGTACCTAAGTTAGCAAAGCTATTTGTCCAGTTATTTTTTCTCTACTCTATTTCCAATATTAATTTAAATTCAGTTTTGCGTTGTCTAAGGACTCTGACGTTTTAAATAATCTAACAAGTTACATTGAAACAATCTGTACTTAAAAGGTTTAAATATTTACAAACCTTAACTAACTTAACTAGTCACTTATACTAAAATAACTCACTAAAATTAACTTTCGATTTATATTTCTTGCGATTCACATTATTGTAACTTCAAATTCCAGGAACTTCGGCGGACTCGATATCAGCTGGCCCTGCATAGGTAATCCATGCGCCGCCCGACCGGCTCGCATAGCAAAGCGGTTTACGTTGGAGTGGCGTAAGATTACGATATTCATTCATTATTATTTCTTTTTTTACTTTGTTATCAATTAGTAACGTTCAGAATCATGTCGGACGCTAAGTTAAAGGAACTTTACGCTAAACGTACCTCTGTAAAGGGTCGTTTAACAAAGTTTAAAAATTATCTAGCCTCGTTTGAGAAAGTGAACGCAATAGATGAGCTTAGCTAGTACATTCGAAGAGTTGCAAATTCAGATTGAAGTGGTGAATTCGACAGACATAGATAGTGAGTTAGACGAGCGCGATGTAATTGAGCAGGAATTTGCACACTTAGTTGCTTTAGCCCAGCAGTACAAAAACAGGTTTAACGATAGCAAGACGCCTCCTCTTTGTGACGCTCAAAGCACTTCTTGTTTCATCTTCTTCTTGCTGTCATGACCGTCCAGGTGTAGGGTTCAAGCCTCCTACACTTCAAATAGGGAAATTTGATGGTAGCTATTATTATAAATGGCTGGAGTTTCGTGACTTATATTCTTCTCACGTTCACAAAAACAAGCATATCCAAGCAAATCCAAGCATATACCAATTAAATTTTGTTATTTAAGTTCATACTTAGAGGGTGAGGCCGCTCGTGTGATTAGAGAGTCAGCGTCCAACTATTATAAGGCAGGGACTTGTTACGCGACCGCTATGACAACAAGCGATTATTAATTAAAAATAATTAAAACGCATTGTTAAACGTTGACGTAAGATCAAATGAAAGCGCATCTACGAGGGCGGGTCAATAAGTCCGTGACTTTTGGAATAAAACACAGATTTTTTGATAAATAAATCATTTTATTTTTCAACGTAGTCCCCCTTGAGCTCTATACACTTTGTCCAACGCTTCTCCAATTTTTTTATCCCTTCCAAAAAATATGATTTGTCGAGGTCCTCAAAATAGGCCTTTGTTTGCGAGATGACTTCATCATTGGAGTCAAATCTTTTTCCACCGAGCCATTTTTTCAGGTTTGGGAACAAGAAGTAGTCACTCGGAGCCAAATCTGGAGAATAGGGTGGATGTGGGAGCAATTCATAGCCCAATTCATGGATTTTTGCCATGGCAACTGCACATGTGTGCACCCTTGCATTGTCTTGGTGAAAAAGAACTTTTTTCTTGGCCAAATGAGGTCGGTTTTGTTTTCAAATCCTCATTGAAGCGGTCCAATAAGTTGGCATAATATTCCCCATTAATTGTTCTTCCATTTTGAAGATAGTCAATGTGGATTATCCCACGTGCATCCCAAAAAACAGTCGCCATAACTTTATTGGCTGACAAACCCACCTTGGCCTTCTTTGGCGCCGATTCACCCTTAGAAACACACTGTTTTGACTGTTGTTTGGTCTCTGGTGTGTTGTGATGGATCCATGTTTCGCCCACGGTTAAAAAACTCCTCCATATTGTGATTAAACAACGCCAAACCTTCCTGTGAAGTTGTTACACGATTGCGTTTGTGGTCGACTGTGAGCAAACGCGGCACCCATCTTGCGGAAAGCTTTCTCATGCCCAAGTGATCATTCAAAATTGAAACCACTGAGCCATGCGAGATGCCTATGGCTTCCACAATCTCTTGCACTTTTAATCTTCGGTCTGCCAACACCATATCGTGAATTTTTTCGATTGTTTCGGGTGTAGAGACCTTAACTGGGCGTCCAGGACGTTCGGCATCTTCAGTGCTTGTACGGCCACAACGAAATTCAGTAACCCCTTTTTTACCATTGAAATTGATGGTGCAGAGTCCCCATAGTATTTATCAAGCTTAGCCTTGGTCTCGGTAATGGTTTTTTTTCGCAAAAAATAATGCTTAATAAGCACACGAAATTCACTTTTTTCCATTGTTTCCTTAAGTTACTGGATAGTCTGATAAAGATAGCTGTAAAACACAAACTAACTGACGCAGCAAGTTCAAATTTTGATAGGAGTCAACTGACAGATGCCTGTTGACAGGAGTAGTGTTGCTTTTTCAGTAAGGAGGTTAGAAATTCAAAAAGTCACGGACTTATTGACCCGCCTTAGTACACTTAGGTCTATTATTGACAATACAGATAAGAATTTGCGCGCCCTATCTAGTTTGGGTGAACCAACTTCGTACTGGGACACAGTTATAGTTCACATCATTTCCTCAAAATTAGGTAGCAAAACCAGTATGAAGTGGGAGGAATATAGAAATACTCTCTCAGAATCCCCCTCACTTGAGCAATTTAATTCATTTTTGAAGCAGCGTGCCGATATTCTAGAAACTTACAATTACAGCCGAAGTAATGAGGATAGGTCAAGTACAAATCTAAGTTATAATAAAAAACTGGTAGGTTCAATCGCAAATAACAACAGTTCCTTTACAGCTGAAATTACTAGTACCCGTAATAATAAAACTTTTAAAAATTGTGTTGTTTGTGACAAACAACATCGCATCTACGATTGCACAAAATTTAGAAAAATGTCCATTGAGCAGCGTCAGAGTTTTGTGGTAAAATCAAAGCTCTGTCAAAATTGTCTTCGTCCTGGTCACAGAGCTTTCACTTGCAGATTCGGTGTCTGCCGTAATTGTAAACGGCGTCACAACACTTTACTTTGCGACAACACTCAAGGTCAACAAATGTCACCTGCGGACAATACAAATGTCACTAATTCAGACTCGATTGCCCAAACTCTTTGCACAACAAATTCTGTTCAAAATACTTTTATTTTTTTATCTACGGCTATGGTGTTGGCGGTTAATACGTGCAAGAAGAAGCGGCAAATAGTGCGCGTGCTACTCGACTGCGGTAGTCAGTGTAGCCTAGCTTCTAAGCGACTAAGGGATAAGTTAGGTTTACGATCAGGACCAGCGGAATCGACCAACGTAGTAGGAATAGGTATTTACTACTTCACACTGGGTAAACGAATTTTGTATTTTTAAATTAATTTCATTACACAGTGACTACACTGTACAACTAACTTGCCCAGGGCTATCTGATTTGACAGGCGATATTCCTAAGTTTACGATGGACCCTAAGCTTATTAACATACCCGCGGAGGTTCAGCTAGCCGATCCTAGTCTTTATAGGCCTTCTCCAATAGGTGTGCTGGTCGGTGCTGACCTATTTTGGAGCATCGTGGATAGCGAGCGAAAATCACTCGGTTCTAGACAGCTTAATCTTATAAATTCGGAGTTTGGTTGGATTTTATCCGGCCTTATTTATTTAAACTCACGAATTTCAACATTTAGTTTCTATTTTTCAAAAACGCAGTCAGATAATTTCTATAAACCGCGGAGTCGATTTTGGGAGCTGGAAGAGCTGCCACTAAGGTCAATTTTAAGCGAGGATGAGAAAGCATGTGAGCAGCATTTTAAGACTCACACTTCTCGTGATTCGTCCGGTAGGTTTTGTGTGCGTTTACCTCTCAAAGACTCGCCTAATTGTTGATTTTTCAATTTAGAAAAGCGATTTAGAGCTAGCCCCGAGCTTAAATCGCAATACATCGAATTCATTAACGAATACATTAAGCTGGGTCATTGTTCTTATCTTAACGAATTCTAAGCCGAACCCGTGCTATTTTCTCTGTCATCACGCGGTTCTTTAACAAAATAGCGAATCGACTAAGCTACGAGTGGTATTCGACGGATCCGCTCGCACTTCTTCGGGCTTATCTATCAATGACTTGCAACGGCCTATCCGTTGCAAGTCATTGATAGATACTATCGTATCCTACCGTACAATATTCACTCTTTTCTATATTATTACGTTTCCTACCTACCTATACGCCTAACGCCTATAAGCCTAACGTACCTATACGTTCTCACAGGGGACGTAGAGAAATTCTTTCGGCAAATAAATGTTCACGAAGACGATCGCAACCTACAGCTAATATTATGGAGGGATGATGAATCAAAACCTATTCAAACAATACCGTCACATGTTTTCGCTAGCGCTAGCTATCTTAGTACGAAATCCTCTTCGCCCGTGGCACTGCTTGCGAGCAGACGTGTAGTTGGTTTTAAATAAAAAAAAATAAGAGTGTATTTGCAATTATAATCGCTAATTGTTGTAGTTGAAAGACCATTTTGCGTCAAGTATTAATTAGTAGCATCAACTCGAGTGTCAACGATCCGCACTAGCTCCGCATCCGTGCTAGACAAGGACGATTGATATAATTGCTCTTCTGCTTTCGCTCATGGCTCACCTGCGCTTCCGCGGCTCAACGGGTTTTATCGGCTGGTGCATTCGAGATATGGTTTATTTTTCCTGGCACATATCTACAAGTTGAGCTTGCAAAGAACTCCGCCGTCTACGCCGGCATCCAGGGTACGCTCTCAGCCGCTGCTATGATCACTCAAGTAAGATCCGATTCAGACATACCGCTATCTCTTGCGAGCAGTCCATTCGACTATGCGATAATGCTTCTACAAGGTACAAACGCCCGCGCTCAGATTTTTCAATGATTTTCAAGAATTAAAGACGGAAATAATGCAAATGCTAGTTAAGTGGAAGGACGAACAGGACTCACGCTTTGCAAAATTCTTCAGTGATCAATCGACTACTATGGCAAAACTTATGGCTGAAATTACGGAAGTTAAACATCAAAATTTTGCTATACAAAAATCTAACATTGAAATAGAAAAAAAAACCTAAATTTTATATACAAAAAAATATGATGCGCTATTACTCCAAGTCAATTCTTTATCAAAAGAAAAACAAACATACAAAGAGAGCATTTTGGCCTTAGAAACTAAAATTCAAGACAAAAAAATCTCATTCATCCTCTATTGAGATTCACAACGTATTGCCTGTGAGAGAAAATGAGTCGTCTTTGGAACTGGTTGAGATAGTTAACGAAGTGAGATCAGCTGTGGATTTACCTGTTACCGCACAAAATATTAGGGATGTATACCGGCTCCCGGGGAAAAAAGGAGATACTAGGCCGATTGTTACGGAATTTATCAATGTCCAGATGAAAATGCATTTTCTGCAAGCTGTTCGAAATTTCAATAAAAAACATCCAAAAGAACGCTTGAGCTCGCTAAACATTGGTACCACGGACGAACGACGCCCAATCTATGTAGCAGAATTTCTACCAGCTGACTCTAGAAAACTATTCTTTAAAGCAAGAGAATTTGCAAAGTTAAAACAGAACTGGTACTGTTCTGTTGGACCACTAATGGGAATGTATTTTAAGGAAAACTGAAGATGACAGGCATGTATTGGTTAAAACAGAGCAGACCCTGTATGATCTACAGTCACAACAATGACTATTAATAGTGCTTACATATTTTGTTTATTTTGGTTTACTGCCTTTTGTTCTTTTTATAGACTTTATTTAGTTTTAATTTGTTTGTTTTTAATTAAAATGCATGCTTTATACATCCACATTTCCACATACACTCACAAATGTTATCCATCATATACAAATAATAAAACACTATACAAATAAATATTTAAAAAACATTTATTTGGGTATTTATAGTAATATTATGTACAACGCAGCTGTAAAAAAATTTAAGAACTGATTTTATAGTATGGTCTGGTAAACTAGTATTTCAGGTTTCTATAATCTTATATCTCTATGGATTGACTTTGTTTTGTTTGAATAATTTAATAGGTAGTGTTCTCATCAATATTTTAATGCTAAAATGCTACACTCGTAGTAAATATATGTGGTATGTACATCCTTCGGTAGGTACTTTCTCTAGTCTGTGTCCCAGCTTAATATATAAAATTCGATTTCTGTAATAATAATATAATAAAAGAGGTTGACAATTTTGAGCAACCTACCGAATGTGTTCTCTTGAGCGATACTAAACTATGTTCCCGAATTATAAATTATATTGAAGATGAGATGGGATCGCCGTCTATTTTGACAATAAATATTTGAAGTATCCACTGCAATCTCGATTTATTTCTGGCATTCACATCAGCCTTCAACTTTCCTGTGGACTTGTAATATAATTGTAATTACGGAGTATTGGACAAATGAGGATAATCCACCACCTACTATCGAAAAGTATAATATGTTTTGGACCAAAAACAATATTAATTAAAATGATGGTCTGGTCTGGTTGCTTATGCACGCCAGAACCTAAGAGTGTCCGCACTTGAACCTAAATTTTCAGAAGACAACTGCTTTGTTCTTAATATTAACCCGGACTTCACTTCAATTGTTTGTTCATATCGCCCACCTTGCTTTAGAAACACGTCCAATTACCTTAACTCTGGATCATGCTATCAAATGTACGTACATCTAATATAATATTGACAGGCGACATTAATATTAATACACTTGATAAAATGACCGCGACAGTACAGGCGCGACAGTACAGGTCTATCTTAATCTAATAGCCATGCACGGACTTACATTAGGTATTACTCACCCTACTAGGTATGAAAATTGCTTGGATCATTTTATGATTAAAACTGACCACCAATGGAAAACCGTGGTCTTTGAACAACAACTTAAGGATCATTCTCCAATTCTTCTCAGCATCAAAAGTGCCTTATCATGTAAAAAGAAACTCATAAATAAAAATGTGTCAATCAACTACGAAAAAATTAAGAATATACTTACAGATGAGTCATGGGAATACATCTACACATTAAACGATGCTGACGTAGCTGCTGAAATATTAACAAATAAATCATTAAGAATCATAGTTGTGAAACTAGACAAATACAGAGACGATACAAACTTAATAGGTTTGTGATGGATCACTTCTCTGGAATCTTTAAAAAATAAATATTTAAATTACAGAAGCACATGCACCAAAATCATTGAAGACCTTAAAAGACAATATTACCACAATCAATTGCAAAAACATAATAAGAATATAAAGAACACTTGAAAATTATTAAGGAAGTATGCAACTTTGGCTCTAAAAAAGATAAATCACAAGAATTATAAAACATTAATGACAATCCCATTAACTCACTCAATGGGGTAAACACTTATTTCACAACTATTGGTGAAGGCTTAGCAAAGAATATTCTGATGAAATTGGGCAAAAATGAACATGAACTAGCCTAACTAATCAGCAACAACACCAGCCAATTCCATGGCCTTTCTGCCCACTGACCCCCAAGAGATAATGTCCATACTGCTCAGCCTGCAGTCGCATAGTGCGCCTGGATGGGACAAGATTTCAACCAATTTACTGAAACAAAATATTAATTCTGTGGTTTATCCTCTGACTTATCTATATAACCTAAGTCTCCAAAGTGGTGTCTTTCCTAGGATTTTTAAAAGGGCAGTAGTGTGTCCTATTTATAAGTCGGGAAAAATGATAATCCCACCAATTACAGACCCATCTCTTTACTTACATCTTTAGCAAAAGTTCTTGAAAAAGTAGTTAATAAACGACTTGTCTCTTACCTGGAGAAGAACAATTACATTAATCCTAACCAGTTTGGGTTCAGGGCTGGGATGTCTACTTCTTCGGATAGCGACTTCTATGGATTGTACTTTAGGACCTATACTGTTTAGTTTACATTAATGACATGTTCAATGTTGTACATGGCAATGTGGAACTCTAAATGTTTGCCGATGATACAGTCCTAGTGCACGAAAAAACTTGGACAGAAGCGCTTCAGGTGGCCGAATCTAATATGGCTAGGATTACGTATTAGCTCGAATCCAACCTTCCCACTATTAACACTTCGAAAACTAAATACTTATGTTTTCATAAATCCCACAGAACCAGCCCAGATGACAGTATTAAATTAACATCTCACACATCCATGTAACAATGGCTTTAGATCATTATAAGTGATCTTGTGCCGTTTTGTCGAGGCACGAATAATCAAATATTTAGGAATATATATAGACGAGAGACTAGATTGGCGTAACCATATTCATGATATGGTCGCTAGAATTAGAAAAATGGTATACATCTTTAAGAATTTAAGACAAGTCGCAAATGAAAACCTTCTAATACAAACTTATCAAGCATTATGCGAGTGTCTGATTAGATATTGCATATGTACATGGGGGGAGTATGCAAAACCCTTCTAATCAAAGTTGAAAGAGCCCAGCAAGCAATCTTAAAGGTCCTTCTTCAATTGCCCTTCAGACATTCAACGACTGACGTATACGCCAAAGCGGGTGTCCTGTCGGTAAGAAAAATATTCGTTCTGGAAATGCTTAGGAGATACCATAAAAAAGTGTACGATACCTACCTCCGTCATCAAAGAGACTTGATCCGTGTCCGGTTCCTTTTGCACGGACGACATTTGCGCGTCAACAATATTATGTCATGGCACCATCTATATATAATAAAGTGCTAAAATTAAAATTAATAAATAAACATTATAAAAAGTACACCTTTAAAAAGAAATAATTAAATGGATTAAAGATAATACTTATGATGAAATAGAAAAATTGTTCTTACCTGCTATTTGTTAAATAACATAACACACCCAAGCTGTACCTATTTACCGATCCAAGATTTACACATAACCACACACAACCACACACACACACACACACAACCACACACACACACACAACCACACACATATCACACAATAAAATTACTCTTTTGTTCATTGTGTAATTATTCATCCGTCATTGTTCCTTTCATATGTCAATAATTGATAAGCCATTTGTCTTCTCTTTTTTATTTCTTTGAAATTGTTTTAAATCTCTATTGGCATAACATGTATCTTCATGGGCGAGGACACTGGGCTATGCAATACAGTTAATACTAGTTTCAGATATGTAAAACTCCTCTGTGTCAATAAATTATTTATTTATTTAGTACGAAATGCATATGGCAGCTAAGACACGAATGCCCTTATGAGTTGATCCGTACAGTAATTCAGCACGATCTTTATTTAGACGATTTATTAACTGGCGTTTAAAGTGTGGTGTTAAAGACTTTAAAATGCTACCTATGTCTGTTTTCGTTTCAAGTGTGTACACTTGGAAGCGGTGACAGAATTATCTGTGTAAAGTAGCTGTGTCCTATCTCTTCCTCTCCTCACGATCTCCATTCTCTCTTTCCAGGGCATTTTCTGATTGGTTGACCGCTGACAACATTGCCGGATCCAGTCCACGACGATGGCAGCTCAAGTTTTAAGCGCTACGCCCGCATTGAACAAGCTCGTAAACACTTTTGGAGTCGTTGGCAGCAGGAGTATATCAACCAGTTCCAACAACGCGTCAAGTGGCGAGATAAAAAGGCAACCTCAGCGTATTAGACCTCATTCTTCTTCAGGAAGACAACAGTCCTCCACTACATTGGCGTATGGGTCGAGTTCGAGAGCTTCATCCCGGGGTTGATGGAGTGCCCAGAGTAGCTGATATCACCACTCAGAGAGGAGTCGTAAGGAGAACACTGACACGATTGTGCCCCCTGCTAGCAGCGGACCCAGGGACTGAAATACCCGCAGGGATTTTTTGGGGGGAGTTATGTTAAAGTCTGAGCTTTAACATGCATAAGAACGATCTGTAAGAACAAAGATGTCGTAGCCCACAACAGTGATGAAGATATGTGTTGTTTTGTATCACTTTATCTATCTATATATATAAAAAACAAAGCTAATTGACTGATATATCAACACACAGGCCAAAAAATCTCTCACTCTAATAGCTGTATGGATAAAAGGTTGGGTAAGTATTAATGTCAGTGGACGCTTTACTCATAAAAGTATTGTTGGTGCATTGGAACAAAAAAGGTAGTTAATAGTTGGAAGAGCCCGATTTCAATAAAAAATTAAAGTAGTTTGGTATCAACGACAATCTTTAAATACCAATCATGAAGTGTGTCATAATTTCAATTGTGCTTAAAATGCAAGTATAATCAATTAATCGCAACTCGCATTTTAAACATAATAATGACACACTTTGAGCGTTTGTGGGGCATCTTTGTATTTAAATATTGTGAGGTTTGTCATTGCACTCAAAATTCAACAAATTTCATTTTTTGGCATTCTGTAGTTCTACTATAATAATAAGCTTTAGTAAAAACAATTATGGACCTTCTGGGCTTATGATTACTGCTGCTATAAAGACATGTAGAAAAAATTGTCATATTCTGGGGGAAAAAAAACATTCTTTAAATAGTTTGCACTAGGTGGATTGTCACCTATACCTGAGGTTAGGTTGTTATTTTTCTACCTAAACATTTTAACATAAGCAGTAGATCATAATTCACAATAATTATGCCTAGAAGATACTTGATTTTAAGATAATTGACTTTACCAAACCTTATGTACAAGAAACAAGGCTAGTTCTTCTTCAGAGGATAGCCCTAGTGTGTATAATATATGTATAGGTTGCAATAGGTATAACTTCATTTCCCTCAGGGGAAGCTCTAGTCTGTATAGAAGGTAGGTAGTTATAGGTATAAGGAAGTACCCATACTCCTTACTTTTTGGAGACCCTCATCTGAATCCCACAGCACTACTAAGAACCCTTATAACTACTAAGTTTCGCCCTGTCTGCCCTTACGTTATGTTAGTAAGAACAATTAATTGTACCTAATTATGGATTGTAATTGATGAAATTAGGTCATTTACAAAAAATACAACAAAAATGAATCATCACGATCATTAAACATTTGTATTTTTCCGGGAACAAGAATAATTTCCTAGCCTAAGATTCAATATTAAGTAGTCCAACTTATAAGTTACTCAGAAATAGAACGCTACCGAGATTTGAAGGAATATAAAATCAGCTGATGTATTGAAAATCTGCCATCTCACTCTTATCCACACACTATACCACACTATACAAGGCAAGCCTTGTATAAGCTATGGTTAAATTAGTATGGAAATTATAACAACGCTATACAGGCCTTATGTCATAAAATATTATTAGTATAAGAAATCTTAGAACTCCTGTATACATAGTGTGTAATTTTTTATTAGTAAGGGGGTAATAGTTTATATGAATCCTTCTACTGGCAATCAGCTGTTTAAAGTGTAGTAAAGATGTCAAATCATAATTATAGCATCAAGAAGTGAACTTACATTTTGGCTTAGTATCCAGTATAATATTTTGTACCCTTTCCTCAACAGTAGATGTTTCACCCATACTCCCACTGGCTGCCGCCTTCTTCCGTGCCTTATATTTTATGTCTGCCCAATACTGAAAGTAAAAAAAAATATTTTTGTGAAAATTACTACAGCTCAACAATCAATATTAACATCAGTTACAAGGAGCTGATAGTAGTCTTACTCTACACCACTTGTCAGGAGACTTGCGCACGCCACCGGAGTCGGCTGCTGCTGCATTCAGTCTCTCGGCGAGCAGGCGCCACAGTTTACTGGCGCTGTACCTAGAGTATATGGACTGTTTCCCCGCGGCAAAATCGCGGTGCTCTTCCATAAAGGATAGTAATAAGTTTAACTGTTCGGAACTGACGCGGCGACTGGTAACAACGGCACTCATCTTCGGTGTCTGGTCTTCCTCTTATACTTGACTTTGGGCTTATAATGGCATATACGGTACAATATACATTTAAATCTTTAATCATCCCAGAAAATATTCTTTGTATGACTATATTTTATTTAATAGACTAATTTTAAACTATGCAAGCTATTTGCCTATAAAATATTCTTGATTTTAAACCACTTATTATGATAAACGAACTAATATTTTTTTTTTGTGACATTCCACTTCTACTTATTCTTCTTCTTCTTTATAATGGCCTCCCTTGAGGAATAGCCAGTGTCAGTGTCAGGCGAGATTAAAAAAAAAATACTTTGTTGCCGGGGACGATAACTTTGCGCAAAAGTAGGGCTTAGTGAAAGTACAAGAGAAAAAAAGTTAAAATCTCGTAATTAAATAAGTTTACAACGTATCTCCTTAAAATTTGAGTGGCGGGGAGTTGAACATCGGATCGGCGGGATAGGGAATTACATATATAATTAGTCATCTTCACTGGGACACTCAGATTAGGCAATTTTTGCCTGAGTACCGGAAGAAGAACGTTGTCGTATGCGGATGATATGTCAAGGAACATTCCCACTACGAGTTCCCTTTTTGAAAAGGCAATGCGTATGTCGGTCACAATGGTACCAAGACCGTCCATTGTGTTATAGCCTTTCCGAAAACCAAACTGTGTTTTGGATAATATGTCCTTGCTTTCCATCAGCCATTTTAACCTGCTTTTGATTAAATGTTCTAAAAGTTTTGCCAAAGTTATTGAAAGAGCGATAGGATATAGCTAGAGGGATCACCAGTAAGTTTTCCCGGTTTTTAGTATAGGTAGGATGATCTGTGACCTCCATTCCTCCGGGGGAACCTCAGATTGGAAAATGCCATTTAAGACATTCAGGGACACTTCTTGGGTAATGGGGCCACTGTTAACGTAAAAGGAATATGGTATTCCATCACTGCCTGGAGTGGTATCCTTCAATGAACTTAAAACCAATCTGAATTCCTGCGGAGAAAATGGACTATCCAAATAGCTGATAGGTGGGCCAGAAAATACATGATTTCGACATTCGTCGAAAGATGGTACCGACGGTGGTGCCAACTTCTGAGAAAAACAATCCACCAATCCACTCTTTTGGGTCATTAGACATTAGGGCGAAAAACGAAAAACAAAACTGGGGCAAACCGTCTCTCTTTTTTTCCGAGAGTAAGTGACGCACTTCAGCTGCCACTTTTTTATAGTTTAAATATTTATCTAAAGTTATAGACCTAGAAAACAATTTTTCGGCAACTTTGCGTCCCACCGGAGGAGAGAGAGTTCTATGATCTCTTGTTGATTTTAGTGGAATGGTCCTATCCACAGCCGATAAAAGGACGTTTTTCAAATTTGAGTATGACGAAAGAGTCGAGATATGTCGTTAGTGTTGACAGGCAAGTGGTTAATTTCTGAATCTGTGATGTCAGCAAACTGAGGCTGAGGAAGTCTAAATCATTGACTGCACTGACGATTAATTTGATTATACTTTAGACTTTAACTAACTTTAACGATTTAGAAAAACGGTGTTGAAAACTAGTAACAAAATTCAATTCCCGTTTTTTTAAGTTGACACTGGCAATCATAGCAATGGTTTTATGCTGTACCGCCCTATTAAAAAATTATATATCACATACAACTCCATAGACTACATCACGCAACGCCATTTTTCACCTGGTGGCAGACATGGGGAACTATTTGGTCAAAATAGAATTAATATCCTACTAAATTTAATATTCGTGTTTGTGATTTTATATTATATCGATCTCTCTTTTCCTCTTATGAATTTACTCGTGTAAACTGGCGCATGTATTTTGCATTTATCCTCATTTGATCACTTGTTATTATTTTATT
Source organism: Phengaris arion (assembly GCA_963565745.1). Taxonomy (NCBI): domain Eukaryota; kingdom Metazoa; phylum Arthropoda; class Insecta; order Lepidoptera; family Lycaenidae; genus Phengaris; species Phengaris arion. The sequence continues at coordinate 18,063,550 of OY751449.1, read as the reverse complement.
ATATTACTTCACATTACGTTGAGACTCGAGGCTACGTCGTTGTTTTGCGTCCTTTTTTAATCCTAAAACTCGACTGATCCAGTAAATTTAAGGGAAATGTTAAGAAAAGTTTATTTATATATGTCGCGGCGCAAGTAATCACACGCGAACCGATCTGAGAATCGACCTGGAAAATAAACGTGGTGGTGGTGTGGCGGGCGGACATTTGTTATCAAACAACTCGCGAGCTCGGCGAGAGCGGGGAGCGGCAGGGCAGCCGGGATGGCGGAGGCGGCGCCGGGGAACATCGTGAAGGAGGGCTGGCTGCTGAAGCGCGGCGAGCACATCCGCAACTGGCGCGACCGCTACTTCATCCTGTTCGACAATGGCGACTTGGTGGGTTTCAAGTCGCAGCCGGAGCGCAACAACTACCGCGACCCGCTCAACAAGTTCACGGTGCGGGACTGTCAGATCATGGCCGTGGACAAGCCTCGCCCCAACGTCTTCACCATTCGCGGCCTTCAGTGGACCACGGTCATCGAGCGTAATTTCGCCGTCGACACAGAGAAAGAACGGTAAGACCAATCACAAATGACTTGCATATAAACCCATATATTTTACATTGTAGTCTGTTTTTGACATAAAATGACAATAACAAATGAACCATGCAGTAAACAAGTGTTGATGGTGAGCTGTGTCGAGTGTTCAAAGTCCAAAATGTTGTTTATTTACATTTTGTGTGTTAGTGCTAGATTTTTAGGTAAAATTATTCCAGCATTATAGGTATTGACATGACAACTAAATGAGTGTGTGAAAATTGTTGTTGTTTAATCTTGACTTTTAACTTCTGTTTAGAATCAAATTGGATAAAATGTTGGGCATGGTAAATTGTAAAATTATTAATCTAAGATGAGTTGCATCACTGCCACTACCTTATTTAGTTATGGGGATAACAAAAAGAGATTGAAATATGCCACAATTCACAAACACAGTTTATTACTGAAAGTGCTTTAGTAACTAAAGCTGCTACCTTTTATTATACCATGATATGTACCTTTGTCTTGTGTCTCCAATTCAGTAGACAACAAATAAATTATTCAAAATTCAACCAAGTAATAATATACTATTTTATATACAAATTTGTTACATATAAATACAAATATTATCCAAATTTAGTCTTTTACATACATATATGAATGAAACAATATTTTTTCTGTATACAAAGTTTACAAATTGATTGACATGGACAAACAATGGTTACAAACACAAATGTGGTCCTTTGACCGCTCTGATCTCTCTAGTGTTAAATAAGATGTTGCCAGCAACTATGCATACACGAAAGAAAAATTGCGGGGGTACTGTACATTTTGCCGCTATAAAAAGTAGCCTATGTCCTTCCCCGTGGTCTACTCTACATGTGTTCAAATTTCATCAAAATCGGTTCTGTAGTTCCGTAGCCTGTTCAATGCACACATATCACATCTCATATAGATACTCTATATTATATTAGTATAGACATTTTAAAATGAATACAATATACTGTTGTTGTATTTGTTTATAGTACATTATGTGTTCCATTGTTTTTGGTTTATGTTTAGATTAAATTTTATATTAACAGAGTATATTAAAAGTATTCCAGTGGTAAAAATTTAACATTGATTAGTATTATTAAATAATGATTATAATTTGAAAATGACTGAATGAATGAAAAAATGAATTGATAATTGCTTAACAATTACTTGTTATACTTTAAAAAAAAAGTAAAGGAGCAGTTCCCAGAAAATTTTACTAGAAGTTAGGTAGGTTAATTGGTTGATAGTTTAATCATGTACCTTTCATTATCACGGCAGTACAAAATGCCTTTGAAGAATTTGTTGCCTCCCGTCCAGCTGATTTCTTTAAGAAGGGCATCAATAAACTGACACTGCGTTGACAAAGATGCATTGATTGCATGGGTGATTACTTCGATTAATACAAATAAAAAATACATGAAAAAAATTTGTGTAAATTTTTTATACAAAACGGCAATTTCATAGGTAAAGACCTAATATTACAGGGGGACTTTATGAACGACATAGAACACAAAACAATGATTTTTAGAATCTTTGTAAGTTTGTACGTGCTTATCTCAGAATGTCCTGAACGGATTTCGATGAAAAATGGTATGGTAGTAGTTTAGACTTTTTATTATTTCTTTTTATTGCAGAAAAATGTATGGTTCCTGTGATATTAGTTTTTGCACGTACGAAGTCAACAGCTTAACCGATTTGAATGCGTTTTACACGAATGCGTTTTGGTTACTCCTCTCCACTTATAATTTAATTAACCAACTGCCAATATCCTTTATTGGAGTTTTAGATATTTATTGCAGTGATACATTCAGCTGTTTATATACATATATATATTTTTTTGTATATTCAACAATTACTCTACTGCCTCAGGTCCACAGTTTCAAAAATCTTTTTTTGTTGTAAAGGGTATATAATCCCCAATTGGTATTTTTGACACCAAAGTGGTAACCTGATGACGGGATCCATGAGGAATCGAGGGAACTCCTCTAAATTTATATGGACACGTATAGTGATATTGACTTTTTCTGTAGTACGAGGGCGGGTCAATAAGTCCGTGACTTTTGGAATAAAACACAGATTTTTTGATAAATAAATCATTTTATTTTTCAACGTAGTCCCCCTTGAGCTCTATACACTTTGTCCAACGCTTCTCCAATTATTTTATCCCTTCCAAAAAATATGATTTGTCGAGGTCCTCAAAATAGGCCTTTGTTTGCGAGATGACTTCATCATTGGAGTCAAATCTTTTTCCACCGAGCCATTTTTTCAGGTTTGGGAACAAGAAGTAGTCACTCGGAGCCAAATCTTGAGAATAGGGTGGATGTGGGAGCAATTCATAGCCCAATTCATGGATTTTTGCCATGGCAACTGCACATGTGTGCACCCTTGCATTGTCTTGGTAAAAAAGAACTTTTTTCTTGGCCAAATGAGGTCGGTTTTGTTTTCAAATCCTCATTGAAGCGGTCCTATAAGTTGGCATAATATTCCCCATTAATTGTTCTTCCCTTTTGAAGATAGTCAATGTGGATTATCCCACGTGCATCCCAAAAAACAGTCGCCATAACTTTATTGGCTGACAAACCCACCTTGGCCTTCTTTAGCGCCGATTCACTCTTAGAAACACACTGTTTTGACTGTTGTTTGGTCTCTGGTGTGTTGTGATGGATCCATGTTTCGTCCACGGTTAAAAAACTCCTCCATATTGTGATTAAACAACGCCAAACCTTCCTGTGAAGTTGTTACACGATTGCGTTTGTGGTCGACTGTGAGCAAACGCGGCACCCATCTTGCGGAAAGCTTTCTCATGCCCAAGTGATCATTCAAAATTGAAACCACTGAGCCATGCAAGATGCCTATGGCTTCCACAATCTCTTGCACTTTTAATCTTCGGTCGGCCAACACCATATTGTGAATTTTTTCGATTGTTTCGGGTGTAGAGACCTCAACTGGGCGTCCAGGACGTTCGGCATCTTCAGTGCTTGTACGGCCACAACGAAATTCAGTAACCACTTTTTTACCATTGAAATCGATGGTGCAGAGTCCCCATAGTATTTATCAAGCTTAGCCTTGGTCTCGGTAATGGTTTTTTTTCGCAAAAAATAATGCTTAATAAGCACACGAAATTCACTTTTTCCCATTGTTTCCTTAAGTTACTGGATAGTCTGATAAAGATAGCTGTAAAACACTAACTAACTGACGCAGCAAGTTCAAATTTTGATAGGAGTCAACTGACAGATGCCTGTTGACAGGAGTAGTGTTGCTTTTTCAGTAAGGAGGTTAGAAATTCAAAAAGTCACGGACTTATTGACCCGCCTTAGTAGTATATTATGTTACCAAAAATAGAGATTTTGCTCCAAGGTATACCTGTATCCAAAAGTACTGAACAGAATTCCCGAGTCGTTATAGATATATGTTTGGGGATTTCGGCATTGCTTAAAGAAATGAAAGCATATGCCACTATATCAATCAAAGTAATCATCATCATCACCGCCTTCATTACATCATATGCCATCACATTATGATGATAATATGTACTTACTTCTCAGTCTTTTGCACCTACATGTATAGCTTTGAACATTACTCTGCTGTTGGTCAAATCATTTTCAAAATTATTTTGTTGTTGTAAAGAACATAATTCGAAATTGGTCCCTTAGTCACAAGGTGGAGGTCTGATGATGGCATCCATGAGAAATGGAGATAACTCCACAGAAATTATAAGGATATTTATAGTGATTTCGACTTTTATAGTGAGTAAAATTTTGTGCCAAGGTGTACATCTAGATCCAAAACCACTGAACAGAACTCCTCTGTTTTTAAAGATACACATTTAGAAATTTCGGCATTGTTTAAGGAACTGCAAGCATATGCCACACACAGTAATCATCATCATCATCACCATCACCACTATCATCACCATCATCATCGTCATCAATGTGACGATGTGACGAATGTGGTGATTGTTCACAGATCGGTAATGCTTATTTGGGTAAATACCACTGCCTCTCAGAAAACTGACATAAAATTGCTTGAGTTTGTTTTTCCGAGAGAGTGAGAATACTGGAGGCTTTTTAGCATTAATAACTTTCTTAAAATGTGTTAATAATAATAAATATAACTAAAAAGGGAAAAATGTTATTTTTAAACAAAAAATGAAAACCGACTTCCAAAGTAAAAATGCATAAAAAAGTATGAAATAAAACTTATTTTCCAAACAATTCCCCTTTTAAATTCGACTAAAATTTTAACTATTTCTCTACTCTATCTTTATATTTTTGAAGTCGGTACCATGGTGTCTACAATAAATTTGCGATGGCATATCTTTTAAGGACAGGTTACTTATACCCATTCTAAGTTTAAAAAAACGATCACAAATAATGTGGCATTTTCAGAAGCTATTTAGACGAATACAATATTACCTAATCCTTATCTAGGAGATATATTAAAATGAAAAAGTATGTGAGAAAATTTATTATGAGTTTATATTTTTACTCTGTGCTATTACTATATTGCAGTAGGTATATCCACTAATAACACTCTCCCATGCGTCGAAGCTGCGGGCAAAAGCTAGTAATTTAATAAAATACTTGTTACTGTATGCAAAATAAGGGTTGTCATTATATCTCTTGAGACATTTTGGATTAAAATTTCGTGTTACAAGTTTATGACCTTACGTCTGAGTAGAGCAGTCTGCCAGCTTCATCATAATATTTTCTTTTTTAACATCATAAAAACTTCTTGTATTTTAAAGATTTTGCTATTAAAAATTACTTTTTCCTCTTTTAAAAGACCAATTAACATCTAAAAAAATGTTACAAAACTGCAAGTAGTTTCAGAGTCATAATAATTTGAAAGTAACAAATGTTATTTTGATTAAAAGAAACAATTTAAGTGAGCAATCATGAAAATAATTTTTATCCTAAAGTACCCAACTGCAAGTAGTTTCAGAGTCATAATAATTTGAAAGTAACAAATGTTATTTTGATTAAAAGAAACAATTTAAGTGAGCAATCACGAAAATAATTTTTATCCTAAAGTACCCAACTGCAAGTAGTTTCAGAGTCATAATAATTTGAAAGTAACAAATGTTATTTTGATTAAAAGAAACAATTTAAGTGAGCAATCACGAAAATAATTTTTATCCTAAAGTACCCAACTGCAAGTAGTTTCAGAGTCATAATAATTTGAAAGTAACAAATGTTATTTTGATTAAAAGAAACAATTTAAGTGAGCAATCACGAAAATAATTTTTATCCTAAAGTACCCAATATTAACTCCATTTATCCAACAATTAGTTTAGGCCGTTTTGGGTTGAACCCAGGTTGACAGGAAATTGTTTCAAAATGTAGTATACATTTTTATTTATATTCAGCTAGAGTATGGTATAAAAGTAAGTTGGCTTGTATTATGAACATACTGAGCATGTATACCGTGTTGCAGCGGCGAGTGGGTGGACGCCATACGTCAGGTGTCGTCGCGGCTGAGCGGCGGGGACGGCGGCGGCGCGGGCGGGGAAGGGGGCCCGCTGTCCGCCACCGACGACAACGACATGGCGCAGCTCGGCAAGAGCTTCCGCGATCCCAGGCGTATCGTGAGTACTGTAGCATTATGGCATACGTGAAGTGTAGAACTGTAGAGGACTACTCTACTACTATTCAGTACCTCAGACGACGACGCGACACGACGTACGATGACGCGACGCGACGTCCGACTACCGTATAGAGAGTAGAGTGCATGAAATATGCTCTTTTCTTGAAGGTTTGAAGGTCGTGAATTATATCTTTAACCACATCTACCTATTCAGAGTTCCTTAGTAACTATAAGGAACCCTTACAGTTTCGCTCTGTCCGTATGTCTGTTTGTCACATAGAGCTAGAACAGAGAAGAGTTGTTGTAATGATCTTTTAGTATGAAACTAAGTGTGATAATTTGCGGGGTGAGGGGGTGTCAGACTCGGCTCACTTCGGTTGTTATCGACCTTACTACGCAGTTTTGCTATCTCATACTAGATGGCAATAACAAAGCGTGACATTCTGCGGGGTTTTTATACTCGACGATAGATGGCGTTCACTAAATGATAAAAAACTATATATTACTTTACGACTGAAAAGTCTTTAGGAAATACTGTAAAAAAAAATTGTATGTATGATGATTAAAATAATATATTAATATTGAAATCTAGCTATCTAGAATATATTTTCAATCCCCGTGTTCAAAGTTTTAAAACGCCATCTATTGTCTAGTAGAATAATTTCTAATATAACCGACACTAAGAGAGACTTTTCTAGAACAATTATAATAAATTTAGTTTTTTTTCTAATTTTAGTTTAAAATGTAATGCCCTCAATAGCACCAGACTTTACTAGCCTATCCAAGTAATTTTTACAAGATAAGACACAACACTTCATCCTTTTCTTCTTAGAAACACGTAAAGGACAAAAAGTTATCGTTATCACCGAGATGTGCACGGTACGACCACAGACTGTACACTGAAATAGGACACGCCCAGTGTGATGACGTAGCAGGCCGACTAAAAATCACAGTGCACATAAATAAAAATATATAGACAAAATTATGTTACTATTGATTAGATTGTATAATATAGACTTCATTCTTGATATCATAGAACAATTATAATTTTGTATTTTAGGGATAGCCCCTACATGTGAAGTTGCTACAATTTTCTTTTTTATTCTACCCCATTGTGTGCAGTATCGTCGAATAGGCATTTTTAAGTAAGAACTAGTTTTCATACATGATTTTTTATATGTTAACAATTTTCGAATAATTTTGTGTGCGATTTTGTGTGTTGTGTAGACGCTGGAGAAGTTCGAGTTCGTGAAGGTGCTGGGCAAAGGCACGTTCGGCAAGGTAGTGCTGTCGCGCGAGAAGGGTACGGGCAAGCTCTACGCTATGAAGATCCTCAAGAAGAACGTCATCCTTCAAAAGGACGAGCTCGCGCACACCATCACGGAGAACCGCGTGCTCAAGAAGACCAAGCACCCCTTCCTCACGGTGAGCGCTAAAGATGATAAGTTCCAGTTACTCTACTCAAACTAAATGCGATTATTGAATGATACTAATAACTATCGCTCGTGTGCGTTGCAGTCGCTGCGCTGGTCGTTCCAGACGGCTGACCGCGTGTGCTTCGTCATGGAGTACGCGAACGGTGGTGAGCTTTTCTTCCACCTGGCGCGCGTGCGCAGCTTTCCCGAGGAGCGCATGCGCTTCTACGGCGCTGAGATCGTGTCTGCGCTAGGCTACCTGCACGCCGAGGGCATCATCTACCGCGACCTCAAGCTCGAGAACCTGCTTCTGGACCAGGACGGCCACATCAAGATCGCCGACTTCGGCCTGTGCAAGGTGGACATCACGTACGGCCGCACTACCAAGACGTTCTGCGGCACGCCCGAGTACCTGGCGCCCGAGGTGCTGGAGGACACAGACTACGGCCCGGCGGTGGACTGGTGGGGCTGCGGCGTGGTGCTCTATGAGATGGTGTGCGGCCGCCTGCCCTTCTACAACCGCGACCACGACGTACTGTTTGCGCTCATCGTGCGGGAGGAGGTGAGATTCCCGCGCGCGCTGTCCGCGCCCTGCCGTGCGCTGCTGGCCGCGCTGCTGTGCAAGGAGCCGGCGCGGCGCCTGGGTGCGGGCCCGGCCGACGCCGCCGACGTCATGGCGCACCCGTTCTTCGCCACCATCAACTGGGCTGACCTGTTGGCCAAACGCATCCCGCCGCCCTTCAAGCCGCAGGTGGAGTCGGACACGGACACGCGCTACTTCGACTCGGAGTTCACGGGCGAGTCGGTAGAGCTCACGCCGCCCGACGGCGACGCGGCGCTGGCGCTCATCCAGGAGGAGCACTTCCCGCAGTTCTCGTACCAGGACCTGTGCTCGTCCGCGCACTCCGCGCACCTCAGCCAGCCCGCCGCGCGCCACTAGCGTCGCCCGCCCCGCGCCCCGCCCGTGTACAGCCCGCCCTAGCCCGTAAGTATATTATATTTGCATTTGTATAAATATTCTCGTACATGAGTAGCGCCGGCCGCCGCCGCTCTGTCGTGGACGGTGCGTCGTCGCCGAAGTTCGATGAGTAGCATTTTTATATGAAATTTTGACGGTCAAAAATGTAAATATTTCCAAATTCCTGCCGCAATATATGAAGCTAACACGCGACGCGTCGTCACCGCCCGAGCTCCGCGCGCTGCGGGCGAGGGCGGGGCCCGGACGCTACTCACGTTATAATATTTCCTTTTCTATAATATATTAAAGTTAGGACAAGGTGGTCTTTTATTCATATCCTGTTATCCACCACCACACACACCTGTGTATATTATAATATGCAATTTTTTAATATTTAAAGAATTTATACTTAGATCAATTAGTGTAAATGAAAAGATTGCTTTCAGAGTCAGTCTCAGAGTCGAAATTCGTCCATAATTCATACTATTTTAACTTTCAAGTTTCAACTCTTTTGGGTTCTTTTGCTTCATGGATATGCAATAAAAATATGTAAGTTCTGTCTAAGAAATGATAAATAAAGATTGGCAATTGTGTCAAACCTACTGTTATTATATAAACACATAGTTGTGTGAGTGAGGTAGTGTATGTAACTTTATTTTTATTAATTTTATGTATTTCTCAGCATTATTTTAAAAAATATGAGCTTTCTGCACACCTTCCTCCACTTAAACTGTTTCAAATTTCATACTCCTCCGTTCGCACAATTCTGGTACTGTACTCAAAGGTTTTAGATTCACATGTTAATATATTATATTATGATTTGTAATGTTAAATCATTGTTGCATAGTGCTTAAAGGACTTACATATGAAGTACCTACTCTTCAAGAAATATATTTTATGCACACAATATCAGGCTATATCCTCATCCTAGGCCTATAATCATCATTAAACAGGTCTGGCTTTTTTTACATTAAATTCTTACAGCTAGAATAAGATTAACATTATAGATTGATCTTGAAGAGGTGTGCCGTATTAGGAGATAAGTGAAAAGTTTGTATTTCTGACCACATATAATATTATGAATTAAATTACGCGTGTACCCTATGGATACTCATTTATTTTTAACTGTTCTTAACGAACTGACTCTTAAGGCTAAGAAGGGGCACCTGACAACATACATGCAACATAACAATAGGAATACACATTCCCCCCTTACTAATATTATGAAATATTTATACAGCGTATAAGCTATACAATGTTTTTTCCTTATCTATTTAGCGAATTTTTCGACGTCATCAGACAAGGAAAAACACTGTATAGCTTATCCACTGTGTAAATATTTTTATTAGTAATGGGGTTAATGTGCATAATTGCATATGTTGCATGGTGCCACGGTACAAAGGGCAATTACAAGTTTTCACGATTATGCTGAAGTGTACGAAAGGAGAGGACTCCTTAAATGAGACGAGTGAGAGGTCCTCGGACCCCTTAAAATCGGGATATCTCGCGAAAATCGAGACACCGGGCAATTCTAGCTGTGGGTGTAGGTAGTAGGCGAAGTTGTTGGTATAGAAATTGAAGTATGTAGATTAATGGTAATTATAAATTAAGTAGTTATATTTTATTTATCCCAGAGGAAAGGTTTATTGTATGTTTGTTTGCATTGAATATCCTTCGAAAGTACTGTACCGATTTTGATGAAATTTGGCACACATAAATTAGATCTCGGGGAAGGACATATACTACTTATACTTATTTTATTGCGGCAAAATGTGCGGTTCCCGCGAAATTACCTTTTGTGCGCACGAAGTCGTGGGCATCATCTAGTATGAAAATTTAGCAACATACTCATGGTCCAGTATCGCAGGCCCAAATTCCAATACAGTAGTAGCCCAAAAGCTACTAGGAAATTTAGAGCGGGTGTTTGAGGCAAGATTTAAGCTTGTCTTATACTTCTACTATACCGCAACACGAGACTGCATGACTGGCGGCTCAGCAGCAGGGCTAAGTCAATTTTAAAAATTTTGAACCATTATACTTAACATTTACACTAGATTTTTACTCTGAAATGGCAAGGTTAAAGCCTGAACTAAATGGATTGCCTTTTTTTTCCAACTCCTTAAGCATTAAACTACAACATAATATGAAAATTTCAAATTGCGTCAAACACGTTTTTTGGGGAAAAATATCACTTTTAAAAATTTGTATATTTACATAGCCCCGCTTCTGTCCAGCCAGTCCTGCAGTCCAGTGTTGGGGTATAATAGGAGAAATATAGGACATGCTTTCAGCTTGCCTCAAACACCTGTTCTAAATTTCCTAGTAGCTCTCCTGCTATAGGCAGTTATGGCCGTCGTTAGTGTCAATAACAATTATTGTGTCCGCTCAAGACCGCGGTGCAGGACCTGCGGCGACTGGCGACGAGTGGCGACGGACCGTGAGCGTGGCCCATTAGCAGTACTTATGTATTGTAGGTTTAGTCGGCAGATCGGTGTGGATAGGTAAGTTGCTGTAGAGCTTACAGCCTCGACCACAATTTTTTTTGAATGAACTGTCTCCAGCGGAATTTTCATGGTGACATCGAAACCATCAAACCAAGTATTATTAAAATAAGTATAACTAACTCAAAAAACAAAAGTTTTTAATTTTGTAAAGTGCTTATTTTGATTTTACACTAATAAAAAAAATCTGGCAACATTAATGGCAATTTGCACTACGAATAATTTGTAATTTTAAATATATCTACCGACCAAACCTACATATGCCGAGGTTTTGTGGAAACCGCTCGTGTAATTTATGAATTCTTATGATAGTGTAAATACTTTTAAGGTGGATAAGTGCAAGATGTTTGAGTATTTTTACACTTTCGTGTGTAGGTATGCTGTGTAGTGTGTTTACCATGTGTTAAGATCGTCACAAGCAATCTTAACATACTTACTTGAGGGATTAAACGGGAAAATGGGATGGCGACCTGCCTCACCGACACCGAGGCGCGAGGTTAACTGTTACGATGACCCCACTGACTACTGAGGAGAAGTCTGGACCCGAAGTGATATTCACCCACGTTGCACAGCGGCGGCGGGAAGCCTGCTAAAAATAATATTGCTTAGTACCTTGTTAGTACTTACCTAAGTATCTACAAAGAATATACAAAATCCGTCCGTCCGACAGAGCCGTGACGACAAGAGTTGCCAGATTTCTTTTCAGCCTATGGTAGGTATATATATTTAAGGGACAACTATTAGCCAATATCTATAATTTTTATAAAAACTACAACCCGACTACGTAAATCAAATAGCCTATGTTATCCGGGCTATTGTTACGAATTTATTGACACCTATTTTTTTTAAATCGGATCAGTAGTTTAGGCGCTACGGTGAAACAAACATACATGCATAGACTGCCAAAATTCCCCTTCCTTTTGGCTTCGCTGTAGTCGGGTAAAAACTACGGGAACCAAAAAATAAGACCGATACTTTATCAGAATGTAAGTAAAGTGAGTACATGTTTCCGCATCTTTAGCGCATATTGTAAGTATTTGAGAATTGACCCACCGCGCATTATGTACCTACACACTAATTCTACAATATTATAATATACATGTTATCAGTAAGAATTTTAGGGTAGTCTGGCAGGCCTAGGACCTGAGTCCAAATGCGGCTCCTTCGACTCGGCGGTTTGCCATAGCGCTAGAGAACAAAGACTAACCAGACTAATAAAAATAATAATCTTGTGCTTGTTGATTGACCTTTTAATTCCATTCAGAGATCAGTTAGCTTAATAATAATAATTTGAGCCAAGAGTAGCAGGTTAGCAACAAGTACATATACTACTTAACTACCCGTACTTTGTCGATAGTTGTATCAATTCGTAGGTAGGTAGTTCAACTTTTTCTCTGAGTCTAGTTACCTAATTAGATACATTTAATTTTTTATATATAGGCCATGTGTAAGCGGTCAGCTGGCACTGGCAGGGTGAACTGGCGTATCTGGCACACCGCACGGTTATTGACACGTCCGGAGCGCTCGCCCGAGTGACGTAAGGTATTTCCCTCTTGAGTCAATACTAAGATCGCGGACGTCACCGTATACTAAACGGATTAGGAGGCGCGCAGGCGCGGAGGGTGGGGCGGGCGCGGCGCCGCAGCGCTCCGTCCCTGCGTGAGCCTGCCGGAGACGGCCGACTGCCAGCTGCGGCCACCGGCGACACCCGCGCGCCGAACGACGCGCGACGCGAGTGCAGCGGCACGTGCGGCGCCGCGCTCACGTAAACATTACGTATCGATCGAGCGCTTCCTCTGCACGTTTCACCATGAAAACAAATTATGTTTCCGTTTGTGCTGCGACCGCGCGACCAGTAGCACGGGCGACCGATCGCCTCGACCTCGTCCCGAGCCGTCGACCTTAATGTCACCAGTGACAACTGTCGTCGCCGTCAGCTATCGCGAGCTCGGCAGTGGTGTTTGACTGCGAGGACCGCGAGTGCCGTAACGAGTATAGTGCACATCGATCAGCCAGCGGTCAGTGGTCGGAGTGAGGGTCGGCTGCGGCCGCGGGTGATGGTGGTCGGCGGGCGGCGGCCGGCGGAGCCCCGCTTAGACCCTGCGACCGACCGTATTGTGTAATACTCGTGGTGGGTAAGTAAGTGGTTTACGAAAACCTTCAAGCGTGCCGTACATCTTAAACCGATTCCGTCCACGACCGCATCTCGTTCCTCGTGCTCGAATATCTCATGCTAATGGATAACGACAGCCAGCAGTGAATAATACTCGAGCCTTTGGCTACATATTAGGTTGCATGGTTAATTAGCTAACACTCGCATGTTTTATTTACAACGCTGTCACAAAGGAATCTCGAATTGTGAAGGAGAGTTCGAAGGCGCAAGAGAAGTGACTGACTCTCTTAGTAGGTACTTATTCACTTAACAAATCGAAACATTCGAGACGATATATTATTATGCAGTTGTGAGGGTGATCTTAACTGTCTTTAGATAGTCGTTTTAGTAAGAAAGGACGCGGTTATGTAATTGCAAGAAGCAAGTCGTGCTATTGTGAGTTGTCACTGACGAGTACTGACGGAGAACAAACGAATGCTCTTGAATCTAGATCCACACCAGACTGCGATGGCCGTGGCTTCTGGCATTTGAATTTTCACCTAATGTCCACCACTAAGTGATTTCTATCAAGAAACAACAAAAAGGTTTAAATGCTAAGTATATTGACTTTTAGTTACCTACTTACTTTATATTATTTTACTGTAATTCAGACTTATTTAATGTCAGATATTAATTTATGTACCTACGGTTTATTGTTTACTTACACTTGTATTATTACACTGATCGTACACAAATTATTGTAACACAATAAATTTTGCAATTGGAGACACTCGGTGTAGGTACGTAATTATATTATGTCATCGTAAAATTGTAAATACCTACCATTACACTATAGTTAATCTATTTAGCGAGATTGTAAACTGTCGAATGATTGTGAACCGAAACATACTGCTTACAATTTAACGCATTATTTTTCGTCACAGTATAATCTCACGGTATAACAAGTACCTAGGTGTACGGTGACATACAGTGAAGTCTAATATTACATTACACTGTATGTCACATTGTATAAAATATACTTAATATTGTCGTATTCTGAACGCACCGTTAGATAATTAGTCTTGTTAGTTACCACCTGCTACAATGGTAGAATACTGGCCAAATAGCCTCGGTAGGAAAATATAATTAGGCGCGACCAGTGGCGAAGACTGGTTCTCCTTCATAGGAAAGCCCTAGCCTGGGCAAATCCAAATCCCTAATAATAGGGATTTGGATGAGGGTCTTCAAAAATTAAGCCGATGGGAATGGAGTTATAGGAACCCCAAGTCACTGTTAGGTAGGTACATGTAGAGAAGCTTCATTCATTCGTTTTTTCGTTGTATAAGAACAAAACTCTTTGTATAAGATTTCAATCTTCTATAAAGTCCACGTTGCACACAGTACCTATACCTACTATCTCTGTCTATTTTGAATTTTAACTTAATTGAACAGGATGAAATGTTTTCCGTTATCCGTTCCCGTATATATAATCTGAGTACTTACAATTTTTTTATGCAATCGACCAGATGGATCATGGATGCATGGATCGCCTGATGGTAAGCGATTACCGCAGCACACTCGCAAGTCGCAACACCAGAGGAATTGCACTCATAGGAGGTCTTCATTGTCTGTGGTGTTGCGCACTTGCGTTCCTGGGGGTATAAAAAGGCCAGAGAGAATCTAGAAAGGCCAAAGAGCAGAACATTAGATGAATCACACATTAGCAGAATCTTTTTTTTTTGGATGCCTATGGATACAAAGCCCTTCAGTCGTTTTTAAAACAACAGTAAATTATTCTATAGCAAATTTAAAATGTTTTACGTATGGAAAAAATATATGAAACACCCAAAGTGGCCTTTTCAGACCCCCTGGTCTTTAAAATCTCCAACCCCCCTTGGGCTTCGGTAACCGAACTCACTCGGTAAAACTCAACGCAAGGGTTATTTCACATCGGTTTTCTATGAGGCCGTAGTGTTTATCCGGTCTAGCCGGCCCATTCGCGCCGAAGCATGGCTCTCCTACGTTCAATAGCTCTCTTTACCATGTGGAAGATCGTCCTACAGGATTTACTCGGCAACAGCGTCAGAGCTGTGCTGTTGTTGTGTCGTGATGTTCTATAGGAATTAGCCAGTAGCCGTAGCCAGCAGTTTTCCAAATTCCAAAGTAAATGTTGGTATCGAACGCCCCACATACTTGCGACTTTTTAAACTGGAAAAGTAGAATGTAAAACGCAATCTCACACGCATTTTATGCGATTTAATATTCAGGAAATCACGAAAAGGCTATTTCCTTACGCAAGGAACACAGAACAGACCAGAAATTAGAGCGTGAGAGGTCGGGGGATTCGGGAACAACATACGTAGACGCGACGTAATTAGTCACTAGACAGCATGTCTCCTTGCAATGAGTCGGCAGTTAGACTATATTTTATCATCGTTAGGGCGGTACTGCAAAGTTCTAACTATGCAGATTTTAATAACTTTTTCTAATTAATGTTGTTGAATAATCACAACATTTTTAAAATATATTATTTTTACTTTCAGAGTGTTGTTATGATAATCCCCAAAGGACAGGCATCCTGTGTTCGGATCAGTCAAATGTCAATGTTAACTTTGCAAAATACCTATTAACATTATGTATGGGTTAACTCGTAGGGCAGGAACTCCTATTAAGATACATAGGTACTACGTATGTACAAATATAATTGTGCCCGTCCCTGTTTCTCTCCATTGGCAAAGAGCGAACTTGACAGACTATGTATAGATGCCGGTTTTGCACCATATAATAATAATAATTTTAAACCTATGTCAACAACATCGTCAATATTGTCCGGTACGGTTGCAACTCACACACAAACATTGGTTTTTCAATATTTGCCATAAAAGTTTTGACTCCCAATATTTACAATAAGAGTAGTTAGTGTTGACTGCATTTAAAATATTTAGTTCAATTTACGTATTCAGAAATATTGAGGTCTTATTACTTGATCAATGTACAGAGATAATATTTTATGTGTAGTTTTGTGATACGTGAGATAAATCTACAATTACAGAAAAGCATCAAAATTATTTGCTACGATACTTTTTAGTAGAAAAACGTACTTCATTAGTTTACTTACATCATATTGTAAAAACATATTTCGCCTCGGTCATTCGGGTCTACTCTGTTTTAATTATGTTTGAATTGATTAGCTCATGTAGCAGGTACCATTTACAGGTCTGCGCCCTACACCCGTCCCGACTCCCGCGACCCCAGAATAAAATATATTCCATGAACCGTTTCCATTTGAAGTTGTAGGTAACGATTTTTGATCACGCAAAGAGTTAGGAAGCCCAATTTAAGGGCAACGTGACGGCACGCTCGAGCGCTTACAGATTTTTACTTTTAGTTAAAAGTAAAAGCTAAAATATTATGTACTTTTTCTTTTTAAATGAACTAGGTATTGGTAAAATCGGATCATTTAGGTACTAATGTTCTATTATCCATAGTCTTCGGCGAGAGGTAAACATGTTTTGAACTTAGTGATCGGAGATATGACCTCAGAGTTTCTTTTTATTGGTTTCATAGTACAAACCTAAGTGCAAATTTATGTATTTATTTATTTAGGCACATCAACAACATAAACACATACAATTTAATTAACTCAGGTATAAATAAGGACTAGTGTTTACATCACTTATAGATATGCACAACATTTAAAATAAATTACATTTTAAACACAATCAGAATAAAATCTTTTTTTTAAAATTACTTATTTAAAATTCTACAGTAAATATTACAATTCACAGTAATAACACACAGGAGTTCTTGCACTATTTCTACGTTAATAAGTATTTTACATTAGTTTTAATATATTACACGACCGGTTTCGACAAAGTCATCATCAGGTGTCGAAACCGGTCGTGTAATACATATATTAAAACGAATGTAAAATACTTATTAAAGTGGAAATAGTGCAAGATGTCCTGTGTGTTATTACTGTGAAAAATGAATTTCCACCAAGAACCTACAGAAAAATCAATAAAATATTACAATTATAACTAAATTTAACTAAGAATTAACCTAAAGTCAGCTAGTTAAAATATATAAAACTAATATTCATATCTGAAATTAAAAACATTGAAGTCAATAAAATTAAAAAATTATAGGGAGAGTAGGTACAGTCACATTGCAGAAATAAAATATATTATGTCAAATACTAATTGGGTAAAATGCCAAAAGAATTAATTACATACCTACAAGATTCAAGAATTAATGTCTCAATATAAAAAGTTTTTAATTAAATACGAATGAATTAATAAATTGTATTGCTCTAAACTATCATAATATAATAATAATTAGGTAATAAAAAATAATAAAGTATTAAAAAAAGAGAAATTAAAAATTAAAATGTCACTGAGTTGTGACTTATTTGTTTTTGAAGCGCAGACATATTCTTTGTTAGGGACATCTGGACATCACTGCAACTGTGCTAATAAGATTAGGCTGTTGCCCTTTTTAAGGTTGTCCGTCCATTAATTATTATTCGAAAATATTCGTCCCCTGCACCTAAGTAGTGGCGTAACTCGTTTTGAAACTGTGTAGGTAATTCCACAGAGTAGAAAATATATATACTTACGTATAGAGAAATAGCATTCATAGAACGATCCAAATCGACCCAAAGGATCCTGGCGAATCCTGCCTCATTTTCCATCAAGAGCGGCCAAGTTTCGAACATAGGTATGTGGTTTTATAGTAGGTGCCTACTTAAAAAGTTATTAGTTTATAAAGTTACTATCTTTATCTATAGTTCAATAGTTCAGAACTAGATTTATGAAAGAAAAATGTTACTTGGGGTGTGAAATAGATCCCTCTATACTATTTATAGCAAGAAAAATAATTATTATGTTTTTGGTTTATGTAACGCATCTGAAAGCGACATCTATCGTTCATCCGTTAGCATATTGCGTTTCCAACCAAAATAGTTATTAATTTCATTACGTAATTGACTAATATATGTCGCTTTTCCGCAAACCGCCACTAGGGCAATTTATTTAACAATAGGTTAGGTTATATTAGGTTATTACATATGAAATTGGCGTTTTGTAAAGGAGGAACATGAAGTAGATTTTTTAAATTAATATATTTATTTTATCAAAGTATATACCATTGCTATCTATGCACTTTTGCCATCTCTAGGTAGTTCATTGATTTCTTTACTAAAAAAAAACATTCGGACAGGAGTCAGTAAAATCTTTGAAGGCGCTTATTTTTTCCCTTGCAAGAAGTTATCCAAATTTCGAAAAAAATTGTAATCTGTTGGAGCATGGTCCGGGGAGTACGGTGGATGTCTTAGACATTCCAATTGAAGCTCCTCTAATTTGGTAGCCGTCTGTTGTGCAGTGTGTGGTCTAGCGTTGTCCTGAAAACCTGTGGCCTAGAGCGAATGACCAACCTCGGTTGTTTAGCAGCTAGCTTTTCCATCATGATTTGCAGTTGCTGGCAATAGACATCTGCCGTAATCGTCTGGCCAGATTTAAGAAATTTGTAGTGAACGACACCGGCACTAGTCTACCAAACGCTCACAAGTAACTTTTTTTGAGTCAATTTTCGCTTGGGGCAGGTTTTGGCTCGTTCGCGAGGGTCCAGCCGTTGCAATGAGCGTTTCCGATTATCGTACAGGATCCACTTTTCATCACAGGTGATAATTCGATTAAAAATCCCTTCATTATTGTGCCGGTTGAATAATGTAACGCAGCAGTCGATGAGGTACCCACCTTTCAATCTTTTTCACCTTCCCAATTTGCTTCAAGTGGATTAAAACAGTTTTATCACTAACACCGCAGCCTGCAGCTAACTCGGACATGGTTTGCTATGGATCCGCTTCCACAATAGTCTTCAATTATTCATTATCAACTTTGGTCTCCGGCCCTCCACGGGGCTTGTTCTGCAGGTCGAAATTTCCAGAACGAAAACGTTGGAACCAAAAACGCACTGTGTTTTCTTTTGCGACACCGCCGACATACAAGCTGGCCCTACAAGCTGGCCCCCAACACTTCATTAAGAGAGAAGTTTAAAGAAACTGGAATCTTAACTGTAGCTTCTCAGTATGTTCTATCAAATGTATTATATGTTAAAAAAAATTTAAACCTATTCAAAAAGAAAAGTGACAACCACAATAGAAATACCCGAAATAAGCATAAGCTTGATGTACCAGTGACTAGACTTAGTAAAGTAAAGAACTCGTTTAAAGGCCAGTGTATACGCCTATACAATAAGATCCCAGAAAGCGTTCAAAATTTTTCAATCAATAAATTTAAAAAAGTAGTTAAAGAACGTTTGTGTGCTAAAGCCTATTATAAAGTTAATGAATGATAGCACACCATGGGAATGAGGTGACCCCCTGCAAGGTTACTTCTAAATTACATATATCATTGTACTCTTGTTATGTAGTTTTAGTCATAACATTGTTATATATGCCTTTTTTATATTTTAAAAGAACAATTTTCCATCTTTTTGATAAAAGATGGCCCCGCGCGAGTTTCTTACGCCGGTTCTTCTCGCCGGGCTAGTTTCCGAACCGGTGGTAGGCATCATGTAGATCGACGTTCAGAAAGTGTATGAAAATACTTATTTTGAATAAAAAATTTTGACTTTGACTTTGACTTTGAATACACATAATTAATCCTTCGAGCCGTTTCTGCAGCACTGGTGCCATGGTGGAACTCGTACTCGAAAATAATACGATATTTCAAGTTTTCCATTTTGTAAACAAAGTGACGCAAAGAAAAAACCAAAAGAGGAAAAACAAATGAATTACGGTTTTCGAAACACAATGCATGAGTAAATAGCGGTATAAATTTGAAATTGGAATTCCTAACCAAACAAGATATATTTGAGATCAAAGTGGCCAGTACGACAAAACGCCAATTTCATATATTAGGACCTAATATAATTGATTAAATATTAATTATATTTTATCCCCCGAGTTTGATGTTTGCTTTTTTTATCCTATGTATGAACAATTAATACAACTTTCAATAAATATTTTTTTCTGTCCGCGTATTTTAAATACCAGGCAGTAAATGTATGGCGACTTGCCGGTCTCGTTTGAAAATTTTGACGGCCCCATCAACGGCCCAGAATTTTTCCGCATAATCGTGGACACTCCGTATGCAATCAAATCGAAAATTAACTATGTAGCTGTTTATCTGTTCGTCTTTATTTAATCTGTGGTAATTCTGCGTTGGGACACTACTTAAAGCAGCCCCATCTCAACATTTATAAGAAAAAGCGCACTTTCTTCTCTTCTTCAATCTTTGGATACGTTACGACAGCCATACATGATATACTTACCATACCGTCTATCGTCCAATCGACTTGAGTAATGCGATTGGATTAGTTTCATATTAACATAAACAGTAGATATACAGGTGTCCAAGGACTAGACTACGACAAACTTAGGGGGTGATATCCCAAGCTATTGGATTTAGTTTGACCTTAGTAAAAACCTCACAATTTTCGAGATATTTGGACTTTTTTAAAATTCGTTAATTTACTACCTTGTGTCAGACTATTAACTACCTACCTAGTTTTTCAAAATAACACATGTAAATGAATAAAATCCACTAAATTATTTCTGATAGGTAGCATTACCCAATGCACAAGATATTTTTCACCATTGGAATAAGTTAGAAAAAAAAAAATTGAATTTGGATTTTTAACTGCAGAAAATTATCTAGCTGAATTTTGACTTCTTTGGTGAAAAAAAAAGTTCTGAACTGTGATGGCAAACCATTTTAAAAAGGTATAATATTAATCCATTTTATTTACGGATAATACGATTTTGCTATTTTTCTTGCATAAGGTGCTGATATCAATGAAATCGTGAGATGGAATTTATTGTAAAATTAACTTATTTTTGATAATTTGATTTGATTTCCTAATTACAAGAGAGTATGCTGAGATGCATCTTGTTTATGGAGAAGCGCGCAAAAATGGCAGAGAAGCGGCGAGACTTTATGCGCAAAAGTATCGAAATCGAAGACACCATTCAACCATCATGATATTTTTTCAAGAATTCACGACGCCTTCTTGAATGGACAGCGGTCAGGACAACGCGGTGGTGCAGGAGGACATCTAACTATTGATGACCATGTAGTGTTGGCAGAAAGGGAAGCGGATCCAACGACTTCCGTGCACAAGATCCAACGCTGTACAGGTATTCCCAAATCCTCAGCGCATTTAGTGCTCAAAAGATACGGCTATCATCCCGTTCCCCTCCTCCATCCCGTTCAACGTGTGCAAAGCCTTTTACCAAGATTAGGCACAGAGGGTGCAGTTCTGCCGCCGTATGGTCCGTAAACATGATAAAGATCCTTTAAGATAGATCTTCTTCAATAAAATTTTATGGAGCGATGAATCCGCCTGCAATAAAAATGGATATTTGAAACATACATAACATACATAGCTGGCAACTAGAAAATCACGAGGCGAGAGAAGACCGGTCCCAATATCAATTTAAAATAAACCTGTGGACCGGTATTTTAAATGAAAACCAACACTGAACGCTGAAGAATATCTGGCGTTCCTGCAAAATCAGCTGCCACTACTCCTCGAAGATATTTCTCTGGAACTTAGAAGAACAATGTGGCTGCAAAACGACGGATGTCCCGCGGATTATGGCCGAAATGTAAGAGCGCATTTGAACTCCGTGTACCACGGATCCAGAAATGGATCGGTCGTCTAGGCCCTATTCTGTGGCCACCTCGGTCACCGGACCTCAACCCTGTCGACTTTTTTTACTGGGGTTGCCTAAAAGACAAGGTGTACCGGAAGCCAATCCAAAACCAGCAGGAACTACGACACCGAGTGAACGTTGCTGCACAAGAAATCAGCTCGACCATCAGTTTAAGGGCAGTAAAAAGGCAAAAGAGGAAACAGTTTGAACACCTGTTATAATTTTTTTCATTAAAAATTTTTGAAGGCTTCATGACATCGTTACTGAATACTTTTTCACATATGAGACACATCGGCAAGTGTTGATTTGATGGAGATGCAATAAATCCGATCTTTAAGTAGGGTCAAGGAGGCAACAGTGACTCATATGTTTTTCAAAAAGGTAAATTAAATATAAATTATGACGGGATTCATGTGAAACTTTTGCATATTGTTAATTAACTATTATAGTTTAATTTTGAATCAACACAATTCCATAAAATAAGTAAAAATATAATAAAAAATAGAATAAAAAAAAAAATACTTTTGAGCCACTGTGCACACCCATGTGTACACAGTGACCCAACCCTGTGGTCCACAGTGGCTCTAAAGGTACACAGTGACTCATCAAAAGGAGTAATAAAAAAAACGAAAATTAATCCAGTTTTTATTTATTAATTAAAGAAAAAACAAATAAGTTTTTATTTACTTATACAAAAACAAACTTAAAGATCAATTTTATTGACTTAGTATCCAGTCGAATCAACAATTTTACCAACATTCTACAAACTATGTTAACAATGAGTTTTCTTATAAAATAAAGTAAATAATAATATGTCTTCTCTTATTATTATCACAAACTTAAAAATATATATAAACATTAACAACAGTCTTGCAATAAACAGTCTTATTTATATTGTTAAGGAACCATTAAGTTCTAAGTAAGCTTTTCTCAGTCTTAAACTAAATATTTTTATTTACTAGTAGTCTTTACTGTATTAATCAATAATTTAAATCACAGAATGTTACAAAAAATTAATTATTATCAAATCAAAATCAAGAGAAAAAGTTTGAGTTAAAAACATTATGATATTTTGGAAGAATTTAACCAATGGGTAGAGAAGAAAAATCAATAGGGAAACTATAGAATGGCCTAGAAGAGGTCCCAACCCAAGATGGCACTGGCAATATATATTTTAAATCAGACTCGTTTACAAGCGACAGGTCAGGATTATCTGGCATTACAAATCTTTCAGTGCCAGGCTTACGTTTTAAGAATGATATGTAGTAATCAAGATTACGATTTCTTTCCTCTAATATCTTTCCAATAAACAACAATCTTTGCCTTTTTGATGTTAATTGTACTATGACAAATTCCCCTTCTTTAGGTGAATGAGGTAAAGGGTTCTTTAAGTCTATCTCTGTTAAAACTTCTTTAGCATCTTCAGGGTCTTCTTCTTGCTGTTCTGCCCAGTCAATATCATCTTCAGAGTCAGCGAATTGGATTTGTTTATTCTGATTTACTTCTTCTTCGTCGCTATCTAGTACCGTTCGGCAAGTTTTCTTTCTTTTGGCTTCATTTTTTCGTTTAGTAGCACTTTTTTCTTGTTCAATCATGGTCTTTTCTGGAGTATCGGTAGCTATTATGCTACGTCCAGGTCTACGCTTTCTGTTAGATTTTCTAGGACCAGCTTTTATGGGATCTCTAAATTCAAACGGCGAAGTAAAAGTTGTTTTATTTGTAATCTTAGAGGGGGTGTTTATAATAGAAGATGGCTGGGGGGACATGGCCGTGTTTGTGAATGTAGACGTGGGTGGCGTGCTCACAAAATCTGGTGCTTCTTGGGTGGGTGCAGAAATTAATGGCGTGCTGTTTGTTAAAGCTGGAATCTCTTTGGTGTTTGTAATAGCCGAGGAGGATGGCGTACTTACGAATCCTGAAGTTGCTTGGGCACTTGTAGTCATAGACATGTATACAAAGGCTGTTTGTGTGACTGTAACGGGAGACGTGGACAAGGCTGTAGCTGCTTGTGCACTTGTAATGGTAGACGTGGTAGGCATGCTTTCGAAGTGTGTAACAGCTTGGATGTCTGTACTTGTAGACGTAAATGGTGTGCTTCTGAGGGCTACTTCTGGTTCTGTTATTGGAATGATAGGCATGTTTTCATCGAGTAAGCTAATAGAATCAGGTGTTGAAGCTCCGTCATCTCGATTATCTTCTGGGTAAGGGCGATCAGTCACAGAGCTTGGCAGAAAATCTTCGTCTGTAAATATGTGTCGATCGAACGGAAAAATTCCACATTTTGCAAAAGAGCTCGTAATATTTTTTGGAGTCATGGCTTTTTGAAAGGCAGATCCAATTATCTCACCCAAGTCGTAAATAGTTACTGGTTTTCCCGGATTCCTCAAAAGCCAGGAGTCAATTGCAGCATTGTAAAAAGTTTTAAATGGACCGTAGATTCCCACATCAAGGGGTTGCAACTTAGCCGACGTGTGAGGATGAAGGGTTAGAATGTGAACCCCTGCATTTTTCGCTAAATCTAGGGCTGCAATACTGAGATGGGATTCGTGATTGTCCATAATTAAAATAGATGGATTTTCTTTTGATGAATTGGTGTGTTTAACAAAATGTTTTATCACCTCTGGAAAAATTGTTGAATTCATCCACCCAGTCGGTGTTGCCAAACCAAGTGTCCCAGGTGGTGTATTTTTGATCATATGATCTTTAAAGTTTTTCCTGGGAAATACCATAACAGGAGGTAAGAAATTTCCACTTGCGCTAATAATACAACACGTTGTTATCAATGTGCCCCTCTCTCCACTAGTAACTTTTCCTATAGTCTTTCGTCCCGTTGGCGCAAGAACTTTTTGCGGTTTTTGAACGGTAGTGGTGGACGTTTCGTCCAAATTGAAAATCCTGGTGCCGTCGGAAAAATGGGGACTTCGAGCCATTATATTTTCAAGGTTGTCAAAATACTTATCTACATTGACTCTGTTAAAAGCCGTAGCTCTGGCAAGACTGCAGGCTTCGGGGTTTTTCAGCGATATATTATGTCTGCGTCTGAAACTAATTAACCAATCTTTGCCGGCCATTTGTTTCGCCTCCCAAGATAAAGGCATTTTCAAGTTATTGATTTTTCCACACTGATATGCCAGTCTCCGGCTTTCTTTTGCAGTCAATCCGTAAAACAGAAGAGCACAATGCGTTATATAGTTTTTTAGTATAATCTCTTGTTCAGTTGTGAAAATCATATTGACTGAATAGTTAGGCTCCAGTTGGTATGTTGTCAAATCTTCCAGCGAAGGAGCATCTTTAAATTTATGATGGTATCGTTTTAAAGTGGCAAAAGAGACTCCAACATTGTCCGAAGCCTTACGTATAGACTCTCCGTTTCGAATTAATATCAATCCTTTCCTTATACTCTCGGCAGGGACATTACCAATTTTTCTTTCTTTTTGAGGTCGTGGCATTCTAAAGAACAAACAATTTTGCCTTTAAATATAGCAATCAAAATAAATAAATATATAGCAATTCTAAGTATTTAAATAAGAAGTATTAGTACAAAGGTACACAGTGACTCACGAGCCACTGTGTACTTTTCAAAATTGAGCCACTGTGCACGCCTACGCCATTTTGAAAATTTCGATTTGTAATAACAAAACCAAAATCCAATCTCGTACAAAAACTGTATAAATGAAGATTATACTATATCTACCAACCAGCAAACATAATAGTTATAACTAATTGCTATTGTTTTACGCAAAAAAATCCAAATAAACTTACCTTAAAATTAAAATTTATCAACGCGGAATTTGTTTTCTGTCTATAACACAACCTAACGGCACTCCACCTGCCGGCCGACTAGTTCAAAAGTGCTTGCGGGTCACGTGCTACAATGTGTGAAAGAGACAAACCTAATCATGATTTCTCTTAACGTGGAAACTTATATGAGTCACTGTTGTCGACTGAGTCACTGTTGCCTCCTTGACCCTATTCCAAACTGCATTTCTGTTTGTCAACAAGTCTGCATTTTTTTTTCGTCTCCGCCATCATAGAACTCTTAGTAATCCTGCAAAAAAAAAGAAACTACCTAAATAAAAAAACAATAATAAACTGTTAAATTTGCACACTATCATATTTTTATCACACCCAGGTAATGGATGTTTGTTAGGTATTACTGACTTACTCATTGATAAACTTGGATACCTATATTTGGTAAGTAACTATAGTAGGTAATTAGGTAGGTATAGAAAATTTGTATTAGGTATGTAGGTACCTATCAGCATAAAAACGAAAACCAAAGCAAACTGAAAACTTCAAAGTTTAGGTACCTACCTACTTAACAACTTAAGTGTAAGTAATTTTTTAAAATAAGTTGTGTTTACCATAGGGCAAAAAAAATTACAATCAAATACTAAAACAAATTAAACTAGTAAATTTTTACAATTGAAACAACTGAGGCAACTGCAAACTGTTGCAAACAATCTACAGATAGCTCAACTGATCACTATCACACAGTGGGGCAATGCTGATGCGCTGTGCCGGATAAAAACTGTTTGGTACTTACACTGTAAATTTTTCATAAATTGCAGATATTGTATGGTTACGCTATTAACTCGTAGGGAGCTCAGCATTTTGTAAATTCTTTTTCAGTCACTTTACTTCACTTAATTTAGCTATGTAATAACTTTGTAATCTCTTGAAATAAATGAGTACTTATATGAGTTTTATCGTTCAAGCTCCAATGAATTTCAAAACGCAAATGAACTTTCAACCTAAGTGCAAGCTCATTAAATAGTAAAATATCAGGAACACGTTTGGACTTGTTGATCGTTCGTGTTAAATTGCGTAAGCGTCAAATAGAGAGCAAGTCAAAACGCGCCTGAAAGACGTACGCTCGAACTCATTATCTTGCACAAACTTGTCCACACTGACTTGCCGAGTTTTTCATCTTGTACGAACTTGAGACTTTACATTACTACAACAATGCTATTTCCTACAAAAATATTAATTATTCTTAGTACACTTAACACAACATAAACAATACAGTACCTAGTTACCTATCTTGAAAGTTTTAAATAAGAACTTGTGTTAATTTAATATAGGTCGATTTTTAGACCTCGTCGACCCCCAAAATCAGTGTGACGGGCGTAAATAAATCACTTATTCCACTGTTACACTTTTATTCGTCAGACAGAGTGTCCGCCTTACAACAATTTTGAAGAAGTAATAATGGCGGCTACAGAGAGTCCTGCCCTTTTATATTACTTGAAGGTCGTTAGAGCTAGTCAAAATAAACACTTTATATCCGGTATTACAATTAAATATAAATTAACTAAATAGATTTCAATTAAATATAATTCTTATTTTACCAGTTACTAATATTAATTATTATGTGTTTAATTACATTTGATTATTTATATTTAATATAAAATGCATGACTAAATTCTGACGTGACGTCATTAGTCATAACCATCATGTTTACAACAATATAATTTATAATAATCAGTTGATTAATAATTTATTAAATATGAAACCAAATTGATATTAATAATAAACACAGTAAATGTAAAATATTATACGGATCCGGATGTAGCATCACTGTCGAGACTGAAGTCTGCTAGTGGTTGCTAACATCAGTTTCGTTTATGTCGACCCCTAGTAAACCGATATCGACCCCAATGGGTCCATATCGACTACTTTGGGAATCCCTGCTTTAGATGGTATCAAAGGTCTGATGATGGAGCTGGAAGGTGGCCATAGGATCTCTGCAATAAAAAGACGTAGCTGCATCGACTTTGGGCTCGTTTGATTCGTATTGATGAGAACTTTGCTCCTTGATAATATCCACATGGAACCCTTGTAGATTTGGGAAAATAAGTTCGTTTCATTTGTTATGAATGTGAATTCTGTTTGATTAGATGGATAACCCAATGCCAAGGTGAGCACGAGGCTGAGGCTGAGGCTGAGGGCTGTATGGTATGAGGGTGTATTAACATGTCATATCGCTAACGTTGCGCCTTAGGGTACCAGGGCGAACCGTGTTTTATTGTAGCCCTTTTCAATATACCCCCTACCCCCAGGGGCGTGCGCTCCTTGTAGGCAGAAATGCAGTGCTTTACTTGTCATTCACAGATATTTTAATAAAACGTTCGTACGTTTTAGATGACTTTAATTAATAGTAAATAAATTAATTTAAAAAATATAATAACTAAAAGCGCCTAATATTTTATAAATAGCAACTCATGCCGGTAAGTTCTGCAGGAAAAATCATCGCATGTGTGTGTAATTTTCATACTTCGCAAACGCACACATCCATGAATATCGACATGATTATATAGGTTTAGGTTTAGGTTTAAAGATTCTTTATTTCTCAAAAGATTACAAAATCACTTACGAGAAATACATTTTGTGACTTAAAAGTAATTAAAAATCTACGTGTACAGCGAGCGCATTTAAAATAAATACAGCAAAAAGATTACACATAATATTAAGAATACCCACATTTTTTTGTTTTACCAAATATAGTATTATACTTATTCAATATAACAACATCACAATAGGTTACATACATGTTAGATTGAGAAGGTAAGATTTAGTTACGTAAATAATAATTTAAAGATTTTCTTTTGACATTTACATTTCATAATGCTTATTTTAGTAAGTATATTAGGTTTTATTATATTATTGTGTGTGTGTGTGTGTGTGTGTTTAGCCATAGAAAACTAGTTATTTAGACCCTTTTATATGAGTAATTAACAGGGACTTAAACTTTTTTAAGCTTTTACAGTCTTTGATATTTTCTGGCAGTGAATTATATAATTTAGCACATTCAAAAAGTATAGTTCGCTCTCCAAGATCAGATTTAATGATAATTTAATGATAATGATTAATAATTTAATATAGCGGTAACTCATGCGGCAGGCGATGGCCGAACCGAGAGCCGAGCCGAGCCGGGAGCTCCGATCGGCTATCCGATCGCTTCCGAAAACCGCCGAACTGGCTTGTCGGAAATTATTCGTTGCCTATAATCCGACTAAAAATAATACGACGTGAATCTAATGAATCATGTATGCACATTATGCATTTTTGTTTAGTAAGGTTTTTTTTATTTAAATAGAAGAAACATTTTGTGTTTCGCGGGGGCCATATTGCATATTTCATGTGATAAGCATTGTTTACAATTTAATCGCTCCTGTTTATTTATAGTTTTCTTAAAAGATTTTTCATTTTAACATTTGAAAGTGTGTACATTTAACAGTTTCTTACTGAGTTTCTATAATAATTGTAGTGATTTGCTTTTACTAGTGCGTTTGTTGATTTTTTTTTAATGTTATTTGATTGTAAGGGTTTGCGTTGATAATGTGTGTTTATTAAAAATTAAAAATAACAAGTTCTCACAATTGTCATTCAGTGAAATTTTCAAATTCTGTCTAAATGTAGGTGTGTACCCGAGTTACAACAATTAAACCAGCAAAAAAATAATGTAACTCGAAAATTTCATGTTAAAAGTTATGAAACGTATAACAGGCTGTGTGGTTGTGTACACACGATTAAATTATATTGTTTTCCTTGCATATTATTTAGTAATTCTAGTACAGTGTGGACTGATTCGGGATATTCAGATTTAAATAATTTCTATTCCGCGGCCTCACTCACTTGGATAAGATATTTGAGGTGGCCGAAATCTTGCGTTTATTTACATCGGGATATAGTAATCTCAAGTAACCGGAACCTTGAATATGTGAAAATTGAAGCTGACTGACGTGACTGAGTAGTTATAATATTTTAAAATATGCTTATTATTTTACTTATTAGAATTTCTTCCGCCGCGACGATCGATCGCTGTTTTATTTGCGTTGCCGTAGAAGATGTACATGAGTATGTATGAGTAGTACATCTAAGTCTTGCTCTGTTGGCATGGTTTCGACTTAGAGATCGGTCGCTTGGCTGTAGCTATGCTAAAAATCTATAAACGAAAAAGTTTTTGTGACCGAGTACTTCGTCGCATACCCAGTGTCATAATCCTGTGCACGCTCCTGCCTACCCCTACCCCTACAATGGACCTCTGGGGGGATGGACCGTTTATATTATGTATACTTACTCGTGGGAACAATATGATTAAAAAAGAAACTACTACACAAAGAAAAGGACACCTTTAGAGAAGAAGAAGTTGAAGCGACAGGAGAACATTGCTAATGAAGCAATGATCAAAAGCGACAACGTTTGGAAAAAACAAGTTTAGCAGTAGCTAAATGTAGAGAAAACGAATAGTCGGAACAACACTCTAGTAGGCAAGATATCGATAGAATTTGTACACAAGAGAGAAGAAAGAAAATAAAGATATATATTTTTTAAAACAAGCTTTTATTATTGCCGAGTAAAAAAAACTAAAAAGTTCAAAATAATTTAATATACGTATGAGTACGTAATGTATGTAACTTAGTTGCACCAAGCACTTGCTTGTGCTAATGCTAATGTTAGTGCTAATGGTATTTTCTATAGGATTTGACAGTTGATTTGACACTAACATTATATTAGGTCATTACATATGAAATTGGCGTTTTGTAAAGGAGGAACATAAAGTCGATTTTTCTTAAACATTTTTTATCTAATATATTATAATTATTATTTATCTAATAGGTAGTTGGCTGGTACCGTCTTCAAAATTATAAAGATTGAGTAGAGAAATAGTTAAAATTGTAGCCAAATTTAAAAGGGGAATTATTTAGAAAATAAGTCTTATTTCACACTTTTTTGTGCATTTTTACTTTGGAAGTCGGTTTAATTTTTTGTTTAAAAAGAATAATTATTCTGAAAGATGGTTATGGTAAAAGATGTCCCCGCGCGAGTTTCTTAAGCCGGTTCTTCTCGCCGGGCCAGTTCCCGAACCGGTGGTAGGCATCACGTATACCGACGTTCACAAAGTGTATAATAATACCAACTTTGAATAAAAAATTTTGACTTTGACTTGACTTAACAGATTTTTTAAAATAATGAGTGTATATATCTCATTAGTTTCTTCTTTCATTACTTCTTTTATTTTTTTATTTATTTTTTTATTTTTATTTATTTATTCGGGGAACCAACAGCTAATAAAAAGTAGAAAGCAGACAGTTGAGAGTTAAGCCAATAATAGGTTAAAATTAAACAAACTTAACAGCAATCACAAGCCACCAATAATAATAAGATATGAACCTAGATGTACGTATATACTAGATGTATGTATGTAGTACATGGAAATTTGAGCTTAGAAATTTAAGACAATGTACTTACTTACTAATACAAGTACCATACTCGCATTATGCATCAATATTAAAAATAAAAAAATTATTATTAAATTCCGATCTTGCTTTAGCAACTTTAGTAACAAAGGGATCCAAGTCTAGTTCTTTACATAGTGCATTAAAGGTAATACTTGCTCGCACCAAAAAGAAATTTCTTCAATAGTTAGTGTTGTAAACTGGGACTAACAGTGGAGGGTTATATCTACGGGATCTGGAAGGAATATTAAAATTTAACTTATAGAGTAGATTAGGACAGTCAATTTCGTTATTTATGATTTGTAGGATATATGTGCAATCAGCGATACATCGACGGTTAGCTAAGGGCTGAATGTGAAATCTCCTACAAAGTGTAGTATAGTTATCAGAGCTATAATTAATTTTGAGTCGGTAACATAGAAATCTAATAAATCGTTTTTGAATATTTTCGGCTTGATCAATATATACTAAGGCGGGTCAATAAGTCCGTGACTTTTTGAATTTCTAACCTCCTTACTGAAAAAGCAACACTACTCCTGTCAACAGGCATCTGTCAGTTGACTCCTATCAAAATTTGAACTTGCTGCTTCAGTTAGTTTGTGTTTTACAGCTATCTTTATCAGACTATCATAAGCATTATTTTTTGCGAAAAAAAACCATTACCGAGACCAAGGCTAAGCTTGATAAATACTATCGGGACTCTGCACCATCGATTTCAATGGTAAAAATGTGGTTTACTGAATTTCGTTGTGGTCGTACAAGCACTGAAGATGCCGAACGTCCTGGACGCCCAGTTGAGGTCTCTACACCCGAAACAATCGAAAAAATTCACGATATGGTGTTGGCCGACCGAAGATTGAAAGTGCAAGAGATTGTGGAAGCCATAGGCATCTCGCATGGCTCAGTGGTTTCAATTTGAATGATCACTTGGGCATGAGAAAGCTTTCCGCAAGTCGACCACAAACGCAATCGTGTAACAACTTCACAGGAAGGTTTGGCATTGTTTAATCACAATATGGAGGAGTTTTTGCGCCGTTTTGTAACCGTGGACGAAACATGGATCCATCACAACACACCAGAGACCAAACAACAGTCAAAACAGTGGGTTTCTAAGGGTGAATCGGCGCCAAAGAAGGCCAAGGTGGGTTTGTCAGCCAATAAAGTTATGGCGACTGTTTTTTGGGATGCACGTGGGATAATCCACATTGACTATCTTCAAAAGGGAAGAACAATTAATGGGGAATATTATGCAAACTTATTGGACCGCTTCAATGAGGATTTGAAAAAAAACCGACCTCATTTGGCCAAGAAAAAAGTTCTTTTTCACCAAGACAATGCAAGGGTGCACACATGTGCAGTTGCCATGGCAAAAATCCATGAATTGGGCTATGAATTGCTCCCACATCCACCCTATTCTCCAGATTTGGCTCCGAGTGACTACTTCTTGTTCCCAAACCTGAAAAAATGGCTCGGTGGAAAAAGATTTGACTCCAATGATGAAGTCAACTCGCAAACATAGGCCTATTTTGAGGACCTCGACAAATCATATTTTTTGGAAGGGATAAAAAAATTCGAGAAGCGTTGGACAAAGTGTATAGAGCTCAAGGGGGACTACGTTGAAAAATAAAATGATTTATTTTTATCTTATTATTATTTATATCAAAAAATCTGTGTTTTATTCCAAAAGTCACGGACTTATTGACCCGCCCTCGTAGGTTAAAGCATGGATTCCATATTTGAGAGCAGTATTCAAGATGGCTTCTGACAAAGCTACAGTAAAGTAATTTGAAAGTTTTAGCTAGCCTGAAAGAAGAACTTACTCTCATTATGAAACCAAGAGCCTTTGAGGCCTTCACGATGATTTTATCAATGTGCGCATCAAATAGCAGTTTTTCATCATGATATACACCGAGATCCCGTACTATAGAACTTAGGTATAATTTGGAAAATTAGGTATTTCATATCCCTCGAGATGGTATGAGGTGAGGATTCTGTTTCTTTTCCTGCAAAAAGTAGTAATGGAGCATTTAGACGGATTCAAGTCGAGGTTATTGAAGAGGCAGTAGTCATCCAGTCGGGCTAAATCGGATTTGAGATTCTCCACGTCTTCTGGTGATGATATAGGTAGGAAAATTTTCATATCGTCAGCGAAATATAAGGAACGAGAATAGCGGAAACATGAGTCGATATCGTTGACAAAAATGATGAACAGGAGAGGTCCCAACAGCGATCCTTGCGGGACACCACTAGGTATGGGTACCCAACCAGATATGTAATTATTAACTACAACTGCCTGTTACCTGTTGTCCAGGTATGAGCAAAACCATCTATATAGGTCGCCATGAATTCCGATGTTAAAAAGTTTAAGTCGGTAGTGATCAATACGGTCAAAACACTTACTGTAGTCTGTGTATATGACATCGATTTGAGTGCCGCTGTCCATTTTACTTGTTAAATAGTCATTAAATAAGATAAGGTTTGAGACAGTAGATCGGCCTTTTAGGAACCCATGCTGTGAATCGCTGAAAGAAGATTTTAAGGTAGCATATACTTGATTATGTACTATGCGTTCAAATAATTTGGCAATAGCACATAATTTGGAAAATTACTTCTTAAATTACTTCAATGTTCAGTTTTATAGTTACTTAGTATTTTTTTTGGAACAAGTTACACACTTGTATCTATTAAAAATATTCATTTGCATAGCTGATAGCGTAATAAAATCAAACTTAGTGTGTAACAAATAATTAATTATGTTCTCAGGTATTATTATATAAGTACCCATTTAAAACCTTAAAAATCCACATTATTGAAAATAAAGTACTGGAAATAAGGTACTAGCTTACTATTCATAAGAATCGTGATCTTGAAAGACATAAAATCGCAAAATCTTTGTTCGCTAAGGTGAGATCTGGTTAGATACCAAATGTTGAAGAATATAAAAAAGTGGAATAGTCTGTGATCTTTTCAAAGTTTTTTTTAAATATCTCTATCACCACCACCGTTTTCGTAAAGTGCCATTTCTATGTGAATTTAACGTAGGCAAATTAGTACAGTTTAGTATGTGGGAATAGTGGAAGCCCCAAAGAGAGAACTCCGAGCGAGCGAGGTAGTATGCTCGGTCAGGCCGAAGCTCACTTGTATGCATTTCAGATGTTGTATATATAGCGCCTATTTTAGAAAACATCGATAGTGCGATTAAGGTTCTTGGTGTACGCGATTGTTGCGTCGCTAATTGGTCCGCTACAAGTAAAACGTAGGAAACTGAAAATCTTTTAAATTTTATTTTATTTTATTTTATTCAAAAGATACACCAACAACATATTGTGACAACATTCAAAACTTAAAACTAATACATTTTTGTTTTATACTAACACAATAGTTAATTACAGGCGTATGCAACTGTTTTAGAGGTATTTGCTCCTTACATTAAAAATAAGTTTAGTTAAGATGTGTCATAAGAAATGCTTAACTTACTATATTTAAAATAATTAATATAAACGAACTTGCAATTAATTAGAAGAACTAATATTTAATTTTTTTTCATTATAATTAAGAAAGAAAAAAACAATACAATTAAATTTTTGTCAGAATAACTACAAGTTTAGTAACGAGATGTCATAGGTAAAAACAAATTTATACATTAGCAATAATAATAATAAATTGAGATCCGGGGAGTGAGCACAAAGCATTTGAAGCCCCATATTATGTAATGTCAAAATTGGACCACTTTTGATTTATCAAAAGTAGTAACTTCACCGGTTTGGGTTATAATAAGACACCTAAATGGTGCTTTTATTCCCTCGTTAACAGAAGTACAATTAACAAGCCTAAGCACAATTTAAACTCGATAACTGTTTTAAGATCTTTATTTTAACATTTTACTTACAAATCAACATCTTACTCGTCATAGCACTTTGAAGTTTCAGAAGTTTTTTTTTAAGAAATGTACATTGGGTAATGCTACCTATGAAAAATAATCAAGTGTGTTTTATTAATTTGCATGTGTTATTTTGAAAAACTAGTAGTTAATAATCCGACACAAGGTAGTAAATTATCGGATTATTAAAAAAGTCCAAATATCTCGAAAATGGTGAGATTTTTACTAAGGTCAAATTTGGATATTCTGACAGGTAATGGCCCAAGCTATAACCCCCTTAAGTTTGTCGTACTAGTCCTTGAACCCCTGTATACCGTCAAGCCAATCCAACCCATACTCGATCAGTTTTAACTGATCCAGTCGAACTGATCAAGTCGTGTGGACATTAGACTGTATGGTGTTAGATGGCCATCATTAAGTATAGACTCAATTATCCTACCCCATTTTGTTCGTAAGGTCTCTTAGAAAAATAACCTAGCCAAGAGCATGTTAGGACATTTTTTGCGCAAGAGTTTTTTTTAAATTACCTACTTTCAAAGTTATTGTCCGATTTCGCCATTGGGCTCGTTTTGAATATTCGCGCGATACTAAATTCTACTGTCTATGCATTTCGGCGCATCACTACCGCCAATCAAAAAAATATAATAACTTAAAAACGCCTAATATTTTATAAATAGCAACTAATGCCAATGCGTGCTGCAAGACAAATCATCGCATGTATGTGTAATTTTCATACTTCGCAAACGCACACACCCATAAATATCGACATGATTATATACCGGCAAGTCCCGCGGCAGGCTCTCGGGCCTCGGCTATCCGAACGCTTCCGAAAACGGCCGAACTGGCTTGTCGGAAATTATTCGTTGCCTATAATCCGACTAAAAATAATTCGACTCGAATCTAATGAATCATGTAAGCCACATTATGCATTTTTGTTTAGTAAGGTTTTATTTATTTAATAGAAGAAACATTTTGTGTTTCGCGGGGGCCATATTGCATATTTCATTTGATAAGCATTGTTTACAATTTAATCGCTCCTGTTTATTTATAGTTTTTTTAAAAGATTATTCATTTTAACATTTGAAAGTATGTACATTTGATTATGAGGTTTAAGTTGATAATGTGTGTTTATTAAAAATTAAAAATAACAAGTTCTCACAATTGTCATTCAGTGAAAAGATTCAAATTCTGTCTAAATGTAGGTGTGTACCCGAGTTACAACAATTAAACCAGCAAAAAAATAATGTAACTCGAAAATTTCATGTTAAAAGTTATGAAACGTATAACTGGCTGTGTGGTTGTGTACACACGATTAAATTATATTGTTTTCATTGCATATTATTTAGTAATTTACATCGGGATATACTAATCTCTAGTAACCGGAATCTTGAATATGTGAAAATTGAAGCTGACTGACTGGTGAGTAGTTATAATATTTTAAAATATGCTTATTATTTTACTCATTAGAATTTCTTTCGCCGCGACGATCGATCGCTGTTTTGTCTGCGTTGCCGTAGAAGATGCACATAAATAGTAGTACATCTAAGACTTGCTCTGTTGGCATGGTTTCGACTTAGAGATCCGTCGCTTGGCTGTAGCTATGCTAAAAATCTATAAACGAAAAAGTTTTTGTGACCGAGTACTTCGCCGCATACCCAGTGCCATAATTGTGTGCACGCCACTGTGATTTGGCTATGAAACACCCTATCCTAAACCTAACCGTTTTCGAGATATTCGACTTTAATTTTTTTTCATAAATTTGCCGAATTTTTTGATATTTGATTGTATAATATGAAATTTAGTAGTCAAAATCGCATAATTTTTTGCTTTTTAAAACAAGGACAAGATGCCTTATGACTTCAATACCCAAGATTGTAAGTAAATTAACTTAACAGGTCGTACTAAGACATTGAAAGTTAAAAAAAAGTAATATTTATTTATTAAGTTTATTTTTCTTTAAAGGATATCCAAAAAAAAATATTATGAAAGATGTTCTGCAGATCTACTTTAAAATATCTATGTTTCATCAGCTATCCAACAAGGTATCATAATCAAGGGTTTTGTCAAAAATCATAGAAAAAACACTTAGTTAAAAGCACCCAGGTAGCAATTCTCGGTCCCTTGCCTATTGTCCTTTGAGTTGGTTCGGGGCGTGCAAGCGAGACAACTTACGATTGATGCAGGTATGAATGATAAAGATAATGTGCCGATGCCGAAGAAGATTGGGAATGGGAATACAACATGCCCTATTGTTTGTGTTTGGTTGTTAGTCTGCTTATGTGATTCGTCCATGGTAGATGCGTTATCGTTTTGTTTTCTGTTTTCTGTTCGACTTGGCTGCATTTCTAGACTGTTTCTTCCGATTTGTGACTATTGTGCTTGTTTACTGGACTCTGATTTTGCTTGTGATACGGAACTGTTGACGATGACGACCTACACGAACCAGGAATGCAGATATGCTATTTTGCTACGGATACTGCAATTGTGTGTCCGCGCAAGCTCGTAACGAGTACATAAGACACTATGGCGGCCGTCGAGTACCGGATGTGAGAGTTTTTGAAGGACTATCGAAGGCTTCGAGAAACTGGCTCCGTATCGAGACGACGGATAGATTTCGGAAGGCCACGTGTTATTGATGATGACGAAGAACAGGACAACGAAATAGTGCAACGATTCCTCTCATTCCTCCACCTCTACAAATATTGTTGCCGCTCAACTGGGAGTCTCCCAATGGAAAGTGTGGTATAACGTTCACACTGCGGGCCTATACCCATACCACTACACGCCTGTACAGGATATTGAACAAGATGATCCCGTAAGACGATTGGGTTTCTGCCGATTCATGTTGAATGCAGATGTAGAAGACCCGACTTTTTTAGAAAAATCTTGTGGACGGATGAGTCAAAGTTTGACAAAGACGGAATCACAAACTACCATAATGTCCATTATTGGGCCCCGAAAAAACAGGGAAATCCAAACAAGAAGAGGGTTAAGGGATCACAACGCCGATTCAGCTTGAACGTGTGGATGGGTATCATTTCCAATCATTTGATTGGCCCATATTTTCTCCCTGATAATTTAAATGGGGAATTTTATGAAAATTTCCTGAGAGGAGACCTCAATGATTAACTAGAAGATTTACCACTCACTCTGCGCCGAGACATGTGGTTCCAACATGATGGCTGCCCTGCGCATTACAGGAGAGGTGTCAGAGAATGTTTGGATAGAAATTACCAGAACAAATGGATTGGGCGAGGTGGGCCTATACCCTGGCCACCGAGAAGTCCGAACCTAACCCTCATGGATTTTTATGCATGGGGCACATGAAGAGTCTGGTGTACAGTGAGCCCAATCCGATATCATCTGTACAAGAATTGAGAACTAGAATAATAATTAACGCGGCGAATAAAATAAGAGGCAATTTAAACAACTGGCGTAGTGAAAAGTGGACTGAGAAAAAGACTGCGAAAATGTGTGCAAAACAGGGGTGGTCATATTGAACATGAAATTTAAACATAATACATGATTAAGTAATTAATGTTATTGTGTACTTATTTATTGTTTTATTTTGTTTTCTGGGATCAAGGGTTAAATTAAACGTAATCAACTAATGTAATTTTTTACCTCCTTAGTTGCCGTTGAAGCTAAGTTTTTTGCACCAATTCCAATAAAATCTTTGATTGTTATACCTTGTTGGATAGCTGATGAAACGTAGATATTTCAAAGTAGATCTGCAGATCATCTTCCATAATATTTTTTTTGGATATCCTTTAAAGAAAAATAAACTTAATAAATAAATATTACTTTTTTTAACTTTAAATGTCTTAGTACGACCTGTTAAGTTAATTTACATACAATTTAGGTTATTGAAGTCATAAGGCATCTTGTCCTAGTTGTAAAATGCAAAAAAAAATCGATTTTGAGTACTAAATTTCATAGTATACAATCAAATATCTAAAAATTCGGCTTTATGAAAAAAAATTAAAGTCGAATATCTCGAAAACGGTTAGGTTTAGGATAGGGTGTTTCATAGCCAAATCAGTTAGAAACGATGCTAACTACACGCCCTTAACGGATCTACGTCGACTTTTCCTGTAACCCTGTATATGTACCTATAGTAACGAGTACTGGGCCTTTAGTCAAGATGCATTTGATAATTTCGACGGCGAAGTTCGAAAGCAAAATGTATGGCATTTAACATAATACCAAGCTCGCACTGGCAGCAGCAGCAGCTTTATGGTAACGTCATGTTACTATAAAGCGTTACCTTTAGTTTTAACTAATATTTATGAGTAAGTAAAGAGTTAAAGCGTTTTTGGTTCCAACGTTTTCGTTCTGGAAATTTCGACCTGCACAACAAGCCCCGTGGACGGCCGGAGACCAAAGTTGATAATGAAGAATTGAAGGCTATTGTGGAAGCGGATCCATGGGGAACCACGTCCGAGTTAGCTGCAGGCTGCGGTGTTAGTGATAAAACTGTTTTTATCCACTTGAAGCAAACTTGGAAAGGTGAAAAAGCTTGAAAGGTGGGTACCTCATGAATTGAGTGTAGCAAACCGACAAACGCGCGTCGAATGCTGCGTTACATATTACTGAACCGGCACAATAATGAAGGGATTTTAAATCGAATCATTACCTGTGATGAAAAGTGGATCCTGTACGATAATCGGAAACGCTCATCGCAATGGCTGAACCCTGGCGAACAAGCCAAAGCCTGCCTCAAGTGAAAATTGACTCAAAAAACTTATGAGCGTTAGGTGGACTAGTGCCGGTGTCGTTCACTACAGCTTTCTTTAATCTGGCTAGACGATTACGACAGATGTCTATTCCCAGCAACTGCAAATCATGATGGAAAAGCTAGCTAACAACAACAACAAGCTACCAATAACAACCGAGGTTGGTCAATCGCTCTAGGCCACTGCTGCTTCAGGACAACGCTAGACCACACACTGCACAACAGACGGCTACTAAATTAGAGGAGCTTCAATTGGAATGTCTAAGACATCCACCGTACTCCCCGGACCTTGCTCCAACAGATTACCATTTTTTTTAATTTGGATAACTTCTTGCAAGGTAAAAAATTCAACTCCGATGGGACAGTCCAAAGCGCCTTCAAAGATTTTATTGACTCCTGTCCGAATGTTTTTTTTAGTAAAGGAATCAATTAACCACATATGAGATGGCAAAAGTGCATAGATAGCAATGGTATATACTTTGATTTATTAAATATATTATTATTAGAAAACGTCAATTTCATACTCTCACTCGGCCATGTAATACAAGGTCATTGGACCTTATATTACATGGCCGAGTGAGAGCGTGGACGAAGCTATAAAGAAGTTATGTTGGTGTTTGTTTGTTTTTTATTTTTTTGACAGATTGACTGAAACTATTGAACCGATTTTGCGGCAAAATGTACTTTTCCCGCGTGATTTTTTTTGGGCGGACCAAGTCGCGAGTAACATCCCTAATACTCGTAATAATATACGGAAAGTATATTTAATACTTTTATACTATACATATATTTAAGATTTTATTATATTATACACATATTTAATACATATATCGATGACCCAGGAACAACTTACTATATAAGGAACAACTTACTAATAACTTACTTAATACTTTTTTTTGAAGCAAAGTTAGTGGAATCTCTGCAGTAGATTGCTAATCTACATAATATTAATATTTAATTCAGAACTCGGGGTACGAAATAATAAAAGTAAAATGTTATGCTGGCGTGCACGCTAGTCGCTAACAATAGGTAATCGATGCCCGCGCCGCGGGGCGGGATGCTAATGCTGAGGGCATTAAGCGCTACTTATCCTCACGCTAATCGCTAGCGCTTGGCGGAGGCACCAGCTCTCGTGTCGAGCGTCGATTATGGCCACTCGAGCCGCGAGACGAGGGCTCTGTTGACACTCCGCTGCCCGCTGTTAGCTGTAGAGCACTTCACTATGCTGATTAGCTATCATATAAAAATATCTTATTAAACTTTACAAATATTTTCTGATGTAATCTTCTCAACAAAGTAGCTTCGATTGTCCCAAGCATCGTTGTCTAATGAACTCTCGAGTCTCACTTTCTCTTATTTCGTAACCTTCTGGTTACTTTTAAATACCAGTAGAGCTGCGTGCCTTGGCGACATTTCTCTCGACTGCTAGGTTACAATCAGTAAGTAGTGTAAGTTATAGGTACTTGTCCTCCTACGGAACTTTACTGTTTGTAGTAGGTATTGTATCCGTTCTATCAGAAATGTTGGTATTAGCTGCTGCGCTGCGTTACCTATTCATGTAACATCCTTGAATTTTAAGCTCATTGATATATAATATAACGCCCACGACTCATGACTCACGACATCACAAAAGGTGACGGTGTGTTGCAGGCGGGCGGCGCGGTGTGGTGCGGTGCGGTGTGGTGCGGTGCGGCGTGGTGCGGGTGCGCGCGCGTGACGTGACGGCGGGGGCATGCCGGGCGGCCGCCGGGGGCTCGTAGCCCCACAGAACACCTTCCTCGAGAACATCATCCGCCGCTCCTCCTCGCAACGTCAGTATAACCCTTAAATAATATTCTGTTCAAATCTAAGTATTCAATCTTAACGTAAACTAGTAAGTAGAAGTCAATTCAACCAATTATAAATTTCGCGTATTTGCCGTTCAATAAACTAGACATACAATGATATGTATTTGCGCCTTGCAATAAACTAGACGTACAATGTCACGTATTTACAGTGCAATAAACTAGACATACAATGTGACGTATTTACAGTGCAATAAACTAGACAACCAATGTGACGTATTTACCGTGCAATAAACTAGACATGCAATGTGACGTATTTACCGTGCAATAAACTAGACATATAATGTCACGTATTTACCGTGCAATAAACTAGACATACAATGACACGTATTTGCCATGCAATAAACTAGACATACAATGACACGTATTTGCCTTGCAATAAACTAGACATACAATGTGACGTGTTTACCGTGCAATAAACTAGGCATACAATGTGACTTATTTACCGTGCAATAAACTAGACATACAATGTCACGTACCTATTTACCGTGCAATAAACTAGACATACAATGTGACGTATTTACCGTGCAATAAACTAGACATACAATGTCACGTACCTATTTACCGTGCAATAAACTAGACATATAATGTGATGTATTTACCGTGCAATAAACTAGACATACAATGTGACGTATTTACCGTGCAATAAACTAGACATACAATGTCACGTACCTATTTACCGTGCAATAAACTAGACATACAATGTCACGTACCTATTTACCGTGCAATAAACTAGACATACAATGTCACGTACCTATTTACCGTGCAATAAACTAGACATACAATGTGACGTATTTACCGTGCAATAAACTAGACATACAATGTCACGTATTTACCGTGCAATAAACTAGACATACAATGACACTTATTTGCCGTGCAATAAACTAGACATACAATGACACGTATTCGCCTTGTAATAAACTAGACATACAATGTCACGTATTTACCGTGCAATAAACCAGACATACAATGACACACTAATATTGTCGAATTCATATTTTTGTTTACGCTTAGATTAAATTGGAGTAGCCAATAGTATACGATATTGCGCACTGTAACGAACGTGTGCTACTTATGAATCTTGCAAATTATTGCCACAGAAAAATATCGAAATGTACACCGGCTGTCACTTCTTGTCAGTAGACTATACCTATACATTAAGACGAGCAGAATTTTGATGTACTTAGACAAAAATAAAAAATGAAAATGTTGTCGTTTGCTGTCGACGCGTGAGCATCAGCTATCGATGAGTCAGCATCGGCTGTCGACGCGTCAGTATCGGCTGTCGATGTGTCAGCGTCAGCTGTCGACGCGTAACGTGCCGACAACAAATGGCGACAGCTGCAGTAAGGCCTGAGCAGCGCGGCGACGGGCAGTGACAGCAGCAGCGGCGTCACGCGTTGGTGGGCGCCATAATCACCTCTTGTCAGAAACGCACTCCTGTCAAGTGGTGGCTATGGCGCCCGCCTGCGTGCGTCGCCGCAGCTATCACTGCCCGCCGCCGCTCCGCTCACAGCGAAATTCGAGGTTGAGACTTTATCTTATCGTATCCCTGTGAGTTGTGACCTAAGTGTACGGAGGCCTGTCTGCAGGAGAACGTATTAATATGTAGAGTCGGGACCTCTGTAACGCAAGCTCGTCTAAATAATAGATGAGCCGTATGAATTTTTCATGCACACAGCACCGGGCACGCTCCGCGGGTCGTCTCCGCAGCCCCCTACTTCTCATCGACTTAACATTTCATTAATCGACTCAAAACTTCAGTTTCCTGCAGGATTAAACAATTCTTATTTTACCTGCTCGCTA
Source organism: Phengaris arion (assembly GCA_963565745.1). Taxonomy (NCBI): domain Eukaryota; kingdom Metazoa; phylum Arthropoda; class Insecta; order Lepidoptera; family Lycaenidae; genus Phengaris; species Phengaris arion. Next base: position 18,020,221 of record OY751449.1, on the reverse strand, counting down.
GCTGTGTAATGTCTTACTAACGGACCTAGTCTGAAGTCTCCTAATAGTAGAATCTAGCCTGACTATGTCATAATACTGGGCTAGATTTCCTAAAAGATCTGCAAGAATTATACTATGTTCAAATACAATTTCTAAAAAAATAATAATAATAATAATTTATAAAAAAATGTATTGTAAAAAATATACAAATGTATGTCCACATGGCAGAACTCGGAAGTGAAACTTCGTTCATTTAAAATCCAAAAATTCTCTCATCTGCATCGTGTCTAAAGAACACCACGTCGAAAAATAATAGAAAAATTAAATAAGCGCAATTTGTGTATTAAGCGGTGCTCATAGAATAAATGGCGGTGCTTTAAATAAAAAAATAATAAATAAATAAATTGTTTATTTTCAAGATATTTTACAAACATTAAGTATTTTTTCTGGCCCCCAAAATTAGGCGAAGCCTGTCCTATGGGGGAAGTTAGGGGATGAAAATTATAACAAACTTAAACAGTAGTTCTCATTCTTTCCGTTTTCTTCTCATTTGTTTCAAAAATCAGACGAAATTGGTTAATTTTCATACTTAATAGTATTTCTCATTCTTTCCGTTTTCTTCTCATTTGTTTCAAAAATTAGACGAAAGTGGTTAATTTTCATACTTAATAGTATTTCTCATTCTTTCCGTTTTCTTCTCATTTGTTTCAAAAATTAGACGAAAGTGGTTAATTTTCATACTTAATAGTATTCAGTGTTTCAAAAAAATTACAAATAATTGGAAGTTGTTTGAGTACTCAATTTAGAGAATTTACGAGTTTGTAGGTCCGTCTTACTCAGGGAGCGAGGGATAGAACGGTACGCCTGCGGCGCCCCTATTTATCAATATAATTTATGTAATCTAAAGAAACCATAGTTAAAACTTTTGTTGGTAAAAGTGTCAATGGAAGAGGATAAGAATGCCAATTATAATTAGGAATGGCATGTATTTAAGTAACTTAGTAACCTCGCCACCACATATTTTCTTCATGATGAATTCATGGGAGAAAAAGAAATTTGAAAATCCTACATTTTCCAACATTTCTATAGCTTCATACATCGTTCGTATCTCAAAGTAAACATTGTCATATTTTTTTCTATAATCTTTTCTATCTCGGAAACGGTGAATCCTACTGAACAAAGAATGAAAATTTCCTCCCCCTAAGTAACTTCGTAACCACATATTTTCTTCATGATGGGAGAAAAAGAAATTTGAAAATCCTGAATTTTCCAACATTTCTATAGCTTTATACATCGCTTGCATCTCAAATAGCTTCTAACTCGAGAAGAGGTAATTCTACAAAAAAATAAAAAAAAAATTCTCCCCATTTCGGAAATTGAAATTGGAAGACACTTTTATAATCAGCACACCCATATTAATTTTAATGAAAAAAATGTACGCCATTTTAGAATTTCAAAATGGATTTAATTGTAATATTATTCTGAACCCCCAAAAACCTTCAAAACGACACCCATACCAAAGGAAAACAAATCCAACAGTAACCAAAAATGCGAATTTCCGTAGCCTGCAAATTGATTTTTTTTTGAAAATTTAACAAACTGCAAATTCATCAACCTAATCTGGTTTTATAGCTACTTACATCGTATAATAGTCACCAACTCGGAAATTAAGTCGCCAACTTATAAATTTCGGTGCCAATTTGGATTAAATTTCGCCACTTTTTATCTGCCGATTTTTGTATTTTGTGTCATCTGAATGCCTGAATTTCACCAGTTTAGTAATTTAGCCGCCAACATATTAATTTGCTGCCAAATTCAGTAATACAATATGCTCATGTCCAGTCGCCAACTTATTTTTTGTTCGCAAGATTAATTGTATCCCATTTGGAATAACCGAGTAAGTTATTGTGTAAATTGTTAATTAATTAATATTTGTTCTACAAAGTAGTACCAATTAAAATTTTAAGGAGTATATTTACTAAGCACATATATTTAGCAGGCTACAATAGGGAATATGCATGTGACACCAAAATGGATAAATTATTTTTATTTGTAATTTTATCGCTAAAAAACATACCTGTACAAATGATTTTAAATTTTATCGTGAACTTATTATAATTTAGTCATCTAGTGTTTTTTTTAATCCCGCGCAAATTTCAAAAAAGGATGTGTACTGGTGGAACAAAACGTGACGTCATGGTACAGACGAACGTGTTTCAACTTTCAAAACTATTTTTTTTTAATATTTAAGGTGGAAGATATTATTAAACCATTGCCAGTGTCAATTATCATTGTGTCAAGTGAAACAGAATTTTCGTATAAGGCTGGTACTATATTATGATCCGGAATCCGGAAGGCCGAGGAAAATTCTGAGCATTAAAAATAGAACTCTGCGCTAATAAAATAGAGTTGAAAATCGAACACATGAGTGTTGAGACGAATGGCAATGTGGCAATGGAAATCAACTCTATTGTATTAGCGCAGAGTTCTATTTTCAATGCACTTAATTTTCCAGGGCCAGGCGGATCCCGTGTGATATAGTCCCAGCGTATTAAATGTAAGAGTAGAAAAAAAGATATGTTTTTTTTATAATTCGTATTTTCGTATTCGTATTCATAATGATAATGTAAATAAATAAAACCTAAAAAAATCTATGCAATCCAACCTTTGCAATCGCCATTGCCATAAATAAAAGAAGAAGAAGTTAATTCATGTTTTCTGTGGTTTATTGTTTTCAAAATATGAATATTTATTTATTAGATTTATTTAGTACCTACTTATCGCTAGGATATTACATAAAAATAAATGAATTAAATATGTTTATGAACTTTTCATTAACTAGGTTGTTTTAGTCGACGTTTGTAAATAAAACAAGTATGCGTAGGAAATCTTTTTCTATGTTCAAACAAAGTGCTCAAACAAAGTGTCATTTGCAGTTTTTGTGTTATTTTCGCATTTCGCATATGGACGACACAATATTTCTAGCATGGGTTGCTGTGCTTTAACATGGTAATAAGTTGATTTTATCACTTATTTTTGTAACACTGTGAACTAATCACTTCATTGTTTATTTACATCGAACATAAGTATGGCTTTATGTCAAAGTCAAACAATGATTTTAACTGTCAACTTTTATTTCAATTATTAAAATACAATATAGAGCCAAATAATAAACTAAAATAGACAAAAAATTAACACTAAAAAGAAGAAGACTTATCTAGAAATATGCCTATCTCTAAAAATATCTATAAATAGAAAACTTCCCCAGGTCGTCCCTGTCTGGCAGAGTACCTAGCAAACTGATAGCATTGCTTCGTTGGATAGAAATGGCTATCCGTTGTGCTAGGTAGTTCCCGGCTCTGGGGTCTCGGGTGGCTTCAGTAAGCTTTTTTGATATTTCTTTAAAAAGCTTATGTGCGCCCGGACCCCATGCGCCTGGGGTTTCCACCCCAAACGGTTCAAATATGAGGTCTCAGCTAAGGTATCATGGTTGACGACATTGGATCCACTGCACAAAATTTTTCAATGGCACGGTCACATCATCGGTGGACGTCCCTACATGTTGGCTGCTGCTTAACATTAGTTTATAACTTTAATCAAAAATACTAGAACTAGCCTAATGTAAATACAAAAAAAAACTTTAAAAGAAAAATAAATAAAATGTATCAAAGTAAAAGTTAATCTTATAGGTGGAACTGCGCGCGCACGTAATTTCTTCGCAAAAACGGTCTGAAGCTGTTGTAGCCCCAGTCGTAGTAATCGCAGCCGTCGCCTGCGACGTACGACCGAGCTTCGTTGGTTATCGTCGCTATGCAAAATAGATTACGATTTTCGCAGGAGAATTGACATGTGGAGGCCTGCTCACGAAAACACATATAAATCCACATTTATAAAAAAGGTCGAGGCACTTTTTGAAAGAGCTGAGTGACAGATAATATTTTGCAGCATTCAAAAATACGTCAATTCAATAAAAATAAATCAAAATAAATCAATCAAAAACTTGACATACTTGACTTTTTTTTTCTCAACTGTCTATTTTAGGTGCGATGACGTTGTGACGTCACAACTCAAGCTCGCGAAAATGGCGTGTTTAAATGTCTTAAATAAATGATTGAGATTTTAAAACATTTTTTCAGCCTAATGGATAATATTATGGATGTGTTATATATATTTGGTAATGTTATAACCCCAGTAGAAACGTTTTAAAAAAATAGAAAATACATGCATATATTCCCTTTTTCCATACAATACGAGTGATTGAGAAAAGTATAAAAAAGTGATATGTATAGTAGAGAAATTAATTGGGTAGATGTGTAAAGTGTATTATGAAATTCCTTATAAAATAAAACTATTGGTCTAAAAAGAAAAGAAATATTTAAAAACAATAGCAAGGAAAAGTCAAAACAATTTGAAGTCTTAGTAGAACTTGCATATTTCGGCAAGTTGATGTAGCAAAACAATGACATGGGCAGGGTTGAAAGTTTTTGCAAGTGGTCCTTAGATCGAATTCGAATAGGTGAAAAGGCAGCCCGCCGCCGCGCCGTCTCGCCCCTCGCGCTTTCTCACGTAGACTGTTCCATTCCGGACCCAGCAATAACGATAGCCGTTCTCTTTGATCCGCTTTCTTGCATCTCGAAAAAGATGGCGACATTCAGGTGACAGGCGCACGTTTAAATATATTTTCTTTGAGATCCCGAGTTCACTATATCCTTGAATCTAGCCTGTTTTAAAAATTCATCGCGTTTAAATTTTCTTGTGAAGGAGACCACAATGGGGCGAAGGCTTTTGAGTCACGTCAGTAATCAGTGGCCCGGCCCGGCGCGAGAGACAAAATTATGATCGCGTTCATCGATTTCAATTCCTATTTTATTAGCAGTAGTTAAGGCGGTACGGGCTTTCACCTGATTCTTCCGTAAGACCCAGAATTTCTATTTCAAAGCGCAGCGAGCTATGTACTTGTTTATTTCATTGATTCTGTAGGATAATTATTTGTGCTTTTAGAGCTTTGTTTTCTTTCTCTTTGTCTTCTAAATTTTTCATACGCTTATCATAATTATTGATTATGTTGTATGAGCGAATGGATTAAAATCCAGACTTCTAAAGATATATGTATAATATACAATAAGAAGATGGTCGTGAGGTCTAGTTCACAATATAGCCTTGCTGTACCTTGTGAAAATCGGCTTTACTATCCTGCAAACTGATGTAGGCAGCGGCAGGCTTCCTATGTCCCCTGGTATTGAGGCGGTAGGTAGGAAGATCCTTTATTTTCCCAGGTAGTCAGACAGGTAGTAGGCAGATCAGGTGATTCACAATCCCGTTGCAGTAAATCAGAATAGTATCTCTACCGTGGCGGAGAATCCTGGAATCAGCAACCGGACATTTGGTATTTGTTCGATTTCATAGTTTGACTGCGACATCACGGTTGCGATTTGATGGTACTTAGCAAGGAAGAAAAAGCGCGATTAATGCAAAACTAGCAATCAGTGATGAGGCAGTCTTACAGAATAAGCAGGTATTATAAGAATAAACAAAAATCATTATCATCATTAAAATCATTACAAGTGAGCGTGAAAGATAAAATTAATAGTAATATTTAATATAGTATTGCTAAGTAAATTTAAATAGAAAGACAGAAATATCTCTCATACGCAACGAAATAACCATAGCCTAATTTATTATAATTACATAATAGGCAATTGATGGAATTACGAAATCGGTCAATGCTATAATTTTTGACCGTTACATGATAACTTGTTAATTCGAAATATAGATTATCAAATCAGTATAATATACAATCTGATGAATTTGGTGATAAAATACACTTAAAAATTGTTTTAAACACTTACGGATTGTGTCGCGGTGCACTTTTCTTTTTCCCGACGTTTCGGCTACTTTTCAACAGCTGTGGTCACGGGAGGACTGAAGTGTCAATTGTCCTATTTATTGAAGTTGTTCAAACTACCCGAAGATTCTTCAATTATAATTTGTGTTCCGATCCACGCAAAACATACTAACAGTATCTTGAAGCCGCGGTGATTTTAAATTACATTTTATTTTGTTAATTATTGGATCCCAACTAGATGGCAGCACCCAGCCATCTTCTCGGTTAAAATTAGGCTACTTTTTAATTTCTATAGCCTCTCGTATCATTCTTGGGCGATAACGGTGTTCCTTTGCTAGTACTTGTGGCTTATCAAATCTTATGTAATGGCGAGGTTGATCCAGTGTGTGTCCGCAAATTGCAGATTTATTGTTGCGACGGTGTTTAACATCTGCAATGTGTTCCTTTACGCGGGTGTTGATGTATGTGTATGTATGTATGTATGTATGTATGTATGTTTTTATAGAAGCTTTCCTTAAAATATATAGCCAACTTTATCAGTGACTCCTTTCAGGTATTCGTTCGACAGTGGCTGGTTTCACTCGGTCACTGTGATGCAGGCGTGGGACTCGAAGCATATTGTCACGTAGAACTTGTGTGACATGATAAAACTCGGTTTCCAAATGCTGCTGATCACAGATTCCTCGTGCTCTTCTGAAGAAAGAAAGGAAAAGATAATAAAATATAATGGTTTAAAAAAACTAAAAAAATACGCTTAGAAATTTTTTATCGGGTTATTACATTGTCATCGGCCCTTAAGACGTGTGCAAAGTTTCAAGTTGATCAGACGTCTAGAATCCGGTGAAAATTAAGCTCAAAGATTCCGTTACATACATAGATACATACAACCCGAGCTAATACAAGCGTGTTAAAAATGACATTTTGTTTTCAATATATATATTTAAAATAAAGTTTGTAACTCTTCTAGCTAATTCGAGTAAAACAAATCTGTGTATCAAGTAAAATAGACAAGTCGTTACAATGTCACACAGATCATCGAGTCTTTTATTAACATCGGCTTGCATTTTTGCCATATCTTGACGGAAACATCTAATTTCCTCTGCAATAGAGTTTAAGCTTGTAGAATTATTACATGTGGACTCTTGTGAGGTATTTATGATAGAGATAGTCTTTTTGCGTATAGTGGGCAGTGGCGTTCTCGACACACACTCGGCAGATCGTGGTGGAGTATTGGTGTTATCTTCGTACCTTTCCTCAAGAACTCGGCAGTCGGGGCAGATCCAGACTCCTTTTGCTGTGCTGACAATTTTTGTATATTTGCACAAGATGAGTTACCTTCGAGCAGTTTTTAGAAGAACAGAAGATATGGCTTTCTTGTGAAGAAAGAATAGCACAGAGACAACTGGAATATTTCATATTGTTCTTTAAAGTTCCACCTGTAGAGTATCACTAATATTGAAAAAAAAATTATAATGAGTGATTTAACTATAATTCTGACTATAATTTTAACGATTTTAAAGCATTAAACGAGGTAAAATAATTTATTTTGCGGAGCGTATATAAAACGATGTTGTCAGTTTTCACACGCCGAATATGAATAAAAAAGTTATGTTGTTATTTATGAAGAATAAGTAGCTTCAGACAGGCGGCGTTGTAACGGTTATATCCAAATTCGTGTCGTGAGGCGACCTTGAAATTTGTTTCAAGATTCGAAGAACCGCATTTACACCATTTAATTGAAGTTATAAACAGTAGACACAAAATATTATTCCAGTGTTTTATGGGCTACTAAAATATTTAAATACCTACACTTTTTTGTCATTTGCATTTCAATAAATTGAGCAGTCAACTCTTATATTTACGAGCTTTTTCAAGCTTTGATATCTTGTTGAAGTTTTTTATGGCCTAAGATCCCAAGGCTGTCTGTCTGGCTTGAGATACGACTCGACGATCGACTTTCTCTATGTACACAAATACATAGAGAAAGTCTTGCTTTTTTAAATTCATTAATAGAAATGTTATGAACGTTTTCTGTGATTCTATTGTATAAATTACCCCTTTAATAATTAATAGGACATTGGCCCTTAAAAGATTTACTTACTTTGCTAAGTCTAATCACTAGTACATCTATCTTAAGCTTATTTCTAGTATCTAAGCTTATTTCTAGTAGTATGATTATCACCTTTCTTCTTGAAATTACTTACCTTTTTTCTAACGTATAATAAATTATCCAAAAATTTCAATTTCCTGAGACGCGACGGGTTTAGTTTACCTACACCTATTTATTTAAACTTTTCTCTGAAAGATTGAAAAGGGGACTTTTTATAAATAGTACGAGTAGCTCACTTCTGCAGCACAAATACGTCGGCAGCATTTCCCCATTAAAGTATGCCGTCGGATATTCTACAAGGAAAGTAGCTAAAATGTATACCAGGCGTGCCAGCCCATGTCAACGATTTAGTATCTGAATGGGCTTATGATGGGCTTATATGTCTTTACAATTTTATTCATCCACTTCTGTTGTTAAAAAATGTTAATAAGATTCGGGTAAGGCTATAAATTGTTGTTTATTTCATGATCCAAAAAAATTCATCATAACATTGCTACCTCGCCGTGTCCGCTCTACGTTTCATTAATTTTTCACAGATTATATGCATTAGCGTAGTGTTATGAATTAGGGCTGTAAAAATAAGTATCCTATAACACCGAATACTCCCGGGATTAGTAGCTGCGGCACACAGGACCGAAATACCACAAATGAGCGCGTAATGTATGGTCGGCCATAAGTCATAACGCCTTTACTGGTCACGTAGCATAGGTAGCTTGTTGCGAATTGTCACGCCAATTATTTTTCCCTTGAGAAACATAGGAAACGTTTCGTTTCTATATGAAGATGGATCAAACACCTGATGATGACTTTGTCGAAACCGGTCGTGTAATATATTAAAATTAATGTAAAATACTTATTAAAGTGAAAAAAGTACAAGAAGTCCTTTGTGTTATTACTATATTACTTTCAATGAATAATCTGAAGTAGAAAATGTATAAGCGAGTATTCGCGTGGTGTTGCAGCAGATAGCAGCTTCCTGCTGGCGAACGCGCAGATCGTGGACTACCCGATCGTGTACTGCAACGAGACGTTCTGCAAGATGTCGGGCTACAACCGCGCGGAGGTGATGCAGAAGTCGTGCCGCTGCGCGTGGATGTTTGGCGAGCTCACGGAGAAAGAGGCGGTGGAGCGCGTCGACCGCGCGCTCGACCACCACCTCGCCGACCACTTCGAGATCCTTCTCTACAAGAAGAACCGTGAGTAACACATACTCTCTCATATATCTCGAGTTACTTCCTGTCGAGTTACTGACAACTTCTAAAATCCTCTCCTGGGCTCTCCAACTAAAACTTAATACCTACTGTCTGCTACTTATCCTATCTATTGTAATACGCTTTGTAACAAAGTAAAAGAGCTCCGTGGCCTAGTGGGTAGACCGTTTCATTCGCACTCGAGAGAGCGCAGGTTCGATTCCCAGGTTGTGGCGTGTACCAATGAGACTTTTTCAGATCTCAAGTACAGTATACGGACGCTCTAACGGTGAAGGAAAACATCGTGAGGAAACCCGCACATGGTGGGCCCCAGACGTATTGACCAGTCATTCCTCTGGACTAGGCTGACTATGTTGTGAGAATGCTGTATGTGTTTGGGCAACCATACGACATTTAAAAACCAACTGTCCCAGGCACTAAAGTATTTCAAGAGTGGTTACTTCGCTCGGAGAATATTGTATAAATCTTCTAATAACGGATGAAAAGGCCTAAGTTTTTTTAACAAAGTAAAATAGAAATGAATGTAAGATTTTTGAACTGTTCACCAAAGACTTTTGACACAATACAAAATAATTTCAACGTTTCACACCTACCTTCCCGCGACGACTCATTGTTTTTTTCAACATACCTAATAATATTACCGCAGGGAGCGTTGTTTTTATCTGGTGTAATTAGGGAGGACATGGCACATGCAGTGTATGTCGTAAATGTTGACGAGCGACACGAGCGATAAAGAATTCAGCGATGTTGCTGCAGCTGATGATGTAGACGCTACAATTTGTTCATAAACATTACAATTAGTTAATTTAACTATGTATTTTGGTTATTGTGATTAAAAACTCTTCGCGTGTTTAAAGCCTGACCAGGAAAAAAAAACCTGTTCTGAGTGCGCCTAGATTTTTTTATAACAGTAACAATACAAAAATTCGTCTTGTTTTTAGTAATAAAATCACTCAGATTTGTCAATTAAGTAATGTACTTTCGTGAATTTCCTTAATTAATTAATGAATAATGTTCCTGGTCCGGCTATTGTTCGCGTAAAAAGACTGTCGCGGGGATCACAGATTTTATAGGGATCAAAAGTACCTAAAACATAATATTGTGTTCCAGGCACGCCGCTATGGCTGCTGGTGCATGTGGCGCCGATCCGTAACGAACGCGAGCTGGTGGTGCTGTTCCTGCTGACCTTCCGCGACATCACCGCGCTCAAGCAGCCCATCGACGCCGACGACCCCAAGGGAGGCCAGTAAACCCAAAAACCAATACTTTGTAGCTCTTAACTCTGACCAAACACCATATTTACTGATACTACTTTTTACGGAGTATCGGCGACCGAGCCGGCGGATTGCCTGACGGTAAACTACAACCGTCACCCATGGACCCACCTGAGGAGTTACATGTGCATTTCTGGTTTCATGAATGAGCCCAAGCTTCCGGTAGATACCTTACCGCACATACAAGGAAAGCGCTATTTCACGCCCGTTTTCTGTGAGGCTGTGGTATTTTTCAAGTCAGCTCTATGCCTTAGTAAGAAGTGATGATCTTAGTCAGAACTCAGGCCCCAATTTCAAGGATAATCAACGTTATATCTAAACACTGCACTACTTTGATTCTTTACTAACTATATAATATAAACTATACAGTATACACCATCGAGCGAAATTCGCCAATTGACGGTATTCTCTAGATATTTCTAAGTCTATTTCTAGAAGAGCAGTAACGAAGCCTGAAAAATCCCGTAGGTCTGTCGAAGTTCGCGAAGCTGGCGCGATCGGTGACGCGCTCGCGGTCGGTGCTGGTGTCGGCGCTGCCCGCGCTCAAGGAGCCGGCGCGCCAGAGCCAGCTCGCGCATGTCAGTACTCTCAGTACCGCCGCGACTCACGCGCCGCATGTACGACACACGCACTCTACACCCGCTCCCCCTAGCTAGTCGCACGTATGGCATGACCGGGAATATAAAAAACCTTGGCCAAATGGCCATATTGCAGAAAATTTACGAAACTGTATCAATAATTATTCAACCTAATTTTAGAGAACTCTTCGTAGTGTTGCTGCAATAAAAAAGTGCTGGTTTTTATATTACTAGTCAGGCTTTAGCACGTCTCAGCACCACGGCGGCTGTCTTGGCCAGGATATAACGACGATATAGACACTTGACGCAAATGTCGACACTGGGGTCGCGAGTGCTAGCGAGCAACACTGCAACTAAAATTGAGCGACGATTCCAGTATGTCTTCCTCGCGTTTGTGTCTAGTGTTAGTGTCTTCGTTTATCTTAACATACAAATATTATGAGTAATAACTAATATCACTAAATATTATGATGGTTAGAAGGTATATAGACAGAAGGCAGAGGAACGCGCCGCACCCGCATGTTTGACGACTTGTGTGCTCAGTGGTTGAGTGCATCAGAGCTCAAGTCAGAGGTCGTGGGTTCGAATTTCGCGAAAGGAATAAAAGTTTTCTTTGCTCCTGGGTCATGGATGTGTATTAAATATTATATAATAGAATAACAATTTTAAATATGTGTTTAAAAGTATTAAATACATTTCCGTTGTCTAGTCATGGGACCAGATTTACGTGATGTGGGATCGTCCGTACTATTATTATGTCTCGAGAAAAGTAACTTATATTATTCGTAGATAATAATTATGTAAGCTGCACCAGTCGCACGTCCCCCTCCTGCCTGTTGTCTGTCCTGCTCACACAGTGGTGTTGTTCCGTCCTGTGCGGCTGTGTGTGTAGCGGGCGGCAGCTGTAGCGGCGGCGTGTGGTCGTGTTGCGCAGGTGATGTCGCTGTCCGGCGACGTGCTGCCGCAGTACCGGCAGGAGGCACCGAAGACGCCGCCGCACATCTTGCTGCACTACTGCGCGTTCAAGGCCATCTGGGACTGGATCATCCTGTGCCTCACGTTCTACACGGCCATCATGGTGCCGTACAACGTGGCATTCAAGAACAAGACGAGCGAGGACGTGTCGCTGCTGGTGATCGACTCGATCGTGGACGTGGTGTTCTTCATCGACATCGTGCTGAACTTCCATACGACGTTCGTGGGCCCCGGCGGCGAGGTGGTCAGCGACCCCAAGGTCATCCGCAAGAACTACTTCAAGTCATGGTTCCTCATCGACCTGCTGTCCTGCCTGCCCTACGACGTCTTCAACGCCTTCGACCACGATGAGGATGTGAGTATTTCTATTGCGATTTCCGAACAGTATTAATAATACCCAATGCAGTACACGGCTCATTTATTTCGACTTAAAAATTCCACGAAGGACCTGTTTTACAATCCTCTAACAGGTGTCGGTTAGCTTCGGAAATTTAGTAACATTTAAAAGTTGAAATTTTCAATATATGTACTTAAATATGTAAATATTTTATTAAAAATAAATAGTTTTTTTAATTAGTATCTATTTACATTTTTATCCTAAATTTTTGGGCTTCAGACCCCGCCCCAGCACGATCGAACAAGTACACAGATTCGTTGAAAAAATTAACTACACGTTTGAATAAAAGAGTTGGTGTTCTGCTGCTTTCCTAGATATCTCACAAGCCTTCGACAGACAGAGACAGAGACTATTTAAAATCCGGAAGAACTTACCAATAAATTAGTATCTTAATAAGATTTTATAAAAATCTTATCAAAATAGCAAACATTTCTATGTAACATATGGTGACAGCATCATAAAACTACACGAAATCGAGGCTGGGGTACATCAGATCTACCACACTCAGAACATGTTCTGACGGGAACGCATCTATCAAGTTACAAAAAAAATTAGACGAACTATCTCGCTCGCTCTCTCTACTATGCTCGACCGTAGGCTGACGTGGAATAAGCACATCCAAACAAAAATAAAAGCACTTGATCTCCAACTCCTTAAACTGCAGTGGTTAATGGGTAGAAAATCACAATTCAGTCTCGAAAACAAACTTCTTCTCTATAAATGTATCCTAAAGCCAATTTGGACCTACGGCATCCAGCCGTGTGGAACAGCATCTTCATCAAACATAGCGATCCTGCAGAGGTTCCAGTCAAAAACCCTACGAATGATAACTGATGCCTCCTGGTATATAACAAATACACGTCTTCATAAAGACCTGAATGTGGAGTCTGTTAAGGAGGAAATAAAAAACTCCCTACTAAAATACTCAAAAAGGATAAATAATCACCCCAACCTCAAAGAAAAAGAAGGCAAAGAGCCAAACTCAACCTTCAATAGGCTTAAAAGACGTGCTCCACATGACCTGATGGAATGAGGAGTTAGCACTAATATGGACATGTCACTGGATATTGTACCATACACGCCCACGACATATTTACTCAAAAATTCAGCTCAATGTCGAAAAGACAGATTGCAAAAGAATAGGTGTATAAAAAAATTGGGCGGGTAAAGGTACATGTGGCACAGGTACCTGCATCAGCTATGTTGTATCTCCAAACCTTGGCCTTTTTAGAACTTTTTTCAAACGTCTTAAATCCATGTAGGTAAGCATGTTATGTACAATTCTCACATTATTTTGGTAAACTATACACAAATAACCGACCTTTCATACCTCCAAAGTATGCAAATTGGAATAAATAACGGATAACCGATAAGCTTGCCAAAGTGCAACTGGCTCCCTATATATGACACATGTTTGGGACGTACTCTATTTCCACCCTTAAGTATATTCGGAGGCAACCTTTCCGCAAGAGGTTCGTTCAGAATTAGATAAAGATAGATTCATAAGAATAAGACAGTAAATGAAATTAAGGCATGTATTTAAACTTGCGACAAAACAATCATATTATTAATCATATATGACTTCTTTTTTAAAAATTAATATGGGTATCCTTTTGTAGGTTTCTGGGAGTGCTGATTACAAAAATGTCATCCAGTTTGAATTTCCAAGATACTAGACATTAAAATAGTGGATATAGGTCCTTTTCTAGGTTTCTGGAGTCACTGATTACAAAAATTCATTCATTTTGAAATTTCAAAATGGCGAATATTTATTTTTCTGTTAAATTGATACTGGTCTTCGAGGTTTAGAAGGGTGCTGAATACAAAAATGATATCTCTTTTGAATATCAAAAATAAAATTAATCTAGGTGTCCTTTTCTAGGTTTAGGGGATGTTAATTACGAAAAATCATTTAGTTAAAAATTTCAAAATGACGGATATATTTTAATTTCTGTAAAATTTTCTCAAATCTCAAAAATGGTGCGTCCTACTGAAAAAATAACGAAAATTTCCTCTGCCTTAGTAACCCCGCAACGAAATGTTTTCTTTATGATGGGAGAAAAAGAAATTTGAAAATCCTGAGTTTTCAACATATCTATAGCTTTATACATCGCTCGTATCTCAATGTAGAGCATTTACATTTTTTTTAAAATTGCTGCTAACTCGGAAATGGTGTTTCTTTCAGTATAATCGCTTCTATCTCGGAAACGGTGCATCCTACTTAAAAAATAATGAAAATTTCCTCCCCTTAGAAATCTCGCAACCACATATTTTTCTTTATGATGGGAGAAATAGAAATTTGAAAATCCTGAATTTTCCAACATTTCTATAGCTTTATACATCGCTTGTATCTCAAAGTAGAGCATTGCCATATTTTTTTTCTAGAATAGTTTCTATCTCGAAAACAGGTAAGCCTACTGAAAAAATAATCCCAAGTAACCACGTATTTTCTTTATGATAAGTTTTTTTTAAAAACTATAAATTAAAAAATGTCTATAGCTTACATAGCTGGTACTACTTATGCTTGTATTAATAATCATCAATCCTAATCAACATCCGCAACAACTTTTAAATTAGTATTCATGTAATTTTTACGAAAAATAAAAATTCTCTATTTTGGAAATTGAAATTGGAAGACAATTTTATAATCAGCACCCCCAGAAACCTGGAAAAGGACACCCATATTAATTTTAATAAAAAATTTTACGTCATTTTGGAATTTAAAAATGGATTTAATTTTCATATTATTCTGAACCCCCAAAAACCTTCAAAACGACACCCATACAAAGGAAAACAAACTCCAACAGTATCCAAAAATGCGATTTTCCGTAGCCTGCAAATTGATTTTTAGCAGCCATTAATTCATTAACCTAATATGGTTTTATAGCTGCTTACATCGTATAATAGTCACCAACTCGGGAATTAAGTCGCCAACTTATAAATTTCGGTGCCAATTTGGATTAAATTTCGCCAATTTTTATCTGCAGATTTTTGTATTTTTTGTCACCTGAATGCCTGAATTTCGCCAGTTTAGTAATTTAGTCGCCAACATATTAATTTGCTGCAAATTCAGTAATACAATATGCTCATGTGCAGTCGCCAACTTATGTTTTGTTTGCAAGATTAATTATATCCCTAAAATAGTAAATATGTAGTTTTTATTTAGGTAAAAAAATCGTTTGTCACGTAAAAAGGATAATACGTTGATAATAATTGTTATTTCATATGTTACTTAAGATCGTGTAGAGTTACTACGTGTGCCGGTGTTCCACAGGGCATCGGCAGCCTGTTCAGCGCGCTGAAGGTGGTGCGGCTGCTGCGGCTGGGCCGCGTGGTGCGCAAGCTGGACCGCTACTTGGAGTACGGTGCCGCCATGCTCATCCTGCTGCTGTGCTTCTACATGCTGGTGGCGCACTGGCTGGCCTGCGTGTGGTATTCCATCGGTCGCTCCGATGCCGACTCCGGCCTGCAGTACTCGTGGCTGTGGAAGCTGGCCAACGTCACGCAGACGCCGTACGCGTACGTGTGGTCCAACGAGTCGGACGGGCCGGAGCTGGTGAACGGCCCGTCGCGCAAGACCATGTACGTGACCGCGCTCTACTTCACCATGACCTGCATGACCTCCGTGGGCTTCGGCAACGTCGCCGCCGAGACCGATAACGAGAAGATCTTCACCATCTGCATGATGATTGTCGCAGGTGCCGGACCTCTTCTGTTATTTGCCGGGCACGTGCGACCCCCGCGCAGTGCCGCTGCGCCGGGGGCCGCACCCCTTCCACCACCTCTGTTCACTTTACGTCCCACCCCCTTTCTCCCTTCGTGTTCGTTTCGTTTGCTAGTCGATAGCTGTCGGTTGCACTTTGTGTGAATATCCGCTACCCAAAAGATTGCGGACAGCGACGTTTCTTTGTTCGTATTTAATATTTTCGTGTTTTAATTTTGTATGTTTTATCTTTATATTTATGATTTACGATTATTTAATTAAACTTTTAATTTTATTTTTAGTTATTGTCCTACTCCTCTCAACCTCTGTGCAGGCCCACGAAGCGTCGCCGTAAGCCTGGCACTCGGCAGATGACTTCCGAAGGAGAGCATTCATTGGGCCACCTATTGAAAGTGTGGGCCAACAAAAATATTTTTTTGTTGGGCGACACTTCGATCCGGGACCAAGTTAGCATGGTGGCCGAATGACCTCCTATTATGTAAAAATGTCGCTTGAAAAGGGCTTAAGTCTGCCTGCAGTGCCTCCCTGCGCCGCCTGCCCTCGCGGGCGGTGGCGCGGTCATCCAGAGTAAAGCGTGTGTCACATATACACCCATCACCATCGCGCACGGCACGCCGCTCTCTGTAGGTAGCGAGACCGACCGGCAAGTAATCATCTGTGTTTGTTTTCTTCATGTATCTTTGTATGTGCAACAGTAACAGTGTGCTTTGTGTAATAATCCCTGAGCTGTGCAGATTGTGAGTGCGAGGTGCTGTGTTCTCTAGCGCTGCTGTACGCGACGATATTCGGCCACGTGACCACGATCATCCAGCAGATGACGTCGGCCACGGCCAAGTACCACGACATGCTGAACAACGTGCGCGAGTTCATGAAGCTGCACGAGGTGCCTAAGGCCCTGAGCGAGCGCGTCATGGACTACGTGGTGTCCACGTGGGCCATGACCAAAGGGCTCGACACCGATAAGGCACGTTCTCGGTTCCGTAATACTAGTATGGATTTCAGAAAAAAGTGCAACTTTCGTCGACACGTGGAGTATGCGCAGGTGCTGAACTACTGTCCTAAGGACATGAAAGCGGACATCTGCGTGCACCTGAACCGCAAGGTGTTCAACGAGCACCCCGCCTTCCGCCTCGCGTCGGACGGCTGTCTGCGCGCGCTAGCCATGCACTTCCACATGTCGCACTCGGCGCCCGGCGACCTGCTGTATCACACCGGCGAGAGCATCGACTCGCTGTGCTTCATCGTCACCGGCAGCCTCGAGGTTATCCAGGACGACGAGGTTGTGGCTATACTCGGTGAGTCCCTCCCCCTTCCTTATCGGATAGTCTAAAATCTAAATGATTACAACTTTTATTTATTTGTTAAATGTCCTTTTTTCCAGGAAAGGGTGACGTGTTCGGAGACTCGTTCTGGAAGGATGCGGCGGTGGGGCAGTCGGCGGCGAACGTGCGCGCGCTTACGTACTGCGACCTGCACACCATTAAGCGCGACCGCCTGCTGGAGGTGCTGGACTTCTACCAGGCCTTCGCCAACAGTTTCGCCCGCAACCTCACGCTCACCTACAACCTCCGGCATCGACTCATATTCAGAAAGGTCTGTACCAAATATATTAAATCAATGTCCGTATCTCATTATTCTTATATATTTACTAACCATACTAAGAGGGGGTAAGACCGACGCCCACGCCCCCAGATTAACATATTACATATAAACCGCCAAACTGAAATATTATGGACGAATACATGACATGGACACCCGCAACATACAAGGCGACCCCATACTCGCTTTCTTTAAACTATTAATATTATTTATTTATTTATTTAATATGAACCGTATTAATTAAATAAATAAATTATTCCTATTTTAAGACTTGTACATTGAAATGTTTTGCTTAATAACTCAATCATTCTGCCTTTCACAATAAATATTATTTGTTTTTAATAAATAATTCGTGTTCTACGAATTACCATTTTTAAATAACCTTTACATTGTAGAAAAATTATAACATAATTCAATATACCGAATACATGACAGGTAGCGGACGTGCGACGCGAGCGCGAACTGATGGAGCGGCGGAAGCGCGAGCCGCAGCTGGAGCAGGCGCAGGACCACCTCGTGCGCAAGATCTTCTCGCGCTTCCGCCGCGAGCGCAGCGTGGCCGCCGCGCCCCCGCGCGCGCCTGCCCCCGCCGCGTCCGTGCCCACCAGCGACGCCGAGCGCGGGGATACAGCGGGCGCAGGCGGCGCGAGCGCGGACGCGGACTCGGCGGGGGCGCCGGCCGGGGGCGCGGGCGTGGGGGCTGCGGGCGCGCGCGGCAAGTGGGGCCGTCTGCTTTCGGGCGGGTCGCTGGACGCAGGCGAGACGCCGCGCGCCGCCTTCACGCGCTCGATGAGCGCGCGCGACCGCCAGGCGCCCGGCAATACTCTCGCAGTCGCCCCCGCGGAGAGCGCCGCCGCACTCACACTCAAGGTGTGTATAATTGTTAATGTTAACAAAACTTCACACTTAATTGTAAAACTAAATCTACAAACACAAAGTACAAATCATAAATCAGTATAAGTAAATATGAAATCCAAAAACTAATACGCACAAAAATTATAGGAAGATACTTTTAGTTAAAACTTTTAGCTGTCCCGACACATGTTATTTTGTCGCACCGAGGTCGCACCTATAAACCTAAAAAATATTTTCCTCACAATATTTCCAATATTTTCTCACCGTTTAAATTTCAAGATAAAAATTTTGTGTTGATCAATGTTTTAGCGAGACATTGGAATTGCAATTTATTTTTATTATAAGACAATATCTATCAGGAATTGGATACCTATTCAAAATAAACAATTATGTTGCTCTGAAAAACAAAGATTTTATTTTAATAACTAGTACACTTAGTAATAATTACACCGTTTATTGTAAATTTTATTATTTTAAATAGTCAATTCCATAATTATTTACTAAGTAATTTTATAATTAATGTTTATTCACGATAAATTCTCTTATCTGTCAACGTCAGGCTGCTTTAACAAAAGAGTTGGCTGCTATTGCAACGGCAGCGCCATCTACACAATACATAGGTAAACGGAAACAGTTTACCGACAAGCAAACTAAAGAAATAATATTATTTCTTTACATCTCCCTCCACCAAGGGATAATTTTCACTTATCTACATTTATTTATTTAAAACTTAGTATTTATTTTCTTACCGTAATATAACGAGCTCTGTTTTTCTATACATCTATATTTTATGGAGATATTGGTATAAGTTTTGTGATATGGAAGAGGTTTGACTCTGACTTTTTATGACCTGTATTAATTCTATATAGCCTAGTAAAGTAATGATTCTCCTTGGAACAGTCGAAAGCAGAAATTTTGACTTCGGAACTTTGTTAAGACTAGTTAGGAGATAAACATACTAAAAGTCCTGACCCCTCCGAGGTGCGCTCGAGGGGGGGGGGGGGGCAAAGAAGGTCCCGTTTTTTGGTTTTTTGCTTACTCATCAAAAACGGTGCTTCGTACGAAATTATCTTGTACTACATAGTAAAAGCTAATTAAATTCTCTACAACTTTGTCCTTTACACTTTAAATCTATCTCCAATAATTGCCTCACTATGAGCTTCTAAAATTGGCCGATTTTCAAAAATGTGTTCTACTTCTACGTTTTCTGATATTTCCAGTGTGTCCAAACACTGGTGTCCGATCCTTTGATGTAATGAAATATGACATATTTCAGTGACGAAATGGATCTTATTTTTTTTCTCTCTTGCGGTTTCAAAATGGCGGCCATTTTATTTTTTTACTCTGGCACCTAAACTAATTTGACCAATACTTCTCATGTAAATGTCCTATGAACATAAAAAAGGTTTCAATTGATAGCTTAATACGTAGACAACAATCACAAAGACCTAAAGTTTTAATTTTCGTGGAATAAAATAAAAAAAAGAAGTTAAAGGAAAAAAGTTGTCCTTTTTTTGTGTATTTTTTTTGGTTATTGGCTTTTTGTGTATAATATAGTGTATTAAATTGTTTTTTTTTTAAATGTTAAACAGTAGAGAAGATTTATAGCTAGAATATATCCCAAGACTTCTTTGCTCTCAGTCATACTTTAGAAGTTATAGCAATTTGAAAAAGACGCTTTTCACTGCACTCACAGGGGTAGTAAGGAAAAATCCCCCGATTTGTTTTCCTTGCATACAAAATCATTACTATGAGACAGTGATTATAATTCTAACCAGACCCTTTCGTTTTCTATGATTTGGATGTTGATTATTCAGTATTGTTGAAAAATGGTGTTTCATGGGTCATTATTCAAATCGTTACTTACTCGTACTTAATCGTACTTCTTAACTATCTGACTCAGAGCAAAGAAAATTAGGAATTTATTGTAGGACGTACGTGTAGGACGACGGCACGTCACTAAAAATATTTCTCCTACCCATGAATAAATTGATCACTTAACCACTCGCCTCCTCTTTGGGCATGACGGGCCTGGTTGTGGTTCCTTAGCTTTTGCCTCTTCCTTATCATCGGTCAAATCATTATCAGATGATTGAACGTAGGCAACTACTCCTGTTTCATCATCTACATCGTCATCTTCATTGTCCTCCAACATGAGAATGCTATTTGTACAGCATCCGTTGCAATTGTGGCAAATGGTAGAGCACAGCATGGAAGCCTTCCTACACCCACACCTAGCACATGACATAAGAAGATGGAAACCACCTAGGCGTATGACACACTTTGAAATCATCGTGTCAGGTTGTGCTGCTGCAACTATCTCACGGGCTTTCCAGTACAACGGTTGGTCAAATGTAACTATCGCACAACTCTGCTTATTTTCAGTAGCTAATTGGCATGCGTACTGAATTGCAGTGTATATTGTGCTCTCATCCGAAGGAGATGCGTTGATGAATGAAAGGGCAAGAACTTTCGTTTTATCACTGTAACACCCTTTTGTGGTAGCAATCATGTACCCCTTCCACTCTGGTACTGACACATCTTGCGACTTTGCAAAGAACCACAGCATATCATGTGGCTGAGGTTCTAGCAACTGGGGTGAAACATTGACGTGTTCAACTTGGATGCTTTCTAGACCCGTATTTTTGGTGATATTTCTTTGGTAAGTTTTCAGCGAAATGGTTCCAAGTTGTCCACACTCGGCTGATACTGGCTTTTTTATTAATCTAGGTATTGGATAACTACTTTTGATGGAATTCAACGGTGTGACACACCTAATGCCTCCCATGGAATGGAAAGTGTTTAATCCATCAATGGTACAGACGTTGTGGTCGGCATTGTCGAATACGAACTGGCTAAAAGAGTCAGATTCAAAGGTAGGCTTAGAGTGGGTTATAGCAGACATCTCTAACATTTGAGCCTCATGATACGATGATGATAATCCCAAACTAGCAAGAAGATTCACCAACATTTTAGATCCAAATTTTCTGTAAACAAGAAGGGCTAGACTATTCATAATGGAAGATATGAATGTTCGCGGCCGAACAATGGAAATTATAGCGTGTGCTAATGCTGTGCATTTTTTTCGTGTCTCGGTGACTCTGTTCGTCTTTTTTATAGCAACTTCTTCAAGGAATGTTTGTAGGCTTAGAGGGACATTATGTGCATCCTTCAGAAAGTCATCATTAGGAGGATATGTTGTAGCATCATACACTTGACTTTGTATGTCCTGTCTGATAATCTCAGCCGCTTTCTTTACAATCCTAAGTCTTTCGTTAGTTTCATCTTTATCTTTAGCGTCATACCAAGAATCTCTCAACAATTCGATACCAGTGTCTCTAAAGCATATTGTAGACAATTTGTGTTGTATAATTCCAGGCGATATTGTGATACGATCGCCAAATTCCTCAATAAGCTTAGCTTTGATCGTTTTGTTACTTGGCACTTGCCCTGATACTACAGCCCGTAATTCTGTAATGCAGAACTGACAGTCACTGTTAGTCTCCATGTGTTTATAAATTTCATTCATGGCTTTGGTTATGTAATCTGCAGTGACTTCTGACTCCATTTGGGTTTTGTACAACGGTCTGAAAAATGATTTGCGACATTCATCGTGGTATAAGGCTTCCGCTGCAACTAGATCTATAATTGGCACTAAACGACCAATTACTTCTTTGCCCCAATCATCTCGTCTTGCATGCCCAGCCTCAGTACACGAGTCTTTAAAGGCTGCGTTTCTAACAGTGTATAATGTCTTTCGATTTTCAATCCGTGTTTTATTTTCGTCTTTAAATGCGCATGCACAAAAAAAGCATCTAGCAGTGAAGTCAAAATTAGGTTTCGATGATCTTAAAGTACTTCTATTGTGAACTGTAGAAGGTCCAGCGAACGGACCACTTTTTGTCAGATCAGCTTTGATGCTGTCGGGTCTCGTGTAATCTTTTCTACAAGATTTGTGAACTCTCAACGACTTACATTCCTTTAGTTGGGAGCTCTTTTCATCATTTCTGAGCACACTGGCAGAAATAAGAGTATTTAAGCCCTTTTCACCAACTATGGCAACATTTTCTCCGCCTTCTTTTAGCGGTTTATCACAAACGAAACACTTGTCTGTCATCTTGAGAACGTATGTATCTGCGAAATATTTTGTGACTGCTTCCCTGCGTTACCGGGTGCACAGTCACAATATTCAATAGGTCAAGATCGAAACAAAAACATAAGCCCGAAGGCATTTTGATAGATGTTATCGGGAGTTTTAGTCAGTTTAAAACTGTTACCGCCTTCACCGCGCGGAGGTACTCCCAGCTTAGGTTCTTTTTATGTACTGTATATTATAACGTGTTTTGATACTGTAGCTGTTCATTCAAATAAGAAACAAAAAATGATCTTGGTAAGTTTGGACTGTTGCAGACTGCATTGTGCTAAAGAGAAAAAATCGGCCAAGTGCGAGTTAGGTTCGCGCACGAATGGTTCCGTACCATTTAAGAGCAAAAATAGCCAAAGAATAATCGTGTTTTTTGTATGGGAACCCCCAAAAAAAAAATTATTTTTAATTAAAAAAAAATATTTTATTTAAAATTGATTTTTAATTACTAAAGTATAAAATATATAACTGAGTATTTTGTAAACATTTCAGGTGTCTACCTTATGCCATGATAGATATCGAGCAAAAAATTGCAAAAAAATCGAGTTTGTTGTATGAGAGCCCCCCTTAAATATTTAAATTATTTTGTTTTTAGTATTTCTTGTTATAGCGGCAACAGAAATATATAATTTGTGAAAATTTAAACTCTCTAGCTATTACCGTTCTTGAGTTACAGCCTGGAGATAGACAGACGGACAGACAGACGGACAGACAGACGGATAGACAGACGGACAAACAGACGGACAGACAGACGGACAGACAGACGGTCAGGAAGACGGACAGACATCAAAGTCTCAGTAATAGGGTCCCGTTTTACCCTTTGGGTACGAAACCCTAAAAAACACACTTTTGAAAATCGCCAATTTTAGAAGCTCATAGTGAGGCAATTATTGGAGATAGATTTAAAGTGTAAAGGACAAAGTTGTAGAGAATTTAATTAGCTTTTACTATATAATACAAGATAATTTCGTACGAAGCACCGTTTTTGATGAGTAAGCAAAAAACCAAAAAACGGGACCTTCTTTGCCCCCCCTCCCTCGAGCGCACCTCGGAGGGGTCAGGACTTTTAGTATGTTTATCTCCTAACTAGTCTTAACAAAGTTCCGAAGTCAAAATTTCTGCTTTCGACCCCAAGCAAGCAGACCCCCATTTTGGGCATTCGTTTACTAGACTAATATATTGAATTAGATATTTTTTCAATAATATTACATAGTCCAATCCTCAACTCATCTAATTTTTTTCTATTTAGCTTATTCCCATTCACGACATATACCAAATCCCCTGTATTTAAATTATATTGTGTTCTATTCTTGTCAAATTGTAGTTATGGGATGTTACTGAATTTTGAAATGCTATTTTCCTGTCCCTAATCCAGTCAACTTCTGTTTTATCCCTTTTTAGTTCATCTGGCATACAAGAAACATCTGTACCATCCAACAAGTATTTTGCTGCAAAGCCTGTAATTGTATGTTCTGTACTATTGTAGGTACTTATCTACACAGTCATGAGCAATGGTTGTCCACGCTGTTTTATTTTTTTTTCGTTTATTTTACATCTTATTTTATTTACAAGCGTTTAATTAAGTCTTTCATTTAAGCCGTTAGAAAATAGGGAATTTACTATATTTTTTTTTTTTGCCTATTTTTAAGCACCATTAAATGTTGGAGGTAGTAATATAATAAACTTAATACCAGAGGAGGTATAAGCAAATAAGTTAGTTTTGAATATAAAAAATATGCTCGAATTATACTAAATGTTGAATAAAACCACCATTAGTAAATAAAATAACTGTATTAATCATGTTTTTTTAAGGATCACGGTAAAAATCGCCATGCAGTATAATAAAATAATTGAAATTCTGTCTTAAATTTAAATAAAATTAAAGTTTACTACAATTTTACAAATAAAAATCTTCGAAATTGTATCAAAATAATCATTATAATGTTTTAAGTTCTTTTAAAACAATAAAAAAGTAACGTAAAAGTAAAGTGATAAAATTAAAACAAGTTGATTACTAAAGAGTATTCAAGTTTTTCAAAACAAAGACTTAAACATTCAAAAATTTTGAATGAGATAATTTTAAACCACCAGATAGTCTTATACTCTAACTTTACATAGAAAATAACTATTATAATGTTATCTTATAATTATTACTATACAAATAGAAAATTAAATGTAATAAGGAACACTTAAGACATCACAAAATATAACAAAATTTTAATAATCAATAGCTAATAGTATATTATTTTATAATTATAAAAAAGATATAAAATGTAATAATATAAATTATTAGGAACTATTTATTAGTTTAATAGGAACTAATTAGGAACACGACTTATGAAATCACAACATACAATAATTTCAAGTATAAACTTTGTTAAAACGTTTTTTACTTAAACTTAGTACTCACTTCGTTTCTCTTAATTATATATTTTATAATAAAAATAACATCCTCACAAATTTTCAAAAAACGATTCATAATATTTTGGAACAATATTTTTATGAATGAGATTAAGAATACCCTGTTTCTTTGCTTGCGTAACATTTGGTTTTTGTGTATAAAGTTTCTTTGGTTGACTTATATTTTTAGTTCGATCTCTGCTGCCTGCCTTTATTTAGTGTGGACACTGATTTAAATTCATTGTCTTGATATGAAGTTTTATATACGAACTTGTTCTTGTCATATTTCATTATCATATCAGACCATTTAATTTTTTCTCTATCGTCATTAGTAGTATAGTTACCGCAAGCCAAAGGTTTTAAATCAACAAAACTATAATGAGCAAGTTTCAACGTGGACGTATCAAGCTCAGTGATGATCCCCGTCAAGGTCGTCCAAAAACTGCAGTCACCCAAGAAAACGTTGATGCTGTGCGTAAGCTGATTGAGAAAGATCGACATGTGACATACCGCGAAATTCAGGCAACTTTAGACATTGGCATGAGTCAAATATAAATAATCTTGCATGAACAATTATGTGTAAAAAAGTTGTTTTCCCGATGGATACCGCATTTGCTCTGTGAAGAGCAAAAAGCGGCTCGCGTTACTTGGTGCATCAGAACTCTCGAAATATTCCACGCAGGATCCTCAAATGCTGTATACAACATAGTATCAGGTGACGAATCCTGGATATACGCGTACGAACCCGAAAGAAAAAACCAGTCACGAGTTTGGGTGTTCGAAAATGAGTTAAAGCCAACAAAAATTGTTCGTTCACGGAGTGTTGCAAAAAAAATGGTGGCCACGTTTGTCTCCAAAACCGGCCATGTTGCGACTATTCCTCTTGAGGGACAAAGAACGGTTAATGCAGAATGGTATGCTAACATTTCTTTGTCACAGGTCGTTTCTGTACTCCGTAAAGAGATCTGCAACCGCCGCATCATCCTCCATCACGACAATGCGATTTCTCACACCGCGCACAGAACAAAAGAGTTTTTAGAGCAAGAAATCATAGAATTATTAGACCATCCGCCGTACAGCCCCGACCTAAGCCCTAATGATTTCTATACTTTCCCTAAAATAAAGAATAAATTACGTGGTCAGAGATTTTCATCACCTGAAGAAGCTGTGGACGCCTACAAAACGGCCATTTTGGAGACCCCAACTTCCGAATGGAATGGTTGCTTCAATGATTGGTTCCATCGTATGGAAAATGTGTCAAATTTCGCGGAGAATACTTCGAAAAGCAATAAATACATTTTTAAATAGTAATGTTGTGTCACTTCCTTGATTCCCGAAATTTTCAGTGCCGCCCTCGTAATGGAAAGATTTTTTTTAATATTCAAAATAAACTATTTTAATTATGGTACCTCATAATAAATAACTTAAATTCAAAACTAGCATATTGTCTCATAAGTTTAATTTGATTTAAAAATTTAAGTTCATTTAAGTATATTTTTTGTGCAAAACAACCCGTTTGGTAATATGGTTCTTTTGATTTAATAATAGAATCTTACATACATGAATTCTTTCTTCAAAACAGAAGTATTACGAAATGTGGTTGTTTTATATATAAAATGATTCAGAAACATTGATCTGACACTGATGAAATTTTGAGTTAGGGTACTTTTGCACATAAGAAAAGTGCTTCCAACTCGGCTGTCGACGCGCAACTCACAATGTGGCGGTTTAGAATATACTTGGCACGTTAAAAACAATAATTCAAAAAAAACTTTTGTGTTGTTTATGCGTGTTAAAATGCAAAATCAACAAGTGTCTTTTTGAATATAAAAATATGAACTATTACAATTGTATTTTTGCAATAAAAACATTTTTAAATTTTTTTTACTTGTGGTACTTTTGAATTGAACCAGCGATATTTCAATTGTTCATCTGTGTAATCACTTGCATCCAATACTGGGTTCCTACTTACAGTTAGCAGTCTTAACAGTCTACCTCTATGTTTTCTCTACCCGGAGCATATTTAATTTTAAAATCATACTTTGATAAGTAGTAGGTCATATCACCCAATTCGTCATATGTCCTAGACTTAATATATAAAATTTCCAATGGTTTGTGATCAGAGTAAACTGTAAAAGATTTTCCCATTAGCCAGTATTGCCAGTACCATATAGCTTCTTTAATTGCCAAATATTCTAAATAAACTGCCTTTTTTTTTTCTTTTGTACTTGATTTAATTTCTTCGAGAAGTACTGGCTTATTTTTCCATTTGATTGTGTTTGCTTTAATACTGCCCCAATTCTCTCTAAAGATTAATTTCTCTGTGTAAATATTTATAGGCAAATTCTGATCAAATATTTCTAAGATTGATCGTGAACACAATAGGTTTTTTATCTTTTCAAATGACTGTTGACAATCCGCAGACCAAATAAATTTTTGATTTTTGCTAAGTAAGTTATGAAGAGGTTTTAAAATTACTGCACTGTTTGGTATATATTCATGATAGAAGTTAATTTTTTCCTAGAAATTGTCTGACATTTTTCTGAGTTTTTGGTATTGGATTTTTTTTATTGAAACTAAATTATATTTTATTGGCCTTACTGTGTTATTATGTATTATATGGCCAAGGTATTTCACTGAATCTGAAGCAAATGTACATTTTTTAAACTTCAATCTAAAACCCTCCTTTTTTATAGCTTAATAATTGCGCTAAATGGTTAATGTGCTCAGAGAAAGTCTTAGAAAATATTAAGATATCGTCTATGTAGTTAACTGCAAAGTCAGTAAGCTTATACTTTCTTATAATGTTACTTAATATCCTTTGAAATATGGCTGGTGATGTCTTCAACCCGAAAGGTCGTCTAAAAATGAAAAAAAAAAACGAAACACGTCTATTGATAATGTCCTTCCTGTGTCACAAAGGCTGTTTTCTTTCTATCTTCAATTCGTAGTGGGGTTGACCAGAAGGCTGAATTGATGTCCAGTGTTGTAAAATATTTTAAGTCTCTTGTCTTAATCACTAGATCATCGATCAAAGGAAATGGTTGAGCTTGAGGGATAACTATTTTATTAAGATCTCTGAAATCTATACAAAGTCTTGATTTCCTGATTTCTTCTTTCTTGAAAGCCAAAGTTACCGGTGCCGCAAATGGACTATATGATTCCTCTATGAGGTTTCTGTCAAGTACCTTTGCTATTTGTTGTTCTATTTCTATTTTGTCTTCCAAGGAACATTGGTAAGGTCGTTTGCTACAATATTTGTCCATGAGTAGATCAATACGAGCTTCATATTTCCTCACTGTGCCAATGTCATATTTGTCGTTTGAAAATATGTATTTGTAAGTATCTATTAGATTGTCTATATCTGACTTTTGTTGAGTGTTTAAATTGCTCATACTTATTTTGAAATCTTCTTCTATTGTATGCTCATTAAAATAAATATAAGTTTTTCTCATTTCCAACTTCCTTAGAAGTATCGATTTTTATGTTATCTTCACTTATAGAACTTTCTTCTTTTGTTTCTCTTCTGCGAAATATTTTCAAATTCTCATCTTGAACCAGTCTAAATTGTTTTATAATGTCCAGCCCAATCAGAAAGTCATATTTCAATTCTTCTCCGTCAATTATGTATACATCAGCATTCTGTTCGATATCAAATATTTTAATTTTAATTGTTGTCAAACCTTCTTCGTCGTCGTCGTCTTTTTAACACCATTAATTGTTATTAAGTTATCATTCTTAGAATGATCTTTTCCTTTTTCTTTTAGTTTTATTAATTTGGAATTAATTAAAGAAACGTTTGATCCTGAGTCATATATACCAAATGTTTCTAATTGTGTATTTAATAACATGTTTGACATTAATTAATGGTTTTATTATAAGTTTTTTTTACAATGACAATTAAGCTCGACACCAATCACTGAATTGTTTACTGCTCTACTTTAATTTCTCTTATGACTTGATTCTTCAGACGGCTTGAACCAACACTTTTCCTCTGGATGAAACCGGACGCCTTTATTCAAATTTTCACAAGTCTTGCATGGTTTGATTATTTCAGATTTTCCTTTGTAATCGGGGGTATTCCTTTTCTGTTTGTTGAAATTTATTTTTTTCGTAATATATTCATGTTTCCCAATTTCATTGAACAGGCTTGCAGTGGATTTTACAGTGTCTCTATCAATTTTATCTATAACATACGGGTAAACCTATAACAATTAAATTTATCATTGTTTGTGTATCAATGTGCTTATTAAACTCTAATAATAGCCTCTCTTTTTTTGTGGCATATTCCAGTAATGAACCAGCTTGAAATCTAAATGTAAAAGCATACTAGACTTGGGACCAACCTTTATTACCATATGTTTCACAAAAGTTGTCATTCCATATTACCCATTCAGAGTTCACTGTCAATTTTATTAACATACTGCTATACCAATCTAGACACTGTTTTTCTAAGAGATGTTTCAAAATCTCTATTTTCTCTTTATCTTGTAAAATCTCGAATCTTTTACATTCACTCTCAAATTCACTAATCCACTGTTCAGCATTTGATGTTTTATTTGAAATTTTTTCCATCAAAAACCTTTCTGTAGTTTTTCCTATATTCTTTTTCTCTGACGCAATGTTATCTGTATTATTGTGTGAAGACGTCTCCCGTTCTGTAGTCTCGTCTAGATACTGATCACCAAACTGTATATTTTCACCTCCATCAAGAAAGAAATAAAGAAAGAAAGAAAGTTTTTTATTTTCAGTTCACAAAAGACACAAATATAACATGAAATAAAATAGTAAGATATAAAAGAGATTAACAAATTGAGACATGTACCATAGTTACTGCTGTAGATAAAATAGGACAAATTGTGCCTTCATGTTACTTAGAAAATGGGACCAGTTCGGCATAAGCCACGTATGTCGTATAAAGACACGCGCATACATGACACCGGTTTTCAACTGAACCGTGAAGTGTAGTAAGCCACGAACATCATGCAACTTTCTATATAACATCGTAATATACTATATATAAATACGTATACACATATATACACATACATATACATATAAATATACACACACATATATATGTATATATACACACACATAAACATAATACATAAAATAATATGATAATAGTAGACTATACTTTAACAAACAACTCCCTTACAAACTATACACTAGATAAAAGACCGCACAAACTGCTAGAAAACGTTACAACAACACACTACTGAGTAACAGTGGTAAATTTCAAATTAGACTAATAGATAAGAATCATAAATCAATCAAAAAAAAAATCAAAATAAGAATCATCAAGATATATTTGCCTCAAATCCGTATTAAGAGGAATCCATACCGAACGTGTTTGGTGTCTTTTTTTATGGGAATTTTTAATCTTCGTAAATACGTCTGTAGATAATATCGCCGTGTGTTTACTTACGGATTTAAATTCATTCGGAATCGCAAAAATACCGCCATCCGGTGTTTCAATTGAGGTTATGCATATTATATTTGTTTTTCCGTCCGTGGACCCCAATACTTCAAACTTAAACCTTAGTTTTTCCATTCTTCTTGTTTTTTCACTAGAAATGTCGTTTTATAAGACAATATCTATCTGGAATTGGATACCTATTCAATATATACAATTGTGTTGCTCTGAAAAACAAAGATTAACAAACAACTCCCTTACAAACTATACACTAGATAAAAGACCGCACAAACTGCTAGAAAACGTTACAACAATACACTACTGAGTAACAGTGGTAAATTTCAAATTAGACTAATAGGTAAGAATCATAAATCAATTAAAAAAAAAAACAAAATAAGAATCATCAAGATATATTTGCCTCAAATCCGTATTAAGAGGAATCCATACCGAACGTGTTTGGTGTCTTTTTTTATGGGAATTTTTAATCTTCGTAAATACGTCTGTAGATAATATCGCCGTGTGTTTACTTACGGATTTAAATTCATTCGGAATCGCAAAAATACCGCCATCCGGTGTTTCAATTGAGGTTATGCATATTATATTTGTTTTTCCGTCCGTGGACCCCAATACTTCAAACTTAAACCTTAGTTTTTCCATTCTTATTGTTTTTTCACTAGAACTGTCGTTTTATAAGACAATATCTATCAGGAATTGGATACCTATTCAATATAAACAATTGTGTTGCTCTGAAAAACAAAGATTTTATTTTAATAACTAGTACATTTAGTAATAATTACACCGTTTATTGTAAACAATATTATCTGTCTGTTCTCGTGCCCGATAATGGTTTCAGCACATTAAGAAGCATCGACGCAGAAGTGGACTTTCCCAGTCAATATAACATCAGTAGAAAAAGGCGTTCGATAAAATCAACCATTCCACCCTTTTAAGAAAGCTTGTCAAAATCGGTATACACGGCGATCAGTTGAGATAAATCTGTTTCTATATCGGTAACCGCAGCCAGGCAGTTGCATTGAGGGGTTATATTTTTGACTTTATTGTAATTACACCCGGAATTCCCCAGGGCTCGCATCTCGGTCCGTTCCTGTTCAATTTGTACTTGTACGATTTTGGGATTTGTTTCAGTAATTCCCGACACTTATTTTACGCAGCATTTTCTACAAAAAATTACAAAATTGTCGATTCGTTGGATGACTGCGTACATTTACAGGAAGATCTAAAAGTCATTCAAATTGTATTGTGGAAACAACGAACTTTATTTAAACACCGATATATGTTTTACATAACTTTTACAAGGAAGCATAACCCGGTATCTTACAGTACAAGTTACAAGGAGTACAATATTTTGGGAAATCCAATTAAGCGGCTGTTGGAGGTGCCTCGGTGTCTATTTAGATACAAAACATATTGATAGGATTGTGACGAAAGCATTTAAATCTTTAGGCCATACTATTCGCCTCAGTAGGCCTTTCCTTAAGGGTAACACTTTTAAAACGCTTTACACGTCGTGTGTACGTAGCGTTCTCGAATTTGGTAGTGTGGTATGGAGCCATGGTCTGGTCTGGAGGAGAAAAAGTACACATATACGCCGATTACAAGGAAAGATCTAAAGGTCATCGTATGTAGTCTCTGTATTCCAGACGTGACTACCTGGATGCTATTTTTCTGCACAAAATTGTTAAAAATAATATCAACAGCCCAGATTAAAGCTTAAGGAGTGTGCTGTGCGCATTTTTTGCCCAAACACTAACGTTGACACCAAAACATTAACTTTTACTGGGATACTGAGGATGGAGCCGGGCTGCATGTCAAAGGGAGATAACGTCGTCATCCACTCTGCAAGGGCCTATCGCACGGAGTTAAACATCAACAACTTACAACAGCTAAAGATACCGGAATCGGAGACGAACATCTTGCTGAAGACCATGAACTTTACTTTTACTCCTGAGAACCATACCTACAACTACAACAACCTGCAGAGTCAAATTGAGGCAGTGAAGAAAAATCAGAGCATCCACAACTGATCGCACTACGTGCACCATTATGCTAGTTATGGATGTATAGGCCTACTCAGCACAATTCTGGGCCTCCACGTCAAGAGGCGTCTACACGGGAATAAAGTCACAGACCAACGGCAGGACGTGGAGATGCAGAACGCGAGCGTGCGGAACTCCATCACCGAGGACGAGTCCCCGGCGGCGCGGGTAGCGGCACAGCGGCCGCGGCGGACGGTCGACAGGCAGACATCGCCGTAGCAGGGAACAGAAAGGACATTTTAATTATTAAATTTTATACTTTTTACTTTTATCAACTTTATTTAAAATAATTTAAAATCATAACTTTTAAATTTTATTTACTTTAAAAAATTGTGTAATCATAGCTATATTTTAATGACAATAAACAATTTGAACGGGTCACAGCTGTCGGCATTCCTTGAATTCAGATTTATTTTGGACTTAAGAACATCTAACATCAACATGAACATTCCTGTAGGGAATCACCCCTACAATGGTCCCCGTTCTACCTCCTCACGTTCCAAGGACACTTTTCATGTTCCTTTATGCCATACAAAATACATTTCTCAGGCGTTCTTGCTCATATTATAATAAAAATTTAAACGAAGTTGTCATATTCTTTTCAAAGTTGTACAAATATAAGAAACAAGTGTTTGAATTGTTCGAATTGTTAATTTGAAAATATTTTTATTTGGGTTTTTTGTCGTTTTGTTCTGTTTGTGGTGGAGACTGTTACTTCATACTTGTGCGATGTTTTCGAAGGACCTAATTACTTTTGCACATGCAATTAATAGTAATGTAGGTTGTGTTGTTATCAAATTTGTAAACATTTTTGTAAAAAACTGTTTTTACCTAAATAAATACTATTCTTATGTTTTATTGCAGGCTGCATTCGGTCGCAGTCGGGCGGGCAGCGTGCTCGGTGCGACGACGCGGCGAGAACCCATCGACGAGGAGAGCGAGCAACGCAAACCCGCCCCCGCTCCCATCTCCGCCGCGGCGCCCGCCCCAGCGCCGGCCCCCATTCCGGCCCTCGCTCCTATTCCGGCCCCCGCGCCGGTCCCGGCGACGGCCCCCGCGACGTCTGCGCAGGACACCGCGCTCGCGGAGCTGCGGCGTGACGTGCGGAACGAGGTGCAGCGACTGCAGCAGAAGGTATGTTAGCCGTATTCCCTTTCATTACCAAGGAAGCCGCGAGTCCGCCTAGACGAGCAAGAGATTTTTCACTGGACGAGTGAATATTCATTTTTTTTATTTTGCACCTTATGTACACGGAATCGGAATGGGCGTAATGTCTTAAACAAGGCATCAACTAGTCATCTAGGTTTAAATAAGAGGTAAAATAAAGTGCAGCTTAAGTAAAATATAAACATTACCATGCCATGAATACATCGAAAAATTAAAAGACCATGGGGGTGAAAAGACCGGTAGCGCAATTGTAATTGTTAGTACGCTTACACATGCGCCGCTGCACGATTTGTTTGGATTTTGTGTCGCAGCGCCGGTGGTGAAACGCGGCGAAATATGTACAAAATCAGGCGGCGCCGCTGGAGCAGCGGTGCGTGTGTAGAGGCACTTATAGTTGGCGGTAATCGCTTGTCGTAACCTTAATATTATGCAATTGCAGTTGGGGCGAGTGGAGGAACTCCTGACGATGCTAGCGGCGCGGCTCGGGGCGGACCCCAACGACGCGACCCCGGACACGGAGCGATCCGACCGCACCGACCGATCCGACCGAGGAGATAGGCCCGAACGTACCGACCGATCCGACCGTGGCGAGAGATCGGATCGCACCGACCGAACGGATCGAGGAGAGCGATCTGATCGTACCGACCGCCCAGAGAGGACAGAAAAGAGCGACCGGCCCGAGCGGCCCGACCGCATTGAGCGGGTTGAGCGACTCGACAGAGACGGCGCACTCGCCAGAAAAAGACGAACAAAAGTAAGACACAATTTTAATCTCTCAGTCTTAAATTTATTTAAAATAAAAGATTCTAAAAAAAGTCTTAAAATCTCGCAACGCATGGTCATCCCCGCACTGCCTCGCGGGTGCCGCTCTATCGCCACGTCACGTCAAGTGTTGAGTCAACGTTAATTATTTTATAGGAAAAAATATGTCGTCAAAATTATAGGTGACAATATTTGTTCGGAGTTGGGATTGAGTATTAAGGTAAACAAAGATTAGGATAAGATTTACTGTATTGATTAGATTTAGGATAGGATAATTACGAATAAATAATGAGGTGAGATAGGATGCGAGCCCTGCGCTCGGTAGGATGTCGCGTCGTGAACTAACGTTAATTTATTACTTTATAATAAATAAAGATATTTACAAAAATGCAGCGTGGCGTTATTGCAACGAAATCTAGGCAACACTCGTTGTACGGTTATTGATATATATTTTTAGAACTAGAGTTGAATACTCCATTATCTTATATAGGATCACACTCCTTAAATGAGTAATTTTTATTGGGAAACAGACTGGATTATTTATTTTTAAATTTTCGATGGAATTTCATACTTAGTATATAGGTGATGTTATTTATATTTTTTTCAGATATTTATTTTGATAACTGATATAACTGTGAGTTGTCGGCAGGCGCGAAGCAAAGGCGCGGCGCCGGCGGTGCCGACGCCGACGTCGCCGCCTGGTCGGCCGGACAGCGCGCCGGCGGTCGGCAGCCCGGGCTCGGCGTCCGCGCGCCGCCGCGACTTCGTGTAGCGCGCGGCGGCGGCCGGCGCCCCGCCCTAGTCCCGCCGCCCGCCGCCCCGCGCCTCTGAGGACGTTCACGAGCCTACACCGTAACGGTCAGCGCATCTGGCCGATTTTTTGAAGCAGCTTTTTACAATGAACATTGGTTTGCAATCGAACATGTGATCTTACTCTATCACTCACTCCGCCGTGCCCCGCGCTGGCGTCCCCGACGAGCGAAGAAGTCAGCGATCCCCGTTGATTTTTATGTAAAAATTAAAAACTACGCCGTCGGCGACGCCATTGTCGGCTACTTTAAGCGTTTAATTTAATTTTAAGGGACGTAATCTTGTGATGGTAACGTACGATACTCGGTTGCGATATTGTCGTCGCTGTAGCGTCTTGTAAGTATCGGCGAGGGCGGGTGGAGGCCCGCGACGCCGCGCCGCCCCGCTCGATGTCGCTCGGCCCCGCTCGGTGTCGCTCGGCACCGCTCGGCGTCGCTCGGCACCGCTCGGCGCGCGCCGCCGCTTCCACCCGGGGGGTCGATCGAGTCTCCGTGACTGCCTTGTGCTTTAGCGGCCTGCACTGTTGTAGCAATATTAATTATACATAATATATAGTTCAATAGAGTTAGGCGATTTGTAAAAATATGTAAAATATTGTATTGTACGCGATATATTTTTGAGCAATACTCTTAACACACAATCATGGCATTGTAACGTACGACGTCATCACTCAAACGACCAAATATTTTCTTACCGTTGGAGTATAATGTTGTATTATTATATACCTCGCGCGTGTCGTCGCAACTCGGAGCTTGTACGCCGCGGGGCTCGCGGGCGGCGCCGCGCCGCTGCCGACCGCGTCACTCGCTTTATTATAATATTAGCACGAGCTCGGAGTTAGGAATTATAATGGAATTATATCAAAATATGCTACTCGTACCTGTCACATCGAACATGAGGCACGAGCGAGCCCCCCGCCCGCGCCAGCCCCCTTCGGCTAAATTATTATTGATAATATCTTTACACGCTTCGAACACAAGTTAATTATTATAGTAGTCAATAATATTATGTAAATTAGTCGTATCTATTGAATGAGTTTTTCATATACCTAACTATTAAGAATCTATGTAAAGAGTTTATTTCCTCGTTTCGAAATCGCCTTGTTATATGAATTATAGCCGGGGAAGTCTATTTCTGTAAATCGGAAGGTTGTCAGCAAGTGATACGTTCCTGATACATATCTAACGAAAACGGCGCAACATAGACGCGAGTCGCGATGACGAGCGCGGCCGCCGGCGCCGGCACCCCTCCCGCCCCCTATTCAAGGGCAATAGGGCCCGGAGCGGTGTCAAGCAGCGCCCAGCGAGGTGTCTAGTAGCGCCCGGCGCACGGCCGCCTCGCGCTACCGCCGGTCACACGCTAAGCCGCTGCTCCTATTGTCTTTTTATTAAGAATATATCGAGATGAAATTTACATTTGTTTTATTTCCCACTCCCGTGCCGAGCTCCGCTCCTGTCGCGCCCTCTCGTTTCCAGTGAAAAAGAGAGGTCGTGACAGGAGCGTAAATTATAAAACATTAGAGTCGGTCTGGTATGGCGTAAAGCACGGATAAGATAAATGAGGTTGGATTGGCAACCGTGACACTTTTACTTCAAACCAGCGTTGCCGCCTGTCTCCCACCAATGTACTCCACTACATAAGAAATAATAATACATACACGAATTACGCACACTAACAACACGAATTACGCACACAAATCACACCTAGAACAGAGGGCTGCGATTTGGACTCACACTACGTTGAGTCGATAACGTAACGACACAACCACATGCTCAAAATTCACACGCACTGAATTTTCGATAATGAAAATGGTCAAACTTGAATCTTGAAATCATCTTAGTTTCAGTTAGATTTACGATTTATGAGCCCTAACTTTTGAATGCGGCGGGGAGAGTAGCGGGGCAAGTATGGTTGCGCGTGTACAATATGTGCATCCCCACTATTTTTGCCGAGGGCTCATCGTAAATCGTAAACCGTCCTGTAGCTATTGGAACCTAATTGAATGAAAAATTTTAATAACGGGAGCACTAGTAATTTTATACTAACTAAAACATTGTGTCAAAGGCGAATTTAATTGGTATTGGGATAGAAAATGAAGAAAAATATCAACATGTATTACCTTTATTTGTAATCAAAAATAATTAGAAAATCAAAGCAAAAAAAGAAGTCGATGGCAGTGTAGCACTGCCATTTGCACAGTCGTAGTCTTTTAATTATTATTTTTTATTGTAGACGAAATATTCATAATTTACATTTTCAGATACTCAAGCGTACATATTATTATGCAATACCAACAAGTAATAAACCAATACATTATCTTCTTCGCTTCAGCATCAAATATTACATTCGTCAACAACCCCGCATCGCGGAAAGGTTTTAGGCATAGCCGGGCACCGTTAATCAAATAGTTAACTTCGTTAATCGTTAATCCGCTACAAAAAAAGTTAGCTTCGTGAAACGTTAAAGCGTTACATTTCGGAAGAATTAACGCAAGTTAACATTAATCCGTTAATATGTGTAAAATTGCATATTTATATCGTTGCGTTAGTGAATTTATAAAACCTATTGGTTTAGGTTCTAATTCATTCATCAATTATCAACACGCAAATGATCACTGACAGTAATTTATAATAACAACAAACAAACAAACAAAACACTCGTCACTCGCGTTCAAGAATCGACGTCTTTATAAATATTATGTAGCAAAAAAAAGACTAGCAAAATTTTACTACCGTGAACAGTAGTAACTCATTCTGAAGAAAAATAATTTGTCGATAAATCATCGATCACTGACTGTACTATCCAGGCGACCGAAGCGGACGTGACGCGAACGAGTCGAAAAGCGGTAATTTGGCTCGCTTCGCAACCCATTGCGCGTCAGATGTGTCTTCTCGCGAAATATTTGCGTACTTTACCAGCAATGTATATTTTCTGTGATTCTTGGCTTTATTGTCGTTCCTACTTAGAATTTCATAATTCGAACTAGTTTTGTGGGAAAAATACTAAAAAACTAAGGTTTTTATGCTTACCGATGAAAATAAATTGCTCCTTGTTTCATATTTGATGTCTGACTCTTTAATTTGCACATAACAATCGCACAACACGGCATTTTCAAAGGATTTTAGCGCTGCTCCGTACTGCGAGGCAATCAACAAGCGACTAAAAAGTATGAACGCGTGGTTCGGTTGAAGTATGATTGTCCAATCATACCTGTGGCGCGTCTGCCCCGCGCACATTGCCAATCCAACCTCATTTATCTTATCCGTGGCGTAAAGGCGAGGGCCCCGAGGGAAGTGTCGCTTAGGTTAGGTAATTAAAAGTTTTGTCCCTTTCACACACAGGTGACACAGGCCCAGGTGTACCGTGTAGAGTTATAAACATCATAATATGGTCACCAAATGGAAAAGCTTATACTTAATATCACACAGATAATATTTCTGTTATACCTATAGGTACTTCGTTTTTTTCGTAACGCTGTTCTCAGGCAATATCAGGCGAGTACATGTAATATGAACTTGATGTGAGTGTAACGTGACGTCCTTCCGCTGATAACAAATCAAGAGTAGGTTAAACACCTACACGTACCTTCAACTTTTTTTTTTATAATTACATTTATTCATAAGGATTAACAATATGAAACATAACCATAAAAATCGCCAAACTTCGAAACAGCTTGTTGGCGATAACAAATTAAAATAACATCTCTTGAGTTAATGCAGAATTCAAGAGAGCGCAAGAGATTTTCATGAATTTCTGAAAGGCAATATATGCCTTAATTTTAGGGTGAATTTTCTTGTAGTAATTTTGGCTTAAAAGGGCACACGAGCATTGCATTAGGTAAATAATAGAAAGCGATCACCGACTTGCACTGCACCAGAGAAGTAACATTATTATTTTTAAACGACAACCGATTTCCAAAGTAAAAATGCACAAAAAAGTATAAAATAAAAATTATATTCTTAATAATTCCCCTTTTAAATTAGTATAAAATTTTAACTATTTATCTACTCAATCTTCATAATTTTGAAGTCAGTAGGTACCAGCCCGAACAACATCCTAATAAAACAATATTTTATAGAACTCACGTTCAATTTGGCTTAATAATAATATTTTTCTCTTTTTAGTTATATTATTATTGACACATTTTAAGAAAGATATAAATACAAACAAGCCTCCGCTATTCTCACTCTCTCGGCAAAACAAACTCAAGCGTTATTTTATGCCAGTTTTCTGAGAGGCCGTGATATTTCCCCAAAATAATCATTACCGATCTGTGGACATAATAAACAATCACGAGTGATGATATTGATTAGATGCTAATTACTATATTATTAAATAATTATTATTATCTATTGTAATAGTCGACGGAAAAAAGTAAGCATTAAATAAATATATTATAGTGATGATGATGATCCCGAATATAATTTTAGCAATAGCAAAATTTCAAAGACATTGATATCGGTGCACAAAACTCTGATGAGTAGTGAGTACCTATGTCATCATAAGATGACATAGGTACTCACTACTCACATAAAGGAAACACCAACATTTAATATAATATGTTGGTGTTTCGTATGAAGATGGTGGTGATGATGATGATGATTACCGTAATTGGCATAGTGGCATAAACTTGCAGTTCTTTAAACAACGCCTCGGTCGGATAGGTCGGGGCGTTCGGACCTATCTCCTCAACCTGTTCGGTCGGTGGCATCGGATCTCTCGCCACGATGGAATCGATCGGTGAATAAAATATTTTAAAATACACTTTAAAAACCGCCGAAAACACTATTCGCCATGTTGGTTGATAGATTATCTGTGCTGTGACGTCATACTAATACTATTTATAATCTGTGCTATAGTTCGTTCAGACAGAATTAGACGACCTCTGTGGCTCAGTGGTTCAGAGCATTGGTGCTCAAGCACTCTCGTGGGTGCAAATCCCGCCGAAGGAACAAAAAGTTTTTCCGTGTTCCTGGGTCATGGATGTGTATTAAATATGTGTATAATATAATAAAATCTAAAACGTATAGTTTTATACTTAAATGTATAGTATACGAGGGCGGGTCAATAAGTCCGTGACTTTTGGAATAAAACACAGATTTTTTGATAAATAAATCATTTTATTTTTCAACGTAGTCCCCCTTGAGCTCTATACACTTTGTCCAACGCTTCTCCAATTTTTTTATTCCTTCCAAAAAATATGATTTGTCGAGGTCCTCAAAATAGGCCTTTGTTTGCGAGATGACTTCATCATTGGAGTCAAATCTTTTTCCACCGAGTCATTTTTTCAGGTTTGGGAACAAGAAGTAGTCACTCGGAGCCAAATCTGGAGAATAGGGTGGATGTGGGAGCAATTCATAGCCCAATTCATGGATTTTTGCCATGGCAACTGCACATGTGTGCACCCTTGCATTGTCTTGGTGAAAAAGAACTTTTTTCTTGGCCAAATGAGGTCGGTTTTTTTTCAAATCCTCATTGAAGCGGTCCAATAAGTTGGCATAATATTCCCCATTAATTGTTCTTCCCTTTTGAAGATAGTCAATGTGGATTATCCCACGTGCATCCCAAAAAACAGTCGCAAAATAACTTTATTGGCTGACAGACCCACCTTGGCCTTCTTTGGCGCCGATTCACCCTTAGAAACCCACTGTTTTGACTGTTGTTTGGTCTCTGGTGTGTTGTGATGGATCCATGTTTCGTCCACGGTTACAAAACGGCGCAAAAACTCCTCCATATTGTGATTAAACAACGCCAAACCTTCCTGTGAAGTTGTTACACGATTGCGTTTGTGGTCGACTGTGAGCAAACGCGGCACCCATCTTGCGGAAAGCTTTCTCATGCCCAAGTGATCATTCAAAATTGAAACCACTGAGCCATGCGAGATGCCTATGACTTCCACAATCTCTTGCACTTTCAATCTTCGGTCGGCCAACACCATATCGTGAATTTTTTCGATTGTTTCGGGTGTAGAGACCTCAACTGGGCGTCCAGGACGTTCGGCATCTTCAGTGCTTGTACGGCCACAACGAAATTCAGTAAACCACTTTTTTACCATTGAAATCGATGGTGCAGAGTCCCCATAGTATTTATCAAGCTTAGCCTTGGTCTTGGTAATGGTTTTTTTTCGCAAAAAATAATGCTTAATAAGCACACGAAATTCACTTTTTTCCATTGTTTCCTTAAGTTACTGGATAGTCTGATAAAGATAGCTGTAAAACACAAACTAACTGACGCAGCATGTTCAAATTTTGATAGGAGTCAACTGACAGATGCCTGTTGACAGGAGTAGTGTTGCTTTTTCAGTAAGGAGGTTAGAAATTCAAAAAGTCACGGACTTATTGACCCGCCCTCGTAAAAGTAAGAAATATACTTCCCGTTTTCTGGTACCTGTAACACAAGTTCTTCGGATACTTAGCACGGAGCCAGATTGACGTGGTGTGAAGCGTCCATAGATATTATTATATTAAAATGGAGGTGAGATATTCCGTTTGACGTTTTGACATATATAACTTTAAAAGATGTTATGGACTATTTATTTAGAGAAACACG
The DNA here is from genome assembly GCA_963565745.1 of Phengaris arion. Taxonomy (NCBI): domain Eukaryota; kingdom Metazoa; phylum Arthropoda; class Insecta; order Lepidoptera; family Lycaenidae; genus Phengaris; species Phengaris arion. The sequence continues at coordinate 17,978,366 of OY751449.1, read as the reverse complement.
TTCCGTTTCACTACTACGCGTGTGTTTAGTGTGTTTGTGACGTCAAATCCCTGTCGGAAGTTACTTCGAGGTGTTTTCATCAGTGGAAATTAAAAAACAAAAATATATATTTTTAAATCAACTTTAAACGCCATATTCACGGCCCATCCAGCAAAGCCAGCACCGGTATAGATACAGCTATTAGAGCCGTCATTAGTGTTAAGAGTGTCAATCATTTATAATTTTTGCCTACAAGTCTGCGGCGCGCGGCGTTGGGCTTGCAGGCTGGATGGTAAGCATGGCCCTTAATTTAGGTATCAATCTTAAGTTTTTAATTTATGATATCGATAGAATACGTTTTCTTAAGCCAAGTACAAAAGGAAATACAAGGAGTATTAGTTAGTAGTATGTTTGAAATAAAATAGGAGAATAATTATAGCCTATTCAAAAATCACCGAACAAATAGAGAGATATTTATAACTGCAATTTTTTTAACACTAAGTACTATAATATTAAAAAAACGATTCTATGTAATCGTAAATGGGGCGCTCACTTTAGCTCTGAAATAAAAGCTCCTGAGAAATGTAATGACTCAAATGAGTGAGGAATAGCCCGCAGGACTCATCTCCAACCTAGAACCTAGATACAACTAATAATAATGTAATCGATGGGGAGGGTCGCGCGGTGTGCGGTCGGCCTTACGTAACGCGCGCGTGCGCGGTGCGGCGCGAGGCAGCGTGCGCGCGGCGCGGGTCGATGCGTGGCGCTGCGCGGCGGCCCGCGGCAGTGTCAACCCGGCTGCGAGCGCGAGTGGCGGCCCGAGCCCGAGTGCGTGTTGCGATGAAGGTACAGACGCCCTTCCCCGTAGCGGGCTAGCGGCATGAGGTAGCTGTAGCGCGGCCCCGGTAGGTGCCCGCCGTCGCGCGTCGTCACGCCGCACCGCCGCTCACCGCACGCGCCGCACCGACCACCCTGCCTCCGCATGAGCCGCTTTCACATCTTCACCCATTTATTGATTTTGGCACAATTCATGTCGTGACTTTTAACTAAATTTCACGACTTTCACGTACCAAATACAATACATATGCATAGTTCTTCACGGCCACTTTATATTATATCTTATTCACACAAAATGCATGTATGTTTTGTATCTTACAGTAGAAAGAGATAGTAAATTCTCTCTATTGTGTAATTTTTTGCACTCATTAACTAACTTATAATCTTACCATTTTAAACTCTACCTACAGTTAATTTATTCATCCCATTACAATTATTATAGTGTAAACCTTTATGAATATACGTTTCAAATTACTCAAAATATTCAATTTCGAGTATTTTGTAATTTTAAGTTCAAGGTGATCGCGTTTTTATACAGAAACATGGGAAAGACCTTATACTCTGCAGTGGCATTTGCCAAATATATTATAGGTTAAAAAAAAGACGATAGGCGTAAAATTTACATTACATAGAAATATTTACCATGCAATTTATCTCAAATACGGCTAAAGAGCCAAACTGTTTATAAAATAATATTAGGTGATAGATTATTACATTTATATTTCACGGAAAACGACTAATTAATAATACATTGTTTTTTTATTTCAGCAACACCAAGAAATATTTATAATCTCATATAATGCTAAAGTTACCCAAAGGCCTTAAAAAGAAGAAAAAGGGAAAAAAATCCAAGCGAAAAGGTGAGGACGATCTATTCACTGAAGAAGAATTAGAAAAATATAGAAAAGAGCAGCAACAGAAACAAGCGGAGAGTGGAGAACCTTCAGCTAAAGAGAATGAAGAATGGTCAAAGTTTAAAGATTTAACAACTGGAGTTGATTCAGTTCTTAAAAAAACACAGGGCGACTTAGATCGAATCAAATCTACTTCATTTTTTCAACGGGTCCCTACTGGAGCTAAAAAAGTTGAAAAGGTCTTTAAAGAAGAACCTATAAGGCCAGTAGTCGAAGTAACTGAAGCAGACTTTCCTCAATTGGTTGCTGCAACTGCAGCGGATACTGAAGCTGATAGCGGGGATAAAAGTGATTATGGTGTAACTGACGACGAATCTGACGAAGACGACGATCAAGACGATATATTTGATACGTCTTATGTTGATGCTGTAGAGCGCGGTGAAGTAAAACTTGCGTATGTGCCAGATTCACCTGAAGATTTTAAGGACGACGACATATTCGACACTTCTCACGTAGACGCCCTAATAAAAGGACAAGAAACCAAAACTGCCAAAGGGAAAAAAGGACTTGACATTGGAGTTGCTGTTGAAGTTTTAACAGGACGTATTGATAATGTTACTATCACAACTAAGAAATCAAAACGGGTTATACCAGGCGATCTTTTACTAGAGAATGTTGATAGAGAATCAGCACCTGTTGCTCCAGTGATAGAAACAGAACCTGTTGAAAAAAGTATCTTAGACTTGGACACTGATATTCCAATCACTAGTCCAATCGATTTAAGTGTATCTTTACATACTACGCTTCTAAAGCAACAAAAAAACGAGGTTCAAGAGGAATTTGAAGAAACAAAAGAAGAAATCAAACAACGACCGGAGGAAGAAACTGAAATTGATGAGTTCACGTTACTAGCAGCTGAATCTCTTGAAATAAAAACTGAAGTAATTAAACTTGAGGAAAAAGAAATTGTACTTGAACCTGTTTTACAAGAGTCGTGGTCAGCATTTGAGGCGGATAAAAATGAATCAGTGTTTGCAGAAGGAATTGTTGAAGACCAATTTGATGTCTTAGATCCATATATTGATCAAGACGATCCCTTTGATACAAGTTTCGCTGAAGCTGTAGTGCCGAAAACCACTGGGCAAATAAAACAAGGAGCTGTTATTTTAGAAGACGACGAAGATTTCGATCCAAGAGCAGAAGAATATCGTGAAAAATATAACAATAGAAGAAAATCATCAGTTCGAATTCATATTACAAATCCTGCTGGTATAAGGGAATCTATTACCTCCGATGATATAAACGACGAAGATAAGCGGGCTCGTGACCTTTTAAGTAGTAGTGTAACAGATTTAACGCAATTAAGCGATTCTCCATTGGATCCTTTGGACATTCAGGATAATGAAATTGATCCCTTTGACACTACAATTGTCGATAAAATAGTAGCACCAGGTAAAGTTGAATTGAAATTATTAGAACAAGAACTTATTGGTGAGACTAGATCTGCCCCTATTTATAGAGTACCAAGTGATCCTGACTTTGATCCTCGTGCAGATGAACCTAAAACAGTAGAGAGAAGGGCATCTCGACCAGAAAACCTTACAGTCAATAAAAGTGTGGTTTTTGATATTCAAGGAGAAGGTCTCTCTGCCCCCGATCAGAAATCAAAACCTACCAAACCTTTAACACCATATTATACTCGGGAAGTTTCTATTAAAGAGGATTTAAACGAAAAATTAGATTCTGGCGAAAACAAAACCCAAGCACTAACCAGAACGAGATCTCAAGAGGATTTAACAAAGACTCAAGAATACCAAACTAAGCGAAGATACTCTGAATTTCCTCAAAATAGTGCAAAGAGTGAACTAATTGCTGCTGATTTGCTTCACGGAAGTTCTACTGATATTCAAGCCAAAGTTTTGACTCCGACCGCTCCAATCACTGAACACGACTTGGAAGTAGACGAAGACCCATTTGATACTTCATTTGCAACTAACATACAACCTAGTCGTATTGAATTAAAATTATTAGCCAAAGAATTTTCTACAGAGGAAAGCTCTAATAATACCACAGAACAGGGTACAGATTTATTAGAACCGTCAGATGATTTATTTCAAGTAAAAGCGTTGTCACCTGAGCCGTTGAGTGCTTCGAAGATTCCTGAAGAAGATTTTGATCCATTTGATACGTCATTTGCTAGTGACTTGAATCCAGGAAGAACTGAGTTAAAACTTCTAGAGTCTGAATTTTTGAATTAATTGAGAAGCAAAATGGCGTTTAACCCATTTTTAAGTATCAATGAGCCGACAGCTGCAGTCACAACAGATGATCTTAATCCATTTATGATGGCAGGTACCAATGTCGATACGTTTGTACCCGCCGACAATCCATTTGCAGCAAGTAATCCCTTCTCAGACTTTGGCGTTGATTATGAGCCACCGGCTGGTGACACAGTTCCTATTAACATTTTCGGTGGTGTAGAGTCTGCCAGCATTGGTGCTAAGCAATTTGATGATACACCTTCAATGAACATATTCGACAATACGCAAAATATTACTGAACGCATAGAAAAGCCGACTGACCTTGAGCTAATACCTCCAATTGTCGATTGTACTTTTTCTGAAGAAGATGACAGAAGCAGACATCAGCCACCAGCAAGACCCTTGCCCCCAGAAACGCAAAATTTAATTTTGAGTGTAACTGGTCAAATGGAGTTCACAAGCTCAGACTTGCTCGATCGCATTCCGCCGACTCGTACTCCAAGTCCTGTTTCTGTGCGAGATATACATTCGCCGAGTCCAACGCCTGACCCGGATATGCTATCAGAACCTGTAGTACCCGATTCACTTGACATAAATCGAAACAAGCCTGCACGTCCCCCTCCTGCTCGTCCACCCAGACCTGCGCCTCCTCCGAGACCTCAACAGCCTCCTCAGCAACCGCCTCAGCAACCTCCTCAACCAGCTGTCGATGACATTAATCTTTTTGATGCTCCCGTCCCAGTGACAGTTAAGCCAACAAAGGAAGCTATTCTTAGTCTTTACTCTGCACCTAAAAAAGAAGAGAAACAAATTGATTTTTTGAGTGACGACATCCCAGATTTCCAATCTGAAGGTGAGATGATTCCATCAAACACTCAAGAGCCAGCTACCGCTACCATGGACTCGTCTAATATATTTTTTAAAGACGCTGTAGCCCAAAATGATCCAGAAGCAACCTTAGCCAACACTGAAATAAATCCACCTGAGGAGGTACCAATGGATTGCTCTGAACCTCCAACAGAAAGGAATACGGCATCATTAAATGCCTCCCCCTTTGCTGATATAACAGACAATGATGATTTGCAAAATGGAAAAAGTGAGCAAAGAAACTATGAAAGTAATCCCTTTGAAACCAATGTTTCTGAAGATAATAATATGTTCCTTAAGGAACAAACAGAGCGGTTGGCAGATTCTTCACAGTTAGTCTATACAGAATCTTCGTTTTCGATGCAAAACAATGTTTTTGAATCTGCACCATCAGAAATGCAATCAGAAAATATATTTACATCAGAGCCATCGAATGTATTTCAGGATCCGACAGTAACAAGTACAAATATTTTTGGCGATAGTCAAACTAGTTCAGTAACGCAGGTACAATCTACAACTGCTACCGATGGTTGGAATACAATGCCAAGTGAGAATTTACCACAAGACGCGTTTCCTGGGTCACAGGATGCGTTTGCGGGATCTCAAGATGCCTCTGCTGGATCTCAAGATGTCTTTGCTGGATCAAAAGACGCCTTTGCTGGTTCTCACGATGCCTTCGCTGAATCCCAAGGTGCTTTTCCCGAATCTCAGGATGCGTTTGACGCTTTTTCTGCGAAATTCGACTCTGCTGGTGGAAATCAAATGAACACAGGTGAGTATTTCTCTATTTACACCTTATTTAGCAAAATTATTTTAAAGTCGCGATAACGTCTTATAAATCGATTAATGCCGGCTGCATGCACGAAAAATTATCATATTCCGCCTGATTGTCACGTTCCGCTTGAGCCGAGTGCAAGCGAGAGCGCGGAACAAGCTATAGAGCGATATGATCGGCCTAAGCGTTCGGCCTGATTTTATCACGTAAAATTATCGTCTGTAAACCGACTTAACAGACAACCATTTTTTTTACATTTTAATATTTATATTATCTAATATTATTGTCATTAAATTATTCTTCTTATTTTCGTTCTACTCGTATAAAAGAACAACAGATTTTTACAAAGTACCAACGATGTTATTGGATGTAATACACTTTAATTGTAATACACAAGTACACAATATGCCTTCTAAGAGCTTACACCATAACGTTTAAATATAAACTAAATAATAAACTACACTCACAAAAACGAGCACTTGGATGGAGAGCATGGATCATTTGATTTTCTGTTGTAAGTTAGTAAGAAATAGTTTAAGACAATTTTATCATAACATTTTACCACACAAAGGTAAAATTCAAACTTTTTTGACCATTAATTTTATTAATTTACTCGAAGTTTTATGGTAAATGGACTTATTGTTGTACTGTATATGTTATTAATTTAGTAAAATATAGCTTATTTTACTAAATTAATAACACATATTTTAAATAAAAAAACATTATGAAGAACATTTTATCAGGTTTCCAAAAATACTTAAAACTGATAAAATTTGCTATACATAAAACGTTTTTTATTTCAAATCTCTGAGTTCTTTTTTTTAAAATAATACTCAATACTTACTAATAAATTTACATAGTTCAGAATATAAATGATCCATATACTTCTTATCTGAAAAAGTAAAAGTAAGGCTAAAATTGGTAATTTTAAACGTGATTATTGATTTTCCGCAAAATAGAGTAGAATTTTGATCCAAATTCGTTTAGCTTTTTAGCCATTCTAAACAATTCCAGACGCGTGGGGCGACGACGGCAGCGGAGAATATGGCGGGGCAGGGTTCGAGGCGGAGGCCTTCGACCCGTTCCTCAGCATGGGCGCGCCGCCGCCGCCCGCCGCCACGCCCCGCCTCGACCACCAGGCTTCCAAAGACTCTATCGACGACACCTTCTCAGTATTCATCAAGTGAGTTCGCCATTTTAATGTTCAAATTCATTTTCTCAATTTCATTTGTTGAATGTTACGTTGATTTTTTTCGAAAGGCGAGAACATCCTTATCCTTATTATAGGTATTCTGTTCAGATGCAACACGCAATCAAAAATTTTAAATTCGACGAAATTACTTAATGTGTAATTGTATTTCTTTATTGCACGCTAAAGTAGTGACATTAATTTGGTAGCTTTAGGTTTCTTATATTGTTCTTTTGTCTACGTCTCGATTGAATTGAATCTGGATCTCTTAAAATCTTTTAAATTTTTTAGACCAATAGAAAGCGATGCCAGCGGCCAGGACGTGGCGGTGCCGGTGCTGGCACCCCCGCCGCGACCGCAGCTGCTACCGGAGTCGCCGCGAGTCAATCCCTTCGACAAATCCGGAGGAGAACCGACACAGGAGAGATTAGAACCCGACAAAGGTATTTACACGAACTATCTATTGATGAAAACCGTATTTGAATTCGTTATGTGGTTAAAATATTTAGGCCTACATATGCAAAAAGTTATATTGTTTTATACGATAAGCCCTAATTTCATATTTATTTATTTATTAATAATTGCATTATCATTATACTGGGTTTAGGATTAAGCGCGTTTTAAGAAGTTTGGTGAAATCGGTGTGACTAAGTAATTACAACATATCAATCAGGGACAAGTGTTATAATTACCGTGATAAACTCAAATCGTAACTGTAACTTTTGTGGGCTGTTCATAAAGTCAATTGTTGACGAACTAGACAATATGACTACTTGATGTGTGAAAAGGTTAGTATATACTTTAGCATATGCAAGCAAATGTCTTCCCATAACATTTAAATATATTTTTTTAGTACAATCATAATTTACAACGAACAATAAATACTATGTGAACACGTTTCATAAAAATCGAGCCTGTAAATATTTAGTAACTTGTCAGCCTCCTTTCAATCTCGAATTGCGAATACCACTTCGTCACATTGTGACTAATAATGCCTTGAATTTGTGGTCTCACCTGGCGGTGTGTGCAGGCGAGTCGCGCGGCAGTGGCGGGGAGACGCCCCCCACTCCGCTGTTCGACGACGACGTGTCGGTGCCGCTGGAGGACTTCCCGCGAATCAAGTACGACGGCCCGGGCTGGGAGATGCAGCTGCGACAGCCCAACAAGAAGAAGATCACCGGACAGAGGTACCACACGCTCTACACCTTGGACTGGATTAGCGTATATCTTTAAATAATAAGTACTTACGACCTAAAACATCTGATGGTAAGCAATTACCGCCGCCCATGGATACACACAACAGGAGGAGTCATAAAAGATGTGTCTAGTACGTTGACAATTTTACTTCACGCCAGTTTTCCATGAGGCAGTGGTATATACCTAGTTTAACGACCTCTGTGGCTCAGTGGTTCAGCGCGTTGGTGCTCAAGCCAGGGGTCGCGGATTCGAATCCCACCGAAGGAACAAAATAGTTTTTCTGTGTTCCTGGGTCATGGATGTGTATTAAATATGTGCATTATTTAATAAAAATCTTAAATATATGTACATATAGTATAAAAGTATTAAATAAACTTCCCGTTTTCTGGCACCTGTAACACAAGTTCTTCGGATACTTAGCACGGGGCCAGATTGACGTGGTGTGAAGCGTCCATAGATATTATTATTATATTATCAGATATTATTATATTATCTACCTAGAATGGCCTGTCTATTTAATTGCTAAAATGTTTACTCTTTCCTCGGAAGAAATAGCATGTTTCATAACAATTCTATAAAATATCCATTCGCGTAGGTTCTGGAAGAAGATTTTTGTGCGTCTGGTGTACCAGGGTGATAACCCGGTGGTGCAGCTGCTGAACTCGGCTACGGACAAGGAGCCGATACAGGAGCTGCCGCTGCAGGCCTGCTACTCCGTGTCCGACATCGGCGCGCAGCAGTTTGACCAGTACGGCAAGATTTTCACCGTCAAACTCCAGTACATCTTCTACAAGGAACGGCCTGGTGTGCGGTGAGTGACAGTTTCTGGCTTAACTTGGGACCTATATAAAAGTAACAAATACGAGATAGCCGACATTTTGATGAGAAAATTTAAGTCTCAATTTGCGGATAAATACTGAACGTATTTATCCGTATATACGTAATGCATCTTCAATGCCATTTGTAGCCATAATTCGACAAAATTATCAAACTGACGGACGGACGGAATATACACGCGCATAGCCTATTTGTAAAAACTACTGAGTGTCTGGTTGTCTAGTATATAAGTCCCTGGTGGCATGTTGCAGGCCGGGGCAGGTGACGAAGGCGGAGCGTATCACGAACAAGCTGTCGCAGTTCGCGGCGTACGCGATCCAGGGCGACTACCAGGGTGTGAAGGAGTTTGGCTCCGACCTGCGCAAGCTCGGCCTGCCCGTCGAGCACGCGCCGCAGGTATACATGCACTTCTATAAACACTATCAGGCAATTGGGAGTACCAGTTGCATTAGAAATTAAAACTCATTGGTGTCTAGAGCTATAACATCGGTGACTCGAAATCATTCACCGCAGTCAAAATAGATTTTAGTTTAAAAACGCCTGTCTTATTTCCTTATTTACAAGTTCAAAGTTGACATTTTAACTTGTCGTCGTTTAGGTGTCGCAGTTGTTCAAGGTGGGGTCGCTGAGCTACGAGGACGTGAAGCAGTTCAGCAGCCTAGTGGAGGAGGCGCTGTTCCGCATCCCCGTGCACCGCGATCGCGCGCTCACATACAAGATGGAGGAGGTAGGGGTAGCACCATAGCCTCACAGATAGCTGACGTAAATACCGTTTACTTTGTTGTATTGAGTGAGCGAGTGTAAAAAGGCCCTGAATAACTTTCGGCCTTTTAAAATCCGGTAAAGCACTTATAACCCTTATGGTATTGCAGATGTCAATGTGATAATGGGCTAAAGACCCAAAAAGCATCTTCCATGACAGATTTTGAAGTATATTATAAAATAAATACTCTCAAGTTAGTCAGTCCCCCACTTGTTCCCATCTCCAAAATCCTTGGGTCAAATTCACCTCCAAACATAAATTCTGATATCTGAATCTAGTAATGACCGGTAGTGCCGTTCCAGGTCCAGATAACGGCGGTGGACGAGCTGTACGTGGAGCAGGACGCGGAGGGCTCCGTGCTGAAACAGATCGCTCGCGTGCGACTGTTCTTCCTCGCCTTCCTCAGCGGTGAGTGACTGACATGAGGGTACGAGGGTCGTGACATCAAGGGAATGAGATATCAAATTAGGGCAGTTGATACTTGACTGTAGGGTATGCCGACCGTCTGGCCTATATATTATGTATTGTGTCAGTCATGTCTTACCGGATGACACGAACATAGTGTGTTACCAGGCACGATGGACGTCATTATGTGTCACCAGGCATGCCGGATGTGGAGCTGGGCGTGAACGACCTGCGGCGGCAGGGGCGTGAGGTTGTGGGACGCCACGACATCATTCCCGTCGTCACGGAGGAGTGGATCCGCGTCGAGGCACCCGAGTTCCACGCCTGTGTCAGCCCGCATGACTTCCACGAGTCGCAGATCATCAAGTAATATCATAATATATTATTCGATTCTACTGATGCAATCATATTAAGGCAAAAAACTTATTATTAGTTATGTTAACGATGATCTGTGAAAATAAAAAATATTTTAAATCCAATCAACCCAAAGTAACAGGCGTGTCAATCGAAACTATAAATTAATTTCACTTGATCAGATTATAATGTAGCGTCACATCAATTATCAACTATCGGTACGGCCCCATTTTTAAATAAATCCAGATTTGATTGAAGTTAATTTATTCCCACAGATTCAAGCCGCCGGATGCGTGCTACATCGAGCTGCTGCGGTTCCGCGTGCGGCCGCCGCGCAACCGCGAGCTGCCGCTGCAGCTGAAGGCGGTGTGGTGCGTCACCGGCAACAAGGTGGAGCTGCGCGCTGACGTGCTCGTGCCCGGCTTCGCCTCGCGTCGCCTGGGCCAGGTACGTACAGTATATACTACGTGGTCTACGTGCAGCCGCCGCGCTACCGCGAGCTGCCGCTGCAGCTGCAGGCGGTGTGGTTCGTCGTGCTCGTATCCGGCTTCGTCCCACGACGCCTCGGCCAGGTGATCTGAAATCTGAAAAATTTCATGTTCATGTGATGAACTTTTAAGAAAAACTATAACAGCTGATCATTTTGTTAGTGCAGGAGTTATAGACGCCTAACTTATAAAATACGCTTACTTGGAAATCTTCGAAAAAAATAAAGAAATAATAAGTTGATTAGGGAATCTTATTCTACGCGTGTCCTGACACGAATTTGGATGGTTTTATAGTTTTTTTTTACGTCCACCAGATGTCACTGTTCTCTATTTTTTTTTTATTCTGTGCAGGTGCCGTGCGAGGACGTGTCCATCCGCTTCGAGATCCCGGAGTGCTGGATCTACCTTTTTCGCGTGGAGAAACACTTCCGATACGGCTCCGTCAAGTCCGCGCACAGGTGAGCAGTTGAGCAAGATGCTACACTACTAACATCGATGAGTATGAACTGTGGACAGAAGAAGAATGGTTTGAAATGGTTTGGACTCGAGAGGATGTTACAAAGACTGTATTGAGTACGTTGACACAGTAGTATCATAAGCCTATCGCTCGATACAGAAACAAAAAGACCACAACCAATCACGATCTAAAGTCAACTTACATATAAGTATTCGTCATTTGTTTCAGTTCCTGTCCTTAGGTCTTCATCATCGTTTGTAGATCATCATAGAAAAAATTTGCTTCAAATTCATTCTGGATTAATAGATTTAAATATTTTATTTGTGCCAGACGCACGGGCAAGATCAAGGGCATCGAGCGGTTTCTGGGAGCTGTGGACACGCTGCAGGAGTCGCTGATCGAGGTGACGTCGGGCCAGGCCAAGTACGAGCACCAGCATCGCGCCATAGTGTGGCGCATGCCGCGCCTGCCCAAGGAGGGACAAGGTACACCTTTTAGACTACCCGTCTTAACTAGAAGTCCAATCATCGTTTTGTAAAATCAATTACAGAAACTTTGAGTGTATGATAGATGTAAAGATGTTTAGGCGGTAATTTTTTTAATTAAAAACTTACGTTTTGAAATCAGCTGTATGTCAGTTTGAGGTCATTGACCTTCTCAGCGTCGTCGACTCATTCATAATATTTGATATTTTTTTCAAATTGCTGTGTAATGCAGCTCTTTATACTTATCTTAGACTTGTCGTACAAATGTTTTTAATTTATTTTATTTTAAACTCCACCTCCTTCAGGCGCATACACGACGCACAACCTGGTGTGCCGCATGGCGCTGACGTCGTACGACCAGATCCCCGCGGAGCTGGCGCGCTGGGCGCACGTGGAGTTCACCATGCCCGCCACCGCCGTCAGCCACATGACCGTGCGCTCCGTCAGCCTGCAGAGCTACGACAACGACCCGCCCGAGAAGTGCGTGCGGTACCTCGCGCGGCACGAGTACAAGTGAGTAGAGTGTATTGGACACTGGATCTGTCTATTACGAAAACGTACATTTTACGGGACAAAATGTAGCCTTTGTAATATGCATCAATCCAGGCTGTTAAATATCTGTGTGCCAAATTTTATTAAAATCCATCTAGCAGTTTTGGCGTGAAAGAGTTTATACAACTTAACACATCCTCACAAACTTATGCAATTTAGTAAAAAGCCTAGCAAACAAGCAGTCAGATTTCCTAGTGATAATAATCGGCCTTCGGTGACCTCCCCTAATGATAATTTATCAAATTTTTATTTGCTTTTTGCTCTTTCACTTGCTATTCTCCGCAGAGTCGGCATCGAGCGCACGACGGGCCAGTCTGTGGCGGCGTACTCGCTCGCCGCGGCCAAGACCGAGGCCGCGCCCGCGCCCGCGCCCGCCCCCGCCCCCGCGCCCGCCCCCGCGCCGCCCTCCTCCGACTCCGACTCAGACTAAGACACCAGTTGTGTATAGTCTAAACGTCACTATAATAGCTTTGAAGTTCTCATACTGGTTGACTGCGACATAACCGCTGTGTCGGCTCTATGCAATCACCGTGAATGCACGGAATTATCACGTGGAAGCCCCGCAAAAACAATCCACGTATTGATGCACTTTAGATTTACGGTCATAGCGTAGAGCCGCGGGTTTCCAAATCGCTCCTTCTCTGTCGCTATCTTATATCGAATAGTTTATTCTACATTCTATCGTGTATCGCAGCTAGTGGTATCATCTTGGCGACGCCAGCAAGAGGCCTAGCTTGTCGAACTCTTATATATATATCTATTTTTGTATGTAGTCAGAGTGCAGTATCGTTTAGTCGTAAGTGAAGTTATTATATGTAACGTGAGAGGCACTTGTAGTCGAGTTATATACGAGTGTTACTGTAAATAAATAATATTGTTAGTCGGTGTAAGTACGGACGACCCCACCGTCTCCTCGAAACTCATACTATATCATAGCTAGCGGTAGTGTATGTTGTGCGCTGTTCTCGTTTTGTATCGTACTATAGTCTATAGGCGATAGTCTAATAATCCCTAGGATAAATCCAGTTATTGGTTTGCGACGTTCATGGTCCAATTGTGTAAAATAATCAAATATTTATATTACGTTGTTGATGTGTTCGAGATGTATAATACCTTATAGCTGTTTAACCCTTGTGTACCTACATTCTACACGAACTCGGTTTCCGACATATTCTCCATTTACGGTTCTAGTTATGTACAACTTGTTTAATTTTGGCGAGTGTTGCTAGAGCATTACATGACACTATAAAGTAAATCATTAGCGTAAGTCACCTCTCCCGTGCCGCTCGGTGATCGCCGGTGATCGTCAATGACCGCCGATATGCGCCCGGGACCCCCGGCGGTCGCCCGTGGTCGCCGGGCGGCGGAGACTGCGAGCGGGCCGCAGCGGGCCGCAGCGGTCCGCCGCAACTGCAATACTAGAAGAGGTAGAGCACAAATAACTTGAACATATTTAATGAATGGTGTTCCATAAATAAACTAATTTATTAAAAATATACGTAGGAAGAGTTACATATATTCGAATTTATGAAATACCTCGTTGATGGCTTCAGTGTTTCCGCATATTTACGATAATAAGTACTGTGTAAGTGCGCGCGTAGGGCCACTCTATGTGTATACTGTTCTCCCCCGCCCGTGACGGGACTTATATTTTGTTGTCAATAAAATTATTATGACTGCTGTCGACGTTTTACTTACACACTCTATTTAAAAGATAAAAGATAATAATTATTTTTTATAATTTTTCTGATTTTTGGAACGAAGTTCCTTATGGGGCGATGCGGACCCCTCCGCATATGGCACATACCCTAGCCGGGAAAAAACGTCCGTAACGTAAGATTTTTATTTATAGTCTCTATTATTTTCTTTATACCTCGAATAGAACTTAAAATTAATATTTTTATACTAAGGAACTTCGTTCCTATCCGGTGTTCCACGACACCACACGGCTTTTTCTTTTTGTTCGTATGTCTGACTTTTTCGCTACCAATTTTAGGTGAATGTACTTTTAAAGGTTTCATGATAACTATTTAAATATTACTTTAAATTACCGATAAGTCTTAAAACGAATAAGATATTCATAACATTTTACAATAATTAAGAATTATTATAAAATGTTATGACAATCCTGTAACTCCGCGCCTCTAGTAGGTCATAATTAAGTAATGAACATAGGACACGAATACATGTCACTGGCGCGGGGCTTAGTTACGTCTCGCCACTGTCCCCAGGCGAGGGGGTTCCCAATCTCCCCTAGTTTGACCTCATTCCAGACACTATAATTATATTTCATTTACCATGTCATAATAAAATTAAAATATTTTAATTAAAATACAAAAAAATAAAAAATATTAAAATACAATGCTTTTTTACTATGACAAATCACAATATTACAGTGACACTGTGTAGTGTATGTGTGTGTGTGTGTGTGTGTGTGTGTGTGTGTGTGTGTGTGTGTTGGCAACTTGCAATAATAGAAGCGCTACTAGATATCAACTCGTATGTAGCACTGCTACGACCATAAATTCTTAACAACATGACGTAGCAGCGCTACGTATACGTACTACGTGCGTACGTGCTACGAATATCACGTAGCAGACCATTATTTTGCATTATGTAGCCGTGCTACGAATATCACGTAACAGACTATTATGTTGCACCTAGTAGCCGTGCTACGAATATCACGTAACAGACTATTATGTAGCACCATGTAGCCGTGCTACGAATATCACGTAACAGACTATTATGTTGCACCTAGTAGCCGTGCTACGAATATCACGTAACAGACTATCATGTAGCACCATGTAGCCGTGCTACGAATATCACGTAGCAGACCATTATTTTGCATTATGTAGCCGTGCTACGAATATCACGTAACAGACTATTATGTTGCACCTAGTAGCCGTGCTACGAATATCACGTAACAGACTATTATGTTGCACCTAGTAGCCGTGCTACGAATATCACGTAACAGACTATTATGTTGCACCTAGTAGCCGTGCTACGAATATCACGTAACAGACTATTATGTTGCACCATGTAGCTGCGCTAGGTCTTATCAATTCAGCCACGTAACAGATAGTTTCTGTTAGCGTTGTAGCTACGAAGCGGATTGTATGTAACAGTTACTAATAATATGCAATTGTAATTATCGCATTGCAATACGATTTTGGCGTGGCTGGATTAACTATTCACGAGCTTCTAATAAGTATTTTACAGGTGAACATTTTATTAGCCTGTAATCATACATGTATTATATTAAAAAATAAGTTAAAAAAACTATAACCCGACTACGTAAACTTTCATCCTTTATGATTAATACAGTATTCTCCGAAGTAACCACTCTTAAAATAATGTAGTGCCTGGGACAGTTGGTTTTTAAATGTCGTATGGTTGCCCAAGCACATTCAGCATTCTCACAACATAATCAGCCTAGTCCAGAGGAATGACTGGTCAATACGTCTGGGGCCAACCATGTGCGAGTTTTCTCACGATGTTTTCCTTCACCGTTAGAGCGTCCGTTTATTGTACTTGAGATCTGAAAAAGTCTCGTTAGTATACGCCACTACCTGGGAATCGAACCTGCACTCTCTCGAGTGCGAATCAAACGGTCTATCCGCTAGGCCACGGAGCTCCGACTAAAACTGCGTAAAAACTCCAACTACGTAACAGGGGTCTAAAAAGGCCCAAACAAGAAAATAATTCAGATAAAAATTTAGAAATGCATAGGTATAAAAATGGTGAAGGTAGAGCCGTGGTCGCACCCCGTGGTTAATAAAATATATTTATACATCTTTGTAATGTTCTTTTGAACCTTTCATTTGATACCAACACGTGATGATTATCTCGGTTTAATTTTTTTAGATGTTGCGATCTGAGGTTCATTTTTCTAAATACAACATTTTGATAATAATTATGTCTTTTGTTAGTTACTTCGTAGTCTATGTTACCCGGGGCATCATTACGAATCGATTGACACCTCATTTATTCGGACATATTTAAAATCGGACCAGTAGTTTAGACGCTACGAGGGAACAAACATACATACATACTGCCGAAATCCTGCCCTTCCTTTTGGCTTCGCCGTAGTCGGGTAAAAAGAGGCCTGTAACAGTTTAACAGCTTCTTGTCAATTAGGTGGAATATCGATCCAGCTCTAAAAATTCCCAACCGGTTGGCTGCTCACCAGGTAATTGTTGTTATTCTATAAAAAAGAAGTGCTGAGGCAAAATACTGCTGGGAACTGGCTGCCTTTTTGCTGTACGTCAGTTCAGAAATCATGTTTTAAAATCAAAAAGTCACAAAAGTTAAATTTCTCAAGTTTTTCTGACTGCATATGCTGCAGAACTGAGTCTATCTGCAAGATTAGCAATATGAGGAGCCTACTGTAATTTACTATCTAGTGTTATACCTAGAAACACAGTGGTGTTCACTAAGTTCATTTTCTCATCACAATATATTGGTTTATACTTGCCTAACATTGGGCAAAGTAAACTTTAAACATTTTGTTTTATTTCAATTTAAAAGTAAGTTGTTAACATTAAACCAATGTACTATTTTCGAGAGAGTACTATTTACCTTGTCGTAATCTGACTGTTGTCGCTTCACATTAAAAATTAGTGAAGTTTCATCGGCAAAAAGTACTATCTCATTATCATATGTTTAACAAGATAAGGTAAGTCATTTATATAGATGAGAAAAGGTTCAACAGTTAATTTGTTACCTACGAAAAAGTCAGCAGGCGAGGATAAAATATCTAATATTATGATTAAGCAGGCGTGTCTAGCGGTAGGCTCATCTATATTACAGGTTTTTAATAAATGTATTGCAGAAGGCATTTTTCCAAAAAATATCTAAGTCTAAAAGCTTATGCCAATCATTGTAAGTTTGAGGCAGTTTATATCTTGACTTGGTATATGGAACGCACCAGTAGGATTACGACGGGATGATAGTTTAGGGACTGTGAAAGTAATTCTTTCGAGAAATTCTTGGCATGGCGTTTGGCCTTTAATTACTTCTTGAAGAAAAACTAAATCCATCATATGACGGCGTTGTGCGAGAGTATTCATATTGAATGCAGTCAGCCTGTCAACATATGAGCATCTTTTGTTAATGTTCGGAGTCACATATGCCAGGTGTCTGGTGAACGAGCGTTGTAGAGATTCAATGCGTTGCGATTGAACATTGTACAAGGGGTTCCATATTATGCTTCCGAATTCAAGGTTACTACGAACAAAATTTTTAAATAACACAATTTTAGTCTGAGGGCTTTTAAATTCTTTTGAACTGCGCTTAACAAATCCAAGAGTTTTAGCAGATTTGATAATGTAGTCAAAATGAGGAATAAAACTCAGTTTGGTGTCAAGTATTATGCCCAAGTCCCTTACAGTTGGAGAAAAAGCGATATCAATCAAAATTATGTTGTATTGTCTGTTCTTTATATAAAGAATAAAATTAAATATTCTAAAAATAAAATTAAAACTATATGGAAGGTAATAGCTGGAGATACTGAAAACGTCACTTTGAACTTTGAACTTTCTTTTGAAAATAAAAAGATTACTACTGATTTAGAACTGAGTTGTTTTATTTAGGTCTTCACTTCAAGGAAAAGTTTTTTGCTGACTTTCCGGTTTCAACTACAAAAAATTTAAATTCCTCACCTGCAGCTGCTGTAAAACTACTCAGAGACAATGTAATGGAATGTGATGTCAATTTTAAGTTTCAAAAAATCGACTCCAGAGATATTATTAACACATTTATGTTGCCGAATATTAAAAATACTGTTGATCATGGGCATGTCTACAAAAGTTATTAAATCAATAGTTGACATCTTAGCTCCTTATCTAGCGATAATATTCAATGAATGTATAAAAAGTGGTGTTTTCCCTGACTTAATGAAGCATAGCAAAGTAATATCCTTATTCAAAGCTGGAAATAAATCTGATCAGACAAATTACAGGCCTATATCGATTCTACCGACCTTTAGTAAAATATTTGTGAAAAAATATTTTAACACAGTTATTAGTGCACTTCAATTTAAACAATTTATTACATAATAATACGGTTTTACTATAGGTCGATCCACAAAGGATGCTAGTATAGGTCTTCTTTGTAGTATCTTTGAAGCTTGGGAGGGGTTACAGGATGTATTAGGTGTGTTTTGCGACCTGTCCAAGGCCTTTGATTGTGTTTGCTACATTGATCAAAAATTGCACCTCTATGGTATTCGGGACTCTACACGCACACCTTAAAAATAGAACTCAAAGGGTGGAGGTAAATAGTAAAAGGTCCACTGGGACCAAAATAGAATTAGGTGTCCCACTGGGATCCATTTAAGGACCATTTCCTTATTGCATGTCCTTTTGTAATTTTAATTTTATGTACCAAAATTATTTGTTATTAACTTAATTTTGATTGTTTAGTTGAATTTATCTAAAATGTTGTGCATATCTATAAGTGATGTAAACACTAGCTATTATTTATTTAATGTTGATTAATATGTATGTGTTTATATTGTTGATGTGCCTAAATAAATAAATAAATAAAGAGCCTTAGCAGCTATACATACTTTTTTGGAGGTTTTTTAACAGTATTTAATATATGTTTTAAATGTTTCATTATTATTAATGCCATTTTCAGCAAATAATTCATATAATCTTTGCCTGCTTATTTTAATTCCTGCAGTTGCCCATTCAATGAAGTTACTTTTTTTATTACTATTTTTTTTTTTTTTTTTTTTAAACGGGCAATTGGCCCACCACACTTACCCACCACTGCAACTCCTGTGTAGCCAGGATCGACAGTGGTAACCAACCGCAAAAACCCTTTGATATGATCTCAGGGGTGCCCGGGGGACATGCTAAATCTGTCTTGGAACCCGCAACGAAATTAATCAGAAGATTGTAGGAGGAGTAGGAAGTATTCCAGTTTCCCTCCCCAAGCAAAGCGGGAGACAGCAAAAATTGTGATGACAAAAAGTCAGAATTAAAGGGGAAGCACCACGGGAATAACATGTTTTTTTTTTTTATGGCTACAAGACAGAATGTAATTAAATGTTTTAATTTATAATATGACAATTGATTACAATGTATTTATAATGACAAAAAAGTGTTGCATTGTTTCTTTACATGTATCATAGTACTTATGACAAAAACGTTTGAAAGCTCGGAAGTTTTTCGCGCAGTCCACGAGATCTTCATAGTACACAACCCTAGAAACACAATGGACGCTGTTCAACATTTCGATTCTTTCGTCATACCAGAGATCACACTCCCAATTTTATTACTATTTCTATCCGTTTTAGATGTAAATACTGAATTAAATTGGGTTCTTATTACCTAAAAAAATATTCAAAGCTTCATCTGTGCTATTTGACCCATCCAATAATTGAATATTTGAAATTAAATTACATCTAAATTTTTTACATTATATTTAATATTAAAAGAAGCTATCTGTCCACAGTGATCAGAACTGAGCTTATTAAATAGGTATTTCTTTTTTAAGTGAATATTAGTAAGATTAGTAAAAATGTTATCGATATAAGTAGCAGCTGTGTCACACACTCTTGTCGGTTCAAGAAACAAATTAAAGAGGTTATACGATTTAAACAAAGATCTGAATCTAACAGGAGTTTGAATCGAATGAATTTATATTAAAATTGCCACATACCTTTTTGTTAGATGCACATATTTTTGACAATACTTGTTCCATAGTTTGTTCAAAGGAATCGTATAACCCTTATGGAGGCCTGTATACGCTTACCTACAATAATAAGTTGACTCAACTCTATGCAGGGTACTTCAATAATTCGTTCAGTTGAGAGGCTCACGACATCTTTACGTTTCTTTAATTTGAATTTTTTTCTAATTTATATTAAAGAGCCACCTTTAATGGCGTTTTCTCTACCGAACGAACTTGCTAACTGGTGATCATTAAAATTGAAAATGAGTTCATGATGTCTGAACCAATGATCAGATATAAGTACAATTAACATCAACATTAAATTAATTCAAAAATAACTTTCTTAAAATATACACGAAAAATATATTATGTTATAGTAGTAATATAAAAGGGCTGATCGATGAATGAATGTCAGTTTTGTTGCCACACGTGATGTTTTGTTTTAAATGGTTTAACAAACCAAAGTAAAAATATTTCTCCTTTACGTTATTATAAAAATGTTTATAATCAATATTGCATTCATTCTGCATATACTCGTAAGCTTTAAAACACGTAAATTACTTAATGTAAGTAAAGTAAACATATATGTAGCCCGAAACAGAAAAGTAGAATTTCGAGTCTATGTCAATTGTTTAAGAGGCACAAGGGACAACACTATTACTACTGACTGTTGAGTCTTGAAGTATATCGATACTTCGCTAAATGTAGGGGCAAATGACAACTGTGGGAGCCCTTCCTATAGATACGTCCCTAGCTGGCAGTGAGCGCGGTGCGGGGGCGCGGCGGCGGGCGCAGGCGCGGCGCTACTCGTCGATGAGCGGCGGCGGCGACAACACACGCGTCAGCCGCGCCCTCGCGTGCGCGGGCAGCGCCGCCAGTGTACCAGGGGCCGAGTCATCGATCTTGGGGGCCTAATTGACCCACTGACCCCGCGCGCCACGGGGCCTGTCGGACCCCACACAGTCACAGTGAGTCTGATGATGGCCCGTGCTGTCCCACCAGCTACTTTCGCTGCATTAATCACACATTCAGCGTCAACTCGGAATTGGGATAGTACGAGCATACGACCTTATCATGGTTACAAGATATAATTGCTTGAAAATGTTAAAGGTTTTTACACGCCACTTCCCAACCCGAAAGTGAATAGATACTAGATTTCAAGCTTATGTAAAATCAGAGCACTAATGATGGCATGTATTCGTTTAATATTTTGCACTTTATAAACTTGCTACGTTTTACATAAATCAGCTACAAAAATCAGAGTGAGACCAATATCTAAATAATAAACTTATTAGGTAAGCATTTCGGGTTAATTATAAGCCAGAACGTATATATGTCATCAGAAGGTATATATGTCATCGTCATGTCACAGTTAAAGTAAGCGTTTGATGTAAGCAGCCCCGAGGCCATGAGATTTGTCTGTAAGTGACATAGAAAAGTGTTAAAATCGTTGACATTTCTGTGTCTTGTTAGGTCTGTTGCTAAATTTTACCTAACCCTTTTAACCCGTCCACATAATTTTTAGAATTAGTATAATATTTATTTACAATTATAATTTTAACAGATTTCCTAGGGTATTATTTCCAATTGTTACGAAAACTCTTATTTGATTTTTCTTCTAAGTGAGACGGTATCCAATAGCTGAAATTGACACAGCTATAATAATATATTGCGTCCAAATCTACTAAAGGCTACAATTGAGATTGAATATGTCACATTATCCATGCAAAGTTTCATATTTTAGCAGTTACCGTGTGGATGGCGAGCTGAAAACGGACGGACGGACGGACATGAAATAGTTTATTTAAAGGGTTCCGAGACGTGAACTACGGAACCCTAAAAACGACGTAAGGTCGCATTGAGGGTGTGATACGATACGGTTCATTACATATTATATTAATAGCGACCCTCGGCATACGTGATACAAAGACCCAATCTTGACATTCATGAGCATGGAGCTGTGTCTAATTTTCACTAATTACAGCTTAGCGCCACGGGGACATAGAATTTCAGATGAGACACCTAACGTTTGCTCTTCCTCTTTACCATCCAGACACTAGCCGAGAAGCCCGATAAAGATTACTTCTCGCGAGACCCTGAGTCTAGAAGCTGATTAAACGCATTTGAGACTGATATAAGTTGCGTGATAGTGGATCTGGGCTCACCATCACAACTACAAGAAGCTTGCTCTGTTGTTGTCCGTGAAATTTAATGTGTTTTCCTCTCCGTCCCTGCTACAACTCCTCATCTCCTATGGCGCGGATATGAGGGAAAGAGTTTCCGCTGATGGCAACCGATTATTAATTGCTTGTTCTATCATTCTACGAATACTTTATACCGCTTCATTTTATAGTAATGTAAACAGACAATTTGTTACTTTAACATTTTTAACGCTGAAAAGGGGCCCGTTGTTTGAATGATTTTATTGACGATCGCACACCATGGGAATAGGATGGCCACCTGCAGGGCTATTTCTATATACTAAATGTATCCTGACTTTTGTTATTATTATAAAGACTAACTTTTCTTATTGTAAAAATACTTATATATTTTTTTAAAAGAACAATTTTCCACCTTTTTGCTAAAAGATGGCTCCGTGCGAGTTTCTTAAGCCAGTTCTTGTCGTCGGGTTAGATCTCGAACCGGTGGTAGGCATCACGTTGGGACATTCCGTTAGTGTTATTTAATAACCTATATGAAAATAAAACATTTTTAATTTTGTTAACTAATAGATAGAGTAAAATCACATTCTATATTTGTTCTATCGCCGATATATTGTCGATTTTGTATTTATAGGTACTAAAATAAATTAAAAATAATAAACTACGAAATTGACTGTCCGGATCTTCTTAGTAAATTCAACTTTTATGCCTAAAAGACAACGCTGGTTTAACCCGCCGCCGCACTCGATTTTTCTAATAAAAATGTCGCTTACTATTCCAGCGAACCGGATACAGATGAGCTGCACGCAGCCGTAGTGTCGCAGTCGCTTCGACATGGCTGCCAGCTCGGAGCGGCGGTCGCGCCGCGGACCCGCACCCATCGCCTCCTTCGACCACGACGTGTCCGAGGAGGTGAGTCGACCGCGACCCGAGAGCAGTTTCCAGGTACTATCCGAGCGAACACTAAACCTTCGTCGTCTGTTCCAGTCGAGCCCGGAGACCAAGCAGGCGCTGCGGCTGCCGGAAATTCGCGAGGACCTCGCCGCCAGCAGCGAACAGCTCGCACCGCCCGAACAACGCGCGCGCTCGCACTCCTCCCCCGCCGTGCACGCCGCGCCCGCGCCCGCCGGCCTGCAAACGCCCGCCGCGCCGCGCATCGACATCTCGCGCGCCTCCAGCTCCAGTCACCACGATTCCCGCGACAGCTCGCCCGAGTTGGCGCTCTTCGCCGGCGCCGACGACTCCAAGTCGCGGCTCGACCTCGGGTTCCGGGAGGACGGCGCCCTGGACCTACGGTCCTCCACGGAAGAGCTCGCCTTCCTCGAAGGTGCGCCGGGCGGGGCCGACCCGCCCCGCGCCCCATCCGTCGTCCCGTCCTCTCGCCGCCACTCCAGGAAAGACAGCCAGGGGTCCGAGACAGCGCTGCTGGGGGTGACGGGCCGCCAAAGCCGGCTGTCGAGCGTGGGCTCGCAGTGCTCCGCACAGTCAGCGCTTTCGGGCTTCAGCCACGCGAGCCGCATGTCGGTCGGGCGGCTGTCGGTCGTATCGGGCGTCTCGCGCTCGCCGTCACCGCACAAGATGCTGCTGGAGACCTCGTTCTGCGGCCCGAAACCCATCGAGACCGACCCAGAGGTCTGCGCCGCGGCCGTTGAAAGGCGGCTGCTGGAGATCGCGAAAATGTCGACGGAGACCGCGACCACCTCGACGACAACGAGCCCGGCGGTCGCGGCGGCGGTGGACGCGCGCGACCGCCGTGAGGTGCGTACGGAGGTGACGGTGGAGAGCGCACGGCCGACCAGCGCCCCGCGCTCGTCCCCTGGCCCGCAGCCGCCGCCCCCCACCACGCCCGCTGCCACTGTCACTTCCCCCGCGATCGTGCCGTTCGACGAAGACAAGCTCCTGAAGGAGACGCGGAACCGAGCGAAAGTCGAGGAACGCCGCACGCGGCCGAAGATGCGCCGGCAGCCCAGCGAGCCCGAGGTGTTTAAGAGCAAGAATCGATCGAAAGACGTGATAAGAATAAAACTGAAGCCGGACTACGAGTATGAGGATGAAGACGACGGCAGCGAACGCACGCTGGTGGGGGACGCGGCGGAGGAGGCAGCCCGCAAGCCCTTCACACTGGAGCTGCGCGACGCCGATACCCTTGGCCCGCACTCTACGCTGCACCGCCCCTCGCGCACTCCCTCGCCGCCTGGCGCCGCCGTATCGCGCAAGTCCTCCTTCTGCTCGCTCTTCAAGTCACGGGAGACCATCGCGTCGCCGGACTCCCCGTCTGACGTCCTCCGACGCAAAAAAAGTCTCAACGAGGGTCGTTCGCGGAGCAAAAGCAGGGATCGGTCCACGACGCCTACCTCCGCCGCCAAGATAAAGGGTTCCGTGCTGTCGCTGTTCAAGACGCCGCGGCGGAGTACCGCGTCACCCTCGCCGAGCTCGCGCGACTCGTCACCGGTCGTGCAACAACACCGCCAGTTCCCCCAGATGCCGCCCGACCGCTCCCGCGGCGAAAAACTGAGATACTATGAGGACACGAGGGACGGCGTCATTCACATCCCGCTGCGTACGCCACCGGACGAACCCGGGCCCGCCTCACAGCCTGCGCGGCCCGCGTCCGCGCCTCAGCCACGCGCCCCGTATGAGCGTCCCGTCGACGTTGGCCCGGCAAAACCGGCCCGCCGGACTGTGCTGCCGGACGGGAGCATTATCATACCGCTGCACTCGCCGACGGAGAGGACCTCGGCGAGAGCCACCCGGCCGGAGTCGCCGAAAACGACAGCAGCGGCCCCGTCCACGAGTAGAGACGTTGAAACCGCTCCCAAAGTCCCAACTCCCGGGAGGAGTCCCGGAGATGTCGAGCGCGCCTCAAACGCGACAGTCGCCTCGATCCCGTCGCCAGGAAGCCGGCCTCCGGAGCCCGAGTCCACGGCCGAGACCCCCGAGCGGGCGAGGAGGAAGGAGCGACTTATCTTCACCACGCACGTAGGCAGCCGCGACGAGCAGGTGTTCAGCACCCAGTTCAGCATCACCAAGACTCCAAGCGTGACGAGCGAGATCTCGGAGTTGGCGCCTAGCTTCCCCGAATGCGAAGAGCGACCGAGCGAGCCATCGCCGCCGGAGCTAGAGGGAGGCGTGGAGTCGGAGGGTGAGCGGGCGGAGCGCGGCGCGTCGCCGGCAGAGTCATCGGGATCGGACGCCGGCTCATGTGGCAGCGCAGCGGAGCGGCGGGGGCTGGTCGTGCAGGAATCTTTCGAGGAGCTTCCGTACGTACCCACCACGCTTCCACTGGAGCGCTCGCTGGCTCTACCCATGGTGCCGGTGCGCGACCGGCCCGCCGCCGCGCCGCTGCCGGCCGCCGTACGCCGACCGCGCGCACGCCCTGCGCCCCCCACACCGGTGAGCGCGCCTACGGCGCCGCCTGCCGCGCCGCCGCCACCCGCGCCGCTGCGCATCCGCCTGCCTCAGCGCATGCGCGCCTCTTCCACCGGCGGCACCGGTCCTCCGCGACCTGCGCGCCCGCGCTCTCGTAGCGGGGGAGACGGTAAGCACACCTTTCAATTCATCATCACATTTCATCAATGACACCTTTTCCTTCATAGAATAGAGCTAATAATACTAATATCTTTACGAAATTTTCATTTTAAAGAGGTAAGCCTGGAGCCATGTCCTGAAAAATATTTGTGTTTACGGTGTCGGTGCCAACGCTCTGTAATATTTTATGTAGTGAGCTCTCCAGTCCTTGATGTGGTGTATTTTTCTTCATATTTATTATTCAGAGCGTTTTTGCTCTCAAAACGCCTCTTGCATAATATTATGATGATGGAAAGTTATAAATAAATAAAATAAAATGATTGTTGGGAGGATTCTAGACCGCCTATTATCGTGACGTCATTAGTATTCTAATTCCTCTTTATTCTATAAATAAATAAATAAATTCGTATAAGAATCATAGATGGGTTGATGATAAGACAGTGAGTCGGAAATTTTACTCAGAATTACTCCTTTGTGGGCATCGTTTTGAAAGAAAATTTCGCTAGCTCTGAGAATTGCTATTACTTCTGCCTAGCTTTCAAGGTTAAAAGAGATCTTGCCAGTTTCTGGACCTCCTCGCCAGCGAGAGATCCCCACTCCGACTCTACCTTCAATTTTGCTTCCTTCAATAAATAGCTGCAAACATTCACCTGGAAATATTAACTGCTGCTGTCAGAGGAGGCAAACTAGACATGTGCCTAGGGGCGCGAGGATACAAAGAGGCGCGAGGAATTGTAAAATAAAGAAAAAATATATAATACCTCATAAAATTAATAGCGCCAGTAAGTAAGCTACCTACTTACAAAATAAAAACTATTATTTTTGTTTACAACCTCAATTTGCATCAATTTATAACAAAAGATAAATTTGACGGAAGGGACTGACTAAAACTTACTCTTTTTGATCTCTGATTGAAGTTGGAAAGATATGACCGCAATTTTTTACTTAGTCATTTAAGCTGTAACAACAAGTAAATCAAAATTAGCAACTTTAAATAATATTTTCTTAAATAAATTAAATAATAATTTCATTATTTAATTTAAATAATTTCTGCAAATAATTCAATTACTTCAAATAAAATCTAACTTTAATTTACAAGAGTGCCTTTAAGTTCACTTTAAGTAGGTATACAAAAAATTCAGATCGTGTTGAAAATTTAACCCTGTATGTTGTTGTACTGTTTAAGTAAATAATTCGTAGCTTGATTTTTTTACTAACCAAGTATTAATAAATTCTTAAAGTTAATCAAAGCGCCAGACGATGAGCGTGTTTGATATTTTTTTCTGCCGCTAGGGGGCAGACCCAACGCTCACAAAGCGTCGTCGCCACTTACGCCAGTAAGTGGTATCAAAAACAGTCAATAAGAATTTTCGATTTTTTTTCTGTCACCAGGCGACGCTTGGTAGCCCGACGGTCCTTGTCGTGTCAAAAAGCTGTCAGACGTCACGATTTTAAAAACACTCATTCACGACGACGTTCGTTTCGGAAATTTGGCCGTCCGAGAAAGAAATCCAGGACGGCACCTTCCGAGAAGGAAACTATCTTCAATAGGCTACTTGACTGATATATATATATAATTTCATACATAGAAGGAGTATTTCCTTTAGTACTTGGGTTAATTATAAGCGCCACACGATGTGATTGGTCTAAAGGGCGTTTCATTCGTTGTCTGAAGGACAAAATGGCGGACTATTTAGTTGGACATGCCCTTAGGCTTGCGCAATTTTTTTTACATTTCAACTTTTTAAATTGTAATTTTAAAAAGTTGAAATGTCAAAAAGATGAACATGACCAACGAAAGTTAAAGTTCATAATAGCCCCGCTGATTACAAATAGTATTAGTATTACGTCACAGCACAGATAACTTTATTTTTACTAATTTTCTTTTATAATTAGTTTGCATAACTGAACTATCTGTGGAGGCTTGTAATTGGCTTTTTGTATTCTATCTCATAGTATACTGTAATACTGATAGCTGTAAGCCACCCAAATAACATAAAATAAAATAAATAAAAATAAAATAAAGTTAGTTAATAGGCATGTTGCCTAAAAAAGTTGTTTTCGTCTATTCGATGTTGGACAACATGTTATTAAACAATCTAGAACCCATTGAACCCACAAAAAATTACGAAGATACAAACAATTTCAATTTACAATATGAGCGATATATCGGCCTGTGACGTCACGAGTTGCACCCGCCATACCAACATTACAAAATGTACGGCGGTTGCAACTTGTGACGTAACAAATCGTTTTGCGAGAAAGAGATGGGCAATAAATTTAATAGCCTATAATTTTTAATCGCGTCAATCTAAATATCTATTTCTTTTAGATTTATGTATCTTTATTCAACATTTTAAAATTTAATTTATAAAAATGTGATATTCCACACTGGGCAACATGGGCCTATTATAAAAACGATTTTTTTGTCCTGTTAATTAATTTAATTCATACGCTTGGCGCGGGCGTGTAAATTATTGAGTGTTTTCCAGAAAACCCCCTCTGAGTTTGACACTGTGTCGCACTGTGTCAATTAGTTTTATAAATGGAACACGAAGTAACTAACACAGTGTCGAATGTGTTGCACTGTGAAAAAAGGTCTGCTTACAATTTAACACATAAAACATTTTTTCATAGTACAACACAGTTTACGCTGTGTAGATTAAATTTTCTAAATGGAATACTACCATTATTTATGGAATTTCATAATTTTGAGGCTTACATGCCAGTCGTATCATAAAGCTTTAAAATATTAAAAATTATATCCATGGAGGGAAGCATGTTAGAAATAAGACGCCTAGACAGACACAGAAATTCATTTATAAGAACGAAAACAAAAGTAACAGTGTGTGTGTAAGTGGAGCAAAGAGGTCACTTAAACACCTATAGCTAACGGCTGGCCCAAACTGGAGGAGAGTTGCTACTGATAGGAATCAATGGAAATCGTTAGAGGAGGCCTATGTCATGCGACGACACGCTGAGCTTAGAGACATCCTGCAACAACCCGCACAAGAAAGAGAAGCAGGATAATAAGACTACATAGATAGATAGATGTTTATAAAACAAGAAAAGTCTTTATGCTCTGAACTTCAAGTACCTACCTGGTCCTGCCCCACCGTCCCATATTACTTAAGTTTTTGTATTATCGACAGGGGTGGAGGTTCGCAAAGAGTGGATCGACTTCTCAGAGCTACCGGAGCAGCGCAAGCAGCCGAAGCGCATTGAGACGGTGGGCGGCGCAGGAGCGGCGGCGGGGGCGGTCGGGGTGGTGTTCAGCTACGTGCCGCCGGAGCGCTGCCGCTGCGAGTGCCACGCGCACGACGACGGCCGCCCGCTACTGCACGACGACAAACGTAACAGGTAACGAACAGTCGCATCGTTAACGTTTTTAAACTTATTTTATTAGAATCGACGTGATTTGAAATCGATGATTTAAAAAAGCTACAGTACCTATCTAACTAATGCTAAGCGCCATCTATTAGCTTGTGAGTTTAACTTTCGAGTTTTCTACTGACATTCTCTTTTCTTTAGCTCATCGTCGCCCGAGTGCTCGGAGTCGGGACACGACGCGCCATTCACTGCCGACCTCGACCTGCGCCACAGCCATGCCGACATGGTAAGTGTCACACACGCACAGACACATACACACATACACGCACGCACCCGTGATCACACGCCCACACACACGTACGCACGCACCCACGTCCGCATACATACGTAAAATTCTTAAGCCGATAGGAATGGTGTTGTATCGACCTTTTGCCATTAAATTAAATGCATATTTTAATACCGAATAAAATTTTGCTATCTACATAATGTTATATATTTTATAAGATTTGTTGTGCACTAAGGGCCCCTCTAAACTCTCTGTTGCAGGCGCCGCCGCACTGACCGCCGCCGCGCCGCGACGAGTGGACTCTTTTGTATCATCATATTATAATATTCTAAACAGACTCGACACGACGTTATCCTTTTTGAGATGTAAATTTACCCGCTACCTGTACGATAAACGAATTTATTTTGTCGTTTCTATCCTAACGTTGAATGAAATGAGACTTGAGTTTTGAATGTGTTTCGCCATTTTGTTGGGCGAAGTTCCAACCATAAGTCCATAAGGCGTCGACGGTGCCCATTTGACTCTTGGTCATGTTTTATTTGTTATGAGTAAAGTCTAATAATAAATAAATCCTTGTTGAAGACCTGAAGACCAAAGTCCACGTTATAAATTGCACGTTGTGATGATCAAGAACCAAAATGACACGCCAGGTTAAACGCGCGCCCCTGGGTTCTGCCCACTAGGATACTAGTTGCTCCACAGGTGGCGCTCACTTGGTGGAGTTACCATACAGTCTTTGGTGGCGCCATCGGAGACTGCTTTGGTTGCGCTACCGTTTTGGTGATAGTGAAAAGGGCCCCTAACTTCGCCACCGTCGTCGACGATTGTTTTATAGATTTTAAGCTTTATTTAAATGCAATACATAGATTAATGAATGGATACACGGAGCAATACCTACTGTGGACGATTTTCTTATTTGATAACATAATTTCACAAAGCTTTTGCTTTGCTATTGGGAATTTATTACTACATAGCGTTCAAACTAGTACGTAGATACTGCTGTACTGTGTAGTGTGTACTGCCTCTATATCGTTACCATATATTTATCTATTACTACACCTTGTTTATACTCCTTCAGTAGGTATTGTACTGTGGCTATGTTAGTTGAATATGATTATTGTAGTCAATACTATTGAAAATACATATTTTTGAATAATTTGTTGTTATATCGATGAATATTTTGCCTTTTATAATAAAGGTGTACTTAGTATACTTTGCTCAATAGAACATGCGTTTGTATGTTTGCCTCACTACGTTGCTGTTATTTATAGTTTAGCGAGAATTATGCGTTGCGAGTAAACTCTACAGAATACAGTAGCCGGCCGAAAAGAACGTACATCGACCTTCGAAAAAAGAGATATTCGGCGAGTGTCGGCCTTATTCTGAGCATCATATGCGTGATGTGTCACACTCAGCCAATGTGTTTTGTTGCTGGCAAACAGCTGTCATCACTCATCAGTCATGCGCAGGAGAAAATACTCTACAATGCCGACACTAGCCAAATATCTAATTATCTCTGGTCCAAGGTCTGTGGCGGAACAATTAGCGCCACAATCCCGAACCGATTGTAGCGATACGTTTAATACGCGATTCTTGGGGCTTAGTCAAGGTGACTTCTTTAATTACAATTACGACATATTTGGTCGCTTAACCACGATACATTTAATTCTTTAAGAATTTTGTAACGGTTCTGACATTAGACTTTGTGTAAGGGCCCTGGATTGTGACGCTTTGGTCCGCCACCGGTCGATGTCCATTCTTGTTGGCCGGGTACTTTTCAACATGGCCCTTGTCGCTTAAAAATGTTCAAAGTGCAACAACAACTATTATCTATATATATAACTATTTATCAGGTCATTTGGCCCCCTCACATATAACCAATTTTTAAGCAAATGTTTGTCGTAGACATAATAAGTATTATGACTATTATCTACCTATTTTGACGACTCGGTGAAATAATAGATGCATAGATAAAGAAGCCAGCTAACTAGCTATAGTTTGTGAATTGCCTGTTTAACAATTAGGCATTAAAGTGGTAACCCAAAAAATCTACCGCTTGCTTGTAATTATTTTTTAAGCTGATTAAAGATTATCTATAAGAAAAAAAAACTCGTTCGTTGCGCTCGATACAATTTTATGGCTAAGTATTTTTTTTATTGTGAAGTATTTCAGATTTATAGCTGGAAAAGATGAAAAAAAATTGCTTTCTCGCTTTTTTACGTTTATCAGTTACCTTCCCTCGTACCTTTCCCAAATAGTATTTGTAGTTCACTACTCAGGTAATATTTACTGAAAAGTAAAAACACAAGTTTTTATAAGACTTAATTAAAATTTATGAAGTAAAGCTCGCTCGCTCGCTTTTGTATAAAACATTCAAAATTTGTGTTTGGTTTTTTAAAAAAGAGCATACATTTTTAAAAAATATATATTTTTTTAATAAAAAGAGCTTGCGATAAATTATTAAGTTTATATCTAAGATAAACGGCTAGCTGATTATGTATCTTTAGCAGACAGTTCGCAGACAGCGAGCGGGTTCGCGGGCGAGCGGGCGAGCGGGCGAGCGGGCGAGCGGGCGCGCGCGCAGCTGTCGCGCGATCGGTTCCTAATCGCTGAAAATAATAACAGAAACGCGCGATATTTATTATTTCTTTGATACAATATATTATACAACATATTGATACACTACAACATATAATTCACTTCAATTTAACGTCGAAATTACTGCCTACATTGGTTTATAATATCAGCAATATTTCAACAACAGCCTAAATGGGTTGTTGGTCTTTGACAATTTAAATTGCTCGCCGTCTGCTGTCGTGTTGCTGTCAAATGTCATACCTACTTAATACCGATTTTTGTTGTTACAAGGAGAATCGATTGCATTTTTAGGTCCCTAATTGTTCGCTAGACCGTAATCCTATCGATTGTTCGCTGTCGCGTCGCTATTGCTAATACCATGGAGGAATTATTTTAATTGAGGAATTACTTTATATTTTTTCAATAAAATCTATACCCCCCGAACCTACTCTTGGATCCGACGCCTGGCTGTAGGACGTATGTATTTATTTTTAACCAAACTTAAATAAAAATCAAGTTTATAGGCTTTTATTTTTCAATAAGTACCCACTACCACTTGTTTGAAGTGTTTTAACAGAACCGACAACATATAGGTAACGGTTTTTACTTTTAGATCTAAGGGCTATCTTCTACTGCCGATCGCATTAGGCGTATGTTGAAATTATTATTAAGAACACATAATATATTTAGAATATATAATTCGCCTTACTAGCGTTCTTTGCAACAAATCATATCTATGTTGACCAGTCAAATTGAAAATCTTATTCGACTACGGATCTCTACGAAATAGAAAATATTTCAATAATCTTAAAATGATAACTATTTAACGTTTTCTAAAATAAATCAAAGACATTTTGGGCACATGATCTACTGCTTACGTAAAGACGTTTAGCCAGGAAATATTTTTTGAAAGTAAAAAAAAAATCGATTCATTACTAGTCTAGTTGCTAGTTAAATTTTTTCGACTTAATACGACATAAGCAGTAGATAAACCACGTGTTCAAATTTTTTGTAATTGTTTTTACGAAACGTTATAAGTATGTATACAGTATCCGACCAAAAATAATGCACATCCACCTT
The DNA here is from genome assembly GCA_963565745.1 of Phengaris arion. Classification (NCBI taxonomy): domain Eukaryota; kingdom Metazoa; phylum Arthropoda; class Insecta; order Lepidoptera; family Lycaenidae; genus Phengaris; species Phengaris arion. Next base: position 17,945,423 of record OY751449.1, on the reverse strand, counting down.
TGAAAAAAGATATTCGGTTAGTGTCGGCTTGTAGAGCATCATCGTTGTCAAACACGAGTACAGTAAAACCATGCTACTAATGGCCCTTTGCAATCTTCGTTTTTCTGTGGAAATGACAGACGATGTGTGAAAAAACGACGATTGCCGAAAGACATTGAGATCGTGTTCGTATCTACTGTACGTGAGAATACGTAAGACGAACTGCCACTGTTTTGTGTGTGAGAGTAACTTAACGCTCATCGAACTAACGAATATCTCTTACAAAGGTCGATGTGTATTTTTTTGGTCGGGTCAGTACTGAAAAGTTCTAAATATTTTATCATATAACTGTAATACTATTATCTACTTTATTTGTGAAAGGTATAACGTAAATATTGTACCTATAATTTGAAATGGTATAAATTTTTGTGGCTGACAACACTGGTAGTAAAATACTTTAATAATTTTCGTACGGCCACTACCTTATATACCACTTGTACCTGTTGTTAGTTGTGTAAAAAATTAAATTGACTAGGATAAAAATATACTACAACATCGATCGAGTTATATTTTCGAGTTTTAGATCTGTATTTACTCAGTACGCTTTCTCAAAAAATGCGATGGAGAATTCTGTCAGTGTGACAATCTACAGATAATTGTAAAGAAAAAACTTGTACCTATTAAATGCACAAGTTCTTTCTCATATAATAATTATTATTCTGTGGACACGACATAACTCGAGATAACTCTAGCGCGACAATAAATTTGACGAAGTATTCATAGCGTGGCGGACCAATCTGCACGCATAGCCTGGGGGCTTAGTCAAGGTGAATTCTTTAATTACAATCACGACACATGTGGTCGCTAAACCACGTGGTTACTCCCATATATTTTCTTCTTTAAGACTTCGTAATAGTTCTGTAGTTCTAACATTACACTTTGTCTAGGACCCCTGGATCGCCCACTTTGTGCGAGGTAGCTTTGTCGCGCAAGAGTTGTGCGATGCTGGTCTGCTGAAACATCTTTGTAGACTCTAAGTTGTTACTTGTGCACTGTCCTTTATACAGACTCCTGCGACTGGTCGCGTCGATCAACTTTACTAGATTAAAAGTAAAGCCTGATCAGTAATATAAACAACTCGCACTGAGGGCGCATACATTTTTTATTGCAGCAACACACTCTAGGATGTTAATGGTCAAAATCGTAAAGATTTTACATAAATTACATCAATTTAATTTCGTGATTTTTCCGCAACATGGCGAGGTTTTTATATTACTGGTTAAGTACCTGCAGCGAACAGTCTGAACACTCCATGTGCCACTTTTACAATCGATCAAGAGAGTACTCAATAATGAATTATAAAATATTTACAAATAAGTAAGGTTATTCGGTCAGCGACTGTTTTGTAACTAAGGAGGGTATTTATAGAAGAAGTGTCTCTGTATGTCGAAAGTGTCCGCTGAAACGCGTTAAATTATGGTGGCGCCACAGTGCCTCAGAGCGCGTTGGTGCTCTAGCCGGGGGTCGCAAGATCGAATCCCGCTGAAGGAACAAAAAATGGTACTTACTGTTGGCCGGAAATATGTTACGAATTGAGACTTCTCATTTGTCATATTTCTGGAATTGCGTCCACTTGGACAACTTTTTTCGACGCAGTTTTCTCATTAATGTACTAAAATTTCTACAATTATTAAAATATTAATATCAATGTTCCCATCATCACTCACGTTCACTTTTTTGTCTACCCTCCATGGTTTTTGCCAGACGTTATTTTACACGGAGCAGATTTATAGTCAATTATTTATCAAATGACACATAACTACTACATTCATTCCATACCCACTGCCGCTGCTAGCGCCACTCGTGGAGGATTTTCGAATTACTTGACTGCGTACTTTCACATGTTGCCCCCATAAGTCAGTTCTCCTTTATATACCCTCCATATTGTAACAAGGTAGACATGTTTAACCTCTTCTCTATATTGAACTAGTCGAGCCTTCCTGTTGTTAATAGTGGTGCTCTAATTTAATGCCCTTTTAAACTAAAACACTATTTATGGATGGATATATTTAAAAGACAATTTTGTTGGAATTTAATGACTTTTAATGTTAAACAGATTTTAAAAACAGTAGCACCACTATTTTTTCATACAATGCCACGACCCTGTTTGTTGATATTTTTATACTTCGACCTGTCTCGTGTACATAGGCTAGTTATATGACTTTGTTCTGTACAACAGCTCTCTAACGATTTGCAGTAAACATTATTATGTACAAAGTGTACTTTTTAGGAAAATATTGCTCCTGTAATAGGTATGAATATTGATATTAAAAAATATTTCTATTAAAACTTTTGAATGTACATAAAATTAAAAATGTTTTAAAATGTCTGCGTGAGAGCGTCGCAAATCAAGTCGGGAGTTGAGAGGGCCGCGAGGTTCAGTATTGCAATAAATTGCGTACCAAAGTAATAATAATACTTGGACAATTTAGGCAAAAGTCTGATAACAAGAGTATAAAAATTTTGCTTTTATATGTTTTCGTTTCATTTCATATTGCTCTACCAAATATTCAAGAAAGACTAAGACATTAATATTATGAATCCTACTACTATTATAAATGTGAAAGTTTGTGAGGATGGATAGATGGATATTTATAACTTTTTCAGGCAAAAACTACTGAACGGATTTTGATGAAATTGGTATGGTAGTAGTTTGAGCTTTGGATTAACATATAGGCTACTTTTTATGCCAAAAAACTAGTGTTCCCGTGGGATACTGTATTTATCGCGAGCTGCGGGCAAAAGCTAGTCTATCAATATTCAATAAGCATGATGACAGATTTAGGAAACTACTTCACGACTAATAAGCATCTACCTACTTTAATTAAAATCTTATTACTGAAAAAAAAGTATTAAGGCTCCCACAGACGAGAGGCCGATCGTTTCAGTTAGAACTGATGTCAGTTCGGCCTGGACGGATTCGTACACATACATGAAATAAAACCGCATCCGACCTAACTGACGTCATTTCGGCCTGAAGGGATTCGGAAAACACGGAAAAATCGCATCAGTTCGTTCTGGTTTGCCGCGAGCTTCGTGTTTATTAATTGTAAACTCACTATGCTTATACACAATACACGCCCGCACGGCCGCGGCTCTGGCGAGAACCTGAAGCGATTTGTCACACATGGTCCGTTCAATCCAGAATTAATGTTGCCAACTTAGTTATTTTACAAAGTTTTACTACTAATTAAGTATTTTAATTCCCCCCTTAGTAGGAATTTAGTTGTAAGTAGTGTTTTAGTAGGAAAGAGCCAGACAGTAATCATATGCAAAATGGCCTATGTTAGGCACAAAAAAACAATGGCAACACTGGAACGAATCGCTTCAGTCTATCCGACCGACTGATGAGATCTCTAAATTGCACACAGACAATACGATTTTGCATCCGTTCTGGCCGAACTGAAGGCAACCCGGACCGTATATGGAGCCCCTTATTTATATACATTACACTGAATTTTTAAATAAAATTTAACAAAACCAGAGTTATAAAAAAATGGTATGTGATATTTAAAATGGGCTTTGACCAAAACGCTCCTCCACAATGCCCATACCGTGCCGCTATGGCGCCGCTTGCCGCCTACAATGTTGTGTTCCTGGGTCACGGATGTGTATAATACACATACTTACATACTAATAAAAATATCTACACAATGGATAACTTAAACAATGTTGCTGTCTTTGTCAGATGCGTTGGAAATTTCACATGATAGAAAAAGATAGCAACGTTGTTTAAGTTATTCATTGTGTAAATATTTTTATTAGTAAGAGGGATACTCGTAATATAATAAAATCCTAAAAATTACGTGTAAGACAGACAGACAGGCGGATGAACAGAGCGAAATGATAAACACTAATGATAATCCTTGTGATAAACACTAAGGAACACTAAAAATGCAATGTATAAAATCTTCCTTTTATTTAAAAAGACCTGTTCAACGATACGATAACTATAACCCGATTCTAAATAACTGCCTGACATCGCGACAAAAACAAAAAATTCTGATTTATTTTACTTGAAATATCTTATGTGTCTACGGTATAATATTTGATTTGATACCCCACACAATGGGGTACAATGAGAAAAAAATCATCCCCACTTCAAATGTATGGGAAAACCATCCCTATAATATAAAATTATTATTTTAGGACATTGGACGTTTACTATGGAACAATTACGGCGACCAAAAATAAAATTGGGTAAGATGTAAGCGTAATTGCATCTGTACAAAGGCATGAGTCGCATATCTGCAGGAGGAGGGGTAAATACTGTGATGTTTTAACTCATTTCAACGAATATTCATATAAAGTATGAATAAAATATTATTAATAATCTAAGCTTCTCCATAAATCTGAATCAAAATAATTACGGGAAATGAAATGCAAGTGAAAATTGTATAATCTAATAGTACCTAATTTGGTTTGTGGTTGCTACTTTTTTAAACAGCGGGTCTAAAACACCGAATGTCTTTTAATTTATTAATTAGTTAGAACAGACAGACAGACGGATGGACAGAGCGAAAATAGGCTAGTTAACCATTTTTTTATTTATGTCCTAAACGCTTTATAATTGTTTCATTACACACAAAAAACTAATATAACATTATTTTGAAACCTAAAAACCTAAAAAAAATATATTTTAAAAATACGCTTTTTAATAACCGCCTAAAACACTATTCGCCATGTTGGTTGATAGATTATCTGTGCTGTGACATCATACTAGTACTATTTGTAATCTGTGCTACAGTCCGTAGTTCCTTTTGACGTTTTGACAAAAATAACTTTTTAAGATGTCATGAACTATTTATTTACAGAAATGATCAGTTTCACTACTACATGTGTTTAGTATGTTTGTGTCGTCACATCCTTGCCGGAAGTTATTTCGAGATAGAAATTAAAAAACAAAAATACATATTTTTTAATAAACTTTATTTAACAATCTTAAGTTTGTAATTTATGATATCGCTAGAATACGTTTTCCTAAGCCAAGTACTAAAGGAAATACTCATTCAATGTATGAAATTAAATACCAGCCAAGTAGCCTATTGTTCAATAAAGTGCCCTAGTGGCGGTTGGCGGAAAAGCGACATCTATTAGTTGTGATGCCAATTACGTAATGAAATTAATAACTAGTTTGTTTGAAAACTCTAAATAGCTCAATATGCTAACAGATAAACGTCACTTTCACGTTAGGAAAACCAAAAACAATAATTATTTTTCTTGGTATACATAGAAATAGTATAGACTATAGACTATAGACTATAGAGGGATCTATTAATGTACACCCAAGTAACTTTTTTTTCGTCATAAAACTAGTACGAAACTATATTATACTATAAGTATATTCGGAGATTCATAACTTTTTATTCCAAGTTCTAAAAATATATTTTTTTATACAGGGTGTTCGGCTCACGGACGGACAAACGAAAACCGTGGACCCGTGGAGCCGTCTGCTATACATTGAGGCCTAATTACAAGACTCAGGCCCAATAGTTTTTTTTTAAATAATTTTTTAAGTTAATTTCGAAAAAATCCAGTTTTCAAACTTCAAACGACTATAAATTTACTTTTAACATTGCAAATCCAAACATGCTTTTGTAATAATTATCTGCATTAGTTGCAGAATCATATTAAATTCAGTTTTGGAGCAAATGTTAGATATAAAATTAGATACGAGTCCTTAAACGATAAACAAAGTGAAAAAATAATTTTCATACTCCACTTTGAAATTCTTAAAAAAAAAACTATGATTTTTAGAGCACTTAAAATTGTAGGAAAACATCTGTGGTTCATACCCTTTATATCGGTATACAATTTGCACATATTTGTTAAAAAATAACTAGAGTAAATCGCAATTTAAACTAACGGGGCCTTAATTCATAAGACTCAATTTGCGAAAACTTAAATCAAGTACAAGCCAATTTGTCATAATTGCTTTCGGTATGTTCACTAACACTACACGTGGGAGCTAGTAGTCTATCTCTCTCTTACCAGTCACGATACTATCTCTTGTCTCTTTTGTTGAGTTTGGACAATAGCCGTACGTACATAGCAGGTAGAAAAAGGGTTGTTATTTCACTCTGCAATTGCGGTATTGTTTGATTTTGTCTATTCCTTATCAGTCAAACGTTAATTTTGGAAAAAATTGTTTTACTTATTTGTCGAGTCTTAACTGCCTCTGCGATCTGACGTGACCGTTGCGCTTACTGTTATTGTTTTCGTTTTGTGATTTTGTTATCGTTTTACGTTATTGTTGTTGCTTCAGTTTGTTAAGTTTTCTGTTATTTTGTTATTTTTTTTCGTTAAATGACCACCTCTTTTACGAATGAAGAATACGCCAATATGTTGTTGGTGTATGGAGCCGCTAATTGCAATGGACGTGAAGCACAAAGACTATACCAAGAGCGCTATCCTAACCGTCGACTGCCTAGCCACCAAACTTTTGCTACTACATACCGACGACTTAGAGAAACGGGTAATTTGCGTTATCAAGAACCGAGGGTGAATGTACGACAACATCATGTTGCTACAGACGAACGTGTATTAGAAGAATTTAATAATAACCCTAATAAAAGTATAAGAGAGGTAGCTGCAATGCTGGGCCTTGGCATATGGAAAGTGTGGGCAGTTCTCCGGGAAAATCGGCAACATGCTTTCCATTACACTCCCGTGCAAGGTATGGATACAATAGATTTTTCTTAATTCCGTAAAGAGACTGAATATGTACCAAAGCCTAGATCTAGTATTCCTTATTTTAAATTCTCAAGCCTTTTTTCTTTGTTTTCAGATCTTCAAGATAATGATTTTGGTAGACACGTAGAATTTTGTCGACATCTACTACACACTGACGTGGAAGACGAAAACTTTTTAAGAAGTGTTCTGTTGACAGATGAATCAAAATTTGATAAGGAAGGTATTTCAAATTACCATAATCTCCATTAGTACCCAAAAACCAAAATCCACGAGTGACCCATTGGAGCATAGCTGTGAGGGAATACCTTAATAATGTGTTCCCGAACTCGTGGATCGGTCGGGGTGGTCCAATTCCTTGGCCACCAAGGTCGCCCGACCTTACCCCAATAGACTTTTACGTCTGTGGTAGAGCCAAAAAGCTAGTGTACGCAACCGTGGTGCCCAGTCGAGAGCAGTTAATAATTAGAATAAATGAAGCATTCGAAAAAATGAAAGCCGAAATGATATTTCAAACAACAACAGTGGAAATTTTAAAACGGTGCCGAGCATGCATAAGTCAAGGGCACCAATTCGAACAATTTTTATAAAATAAATTTTGGAAATAAATTAAAATTTAAATTATCGTAGCATTTGCTCCAAAACTGAATTTAATATGATTCTACAACTAATGCAGATAATTATTACAAAAGCATGTTTGGATTTTCAATGTTAAAAGTAAATTTATAGTCGTTTGAAGTTTGAAAACTGGCTTTTTTCGAAATTAACTTAAAAAATTATTAAAAAAAAACTATTGGGCCTGAGTCTTGTAATTAGGCCTCAATGTATAGCAGAAGGCTCCACGGGTCCACGGTTTTCATTTGTCCATCCATGTGCCGAACACCCGTATATAAACTTTTTAAGTACTATAAAACCACATATGTTCGAAACATGGCCGCTCCTGGTGGAAAATCGGGTAGGATTCGCCAGTGTCCTTTCAATAATCACTTGAGTTACTAGACGGGTTAATAAAAAAGAATGTATGTAAAAAAATTTATTGACAGTATAAATTGGCGGCGGCGATAAACTTAAATGCATGATTCAGATGAGCCATGTTGCAACAACAGCCTGTGATGGATACACTTGCAGATATAAATTACTTTAATATATAATATCATCGCTTACAGAGTAACACTTATGAGGAACAGTGGTGTTTACTTGAAGATCTTGCCCTGGTTGAAGGGGCGGCCATTGGAGTCCTGGCCGCTCCACGAGAAATACTCCTGTACCATCTTTTTGGTCTCGGGGCTTTTTGGGTCCAATTTCTTCCAGTCGTACGACTCGTAGTCAATCTGGAATGATAACAGTGCATGGTCAATACTCATTAATGGTGGATATTGTGACTTTACTTTTCAGCTTTTGTTTTGATTAAGATTTTTAAGCCGAAATCACTAAATAAATTAAATATTATAGAGGTGTGATTTCCCGTGACTGAGGATTTGTTCTATAGCATGTCTATTAAAATAACTTGGACAATCAAACCTGACTTTACATAAAATACTTTTATCCTTAGATAATACACAAACAACACAAATGGTACAAGGATTGCAATAATTAACTGTTAAAGTAGCTAATGAACTAGTCATGAATAACATATTAATGTTACCTGCCAGTCAGGAGACAGGGTGAAGGCGAGGTCCTGTCCGCGCCACACCCAAACTCCGGAAATGGAGGAGTCGTTATCAAAGCCGAACAAGCACATGGACGCGAACGCGCCCTTCCTCATCTGGTCCAGCCGCTGGTACATGCCTGTAGACGCAGATTTTTCATGATTTTACCACAATCATAATTCTTTAATAAATGCATTTTCAAAGGGAAGAAATGTAGCTTGATATTATTAAAGGACATAGGGAAAAGGACCAAAGACAAAATTAGATTGCATGTAAGCATTATGATACATCACAACAGCATAGGTCGCATATCTGCAGGAGGTGGGGTAAATACTATGTGTGTATGATATTTTAACTCATATAAATGAATATTCATATATGATTACTAATTTATTATCTACACTTCTCTATGGATCTGAATTAAAATAGTTAAAATGAAATATGAATGAAAATTGTACAATCTTATGTATTTAGGTTTGTGGTCGCGATTTTTTTGAAAGTGGGAAAACAACAACCCACTGTACAATGCACAATGTATTTGAATTAATGATAAGAAGTGCTTAAAATTTACAAAAACAAAACATCTGACTACTGTATGGCTCTTTACAACAAAATACATACCAGAAATGAGGTTGCAGCTCATGAACACTTTGGCGAGCTCCTCGGGGTACTTGTACTCGCAGAACCAGATGGAGTAGTTCTCTGGGTCGAACTTCTCCCAAAAGTATGGGATGGACTTGGCCTCATCCTCATTGGAGTAGCATCGCTTGAAGTCGTCGAAGTTGAATGTGCTGCAATTAACACAAGTTACACTGTAGTACTGAGCTAATGCCAGTATGAATAAATATTTATTGTTTTCTCCACAAAGGTTTTGGTATTAGCTACACATAACCTTCGTGAGAGACCTGGTGTCAGTGCTAGGATAAACCTGTGTTACAGAATCACCAATCTCCCTCATCACAAAAAGGTACAATTCAGTGAAGTATGCTTAATTAATAGAACCATGTTGATTTAAACAGATATTAGTAAATAAATAGTAATAATATACATACGAAATAAATAACTTATTATACAATACAAATATATAAGATTGAAGTAAATACTTATTTTATAATTTAGCAGTGGCGAAGGCTGGTTCTCCTTCATAGATAGGCAAGCCCTAGACTATATAATAGGTAAGGATTTGGATGAGGGTCTTCAAAAGGCGAGTGGTTAGTAAAGCCGATAGGTATGGAGTTATAGGAACCCCACGCCACTGTAATGTTATAAATATATTAGGCCACTGTAATAAATATATTAGGTCTTTACCTATGAAATTGCCATTTTGTATGAAAAAATTTAAACGAATATTTTTCATGTATTTATTGTTAGTATTAATCGAAGTAATCACCCATGCAATCAATGCATCTTTGCCAACGCAGTGGCAGTTTATTGATGCCCTTCTTAAAGAAATCAGCTGGATGGGAGGCAACAAATTCTTCAAAGGCATTTTGTACTGCCTCTCGGATATTGAATTTTTTTCCCGCCAAGAAGTTATCCAAATTCTAGAAAAAGTAGTAGTCTGTAGGCGCAAGGTCTGGTGAGTAGGGCGGATAACGGAGAGCTTCCAACCCCAGTTCTTGCAACTTGGAGACCGTCTGCTGTGCAGTATGAGGTCGCGCGTTGTCGTGCAAGAGCAGTGGAGACGAGCGATTGACCAATGCTGGTTGGAGATGTGCCAGCTTCTGGCACATCTCCAACCATGTGTGTGAGATGAATCACACCGGCGCTAGACCACCAAACGGTGACCATCACTTTTATAGAGGTAAGTTTTCGTTTAGGGCATTGTTTAGGTGCTGAACCAGGATCCAACCAACTTGCTGAGCGCTTGCGGTTATCCGCATCAACAGAATCCATTTTTCATCGCAGGTAACAATGTGGTTCAAAATTCCTTCATTTGTGTGTCTGTTGAGCAGTGCAAAGCACGTCTCGACGCGTACTTCGCGCTGGCGATCATTAAGTACGTGGGGCATTTGTCAAGCTTTTTTACCTTGCCAATTTGACGCAAATGGGCCAATATTGTTTTGACGCTAACGCCGAAAGCTGCTGCTAATTCTTCTGCTTCCATAACCGCCTTCCGCGAGGTTCATTTTTCAGATCGAATTTCCAGAACGTAAGCAAACCAATAACAGGTGGTGCGTTGGTTTAGTGTTAGCTCCGTAAACATCGTTGATGTTGCGTGCCGCTTGAGCCGCGTTGCTGCCACGACGGTACTCATATTCCATAATTACTCGAATTTTTAACGTATCCATGATGACGAAAAAGATTGAAATGCGATGAAAATGTAACACTAATCAATAAACAAATGACTACTTTTGGAAAAAGAATTCCATGTTTTTAAAATAAAATTAGTTTGAAATTAGAATTCTTAGCCAAACAAAAATTATTTTGATTTGAAATGGCCAGTACTGCAGAACGGCAATTTCATAGGTAAAGACCTATTATATAAAAGAAAGTCGTGTTAGTTACACTATTTATAACTCAAGAGCGGCTGAACCAATTTGGCTGGAAATTGGTGGGGAGGTAGCTTAGAACCAGGAGACTTTCATAGGTCTTAAGTGCCCCGCCGAGTCGGTCTGTCTGTATCTTCGCGATAATTTGAAAAACTACTGAAAGGATTTTCATTCCGTTTACATTTACCGACAGAGTCGTTCCATAGGAAGATTTAGGTCCGTAATAATTTGTTAAGGTTTTGTGGAAATTATTTGATTTATAACGATAATTGTTGAAGGTGTCGGAAAAAATCAAGCTGTCCGGGAACTTTTATCGAAAATGCTGTCTAAGTTAACCCGTTGGAGATAAATAACAAATCAATGTATGGAGGGATTGTTTCTCTTTTAACGGTCTACTAAAAAGTCCGCGTTTGTATAGATATGTCTATCTTTTAAGGATAGGTTACTATATACCCATTCTTAGTTTAAAAAAATGATCAGAAATAATTTGGTATTTTCAGAAGCTATTTAGACACATACAATTTAATTATCTTTATCTAGGAGATATCTTAATATAATTATAATGGATGGAGATATTATAATGTATATATTTTTACTCTGTGCTATTATATTACAATATTGCTGAACGAGTTACGAACACTCTCCCACGCGGGTGAACCTGCGGGCAAAAGCTAGTAATATATATATACACTCTCAGCGGCACGGAATCTTGGCCAAACTCATAATATGCTATAACACTTTTTTAAGGGGTTCTAACTTGGATCTTATCGTGTAGATGGGTAGAAAAAATGGTCACGTTAATCTCAAGAGGGTAATTCACTAATTTGAAGTGCATATTGGTCTGTGTTTTAAAGTTTAGTTAAATCGTGTCATTTATCCCGCAGTTTTGAATTGTGCTCTGAACATTTTGAATTTTAATTTGACAAAGATTTTTGTTGTTATTGTGGTTAATAAACACCTAAGAACCCCTTAGGATTCATAAAAATGCCTTTATCACCAAGTCAGATAGCGCAGGCAGTAGCTTTAGTGGAACAGGGGATGACTCATCGTGAAGTGGCTACTGTCCTAAACGTGCCGCGTTCCTCGATGCAATATGCACTAAAACGATATCAAAAGACCGGCCGCTACACCCGAAGACCAGGTAGTGGTGGTGTACAATGCACATCAGGTCGTGACGACCGCTTATTGTGTTAGAGATTTAAGAAATGGCTTCCTGGCCGCAGTCGAGATCCGTCAGCTTCTTCAAATCTCCAGAGGTGTGAATGTTAGCGAGCGTACGGTGAGAAGACGTATGGAGGAAGTTAATTTGAAAGCAAGAAGACCAGCCCGTGGTCCACAGCTTCTCCCTCAGCACAGAGTAGCTCGACTTCACTTTGCCCGCGAACACGCTAACTGGACTCATGAGCAATGGGCAAGGGTTTTGTTTACTGACGAGTGCAGGATCGCTTTAAATACACCTGATGGTCGACAAAGTGTCTGGAGATTTATTATTATTATTAATAACGCTTTAAATGCGACTCGGTACGTCGAGGAAATTCTCGAAGAACATGTTGTGCCCTTTGGAGGGTTCATTGGTTATGAACAATTCATTTTAATGCATGATAATGCCCGTCCACATGTCGCTCGCATAGTAAATGAGTACCTTCAGCTTCGAGATGCTGCAGTGAGAGCATGGCGCGACTTATCACAAGTCGATATCAAGAACGTCATCCAAAGCATGCCAGACCGAATGCAGGCGGTTATAAGGGCTAGAGAAGGTAACACGCGCTATTAAAAAGGACAGAAAGCGACAAAAATCGGACAATTTTAAATTCGTAGTGTTAGTTCGTAGTGTGTAACTTAAGTGTTAAATTTTGGTAAATGTGTTTTTTTGCATAAGCTTAATTATCAATTTATTATATCTTAATGTCTTGAGGGTTTTGTTGGCATTATTATACAGGTATCCACCAAGAAAAGGAAAATATCATTGCTCAAATCCAGTATTAGTGCGTATAGTCAGCAACACTTCGTGTTTCCGTCGTTGTTGCTCAAATTTTGTCCGAGTCAAATGTAGTATGCACATGTTGACGAAGAATAGTAGCCAAAACAAAAGAGCTGACGAACCCATAGTACTCCACATATCTCATATAGATCTTTCGTGGGGTGCAATAACAGCAGACAACAACTAACTTTTAGTACAGCCCTTTGTGCTCGCTCTATTTTCAGCATATTTATTTTTGGGGTAGTTATGATAGACTTACAGATTTTTATTACATTATAATTACATAATTTGAAAATGTAGAAGACTTTCCTTATTCTAAAGTTGTGTGATCTATATGTGTTTGAAAATTTAGATTACAGTCAATGATGACGCCAAGTTATTATTTTGGGGCATGAGCAAAAGGTAGAATGAGATGAATTACATGAGTGAGCAATAATTTGAGTCATTGTCGCTCGGAATAATATTATTATAGATAGAGAATATAGTTTTCAGTAGTATTTTCATCAGTATTTAGTGTAAGTTTATTCCTTAACCTCGCAAAGACCATTGCTGTATCGTCAGCAAAAGAGATAATTTTCCAATTCCAAATCAGACAGGTCAAAAAAAAAACCTACATTAAAAACACGGAGGGTCCAAGTGTACTTCCCTGCGGCATTCCATGCGTAATCAGCAATCGTCACGATCTTCTGATTGTACCCGATTCTTATTCTCTGTTTTCTATTATTGAGGTAACTATCAAATAGGTTCAGTTGATGCCCTCTTACTCCTAGACATTCTAACTTCTTATAAAAATATCTGGACAGACACTATCATTTGATACAGTGTCTGTCCAGCCTTCGCGAGAAATATAGCAATTATTTTTTTGTTATCATCGAGATTTGTTATAATAAAGTTTTTCAGTTTTTGCAGAGCGACTAATTCTAAAACCGAATTGGGAAGCTGATAGAAGTGAATTATTTTCCAAATATTTAATAAGTTGGTTATTAATTTTTTTTTCAAGTGATTTTGACAATGTAGGTAAGATTGAAATTGGTCGATAGTTATTGATACAGGATCTGTCCCCAGCCTTATGTCCCATACAATTTTGAATTCGTCAGGGACCTATAAGATAGTATCGATATTTTTGGAGAAAGTTTGTTTGAAGAAAGCTGTTTAGTAGTTTAAGTACCCAACTAGGCCCCCAAATTGAAAAAAATATAAAATAAATAGAAAAAAAGAAATATACTAGACATTATATTTTTACTCTTTACACTTAAGGTTTTTTTGTTTGAACTAGTAGCTTTAATTCTTCAAGACATTTGTTTATTTTACATACTTGTTATTTAATGTTCATATATTTTAATAAAACTATTATTTACCCTTTAGGCATAGCATCAAAGGGGTTCTTGGATTCCCTGGGCTTTTCCTCCTCCTCATCGGCCGGTTTGGGCTCCATCTTCTCTTGGGTGGGCTTCTTTTCTTGGGTGGGCTTCTTCTCTTGGGCGGGCTTCTTCTCCTTCTTTCCTCCCTCCTGAAATAGTCAACCAACCAAATAAGTAACTATACCAACTTAACATCCCAACTCTATCTATAATACATTAAGCAGCACAAGTCTATTCTAGATTTTAAATAGTAGAAATTATACTAGTATATTTGATTAATTATTTAATTAATATTTTGTTAATCGCGCGGCTGATTGCCGCTGCACGCGATCATGGCGCTCGTGGCCAATGAGTTGCTGGCGTTTATCCAGCCATCGACACCATGGACGAGGTCAGCATAATGCAGATCTGCAAGTCTTCCTTCACCAGCGAGGAGATTTGCGAAGGCAAGCATTTGCTGTACGAGACACCCGGCCAGAGCGCGAACGTGCCATCGCGACGGAGAGATGGAACCGAAAGCGTGCAGGACATCATCTCCCTGCTAAAGCAGACGGATCCGGATAAAGTGCCAGCTTTTGTAGCGAAAAAACTGCCTAAGCTGCCACCGGTGACACTGGACCATGTCGACGTCGTCAGCCTACTGAAGAACATCAAGTTCCTGAAGAAAGAACTGACCGAAGTTCGAGGTTGATTGCACGCATCAGAGTCTACCATAAGTGATTTACGTAGTGAATTATCACAGTTAAAAAGTGTTATTTCAATATGTAGGTCACCTGATGCCAACGAACATCGTCGCTGCCGCCCCTGCTGCCCGCTCCCCGCCCGCGAAGGAACCGGTGCTAAGTTACGCAAGTGTCGCAGCTTGCGTCCCCCCGCCACCTCCCCCGCGTCCGAAAAACAAAGGGAAGAAGGAGGCCCCTTCAAAAGAGCGTCCTCTTTCTACAAAGAACCGAACGTGCGACGATGACGGATTCATCAAAGTCGAGAGGAAGAAGAAACCTGTCGTCCGCAACCATCGCGGCACCGCACCCGGAGGATCCGAGCGGCTGTTGCAGTGTGAGTCTCCCGCGACATCGCTGCACGTGTCCAGGTTGCATTGGTCTACGACGGACGAGCAGCGACCAACTTCGTCTTGAGGGTCGAGCGTTTGGAATTTCGTCATAAAGTGAACTTTAGTTCTATTGTGGTGAAGAGTTCCAACCCATCACTTACCGACCTTCGAAAAGGAGTTCTGGCCGATTGGAGTCGTCTATAGAAGATTTAGAGGACGACTCCCGAACACTTCTCGCCCCACGTCGCAGACAAAACGTGTTTAATGTTAATTTTAGTTTATTATATGTATGTTAGTCTATAAGGTATTTATAATATGGGCCTATGCCTGAATGTGTTGCAGTATTTAAATTAATTTAATTTATAATATTTTATGATAACAAAAAGTGCAGGCCGGGTTGTGCAGATTTATTGATTGATAAATCAACAACACAATAGGTAAATCTGCACAACTTGGTGTGCACTGCTTAAATGTTACAATAAATAGGCGTAATAGGCCTGTCAAATATTTTTTATGAGAGGAATATTAGTTTCTCTGCATTGTTGAATACTAATAAAGCTACAAATAATACCTTCTGCCCTTGAGTGAGCTCTTGGTACTTCTTGGGGTCGTACGTGGGCGCAGCCTCGCAAAGCTTGATGGTGCCCACTACGGATAGCACCTGCGGCTGGTTGGCCAGCGTCAAGAACCACCGCTGCACATTGACTAGGGACGAACGCATACTGGGCTCCAGAACAGTCTGGAAACATTATTTTGTCATTAATATTTGTCTTACCATTTATGTAAGTTGAGACAAGTAACCTTATATATTTAATAATAACTTGAACAAAAATCTTCTTGGTTACTTAAACCATGAGGTTTCAAAGGCTGACATAAATGAATAGTTCTCCGAAAAATAAGACATATTTTGACAAAAAATCTATATTTTCAAAGAAACTATGGATTGTTTGAATCACTTTTGATAGTCTTGTGAAAACACCCCATACAAGTTGTACAACCAGGTGACGTCACACCAGGGTTGGTATGAATAAATCATTTCATTATCATTTTCTTCTACAGAAATAAACAAAAAACAGATTTAGAAATTATAATTAAGTTACAAACTACGAAATATATGTTTAAATCTGAGAAATCAATATTATTATAATATTTGAATAAAAATCTAGTTTTCCAGCCTTTGCAGTTCCCAGTCAGTAAAAGTAAATTGAAAATTTGCTGGCTTACAATTCATACAATAACAGGCATACAATTTTCTGACATCTATCTGTCATTTCATAAATTACTACATTAACATTGATGATGTAGTAATTTATGAAATGACAGATATATAATATGAAGATCGTTATTCATAAAATGACCGATATATATCGGTCATTTTATGACATATGTCAGGGAATCATGGAATTGATAGCAAGCAAATTTCCAATTTACTTTTACACTGGAATGTAAAAGTTAAAACCCTGACTAAATGATTTAGCTTTATTTATTTTTCCCCAACTCCTTTAACATTAAACTAATACTATAAGAAAATTTCAAATTGCCTCAAACATTATTTGGGATAAAAAAAAACACTTCAAAAATGTATGTTTATATTGACTTAGCCCCGCTTCTGACCAGCCAGTCCTGCAATCTCGTGTTGGGGTACAATAGGAGAAGTATAGGACAAGGTTTCAGCTTGCCTGTTTCCTAGTAGTTCTCCATCTAAAATTCTGGCGCTGTGTCCGCGCAATCTCATAATCGAGTTCCGTTTTGCGCAAAAATATAGTTAAATTTAATAATAAAACGAAGAAATTAAAAAAAAAGGTCGGGATTAATTAGGATTTTTTTTAATTGTGCTTTATACAATTTTTTGGAAAAACCATGATTTTTTTCCAACCCTGTGTTACACCTTTATGTTGCTATGTACGGCCATTAGGGCATGCAATATAGAATCTTGGAATCTCGTAATATCGGAGTCCAGTATTACAATATCGGAATTGAGGGAGCCAATATCGTAATATCGGAATTAGGTTTTGTTTTGAGTTTTTAAATAATGCTTTTAATCACTATTACTGTTAATGCAATAACTATATTCGTGAGCCTAAAGTTGCGGAGCACCCAATCGAGCCCCTAGCCCACCATAATACACTCTACTGGGTGTCCCAAAAATACCGTCTCATAGTGACATGGGAGATAGATTAGCCTTATATCTCTCGGATAAAATAAAAATGACCTTAGTAAAAGTTGCTTAGTTTTCGAGATATTTGGATTTTTTTGGTTTTATTCAAAATCTCCATTTTTAGTTAGTTTTTATTTCCGCATTAGTACAAATTCCTTTAATTTATTCATTTTAATTTTTTTTAAGTATCTCGAATAGTTGTTTGATGCATACAAAATAAACTTTTGTCAAATAGTAGTGTATTTTTAAGAAAAAAATATTTTTGTGTTGCGTTTTAGCTCTCCCAAAATTTCGACCCAAATTTTGACAATCTGCCGTAGAAAAAAAATGTACTAAAGTAATCTGGCAAATTATTTTAAAAATTACTCAATTTATTGCAGATTTAGAAATGGTATAACACTTACATGAAAAATTTACAGAAACTTAGAAATTGCCATTTTTATCATTAAAGTCTGATTCAAGCCAGACTCTTATGTAGTAAAGAAGATGAAAAAGTACCAGGAATGTTCATCGCAATCTTATTATCTATCGACCTTTATTATCTTTTGTATCTGTAGACTTGTAAAACTGAATGTACTATTGCAACCCTAATTTGTTTTTTCGTTCTTTCCTTCGCTGTTATGGGGCACTGTGATAATAAATAAAATTAGAAAAAAACTTTAGAACTTAGATTTATTACAGTAAATGCTCGAACTGTCGACCTCCAACACGAATGCACAATCGACATCTTCTGATAAAATTATTCTTTAATCTTCTCAAACCTATCTGAGATATTTCTTGAGCCGCTGCGGTGACTCTGTCGCGTAGTTCCCTTTCGTTGCGTATTGGTTTACCATAAACTTTGTCTTTAAGACATCCCCAATAAAAAAAATCCAGGGGATTAAGATCAGGGGATCGTGGTGGCCATAAGATTGGCCCCAGTCGCCCAATCCACCTTCCCGGGAACCTGCGGTCCAGGTGTGCTCGAACGTCTCGAGCGTAATGTGCTGGGCAGCCGTCGTTTTGAAACCACATCGTTCGTAATGATTCCAGTGGCACATCCCCGAGGAGCGTTGGCAATTGGTTTTCTAAAAATTCCAAATAGGTGTGACCATTTAATATTGGAGGCAGCTCCACTGGTCCTACTATTGTACCGTTGTAGATTCCGGTCCATAAATTTATTTTAAACATGTGTTGCGACCGATCTTCTCTATTCTCGTGTGGGTTTTCTAGCTGCCAGCTATGAATATTATGAAGGTTTAAATAACCATCTCTTCTACATTGCGACTCGTCACTCCACAGTACTTTATGAAAAAAGTCGGGATCTTCCCTATTTTTTTCCAACATTCGTTGACAAAATTGTACCCGTCTGGCATAGTCACTCGTAAGGAGAGTTTGCACTCTTTGTATGTGGTACGGATGATACCTGTTCCTTTTTAAAACGCGATGAGCAGATGATTTCGGTATTCCAGTCCGACTTTGAATCAAACGAACCGAAGTTGACGGATCTTCGGTAACTTGCTGTAACACGACATCTTCGTCGGTTGTTTGCGGTCTCCCTTCACCACCTCGAGTTCCTGGGACTCTACCCTCTCTGTAGGCAGAATCCAATCGTTCAATCACATGATACGATGGCGGTGTACGGTTTGGATAACGTTCCGCGTACAATCTTGCAGCTAATCTTGAATTTAAAGTTACTACGCCTCGATTAGAAACACGCCTGGTTTCCCCATAAATTAAGTACATGTCGGCGTACTCACGATGAGTAAATTGAGTAGCAGCACCTCGTGGATTTTCCATTCTTAGCACAGTAAAACCAGCCAGCTGTCTGTAAGAGCGCAAACCGTCGTTGTTGTCACCAAATCAGTTCAACAATAGTCCAAATCGAAAGCAAATCAGAGTCCAAAAATAACGCCTAGTAATAAAAAAAATGAGAGAAACGAGAGCAGTACAAAATAGCACGTGTATCGCACAAAACGGAAGAGAACGTACTAAAGTCCACGAGATCGTTCGTGGAACACGGTGTTGTAAAATGTGGGAAGAGAGTAGCGCATATTGCGCGCTCCCTTGCACTTATTAGGCCTTTAACAAACATTACCGTTGATCATTGACAGCTATCTCACTCAGTTTTTAACCTAAGAACAGGATCACAAACGCCGAACACAAAGGACAACATGTGGCCTTTTCATTGTGTTTGAATATTGAATATTCACTTCATAGTTGAGTCCGGCTTGAATTAGACTTTAATGATAAAAATGGCAATTTCTAAGTTTCTGTAAATTTTTCATGTAAGTGTTATACCATTTCTAAATCTGCAATAAATTGAGTAATTTTTAAAATAATTTGCCAGATTACTTTAGTACATTTTTTTTCTACGGCAGATTGTCAAAATTTGGGTCGAAATTTTGGGAGAGCTAAAACGCAACACAAAAATATTTTTTTCTTAAAAAATACACTACTATTTGACAAAAGTTTATTTTGTATGCATCAAACAACTATTCGAGATACTTAAAAAAAATTAAAATGAATAAATTAAAGGAATTTGTACTAATGCGGAAATAAAAACTAACTAAAAATGGAGATTTTGAATAAAACCAAAAAAATCCAAATATCTCGAAAACTAAGCAACTTTTACTAAGGTCATTTTTATTTTATCCGAGAGATATAAGGCTAATCTATCTCCCATGTCACTATGAGACGGTATTTTTGGGACACCCAGTATATATCTCACCATAATACAATAGTCTCTCACTCTTATTTTGACATAACTTTAATAACAGTTGTAAGCTTTATTATAATATTAATTATATTGTTAATAACACAGGGGACAAATTAAGACTTTTTTATTGAATGTAATTTTGTGACTGTTTTTACGAGGGCGGGTCAATAAGTCCGTGACTTTTGGTATAAAACACAGATTTTTTGATAAATAAATCATTTTATTTTTCAACGTAGTCCCCCTTGAGCTCTATACACTTTGTCCAACGCTTCTCCAATCTTTTTTTCCCTTCCAAAAAATATGATTTGTCGAGGTCCTCAAAATAGGCCTTTGTTTGCGAGATGACTTCATCATTGGAGTCAAATCTTTTTCCACTGAGCCATTCAGGTTTTCAGGTTTGGGAACAAGAAGTAGTCACTCGAGCCAAATCTGGAGAATAGGGTGGATGTGGGAGCAATTCATAGCCCAATTCATGGATTTTTGCCATGGCAACTGCATGTGTGCACCCTTGCATTGTCTTGGTGAAAAAGAACTTTTTTCTTGGCCAAATGAGGTCGGTTTTTTTTTCAAATCCTCATTGAAGCGGTCCAATAAGTTGGCATAATATTCCCCATTAATTGTTCTTCCCTTTTGAAGATAGTCAATGTGGATTATCCCACGTGCATCCCAAAAAACAGTCGCCATAACTTTATTGGCTGACAAACCCACCTTGGCCTTCTTTGGCGCCGATTCACCCTTAGAAACCCACTGTTTTGACTGTTGTTTGGTCTCTGGTGTGTTGTGATGGATCCAGGTTTCGTCCACGGTTACAAAACGGCGCAAAAACTCCTCCATTTTGTGATTAAACAACGCCAAACCTTCCTGTGAAGTTGTTACACGATTGCGTGGTCGACTGTGAGCAAACGCGGCACCCATCTTGCGGAAAGCTTTCTCATGCCCAAGTGATCATTCAAAATTGAAACCACTGAGCCATGCGAGATGCCTATGGCTTCCACAATCTCTTGCACTTTCAATCTTCGGTCGGCCAACACCATATCGTGAATTTTTTCGATTGTTTCGGGTGTAGAGACCTCAACTGGGCGTCCAGGACGTTCGGCATCTTCAGTGCTTGTACGGCCACAACGAAATTCAGTAAACCACTTTTTTACCATTGAAATCGATGGTGCAGAGTCCCCATAGTATTTATCAAGCTTAGCCTTGGTCTCGGTAATGGTTTTTTTTCGCAAAAAATAATGCTTAATAAGCACACGAAATTCACTTTTTTCCATTGTTTCCTTAAGTTACTGGATAGTCTGATAAAGATAGCTGTAAAACACAAACTAACTGACGCAGCAAGTTCAAATTTTGATAGGAGTCAACTGACAGATGCCTGTTGACAGGAGTAGTGTTGCTTTTTCAGTAAGGAGGTTAGAAATTCAAAAAGTCACGGACTTATTGACCCGCCTTAGTAGCTAATTTAAGGACGTGGATACAATTTCCAGAGGAAATTGTATCCACGTCCTTCAGATTATTCAGAGTATTCGTGCTGCCCAAGGAACCTGTTTCTATTCTGTTGAAGTGCTGGACAGTCAAAGAGAAGGCGGAGTCTCATTCTTTTCCTCGCAAAATCTGCAAGTTGTTGTATCATCAACGCCTATTTTATTGAGGTGTTTGTGGAGCTTGCAGTTCCCTGTTATGGTTCTGGTGAGGATTCTTATGTGTGTTCTTCTGAATCCCACTCATTGAAAGTGCCAATTATGCAAGTCTTTTCTTAAAGCCCGGAATTAGCGCGTTGGAATGCTCAAGCCCTGGTAGTGCTGGGAAATATTACACAGACTGGTTCTGGGCCGGACTTTCGGCCCCCAGCCTGGTCAGCTCATCCGCGATTTCATTGCCAGGGATGTTGATGAGGCCTGGAACCCATACCAGATGAATACTGTTGTCACGTCCTAGCGTGTTTAGCGTCTCAACACAGTCTAAAACTAATTTAGCTGCAATTTCTACTGCAGTTAGAGAAGATTAGTATGTTTTTATGGACTAGGGTCATCTCTAGACTCTCTAGTGAACAACCAATAATAGAGACGATCTCAACCTGAAACATGGTTGCAAATTCTCCTAAACAAGCATATTTGTCTGTAGATGGCATGTATCCATAGAAGCGCCCGAAAATAAAGTTCTTGGCTAACCCAATAAAAAAAAGTCAGAATATATTACATTTTTAAGTAGACTCTACTTAAAAATTAAAAATACTTAAAAATTAATTAAAGTAGACTCTACTTTAAAATGTAATATATTCTTACTTTTTTTTATTGGGTTAGCCAAGAACTTTTTTCCGCTGCAACAAGCTGTTTAATGACTGAAAATTTCAAAAATTATATATTTTTTAAATTGTTTATACTCAATTTAAGTAATTCTATTTTTATATTCGAAAAATTTAATTTAACAGCGCCACTAGAGCCTCATGTCATGATAATTAATCAATTTTTTAGAATATTGTAAAAAAAATTGCGTGACACGAGTTTTTTTAATTTCAATCTTATTGCAAATTAAAAATTAATTAGTAAAGGTTATTATATATAAAAGGATATTTATTACATTTTTGGCTGGTGTAAGGGTAAAGTGTGTAAATGTGAAATATTAATTACATATGTTGATTTTGAAATATAAATTAGTTAAATTTGCCTAATACTACTTTAGATAGTAACAAATTGAAATAATTTGATTTTAAAATATGTATATTATTAAGGCAATCCACATTTATGACACATATTGGCTTTGTAAATGTTTTGTTCAATTCCGATATTAACATCCAATATTGCAAAAACCGTCCGATATTGCATGCCCTAACGGCCATATGTACAAATTTTCTAATATCCTCGAAGTTTGCGCGATTACCTTCATATGTATCATAGTAATATTTTTGTATTATGTTATGCAGCATTACTGCAACTTAACCACTTTAAATATGAGAATTGACCTTCTGAATGGCTATAGTATACATTAATATGTACCTGGAAGGCGTGTATGAGCGTGGCAAACACGATGATGTCGGCCAAGGTGATGCGCTCGGTGACGAGGAAAGTGCGAGTGAGCAGGTGCTTGTCCAGCACTGCAAGCGCGCCCAGCAGGTCCGACTTCGCGCGCTCTACGTTCTGGAAACGATAATAAATTAGATAATATTATGCTTCATACTATAATTAAATTTTATTTAATCTTCTGTAAACAATTCATGATTATTTTGTTGTTTTGTTATGTTAAGTAAATTTGTTAATTTAAAAAAGACTAAATACATTTTAACTAGCTATATGAGATAATAATTATAATTATTTAGCACTGTACACATAAGTATTTACTATTAAATTATATGCTGAAACTTTAAAGTTTTTACACAAGAATTCTGTTGAAAAATGTGACGACTAGTTTTTTTTTTTTTGGACTTGGCACCTTTTAATTTACACTAACTACACATATAAACTTCATCCCTATTCACCAGTAACAAAAATATCAGACATATAAAAAAAATATACCACTGTTAAGCAAGTAGTTGAGGATCATTTAGTTTTTATAAACTAAAAACAAGACACTGTCTAAAAGAGTACACACATGATTGATGAGTACACACATAAAATGTCTACAATATATAAATTGAGTAATTGAAAACTGACGGCTTCTATTTAAACTTGACAGATTTATAAAAAAAGCATCACAACAATTTTCTCATTGTCATGGGCAAGGTTGGATGTAGAGAAGTGGGTGAGGAACACATTATGGGCAACTATGGATATAGAAAGAGGAGTAAAAACAGACACAAAATAATTGAACTTCTACTACAAAACAACTTAACACTACTCAATTCTGCATTTAAAAAGAATTCCAACTCCAAATGGACATGGCTATCACCTGATGGCAACTATAAAAACGAAATTGACTACATAATAACAAACAAACCAAAGTTTCTCAATGATACACACATGATATGGTACGTTGTTGCTTAAAAAAAGTAGCACCTTCAAGAAGCAGAAACAAATTAAATGTAGGGAACATTGACACAAATGCACTATAAAATTGATACCTCAATAATTACCAAACCCTTAATCGAAATAGTAAATACGGATAAAAGCGTTCCTGAAAAATATGACTATCTAGACAAACAACTATTGCAAACTATATAAAGTATATATAGTAGTAATATAAAGATAAGTACATCTATAGCAACAAAGCTCAGTGAGAAGACATTAAAGCTCCTAGAAGAAAGAAAATTACTTATAGCAAACAAGACTTGACGAAAAGAAAATCGCAACACAATATCAATGTTGAGCAAACAGATTCGAGAATGCATAATAAAAGACAGAAAACTAAAGAGAACGAAATAACCAGAAATTAAAAAATCTGGGGGAGCTAGAAAAGCCTTCAATGACTTAAGGGAGCATGGGATGAAATGGTTACCAAAATTAAAAAGTACAAAAAAATAACTGACCGTAAAGAAATCTAGAAACTGACTACCGAATACTACAGAAATCTCTACGCCTTTAATGATGCAGAACAAGCAAACAATACCAAAACCGATCCGACAATACTAATGATGAAGAAGAAGTTAAGAAGTTAAGAAATCGATAATGACACAGAGGCTAAAAAAAACTCCAGGACCAGAATGTATAACAAATGAGCTGATGAGAGGCACAGTAGAGGAAATTAAATTCTAACCAAGATTTTCAACGACATCTTAAAAACAAACACCATCCTGAAGCAATGTCGTGAATCACATATTATTCTCCTCTACAAAAAAGGCGATAAAGATAACATTGGCAACTATAGGCCGATTAGACTTATATCAAACGTACAAAGTATTCTCCAAAATAATTCTGGAGAATAAGAATTGTCCTTGACGAAAACCAACCTATTGAACAGGCGGGATTCAGAAAGCATTTTAGCACAATAGATCACATCCACACAAATAAACAGGTCTTGGAAAAATATAATGAATATCAGAAGCCCCTTCATAGATTATTCAAAAGCTTTTTAGCAAAGTCTAGAGGAGCAAGGTGTGAAAAAGGCCTATATAAAATAATCATATGAAAAGTGCATTAGTAGCATTAAAGTGGAAACCCTTTTGTTTCCTATAAAAAGAGGTGTGAGACAAGGAAACCCGCTCTCCCGAAACTATTTAATGCTATGTTAGAGTACATATTTAGAAGGATGGACTGGGAAAACTATGGTATTAATAGATAGATATATAGATAGATAGATAGATAGATAGATCGTTTATTTGCTTAGAATGCAGGTACAATAGTAAGATATTACAGTATTTTTCAGAGCCTTATGCATTCTACCTTTACGGCATGCAAAATTTTATCGTTGTCAAATTGTTTAAGCTATTACATATTATTTAAAACTTCAGACTATAAATCATATTATGTTAACATTAGATAGTATATGTGTAGAAGAAAAACATGCGATTTAAATTAACATATCTAGTACCTAAATAATTCATAATCAATATCCATGTCTAAAATTGAAGTAAAAGTCACATCAAATTTATAGCTATTAAAACATTTTAAAATCAATTCATCATAAAACATGCGAATTAAGTTATATTAATATAGTATATATTAATATTAACGGAAGCCGCCTAAATCACCCGAGTTTCACTGACAATATTGTTCTACTAGAAGAAGATCCACATCCACAGAAGCCAGAACACATGCTCAAAGACCTAGAGGAGAGAAGCAAAGTAGCCAGTCTAGCCATAAACACAGACAAAACAAAACTAATTACCAACTCAACAGAAATCAACATAGAAGTATCTGGGAACAAGTCAACAACAAACATTCAAATCATATCACCAATGATTATATTATGCAGCCAAATTATATACCAAGCCATTATATACCAAAGCAGTTTATAAAAGAATAGCCTGTGGATGGAAAAATACTGGCATCTTTTTGAAATAATGAAGAACAAAGACCTAGGTATGCATATTAAAAGAAAGACATTTAACATGTGAAACAAAGGAAGGATGCTTCCATGTATGACATATGGCTGCGAAACGTGGGCCCTAACAGACAAAAACTGGATAAAACACAAAGAGCAATGGAAAGGAGCATGGGAATTAGGCTAAGTGACAAAATCAGAAACTCCAAAATAAGAAGAAAAATATTACAGATATAATAACATGCATAGAACACCTAAAAGGGGTTGGACTTGACACTTACTTCGCTCAAAAATAAATAAATGGAGCAAACAAGTTACTCTATGGTCCCCAGAGAAACCAGAAGAAAGGGGCAATCAAAATTAAGATGGTGTGTGTGTGTGTGTCTAACTTTTGGGCCTTATTGGACCAGAGTAGCCGAAGACAGACAGAGGAGGCCTATGCCAGAAGGCATACCAAAATACGTGATATATTATAGCAAACAATATCCAAAAACAAATTCGGAAAAGAAGGGCTAAAATAAAATTAAAATAGTTACCTGCTTGTGGAACTGCATGATGCCTAAGTAAGGGAAGACCCAGGCACAGGAGGCTGGAAGCAGCTCCCCATCGGCCCAAGACGCCCACTGGAAGATGGCCGCCTGCGATGCAACATCCGTACCACGCAAGGTTGCATTGGCAACTGTAATGTGATGGAACAAAATATTACCATTTTTTTTAACTTTTAAAAAATTAATTTTTGTGTCGTCCTGATTTTGTTAATTTTAATACTTCAATGCATCAGCATTAAATTGTTAAAATTCACTAAAAAATATCATAATACAAACTAAGTCACGAGTATGGTAAGTAAATATAGAATATATATTATGTATTATTAGATGTAACATATTTTAATGCAATTGAATAAACAAGAACAAGAACTTAAGTTTTTAGGCAAGATTTCTACTATACTAAATTGACCTTAAATGAGTTATTACAGTTTACAGGTAGACAGTATGGTGAATCATAATTCTTATGTATGGTTAGTTTTTATTGTACCTAAAGTGAACTCAGAATATACACTACAAATATTACATTCCATTTAACATAGCTGAAGCAAACTTTCAATTGGACTATAGATTCAATGCAGCACTTAACAATAATACCTATAACTAAACATAGAACTATTTACTCAATTAAATGTCTTAAAGGAGACTGGGAAAATAGATTTAGGCTGCCAAATCACTGACAAGATATTCTTACACATAAAGCGTTAGAACTACTTGTGCTAGTAATTAATTTACCAGCTACCAATGATATTATAAACTATGGATTTGTTACCTTCATAGTAATTTGCGTTTTATATATGTTCCGAGCAATCGAAAAATGCACACAATGACAAGTTTTACTGATAAGTAAAACAAAAGATACGAAAAAGCACGGAACTGACAGACATGGCTATAATTTCAATGATTGCACTTCAAATGTTTTCTTTCTCTCTTTATCTGAATATGGCGTATTTGCGTCAGATATAAGCTTATTTGGAAAAATAATTGAAATATACTAAATAAGTATCTTTGAATACTCACATATGGTATGAGATTCCTTGTATTTTGTTCACTTGAGTCATAACTGGTACACTTCCGGAACACACACGATGGCATTTTTTATTTATATTGGTACCTAAGTACACAGGAATCTATGGTACGTCACGCTCGTGATTGTACTCGACGCAGACTAACTACAAGACGTCACAATTGGGACGTAATTGAGTCTTCACAAGGCGCGCGCTTATAACACATCTGCCTCTTGTATTTTAAAATATCATTGCCGGCTACTAAATAACCTGCAGAGCCTAAGTATGAACTCAGAACAACTTTACTTGTGTGTTACTGTAGTTATTTACTTTTACAGTACAAATATGAATGTAAGGTACTAACCATAGTATGCGATAGCATTGCTCTCGGTCAGGAGAATCTTTCCGTCCGCACTTTCATAAGCTGGCACCTAAAAATCGACAAATACTTAAGTTACACGTCACCGACAAAAACATCTGGGCAGATTCGGGGCAAGATATCACTAGCACTACACTGTTTCAATTCAATGTCACTCACTTTGCCGGCCGGAAATTTCTTCAAGAAACCATCTGATTTATTAGTTTCACCGAACACGAAATTTGGAGCTAGTTTTAAATCGGTTCCGGAGTACTTTGCGGCGATGAGCGCCTTATAAGCACGGAAATTTTCCGGATAAGTATAAAGTACCTGAAAAATATAATTGAGACTATAACATCTAATCAATTTACAAGTTTAATATGTAAGATTTTAAGAAATTATGAACTTGATCGTACAAATAAATTACGATAAAAATTCTTACCCCGGCCGCCATGGTGAACTATTTCGGAGAGAAAGACAAAGAAGAATATTTGTGACATTGACATTGACATTCATTTTTTTATTACCAATCTCTACAATGGTAAGAGATTAATTTTAAGATCTAATCACTAGTACCTACCACTGATTATGTTATAGTTAAAAATAAGTACCATGCGGAGTGTACTGTATGATAATATCTATCTTTAGACAAAAATAATTAGAAAACAGTTTAATCTAAAGAATGATTTAAGATTTTTTATGATTAAAAATTCACAGTACCGTCGTGTACGGAAGGGACTACGCTAAGCTTCCGTACGGATGGTATTAAGAATGTTTGGGGCTGTTTTATTCTATTTTAGCCAGCTTTATTTCTTAATAATATTAGATATAAATTTCGTTGAATTTATAATTTAGGACAGTGGGCATATTGGCTCAAAAATTTTTTCGTCTATTCGATGTAAAAGGCCATACTTACCATCCAGCCTCTTACCCAAGGCCGCGGACTTGTGGGCAAAAATTATAAATGATTTTGACAGTGGCGGACCAATTAGCTCTACATATACAAAATCTGAAAACCACTGGCTTCAGCCGACCGAGCATACCATCTCGCTTGGTTGGAGATCTCCATTTGGGGCTTCCACAATTCCCACATTGGTGACCCTCGACAGAACACTTTCCGACTTTCTGGCATTGACAAATCAAGCAGAAGACTCATGGTTCGACCTCCTGTTTTGGGCGGAAGGATGTGGCGCTACAATCCTGAATCGCGCTATCGAATATTAAACATATTCTGCAAAGACCAAAGCATTTTCGACAAATAGATAGCAAGTTATGTCAAACTCAAACGTCACAAATGACAGCGTCAATTATTATTATTATTTCATTTAATCAGGCAGGCAGTTGAGAAAACTGATATTGCCTGTATCAAGTTATTTTCTGTCTTCTATCAGTGATTTTTGTTTAAAATATCTGTCAAGTCTGTTCTTAAACTGGTTCACATTTTGGGCTGCAATAAGATCCTCTGGCAGGCTATTCCAAGCTCTTACGACACGGTTGCACAGGAAATGTCTATATGGGTTGTTATTTGAAAAACTGGCAGAGAGCTTCATGTTATGACCTCTTAAATGTGTGTTATCATTTAGCGTAAATATTTTATGAAAGTCCTGTATATCATAATGTCTGTTTAGGATCTTGTATGTTTCTATTAGATCTCCTCTAGAGGGAGAGGTTTTGAGGTCAGAATTACTTTAAAGTAAAGTAATTCTCAAGGCTTCCAACCGTTCTTCATATGACAGTCTTTTCATTTTTCTTGGTACTTTAGTAAAGGAACGCTGCACCTTCTCCAGGAGTTCAATGTCCCTAACAAAATAGGGGTTCCAGATCTGAAATGCATATTCAAACATTGGCCTTATAAAAGTTTTATGAATTTGGAGCATCATTTCTGGTGTCAGCTCTCGAAACGCTTTCCTCACCAAGTATATCAGGCTCCTAGCTTTCTTAGTTATGCATGTAATTTGTTCTTCCCACTTTAGATCACATGTAATCTTCACTCCTAAGTCATTTTGCACATTGATTTCCAAAAGTTGAGTATCATTTAACTTATACTTCAGGTGTGGATTGCATTTGCCAATATGCAATACTGTGCATTTCGAAGAATTTAGATTTATGAGCCATTACTTGGACCAGTTAGCTATTTTGTTAAGGTCATCTTGGAGGCGGTTGAAGCCGTTGAAGAAGGTGAGTGGATTTGGAAATACTTTAGTGTCATCGGCGAAGACGCTTACATTACAATGGAGACAGCGAGGATGATCAAAAGTGTAGGTATATGATGTAAAGCACTGGACCTAGTACTGAAGCCTGAGGCACACCACTGGTTATTTCTATGTGATCTGACTTTACCTCTCCCACTCGCACTTGCATGGTTCTTTGTCGCAAAAATGCCTCTATCCACGCAAATAGTTTCCCACGTATTCCTAGGAATTCCAATTTTTGCATGAGCTTTCTTGCAGGTACCTTATCAAAGGCTTTTTCGTAATTCAGATATATAACGTCAATAGGTTCTCTCTTATTAAAGTGCTCTGTCCATACAGCGACACAAGACAACAAATTTGATATTGTGGAGCGGTGGGGGCAAAAACCATGTTGTTGCTCAGGAATAATTTTGTATTTACTAAAGAAATGTCGGATGTGCCTTACTATTATTTTCTTCATAATCTTGCATACGACACTGGTCAAGCTTATAGGCCTGTAATTTGCCGGTTCTAGTTTGTTACCTTTTTTAAAAATAGGCGTTACTGTTGCAGTTTTCCAAAAATCTGGTAGCATTCCGGTGTCATAGGACATCTGCATTATTGTTGCCAGGTATTCGGAAATGTCGCAATTTTTTAATTATATTAATTAATTATGGTATAGTTAATTAATTAATTATAGTATAGAAACAAAAATATGTGGGCAGTTTGAGGAAAAACATCTTCATTCTGGGTGACCAACAATTGATAAATCTTCCCGTCAAAATGTTCGTGACTAAATAATTGAAATGATAATGATAGTATATATAGTTTTATAAAACCATTTGGTCCTGCTTCACATATACTTAGCGATTGTCGTAACTTAAGTAAAAAAGTATACGTGTTAGAACAAACGAAATAAATCCCTACTTATTAGGCTGGGACTATATGCTCTGGAATCCGGAACGCCGGTGAATATTCAGACCACTGAAAATAGAACTCTGCTCTAGTAAAATAGAGTTGAAAATGGAAGTTTCGCTTAACAAGCTTCAATCATTTATGACATTTATATTTGACTCGACACTCATGTATTTGATTTTCTTCTCTATTGTATAAGTGCAGAGTTCTATTTGCAATGCTCAGAATTTTCTACGGCGTTCCCGATTCCGGAGCATAATATAGTCCCAGCCTTATGGTCGGACCTTTGCCATACACTTGAATGTTTAAAAAACAGTAATGCATAAAGTTGGAGTAAACCATAGTGCGTTCCTAAACACAAATCTACTTATTACAACATTTAACAAATTATTAGAAACTTTTCTAACTGTACATTTATAAATCTAAAACAAAAGCTTTATTCTGACTATGAATACAAGCCATTGATTCATTATTTGTGCTTCAAATTTAATTATTTAGAAATTGACAACATAAATTATAATAAAAAACCTATGTAAATAAACCAGTCAGAAAACTAAATATAAACAAAATATAAAGGGGGCTATACATATTATTTTTATTTATTGTAAAAAATTAAAAAAAATAAAAGCTATATTAATACAGAAATTAAAAATTTAGATTCAATTGAATCATAATTTTAATTAAATTCAATTGAATAATAATTTACCAAAGGATAATCACTTTTTTCGTGACTAATTTAACTAATACTATTATTTTAGCCCATCAAAATATTCAGGGACTACTTGGTAATCAACAATAATTAGACTTATTCTTAAATTCATATATTTTGTATAACGCAACTGGTTAAGGGATGAATAAATGATTATTATTAATAATGAATTTTATAGCATTGCTAGTGCATTCGTAAGAAAGGGATCCATACGCGGTGGGTCACTTATTTACATACTATTAGGTATTTCATAAACATTATAATCTAGCCTAGCTTAGACTAATAAGTAATTTTACGTTAACTTCACACACTTCACTGACTTATTAACGCTAGCTTAACACACTAACTCGTAAGGTTTTTTCCTTTTCAGTCTTCTGACTATGCCCGTGTTATCTATATATATATATATATATATATATATATATATATATATATATATACTGTTATATATATATATAGATAACACGGGCATAGTCAGAAGACTGAAAAGGAAAAAACCTTACGAGTTAGTGTGTTAAGCTAGCGTTAATAAGTCAGTGAAGTGTGTGAAGTTAACGTAAAATTACTTATTAGTCTAAGCTAGGCTAGATTATAATGTTTATGAAATACCTAATAGTATGTAAATATGTGACCCACCGCGTATGGATCCCTTTCTTACGAATGCACTAGCAATGCTATAAAATTCATTATTAATAATAATCATTTATTCATCCCTTAACCAGTTGCGTTATACAAAATATATGAATATAAAACATATCTCGCTGCTAAGGCTTTATGTATTTTATTAAGTAATAAAGTAAAGAACTCACACAATAAGATTCGCAGCTAGTACATGCAATATAATTAACAATGAAACCGGACGACATAAAATAAACGAAAATCTAGACGACAAAACAACTACTTTGTAAACATACCTTTAGATACAACTTGCTCCCTAGGTTCTTCCTCACTAAAAGCTGATGTGTTACTAAGGACAAATGTGAAAGAAAGTGAGGCCTTCTTTAACTTCAGACTCATAAGCCCTCAATACCTTTTAAAGATATTCAAATATCTAAACTTTAAGAAATCTGTAGACCTATGGGGCATTTCAGTTAATTTACTTAAATATATTTTTGTGGAATTATCACCATATCTAACTGCTATATTAAATCGCTGGCGTATTTCCCTGTCTCATGAAGCAGTCTATAATCATACCTATGTTTAAAAAAAGTTTCAGAAATTTGATCATGGTAATTTTAGACCTATCTCTATTTTGCCGGCAGTAAGTAAAATATTCGAAAAAGCGATACTAATTCAGTTGCGGCGTCACTTCGGTATTAATAAATTATCTTAACTACCGACGCGGGTGTAGCTTTAATTAGATTTATTTTTATAGCTTGGGAAGATTCTCACGATGTTATTGGTGTATTTTGTAATTTTTCCAAAGCATTCGACTGCGTTGATCATAGTACACTTGTACAAAAATTTAATTACTATGGCATTAAAGATACTGCTCTCAATCAAATTAGAGATTATTTGACGGATAGAGTATAATTTGTTGATATTGATGGTCATAAATCATCGGAATTACCAATAAAAATGGGAGTACCTCATGGTTAGAACCCTGAGGACTTTTCTATTTCTAATTTATTTAAGTGATTTACCTTTTTTATAGAATACTTTTATGACATTGTGTTATTCACAGATAATGCATCCTTTCTGTTTAGAATGAATCGTAAAAATCCAGATGTTGACAGTTTAAATAGTACACTTACACTAATATTGGAAGGGTTCACTTCTAATAATCTTTGTAGTCAATGCCAAAAAAACGAAGTGTGTCAAATTTACAATGCCCAATGTAAAATCTACAAGCACAATTAATATAAAATTGGTAATGAGAATTTAAATTTTGTTGATTCTACAATGTTTTTACGTCTTACACTTGACTGTAAGCTTTAATGGGGTATTCATATTTCTAATATAATAAGCTTAGTTCAGCAGTCTTTGCTGTTAGAAAAGTAAGGCAATTGATTCTTCGTACAATTCATGTCCATCAATATCACATAATTCTCCTACTGTCTCTCTCGCTGTTACAAGAGATTACAGAAAACCATTTTATCGATAATTATCAAGCCAATATATTAATGCATCTAGGTGTTGTATAGCCACATCTTATTTCATTGTAAGAATGTCATACTATATGACAAGTGAAACTACAAATTCGTAGGTAGTTATTACCTTTTCTATAGAATGGCATACACTGACCAACTGACAATCTGTTGTATTTTCTGCGAGTTGTGCGAGGCCCCTGCAAGAGAGAGGCCCCGGGCGATTGCCCTGTTCGCCACCCCTTAAGGTTGCCGCCGCTGATGTTAGGATCCATCTTCTTTAAGAGAAAAATTTAAAGAAATAAATATATTGACATAGCATCACAGTTTAATTTTGACAATATCATTTAAATATCAGGAAAAATATTTACTATTATGACAGAAAAGCCGATACCCACTCTTTTAATACAAGGAATAAGAACAAGTTAGCTACTAATTATTCACGGCTTCATAAGGTTCAAAACACATTTGTGGGACTCGGTATACGCTTTTATAATAGGTTGCCTGTTGATATCCTAAACATAGCCTTCAACAAATTTAAGGTATGTGTAAGGACACATACCTTAAATTTGAACCTAACCTAACCTTACCTTCCCGGCAAGGGCCGGAAGTTTCTTCGAGGTGATTTCATCAGTAGGATTTAAAATCAAAATACATATTTGTAAATCAACTTTATTTAGCAATCTTATGTTTTTAATTTAGGATATCGCTTTAATAAGTTTTCATAAGGCAAGTACCTACTAAAGAAAATACTACCTCGATGAATGAAATGAAGTATGAGTCAAGTAGCTTATTAATGATTATTTTAAAAAACATTCAACCATGGAAATAATAATAGTAATAACATTTTATAAATTAAAATTGACATATTTTGAATTTAAAAATTTTGCATGTATAAAGTATGATAAGAAATTATATAAAACTACTTAGTGTAGTTTGTCAGTTTTATATTTTATGACAATAATTCAACTATTATAGCATTTTAATGAGAAAATAAAATGTTTAAATAATATAATTCTAACATGATTTGAACTGTAAAATTATTTTGTAATATGTATATTTGTTTATAATATTGATTTATTGTAATAATTTGTTAATTGTATTGAATTTTAATAATCTTGACGTTCATAAGAGTTACTGTGTAACATATGTGAATATATGTTTTTGATTTGATTTGATTTATAAGTATCGGTGCTGGATTTGCTGGATGGGCCGTGAGTATGGCGCTTTAAGCTCTCCACAGACGAGAGGCCGATCGTTTCAGTTAGAACTGACGTCAGTTCCGCCTGAACGGATTCGAGCACATACACGGAGAAAATCGCATCCGACCGAACTGACGTCAGTTCGGCCCTTAGATTAATAACGCCTAGATAGTCTTCAAACAAACGCATCGTACAAAGTGAAGCAAGCAACAGCCAGATGTAGGCGTAAGCATTACATACCGACACGCACACAAACAAAACTTTAAAGTTGTGGAGTGGGTACTCTTTAAGTTTGAATTATTGTATTTGTTTTTCTTAATATCGTGAGATGTAAATATATAACCTAGATTTCATTTCAAACTCTTCATTTTTTTATTTTCATCATTAATTTCATCTAAACACAATTTGTGAACTTTATTTATATTAAACTGGTATTAAGGAATATATTATGGATTATCTTAATACTGGCAATTTCTCAATTTTTTTAACTATCAATTAATAATCTTAATTGATACTTAGTTAAAAAATCAGAAAATAGTAAAAAAATTTGTCTTACGACCGCACTCAGAAATATTTAAGGAGCTACTTAGTAAAGATTTTGACAGAAACTGTATGAACTTTATGTCAAAATTTGTATTAAATAGCTCCTTAAGTAATCATTAAATGTCTCTGAGTGCGGCCGTTAGTTGGAACTATTAGTTAGCCATGAAAATTTTGAAATAAATTTATTTTTACTAGTAACACCTTTACAATTCACAATAGGGCAGCAAGATGGCGACATAATATGATTTTATTATAAAATGTTTTAAATATTTGACTTAATACAAGTCAAATTGTTCGGACATAACATTTCATACTTACATATGAAATGTTATGTCCGAAGCTTTTTTAATTCTTTTCCGATGCATTGTGACATCCAATAACGACACAAACCGTCTTATTGTTTTTAATAGTCGGAGATGTATGCACTAGCGCTTGACCTTGATAACTGAAGGGTCGTTCGAACAAACTGAGCCGATATGACTCAGTATGATTTACTTCACTTTTCATGCGCGTACCCGGTTTCTAGGCGTTTTAATCTAAGGTTCGGCCTGAACGGATTCGAGCACATACACGGAAAATTGCCGCGAGCTTCGGTCGTGTTTTTAGGGTTCCGTAATACTTAAGAACCCTTATAATTTTACTGCCTTTCCGTCTGTCTGTCTGTCCGCCGCTCTCCTAGCTTCTGTAATAACTTTATGACAATAACTTTTGTAGTAAATCAAAGAAAACCTATTGCGCGTTGATAGTTACGGAACCGTCCTTAGACATGTCATGACATGCTCCTGGTCAGTTTAGGCTATTTTGTATTTTGCTGCAATTGTAATCACGCTATCGACGAAACCGAATTATTGTGTCATACATTTTTCCAGTAATATGTTATAGAAATCATTTCTCTTGATTTTATAGTAATAGTCTTTAGATTTTATCAACCATAGTGGCTCTAAAGTTTTAAATATTTCAATGAACTTTAATAAATTTCTTTAGACCACGTGCCATTTTTAGGGTTCCGTAGCCAAAGGGTAAAAACGGGACCCTATTACTGAGACTTTGCTGTTCGTCCGTCTGTCGCCAGGTTGTATCGTAACCTTCTTATACCGTGGTAGCTCGACAGTTAAAGTTTTCACAAATGTATGAAGTAGGTATTTCTATTGCCGTTAAAACAACAGATACTAAAAACAGAATAAAATAAAAATTTGATTTTAAAACAAATGTGATTTTTTCCGTTTTGTACGAAACTCATCTTGCCGACTCGCACTTGACCGGTTTTATTTTACACTCGAATTTTATTACCGTTCAATCCAATTTTATTGCCGTTCAGTCCATCCGTACAGGTCAGAATTAATGTTGCTAACTTAGTTGTTTCACAAAGTTTAACTACAAAATTTTGTATTTTATTCCCTCATTAGTAGGAATTTAATGTTATAGTAGTGTGTTTTGTAGAAAATAGCTAGACAGTAATCATAATATGGCATCCCCATGGTATGGCATGGTATCTCCATATCCCCGGGTATGGGGACCCTAAGTGGCCTATGGACTGAAGCGATTCGTTCCAGTGTTGCCAACTCTGTTTTTGCGAAACTACTAAACTTGCGTCGTTTTCTACTAAAAACTACTAAAAGAGTACCTACCGATAACTATAAAAAAGCCACTGAACATAGGAATCCTGAAAAGTTTTTTTAGGGATTTATAGTTATCGTGTTTAAAAACATACATACATTTTCAGTTTTAATATTTAACCGTTAAATTAAAAAAATATAGTAGGAAATATTACGTAACTACATAGAAATTAAATCGGTAGTTTTAAGCGACTTACGGATGTGTGCTACTATGTGCTATTATGATGAGGTGTCATAATAGCACATAGAAGCAGGCCACTTTGCATATTGTGATTACTGTCTAGCTATTTTCTACAAAACCACTACTAACAACTAAATTCCTACTAAGGATAATAAAATACAAAATTTAGTAGTAAAATTTTGTAAAACAACTCAGTTGGCAACATTAATTCTGACGTACGGATGGACTGAACGGCAATAAAATTGGACTGAACGGTAATAAAATTCGAGTATAAAATAAAACCGGTCAAGTGCGAGTCGGCAAGATGAGTTCCGAACAAAACGGAAAAATCACGTTTGTTGTATGTGAGCCTCAAATTTTTATTTTATTCTGTTTTTAGTATTTATTGTTATAACGGCAATAGAAATACCTACTTCATACATTTGTGAAAATTTTAACTGTCGAGCTATCACGGTATATGAAGGTTAAGATACAGCCTGGCGATAGACGGACGAACAGAAAAGTCTAAGTAATAGGGTCCCGTTTTTACCCTTTGGGTACGGAACCCTAAAAATGGCACGTGGTCTAAAGAAATTTATTAAAGTTCATTGAAGTATTTAAAACTTTAGAGCCACTATGGTTAATAAAATCTAAAGACTAATTATTACTATAAAACAAAGAGAAATGATTTCTATAACATATTACTGGAAAAATGTATGACACAATAATTCGGTTTCGTCAATAGCGTAATTACAATTGCAGCAAAATACAATTAATAATTAAAATAATAGCTTAGAAAACTGACCAAGAGCATGTCACGACATGTCTATGGAGGGTTCTGTAACTATCAACGCGCAATAGGTTTTCTTTATATTACTACAAAAGTTATTGTCATAAAGTTATTACAGAAGCTAGGAGAGCGGCGGACAGACAGACAGACGGACGGGTAAAGTGAAATTATAAGGTTTTCTTAAGTATTACGGAACCCTTAAAACACGACCGAAGCTCGCAGCAATTTTCCGTGTGTGTGCTCGAATCCGTTTAGGCCGAACCTTAGATTAAAACGCCTAGAAACCGGGTACACGCATGAAAAGTGAAGTAAATCATATTGAGCCATATCGGCTCAGTTTGTTCGAACGACCCTTCAGTTGTCAAGGTCAAGCGCTAGTGCAACATCTCCGACTATTAAAACATTATGACGGTTTGTGCCGTTATTGGGTGTCACAATGCATCGGAAAAGAATTAACAAAGCTTCGGACATAACATTTAATATGTAAGTATGAAATGTTATGTCCGAACAATTGTATTAAATTAAATATTTAAAACATTAAAAAAAATCATATTATGTCGCCATCTTGCTGCCCTATTGTGAATTGTGTGTTATTGGTAAATTATTTTTTTTCAAAATTTTCATAGCTAACTATTAATAGTTGCAATTAAGACAAAGTTTTTTATTATTTTCTGATTTTTTAAATTATCAATTTAAAGTATTGTCCGTATTAAGATAATCCTTTATATATTCCTTAATACCAGTTTATTATAAATAAAGTTCACAAATTGAGTTTAATAATAATAATAATAATAATAATACATTTATTCGACAAAATAAGACATTACATTACATACATAGATTTACGCTATAAGACACAATAACATGAAACGCAATAACAAAAACAGAAATAAGTATTATATAATAGTATTTTGCTTTGTTTTTTGTTTAATGAGTAGGTGCTAAAATTTAACGCACGCCAAGATGCGTGCGGATAGGAAGGTAGGCAGCGTAATGTGAAATGTCCTATTGCCGAAATGGACATCACTCAGGCGTATCACCGCGGTGTGAACACCACAGTGCCTGGTATTATGTGATTCCATTAGCTTTGCCATTTGAAGTACAGATTTACACTCAGCAACCGCATTAGAAAGTTACATAAATACATAAACGAGCGAAAGATAAATTATATTATGGGATGCTATATATATATATATATATATATATATATATATATATATATATATGTATATTAATAGTGTGTCTCACTGCTATGGACAATGCAGCGATCACGCCACCCGCGCCCTCCGCACGCCCCGCACACATTTCCCATAGTGACTACAGCTATGTTGCAAGGGGCAGACGCGCGCAACGCTAGCCAGTAGCCACAGGCCTGTCCATAGCAACTATCACGAGATAAATAATATTATAAATAACAAGATCTATTAAATACTTATTTGCTAAATAAGTATAAACTTATTTACATACTAGCGCAATACAAGTATAGAAAGGTAGGTTTAATGTTGATCTTATGTTATATTTTTATACATACTTAGGTAATTCAGTATTATACATAATTAATATACTTAAGATAAAAATAGATATTTATACATTTAGGTAATTGCTACGAAATAAAATAGAACAAAGTGTTGTAATAAGAGATATGATGTGGGCAGTACAACTGATAGCTCAACCATTTTACTGAAAAATTGGTACCTGACCTTGAAGGCGACTACGGTCCACCTGTAAACCGCCATGACTCAGCTTACAACCCGAACGGTAAGTAGTATATGTGATGTCATAATTAGCGTAATAAAAAATTAATTCATTAAATAATAATAATTAATAGTATAGCAATTAAATCAATTAGTAAAGCATTATATAAATAGAATATTATATAAGTAGGATATACAAATATATATATATATATATATATACATACATACATACATACATATATATATATATATACACATATATATACATATATATATATATATATATTTTATTACATCATTGCAATTTGTTCTTTCAGTAGTAGAGATTTAAGTTTTAATTTAAAATTATTTATTGTTTTTAGAGCTCGAAATTGCGGCGGCAGAAGGTTGTTCCAGACTTTGCTTGCTAGGTATCTGAAGCTACCTCGGAACATAGAAGTGCGGTGTAGGGGAGTAATTATTAGATGGTCCGATCCCCTAGTGGTCATTGACAGCTGTTTATCGCACGCCCACTGTAATTTATCATATAGGTAGGCCGGTGTTTTGAATTTTACTACTCCAAATAAAATAGTGGCAAAGTGTAATTGTCTGCGACCATCCATTTTGAGCCACCGTAAGTTGTTTATATAAGGCGTCACGTGAGCACGCGGAGGGATGTCACAGCAATACCTACTGCAATATCTACTGTTTAGATGCTTTAAAAGAAATATAAGTTATATTTTTACATCTCACGATACTAAGACAAACAATTCTTCAAAAAAAAATCAATTTTAAGAGTACACACTCCACTACTTCAGTGTTTTGTTTGTGTGCGTGTCGGTATGTAATGCTTACGCCTACATCTGGCTGTTGCTTGCTTCACTTTGTACGATGCGTTTGTTTGAAGACTATCTAGGCGTTATTAATCTAAGGGCCGAACTGACGTCAGTTCGGTCGGATGCGATTTTCTCCGTGTATGTGCTCGAATCCGTTCAGGCCGAACTGACGTCAGTTCTAACTGAAACGATCGGCCTCTCGTCTGTGGAGGCCTTTAGACAATATGTTAAAAAACAATCTAGAACCCATTTTCGTATATCTGAAAAAATAACGAATATACAAACAATTTAAATTTACAATATGAAAGAGAGCTATATATCGGCCTGTGACGTCACGAGTTGCAACTTGTGACATAACAAACCGTTTGCGAGAGTGAGATGGGCAATATTTTTATTTGCTTATAATTTTTAATCGCGTCAATCTTAATATCTATTTCTTTTACATTTATGTTTCTTTAATCAACAATTTTAAAATTTTATATAAAAAATGTGATATTCCACACTAGGCAACATCCCTGTTGTAGGACATGATCTAGGACCAAGTATGAAATGGACTGGACATGAAAATAACAATAATTATATAAACGAGACAGCTGTATACAGAAATCTTTGAGAGTGAAAGTGACAGGTCCATGTTTTTTTTGTCTTTGTCATAGTTTCACTTTTTTTTGCTGGGAACATTCGGGAATTGTGCCCAACAACGAACAAAGTAATTGTGTCCTAAGAAATTTTGAATTATTGTGTTTGATTGCGGATTCCGAGTGACGGACTGTCGTTAGAACTGAATAATACGTGTTTTTGATCATATTACCATGGTGCATGGTGTATAATAGGCTGTAAAAGCCGTAATGGAAAAAAATGAAAATATACTTTATTGTGCACAATCAGTAGTTACACATACACACAAATATAGAAAATACTAAAAACACTACGATAGTATACAAAGGCGGCCTTATTACTAAATAGCAATTTCTTCCAGACAACCTTTGAAAGAAAGGAACAAATTGCTGGAGAGGGGTAATGCGTTAAAAGTATTTATCTTGATACTATAAACATAAAATAAAATAAATAAATACATACATACACAATAATACATATACAAAAACTTAAATAATAATATAAGTAATAAAAACAATTTACGTTATAATAATAATATATATAACACTATATGCATATCGTTACATCTGACACAGTCTGAGGTAGTACTCTTTTAGGGAGGATTTAAAAGTATTCAATGTTTTGGCTTGTCTTATTCGGGTAGGGAGAGAGTTCCAGAGTAGGACGGATTGTACAAGGTATGAGGAGTGGGAATACTTAGTGTGGTGGATGGGGATATCAAGAAGGAGATTTGTAAAGGACCGCAGCTCTTGCCTGTCGGAGCAACGAAAGCTGTAGGTTTCCTTTAGATATTAGGGGCTGTTGGGATCAAATAGGATGGAGTAAAGAAAGGAAAGTACGCGAGCATTACGGCGTAAGCGAATTGGTAACCACTTGAGCTTGTTACGGAACTCAGATATGCAGTCAAATTTGCGCAAGCCAAAGATGAACCTCAGAGACAGATTCTAGAGTCGCTCAAGTTTGTTGAGTTGGTCTTCGGTCAAGTTAATGAAGCAAACATCCGCGTAATCAAGAAGGGAGAGAAACAACGATTCAGCTAAGGCTACCTTAGTAGGAACCGGCGGAACATACCGAAGTCGTTTAAGGGAGTGCCACGTTGAGTAAACCTTTCTGCTAATCTCTTTCAGCTGCTGAGACCAAGATAGATGCTCATCAAAGTACACACCAAGATTCTTTACAACCTTAATATATAGTCAATTCTGGAGACCACTCCCGGACTGCCAAGTATTATTAACTGAGACTTAACGGGGTTAATGAGTAGTTCATGTTCCTTGCTCCAGTCACATATAGCCGATAAGTCCCTGTTCATAACACCCACCGCCGCAGGCAATGCATCCAGAGTTCACTGCGTATAAATTTGCAAATCGTCTGCATATAAATGAAAAGAAGTAGAAATAAATAGAGTAATGAAATTTATAAGCAAAGCAAAGAGTAATGGGGATAAAACACCGCCTTGAGAAAGGCCGGCAGTAGTATTGGTCCAGTCAGAAAAAGATTCAGAAATTTTAACTCTCTGCCGACGACCCACAAGGTAACTGTGAAGTAATTGAATCACAGAAGGTGAGAGGTTAAAAGACGCCGACAGACTAATAAGGATGTCATGGTCAATAGAAATAAATGCGTTGCTGAAGTCAAGTAGAGTTAGGATGGTGAGCTTCTTATTGTCCATGCCAGACCGAATATCGTCTGCCACCGTGACTAAGGCTGTAGTGGTACTGTGACCTGTGCGGAAACCAGATTGATTCGTGCTAAGGAGATTGTTGCGCGTAATATATCTGTTAAGTTGATGATGCAAGAGCCGCTCTAAAACTTTAGACAGGAAAGGAAGAATTGATATTGGGCGGAAATCAGAAAAAGAATTAGGATGAGAGGATTCAGGCAAGGGGATTATGTGAGCGGATTTCCAGGTATCAGGAAAGGAGCAAGTTGATATGCAGAAATTGAAAATATGTAATAGGATAGGTGCAATTATGTCAAGAATCGGGATAATCATTCTGCGACTGATGCTATCATCACCAACGGAATTCGAGGCTATCGTAATGACGTGTCTTTTAACCTCACACTCAGTGAATGAAGCGAAAGAGAAAGGCTCGGAGTTTGAAATTGGCATCAGTGAAATTTTACTAAGAGTTTGTAATTTAATGGCCGGGTCTAAGTTAGGGATACATGTAAAGTATTTATTTAGTAAGTTAGTGTCAATATTGCAAGAGTCATTTAGATTGGAATTTTCGCCAATACCGAGAGATTTAAGAAATTTCCATGTTTTTGCTGGATCGCCATTCTCGACCGCTGAATGAATATGACGCCGTTGAGCATCACGGCACATATTATTGCAGCGGTTTCTTAATTTAATATATTTATCGCGATACTCATTTGTATTAATTTTTTTGTATTTGGCTTTGGCTGCATGCTTGGCATTAATAAGAGATTTAATATTATCTGACAGCCATGGAGCCGGAAGATGTTTAATTCTAATTGGCTTGACAGGAGCAGGCTTATCGTATAGAGATTTGAGTAGGCTATTAAACATCTCTACTTTATCATCATCCGATTCCGTTGTGTACAGTGCTGACCAATCTGTGTTGCGTGCGTCTTCCCTCAGGTTATCTACATCCATGGATGAGAAATTACGCTGAAGAAGTGTTTTACGTTTAGGTTTAGGTATGCGAACATTAAAGGCAACATAATATGTTGCCTTTAATGTACGGCCAGAGTTCAGCAGAAATGTTCTCTTACCACGACCTTATATATTATATAAGGTCGTGGTAAGAGAACATTTCTGCTGAACTCTGGCCGTATTTGGTTACAGAATTGGGCGATGATACGATGATGAGATCCAGCAAGGAAGGACAGCAACCAGGAGAACAGTGTGTTGGGTTAAGTGGCAGTAAACTCATGTTATAGGAGTCCAAAATAGACTTAAGAGTTTTTGATCTACCATCATCTTTGACTATACAAGTATTTAAGTCGCCCGTTATGATTAAATTAGTGTAATTAGGCTTGTATGTTTCAAGTAAATGCTCAAAGGTTGAAAAGTAGATATGGTGCAATGATGGACAGTAGAACACGCCCAGAAGTATTTTACAACCAAAAGCTACTTCAATCTCAATGAGCAAGTACTCCAGTGCGTCGGATGGCGGAGACTGTGCTGACGAACTGATAACAGTGAAAGGAATGTCAGAATGCAAATAGATCGCAACACCGCCAAC
Organism: Phengaris arion; assembly: GCA_963565745.1. Classification (NCBI taxonomy): domain Eukaryota; kingdom Metazoa; phylum Arthropoda; class Insecta; order Lepidoptera; family Lycaenidae; genus Phengaris; species Phengaris arion. Next base: position 17,900,952 of record OY751449.1, on the reverse strand, counting down.
GCCCCTTCCAATGCGATCATTGCGGATTAATTTATAACCTGGTAGGCCGTAGCAAGTTTATGGTAGGCAGGGTTTAAGCCATGTCTCCGACACTAAAATGGCGTCAACATTAACTTGATCGAAGGAAGTTAGTATATCAGGATAATGAGCCGGAATGCTCTGCGCATTGATATGGACAGCCTTAAAATATTTTTAAAGGAATAAAAGTTATTTAAAATGGTATCCCTTAGTGGGGTAAATGAAGCACTTAAAAAAGTCTCATCACTAGCGAGCGCCGTAGTAAGCGGAAAACTGAAAACATAACCTTTCATACGTAAGTAGGTACACTTATTGGACTTATATTTCGCTTGCTTCTTTAAAATATATGTATATTATGACTATTGTCTACCTGTAAAAGCATTTTATAGTCTATAAATCATTTATTTAAGTATTTTTGTTAATAAAATTCTATTGTAATAACCGCCCAAATTCAGTAGTACATAAATAGCACACGGTGGTATGGGAGCCAAGTAGTTCCGCCATTTTTTAGTTCTTCATTTTGTCGGGTTATATCGTTTTAGTGCTACCAGTCGAAATTTTAGTAAATTGCCTAAATTATAATTTATGGTCTGTCCGACTTATAATTGTCCGTATTTATGCAAAATGGAACCACCCAGCAAAACACACTTCTGAAAATATCAAAGGTTTTACAAAATCATGTGCAGGTCTGTTTTGTGAAGCAAAATTACTATTTATTTTATTTATATTTATCGATTAATTACTAATTTAATTATGTAGATGTAATTTTGTGTAAAATACTCTTAAAGTTTCTAAATAATTAAGAAAATGTGCATGTGGTTCCTTTTAACCTTTACTAATAGACAGGTATTCTTATATTCAAAAAAGAACCATAGCCCAGGGGTTTACTGAATGACATAAAACTATGTATTTATAGTAGTAGTAGCTCCCACACCGATTTCGGTGACGGTGGCCTGTTTCATTGAAACCAGGCCAGCTACGCAGGAGTTATGTTATAGTGCCCAAGTGTGTGCGCAGTACACAAGAGCACTCTCTCCTCCTTTACTCTCGTAACCCAGTGGGACGGATAACCGACACGACTGGCGAGAGATTAGGCGCAGGTCCGACTTTTTACATGCCCATCCGACGCATGGATCATCTTTCTTGTCAGACAATCAGGTGATCAGCCTGAATTGTCCTAACCAAACTTGGAAACAACATTTTTTTTGTTCCAATGCGGGAATCGAACCCACGACCTCCGAGTCGAGAGCCAAGCTCTAACCACTAGACCACGGAGGCTGTTTATGTATTTATATTAATGTACCAAAGCTTTAATTGACATAAATAATAATATAAGAACATTTAGAGAGAGTTTAAATTCAACGTTGTCATCAAATTGGATTTCGAAATCCACCGTGTACTAGGTACTAACTTCGGTCTTTACCCGCGTCAGAACAGCTTTTCGTGGAAGCCGTACATTTTCCTGAGATAAAAAGTATATTATGTTTATCCCCGTGGTCCCGTCTATATAGACTGAACCACGACTAGCATCTACTAGGCCGGTTTTGGTGGGTATAGACAATAGATATATATCTATACCCACCAAAACCGGCCTAGTAGATTTGTAGCCTATTCGATGCAAACAATCAAATCTTTCCTCTTTATATTATTAGTATAGAAGAATAGATATAGATCAGTTACAGGTTATAATAGGATGAAGCGAGTGAAATTACAGATACTTAGTATCAATGCAAAATCCTGCCACATCTACTGAAGTAATGGATTTTAATGCAAGTTTTGTAAGTATTACCTAGCAGCATTTCCTAAAATAACTTTTATGTAATATTTTTTTATACTATGTCGAATACCTTCAATTCACTACCTGTTTCACTTTAATTCTCCAACAAAAATGATTACATATTCATGCTTGTCGGAGAATATTGTATAACAGCTAACAATTATTCCATTAGTTAAAGTCGTTAAAATTATGCTTGTGCATAAACTTACTTCTTTGTAGAGACACTCTTAAAAATATCTATAATATAATTTAAACTCTTTTTGATTTGCTTATTGATAATTTTGTTGTACTTAATAGATTTATATATTAACTATGTTCCAGATACCATCAGGGGAAAAACCATCCACTTCTCGACAAGGAATGAATTTCGATTCAACTTTTGTAAGTGTTACTGAAGCAATTCCAGAAAACTATAAGAACAACTGATCTTCTTTTGTTATTGACCTATTAATTATTATTTATTGTTCATAATAGTAACTTTGGTTTTAGATCCCACAATTAGAAGAAAAACCTTTGGCATCTGTTGAAGCTATGGATTTTGACAAAAGTTCTGTAAGTATTACTTTGGCAAATGAAAAGCCCGGTCAACAAATAAATTTTTTGTTCATGGCATTATCCTTACATATTTATTATTTTATTATTATCACATGGTAGGTGATCAAGATAAACATGAAATTACACCCAGAAAACAAAAACTCGTCAGACAATTAAGTCGACAAACTGAGCTAGCTCAGACACGTAGAAGGAAGTTAGTTGCGTTGAGATCTAAATACCGCCGTCATGAAAGAAAAAATGCAGAGTTATGTGCTATAATTGAGCAATTACAAAGTAAAAGATACATCAATCAAGAAGCTGCTGATCTCTTAAAATCCATAAATTTGAAAAATAATCAATTTTTGAAACCAAACAGAGGTAAATTTTTGCCAGAAGTTAGGAAATTTGCATTGAATTTACATTTCATAAGTCCTCGTGCCTACAATTTTGTCAGACAAACATTCAATACGTGCCTCCCACATACTCGCACACTTACTCGGTGGTACCAGAACGTAGAAGGTGAACCTGGGTTTTCCACTGAATCACTAACAGCTCTTAGACTGTTAGCTGAAAATACTCAGAAAGAGTTTGTCTGCTGTTTAAGTTTCGATGAAATGGCCATTCGGAAAGCCGTTGAGTGGAATGGCAAAAACTATGTCGGATTTGTAAATTGTGGTAACCAGTTTGAAGGCGATGTACTACCGGTTGCTAAAGAAGTTTTAGTTTTCATGGTAACTGTTTTAAATGATAGTTGGAAGTTACCTGTGGGCTATTTTCTGACAAATGGTGTATCAGCTGAGCAAAAGGCGTCGATGTTGAAAATGTGCATTGATTTACTAAATGAATGCGGTATTCACGTCGCTTCAGTTACCTTCGATGGATGCCCTACTAATTTTTCAATGGCAAAATTATTGGGGTGTGATCTAGAAGGGAATGCTATTAATCCTGTATTTTCCTACAAAGGAAAAAATATCGTATTATTTCCCGACCCTTCGCATATGTTAAAGTTAATAAGAAACACTTTAGGGGACAAATTATTATTAAAAAATGGTAAAGGTCAAACAATTTCCTGGGAATTTATAAAGCTTCTAGTAGAACTTCAAGAAAATGAAGGTTTCCATCTCGCTAACAAATTAAGAAGTGCTCATGTTAATTATAAAAAACAAATAATGAAAGTTAAATTAGCTTCGCAGTTGTTTAGTGAATCAGTTGCAGATGCTCTCGAATTTTGCAATAAGAATCTCGACCTTGAAGAATTTAAAAATTGTGATGCCACAGTTGATTTCATTAGAAAGTTCAACACATTGTTTGATATAATGAACTCCCGCAATTTAAATGCATATTATGGTAATAAAAAACCTCTGAAATCAAGTAACTTTGATAGTATAAATGAATTTATTAATGATATGTTTGAGTATGTAAAATCATTGAAAATTGGCAATACGAGTATATTGCACTCTAGTAGAAAAACTGGATTTTTAGGGTGTATGGCTTCTATTAAGAGTTTATTGTTCTTATATGATGAATATGTCGCAACTAAGAAACTAAATTTTTTGTCAACATATAAATTGAGCCAAGATCACTTTGAAATTTTTTTCAGCGTCATCAGAGCAAAATATGGGTTCAATAATAACCCTACCGCAAGTCAATTTAAATCTGCTTACGAGTATAAACGTCTTTTAGTGCATGGCGAACTTAAACATATACGGGTAAACCTTTAAGTGAAATAAATATTTTAACTTCTACGACGCCTGAAATCGCCATTAACGTAACAACAGACCGAAACAGATTAATAGAAGACGATGGGGATCTTCAGAAATCGCTGCAATCAGAAGTGGTCGTATCTCAGGATCATGATTATTTAGCCGATCCATCAAGACTGACAGAATTCTCTCGGCACGTTATCATTTATATCGCTGGTTTTGTCATAAAGGCGTTATAAAATCAAATGAAATGAGACCAGTGCTTGACATCATTCTATTCAGAGAAAGTTGAAAATACGCTCCAATTTAAAAAGAGCAAGGGTGGATTACGTTATCCTTCTAAAACTGTTATACAACTTTGTATTATAGCAGAAAAAGTGTATAAAAAAAACCGAATAGTCAACCGGAAAGATCCGATGAGTTATCTTTTACAGGAATGTTTGAAAAATAATTGTATTGGTCTTAATTTATTTCCTGAAATTCATGTTTCTGATAGATTCGATGTAGACGGCCATTTTACTCTTTTAATTAAATTGTAAGTCTATTTGTAAAAAATACTTGAACGTGCGTATACATTATACCACTAAAACGATGTATAATAAAGAAGACAAAATAAGAAATATGTATAGAAAACTAATTTTATTTAAAGCTCAATGAATAAAACTGTGATTGATAACGTGTGTTTTATTTAATTTTTGATTTCATAAAATATTTTTAGTCACATATTCGTCAGGTAATAATTATCTGCCGATTAAAGAATCAGTTATGCATGAAAGTACCAAATTTTTAGAGAAAGCGATACTTCGTTAAGTTTCCAGAAATATTCAATAAATTGGACATTTCGGGATAATATTCATTAACCTGGCAACCCTGTGTAGTACCTATATCTGTCCCTTACGGTGATACGCGCTTGTCTTGTCCATTTGATACTTGATCCTAGGACATGGTATTTCAATTTTTTTTAATTAAATGGAACCCATACGGAGTTTTGCCGGAGAATTCAATGAGCGACGTATGGATTTTGCATTTCTTTCATAAATTTGTGTTATTTCGGTTCTTAATGTGTAATATTGGTAGAATATTAACCATTAAATATCCGTTAACGTGCACAAGTGTGGGCAAGTGGTACAACTTCTAAAAACGTGCTTTTTTTAGTTTCCCACCAAACCTTTAGTAAGGAACTTTCAGTAAAGCTTCTACTACTTTACTGAATCGACTGACATGACTCATGGACTGCACTGACTATTTATTTGGACTTTGACTAGACTTTAGACTTGACGATTTAGGAATACGGTGTTGAAAATTGAAACGAAAGTTCTATTTCCCGCCTTTTTTACTTAACACTGGCAAATGATTATAAGCCGATGCCATATGTAAATAATAAATAAAAAAAAGTACCCATAGATTATTTATTTTATTTTTGTCTATTCGCAATTTCGCATCTGTCAGAAATTCTTGATCGATCTCGACGCGATGGTGTGTTCCGCAGTGAAATTATTTTTCTTTTGCAATTGAATTCGTATTCTTTTGACAAAAAACACTGCTAAGATCTCATACTTTTGTGTTTATTACAATCTAGTGTACATATAAATAAGCCAAAATGGTATGTACTAAGAAAATCAGGTTTTCTGATTGCAATTTAAATTTCAATAATTTCATGCAAGAAGGATGTGAATTGGTGCTTAAAACGTTCAATTACATAGCAGCTTTCCTTGAAATCATTGATTAAGCTACAAAAATAGCAACAAAATCGATTGTCTGTGTTTTATCTGTACTCTTATTGCTTATTTCTACGATTTTAAATTATTTTTCAGGGCAATGAAAATTCGATTCCGATGGAATTATGTTCAAACTGTGAGTATTATTTTGCAAAACATAACTCCTACAATTTGGTTTTGGTTTCTTTCATAGCTTTCTAACAATTTGATATATCATTTCTTTTCTTGATTACAGTGTGTCTTTTAATACACAATCTCTGACCATTATACATTATAACCCCCCAAGAGAATAAAATTGCTAGTTATAATTAATAATCTAACATGATAATATTTACGTAGTGAAAGTGAGTGCGGATGGTAGGTTGGTAAAGACATAACATGAGGTTTGTTTCAGCGCGTGTTAACTGCATTGATTTTAAGGTGGATAACTGTGAGTGTCGTAGAGTCACTCGCTGACATTCATTTCCATGTCGACACAGCACGTTACATCCCCACCCCACTATCCAGAACAATTTTTAACGAATTTGTTTTAATAATATCTATACTATCCTTTTTTGAAAAAAGTTTGATTTACCAGAACCAGCTAAAATAATGATAATTTTATCTTACATCTGTACATCGAGTCAACCTTTTGTTTAGATAATTTTAACTTCCCTTAAAATAATTATGAAAAGTTGGAGTAAAAAAACTGGCTATTAGTTTTGTATTTAGTTGCCGAGGAAGTACACATTACTGACTGGCGTTTCGCTTCTATGATTTGCGTTTAAGCTATCTCAGTACGTAGATGCAATGTAGTGGCTTACATCTTGTATATGTATATTTATGTTTTGTATTAGATGTTTTTTTATCTCCTCTGATATTTGAGTTAAAAAATTGTTCTGGATGTTGTCAACATGGCCTGTCTGGCTTGTGCATCCGCCGTGCGCGTTCACGCCTCTAGATACAATGGTATTAGATATTGTTCATGGTTGTTCTGTTGGTTAACTCTGTTGTGTAGCTGTTGAGGTGTTGGCTGTCGTGCCGAGGCATCCCATCGCATTGCACATCCTACAAAGTTATTCATGTGGAAATTCTCAGTGGCTAATGTTATGTAAATTATGTTAATAAATTTTATTCAACTAACACAAAGGCCTTTGTATGAAATATTTTCAAGGCTAAAAATTTCTTAAACATAATTAATAATACTATGTTGCAAGTCTGTCTGTCTGTTTGTATGGTGTATGATCTATGGGATGCCTCATACTGGAGTGGTTGATAGGGCGGCGACCGGTCAGAACGATGATGATGATGACGTGTGGCCCGAGAGGATCGCTGTGTGTAATAATAGACTAGAGACCAGCATGGGTGCCACAGTACTTTACGACTGTCTATGAGCTATCGGTAGCTGCTTTATGACTTACATGCGGACTTTCATGACTATATTAACTACATCCGGGCAGCTGTGTTTAATCGGAACTAGAGAATTCTCAGCGAGCTTTATTACCAACAAGCAATAGGGTTTAACGGTAAAGAGATGAAAAATTAAGGCTATGACTAGACAGGGAATGTGCATTTGTTTTAAATCAGCAAAAGTCATATATTTTCTGAATGCCTTTCAGAAAATACATGACTTGTAATATTGAATGTAAAAAGTTTTTTACTTTTTACATTAGGTACAGGTACAGTAATCAGTTGCTAAATTAAAATGTTACAGGACTAAAAAAACTCCGCTTTTGCTATAATTTAAAAAAAAAATACCGTTCAAATCCATATGTTACATAAACCCAGTAGATAAGTTAATAAAATCAATTTTGTATTCATCTCCATACTTTTTCAATTGCGGTTGTGACCAGTGATGTCAGTTGTCATATTTCGTCAATGGGTGATCATAGATTAAATGCCATTGCACGGACAATATTTCCAGCATATATTATGTACTTTTCGAAAATCAAATAAACAGAAACTATGCAAATTCCCTATTCAATAAAATGTATCTATGTTGTAGTTGCAATTAATGATTTCCGGTTAGTTAAGGCATGTATTTAAACTTGCGACAAAACAATCAAATTTTGGGTGTGGAAAAACTGGAATACTAAATTACTTAGTTCGCGAAAAAATGTAAGGAACAAAAATTTCCAAATCTGGCGACTATATAATACCAGTTTTGTTCACTGAATATTACAAACTTGCTGACAGATATTATGGCGAATAAATAACCACCTTGGTGACAACTTAAGAGTACACATTTAATTCAAGAATGTGCACATATTTTTTAAATAATGTAGGTAATTCAAAAATAATACTAAGCAATGAACCGAGGGCGCATCAAAAAATCGTAAAGGAGCATACAAAGTTCCATTTTTTGATACCAAGATGGCGGATGTATTTTTAATAAAATGTATATAATATAGGTGTCTTTTTCTAGGTTTCTAGGGGTGTAAAAATCATTGATATTGAAATTTTAAATTGGCGGATATTTATTTTGACAAATTCATAATAGTCGGCACTATTATGAATTTGTCAAAATAAACAGTAGTAGTAGTGTCATTTTCCAGGTATTTGGGGGTGCTGAAACGAAAATGATATTCATTTTTAAATTTCAAGATGGTGTACATATTTTTTTATTTAAACTAATATGGATGTCCTTTTCTAAGTTTCTATGGGTGTTGATTACACAAAAGTCATCCATTTTGAATATCCAAGATGGCTGACATTATTTTTGTTAAAATTAATATGGGTGTCTTTTTGTAGGATTCTGAGGGTGCTGATTACAAAAAAGTCATCCATTTGGAATTTCTTAGATAGCGGACATTTATCCTACTGCTATTATAAATGTTTAAGTTTGGAGGATGGATGGATGATTCCTTGTTACTCTTTCACGCAAAAGCTACAGAACGGATTTCGATGAAATTTGAATCATATCAATATCATAACATATCAAATTTAATATAAGTTTTAACCCAGAGCCTAAACTAATAGTAGTTTAGGCTCTGGGTTAAAACATTTTTATCCCGAAAAAGTATTCCCGTGGGATAACCGATACTATATTTACGCGGGCGGAGCGGCGGAAAAAGCTGTTTTTATAAAATTAATATAGGAGCGTAATATACATTGCCTTTCTAGGTTTATGATTTTTTCAGGGTGCTGATTGTAAAAAAATAATTTATTCTAAATATCAGTTACTAAAAAAAATCGGTAAGGTCGGTATTTATTTTTTGTAAAATGTATATATGCCGGTGCTGAATGTGAAATTGACATTTATTACGTGTACATTCATTTTACGTATATCCTCCCCTCACCTTCTTTTTGAGGATTCAAACTAAATTTCAAAATAAATCAAAGTATTTCAAGGTTACCTTAAAAATTTAAAGTAGACGAGTTAGAAAATCTCGTATTTCGTAGCATTGCCATATTTTTTTCTACAGTGGCTTCTATCTTGGAAACGGTGTATCCTACTGAAAAAATAATGAATACTTTTCCCCCTAAGTATTCCTGTAACCATATCTTTACTTCATGATGAGAAGAAATTAAATTTGAAAATATTGAATTTTCTAAAATTTACGAGGGCGGGTCAATAAGTCCGTGACTTTTGGAATAAAACACAGATTTTTTGATAAATAAATCATTTTATTTTTCAACGTAGTCCCCCTTGAGCTCTATACACTTTGTCCAACGCTTCTCCAATTTTTTTATCCCTTCCAAAAAATATGATTTGTCGAGGTCCTCAAAATAGGCCTTTCTTTGCGAGATGACTTCATCATTGGAGTCAAATCTTTTTCCACCGAGCCATTTTTTCAGGTTTGGGAACAAGAAGTAGTCACTCGGAGCCAAATCTTGAGAATAGGGTGGATGTGGGAGCAATTCATAGCCCAATTCATGGATTTTTGCCAACATGTGTGCACCCTTGCATTGTCTTAGTGAAAAAGAACTTTTTTCTTGGCCAAATGAGGTCGGTTTTTTTTCAAATCCTCATTGAAGCGGTCCAATAAGTTGGCATAATATTCGCCATTAATTGTTCTTCCCTTTTGAAGATAGTCAATGTGGATTATCCCACGTGCATCCCAAAAAACAGTCGCCATAACTTTATTGGCTGACAAACCCACCTTGGCCTTCTTTGGCGCCGATTCACCCTTAGAAACACACTGTTTTGACTGTTGTTTGGTCTCTGGTGTGTTGTGATGGATCCATGTTTCGTCCACGGTTAAAAAACTCCTCCATATTGTGATTAAACAACGCCAAACCTTCCTGTGAAGTTGTTACACGATTGCGTTTGTGGTCGACTGTGAGCAAACGCGGCACCCATCTTGCGGAAAGCTTTCTCATGCCCAAGTGATCATTCAAAATTGAAACCACTGAGCCATGCGAGATGCCTATGGCTTATACAATCTCTTGCACTTTCAATCTTCGGTCGGCCAACACCATATCGTGAATTTTTTCGATTGTTTCGGGTGTAGAGACCTCAACTGGGCGTCCAGGACGTTCGGCATCTTCAGTGCTTGTAAGGCCACAACGAAATTCAGTAAACCACTTTTTTACCATTGAAATCGATGGTGCAGAGTCCCCATAGTATTCATCAAGCTTAGCCTTGGTCTCGGTAATGGTTTTTTTTCGCAAAAAATAATGCTTAATAAGCACACGAAATTCACTTTTTTTCATTGTTTCCTTAAGTTACTGGATAGTCTGATAAAGATAGCTGTAAAACACAAACTAACTGACGCAGCAAGTTCAAATTTTGATAGGAGTCAACTGACAGATGCCTGTTGACAGGAGTAGTGTTGCTTTTTCAGTAAGGAGGTTAGAAATTCAAAAAGTCACGGACTTATTGACCCGCCTTAGTATATAGCTTACATATAATTTAAGTATCTTGAACTACATAACATATTGTGATTATAATCATCAATCCTAATCGGCATCTTTGGGAAATTTTAAATTAACACATGTTAATTTTACGAGGAATGAAAATTCGCCATTTCGGTAATTTAAAATGGCTGACAATTTTGTAATCAGCACCCCCAGGAACCTCGAGAAGTACACCCATATTAATTTGAATAAAAATAATTATTCACCATCTTGGAATTTCAAAATGGCTGTCCTTTTCGTATTTAGAACACCAAAAAACCATGAAGACACCCATATTAATCTTACAAAAAAAATTCGCCATTTTTTAATTTAAAAAAGAATCATATTTTTTTGTAATCAGCACCCCTGAAACCTGGAAAGGACACCTATGTTCATTTCATTAAAATTAAATGTCCGCCATCTTGGAATTTTAAAATGAATGTCATTTTTGTATTCAGCACCCTAAAAACCTGGAAAAATTACGCACATATCAATTTTACAAAAAAAAAAACACCATTTTGAAATTTCAAAAATAATGATTTTTGTATTGACTCTGGTTTTTGAAAACCTAGAAACGGACACCTACATCATTTTATTTAAAAAAATGTCCGCCATCTTGGAAATTCGAAATGCATGACTTTTTATAATCAGTCCCCCGAAAACTTAGAAAGAGCACTCTCAGAAGCCTTCAAAAGGACATCCATATTAAATTAATTTAAAAAATTACGCCTTATTAAAAAATTATAATTAAATTAATTAATTTTTGTAATTTTTGTCACCTGACTGCTTTTGCCAGTTTAGTAATTTAGTCGCCAAAATATTAATTCGCAGCCAATTTCAGTACAGCAACTGCAGTCGCTCACTTATTTTTTAGTCGCACGATTAATTATATCCCTTAAGTTAACAAGGTTTCTAACAGACCTCGCAATAATAGAGGGATATAAAACAAGTGACACGCCAAGTTAGCGTCGCGGATTCAGTTAGCTCATTTCAATACAATGGCTGCGGACGTATATGCAAATATTTTGTCCTACGAGCAGCTTGTAAATCATTCGCAATAGTCAAGTTTTATAATTAATGTGTTCAAACATTAATAGTCATAATATTATGTGCGCCTCTGCAAACGCGCTAGGCTCTTGCGGGTATTATGCCTTGACAAAGCACAGATAATACTAGTCTTCGCGAACGAGCCAAGCCCTAAGATATCATCATAATATGTACCGCCAGATATTTCAAACAGTAGTATCACAGCTAGTGTTGCTAGTGTTTAAGCTAGCTCATGAAAAACCTTACTTTCTCGCCTGAAGTAAGGATACGTTTATGTATGCGACACAATGTGTAAACGCATCCTATGTAATAAACCATCGTGCTCCGCTATCTCGTTAGATTGACGCATGTCTGTCTGTCTAGCTGGTAGCAGGGCACGATCAATGTAGCCTCTGGTCTACGTTACTGGACAACCAATGACAAAAGCAGTGGAATTGCGGAAAGCAGTGTTATGAAACTAGTATGTACTGAATTAAATCAACTTCGAAAGCTTTTCTAAATTATTATTATTATGGTTTTGTCCGCCGTCTTGTTGCATTAGTTCTGCGACCACCGCTGTCCAGTAATGGCGCCACACGTTAGGCAAGCGGCTTGGCAAGCTCTGGAGATCTGCATTGCTAGTCAAGCTGCTTGCCGAGCGTGATATAGCAACGTTAGGCAAGCAGCGTACCACGGGCGTGCTCTTTGGCGCACTGAAAGACTGCGTTGCTTGCCAAGCGTTATATAGCCAAGTAAGGCAAGCAGCTTGGCAATGAGGGTTGTGCAAGTTTATTCACAATGCGCAATTAGACTCGAGTTCGATAACTACCCTTCGCGGCAACCAATAAACTCCGAGCTAAGCTTTGATCAATAACCGCGCGGTATGTTTTTGAATCCAATCGAATGAGAATTGTGAATAGCCCCGCTGGGGCTTTTGGGGACTGAATGCATTGCGTGCCAAGCTACCTGCCAGACAGCATGGTACGTGCGCTTGCTGACGCTCGGTGTGTGACAGTCGACGCGGACGAGATCCGGCGGCTGGGCAAGCGGTTCCGCAAGCTCGACCTGGACAACTCGGGCGCGCTGTCCATCGATGAGTTCATGTCGCTGCCCGAGCTGCAGCAGAACCCGCTCGTGCAGCGCGTCATCGACATCTTCGACGCGGACGGCAACGGCGAGGTAACAACACGAGCTCTCGTACCCACGACAGTTTTTTTTTGGTCGCGACAGAAAAAACTGCACTATAATTAGAGCTGAAAATCGAAGTGTCAAATGTCTGATTTGATAATTCTACACGATTTTTAGCTCCAGTGTATTAGCGTAGAGTTTTATTTACAGTGCAGTTTTTTCTATCGCGCCCATAAAAACGCTCGTGAGAACGTAGCCTTACGTCTAAATAAACAGACTACTTAGACTTCGGGTCATATGATCTACTGAAAAATCATCGTCAAATTAAAAAACAAAACCGTCTTATATATGTGTGTTTCTCCACTAAACGCGCCTCCGTCATATACATATATGTTGGTGTAATAATTAATATTCTGCCTAAACGTCATTAGATAGGCTGTAAATCGTGTGCCCAAAAGCATTGCAGTTCGGTGTTGACCTTATATAAGACAAACTCACAAACACATACTACCTCACTCGACAACATACTATGTAAAGCGCAACACAATGTTATGGGTGGTTCTGGAGATTTGTGGCAGGCATCTCGTAGACTACTAGAATAGTACCTAGTATATTTACTAGGTACTAGTCTACGAGATGCGTGCCACATTTTTCGCTTTTAGTGAGTTTACATAATTATAATATTTATGTAAAGGCAAGTATAAAAGGTAACTTGACTAAGCTGCGATCCCTACTGACTGACAAACACCCTAAAGATCTACACTAAGAAATACACCTTATTAAGACCCCCAAAAATATTGCTATGAGTTTATTATTGGCCAATGAACCCCACTAGCTAATTGCAAACGCTAATGATGTCTTATTGTATAACGCCATGCTTTAGAAATGCGAACATTCTCGACCTTGAGCGAGCACAATGGTGCTCTGTGACGAAAACAGATACAGGTCAGATACACTTATTGACACTTGGGAAAATTTAAAAAAGGGAGTCCATGGAATAAATTATTGAATAAGGTTTAAGTGTTAAATTAGCAACACAAAAGTAACCCACATCAAATGTTTCCTTTATTCATTGTAATAATGGCATTTGGCTCATGTATTTGTAAGATACATTTTGTATAAGAATGTGACTTTTTTGAAAACTACAACCAGTTTAATTAAAGTTAAATACTAGGACTATTAGAGCAACACATTTCCGGAAATCGCAGCCATAATTAATCCGCTTGGTTTCCGAGTCTGATAGTACAGAGCAAAAAAACCGTCGCATTGTTATAGCTGAATGCAAGTTCTATAGAGTATAGGGCACCCTAACCGTCCATTGACCGGTGCAGGTTGACTTCAAGGAGTTCATCCAGGGCGTGTCGCAGTTCAGCGTGAAGGGCGATAAGCTCAGCAAGCTGCGCTTCGCCTTCCGCATCTACGACATGGACAACGACGGCTTCATCTCCAACGGGGAGCTGTTCCAGGTACACCGTACACCGCTCTCCCTTTCTCTCCCTCTAAAGTCAAAATTCAAAAGTCAAAATTATGTATTTCCATACTGCCATTGCAAACTGCACATTACAAAATTTGGACATGTCAAATCAATTTCATAATAATATAGTACCTGGGCGACCGAGCTGTTCTCGGTTATTACTATTTATTGTAATATGGTGAAACTCGAAAGCATAAATGTTATTCACGTAATCAGTATAGGTAATAGTTAGACATATTTATGAGAAATATAATAGGTCTTTACCTATGAAATTGCCGTTCTGCAGTACCTACTGGTAATTTCAAATCAAAATAATTTTTGTTTGGCTAAGAATTCTAATATCAAATTAATTTTATTTTAAAAACATGGAATTCTTTTTCCAAAAGTATTCATTTGTTTATTGATCAGTGTTACATTTTCATCGCATTTCAATCTTTTTCGTCTACATGGATACGTTAAAAATTCGAGTAATTATGGAATATGAGTACCGTCGTGGCAGCAACGCGGCACAAGCGGCACGCAACATCAACGACGTTTACGGAACTAACACTACAAACCAACGCACCACCTGTTATTGATTTACTCGCTTCCGTTCTGGAAATTTCGACCTGAAAAATGAACCTCGCGTTCGTCCGAAGACTGATGATACACAATCTACGGCTGAATTAGCAGCAACTTTCGACGTTAGCGTCAAAATAATATTGGTTCATTTGCGTCAAATTGGCAAGGTATGAAAGTTTGACAAAAGGGTGCCCCACGAACTCAATGATCGTCAGCGCGAAGTACGCGTCGAGACGTGCCTTGCACTGCTCAACATACATACAAATGAAGGAATTTTGAACCGCATTGTTACCTGCGATGGAAAATGGATTCTGTTTGATAACCGCAAGCGCTCAGCAAGTTGGTTGGATCCTGGTTCAGCATCTAAACAATGCCGTAAAAGAAAACTTACCCTTAGAAAAGTGATGGTCACTGTTTGGTGGTCAAGCGCCGGTGTGATTCATCACAGCTTCTTACCAAAAGGGGTGAGCATTATTGCAGATGTGTACTGTGAAGAACTGAATACAATGATGAGAAGAAGCTGGCACATCTCCAACCAGCATTGGTCAATCGCTCGTCTCCGCTGCTCCTGCAACAACTCCGACAACGCGCGACCTCATACTGCACAGCAGACGGTCTCCAAGTTGCAAGAACTGGGGTTGGAAGCTCTCCGTCATCCGCCCTACTCACCAGACCTTGCGCCTACAGACTACTACTTTTTCAAGAATTTGGATAACTTCTTGGCTAGAAAAAATTCAATACCGGAGAGGCAGTACAAAATGCCTTTGAAGAATTTGTTGCCTCCCATCCAGCTGATTTATTTAAGAAGGGCATCAATAAACTGCCACTGCGTTGGCAAAGATGCATTGATTGCATGGGTGATTACTTCGATTAATACAAATAAAAAATACTTACATGAAAAAAAAATCGTTTAAATTTTTTCCATACAAAACGGCAATTTCATAGGTAAAGACCTAATATATTGTTATCTCAAACATTAACTACATTTTTTTAAACTTGTCTAAAAACAATAAAAATTATATATAAACTTGAACATATAAAAAAAAAACAATAGTAAGTCACCGAGCGGGATTCGATCCCGTAATACTCGTTTCTTGCGGTCCGCGTCTTAACCCGCTGAACCAGACGGATAGTGGCCGGCAAGACGAAATTAGCGACCCTATTCTGCGTGGACAGAAAAACGCATGAAAACGCGAAAACACGCGTTTTCCCAAACTCAAGACTAATCTAGATCGATTGTTTACCCCCGAAAACCCCCATATACCAAATTTCAGCGAAATCGTTAGAGCCGTTTCCGAGAGCACAGAAACATATAAATAAATACATATACAAGAATTGCTCGTTTAAAGGTATAAGATAAATGTTACAATAATATCTCAATAGTATTCATTACATTGGTAGTAATATTTGTTATTATAAGTTTATGGGGTTATTAAAAGCAAATTTACATCCCAAGAATTTTTATCCTCTAAATACTCAGATATTTTATAGTATGCATTTTGTAGAAGTTGTTTTTTAATTGTTCATTTCTATTCCGTATTTCTATTTTTGTAAGTCTTTTGGAATTTTGTTGTATAAACGTATACATTGCCCTTAATGGAGTCTAAAAGTGGGCAAAGCGAGTTTATTTCTAGTATTTGTGTTATGTGTATTGCTTTTCCTAGGAAACAAATTGATATTCCTATAGGTATACAAAAGAGTCTCTTAAATATATTGACATGGCACTGTCAATATATTTGTTTTTAAATTTTTCGCGCATTGTTTCTCTGGGACCCATTCTATAGATAGCACGGATCGCTCTCTTCTGCAGCACAAATATAGAATCTGGACGGCCGTTTCCAGCATCTCCCCACAGTATGCCATACGACATAATGCTATGGAAGTAGTCAAAGTAAACCAGTCTAGATGTGGCTATGTCTGTAAGGTAACGAATTCTAACTACCTGTACCCTCTCTAATGAGGAATGGCGCACTCCCATTTCTCTCAAACCGTCTTTAATCGATACTAATATTATAAAGAGGAGAGATTTCATTGTTTGTTTGCATTGACATAATATGCTCGGTACTTTTAATCTACAAAATGTACGGTTCCTGCGGGAATTCCTTTTGCGCTCACAAAGTAGCGGATAATAGTAGCGGTAAAGACTAGATGTCTAGTAAGGAATATAAGTCGAAAGTCCTCTACAAATAAATAAATAAATCAGCATAAAAATAATAATGTGGATTGTGGACATTTTTATACATCCGAAGTACATTTATGGGCGTTAGAATTTATAGATATAAAGATCCTGTAAATAATAGAAGTTGACACAGATTAGATACATTTTGGGTTATTTTATTACATTCAGAAATTGTTATCCATTGTCTAGTCGTTATTTTCCTGGCGTCGTCCCCTGCGTTGATAGTTCTCCCGTCACAATAGCAGCTAATTATAATACACAAGGAGCGATGATTGGAAATCCGCCATCGTATTATCTAGAGCATTTATGTTCTTAGATATTATTAACGATACTACATTCACTATAATACGAATACGACATATTAGATAGACACAATATGTGTTTATTATTATTCAGAAAGTCCAATTTTTGCGTGACGTAATACATAGGCTGCACTAAAAGTATCGAGAATGGAATATTTCCACTGTTCCTGTCATATTAAAAATCTTTTTAATTTAAAACTCCTTGGTTTTAAAAATCGAATACCGTTTAATTATTTAAAAAAAGATTCTCGGTCTTGTCACAAGGTCTTGTCAAACTTGTTTAGTCGTTGAGAAAATGGAATTGACTCGAGAAAATTCTAGAGCGATGATTTATTATGACTTTCGAAGTGGTTTAACACAAAAACAGTGTGTTGACCGGATGATTTCTGCATTTGGTGATGAAGCCCCATCCAAAACCACAATTTATTGCTGGTTTGCTGAGTTTCAACGTGGATGTGTCAAGCTCAGTGATGATCCCCATCAAGGGATCGTCCAAAAACTGCAGTCACCCAAGAAAACGTTGATGCTGTGCGTAAGCTGATTGAGGAAGATCGACATGTGACATACCGCGAAATTCAGGCAACTTTAGACATTGGCATGAGTCAAATACAAATAATCTTGCATGAACAATTAGGTGTAAAAAAGTTGTTTTCCCGATGGATACCGTATTTGCTCTGTGAAGAGCAAAAAGCGGCTCGCGTTACTTGGTGCGTCAGAACTCTCGAAAGATTCCACGCAGAATCCTCAAATGCTGTATACAACATCGTATCAGGTGACGAATCCTGGATATACGCGTAGTTACGAACCCGAAACGAAAAACCAGTCACGAGTGTGTTGCAAAAAAAATGGTGGCCACGTTTGTCTCCAAAACCGGCCATGTTGCGACTATTCCTCTTGAGGGACAAAGAACGGTTAATGCAGAATGATATGCTAACATTTGTTTGCCACAGGTCGTTTCTGAACTCCGTAAAGAGAACTGCAACCGCCGCATCATCCTCCATCACGATAATGCGAGTTCTCACACCGCGCACAGAACAAAAGAGTTTTTAGAGCAAGAAATCATAGAATTATTAGACCATCCGCCGTACAGCCCCGACCTAAGCCCTAATGATTTCTATACTTTCCCTAAAATAAAGAATAAATTGTGTGGTCAGAGATTTTCATCACCTGAAGAAGCTGTGGACGCCTACAAAACGGCCATTTTGGAGACCCCAACTTCCGAATGGAATGGTTGCTTCAATGATTGGTTCCATCGTATGGAAAAATGTGTCAAATTTCGCGGGGAATGCTTCGAAAAGCAATAAACACATTTTTAAATAGTAATGTTGTGTCACTTCCTTGATTCCCGAAATTTTCAGTGCCGCCCTCGTATGTCGACGGCCGGTAAAGCTAATTACATGATTCTAATTGATATTCCCATGTTTCAGGTGCTGAAGATGATGGTGGGCAACAACCTGAAAGACACCCAGCTTCAGCAGATCGTGGACAAGACTATTCTATTCGCCGACAAGGACGAGGACGGCAAAGTGTCGTTCGAGGAGTTCTGCAGCGTCGTCGGCAACACCGACATACACAAGAAGATGGTCGTTGACGTTTAAACCAACTGAAATACGTACATTGACCAGACACAAGTGTGAGTTTTTAACTGACTATCCCGTTTACGTTACGTTGGCTTCCTTTTGCCCTTGGAAATGAAAACGTAATGAAAGTATATGGCTTTATTTGTATGAGCTCGCGAACAGCGCCTCTATTGGACGTTTACACATACTAAACAGCGCTTATAGTGGACGCTTATGAGTACTTATGCCCATACAAATCAAGCCAAACATAAACGCAGTAGTGATAGTTAAAACTCACACATTGGCTACAGAGTTCATGCACCGCATACTAATCTGTCGATAGTTCCATCGAGTACTACATGTTAAATCACTCCGATTCTAATATCGAAAGAAAGTTTGCGATGAGTCTTAGCCCTACCGAGTACGCGCGATTACAAAGTACCGGTCACCTATAAGTGTACCACATTTCGATCTTATTACTAAGGTAAAAAGGTCGAAAGTGGCACGGCGTTTTGCCGGCGGCCGACCGTAAAGAAGATCAGGAGACGGCGGTCAATGCCACTGCGAGCCGGACATGCGCGTGCAACAGAGATAGTGGCGTGTCAATGTACTCTACGTCAGTAGCGACTGGACTTAGCGCCCTCGCGCCCGCCTGCCTTATACAGCCGCCCGCCGAAAGCGAATACAAATAGAAAACACAGGTGTTGTTAAAACGCTTTCGAAAAATTTGCCCTAATGCAAAAAGAACAGTTAGGGCTTAATTGGCGAAGGTATTTTAACTCATCGTGTTGGATGGATTAGTACTTAAGTGCGTCCATTTTTTCCGTTTAAAATCGTTTTCGGCAGTGGCATAATCGTTAACTAATAACCTTCACTATGCCTTATATGTCTTGAATAGTTCTAGATAAAAGACAAAACAAAACTTTAAATGCCACTATATTAGTTATCGTTCGTGCCACCAGAGGGCGGCAATACTTGCATTTTATCTTGACGTAAGTGCGAAACTTCTTCCTCTCTGTCCACTCTAGCTAGAACACTATTCAAATTGCACGGCGGCAGCATTATACCATTATTAGTAGAACTATTCGGACTTTTGTATAATATATTATTACATATTAAAGAACACAAAGTAGTCAACAACATAATATTATATGAATCATATAACAGCCTCCGTGGTCCAGTGGTTTAGAGCTTGGCTCTCGACTCGGAGGTCGTGGGTTCGATTCCCGCATTGGAACAATAAAAAATGTTGTTTCCATGTTTGGTTAGGACAATGCAGGCTGATTGTCTGTAAGAAAGATGATCCATGCGTCGATGGGCATATAAAAATGCGCCTGATCTCTCGCCAGTCGTGTCGGTTATCCGTCCCACTGGGTTATGAGAGTAAAGGAAGAGAGAGTGCTCTTGTGTACTGCGCACACACTTGGGCACTATAATAATAACTCCTGCATAGCTGACCTGGTTTTACTGAAACCGGCCACTTACACCGAAATCGGTGTGGAGAGTTATTATATGAATCATATATATTTTATGCCCACTAGGGGCACTAGTCCCTCCTCAATGCTAGGAGGATTATTGACCACCACACTGGCCTATTGCGGGTTGGACGAAATAGGTAATGGTAAATGTCAAACGCCGTGCTGCTGTCTCACTTTATAATCATTTGTTAATCATAATAAGAATTAAGACAAATGACATTAGATATCGGCGTGTCGAGGTGAGGACAGAGATATCAATATTTAAGTATATTATACAGGATCCAGTCTATGAATCTCATTTTATTAAATTTGGAAATACATTACACTATTAAGATTCATAGTAATTTGTTAATATTATGTTGAGAATTTTGTTTATAAAAGATTGTTTTTCTATTCTACTATAACTTTAATCGATTTTTATGAAAGACAAAATAATATTTTAGATTTCTTCGTTCTCACCCCTCTACCGTTTGTAGATATACCACGTTAGTTAAACTTAATAGTCAAATAGATTGTCTTTATTAATTTGTTGTGGTAATTTTAATTCATATTGTTATTTAGTATTTTATTTTTTAAACTAGGTGTCGGAGTCAACATAACACATTCTGTACAGTCCTATGTCATGTCGCAGATTACATTTGAAACTTTGTGTTCTGTGTGTTGTATATACATATTATGTTCCAGTTTGGCATATGGCTATGTTTGTGTCAAGACAAAATTAATTATTCTACTAAAGAAATACACACCCAGCCATCGAGATAGTGTTTAAAATCATTCGCTCATTTGAATTCTAAACAGATAAAAATTAAAAGTTAAGAAGCCACAATAATGAAATACTTACTTACATTTAAGAAATATCAATTTGTCCTTTTAAAATATTATACTTAGTGGTTTTATTAATTATCTTTTTATAATGAAAGATTAACGACTTGCAGAATTGTTCGACACTAATAAGTAATACCATTTCATAATAATTTGTAGTAGAAAGTAGTACAAAACATTTTGGTCCGTTGTGATGAGGTTAACGATCTTCCACAATTCATAACTTTAGATTATCTTTGTTCTCCACACACTTAGCAATTGCAATCACAATATATTTATATATATTTATATTTTTATATATATATATATATATATATATATATATATATATATATATATATATATATATATATATATATATATATATATATATATATATATATATATATATATTTTATTATGCATGATTAGTAATCATTTTTGCACTTGGTAATTGTAGCATAAAACTTACAAACAGAATCGAAATATCGACACGACAGACCCTACCATATTACGATGCGCTGCCTGGTGACAGTAAAAGAATCAAAGTTCATAATGACAGTTTTCGATATCACTTCCGCCGCCAGATGACTCTTTGTGTGAGTCGGGTGTGCCCCCTAGCGGCAGAATAAATACCAAAAACCCACATTGTTACAAAGTAATTATTATAATAAATGATATTACTACGCACAGAAAATCTTGATGTAATGCAGTTTTAACTAAGGTTTGTAATGGCATCAAGCAGGTGTGAGTTGTGACAGATTTAAGAAATTGCTTTATCTATGATTTTATTATCAAGTTCGTAAATTAATAAGCCTGTTATTTTATCTAATACATTTTTGTTAACATTACGTACTTATTGTTCAAGCTTTCTAATTTCTAACTTTACCTTGAATAATATTTCTTAGCATGTAATGAGTTAAAATAAAGATAACTAGATGTTATTTGGATTATGTTCATGACATTTATTAACAAAGAGATATAAGTTTAAGACCACTAATTCTAAATTATTCTAATGTGTGCATTGCCACTCTTTGGCATCGATTCTGTTTGTACTGCATATTGTAAGTCTACTGTCGTGGTCCGAATTTACTACATAATAGGAGTGTACAGAGCTCCTACGCTTAAAGGCCTCCTGGCACAATGGCCGAATACGCGACGCGAGACTAATGTCTACAGCGCGCCAACAAAGATACTTTTTGCGCCGAGGGATGTTGTCTAGTGTCGAATATAATTTTTTTTTAATTATTAAAAAATTGTTTAATAGTTGAGACATTAGTTACTTTAATAGAAATAGATATTTTGGCTGACGCGATTAAATTTTTTAAGTAAATGTTGCCCATCCCCTTCTCGCAAAACGATTTGTTACAAATGTATGGCAGTAGCAACACGTGATGTCACAGGCTCTCTTTCTTATTGCAAATTTATATTGATTGTATCTTTGTTATTTTTTATGATTTACTAAAATGGGTTTTAGATTGTTTATAATAATGTTGTCTAATAATGATCAGAAGAATTTTTTTTTATTTGCCTATTGTGCTCGGGGGCTGGTTGTACAATATGCACATGCTTGCGAGTCTCATGTTATTGTCCTACTTTACTGCAAACCACAATTGCTTTCTGTATTGTACGCTTTGAGATAATTCCCACTGCTTGTTGTCGGTGAATTCATAGAATAAGCGTGATTTTATAAACTATTATTTTAACAATATATTTCTCAGATTAAACTATTTTCAATTTTATAATTGTCCAATCATTACAATCAAATTATTATGATTGGTAAATATATCAATTTTGTTGTGGAAATGATAGATACATGAAGCAATTGTAGTGTTGTATGGAGTTGTTTTCCGTCCTCACCGTCACAGCCGGTTCAGCTCTTTGTTTTATGTACTTAATTATAAACTACTAAGTTGTGTTATTAAACTAATAAAACA
This sequence comes from Phengaris arion, assembly GCA_963565745.1. Classification (NCBI taxonomy): domain Eukaryota; kingdom Metazoa; phylum Arthropoda; class Insecta; order Lepidoptera; family Lycaenidae; genus Phengaris; species Phengaris arion. The sequence goes on along the minus strand of OY751449.1, from coordinate 17,877,939 downwards.
CCATATGACACACGGGCACTGAAACTCATCTATCTAATAACAAATCCCAGACTACTTTTAATTTTTATTTTTATGAGTTTTTGTCTTATAAATAATTTAGAGACATATTTTTCTATTAGCACAAAAATAAAATAAAACTCTGAACATTAAGATAATATGTTCAGCTTAGGGATACACTATTTATATTGGCTAGGTATATCTAAGTAGCTTTGTTATCATAATAATATCATGTGGAATATAATGCACTCTTTAAATATTTCATCTTACTTTACACACTTAAAACTATATTTTGTTAAAGTAATAAAGATCATTATATCGTATTGTTAGCAGGTTTAATAGTATAAAGCATATTAATGTTTCAACTCACATCTTATTGTAAATACATATTGTAGTCTAATATTAGGTACTATAAGTGCAGGTCTAGTGAAAATCATCTAGTCAAAATTGCACATTTTACACTTATCATTTAAACAGAATTTTTATCAATGAATGTTTGGTATTTACATAATAATATGATGATAATATATTAAACACCTATTTTACTAATATACCCTGATGATCTTTACTTAAATTTACTTTAATGTTTGGGAAGTGTGTATCGATCTTATGCTATCCTAATGTAACATTACTATCGCTTTACTGCGCCTTATTGGTGTAATACTACCCTGTTTTGCAGTTGGCCAACTGTTTGTTGTTGCCCACTCATCACAGGTAAGAGTGTTTCCTCAAAACTTCTCAGTCACTGAGATTTGATTGTAAGGTTTAATAAAATTTCAAATTTATTCTCCTCTGTGTTTTACTATAATCTACTTAACATTAAAGACTGTTAAAGACAAGTGTAGGTATCAAAAATTGTACTGCATACAATAGTTTCAGCCCTTAAGAGCTTATCATATTTTGTTATAGCTCTAATGTGCTCAAAAGATTAAGGATAACATGCTTTTGACTTGAGTATCTCAATATAGAAATGAACACATAATATCAGACCCTTTTTAAATATCTTTTGGTTATTGCTATTACAAATTTGAAAAAAAAAACAAAATGTCATATAAAATATAATTAAACAAAACTACTTATTGACTATATATTTTGTAATTGTTATTAGACAAATCTTGTCGCTATGCTCAATAATTTTGTGTAGTCTGCTCCTTTTGAGTGTGTCTTTTCCTTCAGTATTGTGCGTAGTATTGTCGGTATTGGGACATGTATTCTTGTGCCCAGTGGAGTTCCACTATCGTCTATAAGGACAATATTGTTGCTGTCGAATTTAGGAACCTTAACTTTTTGTGTTTGTTTCAATCCTACTAGAATGCCCTTCTTCTTTTGTCCCTTGATGGCAACCATTACTCTGTCGCCGATGAATCCAACACCTGCAAGAAGTTATAAGATGTATATCAAATAACATGACATAAAATACTAATATAAGTAAGTAACTAAATACTACAAGTATAAGTGAGCTTAGATTGAAAGGAAGCTAAGTAATTGTAAACTTACGTTTCTTGTTGTAAACACAAATAACTTTGGGTGGTTTTCCCTCGGCCATAGCTCGTTTACCGATTTCAGAGTTGTCCACCACCCGGAGTCGAGTCAGGAGGCGAACTTCATTTAGACTGGTAGTTGTATGGAAGCCACAAGAAAGATTTGGTCCAAGTTTATTTACAAGATTTCGAAACATTTTTATAAATTTATGCAGAAATGTAGGTACGAAGTTACAAAATTTGACATGTCTCATGTCTGACTTTAATTTTTTTTATGCATTTTTTTTATTTTTTATAATACGGCATCGGCTTAAAACCGTACCATACCGCACCGTATTCCTAAATCGACAAGTCTAAAGTCTAGTCAAAGTCCAAATAAAATAGGGCAGTCAATGCATCAAGTCAGTCGATTCAGTAAAGTGGTGGAAGCTTTACTGAAAGTTCTTAGGGAGTTTTGGAGGAATACAAAATAGCGCGTTTTTTTGAAGTTGTACCACTTGCCCACACTTGTGCTCGTTAACGATTATTTAATGGTTATTATTCTAACAATATTACACAATATTATAAACCAAAATAACAAAAATTTATGAAAGAAAAATGAAAAGGATTGTGTGTTTTATGAAACCACGGTAAAAGTGAAACTTTTTTTCACATTATAGATATTTAACTAAAAATTTTCGGAATAATATTCCATTAAGGGTATAAAAATCGCTTCATCAATCTTAATTTTATAGCACTGGCACACTAGTCTATACATTACACGGTCAGGCGCTGGCGGCGCCTATAGTTCGCATCAGCTGCCCTCATATGCAGGCCAATATGCCAGCATGGCATATTGGCCTCGGCTGCTCTGACGAGCGCCTTTCACTTTATCCCTACTCCGCGGCCGACCGTCACGCGACATGCAACACACAGACGAAAAAGTTTGAGACGATGTAAAAAAGTTTCACTTTAATAATTGTACTACGACTAGACTTTAGACTTGACTATTTAGGAATACGGTGTTGAAAATTGAAACGAAAGTTCTATTTCCCGCCTTTTTGACTTGACACTGGCAAATGGTTATAAGCCGATGCCATATAAATAAAATAAAACATTCGACTGACGTTAACGGTTGAAAGGGATTCTGGCGGGAACCTTGAAAAAGCGCGGTTGACTATAAAACTTAATTTTAAATTTTCCCTATAAATAGTGTTTTTTTTATAGTTAAAGTGAATTTAAATATTGCTATTAGCTGCTGAAAAGCACAATAGCAATGGAGGTAAACGAGGGGGGCGGGTCTCATCCGCCCGCCTCAAAAAAGCGGCCACAGCCTACGGATGAAGGAGGCGTAGGCGTAGGCTCTGGACGATCGGACTACGGCGATGAGCGAGATGCATATCTGCCTTATTACAAACCGAATTATAAAAGACTTTATCCGGAAAACTCAAGCAAAACATACTTTAAAGTGTATGTGGAATCCACAAACGACGATAGATTGGGCAACAAGAGCCCTATATACTTAAACCATATTTTCGCAATGGACATAAAAGGTGTGACGGGTATTCAGAGGGTGAATGCCAATAAAATAGCAGTTATTTTCAAGCAATATAATACGGCCAATAACTTTATTAATAACACCACTTTCCTCACAAAATATAACATGAAGGCGTTCATACCGGCAGCGCAAATTGAAAAAACCGGCATCATTAGATTTGTTGCAGCGAATATCTAACAAAGAACTTTACACAAGACTTTCTTCAATTTATGAAATAGTGGCAATAAGGTTTTCAAAGAAAGTAGGACAAGAGCGCATTGCATTGCAGACTGTAAGCATAATTTTTTTATCTAATGTACTGCCTAATAATGTACAATATGATTTATTCTCGTACAGAGTTTTTGAATACATTCCACCATTACTACAGTGCTATAGGTGTTTTAAATTTAATCATTCAGCAAAGATCTGTAATGGTAAACAAAGGTGTAGTATTTGCGGAGGTGAGCACTTGTATAAGGAATGTGATAAGCCAACAGAAATCAGCTGCATAAATTGCAGTCGGCCTCATCTTGCGATATCTAGATTATGTCCTATTAAAATAAAGAAGATCATTGAAAAGAAAACAATATATCTTATGCAAGTGTCGCCTTAACAAAACAAGTCACCACCAATGAAACAGATTTCCCTTCACTCCCACCACCAAAACCACAACCTGTAAATAGTAATGTTATTGTAAATAAATCTGTAAATATCTCTGCAAGTAAGTCTGTACAAGATCTAAATAAAGTTAAAATAGTCCATTCTAAAGATCTTAAAACTCAAATAATTTCCAACAACAATGTACTTATGGCCCTAGTGCAGACGTTGGTGAAATTAGCCAATAAAGATGACAGTACACCCACTAATATTAAAACTATTAAAGATGCATTATTAAAAAACTTAACATAATGGATTGTGTAGGGCCTAGTTCTACACAATCCAAGCTATGTATTGCGCAGTATAACATTCAAAGCACAAATAGTAAAAAATCTTTATTAATACAATTTTTAAAACAACAAAATATTGATATTTGCCTTCTTAATGAGACATGGTTCAAAGATAATAATTTTAAAATACCAGGATATAATATTTACAACAAAAATTCAAACAATGCACATAATAGAGTTGCAATACTGATAAAACCATACCTTTAATATAATATATTAAATACCAGATTTTATGAAGACATTCAAACAGTTGCTGTATCTGTATCAACAGGACATAGTAGTTTAACAATTCTCTATATATACTGTCCACCTTCAAGAGGGCATATACAAATTAATAGACTCCGTTACTTTATTAATGAGCTACCAAAGCCCATATTTATGAGTGGTGATTTTAATGCTCATCATATTGCATTTGGTTGTCAGTCAACGAAAGGTAGAGGTCAGGAGTTATTTAATTTAATTGATGACTTAGATTTGGGTATTTTAAATGATGGTAGACCTACAACTATAAATCGCCCTGGACAAACTGCTTCTACCATTGATGTAAGCTTCATCAGTGGCAGCCTCGCACCACTATGTGAATGGTCTGTACATGATGATACAATGGGAAGTTACCATTATCCAACAATAACAGAGATTTCATTACATATAGATAAATATCATCTCAATTCCCCTATAGATAGGTTCATATATAAAAAAGCTGACTGGGCAACATACACAGTTCTTTCAAAAATAATATAATTTAATAATAATATTCAATATTTAATGATTTGACACTTCAATCACATGATCCTATTTCAACTTATAATAATTTCTGTTTTCATTTAGATACTCTTAAAGAAATGTCAATCCCAAAGCTCACTAAAACGAACACTTTCATAAGCAGACCACCATCTCCCTGGTGGAATAGTATATGTGAACAAAGTGTTATTGCTTCATATAATGCACTGAAACTATATAGAAAAGAGCCTACTATTGAAAATTATATTTATTATAAAAGAAAAGATGCCCAGAAAAAGAGAACAATTTCAGAACAGAAAAAAATTGGATGGAATAACTTATGTAACACTTTTAATAGAATTACTTACATAAGTAAAATTTGGAATTTATTGAAAATGTTCAAAGGCATAAGACCTAAGAATAAATCATATACAAATGAGTTTATATCTCCACTTTTGGATAAATTATCAGATAATAACAACTTAATTGAAGTAGATCAACTGAACGTTCTTTTTGAAATCAACAATGATAACCCAAATTCAAAATTTTTACTGGATCCATTTTCATGGTCTGGAATTTTTAGCAAGCTTGCACTCTAGACGAAATACAACTCCTGGCTTAGATGATTATCCTTACATGGTAATTTAAAACTTAGATGTATCTGCCCAAAAGTTGTTTCTTAACATCCTCAATTTGCTTTGGCATAATAAATCTATTCTACAGTCATGGAAAACAGTGTGTTGTCCCAATACTTAAGCCCGACAAATCTCCTGAGTTTGCTAGTTCTTATAGACCAATTTCCTTGTCATCCTGTCTTGGTAAAATATTCGAAAATATGGTGAAAGTCCGTCTTGATTGGTATGTTGAATCCAAGTGTTTCATTCCACATATACAATATGGCTTCCGTAGAGGGCGTAGTAGTGCAGACAGTTTCACCTCTTTAATCTCTGACCTGAAAAATGCAAAACATAGAAAATTAAACACTGTTTGCGTATTCCTAGACGTTCAAAGTGCTTTTGACAGTGTTGATCCTGGTATACTAGTTCAAATCATGTCTAGGTTGGGTGTGCCCGGGCACTTATGTAAGTGGATTTTTAATTTTTTGAACAACAGAACAATCTATGCTAGGCTTATCAATATTTTACATGCCACACTATCTCTATTACTGTACAATATATACACAAGTGAAATTTGTAAATATGTAAATAATAGGAATGTAAATATTTTAAAATTTGCTGATGATATTCTATTATACATCAGTAATTACAACTTAGATATTGCAATAGATAATATGAACAAATCCTTATTTCAACTATTACAATATTATAATGATCGAATACATTTAAAAATTAACCCCTCTAAAAGTAGTGTTATGTTTTTTGGCAAAGAAGCCCTAAATTCAAATATTATTTACAATAATAAAATTATAAATAGAGTCACTTCAAAGAAATTTTTAGGAATAATACTGGACCCAAAGCTAACTTTTGAAGAACATATTAAATATATATCCAAAAATGCTCACACAGGACTAAATGTTATCAGATCACTTTGTGGCGTAACATGGGGTGCAGACCCTAAAATATTGTCAATATTGTATAAAAATATTGTTAGAAGTCACTTAGACTATAGCTCACTCGTTTATATGAATAGTTCTCATGTAAATAAATTAGATATATGGCAGAATAAGGCTTTAAGAATAATATCTGGTGCTATGTGCTCAACACCCATAAGGGCCATGGAAGTTGAGACAAAAGTGATGCCTTTGATTTTGAGGCGAATCTTACTTGCTAAAAGATACTGTCTCAAACTAATAGCATCAAACAACACTCAAGTAATAAACAAAATCGTACCTTATATAGATAGATCCCCAAGAAGACCATTAACAACAGCACAAGGTCTACTATGTGGTAATTCTCCAACACTGTCCGATATATTTCTGGAAATAGACAATATTTTTTCAAAAATTAGAAAACAGTTTCCATGGCCATGTTACTCTTTCTCTTATCAGTGTATTTCACATCCAATTAATGTAGTTCAACAGACAATAAACAATAATTCGGAAATGCTTCAATTTTTGGAGGAAAATACAATGTACTATGTTATCTACACTGATGGGAGCAAAGCAAGTGATTATGTACATGCTGCTCTATATGATCCACAAGCAAAATTCTCTTCAAGTTTTATTCTGCATGAACCCTGCTCTATATTTACGGCAGAGATATGCAGTGTATCAGGCATTAATGCGTATTCGCGAAATCAATAACATTATTTTTTTTTTAATAATTTCTGATTTCTTGACTTTGATCACATCTTTAACTACCCTCACAGTTAAATTCAAGTCTAATTATATCCTTTACTTCATTAAACAAATAATTCACCAATACCACAATAAAAATATCCAAATTTTCTTTTTATGGGTGCCTTCCCACAAAGGTATCTCTGGCAATGAAATGGCTGATAAAACTGCATATGAAGGAGTTAATGCTGTTGACGTTAGAAATACAATGAGTGTTCCTATGTCCGATTACTTGCAATGTATTGACCAGAATACTCAAAAGTTGTGGTTAGAAATGTGGAAGAAAGATCAAGATACGAAAGGAAAATGGTATGGAAGCATACAAGAAAGCTTACCTGCAAGACCTTGGTATCATTGTATGCAAGATGCTACTCGAGACTTTATTACTATCATAAATAGACTGCGTTTTGGTCATAATACTGCACCGTCACACCTTGCTCGACTCGGCATTATTGCGAATAAAACCTGTTCATGTGTTCACATCATAGATGATAAGTAACTCTACTGAACAGTTCACATTGCAATTCAAGTGATGGAAGTTGGAACTGTGGAGCACATTATCTTCGATTGTCAAAAATTTTTGATCGACAGACTAGTGTTGGCCAGTGAACTTAGTGATGTTGAAAATAAGGTGTGATTTATTGACCCGCCCGCCGCCATTAAAACAATTATTACAAGACGAACTTACAAGCACATCTACAATTACATAAATAATACAATTAAAACAATTTAATGGAATGTGCTCTTATACGTAATATACGTCTATGAATAATAACTTCAGTAGAGTACTTATCATCTATGATAAGAGTTGACCTAAAGGTTGTAAACACCGAGTCATAAAATCCCAAAAAAAAAAAAAAAACGGTTGAAAAAATATGCAATTGATGTTTTGTTTTTCTAACTAAGTGGTTCATCATAAAATCATTGCCAGTATCAGTCTTAAAAGGCGGGCAAAACGTTACTTTCGTAGTAGTATTTTTTAATTAATTTTAATAATAAAAGCTCATAAGAGTTTCAAGTGCACTCATTGCAGTCATTATAGAGCCCCCGAGACGATCAAAAGGTTTGACTCAAAAACGGCAATTTTGGTTTGAGTCAAACCAATTTGATCGTTTATAAAGCTCGTTTGAACGGTTTGTCAAATATTTTTTGTTTTGTCAAACCGTTTGATCGTCTCGGGGGCCCTTAAGCATAGTTTACACGGAGCCAACACTGGCTGCCAATAAGACTGGCAGCCAGAGAGCACGAATGCTTGTGGGATAAGCGTTGCGATGCATACAAAAATAAAGAAATGCGCGCTTCGGCACTAGAACAACTTCGTGTAGGAATGAATATAGAAGAACTGACTCTCGATGAAGTTAAATCAAAAATCAAAAGTATTCGAAATACGTACTATTTGGAACTCGACAAAATCGAAAAATCTACAAGATCTGGGGCTGGGGGGAGCGTTTATAAGCCAAAGGCAAAATGGTTTGATGAATATGATTCGTTTGTAAAGCCGGTTTCTATGAGGAGAAAAACCATAGTAAGTAAAATCACATTATTATTTATTTTAAACGAAAATTACATTTAAGCAAAATTATAAAGCCACTTAAAGACACACGCATACTACAACAAAAGAAGCTCGTGTATTTGTCCGTTTCAATGTTGATTTTCGAAGTCTATTGTTAATGTATGCTATTTAATTGCCAAGGAACTCTTCCTTCGTTATTAAACATATTTTTTAAAACTTCTCTTTTCTCTCTTGCTATTTCTGCTGAATGATTGCTACCTTGATTGCCAATACTCTGTAGGGCATGTATTTGGCTCCTCCATGAACCGGGCTGAATATTTCCCTGTTCATCTTCCCTATCAACACAAGTAGCGGTGATGTATGAATTTGATTTCTTTCGTAGCCAATTATGAAGGGCACAACAAGCACAAACGATTGCATCTACTGTTTCCAAGTTAGTTAGTATTGGCTTTTCTAATACCTGGAATCTACTAACTAAGATTCCAAATACATTTTCAATTATCCGTCTTGCCCGAGAAAACCTGTAGTTAAAAACTTTTTCTTCTGTACTGAGGTTTACACCTGGATACGGCTTCATTAAATAAGTCTTTAGTGGAAATTCCGCATCTCCTGCGATGACTCCGTTGTCAGGTAATAAGTTATTTTCCAGGTCTTGGTATATATAACAATTCTTAAAAACTCCTCCATCAGATGCGCTACCACACGCGCCGACATCTATGTATGAAAAACAGTAGTCGTGATCGGCAATAGCTAACAATACGACGCTGCTTGTTTTTTTTATAATTGAAGTATAAACTTCCACTTTTAGGAGGAGCTTTAATTGTCACATGTTTTCCGTCTATAGAACCATAACATAAGGGGAAATTCCATCGTGTTTTAAATCCCCTTTCGATGTTTTTCCATTCTTCTGCGTTTGGTACCTGTAAAAAAGGGTAGTAATTAAAGCGGCCTATTTAATACCATTTTTAGTCACAACAAAAAAATCTATAACATTACAATTACATTAATTTATTTTGTTTAATTACAGGATAACATGGATACCCCAAATAGCAATGAATCAGGATTATCGAATAGCAATGAACCAGGACCATCGTTGGTTCCACGCTCTGAAAATGGGTTAGAAAATGAGTCTGCAGAAGAGATACCTCGATTTACCCCACCCACAAAACCTAAGCGGAGCAAGTTATCACAGATATCTAACATGATAAATGACTTAAGGGAAATTAACGACAACACACGCTGCGAAGAAACAGATCTTGACCTATTTGGAAAAAGCGTCTCGGCACAATTAAAAAAATTTACAAAGGAACAGGCAGTCATTGCTAAGGAAAAAATACAGAGTATATTGACTCAATGCATGCTCACAGATATACGAGCCAAGAATGCGTATCAAGTGCAACAATCGGTTCAGCAATCGCAAAATACGCTACCTACTAATTGGAATTCTACACAAGTTCTTCCGTCCTACATAGTACCCCAATACTCTCTGACAACACCTACAATCTGCCCTCCTCCAGAGTCCAGTCCATCGACATGTTCTTTTTCGTGTTCCCAGTTTACTACTAATGTCATATCCCCAGAAACTCCATATAATTATGACAGTTACGGCGAAAGCGTAGACAACAGTGATGCCATTCAACAAGCCTTCAATAACGCTTAATATTAATATATATGTTTGTTGTATTTTGTAATAATGTGTGCCCTATTATTTCAATTTTAAGTAAATACTCGTAAATAAACACTTACCTTAATAAACTGTTTTAATACTTCATAAATTGTTCGACAAACTTCTGGTATGAATTGTGATATAGATGGTTTAGAAACACGGTAAAAATGACTCAAGCTTCTATAACTCATTCCAGATGCTAAGAACGATAACGTTACTTCTAATTTTATTTTTGCTGGTAATGCATCTCTCATCAGTGTCTTGGCGCTGAATCGAGCTCTGTATAAGCGAAAGCAACTCATCAAAGTTTTCAGCAGTAACCCGCAACGCCAACCTGTACTCAGAAGGATCTTCTAATCTTAGTTGTTTCAGCAATAAGGCAGAAGCTCCAGTTACAGGTCTATCGCTTAACCATTTTCTTATCCAAAGTCGTTTCGCTCCCTTTTTTTGTAATATATCAATCAACTCTTCTCTTAATAGTGCAGAGATATTCCTTAAACATTTCTTTTTCAACAGCCTTTGCCGCGTATTCATTATTTTTTCCAAACGTGTGCACACCAGAAGAAAAAATCCGTGAATGATTGGCCGCGTCTAAACAACAAGGGCCTGGCCAAGGCTGGCTTGTCTGCAGACTGGCGCCAGCATTACTGGCTTCGTGTAAACTCTGCTTTAAGTCAAGTCTGTCGATTTAGTAAAGTCAAAGAGTAAAGTGGTAGACGTTTTAGGGCGTTTTCACATTGCGCGGTGCGATATCGTATGTCACATATACACCGATAAATTACATGCTCACACTCGAAAACGCTTAGGTACTGAAACTTACTACGGACGAGGGACTTTTGGAGAAAACACAAAATAGGTAATAACGCTTTTTACCCGATTGGGGTTATCTTTTTTACGCGTATCTTCTATGTAAATTCCTACAAACTCACAAATCTTCCAAACGTCTGGATGGATTTTGACAATATATTTATATATTTGGGTACCTATATGCATGTGACACCAAAATGAATAAAATGTTTTTATTTGTTCTTTGTCGCAAAAAATTATACCTGTTTTTGTTTTAATTTATCGTGAATTAATAGTGATATTTAATCATCAAAAAGTTTTTTTTTTAAATCCCGCGCAAATCAAAAAAAAGGATATGTACTGGCAAAACAGGCAAAACGAAACGTGACGTCATCGTACAGTCGAACGTGTATCAACCAAGGTATCAACTTTCAAAAGTCATTTTTTTAATATTTAAGGCGGAAGGTAATAAACCATTGCCAGTGTCATTTTCCATTGTGTCAAGTGAAACAGAATCTTCGTATAAGGCTGAGACTTTAATATTATGATCTGGAATCCGAAAGTCCGAAGAAAATTCTCAGCATTAGAAATAGAACTGCACTAATTTAAGAGTTGAAAATCGAACACATGAGTGTTGAGTCAAATAGCAATGTCATATATGACAGCTTGACACTCGTAACTTCCATTTTCAACTCTATTATATAAGCGCAGAGTTCTACTTTCAGTGCACTGAATTTTCCAGGGCCAGGTGGATTCCGGGTGATAAAGTCCGTAATAAATCTAAGAGTACAGAAATCTCGATCCTCAAAATTTATGTTTTTTTAAATATAATTCGTTATATTAAATAATAATAAATAATTAATCGTCACTCAACAGGTTAATGATAATGTAATTTAATAAAATCGAAAAAAAAAATGTATAAATTCTCGACACTGGCAGAATGGTGCAAAACTTTTGCAACCACCTTGCCATAAATAAAAGAAGAAGAACAGAGTTTTGCCGGGGAATTCAATGGGTGACGTGTGGATTTTGTAATGATTTCATAAATTTGTGTTATTTCGGTTCTTAATGTGTAATATTGGTGGAGTATTAACTATTAAATATTCGTTATCGTGTACAAGTGTGGGCAAGTGGTACAACTTTTAAAAACGTGCTATTTTGTGTTTCTCTCCAAAACTCCCTAGGAACTTTAAGTAAAGCTTCTATCACTTTACTGAATCGACTGACATGACTCATTGACTGCACTGACTATTCTTTGACTGACTTTGTAAAATCACACCTTTGTTGTCGAAAAAAGCATTTAAAAAACAATTTGAGACGCTAGACACATTATAAATAGACTAATTATAATAAAAACAAGTTATTTTGTTATTATAAATTAGACACAATATCCACTGCTTAAGAAAATTGCAAAAAAAAAATAGTTTAAAGCGAATGCGTTATTTTAAAAATAATCATTGTAAGACATGCGAGTTCAAAAGCCTTTTTGGACCTGATTATCCACATATAATCTTTTGTGGTCTCCTATTAAACCTTACCTAATATAGAGTTTCTTCTTAAAAAAATCATGTATACTATGTGGCCTGATCATTAAAAATCTCAGAAAAAAAAAACGGTAAAAATACCACTCTTACATAACAGGCTGATAAAGGTTTAACAGTTTGATGTTTTTACATATGAATTGTTTTGTCAAAAACTACACAAAATACAGAACCAAAATAAATAAATACACATTTCTTAGGCTTTTCTAGTTATGAAAAAATGTTTTAAAATTGTCAAAATTTCAGTTAAGTAAAAACTTACAAACAAAAAATCTTTAGAGTCGTCTTTCGTCATATTTTTTTAAATGTTTTTGTAAGACAAAAATTAACTTAATTGACTATTTTACATAAAAATATTAGTCGTCTTTCGTCAATTTTCTTAACTGTCTTTGTTAGGCATAAAAATTTACTAAATTGAGTATTTTACATAAAAATATTAGTAAGTTAGATTAAAGATTTTAAATAAAAAGTATATATTTTATTTATTTATAGTTATATCCGTCGCGTAGCGCAAGATCGCAGATTTTAACGTTGTATGCAAGTATATCAGTTCGTATAGAAAAACCGCGTAGTGCAACACACCGACATAGCGACAGCGCGCGGTAGCGCGTCACGCGCGCAGACTCTGCTAACGGGCGCGGAGGTGCGGGACGTTCCGCGGGGTATAACACACTAGCTCCGCAGTGCCGCTCGCGTCTTTAATGCGTAAGGACGCTACTACAATGGATCTTGACGTGGATAGATTTATATTTGAAATTGAACAACGCCCAGCAATTTGGGACATGAAATCCAAAGAATACAGTGACCACGTACAAAAAGTGAAGAAATGGGAAGAGATTATAAGTATATTTACAGATGAGGGTATATCACTTGAGGAAAAAGAAAACATGGTAAGTAGGTTAACTCTTTTATTTTTCTTGGAAAAACAACTTAACAATTAAAACGTAACTCAAATGAGTAAATTTTAAGCGTATTTGTTTTGCCACGGCAAAGGGTCAATATTAATAAAAAAACCAGCTAAATTATTTCTCATGAAATCACCGCTTGTACTTGTTCAAACTCTGTTTCTCGGAATTTCACATAAACCCTCTACATCACTATTGAACAATATGCCTTTCTCTTACGAAATTGTGAAGCACGCAGCACGCTTTTATTATTTTTATTGATAAATTTACGTTTACATTTAATGGTCGTTGAAATATTCGCCATTTGTGTGCTAAAATTCCAAAAGTGCATTCTATATACCTACGTGCTCGACTCAAACGATAGTTAAATATTCGTTTTGTAAAATTCAAGTTGGCTCCTGCATATGGTCTTAAGACATGTTCAGAAATACTAAAAGCTTCATCACCTATGAAAAAAATATGGAAGATCATTGGGAATTCCCGAAACTTTTGACTCTTTTGGTATATTAAGATTATTTTCCATAAGTTTCTTGTAAAACATTGAATTGTTGAATAAATTACTATCGCTACATTTCCCGTATGCACCAATATCAACATAAACAAATTTGTAATTAGCATCACAGATGTCTAATAATAATATTGAAAAATTATGTTTGTAATTGTAATACAATGACCCTGTAAGAGATGGTTTGTAAACACGGATATGTTTTCCATCGATTGCTCCAATTGGGGAAAATTTGCACGTTGATTGAAACCTTCGGCTTTATTTAGCCACATTTCAGTCGTAAGCTCTGGTAAACATTCTGTTCTTATTATGTCCCAAAAGGCTGTACAAACTTCGTCCACAATTTTTTGAATAGTTGATAGTCCAAGTCAACGAGCATCCGCTTGCCAGGTACCTGAAACATAACATACTTTTAAAATTTTATTTCAGGACAATTATTGCAAAGAAGATGGAAAACGCTCCGTGACGCTTTTGTAAAACAAAGACGACAATTAGCTACTGTCAAGAGTGGATCAGCGGTTTCTAATACAAAGCAATACAAATACTACAAACAACTCTTATTTCTCTTGCCGGTGATCACAACTAACGCGACTCATAATAGTATGGCATGTGAAGAAGACAACGATCCCGGTGATAGGCCCCAAGAAGACAATATTATGATGCCACCCGAATCAAAGAAGCATCTCTCAGCACAACAGCAGCAGTTTTAATCAACCATATGAAATTGCTAGCACAAGTACTCAGCAGCCGATTACACAATATGAAGATCTAATGTCTCCAAGTTCCGTAAATACGCAAAATTCTGCAGAGTCTGCACTTTTACCCTTATTTGATGACTAAATCTACATTTATAAATTAACATTGCCATTGACATAAAAATTGTGATTCTTAGATTTAATAGCTATAATTTAGTAAGTAAGTAATAAACATTTGTGATTTCAGGAATAAAAGCTGTGATTGACAGGTTATAGTAGTGATAATTCAAAGCTGTGATTTTTAGGACTGTAACAATTTAGAGATAATATTGTTTCTGTATTATAAGAGTTTAATAGAAAAGTGTTTCAAGAACTGTGATTTGCAATAATTAAGAGTAGGTAAAGATAATTAAGAACAATTACAGACTGATTTAAGAACTTTTTAAAATAAAAGAAAATGTATGTTTAAGACAAAAGTGATTTGGATAATTTGTTAAATAAACGCATCATAAATCAAATTTGTAGTTTTAATGGGATATGATTTTCTTTAGGGATTGTTTAAAAGTATTAAGTCGGTTAACGTACCTACTGACCAGTTCAAGTATAGGTATTTTGTTCACTTACCTTAGTGTGACCCAAAGCTTTTCCTCCGGCGTAATGCAAAGGCGAAAATTTGTGTCAGTTCCCGTGATGGCCGTTCGAATTTTGCCTAATAAATAATCAAACGATTCAGTTGACATTCGTGTGTAGTTGAAAAAATTATCTTCATATTTTCTTAAGTCTTTGTAATTCCGTACAAATAATCCATTTATCGATCTCGTTCGTAAAAAGGGATGTATCCAATATCTTCTATGGACACGGTATCTTCTAATTTGAGTTTACAAGAACCACATTGATAAAATAATTGCAGCATCCTGAATTATTTCCGTATTAACCATTTTTAAGTACTATCACCACGGCGATCGACTGTGAAGTGAAGTTTTTATTTGGCGCGGGGCCGTCGTACAATGCCGCTCCGGGCGGAGACGCGGATAAAACTGAGCGGTGAAGCAGATCTGCTCCTCCGTCGCCGCGCGCGGAATCTGCCGCTCCGCGCAACGCGGCGGGACGCGTTGCCAGTGTGGGAATCGCCTATCATACAGTTTTTATGTGTTCGTATGTTTTTTATACGAAAATAAAAAAGTGGGTTGTATGTAGAAAATAAAACCGACTTTTAGGCGACTCCACAGTTCTATGTTCATTAGTAATTTAAATTTTCGCTATTTTGTTTTGAAAATGCCTGGCGTCCGATATCGTACAACGGTTAATAGCAAACATCGTATTAATATTTTTTATTTTCTGTTTTTTTATAACACTACCTAGTTCTTCTAACACTAGGATATAACATACAAACGAATGAATTTTGTTTTCTAACTTTTCGTTAACTAGGTTGTTTTCGTCGAGGATTGTAATTAAAACAAGTATACGTAGGAAATCTATTTTCATGTACTAATACAATACTAACAAAAACAAAATAATAACATGTAATCTTCACAACAGTTTATAGTGCTCAAACAAGATGGACTGTCTCTTCTTATCGCCTTGCACCACTTTTTCTTACATACTTGCACCTTTCGGCTTACGAAAATAAACTTTGTCTGATGCAGTTTTTGTGTTATTTTCGCACATAGGGACGACACAATATTTATAACATGGGTTGCTGTGCTTTTCCATAATTTTATTACTTATATTTTTAACTTTGTGAACTAATCACCATACCATACTTACCCCGTTAGTCATGCATATTGAACATATTAATCTAATACATAAATGTTTATTACATACATACATAAATCACTCATACTTCCACAGAGTACTTTTTTACATTATGAAATTTTATATTATGCATATTTCCCTTCGGGGTAGGCAGAAACAACAGATCGCCACCTGCTACGATCTCTGCACAACACTTTCGCCTCTCAGATGTTTATTTATTGTGTAAATACATACACTTAATAATAAATTATAACTAAATATTAAAAAAATAATTATTATTGATTAGTATGGTGTATGTAATCTAATGTATATATTATAAAAATATTAAAAGGACATACTATTTCAGGGTTATCTTTACGAACTATAGCAAGAATTGGAAATGAAGGAAAATTGGCGACAGCGTCAGGTTCTAAAATAGTTACGCCAGGGAAAAATCGTAAAACAAGGAAGGACAAAATTACAATGGATAATTTTGACATTGGAGTTCTACGCCGAAAAATTCATGAATTTTATACCATGAGAAAGGAAATTCCAACAGTAAAAAAAAATACATTATCTACTAAAAGAGGAAATTGGATTTCAAGGTAGTCGGAAAGTTCTCAGACAGCATATGAAAAAGATTGGTTTCCGATTCAAAAAGACAAAAACCAACAGAAAAGTTCTCATGGAAAGGAATAATATAACGGCATGGCATGCTCGTTACCTGCAGGTATTATGCTTTATTTTTGATGGTGTTGAAATAGTAATAATATGAACAAATAATAATTTATAAAATTCATGGACTACATAATCACAGACTCACTTTACAATAATTCTACTATTTCTTGTTTATTAACTACTAGCTTCCGCCCGCGGCTTCGCTTGTGTGGTATGGAATAACTGATGCTTCACTCCTATTGGTCGCAGCATAATATTATATAGCTTAAAGCTTCCTCGACAAATAGATTGTACTGTATGTGCTGACAGTGTCTTCTTTTGTTAAATATGAACTTTAAAATATTCATTTTCAGAAGGAGTATTGGAACCCATATCTAAAGGGCAAAGATTTATTATTGTCCATGCTGGTGGTGATCAAGGTTTTGTGGAGAACTCATGTTTGATATTCAAATCGCAAACAAAGATTATCATGATGAGATGAATCACTAATTTAAAAAAATGGGTTATTGAAAAGTTGGCCCCCAATTTAAGGGAGCCCAGTCTAATTATCATAGATAATGTTCCTTATCACAATATGAGCCAGAACAAACCTCCAAACACAAACTCCAAAAAAGTGACATAGTTGAGTGGCTCCAAATGAACCATATTGAATATTCAGAAGGGTATACAAAACCTCAACTATTAGAAATTGTTCAGAGGAATAAACCTGAACCAGTTTATGTTTTTGATGCTATCTTAAAAGGATTGGGACACAAGGTAAAGTATTGTAATTGATTTTAAAGTATTATTGGTAAGTTCATGTACGACATTTTACTAACGCAATTATTTTATTTTGTTTTTACAGATATTGCGATTACCGCCATATCATTGTGACATCAATCCTATTGAAATGGTTTGGGCATCCATGAAACGGAATGTTGCAGAAGTTAATACTGGGAAGACATCCAAAGATATGCCAGAAATGGTAGTAAATGCCTTTAACAGCATTTCCATCGATGAATGGCGCAATCATTGTGCTCATGTCAAGAAACTCGAGGAAGAGTATAGGAAAATATTTGGATGAACCATTTATTGTCCAATTAAATTCAGAAAGTGAAGACTGCAGTGATAGTGAAAATGGTTTTGAAGATGAAAATGACGAAGACTTTAATTCTATACGGCCACTAGACATAGTATTGGTAGAACAATTATAATAAAAAATATGAAAATCACATGAATGTATCCTTATTTACAATAGTTTTCATAATTCCTTTCCAATAACTCTTCAAGTGCGGATGATCCCAACAAACTTACTATAACCAGAGTAAGAGTAGCAGTCAAATCTCTAGTTTAGCGATAGTTTTTTTTTACCAAACACTTAGTTTTACTCTGGCTAAAGTTAAATGAGATAAGCCACTAAGCTCTCAAAAATCTCGCTTAACCAGGCATCGGCTTATAATCATTTGCCATTGTCAAATTAAAAAGGCGGGAAATAAAACTTTCGTTTCAATTTTCAACACCATATTCAAAATCGTCAAGTCTAAAGTCTAGTCAAAGTACAAATAAATAGTCAGTGCAGTCTATGAGTCATGTCAGTCGATTGAGTAAAGTGGCAGAAGCTTTACTGAAAGTTCCTAGCTAGTTTTGGAGGGAAACTGAAAACAGCATGGTTTTAGAAATTGTACCATTTGCCTTGTTTGTGCACTTGTGCACGTTAACGAATATTTAATGGTTAATATTCTATCAATATTACACATTAAGGACCAAAATAACACAAATTTATGAAAGAAATGCAAAATCCACAGCGTCACCCATTGAATTCCAGACAAAACTTCAACAATGATTTAAACTGTGAACTGTCTATTTTAGGTGCGATGACGTTGTGACGTCATCACAAACAACTCAAGCGCGCGAAAATGGCGTTTTTAAATCGCCCAAGAATTATTGTGATTTTAAAACATTTTTTCCAGTAGAAACTTAAAAAAAAAAAATACATTCATACTCCCCATTATAGTATTTGAAAAAAAAACTGTCAACTATATGTCACATTTTTTTTAGAGGTTCGACGCCATGAGTTTTCGCGTATAGCTTGCTTTTTCACTACAAGACACAACATTTTTCCATTTGCTAAAAAACTATATTTGCACATTAGTTACAAACATAATAGTGTTATGGCATAGTAGATGTGTGTGATATGTGTATTAATAAATAAAGTTACATCGGTATGAGACTTTTAATGCCAACAAACAACATCTTTCAAAATTAAACATATACTTAGCTAGTATAAAAAATACAAAATGGCGGACTTTGGCGCCAAATTGTAGTTAAGTAGTTCAATTTTTTTTTACCAAACCTAGCGAGTAGGGTATTTAAATTTTTAATTTATTTCTCATTTTAACTTAAAGGAAATTAAAATGAGATTTCGAAAATATACCTACATAATATGTCACGTATTTAAATTTAATCAGGAATAATTACAACCATTTTAATTACATAAATAATTCGAATAAATATTTTGTAATCAATGCATTCAAATAGTAGTATTTTTGCTTTAAATCGACCAAGTGTGTGTTAGATTTAAACAAAAAAGTAATAAATAATATAAATAAAAAACCCGACTTTAAAAAATATCGGTTGTCTGTAAAGTCGGTTTACAGACGATAGTTGAACATGACAACGTCAACAACAACAACAACAACAATAATAATAATAATAATAAAATGCGAGGTAACGCAACTTGGTAACGGTAACAAGTAACGGTACTTGGTAATAGTACTTGGTAACGCATGAGTCATGTTTTTTCGTGCGTTCAGTCGGCTCCATCGAATTATAAGACGTTATCACGTCAAAAAAAAAATACCTAAGCAACGCACTAAAAAGACCGAAACAAGATAGAGCTGAAAGCATAAGTGAATTAATTGACATTATGTTTGGAAGCAGGCGGGACCCATTTATTTTTGTACGATTTATAATTAGCAAATGGGCCCCGCCTGCTACCAAACTTATTGTCAATTATTATAGCTTAATCTTTTTTCAGTCTTTTTAGTGCGTTGCTTAGGTATGTTTTTATTTGCAGTCGGGTTTGTTTTTTAATTATTTATTTTTTGTAGTTGTAACACTTCCCCAATTATGTACTCGTGAGTCGTGACTCGTGAACGATTGTATTTTAATGGTTACAGAATGAGAATAGAAATAACTTAATTTATGGAAAAATACCAAAACAACAACGTTACACTTTTTTCACACCCGCTAAATTTTATTGATGGCGTGCACTTAGTGCATAGGTACGTAATATAAAAATAAAGTATTTGTTAATAACAATACTTGTAAATCATTAGTTCGGGCGGCATAGGCCAATATTATAATAGGTATATACCATAACATAACGTACATATTTTATGTAAGCAATTTAAAACCGACACTAAACACGTCGTATTGTCTGTGACGTGGGGCGCGATGTGTTCGTCCTGTAAATCTTCTGTACCTAGGCGGCTCCAATCGGCCAGAACTCCTTGAAGGTCGGTAAGTGATGGGTCGGAACTCTCACCACAAAGGAATTAAAGTTCACTTTAATGTGACGAGATTCCTAACGTTCGACCCTCAAGACGAAGTTGGTTCTGCTCCTGATGTAGTCCACGACCTGCTCGACGGTCGACCGACACCAACTGCAACTTGGACACGTACAACGGTGCCGCGATGGTTGCGGACGACGGGTTTCTTCTTTTTCCTCTCAACTTTGATGAACCAGTCATCATCAGACGTACGGTCTTTTTTAGAAAGAGGACGTTCTGCAGTCGAGTATCGGCGTTATTTAATTAATTATTAATTTAACTAATTAATTTACTGAGGTATCTGTGAGAGTCGAGGGAGCACCCGAATATTTTAAAACAATTAGTCCTAACATAATATTATTTGTGATCGAATTCGGTTTGTTTTGTTAAAAAATATTAAAAGAATATATAATTTTTCATGTGTTTATTTTTTTAAATAAAGAAATAATTTACATTGTTGTCAGCGTATTTACAACTTAAAAGCGTAATAATAATTTATAATAAATAATAATTCGATTGAGTTTAAATAGTTAAGGATATAATAACTTATGTTTGTTTAATTTAAATTAAAAAATAGAAATAAATACCTACTTGATTGTTTTTCAGTGGATTTATCTGTAGTTTCCAGTGGAAGCTAGGGTTTACCCCTAATTTTGTAAGTAAAAAAAAGATTCTGACGAATTGAGAACCTTTTTGGAAGTCGGTTACTAAGCTTTAAAAAATACTTAGTTATTACCGTTTAAAAGCAGATTTTGAAAACGTCGTAGATAGGCATGTTGAATGTAAAAGTGCATCTATTTAATGTAAAATCTTTAGATTAAATAAATATTATGTAAAAGCATTAACACACGTACGGATGTGGTCCGGAGCAGACCATGGATTTAGTTGCTAACGAAGGTCATGTATCTTTATTCAACAATTTCAAAATTTGGTTTGTAAAAATGTGATATTCGACGCTAGACAACATCCCTTTTTTAAGACGTGAGGGATTTAAAATGCTAGCAACGTATTAAAATATTGTAATATTAACTTACAATATTATTATGACCGAATTTTAACACTTGTTACATTTTTGTCTTGGTCCATTTATTAATTATTTAATTGACTACGATTCACTAAATACTAACTCTAAGCTTTGTTTTACATAGTATAAAATGTTTAATACATTATTAATATAAGTAATATTAAATACAATATATTCTGTGCAAACATATTTGTGGAGAAATGGCAACAATTTCTCACTTGACATTTCTAATCACAGTGTTACCATTACAAAAATACATTCTACAGTAAATATTAATTACAAAAGAAAGTAACCTAACCCTTAGACTGGGACCATATGATCCCGAATCCGGCTGGCCCGGGAAAATTCAGAGCACTGAAAATAGATGTCTGCCTATATATACAATGTCGTATACAATAGAGCTGAAAATAGAACGCACGAGTGTCGAGTCAAATGTCAATGTCATTTATGTTAGCTCGACACTCGACACATCGATTTTCAAATCAGCGTAGAGGTCTTTTTTCAGTGCTCCGAATTTTCCCGGGTCCGCCGGATTCCGGATTATATAGTCCCAGCCTTAGCACGGTGCAAATCTTATAAACAGTGTTTTAACTTCACAGAAACGGTCGAAAGTCTAATATCTAATTAATATTTGTACCGTGCTCTTAGGCTGGTTATCGTGTATGTCGCGCTGATCGCTCGCTATCGTCAGCGCCGACACCGAAATGTATGAAATGTCCGCACTGACCGCTACGCGTTATTCGAAAACGCTCTATAGAATTGCATAATTATAAATATTTCGACCTGGCGGCGCTGACGGTTAGCGCGATACTAAAACCCGCCTTAGATGTAGAGTTTTTCATAATTAATTTTATCTTCTTAGGATTATTAACAATATATACTACATAGGTTTTTATAAAAAATAATGTAATGCAATTATTGGCTAAATTATCAATTCTTTTAAATGGAAAAATAAAAAAATAAAAAATATTTCTGAATTTAAAATTCGAATTCTACCAGGGTTCCGCCATTGTTCCAGCCAATGGCAATGGAATCAATACACGTTAGTACGCTTTTTGCGAAATTCTATCATTCTTAGCTAAACTAAGTTTAATAAAAACCAGTGTTGTGCTGTACGCAGTAAGTACAACTTTTGTCTTTATTATTACTAAAGAGAGTGTTACTTTCATAAGATTCATAAGAATTTAAATTGGTAACGAAACTAAGATCGTACCTACTTTAACCGAACGGTTAACAAGTCTCTCTAGGCAAATCTTTATTCTTCTATTAGGCTTTAGTCACGACTTTCCCAATCTTTTAAGGATTTTCAAGAATTCCTGTTGTCTTTAGGGTTTTGAAATGGTTTTGTGCTGGTCGCATCGGAACCGGCTGCAGTCGTGGTCCCTGCTGGCGGCCATCACGTCGCCGAGGTGCGCCGCGACCGCCTCCGCGCTGCCCCCGCGGGATATCCTGGAACACACCGGCGTCGTGGTCAGCATCATCGTCACATAGAGGCGAAATGATAGACAAGGTAAGCAGTCAGTGTTACAATAGGCATGTATGCTAAGGTCATCTTACACATGAAGGTGCATAATGCATAGTTACAAGTTGTATAATACCTCATTTAAGTGAAAAGTTATCAAAGTAATGTTTAACACTGGATTCGTAAAGTCATATAATACAAACGGCATAGGTAAGTCTTTCAACATAATAATATAATATTATGACAATAGTTGTATGATGTTGTGTCCAATAGTAATAATATTAAATACATACTTAATAGGCATGTCGCCTAAAACAATTTTTTTCGTCTATTCGATGCTAGACAACATATTAACAAACAATCTAAAACTCATTTTCGTATATCTTAAAAAACAACGAAGATACAAACAATTTAAATCTACAATATGAAAGAGAGCGATATATCGGCCTGTGACGTCACGAGTTGTAACAAATCGTTTAGCGAGAAAGGGATGGGCAATATTTTTTATTGGCTTATAATTTATTCGCGTACCTATTTCTTTTAGATTTATGTATCATTAACCAACAATTTAAAAATTGAATTCATAAAAATGTGATATTCCACAGTAGGCAACATCCCTATTATGCCGTAAAATATAATAATATTATGTACATATAATGTTATCTAAGTCGAGCAATGTAATTCAAAACTTTGTAAAGCTTTTTTTTGCTTATATACCAAATACACTGGCGGACACATAAACTGCATCAGAGTGCAAGAACACATTCAATCAAATTTTATTACGAAATATGCAAACTTTTTACATTTCTTGGTATTGAAAAATAAAGGTTGGTTTATAAACACAAAAACAAAATCAATTTTATATGTGGTGTCATAAAAGAAAGAAAATATTCTATAGAAGAAATCTTGTCAATTTACTAAAGATTAACTCATTGTTACGTTAATGTTGTGATTGATGGTTATTTTTTTTTTGTTTTGTTACATGTTGAATTATCGTTTCTAATTGTTTAATTGCTAGTCTGTTTTCATTTTAAACACGTTTTCTCTCACGAATATGGACCTATCGCCCGAAAAAGCCGCACAAATTGTTGATCTAGTGCTGCAAGGCCTAGACCAACGAACAATTGCTGCAGATTTAAATGTAAATCAGTCTACGGTTTCCCGAGTTTATAGAATTTTACAGAAAAAAAGAGGTTTTACTCGCGAAATAGGTTTTTAACGTCTATAAGCATTAAAAAGGAGCTCCACTAGGTACGTGACTTATCAGTTAGTGCACGAACCATAAGAAGAAGGCTAGAAGAGCGTAAAAGACCAAAATTGTCTGCAGCTCACGGGCAAGCTCGACTAAGATTTGCTTGTGAACACTTAAATTAGATTGAAGAGCAATGGGCTTCCGTATTATTCACTGATGAGTATAGCACTTGTTTGTACGGTGCTGATGGTCGCAGACTAGTCTACCGTAGACGAGGAGAGCGATATACTTAAAATTGCATTGAGGAGAGGGTTTCATTTGGATTCGGGTCTTGTATGATTTGGGGCGGCATATCGATGGATGCTTGAACTGAACTTGTGTTTATTGACGCAGACACACATGGCCGTGATAGATGAGGCTGATGCAGGATAATGCTCGTCCGCACGCAGCGAGACAAGTTGAGGAATACTTTACTCAGGTTGACATTCGTTCTATGGATTGGCCAGCACGCAGCCCGGACCTCAATCGGATAGAACACGTGTGGGACAACGTAAAAAAAAAAAGAATTTACAAGAAATCCGGTCCCAACAACGGTTGCGGAGCTCAGAGTTACATTGTCACAAGAATGGGACAATACTCCGCAAGATCTTTTAAAAACACGGATCAGGTCGATGCGGAACCGACTTGAATCAGTTATTAGGGCAAGAGGAGGTAATACACCTTATTAAAAACAAAAAACAACTTTATTTCTTAGTATTTTAAAATTTTCATAATTAAGCTGTTTTTGTTCTATTCACTGTTTCATTCCAAAAAGCTGCAAAAGGAGTGATTTGATTCTTTTAGTGAGAAAAGTTGACCTAAACACACATGAATTGATTTATTTGCAATCAGATTAAGAACCAGTCTTAGCATTATCGTTAAAATAAAAAAATAGTTTGCACTTTCACTAATTATATTTCATTGAAAGTTATCTTGCACTATGATACAGTTTATGTGTTCGTCAGTGTATTAAAACTATGGACAGTACGACCAAGTTCTTAATGGTCCGCGGCAATTATTGTTGTTCCTGGAATGGAATTGACAGACGTATTAATAACAAAGAGCATGTTAGAAGGGTTCTGTAAATATCAAAGGGCAAAAGGTTTTATTCAAATTATTTCAAAGTTATGGTCCGATTTTTCTCAAAATAATTTTCCTAAATAGCAGGACTTTTCAGCATACAAAATTGTAAGTTTCTAACTCTCATTGTTTAGAAATGCCAGGCAGGGACCAACTTGCAAAACATTTTACAGATAAATGACTCGAAAATGGTTTCCATTATAAATAACTAATATCCGGGCCGTTATTACGAATCTATTGACACCTCATTCATTAAAATCGGACCACTAGTTTAGGCGCTTACGGTGGAACAAACATATATATATACATACATACATCCCTATCCTTCTTGGAAAGCTTGAGCGTTATGGCATACGCGGGGACGCTATGAACATTTTTCGTTGCTATCTCCAAGATCGATCGAGAAGTGATGTTGATTATCTGCTATAATATTATTTCTGTAACTGTAAAATTGTTACCTAGATTTAAGCTTTAGGTAAATAAATCATTTTTATTATTATTATTATATAACATAGACTGCCAAAATCATTACCCTTTCTTTTGGCTTCGCAGTAGTCGGGTAAAATATATTATAATATACTTTTTGGAAGTCGGTTTAAAAGTAATGCATGGAACCTTACCAGTTTAAAAGTACCTATTCGATGATACATCTTAGATTGGAGACTGAAAAAAATGGATAGATGGACTTCAAATGGATGGGGACTCCTAAAATACTACATATTAAAGTTATTTAATGATGCCAAAAATAAAGTCTTTATGCAATCATCTCGACCTATGCATAGAACAATAGTCACATCTGCAAAATCCTTACGTCTTTACAGGAGAGCGATTTTTTTCCAGATTGGCCTAGCCGGATGAATATTTAAATAATCTTGTAAATAGGTTTAAAGTAATGTTTAGTTACTAATAAAATATATTTTAGATTAATATACATTGTTATAATAGGTGTGTCTAGGTTGTATGAAACCATATACAGCGGAAAACCATACGTCATATGTCTAGATATATATCTATACTCCTGGGAAAAGTTTCAGTCCTATATATAAATATAACTTTGTTTTACTTACTTAATTAATCAGTTTCTTAATTTTTATTTTGTAATAATTGTTTCGAGCGTGTACTTTTCATGTTACTTCTCTATTAAACTAATATTTTAATTAAACCTCGTCCAAAGTGTATCATAATAAGAATATTCGCACCCGGATTCGTTTGTCGTTCCAGAGAACGTAAACACGAGTGAATATGAGACCCCCCGCGCAGAGAGCGCGCGCGCCGATTCCGATGAAAGCTTTGATTTATGGAGGCAAAATTAATGAGTTAATTTAGTACTTACTATAAATATAAATACTTAATATAAATATGCAAAAAAATCAATTTGGCTTAATAATTGTACTGTGGTGGTTACATGTGGGAACTTTTTTCTATGTATAGGACTAACTATAACTATACAATCTGTTTATATTTATAATTATCAAAGCTCGCAAGGGAGGACAGATGGAAGGACACAGCGAAACTATAAGGGTTCCTTGTAGTAACTACGGAACGACGGTTCCCGAAAACATTAGGAACTTGGTTTTACTGTAACCATATTAAATTTGTACGTAGAGAAATAAGTATATTCTCTAAGCCCACGTTCCTACGAGCGTTTTTTCGTGGTTGAGGCAGAAAAAAAGTGCACTGTAAATGGAACTGTGTGCAATACAATAGAACTGAAAATCATGTAGAGCTGTCAAATCTAACATTTTACACTTGATTTACAGTGGCTCTCGTGGGTACGAGGGCTAAGGGCCTGTTTCACAATCGCCTAATAAGTGACAAATAGCTTATCCGGGAGTTTTGTCTCTGTCACTCAGTATAAAGTAAGCAGCGACAAAACTTTCAAACTAAATGACTTACAGACGGACATGGCATAGAAACGAAGTGCAGCAATTAAAATATAAAAAGTAAGTGTTGCCGCGCCAAACCCGCACCATTAATACAAGCGCACACTTTCACCGAACACGTAACGCGTTACATCACCATGTCACCACGTCTTCTGGCGGCGCGCGGCGGTCTGTCTGTGATTATATTGGGAACGGACAGCCTTGTATCTAACTAATGGACTACAGAGTCACGAATTTGCTGTGAATTTAAGACTTTAAGTTATCAACCGACTTCCGAAACACAGGAGGTTATCAACTCGAGTGTGTGTTTTTTTGTGTATGTTACGCGATTACTCCTCCGTTTGTGGACCGATTTTCGAAATTTTTATTTTATTTTAAAGGGTTGTCTCCCAAGTTGGTCCCATTGTCACCAGATAGTAGACCTGGTGATGGGGTCCATGAGGAATCGAGAGAAGTTCTCAAAATGTATAGGAACACACCGTTCACACCGTTGAGCGTACATCATAATATTACGTTGATATAGGTAGGTATATCTCATAGTCTTTTACACCAATATCGATTTCTTTGAACATTCACAGCTACCAAAAGGTGAAATGTTGTGCCAAGGTAAACCATGTATCCGAAAGGACTGAACATAACTCCTCAGTATTTAAAGATACACGTTTATAAATTTAAGCGTTGTTTAATGAACTGCAGGCATATATTACTACTGAACAATCATCATCACCACCATCATTATACCATACATACATAGGTAATCAAAATTATATGATGAAATACATAGGTATTTTATTCGATTCCTTTGAACATTAATTGCTAGTCCCATCATCATCATCATTATATATTGTGTATCAACTGGTACATCATTTCCGCCGAAAACTTCATTTTTAGGTACTAAATACTACATATGGCACTAAAAGTGGTATTACGTCAAGGTACGTACAAGGTATAACCCTGGTTCCAAAAGCACTGAAAGGGACTCGTCAGTCTATTCAGTCAGTCAGTCAGTCAGTCGTTTGGAAATTCTCTTCTTTTCTTCCAATTTCGTCTTCTTCCAAAGCTGGGTCTTATCCCTGATAAATCACACATTTTTTAGTTTTTATGTTTTTCTTTCGTTGTACAACAATACTTAAATAATTTCGACACTATTCATGGCAGCTTGTATATAAATTGTCATATAAATATTTTTGTGATTCTTTTTATTTCCTTTCTTTCCTATTTTTAAATATTTTATCGTCTCACTTAAACTCTGAGCAAAGCTCGATCCCTCTAAAAAGAAAAAAAAAATATAAACCGACTTCCGAGGTAAAAGCAATGACATTCTTAAAAATCACTTAAAGGTATGAAATAATTCTTATTGTCGAAATAGTTCCTTTTTTAACTATTTAACTATTTCTCTACTCAATGTAAGTCGGTACCAGCTCAAACAATTGTATAAATCCTATAATCAAATAATCATCAATTGTAACGCAACTACATCCATATACAAACAATATTTGAAAGAACTCAAAAACGTTCAAATTACCGGCCAATTTGTACATGAGTTCCGAACCGACTTCCAAAATAAGAAGATTAAGTAGAGAAATTGTTACATTTTACCAGAATTTAAATGGGGAACTACTTGACGATAAGAATTATTTTATAATTTTAAGCGATTTTAAAGAATGTCATTGCTTTTACTTTGGAAGTCGATTTATATATTTTTTAACATTTATTTATTTTACTATTTGTAAAGAGAGCGAGAGAGCGGTGTCTGGTGCGTAATGTGCATGCATAACTTTAGTTTTTTTCCTTAAACCTTATGGGCACACGCATTCTTACAATAATTTAAGGCATTTTGTCGAATTTATTGTTAGCCATTTATGTATTTAAAAAATATTTATTTGTGTTTATTACTTAGGCCACGATGAGGTCAAAATTACCTCAACTTTAGAAGTATCATACTAGTATTTGCTGTAAAGTAGTAATTTATAACTATAATATGTCATGCTACGAATAACGAAATGAATGCTATATCTACTAATGAAACCATATATGTAAATACTGACCCAGCAGAGTCGTTGCTCATACCATAATACACTGTCGAAAAGCATAACACCTCAATCGAGACCCATGATGCGTCTATTTTACAGAATCATCGCTTCATAGCCGTGAACATGACAGATGTTAGGTAAGTCGTGAGTTGTGAGTAGTGACGTAACGACCGGTTCTCGTTTGACTCCGAGAAAGCTGTTAAATGTTCAATGTCCATTTCTAACGTATTGCGGAATTTAATTAATGAGTTAGTGTATGGAATTTTTGTTAGGGAGTAATGTTATCAAATATTACATGGTGGTGGTTGCTGCGATTAGCCAAAAAATATGATGTATTATACGTAATTATATTAAAAAAAAAACTATTTCAAGACGAAAAAAGTGATAATCATTGTATAAACACTAGAAATAAGCATAAGCTAGATGTACCAGACTCCAGTGATAAGACTTAGCAAAGTAAGTAAATCTTTTAAGGGCCAGTATATACGCCTATACAATAGGATCCCAGAAAACGTTCAAAACCTTTTTTATATTTAACATATTAAATATATGTTAAATATAAAAAAGGTTACAATGTAAAATATTAGGTATTTACCTATGAAATTGCCGTTTTGTATGAAAAGATTTAAACGAATTTGTTTAGTGTATTTTTTATTTGTATTAATCGAAGTAATCACCCATGCAATCAATGCATCTTTGCCAACGCAGTAGCAGTTTATTGATAAAAAGAAAGAGTAGTTAGTAGTTAGTTTATTCTTTATTTCTTAAAGAAATCAGCTGGACGGGAGGCAACAAATTCTTCAAAGGCATTTTGTACTGCCTCTCGGGTATTGAATTTTTTTCCCGCCAAGAAGTTATTCAAATTCTGGAAAAAGTAGTAGTCTGTAGGCGCAAGGTCTGGTGAGTAGGGCGGATGACGGAGAGCTTCCAACCCCAGTTCTTGCAACTTGAAGACCGTCTGCTGTGCAGTATGAGGTCGCGCGTTGTCGTGCAGGAGCAGAGGAGACGAGCGATTGACCAATGCTGGTTGGAGATGTGTCAGCTTCTCCATCATTGTTTTCAGTTCTTCACAGTACACATCTGCAGTAATGCTCACCCCTTTTGGTAAGAAGCTGTGATTAATCACACCGGCGCTAGACCACCAAACAATGACCATCACTTTTATAGGGGTAAGTTTTAGTTCGTTTAGGGCATTGTTTAGGTGCTGAACTAGGATCCAACCAACTTGCTGAGCGCTTGCGGTTATCAAACAGAATCCATTTTTCATCGCAGGTAAAAATGAGTTTCAAAATTCCTTCATTTGTGTCTGTTGAGCAGTGCAAGGCACAGGAAGGATGCGTACTTCGCGCTGGCGATCATTGAGTTCGTGGGGCACCCATTTGTCAAGCTTTTTTACCTTGCCAATTTGACGCAAATGGACCAATATTGTTTTGACGCTAACGTCGAAAGCTGCTGCTAATTCAGCCGTAGATTGTGTATCATCAGCTTCCACAATCGCCTTTAATTCGTCATTGTCGACCAAAGTCTTCGAACGACCGTGAGGTTCATTTTTCAGATCGAAATTTCCAGAACGGAAGCGAGCAAACCAATAACAGGTGGTGCGTTGGTTTATAGTGTTAGCTCCGTAAACGTCGTTGATGTTGCGTGCCGCTTGTACCGCATTGCTGCCACGACGGTACTCATATTCCATAATTACTAAAATTTTTAACGTATCCGATGACGAAAAAGATTGAAATGCGATGAAAATGTAACACTAATCAATAAACAAATGACTAGTTTTGGAAAAAAAATTCCATGTTTTTAAAATAACGTTAATTTGAAATTAGAATTCTAGCCCCCGGTTTCTGAAAGGCTAATCAACGCCAAAATTAACTAATCAGCGGTCAAATCTCTTGTCAAGTGTAAATTGAGTTGCATAAAGCTTGATCAGTCGTTTGATTTGATCATCATGTTAGTTAACAAATCGTATGTCAAACGCTGTTTTCGGTTTCTGGAAAGCTATTTAAGGCGTAATCATAGATTAAACATATGTCAAATCTATTGTCAACTGATCAATGCATTTCGGCGAATTAACTTTCGAAAAATATTAGTTTTTCCCATTTTTCCACTGATATTGTTTACAGAAGGTATGTAAAGTGTTTTTACTAAGTTAATTTGACGCTTGTAATATTTTTATACGGTACCTAGTACTTATTTGCTAGAAACTTTAAGTAAAAATAATTATGGCTATCACTTGTATTGATTTCCAAAATTTTACAAAATTATTATTTGTGTTTTAGATATTATCATGTCATTATCCGATCTCAGCAGCCTTTCCAGCAGTGATGATGAAGAGCGATCCTAGCGTTCTTTTAAGACCAGAATGAACTCTTTTGAATTTTACAATGAAGCAGAGTTTAAAAATCGCTATCGTTTATCAAAGGCCGTGATAATTATACTAGTAAGCCAACTTGAATATAAAATAAAACCTTTTACATTAAGGAACAAGTCCATAACTGCTCTGGAACAAGTTTTATTAACAATTAGCTTCTACGCAACGGGGGCCTTTCAAATAACAGTGGCTGATCATATTAGGATACATAAATCAACAGCAAGTAGAATAATAAAAAAAGTGTCAGCAGCCATTGCGGAACTGAGGCCTGAATTTATAAGAATGCCCAGGACAGAAGAAGAGCGAAACCAGGTTAAAAATGAATTTTACTTGATAAGTTCATTTCCTGGTGTTATTGGAGCTGTAGACTGTACGCATATTAAAATACAGTCTCCTGGAGGTCCACGAGCAGAGCTATATAGAAATAGAAAAGGATACTTCTCACTAAATGTCGGTGTAAAAACTAAAATTTCGGTAAAATTTTTGCCTCGAGAACTCATTTTGAAATACTTCTATTAGTAGTCGAAATTCGCGGAATAACGAATACCGGACGACATAAGTCGAAAATGAAAAAATACCTTACTTCGGACACTTGACAGCTATCTGCTTGACAAATTGTTTTTTTTTTTTCAAAATGGCATTAGGCAATTTACATTAATTTCACACTTTACAACGAAATATTGAACGACAAATTGGACGCCAAACACTGTGTGACCATGTTAAAAATCAAACTTCGTGTCATGTCAAGATGATCATTGATTAGTAAATTTTTCACTAATTAGCGTTTCAGAAACGCAAATTGATTTAACAAGCCTGTTAACTTAACATTCGTGTTAGTTGATCAACTATTTGATTAGCCTTTCAGAAACCGGGTGTTAGCCAAACAAAAATTATTTTGATTTGAAATGGCCAGTACTGAAAAACGGCAATTTCATAGGATAGGAACCTATTATATATTTCTTATAAAATAAAATTTTTCCATCTTTCTTCTAAAAGATGGCCCCGTGCGAGTTTCTTAGGCCGGTTCTTCTCGGCGGGTAAGGGTTGAACCGGTATAGCTTTTTTGTTTACTTTCCGAAAAAAGTATGTTAAGTTTCATTTGGAAATAATTTTTTTCATTTTCATTTATAATAAAATATGATGTATGCCCTAAGCATATAAACGTAAATATCGATGATATTCGTGTTTTCGTTTATTTAAATTACATTATAATTACAGTGGTTGAGGCGTAAAACTTAAAAGAGTAAGAATTATACATACTAACAAACTTTTACATCGATAATATTAAAATAACTAAATGTAGGTACTTACATTTTAAGTAATGACGCCATTTTCTTCTCCATCGCAAACATGGAATCTGATGACTGCGACGTTAACACCTTGCAGAACGTCAGTTTGGCACACTGCGAGTCTCTCCAGTCAGTCTGTTTCACTAGATCTAGTGCTGCTGACGTCAGACTAGTAGAAGCAGGGTTACCTTCTAGATCTTGTAAATCATCGTCTTCTGCTAACGACCTTTTCACGCTGCGCCGTTGCCTGAATCCTTCTTTAAAAGCACCGAAGACAGTGGCTTCACGTTTACTTCTACTGCTGTCGCCCTCTGGAGACATGACTACGTATACATTTTCGCTCGGCATTTTGTAGTTATCGTCGTAGTATTGTTGTCTGCTTATGATTTTCCTATCAATGTCGTAGGGCATATTCTCGAATGCTCTCTTGTGTTCTTTTTCTAAATTGTCTTTAATTACATCCTCGCTAATTCCCGCACTTCGCATCAGGTTAACGTCTAGCAGTCTTCCCATAGCTACAGCTCCAAGACCTAGCGCAGCACCACCAGCCATAAGTCCCAAAGCCGGGAGCATTGCTGGTGCTCCAGACGCTGCCGCTACTCCTATTTTGTCCTGAGCGTACCGTTGACTCTCAATAGAATTTGACCCATAAAATCCTAGATTGTGTGAAATTTTCTGCGTCGCCTCCATCAATGGCTGGGTTACTTTTGCGATCGGATCCATGATGGGCCTAGTAAACTGTTGTACAGTCTGGCTCGCCACGTGCATGGTATCTTTCATAGTGTTAGTTAGTTTCTGCCATAGAGACGGTTCAGGCACTCTCTTTATGTACCCATAGCTGTAGGGATACTTATTGCGGTTGTTGTCATAGTACGAGAACTTATTGTATTCATCCTCGTAATATCTGTTAGCGGAAGGTCCATTGTATTGACTGCGTTGTTGGTTGTAGCCATTCACTGGTTCCATGGGGTACGGGTGAGCGCTCTTTGGTACGTTGGAATAGTATTTAACCTTTTGATCTCTATTTTCGTAATAGTCAATATTGTCACGCGTAGCCTTCGCAGGTTGGACACCAAGGTCAGGGTGAGCATACTGTAGAACAGGACTACGGACGCTCTCATCGAAACCATGTTGCGCATTTCTAGGCGTGTACATTAAAGAATTGGGAAAGTTCGTTTCTCCAGGGTGCTGTAACATTCTTCTTTGGATATGACTCTCTGAGAATTCCATATCACCTGCAGTGTTAGCACGTGAGCTGCGTCCACTAAAGTAGTCTCGTTTAAGTTCTTGATCGTTGATTTGTTTTATGTACTCAATCAATTTAGAGTTGGCTACTTTAGAGTTGTCGGCTTTAGTAAATGGTCCATATCCGGTTTTAAAGTAAACGTTCTCTTTCTTCGGTTTAGGAATATAAACTTGGCTGGGTACAAAATCGTTTTCAAATTTAACATTATCGAATTTGGTGAAAGGACCATCTTTGTGTTCAAAGTTGTCCTCCTTAGTAAACGGTCCCATGTTTTGTTCTGGTTCTGCGGCTGCCAAATCCGGGTAAACATCGGCTTCCGGTATAGCTTTAGGTGGTGTATAACCTTCGGGATAAGGAACCAGCTCACCATTTACTACTCTCGCGTTTCTCCAAGTCTTTTTATCGGATTCATCGTCGGGAACTCTCACGCCCTGGATTTCTGGTATTCCATCATCTCCTAACGTTAGAATGGACCTGCCTCGTTTATTGTTATACTTTTCAATTGCCTTTTGTATATTCATTGACTCGGAGCTAACGACCACCGGATCAGGTATTTTGAATAGTTTTGCCTCATCGTCGTTCACTTTAGTGCTCACTACTTCGATATACACGGGGTTTCTGTCGTTCTTAATTACGGGGTTGTGCGGATCGAATCGGTAGTTTTTTATTGGACCACTGTAGTCTGTTAAGCTACTAGAGGTAATATAAACCTTTTTGTTTTCGGTTTTCTTTTCATTATTGTATGTGGGGTAGTAGTTTAAGGTCTCGGGGTCTGTTTCGGGTTTACCACCGTCTTCCTGGATGTGAGACTCGGGGTAGACCGACACTGGTGACCAGTTGCCGTATTCGGCTTTGACGTCGGCGAAGTCGTCATGTTTATTTCTATTGATATAGTAATCAAAGCCGGCTAGGTCGCTGCTCAACGGACCTAGAGGCAGTTTCCTCTGATCTCTCGTGTCTGTATAATTTTTACTGTCTTCAGTGACATTCAGTTTCGCTGTGGTTAGCGTACTTTTTATCGGAACTGTTGTGGGTGAAGGACTCGTACTTTGTGTCGTGGTACTTTTTTTGTCCTTCTTCTTGACAATGAGTTGTGTCATATGACCTGATTTGGTCCTCACGTTGAGCGTTGTCGTGTCGTGTGGGTTTAAACTCCTGGACACTTTCAGCTCTGTCCTCGTAGTTTTGGCGGGTAATATCGTGGTTCGAATAGTCTTGATCGTTGTGTTGTTCTCGTTCGAGTCTGCTCCAGTACTCAACATAACGGTGATCAGCCAAAGGATGGCACATATCCGTATATTCGTTACGGGAGCCATCTGAAAAGAGAGAAAGAGTATATTAGTCCATGTGTCTAGTAAAAGTGAATGTAAATCAAATTGAATATGCATTAAACATACAGAAATCAATAAACTGAATATTTAATAATATTACGTCAGAACATAGATCTATAAAATATGAAATTATTTAAAATGAAACGCAAATTTTAGTGTGAAAATTTTTAACATTGATTGTAATAGCCATTACGTAAGCGAAAAAGATTGGGAGAAAGTGTATGAACCAAGGTGTAACGAAGCTGATTGTTTTCTACTTCATATATGTCTTCAATATCTATTAGAAATGTTAATTACGTGTGCAGATAGTAATTGATTTTATTACGGAAATAATTACATTAATATAAAGGGAAATTTGAGGTAATTGGATAGGACACATGCCTTAATTTAGTGCACAATGTCGATAAAATCTATTGTGATAGCTCTATCATTATAGGTGAATGGAAGTCGTCATTATGTAGTACGCAATTCAGAGTTCAGCTCGACACTGGAGACAGTCACATTTTTATATAACAAAAACATAATTATTATCTATGTATGTATTTGTATTTTTCTATTTGCTTTGGCTGCCTAAATTAGTTTAAGCGGTGAATTTATGTTCTGTTTTATTTTAGTGAGCTTCGTTCCTAACCATAAAATTCTTGCTACACAAGACACTTGAAGATGGAAGGTATACCTGGATGAAAAACTCACTTATACCTAGATTTTCCTTGGAAAACTCCTAAATTACCTACCTACCAGCGATTGCATTAAATTTGTTTAACTATTTGATTAGATTCAATATTTATGTGTAGTTATTTTAATTTCTTTTTCTTTTGTTGTTGTAATAATTAATTTCTTTGTGTCTGATTTGTTAGTGTGTAATAGCTTAGGTTTAGGTTAGGTTTTAGTTTTCACTACTTCAAAAGATTTTTTTTGTTTATTATAATACCGACAGCGTATACATAATAAAAATTAACACTATTATCATTAACAGGTATTACAGATCTTAACAGGGTGTACAGGCGTGTATCTAAATAGAAAGATAATACTTAATTAATATAGAAAATTGCCAAAGGTCCCTATAATTTAAAATTTAAAAGCAACTCTCAATTCAATGGTAGCATTAAATAAAACTACATATTTATTTATAGCATTGCTACAAAAGAATATACAAATTCATCATGTGTGTGTGTTGTGAGTGTGTGTACTGCTTGTGGGTTGTGGGACCCTAGTCCTGCGACACGACCTCGGGATCAGTGGCAAACACTACTATACTAGGGTGTCGTGTGAGAAGTAGTACAGGTCGTGCAGCAATTGCCAACATCGTGTTAAAAACACAAGGTGAGTGTTTTATATGTTATGTCATTTTTATTTAGGTTAATTTTTTAATTATGCTTATTCATTTATTTTTATTTATTTATTGGAACGAAGTTCCTTATGGCGCGTTGCGAATTGTATTGGTGCTAGACGGATTGAATTGGCACGACACTTTTTGCCAGTCGAAATCACAATGTAATAACGACTAATAAGAATGATACAAAAAACGACCTTATCACCTTGATAATAATGTAGAATTTTGCAATTACACATTGTGACTGTTACATATAGTGACTAGCTAGCCGGGCCTTAGGTATGCAAGTGGTGGGACGAAAGAGCGCTTGATGTTATTACTCAGTACGGAGCCGGACTTCGCGGCGGCAACACTGCGAGCAGCAAGCAACCCGCCCCCACACCCCTGACCCTAACTAAGGCGCGGCCAACTAGTTCCGCGCGCACTATATATACTTAGTTCAACTATTTGTTTTGTATAATATATTATATCTATACAGAATATATATATATATATATAAACATACTTAGCGGATACATATTTAGCGGAACACAAAAAAAAGCTCCATAATTAAAAAATATTGGTTTTATTTTAAAATGTACCTACTACACTTCTTTTGTTATTTGAAGTTTCATTTGTTTTACTTAAAATGACATCACATTAAGAACAGATTTTGCGAGTAAAGGCTATTTGTGAAAAATGGTACATTTTTAAACTTTTCATGTAACCGGGAAAAGTGAAAATTAATACTAAAATAACAATTAATTAAATTAGAAAAATGGTGATTAATATCGCGTATTTCCTCCACTTGCTCTTATTAAAGTTTCCACCCGTCTAGGCATACTGAGAATGATGTTATCGATGGTCTCCTGGGATAGTCTCCGCCATTCCTCAACTACGGCAATTCGCAGTTCACCCACGTTGGCAGGAGCTGGAATTCTGGACTTAACTTTTCTTTTCAGCAAGTCCCAAATGTGCTCTATTAGGTTCATATCCGGTGATCTCGCCGGCCACTCCATAACAGTGATATTCATATTATTAAGATAAGCTTGAGTTACCCGAGCGGTATGCGGCCGAGCATTATCCTGCATAAAAACAAAATCGTCACCGATATATGGGGCAAACGGTACGACATTTTCTTCTAAAACTTCTCTGATATAGAGGTCTGCAGTCAGACTTCCTCTGTCAATCACTACCAAGTCTGTGCGAGCTCCCAAACAAATGCCCGCCCAAACCATTATTGATCCACCACCGTATGCAACTGTTGTTTCAAAATTTGTCTGAATGTATCGTTCTCATTTGCATCTGTATATACTTTGCCTGCCGTCAATTTGATTTAAGAGAATTCTGCACTCATCACTAAACAATACCTTACTCCATTGGTCCGCGTTCCAAAGTTGATGTTCCTGAGCAAAAGTTAACATGTTTCTACGATGATTTACCTCGAGCCTTGGCGGGCACAAATGAACCTAAACCAGCTTCTTCGGACTTTCTTCGTACCGTACGCTCACTTACGGTTACACCCCGCACTGCTTCTAATTCATGTCGGGCTTGGACGGCCGTCAAAACGGGGGTTCCTACGTACACGAAGCCGAATGAAACGATCATCCCTACTCGAAGTGTGTCTTTTTCTGCCTTGTCCTGCTCTTTACACATAAGTACCGGTCTCCCTGAACTGTTTGATACTGCGATGGATCGTTGAAACTGGTCGACGTAGATCTCTGGATATCACTCTGTAGGTTTGACCATTTCTTCGCATTCCGAGTGCCCTGGCAATCTCCGTTGGGGCTAAGTCAGGCATAATTTAGTCCTCAACTCCAAAAAGATACGCGATTAAAAACAAAGTAACAAAAAACAGTATTTCAATGAAATTTTAAATCAAACTCAGAAGGAAGAAATACTCGAAGTTCGCTCCAGATAAGGTGTATTTGAATAAAATTAAAACAATTGCATAAAATGTGATGTTCAGTTTTTTTCTTAATTTTAAAATATTTCTTTTTAAATTAAATGACGTATAAACCAGCATAGCAGCAAAACCTTATATGATACTGATATCAAACCATTATTTTATGTTCCGCTAAATATGTCGGTGTATATATATACACACATATATATATATATATATATATATATATATATATATATATATATATATATATATATATATATATTTATATATTATATTAGAATATTTTGAGTGTAGTTAATTTAGTTTCTTTATCTTTACAAGTTTATTATGTTACAAGCCCTAGCCCTTTATGTTTGAAGTTTATCGTAGTGGTAACCTGCATGCCAAATTTGGTATTGAGAACCGACCAATAAAAAGGTGACGTTTTTCCCAAGATCTATCATATGGTCACTTCGATGCGTACGCTGATGCCGATGGTGACGATAACACTAATGAGCGTATAAAAGCTATAAAACGTAAAATACATATAACAAAATTTTATTTTCATGTTTTTTGTTACCTTAAAAAAACCTGGCTTGTAAGTTGCTCCCCCCAAGCATTTATAAGGATATCTAACTTATGAACCACTTTGGAGACCGATTACTCGTAAGAAAATCATGTATGAAACCTTGCCTTTACCCTTTTAAACCCCTAAAATATAAATTTATTATTATTTTATGATGCTAAAACCGAGATCTATACACAATCTATAACTATACAAAATTTAATCCATTTATATTCATAATTACTATTAGACACGCGTCTAGCATTTCAAGTTTATACTAAGTACTATTGTAAATTGTTATAATGTTTTGTTCTGTTAAATATTAAATCGTATTACATAAGTCGGATACGGATATTCGCCACGGTAATTATTATGAAGTTCGCCTCATTGGAGGCCCCTAACAGACGAGAGGCCGATCGTTTCAGTTAGAACTGACGTCAGTTCGGCCAGAACGGATTCGAACACATACACGGAAAGAAATCGCATCTGACCCAACTGACATACGGAAAAATAGCATCAGTTCGTTCTGGTTTGCCGCCACTACGGTCGTGTTTATTAATTGTAAACTCACTACGCTTGTACACGATACACGCCCGTACGGTCGCGGCTCTGGTGAGAATTGAAGCGATTTGTCACACATGATCCGTTCAGTCCATCCGTTCAGTCTAGAATTAATGTTGCCCACTTAATTATTTTACAAAGTCTTACTACTAAATTAAGTATTTTATTCCCTCCTTAGTAGAAATTTAGTTCTTAGTAGTGTTTTAGTAGGAAAGAGCCAGACAGTAATCTTAATATGCAAAATGGCCCTAGGCTAGGCAAAAAAAACCAAATTTTTTTTACACCTTATCATAAAAATACATCGTAGCATTTGTCCGTGTTTTTCTTAAAATTACTATATACGTAATATTTCCTAGTACATTTTAATTTAACGATAAAATTTATAATATAATTCAATAAATAATAAAAATTTAATATAACAAAACCTAAAATGCAGTGTTTTTTGGGGGCTTTAGGAATTCCTAAGTTAAGTAGCTTTTTTTATAGTTTTCACAATTTTTTTAGTAGTTTTTAGCAGAAATCGTCGCGAATTTAGTTGTTTCGCAAGAACAGAGCTGGCAACACTGGAACGAATCGCTTCAGACCATCCGGCCGACTGATGCGATCTCGAAATTGTACACAGATGATACGATTTTGCATCCATTCAGGCCGAACTGAAGGAAAACCGGACCGTATATGGAGCCCCTAAAGGAAAGCCTGCGGTGCGTCGGACCGTTCATAATGAAACGGGCATCTAGATGTTATCTAGTGTTGGCCAACAGATTGTCTGCAGATTGTGTAACACATAAATGGATTATCTCTTAATTAAAATAAGCCTCGTTAAGTTGCAATTGAACCAACGCCTGTTAAAGTTAGTCGTTGATTAAATATCATGTTGTCTTTCTCGTTCCTTGTATAAATAAAAGGGAAGTCATGATATTTAGACAAACGATTAACACAATCAGGCGTTGGTGAATTTGGGATAATAGTCTTAAGATCCGGCTGCAGGATTAGTGCGTTCTTCTGTTTTTTTGCTGAATAACTTAATTAACCTCTACCAGAGATTGAAAACTTGAATAAAACCTACTAAAATTTTCAAGCAGTACTTTCACAATAAAATTTTCTTTTACTTAAGTCACCTTGGTTTTATTTTTTTATTCTTTAAATCAATATTAAATATATTAAATTGATATTAATTTTTTGTTGTAATTTTTAAATTTGTCATTTTGAAAAGGAAGTCATATTTTTTGGAGTATTTATTAAGTCGTCTCGATTACTCCCCGGTGGTTGAAAACACTAACATTCGACGCATGCGCAATGGCTTAAAACCGTCGCACAGCCGGCAATTGCTATCCTCGTCTGACAAATGATGGCGCTAACTCTATTTCACTCTACCTTAAATATTTATAATTTTTAACAGGCAGCAACCCTTATTCGCGGGTGGATTTAATTAGGCAACCATATATGATAATAAACAGAAAAAAATTAGCTTTAATTTGATATATGATTAATAAATAAACGTTATGAACGTATAAATGTATCGAAATCATACCTGTTTACACCTGGCTGCGAAGAGGTGCGGCCAGTTGCGCAACGGCAACCGTGATTTTTTTGAATCTTCATATAAGTTGCCGTGATGTAGATGTTATTTTATTTAAAAAACAAGTGAACGAAATTTTTTCCCAAAAATCAATTAAAATAATTTAATCAAAAATACTGGCGGCCAAA
This sequence comes from Phengaris arion, assembly GCA_963565745.1. Taxonomy (NCBI): domain Eukaryota; kingdom Metazoa; phylum Arthropoda; class Insecta; order Lepidoptera; family Lycaenidae; genus Phengaris; species Phengaris arion. Next base: position 17,836,446 of record OY751449.1, on the reverse strand, counting down.
TTTTGATAGGCAACCTGGTAAATATATATTCTCCTAATTATAAATATACATAAAAATTTGGTTTTCAGCAAAAAACCGATGAACGCACTAATCCTGCAGCCGGATCTCGTACTATAAGTATTTGATAGCAGAAAATTATTGCAAGTAAGTTGGAGCATAATTATAGAATTTAAATGAAATGAATAGGTTATAGGGCTGAATTCTAAATGAAGCGAAAGAAGTAGGTATGCTAGGCACTAGGCAGAATTATAGAGGTCTGTTATTTCTTTTTAGCGTTATGAGTCTTGAGCAAGTCCGCTTTAGCATAATTATCATTATACTAGAGGTCGGCCTTTGGTAGAAATTCGCCCATAATAATTCATATGGTTTTTATTAAGTTTAAACTCTAAGGATTCTGAAGGCTTAGATGTCACGGAGCGGTTTTCACTCGCGCCCGCCGCGGTTGCGGGCCCGCAACTTCTGTAAAATGCAAATATGGATGTAAAAAATTAAAGCACAACTCACAGCGCGTTTTACACCCGCGGTTTGCGCGGTTGTTCGCGGGTCCCAACGTAAGAGGTTGACCCTAAGAACTCACGGAGCGGTTTTTTGTTTCGTGGCCGCCGCGGTCGTGGAACTGCGGTTTCATTTCTAAACTCACGGACTGCGGTTTTGCGCGGTCACACAGCCGCCGCGGTTGAGATTATCGCCCGCAAACGTGGCGGGCGAAGATCGTAGGACGCACGGTTGCAAAAAGGCAAATACATATTTACAATAGAATTTCTGAATTTCGCGTTCAGTCCGCGCCCCGCGGGCGCTACAAGCAGAGGCTGCGGGTGACCGAGGCCCGCGCGATTTTACTAGTTGCCCGCCGGTGCAGCGGGACCCGTGAACAACCGCGCACCCGCGGGTGTAAAACGCACCGTGAGTTGTGCTTTAACTTTTTGCGGTTGCGGGCCCGCATCCACGCCGGCGCGGGAGTAAACAGCTCCGTGAGTTCTTAGACTTAAACATCGTCAACGTGTAATAAAATACCATCTGTCAGCCGCACGGCAGTGTGTTAATATTCTGAGGATGTGTGCATTCATGTGTTGTTACTTTTATTCATTTCATGTATTTCTAAGCATTATTAAAAATATATTATTGGCTTTCTGTACACCTTCCTCTACATAAACTTTAATCAACCGGCCAAATTTCACACTCCTGCGTTTCCGTAATTCACGTATTAATTTATTATATAAATATACATTAACACGTATTAATTTATAATATTCATATAATGATTTAATTTATTTATAAATATTTACAATTAGTTTTTGCTTCACGTATTAATATAAATGATGATGATGATTATTATATGCATATTTCATGTTACTACGCTGTTATACTTAGATATTATAAAAGCGCATTTAGGAAGCAGAAGACTCTTTCACAAGAGTCTTACAATCTTACAAGAAAGTAAGTGAATACCTAAAAGTATGCTTCGGAATGAGCAGAATCTGAATCATTCAGAATAATAAGTGAATTGCATGCGCGAGCTTATAATCGAAAGTTACACAAATCGTCAAAATTTTCGTCACGCTTTTGGAGTTCACTTTCACGTTATATACAAAACGTATATATACCTGGTAGAGTAAGCATGTAGGGTATGAACTGAATTATTGATAATATTATGGTATGTTAGGTAAAGTAGAGCTCCGTGGCCTAGTGGGTGGGTAGACCGTTTGATTCGCACTCGAGAGGGTGCAGGTTGTGGCGTGTACCGATGAGACTTTTTCAGATCTCAAGTACATTATACGGACGCTCTAACGGTGAGGTGAGGTGGTCGTGAGGAAACCCGCACATGGTGGGCCCCAGACGTATTGACCAGGCTTTCCTCTGGACTAGGCTGACTGTGTTGTAAAAATGCCGTATGTGCTTGAGCAACCATACGACATTTAAAAACCAACTGTCCCAGGCACTACAGTATTTCATGAGTGGCCTGGAGAATACTGTGTAAATCATCCAATAACGGATGGATAAAAGGCCTAAAGCTAGGTCAAGTATGTTGTAACTTGTATGTTGAGTATGCACCTCCGTGGTCCAGTGGTTTAGAGTTTGGCTCTCGCTCTCTCGCTGTCTCGTTTGGTGGTTGTTCAATCCCGCGTTGGAACAACAAAAAATGTTGATTTCAAGTCTGGTTAGGCCAATGCAGGCTGATCACGTAATTGTCTGAAAACAAAGATTTCAAAACTAAATATAGGCTATGACGTCCATTTGATAAAACGAATCTTCATACAAGAATAAGTTACGCCATCTTGGTTTTCACCATACTTAAAATGACAAAATGGCCCCAAAAACTCCAAAAGTGGGGCCATTTAAGTGGATACAGTTTTTGCCTCAACATGCCTCGTCTATAATATACAAGTATGTCTGATAATAAAGATGACTCATGCGTCGGATGGGCATGTAAAAAGTCAGTGTCTCGCCAGTCGTGTCGGTCATCCGTCCCACCGGGCTATGACCTACGAAAGTAAGCGAAGAGAGAGTGCTCTTGTGTATTGTACACACACTTGGGCACTATAAAATAATTTCTGCGTATCTGGTGTGGTTTCAACGAAATCGGCCACCGTCACCGAAATCGGCGTGGGGAGCTATTTCATCACGCACTGACATTATGTGTTATGCGAATATAATTATAGTCTATTCGCGTTAAGAAGTCAGTGAATCGTGCGTACAGATATCCAGGGGATAAGACCTAGCTAGATCGATTTTTACGCATAATTCCCTGCATACTCAATTTCATGGAAATACTTGCAGCCGTTTCTGAAATTCCGAACACACAGTGTGTACCGCCTCGAGAGAGTACCGCGACCAATCCGCGGCACGCTCCGTACCGAATCCGAGCATCTGTTGGCACTTATATTGGATAAATTATAAAGAGGAAAAATTTGCGGGTTTGTTTGTTTACATTGAATAGGTTCCGAAACTACTGAGTTGAGTAATTCACAGGGAAGGACTTTGTAAGGCGGCAAAATGTATGACAGCTCATTAGCACAAATAGGTATCTATTGAAACTCTGAATAGAATAGATCTACATGTAAAAATGCTCTAATTTAAAATTGCGACAGTTGAATATGCAATGAGTTGTTTTAATGGCATATTATGTCATAATAATTGTAAGCGTCATTATCCAAAACGACGAGCACACACAATCGCAGCACCTCCCATCAGGTGCTTTCTCCGCCGCGCCCAAATGCATGTCTAAACGCCCGAATCGTCTAAGTTGGTGCACATTACGCTTATTTTTATTTATGTTATATATATTATGCTATTCATTTTATTTCACTTGTTACATTATTGTTTAAATTTCTAATGTGTTTGAAATTCAAACAAGAAAGCATTACTCTTACAAATCAGCGGGTTCAACATGGCATTACATCGTTCTTTTTCTTTAAAGTTTTATTTCCATATAGATTATTAAATAACACTAACGGAATTGTCCCTACGTGATGCCTACCACCGGTTCGGGATCTACCCCGACGAGAAGAACTGGCGTAAGAAACTCCCACGGGGCCATCTTTTAGCAAAAAGATGGAAAATTGATATTTTTAAAAATATATATTTTCGCAATTATTAAAAAAAATACAATATGCAATAAAAATGGAAGAGTTTTACTCTGAAACCGGATAAGTACCACGGCCTCACAGAAAACTGGAGTGAAATCCTGAGTTTAAGGAAACGCAGGTGCGCGACATCAGAGGAGATAAGTGCGCTTAATCCGGAATAAAAGAGGAGGAGAAGAGGAGTTTTACACACACATTATCCTCAGATACACACATTATCATTTCCAATAGGGATGAGTACCCCATTAGATTTGAGTGCGATTCTAACAGTAGCCAAACTGTCTTTATCCACGATACACCATACTGGATTACTGGATGTCGTCTAATCGACATGACGCTACCGATATTTATATACCGATATAATACGTAACGTATAATTTATTACTGGAAATATGTTTCTAGACTATTCTGGAACCTAGCCAGCGTTCGTCCCTAGCGAATGTGCAGCGCTGGTTCCTGACGCTGGCTAGCCAGCCGCAGGTGCTGTCTGTGGTGGGCCCTCTGTCGTCGTCTCTTGCACGTTTGTCTCTTATATATTATAATGATCCAGCAACGTTTACAATGTCGCGACCATAAACTTGACCCGATTTCAAGTATTAGGTGCGTGCGACGCTTCCGTCTCTCTCTGATTTCCTCGCGCTGGAAACCGTTCATTACCGCTTTTCACGTTTAGAAAACCCGTTATTGTTTACTGCTCGTACGCACAGTACTAAAATAATATGCGTCGCTTGGTACGGCGGTGGTAGAGATATTATTCATTATTACTATGATCATTAAGTCAATTTTGTTCGAATTAAGCTAATATTACTGAATCATTACTGAATCGAATTAAAATAAATCACACCTCTTGTCAAATAATAAGAAACATTATATTTTATAAAGTATCAAAATTGTTCGAAATGAATAATTGTCTCGTAAGTAATTATGCCGTAATTGCTAGTCAAATTAAATTTGATATTTCATGATCAAATGTACCAGAACTTATTTTCCAAAGCCCATATTAATTCAATCTAGGGTTACTATTTAGAAATTTAAAATATCATGACAAAAAGCCGGACAGTTCAAAAGAGGCCAGACATTTTAGTGACGAAATGCAAACATTAAATATTAAAATTCCCATACCTACTTATTGAAAACTAAAGGTAAGTTTGATAATTTACGTCCAAAATTTTTTGTTTTAAGAGGATATTTTATATTTGAACTTGTTGATTGTTTGCGATTGCAATAGAACATTGTTTGAAATCGTTGAGTTGATTATTATTATTGATTGTAAGTTGTATTAGTAATCAAATACTCATATTCCATTGAAACCAAAAATCGGGACAAATTAAAAAAGTCGGACAAAGTCCGAACATGTCCGGACTAATCCGGACGGATGTCAACCCTAATTCATTCTCAATCAATTCATCATAGCCGCAGCGGTGATTGACAGTGCGCAGCGGGGTGAACGCCCGCACCGCGCAACCGCACCATGAAAGTGAAATCGCCGCACGTGAGCTGCGCCGGAACTGCATAGTCTGACCACGTGATACGCTGCTCATCTCCACGTGACATTCACACGTAAACGGTAAAGTAGATCACAGATGGACATCAGACGGACCTAGAGCTCTTACGGACAAACGTCACTCCATCATCCTTTGACGTCTGGCAGCCGCAGCCGGCAGACGACGGCTGTAGTTGTGGTATGGAATACGGATGTCGTGACGTTCGTCTGTAACAAATCTTAGACGGTCTTTTGGTAGGATAGTCTTGAAAAACTGCATTTCTATTTCATGTTAGGTAATTAAACGTTCGCCTGATATCTGCTAATTAAGTATTTCAATTTCATTTTGTGCTTTTACATTAATAATAGTTGCAGCATATCTAATTATTATTTCTATTACTAATTTATTATCTCGAAAAAACTTTAGTACAAGGTCGATTCATTAATAGAGTGGTCACACGTATCGACTATCGTGTGAACGACTGATCATTAGGGTGAGCATTACCGGCGCACGCGATGTATACAATTAGCAGAAATATCGGTTCATTAATAATATTATAATATCAAAAATGCGAAAGTTTTTTCTAAAACTTAAAAATTTGATAATAATAAAAGGAAGTTAGTAGTTACTGATGTGAACGGATTGCGTTGAAAAGGAAGCAGTTGCTACGTCTCGTCTCATGCTTGCTCTTAAAACGGACTGCCTATTATTACCAATGAAATGTGTATCCAATGTATGTACAAGCTTTTTCTACAAATTATATTTTATATATAGTTTTAACTATGTACAGGATTATGTAATATACCAGGCTATTATAAAAGCTGTATGTTTCACAATATGAGGCCAACCATACCGTCCGCGTCAGTCACAATGAGCTCATAACAATATCAGTCGCGAATACCAGGCTCGCATGGGTGGGCAAGCGTTGCAGTTTCCCGCTTTTCTAATGTCATCGGTGTTGCCACACGCGATGGCCCAATTCCTGTGCTGCCAGCAAAATACCTGTGTTGCCACGTTGCGGTTACAATTTCGCAATACGCTTATTATCCATTGTGCGAATACCTTTGGTGTGCAATCGGAGATAAATAGATGTCATTATGTATTCCAAAATCATCCTTTGTATTTATCTGAGTAGGCCTTACAAGCGCTGTATATAGGTACTGTTTTCGTTCGTGCCACAACTCAGAAGCGTAGATAATAATTTAATAAAAATAATGAGTTCATAAACTTGCATTGTTCACATTTAGATGAACTCCACATTGTTAGTCGAATACATTTATATGAGTATCAGTTTGTTGCTTATTTTACTTAAATTTAACATTAATGTTAACCAATACTAAATACATTATTGTGAAAGATCACCATACGCCGTAAATATATTTTTAAACATCACGATATGCTGTGTATAATTAAATTTTCTCTGTAGCATGATAATATTACAGCTTCTGTTTGTCTGTATAATGTATGAGGTACTAGGGTTGGCAAAATGTAATTTATGTATTACATTTAGTTTCAGGCTAACAGTAACGTTTTGTATAAGCAGCCTGGCAGTCTCTACCCTAATCCTTTCTTTACGAGGGGCATATAAGGAGGAGGTCTACAAGAGGTCTACAAGTAGGTCTACAGCTCTTTCCTTAGGCGACGCACAAACCTAGCCGGACGCATTATAGAGGTCGATAGTGATGGTAATAGTTGGCAACCCTGGCATTGGCATCATTATTGCGACCACCCAGTTGTCAGTGGTGAAATAAAACCAATCGTAAATGTCAACTGTAATGAGGTAGCTTTATCTTCACTTTTAAGGGATTGGAAATAAAGTAAAACGACCATACACGGAGAAGATTTAACAAGACTGTTGGTTAAAGCCTAGTTTTTAAATGTATTTAAAAATGTTTTCAGTGAATGACCTGAAATGTATGCTGTATATTAGTAGCCATATTATAGTTTGTTTGATTTTGGGCAAATGACCTTAAGTTTTGTTACGGTTAACCATATCAGGTTAATTTATAAGTTTAATTGATTCGAGAATAAACAGTAAGTTTGAAGGTTTTGTTAAGATATTAGATAGATAACACCTGTATCAACATTATTTACCATGAGGTTATAGTGCCAAGGTTTTAGGAAAACATGATCTAGAAATTGGTTACGTTGTCAGCCCATATACATACTTGATTATATAAGAACTTAGAAATTAGAGCAAGTCTCGGACTATATTATCCGGAATTTCCGCAGCCGCAAAACATCGCGGAAAATAGAACTCTGCACTAATACAATAGAGCTGAAAATCTAACACACGAGCGTCGAAATTAAAATTGCTGACGTGTGTTGCATTTTCAACTCTATTGCATTAGCGCAGAGTTCTATTTTCAGCGTTTTTGTCCAGCCGGAGGCGGATAATTAGAGTTAGAGTAGAGATGTGACTGCATGCAAGTGTTTGTTCAAGGCTGTATCAACGTGTGTTGATCCACATCCAACTTCGAACACACCTGTATCATCACTGCACCAGTAGGGCTTGGTGCAAACGGGCTACCGACGACTGAGACCGGTCGCTAGCGCTGCGCAATTAATCAGACATTTGCTGCGTTTTGCATGTGTTGTGTACAAGTTGCTGCGACCGGTAGTGACTCGTCAATATATATCTCGACGAATTGATAGCCTCCTATACCTTTTGGAAGTCGGTTAGGTATGTTATGATAATAACAAACAGGTGGCGACTAGTCGCGGTCGTCGGTAGCCCGTTATTATGAGGCCAAGGTTCACCGGCATGCGGAAGTGACGCAACCGCAACCGAAACCGAAAGGCGATCGCAAGCGCGCGGTGAAAGTATTGCGTCCAGGTCTAGGGGCGGAGCGGGGTGCGGATAATCGATAACTAATCGATTGCGAGGTAAATCAGATCGTTATCGTCAAAGCGGTACTGGTACTTCTCAGACGATGTCAATGACCGGTAGAGTATTTTAGGTGGCATAATAGGTTTATTCCACCACCAGTATTCTTATTATATATATATATATATATATATATATATATATATATATATATATATATATATATATATATATATATATATAAGAACTTAAGTATTTAATAAATATTAACTTATATTACTTAATATTTAAAGGATACAGACGAATCATACCTGTATATATACTAGTAAAAATTCTATACATGGAAATGTGTCAATATCATGACGCGCCTATACTTTTATATTTTCATTTACTGAAACTTTAGACGGCCTCCTCCAAATGAACTGTCACATGGCCCTCACCCTAATCCGTGATCGCATTTTCGTACCAAAATTTACGTATGTCTTGCGGTGTTGTCAACTGTGGAAGTTCCCTCAACTTCTCAAACAGTTGGATGATACGCTCCGCACGTACGAGACCATAAGACACGCTCTCCACGACTTTGAACTAAATGTTGATGACCGCTCATGGACTCGCAACGCTTCCAGTAAGGTTCGGTGGCCTGGGTGTTCAAAAACCTTCCGCCATATCCCTCCCGGCCTTCTTGTCCTCTGTCCTATCCTACTCCAATATAGTTCCCTTTCTGGACGAGGCCAAGGACTCCTGGAGCGCAACTAGTGCTTGTAGCAAATTGTCTGACAATACTTTTTCCCAAAGGCTCTGGGACGAGCCACTCTGCAGACAGGTACGGAATAATCTTAATACGTCCTCCAGTCCTGTAGAGCAGGCTCGCCTCTTAGCTGCAGAGAATTGGGAGTTGGGCCTTTGGCTACAAGCATTATCGTCACCCAATACGGGCACATTGATGGACCGAACAGCTTTCCGATTAGCTATTTCCCTGCGTCTTAGCACTCCCCACGTCGTCCCCCACCGCTGCGTTTGTGACGCAAACGTGGACAGCCTCGGACACCACGGTCTGTCCTGTCAACGAAGCGCCGGCCGGATCTCTCGACATCACTGTCAGAACGACCTAATCCGTCTGGCTCTTGTCACCGCCGGAGTGCCAGCTATGATGGAACCCTCTGGTTTAGCGCGACAATGGCAAGAGACCACACGGTATGACCCTGGTCCCTTGGACAGTGGGGCGGGCTCTTGTATGGGACGCTACTTGCGTCGATACACTTGCTTCGTCCCAAGTCCAGGGCACCTAGAGTACTGCAGGCGCGATCGCCAATCAGGCGGAGAATCTCAAGCGGCGCAAATATGAGAACCTTAATGGGGATCTCATATTTTAACCGTTTGGGGTTGAAACCCTAGGTTCATGGGGTCCGGGTGCGCACACACTTTTCGAAAATCGAGGCCACCTGAGAGCCGGCACCTGAGCCAAAGAGTGAGTATCGCAATCTAGCGGGGAAACTCTTTTAACCTTGTAGGTACTCGGCCTGGTGGGGACTACCTGGATGACATATTTTTATAGATTATCTATCTTTATCTTTTTTATGATATAAGATAGTTTGTTAATATTTTAAGTAGTTACTAGTTACTACTATAAATATTAATATTATGTATTTCATGTAATTTTCATTCGATAACTATACCGATGCTTTTTTTCAAATTGTTCGTGCTCGGGCTACATGTTTATTCCATCAGTATCGTTCATAATATTATTCTGTTATTGCATAAGTTAATGACGCTCCTGTTTATACGAGTACAGATCATCTGGTATTAATCCTTAGTAATCAGGTAAAAGTCGATTATTTCTTGGATACTATGTTACGAACAACTAGCATATGCCCGCGGCTCCTCCTGCAAGCAGTCACAGATACCTTATGTATATAGTAATAGATGTTATGCAACAACAAACAATGTAAGGTCTTCAGATTGTAGTCTACATATTTACCAGTATCTGTATGCCGGTAGGGCTCAGGTTGCGAACTTGCGATACAATAGCGAGAACGACCTGCAGCAGCCTGCGACCGGCGCCGCGGCGGTGAGGTTGGGAAACCGTATTGTTCTGAGAGTTATCAGCGACCCATAATGATTTCGCGATGTTAATATTCGCACGTTTGTTTAGTAGAACACTTTGCAGGTTGTATGGTGCTCTACTGCTGGTGCTCCCTCGAGGTTACAAATTATTCATTTAACAATAAAGCAACTTTGGTCGGAGCCCACAGGTGTACGTAAATTATTAAGTTGATTGCAGTATTTCAACTAAATATTCTTCATTGATTTAATTTAAATAAAGCAGGCGTGCGATACATATTACAACGACCCAATGTACCATTTACATTTGTATTTTTTGCATCAGGACGATACATAATTGTTATGCATTGACAGTCGTATAAGTAAGACCTGACCGTGTATGGGCGTGGATTGGCACGATTGGCATCCACTGCTTATGCCGATAGGAACTGATCCAGTCGAACTAATCAAGTCGATCGAACGACAGTCTGTGTGGTGCACGGCTCTCGTACTAGTAAGTGCGGGAATTGGGGTTCTGATTTAACAGCTATTTTGAAACTTACTTGACTACCTTATCTAACTAATAGTTCAAATTAAGGCGTAAATATTAAAACCATTTTTTTATAATTAGTTTATAAAAAACTAGAAGAAACACCAATTTTGTAAGTCGGTTAAGTAAGAGCGCGCGCGCCGGCGCAGGCGCAGGCGGAAACACGGTAACGCGTGTTACAGTTACACTTATTACTTTCGATTTACTTAGAAAGTTAAATGCTCGGCCGTAATCATATGTTTTACGAATTACGATCTGATTTGTTTGTTTGTGTACCAATTTATAAATAATTCGTATTAACTTACATTAGAAAACTAAATATAGTAATAAATAACGCGCATATAGTGATTAGTGACTGATTATTATATTATTGGTATGCGCAAAAGAAAATCCCGTAGGCGGTGGGCCGTACAGTCACTCGCGATAAAGTCCCCGTGGTCTATATGTGCCTAATATTCTCATAATCGGTCCAGTACTGTTTCGGAGCATATTCAATGCTAACAAACAAGCAACTTTTTCCTCTTTATATTATTATTGTTAATTATCGCAGTATAGTATACAGTATAGACAGACAAATAAATAAACGCAGTTTCTTACAAGTCTTTTAATATTTTGAACCACGGAATCCACACAAACTATGCATCATTTCAATTTATTCCAGCTATTAATTGTGTAATAAACCAAAAAAAAATACATAAGAGCGGTCGGACTTGCCCAATGAGGGTTCCGTACAATATAGGAACATCATAAATAGTTTAGAAATCGAGTCTTGCAGTTTTGTCGAGTATAAAAATGGGTGATGAAAATTTTTGTGGAGAAGCTATTGTTCTTGACATTTTTAATAAAAAATAATGCGTTGTATAAAATAAATAATATAATTTTTGAAATTATCATATTTTTTTCAGATCCCCTATTTTTTATGCTTTAATTACAAATGTGCAGTTGTAAGAATTTTCTTGTACTGGTAGTTTAAAACGATGTAACTTGCCAAATTTCATAGTTCCAGATCAACGGGAAGTACCCGATGAATTTTGACTCCCATGAGAGTGTCGAAAAAGGCGTTATTTGTAGCATAAAAACAGCGTTTGTCTTTTATTCTTATTTGTATTTAACAATTTATTGTACACACAGAAATTATGACAATACAATTAACAAAGAATGATGACACAAAGGACTGCTTATTTCTAATTAGAAATTTCTTCCAGCAGCCCCTCTGAGAGAAATGGGATGAAATATAGCAGTTAGGACGTGCACAATATTATTTCTACAATTATTGTATAAATAATCATTCAATATTTAAATCTATAATAAAATAAAATATAGTAAATAAACTTAATAAATAAATTAAAAATTATAGCTAAAATTATAGTCTTTTTATCACATTAACTCATAAGTCTAGTTTTTTCTTAGCTTGAAGTAAAGGGTCTTGACAGACAGTCAGACGGACGGACGGACTACAAAGTATTCTTATAAGGATTCCGTTTTTTCCTTTTGAGGTACGAAACCCTAAAAACAAAAAATAATAGCTAGTAACATCTAGTTCTATCCGACCAAAACTGGTTCTAAACTAAGTAGTAGAGTAACGTATGAGTTGTATTAATGTATTGAAAGTTTCAATTAATGCTCAATGATTGATGACCGGCGAATGATGAACGAGCTGAATGTAATCAAATGAGTGAATGATTTCATTGAAACTCTATCGTAATTAGTAAGTCGAATGAGCTATCCATCAATAAATAATCGAAGCATAATTTTATTATTAATTAAGCTTTCTTGTTTTCACTCGTAATAAATTACTAAACCAGATTAATACATTATAATCTTCGTTGTCTGCATTTGTCTATACGATATTTGACAATGTGTGACGTTTTGTACTTAAATTATTTAGTAAACAACTTTCAAAATATGCATTAGAACAAAAATGTTTCATCTTTTAACAGTTTCCGAGGGAAAAATCGCAAACGAAAGCTGTAAGTGTTTCCACTTGAGAAACTTGAACAAATGACAATTTCCCGCGCGGAGACTGCGAAGTGTGAACAAAGAAAGTAAATTCACGATATCTGGAGCAGATTATATGCGATATTAGAGAGACATCATCATCATCAATAAATCAACATAATTCTTCTTTTTTTTTAAATTAGTCAATGATGATTGTTGTGCTTTTACACTTAAAATACACTGTTTAATAGTGTTTTATATAATTAAAAGAAGATCATATTAAGTAAATATCATAGTTTTATATGGGCTTAAGCAAAGCTATTTCAACTTCTACGGACTACAGTCTACTACAGACTTCTTTTAATTTTTGTTGTATGGTGTGCGACCGTTGAAGTCTTTTGTATCAAATGTTAAGCAAGTGAGCTCGCTTCAAGACTTTTCTTAATAGTAACTTAAATTAACTTGAACTGAATATAATGTTAACTTATAGCACAATATTTTATTCGGGCGTTCATATAAATTCCGATATTTATAAATGTACTAGTAATTATTATTATTACAATACCAACATTTTTAATGTCCCTTTCAAAATAAATATACGATGTTTCTAGTCATCGGTAATCGTTCTATACTTCTATACTGATATAAGTCGGGAAGGAAACTGGATCTATTTTGATGTTTGGCACCTAGATCAAGGGCGGATCCAGCCTCCATAAAAGGTTGTGGTCACAGCCAAAATAGGCTACGTGCGAATAAGAGTACGAAAAACTCCTATTTGCAGCTTGCAACGATCTACAGCCAATAGACACGATCATCACCAGCACCTCCTGTTATTATTACGTGTTACCGTCAATCGAACCAAATCAGAGCGAACTGCTTTCTGCGTTTCGAATTCCGGACATCCCTATCGATATCAACAGGCTGTACAATAATGACTTCACATGTCAAATAGGGTTGTAAGCATGCCCATACTGTCCATGAAAGTAGATCCACGCTTGACCTAGGTATAGAGTAAACTACGGGAAAGTACATATGCTACTTTTTGTCGCGGGATGTTCCTGTGGGATTTGCTTATGCGCGCACGAATTCGCGAATAAGTTAAAAGTTACGTATATATGCAATAAGGCCTTAATATACATTAGCGAGAATGGGAAGCTCTATATTCTGATATAATATCTAAACATCACATCAGGCGGGTCACAGGCAGCATTGTTTCGGAAGTTATCAGATGACCCGCGCGTGACCTCGACCTCCGCGAACTGCCGACTACAAACAATCTCAGCAGCAGCAGACAATAAGATCAAATCGTGTTGCTCAGTAAAATTGTGACCGATAGCTATACAGTGCAGACGAGTTCATCGATGGTTTCACGAGACGAGTACACGAATCGATTATACGTTCACACCAAAACAATTGTAATTTTCAATTAAATATAGCAGAGAGCTCGTGGGATATATATTAGGTCATTACCTATGAAATTGTCGTTTTGTATGAAAAAATTTAAACGATTTTTTTTCATGTATTTTTTATTTGTATTAATCGAAGTAAACACCCATACAATCAATGCATCTTTGCCAACGCAGTAGCAGTTTATTGATGCCCTTCTTAAAGAAATCAACTGGACGGGAGGCAACAAATTCTTCAAAGGCATTTTGTACTGCCTCTCGGGTATTGAATTTTTTTCCCGCCAAGAAGTTATCCAAATTTTGGAAAAAGAATTCCATATTTTTAAAATAAAATTAATTTGAAATTAGAATTCTTAGCCAAATAAAAATTATTTTGATTTGAAATGGCCAGTACTGTAGAACGGCAATTTCATAGGTAAATACCTATAAATATTATATTTTTTTCCATTTGATATAAGTACCTAATTTTATGTGTGTGAATAAAGAATTCTGTTGTATATGTTTAACTAAAGGAACAAGAATCGTCTAATGTCGTGTTGCTAAGCAACCAAAATAAACAGTCTATTAATAATTATTATCATGCTTTACCTTTATATACCTTAACCCTTTGAACAAATTAGCGCATATATAACAAATTCAAAGAATTGGATTGAATTTACTTGTATTATTTCGAATTTTATGTGTGGTGGAACGGGAGCGGAGGGCTCTGTGTGTCAGAGCTAATGTGCTATTATTTATTTTATATCTACATAATTATGAAATCTATCGGAAACTCTTCTTTTAGAAGTAACCTAAATAAAAATATTATAGTACATTTTTAAAATGCAAAAGCCACGGTTCCTGCGGCTTACCTTCGCGTTCCGTATATGCATATAATTTGAAATATCGTAGCACACGAAATCAAACAAGAACTCTACATTCAGCTCAAATGATTAGGCTCTATCGCACGCTCTACATTACACTATTTTTTGCCGCGAGTTCGCTCGTGAGAGCGTTACGTCACCACGTCACCCAGACCTACGTGACTTGTGAGTAGCTGTTACTTAAACTCATTATTTGAGTTTCGACTGTCGAAAATATAATGTAAAGTCCAGCAAATAGTGTGATTATTGTTAATTAATTTATTTACATAAATTAGACATAAGAATATGAATTACATCCTTTCATGAACATGAAACAGGTAAACTTACGGTACTTCTAAAGAACAATTTTCCCATCTTTTTGCTAAAAGAGCCCGTGCGAGTTTCTTACGGCGGTTCTTCTTGCCGGGCTAGTTTCCGAACCGGTGGTAAGCAGGGCCGGATTAAGGTAACTTGGTGCCCTAAGAAATCTTTCCCCCTATCCTTAGACCTTAGGTCAGGGATGGTGAACCTTTACGTATTAACGTGTCATATTTCTAAAGAAATGTTTAATGAGGTTATAGACGTGCCATCAAATAAATTTTATTTGTGATTCAGATGTGTATTTAAAGAGTTGGTGCCCGGGGTCATTTAAATTTACCGCTTTTTATAATTTAAATATTAAGCAGTGGCGGATTCAACTATCAAAAACTTATTTTACAAATTAAAAGCTAATTATACTTTAAAACCTATGTACGCTTCGAAAAAATACATTAAAATCAATAGCTAAAATCAAACGTCGATACTAATTAAAATAATATTTTCTTTATGTTAAATGCGAGCGAGCGGAGCGAGCGACCTAATTTTTTTTCTATTTTACCTGTCCAAACCTATTGAAACTTACACTAACTACACTTGGAAAAATACACTAAAATCAAGAGCCTAAAACTGAACGTCAGTATTACAATATTGTTTTTTTATGTCAAACAGTAAAGTCTTTTCAAACTTTAAAACCTAAAAGACGGTGAACTTCGGAAAATACAATTAAATCAACCGGCTAAAACAGAATATCAGTAGGTACTAAATGATACTTTCTTTATATTAAACACGAGCGATCGAAGCGGGCGAGCAAATTTTTTTCCTTTTTTACAGATTAAATCTGTTAAAATGTTAAACTCTAAAAATGAAATGCACATGAAAAGGAAACATTTCGGTTAACAGGTAGGTAACAGGGGCGGTCGAAGCAAGCAAGAAAATTTTTCTTATCATAGCAATTAAAAATTTAAAAAAAAGCAAAAAACCTCTCACGTCAGTCGTCGTATCGCTTCGCCGAAAAAAGCGCACGGATTTTGAAATTTCTTGAGCACATATTTTTTTCTCGGGCGTCTCCGGGTGCTCCCCTAAACGGAATGCCCTAAGCAGTTGCTTTATTTGCGTATAGGCTAACCCGGTACAAGTTACTTGGTAACCTACATGGAAATAAAAAATCGGTTGTCTGTAAAGTCGGTTTACTGACGATAGCTGTTGAACGTGACAACGTCATGTTTATAGTGCGCGTGGAACTAATTGGCCGCGCCTTAGGTAGGCGTGTTGCCGCCGCGAAGTCCGGCGCCGAACTGAGTAATAACATCAAGCGCATAATAATATATAATAATACCAACAACAACAACAACAACAACAACAACAACAACAACAACAACAACAATAATAGTAATAATAATAATAATAATAATATAAAATAATAATGAGGTACCGGCAATGCGAGGTAACGCTGGTACTTGGTAACAGTAACAGGTAACGGTACTTGGTAACAGTACTTGGTAACGCATGAGTCATGTTTTTTCGTGCGTGCAGCCGGCTCCATCGAATTATAAGACGTTATCACGTCAAAATTATGAGTTTGAGTTTAATGGTTGAATTCCGATCGTAGCGACTGTGATCTGCGACGGCGACCTACGACCGCGACAACCGAAGCAGCGTTCCTACTAAGCAGTGGGTCGCGCGATCAAGCCGTGGTTGCGCGACCTCCACTGCACTGCTTTGCTACACACAGATCGGAATGCTACCTTTAGAGTTTTACATTTTGTTTTGGTAACGTTTATGCAATTTTACTTAAACCGTTATTTCCCTAAAGGTGTCAAATCATTACTTACATATGACTGCGCAAAATCACTTCACATTTAAAATAAATTAATCACTACGGCAGAGCCATTTTATCTAAGTCCGATTTGTAGCATTATGTCACACAAAACAAAAGTAAATGTATTCACAATACACGAACTTAATACATCAAATGATGTAACTGTCCACTGTCATTGAAAATGTGAATGTGGGCAGGCAGAGTCAGGTACAGCTGATAGTGTGACACCATTTCGCCGCGAAAGATGAATGTTCGCAGTTACGTCACCACGTCATCATCATCATCAAGCCATCACTCAGTAATCAGTATTTATGATGTTAGTAATCTCTATCTCAAATAGATGGAGAGAGTGACCCTATTTATTTTGGAAGTTTCTGATGATGTTTCCTGCGACTTCCCCCTCTCTCTATCTTCTGTCCCGGAAACTCGTACAATTCCGGAGTCTTCTCTAGGTCCATACAGATGTGCATAGAGAAGATAAGAGAAGAACGATATTGATGGGCACATGGATGGGTTTCAGCAGTTTCAACAAACAAAGAACATACAAACAAACAAATCTTTTCTTTTTAGGGGGAGAAAAATCGATCTAACTAGGTCTTATCCCCCAGAAACTGTAAATTTTTAATAAATAATATAAGGTTTTTCTTTCATCGTGCAGCAACATATTTATCAATATTTTTGTCTCTATTAATGTCAGTCAGAATGGCTTGTTGGTAAATTAATGTCTCGGGTTCGAATCCTAGTCGAATATTTGTGTGATTCTTTTTTACTTTTTTGAAATCTATAATAAAGTTGAGTGACCCAGGCTAGTACCATTCGAATTCCCTGACAGTACTGTAGCGGTTTTGTTTATTTTTAACAAATTTTGAAAGCATGGTACGATACAAACTCGGTGTCACAAAAACCTGGAAGGTTTTTCCGTACTTCTTTGAAGCCCGATGACTCTTTGGAGTGTCCAGGCACACAAGATTTGAATATTTATATTAAGAATTCGATGTCATCCGCTACATCAGAAAATAAAGAGAAACAGAGTACGGCTTAGGGAGTTGGTTGCTTGTTGCTCGCGATAATTGCCATATTGTATATGGTGTGGACAAGAGTAAGTAATGACAAGTATTGTGTGATTTAATTGGGAGACCTAGCCACCATCTGAGCGACCGCGCCCCACATCAACACGCCACAGTACCGTGTATATGGTGTGGACAAGAGTAAGTAATGACAAGTATTGTGTGATTTAATTGGGAGACCTAGCCACCATCTGAGCGACCGCGCCCCACATCAACACGCCACAGTACCGTGTATATGGTGTGGACAAGAGTAAGTAATGACAAGTATTGTGTGATTTAATTGGGAGACCTAGCCACCATCTGAGCGACCGCGCCCCACATCAACACGCCACAGTACCGTGTATATGGTGTGGACAAGAGTAAGTAATGACAAGTATTGTGTGATTTAATTGGGAGACCTAGCCACCATCTGAGCGACCGCGCCCCACATCAACACGCCATAGTACCGTGTATATGGTGTGGACAAGAGTAAGTAATGACAAGTATTGTGTGATTTAATTGGGAGACCTAGCCACCATCTGAGCGACCGCGCCCCACATCAACACGCCACAATACCATGTATATGGTGTGGACAAGAGTAAGTAATGACAAGTATTGTGTGATTTAATTGGGAGACCTAGCCACCATCTGAGCGACCGCGCCCCACATCAACACGCCACAATACCATGTATATGGTGTGGACAAGAGTAAGTAATGACAAGTATTGTGTGATTTAATTAGGAGACCTAGCCACCATCTGAGCGACCGCGCCCCACATCAACACGCCACAATACCATGTATATGGTGTGGACAAGAGTAAGTAATGACAAGTATTGTGTGATTTAATTGGGAGACCTAGCCACCATCTGAGCGACCGCGCCCCACATCAACACGCCACAGTACCGTGTATATGGTGTGGACAAGAGTAAGTAATGACAAGTATTGTGTGATTTAATTGGGAGACCTAGCCACCATCTGAGCGACCGCGCCCCACATCAACACGCCACAGTACCGTGTATATGGTGTGGACAAGAGTAAGTAATGACAAGTATTGTGTGATTTAATTGGGAGACCTAGCCACCATCTGAGCGACCGCGCCCCACATCAACACGCCACAGTACCGTGTATATGGTGTGGACAAGAGTAAGTAATGACAAGTATTGTGTGATTTAATTGGGAGACCTAGCCACCATCTGAGCGACCGCGCCCCACATCAACACGCCATAGTACCGTGTATATGGTGTGGACAAGAGTAAGTAATGACAAGTATTGTGTGATTTAATTGGGAGACCTAGCCACCATCTGAGCGACCGCGCCCCACATCAACACGCCACAATACCATGTATATGGTGTGGACAAGAGTAAGTAATGACAAGTATTGTGTGATTTAATTGGGAGACCTAGCCACCATCTGAGCGACCGCGCCCCACATCAACACGCCACAATACCATGTATATGGTGTGGACAAGAGTAAGTAATGACAAGTATTGTGTGATTTAATTGGGAGACCTAGCCACCATCTGAGCGACCGCGCCCCACATCAACACGCCACAATACCATGTATATGGTGTGGACAAGAGTAAGTAATGACAAGTATTGTGTGATTTAATTGGGAGACCTAGCCACCATCTGAGCGACCGCGCCCCACATCAACACGCCACAATACCATGTATATGGTGTGGACAAGAGTAAGTAATGACAAGTATTGTGTGATTTAATTGGGAGACCTAGCCACCATCTGAGCGACCGCGCCCCACATCAACACGCCACAGTACCGTGTATATGGTGTGGACAAGAGTAAGTAATGACAAGTATTGTGTGATTTAATTGGGAGACCTAGCCACCATCTGAGCGACCGCGCCCCACATCAACACGCCACAGTACCGTGTATATGGTGTGGACAAGAGTAAGTAATGACAAGTATTGTGTGATTTAATTGGGAGACC
Source organism: Phengaris arion (assembly GCA_963565745.1). Taxonomy (NCBI): domain Eukaryota; kingdom Metazoa; phylum Arthropoda; class Insecta; order Lepidoptera; family Lycaenidae; genus Phengaris; species Phengaris arion. Next base: position 17,816,646 of record OY751449.1, on the reverse strand, counting down.
TAGCCACCATCTGAGCGACCGCGCCCCACATCAACACGCCACAGTACCGTGTATATGGTGTGGACAAGAGTAAGTAATGACAAGTATTGTGTGATTTAATTGGGAGACCTAGCCACCATCTGAGCGACCGCGCCCCACATCAACACGCCACAGCATCATGTTTGATGGTGACCTATGGTTGATTCAGATGATGTTCAAAAATAGAAAATGATTAATTGAAAAGTTAAATTAATTAGTATTGCTAGTTTAATACAGTAATATACCGAAAGTTAAATAATTTGATGCATTTATAATGACGACGTTTACATTTTACACTTTCATTTCATTTTTCACGAGTACCTGTGAATACGATTTCGCGAGTCTGTGAATAAGACCGACTTAGTCGTTCATTGAAATTTGCGTTAACTGTTTAATAATAATATGACTGAATGACAAATATATTTAAATGTATCCCATCGATTTTTATAATTTTACTAGTTGTCCTGTAACTGCACCTTAACTTAACACTATATTTTATATATTTCATACAAGCAGGAACAATTGACTACTACGTATTCGCAACGTTATGGAATGTCCCAACTTTCATACAATTCTCTTTCTATTAATGAAAATATAACGTTATGTATACGAACTTGTCAATTATTGTTCCAGCAAACCCCACAGTAGCCCAAACATAAACAATTGACAGAAATCATAACATTATCGCATAAAATTGTATAGGTCAAGCTGTCAAGATTTTCATACAATTTTCATTCGAAAACGTTACGAATACTTTGGTGTCAATTGTTCCTGCTTGGGCTACTGAATTCAGGACGTTACTTCGCATTTCCGTCAATTATTTGAATGTTTGGAAGGACGTCGAACATTTGTAATTAAAATGTGACACAAACCGCGAAAGAACCGTGTCCTAAAATAAAAACGATTGTAGTTACGATTTAAAAGTCTGTCCGTTAAGTCTTTATTAGGCCATAAAGCGTGTTTATGAGGTGATTGAAACATAACTATGTGTTTATGGTAATTTTCCACCAGTCCAACAGTTATACAACTCACCGTCACAGTGTCCCGTAGAAAGTGAAACTAGCCGCGCATGCTCCGCCCCGACTCACTTTTAAAACACTCTCACTGCCTTAATCCAAAGGCTTAATATTCGATTTGTAAAAAAAATCGCAATGTCTAATTTTCAAAATTCGAATCACTCGGCACCGCGGTGACAGTTAGTTTTTTTTTAATTTAATTTCAGCGTCTACGTGCGTCGGCGTGTAGTCAGCGACTGCCGCCGCCGCGCGCGCGTTTCTTCGCCGAAGAAGGGAGAAATTTAGTTTCGTAATAATTATGTGAAAATATTGTAGACAATATTAACATTATATAAATGTGGATATGGTTATTACGAATCATGACGCCGAGATTTCGTTACATCGTTTACAATTTTATGGTAAAAACCGGCATTCTGTTTGCTCGCGGAAGATTAGTGATTATTATGCTCTAAATGCCCGGTTGCTGAGGTTTTTGTCGGTAATTTATCTATTCAATAGCGCTTTTGATTAACGCATTTGCATCATCTAATCTAAGCGCTACTGAAACTACCGACAAAAAGTCTCAGAAACCGGGCATAAATAAATCTATTTATGTAGGTATAATAATATTATAATCGAATTAAAACTTAATGAGGGTAAGTTTTATTTTTGTAAATCAATTAATAACATAACTATTACGATTAAAAAATAATTAGACATTTATTTGCTCTACATTCCGAAAAAGGTAGTAATTTATATACGTTAGAACTTTTGGTGCAATAGCCAAAAGCGTATTAGGTTGACTTGTTATTGACATTAGGTCATTAAGTAACATTAGGTCTTTTATTTTAGCAAGACTAGATGCAGCCACAATGCTACTTGCTGAGCTGGGGGTCTAATAAGGTCACTTTATATGTTTCATATTATGTTTCATATGTTTTTTTAACTCATATTATGTGCGCCATTTTACGCATTTCTATTGAAAGCTGTGAAAATGGATGTTTTCTAATATGACGAAATCAGATGAATCATGTAGCCATTTTACCATTTCACGATTTTTGTATGGAAAAAAATACTAGTGTCCTTTTTAGACCCCCAGATAACTTTCTGATAAAAATTAGACCTATTGACGTTAGGACTTCCTATAACTAAAATTAACTTCCAATAACTATAACGCGTTTTGATTGGTCCAAACTTCAAAAAAACAATTTATCACGATATTATTTATAATTCATTGAAACTATGTTGAAAGTCTAAGTTAAATACGAGAACTAGGATTCAAATAATACGCATTATTCACATACACATTTCTCTCGAATTGTTCTATCAATTTTTGACATTGGAAATGTCTTTTCGTTCGCTCCAGTATAGGCTCCGATTTCACGAAAAAGTGCGATCCCCTTGTATCTCGGAGAGTTGTGAAGATATTATATGCAAAAAAGGCACAAAAGACGCGTATTCACGAGAGCTATAAGGTGCAAAAATAATTATTCGAGAAAGTAAAAAAAAAACGAACAAGTTATGGCCTGAAATGGTGAAAAAAAAAAACATTTTTTTTCTGAATTTTATTTTGGCGCTCGATATTTTGGAAACGAAAAATGATATCAAAAATTTGAGAAAAATATCTCTGGACAATTTAGTCAACTAGGATTTGAGCCTAAAACAAAGACGATCGTGTTAAGGGTCTGCCCTGTCGCCTAACCTTTTTGAAAAAAGTGTTTTCGAATCCCGTAGATTCATTTCCAATGTGCTCGATAGTCGTGTCAGGGATGAATTCTGTGAACTTTATTGAAAACTACATTTAAAGAATCTAAGCGTTGGTACATATTCGACAAGCGCTATTATTTCATACTGTAACGAGAAATCTACTATAGATACAATAAGCAGATATCTTCTACATCCGGACAGTTTTATCCAGACTAGCTACAGCTCAGTCCTATAAACAATTAAAGCTTATTATAAACTTAATGATTTTATGAATGATAGCACACCTTGGGAATGAGGTGGCCCCCTCCAAGGCTACTTCTACATATATACTATTGTAATCTTCTCTATATCTCTATTCTCTATTGTAATCTAAAAACTACTAATGTAGTTTTAGTTAGAACATTGTTAAATACCTTTTTTATTCAAAACGAAAAATTTTCCATCTTTTTGGTAAAAGATGGCCCCGCGCGAGTTTCTTACGCCGGTTTTTCTCGCCGGGCTAGTCCCCAAACCGGTGGTAGGCATCATGTATACCGACGCCTAGAAAGTGTATAAAAATACCAACTTTGAATAATTTTTTTTGACTTTGACTATGATTTAGCTGTCCACTGGGCTCGTAACGGTGTGTATATGTGTGTGACTAAGCGGAAATAGCTCAATTATCGTAATCTGTGAGACCGTCCGCGACCGGCTGACTAGTGACTAGGTGCCTTGCCGGATGGAAAAGCGTCCAGGAACCACAGATTAATGTGTGTGTGTGCGCGTGTGTGTGTGCGCGTGTGTGTGTGCGCGTGTGTGTGTGCGCGTGTGTGTGCGCGTGTGTGTGTGCGCGTGCGTGTGTGCTTGTGTGCGTGTATGTGTGTACGTGGACGTATGTGAGCGGCAAAGACGCTAGATACAATAACAGGCGACATCCATACTGCCATAAGCACCTTTACTCGGAGTTCCAGAAGATTAAAAAAAAAAAACAAAAAATATTTAACTGGCCGGTTCCGCAATTTAAATATTTTAAAACTTTTAAAATATTTAAATTGCGGAACAACGCAAAAAATAAGAAATACCAAATTGCTAATCGTACTTACAAATTACATTCGAAATTATTGATTATATTGTTGCACGACGAAAGAAAATGAAATATAACTTAAAAATGCGCAGTTTCTCAGGTATAAGACCAGGATATATTGTTTCCCCCATATAATGTTTTTTTAGACGTCTTAAAGCATCTTAGTTATATTACTCATATTATACATATACAGAGCTCCGTGGCCTAGTGGGTAGACCGTTTGATTCGCACTCGAGTGAGTGCAGGTTCGATTCGCAGGTTGTGGCGTGTACTAATGAGACTTTTTCAGATCTCAAGAACATTACACGGACGATCTAAAGGTGAAGGAAAACATCGTGAGGAAACCCGCACACGGTTGGACCCAAACGTTCATTACGTCATTTAATAATGATAATAATTTATTTATTCACAAGAATGCAGTACAAAGGATAATATTTAAACATTACAAAGGATCTGTACATTCTACCATAACAACAACAACAAAATGGTGTGTGAAATTTATAAAACATGCAATTGATTAAATCTAATACTTGAAAATAAAAATAATAATAATAATATGAAGATTAGATTTACAAATTTATAATTATTGTTTTCAATGTAGAAGTTTCAGTCAAATAATAATTATAACATAATATAATAATCAATAGGTTTAAAATCAATAACACATTACACATTAAACAAATTATTTATCCATCGTCTCTTAATTCTAATGTTATTACCTGCATAATATTATAATTAAATAATGAAATTTTACACCTTACACATTACATTACATTCAGTACAGTCATTCCTCTGGACTAGGCTGACTATGTTTGGAGAATGCCGTATGTGCTTGGGTAACCATACGATTTACAAAACCAACTGTCCACTACAGTATTTCAAGAGTGGTTACTTCGCTCGGATAATACTGAATAAATCATCCAATAACGGATGAAAATACCTAAGTTTTTATTATATATACAATATGGCTTATTTACAAGGTCAAATAAAAACTGTTTAAGTCACAACAGGCTCCCTTACGATAGATTTTCATTCTATATCAAACGACAAAGCCGCCTGCTTATAACACAAGTTGTGGATAGTCTTAATACTGTCTCAACTTTTTACGAAATTAGCTCGCTTAGTTTTCTCCTAATAATTAATATTATGTTGAACGGTTGAGCAACGCTAATGGTTGTAATAAAATATAATTGCTACGGAAATAATTGTTGTGTAGGCTCTCACGGCCTGCGGGTACTCTAGTGTGGACTAGGGACAAGCATTTTGTCTAGGTTAGGGTAGATATAATGAAAATTTATCTGTAATTTTAGGGGCGTGTAAGCATAAGAAATAAGAAATTGGAAACGAGGCAAACTCAAAATATTTTCCTACTTTTATGAGGGTCTTTTATGTTTTTATGCCACAAGGAGGCAGACCCGACCCACACAAAATGCCATCTGTTGGCGGAAGTGATTTCGAAAACTGTCAATAAGAATTTTTGACACTTTTTCTACCATCAGGAGCGCTTCGTAAAAGTCGTGTCAAACAGTTGTCAGATGTCACGAACTTAAAAATAACTTCCTCAATACTTCATATTTTCTAAAATGCCTTCTGGCTTCTGATTAGCTCAATTCTCTGAGATAAGCGCGAACTATTCTAGAACGTCTCAATGAGTCAGTTATCGTCGCACACTGGACAGTGGACTCCAAGGACTGTGTGGCGCTTCGACACCTTCTGGAGGTTGTTGGATAAGTTATTGCGACGCGTTACTTCGCCACTTCGTCGGTATCAATAGACGAACAGCAACATTTCACATTAAACTGATACATATAGCATATCGGCATGGTAGCCATGGTGTCTGTACGGCACTTGTTATGAGCTGCTACTTTCTCCGGCCGCATTGCTGACGGTGGTTGCGCAACTTTTGAGGCCACGGTTCGCCTCACGCTGCGCCTGCGCCGGTCAAACAATTATGTAATTGTATGCTGTAGACACTTGACAATCGCAACTATTTCTCCAAGGCTAGGCGTGGGAACGTCAGGTGTTAGTTTTGTTAGACTGGAAGAGTCGTTTTAGTTTAATCTTGGATAAGATTGTAGCTTAGTGCTTATGAATATGTAATGAGGTGTTGCGTCTTTTGAGCGTCAATGGGCGGCGGTAATCGCTTACCATCAGGTGATCCGTCTTCTTCTTTCCTGATCCATTTAATAAAAACGATTTTGTACTTGTTTGTATATATATTATGTACTACCGAGTTTTTATTTTACGTTTTTTATAAAATGACTGTGACCCGCATATTTCCGCCTCAGTTCGCATAAAATAAGGTTTAACTAACTTATCAGCCCCTATCGTTGAATCTGACCTTGTGTTCGTTAGGCAATAAATGTAGTTGGGTTATTTTAAATACATATTATATGTTTTAGTTAGTCGAATTAGCTAAATTGCATGGTTAAATTTTGGATATATTTCATACAAACTCAATATGTCGGTAGTAATTGAAAAAATCAAAATGGAACACTATATTTAATCAGTCATAGAAAAATAAAACATTACAATCAAGGGGTCAAATTTAGGATTCCAGGTGTCTCCTTTCTCACCCCTATCCCAGGGGTACAACAGCACCAGGGGGACTACCGCCCACAGCGGGGGGGCTGCCGGAAGGTCGGTGGTTGAGCACAAAGCGCAGCACCGTCTTCATGGCAGCAGGGTCCTCGCAGTGCAGCTTGTAGCAGTGTTTGTGGCCAGTTGCTATTTGCTCACTGAAAGAAACATCCATGGGTTACAAGTAGTTACAACAGGGGGGCAATTCTCGTTTTATTTTGTTCCATTCGCAGTGTAGTTCCAGTATCAGTGCATGCTATTTTTCTAATTTCTTATTAAATATAATCATAATTTTTATAATGTTTCTTAACAATTTTACAAATAAAGAAATACACAATTTGTTAAGTTATAGTTTTGTAGGATTTGGTTTCATTTGATTTGCAAAATCGGCCGAATAACAGCCAATTAAGGTATGTTAAACTTGTAAACACGTCCTTAAACAAAAAAACAATCAAAAATATCTTTATATTCGGTCCTTACATATGAAATTGGCGTTTTGTCGTACTGGCCACTTTGATCTCAAATATATCTTCTTTAGTTAGGAATTTTATTTTCAAATTAATACCGCTATTTACTCATGCATTTGTGTTTCGAACACCGTAATTCATTTGTTTTTTCTCTTTTGGTTTTTTCTTTGCGTCACTCTGTTTACAAAATGGCAAACCTGAAATATCGTATTATTTTCGAGTACGAGTTCCACCGTGGCACCAGTGCTGCAGAAACGGCTCGAAGGATTAATGATGTGTATGTCGGCGGTGTCGCAAAAAAAACACAGTGCGTTTTTGGTTCCAACGTTTTCGTTCTGGAAATTTCGACTTGCAGAATAAGCCCCTTGGACGGCCGGAGACCAAAGATGTTAATAAAGAATTGAAGGCTATTGTGGAAGCGGATCCATCGCAAACCACGTCCGAGTTAGCTGCAGGCTGCGGTGTTAGTGATAAAATCAGTTTTAATCCACTTGAAGCAAATTGGGAAGGTGAAAAAGTTTGAAATGTGGGTACCTTATGAATTGAGTGCAGCAAACCGACAAACGCCCGTCGACTGCTGCGTTACATTATTCAACCGGCACAATAATCAAGGGATTTTAAGTCGAATCATTACCCGTGACGAAAAGTGGATCCTGTACGATAATCGGAAACGTTCATCGCAATGGCTGAACCCTGGCGAACTAGCCAAAGCCTGCCCTAAGTGAAAATTGACTTAAAAAAATTTACTTGTGAGCGTTTGGTGGACTAGTGCCGGTGTCGTTCCCTACAGATTTCTTAAATCTGGCCAGACGATTAAGGCAGATGTCTATTGCCAGCAACTGCAAATCATGATGGAAAAGCTAGCTGCTAAACAACCGAGGTTGGTCATTCGCTCTAGGCCACTGCTGATTCAGGACAATGTTAGACCACACACGGCACAACAGACGGCTACCAAATTAGAGGAGCTTCAATTGGAATGTCTAAGACATCCAACGTACTCCCCGGACCTTGCTCCAACAGATTACCATTTTATTCGATATTTGGATAACTTCTTGCAAGGGAAAAAATTCAATTTGCAAATTCAAGTCCTAAGCGCCATCAAAGATTTTATTGATTCCTATTCGAATAGTTTTTTTAGAAAAGGAATCAATGAACTACCTAAGAGATGGCAAAAGTGCATAGATAGAAATGGTATATACTTTGATTAAATAAATATTAGGTCATTACATATGAAATTGGCGTTTTGTAAAGGTGGGACATAAATCGATTTTTTTAAACATAATATATTTATTTAATCAAAGTATATACCATTGCTATCTATGAACTTTCACTATCTCATAGGTAGTTCATTGGTTTGCGATGGATCCACTTTCACAATAGCCTTCAATTCTTCATTATCAACTTTGGTCTCCGACCGTCCACGGGACTTGTTCTGCAGGTCGAAATTTCCAGAACGAAAACGTTGGAACTAAAAACGCACTGTGTTTTCTTTTGCGACACCGCCTTCATATACATCATTAATCCTTCGAGCCGTTTCTGCAGCACTGGTGCCACGGTGGAATTCGTACTCGAAAATAATATGATATTTCAAGTTTTCCATTTTGTAAACAGAGTGACGCAAAAAAAAAAACCAAAAGAGGTAAGAACAAATGAATTACGGTTTTCGAAACACAAATGCATGAGTAAATAGTGGTATAAATTTGCAATTGAAATTCCTAACCAAAGAAGATATATTTGAGATCAAAGTGGCCAGTACGACAAAACACCAATTTCATATGTAAGGACCGAATATAAATGCGCCTGCGCCTGATCTCTCGCCATCGTGTCGGTCATCAAACACTCGAGCACTATAAAAAAACTTCTGCATAGCTAGTCGCCACAGTCATCGAATAGGGTGTGGGGAGCTAATAGAATTTAGATACACCAGTGTGGCAGACGCCGTACGATTATATTCGCACCTTGGGACCTTCTGCTTTTACAATACGCAGGGGATAGTCGCTATATAATATTCGCACATCCTACCACTGCAATTCCTGACATTCATACCATGCAACTTTAAGACTGCTTGAAGTACATGCTAATACAATCTATGGCTGTCTAAGAATACAAATACATAATAATATTATCATTATCATCTAAAACCCACCTGTGATACGCGTGTACCGCGTGTAGCTCACATAACAGCCGCCGTCTGCAGGCATCGCTGATGACCGGCAGGTGTTTGGAGCCTTCAACCCGGCGTGTGATGCGGGTACCGTAGCTGGAACAAATGGGATACAATAACAGTATCCGGAACTGACGACTGACGAGCAAGTTCTGGGGGTGTGAATATTGAAACCTTGACTTAATAAACTTTACTTGACTTAAAAATACTTATTTGACGATACCCCACACAATGGGGTAGAATGAAAACATAATTCTCATACCCACTTGACATATATGGAAAGTCACGCCTAAAAATGTTTAGGATGCCAAAACCGAAATCTATACACCATCTCATATATTCATAATTACAGAGGCCAACCAGATAGACAGAAGGACAGAAACTACATGGAAATAAAGTTTTTGATTTTGATTTTATAAGGGTTGCTTGAAATCTGCGGAACCCTAAAAATTCGACGTAATATAATATATGGTCTACAACCTGCATTATATAATGGTGCTATAATATTAGTTATATTATTAGTTTTGTTGGTCTATTTAGACTTTTGCATCAATATTCAAGGCGTTTTTGTGCATTAGATAATTTTAATGACCAATTAATAAAATTAATTACTTAATTTGGATAATATGGATATGTATTGTGTACTCAGAACTTATGCATTATGCGCATTCACAAATATACATTTAAAACACCAAAATTTGTGATTTCACATGCGCACTGCTTTCTATGTGCTCTGTGCCAAATTACGAAGAGTTATGAAAGACGTACGTGTTGGTTACATCACAAGAGAGTGACTCTGGCATTGGCCACTATCAAATATCTGTCAATGAAGACGAGCAGACGAGCACATCGGTAAAAGTAATGATTGTCTGTTGGATCGATGATGGGAGAGCCATTGTTCACAGTCAGAACGACACATCACTCGTAAAATGGAATCATTTAAGTTTAGAAATAAAGATATTGTGCTTCTAGCATCTAGATCTGCTAAATCGTGGGTTCAATAGACATTAGTTTTATGTGGACGAAGTTAACTATTAATCTATTATATTGTTATAATATGCTTTAGAAGACAGTTTAATATACCCCGCAAAAAGATTCTTATCTTACAAGTATTCACTTGCGCCTATTATAGCCTTTAAACCTTAACGTTTCAGGCTACACTATCTACGAATGAATGGATAAGAGTCTATATTTTTATCGAATTATGTTGATATAGTGTTTATTGTTAATTTTTTTCTTAATTAACAGGGCCTTTAGTCAAGGTGCATTCGATAATTATTTCGACGGCGAAGTTCTAAAACAAAATGTATAGGTTTTGACATAAGGCATCGCAAGGGACATGTCACTTAGCGATGATTTATGTCTGTCTGATTATAATGGTGATCTAGTGTTGTAATGTTAAGTAACCCACATCCACAGTGCTATCGATATTTTCACACGCTCAGATTGTCGATAAGCCTTGGTGTTTAATTGTTTGTTCTATTGGGCAACGACTGAACTGACTGAACAGAGCGGGAAACAGAAAGGCTATCAATTGACATATCATTCGCGATGGCCGCGGGCTAAGGAAATACATTTGGTATTTAATTGTATTTGAAGGAAAGTGATTGCTTAGGATTAATATTTTATGCATTTGAAGCAGGAAAAGTCTAGATTTTTAATTCTACAGGAAGTTAGTGAATTGATAATGTTATATTTAAAATTTTTTAAAGCTGTCATTAGTGTTTGAGCGTCATATATATATAAAAAAATGTTCTAACTTTTTTATTACAATTTTGCTGACTTGGGGAGGGAAACCGGAACACTTTCTACTTCTCCTCTATCATCTGATTAATTTCGCGGGTCCCAGGACAGATTAAGCATGTCCCTCGGGCACCCCTGAGATCATATCAAAGAGTTTTTATGGTTGGTTACCGCTGTAGATACAGGCTACAGGGGTTGCAGTACTATTAGAAATTCAGCTAGCGCGAGTGTTATAATCAATCTTGCCTCTTATTATATATTTTCAGGCCTCTTGGTGCCTCAAATGAATCATCCTCAAATCTTTGAATGATTTGATGAACTACTGCAGCATACGACAACGGCGAAAATCGACCGTCTCAAATATGCCAATTTAGTTTCGACCCCGTCGAATTGCCATTTAGAGTTCGGTTGATTTTCGCCGTGCGGCATAAGTCAAATTCAAATTACCGTAACAGCGATGTCATCGGGTGACCTATGTAGTGTGGCGCCCGCACATGCTAGGCAAGCAGGAATGAGGGTTTTAAATTCGTGACATCTGACAGCTTTTTGACACGACAAGGACTGTCGGGCTCCCAAGCGCCGCCAGGTGACAGAAAAAGAAACGAAAATTCTTATTGACCGTTTTTGATACCACTTACGCCACCAGATGACGTTTTGTGTGCGTTGAGTCTACCCCCTAATAGCAGAAAAAATATCAAACACCCTCATTATGGGGGGACGAGGATTAGGGGCACCGGAGAATTAGGATTAGTAAAAGGATTTTCCTGCTTGCTAAGCTTCGTATAATCTATAGTATACCTAGCAGGGTGAACTCACTAGGGCGTGTTGTCGGCGGACTGTAGGGTGATGACGCTGGGCGTGAGAGCAGACACGATCAGCCCCACCGGCAGCAGTGCCGACGCCAGCTGCAGGAAACTCTTCCAAGGGCTTATCCTGAAAACGATTTGTATGTAATATGTATATTAACATAAAACCCATATCTAAATTGATTGGAATAACTAACAGGGCGTGCCAAATTGGAGCCGTTTTTTGAAGCGCGATGAAGACGCAAATCACCATAGATTGATATACATGCAAAACAGGGATGTTGTAGAAGGTCCCAAACTTGTGGCTGATATATTATGTAGTTCGCAAATGAGTCGTTCAATGAGGGTTTTTTAATTCCTGACATCTGAAAGATTTTTGACACGACAAGGACCATCGGGCTACCAAGCGCCGCCTGGTGACAGAAAAAGAATCTTAAATTCTTATTGACCGTATTTGATACCACTTACGCCACCAGATGACGCTTTGTGTGAGTTGGGTCTGCCGGCAGAAAAAATATCAAAAACTCTCAGTGGACTAGTTCACATGCGTCATGTCGTTGTCGTTGTCGTTGTCGTTCATCATTCATTCCGTTTCGATACAGACATATATTTAGTTCACGTCCATCGCCCTGTCCGATATGTCCGATAATTTACGAAGCGCCATAAGCTCACTCGCAGCAAGTAACATTATACACAACTTGTTAAATTAACGAAAAAAAAACAATAAAAACACTATTCTGAGGAGGTGAACAGTGAGATATGACTATGATATTAAGCCATTGTCCATTGGAAAGTACCCAGTGGACAAATGATAATTGAACTACTGCACTAAAAAGTGATATAGGTAGTTCACCATGATCGAAAGATGCCTTATCTTTTTAGTTACACATTTTTCTTGTGGCTACTTGTGGCTTTAAGTAGTGAGAAGTAGTTAGCGTGAATTAGGTACGTTTCATATGAAGGCGTAAGACATTTTTTTATTAGGTATAAGAATCCGCGTCAGTAAAACATTACAATTATTAGCACAATAAAAGTGCAGTTTTTTAGAAACCTAAGACGTAGATCTCTATCTAGACGTAGACGTGTTGCGTGGAACAAAGGACAGTTATTACACGTGTTACATTTCCACACGTAATTATTCACATCAGGTGAGTGAAAGGCCGTTGTGAGAGCTTGGCCGCGCTTTTTGTTCCTGTTTGTTCATTAGCTTTTCCCGTATATTATACCATCATTTTATACCTAAACTCCTGTCACTAGATTATCCCATACTATGGCATTTTGTCATTTGTACTGATGACTTACTGTAAACTTAACGCGAAAAGAAAATAGATATATAGAACTACTAGACCATACATTGACCATAACACTGTTATCTGATGCAATAATATTTAATAACATTTCGATTTCTACATCTAAACGAAATACAAATATTAAAATAGAAATATAAATACGAAATCGGGAACACTTACATACTTTACTTTTCAACTTAAAATAAACTAACTCGATACTCGTGTACTCGTTTCCTTTGTAAAACTTAAAACTTTCCTTTACAAACTTACCCTTTTTTATGCGAATTCCCTTTCGCTTCCTCCTTATAACTGACTCCATACTCCTGACTAATAGGTTGGTCTTTGAACACACCAGGCGACTTGTACAGACCCCCTGCTGGAGTCTTTACAGGCACTGAGTCTGTTGGCTCGGACTCTAGACCCGTGTGGTGCTTCCAATACGTGGGATCTGGGAAGGCTGGGTAGTTGGTCTCGAACTTGTATGGCGCGTCGATTGGCTTCTTGTAGTTTAGCTTGTAGAAGTCTTGGGGTGATCTGAAAAATACATTAGGGTCTGGTAAACGGAACGTAAAGTGCCTAATTTAAAACATTTTGCGTATAATGTTGGTTTGGTGATTAACGGTGTTGTTAAATGATTTGTGTCGTTGGTATCTTACCGGTATCAATTGGATCAGTTACAGCTGACCGTGTATGGGCGAGGATTGGCATGACAGCTAGAGACATATTACATCTCGACTGTGATTTTTGCGTAAAATTGCCAATTATGGCGTTCTTGATGTCAGAAACAAAGATACATTAACACTTTTGTCATATTGAATAGTGCAGAATAGCTATTGGTTATATAGTATAGTTCGTAGCGGCCGCGCTTTTTGTAAATTTTGCTTAACTGTTTTTATTAAGCCCAAAATTGCAGAGAAATATTTTCATAAAATGCGCGAAGGCACTTTTTTGAGCTCCTGGATTGAACTACTGCTCTAAGCAAATGAAATAATAAAATGAGAATGTTATCTCCTTTAAAGTCGTATAGTTCATAGCGTAAATCTTATTCTAAGCTAAAAAAAATCGAAAATAGCTTTAAGTTTAAAACATTTTAACTTAAAGCAATTTTCTTATTATTAAAAACAAGTTAAACATTGTTACTCTCCTGTTGCTTCAGGTTAAAGGTTCTGTTGACTGAATACAGAGAGGTAGTCAACTGTTCTTTAATGTTGAATTACTCCTATCTACGATAATATTATTAAGCAAAATTTATACCAGAACAATTGTTCCTTCATGAGGAATAAAGATTTTATAATTTTAAAGCATGAATTTAATAACCTTTTTCAATAAAAACGATAAATACAACTGCAAAATTACTACAAAATGCGAAATGTCGGGAACGCTTCAAATACTTAATCTCGCAGAGTGCAGATTTGTAATAGGGCTCTTAATACTTTATACTGTTTATGTCAATATTGAACTTATCAAATCAGTGGCGTCAAGTCGATTGGGCGATAGGCAGTTTGGTGTATGGCTATCATAAGATAAAATAATTAATAACTACTCATTCGTTTTGCATATGTTTCTGCATAGTGCAAATGCTAATGCAATGTATATTAGTATAATAAATAGAAGTACCTTATAAAATCTGATGGCTTTGTAAAAGGACTCCAGGGTACAACAGACGCTTGTGTAGTCAAAGCAAACGCGTCCTCATCGTAAAAGCTGCCTAAATGTGGACTCGGCCTGAACTCCTTTATTATTTTCTTCGGCTCTTTTTTTAAATCTTTCCCACTGTCGTTCTCAACTGCCTGTGAATAATTCGTCTCTAATGACCATGTTGTTACTTCATCTTTTACTTCATTTGCTACTGCGTTACTTTTACCATCTGGTTTTTGATCATCGGTATCATCTTTTATTTGACCAACTTTTTCTTCTCTTTCGTCAGTCTTATGTTTTAGTGTCTGTTCTCTATCTTTATTTTTGGCATTTTCATTAGATATCTTTGGCATGCCACTATCATTGAGTGGATTAAATATATTGTCGCTTATATTATTAATTTTAGTTTCCTTCATATGTTCTATAATTTTATGATGATCGTAGTTGTCTAGCGTGTTTGGCGTATGTTTGTTGTTATAAACATTGTTACTCTCCTGTTGCTTCAGGTCAAAGGTTCTGTTGACTGGGTACAGAGAGGTAGTCAACTGTTCTTTGCTCTCGCTGGCTAAACTGCACGACGACATAGTGAACAGGGTGTACATTAAAATCTGAAGAAAAATATGTAATTTATTAAATAGGTTACCTACAGATACTACTTGGTGAGCCTATATCGCTTACAAAAAGCACCCTAAAGTGAGCAAGAAAGTGTCAAATAAGCAAGATCTGAACATTAATAAAGTTTTAATATACTACTACTAGCTTTTTTTATAGCTACTTTTATATAATATTATGGCTATAGGAGAATTCTAAATAAAAGTAAAAATTCATTAGAATTATAATAATTATCATGAATGAATTATGATTTGTAATTCATAACAAAAATTCATTTATGCTGTGTTAATATAGTTATTAGGTGAAACATTTGCACAGTATAAAATGTACACTTTCAACTTCATCATACAAAACAAGTATCGACCGACGAGGAATCCTAACGAGTTTCTCTTCACTTCCTATACTCACTGTAGGGCCTGTGGGTAGCCGGCAGGGTGCCCTGAGAAAGTCGGAGATAAGGGCAAGGGTCGAGACTGAATCAGAAACTACGTAGATACGGTCGCCGGTCGCCGACAAATCCGGTGCCACACTTTTTAACCTTACTACTCAGCAATAAGGTTCAAAATTGTTACACCGTATACCGGATCTGTCGATTGTTGTGTATGTAACATTGTGGTGCGGCAGTTTATCAGTTTTATGTGTATCTCACAAACGTTGCTGTGAATGGTAACTGTGACCTTTCAGTGCATGTTTCTATACAATTATTAAAACGAGTGATGTTATGTAATAATTGCATCATAATAAATATCTTTTTTTTTTTATCCGTGTGGGGACGGAGAAAGAATACAAATCCCCACCACCGTCCGGAAAAGCGTGTCGTAAGAGGCGACAAACCCGGACCTCAGGCGAATGGGCAGTAGCGTCCGTCTGAGTAAGTAGGTATACACCACTGCGGTCACCAACCCGCCCGCCAAGCGTACCAAGGGTGACTACGGCAAACCCCCCCCAAAAATGAAATCTTTGGGGGAGGCCTATGTCCAGCAGTGGACGTCCTATGGCTGTTAATGATGAAATGATGAAATATCTTTTATGTGTCAGAATGAAGTCGCTTAAAAAGGCAAAACAACATTTTAGCAGATTGTAAATTGTGACTATCTACGTCTATTATTGGGCACATTTTGTGATGTTTGCAGTTTAATTTACAAACGTAAAGAAACAGCTTTGAATCTAGAAGCACAATGTGTCAAGCCTTGCATAAGGACATATTATAATAAATGGTCTGCATATCCTTTTAACCGGTGCAGATTGCTTCAAGTTAGTATTAGCAAACTTAATGTGGAATAGCTAGGATCAGTTTTCTGCGCATCCTACTATTACTATAAATTACATAAAAATTTTACCAAAAACTGACGAATTCACGTCTTTATCACTTCATTAACACACAGTGCTTTCTGAGGTCGGTGAAAGCGGTGACATAACGCATTATATCGGTGGCCACTGGCCAGACCTGCTGACCTGACGAGAACTAGTTTGGGAACCGCTTGTGTTGCAACTTGCAGAGTGGTGTAGCGTGCAGCGAGTAGACTGTATGACGACGTGGCGGATCACGGGTGGTGCAGTCATGTGCATCTTTACAACACTTTTCGACTGTTCAGTCTGTTCAGTAACATAGTAGATTACGCATGCGAGGTTTTAGTTGCGGGGATGCCTATTTACCCAACTACGGCGAAGCCAAAAGGAAGGGTAATGATTGTGGTAGTCTATGTATGTATGTTTGTTCCATCATAGCGCCTAAATTACTGATCCGATTTTAATGAATGAGGTGTCAATACATTTTTAATAATGTCGCGGGTAATATAGGCTACACAATTTGTGTAGTCGGGTCATAGTCTTAACTTTTCAATTATTTTCTCATCGATTACCAAAGCTTTTAATATTTCATGTAGTGAGTCGTGACTTCTTATACCTTTATTTACTTGCAGCATAAATATAATTGAGCAACGTTAATAACACAAAATATTGAATCAACGGAGCCGCGGGCAAAAGTTAGTACTATTATAAATGTGAAAGTTTGTGAGGAAGTAAGAATGGATGGATGTTTGATACTCTTTAATGCAAAAATTACTGAACGCATTTTAATGAAATTTGGTATGGTAGCTTAGTCTCTGGATTAAAACAAGAGATGTTCGCGTATAGTAAAATAATACTCGCTATAATATGCTGCATTGAATCCATTTATTTACAAAATGACATAACAAAACTGACTTATCAAAGAATACCAATATAAAAAATATAATACATAAAAAGGTTTATTCCTATGCACAATGTACATCACACCCTCACACTAAACAAACAATAATTCTAAAAATGTTAAACTAGTAACCTAAAAAATAACAATTTTAAAGCCAAATCTATCTATCGGCCTTGGCAGACGTAAAGAGATGGCGCTCTTGCCAACGAGTAAGCATCAGCTCCATATCAAGCAACATCACTTTTCGGAACAAAACATCTAATAACATAGATTTAACATTAAAATTGGACTTAGATCCAGTCCTACTACTGACAATAAAACAAGAAATCCAAGTCGCTATCAAATACTCAATAAAGTCGGCTATGGGCTCATTCTTCTCTAAAGAGTTCAATCAAATTAAATCCGAACTGAAGAAAATAATGATCTAAAAGAATCGGTAGAGTTCCTCAATGCTGAGTACGACCGCTTGCAATCTAATTTAAAAGAATCGGACGAACAGATTAGGCAACACAAAAGAAAATTCAACCCTCTCGAAAACCTTCGAGTCTTTATCAACAAGGATTAATGTCATAGAACAACACTCTCGTGAAAGCAACATAGAATCCAGAATCTAAATCAGAAAATCTTTATTCTGTAGTTAACCAATTGGGTAGTGCTATCTCAAGCCCATCATGGAAACTGATATATTGTCTTGTGCCCGCGTTAGGAAACTAGATGACTCAAAAGAGGCCCCGCACTGTCATAGTTAAATTGCAAAATACTAAGGTTAGAGATACTATAATAGCGGCAGTTCAAAAATTTTACAAAAATAAGCCTAACGATTGACTAAGCACAAGTCATCTAGGATATAGGACTTCTGAACCCCACGTATTTGTCTCAGAACGCCTTGCTCCTTATTACAAGGCCCTTCACATATATGTAATAGTATGTAGTCGCATATATGTAAGAAGAGACGATCAATCGCCTGCTAAACAAATCAAATGCTAACAATATTTCTATCATTATAGTCAACATTTACTACCAAACATTTTCGCTGAATTAATTCAAAACTTAATTGTATAAGGCTAGCGACTCTAGAATGCAACTAAGACGTAATAGCTACAACCGAACATGATTTGATAAAACCGTTCTAGATAGTGGACTTTTCACAAATAAATTCAACACGTACAGAAGAGATCGTCAAACGACGGACTCATCTTCGAAATCTGGTGAAGGTGTTTAACTAGCGGTGTCCGAAAATCTAGAATCACATAGAGTTGAACATTATGAGAGTTGATTTGAAGACCTATGGGTTAATGTTAAGATAGGCAAGAGATATCTATTGATTTGTGTACTCTACCTACCCCCTCCAGTAACTCTTAATGCTCTTAACCTTGTGCTAGACAGCATTAGTTCTAACTTACAATCGTACAATGGAAATGTCATGGTGCTCGGTGATTTTAACTTGGGGTTTATAAGCTGGATACCTGACTGTAATGACACAAACCAATTGTCTCCTATTAATTACAACAACGCCCTTGGCTTTTCACTGGTTGATTTCCTATCTCAAAACAATCTAATAAGATTGTTAAGAGACATTGTACACAATTTAATTGCATTCCTAACCAAAATGACCGCACATTAGATCTTGTTCTCGCCAATTTTAAAATTTAAAAATATTCATATATATTAAATATATACCAAAATAAATTAGATCCTCACCTAGATATTGATCTCTCTGTTGAAACTGAAGGTCAATTATTAAGTAAAAAAATTTTCGCTACACACAACTTTAGGAAAGCTGACTACAATGTAGTTAACCACAAGCTACATTCAATCGACTGGTGTCGTGAACTGCATAAATGTACAAACGTCAATGAAATGGTCCTTCTAATTCTAATAAAAACCTTCTATAAATTACTTAACAATATAATCGATACCTTTCACACCTTCTATACCTTCTGAGATGACACTCAATGACGTTGTAGCCAAATCAGGAAGGGAAATATGTAATCTTTTTGCCAAGTAATTTTCTACATTATATTCCGTGACTTCTTCTTACTTTACTACAAAACCGACCGTCGCGCAAACTCCAGTTCACTATTCCCTCTCTACAATACACATTTCTGAACTTGAGATCTCTATTTCTAGATCCTAGTAAGGGTGCTAACCTGATACCACCTGTCTTTACAAAAAAGTCATATAAAAACTGGACTCTACCTCTAAAAATCATAGTTAACAAGTCGATAGAAACACCTTACTGCCCTGACGCTTGGTAGTCTGCGAATATACTTCCTATATACAAAAAGGGTTCAAAAATAATATTTGCAACTACCGGCCTATATAAATGCGCCGCCTATTTTCTAAGGTGTTTGAAAGTTGATTTTCCCAGAACTAACTCACCACTTTAAATTCATAATAACTAACGATCAGCACGGTTTCCAACGGGGTCGTTCTACCGTTACCAACCTCGTCGATTTCATTTGTGATATATCCAAGTGTTTTGACAGTCGTCAATAAGTCGATGCAGTATACACTGACATTAGTAGCCCCTTTGATAAAATATACCACAAAATACTAACTAACTTTCGTGGTTTCGATCGTACCTCAAAGATAGAATTCTGGTGGTAAAGGTCAACGGCCATTCCTCAGACCCTTTTTTCGCCTCTTCTGGAGTTCCACAAGGTTCCCATCTCGGTCCAATCCCATTTTCCTTATTTATCAATGATATTACTCTCAAAATTTACTTCAGTAAATGTTTTTTTGGGGATGATCTTAAAATATATCGGGAAGTTAAGTCACTGGAAGACCGCGACTTACTACAAAGAGACCTCGACTCTATCCAGGCATGGTATAGCGACAGTAAAATGTAAAAAAAAAAATTCTAAATGCTCTAAAATGTTCTTACATAAATTTATGCCGCAAAAGATAAATAGTTAATACTTGCTACTTTATTCATGAACAGCAGCTACAAGAGGTCACAACCATTAGGGATCTAGGAGTCATGATAGATAGCAAATTAGCTTTTAATGAACACCAAAGATCAGGTAATTAATAGAGCATGGATGTTACTTGGCTTTATCAAACGTAACACCAAAGACTTCAGAAGTTATAACCATATTTAACACCTTAACTCGCAGCATCCTGGAATATGAATCTGCAGTCTGGAACCCACACTACAAAACACATATTCAAAGAATCGAGAGGGTTCAACGTTCTTTTACGCGTTACCTCTCCTTCAAGGATAAGTCATGCCCCTATAGAGCAAACTACGAAAGACGCCTAGTAAGTCTAAGTAAGTCACTTTAATATTTGCTCCCTCGAGTAGCGTAGGCTAGTTACTGACCTGTGCACCTAGATGCCTTCCCAGGTACCTACTTAAAACTTTCTCAACCAGTCCTGCTAAAACAAATCTAGGCAAATACTCCCCAATAAACCGAATAACGGACTCCTACAACAATTTTGCCCCCCGTGACATTCACCACTCCTTAGAGAACTTTAAAAAAATTGTATAACATAGTTAAGAAAATCAACAATTGACTTATGCTTTTGATTGTACTCACTCTATTTGTGTTTAATTGTGTCCCCTATTTTAAATTTGACAATGATATTTCTATTGTATTAAATTTTATTTTTATTAATTTTTATATGCATGATAATGCACCTAATCTTAATTTCAATACTTATAAAATTTAATGTTGTAATTCACTTCTCATTGTCATTTCATAATTAATTAATTTATATCAATGACTTACTAAAAACAATTGTTAATTTTTGTTTGGAGAATTTTCTTAAATGATGTGCTATTAACGAAAATTTTCCATAATTGCTTGCTGGTAATTAACTATATTACTAAGTAAAACCTGATCTAGAAAATATAAGTTATTAATGTAGTTATCAATAACTTGTTGGTGTATCTATTTAATAATAAAATAATAAGACGTGGGGGTATAACATAAAATAATAAGATGGGGCTGCGTAAGCGGACAGGTGAAACATAGGTTCCGCTACAACTGGAACGCTACTCGCGGCAGTTGGTGGCTCCGCTACCACTGGAACGGTACTCTCGCCTGCTGCGGGATGGCCATACCTACAAGAGCCTAGAGAGGTCCCCGGTATATCCGTGGGTTTAAAAGGTACCGCAGCTAGCTTGATTTGGTCCACGTGCCTTTTAAGCGGACGCTGACCCGTATCAACCACGTAGTGCCGAGAACCTACTTCTTCTCCTTCTCTCCCTTGCACCCATTTTTGACCTTACGTGTAATTACGTACCACGACCTGCTCTCCAACTTGAAAGGCTTGCGATTTACCGCCGACGATTGTAATTTTCTTTTCTTTAGCTACCTGCACTTTATCCTCGATAAACCTATCTCGCCTTAAAAGGTCTAACCTTGAGCGTAACGACCTACGCTGCAAAAACATAGCAGGCGACGCTCCTGTTATGCTGTGCTCCATTTTCCGATAGCAAGCAAGTACGCCTGTGTAACGCTGCTTCTATATCGCAGCCATCACGAGCCGATTTCCTTAACACTCGCTTGCTTATTTTGCTGCACATTCGGCGGCACCATTGGACGCGGGATGATAAATCGTCGTAAATGTTACCTTAATACCATTGGCCGTCATAAAATCGAGATATTCTTTACTAGTAAAAGGTGATCCATTATCTGATCATCTGGTCTGATTATCTGGTCATCCACTGCATGTGAAACACTTCTAGCCACTTACTGGTCGCGTCAATAACTACTAGAAACGTTTTATCATTTAACGGCCCCAATAAGTCAACATGTAATCTAGACCACGGCTCAGGCTCATGAAGCCACGGCTGTATCGCCTTAAGTGGCGCCGGACTATCTGCTAAACTGACGGACTATCTATAACCCCATGCAATACACCCCGTATCATGGTATAATTCATTACCACCCGTATCATTAGTTTTTTCCTCAGATCCGCCACGACCCAACCTCAACTGAGGTATCCTTAAGAAGTTCCTCGAATTCGGTATTCTTAAACGTAATTTCTATCTCAGCTGTTTGCTCCTCCAGTAAGGTTGAGTGGAGCTATGACGTTATAGATATTTATAGAAAAATATACTGTTTTATGTTAACACCGATAGTTACCACTAAAATTAGGTCCGAATTTGGCAGAATGATGTTATAACCCTTCGTTTAACTTACATGTCGTGTTCGCAATTTATATAATTTAATAATTAATATAATTGGTACGAGGGCTGCACTAAAAGTATCGGGAATGGAAAATTTCCACTGTTCCTGTCATATTAAAATCTTTTTAATTTAAAACTCCTTGGTTTTAAAAATCGAATACTGTTTATTTATTTCAAAAAAGATTCTCGGTCTTGTCACAAGGTCTTGTCAAACTTGTTTAGTCGTTGAGAAAATGGAATTGACTCGAGAAAATTCTAGAGCGATGATTTATTGTGACTTTCGAAGTGGTTTAACACAAAAACAGTGTGTTGACCGGATGATTTCTGCATTTGGTGATGAAGCCCCATCCAAAACCACAATTTATCGCTGGTTTGCTGAATTTCAACGTGGACGTGTTAAGCTCAGTGATCAAGAGAGTCAAGGTCGTCCAAAAACTGCAGTCACCCAAGAAAACGTTGATGCTGTGCGTAAGCTGATTGAGGAAGATCGACATGTGACATACCGCGAAATTCAGGCAACTTTAGACATTGGCATGAGTCAAATACAAATAATCTTGCATGAACAATTAGGTGTAAAAAAGTTGTTTTCCCGATGGATACCGCATTTGAAGAGCAAAAAGCGGCTCGCGTTACTTGGTGCGTCAGAACTCTCGAAAGATTCCACGCAGGATCCTCAAATGCTGTATACAACATCGTATCAGGTGACGAATCCTGGATATACGCGTACGAACCCGAAACAAAAAAACCAGCCACGAGTTTGGGTGTTCGAAAATGAGTTAAAGCCAACAAAAATTGTTCGTTCACGGAGTGTTGCAAAAAAAATGGTGGCCACGTTTGTCTCCAAAACCGGCCATGTTGTGACTATTCCTCTTGAGGGACAAAGAACGGTTAATGCAGAATGGTATACTAACATTTGTTTGCCACAGGTCGTTTCTGAACTCCGTAAAGAGAACTGCAACCGCCGCATCATCCTCCATCACGACAATGCGAGTTCTCACACCGCGCACAGAACAAAAGAGTTTTTAGAGCAAGAAATCATAGAATTATTAGACCATCCGCCGTACAGCCCCGACCTAAGCCCTAATGATTTCTATACTTTCCCTAAAATAAAGAATAAATTGCGTGGTCAGAGATTTTCATCACCTGAAGAAGCTGTGGACGCCTACAAAACGGCCATTTTGGAGACCCCAACTTCCGAATGGAATGGTTGCTTCAATGATTGGTTCCATCGTATGGAAAAATGTGTCAAATTTCGCGGAGAATACTTCGAAAAGCAATAAATACATTTTTAAATAGTAATGTTGTGTCACTTCCTTGATTCCCGAAATTTTCAGTGCCGCCCTCGTAGTCCCCTGTTATTTCCACGAATTAGTAGGTTCAAATGTGGTAAAATTACTTCTACCACAGTGTCTTCTCTAAATCCAAATCGTTTTTAAAATTTTTAAACTCAACACAATACCGCTCTAAGGGGTTTTGAGCGTCGTGTAAATATCTACGCGCTGCATAATTATACGGATTTTCGTAAAGGTAATCCAAAAACTCCAAAAAATCGTCCATGACTCTCTTTAAATAAGTAGCCCTCTGTAATTGCGTAATTGCTTCAAACAATTTCACTTTTGTTTATAAATAGAATTGATATATATGTCGGAAATAGACGCTCGAGAGAGCCTCAAGGTACGTCCTGAGGTACCTTAAGTTTGACAGTTAATTCCTCGACTCGCGTAAGAAAATTCCTCAAGTCGAGGACATTTTGTTGAAGTAATGATACAATTTTCTTGGATTGAGGTTGAGTCGAGTGGAGGAAATCTCGATGAAACAACTAATGATGCGGGTATAAGTCGTACAAAGTAAGGTTGTAACTCCGGATCTGAACATAAATCTGGCCAGCCCGATTGAAAAAAGGACATGACTTTTCTAAGTAGGCTATCCTTACTGACCTGTTCTTGTACTTCTTTCCTAGTAATTGGTAAAAAGGATTGCACAAAAGAAAGGTACGTGCTCTCTTGTTTTACCTTAATCTGCTGACCTACCGGTAGCCTAGACAAGGTATCCGCATAGTTATTGTTGCTGCTAATAAATTCAATTGTATAGTTGTAGCCACCAAGAATAACCTCCCATCTCTGAATTCTACTAGCCGTCATGACCGGAATACCTGCCTTATCTCCTAAGATGGTGACTAGAGGCTTATGATCAGTTCTCAAAATAAATTTACGCCCATACAAATATTGATGAAATTTTCGTACGCCAAAAATAATAGATAACGCCTCCCGTTCAATTTGCGAGTAATTATTTTCTGCCGAGTTTGATGTACGTGAAGCGTAAGCGATCGGTTTCTCTCCTTGAGGAGTAATGTGTGAAATAACTGCTCCTATACCGATGCTACTGGCATCTGTAGTTAAAACAAGTGGTAAATCTAAGGAATAGTGTACCAAGACTTTACTAGAAACAAAATTATATTTATTCTTTTTAAACGCCTATTCACATCTCTGATCCCACATAAACTTACATATATTTTTAAATTCAAATACAAATAATCTATTGCAAGAATGTGGTATACATGAGGTCTTACAAAGTTACATTATTAAAAAGATCCTACATTCTGCCATTACAATGGCATGTGCAAGTTAAAAGCATGTAGGTGAGTAAACTTATAATTAATCTAGCTAAGCCAAAAATTATAAATTAAATTAAATTTTAATTTTAAGAAGTTCATATAATATAATGGTGCTAAAATACTGCTCATGTTTGGATCAAATTTAGCATAATAAATCACTTACCCTAGAAAAGAACGTAAATCAGAAATATTACATTGTAGGTGCTTTTACATTTTTTATTGCTTCAATTTTAACTGGATCTGTGTGTACTCCCTTCCTATCGATAACCAAACCCAAATAAGTAACCGAGTCGCCGAAAAGAGTACATTTATCTTTTCAGACTCTCAACACCCATTTTTCTAATCTAGTAAAAACTTCCTTTAGTGTTGCTAAATGTGTCGATCATCCTTACCTGTAATAATAAAATCATTTAAGAAAATTCCAGGACTAGATGCCAAACCAAAAATAAGTCTATTATATTTAAACAGACCTCTATGTCTATTAATAACAGTGATTTTTTTTAAATCGTCGAGTTCAAATTGCGTATAAGCCTGTGATAAATCAAATTTGGAAAATTTCTCTCCTCCGTGAAATTTGACTAACAAATTCTCAACCCGAGGTAATGAAAAACGATCAATCTCTACAAAAACATTTATTTATAGTTAATTTAAAATAGCCGCAAATACGTATGGTACCGTCCTTTTTCGTTACCGGAAGGAAAGGTGTCGCCCAATCCGAACTGGACACAGGTGAGATCACTCCATCTCGTTGTAGTTGTTCGAGAGTCCGTACCACCAGCTCACGTAACGCATAAGCCAGTGGGCGAGCACGTAAAAAGATAGGTTGTGCCCGTCGCAATCGTAATCTAAAACCAACTGTTCCACCTGTATACTTTCAAAGTCCGTCTGCAAACACTTTAGAGAACCTAGAACTAAAATTAACTAAATTAAAATCTTTTCCATCCTCATTAATGATTAACACTTGTGATAACTGGGGATAAATTCCTAGTTCTGTTATCCACTGACGGCTAATAAATTAGTTTTACCTTCTTGAACTATATTATACAAGTCTAAAAAAAATTCACATGTATGTACAAAACTAGACGTCTAAATTTACCTATAGGCTTCTTTAATTCCCCTGTGTAGTACCTAAGTTTTATTTCGCTAGGATAAATTTTACAATTCATAAACAGTCTGTCATATGTCTCCTTGCTTATACATTAAATTGTGCACTCCCTGTATCGATGGTTGATACAGCTGATTTTAATGACGTCAAAACACTCAAAATACTATACTGCAGTTTCGTGCGCAGCCATCTCTAGTACTGCTCATCTGTTTGGAATCCGGTTTATGATACGTATATTAGCCGCATAGAGAACATTCAGAAAAATTTTGAGAGGTACGTGCAATTCAAATCGCGAACGTATCTGCCTATTTCGAACGATTTAAGAAATTTCATATATTGCCTTTATCCAAAAGAAGAAAAGTAGCAGATCTGTCTCTTTTATTTAATATTGCCAAAAGTTCAGTAGACTGTGCTGATCTTACTAGTAGAGTCGAGCTACGCATCTCAGCAGCTTCGCGAAGAAAGCGTGACCTACTGCACATTGTGTGTTCGCCATAGCAAGAACGCGTATATTGTCAGGGCGAGGAAAATATATAACGAGATTTCGCGGTTTCTCGATGTACATTTATTCTGTACCAATGTTACTACTTTTAAGAAAGAGTTCCCCATTTTCTATTTTAATAGCAATAAGTCTTAATTTTTCTTAATTTTTCTCATAACTAATTTCATATTTGCTGTCTTTTTTTCTTTCTACTGTTATATCTACTATCTGTGAAAACTTTTAATTGGCCTTCTTGTATTATTCTTAAGTTTCTATTTTATGTAACTTAGCTGTAAGTTTTCCAGTAAATAAAAATAAATAAACAAATAACATAAATCTTTTTTAACTCGATTTCCATGGGATCCAATATTGGGAAGTTTACTTGTAGAGTACATGAAGACCGATGTTTGTGGTATCCCGTGACTGCTAACTACTAGAGCCGCATTCGATTCTGCCGTTTCCATTGCTTGCAATGTTACAGGCTCGATCAAAAGTAGCGTCCTCCTCTGTGAATAGCCTCTGTCTGATACTTTCGCTTTTTACCCCACATACAAATTGATCCCTCAAGTTTTTCGTTAGAGAATCATTAATACATTTTAAATTTTTTGACAATCTTTTTAAAACGGCTATAAAATCTGTAATATTTTCTGTGGATTTGTGCTTGTCTCCGAAAATTGTATCTTTCAGCTAATATTGTTGGTTTAGGTTTAAGATTTTTTCTCACAATCTCGGTAAGTTTTGAATACTGTTTTGTTGCTGGTTTATGTGGAGTACATACATTTGTCACCAATTCGTACGTTTCGGCGGCTATAGCTGTGATCAGCATTGCTACCTCTCTTCTTCTTTAATATATTATATACTCTAATCAATCTATTTACGATTCCCAGCAGTCTCTCTCCAAATTGAATTCTGTCAACTTACCCACCGACATATTCCTTATTTTAGATTGAATTTATCTCATCGCCACGGAGATGTTCGCGATTAGTGAAATAATACTCGCTATAATATGATGCATTGAATCCATTTATTTACAGAATGACATAACAAAAATATGTCATAACAAGGAATACCAATATAAAGAGTAAAAATAAAGTAATAAAGAGCATAATACGTGAAAAGGTTTATTGCTATGTACAATGTACATAACAAAACATAGGATACATTTATCAAAAAAAGTATAGTGTTCCCGTTTGATACCGTATTGACGCGGACGGAGCCGCGGGCAACAGCTAGTAGATTATAAACTTGTGTACTATTTGTGTTGAAACCTGGGCAGTGGCAAAGAATATATATTACTGACGTAAAGAATCGTCATTGCACCGATTTACGCGAATGACGGTTAGCGGCAGTGCGTGGCACGGCAAATGCGGAGGCGGGCGGTCGTAGCTTTTTTCCAGCCAGGACTTTCGTTCACGGGGCTGGCCGCTAGTCGTTTCGTGCTTTGACATAATTGACAATATAATTTCATAATATTTATAAAAGATTTGTCTGACGCGCCGTTTAATATTATTTCGGTGTCAACCTTAAGCTTACGTCAACATTGCTGACATTCGCCGGTGCTCGAGCTGTCATTTGTAGAGTGTCGCCCCTGTGGCAGTGGGCAATGTTGTCGCCCCTGTTCAGCATAATGTTTTAGGTTATAAATACAAGTATTGAACCTTCTCGCAGCCCCTGGCCCATTCCTACGACACTCCTAACTAAACAGTATTAAAATTGACTCTAGCAATGACAACTTGAAATTATCTTTAATTAGTACTTGTTTAAATATAGAACAATCACATAATCAGTGACACACACAGCTCGTGCGCGTTACATAACGTTGTCTATGTTGGAAGACGTATTTCTGCATACATTTCTCTTCTCGTTTCCGCGTAGTAATGGAACCTCTGCTTAATAGCTAAGTAGATATTTTGACTGTTTTGCAAACGATTATAGAAACAATTTAAGTGATCATATATTATATTACATTACATAATATATTCAATTCATTTTAAATAGTAAAGGGAAATATTTGCAAGCAATTTTAGTTGAAATAGTAATGGGAAATGGAAATTTAAAATATTTAATGACTATTCCTTTACTATTTAACTACTAAAATTACTTGCGAAAATTCCAAAACAGCAGTTTATTAGTATAGTAGTAAGGTAAATTATTGTGTATATTGTAATTGTTTCTTGCTAGTGAACAAGGCTGTAAAAGTTCTTAAAATACTTATACCTGCCGTAATACAACAACAAACGCAATAAAAATGTCTGTTCGTAACTCACGTTCGTAAATCAGTTGATAAAACTACGAAACGGTAGATTTACTTTGACGTTCTACATGCGTCTCTCACATCTTTTATGCACTGTAGGCGGGCTTATAAACACCATTCCAAGAGGGATGGGAATTTAAATAAAAGACACAGACAGGGAAGACACTTTCCTCGTGTTGCGGGTGCCCGTGGACTGCACTAATCAGGCAATCAATCAGCTCGTTTGCAAGCGGATCCGCGGTCGCTCTACATAGTACTGTAGAGTGTAGGTCAACATTACGAAACAAGACACTGGCATACAGCCCGTACAGGCGTCCGGTTTGGCGTCGGATAATACTTAAGTCGGAACTTCTGTACTTCCTACAGTGTAGCGGAACGAAATATTTACATTTTTTGTATTCATTAACCCATATTATTTGTAGTTTACGTAACACGAGGAGTATTATGTACGGCCACTCACAAGCACACCTGTTATTTAGACACGCGCCACATTTGTATACTAATAAAACAAGGTACTAAATTAATAAGTGCGCTAGGTACTAGATAGATTGTGAATTGTTACTTTTGAGTTGTGACACTTTTTTCCAACATCATTTTTATTTTTTAAATTAATGCGTCTTTTTTAGGGTTCCGTGCCCAAAGTGTTAAACGGGACTAACTACTAAGACTCCACTATCCGTCCGTCCGTCTATCACCATTCACCAGATTGTCAATTCTGTTAAATAAAACCTGCAATAATACAATTACAATTAATGCCAGGTTCCTATAATCAACGGATCGTCATGGTATAAAAGTTACTATCCGTTTTTCTACAACCGACTACGAGTCGTAAATACTGTTCCACAATTAACTTTCTATACCTGCTATCGACGAGCGTCCGTTGGTCGTTCAAATACCGAGCCCTCTTCACTCTCAGTTGCGCGTTTCGTTATAGGCAAAATTGAAACCGAAAATGGCACAAAATTCAAGACATAATAATTTAGATTCACATATGATTGATAGTAATTAATTTTTTTATCGTAATAATATTATTATTATCGTGCAATCGCAGGTATCTGCGTGTTATTTTATCTTTTTCTTACCAAATACAGTAGAATGCATACACATAACAAGAACGGGAACGGAACGTAAGCGCCTTTTTGTTTTGTTTGACTGATGACATCCATCATCTTTGCAAAATAAAAGTACATATATAGTCTCTGTTATTAGGACTTTTACAGAAGAAAGTATAATAAAGTTTCTAGTAGTGTTTTACGTACAACTTTTGAAATGGATATTACGCCGGTGAGTACAGATAACATCTATAATTTGATATTTTTCTAAAAAACTGTACCTACATGTTTGCCGCTTAAAATATTGCAACGTTTTTGAAGATTTACTTTATTTAGGTATATTTCTGTTACAGAAAACAAAGAAGCCTATGAGCAAGGATGATGTTGCCCTGCTTGTGGATCTCATACAAAGCAACCCAATACTTAC
This sequence comes from Phengaris arion, assembly GCA_963565745.1. Taxonomy (NCBI): domain Eukaryota; kingdom Metazoa; phylum Arthropoda; class Insecta; order Lepidoptera; family Lycaenidae; genus Phengaris; species Phengaris arion. The sequence goes on along the minus strand of OY751449.1, from coordinate 17,786,300 downwards.
AGCAAAAGAGGCCAATGCGGCCACAAACAAACTAAAAGAGGAATGTTGGGCTACTTTGACCAACACATTTAATTCAAAATGTGGTCAAATACCACGGCAGCGAGAGCAACTTAAATTGAAATAGGACAATTTGAAAAAGGCTGCTCGTCAAAGAGCTGCGAATATCAGAGTGAACAATTTGAAACTAATTTTTTATTAAATTAAATTAAATTAAATATCGTTTTATTCAGGCTGCATAGGCCCATATTATACCTTATAGACTAACATACCTAATATAATGTAATAAACACTAACATTAAACACGTATTGTCTGCGACGTGGGGCGCGAAGTGTTCGGGAGTCGTCCTCTAAATATTCTGTAGACGACTCCAATCGGCAAGAACTCCTCCTTCTCAAAGGTCGGTAAATGATGGGTTGGAACTCACACCACAAAAGAACTAAAGTTCACTTTATGACGAGATTCCAAACGCTCGACCCTCAAGGCGAAGTTGGTTCTTCTCCTGATGTAGCAACATTGTTATTAAAGCATAGAACCTTAATGTCAACAATACCTGATGTAGTGGAGATATCCCATGATTTCTGAAATAACATCAATAATTTATTTCACTATAATGGAGTTTTTACTCTTATTTTAGGTAGGTATGAGGTTATGTTTTCATAATATATATTTTGACGGTGTACAAATGCCTCCAACATACTAACCTGGCTCCTGTTACTCTTAAGTGTGGATAAACTTCAAGTAGTAACTGTTCAACAGATTCTTTATCAAGTCGAAATCTCCTTTGGAATTCGTACGAATCCAGCGTCGCTAAATAATTCACTCTTTCTTTATATACTCGATCACGCCTATTATCTTCTTCTGAATCAGTCTCACTGGAGTCCGTGGTGATTATATCGAACATTTCCCTATCACTGTCTGAACTCAACATTTCTTCAAATTTCTTACAGCTTGCAGCGAAAACAGTGAAATAGACACTAACCGACCGAAATTGACATGTAACCGTATGGCATTACGAATAGTAATCTTGACAAACTACTGACGTTTAAAATATTTATAGGAACGGCCTAAACTGTCTTCTTCGTACATTACGCTTACCGTCCGTTACTAGTAAACCTCCCTTCCGTTAGTAGTAAGCCGACGGTAAGTTGCTTAACGAGACGTTTTTTATAGGAACGGTTTAAGCTTACGCCTCGTATAATATTCCACCATTCGTAACTAGAACGGATCGTTTTTTAAATATAGGAACCGGGCATAAGTCGCGACATGCTAAAACTGACAAACCGGTATTCTCGTAAACGTTAAACCAATGTTCAACGCGTTTTGATTGGTCCAAACTTCACAAAATCAGTTTATACGAGGGCTGCACTAAAAGTATCGGGAATGGAATATTTCCACTGTTCCTGTCATATTAAAATCTTTTTAATTTAAAACTCCTTGGTTTTAAAAATCGAATACCGTTTATTTATTTAAAAAAAGATTCTCGGTCTTGTCACAAGGTCTTGTCAAACTTGTTTAGTCGTTGAGAAAATGGAATTGATTCGAGAAAATTCTAGAGCGATGATTTATTATGACTTTCGAAGTGGTTTAACACAAAAACAGTATGTTGACCGGATGGTTTCTGCATTTGGTGATGAAGCCCCATCCAAAACCACAATTTATCGCTGGTTTGCTGAATTTCAACGTGGACATGTCAAGCTCAGTGATGATCCCCGTCAAGGTCGTCCAAAAACTGCAGTCACCCAAGAAAACGTTGATGCTGTGCGTAAGCTGATTGAGGAAGATCGACATGTGACATACCGCGAAATTCAGGCAACTTTAGACATTGGCATGAGTCAAATACAAATAATCTTGCATGAACAATTAGGTGTAAAAAAGTTGTTTTCCCGATGGATACCGCATTTTAAGAGCAAAAAGCGGCTCGCGTTACTTGGTGCGTCAGAACTCTCGAAAGATTCCACGCAGGATCCTCAAATGCTGTATACAACATCGTATCAGGTGACGAATCCTGGATATACGCGTACGAACCCGAAACAAAAAACCAGTCACGAGTTTGGGTGTTCGAAAATGAGTTAAAGCCAACAAAAATTGTTCGTTCACGGAGTGTTGCAAAAAAAATGGTGGCCACGTTTGTCGCCAAAACCGGCCATGTTGCGACTATTCCTCTTGAGGGACAAAGAACGGTTAAACGGACACTGTCTACGAAGGTTTGACCTGTCTGTCCGTTGTAGCTGGCCGCTTACGAGGTGCCGCCAGGACCTCAATATTTATTGTATTCTGTATAACAAGAAACACTAAAAACAGAATAAAATAAATATTTAAGGGGTTGTGCGCTCGATAGAACTGAAAATTGGAGTTCTTTTATCTTAGTTGTGGTCGTATGGAAAAATACCCAAAAAATATATGTTAATCTGCATTATATTTATAAAAAGATAGTCTTTTTATAAATTGAAGTATTTATTTAAATATTCATTAAAAAATAAGCTACGTGCACCCTTTTTTTAAGTTTATACCTTTTTCTCTTCTATAAGTAAATTATTTCAGTATTTTAAGTAGAACAAGACTCAGGGAAAGGCTGTTGATTTTGCAAATTTTGTATGCAAATATTTATAGCGATTTTCATCCGATTTCAATACTCTCCGGTCGGCGCGATACGCCCTTGTCGCCTACAAAATTAGTATGGGACTTGACGCTCAAGGTAATTGGCGTTATACAGAGCCTTAAGGGAGTAAGTACGGGAGCCCCGTACAACATACGTGATTTTTGGTACGGAAACCTTCATGCGCGACTCGCACTTGGCCGGTTTTATACAGTAGTTACCCGTTTTATTAACCAACTTCCAAAACAAGGAGGTGGTTATACGTTCGGGTGTATGTATTTATTTTATTTTTTTATGTTCAACGTCAACTCCGCTGTCTGTTGACCGATTTCCAAAATTCTTTCTTTGATATAATGTGTACTTCGAATTTGATGGCTTTTTCACAAAGGTGACCTGATGATGGGATCCATGAGGAATCGAGGGAACTCCTCAAAATTTATATCGACACATATAGTGATTTCGACTTTTTCTGAAGTAATCCAAGCATATGCTACCAAAAAGTAAGATTTTGCACCAAGGTATTCCCTGGATCCAAAAGTACTGAACAGAACTCCTGACTCCTTATGTTTGGGGATTTCGGCGTTGCTTAAAGAACTGCAAGCGCATATGCTTGCAGTATATGCGTAACTTACAGTAATCATTATCACTATCTTATATACAATACCTAATGGAAGCATGGCGCGTATTCAATTATTATTTTATATACCTAGTCTTGCCATAAATATTGAAACAAAGAAAAAAAAAAGTTCTATTGCAAATAACATTTATTACTTTTACTGTGTGTTAGCTTAATACACAAATATAAAACAATTTAAAATATAAAAAGCTTATTCAAAGTTGTCTCCATTGGCTGCAATACAGTCCTTTAAATGTTTGGGCCAGTTATCAATAGAAGAACGCACTCTTTCCATGGGAAAATTCTTCACTACCAATCGTACGGATTGTTTTATTGACTCCAAATTATCATGGCGTTTAGAGCAAGCCGTACTCTCTAAAACTGACCATAAATCATAATCCAGCGGATTAAGATCGAGACTAGACGACGGCCAGTCTTCAGCTCTGATGAAGTTCGAAACGTTCCAACCAAGACTGCGTAGACCGAGCTTTATGACCCGGCGCCGAGTCTTGCTGGAAGAACCATTCTTGGTTATTGAACATGGTGTTGTTAAGGGGCTTCACTACCTTCTCAAGAATTTTGATACCTTTTTCACAAAAGTATGGCTCAGTCACTCCTTCATAGCTAATACCCCACCAAATCATCACTGAAGTAAGATAGTGCCCACGTTGCATTCTATCGACTAATTGGGAAGCTTCCTTAGAGCTTTGAGCATAAATACGGTCATTTTGTTTGTTAAAATGTTGCTCAATTGTAAAAATTTTCACATCCGTAAACAAATTTTATCTGTGACCTCCCTTTGCGTACCGCTTCAGTAGTTGTTTCGATTTTACCACACTATTTTTTTTTAAATTATTATTTAAGAAATGACCAGTACATCTCTTAGTCTGCGTCTTCTGCAAGTCCTAAGTCATCTTTTAAAATACGCGACATGGTTCTAGGTGCTATCTTCATCTCCCGAGATAAAATCTTTTGCTTTCGGACAGGTTCGAATTCTTTCCCTTACTGCTTTGACCACCTTTTTCGTACGAACACTACGTGGACGGCAGCAGAGCAGCAGATGTTTTTCTGTCACAAACAAAGGAGGTCTCATTGTACCTAATAATAGCCTGGTACACAAACATTTTACTAATACCAAGCGTATGGATTTTTTTATAAAATTGCATTTGGCTCCATACCTACTTTGTGGAATGCAATCACAGCAATTCGGTTCTCTTTATCACCCCACTCCATTTTAATATCACAAAATATTGTACAATGTATTGGCGCCAAAATGAGAAAAGCCAATGAACAATCATATAAAAATGACAGGTTCCAAATTCAAATGTAATATTTTGTTTATTTTTAATTGTAACAGTGTTTATGGCCAGACTAAGTAAATAATTATTTAGTATTTTGGAAGTCGGTTTAATTCTTTGTCTTCTTTAATACATAGTATCATAGACATTTCTACACACAGCGCGCGTCTCCTGAGTCGTGAGCCGTGACTCTATCGCTCTCCAGTCTAGTCAAAGCTCGTTACACTAGTCTTCGCCTGTGGATGGCGGCGTGTAATGCTTCCCTCCGATGTTAGTTACGGTAGACGCTAGACAACTGTGGAGGCAGCCAACTACGGCCGCCATGGTGTAGAAGCCCATGTGTCACGGGTGTTTTGTTTTACTTTAGCTAGAGCCTAAAGTAAAACACATATTATGACATAATATAAGGTTCAGTAGACAGTCCACACTGAAACGCGTCGATATGCGATGCGGACATTAAACTTTATTCACTAGTCGATACACAAGAGGATACACCTTAAATTGCAAGAGCTCGAATGTCAAACTAGACCGCTCTGCAATGAAACGTGTATCTTTCTGTGTGCTGAAAAAAGTTCAATGTTGAATAGCTATCTTAAAAATGCAGCTATGTCACGTATCGTTTGACGTTTCGTTTCGGTGTGAATCGACCCGACTTCGTACACATGAATGATTCCTAGTGGTGTTGTGCCTACTTAAAATATTATGCCATTCGTAGGTAGCATCTCCTACAAACATGCACACTTTAGGACCTTATTGCCATAATCATAAGACCTAAATGAACACCAAGTCTGTCGGGATATACAATATTCCGGGGTTAAACATCTTGAAACTGTTGCAAGCAATTTTCTACAATGAATATGCTAAAGTCGCATGAAATATCAATTTTTAAATGTCCAGGGCTGAACTTTCACATGGAAAGTGTGAAGTGTACACAACAACACAGACAGACAAAAATATTATAAATTGTTTCGACAACGACCTTGCTTTCTACAGATTCCTGAGGTCAATACTAACATTGCAGACGATTTCTTAATTAGATATGTCCTCAGTTTGCAAAAATTAACAATACTTTTATTAAAATTGAAAAAATAAACAGACTACAATAGTAACAACAACGTGTTCCGGTTTCCGGTCGTATCCGGTCGTGTCCGGTCGTGTCCGGTCGTGTCCGGTCGTGTCCGGTCGTGTAATATATTAAAATTAATGTAAAGTAGTGTGTAGTTAAAGTGGAAATAGTGCAAGAAGTCCTGTGTGCTATTACTGCTAAATATCTAAGTAAGGGAAACTTCAGTACTCACTTTAATTAACTTTTAGTTACTAAGTAAGAAATTGATTAGAATGCCGACAATGCGATGACTGAGTATTACGCAAGCATTGCTCGCAGCGACGCGACGCAGGTGGTGAAAGCATGGCGTTGATTCACACCTTACGTAATGCTATTCTGGTGAAGGTAGCGATGTTGAAGCGGTAATGTAACGATGTCGCCTTGTAGGGTGCAGCAAAAGAGTTGGAATGAATTGGAATATAAAAATGGGTACAATATCGGCAAAGTTTCTGCTCAAACAGTTTCTACACATTTTTTGCACTAGAAAGTCTCAAAATATTTTAACTCAAAGAACGTTTTTAAGCGTTTTAGATCGGCAACGGTTAATTTAATATTGCAATGAAAGGAGTAAGCTTAAACAATAAACTGTTGGTAACCTAGACGCAATTAATATAATAAATTGTAATTAATTAAAGTTGATAATTACTTGCTTTAAATCCCAGATTATAAAACAATAGGCTTTTAATATTCTCAAAAAATACGCGCTGGACAATAATAATATTGTTTTTTTTAATCTTTATTAAGGACTTTTATCATTATTAAGGTTCACAAACAGATTATTTAACATTACGATACAATTAACATTCTTTGTTAATTGTATTGTCATAATTTTCTGTGTGTACAATAAATTGTTAAATAAAATAAATAAAATAGAGAGCGACCATGTTGTCCAATAATAGTTATTAAAGTTATTTTTAATATTTTTACTCAGAATAGGGATGTGAACATAATTGATCGCTATGTGATCTCGTGGTCGTTGATATCTGTGTGATTAGTGATTACTGTGTGGCCGATGACTCGAACAAACCGATGATTGTGAACATTGACACACAAACACGTGATGATACATTTCATTGCAACCGGAGACTGACCAGTCATCTAATTTATAACAAATAGAAAATGGGGTACAGTGATAAGATAACTTTAAGTATTATGACCGATGTAACCGGCTAAGGGCCTGTTTCACAATCGTCTAGTAAGTGTCATATAGTTTATTTGAATGTTTTGTCTCTGTCGCTCGATATAAAGTAAGCAGCGACAAAACTTCCGAAAAAGCTATCCAATACTTGTTAGGAGATTGTGAAACAGGCCCTTAGTTGTATGACTTTTTAATACACTTGTATTTAAAATTCAAATTTACTATGGTGTTGTATTTTCTAGGTATAAAATTTCGAATTGATTGACGTTAGAGAAAAATATTGGCGGGATTCAAACCCGCGACTTATATGCTATCACCTCAGACAAAATTAAAAAGGAAAGACTATGCTTTGTAGAACAAAAACTGAGACCGATTTTGAACCGACTTCAACCGACCTGTGTGTTTGTATGTGTAAAGTGTCACACGGGCACCGTGCACGTGCTCCGCACTACATAAACCGCGACATCTCGCGTAAGCGTAGTTTCGTTACATGTGTGTGCGTGACACTGTATTTAACCGGCGAGGCGTAGTTTAGACCGGCGTCACTGTGTGGTTCGCCGAACTCTGTCTTGACTTTTTTATTTGGTTTGAGGCTCGCACTTAATATTACGTAAAGAGTGACCCGTCAAATATATTTCAGTGCCAATTGTGTTATATCTACCTACTTTGTTAATTTCAATCTAAACCTCCATTCTTCATCCGTATCCCCGAAACCAGAACTGTTCCTGGATCACAATATTAAGGAATTAAGCAAATATTACTCACAGCAGGGTAAGTCTTCGCCATGTCGCATGTTACACGAAACTGTCACACGGCGTTCTGGTGGATACCTTATAACGTCTGCATCAGACACGCTCACATTGTTCTCAGACAAACGACTGGTTTAGATGGGACACTATCGATATACAAAGGTGCGAGCCTATATTTCAGTTTTTACCTTTACTTGTAGTGTGTACTGACTTGTAAATTCTTCATGCTAGCTTAACACAGGAAATCATTTCGCTCAAATCACCAATTGTTAGCAATTGTTTACTACACTAGGCTGCTATCTGAATGCAACATTAAACGTGGGTGAGCCATGCTTCTAATTATACCGCGGCCTCAAAGTAAACCGACGTGAAATAACGCTTGCATTGTGTATCGTCGTGTGAGTGAGGTTACCAAGGCCCAAAGGGCGTTGGGAATTTTGAGGGCTGGGAACGTTAGTGCGATGTTGCGCACACACACACACGCGAGTGCTCATGGGTGTCAGTAATCACTTATCATCAGGCGATCCGTTTGCTCGTTTCGTGGTCCATTTCATTAAAAAAAACAGCGTATAACATTCGGTAGTTTTAGTTGTGCTAATTAAAAAAATATTTTAGTAACAGTTGCATTTTATACATTAGCTAAGGTACAAACTCATTCACTCACAGAACTCACTCTCAAATTATCATAAATAATATAACTTGCTACGAAAGAATACAACTTTATCGACATTTTGCAACGGCGCATCACTATAAGCGCGCAATTTTCCGGCGCGCGGCCAGCGTCGTACGCGCACGATTATTCCGCGTAACTAATTAGCGTGCGTAACTCTTGGCCAACCAGGAACACGACACAACCCATTGCCGCTGGGACTGGGTTAAGGGCTTGCGGGAACTAGTTGCAGTATACTGTAGGATCTCCCTTAATATTTGCAAGGCATGTGAAAGGCAAACTAGACGAAAGTAGTTAATTCTTGAATAATAACTATATTTTTGGAGTTTACTCCTTAAGAATCGATTTTCATATAAGGCCCCCGGTATGAAAAAAATATGACATGTAAAACCTACTGAACGAATGACCTCTTTACGTTTTCGTGCGCAACCTATTCAGCGCATGTCACTTTTTTTCACATGACGCGAATTTTTGAACTCAAATCGATCGCTAAAGTTTTTGTTCCTTCTGAGGGACGTGTTTTACTTTTTAGAGTAAACTCCAGTCGTGCGTCGGAGCTGACACACACTTTTTTATAAAGACCATGACCGGGCTACGTAAATTATATAGCCTATGTTACCCGGGCCATAATTACGAATCTATTGACACCTAATTTATTAATTTCGAAGCAGTTATTTAATCGCTACGGTGGAAAAAATATTAAATATGGCATTTAATTATGCACTAAGTCTACTGCATACTAAGGGTCAGCTCACACGCGACGCGATCAGACGCGACAGCACGGTGCAGCTAGAAATTTGAACTCTTGAAGTGAAACCCAGTATCTTCTTTTGTAGTGAATAAAGTTCAATGAAGAATCGCTATCTTTAAAAATGAGCGCCGCGTCGCGTCGCATGGCGTTTCGTCTCGGTTTGTGATTATAGAATAATGAAAACTAAAAATTCCTATTTCAAAGTATTTAATTGTTCTTCGTATATATTATAAAACAAATTCATATAAAATATCTTAAATATTTTCCATATAGGCCCCGTCTTCGTTCTCTTGAAATCTATTTCACCAACGTGTAACATGCTACGTCGCGACGGGTGGCGTGTTACGACTAACACAGCACAGTATATGCACCGCGGTAGACCAAGACGTGTCCCCAGTCCCCACGCCTCAGCGTGCAGCGCGTTACATGGCATACTTATACGCTGCGTGGTATCTTCGCATGAGTCGCTCGGCGGACTCCGTGCTGTCCTCGCGGAGTATCTCCTGCCGTCTGCTGCTGACCACCGAGGAGAGGTAATACAGCAGCACTGGAAAAGTTGGTGATGATCAGTGATAAGCAGATAAATCAGAGAATCAGGCGGGAGTACCGTCAAGTGAAACAAGTAGACTTCGCAAAGAAGTAGACATAATGATAATAATTCTTTATTTTAACTTAAAATAATAAAATTATACAACGTACAGAAAGAAGTCCAAATTGGCGGCCTTACCAGTAACAATTTATTAATCTGTGGCCTTACTGCTTAAGCATTTTCTTCTAGGCAATTTTACTCTACTACGGCGAAGATAAAAGGAAGGAAGGGATTTCAGCAGTCTATGAAAATGGTTTAAAAACATGTATCAAACCTCGATTTTATTAAAAGACCTAATTGACGATATCCGATGTAAAATATATAAATATTTATGTAGAACAGTCTAACAACCGAGTTCTGAGTTCCGAAGATCTATCAGGTTGGAAACCACCTTATACTATAAACTCACCTCCCTGCAAGAAGTACACAGACACCATGGTGCTGACCTCGGCCTCCTGGTGCACGCCCAGTATCAGCAGCGCCGCCCCCAGCACCGCGAGCCCTGCCAGAGCCGCCCCGGAGATGCACGCTGTGACTATCCACGGAATGAGGAAGCTGGGCTTTTTCTGTGAATAGTTTACGGAGTATGTCAAGTTTTGTACAATAAAACTGGTCAGTTTGTTGTGTCGAACTAAATCTGGAAATACTAGTAGCTTATGGATCTTAAGATATAGTAATTAGTAAGTAGTTGCAATTATTTTTAAATTGCCAATGAGTTAACTTCAACACTTAGGGTCAGTTCACACCGAAATGTGACGCGATTTGGTGCGGCTGCTTTTTTAAGATAGCGATTCGAAATTGAGAAGCGTCGCCGCGCTACTCCTTCAGTATAAAACAATGTACTCTGTGGCTACTCAGTCGGGGCAGCTCGAACTTCGAACTCTTGCAATGAAACGTATATCTTGCCGCCTCTTTCTCTCCTCTCCTCTGTCTCTGTCTCGTGTATAGCGCCGTCTCACCCGGAATGCGCCGTACACGAGAGCGGTGCCGACGAGCACGTGCAGCATGGCGACCGTCGCCAACGCCGCGAACACCACGCGCCGCGCCTCCGCCACGTGCGGTAGCAGCGCCGCGCTTCCGTACAGCAGCACCGTGAGTGACGAGAACACCTGCGAATGACAGAAGATTCTATGATTGACGGACTGACATAAGGATAGTAAGTAAGTGGAATAATACACAATATAAACAATACCCGAAGGCATTTTTCCCACAGTAGGATAGGCAGAAGTCACGTGATGGGCCTGAGTGACCTTTGCCAGTCTCTATAGTCGCTGTCCATAGTCTATGAGCGCAAATGTCTAAATTGACCAATGACGCGTCCGTACTCCGTACTGATTTAATGGCTAATTAGTAAATATGTACACGGGCTAAGCCTGGTCAATGTTGACATTTTCGCTGATGGCTCACTTCAAACTTAAGGCGATTAGAATATTATAAGTGCTTACCACAATAGCTCCTAGACAGCGACAGACTATAAAGAGTACACACTATCCCCCTTGTCCATCAAATATTTACGCAACGGACACACAATCCATGTTGCTGTCTTTGTCTTTCAAGTGGCTTTTCCAACGTATCACAATACAAAGACAGCAAAATTAATTTGCGTATTCGTTGCGTAAATATTTTTTATTAATAAGGGGCTTTATATGGTCTCCATATTATAGAGCCAATAGAGCCAAAAAGCCTCGTTAGAAAAATAATTATTTGGTAACAAAGTTATTTTATTTAATTAAACAATTAAGCTACAGAATGCAATAGACGCTTGTCAGTGGGTTCATACTTCATAGTCGGTAAAACATGTAGTTTACAATTCACATAAAACTACGATAAAGACTAAATACCGTAAAAATAATTGCACAACCACTTACAAGATTCAAAATAGATATGATTTTGGAGCCCACGTCCAAGCTTATGCAGAAGCAGCAGGTAGCGAGCCGTAGGCACATTGCGGCAATGTTGACAACAAAATACACTGAACACTTGCATCGAGGGGAGTGAGGTAATGACGGTTATCGTGATTTAATCGTAGTTATCGTCGATAAAATACAAAGTGGGTAGAATACGTTCAAGGAACTTTATCTACAGTATTCTAGTTAAAGATAGTCTCTCGATTAACTTGTTACAGTTACATTGTAATGCAACAGTAACAATATTGTGTTGTGTTGCATTATATTTTATATAAAAGTTATTCCGTTGCAGTTATAATATAATATTATATTATATTACATTATATTATTTTATATTATATTCAATTCAAATAAATTAATATATTTAAAATAACAGCTCTTATTGCAGTGCAACCGCTGCAACTTGCAATAAATAAGCTAAAAATTTTAAAACACTTCCTTTATTGGTAGGCGACAACAGACAATATTAACTAAGATTGAACATTCTGTTATTATATGTACTTATAATAACAGAATGTTCGTAGCGAAACATGAATCTAATAATAATATTATATACGAACGCCTGGACATTTTTAAAAGCCAAGGAAAAATTTAAAGTTGCTGCTTACAATCTATTTATTATTTTTTTCTTTATAGTATAAACTGTTCTTCTCTACATTAATAGACATTTTTTTTGCAAAAAGTATTTATTTAAAATTATTTGATATTTTTTCTGTACTTCTAAAACGGTATCCTAGGTACCTAATGTTGTTTTAATGCACATTACATGTACAGTACATGTACAGTACATGTACAGTACAACTGCTTACTACTTAGTGTCTTTTACAATGTTCCTAATACTTGAAGTCTAATCACTACATAGTATGATTACACAAATAGGTACACAAAAGGCAGCTCTACAGCACTTGTTTTTCGTTAATAAAATAAATAACAGATGGATAACAGATGACAAAAACACTATCGGTAGCAGCTGCGTTCCTTGATTTGAGCAAAGCATTTGATTTTGTTAATCATAAACGTCTATTGAATAAAATGGAGAAATATGGTATTAGATTTAGAGGGAATGCATATAATTGGTTTGAATCATATCTTACTGACAGAAAACAATGCACAGAAATAACAAATATTAAACATAACAGAAGCTTTACTTATAGATCTGAGTATATGTGTTGTATGTTAGAAAAAAATTAAGGATGTTCAATACAAAAAGCAATAATCACTGTAGGAACACTAGAAATAAACACAAACTAGATATACCGGTGATCAGACTAAGTAAAGTTAGCAAATCCTTTAAAGGTCAATTTGTAATGTTTAAAGGTCAATGTATACGCCCCTATACAATAGAATCCCAGGAAACGTTCAAAATCTGTCTAATAATAAATTTAAAAAAGTAGTTAAGGAACGTTTGCGTGCTATAATCATAGGGTGAATGATTTTATCGACGATCGCACACCATGGGAATAGGATTTTACCTGCAAGGCTACTTCTATGTACTAAGTATTATACTCTTGTTACGTAGTTTTAGTCATAACATTGTTATATACCTTTTTTTCTAAAAGAACAATTTTCCATCTTTCTGATTAAAAGATGGCCCTGCGCGAGTTTCTTACGCTGGTTCTTCTTGCCGGGCTAGTTCCCGAACCGGTGGTAGGCAATGCCTACCACTTTCTGAACGTGATGCCTACTAGGCATCACGTTCAGAAAGTGTATAATAATATCAACTTCGAATAAAAAATTTTGACTTACAGAGTAAATAGGAGTGGACTATCACAGGAAAGTATTTTAGGGCCTACTTTATTTCTTATTTATATAGAGTTGCCATGTTACCAAACATAATTGTTTTATGTTTACTGACGACACGACTTTAATAATAAAATGCTGCAAAAATGTTTTAAACCGCGAAGTACAAACTGAATTAATAAATGTTACTTAGCACTAATAACTTGCAGGTTAACCTCGATAAAAAAAATTGTAAAAATTCATAAACCAACACTTGATGAAGATAACAACTTAGATATACAATTAAGCCCATAAAAAGCGTATCTTCGACTACTTTTCTAGGTTTCATTGTAGATAGGAATTTAAATTGAAAAGAATACAGGTAATATATTATATAAGATGATATGGTTTTTATTTGTAGTGATTAGGACGACAAGGTTAATCAAAACAAACTGAGTTTCTCTGTAAGAAAAGAAACGACATTTAATGTTATTAATTACAATATCGATCCTAAAACACAATTATTAACTTATTACAAATAAAATTTAAATGAAAAGGTACTTTGACACTAATGCTTTCTCATAATAGGCCAGATCCGTCACTCTAGACTATAGAGTATAAATTCACAATTCTGCCTCGATGGCGCTTGATGCGCGGGAATATTCAAAAGAAAATCACATTTTTCTTTACATCTCCCCCTCCCAGAGAGTATTATAATAATGCGATACGACTATCTATTCTCATGGAGGTCTTCAAACGCAGGGGCCGGAGTTAGTTTCGAGATGTGGAAAAAGTTTGACTCTGTTTTCTTATGGCTTGTGTTAATCTTGTAAATTGACTTAGATATTTTTTCTATTATTTTATAGGGACCGATTCTTAGTTCGTCGATTTTTTTTCTATTTAGTTTTTTTTCCATTATCCACAAAAACAGTATCACCCACCTTGAAATCTGCATGTCTTCGATTTTTATTGTAAATTGTCTTATTGTAATTATGTGATCTTAATGTATTTTCCAAAGCTTTTTTCCTATCTTGGATCAAATCATACTCGGTCCTTTTAAGTTTCAGTTCATTTGGTAAAATTGTGACATCTGTACCATTTAGAAGGTACTCTGGAGCATATCCAGTAACAGTATGTTCAGTTTTATTATAGCTCTTTACACAATTTCGTGCTATAGTTGTCCATGCTATCTTAGCGTTGGTTTCATTTATCTTGCATCTGATTTTATTGACTAACGTCTGATTTAGTCTTTCATTTAATCCATTTGAGAAGGGCGAGTCTACAGCAGTAAAAATTATCGGAATATTCTGTTCTTCCAAATAATTTTTGAATTCTTTAGAATTGATACCTGGATATTGGTCTGCGAGAATCATGCCAATGTCGTTAGTTTCCGCACAGTTCCTCACAAGTTTCGTGAAATCATTTGCATTTTGTGTGCTTGATGTCAAAATGTATGCATACCTTGTGAAATGGTCTGACAGTAAGTGCAAGTATCTCTTTGTTGATCTTGAGCTCCCAAATCCTCCAATTGTATCAATAGAACATATCTGAAAAGGTTTTGTGGCGGGACCCAAATGGGACATCAATCCATATTTGTTTTGTCCTCTTGATTTGTTCTTAATACATACTATACAACTTTCACAGATTCTTTTTATGTTTTTTGTCAAATTTTTTGCTGTGTACCATGAGCTAATCATCATTTGCATTTGTTTAATTCCTATATGACCCAGATCTGCATGTACATCTTTAATAAATTTTATACTGAATTTCTCTGATAGGATTATCTTTTCATTTTTCTTAACTATTTTGTAATAAACATTATTTTTTGTTATTAACTTATCTTTATTACACTGTATCGTATCATTTTTACCTTGGTCTTTTAAGATATCCTCTAATGTTATTATATTGACTATTTTCAATTGTTCATCCAGGTTTTCATTTGCTTCTAGGACTGGGTTTCTGCTTAGACAGTCAGCTTCGATGTTGTATTTTCCTGGAGTATATTTAATTTGGAAATCATATTGTGATAAGTAGTATGTCAGATCTCCTAGTTCTTCATCTGTTCTTGATTTTATGTTCATATTCTCTAAGGGCTTATGATCTGAAAAAACAGTAAACTTCCTACCTATCAACAGATGTTGCCAATACTTCACACATTCTTTAATTGCTAGGCATTCAAGGTATATAGCTTTCTTCCTTTTTTGAACTTCATTCAGTTTTTTCGAGAAGTATGCCACTGGTCTCTCTTCATTGTTTTCTTGTGGCTGTTTGAGGACTGCTCCTACTCCTAGAATACTGGCATCTGTGTATATGTGGATAGGTAAGTTTGGATCAAAAATGGTCAATATTGGGTGAGAACATAATATTTGTTTCATTTCATTGAATGATTCTTGGCATGTTTTAGTCCAGTTAAAAATTTGTCCTTTCCTTAATAGGTTATGTAGTGGTTCCAATTTTATTGCGATTCCTGGCACATACTTATGATAAAAGTTTATTTTTCCTAAAAATTGTCTCACATTTTTTTGTGTTTTTGGAATAGGGAAATTTTTTATTGATATTAAGTTGTCTTTCAGAGGTCTAATTGAATTATTCTGTATTATGTGACCTAAGTACTTAACTGAGTCGGATGCAAATTTACATTTAGAAAATTTTAGTCTTAAACCTTCACTTTTAATTGCTTGAAACAGCTGCTCCAGATACCTGATATGTTCTGAGAATGATTTTGAGAATATTAAGATGTCATCGATGTAACATACTGTGAAATCTCCAAGCTTGTGTTTTCGTATTATATTACACATTATTCTTTGAAATATAGCTGGGGATGTCTTTAAGCCGAATGGCAAACAGGTCCATTGAAAATGACCATCTTGGGTGATGAATGCAGTCTTGTATCTGTCTGTGACACGCAAAGGTATTGACCAAAACGCTGAATTCAGGTCCAGTGTAGAGAAATACTTGCAATCTCTAGTTTTTACGATTAGGTCCTCAATGAGGGGAAACGGTTGTGATTGTGGAACAACAATCTTATTTAGGTCTCGAAAATCTATGCACAATCTTGACTTTTTATTTTCGTCTCTTTTGTAAGCCATAGTAACTGGAGCTGCAAACAGGCTATATGATTCTTCTATTATTTTTTTTTCTAATAATTTTCCAATTTGGTTCTCAATTTCTTTTTTATCTTCTATTGTGCAACGATATGGCCTTTTACTGCAATATTTTTCTATTGACAGATCAATGTGTGCTTCATAATCTGTAACCATTCCAATGTCATATTTGTCCTTTGCAAATGCAGATTTATTTTTCGAAATTAGGTCGTCAATTACTGCTTGTTGTTGATAATCTAGATGATTTACCCACATTTTAAAATTTTCTCTATTGAAGTTCTCGTTGAAATTTACCAAATTGTCTGACTTTATTTCCTTAGAAATGTCAATACTCGATTTATTTGTTTCCTTAGAAACAACTTCAGTTTTTTGTATAGGAATTTTTTGAAAGATTTCCAAGTTTTCATTTTGAACTAAGAAAAATTCTTTTATACAGTCTAATCCGATTAAAAAATCGTAATCAAAATTATTTTTGTCTATTACAAAAACATTCATTTTTTTCTCCACATTAAATATGGTTATATCTAGTGATATTAAGCCATTTGCCTTTCTAACGCCATTAATTGTTTTTAAATTAGTATTGCTTGAGTAACTTAATTCTTTGTTGTTTATCCTCAATAACTTTGAGTTTATCAATGACACATTTGAGCCAGAGTCATAGATTCCATATATGCTTATACTCTTATTTAATAATAATTTTACTTTAATTAATGGCGGCGCTATTAGTTTTTTGGTTCTTCACATTGTAGTTCACATTCCAATTCTGAATTATTAATGTGCTTTATTTGTTTATAATTTCTGTCTTTTCCATTATTAATGTTTGTTTTGAACCAACAGGCATCTTCTGAATGATATCGCACACCTTTTTGTAAACTTTCACAAATACTACATTTTTCCTTCGTTGGCTTATCATCTTTTTTTTTAATAAATTTCTTCTTTGCAACTAAATGTTCTAACTTGCCAAGTTCATTAAATAAGTCTTTTGTTTCTGCAATTTCCTCTTTGTTAATTCTATCTGTTATAAAGTCCGGTACGCCAGCGGCAATTATGTCAATAAGAGTCCCTTGATCTATTGTTTTTCTTACTTCTAGTAGAAGTTTTTCTTTTTTGATGGCATATTCTAAAAGAGACCCTGATTGGTATTTGAAAAATAAAGCATACTTGCTTGTAGACCAACCTTTACTGGCATAGGTTTGCAAAAAGTTTGATTTCCATTCAGCCCACTCCGATTGTAAGCTATGTTTGATCATCATGGAAGAGTACCAATCAGTGCAGGATTTCTCAAGAAATAATCTGAAAATTTCAATTTTTTCTTCCTCTTTTACTACGTCAAACCTTGTACATTCTTTTTCAAATGTTTCCATCCAGTTATATGCATTTACACTTTTTCCATCAAATTTTTTCTTTGTTTTGTTGACTTTCAATCAATTTTTCCAGAATTTTTACTAAAGGTTCATCTAAATTCTTCTTATTGACAGTAGCTGACTGTTCCTCGGTGATATCCTCAAGGAATTGGTCTTGGAAAATCATGTTTTCATCTTCATCGCAGTATGTTTGTAACAGATCATTTGTCATTTTTATCCATACGCTTCTGCTTTGATATCTTTTCTTCAATGTATTTTTCACTGTAGCGAAAGCTTTAGAGGTCTGGATATGTTTGTGATACTGTGATACTGCTTGATATTCCTCCGGGATTAAAAAGACTTTGTCGTCTTGTGTGGTAATTGAGGTTATGGCAATGTAGTTTGTCTTACCGTCTATCAATGATTTAACTTGAAAAGTAAATTTTAATTTTTCCATTTTCATTTTGACAATAAATGTCGTTTTATAAGATGATATGGTTTTTATTTGTAGTGATTAGGACGACAAGGTTAATCAAAACAAACTGAGTTTCTCTGTAAGAAAAGAAACGACATTTAATGTTATTAATTACAATATCGATCCTAAAACACAATTATTAACTTATTACAAATAAAATTTAAATGAAAAGGTACTTTGACACTAATGCTTTCTCATAATAGGCCAGATCCGTCACTCTAGACTATAGAGTATAAATTCACAATTCTGCCTCGATGGCGCTTGATGCGCGGGAATATTCAAAAGAAAATCACATTTTTCTTTACATATATAATATGCAATAAACTTAATAGATTTGTATATGCTCTGAGAAGAAGTAGAAATATTGTATCGAAAGAAACAGCCTTAACAGCATATCATGGTTACGTCTCATCGACGTTAAGATATGGGCTTGTACTATGAAGAAACTCAGTGGACGTAAAGAGAGCATTTATAATACAAAAAAATGTTAAGAGCTATAGCAGGTGCAACACATTGTACACCTTTTTTAAATTAATATACTCCCCCTCGCCAGTTTGTACATACTATACATTATATAGAAGCGTGTCTATTTGTGGAGAGACATAAATTTTATTTGAGAAAAAAACGCAAGGCAGCACTAGAAATAATAGAAACATTAATAAAATTGTTATATCCACAAAAAGACTGGTGATAAACAGACATAAAAACGCATATTGCAAGACAATTAAAATCTACAGTCATATTCCTGATAGAATTAAAAACAAAAATAATTATATGTATAACAAATTTCAAAAGGAATTATTAGATCCTTACATATGAAATTGGCATTTTGAAGTACTGGCCAATTTGATCTCAAATATATCTTCATTGGTTAGGAATTCCAATTTCAAACTTATACCGCTATTTACTCATGCATTTGTGTTTCCAAAACCGTAATTCATTTGTTTTTTCCTCTTTTGGTTCCTCTTTTCCCTTTTTCGTTTTGCGTCGTTCTGTTTACAAAATGGAAAACTTGAAATATCGTCTTATTTTCGAGTACGAGTTCCACCGTGGCACCAGTGCTACAGAAACGGCTCGAAGGATTGATGATGTGTATGGCGGCGGTGTCGCAAAAGAAAACACAGTGCGTTTTTGGTTCCAACGTTTTCATTCTGGAAATTTCGACCTGCAGAAGAAGCCCCGTGGACGGCCGGAGACCAAAATTGATAATGAAGAATTGAAGGCTATTGTGGAAGCGGATCCATCACAAACGTCCGAGTTAGCTGGCGGTGTTAGTGTTAATAAAACTGTTTTAATCCACTAGAAGCAAAATGGGATGGTGAAAAAGCTTGAAAGGTAGGTACTTCATGAATTGAGTGCAGCAAACCGACAAACGCGCGTCGACTACTGAGTCACATTACTCAACTGGCACAATAATGAAGGGATTTTAAATCGAATGATGTAAATAAATAAATAAATAAATAAAACCTGTGATGAAAAGTGGATCCTGTACGATAATCGGAAACGCTCATCGCAATGGCTGAATCCTGGCGAACCAGCCAAAGCCTGCCCCAAGCGAAAATTGACTCAAAAAAAATTACTTGTGAGCGTTTGGTGGACTAGTGACGGTGTTTCATCATTTTTTTTTCGAAATTTGGATAACTTCTAGCAAGATTGTATTTTTTTAGTAAAGGAATTAATGAACTACCTATGAGATGGCAAAAGTGCATACATAACAATGTATATACTTTGATTAAATAAATATATTATGTTTAAAAAAAATCTACTTTTTATTCCTCCTTTACAAAACGCCGATTTCATATTATGTAATGACCTAATATTTGCCCTTTTTGTTGGAGAAATGTTATTATACCACCCAGGGCTTTTTTAACGACGTAATGGTCACAAGACAATTTAAATTGTAATCATAAACTTTAAAACTGATAAACTTTATACGATAATATGATAAGCTGATAAACTTTAAAACTAAGAATTGAATTTCATGATAAATTATTTTTTTATATATAATTATTTTATATTTTGACTTAGGGAATAATAATCAGACTGGCATTGTAAAGTATAGTTTTAAGATTGACATTTTGAGTTTTTTTATTGTTTTATTTTAATAGTTTATTATGTTTTGACATTGATTGTAGGATATTTAGATTGATATTATCTTTAAGTTATTAAGTAGATTATTAATTCATTAGTTTTATAATAAAATCTATTTTTTTTTAAATTTATAATTTAAAATATAATTAGTTGCTTCGATTTATATTTCGTTTATTCATTGTGATTGAATTTTAACAGTACCCAAATAATATTTTTTAATTAGTAATAGACGATATTTCCGGAGCCAGAAATTGTAACACAAACAAAATATTGCAACAATTTTGGTAAAATCAACTATGGATATTTTAGGTACATGATCTAGTATCTACCGAACCTTATATTTATAAAACAAAGTCGCTTTTTCTATCTGTCCCTATGTATGCTTAGATCTTTAAAACTACGCAACGGATATTGATGCGGGGTTTTTTAATAGATAGAGTGATCAAGAGGAAAGATAATAATAATATAATATAGTAGAGGAACGCTGATAATTTTGGAGTATCCTAATGTGGTAAATAAACACATTTATTTGCGCTTACATTGCAAATGCTGGCTGAGCCCTACGAGATACATCAAAATAATGTACTACAGTATTGTACACCTTAAAAAGATCTACAAAATGTCCGATGGTATACGTCTATCTCTTAGGGATAACCCACAGTAATCATTTTTTAACCTTTATTTTTTACGAGAATAATGATTAAATTTACGAAGCGATTTTAAGCAATACAGCATTAATGATTAACCCTTATCCAATTCCATTCAATACATTGTGCATTTAATATAGATCAATATGGCCCTTTACGGCATGGAATTTAAATGAATATTTATTCAACTGTACCAAATTTCTGTCTCTCTGTTTGTCTGTCTGTCTGCGCTTCTAGCTTCTGTAATTATGAATATAAATGTACAAAGTCAACCATTTTCGAGTAATCGGCCTCCAAAGTGGTTTAAAAGTTGCGCCCCCCCCCCCCCCCCCGCATTTCTAAAGTATTGGAGTAGAATGTAGTGAGTTTATGGAAACTCGCTACTTTCTACTCCTGTACATATTATAACTAAAAACTAAGTGTTTACATGTTCATGATTAATAGAAGTTCCTATCCGTAAAATTTTTGATTGGCTTTATAAGGAATTACCGGCTTTTCTAGGAACACTCACAATATTTTAACTTCAATGGACGACAATTCACAGTATAATATTACATATAATATATATATATATATATACATATTCACAAATTATGAGAATATAAATAGTAACGTTTCGCTTTGCGCGCGAATATCAATTGCAACGTCGAAGACCGAAGTCTATGAAACGTGGGATCGCACAGCCGAAATAGCGGCGCGACTCGAGATCGTCTAGCCGCCGCGCCCCGCGCCCCGCGCGCCGCGTCTGTGGCCTCGAGTTTGATGGATTTTAGTCTGTAATAGATGGAATATGTCCTTACATGTCACGACTTTTTAATAGTTGGCCTTCAAAGGAGCGTGGCCTTCCATGGTCCACCCACCTTAAGGGAAGTATTTAGCTATCATAATATTATGATATATATTTGTGTTATATTATTATACCATCGAGTTTATATATTTATATATTATGTAGGTTTATTTTAAGTATCAATAACAAAGTAAGCACGTCTTGTATCAAGGCATGTTTGACTTTGATTGAGTTTGATAAATATAACGTTATAAAAGTATTTAATATTTATAGAAACTCAATGTCATAATCTAAATATTTTTCATTTTGTTTTGATATAAGTATGCACAACGGTCAACCTCACCCGTCCGGGCCGTCGCTCGATCACAAAGTTTCGCTGGTAGAAAATGCCACATGCCCGCCTCTGTACCATATTGTGTGCATACCTAAAGTTTAATAATAAATAAATAAATATATAAAAGTGTGCTAAGTACAAATGTATTAATTCAAGGTTATCAAATATAAGTATCACGGCAAGATAAGATATGAAATAACCGAGACATCAACATACGTTCAGTTTAATAGAATGGAAGCATGTAGTACCTACTTAGCAGCTTTCATCATTCTAATTAGTAATTTATGAAAATTATAACTAGGTACATAGTGTCCTAGTGAATAATACGGACCGAAGACTTTATAACGATCAACTATCATTTTCTATTTTTGTATGTTTTTTCCACCTACTTTTCAAGGAAAAAAAAATATTATGATGGTTTATTTTATTTAACGATATAAAAATGTTGGTTCACTTATTTTATCATGTAAATTTAGATTCTTACACAATACTTGTATTAATGTCAACATAAATAACTATTCACTATGATATCATCGACGGTATTTTCTTCGCAAATCGAGCGTCATATCAGTGATAGCATAGACTTGATTACATGAGGACGTTGATGTTATATTCTGAGACTATGTAAATTGTTAACCACCAAACAAAGAAGCATGGGTGTGCCGATGGTGAATAGGTGTTGCTTCTGCGCCACGCTACAGACGGGGACCTTGATCATTGGTTACTTATATACGGTATATATATGTAGTTTCGTGTATGTGTGTGTGTGGCTTACTGCCTATTTGTTTTGTTAGACTCTGTGTTTGATGTTTTAGTTTTAAGGATCTTCAGGATATTATATATTTTCTGTAATTTTTGTTCGGGAGGAGCGGGACACGTGAGGGAGATTCGGTACACCCAACTTACAGATGTGTGGGCAATATCTAGATTTACAGTGACTTTGTAGGTAGTACCTAGCCTACTTTACCTACCGTCAGATCTGATACTTTTTAAAATTATGGATGATTAGTTTTACATCCACGTTACTTTACATAAGTACGTAATTATTGAAAACACACAGTAGTTAATCTTTTAAAAAGTTAAAAATCGGATACCAATTATTAGAAGCGAGCGAATAATTCAGCAGTTTTATTCTGTGGCCTAAATACAAATCGTGTACACTTGAATTCTTAAATACGTCAATGCCAGGGGGCGTGCAAACAGAGATGGTTCACAAATAGCGCGCTGTATTTATTTACGGTGACGTCACGCGCGTCGAGGTCACAATTCGCGAGTGGCCGTGATTATGATAAGAACATAGAACATTTAACTTTGCTACAATACGGCGCTCGGAGATAAAAGCCACATGTTCGGATTTCGGACTCTCAGCACCTGTGCTATTGAATTATTATATGCTGACTCAAATTCAAGCTACAAACCAGTGAACCGGTTGAACCGGTGGTAGCTTTTTCTGTTGACTTTACGAAAAAAGCTTGTTAAGTTTCATTTGGAAATAAAAATTTTCATTTTTATTTTCATCTAGAATAGTCTCTTGTCTCTACTCTCTATCGGTACATACCCGTAGCCTTACGAAACGTGGGTAGTTTTAGATAGCGGGATATGAGGGTGCCGTACATTTATGATTTCTTCAAATTTGAATTTTCTAAAAGGCTAAAAAACAAAAATACCTAGATCCTTTTCTGCGAATTACACTGCGACAACGTACTTGGCATCGTAATTCAGTCTCGAGCCTTTTCAGCAGTTACATTGACGTAATCACATTCCTACGACAATTTAAATTAAGATGTTGATTTACTGGTTCATCAAGCGTTTATCTCATTGGAACTTTCAATTGGGGAAATTTGTAGACACAAAGCTTATACGCAGATAGCAGAAAGTTTAAGACGATAACTTTGCATGGTTACAGGCAGCAGTACAAATGCTCTGCTCATTATCGAGTATCGACCTTAGGGGATCTGACGAGTATCGCAGGGATCCGGTGAACGCTTACAAGCTACAAGTTTACAACTCGCAAGCGACCGCGCCGCTGGTACTAGAAAATTATGGGGAATCCCTGCGTTAAATAAATTGTGGGGGAGGCCTATGTCCTCTAGTTGAGCCGTTGGTTGAATAAAGAACCTATTTCAGATATGGGCGCTTCTGGAGCTGACATGCTACTGCCTGCTGGTGACGCTGGCGCCCCTGGGCCGCGGCGGCGCTGTCTCCGGGCACAAGTACGCGCTGTACGTCACAGCAGCCGCCGTCAGCGGCACTCACCTGCTGTGCTCGGTGCTGCTCGTCGTGGCGGCTCACAGAGTACGTCACGTGTGCTCGGGAACTACATACTGCATAGGTCGAAGTGCCTGCAGCTCGTTTAGTTCAAAGGAGGGACTGAGACAAATGACCGCTACATATGATACCTACGTCAATTGAACATATTATATTTAACCTGTTATACTAGCTCTCTTCTAGCTACGTTTCTTTATATAGTATAAAATGAAGTCGTTTCCGCTGTCTTTTCGCTTATATCTTTTAAGCTACTCAACAGATTTTAATGCAGTTTTCAGCAATAGACAGTGATTCAAGAGGAAGGTTTATATGAATAACTAGTGTGAAGTGTCCGACCGAATGTTCGGTTACGGTTTCGGGCGTGTTTCGGCAAAAAAACGGGTTTTCGGTTCGGTCTCGGCTTAGTTTCGGTTTCGGCGGAAAACCTGCTGAAGCTACGACCGAAACCGGACCTGCATTCGGGAGTTCTCGCGCTGTGATCGGTCACGCTCGACGCCTTTAACTCCATCTAACCAACGACGACATTCTTTAAAGTTATTTTGTTACAGGACATGATTGAATTAGTTCCGATGCATTTACTGCAGATAGGTTAGGGTAACATTTTTCGTTTTAATACTGAAAGTATGTTTTTACACGTTTAAAGTTGGTTTATAGAATTGCGTTGTGCCTAATTCGCTTATGAACTACTTTGCTGTACACCTAAGTCTTATACTTATATAGCATAACTCGCGCTATGCCTGAAATTTTGTACATATAATAGAATAATGTAACGTTTGAGCATACGTTATACGTATAGCCGTATAGCGTACGACCACGTACGACCACGTACGACCACGTACGACGGACGACGGACGAACAGAGCGAAACTATAAGGGTTCCTTGAATACTATGGAACCTTAAAAAGGATGGCTGATTAGATAATAACGTTTTCTTTATTTTTTCCCTCAAAACATGATCCTTGTAAGGAAGTTTCGGTTTCGGCCGAAATTCGGTTTCGGTTTCGGTTTCGGTCGTAAAAACCAGTTTCGATCGGACACTTTACAACACATTGCACCCGTGCGTAGCCGCGCCGGGGGGGCGCGCGGGCGGGTCGCTAGTTGCACTATATGTAGGTGCGGTTATATGTTGGACCTCGGGGCCAGTTGTACCTGTCTACTAAGTATTCCTAGGCAGTAGAATTCAAAGACTCTTATATTAACTGAGGGTTCGACGTCTCTACCGACCGTCTAATAAAGAGTTAGTCGTTTACAACCACGTTTGTTTCAACGTTTGAATTTTTTCAGGCGACAAAAGTCACCATCAATGTAGTTAGGTACAGTACGACCACGATCTCAATGGCTTTCGGGAATCGTCGTTTTTCATAGGTACATCGATAGCCGAGCGCCATTAGCAAAACGGTTTTACTGTACATGTCGCATATTTTGGTGCCCGTACCCAAGTAACAGACCTTCGAAAATATGAATTAAATAACGAATAAGTAACTGAAAAAACTGACTTAGGAGTTAGGTACAACAGGCTCTCTTAATCAGAGTTATGTGATTAATGAACTCTGCGAGAACTTCATTTGAATAAACTGCAATAAAATTAGTAGGGCAAGACGGTGATAAAATCTATTCAAATTTTATACAGTTCACATTTACATAAACTATTTTTAAGCGCACTTAGGTACGTAAGTAGCTCATTGTAGATCAAAATAGTAAGGAAAATTAATTTCAACAGTCCAATAAACTGTGCGCTGCCATTAATTTTACATTGTCACGAGGCTTGATGCGAAATTCGGCCATCGAGTTTGTACGTGCAAGTTTTCGTTAGTGAGCCAACCTACATAATACCACGTTATTCCAATTCACATGTACCTACTTAACAATCTACTATATTTTCAGAAACTCGCCTCGCTGACCCTACCCTGGACAATTGTCACTGGGATCCTGACTGCAATATTCTTCGTAATGTGCCTCACTGGGATCAGCCTCATCCTACAGGACTCTGGAGAAATGCTGGAAATAGAGTCTATAGTCATTTGTGTACATCTAGTTAGAGCTTGTAAGTTTTGCAGCGTTTTACAATAATATTGTGTGGCATTAACTAAGTACATTCCTCTGTCCCGCTGGATATGTACGGTACGTTACGGTATATGTTTTAGTCGTGCGATCAATGTCATAATAAACAGGCCACAGCTGATAGCAACGTCGACAAGGCTAAACTACACGACGTTATATTACAGTATTAGCTTCAACGTTTGTACGACAACGCAATAGTCGCAGTCTAATAAACGATTTCATTGACATTTCGATTCACAAATTAAATAGAATTATAAATTTTTTGAGGAACCCTAATAGCAATGGCGGATGGCGTATTGCATGGTCTCGGAATAACCTTAAAACAACTTACTGTCTTTATGGCGTCATAAAGAGGTAAGTATGCGACAAAAGCAACATGTCTTCCATTTGTGGGAATAAACATATTTTTATTAAAAATATTATAACGTTTCAAACACAAAACTACGAAGGCGCGTGTGAATTTGAATAGTATTTACATAAAACTTAAATTCGCAGTCGAACTAAATGGTATTAGTGATAGCAAGATATGAAAATTAATTAACATGATAACACTCATATTTTATTTTTTAATACATATTTTGCACTCATATCTCTTGCCAAAAACCACAAGTAACCAAGTCACTAACAAGAGAGAAAAAAATCAGTCGTACAGGTATTGTAACTTGACTCAAATAAACTCAAATAAATTTTAGTCATTCGAATCACTTGTACGTATGATTAAACTACTGTGCGATGAAAGTGGTAATTTCTTAACGTCGACACTTGGGACTTTTGTATGACGATTATACAACAACGTTGGTCGTATAAACGAGGTCCTTTTCGCGTTTTATATACGTTATTAAAACGTTAGTGTGCCTTAGCTGTAGTCATATAATAACGCTTACTAAACTATTGTGCGACGATAATATGTTACTGGGATGGTATTAAAGCGTTCGTGCAAACTAGAGCTTACCTGTTGCTGTACGACTTAGTACTTCTTAAAAACTTCTCAAAGGATGGATGAATGGATGGTATGAATAAACGGATGGGTAGACTTTTAATGATTAATATTCTGAGTCATATTTTAATAACTAGCAAAAAGCGGTGCTTTTGGAGGGCTCGCGACGTCTTTTTCGGCAATTTTAAAAGATAATATGATCACCATATTGATTGTTCCAGGTGTGTCAATATACTGTATCGTGGTGGTGCACAGCCGCCACAAGCAGATGATGAACGAGGAGGACGAGCAGCGGTTCCAGCGCTCCGGCAGGCTCTACCAGCCCGTCAGAACTAGCGATTATAAACTATAAGAATAGTATAACTTGTGTCTGTACTGCGCTCTAGGTACAGTATGGGCGTAACAAGATAAGGCTAAGCAGCCGGCTCAGTATCGGCGGCGGCGATCTCTCGGCACGAAGTCGCTGGCAACATCTAGTAATAAAACCCTATTCTATGCGTGGCCTGACACGCACTTGGCCGGTTTTTACTAGTTACGACATACGTGTCATGCTCAATTTATAAATATTTTTAAATGGATACAAAATGTATCTAGTAACGATAACGACTAACGAGGCGATGTGGACTCGCCGACCCGACCCGAGTCTCGCCAAACATAATAATAAAAAAAAACTGAAACGCTCATACAAATTCCGCACTCCAAGAAATGTTGACTTTTATTGACGACTAGCATTAAATTGCTCGCGGCGTCGCCCGATGAAATTAGGTTTTTAACTTTCATCCCCTATTTTACCCACCTAGGAACTGAATTTTAGAAAACGCTGAAATACGTAATGCAAATATGCTGATCCGCTTCCACAATAGCCTTTACTTCTTCATTATCAACTTTGGTCTCCGGCCGTCCACGGGGCTTGTTCTGCAGGTTGAAATTTCCAGAACGAAAACGTTGGAACCAAAAACGCACTGTGTTTTCTTTTGCGTCACCGGCGCCATACACATCATTAATATTTCGAGCCGTTTCTGCAGCACTGGTGCCACGGTGGAACTCGTACTCGAAAATATTACGATATTTCAAGTTTTCCATTTTGTAAACAGAGTGACGCAAAGAAAAAAAACAAAAGAGGAAAAAACAAATGAATTACGGTTTTCGAAACACAAATGCATGAGTAAATAGCGGTATAAATTTGAAATTGGAATTTCTAACCAGAGAAAGATATATTTGAGATCAGAGTGGCCAGTACGACAAAACGCTAATTTCATATGTAAGGACCTAATATTATATAGATGAATCTACCTTGTTACTTAAGCTAAGAACTATTTTCCTACGAACTATATATTCTCTAGTCTTCGATAGAAAGAAGATGTAACCATTTCGACGGTGCAGTGGTCATACGAGGGCGGCACTGAAAATTTCGGGAATCAAGGAAGTGACACAACATTACTATTTAAAAATGTATTTATTGCTTTTCGAAGTATTCTCCGCGAAATTTGACACATTTTTCCATACGATGGAACCAATCATTGAAGCAACCATTCCATTCGGAAGTTGGGGTCTCCAAAATGGCCGTTTTGCAGGCGTCCACAGCTTCTTCAGGTGATGAAAATCTCTGACCACGCAATTTATTCTTTATTTTAGGAAAAGAATAGAAATCATTAGGGCTTAGGTCGGGGCTGTACGGATGGTCTAATAATTCTATGATTTTTTGCTCTAAAAACTATTTTGTTATGTGCGCGGTGTGAGAACACGCATTGTCGTGATGGAGGATGATGCGGCGGTCGCAGTTCTCTTTACGGAGTTCAGAAACGACCTGTGGCAAACAAATGTTAGCATACCATTCTGTATTAACCGTTCTTTGTCCCTCAAGAGGAATAGTCGCAACATGGCCGGTTTTGGAGACAAACGTGGCCACCATTTTTTTTGCAACACTCCGTGAACGAACAATTTTTGTTGGCTTTAACTCATTTTCGAACAACCAAACTCGTGACTGGTTTTTTGTTTCGGGTTCGTACGCGTATATCCATACATATATACAATATAAATTGTGGTTTTGGATGGGGCTTCATCACCAAATGCAGAAATCATCCGGTCAACACACTGCTTTTGTGTTAAACCACTTCGAAAGTCATAATAAATTCAATTCCATTTTCTCAACGACTAAACAAGTTTGACAAGACCTTGTGACAAGACCGATAATCTTTTTTTAAATAAATAAACGGTATTCGATTTTTAAAACCAAGGAGTTTTAAATTAAAAAGATTTTAATATGACAGAAACAGTGAAAATATTCCATTCCCGATACTTTTAGTGCAGCCCTCGTACTAAGCCGGCTGGTGGTGCCGATGTATCGAAGGATAATATTTTTTTATATTGAACTTGTTCAATTAGTTGCTGCCGTCGTGATATGCTTATATAATAATACCTATCGAACTGTCTTATTATTACGTGAAGATAAACTCGCCTTAGTTAAGACTGAATTAAGTACTGTGCTTTTAAAAATAAAAAGTTAATCATTGTACAGTGTACATAATTACCGTGTTTTTTTTATTTTATCAATTCTTATATTTTGTAGGATTAATAAAAAATGTGTGTAAGACTGAAACCTAGTTGCTTGGTAAATATAAATTGCTTTAGTAATAATAATACAGGCGGCCCCCACAGACGAGAGGCCGATCGTTACAACATCGATTCGATCAGCCGATTCATAACATTATTCGAAAATCCCGTAGTTTATAATTTTCCAAGAACTCTTTAAATGCGATTGAAAAGCGTTCGTGTAAACGAGACGGGTTTTATCATACGTCAGAGACACGTCAAATTCAGCTAATATTGCTATCTCGATTTGTTTCTTTCATTTTTATTGTTTGTCTCGTTCTGACCATATTGACAATTTCGCTTTTTAGTGCGCGGCCGTCAGTGTGACCAGATTCAGTATTTTAATACTTTTTCAGTATATTTCATCGATTTTGCCGAACATCAGTATATTTTCGGGTATATTGCTGGTAGTCAGTATTTTTGGGTATATTTTGGTTGAAGTTATGGCAACACCGTAGTGAGTGAACGTCTTTGCGACAATGTTTGCGGAATTCCCCGGAACGCGAATATCGGGACTTTCCCGGATTTTGTTTATTCTTATCTATGAGTTAGTACGAATTTCTTTCGATAATTCGGGGATTTCCCCAAACTAGAAGATGTTTTCGTCATCATATAAATAGAACGCGATCGATCTTCGTTGTTTTATTTATTTAGTTGCATTCATCCGGACAGCATGTCTAGTTTTCAGCAAAGTTATTTAGCTAAGTGGGAACAAATTCCGGAATTTTCTTCGTGGCTTTCACGTTATAAAGATGACGAGTTCGCCGCATTTTGCAAAGCATGCAATTCGAAACTGCAAAGTAGATTAGCATCTATAAAACAGCATGCAAATACTGAAAAGCATAAATCGAACTTGATGAAATATAAAGGACAGTCAAAGGTAAGCATAACTCGCTTTACAAACCTATTTCAAGGAATTCGAATATATTTTAAGTTAATAATCCTAGTTTTGTTTCTAAAAACCAGTAGGTAACAGCTGTGAAATGCGGCGCTGTTATAAAAAAACTAAGCAACCAAATATTTTTAAAATTTCAGGTTGATACATTTTTCAAAAAGGCCCCACTGAAAGACGAAGTCAAGAAAGCTGAACTGCGTTTATGCAGTTTTCTGTCGGAACACAACATCCCATTTCGAGCTATGGACCATCTTAGTGATGTTCTAGTGAAGTGTTTTACTGATTCCGATATTGCGAAAGAATTTTCCTGCAAGAGATCCAAAGCAGCCGCTATAACTTATAATGTTTTAGGACCCAATTTCGAAAAAGATATGATTGAGGACATACTTGGTACTGCATCTCTTTCAGGTAAACCAGTATATTCAATTATAATCGATGAGAGTACAGATGTTGCAACAGTCAAAGTATTGGCTATAGTAATTAAATACTTCTCTGAAACTAAATGTACTGTACAAACCAAATTCCTTGATTTAGTTGATTTAAGTGGTGAGACCGCAGGTCAATTATTTAATTCGTTGTCATCAAAATTATCCGAATTAGGTTTAGACATAAAAGACGTAATAGGATTCGCTGCTGATACTACGAATGTGATGTTTGGTCAACATTCTGGCATTGTTGCAAAAATTAAAGAAGTAAACCCAAAGTGCTTTTTCATGAAATGTGTTTGTCACTCTGCAGCATTAAGTGTTAGCCACGCCTGTAAAATACTGCCTAGAAATTTAGAACAAATAGTAAAAGAAGTATATGGATATTTTTCTCAAAGCAGCAAGCGTCAAAGAGAATTTGCTGAGTTCCAAAATTTCACAGACACTGAAAATCATAGAATTTTGCGTCATTACGACATAAGGTGGCTTTCACTTCATGCCTGTATTAGTAGAATAATTGAGCAGTGGAGGGCATTGCAATTGTTCTTTCAAGACCAATATTTGAGTGATCGCAATATGTCATCAGAATTTTTATTTAATTCTTTTACCACTGATATAAACAAATTGTATTTTTACTTTTTGGACTACATTTTGCCGATTGTAAACAAATTTAACATAATTTTTCAAGGCGACTATCCGTGCATTGATAGACTGTATGATGATGCATCTAGTATGTACATGTCGATTTTGGGTTGCTTCATGAAAGCTAATTACATCAAACGTACGGACAATGTATTTACGTTAGACCCAAAGTCTAATGTAAATTATTTGCCACTGAAAGATATGTACTTAGGTATTCAAGTAGGCCAAGAATTAATCAAACACAGAGAAAATCTAAACATGAAAGAACAGATTGCTGAGTTTTTCAGAAGGTGCCAATCATTTTTAATTGAGTTGAGCACGCAATTGAAATTACGTTTGCCTTTTGAAAATCCAGTTTTTCGAGAACTGAAATTTCTTAACCCACACACTGCCGTGCATAAAGAATTTCGCAGTTTACGAAATGTAATAGAAGCTTTTCCAATTTTCCCATGCGAAGTACAGCCAGAACAAATGCAGTTAATTGACGAAGAATATAGAACCCTAAAGTTTGATCGCGAAGTAAGTGATTTGTTACAATCTTCCAGCACTGGCTCACCCATCTCGTGTGAACAATTTTGGGTGGAAGTTGGAAAAATTTCTAACAGTGATGGCATGTTAAAATACAAAAATATAACTAGTTTTAGTAAATCTCTTCTATGTATACCGGTGTCGAATGCTGCATGCGAGCGCATATTTTCAAAGATAAATTCAATAAAAACGGACCAAAGAAACAGATTTATAAACAAAAATGTGTCAGCTATTTTAAAAACAAAGCAAGGTATTAAAGATGAAGGAGGTTGTGTAAATTTTAATCCTTCGAAAAGGATGTTAAAATATAATTCTAACATTTATTGTGAGCATGAATAAATAAAACGTTTTAAGAAAATCAGTATTTTTATTGGTATATCTGTCCTATGTTAGTCGGTATATTTCAGTATTTTTTTGAGGTGCCTCGGTATTTTCTTAAAATTAAATCTGGTCACACTGGCGGCCGTGTTGTGTACTACCTACTAAAATAACATAAGCTTTAGTTCTAAAGCATTTCTAACAAAATATTTTTTGTATCTAAAACCTCTCCAATACTATTTTTACGTCTTCTAAATAGGTATTGCTCTATAAGTAATAATATATAAATTATCCTCAAGATCCAGAACGTAGTAACTAGTACAACTAGTGTAATTGTTGTTGTGTTGGAAGACGAAATCTGTGCTGTATTTTATTTTATTGTGGAATACAAAGTAGTTTCTTAGTGAATAGCAATAAAATAACCTAAATTGGTAAGTTATTTTAGTTTTGAGCATGTTCATAGCACAACTTTATTTATTCCCTACAGATATTATGAGATTTTTATGGAGTTTTTGTACCAGATTCTATTATTTTCTTTGGTACTTTGAATATTAAATCAAACAAATTCAGTACCTAGTCATGTAACTCTTTATAAACATTCGAGAAACAGACAAATTATTATTCACTTTTATTCTTCACCTAAATATCTTCTGATAGTCATGAAATAATAGTTACTTGTGGGGCTTACTTAGGTTTCCCCTTGTCTACTGATGTCTTCAATGATGAATGAATAAGAATGTCATAAAAGGGAGGTTATGGAGCTCCGTAACAGAAACTATCGGATATCCGAAATAAAAATTCTGTCCGTAACCATAACTAAGTCCAATATTAAAGTTTAGAATAAATTTGAATATATAAAGGTGGAGTCTAACACCCAAATACTGGAACGCTAATTAAAATTAGGAACCCTCACATTTACATGCCGTTGCTGTCTGTCTCTGTTAGCAGAAATGACAAGGAAAGCATGTGACTTAAGCGTCACATAATTTAACTATCGTTTTAGAATTTGTAATAAAATAGTAGTAGTAGCTTGTAATAAATAGTAAATAACTAACCAAGTTATGTATTTAATTTTTGAAATTCTTTAAAAATTTTCCTCGATTACTCGTCCGAAATTAGCGGCTAATCCGAAATAATTACATATCTATAACTGTATTTATGACTGGTATAATATTAATCGCATATTCAATATATACCTTTAACAGAAAATTTCTATCTTAATCTTTCTGTGTGAAGAGTTAATAATATGTCTACTTTCAATTAGAAGCAGAGAAATTGGTTATACAAACAAAATATATGACTGCAACATATTTGTTTAATATAGGCACCTATAAATATTCTTTTCCATGAATTCCCTTTAGCTTGAGTTTCGTTTATTGTTCCTCAATCAATTTAAAAGTGTAAGTAAGAGGTAAAATAAAATGTGTAGTAATATAATAAATTAACATACACCCTGGTAATCAAATCACTTCATTTATCGATATTTAATTATTAATATTGTAAATATTTTTATAAAAATTTAAATAATTAAATGTGTATTTTTTTTTGGAAATAGATTGGTTTTCATTACTTTCCAATCACATGAAGCAATGAAGCCAGATTTGTCTACGGCTATACATACTGGGATTTATTAAACTTTTATCATAACAGTGTATAAAAATGATATGAATGAATTAAAATATTTACATTATTTATATTGATTCAAAAATTTTTTTTAAATCTCTAAATCTTAATCTCATTAATTGGTCATCACATCTAATTGTTTCAAGAACATGTTGTCTTCAAATATTTATTAAATTAGCACTGATAATTACAAAAAACTCGTCTATCTTGTAAGGACATCTGTAACGAGTTATCATCTTTTTACCAAGCTATTATTAACCACAGTTTAAACTACAAAAAGTTAAGGCAGGTACTTTTTACTAGTAACATGGTTGATGTGAGGACTTATAATAGGTGTCTTGTGCAGTATTTTATACTCGATTCATCAATCATCAATCATCATACATTACAGGTTTATCTACAGGTCGCTTTATTCTGAATCACACTTTTTATAAAGTAGTAGTAGCTTTAGGGACTGACGCTGAGATGCGACGCGGCGCGCCATTTTTAAAGTAGTGATTCAAAATTGGAACTTTATTCACTAGGTACCTACATAAAAAGATACACGTTCTTTTTCCGTGTCACGTGGCGCGGCGCCGCGCTGCTCAGCTCCAAATTAGAACTCCTGCAATGATCTTGTGTAGTGAATAATGTTCAAATTTGAATCGCTGTCTTAAAAACAAAATAAATATATTTAAGCATCCTCAAGCAGTGTTCTAGCTGATAATGATGAATTATAGCTAAGAACACTGCCGATTTTTTTCCACCTTGTTTTTGAAGTCGGTTAAAATCGGTTCATCCAGACAGTTCAAACTTTTAACACCATTTTTTCGTCGGGGATATGCCGCGCAGCGTCGCGTATCGATGTAAACTGACGATAACACATATATACAAATAAATAAAATTGAAGTGTCTGTTTGTAATTAAAAATTAACAGCTTTTAATTTTTTTGTTTCAGGTAAGTACCTAAAAAAACATTTTTTAAATTTTTTGTCTATCCGTCTGTCTGTTTGTTCAGGCTAATCTCTGAAACTGGGTCTATTTTCACGGAACTTTCACTGGCAGATAGCTGATGATATAAGTTCTAACATAGGCTACTATATCTTATAATAATAACAATAATATTCTTTATTTCCGAGAATTTGTTGTACCTACAGTGTTCTTAAGTTTAATTAGTTTCACAATTTCTACCTCTTAGAGGTGTGAAAATATTCAGAATATTGATTTCTTTTAATGCATATAAAAAGCAAGCATGCATTTAAATCATTTAAAAGTAACACATTAGAATTCAGAGTAACTTATATTGATAATAGGCATTTAAAGGTAACATCAAAGTAAATTAATTATTAATTCAAACGATAAGCACAATTTAGCTTAGGGTTCCGTTTAAAAAGTAGGGTTCCGTTTCCTTTACAAACGAAGTTGCGGACACCAGCCAGTTCTCAATACAATCATTACATTTGATTTTTCCTTAAAATTATGATTTTTAATATTAATTAAGACTTTGAACATTTTGATTAGAAGTTTTAGTATTTTAATTTTTGACGTGATAACGTCTTATAATTTGATGGAGCCGGCTGCACGCACGAAAAAACATGCATTACATGTTACCAGCATTACCTCGCTAAATATGACGCATTGTCGTTACCTCAGCTAGCCGCGCCTTAGGTATGTGAGCGGTGGGACGGAGAGGCTTGATGTTACTCAGTTCGGCGCCGGACTTCGCGGCGGCAACACGCCTAAGGCGCGGCCAATTGGTTCCGCGCGCACTATACGTGACGTTGTCACGTTCAACTATCGTCAGTAAACCGACTTTACAGACAACCGATTTTTTTTATTAAATAAACAGTATTTATTTGTTTCTCTGTCATATGTACTAAAATATTTGAAATTTTACAATAGAGGAAAAGAGCAGAGACTATCTTAGGAACAAAAGAGGTGGAGAAATGTAAATAGAACTTTAGGAGCATCCTTTATAAGCCGAGCTGGCAGGTAACTGATCGAAATTTACAGACAACCTTGATCCTTGCCTGTTCATTGTTGTAGCGGTACTTAATAAATAATAGTAGACCAAGTGACAATATTTGGCGTTGTTATACAAATACTAAATGCTTTTCATTGCTTATATTAATTCAGTAGTACATTGTCTTTAAAAAAAAATAAAAAAGTGCAATGATTTATTAGACACTGTTGGACAATATAATATATTAATCTCTGCCTCAGGGGGTGCCTGGTTTTAGCCCCGTTACTTCATCCACCTGGTGGGAAACCCCGTTATAATATGTACACTTACATAATACCAAAACTATTAGTTTCATATTAATTTGACATACTTTTGTAAAAAGCCAATGAATGAATTGTTGCAAGACACGGTAAATATGATATGAAAAGTCGTAGTTTGCAAAAGACTCCAAACAAATAGACTTGCAAATTAAAAAATGAACTCCCAATCGGACCATGAGATCCACAACCCAACTAACGGTTACCCACTGCACTTTTTTCTCGACCTGTGGAACCGGCTCCTTTGATCTGTTGCTACAACAAGTAGTCTCTCTCGGCTCATCGCTTGTGCAGTTCTGTTGTTGCCGCAATGGAGTATACTCAGTGAGTTATTAAATATAATATGCGTTACGCGTAAATCGTCAACGTACAAACTATTTTTCGAAAATAATTTTGTCGTTTCATACCTGTCTTTGTAGCTGATTATTATTAATTATTATTATTATATGCATTTTAGAGGTGCCAGCTTTCTAGTCTTTACTATTTGTACCTTAAGTATTTAGCTGTAGAGAATCTCCTACAATCTACATACATCTTATCATTTATCAGAAAGGAGCGATAGAAGTAATCCTTATCCAAAACTAGAAACGCACATTACAGACATTCTCTGCAAATCCTAAATCACCTTATGAATTATTGACATAGCAAGCTACTTTTGTTTGCTTTAAGATAATAAGGAACGATTTATTTGTATGTTTGTATGTTTGTTTGAATTGAATAGGCTCCGAAACTACTGGACCGATTTTGATAAAATTTGATACAGATGTAGGGTAGATCACAAGGATAGGCTACTTTTTATCATGGCAACATGTCCCGTTCCCGCGGGATTTCCTTTTACGCGTACGACGTCGCGGGCAACACCTAAACGGGTACGCTATGACGTTCCAGGAGTAAGAAGATGGGTCTGCCGCACATCACCAGCTTCTGCTGCTGCCTGGGCCTGGAGCAGGGCTCCCGGCTGATCGGCTATCTGCACCTGGTGAGTGAACGAGCAGAGGGATCGCCTGATGATAAGCGATTACTGTCACCCATGGAGTATGGAGCATACGAGTTACAAATGCGTTAGTTTTAGCGACTAGGCGAAACGACAACTTCTGTGAGGAACAGTTTCTGTTTTGACAGTTTCTGTGACTTCTTCCATCAGGTCTCAGGTCTCAGGACTCTCAGGTCACGCCGTTCCGTTCGTGCCGAAGCTAACTCTCCTACGGTAAAGTATTGGTTTGAGTTTTCAGTGTACTCGGTATCTGGTTGTACTTCATGCGGGTTACACAAACAACGCGGCTAATGAATTGCAGCAGTTTATTAAAACTCTGAGTCACGACCGCCTCAAGTCTCAATTACGTTGTCTGTGTCTTTGAGTAAATGTAAAGAATGTGTACTCTTTTTATTTACAAGTATTTTTTACATACAATTTGTATTACAAAAATACTTATTAGTTTTTTGTTAGTTTTATTTTCTGTGAGCTTATACTCCTTTCCAACATCAACGCATGGACCATATTGTGTTTGAAATATGGAGACTAGAGTAAAGGAGTGCCGTCTCTCTAAGCAGAAAAGCTAAAAAGTGTCCAACAAAAGTAATTAAATAATAGTTCCAAAACTAAACTAAATAATGGCGCTAGAGTCAGAAGAGGGTGTGATATGAAGTTAGCAATTAAAGATCAAGTGAAGTTAGGAGTGAAGTGAGTTTAGTTATTTAATTTTATAGTACGACTTTAGTAGTTAATTCAGAAAATCATTAAAATTCTAATTACTCGCGTAGTCTCGAAAATATTCTTATAAGTAAATAAACCGAAGAGGATGCTAAGATTCAATTCTCCGTTTAAATTTTGCCGCTTTTTACGGACACTTTTCCATGTATGGAGAAGGTACTCCTTTACTCTAGTCTCCATGGTTTGAAAGTTAATTAGTATTAAGTACTCCCCGCCATTTTTGTCTATTTTCACATAACCTCCCGGTGTTCACAGCTGATCTCCCTCGGTCTGATGGGCACGGCCTCCTGGTTCGCGTCCAACCTGCGTCCGTTCGTCGGCACGGTGGAGGACGAGCCCGACCACACGTACGCCGCGTGGTACAGGATCGCGGTGACGGTGGCCGTGCTGACGGTGCTGCACGTGGCCCTCGCTGCCACGCTGCTGTACGGCGTTTACAAGGTGAGCTTCGTGGGGTAATAGACTTAACCATGTATAGTGCTTGAAATTATGTATACCTTTTGATTTCAGGTTTTAAATGTTTTTTGTTTTATATGAAATGAAGTATGTATGGCAGATACGAAAGAAGCATAGTAAAGTTATCTATACTATTTTATTTTCTAACTGTTTCTGACTTAATGTAAAATATTACGTTACGTCATACTAGAGACGTGTAGAGTGACTGTTTTATGATGGATGTGTGTCTGGAAAGGCGCGTCTCCTGATCATGATTTTTCGAAACATTACACAGAAAACATGAAACAAAAACACAACCTGTCTCCAGCTATAGTAAATGTTTTTGATTGAAACAAAACATTTTGTGTAGACAAGATCATGAGTTCCGATGAGGAAGACGTAAGCACTCGCAGTTTCAGCGATTGCATAAGTAGAGTCTAGGAGAAAACACAGCGGGTCTAAAAAGGCCACATATATTATTATCAACTCATATTATGTGCGCCATTTTACGCATTTCTATTGAAAACTGACAAAATGGATGTTTTCTAATATGACGAAATCAGATGAATCATTAGTAGCCATTTTACCATTTCACGACTTTTGTATGGATTAAAATATATTAAACATCTCAATTTCGAGATTTCGAGTTAAGCCATATTTACTGACCCGTAATTTTAGTATTTATCAGGAGTTACGAATAGAAGACCG
This sequence comes from Phengaris arion, assembly GCA_963565745.1. NCBI lineage: Eukaryota > Metazoa > Arthropoda > Insecta > Lepidoptera > Lycaenidae > Phengaris > Phengaris arion. The sequence goes on along the minus strand of OY751449.1, from coordinate 17,746,979 downwards.
ATTTGGGATTGATAAATAATTTCTTCCGTATTTCTATGTTTAATGGTCACGTGAGTGGTGTAACAGTTGATATGAAATAAAACATTCCTTCCCCTCTCTACCCGCGCGGGGAATGTTCTCCGTCCGTCTCGGAAGACAAAAACATTGTGTATTCCTACGCGAATGTGTGTAAAATTGGGGCTTGGCTGTAGCCAAGCCCCAATTTTTCGATGTTTTGTGTAATGTTTCGAAAAAAACACGCGCAGGAGACGCGCCTTAATGTAGTGTCATGTAGTAACATGTCGTGACGCGTGGTAACATGTGGTGACGTGTGCAGCGCAACACGAGCGCGCTGCGCGTGTGGGTGTGGGCGGTGCTGGCGCTGGCGGGCGCGGCGCTGCTGTATGTGGCGGTGACGGCGGCGCGCGGCCTCAACTATACCGGCTCCGACATCTTCTTGCAGTTCCTGTACGGGGTGATCTTCTTCGGTCAGTATCTACTATCTGCTGCTCTAAATCTCATTTTCAATTTTCTTGTGAGGTTTGTTACAACAGCGAAGCGGGAGATCCTAGTAGTGGTGGGATCCCATTACTACCATCTATGGCATTTACACTCATGGTTCTAGGTTATGTCATAATGTCATACAAAATATAAAACAACGCTATAGTCTATTCGCGTCTCGAAGACATTGAATTGTTCTTCTTCTTCTGCTTCTTTTGGCATAGCCTCCCCTGTAATAGGAGTTGCCAACTTCAGAGTGATGGAGCAGATGTTCAGTGAAAAGCTGATGGCGTACAGTGCAGGGAATGACTAATGCAATGACTTCATGGGTACCTCATGCAGATACAAGTTGTAATTACTAGTATAAAAGCAGAATAATATACAAAGCCAATGTTTCTTAAGCCTTTTTTTATTAAGCCCTACATAATATACAGTATATATATATATATAAATAAAATAAAAATTAATGTAAATTAGTTATACTTTAATTAACTATACACGATCAAAGTTTTATGTGATTTGAAGCTATAAATGAACATAAAGTCTACAAATGGAGTAAAGACGTGGGATAAAATAGTCTAAGATTAATGGGTCGAGGAATGTGTGTAGGAAGGAAGTCGTATAAAGAAAGATTTATAGGACAGTTAAAAAAGATATGATCAGGGGAGCCCTCATCTAAGCCACACTCGCACAATGAGCTATCCTTGACTCTTATTTTGGCCAAAAATACATTATTACACGAATGTCCAAGGCGAAGTCTACAAATAGTAGAACAAACAGATTTGCTAGCTTTAGAGTATTTAAAAAACCAGGGCCTACTAGGTATAGATCCTTGTATTTCGGCATAAAATCGTCCCTTAGTTCTACTCGAATCGGTCCAAATATTATTCCACTCAGAGGTCATATTATGTGTCTTAGCCAGAGATAGAAGATCTTGGCAATAAACTTTAAAATAACTTAAACCACCAGACTTAGAAGCCTCTTTAGCATAAAGGTCTACACATTCGTTTCCTGTAATGCCACTATGCCCGAGGACCCAGGCAAGTACAACCTGAATGTTGAATGTTACTGCAATAACATTAATTAAATAACAGCTTTCTAATTTTAATAATTAAAGGGGATTTAAATTTGCACCGAAACTGGTTTGACAAAATAGCTTCAAGGTAACTTTTAGAGTCCGAGATAATAATGGACTTATTCAGTCTGTGAGATTATATAAAGGATAGCGCTTGAAGGATCGCTTAAGATTCGCCAGAAAATACCGATGAGAAGGAGGGGAGTTTGTTATTGAGAATTACATTATGTTTTGGTATCCAGACAGCATTACCAACGCAACGAGATTCCGATTTTGATGCGTCAGTAAATATAAGAGTCCAATCTTTAAATTGATTGCTTGCTATTGAATTAAATTTAACATTAGCAAAAGGATTAATGGGGAATTGAGCTACTGGACAAGGCAAGGATACGAGTTTTTGATAACTTTTCAAAAGACAAGGCAAACTTTTATGTGTCCAATACTTAGTAGATGAAAGTTGTAGTAGAGAAGAAAGTTTATTAATAAGAGGGTGAGAGGTCCACTGATAGGCTTTAAACATAAACCTATCAGATAAATGCTGTCGACGAAGAGCCAAAGGAGGCTTCACACACTCTACCTGAAGTGCATTAATTGGGGACGATTTTATTGCACCTATAATTAACCGTAAACATTTTGCCTGAAGTTTATCAAACATTTCCAAATTTGTTTTATTACACGGTTCTAGTAGATAAGACAAAACGGGTCTATTGGAATTTTGGTAAGAAATAATAATTGGAAAATGATCATTTCCATATGAGTTAGGTAAAATGGACCAGGAGCAATGAGAGGAAAGGGTAGAAGAAACAATTGACAAATCTACGGCGCTTCTAGGATTCTGTAATAGCGAAACCCTACGGGTTGGAGAGCCGTCATTAAGACATAGTTACGGTTATCTATAAAATCCAGTAAAGAACAAGATAAATTGTCATTATAATAAGAACCCCATGACATATTGTGAAGGTTGAAATCACCCAGAATCACAACAGGGGGAGGCATGGAGGATATAATCGAAGAAAATTCAAATAGTAAGAAAGGATTAGGATCCGGAATATACACTGAAACATATGTAGTATTGATTACACGGGCAATAGCAATGTTTAACCCTCCGCTATGAGAGGGGGTAGGGATAAATGAATAATTACAATTATTGCGAAGCAAAATTGCTGAGCCAGCGTTCCCATCACTCCGGTCATCCCGGAAACATGAAAAACCAGGAATTCTAAAGCGAAAACCAGTTTTCCAGTCCATGTTTCCTAGATGGCCAAAACAAAAGGATCAACATTTTTTATTAGGAATCTAATTTCTTGATTTTTATTTTTTAAGCTACGACAATTCTATTGAATTATTTTGTGCGCCATTTTGAGGAATAAAAGATGAAAGCTTAGTCAAGTAAGTAAGGTAATGATATTGTTCGGTAACCCATCACTAAAACGGGAGATAAAATTAATAAGAAAGGAAAACATGACTTCTAGCATATTATGATTTGGAGACATTAAACCATAAGGGGACATTTGAGTTGCATAATCCTGGGGATAAGCACTCCCATTTGGAAAGGACGAACGAGGATTTTAATTATTTGTTGATGGGCATGATGGTCATAACCTGGAATTATTTGGGGGGGGGGGGGGGGGGAGAGAGTCCGACGAGGAGATGTTACAGTTTTTCGGTATGAACGCTGTACTGGTGGGGAGTTGGAAGAGGTATTGGAAGAGAGAGTCTTGGAGTTAGCTTGATGGAGGCCAGAACAAGAAAGGCAAGACGGGCTCTGCACTGTACAAGTCTCACCCTCGTGTGTTCCAGAACATTTAAAGCATCTCGGCTGAGATCTACACTGTGCCTTTATATGTCCGAATCTACAACATTTGTTGCATTGTATGGGCGGAAGGCTATATATTTCAACTGGCAATGAATCATAGAAACAAAAAACACGTGGTGGTAGCTTTTGCCCAGAAAACGTAACCACAACAGACTGTGTGGGAATCCACGTCGGAGAATTTTCAATGATTGTTTTACGGCTCAGCCTCCGAGCCTAAGGGCTAAGGGAGGGCAACTTGTCCACAACCACTTGGAACTTCTAAATTCTCCACCAGATCCTGCATGGACCATTCAACGGGAACTTCCCGGATAATGCCCATGCGGGACACGTTGTAGGCGGGAATCGTCGCTGTATATCCATTGTCCGTTAAAATAGAATTACTAATAAAAGAGTTGAGAGACTCTCAGTACTGTCTAAATCGATGGCTACCCTATTGCGGCCTAATCTTTTAATACCATCAGCTACAATGTGTTTGACATTATTTTTAAAAAGGGATTGTCCTAAATTTATTGACCTTAAAACAGCCCCGGAAGTATTGTCTGGTTCAATTCTCGACACCTAGACCGTAAATGGACCAGAGTCGATGTCAGAATATTTTTTTGCAGCCAAAAAGTCTGGGTGGTTGAAAACTAACTGAATAGACGGATTAGCTATCGTATTTTTTTGGGTTGAATTAGAATAATATTATCAGGAATATGTCTCTTTCCACTCCTTGAGGATTCCGTCCCGACGACGGATAAATCTGGCGAAAGTCCATCCGCGCCACCAGGATCCGGTGGATCGGAGTCCATACTAATATACTATTAAAGTAAATACACTAAATATACTAATTATTATACTCAAAATAATTTAGCTATTAGTAACATAAAATTAACTAATAAGAAGGGAAAGAAACAAGAAAAATTGAATGGAAAGGAAAAAGAAATACTTAAATAACCTCAAAAACTTGTATCACGCACTTCACCCTCTATCCTCAAAAAAACAGCGAATTGTTAAAACGTAAATTATATTGACCAATGACACATGGCTTAAGCGTGTTCACATTAACCAATCATAGTAAGCCATTTTGATATATTATGTACGCGTTACTATAGTTTGTTTCTAACACGTTGTAGCGCCATCTGTCGCCGCGACATAAAACTACAGCGGAACACACTTTAACACGGTACCGCTACCGTAATAGGAAAGCTACAGATTGGCGGCTTGTACGGGAAGAAAAAAAACGCAAATATGAACCTTCCTTGAAATAATAATAATAAAAAAAGCAAATAACTACATACGTAATTTTTAATTTGTTTTCATTTCCATCAAGATATTATTAAGAAGATAGGCTCATTTAAGTTGTATTTATCTCATATATTAATAACATCACCTGTATACTTATACAATATTCGTGTCGTTCCAGGCTCGCTGGCGTACTGCATTCTCTGCGTGCATAGCTTCTACCTCATGCTGCGGAGCTGTGAAGATTTGGAGGGGCCGTGCGCGACTGAATACTAAACTGTCTGTCCGTCTGTATATTTTTTTATCTCGGTCAGCAAAATGATAGACAAGATTCATCTGCATTAACTCTGTGATGTGAATGTGATGTCATATTACTGACTCAGGCTATACATTAGGCTGGGACTATACTGTCCGGAATCCGTAGTCCGAACCGGGGCCCGCCGGATTCCGGAGTCCGAACCGGAGCCCGCCGGAATCCGGAGTCCGAACTGGGGCCCGCCGGATTCCGGAGTCCGAACCGGGGCCCGCCGGATTCCGGAGTCCGAACCGGAGCCCGCCGGATTCAGGAGTCCGAACTGGGGCCCGCCGGATTCCGGAATCCGAACCGGGGCACGCCGGATTCCGGATCATAATATAGTCCCAGCCTTACACAGTACAAGAAACAACTTGACCATTTCATGATCCAATCAATGCATTTTTCATTGGGATCCAAATTCATAAGTATTATGTATTTTTTTTTTAATGATAAATCATTTTGCGTTTATTCGAGCAAATTTTGATTTACACTTTTCGCACACACACGTTTGTTCTCGTATTAACATCCAAGAACAAACGTGTGTGTGCGAAAAGTGTAAAGTAAAGGCTGGGACTATATGCTCCGGAATGCTGGTGAAAATTCAGAGCACTGATAGAACTCTGCACTATTACAAATAGGTGAAAATGGAAGTTTCGAGTGTCGAGCTGTCACATATGACATTGACATTTGTCTCGACACTCATGTGTTCCATTTTCAACTCTATTGAATTAGCGCAGAATTCTATTTTCTATGGCGTTCCGGATTCCGGATCCGGAATCGGATCGGATCGGATTCCGGATCGTCCTAGCCTGAACATTAACTAATTTAACAGTACAGTAAATAAATAAGTTAAATGTTAGATTTTAATTAGAAATAAGTTTAAAGTTGTAAATCTGTTTTAGAAATGGTCAGTCGTACCTCACATGTTTTTTAATGTTTTATTTTTCTATGCATTTATTGTATTTTGATATTACGGATAACTCAAACGTGCCACTGTTTTATATAGTTGATATATTGTAGGCTAGGCATTGCCAAATATGTGCTTTCAATGTTCTTATTACAATTTTAAGATGTGATGTGAAGCGAAGATTTTAAGATGTTTTAAACTATGAATGTATGAAAATATATTGACGTGTTGCGAACAGCGCAGCTGGCTCGTCCGTATACTAGTTTTGTTATAATGTTAAAAATAATTAAGTTACTTTATATATATTGTTGATAACATTGTGTGATTCTTACTTAAAAATTATGCGCGAATCTTTGACAGTGCTCGAGGCAAATAGCAGCTGTTTTTAATCTTGTCTACAAGAATTTGATTTATAAGTACCTATGTACATCAATAAAGACTACATTTGAATAATAAAATAAAAACATTCGCACAAAAATAACACTGTCAGTAAAATAATAAATACGTAATCTAGCGTGTTAGAGCTAAAACCCACCGAAACGGCAGCCCAGCGGCCAGCAGAATGACTGTCATATAATTTTAAACTTTTTCTTCGTTACTGTGGCGGACCAATCAGTGCCACAATCCTGAATCGCGCAACGAAGTTTTCTATGATTCGCGGTATATATACAACACCTGAAATTACTACAAGTGGGGCTTCGGCCTGACCGAGCATACCATCTCGCTCGGTCGGAGATCTCCCTTTGGGGCATCCACCCTTCCCACATTGGTGACCCTCGACAGAACATTCCCCACCCCTCCGCACCACGCCAGCCAGCTTCAGCCTCATCGGGTACCTCGACCACCATCCTCAACGCATCGCGGCCTGGTCGAACCCTCATCGGCTTCAACGGGCACTTTCACTACAAACGATCGGTCAGCAAGCACATCACTCCTGGTCAGCACGTAGCATCGGCCCCGCACGGCAGCACTCCGACTCACTGGAGCCCGTGCAGCAGCAGCACAGTTCCGACTCACTGGGACTCTCTGGCACTGGAGACTCAAGCAAGACGACTCAAGATTCGACCTCAGGTCTTCGGGGGGGAGTGATGTGGCGGATCAATTAGTGCCACAATCCTGAATCGCGCTATCGAAGTTTTCTAGGATCGGCGGTATATATACATACAACACCTGAAATTACTACAAGTGGGGCTTCGGCCTGACCGAGCATACAATCTCGCTCGGTCGGAGATCTCCCTTTGGGGCATCCACCCTTCCCACATTACTATAAAATACAGTTTCGCTTAAGACAACCACCGCTGTTCACGGTTGCTGAAGGTTGCGGGAGGACGCGGGAGGACGCGGGATGTTTTCATTTTCTTAAGCAATAATATCACTCCGCTGTCGTTTCGGTGTGTTTTGGCGCTAAGTTAGGAATGTTAAAAGTGTGTTATGCTTGTGAAGCTTACATACTTAGTACGCCTACACACGCGCCGCAGCTGCACTAGGATTTGTATAGATTTTGTGCCGCATCGCCCGGCGGAGAAACATTCATACAAAATCCGACGGGAGCGGGAACTGCAGCGCGTGTGTCAAGACACTTGTGTGCTGTGTTTAATGTCAGGTGCTTAAAAGTATCTTATATACATATTTATGCTGGTGTTTCAATCGCCAAGCGGTGAAATGTCGAAAAAAAGCAGCGTTCATTAGATATAAGATGACTGAACCTACTAGTTATCCAAGTCAGAGAGATACGACATGATGGAACTTATGACAATATTCTTATGAGTACGATATACTAAGCGTACTATATAAAAACCCGGTAGTATGGCGCGTGATCGCATTTAATTCGAGTTCATTAATTTTTGTAACGTTGCCACAGAATACATGATTTTGGTCATTTAACTAAAAGAAGGAAGAGAATAAAGAAAATTTTCAATTTCGATAATTATATTTGGTGATGTTTTATAAAATTTATGAAAACGTTAAGCAAGCTTTATAAGAGCGTATAAACGTTAGAATGTAAGTGTAGCTATTGATGTACAAAACAAGTGTTCTGACTTCCGAGTATACTAAATTACTATTGACTGTTTAAAGGCGCTATTATATTATAACGTTGAACAGATTGTTTAATTATAGCATTTAAACATTCGATAAATCTCTTTAAGAAATGCAAACTATCGAACCCTACTTATTTTTTTTTCCAATCAATCTCGTCGCATACATAGCATCAACTATGTTTTAAAAATATTTTTAATCTACGTTTGAACATTGTTGAGTAGGCTCGATGATTTGAATTTTTTATTGCATAAATAAGTAGTACTCTTTTTTTTCATTTAAATATATGGCGTCGGCTTATAACCGTTTGAGAGTGTTAGGTTAAAAAGGCGGGATATAGAATTTTCGTTTAAATTTTCACCACCGTATTTCTGAATCGTCAAGTCCAACGTGTAGTCAAAGTCCAATTAAATAGCCAGTGCAGTCAATCAGTCAAGTCAGTCGATTCAGTAAAGTGGTAGAAGCTTTACTGATAGTTCCTAGGGAGTTTTGGAGAGAACACAAAATAGCACGCTTTTTTTGCCACACCACTTGCCCACACTTGTGCACATCAACTTATATCTAATGGTTAATATTCTACCAATATTACACACATTAAGAACCGAATTAACACAAATTTTGGAGGAAATACTAAAACAAAAACGTCGCACATTGACATTCTTGGCAAAACTCCCTGTAGTATTCTTTAATATGAGTAACTTCTCAGAAGAAAAAAAAGAAACAATAGATGGCACTAGTCGCTGCGAGTTACCAAAATAAACATTTATTTAACGACTTAATAAATACCGTAAAAATTAAAATAACCACCAATAACTAAAAAGGGAAGAATCTCCATTAATTCAACAAATGCAAATGTTTAATGACGCCGGTGTACCACTTGTCAACCTTATCTCCATAAGGTTGCAGATGTAACTTTTCCGACCCACACTTTCTATTTATTTGTACTGAATTTGATCGATATTTAATAGATAGGTATATTATAAATTTACAATAGGTGATAATGTGTTGTCAAGTGTCTTAAACTAAGTGCTTTGATATATGCCTTAAAATATTATGTACTGTAATTTTATATTCACACAGTAAATAAATGTGCTCTTCTTCAGTCAGCGACTTGATAAAAATAGTACAATGTATGTATTTTTTATTTTATTTTTAAAACTTAACTTTCAAAAATCCTGATTTACGATAAGAAAATAAATAAAAATTACTAGCTTTTTTCCGTGGCTCCGCCCGCGTAAAAATAGTATCGTGTATCCCAGGGGAACACTGTACTTTTTCGGGATAATCAGTAGCCTATGTTTTAATTCAGAGCCTAAACTACTACCATACCACATTTCATTAAAATCCGTTTGGTAGTTTTTACGTGAAAGAGTAACAAACATCCATCCATATCCATATCCATCCATACATCCTCACAAACTTTCACATTTATAATATTAGTAGGATGTTTAAAATAATGTAGAGTATGTTGCTTCGAAGTAGCTTTATATTATAAATTAGTTCATTTTGTGGTAATGAAATATTGAGTTGGAAATGTCATTCGTCTCTCGATCCGCACATTTATTGGCGAATGGCTGTTTTTCCACTTACCGACCGGCACCGGGACCTGTCCGGCTGCCGGGGAAGCAATAGTGATGAACTATGGCTGGGCCTCCGGTCTGATCCGGAATCCGGCGGGCCAGGGGAAAATTCAGAGCACTGAAAATAATACTCTGCGCTAATACAATAAAGTTCAAAATCGAATTGTCGAGTGTTGAGCTGTCATATTGTGTGACATTGACATTTGACTCGACACTTTTTTAAAAATAAATAGCGTCGGCTTATAACCATTTGCCAGTGTCAACTTAAAAAGGCGGGAAATATAATTTTCGTTTAAAATCGTCAAGTCCAAAGTCTTGTCAAAGTCCGATTAAATAGTCAGTGCAGTCAATGAGTCATAGCAGTCGATTCAGTAAAGTGGTAGAAGCGTTACTGAAAGTTCCTAGGGAGTTTTGGAGGGAAACTCAAAATAGCACATTTTTAGACGTTGTTCCCTTGCCCACACTTTTGCACGTTAACAAATATTTAATGGTTAATATTCTAATTATATTACAGATTAAAAAACCAAAATAACAACATTTTGAAAGAAATACAACAACGTCGCTCATTGACATTCCCGGCAAAACTCCTACTCGACACTTTTTCGTTTCGAACACACGTTCGATTTTCAACTGTATTATACTTAGCACTGAGTTCTATTTTCAGTGATCTTAATTTTCTCCGTCCTTACGGATTCCGGACAATATAGTCCCGGCCCTACATGTTTTCTCACTAACCGGCCCGACAACGTCCCTGGCGTCGGCGATGACTCCCACCTGACGCATGTTACCGCCGCTCCGACACCGGGCCCGTAAGTGGAAAAACAGCCGATAAAGCTTTCTAGTTTAAACTACTTAAGTATTTGTAATCGGCCATTGGGTCGGTCGGCATTAACAACACGCTATTTTATTTACGGGATTTAATAGTAGGAAGAGTTATGCTGATATTTTAGCATGAAAATGTTTCATGCGTCCACATAAATAAAACTACTAGTACTTTAAGTATTTGAAGAAAATCTAAAAGACATATTTTTTATGAAAGTCCAGGAGACTACAAAATTTTCCAGCAAAACTGTTCAAATTTTTCTGATTTGTTATTAAATTGGAGTAATATTTTATATAAAATGTTTTGTATGCTAAATGTTGCTACACACAAGGCAGTATTGTTGTAAATTTTACTATATACCTATATACACGTGACACCTGGTACATCATAACAATATGTTTTGGTTTTATTCCACATTCAATATCTATTATTCTTGTGTAGGCAGGACAGTCCTATAATAATATGATGAAGTAGGTACTGTGGCGGACCAATCGGCGCACAGTCCTGAATCGCGATGTCGAAGTTTCTGTAGTTCGGCACTACACCAGCTGACTACAGTGCGAGCGTATCACCCGCTCGGGTGGAGCTTCCGCGGTTCCCACCACGGAATATAAAACACTCTTGTGCTAGGAAATGGCATGTAGGCGTGGCCCGCGTGCCATATTTAAGGATCTCATAAGAATTTAAGGAAATTCCCATATTGATCCGATTTTTCATAAATTTTTATTCTTAAATATAAACTTAAATAATAAAAAGAAGTTAATAGGGTGGAACAGACAGACAGACTGACTATAGGTTTGTTACTGATGCCATGCCAACTAGCGGGTTTCGCTCAAGAGGGTTTTTTTATTACTGTTTTAGAGGACACAATATTAGGAGTTTATAACTGAGGTTTATTTAAATTTTTAATTAAAAAAACCACAATTTATTTTAAAAGTCAGAAAGTAAAGAAAATAAACTTTTGGAAGTAGGTATTAAATAATTTATAAACGACAGAATAAAATTACACAGCAATCTAAGGGCCTAAGTTTTGTCATTACTTTGTAGAGTCAAAACACGCTCATTAGTCACGTCTTGCCAGTTCATTGTGAATTAGAACTATAATCATACCAATCAACCAAGGAGGATTTTCAGAGTCAAGTAAGTTGGGGGTTTTTGACATATGTTTAGGGAGATATATTATGAAGTTGATTACGCGATTTGTCTTTTCTTAAAAAAGGAAACAAATCGGTATACTACGGTCTGCGTCTTCGAGTTGCTTCTATACTATATGCTATTATTATATTATATTTATATCTTTATACCGTTGTTATCTAGGACGTGAAATACTAAATATAAAATTCAAGCAAATATTAAAAAAATAATTAGATAAATATATATATAAGATAAAAGCAAAGAATATAAAGATGTACAAAAGATTTTAATTTAATACCATACTGGAGGAATAACATTAAACATAATTGTCGTTTTATAAGATAATATCTTGGAGGATAAATAAACTATTTTGTTTCTCTGTAAATACGAGAAACGACAGTTATGTTTATTGTTATTCCTCCAGTATGGTATTAAATTAAAATCTTTTGTACATCTTTATATTCTTTGCTTTTAACATTTTTCCATTTTAATAAAATTTGGCAATCTCAATCAGACTTCAAAATAATTTCTTCTAAAAATATTTAAATATCTAGCTCATAACTCTACTTTATATAAAAACTTAGTTTATTATTTACATATATTTATATTTTCTTTATATAAAAAAAAATAATCGTTTGTTAGACTACTTCTATACAAATTACAATTTTTCATACTAGTCTTATTCAAAAATAAATTTTGAAGAATTGGCTTATAAGTAGTAAAATTTCCAATGTCCAAAAACTGGGTGTGCGACCTACCAGGCGAACATGAGCTAAGGAGAGGTGAATTGGGAGGATATTTGACCGCAGATAGCGTTGTTTTGTCGGAATAATTATTATGACAAAGCAAGATGAAATAAGGTTGACTTTTGAAAGACAATATCCGTGTTTTTGTCGGAGTGGCGATCGTAGCTTTATAGGGTAGTTGGAGAATTTTTGTACGGAAAGAAAATGCCAAACAAGTACAACGCCATCTATGGTCAAGTAGGAGTTTCTGGGTTTCTTAAAATTCGCCTCTCCACAACTCATGTTCTCTTGGTTTTACGTACAAATATTTTTTGTCCCGAAATTACAAAATGATTGTTAACAATATGCATCGAAATAAATAAAGTTTTAATAGGGCAATGCGCAATACCTAAACTTGTATTCAGTGTTTTACTATCATTTTTTTGTTGAGCCCACGTCCTGCAGATATGCGACTTTTTTATATACCGTTGTAATCTATAGAGGTCGTGAAATTTATACTTACTTACATCTAACTATAGTTACAGTCCTTGGAAGAAGCTGATTTATAGTTATCTTAGCGACAGTAGTATAACAAAGTTTTACTTTCTGAATCAAAATATACAACTTGGAAAGTGCTGCGAATTTCTGTTATATACTTAGGTGTTAAGTCGAGCCTAACACCCGTATCATTAGTTGTTTCCCGAGATCCGCCTCGACTCAACCTCAACTGAGGTATCCTTAAGAAGTTCCCCGAATTTGGTATTCTTAAACGGAATTTCTACCTCAGCTGTTTGCTCCTCCAGTAAAGTTGAGTGGAAGTATGATGTCATAGATAATCATAGAAAAATATACTTTTTATGTTAACACCCGAGAGTTACCATTAAATTTCGATCCGAATTTGACAGAATTCGGAATCAACCCTTCGTTTAACTTGTATTGTGCTTAAAGTAATTGTATAATGGATGGGATTGGTAGTCCCCTGTTATTTACACGAATTGGTAGGTTCAAAAGTGGTAAAATTACTTCTACCAGCGTCCTTTCTAAATCTAAATCTTTTTTTTTTAAATTCCTCGACACAATACCGCTCTAATAAGGGGTTTTGAGCGTCGCGTAAATATCTACGCGCTGCATAATTATACGGATTTTCGTAAAGGTAATCCGGAAACTCCACAAAATCCTCCATGCTTCTCTTTAAATAAGTAGCCGTATACTACGTAGTACGTAGTAATTGCGTAATTGCTTCAAATAATTCCAGTCTGTTGATTATATAGAATTGATAAATATGCCGGTTACATTTGTCGTATTTTTTTAAAGAGGATAAAAATAAGTGAACCTATATTATTAGTATTAAAATTGAGCAATAAGTCAAAGGGCACACAAAAATACATTTTTTTGTAGAAAAGTGTTAATTGCATATCCAATCAAAATTACCTATTATCATCATTCCAAAACTATCCAATGTCCAAAAACTGTTGATCTTTGGAGAGGTGAATAAATAGGAAAGTCTCCCTACTCGACAACAGCTGGCGTTGTTTTTGGTAGAATAATTATTATTATTAATGTTGAACGTAACGAAATAAGGTTGACTTAAATAAAAACATCCGTGTTTTTGTCGGAGTGGCGATCGTGGTTCCACAACTTATGTTCGCCTGGTATTGTTGTCCTGAAAATGTATGATAATATGCGTTAAATTTGTATGCTTTGTAGGCTTTTAAATAGGTCCAACATTTTTTTGATTTGTAAGCCCATCTTTCTAGCGTTCTCCTGTCTTTCGAACAAAAAAAAAATTCCTAGGCATACAATTTTATGTATATTATACCTAACAATATCCCTAGATGCTATATTAATAGATATAATATTATTAATTAAATTGTATGATATGGATTTCCGCAAAGTAACGCCTGTCCATAGTGATATAAAGAGTATATTAAATAAATGGATATAAACCTAAAAAAGACATTTCCAATGTCAAAATCATCACGGCCTGCAAATATGCGGCTAAAGCCCATCCAGCAAATCCAGCACCGGTACTAAATGCCGTCATTAGTGACAATCGTTTATAATGTTTGTCTACAAGTCCGCGGCCTTGGGCTTGTAGGCTGGATGGTCAGTATGACCTTTGCAATCTAGGTAGGTGCCAGTATTATGTGCTGCCTTATGTTAGTCGCCGTGGGTAAGCGTTCTTCGTCTTTTCTCTAATTTTTTGACTGCATAATATGCTACAGAACTGATCTTACTTCAATTGTTGAATATGAGCACGACCTAAGCGTCATCGGACATTTGCTATGATGACTCACGAATTGACGCGAATTGACCATACAGGTATACCCAGGGAGTAGGGAGGGGGGGGGGGGGGGGGAAATTAATTTTTCAATCGTTGAGTATGGTAGGTACATTTGCTTGTATTTACCTCACATTTGACAAGCTTAAACATTTTTTTTTATTTTAATTAATATTTAACTCCTCTCGTGTTTCGTGCGTCCGTGCTTTCGCTCAGACGCTCACCATCAGGCGATCCGCCAGCACGTTTCCCGGTGTATTGTGTGGGATAGGTATTAGTTAATAAAACGAACGTATGTTTTACACATTGTTTTAATTCGTCTGAACCATGTAAGATGTTCGCGTCTCGCCTTACCTCAATAAATATATTACACTTCTATGTTAAGTACAACGGGGCGCGTCTGTCTGTATGTCTGTGTCCGGGGAAAATGAGTGTTGAGCTGCCTCATATTATGTGTATGTGTATGTGTATGTGTAATCGGTAGTATTGTGTGATACGTCTGACGTCTGACGTGCTGTCGACATCAGCCGCTCACGATCGAGCCGCACTCGATGTGACACGACAAATTGATAACCCTGCTAAACATTTATTTTCCCCGAGCTTACACACTGCTCGACAGTCGCGTACCTCACAAGTATCATCCAAAACGTTACAGTCGATAGCAAAGTTGCCAGCTTTAAAAATATACATTTATATTCGATTTCAAATTAACTAGTGTGATGTTATTTGCGAGAGGACACCGACCGACAAACAAATTTCGTTGACTAAAGTTTTAAATTTCCTTACAAATATTCTATTTTATAATAAACTTATATAATTTTAATGACAATAATTAATGAATTATCACAAACAATATGTCCTCCAACAAATATTTTCGATATTTACAAATGGAATGTGTTCGGAGCGAACAACTGCTAAGGCGGCGAAGGGTTTTCGTTGATAATTTTCGTTTTTACACATTTCTCCCCAATTCCGAATTCACTTAAATATTTATACATCACTATATTATATCAAATAAAATAGCTACAAATATAATCAGGCAATGTTCTTTCAAACAATTTACAAAATTACAGAAGGTGGAGACCGCTGGGGTTGCCAGGACAATTACAGAAGGTGGAGACCGCTGGGGTTGCCAGGACAATTACAGAAGGTGGAGACCGCTGGGGTTGCCAGGACCGCTGGGGTTGCCAGGACCGCTGGGATTGCCAGGACCGCTGGGGTTGCCAGGACCGCTGGGGTTGGCTGGACCGCTGGGGTTGCCAGGACAATGATGTCAAAACTGGCTGAAATTCGCCGTTTATTATTTTATGATTATTTACTGTGGTACCTCTGGATTCTTTAGCTTAAGTATGAACACAAGAAAGGCGTCCGTTTTAAGGGAACATTGCTGAGAGCGCGCTAATTTAAGTACAGATTAAGTATCCAGAGACCAGGTTAATGCTAAGTAAGTACTTATAGGTAAGTGGAAAACTGAAAATTTAAGTGTTCTAAGAAATAAAAACGGTCACCAAAAATATGCACTAAGTAAATGCCATTCCACAGGCGTCCAACAATCACAACATAGCACTGAACCATTTGAATGGACCGGGAAAGAAGACTACCGCGTACGATACATCCATATAGCTGCTTCATTTGCTCCAGTCCCTGTCTTTATTGAAACGAGTTATGCTGTAACACATCGTAAAGTCTTCTCTTATTTACCTGAAGGGATGGTCGAACGCGTGGCTTTTTACAACTAACAGTGCTAAGGATAAATACTTAACTAAGGGTATTGCACGAAAACCTGGGATTCAACTAGCTCTATAATGTACATAATTACACTTAGCGGCGACACTCGCGACACCCGCGACCGGCCGCGGCGCCACTCACTGGTATTGCAGCTCTGCCATACATTCTCTAAAGTTTTCGTTTGAGTAGTCATAGTTTTTAATTAAACATTGTGCGTTCGTTCAAAATAATTGTGGTTCGCATAATTAAGAAACAAATAACACTTTCAAATTTAGTTGTGTTTTACAAATCTCTCCATTTTAAATCATATCACGTAGGTCTCTAATTTAGTTCACATCGTAGTCGCGCGGCGCTAGCGTAGCATCGCTGCGACCGGCAGCACCCCCTGGTGCAAGACACTGCTGGGCCGCTAGCCAAGATTCTTTCGCTAATTAAGATGACGAAATTAGCAATAACAATGTGTGGTATTGACGTATCGCGCGCTATGTCACTTATACTTTTGTCAATACCATACATTTTTGTTTTCGGACTTCGTCAAGTAATTAGCGAAGGCATCTCATCTAAGGGCTCTATAGTGCGACGCTAGTTGTAGCGTGGTGATCTCCACCGCCGCGCTAGATGGCGCCACTACAATACGGCGCTGCTAGTTCCACTGCCGCGCCAGATGGCGCCACTTTTGTCCCACTGCAGCGTAGCGCTAGAGGTTCACTGGCGCCACTTCAGCTCGCCACTGTCGCCGGTGCAGGGCGGTGCGGTGTGGTGTTCAGTAGAGGCGCGGGTCGAGCGGCGGCGGCTCGGTGCCAACGTCGATGTCGGCCGGGCCCTCGTCCTCCGCGCCCGCGCCCGCGCTCGCCCGCTGCAGCCCGCGGACCTGCAGCGATACATCGTACAAATTAGTTTCTGGTGCTGATGAAACTATAGACACACACTTATACTATACACACACACCAGTGGCGTTGGCTGGCTCTCCTTCATAGGGAAGCCCTACCCTGTATAATAGGTAGGGATTTGGATGAGGGTTTACAAAAGGTAAGTGGTAAGTGTAGTCGGTAGGAATGGAATTATAGGAACCCCACGCCACTGATACAATACGTGGCCCAACCATACGCTAACCTATCACACTATATTAGGTAGGTAGAGCGCGTGAGACCACGACATTTTTGGACTCATTACTGGTAACACTGGGAATAATCGTCCCGTACGTTGCGGAGTCTCGGCTTCTGGAACTCGAGGTTACCTGTTAAGCAGTTTACCAGCTTACGTGGTTACCAGGTGTAGCTGTAGGTTAGTACTTTATCGCTGCAGCGGCAGGTTGTCGGTGTACCTGGAAGACCAGGTTGTCGATGTGGCGCAGTACCTGGAGCAGCAGGTTGTTGGACAGCAGGCGCGCCTGGTGCTCCTGCGCCCTGGCCGGCAGGCAGGCGATGCCGGTGCTGTCGGGGTGGCGCAGTACCTGGAGCAGCAGGTTGTTGGACAGCAGGCGCGCCTGGTGCTCCTGCGCCTTGGCCCGCAGGCAGGCAATGCTGTTGTTGCGCAGCGCCTCGGGGTCGTCGTAGTGGTCGGGGGAGGCGCGGCCCTTCGCCGAGGAGGACGCAGTGGTGCTGCTGCCGGGCGAGCTCTGCGCCTGACACACAACCGTCAAGTTAGGGAATATTTACTAGTAGCCATAATTTTCTGCCATTAGCTATATTATCTGTGCCACGCCTTAAAATTTTGTTGATAAACATCAAATAATGACGAAGGCATATAATTGAAATTGTAATTATTTTATCACTCAAGAAATTCAAGTGTGTTGTAATTATAATTGTAATCGAGTTTGTAATGAATGGGCTATTTATTTTATTTTAAATTTAATAACTATCAGATTTAATTTAATGGTTTTGTAATGAGTAGGTACAATATTTGCACGTCAGACAAACATTTGTGACTGAAAAATATCTTAACACATTCTGTATAATGTTTAAGCGAATATGTAAGGGTTTATTTATTTAATTGAAGTGATCATTTGGCGTTCCTCAGCTAGTCCCCGGCTGCAAGTGGCCCCGTGATGACATATTCGGGACTCCCACCAGTGGCCCCAGCTATACCCAGTACTTCTATGTACAAGTCCAGGTGTGTAAGTACGTCTGTATGCTTGTCTTATAACATTATGTACACGCGTATGTATGTCTGTTGCGACATATTACCTGATGGTCGTGGTCGTGCCGGTGCGGGGAGGGCGGCGCGTGGTCGGGCTCGGCCTCGGAGCCCTCGCGCTCCGACCCGGACTCCTTGAGGTGCTGCGCCGCCTCCAGCGACTTGCGGTGCATGCCTGGGATACAAGTTGCTTATGAGTGGGTTAACACGCTAAGACTACGTAAAGACGCTTCGTACATAACAACAACACTAAGTTGTTGGTTGATCTTCGAGAATTAAACTTGTTCATTACTTAATAAAAGAAATGATTATAAGAAGTGTTTTTTTATAATAAAATAGATTTAAAAATATTCCAATACGTATATGATAGACAAAGATTTGGTGACTACAAATGAAATCTTAGCAGGACAAGTTATAAATTGCTATTTTAAAAGAAAAAAATACATGTTTGAAGTATGCGTGTAGATATCAATGCTTTTAGTCTCATTTCCCTAAATCTCAAGACCATCATAGATATGTCTCAAATCTAGATAACATTACAGGAGGGTAATCAGGAACAATTGACAAGTACGTACTCGTAAATATCAATTGTTCGTGCTAGCCCCACAGCACTAAAAAAAATCAATATCAGCCTAGAATACATTCTTTGAGCAACGAGGACATTATTATATGCAACAAGGACCAATAATACGTATAAGACCGTTTACGTTTTTAACCGTCCGTTTTTAAATCCGGAAACGGATCACCGAAAACAGCTGTCTATAGGTAAGTGTCTACCTACACGGGAGAAAGTACCTAAAGAAACAAGACGGCGAAATAAAGTTGATATGGGTACCTAGCTTTAATTATTGTTTGACATCACTCCTGTAGCTGACCTGGCTATTGTTGTAGAAACACATAAGCTCCTAGTAACTACAGAAAATTGACACTTGGCAATTTTATCTGTTGACAAAATATCGAAAGACGCATAAACAGCTCAGCAGTGGAGCATTTATATTACAGAAATACCTATTGGCTGAAACATTTTAATTAGCAAGTTTTGCAATTTTAATAAATAACCTCATAGAGAACTCTGATGAATTCTGATGAATATTATGAAAGTGAAGCTTGTTTAGAAGTTAAGTAGTTCAAAATATATTCGCTTTTAAATCAACTTATATAGTTCAGTGAGAATCTTGTATCGGATTTGTGGCGGACTGGTGACGCACTAGTCGTCAAGAGAAAGCCCCGACCTCGTAAACCAGGCACGCTTTAGTACCTATGCGCAAAACCGACCTCCAAAGCATCTTCGAATTTTTGTAATATCAGCGTACACATTCAGAATGTAGTTTTCACTGGAAGATTGAAGACAAGTCTTCTAAAGATATTCGGGAAAACGTAGCCGTAACAAAAGTGAATGTAATTTTATATGAGAGTGACTAAAAAGTCCATGGACGGCACAGAGGGTCCAGCTCCAGCATACAGTTTATAGCAATCCGATTTAATCTTAAAATATTGTGGAAAGTTAAGTTGCAGGCGCCGCGTCAAGCCGCGTGGAGTCTGGTAATAGTTATCCACTTCAAACAAGTAATCTGCATAATCTGCAGAAACCTCGAAGTCTTTTGTTAAGTAAGTTTTTGAGGTTGCAAGTTGAAGGTAATATTTGTATGTATGTGTGATGTACGCACCGTTCTGGTCGGCGGGCTGCGGGGCGCCCTGCTGCCTACGCTCACACTCCTCGCGGCTCGACTGTAAACCTACCGACAACATCATCATCATCACACGCTCAATATACTACCCGTATAGGGACAGAAGAGTATTTATGATAAATTACAAACTTTACAGGAAATTTTTAGGATTTGTTTTTTTCAAAATAGCTGTAACGAATGTTGAATTCGCGTGACAAAATTGACTATAAAATTAAAACATAAGTAGTAACTCCCCCCCCCCTCTCCCCGCACCCAAGTGTGAGCACAGTACACAATAGCACTCTCTCTTCCTTTACTCTCAGAACCATATGGGACGGATGATCGACACGACTGGCGAGAGATCAGGCGCAGGTCCAACTTTTTACATGCCCATCCGACGCATGGATCATCTTTCTTGTCAGACAATCAGGTGATCAGGTGATCAGCCTGCATTGTCCTAACCAAACTTGGAAACAACATTTTTGTTGTTCCAATGCGGGAATCGAACCCACGACCTCCGAGTCGAGAGCCAAGCTCTAACCATTAGACCACGGAGACTATAAAAATAGTAAAAGAAACTAATGTGATAAACTAGAAATCTTATAACAGCACAATATATTTAAAAAAATTATTTAGCCTTTGAGGTTATGTGAGGGTATGCACAACCAATTTTCTCCGTGATCCAGCGCACGCGCATATGATAATCAACAGCCAACCAGGAGGCGCAACACTCGTATTGGTCGACACGTCCTTATTGAAAAGAAACAACGAAAATCTACTATTCGCGCTGATTATCATTGAAATATGTTTTGTTTTACATTCAACTTTTTAGATACACAAATAATGCGGTCTTAGATATACAAGCAGCAGAAGCCATTAGGGTCAGTCCACACCGAATGGAAACGATACGCGACGCTGCGCTACATTATTATTTTTACTTTATTTATTACACAAGAAGATACTTACACGTTTCATTGTAAGAGTTCGAATGACACGTTGCGCAGCGCACGTGCAGTGTATGACTGATGTCATATGAAACGTGTATATTTTTCCGTTGTAGGTAAATATAAAGTTCAATTTAGAAAAGCTATCTCAAAAATGCAGCAAAGCGTCGCTGACGTCTCATTTCGGTGTGAACTGACCCTTAGATTTAATATGTCAATAATTGAATATGTTTATCACAGTTGTGATCGTGACTATTGTACACACATTGTTGTTGTGTTGTGTTGTGTTGTGTTGTGTTGTGTTGTGTTGTGTTGTGTTGTGTTGTGTTGTGTTGTGTTGTGTTGTGTTGTGTTGTGTTGTGTTGTGTTGTGTTGTGTTGTGTTGTGTTGTGTTGTGTTGTGTTGTGTTGTGTTGTGTTGTGTTGTGTTGTGTTGTGTTGTGTTGTGTTGTGTTGTGTTGTGTTGTGTTGTGTTGTGTTGTGTTGTGTTGTGTTGTGTTGTGTTGTGTTGTGTTGTGTTGTGTTGTGTTGTGTTGTGTTGTGTTGTGTTGTGTTGTGTTGTGTTGTGTTGTGTTGTGTTGTGTTGTGTTGTGTTGTGTTGTGTTGTGTTGTGTTGTGTTGTGTTGTGTTGTGTTGTGTTGTGTTGTGTTGTGTTGTGTTGTGTTGTGTTGTGTTGTGTTGTGTTGTGTTGTGTTGTGTTGTGTTGTGTTGTGTTGTGTTGTGTTGTGTTGTGTTGTGTTGTGTTGTGTTGTGTTGTGTTGTGTTGTGTTGTGTTGTGTTGTGTTGTGTTGTGTTGTGTTGTGTTGTGTTGTGTTGTGTTGTGTTGTGTTGTGTTGTGTTGTGTTGTGTTGTGTTGTGTTGTGTTGTGTTGTGTTGTGTTGTGTTGTGTTGTGTTGTGTTGTGTTGTGTTGTGTTGTGTTGTGTTGTGTTGTGTTGTGTTGTGTTGTGTTGTGTTGTGTTGTGTTGTGTTGTGTTGTGTTGTGTTGTGTTGTGTTGTGTTGTGTTGTGTTGTGTTGTGTTGTGTTGTGTTGTGTTGTGTTGTGTTGTGTTGTGTTGTGTTGTGTTGTGTTGTGTTGTGTTGTGTTGTGTTGTGTTGTGTTGTGTTGTGTTGTGTTGTGTTGTGTTGTGTTGTGTTGTGTTGTGTTGTGTTGTGTTGTGTTGTGTTGTGTTGTGTTGTGTTGTGTTGTGTTGTGTTGTGTTGTGTTGTGTTGTGTTGTGTTGTGTTGTGTTGTGTTGTGTTGTGTTGTGTTGTGTTGTGTTGTGTTGTGTTGTGTTGTGTTGTGTTGTGTTGTGTTGTGTTGTGTTGTGTTGTGTTGTGTTGTGTTGTGTTGTGTTGTTTTAAGCAAGAAATAGTTGTTTGTCATTGTGACCATTTGTGACAGATGAACTAACTT
The DNA here is from genome assembly GCA_963565745.1 of Phengaris arion. Classification (NCBI taxonomy): domain Eukaryota; kingdom Metazoa; phylum Arthropoda; class Insecta; order Lepidoptera; family Lycaenidae; genus Phengaris; species Phengaris arion. Next base: position 17,724,734 of record OY751449.1, on the reverse strand, counting down.
ATAGCAGCAAGTATGACTAACAGCCGGTTAACCTGTCTACCAGTAACTATTTGTTAAAAACGTCGTCATTCAATCATTTGTTTTTTGCGATACAAATTTGACGTTTTTAACAAATAGTTATTGGTAGATAGGTTGTTGAAACGGGCCGTAAATCAATAAATCTGTTCTCCCGTCTCCGGAATATCGAAATATTGTATAATACATGATATTTAGAGATGGCCTCAAAGATTTAGCTATACCTAAACCTAACCTAAATAAAAAAATTCATCGAGCGATGCTAGGCAATCGTAGTAAAAAACTATGTAAAACCCAATTCCTTTATATCTTCAAATATAACGAAGATATCAACAATTTAAACTAGCAATACGAAAAGGAGCGAAATCGTTTTGAGGTAAAGAGAGGGACAATATATTTTGTTTGCTTATAATTTACCCGCGGTACCGCCACGCAAATACAGTATCCCACGGGAAAACTGTACTTTTTGGGATAAAATGTAGCCTATGTATTTAATCCAGAGCCTTAATTACTACCATACCAAATTTCATAAAAATCCGTTCAGTAGTTTTTGCGTGAAAGACTCAAAAACATCTATCCATCCATCGCGTGAACCGAAATTACTTTATTATGAATATAACTTTGTCTATTCAACGACTAAATTTAATTTATCTAAATGTGATATTTGACACTAGTAAACTAGACTATTGTTTTAATTATAATTATCAAAAAAACCCTGGAACGATTGATATATAAAAATGACATTATCAGTAAGAACCTAAGTAGAGAACACTCTACAACTAACATCTTTGCTTTTAAGATGAGTTTTGAATTATTAACACGCGAGGAGTAGCAATAAACCGCGATCGGGTGCGGCCGTAAAACGCTCGTAAACACTGGGTTTTATTAAATCCATCCGGCGCGCGGCGCGCGGCGCGGGACGTCGACTTGGCTACTTCTTTACATTTCATTAATTTTATATATATATCTTACGCACTCGAGTATCCCTATATTGAGTTAACTCGTCTCTGTCATGCTGCGTCATACTGCTACGACGTAACGTAAGTAGCTAGTAGCTACGACTAGCTGACCCGACACACATTGTTCTGCCTTAACTGTGAACTGGAATGAATAAATAACTGCACCTACAACCCACAACTACACCTACATCTAAACATACACCTACACCCAAACCGTTCCAACCTGAACGCAACTATAAACCATAAATATTTAACATGTGACATTCAAGTGACACTGGAAACTTCATAATATTAATATTATGTTTGATAGGTAAGAACAGACATGGCATTTTCGAGATCTATGTGAATATAGAAACTACCCTGGGTTTACGTGGTAACTATTTATTAGTCCGTGCCTGGGTTTTCTTCTCCTTCGGCATGGGGTATGCCGAAAAAATTATAAAAAAAATGGAATTCATTCTACAATGAAACCTGATGACTAATGAGCACATACTCTTACAAAAACTACACTACATTAAATGAAACATTCGAATTTGTAGACGAGCCGAGCAATGTTATATTTTGTAAGCTTCATAACGACCTCGGTTCATCCCGCCGCGATTTGTCCGCGCGAGTTAGATGTAACTTTGAAAAACGTTCCCCATTTAGGTTGGATGTAAGATTCTTATGTGTTTAACGACTACACAGTACAGAGTACGGCGTGAGATTTATGTGCGCTCCCTAATGGCTGAAGTTCGTATTATTGACCGCGAGCCGCGGCAATTAGGACGCGGGATAATGTACCAATGGGTATACCCGCTAATGAACTGATCGGACCCGGGTTCGAATACGTTAATCAACTACGGCATTCACTCGTGGCGAGAAGACACTGCGCGAAAGCAGAAGGCGAAAATCGTTTCAGTTTTTCGATACTTCTCGGCGAGTCTAGATAGACCTTGTAAATTGCAACTGCTGGTCTTTTAATTTGTGATAGCTCACTATACCGCAACCTCGGGGTAAGCCCGAGCAACGCTCCCGAATTCTGCGATAGTGTTTCTCATTCTGTGCTTTTAGTCATTTAATGAAAACATTGCTCGATCGACTCCTATTATAAATGTGAAAGTTTGCGAGGATGAATGTTTGTGACAATTTCATTTAAAAAGTACTCAGCGGATGTTCACGTAGGATACTGTATTTACGTGGTCATAGCCGCGGAACGAACCTTGTTTCTTATAAGATGATACCCAATGGTCATGGCACCATTTTATTCAGCGCAGTGAGCAGACCACTGGGTCGCGGGTTCGAATGTGTGTATATTTGTGGTTCTATCTCTAAACGGCAATGTATGAATTCACTAATCTATTAGTAACGAGTTCCCTAAAAGGCAGCCGTGAAGTGCGTTCCTCCGGCGGCGTCGCTTTGTGAGGTAACGCAGGCAGAAGCTGTCATGTATTGCAGATAATTCGTAATTAGACGCAGATCAAAGCGAGAGCCGCAGTTAGACACTTTGTCGTAATGCAACACATTTGCGACTCTACCGCGATGCGGATTCTTTGCGTCAAGGAGGGCTCTTGGTGATATTTTTCATTTGTGGTAATGGCGGCTTAGGCCGCGTCTATACGCGCGCGAAACGGTGGAGCGAACCGCGAAATGATTTGGAGGAAAAAAGGCAATAAAGTAAATTATTTGAATGAGATCACTTGGAATCAATATTATTGTATATCCATAATAAAAGGAAGATCTGATTATGATGAGAAAGAGTAATGTTCATATTATATTAAGATACACAGGGACATCTTGCTAATGTGTGAGTCAACTTTTTGTATTTTTATATAGTTTACCTACGGTATCTATTATATTGGAATTTTTAGAAAACAATTACGACTGTCACTATAACGGCGAGTATGCAGGTGCTCGCGGCTAGCTCGCCCCGCTCCCCGGCGCCGCGCTCGCTCGCTCGTGTGATACCAGTTTAACTTTTAGCGTGATAAAGGAGTGATGCACAAAGCGAGTGTATAATAGGCAGACAATTCCGCGGTGCTTCGCCCGCATTACAGTCCATTTGGCGGCGCTTTGACGTCTGCCGACCCCCCTCCGCCCCCTCCATCGCCCCCGTCGGCCCCCCGCACCCCCCCAGCAGACCAATTACTAACCCATTCAAACGACACATATCGACCCTAATCATACCCGGCTACTCCAGTTAAAAGGTCGGAAACGTGAAGATGCCCAGAGTTAAGATGGTAATTGAGTAATCTACGACAATGTCAGGTCCTCATCTACCCCGTCAGCGTCAGCTTAGGGGTTGGATGCGCCCTACATTCAAAATTCTAGGAACTGCTATGACTAATGTCGCAAGTGATCTCTCGATGAGATGAAATGAATATGAGAAAATTCATTTCACTAAAAGTGGGTCTAATGTGGTGATGTGTTGATCAACTATTATAATTTTAAGGCCACGTAACAAGTACAAAATGTAACATAATCAATTTTGATAAGCAGATAGAGTGTTATAATTAACAAAACCCGTACAAATTATACCATCGGTCAATCTGCTTACAACTTAGATTCCCTGATAGGACATAATTACAACAAATTAATTTTCTTAAATACAAATGTCAGAAGGTAAGCCGTGATTTTATATTTCATTAATTATTATAGACGTTTAATAAAACCTATATTATGTAACTAACCAAAAACATACCGCGTATGTATATCTGAGAAACTGACATTATAAAGGACTAGTGAAATATAATATTATATTATTTAGGCGGCGCGACCTCCTTATATACCGAATACTCTGTCCGAACCAAACTAAGGTTCATCATTATGCACCGGCATGGTGTGGGGACTAACACTGGTTGCTTTTGAAAGCAAATGAATAAACATTGAATAAACAATAAACAAGGAACAAAATTTAAGTATTAAAATAGAAACATTTAGAATGTATTAAACACTTTATGGAAAATGAAAATTTCTCAACTCAAAAGTGGCAATAGGAAACTAACGAGGAGGTACTATCGTTTGTTCGAGGTAAGAGCATTAGTCGTCAGTGCAAATTACAAAATAGCTTTAGCGTCTTTGGTCAATTTTGACATAAAATGTACGCATGATTCACTTCCTTGTCAACGCGAATTGACTGTGAGTAATTTTGGTTGAACGATATAAAAATTGTAGGTGTATGAAACATGTAAATATACATATATGTACATTGTACAGCTTGACAAACATTTACAACAGTATTACCTTTTATCCTAAATATATATATATATAATTCTACTGTACGTGTGTATGTCACTGAACTCCTCCAAAACGGCTGGACCGATTTGAATGAATTTTATTGTATGCGTTTGGGTGGCGCCCTGGATGGTTTCGATTCTTAAATCAGCCCGGCAGGACAACGTCTGTCGGGTCCGCTCGTTTAGTATAAATATATTATAAGATAGCAAATAAATATAATGCTATCTAAAGGCTAGATGACAAAAAAAAATGCATAAATGAATAAACTCCTAAATATGAGTAACTTCTCAGAAGAAACAGTACATCAAAAGTCAATATTTTAAAGGTATTTTCGATTTGTATACAAAATTTCGCAAGTATTTCGCAATTATCTCCGATATTTGTGCATTTAAGTTCATACTTACCGTAGTGGATGTTTGTATACTAATAGTTGTTTTGTATTTGATGTAAGTAAACTGATGATGTAAGTTTTGTTTACTAATTTAGCAAAAAAGAAACTTAAATTACTAAACTACACATCAAATATTATATTTTGTTACATTTACCAAGCAGTGATTCCCCAATATTTCTGAGTTTATTAATGAAACTAAATATTTTAGATGTCGTCATCATCCCTATTATTGTCATTACAATCTAATAAAAGATGATAAAATCGAAAACGTTTTTAGTTCCTGCTGTCGCCGCTTCATGACCTTTTTTTGCCAAGCTGTATGTGTAATCCCACACATACCATTATTTCTGATTTAAAATTTAGTAAATAAAATTACAATCGCATATAACTCTGCCTCTAACAACTAACAAACTAAACAAAAATAAATAAGTGAATAAAGAAATATAATATTTAGTTAGAAATATTACGGTATTAAGTACGTGTTAAAAGCATTTTATGTGCAGTTTTGTAATTAGATACAACATGTAAGACTTACAAAAAACATTTTTTGCTCAAAATGTAAAAAAAAACACCTAACTTTTTACTTCTATCGAAACTTTACAAAACTATTTATTCACTATGGTAAGATGAGAATGGCAAGGTAAGGTAAGGGTTCACTATGGTAAGAAGAATGAACAAGTATGAACTTAAACGCACAACTTTCGTAATATTAGCAACTATTACGTTGTACACTTTCATACAAGCTGCGAAAGCGTGACGTCGCGGTGACTTTTGTATGGATCGTTTCACGAGACTTACGAAATTCTGTAAAAAATAATATTTCCAAACGTACAGCCTAGGAAAATATTATTTTTTAATATACTGTTTCTTCTGAGAACTAACTCATATTTTAAAGTACTTTTAAAATATGAGATACTTACTCATTTATGCATTAAAAAAAACAGTCATCTAGCCTATTGTCATTTGACCGACTGAGATTGTAAGTCAGAGTATATTATTATTAAGTTCTGAAGTAAACGCACGATCGCAAACGATACAAGCACAGCGGCGGCATATTAATAGTTCGTCCGCGAAGACAGTGTGGCGGCGTAGCACCACGTAGCACCGCGTAGCACCTCTACGGCGTAGCAGGGCTCACTTGTATCATAACTAATACATGTATTACACAAAGTGACTAAAATGTAATAATTGAATTTATACTTAATATAATATAATATATATAGGTTTATACGATAAATTAATGACTTTGCTATTTAATAAATAATTATTTGTTTTCCTTCTGTAAACAATTATCTCAGAACTCTATTGTCGTCAGAAATGTTTATTGTTTTCATACAATATTATATTATAAACTAGATTTCTCCCTGTGGTAAAATTCTTTTGCCTCTTACAAACGTATTATTAAACTCACGGTAGTGTGTGTTAATAATCTGAGGCAGTATGTGTTGTTGTTATTTTCATTAATTTTATGTATTTATAAGCAATATTTTAAAAAATATTATATTTCTACACACTTTTCTCCACATAAACTTTAACTCTGTCAAATATCATACTTTACCGTTAGCACAATTCTCGTAAAACTCTACTTAAAGTTATTAAACTTCACGTATTAATCTACCCGTTTTGCTCTATTATTGCTACAGGTTTTATTTAATATATTTTCATTGATAAATGCACAATGTTGATTCCATAACATTATTATGTAAGTTCTCAAGTAGACAAAGTCAGCAGGAGCTAGTTACGTAATTCCTTTACACTGTTCAGCTGTAATCGCGGTTACTGATCTTAAAAACACATACTTACGTCGAGTTTACTAAAATTTGTAATTGGCTTAATTTGAAATGGCTCTGAGCCTTTAATTTTGAAAATTTGATACAAAAGTTTACTGATAAAGTAACACAACAATCAAAAGTTAAGAACTGTAACCCGACAGTCAGAGTCATTACAGACGAATCCATGGACACCTTATTCATTAAAATCGGATCAGTCATTTAGGCGCTACGGTGGAACAAACATGAATACAAACATAGACTGCCAAAATTATTACCCTTCCTTTTGGCTGCGCCTGAGTCGGATAAAAACTACATTTTGCTTTGCTGAAGAAATAGATAATTATATAGTGAAACAAATATCCAATAGTATAAGTGATTGTTTTATTTTTATTGAAAATTTAGTAAGAGACATTCATTGGGCGTTTTTGCCCGCCTTTGAAAAGTCGCGAGCGAAAACCAAAATACATATTATTTAAATTCTGGTTTACGCGGGAATGGGATAATTCACATTTTTGTTTTCTGTATGTAAAATGAATATCACATTATTTTATTGTGGCGACTTAAAATATGTAAAACACCACATTATTTTTGCCGTTGCTATAGCGAACTATATAATTCCACCCCCTCCCCCCCCTCCAACTACAGTTGACAGTTCATCATCATCCAACATCAGCCATAACTGACTGTGATGAAGTTGATGCTGATGATGAAAATGATGATAGTATGTAGCCTGGTGGTGCCACTGAGCGGTGGCGTATTAAGCTGAATGTTCTTTAAACTTTTGTCTTCAAAGACTAAAAGTTCCGAGCTTTTGGATTCAGTGAATACTTTGACGCAGAATATTACTTTTTGGGTGTATATGCTTGCATTAGTTGCAAAAAAGTCTTAAAATCTATAGGTGTCTTTAAAAATTCGAAGGCTTCCCTTGATTTATTATGGATCCCATCATCAGATCCTGACTTCATAATCATGTTACCTACTTGGAAGTACACACTTTCAAACAAAAAATATCTTTTTAAATCGATTCTGGCATTATCGAGTAATTGCAATGAGTAATATGCGCGCCTTACCTAGTAGGAAATCATTTTCTTTTATATTCAGTTTCTCGTTAACCCCACGTCCTGCAGATATGCGATGTTAAATTCAGTTATAGTCCAGGTGTAATTACACTTACATCGTCCCTAATTTTTAAGCTCCCATGCAAAAAAAGGGGTGTTATAAGTTTGACGTGTCTGTATGTCTCTCCATGGTATCGTAGCTCCTAAACAAAAGGTCTGATTAAGATGAGTTTTTTGTTTGAAAGCTGACAAGTCATAATCGAGAGTGTTCTTAGCATCGTCATTAGCTCGCTCACTGCTTGACGCTTCGGGGATTACTTATAACTTTCATCGGTTCATAGTAAAATTCCCAATGTCCTTCGTATAATACTAACATATTCTATAAAATCTTGAAATAACGACGCCAAAACGCGATTGTAACAACAATGTGCACGAAAACTTAACAAAGCCATGGGCTTTAAACCTTATTGTTGTAAAGTCATTCACGTTACAATACGTAACAACCTCCTCATAATGTACATAGGGCCGCGCGGTACATAATTACGGTGTAATCGCGGCGGCCATGTTGCCCCGCGCGCCGCCCGCCCCGCGCGCCGCCCGCCCCGCAGCGCCCCGCGGCGCCGCGCAGCCTCCCGCCGTCTTGTGCACGCGGAAGGGTTGCAGGGGTTTGTGGTCGGAATATTTGATTTAGGTGCATTATGACTTGATAATTAGCAGTCTATGTATAGGCTTTTACCCGACTACGGCGAAGCCAAAAAGTAAGGGTAATGATTTTGGAAGTCTTGCATGTATGTTTGTTTGTTCCACCGTATCGCCTAAACTACTGATCCGATTTTAATGAATAACCCAGGTTAAGCTTTGTTAAAATTTGCTCAGTCGGGTTATAGTTTATAACTTTTTTCACAATATTTTCCTCTGATATTTGGTATATTTGGTACTAAATTATTTAATGAAGGTTCTTGTAGTAGCAGTTTATTTATTAACCCCCAACGCAAAAAGAGGGGTGTTATTAGTTTGACGTGTCTGTCTGTCTGTCGCATCGTAGCTCTTAAACTAAAGGTCCGATTTAGATGCGGTTTGAATATGTATGAAAGCTGACATGTTCGAGAGTGTTCTTAGCTATTATTCATCATCATCAGGTCGCTCACCGCCTGACATGTTGTGGTTACTGTACTGGTTATCTAGTTGATGAAAGGTCTTAAGAAACTTCCACTGGTCTGATTGGTTCAATATTTCGTATCCGGCACTTAAACAATATTGCTGCTGATGCTGCAACATCACCTGGAATCTGTAGGATACCCAACTCCTCACAAACTTACAGCAGACGTATCGTGTTTGGGCTCATTAGCGCAAAAGGCTCCAATGAATAGGATGAAAATATATGGCGATAGTCTGCACCTGATGCCGCAGCATGGGAACCTCCCTCATTGCATTAAACATGTATGCAGATTTTGTAAGTGCTGATAAAAACAAATGTATATAGCCGTCGTATCTATAGTCCAAGGAACCTTCCACTTACGGTCAATTAGTCAGTGGTAGCATGGGTGTAATCTCAGAATTTTAAATGGAATAGACTTCGCAGAGACCAGGTAGAAAAAGGTTGTAACTAAATTAATTTAAAAAGTATGAAATAGAAAACAAAATTAAAAATTTAAAGTAACCCCCGACACAAAAAACTAAAAAAAAGTAAATAAATAAATTTCTATTTTGGCCACTCAATATTTTTGAAGGATTTTTTTATTAATACGTGCTTCGCCGAGTCGGAGAACCGCAGTGTGAAGATGTTCTCTTGGCTACGATAGAGAACAAAAATTTTCGCAATAAATATTTATAATGGCTGTAATATTTTTATCAAGGTATATAAAATGTTTAAAACTGGTACCTGCATATTTTATATTAGCTTATACGTAGCTAAATAAAACTGGTACCTGCATATTTTATATTAGCTTATACGTAGCTAAATAAAACTGGTACCTGCATATTTTATATTAGCTTATACGTAGCTACATAAAAACATTCCTCACACCGCGGCCAATTTTCGTTTTTATGTACTAATATTATAAAGAAGATAGATTTGATTGTTTGTTTATTTGTTCGCATTGAATAGGCTCCGAAACTACTAGACCGATTATGATGAAATTTGGCGCAGATAGAGAGTACACCACTGGAAAGGACATAGGACAAAATGTACAGTTCCTGCTTACTTTTTCGTACTTCGTACACGAAAAATTTGCAGGCAACATCTAGTATTTTGTAAATAAGATGCGCAAATTATACAATTTGAATATTATCTTTTAAATAAAGATAAATAAAACATTATTCGTTCATTGAGTAAGCGTATAAAATAAAATATGGGTGATATGTACAGATACCACATACAAATGTTCTTTTTACATTTCTGAGAAACATTTCAAGCTAATGTCTTGCTTATAAATACCAGATGTCGTCATACTAATTACGTCGGTATGAAGAACTTATTTTCACATTCCTTTAAATGAATAATACACTTTATAAAAATTTAAGTAAAGAATTGTGGTTAATACAAATAAATACCAATATTATTATCTTATTTAGGGTTCCGCAGTAACTACAAGGAAGGAAATACTCTTTAAGAAAATTATGTTGAGTGAAATCGGACACTAACTTTAAAATAGTGGTTTGCTAAAACCCCTTGCGCGTAACGAGACCCGTCTTAGACATATCCTGACATACTCTAGTTAGGTGATTCACTTAATGTGTATGTAGTATGCACCTAATTTAAATAGTTTAAGGTAAACTTTAAACAATTTAAAAGAAAATGAAAACGAAAAGCTAAGCTATATTACGCTAGATATAAATATACAAATCTTAAAATTTTCATCAAATGACATTACTGAAAATAGTAGGAAATATGTTTTGTGAAAATCTAGCAAGTTACAAAAATATCAAGCCTGACAAGCCCCACTACAAACCAGACAAAGTATCACGCAGAAAAGACGAGCACAATGTGCGCAACATATACAAAGCCTCACCGAGCCGCCCCAAACAAACAAATGTGTAATTTTTAATCTCGACTCGTAGAGATGTTCTTTTCTTATGACATGCCAAACTCTACCTTATGCTGACGGGATAAGGGTGAGGTATGTTGACGCAGAGTGGAATCTCTCGACAGCTTATGAGAAGCATTTTATTTGTTCCAGTGGCACGTGAGGGCGAGACGAATGGCCTTACAGCTGACAGATAGATATGCCAACACATACACACGCACACAGCTGACAGATAGATATGCTAACAGCACACGCTCACAAACGTTTACACGTCACATAGGGACGAACACACATGAACACACAGGGTCCTCCGTCTGTAATTTATTACATGTCACTTGTATGTCGACGAAATAAACATATATTCTAAGTTCGGCGTAGATATCTTGAGTTCGATGAAATATTACTCGGATTTGTTTACTGATCTTTTATCATTTTGATTTAAGACACACTAAGACACACAGTTTCTTATGTAACATCTTGTATGCTATCTTGTATATTTCATCCGTTTCGTATATTAACGAAATTAAAATTCTTAAGTAACCCCCGAATTTTGAAGCAGTGAGCGAGCCGATGGTATAATTATAGCTAAACACTCTCAGTCATGTCAGCTTTCAAACAAAAAAAAACTAGGTCCAATCGGTTCATCCGTTTGAAAGCTATGATGCCACGGACAGACACACAGATACAGACAAACACCTTTTTTTGCATCAGGCGATAAAAAATCTTGACTAGCAAAGTTCAATTACTGTTCTGATAAAGCATAGCGTCTCTTGCTAGTAACAAAAGTAAATAGTTAGCAATTGCTAGAGTGACATGGAGACGGATCGGTCGGACTCCAGAGATCAACTCCAGCAAATTTATAAATTCAATTTTGTAAATCCCTGAATGATTATGTGACAAAACAGTCATAAATTCAAGAATGAAACTTATAATCTTGAAAGAGAAATTTCCAAAAACGCATTAGGGAGAATTAAAGCAAAAAAAAATTACAGAAACAATAAATATCAACACAGTAACAATAATAATAATCTGTGTTAGCCAATCGTTGAAGAATACATTGGTTTATGTGGTTAATGACGTGTCGACCGATAAAGAGGGGCTCGACAACGGGTTGTTCAGTAAACATCTCGGATAAGCCGGTAGAAAGGAGCCTAGTCAGTGGAATGATGGTTCGAGAGCCTCAGACAAGCCGATGAGCTAGCGACATGTACAGCTCGGGTGTGCTGATCCCCTGTACTGATGGAAGGGTTTACTGGGGCTGGTGGAGCGGTGTGGTGTGTGGCACTCACCGTCCGCGGCGGAGGGCTACGGGCGCGCGGCACCGCTCCACTCTTGAACAAAATTATACCGTCAGACCACACGCCCCACCCGAAGTAACCTAACCTAACGAGAAACGAAATTGGAAAACTTTGAATTGTTTGCCTAATTTAAGATTTGAGCAAATACTTTTACATAACCGCCCACAGAGATAATAATATATTGCCTAAACTTCTAAGTATAATTATAATCCATCGAAATTTATATATATACAGTGTTTTTGTTTCCTTTAATAACCGACAGACACATTGAAAGTTATGGATATAGCCAACTATCGGTAAAAAAATCGCTCAAGTAAAAAGTCTGTGATTTGTTATAAATTGTACGCGGAGCGGAATTTCCGATCGCGGAATATAATCTGCGCGAATATAATCCGCGTGAACATAATCTGCGTGAATATAAACCGCTATGCGGACAGGCCCTATAGACCGTTCGCAGATATTTTACCTGTGACGGCACCTTTACGCCGACTACATAAGGGTCTTACAGAAACTCCGAGGTAGAATAGCTCTTAAGGGACTGTACCGGTGCGGGCGGCGTCAACTCACCGAGCAGCCAGGGCGCGACGTTGTCGTTGTCCTTGGCGCTTTTGAGGATGGTCTCCGGGAGCGGCAGGCTGTGGCGCACCATGGCGCCGTACAGCCCGTACTCTGCCATGATGGTGCTCCGCCCCCAGCACTTCTCCGTCTTGCGCCACTTCGCGCGCCGGTTCTGGAACCACACCTGGGGGAAAACGAGACTTATTAGTCACTGGCATATACATACACACTGGCATATACATACACACTGGACAATACAATCCTCCATTTATTAAGATTACGAATTATTCTATCTCTATCTATAGTATCTCTTATACTTTAAACGAGACAAACTTGTATAATATAAATTCTAGATTTCATTTCTTGGAAACTGCGCATTTTTAAGTTATATATGTTTTTCTTTCGTCGTGCTACAATCCTACTAATATTATAAATGTGAAAGTTTGTGAGAATGGATGGATGTCTTTTACTCTTTCACGCAAAAACTACTGAACGGATTTCGATAAAATTTGGTATGGTAGTAGTTTAGGCTCTGGATTTAAATATAGGCTACTTTTTATCCCGAAAAAGTACAGTGTTTCTGAGGGATATTGTATTTACGCGGGCAACAGCTAGTATATCAATAATTTTAAATCTAATAATATCAGTCCGATTGGTAATTTGGTTATTTTTACGTTGTTCAGAAACTCGGACCGACCGAAACGGGGCATTGCCCCGTTAAAATATTTCTGTGATTCTTTTTATTTATTCTTTTTTAAATCTACTAGAGCTCGGAGCTCGGTTACCCATGTACTCTCTTTATTGCGCGGTATATAGAGCTTTGTTCGGAGTTCTGATAAATAAATAAATTATAGTTCAAAAAAACTAAAAAATCATGCTTTTATAGAAAATCTAACTAAAAAAATAAAAAATAAAATTTAATAAATTTTGATTAAGAATAGTGTAAGTGAAAAATAAATGTTTATTATTGTAAAAAAGCGTGGGGTGCAGTGTCTTCACCTGTACTTTTGTTTGTATGTAACCGACTCCAGTGGATTTGATTTTGATCCACTTCAAACGATCAGATTTCGTTTAAAGTGAAGATCCTTCTCATATCTGCCAATAAAATGTTTATAACTATTGACACTTTGCACCCCACGCGTATCGGGATTCGAATCCATCACATTAGACATTTTAGAACAATGCAAAAATTATACATCACGCATACAAACTGCCAATCGGACTGACATACGAGTACATGAGTCAAAACTATTGGTTTATTGTTGCACGACGAAACAAAATACATAAATAACTTAAAAAGCTAGGTGTGATAAGACCCAGCTAGATTGATTTTTCTCCCCCAAAACTCCCTGCATACTAAATTTCATAGTAATAGTTGCAGAAGAGAATGATGATGCAGGAATTAGAACGATTGTAGCCGCCTATATTACGATTTGTTTACACTTGAATTACATTAAATCACTACATGAATCAGTACACGAATCACTACATGAATCACTACATGAATCACAGAAGGAGCACTGAAATAAGCTGTAAGGAGCTATCTATCTCACAAAACATCAATGGCAAAAACCCACACGAGTGAAAGTGAAAGCAAATCCATGTCTTTTTGCTTTTTTCGAAGGTTGTCCTGACTTCCTTGGTTCCTCTTTTCTACGACGTTGGAATAATGACTTTATGACACTCACAATAAGACGTATTATCATGATCACATGATTGTGAGTGCCATAAAAGTGCCTTATCTCATAAGGAACCATATATTTTGTGTTCTTCTCCTGCTAATAGCCGGGTATCTATTCTATTTATTGTTAATAATCTGTATTATTATGTTTTTCGATGAATAATGAAAAATAAGCAACGTTTTTACGTCACTTGTTACTCTACCCAAATAAACTAGAAAACAAATTTAACTCAACGATAATTGAATTGTCAAATTGTTCGATGTGGCAACACCGTGCTGTCCCGTCGTGCTGCGTGTGCTGGGTGTGCTGCGTGTGCTGCGACAGACAGTTGAAATGCAGCGTTGCTCTGGTGCCAATTTGTCGGGAGTGTCCGAGTTATATAGAGATATAGAGTACGGCTTCACGGGAATTCCCAGCGAGGTCCATGACAATTCCCAACGAACTCCACAATTCTCAGCTATCTCCACAGTTCCCAGCTTGCCCCACAATTCCCAGTTATCTCCGCACAACATTTGGGCCACAGTGGGTGTCGGCCAGTAACTAAGCGGGTAAAACAAACCAATTAGTGGGAACAAACGCGACTAGATTCAATTTTCAAATTTCCACAGCGCTCCGAGCTGAGCTGCAGTAGGGCTGTACAGACACTACAGTTTAAAGTTATATTACTCGTATAACCATAGACGAGGCATGTTGAGACAAAAACTTAAATGGCCCCCTTTTGGAGATTTTGACATTTGAATTATGATGATATCAGGATGGCTGACATTTGAGGTATGGTGAAAACCAAGATGGCGTATCTTTTTCTTGTATGAAGATTTGATCTGTCAAATGTACGTCATATGTTAGGTTTTGAAATATTCGATTATAACTAGATGCCCGCGACTTCATACCGCGTACATTTTGTCGCGATATAAAGTAGCCTGTGGTCTGCTTTATACGTGTGCCTAATTTCACAAAAATCGTTCCTATAGTTCAATGCAAGAAAAAAAAATTAAAACTCCATAACAGAAACTATTTTAAGAAAGTCACGATTACTTGTGTGATGTACCCAGTCATTTAATATTCAGTTACTAAAATAAAACCTAAAAATTATTTTTTACTTCAAAGTAACTGTGTAACTTCCAAATGACCCTTATTTTTATTAATTTGTCTATAAATAATATTTGTTGTTTTTTTTCGTTTATTATTATTATTATATTATGTTTAACTTATGTTTGGTTACGTTTCTACGACTTTCTAATATAAAAATATTATGTTTTAGCCGGCTTACTTTTTATGACTATGATTGCCAACTCCACGAATATTGCCATAATGACTAACCTAATCTTGGAAAATATGTAAGAAATTATAAAATCCTTACCACCTTTCTCAGAGTAATTAGTGATAAAACTTTAAACTGCACTGTTTTATACTTAATTATACAGAGTTTTTGTAGTCAGTGGCCATACTTTCAAGTGTGAATATACTTAAATATAAGCAACTTTTACTTTGGAATCAACTTTCCTACTTGAAAAAAAAAATCTGCTATTTCCTACAAAAGTGATAGTAGGAAAGTTGATAAAAAAGTTGCTTAAATTCAGCATAATATTTACTCTTGAAAGTTTGGGCACTGAAAAAAACATCCTGTATACTTTTATTAAAGTTTTGAATTTAATCTGAATGTTTTTTAAATTATCTTTTATTATTTTATATTTTTCTACATGTAGTTTATTATTTCCTGAAAATAAATACGATTTTTTAGAGTCTAATATTTTATTGCAGATTAGGATACGTATATTATAAACACTCTTCTAATATTTATTAATTATTAATATTAAGTTACAAGATAAAACTTAAAAACGGTGAAAACGAATACTAAAAAAGAAGTCGTAGTATATTATTATTTTGATTAGGCGATTTGATTTTATTTAATTATACTTAGTATTGCACATAACATATTATTGGTTTTACTGTACATTTTTACTAGTTCTAAAAAAAAGTTTAATATTATTAAATGCTAGTTTAGAACTAGCTTACTGTATTCTTATTATTTAAATTAATATTTGATTTATTTCTCTCGCGTGACAGCCCTTGCTGGCGCGGGCGGCGCGCGGGGCGCGGGCGCGGGGTGGACTCTGCGAAACAGTTAATTTCTAATTAAATTTGTTAATTAAACTCGATCCTCGCTCTCCGCGCAAATTAATACTTCGCCGGTGTTGTGCGAGCTACATACATACATATACACACATACACACATACACATGGTACACGTAGGTCGGAGGTGAATATTACTGTAGCTGTTTCAAAGATTTCAGCAGTTCTATGGAACTATCCACTACGTACGAGTGTGTTAACGTAACCTTGTTTGTGACTTATGAGTAATTTAATACTGAAAACGGAACACAGTTTCGGACTACACTGAAGATATTGATAATAGTAATTGTTGGGAAAAGCTGTAACAAGATTTAGTTGTAATGGATGTATATTGCACTAATGTACACATAGTTACTTGTATATTCAAAATGTGTGATCACTATATTATTATAATGTCGTGTAGTTACATACTTTCTTCCTTTTCATCTCAATAAGATGGAACACAATCTGTCTGCAGTATGTAATGTGCGTTCTGTCTGCAGTTAGAGCTATTTTCATTTACCTTCCTACTAATGTCTACCACTGGTTAGTTGTCTCGTTACTCTAATATTGTTAACAGGAAACATTGGACTGCGTGTTTTCATTGGCTCTATGCTCCTAAACTACTGGACCGATTGTGATAAGATTTGGCACAGGTGTAGAGTATGGACATAGGCTACTTTTTATCGCAACATAATGTACGGTGACAACGGAATTTCCTTCGGCGCGCACGGTAGGCAACATCTAGATTAAAATATCTTATTATTTACCTACTTGATAACTAACTTTCTACTCGTCACAATGAGACTCTATAAGACCTACTTTATTATTCTAGCAGACCGACTCGAAGTCCGTCCTCGTACCGGTCCACCGTCACCCAGTTTCCCGCTCTATTCTGCGCGTTCCACCTCATTAGAGCTGCAGATTGGTCGGTTAGTTTGTTTGTTGCTAATCGATCAGTTTGCTGGGGGCTGGGGATATTGGACTCAATCACTTGTGGAGCCTACTTCGATACAAATTGTGGGGTCCAAGTGTTGTATTGTTATTATTCAATTGGAAGTGTATTCATACGTTTATAATAAAACTATAAAAGGGATGACAGTTTTCATATATAAAGTATTCAAGTACAAATTTCATTTACAGTTTTTTTAGATACGTTTTACTATCTTATACTTTAAACGAGACAATCTTGTATATAATCGGGTTCTCGAAAACGGCTGCAAGTATTAAATTTAGCATGTAGGGAGTTTTGGGGGAGAAGAGCTCGGTTAACCAGGTACTCAATATTTAAGTACAGTAAAACCATGTTGGTCCTCGTCAATCTTCGTTTTTTTATGGTGTATGAAAAATGAAGATTGCTGAAAGACATTGAAATGTTCTCAAAGTAAGTAGCAGAAAGAATAATTTTGCAAATAAATTCTTCTAAAGAGCGAATTCGCAGCCGTGATATGGCAGAAATGTAAGACGAATTCATGACCGTCACTGCTTTTGATTTTGAATAGCGATTAAGAAGTAAGTAAGGTAAAGTGATTAGGTCCTGAGATTAAAGCTCTACGTGTGTGCCAAAGCCTGACCCGGGGCGGTGGCCATATTGATGAGTCCACGAGGCGCGGCGACAGTAATTGTGTCCCGGATTACTCCGGTGGTCGGCGGGTCGGCGCGGGCGGGACGGCAGGACAGCGGGACGGTAATTGTTTGTCCCGTATTACTGCCCGGAGCCACTGAACAGAAAATTCAATTAGCAAATTCCGACAAGAAATGTTCTCATATTTTTACTTTAACAAACGCCTAATGGAGTACTCGAGCGTCTTGAGAGTCTCGGCCGACGACTTGAAGGTTAGATTATCCATTTTTGTTACACACAGTTAATTATCCTTTTACAGCTCAAATTCTGTACATCTATTTATGTCGCGTAATTAACGAATACACGGACCTACTTTTCAGAAAGGGAACAATATACAATATACTATTGTATAAGTTGCCGCTCGACCACGCTTAAGATGAAAATTGCTTAACAGCGCCGTTGAATCGTGCGCACGCACAGATACTCACGTGTAAATACGTAATTCAACCACGTCTGCAGTCGCTGCAGATACTTTCTTTGTGTTTAAAATTTTGAGGCGTTCTAGTTTGTCGAGATTGTACCTCAACAACTTTACATACGAGCGCTGGTTGTTAAAGTTTAATGATAATTACACTTGTCTCGATTCTTGTTATTGAAAACCATTCGACGCACAAGAAGCCCCAGGTACACCACAACAGTTGTAAGTTGTAACGTTCATTACCCCAGGAGATGTGTAAATCCGCAGCTCCGGGGGGCGCGGGCGTGCGAAGCGCGGGAGGTGAGAGGAGGGGCGGGGGGGTTCTCCGAATTTCCTAATTAACATACAGATACGGAGGTTCGTGTAATTGTTAATTTGGCAGCACATTCCCGCCGGTTAATGACGCGCCGTGCGAGGGAACACAATTTATCGCCTGTGTGTGACAACCGCCAGGCGCGCGTGACCCCTCGCCGTGTGACGCAGCCGGCGACGCGGGGTCCGCGGGCCGCTGGACACATTAGTTCTAGGGAAGTATTCGTAATGTCGGCGAAACAATTTGCCTTTCGGACCGGAGCTCGGCGGGCAATTCCCAAACAAGCTGCGCAAATATTTTAAACTCGGCAAACTCGACCTTTGACCCCGTTCGCAACCACAGGCGATAGATGAGGCCGTCTGTCAGTGTTCAAGATTCTTATTAGCAAAATGAGCCGAGCAATCACTTGTTCAATTATAATTGGAATATTGTACAGCAGTATTGAAGACGGACCAAAATAAATATATATTACCATTTTTTACCTTTTTGAAACACCATTTTCATTGAAGAATGAAATACAACAAAACACTAGCAAACAAAATAGACACTTTAAAAATGCAAGCCAAGTTTATTGCAAGGAACACTCTCAGTCGAATTTAGGAGTATTGAGATAAACAACAGAGCAATATCTAATCCAGCGGACAATCGGGTGCGAAGTGTCCCGCGGGAGTGCCCCAGGGCGTCACTCTCAGCCCTCTGTTGTATTAACGCCTCAACACCACTCCTGTGATTGTTGCAAATGGATTAGATTAAAAATGTTTATGATAATAGGGATGTTCCATAGATCATTTGTTTTAAACGGTAGTTTCAATGGTTGGGAAGTTTTAGGCAAAGAGCTTCAAATGGTAAGGAGAATTTTTCTGATTTTCCTTACATACGAGTCTTATATGAGTGTCTTAACATGTCAAACGACTAATTATCTTATAAGAATAAATAACTCCCGACTCCCAAGTTGCAACAGAATTCTTCAAATGTTACGTGATCCTATTGTAGCCTGCTACAATAGGCTAATACCTGTATTATTAAACTAAGTTGACCCTACAGCAGCCGTACAATATTGTCGTCTAATTGATGGACGCAATCAATAGATTAACTCGTTAGGTATGTGCCCGGGGTCGGTGTAATCTGCAGGGGGCGGGAGGAGCGGGGTATGACTCGGCGGATCGGACAGTCAGCAATTTCATTACGCGGCCGCGCCGCAGCCGCTGACAGCTTAAATAAGGCGAGCGCTCACAAAGGCGGTCCTATTTACGGAGTGCATAATTTCATTTCTTTGAATGGCGGGGCGCGGGGCGGGGGCCGACCAATCGCGAGCGAGTCTGCTGTCAATCTGCGGCACAATGACGTCACGGTCGTAACAGGTTATTATTCACTTTGGGGTGCGTCGGACACGTTTTGATTAGTCGCTGGGTTAATTCGCGGTTAGGCTGACGAGGTGACGTGGCGGCTTTGTCGCGTGATTAGGAGGTGTGGCGACTCGTTACTTGGTCCGCCGCGGGATCCGTGGGATCTGCAGGGCTTAATGAGATCGGTGTGTCGATTTTTTCTTAAAATTATTGCAATTTGATTGATCACATGAAATCGAAAGAAGATGTATTTTGAAATTTTACTTTAAGTTGGCAATTGATGTAAAGCTTGCATTTTAATTGATGCGCAACTTTTAACTGTCTTATTCAATTTTTAAAGGGCAAAAAGCTTAGAACTTTTTGAAAAATCATGGAGGGAAAATGTTTTTCACAGATTTGCCAGCACGAATGAAATTTGTGTGTTTCAAATGCACCTCTAATAATATTTATAAAATTGCAGTTAAGCGATTACATTACAAGCTGAAAAGAGACAGCACAACGCAACCCGCTACGGACGGACATAATCCAATAAGAAAAAGCTCGAAATCACAAGACATATTTACGCATTGTTAACGTGTAACTGTAACGGGACACCCCGCGCTCTCCCCGCACGCCGCGGCACCCCCTCGCTCGCCCTCGAGGGGGGAGGGGTAACGCACGGGCGCGCGGTGCAAAATCAATACGGGGAAGATTTCATACTTCATAACCGTACCCTCCCCCCAGCCCCCACCATGCGTCTCACCCCCGCCGTCGCCAGCGAACGGGGCGCACTTGGTTTGGACAAACAATACGCATTTAATTGGTCTCAAGGAGATATTGAAAATTACAGGAAAATCAGCCCACAGTAGTGGATAGAAGCTAGTGGGTAGAACTATTGGGTATTCACTATTCAGGTATTGTTTATCGAATCTATAAAAGCTTACCAATAAAACGACCAAAATATAAAGCAATATAGCATTTATTTTGGTAAGGTCTACAAATTCTACTAAAATTGGAGAAGTTATTCGAAAATTATAAGTCAGCTAGCTAGCTAGTTTAAACAGTGGGGCAAAAGCGCCTGCCACTATAGAGTCCGCGCAGTCAACTGTTACAATGTTGTATGGCCAGCACCTGCCATCCCGCTCACAAGATCTACCGACAGACAGACTAAATATTCCAATACAAGACCCAAACTACGGATAATTCACTAGAAATTTTAAAAAATGTAACGGAGCGAGCCGATGATGAATCGAATATATCTTCTTAGAACACTTTCGATCATGTAACACACAAAGACAGACACATCACAACTTAAAACACTCCTCTTTTTGTGTCGGGGGTTAAAAATGATTTAGATAGTCACGCTGGACGTTCTTAGAACGGAAAAGACTTAGGGGCTGTTTCACAACCGTCAAATAAGTGTCGAATAGTTTTGTCGCTGCTAACTTTATATCGAGCGACATAGACAGAACATGCTAATAAGCTATCTGACACTTATTAGAAGATTGTGAAATTACAATGATCGCCGATAGACTCAGGTCGGATCCCAATCCTGTCGCCCTCTATTATTGTGATAATAATTAAAATAATTAACAACGACTGCTATTTATTGCTGTTTAATGCAATAAATAGCACCAATAGTGCTGAGTTCCGAGTACCTGATTTGCATTTCTTGTAGTCAAGTTATGAGAGTGATAGGTATTACAAAATATAGACTGTTTGTTAGTGAAACTTCTAAAGGTTCTGTAGCTAAACGTGATTATTTCTGGAACTTCTGACCTGAATTATACAGCGTGCTGTGGGGTATAGCGCCCGTAGTCTATTTATTAAGAAAGACTATTCATCATTAACCATTGTGATATTTTTAATTCTAAACCTGTATTCAAGTTACATTATAAATGTATAATACATCCATTCTAAAGAAACAAATCAACCAAATTGTCGTTAACAGATAGTTTTTTTTAGAAAACTCTTAATCTTTTACTGATTTATAAAAAGAAAAAAAAAACATTTATGTTTACATGTAGCACTAAAATTATCTAAAGACCATAAACTGTAAGGTGTTAATACAAAAAATAGGAAGTGATAAAGTTTCCAAATGGATATTTTTGGCATTTCTTTTGTGCACATAATATCAGGACTTTGCCCGAATACGGTACGGCTACGCCAGTGCGGTGTTCACTTTGGAAGACATTTATCGCTCAAAAAACATTAATCAAGTAGTTTATTTAAAAATATGTGTGCGTACTGATTCCTGATAGCCCAAGAGCTACAAGGAAATTTAGAGCAGGTGCTTGAGGCAAGCTAAAACCCTGTCCCATACTTCTCCTCCCCAACACAAGACTGCAGGACTGGAGGTTAGAAGCGGGGCTTTGTCAATATATAAATTTTTGAAAAGCTTTTTATAATATATTTTATATATAAAATATATTTGAGGCAATTGGAAATTTATATATAATGTTAGTTTAAGTTGATAATATGGAGATCTTCATATTATCAATCTATAGTAGATCAAGATCGTAGTTCATAAAATGACCGATAGATATCAGAAAATCATGAATTGATAGCTAGCATATTTCCAATTGACTTTTACATTGGAATGTAAAGGTTAAAGCCCCGACTAAATAACATGGCTTTATTTTTCCCCAACTCCTTAAACATTAAACTAACACGAAAGCTCTCCATCTAGGACAGCTTTGAAGCTGCCGTTACACGTCCTATATCCCCTCTTAACCCTATCACCCCTTTTTCTTGGTTAGGAAGAGCGATAGTCCTTAAAGCATTTTGTAACAATACAAAGTTACGAAGCAATGTCACACGTATAAAATCAAACTTTTTCAAATATAAATTGAGTTTTGGGTACAGTTTTGTCGACCTGTGATGTAATAATCAGTTATCAGTATTATCTCTGAACCCCGACTCTCGTAATTGACT
The DNA here is from genome assembly GCA_963565745.1 of Phengaris arion. Taxonomy (NCBI): domain Eukaryota; kingdom Metazoa; phylum Arthropoda; class Insecta; order Lepidoptera; family Lycaenidae; genus Phengaris; species Phengaris arion. The sequence continues at coordinate 17,702,033 of OY751449.1, read as the reverse complement.
TACACTTTCATTTTACTTTTGTTGAATTTTAAATGAATCGTCTTGATATCGTTTTTTGGAGTTTGAACTCATTTTTGGAGTTTCGACCAATCAAAACGGGTTTAACCTTGGTTGGACCTTTAAGAGAATACCATTTCGCAGTTTTAACATATCGGGACTGGTCACTGGTTCATAACTGTATTATTTCAGGGTTTAGTAAGCAGAGATTGACCTTCTGTAATTTTGTTTAACTGGCGTAGTAGCACAGATAGTAGTATGTAATTTAAATTTAATAACAACATAACTTTAAAATCAATTAAACTTAAAATTATAACTTTATAAATTTTAAATATAAATTGATGCTGTATGGGTCAATGTGTCATTGTACTCGTGCGCCTCGCGTATATCCGCGCGCGTATCTTACATAAGCATTTTTATAACATATAAATTTCATCATTATTTACAATAAACGTAGTTCGTTATTACGCACCAAACGGGGTTCATCATTTATACCCTACATCAGCATCAACCTATCAGAACAGCATCAGCATCAGCATACAGCATCAGCAGCAACTATCATCTCTATCGTCTAAGTGTAGCTCGCTACATATGCTTTAAACAATAATAATGTGTAATTATTGTCAAACAACAAGCATTGGCCGGCTGTCTCGGGCGGCCGGGCGGACGGCGGCGGCCGGACAGCTGGCAACTAGCGGCCGTGAGTAAGCGATTTCGTCCGATCGGCCGTAGTGGCTGTGATAATTCGGACGGACTATAATAATTGTGCCTGTAATACTGCAACTCACTCAATCGGAGATCGTTTAGGCCTGTGTTGATAACTGTGACGAGCCTTAACAAGCTTGTATTACAAAAACGTTAATATGTGCTACAAATTGGAGCGATTTTGTACCGTTTTCGTGTGTATATTTTTGATAGTTAGAAGTTTATCATTTATGGCAATTTTCCTCGTAGCGCGATTTCGTAGCAGCTTCAGGATGAAACAAAACCTGTTCTGTGTGTCTGTATTTGTTGTGTTTGTGTTGGCTGGAGGTATTGTGGATAATGAAATACATACTTTTTTATCAGCTCAGTAAATAAAACCGATCGATTTGAATATTAAACTATTCCCACAATGCGTCAAAGTTCTATAACACACACACACACCATACACATAAATACGATAACTGACTTACAGATATTTTATAAACCTATAGATGTCGTCACGACTTCGTACGTGCAAAAGAGGGGATTTCCTTCTGCGCCAGAAACCGTACATTTTGCCGCAATAAAGTAGCGTATGTCCTTCCCGTGGTCTACTCTTTATTAGCTTCGGAGCATACTCAATGCAAACAAACATACGACAAACATTTTTTTCCACTTTATTACATTATGTATAGAAGTATAGACTAGTTATTTATAGCTGGTTTGAAATTTTTCAGGAGTTTGGAGGAGGAGGAGGAGGAGAGAGAGGTTTAACATTAAAGGCTTTATTTTATTGAAATAAATCATTAAAATAAAATACTAACAAATCTTTATGATTAAGACATTATTTAATCTTATTACTAGTCGTTCTAGAATAATTATTATTGAACTAACATAATAATATTATCACACAATATATTACATTCTCGGTAACAGATTGTTATAATTTCACGCCAAGGCTTATCGGTTACAAATATCCTCTTGAAGTTAAAATCTAAACAAGTCGTTCGAGGGGAGGTTTTTAATCATTTTCAAGTGAATAAGCCGATCGCGGATCATATTCGAGGATTTGCGACTTCAATGGTGGCCAGCTCACCCTGCATACCCGGGTATTAGCGGGACAGGGTACTAGCCGCGCATACTATATACTGGGGTATTAATACAGATTACCGGGCGGCCAGATTGGAAACGGTTTTAAATATTGCAACTCTCATATCGATAAGGCTTATACCTGTACATGAAAGTTAATTAAACGGACGCATTGATTAAATGTAAGCCTCATTATCGCGTAATTGCTTTTTAAATTAATTCAACTTTCACAATGTTGCATGAGAATTTAATTTTTAAAGGTCAGTTGGGGGTTGGGCTTATGGTCTATAAGTTGACCAGTGCCATACAACAATGGGATGTTTCTATTGAACCACAAATATGAAGAAGGGGGTTATATAGTATATGTCCTCTTGCCCCAACTCCCCTTATCTATGTTTATTTGAAATTAGACATTGCCCTCGACTGCGTACGCGCGAAGGGAAATCTCCGAACCGCGCATTTTGCTGCGACAAAAGTAGTATTTGTCTTTTCCTGAGCTTTACTCTACTTCTGTTCCAAATTCAACCAAAATCGGTCCAGGAGTTTCGGACCTATGCGATGCAAACAAACAAACCTTTCTTCTGTTTATTATTAGTAAAGATAATAAGTAACCCGCAATTTTCTCGATATGTCTACTGTCTAGTTTAGAGCAAATAAACGAATTGAATTTAATTGAAAGTTTGTGAGGTTGGATGGATGGATGGATAGTTGGATGGATGTTATTACTCTTTCACGCAAAAACTACTGAACGGATTTCGATAAAATTTGGTATGGTAGTAGTTTAGGCACTGGATTAAAACATAGGCTACTTTTTATCCCGTTTTCAGGTACAGTACAGTTTTCCCGTAGGATATGGGATACTACGTTTACGCCGGCTCGGGCGGAGCCGCGAGAAAAAGCTAGTACAAAATCGAATACAATTGGTACTCTGTGGAATGTGGTGTTGTGTGGTGAGAGAGGGGTAACACTACCAGCTCACACTGACAGCGCCCAGCGCCAGCGGTAACGCAGTTGAGTAAACATAGTCGTGTTAATAGACCAATTCACACTTTATTTGTGTTGTAATCGTTTGCTTGTAACGCTTGTCATGGGATTAGGGAGTATTAAAAGCCTGCCCAGTGCGAGTAGGACTCGCGCACAAAGAGTTCCGTACAAAACGGCAAAAAAATCACGTCTGTTGCATGGGAGCCTCACTAAAATATTTATAACATTCTATTCTTAGTATTTGTTGTTATAGCGGCAACAGACATACATCATCTGTGAAGCTTTCACGGTTCATGAGTTACAGCCAGCGGTGACAGACTGACGGACAGCGGAGTCTTAATAATAAGATCCCGTGTGTACCCTTTGGGTACTAAACCTTAAAAAATTAAATTTCGAATTTGTACGGCACTGGCTATTCTAAATTATGGCTTTTTAAATCATCTTAAGCACGAAATAAAAAAACTCATTAATTCATTCTCATTCAATAAGGGCATTATTTGCATGTTTTGTCTCTGTCGCTCCGAATTCCTTGCCTTTGATAATAATGACATAATAATGAATTAGAGAGGTGCAATATCTACCTTTGAGATCATTATTTCGCATAACTAGGCTGTTCAGCCTTTCTTAACTGCAATTAAGTTCGATTGAAATAGTTGTATAACGATACAATTATTTCGGTCGACATCGTTATTCATAGCCGTTTGCAACTAAACTATGTGACTGCAGCATACCCCGGACCGCGACGAAGCCTGCATTAACCTGTCAGGGATGTTGTTTTAGCGTTATTTAACGATTTCCGGCCGCTATTGATGCAGTTATTGTAGCTGTATCCGGCCGCACAACTGTCAGCCGAGTCACCGCCATTAGTGCGCACGCGCGTGACGTCACGGCGGCCATCTTGCGTTAGGCGCCATTTGCTTGTCACTCTTTTGTTTGAAGCAAATTTTGCACTGTAACGGTTTCCGTGGGAGAGATAACTGGCCATGAAATCATAAGCCAAAGCTACGCACATAATAATATGATTTTTTTAAACGTCATTAATCATACAATTTTAAATAATTGATGTAATGGCGAGAATTCTACTAATATTATAAATGTGAATGTTTGTGAGGATCAATGAATGGATGGATGTATGTTATTCTTTCACGCAAAAACTACTGAACGGATTTCGATGAAATTTAGTATGGTAGTAGTTTAGGCTCTGGATTAAAACTGGCTTCTTATCCCGAAAAATTACAGTGTTCCCGAGGTATAGTATATTTACGCGGGCGGAGCCACGGGCAACAGCTAGTATTATATAATATGCTAAAACATTGTTATTCTTATTATTATTTTTGAATCCATTTAGATATTTTGTTTTAATTCAGATTACTTATTTTATAGTGTAGTTTATTTAATTTAGAATAGTCATCATCACTCATCATAGCTGTCACAAAACATGTTTATTTAGGACCATTGTTAACTTCCACATCAACATAATTACCACTCGCGTTGTTTTCTTACGTGATTGTGTTCGCCGTAGGTGTTCAAATAAGCGTCATCCTCGTATCTGCCCATTAGAGGCTCGATCGGCCCCTAATAAACCCCACTCGAGGCCTTCCTCGAACCTTCTCGTAACACTAATAATTACGCACTTATTTTCTCTCCAAACCCCACTTGACAGTCGAAGATTCATCTCGCGTCAATCCTTTGTGTGCTCGGCAACTTTAAACTGTCAGCGCTCAAACTGGCTTCAATCTTTATTGCATTGGGCCAGGGTGTAGTTTCGCGTGGCACATCGGTTTACAGTGGAGGAGCCTACACGCTCATTAGTGTCATATCTATACGGGCGGCGAGTGTTGTAACAATATTAAAATAATAACGCGATAATGCGCCTCGTGTCGCAGTTGCTAGTTGTAGTGTTTACAATGAAGCGATTTGTTAGCGCGGGAAAACTGCATGATGTTCCATAGAACAAATTATAATAAATACCACTTTATATTGTCTATGATTGCACTCGAGTAAAGTGAAATGAAATAACTTCAACACACAATAAGCAGTTTTTATGAGCTACGAATAAAACAAAATATGTTTCTAATACCAGAGTTAGGAATAACGATTCGAATGAAAAACAGAATATTACGATATAAATTAATCACATAAGGAAAACAATATTTTCTTCAAAGTCGAGCATACATCCGAGGGCTATAAATAATAACTTGATCAGAACTTGGCGCGGCGCAGTTTTCCCAAAGTTTCTTCTCTGTCCGCCATTATTTCTTAAACAACGTAACAAACAAATCTCTCGGCGGGGGATTATGTGATAACGCGATTACCGGCCGCGGTCGGTTATTTACCGGTTTGAACCGTTTATTTACCGGTTCGCGGCAGCATTTACCGGTTTTCGCTGGCACGATCCGGTTCGCGGCGGTTATTAACCGGCTCGCGGCGGTATTTACCGGTGTCGGCGCTGTGTGCTCGGTCTGTTTGCGCGATATTATCCGACGCCGTCGAGTGCCGGTCTCGTGACGAGTGCTGAACGTTTCACAAATACCAGAGTTATTTTTTACCAAACGTGCCAAAGATGTTTTCAAATATTTGTGAATACCGGGACATTATCGCTTTCAAAGAGTTTTTATTTGACGTTTACTTAGCTGTTTGCCATCTATAATAAATAATAGCACATCATCTTACGATCTTGCCATCATATGAGGTTTTTAGGGTTCCGTACTCATAGGGTAAAATGGAACCCTATTATTAAGACTCCGCTGTCCGTCCATCTGTCTATCCGTCTGCCACTAGGCTGTATCTTATGAACCGTGATAGTTAGATAGTTGAAATTTTCACAGATTATGTATTTGTCTTGCCGCTATATCAACAAATATTAAAAAATGGAATAAAATAAATATATTTTAAGGGGGCTCCCATACAGCAAACGTATTTTTTTGCCGTTTAGTACGGGACCCTCCGTGCGCCAGTCCGGCTCGCACTTGACCGGTTTTTAAACTACGCAACGGATTTTGATGCGATTTTCATTAATAAACACAGTGTCTATAGATTAAGATTTATTAATGTTTTATTACGCAGGCCGATCAGAGAGCATAATCTAGTAAATAGTTATATTTATATTCGATATTTTAGCGAGACACAAGATAACCAACTTAACAGAGTTAGTCTGAGCTCCGTAGCTTCTCAGATACCCGTTTGTTGCTTCAGTTGGTGTCTCCTAAGTCCTAATCTACCGTAGACTGTATAGTATAACAACTAAGGCACCTGTGTACACAACAGTGAACAGACACACTGACACACAGATGAACAGACAGACCATCGTAATTAATAACTAACGAACTTTGTGTTGACGTGTTGACATTGTCTGCCACTGTGCTATATTATATGTATGACTAGGAACAAATATATTGTCTGTATGTGTGCGTTGAATGCTCAATTGATAGCAATAAACATAGCTTTTGAAGAATGTGCTCTAGTACAATAATAATAAATTAATGAAAATGCAAAAAACACATGTAGAGCTTAGTTATAAAGCTTTTCTGCTTCTGCGAAAAGTTGTCTTTCTGCAAAGAAGTAAAGATTAGAAACAGTAGCGACGTGTACGTAAGTTGCACGTGTCGTTAATTTCCTAGTTACTGTAAGTTTGTTTTAAGTTATAATAATATTTTTTTTATTATTAACAAATATAATATAATATAAACTTAATCAGTAGGCTCAATTTTAGTAATAATTGAGAGAGAGAGAGAGACAGACAGAGAAACACGCGCACGCCGCATGGTTTACAACTATAGCAAAAAGTGTCGTTACAACTTTTAGTCTTAATTTTTACCGTCTAGCCCCCTTTCGCAACGCGCGACAAGGAACTTCGTTCCAATATTTACTACGTCGTACGTATACGTAAAATGCTAAAATAATATTTTGGGTACACGTAAAGTGGAATGAATTTTTTTATCAAGTCTACCCCATACAATGGAATATTATTAGATCTTTTAAAAACATTGCGAGATTGTAAAACGATTTTTTGTTTTAGGTATCCGTTTGCGAGATATTAAACTAGGGTTTCTGGATATTAAATATACAAAAAATTTCATTTCATTCCATTTCATTTTCATTCCTCGTACTAACTTGATAACTTACACAACGTTGCTGTCTCTGTCTGTCTGTCAAGTGACTTTTCCAACGTATCGGACATAGACTACAGTCTGCAACGTTGTATAATCTATCCGCTGTGTAAATATTGTATTAGTAAGGGAGTAAGGTTATTACAATTTTTTTACACAGTACCTACACAAATACAAAAAAGTCATAACCCTTACAAATGTTTATTTGTGAGTTTTGTATCTATCTTTTGAGCAATAAGTTAATGTAGTTGTTTATAAAAACATTCGGGCCATTAGCATCTCACGAGCAATTGCATCACACTAGGGCTTCGCCCCCTGGCCCCCGGCCGAGCCGGAGCCCAAGCCGGATTGATCCGTCACGCCGTCCCGAGCCCCGGCACAATCGATAGTTATACACTTGTCACAAATCTTATCACTTATTGTTATTAACTTGTAAAAAATACGAATAGAAATACTGACAGTGTCAGATATGTTTATGTTCATAAAAATGCAAAGACTAATCTATGCATGAACACACATCGATATTGTGGCTAATAAATAATGAAGCCATAGAATTAATTTCGTAAATCGAAAAGGTATTTCCAAAAGTCTACTTCCAGGCGTTATTTCGGAATTAAGTTTTATCTTGTTACGTAAAACTGTCTTTAAATTTTTAGTTCGTAGTTTGCTCAAGAGGATTAGTATCCACTTGCTCGGCGTTTTGCGGTGAGTAGTGTCCAAGTTATTAGAATATCGAGATGGAGGTAAAATTACATTTTCAAGGGGGAAATAAGATGATGATGTTGAATTTTAATGGCGGAATTATCGAGTCAAGCACGCTTGTTGAACGCTAACAGCTAGGCCCCACTTGATTCTACTCAAAACTTTATCATGGAAATTTTTGTAAAAACTAATTTTTTGTGGTAATTTTCTGTCATATTAACATCACGATATTTAGAAATAGTTTTTACTAGTTAATTTGTAATATTTAAATATAGTGTTAACCCTGCGGACCAGCGTATGAAAAGAGTGTCCTAAGTCCTTACTGGTAACTGAGGTCAATTCGACCCATTTATTACAACCATGAATTACGAAATAATTAATTAAACGATCGAGCTGTCCATCGTGCGGATGAACACACTGACGAATTGACTGCTAATACAATATGTTATCAAGAGATTAATTTAGCTGTACAGGGTGATTAAAGATCACTCAATATGTATGAATAATTACCGGTTACTAAGTCTCAGGCTCCTCGGTTCACTTTTGAGGGCGTCACAAATGATGAATGTATTAAAATATCTTGATATGCCTGGATATAATATTTCATACAGTACATGATATGAAAATAATAGTATCTTAGCCGTCTGTGATAGATGATACAAATTGTATAGCTAGCGATATATTTTTATCTTAACATAAAATATTAAAGTATCTTCGTCGTCTGCCCCTTACACAAGTAAAAATTGTAAATTAAGGTTCTAGGTAAATCGTTTGGCGAAGTATTTAAAATTGAAATCGTCTCCCAACTATTTTTATAAACACGCTTTGGTTGTGTACCGAACATGAGACTTAAATAATATTTCATGCACTTGTATTATTTGCTAGTCACTAATGTAACAAATATAGTACATATGAGATATATATTACACAGGTAATGGCACGAACTTTACACGAGTAGAGAGGTTGTCGTGTCCGGCGAAGCGCTAGGGCATTAGTATCTATTCGATTCTCTCGATCATTCGTCTGGGTGGGAGGAGGGGAGGCGGGTGTGGGCGCCGGGAGGGTTATGCGCGCCATTTGCCGGCTGCTTTACATAAATGATTCAATAAGCTGACGCGACGCTAAGAAGGCCTCGAGGGCCGAGATGACTTCATTTGCGGAGAGTCTTGTCTCGAGACGCGGTACCGTCTCAGAATTATCTTTCTAAGGAGGTTTGTGCTCGCGTCCTGGTGGTTTTGATAACCGAACAAGAATACTAATTCACCGTATTCTACGTTTTCTATACAAAGCCGTATATATTTTAAAACAGTTACTCAAAGTGGGATTTGCCTAATCTGTAAAAATTATAATTAACTTGTCGACGGAGACGTTTTACTTATACAGTTATATCTCTACATATAAATAAAATTGCCAGTGCCTGTTTGTAATTTTAATAATTTAACAGCGTTTCGCTAAATGCATAAGAAAGTATATGTCTGTCTATCTGTTTGTTCCGGCTAATCTCTGTAACGGCTAGACGGATTTTCACGGGACATTCACTGGCAGATAGCCGTTGTATTAAGGTTTAACTTGTGCTACTTTTATCTTAGGGTTCCGCTAAAAAACAGGGTTCCGTTTCCGTTAGTTCTACGCACGCGAAGTTGCGGGCACCAGCTATCCAACATCAGGCTGTATCAGTGTCGAAATTCATCATGTTTTAATTGTTAGAAAGTTACTTATTATTATAGTACATCAAAAATTATAATAATCGTGTATGTAGAATTAGAAGTTAGTTATTTAAATTATACGACTAAGGCGTCGCAACTAAAAGCTAGTTAAAAGTTAGCACCCAGCTATCTGTACGTAACAAGTTACTCTACATAGAGCAAAACAGTTTAAATACAACGGAAAATGCTCCTCGAAACTTTCTTATTTGAATGAAAACCTCTGAACTTTCATGAAGTGTACTTAACTACGAAAGACCAGCAGAACAGTTGGTTGCTAGTCTCCTCAGTAACAGACACATAGTATTTTTTTAATTATCATCTTTTTTATACCGAATACCAATGATTTCAAAACTAAGGATGAGCTATGACGCACATTTGACAGAACAAATCTTCATACAAGAAAAAGTTACGCCATCGTGATTTCTCCATACCTCAAATGTCAAAATGGCCCCAAACAACCCCAAAAGTTGCCTCGTCTATAATATATACGTCTATCCCCAATACACTTAAGAATGCTAAGCAGATTAATAGATTTAATAAGTAAAGACCCCTCAAGTACATTTAAAATCTATTGTGGAATTGAATCGATCATTAGTTATTGGACAAACATCGTAATTTAGCAATTAAAGACTCGATAAATCGGGGGCGGGACTCGAACCCGCGACACGAGATTTATCTTGATAATCTAGTTACTGGTAAATGAGGTTTATGCGATGTAAGTAATCCATGTGGAAGACATATTTAGGCCCACAAGACATTAGACACAGTCCCAAGGAATAAGTATACTGGGATTAATAATTATTTCACATAAAAGAAAAACCAACATAAATTATTCCATCCCTCGCTAGTATCGAGGTTCACGAGACGGCACATTTTTAATGTTTACTGTCACCGAATATACCGACTGAACTTGCAATTCATTAGATTGTAGAGGAATGAAAATTTTCTTAAAAGTTATATTACCCCCGATCTACGTGTTTAGTCTGGAGTGTTCTGATTGAAGAATTATTTTTATATTAGCAATTATTATAAATTGTATGACTGCGTCCTCCAGTAGATGCAATATTTTGTTTTTGTGGCTTAAATGACAATATCCAGCTTGTATTCTACAAAGCTACTCGACACAACGAACACGCTTCAGTCTTAACTCAGTCTAAATATTATGTGTCAATACAGTAAGGCTTTATATCCTCAAGCGCCTAAGTATGATGAACTAGCTATTGCACGCGGCTCCGCTAGCGTAAGTACAGTATCCTACGGGAGCGCTATACGTTTTCGGGATAAAAAGTTGCCTATGTTTTAATCCAGAGTCTAAACAACGTACGACAAAATTTCATCAAAATCTGTTTCGTAGTTTTTGCCTGAAAGAGTAGCAAAGAGTATTGTCCGTCCATCCATCCATCCTCATTAACTTTTACATTTATGATAGTAGTAGGATATCTGATGGAAAACCCCTAAAATACTCGTGTTTACTGTAATACACCCTCATGTATGCTTCAACCGCGTGTCTCCATTACAAATCAATTCATCTGGGGAGATCTGACCCCGACTCGAACCCACTACCCGCGGAAAATAGAATTTGTCGAATTGTCCAGTGCAATATTAATCTCTTAAGGCCTTCCTTAACAATAACATTGTAATAATAGTGTGTACTTGTGGCTCGCAACAGGGCGCTCGCTCGTACGGACCCCGATACTTATAGTGATTAAATACATACGATAACATGTTAAAGCCAAGTATATATATTAATAATTTAATCTATACTTCTATAAAATATGTGAGCGAATTGAAAAAATTCTGGCACTGGTGATTTAGCATAATTAATCTATTTTTAAGAAATACATTTTATTTTATTTCTTTTATTAGATAACTATGAAATGTAAATAAAATAAACAAAACACTTGTAGTATAAACATAATTTTGATTATGTGAAGTTCCTTCACTAGCAACTCAAATTGTGCAGTTTACATTGTCAACATAAATCCACGCTAACAATAATTGTGTATTCATTCTTTGTTACACTAACACGAGATAAATACAGATTTATTAGAGTTTTTGTGGCAGATAATGAGGATGGGACGGCGCGCGCGCAGCGGGGGTCCCGGGTAGTGCGGGGGGTGCTGGGGGTGCGTGTAGTTACAGTAACGAGACGCGTGCCGGCCATCGCCTCACGCCGCGCGGCACGTATCGCTGCCCGCGGCGCGGCGGCGGAGGGAGAAGTTTTTTCTACTAATGAATGTCTCATTACCTCCATATTTGACAATATAACGCATGATAATAAGCCGGTTTCTATCAAATCTTGGCTACAAAATCTATCTATGATAAAAAAAATATCATTGTTGTTATCTTTGACAAAAGGTAGACAAAATTTGTGGCTGAATTAAGACCTCTTGATGAGTTAAATAATGGCCTAAATATATTTTATAGGTTGAAGCTAACACAAGTTTACGATTCAGTTGTAAGAGGCCAAACTCGCTGTATAATATGTAGTAGATGCGGTATCGGTGGAAGTATCTAAGCTTTTTAGAAACATGGCTTGCATTACATACTCATATAAAATGATTAGTATTTGTTATCGAGGTCTTGGACTGGGTGATGGGTCGTTAAGCAACAAACAGTGCTTCAGTTCCCATACAATTACAGCGTGCATGCGCGTTGTCAGCGGCGGATTAGCGGCGAGCGGCGAGCGGCGAGCGGCGGGGCGCCATTACTGGCTAATGATAGTGTAGCTTGTAAATGAATACACAGTGATGTTATACCTACGTTATTGTTACAAGAGAGTTGTATCCATGGGTAAAGTAAACTAGTAAACAATGATCTATTGTAATTATAATATATATGGACGACTCGCACCACGTCAGCCTGGCCCCGTGATAAGAACTTGTGTTACGTAGGCCAGACAGCGGGAAATATATTTAATACTTTCATACTCTACATATATTTAACAATTTTATTATCTATATAATACACATATTTAATGCACATCAGTGGCGTGGGGTTCCTATAACTCCATTCCTATCGGCTTCACTTACCACTTACCCTTTGAAGACCCTCATCCAAATTTCTACCTATCATACAGGCTAGGTTAGGCTTCCAGCCTTCGCCTCTGATATACATCCATGAACACAGAAAACTTGTTATTCCCTCGGCGGGATCCGAACCCGCGTCCTCCGGCCTGAGTGCCAACGCTCTAACCACTGAGCCCCAGGGCATGGACGTATAGGGACTATTTATCCATAGTACAAGGATGTCGCTCATAATCTGCAAGAAAAATTAAACTACTAACTGATTTTTGCAAAAGTTAATCGTGCTGATATTATAAAAGTGAAAGTTTGTGAGGATGGATTAATGTATGTTTGTTACTCTTTCACGCATAAACTACTGAACGGAGCCGCGGGCAACAGCTAGTTGACAATATTAAACAGATTTAATTTTTTAAAGCCTACTAAGTAGGTGTAAAGTTTATCTTCTTGTTTCGTTTAGCAGTAATAATAATATGTAGTGTATTTTGAGTGTTGTCTGCTTCTAGGTTTCTTTGTCTTCTATTCTGTAAATATTTCTAGTGTTGTAAGTGAATAACATAACGCTTATTCCTTATTGTAAATGAAAAGATATTGTCTACTAGATGCTGCCTTCGACTTCGTGCGCGCAATAAAATCCTGTTGGAATCGTATATTTTGCCGCGATAAATACAGCCTACATCCTTCCCCGTGCTCCACTCTAAGTATATCGGTGCAAAATTTCATCAAAATTGGTCAAGTCCCATCAGAGCCTATACAATGCAAATAAACAAAGACATCTTTACAATATCCTAGAACAAATTTATAGGCGATTAGCCGGCGCCCGCAACTTCATTTGCGTGGAACTAATTATCAGGAAAGGTAAACCTTTTTTTAACGGAACCTAAGTTAGGTTAGTATTTAGTTAGTAACCTACTCCTCGTAACATCAGCTATCTGCTACTTAAGGTCCGGCCGTTTCAGAGATTAGCCGAAACAAGCAGACAAATAGACAGACAGACGGAGAGACAGACAGACGGAAAGACAGACAACAATTTTTAACATTGATTTTTTAGAGTAGGTACTGTCAATTGCATTTAGTTTTAGTTAATTTAAAATGTTAAATGACAAACTGAAACTTCAATTTTATTTATTTGAAATTTTAATTAACAGATATAACGCTGTCTAATTATAACACATTAACTTTAGTAAGTTGACATCAATGAATGACCATGACTCATGAGTAACATGTACATTAACGCTAAATACAACGTAATCAATGACACCAGTTGAACAGTTTCACAGCGCACTGCCGGCCGGCCGCGGCCCGCGCCCCCTGCAGGAGTGCCGTGCGCGTGACACAGTGGACGACGTCGTGTGACTGACGTGACAGCGTTAGCACCGGCTGTTAAACGCCGTGACAGTTTACGTCATCATTTAAAATGACGTCCTAGTTTTATATTTATAGAAATATTCGTGTTATTAAAAGAAACTAGAAAGAACTTAGGATATATTATAATCTTTTTTCCCAAAGATAATATATTTATTACTTTTTTGTTTTTGGACTCATACTGCGTCCTCGGTTAGTTCCTGTTTCATACATACATTAGACAATTTGGGTATCTGGTATGTACATACGCGTTAGATTTAATAAATCTCTACTGAGACATCCCCATAACACAAAATTTGCATCATTGTATAACAGGATTAAATATAAAGTCATGTTTCATAATCATTCACATAATGCATCTTTTAAACTGACAACTTAAAAACATAACTCGATTTGTAGTTTAAACTAAATCGCTTAGAATCGAATTTGTAACATTACGATGACTTACATCAAATATTTTTTTAGTGCAAATCGCTATATCCTATTAAAGTATCTGTTGCTTTTGAAATAAGACACATTATAGAGTGAAGATGTTCGGAGCAAGTTGACGAGTGTGTAGGGGGTTGTACGATAATAAATATTAATAGGGATTTTAACAAGTGCCGAGGGTAGCCGGTGTACACTGTCCCGGGGTCTTCTAGACACTAATTTGTTTAGGGGTTGATTTATTTTTATACGAAATAGAAAATTAAGTGTCTTTTACATCGTGTGCGGTGTCAGCGCCCGCTTGTAACTTGTGACGTAATAATTGTCATCATTCATAATTCTGATTCGATTAACTTAATGTTTTGTTGGGAACAAAACGACAATTATAAATGTATTGCCTGTATAAAATTAAAAATTAGAAAAGATCACTATAAATATACTTGCTTATTATAAAATAATAAATAATAATTTACTAATTCAGATCATCACAGATCCATGACGTGAGTAAATCCTACTACTATCATAAATGTGAAAGTTTATAGGGTATTATATATATGAATACATGGATGATTGGATGGATGGGTGTAACACTTAATACTGATTAATATAATTATTATGACGTAAAGTAACATTAGGGACGCCAACTTCAAATCATAAACAGTCTTTAAACATATATAGCATACATTACATACATTACATACATTACATACATTACATACATTACATACATTACATAACATAACATACATTACATAACATATTTTCATATTAGCTTATGAAACATTATTACTTAGGGTACGTTTGTAATTAATTAGATCGACACTTTACTAAACTTGATTAAGACTAGTTTTTTTTTGTCAAACGAAATGTAACTTTATTGGTTGTTTTCGATAAGCAAACAAATGAGGGCGCCGTTCACACTTACATGATGACGGAGCGTCTCGCACGGGCACTGTCATTATAGTGGAAGGGGTCCGCGTGGCCCACGCGCCAGCGAGCGGGTTATTATTGTAACAAGTGAATTGTTTAGTAAAGCAGTCAATTGTAACAGACTATAATAATGCGTAACACTTTTTACAGTGAAACTAAACATATCAACAAGTTATGTGCGATTTGTAAGACTAGCTCTTAATTTCGTGATCCACTTTCTATTGAAAAGTTATAGGCCCTTGCGAGGTATCTTTAGTACGTACCGACTACGCACTCTACAATGTTTATTATGTATTGTCAATTCATAGGTAAGGTTCGATTTTTGAAGGTTTTTACATTGAATCCAAGAGTAATGAAACATCGTGACTTATTGTAATAATAAAATAAGATACAAATAAACGAGATTTTATCGAAATTAACGTTCTAAAGATTCGGAATAAACAAAATAAATTGGATTAAGACCATAAACGTTCCGACAATGGCATTACGCCACCGATCTATCGGCGAGCGACGTGTAATGAGGACGAATGTGTCCCAACCCTCAAGCGGCGCGGCCGGACCGCCGCTCGCCGCACGCGCCGCGGGTCCGACGGACCCGGACAAGCGGGGAACGTAATCGGATTACGATCGCTTGCGGCCGACGCACAGCCATAATGCGGGGATCGTGGTTTATTAAAATTTTTATTGACTTTGACGCACGTCCTCGCGGCGTAATATGAAAATATATAATCGCCCTTGAGTTATTACAAATGAGATATATTATTGTACTTGTGTTTGTAAACTTCACGATTTATTATTATTTTATTTCAGAAATATTAAAGCTTTTTAAAACAAGAGAACCACGTAGCGCGACGTATATATACGTCTGTAAAACAGATTTGCTTTAAAGTGGAACTCCAAAAAATAGTCCACTCGGCCTTTTAATAAAACATGCTTATTATAATTACTATACTAACTTTAAATTTATTTACAAATTTATTTAGTACTTATTACTTGGATATTACATAATAATAAATCAATTAAAATAACTGGATTATTGTCTAAATGAAAAATAAAAAAGGGCTATAGGTAAAAAACTGAATCTAGGTCGGAGGCTGCGGGTGGAGTACCTAGGAGGATGGCAGCAATGTATCGCTGTATGGCTAAAACTGATACGTTGGCCGAGGTAAGCGCCAGGTCGTTAATTTTTGTCGCCCAGCCTTTTGGCTAAATTCCTAAAAATACTTTAAATTAGTCATAACAATATTTTCTCACTTTTTTATTTGCCGTTATAAATCATACAAAAAAGCATTAACTAAACAAATAATAATTATGTTTTTGAAATTTAAATAATCAACATTTAGCAACACTTCTCCCTGTTTGTACTTTGTAATCCACTGCGCACCCCTCCCGGCCAGTCAATATTAGACACAATGAATTAACCCCCGGATAATCAATTTGAAGTCGACGGGCTTAAATGACCGTATGTCGGCGGCGGGTTGACTGGTATACAAATGTTATCCCTTGGCGGATAGAGCCACTTCACAATGTCTTGTAATTGAATATTTCTTTACATCTAGCAATTATTTAAATTTAAAAATTACCAGCACTTAGTTTAAGTGTTCCAATTTTTTATCGAGGCCAGAATTAAATGATTACACAATAAAAATCTATGTACAGTTTTATGCGAAACAAAAAGACAATTTTTAACAAAAGGTGTTCAGTGCGGAACTTATTATTATAACTAATGTATACCTAAGTGAAGCTATCAACGGAGAAGTCCTATTGGAGCATTCCAATTTCCGACTATACCCTATTAATTTATTATTTAGTAAGGTTTATTAAGTTACCTACCAATGTATTTAATGTTACTTTGCAATTTGCACTACCTATTTGAGTGTAATCACTAATGCTGTAGCAAATCGTTAGCGGTAATGGCATATCCGTGTAAGTGATACGAGGCGGTTATCGGCGGTACGGAGCGGCTAGAACCGGTTTTGATCCGGTTCGCGGCGCTGCGAGCCGGTGTGAGCCGGTGTGGGCGAGTAATTGGCGGGAAATGTGATCACATCCGGCGGACGGCTGAGAAGCTCCCGTAACAACGTTACCTGTGTTACCTCGTACTATACACAGTTCAGGCAATAGGTTTAATGTAGAGTCAGATAGAGCATTGTATTCTAGCTCTGTTTTGAATTATTTTAAGTTAAATGCATAACCGAATATTATATTATGAATAGATGTTTATGGCAAATTGCTTTTTAGGATTCCGCACCCAAACTCCAAAGGGTAACCAAGAGCATGTAAGGACATGTCTAAGGAGGGTTCGCGCAATAAGTTATATCTGCGCGCAATAGGTTTTCTTTGAATTATTTTAAATGTTATGATCCGATTTCGCTCAAAATAATTTTCCTACAGAGTTTTTAGTATGATCTATAACCATGGAAACTTACAAGTTTCTATATCCTATAGTTTAGAAATGCCGGGGGAGGACCAACTTATTTTTAATTAAACAAAAATTAAATACCTATTCAACGATACCCAACATGATAGGGTAAAACAAAAAAATATTGTTCATCCCCACTTCATATGTATGGAGAGCCACTCATAAAATATAAAATTATTATTATTTTATGATGCCGAAACCGAGATCTATACACAATCATTAACTTTAACAATTTTCATCAATTTATATTCATAATTACAGAAGCTAGCAGCGCGGATAGACAGACAGACAGGCAGACGGACGGGCAGAGTGAAACTATAAGGGTTCCTTGATTATTACGGAACCCTAAAAACGGGACCATGTTACTAAGACCTTGCTGTTCGTCTGTCTGTATGTCACCAAGCTGTATCTCATGAACCGTAATAGCTAGACAATTGAAATTTTCACAGATGCTGCTATATCAAAAAATATAATAAAGTAAATCCTTACTAATATTATAAATGTGAAAGCGTGGATGTTTGTTACTCTTTCACGCAAAAACTACTGAACGGATTTCGATGAAATTCGGTATGGTAGTAGTTTAGACTCTGGATTAAAACATAGGCTACATTTTATCCCGAAAAAGTAGTGTTCCCGAGGGATACTGTATTTACGTAGGCGGAGTCGCGGGAAACAGCTAGTATTTAATAAAATGGTCTGCTTCCAGACAACAAACGTGATTTTTTCGTCCCATTTGTACGGAACTTTTCGTGCGCGAGTTCTACTTGCACTTGGCCAGCTTTTTTAATCATTTTCTTATGAAATTATTAACATCGTATTGGTAGGTAATCATTTCATAAGATAGTTAGAATTTAAAAACAATAATCTGAACAATGGGTTCTTAAATCGTTTTTTTTTTCAAATGAGTTGAAGAGGACTAAGTCCCAATTTCAACTTTCACCAACGCCTGTTAGAAATAATCGTTTGTCTGAGTATCATGTGTTCTCTTTCATTAACACTAAGAACGAGAGAGATACCTAACGTGATATTTAATCAACGATGAAATCTATGCTAATATTATAAAGAGGAAAGATTGGTTTGTGTGTTTGTATGTTTGTTTGCAAAGAATAGGCTCCGAAACTACTGGTCCGATTTTGATCAAAATTGGCAGAGACATAGAGCGGACCACGGGGGAGGAGGGGGAGGACATAGGCTACTTGTTATTGCGGCAAAATGTACGGTTCCCGCAGGATATCCTTTTGTGCGTACGAAGTCGTAGGAAACTAGTATATTATAAATAGCTACCCTACTACACCGTAGCGACTGGCCAGTTACGTTTAAGACTTTTACTTCTCAATAGGAATTTACATTCACTTACTTGAGAACAAGAACAATCTTCATTAGCTTACACCAGTACAAACCGCAGCTTACAGATTATAAATAACATAAAAAACTAGGAATATACAACTAGGAACATAAAATAATACAGCAAACTGTGTCGATACAAGTTTATAACTATTACATATAATTTAACCATTCAAAAGTATAGGGTAGTTCATGGAGAATTCTCTACAACAAATAACATCATAAGAATGAATAGAGAACATCCAATTACTTTTATTGTACAATCAAAATATACGACTATTACGTGTGATGTCCCTAATAGGCCCTGACTCGTGATGACTATTTATTCCTTTATTGACAGCGCTAAATCATCGTACCCATATCAACACGCTTGTTAACTTAGAAACGAAACGCCAATGCGTGCCTTATTAAAATATAAATTGTATAAAAGTGCTCGTTCACGAATTAATTGAGGCTGTGTTGAACATCAATAAATATGTCGGCGCCGAGAGTGGTGAAAAGGCGAATCAAACGGCCGTGCCCGCGACCGCCATGCCGGGAGGAGGGCGTGGCTAATCGTCCCGCGTCGGGGAAATAAAACTAACAAATCGTGGTTTGTAATAAACTAAATACAACCCTGTTACCACTACTCAAGATATAGTTTGCGACGACGACGAGTGGTTCTTACAGCGTTCTAGAATAAGCTCGAGTAAAAAAAGTGGCCAATCAAGGCGCGGTTTCCATGGCTACGTGTTGCCGCGCTCGCCGCATAGATGGCGCTAACAGTGTGTTTTACTCGCTAGATTGAAAACAATTTTTCAGTTTGGTTAGACACAGCTGTTTTTATTTTATTACAAAGCCAAAGCTTTTAATATATATTAATAATACTTGATAAGATGCCTAAAGAAAGACAATAATTTTTGCTTATCATACATTAGTTTTTAATTAAAAATGTCAGTTAAAGAATTGATAGATAAATAATTACTGATGTTTTTCTAGCACCTGAAAACTAGGCAAATTGAATTTTAAAATTATTCTACAAATTAATTAATTTCTCATCATTTTATCACCTACAACATATTCTTACAGGAGCATAATAATAAGATTTCAAATTACTTAATATTTACATAACATTATAAGGATGATATTTTATGACTTAAATTACCGTATTTGAACAATCATGATGATTAACATAGTAGGTAACTAAGATCCTGAGGTATACCTACAGCAAACAGTTGAGTAGGAACATACACTCCCTAATCTCTTGGTGTGTCAAAAGAAAACACAAACAGTAAAATACTTTGAAATGAATACGCAAATTCTTTAAAATCCGCTCAAATTGATGTGACATCTTAATACAAGTAGATTGTAAAATAATCCGTTTACGGTAACGTCTCAAGCCCGGAGCCCGGGGCTCTGCCCCTGCCGGTATTGGGGAAACGAAATCTCCAGAAGGCCATTATACTGCAAATCCACTTAAAGCCGCGCCAAAACACAACGCACTTTAAACCGACCGCGGTAGATTTCATTTTGCAATGTTAACAAATCATTTTCCTCGACTACCCACTTACGGGGTAATCCGCTCTATTCGTGTCATATTAGAGTGTATTTTGGATTGTTCCTGTTTGGAAATTAAATTTTCATAAACGTGGGGTGGGCGCGAGTGGGGCGCGACCCCCCGCCGCCCGCGCGGTCGCGCCGGGGGGAGGGGGGCTGCTTGTGTTTCCCCGCAGTTTCCGAGGGAAGGCGACACTTGAGCCGTTGTATGTACGCGCCAAACGGAAAAATTATTAATAATAATTACGCCTCTAGTAGTGAGTAATTATTACGTATGTACCGAGCGACCCCGCGCCACCCTCGAAGGCTTCCGTAAATAACTCTAGGCGCCGCTGTGAGTCGGCGAGTCTGTGAGTCGGTGAGTCTGTGAGTCGGTGACTGTTATTACCGAGAGCAAGATTCTTGAACAAACTAAAACTCATATCCTGTTTCTTACATAAGTTGTACGTGAAGAACATAATATTTAACCTTTAGCTATGTTTGTGACCCAGAAGACTCACGCCGTTCGTGCACTCAACGGAGGATAACATGACAGCAAAATTACAATTTATTAGGAACTTCCAGTAACATTATTACCGCTTATCGCTTAAAAGCGAGTTTGATATTTTTCATCAGTTTGTGCTGTGTTTTAATACCTTTTTAAGAACTTAAAATTTGTTATACGAATATTACTTGCATAAATTGTCTAAAGGCTTGCGCAGTTCAGTTAGTTTAATACCAATAACCAATTACTTACTCGCTTACAAATAATTTTAAAGTGTATGTTTCTAGTAGTTATGTAATATTCTCATGATTTTAACTATAAAACTAAAAGAACATTTGTACGCCCTATGAAAGCAAAATAAACTTGTTCCCGCTGACTGTTGAGGGTCGCTGTGAGTTTTTACGTAGCGTCCTTTTCTCATCAAGCAAACTTTATCTTACTCTAAGTTATACAAAGGACAGAAATTGCCATCCCCACGTCGCATCACACGAGGTTTTATAGGACTGCTGATGCTTGCAGTGTTAAATCACATTCGAGTGTAATTCAAAGTTTACCTACCTATTTTTAATTTCATATCTACTATACTCGAATTATTATTAATTATCCGTACATTTTAAAATAATCGAATAAACTCGATCCAAGTCGAATTTAATTCATTGTTCGTACTTCGAACCTTATTGGGAATTATTTTGGCGGAACAAAACAAACGTTTTGGCTTCTCAATCGTATTGTGTTCACAATTTCTCGTCGATCGAACCTTCATCAATCACTTCAATTCACCGATGAAAAAATCCGCATTGATCCCGCAGCCGTCTACTTCCGTGAATAGCAAAATATCGAGTTGCCGGTGTCGAGTTAAGGTGAGGAATAAACACGGGATCCCGGGGTCCCGGGAACGCGGGGTTTCCCGGGTTGCCGGGATAAGCGATATTTATTTATTGGTCCACGTCTTACGACACTTTGAGGCTTTGGCTCATAGCTGCCCGGTTGCCTCTTACCTAAACCAATATTGTAATCGAACGCGTCGTTCATGATATCGCATAGATGCCCTAGTCAGTTTTATTACTTATACCGGTGACGGTTTTCTTTATTTACTGAAAATTCATTTTTTTTTTGCGATTGCAATTTAAAATAAATAATTTGGCATATACAACGATAATCGTCCAGTTTAAAATCTAGCTACAAGTACCCCCCAGCCATAAGCGTAGATACCAATTGATTATTATTATGTTTTTGTACTCAAATGTTATAGCAACTTGTTAGACAGAAGTTTACGAAATAATTTGCTAGCTCAAGCCCTGTATTAAATGTCTTCTGTACAACAAAAACACACGTCATCCGATATCACTAGTGTTGCACAACTTATTATTTCATTAGAGACACAATGGCGGGTGTCGCGTTACGCCGTCAATCGGCAATTGACGTGATAATGGGCGTTGTGTTGGCCCCCACCCTCCCCCGGGATTCCCGGACCCCGGGATTGTGTACCGCTTTTTTCTTGAGACGCTACACGCTCAATTTGTCCCGTGCCATTTAATAAATTGGATATTATCGAGCGGCGATGTTAGCCAAGCGTTTATTTTTAACCATCTTTATTTCAAGCCTTGTGTTTGTGCGATACAATTGATATTATCAAATACTTACTTGGTAATCTTAGTTATTTAAATACGCGAGACATCTCACGACAGTTCATGTCAACTAGGTGACCGATTTTGTTACAAAACAAAATCTAGTTAAAACTCAAAGTTGTCAGTTGCTCAGTTATGAGCTCGTGTCGTCGATCCACAACATCTAGGAACAACTGTCCTAATTTTATAATTTCTTTACTATGTCAAAATGGTTTCTAGTTGAAAGTACATTAAAGAGTCACAACCACCTCTGTTCGGTGTTCAGATACAATTGAACCCAAACTTAATTAAAAATCAAATTATAACAACAAAAAATTGAAAATCGCGCACAATTATACTACTAATTTGAATGTCACTTACCGCGCTAAAAAGAAACAGTAATGACACTTATAAGTTCGAACTTTGAAATTCGACTACGTAAATTAATGTTCATTAATTTTTGTTTACGATTACATTAAATTGGATCTGAACAGAATATAAAGTCGCGTTTGCAAGGTATAGAATATCATGCGACTCACTTGTATCCTGTCCTCGGGCAGGTCGGTCTTGAGGGAGAGCATTTCACGCGCGTACACGTCGGGGTAGTGCGCGTCCTTGAACGCCTTCTCCAGCTCGTCCAGCTGGTACGACGTGAAGATCGTCCGGCTGCAATACAACGCTGATGGTAACACTTGGATAACGAGTGGTCAACTTGGATAACAATGGGTAGACTTGGATAACAACGGGTAGAT
Organism: Phengaris arion; assembly: GCA_963565745.1. Taxonomy (NCBI): domain Eukaryota; kingdom Metazoa; phylum Arthropoda; class Insecta; order Lepidoptera; family Lycaenidae; genus Phengaris; species Phengaris arion. Next base: position 17,678,873 of record OY751449.1, on the reverse strand, counting down.
ATGGATAACAATGGGTAGATATGGATAACAACAACGGGGTGGGTAAACTTGCTGGTCCAGCTGGTACGAGGTGAATGCTGCAATACAGAACACAAATGGGTAGACTTGGAAAATAATGGGTAGACATGGATAGCAATGAACAGAGATATTGATAGCAATGGGTAGACTTGGATAGAAGTGGGTAGAACTAGATAGCAATGGGTAGACTTGGATAACAACAGCGGAATGTTCCAAGGTAGATAAATAATGAAGAATAGACTTGGATAGTGGATAAAGATCGGAATACAAAATGGTACATTAGATTCGATAACACTTCGAGTGAGGGCGCGTTTACAAAAAGTGTTGTTTGACTTTGGGAAAAGACATTTCTTTAGAAATATTTGTGCAATAAATCCAGACAGTGACCAAATAAACTAAGCCTTATTACCACGCATTAAGATTCATGCATATTGGGATAAAACCTGAAATTTTGGAAGAGACTTTTTATACTTTTTCGCACTTTAGATAAAGAAGTGCTATATTTGTTACAATTGTTAGGTACCTACTTGTTAGTCTTGTATCCTACAAATTGGTTTCATATGGTTACAAAATCGACCGAAAAACAGCCAATTTATGTCAAATTTGTAAACGCACCCATAATGGTTGAAGTAAGAAGTTCTTGAACAAGTGAAAAGTTGGCCAATTCTCATAGTTTTGAATCACCTAGCTTCATGTCCTCATTTTTATGGCAAATATGATAAGTATGTGTAGTTACCTATGTCTACGTTTCTTCTTCTTTTTCTTCCCGTTGTAGCCCGTGAGCCCGTCTACCGTGAAGTCTTTCGCAGCCTCCAGTGACGATACACCTGGCACAGAAACATGTACAATTCATTACATAATATTCAGGAATGTGGCTGACGAACATTATATACGAGAACGTCTTTGTCATCGTCTGAATTTCTATTTAAAACGTTTTTGCTACCAATTTAGATTGACACAATAAATATATCACCATTCGGTTATAATATAAACCGTTAATATATTTGAGATATCGACGCACAAACTTCAGACAACTGTCAAACAAACAAGGTTGTTTCAACGTTGCATGAAAATTTTATTAATCTAGAATTTTATTTATTACATCATCCCAACATATGTTGTTCTGTCTTAACTATGTTCTGAAATAAATAAATAACTACCTACATACACATACAGTTACTACACCTACTACCAACTCTTACAACCTACACCTACAACTTGCCCCTACAAACTGAGGGTTTAACGGCCGAATACTGAAACGCTAATCAAAATTGTGAGCCCTCCTATTCACATGTCGTCGTCTCTGCTCGCTGAAACGACAAGGACAGCATGAGACAGGAGCGTCACTTACTTTAACTATCGTTTCAGTATTCGGCCGTAAGATTATTAATGACTAATATCGTTACTAAACAGTGTGGGTTGGGTTAGGTTAGGTTAGGGTTAGAAAGGTGAAAATTGAAGGTTATGATAAGCATTTATTAAGGCCAAGTCATAAAATAAAACAAAAAAATATACCTATGTAATTAAATTGGGGTTGGCCACATTTATCAATTAAGGGTATAAGAAATAGCTCATAACCTATTCTCAGACCTATAAAATACACCTGCAAAATTTCATAAAAATAGGTCAAATCGTATCAGAGGTGTTCTGTAACAAAACACTGTATCATGAGAAGTTTATATTAAGATTCTATAGATGATTCCGGTTCCAAATAATACAATTTTTTCTTTTAATTTTACCTATCTGTCTGATATAGGTCAACTAAATTTTAATCTGCCTGTTGTATTTAAACTAGTAAACACACCAACTATTTAGGTAGATAGGTACCTAATAAAATAGACCTTTTCATCCGTTATTGGATGATTTATACTTTATTCTCCGAGCGAAGTAACCACTCTTGAAATACTGTAGTGCCTGACAGTCGGTTTTTAAATGTCGTATGGTTGCCCAAGCACATACAGCATTCTCACAACACAGTCAGCCTAGTCCAGAGGAATGACTGGTCAATACGTCTGGGGCCAACCATGTGCAGGTTTCCTCACGATGTTTTCCTTCACCGTTAGAGTGTCCGTATAATGTACTTGAGATCTGAAAGTGGGAATCAAACCTGCACTCTCTCGAGTGCTAATCAAACGGTCTACCCACTACGCTACACAGCTCTTCAGGTACCTAATAACTATCTACTATTAATGTAAATAATAAAGTATCAATTAGTCGGCGAGTTAGCACATTGACAACATCAGGAGATTAGCGGGACATATCTCGTGATTACCGCGTGAGGTCCCGGGGGATGGCACAACCACGACACCTCCAAATTGAATACACGATGAATACAATCAATTATTAAAGTTAGAACGATTTGCAAAAGGTGATGTACATTGCGCGCTTAGTATGAATAGCATGGAAGCATAACCGAAAGAAAATCAAAGTCATACGATAGTTTTTAGTCCTTCAACCGCGTCAGATTGGGAATATATGGTCGGGAATCCGGAAAGCCGGGAAAATTCAGAGCATTGAAAATAGTATTCTGCTCTAATACAATAGAGCTAGAAATCGAACACACATGTGTCGAGTCAAATGTCAATGTCATATGTGACAGCTTGACACATCCATTTTCAAACATATTGTACTAGCGCAGAGTTCTATTTTCAGTACTCAGTAGTAGTGCGACAGATCATTGTACAATACAAATAGTACTGAATTGTATGAGACGGCTTCCGAGCGCTGCGACAGTGTCGTGCAGTGTCACGTGCGAGTTTTTGTCACCACTCATTGATGTATGGCATCGAATTAGTTACCATTGTTTGCCACTAGGGGCGTTGTTTCGATGCCATGCGAATTGTAGCTAACTTCTTCACGGCGAGTAGTGACATAAACTCGCACACCGCACACAGTACTAGTTACTGCCACAATAGAAACTTATATTCCTGTTATTGTGGTAATACATTCTGTCGCGCTGTCGCGGCGTCACTGACGCGGCGGCGCTGTCGCCATAAGCGCTCGCTTCAAAAGTCTACCTTAAAGCAGCCAGTATTACAATGACCATAGGATTTTAAATATTTCTATAACTAGCTTTTGCCTCATCATCATTAGACAAACATCCATCCATCCATCCATCCTCAAAAAACTTTTACATTTACAATAGTAGTAGGATACCTATGCACATGGTCTATGCTACTGCGTGAGCGAGGCAGCAACTGGGGCGTCCGAAACGTTAAAATTGTTTAGGTCAGTATTTGGTATCCAGCCAGCAATGTATATTGTATTGTTGTTATGTAGGGATGTTTATTTGTTCTCGGCGCGTGACGAATCGCGAGTTATTCGCGCGGGGTGGCGTGTTAGAGGGACGTGCGGCGTGTTGTCGGGTCAGCGACGTGTTAGCGCGTCGGATCGTCGCGCGTCGAGGGAGTTGGTCCGCTGAGATACATTTAATCAAATTAAGTGCTTAATAATGCAGCAGACAATTAATTTTACAACACATTACAATTATTGGTGTGTCAGTCTATTACAATATTCAACACCATTTTCAGTATAATTACCGGAGAAAAGGAAACCTGTCGTTTTGTCAATAATATCTGTCAGTATGTATCTTCTTACGTGGACAACACTCAATTAAAATAACAATCGCAAGGCGTGTGCCGTGCAATGTGCATTTTTCAATTATTATTTTTTTACACTACTTCGTATACACATTTACTTGTGTATACGAAGATGATGTCACTTTCTTCTTAGAGAAAACCCTTTCGAAAAATAAATTAAAGAAAAGATCAGTGTGCTGAGCGCAAGTTTTTCTCACTACTTGCCGTGAAGAAGTTAAGTACAATTTGTATGGCATCGAATTAGTTACCATTGTTTGCCACTAGGGGCGCTGTTTCGATGCCATACGAATTGTAGTTAACTTCCTCACGGCGAGTCGTGACAAAAACTCGGACACGGCACACAGTTTAAAGTGAGGTCAATGGTCATCTTGGAACGTAAAAGTAATATCGCTAAACTAAACTTTTAGAAGCCCTCAAATTATGAAGTTAGCTAGTAGTAGAAAGAAGAAACATAGTATGTAACTAGTAAACTAAACAGTGAATAACTGAATACCTTCCTTGTTGTACCTACTAAGTGTCTTCTATCGAGGCAATAAATGATTTGTTGCGAGGGGCAAACCTCGAGGCGGCGCGGCCAATCGTTACCGACTGGCCAATCGATTGGCCGCACACACACACACTCACGCACACACACACGCACACACACACACATACACACGCACACACAGACGGGCTAAAGTAGGTAAGTGTCTAATGAGTCTCGAGCGTATGCATATCGATCTGATTTGAAGCATGTGTGAATATTAGGCTATGTAGCTTTTTGGAGGCTTTAATTCGGTTAAAATGAAGAATGTTCACTAATGTTAATAAACGTAAGCTTTCTGTATTCTCCGTGGAAAATAAAAAAACCTGCGATGTGTAATATTTTATAAAAATATTTAAAAAAAAACAATGCTTAATACGATTTTCTAATATGATAAAGAATACGGAAACATTTCCATTAAGCAGTGACAGAATTCAACGCCAAAATTAAAAAAGCTAAATACATATATATTTTATTCGAAACTGTCGGCCAATTCTACCACCGCACGCTCATTCGTCAAATCAAATAGCGCGCGTTTCCGCGACTTCCTGTTACACACTTCCGTCCCGTTTCACGAAATCACTCCCACAAATTGCAGGAGGGCGAGAGGAAAGATGTTACACTTCAAAAATACTCGTGAAAGAATTATTTTGATGCGTCAATTAGTTTCCAAATTTTTTTCAAATTAGTTTCTAAATTTGGCCCAGGCTGACCGATCATCTCATGGTGTGCGTAGTACGGCGTGAACTCCGGGCTGTATGGCCAAGTGGTAGCGTGACGTCACACTACTGTTGCTGGTTTCGAAACTTTGAATGCGAGTAAAATCATAACTACTTAGTATTTTTTTAATAAAACAAAAACTAGTGTATCTGTCTACATAACAGCTTTATTGTAACTAAGTTTCGAGTGATTGACATACCTAGTATCCTAGTAATATTCTCCATTTATATAATTATGTTTATTTGACAACTCATCAAATATTCAGTTACTTGCAGTAGCGGTTATGTTTAGAATAGGTAGGAAAGGTTTTCTCTGTAGGTAATGTTATCTACATAGCCTTACTAACCGTAGTACCAGCTGTCGGCTATTGACACAAATGACGACTTACATATTATTATCATAACTTATTATGTAGTTGTCATTTGTCTCAGTTCTTGTCTTTATTTAAACGAGTTACGTGGAAAATAAAACAAAATTTAAAAGCCGATCAAGCTCGTTATCTCGAGCAGGGTACTAGGCGCGCAGCGGTGCCGAGAAGGCAATCTCTTACGTCAGCACCGCCCCCCGGCCCCCTCGCGTCTCCGGGGACAGGGGAGGCAATCACTTCATTAGATTGTCTCAGGTCTCAATAGGTATTTGTGTATTAGGAATTGAGAACACGGGATAGGTCTACTGTCTAGGAACTTTGATTAGACTAGACCCTCGGAAGACCTGATTAATATAATCAGGAATTATCGATATCAAATCTATACCTAAATTGAAGGTCGGCAACGCATTTGTTACTCCTCTGGTATTGCCCGTATTCTGGAGACAATTGAGTATTTGACAACATGTAAAATTTAATTTTTTTAAATACATTCAGAAATAATGAGGTATTACGACTGATGAAAGTAAAAAAAAAAGATTTTATGTCTAGTTTGGAAATTACGAGCATTTCAAAGTTACAAAAAAAGTTGATTTTTCATTACATAATTAGTGAAAAAACCTACATACCTAATTAGTTTACATAAAAGACGTTGGGCGTTTGTGACCCGCTTAAAAAAGTGTCTACCACAAACCTCAATACAATGTACAATTTCTTCAGATCCATGGAGAAGTAGAGATAATAATGTCAATCATATTTTATATGAATATTCGTTGAAATGAGTTAAAATGTATGAGAATTTTGTCTTTCGTTGCATAAAAAGAAAAACAATAAACTAATATTTTTTTCTATTTAAGCGAATAAAGCCACCAAGAACTTATCGTAGAATTTACTTACTTATTAATTTAGTAATACCATTGACTACCAGAAAATATAAATATAAAAAGAAGATAATATATATACAGCCGAACGTATAACCGCCTCATTTTTTTGGAAGTCGGTTAAAAATGGCCAAACACAAAAGGCTGATAAGCACAAGACCGTCGAACAGTAAGTGATTCCGCGCGAGTATTGTTGTATGTAGACTCCACAAAATAATGGCGTCTTGGCTGGCGTAATGTATGCGGAGACACGGCTCGCCCTACCGACGAATGCAGACTTTATCACTGAGCGATAAGGTTCGGAGTTGCGTGTCATGGGCGGGGGAACCCTCTGCTAGGAAAAGCTACTCGTGAGAATTCAGTGGCATTTCGTTTAAATTGTTAGTTTATAGCGCACTCGGCCCCGTTGTGTTGTGACTTGTGGTGGATTGTCGACATCATCATCAGCTAAAGATTTATTAACACGATTTTATAGTGAAAAAATACCATTCGGTGTATAGACTAAAAACCTAAGTTTAGGCTTTAATGAAGCCTACCTAACAGTCGAAAGATACGAGCAAATTGATAGTAAGCATTTTGTCAAAGCGAACTCACTGATCGTACGTGAATTAGACAATAAAAATTGCGTTAACAATATTCGTATTTCTGTTCAAACGTATTGTTTGATATTAGATTAAACTATCCGAATGTGTGTGACGAGAATCACAATCCTAAGGGCGAGGCCACAACACTACGTTGCGACGACGCATCGCCAAAAACGACGTCGCGTTGCAATACAATTCACAAGAATTGTACGACGTTTGTGCGATGCGTCGTCGCATTGCAAATTAGAAGAATTGCGTTTTACAAGAATTGTCGTGGACTCGCCCTAAGGGTGAGGGCAAACGAGTGGAATTTTGTGAGTCGTGAGTCGGAGAAGTTCTGCAGCAGTCGGTTAAAGAAATTGAATTATAAATAGACGCATTATAGCAATTTGAGTGCTTTTTATGTAGTAAATAAAGTTCAATTTTGATGAGCTATTATGCTAAATGCAGTTCCGCGTAGCGTCGCGTACGCTCGTTTGGCCTTACCCTAACGGGAACCGATTTGCGGTGTAGTAGTCGCTTCAGGTAATCGGGCGGGTCCACGGCCCCCCTGGCCCTGGTCCCCCCCCCCGCACGAGGGGTGACACGTAATTGGACCCGGTAACCGGGGCACGCCCGGTACCACGACAAACGTAAATATTGTCAAATGTTTGAGTCAAGAAACGGAAGTCTGAACTGAATTATTATCTGCTGGTTAAAAAGTCGAAGGCATTGAATACAAGCAAAAAATATATTCTTAACTAGCTTAAGCCCGGGCTACCCCACTACCATACCATTTTCATTCAAATCGGTTCAGCTCTTTGGGCGTGAAAGGCAGTCAAACATACACAAATAAATACAGCATCCCACGGGAACATGTCTTTTCGGGATATAACGTAGCATATATGTGTTAATCCTGAGTCTAAATTATTACCATATCAAATTTCATCAAAATCCGTGCAGTAATTTTTGCATGAAAGAGTTCACATACATCATTCTAATCATCCACCATCACAAAACTTCACTCCTGTAGAAATAACAATCCTGTTAAAAATGTGAAAGTGTGTGAGGATGGATAACTGGATGTTTGTTACTCTTTCCTGCAAAAACTACTGAACGGATCTTGATGAATTCCGGTATAGTAGTAGTTTAAGGTCTGGATTGTATCCCGAAAAAGTGCAGCGTTCCCGTGGGATACTGCATTCACGCGGGCTGAGCCGCATCCGAAAGCTAGTAACATAAAACTTGTCAAATAAATACTAGGTGTTCAATATTTTTTCCAAATCCCGAAATTGAAATTATATTTAGGTGCATGGAACATAAATAGCCCTATTTCAAACATTTTACTGCCTCACAAAAGCCACAAATATAATAAATATATCGCTCTATTTGCCTCAACATCTTCGTGGCGACACGTGTCGTGGCGTAGCGTGTTGTGTCGTGTGGCCCCACAGGTGCGGGCTGGCGGCGTGTTGTGCTGTCACGTCGCTTGTTGACAAGAGGCAATTCGGCGAATTGGCAATTTGACGCGATCGCGGATTGGATTTGCCGGAGCCCGCGGCGGGAAATGATGTGCTTACCGCGCCGTGCAGCCAGCTCTCGGGAGCATCTACACAGCCAATAACGACAGGGTGTGTGTGTGTGTGTCACATCGATGGCAAACATTTTCTTTCAAATTCAAAAATATCTTACTCACATGGAGGCTCAGAGCAGACAGAGCTATGTCAAACAAAACTGAGGCCTACCTTACACCGCGACACTTCAAAGTAAGGCGTAGTTTCGATACATGTGTGTGCGTGACTGTGAAATTACACGGTGAGGCGTAGCTTAGACCGATCACTGTGTGGTTTGCAGAACTCTGTGTTTACTTTTTATTTGGTCGGAGCGCGAAGGTAAAATAATTGGCCGTCACAGGACCACACCGAAGTACACAATAATGAGCGGACGGGGTAGCACTCTGATCGCTACAATTAGGTTCTTGAAAAAAAAAATTATATAATAATAATATTGATATTTAATGCAAAAAACTTAAAAAAAGTTTTTTTCAATTAATTATAAACAATTAAAAATTGATGAAATTTAAATAAAAACCACGTGACTATAAACGCCATGATTGGTCACCATAGTTGTGACGTCATAATGTTATAGTTATTTAATAACAGTACAGCGTTTACGTACAGCGGCTATTACACGTGACTAGACAATAATATTGAACATTTATTGCCAAAATACGAGTTGTTAGTTGGTTCCGATTAGCTATGTGTGATAAAGGATTTATTAAGGCAAAGTCTGATAATATTCCTGATGTTGATATATTTATTATAACCGATTTTTTAAAAAATGACAGTCGGTTTAATTCTGCTGAAGTTCGAGGTGCCAAGCCATCAATGTAAGTCAAGCTAAAAAATAATATAATAAATGAAAATATTTAAGTATTTATTCTCCATTACATTAAATATAATTATTTATTTCATAAATTGTAGAGCATCGCGTGAGAGTTACGGCGACAAAACTATAGGTTATGTTCAACTAAGTCGTAAAAATAATATTTGTATTGTAAAAGGACGGGTATGTCCAGAACACCGAGGTCGGAGTAAAGCTTCTTCAGTTACTTCAACTATTAATGAAAAGTCAACCAAAAATCAGGATGTTCAATGCCATGACTGTGCAGCATCAGCAGCAGCATCAATAATAATTAATAACAATGGTATTAAGAAATACTTACATCGAAATGATCTTCACAACAAAAAAAAAACGATTTTGTTTTGGGATTATCACGGTGACCTGCTTGAAACCATTTATTTCGACGTTTGTCATCTTGGGGAACATTTAACAACATGTTGTCAGGAGTTGTTTTTGTAGTATTCGTACATAACGGCACAAAACAAGAACGATAACTTTTGAGGTTCCACATTTTTAATATAAATTCAAATATTTAACAATGACAACAGAATTAAATAGATCGAAACACTGTATTTATTATTTTTCTATCAACTGCAATGAGTGAAAACTAACATCATGACGTCACACGCGCTCGGGAGTTGTCGGCGTGTCTTCGGTACTGGATTCAAAAATTAATTTTTATTTTGGAATAACTTTTGAATTTTTGCGAAAAAAAATAGTTTTGTTATAAAACTTATATGTGATCTTTTCATTTATCACAAAAAGAAATATTCAAAAACCCAATTGAAAGGCTACGGCCTACCACGTAGCTGTCCACTGATGGCCTAAAAAGTCCATAGTAAAATGGTAATAATAATTTGCAAGATTGCACTTGGAATTTTGATATGTAACGTTTATATAATGGTACTTTTTGGGGACAAAAAGTAGGCTATGTTTTAATCCAGAGTCCTAGAGAGAGAGATCCCACAGGTGGCGTGTACCAAGGAAACTTTTTCGGATCTCAAGTACATTATACGGACGCTCTACGGTGAAGGAAAAGATCGTGAGGAAGCCCGCACATGGTGGGCCCCAGACGTATTGACCAGGCATTCCTCTGGAGTAGGCTGACTGTGTTGTGAGAATGCCGTATGTGCTTGGGCAACCATACGACATTTAAAAACCGACTGTCCCAGGCACTACAGTATTTCAAGAGTGGTTACTTCGCTCGGAGAATACTTTGTAAATCATCCAATAACGAATGAAAAGGCCTAAGTAGTTTATATACTATTATTGTTATAACATGTACACGTGTTAGTTTAAAGATAAAGATAAGACTTGAGATTACTGCTGCAATGGTTGCCTCGAAGAAAACGCTTGAAGCGGCAAGACCGTCATATTGTACATTTTCTTGCCTGATATACCATACTGTATTTTATTTTTGTAATTGTGCAAATAAAGAATTTATTATTATTACCTCATTGTAAAATCGTTGCAAGAATCTAAAGCCGCCCGCCAAAAAATCCTTCTTACTCCACGATTACACGGCTGCTTAAGTCATACGACTGATGTTGCCTGAGGTAGATTCGTAATATCAATCCTCCTGCGTGCGGGGCGGGCGGGGGCGGGCGGGGCGCGGGGGGAGACAATTAGTGAGGAGAAGAAATTCACGTCCACCGCCGACGAGCCAATTCGGCAGGCTTATTCGATTTGCATGGTGTGGTGCTAGTGCGGGGCTATGGGTATCGACATTAAGCTCGATACAAGTGGTAGTGGTGTGAAATTGTCGATACGATAAAAAGTTCATAGAGACGACTAATCTCAATATTTGTTATTTACATTTACGTCCATTCAAAAGATAAAACGCCTTTTGTTTAAGGAAGTACAATAACCTACTATCTACTTACAAAATAAGTCTTTACATAAGTACTATTACGGTAGGTAGGTATAGTATTTATATGAATAAAAGTATATAGTTAACTCGGAGTTATTTTAATAAGGCTTGCAAAAATGTTGGGTTCAAAATTTAAATTCTCAATAGGCTAACGTAACTGTCGGTAGGACGAAATATTTATTTTACTACTACTATTTTAAAACCTAGACTGGTGCAAGTGGACCTTAAGCAACAATGCTGTTGGACGATTACATAGTATGAATTTAGAATAACTTAGTTAAAAAAAATTAAATGAAAATCTAGTTATTTACTTAGTTTTCAGGTGGAGGCAACAGGACGGTAGCCACTTACCAACAGGTGTGGGGTTGCTCGTTTATTTACCTGAATATAACTGTCGAACCGCTACAATTACATGAAACAAAAAATAACACAAATCAGTTAAACTAAAATTATTAAAAACTAATATTTATTTTAGAACTGGGTTTTATGTACGAGAGATGTACATAAAACCCAGAACTGCAACAGGTCACAACTATTTCCTTACAAGTGATTTATATAATTGAATGATAACAAACATAACGAAACGATAATGATCGGTCAATCCTTAGATTATTATAAACGAATAGTTAGCCAACGCTTGTTACAAACGAATAGTTAGCCAACGCCAGTTACAAACGAATAGTTAGCCAACGCCAGTTACAAACGAATAGTTAGCCAACGCCAGTTACAAACATTTAACCAGCAAAGTCATTGACCAAAACCTACAAGTTCTGTATTATATTGAAATTAATGCATGAATTTGATTTTAAAAGACTTACGGCCTGATTCATAATCTTCTAATAAGTGTCGGAAAGCTCATTTGGAAGTTTTGTCGCGCTTACTTTATATCGAGTGACAGAGACAATACGGACACTTATCAGAAGCCCAATTCTCTTAACTATTTTCGATATAATTTCGGTTCGGTCAATGCAACGCGCTGACTGATTCGCTTACGCGTCATATCGCTTTCGTGCGAGCAGGACAGCATGAAAATCCATACGAGATTTAACTAATTTTCTTTTGCCTCCTGCGTACATAAAGCTGTAGAGGCTGCTGCTTCACTCGTCACGTGATCTCTGGAGCTAAGACAAAGTAGAGTTTTTTTCTTTTGTCTTAACCGTTCGTATCATCATCAACAAAGGTTCGGCCAGGTGTAGGTGTGAGGTGTAGGTGTGAGGTGTGTACAAAACACGCGAGGTATAGGGTTACGTTCACACGAAAACCGCACAAAACGCCATTGTGCGACGATTGTGCCATCCGCCGTATTATGACACCGGCTTTGTGCGAGGCCTTGGGCCTGTTCCGGGTCAAATGTAGACCACTAACGACTTGGAAGTTTTAAGATTTTTTTGGTTTTCGTATGCCATACGATAGTTTGGTGTACTCCGTACTGTCCACAGGAGGCCAGTGGCAATACGAATGTGACCTCGAATACGTACACAAGAACGGTGTTTAACGCCGATGACATAATGTGTAGGGAACTTCAAACTTAACGAACCAAAATAATATATTTTTCCGTCAAACGAAGTACTATGTTCAGTACAATGTAACAATTGGTTATGTATTCGAGATGTTATTATCACTTGCCGTATACTCGATAGTTGGTTGGCAATATGCAATATACCCCATACTTTTTATTTAATCTTTATTCGGACTTTAGTACAACAATAGAAGATAATATATTATTAATTCCTAGAAATATCAATTAATCTACGCATTAACATCACAATTAAAACGAATAAATTTGCGTAACACAGTATTCATAACAAGCTGTATAAACAAGATGGCTGCATATTGTATCGTCGTCATATTATAATTCCTTAATTAAGACAATAAGGCTCAATTAGTGCGCCTGCGCAGGCGGCGTGGGCGGTACACGGTACTCTATACATACACTTTAATTAATTGTGATTGTTCTCGATACATTATTTATTGCTTATTTCGTAATCATATTTTGTAATTATTATTTTAAATTATACCCGTTTTAATTAATCATGTCATGCTTTTATCAATTTGATTGTAGTATGTTAATTGTATTGTACCTGATTAATTTTACCGAGATATAAACTGGTCATATTTTATATTTACCGTAGGCACCGAACACTTTTTTTACTTTCTGTAAACTTTTTCAACTTTAAAAACGAAAAAATAATAATATTATCATGTTACAATAATATTGAAGGTACAGTGTGAAAAAGTTTTATTTTATTTAAATAAGTACACTTAGAAACGCATTCTTTTTATTTAAAATCCAAATAACGAATTCATATTAATAAAATTATGCAATATGCAAAAATAATAAATACTAGCTTTAGACCGCGGCTTCGCCCGCGTGCAATAGTGTTCTTGGAGAGAAACTACTTCGGCAAATAACTCTACTCACTGCAATATACTTCTGCACACAATATTGAAAATGTTTTTCGGGTTTCGTACCCAATGGGTAAAAACGGGACCCTAACTAGCACCTCGACGCGACGCGCGAGACCGCTTGATGTATTGTTTTCGCGCTTGAATATAAATTTTATGATATCTTCTAAATATAAGATATTAGTTTAAACTGCATGGTTTAAAAGGCTCCTATAATGTGTATAAAATGCCTAAAGTGAGTATCAGACACTATTTATAAAGAAACTAAACTTTTAACTATCTCTCAACTATTTACATACCAAACATGTATTCTTGTTTACAAAATAAAACACCAACTAATACACACACAACTTACATTTACAACAAAAAAACAAACAAACACGTACATTACGCGACGAGCAAGTAACATTGTATTACCTTGTATACGAACCAAATTCGGTAAAAATAACATTACTTATAAGGGAGCACAGCTGTTTAACAAACTACCAAAATCTGTAAAAGAAGCGAAATCTTTGAATACTTTAAAAATAAATTATTACGCAATTACATTAACGATAACTAAATCCTCAACCTTATTATAATAATTATTCAAATATAACCAGTGATAGCGTTTTGTACTTGGACCACCACCCAAGATGTATAGCAAAGACATTCGCTTCTTAATAATTATTATGTTTTTTTTAATCTACCCGCACTGTCGAAATTTAAAACGTTGTAATATTTTATTGTTCTCATGTAAGTGACGAAATCATCGATTATGGTGATGTGTGCTATTTTGACCTCAATGCAGACAAGCTCGACAAATATGACCGACTACTTAATAACTGTATTAGATTTATTTACAATCTCCGGAAATACGACCACGTATCCTCCTTTCGCTCCAAGTTGCACTGGTTGCCTGTGCGCCAACGTCGCACAGTGCGAGCCCTGTGTATGCTCTACTCTTTCCTTAACTCACCCAATTCTCCTGCTTACTTAAAGTCCCACTTCCAATATCTTTCTAGTAGTCATGATAAATCCCTCCGCTCCTCAAATAATGCACTTCTCCTTTGTCCCCAACATAGTTCTAGTCTAGTCCATTCCTCCTTCCACATCCAGTCTATTCTACTCTGGAACGCTCTTCGTACGGAAATCAGAATGTCCACAACCAGAGATACGTTTAAGCGCAGAGTCCGATAGTTGTATTTGAAGTATTTGGCAGAATCATGGACTTTTTATTATAATTTTTGGTTAGTTAGTATCGTGTAATTATGCAGTATGGTATATGTATAATGTATATTATGTTTAATAAATCATTTATGTACTTGTATATTATAGTATAGTATGTAGGTATAATTAGTTTGATATGTATTATGTTTATTTTAGTAAAATTTATATATTTTGCTACGAATATTATTGTATTTATTTTAATCATAAGTTTTACAAGACCTTTTGTGTAGTTAAATTTTAGTATTTTTCTAGATGGAAAGCACCTTGGTATTTTGACTCTGTCACCACCCTATGGTTGACTGGTAGAAAATGCCCTATGGCATTAAGTCCGCCATTGTACATTGTGCAGAAAGTGTATAAATAAATAAATAAATAAATGTCTTAATGGGAAATAAAGATCTTTAAACCGAAAAGTACTGAACAGAACTCCTGACTCCTTATACATACGTTTGGAGATTTCAACGTTGTTTAAAGAACTGCAAGAATATGCGACTATGTCAATTAGAGTAATCATCGTCACCACCATCATCACACCATACATCATCACATTATGATGATATAAAAGGTACTTCTCATAGTATTTGACACCGACACGGATATATTTGAACATTACCCTGCCGCTTATGGACATACTTAAAAAAATATTTTGTTGTTGTAAAGAGTATAATTCTAAATGGGTCTTTTACTCACTAAAGTGGAAACCTGATGATGGAATCCATGAGGAATCGAGGGAACTCCTCAAAATTTATATGGACACATAGTGAGTTTTACTGTTTCTGAAGTAACACATGCATATACTACCAAAAATAAGATTTTGCACCAAAGTTTATCCTGGATCCGAAAGCACTGAACAGACTGATCTTTCTCTGACTAATCATCATAATCATCTTATGTACAATACCCAATGGAAGCTTGACGCGTATTCAATTAAACATTTGATTGTTTATTTTAAACGTTCTTAAAATGTATAATAATAATTTAACAAATATCACTAAAAAAGAAAAAAAAATATTTTTAAACAAAAACTTAAACCGACTTCCGAAGTACAAAAAAAATACACAAAAAAGTATGAAGTAAAACGCATTTTCTAAATAATTCCCCTTTTAAATTCGGCAAAAATTTTAACTATTTCTCTACTCAATCTTCATACTTTTGAAGTCGGTACCAGCAAAGTTGAACGTAAGTTCTATAAAATATTATTTTATCAGGATGTTGTTACCGACTGAGTGAGCTGGCACCGACTTTAAAATTAAGAAGATTTTTTATACTTTTTTGTGCATTTTTTTTTGGAAGTCGGTGGAATTTTTTGTTTAAAAATAATAATAAATCTGTGATATCTTCGAAAATATTTATTTCAATTACATACTGTAAAGGGCCATATTGATCTATATTAAATGCACAATGTATTTAACGTACTTAATAGAATAAGGATTAATGACGTATTGTTTAAAAACGCTTCGTAAATAAGCCATTATTTCTCGTAAAAAGTAAATCATAAAAAATGGTTATTGTGGGTTATCCCTAAGAGATAGACATATACCATTTGAAACCTCTAAAATTATCAGTGTTTCTCTACTATATTATGCATGTTATATGCATATAAACCTTCCTCTTGAATCACTCTATCTATTAAAAATACCCGCATAAAATCCGTTGCGTAGTTTTAAAGATCTAAGCATACATATAAAGCGACTTTGTTTTATACTATGTAGTGATTATTGGGGTTTTATGCAGTTTGTCGGAGAAGACTTACAGCCTTGCTTGCTGCTTGCTTGCTTGCTTGCTGCTGTAAATCACTTAACAGCGCCGTTGAATACGAGTAAATACTTAGTTCAACCTCGTCTGCAGTCTTTGCGGTTTAAATATTTTGAGGCGTCCTAGTGCAAAAGAAAATGTTTAGAAACTGGTCGAGCAGGAACTAACTTCTGTTCTGCTTATTAAATTGAAATATTGTCAAGAATTTTCGACATTTGAATTCAGCATTTACAATTCTCAAGGAGTATTTGTATCGGAGGGTCTGAGGCGGTAATAGCGGCGGTAATAAGTTGTTGGCCGCGCGCGGATCAGCTAAGCGCGACGATTTGCCCGCAAATTGGATGATTGCGGGGGTGACGGTGAGTTTGCGAGTCCGTGAGCTCGTGAGTCGGCGAGTCCGTGAGCTCGTGAGTCGGCGCGTCGGCGAGCTCGGGAGTTGCGAGTCGGGGCGTCCGCGTCCGCGTCGTTAGGGCGCGAGGGTCGAGGAAAATGATATTGTTGAGCGGTTAATGATGTAAAGATGCGAAAACACGTTTTTAATATATTTATAATTCGGTGTTGTGTGTCGGGAACTTTATACTAATTGGTATTCAGTTAAAATTCAGATAAGGCTCTGCACACACCAGTGTCATGTTTAAGGTCCATATGAATTTCCTCAAGCTACAATCGAATTTAGCATATGGTAACACGTATTTACTTAGAAATAGAATTTGCATTTATGGAGCTACAAGCACCTAACGTAGCCTAAAGAACTAAATAATAATATTGTGTATAATGTACTTCTAATAACCCGCTATGAAGCCACATGTCGCTAGCTGCGCTGTAGAAATTTCAATGAAATTTCGTGTGACTTCGTCCTACACTTGTTTATTACCAGCGTTTCTTAAACGAAAAATTGTCTTGCTTAAATTCTTTACATCGTGATAGATGACAATACGTTTATGTGTGTGTACCTTTAGGGGGCCCAGCAGGAACATTCAACAGTGGCGTAGACGTATCGTTATCGAATGAAACCGATTTCATCTTTGTTTTTTAGTTTTTCTATTAATTATCTGTGAAAACTTTTAATTGGCCTTCGTGTTTGAGTAATTCTAATTATTGTTCCTGTATGTATCCTTAAGGTTTCCGAATGGTATAAAATAAATAAATAAAATAAAATACCTATCTACTATTAGGCGCAAATTTTGAATTAAAAGAAAAATCTTTATATTCAGAATAATAAACCAGGTTTTGTTTTCAGAACGTTAAACAAAGAAAAAAAAGGATTACAATTACCACCGGTTCGGAACCTGGCGAGAAGAACCGGCGTAAGAAACTCGCGATCAACAGATTTTTTAAATGATTCTTATTATTTATCCTATATAGTGTATTCAATTGAAATACCCAGTATTTAAAAAAATATTTTAAGTCCAATCTAGTGAATTAGGCAGCTATTTTAATTGTTGTCTAAGGGAAGGCTAGAGGCGAAGTGTCGCTAATAGGCCCAAACAACGACCGCCGCGGGCCAGTGCGGGGTGAGCTTACTGCGAATGAATTCTATACGGTATCTTTTGAAGGTCGGCTTAAAATGAATAAATTTAGTTAACTACGAGTTGTGAGAGTAGTAGGAAGTAGGAACTTAAGTATTAATGAGGCCTGAGCCAGCAAAACGGTATTTGAAAGTCGGCTAAAAAGTAAAAACCTATATCGTTGCTGCTATAGTATGTGTTAATTATGTGACTAATTATGAAAAATCTATAAATACGTGAAGCAAAAACTTCTGACCCCATTTTACTCAAAGGAGGAGTATGAAATTTAGCACAGTTAACGTTTATTTGGAGGAAGGTTTACAAAATGAGGCTATTTTTTTTAAATGCTAAATACATAAAATTAACAAAAAAAGATATATACACTAGTGTCGTCACACTATCATGGTATAATTCTTAATCGTTTGTATAATAACATTTTGGATTCGCACACAAGGATTGGACCCTCCTCAAATATTTATTTTATTCTGTTTTTAGTTTTAAAAATTTGTGAAAATGAAATCGGCAAGTCGCCATACATTTACTGTCTGGTAATAAAAATACGTGGCCACAAAAAGCCTTTATTGTAAGTTGTACTCTATGAACATAGGAACAAAAAAGCAATAATAATATACATCAAACTCAGGGGATAAAAGATAATTGATTAAATATAACCTAACCTATTGGTTCAATAAATTGCCCTAGTGGTGGTTTGCGGAAAAGCGACATGTATTAGTTGTGATGTCAATTACATAATTATTATAATTTTTAACCCTCACCCGACGAGAAGAACCGGCGTACGAAACTCGCACGGGGTCATCTTTTAGCAAAAATATGGAAAATTGTTCTTTTGAAATAAATATTTATTTTACATTGTAAAAAAAAGTCAAAAGTACACAAGTACATAGAGACAGCCTTGCAGGGGAGCATCTTGTTCCTGAGGTGTGCAATCGTTAACAAAATCATTTACTTATTAGTAAGTATTAGTACATAAACGTTCTTTGACTACTTTTTTAAATTTATTAATAGAAAGGTTTTGAACGTTTTCTGGGATCCTATTGTATAGGCCCTTAAAAGATTTACTTACTTTGTCTTATCACTGGTGTCTGGTACATCTAGCTTATGCTTATTTCTAGTGTTTATACAATGATTATAACTCTTCTTTAAATTGTTTAAGTTTTTTCTAACGTTTAATAAATTATCAAAAAATATACTGAGAAGCTACGGTCAGTACACCTATTTCTTTAAACTTTTCTCTCAGAGATTCAAAAGGGGACATTTTATAAATACCACGAATAGTTCTCTTCTGCAGCACAAATATTGAAATTATGTCGGCAGCATTTTCCCATAAAAGTATGTCATAAAACATTATAGACATTCTAGACTATGAAAGTAGCTGAAACATACCGTTTCTTGCACGTGCCGTTTCTTCATCTGAAATTTCTCAAATTTTTCTGACTGCATATGCTGCAGAACTGAGTCTATTTGCTAGGTTAGCAATATGAGGGCCCAACTGCAATTTAGAATTTAGTGTAATACCTAGGAATACAGTGGAGTCTACCAAGTTTAATTTCCCGTCATTGAGTAGTAAATTGGTTTCTACTTGCCCAACCACAAAAACTACTCTCCCAACTCTACTACTACAACTAAACTAAACTCCCAAATGGAAGCTAAACTTTAAACATATTGTTTTATTTGCATTTAAAAGTAAATTATTAACACTAAACCAGTTTACTATATTTGA
This sequence comes from Phengaris arion, assembly GCA_963565745.1. Classification (NCBI taxonomy): domain Eukaryota; kingdom Metazoa; phylum Arthropoda; class Insecta; order Lepidoptera; family Lycaenidae; genus Phengaris; species Phengaris arion. Next base: position 17,659,313 of record OY751449.1, on the reverse strand, counting down.
GAGAGCACTGTTTACCTCGTCGTAATTTTTATTGTCGTTGTAAATTAATCGCCAAAGAGTACTATCTCATGCCTAACTAGGTAAGGCAAGTCATTTATGTAGATGAAATTAATAACTAGTATAATTGAAAACGCAATATGCTAACAGATAAATGATTTATATCGCTTTCGCGTTACGAAAACCAAAAACATAATAATTATTTTTCTTGGTATAAATAGTATAATGGAATCTATTTCACACCCCAAGTAAAATATTTTTTTCATAAAACTGTTGAAGATTAGAAAAAAAAATAACTCTTTATACACCAATAAAAATATATCTATCTATTGGGCCACTAGATGGAGCTTTTACGCCTAATATTGACAATTTACAGCATGACAACCTATGATATGATGACAACAATTACCACATGTAAGTACGTATTTTGCATATGATATGAATATTCGAAGATTCATAACTTTTTATTCCCAAGTCCTAAAAATATAAGCTTTATCAATTTCTTTTATATATTAACATTTTAAGTAAAATAAAACCACATAATAATATATTCAAAACTTGGCCGCTCCTCATGGAAAATCGGGCATGATTCGCCAGTGTTCTTTCAACTGTCTAGCTAACTAATAAAACAGTTTTTCTACAATTGACATTATTTTGCATAAACTAGGGGCTTAGTCAAGGTGACTTCTTTAACTACAACTACGAAAATAAAAAATGAATAGGATTAACGTCATATTATTTCATAATAACATTACACTTTGTCGTCTTAGGCTGTAGGCCTTAGGGCCCCTGAACTTCCATCGTCACCATTAAGCTCTTTCACTTTGCTCCACATTCACATACAATTTACATACAATTGACAATGGAACTTTCCAAACTGGATTAAAAAACAAACACACTAATGCAGGGAAAATCTTCGCGGACCGCGACGGTGGGCATTGTTGGTGGGCAGCGGGCCGGAAAAATATAATGGTCGGATAATAACATTATAGCTTTCTCCAGGGGAGGGGGCGGTAAGACGGTGGGGAATGGGGCGGGGCCGTATACACACGGAGAGTTGAGGTCAGCTCACACCGAGACGCGATGCGGCGCGCCATTTTCACGTTTCCGTACCCAAAGGGTAAAACGGGTCCCTATTACTAAGACTCCGTTGTCCGTCCGTCTGTCTATCAGTTTGTCACTATCTCATGAACCGTTAGACAGTTGAAATTTTTACAGAAGATATATTTCTGTTGCCGATATAAAAACATACTAAAAAAACTCGTGCGACTCAGATTTGGCCGGTTTTTAAGATGGCGATTCTAAATTGAACTTTATTCTCTACATACACGGTTCATTGCAAGAGCAGCCCTGCGCTGCGCATCTAGGTGCAGCTCGAAATTCGAACCCTTTGAATGAAACGGGTATGTTGTGTGTAATAATAAAGTTCAATTTCGAAGCGCTATATTAAAAATGGCGCGCCGCGTCGCGTCTCGGTGTGGGTGACGCTTAGATCTGTGGCTCGTAGTTACAGTTAAGTGGAGGGGTTTTGTTTTGTGTTCAATCGAACGATATTGCGTTAGGGCGAGCGACACGTAACTGTCTTAAAGCTGTGGGTGATTTAGTCTTGAGACAGACTTGACTATGTACAAAATTGTCACATTGACATTAACATTGTGGTTGCGATGTATGTTATTAATTACCGCATGAATACTGTGTCGCTGGCGGTTGCGTTGTGGTCGCGTTGTGGTTGCGATGTGGTTGCGTTGTGGTTGCGATGTGTACCAAACACACACGATGACGAATACAAAATGTGGTACGTGTGAATAGTACCACAGTAGTACTATTTAATTCATCTATACAAATAAATAAAATGTAGATGTATCAGACACTTAAATTATTAAATCATTATTAGTAATTTATATTTTTATATTAATAAATAACAATCAAAACTTAAAAACTATAACCCGACTACTCAAATCATAATAGCCTACCTTACTCGGGCCATCATAACGAATCTTTTGTCACCTCATTCGTTAAAATCGGATCAGTAGTTTAGGCGCTAGGGTGGAACAAACATACATAATATACTAGATTGCTCAGAAGATAATTTATCCGTAGAAGTAGGGCCTGCATAAGAGTGGGAGGCCAACAATTTGAACATTAATTGTAAACACGTGGACAATAAAGTATTCTTAATGTTAAACGTTGTGTTGTGTTAACCCGCAATCACAAATGTCTTCCTGTAGTACATTCTCCCTTTCTACGATAATGGCAATAATTCACTATTCATGGTAGATACAATGATGAAATGTACCATTATAAAATCTACCTGAAACCGACATTATTTAAAAACTATCGGTCACTCATTCATGCCTTCAAACATTTTATTTATACCCAAATTGTTTAAACTTCGATCAAAAATTAAATTAAGCAAAATTTGTCTAAAAGAAATGGAACTTTCATATTAAAAAAAAACTGCAATAGCTAGTCATACTATTTACTGTCTATTTATCAGAATAGTTAGTGTATAATATAAAAAGAATAAAAAACCATTATAATTTATTCATAGAAATGAATAAATTATAATCCAGACCAGAAGGTCATAAGTGTTCAAAAAACTAGAGCAAACTAAAAAAATAGACTTTTCTCTAAATAAAACTTATCTTAGGTGCTAATATGTTAGAATTTTTTTTGTATTTTTTTTTAAACGGCCATAAGTTCTACTATAAGACATTTCAGGGTTATCTATTAATTACCGGGCACTCTGTATATTACATAGACTGCAAAAACCATTACGTATATTTCAGTCAGGAAAAAAATAGTAGTAATTTCAAATTAACAGCTTTGCACTAAAGCCTTATGATAATATATACCTAGACCAAAAATCCATTTTAATTTTTTTTTCTGTCTGTCTGTTTATTCTGGATAGCCTCTGCTACGGCTAGACAGCTTTTCACGGGATTTTCACTGGCAGATAGCTGATGTTAGTAGGAGTAACTTAGGCTACATCTATCTTAGGGATCCGTTACATCTACGCAAACGAAGTTGCAGGCACCAGCTGTCAAAACAACACATGTACATGTGGACGACCCTTATACTGATCCTTACCAGTCAAACTATATATACTCACTATATATAGACTCGACCAAATAAAGCGTTAACTTGTGAGCTGACGGCGTGAGAATCCCGCAAATGAGCTGGTACTTACACAATTATAATTGCTAATGCCGACCCTAAGCCTCCCAATCATGTCCTGCAGCCTGCCCCGCCCTTATAACAGGCGAGTAAGGTTTGGTCTCCTATGACATGGCGGTGGAGGCGCTAGTATCGCGATTCATCAGCGTAGGGGCAGGCGGGGGAGCGGGTGGCTCCTTATCGTAATATTTGGCGCTAGGTGAATAACAATAATTGTAGAGGTGTAGACGGTCTCTACATTTTTTACAATGTAACAGTTGCACGTTTTACCGAATGCATGTTGTTTTTGTTAGATTACATTTTATTCTTCTATCTTTTGAATTTATTTTTGTAAAATGATGTTAATAAAATATGATTATATTACATTACATTACAAATCATTGGATTTTTATATATTTTGACACGTTGCATTAACACTTGAAATTTTACTAATATTTTTTATGCAGAAATTTGTGAGAATGTGTAGATGTACATTTATTATCTTTGTAATTTCACGCATCAATTCAACCAGAACTCATAGCCTGGATTTACATGGAAACTATTCATTTTCATCACGGAAAAATGTACGGTTGGATAAAGAGAGAGTAAAGAGATAAAGAGAGAGTAAAGAGACAAAGAGAGAGTAAAGAGACAAAGAAACCCGTTTCAAAAACATTTATCAACATCTTAAAAAATATATTAAAATCGTATTACTATTGACTTAAATTATGTTGCTTGTTCCACAATCTTCCTCTAAGGGTCAATTCACACCGAAACGTGATGCGCGACGCGGAGATGCAAAAAAGCAATACAAAATTGAAATGTCAGATACGACGTGACGCCGTTCGATGAATTTGTTTCATAATACGATTCACCTAATATGGCCATTTTAGACCTGCGACAGCAGGCCTTTTAATTATCTGTTATCATGTAGATCGTTTAATTACCAGAAGCGGCGAATACGACAACACGGCCGTTCCGCATTAACGAGGCACTTTGTAAGCGCTCCTTAACTACTTTACCAACGACTTCACTTGTAAAATCTCGTTTTAATTTGTTATTTTTAATTGCCGTTGTCAAGATGTTCATTTTTCAGTAGCGATTTAATTTTTTTTTTCGATGTCTATTATTAAGCAGTGTACAATTGTTATTATAGAAACATCAATGATCCCGCGACTTCCTGCGCGCTAAAAGAAAAATCGTGTGTTCGCCGATTTAATTGCGATAAAAAGTAGCCTATGTCCTTCCTCGTGGTCTAGTCTATATATTATATCTGTCTCAATATTCATCAAAATCGGTCCAGTAGTTTCGGAGCCTATTCAATGCAAACAAACAAACATACAAACAAACCTTTCCTGTTTATAATATTAGTATAGGTTTTATAATTACTTAGATATAGTTACCTTAATATAATTGAGTAAGTGTGGAGTTTAGTTTACATTATACGTAACATCTTAAAATTAATTTTCAATTATGTTTTTTTTGTTTTTTTTTGCGAGGTATTATAAAACAAAGTGGAATATTAGTGGCCATTTTGCATATGATTACTGTCTGGCTCTTTCCTACTAAAACACTACTAACAACTAAATTCCTACAAAAGAGGGGGAATAAAATACTAAGTTTAGTAGTAACTAACTTTGTAAAATAACCAAGTTGGCAACATTAATTCTGGACTGAACGGACCATGTGTGACAAATCGGTTCAGGTTCTCGCCAGAGCCGCGGCCGTCCGGGCGTGTATTGTGTATAAGCGTAGTGAGTTTACAATTAATAAACACGACCGTAGCTCGACGCAAAACCAGAACGAACTGATGCGATTTTTCCGTGTGTGTGCTCGAATCCGTTCAGGCCGAAATGACGTCAGTTCTAACTGAAACGATCGGCCTCTCATTTGTGGGGGTCTTTAGACAAGTAAACACTGAAGAACGAGGTAAAGTTGTAATGCTGTGGCCTCAGGAAATGCCGTTAATTTTCTACGAAGACTGTGGACAGAAACGCTGCTGTATCCAAGAGTAAGGGTGGCGACGTTGCGCTACATTTTTAAGATAGCGATTCAAAATTGAACTTTATTCACTACTCAAGATCATAATAGATGTAATGTCTCATTGGGCAAAATAAATGTTTATTTATTTAATTTATTTATACACGTTTCATTGAAAGAGTTCGAATTTCGAGCTGCACTGAGCTGCATAGCGCGGCACCGCTCTTGTAATGAAACGTCCTCAGTAATTAATAGAGTTCAATTTTGAATCGCTATCTTAATAATGCTGCGCCGCGTCGCATCTCAGTGTGCACTGACGCTAATCGCCGATTGTCCTTGATGTCAGATGTTGTGACACTTGACACTTTGACCGCCGTAATCGCAACAATCGACGGTGATATCCTAATGGATACATACCAACTTGATGCTTGGACTATACTAATAGTATAGTCCAAGCGTCAAGTTGAAGCAGTGGGTAGTACTCAGTATTGCTGTGTAGACACGTGCGCTGTCTGGCCAGCGAAACGTAACCGAACCGCCATCATCACTAATTGCGTAACGCGAGCTGTTTGCCGGCCACTCCGCGTTAATTACCGCGTAGTGTGCCGCGCGCCGCGCGCCGCGCGTGTTCCCATACACTACACAGTCAACAGTAGACACTGCAGCCCAAATTGAACTAACACGTGTAGTGTTACACCGGCTCGTTAATTTGTGTGAATGTTACATCTGTGGGTCTAGCAGGAACATTTGACAGCGGCGTAAACGTAACGCTATCGAATGAGCAATGCTCATATGGAAATATGTCAAAATTATGACAGCGCCCATACAAGTTTCATTCGATATTGGCTAGACGTCTGTTGCCGTAGCGTCATATATTTAATTATTTCAGAACTTCGTTGTCATTCTGATGTTGCTCCTTGTATAAGGCCCCTGTAGGTCATTCTGCTAATTAAATCTTACAATAGTTTCGATGCAGTCTCGATATGCTGAAACAGTAAAACGGTATTCTCATAAGCGTCAAACCAACGTCAAACACGTTTTGATTGGTCCAAATTCCAAAATCAGTGTATGATAACCAGGCGATTCGTTTATAATTCATTGAAAGGAAATTTAAAGTACTTATGAGTCAAATGAGTTCAAAATGGGTCGCCACGTCTCAGTTCCTGCTGTCATGTACTGTGATCCGTTAGGGACGTCGAAATTTAAGGGATAATTGTGTTCTGACTGAAAGTTGTCAATTACGAGAAAATAATTAGAGCGATCTACATGCTAAAGGATCAAATACCCTGATAGTACATCTAATTTTCTGATTTCGATATATAATATTTATATCTTATTTAAACAAAAATTCAGCAGGCTTCATATCTGGCAAGCGTAGCTATTAGCTCCTTTGTGTTGGCTTATCAGTCTCAAAAATTACTATTAGTGTTCAATTACACTATCGAATACAATAAAAGTAAGTATCGGTAGATATATAAATTACTATTAGTGTACAATTACACTATCGAATACAGTAAAAGTAACTATCGGTAGATATATAAATTACTATTAGTATACAATTACACTATTGAATACAATAAAAGTAACTATCGGTAGATATATAAATTACTATTAGTGTACAATTACACTATCGAATACAATAAAAGTAACTATCGGTAGATATATAAATTACTATTTGTGTACAATTACACTATTGAATACAATAAAAGTAACTATCGGTAGATATATAAATTACTATTAGTGTACAATTACACTATCGAATACAATAAAAGTAACTATCGGTAGATATATAAATTACTATTAGTGTACAATTACACTATCGAATACAATAAAAGTAACTATCGGTAGATATATAAATTACAACTTCCTGTAAATAAAATACATAGCATTCCAATTTTTACGACCTGATAAAGTTTCTATCATGTAGATATGTTTCGTAGTTCACATAACAGTATAAATAATCTTAACACAGTTAAATAAACAAAACACACATGTGTGTTTTGTTTACACAACAACTTATCCCCTACACGATAGTCGGTAAGGGTTGGCGACGGGCTGATCGTGATGATACATTACAATGTAGTGTACTACCGAGCTAACCCCACAATCCACACACGCAATACTCAACACAAAGAGACGAGCGCAAGATTTAGGGCCACGCTTTTCATCAAGACTACGACACATTTTATGCGTAAGACTTAGTTTTTTTTTGTTCTTTTTAAAGTTTAAATATTAAAAAGCATAGTTATTTTGAATAATTATTAATAAACATACAAAAATAATAATAAAACAAACTCAAATAAGTTGCGGAAACGCGGTCGGGGACCAATAACACTGCGCGCAAGCTCTACGTCTATCCTATCCGTCCTATCTATCTGGCGACAAAAACCGGTCTTGTCTATGGAATTTCTTGTCTGTGTATCTGTTTGTCTGTCTGTCGGGGGTCTGTCTGTAGTGTTTGCTCGGTTTTGCCCGGCGTCAGCGCCGAGCTACTCCGATGACTCTCAATTGGTTATTAGCGTGTACTCAAATATTATCTCCCCCGTGTGTCAATACTCCGCTCACACTTGGCTGCGTCTCGCCGCGAGCCGCAGTAGTAATCCGGCCAATTTTGCGATTTTCGATCGTTTGATGCGTTCTTGACGACGCAATCAATTTCCTACTTGTCGATGTTTGTTAATTTTTCAATTTGCATTATCGATTACTCACGAGTCTAGTAATAAGCACTAAATCAGGAATGTTTTGGAATATACTAGAGAACTTTCATATCGATACGCGGCGTCGCGTTACGTAGTTCAAGGCGCACAGAACGAGCTAGATTTTTGCAGTTGATGTATTATAACGAATTGGAATTGATTTCTAAAATTGATTTATTTTCGATATAATTAATATAGTAATTATGTAACAAAACTAAACCAAATAAATTACAAAATTACTTATTATATACAATTACTTAACAAAATCAGCATGTGTGCTTAATAGAAGTTTCGTAAATTATCTCTTTTAAAAATAGATAATTTTGTCGTCAACTACAATATCAGATATAGGTAATTTTTCTAATATATTGAATTGTTTTTACACCTTTTCATGTATTCAACAATCATATTTTAATCTTGTGACACTTACAAACTATCCAAAATTCAAATATTACCAAAAAAAGTAAAAACAAAATACAATCCACACAATCTACGTAAAACTACTCCCAAACGAGCATTCGGCTTAAACGAAAGCCATTGTAAACGAAATGTCTAATAATAATTAAAGCGAAGTAAAAGTGAAGAGATACAAAATAAAATATGATACTCGACGCCACTTAACACAGACACCCGACACCACAGGACAGCAGTCGCTATAACGATGGAATAAGGTGGGTACTCGCGTGGCGCGCGACACAGCCGGGGCGCGTCATGGTGACAGTGTTTCCCGACAGTAGCGAGTCAATCTGACACTCGATAACAGTGGCGGTGTCAGACGTATCAGCTTTCGGAACACATGCGCTGCATTACAGGCCTAACACTCTATTAACTTGTTAATAAACATGTATGAGATAAATTTGTTAAAAAAAAGTCTGCTACAAGCTATTGAAGGTTTGATATTTTGGTTACGACCTCGCGTTGGATAAAATTATTTAAGAGCCACACACATCAAGAGGATCTCATTTTATTCCTAATAATATTCTTTACATTATTGAATAATTTATTTTATTTATTTCTTACAAAAAAAAATATACATTTTGAATCTAAAGGAAAAGAAATATTTTCTTACTTTTTTGCTCATTTTATAAATACTTTTTAATTGAGCCCATTAACCTCAATTTTTTTAGTTATTATTTCTCATAAAATAAATCAGCTGTGAAAAGTAAAGGAATACCCAAATTTTTATATGCAAATTTAACAAATTTTTGATTTAAAAAATTACATTTCTGTATGTAATTTGCGTATCGCTATACTTTAAACAGCTGATTGTCAGTTGTATAAATACTTGTTAATTTACTAAGGAATATCATTATTTTGTTTATTGCAGCTTCATATAAAGGGTTGCATCCTCTTTTGAGGTACGGAACCCTAAATATGCCTCAAAGTTCCCATTTTATGCTAATTAATTTCGAATGCGTCGCAATTACGCTGAATATTATTGAGTAATCTAATACTAACTAGAGGTCGCAATTAGACCATAATTCGTGTAATTTTTAAGTTTGAACTTTTACGTAATTAAAATATGTAAATGTTGTCTATGTAATGTGAAAGGAAGATAAAAAATTGTGTCAAACCAACCCGTCCGATTTTGTATTTTCAACACCCAACAACTGTTACTATACAAACGTGTGGTAGTGTGAGTGTGGTAGTGTGAGTGTGGTAGTGTGAGTGTGGTAGTGTGAGTGTGGTAGTGTGAGTGTGGTAGTGTGAGTGTGGTAGTGTGAGTGTGGTAGTGTGAGTGAGGTAGTATGAGTGTGGTAGTGTGAGTGTGGTAGTGTGAGTGTGGTAGTGTGAGTGTGGTAGTGTGAGTGTGGTAGTGTGAGTGTGGTAGTGTGAGTGTGGTAGTGTGAGTGTGGTAGTGTGAGTGTGGTAGTGTGAGTGTGGTAGTGTGAGTGTGGTAGTGTGAGTGTGGTAGTGTGAGTGAGGTAGTGTGAGTGTGGTAGTGTGAGTGTGGTAGTGTGAGTGAGGTAGTGTGAGTGTGGTAGTGTGAGTGTGGTAGTGTGAGTGTGGTAGTGTGAGTGAGGTAGTGTGAGTGTGGTAGTGTGAGTGTGGTAGTGTGAGTGAGGTAGTGTGAGTGTGGTAGTGTGAGTGAGGTAGTGTGAGTGAGGTAGTGTGAGTGAGGTAGTGTGTTGTTGTTATTTTTATGAATTGTATAATAGCTATAGACATTTGTTTAGCGATCACATGCACAACTTCACTGCCACACTCTATCGATATTACAGAAATAAAACGTAAAATAAAGAATAGTATGTATTTCTAAGCATTATTTAAAAAGAATATTAGCTTTCTGCACACTTTCCTAAACATCTTTTTTTTTAAACAGTTTTTTTTAACAATTTAACAGTGACATTTAACGCGACACAATCCGTAAGTGTTTCAAACAATGAACAATATTCGCGTAAACCTAAGAAATCAATTTAACAGTTCCAAATTTTATACTCCTCTGTTGGCACAATTCTCGTAATTAGCTTTAATCGATAAGTTTTTCGACACTTATTAGAAGATTGTGAAACAGACGTTTGGCCTTTAGTCAAGATGTATTCGATGATTTCGACGGCCAAGTTCGAAATCAAAAATGTACGGGATTTGATCGCTAAGTGACATGTCGCTTGCGATGCCTTATGTCAAATCCCATACATTTCGTTTTCGAACTTCGCCGTCAAAATTATCGAATGCATCAAGATGCATGTAGTCAAGATTACAGGCCTTTATTAGAGTACTGATGCTACGGCGCGGCGTAGAGCTCGTAGACCAGCCGTAGACAGTCTACGCGCTAGTAATATGCATATTAATATATTTTTTCCGCCCGTGGCTCCGCCCCCACAAGTACAGTATCCTAAAGGAATACTGTACTTTATCGGGATAAAAAGTAGCCTATGTTTTAATTTAGAGCCAAAACTACTACCATAATAAATTTCATCGAAATCCGTTCAGTAGATTTTGCGTGAGAGAGTAACAAACATCCATCCATCCTCACGAACTTTAAAATTTATAATATTAGTAGGACTAGCTGGTGCCTTCTTCTTGAACTTCGTTTACGAAGAATTAACGGAAACGGGACACTTTTATTTAAACGGAATACCCTAAGATTCAAGAAGAAGAGAAAACATCGGCTATCTGCCAGTGAAAGTCCCGTGAAAATCGTTCAGCCGTTTCAGGGATTAGCCGAAACAGACAGACAGACACAGACGGATAAACAAAAATAAAATAAATATATTTTTAATGTAATTACCGCATAAATTACTTTTATATTCATTTAGCGGAAAGCTTTTAATTTAAAATTACAAACAGACACTTCAATGTTATTTATTCGTATAGATCATAATATTATATACGTGAAGCACAAACTTTCAGTACAGTTTTACGAGAATTGTGCGAATGGAGGAGTCTGAAATTTAACACAGTTAAAGATTATGTGGAAAAAAGGTGTGCAGGAAGGTAATATATTTTTTAAAGAATGCTTAGAAATACATATTACAAACATTAATAAAAAAAACAACAACACACACTACCGCAGATTATTAACACACACTACCGTGCGTTTAATAGATACAATTTTGTTACACGTTGATATTTGTCAATCTGTCACAACATTTTGTTGTACCTATCTAAGAGGCAAAAGAACCCTTATAAAGTTTAAACTTAAAAATGATATGACTTATTATGGGCGAAGCTTGTCCGCTAGTTATTATTAAATGAAAAACTACAGTCTATTAAAAATTATGTGCAAAACAAAGTTTTGTTAGGTAGGTATTACTCCCCACACCGATGTTGGTAACGGTGGCCGGTTTCATTGAAACCGGGCCAGTTACGCAGGAGTAATAATATAGTGCAGTCCAAGTGTGTGCGCAGTGCACAAGGGCACTCTCTCTTACTTTACTCTCGTAACCCAGTGAGACGGATAACCGACACGACTGGCGAGAGATCAGGCGCAGGTCCGACGTTTGACATGCCCATCCGACGCATGGATCATCTTTCTTATCAGACAATCAGGGCATCAGCCTGCATTGTCCTAACCAAACTTGGAAACAACATTTTTGTTGTTGACCTCCGAGCCGAGGAGGACTGTTAGATAGGTATAATATTGTATTGAAGCGTTGAGGCAAAATAAAGTTATTTCATACCGATTTGAGATTCGTTATCTGATATCATGTTGCAAATAAAAATACTAGTCCGAATTTTATCGAGCTCTATTTTTATTTAAAAATTAGGTATTTTTTAATTTTTACCAGTTTGATAGCAACAAAATGAAAAAGCTAAACCTGGTTTAAATACACTTAATTGTTAAAGTAAGATATTTTATTGCCGCTGACAAATATGTTGGTACTAAAAAAATATGATTAGTTAAGTAATACGACGTATATTTCTCTAATTTGATATATTTTATCCGACTACGGCGAAGCCAAAAGGTTTTGGATTTTTTTTTCTAAATGGCTACTGATGAAACTAATGACCTGAATTATCGTAATTATTATTGATAACTTGATATCCCTGCGAAATGGACAGGTCCTGTAAGGTTTATAAATGTTTGTTTATTGCCTTACATTCACCTTTTCGAACTAATAAATATTTTTTAAAAAATTAAGTTAAATTTATTATCTATGAATATAAACACATCACTGGACGTGCACACAAGATTTTTGCGCTAAAACTTTTTGCTAAAATCTGCAGCAAAATTATGTTGGATTTGGGGCATTCAAAATTGTAATATTTACATAAATATGTAGTCGTATGTGCTCGAGAATCCAAGATGGCGGCCGCAAATCTTTGTTTACGTACACCAATTACGACGGCGCTCGACTCCGCCGCTGCGCATTGTTCGAGTCCCTAATTTTCGCATTAAAAATGGCGCCTAAACAACGGCTGCGAGCGACCAGTTCCTTTGTTTCAGCAACCGCGGCCATCGCGCCCGCGACCATGGCGCGGGAAAGTGTACAAATGGCCGCCGGCAGGTGGGCCGGAGGGCCCCGCACCCACGGGCCAAAAGTGTATGTCGATGGCGGTGCGATTTGCTTTTAACGCGATATTCTCTAACCTCATGTCCCACCTAAGCAAATTCTGCCATGCGTTTCGAAGAGTTCCACCTGGCGGGCCGGAGAGAGCAAAAGGGACGCTACTCGCAGCGGCGTAGGTCGAATATCCATCTGCCGGCCAATTGGCTTATGATTTTTGATATCGGCCGGCCGAGCCTGCGCGCTGACGATTGACGTTCGCCGGATTCATTACCGAGACAAAGGCGACTGCGCGGGGGGAGCGAGGGGGCAGGGGGGAGGCCGACCCCCCGGCTACTCCCCGCACCCCCCGGCACCCCACCCCCGGCCACTTACCTAAATCAGGAGCCCGTATTGTTGGGTATTAGTTTCTAGTTAATGGGGAGGGCGCTAAAGAGCGCCGGTTAATTGACAAAAATAACTCCCTTTACCACGGCACGGGCGAGTACAAATTCATTTTCTTATTGCGAACATAAATTACTTAACTTTATACATAAGAGGGTATGCCCGTAGTATTACACAGGCATTTTGCTTCGTCTCCGTCTGCTTGTACAAACATTAGCACACATTTGGTAAATGTATTATAAAGATATTAACTTTAAGACGATTTAAAGTGTCCAAAAGATTATAAATTGAAATATTTTAAATATATGAAATACTTTAAAATCTTACTCATATAGTAATAGATTTACTATTACTTTGTAAATAAATCGGAAAAATTTCATACCTACAATATAGTAAGAAACATAATATTAATTATATAGTGTTCCTAATTTTTAAATAGAACAAAAATTAGTTCTCTAAAAACTGCCTAGGCCCTTGGCGCTCAAATCTTTTCTACTCTGAATGTGAAAATCAAGAAGCTAAGCTATATCTTTGTTTCCAACACTTTTATTCACACCCAAGACAAAATTATTAGGAAACGGTCCAACATTTTTGGCAACACCTGTACAAAAATTGGCCAACTGCGAGTCGGGCTCGCACACGAAGGGTTCCGTACAAAACAGCAAAATAAAACACGTTTGTTGTATGAGAGCCCCACTTAAATTTATTTTATTTTATTCTGTTTTTAATACTTTGAATATTGCGCCAGCGAGATTCAGCCTCGTGACAGATACACGGACAGCGGAGTCTTACGGCCGGTTTCAATTACCTATCTATTTGTTAAAAACGTCGTCATTCAAACATTTTCCGGTTTTCTGCGATACAAATGTGACGTTTCTAACAAATAGTTATTGGTAGATAGGTTATTGAAACGGGCTGTTAGTAATAGGGTCTCACGTTTTACCCTTTGGCTACGGAAGTCTAATGTAAGTGAATATTTTACTTCTAAATGTTTGTAAGTCAGTTTAAAAACTAAGCAGTTGGTTGTGAATTTCATGTTTTTTTCTCGAATTATGATACACAGCATAGGGACATAAAGATACCTACTATATTAGGTATTGTTAATAAAATTTAATTTATATCGAGACGCACAGTATTTTTATTCCTACTAATATTATAAAAATAAAAAATAAATTGTTTGTTTGCATTGAATAGGATCCGAAACTTTTGGACCGATTTAGATGAAATTAGGCACAGATGTAGAGCAGACCTCGTGGAAGGAAAAATGTACGGTTCCGCCGAAATTTCTTTTTGCGCACTCTTCTAAAAAACGCTAGAAAAGTCACGAGCTATAATGGCTCAGCAAGATACACAGTTCTCCATTAAGATATTTTCATAATATTTAAACAAAGATATTTTAGACTATTCGCTACTACGAGTATATCATATAATATGTCAATATGGATTAATTGAACTGCATAATGTGAACAAGGATTTTGCGTCATTGGTCAATATTGACATTTGTACGCATGATTCACTGACTTCTTAATGCGAATAGACTATAATTTGTCACAATTATATTATGTTATACTAGATTTACTCGCTCGACAAGCAGCCTATCAATGAAATCCTTTTGATGTCTCGTAGATACGCTTGCCAAACTGCTTGCATAGCGTGTTGGCGCTATAACGAGGTACTCACCGCTAAGGTGGGGCTGCGCCGTGGGGCTGTAGGGGGACTTGATCTGTGGGAAACCTGCAACAAAACCTCCGGTTAGCAACAGCGAAATAGCCTCCATCAGGATTTACAATTTGGCAGGCGAGGAGAGATGGCAAATTTGATTGCCTCCGAAATTCGTGATTGCCCTTTGAGTCATTAAAGGGACGTAATATTGCCACATTAAAGTGGGTAGACAATTCCCTAAGCAACTTACTGCGGTCTACATGGAAAAAACTCAATATCGTCTATGCTTAATCGTTTATGAATAAAAAATTTGTTCCCTAATTTTGCCTTTTTTAATCAGTAGATTACCTATTAAATTAACCTTTAAATTACTAAGATACATTATAAACTTTACTAGCTATTAACCAATATGATCCTGTAACCAGTATGTAACTTTAATAAATAAATAATTCATTCATTCATTAGACTTGACACGAATTAAAAAGAGAAAATGAAGCGTAGTTTTGTAATCACTAACGTTATTACGTATTACGTTATCTGCAAGTGCAGTTATTTCACATTAGGTTTAGAACTACTATTATTTATTTTTCAATGTAACGAAGTAGTCGTTACATTGAAAAATAATTGTTTACGGAAAGTAAATGTAACAAAACACTTGATGCCGAACTGTGTCTCACTAAAGTGTCTTACGATAACGTTCCTAATTCAAACGTGGACAATTCTTCTCCTTCATCTTTCTGACTGAAAATGAGGGTGTTTGTTATTTTTTCTGCCGCTAGGGAATTGACTCAACGCATACAAAGCGTCATCTGGCGGCGTAAGTGGTATCAAATACGGTCAATAAGAATTTTCGATTCTTTTTCTGTCACCAGGCGGCGCTTGGTAGCCCGACGGTCCTTGTCGTGTCAAAAAGCTGTCACATGTCACGAATTTAAAAACCCTCATTGAGACAAAATATGACGATCCAGATACGAGTATTTGGAAACGAATTTACATAATGAATGTATTAACAATAAAAGAAATAGGTATAGCATAATATTTTAATAACTGTAAACCCGACATACATTATTTTTTAAAATAATAATAATACAATATGTCCACGCCGAAGAGGAAGAAATATTGATATTATACTGAAATTTTAAGACCATTTTAACAAATTTACTGGAAATAAATAAATTATATTCTATTCTAATAACAATAATATTATTATCTTCTCAGTTCCCGTCTTTGTTGAAATGAGGTCTAGGGGCCGGTGTGGCTACGGTACGGGTACACCGTGAACCAAGTAAATGAATAAATAGTTACCTACAATAACAATTTATTTTCACTGGGTAGGTATAAATAAAAAATCCTTCAATAAGTGTATTATATATTATGTAATATAGATTCTTACTAGTTAATTCATTCAATTAACTATTTAGAATCTTTATTATATTTTACCTACCTACATCATAATATTCTTGAACATTATTTTTCCATTCACACAAAATAATTGTTGTTTTCTTTAAACCAGGTAGCTTGATAATTCGCGAGCCCAAAGGAGGATGGGCAGAAATGTATGAACGCTGGTGTACCTATTCAATACGAGCCGTATTTTTTTATTTGCGGAAGAGAGGGCATTGAGTAACGTAGGATCAAATGCAAACCCCCGAGTATGCATATTATTTAGAAAATAACTGCATTTATTTTTATGACAAACATGAGCAATATTAGTTAAAAATAGAATTTTCCACTAAAGTTACGCAAGATATTATATTATTATTATATTATGGTTAGATATGTGTGGTGAGCTGACTAAACATTTTTATGATTCAAACATTAAAATCTTAGCCAGTTAAGAGAAATTCAGGAGCAGGTATGTTTTACATACCATACATTTTTCTCATACATTTTTTTAAAAAATATGAAGCAATTTATTAAAATATTACGCTACCCTACTACTATACCCGTAAGTTTGCCGCATTGTATTACTTCACAGAATTTGTTCCTTATTAGAAACACTATTAAATGGTTTAGCAAAAATAGGATGTGTATTTTTTGCAAACTTAGCCGGTTTTATCGCGCTGGTTTTCTGTGAGGCCGGCCTATTCGTGTTGAAGCATGGCGCTCCAAGTTGAAAGACGACTTTTCCACGCTCCCAAGTAAGAATTATGTAAAGTACCTACGCTCTCTCAACACAAAAAATCTCACTAGTAGCACGTATGGAGATGTAAAGAAATATAGCACAATATAGCCTTTAGTTTGTGTGTATTGAGTGGGTGGACCAAAATGCCCATCCTCCTTTAGTTTAAAAAATTGTACGTAAGAAATGGTGATCAGGGGCGCTATCGTATTACGACACAATAGTTGGTCCGACACAATACCGATTTTTTGCTGGCCGACTTCCGCGGTGTCGGACGGTTTTGTCCACAAGTGGGCTTTATCACGCGTGTAATTGGATTAAGATGTCCTTTTCTAAGAACATTAAAAGATTAGTTGGTGATCGATTTCGAGTGCACTTAATAATATCAAATATACCAGAAACGTTTCTAATTTCAGTTTGATAAATATTTTTTGTAGCTTAGTTTGAGATTTATTTAGGAACTTGAATGTTCGCAGAGAATTAAATAGAGGATTAATTTATTAAATAGTAATAAGACTACAAATAACAAAACATTACAGCCTTTTTGATTCCTATTTGGTCCACAAACTACCTACACTACTTAGGGCTGATTTTACAATCGTCAGTTAACTTCTATCTGAGGAATAACTGATGTAACTTTGACAGATTTTGTATGAAACACCTGTCAAAGTCACAGATTTATTCCTCAGGTAAAAGTTATTTGACGATTGAAAAATCAGCCCTAAAATCAAATTAAAATAATCAAATGGCAACGAATAATAATTGTCAATCATTGAACAGCTCCCCACCGATTTCGATGACGGACGACGATGACTGGTTTCATTAAAAACAAGACCAGCTCCGCAGGAGTTATTTTATAGTGCCAAAGTGTGTGCGTAATACACATGAGCACACTGTCTTTCTTCATTTACTCTAGTAATCTTTCTTGTCAGACGATCAGGTAATCAGCCTGCATTGTCCTAAATAGACTTCATAACAACATTTTGTTCGAACCCACGACCTCCAGAGTCAAGAGCCATCCTCTAAGCCTCTGGACCACGGAGGCGTCAAATTATTGCACTTGCAACAGTGCGATTGTCGGATAAGCAAAATATAATAACAATTTTTTAATAAGCTATCTAAACATTTTTTTGGTCTCCGATAAGGCTTGACTCTGTGTCGTCTCGTGGCGCTGTCGACGCGATAGAGCTAATGACGTCGCCGAGTGGCGCTGAGTGTTTATCGACACTCGATAAGTCGATAGTCTCGATACAGCTAGAGCTCAACACTTTTAAACACTACAGCTCGTCTAGGCCTTAGCTAGTTACAAGCATTTAAAAGATTTTGGGCGTATTTGTTTCAACTTTTTTTTTTATTCGTCACAAACATACAGATACCATTAGATGTACAAATTAATTATTTTAATTAAGTTCTCTGGAGAAGTGGAGATAATCATTAGATTGTTAATCATATTTTAGATATATGAATAATCGTTGAAATGAGTTAAAATAAAATTGTTTTCAGGTCTGTAGGTACGGTAATTTACAGTGGCAATGTGATGGAGTTTAGCGACAGTGCCAAAAACCTAGGTGTGACATTTGACTGCCACCTCTCCTGGTAGCGGTCAAATGTTACGTTTTTTGCTCACCTCATCAATATTAACGAGGTGAGCAAAAACTTCATCACTCATTGCATGCTCTGAAGAGGTTGCAAAATTTCCTTCCTATTCCTGCGAAAGTCCTATTGGCACAATCTTTACTATTACCTCTTTCAGATTACGCTGACGCCTGTTATTTGGATGTTACGGAGGAGCTACTGAACAAACTCGAGCGTCTCCAGAATTCGTGCATTAGTTTTATGTACTCATTACGCAAATTCGACTATATATCTGAGTCCCGTAACAATTTACAATAGCTTCCTATCCGCCACTTCACTCTTCAAAATACTTAAATTCTCTGCTTCTCCTACTTTTCTACCTGACATATTTACTTATACGGCGAACCGCGCGAACGGCCTACTCGCACATACAATCCAAGGAAGGTGCTCCATCCGGTGCAGTATATACCCCGTGGTATAACACCATCTTTTACGGTAACTCATACACCGTTAGAGCTGCCCAAGTGTGGAATGCTCCGCCTGAAGTGCTTCTGCCTCCGTGCAGCAGAGCCCAACAGTGGGCACGTTCAAAGCAAGGCTGAACTAAAACAAGGCTAAGAGTCATTTTATTTCATCTTTGAATATAAATATATAATTAGTATATGTAGGTTTATGTATGTATTTATATTTTTATAAAAAAAAAAACATTTTATTTAGAATAAAAAACAAGGTTTTGTTTTCTGAACGTTAAACAAAGAAAGAAAAAAAAAAGGATTAAAACTACCACCGGTTTGAGACCCGGCGAGAAGAACCGGCGTAAGAAACTCGCGCGGGTGCCACCTTTTAGTAAAAAAGATAGCCAAAATTGTTCTTTTAAAAAAATATATGTATCATACAATACAACAAAAACAAAAAAAAATGTAAACAAAAATAAATAAATATTAAATTACAATATATATACACTACAGAAGTACATTGTTTAGTTAAGTTAGTAAACTAAAATTGCCTCATAGGGTCATCTTATTCCCAGGGTGTGCAGTCCTCAATAAAATCTTTAACTAATAACCTTTGGTACACAAATGTCTTATAACTACTTTTTTAAATTTATTTATTGACAATTTTTTGACATTTACTGGGAGTTATATAATAATAGCTCCCCACACCGATTTCGGTGACGGTGGCCTGTTTCATTGAAACCAGGCCAGCTACGCAGGAGTTATGTTATAGTGCCCAAGTGTGTGCGCAGTACGCAAGAGCACTCTCTCCTCCTTTACTCTCGTAACCCAGTGGGACGGATAACCGACACGACTGGCGAGAGATTAGGCGCAGGTCCGACTTTTTACATGCCCATCCGACGCATGGATCACCTTTCTTGTCAGACAATCAGGTGATCAGCCTGAATTTTTCATGTGGGAGAGCCATGCTTCGGCACGAATGGGCCGGCTCGACCGGAGAAATACCACGGGCTCACAGAAAACCGGCGTGAAACAGCGCTTGCGCTGTGTTTCGCCGAGTGAGTGATTTTACGGGAGGCCCAATCCCCTATCCCCCTAGAAATGCCGCAGTTGAAAAGCAATTTGTTACCCCAGGAGGGTACCAACTGCGTTGGAGAATCCCTCTCTGGACGTCCATGCTCAGGAACCCCTGGAACTGAACGTGGACGTCCGGGCTGCCCCTCGTATTCTGGAGAGGGCAAAACTGCGCTCCAATCTGCTCGGGGCAAGAGCAAACGCACAAAGGCACCCCCCTCGATATTAAACATGGACTTTTGTAATATCAGGGGATTACACTCCAACCTTAATGCCGTCCATTACCACCTTGAGACGGCAAAGCCGGCTTTGCTCTTTTTAACCGAGACGCAGATATCATCTCCGAGTGACACATCATACCTTTCCCACCCAGGTTATTCTCTCGAGCACTCCTTTCTGCCCAAAGCTGGAGTGTGTGTGTATGTCAGAGATGATATCAGCTCTCGCCGCCTCAGCAATCTTGAGGACAGGGACCTGTCAACGTTATGGCTCCGCATAGATTGCGACGACCACCCTCGCGCCTATGCGTGCCTATATAGGTCCCATAGTGGTGACCCCGAGACGGACTGACTCTTGGAACACCTGCAAGCTGCTTCAGATTTTGTGCACCGGCAGATCCCATCCGCAGAGATCATAATACTTGGCGACTTTAATGCCCACTACGCCGACTGGCTCAATTCCAGTAAAACTGATTATGCGGGGAGATCTGTCTGCAATTTTGCCCTTGCGAACAACTTGACACAACTGGTCACTACGCCTACGCGAATCCCAGATGTGGATGGTCAGAATCCTTCCTTGTTGGACCTTCTGCTGACTTCAAATCCTGACGGCTACCAAATATCCGTAATCGCACCACTTGGTACATCGGATCACTGCCTTGTTAGGAGTTCTGTGCCACTTACGACGGTGTTACGACAGCGTGCTGTTAAATACCGTCGTGTGTGGCACTACAAGGCGGCAGACTGGGATAGGATGCGGTCGTTTTTTGCATCCTATCCTTGGGTGAACGTGTGCTTCTCGCCGGATGATCCCGACAACACTGCCAACTCTGTTGCCGATGTGGTGATGCAAGGGATGGAACTTTTCATTCCGTCCTCTGTAGTGCCAACTGGCGGCAGATTTCGTCCCTGGTTTAGTTCATCCCCCAAAAAAGCTTCTCGCCGGAAGCAGGAGGCTTACCAATCCTGGGCCAATGCAGTGTCTGCTCGGGATTTAAATACCAGCACATATAAAAAGGAGTACAACCTTGCCTCTAGGTCCCTCAAGAAAGAGATCATTTGGGCAAAGAAACAGCACGTCAATAGAATTGGTAAGAGACTTGAGCGCCTCCCCTCGGGAACCCGTGCATTCTGGTCTCTGGCCAAAGCTATTGAAGGAAATTTCTGCAAGCCAACCCTACCATCCCTACACGTAGGAAATGGATCGTTGGCCCAGGACGCAAAGGACAAAGCCGATCTTCTGGGCAAGCTCTTTGCGTCAAACTCGACCCTGGATGACGGGGGGCAGAAACCGCCGACCATACCGCGATGCACGAGCATCATGTCGGATATTCGGTTTCATCAGCGCTCAGTGCGAAAAGCCCTCCGTTCCCTTGATATCCAAAAGTCGAGTGGGCCTGACGGAATCCCTCCTATTGTGTTGAAAAAGTGTGCTCCAGAGTTGGCACCGGTCTTGACGCGTCTATTTCGGTTCTCCTACTCTTCTGGCATCGTCCCGGCTTCTTGGAAGACAGCCTTGGTGCACCCGATCCCCAAAAAAGGTGATCGCTCAAATCCTTCCAACTACAGACCAATCGCTATAACCTCTCTCTTCTCGAAGATAATGGAATCCACCACTAAAAAGTCACCAATGGTCGTATATCCTCGTTTCGAGGGCACATCTTTAACCATCTCCCCTAGCATTGAGATACTTGGCGTCAACATATCGAGCGAAGTCCAGTTCCGATATCATCTAGAGGGTAAGGCCAAATTAGCCTCGAAGAAGCTTGGTGTTCTTAACAGAGCGAGACAGTACTTCAGTCCGGACCAACGCCTACAACTCTACAAGGCGCAGGTTCGGCCTCATATGGAATATTGCCCCTGCCCAGAGATGAGAAATCTCTGGGCAGGGGCGCCAAAATACCAACTGCTCCCTCTGGATCGTATCCAACGAAGGGCCGCTCGAGTTGTTGAGTGCCATAGTGTTTCAAACAGCTTGGACCCCTTGGAATTACGCCGAGATGTAGCTTCACTCTGCATCCTCTATCGGTTGTATCACGGGGAGTGCTCTGAGGAATTGTTCGGAATCATACCACCTGCAACTTTTCGCCATCGTCCCACGCGAAAAACATACCATCCTCATCACCTTGATGAGTGGCAGTCTTCCACCGTGCGCTTTTCGCGTAACTTTCTGCCGCGCACTGTAAAACTCTGGAACGAACTGTCACCAGCAGTATTTCCGGACCTATACGACCTACAAACCTTCAAGAAGAGAGCGTATTCCCTCTTAAAAGGCCGGCAACGCACCTGCAGCTCTTCTGATGTTGCGAGTGTCCATGGGCGACGGTAGTTGCTTACCATCAGGTGACCT
Source organism: Phengaris arion (assembly GCA_963565745.1). Lineage (NCBI taxonomy): Eukaryota > Metazoa > Arthropoda > Insecta > Lepidoptera > Lycaenidae > Phengaris > Phengaris arion. The sequence continues at coordinate 17,636,692 of OY751449.1, read as the reverse complement.
GTTTGCTCGTTTGCCCCCTTATTTAATAAAAATAAAAAAAAATAAAAAAATTGTCCTAACCAAACTTGAAAACAACATTTTTTCGTTCCAAAGCGGGAATCAAACCCACGACCTCTGAGTCGAGAGCCAAGCTCTAACCACTAGACCACGGAGGCTGTTTATGAGGGAGTTATATAGAAATGTATACACTGACCTTTAAAAGAATTGCTTATTTTACTGAGTCTAGTCACTGGTACAGCCAGTTTGTGCTTATTCCTAGTATTTATGTTGTGTTGGTCACATTTTTTATCAAATTCATTACTATATTTTTTTACATACTCGTATAACATTATCAAAGATGTATTGAGAGAGTCCAGTCAGTATCGCTATTTCTTTAAATGTTTCTCTTAGGGAGGCACATGGGGACATCTTATAAATAGCTCGAATCGCTCGCTTCAGCTCGTCTCGCTTCTTATTTAGTATTTTTATTGTATAGTATAAGTTATAATGCATTATATTTAATCTCATTATTATTTATATAACTAAGTATGTGTTGTTCTTCAATGTTACCTTTATTCTCTTGTGTACTATCTGTGTCCGCTTCTATATCTGTGAACGTCCTGCCGTAGGTCTGCTGGCAGAGATATTTTGTAGAGTAGAGAGAGAGTTTAAGCACACCTATGTTCCTTTATCACTGTGTTGTCTTAGTTTAATTTTAAAATTATGTACATAAATAATAAATAATATCATAATAATATGATATTACATACATAGGATTTTATATAATTTTTACATTTTACAAAAAGTAAAAATTAAATAAAAATATAAATAACTAGTTGTTTCCCGCGGTTTCGTACGCGGGAACCGTACATTTTCCTGCGGTAAAACAAGTAGTAGAAATACATAAGTGGATAACGTAAATGTCAGTTGGGGTAGCTACGGGTTGATTGAGTAAGGGTTGACGTTTAGTCCCGACTCCCGACTCCCGGTACTCAGGCAGAGGAACATTAACCGGCACAGTTTAGCGCGGCTACCTAAAGCTGTTAAAAAGAAACAGTAGGAGCTTTAAGGTAATTAAGTACTGCTACTGTTTTTTTATGAAATGCACCAAAAAGGAGCAGACAGATAACCTGACGGTAAGCGATTACCGCCGCCCATGGACATTCCAGATGAGTTACGAGTGCGTTCCCACTCCTTAAAATCCCCAACCTTTGGCCTGACGTACCGTTATTACGTATCGACCTTTCAAACGTCACGCCACGACACGCCGTCACGTCACGCCGTGACATCACGGCGTTCCGCTGAGGCCGCATTGGCATTCCTGTCACGTACGCCACTCCTGTTATCGCACGCGCGGCAAGTGTGCTCCACTCCCCCGCCTTCATGATATACATGAAAAGATACCAAAGGAAATCCCGCATGAACCATACATTTTACCGCCATGAAATCTTTCCCCGTTGCTTACTCTACATCTGTGACAAATTTCATCAAAATCAATCCCGTAGTTTTGGAGCCTATTAAATGCAAACAAACAATCAAATCTTCCTCTTTAGTATATAAGAATTAGCTTTGTTTGCTGAATAAAAAAGAATATAATATTAATTTACAATTACGTAGCAGGCAACGCTCACGAATTCGGTACCAAGTACCATTAAATCATAATATTATTATGCCGTCATTATTTATTCCTACCCCTTGGCCAAGTAAAACTGTTAGTACTTTGTATCAGGCACGCTTCTTCACGCTGACTTCTATGGCGTTCTATGTGTTATATTAAATACTAGACTCTACGTAGAATATACCTAGGTAGCAACTGTAGACACCATTAGTACAATCAGGTGTAAGCCAGAGTAACTGCTCAAGTGCCAATTTAAAAATCATATATTTGGTAAACATTGAACAACATAAATATACATTAAAAAGAGAAACACAAGAAATTTCACCAAGTTGGTGCCCACTCAGCATTTCTACCAACTGCAAAACAAGCGATTAGCACTAACAGGCGCTTGTGAAACTGGGACTAAGGCATTACATATCATTAAAACTACATATTATACATGGAAGCAAAAACTTTGTACTCCGTTTTAAGAAAGTTATACGAACAGAGTATGAAATTTGATACAGTATTAAGTTTAAATGGAGGAGTAGTGAACTGCACTAATGTTTCCTTACGACAATGTTTAATAAATACATTAATTAATCAAATTTAACGTTACACACACTATTTCCGATTCTCACACTACCATTTGTTTCTTTAACAACAATAACAGCAGGTGTCGGTTTGACACAATTTTGTGACACGTTTGTGAATCTATGTTTTTCACATTCCTTATTTTTATTCATCAACATTTTTATTGCGTACCTACCTAAGAGGTAAAAAGCCTTTGACAAAAGAGCCCTAATAAACATTAAAGACTTAAAAATTAAATAAATTATGGTCGAATTAACGCCACTAGGTAATATTAATTTACTAAACACATTAGTTTCTATAAACTCGGAGATCTCATGATCACTAAACGACGTGGCCCCTGCAACAAGATTACGTCATTAACTTAACCCTCGTAGATACATCATGTTAACCCTCCCCTTACGATGCTTTTACATGGCTCTTTTGATAGCCAGTCTACGGGCATTTTTCTAACTTAAAAAAAAGACATTAAAAAATATAATAAATGTAAGTAACCTCCGAGTTTTTAAGCAGTGAGCGAGATGATGGTGATGTATCGTAGCTAAGAACACTTTCGATCTTTCAAACAAAAAATAACCTAACCAAGAGCATGTCAGGATATATCTAAGTAACTAGAACTACAAAACAGAATTGTAAGAAGTTAGTGTAAGAGCAACTTCTTTAAAGTTGATGTTTTATGGTACCGTTCACTTAGTGTCCATTGTAAAGCTGCAGGTCAGCGATATTAATCTATATTGGATTGAGCAGTTCATCCACAATTATCCTACAATAAAATATTATGCGACCCTCAGAGAATGCAAGAAGGCAATAAATTAATATCCAATCGGCGAAGGGGTCGTTAATTGGAAATGCTCCTGTCGCGACTAATCCTGCGGAATGCCGGTATTTTGGACCCCGCCCGCGTTTGCGGGGTTAGATATAGGAGACCTTTTACGCTGGTGGTGCATGTCAATTGGGATAACCAGTGGCCCTGACCCCTGTAGTCTCTGTAGCTGGGAGAGGCCAGGGATCCACAACACTGGTGACAATAACCAGCAGTTTTGACCCCTGTGGTCTCTGCAGCTGGTTGAGACCAGGGCTCTACAACACTGGTGAGGACATACTTATACTGGCAGCTATTTCATTACTGCCCCAGTAATCCGCGAACAAAGGCGCCCCCGCAGTACTGAGACTGCTCGCGTGCCAACACGACCGCCTATTGCCAATTATTTCATTAATAGTTTAATACCATATTATAAGTAAGCCACAAATATATTAATCGACAAGTGCATTAGAGTAAATTAATTTTTGGAGTCACAATTCTATTAAACTTTGTTTTTCCAAACTTTTTCAAGTTTTATGTGTGTAACTTGACTTATAATAAGAACGTGACATAATATGTGAACATATCTATCCAGCACATATGATTAAGAGATGATGATTAAGACTGATAGAAATCAGTTCACAAAATTTTATAAAAATATACCGAGAAATCATTGGGAATACATAGCACTTGGTATCTACCTTCTTAAGTATCTACTTCCCTCGTATTAAATAATAAAAAATCTTAGGACATTATTTTTCAACACAATTTCAACACTTTTTTCTTGTTGTTCAGTTTGGGTTGTCATTCAGTTCCCAAACTGAATGACAAGTTAAAATATCAAATTGTGCAGTATCAGGTTTCTGAGAAGCCGCAGCGCCTACAACAACACAATTAGTGCACAAAAACCTGTCAAAACAGGCGCCTGTACAACTGCTCAATCCAAAATAGATTAATATCGCTGACCTGCAGCTCTACAATGGCCACAGTAAGTGAACGGTACCATGAAACATCAACTTTAAAGAAGTTGCTCTTACACTAACTTCTTACAATTCTGTTTTGTAAGTTTTCAATAGAAATGCGTAAAATAGTAGACTTAATAAAAATTACTTAGTTAATTCACAACATTTAAGAGAAGTATTAGAAGCTACTGTAAGAGAGTCTTCTTTAAAAGTTGATGTTTCATGGTACGATTCACTTAATGCGGCCATTGTAGAGCTACCGTACGGCAGGACGGCGCGCGCGGCGTGTCAATGTTGTACTAAGGACCTGGTTCACAATCTACTCATAACACATGAAAATAAAAAACTTTGCCGCGTGTGAACCTATTTGCAAAATTGTTTTGTTGTTGAAAAGACTATAATTCGAAATTTGTCCCTTAGTCACTAAAGTGGAGACCTGATGAATAATATGGATATACCTAATGACTGAATGGGATCCATGATAAATCGAGGGAACTCTTCGAAAATTATATGGACACGTCATAATATAGTGATTTCGACTTTTTCTGAAGTAATCCAAGCAAAAAGTAAGCTTTTGTACCAATAATCATCATCATCATCACCACCATATTCACAAGAAACACCAACATATTATAATCACATAGGTACTAACTACTCATCAGAGTTTTGTGCACCGATATCAATGTCTTTGAAATTTTGTTATTGCTAAAATTATATTCGGGATCATCATTATCACTATAATATATTAATTTCATGCTTACTGCTACATTTTTTTCGCCGACTATTACAATAGATAATAATTATTATTTAATAATGTAGTATCTAATCAATATCATCACTGGTAATTGTTTAGTAGGCTCACAGATCGGTAATGCTCATTTGGAGAAATACCATGGCCTCTCAGAAAACTGGCATACAAGAACGCTTGAGTTTGTTTTTCCGAGAGAGTGAGAATAGTCTTTTGTAGTTATAACATTCATAAAATGTGTTAATAATAATCTAATATATAAAATTTCCATGTCACAATGTTAGTTACCGTACTCCTTCGAAACGGCTTTACTGATTTTTACCAAATTTTATATGCATATTCAGTAGGTCTGAGAATCGGCTACTGGGTATTTTATATATTGATGAGTGCATTTGTTGAATGAAAAATAGTAAATTATTACAACTCGAGACTGACGGCGACCATATTGTTTGTGTGACGGGATAGCGATCGACGTTGCCATGGTGACATACTTATTTAGTCACTTCAATAAAATAATATGGGCGAAATACTTAATATGGCAAAGCAACGTTTGCCGGGACAGCTAGTAATTTAATAAATATAACTAAAAAGAGAAAAAAGGTACATAAAGTATGAAATAAAACTTATTACCTAAATATATTTTTTTTAAATTCGACAAAAGTTTTAACCATTTCTCTACTCAATCTACATAATTTTGAAGTCGATACCAGCCAACTTGAACGTGAGTTCTATAAGACAATAGTCTTATCAGGATGTTGTTCGGGCAGGGACCGACTTCAAAATTATGAAGATTGAGTAGAGAAATGATTATTTTATACTTTTTGTGCATTTTTATTTTGGAAGTCGGTTTTAATTTTATTTTTTAATGTTTTCATGAACTTTTGTTCACATTAGATCATTTTTTACCTTTATAGAACTAATTTCGAATTCGAGATCGAGATAGAATGACTGTACATTATTCTGCTGGGTTACGCTTACACCGAGACACGACGCGACGCGGCGCTGCATTTTAAAATAGAAATTTAAATATAACATTATTCTCTACACAAGAAGATACGCGTTTCATTGCAAGAGCAGGGCCGTGTTGCGTTGCGTCTCGTTGTGAGCTGACGGTTAAATCCAATTCTATCTCCTGCGCGATTCTTTTGTGTAACTATGGGGGTTAAACATTACCATAATTATGAATGAACTTATTCTACTCTCAGCTATGGTGACATTGTAAAGGCGGGCCACCGCGCCACCGCGCCTCCGTCCTAACTGCTAAGTACAGAGTGGCTGCTAGAGGCGTTACTCACAATATTGTGACAGTCTCTGTCCCCCAGTCTCTGTCCCCAATCGGGTACGACCCGCTACGGTACAATGCCGGGTCGGGTTCCGCATTGTCCCCGTAATTGTACGGTGCAGGTACCTAGTACAGGCTCACGTGACATCAATAGACCGCTGTCTTCCGGTCTGATTTGAAAGATTTGCGGGAGGTTTGTCGGTTCTAATGTATCGCATGACTTAGGACTCTCACTATGGAGCTCTTCCTCATATTATGGAATATGGAGAAGATAAATCTCAATAATCAGAAATTAAGGGCACTCACACGGAGACGCGACGCAAAGTGGCATATGCTTGCAGTTCTTTCAACAATGCCGAAATCCCCAAACATGTATCTATAAGAAGTCAGGAGTTCTGTTTAGTACTTTTGGATTCAGGGTATCTAGGTGCAAAATCTTATTTTTTGGTAGCCCATGCTTGGACTTCTACAGAAAAAGTCGAAATCATCATATGTGTCCATAAATATAAATTTCGATGAGTTCCCTCGATTCCTCATGGACCCCATCATCAAATCACCACTTTGATGAAAACGGGACCGCGTTGGGATTATACCCTTTATATAAAAAAAATAATTTTGAAAATCGGTCCACGGACGGCGGAATTATCGATGAACATACAAAATAAAATATATATATACAGACAAATGGATAACTGCCTCCTTTCTTTGGAAGTCGGTTAACAAAACCTCAACTAGGTATTATATGTATGTAGTATACACATTACACAATACACATGCCATTTAAATATACTTTAATTAAAAAATATATCTATCCTCTTTATAGTATAGATACAAATCATTTGGGCACATTGGCGTAGCAGACGCTGCGAACGAGAAAGTATTATGAACATATCAACTATCAAGTAATTGAGTAATCAACGATTTTAATTACAGAAAAGTATCATCATTTTAACAAAATCGATGGCAAACGTATCGCAATTTGCGTGTTTTCACAATATACAATCTCGGCGTATCGACCCGTATTGTGGCACCTCCGGCGAGGTGCGCCGCCGCCCGTTTGTGCCGACATTTAATATCTGTTAAAGGAGAAATATTCTCGTACCTACTTTAATCGGTTGCTTTTGTGTTTACCTCGACGAAGTCGCTCATTCATACTCAAGGGAATAACAACCCTAAAGTGAATGGCCCAAGGTCCGAATCGCCCCGAGGAGTGGCGGAGGGCTTGCACAAAACAGTATAATGGCGTGTTAAGCAATTTTGATACTTGCGGCCGTGGTAATTGGGTTGTGTGTGCCCGGCGCTAGGGATGGGGTTATTACTCATATTTCGCTATAATTATACGACTATGTGACTGAAATTGCTTTAAAATTTACTATCAAATTCTCGCGGGTTCAATAATAATATCTATGGACGCTTAACACCACGTCAATCTGGCCTTTGATAAATACTCGAAGAACTTGCGTTACGGGGACCAGACAACGGGAAATACACATTTTATTACTTCTATACTCTCCCCCCTCTTACTAATAAAACTGTTCACACAACGGATAAGTTTAACAACGTTGCTATCTTCGTCTGATACGTTGGAAATGTCACATAATAGAAAAAGATAGGAACGTTGCTTAAGTTGTCCGTAGTGTAAATATTTTTATTAGTAAGAGGGTATATATTTAAGAATTTTAATATACTTTACACATAGGTATGTAATACACATCCATGACCCAGGAACACAGAAAACTTTATTCTTCCCTCGGCGGGACGCGAAACCGCGACACTCAGCCATTGAGTCGTCACTTAAACAGAGGTCAAAATAAGACATGCATTACATGAATGATAAATAAATTTTATGATCTCGAGAAAAAATATTATTTCAGTCATTTTTCTGAAGGCAAAGCATAGCATAGTACGAACCTTTATATAGTACAACCTGAACACTGTAGAACAGTAAGTAGCTGTGTGTGTGTGTGCTTCAATATGTGTATAATATAATAAAAATCTTAAATGTATATTATATAGTATAAAAGTATTAAATATACTTCCCGTTGTCTGGTACATGTAACACGAGTTCCTCGGATACGTAGCACAGGGCCAGATTGACGTGGTGTGAAGCGTCCATAAATATTATTATTATTATTCGTCTTTTATTGAGTTCAACCAGTCAATTAAGTGTAATTAAAAGTTAGGTATTCTTCAATTAACTTAATTAGATTATTTTTTGTTAATTGGTCGTTCAATTCTGATCGGATCCCAATTATGAGTAATTGTTCGGTTCTCTGGGAGAGGACTGTCTCTGGCCCCGAATCGGATTATTTCATTAACTAATCAGTTAAAAATTGAATCATCGTACTTAGGGACTTAAAGTTTAATTAACCAATAATCAGACTACTATTATAAATGTGAAAGTTTGTGAGGATGGATGGATGGATGTATGGACAGATGTTTGTTACTGTGTCACTCAAAACTACAGAACGGATTTTGATGAAATTAAAAATGGCAGTAGGTTAGGCTGTGGATTAACACATAGGCTAATTTTAATACTGAGTAATAAGTACGTTGGTTGGCTTTCGAGACCGCTCAACACTTGTGGCTACCGTGCTGTATAATTAATGTTGATAAAAAACTTACTTTTGCCCGCGGCTCCGCCCACGTAAATACAGTGTCCTACGGGAACACTAAACTTGTACGGATTAAAAATTGCGTGTGCTAATCCAGACCTCACACTAGTACCATAACAAATTCAATCAAAATGCGTTCTTTAGCTTTTGCCTGAACTCATTCAAACATCTATCTATCCATCGTCACGAATTTTCTCACTTATAATAGTAGTAGGATATGGTGACATCACTAGACGACACACGTCGAGCTGGGTTAATAGCAGGCAGTTAGGGCCCTTTGTCGAGGTGTGAAGAGCGCGCGCCGGCCAGCTAGCCCGACCCCTCCGCGCCCGCAGCTCCCTCCCAGCCGCGGCTCCGGTTACACCGGCCACGACCTGTTTACCGCGACCCGCGCCGGTTTCCTGCACTAATCAGCGTGTATGTTCCGCTTAACGAAATCACATGCACGCGGTTATGGCTTCTACGAGGTGGGTAATAAGGTCGGTAGTTGTATGCGGGGCATTCGCAAGTCGGGCGCGTCCCGTGTTGCCGTCTGTCGGGACAATTATTCGGTAGGTGTGCGGATTGTCGGCGATCTTGATATATCGCCATGTACGCGTATATTGTGTTCCAGCTAATTTAAAGCAGGTCATTTAAAATTAAATACTAACCGCCGAATTCCGGCGCGATGTAAATAATTTCAGGGATGAGTGACAAATAACATTTTTAACACAGCCTAAAACAGTTCTCAAGAGATTAGTGTCACTCGAGTAGCCATTTGCTGATGTTTAAAATAGGCGGTATTGAAAATTAAAAAGTTGGTATTGCTGGTAAATAATCTAGGATTTTCTAGCATTTAATTTCATAATGATCTCTCAATCATAGGTGTTCGCGAGTGACTTGTGATCGACAAACGTCAAGCTCGTTCGAGTGGCTGCGGGAGATGAAAGGGTCAGGACTCAGGGCTCGGAGAGGAAACGGCAAAAACAACCGATCCTTTGATCTGTCTAAACAACGCCCGCCGCTCGGTCTACCGCAAAATGGCCCTTATTGAGAGAGAAGGAGGGGCGAGATTGCCTAGAAACAATTACAGACTGGGCTGTGTTAGACCTAGAAGTTGGGAAGTATGCCTGGAAGGTTAACATGTAGGGACTAGTTATGTGTTTTATCAGGTGTCGGATAAAATTCAAAATTAATTCTCAAATAATATCTTTAAAATATTGATTACGATTATCAAAAAATGTTGTCTTGTACTTGAATTTAAAATCACTTTCAGCTTTATTTACGTATTGGATTTTATGGAAGGCTGGGACTATAAGATCCGGAATCAGACAGGGCCGGGGAAATTCAGAGCATATGAAATGAAAATAAAACAATAGAGCTGAAAATCAAACACACAAGTGTCGAGTCAATTGTCAATGTCATATATTATGACAGCTCGACACTTGCTCTATTGTATTACCGCAGAGTTCTATTTTCAGTGCTCTGAATTTTCCCGACCTTACGGATTCCGGACTATATGGTCGCACAGCCGTACAGCCGCATATATTTTACCTTCTTTATACCATCATGTTAAATAGTGATATAGATGAGACTGGTGATCATCTACCATGCCCATGACGGTGACAATGGTGATCAGGACAATGTAAATGATCATAGCGATGATTACTCTGACGACGACAATAATGCCTGTAATGACAATGATAATAATGGCGGTTATGATGATTACAACAAAGCTCTACCAGGCACACATAAGTGCCTCACAGGTGTGATATCAACATCACTAGGGCACTCGATACATGCAGATGAGCGTGTGGACCGTGACCCCCCCCCCCCCCCCCTCAGCTAATGCATATTCATGACACGAGGGCATCGGGTGAGATGACAAACATTAGCACCTTTTATAGAGATAAAAGTCAGCTAAAGTCTGTACAGAAAAGCATTGCCTTATTACGGATCCATTAATAGGATGGTAAATCGCTAAATATAAAATTAGAATGCCTTGAAGAAGTGCTCACCCACTGAATGTATGAAGAAAAGCAAAAAACCGGCCAAGTTCGCATCGGACTCGCGCACCAAGTGCGCGTTATTAGTCCGTTCTAATGTTTATTTTATTATGTTATTATTGTAGAAATGTCAACTGTCTAGCAACGGCTTATGAGATACAGCCTGGCGACTGACAGTCAGATAGACGGACAAACGGACAGCGGCGAATTAGTAATAGGGTCCCGTTTTTATTCTTTGGATATTTAAAGACTTTCAGCTTCTGACTACAATAATACCAAATGTCACAAGATTTTAACAAAATTATTTTAGTTCATATAATACAAGGTTTTATTTTGAGTATAATAATATTATTATGAATAATTACAGCAAAATGCACCTTTAGCTGAATGAAAATCACACATTTACAATGAAATATCGATTCCCCGTAATGTAAACTGCTGAGTGACCATAAATGAATTGGTCCTTCGAGCCGGATCATGCATCACGCAAATTATGACGTCATATTGTAGATCCCCGACACAGCGTCTCCTCGAGGAAAACTGACCTCTATCGCCATTGGCAGTAGAGCGAGTTTCCCGTGCGGTCGCGCTCATTAAGCTGGATTACCTCGGCCTCTCACTTAATAAGAAAATAGCGATGCATTCCGGCCGGCGAAGCGCTAGGCCGGGGCACACCGGGTAAAACGACTAGCCAATTTAACTTTGTAATGTTAAAATAATTGTTGTTTAGGTTTTTGTCCCAATTTCACCTACGTCCGTTGATTGGATATCATGTTATCTCTCTTGTTCCTAGTATTGATGAAAGAGAAGGCATGATATTTAGACAAACGATTAACACTAATAGGCGTTGGTGAAATTGAGATTTTATTTTACTTAATATATTTGACACACCAACAAGGAAATATATCAATACAAGAAAATACGCACATAGGTAAAATACAGATAAATTCAACCTGTATGTTTTAACCTAGAGCCTAAACTACTACCATACCAATTTTCATCGAAATCCATTCAATAGGTTTTGCGTGAAAGAGTAACAAACATCCATCCATCAATCCATACATCCACCCATCTAGCCATCCATTCTCACAAACTTTCACATTTATAATATTATTTTTAAGTATATAGTAGGATATCTGTTTTAAACGGGCTTGTTTACACATTTTGTGTTTATTTACTTCGTGATTGGGGCAACATACAACTTTTCTATCTCAGGGCAGGGCTCCGGCCCGGTACACCCCGGTATGGACGTTTGTCGCGTACTCCGCGCCAGTTAATTAACAATAGCCGGCGGCCCGCGGCCGTAACTCCCCGTGTCACGTCACACCTCCACCCCCCCATCCACCGCCAACTGTAGCACATTCCCCGCATACCCGACTTAATTACCCCACCAGTGAAATGCACTATCGAATATTTCCACCTAATTAAAACCTTGCAATTAAAACGTTACCCCGTCTCAAAGCGCGGAACAAACGTCTTAAATAGGAGGCGGGTGATCAATTACCGGGTGCTCCCCGCACGCACTGTCCGAGCCGGGGGTTCCCCGCCTGAAGAAAATGAAGCCATCTCGGGTTAAAAAGTCCAAAAGTGCCCCCACCCGGGGGGATATGGATTTTTCGCGAACAAAATAATGTTTAGCTCGACGCCACTGTTACATTTTGGGGCTCCGTTTAGGACCGTGAATGGGTGCTTTAGATTTAATTATTACTTTGGCGTGTGTTCCGTGTCGCTAGCGCTAATGATGTTCGCAGCCAATTAAACCAGATATTTATTTTTTGTCGGATCCAGTTTGTTTTTACCCGACTACGGCAATGCCAAAAGGAAGGGTAATGATTTTGGCGCTGCGTATACGTATATATCGCACCGCCTAAACTACTGATCCGATTCATACGAGTCAATTGATTCGTAACGGCCCCGCTAACATAGGCTTTGGGTAGTCGCCTAGTCGGGATAAATTTTAAACTTTTGATTACATATTCATATTTTATTTACACTTGTAGGGCGTAAGTGATTTGTATACATATTAATTTTGGTCGAATTTGGTATTTTTTATTCACGTTCGGATTAAATCGGATCTGGATTCTGGAATATCGTATGGCGTTTACGGATGTCGCTGTGTCGCCACATAGAACTGCTGGTTCATGATAATACTCACTTCCATAAAATCTCCATAATGAGGTCGGGACGCGAATTAAATAACTCATTGTAAATAAGCGCCCAATTCCTATTCAGGGGGTCATCATAATCGGCGGGGGAGTGGGACGCCGCCACACCACCCTCGCGGGATCGAGCGGGACGGAGATCAGCGACACTTGCCAAGAGGAGTTTTATTGGAGTCCTCGTAAGGCTGTTACGATCGCGCCGGCTTACAATTTATTAAATTTGCTCAGTCGCGGGAAATTTGCTCGGTCGCGGGAAATTTGCTCGGTCGCGGGAAATTTGCTCGGTCGCGGGAAATTTGCTCGGTCGCGGGAAATTTGCTCGGTCGCGGGAAATTTGCTCGGTCGCGGGAAATTTGCTCGGTCGCGGGAAATTTTCTCGGTCGCGGGAAATTTGCTCGGTCGCGGGAAATTTGCTCGGTCGCGGGAAATTTGCTCGGTCGCGGGAAATTTGCTCGGTCGCGGGAAATTTCATCGCTCGCATTAAACAAGCAGCTGAATTTTTATCTTTTAGAATATTATACAACAAGAGCTTTATTCTACTATTCATTATATGAAATTACATAAATGTATAATATCTGTTCTTGCCTTTTATCTATACTAACATAATAAGGAGGAAGATTTGTTTGTATGTTTGTTTGTTTGTATTGAATAGGCTCCAAAACTACTGGACCGATTTCCATAGAATTTAGCACAGTTATAGAGTAGACCACGGAAAAGATATGTTTTAAAAACTACTGTATGTACTGTAGAGAATAAAGTTTAATTTTGAATAGCTATCTTAAAAATGCAACGCCGCATCGCATATCGTCTCTTTTTGGTGTGAACTGACCCTAAGTAACATGAAAACTTACTCAACTTATGGAGAGATCTGTTATAACTTGCAACTCCTCGAGTACTTTATGATGTTTGTTTATAATTAGTTCATGTGTACCCGCTACCCACTACCCGCTACCGCTACCTATGTATTCGAACAGCTGCGACGTAATGGTCCACTCGGCGCGGCGCCCCCAAATGACGTAATAACTCCCGACCCAACGACACCTGACGTTTGCTAAATACTGTAACATGTAATTTGGGGGTAGGCGTACAATAGGTATACCTAGGTGAGGTGGTAGGTAGTAAGTACCTACATAGATACAATAGTCTTGTTATTAGGTGGTGGATAGTAAGTTAATACTAAAATGTTATTGTTACAATTTCGACAAACGCACTAAAATAACCCTCCTCATGTATCGTTTTCACTTTTAGTGATACTATCAAAAAGTACTTTAATGTTCTTAGGCACGATGAGAGTAATTTTGGATTTGAAATGATGAATGAAGTTTTACTTTTGCCCCGTGTACTTTGTTCACGTCATGTTTGTTTAAAAAAAAAGCGAAAGTAGGTAGTCTACGTATACTTTTTTTAATGAAATGCCTCCGGCGCGAAACGCAACGCAAGCGTATTTTACGCCGGTTTTCTGTGAGGCAGTGGCATTTATCCGGTCGGCGGTTGAACCGGCCCATTCGTATCGAAGCATTACTTTCCCACCGTCCCACGTAGTATTTTTTTCTTCTCGAAAGTTGTTTGCTTAGCAGGAACTTTTCAGAGCAAGAACTCTTCCGCTACCTTCGGAAATTTAACAATCAAAAGTCCTAATAGTTATTTTACACGAACTTATTAAAATTCGCAACGTCTGGAGATGCCGAACGGTACTCTGAGCCGCTCGCCGAGCCGCTCGACGGCGCTCGGGAAAAGCGAATCCGCGGGAAATGTCGCGCCGAGAGGTCGAGTGTCCTCTATTATTGTTGTATAAACAACACGCGAAAATAAACCTTATTACGAACATGTAAGTCTCATTTCCCGTCGCCACAGATAGTTTCGTTTTGAGGCTAATTACTGACGACAGCTCTGAACAGCGAACATACGAATTTGCATCTTACGCTCCGGCGATAAGATCGTTAATAAACTTTGTGAAAATCTAGTATTTGTTTACCGCTGCCTACATAAAAATCTAATCTGTTTGTACTCGGTTTAATTTTTTACACAAATATTCCTGGCTCTATATCTAACAACATCTTAACACAGATTAAGTGGTCAAAGCGTACGCGAAAGGGAAGACATCATTGGTTTCGCAATTTTAGGCACCCAAAATAGTCGGTGATTAAAATTAAACTTATTTCTAATTTTTTTATTGGTTTCTTTGTTATTAAATACTAACAATCTAATATACAAGTATTAAGTATACTCATTTAATTTATTATATGGCATTACTGCGTTTCCAAATACTAAATCCATGTATTAATGGGAGCATATTTGGGAGCAAAGTTTTCCAAATAAAAAAAATATATATAAATTATCTTTGATCAATGATTTAAGAGTTTTATTTTTTGCATTATTATTGCATTTTATCTCTATCGAATGTCATAACCAAATGTGGGTGAGCCCTGCTTCGGCTCGAATGGGCCGGCTCCACCGGATAAATACCACGGTCTCATAGAAAACCGGCGTGAAATACGGCGCTTGCGTTGCTTTTCGCTGAGTGAGGTTACCGGAGGTGCAAGGGGGTCGGGGACTTTAAGGACTAAGAACGCACTTGTGACTCTGGTGTTATGAGTGTCCATGTCCGGCGGCAATCGCTTAGCATCAGGTGATCCGTCTGCCTGTATGCCAGTCATTTTAATATGAAAAATGAACGTGCAAACTATAAAACAAGCATACCCGCGCGTAGCGATAGCGGTGCGAAACTAGCTATTAGAATGTGGTGCTTTGTGCGGAGGTGTCGGGCCGCGCGCTCTCCGCGCCCTCCGTTATTATTACACCGCACGCCTCGCCTGCTGCACCCCCCTCCCCTCCCCTACCCTCCCCCGCCTGGCACCCGCCCGCACCCCCTGTGGCTGCCGGGCTGATTCTTAGAGGTCTTGGCTGTTATGTCGAGCTATTTCTTCTCGTGACTCATCACACCTTTAAACGGGGCAGAGCTATGATTAAGCACGAGTGGACCGGCTCGACCGGCCTCACGAAAAATTGGCGTGAAATAACGCTCGTGTTGTGTTTCGATGGGTTAGTGAGGTTACCGGTGGCCCGAGGTGGGGTGGGTATTTAAAAGGACGCACTTGTAACTTCTCTGGTGGTGCTGGTGTCCATAGACGACGGTAATTGCTAGCCATCAGGCGATCCGTTAGGTTGTTCGTCCTATATTTAAAAAAAGACTAGACCCACTTAAACGACCTCGACAGCAAGTGTGGCTCAATGGTTGAGCGCGTCGGTGCTCAAGCCGGAGGT
The DNA here is from genome assembly GCA_963565745.1 of Phengaris arion. Taxonomy (NCBI): domain Eukaryota; kingdom Metazoa; phylum Arthropoda; class Insecta; order Lepidoptera; family Lycaenidae; genus Phengaris; species Phengaris arion. The sequence continues at coordinate 17,620,705 of OY751449.1, read as the reverse complement.
CGCGGGTTCGAATCCAAAGGAACAAAAAATTTTGTGTTCCTGCGTCATTGGTGTATATTATGACGTGTATAATATTATGACGTGTATAATATAATTACGTGTATAATATAATTCACAGTAATAACACACAGTACTTCTTGCACTATTTTAACACCACTTTAATAAGTATTTTACATTAATTTTAATATATTACACGACCAATTTCGACAAAGTCATCATCAGGTGTGTGACTTTGTCGAAACCGGTCGTGTAATATATTAAAATTAATGTAATATACTTATTAAATTGGAAATAGTGCAAAAGTCCTGTGTGTTATTACTGTGAAACATGAATTTCCACCAAGAACCTACAGTACAATCAATAACATATAATATAATTACGTGTATAATATAATTACGTGTATAATATAATTAAGTGTATAATATAATTACGTGTATAATATAATTACGTGTATAATATAATTACGTGTATAATATAATTAAGTGTATAATATAATTACGTGTATAATATAATTAAGTGTATAATATAATTACGTGTATAATATAATTAAAATCTTATATAAATTTGTACTGTATAAAAGTATTACCTAAATATATTTTCCGTCGTAATGTACCCGTAGGCCGTAACACAAGTTATCGTTAACTTAGCACGGGACCAGATTGACGTGGTGTGAAAGCTGCCATAGATATTATTATTATGACATTACCTAGCTTATTCCAGATACAAGCTATCACCTGGCTATAAAATCTAGCTTGGGATTTCCGCAAATTGGCCTGGTTAGCCGTTAGGCTTTGTCTGTTGCCGTCATATCGATTATGCTGTCGGTACCCCCATTGTTGAAGAGAGGACGGCGCGTCGTCATCTAGCTGAAGTACCGTCGGCAGATTTATGCATTATCAGATATATAAATTTAATTTCTTAATTGCATAATTTCAAAACAACTGCTATGATGACCTCTGTGGCCCAGTGGTTGAGCGCGTCAGTTCTCAAGACGGAAGTCGCGGGTTCGAATCCCGCCAAAGGTACATTAAAGTTTCATATGGGTCATGGATGTGTATTGTATGTAGTATAAAATATTAAATATATCTATTTCCGTGGTCTGGTGCCCGTAACACAAGTTCTTCGAGAACTTACCACGGGACCAGATTGACGTGGTGTGGAAGCGTATATCTAAGCGTATATATAAGCGTATATAATATCTATGGATATTATTACTAAAATCGCCATTTGAAAATCACTATCAAATATTTGGATATATTTGCATAAGAGGGAAGTTCTTTTGTGTTCATAACTTCATAGTAAGAACGGAGAAATGCGTTAAGCTACCAGGATCTATTGCTTGAAATCTTGAATAGTCCAGTCTTAACTGCCAATCAAATATACTAAAACAACTGGGTCTCACACCAAAATGGATAAGCTATACAATGTTTCGTCCTTGTCTGTCAAGCGACGTTTCCAACGTACCAGACAAGGACAAAATATTGTATATAGCTAGCATATAGCTTATTCATTGTATAAATATTTTTATAAGTAGGGGGGTAAGTATCTAAAATAATAATTAATCACATCATCATGTAACATACGTGAAGCATAAACTTTGTACCCCTTTTTACGCAAACTTATGCGAACGGAGAAATATAAGATTTGGCACAGTTTAAGTTTACATGGAGGAGGAGTCAGCTGCAGTATTTTTTAAAAATAATAATGCTTAAATATACATAAAATAAAAAAAAAATTCGTGTCAAAGAGGCAAAAGAATCCTTATTAAAGTTCAAACTAAAAAATGAATTATGACCACTAGGCGACCACTACTATATTTGAACTTTTAGATTTTGTACTCCAGACAAGTAAAGTAAGTCTGACACGGTCCTTTAATTATGATGATCTCAAACGCCAAAATGATTGGATAATTAAGACGTGTTTGTACCGGTCGAGCCGCAGTACGCGGGGGTATGCAAATGCGTTCCACATAGCCTCGCATGTGTTAGCATATGCGAATTCGTTAACCTGTCTGATAGTGGAGCCACGAATAATGCCATTTACGTAACGTAAAAACAATTACAGAATCTTTGGTCACATCAGTTCCTGCGCGAAAAAACGCGATTTTTTATACAAATTAAAATTATATTGCACTCTTTACGGATGAGCTGATTTAAAAAAAAAATTATAATATCAATTGAATCAATTGAAATCAGCTGTGACCTTTTCAGCGACGTAGACACATTCATACTAGATATTTCTTTCGAATTTAAATTTTTGTCTGCCTTCTTTACATTGATAGTGAATCATTTCCCCAAAGTTTCTGTAATTGATTTTGCAAAACGCTAGGCCACTGCTACTGCAGGAGCTTCTACAAACTAGGAAAGAGTTTTTTTCCAAAGGGCTAAGATACCAAGAGCCCTTATGGTTTTGAAAATATTGGTCCTGCTGATAGTGAACCTGGCGGTGAATATGGACTCATTGTTCATGGGAAAAACATTAGTCCATAGCGAGAACTCTATTCTGTTACGGTAAATATAGTCCAAGGACAGTTAAAAATTTCTTCGGGTTACAAGTTCAGTTCTGTGCTTCTTGCATGGCGCGATTACGCTGGCCGCCACCACAGTCGCTGACGCTGCCGCCTTATCTCGTGGCCACTCGCCGGGGCCGCATCACCATCGTGGTAATGCTCTCGTGCTAACGAGCTGCACGCTGATGGGAGGTGTTTAACAGCGACTTCAACTACACTCTATCACACACCCGGAGAACAGGTGTCATGTCAAATACCAACAACGACCAACAGTCAAAGATATTTTCACAATTATTGATCAGTTTCAAATTCAGACTGAATTTCGAAACCTAAGCTTAGTAGCTAGGTTTCGAAACTCAATATTTTTTTTACCTTCTACATGAGTGAATACTGTAACCATCAATTATTTTCAGTAGTATTTTTCTAGATTAAAAATTTCATAAGCTACTCTAGAACTAAAAATTTCCTGTTAGAAAGTTTGGTCGGATTAGAAGATTTATCCCATTCTTAAGCTAGGATTAAGGGTTGTTATTATGCTACGGGATAGTTGATGACGGGATATTCATCACCAGAAGCCCAATTTTCGTATTTAACTTACACTTTCAATTTGTAGAGCGTTTGACGTTTATGAGAATACCATTTTGTTCGATGATATCGAGACTGTATCGTGACTGTAAGATTAAAATAGCAGAGTTGACCTTCAGAGCCATGTTTATACTGTTCTAAAAATATATATAAGTACCTATATGTGTCAGAGTTCATTGCATAATGCGTAACATCTACTCATGTGAGCATTCTGTCAATTACTCTGATTTATGCACCATAAAGATTTCTTGTATTATATTCATTATCGCTATAAAATTGTTTATTTGTATATTGGTCAATTTTGACATTCGCACTGATGACTCATTGCAAACTTAACACGAACAAAGTGAAGTTTGGTTTTAAATGTAACCCTAAAATACGCAGTGCGTGTGCGGACGGTACTGTCGCGCGTTGTTTGTGGAACAAGGCGCGGCTAATATTCGCCTTCCGAAGCCACTCCGTTCACACCTTCACGCGGCTTGAGGCGCGGAGTGCTGGCCGCCGTCGGCCATGAGCGACCGCGGGGAGAATATGTTGCTAAAGACCACAAAATTATCGGTAGAAGGTTTATGGTGGGTCATATTTCAAAAATATTTTCGACATGGATCACAGAAAATGTTGGACTTTGAACTTGGCGTTGGACTGGGCAAACACTCATAGAACAGCTGGGCTATCACGATTCCCAATCAACTCGTATTGGATAACTTATCTGCGCTTAGACAAATGAACGCTTAGGCTGGGACTGTAATTGTCTGGAATCCGTAAGGCTGGGAAAAAGTCAGAGTACGGAAAATAGAACTCTTCGATAAAACAATTTAGCTGAAATACTTGAATACACCAATACTTGCTGAATACGTCAAAATACTTGCTGAATACACCAAAATACTTGCTGAATACACCAAAATACTTGCTGAATACGCCAAAATACTTGCTGAATACACCAAAATACTTGCTGAATACACCAAAATACTTGCTGAATACACCAAAATACTTGCTGAATACGCCAAAATACTTGCTGAATACACCAAAATAAATCGCGACAGCGTCGAACTTGTAGTTTTAAGCCTACTATAAAACCCAAGTAAACCTTCAAAAAGACGTTAAACCGTGCACCTTGTACCACGACCAGACAAACTAGTTCCTCGCGAAAGGGTTGGGACGCACACGCGCGCCGCGCACGCACACACGCGCCGCACACACACGCGCGCCGCTCACACACGCATGTATGGCCGCGTACACACACGCCCCTCGTAAGGGCCGGTGCACGCCATTGTTATGTTGGTCACAGACGCGGCCGGTGAGACCTTCGACAGTGCTCGGCTAAGTCATCATTTGCTGGTGCGTCCCATACCTGAAGTCTATAAAGTACTTTAGTGTAAATTGTATTCGGTTTATCTGAATGAAGCTGCAATAATTCAACTTGTTTCAATGCAACGGACGACCCAGACATTTAATGTCTGTGATGGTTTAGGACATAATATGACTAGCATGAACTTGACAATAAACGAAAAAGAGTTGACGAAAGAGAGACTAGTTGTAGAGAAAATTATCTCTAAATGAAATATGAATATGAATCAAAAAGTTTCGATGTTACGAATTAATTAGGTATCTACTATTAATTTTTGGATTTGAGTTTGTTTAAAGGAATCAGTATAAAAAGTTCAATAACCTCTTTGCTTAGAATAAAAATATTTAATTTTAATTAAAGCGAAGAAGAAGATTGTGAAACAGAAGCTTCTTTTAAAATAAAATAAAATTAAAACTCTAAACATTTATTGATTAAAGTTAAATAAAATCACTGACAAACAAAAGACAGTAACATCTTTGGTAGATAATAATTAAACATGCTGTGGATTAATATGATGAATAATATTATATTATATGGGTCTGTTTCATAATCTATAGGTAAGCGTCAGACAGTTTATTTGCATGTTTTGTCTCTATCACTCGATTTAAAGTAAGCAGCGACAAAACTTCCGAATAAGCTATCCGACACTTTAGAAGATTCTGAAACAGGCCCTTAGATAGGTAAGTACATAGACGTATATATTATAGACGGGGCATGTTTAGGCAAAAAGTGTCTCCAGTTAAATGGCCCCACTTTTGAGATTTTTTAGGCCATTTTCACATTTATGTATGGTGAAAACAAGACCAAATCAAATGATTTATTGCAAGAATGTGGTATACATAAGCTCTTACAAAATTACAATATTAAAAGGATCCTACATTCTGCCATCAGAATGGCGTGTGCAAATAAACATGCAGGTGAGCAAATTTATAGTTAATCTAGCTAAGCCAAACATTTTAAATTAATTTAAATAGACATACAGTTCATTTTAGGTATCACAATTACTCATAACAAATTAAATTATACATAATTCAAATTAACATAAAAAATAATAAAAAAAAAAGTATTGATTAGTCAATAGTCAATAATAATTAAAATTACACATGACAATAAATAATATTTATAATTAATTAATTATGCACAAAAGAGATCATAAACACTGTAAAAGCATTTATCTATTAAGTATTTTTTTAATTCATTTTTAAATTTTTGAATACTGTCTATATCTTTAATACGCCGAAGTAAATTATTGTATATTGTAGTTGACGTGCCGAAAATACTCTTTCTAACTCGTGTAGTTTTAGATTCAAGACAACATAATTTATGTGCTAGCCTTTTGTTATTGATTCGGGTGAATAAAGGAATGTCTGTTGGTACAAATAAGACTACTTCATATATGTACAGACATGGCAATGTAAGTAGCTTCTATTTTTTAAAGTAAGGTTGGCAGCTCTCAATTGTACGTGTATTTGCTATAACACGAATACATTTCTTTTGCGCCTTAAAAACGTTCTCACGCATGATGCTGATGGACCTCACCGATGATGATGCACCTCGGGATGGCTGACATTTGAAGTATGGTAAAAAACCAAGATGGCGTAATTTTATAAATGTATGAAGTTTTGTTCTGTCAAATGTACGTCATAGCCTATCTTGAGTTTTAAAATCTTTGGGTAAGTATGTTTATTTAGGTATAGCTAAAAATACTTACTTTAATACTATTTGGAGAATTTGTGACATACTTTTAAATAAATTTCAATATCAAAACGCATGAAAATTAACTGTCCTATAATATTATTATTATGGTAGTTCTATTAACACGATTTGCTCTTATTACATCCAACAACTCAAACACTTCAATGATATAAAAACAAAAGACGTGAGTCATCGCAAAAAATCTAATTCTTTATTTGAAAGAGCTGTCAAATAATCAATTAAAGGCGCGCTCGAGTGTCCAGTGAATGGGGTATCAGCTATCCCATTAACAAACTGACAAATCCCGCTTTGTCCCACGAAGTATTGTGTTGGACAGGCGGGACAAAGACGAGGTGTGAGCCGGGCCTTTTCTTCGCGCACAAAGAAGTTTTTGCTGCGTTCTGCAGATACATGTGGGCATTAGAATAATGATAATCTGAGCATCGACTGCCGATCAATTGGTTGATTGTTAATTGCTCGTTAAATCATTACAGCCGTTTCGCTTAGCTGACGTGCCCCTGCCCACGCAACGGTAACCCGGGTTTCTAGTGGGTTTCAATTGTATGCGTTAACTGATTTATTTGAAACGAGCCGGTGCACGCAAATTCGTTTGCGTTGTGATGACGAAAACGGAAGCCTACAACATCAGCTATCTGCCAGAGAAAGTCCCTTGAACATAGGACATGCCGTTTCAAAGATTAACCGGAACAAACCGAGAGACATAGACTGACATACCATTTTTTTAATTGATTTTTATTGCAAGTACCGTATATATTTGATCATTACATATGAAATCGGCGTTTTGCAAAGGAGGAAATAGCGGTATAAATTTGAAATTGGAATTCCTAACCAAAGAAGATATATTTGAGATCAAAGTGGTCAGTACGACAAAACGCCAATTTCATATGTAAGGACCTAATACTGTGCATTCATTGAAAAGCTGTTAATTTAAATTTCCAAACAGACACTACAATTTAATTTTTTTGTATAATTAGTCCAAACTTCTGCGTCATATCAATTACGCTGTTGAAGAATTAATGAGGCTGCTACAACTTTCCTTATAGCAGTTTTTGCTACTCAAAATATAGATCGAAAGTCGTAAGGAAAGACCAAGGTAACTGTAACGGTAATGCAATATCTACAATTCTACACTAATATTATAAAGAAGAAAGATTTATTCGTTTCTACGCTTTGTACGGGCCCTAAAACTACTGGACCGAATTTGATGAAACTTGGCACAAGTATAGAGTAGGTCACTGGGATGGACAAGGGCTACTTTTTATTGCGGAGAAATGTACACTTCCGGCGTAATTTTCTTTTGCGCGTACCAAATCGTGGGAAACAATTTTCAGCTAATATTGTGGCACAAAGAACATACTTAGTTGTGTGAAATCTCCTACGTATCTCCTCGTCTCGTCCTCTATATCGTCTCTTAATGTCTTAACGTAAAAGTCTAATTTGAAGCCGAAATATATTATAATTGCAATTTCACGGGTGAGTCACGGCGAGTAATGGGCTTGGCGCGGGCGGCAGCGGGTACTTCCGCCGAGTTCCTGTGCTACGGGGTACATATAGAAGAGGTAGAGAAACAATAAGGAGTAGACAGATAAAACAATCTCTAAACGTTACGTCTTCTGAGCTCCGATTTCACCAACGTATTGAAACTACGTTTAACGCTGAGCCTCGTTTTAAGATATGTCTGTGAGTCAGAGAGAGATTAAATCTGAGTTTAGCGATAAGCGTGTTTAGAGAAATTTGCTGAAACCGGGGCTAAGGGTATATTCACAACGGTCGGTTCTACTGATGTATCAGTCTCTGTTGCTTGATATGAAGTAATCAGCGACAAAACTTGCGAATAAGTTATCCGACACTTATTTTAGGCGATTGTAAAACAGGCTCTTAGTGTGATTCTTGATATCTATTATCTAATGTTATCTGATGATGATGATGATGATAATGATGATGAATTTACTAAGCTCCTGTGATAATTGGTAATACAAATGCTATATTACATGTTTTTACTAAACATGCAAATACAAATTTAATTTGAGCATAGACCTTTGTTCAAATAACTTATAATTGCGCTTAATAGTTTTGTAAATATAGTAGGTACATAATATTTTGAAACACATTAATTATTCTAATTCATACATTAATTAAATAGTCATTGTAATCTCTACAACAGCTTTTACGTCAGTATATTAAACAGAGGAACGCTCAGCCCCCTCGGTCGTCGCCGTAAACTCAGCGCCAGTTGCTGAGAAGAATTCCCACTTAATTGATACAGTCCTTTAGCAGAAACATTTACGAGACGTTTTCATTAACCTCTTCATTTAGATGTGGAAAGGTTTATTTTGAGGTTAAGATAAATGAAGTTTACACTCTTTAGACTTTTTGTCTTGTTTGTAAGCAAATTTGATCTTTAATACAAAAACCGCTGTACGAATTTGATACAAATTTGGCACCTAGATATTTTGCAGCCTGGATATTATTTTGAACGCATAGGCTACTTTTATCCCCGTTAAAATATTCGGTTCCCGCGGACTCGCAGGTAATACTAGTTTTAAATCAATTGTTAGGCTTCTAGGATGCCCTATAGTTTGAAAGGCCTAATTAGAAAGAGATGACAATATGTGCATTATGTAGCGACGGCTGCGCTTGCGCCACCGCAGGGGGACTATCGATCGAGCTCCAAGCTCTACCTCCGAAATTCATCACCCGTATGCAAAATGTTGTACCAGGTACCGCTATTTGCTTCACCAATATTATATATGATCAAATATCTTGTGCGATTATTATTAGAGTATTTTAATTAATAACATTTATAAAGATCAGCAGTCCTAAAAGTCATTTACTTAATCTGTAACATAAAGTTAATAAGCCTAAGAATAAAATTATTCTGAACTAATAATCTATTCACTGAGGGCAGCCTTGTGATTTTTAATTTTAATGTTTAATAACTTTATAGGAACTGTAGTTAACATTTTCTTGACTATTCTTATTAAAAGAAACTGTCAAGGATTGTTTTTCTCGTGAAAGTCTTTGGCATCTAGACAATCTAGACAAGCATGTGTGCTGTAACAGAGAAAAGAAGAACAAAGAACAGAATATTATTTAATATCTGTAGATGCTTCACACCACGTCAATCTGGCCCCGTGCTAAGTATCCAAAGAACTTGCGATATAAGAAGAAAAAGACGTGTATTTCTTGCGAAGAAATACACGTCATAATATTTAATACACATCCATGACTCAGGAAACTTTATGTTCCCTCGGCGGAATTCGAACCCGCGACCTCTGGCTGGGGCGCCGACGTGCTTAACCACTGAGCCACAGAGATCGTCAATATTGAGATGATTGACAAGATTATTAAATTGTACGTTACATTTATTGTTAAATATTCTGTACTGCAGGTATTCCATTATCTCCCGCGAATTCAATAATCATAACAATCATTTACTTGAATAAACAACAATATTACCTGCGCATATAATGAACTGTAATGATATAATTGTGTGTATTATCATTTAATAATAAATAATTAATATTTAACTTATCAGAACAATGTTCATTTCAACGCTTGGAAGCGATGTTAAAAGTGAAATTCCGCATATTTTGTGTGGAATGCATTGTAGGTGGTTCTGGGTATTATTTCATACATCAATTGAGTTTATATTCAGACATGTAGCACAAGATGTTCCTAATGTTCTGGAAATAAAATATAAAATAAAACCTACACTTTATTTCAAGACTTTACAGTAAATTACAAATGTTGAAACTTTTGTCAATCACCTTATTAGTTAGGTAGTTGAGTCCTACACGAGGTATTCAAATGAAGCCGCTAAAGCGTAGATCGAAAAGGTGCGATAAAATGTTTTTTTTTTTTGTTTTTAAATTGTGTTTTACCAAAAGCAAAACAGATTATTGTATAAACAAAACCGCTAAGATATCGCAAATGACGGACCGTACTAAACTCTACAAAATGCACGCCTTGTTTGCCGACGGGTTTGGTTCCTCTACTGTAAGATAATGTTTCTTAAGTCGTTTCTACAGTTTTGTCTATTATAATCATTATTGAATATTTAAATATGTTAGCTTATAAACTGGCGAAGATTTAAATTTTTAAGTAAGAAAGGTTATCATTCATTTAAGAAAAAAAAAACAAGAGCCGTTTCGCTTTTAATGTATAGCGAATACATTTCAACGATAAGGTAGGTGCTACATATATAGAAAATAAAGTGATGTATAAACTTATAAAGTATTAAGGTGTATTTTTAAAATCTACATGTTAATTCTAGGAATCATTCACGGTCTCTTACGTACGTAGTCACGGTACTTCGATACAAAAACATAAGAAATGTATAGGTATAAAATTTATTTAAATCAAACATAGTTTGCAATAATATATAGCCTAAGTACATAGCTATCTTATTTACTATACAATATTCAGAAAACTTTGCTGACTCAATGTATAAAATATAATACAGCATAACTTAATTCCATCGACATAACAAACAGCCTCTTACACATAACGCAATACGGCAGACGACAAGACAAGCCTACTAACGAACTCTACTTGAAGTGTGACTTAAGTTAACGCAGCTCTACCATTCAAATAGCTTGTGATTACTAACGATTCAGTGCTAGCAAGTATTGCCATTTGCCATACACTCACATTTGATAAAGTAAAATTAAATTAATAAGCTTCATTTTGTAATATATAATTTTGTTTTTGATTTTTCTTGTTTCATGTTCATATTATTTCATGAATCATATTATTGTATTTTTATAGCGTAAATCTATGTATGTAATGTCATATTATGTCGAAAATGAAATGTCTTATTTTTATTATATAAAAACATAAATACTTTACACTTCTACATGATAGGAAGCTATTCAGTTGGGTATAGTGTCACTAATTCTACAAGATATAACTTGCCAATATTAAGAGCAATTAGATATCAGCTAAATGACTTAATAATTCAGCTTCATTTGGCCACTACAAATCATACAGGCTGATGTCGCGTCGCACGGCCAACGTGTTGGCGCTCGGTGGTAACCCGACGCCGGCGCTTTGTCCCGCATAAAGCCAATTAATAAAAACAAAACGCTAATTAAACGCGCCGGGATATTATTACCCCTTGCTCCGAAACTCGTCTGGTTCGCATTTGACCCTAAACTAAACTGCGAACTACATAATACTGAGGAGGACGAGGGAGGAGGAGGGAGGACTGCAAAACTTGGTAGATTTTTTTACTCAACACAGGACGTCTCTTTATAATATTTGTTTAGTAAAAAATAGGCGTTTTATAGAATAGCTGTTTTACAGAGTGTTGATTTGATCTTAAACAGCAAATTCTTAATTTCGAAACTCTAAAAACATAAAATTAAAACGTTAAAGAACTCCAATAAAAAAAAATGATTTCTAGAGTAGCTATTTTCTATAAACTGCAAAGGCAATTCTACATTTCTAAAATTCACATAGGAACTCTACATTTTTTTTAATTGCAAATATTTATTAGAACTTTCCAATAAAAATAATGTTTTTCATATTGCATATTTAAGTTTATATTACATGACGTGCTTACTTATGGCCTATCTCAACAACAAGTGCTCAAGTAGTCAAGATGACACTTCCTTCTTACTGAGCGAAAAGCTATGCCCCTAATCCTTAAAGCACTATTGTTATAATTATATTGTTAAGTTTTTATAGTAACAGTTTAACAGTTAATAGTTACTTGTAGAATGTAGAGTTCAAACTATAATAATAGTATAAAGTATATGGTAAATATGCCTAATAAGATTTTAAAACTAGCAGCTGTTGATATAACTGTAATTGTGTAAATTCATTATTCTCAAATTGTATTTACTAATTATTTAATATGTTCTTAATATTATAATCTACTTCAAAGTTATTAACAATTTTGGAATGTTTAGGCGGAATGGATAAAATAGCATAGATAAAAAAAATGGAATTAATTCCAGTATAAAAAATAACTATCCAGTTTGATAGCAATTTACGTCCACAATATTTGCAGTAAGCGGTTTTTGACCATATAATATTCACGAACAGATGACATTCAACTTAAAATTCTAAAACATCAAGGAAAAGGTTGTTTTCCGTTCTGCCTTTATTTGCAACCATAGACAATTCAAATTGCGATAGAGCTCTTTATATTCATCTAGATAGTCTCCACTCTCCTTAGGATTCTCTACCTACTTTCTATTGAATTGTCGTCAGTCTACCCCACAGAGGGTACATTGCATGTCCAGGTTTGCGTTAGTCACTGCTTAGGGTGTGTACTCACCGGGCGGCGGGTGCAGCAGCGGCGGGCCGGGCAAGAACGCTGCCGCCACCGCGGCCTGCGCGTTGAAGGCGGCGGCGTAGGCCACGCGGCTGGCCATCGAGGCCGGCAGCGGGAACTGCGGCGCGTACCGGTCCCGCTCACTCAAATTAAGCACTCGCTCGTCCCGCTCGAAGTACCGCTCGCGTTCGCGGCCATCTGACAGCCCCAGCAGCTCCTGGATCGCAAACGGCGACCGCTGCGGCGCCCGCGGTGCACCTGGGTTCGCGCTCATGGCTTGCATCGTCGCTTATCTTAGCATCGTTTTCGAATCGATTGAAAAGCACAAGTTTATTTTATAAAATATCACTTTATTGTTTTATGCACTTCGGTGAAATGTATTTGAGACCCGATGTTTAAATCGCGGGAACTGCGGTCGCGTGTACCACGAGCGCTCGCCGCGTCGTCCGGAGCGCTTCTGGCCGCGGCGCCGCCCGTCGCCGGGTAAAAACGAGAAAACCCCCCGTGGCTCGCGGGCCCCGGCGCATCGCCTACTAAAAATCGTAATTCACCGCCCGCCCGGCGGCGCGGGGCCCTTTTGGAGCCGAGGCGCACGCGACGCCCCGGCCACAAATGGTCGTAAGCGCCGCACCGCGGAAGCACGTCGGGGCTGTTTCGGATTTACGTCGCGGGCCCCCGACGCGCGCGGGCGGGGCCTCCTAATAGCCAATACGGATATTTTGTTACCGCACTCTATTGGCCGGATTTCTTCGCGGGAGCCCCGCCCCTCGGCCGGCGGAGCCGCATGAAACGGACTCTATCTGGGCGTCGTAGATTCGGTTTTGACGTGCGGCGGGTCGGCTTGATTTAATTTTGATTAATTGTAAGAAATGAATAGAGCGCGCGTGTTAGGCGCGAGGGGAGTGAGGGGGGTGCGGTATAGGTGGTACAGGTTTACGGCGCGGTTTCGCACGCGGGTACTGTGTCCATTATGAGCAGCCATGTTGGCTGTATCTGCTGGCAGCTCAGGTGCTGGTATTGCCCTTGTCTGGGGCTCGCGGATGTGCAGAACATTATACCCCTCCATATTGTATTACGTCGTCAAGAGCTATAGTCCTCCTTTGTAAATAACCCTTTAAATCAATTATACCTATTAGAATACGCTCAATATTATATTTCCTAATATTATTTGACCACCTGATATCTACTAAGCAGAGTGAAGGCAGTCTCTACCTGCCAAGTGGAAAACAGCCTTACGAACGGATAGATATATTTTTTTTTATAAAAAATATCATATTGTGTAAACATATGTGATGCATAAACCTTCATGACACCAACCTATTGGGAAGTCAACCTTCTCACATAACGGTGAATAACATGTTTTCTATTAATTATAAAATAATTAACTAATAAATAAATGACTTAGTCTAGTTTTGTTAGTTGACGCAAATATATATCTAATATATATCTAAATAAAATTATTATAAATTATCCCCCTTACTTATTGAAAGATTTACACAACGGATATCTTAAACAACGTTGCTGTCTTTGTCTGATACGTTGGAAAAGTCACTTGACTGACAAAGACAGAAACGTTGTTTAAGTTATCCGTTGCGTAAGCATGTTTATTAGTAAGGGGGTATTTGGTTAAGCTAAAGTCATCATTTTCTTAGCCAAGGAAAACAGGTGAATCTCGCTATACAAATCTTAGATTTTCAATGCTTTAGGCGCCCTTTTTTATTTGATCTTCAAAGATAAAACCTTTCATCCACATTAGGCATATATTTTATACCTCCTAATTAAAAATATCCATCTTCATTAAATCAGTTTTAATGCGACAATTTGCGGTATGGATAGCACCGGAGGAGGGTGGGCCACAATCGGCGCTAACGACTTAACGGTATCATCCCCTCTGGCGGTAATGACGTAATCAACAGTCAATACTATCGAGTGCCACTACCGCTACCCCGCTACCGCACTACCCCGCTACGATGCCCGTCTACCCGTCTGTCTCAACCTCAGAGTAAAGTATCGACTCAAGTTTGAGAGCCCTTGAGCTTTTTGTTCATGTTCAAAATATTATTTTTTGAAATATAAAACTACGCACTAATCTATGTACCGATAATACGCCTGTATAGAATTAGGAAATTGTTAGCATAACAAACATGCATAATGCATAATTCTGGCAATGGCCGTTGAATACCTAGTGTTATAATTATCATCTCAGAAACCTTTATTAATATGTTAGCTTATAGTCTGAGCAAAAAACAAATAAAGAAAGAAAGTAAGTTATATGTAGGTACTTAGCAAAAGGGTAGAATAATTTAAATCATTAAATATAATTTTCCACCCCAGTCCTATTCAAAGCGATATATTTCTTCAGTCTTTTCATGGCTTGGTCTGCCTATTATCAAACGGTATTTCTATGCTAGGTCTGTGAAAGTGACAGCAGTAGGTAATTATTATTTTAGTTTTGAAATAAATCTGAAAGTGAGGTATTGAAACAGTTTGCAAAATGCCAAGAATACAAATCAAGCTCCGGTAAATTAAATTAAAAAAAACATGGAACGACAACCAACACCGCGTTCATTGATGCTTAAGTCTTACCTAAAAAGTTTAAATGCCAATTCATAAAAATATTTCCTTGAAAATTATCAAGTGGTAATCATTTAACTACATATCTAACTGTTGGAAGATCCAAATGAAAAACTTAGTTAACATACATACCTAAAGTAACCTAACTAAACCTGAATTTTATGACTCAATTTCACCAGTAAAAGGTTATGATTTAAAACTACTTCTGAGTAGGTTTATTGATTTAGCTGTAAAGAAAATAAACACTTGTACAAGTCTAGATATCCTAGCTCTTAGTGCCTTTACACAAGCGACGCAGCTCCGGATTTCATATGGCGTTCACCTGCGCTTCGGCAAAAAGTAACATACAAACCCTAGTGCAGCGGTGCAGCGGCGCGGGAGCTGCGGCTGAGGGCCTGCTAGTGCGTTGCGTTGCGTCGCGGGCGTTAATCCATTGTGACGACGCAACGCAGCGCAACCTTAGGCTATAATTTGAGCCGTCGGCACTCATTTATTCTCATTTATTTATTGGACTTCAGAGAGAGATATGATATTACGACCAAATGGAATTGCTTCCCTAAGTAAGCGGTGGGTTTAAATATTAATAAATTAAAGTTATGTAAAAAATGTAAAAAAGCAAAAAATGCATTTTTACTGTATAAGCTATTCCATCAGATACAGTTTTTTACTATACTAAAAAAAGTCACTAACCTAACGTAACTGAATTTTAGAAAATAATGGCTAGGATACTACACATAAGCATTGTTGATTTCACATTTGCTTTTCCAGATGTTTCGAACTACCGCCGGTGTAGTCCTAACCCGCCGAGAAGAACCAGCCACTAAGAGTTGGCGAAGATTAAAATAGTAAAACTTAACATCTACTTACAATTTGATGATTTGCAATTTTAATGACAAAATATAATACTTTTCTCCACGAATTACAATTGCAATAACCGCGACGCACAATAGCTACTGATGATGATTAGTATCTAAAAATCATCTCGAATACATCAGCTTTCAAATAAATTCACAATCTGTCTATTCGTTTATGAGATACGATGCCGGAAACAGACACACAGACAAGCCAAACTTATAACACCTCTCTTTTTGCGTTGGGGGTTAAGAGAGCGGCAATATTTGGATTTTTCGCCTTCACCTGACGTTAGGTCGAACCAAGATGTCCGCTGGCGTGAATGCTCTGTTTGTTTGGTGCCCACAAAGGCTATACACGGGGGCACAATGGCCGGGGCACAAAGGCCCCGAAACCCGAGCCCCGCTCACACCTCTCTCACGGTCAATATTTTGATCGCGACCACGAATAGACAATGCGGCGTTTTTGCGCTATCTGTTTTGTGTCCACGTCAAATATGGAGGTGAATTTCCTGATTTTTGCCAACATATTCGTATACCTACATAATATATCAAAACGGTTCGCTGTACCCGAGCACGAAATAAAAACCGAGGAGTGTCAGCAGCACTACGGTACCAACAGCGATTATAGCTGCCAGAAATTACTTACAAGTTCATGTTTACTTTCACAAGATAATTAGAGTCAAAATAATGACATAAACTCGTGTAAGCGGTAAGACGAGGTAATCTTAGAAGTTGGAGTAACTTTAGAGTAAGGTTTCTAATTAGTATACTCGTATCTACAATCTACAACTTAAGAAATCGCTCGAAACTAAAACGGTAAATTTAACTAGACATACGATTACATCTCTATATTATAAAAAGGAAAGATTTGTTTGTTTGTGTGTTTGTTTGTTTGCATTGAATAGGCTCCGAAACTACTCAACCGATTTTGATGAAATTTGGCATTGACATAGAACAGATCACGTAGGATGGACGTAAGCTATATTTTATCGCGGGAAAATGGTACCTGCGGGATTTTTCGGATACAAAGTCGCGGGAAATATCTAGTTAGGTATAAAAAGAATTTAAAATTAGAGTTTTGAGTACAAAATGAACCTACCTAATAAATACCTACTTCATTTAGTTCATAATATATTATAGAACCTACTCTATTGACGTAACTAGAAAAAATAATGTTAATAAATGCTATTTATGAGTTTTTCTCGTTTCATCCATTTAAATTGGGCTATTTAGTATTAAATATTTTGTGTATAGAATATTTCACCTAAACTATAATATCTACCAATATTTGTAGAAAAAATATAATATTAATATACTAATAAGCTAGAGTGTCATGAAAAAGTACTTATATACATAAAACTTATAGGAGAAAATGTATACAACTACAAAATATACAATATTTTGTAGTTCCGCGTAGAGGCAAAGATGTTTCTGTGTAATAATTGTTACATGTTACGATAATTCAACTGCCGTTTTACCATTTTCTAGCCGGTTAACGATTATAGTGTATAGAGGCCGGAAGATGAGACAGTCGTGTCGTTTGGTTGGTGTGGTTTATGGTGTTGTTTACGCCCGAAGCCCCCGCGGCATTTCCAGTTGCCATCGAGCCAACCGTCTTTTGTTATTGCTTCAAACGATCAGGTGATGTGCTAAGTATCCAGGTGATACATCAACCATAGCATCAATTTCAATGCTTAAATTATAATTCAACATTCTAATTTCCTGCCACTATTATAAATGTGAAATTTTGTGACAATCCTTGACACAAAAACTACTGCACGGATTTTGATGAAATTTGGTATGTTACTAGTTTAGGCTCTGGATTGTTAATTGTTAAAAAAATAAGCAACTTTATATAAAGTAAAATTACAGTGTCCCCGTGGATTAATGTATTTATGCGGGCAGAGCCGCGGGCAAAAGCTAGTTATATATAAAATATTACCAAACCTGTCAGGACATATTGTTTAAGGAGAGTTCCGTAATTATCAGCGCGCAATAAGTTTTATTCCAGTTACTTCAAAATTTGTCATGTCTTATGACAAATTTTGTTAATTTGTCATAAGACATGACAAATTTGTGTTGTCGCTCAAATAACTTTTCATAACAGAATTTAGCATGATCTGTTATGAAAAGATTGGAACTACTATCTCTTACAGTTTAGAAATGTAGAAATGTCGGGGGGGGGTAGGGGGTACTTGTAACCAACTTTGGATGGCGATTACTCGAAAATGATTACCCCAAAAGATGCAGTAGAGTGAAAAAAAAAATTCATCTCCACTTCACACGTATGAAGATTTACCCCTGAAGTACCCAGTTATTGTTATATTATGATGCCAAACACACAATCTATAACTGTACCAAATTTTATCCATTTAAATTCATAATTACAGAAGTTATAATGGCGGAGAGACAGACAGACAAAATGAAACTACCCTAAAAACTGCCATTTTAACATTTATAAACTCAAAAATAGCTAAAAAACTCAGTTCATTTCCTGCGCCATTACATTTTCCACTGAGGGCTGTTCTTGTGAAAACGTACAATCGCCGTATTAGAAACGATGGAATTAGTGAAGAGGCTGCGAGGGCAGACAAAGCCGCGCGGCGAACGTAGCGGCCCTTTGAAGTGCGCTCTTTGTGCTCCCGGAGCAGCAGATACGGCGCAAATGGCACGCCACGACAGCACGCCAGCACACTTATTACATAACGCATCGAGCATTGCCCACTAGAACCAGTAACCGATAACTACAACCATCTACGACTACTAGCTCATGGCAATTTCGTTTGCGTAGAAATAATGGACACGGAACCCTATTATTTGACGGAACCCTAATAAAAAAGTAGCCTTAGTTACTCCTTGTAACATCAGCTATCTGCCAGTGAAAGTCCCGTGAAAATCGTTCCCGTTTCAGGGATTAGCCGGAACAGACAGACGGACAGACAAAAATTTTAAAAAAATATTTTTAATTGTGAGTGCCGTTTTAACTTTAATATGCATTGAGCTAAAAGCTGTTAATATAAAATTACAAACAGACACTTAAATTGTATTTATTTGTATGTGTGTAAGTGTGTAATTATATAAATAAATTTGTAAGTATAGATGTATGATTGCCCGGGCTATTATTATGAATGTTTTGACATCTCATTCCTTCTAAGATCTTAGGGAATTCTAAGATCGGTAGTTCAGCCGCTTCGCCAAAATCATTACCCTAACTTTTGGCTTCGCCGTAGTCGGGAAAAATAAATGACAAATAGAACAATTGAAGTAACCGAAATCAAATTACTTAAATAAAATAAAGTCGGATTAGTCATAAAATTTACAGCTACAGAAGTGATGGATTGACATAACGATACCCATTTTGCTGGCGCCTGCGTACGCGCAAAAAAATCTCGCTGCATCCGTACTTTTAACTACAGTTAATCCAGAGTCTTAACTACTACCATACCAAACTTCATCAAAATTAATTCAGTAGTTTTTGCGTGAACTAGACTAACAAACATTCATACATACATACAAACTTTTGCGTTTAGAATATTGGTAAGGATTTATGGCCAATGGCCATAGTAATACAGACACATAGTAGTATTTTGTATGTATTTATTTTAGATACTTAGTAGGTCGTATTTACTGTAACTTGATTATAAGATTGATTTTCATGGAAGAAGCGTCGAATTAACATGTACTCATGTAACTTTGATCTTAACTCATTCATCTTCAGGGACAACTTTTAACTGAATCAATTTTTGATAATAGTTAATGCCTTTTTTAAATCTCCTACAACGTGACTACTTTATTGCTAGTTAAATAATTTATTTTTCATACATGTCATAGTTAACAAGAAGTTATTAAAACTATAATGGACCAATTAAATTATAATTAATATATTAAGATAAAACTAAGGTTTAATTCTTTAGAAATAAATTAAATCAATGCCTAATAGTTATTTATTGTAATAATTATACTAAAAAGAAATTTCTGGTTCGATATGTAGCAAGTGAATTTATCATCTGAGGAAAAGATGAGTCAAATCGGAATATAAATAAAATGTATGTTTGAAAACTGGACCTACCTGAGAAGTGAGCATACTCAAATGTATATGGCAATATAACAATATTCCTACATAATATTCCTACACTTACTAAACACGCTCGATGTTAAGTGGAAAATAATAAAAATCATCGAAACTTAACAAACGTCCGCAGAACCAAACCGGCACGCTTAGCATATTACCCACCGCTGAAATGATTTCTTTCTACGGATAGATAAAATGACAGATAGACAACTGAAAGCTGTCATTTGTCCATATTATCTGTCAGCATGTCTCTTCCTGTGTGGACAAAACACATTTGTATGGTGTTCATGCTTAGCATGCTGAACTTCAGGGTGAGGGCAAACGAACATAATTTTGTATGTCGTGACTTGTGAGTCCTAGAATTTCGGTCCACCGAAATTCTACTGTATTCGGGTTCACAGAAAATTCCTATTCGATTCACGCGGCGACGCGAAATGAGTTTTACTTCGGTGTGGAAAATAACTTACGCGACCGAAAATACGCAAATCACATCTCACAAACGCTCATTTCGCCTCACCCTGAACTGAACTGTGAGTGTACTATAAACGATTTATAGTTCACTAGCAGTTCAGTTCAGGCGCAAACAGTTCGGCAGCTCGAGGTGAGCTGTAAACTGTTGTAACTTATATCGCGGAGTTTCAACAAGTTTACAGAGAGGTTCCTGTATATTGCTCGGTGCTTTAAGATTTCAGTTTAATACTTTGTTACGGGGAGTAGGTACACGTAGCAACTAGACTCTTATTAGTATAAATACTTGTAGAAAAAATGGATTAAAATTCTTTATGTACTAATTGTTATAAAACTATTAATAAAGAATTTTAATGCATAAATTGTTATTAATACAATATGCAAAGACTTACTTCTTTATTTATTAGGTATATACCTACCTCTATTGATAATAGCGGCATTAAAATATGTTGCGTAGTTTAAAAGGTTTATATATGTAAACGTTATCTGAATATAGTATGATTAAATACATTACTAAAACGTATTCAATATACAACATCTTAAACATTATTCCTTTACGACTCCCCACTTGATCTAATGAATTAAGAATCTCAGACTCGAGTAAATATCTCCAAAGCACATGAGTTATCCCTGATCGAAATCACATAAACTACATAAATGTATCGCCCACTAATTCGCTCATCCAGTTCATCGTTAAACGGTCGTAGTTCATCAGTCAGCGTTCGCCGATCTTTGGTTGAGTAGGTACTAAGATCGGTCATAGATGTAATTCGGTCATTCCGGTCATCGGTCATCGTTCGTCGTTCATAGGTCACCATCACCAATCCCCGGTCACCGGTCTTCAATCCACTTGCCGTTATTTACTACAAAGACCGTCGAAGTAATCTCGTTAGAGTTGGCAGCGCTCCCATACACTTTGTAGCCATATTGTAGCCGACTTATTTGTTACTTTAATGCTATATTATGTTGGCTCACATTAGGAGAGGATAAATATCAATTTATCCATGTTCTTAAATTGATTAAATTGTAATAAAAATACATTAGTTACAACAGTTTTTGTTCATTTTCTATTTTATTTCTTCTGTATCTTTAAATATCTTTATCTATCTTGTTTTAAATTACAAAATAGTACCTATCTTCTATCGAGGCTGTTCACAAATGCATTTTTGTTATGTAATTTAGAAGTGAAAACTTGTAATCGGCTGACTACTCGTATCTATCTAATGGCCTTAACGTCTATTGCAGACGATTTATGACGTGTTACTAATTATTTATGGACCGTGGAACAGCTTTTCTCGTGGCTATGCAAGCCGATGCGGGAGCGGCATAGCCTACCGCAGAGCCGACAAGAGAAACTGGTGGTGGATGATGCGGGACCTAGATGTCGTTTCTGTCTCTTATTAGCAAGGACTTGGAACCAGGCGTCATCGCAAAACTTGCGACCCTCCGACACCCGTTTGCGCCAGACTGTTTTATTTTCTGCGAGCTTCTAGAGCGAATTATATAATTAATTTAGCTGTAAGTTTTCCATGTAATTAAATAAATACATAAATTATAAAATTTAGATATAATTTGTTAAATACATAATGAGTGTGAAGAAATGGAAAAAATAGAGTGAGAAGAAATGTAGAGCGTATAGCTCCAAATAAGTAAATTGCAGCGACAACATCATATACTAAGGCCATTCACAATTATTGCCTAATAAGTGTCAGATAACTTATTTGCATGTTTTGTCTCTGTCGCTCAATATTAAGTAAGCAGCGACACAATTCAGTAGATTGTGGAACATATATATATATATATATATACCTTTGTATAGTTAGATGTACAGTAGAGCGTCGATAATCCGAACGTCGATAATCCGAACGACCGCTTATCCGAACCAATGGCGGCCCGATCAGGGCATGCCTATTGCATACCTCTTGTGGGTTTTTATGATAGTAACTTCTTGATTTAATTTACTACAAGACTGTCTAAGCTTTTAAATTTAACATAAGCTAGCTCTATTCAAATAAACATTCTCATTTCTCATTAAAGATGAAAAATTATAAAAATTTAAGTATGTTGTATGTTAAAGTGCATACAGTTTGATTATCCAAACACCTATGTCCCCCAATTAGTTCGGATAATCGACGTTCATCGACCAATTAGCAGCCCGGTTATAGGACCATCAAACTGCTAAGTTTATTCGCCGGTTCCTCCCAGGTGCAGTGTCGGCACGGCTCGGCGGGCTACAGATATTAATTAGTATAAAGTATTTATGTTATGTTATTAATTAGTAAAGAAGAAAGTACGTTGAAGTACCTAGCTCGACGGCCTCTGCGGCTGAGTGTCTGTGCTCAAGCCGGAGGTCGCGGGTTCTAATCCCGCCAACGGAACAAAAAAGTTTAACTAGCTCCTGGGTCATGGATATGTATTAAATATGTGTTCATAATAATATTATAAAAGTATTTATAGTTGTCTGGTACCCATTACACAAGTTCTTGGAGAACTTAGCACGGGACCAGATTGACATTGTGTGGAAGCGTCCATACATAAAAATAAGCTACAGAAACATATTGGAGATTTTTGAATTACAATAATCTACGAAAATCACCGTGCTAGTTGCGACATTATTAAACCTAATAGGTATATGAGTAGTCCAGCTACTAAATATTATATAATTAAGACCGCTGTAGCTTCGTCCGACTATAATTAGCCTGGTGGCTTAAATGTAACTTTCATCATAACAGGCTTATTAAAAAAAAACATTTATTTCGAGTATCAGAGACGAGAGAGTAACAAAATATCACAAAATTAATAATTAAAATGACATAACAATTTTAATTTAGTCTATACGATGCTGCAAGCGCATGACGTAAGCTGTGAGAACGGACGATTACTGCGTTGAAGCCCGCAGTAAGTAATGTGTATCAACCCTAGGTGAGCTCAAATTTGCGCAACACCTTTTTTATTGAGAGCCCCTCGTTGCCCCCCCAGGCGGGGGTCGTAATTACGCACCCCACCGCCACCCACCCCATCACCCCTCGCCGCAGAGAAAAAACCCCCCGAGCCACCCCCATCGCGGCTAGTTTGGTTTTTTATGACTTATATTATTTATGTTTAATTTAATTAATGTTTGATGTGACTATCATTAACGTTTAAGAAATTGCCGTGAAATCTTTCTACTACTATTATAAATGTGAAAGTTTGTGAGGATGGATGGATGGTACTCTTTCACGCATAAACTGCTCAGTAGTTGGCTTAGTATTTAGGCTCTGGATTAACACGTAGGCTAAGTTTTATAACGAAAAAGTACAGCTCCCGTGGGATACTGTATTTACGTAGGCAAAAGCTAGTTGATGTATAATGTTGAGTGACAGTGTTAAATAATAACGTTGACCAGTGACTGCAGCTGCAATACGTTATCGTTTGAAACCACAATCGAAATAACATCGAAACGTTTTGTATAATATGAGGCATTCGGCATTAACGTTTTGTATAATATGAGGCATTCGGCATTAATGTTTTGTATAATTAGCGTTATTCGGCATTAACGTTTTGTATAATATGAGGCATTCGGCATTAATGTTTTGTATAATTAGCTTTATTCGGCATTAACGTTTTGTATAATATGCGGCATTCGGCATTATAAAATTATCATCCGCATATCTTTTGTGATTTAATTTTGATTACGCTATTTTTAGTACTTTTATTTTCAACCCCCGACGAAAACAGGGTGTTATAAGTTTAGCGTGTCTGTCTGTGAGCGTCTGTCGGTGGCAACGTAGCTCCGAAACGGATGAACAGATTTTGAGCTAGTTTTAATTGTTTCTACAAAGCTGACACGATCGAGAGTATTCTTAGCTATAATTCGTCATCATCATCAGCTAGCTCACTGCTTGACAACTCAGGAGTTACTTTTTATATTTTATCTCAAACAATAGATCAGAAATAAAACAAGATTTAAAACAGCAAGGCAGAACTATTCGTATACATATTATACTTAGGCATTATAAATAAAAAATAAACATTATTAAAAATACCAGCCAAGCGTGTGTCAGGACACGCAATGAATAGTTCCGTAGCCGCTTATTTATGATTTTATTTTTAATATTTTACATGTTTACTTATTATTTCGCTATTTTTGTACGAAGTTTTCTAAGTGAGCGAATTTCACGTGTCAGGTGTTACGTGTTACTATAACTCCTGACCTATCGAAGTTATCCAAGCCGTTATAGTTTTCCTTTAAAGTTCAGCACATGGACTACCATCATGAATTTATTCGGATTTTTCGAGCAAGTCATATTACAAAAAATGCCCTTTAAAGTTGAATATCTCGCAAACGGATACCTAAATAAAAAAATTGTCATAGCTACCTCTCAATGTTTTTCAAAGGCCTATCCAATCCAACATTACGGGCTGGATGCGAGGGAAAAATCATCCGCATTTTAAATTAAATTAAAAATATTAGGGGGATGTTATTTCTCGTGATTTTATTTTAGCACTTTGTCAACGTATTTAATTACACATATCAATGCAAAGTTTTATCTTTCTAGCACGAACAGTTTCGACGGCGAGCCAAACTGTACTATTGTCTGCATAACATGTATAACTGACATGGCGAAACTATAAGGTAGATATATATAGGTAGATCACGTCACTTAAAACTACTGTCTTACCGTTAAAAATTACAGGTTTGAATCGAAAAGTTACATTGTTTTGAAAATCAGGTAATTCTCGGGCACTATCTTGTATATACTACAAGTATTTTCTGCCCGCCCATGCCGCCACCGCACCATTTGAAGTTTAAAGAAAGTGAATGAACTTTCTAAAATATCAACAAGGTAACTCATTGATAAAATTGTAATTATTTATTTTAATTAACAAAACATTATCTTTTATATAAACTTTAGATTTAAAACCACTTTGTCGCAACGAGATAACTCGCCTCTAGTTTCTTGGGTATGTTCAAAAGATGGCGTTGGCAGTCCAATGATTTACTTGTTAACGTGCAGAAATAATGATAAGAATATAATTTCACGATGTGCGGATATTATCATACATTTTAATACAAATTAAAGAGAATGAATTAAAGCCAAAAAAATATAAACATAATTAAATATAGGCTTAGACTTTGTATTACACATTAGGTACACACGATTGCTAAAGTCTTGCCTTTTACAATATATCGTTAAGCCTGCTATCGACATAACAATTAAATAGCAACTTATGAAATTTAAAAATAGTTATATGTTCGTAAAAAATAATATTGAAACATTGCAGTTGGTAGCCCTAAGTTTATAATTCTCCAATTAGACGGCCAGGCACAGAAACGAGACTTCTGTGCTGCTTCTTTTGCAGATAATTAGGCGATTACCCCTTGCCTGCAGCTTTCTAGCCTTTAGCTGCAGAGACCAAGACGACCGTCTTCTTCCAATTAGAGTAAACAATAAGCTCATGACAATATCACCCTCATTTATGCTTTTTTTATTTAAATAGCAACACAAACTCAAAAGCACTTACTTCATGCTCTATTCAGTTTAATAAATAGAGAAATGTCTAAACTGATTATGTTGCAATATTGTTTGAAATAATACTTTTAACTTTTAAGTATCGAAGATTTTAATTATATTTGAACTTACAATTGACTTTTAGGAGGTAGCTAGTTATGTAGAATACAATCTATAGTCTATACTAATATTATTTAGAGAAAAGATTTATTTGTATGTTGGTTTGCATTGAATAGGCTCCGGAACTGCTAGACCAATTTTGATGAAACTTGGCACAGATATAGAGTAGACCACGGGAAAGTATATACACACATCCGATAATTTTTATCGCGGCAAATTGTACGGTTCTTGCGGAGTTTTCTTTTGCGAGCACTAAGTCGCGGGCATCATTTACAAAATATTTTAATCTGGCACCATTTTATTCAATTTCAACGTTTATAAAAATAACTAAACAACAACTAGGTATATTTCAACCAAGGACAACTTAAATTACTTTTTTAGCTAAGTGTAATAAGAAAAAGTTAAAAACTATAACCCGACTACGCAAATTATACAGTCTATGTTACCCGGACCGTTATTACGAATCTATTGACCCCTTGTTCATTAAAATCGAATTAGTAGTTTAGGCGCTACTGCGGAAGAAACAAACAAACATACATACACTACCAAAATCAATACCCTTGCTTCTGGCTTCGACGTAGTCGGGTGAGAATAGTTAACAGAAGTTTACTTAAACTGTTGTTTTATTTTGCAACTTAAGTAGGAATAGAAGAGGATCACTAGTAGAGCTTAGAACACTATTACTGTAATAGATGTCATGTACTCTGCCGTTTTCATTACTACATAAATAGATACCTACCGTGATAATAGACACGTTGTTGTATATGTATTGACTAAGTAGCTTTTGCTTGAAAGAGTAACAAACATCCATTCATCCATCCTCAAAAAGTTTTATATTTATAATAGTAGTAAGATAATAGTTTAACGAAATTTTCAATTATTTTTCTGCGTAAGCGTCTTGACATAAGCAGTAGATCGTATGACCAAAATATCCGTAATTGATTTGATCAACCTTACAATATTCATAAACACTTTTGAACTAAAAGATTTTGGTGTCACTTTCATAGAATATCCTGATTGATTTCATTTGCTCCGCTCGCGAACTTCGCCGTACCCAAACTAGATTTAGGTCTTGACATTTTACGTCACTGAAAAAGCTCGCAGGTATATTAAGTAACAGTTACTATTATATAAGGTTTTATTTTACTTATTTTTACAGCTATTCCATTAAATTATTTATCGATTAAATTTAGAGAAATTATAGGAAAACAACCGCTAGCCAATAGGAAAGATGCATTTGTCTTAAGCCAGCAAAGTATAATCCGGAAGGCAATAAATCCAGGAATTGGTTGGTGAATTTAAAAAATTACAACCTTAAAAATGTAGTTTTTATGGATTTCGTACCTAAAGGGTACAATCAGGACCTATTCCTGAGACTTCGCTGTCTGTCCTGTCTGTCTATCACCAAGCTGTATCCCATGACTATGACAATATGTAGTTAGACAGTTGAAATTTTTACAGATGATGTATTTCTGTTGCCACTATTAGAACAAGTACGTACTAAAAACAGAATAAAATAAATATTTTAAGGGACTTCACATTTGTTGTATGGGAATACGTTTTATACGGAACCCTTCGTGCGTGAGTCCGACTGGCAGTTGATCGGTTTTTTTTTATATTTGTTAATAACAATCACGTTCATAAACCCGGTAATTATATAAATAAAATCATTTTTCTATATAATTTTCCCATATATAAGGTTTGGTAAAATCAATTGCGGATATTTTGGGCATATGATCTACTGCTTAAGTAAAGATATTTAGGCAGAAAAGTATTTTCAAAATTTCTAATAAAATATAATATACTAAATAATATTTCATTGCGCTCTCTAAGGCGCATTAAGGGTCATTAACCTCACAGAAACAGCTGCAATTAAAGCGAAAGCAATGTCTTTGCCTAAAAAAATATCAATTTAATCAGCTGTATGAGGTCGATAACCTCCGTAGCGCCGCAACGAACGTAATGTAATATTTAGTATATTCTTTTTTCAACATTTTTTAGCCCAAACGTCTTTACATAAGCAGTAGATCATAATATGTTCAAAATGTTCTTATACTTTAAACGAGACGATCTTGTATATATATATATATATATACAAGAAGATTTTGGGGGAGAAAAATCGATCTACCTAGGTCTTATCCCTTATTGCGCATTTTAAGCAATATATATCAATAAATTCGACTCTCTTACTTCAGTCTGATTGGCAGCTTGGCCTACGTAACGCCTAATTTTTGCATTGTTTGGAAATTTAGAATGTGTTGGTTCGAATCCCGGTAAGATAAATATTTTTGTGATTCTTATTATTTCTTTTTCTTTTATATTTCTTTTTTAATTATTTTATCGTTCTACTAAAACAACGAGCAAAGCTCGGTCTCGCAGGCACTATGTTTTATGAGTCGTTTTACTGTGTATCTCGTCAATGATTGACGGTAGATAATATGACATTGCAATATTTCCTAGCTTATAATATACTTTCCGAAAGCCTAGTAAAATATGCATCTATCACAATATGATAAATATTATACAATAATGTGGTGAATGTGTGATGTGCCAATTGCCCGTTTCGTCCCTATATTAGCAGGTGTGAATAACACCCCGATAGAGCTCTACAACTAGCTGTGAAATGTCCCGCAAACATTCGAACGGTAACTCACAGAATGTAAGAGTTGCTAATCTAACTAACGTGCGATAGATCGTTTCTTTCGGCTGTCATTTATACACTGAAATGTCAGGTTTCCCTTTTTTGTGCCAAAAGCACAGCGCAAAGAACTTTGTATTTGTAGAAATTGTGTATAAACTGTTTCTTCTGCTACACACTTCGATATGATCTCCCGAAAACGTTGCTCGCTTCCTTATTGTTGCTTCTGATCCGATCACGTGCCTATTTCACAATGTATTGTTAAGTTTCAGACAGCTTACTGGCATGTTTTCTCTCTGTCTCTCAATATAAAGTAAGCAGAAACAAAACTTCCGAATAAGCATTCAAACAATTTTAGTTGAAGATTGATATGAGTCTTGTAACGTTTTGAGTTTAAAATTTACTTTTAAAGCTAGTGAAAGTTATATGAAAGTTATTAGTTTAGTAAAAAATATTGCCTTATAAAAGTTTATACCTTAATTTTTTTGTATTTTTTTGGCAAACAAAACTCTTGGGCAATAATTCAGTATTGCTCTACATAATTGATTTTGCTAACATGAAGGCAACCTTTCAGGAGCTTATAGTTCATTCGCTTTATGATTGCAGTGAATCGTAAATGCCAAATTTGATCAATGCCGCTGAAGCCATGTTCACATACACCAATTGATGTAAGCGATTTTGACGTTTGCACTGATGACCCACTGCATTCCTAGCGCGAATGAGCTACAGGTATTTGGCAATCAAACGTATCATTAATGTATTGTAGTTTAGTTTGGAAGTGTAATAACATATGAATGTTACATATTAGTCCAATTCATAGTAATTAGGTTTAATTGATTATGAAATAAAGGTTATTTATTTAATTTATTACCAAGTGTTTATCAGTTTTGTTGTGTAAAATTATATTTAAAGCAGTTAATTTAAAACTTGGATGTAAATTCATTATTCAACAAACTTATTTTTTGGTTGGTGACTTTATATATTTATATATAGGTAATGTGTAATCATAAAAATAATAATTCTCTAAAGCTTTCTCTTCCTCCTAATCTTATCTCTACTTCTCAAAATCTAAATGTTTCGTTTTTTTTCTTCTTTTGTTCCCATTAAAATATCAATAATATTATTATAATTAGTTAGGGTTTATACAGTAGGGGTCATACGAGTAAGTACTTGCAAAGCTAGTCGACTTCATTATATTAGTTTAAACAGCATTATAATGAGATTCAAAAAATATTTTTCTGACCATCATTCCTCCTACTATTATAAATGGATGGATGTATGTTTATATATATGAAGTTTGGTATGGTAGTAGTTTAGTCTTTGGAATAAATCATAAGCTACTTGTTATTCCCAAAAAGTACAGTGTTCCCGTGGGATACTATATTTACGCGAGTGAAACAGCGGGCAAAAGCTAGTAGTAAATATCTAGAAAAATTATTGAACTTTTCCATCATCGTGCTGATTTTCATCGTCCGCGGTGGGCGTCATTGGTAGGGCGAGCGCCCTCTGGTGAGTGGCGGTATACCTACGTACATCACACCGCATACTAATGACTGAGGGTTGATTAAAAACACCTAAGTTGCGGGGCGTGGTCGCGCCCCCTCGCGGCCCCCGACACCTCCCCGCGGCACCCCCGCACCACCCCCCGCACCGCCGCCCGCGAGCGAGCGCGTAATTAAGCGAGATGTATTAATTTTATACAAATGAAGGTTTCACTTCAGCGATGATCCGTTTTGTGGTTTCGCTCTCTGTTAATTAATATTTTGTACTGTCTACTGTGATAGAGTATTGTCATGTCGGCAGGCTGAGGCAGATGGATATAGAGTGTAGACGCGATGAATGCTGGATGATTTACTTCGAAATAATCGGTGTAGGGATATTATGTTACTTAAATTAGCCGTCTAATTAATTTAAGTAGAAATATTAATGATTGTGTCTTTACTTTTTGTTTAGGGAGTAATGAGTTATGAGATGAATTTGTAGAAACTTGCAATTGTATGCAGTGACAAATACACAGTGTCACCTACCCGTCACTAGGTAACAGGCTTACTAGGCAACAATATAATAGCTATAAACTTACCAGACATATCTTCATAAACCAATCACCGAATACATCAGTTACAAGATTTTCCTTAATTTGTGAATGAACTTATAATTTTTTTTAAATTTAGGCAATTGTTTTTCGGTAATATTCTATATAATTATCTAACGCTACACATAGATATACATTGTGGGTATCAATTCAAATTAACATTGAATCGTACTTATTCTAAACCGTCAATAGCGAAGAAGCTCGTAAAAAGCTTGTAAGTTTTGGCCACTGCTAACGGAAACGTTACCTCAATAATCGTTACGTCAATACCTAATTGTCAAGATTTATATTCTCTTTTTATTTATATTCTATTTATAATCTTACGGCCCAATACTGAATCGCCAATCAAAATTAAGAGTTCTCCTATTCACAGCCTGTCTCTGTCTTTGCTAGCCAAAATGACAAGGACAGCGTGTGACTTGTGCTTCACTTACTTTAAATAAGATTTATGTATAGTATTTTGTAGTATAAAATTGTGTGTGTATAGTATAAAACTATAAATCCGTTGTCTGATACCCGTAACATAAGTTCAACTTAGCACGGGAAGCGATTGACGTGATATATATTATATAATTATATATATTTGTTCTGTATATATTTTTAATATGTCTTAATAAATTGATTTGATTTGATTTGAATTATCGTTACTAGGCCGTTAGGGAAATAAATAAATGAATGAATACTTAAATCATAAACTTTATTGGCAAGCTTAAAATGGCCCATTGGCTAGTTCGGTTAGCCAGTTTTTCTAGTTTCCACTATTTCTACCAGACCAATCGCTTAAAAATAATTTCCTGCAAATTTCCCGCAACAAGTACCTATATTGTTCCTCAAACAGTGGATTGTTCCTCGTGACAAGAACCCATGTTCGTGAAGAACACTCAATCCTCCCCACGCGGCGGAGCCGAGCGCTGAGCCTTTTTGTTCTACCGCAAGGAGTTTAGGAAATTCGACAATTACAGTTTCGGCATGAGGACTGAGGAGGTAGCGTTGCCGGGAAAACAAAAGTTAAGATAGTTAAGTTAGTTACTTAGAAAATAGTTAGAAAGTTATATATTAGTACGTGAAGCAAAAATTTTCAACACAGTTTTACGAGAATTGTGCGAACGGAGGAGTTATGATATTTGATTTAAAGTTTATGTGGAGGAAGGTGTGCAGGAGCTAATATATTTTTTAAATAATTAATAAAAATAACAACAACACACAATATTACACACTACCTCAGATTATTAACACACACTACCGTGCGTAGATACAATTTTGTTACACGTTGACCTTTGTCAAACTGTTAAAACACGAAACTGAGATCATATTAGTTTCAGTTAAATTAGTAATGTATCTGAATATTATAAAAAAATAGGAATAATAATAGTAAATAGTTACAATGAACATTAGAATTTAGAGCTACTGTTGTAACCTATAACAGTAAAATGAACTACTTGAGTAACCAGTAACCCAGTAACTTACCACATTTTGACGAGCGTCGCTCCTGTCTGCATCAGAAGTCCAGAGCTCTGACCACCTGTAATACAACAATCAACCAATCATTTATTCATCAGAGCATAACTCAAGGACATTTTAACATATTTACAATGTAGCCCATAATTATGTTAAACACTAATGGTGTTTTACATAATTATGGGCTAAATTCGGCTTTGGGACTTTTTTGCACATATTTGCTTCATAAAACTTTGAGAAAGTATTTATCCTCAATTAAATAACGTTATGTTACCATTAGCATTCGAAGCCTAAGAAAAAATACGGCTACTGGTTTAACTCTTAAGACTTACAACCTACCTATGATAGTTAATAGTATTCTAAGGTGCGGGAGTCTGGTAACCCATAGCATAATCCTTTTCGCATTGAATTTAGGTGCGTGGAGACAGCAGTGGTTGATAATGATTAATAACATTCACTTTCCTAAAACCACAATATTACTATCACTTTTACCACAACCGATAACTAGCCCAATAGTTCTTACGTGTATCGAGCCGCCATTGCAACTGGCCAACAATAAATTCAAAAACAATGGAACTTTAATGAGTGGCGGCCATATTAGCGCGTTCGAAATTCGAACTGCGGCGGGCCAATCAGCGCGGCGGCCGCCCGGCCAATCGCAGCCCGCTAATTATGTTCCCGATATCACTTGGGAAACTTTCCCTGTCCATTATTCCACTATTATAGGTGGGGTAACTCACTTGATGACTTCAAGTACTGGGCAGGTGTCTATGCCGCTCAGAGTGATTTACCTCGGAGATTTCATGGGAGTGATCTTTATGTCGTCGACATAAAGGTCCTGTCAGAGGACTCTGAACGGACAGTAGCCCTAAAGAACAACGGTACACGGCCAATCAGACGTCAGCCAAAACCGGCATGACTAATGATAGAATCATGGTGGCTTGATGAATATTATTTCAGATGACTTCACGTCTGTGATTGTTGGAAAATAACGACACCTGTAGTGTATTATGAGCATGAACTAAGTGTTTGATAAACAAAATTAAAGATTTAAGTAACCCCCGAATTGTCTACCAGTGAGCAAGCTGATGATGTTGAAATATAGCTAAGAACACTCTCGATCTTGTCAGCTTTCAAACATCGCACCTAAATTGGACCTTTCGTTTAGGCGCTACGATGCCACAGATGCCACGGACAGACACACAGACAGACAACACCCCTATTTTTGCGTCGGTTAAAAGGCGTCAAGTAATAGGAAAAATTTGTTGGTATCTAGCAATACATAATTATGGCATTTTTCTAGAAATGGTAACCACGCTCTACTACCAACAAATGAGGGTTTTTAAATTCGTGACATCTGACAGCTTTTTGACACGACAAGGACCGTCGGGCTACCAAGTGCCGCCTGGTAACAGAAAAAGAATCGAAAATTGTTATTGATCGTTTTTGATACCACTTACGCCACCAGATGACGCTTTGTGTGAGTTGGGTCTGCCATCAAAAACCATCTGAATTGATTCGAACACGTTTTTGGCATCCCGTGAGCCGTCAATATAAATCCACACAATATCACTTAGTTTGTTGCATCATACAACTTAAAGAAATACATAAATAATAGCATTTAGTTCACATTGTTTTGGGATCCTTTATATTTCTAGTGGTAAATGGAATATCCGTCGGTTTTCCTTCACCGCAACGTTAGAACGTGCCTATAATGTTTTTGTGATCTGTAAAAATCTCATTGGTACACGCCACAACCTGGGAATCGAACCAGCACTCTCTTGAGTGCTAATCAAACAGTCAGTGTGGGTACAAGCGCTCTCGATAAGTTATTGGCCAGTTATTATTTCGATACAATCAAAGCTGCAGGTTTCGGTTAATTATCCGAAATAACAGATCGCGACTATGGCTGTATTATGTAGATAACAGCCTCCGTGGTCCAGTGGTTTAGACCTTGGCTCTCGACTCGCGGAGGTCGTGGGTTCGATTCCCGCGTTGGAACAACAAAAAATGTTGTTTCCAAGTTTGGTTAGTACAATGCAGGCTGATCATCTGACTGTCTGAGAAGAAAGATGATCTATGCATCGGATACGCATGTAAAAAGTCGGACCTGCGCCTGATCTCTCGCCAGTCGTGTTGGTTATCCATCCCACTGGGTTACGAGAGTAAAGGAAAAGGCTATTGTGTACTGCGCACACACTTGGACACTATAAAAATAACTCCTGCGTAGCTGGCCTGGTTTCAATGAAACCGGCCACCGTCACCGAAATCGGTGTGGAGAGCTATTATTATTATTATAATTATGTAGCTACCGGGCATGGAATCCATCATCCAACTTCAATATTGGCTTAGCAGCCAAGCCGTCGTTCAGCATTGATTCGAAACAGCACAAAAAAGAGTACCAAAACTGAAAAATTATACTCCCCGGCCTTGAACCAAACGATTTGTCGGCAGCAAGACAAAATCGCAGTCCTAGAGCTGCAAAAACTGGACGTAGCTCGTAGCTCGTAGTGTAAAACTAACCGTAGTAACTCCCGATTCTAATAACTAGCTAAGTGCTAACCGTAATGTTTGCTAAGCTTGTAATTTGTAAAGGACGTAAAAACGTAGTAAAAAACTTTTGATTATGTAAATTACTAGAAGTTCCGCGACTTCTACGCGCTGAAGCAAATCTCACAGGAACCGTGCATTTTACCAAGATTAAAAGTAACTCATGTCCATCCCCGTGGAATATTCTACATCTGTGCCAAATTTCATCAAAATTGGTCCAGTTGTTTTGGAGCCTGTTCAATGCAAACAAACATTAGATTAGTGTGGCGGACGAATTAGTGCCACAATCCTGAATCGCGCTATCGAAGTTTTCTAAGTTCGGCAGTATACTCGTATATACAACACCTGAAAGGAGTAAAAGTGGGATCCGCCCTGACTGAGCATAGCACCTCGCTCAGTCTAGATAGTAGATCTCCCTCTGGGGCTTCCACTATTCCCACATTGGTCACCCTCGTCAGAATAAGCCTCCTTCTGGACATCGTCATCATCACCCCTTGTTGTGTCAAACTGTTACTTGAGACGCGGTTTCGTGAGTACAGTCAAACCTTGACTTGAGAACGGCTTGCTTGGGAATTGGGATACAGTACAATTATTATTTGTGGTGTTTTTGGGTGTGTTACAATTATGTAAATTAAAATCTAAATATTTATGATTAAACAAACTCAGAATTTACACTACATACTCAACACAAAATAAAGTTATAAAAAAGATGCTATATTGATACATGATTGATACTTATTCTTCTTTTTTCTTGGTAATCGTGGTTGCAAAGGTTTTGCAACATTCTGCCAGTGTCGAGTATTTATTTGTAGAAATATTTTCAATTTTATTTAAATATATATATTTATTTATATTAAACGAATTACCTATTTGATTTATATTTATTGACTTGATTTGACACTTGACAGCAGAACTTTTTTTCGCTGCCCAAAAAACAATCTTCAATAAATAATCGAGGGATTATTTTATTATAGATTATAGATATTAGAGAACAGATTTAACCTTCTACAATTCCTCGCCCTATCAACCTTAAATCTGTTCTGTGTTTTGTAAATACTCCTTTTACTGAAACTTTATGTACATACTGTGGTACTGGCCCTAAATTTGTCTGTTCTAGGTCTTAGATTATTCAACAGACTTCCTCCTGTACACCGTGCCCTTGTTTATTCATAAAACCCACTCATAAGGCAGAGTTTTAGTCAACAGAACACATTGGCGAATCACTACGGAGCCACATTAAAGAATAAGAAGAAGAAGAACTTTTTTCGAATGGCAATTATCCGCATTCCGTTTTACGTAGTTGTTAAAAAATATGGATATTATTATGCTAGACAATAATAAATATTAATATCTACGTAAAAATTAATGAAAATCAGTTTTTTCAATATAAAAAATACAGACTAAACTTTTTTGATATTTATATTATTAAATATTACATTTTTAAAAAGAAATATTGAAGGAATGTATAATCAATAAATCCGTTCCTTGTAGAAGTGTAAACGAAACGTTATTTTATTCGTTCTTTGTCGTGTAGATGAAGCTTAAAAGTTGAGTAAGTGATCTCAATAACGTTATCAACTGAGACGGTCTTGAGATCACACTATGAATTAAAGACCGTCTTGAGAAGCTAATCGTTACTTGAGACTGTCTCAGCCAAGAAAGGTCTTGAGAACGAGTTTGAGAACGCTTTATTAATACGGGCCTAAGATCGGTGGTATATATACAAGACCTTAAATGACTACAAGTGTTAACCAAAACGACTGCTAAATGGCAGTTACCAGACCGACTAAGCTAAGACGGCCAAAAGCCATTAGCTTAAACCGATTCGAAAAAAAAAAAAAGACTACAAGTGGGTTTCGGCCTGACCTCGCTCGGTCGGAGATCTCCCTTTGGAGCTTCCACTATTTCCACATTAGTATAGTTAGATATTAATGATAATATCATAATTTATAATAATAATTTTCTTCTTCTTATATTTCAAAAATGAATTACAATTTGTGAGGAAAATACTATGACGACAATTGATATGACGATATACTATGACTCAATTATAAACTTAGAAAGAGAACAACAACAGACAATAGTCTATAAACAATACTTTAAGAAATCTTAAGTAATGATTCAATCGCATCTTAAATTAATAAGGGTGTCTATATTTTATCTATTTATTCCGTATACCACATCGCTTTGAAGTTTCAAAACTTTTAGAATTTAGAACTTAATAATGAATCCAAATTACAAGGGAGGTATCATTTGTACCTTGATTTTTGGTCGAATATTACAAGTTGGAATTTAATAATAAAGAGGGATGAATAAAATCAACTTGTTACTTTCAGTTTCACGTTTTAATTGTTGCGAAGTTTTGGTGTCTGTGACAGTTCAAGTCTTAATGATTGCCCATCGCACAGAGTGTCGGTTGTGACAGCTAATGAGAGGCTGTGACAAGCTGTGACGCTGACACGGTTTGACGTTGTGACGCGGCGTGACGCTACGACACGGTATGACGTTATGACGCGATTAAGACGTGTAACGGGGCTGTGGCCTGTGACACTATAGTGTGGCCCTATAAATTTCGCGCTATCACGCGGTGTGTCGTTGTGACGCTGTGACACCGTGTGATGCAGTTGTGACGTGGTGCGACGCTATAAATGACACGCTGCCACGCGGTATGTTGTTGTGTTACTGTGACACCGTGTGACGCAGTTGTGACACGGCGTGACGCTATGACACGGCGTGACACTATGACGCGGTGTGACGTTATGACGCGATTAAAACAGTGTAACGGGGCTGTGATGCTGTGACACACTGTAATAGTATGATGCGCTATCAAAGGGGGGGGGCGTTGTGAGACCATGCGACGCGGTGTGACGGAGTGGCCGCGGCTCATTTACGACTTGTCCAAACTCGTTACAAGTTCGCGTTCATCGCTACCGCTAATTGATGGCAGATGGCAGGGCTGTCGAAACCCGATGCCGCTGATAGAGTAGGTATAATACAATACAATTTAAAAAGGAATTAATAAGGCTATGGACCTCTTTCACGATCTACTGGTAAGTATCAGATAGCTTATATTTTGCATATTTCGTCTCTGTCGATCTATTTAAGTAAGCAGCGACAAAACTTCCAAACAAGCTATTAGTCCCCAACAAGCTATTAGTTGGAACCGCTACATAGTTAGCTTTCGATTTGATTGCACTACTACAAGCATACGGTGTGTCCACGATTGTGTGAAAAAATTGTGGGCCGTTAAAGGGGTGTAAGTATATAGCTGTTTCTCTGTTTATCATTATATTTTCTACTCACTGCTTCTAGTACCATAAAACATTATTCTTATTTTAGAAGAGCTAGAGAATTGCTACCTAGTAATAAGGTCGCCATTGTGTTGCCTTTGGATATTGTTTGATGCTATCCTATTCTATTATATTGTTGACCCCCGCTAAAAAGGGGTGTTATAAATTTGACGTGTCTGTATGTCTGTCCGTGTCATCGTAGCGCCCTAGATCTAGTTTTTTTTGTTTGAAAGCTGACATGATCGAGAGTGTTCTTAGCTATAATTCATCATCAGCAGCTCGCTCACTGCTTGACGATTCGGGGGTTACTTGACATTTTTATTATGTTGTCTGCACAATATAGAATACAGTGTTATCTGTGACTGTGTATATTTTGATGTTATAGAGTGTTGTCGTTAAATGGAGAGACGAAAGATCTGTATCAGTAAAACTTTTTCCTCAATACACAGTGATTTTCTCTTACTTGCCATGTTTACAGTTTGAAAGTTTGTGAGCAACTAAGAATTTATAGATAATCCATGACTCCTACTAATAACAGTCTCCTACTAACACGTGCAAGAAATATAGCATAAGCTTAAAAAAAGACATACCCTCCCCCTGTCCCAAATAAATTGTACACTGGCACTATTAGCAATTAACGCGCTATGGAAAAACACACATTGTAAACAGGGATCATTATGTAAATAATTTGTGTGCAAAACGTCGGGGCGGACGTCCCGGGCTGAATGATGGAAATGGGATAGGAGTAGTGGGATCAGTAGGAAAATATAAAATAAAGTCTTATTGTAATGTATAAATATGTTAATAGTAAATTAATGGAAGAAATGTAATGTAAAGGAAAAAGATTTTATATAATGTACACAAATAAAGGTTTTAATAAATAAAAAACGTAAACAGAAATTTAATGCAAGGATGGAGTGTGAAGGAATGTAAAAATAGGCCCAAATATAAATCAAAATGGAAATGCAAAGATGTTAAAAGACATAAATCTATAGACAGAAAAGAAAATACGCAATAGATAAGTAAATATATAGAAAAAATGTAAATAAGTATAAAGAAAAATGTAGAATATGATAGGAACAGGAAACGAATGTAACAGTTAGACATAATATAGATTAAAAAAGAGAAATGTAAAGGTAAAAGAAAAATGAAATGTGAATTAAAAAAAAAGAGAAATGTAAAGGCAAAAGAGAAAAATAGTGTGAAGTAAATGTTAAAGTAGTGATTAACATACCTAAAGGAAATGTATAATGTAAGCAAGAAAATAGAGTTGTAGATGTAAGCAAGGAAATGTAACAAAGATAAAGAATTTAGAAAAAATGTGCCATAAAGTAGTAAAAAATTGTAAATGAATAATTAATGTAAAGTTAAATATAGTTTAAAATAGCACAAAAGGAATTGTAAAAGAAGCAAGATATAAGGAAATGTATTAATAATAAATAATTGTAAATGTTAAAAATTAAAAAAGTAAAAAATTGTCCTGACTCATGGTTGGGGGAACAAGCAGGCCCAGAAATGGGCCCAAAAGAAAAAAAAAAAAACACGTGCAAGCAATCCCAATTCGTAAACAAAAGAACGGATTTCGTAGAAAGTTCGGTATGTACGATGCCGACAGTTTGTTACGGGCTAGGATAATAAAGCGACAAAAGAACGTACACAGCTGCGCAGTTTTTACTAATTTTGGCAACTAAAAAATAACTTTTTATTATTTAATTCTTGTCGTTATTGAGAGTGGGTATCATGCTATATAGAGTGTGTCATTGTATGGAAGACAAGCTATCCCAACCAAAGCCGAGTGATTTCGACGCTTTAGGGAGTTTGTCGTTAAATCGAGTGACGTTACATGGAGTTAACACTGTATTTCATAATTATCGAAAGTTCTTATGACTTAACAAATTAACCAAATGCTAATAAATACCATATAGCAAATTTTCTTCTGTAGTCTGAAACTATGATTTGCTTTAAATTACATATTTTATAATTCCTCGGATTTGTCGTGAGTAATAAAAAAGCTTTGGACTCGCACTTGTATCGGTTCGGATTTTCCTATTCTGAAAAATCTGGACTAGTACGAGAGACGATGTGACGCTCTAAAAACAGAAGCTGGCTGCAGCTCAAATCAAATCAAAGTTTTTTTTGTTTATTGATTATAATCATTTATTGTATATCTCGCCAAACGAGTGTTTGACGGTGAGTTATATTTATTATACTTTCCGTGTAGGTTATAAATAACACTCACGAAATTGTACCTACGTGATGCCTACCACCGGTTCGGGAACTAACCCGGCGAGAAGAACCCGCGCGGCGTAAGAAACTCGCGCGTTGCACGCTCCTATTCAGTTTACTTCTTATTATGAGATCCTTATTATGACAATCTAGAAATAATATACCTGTGAAATAAAATACGAGAAATATTAAACCCTACGCTGAGGAAATTCCTTTGCGGTAAATAAATTGTGGAGATTGGAGAAAGCGGTAACCAGCCATCGGCGGTGATTAAAAAGAACAAACCACTTCTGTCCCTCAGGGCGCAGCCCTAGGGCGTCAGGGCGCCGGACGCTATGTGAGAACGTGACTTTCGATCGTCACCCCCACGCACCCCCCGACACCCCGGCACCTCCGGCACCCCAACACCCCCCGGCACCACGAATTATTCCACATCGTAATATATCGCTGATAATTCGCTCGATGACAATCGTATGTACAGGCTGAGTCGAAATGCCACGAGAAAAATAATGAAAAAACCTGTTGGTCTTTAGCTAAAAATGAGGTAAGTACTGGGGCCTCGGCCTACGTATTCTTAAGAAGATACTAAAAATTTGATTTATCAAATCATACTTATTAAGGATCAATTCGGTACAAACTCTGTCAGAACGGCAAACCACATATTGTGATCAGAATAGCTAACCTACTTTATAAAAATTATGTTCAATTTTCAATGCTCATAGTTCTAAACAAATCTAATTATAATTAGGCAAATTAAACCGAAAGGCAAATAATATTTAATTTATGACTAGATATTTCCCGGGACTTTGTACGTGCAAAAGAAATCCCGCAGAAACCTTACGTTTCCCCTCGATAAAAAGTCCTTATACTAACACAGTTTTATAACTGTGGCAGACATCGACAATATTGAAGCTAGATAGATGTCTTACACAGATAATTTCCAAACACAGTATAGGAAGGTTTCATTTAGCACAAATATTGCTATTTTTTATAATAGTAGATAGCTTCCTAAGAGTGTAAATTATATATTATTGAATGGATGTAGCATAACCCCTATATTTTGGAGAATGTTTAAAATATTATCGAATTTATTAATTATAGGGATTAACAAAAGCTATCCTGGCAATACTGAGCTGCAAAGTAGCGATCGGAATGTATATTTTGTCACGTGTAGAAAGTTTAGTGTAAGTTAGGGTTGCCAACCCCAAATTTAAAAAAGTAGGACTTGAAGTTGGAAAAACCAGGACATTTCAGTTCAAATACAGGGCGCAGTAATAAAGTTGCAACCATTAAATCAGTACGTAGTGAAAATAGGTTCAATATAATACCTACATGTAATGCTAATAATCATATTTTTTATAAAAGTATTTGGTATAATGTCCTTCCCGTGTCCTACTCTATATATCAGTGCCATGTTTCATCAAAACCGAACCAGCAGTTACGGAGCTTTTTCAATGCAAACAAACAAAAAATATTTTCTCTTTATAACATTATAGTATAAGTCTATTTTATGTGACTCAGACAGACCCTGATAATAATAAATACTTCTGCCATAAAATTATAACTAAATGGCAGAAATATTTACTGTCGAAGTTACTTATCGACTTACAAATCGAATTTTCGTCGAAGTGATAATTATCAGATATAAATCGAACTTTCCATCACTCTGTATCTGTGATTGGCGTTATCAGCGCATCTACGCCGTCGAACATTAGCGTGACGTAATGACGATCGTTAACCCGGCGCTGCCCGCGCCCCGTCGATCGTGTCACGTCACGTCACAGTTATATTTTGACAATTAGGACCCCCTCCAAAAAACACAAGCCGTCACAATAATTGAGTCTCCATTCAGCGCGTGCAGATCGACTGATTAACAAAACGAGACAAAAGCGAGGGGAAATGGCTCACAAATTAGTTAACATACATTTTACAATTTGTACATTTAATTGGGCATGGACGACAGTTTGGAAAGCACACGCCACCATTACTATATACTTATACTATACACTTCTTGATGTTTGTAATATAAACTAAATGTATTTCGTGACTTCGAATGTCCTTACCCGATGTCTACTTTGTATCTGTTGCCAAATTTCATCGCAATCGGGACGGTAGTTTCGGAACGTATTTAAAACATACAAACAAACAAATATTTCCTCTTCATAATATTGACATCCATATAAAATAAAATTAATCACCGAAATGTTTGTACGCGCATAACTTCTAAACGACTGCATCAGTTTATATAAATCTCTTTAATGTGTTCGTTATTGTCAGGAGAAGGTGTGTATGAAAAAATATTTAAAATATGATAGCAAATATTTAAAAATCTCCGACAATCTTAGACTTTAAACAGTATTGACGGCGAAAACATATAGCGGTACGAAGTTCGCCGGGTCAGCTAGTAGACAATAATCTAACAATAGGTCATCGTTTTCAACTTAATATAAGAGGGCCCTAGAACCTTTTTCAAGATAGGTATATAAAGGAGTAATAGCATAGATAACATAGACATCAAAGGACCTTTAGTAGATAATAATGTTAAAACATGAAATGACTTTGGATCTTGAAGAGAATCCCAAGAAGGTAAATACAATTTGAATAGTTAATTTTTTTTTTAATTATGTGGCACTATAGGCTTCAACCCTAAATTGACATATATATGGTATATACTCATAGCGGCTGTTGACTATTTCATACTGCCCCCCGCCCGGGGCAGGGGGTACATCTCACACTCTCATTAGTGCAGCCTCCGCGAATGTGAAATGATCTGCGGCGTAAGTGTGCGAATCAACGCATGCTACACAGACAATGCCTTTATTCTATTTATACTGAAAATTACTGTGAAATTTTCTCTACTTTTCGTTTTCCTAGCGCTGCAAGAAATACACTGAACGTAGCCCGAGTTGAAAATCATAAAATCGAGATGGTTGTATTATTTATGAGGAAAAACACATACCTTTTCGCTACAAAACAAAACTATTAATAAAATATTTTGTAGATCAAAATAAAGTGAGAACGAGTATTTTCTGGCTTTCGTTTTATTTTTCATAGAGCACAGCTACACATACATTTTTGTTTCCAATGATTTAGTGTTTACGTTGAAGCTGTAAACTATCTAAATGTTGCTTTTGTGTGACATAGGGGTGAGAACGGTTGGGTGCGAGCACCCTTGTGGGGCTGATGTGACCCAGCGCTGCCGGCGATGGGTTAATTGTATTTAAGGGATTAGCACATCGAGTGTAGAACCAGACCGGCTTTTAGTAGCAGATTTAGAGGGAGGCTTGAATTGGAAGAACCTATAGTGGCAGATTAGGGGAAACTTTCCTTACTAAATCTGCCGTCTTTTAATTTTTGTTGTTTATGATTTATCTATGTATGGTAATATTTATTGTGTAACATACGGCGGAATTACTCCTTTCGATGTAATTTAAAATAAATTATAAAATTTATCACTCGCCCCGCTTGTTGTAAAACATATTATACCTACCTTATTGTGTTTATTCTCATGTTATTTTTTGTTATCGGTGTATTTTAACCGGTAAAATAGAGAAAAAAACTCACTCCAGTTTCTTGATTTTAATTACGTACAGAATCTATATATATAAAAGAAAGTCGTGTTAGTTACACTATTTATAACTCAAGAACAGCTGAACCGATTTGGCTGAAAGTTTGTGGGGAGGTAGCTTAGAACCAGGAGACGGACATATGATACTTTTTATCCCGTTCCCGTGGGACGTGACATAAAACGTGGTATAACAAAACGCAACTGACAGCAAACCGAATTTGTCTATGGTTAGGTACGGTTGAAAATTTGACGGATTCTTGGCGGGAATTTGAAAAGGCGCGCATCAAAAATTTTATTTATTATTATTGTATTTGTAAATAAGTATAAATAGCTTTATTTTAAATAAATATAGTGCATAAATAATAAAAATGGACGGAGACGAGGCGGGCGGGGATAACCCGCCCACCTCAAAAAGACCTCGGCCTCCTGATGATTCTCGGGGGGCTTCAAGTGCTGGCGGCGGAGGTGGTGAGAGTAACTTTTTAGCTTATAGAAAACCAAATTATAAGAGACTATATTCCGAAAATTCGATCAACATAGAATTCAAAGTATTTATAGAAAGCAAACTAGCACAGGAGAGACTTGGAAATAAAAGTCCGATTTATCTTAACAGTATATTTTCCAACATAAAAGGAGTTG
Organism: Phengaris arion; assembly: GCA_963565745.1. Taxonomy (NCBI): domain Eukaryota; kingdom Metazoa; phylum Arthropoda; class Insecta; order Lepidoptera; family Lycaenidae; genus Phengaris; species Phengaris arion. Next base: position 17,576,223 of record OY751449.1, on the reverse strand, counting down.
TGGCAATACGGCGCCTTAACGCAAATAAGATAGTTGTGATATTTAAACAACATAACACGGCCAATAATTTTATCAACAATATTAACTTTCTCGAAAAATATGACATGAAAGCGTATATTCCAGCTGCTCAAATTGAGAAAACTGGCATTATACGATTTGTACCGGCAAATATATCGAATAAAGAACTATTTACTAATTTAACATCTACATATGAAATAGTTGCAGTAAGAAGATTCATGAGAAAAGTTGGTTATGATCTAATTGGTACACAAACTGTTAGCATTACATTTTTGTCAAACACTTTACCTGACAATGTACAGTATGACTTATTTTCCTATAGAGTATTCGATTATGTTGCTCCTTTGCAACAATGTTATAAATGTTTTAAATTTAATCATTCGGCTAAGATTTGTAATGGCAAGCAGCGTTATTCAATTTGTTCAGGCGAACACTTTTATAAAGAATGTAATAAAACAAATGAGATTTGCTGTATCAATTGCAGTGGACCTCATCTGGCTATTTCCAAACAATTTCCAATTAAGATAAAGAAAATATTAGAAAAGAAAAATAAAATTACTTATGCAAGCGCTGCCACTACTACAAAAGAAAATGTTGACTTTCCTCCTCTGCCATTACGTCCCATCCCTGCAAATAAAAATGTAAATAGTGTAAATAATATGTCTCAAAGTGTAAATAAACATGTAAATAAATCTGTAAATATTAAACCTATCTCTCAAGATGTAATTATTACTGATATTAAATCTCAAATAATTGGAAACAGTGATGTACTTATGGCCCGAGTACACACTCTAGTTCAAGTAGGTAATAAAAATGATGATGAACCTATTACCACATCATTAATTAAAGATATGCTTATTAAAAATCTGTCAACATAATGGATACGCAATCTCGTGATTCGTCATTTCTACGTATTGCGCAATTCAATGTTCAAGGAATAAATAATAAAAAACCTCTTCTTACAAAATTTTTAAATGAAAAATATATTGATATTTGTCTAATAAATGAAACATGCTTAAAAGACCATCAATCTTTTCGTATCTCTGGTTATAATTTTTACAACAAAAATTCTAAAAACCCACGTAATGGTGTTGGAATATTGGTTAAACCATATTTGAAATACAATATTATAAATACAACCTTTTATGAAGATATACAAACAATAGCCATATGTGTATATACTGAGAATACAACAATGACTATTCTCTGTGTATACTGTCCTCTCTGCAGTGGGCACATAAGAATGAATAAATTGCGCAATATTATAAGAGATTTACCAAAACCTGTTTTTATAAGCGGTGACTTCAATGCACATCATATTGCTTTTGGATGTCTGTCCACCAAAAGTCGAGGTCAAAATTTGTATGATATAATTGATGAATTTGATTTATGCATTTTGAATAATGGTAGCTTCACAACAGTAAATTATCCTACACGTAATCCCTCAGCAATAGATGTAAGTTTTGTTAGTCCACATTTGGCCCCACTTTGTGAATGGTTTGTACATGATGATGCCATGGGTAGTTATCATTATCCAACAATTACAAACATTACAATGTGCATTGAAAGATACACAATCCACGAGTATGATGACAGATTTTTATACCATAAAACAGATTGGGCTAATATAAAGAATTATCTAGTTCAGTCTTTCATGAAATGATGGTTAGCGAAGAGGACCCAATGAAATCTTATGAGGAATTTTGTAGCAGGCTTGATAAACTTAAGCAAATGGTTGTTCCTAGATTTACTAGAACCAACTTCAGGAGTAGACCACCAGCCCCCTGGTGGAACACTATACGTGAACAAGCCGTCATCAAATCTTATGAAGCTCTGAAACTTTACAGAAACGATCTTACATTAGACAATTACATCAATTATAAAAGAATAGATGCTCTAAAAAAGCGTACTATAAAAGAGCAAAAGAAGAATAGTTGGAATAGTTTTTGTAATAGTTTTAATAGAACTACTCCCATCAGCAAAATCTGGAATCTCATTAAACGATTTAAGGGTATTAGAACTGATAATAAGTCATATACAAATGAATTTGTACAACCACTTTTAGACAAACTATCAGATAATTCCAATTTAGTTGATCCGAACTTACTAGAAAATTATTTTAATTCTAATAACGAAAATCCTCAATCAAGGTTTCTATTTCCTTATCCTTTTACATGGTCTGAATTTTTAGTGAGTATATGTTCTAGGAGAAATACTAGTCCTGGTTTAGATGATTTTCCGTATTTATTAATAAAATATTTACCTGACACCATACAAAAAATATTTTTGAACATTCTAAATAGTCTTTGGCATAAAAAGTTAATACCAAATTCATGGAAAACTCAATGTGTGATACCCATACTTAAACCAGATAAATCTCCTGATCAGGCTAGTTCATATCGTCCAATCTCCCTATCGTCATGTCTTGGAAAGATATTTGAAAATATGGTGAAGTCTCGCATTGACTGGTATGCAGAATCTAATACTATCATCCCTCATGTTCAACATGGATTCCGCAGAGGAAGGAGTTGTGCTGATAGGTTCATTTCCCTCATAAATGATCTGAAAAATGCAAAAGGTAATAAATTACACTCAGTTTGTGTATTTTTGGATGTGCAAGGTGCATTTGATAGTGTGGATCCTGGCATACTAGTGAAGGTACTGAGTAATGCCTGTGTACCTGGATACTTATGTAAATGGATTTATGATTTTCTTACTAACAGAATATTATATGTTAAACATAATAATATTTTACACGGACCTAGAATTGTATCTAAGGGAACAATGCAAGGTGCAACATTGTCGCCTTTGCTATATAATTTGTATATATGGGAGATATGTAAATATGTGAATATTAAAAATGTAAATATACTTCAATTTGCAGATGACTTAGTGTTGTACAGTTCAGATGTTAACTTAACAGTAGCAATTGAAAATGTTAATGCTTGTTTAATGCAGTTATGTAATTATTACCAGCTAAGATTAAATTTGAAAATAAATGCAACTAAAAGTAGTGTCATGATATTTGGAAAAGACACACCTGCAATAGATGTTACTTATAATGGTGAGGTTATTCAAAGAGTAGCCTCACACAAATTCTTGGGTGTTTACATTGATCAGAAGCTATCATTTGAAGACCACATTAAATATATATCCAGAAACGCATTGAAAGGTGTTAACATTTTAAGATGTCTAGCTAGTGTTACATGGGGCGCAGATCCCAAAATACTTTCAGTGTTATACAAATCTATTGTAAGAAGCCATTTTGATTACAGTTCTTTGGCCTATTTAAATAGCACACATACCCAAAAATTAGATGTGATACAGAACAAGGCTTTGAGGATTATATCAGGGGCAATGTGTTCAACTCCCATAAGGGCCATGGAAGTTGAAACAAATATTATGCCTTTGATATTGAGACGACTTTTGCTTGCAGAATGATACTGTCTTAAACTATTGTCATCAAATAATATACAAATCATAAATAGAATTGTACCTCACCCAATCATTACAGATGGTCCACTAGCTTCACCTCAAGATGTTCTGACACATACATCTCCAACTTTGTGCCGGATTTTCCTAGAAATACAGTCTCATTATTCAAACATCAAAAAACATTCACACTGGCCATGTTACACACATCCATATAGTAGTATAATACATCCTATTATGATTTTAACTAAGTCTATTGACAACAATTCAGAGTTTCTTGCATTTTTAGAAGAAAATAGTAAGTACTATACAATCTACACTGATGGTAGTAAAGGTAATGAACATGTGAGAAGTGCCATATATGATCCACAAAAACAGATTGCTCAAAGCTTTGTTCTAGATAAACAGTGTTCAATATTTACGGCAGAGGCATATGCAGTTTTTGAAGCCTTAAAATTGATTAGTGGTTTAAATAATAATTGTAAATATTTTCTAATCTTATCAGATTCTTTAGGTCTCATTAATAGTCTAAAGCATATTAATTTTAACTTTAAAACGAATTATATTATTTATTTTATTAAAGATTCTCTCTGGCGGTTACATAATAAAGGAGTAACAATTGCCTTTATGTGGGTTCCTTCACATAAAGGTATTTCTGGAAATGAAATTGCAGACAAAACTGCATGTGATGGGGTCAACGCCCTAAATGTCAAAAGTGTAGTGAGAGTACCTATGACTGACTTTTATTATAATGTAAATATGTCTTTAAGAAAAATGTGGGAATATTTTTGGAATGAGGACCAAAAACTCAAAGGAAAGTGGTATGGACGGATACAAAAAAAGTTAGAAGTAAAACCATGGTACCACGAGCTGAAGATAGCTAGCCGTGATTTTATCACAACTATAAATAGACTGAGATTTGGCCATAACTCTGCACCTGCACATCTTATGAGACTAAACATAATAAACAGTAATATTTGCACATTTTGTAACGTTGAGATCGCCGACATGAACCACATTTTCTTCAATTGCCCAAACTTCGCCATTCAAAGACTAGTGTTGGCAAGTGAAATAATGGAAGTCAGTGATACCTCCCGCCGCCAATTATTGTGTGATTTGCTCCAAAATAAAAAGTGTTATAGTGCGTTATTCGAATATATAAAAAGTACTGTGGGAACTATTTAAAGTGTATATTTAAAAGAAGCACCTTCAAAATATAAGACTTGGCTTAAAGGTCTTGTTACCAGGCCATTAAATCTTCAAAAAAAAAAAAAAAGTTGAAAATTTGACAATTAGAAATTTTGAAGTTGACCGGTGGGTGTGTTTGTTTCGAGTTTCTATTAGCTTATTGTGCCGATATAATCATTAACAACGCCGCGACCGAGACGATTGCATATTATGTCAAAACCGAGATCTATACACATTTTAAAACTATACATTTTATCCATTTATATTCATAATTACAGAAGCTAGGAGAGCGGACAGACAGACAGACAGACGGACGGACAGAGCGAAACTATAAGGGTTCCTTAAGTATAACGAAACCCTAAAATGGATAGCAATTTCAATGTTTTGATAAATCTCTGGAACGGCTGGACCGATTTGGCTAATTTATAATGGAAAAATTGCGAAGAAAATACTGTAGATGATATATATATATATATATATATGTTTTGTTTGAAAATTCGAATGGGTTCGAATAGTTCGAATCCCGGTCAGATAATGTTTTTGTGATTCTTTGTATATTTTTTAAGTAAACAGAACTTCGATCGAAGTTCGGTTATCCAGGTACTATGTAAAGGCTGTCCCAATAAGAGTATCCGATTTAATTTTAAGAAAAAACACATATTTTTTTGAGCAAAAGGTGATATTTTTATTGCGTTATAAAGTACACAATATGTTCCGTTAAGTATAGAATATATAGAAAGTGGAATAGAATACTGCATATGACCCCCACGGCTCTGGCGGCAGACCCTTGCTCTTTTCATGAAATTTTCGATGACGTTTTCACAGAGTAGCGGCTCAATCTCACCGATGACGCGTTGGATCTCGGCCTTTAGCTCGGGAATTGTTCGTGGTTTATTCGCATAGACCTGAGATTTAACAAAACCCCAAAGGAAAAAGTCGCAAGGCGTTAAATCGCAAGATCTCGGTGGCCAGTTGACATCGGAATTTCGGGAGATTATTCGGTCCGGAAATTTTTCCTCCAATAAATGAATTGTTTCATGGTCGGTGTGGCAGGTCGCGTCATCCTGTTGGAACCACATGTCGTCCAGGTCCAGTCCTTCCAATTGGGGCCACAAGAACTCTGTTATCATGGCCGAATTGATGTTCCCGGGTTTTCGGAGACACTCTCGTTTACAGCAGCGATGTTTTCGAGAGACCGACTAAAGTAGATGAATAAAGTAGATGCACTATTAACCTTATGTTGTTATTTATACTCATCCTTGCTATATCATATTATAAACCCAAGTCTGTATGTATGAATGTTTGTTTCTCTTTCACGCAATAACTATTGAACGGATTTTGATGAAATTTGAAAGGGTAGTAGTTTAGACTCTAGAATACTACTTTACTCATAGGCTACTTTTTATCGCAACGAATTGTACGGTTTTCGCGGGATTTCGTCGCAGGCAACGTCTAGTTATAATAATAATAATAATAATATCTATGGACGCTTCACACCACGTCAATCTGGCCCCGTGCTAAGTATCCGAAGAACTTGTGTTACAGGTACCAGAAAACGGGAAGTATATTTAATACTTTTATACTATACATATATATTTAAAATTTTTACTATATAATACACATATTTAATGCACATCCATGACCCAGGAACACAGAAAACTTTTTGATCCTTCGGCGGGATTAAAACCCGCGACCTCCGCCTTGAGCACCAACGCGCTGAACCACTGTGCCACAGAGGTCGTCAAAAGAGTTATCTAATATTTTCTGGAATAGATATACCTAAATAATTATTGTAGGTTTGCTACCTCGTTAACTTAAAATATACATTAAATGGAGATTGTACAGGCTAGAGATAAGTAACGTTTAGCGAATGTCTGAGTTTATTTAAAGTACTTCTTAATGAGGTCCTAAAATCCTGGATTTTTACTTCAAATAATTATTTAAAAAGTATGATTGGTACCAGTTTAATTTTTTAAGGGCCTGTTTCACAATCGTGTTATGTATCTTATAGCTTATTCGGAAGTTTTGTCGAGCGACAGAGACAAAACAAATAACCTATCTACACTTATCAGGCGATTGTGAAGCTCTTAACTTACTAATTAGTTTATTAAAAAAAAACTTGTAGCAAATGTTTTGGTAATTTCGATAAGAAACCGAAACCGTCACTCCCTGCAGCTCGACTCTAATATACGGTATACTCTATATTCTTGAAACTCAACAGCTCACAATATTTCAGAACTAAGTTTGTAGTAAAAGAGGTTCAAATTTGCAAATCTGATTTATAAATCAAATATGCCATCTTCCAATAGCTCAATTCCGTCAATTCAACCCTAAATTCCAATCCCCTGGAGCTACCCCGTATTTTTGTGCTGACGGTACTCACAAAATGGCGGCCGTATTTACCCGTTTTCATATTTCGCCCCCGGACCCTCTATATAAACATTCAAATAAAAATGCGCCATTACTTCAGTCATATCTAGAGTAAACATACATGCTAAATATTGCGTCCGCAAAACCGCCTATGTTATTCCGAAACGAAATACAACCTTAACCCATGCACACAGAGTTCAAATTACTCTATCATTTGAGTATGTTTAAATCGCATTTGTAAGCGCAATCCGAGTGAATGCGTGTGTTCTATCCCGCTCTATCCCCAGGCAGCCTCGCTCCGGCGCCAAGTACAAGGTGGGTTTGAGACGCAACTGCCAACTGCCACTGGTCCCATTATACCGCGATAGTAAACACATGGCAGCGACAGCTCGATAAAATGTGTCGATACTTTTAAAAACCAAACTACTTTAGCGATAAAACTACTAAGTACAGAGTACGACCACGATCTCAATGGCTTTCGGATATCGTAGTTTTTAATACATCGTCTATCATTTATTTGAATAGAAAAACTCAGTGTGCCTAAATGTAACATAATGTATACTAATAGAAAAACTCAATGTGCCTAAATGTAACATAATGTATAGTAAGAGATAATTCTTTACTATATCATATAAACACGGGAAGCAAAAACCTCTGCCCTCATTTTAGTAAAATTACGGACGTGTATAAAATTTGGCACAGTCAAAGTTTATGTGGAGGAAGGTATGCAGAAAGCTAATATTTTTTTAATAATGCTTAGAAATACAAACTACGTTACACACACACTACTGGCGATAAGTAACACTATCATGCGATTGTATGATGAATGTAGACCGTGTTGGTTTGACAATTTATTTGTTTTGACATAATTGTCAATCTTTCTTTCAAACTTAAGAACTTTGAAAAATTGGTCTTATTTCGGCGACAGTCCACACACGGCGATCTCTAGGAATATATTAATTTACTATATTATTTAAATTATGATGCTCATAAAGTAGCTATTGTTTGTTCATTATTATGAATTATAACAAATCTCCAATTTTAATACAAAGTTACTCGTTTCATTCTGTAAAGCCCGAAATTAATAATCAATATTAATCTCATATTAGCTATCTGAGATCAAGATTTCAATACATTTCGACGATCCTAGGATTAACTTGTCAATTTACGTCAATTTTCGTATGAGAATCTAATATTGAAGTCAATCTAAGATTTTAGATACGTTATTAATTTCGGGCGTAAGACTAGACTATCTACGTCAAATATTTCAGCGGTACAGAACAGACAGCTGGTACAGAAGATGATTCGATGAACATTACTATCGTCAAGTCATCGCACTGCACATCACTAGCCGCAGTCATCCGACCGTAACTAATAGTGGTGTGCTGCGGCATAAAGCCCCCCCCGCACCGCCCGCCCCCCGCGCCCGCCAATCCGCGCGCGCCGCCTCCGCCAATCAGCGCGCCGAGAAAAGAAACTCCGAATTATGCCCGGCTCGCTGCATTCTGACCGCGGATTCTTTTATTACTACTTGCATTGGAATTTGATCTATATGGCCAAGTGTAACGGATGAGAATAAATTGTGCGAGAGGGCACATGAATTGCAAATGGCGCCGGTAACCCAATGATAGGATTCCTTCGGAGGTTATTCCATTTGTTCGATTGCTGATATTGCTAAGGGTGACGAATTGCCTAGCCGACCGTATACAGATATGGATGTGCAATTTTCAATTTACCTCGCAAGTAAATCTAGTTACTTCAATAACGCTATGCAAGCAAAGGAATAGGTGTGGCTTACCTCAAATTAAGATACTAATTCTATAATACTAGAAAAATAAATAAAATTGAAGTGTCTGTTTGTAATTTTAAATTAACAGCTTTTCACTAAATGCACATGAAAGTATATTCGGTACTTATAATTAAAAAATCAAATTTTAGAAATTTTGTCTGTCCGTCTGTCAGTCTGTCTGTTTGTTTCTATTAATAGTTCTACGCAAACGAAGTTGCGGGCACCCGCTAGTAAATATATAAAAATTGAGACAATAATCTTTTTCCCCGACTACGGAGAAGCCAAAACAATGGGTTATGATTTTGACAGTCTGTGTGTGTGTGTGTGTGTATGTACACAAATACATACAACTGTTTGTTCCACCGTAACGCCTACACTACTACTACTACTACTACTACTACTACTACTACTACTACTACTACTACTACTACTACTACTACTACTACTACTACTACTACTACTACTACTACTACCCCAAACGATCTCTAAACCAACAATTGTTTTAATTATTTTTTACGCCATGTCAAATTATTTCAGTGCATATAAATATTGTATCATAGTATCTGCAATTAAACTAGTAAGTAAATTTACGACCGTAAGAATTCTTTTTTTTTTTTTAATTACTTAATTTAAAATATTTTTTTTTTTTAATTACACTATAGTAACTCTTGTTTGCTAGCTTTTCTTTAGCGCTCTTACAGATCGATTGTATGTTAAACATTTTATGTGTGTCGGAACCTTGTTGTATATTTACACCCATACAATAAGTACTTTTAAGGAAAACAGATGTCTTAGGTTTTTATCATTAATCAATATCTGATGATTCCGATAATATTTCGTGGAATACTTATTTATTAATTGCGTAAAATAATTCGTATTCTTATGATTTTAATTAATTAGGTGTCAATACATTTCTAGTAGTAGCACGAATAACATAGGCACTATTTACGTGGTCGGATTATAGTTTTTTACAAAAAATATAGTTATTTAGAGCATCGTTTCTCAAGCGGGTTAAAGGTCTGTCTGTCAGTCTGTTGAAAAACAATAAATACATACAACATATAGGTACAAAAGATTCGTTTCTCGAACTAATCTTTTGTATCGAACGTCGAAAAAATCGGTCTAACGTTACGAACCAGTGAAGGCTGATATACGGTATAGCTGATTAAATAGCTACTTACTAATTACTAACTTTTTGGCTTTTTCGTGGGAAGTGACGTAAAAATAGTTGAGAAACGATGATTTATAGTAATGTTACTTAACGTAGAGAATAGAGAACATAGAGTCAAGAAGTATGGAACGTTCCAAAATCGACTCTAAGCCTTCATCCATACATCCATCGTTACAAACTTTCACATTTACAATAGTAGCAGGATACGATCCCGGAGAACAATGTACTAGCTACCAACTTATTTATTTAATAATACAATTATTTCTACTGTTATTACATTGTCGAAACAACAAAAGAAATCTTAATATCTACATTCCCGAATCTAAGATTACCACAATATCATTCATCGGAAACTCAAAAGGTGCGGACGATTGTTATTATTGGATTTGATAATGAGCTAAGAACACGGAGCACAAAAGACGGAATACGAAAATACCTGCAGCTGGTCACACAATAGCGGGCGGAGTCGCGCGTCATTGTTGTGTTGACGGCCGCTGTCCGCCGCGACGTGTTCCTAATTGACACCGACGACACGCCACAACACGCACAACACGCTACCCGATACCACAACACGCTGACTTGTTACGAACCTCAATAGAGCTTTGAAACGCCAAAACACGCTACCCGACACGGCAACACGCTACGTGATATGATAACAATCACAAATAGACCTTTTATTATGTAATTTGATCGAAAACACAAATAAAACTGTCCGTCACTGTCACAAAACAATCTGATATTTCAGTATCTACTTTCAATCAAAAGGAATTATCAACTTTATACAAGAAATGCAGTTTCTACTGACATGTACGTACAATACAATAATTAAAATTGGATCCAGCAAGGGTTTACTTGCAGAGAGACTTTTTTTAAGGGTTGGGGGTTAAATTTGATAAGGTAAATTCTGGGAGCAGGCTTAAAGAACGATCTTAGATTATTGGCAACTTGGACAACAACTTAATTCGCATACAATTAAAAAAAAATCATTCGACATTGCAACCACACAATATCTTATTCGTCCTCAATCAGACGATAATTTTTTGTCCATCCTCGAAACTTTCACATGAATAATATATCAATACAAAGGCTATCAATCGATGGTATCGAGTATCCATACAAAAGCACTTCCCCTGCATTGTCCCCCCGCGCCGCGCCCGCCTCCCGCGCTCGCCCGCGCCGGCTCGCTCGCCGCGCTCGTCGGGGGTCGAGTTGCGAGCGATCAAAATACCGGATCAAAACAACACAAACGGTTAATTGATCTCATGAATTGAAGATCAATACTATTTTGGTTCGAGTAAGGGGTTTGTGAAATTGTGAATGACACGACAATAAATAATTAAAAGAAAAGGAAGTTCATTTTGACAAAAAAGCGGATCTTGTTAAGCCGGCGGTAATAGATGGGATTACACTTTAGAATTGTATAGAATACAAATATTATTTATTTTGTAAAAACAACACAACAAACATAAATGAAAATACAAGTTTCAGGTGTCTTTGACGAAAAGGGTCGTGTAATATATTAAAATTACTGTAAAATACTTATTAAAGTGGAAGAAGTGCAAGAAATTCTGTGTAATATTACTGTTAAACGTGAATTTCGACCAAAAACCTACAGTATAATCAATAACATAAATAAAAATGCAAGTTCCTACCCTTCGTTAGTCACTTAGTCTTCACTAACGAACTCTGTTCGCAGGTCCACTTCCTGAGGATACTCCGGGGTCGGGGCGAAACGCGCGAGTTTTGCACTTACATGGTGGTGTGGGGCCTTGCACGATGTTGCTGATATTGTCGCTTGCATGGTGGTGGTGTTTGCACGATCTTGTTTCTGAGTGTATGCTTAAGCAGTGTGGGAGGAGGGAGGTGCTTTATGCATGCTTATGCGTGCACTCACGCATCTGCTTGCAGGTTGTGGGTATTTTTCCGCGGGATATAATATTAATTAAATTGTATGCTATGGATTTCCGCAAAGTAATGGCTGATTCTATTAACTATACAAGTCTCTATTTGGTAGTGTTTTGTATAAAATGTTGTCATTAATTTGAAATCCTTGAAATTAATTAAAAAGTGTTATAATTTTAGGAGGTTATTTATTTCTACTTTTAATTAATTTTTAACAGTTTAGTAGTGAACTAAAACAATAAAGTAGCTTATTAAAGTGACGAATTATTTTTCGTGACTGTTAAGAAAATAGATAGTTTTAAAAACTTTTGAAAGAGTATAATATTTTAAGGACCTGTATAATCTTTTTTTTATACAAGTTATAAATACAAATAGAGCAAGATCGAGCTTATTCTTAATGTTCTGTATTATAATATAACGTTTAGTAAAGTTTTTTTTTAAATTATAGTTTCTCTATGCATGTTGTGTTCAAATGTAATTGGTTATCGTATTTCATAGGTTAAACCGTTTTTAATTAAATGTTTGTAACTCGGTCGGTCGGTTTTTACACGACAATGTACCTGGAAACGCTTAGGACGTTTGTGCACTACAGGGAATTTCACCGTCCGACCGCAGCTCACTAATTTTTAAAAGTAACTTACTAAAGAAAATAAACAGATAAATTTTAGTTCCAAATAAATCTAAGCTTTTTTACGGAATATCAACAGAATAAGCTGTAATATAACACAATTAAGGCGTTTAAACGTTAACTCGGACTGCCGGACGGTGAAATTCCGTGTTGTGTATAAACGCCCTTGGCGGACTATTTTCTTAATATTATTGTTTTCAGTGATAAGCGGTTCGTAGCGGACGCGCTCCGCCGCGCTACGGGGCTACGACGTGCTACGCGGCGCTGCGCGGTGCTCCGGGCGCTACGGGCGCTATACGCCAACACAAACTTCAACGCTGCTCGAAGATAATTCATTCAGAATTGAACAGAAGGAACTGTTAATGGAAACGGATCCCCAAGATCAAAGTAGCCTGAGTTACTCATTAACATAAGCTATCTGCCAGTTAAAAACCGGTCAAAATCGATCCGGCCGTTTCAGAGATTAGCCGGAACAAAGAGACAGACAAACAGATTTTTTTTTGGATATATATCATATATATCATAGTATTAAGCAACAGCCTGCATGGGCCAGTGGTTTAGAGCTTGGCTCTCGACTCGGAGTTCGTGGGTTCGATTCCCTCGTTGGAACAACAATAATTATGTTTCGTTTAGTTAGGATAATGCATCAACCTGTGCTTGATCTCTCGCCAGTCGTGGCGGTTATCCGTCCCACTAGGTTTCGAGAGTAAAGGAAGAGCCCCGTCACCGATGCAGTGTGGGGAGCTAGTAGTGGGAAGCTGGTAGTGGGGAGCTGGTAGTGGGGAACTGGTAGTTATAATATTGAGCAAATAATGCAAAGCTGTTAATTTTAAATTACAAACAGACAATTTATTTTTTAATGTGAAAGTTTGTGAGGATAATTGTTACATGTATGGATGGATGTTTCTCTTTCACGCAAAAACTACTGAACGTATTTCGATGAAATTCGGTATAGTAGTAGTTTAGGCTCTGTATTAAAACATAGGCTTTTATCCCGAAAAAGTATAATGTTCCTCAGAGATACTATATTTACGTGGGCGGGGCCGCGGGCAACAGCTAGTATTAATTAATTATACTATCGATCATGTTAAAGACCCTGTTTACAGTTGAAGCAAACTCGACTGACAAACATGTCGTTCAATGCAAAGACTGTCGGTTTGCACCGAACGTTTAATCTCCCTACCTTTCAAATACATGTTGAGTGCGGCCTGGAGGTAGTAGGTACTTAACTAAACTCTATTGTGCGAATTGTAATAAATTTACATCTGCCCGCCAACAGTAGTACCCGACAATTATGAATAACAATATTACGTGCTTTGTTGCTATGTAAATACTAAAAGTGTGGGGTTCAACCCGCTACCCCTGACGCGACACACTGACGGACAGACAATGGAGCTAATATTTCCTTTATATATTATTATACACAAGTACCGGGGAGATCGAGCTGCGCTCGGAGTTCAAACGGTACCTACGGAAAACAATTAAAGATGGCGGAAGGTATTAAAAATAATAAATCACATAAATATTAGTCTGATCGGGACTCGAACCCATGACACCAATTTGCCAACAACACAAAAAGTCTACCTGAGCTATGTGCTTTGACAATAAACGAGGGAAATTACTCATATAACATATTATCTTATTACGCAACGAAGGAAAAAATATTTAAAAACTTAAAGATTTTTCACCCCAAAAACCCCTTCATGCCAAATTTCACGCAAATCGTTGAAACCGTTTCCTAGATTCTAAATCTAGATTGTATTTATAATCTAGATTCTAGATTATAAATACAAGGATTGCTCGTAAAAGCATAAGATATCAGGTTGATTGTTTAATTATTTAAATTGATATTTTGGGAGATATTTTGGCCGCTGGAGCGGTCGTATTTTCATAACCTGCCGCAGATAATTCCGTAGTTTGTTAAAATAGTTTCAATTTTTGGTTTACTAAACCGATTGTGTGGAAATCGAGAATTGTATTGTTAAATGTATGAAAATGTTTGACTTTTGTATTTCTGTGTAGTAAAACAGTTAAAAGATATGTGTGGTATAGCACTAGAAATTAAACTGATAAATGCTCCTGCGAGGCTACTTCTATATACTATTGTAAGTAATGTTGTTTTAGTCATAACATTGTAATGTACCTTTTTTATTTTAAAATAACAATTTTCTCAAGCCGGTTCTTCTCGCCCCGGGCCAGTCCCGAACCCGTGGTAGGCATCATGTGGACCGACGTTCACGAAGTGTATAAAAATACCAACTTTGAATAAGATTTTGACTTTGATATGGACGGTGTTGGACTATCGGTGGCAACGAGCAACTAATATAATAACTACCACGGGTTAAATACAGCTGTGAATAAAACTATCTCCTCTTAAATACACACTGGCCTGCAAAACGAAATACTACACCGCTAACATTTCTAACCATCAAATTAGTAGATTTCCAATAGAAAACGTTATTATAGCCAAATTAGTCGGGTTTCTGAAACAAGTAAGAAGCTGATAAAATTAACCATAAAACGTTTTTATTGAAACTTCCATAGTTTCGAAAAATAGGAAACTTCAAAATCAAAGTGTTGTACTTACAAACTAAAGCTGCCTAATTTACATACCACATTACATACTCGGTCCAATAATATTATTCGGTAATACAATAAGGGGGTTGTAACTTATTATATTCCTCACCCCTGCGAGCCCTGCTGCACATGCCAGCTCGGATGTTTTGCATCTGCGCCGGACCGACACACTGACAAACTGACAAGCTCTCGACATCGTGACAGAGGCACAAAAGTACGGACGTGATGGCGCACACTCGTTAACAATACATACAAGTGGTAAGTAAATGTGGAATATTTTAGACTAACATATAAACCGATTATTATTTAAGGAATAAAAAAACTATATTCGGACTGTAGAAAAAAAACCATCCTTATTTATCCCATCATGGAGTACCATGTAACTTTAAATACACAATACTTCTACGTTTACTTACATTCATTTGCATTAACCTATACTAATATTACATAGAGGAAATTGAATAGCCTCCGAAACTACTGGGCTGGTTTCGATGAAATTTGGCACAGATATAGAGTAGACCACGGGGAAGGACATAGGCTACTTGTTATTGCGGCAAAATACATGTTTTCCGCAGAATTTCCTTTTGCGCGTTCGAAGTCACACACATCTTTAAGGTTTATGAATTGAACTAAATTTACTGACATGAATTCCGTCTGAATGTGGTGTAGTAAGACTTCGGTGGTAGCTACTAGTGTAGGATTGGGATGGGTAACGGAAACACTTCTAGACTGCTGTATAACAGACCCACTCGGTCGGTGGTCGGTGTTCGAATCCAGTAAGAGCTTGCGCTCCCACCTAGTACACAACTAGTTTACCCACTCCAGCGTACCACGCCACAAGTGTGCGTGTGTATATTTATTATTATAAGTGTCACTACACTACAACTAGCATAATTTATCGTTATTGCTCATTGTTGCAACCCAACTATGTTTTAAATATATGCGCATATTACTCGTACGTATAAGAATAAGAATCAGTTCACTGATTAAGACGTCAATACAAAATATAACTTTCATCACTGCATAAAAAGATTCACGCTTCATTCATTTTTTCACGTTTCATTTCATCAAAAATTCGATATCGCACGTTGGGCGCAACGCAGCGTCTTCAAGCATCCTCGCGTCGCTTCGCGATCGGTGTGACCTGACCCTTATACACAGCACAAATCTACAGTTATCTTAAACCAATATCTCCGCAGCACTCTCGAATATTGCGTGCAGCCCTCTGTGATTGCCAATCACTCCGCGAGGGCTGAGGACCCTCCGCCACCTCGTCCTCCGCAGACATTTCTCCTCGTTTTTCTATTAACAGACGTGTGCACACTACATAGATTTATTTCCTATAGCTATTCCTCCGTTAGTCCAATTGTAAATAGCGAAGAATCTGGATATCTAGGCATCGAATAGGGTGACAACTATTCTATAATGAGGGCTGTAGATGTACTGTGTACCTCACCAAATGTTTCGTGGTGAAAAGACGTCATTGGAGACTTTCCCTTGATCGCCCGTAGCTATTAATTGTATTAATATGTTGCCTAAAAATTCCGTCTATTCAATGTTAGATGATAAAATACAATCTCAAACCCATTTTAGTAAATCATCAAAATAACTAAGATACTAACAATTTAAATTTGAAGAGTAATATATGGGTGAAAATGCCTATACTAATATTATAAGGAGGAAAGATTTGTTTGTTTGCATTGCATAGGCTCCGAAACTGCTGGACCGATTTTTATGAAATTTGGCACAGATATAGAGTAGACCACA
This sequence comes from Phengaris arion, assembly GCA_963565745.1. Taxonomy (NCBI): domain Eukaryota; kingdom Metazoa; phylum Arthropoda; class Insecta; order Lepidoptera; family Lycaenidae; genus Phengaris; species Phengaris arion. Next base: position 17,559,381 of record OY751449.1, on the reverse strand, counting down.
GGAAAGGACATTGGCCACATATTATCGCGTCAAAATGTTCGATTCCCGCGGGATTTCATTTTACGTGCACGAAGTCGCGGGCAACATCTCTTGTATGAATAAATCAAAACGTACAAACGCCATCATCTCATCATATTCCAATCCATGTTCATAATATGCTCAAATGGCGAATATGTATTAGGATATGATAATGTTCGCCCTACATTCCTCCCTCCGAGAGGCCCTGAGTGCTGTACAGATTATCTCGCCTCACTGGAGGGCCGGAGGGCTTACGGAGGGCCGAGTCAGCAGCTTTTTTAATTTTGTCGCACGTATATAGGCAGGGAATATAATACTCTTATGTAAAGTAGATGTATCTCGCGGCGACATATTTTAACCAAAGAAAAATCAATTAGCTCAAGCAGATGATGATGAGGATGATGATACCGAGTGGCTACTGCTGATAACATCGAAATTATTATATTGTACTATCAGGGAATCTAATTCTTAAGCAAGTTGACCGTTGTCATAATTTGTTCGTATATTAATAATAATATTACATTTTGATAAATTATGGGGACACTCTATCTGCTTATGAATTAGATTCCCTGTTAGTACGAAATATAAAATATTATATATTAGCGCGTAGCGACATTTTATATCGCCACATCACGCGCTAGCAGACGTTAATAAAGTTTTAACATCAATAGCCAATTGATTAGTAAACAAAGTATAGCTATTCGCGTGAAGCTTGCAGTGAATCACCATTGCATACGTCAAAATTGACCAATGACACATAAACCGTATTCACATTATCCAAATATAGGATAGCAAGGCATATTAGATATAATTGAATAAGAGTTCCAACCCATCATTTACCGACCTTCGAGAAGGAGGAGTTCTGGCCGATTGGAGTCGTCTACAGAAGATTTAGAGGACGACTCTCGAACACTTCGCGCCCCACGTCGCAGAAAATACGTGTTTAGTGTTTAGTGTTAGTTCTAGTTTATTAAGTAATATGTATGTTAGTCTATAAGGTATCTATAATATGGGCCTATGTAGCCTGGAGTAAACGGAATTTAATTAATTTAATTTAATATTGCTATTTGTACTGGTGACTCTCTGCAAACTTAATTCATTTATACAATAAAAAAAATGTTAAATGCCCCAACTTCTGTTGTTCAATTTTGAAAATGCCGACCAATTCTGGAACTGAAAACGATTGCTCTCTCTAACAAATCATTCACTCCTGCACCCCTGTGGGCCACTCGAGGCAAATAAAAGTCACTCGTTCACTTGCCTTCCGCCACATTCGCATACGGGCATCCCATCCACGAACCTCCATACTCCTACGAGCCTGTTAACGTATCGAGAGCCCGCATACTCGATCAAAAACCCTCACCTGTCAGTCAAATTGAACTATTACTTCGTTCTGGAAGACGCTGCACGAGGAGGCGAGATAGGCGCATCGGGGGCGAGATAGGGTGTGCGGGGGGCGGCACCCTCAGTAAAGCACCCTCCAGAGTCAGGAAACGTTTATGAGCTCAACTGTATTTGTCATCGGAATTACCGGAGAAATTGAATGTGCCAAAAGAACTGTGAGTTGCAATCCAGCACTTTACTTTGCTCATCAAACTTTCATCATCGAGTTTTTCGCAGTAGCTGGCAATAAATGTTCAGGAGTTGGACAATACATTAATTGGTGGCATAAACTATTTGGTTTACATTTTTTGATGATTTTCATGTTTTGATGAAGTTTCTATCTGTATAATTCGAACATAAACTATTTTTGTTTACTGGTTCAGTTTGGAAAGTAAATGTTGTGTTGCACATTTGTAATTGGATCTTTTATTTATTAATGTTTTGATCTGAACCTCCTCTTCATCGAATCCTCGCGATTCACTTACGGTTTCCTTTTACTTTTATTGAGTTATAAATCATTTTACAGAATCGTCTTAATATCGTAAACTGATTTTTGGAGTTTGCACCAATCAAAGCAGGTTTGACGATCATGAGAATACGAAGTTGCAGTTTTAACATATTGAGACTGGATTATAACTATATTATTGCAGGATTTTGTGAGCAGATTCGAACTTATGGGTGCCTAGCAGGAACAGGTTTGACAGCGGCGTGAACGTAACGTTATTGAATGAAAATTGTATGTGATTTTCATACAATTCTCATTCGATAAAGTTACGATAACGCCGCTGTTAATTGTTCCTGCTAGGCCAACTGATGTATACATTTATGCCTTATAAATTATTTAATAATTTATTATATACTATTGAATATTATTGACTAGGGTCGCGGCGTATTTGACGGACAATAACCACCTATGACCTAGCTTAACGTAAACGTAAAACCCTTATCTCTCGTAATTTTTATCAATTAAATCCGAATCCCAATTCAAGTAATTATTTCTGTTCAATTCACGGTATGATTCCAATGTCAGTGCATGGTGTCTCACACATACCAGTGTGCACGAGAGCGAGAGCATCTAACACGGGAACCCAATTAAGAATTGAATTTTTAAAAAACTACCCCCCAATTTTTGACTTCCAGGCTGGACAGCCTGCTCGCAGGCTGGAGAAGGACTGCTCGCACGCACACGACTTGACACGTTTGCGAGTGAGTCAGCGTGTCCACCGAAACGAGATGATATGAAAACAATGACGAGAATTATTGGGTTTCTGATTTATATATCAGACGTGTGGTGTCTGCGGTCTGGACTGGCCATGAACAATTACCACGTCTGCTTACTTCTGGCCTTCCTCCTACTTCCCCTCCCCCTCCCCCACCCACCACAACCCCCTGCAGTTGGCCGAATGGCCGCGAGTTTCGATATCGCTACAGATTATGCACATACTACTAGCGTTTTCTCGCGGCCGTCCCCGCGTAAATATAGTATCGGGTATCCCACAGAAATACTGTTCTTTTTAGGCATAAAAAGTAGCCTTTGTTTTAATCCAGAGCCTTAACTACGACCATACCAAATTTCATCGAAATCCGTTCAGTATTTTTTGCGTAAAAGAGTAACAAACATCCATCCATCCATACATCCATTCATTGATCCATCCTCACAAACTTTCACATTTATAATAGTAGTAGGAGAACAATTTACAAGCCAAATCTGTGGTTACACACTTTCAGACTAGTAAAGAGATCTACTGAACAGATTTTATGCTAAATGAAGTAGCTACCAATGAATACAAATGAGTAAGAAGGGGTATATAGTTAATGAATAAATTTTCGCTTTACGATATCAGTAATGTATGTATTAAGTATTATAAGGGTATTTGCATAATATACTAAGCCCCGATTTTACTAATCTTATACTTTAAACGAGACAATCGTGTACATCTAATCGGTTTCTCGAAAACGGCTGTAAGTATTACCCTGAAATTTAGTATGCAGGGAGTTTTGGGGACGAAAAATCGATTCAGATAGATCTTATCCCTAGAAACTGCGCATTTTTAAGTTATGATTGTTTTTTCATTCGTCGTGCAACAATATATTATCAACAATTTCGACTCCATTATGTCAGTCCGGTTGGCAGTTTGGCGTGGGTATTTTGAATTTGTTCGATAATTTGGAATGTGGTGGGTTCGAATCCCGGTCAGATAATTATTATTGTGATTCTTTTTATTTTTTTAATTTTGTCAGAACTCCAATCAAAGCTCGGTTATCCAATTCACGCCGACATGAAACAATACGCGACGCGGCGCTGCATTTCTAAGAAAGCTATTCAAAATTGAACTTTATTAATTACATAAGAAGATACACGATGATAGCGTATTGTTATTAACGATTACTTCTTAAAGATACCTTTAGTGCCCGTAACACAGCTTTCATACATCACTGTTTTCGGATTTCATAAATTGAGACTTTATATACGAGCACTTTCATTAAGGCTACAACATTGACTATGGCTCCATCTTAAAAAAATATATGAAAAAAATCAAAACCTTTATAATGCCCTTAATATTACCAAAGGTGTCAACCGTGAGCGGTGACAAAACATACAGAACTAAAGAACTTTATTCTACCATGGTCTTACACGATAAGAAACTTCACACAATCACAAAAATGCTATTATTATCAATTCTATTATTTTTACCCACCAGCACTATTGTGTGGTCAATGTGTCGGCACTGTCACACGTCACTGTGACGGGCGCGTCACGGTGACACGACAGTGACAGTGGCCGCGGTGGGCGTGTCCCAGTTGTCCCCTAATCCACTCGAGACGTGTCACAACAGAAGTATCGAGTCACCGCTGTGAACACATGTTCGATGACGTGAGAAATCATGAATGAAATATAAAAAAACCGAATCTGCAGTGAAAATTCCTGCAGAATCACCGTTGGGATATTTCGGCTATTGATAAAAAAAGGGTTTGAAGATCGACATAGTTTTTGTTGTATTGACTGTTCGAAATAGCCCGTAGACGCTCAAGCGATACATGGCTGTGAGCCCGCTGCTTCGGATTTCGCAGTTAGCGGCGCGGCGGCGGGCGCCATAGTCACCTTGTCAGATATGCAATCCTGTCGAGCGGTGATTATGGCGCCGCCTGCGCGCATCATCGCTGCCGTCGCTGACCGCCGCTCACCGCGGAAAGCGAGGCAGCGGCTTACAGGCACGATTTGGTAGATAGCTACTATTGGGACGGAACATCGGCAAGGCTGAGAATACTTCGTAAAACTACGAGAGAGAAGCCGCGGGCAAGGGCCTGCACCGAACAAAACGCCCTAAGTACATTGTAATATTCTTTATTTACGATTGTAACTTTTGTGCGACGCTCCTATTGTATTGAAGCTATAATGATATCATTTTAATAACTCTTCAGCGCGCGCTCTCTTTGTAATGAACACGAGCGGGGGTGCGGGGGAGTTGCAGTGGGGGGTGAGAAGGGAGGTAGGTTGAGCTGGGGCGAGCCCGGCGGCCGCACAATGACCGCCTTTGTACCATCCGAGGGCGGGCGGAACACCCGCGAGCGCGAAAAGCGGTGACTGACTAGTGACTGGTGGCGTGTTCATCATAATACGGTTCTACGAGTACATATTATTTGGCCATACCTTAAAGACTTTTTCGTTATACACGCGATTATATGTTTTATTACTTATTTATAGTATCATTTCTACTGTGGCGGACCAATTAGCGCCACAATACTGAATCGCGCTATCGATCTTTTCAAAAATCCGCGGTATATATACAACACCTGAAATGTCGGAGATCTCCCTTTGGGACTTCCGCAAATGCCACCTTGGACATAGCACGCCTCCTTCTGGACATCATCATTATCATCACTACATATATGCATATTTCATACTTATAAGATTATAATATAATATCGCGATGAATCTAATTGATAAGGGTAGCCATGCACCATACTGCCTATCGTCGAAACGGCACGGAGCTGCCGATGGATCAGTTAGAACTGACTGTGTATGGTCGTGGATTGGCATGACAGTTAAACGTGTGTGGTGCATATGGACGACCTGCAGATTGGATCCACGCGGCAGCGTCATGCCGATTGGACGGTAAGCAGTATGGTATATGGTCATAAGTGTTATGCTGAAATGCCGTGTCAGCCGCTGAAAATTTGGCAGATACGCTCCAAGATGTTTGGTTAAATATTAATTGTGATGGTCACACTCAGAATAACCCAAACGATAAATAATACATATAATATTATATTAAGAAATCAAGAAAACCTATGCCCGATATCTGACTTTGTCGGTAGTTTATCTAATATTTGTTTAATATTTGTTTAGTTTATCTAATAGCGCTTTTGATTGGTTGACGCAAACACACTTACCAATCAAAAGCGCTATTAAATAGATAAACTATTGACAAAAAACCACAGAAACCGGGCATTTTGGTATTTGTTTTATTCTGTAGGTACCAGCCCAGGACATTAATGCGCACTTTACTTACCCGCGGGTGTACAATATATTTTCCAATATTTATAAATAGAAGTATTGTGGTATTGGAGTGGTCTGATGTTCGGCATTTCCATATTACTTCGTTTGACCCCCGGGGGGTACGGGGGGTGCAGGGGGTGCTAACGAACGCGCCTTTGACAACCAAGACCTCTGCAAATTGGACTCTCCAGAGTCTTTTATCCACGATCTTATATCTCTCATTATATATTTTGTCATCATTTTTGAATTCCTTAATAAATTTGAAAGAGGAATATTCTTATTTTCCTTTTTCTAATTCCCGATTCGTTTGTGTCTTGCCTTCAAAATGTTTGTTGACGAAGATGAAAGCCATTATTGAGTTCGTTTCGCTGGTACTTCGTTAAGAGATATCGAAAATGGTGGTAGACCCATAATATATTTTGACTTTTAGAATAGAATATAATATTATAGAATTGCTTGAAAAAAAATTATTAAGTTTCCCCCGCATAAGGAAAACAATAAAAAACAAATTTTTTTATCAATCCCATTCATTACGTTGTTATACCGACAAGTTGACACCTACAAGTGGTACCACAAAGCATTACTTTGCGGAAATCCATAGCGTACAATTTAATGAGTATTATATCTAGCGATATCCCGCGAAATACCTCACAAAACGGGCATTCGTAACTTAGTAAAACCGAGGTTCTTCGCGGGATATTGCTGGATTAAATATTAATTTAATGTAGTTCACGTACATTAATTCACCTACGTTAATTCACCTTTAGTAATCTGTTATATTAGTTACCGAGTTTGTTTTGCCGGTTCTTCTCGGCGGGTAAGGGTTGAAATACAGGTAGTATATTTTTCTTTTTCTCGCGTTCCATAAATAAATATGTAGGTTTAAAATGGATATAAAGCACTTTTCATTTCTCAGTAACCGATGCTGTTGTCGACATCGCGTTGATGTCTCTTGTTGGTGAGACGGCCCTCCCAGTGATACGCTACTTTGTCCTCAATTTTACAAATATTTTCTCCGCTATTCTATTTTGCTATTATGGGAACTTTTTTTAAATTATGACAAAGAAACAAGGAACTACGTATACAATTTCGACACAGAAAGATTTTACACTTTCAAATCTTCACTAGTAAATATAATAAAAAGGAAAGATTTTATTGTTTGTTTGCATTGAATATGCTCTAAAACCACTGGACCGATTTTAATGAAATTTGGTACAGACATAGAGAAGACCACGGGAAAGAACATAGACTTTTTGTCCCGGCAAAATGCACGATTCCAACTGGATTTTCTTTTGAGTGTACGATGTCGCTTACAACATAAAGTTGTAAATGAGCAAAAAGTTTAATATTTTTCAACAAAATTATCAGATGTATTTACATATGACAAGTGATTAGGGGCCGGCAACGCGTGTCGTCGGGTGTTGACGGGTGTCGTGTGGGACGCGGGGTGGCGTGTGAATGAGGTTATTGTTAAACATGAACCAACCGGCACGGTTGGAAAAATAATTTTGTAAGGGCGTTATGATTGTAATACAAAATTATGTATACAGATTTAAATAATACCTATTTTTTGTTTATATTGTTTACCTTATCATTGTCATATTATTACAAAAAAATAAGTACATAAGTCATATAATTGTAATGATTTCAAGTTTCTAAACAATGTTTTGTCCTTGCAATTATCGGGTTAAAATCATTGTACATTCTTCAAAAACTTTGCCTCTCTAGTTCTCTCTGGACTTTATTTATTTGTAGCAGGAGTTATGTACAATGATAAGGATTCATTTGGAAATAAAAATATATCCATTTTCATTTTCATTTACAAGAGAATCTGAAGGATTCGGTTGTAATAAACATCTCGCAGGTAAAAAATTAAAGTTGGCGCTGACTGTAGAAATCGGCTCGGCTTAACCGTTAGAGTTCTAAGCGGCCGTCGCCGTGACCGCCGCCTGGCCGCTGAGGCTGCCGCCATCGCGCGCTTGGGCTTACTCTACATAAGAACTGAAACACACTCTGTCAACACAATCTGTCAGGACGTCTATTTTTGTGTAGACAAAATACATTTATTTGATGGTCAAACTAAGCGTGCATTTTGTAGATAAATAATCATGATTCTTACGACCGCACGTAGAGACATTTAATGCTCACGTATGGAGTCACTTAGAAATTATTTTGACAGAAACTGTATGGACTTTATGTGTGTACTAACCAGCTCCATAAGTAAGCATTAAATGTATCTGCGTGCGGCCGATAAACAGACTGCCAAACTGCACATCGCTGATGTGTGTGTAGCGCTTTACATAGGACAAGCTAAGGCACCATCGTTTCGTATTACCTCACAGTAAATAATCATAGTTAATGCGGACGAGAGACTTCTGCGACAATGCTCTGACTGGGCATCTCATACCTTAGCAATCCCGTAATGGCCTCCCCGAGGGGCCGTCGCGGAAGCAGCGTCATTGTCCCGATGACTGGGGGGTCCCGGGGGGTCCAGGGGAGCAGGGGTCGTTACGGGGCGGATCCGCGTCGTTAGCCGGAGACAAAGGCTATGTGCTCGGCCATTTCGCGGGAACTAACGAACGTCATGATTATTTTTCATATTTCATAATGATGAAAAATCTATTTCATTCCACCTTACATGAAGATAGAAATTTCGTAGGCTTTAATACACAGAAAATTATATTTTTTATATATTAGGTATAAGTATATTTTTACAAAGAAATAAAATTGAGGTGTCTTATTATTTCAAATTCCCAGTTTTGGCAACTGCAGCATATATGATAGAATATACAGTAGCTAAGTACTGACACCAAAACAATCAATTATCAGCTTTGGCAGCTGCGGCATATATGATAGAATATACAGTAGCTAAGTACCGACACCAAAACAATCAATTATCAGCTTTGGCAGCTGCAGCATATATGATAGAATATTCAGTAGCTAAGTACCGTCACCAAAACAATCAATTATCAGCTTTGGCAGCTGCAGCATATATGATAGAATATACAGTAGCTAAGTACCTACACCAAAACAATCAATTATCAGCTTTGGCAGCTGCAGCATATATGATAGAATATACAAAAGGTAAGTACCTACACCAAAACAATCAATTATCAGCTTTGGCAGCTGCAGCATATATGATAGAATATACAGTAGGTAAGTATCTACACCAAAACAATCAATTATCAACTTTGGCAGCTGCAGCATATATGATAGAATATACAGTAGCTACGAGGGCGGGTCAATAAGTCCGTGACTTTTGGAATAAAACACAGATTTTTTGATAAATAAATCATGTTATTTTTCAACGTAGTACCCCTTAAGCTCTATACACTTTGTCCAACGCTTCTACAATTTTTTTATCCCTTCCAAAAAATATGATTTGTCGAGGTCCTCAAAATAGGCCTTTGTTTGCGAGATGACTTCATCATTGGAGTCAAATCTTTTTCCACCGAGCCATTTTTTCAGGTTTGGGAACAAGAAGTAGTCACTCGGAGCCAAATCTGGAGAATAGGGTGGATGTGGGAGCAATTCATAGCCCAATTCATGGATTTTTGCCATGGCAACTGCAAAAAGAACTTTTTTCTTGGCCAAATGAGGTCGGTTTTTTTTTCAAATCCTCATTGAAGCGGTCCAATAAGTTGGCATAATATTCCCCATTAATTGTTCTTCCCTTTTGAAGATAGTCAATGTGGATTATCCCACGTGCATCCCAAAAAACAGTCGCCATAACTTTATTGCCTGACAAACCCACCTTGGCCTTCTTTGGCGCCGATTCACCCTTAGAAACCCACTGTTTTGACTGTTGTTTGGTCTCTGGTGGATCATGGATCCATGTTTCGTCCACGGTTACAAAACGGCGCAAAAACTCCTCCATATTGTGATTAAACAACGCCAAACCTTCCTGTGAAGTTGTTACACGATTGCGTTTGTGGTCGACTTGCGGAAAGCTTTCTCATGCCCAAGTGATCATTCAAAATTGAAACCACTGAGCCATGCGAGATGCCTATGGCTTCCACAATCTCTTGCACTTTCAATCTTCGGTCGGCCAACACCATATCGTGAATTTTTTCGATTGTTTCGGGTGTAGAGACCTCAACTGGGCGTCGAGGACGTTCGGCATCTTCAGTGCTTGTACGGCCACAACGAAATTCAGTAAACCACTTTTTTACCATTGAAATCGATGGTGCAGAGTCCCCATAGTATTTATCAAGCTTAGCCTTGGTCTCGGTAATGGTTTTTATTCGCAAAAAATAATGCTTAAGCACACGAAATTCACTTTTTTCCATTGTTTCCTTAAGTTACTGGATAGTCTGATAAAGATAGCTGTAAAACACAAACTGACTGACGCAGCAAGTTCAAATTTTGATAGGAGTCAACTGACAGATGCCTGTTGACAGGAGTAGTGTTGCTTTTTCAGTAAGGAGGTTAGAAATTCAAAAAGTCACGGACTTATTGACCCGCCTTAGTAAGTACCGACACCAAAACAATCAATTATCAGCTTTGGCAGCTGCAGCATATATGATAGAATATACAGTAGGTAAGTACCTACACCAAAATAATCAATTATTAGCTTTGGCAGCTGCAGCATATATGATAGAATATACAGTAGGTAAGTATCTACACCAAAACAATCAATTATCAGCTTTGGCAGCTGCAGCATATATGATAGAATATACAGTAGCTAAGTACCGACACCAAAACAATTAATTATCAGCTTTGGCAGCTGCAGCATATATGATAGAATATACAGTAGGTAAGTATCTACACCAAAACAATCAATTATCAACTTTGGCAGCTGCAGCATATATGATAGAATACACAGTAGCTAAGTACCGACACCAAAACAATCAATTATCAGCTTTGGCAGCTGCAGCATATATGATAGAATATACAGTAGGTAAGTACCTACACCAAAACAATCAATTATCAGCTTTGGCAGCTGCAGCATATATGATAGAATATACAGTAGGTAAGTATCTACACCAAAACAATCAATTATCAGCTTTGGCAGCTGCAGCATATATGATACAATATACAGTAGCTAAGTACCGACACCAAAACAATCAATTATCAGCTTTGGCAGCTGCAGCATATATGATAGAATATACAGTAGGTAAGTACCTACACCAAAACAATCAATTATAAGCTTTGGCAGCTGTAGCATATATGATAGAATATACAGTAGCTAAGTACCGACACCAAAACAGTCAATTGTCAGCTTTGGCAGCTGCAGCATATATAATAGAATATGCAGTAGGTAAGTATCTACACCAAAACAATAAATTATCAACTTTGGCAGCTGCAGCATATATGATAGAATATACAGTAGCTAAGTACCGACACCAAAACAATCAATTATCAGCTTTGGCAGCTGCAGCATATATGATAGAATATACAGTAGGTAAGTACCTACACCAAAACAATCAATTATAAGCTTTGGCAGCTGTAGCATATATGATAGAATATACAGTAGCTAAGTACCGACACCAAAACAGTCAATTGTCAGCTTTGGCAGCTGCAGCATATATAATAGAATATGCAGTAGGTAAGTATCTACACCAAAACAATAAATTATCAGCTTTGGCAGCTGCAGCATATATGATAGAATATACAGTAGCTAAGTACCGACACCAAAACAATCAATTTATCATTATTTTTATTTATGAAAAAATATGTCTGTCTGTTTGGAGCAAATGACAATAACTCGCGTCGGAGGCCAAGATCCACTTTGGGTCGCTGAGCCATCGTAGTAAGTAGTAAGCAAGATAATATATTGAGGTATTACTTTATTTATAAAAAAATATTATATTTTGTAGATTAGTAACTAGATACATCTAAAAATTACAAAAAAGTGTCCATATTTTTATTAGCCTTCATTTTTAGTTTACTTAATCATGTATACAAAAATATTCACTTTAGTAAGTATGAACTAAAATGCAAAACGGAGATATTAGCAATTATGTTCTTGCGACCCATTGTATGTCGACGACGAGTGTATGCGGCGTTTTCACGAGACTTGCGAAATTTTTTAAACAAATCGCTGTGTCTTAGAAAATATTGATATTTAGTTGTTTTTTTCTGAGAACTCATATTTTAGAGTTTTCTTCATTTATGCCCAAAAAAATGTTAGTCATGTACCGTATTTAAAATATTCCTCAATTCGGTGTAATAAAAGCTCCGGAAGTGTGTTTGTACAAAACCCATTCGTCAGCAAATGCATCCGGTAATGAGCGTTTGAGAGCGGAGATATAAAATGGTACCCCTATGTACCCCCATGTACCCTCCATGCACCCCCTTTTGTACCCCCACAAAAGAACCTCGTAATGAATTGTATGATGATCTTATGTGCTAGTGATGATTCTAGGAATATTTTTCGCTCGCCAATGTCGTTTTGTACCCCTATGTAATCGCTATGTACCCCCTTATACCCCCATGTACCCCGTAAGAAATTATATGATAATGTTATGTGCTCGTAATGAATGTAGGAGTACTTTTCGCTCGCTACTGCATTATGTGGGTACACAGGGGTTATGTACCCCCATGCTCCACCACAAAAGACCCCAGTAATTAATATGATGGTCTCATGTATGTGACAACTCCAGGAACATTCTCGTTGTAATGGAGCTCGGAAGGGGAACTCAGTTTAATTGCAGCAGAATAAAGCATTTTTATTACGCGCTACTCGTATGTATTAAAATCTATCTTCGTAAGATAATATAAATATAATAACTGGTATATTATCTACTATTGTATATTTCATACTTATATTATAAAGTGTATGAGTTTGTACGATAGAACGTGGTAATAACAGAAGTCAGTACCTATTGGTTCGATTTTAAAAATCTTTACAGGCAAAGTTGAAATCATTCGTTCTACGGAAATGCAGTCGCGGGAGACATCTAGGAATAATATTATATATTGTGGTTTTTTCTTGCGTTATATTTACAAAATCATTGACGCTAATGGCATTGCATTTTTTTTTAATTTAGGGTCAGTCCACTCCGAGACGCGACGCGGCATGGCATTTTTGAGATAGCAATGCAAAATGTAACTTTATTCACTACACCACAAGATACCTACTACCACGATAAGGACCTTAGCGCAACATTGAGCAGGCTTGCACACGCGCCGCAGCTCCCGCGGCGCCGCTCCACTACGATTTTTATACAGTAATTCATCGTCTCTCAAGCGGGGGTCTTGGTCGGGGGGGGTCAAACTACATATAGGTACAAAAGATACGTTTTTCGAACGAATCTTTAGTATCGAACGTCGAAAAAATCGTTCGAACCAGTGAAGGCCAATTTTCCCCTATAGCTGATAAAAATAACGCGCTATGTACATATTATTCTTATAATTTTATAGTGACGGGGTCGCAAGACTTTTTACTTAACTTTTCTCGTGGGTCGCGATATAAAAATGGTTGAGAAACGATGCATCAATTATTTGCCGCCGCGCTGGCGAAGGTTAAACACCACAGTTTCCTGCGACGAAATCCATACAAAATCAGACGGCGCGGCGCTGCCGGAGCTGCGGCGCGTGGGTAAATACGAGTACACGAGTGTTAGGCTCAGTTCATACTAGCGACGCGGTGCTGCATTTTTAAAATAGTGATTCAAAATTGAACTTTATTCATTACACAAGAAGATACAAGTTACATTGTAAGAGCATCGCGGCGCCGCTACGCAGAGCGGTCTAGTTTGATATTGGAACTCTTGCAATTAACCTGTGTGTGTGTGTATCTTCCTATGTAGTGTATGAAGTTCAACATCGAATCACGTATCGTCACGTTTACCTCTACTACAGTCTACTACAAGTAGGTGCGGTTTGTGCGAGGATCCTCAACAAGTTAACCTCTATCGTGAAACAAAATCCGAGACAGATCTCACGTGAACTAGACATTACGAATAGATACAAGCTAGCCGATAAAGTATAAATAGTGTTGACCCCAGATTTTGAATAACTCACAGGCTGAAGGATATAGTTGTGTACGTATTTTATAGTTTTTTGAAATTCGTCTTCTATACGGTGAAATTGAAGTTTGTATAATGAAATATCAACAACTGGTCGTACCGATTGATTTAAATTTTGGCACGCAGATAGTATTATGACGTAGTAATATCCGTTATTTATAGGGATGTTACTAAATTTATCCCCCACGGGGGTGCAATGGGGTCTATGTGAAGTTCCCGGCCCTCGTTACCTACCGTACGACAACTTGTTATATATTTACAAACTTTTACATAATATACAAATTTTCCTTTACATTTCATTCATGTATTCACTCGAGGGGGACATCTGATTACAACACAAAGCGAAGAAAATTGTGGAGGATAACCAAATGCAAAAATTGCTAACTCTGATAGAGCATTGTGCGCGATTTTTCCTTTGAACGAGTTTAAAATGAAATTGGATGGAGAAATGGTGCATAGAGGAGTGTGGCCGGAGGGCTGGGGGAGGTCTGGCCCTTGTGCTTACACCACTCCGCTGATAGGATTACAACATATGTACTTGTGTCATTTAAATAATGGGGAAATCGTTTAACTGTCAGTAGGTACGTCATTCTTATGCAAAAGTTTTTATGTTGTGTTCTCAAAAAATGTGAGATATCATGTTCATATTATAATATGAATAATATTTAAACGTGGAGGAGCCAAGATTCGGCGCGAATGGACTGGCTTGACCGTATAAATACCACGGCCTCACAGAAAACCGGCGTAAAATAACCCTTGCACTGTGTTTCGTCGAGTGAGTGAGGTTATCGGAGGCCCAAAAGGGGTTGGGGATTTCTGTCGACCTGACCGAGCATAACACCTCGCTCGGTCGGAGATTTTATGTCGTTTATTGGAATGCTCAGGCAGGGTCTTCTATAATGAACCATGTATTGCAATTTGCACTCTTTTTTCTTAGAAAAAAAGGGGCAAACTAGCAGACGGATCACCTGATGGAAAGCAATTACCGTCGCCCATGACAAGACGATTCGCAAGTGCCGGATCTCATCAAAAACATAAACTAAAACTTTGAAATAAACGGCTTCTATTCACGAACCTCGAACGGGTGTACTTTCGCGTCCTTCACCATACGGCTTTCCGACGTAATCTTCAGGCACTGGGGGCCCCGGTGCACGCGAAAATAGACTTAAACCTCTCGCGATAAAATATAATCGACAGACAAATTAGGACCAGCAGGGCTGCCTACGCTCGTTCACGTTTCCATTAGTTATTAATTCTTAGTTTTCTTCTCTCGGTGTAGTCCAAATTACTTGATCTTATACTATGAGTTTCTCATCAAAGAAAATGTTCCATTTATAAACTGCTTCTTCATCTTGAGGAATACGTTATACACTATAGTCTACTAAACTAACATACTACGTTATACACTATAGTCTACTAAACTAACATTCTACGTTATAAACTATGTTCCACTAAACAAACATACTACGTTATACACTATAGTCCACTAAACTAACATACTTACGTTATACACTATAGTCCACTAAACTAACATATTTACGTTATACACTATAGTCCACTAAACTAACATACTACGTTATATACTATAGTCTACTAAACTACGAGTAATATACTACGTTATACACTATAGTCCACTAAACTAATATACTACGTTATACACTATAGTCCACTAAACTAACATACTACGTTATACACTATAGTCCACTAAACTAACATACTACGTTACTACATACTATAGTCCACTAAACTAACATACTATAACTTGTAGTTCAAATTATTATCAGCCTACTATTATTATAAATGTGAAAGTTCATCAATTATCAGCTTTGGCAGCTGCAGCATATATGATAGAATATACAGTAGGTAAGTACCTACACCAAAACAATCAATTATCAGCTTTGGCAGCTGCAGCATATATGATAGAATATATAGTAGGTAAGTATCTACACCAAAACAATCAATTATCAGCTTTGGCAGCTGCAGCATATATGATACAATATACAGTAGCTAAGTACCGACACCAAAACAATCAATTATCAGCTTTGGCAGCTGCAGCATATATGATAGAATATACAGTAGGTAAGTACCTACACCAAAACAATCAATTATAAGCTTTGGCAGCTGTAGCATATATGATAGAATATACAGTAGCTAAGTACCGACACCAAAACAGTCAATTGTCAGCTTTGGCAGCTGCAGCATATATAATAGAATATGCAGTAGGTAAGTATCTACACCAAAACAATAAATTATCAACTTTGGCAGCTGCAGCATATATGATAGAATATACAGTAGCTAAGTACCGACACCAAAACAATCAATTATCAGCTTTGGCAGCTGCAGCATATATGATAGAATATACAGTAGGTAAGTACCTACACCAAAACAATCAATTATAAGCTTTGGCAGCTGTAGCATATATGATAGAATATACAGTAGCTAAGTACCGACACCAAAACAGTCAATTGTCAGCTTTGGCAGCTGCAGCATATATAATAGAATATGCAGTAGGTAAGTATCTACACCAAAACAATAAATTATCAGCTTTGGCAGCTGCAGCATATATGATAGAATATACAGTAGCTAAGTACCGACACCAAAACAATCAATTTATCATTATTTTTATTTATGAAAAAATATGTCTGTCTGTTTGGAGCAAATGACAATAACTCGCGTCGGAGGCCAAGATCCACTTTGGGTCGCTGAGCCATCGTAGTAAGTAGTAAGCAAGATAATATATTGAGGTATTACTTTATTTATAAAAAAATATTATATTTTGTAGATTAGTAACTAGATACATCTAAAAATTACAAAAAAGTGTCCATATTTTTATTAGCCTTCATTTTTAGTTTACTTAATCATGTATACAAAAATATTCACTTTAGTAAGTATGAACTAAAATGCAAAACGGAGATATTAGCAATTATGTTCTTGCGACCCATTGTATGTCGACGACGAGTGTATGCGGCGTTTTCACGAGACTTGCGAAATTTTTTAAACAAATCGCTGTGTCTTAGAAAATATTGATATTTAGTTGTTTTTTTCTGAGAACTCATATTTTAGAGTTTTCTTCATTTATGCCCAAAAAAATGTTAGTCATGTACCGTATTTAAAATATTCCTCAATTCGGTGTAATAAAAGCTCCGGAAGTGTGTTTGTACAAAACCCATTCGTCAGCAAATGCATCCGGTAATGAGCGTTTGAGAGCGGAGATATAAAATGGTACCCCTATGTACCCCCATGTACCCTCCATGCACCCCCTTTTGTACCCCCACAAAAGAACCTCGTAATGAATTGTATGATGATCTTATGTGCTAGTGATGATTCTAGGAATATTTTTCGCTCGCCAATGTCGTTTTGTACCCCTATGTAATCGCTATGTACCCCCTTATACCCCCATGTACCCCGTAAGAAATTATATGATAATGTTATGTGCTCGTAATGAATGTAGGAGTACTTTTCGCTCGCTACTGCATTATGTGGGTACACAGGGGTTATGTACCCCCATGCTCCACCACAAAAGACCCCAGTAATTAATATGATGGTCTCATGTATGTGACAACTCCAGGAACATTCTCGTTGTAATGGAGCTCGGAAGGGGAACTCAGTTTAATTGCAGCAGAATAAAGCATTTTTATTACGCGCTACTCGTATGTATTAAAATCTATCTTCGTAAGATAATATAAATATAATAACTGGTATATTATCTACTATTGTATATTTCATACTTATATTATAAAGTGTATGAGTTTGTACGATAGAACGTGGTAATAACAGAAGTCAGTACCTATTGGTTCGATTTTAAAAATCTTTACAGGCAAAGTTGAAATCATTCGTTCTACGGAAATGCAGTCGCGGGAGACATCTAGGAATAATATTATATATTGTGGTTTTTTCTTGCGTTATATTTACAAAATCATTGACGCTAATGGCATTGCATTTTTTTTTAATTTAGGGTCAGTCCACTCCGAGACGCGACGCGGCATGGCATTTTTGAGATAGCAATGCAAAATGTAACTTTATTCACTACACCACAAGATACCTACTACCACGATAAGGACCTTAGCGCAACATTGAGCAGGCTTGCACACGCGCCGCAGCTCCCGCGGCGCCGCTCCACTACGATTTTTATACAGTAATTCATCGTCTCTCAAGCGGGGGTCTTGGTCGGGGGGGGTCAAACTACATATAGGTACAAAAGATACGTTTTTCGAACGAATCTTTAGTATCGAACGTCGAAAAAATCGTTCGAACCAGTGAAGGCCAATTTTCCCCTATAGCTGATAAAAATAACGCGCTATGTACATATTATTCTTATAATTTTATAGTGACGGGGTCGCAAGACTTTTTACTTAACTTTTCTCGTGGGTCGCGATATAAAAATGGTTGAGAAACGATGCATCAATTATTTGCCGCCGCGCTGGCGAAGGTTAAACACCACAGTTTCCTGCGACGAAATCCATACAAAATCAGACGGCGCGGCGCTGCCGGAGCTGCGGCGCGTGGGTAAATACGAGTACACGAGTGTTAGGCTCAGTTCATACTAGCGACGCGGTGCTGCATTTTTAAAATAGTGATTCAAAATTGAACTTTATTCATTACACAAGAAGATACAAGTTACATTGTAAGAGCATCGCGGCGCCGCTACGCAGAGCGGTCTAGTTTGATATTGGAACTCTTGCAATTAACCTGTGTGTGTGTGTATCTTCCTATGTAGTGTATGAAGTTCAACATCGAATCACGTATCGTCACGTTTACCTCTACTACAGTCTACTACAAGTAGGTGCGGTTTGTGCGAGGATCCTCAACAAGTTAACCTCTATCGTGAAACAAAATCCGAGACAGATCTCACGTGAACTAGACATTACGAATAGATACAAGCTAGCCGATAAAGTATAAATAGTGTTGACCCCAGATTTTGAATAACTCACAGGCTGAAGGATATAGTTGTGTACGTATTTTATAGTTTTTTGAAATTCGTCTTCTATACGGTGAAATTGAAGTTTGTATAATGAAATATCAACAACTGGTCGTACCGATTGATTTAAATTTTGGCACGCAGATAGTATTATGACGTAGTAATATCCGTTATTTATAGGGATGTTACTAAATTTATCCCCCACGGGGGTGCAATGGGGTCTATGTGAAGTTCCCGGCCCTCGTTACCTACCGTACGACAACTTGTTATATATTTACAAACTTTTACATAATATACAAATTTTCCTTTACATTTCATTCATGTATTCACTCGAGGGGGACATCTGATTACAACACAAAGCGAAGAAAATTGTGGAGGATAACCAAATGCAAAAATTGCTAACTCTGATAGAGCATTGTGCGCGATTTTTCCTTTGAACGAGTTTAAAATGAAATTGGATGGAGAAATGGTGCATAGAGGAGTGTGGCCGGAGGGCTGGGGGAGGTCTGGCCCTTGTGCTTACACCACTCCGCTGATAGGATTACAACATATGTACTTGTGTCATTTAAATAATGGGGAAATCGTTTAACTGTCAGTAGGTACGTCATTCTTATGCAAAAGTTTTTATGTTGTGTTCTCAAAAAATGTGAGATATCATGTTCATATTATAATATGAATAATATTTAAACGTGGAGGAGCCAAGATTCGGCGCGAATGGACTGGCTTGACCGTATAAATACCACGGCCTCACAGAAAACCGGCGTAAAATAACCCTTGCACTGTGTTTCGTCGAGTGAGTGAGGTTATCGGAGGCCCAAAAGGGGTTGGGGATTTCTGTCGACCTGACCGAGCATAACACCTCGCTCGGTCGGAGATTTTATGTCGTTTATTGGAATGCTCAGGCAGGGTCTTCTATAATGAACCATGTATTGCAATTTGCACTCTTTTTTCTTAGAAAAAAAGGGGCAAACTAGCAGACGGATCACCTGATGGAAAGCAATTACCGTCGCCCATGACAAGACGATTCGCAAGTGCCGGATCTCATCAAAAACATAAACTAAAACTTTGAAATAAACGGCTTCTATTCACGAACCTCGAACGGGTGTACTTTCGCGTCCTTCACCATACGGCTTTCCGACGTAATCTTCAGGCACTGGGGGCCCCGGTGCACGCGAAAATAGACTTAAACCTCTCGCGATAAAATATAATCGACAGACAAATTAGGACCAGCAGGGCTGCCTACGCTCGTTCACGTTTCCATTAGTTATTAATTCTTAGTTTTCTTCTCTCGGTGTAGTCCAAATTACTTGATCTTATACTATGAGTTTCTCATCAAAGAAAATGTTCCATTTATAAACTGCTTCTTCATCTTGAGGAATACGTTATACACTATAGTCTACTAAACTAACATACTACGTTATACACTATAGTCTACTAAACTAACATTCTACGTTATAAACTATGTTCCACTAAACAAACATACTACGTTATACACTATAGTCCACTAAACTAACATACTTACGTTATACACTATAGTCCACTAAACTAACATATTTACGTTATACACTATAGTCCACTAAACTAACATACTACGTTATATACTATAGTCTACTAAACTACGAGTAATATACTACGTTATACACTATAGTCCACTAAACTAATATACTACGTTATACACTATAGTCCACTAAACTAACATACTACGTTATACACTATAGTCCACTAAACTAACATACTACGTTACTACATACTATAGTCCACTAAACTAACATACTATAACTTGTAGTTCAAATTATTATCAGCCTACTATTATTATAAATGTGAAAGTTCATCAATTATCAGCTTTGGCAGCTGCAGCATATATGATAGAATATACAGTAGGTAAGTACCTACACCAAAACAATCAATTATCAGCTTTGGCAGCTGCAGCATATATGATAGAATATATAGTAGGTAAGTATCTACACCAAAACAATCAATTATCAGCTTTGGCAGCTGCAGCATATATGATACAATATACAGTAGCTAAGTACCGACACCAAAACAATCAATTATCAGCTTTGGCAGCTGCAGCATATATGATAGAATATACAGTAGGTAAGTACCTACACCAAAACAATCAATTATAAGCTTTGGCAGCTGTAGCATATATGATAGAATATACAGTAGCTAAGTACCGACACCAAAACAGTCAATTGTCAGCTTTGGCAGCTGCAGCATATATAATAGAATATGCAGTAGGTAAGTATCTACACCAAAACAATAAATTATCAACTTTGGCAGCTGCAGCATATATGATAGAATATACAGTAGCTAAGTACCGACACCAAAACAATCAATTATCAGCTTTGGCAGCTGCAGCATATATGATAGAATATACAGTAGGTAAGTACCTACACCAAAACAATCAATTATAAGCTTTGGCAGCTGTAGCATATATGATAGAATATACAGTAGCTAAGTACCGACACCAAAACAGTCAATTGTCAGCTTTGGCAGCTGCAGCATATATAATAGAATATGCAGTAGGTAAGTATCTACACCAAAACAATAAATTATCAGCTTTGGCAGCTGCAGCATATATGATAGAATATACAGTAGCTAAGTACCGACACCAAAACAATCAATTTATCATTATTTTTATTTATGAAAAAATATGTCTGTCTGTTTGGAGCAAATGACAATAACTCGCGTCGGAGGCCAAGATCCACTTTGGGTCGCTGAGCCATCGTAGTAAGTAGTAAGCAAGATAATATATTGAGGTATTACTTTATTTATAAAAAAATATTATATTTTGTAGATTAGTAACTAGATACATCTAAAAATTACAAAAAAGTGTCCATATTTTTATTAGCCTTCATTTTTAGTTTACTTAATCATGTATACAAAAATATTCACTTTAGTAAGTATGAACTAAAATGCAAAACGGAGATATTAGCAATTATGTTCTTGCGACCCATTGTATGTCGACGACGAGTGTATGCGGCGTTTTCACGAGACTTGCGAAATTTTTTAAACAAATCGCTGTGTCTTAGAAAATATTGATATTTAGTTGTTTTTTTCTGAGAACTCATATTTTAGAGTTTTCTTCATTTATGCCCAAAAAAATGTTAGTCATGTACCGTATTTAAAATATTCCTCAATTCGGTGTAATAAAAGCTCCGGAAGTGTGTTTGTACAAAACCCATTCGTCAGCAAATGCATCCGGTAATGAGCGTTTGAGAGCGGAGATATAAAATGGTACCCCTATGTACCCCCATGTACCCTCCATGCACCCCCTTTTGTACCCCCACAAAAGAACCTCGTAATGAATTGTATGATGATCTTATGTGCTAGTGATGATTCTAGGAATATTTTTCGCTCGCCAATGTCGTTTTGTACCCCTATGTAATCGCTATGTACCCCCTTATACCCCCATGTACCCCGTAAGAAATTATATGATAATGTTATGTGCTCGTAATGAATGTAGGAGTACTTTTCGCTCGCTACTGCATTATGTGGGTACACAGGGGTTATGTACCCCCATGCTCCACCACAAAAGACCCCAGTAATTAATATGATGGTCTCATGTATGTGACAACTCCAGGAACATTCTCGTTGTAATGGAGCTCGGAAGGGGAACTCAGTTTAATTGCAGCAGAATAAAGCATTTTTATTACGCGCTACTCGTATGTATTAAAATCTATCTTCGTAAGATAATATAAATATAATAACTGGTATATTATCTACTATTGTATATTTCATACTTATATTATAAAGTGTATGAGTTTGTACGATAGAACGTGGTAATAACAGAAGTCAGTACCTATTGGTTCGATTTTAAAAATCTTTACAGGCAAAGTTGAAATCATTCGTTCTACGGAAATGCAGTCGCGGGAGACATCTAGGAATAATATTATATATTGTGGTTTTTTCTTGCGTTATATTTACAAAATCATTGACGCTAATGGCATTGCATTTTTTTTTAATTTAGGGTCAGTCCACTCCGAGACGCGACGCGGCATGGCATTTTTGAGATAGCAATGCAAAATGTAACTTTATTCACTACACCACAAGATACCTACTACCACGATAAGGACCTTAGCGCAACATTGAGCAGGCTTGCACACGCGCCGCAGCTCCCGCGGCGCCGCTCCACTACGATTTTTATACAGTAATTCATCGTCTCTCAAGCGGGGGTCTTGGTCGGGGGGGGTCAAACTACATATAGGTACAAAAGATACGTTTTTCGAACGAATCTTTAGTATCGAACGTCGAAAAAATCGTTCGAACCAGTGAAGGCCAATTTTCCCCTATAGCTGATAAAAATAACGCGCTATGTACATATTATTCTTATAATTTTATAGTGACGGGGTCGCAAGACTTTTTACTTAACTTTTCTCGTGGGTCGCGATATAAAAATGGTTGAGAAACGATGCATCAATTATTTGCCGCCGCGCTGGCGAAGGTTAAACACCACAGTTTCCTGCGACGAAATCCATACAAAATCAGACGGCGCGGCGCTGCCGGAGCTGCGGCGCGTGGGTAAATACGAGTACACGAGTGTTAGGCTCAGTTCATACTAGCGACGCGGTGCTGCATTTTTAAAATAGTGATTCAAAATTGAACTTTATTCATTACACAAGAAGATACAAGTTACATTGTAAGAGCATCGCGGCGCCGCTACGCAGAGCGGTCTAGTTTGATATTGGAACTCTTGCAATTAACCTGTGTGTGTGTGTATCTTCCTATGTAGTGTATGAAGTTCAACATCGAATCACGTATCGTCACGTTTACCTCTACTACAGTCTACTACAAGTAGGTGCGGTTTGTGCGAGGATCCTCAACAAGTTAACCTCTATCGTGAAACAAAATCCGAGACAGATCTCACGTGAACTAGACATTACGAATAGATACAAGCTAGCCGATAAAGTATAAATAGTGTTGACCCCAGATTTTGAATAACTCACAGGCTGAAGGATATAGTTGTGTACGTATTTTATAGTTTTTTGAAATTCGTCTTCTATACGGTGAAATTGAAGTTTGTATAATGAAATATCAACAACTGGTCGTACCGATTGATTTAAATTTTGGCACGCAGATAGTATTATGACGTAGTAATATCCGTTATTTATAGGGATGTTACTAAATTTATCCCCCACGGGGGTGCAATGGGGTCTATGTGAAGTTCCCGGCCCTCGTTACCTACCGTACGACAACTTGTTATATATTTACAAACTTTTACATAATATACAAATTTTCCTTTACATTTCATTCATGTATTCACTCGAGGGGGACATCTGATTACAACACAAAGCGAAGAAAATTGTGGAGGATAACCAAATGCAAAAATTGCTAACTCTGATAGAGCATTGTGCGCGATTTTTCCTTTGAACGAGTTTAAAATGAAATTGGATGGAGAAATGGTGCATAGAGGAGTGTGGCCGGAGGGCTGGGGGAGGTCTGGCCCTTGTGCTTACACCACTCCGCTGATAGGATTACAACATATGTACTTGTGTCATTTAAATAATGGGGAAATCGTTTAACTGTCAGTAGGTACGTCATTCTTATGCAAAAGTTTTTATGTTGTGTTCTCAAAAAATGTGAGATATCATGTTCATATTATAATATGAATAATATTTAAACGTGGAGGAGCCAAGATTCGGCGCGAATGGACTGGCTTGACCGTATAAATACCACGGCCTCACAGAAAACCGGCGTAAAATAACCCTTGCACTGTGTTTCGTCGAGTGAGTGAGGTTATCGGAGGCCCAAAAGGGGTTGGGGATTTCTGTCGACCTGACCGAGCATAACACCTCGCTCGGTCGGAGATTTTATGTCGTTTATTGGAATGCTCAGGCAGGGTCTTCTATAATGAACCATGTATTGCAATTTGCACTCTTTTTTCTTAGAAAAAAAGGGGCAAACTAGCAGACGGATCACCTGATGGAAAGCAATTACCGTCGCCCATGACAAGACGATTCGCAAGTGCCGGATCTCATCAAAAACATAAACTAAAACTTTGAAATAAACGGCTTCTATTCACGAACCTCGAACGGGTGTACTTTCGCGTCCTTCACCATACGGCTTTCCGACGTAATCTTCAGGCACTGGGGGCCCCGGTGCACGCGAAAATAGACTTAAACCTCTCGCGATAAAATATAATCGACAGACAAATTAGGACCAGCAGGGCTGCCTACGCTCGTTCACGTTTCCATTAGTTATTAATTCTTAGTTTTCTTCTCTCGGTGTAGTCCAAATTACTTGATCTTATACTATGAGTTTCTCATCAAAGAAAATGTTCCATTTATAAACTGCTTCTTCATCTTGAGGAATACGTTATACACTATAGTCTACTAAACTAACATACTACGTTATACACTATAGTCTACTAAACTAACATTCTACGTTATAAACTATGTTCCACTAAACAAACATACTACGTTATACACTATAGTCCACTAAACTAACATACTTACGTTATACACTATAGTCCACTAAACTAACATATTTACGTTATACACTATAGTCCACTAAACTAACATACTACGTTATATACTATAGTCTACTAAACTACGAGTAATATACTACGTTATACACTATAGTCCACTAAACTAATATACTACGTTATACACTATAGTCCACTAAACTAACATACTACGTTATACACTATAGTCCACTAAACTAACATACTACGTTACTACATACTATAGTCCACTAAACTAACATACTATAACTTGTAGTTCAAATTATTATCAGCCTACTATTATTATAAATGTGAAAGTTTGTGAGAATGGATGTATGGATGGATGGATGGATGTTTGTTACTTTTTCACGCAAAAACTACCGAACGGATTTCGATGCAAATTGGTAACGCGGGCGGAGCCGCGGGCAAAAGCTAGTCAGCAATAAGTCTATTATAATATTACTAGCTGTTGCCAGCGGCTCCGCCTGTGTAAGTACAGTACATCACGGGAACACTGTACTTTTTCGGGATAAAAAGTATCCTATGTGTTAATTCCGGAGCCTTCATCAAGTCAGTTCTTGCGTGAAAGAGTTCACCTCACAAACTTTGACATTTATAATAGTAGTAGGATCCTGAAACGCGAAGAAAAACTGTTTTCACCTGTTCGTTCATCGGAGTGAACTGGGTAAATGCCTCATGACTCCTGAAAAACTATAACTCACAAAGTACATAATAGATGGGTGGTTGAAACCATATTATTACTATAGTAAAATTAATGGTTATAAATATAATAGTAATATAAAATATATTCTATATTACTATTATATTTATAATCATTAATTTATGATGTATATGTGTCAAATATAATAAAATATTGGACAAAGATTACCACAGACTGGGTACCACAAATAGGGACGACGCTGCCGTGGCCGTCCTAGAAAAAGATGGCGCGATGAGCTGGATGCATACCAACCAGGCTGGCCAACGGTGGCACAGGAACGAGAGAAACACAAGACTCTGGGAAGGCCATTGCCCAGCAGTGGGACAGCTTAGACAAAAAAATGTTTGAAAAGAAAAAATATCAACTTTCATTCATAATATTCAAACAGATATAATATTCAAAAAGGTAGGTATATTATCTTGGTTATTATTTCCAATGTTATGTATACACCAAGAGGGTATTCAGATAGCCTGTAGGCAGCCCTGTCCCTGCCACTTACGGCATTAGGGCTCGTTGTTGGCGGTAACTCGATATCGCCGCCATTTTGCCCGAGCCGCCGAATTGCCCAATCGCGGGGGAGCGCCAAATTACATTCTCGCTCGTATTAAATCTATTATGTCGTCAGGCGTCAGCTATTACTGTCATTATTACTTTACTTGGCTTTGATTATATTTTATTGTACTGGCAAATTGGGCGTTACTATTCGGAGCTCCCACGGCTCCAACGGCTCCAACTGTGAACTATGTTTACATATGGTATAATGTTTTGAATAGTACTATTTTTATTCATACCAGTTCGAAATTTTCAAGAGCCCTCATTAGTAGTAATACACAAAAGTCACGTTTAAAAAAGTGGACCTCATAACTGGACATCGACAAAAGTGGACCTCATAACTGGACATCGACAAAAGATAGGTCAAATGATGGCCACATCTGAAAACTTGGACTTGGCCTCAATGGGGTCGGGGCAATATTATTACATCAATCCAAAATTGGAGGTTAGGATAAACTGATGATAGCAAGGTATATGTAAGAGAGAAAAAATATATACTTCGAAATTCGAATAATTGGTTAATTAATGCATGTACCTGAATGCGCGAGAGATCAGATTATCACAATTGAAGGATGTATTACAATTCGCGACTAGTTTTTTTTGTAAAAAAATATGTTAATTATGTAGCACTCTTTGCTCATCTCTTGCTTTCTGCTTTTCACCTTAGCGTCAGTTCACACCTGTTTTGAGATAGCGATAAAAAATTGAACGTTATTCACTACACAAGGAGGTACACGTTTAATTGCAGTGCGAATGTCAAACTGCACCGCTCTGCGTAGCGCGGCGTTGCTCTTGCAATGAAACGCCTCGGTGTGAGCTAACCCTTACTTATATTCCACATAACCAATACATAACTCATCCGACGCAGCGTATTCATTATAATATCTACCATAATCCATATACTTTAACACACAATAGGTACATCTACTGGAGTTATTCATTAAAAGTCCTACATAGCATACGGGATAACATATTAAATAATGTAAATGTGAGTGTTTAGACATAATAGCGCGCTTACACACATACAGACATACGGTGATAAGACAAAAGCGGCCGTCCTCCCCACATAGCTAGCGCGTACCGACAGCAGAGAATTTTTTATAACGTCCGACTTTATTATTTTTTAATATTTGACTTTCTGTTTAATTATTAAAAATATAATAATTATTATTAGTATATAAAAATATAATTATAATTATTATATAATAAAAACCTTAAATTTACTGACATTTAAGATTTATAGTATAAAAAGTATTAAATTATATTTTCGTTGTCTGGTACCCGTAAGACGAGTTCTTCGATAACTTACTACGGGACCAGATCGACGCGGTGTGAAAGCGTCAATAGATGTTATTACTCTGCTGCCAGATTTATTTATTAGAGGAAGATTCAAGTATTGATCTCATTCCTTTGTAATTCACATTGTAATTCTTATTTTTACACAAGAAAAAAACCTTAAATTTGGAAAAGACTATAGCTAGTTCTTTGTTTTAAGACTACTTTTAGTTACACTGACAAAACTACCTATAATATACCGAACAACTTAAACAACCCCAATAAAATGCTACCAAAACAAGTCAATTTTAATTTATACCTCTGAGGCATTTCTATATGCATCTCCTACTGAATGATAACACTCCTACATACATTTCAGTTTTCTTTTATTATTTTAATTATATGTAATAATAATATCTATGACGCTTCACACTACGTCAATCTGGCCCCTTGCTAAGTACTCGAAGAAATTGTGTTACGGGGACCAGACAACGGGAAGTATATATAATATTTTTATATATTAAACATTTAATTAAGATTTTTATTATATTATACACATATTTAATACATAATCATGTACATGTGACCTAGGAACACAGAAAAACTTTGTTCCATCGGCGGGATTCGAACTCGCGACCCCCGGCTCGAGCACCAACGCGCTAAACTAATGAGCCACAGAGGTCGTTAGTTATATGTGTGAGTGCTAAGTGTGAGTTTTTCTTTTCGTATTCGATCGTGATTTGACCTAGTAGTCACGGTCACAACTAGGTGGCGCTGTACAAATCACATACAAATTCCTAGTAAACGCCAAACGCGCTCACGATCCAATACGAAAAGAAAAACTCACACTTAGAACTCCGATGTTCGTTAGTTACTCACTTATATATCTCATCAGCGTACCTCGCGGCCGGCGCGGTCCCCACCCTCCTCGTTATCTACCTACCGGGCCGCTAAGTAGGCCGTATCACACTACCCACCCTCCCCTTCCACTACCGCCTCCACAGCCTGTATGCATATACATTATACCTTATGTAAATTATATGGAAGCTTCATGTTTTATATTTTTATAGCAGTACAGAGACAATGATTGTATGTTTACACAATATAATGTAGGACGCGCTAATGTTCATACATTATTACGATGCCTCCGTAGTCCAGTGGTATGGAGCTTGGCTGTCGACTCTGGAGATCGCGGGTTCAATTCCCGCGTTGGAACAGCAAAAATTTTGTTTTCAAGTTTGGTTAGGGCAATGCAGGCTGATCATGCGTCGGATGGGAAGATGGGATAAGAAATGGCTCCTGCGTAGATCTTAAAATTATTTATTTAGGTTCAAAGTAAGGTAGTAACCAAAACAGATAAAATTCAATTGCTTTTAGCTCGGGGAGGTGAGGGTCGCGACCCTCAATAGGGGGGTGTTTTCCAGGCCTATTATCTGCTATTAAAATCTCTTAACCTCGAGACTACATTTGAGATAAGATGGTCGGTAGAGACGTAGCGAACACCGTAGGCATTAGAAATCTAAAGCTCAGGAATACTACAAAAAACCAACTGGCCGAGATTACTGGGTCCAAAGTACAACAGTGTCCCACGCACGCCATTGTAGTTGATCTCACAACAAAAGACCGTTATAAGTATATCTAATATGACGGAGAAAATATGATACAGATTTATTAATATAAAAAATCAGTATCTTTGGTATATTCCTTTTAGGTACATTTAAAACTTCAAAGGATCTAAATACCATTGGTTTATTTTCAACTCCCGACGTTATAAACAGAGGGGTGTTATAAGTTTATATGTCTGTCTGTCTGTGTGTCTGTCCGTGGTATCGTAGCTCCCAAACAAAAGAACCGATTTCGATCTAGTTTTTTGTTTAAAAGCTGACGTGATCGAGAGTTTTCATAGTTATAATTCATCGTCATCAGCTCGCTTACTGCTTGACGGGAGTTACTTTAAATTTTTAATTTGATTTCTAGAACAGTATTGATTAAAACTTTGACAGCAAGCAGAGTACTAAGGCTCTTTATAAAAGACTTGAGCATTTACAATATTCTTTGTCTCTTTGAAACAAAAAATCATCGACGAAAATCCCTTTGTATATTATAATAAGAGGTTGAATCATTTGCACTTTCAAACAAACATTTGGAAAACTCACAGCGAAAGTCACTGCTTTAGTTTATATGTTATACAAGTTTTAATTGAGATATTCGGTTTACTGTATTCGGATTTTTGTGGCGACTAAAATAAAATAAGTATGTAAAGTCTGAACTTCTCCAGGGCATGGCTCTACGCCCCTGTAGGAAATTAATTTCATAGAAAACATAATGGCCACAACTAACGTCCTTAACTAGAGCACGTTCGTAATGGCTTTCGGGAAACTTCGATTTCCATAGATCGTCTGGTCTGTCACTGCCATAGAAATACGATGGAAAAAATGTTTTCGTAAAATTTATTTACACACAAATAAATCTGTTTTCCTCGAAGATCTTTTTGGGAAATAATCATAGCAATAACTGTGTAATAATACGAGTATTGTAACTTTTACATACAAACCGCTTCGTAACTAATGAAATATTACAGGCTTTTGTGTAGCTTACCACAGTTTTGATTAAGTTTGAGAACACAAAGTACCTACTAAGTCCACCTTTTATGTAAGAGAGTCCAAAAATAAAGAAAATGCAGAGTCCTTCTGAATTGTCCCTTTGACTAACATAAAAACGATGAATGAAAAAAGATAGAGAACGCTATTATAATAAATAAAATATTTAAGCGGCTCCGTGACGACGGTTGCTGTAAGATAATACAGAACGTAGGGAAAATGAACGATACATGACCCCATTTCTTTGAAGTGACAATTTTCACTGCAAAGAATCGATGAATTGTTACAGAATATTTTCAAATAATCGTGCTGCATCTTAGTGCTGTTTTTACCTGGCTACGACGAAGCCAGAATCCCAGGCAACGATTTTGGCAGTCTATTTATGTATATATGTATACACTAGATAGTAAATTACAGTGCTAATCTTGCTAATAGACTCATTTCTGCAGCATATGCAGTCAGAACATTAGGGAAATTTCTGACGAAGACGGCGCGACTAGTTTATTTTATTTATTTTTATAGTAGAATGTCTTACGGCATCCTAATAAGGGGAAATGCCGCCGATATTAATACAATATTTGTGCTGCAGAAGCGAGCAATACGTTCGATTTACAAAATGACCTGCTTTGTTTCTCTGAGAGAAAAGTTTAAAAAAATAGGTATTCTGACCGTTTCTTCTCAATACATTTTAGACAATGTGTTGTATGTAAGAAAATATTTAAGTATGTTCAATACAAAAAGCAATAATCACTGTAGGAACACTAGAAATAAGCACAAACTAGATATACCGGTGATCAGACTAAGTGAAGCTAGTAAACCTTTTAAATGTCAATGTATACGCCTATACAATAGAATCCCAGGAAACGTACAAAATCTGTCTATTAATAAATTTAAAAATGTAGTTAAAAAACGTTTATCGTACACCTTGGGAATAGAATGGCCACCTGCAAGGCTGCTTTTATGTACTATAAGTATCCAGACTTTTGATAATATTATATAGACCGAGTTTTTATATTGTAAAATATATATTTTTTAAAAAGAACCGTTTTACATCTTTTCATAGTAGGGACAATTCCGTAAGTATTATTATTATAACTTATATGTAAATAAAACTTTTAGAATTTGAATTTATTTGTATGTTTTTCCATCGTAGCGCCTAAACTAATGATCTGATTTTAATCAATGAGGTGTCATTAATAGATTCTTAATGATGGCCCGGGTCCGGGTATCGGGCAATAATCTAGGCCAAGCAAATGACTAATACTTATTATCATAATATGATAATTCATTCAATGTTTAATTAGTCAAAAAAAATGTTTACATCTTACATATAAACAATATAAGGCTCATATTATGTCCCTACACTATTATTATTGTTGATAAATCAATAATTAATTAGACCCTACTGTTTCTAATTAATTACTGCACGGTATATCGGTATTCAAAATTATAATGTGGATGTACCAGTGTCATGGGGTTCCTATAACTCCATGCTTATCGGCTTCACTTGCCACTTCCCTTCTGAAGACCATCCTACTAGGATAGTAGTATTATCCAGGATAGGGCTTATCTATGAAGCCCTAGCCTTCGCCACCGATATGTACTTATATAAAGTTGTTTAGTATTTTTAGACAAAAATAAGCCTAATCTCTCCGGCCGTTCTTGATTTTTAGCGAGATATTTGAATTGCTCTCCATGTTTTACACCTACAAGAAGAAGAAGATACGAAGATTACGCTCGGTAGCCAAGAAGGAATTTTCTGAGTTACTTGAACGCGTCAATTTTCACAATTTCGCAATTACATTTTAAAAACAATGTTAAAATACAACATTACACATAACACCAAACCCCACGAGGGCATAAGGATGTTATAATATTTACCTGTTTATGTGTATTAAACTAAGTTTCTACTAAATATACAAAAAGTTATCCCAGTACTATTGGAAATGTGAAAGTTTGA
Source organism: Phengaris arion (assembly GCA_963565745.1). Lineage (NCBI taxonomy): Eukaryota > Metazoa > Arthropoda > Insecta > Lepidoptera > Lycaenidae > Phengaris > Phengaris arion. The sequence goes on along the minus strand of OY751449.1, from coordinate 17,527,035 downwards.
GGATGGATGGATGGATGTATCTTCCATAGATATATTTTTGTTACTCTTTCACGCCAAAACAGATTTTTATGAAATTTGATACGGTACTAAGTTTAGACTCTGGATTAAAACATAGGCTACTTTTTATGACGAAAAAGTACAGTGATACTTTATTTATTGCCCCGGGAAAAAGCTTATTATAGGGTGCCCAAAGCCTAAAAACGGAGCTATTACTGAGACTACGCTGCCCCGTCCATCGTCTATCCGTCTGAATGTCACCAGACTATTTCTCATGATCCGTGATAGCAAACCAGTTGACATTTTTCTGTTGCCGCTAATAACAACAAATACTCAAAACAGAATAAAATAAATATTTATGCGGGGCTCCCATACAAACTTGTTTTTTTGCCGTTTTGTACGGAACTCTTCGTGCGCGACTCCGACTCACACTTGGCCGGCTTTTTTTAAATAAAAGTTCTCAGCTCGGCCTAGCGTATCTTAGTCTAGCCATCGCGTTGTCTAGTTGCCGCCAAATCATTATCGCGATTTTCACATTTAATTATGTATGCATTACAATTTACAGGGGGAACCGGTTACTGGGGGTGCTCGTATTTGGACAATGTCGTTAGTGAAATAGTGAACGACTGTACCCTCAAGGTAAATGCGTCTGAGGCGACAATACCGACTCGTACTGCGTACACTGCCGTACGTAAGTGAGGGTATTAACGACAGCTCAAACCTGAGAGCCGCGTCTGTGGTAGTTTCGACACAGATTAAAGAGGAACAGATAAACAGCTACATAGTAAGCTCGCGATTGATTGCACTACTACAAGCATACCGTGAATGTATGCGTGTCCACAAATCTCCTATCGCTTACGCGGCAATGGTGGAAACATCCGGTAAAGTTAGTAGAAGGGGCGCCAAAATTTTCAAATTTCGTGTTTAAATTTTTGTGTCATGAGAATCGTGATGTGTGCTACTTAACTGGTTAGTGTTGCTTGTCATGACATACATTTGTGCCTAATGAATGTTAAAACTTTATTATTGGGCATTTCTCCGGAGACGATTCGATGTCCGTAGATTTATTTCTGTAACCTGGGCAACAAAACGCAATGAATTTTTTTAAATATATTATAGAGCTTTATCCCTTTTTAGGTATAACTTTTTTAAAAATAATTTCAGTGTAAGTATTACAAAAAAAAATTTGTTAAAGTCCGTTCTTCTCAGTAGCCAGGTGCATCCGTTTGCCATTTTCTGCAACGAAATCGTCTATATCGCATTATCTCTTTGACAAATCTATGTAAATTATAATTATAAGGAAAGGACATTAGTTTACATCTTATAAAAAATAAACGCATTAAGCGAAGGCTAATTAGCGTGTTTATAAATCAGTAAAGAAGAAGTGTCCCAGACAAAATAATAATTATCCCTTGTACAAGTTGTCCTTGACCGTAACTGGATTGGTAATAGCAATGAGCGTGGTTTACCGCGAGTGAGCAAGCTACTCGTGCAAAGATGAATCAAGCAGGCGGACGTGCCGCTGATTGACTTCGATCCCGATGTTACGAAGGTAAATATATAATTAGCCTGTGTTTGGTTTGTGTAGTATTATCATTACACTGACTACTCTATAAAGATTATTTTACTATTCTAAAACTTCAATCTGCGTTTCCTGTGATGCTTATGGGTTAGAGATTTATGTGTGGAAATAATAATACTGAAGCCTGTATGTATAATGAGTTGTGCATGGTTGTAGGAATAATTCTCACTTGCCTGTGTCTTATTAACATGGTCAAAAGACCTGGCTAACTATAAAATATATTACTTTTCCCCTTTTTACCATAAAAGGAGCACTTTTTTGTGTAATTATCAGGCTCCGTAGAGTACTACGACAATAAGGGTTCCTTGTATTAAGAAGAAACCCTTTTTTTGCTTTCTTAAGATGTTATAGCACGTATATGTTTCTTATAAAATTGTTAAATGTTATTAAGATAGATCTTTCTTTTTGTATTATTTTTTTATTACAGATATCAGAAGAAGGCAAAAACAATGCCACAAACTAAAGATGAAAAGAGAGAAAACTAACCTAACCAAGACCATTAAAGTTCCTTTATACAAATTTACTGTAGGTGATAGTGATAATCTAATCAGTAATCAAGACTGAACTAATACTGATTTATAACGTGATAGTTCCATAATGACCTATTACTATTTACAAAGTTTATAAGCTAAGTCAATACTGGATCTGACTGACTATGTAGATAACTGATTTTTCAGTGAAATTAATACTGTAAATCGCTTTCATTAAAACAGATGTTGTTGTTGTGAGAATATAATTATTATTTCATTAAAAAAAAATTATTTACATGAAGATTTTTACTTTTTAATCTTCTTATCATTAGCCTGTATAAAATTCTTATAAGCCTGGCCACAAAATATATAGAAGTCGATATTTTAAAATCTTCTCTATAAAAACGAGTCCCTCATGCAAACATTTTTTGGTGTACTGAAAATTTCGGGAATCAAGGAAGTGACACAACATTACTATTTAAAAATGTATTTATTGCTTTTCGAAGTATTCTCCGCGAAATTTTACACATTTTTCCATACGATGGAACCAATCATTGAAGCAACCATTCCATTCGGAAGTTGGGGTCTCCAAAATGGCCGTTTTGTAGGCGTCCACAGCTTCTTCAGGTGATGAAAATCTCTGACCATGCAATTTATTCTTTATTTTAGGGAAAGTATAGAAATCATTAGGGCTTAGGTCGGGGTTGTACGGCGGATGGTCTAATAATTCTATGATTTCTTGCTCTAAAAACTCTTTTGTTCTGTGCGCGGTGTGAGAACTCGCATTGTCGTGATGGAGGATGATGCGGCGGTTGCAGTTCTCTTTACGGAGTTCAGAAACGACCTGTGGCAAATAAATGTTAGCATACCATTCGGCATTAACCGTTCTTTGTCCCTCAAGAGGAATAGTCGCAACATGGCCGGTTTTGGAGACAAACGTGGCCACCATTTTTTTGCAACACTCCGTGAACGAACAATTTTTGTTGGCTTTAACTCATTTTCGAACACCCAAACTCGTGACTGGTTTTTTGTTTCGGGTTCGTACGCGTATGTCCAGGATCCGTCACCTGATACGATGTTGTATACAGCATTTGAGGATCCTGCGTGGAATCTTTCGAGAGTTCTGACGCACCAAGTAACGCGAGCCGCTTTTTGCTCTTCACAGAGCAAATGCGGTATCCATCAGGAAAACAACTTTTTTACACCTAATTGTTCATGCAAGATTATTTGTATTTGACTCATGCCAATGTCTAAAGTTGCCTGAATTTCGCGGTATGTCATATGTCGATCTTCCTCAATCAGCTTACGCACAGCATCAACGTTTTCTTGGGTGACTGCAGTTTTTGGACGACCTTGAAGGGGATCATCACTGAGCTTGACACGTCCACGTTGAAATTCAGCAAACCAGCGATAAATTGTGGTTTTGGATGGGGCTTCATCACCAAATGCAGAAATCATCCGGTCAACACACTGATTTTGTGTTAAACCACTTCGAAAGTCATAATAAATCATCGCTCTAGAATTTTCTCGAGTCAATTCCATTTTCTCAACGACTAAACAAGTTTGACAAGACCTTGTGACAAGACCGAGAATCTTTTTTTAAATAAATAAACGGTATTCGATTTTGAAAACCAAGGAGTTTTAAATTAAAAAGATTTTAATATGACAGGAACAGTGGAAATATTCCATTTCCGATACTTTTAGTGCAGCCTATGTATCTATTTTCATTTAAACATGTCATACAGACCTAAAAGTAAAATTTGACAAGGAGAAGAATAAAAATAAATAATTTGATTTTCGAAGAAATGCCCAATAATAGAATATTAAAAACAAAAATTAACAAAATATTATTTGTATTTAATATATGGTTATGTTAGTTATGTATTGAACTGCGTGGAAAAAAAATTATAGAATAAATTAAATTAATATCACTTATTGTACCTATCCTGAGGATAATAATAGGTAAATATATAATTTTCTAGTAGGAGTCTTGCTTTATTATTAGAGCGACCATGACCTTGTGAATAGATCCCTTGAGTCACACACGTAATGGTGCAGGTTCGGTGCCGGTTTGTGGTGTGTACCAATTAGACTTTCTCAACCTTACACTGACTTTTTTTTTAATTTACCCTAATCTACTGTGACAACCCTGGTAAAATTTGGATCCCTTTAGAAACTTCTATAAAAAGCTGTTCCTCTATACGTAAATATGTTTATTTTACTCTGTGGTTTCGGTGCCACCGCTGCGGCCGTCCTCGTCGTACTCACAGACATCTGTAATGGCTCCGACTCATTCAGGTGTGTCGCAAAAAAATCATTAACACAACGAGGTGTAGAATATCATTAACTTAAATAATTACAGGCGGGGGGATAGAGGCCCAACGCACGTAGGGCCTGTCGTGGGACATTCCGAGTGAGGCGTAGGACATAGGTCGTGAGACGCGGGGCGTAGGACGTAGGTCGTGAGACGTGTGACGTGGCCTGGGGGATGTAACACTATCGGATAGTTATTACATCGCATAATGTAGTGCCGTACTTTAACCATTGGGGAAATATCCTTCGCTCGGCTTTAGCAATTATTTCTGATGCGCTCCGCGTGTTGTGGCGTGATTATGGGTCTGGTGGCGTGTTGTGGCGTGGCGTGTTATGACGTCGGCGGCGACAAAGGTGACGACTGTTTAATCAGGTTGTGTGGTCGTTGAATTTACATTAACAAGGGCGCGTAATGACTGGAGTCGCGCCTCAATGAAGTTTTAAAGTCTATTTACATAACAAAAACTTTACTCAGACGAACGAGAAATTTTTATTTATTTACAAGTTACTTCTAAATTCGCGGCTCCGTGTAAATACAGTATCCCACGGAAACGCTGTATTTTTTCGGGATAAAATGAAGCCTATGTTTTAATCCAGAGCGTAATAAACTATTACAAATTTCATTAAAATCCGTTCAGTAGTTTTCGCGTGAAAGAGTCACAAGTCTCCATCCACCCGTCCAGTGAGTCTTAAAGCTAAAGCGACTTTTTACAAACCTTCCTATTCGTTGGGTAGTTTACAACAAGGGGGCACAGGCCATTTTTAGTCCGCAACTCACACTCGCAACACCAGTGGAGTTACACTTGCAACTCCTCTGATGTTGCACACTTACGTTCCTGGTCCGTAACACACACACTTGTGGTGTACATAGGGTACTTTTTGTCCGGAAAAGGTACAGTGTTCCCGTGGGTTACCTACTCTATTTACGCGGGCTGAGTCGCAGGCAAAAGCTAGTTCTCGATATACGAGTACGTAATCATTACATTTCAAAGGATTCTGATTATGAATATCTCAATATCTCTGCCACTGGAATCGAACCGAGTTCGTTTAAAAAATATTCGCAGCTTGCACCATCGATAGTAACTTTAAAAATGTAATTCGGATTCCGAAGAAAAAGTTTTTAAAATAATTTACCTAATCGAGGTATTCATTATATTTTACCAGATGTAAAAAACCCAAAAATAAATTAAAATTTTGCCAACGCGAGTAATAACTAGCGTTGGGTAATAACTAGAGTTTGGCAAACGACAGGCGAGAAGCGAGACGTGATATGGTAATGAGGGGGGAGGGGGGCGCCACCACGGCCGCCCCCCCGCGGGAAGCTCAAACGAATTACGCTGGGAAATATGATTTTTCCATGTAGTGAATGAGGAAATCATGATACAGGCAAAGTAGCGTGCCAGTGTTGTGTTGCAGTTTTGTTGTTGCAGCTTTTGTACGAAAACAAATTGAGATTAAACTTCGAACAATGAGCAATTAATAATATAGATACCTATTCTTAGTATATAGCTTTTGTAAATTGGGTAATGGTTTTGGCAGTCTTTGTATGTATGTTTGTTCCAACGTAGCGCCTAAACTACTGATCGGATGGACCAAAAAATGCAAAAAGTACAATAATCAGTTGCAAAATAAAAATTATTATTCAAATCCTTTTTGTTATCTGTGACATATTTTATTAAAACAATGATATACATAACCCCAGTAGATAAGTTAGTAAAATCAATTTTCTATTCATATCCATACTTTTTCAACTGCGGACTGCGGTTGTAACCAGTGACGTCATTTGTCATGCATTTTTGTATAAGTAGAGCGTTTTTATAGTTCTCCATCAATTAAGTCATTTTGATTCGTTTTAGTTGATCGAAGATATGCCATTGCAAGGACCTTATTTCCTAGATTAATACATATTTTTCGATAAGCTAATAAAAAACTATGGACTGAGATCCCAGGCTCGCCAGACTACCCTCATATTCTTACTGATAAAATGTATTTCATATTGTAATATTAGCGTGTACAATGAACGTATGCATAGCAGCTAGTTTGTTCTGTGGGCCAAGTCTGAAGTTGCGAAAAATCGTAATCACTTTAATGTTGGTTTAATACTCTAAGCTTTAATTAAATTCTGATAAAGTATCAAGCTTCTTATTTTAGAATAACGATAGAAACAATATAAACTCAGTATGAACAGAGAAAGGTCAGAAGTTTAATGATTTTTATTTTTACGTGGATGATTTTCAAATTTTTATTTTTATGAAAACTACACCATAAAAACGGTGTAAATTTCACTTTATAATATTAAATTGTCAATTTTTTTACTATAACATACGTAAGAATCATTGCACTGGCTAAAATGAAAGTTAGTACTTTTTTTGTACTTTCACGCCCTGTACCTGAGAATTGGCCCCCTGCCCAAACTAGCGGGCTTGCAAACGTTACACTGTACATACTAATACTGCAATAAGATACACATTTACATACATTTAAGATACTGGTATACATTTCATCAGTGAGAATATAAGGGTCAGCCTCCGTGGTCTAGTGGTTAGAGCTTGGCTCTCGACTTGGAGGTCGCGGTTTCGATACCCGCATTGGAACAACAAAAAATGTTGTTACCAAGTTTGGTTAGGACAATGCAGGCTGATCACCTGATTGTCTGACAAGAAAGATGTCCATGCGTCGGATGGGCATTTAAAAAGTCGGACCTGCGCCTGATCTCTCGCCAGTCGAGTCGGTTATCCGTCCCACTGGGTTATGAGAGTAAAGGACGAGAGAGTGCTCTTGTGTACTGCGCATACACTTGGGCACTATAAAATTACTCCTGCGTAACTGGCCTAGTTTAAAACCGGCCACCGTCACCGAAATAAGTCTGGGAAGTTATATGTTATATTGTTATAAGAATATAAGGGTAGTATGGCTGGCCTGGGATCTCAGTCCACTATTTGCAACTATCGTTTGTATCGAGATTTAACTGTTATAGAGAGCCAGTAGCATTGTAGCCGCATGACAATGTATCCTCCAGCCGAGTACTCGCATCTACACGAATATTTACATTCGACGTTTTGTTCAAACAAACTGAGTGCTAAGTGTGAGTTTTTCTTTTCGCATTCGATCGTGAGCGCGTTTAGCGTTTACTTGGAATTTTTATGTGATTTGTACAGCGCCACCTAGTTGTGAACGCGACAACTAGGTCAAATCACATACTAATTGTGTTAGCACTAACTGCGGAGTCCTGACCAATATTGATATTGTTTCTAGCTTCGTCATAGTTTCTGTATTTTACACTGTCTAAGCCCCTGGTTGCCCACAAAACAACGATTTATATTAAAATCACCATAAACGTTTGCTCATTTGGTCCTAATATTATGATTTATCCCCATTTGGTTATTATTATGAGACATAGATATTGTAGTCTCGACTTTATCTAGTACAAGTTTCACCTACGAGGTGCCGCTTTCTCGTAAACGAGTTATTTGACCCGGAAAAACATCCTACTACATACTACACATCATACTTGAAAGTTTGTAAGGATGGATGGATGGATATTTATTACTCTTTCACACAAAAACAACAGAACAGATTTTAATAAAAGTAATGCGAAAAGTTCGACTCGCTGGTGAACAGAGTGCGTCACAGCTCGGACAGAGTCCTGAGGATGGTGGGAGACTGACTTGATTCAGCCCTGGTGGGCAGGTTCATCGAGCTACATGTGATGAAGTGTCGGTGAACCTGTCAATTAGAGGCGTACTGCTTTTTAAAGTATTTTATAATTAAAACGTATACTAATATAATCTTAAATAAATAATAGTTACGAACTCTATGGATCTATGGTCTGAGAATAAATGATTTTATTTTATTTTTTATTTTATTTATTTATTTAATGAAATTTGGTATAGTATTAGTTTAGGCTATGAATTGAAACATAGGCTACTTTTAATCCCAAAAAAATACACTGTTCCCGTGGGACATTTTATTTACGCGAGAGGAGTCGCGGGCAAAAGCTAGTAATATTATAAACGCGTAATGTATGGATGTATAGATGTGTGTATGTATGGATTTTTGTTACATTTTCTAGCAATAACTACTGAATGCATTTTGATGAAATTTGGTATAGTATTTGAATTAACACATAGGCTACCCCTGCAAACGTACGGTGCCCACGGGATTTCGTTTTGCGCAAATGAAGTCGCGGGTAACATCAGTTGTTCTTGTTTAAAGTTTGTTGTTATTTAAAAGCCACTGTATACACCTATACAGATCATCCCAGAAAGCGTTCAAAATTTTTCAATCAATAAATTTAAAAAAGTAGTTAAAGAACGTTTGTGTGCTAAAGCCTATTATAAAGTTAATGATTTTATGAATGCACACCTTGGGAATGAGGTGACACCCTGCAAGGCTACTTCTAAATGACATATATTATTGTACTCTTGTTATGTAGTTTTAGTCATAATATTGTTATATATGCCTTTTTTATATTTTTACAAGAACAATTTTTCATCTTTTTGATAAAAGATGGCCCCGCGCGAGTTTCTTACGCCGGTTCTTCTCGCCGGGCTAGTTCCCGAACCGGTGGTAGGCATCATGTAGATCGACGTTCAGAAAGTGTATAAAAATACCTATTTTTAATAAAAATTTTTGACTGTGACTTCAGAAAACAATATCTCACCGATTTTTTTGATCAGCGTATGTAACATATATCGCACTTACATTTACAACTCTACGATCAACCACTGACGAGACGAGATACAGTTAATTCCATATTTTTGTTCCGACTGTAATATTTAGATTTAGGGCCTGTTTCACAATCTGATAGCTTGCATGATTTGTCTCTGCCGCTCGATAGAAAGTAAGCAGCGACAAAACTTTCGATTAGGCTATCCAACACTCATTAAAACATTGTAAAACAGGCTCATTAGAGCGCAAAATTAGTTGTATATTCTATTCTATTCTGTATATTCTAGTTAACTTTATGGACTGAGATCCCCGGCTCGCCAGACTGTCCTTATATTCTTACTAATAAAATGTTTATTATATTGTAGTTTTAGTTGTAGTGTGTACAATTGACGTATGCATACCCGCTAGTTTCTGCCATGAGGCAATTTTTAGGCACAAAGCGCTAAAGTTGCAGAAAATTGTACTCATTTTACTAACATTCTGATAAAATATTAATCTTATTTTTGGTTTTAGTATAACCTCTAAACTTAGTATGTACAGAGATACAATGGTTAGAATTTTAATGATATTTTATAAATAAGTAATCGGTGTTAATTAAACTTTATAATATTTAACTGTCATTATTCAACTATAACATATGTTATAGTCATTTCAAAGTAAAGTTAGAACAATTTTTTGTACCTTGCACGCCCTGGCGAGCCTGGGATCTCAGTCCATTATACTTGTCATTCACACACCATTGTTTTGGTGGGATGTGTTAGAACTATTTATAATTGTTGTAACCACCATCACTACCACATCTTGTGAATAAATGATTGATTAATTAGAGCTCTTTTCTGTTATTGGTTAATTCTCAATCTGAAATTGTCTGTGAAAGCGCAATTAATATTCGCTTGAAGCTAACTGCTCTTCACTGCAATAAAAACATAAATGAAATCTACAAGTCAGCGAATGCAGGAATATAGAATTTAAATAAATAATTGTACTCTCGCAATTACGTCCGAGTGCCGTGGTGGTGTGGTGGTGATGAGGAGGTAGGAGTCACAATTAGAGTTCATTAGGCATAAAAAACCTCGTTTCGCCGTCACAACGCGGCGCGGCGTCCACTATATTTTGTTAATTTATATTATACTAGCTATTGCGCGCGGCTTCGTCACTTTTTCCAGATAAAAAGTTACCTATATTTTAATCCAGAGCCTAAGCTACATTCATGTCAAATTTCATTAAAATCCGTTCATTAGTTTTTGCGTGAAAGAATAAAAAACATCCATCCATCCTTACAAACTTGCACATTTATAATAGTAGCAGGATTCAGAAATATTGGGGTATTACTACTTGATAAATGTAAAAAAAAATATGACATTTTATGTAGTTTTTACTGTAGTTTAGGTAGACATTCTTGCGGCCCGGCGCGGCGGCGGTTTATTATATTTCATACAACTTTACAAAAGCGTAACGTCACAGTTTACAGTGACTTTTGTATGGAGCGTTTTCCGAACGAGACTTGCGAAATTCTGTAAACAAAACGCTGTATATTTAAAAACATTGATTTTTAATATAAGTACTGTTATGTTAAGAACTTACACATATTTTAGAGTAGGTACTTTTAATATTTTGTACAATAAAAAATCTGTCATCTAGGCTACTCGTAATTGCAGTATCTGTTTGTTATAAAATTAACATATTTATAGTAAAAATCCTATAAAATATAGTACTTCTTAGGTTAATTTATACAAAAATCTGTTTATTGTAATTTGTCTGTTTATTCTGGCTATATCTCTAAAATGGCTGGATATATTTTAATGATGTTTAACTGGCAGATAGACGCCATTGAAAGGAGTAACTTAGGTTATTTACATTGCCGAAATTACATCTTACCCTCCGCCCCCGTAAATAGATCGTACAGTATCAGCACACGGAAACACTGTACAAAAATTAGTAGCATGAGTACCCAAATTTCATCATAATCGGCCCAGTCGTTTCGGAGACTGAATGCCAAAAAAAAACGGTTGTCTGTAAAGTCGGTCTACTGACGATAGCTGTTGAACGTGACAACGTCATGTTTATAGTGCGCGTGGAACTAATTGGCCGCGCCTTAGGTAGGCGTGTTGCCGCCGCGAAGTCCGGCGCCGAACTGAGTAATAACATCAAGCGCATAATAATATATAATAATACCAACAACAACAACAACAACAACAACAACACCAACAATAATAATAATAATAATAATAAACATAATAATAATAATAATAAAATAATAATGAGGTACCGGTAATGCGAGGTAACGCTGGTGCTTGGTAACAGTAACAGGTAATGGTACTTGGTAACAGTATCTACTTGGTAACGCATGAGTCATGTTTTTTCGTGCGTGCAGCAGGCTCCATCGAATTATAAGACGTTATCACGTCAAAAAACAAATTTTTTCACTTTATAACACCATTTAGACTATAGTCTGGCAAATAAACGATTTGATTGATTGATATAATATTAAGTATAGATTATAATAGAAGTATAGACAAACCCTATTTCTTTCATTCTATGAAAACGAAGTCGCAGGCTACTAGTTATGTAATAATTCGCAAGAAATTTGCGCGACGGGCGATCGACGTGGGGCGCGGCGGGAGGAACACACGTTTTTTCCCCCGCCCGTTGATTACATTATTTCGCCATTATACGATTCGCCACCTCTTTCAACATGGCGTCGCGGCGAGAAAGGAGTGCTTTTCATTATGACATTTGTGACGAGTTATTTTTCTGTGAGCTCTGTAGCAACACGTGTGCAGTAATTTGAGCCTTATTGCACACTGCACAGTGCTCACTGCTCTCTACAATTTACATCACTTCTGTTGTTCTTTACTTACATTAATTCTGGGCATTCGAATCTTGCCTACTACGATATACCTAAATATTGTTAACTTTCGACTTGTGTAGGCACCATTAACATAACAATCTGTAGGCGGGAGTTCTGAGTTTGTGACGAAAGATTAAACAATGACAAATAACAGCAGTGAACATGAGCTCTGTCCCTGACAAGAGTGTATGATTTTTCAATAATATTATTGATTATTATTGACAGATATAGATATATGATATCTATATACATATATCCAATAGTATAAAAATATACGGCCTGAAAAAGTTTTGGACTGAGATCCCAGGCCCGCCAGACTACCCTTATATTCTTACTGATAAAATGTTTATCATATTGCACGTGTGTATACTACCATTAACGCCTTTCACCGTACCTTTGACGCCCTGTACCTAAAACTTGGCCCACGGCACTAACTATCGGGTATGCATACGTCCATCGTACAAGCTAATTCTACGATATAACATACATTTTATATGTAAGAAAATAAGGGTAGTCTGCCGGGCCTGGGATCTCAGTCCATTTGCTTTTGGATTTTTTAACAATCGATGAAACAAATACTTTTTTTAACGCTATCTTCGTAATAAAAACGTTCGTCCCCCTATTTTACCCTCATAAGGCCTGAATTTTAGAAAACGCTGAAATACGTAACTCATTATTTATAGTATCAAAATAATATTTTTATGTAATTTGGTTTGGTAGTAGTTTAATCTCTGGATTAACACATAAGATGATAAGATACTTTTTATCGTGGCAAAATGTACGGTTACGCGAGATTTCGTTTGCGCGTACGAAATCGCGTGCCACGTATAATAAATATATATAGTATAATAAACATATAATAAATATATATAGTATGGAATCCCGGGTTATAAATCATAATCTGGAACGGTTGCATTAAAAAGTCGGACTCGCGCACTAAGGGTTCCGTACAAAACACAAAAATTCATGTTTGTTGTATGGGAACCGCTTTAAATATTTATTTTGTTCCGTTTTTTGTATTTGTTGTCACAGCGGCAACTGAAATACAATTTTCAACTGTCTAGCTATCGCATCACGGTTAAGGAGGTACAGTCTGAAGACGGACGAACGGACAAACAGACAGATAGACAGCAAAATCTCAGTAGTAAGATCCCGTTTTTACCCTTTGGGTACGAAACCCTAGAAACATACGCCTAATAGAAGAAAAGAATATTATGTTTTAACTTTCAATGACTTATAAGAATGTACTTACTTAGTATGTATGTACTGCGAACGTTGTTCAAAGTGTTAGCCTGAGCACAGCAAGAGCTGTGACATCAGAATTCAGAACAGAACACAACACAGAAAATAAATCAATATTTAAAAAATATATAAACCGACATCCAAAGTAAAAGCAATAACATTCTTAAAAATCACTAAAAAGTATGAAATAATTCTTACTGTCGAAATACTCGTAGTTACCCTTTTAAATTCTGCTAAAATTTAAATATTTCTCTACTCAATACGTACGTACCAGCCAAACCCATTAAATAAAGAAAGAATTTCGAAAATTGGTCCACAAACGGCGGAGTAAGCATATAATATTATGTACATACAAAAAAAAACACAAAAATTGAGACACTCCTCGTGTGTTTTGGAAGTCGGTTGAAAATAATAAGATTAAATTCCTGCGACGTAAATACTATGTCCAACAACTATTTTTTTCTACCTTTACAACTGAAGCTTAGAAGTACCTAATCAGAAATCAGTATTAATAAGTCAACTTGTTTGTAGGAGCAAAACATAATATTATGGGCCATGGGGACTTACTTATTGTTGGGTATTTTTGATCTCAAGTTTTATTGAGTTTGAAGTATTAAGAGTGAAAAAATAACCTCGGTGAAGACGATCAGGTCTAAAATGGATCGCCATTCAATGTGTGGCCACATTGAATGGCGATCCATTTTTGTGCTGTAGATATTCAATTTTATTTTAAATACCGATCTCGCACGTACGTACCTACTCCTAATCATAATTTATAACTTACATTATATTTGTGTCTCCCAACGTTATCAAGATCTCAATTCTCAATCAATCAAAACATCACAATAGTGGCTAGACATAAGACATCACAAAAAGTGTTGTGAAAACATCGGTAATAACAAGACAATGTGTCACCCGATAGCGTTTTGTCCGGTACCCGTCTGTCTCCCGACTCGGGTTACCGTCTTTAATCAAGACGCTCAATGTCTGCGGTAATCGATACCCTTTGATTGCGGAAAAAACCCGCGAACCCGAAACTTCCCGCGGAAATTCCGCTAACGACCGCCGGGAGGTTGACACCTCATTATGTCAAATTGATGATTATCCGCTGAGTGGTTATTGATAATGTGAATTACTGTACCGACTACCGGGTACCGGGTGTAATACAATCTTTTGTCTTTACACTTCCTTAAGTTTCACAATCTACCGAGTACTGAATGTAAGTGTCAGATAAGCTTATTTGAATGTTTTGTCAATATGTGACATTATTTTTAACAAAAAAAAAGTTGTTTCATCTTTATGTACACTGAAAAAAGGTATTGAAATAATTGAAGTTAAGAATTTTCCCTTTGATTTCCTTTCCCTTTTTTTGATCTTGTTAAGCATATATATAAGAAGGGCTCCACGAAGGTAAAATTATTAACTTTGTTTGTGGAAGCAAGGACTTTGTTCTGTGATTTAATGTACTTTATTGTGCTAAATCCAAAACTGTTTACAAAATGATTATATAACGTCTAGTATTTAAGCTTTTCTTATTTAAACTTTACGAAATTTCATATACTATATTACGTATTGCTATAAAAAGTACAAAAATATTTGATATATGATATTACTTACAATCTTAGATGAATGAAAATACTAATAAGGTATGAAAAATAACTATTTGATAAATCACTTTCTGTATGGTGTAGTTTTGTATTATATTGTTTCGCGATTGTCTTTCTAGCAGAAATCAGCTAACATTTATATGAACCACTAGGTGTCATATCTTTTTACCATATAGTTTGCAGTGTCCAGGTAAAACCTAGCACCATGCACCAGCACCATGCTCAACATACACGGTACCAATGTTTACTGGGATAAAATCTAAATGCTAATGCAAGAAATAATAAAAATGCGTCAATTGTTGCTTATAGCAGCAAAACTAGACATGCTAGAGAAATTATGTTTGCATATTTGGATTTAGCTTGTCAATATGCATCAGTTCCACACATACATTATTTTGCTCCAATTTTGATGCCGAGCAGTGTTATTTCAACACTTTAACGCACACCAGAGTGCGTTAATTTCAATGTGACGACGTAGGTACAATTTTTTGCCGCATTTTTCACCAATCATTAATTATTATCTATGCTGGTCACTTAATAATTGTTTAACTTACCGTTTCCTTTCTGAAAGATCTGCAAGGCACATATTATGCTACTATATCGTGCTGCGGATGTCCATGAGAGTTTCTGTTGCCTCCTATAACACTATGAAAAATATATCTGTTTATTGATTGATGACCACTCTCATGCATCATTAAGCAATAAGCTTTAAACTTTTGTAAATATTATATACTAATCAGAATCTCGAAAACGACCAACAATTTCCATAAAATTTAGTAGGAAGGTATGCTGGGAATTTTGGCGGTGAAAAATCGATTTTTGAATTTTATTATTATATTTTTTATTTCGTTAACATAGAAAAGAACTCTTTATTTGCACAAAAAATACACACACACATAACAATAATCAAATAAATGAACTGTTAAAAAAGGCAGTCTTAATGCTTATCGCATTTTCTGCCAGACAACCGAACAAATAAATTATGTAAAATTAAAAAAAAACGATGTACGATGAAAATACTACATACACGTTACATATATAAAACGTTTAAAATAAATATTAATTATTTTATTTAAGCTACGTAAACATTACACAAATATAATAATATTTGATAGTAGGTTAATACATTAATAGTAAATTATTGAGACAGATGAAGATAATATTAGGTATTTACCTATGAAATTGCCGTTTTGTATGAAAAATTTTAAACGTTTTTTTTTTCCTGTATTTTTTATTTGTATTAATCGAAGTAATCACCCACGCAATCAATTCATCTTTGCCAACGCAGTGGCAGTTTATTGATGCCCTTGTTAAAGAAATCAACTGGACGGGAGGCAACAAATTCTTCAAAGGCATTTTGTACTGCCTCTCGGGTATTGAATTTTTTTTCCCGTCAAGAAGTTATCCAAATTCTGGAAAAAGTAGTAGTCTGTAGGCGCAAGGTCTGGTGAGTAGGGCGGATGACGGAGAGCATCCAACCCCAGTTCTTGCAACTTGTAGACCGTCTGCTGTGCAGTATGAGGTCGCTCGTTGTCGTGCAGGAGCAGCGGAGACGAGCGATTGACCGATGCTGGTTGGAGATGTGCCAGCTTCTCCATCATAGTGTTCAGTTCTTCACAGTACACATCTGCAGTAATGCTCACCCCGTTTGGTAAGAAGCTGTGATGAATCACACCGGCGCTAGACCACCAAACAGTAACCATCACTTTTCTAGGGGTAAGTTTTCGTTTAGGGCATTGTTTAGGTGCTGAACCAGGATCCAACCAACTTGCTGAGCGCTTCCGGTTATCAAACAGAATCCATTTTTCATCGCAGGTAACAATGCGGTTCAAAATTTCTTCATTTGTGTGTCTATTGAGCAGTGCAAGGCACGTCTCGACGCGCACTTCGCGCTGACGATCATTGAGTTCGTGGGGCACCCATTTGTCAAGCTTTTGTACCTTGCCATATTGACGCAAATGGACCAATATTGTCTTGACGCTAACGTCGAAAGCTGCTAATAATTTAGCCGTAGATTGTGTATCATCAGCTTCCATAATCGCCTTTAATTCGTCATTGTCGACCAAAGTCTTCGGACGACCGCGAGGTTCATTTTTCAGGTCGAAATTTCCAGAACGGAAGCGAGCAAACCAATAACAAGTGGTGCGTTGGTTTGTAGTGTTAGCTCCGTAAACGTCGATGATGTTGCGTGCCGCTTGTGCCGCGTTGCTGCCACGACGGTACTCATATTCCATAATTACTCGAATTTTTAACGTATCCATAATGACGAAAAAGATTGAAATACGATGAAAATGTAACACTAATCAATAAACAAATGACTACTTTTGGAAAAAGAATTCCATGTTTTTAAAATAAAATTAATTTGAAATTAGAATTCTTTAGCCAAACAAAAGTTATTTTGATTTGAAATGGCCAGTACTGCAGAACGGCAATTTCATAGGTAAAGACCTATTATGATTGTATTTCCGAAGGCCAAATATGAACCGGATACATAAGTTCTGCAGACGTTCTATAGAGAATAGAAGTTGTTCACTAAGGCCACAGTGGCTGCCGTATAATACAGTAGTAATATACTACGAGTTATTTCGCTTTCTTATTATCAAAGCGGCTTATCTACGTATAAGATAGACATTTGCGAAGAAAAACATTAAATTCAGGATTCGAGCCCGCGACTCCCGGCTTGAGTGCCAACGCGCTCAACCACTGAGCGACAGAGGGACGTCACATTTATAATATTAGTCGCCGACTAATATTATAAATGTGAAAGTTTGTGAGAATCGATGTTTGTTACTTATTCACGCAAAAACTACTGAAGGAATTTCGTTGAAATTTGGTATGGTAGTAGTTTAAGCTCTGGATTAAATCATAGGATACTTTTTATCCCGAAAAAGTACAGTGTTCCCGTGGGATACTATATTTACGCGGGCGGAGCAGCTAGTACCTAATAGTTCTAAGTAATGTTTAATGAACACCATTCAACAGTCCGTTTAGAATTATTTTGTATCCAACCTTTTTATTGCACAGGTGCGACTTATGCTGCACATGTGCGACTTATGCATATTGCACAGGTGCGACTTATGCATATTGCTAAGGTGCGACTTATTCTGCACAGGTGCGATTTATGCTGCACAGATGAGACTTACGCGGCGAGGTCTTCTTAGTTTGAACTAAAACAGAGGTTTTAGTTTAAACTTAGAAGACCTCGCCGCCTCTAGACATAACCAAACAAAACTACCGTGTAAGTACAGGCCTAGATCATGGCTAAATAAGTACGCATAAGATTAAAGGTAAAGATGATTGAAAAAGTGAGATGAAGATTGAAACAGTGTAAAAATCTTGCTTTGCAGTTATTTACTAATTTAAATGCAGGTCGGCCGTCCACGAGACGAGATCTTGCCCAAGTACGACTTAGGCCGTGGTGTCCTTAACCTTAACCTAATTGACTTCAGCCAAGATGAAGCTTTTGACAACCTAAAACCGGCGTGAGCCGAGCCAGGTGTAAGTATTAAGCAACCTGAGTGTGTACCTTCTTTTTTTTAAATAATTTAAGAAATACACGGAAAAGCACTCCCCTGCGTTTTTATTAATGATCAGCATTTTTCTCAGGATTACACTGGTCAACACTGGCTCTGCCACACTCATTCTAACATAATATTTTAACTAAGTAGATAAATTACTATGCTCGTCTTTTACTGTCACATTGTAAGTATTTCTTTATGGTTTATTGCACTAAATGCGAAAATAAATTGGAAGCGTTATATATACTATTGTTTTTTTATGTTGAGAATAGAAGAAATTGGATGTAAACAGTATATAAAGCAAGATACGGTACTAAAATAGTATTTCAGTCGACACTGTGCATCGGTCTTGACTACACGTAAATCCTGCTGCAAGTTAAAAAGCCAGTGGTGCTCACCATTTTTTTTTTTCTTATTATTATTAATTTTATAAAAATGAAGTGTGATGCATGCAGTTCTTCTTTCACTGACGGTGTATTTTGTAATAGTTGTTTACGCAATTTGAATTTTTCTGTGCCTCCATCTCCGAGTCTGGATATCGCAAACTAGGGGCTGACAGACGGGCAATGTGGAGATGCCCTCAATGACAGCTCGCTACAGGCTCGCGATCACCAACAGTCTCCGAGTCAGGTTCTGTGACTCTTGAAATGATCATGATGGAGTTGCGGGATATGAAGACTCAGTTAAGGAAACTTCCTGAACTTTTCGAAGATGTGAAGACCATAAAAAAAGAAATCACGGAGTTAAAAGCGTCATGTGAGTTTAATAGCTCCAGACTTGAAGGTTTGGAAACTAAAGTTCTGGCTATCGAAAAACAGGTCTCGGAATCCCAGAGGATGGAGTCCTCTTTTTCTAAAGATATTGGGCTACTAAAGAAAGACAACATCAACCGGGAGCAGTGGTCTCGCATGAATAACTTGGAAATAAAGGGCTTGCCGATTAAACATAATGAAAACTTATTTACTCTTGTTGACTCGACCGCTAAAGTTGTGAATTATCCTCTTCCAAAGACACAAATCAACTACATAGCTCGTGTTCCATCGTACAACTCGAACAATAAATCGATCATTGTTAGCTTTATTAATCGATATATCAAAGAAGAATTTATCGCTGCTACACGAGCACGGAAACGAATAAGCTTAAGTGATATAGGGATGGGAGGGAATGATCGACTTGTCTATGTTAATGACCACCTTGTTCCTGATATGAAGAATCTGCTAACGTGAGTCAAGGAATATTCAAAGCTTAAAGGATTTCAGTATGTATGGGTAAAGTTTTGTAAAATACATGTTCACAAAAATGACAAATCACCCGTCTTTATCATATCAAATGCAGCGGATTTAAAAAAATTAGCATAGTGTGCCTCTTGCATTGTTTATCACATTATGTAGTTGGTATATATTGGCTATATATATATATAAATCTTTCATTTTTAAACTCTTACTTTTACTGCTTATTTTATGGTATTATAGTTGACCTTTATATGTATTCATTAGAACGTAATGCTTTATTTTTTAACTTAATAATTACATTATTATTTTTTCAAGCTTTAGACATAAATCTAATATCGAACCACAAGAAAAGGTTGAGAACAGCTCGCTTTACAATCAGTGTCTCGCTTCGTCACTGTTCGTACAGTGTCGGATCACTAAAACCAGTAATGATCCATAGATCGCTACTATATTTGTCTCGCTCGCACCTGCTCCCGCTTATGGACAGTTTAACCAGTACAGATATTAACGTCTACCTGCTTTGCTACTCTATGCTAATTTTGCTTGATACATTTTATAAATTTGCAACTTCAAATGTTTTTAATACGCTTTTTATCATAGGCCCAGTAAATCTGATTCGATTTATTAATTTTATACTCCAAAAAAAGTGCGAGGGTTTGTATTTGACAGAATTCCTTGTTTTCTGTATTATTACTGTGGGTACATTGATAACAGTAATTTTATTCTATATGGGATTTTATTTTTGGCTATATAAAAAACGAATTGTTGATTATTGTGTAATAGGTATTCAAAAGTGGTTCTGTTTTACTTGTCATTTATCGACGTACACTGATTTCAGGAACCTCTTACACTTTGCATTTTGTGTTTTACAACCAAGTATTTAAATTTTGTTTTCTTCAATATTTTATTTGAATATTTGCCATGTATTAAGTTACAAGAACTATTGAGGAACAGAGTATTGCTTTACAAGATAATTGAAATAGCCTTGCCTGTATATCTTCGAATAGCGCGCGTCAGTCACTTGTATGTTTTATGGTACAATCAGGTTTTTTATAATCTTAATAATTTGTCAATATTTTTATCATTAGATGCCTATTATATGAATATCACAATATGTTATTATAAATACTCACCATATATTTTTAACAATAAAAACGGTCGGTACTTAATTTCTCAATTCACAATAATATCATTTTGCCCTACTATAATGTTAACTGTGTATATTATAATATTATATGTTTTGTGCCTTAGATTAATAATTATATTTTACATAATATGGAAGCAAATTTTTATACATAAATTATTGAAACTTGATATTTATTTTATTATTTGTTATTGTGTTCATCAAGAGCCTTATTGTTGATTAGGGGATATTTATGCAAAAATACAATTATTATGGTTTTTAAAATATTATACCTTATTATATAATGGACTCTAGATTGACCATTTTCTACCAGAATGCTAGGGGCTTACGTACGAAAACAGACATGTTTAAGAGAAATGTCTGCCTCAATACATATGACATAATTTCGATTACTGAGACCTGGCTATTGGAGGGAATACTGGATGAGGAATTACTGACAATAGATATGTTCTTTGGCGGCGTGACAGAAATTAAACAATAACCAAACAATCATTGGGAGGCGGTGTCCTACTAGCGATTCGCCATGATTTTGCCGCAGTGGGTCGTCCTGAATGGCATACCTCCGCTGAGGATCTCTGGGTGTCTATCACACTTAGTGATAGGTCTCAAGATATTATTCACCTGGGCACACTTTATCTTTGTAAGAAGAACGAGGGAAATAGCTCAGGCCTTCAGCTTGAAACGTTTTCCAATAGTCTATTCAACATAATTAATTTATTCCCTAATAATAAATTCGTAGTCTCAGGGGACTTCAATCTCCCGTTTATCGACTGGCATCCTCAGGGAATGCACTTTGCATCAGGTGGCGTGCCACTTACGAGAAGTCACATTAATTTTTTGGATACCCTGGTCCAGTGTAATCTCATACAGCGCAGTCAAGTTCGCAATCATAATAATCGACTCTTGGATCTAGTTTTTTCTAATTGTGATCTGACTGTTAATGCTTG
Organism: Phengaris arion; assembly: GCA_963565745.1. Lineage (NCBI taxonomy): Eukaryota > Metazoa > Arthropoda > Insecta > Lepidoptera > Lycaenidae > Phengaris > Phengaris arion. The sequence continues at coordinate 17,505,461 of OY751449.1, read as the reverse complement.
TGATGACCCCTTGGTCCCTGACGATGTACCTCACCACCGGTCTTTGTGTATTGAACTTGTACAGAGCATGGAAAGCACTTTGGAGTCTAAAAAGCGACTTAAATATTTTTCTAATCGTGGTAAATATGACTTAATTTGCTCCTCTTTAAATTTAGTTGACTGGCATGAACGTCTTAATAACAAGTGCTTAGATGATGCTGTCAAGTGTTTTTATAACATTATTTACGATCTTCGGAAAACACATATACCACATAAAATAATTTCACCGAACTCTTATCCCCCCCTGGTACGACTCTGCGCTAAAAAAAGTTTTGAGAGAGAAACACAAATTTCATCGTAAATTTAAACGTTATGGTAATCACAGTGATTACCTAATTTTCTCATTACTTAGGCGCAGAGCGAAATTATTAGGGCACGCGTGCTATGAGTCTTATATAAGTAAAACTGAGAGTTCTCTTATAAATAATCCCAAACTGTTTTAGAATTTTGTGAAAGGTAGCAAAGCCTCTTCCACATTTCCTTCCTCCATTTGCTATTAAGGAGAACTAGCAACTGAAGGTGATACAATTTGTAACCTATTTGCGACATACTTTCAAGCAAACTTTCTTGATTCTAGTACCTCACCTAGTGATTTGGATTCTGAATTGCATACTATGAATAACAATTCCATTGGGGACGTCAAGATAGATTCTGATGACACACACATGCTAAGGTCCGTAAATTTATCACACCTATACATAAGGGCGGGGATAAAGTCAATATTAAGAACTACAGGCCAATATCTAAGCTTTGTATTGCTTTTGCTAAACTCTTTGAGAGCATTATACATCAACAAGTTTATTCTGCACTTAAATGTTAGTTCATACTTGAACAACATGGGTTTCTAAAAGGGCGCTCAACAACCTCAAACCTTCTAACTTATGACCATGTCAGTTCGGGTATGGATTCAGGCGCACAGGTGGATTTAATATTTACGGACTTTAGCAAGGCGTTTGATCGTATAGACCATTGTATCTTACTCCAGAAGTTGTCTTATACGGGTATACATGGAAATCTTCTCCGTTGGTTTTCCTCATATATTAGTAATAGATCCCAAGCAGTTCAAGCAAGCATTAACGGCTTCATTTCTAGATGGATATTTGTACCTTCTGGTGTTCCTCAAGGCTCTCTGTTGGGGCCATTGCTCGTTGCTATCTTCCTTGACGATATTACTTCTTGTTTTCAGCATTCAAAATTTTTATTGTATGCTGACGACACAAAAAAACTGAAAAAAAATTCCTCGTATGACGACTGTCGCCTCTTACAAGAGGATTTGAATAGGTTTTCTAACTTCTGTGTAATTAATAAATTAGACCTGAATGTATCAAAGTGTTTTACCATTAATTTTAGTCGTAAAGTAAATTTAGTTAAGTATAATTATGAACTTAAAAATAAGGTACTTATATTTAGGAAATCGATTAAAGATCTTGGAGTTATTATTGACTCTAAATGAATTTTCGATGAGCACATTGACTATACTATTAATAGGGCCTCGAAAGCTTTAGGCTCCATTATAAGGTATTGTAATAAATTCAAATCAATTAAGGTTGTAAAAGTACTTTATTGTGCATACGTTCGCAGACTTTTGAAGTATTGTTCAGAGCTCTGGAACCCTGTATATATATATATATATATATATATATATATATATATATATATATATATATATACATATATATATGAGTTATTACTTAAAATCAATTTTAACGTTCCCATTAGAACTTCTCGTAATTTTATGCCTTTTTATATCCCACCTTTTAACACCTACTATCGTCGAAATTCATTTATTTTTAGATCCAGCGCACAATTCAACAAATTCCTAAATAGTAATCCATGTGAGGACTTATTCTTACTAAACCCAAGAAAGTTAAAAAACTTATGACTGATGCCTTCTTTAAATCTAATTTATAAGCTCCTATTTAATATTTTATGTCCTAATTATTTATTAAAAACCATTTGCTGTGAGTATGAGTATGTGTGACGTGTCCTTCGATTTTATTATGACCTTGGATTTTATTATGATCTTTATTAATCGGCTAGCCTTTTCTTGTGGTTTGAGTATTTGAGTATTGATTATGCTGATCATTATAATGTGTGTGTGTGTGGCTCTATGTTATGTAATGTCATGATCAGATGCTTAGCATGTCTTATATTAACTCTACTATTTATTATATATTATATTAACTAATTTGTTTTACACTAGTGAAAACTTGTTATTGGCATTTCGCTTTTTTAAATGTATCTTTATTATTATATTTTATATGCTGTAAGTTTTCCAAATAAAATAAACTAGGGCCAAGTATCAAATGGACTGGACATGAAAATAACAATAATTATATAAACGAGACAGCTGTATACAGAAATCATTGAGAGTGAAAGAGACGATCCATGTATTTTGTCTTTGTCATAGTTTCACTTTTTTTTGCTGGGCACATTCGGGAATTGTGCCCAACAAAGTAATTGTGTCCTAAGAAATTTTGAATTATTGTGTTTGATTGCGGATTCCGAGTGACGGACTGTCGTTAGAACTGAATAATACGTGTTTTTGATCATATTACCATAGTGCATTGTTGTATAATAGGCTGTAAAAGCCGTAGTGAGCGGAAAACTGAAAACATAACCTTTCATACGTAAGTACACTTATTGGACTTATATTTCGCTTGCTTCTTTAAAATATATGTATATTATGACTATTGTCTTCCTGTAAAAGCATTTTATAGTCTATAAATCATTTATTTAAGTATTTTTGTTAATAAAATTCTATTGTAATAACCGCCCAAATTCAGTAGTACATAAATAACACACGGTGGTATGGGAGCCAAGTAGTTCCGCCATTTTTTAGTTCTTTTTCATTTTGTCGGGTTATATCGTTTTAGTGTTACCAGTCGAAATTTTGGTAAATTGCCTAAATTATAATTTATGGTCTCACCCACAGCAAAACACACTTCTGAAAATATCAAAGGTTTTACAAAATCATGTGCAGGTCTGTTCTGTGAAGCAAAATTACTATTTATTTTATTTATATTTATCGATTAATTACTAATTTAATTATGTAGATGTCATTTTGTGTAAAATACTCTTAAACTTTCTAAATAATTAAGAAAATGGGCATGCATGGGCATTCCTTTTAACCTTTACTAATCGACAGGTATTCTTATATACAAAAAAGAACCATAGCCCAGGGGTTTACTGAATAACATAAAAGTATGTATTTATATTAATGTACCAAAGCTTTAATTGACATAAATCATAATAAAGAACATTTAGAGAGAGTTTAAATTCAACGTTGTCATCAAATTGGATTTCGAAATCCACCGTGTACTAGGTACACGGTTTAGTGCATCAGTTGCAGATGCTCTCTAATTTTGCAATGAGAATCTCGGCCTTGAAGAATTTAAAAATTGTGATGCCACAGTTGATTTCATTAGAAAGTTCAACACATTGTTTGATATAATGAACTCCCGCAATTTAAATGCATATGGTTATAAAAAACCTCTGAAATCAAGTAACTTTGATAGTATAAATGATTTTTTTAATGATATGTTTGAGTATGTAAAATCATTGAAAATTGGTAATACGAGTATATTGCACTCTAGTAGAAAAACTGGATTTTTAGGGTTTATGGCTTCTATTAAGAGTTTATTGTTCTTATATGATGAATATGTCGAAACTAAGAAACTAAATTTTTTGTCAACATATAAATTGAGCCAAGATCACTTGCAATTTTCTTTCAACGCCATCAGAGCAAAAGGTGGGTTCAATAATAACCCTACCGCATGTCAATTAAATCTGATTATAAACGTCTTTTAGTGCATGGCGAACTTAAACATCTAACTACGGGTAATTGTATACCTTTAAGTGAAATAAATATTTTAACTTCTACGATGCCTGAAGTCGCCATTAACGTAACAACAGACTGAAACAGATTAATAGAAGACGATGGGGATCTTCAGAAATTGTTGCAATCAGAAGTGGTCCAATCTCAGGATCATGATTATTTAGCCGATCCATCAAGACTGACAGAATTCTCTCGGCACGTTATCATTTATATCGCTGGTTTGTCTTATAGGCGTTAGAAAATCAAATTAAATGTGACCAGTGCTTGACATCATTATATTCAGAGAAAGTTGAAAATACGCTCCAAATTAAAAAGGACAAGGGTGGATTACGTTATTCTTCTAAAACTGTTATACAACTTTGTATTATAGCAGAAAAAGTGTATAAAAAAAACCGAAAAGTCAACCGGAAAGATCCGATGAGTTATCTTTTACAGGAATGTTTGAAAAATTGTATTGGTCTTAATTTATTACCTTAAATTCATGTTTCTGATAGATTCGATGTAGACGGCCATTTTACTTTTTTAATTAAATTTATTTGTAAAAAATACTTCAACGAGCGTATACATTATACCACTAAAACGATGTATAATAAAGAAAAGAATACAAAATAAGAAATATGTATACAAAACTAATTTTATTTAAAGGTCAATGAATAAAACTGTGATTGATAACGTGTTTTATTTAATTTTTGATTTCATAAAATATTTTTAGTCACATATTCGACATGTAATAATTATCTGCCGATTTAAGAATCAGTTATGCATGAAAGTGCCAAATTTTTAGAGAAAGCGATACTACTATTAAATTGGACATTTTGGGGTAATATTCATTAACCTGGCAACCCTGTGTAGTATATCTGTCCCTTACGGTGATACGCGCTTGGCTTGTCCATTTCATACTTGGTCCTAGAAAATAAATAAAATATGTTTGCTACCTACCCTCATCGCAAGACAAATCGAACTTCCAACTTTTTTTTTTATGGTCTGATTACAAGTCCTTTTAGTCCACTTTCACTTCAACCTCACATTTTTGTGACCTCTAAAAAATAACTAGGTACTACTTATTTAAAAATTTACACATTGCAAGCAAATAATTTATATATTATCCGTATTTTTTTTTATTTATCGACAACTGAAAATTCATTATTTTTTTAAATTTTAATAACGGCGGTATTTTTTTTATTTATCAAAAATAGGGGGTAACAAATCTTCATACGCCAAAATAGCAAATAAGTCAAAATGGCCACAAAAATCTCAAAGTGGGGCCAAGTAACTGGAGACACTTTTTGCCTCAACATACCTCGTCTATAATATGAAATACGCCTATGAAAGGAAATAAATAATTTACATAATGTTCAGCGTATTTTCAACTCACAGGTGTAATATTAGGTAATTTATATTAAATTATAATTATATTTAGTCTAAACTGTTACAAATACATTAACTTATTTGTATTTAGTTTTAATTCATGGAGAATAGAGGTAAGGAGTACCATCTCCATACATGAAGTGTCCGTAAAATAGCGTTAAATAGGGGGCGCTACAGACGCAGACGGGAGTAAAGCGGCAAAATTTAAACGGATAATTAATCTTAATCTTAGCATCTTCTTCGGTTTTATATATAAAAATATTTTCGACTATACGAGTAATTAGAATTTTCATGATTTACTGAATTAACTACTTTTAATCTACTAAAGTCGTCAAAAATTTTAAATAACTAAACTCAACTCACTTTACTTCATCTCTTATTGCTAACTTTATATCACACCCTTGCCACTATGGCCAGTTTTGGAACTATTATTTAATTACTTTTGTTGGACACTTTTTAGCTTTTCTGCCTTAAGGCCTCCACAGACGAGAGGCCGATCGTTTCAGTTAAAACTGACGTCAGTTCGGCCTGAACGGATTCGAGCACATACACGGAGAAAATCGCATCCGACCGAACTGACGTCAGTTCGGCCCTTAGATTTATAACGCCTAGATAGTCTTCAAACAAACGCATCGTACAAAATGAAGCAATCAACAGATAGATGTAGGCGTTAGCATTACATATCGACATGCACACAAACAAAACTTTAAAGTTGTGGAGTGTGTACTCTTAAAATTGGGGTTATTGTATTTGCTTTTCTTAATATCGTGAAATGTAAAAATATAACTTATATATCATTTTAAACCATCTAAACACAATTTGTGAACTTTATTTATATTAAACTGGTATTAAGGAATATATTAAGGAATATCTTAATACGGGCAATACTTTCAATATCATAATTTAAAAAATCAGAAAATATTATAAAACTTTGTCTTAGTTGCAACTATTAGTTAGCCATGAAAATTTTTAAATAAATTTATTTTTACTAGTAACACTTTAACAATTCACAATAGGGCAGCAAGATAGCGTTTTAATATTATTTTATTTTAAAATGTTTTAAATATTTGACTTATTACATGTCAAATTGTTCGGACATAACATTTCATATATGAAATGTTATGTCCGAAGCTTTTTTTATTCTTTTCCGATGCATTGTGACACCCAATAACGACACAAACCGTCATAATATTTTTAATAGTCGGAGATGTATGAACTAGCGCTTGACCTTGACAACTGACGGGTCGTTCGAACAAACTGAGCCGATATGGCTCAGTATGATTTTCTTCACTTTTCATGCGCGTACCCGGTTTCTAGGTGTTTTAATCTAAGGTTCGGCCTGAACGGATTCGAGCACATACACGGAAGATTGCCGCGAGCTTCGGTCGTGTTTTTAGGGTTCCGTAATACTTAAGGAACCCTTATAATTTCACTCTGCCCGTCTGTCTGTCTGCCTGTCCGCCGCTCTCCTTGCTTCTGTAATAACTGTATGACAATAACTTTTGTAGTGATTCAAAGAAAACCTATTGCGCGATGATAGTTACGGAACCCTCCTTAGACATGTCGTGACATGCTCTTGGTCAGTTTAGGATATTATTTTATTTATTTATTGTATTTTGCTGCAATTGAAATCACGCTATCGACGAAACCGAATTATTGTGTCATACATTTTTCCAGTAATTAATATGTTATAGAAATCATTTCTCTTTGTTTTATTGTCTTTAGATTTTATAAACCATAGTGGCTTTAAAGTTTTAATTACTTCAATGAACTTTAATAAATTTCGTGCCATTTTTAGGGTTCCGTACCCAAAGGGTAAAAGCGGGACCCTATACTGAGACTGCTGTTCGTCCGTCTGTCGCCAGGCTATATCTTAACCTTCTTATACCGTGATAGATCAACAGTTAAAATTTTCACAAATTTATGATATGGGTTTTTTTTATTGCCGTAATAACAACAAATACTAAAAGCAGAATAAAATAAAAATTTGAGGCTCACATACAACAAACGTAATTTTTTCCGTTTTGTACGGAACTCATCTTGCCGACTCGCACTTGACCGGTTTTATTTTACACTCGAATTTTATTACTGTTCAGTCCAATTTTATTGCCGTTCTGTCTATCCGTACAGGTCAGAATTAATGTTGCCAACTTAGTTTTTTTACAAAGTTTTACTACTAAATTTTGGATTTTATTCCTCCTTAGTAGGAATTTAGTTGTTAGTAGTGATTTTGTAGAAAATAGCTAGACAGTAATCATAATATGCAAAATGGCTTGCATCTATGTGCTATTATGACCTTATAATAATAGGACATTAGTAGCACGCATCCGTAAGTCGCTTAAAACTACCGATTTAATTTCTATATACGTAATATTTCCTACTATATTTTTTTTAATTTAACGGTTAAATATTAAACCTGAAAATGTATGTATGTTTGTAAACACAAAATCCCTAAAAAGACTTTTAGGGATTCCTAAGTTTAGTAGCTTTTTTAAAGTTATCGGTACTCTTTTAGTAGTTTTTTGTAGAAAACGACGCGAGTTTAGTAGTTTCGCAAAAACAGAGATGGCAACACTGGAACGAATAGCTTCAGTCCATACGGCCGACTGATGCGATCTCGAAATTGCACACAGATGATACGATTTTTCATCCGTTCCGGCCGAACTGAAGGAAAACCGGACCGTGTCTGGGGCCACTTAGAAAGATTGTCCTCCTTACCTCTATTCTCCATGGTTTTAATTAATATTTTTAAATTTTTTGGGCCATTTTGACATTTGAAGTATGGTGAAGGAGTTCTGCCGGGGAGTTCAATGAGTGATGTTGTGGAATTTGTAAAGCTGCATAAATTTGTGTTATTTCGGTTCTTAATGTGTAATATTGGTAGAATATTAACCATTAAATATTCGTTAACGTGCACAAGTGTGGGCAAGTGGTACAACTTCTAAAAACGTGCTATTTTGTGTTTCCCGCCAAAACTCCCTAGGAACTTTCAGTAAAGCTTCTACCACTTTACTGAATCGACTGAGATGACTCATAGACTGTACTGACTATATATTTGGACTTTGACTAGACTTTAGACTTGACGATATAGGAATACGGTGTTGAAAACTGAAACGAAAGTTTTATTTCCCGCCTTTTTAACTTGACACTGGCAAATGGTTATAAGCCGATGCCATATTTAAATAAAAAGAAATAAAAATAAAGTATGGTGAAAACAAGATGGCTGTCATTTGAAGTATGGTGAAAACCAAGATGGCGTAACTTTTTCTTTTATGAAGATTTGATCTGTCAAATGTCGTAGCCTTTCTGATCTTTAGTTTTGAAATCTTTGTTTCCTTTATTAAAAATAAACACTTCAAAAATCAACAATAAAATGACCGAAGTTAACATAATATTTTATAATTGTAAAAAAAATATATAAAATACAAACTTTGTAGCCTAGTCATGGCATGGTAAATAAGGACTATGTCTTGAGGCATATTTTCTTGTCACGCTCAATCGTGGTACGAATTTTCTCGACGCGCGACGGTGACATTACTGATGAAGAGCTATATACCTTTAATACGAAATTACAGAAAAGTATTGCTAAACATAATCCTCGATAGCACTTTACACTCAAAATATTTGACATAAACATTAGGCATGTAACATCCTCATCATCAGTTCTGGTGGTCCCCGTCCCCGCGGCCGGCCGGTGAAGTGGCGGGGTCGAGCTCGTCGCGCTCGAGACTCGGCTGACACTCCTCCTGCATCTGGTACAGCTGGGACACATTTATTATATTTAAAGAGTAATCATAATTAATACAGTTTTTGTGTTGTTATACCACTTAGGACAGTTGTTTTAAAGTATATTTTTTGATTTCCAATCTGCTACGACTTAGATTATTTCCGCTAACTATTCTGGTACTAGATAATAATAAAACAGCTCATTAGCTACATAAAAACTATAAAAAAATATTAAAAGCATAAATTTTGTAAATAAAATGGCCAAGAGAGAAGAAAAAGATAGCAGTTTTTGTCAAGTCCAAAATCTTGCAAAATATTTATTTTAGCATATTATCCGTTTCATAGACGAAAATATCAGAAATTATGGGAACAACAACCCCTTAAACAATAATGTATCTACGTCGACTTAATCTGTGACCCTGTGGAAATATATAACACACCCGGCCGTCGTCGCCGTAGCCGGTGTAGCGGCGGCCGGCGGCGGCGGCCGGGAGCGGCGGTGCGCGTTCCCGCGTCACGGCGGCGGACAGCAGCGTGTGCGAGCCGCCGCACCACCGCCGACACGCGTGCTTGCGCGGGCTGTCGCTGAAATACATATTATTTCACTTATTTATTGAGGTATCTTTAAGGCGCTTTGCACACGACGGGGCGGGGCGGGCCGGTCAATTTCGCCGCGAGAGATAGCACGGGAATCCTATATTACCAACGCACACAGCGGGCAAAAAGACCACGCCGCAGGTGCCCGGCGGGCACTGGCGGCGCGGCATGTCCGCGGCTGCCCGCCGTGGATTACACAAACCAGTTATATGTATATATATATGCAGTAACGCAGACGGCGGCGCGGGGCGGCTAGCTGATAGCTCAGTCCGCGCCACGCGCTTTTTAGTGATGGACGTTATCGATGTAGATAATTTAATTGCTGAAGCGCAGAAAAGATCGCCCATATGTGATACGTCGTTAAAAGAATATCACGACGTAAATTTTCACTGACGTGCTATTCACTAGAACGAACGTTCTGAACTAACTGCCTCCGCCCGTCGTTAGCTTTGTGTACGCGGCGAGGGCAGCCGCAGACATCGACGGGCAGACGCGGTCTTTATTGCTTCGCGGACAAAAAGCCCGCCCCGTCCCGTCGTGTGCAAAGCGCCTTACAGTGACAATATAAAAAGGCATGGCCTGTACAGAGTACACGTGACGGAAGTGAAACTTTATTTATCACTTAAAATCTCAACGCGCCTAAAGCAATTTCACCACATTGGCGGGGAAACATCTAGCGCCTTCTATTTACTGTACCGCACTTTGGAAAGTTAAATTGTTATGTAAGAAGTATAAGTAGATTTCGCCAGATGGCGTTTAAATGTAAATATAATTAAAAAATCGGGACGCGTGCGCTCGAAACATGCTGGAGAAATGCGCTAGCCCAAAAATATGTCATATTGAAAAAATATGCGAGCTAATCATATTTTTTTTTTGTAGAGTTTGTTTCTTTCAGTCCCCTCTATTTATTTAATCAAGTTGTGACTGACCGCTCGCCGTCACTTCCGTTTGCGCTGGGGCGGGCGGGGACCGCGGTGGAGCGCGCCTCAAGCAGAGCGGGCTCGCGGCACGACGCGCACCGCATATCCGCCAGTAGCGCACGCGTCAGGAACGCCACCTATGTTAGGTTATGTATAATATTATAGTATAGTATGTAGGTATAACTATACAAACCAATTGGTTTGATATGTATAATGCTTATTTATAGTTACAATTATCTAGTTTGCTATTAATATTAGATTGTATATAATAAATAGATTAATTAATATCAATGGCTAGCAATGCCTACATGGTCCTGTGCTGGTCACCCAGTTACCGACCAGTCGAACACCAAGACACAGGCACAAGCGTCGCTGTGCTGTTTTGGATGTCCATCGTGCAACAACCATCAGAGATTATTTATATTTTTGAGTCATCGTATCGGGCATGCCCACCTGCGGCTCCCCGACCGCGACGGCCAGCAGGCGCAGCCGCTCGTCCATCTCCCGCAGCTGCGCTTGCGCCTCGTCCCGTGCGCGCACCAGGTCCAAGTATTGCGCCTTCACGTCCGCCCGATCTGATAGGTCCTTGAGAGCTTCCTAAAACGTAATGTCAGAGCCGGTCAAAATAATAATAGTAGCTGAGATACAGTTTTGTATTGCAGACCTGGCTGCACCATCTTTACACTTTACCATCATCTTTCCACCATTACGCTAAGTGAGGATGTGACGCACCGCCCACAGAGAAATGGGAGTATAACCAATTTGGGGTATTTTTGCTGCGTATGGAGATTCATAAAGTATAACGGGTTTTCCCGTTTCGTAAACGTTTTCAGTCGTGTTCATTACCCAACTTCAACAATAGGGTATTTTCCAAGTTATTGAAAAATATGTCAAATTGTTCATAATAACATAATATAATAAATTTGTAATCTGAACCATTATTTGTGAATTTCTGTCCTTTCCTTGCAAATCAGCAAAAATTTTAAATAATTAATTAAGTCGCCAAAACGCTAAAATGAGTTGCCATGACGTCACCTTCTTGTAAACACCTATTGTCACCTGTCAAGTATCACATCATACTAAGATGTCAATTTCTAGAATGCTTGGTGTTAAACTTTGGTAATTACACTTTTATAATTACTTTTTTAATAATTACACAACTATACACTTTTATAATAATTACACAATTTAATTGGTTTTAAATAATGTTTAGTGATAAACTATCACCAGTTTTATGTATATTTTCATCATGGGATAATTGCCTATTTGATTTTATTGTAACGATATAATCGTACCATCCACATGTTCTCCTGGTCTTGGAACTGGTCGTGGAAGGCGCTGAGGCGGGCGTCGAGCTCGTCGCGCGTGCTCTCGAATTGCTCCACACGAAGTAGACCCTGCAGCTGCGAGGTCGTGGCCTGCAAACTCAGGGCTTTACTTCATACCCATACACATAGGGGTCTCTAACTGCAGCCCATAGAGAGTTGCTAGTTAATGATGCCATAGGAAAATCACTTGCTAGCACCGTAACGAGTCCGTTTTTCGCTGGGTTACAGTCATAAAAATTACATAGATAAAAGTCCTTCACTTCACCTTGTCTCTTAGCCCGTCTACCACTTCGGCGCGGTCACATTTCTGCTCCTTTAGATTTTCTAACGCTCGAGACAGATTCTGAAAGCCAAAATGAGACAAAGCAAGATTTCTCCTGTCACTGACTGATGTTAGGATCAGAGTGTATTAACCTTCTACTCATCAATAAACATTCATAGGGCAGAAATAATCCACAACTGAAATTATCGTCAGAAGTCAAATGTATGGTAATAGGTAAGTATACGTGTATCTCCCTGGCCAACCGGGCCTGGTCCGCGGCGACGGTCTTGTTGTCGTTGACGGTGGCCTCCAGCTGCAGCACCAGGTCGTCGTAGCGCTCCGTCAGCGCGATCACCGCTGCCAATAGCGTAGACGATAGTGAAGAATGTTCTAGAATTCTACATTTTGATATTTAGTAGACTACGCTACATACATAACACTGAGCAGTGCAACGCTCTCGCAATTTGCCAACAAAGTGCTATTATAAATTAAAAGGTCATACTGTCATTATTTCGGAGACGAGGATTAGAACTCCTTGGGTATTTATACTGACGTTCTTCGATCAGTGAGCTGTGCCACTGCAAATGAATTTTAGATGGAGGTGACTGCAGTCATGACCATTTTTGGATTTCCCCCTTCACTGTATAAGAAATTTTAAAGCTAGGTTTTACGTCAGAACTGTGAGTAACCTGACCTGCAGTCTCCGTGTTGCTGTTGACCTGCTTGAGCTGCTGCAGGCCCGCGGTGAGGTCGCCGTCGATCTGCACGATCTGCTCTTGGAACTGACGAATCTGACCACAGAGTTATTTACTTCTTCTGGCCATTATAATACTGGGACCCATAATACTATCGTACAAAGCTTTTTTAAAGATGCGTGCGATTTAATTTGTTGCTTGAGTTTAGTAGTAGTTTAGTTTAATTATACGTTAAGTAACTTCACACCTTGCGTGTAAACAATTTGCATGCCATTGTGATGGCACGAATGTTCGATCTATATACTATTTAAAAGTAATTTTTTAATCGATTTATTGATTGAATTCATGTTCTAATACGCAAAACACATTGACATCTTATGGATTATCATGATTCGCCGCGAGGGTAAGTCTACGCCTAAAAGGTGATTTTTTTTGTGGTCGCGACAGAAAAGACAGCACTGTAAATAGAACTGTGCGCTAATACAATAGAGCTGAAAATCGTGTAGGGTTGTCAAATCTGACATTTGACACTTGATACTTCGATTTTCAGCTCTATTGTATGAACGCAGAGTTCTATTTACAGTGCAGTTTCTGTCGCGACCGCATAAAAATTAAAAACTCTCGTGGGTTCGAGGGCTAGTGGTGTTAAGGCCGAAGCATGGAGATTGGAGATACCTTAGATTCTGTGGGTGTCCATGGGCGAAGGTAAGCGCTTCCATAATCAGGCGATCCGTCTGTTAGGTAGTAAGCCAGGTTCCCAGTACCTGTGTGGTAAGGCCGGTCTCGAACCCCCCTATCTGCTCGTAGTAGTCTTCCACCAGGGCCTGCAGTGTGGACAGCCGCACATTCAGGCTGGACGCCCGCTCCATCTTCTCGCCTGAAGCATTATGACGTATTCTACTAAAGTCTTTTAGTCACCAGACTCACTGAGACTCTCTGGCACTGGCAACTCAAGCAGAAGACTCAATATTCGACCTCCAGTCTTCGGGGGGAAGAGATGTGGCGGACCAATTAGCGCCACGATCCTATATCGCGCTATCAAGGTTTTAACAGTTCGGCACCATTTATACAACACCTGAAAACGACTACAGGGGCTTCAGCCTGACCGATCAACCACTCGTACGGTCGGAGATCTCCCTTTAGGGGCTTCCACCAATTCCCACAGTACCATTGATATTTACATATTTATTATTTACTGACTAGTCTTCAAAATAAGTAGGAGACTGACCGACCGCCTGCGCCTTTCGCAAAGCCCATTCAGCCGACTCCGACGCGCGCGACGTCGCGTCCTCCACCGCGCGCGTCATCTCAGCCGTGGCGTCCGCCAGAATATCGCTGCAACATTCGTTAATACAAAGACGTATATATTGTAGACGAGGCATGTTGAGACAAAAACTGTCCCCGCTTGAAGTTTTTGGGGCCATTTTGACATTTGAGGTATGGTGAAAACCAAGATGGCGTAATTTTTTCTTGTATGAAATTTTTTTCTGTCAAATGTACGTCATAGCCTATCTTTACTTTTGAAATCTTTGGTTAAATAAGTCTGGAAGAAACTGCTACACGCAGTAAGTCCGTCTGTTGAACAGCTGCTCCGGTTTAGTTATTATATATAATAAAACACATTATTATCTGTGTGTGTAAATAAAGAGTTTGCTATCCTATCTATCTTAATGCCATAAACATCATACATCATGAGCTACAGGCTCTAAGGCCTCTGTCAACTCCTACTGGTCTCGGTGGTCCGAGTAGCCCCTATTGGAGAACGAGCATAAGCTTGTGGAGGTTTTAACTCGCTATAGGGGGTCGCGACCCTTTGTTTTTAAAGGGGGTCGGAGTCTGTTGAAAAATAAATACAAACTTCATATTATAGGTACGTTCGAAAAACGAATCTTTTCTATCGGACGGCGGAAAAATCGTTCGAACGATCGAATCAGTGAAGGCTAATATAACGTGGGTGTAGCTAATAAAAATAACGCGCTATGTACATATTATTATTATCATTTTATAGTGACGGGGTCGCAAGACTTTTTACTTAACTTTTTGGCTTTTTCGTGGGTCGCGAAGAGGCTATATTACTGTAATTTTTTTTAGAATTAGTTCAGTAATTTTTACCTGAACCAGCTACAAACATCCATCCATCCTCACAAACTTTCACATTTATAATAGTGGTATAATGTTGTACAAACTCCAAATCACGGCTCGTGACGCAAGGTGGCGCGCTCGTGGTGGAGCTGGATCGGTGGCGCCGGTACTGCGACTGGGGACGACCGTATACAAATTACTGCTGAGGCATATAATTAATATGTTTAAAGATGTACATAATAATACAAACAGCTCCCCACACCGGTGACTGTGGCCTGTTTCTTTGAAACGCAGCCTTTTTATTATGCCTAAGTGTGTGCGCAGTACACAGGAGCACTCTCTTCCTTTGCTCTGGTAACCCAGTGGGACGGATGATCGACACGACTGGCGAGAGATCAGGCGCAGGAAAAACTTTTTACATGACCATCCGACGCACGGATCATCTTCAGACAATCAGGTGATCAGCCTACATTGTCGTAACCAAACATGAGAACAACTTTTTTTGTTTTTCCAACGCGAGAATCTAACCTCGACCTCCGAGTCTAGAGTCAAGCTCTAAACCACTGGACCGCGGAGGCTGTAAAAATAACAGTACATAATAATATACGCAGATTAAACTTTAAATGTACCCCACTATAGCCGTCTGACTCCACGCGCATTTTGCCGAGCGCGGCGTGCAGCTCCTGCGGGAGCGCGCCCGAGTCCGCCAGCTGGCAAAGCACGTCCACCAGGCGCCCCACCGCCTCCTCCGCCGACGTCACGCGTGCAGACAGCTGGGGAGGGATTAATGAAACAGCAGATGGATGGACTAAGGACGAAGGACGAGGGTAATTTTTCTGAACTCTATCTTAGGTCTTCTGGTAGAGATCTCTTAGTAGAGATAAGCGCACTCTTGTACCATCTCATTTGTAATTAGTCTTTAAGTTTTAATATTTTTTTATATATAACACCCGCAATTGCACTGAAGTGCTGTGCCCGGCCTTTTTAGCCCCCTTGAGTCCTTTCTCCTCACGCGCCTCTGGCACCTCTATTCATTCGGTAAAACATGATGGTTTTTCACGTCGGTTTTCTGTGATAAATGAGATTTATAGCTGGCTCATTCTTGCCGAAACACTACAACCACTAGACTAAAGCAGCTATTGCATATTACTATTTCATTTTCTAGGCAGTACTAATCACCATCTAAGGCTGGGGCTATGTGATCCGGACCCCGGATGTGTGTCCGGGATAATTCAGAGCACTGAACATAGAACTCTGCGCTAGTAAAATAAAGTTGAAAATCGAAGTGTCGAGTGTCGATCTGACATATATGACATTGAAATTTGACTCAACTCCTCCTTGTTCGATTTTCAGCTCTATTATATTGGCGAAGAGTTCTATTTTCCGGACTCCGGATCATACAGTCCCAGCCTAACCCGTTTAGCTTCATCGGCGACGTCGTCCTGCCTGCAGTCGGCCAGGCGCTGGCTGGAGGCCGCCACGCCGCGCAGCTGCTCCAGCGACGCCTCCACCGTGGCGAACTGCCGCCGCGTCACCACGTCGATCGGGCCCCGCCAGGGGGAGCCCGCAGCTTCGTCCCCTAGAACATGGCGTTTGTTTACTCGCGAATGAGTAGCAGATGTAGATAAAACATCTAAAATATCGGTCATGCCGTAATTCGGAGTTCTGTGACAAACACTTTGACACGTATCGGTGACTTTAGTTCTCTGGCGAGTTACATCGTTACGAAATTGATCCACCATTGCTCTTTACACCGCACGAGACCGCACGCTGAGCAACCTTGAACTTGTGAGCCAGCCCTACGGTGAGTGTCCACGTTTCGGCTCCGTGTGTCATCGCCGGTAGAACGCATTGATTAGAGAGTAGACCCTGGTCTTATGGGATTGTGAGATCGACGCAAGTAAGTAAATTATAAATAAATGTGTAACGTGTAGGTACTCATGATTAATCATTTGAAAAGTTTGTGAAAATAAAACCTACTTGGAGTTCTTGGTGTTCCGGGTGTCGGTAGCCCCCTTTCAACTGTAACAAAAATGTAGGTATTCAAAATAAAATCAAAATAATAATAGTCAAAATTATACAGTCCTACTACTATTATGAATGTTTGTTACTCTTTTACTCAAAAACTACTAAACGGATTTTGATTAAATTTGGTATGGTAGTAGTTTAGGCTCTGGATTAAAACATAGACTACATTTTATCCCGAAAAGGTGCGCGAAGCCGCGGGCAAAAGCTAGTCCTAAATAACTTTTACCATCTGATACAACTTGAAACACTTGATCCCCCCCTAGGAAACGTGGAGTTTATCAGCTGTCGTCTACCATTTGAAAAATTGCTAGATCTGACAGATGTAGGTACCTAGTTACACACTTTAATACCAATAATATAACCAGTATAAAATTAGATATTTCCGATATACTTAAGGTCTGTAAATTCCGTGTTCCAAGTCTCCCATAAGGATCAAGTATCCTCCCACTCCTCCTGTAATGTATTTAAGTAATTAATGTATTTAAACATCCATCCATCCATTCATACATCCATCCATCCAGCCATACATCCTTCCATCCATCCTCACAAACTTTCACATTTATAATAGTAGTAGAATTGAATGCTATTTGTATAATATTTGTATGAAATTACTTGGCGTACGAGGGCGGCACTGAAAATTTCGGGAATCAAGGAAGAGACACAACATTACTATTTAAAAATTTATTTATTGCTTTTCGAAGTATTCTCCGCGAAATTTGACACATTTTTCCATACGATGGAACCAATCATTGAAGCAACCATTCCATTCGGAAGTTGGGGTCTCCAAAATGGCCGTTTTGTAGGCGTCCACAGCTTCTTCAAGTGATGAAAATCTCTGACCACGCAATTTATTCTTTATTTTAAGGAAAGTATAGAAATAATTAGGGCGTAGGTCGGGGCTGTACGGCGGATGGTCTAATAATTCTATGATTTCTTGCTCTAAAAACTCTTTTGTTCTGTGCGCGGTGTGAGAACTCGCACTGTCGTGATGGAGGATGATGCGGCGGTTGCAGTTCTCTTTACGGAGTTCAGAAACGACCTGTGGCAAACAAATGTTAGCATACCATTCTGCATTAACCGTTCTTTGTCCCTCAAGAGGAATAGTCGCAACATGGCCGGTTTTGGAGACAAACGTAGCCACCATTTTTTTTGCAACACTCCGTGAACGAACAATTTTTGTTGGCTTTAACTGATTTTCGAACACCCAAACTCGTGACTGGTTTTTTGTTTCGGTTTCGTACGCGTATATCCACATTATGATTGTAGTGAATAATATGATTGTAGTGGAATATCGTCACGTTCAGACCCATGTGATGTAAGTAAGGGAGTACCTCAGGGGTCGGTTATTGGACCAGAGGCCTTCGCGTTATACCGTGCTGATATTGTACGAATCATAAAATACTGCAAATTCCATATCTACGCGGACGACATACAATTATACATATCTTTCAGGCCAAATAAAATAATTGAGGCTGTTAGTAAGCTGAATAGTGATCTGGCTGGTATTTCAGATTGGGCTAAGGCCAATGCACTTGTTCTCAACCCGGCGAAAACTAAGTACATGACATTGGGAACAAGGCTACAAATTCAAAAAATAAAAGCATCGCAACCAAAAGTATATGTAGATGGAGAATTAATCGAAAGAGTAGACGAGGCTCGTAATCTAGGTGTATTAATGGACGAAAAATTAAAGTTCGAGAAGCATGTTATAAAAACCGTCAGCAATTGTTTCTACCGGCTAAAGGTACTGTATAAAATTAGAAATGTTCTGCCCGTCTACATACGTGTTATACTGTGTGAGTCCCTAATCTTATCTAAACTAAATTACGCTGATGTGGTAGTCGGCCCCTGTTTGTCATGTAAGTCAAAAAAACTAATACAAAAGGTTCAGAACTCTTGTGCCAGATTTTGTCATAACGTCCCTCCTCGTGCTCATGTATCCCCTTACATTAACGAAACGCGTTGGCTTAGAATGGATAATAGAAGGCAACTGCAATTTGCCACGCTGCTGTTTGGGATAGTAAAATTTAAATTACCAACCTATCTCTATAATAAACTACAGTGGGCAGGAGATAAACAGCTGACAATCACAACTAGGGGATCATCCTATCTTCTTATTAATCTTCTGCATCACACCTCCGCATTCAGAGGTAGTTTCCGGTATTTGTCGAGTAAGGTCTGGAACAATCTGCCGCCACCAATCCGAGCTCTGCAAACAATACAGGGGTTCAAGTTAAAATACAAAGCCTTTATAATGCAGCAACAACTTTCTTCTTACCAGTCTCTTCAAAACTAATGACAACTGAATTGTAATATACCAATTAGTATTTAATTTATATATAACTGTGTCGTTATTACTTACTCGTATATCAATTATATTATCCGTAATATATTATTTAATTTCGAATCGCAGAATGCAAACCCTATCTATATATTATACTCTCCCTATAACTACAATAACTACAATCTTAGATACGTATATTACATTAAGTGTGATATAATTTTCATTATACTTACCGAAGTGTTGTAAGCTGTAGTTATGGCGGTGTAAATTCTTATCACCAACGTCAATGTCTGCTCACTGCATAAATGTAGTAAATAACAGAGGATTCTTTATTTATTATTCTTCCCGTATATTTATGAATTACATATTATATGATTGTGTTTATATTTACTAAAAATATTATTTCATCTTATTATTACTCGCAATCATGATATTTTCAATTATATAATATTATATTATATCGAGCGTCGTTGTCGTGCCGCCCGTGTCGAGGCAGGAGCGCTGAACGCGTCTCTGCGCCGACTGACTGATTGTGTGCGGTGACTATGTGCGCCGTGAAATAAACAGCTTGAAGCGATAATAACAATGTAATTAGTATCGTATCTATACTATTATATGTATATATGCGTTGTGTTTTATTTTTATTTATTTTTTTGTACCTTTTTTATTTCTGTAACTCAATAATTATGATTGTGTGCCGTCGTGAGATCGCGAACTTACAAGGGGGTCACGGAAGATCAGGCGCCACGGCTTGCCGCGGTCGAAGCCTGAGTGGCATCCCTTTAAACACATGGTGTAGGCATTGCATAGCCTTAATCAGCTGTGTTTTTAAAACTGTCTCTTTTCGTATTCTTTGAATGATATAGTGCGTTAGTGTATAATTTACTTGTTTTTTGTTAAAATTTGGCTGTGTCATGTCCCTTGTGTGTTTAATAAAGATATTTTTATTTTATTTATTTTATTTTAAATTGTGGTTTTGAATGGTGCTTCATCACCAAATGCAGAAATCATCCGATCAACACACTGTTTTTGTGTTAAACCACTTCGAAAGTCATAATAAATCATCGCTCTAGAATTTTCTCGAGTTAATTCCATTTTCTCAACGACTAAAGGCAGCCACAGACGAGAGGCCGATCGTTTCAGTTAGAACTGACGCCTGAACGGATTCGAGCCCATACACGGAAAAATCGCATCCGACCCAACTGACGTCAGTTTGGCCTGAACGGATTCGAGCACACACACGACACGATTTTGCATCCGTTCAGGCCGAACTGAAGGCAGACCGGACCATGTATGGGCCCCTTAAACAAGTTTGACAAGACCTTGTGACAAGACCGAGAATCTTTTTTTAAATAAATAAACGGTATTCGGTTTTTAAAACCAAGGAGTTTTAAATTAAAAAGATTTTAATATGACAGGAACAATGGAAATATTCCATTCTCGATACTTTTAGTGCAGCCTATGTACTTACTCAATTGCTAAATAATAACATACCCACGTAGTGGCATCGCTCCGGAGTCCGCACTTACCCACAAGAACGTTTTCCTTGTCGCGTACACTTTCTGATATTTCCAGACCAGACGAGCGCTTCCCTAGATCCTGGGAAATGCATAAGATGATATAAATATTAAATATATTTAGACTTAGAACATCCACACATCGCTTTAAAATTGCGCCTCTTTAAATACTTTGGGATGTGGTTGAGTAGAGGGTAGAAAAGGAAAAAAAACTGTTTGACACTGGCCTTTAAAGGTAGGGACCGCAGTAGGCGTAACTACGCGGCAGCGGAATTACGCGACCCGTCGCGACCAAATATTTTTAAATCGCTTAACCACTTTTTTCTTTCCCTCACATTTGTCATCGTATATTTCGGCAGTTCTATTATGGTCCGATGTTTTCCCCATATCCAGAGTCTTATCTGTATCTACGGGAGTTATTTGGCTTACGTCATCGTCATCAAATTCCACACTCGGAGTCCCCCGAGCTCGTGGACTTTTTGGTTTCTTTTCCTTCTTCTTTTTCGGTTTAGTTCTATCCGAAATTCTGAGTTGGACACGCTGCTGCAGCAGCCGCTGTTGTCGCGCGAAGATTTGGAGTATCGCTTGTAGTAGCTTGAAATCCACTTGGTTGGTCTATTGGCCAAAATAATTATTTAGTAAAATATTTTATTAGCTCATGCAAAAGATAATGTCTATGTGGCTTGATGACCTCGGTGACTCAGTGGTTAACACGTTGGCGCTCAAGCCGGAGGTGGCAGGGAAACCCCGCCAGGGACAGCGACAAAAAGTTTCCTGTGTTCCTGCGTCATGGATGTGTATTAGGTATATAATAAAAATCTTAAATATAAGTACATAGATACATAGGTACAGGTGCTTGGTTATCCGAATGAAATATTTAACCCAAAATAAGGCCAGAATGTATAAATACATAAATTCGTGATTTACAGAAAAATAGCATGACTAATATTTTCTGACAACTCGCACTAGTATGGACTGTGGACATCACACTGTCGTATAGCGTCAGCTTCAAGGTCACGCGCTTGACGAGTCCCTAGCACCGGCGCGCGGTTATGAATAGAATTTAGATATTTAATAGGATAATCTGGTCAAAATTTAAGGTCACATGTTATATATATTTATGGAACGAGAATCGAACACTGATTACGCTCCTTGAATATGTATTTTTGTTAACCGACCATCCTGTAGTATAAAAAGTATTAAATATACCTTGTCTGGTACCCGTAATACAAGTTCTTCGAGAACTTACCACGGGACCAGATTGGCGTGATGTGAAAGCATCCATTGATATTTAAAAAAATGCTTACATAGGAGTGTTATGAGATTAACCTTACGTGAGGTATGTAAAGGATAGGCGGCGACCGGATCACAGTTACACAATGACACAGAAAAACACATGCGTGAATGAACGCTTGCATTGTAATTCGGCGAACGAGGTGTCTTCGCCGCACGTTGGGCGCCAATTGTTACGGGAGTATTTAATTAAAACAAATATAGACGTACAATATATATCATTTTTTTTAAATGACACTAGAAGCACTAAAAATTCTGGCTTAGCCCTTGGTGTCCCAGAGGCGGTATACATGCACAGCATTTTTTGCACAGGGGTTTCCTTAAGTATTAGAGAGGGGTCGCAAGTACATTTTTAAAATGAAATATCGTACATTTTCAGGCCCTAGAGCCCTATTGATGAGGTCTTCTACTGTCACCAGCAGTGTGGTATCGCTCATAGTCGGTTCTGTTCCTTCTTTCTTCGGCATCGTCCTTGTTTACTGCACAATGTTGAGTAAAATCTTTATTACAAATTCTTTACACTTTACTTCAGAAGAAATTATTTTGGAAACAAATTTTTTTACACTTGATAGGTGTTCATGTGACAGAATTTGTTTTTCAGAAGATGTGTAAGGAGAAGGAGCATTTTCACATTATCCTCCGATCATTATATACCGATATAGGATATCTGATCGGATAATGTAAAAACGCTCTAACGCAGTCGTTAGAGCGTTTTTATCATACCTATGGCAGTGCCACAGGTATGATTTTATCACCAGATGTAGTGTCCAAATACCTATACAATATTAATTATTACGTGACATTATAATAATACAAAAATCAAACACAGTATCAGTTTAAAATTTATTTAATAATAATAACTATCAACACGTAACGTCGAGTTAAACCGATTGCGACTTTTTGTACGAACAACATAATACTGGGCGCGGCGCGCCGTAAGCGAGAGAAATGCGGACATCTCATCGTGGAATGCACAGGGTATTATGGAGAATTTATATCGGTGTATATAAATATATCTGTATATAAATAACAACTAACTTAGCGGACGTCGGGCGTCGGCCTATTTACAACTCCGCCCGCGCTAACACTACACTCTTAAACATCGGAATATAATATCATGATTAAATCCATATAACGAATCGACTAAATATCGATATAATTTATAAACTAGTGACGTGCCAGACGTCCGATATATTAGAATAGCAACTCGGATATTCGGTGTCATATCAAGATACTTGGTGACAAATATCCGGATACGGATATCTGACAACAAAATATCTGAATCCGGATACTAGTCGGACATCCGGATACCCGGCACGTATAACACGCGAGCGGATAGCGTGTCGGCTCCCGACGCGCCGACACGCGCGTGGGATTTGTTGCTCGGGACTTAGTCCTCGATGTTGCGGAAGGCCGCGGACATGTCCTCTAGCAGCTGGTCGAAATCCGCCTTGATCTTGGCCTCGCCGTCTTTTACTGGGTCCTGTGGAGGTACATCATTTTAGTCAACGTTTAAATGTTCCAAAGCTTAAGCTTTAATTACAAATCTGAGCCAATTTATGAAGTGCAAACTACCAAATTTCTTGGACTCACTATAGACAGTAAGCTAACATATAAACTTCATATTTAACAACTATGCAAGAAAATAAACAAATCAGTTTATGCACTTCATGAACTGTCTCAAATTGCAAATGTTAATTCAACAGTAACTGCATATAATGGTCTAGTGGTTTCAATATTGAGGTATGGCGCGGTTTTTTGGGGAAACTCGACAGACATTGAAATAGTATTTAAGGCACAGAAACAGTGTTTAAGAGCTATTTTTGGGCTATGAACAAACAATAGCTGTAAACCATTTTTTATAAAATATAGAAGCCTAACTCTTACGTCTCTGTATATCTACAAAGTTGCAACTTTTGTCAAACTAAATCCAAATGTATTTGAGTTAGCCGTATATTATATTACTTATGACCAATACCATGCTAATGCATAAAAGTGTTTTTCACATGGCTCCTGCAATTTATCAAATATGTGATAAATTACCAAAAGAATTAAAAGTAATGAATTTAAAATTATTTAAGAAAAACTTAAAAAGATTTCTGATAAAAAAATTATAATATATTGGACTATTTAATTATACTATTTATCTTATTTTTTGCAATTTCATATATTTTCATCCAAACGGAATGTTATCAATTTATTTCAATTTAAATTAATTTACGTTTAAATTATAATAATTATTAATTCAGTTACCTACAACTATAATATACATTTTGCATGCCTACTTATTAGGTAGAAAGACAATCTGTAATTGTAATTACCTTGAACTTCATAGACGACAGCTGGTACAGCACATTGGCCATGGCGTCACGGATGACGTTCCATGTCACTTTGTTGTCGCTCTGCGCGGTGCTCTCCACCGCATGACGGGACATGTCGTAGAAGGCGATGATGTTGCGCAGCATGCCGACAGTCTTGTAGAAGGGGCAGAAACGATCGTAGGCCGAGTAGCTGTTCTGCTGCAGGAAATCGTCCTTGAGCAGCTTGGCGACTTCCAGCGTGATCTTATCTGTCTCGGCGAGGGACGCTTTACCGACGAGCTGCACGATTTCCGAGAGATCTTCCTCTTCTTGTAGGATCTCCTTGACCTGTAAAAGGAAAAAAAAATAAGCAGAGAGTTTTAATGCTAAATGCGCCAAATGCGTAAATCGTTTGATAGAGTAAACAATCGATACCGCCCGTGGTTTGAGATCACAAAATATGTGTTGTGGCCCTGAAATTGTATGGACTATTTTTTTTAAATGAATAATTTAAATATTGCAGTAAAGAGAAAAAATATTTTACAAATTAAACTAAGTGTGCTTTAGAATTAATATTATTGTTCAGAGAAGTAATACATAGGAATAATAAAAACATGACGTGTACACAGTACACGTGGCAGAAGTGAAGGTTCAGACATCATTTATAATCCAAAAATACTCTCATTGTGCCTAGAGAACATCACTTCAAAAAATAATAGAAATATTAAAACTTGTATACCTAGCACCATCTATGTATTGAGCCGTACTCTAAACGGATAATTTTTGTACAAGAAGTATTAATAAGTAGCTTCCGACGGATATCCAAAATCGTGGCGTACCGCGACATTGAAAGTTCACTCTCAACGCCGCGGCGTTTCACTTTAATAACATACCTTAGTCCTGAGTGGCACGAACTCTGGGTAGTTCTTCTCATAGAAGTCATCCAACGCACGCATGTACTTGCTGTAAAATATATTCATTAATGACACATGACAAGCAATTAATATTTATTTTTATTGTTTAAAAGTGGTGAATTAAACCAATTTAGCTTTTATTGATAAAAAAAATACGATTTATTTTAACGATTGCTCTGATCATAACAAGTTGATTAAAACTTTTTTTGTTGTTGTCATTGTTTTTTACGTTTTCAGTGAGAGCGTAATATATATTCAGACAAAATATAGGGATTCCCTAGTAAAAGCTATCTTTCTATTTCTGCGAACTTTATACGCCGGTTTTCCGTAAGATCATGATGACTCACCTGTAGGAGATGAGCCAGTTGATGGAGGGGAAGTGTTTCCTCTGCGCGAGCTTCTTGTCCAGACCCCAGAACACCTGGACAATACCGAGGGTGGCGGCGGTTACCGGGTCGGAGAAGTCACCACCGGGCGGTGATACGGCACCGACAATGGACACGGAACCTGGATGTAATATTACATTTTACATAAGTTATTAAACAGCCAAGGTTATAACTAATAATTATTTTAATTAAAGACTGGGATTGAGAGTAAAGTTAATATAATCAGGCGTTACTTTGCGAAAATTCATAGCATAAATTTAATTAATTTTATATTTAGCAACATCCCGCGAAAAATACCCACAACCTGCAAGCTAATTTGTGAGTGCACGCATAAGCATGAGTAAAGCACCTCCCTCCCTTTGCACACTGCTTAAGCATACATTAATAAACAAGATCGTGCAAACACCACCACCACACAAGCAATAATATCAGCAAGCAATTACTGCAGTGTGTGGCTTTTTTTAAATGATGCTTTATTGATGAAAATAAAGATAGATATCTATACAATTTTATTGTTCGTACTGCGTACAAATTACGTATTCGCTCGAGTGTACATTTTTAAACTGTTACTTTCGCATATAGAGTCTACAATTCCCAGACCTTCTCTCTCCGGGTTGCCCAGACACTTGACGCGTCCGGCGCGCTCGTAGAAGGAGGCGAGACGGGCACCCAGGTAGGCAGGGTAGCCGGAGTCGGCGGGCATCTCGGCCAGACGACCGGAGATCTCACGCAGGGCCTCGGCCCAACGGGAGGTCGAGTCGGCCATCATGGACACGTTGTAGCCCATGTCACGGAAGTACTCGGATAGGGTGATACCTGTGGGACAATAGACATTGTTGAAAGGTAATAATAGTTATTGTAAATGAAAGTCATGTGAAGTATGTTTATATTTTTTACCTGGAATCAAATAATTGATCCCGTAATTATGATTATCGTTGCAGACGCAAAATATTTGCAACATAATAGTAATTAGGTAGCAAATGATCTTAATAACACTAGTATTTTTCCGGATATCCTTATCCGTAAGCGCGGATCCGACAGCCCACTAGTCTTAACTATGTGCTGGCGATAGTTATATCATTACAATATCATGGCATATGGCTGTGTTCGTGACTGGCTTGGTGTACTGTGTGTGAGCGAGAGATCTGTTTGTGCGTCTCGCTGTGCTATGTGTGCGAGCGGGACGGGTGTACTGACCGGTGTAGATGGAGGCCTCTCGGGCGGCGACGGGCATGTTGGAGGTGTTGGCGACGAGCGCGGTACGCTTCATGATGGACTCCGTGACGCCCTCGATCTCGACTGTCAGCTCGGGGAAGTCCCGGAGTACTTCTGACATCTCGTTACCTGAGGGCGTGAGAATAGATTATGATTCATATATCGAGTTTACATTAAGAGGGGATTTAAGTCGTTACGACATCAGCCAGTCGAGTTTATATAGACTTGATTTGTCTTTGGCAATGTTGCCTAAAAAACTTTTCTTTCGTTTATTCATTGTTACCTATTTTTGTATACCTTTATAATTAAAAAAAAATAAACAATTTTAATATATAATGTCGGCCTATGATGTCACCAAGTAGATTAATTCAAATATTTACCAGGACTACAATTTACAAATATGATTGTTTCAGTGCTAGTATAAATAAAACATTTTAAAACTAAGTGCCTCCTCCGCAACATACCTCGCTCCCCGCAACCCACGTAGACGATAACATCGGAATTGGAGTATTTGGACAGGGCCTGCGAGATGACAGTCTTGCCGCAACCGAATGCTCCGGGGATGGCCGTGGTACCGCCCTGAACGCAGCTGCGAGGGAAAACGGAGTGTTATCTATCGATTTTTCTTATAAAAATCGACATGGAAAAAAAAATAATTCAAATTATGAATTTTAAAATAAACTTAGTCCTATTTGCAGAATAAGAACATAGCTGATATGGATATGACATACATTGTTTGTAATAGTACAATTTATAGAAAATGCAATTATTACTGTCATATTACAGACAAAACACAAATTTAAAATTCATATTATGAATTTTCAAGCTTTCTCAAGATTCAGTGAAACAGATGTGTTATTTGTTTTTTGTGTGGTGAAGAAGTGAACTCATTGGCCTTGCAGAATACCAGTGCAGTGGGCTTGCCTGCTCCGTATCGCTGAGCTAGGGTCAATTTTTTGCACCACACAACATACATAATATTATAATGTGCCTAATGTTAGTTCATTTACTGCTTTGTTTAGTAAATTTACTCCTTTGTATTCAATTTTGATGTGTGTCGTGTGATGATAAAATAAACATATTCTAATTCTAATTTGACGGCGGTATTCGGCGAGACCGCGGCAAGTAAAACACTACTCACGGGAAGAGCGAGTCGAGGACGCGCTGACCGGTCAGCAGCGGGTGGTTGGCGGGCAGCTTCTCCGTGACGGGGCGCGGCTGACGCACCGGCCACACCTGCAACATGCTGTACTTGGTGCGCTCGCCGTCGAACTCGGTCTCCAGCACTATGTCCTGCAATTTTTTTTTTAATGGTGTAATCCTGGCAAAACATATAGTTGTCTAATATGAAAGAAGGAGGGAGGAAACAGAGATGTTTGATTTTGGAATGTTTTGTAAAATAAAATACATGAATATAGCTCATTGAGAAAATGATTTTTTTGTCTACGCATAATATAAAAACGTCCCCCACCCTTGTACCGTGCACGACAAGACATATACCATATGAAAGTTCTTAAATAGTGTGTCATTTTATTGTATGTCGAAAAATCTCTAAACCATGGGAGAAAAAGTTAACGAGGGATAAAGGTTAAAGAAAAGTTTAAAAAATCACCTGTATTATTGCACCATTTCATAGTGCTGCTAATAGGTAATAACTTTTGGGCAGTAATGGTATACGGCAAACTTCAGAAAAGTCTTATATTTTGATAAACTGCCTCATATTTTGAAGAAATGTATGGAAGAATAATAAAATGATAAAAATAAGCTCTTTCCTCAATTTTTTGCACATAATTACTTTCTGGTCATTGTTTCTTTCTAGCGACGCTGGTATGGTGATACCATTGTATCACCATACCAGCGTCGCTAGTAAGAAACGCCGAAGAAACCGGTGCAAAAATACAGAATGTATATATCCTAATCTGTGGGTTTCGACCCAAACTCGCTTTAGCTTTCGAATACGCTATAAGTTACCGTACTACATATTATACTCACAGTCACTTTGTAGTTGCCAGATGGGGCAATGTAGGTGACTGTGCCCTTGGCCTTGGGGGGCATCAGCATGCGGTGCTTGACCAGGGTGTTCTCGTGGACGATACCGTATAAGTCACCGCCTGAATAACAAACAAACATCAGAAATTACTGTTTTATATCTTCTTAGAATTAATTTTGTAGTAACTAAAGCACATTTTTTCTGGAAGAGCATTTTGTAAAATCCTTGTTTAACTTAGTAGTTAATTTACTTTAATAGAAAGTGTTGACATCCTCTCATTAACAATAACTATGCAATAGACATGAGTATTGGAATTTTGCCATAACTGAAAACCACTTTAATATATTGACAATAATTAATGTTTGACTACTTTTAGATGTCTCTGCAGACAATATACTGCTGTAAATCAGTTCAACATTAATGTTATTTCTTACCAAACCAACTTTTCTTCTTTTAATAACTTTCTATAAGTGGCCGCTTAACTTGCATTACAGTTAATATTTACATTTTATATGTATGAATATTGAAAAAATATTTCTTTGAGGGTCAGCCCACCAAAAGGTATGTATGTTCTTGTGTTGTTTATAAAATAAATTTAACTTAAACCAATTTCATTAATTTTAAAAATTATAGGACTAAGCCCGCCATCTGTGGAAAAATTACATATGAAAATGAGAGTATTGAAAAGGTGACACATACAAAACTCCTTGGTTTGTATATTGATGAGAACCTGAATTGGAAGGCCCACATAAAATTCGTCTGTAGTAAAATAAACAGATTTGCATTTGTACTTAGTAAACTCAAACAAGTGGCATTGATGCATACAGTCCTATCAGCGTATCATGGATATGTAGCATCAGTCCTAAGGTATGGCCTATTACTGTGGGGTAATTCCATGGATATGAACAAAGTTTTCATCATTTTTCAGTGATAGGACAGTTTTTCAGTGATAGGACTGTATGCATTGATGCATGCAGTCCTATCAGCGTATCATGGATATGTAGCATCAGTCCTAAGGTATGGCCTATTACTGTGGGGTAATTCCATGGATATGAACAAAATTTTCATCGCCCAAAAAAAATGTGTAAGAGCTATTTGTGGTAAGCCGCCATATGAGTCCTGTAAACCACTTTTTCTAAAATTAAATATACTGACTTTACCGAGCATAAACTAACTAAATTTACGAATCAGTGAATTATGTAAAAATAAATTATAAAACTTTCAAAAAGGCACGTGACATATACCCTAGGAATAAGAGAAATCCTGACAGGCTAGTGCTTGACGTCATCCCGAAAAATGCATTGTACCAGAGACAATATTATGCCATGTGCATAAAAGCATATAATGCTATCCCAAGTCATATAAAAAAGCTACCGTATAAATTTAAACAGGAAATAATTAAATGGTTAAAACTGAAAAACTTCTACTCGGTAGAGGAATTATTAAAATAAATAATAAGAATCAATAGCATAATAACATAATTAATATATGCTGAATTAATCATTACTTCAAGTTTAATAATTACTATGACATTAATGACCATAATAATATTATTATTGTGATTATTATTTTTAAATTTGTTTCGTTTGTATTATTATTTTTTGTTACTGATTTATGACATCTATTATATAACCCTGACATGTTATTGTAATTACCGACAAATATCAACTCGATTGACATCACAATATGTTATGTACTAACTACTAATATTTTGCGAATTTTATTATTAATTTAAATGTGTTATGTGTGATTTTCTGTTTATTTTTTTGTTATCTACTAAACTTCCTAACAGTATGACATGTAATTACTAATGACATAATTAGAATACAATATAGAATAATGTAATAATTTAGAATAATTAGAACTTAAATAAATGTAATAAATATTTGCATGCTATTTATATATAGCTAAAAGTGCCAGAGCCTATCAATTTTGTTACCAACTATTTTTACCACTTTTAGAACAAATAAACAAATTGAAATAGAGATCATCCACATATTATGTAACAGCGCAAGGGGAGGGAGATACCAAACGTGTCAGTACATTAAATTCAAACCGAAACCGAATTGTAAAAAAGCGTGACATAACATATCCTTGTCCCCTTTGTCACACTTTTTTACATGTCGGTTCAAAAAGTCGACATTTTGTGTGACGTAATATGTGGACGGCGCCCTATCTTAAAAAGTGCGCGTCGCGTCGTATCTCGGTGTGAACTGACGCCAACAGTACCTGTGATGTGTGATCCTGCTTTCACATTCAAGGGGTTGAATTCCCAGTCGATCTCCCGAGCGAGGCAGGGCACGTTCACACCCTTGGGGATGTAAATGGACTGTGTGAGCTCGTTGATGTCCTTCAGAGGACGCTGGATACCATCAAAGATGGAGCCCATAATACCAGGACCGAGCTCCACGGACAGGGGCTTGCCAGTACGCAGTACAGGGTCACCAACTGTCACACCCGATGTCTCCTCGTATACCTGGAATTATTGCATGATATAGAAGCCAAAGGAGACCGTCAGCATGGACACCAGCAACATCAGAGCAGTTTTAATAAGAGTGTGAGTTGTATGTAATGAGTTGTTATAGTAATAATTTGATGGTATTTTGTATCGTGGAGGTGGCGGTGGTGTCCGTCCACTTGGACGGACAGCACGCGAACGCAGTACATGGCACAACATGGAGGAGGCCCTCACTCATTTTTGGGTGCCTTAACCAATAGATTTAATTGTAATTTAGTAATTTTTGTTACTTATTTATTTTCAAGGCAAATAAAGGCTGTGTATGACGACGTTTTTACCATATTATGTAATCATAACGAATTCATTGCTATAATGATTTAAGAAATGTAAAAGCTTCAAAAATATGTTATTCGTCAGTATTAGGACTTTTGTCATTATATGTTTGTTATTTGCTTAAAATAATACAATACAATATTACAATACATATACAATATTCTATAAGGGCAACAGGGTATACCTGAATGGTGGCCATGTCACCCTCGAGGCGGATGATCTCCCCGACCAGCTCGTTGTAGCCCACACGCACCAGCTCGTACATGGCCGACCCGGACATCTTCTCCGCCGTGACGACTGTAATAAACATTCGTATTATTTAAAATGTGTATGTAGTTAATTACTATTTAGTAATGTAGTGTAGTGACTAATCGTCTTTATAATATTTTAGGTGCGTCAACTTCTTAGTGCAGTATTTGTGTATTTTGGACGACGGTTTCGTTTTATGATGTTCATAATGATTATGTATTTTTGATTGTTAATAAATTGGATCCTGAATGGACTTGACTATCAACCCTGAACAATGTCTCACTAAGACACATCTCAAAGTGTCTACTCCAAGACACGTTGCAGTAGTTAACTATATTTTATTTAGATAATATTTACAAGAATTGCCCAGATAGTAATTACAGATAGTAATGGATGAGATTGGGCTCCCCCTATTCTTAACAGACCTTAGCCTGAAGGCATACAGATTTAATTAACATATTATATTATGTAATGTTAATCTGTCAAAAGCCAATAAATATGTAATAAAAATTAACCACAGTATTAAGGTACTTTTTTTTTCATTTGATACAAAATTTTCAGGAATGTTTAATGTTTAGAATAAACTTTTTAACAGACTATATTATTAAAGGCGTCGAGTTTCACGACTTGTTTATATAGGAGGGTTCTTCCATGAGTAACGGGCTCTATGGTGCTAATCAAAGGTGCTCTATGGCCTGAGGCTTGGAATTCTCTGCCTGGCGCCTCTATCGGGTTCAGCATCCTCTGTCGACGTCATATCGGCGCGGCGTGTGCGAGTGTTACATTAAAATTGTGTGATGTTTTAGTATTTGCCTTATGTTCTATATTATTATACATTTTTCACTTACCGGGACCGGATACGGCGAAGACATATCCGAATCTCTCCTCATTC
The DNA here is from genome assembly GCA_963565745.1 of Phengaris arion. Taxonomy (NCBI): domain Eukaryota; kingdom Metazoa; phylum Arthropoda; class Insecta; order Lepidoptera; family Lycaenidae; genus Phengaris; species Phengaris arion. The sequence goes on along the minus strand of OY751449.1, from coordinate 17,472,747 downwards.
TCTTCGTCAGCGATCGTCTTTAAACCGCCCTTCGACATTTTGAATGACTTATTCTATTTTACCTGAAAGAAGAATGTTGTGAAATAAAAATATTGTCAACTGTCAACAACATAAAACCTAAAGGTCCTAGGACCTTCTACGGCCACTTATAAAGCTATTATTGACTAACAACTATTGCTTAATCATAACTTATTTATTTTGAATAGAGATATTATTACTTTAATGAAATTCACTGAATTTAGTAGGTACTATGTACCTACTACATTCAGTGAATAAATGATTTGATTTGATTTACTGTACTTGTGCCACTGGGTGCGCTGACCAGGTAATGTAGCTTTGATTTAAAAGCATTATAAATAAAAAAATTAAGTAAAAGGTTATTTTTAAATTTTAATAATATATTATTAGTTATTATGATTTTGATGTTTATTATTTATTATGATATTAGTTATTTGTTTGTAATAATAGGATAAAGTCATGTAAAGATAGATTTAAGTTTAAAAATAAATAAAATAATTTCAATAGCTAATGTGTATTCGATGGACAACGATAGTTTGGACACATTGTATTTGAAGTTTGTGGTGTTGCCCTATTAAGAAGTTTAATCAACATTTATTTTGTATAGAGAAAATATTAAATAAATAAACAAAATAAATAAAGCCTTTATTAACTGACCATGATACAGTTTTTATCTTAACTAATACTTATATTAAATAAACAAACTTTTTGAATTTTAGTCACATTGTCTTTGTCCTTCGACATAGACCATGAGAGTATTACTTGAAATCAATTCATTTTCGAATGGCTGTCAAACACAAACAAGCATTAAGTCATTACATATGAAATTGGGGTTTTGTAAAGGAGGAATAAGAAGTCGATTTTATTTAATCAAAATATATATTTTGTTGCCATTGCTATCTATGGACTTTTGCCATCTCATAGGTAGTTCATTGGTTCCTTTACTAAAAAAACCATTTGGACAGAAATCAATAAAATCTTTGAAGGCGCATTGGACTGCTCCATCGGAGTTGTATTTTTCCTTTGGAAGAAGTTATCCAAATTTCGAAAATTGGAGCAAGGTCCGTGGCGTATGGTGGATGTCTTAGACATTCCAATTGAGGCTCCTCTAATTTGGTAGCCGTCTGTCGTGCAGAGTGTGGTCTAGCGTTGACCTAAAGCAGCAGTGACCTAGAGCGAATTTGTTTAGCAGCTAGCTTTTCCATCATAATTTGCAGTTGCTGGCAATAGTCATCTGCCGTAATCGTCTGGCCAGATTTAAGAAAGCTGTAGTGAACGACACCGGCACTAGTCCACCAAACGCTCACAAGTAACTTTTTTTGAGTCAATTTCTGCTTGGGGCAGGCTTTGGCTGGTTCACCAGGGTTCAGCCATTGCGATGAACGTTTCCGATTATCGTACAGGATCCACTTTTTATCACAGGTAATGCTTCGATTTAAAATCCCTTCATTAGTGTGCTGGTTGAGTAATGTAACGCAGCAGTTGACGCGCGTTTGTCGGTTTGCTGCACTTAATTCATGAGGTACTCACCTTTCAAGCTATTTCACCATCCCAATTTGCTTCAAGTGGATTAAAACAGTTTTATCACTAACACCGCAGCCTGCAGCTAACTCGGACGTGGTTTGCTCCACATCTGCTTCCACAATAGTCTTCATTATTCATTATCAACTTTTGTATCCGGCCGCCCATGGGGCTTGTTCTGCAGGTCGAAATTTACAGAACCAAAACGTTGGAACCAAAAACGCACTGTGTTTTCTTTTGCGACACCGCCACCATACACATCAATAATCCTTCGAGCCATTTCTGCAGCACTGGTGACACGGTGGAACTCATACTCGAAAATAATACGATATTTCAAGTTTTCCGTTTTGTAAACAGAGTGACGCAAAGAAAAAACCAAAAAAGGAAAAAACAAGTGGATTACGGTTTTCGAAACACAAATGCATGAGTAAATAGCGGTATAAATTTGAAATTTGAATTCCTAACCAAAGAAGATATATTTGAGATCAAAGTAGCCAGTACGACAAAATGCAAATTTCATATACAGTATGGACCTAATATTTAAATTGTTTTTGAAAATTATATAGATTTATGGTTGATTCATTTGTATGAATCCCTATGAGTTAAAATTCTATTTCACAGTTAAAAATTTATTGAAATTAAATTTTTAAAATATTATGGTGTTTTTAGCCACTATATGTGGCATGAAACGAGAAATATCAATTTGTCCAAACTATCATTGTTCACCGAATACACTATTGGTATCTTTACCTTTTTACATTATTTTACAATACGGACAAAACCAAAGTAATTTTACCATTTACATCAAATTAGTATTTAAGAATGCAAATAGAATCCACATCGCACTCTGGTTTCTATTTGCATAGAAACCAGAGTGTGATGTGGAGAGATACTATCTCCAGATCAGCTGATCAATAACTTGTATCAAGAAAACAACCATCAATCACTGTCAATTGACAGCAGCCAGGATCTCCACATCAATTTAGAAAAAAAACACTAAATTTAGCCTTTTTTCTTGTGTAAAAATATGAAAACATAAAATTTCCACTACACAGTTTACTGTTCCTTTACAATGTCAATAGTAAAATAGGTACACAAAAACAATATTTAACTCCTATGTCTATTTAATTTACTTCTATGTTAAAAAAATAAAAAAATAAATTTAACACTACCAAGAAAAGCTTACTTTATTGAATTTCAAATGATATTTTTTTTCAAGTAGTGAGCATAATTTGACAATATGAATAAATAAGCTAGATAAATACTAAATACCTACTGACATAAAATCTGATGAACATTTTAGGGTAATTTTAGTTCTAAAACTGTTTTATCCATTCAAGGATTCTAATTTTTAGGATGTTAGGACAAAATCTGGTCACATGATTGGTTTACAAAATTAGAATTACATATTGATACATTTTTTTAAATAAATCTATTTTATATTGTAATTTAAGCTATGTATCTTTGAGAAAATACCAAATAAAGAGTTTAATAAGATTTTTAAAAGGCCTACAAAACTCGCCCTAATCGAGACCAGAATTGGGGAGTTACGGTGCAGGGTTCTTGAAATACCTTACCAAAATCAATAGTTACAAATGAAAATATCACAGTAGCACAAACACAAATAACGATAGCCTTAAAATAATCAATATTTTCAGTAAAAATACTCACAGGACAATATAGATGGAAAAGACGATCTGAGAATGGCGGCGTATTTCCACTATCACAAGACCAATGATAAAAATTATGTCAGCTGACCTGTGTTTATGGTCTATACTCTATGCTCTATGACAATTTATTGATTTTGAGAGAGAGAGGAAAATTGAGTTTTGCCCGAGAGTTCAATGAGTGATGTTGTGGAATTTGTAAAGCTGCATAAATTTGTGTTATTTCAGTTTTTAATATGTAATATTGGTAGAATATTAACCATTAAATATTCGTTATCGTGCACAAGTGTGGGCAAGTGGTACAACTTCTAAAAACGTGCTATTTTGTGTTTCCCGCCAAAACTCCCTAGGAAATCAACTGACATGACTCATAGACTGTACTGACTATATATTTGGACTTTGACTAGACTTTAGACCTGACGATATAGGAATACGGTGGTGAAAATTGAAACGTAAGTTCTATTTCCCGCCTTCTTAACTTGACACTGGCAAATGGTTATAAGCCGTTGCCATATATAAAAAAAAAAGAGGAAAATTTGACAACTACACGATTTTGAGGTCTATTATAATAACACATAGTAATTTTAACACGAGAGCCGAGTTTTGCCGGGGAATTCAATGGGTGGCGTTATCGTTTTTGTATTGTCTCTATAAATTTGTGTTGTTTCGGTTCATAACGTGTAATATTGGTAAAATATTAACCACTAAATAGTAAGTACATACCGTTACCGTGCACAAGTGTGGGCAACTTCAAAAAACGTGCTATTTTGTATTAATTCCCTAGGAACTTTCAGTAAAGCTTCTACCACTTTACTGAATCGATTGACATGACTTTGACTAGACTTCAGACTCGACGATTACGAAATACGGTGTTGAAAATTGAAACGAAAATAACGAACTACAAGTGACATTTTAATATGGTAGCAATTTAATGTCTCAATGTTGGCTGAACTGAAGTACTAACAGCTAATGTCATTTGTAAAATATTCAATTAAATGCTGAAATTTATGGCTTGTTTTGTGGAGGTATACAAAACGAACTCTGCGAAGTGCGAGAAAAGAAAATTGTGAAGAAGTACCCATTAACTTTTCACCAGTATGTTTAGAATTGTTTCGATATTAAAAAAACAAGCAATTAGACCGAAATAATATATTCTAGTAGATAAACATGTTAAGTATCCAAATATATGCCGATTTTGGCAATATATAAGTAATAGACATTTTGTTTACCTATATGACAGAGGTTGTGTATTTACATAGTGATGTTTGGATATCGATAACCCTTCGAAATATAAAGTTTAAAGAAAGAGACGCTTAAAAAAAATTGTTTGCCTACTTTATATTTACCAATTAAATAATTAAACAAATTGGTAAGATCTAAATAACGCACGCAAATAACAGTATAGCGTTTTTTTTTATTTCTGCAATGGATTAACGGTTAAACATTATAACAAAAGCATGTCCCAAATTTTCAAATTTAACCTTGCTTTTGCTTTTTCAGGGAATAAGGTGGCCTTTTGCAAGGATACTTCTATATATGATCTCTATGATCGATACTTCTATATATATTTGATCTCGCTAACGGAGACCTGGCTGCTCGATGGTGTGAGCGACGCCGAGCTGTTTGACGAGCGTTATGTGGTTTATCGCAGAGACAGGGACTACAACGTCACCCGCGAAAAGTACGGTGGTGGCGTACTCTTTGCGATAAAAGGGGCAATGCACAATTTATTTATGTAAAGCAAACTTTGGAAACTCATTTAATACGCAGCTAATAAATTTTGTACAAAATTTATCTCTTATCGTCAATTCATGTCCCAACAATTTATTTGTCATAATGGGTGACTTTAATCTCAGCAAGATTACCTGGCGGCCGAAGGACGACGACGGCAGTATTCAAAGTGGTGCAGCAGGTGAAGCACAGTTATATTTCTTGGAGACTTTACTTCAATGCAATTTAATTTTTACAACAATGCTAATGGGAGAGTATTAGATTTAGTTTTATCAAATTTAACTTGTTCAGTTATGTCCTGTGACTTTCCATTAGTACCAGAAGACGCCCAACATAAATCACTAAAAATTAATTTAAAATTTGAGAATCTTAAATGATTCGAAATTTGTTCGCGAAAAAAAAAATTTTTACTCATCTGGAAATTTTGACAAAAATAACACTGAACTAAATTAAAGAAACTGGCACGAATGTCTTAATAAAACTACATTTAAGGAGGCAGTTACTACCTTTTACGGTTGTTTATATAGCGTCATTGTACTGGACCAGCAAATGTATTGGTTGGCACACTTAATCCTGGCCGAAACCAACACCTGGTCCTATGTGGACTGTATATTCTTCCTCTTCGATAGCTCAGGGATTTGATTGAAACGACAGATTGAAACGCACGTTCGTTTTTATTCTCCCTGATACTATACATAGAGCACTATTTTCTTCCAGTTTTCTTCCAGAGTTTCTTCCAGATCTTCTTCGTATTCTGGTCATGTGGACCGCAGACCGACTGATTTAACAGTGAATATGCCGGATCTTGGCGCTATATTTCTACCCGCAATCTGGGAGGCTCCGCAGGCTTGCAAGGTCATGACCCCTTGTCATGGTTTCTTGCTATCTCGTTACGCGCAGTGCGTCGCTTTCTTGCACTCACGTATTCGTTCGCGGTAACCTGTTAAGCCCCACAGATTGCCAGGTACGTAAAAAGTTACCTTATACCTAAAGACTCGATACAATACAATGTCTTACAACTATTTATATACAAATATAAATAGTATACAATACATTATATACAAGGTACACACACAGTGTAAAGTCTTATTTACATCAATTAGAATTTTATCCACAACAGTCATGGACAGACATATTCCCCAAAAAACAGTCAACAGTCGAAAATATTTCCCAGTTTGGTATAGTTCCGCGAAAAGTTCTTAAATAAAAATTTAAATATCTTCGTAAATATAGAACATATGATAATACATCAGACTATTACACTTTTTCATTACTTCGAAAAAGAGCTAAGACTTTGGAAGAAAATTGTTACAAATCTTATATTAAAAAATGAGAAAATTATTGAATTTTTATTTTGGTTTTTATTATGGTTACTAACCTTAAATTTTTATGGTCTATTATTAAAAATAATAAAAATACTCACGCTCATATCCTCTTCGCTCACATACGAAGGCCTCACTTCTACATCGGGGGCAGACGCTTACTCCATGTTTGCTATTTATTTCAATAGTACTTTTCTCTCGCCGACTATTGACGCTTATCGAATTCCTCAGAATTTTCACAATCCCAACAATATTACTATAAATGGTATTGAAATATTGTCCGAGTATAAGGGTGCGGGCCTAGATAATATTTCCCCCATATTTATATCTCGCTATTCAGTTTCTCTTCCGAAACCCATCACTGCTCTTTTTAAACGCTCTATTTAAGAAGGTATCGTACCGAAAATTTGGAAGTCTACCTTGGTATCTCCTATTCATAAATGTAAAAGTAGAAATGAAATCAAAAATTATAGGCCCATCTCAGAACTATGCATATTTGCCAAACTATTAGAAAAACATGTCTATAAACAAGTCTACAGCTCTTTCAACCTCCTTTATTACTGAGCAGCATGGATTTCTACAGAATCGTTCAACAATATCTAACCTCTTAACTTTTATAGATTATGTCACGGAGAGTATGGGCTCAGGTGGTCAAGTAGACGCCATATTCACCGACTACAGTAAAGCTTTTGACTGTTTAGATCACTCTCTGCTCCTTGAGAAGCTTTATAAATCAGGAATACATAGTAATCTATTTAGATGGTTTACTTCCTACGTTGAAAATACGTCCCAAGCTGTAGTTATCAATGGTTTTACATCTTCATGGTATGTCGTGCCATCAGGCGTCCCTCAGGGCTCATTGTTAGGACCGTTGTTGTTCAACATATTTGTTAACGACATATCTACATACTTTCGGCATTCACGATTTCTTTTGTATGCTGATGACATGAAGATATTCAAAAAAATCAAAAGTCTGCGCGATTGTCATCTACTGCAACATGATCTAGGCAGACTTGACCTGAATGTCACCAAATGCTATTCAATGACTACTTCAGAAGATACCATCTCCTGCCCCTACACTTGAGACGTCGAATAGCCGACATCTCGATGCTGCTGAAAATCACCCAGCATAAAATAGACTCCCCTTCCCTCCATTTAAATATAAATTTAAAAGGGGACCTACGATCTTCTAGAATTTCTTCATATAGAACCCTCCATAAAATCACCATCGAAAAATTTCTTTTTTTATAAGATCATGTACTTTTTTAATGATTTGAGTAAAAATTATGACCTAATCTATATGATATATTCAAGTCATCAGTTACTGGCACAATAAGGCTAATATCTAGGCACTGGTTTGAGGCTGTTCTCTAACTGTTGATTCATTGTTAACTGCTAAGTATAATATGAAAACTATTACATGTACCGTTTTAAAACTTTTTAATATGTACTTTTTAATAAGAATATCAACTTTGTATTTTAGTTTTACTTGTCAGAAAAGCTTTTGTTGCTACTTAGTTTTTAGATGTGGAAACGTATAAATAGTGCTAAGACTTTATATAGCATTTAATTTTGTAATAAATCACTGTATGTTATCCTTAAAAAAATAGAATACTTTTTTAATGGACCAGATAACGAGCAGCCTGATCGCCTAATGGAGAGCGATTACCGCCACCTGTAGATACTCGCAATAGGAGGAGTTACAAGTATGAACCCGGTTTTTAAAATCCCCAACCACCCCTTGAGTATCCGGAGGCCGTGGTATTTATCTGATCCAGCTGGTTAATTCGTGCCAAAGAATGGTCCTGTGCTGTGCTCTTGTTCCTTCGCATACTTGCTCCATGCTGCGGTGACAATCTGCGAGCTTTTTGGTGTTTTTGTAACTTGTAAGCTAACAAATGTTGTCCAATTGTTAATAAATAATAAACATAGTGATTACTATTTTTTTCAATTCTCTTTTTACGTACCCCGACTCAAAGGAAAAATGCACGAAGCCAAAACTCGTCAAAAATGACAGTCTATACTATTTTTAATACTAGTCTAGACTAGTTGATTGGACGAAAGCCTGTATAGTATATGGCTATTATTTACTGTTAATAAAGACGATCTCCCCCAACAGACTTCATCACGGCATAAATTAATAAAGTTGTAGATAATACTGCTTAAATTCGTTTATAATCGACTTATAATAATTTATAAATCACTAGCGAGTAGTTGGTCACTAGTGGCCCCAGATTTGCACAGGTGCATAGATCATTACGCATAAACCTTCCTCTTGAATCATTCTTCATTTTTCATAGATCTATTGGCTGCAAACCGTATTAAATTCCGTTATGTAGTTTAAAATATCTAAGCGAACAGAATGCGGAAATTACGTAATTTTATAATAAGTATATTTTATAATAATTAACATTTTCTTCTTCATTTTGTTTTTTATCGACATATAATGCCGACTAGGGTGGTGGTGTTCGACTATATTTACGTAATGAAATTGCTGTCAAGAGTTTTGCCGGGGAATTCAATGGGTGACGAATTGGATTTTGCAATATCTTTCATAAATTTGTGTTATTTCGGTTCTTAATGTGTAATATTGGTAGAATATTAACCATTAAATATTCGCACGTTAAGAGCACAAGTGTGGGTAAGTGGTACATCTAAAAACATTTGAGTTTCCCTCCAAAACTCCCTAGGAATTTTCAGTAAAGCTTCTACCACTTTACTGAATCGACTGACATGACTCATGAACTGCACTGACTATTTATTTAGACTTTGACTAGACTTTAGACTTGATGATTTAGGAATACGGTGTTAAAAATTAAAACGAAAGTTCTATTTCCCGCCTTTTTAATTTGACACTGGCAAATAGTTATAAGCTGATGCCATATATAATTTAAAAAAAAAAAGAAATTGCTGTCAACTCCTATTTATATCCATCTCTTTCTGCCTCATTGGCATGTGTCGTATAGGGGGTTAAAGAACGATATATGATTTTCTCTTGCTAATAGTCGTCTCTATGCTAGTTGCTCGGAGGTTCGAACTGCTTCGGGCTTCCTCATAAATGCTGTGGTGGGAACACACAAATAGAGATAAAGTTCAAAGTGATTGCAGTTGTTTGGTTAGTCATCTATGTTGGTTATTTTATTAAGTTTGACTATACTTTTTAGTTTAAACGTGCATAATATAAACACCATACATAGATTAGTAAGTAAGTATCTTAAAACACTTGTTACTTGTCTTTGATGTGTATAAAACTTTTATTTTGTTACGATTTTTAGGAGTAAGGTAGTAAGGTAATACATCTAAGTAAATCATTGTCGTGGTTACTAAGGCATGGCGCTGTTATAGAAGGCCTTCAAATAAGGTAACTATAGTATGTAAAATGTAAAAAAAACTGAAATGTTCACTTTTTATAGTCTCAGTAAACAGTTTAATATTATTGTTGTTACAGTTCAGATGGCTATGTACCAGTTGAACAAATATTACAACACCAATCAATACAAGATAAATATTCTAGATATGAAATAGAGCGGGTTGTGAATACAAACAGTAAACAGAGGTTTAAATTGAGAAATTAGGAGATAACCAGAGTATTGGAAATAAAGGCCAACCAAGGGCACAATAAACAGGAAATTGATGACACAGAGTTGATACCAATATAGAATTGAAGGTATGAACTTTTCATTTTTCAAAACGTGATCATATACTCTAGGAACGTGACTTATCGAATTGATCACCACAATCAGCCATTTATTGAATACCTACATCTACACTTATATTACAAAGAGGAAAGATTTGTATGTTTTGATTGCATTAAATTGGCACCAAAACTACTGGACCAATTTTGATGTTTGGCACAGATACCCATGTAAGTAGTCCATGGAAAAGGACAGGGGCTACTTTTTATTGTGGTAAAATGTACCATTCCCATAGGATTTCTTTTGCACACACCAAGTCGCAGACAATATCGGGCTTTTAACTCACATGTCAGGCAAATAAAGTTTATGATTCCTTGCTTGCCCATTAGTTCAGTAATAGCTAAAACAGGAAAATAGAATCCATTCTGTTAAAGAAACAGTAATGTGTTAAGCACAACTCCCAATGCCAATTAATCCATTTTCTTCGTCTGAACATTAAACAAGTTGTCATATTCTTGTTTTTATAATAGTTATTTCAAAATGTCTAATTTTTTCAGCCAACATACAAAACTGTTGTCCATGGCACATATTTAAAGTGTTGGGACAACATGGCACATATTTAAAGTGTTGGGACAACATGGCACATATTTAAAGTGTTGGGACAACATGGCACATATTTGAAGTGTTGGGACAACATGGCACATATTTAAAGTGTTGGGACAACATGGCACATATTTAAAGTGTTGGGACAACATGGCACATATTTAAAGTGTTGGGACAACATAAAAGAGCACGGTCTAAGTTGTATGCAAACAAAACGCATACATTTAGCAAAAGGAACATTACGAGACAAAATCATAATAAGTGGCAAACATAGCGACGAAGAAGTGTAATATATTTATCAGCCTACCTCTGGCTTTAAATTGAGCCTTAAAATGATTTGAATCAGAAAATTGTGTGATACTGACACCTGGCAACGAAAGTTGTGTTTTGGAATAGAAATACTTCTTAAAATTGTAGTGAAGACAGGTATGACTGTTACTAATTATAATTTTACATTTTCTTCTATAATTTTGTATTATGGTCTCCTTATTAGGTAAAACTCTTTAAATATGTAATAAAAGTGAAATATTCTGTCATTTGTAGGTGAATAGCTTTTCCCCTAAAGTATGGAGACCAGTTCACAACAACCTCGACAGTGCCGGAACACAGTGTCAGATAGCCAGGACAGTGGACCCTCACAGCCACATCTCAACAAAGTAATAGTTTCAGGTAAAAAAAATATAATTTTAAAGGCACATCACATATCTGCAACATGCATGGATGCTTCATGCAAAAACTACTGAACAGGTTTTGATGAAATTTGGTATGGTAGGTTTAAGCTCTGGATTAAAACAGGGTACTTTTTATCTGGAAAAAGTACCATGGGATACTATTTTTACCAGGGTGGAGCTGCAGGCAAAAGCTAGTAATATTAGGTCATTACATATGAAATTGGCATTTAGTAAAGGAGGAACATAAAGTCGATTTTTTTTAAACATAATATATTGTGGTGGACCGATTAGCGCCACAGTCCTGAATCACGCTATCAAAGTTTTCAAAGGTCGGCAATATAAACACATATTTAGCGGAACACAAAAAAAAGGTCCATAATTAAAAAAATATGGTTTTATTTTGAAATCTACTTACTACACTTCTTTTGTTATTTAAAGTTTCATTTGTTTTACTTAAAATGAGATCACATTAAGAACAGATTTTACGAGTAAAGGCTATTTGTGAAAAATGGTACATTTTTGAACTTTTCATGTAACCGGGAAAAGTGAAAATTAATATTAAAATAACAATTAATTAAATTAGAAAAATGGTGATTAATATCGCGTATTTCCTCCACGTGCTCTTATTAAAGTTTCTACCCGTCTAGGCATACTGAGAAAGATGTTATCGATGGTCTCCTGGGATAGTCTCTGCCATTCCTCAACTACGGCAATTCGCAGTTCACCCACGTTGGCAGGAGCTGGAATTCTGGACTTAACTTTTCTTATCAGCAAGTCCCAAACGTGCTCTATTGGGTTCATATCCGGTGATCTCGGCGGCCACTCCATAACAGTGATATTCATATCATTAAGATAAGCTTGAGTTACCCGAGCGGTATGCGGCCGAGCATTATCCTGCATAAAAACAAAATCGTCACTGATATATGGAGCAAACGGTACGACATTTTCTTCTAAAATTTCTCTGATATAGCAGTCTGCAGTCAGACTCCCTCTGTCAATCACTACCAAGTCTGTGCGAGCTCCCAAACAAATTCCCGCCCAAACCATTATTGGTCCACCACCGTATGCAACTGTAGTTTCAAAATTTGTCTGAATGTATCGTTCTCCTTTGCGTCTGTATATTCTTTGCCTGCCGTCAATTTGATTTAAGGGAATTCTGCACTCATCACTAAACAATACCTTACTCCATTGGTCCGCGTTCCAAAGTCGATGTTCCTGAGCTAAAGCTAAAGTTAACCTGTTTCCACGATGATTTACCTCGAGCCTTGGAGCCTTGGCGGGCACAAATGAACCCAAACCAGCTTCTTCGAACCTTCTTCGTACCGTACGCTCACTTTCGGTTACACCCCGCACTGCTTCTAACTCATGTCGGGCTTGGACGGCCGTCAAACGGGGGTTCCTACGTACACGAAGGCAAATGAAACGATCATCCCTACTCGAAGTGCGTCTTTTTCTGCCTCGTCCTGTTCTCCTCACATAAGTACCGGTCTCCCTGAACCGTTGGATACTGCGATGGATCGTTGAAACTAGTCGACGAAGATCTCTGGATATCACTCTGTAGGTTTGACCATTTCTTCGCATTTCGAGTGCCCTGGCAATCTCCGTTGGGGCTAAGTCAGGCATAATTCAGTCCTCAACTCCAAAAAGATACGCGATTAAAAAAAAAACTAACAAAAAACAGTATTTCAATGAAATTTGAAATCAAACTCAGAAGGAAGAAATACTCGAAGTTCGCTCCAGATAAGGTGTATTTGAGTAAAATTAAAACAATTGCATAAAATGTGATGTGCAGTTGTATTCTTAATTTGAAAACATTTCTTTTTAAATTAAATGACGTATAAACCAGCCAGCAACCTTATATGATACTGATATCAAACCTTTATTTTATGTTGCGCTAAATATGCCGGTGTGTGTATATACGACATCTGAAGTTCATACAAGTGGGCTTCGGCCTGACCGAGCATAGCACCTCGCTCGGTCGGAGATCTCCCTTTGGGGCTTGCCACCCATATTTCCACAATATTTATTTAATCAAAGTATATACCATTGCTATCGATGCACTTTTGTCATCTCATAGGTAGTTCATTGATTCCTTTACTAAAAAACCATTCGGACAGGAATCAATAAAATCTTTGAAGGCGCTTTGGACTGCCCCATCGGGGTTAAATTTTTTCCCTTGCAAGAAGTTATCCAAATTTCGAAAAAAATGGTATACTGTTGGAGCAAGGTCTGGGGAGTATGGTGGATGTCTTAGACATTCCTATTGAAGCTCCTCTATTTTGGTAGCCGTTTGTTGTGCAGTGTGTGGTCTAGCGTTGTCATGATGCAGCAGTGGCCTAGAGCAAATGACCAATCTCGTAGTTTGGCAGCTAGCTTTGCCATCATGATTTGCAGTTGCTGGCAATAGAAATCTGCCGTAATCGTCTGGCCAGATTTAAGAAAGCTGTAGTGAATGACACCGGCACTAGTCCACCAAACGCTCACAAGTAACTTTTTTTTTAGTCAATTTTCGCTTGGGATATTAAACATTGCCCTCAAAACAGGGCAATGTTTAATATCCCACCACATATAAACAATAAATACATCATCCGAGATTTTAAGTTGAGAACAGTAAAAGAAGAAATTGAGCTATACAGTAAAAAGTCTCATTTTCTCTCGACTTAAGAGAAATAATTTACCAAACCTCACAACAAGATTTGTAGAAATGAAGAGAATTGCATCACTGGATGCACATCTCTGCTAAGGACATTACTGCAGATGAAAATCGACCAACAAATTAGACTATTGTTCAACAACAGATATCTAAGAAGCAGGATGCATAACGAAAAAAAAAAAAATTTCGCTTGGGGCAGGCTTTGGCTGGTTCGCCAGGGTTCAGCCATTGCGATGCGCATTTCCGATTATCGTACAGAATCTACTTTTTATCACAGGTAATGCTTCGATTTAAAATCCCTTCATTATTGTGCCGGTTGAGTAATGTAACGCAGCAGTTGACGTGCGTTTATCGGTTTGCTGCACTCAATTCATGAGGTACCTGTTGCATAATGTCAACAGTATTTTAAGAAATACAATTGTCAATATCACATTGACAGATGTCACAGGTACAGCCTATTTAGTTTATTTTAGTTAGCCAAAAGGCTATGCATAGTGTAGACATATTTGTGTTAGGCATATCTCATGTAATGCGTATATGTGTTAAGCACCAATAAAGGAGAAAATAACAATTGTTGCTGTATTATTATTATCACCACTCAAGAGTAAGAAGGATAAGAAAAAACCAAGAGGTCGTAGCCCTCTACAGTACCCACCTTTCAAGCTTTGTCACCTTCCCAATTTGCTTCAAGTGGATTAAAAAAGTGACAAACACTAACACCGCAGCCTGCAGCTAACTCGGACGTGGTTTGCGATGGATCCGCTTCCACGCCTTCAATTCTTCATAATCAACTTTGGTCTCCTGTTCTGTATATCGAAATTTCCAGAACGAAAACGTTGGAACCAAAAACGCACTGTGTTTTCTTCTGCGACACCGCCGCCATACACATCATTAATCCTTCGAGCCCTTCCTGCAGCACTGGTGACACGGTGGAACTCGTACTCGAAAATAATACGATATTTCAAGTTTTCCGTTTTGTAAACAGAGTGACGCAAAGAAAAAAACAAAAAAGGAAAAAACAAGTGGATTACGGTTTTCGAAACACAAATGCATGAGTAAATAGCGGTATAAATTTGAAATTGGAATTCCTAATCAAAGAAGATATATTTGAGATCAAAGTGGCCAGTACGACAAAACGCCAATTTCATTCTCAATATTTGCTGAGGCTTATGGTATATATATGGTGCACTTGGCATCTATGTCAGCCTCATAGTTTTATTCAAATGAATGAAGATATATTATAATGTATTCAAGTGCAACCCTTCACAGATAAAATGAGCGGCGATGCCACAATATTATATATATTAATTTAATATGTTCCCCGGACAAATTCTTCGGGATCATCCGGCTTCTGAAGTCACGATTCCGGCCTCAATCCACCGACAAGCGCACCAAGTTTTGTGATGTTCAAAAATGTATTATGGAGTATTAAGTACCCTTAAAGACAAAAAATGATAGCATGATTTAGGTTTTTGATTTGCAAGGTTTACGAGTTTTTTTTTCATTCATTCTCGCTTCTTCTTGGCAGCTTAACTTTGAACTGGCGTTATATTGTTTAAAAAAAATTCAGAACAAAAATTTATTACCAGATCAAAGTTAACCTTTAATCCTTAAGCTGCCACGTAAAAAAAAACTATGGCGTGGAGTCACGTGTGCCTGATACGGAATTTTTTTTCTCCTGTTTTGGCCATGGAAAATAGAGGTAAGGAGTACCATCTTTCTAAGGCAGAAAAACTAAAAAATGTCCGACAAAAGTAATTAAATAATAGTTCCAAAACTGGCCATAATGGCGCTAGAGTGGCAAGGGTGTGTGCTATGAAGTTAGAATTTTTGATGACTATGACTAGTTTTTAGTAGTTAATTCAATAAATCATGAATATTCTAATTTCTCGTATAGTTAAATATCTGGTGTTGGCTTATAACCATTTGCCAGTGTCAAGTTAAAAAGGCGGGAATTTTTCGTTTCAATTTTCAACACCGTATTCCTAAATCTAAAAGTCTAAAGTCTAGTCAAAGTCCAAATAAATATTCAGTGCAGTCCATGAGTCATGTCAGTCGATTCAGTAAATTGGTAGAAGCTTTACTGAAAGTTCCTAGGGAGTTTTGGAGGGAACACAAAATAAGCACGTTTTTAGAAGTTGTACCACTTGCTCACACTTGTGCACGTTAACGAATATTTAATGGTTAATATTCAACCAATATTACACATTAAGAACCGAAATAATAAATTTATGAGGAAATACAAAAACCACAACGTCACCCATTGAATTCCCCGGCAAAACTGAATGACACGGAGTTCTATGTGTTAAAAAATACAAAATTTTAATAAGTTATTTTATGTATCTCACAGGCTTTCCGGGCGGGCTGCCAGCGCGGCAACTAGTGGAGTTGTTCCCGGGCTCCCGCGTGGAAACTCTCGGGTGGCGGCGCGCGACGCTGTCTTTCCCGTCGAGGGCGGAAGCCAGGGCCGCGCTGCGGGCGCGCGCTAGCATCGACGGCGCCCCGCTGAAGGTCACCATTAAACATGATCGCGCACCGCGTAACGCGCCACATAACGCACCACAAGGTATGTATTTCATTATTATTTTATTATAGTATGACAACCAGCAGCAGGCATTTTTTTAAATTTGTTCATCCATTTAATAAGAAACAATACAATTATATCAACACAACAAGTTATATCTCGCCAAACGAGTGTTTGACGGCGAGATGCGCTCATATAATATAATTTGTAACAATAATATGTATTATTAGTAGTTAAGTTTTGTTTTTTTTTATCAGATTAAGAACCAGTCTTAGCATTATCATTGAAATAAATCAAAATAGTTTGCACTTTCAATAATTATATTTCATTGAAAGTTATCTTGCACTATGATGTAGTTTATGTGTCCGCCAGTGTATACGAGGGCGGCATTGAAAATTTCGGGACTCAAGGAAGTGACACAATATTACTATTTAAAAATGTATTTATTGCTTTTCGAAGTATTCTCCGCGAAATTTGACACATTTTTCCTTACGATGGAACCAATCATTGAAGCAACCATTCCATTCGGAAGTTGGGGTCTCCAAAATGGCCGTTTTGTAGGCGTCCACAGCTTCTTCATGATGAAAATCTCTGACTACGCAATTTATTCTTTATTTTAGGGAAAGTATAGAAATCATTAGGGCGTAGGTCGGGGCTGTACGGCGGATGGTCTAATAATTCTATGATTTCTTGCTCTAAAAACTCTTTTGTTCTGTGCGCGGTGTGAGAACTCGCATTGTCGTGATGGAGGATGATGCGGTGAAGAAATGACCTGTGGCAAACAAATGTTAGCATACCATTCTGCATTAACCGTTCTTTGTCCCGCAAGAGGAATAGTCGCAACATGGCCGGTTTTGGCGACAAACGTGGCCACCATTTTTTTTGCAACACTCCGTGAACGAACAATTTTTGTTGGCTTTAACTCATTTTCGAACACACAAACTCGTGACTGGTTTTTTGTTTCGGGTTCGTACGCGTATATCCAGGATTCGTCACCTGATACGATGTTGTATACAGCATTTGAGGATCCTGCGTGGAATCTTTCGAGAGTTCTGACGCACCAAGTAACGCGAACCGCTTTTTGCTCTTCACAGAGCAAATGCGGTATCCATCGGGAAAACAACTTTTTTACACCTAATTTTTCATGCAAGATTATTTGTATTTGACTCATGCCAATGTATAAAGTTGCCTGAATTTCGCGGTATGTCACATGTCGATCTTCCTCAATCAGCTTACGCACAGCATCAACGTTTTCTTGGGTGACTGCAGTTTTTGGACGACCTTGACGGGGATCATCACTGAGCTTGACACGTCCACGTTGAAAGTCAGCAAACCAGCGATAAATTGTGGTTTTGGATGGGGCTTCATCACCAAATGCATAAATCATCCGGTCAACACACTTTTTGTGTTAAACTACTTCGAAAGTCATAATAAATCATAGCTATAGAATTTTCTCGAGTCAATTCCATTTTCTCAACGACTAAACAAGTTTGACAAGACCTTGTGACAAGACCGAGAATCTTTTTTTAAATAAATAAACGGTATTCGATTTTTAAAACCAAGGAGTTTTAAATTAAAAAGATTTTAATATGACAGGAATAGTGGAATTATTCCATTCCCGATACTTTTAGTGCAATGAAAGGAGTCCTGGAGAGTGGAGCCCACTCACAGACTGACGTATAGATGCACAGCCGGAACCGCTAATAGTAGAAACGTGAAATTTCGACAGTAGTTTGAATTTACAATTTACTAAAAAGGATTTTAAAAAAATGCCACCCTTAAAGTGACGAAAAAGGGAAATTGAAGTGATATAGGGGTTGAGAATTTGTATGGAAAGTCATGAAATCTGCGCCGATTTCGATGAATATTAAGATTAATACTCTTAAATACATTTCATTAAATACGTGTTTCAGGCTTTGTTAGACTTCACCATCTGAGGTTGTAAGTTTGTATAAAAAAATTAAAATCTGTCCCAGTTTCTATGAAATTTTATATCTGAGTAAATAAATATAAATTATTGAGTAACTACATATTTTATAGTTTTTTTTTAATTCGTCCCCTCAATAGACGGGTCGCGCTAGCCGTTTTTGAGGTGCTAAGTGGAAAGAATTCTAAAGTCGCTGAATTTTTGCGTGTTGATAATAAAGCGGTCCCTAGGCCGCGATTAAAGGTACTTAGTGCCTTTTAAAGTAGTGATATACTTTTTTGCGATAGATATTAGACATGAAATAATACGACAATGTTATTATAGTACAATTTATTAAAATAACAAAATGAAATTTAAAAAAATGTTACATTATAATCAAATCGTTAAATTTGAAATTGTTACAAACTATGAAAGTTAAATACACCGAAATCAATGAGACACTTGAGCTTGAATTTGGGAAACTAATCCATCGATGTTTGGATTAACTCCACTGATACAAAGACGTAAAGAATTTTCCAAATTATCGTCAGTCAGTCTTGTGCGATTGTGTTGATTTATTAACTTTCATCAATGAAAAGAACTGTTTGCATTTATAACTACTGCCAATCGCACAAATCAATCTTCTTGCGAATTTTCTAAGCTGCGGAATATTGTCTTTTTCTAGGTATTTTTTGTAGAAATCGCACAACTCTACGTCTTCAAATTTGGATTTTAGGAGTGAGTTTTCTTGAATCTCGATCAACTACATTTATAAGTGTATTGGAGCATTTTGTACATTACATTTTGTAGGAGTAGCAAATAAACTGAAATTTCTTCCTTCCAAAAACTTCTTCCGAAAACTTCCATGTTTTTGAAGTCGCTAAATCTGTTCGAAAATTGTTCCGACAGTAACTTGAGTTCTTCAGCGTATTGAGCATAAGCAATATTTTCATACGCAGAGAGCGTGTTGAAATGGCAACTGTTACCAGACAGCATCTGTGACTCCCACAAGCGTAGTTTGATCTGAAACGCTTTCAAATGGCTGTACAAATAATTTACTAACTGTCCTTGTTTTTGAAGTTTCAATTTAAATCATTCAAATAGCCTGTAAGATCGACCAGAAACGCTAAGTCACATATCCATTTTGGGTCACTTAATTCAGATAATTTATCTTTCATTTTCATAAAGTCTGCCATCTCATTTCTAAGCTCGTAAAACCGTTTCAACATTTTTCTTTTGCTCAGCCATCTGACTTCACAATAGTATGTTACGTCGTTATATTCAGCTGATATTTCATCCAAAAACGCCTTGAACTGACAATGGTTAAGCCCTCGGGATCGAATAAAGTTGATGGTTTTTACTACCACATTCATAACATTCTGGAGTCTAATGGACTTAGAACACAAGTTCTGTTGGTGGATAATGCAATGAAGGACTATCAAATCATCTTTTTATACATTTAATTCTGTTGCTTTTTCATTCAAAATTCCGATGAAACCTTTACGTAAGCCGACCATAGAATGTGCACCATCAGTGCATACTCCAATTAATTTTGACCATGGCAAGCCAAAACTTGTGAATACCTTTTGAACTTCAATAAAAATGTCCTCTCCTGTAGTGGTTCCTTTTAGCGGCTGTAAAGCAATTTCTCAGTAACAGTAAACTCCTTATCAACACCTCGAATAAATATAGCCAGTTGGGCTGTGTCAGACAAATCGGTGCTCTCGTCTAATGCTATGGAAAATGATTCAAAACCAGCCATACGGTCAGTCAATGTTGTTTTTATATCATTAGCTATCATTTCTATACGTCGAACAACAGTTCGTCTTGACGAACTATTTTTTTCAAATTCATTTATCTTTTCAGGACACAAAATACCGCAAACTTCTAACATAAACTCCTTGATAAACTCTCCTTCGGCAAATGGTTTTAATGCCTTTGCCAATTTTGAGCTAACTATAAAACTAGCTTTTACAACATTATCAAGTTGTATTCTTTCTTTGTTTATGAAACATTTATTGCTTTTTTTCCAAATTTGCGGTAAGCTTCTGGATTTTGTCTGTTCTTAATTGTCCTGAGTGCAGCGTAGCATGCTTAGTTGAGTAATGCCTCTTTATATTGAATTATTTCATTACTGAAATGGATTCATTACACAGCAAACAAATAGGCTTACCATTGTGCAAGATAAAAACGAATTCTTCAGTCCATTTTTCTTGAAACTGGCGACCCTCTGTATCTACTTTTCGTTTCTTTCCACCAGACATCATTTTTGTTTACTTTTCGTTCAATCGGAATAAACTAGTTTAGAATAATTGAGAAGCAACGCCGTGAGGCGGCAAACCTCAAAGAATTTGAGCGAGCAAGCCGAGTGGCGGCGATTATCAAAGAGTGAGGCGGCAAACATCAAAGGATTTGATGTTCGCCGCCTCACTGTCACTCCTGTGAGTACAAGTACCTAATGTAATATTTTTTTAATTGGGTTTTGTTGTTGCCCAATTTTTTGGTTTATTCAAAAATTGGTTGGGCTGGTTGTTGCCCATATATGTTTTATATAGTAGCCAAATACCAGAAAACCCCTGGTTGGATATGACTCAAAATGCATTTATACCTACGTCGGTTACTTTTCCTTAATATCGTGAAAGTAATATTTTTAGCTACAATTGACTTTTCGGCCAATACCGATGAATAAGACAAATACCTAAATTGCTACTAACGCAACCATCCAAAACGGCACGAAATCAAATGTTAGGCTTAGAAGAAGGTCCGGAAACTATATGCAAAAAATAAAAGAATTTTTGCACCCTCAAAACTTATCCGGACCGGTCTATAAAGGCGTGAAATGGGGTCACAAATTTGTACAGTGCTATATCAATAGCTGATCGGATCCGTTAAAAATGGTTTTTCGAAATGCGTACCCCACGGGGGTGCAATGGAGATCCACGCGGACGAAGCCGCGCGAAATAGCTGGTATTACATAAACTCCGAACAGGACGTACGTACATATCTATTTAAGCAGATCATGTAAAATCATCTAAACTTACCAAGCTGGTATTACATAAACTCCGAACAGGACGTACATATCTATTTAAGAGGATCATGTAAAATCATATAAACTTACCAAGCTGGTACTACATAAACTCCGAACAGGACGTACATATCTATTTAAGCGGATCATGTAAAATCATCTAAACTTACCAAGCTGATATTACATAAACTCCGAACAGGACGCACATATCTATTTAAGCGGATCATGTAAAATCATCTAAACTTTCCAAGCTGGTATTACATAAACTCCGAACAGGACGTACATATCTATTTAAGCGGATCATGTAAAATCATCTAAACTTACCAAGCTGGTATTATATAAACTCCGAACAGGACGTACATATCTATTTAAGCGGATCATATAAAATCACCTAAACTTACCAAGCTGGTATTACATAAACTCCGAACAGGACGTACATATCTATTTAAGCGGATCATGTAGAATCACCTAAACTTACCAAGCTGGTATTACATAAACTCCGAACAGGACGTACATATCTATTTAAGCGGATCATGTAAAATCATCTAAACTTACCAAGCTGGTATTACATAAACTCCGAACAGGACGCACATATCTATTTAAGCGGATCATGTAAAATCATCTAAACTTACTAAGCTGGTATTACATAAACTCCGAACAGGACGTACATATCTATTTAAGCGGATCATGTAGAATCACCTAAACTTACCAAGCTGGTATTACATAAACTCCGAACAGGACGTACATATCTATTTAAGCGGATCATGTAAAATCACCTTAACTTACCAAGCTGGTATTACATAAACTCCGAACAGGACGTACATATATATTTAAGCGGATCGCGTAAAATCATCTAAACTTACCAAGCTGGTATTACATAAACTCCGAACAGGACGTACATATCTATTTAAGCGGATCATGTAAAATCACCTAAACTTACCAAGCTGGTATTACATAAACTCCGAACAGGACGTACATATCTATTTAAGCGGATCATGTAAAATCACCTAAACTTACCAAGCTGGTATTACATAAACTCCGAACAGGACGTACATATCTATTTAAGCGGATCATGTAAAATCATCTAAACTTACCAAGCTGGTATTACATAAACTCCGAACAGGACGTACATATCTATTTAAGCGGATCATGTAAAATCATCTAAACTTACCAAGCTGGTATTACATAAACTCCGAACAGGACGTACATATCTATTTAAGCGGATCATGTAGAATCACCTAAACTTACCAAGCTGGTATTACATAAACTCCGAACAGGACGTACATATCTATTTAAGCGGATCATGTAAAATCACCTAAACTTACCAAGCTGGTATTACATAAACTCCGAACAGGACGTACATATCTATTTAAGCGGATCATGTAAAATCACCTAAACTTACCAAGCTGGTATTACATAAACTCCGAACAGGACGTACATATCTATTTAAGCGGATCATGTAAAATCATCAAAACTTACCAAGCTGGTATTACATAAACTCCGAACAGGACGTACATATCTATTTAAGCGGATCATGTAAAATCACCTAAACTTACCAAGCTGGTATTACATAAACTCCGAACAGGACGTACGTACATATCTATTTAAGCAGATCATGTAAAATCATCTAAACTTACCAAGCTGGTATTACATAAACTCCGAACAGGACGTACATATCTATTTAAGAGGATCATGTAAAATCATATAAACTTACCAAGCTGGTACTACATAAACTCCGAACAGGACGTACATATCTATTTAAGCGGATCATGTAAAATCATCTAAACTTACCAAGCTGGTATTACATAAACTCCGAACAGGACGTACATATCTATTTAAGCGGATCATGTAAAATCATCTAAACTTACCAAGCTGGTATTACATAAACTCCGAACAGGACGTACATATCTATTTAAGCGGATCATATAAAATCACCTAAACTTACCAAGCTGGTATTACATAAACTCCGAACAGGACGTACATATCTATTTAAGCGGATCATGTAGAATCACCTAAACTTACCAAGCTGGTATTACATAAACTCCGAACAGGACGTACATATCTATTTAAGCGGATCATGTAAAATCATCTAAGCTTACCAAGCTGGTATTACATAAACTCCGAACAGGACGCACATATCTATTTAAGCGGATCATGTAAAATCATCTAAACTTACCAAGCTGGTATTACATAAACTCCGAACAGGACGTACATATCTATTTAAGCGGATCATGTAGAATCACCTTAACTTACCAAGCTGGTATTACATAAACTCCGAACAGGACGTACATATATATTTAAGCGGATCGCGTAAAATCATCTAAACTTACCAAGCTGGTATTACATAAACTCCGAACAGGACGTACATATATATTTAAGCGGATCGCGTAAAATCATCTAAACTTACCAAGCTGGTATTACATAAACTCCGAACAGGACGTACATATCTATTTAAGCGGATCATGTAAAATCACCTAAACTTACCAAGCTGGTATTACATAAACTCCGAACAGGACGTACATATCTATTTAAGCGGATCATGTAAAATCATCTAAACTTACCAAGCTGGTATTACATAAACTCCGAACAGGACGTACATATCTATTTAAGCGGATCATGTAAAATCATCTAAACTTACCAAGCTGGTATTACATAAACTCCGAATAGGACGTACATATCTATTTAAGCGGATCATGTAAAATCATCTAAACTTACCAAGCTGGTATTACATAAACTCCGAACAGGACGTACATATCTATTTAAGCGGATCATGTAAAATCACCTAAACTTACCAAGCTGGTATTACATAAACTCCGAACAGGACGTACATATCTATTTAAGCGGATCATGTAAAATCACCTAAACTTACCAAGCTGGTATTACATAAACTCCGAACAGGACGTACATATCTATTTAAGCGGATCATGTAAAATCATCTAAACTTACCAAGCTGGTATTACATAAACTCCGAACAGGACGTACATATCTATTTAAGCGGATCATGTAAAATCACCTAAACTTACCAAGCTGGTATTACATAAACTCCGAACAGGACGTACATATCTATTTAAGCGGATCATGTAAAATCACCTAAACTTACCAAGCTGGTATTACATAAACTCCGAACAGGACGTACATATCTATTTAAGCGGATCTTGTAAAGTCATCTAAACTTACCAAGCTGGTATTACATAAACTCCGAACAGGACGTACATATCTATTTAAGCGGATCATGTAAAATCACCTAAACTTACCAAGCTGGTATTACATAAACTCCGAACAGGACGTACATATCTATTTAAGCGGATCATGTAAAATCATCTAAACTTACCAAGCTGGTATTACATAAACTCCGAACAGGACGTACATATCTATTTAAGCGGATCATGTAAAATCACCTAAACTTACCAAGCTGGTATTACATAAACTCCGAACAGGACGTACATATATATTTAAGCGGATCATGTAAAATCACCTAAACTTACCAAGCTGGTATTACATAAACTCCGAACAGGACGTACATATCTATTTAAGCGGATCATGTAAAATCACCTAAACTTACCAAGCTGGTATTACATAAACTCCGAACAGGACGTACATATCTATTTAAGCGGATCATGTAAAATCATCTAAACTTACCAAGCTGGTATTACATAAACTCCGAACAGGACGTACATATCTATTTAAGCGGATCATGTAAAATCACCTAAACTTACCAAGCTGGTATTACATAAACTCCGAACAGGACGTACATATCTATTTAAGCGGATCATGTAAAATCACCTAAACTTACCAAGCTGGTATTACATAAACTCCGAACAGGACGTACATATCTATTTAAGCGGATCATGTAAAATCATCTAAACTTACCAAGCTGGTATTACATAAACTCCGAACAGGACGTACATATCTATTTAAGCGGATCATGTAAAATCACCTAAACTTACCAAGCTGGTATTACATAAACTCCGAACAGGACGTACATATCTATTTAAGCGGATCATGTAAAATCACCTAAACTTACCAAGCTGGTATTACATAAACTCCGAACAGGACGTACATATCTATTTAAGCGGATCATGTAAAATCATCTAAACTTACCAAGCTGGTATTACATAAACTCCGAACAGGACGTACATATCTATTTAAGCGGATCATGTAAAATCACCTAAACTTACCAAGCTGGTATTACATAAACTCCGAACAGGACGTACATATCTATTTAAGCGGATCATGTAAAATCATCTAAACTTACCAAGCTGGTATTACATAAACTCCGAACAGGACGTACATATCTATTTAAGCGGATCATGTAAAATCACCTAAACTTACCAAGCTGGTATTACATAAACTCCGAACAGGACGTACATATCTATTTAAGCGGATCATGTAAAATCATCTAAACTTACCAAGCTGGTATTACATAAACTCCGAACAGGACGTACATATCTATTTAAGCGGATCATGTAAAATCACCTCAACTTACCAAGCTGGTATTACATAAACTCCGAACAGGACGTACATATCTATTTAAGCGGATCATGTAAAATCATCTAAACTTACCAAGCTGGTATTACATAAACTCCGAACACGACGTACATATCTATTTAAGCGGATTATGTAAAATCATCTAAACTTACCAAAGAAATATTATGTAGTTAGTTAAACGTCGCAACTCGCAAGCGAACATATAGTATTATGTGTCAGTTGTATCTGATTTAACAATCTTCTTACTTATATTTTAAATTTTCAGAAAAGAAAAACAAAAGAAGGCATCGTCCACCAGGGAAAGAACTAGGTGAGCAAACCAAACAAGTTGTTTTTTTTTTTACTTTCAAAGTAGAATTAATGTTTTTATAATTCATGACAAAAGTAAAATATTGGGTCTTTACCTATGAAATTGCCGATTTGTATGAAAAAATTTAAACGAATTTTTTTCATGTATTTTTTATTTGTATTAATCGAAATAATCACCCATGCAATCAATGCATCTCTGCCAACGCAGTGGCAGTTTATTGATGCCCTTCCTCTCGGGTATTGAATTTTTTTCCCGCCATGAAGTTATCCAAATTCTGGAAAAAGAAGTAGTCTGTAGGCGCAAGGTCTGGTGAGTAGGGCGGATGACGGAGAGCTTCCAACCCCAGTTCTTGCAACTTGGAGACCGTCTGCTGTGCAGTATGAGGTCGCGCGTTGTCGCGCAGGAGCAGCGGAGACGAGCGATTGACCACCAATTCTGGTTGGAGATGTGCCAGCTTCTCCATCATTGTGGTCAGTTCTTCATAGAACACATCTGCAGTAATGCTCACCCCGTTTGGTAAGAAGCTGTGATGAATCACACCGGCACTAGACCACCAAACAGTGACCATCACTTTTCTAAGGGTAAGTTTTCGTTTAGGGCATTGTTTAGGTGCTGAACCAGGATCCAACCAACTTGCTGAGCGCTTGCGGTTATCAAACAGAATCCATTTTTCATTGCAGGTAACAATGCGGTTAAAAATTCCTTCATTTGTGTGTCTGTTGATCAGTGCAAGGCACGTCTCGACGCGTACTTCGCGCTGGCGATCATTGAGTTCGTGGGGCACCCATTTGTCAAGCTTTTTTACCTTGCCAATTTGACGCAAATAGACCAATATTGTTTTGACGCTAACGTCGAAAGCTGCTGCTAATTCAGCCGTAGATTGTGTATCATCAGCTTCCACAATCCTTTAATTCGTCATTGTTGACCAAAGTCTTCGGACGACCGTGAGGTTAATTTTTCAGGTCGAAATTTCCGGAACGGAAGCGAGCAAACCAATAACAGGTGGTGCGTTGGTTTGTAGTGTTAGCTCCGTAAACGTCGTTGATGCTGCGTGCCGCTTGTGCCGCATGGGCTCATATTCCATAATTACTCGAATTTTTAACGTATCCGAAATGATACGTTAAAAATTCGAGATAAAAATACCGATGACGAAAAAGATTGAAATGCGATGAAAATGTAACACTAATCAATATACAAATGACTACTTTTGAAAAAGAATTCCATGTTTTTAAATTAAAATTAATTTGAAATTAGAATTCTTAGCCAAACAAAAATTATTTTGATTTGAAATGGCCAGTACTTCAGAACGGCAATTTCATAGGTAAAGTCCTATTATTACATCGTTTTAATTAACAATAGGTTTATTGTATTCACGGGTCAGGGGGTTGTCTGACCCCTGACCCGTGAATACAAATCTAGTGATCCTATTTGTATAGGATATATACACATCTATATTGCACTTTTTTATTTACATATGAAATGAAGTCGCTTCTGCTGTCTTTTCGCTTGGATCTTTTAAACTACTCGACGGATTTTAATGCAGTTTTCAGCAGCAGATAGAGTGATTCAAGAGGAAGGTTTATATTATGCATTACGTCCGTGCGAAGCGGGAGCGGGTCGCTAGTTAATATTATAAATGCGAAAGTGACTGTCTGTCTGTTATCTCTTCACACTGTAACCGCAAAACCGAGTTAGATTAAATTTGGTATACAGATAGATTCCCAGGTCAGGATGCATAGGATATTTGAATTGCGGCAAAATGCACGGTCCCAGCGCTATATACTCATTCTGCGCGAACGAAGGTGTAAATCATAAGGCCTTACTAAATTCCAGAGCCCTCGCTGGATCCGCACAAGATCGACTTCTCCGGGGACTTCCATCAGCAACTGGACGCCGTGCTGGCCCACGTGCGTCTGAACCAAGAGGAGGTGGCCCGCATTAGCCAGCTGTTCGAGGACGTGGAGTGCGTGCTGAAGGAGTACTGGCCAGGTTAGCGCACCTGACTTGCAGACCTTGCAGAGAGCACACCTTGAACGACAAAGAAGTCTTTGTAATTCTCACTTACCGGGAGCAAGTGAGGATTACAAAGACTTATTGTCATTAGGCGAAATAATGCGAATATTTTTTCCGCTTTTCTGTGAGGCTGTGGTCTTGTCTTAGCTACCGCTATGCTAAATTAACATTTACATTAACAAGAATTTCGTGTCGGTAATATTTTACCGACACGAAATTCTTTGTTTAAAAATAAATATTCCTTATTTACCTTACAAGTGACATAAGGTGGGGTGGGAATCTCCTTTAATGTTTAGCTAGATATTGCCCGTGACTTCGTCTGCGCATAGGGAATTCCCGAAGAAACCATACATTTTGACACAGTAAAAACTAGCCTATAAAAATATCCTTCTCCGTGGTCTACTTACTCTACATCTGTGCCAAATTTCATCAAAATCGGACCAGTCGTTTCGGAGCCTATTTAATGCAAACAAACATACAAACAAATCTTTCCTCTTTACTATTATATATTGTATTGAGAGAATCCCGCTTTTTCCTTTACAATTTTTAAACAATTTATATTAATTCTTAAATTAAAAGTATGTATAATGTTTGTATGAGAATTAGTGTTAGTTACCGTGCTACGCTTGCGATTTAATTGAATCTGTGCTGTCACTTGTCAGATTGCAAGGCGCACCCGTTCGGCTCCATCACCACCGGGCTGGGCGTGAAGGGCAGCGACGCGGACTGCCTCGTGCTGATCCCGCAGCAGGACCAGCACGCCGTCAATCACGCGCGCCGCCTGCTGCGCCGGTACCCCGATACCTTCCGCCAGGTCAGAATAACACAGCTGTTTTAAAGAAAATTGGGTGTATATTAAGGCTATGCCCATTTCACTTAAAACTTAAGTTTTAAAATAAATTCTGCAGTAGCAATGTAATTTTATTTAGTACTAGCCGACCCGACAGGCGTCGTGCTGACTTCACTGTGAACTGGGATAAATATAACTAATAATTGCCTACGTACAATACTATACTACAATTACTATACCAGCAACTACACCTACCCATGCCTCCTACTCCTCCTACTCCTCCCCCTACTAATCCTGCTAACTTCTACCACCTACACCGGCTACAACCTACTCATACACCTACATGTACTTACCTATGGTTACATTAGAATAGTTAATAATTAAGGTCGTTAAGTTTTCTTACACTTTTTTAATTTCCGCGCAACTTTACCTCTCCGGTACAAACACAACAGTAAGTTACTGAAATCGGTTCAGCAGTTAATGCAATACCATGACCAAGATTAATAGGGATTATTTTATATTTTAATATACTATTTAGATAATCACTGAGACATAGGGTCGGTCTATTCATCATTAGGCACTTTTGATTACTGTTTTTTTTTATTCAGGAGTAATTACAGCCAAAATAATAATACTGTATAACAAAAAATAAACTTTCTTACAATGTACCACATTAAGGCCCGTATTAATAAACTGTTCTCAAACTCGTTCACAAGACCTTTCTTGGCTGAGACAGTCTCAAGTAACGATTAGCTTCTCAAGATGGTCTTTAATTAATAGTATGATCCCAAGACCGTGACAGTTGATAACGTGATCATCTACACGACAATGAAATAACGATTCCTTTACACTTTTGAAAAGAGCGGCTTTATTGATAAAACATATTTATTTTTATTGACAAAACTGATTTTCATTAATTTTCACGTAGATATTAATATTTATTATTCTCTCCATTATTAATATTTTTATTACAACTACGTAAAACGGAATGCGGATCATTGACATACGAAAAATAAAAATCGGTTGTCTGTAAAGTCGGTTTACTGACGATAGTTGAACGTCACAACGTCATAAGAAAATACTGATGGATCGCTCACTCCCGTAGGAGAGAGACAGATGTCGAACGCTGCCGAACGCGGAGGCCGATTGTGCCTCTTTGTCGCTCGTCCCGCACTCTCGCTTGCACTACAAGCCTTAAATGGAACGCCTCAGAGCGAGGTAACGCCGCATGAGTCATGTTTTTTCGTGCGTGTAGCCGGCTCCATCGAATTATAAGATGTTATTACGTCAAAAGTTCTTCTCTTCAAAATGGCTCCTTAGTGATGCGCCAATGTCAGAGTGTGTTGACGAAAACTCTGCCTTATGAGTGGGTTTTATGAATAAACAAGGGCACGGTGTACTGGAGGAAGTTGTTGAATAATCGAAAACCTAGAACAAACAAACATTTATGGTTAGTACCACAGTTTTCTTTTGTTAGTAAGAATATATGTACATAAAGGTTTAATAAAAGGAGTATTTACAAAACACAGAACAAATGTAAGGTTGATAGGGCGAGGAATTGTAGGAGGAAGGGAATAATTGAGGATTGGTTTATTGGACAGCGAAAAAAAAGTTCTGCTGTCAAGTGTCATATCAAGTCGCTTTTGTTTTGACTTTTATCTTTGGTATTAAAGTGTTATCATTATAAATCAAATAGGTAATTCGTTTAATGTAAATAAATAAATAAAATCGAAAATATTTCTATAAATACTCGACACTGGCAGAATAGTGCAAAATCTTTGCAACCGCGATTGCCAAAAAGAAGAAGAAGAATTTTCAACAAGCGTCTTTGTGTTGAGTATGTAGTGTAAATTCTGAATTTGTTTATTTGTAAGTATTTAGATTTTAATTTACATAATTGTAACACAACCAAATAATATTGTACTGTATCCCAAGCCGTACTCAAGTCAAGGTTTGACTGTACTCACGAAACCGCGTCTCAAGTAACAGTTTGACAGCAATAACAGCGTACTTGAGTAACGAGCCACGTTTATTAATACGTGCGCACTCACTTGATATGCCGTACCTACAGCTGTACTTAAGTACGATCTATTAATTAAAACAACATCATAAGTACTTTTTTTGAGTATTGTCTCAGCGACAAGAACGGTTTATTAATACGGGACTAAGACTGAAGTCCTATTACAATTATACACAACGTTACATTAGGAACTAAAATAATACTGTAACATCAAAGAAATGCTTAACTTAATATAAGTTTTATACTAGAATAAAAATATCAGCAAGTACAATAACTACCAAAAATTAACAAGATACCCCGGGAAAGTACACAAAACAAAAATAATAAGTAAATTAAATTAAAGGTTAATTTTATGTTTGAACTTGTGATAACTTTCAAACTAAATGTCTGATTTCTATAAAACAAAGCGTGTTAAATTTTTTGAACAAAACTCTTCATACTGTATTTAATATTCAATAAATGTTTCAACTACAGGTGTTGGCGATTCCAGCCGCGAACACGCCCATAGTGAAGTTCCTGCACGCGCCAACCAACACGTCCGCCGACGTGTCGTTTAAGACCACGCTCGGCGTGCGCAACTCCCGGCTGCTGGCCTTCCTGCTGCACGCCGACAGCCGCGCGCTCCCCGCGGCCGTCTGCGTGAAGTACTGGGGCCGCGTCGGCGGCTTCACCGGCAGCGGCAAGCTCACCAACTACGCGCTGACCCTCATGATGGTGTTCTACCTGCAGAGCCGCGTCCTGCCTCCAGGCACGTGTAGAGAAGCCTTTAAACCATGTGTCCACTTGGCAACGCCTGGGGGCCTAGCAGGAACAATTGACAACTGCGTAAAAGTAACGTTATCGAATATCAATTGTATGGGCGCTGTCTTAATTTTCATACAAACGTTACATTTACGCAACTGTCAATTGTTACTGCTAGGCACCCTGACGTCATCGTAATGGGCGTGGCCTAAATCAATGTACTGTCAGCGTTCGTACTATGCACACCTCTTTGATTTCGATTTTTTACCTTTCGAGTTTTTAAGAAGAAAATTATATGTTGTGGAGTGAAGAAGTCAGACATCCTCTCACTCCGAAAAATATCACACTTTGTTTCATACTGAAATATACATACAAGACCTCTCTATATTTGCTCCAGTGGCGTGCACAGGATTATGACACTGGGTATGCGGCGAAGTACTCGGTCACAAAAACTTTTTCGCTTATAGATTTTTAGCATAGCTACAGCCAAGCGAAGGATCTCTAAGTCGAAACCATGCCAACAGAGCAAGTCTTAGATGTACTATTCATGTACATCTTCTACGGCAACGTAGACAAAACAGCGATCGATCGTCGCGGCGGAAGAAATTCTAATAAGTAAAATAATAAGCATATTTTAAAATATTATAACTACTCACCAGTCAGTCAGCTTCAATTTTCACATATTCAAGGTTCCGGTTACTTGAGATTACTATATCCCGATGTAAATAAACGCAAGATTTCGGCCACCTCAAATATCTTTCCAATATATATATCCAATATATATAATAAATCTGAATATCCCGAATCAGTCCACACTGTACTAGAATTACTAAATAATATGCAAGGAAAAAATATAATTTAATCGTGTGTACACAACCACACAGCCAGTTATACGTTTCATAACTTTTAACATGAAATTTTCGAGTTACATTATTTTTTTGCTGGTTTAATTGTTGTAACTCGGGTACACACCTACCTTTAGACAAAATTTGAATCTTTTCACTGAATGACAATTGTGAGAACTTGTTATTTTTAATTTTTAATAAACATACATTATCAACGCAAACCTCACAATCAAATAACATTTTAAAAAAATCAACAAACGCACTAGTAAAAGCAAATCACTACAATTATTATAGAAACTCAGTAACAAACTGTTAAATGTACACACTTTCAAATGTTAAAATGAAAAACCTTTTAAGAAAACTATAAATAAACAGGAGCGATTAAATTGAAAACAATGCTTATCACATGAAATATGCAATATGGTCCCCGCGAAACACAAAACGTTTCTTCTATTTAAACAAATAAAACCTTACTAAACAAAAATGCATAATGTGCATACGTGATTTATGAGATTCGCGTCTTATTATTTTTACTCGGATTATAGGCAACGAATAATTTCCGACAAGCCAGTTCGGCGGTTTTCGGAAGCGATCGGATAGCCGAATCGAAGCCGAAGGCCATCGCCTGCCGCATGAGTTACCGCTATATAATCATGTCGATATTTATGGGTGTGTGCGTTTGCGAAGTATGAAAATTACACATACATGCGATGATTTGTCCTGCAGAACGCAACGGCATGAGATGAGTTGCTATTTATAAAATATTTGGCGTCTTTAAGTTATTATATTTTTTTAATTAATTTATTTACTATTAATTAAAGTCATCTAAAACGTACGAACGTTTTATTAAAATATCTGTGAATGACAAGTAAAGCACTGCATTTCTGCCTACAAGGAGCGCACGCCCCTGATTTGCTCCATGTTGGCAACCTTGGGACGTCTTACCCGCTATGTTGAAAGTTAGCGCGGATCTTCTGTTTATCGACATTTAGTATGTCTGCACATTTACTACTGATCATGTTGCTCACCAGCTGGCAACGTAGCTAAAACATGTGGAGCGTCACGTGTTGTGCGCCTGTTGATGCCTAGCGGAAAGCGACTTTAGCGTAGAATACACAGCAATTCAAATGTTGCTTGGCTTTTGCTCAGGTGCCACTTGCCACTAGTTTGACAATGGCCATACATACAGCCTGCCGGCTATAGTGCTCCTTTTATTATTTACTTGAGTGAGTGAGTGAGTTGTGTCCTTGTGCAAATAGAAACATAGATTTGTCTGAAATTAGCATAATTCGAATTCGAATTATATTAATGAACTTAAAAATTCAAAATAATACCAACCGGATGATAATGAAATTACAGTTGGTCCTGTAAAGTCGTAACAAAAATTTGTAATTGAGAAACAAAAATTCCTGTTCTTATAATATTTTTTACTGTAATTATAATAATCATGTTTATAAACCTAGTAGCTACGTTTCGCTAATTATTCGTTTTTAAATATATTTTAACTGCAGTGACGTCATGTGGTCTGTGTCTGTCCTTCGAGAATCTCAATTTTGTAATGACTATTTCGTCATTAGTTGTTCATAGATATGCCATTGCGAATATTTTCCAGCGTGTACTTTCCGCAAGGCCAAATTGGCCATATTTGATGTTTTCTATTCTTTATTTTTTTTTCTCAGTGTGCTGCCTGCAGAACGAGGCCACAGCGCACATTGTAGATGGCTGGGACACGGGCTTCGACGCGAGATACGAAGCCCTACCGCCGACAAACTGCGACGCCTCCATTGCGGACCTGATCGGGGGATTCTTTGAGTTCTACTCCGTGTTTAACTTCAAGGAGAATGTCGTCAGTCCCTTTCTCGGCCAGGCCATAAAGAAATCCCTCTTCAACGACCCCTATCTTCTGCCACAGGAGTACGAGTTATACAAGCAGAACATACTCGAGGGCCGCGCGAACCCGCTCCGGGCGGGGACCCCCATGTGCGTTCAGGACCCCTTCGAACATAGCCACAACGTCGCCTCCATGGTCAATGAGGCCCGCGCCAACGAAATCATAGCGTACATAGCGTTCGCGGCTGCGGCTTACAAGAAGGAGAAGGAGAGAAATTGCGTCGGATTTCTGAAGCAAATATTGCTAGAGAAACCAGTCATCCAGGTTAAGAAGAAGTTGCCAGAGTTCAGGATGGTGCTGAACGACTCGTACCTCTGTCTCGTGCGCGGCGATTGGCAGGATATAGTGTGTGACGCCACACTGCAGGTGTTTGAAAAGATTTTAAAATTTACCCTAACAAGAGTCGACGAAAAGGAGAACATACATATTGGTAAAGAAACGACAGTGAAGAAGGAGATATATCTCGCCGTCCTCACCAAACCTATCTGGATGAGAAAGCTGGTGTCAAAAGGTTTTCATGTTGTTAAATGTAGTTTTGTGGAGAGACAAGGTCTCATCACGCAGGAAATACTTACAAATTATCCGAGTGTTTTTAATGTGCCCTTCAAATTAGAAATACAGTTGAATAACAATAAAAAGAGGTGTGCGGTTGTGTCCATTAGAGCGGTCAATGAGGTCAGTGAAGACAAGGCGCAAAAGTTCCAGGAATTTGGTAATTTTTTCTTGGGGATGATCCAGGGCTGGATATATCACCTGTTAGAACACCATCTCCATCCGCTCAGAGAACGATACATTCCGAGGCAAAGAAAGGAGAATCCACCTCAAGACAATGGGGCGCGATCGTCTGACGAAGAATATGAATTCAGCGGTCCCATAGTTATTCACAATAGCGCACAAACTAAGGAGTCTGATAGGGTAGAAACTATGGTTGCCGACATTACAGAATCTGAAAAAAAGTCCTTAGGACTCGCTGACGAATTCAAATTTAATTTAAGGTTGGACAAAAGTATAGACTTAGACAACAAAGGAGTAAAACTTGGAGAAAGTGGTAGTACACAAACTGTAGACATTGAAAATTCATCTTCAGTAGATAAAAGTACATGAGTAGCAGTAGCAATGAATGTGTTTGAATTTAACTTGCATGGGAGATGATACTACAAACTAATCATTAATTGACTTAAAAAAAATAGTATAATTGGTTACATAAATTTAATTGAAGCTCATCTTAAATTATTTCTTATGATCTTTTGAGGTACATATTACGCATAATTTTTTATATGTGAAAAAGGTAGGTTTTTTATTTTTAATTAGTCCAAGAAAATGGTCAATGAAATACGAATTTTGAGCTTAAAACTTGAATTTTTGATATAAGTTACTTTGAAGCATCTAAAAACGAACTGTGAAAGGTTTTTTTAAATTCACCCCCGAGAAGGGGTGAAAAAAAATAAAAAATGTGGTTTTTTTGAAATTTTGGGGAAATGGTAAGTGTTAGAAAAAAAAGTTTCGAATAAAAGTTGTAGAGCGTAAAATTTTACATAAAAATGTTCTCATAACTTTTTTTCCTAAAATTGAAATTAACTGAGATAGGGTAGCTAGAAGCTAGGGGATGATAACAGGAACTTTAAAAAATCATAAGTTGTTGAAAAATTGAAAAAACTCATAATTTTTTTTTTTAAATAACTTATATGATTATAAACTTTAATTCTAGAGAAAAATTTTTTTTTTTTAATTGTTTATAAAAAAGTTATAACAATTTAAAATTTTTATTTTCAAATTAAATCAACTTTAACTAATGAAAATAATTTTTTTTTTTTTTTAATAGATTAATATTAAAAAAAATTGACCATACGCGTTGAAATTTAATTTTTACCTGTTCTTTTCAAGCAGGTATAAAATAATTTACCTGCTGAAAGATATTGTGTGGCGGCGACTTTGCTTTTACTACCGACTTCGGTACCTCATGCGCATGCGCCAGCTGTTCTCAATGGGCCTCTGTCTGTGTGGTCTTAAACATGTAATTGTATCTATGTGTAGAGTGTAATATGATACTATACGGATTTTCACTGATGCAAAATATATTGGAGAGCATTTAAATTCATAAGAAAAAGAAAGATTGTCAATAAAAGAAAGATAGAAAATAACAGAGATAGATCAATAAGAAAATCAATACGAAAGAGAAAGAGAGAATGCGTGACAAGCATTTGAACTTTAGGATAGGAGCGCAGTTTTTCGTGCTCTATTTAAATCTTTAACGTATTATTTATTTAAAAATAGTTGTTTTTATTAAAAATATACAAGCTAGTTTTTTTTTAATATTACATTTCGAAAAAATACAAAATTTTGTTACAAAAAAAAAAATTTAAAGAAACTTCCTAAGAGTAATTGATTCTATAATTATATATTAAATAAAAAAATACAGATTTTGCAATTCCATAAATTATATTAAAATTTTTCAAAGTTAATATAAATTTCATCAAGTGGACTGCTGTCTCTAACAGTTGAGCTTCCTTCGTTTTCTTCTTCAGTAGGTGTTTCTTCGTCTTTATCGTTAGCTTTTGTATGTGTCTCATATTCACTATCTTCATTGGTATCAACGCCTGCATTTATACTGTTATTGCATGCTTCACCATGACAAAACTTGCATAATTCATTACATTTGAGAGAACTTTTTCTGCAACTACATCTTGCTGATGCACAATTGGTTCTACAACCACAAAAAATCTGTAAAGAATACAAGAAAAAAATTATCGTCCATAGCGTAAAAATTAACTAAAGAAGAATTTTATTTGATTGATATTATACCTTTTGTGTGGATAATTTTGAACGAGTGTTTTTAACAGTTTTACGTCCTGTACATATAGCTTCATTTTCTTGTTCTCCGTCTTCGACAGTAGTTTCTTCTTCACCATCATTTTCATTCTCATAAACATTTCCATCATCGTCATTTTCATCTTCACTATCTTCTCTTTTTTCATCTTCTTTATCTTCATTTTCATCATCCTCAAGATTAAACGATCTTGCAGAAACGTTGAGAACGAACGTTGAAGATTAAACGTTGAAACGTCATGTTTAGAGACATATTGCAAGATTGAATCAAGCAACAGTGAACAACATGTTGATATTTCAAGAAGTAGAATGACAAAAGATGAAGTAGGAATTAAAAAATTTTTGTTTTGGCTTGATGAAAGAAATCCATTTGAGGTTAGAACTTCATTAGTATCACTCTCTACTGGAATCATAGGTGGACCAACAATTAATTGTCATAATGCAGTAGAAGTTGGATTGCAAGGTATAGCTACCATGGTTGGTAAAAATATTGATAACGTTTCTTTGTCTAACGCGTTCAAAGTGAAAACACTTGCAAATGCGAAAAGTGGTATGCATATTGGCGATGATTTTGTTGCTGTCGACTCATTCTTGTTAATTCAGAGAATATCAGTATTTTTTCATGGCAATGTTGAAGAAACGCGCAATGCATTGAAGTACGAGTTGTCACCGTTTCCTCTGAGCTTTTTCGAAGCCTCAAAATTTCAAAAAAACCACATTTTTTATTTTTTTTCACCCCTTCTCGGGGGTGAATTTAAAAAAACCTTTCACAGTTCGTTTTTAGATGCTTCAAAGTAACTTATATCAAAAATTCAAGTTTTAAGCTCAAAATTCGTATTTCATTGACCATTTTCTTGGACTATAATGTCATTTTTCATGAGCTCCCAATAAAATTAGTAAATAATTGTGATGCATAGTTATCGCCTTAAGTCCTAATAAATATTATCATGTAAAGGTTTTATAATGTTATAAGATGTCTTATTTTATGTGGTTATTTTGTAATTTTTAACATGACATTACACTTTTGTGGAATAAATTGATTATTTCTTATACCTAAAGGTGTGATCGCCCTAGGCGTAACTACGCGGCAGCGAAAAACCGTGACGCGGCACGGCCAAATTTTTTTTGTATGAAATGGTATGAGATTTAACGCACTACGTAGCAGCGGAACTCCGCGACTCGGCTCTCCATTACGGTATTATTAGTAGGGAAGTGTCGCGTCACATCAAATCAAATCAAATCCTTTTATTGCAATAATGTTGTAGGTACAGTGGTCTTACAAAATTACTTGTTGTTCTAACATTCTGCCATCACAATGGCGTAATAATACTAAAAATGAAATTAAAACTCAAGAAATTATGAATTATTATAATTTTTTTACAATATAATTTAATAGAGTATCAATGTTATTAATGTCAGAGAATTTTTTATAATAATTTGTGTTATTAAAGTGGTATTTATTGTTGTAATATCATGTCAGATTTTTTAATATAAATCAAATTCATTACATTATAATTAATTATTTAAATGTCCTATATTCATGTAATGTGTAAAAGCAATTATTTAAGAGCCAATTTGTTATTTCTCTTTTAAAATTACTTCCATTTAAAGTTTTAAAATGGTAGGGTAACTTATTAAAAATGATAATGGCGTTGATGTACACATTTTTCTTATAGACATCAAAGCGGCACTGAGGCAGATACAATTTATACAAATGTCTTGGTTTAGCACTTCTATTATTAACATCAGCATTTTTTGGAAGGTAGTGCCATTGTTGCTTTACAAAAACACAAATATCTCTAATATATAAGCATATCAAAGGTAGAATCCGCAATTTCAGAAACAATTATTTGCAACTATCCAAAGGCCATGCTCCGCAAATGGCTCTTACACACTTCTTCTGAACCTTAAATGCCTTATCAATTTCAACATAGTTCCCCCACAGCAATAGCCCATACGAGAGCACAGACGACACATTTCCGTGGTATGCGCGTAGTGCGGCTTCGGTCGAGACATTTAACACTTTAATTGCGTATACAAACTTGTCGAGTTGCTCACACACGTGGTTTGTGATACTTCCAGTTACAGTGCCTATCTACAATAATTCCTAAAAATTTTGCGGAATTCACTTCTACCATTTTCATTCCGTCAATAGTAATATTTAAGTCAATTGGTCGTGTCCTTTAATCTCTAAATTGAATTATTTTAGATTTAGTTAGATTAATTTTTAAATTACTGTAATTAAGCCAAGTCATGATTTTATTAATTGTAATAGAAATTTCATTTTGGAACGAATTTACATTCTCGCATTTAATTATAGCCGTTGTGTCGTCTGCAACTAAAATCGTTTAAATCATTTAAAAAAATCGAGGTCGTTTATATAAAGCAAAGATAGTAATGGACCTTAACGGTAAACTGCCTTGTGGGACTCCGAAATCATTGCACAAAAAGTCCGACCTGCTAGTAATTTGTTTCCCTTTGTCAATTTTTGATATTTGTACACATTGTTGTCGTCCAGATAGGTAACTTTTAATCCAATCCAAAGCTTTGCCACATATGCCATATTTTTCGAGCTTATGTAGTTAGAGCTACATAAGCATAGAAGCTTATGATCTACGAAGTCAAAAGCTTTGCTCATATCTAGGAATATGGCGACTACAGGCTTTATATAATTTATAGCTTCTGTTACATATTTTATAAGATTAAAACAAGCTAAAGTTGTGTTGCTATTTTTACGGAAACCGATTTGTTCTGGCCTAAGTATATTGTTTGTGGTGACAAATGCGTGTAGTCTTCTTACCAAGATTTTCTCGAATATTTTTGATATCACTGGAATTAATGTCTAATATATAATATCTTTAATAATGGTCTATAATTGTTCGTATCATTTATATCTCCTTTTATAAATAGAGGTTTAACTATAGATTTTTTTAATATTTCGGGAAATGCGCCTTCTTCAAAAGAAAGATTAATAATATGGCTTAAGGGACCACCTATACGCTTAGCATAGGCTTTAATAATTTTTGTATTCATATCGATTCCTACAGAATTTGTGTTGTTAAGATTGTTTATTATTTGAAGTACATACTTAATTTTGGTCGGTTGGTATTAAAAAAACCGTATTAAAATTTTGTGTACATAATGTTTTAGCAATGTCACTTGTTTTAAATGTAAACTCTTTATTAGTCAATTCTATACCTATAGTATTTATTATAAACTTCGCATATATGAGAAATTGTATATATTGGGTTTTATGTCATTAATATTACTATTTATAATGCCCAAATTGCTTTACATTTATTTTTATTGCTAAGCAGTATATATTTTTTATTTTGAAGTTGTCTTGATTTATACATTTTTGACGTGATAACATCTTATAATTCGATGGAGCCGCAAGAAGAAAATCGCAAAGTTACTTATTAGTGTTAAAAAGTAAATAAAACTGTTAATAAACTCTTGAGAATACTGTGTAAGTGTTATCTAGTGAATAAATGACTGAATAGACAAGTTATAGGATTTAAGCTCTTTCAGTAGACAAGTGAATATTGTGAAATAGTTCAAATAATTTGTTGTCTCCAAACTATATCTTAGTGAGTAACTAAAATCAACATATATAAAAACTACATAATAACTACAAAGTGAATCTATTGTGTAAACCCAAAACTCTTCGACAATATGTTTTTTTTTATTGTGACAAAAGTGATGGTGAATTGAAATAAATTCAAAAATGTTATTACTGACAAAAGACAAAAGACAATATGAGGGGTATAGATGCAAAACCTACACTGTCCACTTTTCGATTTTTTTTACCAGACCTCAAAAACGTATACAAGGATATTTACTCAGGATAGTACTTATCTAACTGCCTGAATTTAAAGTAAATACCTAAATTTTCAATCTCATTTTAAAAATCATTAGTATAACAATGAAGTTATAAGTGTAACTTTCGATTGAAATATGGATAGAGGCGATTATGAATCTGAGTGTTTCATAGTGGCGGCATTGCATTTCACTTAAATGGACAGTGGCAGTATTGCTTCTATGATATGCCATAATAGCTATGCACAAGAGAGCCAAGAAATTTTATACGTACTTTTTTTTAACTTTTATCTTGGATTAAGAAAAGTTATAAATACCTATTTATCGTGAAATTAAACTCATAATTGATTATGTATGTATTTATTTAGGACAAACAAACCCGTTTCTTAAAATTCTTGGAAAACTAAAAACAACTTTAACGCAAATTAAACATCTATTAGGTACGATATTATAAATTTTGTGACATGATTAAACTTAATTTTCACCTAAAATCTATACGCTCATTCCCACTTCTTGCAGATACTCGCACGGCTCAATATTTTCGTCTTGCGATGCACTATCGCTGTAGTTGTTATCTAGGACATCTTTATAGAATGAAAGTAGATCATCGCCGTAGTCATCTTTCCAAGCATCACCGTAATGTTTTCGTAAAAGTTTATCTACGTCTTCCAATTTAGCTTTACTAATATTCACTTTATTAGGTGGGATAGTTCTTACGCCAATTTCATCCATTGTTTTAATTCCTCGTTTCATAACACTTTTAAACACACCCGTTTCGACCCTGTAGTTTATTTCACCTTTCAGTAAAAATCTTTGATGGTTATTCTTCACTCTCTTTATGAAATATCTTTTGCAGTCTGAGAATTTGAAATGATACAATCCTGGTGGTTTTGTAACGTTCTCCGCATACGATTTCCAATCCTTGACGGGACAATCATCACCCAGCTTTATTACTTGGCCATATCTGTTATATATATATCTATGTATTGTGATGTTTGAGCCATCACCTCATTATTTTTATTTCTTTTTCAATATTTCCAAATACTCTGTCAGCCGGCATAAATGAATGACTAGGGACTGGGAAGATTAACTCTACACATTTAACTGTTGCTGGGGCGTGAGTTGTCAGCCAATGAGCACACATAGTTATCATAATACTATTTTTATTTTGAGATCCACACCCATCTGCCATCAGTCTTATTTTCTTTATACTACTACTTATATCAACCTGAGTAGTAAGCTGATAAAAAACAGCAGAAGCTATCTCGTTTGCAGATTTTGCGTGTGTGTTCTCGGTCCAAGTATAGCAATATACATTGTCTCGGGCAAATTTTTCCGGTGGAAGAACCCACAACGATCGTAAAATTGTTTATATATAATTGCCGGCTATAATATGCTATTTGATCTGGCACTTTTGGGAGCACTTGGTTCTTCTGACAGTCATAAGACAGTCAATATGGATTCATTTTGTTCTATTAAATACTCGTAAAAGCATTTAGCTTTGAGCTTATGGATACGCATTTCTGTCATATAACCGGCTTTTGCAGCTTCATCCCTTCGATCTTTAGCCACTTGAATTTTTTCTGTTAGTTCGGTACACCTACTACAAACATCCACGCGTGGCATTTTGAATCCTATATTGTACTTCGTGTTAAATGCATGCCTCAAGAAGCATTCTTTGACTTTTAAAGTATCGTCATGTTGTTGGTATAGTCGCCACATTTTCTTTACGTTAAGGTCGGAAGACATGTATTTCCTTACTGACGTCGCTGAGCGACAATAGTGTGACTCTATACATTTAAATTTTTCAATGAAACACATGACGCTACGTTCCTTAGGTAAATTTTTTTTAGATAAGTATCCTATCTCCGCCTCGACGATCTGTGGATAGTTGTCCAGATATCAAAAAAGTTTTTAAATTCTTCTAATTCTATGAACTCCAACGCCCAAAATCATTAAAAAAACTTTTTGACATACTCTTAGTAATTTGTAGGGCTTCGTAAAAGTTTTTATATACATGGCAGTAAATGTTTCTGATTCATGCCGTTGTGAGACTTTTCGTCTACGGCGAGCCGGGGTCTTAGTTTTCATATGCTTTAATATGAACTGGTCTTGATGTTTTTTATCTTTATGTGCATAGAAAGCAGCATGAAATTTTCTAACATCTTGAGGATGTAGCTCGTTACACTTGTAAACGCCTTTTTTATGATCGCATTTTCCCAATTTTATAAAATCTGGTAAACTTTTAGGCGAATATCTAGAACAAAAATATAACCAAGTAAGTTATTGGGTTTTACCCATGAGCTTGTCATAAATAAACATTAGAGTAAAATTATCAAGCACAACTCAGTAGGTATTATAATTAATTACTGATTTACTACGCCTTATGGCATAAAACTATCCATTTTTCTACTAAACTTGCACCGTATAAAACCTACCTTTTCTGTTTTTCCAGCTTGCGCTTCCATAGATTTTCATTGCGAATTCTTTTCCTTGCATTATTTCCCGTCACGGGAGATATATTTACTTCCATAATAATTGTAGCAAAAACCACTCAAAATGAATTAAATTATCAGCACTCGTAACAGAAAAACACCTTCAACTGCCACAATGGCTATTGTGTCTTGATTGGTCGAGACGATACAATGGCGGTTATGCACTTGACAAAGTGGATAGTGTCGATTTTGAACCTCACTTAACATTTTGTTTGCTATTTTCTATAGGATAGAGGCAGTTTTGGTACTAGCTCTAAATAAAAATCTTTAAGGAATGAGTCAAAGTGTTGTAAGAATAGAAAAACATTTTTTTTTTTGTTAGAGTCGGTTTTGAATCTACACCCCTCATA
Organism: Phengaris arion; assembly: GCA_963565745.1. Taxonomy (NCBI): domain Eukaryota; kingdom Metazoa; phylum Arthropoda; class Insecta; order Lepidoptera; family Lycaenidae; genus Phengaris; species Phengaris arion. The sequence continues at coordinate 17,428,883 of OY751449.1, read as the reverse complement.
TAAAGTGAAACTATAGTACTAAAATTTAAATTATTTGTATTGCTTTCTTTGTTTTACTGCCATAACTAAATCATTTTTATCATTATTAATGACAATAATTTGGTATTTTCAAAAAAATAGACTATGAATTTACAAACTTAATAAAAATAAGATACAATTACTGCATGTAGCAGAGACATCAAGTGATCAAGCTGTTTCACCAAAATTATATAGCGTTTATTGTTTACACAAAATCAACAATAGAGGGCGCTGAGTGTGACTAAGTGAGGAGTAAAATCACTTCAGATCAAAAATGTCTTGTGAAAACCTGTTGAGTCAGAATATCACTTTTAGAAAAAAACACTGCATTAAATCAAAATCAATGTATTTAGAGAAAACTTACTCGTCATTAAATACATCAGACTGTGATATTCATATTAAAAGTCTAGATTTATCGACAGGCTTATACAGTGGTCTCATTGACGACGAACTGAAAAGTGAAATATATGATTTGAAAATTCAATTAGAAAGCACACGCGTGGAACTTGACAATATTCTTATAGAAAACAATGACCTAAAAAAATAATATCTCGACAAAATCAACAGTTAACTAAGTCACCCTAAAAGATATCTGCTCTAGTCCTCTGAGCACACAAAAGAAGCAAATATTATCTACTCGAAAAAAGAATAGACGATCTATTCAAGCTAACTACAGGAAATTAATTATCGAAAGCAGCGAAACCTCTTTTTTTGATTTTGAAAACACGGAAAATGTCCTAAACTCATCGTTACAAAATCATACCGAAACAGCCACAGCCCCGGTCTCATCTATACCCGAGGTTATTATAAGCTCCTCAGGAAGCACTCAAAATAGTAATTTAAATCTAAAAAGCAATATCCAGCCACATAGCTGTCATAAACTGAGCCTGAACTTGAGCCAAACCGTACCTGCCATTTACCAAGACAAGATATCAAAAAAGAAAATAAGCCATAGGGTAGAGAATAAACAAAAATATATTTATATTATAGGAGGTGAGCAATGTAAGAAATAAGCGGAAAATTTGATTAAATCAAGATATAACAATCGTTTCCATCAATATGCAGTAACGTCATTTATCAAGCCTGGAGCAACAACACGAGAAATTTTAAGTACGTGCTCACACTATAACTTCACTAAGGATGACCGAGTTATATTGTCAGTCGGTGAACATGACAAAAACCCCACGGAAGTGATGATAGAGCTCAGTGCTGCTCTAAGGCGTCTGTCATGTCCGGCATTTATACTGAGCGTCGCAGAGAATAAACGGCTAAATGTGTTAAAATTGAACAGTACGTTAAAAGGTATATGCAACTATTTTTCCAAAAGCAAATTCATAGATGTTTATAAAATGTTGTATGTAAAGCACTATTACTATTATAACCCTAATATTTATTGTCGATGTATTAATTATGCAATTAATCAACTTGACTATGATGAAAAATATTGTATGCGTAAACATTTTACTAACAAACATGTCAAAATTTATGATTGGAAAAATTATTCCATGTACAAAAATACGCATCATAACACTACAGGACTCATCGTCAGTTTTACTGGTCTTGCCATTAAAAGGAACAATACCATATTATTTTTCAATTATTAGCGACAAGAACATTACAAATCAGTTTTTTCATTTCCAAAACTACAGTAAATAAGACGTGCAGTAACATAAAAGAAAATAGTTCAAGGAACAAAGAAACTTCTTATAACTTTACAAAAAAAGAGTCGCAATCAATAAGATTGTTACACCAAAATATAGCAGGGATTCTTTCAAAACAAGATCTCATCAATGTCGCCATTTCGGAATTTCATGATACAAACCAGCAACCCGACATACTCTGCTTTACAGCAGAAACATTTTTAAACTCGGTTACCGTGCAAAATGTTAAATTTAATGGTATCGCATTATCTCTAGCTACTGTAGATCTAATAACAAAAATAGAGGTGGTGTATGCATAATCGTAAAGAATGGTATGCTATTCAAAGAATTGACGCATATAAAAAGTAATTTTGGGTCAGATAAAATATTTGAATGCTGCGAAATTGAAGTTCCAGCCTGCAATTCAATTGTAATTAGTTTATATAGAGTAAATTTTATATAAAGTAAAATTCAGACGTGAATATATTTCTAGATAAATTAGACACAATGTTATTTAGTCTTGCAAAGTATCGCAAACAGAAAATAATTATAGCTGGTGATTTAAACATAGATACTCTAAAAGCCTCTACCTCCACAGACAAATTAAAATTCCCACCAGACAACTTTCTTGTATAGACCACATAATAAGCAATGTGAAGAATGCTTCAGGGTCTTTGCATGAACTGCAACTCTCTGATCATAACACAGCTCAAATGCTACACATTCCAGTCAATTATAAAGAGAATGTACCAGAGAAATACTACGTTTATGTAAAAGATTATTGTCAAGAAAATCTGGAAAAGTTCCGCTACTGTCTTAGCTGTCTATCGTTCAGTGACGTTTTCAGAACTAATGATAGTATAAATATAGCATTAGACTATTTTTATGATGATTTTATTATTTTCTATAAATTGTGTTTCCCCTATAAAAGAATTAACAGAACGATAAAGTATAAAAAACCCGTTTGGTTAACAAACGGTATAAAAACAAGCTGCAAAACCAAAAGAAATCTGAGATATACTTATTATAAAAATAAAACTTTAAAAAATAAATCAAAATATCAAATATAATCTAAAATATTACGGAAAAGCCTCAACGTCTCTCAAAAAATATTTAACAACAATTTACTAGCAACCGCGAAAAACATGTAGAGCATCTTGGAAAATTATAAATAGCCAAGTTACTGATAAATTAAATAATTTTGACATTATTAAAGAAATTAAAAATGAACATAATGACAATATAATAAACTCACCTCACTCACTCAAAATAACTCATATAAAAGTGAATAAGTAGTAGTGTTAACAGTGAACCTGAGTGTTTTGTCTAAATGCTACATAAAATAAATAAAAAATACAGTGTTTCACATAGCAGCCAGGTGAGAAGAGAATATGTTGCATAAGTAAGCAATTGAGCCAATTATAAACACAGAACAAACTCTCTGTACACTGATCTTGCTCAACAACAGGAACTATGTAAGATCCTATTAAACAGCTATATACCACTTTAAATGATCAAGAACCTTATAGGAACGATTCAAAAATAACTAAGGAATACATGATGCCTAGGAACTTACTTTCATTAGATCATACATAGTGAATTACATTCCATATTATATATTTATTCTTGAAAATCATCCTGTCATAATATAACCGTTGGAACAATTTAAATTTAAAAAAATCCAGGACTACTGAAATTTGTTAAATAATTTACAACTACCGAAATTTAACCAAAACATTATCAACACTTTTCAGTTTTTGACTTTTGACATCTGACATACACTGATAAGTGTCAAGTAAAACAAAGACTGTATGATATTGACATTCCATAGACCATAGACATTTTCTTATTTTTTGTAATTTGCGTGATGGCAAAATATTAACGCTGGGTGGCCGGTTAAAAAAGAAAAAATTAAATAAAATTAAAAAAGAAAAAATAAAATAAAATAAAACTATTGGATAAATTATTAATACTGAGATTTTATCACTAAAATAAAATGGACACAAGCAACACCGACGACTTTATCACATATCGAAGAAGAAGGTCTTTATCAGTTTCTAACATTCCCTCACATCACTCCCCTATTTTTGATACCACGATGTACAGTATGCCCAGCACGTCATTTAACGAGTCCTGTACAGAATGCATTGACTACATGAAAAAAATTCAAACATTATCAAATGAACTATTATCGGCAAATAATGAAATCGAAAACCTTACATTAGATATACAAACACTTAAAAATGAAATCGAGAAGAAAAACATGTTGATTAATGCTTATAAGAAACTAGATTCACCCTCATCTATCACCCCAAATCGACGTAAAGGAAAAAGAAATAAAATGTATGATGCAAATCGACATAACATAGACAGCACACCCACTTCCATTATATTAAATGAAACACACGCAGAAAACAAGGAGAATATAAATCATACAGATATAAGATACAACTTAGAACAAGATAGCCATCCCATAGTTAAAAATAACCAGAGCAATACAAACCAATACAATCTAGATTATATGGACAGTGTGAAATGTGCGAATAACCCGACTACAGAAAATAATTACATTGAAAAGAATGACAAAAAGGATATAGAAAATAATGAACATGAACAGGACAAAATAAAGGTTATAATTCTAGGAGATCATCAAGCGAATGGAGTACGCAAAGCCCTGCAGACTATTTTAGGACAAAAATTTGAGGTCTTCTCGCTGTGGAAATATGGATCAAAGCTAGACAATATTCTTAACACCCTGGATAACAACATTAAAAACTTAAGTAACAAGGATTTTATAATAGTATTAGGTGGATGCAACGATGATAACCCCACGAACATCCAAATTAACCTAGGGATGTTCTTTGAGAAAAATAAAACTCATATCATAATATCGGAAATACCCAGAAATAAGAGTTTAAATGAAAAAAAGCTAAATAAAATCGTAGAACATATATGCAAACTCTACAACAACACAACATACCGGAATATGGACTACAGTAGATACATACCACGTGGACCTAGCTTTAAGTTGAGTTTAAGTAAATCTTTAGCTAGAGCAGTGCTGGGGTTAAATTATAAATATAACTACGAATTGTACACAAATAAGAAAATAGATGATCAAAAATGTGCTAAGGTTAAACTATTAGATAAGTTTACTCAAACAGAATCAATTATTATTAATAAAGTCTTAACAAGTAAAATTATCAGCTACCCCATCAATGTTAACCCAGTGACTGCAATAGCTGTAGATGGGTCTAGAGATAGTCCTTCTCGTACTGTAGGTGAATGTGGTGATTATCCTTTTCGTGAATAACCACTTATCAATTATGCATCAAAATATCTGCGGGCTTTTGGCAAAAGCCGATGCATTATGTGTCCACTTAAATTAATTATCGAGAGAAGGAATATCAATAGATGTGATATGCGTAACTGAGCACTTCATAATGTCTGGTCAGGAAAAATTACTTCATTCACCGAACTATAAACTAGCAGCTATTTATTCAAGAAATATAAAAAGAGGTGGTTCTTGTATTTTAATAAAAAAGGGTTATCAATATACAGAATTACAGGATATTATGAAGTGTTCTATATCGGGGATAATTGAATTAAGCGCTATTGAACTTTCTGAGTAAAATTTAGTTATTCTATGTGTATATAGACCACCACAGTTAACAAACCTTAATGATTTTTATAACAATCTGGATACTGTTTTAAAAAAAATATGTGTCAAAACCAAAAAAATAGTAATTTGTGGAGATTTTAATATTGATATTTTAAAAGATAATAGGCAAACTAAAGAATTCAAAAATATCCTTACAGGGTATGATCTTAATTTACAATTTAATGAAGTGACTAGATATGCTGGTAATACTTGTCTCGACAATTTCACTCATAACTTCACACAAGGCTGTCATAGTAAAATAAAGGATTTCGGACTGTCAGATCATAATGCACAAATTATGATTATAAAAACGAATAAAACTTCCATAGTACAAACATGGCACACAATTCACAGAGATATCTGTAAAGAAAATCTAAAAATGTTTAAAAAACACATACAGAATATATCATTTAATGACGTCTACGATACAGAAGATCCTGACAAATCATATACTAACTTCATAGACACTTTCCAATTATTACACAATTTATGTTTTCCCTTTAAAAAAATTATTAAAAAATCAACAAATAAAATAAACTGGATCTCTAAAGGTATACGTATCTGTTGTGTGCTGTGGCAACAGAGATTAAAACCAACAAAAGAAAATAAGGAATTATTTATTAATTATTCACGTAAATTGAAGAAAATTATTAAATTAACACAAAAAGCACAAAACATTTACAAAATTAACCAATCAAAAAATAAACCTAGAACAATTTGGCAAATAATAAATAATAATAAGAAAAATTATGAACTTGTCTCTAGTTTAAAATATAAAAACTCAATTATAACCGAACCTCAAGAGCTAGCGGAAACCTTTAATAATTTCTTCATAGATCAAGTAGGGACTGTATCAAAAGATGACGCTGCTGCTGATGCTATGAAGAAAAATCCACAATCCATCTTTGTTCGACCGGTGATTCCTCAAGAGGTCATAAATGTTATTAAAAAATTAAAGAATAAAAAAAGTTATGGACATGACGGCATAACCACAAAGGTAATAAAATATGTGAGTAGTTATGTGGCTTCTCCCATGGCACATATAAACAATCTACTGGGAAATTTCCGGATAAACTTAAAGTAGTAAGAGTAATACCTATACATAAGAAAAACGCTAAAGATGAGATCACCAACTATAGACCCATTTCGTTAATCTCGATTTTCTCAAAAATAATTGAAAAGGTTATCTATAACTCTATATACGACTTTTTAAGTAAATTTAACATTCTTTGTACTGAGCAAAAGGGATTTAGAAAAAACACTAACATTAATATGGCTATATATGACTTTGTGCATCTAATACTGCCGTCAGTTGACAATAAAATTCCAATCTGTGCATTATTTACTGACCTATCCAAAGCTTTTGATTATGTTGATCATGACATACTTCTTAGAAAACTAGAAGCCTATGGCATACGAGGTAATGCTCTTAGTTTAATAAAAACTTACCTACAAGGACGCCAACAATTTACAGAAACTTCAAGAGTATGTTTTAAAACAAAAAAGGAAAAAAAATTTGCATCTTCGTTTAGAACTGTTAAATTTGGTGTACCACAGGGCAGTGTACTCGGTCCATTATTATTCTTATTGTATATAAACGATTTACCGACTCATATGCTTTATCCAATTGTTCTTTTTGCAGATGACAGCACTCTAATAATAAAATGTAGCAATAAAAATAGATATGAGATTGACATTAATAATGCACTCAAAGATTTCATTAATTGGCTAAAGAAAAATAATTTAATTATCAATCTAGATAAAACTAAGGTCATGCACTTTTACCAAAGAATACCAGACAAAGACATGAATGTAACCTATAAAGGACAATCTGTTGACAAAGTAACTACTGCAAAATTTTTGGGAATAATATTTGATAGTCAGCTGAAATGGAAAGCTCATTCTGACGAAGTCTGTAAAAAACTCAGCTCCGCTGCCTACGCATTATATAGTTTAGCTAAGAAGGTTAATATTGATACGGTACTGACAGCATACCACAGTTTAGTTGTTTCAATATTAAGGTATGGAGTAATATTCTGGGGCAACTGTAGTGAGAGCGAAAATATATTTAAAGCACAAAAACGTTGCATAAGATGTATTGCTAATATAAAAGCTACCGACAGCTGCATGCCTCTATTTAAAAAATATAAATTCTTAACTTTCCCTTGTCTATATATTCTGGAAGTAGCTATTTTTGTGAAAACAAACATTCACTTATTCCCGACCTTAAAAGAAACCAGAATTAGGAGCACAAAACTACGATCCAATTACGAAGATAAATTGTGCACAACTGGATACAAAACTGCTTTGTTAAAAAAAAGCATTATCTGTATGGCTCCTCACATTTATAATCATATACCAAAAGTTATTAAGGAACAAGCTGTAAACAAATTTAAAAGGAACCTCAAAGAAATGCTTATTGAAAAGTGCTATTATTTTGTATCCGAATTTCTAAATGACAAGACGTTAAATAATTAGTTGATAGTACATTGACATTTAATTTATACTTACACTATATTTTATTTTAGTAACTTAATTTTATGTTTTTGTTGTTCTGTAGACATTGATATTATTATTATTTTTTTTGCAATGTTTTTGCAATGTTATTAATTCTATTTTAATTGTTATTAATCTTGTACATGAATTTTGTGTTATATTTTAATTTTTTTATACTTACTAATGAATTATGACATTTAACCTGATTATTATTATTATTATTGTTGACTAGGTATTAATTAAACTTAATTCGCATGTTTTATGATGAATTGATTTTAAAATGTTTTAATAGCTATAAATTTGATGTGACTTTTACTTCAATTTTAGACATGGATATTGATTATGAATTATTTAGGTACTAGATATGTTAATTTAAATCGCATGTTTTTCTTCTACACATATACTATCTAATGTTAACATAATATGATTTATAGTCTGAAGTTTTAAATAATATGTAATAGCTTAAACAATTTGACAACGATAAAATTTTGCATGCCGTAAAGGCAGAATGCATAAGGCTCTGAAAAATACTGTAACATCTTACTATTGTACCTGCATTCTAAGAAATAAACGATCTATCTATCTATCTATCACCGGCATATTTATCGGAACACAAAAAAAAGGTCCATAATTAAAAAAATATGGTTTTATTTTAAAATCTACTTACTACACTTCTTTTGTTATTTAAAGTTTCATTTGTTTTACTTAAAATGAGATCACATTAAGAACAGATTTTACGAGTAAAGGCTATTTGTGAAAAATGGTACATTTTTGAACTTTTCATGTAACCGGGAAAAGTGAAAATTAATATCAAAATAACAATTAATTAAATTAGAAAAATGGTGATTAATATTGAGGATTTCCTCCACGTGCTCTTATTAAAGTTTCTACCCGTTTAGGCATACTGAGAATGATGTTATCGATTATATTAGAGATTATCCCAGGAGACCTCCTGGGATAATCTCCGCCATTCCTCAACTACGACGATTCGCAGTTCACCCACGTTGGCAGGAGCTGGAATTCTGGACTTAACTTTTCTTTTCAGCAAGTCCCAAACGTGCTCTATTGCGTTCATATCCGGTGATTCGCTGGCCACTCCATAACAGTGATATTCATATCATTAAGATAAGCTTGAGTTACCCGAGCGGTATGCGGCCGAGCATTATCCTGCATAAAAACAAAATCGTCACTGATATATGGGGCAAACGGTACGACATTTTCTTCTAAAACATCTCTGATATAGCGGTCTGCAGTCAGACTCCCTCTGTCAATCACTACCAAGTCTGTGCGAGCTCCCAAACTAATGCCCGCCCAAACCATTATTGATCCACCACCGTATGCAACTGTAGTTTCAAAATTTGTCTGAATGTATCGTTCTTCTTTGCGTCTGTATATTCTTTGCCTGCCGTCAATTTGATTTAAGAGAATTCTGCACTCATCACTAAACAATACCTTTGGTCCGCGTTCCAAAGTCGATGTTTCTGAGCAAAAGTTAACCTGTTTCTACGATGATTTACCTCGAGCCTTGGAGCCTTGGCGGGCACAAATGAACCCAAAGCAGCTTCTTCGAACCTTCTTCGTACCGTACACTCATTTACGGTTACACCCCGCACCGCTTCTAACTCATGTCGGGCTTGGACGGCCGTCAAACGGGGGTTCCTACGTACACGAAGCCGAATGAAACGATCATCCCTACTCGAAGTGCGTCTTTTTCAGCCTTGTCCTGCTCTTCTCACATAAGTACAGGTCTCCCTGAACCGTTGGATACTGCGATGGATCGTTGAAACTGGTCGACGAAGATCTCTGGATATCACTCTGTAGGTTTGACCATTTCTTCGCATTTCGAGTGCCCTGGCAATCTCCGTTGGGGCTAAGTCAGGCATAATTCAGTCCTCAACTCCAAAAAGATATGCGATTAAAAAAAAAAACTAACAAAAAACAGTATTTCAATGAAATTTTAAATCAAACTCAGAAGGAAGAAATACTCGAAGTTCGCTCCAGATAAGGTGTATTTGAATAAAATTAAAACAATTGCATAAAATGTGATGTTCAGTTGTTTTCTTAATTTGAAAATACTTCTTTTTAAATTAAATGACGTATAAACCAGCCAGCAACCTTATATGATACTGATACCAAACCTTTATTTTATGTTCCGCTAAATATGGCTGGTGTGTGTATGTAATCCCACTGACATTTCTAATGAATTCAATAATTATTTAATTAACTTGACAAATAAACCAAATAAAATTATTTTACCTAATACTAATAATACTTACTTATATTCAAAATTAAATTTTTTTTACTCCATGTTGATACTCTGAAATTAATAGTATAATTGATTCACCTAAAAATACAAAGTCTGAAGGATATGACGGTGTATCTACTAAGGTTATAAAATACTGCAGAAATGAATTAACTCCTATAATTACCCATTTAATAAATATTTCTTTGGAAACGGGCACATTTCCAGAGCTATTCAAATTATCAGTAGTCAAACCTTTATTTAAAAAAGGAGATAAATCGTTATTAAAAAATTACCGTCCTATAAAGCTTATACCCATTTTATCTAAAATATTTGAAAAGGTAATGTACAAGCGACTTATAAAGTTCGTAGAAAAACATAACATAATTAAACGAACAACAGTTCGGCTTCCAAAGTAATAAAAACACTACCACAGCAGCATCTACATTAGTATGGAATATTGTTAAATATTTAAATGATGTAAAGACAACCATCTGCATCTTTTTTGATATGTCAAGGGCTTTTGACTTCGTGTCCCCCAATGTGCTGCTAAGGAAATTGAGTAACCTGGGTATCAGAGGTCCTGCTTTGAACTGGATAGAATCATATTTATTTAATAGAGAACAATATACCGAAGTTATGACTATTACTAAAAAAATATTTTAACCGCCGTGAGATCTAAAGGTAGAGTCAATAGAGTAGGAGTACCCCAAGGCAGTGTTCTCGGTCCACTCCTGTTCTTATTCTATATCAACTATTTTCCTGACATTACGAATTATAATTCCACCCTTTTTGCAGATGACATATCTATACTCATAAAAAATGATAATAATAACACTGATATTGACATATATAATTTAATCAAAAATGTAATCATCTGGATGACTAATAATAATTTAAATATAAATTTGACTAAAACTAACTTAATTGAATTTAAAAATTATAGGACTAAACTAGGCATCTGTGACAAAATTACGTATGAAAATGAGAGCATTAAAAAGGTCACACAATATACCAAGTTTCTTGGTCTGTACATTGATGAGAACTTGAACTGGAAAGCCCATATAGAATCAGTCTGTAGTAAAATAAACAGATTTGTATTTGTACTTGGAAAACTTAAACAAGTTGCATCGATGTATACAATCCTATCAGCCTATCATGGATATGTGGCATCAATTCTAAGGTATGGCCTATTACTGTGGGGTAATTCCACGGATGTTAAAGAAGTTTTGATTGCGCAGAAAAAATGTATGAGAGCTATTTGTGGTAAGCCGCCGCTTGAGTCCTGTAAACCACTTTTTCAAAAACTAAATATAATGACTTTAGCGAGCATGTACATTTACGAACTAGTGAATTATGTAAAAATAAATTATAAATCTCTTAAAAAGGCATGTGACGTATACCCTAGGAATAAGAGAAATCCTGACAGACCAGTGCTTGACGTCATCCCGAAAAATGCATTGTATCAGAAACAATATTATGCCATGTGTATAAAAGCATATAATTCTATTCCATGTCATATAAGATCACTACCGTATAATAAATTTAAAAAGGAAATAAATAAATAGTTAAAACTAAAAAACTTCTACTCGGTAAACGTTAAATAATTATTTAACCTAAAAATAACAATCGATAGCTATTTGTTTTAATATTATTAATTAAATTATTGACATGAAGTAATGATTTTATATGACATTTAGTACTTTAATATGTAATCTTTGCTGACTTTATATTTAACTTGACATTAAGGGCCACTATACATGATTATTACTTTTATGGTGGTTTGTATGTTTTCTGTATTTTTTTTTGTTTGTTACTCATTTATGTCATATTTTAAACAATCCTGACATGTATTATTGTAATTATTTTATAAAACTTATTGAATTGACATTTGAGATTATGATAAAATGACTTTATTTTACATATTTTAATACTGGTTTAATCAATATTATTATCTACTCGATTACTATTAATAATAATGTACTAACTATTATTTTTGCGATTGCTATTATTATTCTAAATGTGTGATGTAAACGTTGTATGATATTCTGTGTTTTTCTGTATTTATGTTTTTTTTTTTATGTTGTTACTTAACCTCTTAAAAGTCTTGACATGTAATTATTAGTGTAAAGTAAAATGAGATAATTGGAATAGAATATTTGTATAATAATGTTAGTATTTTAGAAGCTTCATAATTTAAATTAATCTTATAAATGTTTGCATGCTATCTATATGTAGCTAAAAGTGTCAGAACCTATAAATTTTGTACCAACTATTGTACTTACCACTTTTACAGCAAATAAATGAATTGAATTGAAGCCGGCTGCACGCACGAAAAAACATGACTCATGCGTTACCAAGTACTGTTACCAAGTACCGTTACCTGTTACTGTTACCAAGTACCAGCGTTACCTCGCATTGCCGGTACCTCATTATTATTTTATTATTATTATTATTGTTGTTGTTGTTGTTGTTGTTGACGTTGTCACGTTCAACTATCGTCAGTAAACCGACTTTACAGACAACAACAGTTTTTTTTTTCTAATTTTCCTCATGAGCAAATTTTCTTTTTTTTTTTTTGCTCTCGACTCTCATAGTGGACGGACGTGTTCGGCGTTGTATCGAGTGTTTTTATTTTGCAAGCTGTATTTTGCGCCGTGAAGTCTCTAAACATTGGAGCCCCTACGGAGCCCTGTCTTCCTGGAGCCTTCGCCCCTTCATGTGTGGACTTCGGTGCGTGAATTCGACGTAAGTCGTGTGAATTTACAATTGTAAAGATTTTACATAGTTAGAGCGGGGCTCGAACCCGGTACCTCTGTGGACGAGCTGTCCTGAGACTCCTGTACCGCTAGACCACGGCGACGTGAGCCGACGTTGCAAATTGAACGTTCGCTATCACACTGCCGTCTAGAATAATTATATCGACAGAGATGAATTGCCACGGATGTAAGAATGTTTCAAGTAATCACAACTCCTTGAAATGCAATGGTTGTCAATCTAGATACTGCTATGAGGGCCTTAACGTTACTGTGGAATCTAATAAACAATTAAGTGCTGCACAACTACCTTCACTGAGATGTCCCTTTTCTGAAAACGTAACGAGGCGCAAATATAACGACGATGACACTCCGGTGAGCCGAAATCGCAAATATGATCTCCGAGACGCCTCGCCGAACGCATAATTTAGTCATAATTTAGTCAAATTACAACAGAGTCAAACGTTGCTATGAAGTTTCCTTCAGGCACTGAAAAAACTAGCGAAACCAGTCACATTAGAAAATATTAGCAAGCTTATGGATCAGAAATATAGATTATTATTAGATAATAGATTTCTCAGAACTTGCGAGCTGTACTGTTGAAGGGCATGAAGGATATGGTTGCTGTGGAAGTTAGGAATGCCATCGGCGGTAAAAGCAGATTTCATGACAACTACAGATTTTATCACCATGGAACAAAACGATATTAAACGGGATATCGCTGAAAAGAATAATCGTATCAAGCAGTTAGAATATGAGCTATCTACATCCCAAAACTCACTAACGAAGCTTCAAATTCGTCTATTAACCATGGAAAAAATATCGCGGACCTCAATCTCGAAATACATGAGGTACGAGAAACCAAGTCTGAAAATTTGATCGCATTGTTTAAGGGCCTCTGTCAGTGTTTAGATGTCGTGATATACGAAAGTGACCTCAAAGTGTGTCATCGCGTTGCGAAGATGGATCATAGTTCAAAGAGACCGCGGAACATCCTGGTCACCCTCTCATCGCAACGCCTCCGTGACACGTTATTATCAGCAGCCACTCGTTTCAATAAGTCCCATCCTAACGATTAGTTGTCTACTTCGCAAATTGGTTTGTCCGGTACTAGTTGTAGAATATTTCTATCCGAGCACTTGTCACCTGAGACTAAAGAAGTGCACAGCTTGGCACGCAAGTTTTGTAAAGAAAAAAATTACAAGTTTGTATGGGTCCGTTTTGGTAACATCTATATTCGTAAAATTGAAACGAGCCCGGCCATTTTAGTGAAGAATTCTGAGACGTTAACTTTTCAGTGAAGATACGTGATTTACACACCACAAATTATAACACTCACGTTGATAGTTCGAAACTGTGTTTATTACGGTCTTTTACATGAATTTTGGGAACAAACTCACACTAAAAACTTATTAAAACTACCGGAGAAGCAAACCCAGCCACCATTGCCGATTGCGTCCGCGCTCTCGAATGTTCCGTCACCCTCTAGCGGGGAATAGGTGAAAATATGGCGCGATACCGAGATGGCGGGCGGATTCGCCTTCCGGAGGCCGTATTGCGCGGCAATTTGAAATTATCTGGCGCTACATCCTCCCCCTCCAAGTCACTAGACCGTCCCGGTTGTGACTTGGGTCTACCCCTCGACTTAGCGGCAATAGGCTTGGATTCTCCGACGTAGGGAGTGAGCTGGCTGATATGGTACTTGCCTTTCACCACGTCCTGACTATCCACGACACGTACGAGACGTGGTACGCGATACGACGCGGCTAACCTTAAAGGGACCTATGCGACGCGGAGCGACTTTCTTCGTAACACCTTTAGCTGCTTGGCTGAGGGCGTTATTGGTGACCCACACAAGGTCCACCTCCTGAAAAGAGAATCCTTCTATTCTGCTCCGATCGACAACTTTTTTCCGAAGATCTTGCTGATGCTCATGCCTCCAACGAACCTCTTGTTAGTTGTCTACAAAGTTCTTGAGATAAGGGGTGATCTGGGGTACAAAATTTTCTTGCTCGACAATAGCACGTATGTCATTAAGCACATGAATAGGAGACCGAAGCTCACGAGCAAAGTTCAAATAGGCGGCGGTATGACCAGTTCCTTGGTTATAGGCCGTATTAAGCGCAAATCTCACCGCAGGAAAAGTCTTCGGCCAGTCTTGATGACTGATATTGACCAAGATCGCCAACATGGCTTTCATGTCGCGTTTCTTACGCTCTGCGGGATTTGCTTCCAGGTGATACACCGGTGTAAGGGCTTGATCGATCCCTAAGGCCAACATGGTCTTCTGCATGACCGCGGAAACAAACTGAGTGCCGTTATCACTCACGACACGTCTGGGCAACCCGTAACGCAGGAAGAATTCCTCAATCAGAACCTTGTCGCATTTCTCAGAGGTAGCTTCATCAAGGGCGGAAAGCTCTACCCACCTCGTGGTAGTGTCTTCTATCAAGATTATCCATTTTTCACCCTGAGTATCTTCTGGTAGGGGCCCGAATAAGTCCATAGCCATAACTTCGAAACGCTGGCGTATGGCCGGTGTTTGTAACAAACCAGCTGGCTTCAAATTAGTAGGCTTGAAAGCCTGACACAAATCACATGACCCGTGATATTGAGTAACGTACTGACGCATCTGGGGAAAATAATACCGTTCCTTGATCTTCTTCAGAGTTCGTTCGATACCGAGGTGTCCAGCTGTAGAAGCGTCGTGGAGCTCCTTCATCAGTTCATCTCTGAGGGATAGCGAAATTACCAACTGAGGCTCCTCAGTCTCGCTATCAGAATCTACACGGAAAAGAACACCCTGGGACACGTAGTACCCTCTATCTGTCCACCTGTTATAATCGTGATCGTCTTTGAAGTCCTTCAAGATTTTCTGAGTCTCCGGATTTTCGAGCTGCGCAGCGCGGATCTCAGCGCGTCCACGGTGACGTAAGTCGATTGACACAGGACATAAATCACACGATTCTTCTATTTCATCTGGAAACGCAGGACGACTCTACGAATCGGCGATGATGTTACTTTTCCCTGGAGTATACTCGAGGTCTAGGTTATAAGACTGCAACTTAATTGCCGACCGAGCGAGGCGACCTTTAGGGGTCTTGAGCGACAATAGCCACCGCAAGGGCTGGTGATCTGTACATACCCTGATATGTGCGCCTTCAACATATCCTCGAAATTTGTCGAGAGCCCATACAACAGCCAGCGCCTCTCTTTCGGTCGTATTATAATTGCGCTCCGCCGGCGACAATAACCTACTCGCATATTCGATAGATCTACGGACTAACGGAGCATTGAAGTCCGGCTGACGAAGAATGGGTGCAGAAGTAAGCTTCTCCTTAAGGGATGCAAAAGCTTGAGCTTGAACAGCATTCCATATCCAGCTCGCGGTTCTTCTTACTCAGCTGTCAGAGGCCGGGCTATATCTGAGAAATTAGGAATAAATTTCCTGAACCAAGCACACGTCAGTGTAAATGTTCTCAGCTGCTTCAGATTAGCCGGTGGCACCATCTCCAAGATAACTCGAACCTTCTCTGGGTCAGTCTGTATCCCATTTACTGAAATCACGTGACCGAGGTAAGTTACTTTATCACGAGCAAACGCACATTTGTCACGATTTGCTTTCAATCCGAATAATCGGAGTCTATCAAAGACTTTTTGTAAGTCTTTCATGTGTAATTCCATGTTCTCGGACACCACTAAAATACCTAAATACGCAACAACACAGACATCTTTGAGCTCTGATCAAAACCGATCTATCAAGCGCTGGAACGTCGCTGGAGCATTCTTTAATCCGAACGGCATCCGGCGGAACTGGAACGTCCCGAAAGGTGTTGTGAACGCAGTTTTGTGACGGTCTTCAGGCGCGACTTCGACTTGCCAATAGCCGGCCTTGAGATCAATAGTGGACATCACACAATCGGCTTTAGGCGGCGGAACTGCTACTGGGAGGCTATCACCCGTATCGATGTGATGTACTGCCATCGGAGTCGGCGCTCCCCCTGGCGAAAAGATATCTTCGTTACCTACGAGCACTGATGAAAGAACTTCCCTTTCAAGAGCAGTCAATAACGTTCCCTCATTCTCGCGGAGCACCAAGGAAGAACAAACAAGAGAAGTGACTTCACCCTCGAAATGTAAAGAAAAGTAAGTACGACTTTGATTTACCGCATTCTAAGTAAACCGATTTAACTTAAAGTCAAGTACCATACCAGCGTACCAGCGTCGCGTATAAAATTCATAAGTTTTATGTCAACATTGACATCCTTACACTTAACATTTTTCACTAGTACATCTTTCATAGAAATTTTTGCGGCGGTATCCCCGAGAAAACAACCACTAACACCAAAAATCTTAATTTTTATTTTAGGTCACGCGCGCGCATCGTTTGGCGCTCTGCCGACCGCAGAAACGGAGAGCGACTGGAGAGGAGCCGATGTCGTAGGCAGCTCATCCTTCTTTTTGCAGTTCGTACATTTTGCTCGAATCACTCCTGGAGTGCCACACCCGAAACATACTTTAGGCGATGGCTTTGCCTCTGGTCTCGATTCACTTGGGCCCGTCGTTACCCTGCGTGGTTGTAGTATATGACAAACATCCTTCTCATGGCCAAACTTCCTGCAGTATCCGCAACGGGATCTGGCTTTGGGAGTAGAACTACCACTCGAGGTACTAGGTACAGGCGGTGAAATCACAGCAGGCACTGAAGCGACGTGATGTGGAACTACCACAGCTGGGATAGCCGAAGCAGAGGAAGCAGGGGTACGCACTTGTGTTCGCGTGCGACTTTCCTCTAGGAGATCTTCTACGGAGCGAGCCTTCTCTAGTAGCTCGGCGAACGAAGAGAAACTGGCGAGAGACACTCTCTCACACAGTCGTCGATTGAGTAAGCCGTATATCATATCCAGCTGAACAGGGTTTTCGGGTAATGTGTAGTGGCAGCTGTGCAATTAAGGCTCTACACATGAAAACGTCTATCTTCTCATCAGTTTGCTCTTTACTAAAAAGTTCGCGATAAATCTTATTCGGTGGGCGGCGAAGACCAAATGTCTGCCGCAGGAGCTGAATGGCGTCAGGCCAAGTCGACACGGAATGTTTCACGCCTTGCCACCATATGCCAGCAATCCCCGTCAATAACATAGGGAGACCACGAAGCGCAATGCTATCATCCATGGTGACACATTCTTTATAGACCTCTATGGAGTCTATGAAACCGATGACGTCGGTGCCTTGAGCTCTGTCAAATCTTGCAGAACATCTCGCGAAGTTGCTCTTGGCTCCCCATCACACTACGGCGGCGGGCCAGTAGTACGCAGAGCAGAGATTAGTAGTTGTGGATGCTGATCCGTCATAGTTATAGATGTGGAAGTCGTGCCTACAGGCGGCAACATAGTCAAGGTACTCGAGTGCGGCGTAAACATATGTGTGTGTGCACCTTGCACCGGGGGGGACACAGTATGTTGAGTGGGTGGTATCGCATCACCACCAGGGGCAGCTTCGGCGTCAGCAGACGCCGCGGCGGAAGCTGTCTAAACACGTTTTCACAATTATAATACTAAATAACAACAAATGCTTTTCTGATGCAAGTATGAAGAAAAAGTATGTGTAGTGTACAAAACAGTTTGTCACCATGATTTCATCGTATTAGTTCACCAACAGTTAAGAAACAGCCTCAAACCATTGCCTAGTGATTAACTTTTTAGTAGCGTTAACTGAACAATTAAATAAATCAAGGTCGTGAAGCTTACTTAAGTCGTTAAGAGAGTTAGATGACCTTATGAAGAAAGAGTTTTTACGATAATTAGTATGGGAAAAAGTAGTATAGAGAGGGTTATAGGATGAGGTTCTGGAGGATCGTGACGGGACTTTTAAGTTTATTTTGGAAAGGAGATGAGGAGAATCTATTTTTTGCTGTGCGATTTTCAGTAGAATCGAGATGTCAGCTATTCGACGTCTGTAGTATAAAGGTAGAAAATGGTACCTTCTGCATCTCGACTCGTAGTTAGTATCAAGTGTTCCGCACTTAAATTGTAGAAATCTCGTAAATCTTCTTTGGACTCTATCCGGTTGATATGGGTGCTGTATTGTGGGTTCCATATTTGAGAGCAATACTCAAGGACGCTGCGAACATATGAGCAATAAAGGATCTTCAGTATATTATATTTTATATTTTTAAATTGAGAGCTCATTCTTATGACAACACCCAGTAACCTATTAGCTTTAGAAACAATGTAGTCTAGGTGCTTAACATATGTTAGCTTACAATCGTGAATGACACCTAGATCTCGAATCTCGGAAACTTTTTTCAGCTTCTGATCCTTCATAAAGTAGGAGAAATTGTCAACGGTTTTAATTGCACGGCTGAAAGTTATTGCACAACATTTACCGGTGTTCAGGTTTAGTTTATTGGCACTACAGTATCTCTCGAGTCTGCCAAGGTCCTCCTGCAATAAGAGACAATCGTTAAGTCCTTCGATTTTTTTAAAAACTTTCATGTCATCTGCATACAGAAGAAATTTAGAATGATGAAAACATGTATGTATATCGTTGATGAATATATTAAATAGCAAAGGACCCAACAGCGAGCCCTGAGGGACACCTGAGGGCACTTTATTCCATTGAGAGGTAAAACCGTTGACAACAACTGCCTGCGATCTATTTTGAACGTATGAAGTGAACCATCTGTACAGATTTCCATGGATTCCAGCCGTATAAAGCTTTTCTAGGAGTAGGGAGTGATCTATACGGTCGAAGGCTTTGCTGTAATCCGTAAAAATGGCATCAACCTGACCACCTGAATCCATATTCTCTGTAACAAATTCCATAAAAGATAAAAGATTGGATGTGGTCGATCTGTGCTGTAGAAAGCCGTGCTGCTCAGGAATAAAGAGAGTTGAGAGAGAGCTGTAAACTTGCTTGTAAATAATTTTTTCTAAAAGTTTGGCGAATATGCATAATTTTGAGATGGGTCTATAATTTTTTATTTCGTTTTTACTGCCACTCTTATGGATTGGTGATACGAAAGCAGATTTCCAAATTATTGGGACTATGCCTTGTACAGACCGTTTAAATAATAAAGTAATAGGTTTCATCAAAGAATCTGAGCACTGAACTATAAGATGGGGTGGGACGCTATCTGGGCCTGCACCTTTGGTTTGGTCAACTGCAGTTAATAGTTGCTTAACGTTATGAGCTAATATTTCAATATTAGTTACGATAGAATTATTAAAATAAAATAAGTTTTGTTTTATACAAGTGGTGTTAGTGATTGGTGGAAGGAAGGTACTGTTAAAGTAGGTCGAAAAAAGAGAACAGGCATCTGCTCCAGAGGTGGCGGTATACCCCTCATAGGACAAAGAAGAAGGAAGAGCGTTAACATTTTTGTTGTTTTTTATAAAGGACCAAAAGAGTTTTGGGTTTTTTACTATTGAGTATTCACATTTTTCAATGTAAGATTTATAACAGCTTTCTTCCAAAATCTTAGCCCTTTTACGCAGTAGCGAGAACGTATTGTAATCATTTGTATTCCCATAGGTTCAGTATTTACGGAAGTATTTATATTTCTCTTTAAGAATCTTTTTGAGGGCGGAACTATACCAGCCTGGGAAATTTTTACGATTGTTTACATATTTTTGAGGAATATCTATGATGTTATATAAACACTCGTAAAAGGCAGTCGTTGCATCTTCTAATGAACCTTCGCTGAGACACTCATTCCAATTTATTTTGTTTAGTTCCATATTAATTTTAGTATAGTTACCTAAAGTATATATTATATACTTCTTCCGCGGATTAATTTCGAGAAATTTTAGGTTTTTCAAAGTTAAGGTTATATCTAAGGATTTGTGATGGGCATCTTCAGGTACTAATGGGGCACCACAAGCCAAGACTGAACATTGAGTATTCGATAGTACCAAATCCAGGATTCTTCCGTTAATATTTTTGCAAAAATTAAATTGACAAAGGTTACACTCGATTAAACTATCTAAAAAATTGTTTGAGTTTCACCTATAGCACTAGAATATTGAAGATTATTTTCGTATTCTGAGTTCCAGATAATGTTGCTCAAGTTGAAGTCGCCCATTATCACAAATAAGTCGTTTGGACATGAGTTCACAATTAAAGATAAATTTTGCATAAAATTAGTTAGTTGCATATTAAAAGAGTTACCAAGATTAGCTTTGCATAAGTAAATAGTGCAGAAATGTATCATTTGCCTGGAATGGGGCGATGTTTTTAAGGTAACTGTCACCCAAAGATTTTCTGCAGAGGATGACCATTCCGGCCGGTCGACTGCTGTATATTCCCTTTTTATAGCAAATAATACGCCACCGCCGTACTTTTCATGTGTGACGTTGTAATCCCTATCCCTGCGGTAAACAACATATCTATCATCGAACAGATCACCGTCGCACACGCTGCCGACGAGCCATGTCTCTGTTAATGAAATCGAGTCATAACTTCATAAGAGTTTAGCATTACATTTCTTTTAATGTCATGGGTTTTTGTTCTAAGTCCTCGAGGGTTTTGGTGGTAGATATTAAAATTATAGCAAGCCATTAAACGCAGTGATTAACAGAATAATAACATTGTAAAATATTTTAAGTTTGGTGTAATATTGTGTTGGATAGAATACGAAACCCAATCGGCGATTTATGTTAAAGCGGTAAGTGTGTAATAATGTAACATTTACTGAGATAGCAGCATTTAGGTAGTGTAAGTTTATAAAAAAAGTATTATAGTAATATTTTGATACTCTTGAAAGCAAATTATAGTATGTAGTATGAATACAATATAACTCACAACAAGTTTCACCCGTTATTTTAGTATACATATACCTAATCCTAAACCAACAGTAAACAATGAAAGTGAAAAAATAACATGTAGAAAAACCCTTGCTTTTAGAAATATTGTAACGTATAAATAATATGTTCGCATGACGTTGGTTCTAATAAAAATAATGTTGTGAACCTTGCGATATAGCGAATCATTTAAATAAGTACCTATATCTTGTGAGTCGTTTTTGATGAAAGTTTATACAATTGATGTTCGTAGTTAATTTACTTGCTTTTAGTGTAGGAATATGGTATAGCGGGCGAATGATAGTTATTAAGCATCGTAAATAGGAAACAAAAAATAAAAAATACCTTATGTCTATAGCTAATAAACGTAGAAAACTCATTATGAATTCGTTTAACTTTATCATAAAATGAATAATTCGGAAATATTTAATGTACTTAGGTATTTGAGGAAGAAATATTATAACACCAATTTATGTGAAGTGCGGTAGTACGGTGAGGTGCAAGGAAGTTCGGACGCAGGACAGTGTTAGTACAAGCGATTGTAGGCGTTAAAGCAATACGTATTCTAGGCGGCCCGTACGAGATTTCTACAATAATAAGCCAACTTACGTGCGAGATTTGAGTAACTGCTACAGTACAAGTGATATAAAAGCCAGAGTTTCTCAAACTGTTAGGTTCCATAATATTAAATAAGTTTATAAGAGTTTTTTGTATAAAGTTTTTCAAATTATTTTTGATATGTCTTTTTCGCTTTTTATAAAATATACAGGTGAGTTGTCCGATTTTCTTGCCAGGATCTTACAGTGTTTAACCCAGATGTACTTGAAATTATTTTCTTTGGCTGCAGATTTAGCCTTGTTTAGCAGTTTTTTGTTGCGTTGGGTCAGGTGATCGTTGATACATAGGCTGTACACTAAAAGTATCGGGAATGGAATATTTCCACTATTTTAAAGCTCCTTGGTTTTAAAAATCGAATACCGTTTATTTGTTTAAAAAAAGATATATATATATATATATATATATATATATATATATATATATATATATATATATATATATATATATATAATATATATATATATATATATATATATATATATATATATATATATATATATATATATATATATAACATATTATTCAATACAAGTCAAAATTCATACAAGTCGCAAGTGTGTTCATGCCCTAATAAAATGGCCATAATAACAAAAGTTCTACTTCCCTCTAAGCAGCTATAACTTTAACACTACTCGAAGTGCGCCCACCAACGGCCATAGGTATCCAACAACCTAGGCGTCGCACTATGGAAAATGGTAGAACTAGAGCATATCATAAATGGTTTTTAAAAATATCACAATTTGAATGAAATATTTATTGCATTCGATACTCTAATAATCCTAATCAGACATTTTTTTGTACTAAAACTGCATAATTTTTTTTTTTTTCATAGGTTGAAGTAAGTTGAAGTAGCGGATGGCTCATTCAAATGTTTGCATACACATAATTCAAATGAATATTGTGAAAAAAGTATTTAGCACATGCATGCGGTTTTATACATTTTTAAAAAGGATATTTTATGTTCTTAATAATGAGCTATTAACTTTTTTTAATATGCTTTTTATTTTTGAGTAAGTACTTAAAAATTGACATACCCTATTTTTCACTTTTTTTTTTCGTCGAAGGTTTTCACATTTACCCACGTCTCCCCACGCGCAACATTATGTGTTATTTGATATCCTAACTATTCATAAATGAAAAATTAAAAAAGTCTGCTGCGGAAGTTTGCGGCCCTGGAAGTTATGGGACAAAATGTGATAGAGATCGGAGTAGATAGTTCGGTATCTTTTGCGGTTACTGCTGACATAGTTTACAAAAACAATATTAACCACAATATTTTGATAGCAATAGCTTATCATCTATTTTGCACTCGTCCTGCGTAAGTAAATATGCATAACATTGATATTAGTACATATTTCATATTTAAAAAAACAGTATATAAGGGGAAGCAAATATCTTCAAATTGCACACTTCAGCGTGTATTTCATATTAAGTGACACTTATTTAAATTGGTTATTTCCATTAAAATGTCAACTTTCAACTGTACTAAGGGCGATTTCATCATTCCCTATATCGAGCGTGGAAGAACCTTGGAATCGTTGTCCATAGTTCTACAGCAAACATTAAATGTTTCTGAAAACAACTTGTGTTTTGTAATTGGTGACATTCAAAGACATATTCTGCCTTCTTTCAATATGCGCTGGGCTCAAGCATCACGGAAAAAGGACAAATTTATTCGGAATAATACAAGCTGGCTGGAGTCAGGATATTCAGTACAATTTCCGGAGTCTGAAGCACATTCACTGCCATCAACTTCTGGTGAACGAGGAAGACCGTGCATTGCTTATGGAGACTCCTCAGAATCAACAAAGAAAAGGAAAAACACTCTTTTACTAGAAGAAGGATTTGGGCACATTTGTAACGCATTTTTGCAAGGACTGCGGGCCTTAGGTGAGTATGCAGAAGCTCATCTTGTTGAAGAGCTAAGAAACTCTGAGAGCGAAAAGAAAAAAGTTTTCTCGACTATGTGGAAAGAGTCCAACCAAATGAAGATTTTATCTGATACAGAAGCATTGAGTGCTTTTATTGATTTGGATCTAACTAAAGCACAATATATGTACCTAAGAAATTTAACCAACGAAAGAAAGTGTACAATGTTTCCCCCATATTACAAAATACAAGAAATAAAACAAACTTGCTATCCACCATCTTCTACAATCGAAATCACAAATACTTATGCTAAAGTGATTAATATACAAGACTTACTGGACCACACAGTTGCCAGAATTTTAAAAATTGATTCAGTTTTCCAAGAACAACACAGAAATTTAATCTTTTACTGTAAATGGGGATGTGATGGTTCATCTGGCCAAAGTCAATACAAGCAGAAACTGCCAGAAGAATCGGAAACTATTTCAGATGCCAATCTGTTTGTCACTTCATTAGTTCCCATTAGATTAATTGATGACTTCTCAAAGGCCATTATTTGGCAAAATCCAGTACCTTCATCTGTTCGTTATTGTAGACCCATTTCTATTGAATTTTGTAA
This sequence comes from Phengaris arion, assembly GCA_963565745.1. NCBI lineage: Eukaryota > Metazoa > Arthropoda > Insecta > Lepidoptera > Lycaenidae > Phengaris > Phengaris arion. The sequence continues at coordinate 17,404,163 of OY751449.1, read as the reverse complement.
AGAAACTCCTGAAAAAACTAAGGCAGTTGTAGACGAAATTACCAGAAAAATTGAAACTTTACGCCCGTCATTAATAAACAAAGATGGTGTTGCAGTAAATGTGAAGCACAAACTTTTTCTAACAATGATTGATAGTAAGGTGGTTCAGGTCCTAACAGAAACTCCATCGGGTTCTACGTGCACGATATGTGGGGCTACTCCTCGACTTATGAATGACCTATTAAAAGTGACTGCTAGACCTGAAAATGAAAGTGCTTACCAATATGGATTATCCACATTGCATGCCTGGATTCGCAGCATAGAAATCGTATTACACATATTTGCTACAATCTTGACTTTAAGACTTGGTCTGCTACAACAGAAGAAAAAAAGAAATTGAATAAAGAAAAGAAGGAATTTGTTCAAAAACGTTTCAGGGAAGAGCTAGGATTAATTATCGACAAACCTCGTCAAGTAAGTGGAAACTCAGGTGATGGAAATACGGCACGAAGGTTCTTTTACAATTACACTTGCTCGGCGAACATAACAGGTGTTGATGAAACATTGATTAAACGCTTGTATATTATTTTACAAGCTCTATCTTCTGGAATGATGATCGATCCCGAAAAATTTGGAATTTATGCCTTAGAAACTGCGCGAATTTATGTTAGTAACTATGATTGGTACTACATGCCATCCTCCGTGCACAAATTACTTATACACGGAGAAAACGTGATCAAACATTTTTCTGTTCTTCCTATTGGGCAACTGTCGGAAGATGCACAAGAGTCGCGCAATAAAGACTACAGAAATATGCGCCTGCACCATGCCAGAAAATGTTCCCGTATAGCTACAAATGAAGACGTATTTAAAACGCTTCTATATACTTCAGATCCATACATTTCAAGTTTAAGAAAACCTTATGAGAGAAATGTGAAGGATCTTGATGAAGAGGCACAAGTCTTTTGAAGGTGGTACCTGAAGGTGATCCTACATTTACACCGGAATGGAAGTAATTTTAGTTAGGAATAGCGAGGATAATAACAATTAGATATAACATTATAAGTAACTAAAACCTAGTTATATAAAACCAATAATATTATAAGATTTGTCTAATCTGAGATCAATTAGTTTGGTGTGAGGTATAGATAGGTACTATACGATTTTAAAATTTTATGTATTTTATTATGCTTGTGTGATAAGTAATTGTTTAAGTTTTCTTAATTTTACTCATATTAGTACTTATTTATAAAAAATAAACATATAACTACTCGTATTACTTTTTTTCTCTTTTCTTTTTTTTTAACCTAAAATAAATATATATACACATACAAAAATTTATTATTTTAAAATCTTTGTTGTATACATGTGCCAAATCTCAATACAATACGATGAAAAACCTTGAAGTTACAGATTTTAGATCCGATACGGACCCAAATTTTTCCACTGTGCGTCGTCGGGCGGCGAGGCGGCAAAGTAAACAGCGTTTCGGCGACCACACGGCACCGACGACACTCGATGCAACGTAAACTTATTACGTCGTTGCAATCGTCAAAACAAGCGAGTTATTATTCTCACTTATTCTCACTATAGTCACTCACGAATTTACTTTTACGAGTTTAGGCACTTCAAGTGTTCTCGAGAATATTCGATTAAAACATATAACTAGTCCTTGTAACCGCAAAATAACGAATAATCTAGATTATTTACGAAACCGTTTGTAATAACACTACTGATTACCGAAAAGCACTTGTTTTCTAGTTCGTTTTACAAGTGAGAAAATTAAGTGAGTTTTTATAGTAACGTTCCCAAAAGTTTTAACACCAAGTACAGTTCAACTGAGTACGAAACCCGATAGGTATATAAACAAAACATCTTTTGTGGTGTAATTACAGTCCTAAATTACCGGACACAAGAAAAGAACCGAAGACAGTCTAAAAGCACTACGCGGGCTCACACTATTCTAGAATTTTGTCGCTAGAAGTGAGATTTCGGCAAGCCTAGGTAACCTATTAGAGTAGGTACGCTTCACAACTAGGATGAAAACAAAGTTTCTAGAACCACTCCACGTGAAATAAAGCTCGTAGACACAGTTCTTATCACGGTAACCCAGTAAATTGTTCACTGGTTTGCACTGTAACTATTTATGTTCACTTTTCTTTTGAAAGAAGAAAACCGGTTTATACTCGTTAGTCCGGCCAAACGTTGGGCACCAATTTTACTGAAGATACGTGATTTACACACCACAAATTATAACACTCACGTTGATAGTTCGAAACTGTGTTTATTACGGTCTTTTACATGATTTTTGAGAACAAACTCACACTAAAAACTAATTAAAACTACCCGAGACGCAAACCCAGCCACCATTGCCGATTGCGTCCGCGCTCTCGAATGTTCCGTCACCCTCTAGCGGGAAATAGGTGAAAATATAGCGCGATACCGGGATGGCGCGGGCGGGCGGATTCGCCTTCCGGAGGCCGTATTGCGCGGCAATTTGAAATTACCTGGCGCTACAACTTTGTAATTTTTGTAATATATTTTCCTGATTTTATATATAAATTATCGTCTCCTTCACAATGTTTAACATCTACTACTAAAATGTAAACCGAATACGTAGCAAATTATCACAATTTCGTTAAAATGTTTTAAATTGTGATTAGGACATCATATGTTTGACGGAAACGAACTTAAATAAAAGTGTTTTCGATGGCGAAATCATGGACTCCCGCTACAATGTATTTAGGCGTGACCGAGTAGAGACTATATCGACTAAAGTTTAAAGTTTAACTCCTCCCGAGTTTTGTTAGCAGTACATAAAAATTTTCATGTTATCCGTCAGGCATCATGGGATAGTGATATGGAGGATGTCTAGGTAACTCTTTTACCTCATTCGAGTGATGGCCCACGCCTGAATTGTTTGCTATTTGCAAAAGTGTTTGTTATTTGCCGCCCGACCTAACCCACAACCATTTTTAACGCTTCTATGGCCACTGTCAAAACTTATTATTGAATTGCTTTCCTGCTGACAATTTCTTACTTGTGGTGATTTTAACACACCTGACTATTACTTAGCTTGCTTAAATAACACAACCGCTTCCACATCACCGCTTATACATAACAGAAAGCTTTATCTACTAAATGAATTTCTATCACTATGCAATCTAAATCAGTGTAACAGTGTCACAAATGCCTACGATTGTCTTCTTGTATTAGTCCTTTCAAATGTGGATAATTTACTCGTAAGTGTAAGTGATGAACTCGCGTTAAGCACACAGGACAAGCACCATCCTGCACTTTTAATAACTGTATCTCTACCTGGAATTGCTAAAGAGCTTCGTCGATGTCCAGCGGTATGGCTTAATTTCAGGAAATGTGACATTGTAAACATTAAATCGTGAGTTGAAAGTCGTAAATTGGCAGGACATTTTATATTTCAATGATATTAATATTTGCACTGACACCTTTTATGATACTTTTCTTAATATAATCAAAAGACACACTCCTACAGTGTCTTACAAATATTCGACATATCCCATTTGGTATAGTAAAGCTTTAATTAAATGTAACCAAGAAAAAAACAAATTTCATAAGCTATTTAAAAAATACGGCAATCCTCGTGACTATGATTTATTTTCATTACTTAGACATAGGTGTAAAACTCTAACTAAAGTATGCTACGATAGATATATCTTAGTTACTGAGGATTCTCTTAAAATTGACATCGAATCATTTTGGCGTTTTGTCAATAGCAGAAAAGGTCAAGTTTCAATACCCAACACTATGAAGTTTAAGGGGATGACGTTTTCTAGTGGTCAGGAGGTGTGTGATCTCTTTTCTCGTTTTTTTGCTTCGGTCTTTGATAAAAAATCCGATTTTCGAAGTGATGATAACCGTACTACTAGTCACTCAGATTATGAAAGAAAGTGTTTTCCTAACACATTGTCTCATATATCAATCGAGCAGAAAGATATAATCATGAAAATTAGATGCCAATAAGAGAGCAGGACTGGATCTGTTACCTCCTTCATTTATAAAGCTTCTCGGAAAGGAATTATCCATTCCTCTGTATATTATTTTTAAGAAGACTTTAGTCAGCGGCACTTTCCTTGACCGTTGGAAGACTACACATATGTGCATTGTATTTTTATATATGGGGATGATATCATCCCCATATATAAAAATGGTGACAAGGCTTACTGCAAAAATTATCGGCCTATAAGCATACTTACATGTTTTGCAAAAACATTCGAATCCTTAGTTTATAATCACATTTATAGTCATATGAAACCACTTCTTTCACACAAGCAACACGGTGTTAAGAGTCGCTCGACAGTCACAAATTTGTTAGAGTACAAAAATTATATCTGCCAAGCTTTTTCTGTTGGTGGTCAAGTGGACTCTATATACACAGACTTTTCTAAGGCCTTCGACAAGGTACACCATCAGCTTCTTTGTCGTAAAGTATCATCTTATGATATACACGGAAACTTATACAGATGGATATGCTCATACCTTAATAACAGGAATCAATTGGTCGCGCTAAAGGGCTTTATCTCCTCACCGTCTAGTGTTAGATCGGGGGTACCTCAAGGCTCCCACCTAGGGCCACTCTTCTTTATTATTTTTATTAATGACTTAATTCTAAGACTTTCTTGTAATTGCCTCTTGTACGCTGACGATTTAAAGGTATTTACTTTAATATCGAAAGCAGAATACTGCTTAGCCCTTCAGCAAGATCGATGCAATATCGGATTGGTGCAGCGCTAATCGAATGTGTTTGAACATAAACAAATGCTCAGTTATATCGTTTACTTAAAAACGGAACAAAATTATCTGGCAATATAACATTGATGGTCAAACACTTAACCGCGTACAAGTAACCAAAGATTTAGGCATCCTTTTTGACGACAAACTTTCATTTCGGGCCTATTATGATCATATTATTTGCAAAGCAAATCAACTTCAAGGATTTGTTTTAAGAGCAACGAAAGACTTTAAAAAACCTAGCAGCACCTTATACTTATTTTCTGCTCTGGTAAGGACTAGGTGTTTTAGAATATGGAAACCTGTATGGTCTCCGAATTACAAAGCACATGTAGAAAATATTGAGCGCGTTCAGAATTTTTTTTTCAAAATCCCTTGTTATCGTCACTTCCCCGGTCGATCTGATTTAAATTACCATGACAGACTAATTTATTTCAAAGTACAGACTCTTGAAAGCCGTCGCATATTTTTCGACCTATCGTATTTCTACAAAATTATAAACTACATTATTGATTCACCGGAGCTACTGTCTCAAATTAGTTTTAACATTAAGGTGGTTCGTTTTTCATACAAAAATAAATCGGCATTCACAAGCTAAATATTAGTAGATATGCCTCGATATTTGCGTAGGGAATTACTTTGGGCAGCTGAGAGTTACAAAAATGAAAAAATGTTATTTTATATGTTTCATAAGCCCATCAATGCCAATAACTGTTCTTGAAGTACCAGGAAATGAAGAATTCATTAAAATGATGGTACCAAAGCTTGTAGATTTCTACATGAAATCAATTATGCCAGAAATTGTTCTGAGGCGGGTTCCAAAGGGAGCCAAATGCATAGATCTTGAATAGTAAGTAAATTTGAACTGTTCGAGACAAGTTTTACATAGCATTATTTTTTCACTAATGTTATATAATTGGAAATATCTTCATACATATGTTTTCCTTTTTTTTTAGGATCTGCGCCTGTCGGTGGTCTTGCTTGAAGCTCAAGAAGGGTGATAAAATTGAATACCTATGTATTTAGTGAAAAAAATTAAAAGACATGTGTAAAAATATTGTTTTATTCAAAAATACCACATATTTTATAAAGATAATAAAATGGCATAGCTATACAATTTATAAATAATATAAAATAAACAAAAAAATAATTATTATAAAATTGAAAAACAAAAAGACAAACTTGACTGGAGGAGATTTGAACCACGTACCTAGTGATTGCACGTTCGCGGCATTTACACGTTAGTCCATTACTTATGATATTGTTTTGATGAAATTAGCGTTTAGAATAATCATAAGAATACAATATGTTAGTGTGAGTGTGTGGTTTAAAATATTATACACCAACTTTCAACCGACATTCTTGAATGATTTTCCTTTGATAAACTAAAATATTTTATAAAATATATTAAGCCTAATTGACAAATAGTTCGCGAATATAAATTTTAAGCATCTAAATGCAAAGGTCTATTTGTAAAATAAATAAAACCCTTGTTTTGCATAAGTGGCGTCATCTAGCGAGAAAAGAGAGGTCGGCAACCGAGACGAACCACCTTAAATTCAGTGCACGTAGAGCTAGTCGTACAAACTTATTCGCCTTACAAGTTTATAAAAATAATATTTCTTACTTTAACCCATTAACACGTATGGCCCGTCAATATAACAATTTTGCTAAAGATAATAAAACGTTGGACATTTTTAATCATAACAGTAAATCATACAATAAAATTGTAAAAGATATCCTCCATAGCATGCTCACCTTAGAGTATTCTGAGTAACACACGTAGTGTCCTATTGTATTGTGTATAAATTGTAGTGAATGTTTAGCTTTTATGTATGTCTAGAATAGTATTGTGTTTTATAGTGTGCACATACTTGTTACGTTGCGATCTAGGTCAAAAATTGTAGTAACAGTTTGTGATTTGTTAAGATTGTAATGTGTTTTTGTGCATTTAAATAAATTTAAAAAAATACATTTTAAGCTATTGCATAGCTTTTATCGCGGGCTTTGAGCGCGGCGACCGAATCAAGAAATTAAATAACTTGACCGTAAATTTGAAGCCTAATATTTATATATGAGAGAGAGCCACTGTTCCGTCCCTTTTTCGCACGTTTCGTCGTTCAATCGTGTCGATTCTCTCCTCCATCCATCTCTCTACATCCACCACCACCGGCAGCTGGAAGATCGGTTGCGCCTGACGTTTGACTCTTTGACGTCGTTGTTCCCGTCCTGTCAACTTGACACTTTAAGGAAAGTGATAAAAATTTTAAATAATAAGTTTTTTAATTGTGTAACCAAAAGCAGAAGCATGTACTTTTATCTATTTCTGTACAATTTAACACATTTTTAAGTGATTTCAAGCTTTACACTTGCACGTTTTTACAAAAATTTTGTTTTTAAATCGTGTTGCATCATGTTAATCAGTTAGCTTTCCATTACTATTTATGGTTTTTTACAATGAAATAGACCAGGTGAAGTACCTAAATGCATTATTTCAAGTATTTAAATATTTTAAATAAGTAAAATAGCTGATATTATATAAATGGCGTGGTTATCCGCCCTGTTTTTTAGGATTCATCCTACGAAATCAAGTCAATCGTTTTTAATTCGCATAAGATATTTATTGTTAATTATAAAAAAGGTTGAAAGTGATTAGTATTTACGTTATTTTTTTACTAGGATGTTAACGGTGCTACCATTCGTGTTCTAAATTATATTTAAGTATAAATGTTTATTTTGAAGATAATGAGTGATCAGAATATCTTACATGCTGGCACAAGCGAACTGAATCAAACTCAGGTGAATCCTACTAGAAAAAGGAAACGTAAATGCGACTCTAGTTCTTCATCTTTAAGTAGTCAATCAAGTGACTCCGATAGCTCATGTAATCGTAAGCATTCACGTCGTTCTAAGCGCAAACGAGACCATAATCGTATATTAGAATAATTAGCTTATGACGTAGCTGTCTTAAAGAAAAAGCTAGAACCACGGGTTATTGAATTAGACCGTAGGTCATATTCCGGTGATAGCGTTGATGATACTGTCAGTAGAGAGCTGTATTTTGATAATCCCTTAGAAGAGTATAATAACCGTGAGCCAGAGAACCAGGAGCCTGAATTCCCTTTCTCTTTGCACTAAGATTAAGGATCCTGAAACCTTAAAAACTCCTGCTGCTTACTTAGAGATTCTTAATAGTCTACAACGCTTTAACGAGGCTGATTGGACAAATGTTAGGTACGCTGATGTCCAGAAATTATATAAGCATGCCCCCGGTTTTACTGAATTAGAAGTAAATGAAGAGGTTAAACGTTACGAAGCACCACGGTCGTTACTTAATACTGAAAAGGCATTTGCCTCAATAACTTTTGCACTTATAAATCAGAAAGAAATATTACAAACTGAGCTACGCTCCTTGTTGAATTGGACTCGAGAAACTAATGAGTTAAATTCTGATTCTATAAGAGAGCAAATTTCCAAAATTTTTGTCAATGGTGACTATGCAAAAATATCAAGCGATGCATTGCGAATGGTTTGTGGTCATAGGGCGGAATGCATCCAGCAAAGAAGGGAAACTATTTTATCGGCAGTTAAGGACACCGTTAACAAAAGTATTTTAAGAAAGATACCCCCGTCCTGCCACAACTTGAGGCGGAGAAATTTAGCTCCACGTTGGACAAATCTGGGGGTGTAAATAAAGTATTCTGGCCACGTGGACAATATAACAGAGATCGAGCTTCTGCACCGCAGTCCGATCCAAATAGTTATATGCCTCAGCGAAGGTTATTACTTCCAAGCCACAAAACTTATAAACCTATGAGACAATCTTCTAGATCCAACAATACTTATTATCATAATACCGTTAACAGCAAGTCCTTTCGGGGGCAAGGTGGCAAGCAGTCAAACGCCCGAAAAACCAATAACTACCCCCGTGGTTATCAACGAAAACGTTCTTCCTCATTCCACCGGGATAGGAGAGATAACCCTAAAAGGTATTGACTCTCCGAATCAGTTTTGTGCAGGTCAACTAAAAAACTTTTACGACCGATGGCAGAAAATAAGCGCACCAAAATACGTTTTGTCCATAATTTCGGGTTACCGGATTCCATTTATGCGAAAACCGCCGCTGCATACCCCAATTCTGGGCAACGAAGGTCAATCTACTCCTTCTTCTCTGGAAATGGACCAAATAATTCACAAAATGGTAACAGAAAAAGTATTAACTGTGGTACCATTAGGGCCGAGTTTTATCTCCCCTATGTTTGTGATACCCAAAGCCAACAGAAAGCTTCGTCCTATATTCAATTTGAAAGCTCTCATCCGGTTCGTGGAGAAATCGACCTTCAGACTAATAAACATGGACACGATTGGATGGCAAAAATCGACATTTCGCAAGCGTATTTCCACCTTCCAGTAGCAAAATCGCACTTAATTTTCTTACGCCTCGTATACAGAGGCCAACTAATGCAAATAAACTGCCTGCCCTTCGGGCTCAGTTCAGCACCAAGAACCTTTGCATCCCTAAGCAATTGGATCGCACAAAAATTACGAGAGCGCGGAATACGGGTGGTTGTTTACCTGGACGATTATTTGTTAGCAAATCAAGATATGCAATAGTTGGTCCGTCATATCGAGATAACAGTGAACCTACTCAGATATCTGGGGTGGACAATAAATACCGAAAAATCAATTTTACAGCCAAGTCAAATATTAGATTATCTCGTAATCTGTTGGAATACTGCAACAAATCAAAAGCATCTTTCTGTAAAGAACATTCTAAAACTAAAAGAGCGGCTCACTACCATCGTGACAAAACAGACTGCTTCCCTCAAAGATCTTCAGAGTATAATAGGAATGATGAACTTTTCAAGTTTCATTATTCCACGCGGGAGGTTAAATTATCGTCATTTACAAAGGCTATGTACCAGCAGGTTACATATGAAGCCGAACATTCTTCAACCAGTCTCCGCAGAAGCTCTGAAAGATGTAAAATGGTGGATAGACCACCTCGGAATAAAATCCGATATTCACATGCCTTGTCCAACCGTATACATAGTGACCGACGCTTCTGACAGAGCTTGGGGCGCTTAAATAAACAACATTTATATTTCAGGGACATGGACAGAGGCAGAACGATTGCTACATTGCAATCAGATAGAAAGCTTGAAAAGCTTGCCATCTTAAAACCAGTTCAGCATTGCTCCCGGAACCTATTCAACGCTGTTCTGCACATTCAAAGCGACAGCAAAACCGTAGTTTCGTACATGAGAAACGAAGGCGGGATAATATCCCTAGCACTTCTGGATATGACATACAAAATTCTAAATGTTGTCGACACTTACAAAATTCAATTTACGATTCATCACATTCCGGGTATTTACAACGTAGAATCCGACAGATTGTCGAGGCTTCAAAACCTACCAGAATGGCATCTACTCCCACAAGTGACAGAACAGATCTTCAAAAAATGGGGAACTCCCCAAGTTATTCGCATCTTGTCGCTCTCATGTAGTCCCAGGCTATTGCACACTGGATCTCCAAGATCGAGCCGCAGTTTTTCACGACGCTTTCACCTCGACCTGGGACTACAAACTGGCTTGGGTGATCCCACCTCCTTTTCTAATACCAAAAGTTCTTCAGCACCTCAACAAATGCCGAAGAATATATCTGATAGTAGCACCGAAATGGAACCAAGTATTTTGGAGACCGGCTTTGAAAAACCTAGCGTTAAGTCCTCCATGGACAATCAAGAACCTGCACGAAGTACTGATAGATGTATCCTCGAGCTAACCTCCACAGAATGTCGGAGAAATGACCATGGAGGTTTGGAGATGTGGAGGTGGAATTAAAAACTCATGAACTGGTCCCAGAAACAAAAGGATCTTCTCATGACAAGCTGGCGCACTTCTACCCTGAAAACTTATAAACCGGCATGGTTGCGATGGATAAAATGGATCAGCCATCATCAGGTATCGATATCTGAACCTACTGGTTCTGATTTAGCGCGGTTTTTGGCGGATCTCCATCAAAACGAAAAGCTCTCCTATAATACAATTTTTTGACATAAAGCTGTTGCCTCTACCTTGTGTAGCCCGGATTCTGTGGATCGGCTCAGTGGACATCCGCTTGTTAAGCGTATACTTAAATCTATTGCCTTAAACTCACCAAAACCATCGAAATTGCCGATTTCGAATGTTGATCAATTTATATCCTCCATAGGTTGTCAAAATCATGACTTACAAAATCCTTTTGAGGAATTCAAATATACCGCATCCTTGTTACTTTTATGTTCTGGCCGTCGTGTATACGACCTAACGTTATTAAGCACTAATAGTAATAATTGCGAAGTTAATGATGATTTTATAATATTTAGGCCAAAGTTTGGCCAAAGGCTCAAAAACTGATTGTACTGATTATTGTCAATCCGGATGGAAATTATTGTCAAACAAAAATAATCAGTCTTTAGATCCAGTTAATTGGGTTAAAAAATTGATTACAATTGGTAAGGATAGAAGAATGAAAGCTGATTGTGATAACTTATTTATAACAATTTGTGGAAAACCTCGACCAGCCTCGCGTAGTGTCATTTCAGGTTGGGTTAAAAAGCTATTAAAAGTGGCCGGCATTGAGGCTTCAGCTGGCAGCTGTCGTTCTGCCGTAGCGTCGAAAAGCTGGGGAGAAAACTGCTCTCTAGACGATATTCTTAAAATTGGAATCTGGCGATCTAGCAATACATTTAAACGATTTTACTGTAAAGAAATAAGAAAACAGAATAATCACAACTCAGTAACAAAATTTTTCAATATTGTTTGATCGAATCTTAGCACAAATATTTGCTTTTAGTAGATGATTCTGAATTATGTTAAGTAATTTAAATATTTGTTTTTTACTGCACATATTTGTTATGCACCAATTTAAATGTAATAAATGCATACCTACTAATCATCTATTACTTTTTTGCTTAGGAAATATCCTTTGCAGATCATGTGATCTAACTATTTTTTTATTTATCACATTGACGTCTCCACCATGGCCACCAGGCGATACCAAACACGTCTCTTATAATATATAAAGATTAGGATTCAAATTTACGGTCAAGTTATTTAATACAAACGTTTTATCTGAAAATAAAACGTGAATTAAATTACTTACCTAAATTTGAAGCCTAATAGCTTAAATTCTGCCTGGTTTTACAACGACATCAACGAGTCAAACGTCAGGCGCAAGCGATCTTCCAGCTGCCGATGGTGGTGGATGTAGAGATATGGATGGAGGGTAGAATCGACATGTTTGGACGACGAAACGTGCGAAAAGGGACGGAACAGTGGTTCTCTCTCATATATAACTATTAGGCTTCAAATTTAGGTAAGTAATTTAATTCACGTTTTATTTTCTGGTAAAACGTTTTTATTCCGTAACGAAAATAAACCTAACACCCCCCACTCCGACTGGCACAGCGGTGCGACGTTGAAAGCCGTGCATCGTCTAACGTTGTTTCAGTTCGGCAGACTTCGGCACGGTGTTTGCGTGCGACTAGACGTATGCGTGTAGACTTACTATGCAAACTATGCAATCGCCTTACCGCGGCAGTCCCCGAGTGCCACACGTTTTTTTTTAGAGCTCTCTAATAAGTTATATATTTTTATAATTTTCCGATTTATTGTCACCTGTCCTTTTATATTTTAGATATAGTGTTCTTTTTTCGATGCATGATTTTTTTAAACCCTTAGTAAGTAAAGATTTATTTAATTTTTAAGTTTCCTTGCATATTATTACCGGAAACATAAATTAAAAAATAAAACTAATATTTCATGAAATTCCTTGAAGGCATAATTTGAATTGTTTGTTCCGTATATTTCGGAAAATTTAATTGAAAACATTTACAAAATTTCAATATATTTTCATTGTTAAACCGGTCCAGGAAACCAGTTTATGTTTATTTTTTACCATTGACAATTTTTATTGGGATTTAGTGTATCGAAGTTCGTCGCCGTTTTAGCGAGTATGCATGATCGGGGTGGATCATGCATACTAAAAAATACTAAAGTTCAATGGGTCACGTAGTGGAATTTGTAATATTTCATAAATTTGTGTTATCTCAGTTCTTAATGTGTAATATTAGTAGAATATTAACCATTAATTAATATTCGTTAACGTGCACAAGTGTGGGCAAGTGGTACAACTTCTAAAAACGTGCTATTTTGTGCACCGCCACAACTCCATAGGACCTTTCAGTAAAGCTTCCGCCACTTTACTGAATCGACTGACATGATTCATGGACTACACTGACTATTTGTTTGGACTTTGACTAGACTTGACACTGGCAAATGGATGGCGTATTAAAAAAAAGATGATATTGAAATTTGAAACGTCAAAACGATAAGTGTAGGTATGGGTTTTTGTGTACCTAGAATTTTTTTCATTTTAGATACCATTTTAATACTTGATAACAAATAGAATGTGATAATAATAATTTCTATACATCCATATTTACAAAAAGAGGACGTTGTTATTGCGAAAGTAAATCTCGGCTATTGCTAAAATGGACGCAAATGGTATGTATTTCCATTTAATAAAAAACCGTCTAATAATATTCAGGAAATAAAATGCATTACTTTAAAATTATATGTTTAATTTAACACAATAAATATAATTGCGTCTAGAATTACATACTGGGGCAAATTGTTTTATATTCGAAAGAGTAAATGTACAGTATAATATTGGCCTTGGTTTTAAAATGAAGTTTTGTTTTAGACGACTTATTTGATATTTCGCATCTGTCGTTTGATGGAGACTTCGATAGTCAAGTCCAAGAGCTGATGCAGCATGTGCGGTTGACCAGGAATGAGGTGGAACAGCTCCAAATGTTACTTGATGATCTTGAACAGACTCTACAGACCGAGTGGCCAGGTTAGTGATAAAAAAAACAATAACTATTTTAACAATAAAAGCAAATAAAACATTGGATTAACTTATTAATCACTATAACTAATTTGTAGACCACTTTTATGTAAAGTTTTAAACAAAATGAATTTTATTTTCCATCTTCCTTTCATTAGTAGGTACTAGCAATTAAAGTCCAATAATGTTTTTGAACATTTCAGATTGCAAGATTTTTGCTTTTGGATCCATTGTTACTGGACTTGGCATAAAAACTAGTGATGTGGACTGCTATGTAGATCTGCCTACATGGCGGGGGCAACAGACTGACACCTTTGTAAGGAGAGCCAGAAATATTTTGGGCCGGAGATATAAAATTTTCCAAAATCTATTTGCAATACCCCATGCTAAAGTCCCAATAGTAAAGTTTTATCATGTGCCAACAGGACGAAATTGTGATGTCAGTTTCAAAAGTCCAGCTGGAGTAGAGAACAGTAAACTACTAGCATACTTACTCCAAAGTGACAGTAGAATTTTACCTTTGACTATTACTATTAAGTATTGGTCAAAAGTACACAATCTAACAGGTACAAATCTAATGGCAAATTATTCATTGATTTTACTTGTTGTATTTTACTTGCAGCAAAAAGCGATGCTCCCTCCAGTGCAATTTCTACAGAGTAATGTGCACAAGTTTGTTATAAACTATTGGAATGTGGCGTTTGACACTGTCCATCATGTTAACACTAACAGGGAACCCCTGTTTCAGCTATTGAAAGGGTTTTTCGAGTACTATAGCACATTTGACTATCAAAAGTTTATTGTGTGTCCTTATTTAGGTAGAGTAGTTGAAAAAAAATTATTTGGCCAGCTTGAAACAGTACCGGATGATTTTGAATTATACAAAATCAATATACACTGTAAAGCTTGCGAGCCTCTAAGGCTTGATTCATTTATGTGCATCCAAGATCCATTTGAACACAACAGAAACTGTTCTGTGGCCTTATATCCAAAGCTGTCAAATACCATTGTAGCTAGTTTCAAAGTAGCTGCTCTTGCAGCCAGAAACGAAAATAACTTACTAAAGACTATACTTACAAGAACTAATGTTGGTACCGGGAAAAAGAATCGTCGAGGCCGAGGATTGGTGAAGAATAAAAACAAAAGACCACACAACTTGTCCAAACATATCATAACACATGTCACCAACAACATGTTTAGATAGTAGTTAGAATATTAAGAATGTGATCTCTTTCTGGTGATGATGAGGGTTTGGGTGCTTTGTAGTGGCATACCACAAATGGTAATTCTATTCAACAGAGTATAAACCCAATGCATGTCAATTTTGATGCAATATATTATTGACAAACTATAAATGCCAAATTTTTCATTGCTAGAAATCATATTAAAATAAAAGAAGAATAAATTTGTATTGTATATTTGGTATTTAGCTACAATATTTTTTGCCACAATTAATAGTTTGATAATTAAAAATTTGCTACTTAAATAACCTTATTAGATATAACTTACAGATTGTAATAATATGAGATATAAATTCGGTGGGAGCTAGCTAGTTAGCGTGTTCCATGCATTGTTATTTTTGCCTAAATCGCTACGATAATTTTTGCCACAAAAAGAAACATCTTTAGTGAAATATGGAAATTTTCAATTAGCAATTTTATAGCTCTTTTTCTTCTTTTGGCATATGCCACCCCTGTAATAGGAGTCGCCATTGTGATCTTTCTGTTCTACTGGAACGCAGTATATATGACATGTGATACAGACAATAATAAATATCATTTTAGTGTTAATTATTTAGATTTGATTTTTGGTGTCTTTCTCATGCCAAGTATTAGTGCCATTATGTGCCGAAGATGTTGCAGATTATTTATGGAAGGTTGTGACTGTTGATTTCGGTAATATCTGGCCAAGTATACTTTTGTGACAATATGATTCTTGAGTCAAGACTTAATGCGACGTAATACGTTTCAGTAGAGTGTGGCGTTGTGATTGATGAGCCAAAACGCGTCGATTACTTGTCCGTCGAGGTCCACCGATACCTGTACATTTGTTGTTAATATTTGAGTATCATTTATTTAAAAATAATAAAACTAGTATGTGTGCAGTTTAAACGTGACTGAAGTGATACAAATATATTTCATACATTATTTTTAATAATAAATCCTAGTTTCGACTTCTGACAAAAGATGTCACTCTCAGGCTACTTTGTGCTAAATGCTTACTGTAAACTTAAAAAAAATCGCTTTTGCGTTTCGCTATTTTTAGAAGATTCCACAATATAATCCTAACGTTTTAAATTATGTATTAAAAAGTACATTACTTGTTCTATGTTGATGTGAGTTTTGTTGTACACCTTGAACCGCGTGTAGCCGTAGTCCTGTGATCGGAACGCCGACCACGGGAACTGCGTGTCTGGAAATACATATATATATTTTAAATACAATGTATGGAATCAAAATATAGATGTTGTAGTCAGTTTGTTGTCGTATATTCGAAATGAGAGTGATTTACATAAATTTTTGTTGATGTTTGGTTGAAGTCCTATCGACTATACCAGCTATACCCTAAGTGTGTTCCCCTGTAGGGGTTCCGCAAGAATTTAGAAAAAAAATCTAAACACCTCTGGTCGAACGTTTTGACTCCGCCCGCCGCGCCGCCGCCGCGCGTATACATGTGAGCGCGCAGTCCCTTTGATAAAAGCCGCCTCTGAATTAGACACTACAGTTGTGAACAAGCGACTTTCGGGCTCTAACTTTAAAACATAAAGTCGAGATTGTTTACAACGCATTTTTTGTATTTCTATTTTTATTTCCGCTTTTTGTTTATCAAAGGCGCCGACTCGAGTTTTTTGAGAATTTTCGAGATCGAGTCTAGGACTAAGTATAAAAGCGGCGATCGCGCGTCGCGCCTCGTCAGTCAGTTGACGATTAGCGTTCGGAGCGATAAGTTCCTACCTACCTACTTACAAGCTGGCTAGCGAATTGCGGAGTTTAAACGTGATATGTAACTAGTGTTTATTGTTATACTGCCAGCTGTATTCTGATTGTATCAGATTTGTACATTTCTTCTTTGGACTAAACTTAGTCTCTTTAAGCAGTAACGATTGTGCATTATTTTGACCCCACCATCCTGACGTGTAACATTATTAATAAAGAAGAATGGAACGTTGGCTTAAAGGAGTTAAACGTGTTGCAACAACATCTTCTAATGACGCTGAATGTTCAAAAGCAGTACGCGCGGAGAATGCAGCAATTACCGATCCAGACGATGATGCCACGACGTCAAGCTCCACGGTTTCAAAGACGAAAAAAAGGAAGATTGATAAATCATATATCAGTTTCGAATTTGTTGATTCCAACGGCTCACCTCTTTGCATGCTATGTAGTAAACTGCTTCCTAATAGTTCCATGGCACCTGCCAAATTGCGCCTACATTTAGAAACTGTACACCCCGAGTCTAAAGACAAGAATAAAGAATTTTTTGTTCGCAGAAAAGAACAGTTATTGGAAAGTCAAATAAATATGATGCATGTAACACAAACTATCAATGAAAAGGCCACGGAGGCATCATATTTAGTTAGCTATCGCATTGCACAAGCAGGTGAAGCGCACACTATCGCTGAAAATTTAATAAAGCTATGTGTGTTAGACATAACAAAATGTATGCTCGATGAAAAATCTGCAAAGCATCTTTCTACTGTGCCGCTATCAAA
Organism: Phengaris arion; assembly: GCA_963565745.1. Taxonomy (NCBI): domain Eukaryota; kingdom Metazoa; phylum Arthropoda; class Insecta; order Lepidoptera; family Lycaenidae; genus Phengaris; species Phengaris arion. The sequence goes on along the minus strand of OY751449.1, from coordinate 17,386,807 downwards.
CGATACTGTTTCACGGCGAATCCATGATCTGGCAAGCTACGTCAAACAAGAACTAGTTACACGTCTACAAAAAACACGATTCGCCTTGCAAATGGATGAGAAGAGTGAGAAATATCCATATGAAAGTTCTTTTGAAGAAGACATGCTTATGTGTTCACCGCTGCCCACAAACACTACCGGGGAAGAAATTTTTAATAAAATAAACATATTTTTTGAAGAAAATAATCTCAGTTGGAACGATTGCATTGACATTTGTACAGATGGGGCCAAGGCGATGACAGGTAAAACAGCAAGAGCAGTGTCACGCATAAAAAATAAAGCGCCTAATTGTAGTTCCAGCCATTATATTCTGCATAGACAAGCACTTGCGATGAAGCAAATGCCGTCAAATCTAAAATTAGTTATGGATGAAGCGGTAAAAATAATTAATTTTATCAAATCACGACCACTACAATCCCGATTGTTCTCATTATTGTGTGAAGATTATGGCAGCAAACATAAAACACTGCTGCTCCATACAGAAGTGCGATGGCTGTATAATGTGTGATGTGTGATGAAAATGTATGATGGGGTAAAACTTTAACAAGGCTATTTGAACTTAGAGCGAAGTTACAAATGTTTCTTTTAGCTGATACTTCTTTTAATTTAAAGACCATTTGTATGATAAAACTTGGTTGTTCCGATTGTCTTTTATGGCGGATATCTTTCAAAAACTAAACGAATTGAATTTATCATTGCAAGGTAAACAGACAACAGTGTTCCAGGCCTGTAACAAAATAACTGTCTCAAAAGAAAATTAGATTTTTGGATTGTTTGCGTTGATAAGAGAGAAATAGAAAGCTTTACATCACTCGGTGAGTTTGTTAGCGATAACGACTCAGAAATGTTTCAAGATGATATGTTTGAAGAATTGGTCCAATATCTCGCTTCGATGCGCGCATCTTTTGAAAAGTATTTTCCCGAAGAACAGAACAAAAATAAAACTGAATTCATGGATTCATAATCCTTTTTTCCCCAACTTGCAAAAGCCCGAAAGTATGTCAAACGAGATATATGAAACTCTTTTAGAAATGTCATCAGACACAAGTATGGAGTCACTGTTCAAAACGATGCCTGAACGATTTTTGATGCAGAATTCGTAATGAATATCCAATACTTGGCAAAATGGCTCTGAATATTCTTCTCCCGTTCCCAACAACATATTTATTTGTGCGAAACAGGATTCTCAACGTATGCAGCCACGAAAACAAAATATCGCAATAGACAGGACGCCGAACCTGATATAAGACTGCAACTGTCTTCTATCAAACCTGACATCAACCAATTAATGAAAAATAAAAAACAGTTTCATACCTCCCATTAGTTAGATTTTTTCTTTTTTTAATATCTTGTAATAATGTAAGGTACCTGGGTCAAATATGGCCACCTTAAGGTTTGTTATACTTTTTTAATAATAATAAAGCTAAAACAAACAAGTTTTAGCACTTATTCATGAAGAGTGGCTATTTATCTTTACCACAGAAGCAAAAAAAAATACAAAGACATTAAACGATAAATAGTATTTTAAACAGTTTAAAAAAAAATTGAAATTGGCCATATTTCCGACGGGAGCGGTAAATATGCCCATATATGTGGCCATATTTACTGTATGAATTTACTAGTTTAAAAAACTTCTGAATAAACTGAAATAAAAATGGATATTATGTTTTAATAGAGCTTTTATTTAAAATATATTCTTTGGGCGACATTCAGTACAAATAAAGAATTTTACAAACAAAATTAACAATGAGATTCAAAAAGTTTTCCTTAATTTAAATTTAAGTTTAACTAAAAATATAGAAAATCAACAAAATTATCAAATAGAAAACGTAACTTTTGAGATCCTTCATAGGTAAATCACAATGATATTACAAACTAGAAAAGAAGGAGGTAAACCTAATGAAGTATTTATAATTAGTCCTGACTCCACCGAGTGCAAGAAACTATCTTTACAAGTAATATTTTAAACATATCAAAATCAACAATGAGATTCAAAAAGTTTTCCTTAATTTAAATTTAAGTTTAACTAAAAATATAGAAAATCAACAAAATTATCAAATAAAAAGCGTAACTTTTGAGATCCTTCATAGGTAAATCACAATGATATTACAAACTAGAAAAGAAGGAGGTAAACCTAATGAAGTATTTATAATTAGTCCTGACTGCACCGAGTGCAAACAAATTTATCAGTGTCTTCTTTTGTTAACCCAACACAGTCTTCATGGACGTAGATTTTACATAAAAAGCATAGTCTCATATCTGCTATTCTATCCTCATCGCAAATGTAACAATACCAACTGTTTTTAGAATGTCCTTTACCTTATTGCTTAGAAACCTTAGAAGTTACTTCTTCAGTCTTGTTCATTTTAGCAGAATATTGCTTCCTTTTTTGAGAAGAAACTAGATGGACCTGGAATATTTTCATTTTTTGTTTACAAGCATTGGATGGTCCTGGCTTTTTATTTTTCTCTGTAAACATTGATTTAGTTAGCTCTTGTGCCAGTTAGCTTTTGCTCTAGGTGTAGGTTTTGGGCTTGACGTTTTCTCCGGGGTTTTTAAAATTTCACAAAAAGATGAGTATGACTCATTAAGTGTTGTGGAGCAGACTTTTGATTCAGTTTTCGAATCTCTATTATTCTTGTGCTCCTTTAGTTTGGATAAAGGAATCTCGTCGCTACTATCGAAATCGTCATAGGAACTTGGCTGGGGTTCTATAAAGTTCGATCTATCTACTTGAGTTGGGTGCTGTGAAATATTATCAGAAGCGTTGTCTAGAATTGCAGCAGAACGATTTGCAGTATTTGGCAATAGATGTTCACTTGTCTGGGAATCTTTTTGATCTGGATTCAGTATAGGCACCGGATTTTCAACAGAGGTATCAGTTCGAGCAAGAGACTGCGTAGGTGGAGTTGAATTATGTTCGACGTTATTTGGAAGAACATGAGGAGGAGTAACCTGATTTCCACTGACATCAATAGCGTCGCTATCAATTGGATCTTCATTAACTTGAGGAGGATATAACAGGTTTTCGCTAGCATTAGTGGCGTCGCTGTCCATGGGATCATTATTTTCTTGATTTTCAGAAGGTCCAGGTATTGTGGGATTAAAGGTAGGTATGCTGGGAGCGTATGCCTCTTCTGGTATCCTTGCTGGATTAAATGGGAAAATTCCGGTCGCTTCAAATCCAGATTTAATATTAGCAGGTGTCGCAGCTTTGTCCCACGCTTTGGAAAATAATATCCCAAACCTTTGTTTTGTTATTTTCCTGTCTTCATGTACTGACCAGTACTTTAAGACTTCCTCGTCCCAGTAATATTCAAAGAATCGAAATACCGATTTGTCCATCGGCTGTAATTCATGTGTGGTGTTACTAGAGTCATATCCAAAAAAAATGTACGTCAGGAAATAGTTAAGAAAGGGTATTGTCACGAAATGTTAGGAAATGGTAAATGTAAAGGTGTGTTTTGAGTAGTAAAAATACTTTATAATCAGTCATCAGTATTTTAATCACAAAATCACGAATAAAGCTTTGGTAAACTGGAAAATAATAACAAAAAGAAGTCTTCTACAACAAACAAAAAAAAATAACAGGTCTTCCATGTGGCTTAACATATTCATTAAACATGTTACAAATTATATGAAAAAATCTGAAGATTTAAGTTACAACATAAAAAAATCTGCATAACATTAGCATAACAGGCTTCTTACTTCCAGACCATGACAATTTGGTGTGGTGTGTGGAGCATATTATTATACAATGTGTCCCGTCCGAGCCTTGAAAATGTCATAGATAAGCTAAAATTCAATAACATTTCTTAAAGACCAACATCGATTACAATAAAAAGAAACTCTTTCCTATATGAATAGTAACAGATAAGTCAGTACTTAGTATAGGAAGGTGTTTTCTTTAGTTTTCCATGTTGTTCTTCGAACAAAATGTTATTATATTTTTGCTCATGTATCACCTCTTGTAGGCTCCGACATCGGTGACCGGACACATTGTATATTATATTACATTTATATATTATATTGCTTTACCACAAACGCAATGAAACCATATTATTTAGGCAGTATTTATCAATAGTTATTAAAGGCATCTGTTGCCTGTTAGTATAAAATACTTAAACAAGTTATTTTATTCATGCTTCATTAATATCTATAGCTCGCCCAAAAATATAATTTTCATTCACTTTATTAGGGTGAGGCAAAAACTCAATGATGTCTTTAAAATCTATTATAGAGATATCGTCCTCAACAATTCGAAACATATTTTTACTTTTTTTAGACTTCAGTCCCTTTACAACTATGCTTCCTCTACAAATATCCTCGATTAAACAGACATATCTGTAAATTTTCTTTGACTGTTTCGTATAAAATTTTGCTAGGATAAAATTTCCAATCATAGGAACTTCAGCATCTTTGGAAACGGTATCGACAACATTCTTGTTTGCTTTTATTATGAATTGTCCAGTTTTTTCGTCTAAGACATTGACAACCTCAATATCACTTAATATTTTTATATTTGTATGGCGAGATGGTATTAAGCTATTATTTGGTTCATGAAGTCCAAGTCTTCTATTCTCTTTTTCACTAATTATTTTGGGAATTGTATTTTTTCCGTCTTCATTGTATATATAGAGATATTATATAGAGATAAAAGTATCTCTTTATATATTCTTTCATCTTCACTGCTTAGATCTTCGCTAATCTCATATCCTTCACTTTCACTAGTTTCAGCATATGTTACATCAGAGTCCACTTCCGTGTCTGTAGAGTCCGTATTTCTCTTTCTATCTCTCTTTGCTGGTCTTTTATTAGTTACGGTTTCCTTTTTACGAATTAGTTGGTGTTCTTTCAGATCAAAACATTTGCAAAGTCCTCTATTGTTAGATTCGCAGTAACAACTTACATCCCTATAAAAAATCGACCCATCACAGTTTTGTGTAATGATCTGATGAACTTGAATTGTTCCTGACAGAGGTATTAGATCATCAGGTATTGTATTTTGAATAGCGGTTATATCTTCTTCCGGAATAAAAAATATTTTCACTCCAGTTTCTTGTGATTTCAGTAGAGTGTATGCTGCTTCTGCAGATGGTATGTCATGTTTATAAGCAACAAATTGGTCTAGCTTCCTTTTAACTGCACCACCAACGCCGTCTGCAGGGCCTTTGCCATGCGCAGCTTCGAAAAAGGACCAAGTACCGTAATCAAAGACGCTTTCACCAATAATTTTATTAAATAAATAAAAGTTTTTTTTCTGACGGTACTGCGTCGAAGGTCCGTCTGAGAAAAAGTGAATAACTCGTGCCTTTAGACATCTTTCTTTAGCGTACTCAATAATTGGTTTCAAATGAGCCCAAATCGCACCAGGATCATGAGAAAGCGATGGTGATATAGTACAAAATGAGATAGGACTGTTTCCTTGCAAGTAAATCACCCCAGTATGTAAAGTAAATTGATTTTTGCTTGCGCCAAAATGGGCAGATTGTATTTCTTCAGACATTTTGCATGTGAAATTTTCTGAGAAATCACATATTATAATAATCTCGTCTTCTTTCACTGTTTCTTTGCACATTTTGAATGCTGACGCTTGAGTTGCTATGTTAAAGTAGTGACGCTTGAAGATATGCAGTTCTTCTTTGAATTTTTTCACCAAAGTTTCTAAAGTTCCAGTAAATTCATTTTTCGTATATCTCTTTGTGACAATGGTCTTTGAATATCCCGGTTTGCCTTTGACATATTCATGGTTTTTTAAAATCCATTGTTGCCAACGTATTTCCTTTTTGTCATGAATATCAGTGTTAATTACTGGCATTTTGTCTTTACAAAACTCACAAGAAGAATACATGCAGGTTTTGGAATTACAGTCACAAGCAACTTCCTGCACAAGCTGTGACAGTGAGTTAGTTGTAAGTATTCCTAAAGCTTTGAGTTTGTCTGCTTTCAATTGTAAATTTGTATGTTTTGTGCACAGGCAGGTGTTTCTGTCATTTACATTGGGGCTTATAACATAAAATGGTCTATATCGCCCAAAAGTTGTTCGAGATGCTTTTCCTCCTTCTAATTGATACTTTTTGTACAAGTTGTCTAAAGTGTCTGTCAAAAACCGTTTTTGCATTTTTATCTTATTCATAGTCCTGGTTTCACTTCGCCCTGCTGTAGACCGGCTTATGTCATCTCGAAGGAAAAAATTCCTAATGTCCTGTTCTAATATTCTGTTTGGGTTTTTAGACCCCTGTAGATTTCTTATTCTTCCTTTGAGACCTAATTTCAGTGAAAAATTGGATTTCATACGATACTTTCTGGTCATCTCGTTATCGGCAATTTTTTTGAGTTCCGCATTTGTTACATTTGAGTTTGTATTTTTATATTGTGTTTCAAGGGAATTTGATAATACATTGAGCTCGAAAATTTTCTTTTTAATTTTATTTTTATCGTTTTCTGGGATTGTGGATGACAATGAATCTACAAAAGAGATAGTTTTACTTAGTGGAGTAGTAACTGGTGTCCTTTCTGCTTGCAAATTATTAGAAAACGGTTCGCTGAACACTTCTTCTTTTTCTTCTTGAACATCTTTGGAATCAGTTTGATTATTAATTATTCTACTTAATTCTTTGTTTCTTTTCTTACATCGGTATAATTTCTTTTGAAGAGCATTATTTTTTCGGTTCAAATCTATGACACTTTTTCGTAGTTCTTCATTTTCTGTTTTTAATTTACTTCTGTATAAAGCAGCTCGAATTTCTCTCCTTTTTTTTAGTTTTTCTTCGTTTTGTTTTTGAAAAATGTCTTGTTTCTTATCTTTTCTTTTTTTGTTTGCTTCACGCCATTTTTTTCTTTGAATGTTTTTTTCTTCTTCTGTTAAATTTGAAATTTTCTTTTGTCGCTGTTTGACCTTTTCAAGATGTTTCTTTCGCTTTTCTTCGTATTTCTCTGGTTGTTCTATTTTCAAACGTTCTAAATAACGTTTTTGGCGCTCTGCGCCAGTTAACGGCATCTAAAAGTTAAAAAAAAAAACTCATAAATCAAAATAAATCAATAAACTTTTTTTGCTTTCCATAGGAAATGACACCATACAGCTAACACTAAAAAAAATAAGCAGTTTTCTTTAAGTATAGTATTCAACAACATTTTTCTTTTCATTCCATTGTTTACGGATATTTACGTAAGTATTACATAGTTATGTTACTGCCAGATACGACACTATTGGATGATACACGCAGATCGTCCAATAGTATCGGTCTTAGCGCGAAGCACCACGCATATGCGGCCGCGGCATAACATTGGCTAAACGTAATCCACTGACATGGACAAGCTTAAAAAAATCTATTTGAAATGGTAGCGCCATCTCTTATTGTAATCAAAATTAAACTGTCAATACCTAAAAGAAAACTGCTCATTGACATCAAACAGTATAAACATCTAAATGCATGCTGTGAACTTGGCCTAACCATGATTTACAATTTACTGACGTCAGGAAGTCAGGAAATTGTATCAAGAAATTGACGTGCCATAACCTAACTTTTCCTATAATTTTTCAGATTGTTAAATTATTAACTTCGGCACTACATTATCTCATGATATGGTATATTTCGTATGTAATATAAATTGTAACATGTTCCTTACTCACTTTTCTGTCAACTAAAGAGCGTCAGTAAATAGGTCACACTTTTTTTCCACACACACCAAACGCACGTGAAAACATGAATGTCACGAAAACAAAAATGGCGGCAGTATAGCAACTTGTCTATGATACATGCCAATGTTGCCACCTTCAAAACCATAAAACTACCAAGGCACTGTAAAAAACCTAAAGTGGAAATTCGTGTCATTAAATGAGTGTCAGTAAATGGTTCGATTGAACAGGACACATAGTTTTACACGCTTTTTAATAGTTATTTATGTAATGTATAAAACAAATAGCATGAAATCAATAGGTTCATTTAGTTTCAATTGGTGTAGCTTGTTTAAATCAGCAGAATATTTAGAAAATCATTGGTAATACCGATTTTAAGAGGTAATAAAACTTTTGGACACCTACTTTTTTCGTAAATTACGCTATTTTGATGTAATAAAAATGTTTTTTTGGCTAGAATTTATTTAAAAATTGCTCATTTTATTGCTGAATTGTTTAGATTAGTATATTATTATACAGTTTGGATGACAGATCTATTATTATTTTAGCAAAATGATCGCGATACCACTTAAAAGACAGTACTATGGTAAAATATGTACAACTTTTTTGGATATGACTCACTAGGAAGGCAAAAAAGCTTGATGTCGAAATTTTCTGCTCCTTCAACAATCGAATAGTCTAAGTGGCATTTGGCTCCATCGAAGATAAGTAAACAAGGTCCTGGCAATTTAAATTTTGATCACAAACGTGTCAGAGTTCATACTCCCTTTGGGTGTCATTTGGCTACTGAGCTGGTTGGTAAGGAATCTACCCATTCTGGCTTCATGCGTTTGCCTTTAAACAGAATCATGGGCGGAATAGCATGGCCCAAGGCATTGCCACATGATACTATTGTGACATTCTCCCCGTGTTCTGGTGCTACTAAATGTACTCTCTTAGATCCACGTTCAGCCAAAACTTCTGGGGATTTGTGCAAATTAAGCTGGCAACCCTTTTCGTCGATATTAAAAATGCGTTCCGGTTTATTCATAATGTCATTATCTTCCAAGACATTCTTTAGCTTAGCAAAATAATCAGAAACGACTGCTTTATTCAACTTTTGTGCCCTTGCGGGATTTAGGTTTAGGTACACCGTTCTGATACATACGACACTAGCGACAATTTATGGTCGCGTTCAAGTCATTACAAACTATCGTGCTTATAATAATGGTTTATGGCCATATTTACCGGCTGGCCATATTCGACCCAGGTACCTTACTTGCAATGTGGCATGTTAAAGTAAGTCATAATCAGTAACTGTTACATTGTACTTTTATTATGTTTATTAATAAAGAATACACTTTTAAAAATTATTGTTTTATTGTAGGGTTCAGTCAAGTATTTTGCTTTCCAAAAGGGTTCCGTCACCAAAAAAGTTTGAGAACCGCTGGGCTATACCGTAAAGTGTATGAGCTATGATTTGGCGAGATAATAATAAATCTAGCGATATACAAATAATAATATTAATTAAATTGTATGCTATGGATTTCTACACAGTAACGCCTGATTCTATTAAGTATCGTCATGGAAAGCTCAATAGAAGTAATGCTACTATAGTGAAAATCTCTTACAATCGGACGACCCACTTGCCGGTTTGCCTTCTTATGCCATTAAAGAATAAACTTACGTTTGAAATGATCTCGGCCCTCCTGACAGCCCGCAGAACCCGTCACCAGGTGCACGGGAGCTCTGGAAATAACACCAATCTCATCATCATCTTGAAGTCATTTATACCATGTCGGTAGGTCGGCATCATCCAATGTTATCCATTTTGCATTTTGAATGTAATTTTCATCAGGTTTCATAGATTGTTATAACTACAGAGCGTTATTACATCACATCAATCAGGTCCCGTGCTTAGTTTATTTAAAACATAGCATAACGAATAGACTGAGCCTTTTTGGAGTTAACAACTGTCTAGAATGGGAACTGCGGCCTGTGTCTGTCTCAATGTGATAAGGAATGCCGAAGGAAACTCGTTGCGTCTTTTTAGAGAGTAGTAAATAATTCTACAGTGCGTATTTGTATGGCAATGATAAGGACGATAATTATTGTTATGTGAATAAAGAATAAAGTCTCAACCATAGGTCTGGAGAATAGAGAATGTTGTACTACACATACAGTTTCTGAAGCGAGTTTATCAGTAGGTGTGTAGGTGAGCACATATAATTAAACCAAATAAAACAAACATTGTACACTATAAAGTATATTTTGCACCATTTATTTATATTCGACATTGTAATATTTTTGTACATGATTTGATTTTGTATAATTACGAATTCATATATTATAGTAGATGGTATGAATATAAATTGTACTCTACGTTGAGGCGAAAGTTAATACAAACAGATCACTGTAAACTAATGATAAAAATATGAAGCAGTGCCTTAATTTATCAATATCTGGTTATATTCTAATCGTCCATAAAAATATAAGAATTGATACAAAGTTATGTGATATGATTGTAACAATGACAATCGTAAAATAATAGAATCGGACAGAACTAGAGAGCGTCTGGTATCTCGCTCGCACGTTTAGTGTAGTGTGCGAGTGAGACGACAAGTGCGTCCGTTTCGTCTAGTCGAACAGGTTGGTGTAGCGCTCGTGCACATTCCTGATGATCCAAAAGTCGTCAATTATGTCCCCGCGAAGGTCCACGTCGATCTGAACAAAATATTTAGTAACTTGAGTATTATTATTTTCAGTTGTTAATACTTATTATCAATATATAGTTATCAATAGAGTAGATGAAAATATAAGACATAAAATGAGAGGAAATTAACAATTCGTCTAATTTTATGCATTAAAAGGTATCATTTAAATAACCTATGGCTGGCAAGTTAATAAATTTGAAAATTAAAAACAAACATTCTTGAGAAATGGTCATGGTGTCTACACTCTGATATTTTCTCAGTCAGTAATTTATTTTACTCCATCTCTCTTTCTTTGTTAATTTTTCAACCTCGAGGAGAACATAGGGGTGTTATATGTTTGACATGTCTGTCTGTCCGTGACATCGCAGGTCTCAGACGGATGAACCAATTTTGATATAGTTTTTTTTTTGTTTGGAAGCTGACATGATCGAGTGTTATTAGCTATAATTCATCATTATCAGCTCTGTCAGTACTTGACAATTCGGAGGATAATTAATTTTTTTAATTTTGTTTTACTGACTGATAGCGATTCCCTTTTTACCACTAAACATATTTAGTACATACGCCAAAGATCATTACGATAACAAAAATCCATACCTGCTGGAAGTGTATATGGGTCCTATTGTGCGCATACATGCGCGTGTAGCCGTAGTCGCTCGACCGGAATGCCGACCACTCCGCCGGGTCCGCTGAATACGAACATATTATAACAGTCAAATTGACAAGAAGGAGGACATGAAATGTCAAGTGATCACAGACAAAAGCATAGCATTAGGCGTTTTGCAGACGACGGGGCGGGGCGGGCTTTTTGTCCGCGGAGCAATAAAGACCGCGTCTGCCCGTCGATGTCTGCGGCTGCCCTCGCCGCGTAGACAAAGCACACGACGGGCGGAGGCAGCCAGTTCAGGACGTTCGTTCTAGTGAATAGCACGTCAGTGAAAATTTACGTCGTGATATTCTTTTAACGACGTATCACATATGGGCGATCTTTTCTGCGCTTCAGCAATTAAATCATCAACATAGATTACGTCCATCACTAAAAAGCGCGTGGCGCGGACTGAGCTAGCCGCCCCGCGCCGCCGTCTGCGTTACTGCATATAAACTGGTTTGTGTAATCCACGGCGGGCAGCCGCGGACATGCCGCGCCGCCAGTGCCCGCCGGGCACCTGCGGCGCGGTCTTTTTGCCCGCTGTGTGCGTTGGTAATATAGGATTCCCTTTGTGCTATATTTCGCGGCGAAATTGACCTGCCCGCCCCGCCCCGTCGTGTGCAAAGCGCCTTATGATTACGACTATAGATATTGAGAATGTTTATCGTTAAAAAAAAGTTACGTTTTGTATGGTAATAAATACTTTTGAATTTTAGACTTATTTACTAATAATAATTTTAGTTTGATGAGGTGTTACTTACGTTTAAACTTGTCTGTGTCCTCTTGGCAGCCCGCCGAGCCGGTTATTATGTGGACAGGCGCCCTGAAAGTGGAAATTAAGCAATAAATAAAAATATACAATAATAAAATGTAAAAGAAACAATACTTTATTAACAAGTTATTTACCTGTTTGTGTGATTGTGATAATTATTAATAAATCATTTACCTGTGAATGGCCATTAGCATTGTAGTACATGCTCCTATATAGCCACTGCACTGTAGAGATAGACATCACATCAAAACTTACCAAAACATTGTTGCTTGTATGTTATGGATATCTTAAATATTGTAAGTATAAATTAGTAATACGAGGGCGGCACTGAAAATTTCGGGAATCAAGGAAGTGACACAACATTACTATTTAAAAATGTATTTATTGCTTTTCGAAGTATTCTCCGCGAAATTTGACACATTTTTCCATACGATGGAACCAATCATTGAAGCAACCATTCCATTCGGAAGTTGGGGTCTCCAAAATGGCCGTTTTGTGGGCTCCCACGGCTTCTTCAGGTGATGAAAATCTCTGATCACGCAATTTATTCTTTATTTTAGGGAAAGTATAGAAATCATTAGGGCTTAGGTCGGGGCTGTACGGCGGATGGTCTAATAATTCTCTATGATTTCTTGCTCTAAATTTCTTGCGGTGTGAGAACTCGCATTGTCGTGATGGAGGATGATGCGGCGGTTGCAGTTCTCTTTACGGAGTTCAGAAACGACCTGTGGCAAACAAATGTTAGCATACCATTCTGCATTAACCGTTCTTTGTCCCTCAAGAGGAATAGTCGCAACATGGCCGGTTTTGGAGACAAACGTGGCCACCATTTTTTTTGCAACACTCCGTGAACGAACAATTTTTGTTGGCTTTAACTCATTTTCGAACACCCAAACTCGTGGCTGGTTTTTTGTTTCGGGTTCTTACGCGTATATCCAGGATTCGTCATCTGATACGATGTTGTATACAGCATTTGAGGATCCTGCGTGGAATCTTTCGAGAGTTCTGACGCACCAAGTAACGCGAGCCGCTTTTTGCTCTTCACAGAGCAAATGCGGTATCCATGGGGAAAACAACTTTTTTACACCTAATTGTTCATGCAAGATTATTTGTATTTGACTCATGCCAATGTCTAAAGTTGCCTGAATTTCGCGGTATGTCACATGTCGATCTTCCTCAATCAGCTTACGCACAGCATCAACGTTTTCTTGGTGACTGCAGTTTTTGGATGACCTTGACGGGGATCATCACTGAGCTTGACACGTCCACGTTGAAATTCAGCAAACCAGCGATAAATTGTGGTTTTGGATGGGGCTTCATCACCAAATGCAGAAATCATCCGGTCAACACACTGTTTTTGTGTTAAACCACTTCGAAAGTCATAATAAATCATCGCTCTAGAATTTTCTCGAGTCAATTCCATTTTCTCAACGACTAAACAAGTTTGACAAGACCTTGTGACAAGACCGAGAATCTTTTTTTAAATAAATAAACGGTATTCGATTTTTAAAACCAAGGAGCTTTAAATTAAAAAGATTTTAATATGACAGGAACAGTGGAAATATTCCATTCCCGAAACTTTTAGTGCAGCCTATGTACCAACACGTCGAGTTGAAATTTCAGGACTAGATCAAAATAACGAAAAATTCTTATTCGCTCAATAAATTCTAGTAAACACCTTTTGAATTTTATATATTTTGGGAACTTATAGTCTGTTAAAGTTTGTAATGAATCATGAGTACAATTATAGGCTACTTGACCTTGTTTTTATTTATGTCCTAAACGCTTCATAATTGTTTCGTTACACACAAAAAAATAATATTAGGTCATTACATATGAAATTGGCGTTTTGTAAAGGAGAACATAAAGTCGGTTTTTTAAACATAATATATTTATTAAATTAAACCACGTCCGAGTTAGCTACAGGCTGCGTTGTTAGTGATAAAACTGTTTTAATCCACTTGATGCAAATTGGGAAGGTGAAAAAGCTTGAAAGGTGGGTTACCTACCTCGTTACCTAATTATGAATTAAGTGCAGCAAACCGACAAACGCACGTCGACTGTTGAGTTACATTACTCAACCGTCACCATAATGAATAATAATAATAATAATAATTTATTTATTCACAAGAATGCAGTACAAAGGATAATATTTAAACATTACAAAGGATCTGTACATTCTATCATAACAACAACAACAAAATGGTGTGTGAAATTTATAAAACATGCAATTGATTAAATCTAATACTTGAAAATAAAAATAATAATAATAATATGAAGATTAGATTTACAAATTCATAATTATTGTTTTCAATGTAGAAGTTTCAGTCAAATAATAATCATAACATAATATAATTATCAATAGGTTTTAAATCAATAACACATTACACATTAAACAAATTATTTATCCATCGTCTCTTAATTCTAATGTTATTACCTGCATAATGTTATAATTAAATAATTAAATTTTACACCTTAATAACTATTTTTGTGCGTAAAGTATTCATTTATATTATAAAAACATTTTTCTGCAAGCCATATTGTCAAATTCCTTTTAAATACGTTATAGGGTAAATCTTTAAACTCGTCCGGTAAAACATTATATATTTTTATAATTTGTACAAATGCATTGTCTTTATAAATATTTAGATTACAAAGCGGGAAATAGATTTTATATTTATGCCTTTCATTTTTCCGTCCTAAATCCGATTTTAGTCGAAAATATTCGGGGTGTAATTTTACAAAAGTACAGGCTTCTTTTATATACATGCAAGTGAGGGGCAGTATCTTAAATTTTTTGAACAATGGTTTGCAACTGTCTAGGAACCATGCTCCAGCTATAGCTCTAACACACTTTTTTTGCACACGAAACGCCTTATCAATATCTGTAGAATTTGCCCACAGTATCAGCCCATATGATAACACCGATGACACGTATCCGTGGTAAGCACTCAGTGCGGCTTCCGTGCTTACTGTTTGACGTATTCTCTTAATAGCGTAGACGAGTCGATTTAATTTTGTACATATATATTCTATTTGGTCTTTCCAGTTGCAATGTTTGTCTAAGATAACGCCTAGAAATTTTGTAGAATTCGCTTCTTTGATTTTTATGTCCTTATAATAAATATTTAGGTTAATCTGTTGTCTTTTGTAGTTTTGAAATTGTATTAATTGAGTTTTATTTATATTTATCTTTAAATTATTATTAGTTAGCCAGGTCAATACTTTGTCAAGATTTTCGTTAATACTATTCTCAAATTTTTTTAGATCATCACTTTTAATTATAAGTGTCATCTGCAAATAAAATCATTTTTTGTGTAGTTACATGTGGTAGATCATTAATGTAAAGCAGAAAAAGATATGGGCCCAAGACACTACCTTGTGGTACACCATATTCGTTAAGCTTGAAGTTTGACCGGTTCGTAATTTTCTTACCATTATAGATTTTACTTATTTCTATACATTGATACCGGTCAGATAAATAGCTATTTATCCAGTCATTAACTACTCCCTTTATCCCATATTTTTGTAGCTTGTAAAGAAGTAGGGCGTGATATACATGATCAAAAGCTTTTGACATATCTAGAAATATAGCAGTAACTGGAATTCTATTATTGAGGGACTCAGTGATTGATTTGATTAAGTCAAAACAAGCAACAGTAGTGTTACATTTTTTTCTAAAGCCAAACTGAGTTTGTGTAAGAATTTTTTGTGTTGATACGTAATTAGTAAGTCTATCTAGCATTGCTCTCTCAAATATTTTTGAAATAACCGGTATTAGTGTTATTGGACGATAATTATTCATGTCCGTCACGTCACCTTTTTTAAATATTGGTTTTACAATAGACTTTTTGAGTTTTTTGGGAAACGTTCCTTCTTGAAAAGATAGGTTTACAATATAGCTCAACGGTTGACATATGTATTGCGCAGAAAGCTTAAGTATTTTCGTATTTATGTCATCTATTGGAGATGTAGGCTTTAGGTACATGGAATTACTAAAATTATTATACTGCATTGTAGAATTAATGTCATTTTTATTAAATTGAAAATTACTATTATTTGTCTGATTTATGTAAAAGTTATTGAATAATTCACTAATGTCCATGGGTGTCGTATACGATTGATTATTGTAAGATATTTTTTCTATGTCTCTGTTTAAAGTTATGTCTTTAATATTATCATTTATAATGTCCCATACAGCTTTACATTTGTTTTTATTAAGTTGTAAGTATTTTAGATTATTTAGTTGTTTAGATTTGAGAATGCACAGTTTCAGTATCTTAGAGTATTTTTTGTATATTTTTTTGTACTTATTTTTATTAGAAGCTATAAATTTATGTTGAAAATAGAGTATTCTTTTTTTTACAGCACATTTTTTTAAACCTTTGGTTAACCACGATCCCGTTCTATGAGTTTTATTCCCTTTTTGTACCAGACAGAAGGGAAAACATAAGTTGAAAAAAAGTAGATATAAATTATGAAATTCCTCAAAGGAATCATTCAAGTTCTGTTTTTCATAGACGTCTGAGAATGTAAGAGCCGACATACAGTTACAGAACTTTTGAATGTTTTCTTTACTAAAGTCTCTAACTATCTCATTCCACTTACACATCTTACGTTTTTTATTACATTTGACTGTTAAAGTTTGACCTGTTTCATGATCAGAAAGACCTATATAGTGAACTTTCGATTCAATTTCTTGAATGTTGCTTGAGATCTGATCAAGACAAGCTTGTAATCTAGTCGCTGTGTTAATATGAGTCCTTAAATTGAAATTTTTAAAAAGGCTTATAAGCTCTAAACAGTGCTTATTAGGTTTAAGAAAGTCTAAATTCCAGTCTCCACATAAAATAACAGATTTTCTTCGTTTTAATATTCTTAACAATAATTGCTCCATTTTGTGTAGGAATACATTTGGATTACTGGATGGGGTCCTATATACACATATTACAATAATTTTTTGTACAGTTATCTCTAAACCACAGCATTCGAAATCAAAATCACTAGAAAATTCTGATAACCATGATAGTTTTTTGCAGAGTAGAGTTTTCTTCACTAGAATACAAGAGCCGCCCCTGTTAGAGTTTCGCGAGTAAGAAGATATTAAATTATACTCCGGTAATTTAAACAAATTTTCTGTTCCCTTTTTTATAAAAGTTTCAGTAAGGCAAATTATATCAATTTCTACAGTCTTTGACAATTCGGTAACAGCCATAAAGAGTTCTTCACTCTTATTTATTGCACCTGCTATGTTTTGATGTAAGACAGTTAAGTGAGAGTCATAGCTAGGAACGAAAAAGATTACAATTTGGAGATTTAGTATCTGATGGTTTTTGTTTGTTCTCATACATTTTACAAAAATAATATGGTATAGTACCTCGTTTTAGAACATTTGAACTGTTTCCAGAAAATGAATTAGGTTTATTCATAATTTTATTATCAGACTTACTATTTTTAAAGTAGAAAGGTATCGTCCCTTTCATGGGATTACATGATTTCGTATTAGTAGAGCTTGGCTTATTAGATGCTAAATGTTTTGATATTATTTTAGGATTGAGGAATTTTTTAGCATAATCATTATAATCAATAGCGAAATTAATCGATTTACAAACAGTTGTTTTAGTAAAGTTTTTACAATCTATAAATTCACAATTTTTGTATTTGCTACATAGAATTTTTGACTCCTTATTAAGCTTTCTAACATCTAAATAAATATTAGAATTAACACTTAAAACTAAAATTTTATTGCTTGTAAAGCTATGTAATATATATTTTAGGTTTGTTAAAACAGTTTTAATATCTGTGTCATTTTCTCCTATACATAATATTATAACATCATCGTTATTAAGAGTTAAATTTCTGCAGGTTTTCGTAACCTGATAAGACCTCGCATAGGCTCTAATCTCACCATAGAATGCATACTTATCGTAATTTGTCATGAATCTAGAGTTAAGTAGAGACGTAGTCAAGCCGGTGCATTGTTGAGTACCAAAAACATAAATTGTCTTTTCGTTTTTCTTATTTTTATGGCTTTGATGTTGTGTTTCTGGTATTAGTTCCTTGTTTGGTGAATGTTTTTTAATTTTTATTTCAGAAGAATTTTTATTGCAGTTGAGGTAAGCAATTTGTTGAAGGGCGCTACTTTCCTGTTTAGAGTTTAGCTCATTATTGTTTATGTTGTAATCCACACACGTGTTATTTAAAGTAATTGGTGAGAATGAAGGTATGTCCCTGACTACTAAAGAGCGTCGCTTTATTTTGCGATCAGTTCTAGGGCTTTTCGACTCTATCGGTGACTGACATAAATTTTTTAAGAAATTATTTTCTGTCTTCAGTTTATTTATTAGTTTGTTAAGGTTATTATTTTCCAGAATCAGATTTTCAAGTTCATTTTGTGTACTTTCAAGTGTAGTAGTGAGCTGTTCAATCGTGTCTTTCATTTCTAGTATATTAGTAGTTTCATTAGGCGTCATTCCTTCCAAGCTGCGTGATAATATATTAGGAGTAGAGTATGAGGCATCGTCAGATAAACTTAGATTGCTGCGTAAATCTGAGGCACACGAATTATAAGAAGAATTTGGATTCGGGGTTTGCGGTGATTCAGTGCATTGAGTAGTCTCTTCTACCAGTGTTTGCTGGCCTAACTTAAGATGCTGTTTTCTTGTAGTATTTTTTGTAGTTATTTTATTGATTTCTTTGTCCTTTTCAATACATACTTTGCATCGCCAAGTTTTCTTTTCTTGTTGGTTTAACAATTTATACACCGTTAGTGGAAAGCCTATGCATTCGAATTCAAAATTATTTTTGCATATATAGCAGAATGCAGTTTTCTTTGACTCAACAATTTTCTTACATTTAAAACATGTTACTCGTCGCGCCATCTTTTGGACTTTCTTCGTTGATTCGTGATTCTTCGATAAGTTCATTAGTAAGCTGGTTAGCTATATGATGATTATTTTAGTTCAGGCAGATTTGGCTAGATGGCGTTTTTGAATATATTTTAATGTCTTTGTCTGTTTTGAATGTAACGTTTTTTCTTGATCAAAATAATTTCAATTTTTTTGTTTCACTTTTCACAGTGTTAATGTTATAGGTTACAGTACCTTTTTGGTCAGGTTATACTCACAACACTTAGACAATATAGTTTTATTTATGTTTAGGGGTTAAAAACCAGTTTTATCACTTCACTTTATAAACGTTGATATTTTTGTTGTCCGTGCACTTTTTTCAGAGATAACGTTCTATGACGTGAATTGATACTAGTTATACACAATTTTATAAGTTTTAACACTTTTCACACTGTTTTACTATTTTTAGTTACAAAAAATACGGAGCTCGATGTTAACCGTGCGCCATCTACCGGCGTACCGTATGAAGGGATTTTAAATCGAATCATTACCTGCGTTGTAAAGTGGATCCTGTACGATAATCGGAAACGCTCATTGCAATGGCTGAACCCGCCTGCCCCAAGCGAAAATTGATTAAAAAAAGTTACTTGTGAGCATTTGGTGGACTAGTGCCGGTGTCGTTCACTACAGCTTTCTTAAATATGGCCAGACGATTACGGCAGATGTCTATTGCCAGCAACTGTAAATCATGATGGAAAAGCTAGCTGCTAAACGACCGAGGTTGGTCATTCGCTCTAGGCCGCTGCTGCTTCAGGACAACGCTAGACCACACACTGCACAACAAACGGCTACTAAGTTAGAGGAGCTTCAATTGTAATGTCTAAGACATCCACCGTACTCCCCGGACCTTGCTACAACAGATTACCATTGTTTTCGAAATTTGGATAACTTCTTGCAAGGACAAAAATTCAACTCCGATGGAGCAGTCCAAATCGCCTTTAAAGATTTTATTGATTCCTGTCCGAATGGTTTTTTTAGTAAAGGAATCAATGAACTACCTATGAGATGGCGAAAGTGCATAGATAGCAATGGTATATACTTTGATTAAATAAATATATTATGTTTTAAAAAAATCGACTT
This sequence comes from Phengaris arion, assembly GCA_963565745.1. Classification (NCBI taxonomy): domain Eukaryota; kingdom Metazoa; phylum Arthropoda; class Insecta; order Lepidoptera; family Lycaenidae; genus Phengaris; species Phengaris arion. The sequence goes on along the minus strand of OY751449.1, from coordinate 17,367,027 downwards.
TATGTTCCTCCTTTACAAAACACCAATTTCATAATATGTAATGACCTAATATTTATTTATAAGAATATTTTCGACTACGCGAGTAATTAGAATTTTCATGATTTTAAATTAACTACTATATTCGTAAAAAAATTAAATAATTAAACTCAACTCACTTCACTCCTAATTTAACTCCATCTCTTATTGCTAAATTCATATCACCACACCCGGCTCTAGCGCCATTATGGTTCGTTTTGGAACTATTATTTAATTACTTTTTAACTTTTCTGCCTTAGCCCGGGACTATATGATCCGGAATCCGGCGGGCCCGGAGAAATTCTGAGCACTGAAAATAGAACTCTGCGCTAATACAATAGAGTTAATGAATAGAGAAAATCGAAGTATGTAGCTGCTATATCAGACATTGACATTTGACTCGACACTTGCGAGTTCGATTTTCAGGTATATTGTATTAGTGCATAGGTTTATTTTTACTGCTCGGAATTTTCGCCAGCCATACGGAGTCCGGACAATAAGAGACGATCCTACATTACTCTAGTCTCCAAGCGTACTGTCCTTCCTGTATGATATAACTTGCTACATATCAACCTGGTGCTTCACTCACTTGGGGTTGGTGTAGGGGTGCTCCGAGCTGCCGTTGTACACCCGGTTGTCGTACAGCGGCCACGTGCGCTCGTAGCTGTGCTCGTGCGCCCAGATCACCACGTCCACGCCGAACTCGCGCAGCAGCGGCTCCAGAGCTGTGACCAGGCGAAGCGGTTTACATTATATAAAATGTACTATCAGGGAATCTTACACATAAGCATAACCGTTGTTACAATTTGTTCGTATATCTAACTGACATGTCATTGATTGTTTCGTGACTGCATGCCGCCATTATGATGCAATTAAATTATGAACGGACGGTAGTCAGTGAGTATCCTCACTAGGCGCCGCCTGTTTCCCTCAAATGTAAATCCCACAGATAAGCTCTGTTCAGATGCAACTTCATTTACTTAAAAAATATTTTTGGGACTAAATTAATTCGTATTTATTTATTGCTCGGTAAATAAGTCATATTGAAATTTCTATCATTACAGTGCCGTATTATCTCGTTGTTTAAGTTTGAATTAATTTGTATCTGTGCGGAGTATAATAATGAATATGAGTGATCGTGAACTCTCCCGGCTTCACGTTTACATCATGGAGGTTAGAGAAAAGGAGAACGATCGCATTAGAAAATAGTGTCCCAGAAATATGGACAAAATAAGTGAGGCGCTGCGATCGCTAAGTTGTCTCAATAAATGCGGGCTGGTGTACCTACATTATTCAACTAACACCTACTTGGTACTCATAAACAGCGAACTTCGCAGATACTACTCGTAAGTACCGACGGCAGCGCAGTTGGTGGCTAAAAATGAATTATAAATTATACAAATTTTCAGGGACAGGCGGACTAATGCTTTAGCACAAAGTGATCGTTCTCCTGTTCTTTAACCTCCATGGTTTACATCATGTGCCATAGACATACGGCCAAATACTGAAACGTTAATCAAAATTAAGAGCCCTCCTATTCACAGGCTGTCGCTGTCTCTGCTAGCCGAAACGACAAGGACAGCATGTGACTTGAGCGTCACTTAATCTAATTATCGTTTCAGTATACATCCGATAGAGGACAGATGGAGCGAAAAATAGTACAATAGTAGAAGGCCGATTCTGATAATTAAAACCTGCAATAATACAGATACGATGCATTCGCGAAGTGTTAAAACTGCAAAATGTTATTCTCATAAGCGTCAAACCCGTTTTGATTGGTCCAAACTCCAAAAATCAGTTTATGATATCAAGACGATTGACAATTTATGATATCAAGAAAATGAAAGTGTAAGTTAGTTACGAGACTTGGGGTTCCGGTGTTAGCTAGAGCGAGTGCAGTAGCAGCTAAGTACCTAGTGTGCCAGTGCCTGTGTACGGCGTACTGGCTTGAATGATACTGTTAGTAAGGGAGCAGAATTGTATTGGAAGGAAATAATTAAAATGATTTCTTGCCAGCTGTTTTAGAAGAAGTGCAGTGTGCACAGTCGGATGGTCGGGTGCAGTCCGGAAATACCGCAGCACAGGCGTGGCAGGACCTGCGTCACTCACCATAAAGCCCCAGGAACGGCAGCCCCCGCCTCGTGTACTCGAAGCTGCAGTCGATGTCGTCGCTGTCGCTGCAGTACATCGGCCTGTGCCCGTACAGCACTATCCAGGGCCGCTGCGACCTGAAACATCCGCACACTCACCGCCCACGCCCAGCAAGCCCACGCGGTTGGGCAACTCGCTCGTCCAGCAATCGATGCGATCGCTGCTGCAGTACATGGGTCTGTGCCCGTACATCACTATCCACGGCCTCTGCGCCCTGCAACGCACACACTCCCGTCACCCACACAGATCCAGGCCCAGATCCGCCCGCGTCCGGACGCGAGCCCGTGCTCAGACACAAGCCAACGCCCAGACACAAGCCCACATCCGGACACCACCCAAGCCCACACCCAGCGCAAGTCCACACCCAAGCACATCACCACACAAGCCTACGCCCACTCACCGCCCACGCCCAGCAAGCCCACGCGGTTGGGCAGGTTGTTGTTCCAGCAGTCGTCGCCACTGTTGCTGCAGTACATCGGTCTGTGCCCGTATATCACTATCCAGGGCCGGACTTGCCTGTTCAGATAGCCCCAATTACGGTACGCTCGTCTGATGTTAAGTAGCCCATGGGCGGGTACAGCTGATGGGTGACCTAATGCTAAACATCTAACAACCTAACCTGATCAAGGTGTTCTACCGGGGTGGGGCTGTACCTTTCCTTTCGGACAGCTGCCCCGCGTACCTCGGTACACCCATATGTGTCATTGTATAATAATTCAAGTCATTAGCGACTCAATTACACACAGTCTATAATATATACTCTATAGTCTATACCCTCCACCTATAGCTTTTATAGTTTAAGACTAGCACCAAAAACAGACGGATCGCATTTTGATTAACGATTACCGCCACCCATGGACACCGACAACCCCAAAAGAGTAAGCCCTCGCACCCACGAGAGAAAAAACTGCACTGTAAATGAAACTCTGCGCTAATACAATAGAGATGAAAATCATTTGGAGCTGTCAAATCTAAAATTTGACACAGCGCAGACACTATTTACAGTGCAGTTTTTTCTGTAGCGACCACAAAAAAACGCTCGTGGGAACGTAGCCTTACGCGTGCGTTTTTCTCCGGTTTTTAGGCCTAGCCGCCAAAGGGCGAAATCACTGCGTGACTGACGCGTTAGGCCTCTGCTTTGAATTTCGCGGTGAGCGGCGGGCGCCAGTGGTGGGACCCTAGTCACCGCTTGACAGCTATGGCGCCCGCCTGCGCGCTGCCGCCGCTTGTTACTCAGTGGTTAAGCGCGTCGGAGGTCGCGGGTTCGAATCCCGCCGAGGGAACAAAAAGTTTTCAGTGTTCCTGGGGCATTATAGATGTGTGTACAATATAATAAAAATCTAAAATATATGTTTAGTATAAAAGAATTAAATATAATAGGGGAGATGACTAAATCTAAAATATTTAGTTTCATTAATATACTCAGTAATATTGAGGCATTACTACTTGGCAAATGTAACAAAATATAATATTTGATGTGTAGTTTAGTAATTACATACATCTAAAAAGTACAAAAAAGTTTAATTTTTTTTTGCTAAATTAGTAAACAAAACCTACATCATTAGTTTACTTACATCATATTATACAAAAACATTTATTATGGTAAGTATGAACTTAAACACAAAATATATCGGCGATATTTACAATTGTGTTCCTGCGGCCGTATACTTCATACACTTTAACCTAGGCGTGACGTCACAGCTAGGTACGACTTTAGTATGGAGCGTTTTCACGAGACCTGCGAAAATTTGTATACAAATCGCTGTACCTTTAAAAATATTAACTTTTGATATACTGTTTCTTCTGAGAAGTTACTCATATTTATGAGTACTATTCTCACACTCTTAATTTCTTTAGGACTCCGATAAGTTTTCAGAACGGTATCTCTCTGGTCAAGTCGGACCATAATCTGGAGCGTTTGCACCACAGGGTCTGCGGTAGTTACCTATTCTCGGGCAATGTCGCCTTGGTTAAATCCTCCTTCAGCCAGTCGAACTGGTTGGTCATGAGTTTGATGCCGTACTTCGTGAAGTAGTAGACCTCGGTGGTTATGGAGACAAAGTGCACGGGGCCCAGGTCCCAGCTGTAGAACAGGCTCTCCGCATCGCCCGGCATGGAGAAACGGGCGCGGTAGTTGCTGAAGTTGCTGGGAGATAAAAAAATAATAGGTATGTTGATAAAAAAATAATAGGCATGTTGATTAAAAAAGAATAGGCATGTTGATTAACGGCCAAAATTAGTAACGTATCTAAAATCTTAGGTTGACTTCAATCTTAGATTCTCAAACGAAAATTGACGTAAATTGACGTGAAATCAATCCTAGGATCGTTGAAATGAATTGAAATCTTGATCTCAGATAGCTAAAATGAGATTAAGATTATAATAAATTTCGGGGGCGTAAAACAATATTAGGCATGTTGATTAAAAAAATAATAGACACGTTGATTAAAAAAATAAAAGGCATGTTGCGTAAAAAATTATAAGCAATTTGATTTAAAAAAAATGAATGGAATGAATTTCCTCCGGGATTCCGGATCATATAGCCCCAGCCTAAGAAGCAAACAATTTAAATTTACAATAACTTCGGCGGTAGCAACTCGTGACGTTTGTGACGTCACGAGCACTACGCCATACATTTGTCATCAAACGATGTATGGGGCGGTAACATCAATTGTGACGTCACGAATTGTTTTGCGAGAAATAGATGGGCACTATTTTTTATCTGCTTATCGTTTTTAATCGCGTCAACCTTAATAGTTTTTTGTATTTAGATTTATGTATCTCTATAGGCAAGAGCTCCGTGGTTTGATTCGCCCTCGAGAGAGTGCAGGTTCGATTCCCAGGTTGTAGCGTGTACCAATGAGACTTTTTCAGATCTCAAGTACATTATACCGACGCTCTCGTTAGATGTTAGATGTTTTTCCTTCACCGTTGTGAAGGAAAAACATCGTGAGGAAACCCGCACATGTTTGGCCCAGTCATTCCTCTGGACTAGGCTGACTATGTTGTGAGAATGCCGTATGTGCTTGGGCAACCATACGACATTTAAAAACCAACTGTCCCAGGCACTACAGTATTTCAAGTGATTACTTCGCTCGGAGAATACTGTATAAATCATCCAATAACGGATGAAAAGGCCCAAGTTTTATAGGCAAATTGCCTAAAAAAATGTTCGTATATCCGATGTCAGCAACATGTTAACAAACAATCTAGAACCCATTTTCGTATATCTTAAAATTTAACGAATCTAAGATACAAACAATTTAATTTACATTAAGAAAGAGAGCGATATTTCGGCTTGGGACTACACGGGTAGCTCCCGCCATACATTTGTTATTTTTAAACAATTTATGGCGGTAGCAGCTTGTGACGTAACAAATTTAAAATTTATTTATTTATACAATAAGCAACATCCCTGTTCAACAATTTTAAAATTTAATTTGTAAAAATGTGATATACGACGCTTGACAACATCCCTATTCATCAATCATTTTTTATATGTTTCTTCTCTTAGGCTGGGTCTTGATCCGGTATATGATCCAGATCCGGCTGGTATATGATCCGGAACCGGGAAGGCCGGAGAAAATTCAGAGCGCTTAAAATAAAACACTGTACTAATATAAAAGAGTTGAAAGTCGAATACACGAGTGACGAGTTGTCAGATTTAACATTGACATTTGACTCGACACACATGTGTTCGATTTTCAATTTATTTTTATTTTTTAGTCTTTCGGATTTCCAGTCCCAGTCTTACTAATATCTATGCTATACTATAGTTTCTGAGAAAACTAAACTTTCGCGTGAATTTTGACAGTGACATCTGTCAGACAGTGACATCTGTCAGACAGCGACAAAAGGACGAGTACTCACTAGGCCTCCTCGTGGTTGCCGGGGCAGACCATGTAGGGCACGGCGGCGGCGAGCGGCTGTATCTGCCGCATGAACTCGTCGCCGACGCGCGCCTCGTCCGTGTCCATGTCGTACGCGAAGTCGCCCACGTGTAGGACCACGTCGAAGTGCCCGCGCTGCGCCTCGTCTTGGAGGTACGAGAGGGACTAGGGAATTAATAAAATAATTTTGACTATTCAATAGATGGTGGCAGAACAATACTAAAAGAATTTGTTACTAACAGTTATCAAAAAGCATTACGTGGCATTACTGTTGTAAAGCGAGAGATTAAATAAAAAATAGGAATTCACTATTATAATTTATTTCTAATGTACTAAAGACATTTAAGTTGTAGATTTCTTTAATCTATACAATGGGAAGTATATCACCTCTTGAATGGACAATTAATAAAGTTTCATTATAATTATAATATAATATAAGATCAATATAATATAAGAGGAGTACCTATACATTAAATATTTTTGGCACAATATCCGATTAACACATCAATGCGACCGCTGACAGACTGACTCGAATTCCGGAGTACAATTCAACAACGCTGTTAAGCGATTTTCATCTTATGCCTGGTCCCTGGGCGAGCGGCAACTTGTTTGATATTAGGTACGTATGTAGTATGTAGTATACTAGGTAGGGGATATACTGGTAGACTCACATGAGCGTTCTTGTTGCCCATGTCTCCGTATATGGCGGCGCGCAGGACCCAGTCCTCGCCTTTGGGTGGCGTCTTGAACGAGAACTGCTCAGACCAGCCGAACACAGAGCCCACATGGTACACTAGAAATTAAATACATGATAACACATTAAATGCACCGTATGTTTGAACAGTTCTGACCTACTCAAATCTACCTAATCTTAAAAGCTGATGTCTCTCTATTTTAGACTAGATGTTGGTCACGTCCTCGTGCGCGCAAAAGTTAATTTTGCGGAAACCGTACATTTTTCTGTGATAAAAGTAGCCTATGTGCTTCGCCGTCGTCTACTCTATATCTCTACCAAAGAACAATGGCGAAATATTATTTGATATTTTTTAAGCGTCTACAAATTTCATATGAACAAAAACAATTATTTTATTTTATTACATTTTACCAATATATTCTAGGATTTAATAAAAGCTACCAAACAAAACCGTTTATTTTTTGTAAATCAATTGACTACTTTTTACGGATTTCATATTTTTCCCTCAGCTACCGTTAACATTGCCATATTTTGATATTTTTTTGCCAAAGCGGCGGCGCACACTGCGCGGTGCCTCAGCCGGCGAACGGCATAAATAGTAAAAGTAATATTTCATCCTACCGTATAAGTTGTGAACAGATCTTCAATTTTAGTTAATTTCAAAACTTTTAATAAATAAATCGATTTTATTTTTCAAATTAGTCGGGGAAAAAAAGAAAGGATGAGTTAAAATAACTAGCAACCCTGCTTAGTTGTCAAACAAATGTATTAGCAAGTGTCAAATAAAGAAGTTACTCTACGGTGTTCCTGCGCTGCCTCTCGTGTGTGATTGTGTTTTGATATTGTTTTTCTTTCCTTTATTTTCGACCCGGCATGTTTTTGGACTTTGATTCTCTGTGATTTGACTTGTTATATGGACTCCGTTATCCCTTTTGTGTGACTTTGTGCTTTGCCTCCCGAACTTTGATACTTCTACGCGATTTTGTCTTTTGTGGGCTATCTTATAACTACAATGGATTCACGTGGTCCATCTCGTGATAGACGTACTAGAATCCTGTGTGTTAACTGTGGAATTTGTGTTAATACACTTCGCCGATGCCCTGCCTTGGCACTAGATACTAGAGTCACTGCACTACTTTGCAGCTGGGTATACCCACAAATAGTAAGTAAAATATTTTATATCAACACAACTTAATAGCTTGTTGCCGCTTCACATAACAACAATAAAAACATTGTGTGTTGTTTATTACCTGTATCATTATATAATATCTATAATAGACACCGAGGTTTTGTAACTTTTGAACAAATTACTAAGTACTTAATTCAAGCAGTTTATCAAAACGAAACAGTCATAATATCATTATGACAAACAATTTAGACAAACAAATTATATTTTTTTTAGATTACTGAAGCTGATTGTGTGTGTGAAGCATGCAGAGATCTTGCAATCTTCTCTGTGAATGAGAACTTGCACCAAGCTTCTGGTGACAATGAGCACCAAGCTGGATCAAGACCAAGGGGACACACTGAAGTGTGTCTTTTATGTGGCTGTTCCATTCATCGACGACAAAGTGACAAAATATTGAGGGAGAATCCTACTGACCTGCACCAGAGTATGATCAATATTATAGAGAGCAGAGTTGCACCACGTCAGGTTAGTTAATACATTTAAGTTCTTACATCTATTCATTTATTAAAATAGAATAATCTTAATATTACAAAAATTAGGCATACTTTGTCACATTTTTTACAATATTAATTGTGTATGTTGACTTAGATAATACATGGTTTCACTATTATTGGATATTTATCTTTTTACTATACTCACACTACTTTTTTTCAGATCAATGAAACTGATCGTGTTTGCCATGCTTGTTGGCTTCGTACACAAAGAGAAGCTCGACGTATGAATACTCTAGACAATACTAGATCACCACCTGTTGCTTCATCAGAATCACATGAACCAATACATGATAATCTGCAGCCATCAGAAGATGTTGAACCTTCACACAGACCATCAGGTTCTAATCATCCTGAACCTAGTATGTCAAGCAATCAAGGATTAGTTTTGCCAAACTACAGGAGAGCAGCGAACTCTAACAATCACTGTGTCTTTCCCAATAATTGCAACAGTACTTCTTTACATAGTATTTCAGATAAATTGCGTGCCATTGTTTTAAGCAACCATAATTATTATTTGCCAAGCCTAGCTCGAGTTTGTGGTCCCCATTTAACAAGCAATTCATGGGGGATTTTGTATGACTCTGAAAACAGTATGACAATGTTCACTGTGGATCAAATTCAACATGTTTTTTCTTTTGTGAATGCTTTTAATCCAACTTTGGACTTTGAAAGTCTGCAAGACATGGATGACAGAGTTTTTGAGTACTGGATAGGACGAACTAAACAGCAATTCAACAGTTTGATGGAAGAAGTGCCCCGTATCTTAGAGATACGAAGAGGCTCTCTAGGCTTAGCAGCATTATTATTAAAAATGAGGACCGGAGATTCCGATAAAAGAATTTCTAGTTTAGTTCAAGTACCCCGCCGGACATTGGAAAACTTAATGGACAAAGTGAGGGAGGTTCTTCTTCAAGATTTTGTGCCCAGAAATCTTGGCATTAACCACATAACAAGAGAAGAATTACATAATCATAATTTTTCTATTCCAAATGGCTTATACGGAAATGGAAACAATGCAATAGTCATCTGCGATGGTACATACATATATATACACAAAAGCTCAAATTATATGTTTCAGAAACAAAGCTACTCAATGCATAAATATAGGAATCTATTAAAACCTTTTTTAATAGTAGCTACTGATGAGTATATTGTAGATTGTTTAGGTCCATATAAAGCAACTACATCAGATGCTGAAATTATATCCACCTTATTCATTGAGGGATCTGCCCTACAGTCATATTTTATAAATGGTGATGTGTTCATTCTCGACAGGGGATTCAGGGATAGTATAAGTTTGTTAGAAGGATATGGATTTAGAATGTGTATGCCAGAATCACTTTTAGAAGGCGAACACCAACTAACTACAGCACAAGCCAACCGAAGTCGATGTGTGACTATCTGCAGATGGGTGGTGGAAGCAGTGAATGGTCACTTCAAGAGAGACTTTAAACTCTTCAGGCAGGAATATTTTCATCTGTCTCTACCACACATGATGGAAAATTTTAAAATTGCTGCAGCATTATTAAATAGGTTTGGTGTTCGCTTTCAAGACAATATGTATGCAACTGAAATACTGCAAATAATTAATGAAAACATGAATTTAGAGAATAATCTGGCATACTCAGTTGATGAAATTAATATGAACAGAAGGAGATCTTTTTTTCAACACATAAATGCCGATCGCATGAATGTAAACTTCCCTACCCTGGAATACAGAGATTTAATTCTGTTCGCCTTGGGGACGTATCAAATAAAACAAGCTCGCTCTTATTATGGCGAGCATATACGTTATCAAGGCGGCTATAGAATAGAAGTTTGTAGTGAACCCATCAACATTTTGGATTTTCAAATTAGAAATGGTGACACATTAATAAGAGGGAAAATAAAGTCACGCCATGTGAGCATAAGACAATATTATGTATATATTATAATACAAGATAATATACCAGGCCGGGCAGGAATCACAGCATACTGTTGCAGTTGCTTGGTAGGTCGGCGGACTGTGGGCTGTGGTGCGCACGTCATGACCCTGGTGTGGTATTTGGGGTGGGCCAGACACCAGGAACATGCAATTTCAGCACCAGCTGAATTTTTAGACTAAATTGTAAGAGAAGATGATGAAGAATAAATATTTAAGAAAAATATCCTTGTTTTACTTCATGTACAGTTTCGGTTTTTTTACATTTTTAGTTTCGGTTTCGGTACATTCGGTTGATAAATTAAATTCCTTTATCATAAATATATATAACTCATGGACTATTACTACCTTTTGAAAACAAAGTGTTTTGTAGACAAGTGCATTTAAAATTATTATTATGATAACATTCAAAATACAATTAATTTATATTAATTAATTTTAGTATACCTACCATAATATACATACTTATCTATTCCGGCAACTACGTAACCATTTATTTCTCTATTGATTTCTAACTCTTTGTTACTCAATCTTACGAGAATGTAGCTCCCGGGGAATACGTATTCAATAATATATATAAACAAATCATGATGAAATAATACCAATAATATTAATACCAATGAAACATAACCTAAAATATTTAAGATTTTTATGATGTAATATCTAATAACCTAGGCCTTCTCGGGAATATTTCTTTTTAGAAGTTAGTTGGAGGATGACTTCCTAATCATTTATGTATTTTTTTATTCATAGACGCCTCCATTTTATGTCAAATAAAATCATGTATGAGAGTTCGCCATTGTCATTTCATCAAAATCGGTACAGTAGTTTTAGAGCCTATTCAATGCAAACAAACAAACTTTTCCTTTTTACAATATTAGTAGGTAAAGATAAGGGATAAGGCGGGGTCATGTTAAAAGTATTCGTACGATTAATGGACAAAAATTGCAATATCGTTCAGTTGTTACTTAATACAATAATAATAATCAATACTGCCCACAATACTGTATAAATGTATAAAGTAAATTTGTATTAAGTATGTAACTAGCCGATGCGTAGAGCTAACAGAAACGAAACCCATTTTTTTTAAAACGTAACGCCAATATAAATGTAGCCTAACTTACTCCCTGATAACATCGGCTATCTGCCAGTGAAAGTCCCGTGAAAATCGGTCCAGCCGTTTCAGAGATTAGCCGGAACAAACAGACACGACGGACAGACAAAATTTTAAAAATATATTTTTTATTGTATGTACCATATGCATTCAATAGTGAAAAGCTGTTAATTTAAAATTACAAACAGACATTTTAATTTTACTTATTGGTTTGTACAAGAAAATAACATATTTTATTACATTGTTGTTGGCGAAGTTAACACAATGTGTTAGATGTTTTACATGCGTAGGTAAATAATATTCTAGTAGTGGATAAAACAGGAAAATACTCCAATAAATAACATCTAAATTGATAATAATTATTAATACATCAATGTTTACCTTTAACCGCCTGAGTTGGATTCATCCGACACAAAACCCTGTGTACATTCTGTGTGTGTAACATACGATTTCTAAGCTTATTACGACATTTTTCCCAATAAACTAACTTTTTTTTCGAAAGATATCAATCAAACCTTTTAAATTAGTGCTATAATTTAGACTTACTATATCTAGCAACCAAAAATAAAACTATTTCAATTAAGGTAAATTTACTAATTTTATCCTGAAGAAAGTCTATCTACTCCAACGCTCATGTCGTATATATCCAACAGTAGTGACGAGACATAATGTTTTTATTAGCTAAGGAATATGCTTAAAAACAAAAATATTATATAAAATACTGAGTTATTAAAAAAAAAGTACAATAAGTAATTGTTATCTAGTAACGTGTTGTTTTTGCATTGTGTGAATATTAAATTACTTTAAGAAATCAGTGACTTAGTTTTTCTTGTACGGGCAACTGTAGCTGCGAATTCTCATCCCTAGACTGTCCTTTTCGCCAGTATCAGTATAGCCAGCGCCTGCGTCGGATAAACACGACAGCTTATGACGTCACAGCCGAGGGGAGCCGTATGGAATTTTCCATTAGTGTTGTGTGTGTGTTTGTAAATATACTTTTAAATATCGACAATATTGCTTAACCTCGTAATGGCTACAGCCGAAGCTTTTACCCGAATGTTTAGTTCCTATGTTGTTAATTTTATTTGCCTTTCTAGATTGAACTAGTTATTTTCTTAATAACGTCATAAATATATGTGAACTCATTATTAAAATAACGAATTAATGTGATAAATCATATACCTGCACACCTGGACATAATAACGTTTCAAACTACATAAGTACTGCAACGACATAAGAAGTAAAGTAAGAATTTCTGCCAAAGCGCCTACACACTAGTTCTATAAACATGGATAGGTGTACGATCTGTTAACTGATTATTATTGAATAAAAGTACCTAAATGTTAGTAATAAATGAGGGGTTCGGGTATCTCCATAGACTGATTTGCTATAATTAAGAAATAAATATGATCAATACCCTATTTTTTTTAATGAAACGTCTACTTGGACGATAGGCACTTAGGCAGAGGGCTGTGGTCACACAAAATTGGACTCCTAAGATTTGTTTTAATTGATTTTTCCGTTGTTTAATAAATACGGTGCGTAAAATGCGAATACCTAGCATTATTACAATGAAATATCGACCTCAAAATATTGCACATCCCTATGTGTTGTAGGTATTTATCTTCGATTCAATTTGCCGGGCGCTGGGGGCACGACGACTGATAATGAAGTCAAGCGGTTAAAGGGTACAATGTTTACAGTGCTCAGTCGAAACTGATAAAACACTGCTCTGAGGATAACACCGTGAATGCTGTATACGTGTGATAATACTAATTAATGTATTATCAAACAATGTACGTAGTAAGCTCTGCAACTATGTCAATATTATACATTGGCGATATGAGACAATCCTATACTTATATTATAGATGTGAAAGTTTGTGAGGATGTATGGATGTTTGTTACTCTTTCACGCAAAAACTGCTGAACGGACTTCGATGAAATTTGGTATGGTAGTAGTTTAGGCTCTGGATTAAAACATAGGCTACTTTTTATCCCGAAAAAGTACAGTGTTCCCGAGGAATACTGTTCCCGCGGGCGGAGCCGTGGGCAACAGCTAGTTTAATATAAGTAAGTACTCTTTATACTTACTGAATAATGTGTATTGATGAATATTTTAAGAAATTCAATTCATTTATTTATGCTAAGTAATAGCAATAATAATAATAGCTCCCCACACCGATTTCGGTGACGGTGGCCTGTTTCATTGAAACCAGGCCAGCTACGCAGGAGTTATGTTATAGTGCCCAAGTGTGTGCGCAGTACACAAGAGCACTCTCTCCTCCTTTACTCTCATAACCCAGTGGGACGGATAACCGACACGACTGGCGAGAGATCAGGCGCAGGTCCGACTTTTTACATGCCCATCCGACGCATGGATCATCTTTCTTGTCAGACAATCAGGTGATCAGCCTGAATTGTCCTAACCAAACTTGGAAACAACATTTTTTTTTTGTTGCAATGCGGGAATCGAACCCACGACCTCCGAGTCGAGAGCCAAGCTCTAACCACTAGACCACGGATGCTAAGAATATGGTACGGTACGGTAAAAATAACATCGGCGAACGAGCTAATGGTTCACCTAATGGTAAGAGATTATCATATACCGCCCCACCTGTCGACGTTGGACACTCGCAATACTAAGTGCGTTGACAGCCTTCAAAATCCCATTCCCCCTGGGCTAATGGGGCTGAGAGGAAGCGATGACTGCTATTCGTGCTTGTTTGCAACACCAAGTTGCCAGCCTTTAGAGCTGGGAATAAGCATATGATCCGGAATACTGGGATGGGCTGGGACTATATTGTACTAATACTAGAGCTGAAATTCGAACACACATGTGTAGAGTCAAATGTCAATGTCATAATATATGACACCTCGACTTCGATTTTCAACTCTATTGTATCAGCGCAGAGTTCTATTTTCAATGTTCTGAGTTTTCCCCGGCCTACCGGATTCCGGACAATACAGTCCCAGCCCAGCCAGCTCAAACCATACTAACTAACCATTAGCAGCGACGAGACAACGACGACCAGTGGCGAGTTTTATATTATATAGCTCCCCACTAAGATGTCAGTGACTGTGGCCGGTTTTATTGAAACCAGATTAGTAAGCAGGTGTTACTTTTTTATAGTGTCCAAGTGTGTGCGCAATACACTCTCTCTTCCTTTTACTCTCGAAGCCATTAACAGCCACGGGTGTCATGGGTTCTATTTCCGCGCTGGAATAAACAAAAATGTGGTTTCCATGTTTGGTTAGGACATTGCAGGCTGATCATCAGGTTTTGTTTGTCTGACAAGAAAGATAATCCAAGCGTCGCGTCGGATGGGCATGTAAAAAGTCGGTCTTGCGCCTGATCTCTCGCCAGTCGTATCGGTCATCCATGCCACTGGGTTACGAGAGTAAAGGAAGAGAGAGTGCTTGTGAAACCGGCCACCGCTACCGAAATCGGTGTGGGGAGACGTTGTAAGTCACTAAAAGATCTCACCGTACGTAGTGTCAAACTTCAAGTCCGGCAGCGTGGCCCGGTGTATATACATGGTCCTTCTCTCCTTCCCCCCGTCCGTGAAGAGCGAGCTGCTGCCCACTGCCTCCTGGTCCATAGACCCCGCGCCGTACTGCACGCGGGACTCCTCGGTGTTGTTGTACGTCGTCCATGTCACGACGATGTCGTTGGGCTTGGCTGGAAGAGTTTACTTAATAGTTTACTATCTATGGACGCTTTCACACCACGTCAATATGGTCCCGTGGCAAGTTCTCGAAGAACTTGTGTTACGGGTAGGTCAACGGAAATACAATATTTAATACTATATAATACACAATATATTTAATACACATTTATGACCCAGGAACTTTTTGTTCCCTGGTGGGATTCCAACCCGCGCGACCTCAACGCGCTGACCACTAGATACTTTACGCTGTCATTTGTCAATGTATAAACTATTAAATGTTTTTCGCGACTTCTTACGCGTCCCGGGAACCGTACATTTTCCCGCAAAAAAAAGTAGCATTTGTCCTTCCCCGTGGTCTACTATATGGTTTGCATGGTAATTCGAGTCAGTGCTCTTTTAAGCGTCTTTTAAATACAACAATGGTGGGACTGTCACAAACAGTGTGATGAAGCAAGTTACAAAATCTGAATGCATGAACGGAGAAAGTGGTAGTTGGAGCATTGGGATAGGTCTTGGGAGGGAAAGATTCATTCTAACATTGTAGGTCTACAAGGGATATCTAGGGAGCGAGAAAATTTATATATTATCATATATAAAAAAAAACAATAAAGCTTTGTTTAACATTCTATGTTCAGATTTCTAAATTATAACATGTTTATTTTATTTACACATACTTACATTCATATATGGAATGTGTTATCATAGTGTGTTATCTATTTATGTTAACTTAAATAGGTAAATAGCAGAATCATCTGATGTGGTTTGTCATAAATAGTTAGAATAATAATAATTATACTTAATATCAATGTTCAGAGTTATAATTTTAAATTTAGGCATATTTTACAATGTTTAATTAGACAGAGCTCAATACATTTGCTCCTAAATAACTATAGAAATTAAATTTCATGTTGTTATGATGTATGAAGAGTTAGAAAAGTAATTCCTAGTAATCATTAATATGAATAAAAGCATTGATATTAGGTCCTTACATATGAAATTGGCGATTTGTCGTACTGGCCACTTTGAACTCAAATATATCTTCTTTGGTTAGGAATTCAACTTTCAAATTTATACCGCTATTTACTCATGCATTTGTGTTTCGAAAACCGTAATTCATTTGGATTTTCCTCTTTTGGTTTTTTCTTTGTGTCACTCTGTTTACAAAATGGAAAACTTGAAATATCGTATTATTTTCGAGTACGAGTTCCACCGTGGCACCAGTGCTGCAGAAATGGCTCGAAGGATTAATTATGTGTATGGCGGCGGTGTCGGAATAGAAAACACAGTGCGTTTTGGTTCCAACGTTTTCGTTCTGGAAATTTCCACGTGCAGAACAAGCCCTGTGGACGGCCTGAGGCCAAAGTTGATAACGAAGAATTGAAGGCTATTGTGGAAGCGGATCCATCGCAAAACACGTCTGAGTTAGCTGCAGGCTGTGCGGTGTTAGTGATAAAAATGGTGTTTTAATCCACTTGAAGCAAATTGGGAAGGCGAAAAAGCTTGAAAAGTGGGTACCTGATGAATTGAGTGCAGCAAACCGCCAAACGCGCATCGACTGCTGCATTACATTACTCAAACGGCACAATAATTAAGGGATTTTAAATCGAAGCATTACCTGTGATGAAAAGTGGATCCTGTGCGATAATCGGAAATGCTCATCGCAATGGCTGAAACCAGCCAAAGCATGCCCCAAGCGAAAATTGACTCAAAAAAAGTTACTTGTGAGCGTTTGGTGGACTAGTGCTGGTGTTGTTCACTAAGCTTTCTTAAATCTGGCCAGACGTTTATGGCAGATATCTATTGCCAGCAACTGCAAATCATGATGGAAAAGCTAGCTGCTAAACAACCGAGGTTGGTCATTCGCTCTAGGCCACTGCTGCTTCAGGACAACGCTAGACCACAAATTAGAGGAGCTTCAATTGGAATGTCTAAGATATCCACCGTACTCCCCAGACCTTGCTCTAACAGCTTACCATATTTTTCGAAATTTGAATAACTTCTTGCAAGGGAAAAAATTCAAAGATTTTATTGATTTCTGTCCGAATGGTTTTTTTAGTAAAGGAATTAATGCACTACCTATGAGATGGCAAAAGTGCATAGATAACAATGGTATATACTTTGATTAAATAAATATATTGTTTAAGAAAAATCGACCTTTATGTTCCTCCTTTACAAAACGCCAATTTCATATGTAATGACCTTAAATATTTGGATTTGTTATTTATTAGACATGGATAGCTCTTTGAAGTTTACATTTGAAACTTTTTAAAATAAAATATAACAATGAAGCGTATTTATTTTATTTCTACATATTATAACAAATAGTTATTGCTAAATAGATATAAAAACTATTTGTTCGAAACTAGTAGGAATTAGCTATAATTATAACAAAACAACGCAATTACATGCAAAATTGAAAGCTGCGTATGCAGTATGTGATACTGTGATTAATATTTAAAGATGTTAGTAGCTAAAAAAAAATTAAAAAATACTTACAGCCAAATGCAATATGGACTTGTTCTGGCTGGCAATATGCACAATTATATCCAGGATCCACACACAAAGAAGTAGTTATTAGTATAATAAACAATAAACAAGTGTACCAAACCATGTTATTGTTCATTTCGACTGTACCTATACAGCTTGATATGACTGCAATAAACTGATACAACAGCCAACAGCTCTAAACTAACAGCATTGCAGTTATATATTAGACAATTTTAAATTTAATAGTTTAAACTAAATTCTTTGCAGCAAAAAACAATGTACCTCTTCGTTGGCTTGAAAATAAATAAACAAACTGCAACTTTCTGATACACCATCAACAATAAAATCGTAATAGTTGAGCCAACTGTCAAAATTGACAATCAATTTATAAATAAAATGACAGATGAAAATCAATGTTGTCAATTGTAAAATAACGAGTCTAAATTTTACTATGGTCAAAAAAACATTAATAATCTAAGTAAAAAAACAGACACTTCACACACTGGCTATGTGAAGTGTTTTTAACTTTATTAGGGTCCCATTTCCGTTACTTTATCCATACTATTAATAAGTCCAAGATGCTGCTATTAGCAGAAATAAATTCGGTGGTGGAATAAAAAAAATACGAACCGTTTATAATAATTATATTTACAACTACAAAATTTACAAAAAGAAATCTAACAACAACTTATAAAAGTAGCACAATTGCATTACGTTAACTAATTTGTACTAGAGGCAATAAACGTAATTCAGTCCACACTATTAGCACTGTAGAAAAATAATTTAGTTCAAGTTAGCTATTATGATCTTATGCGTGTAGCCGCTATTTTATTTTAAGTTAATACAGCTTAAAACCGTAAGGCACTTTAATTACCAACTATTTCCTCGCTCGTCTAAGAAGTTCGCCGAGACTTGCTTCTCCCTCACTTTTACTATCTTTATTACTTTTCCTAACTTTCCTCCTCATTTGCCCCAAACTTATTTCACCTTCACTTCTCAATGGCATTTCGGACAGCTCTGAGCGCCTTGGCGTTGGGGACGAACTTTCATCGGTGGTCGATAGTTTCAACTTCCTGTACATTTTCTTGTATCTCTCTATTTCACCCCAACTACTTATATCTGACGAGGAATACTCGTCCACACAGCTCGAACTACTGGTGGTCAGAGTTTTCCTACTTTGTACTGAAACTCTTTGTTTCCTTTGCGGTTTCGTATCTAAGATCGACATGACATCCCGTGATGTTTGCGGCAGTCGTAGACTGAAGCGGGGCGAGGATAGATTGATGGAAATATCGTCGCAAACGTTTTGGTGGTCGTCGTTGCTGGTTGCAGGTATAGGGCTCGTGTGTCGCTCAACTTTTGACGTCAGCACAAACGGTGACGTCGTTCTGGTCTTCGTACGGGTTGGGGATGTCATCACACTCTTCATGCGAGCCGGCGATGTCTGGGTATCCTTCTGAGTTGAATAATCATTTACTTTACCACTTGTGTATTTCGATGTAGATGGTTTACTTATGGAATTTGTGAAAATATCACCGTATTCTTCAACAATTAGCTTTTTGATGAATTCTTTTTCTAATTTAAACATATGTTCGACGTCATCTAATGGATCAGTAGATTTTAGGTCATTATGAATGGACTGTATATTATTTTTATCAGACTTTGGAGATGTTTGAGTTTGTTTTCGCAACATTGTCTTATTCATATTAATTTGAGTCCCTGAATCCTGAGTGTCTATTTCATGAACGTATTCAAAAACATCCACTGACTTTTTGAACGACAAACTATTTGATTTTGTAAAAGTCTCGTTCTGAATTTTAAACTCGATTTTTTCTTCATCAGTTATAGGGCTGTTGTCTGTTTTTGATTCTTTTGAATTGCTTTCGTTTTGTGATAGTTTATGAGAATCGTTTTGGTGCGATAATTGATAGGAAGGGTCAGTTTTGTCGTCATCAAAGTCATCAGCATAAGTATCATTTTCTTCATTAGACATATTACTTTTCTGATCTTCCTCTTGCAAAGATTTTGAAACTTTGTCTTGAATATCCAATACTTCCTTCAATAGATTTTCATCTGAAGTGGTAAGAATATTTTTCTTCTTTTGTCTATGAATTCTTGGGGTATTCGCAGACATAGTATTTTCTCTGCTGCTTAAAATTTTTTCGAGAATTGGTCCTAGAGGAATTTCTTTTTTGTCTGGTAGGTCAGATATCTCTTTCTCAATTTCATTTAAACTTACACCTCCTAGGGTTAATTTTGAATAAGGAATGTACTCAACATTGTTCAAGCCCATTTTATTATTATCTTTATCATCGGTATTTTTTTTTTTAATAGCACTTTGATTTTTGGTTTTTGATTGCTTACTTTTCCGTGCTTTAGATGTAGACGGCCCATATACAACGTTCAATTTATTTCTCCATTCGTCAAGACTAACGCTTGTTGTATTTCTAAAATTCTTAGATTTTCCATGTGTATTGTTTGTAACTAAACTCACTGGCGATGTGTGTCGTACTCGTTTGAAATTTTTTTCTGACTTTGATCTTCGACGCAAGTCGGATGTCATGTGCTCTGTGGACTCACTGCTTTCACAAGTATGTATTTTGGAAATTTTTCTATCTAAAGACTTTCTAACTGGATGTGATTGTGAGGCGACAGGGTTGACAGCTTGTAAAGCATCTAATTGATTTGATTCAACCAGCTCTGAGAGGTGTTTGACTATGAATACACTATTGTTATTCTTACTTAGATTCTGCAAATTACTATTTTTCGGATCATCTGGAATTATATCTAATTGTAAAACGTTTTGTGTTTTTAATTCGCTCCTAATATTAACCTTTGGTAACTTCTGTATTTGAAGGTTTCTTTTCGTGTGCAATAAAGGATTTGGTTCTACATATTTATAAGAATATTCACTATATCCTATGCGTGAAACATTATTTAAATTATTACCCTTGTTGATCTTATTATTTTCTTTTTCATGATTAACCTGAAGAACCCTGATTTGTGACTTTACCAGGTTTTTATTGTTAATTTTCTTCACAGGTGCTTCATTTACTTGAACTCCTTTAGTAGTAACATGTTTCACTTTTTGTTTTTCAGCAATCGTTTTAATTAGTCCATCGACAACATCTTTTTGTACATTTGATACAGGCGTTTCTGATTTTTCAGCATCTTTGTTTCCAAAAAATTTTGCCCTAACAACTTCTTCGATATGAATCTTTTCATTAAATTCTTCATCTAATGGTGTTGGCGTAGATTTTACCCGAGACCCATGTTCGCGCTGTTTTGCCAGTTCATCGGAGATAACTTTTAAATCATCTGCTGTAGATCTTAGCATTTCATGAAGTTTTCTTAATGTTTTTTCATCTTCGGGCCGTAGCGCAGGCTCAGATTCCCATAAGTCCTCATTGATGATGTTGTCCAGTTCATTATTTATGTTGCTCTGAACCTGGAATGTGAAATAAAAAAATATTTTACTTCGAGGATTAAGAGGTACAAGAATTAATAGTCATAAAAGGTTTTTTATAGAAATAGTGGCATAAGAAAAGTGGTTGAAAACGAGTTATCTGCAATATCCACAGATATCTGCTCCATCCAAAGGCTTACACTTTCGATCATTTATAAAATCATAGACGACAGACTTTGTTGATCTAATACAATCTAAACGTTAGCAAAATTATTATTTTTTTCAAAATTAATATATATTTTTGTGTTTCTTTTTTGCACGGAAAAAAGTGACATTTAAATTGGGGAATTTTACTATTGAGCAATAAGCTACGGCGACCAATGATAAAATTTGGTTAGATGTAAGCGTTACACCTGGATTACAGCGGCATAGGTCGCATATCTGCAGGATCTGGGGTAAATACTGTAATATTGTAACTCATTTAAAGAAATATTCATTAACAATTTATTGATTATCTCAACTTCTCCATGGATCTGAATTTACGGGAAATGAAATGTGAATAAAAATTGTACAATGTCTCATTATTTTGGTTTGTTGTCGCCACTTTTTAAGTCAAAAATGCCTAATGTCTTTTCGAGTTATAATACATACCAAATATCGATCGACTGGGTACTGGGGCAGCGCCGGCCTCATCTGTTGGTCAGACACAATGGCTCCGGCATCCTCTCCCCGCCGCTCTTTTCTGTAACAACGATAGAGAGACTTCGTTGACCAAAGCACTTTTGATATCGTCATCATGTCAATTCATGTGGTTAAATATAAAGTGAATCATCGTGTGGTTGAAAATCATACTAAAGTTTTCACTCTGGGGCTTGGGTCTCTTCTCAGTGTGAGGAGGGTTAGGATGTGAGGTCATTAACTACTTCCTGTCTGCCAGGCGTTCCACAATGTCTAAGTTATAATCTATATCTAAAAATATATACAGATAAAATAGTAGAGTAATGCGACTGATTGATTGTGCGAAGAAATACAAAGTAAATTTATTTAAGTGAAAGTAAGATCACATTTGTAGCTTTATCAGTTTTCTTATTATTGTCCCAATATAGAGAATAAATTATGGAGAAGCTGTAATTTACAAGATTACATTAGGTACATCTTTTAGGCATGATTAAGCAATTATCCTTGATATTATTACAAGGTCAACGTTCCTGTTTAGTTTTAGACTTCGGCCAATTTCATTGAAAACATTTATTCATTATGCATTCACTCTAAAGAATAAATACCTAATTAAGTCGGTAAATTTTTCCGAACGTTTAGATACATTTTAGGTTATTCAGAAGTCCAATTCTCGCAACTATTTGTGATCATAATAATGTTTCAGCGCGCTGTCTCACTCGCTCACGCGCGATAGACGCATGTCACATGTGTGAAAGCTATCGCTTTCGCGGTAATCCGCGCGTACCTAAGTTGGATTATGATTACAAAACTGCTTGTGTTTCCAGTTGGTTACCATGATAGAAGACATTTAGATCGTAGACACTGGGGAAAGCCCCAGACCCCCAGTACCTACGATCTAAATGTTGACTAAAGAGTCAACATGCTTTTTCAAATTCAATGACGATGTTTGATAATCAAAAATCACGTGGTTATATTAAAGTCCAGTACGTTTTATTCTTTGGGGGCCGTCCACATATTACGTCACAATTTTTTTTTTTAGGATCTCTATAACATGTACTATCACGTTTGAAATGACGTAAAAATGTGGTAGACCGATACGAAGTTCGTTATCGTTCCGATATTGCACATTGTCGGTCCCTGAACTCCTATTTTCTGATCTTAAGTGAGACATATAGTTCTCTCTTTTACTAACAATTTAATAGATAAAATATTTTATTAATAAAAAGTAGTTGATTAGGAAGGTGATTTAAATAAAAGTACACACGTACAAAATCACATCAATTGTATTTCACCAACATTTACATGAACTTAAGTCGAAGCATGTCGTCTGCTTACAATAGAAAGAACATGTCTCATGTCTCCTCGACAACTACAAGCCTTGTGTACAGGCGGACTATGGGAGTGTCCAATGTACTATCACTGCACTCCATTCCGAAGGGGACTATATGATAATTATCCGGAATCCATAAGGTCGGGGAAAATTCAGAGCACTGAAAATATAAACGTAACTACAATAGAGCTGAAAATCGAACACACGAGAGTCAAATCAAATGTCAATGTCAAATCGTACACATGTACGTCGTCATGTGTACTATTTCTACTATATTCTACTCTCTATTGTATCTCTATCTCTCTACTCTATTGTATTAGTCCAGAGTTTTATTTTCAGTGCTCTGAATTTTTCTCGGCCATACGGATTACGTGCAATATAGTCCCAGCCTAAGCCGACCTCGCCTTTTACTTGACAGTAAAAAGTATACAATTTACATACAAAGTGCAAATTGGCAAATTGTTGACAATGTTGCTCCTTTTCACTGCCAACAGAAGACAGGGCTGCTCAAATAGCTGTGGAATGGAGAAAAAACATCAAATCAGAAAACAAAACTCGGAAATTAAATAAGATTTTTTATACAGAAACAGTTTCCAATTCCAACATTGGCGGTTAGTGCTATTTACTACTTCTACTATATAAATATTGTTTAAACGATACAAAAATATAATTATAGTACATTGAACACTTGAAACAACATTATGTACTTTTTTTCGTACAGATTCGATTGCCACCATGAATGGCGGGCGAAAATTGTTGACAAACCCATTTGGGTACCTCAATTTCAAAATCTATCAGAAAATCATACACAGATAAAAATTATTCACAAATATATAAAAAAATTCAAAAGTAAAAAAAGTTTCGGTTAAGACAACATAGAAATTAATATTGAAATTGAATCAAAATCAATCGTTCAGGAACTTGGTTTAAATGTATTTTTGATTATTTTTATAAAACAATGCGTATTTTGATAAGAAAATTAACATAACATAATGTTTACAAGAGAATGACGTACCATACGAGAGGATGCTTGGCACCCGATACATAGAACCACTTTAACAGTGTGATGATACAGTACAAAGCGTCTAAAGTAGACACATCAGGAGAACAAAAACCTCTTACTAGACTTGCGCAAGCGGCACTTTTGTTCTCCCGATGAGACCTTAACAACAAAACAGTACTTAGTAATACTGACTGGCTAGCGCAGTGCTACACCAAATAAATCTATATTTACAGTAAAATTATATACAAGATACTTTTTAATATTTACAACAGCTGAAATAAATAAAGGACTCATTCGTATATTGAACGCACATAAAATCGATACCGATAAAACTTGCAAGTATGAGGTTATAGAAAGACGCGATATAACTCAATTCGCAGCTAAGTGCTGTAATACCTGACGTAAAAACCATACACCATGAGTCTGAAATCTGAATAAAACAAAAGCTAAGTCGCAACGTATCAAGAAGCGCATTCTGATAGGCTTCGAAATTGACACACTACCGACTGTATTAATTATTATGTCATTTATAATGATAATAATATAATGATAATTACTTCACTTTATACAAATATAGCAGCGAGTTTTAAGAGTTCCTAACGGCCGCGCACTCGCGGTACTGAATTTGACATTTTACGAAATGACTAGGTATACCCCGCGTCCCCGCATTCCCACGAGTGGGCCCCGACCGTGTGACGCTTATCCTTAGCACACATCCAACGCAAAGTCCAAGACTCCTACGAGCCAAACAATCAGTAACTCGAATTTTGAACGATTCCCAATCGAAAATGAAAATAACGACTACGACACTACGCAAAAAATACTTCAATACCGGGCCGAATCTTTTTGTCGAATGAAATAGTAACGGAACTCGAGCCACTCTGAATAAATCGCTTCATAAAAATAATATATCTCATGCTCCTCATGCGGTAAATACAAATATACACAGAGCTAACTGTACACCTCCGACGTATCGTCCCCCAGTACTCAGTACTTCTACCTAAATATTATGTCATGTTCCATAATTATATCGCTTAATGCTCGTACAGTGTATAAGAATCACAATATAAATAAATGCCAAGTTAACTATGGTTCGGACCTAAAGGTAACTAAGAAAATGGCATCTGATGAAATCCTATCGTCGACGCCTCGGCGATACGCGATCGCCGGCACGAATGACTTTAAATCAAAAACGACTCCCTGGTATAGCGACAGTCGAGAATATCGTAAATTCATCAAAAATGGATATGTACTATATTCAGAATATTGCAATATGCAACTCGATCACGTTGGCTATAGATATCATGCTTCAGAAACATCCCAAGTGAAAAAATATAATTCATTACGCTGAATACGGTTCATATCCTCACAAGAGTCACCGCGGAAACTCCGCCTGCCTCAGATTCGAGTCCGATGAACGAACTAAAATAATATTTACAAGTAATGTACAAGTTCAGTTAGCCGCGACCCGGCAGATGCCCGCAGGCCGCCCACGCTGAGCGCTCGCGGGGCCGGACCTCCTCTCTACTGCACTCGCAGCGAGAGGGACAACAGATAAAGTCTAGGCCGCATCGTGCTGCCCTAAGTCTCCCGTTCCTTCTTCGGTTTGAATTCTTCGCCCAAGATCGTAGCTATCTCGCCTTGCATGAACGCCCACGGGACTGTGGAGTTAGCCAACGGGCACTTCTCTCCACTCGGACAGTACACCTAAAACAAAAAAAAAAACAACATTATAAGATTTATCGAATTTAAAGTGATAAAAACCGATCGGCTTGCAAAGTGACAAGAACCAACCTCAGATCCTTGCTGTCGCTTGATGGAGTCCCGGGAGCATGGGAAGCAGAACTTGTGGTGTAGTTGGCTCGGACACTGAACGAAGTGCGTGTCTTCGAGCCGCTCCTGGCACAGGGTGCACTTGAGCAGCGGCGCCGGCGCAGGGGCGGCCGCCTCGGCGCTCTCTCCCGCCTCCGTGGACGAGACCGACGTCGTGGACGAAACGTGTCGCGAGCCCGACGACCGCCTGCCGCCGTTCGACCCTGTCGGACCGGAGGGAATTTTTAGCTACTGTCTGCTAATATATTTCTCGGGACAAACTACGATGCGGATGATAAGTAATCACCGCCGCAAATCACATGGTCTGCAATTATCGGTATGCAGTGTTACAGATTGTATTACAGTTCGGTTCATAGTCAGCAGACTGCAGACAGATGAGCGCAAGCGGTCGTCGGGCGCCGAGCCGAGATTTGGTGGCGATAATCAGACGTCCGCTCGAGTCCGATAGAGCTTGTAGAGCAGATATGAATCACAATCCAACAATCCATTTAATTTGTCCTTTTAAAAACGAAGATAACTAGTAAATTATTAAATATTACAATGCAACTGATTCTGTAAAATTGATTATTATTTAGTAAAAATTCAACAACCGGACTATTAAGCTCGAATATTCCATACGCAAAAAGCGATGCAGCTTAATGTATGAATATGTTTACTTTTTGATTACAATCTTAACAACAAAGTTATAACGGTCTGATTGTTTGCAAGTGACTGCGGACGGTGGTGAAAGCTTAGCACGTGATCTGCCAAACATTTTTGGTAACTTACCCGAAGAATTAGGGGAGTGTTGGCTGGAACGACTAGCTGATCGCTGTGGGGGTGGCTGGGGAGGTGATCCTCCAGCGGATCTGGGTGATCCCGGGGGAAGAGTATCCGTCACAGACATTAGGGCGGCCATCGGAGATGGACCAGCTCCGGCTGAGACTGGGGGTGAACCCGCAGCCCGGCCCAAAGGCGATCCGGCCGAACCATTTGTCAATGGCGCACTGTTGGCGTAGCCTGAAAATATTTACAAGCAATAAGTATGCATGGAAATATGTAAACAATTTAAATAGATAGTCAAATTAAAAGGAGACTATGGAAATTATTTATAATGTACAACGATCAGTCCTGTTCTTATTTAGTTGTCTAGAGAAATCAAACTCAACACATTGAACAAACTACTTATAAAATATACAATTGTTTGTAGCTTCTATGTATAGATATTTACTTCTATGAATCATTTTTATTTGGATAGTTCAAAGGATCCACAAACGCGTGAAAATCAATTAATGTCACGCTCTATTTATCAATCTTCAGTTTATCAATGATCATTGCATGTTCATTATTTGGTCACGATAATACTTTTCTTATTGTTTCAGATTCACTAACATCAATCATCAACAGTCAATTTAAACTAAAATCGATTGGATCGACATTCAGAATATTTTTGGCACCATCTGCGATTTTATTGTCACATGCACTGACGTTTACTCTCGACGACATCATTTCGATTAGACCACACAATCACAATCAACATTGGATGACACACCGATGTATAGTAAACATGTTCCACACACGCACACGCTACATAAATAGCATTGTATGTTAAACACTTACGTCGCGTGTATGTGTCATTGTATGAGCTCAACGTGGCATCGTCGCTTCTTTAGGCCAATTCAGGCTATGGACGGGTAGGTAAGTGTGATTTTGTGTTATGAGCTGTGAAGAGTGAAGACCGCGTGCGACGTTGCCAAACATCTTTTTACTAAATATTAACTACACGGAGCAGACTTTAAAAAATACTTCACATGTCCAAAGGAATTTAAAAATATACTAATCTATTTGGCTCAAACGTCGTAAACATGATTATTTTAGTGTCGTTTCGCTCAATAACATTGTTATTATTGTCAATTAACTCTGAGTATCGAATGTCACAACGAAATGGAACGTAAACAGATAATTTATTAGAGTAACGTGCAGAAGGGCGTGAGTGATGGTCGGGCGCGGCCCATATGGCGGTGGTGACGTCACACGGTGACCTTTTTGGCCGTCGGAGCGGCGCGGTCCCGCAGCCCGCCACACACGCCAGCGGAATGCGGTGGGGCGACTGTGCCAAGCGTAGGCAGGCGGTATATTTTTTCGCTCGACGACCTACCTACATACGTACGCGAGCGAAAATGTCGTCACGCGACGTTGCCGCTCGTAGTGCGTGCATTCACAGCGCGCGTTCACATTACGTGAGTGTTTGTACGTGCTGCAGCCTGTTGTTTGTGAGAGGCCGCGACTGCTCGCTTTCGAGAGCTGTACCAGTTCGACCTGTTTTGTATTTATGGACGATATTTACGCACCTACCTAGATAACATTATGAATACCGTCGGTTAGGACACTGTATACTTTTCTAGCTATGATTTACCAATGGCCATTTATAACATATTGCATAAAAACTGCAACAACCTTAAATTCTAACGTTTCTGCAAACAAAATACAATTTGTGTTTTTGCGATTGCAAATAATATCTGTGCACCATAAGTTTGTATGCGTAAGAATTGTTATTTTTCGCTTGATTTCGGGTTTTTAAACCCGAAATCTTTTAAGATTTATCTTCAATGCTGAATAAAGCCTCAAATGTATCAAAAGGAACTTGATAAAAACGGAATTATAATGTGACCACTTTCAATTTGTATCATTACTTTTCAAGTCAACAGTAGTGCTACTATGTCTAATACAATACGTCTAGATATCAAAATTCAAGGACCTAGTATTTTTCAAAGGTGTTTTCTTTAAAATTAGCTTTTTTCCTTGCTTGTGGAATATTTTCGAATTTCAATAATATTCTAGATCTCAATAAAGTGCTTATACCCTAATAGACATATTATTTCCTTTGTTAATATATGAAATGAAAAATTCAAAACTTAAAAGTCAGAAAACTATGAAAGTGTTTGTTTAATTTTAAGTTTCGAAGAAGTAACCAATCCAAACATTGCATACCTGATTTATAAAACAATTTTACTGTGTTTTATATGAAAACTGCAAAAAGACGTTAAAACATTAAAATATCATCAACGTAACTAATAGGTAACGTTTTCCGTCGCATTTAGGTTTTGAATATTATATAATGCAAAACTTATTTAAATGTTTCTCAAAGCATTGAGTTTGATGAAATTGTTTCTATAATTAAGATTTTAAAAATATGTATTCTTCATATATCAGATATTCTTTTGAATAAAATTCATTAAAATGTTAATAAAATAAAACTACACTTACCATTTGTTTTAAAAGAAGCATCAAAAGATGGTGTACGTATAGGATGTTTCTCTTGTTTGAAAACACGGTCCGGTGCAAAAGGTGCAGCCAGTGATACCGCCGGCAGAGAATCACCACGAGTTAGCGGCGGCCGAGGATGTTCTTCCAGAAGCCGTTTAGCGGGCTCATGATGGGATTGATGGTCGTCATCGTCTAGTGACCGCTTTAACGTCAATCCTGGAGCCAGACGAGCACCATTGTGAGGGAGATGAGGTAGAGGTAAATGCGCTAATC
This sequence comes from Phengaris arion, assembly GCA_963565745.1. Taxonomy (NCBI): domain Eukaryota; kingdom Metazoa; phylum Arthropoda; class Insecta; order Lepidoptera; family Lycaenidae; genus Phengaris; species Phengaris arion. The sequence goes on along the minus strand of OY751449.1, from coordinate 17,337,633 downwards.
TACTCGCAACTCTTCCGTCGTGTTCCTCTCGCCTGCTGTTATATTCGGCAAGTAGGCCCGCGTTCGTGGCGGCTCTAGGATGATGTAGAGCAAATCCAGTCGCCGGAGCGTGGTGTGCGGGAGGCGCCGGTTGTCCTCTAGCGGTCGTCTCAGCACCGTTTTGGTGCGGTTCTAAAGGGGCTCGATGAGCTCCTTTGGCGTGTGTCGGTCCACGTCCTTCTTGGAATCCGTGAGCGCGTTTCAACTGCCTCGCGGTGTCCAGGACAACTTCTATCCGATCTGCCCCTTCGTAATTTACACAACCGCGACATACCGCCTCTGAGAATTCGTGCAACATTGCCCACGGCATACGCGGCAAATCGCACAAATAACAGTGCTGGCGCTTTTGCATCACCGACATCTCGCCGCCGTAATTCAAGCGGTGTGCGAGAGATCGGTTTTCTTCCGTCTTCCTGAAAATTGTCACTGATTATTATTCTTGCCGAAAAACACTGTCACCATGGTCTACGGACACTCGTATCACATGTAGCGCGGAGGCCAGTTAACATTCGAGGCACTCGCTTCGGTAGCGGTTCGAGAAGAGACTGAGGCGAGCGGCACGGCGCGCGGCAGCGGGGGGTCGCGCGGCGGCCATTATCGAGCGGTGACGTCAGCGCGCGCACCACGACGCGAGGACGAGCCGTTAGCCCGACGCGGATGCGCCTCCTCCCTGCCCCCGCCGCCGCCCGCCGCCCCCCGCACGACACCCGACAGCGGTTATCACGCGATAACGAAACCGATACATCATAATATTATGCATAATGCACATAATATTGAACATAACGTGCATTCTAGAAGAGCCGTAGAAATGACAATGATACCTGGGGACTGGGGTGAACAGGGAGTACTTTGAAATATTTAGTAACAAAATAGGTATGTAGTTAATTTTACTGATCAAACAGATAATATTATTCTTTCATGTTATTAAAGACGCATATTTAATTTTTTTAAAGTAAAATAAAGGTTGAATAGGTGCTTAAACACAAAGAATTTTGAAGTGCGTAATAAATTAAGTACCTAGGTAAATAATATTATTTAAAATATTTAAGTAATTATTATCAACTATTGTTTATAATCGAATATCGCATTGTCGATTGATCGAAACCCGTTGGTGAAGCGTAGGTGTATAATGTATAATTGTACATAATAAGCACATTATATTCACACAGAACGAGTGAATCATGATTCATACCCAACATCGGCGCGATTAAATGGTTACGACTGAACGTATTTCTATCGGTCTATTCCATTGCGAACGCCAAACGCCAATATTATTCAACGAAAGTAAACAGAAGCAGCTGTTGTAGAATAATAATTAGCACTAGCGCGTTTAACCGACGTGCTCGATGCATTAAATTTCAATCTATTCTCATTCGGTTTCCTCTTGGACGGCTGCGTTTTAAATTATTATTATCGAGAAACGCCAATGAATCCGGCTGGAAGACGGGAGCGGGGAGCACAACCGGTCCGGCGGCCATCTTGAGACGTGACGTCACGTGACGAGACAGCCGAGCGAGCGGCGTGGCAACGTCGCACTCGCGCCATGTTGCCGCTCGCTGTGTATTGTAATAATAATAAAGCTCGGCGGGTTTGTATGCGTAGAGAATCAGAGAAAAACAGTTATCCGACCAGGTACGCCTGTGGTCCGTGACAGTAATTGTACTCTTCTTTCGAGTGAAACCTTTCATATTTACCTGACTATACTTACGCTCTTATCTTTAAAATTTTATAGATAATCTTTATAAAATAAATACCCAACGGACTGAATTGACAAGTGTTATCAATTATCATTTAATAAGTTCTATGATATATGCAAATTTAACTTGCATAGAACGTTAGTTGGCCATACAACTTACAAACGTGTAGGTTACTTTTGTATTATGAGCGATGCAGTATTGAAGAAGTGTTTTAAGGTGTTAGGCAGGATTAAGAAGAACTAAACCTAATAGTAAATATTAAAGATCTAACTAATAAAAGACAGGACACTAATAATATCCTACATATACAAACAAATTACACCAATGAAATAAAAGAACGACAATTATTATAATTTTTACTGATTTATATTGATTTAGCCCCTTAAATACCTTTTATAATATAAAAGGTATTTAAGGGACTAAATCAAATTGTTATTGGTTTCAGTTCCACGGTCAAACAGAAAGTGATTCCACTTCTTAGAAATATAACGCATCCTGATTGTACTGTTAAACGTGAAAGAAATATATTAGAAAGCAAAATGTTTTGCCCAAGCATACTTACACTTTTTCTTGTTCGTTACAAAAACTAGCAATGTAATAGAAATGCGTTTAACTTTACCTGTTGGTCATTGTTCCCTGCAAAACGGTACTATTACTACTATTTCACTTGGACGTCGGTTAAAATAAATAAGAATTTTAAAAGCAGCGGAAACAAAAAATATTTTGTGTTTAGTTTCAAGATTGAACCATTAATTTGCCGTTTGCAGATCTAGGCATCAGTTTCATTTCGATGGTAATGAATAATACAAGCTGTTGAGCAGTAGAAATAAATCGTCATCGATGTTTGACAGAAAAAAGCAAATAACAGAATATGTAGCATATAATTGTTCGTATACCTAAGCAATTGGAGAAAAAAAAATACATATCAAATTCTATATATAAAACTCTAGCTTAAAAAGATAACAATAATAAATTAACTAAATCTCGAATACTTTAATTTAGATTCTGTTGATACCTACACAAAAAAATGTGAGTAGCAATTGTAGATCAAAGCTGGAAATTACCTAAAATTATTAAGAATAATAATTAAGAAATGTAACTAATGAACATCGTAAACGTAACGCTAGTCAAATAAACACGTAATTAAATGTAAAGTTCAACCGACAGCTAGGGTGTGTTACTTTAACTCGATTAAATAATAAGTAGGGAATATAAGTAATTATGGTGAGCGTGAGGACCCCTGGACCAATAGAGATATTGATGTTTAGAATATTTTACTGGTACTATTTGGTACCTCACTTCAATATTTTAGTACCTCGATAGTTGCCGAAAAATCGCGTAATGAAAGTGGTCAGACATTCTGACGTCAGGATGTCTGGAGCACCTCCGTTTTTTATACTTCGAGACAACACAACTGATTTTACTCTTTGTAAATATTTTGTACCTTTTTAGCACTAGAAACATTATTATTTTCAAGTTTTTTTGGCATGTATTTGTATAATTCAGATAGTGGTTTACAAATGTAATTTCTAGTCACAAATCACAATACAGTAGCAAATACTTTAGGCTGTATAACTAATGTCTAAATACATACATTGTTAAATTATTATTCAGTCATTATTTAATTAACATTTACAATTTTCATATCTCAGAGAGAGTAAAATATTTTTTACAGTATATACTAAACAAAACACTTTCAGTTTTTTCTTACACCTTTTAAATTATTCCTACTGTTTGTATTCAATAAACGTAGCAACAAAGACCAAACGCGCCGCTTTTTGCCTGAAGGCAAGTTTATTGTCTGACCGTTATATTTTTTAGAGAGTTTACGGGAAATTTACAACCACAATTAAAGTAGCCGTACTGTAACCGACCCGACAAATGTTTTCAAATGTGAATTAGATACCGTCAACATAATACTAACGACATAAATGTAGATGACAAAAAAACTAAAAATAATTATGATAGAGGTGAAAAAGTTGAGGTAAGCATAACTTGATGTAGGATGTAGGTTGTGGGAATATCAACCAGGTGTTCAAATCAAAAGGATATCTCGTGAAGGGTAACATCTTGGGGTTACATCTTATGTGTCAGTACTGTCAGTTACGGAAGATGAATCATTTTAATACATTAAGGGCCTGTTTTACAATCTTCAAATAAGTGTCGAATAGCTGCTTATTCGGAAGTTTTGTCGCTGCTAACTTTATATCGAGCGATATTTTTGTCTCTGTCACTCAATTTAAAGTAAGCGGCGACAAAACTTCCGAATCAGCTATTCTACACTTACAAGGCGATTATGAAACAGGTCCTAAATCACGAATAAGGTCACAACTTTTACACGTTAATTTTTTTTTTATATAAAAAGAATATAATTTTACACGTTAAAATGATAATGTTCTTTTCACAAATGCGAAAATACTTGAATTATCTATCTATATATTATAATATAAAAGGCAAAGCTGATTGACTGATGTATCAACGCACAGGCCAAACCCTTAAGGCTAGAAATTTGAAATTTTGCACACGTATTTCTCATCCACTGAGGAAGGATTTTTCAAAATTCTACCCCCAATTAGAGGATGAAAGTTTAAAACCTAATTTCACGCGAGCGAAGCCACGGGCAATTAATGCTATTGAAGATAAAGAAAGAGAAAAGGTAAATATATATAATATAAATCAGTCCAAAAATATCTTACCATTAGTTTTGAAATCGCTGCATTGTTAACAGCGACTTGTCATAATCTAGCAGGCGTAGATTAGCCTGATTTCGTATTTTTTTACCTACCTTTTCATTATTTGTCATGAATAGATAGAAGAAGACTATATTTCAATTAATTAGGCCAAATTTTGTGTTGTAAATTGAAATATACCAATACACGTGAAATGTATAAAGATTAAAGGCCCTAAAAATGCACCTGCGGTGAAATAAACTAAATGTGTGGACTAAATTTCAAGGACATCACGTTATGGAGCAACGAGGTTCACGAAATGCTTCATTAATTCAACCACCTCATTAGCTCGTTTTTCAACAGCTGCGCATGCCGTTGGCGCTTTGCCAGGATTTAGGCATAGTCGGCATACTTGTATTTTGCTGACATGATGAACTATAACTACAGAACTTGCCAGATATTTTATATCAAGGAGTTTGTCAAATTTAAAAGATAAAAGCCGCAAACATAAAAGGTTTAAAGTTTTTATGGTCACTTAAAAGAACATTACTTTTCGGGGTTTTTTTTAAAGAGTCGCATGTTTCTGCAGGTGTGTATATAATACTGGTAACGTAATACTTATGTAATAAAATATTATTTTTCATATTCTGTTCTTATAAAGGTAAAATAAATTTAAATAGGTAGGTATGTAACGACATGGATTACTCTGAATAATGTAATTCAGAACAAAGAACATTTTAAATACGTTAAAAATGACGTAATGGTGCAACAGTATTATAAAAACAACCTAATTTACCAGAATACATAATATTTTAAAGAAATATTAATAAATAAAATAAGATTATTTCGGCTGGTAATCTGGTACCGACTTCAAAAATAAGAAAATTGAGTAGAGTAATAGTTGAATTTTACCTGAAGTCTTGACTTGTCAAGTCAAAAGGATAACTATTTCAAGTACAAGAATTACTTCACACTTTTAACTACATTTTAAATAATGTTTTGCTTTGGTGGTCGGTTTAAATTTTTGATTAAAGTTAATACATTACAATATTATATTGTTTCAGTTTTTTGTTAAAAGGGTTTTATTTTATAATTTTTTGTGGCCATAATCTACTCACTACTACATTAATTAATTTAATTTTATTAATTTTTGATAACTTACTTTTAAAATAGATCGCCCCTATTTTCCCAGTCTTAGGGTAGGTTTTTTTCTAAACTAATATGGGACCAACTTCGAGGTATAAGGGTTATCCAATAAAAAAAGAATTGTCAAAATCGGACAACACTAGTAAAAGTTATGCGTGGTACAATTATAATATAAGTATTGCGTATAAAAAAATATACGCGTTTACTTGTGAACCCCCTCCGTCTTTTTTCGTCCATATGAAAAAAGAAAATACCATAAATAAGCAACGTAACAGTTTCACGATCCTATAAGTTCTATAAATATAATGTAAATCTATTATGTAGACTTGTATGAACTATGAATCTCGATAGCGATTTCCGTTTATGGTGAGTTTCCTTCCTCCACTATTAGGGGTACAACTGCACTTTGGTAGACAACCAAAGGATAAGATTTTATTTGTTTATTTTAATTGTTTTATTTATTTATTTATTTATGGACCAAAAACAGTTTTGCATCAATAATAGCATAGAATAATAAAATAGATAGAAAATTACAGCTACTTATTACATTTAGCCTCAGATGGTATTGTTTTATAGTGCGGCGACATCGCAATAATATCTATATATATGGACGCTTCCCCACCACCACCACGGCAATCTGGTCCTGTACTAAGAGACTGTATCCGACGATCTTGTATCACAGGTACCAGACACCGGAAATGTATTTAATACTTTATACTATACACATATTTAATACATCCAAGACCAAGGAATACAGAAAAACTTTTTGTTCCTTCGGCGGGATTCGAACCCACGACCTCCGGCTTGAGCGCCGACGCACTAACCACTGAGCCACAGAGGTCGTCAGTACAATGTAATTGTTATACAATTTGCAGTAGCTTTTATTTTAAGGTCCTTTTCGACAAGATTTCATTTTCTAGATTAATCAAGAGATTTTATAGCATGGTGCTTTGTTACTTACATCTTTTGTTAGTGCTCAATCTTATAAGGTTGTGCAAAAACAACAATTTTAGTTGTAATTTTCCATTCACTGTTATATGCTAATGTCATACGGTACATAATAATCTAAGGTACATACGCAGATACCCAATATACTTAGATACAATACAATTATTTTTATTATAAAATGTTGTAAGGTAGGTAACAATTTTTTTCAGTATATAATATGACATTTTTACTACTTTAATGTAATTCCGAGAGGAATTATTTAATGTAATCCGAAAACTAAAAAACATATTTATTTAATTAAATTACATACTTTCAATTACTGTGGAGTGTGGACTTTGACCTCTGGCAGTAGTAGGTTTAAATATTAAATTGAGAATTATATACACTTTATTTTATTAAGATTTATTTAATTATATCAACCTAGCAACGAGAAAACCAGACGGATGCAAATATTCGTTAGCCGGACAACAACAAACTAATGTGAAGTAAGTAAATAAAAAATATGTCTCTAAATACAAACATGATCACAATTCACAACTGACTTTCGTCTATCACAAGGTGCATTATCGCTATCAGGTCAAACTCCCGATCGCGTATCATAAATGACAATCAATATCGATTCATTGTTTGCAAAATACAACATAATAAAAAATTACAACACGTAAAGACAAAGCAGAAGGGAGTGAGGAGTAGGAAAACATGCTACATAATGCAGATTCTGGATGTTAAAGACGTGACAGTGAATTTATCAGCAAAGACTTCAGCATCCTCAGCGACACGAGTTCCATTCGTATTACACCACGAGTTCGTAGATGTGGTAACACAGTACACATAAGTAATAGCTGTGCTATGAGCGAGGCAGAAACAAGTTTAAAAATATATTTTATTTACAGTTCGACTATTGCAAGACCTGATAAACATAAATCACCGAAAATAGTCATTACTGACGTTTTATTTATTTTCAGTTCCATTTGTCGTCACTTTATCTTAGTAGAAAAGGTTAACGGGTTCCACGAAACAACGAGAATAATAATAAGGATCTAAATTTAAACCATCCTCAAACATTTGCGTACGATCACAAATCTTAGAAAAGGGGTTCCCATCCATATTTGCCCAAACTTTTTTCGGCTGGATTGTCTGCACTGTGGGGCTATAACTATTATACTAGTCATGCAGAAGTGCAGTATGGTAATCGATAGCTTAACTACTGAAGTAAATAAACAGTTGGCACGTGGTGTCGGCTACGATCGAAGACATGGCCGCCACGCAAGCGCCCGCCGTGGTTCGTTGAACGGTTAATTGCACATGCATTTTGCTATATTTTTACCAACGTCAGCCTCTTTTACCTAATGGAATTGGGAGTAATGAACTGCTGGTCCAGATAGCAGTCAAATATCGCTGGTGAACTCAGAAATTCTGGTTGCTCAACTTAGTAAAAACTTTTTACTTCGGGAAACAATTAAATAAATTAAGATGGTAAACTGCTTTTAAACAAGCTAATACACAAATTACTAACAATGTAATATGTAATTAAATAAATGGCAATAAATCTGGGGTGATAAATGAGGGGTGAGGTTTTGGAGCATGGTGCGCGGCCGGTTATTGATCTGGTGAGGAGTAGCACGGTGTTACGCAACTCATGGTGCAGCTCGATACCGCCAGACGCACCGTGAACAATATGTAAATGCTTTTACACCTACCTACAACTAATAGCTACCAAGCACCTAGCTACTATGGCTTTAAAATACCAAATCTAACCTTATTCTTACCGCCGGTAGTAGAGACGTGCGACGTGCTCTGTCACGAATGGTAAGGCTAGACTTGCCATAACCTCACAGAAAATGCCTAATTTTATTAATAAATTATACCTATCTTTCAATAAGGGTTTAGGTGGAAGTGCGGCCTTTGCTGCTGCTGGTGTCAGTGGACGGCGGTAATCGTTTCACCAGGCGGTTCGACCTGCATAAGTATGTAAACATTCAATATATATATATAAGTAGACATAAAGAAGATTGTTTTTATTTCCCTAATCGGAATTATGAAATTCGAAGAAAAGATAATTTGTGAATTTTTCATTTCCGTAGCAAAAACAAGACCTACAAGAACCTTATGTATTCTACTTGCGAATAAACTAACAAGAAAACCTCTTTTAAAGGGGCTGACGAGAGAAAGCCCTTCGTCTGCCTTCATCAAAAGTAGCCTATGTGTTAAGCAAGACCTCAAACTACTACCCTACCAAATTTCATCAAAATCCGTTCTGTTGTTTTTGCGTGAAAGACAAAGGAAAGTAACATATACAAGTATGTTTGTTTGTATACATAAACATATAGTAGTTGTATAGATATAGTTGTTCATTCAATATTTCACATTTACTATATGTATATGCTCAAAGCTCATTCGGCACAAGGAGCCACTATGACTAATATCATGTATGAAAAAAATGTACCTAGTAAATGATAACAATATTATGCATTATGCAAGTGTCACACGCCATTAGTGGCAAAATGTATTGTCTGTATACTAGAACTATAAAATATTATAATTTACCATCTTTGTCATAATTCTACATTGTGGCTATTAATGTGTTGCATCTTAGTCAGTGATTCTAGAGTTGCCTGTACTTTTCAGCGGTCGTCACTGTGCTCAGGTTTTCATCGGGTACCCACTACCCAGTGATCCCACCGGTACACTCCAGGTCGATACGCGCTCCCTCACCGCGCCGCGCCTGCGCCAGCCGTCACGTGTCAATGTTTATTTACGTACAGTCAACTGTAGTCATTATTTATTTACCACCAGTACATAAAAGCTTTGCTGACTCAGCAGCTTAGCGGTCTTGATTAACAAATTAAAATTAGATTAAGATCGCAACAAATTAACAAAGACGCCTTGTTTTCCCGTAGATTATATTTGTCTTAAATCCACCCAAGTACTGAAACTAAATTAGAATATTAGAATATATATATATATATATATATATATATATAGTTCAGAGGCGAGAACCTATCTGTTGAATACCCTCATCCAATTCGACACTGATATAGTTGAAAGAAATTCCTGTCAGACACTTTAATATCATTTTGGCAAATTTATTTTATCGTGGCTTATTTAATATTTAAATGTTTATTCAATGTTTTAAAGACATTTTACAGCACTTTTACAGAGACCACGAGCAGTCCTTCTTACTCCAGTAACGAAAATGAATCCGCGGGACTCCTTCAAATCAAATTCTCTACACAAGAATCACCACTTTACTCTGTATGCAAATCACAAACTGTTAGCATCCTGAAAGCATTGTGACGTGTGCTGAGGGGCCGTACCTAAAGGAAGCTAGCTGCAATGCGACACAGTAGGCATGCCCTGCATCAATACGGCTTAAGTACTTATTTTTACATGCGAAAAAATGTGCGGCGAAACTACCAACTCATTTTTTTAATGTTCAGAGCAATAACTAGTGTGTAGTAAGTACAGTTTTACATAATTATAAGTATTAAAACAGGGTAATAGATATTTAAGGAGCCTAACCAGTATTCGATTTTCACCAGAGTTGTGTTTAAATATTCACCAGAGTATCTTACAAAATACTTAAATTCGATTCATAACCGCGCGGCCGATACTGCGCGGTGGGCGTCTTAAAAGCCGGCGCGACGTACGGCAGTACGAGGGTGTCCATGCGTAGTGAGAGTTGTCAGGAAATGTAAATCATGTAATTTTTCAATAAATTACGAAAATTTTTAGTTATTCATGTTACAAGCCTAATATTGGGTTAAATATTTAATTCGGATACTTTAACACGCTGTATATACCACATAATACACTGGACGTGAATAATGCGCCAGTTAAAGAGATGAATCAGACACTCATCCATCTTACGTCAATGGAATTGTATGTTGAAGTCATGTTTTTATGAAGTTAGTGTGAAATGTGAATTAAATAAAAAAATTAAAAAGTTGCGGAATATTTCGACTTCTCTGCTCACTTTAAGAAAACAACCAGCTAAGTTGTAAAGATTTTTAAAATAAACACTTCAATAAATTCCGACTCATCATCCCTAAGGGTAAATATACGGTCCGGTTTTCCTTCGGCTCGACCTGAACGGGTGCAAAATCGTATCGTCTGTGTGCAATTCCGAGATCGCATCAGTCGGCTGGATGGACTGAAGCGATTCGTTCCAGTGTTGCCAGCTCTGCTCTTGCGAAACTACTAACCTCGCGTCGATTTCTACTAAAAACTACTAAAAGAATACTGAAAATTATAAAAAAAGCTACTCAACTTAGGAATCCCTAAAGCCCCCAAAAAACCACTACATTTTAGGTTTTGTTATTTTAAAATTTTATTATTTATTGAATTATAATAGGTCTTTACCTATGAAGTTGCCGTTCTTCAGTACTGGCCATTTTAAATCAAAATAATTTTTGTTTGGCTAAGAATTCTAATTTCAAATTAATTTTATTTTAAAAACATGGAATTCTTTTTCCAAAAGTAGTCATTTTATTGATTAGTGTTACATTTTCATCGTACTTCAATCCTTTTCGTCATCATGGATACCTCATTTATCTTATCCGTGATGGATACGTTAAAAATTCGAGTAATTATGGAATATGAGTACCGTCGTGGCAGCAACGCGGCACGACGATAACCAATGCCCTAAACGAAAACTTACCCCTAGAAAAGTGATGGTCACTGTTTGGTGGTCTAGCGCCGGTGTGATTCATCACAGCTTCTTACCAAACGGGGTGAGCATTACTGCAGATGTGTACTGTGAAGAACCGAACACAATCATGGAGAAGCTGGCACATCTCCAACCAGCATTGGTCAATCGCTCGTCTCCGCGCCTGCTCCTGCATGACAACGCGCGACCTCATACTGCACAGCAGACGGTCTCCAAGTTGCAAGAACTGGGGTTGGAAGCTCTCCGTCATCCGCCCTACTCACCAGACCTTGCGCCTACAGACTACTATTTTTTCCAGAATTTGGATAACTTCTTGGCGGGAAAAAAATTCAATAGGTACCCGGAGGCAGTACAAAATGCCTTTGAAGAATTTGTTACCTCCCGTCTTATGACGTCACGTTCAACTATCGTCAGTAAACCGACTTTACAGACAACCGATTTTTTCATACAAAACGGCAATTTCATAGGTAAAGACCTAATATTATAAATTTTATCGTTAAATTAAAATATACTCGGAAATATTATGTATATAGTAATTACGGGCAGTTTTAAGAAAATTACTGTGTTACCAAGCACGACAATGCTTTTCTATATGCATACTACAAAATCTATTTTTATGCAACGACGAATCAAAAATGTAATGCGAGTTCTAAAACATTCGCTGTAGGCTACAAGCTTATTGCTAAGCACGGCTTTGGTTCCAGACTGTCTCCAGTTATCCACTCTCCAGGCGTAAGCAAACTAATATCTCTCCGTTTTATCACCGCTCAGTCATTCCGCGTGTCGCGGATCCTTTTGATCATTTGTTATTATGTACCCTTGAAAAAGTTATTCGGTGACTAGAGCGATCCGTTATATCATATCCAATGCGGCGTAGGGCCGAGGGAGGGGATTGTATTGATCCATGACGTCACAGTCCCAGGCGTACCCCGCGTACCGAAATTCGTTTACGAGCTAAAATGTTTATCAGATTGATGGTATACACAGATACATATTATTATAGACGAGTAGCTTTATGGATATTGATTTTGAATCGCCATCTATTATTGATAAGACGCTAAGAGATTTTGAAACAGAAGTAATACATATTTTAGTACTTACAAAAAAAATTAATCGAGATAGTAGTAAGGTATATACGTCATATAAAAGTAAACTTTATGAAACTCTATTCGTTAGTTTTGTAAAAAAAAGAAAAGTAAACGCGTATGGAAGCTCACGCTCTAGTAAATGGCAGTAAGAGAATTCGGTAAAACGACACATTGTAATCAAAGATAATATCCCTAAGAGTCTTGTTTATAATTTAACTTAGTTACTGTAGGTACGCGATAAGAAAATAGGTAAACGATAAACAACAACTAAAAACAAAAAAAAACAAGATTAATCAGTTGCGAATTAACCAAAGCTTAGGAAAGGCCCAAAGGGTCACGCTATGTAGCGCAAATCGGATTAAAGAATTACAAATCGTCAAGTATAGCCATACGGTTCTAGACCTATCATAACGTTCGTTTACCTCAGACTGTAAGGAAGGCTGACGTACCACAGGTATCGACCCGCCGGAGATCGTAACGCGCATGCGCAGAAAACATCGATTTTGCCCGATGCGCAGATGACTTCAGCAAAAATAATTCCAGATAACGGAAAAATTGCGCAGAATAGAATTGAAAATGCACTTTTCGATTGCAATTAAATTTTAAGTTTTTAATAATATACAATAGCATTTGATTAAATCATTGTAAACAATATAATAATATTATAATAACCAAATAAGCCGATAGTGCGCATTCCAGTGCAATTGCGAATTTAATTCCTCATTCATATGATCTGTAGAATACGAATTGAGCCGCGCAGCTCTAATAACTTAATTTAAGTTAGTATTATTTAGAAGTATATTGTTATAATATAATATGGTTACTACATTTTATGACTTAAATGCAAAATTTGTCGTCTATGTGGGTATATTCGCTGCAAAGATAGGCGTACGATGCGACGTTCGCAGTAACAGTGGCAGACGAACTGCTGAATATGACCTATGGATGGGGAGGCGACGGAGGAGAATAATCGATTGAAACTATTGTTAGATAGGCGTACAATGCGACGTTCGCAGTAACAGTGGCAGACGAACTGCTGAATATGACCTATGGGGAGGCGACGGAGGAGAATAATCGATTGAAACTATTGTTAGATAGGCGTACAATGCGACGTTCGCAGTAACAGTGGCAGACGAACTGCTGAATATGACCTATCGGGAGGCGACGGAGGAGAATAATCGATTGAAACTATTGTTAGATAGGCGTACAATGCGACGTACGCAGTAACAGTGGCAGACGAACTACTGAATATGACCTATGGGGAGGTGACGGAGGAGAATAATCGATTGAAACTATTGTTAGATAGGCGTGCAATGCGACGTTCGCAGTAACAGTGGCAGACGAACTGCTGAATATGACCTATGGAGAGGCGACGGAGGAGAATAATCGATTGAAACTATTGTTATGATGATTTCGGATGTTGCAGAGGAGCATTATTGCTCCTCTAACAGCAGTTAGTGCCACCATTACATTAGGCTATTACAAGCCATGGTTGGTGTACGTAATGGTTTAGCTGTTTTTTGGATTCCGTTTATTATATTTTCCCACGTCGTATCGGGATAAAGAGTAACCTATGTGTTAATCCAGAGCGTAAATTACTACCATAGCAAATGTAAATAAAATCCGTTGAGTAGTTTTTGCGTGAAAGTGTCACAAACTGCAATCTAACATCGCAAACTTTTACATTGATATAATAGTACTTAGGGCGGATTCGACCAAACTGGAGTAAAATTTTACTCGAGTATAAATGTTTCCTAATCTAAGAGTAAGCTGGTTTTGCGTTTTTCCAACTTCTGATCCAAGAATAAGGTAATTAATTACACGGGAGTAAATATTTACACGGGCGATTTCGACGGAGTAAAGTGTAAAAGTAAAAATTAAACTGAGAATAGTGAAGAGTCGCACAGCTGGCTGTCAATTGTCACGATCAATGTCATTGTGAAGTATTATAATTTGATATTGACATTTTATTGTATTACTCTACGAAATTAAATTATTATGGCGACAAGTCATTCTAATACAAACAATAGTACATGATTTTTTTGTCATAAACCGACATTCGTTCATTATTCATTGAATAATAATACCGAGCATAGTATACTCTTCGAGTAACTTGGTAAAACGCAAACGAAGATATCCTAGAGTAAATTTGAAGGAGTGAAATTATTCTCATTATAGTTACACTCGTGTAACTTCAAGTTTGGTCGAATCGGGCCTTAGTAGGATTTTTCGCATGAGTCGTATTGCTATTGTCAACGCTCAGCTCGTACAAGTCTTGTCAATGGATCAATAACGGTGTAGAATCCTTGGCCCGGTTGCCGATGTGACCCGGTCTTTAAACTCCTCTCCCGGTTCATTATTGCCTTCACAAGCATCCTAAGTATTCTACTCCCTTGGTACTTAAAATCATATACGTGAAGCAAAAACTTCCTACCTCTTTTAACGAAAAAAGTATGAAATTTGACACAAAATTTATTGAAAGTTTTACACAATTGGTAATGTTTTCTTCACATTCCATAAACAACATTTACAAAGTTTTATATATATCTAAGAGACCTTAATAAAGTTAAATTTAAAATATGAATCATGGTCAAATTTCGACTACTAGGCGATCTATGTGCTATGTACTCAATACTCATATATGTAATATTATGTACATAGTTAGCTGCAACTGTAAAGTTTATTATCTTGTGTAAGCGAGAAGATTTATTTGGCGAAAATGGTGAGTATACAGTTTTTATTATTTCATTATCACATTGTCAATAATAAGTACTCGTAGTAAGGATTTTGTAGAATTGTAATAGTTTTTATTAGTATTGGCATTTAATTTAGTATGAAAGTAAAAACCACAACGTGACCTTTGATATTCTGGCACTCCGTTATTGTCACGACTTGTCTCTGGTTACTGGTCACAAGTAGCGTCTACATAAGTTACAACAAGTATTCTGTATTAGATTTGCAAGGGGTTAAAATGACATCATTAATTTTAATTACACTAATCACTATCATCGGGAATAAGTGATGTATAATTTAATTTACAACTGATTATAATTATTATTAGTATCAATCTATAGGTCGATTCTGCTAATCAAATCTTACAATAATAAAATTTCGATGTCTCGATAGGATTAAGCAGCAAAATAGTATGAATCTCATAAAAGAAAAAATATCGTCAAACGCGTTTTGATTGGTCTAAGCTCCAAAAATCAGTTTATGACATCGAGACAATTTATTCATTATTCATTGAAAGTAAATGAAATACAAGAATTGGGGTTCGGGATCAAAATAAAAATTTATATTCATTTTATAATAGCAAATAATTTCACGGGAAGCAAACTATTAATAACCGAATTAACTATAACTAGTCGAAACCATAAATAATGTTTATATTTTAAGGTTTCAACTGTTTTAGGTATCTATTACCTCTTAGATACGCATAAAAAATATGTAAATGTTGTTTATGGATTATGAAAGAAAGATTGACACTCATTGACAATTGTCTCAGAACTACTGTAATATAAACAAAAATGCTAGTGTGAGTGAGGTAGTGTGTGTTGTTGAAATTTTTATAAATTTTATGTAATTTAATGTATTTCTAAGCGTTATTTTCAAAAATATTAGCTTTCGGCAGGCCTTCCTCCACTTAAAACTTAAATGTGCCGAATTTCACACTGATCCGTATTCACAATTCTCGTAAAACAGTACTTGAAAAATGTTGCCTCACGTATTAATATACCTAATGATATTATAGGCATCAAGACCCAACATTATCTGTATGGCAACAGCAGGCAATCATCTAGGATTGAAGTTACTTACGTCATTAATTTGGAGGTAAATGAACCTCGTTTTCAACAATAATAAAATTCCAGCATATTTTTCTTGCGTCCCTGACTTCACCCGGGACTCAATATTCAGGCCAAGGATCCCGCGACCCGGTCGCACCGGTTATTGATCTCCCGGGTGATGCTGGGCACCTAACTTTCTCTTTGAAGGTGCAGGAAGAGGGAACTCAAGGCCTCCTAATATTTAGGGTCCTCATTTTAAGAGTACCTACTTAATTTTTAATTTGAGCTTTAAGCGCGCGTAATTTATTTGCTATTATAAATAGTACGCCAGTTGGGCGTCGATTGCTACAATACATTTGATATCATTTGAAAATGCTCTTCTTCCTTTGTATATTTGATCTACAAACACTTGATCAGCTTGATCCACTGAAGGGACTGCGCTGAAGATATCTAATATAATTAATAAGACGAAGGCATTATCTACGGTTTTTCTTAAAATTTAACCATGATACTCGTAAAACAAGCGTCTCATTTTGTAAGTAGACACAAGAATTAACGCAAGTGAAGCCGCAGACAAAGGCGGGTTTTGTTAATCTGTTGTTGGTGACTTAATAACCGCTAAGATACAACGACTTGCTGACGAAAGAGGAAAACCGTAAGTAGGGAACGGTAAACAGCTAGTGGCTGCAATTGTATAAACAGGCAAACCGCATCGACACAAATGAGCTCATACAGTGGTCACGTATTTTGTATTTTTATACTTACATAGGAAAAAACTGTGTGTGCGAAAAAAGTCGTAGACGAATCATAATCTTAAACCTTAGCATGACCACCATAGAAATACGTTTTGTCCACATAAGAACAGACATACCGACATATTATAACGTGGACAAAACGACAGCTTTGTCAATTTTTCATTTTATCCATTCTTCCATAGAAGGAAACCATTTCTACGGAGGTTATGCTAAGCGTGCATGAGAGCTATATCGCGGGCTTACATAAAATAGGCGTCAAATAATGCTTTGTTGAAATGATCTTAGATTTTCTTCGAGTGTAAGACGGCGATAAAAGCTTTTCATAAATCGCTTCCCAGTCTTATTTCATCAAAAAAATGACCAAGTGCGAGTCGCCTCGCACACGGTGGGTTCCGTACAAAGCGACAAAAATTACGTTTGTTGTATGGGAGCCCCACTTAGTTATTTTATCCTGTTCTTAGTATTTGTTGTTATAGCGGCAACAGAAATACATGATCTGTAAAAATTTCATCAGCGTAGCTATCACGGTTCATGAACAGCACACCAGCAGCCTGCACATGCAGCCTGGTGACAGGCAGACAGGCGAACAGCAGAGTCTTAGTAATTGCGTCCTATTTTTACCCCTTGGGTACGGAACCCTTAAAAATCACTTTAAATTCCTGCTTAAGTATGACACGTTTAGAAATAGGCCTTGAAATCTGATAGACCTTGAGAAAATTATCAAGGATGAAATATGTTCAAAGTGTACTGCTTGTCACAAATATATTCAGTTCTCAGAAATACGCAAAATAAATACGATAGCTTGACAGGAATCTACGACGTAGTTCTCCGAAGATAAGCGTATGTAAACACTTAACAGAGTGGTCTTGTCCGAGCAGACAAAAAGCCCTTGTGGCGCTACACAGGTTCACAGCTGGTAGTGGAGTTAAATATTACCGTTACAATTGTATTGCGTTTGAATTATGTATATGTAAATAAGCATAATAATCAAACCAGTAACCTTATCTGTAATTAATAATCACCAAAAATATTATCTTCTAGAGCCACAATCTGCGTAAACATAACTTAAGAAGTAACCAATAAGGAATATTTACGTTAATGATCAAGAAATAGATCAAGAAAAAGGTGGTTGTGTTAAATACTTCTTTGCCAACGTTGGTCGTAAAATATTTCTATTTTTCTTCTAAAACAACTTAGGTATCGACTAAGAATCGTTACATGAAAAGTTAAAAGGATCTTGTCTGCAAATCGATACTTTACTTCAGAGATACGGTAGGAGATAGAGATAAATATTAACTTCATCCACTATTGCCGTGTGTATCTAACAGATAGCAACTAAAATGTAGCAGACATTCCGGCAGTGTAATGTAGTAACAATTTATTAACCTGTGGTATAATACAACAAAACCGTCTATAGTGACTCATAAGTATTGGCTGCATTTTCCACAACAAAATAAGGTTAGATGAGGCAAAAAGGGCATACTTTATTTTTCTCCCCAAGAGTCAAGAGGAATATTCTCTTTTTATATAGTATCACGCTTTCTTTGCCCATGGGGCAATCTCGTCACATCTGGCCATACCTAAATTAATTTTGCCACAAAGTAAATGGTGACTACAATACGCAATTTTTTTATTGGCTTTTCGAAAGGTACATAATAAGTTGGGAAATATTGTCCTTGCAATTGCATATCTATTTTAATATTAACCGTTAACGAAATACAGTCATCACAAAAGTAAGATCGTTGGAGAATATTAAAAACGCCCCATACAAAAATGGATGACAAATGACGACACTGGTCACAACCGCAGTTCCAAATGTATGGAGATTAACACAAAATTTATTTTACTAAGGCCCGATTCGACCAAACTTGAAGTTACACGAGTGTAACTACTAAGGCGGGTCAATAAGTCCGTGACTTTTTGAATTTTTAACCTCCTTACTGAAAAAGCAACACTACCCCTGTCAACAGGCATCTGTCAGTTGACTCCTATCAAAATTTGAACTTGCTGCGTCAGTTAGTTTGTGTTTTACAGCTATCTTTATCAGACTATCCAGTAACTTAAGGAAACAATGGAAAAAAGTGAATTTCGTGTGCTTATTAAGCATTATTTTTTGCGAAAAAAAACCATTACCGAGACCAAGGCTAAGCTTGATAAATACTATGGGGACTCTGCACCATCGATTTCAATGGTAAAAAAGTGGTTTACTGAATTTCGTTGTGGCCGTACAAGCACTGAAGATGCCGAACGTCCTGGACGCCCAGTTGAGATCTCTACACCCGAAACAATCGAAAAAATTCACGATATGGTGTTGGCCGACCGAAGATTAAAAGTGCAAGAGATTGTGGAAGCCATAGGCATCTCGCATGGTTCAGTGGTTTCAATTTTGAATGATCACTTGGGCATGAGAAAGCTTTCCGCAAGATGGGTGCCGCGTTTGCTAACAGTCGACCACAAACGCAATCGTGTAACAACTTCACAGGAAGGTTTGGCGTTGTTTAATCACAATATGGAGGAGTTTTTTAACCGTGGACGAAACATGGATCCATCACAACACACCAGAGACCAAACAACAGTCAAAACAGTGTGTTTCTAAGGGTGAATCGGCGCCAAAGAAGGCCAAGGTGGGTTTGTCAGCCAATAAAGTTATGGCGACTGTTTTTTGGGATACACGTGGGATAATCCACATTGACTATCTTCAAAAGGGAAGAACAATTAATGGGGAATATTATGCCAACTTATTGGACCGCTTCAATGAGGATTTGAAAACAAAACCGACCTCATTAGGCCAAGAAAAAAGTTCTTTTTCACCAAGACAATGCAAGGGTGCACACATGTGCAGTTGCCATGGCAAAAATCCATGAATTGGGCTATGAATTGCTCCCACATCCACCCTATTCTCAAGATTTGGCTCCGAGTGACTACTTCTTGTTCCCAAACCTGAAAAAATGGCTCAGTGGAAAAAGATTTGACTCCAATGATGAAGTCATCTCGCAAACAAAGGCCTATTTTGAGGACCTCGACAAATCATATTTTTTGGAAGGGATAAAAAAATTGGAGAAGCGTTGGACAAAGTGTATAGAGCTCAAGGGGGACTACGTTGAAAAATAAAATGATTTATTTATCAAAAAATCTGTGTTTTATTCCAAAAGTCACGGACTTATTGACCCGCCCTCGTATAATGAGAATAATTTTACTCCTTCAATTTACTCTAGGATATCTTCGTTTGCGTTTTACCAAGTTACTCGACGAGTATACTATGCTCGGTATTATTATTCAGCGGTTTAAAATGAATAATGAACGAATGTATAAACCGACCAAAATTCATGTACTATTGTTTGTATTAGAATGACTTGTACGCCATAATAATTTAATTTCGTAGAGTAATACAGTAAAATGTCAATGTCAAATTATAACACTTCACAATGACATTGATCGTGACAATTGACAGCCAGCTGTGCGACTATTCACTATTCTCAGTTTAATACTTTACTCCGTCAAAATCGCCCGTGTAAATATTTACTCCCGTGTAATTACCTTATTCTTGGATCAGAAGTTGGAAAAACGCAAAACCAGCTTACTCTTAGATTAGGAAACATTTATACTCGAGTAAAATTTTACTCCAGTTTGGTCGAATCCAACCTTACTGAACTACTGGGTTTATGTTTATGGTTGTCATACGAAAAATGTCACAAATAAACCTAAGGACAGAAATGATTTAAAAGAAATTTATAAGTATGTACCTATTTCCTATTATGTAATAAATAATAATCATAATACTAACTTAACTTCTAGCATTTCTTAATTTTATGGCATTCTTTGCTATTTAACCGACTTCCGAAAGGAGGCGGTTATACGTTCAGCTGTATGTATTTTTTTTGTATGTTCAACGATAACTCCGCCATCTGTTGACCGATTTTCAAAATTCTTTTTTTGATTTAAAGGGTATACTTCGAAGCTGGTCCCGATTTCACAAAAGTGGTGACCTGATGATGGGATCCACGAAAAATCGAGGGAACTCCTCAAAGCTTATATGGACACATAAAGTGATTTCGACTTTTTCTGAAGTAACCCAAGCATATGCTACCAAAAAGTAAGATGTTGCACTAAGATATACCCTGGATCCAAAAGTACTGAACAGAACTCCCGACTACTTATAGATACATGTTTGGGTATTTCGGTGTTGCTTAAAGAACTGCAAGCATAAGCCACTATGTGACTTACAGTCATAATCATCACGCCATAAATCATGACAATATAATGATGATATAATAGGTACTTCTCATATTATTTTACACCAACACGGATATCTTTGAACATTACTCTGCTGTTTATGGACCTATTTTCAAAATTCTTTGTTTGATGATTTGGGTATAATCCGAAATTGGTCTCGCTGTCACCAAAGCAGTGATCTGATGATGGCATCCATAAGGAATCGAGGGAACTCCTCGAAATTTATATGGACACATATAGTGATTTTAACTTTTTCATAATAAACCCAAGCATGTGCTACCAAAAAGTAAGATTCTGCACCAAGGTATACCCCGGATCCAAAAGTACTGAACATAACTCCTGTCTTTAAATATACGCGTTTGGAAATTTCAACATTGTTTGAAGAGCTGCAAGCATATGCCATTATGTAACTTACAGTCATCATCATCAACATCTTATATACAATACCTAATCGAATCTTGGTGCGTATTAAATTATACATTCGATTGTTTATTTTAAACGTTCTTAAAACGTATTAATAATAATTTAACAAATAGCACTAACAAGGGAAAAATAATAATTATTTTTAAACAAAAAATTAAACCGACTTCCAAAGTAAAAATGCACAAAAAAGTATGAATAAAAAAGTAGTAATATTAGAATAGCTATTAGCTGATCATAAAATATCTTCATGACCTTTCCTCGAGGAAAGTGTTGCCTTACTGATGGTACTCACTTTTCATCATAATATGTATAGGTAATTAATTCGCAACAATAAGAAGTAGCGAAGTAGTTATTTATTTACCGGCATCAGGCATGCTTTAGAATCAGAATGATTCTTATTTTTATATCTAATATTACACTAGCATTAAATTGTCCGCGGCTTCGCCCGCGTGAAATTAGGTTTAAAAATTTCATCCCCTATTTTCCCTACCTAGGGGCTGAATTTTAGAAAACGCTTAAATACGTAACTCATTATTTTTTCTTACTCAATTTATATGAAACATCATGCAAATATGTCCAAATAATAAAAAGTTTCATACAAACTTTTATCACCTATTTTATCCCCTTGGGGGTTGAATTTTGAAAAATCCTTCCTTAGTGCTTGCCTACGTCATATGAGAAATACGTGTGCAAAATTTCAAATTTCTAGCCTAAAGGGTTTGGGCTGTGCATTGATACATTAGTCAATCAGCTTTACCTTTTATATAGAAGATAGATTAAGGTAGGGTTGCCAACCCCAAATTTAGAAAACTAGGATATGTAGTTGGAAAACCCACGACAATTAGTTATAAAACAGGACGAAGTAATAGAGTTGCAACTGTTATATTAAAATGTAGTGATATTTTCACAAATGAAATACATGTAATGCTAATAATCATGTATTTTGATTTATGTATTTAAATAAATTAAATTAGAAAGAAAAATAGTACAAGTGGCGCGCGAATTTTAAAATACATGACACTATCAGAGCGCTTTAATAACCGAGGACGCATTAAAACTATCCAGGACATTCCAGGACACAGCAAAAACTATGACATGTTCTGGGAAAACAGGACGGTGGCAACCCTAGATTAAGGTCTGACAGCAATTGCTTTTGAGAAAATACTTTTTTCTTCTATGAAAATAACCGTCTCGTGACTGAAAATAGACGGATGAAACGTTTTGCAATATAACTACGTTATTTATTGCCCTCTTTGCACCCCTCACTCTTATCATAAACGTTTTATTGCTTCACTCTGCATTTTGCGACGTGTCTTCTACATTTTATTCCACTTTTTCTTTTTGATGACTAATAGTGAACATTTAAGATGCAAACGTTGGTGTGTCATGTAACATGTTACGCTACATAAATCATTATGATCATTTGCTTTCCATTAAAAGCGAATCATTAGCTTGATTAAAAAAAAGTTGTTACAGACGTAAAACCTGTAACTTTAGTTAATAGAAAGGAAAGTGTAAAATATATTACTATCCAACGCATACGCCGTAAAAGGTAATTTTTTGGTAAAAACTATTGGTACGAAATATGAAAATGGGATTTAAGTTTAGTTATTCAGAAAAAATCGTTAAAAAGGTGACCAGGCGGGCCAAACCATCGACAAACAGATAGGGAAACCGATTACCTAAACGACATCAAGTTACATTTAAACATGTGACTAAATTAATTATGAATCATTTTAAGCATGTTAAGTATGCTGCAACATCCGATAGATTTTGTCACTTTATTTGTGTTAAATTACGGAACTTGGCAGCTCAAGCCTCAATGATACAACCTTCAAAACGTACGCCGGCAAAACATTCCTCCTTACGGATGGGTGTCCATGACGTTACAAGTTACGTACACCACTAATCAATCCATTTATTAACATTTGCCTTAACACCATAATTATTTACCATAATGATCCACAGAAAACATGTTTATGGGAAATGATGCCAAGACGAGACCAAGTGACAAAAAGTTATCAGATCTCATCTAAGGCCAAGCTTATGACTAACCTACTCTAACCTAGCCTATCTCTAAAATGCCTTATTTCACAAACTCTAAATGTTAGTTAAAATATGTGGCTGGCCATTACACTACGTTTATTTACTGTTCACTACTTTTTTGTGGAAGAGCCACGCTTTGGCATAAATGGGCCGGCTCTACCGGGTAAATACCACGGCCTCACAGAAAACCGGCGTGAAATAGCGCTTGCGTTGTGTTTCGCCGAGTGAGTGAGGTTACCGGAGGCCCAAGGAGGGTTGGGCATTTTAAGGACGCAAGTCGCAACAGTTACACTTGTAACTCCTCTGATGTTGCGAGTATCCAATAAGTACCGGTAATTGCTTACCATCAGGCTATCCGTCTGCTCGTTTCCAGGTTCATTTCATTAAAAAAAACACAAATCTGTTATACATGTAGAGTTTATGAAATTAGGACGTGTAAAGTTTTAGCTTACATGCCAAATTTCAGCTTTATAGGACATTATGAATTTTGAAGATCATCAATGACGAAATCACGGGTTTTTACATGTCAATAAAAGTTAAAGAGTTACGCAATCAAATAAACACAGAGAAAGCTCTGATTTACAAATAATTCCGTACCCTTGAAGGAGCGACATTTTACGTACAGTGACTACTATACGTAAAATTAACTACTGGAAAACATCATTGTTATATAATTAGCTGTTTTCCCTAAATTGCACTTTTGTGGCAGACCAATTAGCGCCACAATCCTGAATCGCGCTATCGAAGTTTCTCTAGTTCGGCGCTATATATACAACAGCTGAAATTACTACAAGTGGGCTTCAGCCTGACCGAGCATACCATCTCGCTCGGTCAGAGATCTCCCTTTGGGGCTTCCACTCTATCCCCACATTGGTGATCCTCGACAGAACACGCCTCCTGGATATTATCATCATCACTCACCACCCCTCCACACCATGCCAGCCAGCATTCAGCCTCATCGGGTACCTCAACCACCAGCCTCACCGCACCGCGGCCGAACGGGCACTCTCACTACAAAGACCGGTCAGCAACCATGTGCGCTCACATCTCCCCTGGTCAGTATGTAGCATCGGTCTCGCGCGGCAGCACTCTGACTCACTGAAGCCCGTGCAGCAGCAGCACAGTTCCAACTCACTAGGACTCTCTGGCACTGGCGACATTTATGAATAACTGTTTAGTGGTATAATATTATAATACCTATGTTGTTTTTCGAATAAACATATCATCGCTTGGATAATAAAACATATTTTTGGAACGAAGTTCCTTATGGTGCGTTGCGAATTGGAGCTAGGCGGATTAAATTGGAACGACACTTTTTGCCACTCGAAATCACAATGTAATAACGACTATTAAGAATGATACAAAAAACGACCTTATCAGCTTGACAATAATGTAGAATTTTGCAATTACACATTGTGACTGTTATGACTGTTACATATTGTGACTAGCTAGCCGGGCCTTAGGAGCGCTTGATGTTATTACTCAGTACGGAGCCGGACTTCGCGGCGGCAACACTGCGAGCAGCAAGCAACCCCACCCCTGTCCCTACCTAAGGCGCGGCCAACTAGTTCCGCGCGCACTATATATACTTAGTTCAACTATTTGTTTTGTATAATATAATATATTATATTTATACAGATAAACAAAATTGAAGTGTCTGTTTGTAATTTTAAATTAACAGCTTTTATTTTCACTTAATGCATTTAAAAGTATGATCGGTACTTACAATAAAATATAAATTGTTAACATTTTTCTGTCCGTCTGTCAGTCTGTGTGTTTGTTCCGGATCTCTGTATATATATATATCCAAAATAGGCTTCAATTCTTCATTATTAACTATATATTTATATTATGATATATATATTACTTGGTTCCATCCGGGTGTCCTTTGACACCTCTCAAGTTTTAAGATTTTTAAATGACGCCAAGGTTATACAAGGTTGCCCCCAAGTTTAACTTTTACTGCTCGGATTAGGTTTCTTATTACACTTTGTTTATTAATAACGTGATTTGTCCCTCCTGCCTTAATAATAACTTGAAATGAAGTAGATCTTGCCTTACTTTTCGTTTATTAATAAGACGATTAACGTTTCATAAGACCACTACTAAGAAAATATTCCGAAAATTTCGTTCACTTGGTATAATCCAAGGCCAAGTCATGAGGACTCTTTTGAGGAGTTTGGTAGCACACTTGCGCTTGGCTTGGCTCGACTTGGCGGGGGCACTACTGTGCCCCCTGATCTAGCAGTTTCTGACCCCGCGCCCGGATCGTCGATGAGAGCACGTGAGTTAGATAAAATCGGTTATGTAAAGCACCCAGCGCCGCATGTCCGACTTGACACGTGTATTGCGTGAACACCTCCACAGCTGCCAATATGTTAGATGGATGTTATTCCTTAGATATTACATGTCACTAAAATCTAATGAGTAAAATAAAACATGACACGTTATACACACACATACACTGTACAGAGTACACGTGGCAGAGTTAAAAATTCATTCATCATTTAAATTCTAAAAATAGTCTTATCGTACCTAAAGAACATCACTTAAAAATGAATAGAACAATTATTATTATTTACACCTAGCGCTATCTATGTATTGAGCTGTGCTTTAGAAAGTTAAGTTATTACGTAAGAAGTATAAGTAGCTTCCGACAGATGGCATTACATCGTTGGCGGTATGTCCAAAAGCGTGTCATGGACATGACTCGTGACGTGACGTGATGCAACCCTGAAATATTACCCTCAACGCCGCTAAAAAGTTTCACATAAAAAATTCAACGCTAAAAGATATAGATAGCAATAGGACAGAGCAAGGATAATGAATAGATTTACAAAAAATAGTTTTGAATCGTTTAAAAAAGAAAAAAACATTTTGAATTAAGACTTACAGACTACAGTTGTTGCTTTTATTTTATCTATACAGATTAATACAATTAAAGTGTCTGTTTGTAATTTTAAATTAACAGCTTTTCACTTAATGCATATTAAAGTATATTTGTTACTTACAATAAAATATCATCTATACAGATAAATAAAATTTAAGTGTCTGTTTGTAATTTAAAATTAACAGCTTTTCACTTAATGCATATGAAAGTATATTCAGTACTTACAATAAAATATCAATTTTTAAAATTTTTGTCTGTCTGTCTGTTTGTTCCGGCTAATATCTGAAACGGCTGGACCTATTTTCACGGGACTTTCACTGGCAGATAGCTGATGTTATAAGGTCTAACATAGGCTACTTTTAGTTTAGGGTTCCGTTTAAAAAAATTGGGTTTCGCTTATGTTAGTTCTATGCAAACGAAGTTGCGGGCACCAGCTAGTTTTTAAATAATATCTATCTTTTTGTTTACTCTAGGTCTTACTCCACTAATAAGATAATAGAGTACTCATTTTGATTAGTTATTTTCTGTTTCATACTTCTGTATATACTTTAATTACTCTGTTATTTTAACCTTTTCCTACTATCAAATCATGGTCAGTTATCTCATAAAGAATTCAAAATAAAGTGATTTATGAATGTTAGTGATTTACTTTCATCATCTTCAGATGCAATAAATATATCCAAAAAAACTTGCTAAAGTGATTTTTTTTTCCTCCAGACGGGTCTTAATGCATATTGATCTACCACACATTTCTTCTACAGCAACTCCTGTGACCTGTATAGCCAGGATCAACTGCGGTAAACATTTGCCACCAGGCCCCAACCAAGAGTCCAGAGTCACCAACCAGAGTCTCTTGACACACAAGAATGACTTAGGAAGAGACCTGCTCTTAGGTAGTTCGTCTGTATTATATGTATTTTTCTTCAGACAGTTGCAAAAACCTCATGCAACAAGATCAAGGATCTCATTATAGGTGTCAGACGGTTCACTGCGTACGCCTTATCGCCAGATATAAAAACATCCGGCTGGGTGCAACAACAAAAGTTACTACGGCGATACGCGAGTGGAAAGTTCCCGGGGTGATATGTTATCTGACACGCTAACCGCTCGTGCTGTGACGTCCATTATCATGTATGTTTGTTACGTCTCATCATCATCGCCACTTTCTATCCCCTACGTAGTTTGTAATTACATCGTTGATTTTAGGATTGCGTTCACTATCATTTATGATCCACCTGATGTCCATTACATAGCTAACGTCTTATTCGAGCTTTGAAGTTCATTATCATGTACCTTTGTCACGTCTCATCATCATCAGTCGTTAATCGTCACTAGTCGTTTTCAACTACGTAATTGAATTTAAGGTTTTCTACAATATCATGTTCGTTTACGTCTTTTATCATTATCATGTTAGTCTCATCATTTGCTCGTTGCCCACTACATAGGTAACGTATCATTTAAGCGTTTATGTTGTTTATCAAATATTTGTTACGTTTCATCATCACCAGTCAGAAGTCAGTCATTCGTTTAGAACCACGTAGTTGAATTGAGTGTTTCGTTCATTATCATCATATACGTTTCTTACAAAGTTACATACGTGTCTCATCATTAACAAGTCGATTTTAATTACGTCATTTGTGTTCAGGCTTTAATGTCCAATTATTACAATCACCCTAACTACGCATATCAATTTCGTCCAAATTTTGCCATTCATTATCAATTATCATCTTTTTGTTCTGTCATCATCATCACTCGCTCGTCAGCTACGCATGTATCGAAATCGATTACTCCTATTGACTTCCATAATATAGAAGTAATAATTTATAAAACTGTCTTCTATTAGTTTTATAAATTGTTATTTCTAAATTATAGAAGCAAGGGTCTACATTCTACACATGATGATAATGACGATGATGATGCGTAAACAGAAGGTTTTATCACCCACCAGCTCAACACAAAGTCAGTTACGTTATCAACGAGATAAATTAGAATTCCACGAACGTAACTAGATATTTTCAAGAATATAATATTGTTAAGTTGATGATAAGCAGTACAATAATTACTTTTTTTTAAGGATTCCGCTCTGTAAAAAAACTGTTAACGCAAATTACGGAGTATATTATGATGTAGAGTTAGATGTTGAGTTAAATTTTTAGTTTTAGGAATACAACACGAAGAAAGCCGTAAACGCTTCGAACTAGAGATTTGATACCTAAAACTTGTATACAATGTATACATTTCGGGTTCATTTTACCCTGGTCTGGCACTTCAAGATTCAATTCTGCATCATGTTCGTATGTAGTAGATAATAGTGTATAGTACCACCATCCACCACACTAGCTGAAAGGTATATTGAGTATATTGTTTACTACATTGGTCCTTATCATGTTCTTGAAACTTCTGTCCGTCTGTGACGCGTATCTCTTACGTGACAATCTCTGTTCTCATTATGAATGTATTTATATTTCTACATATTTATAGTGTGATAATGTTGGAAAACATTGCACGATATGGTTTAATTGGGTGACCGCAAGCAAGTGTAATGAGCAGCTATAAATATTTCATTTTAATTATTTGCCCATTTACATTGTTGCACATTGTTTCGCTTATTTCGGCTTATATTATTCTCAATTATGTTTTGCCGCATTTTATCACAGAATCTTCTCCCTTTGTCTTTAATATTAGATATAATTTAAAATTGACCTCAATATTAAAGTTTTTAATTATATCCACTTTTTAAATATGCAGATTTGACTTTATTTAATTGTATAAATTTAATTTGTAAACAACAGGTGCAGTCGTTATCATTGCACGTACGCCTGAATAACAGGCGCTTATCAGTGCACGTGCATTGTTTACAACAATAGGTTTCTTACGCAGAGCACGACAGGTTCCCCACTCCCGACTCATAGAGGAGGGGCGTCTCGTCGATCTCAAGTCAGTCGATCCCGAACGGTCTAATTGAGAGGACCTAAAAAGTGAACTGTATTAATTTTTAAAAGTGATAATTGTAAAGCGATAATTTAGTGCAAT
The DNA here is from genome assembly GCA_963565745.1 of Phengaris arion. Classification (NCBI taxonomy): domain Eukaryota; kingdom Metazoa; phylum Arthropoda; class Insecta; order Lepidoptera; family Lycaenidae; genus Phengaris; species Phengaris arion. Next base: position 17,308,212 of record OY751449.1, on the reverse strand, counting down.
AGCATATTTTAAAATGTTATAAATTGTAAAGTTCATAACTTTCATCCATATTTAGATTCGAGTTTAATAAAATTGTTGTCACGAGTTGTGTGATTCTTATTTTTTTTGTATAAATATTTACACTTTTTGCTAATATTAGTTTAATATAGATTTTAAGGCTGATTGAGACATTCATGAATGTAAATTGCAATTTTTGACTTTTTATTGGAATTGTTGAAAAAACCAGGACTATACATTACAATGCACCCATGTGGGTACACCCATTAACATTTTAGTTGATAACGAGTCTAACAGATGAAGAGGCAAAAGAGGATAAAGAATTAAAGAGACAAATAAGAGGAAATCCCAAGCTTTTCCTCTCAGATTGTTGTTACACATTACCAAATTAGGCATTTGTCTGTAAAGTACCTAAGTAAACACAGTGATAGCCACGATACTACGCAATACGTGATCGTGTTTACGTTGCGGCCACTACTGAATTACTTATTATTTTTTAAACATTTAATTATCGGGTAACATATACTGAATATATATATGATATATATTTTTAAAACAATATTTCATAAGAAGTATTTCATTACAATTGATTGATGATTGATTGTAATGAATGATGTGAAATGTGAAAAGTAAGAATTTAAACTCATCAGCGGATAGCAAAAAAAACCCACTGTTATTTTTATTCCTGCTATCAGTGTTATACTACCTATACCTACAAAGGTACATGATCCGGCTGCACAGGACGACATCTAGAAAATAACGCGCATGTCGACAATCGTTGATCATATAATATGATAGCACTGCAGTTATATCAACGGATAAGATCACTTACAGAGATTATTGAAATGTGTGCAAAATATGCCAGGGCAATGGAGAGTTCCTGGGGCCTCATTGCTAACTAGCGTTTATTTGTAACGCTTGTGTTATTTTGATTGAATTAACGAGGTTCCGGTAACTACAGGTTCCAAGACTCAAAATAGCCTTTTGCCGTTTTTTATGGATTGCCAATTGGATTGGCCATTTGTCACCTAACCGGTCCAAAAGCAGCAGTAATTGTTTGACATCAGGGGATCTAGGGTAGTTTAGCAGGTGTTCATCTTATCAATGAAGAATATAAGATAGAATAGAAGATAAGCACCTGCTCATCTTAGCAAATAAGACTGGCAACTTATGCCATCAAAAATGCAGGTTTCCAAAATCGTGGTAATATTTTGATACAGTTATACCTAGTTCCTCGTATAACTAAGTAACTAACGGTTTCTATAAGGTCTAGTATGGCTTTATGAACACTTGTGCATTAGTTGGGAACGCTATTTATACTATCTCTTAACTAAATAAGGTTAATGCACTACACGTTCAAACAGCCCACTCACTAACTGTACTAGAGGATTGCACTCAATTTCCACTCCGAATCTAAAGGGCATAGACGAAAACCATAAAATATATGATTATTTACATTAAGACACATTTTACGAATATACCATATAATATGTGATCATTTACATAGAAAGTTTTTTTTTTAGTTCACATCTACTTTTTTTTTTATTAAGTGAGATGGGACAGTTATGTTTTGGCAATATTTTTACTGACTCGTATTAATCGTGATTATTTAATCATTCCTTTATTTAGATCTTACAAAAGCTTTACTCGTAAAACCTGTACATTTATACGGACAAAAATTTCGTAGTATTTTTCCATGTGTACAAGGAAAATTTTCGTAAAAAAATAATATTATCAGTATGAGCTTAATCTGGGCACATTGTTGTTGGGTGGCTCGAGTCAATGCCAGTTCTATAAATATCCACTATCTGTTGATAATCCGCAATTGCGTCAATCGCCCCCTTGGCTTTTAGTCAAGATGCATTCGATAATTTCGACAGCGAAGATCGAAATCAAAAATGTATGGGATTTCACATAAGTCATCGCTAAGTGACATGTCGCTTGCGATGCCTTATGTCAAAGGCCCTGGGCCTTTAGTCAAGATACATTGGATTATTTCGACGGCGAAGTTCGAAAGTTAAATCTATGGGATTTGATATAAGGCATCGCAAGGGACATGTCACCTTACGATGACTTATGTCAAATACCATACATTTTTGATTGCGAAGTTCGCCATTGATATTATCGAATGCATCTTGACTAAAGGCCCTTATCTCTTATCGCCTGATGTCACAGAACTCTATTTGGAGCATATTTTTTCGTAACTCGTAGGTACTTAATGTGAAATTTAATTTTTTATCTTTTAAAAGGAGCACGTACTTTAAATTCGTAACTCGCACACAAGCAGGGTTAGACATTCAAATGTAGTACATTTTTATTTAAAACTATTTTATACGGTTCTCTTTTAGATTTTATCGCTCATTTCATTTGTTATTCGTGAGTTTTTTGATGGCAAACAATGAAATTATTGTTATGCGAATGCATTATATTCTTCGGTGTTCTACCTAAGGAGAATATTTCAACAAAGACGAGCGATTACATATCAAGACAAGATCGCAAATAAAGTGAACATAATACCCTCAAGTTTCTTCTTTTTAGGCTTGAAATTTGTATTACAACAGATTCCTGAAAAATGTTAATTAACTACTATAACGTAAATTCACTTTCAGAAAATATAACTAAAAGGTAAAAAAAAAACAACAGTGAAATAATCATATAGATAGTATCTGTTCCAATTTCTATTCATATCTTTCATAATAAAAAACAAGATATAATATTCTGTCACCATTTATATTTATATATTTTGAATATGAGACGTTCTTATTTAAATATAATGCAACAAAGACATTGATTTATACTATAGCAAAAACGAATATAAAAAAAAAGAGATTACTATCGTACTAAGGTCTCATAACTGCTGCTATGGGCTAGTTACGGACAGCAGCTTAAGGATACGGTTTGCAATGGCCAATGGGTAACCGATATTCAGCATAAGCATCAGCTGCCAACCAAAGTAATCCTCAAAAGAAAGGCAAATACAAAAGTACAAAAGTATTAGCCAACGCCGATGATTTTAAAGTAAAACGTGACCTCTGCAACGCGACAGCCACAAGACGGGCCTGCTGGGGCGGGCCTGCTGGGGCGGGCCTGCTGCGACGCGCGTGCGGGGAGATCCACGTTTGTCGGCAAACGTGCCGTTATTGCCAACTCGGATTTTTATAAAAGGCCCAATGAGAAAATTACGTAGAATTAGTAAAATTTGCATGTGGAAAGTTCGTAGATGTACGTACTCTCTGAGCGAAATGAAGTAAGCGTAGGTTATACAATTTTATTTAAATAACCTAACCAAGAGCATGTAAGGACATGTCTAGGGAGGGTTCCGTTCCGTTCCTATCAACACGCAATAGGCGTAATAATATCCTTTGAATGACTTCAAAAGTTATTGTCCGATTTCACTCAAAATAATTTTCCTAAGGAGTTTTTAGTATGATCTATAAATATGGAAACTTACAAGTTTGTATCTCCTATAGTTTAGAAATGCCAGGGGGAGGACCAACTTATAAACCACTATGGACGCCGATTACTCGAAAATGGTTGACTTTGTAAAAAAATAATTTATGAAATCTTGCCTTTATTTAAAAATACCTACTCAACGATACACCACACGACAGGGTAAAACAAAAAAATATTTTTCATCCCCACTTCATATGTATGGAGAGCCACTCATAAAATATAAAATTATTATTATTTTATGATGCCGGAACCGAGATCTATACACAATCATTAACTTTTTTCACACAATTTTCATCAATTTATATTCATAATTACAGAAGCTAGAAGCGCGGATAGACAGACAGACAGACAGACGGACGGACAGAGCGAAACTAATAGGTAGGAAAAACCTATGAAATTGCCGTTCTGCAGTACTGGCCATTTCAAATCAAAATAATTTTTGTTTGGCTAAGAATTCTAATTCCAAATTAATTTTATTTTAAAAACATGAAATTCTTTTCCCAAAAGTAGTCATTTGGTTATTGATTAGTGTTACATTTTCATCGCATTTCAATCTTTTTTGTCATCATGGATACGTTAAAAATTCGAGTAATTATGGAATATGAGTACCGTCGTGGCAGCAACGCGGCACAAGCGGCACGCAACATCAACGACATTTACGGAGCTAACACTACAAACCAACCCACCACCTGTTATTGGTTTGCTCGCTTCCGTTCTGGAAATTTCGACATGAAAAATGAACCTCGCGGTCGTCCGAAGACTTTGGTCAACAATGACAAATTAAAGGCGATTGTGGAAGCTGATGATACAAAATCTACGGCTGAATTAGCAGCAGCTTTCGACGTTAGCGTCAAAACAATAATAAACAAAATGGACCAACCATTTGCGTCAAATTGGCAAGGTAAAAAAGCTTGACAAATGGGTGCCCCACGAACTCAATTCGCCAGCGCGAAGTACGCGTCGAGACGTGCCTTGCACTGCTCAACAGACACACAACTGAAGGAATTTTGAACCGCATTGTTACCTGCGATGAAAAATGAATTCTGTTTGATAACCGCAAGCGCTCAGCAAGTTGGTTGGATCCTGGTTCAGCACCTAAACAATGCCCTAAACGAAAACTTACCCCTAGAAAAGTGATGGTCACTGTTTGGTGGTCTAGCGCCGGTGTGATTCATCACAGCTTGTCACCAAACGGGGTGAGCATTACTCCAGACGTGTACTGTGAAGAACTGAACACAATGATGAAGAAGCTGGCACATCTCCAACCATTGGTCAATCGCTCGTCTCCGCTGCTCCTGCACGACAACGCGCGACCTCATACTGCACAGCAGACGGTCTCCAAGTTGCAAGAACTAGGTTGGAAGCTCTCCGTCATCCGCCCTACTCACCAGACCTTGCGCCTACAGACTACTACTTTTTCCAGAATTTGGACAACTCCTTGGCGGGAAAAAAAATCAATAACCGAGAGGCAGTACAAAATGCCTTTGAAGAATTTGTTGCCTCCCGTCCAGCTGATTTCTTTAAGAAGGGCATCAATAAACTGCCACTGCGTTGGCAAAGATGCATTGATTGCATGGGTGATTACTCCGATTAATACAAATAAAAAATACATTAAAAAAATCGTTTAATTTTTTTTATACAAAACGGCAATTTCATAGGTAAAGACCTAATATAAGGGTTCCTTGATTATCACGGAACTCTAAGAAGAGAGATAGAACATAGAGTTCTTGGCGATGCCGTGGTAGACTTTTACCATCAGACAATGCATGCGTATGCTTGTTTGCCACCTTCGTGGTATAAAAAATAAAATAAAAATTACTCAATTTTTATTATTCTCAAGCAAATTAAATTTATACATATGTTTATTAAAATATTAAATGTGTTCCTGCGTAGGTTCGTTGTTTGTTTTTAAGCCACTTTTCGTGAAAAGTAAACCTGTGTTAGTGTGTCAGTGGCAAGTCTGTTTCTGATCTTAGTTTTGAACAAATTGATTTGCACTGCTGTGTGGCAATGTTAATAAGTTTTTGACAAATTGGGCCAATAATGGAAATATTTGAGTCGAATCGCCTTTTGTTATTTTTGAAACGGAAACGGAAAATATGCTTCTTCAGTCTGGTGAGTTATGTTATTTTGCAAATTTGTACATATCAAAAGAATATACGTAGATTCTGGGACTGAAGTTCGTGGTTTTGCAGAAAAGGCCTAATAAAATACGTAGGGCTACGTAAAAAGGCGTAGAGTTGGCAACACTGGCACGTGCCCATAGCAACACCACTCAATAGAATGTGTACTGCTGTTGCTAGTATTGCCCAACAGATGTGACGGATGGCCATCGCTCATCGCGCCACAACAATAATTATCTATAGGTACAGAGTAGAAAATACATATTACTTACGTACAGAAAGCGATTCATATTTGAAAATTTTGTCGTCCCCTTACACGACCCACAATTTTTTCACCCAATCGTGGACACACCGTATACGTGTAATAGTGCAAGTTGCACTATTACAAGTTACAATAGTGCACTTGTAAAAAAATAATATCGAAAGCTAACTATGTAGCTTTGTTTTAAACACTTACGGATTGTGTCGCGGTGCACTTTGACTTTGAATCTAGACACCAAGTCTTTATTGCCTTCGTGTCCTAAACCCCCTAAGCTGTATGGTTTGCCAAAAATACTTAAACATAACGCTCCACTTCGCCCAATTGTAAGCCAAATTGACTCACCAACCTATAAATTGGCTCAGCTAGTGGCTAATGTACTTTGACCACTACGTGGACACACTAGAGCTCATGTAAAGGATTCTTACCATTTTGTTGATAAGATTAAACACCTGTGTCTCACAGACAATGAACAGTTGGTCAGTTTTGATATACAATCCTTATTCACTTGCTTACCATTACAGGAATGTATTGAAATTGTAACAAGAAAGCTTAGAGAAAAGAACTTGCCTGTTGAATATGCAGAATTATTAGAACACTGCCTTACATCTGGCTATATGTTGTGGAATTATTACTTCTACAAGCAAGTAGATGGTGTAGCGATGGGCTTCCCAGTTTCTCCCGTTGTTGCTGACATATTCATGGAAGACTTCGAGGAGACTGCTCTTGAGACCTCACCTATACAACCCAGGTTCTACAAGCGGTACGTGGATGATACTTTCACAATTTTACCATCTGACAAAGTAACCATATTCCTAAATCATTTAAACAGTCTCAACCCCAAAATACAATTCACTATGGAGTTAGAGACCAATAACTCTTTAGCTTTCTTGGACGTATTAGTAATAAGGAATCCCAATGGCACCTTAGGTCACACTGTGTATCGCAAACCTACACATACTAATAGATATTTAAATGGTGAGTCCCACCACCACCCTTCACAGCTATCTACCGTTGGCAAAACTTTGTTTAGAAGAGCACGAGGAATCTGTAATCAGCAGCATTTGGAAACCAAGCTTCATCATGTCACACAAGTTCTACGTGACAATAAGCTTCGAGTGCCACGCCTTCATCACAGAGACCGAGTGAAACCAGCCACTGTCAAACGAATACCTGCAGTTACTGCTACTGTACCTTTTATGAAAGGAGTCACTGATAAAGTTGGCTATATTCTAAGGAAAGCTTCTATAAAAACATATTTCAAGCCACCCAAAAAGATAAGTCAATTTTTACCACCAGTGAAATGTAACATCTTCAAGATGCAGGAGTCTACAAGCTCGACTGTGACTGCGGTCTCTCCTATATAGGGCAAACTAAAAGATCCATCAACACCCGCGTAAAGGAACACATCGCAGATGTTAAACACCGTCGCAACAATAAATCTGCAATTTGCGAACACACACTGGATCAACCTCGCCATTACATAAGATTTGATAAGCCACAAGTACTGGCAAAGGAACACCGTTATCGCCCAAGAATGATACGTGAGGCTATAGAAATTAAAAAGTACCCTAATTTTAACCGAGAAAATGGCTGGGTGCTAGCATCTAGTTGGGATCCAATAATTAACAAAATAAAATGTAATTTAAAATCACCGCGACTTCAAGATACTGTTAGTATGTTTTGCGTGGATCGGAACACAAATAATAATTGAAGAATCTTCGGGTAGTTTGAACAACTTCAACAAATAGGACAATTGACACCTCAGTCCTCCCGTGACCACGGCTGCTGGAAAGTAGCCGAAACGTCGGAAAAAGAAAAGTGCACCGCGACACAATCCGTAAGTGTTTAAAACAATGAACAATATTCGCGTAAACCTAAGAAATCAATAACTATGTAGCTGTTTATCTGTTTCTCTAATCTATGTCATATAGGTGCTGAATAAAGATAAGTATGGGCGATGACAAAATTTAAGATCTAAAGTATTCAATGTTATATAGGTACTATTGGGGAATTTCATAATTCATTCTCTACATTTTATTTACACTGATAGCAAAGCCTAACAGACATTTATTTAAAAGCAGAGGAGTCATCACAATAAAACATGAAATATCAGAGAAAATCTATCTAGATTAAGTACAGCTTTAGATAAAGCACACAAGACCAACAATTTTACCAAAACTAGAGCTTTTATTTATTCGCAAAGGATGTGCTTTTGTAAATCACCGATCGGAATGCATAACACAGAACTTCGCAATGCATTTCAGCCGAAAATCCAAAAATAAAAGCTACAGCTACAGCTCGCCCGTCACTCGCGGCCGTAATAACTGTCTCGTGCAATGGCGCTACGTGCTGAGCTCGACGGACGTGAGGTTCCGTTTAATCGCTGATGATAATTAATTGTGAATTGTAGCAAGCGTTAGGAAACACTTCGTTCCGGCATGACACCTGTCACATGACACGTTTCGCCCTGAGCACGGAGAGTAACGGTTAAATAGGTAATATTTCATTGAAATAGCGTGACTCAGAAATGAGTCTAATGTATGTAAGTATAAAAAAATATCCAATCCTTTTCTGGCTCTCTAAGTTATAATGATCCTATGCCCTATAAGCACATTTTATGTTCATACATCGTTGCATTTTCAATTTATATTATATCATGAAACGGACATCAATTTCCAATATCAAAGATTAATTCAAATCTAATTTGTCATTAAAATAATGCACTTGGGTAATAGTAAAATAATAGTATGCAATGAAGAGTTACAGAATCATAAAATTTTGCTTCAGACTATAAGATTTCAATATTATGTCAGATTTGTATTACCTAATTCTAAAAAGACTACTTTTTAACACATAATGAACACATATTGTTTTTTAATACTACTCAATACTTTACGCATGATGGGTGTGTAAATTGGCGGGTTTTGCGAAAAAAACAAGTCTACAATTTACAAAAAAAATTTCGAATTTGCCGAAGCGTTTTATTCAAAATTATCATATAACTTTTCTTGTAACAATGACTGGGTTGAAGGCTACGGATTTTTCAAGCGGCAAGGGCAGTGACACCAGCGTCTAGCACAACTCTGCTGTACATTTTACCATAGCCCGTTTGTTTATCATTACCGTTCTTAAATAAGCTGCTCGCTAAAAGTGGAATACGTTACAAAGAACGGGTTCCGAAAATATATTACAAAACTAGTATCCTCTCCGATAAACTTGTTTTGGTGGATCTTTTCGTTAATTTTTGCACGAAGTTTAGTAACAATTGTTGGGTAAAATGTTGCTTCTGACTAAAAAACATAAGAAACTACGTTTTTAATGTCAACGAAGCCTTGAAGAGGCTAAACAAATTGACAATTTTTGTTACTACAAATATCTTAAAACAATCGATATTACAGCTGTAAAAATTATAACGAACCAGATTCGGGGGCAATGAATGAAGATTCGCGTTGATAGTCTAGTGTGAACAGTGAACTAAATTAACTAGTGATCGGCACACACGGCTGCATGTACATGCATTGTACAGTTGCCTGTTGTCGTCCAAGATGGCGGCTGTGACGTCACCGGGCGTTTCCTTTCGCGCCGCCTTCACCTTGACATTTGAATTTGATTCTCGAACGTGTCAACGCGTCGCCAGCGCTACGTGTATTGCATAATTACATACACATATTACTAAAATATTATTTCTCGTGTCTTTTCCTCCTTTGTCTTGACATCAACACCTGGATGGTATTTATTGATTTTGTTTGCTATTTAAGCTTGAGTATATCCTGATGTTTCATCGAATTATATTACGTCATTAAAATATATAATTCCGGTTGTTTCCTACTTTTACTAAGTAATGTTGGCTCGGAGTTGACTCAACTTTGTAACGTTTAGTTACGGTTTTGATATAAGTACTGCTGTAATCATCAACTCGTCAGGCATTTTTAAGACAACTTCTGTCATGTAGTCAAACACGTTTTTGGGCACCGGTAACCCAGACATCGTCCCATTCTAAAATTTTCCTCTGAATAAAAATTGACAACTGACAAGTCTGATAGCATTTTTTATGTTCGTCTATATTAGTAAAATGCATTAATTAGAAGTAAAATGAATTAAAGAAGCAATTGACCTTGAATCTGCGACGAAAGACAGCAGTCATTCACCCAGATATCCGTAATTATAAAGACTCCATCATTAACAAATTAATGTAACTGATTTCACCACTGGCGCCGGATTTCCCACGTTCGGTTGCAGACAATGGCATCAACGTTCCCGCCACGCATTGTGTAAAACAAAAACTTACTCTAATTACTGAAGTAAACTTTATTTCAGATCTATTGTTTCAATTCGCACGGAATGCCCAACAAAAAGTCACCACGTCACGCAAGCTTATGCAAATGTTCCTCGTTCGTGAACCTCCGGGTAGAGCTGAAAGCTTTTACATTATTAATTTACATAACACTAAGAGTCATATAATTTGTCATTTAATCGGGATCTTAATTAAAAAGGCGTTATTCCTCTGAAATGATTCCGAAGCTTCAATTAATTTTGTAGCAAAAATATGGGCCAATCGACAAAATAACATCTGCTGATTATGTTTACATAACTCACAAGTACGGATGATATTTCATGCTTCATTTGCCATTGATTCAATTTTGGTACTTTATTATTGTCGCTTATATAATATCTAGAGTAGCTTATATTTTTTTCATAAAATCTTCAGCTACATATTTCTATGCTAAATTTAAGTCGTTTTACTTTAGAGGGGATCATTTTGAAATCTGAACAAGCTTCAATCTGAGTCTCGCCCGGGTGTCCATCGCGTGAGACAATGTACCACATGCCCTGTGGGAACGTTCTCACCCACTAACCCATCGCTGATTCACACATTTTTGTAGCCATGCTGCGCTCCGGAATGGTCGTGAATAAATTATCCACTCTCCAATGGTTTAAATGTTAAATCTTCTGGAAAAATATCCAGGGTCTTGAATGAGTTGTTTTTGCACAATGCTGAAGGCCAGATTGGTCTGATTACAAAATCATAATATTTTCTTCAGGTTTGGCCACAACTGTAGCAACCATTTGAAAAGATCGCAGAAAATTATGCTTGTGGTTATTAAATCAATAAAAAGATTTATCACTTTCTTACCACTGTAATTTAACAGTACTGAGGCAAAAATTACGTATCAGACCAGCACATTCGAACAAATCATACCTCGACGTCGACACCAATGGAACAAAACGGAATGTCTATCAATAATACGAAACATATTATATAGCTATATGTTGTTATTTCGATCTTTCCACAACCGGTTGGATACTAAAGACATGTGTGAGTAGTATATTTGCTATGGGGTTCTGCACTAAAATTACCCGTGATAGATCAAGTACTGGTACTTTTCTGTGCTATATATAATATTGTGTTAGGTCATAGAAAGTCGCACTACCTCGCACTAGGCGTTGTGGAGGGTGAAGTAGGGATATAGGAGATATTTCAAATTGCATGTATCTAATTGCTCTTAGCAGTAAACACTCATGAGTCATGCAGAATGTATACGGAGTCCAACTTTTTTTTTAATTTTAATTTTTGGTAATTTTTATCATTTTAGACAGTTGTTACCTCGCCTTGTGCCCAAATATCCCCCTTACTAACCAACGGTACCCCAGCGCGAACAAGTTTTTACCTCAAGTCGTACAGGTATGTCGAATGGAACGATTTAAAACCTTGCGGCCTTGATACGTTACACAATAATATAAACACATATCCAACGTACAATTCACTTTAGCGTTGCTATGTGTTTGTGTAAACCAGATGTGACAGCAGGTTTAGACGTTTTCAGCGACAGACTTGATCAGGTCAAAAGGATTGCAAAATCGTTTGTCTCTGTCTGTTATAAGCTGCTAACGCGTTACTTTGACTTGGAATTTATATTCGAAGCCGGTTTTCCACTAGCATTACCCTAAACTTGGTACTGTGTACAATTTGATACGTTCAAATTTTAGAAAAACCCGAGAATTTCTCTAACGAGATTTTAAATCTTTTATTGTTTAATATGATAGAAAATACACTTATATTTCTACCAAAAATACTATTTAAGTGCTTGCAACACCAAATCAGCTATAGAACGCAAGATGGTGGACCGATTCGTCTACGCATCGGAAGATAAGAATAATCATTATTTATTATATTTTGTTCAAATTGTTTTCAAAAGTATTCCAATTGCTAAAGCTTACTATATTTTCTAATCATTAACGTTATTTTCCTGTACCTAAATGAATTGTAAGTGCATGTAATCTTTTGTGTTTTACGAATGTAGCAAATATGGTACATTGCCAGATGGCGAACATTCTAGATATTTTTTGCTTTGTATCAAATATGTCACATTACCTGATTTGTATAGATACTACTCGGGTTTGCTTTCCAACCAGCGGTTATAACTAGGCTACGATTGGATTGCCTATTGTGGCCAGAATGTGGTCAAGATGACAATTTTATTACAATTATTTCTTACTTTCATTCGCAGGTACATTCTCACCTTATTATGCAACAACAAAGAAGAGTTCCGAAGCCGGGAGCAAAATCGGATTTGGACGAAAGTGAATCATCTGAGGATGAAGTTCAATACTACACCCGCATTACGCACTCTGACAGCAGTTCACCACCTTCATCATTGCCATCTTCAATAAAAAACCTAAATCTTCTCTCAGATGACGATATTGAGGTTAATCAAGTGGTTGCTTCAAAGTATTTGGTATAGTCATACAGTCAACAGTCATCACCATTGATCAACCCTTGTTCGCTATCGTCTAATCTATCAGCAACTGAGACTAGACCATGATGTCCGATACCATCACACTCATCACCATCTGTACTGGCTACTTCCTCACAAGTACCTTCACCACGAGTTAGTAACTTGATTCGGCATCAGTCATCACCGCCGTCGCCATTATTTGCATATTTTTCTTCAACAGCTAATCGTTCAAAGATACCTACACTTGTCACAGTAAAACGCAAAGTAATACCACCTAAAAGGTTAGAACCTAATTGGGGTCGCTTCAAGTTTACTGGTTGTGCAGAAGTGGATGATATCGCGTTTGAGCCAAGTGAGGAGGAAAGTCCAATTGAATACTTTAGGCTGTTCTTTTCTGATGACATTATTTCTCTTATAGTGCAACAAACAAATTTATATAGCACACAATAATTAAAGGGCAATTCAATATATACTACAGAAGATGATATCAAAGATTTTCTGTCAATTCTTGTATATATGGGTGTCAATAAATTGCCAGCTTATACAGATTATGGGGCTAAACTTACGCGATGCGACAAAGTAGCTGATATAATGACCCTCAAGAAGTTCCAATTACTGAGGCGTTATTTGCATTTTAATGACAATTTGAAAGACGATTGCCGGAAGTAATTGTTTCATAGAATTTCATACCAAAAAATAATACTTTATAAATATTATTATAAAAAACCTATTTGTTAGACTGATTTTTGAATTGATTATAATGATTGATCTCAATTTATAATAATATATCTATGGACGCTTTCACACCACGTCAATCTGGTCCCGTGGTGAGTTCTCGAAGAACTTGTGTTACGGGTACCAGGCAACGGAAATATATGTAATACTTTTTATACTATACTTATATTTAAGATTTTTATTATATAATACACATAATATTATAGGTCTTTACCTATGAAATTGCCGTTAGGCAGTACTGGCCATCTCAAATCAAAATAATTTTTGTTTGGCTAAGCATTCTAATTTCAAATTAATTTTATTTTAAAAACATGGAATTATTTTTCCAATAGTAGTCATTTGTTTATTGATTAGTGTTACATTTTCATCGCATTTCAATCTTTTTCGTCATCATGGATACTTTAAAAATTCGAGTAATTATGGAATATGAGTACCGTCGTGGCAGCAACGCGGCACAAGCGGCACGCAACTTCAACGACGTTTACGGAGCTAACACTTCAAACCAACCCACCACCTGTTATTGGTTTGCTCGCTTCCGTTCTGAAAATTTCGACCTGAAAAGTGAACCTCGCGGTCGTCCGAAGACTTTGGTCGACAATGACGAAGTAAAGGCGATTGTGGAAGCTGATGATACACAATCTACGGCTGAATTAGCAGCAGCTTTCGACGTTAGCGTCAAAACAATATTGGTCCATTTGCGTCAAATTGGCAAGGTAAAAAAAGCTTGACAAATAGGTGCCCCACAAACTCAATGATCGCCAGCGCGAAGTACGCGTCAAGACGTGCCGTGCACTGCTCAACAGACACACAAATGAAGGAATTTTGAACCGCATTGTTACCTGCGATGAAAAATGGATTCTGTTTGATAACTGCAAGCGCTCAGCAAGATGGTTGGATCCTGGTTCAGCACCTAAACAATGCCCTGAACGAAAATTTACCCCTAGAAAAGTGATAGTCACTGTTTGGTGGTTTAGCGCCGGTGTGATTCATCACAGCTTCTTACCAAACGGGGTGAGCATTACTGCAGATGTGTACTGTGAAGAACTGAACACAATGATGGAGAAGCTGGTACATCACCAACCAGCATTGGTCAATCGCTCGTCTCCGCTGCTCCTGCACGACAACGCGCGACCTCATACTGCACAGCAGAGTCTCCAAGTTGCAAGAACTGGGGTTGGAAGCTCTCCGTCATCCGCCCTACTCACCAGACCTTGCGCCTACAGACTACTACTTTTTCCAGAATTTGGATAATTTCTTGGCAGGAAAAAAATTCAATACCCGAGAGGCAGTACAAAATGCCTTTGAAGAATTTGTTGCCTCCCGTCCAGCTGATTTCTTTAAGAAGGACATCAATAAACTGCCACTGCGTTGGCAAAGATGCATTGATTGCATGGCTGATAACTTAGATTAATACAAATAAAAAAATTTGAGAGGTGTCAAGGGACACCCGGATGGAACGAAGTTATTATATATATTATAATATAAATATATAGTTGATAATGAAGAATTGAAGCCTATTTTGGAAGAAATATTCTATATATATGTTGAGGAGGCAAAGTAAACTCCTGTGGATCCTTCAATGAAAAGCGGACTGTAATTATACGTTTATTAAGACTAGTGTAATCGTCCAGCTGCCGAGGAGTCCGTATGTGTAGTGGCTGCGGTTGCCCGCATGCTGGTCGCCGCCGTCCAGTTCCCGCACGCCCCGCGCGCTCCGCGAGCGCTGCGGTGGTATAATATATTATATTGTACAAAACAAATAGTTGAACTAAGTATATATAGTGCGCGTGGAACTAGCGCCTTAGGTAGGGACAGGGGTTGCTTGCTGCTCGCAGTGTTGCCGCCGCGAAGTCCGGCTCCGTACTGAGTAATAACATCAAGCGCTCGGCTAGCTAGTCACAATATGTAACAGTCATAACAGTCACAATGTGTAATTGCAAAATTCTACATTATTGTCAAGGTGATAAGGTCGTTTTTTGTATCATTCTTAATAGTCGTTATTACATTGTGATTTCGAGTGCCAAAAAGTGTCGTGCCAATATAATCCGCCTAGCCTCAATATCGCAACGCGCCATAAGGAACTTCGTTCCAAAAATACATGAAAAAAAAATCGTTTAATTTTTTTCATACAAAACGGCTATTTCATAGGTAAAGACCTAATATTTAATTCACATCCATGATCCAGGAACACAGAAAACTTTTTTTATCCTCCGGCGGGATTCGAACCCGCGACCTCCGGCTTGAGCGCCGATGCGATAACCACTGAGCCACTTACCAAGGTTACCAATAATTTAGATTTATATATTTACATATAAAATTGGCGTTTTGTAAAGGAGGAACATTAAGTCGATTTTTTTTTAAACATAATAATATATTTATTTAATCAAAGTATATAATTGCACTTTTGCCATTGCTATTATTGCACTACACTTGCCATCTCATAGTTTCTCATTGACTCCTTTACTAACATTCGGACAGGAATCAATAAAATCTTTGTGTTACATATATCAACAGTAAGATGTAACTGTCAATGTCATTATTGACATTGACAGATGTCATAAGTAAAGCCTATCGAGTTAGTTTATTTAGTTGGCCAAAAGGCTATACATAGTGTAGACGTATATATTGTGCTAAGCATATCTCATTACATATTGTAATACGTATTCGTTGTAAGCACCAATAAAGGAGAGTATAAGAATTGCTGCTGTATTATTATCGTCACCACACGAGCGCACGAAGGACTTACAATCAAGAGGTCATAGACCAACACATGGTGTCAGAAGTGAAAATTTAAAAGAAAACGAAAATTATGAACAAAAAAGAGGGTACGTCGAAAACTCCGGAAGATTCGAGACAATCTGAGTGTGGGAACTTAACAATGGCAGGCAACGGAGTACAGAAGCTTGAGATCTCTACAGAAATTATCAACAATAATGCTGAAAATTTCAAGAAATGGACGCAGTCATTCGAGATATTTCTACTGGCGTCGGGCATGGAGAAAACGGAAGACAAAAGAAAAATTGCAATCATGCTGCATTCCATGGGAGAAAAGGGTTTAAACATATACAATTCCTTCAATTTGGACCTAAGCACTGCTACTTTCCAAGAAGTCAAGGCAAAATTCGTCGAGTATTTTGAACCCAAAAAGAATTTGACGGTGGCACGACACAAATTCTTTACGTTAAAACAGCGTGTGAACGAATCCTTGGAAAACTTTCTAATGGAATTAGAAAACGCAAGTCATGCCTGTGAGTTTGGTTCGCTACGTGAGTCCCTTGTAAAGGGATCTCATTGCTAATATGGCCACAAACTTCTCGCAATTTCGTCAAAAGCTACTACAAGAACAGGACCTATCCCTAGAAAGAGCCAAACTCCTCTGTAGAACACTGACGATGGCGCAGAAAAATGAAGAATCATTCAATGCAGCAGATGGAAGAGAAGCCACAATATACAAGCTACACAAAAGTCGTCGGTCCAGTTCCCCCTCATACCAGAAAAGAAAAAACGCAAGATCTCCATCATGCCAAGGTCACCCAAGGTCAGCTACGCCTGGATCAAGAACAACGTCGTGTGTAAAGTGCAACACATCGCATGGTCGCGGCAACTGTCCAGCTTGGAAACACAGATGCAGGTCATGTTTTAAATATTTTACTCATTTATGTTTCAAGAAAAACAGTGTCAGGACTGTTGTTACTGGGGTAGGTAGCATAAATCTCGATGATGAATCAAGCCCCAAAAGTGCTGAGGCTGAGGCTGAGAGATTTACAATAGGGGCATTGTTCAACATTAAAAACATAAAATCACAGAATGCTAGTACAAATTTGATAAGCACAACAGACAAGTCCTGGTACTGTTCTCTTAATATAAACAACAAAAAGGTAGATTGCCTAATTGACACTGGCGCAGACATAAATGTGATGTCTTATCAAGTATTTAAAGAATTGAATCTTAAATTTGACAAGCAGAGTAAAGAAATGTGTAAAAAATATAATATATTTGCCTACAGTGGGCACAGAATACCGATAATTTCAGTGTTAAACATTTGTTGTTTAGTTGAAAACAAAACAAAACCAGAAAACATTACTTTTGTTGTAACAAAATTAAATTGTCCAACTGTGATTGGTTTACCCACTTGTATAAAGCTAAATTTAATAACAAAAAACTTTTCTCTATCAATGGAAAATGAAAAAAATGTTGAGCAAAATGTATATAATATGTATCAAAAAACTTGTGACAAAATTGTGACCAGATATAATGATGTGTTTCAGGGTCTAGGCTGCCTCCCATACGAACACAGCATCGTGCTAAAAAAGGATGCTATTCCGTGCGTTGATCCCCCTAGAAAGGTACCCTTTGCGTTGGTTGAACCGTTAAGGAAAGAGCTTCAACTCATGGAGAACATGGGAGTCATACGGAAGGTGAACAAACCTACTCTCTGGGTGAGTAGTTTAGTTGTAGCCATGAAAAAGAATGGTGGATTGAGAATTTGCTTAGATCCTAGAAATTTAAATAAAAATTTATTGAGATGTCATTATCCAATTAAAAATATAGATGAAGTCAGGTCCAAATTGTCCAAAGCCTCTTATTTTTCACATTTAGATGCGTTTTCTGGGTTCTATAACATAAAATTAACTAAAGAAAGTAGTGATCTATGTACA
Organism: Phengaris arion; assembly: GCA_963565745.1. Lineage (NCBI taxonomy): Eukaryota > Metazoa > Arthropoda > Insecta > Lepidoptera > Lycaenidae > Phengaris > Phengaris arion. The sequence continues at coordinate 17,290,247 of OY751449.1, read as the reverse complement.
TTTCAAACTCCATTTGGCAGATACAAATTTTTAAGATTACCTTTTGGAATAAACACGGCTACAGAAATTTTCTATAAAACCATGATAGATCTTTTCGGAGACATAGAAGGTATAATAATTTGGTGTGATGACATTTTAATATACGGTGAAACAATTGAAATACACAATAAAAGGTTAGAAATGTTTTTGGACAGGGCTAGGCAAGTTAATTTAAAATTAAATAAAGCCAAGTGCAAGTTTCTTCTAGAAGAAATAGCATATTTGGGCTATATTTTCAGTAAAGAAGGTGTAAAAATCGATCCAGAAAAAGTTAAAGCGATAAAAAACATGCCCATACCTAAAAATATTAAGGATTTGCAGAGATTTTTAGGCATGATAAATTTTTTAGCACCGTTTACAGAAAATCTAGCAGAAAAAACTAATACCCTAAGAAATTTGTTAAAAAAAGATATGTTATGGTTATGGGATGAAAATTGTCAAAAGTGCTTTGATTTATTAAAAGAAGTCATATCTAAAGCACCTGTGTTAACTAATTATAATTGCAACTTACCTGTGATTTTGTCGGTAGATTCATCAAAGAATGCACTGGGAGCGGTCTTGATGCAAGACAAACGACCCATTGCATATAGTTCAAGAACACTTACCCCCTCTCAACAAAACTACGCCCAGATTGAAAAAGAATTGTTTGCCATACAGTTTGGATGTAATAAATTTCACCAATATATTTATGGCAGTAAAACAACTGTTCATACTGATCACAAACCTTTAATTTACCTTTTTAAAAAACCTCTTCATGAAGTACCTGCTAGGCTACAAAGAATGATGTTATCGTTGCAGGGTTATGACCTAGAAGTAGTTTATGTACCTGGTAAATATATGTATATAGCAGATACTTTGTCAAGAGCCTCACTTAGTGATACATACATACCTCAGTATGAGCAAGACTTACAGTATCATGTTAATTCAGTATTCTCTAATCTCTCAGTAAGTAAGCCTTATTTAAAATTTATATTATTAGAAAGCAAAAATGATGAATCTTTAAATCTGCTCAAGTCTTATATTCAGAATGGTTGGCCAAGAAGCAAAAATAAAGTAAGCTCTCTTGTGAAACCATATTGGAACATTCAAAATGAAGTACATATAATGAATGACTTATTATTTAAAGGCAATAGGCTTATTGTTCCAAAGTCCTTGCAAAGACAGATTTTAGATAAAATACACTGGTCATTTAGGTATTAATAAGACACTAAACATCGCTAGAGAAACAGTTTATTGGCCAAATATAAACGCGGATATTAAGAACTTAATTGATCAATGTTCCGTCTGTGCTAAATATAGATCAAATCCACCCCGTGAACCGTTGAAATGCCATGAGATATCTTATCTTCCATGGGAGAAGGTAGGTATAGATTTATTATATTTTGATGGAGAAAATTTCCTTGTCTGCATGGATTATTATTCCAAGTACATAGAGTTAGCTTCTTTGCATAAGAATTACACTGTCGATAATGTTGTTAAAAGTCTAAAATCGTTTTTCGGTCGACATGGTATACCCAAGGCATTGGTGTCTGACAATGGTCCACCATTTAACTCCTGCAAATTCAAGTCTTTTCTTGTTGATTGGGATGTAGAACACATAACCACTAGTCCGTACTGGTCGAGATCTAACGGCCAAGCTGAAACCGGTGTTAAAATTGTTAAAAACATATTACGAAAATGCAGAGAAGATGGCTCGGATATACATTTGGCGTTATTACACTATCGCAACGCTGCGAAGGGAGATTTTCCCAGTCCGGCCGCATTATTAATGTCTAGAAACTTGCGAGTAAATTTACCAATTCTTAACAAAAAATTAAAACCTAAAATTGTAAAATTTTCGACATTTGAAAAATGTCATAGACAGAGCAGAGACAAAATGTCTTTTTATTTTGACAGGAATGCGAAGCATACATCTCATGAGTTTCAGCCGGGAGATGACATTTACTTCAAAAAAAATCCTAAATCCTTTTGGTCTCCGGGAATAATTAAAGAGAAATTAGGATGTGGTAGATCATATTATGTTGCGGATCCAAACGGTGTTGTGTATAGGAGGAATAGGGGACACATTAGACCTAGAAAAAAGAATTTAAAAGAAATAAATCCTCCACCTTCTTTTTATGGCGATGGCAGCACAATCAATATGCCTCCCATGCAGGAGAGTATAGATCCCATGAGTTTAACACAACGCGGAAACGGTCCCGTTCAAAATTGCATTAACGATGAGAACTGTGTTCCTATGGAGAGTCTAGAAAATACCGGTTACGTAACCAGGTCTGGTAGAAGTGTAAAGCGTCCTAAATTGTACATGCATGAGAAATTTGAGTAGATAAGTAATTTATTTGTTATTAGTTATGTACCTATATTTTTAGTTTGCTTTTATACTCGAAAAGGGAGGTGTTACATATATCAACAGTAAGATGTAACTGTCAATGTCATTATTGACATTGACAGATGTCATAAGTAAAGCCTATCGAGTTAGTTTATTTAGTTGGCCAAAAGGCTATACATAGTGTAGACGTATATATTGTGCTAAGCATATCTCATTACATATTGTAATACGTATTCGTTGTAAGCACCAATAAAGGAGAGTATAATAATTGCTGCTGTATTATTATCGTCACCACACGAGCGCACGAAGGACTTACAATCAAGAGGTCATAGACCAACACACTTTGAAGGCGCTTTGGACTGCCCCATTGGAGTAGAATTTTTTCCCTTGCAAGAAGTTATCCAAATTTCGAAAATAATGGTAATCTGTTGGAGCAAGGTCTAGGGAGTACGGTGGATGTCTTAGACATTCCAATTGAAGCTCCTCTAATTTGGTAGCCGTCTGTCGTGTAGTGTGTTGACGAGTTTCTTGCCGGCTCTTCTCGCTGGGTTAGTTCCCGAACCGGTGGTAGGCATCACGTAGTATCGACGTTCAAAAAGAGTATTTAAAAATACCAATTATGGATAAATTTTCTTTTGATTGGATTGATTTGATTGTGGTCTAGCGTTGTCCTGAAGCAGCAGTGGCCTAGAGCGAATGACCAACCTCGGTTATTTAGCAGCTAGCTTTTCCATCATGATTTGCAGTTGCTGGCAATAGACATCTGCCGTAATCGTCTGGCCAGATTTATGAAAGCTGTAGTGAAAGACACCGGCACTAGTCCACCAAACGCTCACAAGTAACTTTTTTTGAGTCCAATTTAATATCGTCCTTAACTAACCTAACCAAAAAAGATATATTTGAGATCAATATGTAGTACGACAAAACGCCAATTTACATATGTAAGGACCTAATATTTATGTAGAATCACAAAATAATTATCTTTTATTTTTTTGTTATTTCACTGAGAATATTGACATTTTAGGTTGTTTTGTTACAAATATTATGTTTAAAACTCATTTATTAGCTTCACTCAAAGACTGGCAGTGTAGCAAATTATATACGTAGAATTTATTTTTATTTTATTATTTTTATTTTATTTCTATAGAAAAACTTACAGCTAAACATAAATTTGTAGCAACGAAATTGAAACAGAATAGCCATTGATAAGTTTTTACAGATATGTAACAAATATTAAGATGGGTGCTAGCTTTATACAAAAGAAAAAGAAAAGGGAAAGAAAAAATCAACGAAAAAACTAACAAAAATATTCGAGAAAAATTCAATCAAACCTCTGGATCACTGAACTGATCACACATACCTAATTGATTATAATCATAGTGTTGATTGTTAGGGGTCTGGCAATGTATCTAATATGATACGCTAAATAAATGTTGAATTATTTATGTTATATTTTTTAAATTATTTTTTATCCCTTCAATAGCCACATAAAAACATATTTAAGTTTTTTTTTTCAATAATTCTAAAATAACTTTTCTTGTCAAGTATTTGTTAAGGTTAAGCAGTAGTAAGTAAACAGTAATGTTAGCTGTCAAAACAGATGTCGGTCGAACTGGCATGGCGAAGGTTATCCGTTATAAGAGCAATACAAATTAAATTACCAGCTCATTCAATATTTATCTCGATAAGGAAGATTTGGTCTCTATTGTAAGCCTAATTAAGTTCTAGAATTTGTCAATGAAATACCCCTAACACGTCAACTCTTTAGTAAATAAAAATTTAAGGAAAATTAAAAGCTTGCCATGCTTTTTAAATAAATGTGACATACAAAACAAGGCCGCGAGGCAAAAATGCAGGGAGAAAATAATAAAACCCTACTCTTATTAGCAAATACAATAATAACAATGGATTTAATATTTGAATACATAGACTCACATACTATATACCTAATATAGGTACAGGGACGAAAGAAATGAATGAAAGCATTGAAAATAAGAGAAATATGAAGGGTGATTCGTGTCAAAGCGCTAAAAGCTGTAAAGGGAGACGCACAGTGTAAAGTTATTAAAATTAAAAACAAAGTAAATGCAACAGGGAAACTAGGCAAGAAAAATACTAGACAATTTAAGAAGTTTAAGATAACTTAGATTTTCTTGTCGCTACAAAAATAAAAAATAAAATTGTCGCTTGAACTTTACAAACACGTGAAGCTTAGATAAATTATTAAGGGTGATAAACGGAAAATTATATGCAACAAGTCACGCATTGCATTCGCCACGTCTATTGGCGAGACGTGTTGACTAAAAACTCAAGATAGATATCAGTGAACTTGCTTTTTCCGAACTTGCTACTACAAGTAGTACGTAAATCCAGTATCCCACGGGAACACTGTACTTTTTCGGGATAAAAAGTAGGCTATGTGTTAATCCAGAGCTCAAACTACCCAGTAACCACCCAGTGGCGAAGGCTGGTTCTCCTTCATAGAGAAGCCCTAGCCTATACAAATAGGCAGGGATTTGGCTGAGGGTCTTCAAAATGTAAGTGGTAAGTGAAGCCGATAGGAATGGAGTTATAGGAACCCTCGCCACTGCTACCACCATACCAAATTATATATATATATCCATCCATCCATCCATCCTCACAAACTTTTATATTTGTAATATTAGTAGGATGTAGGGTGAAATTAAGTGTACAGTATGTTACCAAAAGGGTATAACAAATGAAAGAATCCACTTACTATGACCAATCTGCGGCGAGCCCTAACAGAATTTCAAACAAACAACTTCCTTTACCGTAAACAAACAGGGGCGTGTGTATTACGAGCATTGTGAACAGCCGGCAGCCGGCAGCCGGCAGCCGCACTCCGCAGTGATTAGACTTTTACCTTTCTTATTTAACTAGGAGATTTGACAGACTCCGTTAATGAGTCCCTATTCGTGTATGAAGGATTAGTAATAAGTAATAACTGTATTTACATAAGACTAGAGGTCGTCGTGCCGTGGTCGAAATCCACCCACAATAATTAATTATCTACTCCAATATTATAAAGAGGAAATGTTTGTTTGTTTGTTTGCATTGAACAGGCTCCGAAACTACTGGACCGATTTTGATGAAATTTGGCACAGATATAGAGTAGACCACGGGGAAGGACATATGCTACTTTTTATCGCATAAAAATGTACGGTTCCGGCGTGATTGGCTTTTGCGCCTACGAAGTCGTGGGAAACATCTAGAAATTCTAATAATTTTTAAGTATGAAATTTTTCCTCCTACATAAAAAAATAATTAAATGTTGTGAATTGTGACAGATTGACAAACGCCAACTATCAAACTCCCATGAGTTACTTTGAGGGTTAAGTTAGGGAGGGAAGAATATATTTATACTTATTTTATACAAAATATTTTGTTCTCAATCTCCACATCTATAGATAGAAATAGATATAAAAACAAAATAAAAATTTTAAGAAACCCCGAGACTGTCAAGCAGTAAGCGAGCTAATGCTGGTGAATTATAGCTAGGAACACACGGCAGTTCTCGAAAAAAAAAAAGGAGATGAAATTCAGATGAGTCGTTAGGGAAGTGGGAACTACGATAACACACACATACACAAGCACGCGCACACACACACATACACGTTAAACTTCCAACAACCCTGTGTTTGCATCTGAATAATTTTCACCAGTCGCCTCTTCTTCTCTTCTTCTCAAATCACCTCTTTGCCTTTCCAGCGAATTCTTTTGCTGTTATCGATCCGATCTTAGCGAGTGTGATAATTTGTTTAAATAAAGAGAGTGAATAAGACAAATGTATTCTACACGTGATAAAGTGCAATGTCATGTGTAGACTTAATTTGCTTCAACCCCTCTCTTTATTTAAACGAGTTATCAGTTATCACGCACGCGGGGAAGTCTGGATACAATCTTGCATGCGCCGGCGTTCGCGTGAGACACGTTAGAGAGCTACCGTAAATAATGCACTCACGCCGTCGCGGTATTTTATATTTGGCTTTGTTTTATTACCTAAAACATATTTTCAGTCATGTATAACAAATTCATTGGGTATTTAAGCTTACGTTGTGACACATCGATCTGCTGACAAAAAATATATTATATTACTAACGTAAAGAACCGTAATTCAATAGACTTACACGAATGACAGCTCGCGGCTAAGTGTGCGTGGCTAGATATATGCGAGGGGTACGCGCGACGAGCGGGACGTGTTTTTTTTTTAAGGCAGGACTTTCGTTCGCGAGGCTAGCGCTGGTCGTTTCGTAATTTGACATAATTGACGATATAATTCCATAATATTTGTGATTTGTATGATGCGACATTTGAAATTATTTCGGTGTCAAGTGTCATCCTTAGGCTGACATTCGCCGGTGCTCGAGCTGTCATTTGTAGAGAGTGTCGCCCCTGTGCTGCTGACCCTTCTATCTGTATTACAAAATATAAATCGTTAACATTTTTCTGTCCGTCTGTCAGTATGTGTGTTTTTTCCGGCTAAACTGTATATATATATATATATATATATATATATATATATATATATATATATATATATATATATATATATATATATATATATATAAATAAGAAATAGGCTTCAATTCTTCATTATCAACTATATATTTCTATTATAATATATATATTATAACTTCGTTCCATCCGGGTGTCCCTTGACACCTCTCAAGTTTTTTTTAACCCCAGATCGCTCGATTTACGGGATAGTAGTTGTGCCGGCGGCGGGACGTTTAAATACGAGACGTCTGGCATCCTTAGTCCTGATTCCTTATAATATGGTTTTAACAGTCTGTACTGGCAACTTACATTTCGTGCTATAATTTGCTAGTGGATTTAAAATATCAGCAATTTTAAAGTAATGAAGAATGTAAGTCGATATTATAGGAAAATTCACGTAATGTTTTTGGTTAAAATAAAATGTTGAACTTATCCTAAGTGCATCCAATTCCATATGTAGCCTATCCCTGTGGGACGATAGCTATTAGGGGCGACGGTCGCGCACGCGAGCCGACGTATTAGCACAAATCAGGCGAGCTACATCACGCGACCGCGACACGCACGTCCCGGCGGATGGCGGGGGCCAAATATACCACACATGCTGGACAAACGTGGTATAGAGGACAAACGAGCAGACGGTTACCCTGATGCAGCCAATACTGCTTTCTCTTGCCTAGGACCATCCGCAACATCAAACGAGTAGGATTTTAAGGATCAGAAACTCCCAATACCAAAGGGTCGATTCTGCTAAATAAAACCTGCAAAAATACAATTACAATCAAGTCCCGATACGTTAAAACTTTCAAACCGGTGTCTCGTAAACGTTAAAGAAGAGATATTCGTTATTCTAAAAAACGATACTCTTCAAAATGTTGCCGGCATTAGCAATCTGAGACCACCAGTTTATCACAACGAGCAAAAAATAACAGAAAATATCATGTAAAGGTTAATTTTAAAAATAGGTTTATATAATCTTTTATCATACTTAATATTAAACTGTATCTTGATTACGATAAAAGTTTTATATCTCGTATTATATTCTGTCCAACGAATAATCGTAGGTTTCCATCCTGAATATAAATTCAGGATGGAAACCTACAAGCCTACAACCTACCTTTTTGTTAAATGAGCACACGCTAGTTCTGTACACGTTATCTACGCTTCTCCTAAGCATGTCTGAAAAATATTATCTATTTTTATAAACACCATTCTTTATAAATATTTTTGGGCATAGATATTATTTTCCAATAAGTATACCTGAGACCTTAGTCAAGATATATTTAAATTTTATCATAGCCTGATAGCAAATCCTTAGTTTGAAATAGATTGCGTTCCATATTCAATAATGTATCACCTGGCAATGGCTTTATCCGTGACATTTGGCGTTTGTGGCTGGAGCTACAACCGGAGCGTGAAATGGCTTTGATGAAATTAGAACTCGTACAAATTGATAGCCATACCTCATACCTGAACATACATGTATACACGACTTTATAATGCTGGGTCAGCATTTACATAAAATTAAAATGCCTTTATACTGGAGAAAGCAGATATGTCTCTCGATAATAAAACACAGACCGTTACAACTCCTACATTAATCATAATGGCTTGAAATTATCTAATCAAATTGGCTGTTGGTAAACCAAAAGGCTTCATACTGTGAACTACATGAAGGTTGTGTTGTTACCAGACCCTGTCCTAGGCGAAGGTTGCAGAATCGTCATTATTACATTTTTCACCCTCTACAGTCTACAGAATTAGTCTACAGTAGTTTTAAGTTTACCATGCGTCCGGATTAGTCCGGACTTTGTCCGGATTTTTAATATTTGTAATATTTTTTTATGGGAACAAAAAAGTTTTCTGTGTTCCTGGGTCATGGATATTGGATGTGTATAAACATATATAACAGTTTTCCCAGGGCATGTCCTGGTTTTTACAGTGTCCTGGGCTGCCCTGGATAGTTTCAAAGCAGCGTCATGGGTTTTTATATCGCCCTGATAAAGTCGTGTATTTTAAAATTCGCGCGCCACTTTTAACGTTTTTCTTTGTTATTTAATTTTATTCGAATACTTTCATGAAAAGATATTATTATTAGCATTACATACGAGGGCGGGTCAATAAGTCCGTGACTTTTGGAATAAAACACAGATTTTTGATAAATAAATCATTTTATTTTTCAACGTAGTCCCCCTTGAGCTCTATACACTTTGTCCAACGCTTCTCCAATTTTTTTATCCCTTCCAAAAAATATGATTTGTCGAGGTCCTCAAAATAGGCGTTTTTGCGCCGATTTTTTTGCGAGATGACTTCATCATTGGAGTCAAATCTTTTTCCACCGAGCCATTTTTTCAGGTTTGGGAACAAGAAGTAGTCACTCGGAGCCAAATCTGGAGAATAGGGTGGATGTGGGAGCAATTCATAGCCCAATTCATGGATTTTTGCCATGGCAACTGCACATGTGTGCACCCTTGCATTGTCTTGGTGAAAAAGAACTTTTTTCTTGGCCAAATGAGGTCGGTTTTTTTTCAAATCCTCATTGAAGCGGTCCAATAAGTTGGCATAATATTCCCCATTAATTGTTCTTCCCTTTTGAAGATAGTCAATGTGGATTATCCCACGTGCAACCCAAAAAACAGTCGCCATAACTTTATTGGCTGACAAACCCACCTTGGCCTTCTTTGGCGCCGATTCACCCAAGCTTAGAAGTTTAGAATTCATTAGAAACCCACTGTTTTGACTGTTGTTTGGTCTCTGGTGTGTTGTGATGGATCCATGTTTCGTCCACGGTTACAAAACGGCGCAAAAACTCCTCCATATTGTGATTAAACAACGCCAAACCTTCCTGTGAAGTTGTTACACGATTGCGTTTGTGGTCGACTTGCGGAAAGCTTTCTCATGCCCAAGTGATCATTCAAAATTGAAACCACTGAGCCATGCGAGATGCCTATGGCTTCCACAATCTCTTGCACTTTCAATCTTCGGTCGGCCAACACCATATCGTGAATTTTTTCGATTGTTTCGGGTGTAGAGACCTCAACGGGCGTCCAGGACGTTCGGCATCTTCAGTGCTTGTACGGCCACAACGAAATTCAGTAAACCACTTTTTTACCATTGAAATCGATGGTGCAGAGTCCCCATAGTATTTATCAAGCTTGGCCTTGGTCTCGGTAATGGTTTTTTTTCGCAAAAAATAATGCTTAATAAGCATACGAAATTCACTTTTTTCCATTGTTTCCTTAAGTTACTGGATAGTCTGATAAAGATAGCTGTAAAACACAAACTAACTGACGCAGCAAGTTCAAATTTTGATAGGAGTCAACTGACAGATGCCTGTTGACAGGAGTAGTGTTGCTTTTTCAAAAAGGAGGTTAGAAATTCAAAAAGTCACGGACTTATTGACCCGCCTTAGTATATTTCTATTAACTAATTAAATTAACTGTTGCAACTATTACTGCGTCCTGTTTTTAAATTGATTTGTCCTGGTTTTTCAACTTCAAATCCTGGTTTTTTAAATTTGGGGTTGGCGACCCTATTATTAGACTTTACCCTATTAAACTTTAATATTATATTTCCGTAGTTTGGTAACCGTTGGGGCCAGACTGACGTGGTGTGAAGCGTCCATAGATATTATTATTATTTTAATGTAATATGTGTAATAAAACTTACATAATTGCAACCTCCCATCCTGAGTGAGCGTTTACTACTTTTTCACTGTTACATGCTGTTAATAAGTGGGTATCTTATGTTTGCATTTTGCGATTAAAATGATCGGACTTTTTTGAACTGTCAGGACTTTGCAAAATTTCTAAATAGTAACCCTTTACCCTAGTTACCCTAGTCTACATGCTACTGCCTTAAACCTTTATCGGGCGAAGCTGGAGGGGGCCCAATTTACGATGGTAGGTACTTTGAGGCTAAAGGTACTTATAATTGACACTTTACCTTCGACCAAAGTCCTGACATTTGAGAATTGTATTTTCCTATTAAGTGACCTCTAAATCTTTGACATTTCGTGCTTAGAAGTCGATTCAGTAGTCACTATTATTTGATGAATTTTGTATATTAACCTTCGTGAGAAACGTGCACTTATTTCTTAAATTTTAACCTCAAACAGAAAAATGCAGGGTAAAGAGAAGGTTATAAAATGGCCTACATATGATTTTCTACAAAAAATGAATCCACGCTATGAGTCAAGAATTTATCAGCAGAATTGTAATGAAGCTTAACCGGGAGCAAGGCCAGCAACATTCAGAAGTAATAAAGATTTAATTGCGGAGCGGATTAGCGAAGGCGACGATTAAATTAAAGCATTAATTGAGGAGGTTACAATTGAGGAAACAGAAGCTAAAAATAGCACACAATATGACAATCATGTAGTCTTCTAAATGTAAGGAGCAAATCAAACGATGTATTACTCGAAAATTGGGAAAAGTACATTCATTTCATATTAACAATTTTAACTATCATACTAGCTTTCATCTGATAACATAAAGCTCGTTAGATACGTAATACAATGATGATCAAATCTAATCAGGAGTCCAAATCGGAAGACTGCCTCAGGCTGTGGTAGTACCGACATAAATACCTGGGTCGAGTGGAGTGACCTGACACGGTGACCTGACAGCTAAATCAATGCACCGAGTTTTTTGGATACAGCGAGCAGACGGATATTTTTCGTTGTGTATTTGCCTATTACCTGCTAGTCCTACTACTGCTTTCTTCCTAAAACTTACAGTAGGACTAGATGGAAGTGGTGTGATTAGCCCATAACCAGTGTTTACATCATTGTTTACACCGGCGCGCGAGCATGTCTGTGTGTATCGATGACGTGCGTGATTGGTAACGCCTCGCACGGCCTTGGCGCGAAAAAAATAAACGATTTGCTATACACGTGTAACGGCGCCCGCGCCATTATGACCAATAATGTGGGGCTTACATGGGTCAATTTTTTAGTGCGGCTAGTCGCTTCACAAATCGCCCGACAAAGCCGCATCGATAGGCCATACACAGGTGATAAAAATCATATGCCGAGCCCCATGCGGTTTAATTCATTCCCTTCGAAAATGACCAAGGACGATCGCCTGTATCTGATGATTTTAATGAACACGGGGGATTTTAATCACTGACCGGTCGCTATACGTCCAAAGTCGGATGCTACCCAACTTTGGGTCTTGCGGCTTTAGTCACTTATGGAGGTATGACATAGATGAATTGCCATATAGGGCCAATTCACACCGATACAGCAGCGGAGCGGCCAACAGCATAACTGTCATGTAATTTTAAACTTTTTCTTAATTTCTATAAAACACAGTTCCGATGAAGGTTGAAACAACCACCGCTGCTTACGGCCGCTGATCGTCGCTAGCAGCTGCCAGCTGCGGGACGTTTACATTTTCTAAATATGATGTATTATAGGCATCACAACCAGGTACTATTTTCTCAGAAATGAATATTATTTTTCTTCAAATTTATTGGGGAATGAGAACGTAAATATACAGTAAATGTATTGTGCTCAATGCGCTTTCATAGCGTACATTAAAGTGTATTTTAGGATCAACGAGTAGATTTATAATTTCATCGTCCATAACTCACGAGTTAATAACTCAACGCTCGTGTGCCTGTATAGTCTAGTTTTGAGCAAGTTGCAACATAATAAAAGGTAAGCGTATAATGAAGATGAGAATTTTGTAAAGAATAGGTATGAGTCAGTTATAAAATGTATGATGCTGAAATATGAATCACTAAGTGTTTAGTTTTATAGTAACTAATATTATGATATGAAGATCAGTGTCCTGTGTACGTAATTTTGTCACTACTCGCCGCCGTGAAGAAGTCAACTACAATTTGTATGGCATCGAATCAGCTACCATAGTTTATCACTAGGGGGGTTGTTTCAGTTTTGTCTTGTTGCGGGTTGGCAGACTTCATCGGTTGGCAGTCATTTTCCTAATGTAGAATTTACTTGATGCTTTAAATCATTTGGAAAAATCCGAGCCGGATTAAATCAACCGCAATCTTTCCGGCCGAAAAAAATAGCGCTGTGAATAGAACTCTGCGCTAATAGAACAGAGTGGAAAATCGAACACACGGCAATACAACGCGGCAATTTAAGAACTCGACACTCGATGTAGTCCGAGCCTTAAAGTCTAATAAGTGAGCGTCCGTAACCTAGTGGGTTGACCGCTTGAGTTTTTATCCCTTTGAAACTAATTTGTAGCTTTCAAGTCTACGGCACGATTAAGCCTACTTCGGGCAGAGAGTATTAATTTGGTAGTACCACTACCGTGGCACTTCTGACATCTCTGTAATTCTGTTCAGTACAAAGGTAATGAAAGTAGTTGGGTGTGCGACCGGCTTAGTTGTAAATATTTTATAACCGGTAATCGGCTGCAATAACATTATAACTCAGCTACACTCCCGTAATTTGTATCACCAGTTGCCCACGCGTGGACATGTGCCAACAGCACAACAATATGTAACTCACTTGCACGATACACTATGCCATTACAAACATCTGCGAGGAATTCGGGAAACGGGTAAGTATTGGGACTAACCCAGCCATAGACCCAGCCAAAGCCCGTATTAATAAACCGTTCTCAAACTCGTTCTCAAGACCTTTCTTGGCCGAGACGGTCTCAAGTAACGATTAGCTTCTCAAGAATGTCTCTAATTAATAGTATGATCCCAACACCGTATCAGTTAACGTGATTGAGATCATTTACTCAACTTTTAAGCGACATCTACACGACAAAGAACGAATGAAATAACGTTTCGTTTACACTTTTAAAACGAGTGGCTTTATTGATTATATATTCTTTCAATATTTATTTTTTTTAAATGTAATATTTAATAACATAAAAACCATAAAAGTTTAGTCCGTTTTTTATATTGAAAAAAAAAACCTATTTTTATTAATTTTTACGTAGATATTTATTATTCTCTAACATATTAATATCCACATTTTTATAATAATTACGTAAAACGGACTGCGGATCATTGACATACGAAAAAAAGTTCTTCTTCTTCTTTAAAATGGCTCTTTTGTGATTCGCCAATGTGTGTGTTATACGAAAACTCTGCCTTATAATGGGTGTAATGGAGGAAGTCTATTGAATAATCTAAAACCTAGAACAAACACAAACATTTAGGGTTAGTACCACAGTTTTTTATGTTAGTAAGAATATTATATTACGTACATAAAGTTTCAATTAAATGAGTATTTGCAAAACACAGAACAGATTTAAGGTCGATAGGGCGAGGAATTGTAGGAATCATATAATGAGGATTATTTTTTGGACAACGAAAAAAAAGTTCTGTTGTCAAGTGTCAAATCAAGTCACTTTTGTTTTGACTGTTATCTTTGGTATTGACTGCTATTAATGTAGATCAATTAATAGGTAATTCGATTAATGTAAAACAATAAAAAAATCGAAAATATTTCTATAAATACTCGACACAGGCAGAATGGTGCCAAACCTTTGCAACCGCGATTGCCAAAAAGAAGAAGAAGAAGTCTTCCGGTGATTTCGGAAATCTTTTAAATTCTTTTCGTAGATATATACAATCGCAGCTATTACTCCCTTTTTTTAATGAGGCTACAAGTTAATGCCAGATAAATTACCAGCACACTCTGATGCTTGACAAATAGGCAGAAACAGTAGGTCTAGAATTTGTAAACTCCTTGGGCGTGGGTATAATTACCTAAATGTAAATATTATACTATCTGACGTCTTCATAGACCACTGCTATGGGTATAAACCCAGGAGGAATAAATAATCTATAATATATTAATACGTAAAGCGAAAATTTCGAGTACAGTTTTACGAGAATTGTACGTACCTACAGATGAGAGTGAAATTTGGCACAAAAAACTTATTTTGGCAATTAAAGTTTATACTGAGGAAGGCGTGCGAAAAGCTTAATTTTCTTAAAATAATACTTAGAAATACATTACATTAATGAAAATATCAGCAACACACAGTACCATGGATTTGGTTCACACATACACACACGTATTCATTATTCTCAATGCCTATAAGTTTTGACGTTCAAACCGAACGATCGTGAAAAACATGAGTGAAATTTTATTTTTCGTAATTATAATAGAAGTGGAGTAATATTGTTTAAATTATTATATTATTTAAAGTTTAAAGTTATTATCGCTACATCAGTTATCTCACGCTACCCACCGTGCGTTTGAAATAATTTTATTCCAGGTTGACGTCTGTCAATCTGTCACAACATTTATTTTTTTTACTTTTTTCTATCTAAGGGGCAAAATAATGAATAAGAAGGTATATGTTTCAATATAAAAAATAATAAAGCTGTCTCTCACGTTATCGCGCTCGATAAACGACATCGTATTGCATAATGTGAAAACGGTCTAATACGTGAAGTAAAAATCATGTTTCCACGATTTTGGACCTATTTTAAGGGTCCTCATGGTCCAGTCTGCAAATCCAGCAGCCTGTCAATAACTTGTTTATATCTTTTCTACTGTTATCTGTAAATACTTAGTAGTAAATATCCAGGCGGATTTACCAGAAGGCTGAGTAGACTGAAGCCTAGGGCGGCAAATTTTAGAGGGCGGTAAATGTGGCCTAAACATTATTTTGTCTTACAGAAATATAAAAAACATTATTATTTGCATACAAAGATTACTCTCAAAAATTTAACAAAAAATTAATATTTTAGTACCGTATAGTATACCTACTTTAGACTAACGTCTGAATCCAAAAAATTACTAATCGCTCTGTAAACTATACTTTTACGGTAATATACAATGCAAAATATTGTAAAAGCGTTTCAATATTATAAGATACAATTTAAATTCAATAATTGTTAGATGAGAGCGGCGGGCGGCGGCGGATTCTTTTGGTATTGAGAAGATACGCGACTCTGCAGATTTTGACTGTGTGTTACTGTGTGTCATTTGTTTTGGTCCATATGGATTTATCCAATAGAAACCTGCAAAATTAAAAACATTTTTGCTCGCTCGCTCGCTTTTAACGTACAGAACATGATAATGTTATTTGAAATATTTAGTTTATGGTCTATTTTGCTCTGTTGATTATTCCAAAGAATAAACCCTTTCAGAAAGTATTTGTTACAAATGAAGCCAGTACAATTGAAAAAAAAAATGGTTTATCCAATTTTATTCTGCGAAATTAGAAAAATTTTTGCTCGCTCGCTCCACTCGCTTTCCACCTACAAAACATAATATTATCATTATATATTTTGCGCTGTTGTTTTTATTTAAAGAGTACACACTTTCAAATAGCTTTTACAAATTTCAACCAGGTCAATTGTAAAAAACTACAGTAAAATTGTACTCTTGATTAGTGTATACAAAAACTCAATAGCCTATGGGCTGCAAATGTGTTAAGCGTCTTACTCACCATCCAGCATCCAGCCTGCACATCCAGCACCGGTACTAATGGCCGTCATTAGTGTCATTTATAATTTTTGCATACAAGTCCGCGGTTTAGGATTTTCAGGTTGGACCGTGAGTATGGCGCTTAAATTCGACACTGTAAATATGAAACTAAAAAATTTAAATATGAATTATGGCCGAATTTCCACCACAGGGCGATCTCTAGTATGTAATAAAAATAGTACGCTTGGTTTTAATAACTTGTGTGTGTGTGTGTGTGTCAGACGCCGAACTCTAGATGCCGTCGCATTTCTTTTGAATATTCCGCTCTTTAAGAAATAAACGGGTTCTCTATTGCAAACGAGTTATTAGGAAATAATTCCAGAAGCTCAACTCGTCTAAACTTACCAAAAACTGGCTTAGGAGTAAGGGGACATATAAGTTAAGGTCTGCGTTAGGCCTGAGGACTGAGGTGACGCTTGTGTGGTGGCGTGAAAACGATTTTTCTTAACTTAAGCACTAAATGACAGTTAGGTTAGAGTGCGGTTGGTGAAAACGGGCATAAGACATTTATCAATTACGAAAACAACTTATGGGGTACATTTTTGTATGTTTGTATCATAAAACGTTGTGTTGCACAACCCAAACTGTTCTCCTAATTTTAGATAGTATTTATTATATCGGAGTTAAAACCGTAGTGACCTTGACAGTAGCACGGCCGCTGACGTCAAGCCGCTATTTCGGCCGATATATATTGACGTTTCGATTTATATTCGCTCGTCATTCATATAGGATTACCCTGAGCCCGGCGCCGGCGGTATATTGCGCGTTCAAAGCGCAAACCCTAGATTTTATATACTAGTCCTTCTGAGGCTGGGACTATATTGTCCGGAATCCGGAAGGCCGGAGAAAATTCAGAGCATTGAAAATTGAAATTTTCTATTTTCAGTGCTCTGCTTTATCCTCGGACTTGCAGATTCCGGATAATATAGTCCCAGCCTAACGACGTTTCGTAGGACGGGGGTTGGAAATCTAAGGGTTAAATAGGTACGTAATAAGCCATCCCGGCACTGCTCCAGCAAACAACAGCTTCGATAATTTTAATCCGCAAAAATCGGACCGAGACGAGAAAGACTGTTCGGATCGAGCCATTCGAGTATCTGAAAATTCCGCTGTTTTTTCAGACTCTTATGTAGCTTGTGTGTTTTGTTGCGCTATTTCGAAATAGAAGTGTTTGGACTTTGGAGGTTTTTAATACTCATCACTTCTCAATTCACAATTTTAATGTTACATGGGCAAGTTCTCTCGGACAACCTTTTTAGGGGTCCGGAATACACAAGGAACCCTTATAGTTTCGATCTGTCCGTCCGTCTGTCTGTCTGTCCGCGCTTCTAGCTTCTGTAATTAATAATTATGGATATAAATGAATAATATTTGGTATAGTTAAAGACTGTGTCGTCTTGGTTTTAGCATCATAAAATAATAATAATTTTACATTTTAGGGGTGGCTCTCCATAGAATATGTGAAGTGGAGATGAAAAAATTTTTTTCAATCTACCTCGCCGTGTGGGGTAGCGTTAAATAGATGTTTTAATTAAAGGCAAGGTTTCATACATGACTTTTTTAGAAAGTCAACCATTTTCGAGTAATCGGCCTTCAAAGTGGTTTAAAAGTTGCCCCCCGATTTACTAATTTGATTTTTGACAAAACTATTTTGATTTGTTTTTTTTATTATTTTTTTTTCAGAAGACGAATAAGACAACTATTTAACGATATATAATCATAAATGTGACTGAAAGTAGAATATTTTTATTAAAATACATTTTCTATGAGTATCTGTTGTCACGTAAGCTTAATTTGAATTAAAAAAAAAAGATAAATATTCAAAAACTTTTGATTATAAGTATACCTTTTTTTTGTACTATGTCTAGCTTTCAACGAAAGAATCCCGATTTTTCACTCAAAAAGTTCCAAAATCCCGATTTTGCATTGTAAGTTTCTAAGTCTCATGGTTTAGAACCATGAGACTTAGAAACTTGCAATTTTTCATGCTGATCGCTCATGTTAAATACTCTTTAGGAAAATTATTTTAAACAAAATTGGACAGTAACTTTGAAGCAATTTGAAAAAACCTATTACGCGTTGATAGTTACGAAACCCTCTTTTGACATGTCCTGACATGCTCTTGGTTAAGTTATTTTTTGGATAAAATTGCAAGTAAGACTTATTTATCATGAACTTGTGGGTTTTCAGTGGTCCAAATTCGACCAATTAATATACAAACTTAAACTTTATAAGGGTTCTTTTGCTCTTAGACACGAAATAAAAATGTTGAATAGTCGTAATATAATCAAAATTAAACACTTATAACGTAATGTATCTTCTACAATGGTAATTACAAAAAAAATATATAATTTTAATAAGATGGATGTACTTGACGGATTGACAGCAAATTATCAATATTTGGCTTTAGTTTTGTAAGGAATAACAGCAAATCTCCCCGTTCTGTGATATTCAATCTGTTCCTTTTTTGTTAATAAGTTTGTACCGGCACTCGAACTCTTTTCGACGAGATATGACGAGGGAAACGCTATCAGAAGCTTTTGCGCGATTCCCCACAGTCCAGGATATTATTCAGGTATTTCTGTCTGCAGCCAAAATTTTTGATACCCTCTTTGTTGAAATGTCACTTTCAGCTCCTCATTAGTGCTAAACTCAAGTAGCTCCTCTTGTAATATTACATTCTCCACTTCCGTTTCATTAAATTCATTTATGACCCATGGTGGTATTTTCATCGACAGAATGTCTTCAAATCTGATTTTAAAATTGTCATGCAGGGCAATCAAATGTTCAACGTATGTTTGAATATCTTCATCAAGGCATTCTGTCTGCGATAAGTTTAAAAACTGTGAAAATTTGCGTCGACCAATATTTTCCTTCATAAATTTAAATTTACCAATAAAAGCTAAAATTACACTCTTTGTTTTTATTAAATTAAGGCTGTCCCCTTGTAATTATAAGTTGAAGTCATTAAACTTTTTTTACAAATCTGTCAAATACGCGATATGCGCTTTAAAATTGATTAGGATTTTTTAAAATTAGGATCTTTACTTTCCAGAAATTCTAAAACTGAGTCAAAAAGTGAATAAAATCTTGATAAACATGCTCCTTTCGACAACC
The DNA here is from genome assembly GCA_963565745.1 of Phengaris arion. Classification (NCBI taxonomy): domain Eukaryota; kingdom Metazoa; phylum Arthropoda; class Insecta; order Lepidoptera; family Lycaenidae; genus Phengaris; species Phengaris arion. Next base: position 17,270,808 of record OY751449.1, on the reverse strand, counting down.
AGCGTACTTCGGTATGTAACAGTAATCGTTGGAAGTTTTCATTATTTTCAAGCGCGTAAGTATTCAATGCATTGCTTCTAATTTTGTTAACTGCATTAATCACAAATTGAAGCGATTGGTGCAATCTATCACTCAAATTTTTCGCTACTAGATGTTGTCGTTGGTTGACACAGTGAATTGCAGTAACCTCTGGTATAATTCTTTTAAGATGGCATATAAACCCACGATAACGCCCGACCATGGCAGGGTCCATCTGTTGCCACAGAAATAACGTTTGTAAATGGAATCGATTTTTCTTTTAAAAAGTCACTCAGGACATTAAATATTGATTCACCTTTAGTGTCCGTCTTCAAAGTTTTCGCGAAAAGTAGCTCCTCTTGAATTTCTTCGCCCATAACAAATCGAACATATGCCAATAATAATGATTCATTGCCAGGTAAAGGTGACTCGTCCAGTTAAATAGAAAAATGAGTTGTTTGCAGATAATCACACAAGAAACTTTCAACATCAGAGCTCATTTCATCAATACGTCTTGTTACTCAAAGGAATTCTTTTGAGTATGTCAAATGAAGATTTGTGCAGAACAGTTTTTAAACCTCTTCAACAGCAGGTAAAATAAACTGTTCTCCAATGGTGTGCGGTTTTCCAGATTTTGCTATAAGTAATGAGATATTGTAAGATGCCCGCAAGCCATCATCGTTGCTTTTAGACGTGGAAGCGAACATACTGTGCACTCTTTTCATATTTTTCCTTTAATATTTGAAAATATTTTAAATCTTTACCTATTTTATCAGGATGACACCTTCTTAGGTGGTATTCTAGCTTTGATGGTTTCATAGAGTCATTGCTCAAAACTTTGTTGCATAAAAGGCATGTGGAAAAACAAATTTTAAATATTCAACACTGTATTGACGACACTTCTTCTTAGATTCAGGTCATGTTTTGTATCAATTACCTACCTGTAAATAATAAATAAAAAATTCAAGTTTTAATACAAAATGTTGAAAAATGGGCCCTTTTAGCATTAGGCACGCGATATTATATTATATAGGCAGGTAGGTAAGTATACAAATAGGCAGGTAGGTACTTACTTTTCCGACACTGGTAATCACTAATATCGATTCACTTTTCTTTATGAAATTTCGGAAACAAATGAGTAACGTGTATCCTTGACATTCGTATTTATATTGGTGAAGAATTAAACACGTTCATACAAGAATGCAAGTACACCACAAGTCGTATTAATTTGCACGTTTGAACACGCATTGCGGACGGGACGGCGGCGGCCGGCGCGCGGCGCGGCAACAAGTCTCGACGCGTTGTACTGAATATGGAATAGTTTATACCAGTAACAGTCGCTGAGCTTCTTAAAATATTATCTGCCTATATTGATAGGAGATAATTGTGTTATTGAGAAGGTTTAATTTAGGTATCATATTGTTTGTGTTGTTGTATTACCGTATGATGGACGGTGTGGCTCAATAAGTTATAAATGAAATTGAAAAAGGAAAGTGGCATAGGGCCGGATAGCTTAACTGGTAGAGCACTCGGCGCGATACCGACATGGGCTGGGTTCGACTCCCAGTTCGGAACTATCCATTTTTTTCTCAATTTATTTATAAATTGTCTTATTGAGAAGGTTTAATTTAGGTATCATATTATTTAACGTATCATATTATTCAATTATAACATTTAAGATATCAGTCTTTGAAATTTTGCTATTGCTAAAATTATATTCGTGATCATCACCATCACTATAATATATTTATTTAATGCTTACTGCTTTGCTGAACATTTGTTCCATCGACTATTACAATAGATATTAATAATTATTGAATAATATTGTATCTTATTAATATTATCACTGGTGATTGTTTCGTAGGTCCATAGATCAGTAATGCTTATTTGAGGAAATACAACTGCCTCTCAGAAAAGTAACATAAAATAACGCTTGAGTTTGTTTTGCCGAGAGAGAGTAAGAACAGCGGAGGCTTGTTTGTATTTATATCTCTCTTAAAATGTGGTAATATACCTAATAATAAGAAAAATTATTATTAGGTCATTACATAATATGAAATTGGCGTTTTTTCGTACTGGACACTTTGATCTCAAATATATCTTCTTTGGTTAGGAATTCCAATTTCAAATTTATACCGCTATTTACTCATGCATTTGTGTTTTGAAAACCGTACTTCATTTTTGGAACGAAGTTCCTTATGGCGCGTTGCGAATTGTATGGAGCCTGGACGGATTATAGGCACGACACTTTTTGCCACTCGAAATCACAATGTAATAACGACTATTAAGAATGATACAAAAAATGACCTTATAACCTTGACAATAATGTAGAATTTTGCAATTACACATTGTGACTGTTATGACTGTTACATATTGTGACTAGCTAGCCGGGCCTTAGGAGCGCTTGATGTTATTACTCAGTACGAAGCCGGACTTCGCGGCGGCAACACTGCGAGCAGTAAGCAACCCGCCCCCTCACCCCTGTCCCTACCTAAGGCGCGGCCAACTAGTTCCGCGCGTAGTATATATACTTAGTTCAACTATTTGTTTTGTATAATATAATATATTATATCTATACAGATAAACAAACTTGAAGTGTCTGTTTGTAATTTCAAATTAACAGCTTTTATTTTCACTTAATACATTTAAAAGTATGATCGGTACTTACAATAAAATGTAACTTGTTAACATTTTTCCGTCCTTCTGCTCGTTTTTCTTCGTTCCATCCGGGTGTCCCTTGACACCTCTCAAGTTTTTTTTTGCTCTTTTGGTTTTTTCTTTGTGTCACTCTGTTTGCAAAATGGAAAAATTAAAATATCGTATTATTTTCGAGTACGAGTTCCATCGTGGCACCAGTGCTGCAGAAACGGCTCGAAGGATTAATGATGTGGCGGCGGTGTCGCAAAAGAAAACACAGTGCGTTTTTGGTTCTAACGTTTTTGATTTGGAATTTCGACCTGCAGAAGCAGAAAAAGAAGAAGAAGAAGCCCCGTGGACGGCCGGAGACCAAAGTTGATAATGAAGAATTAATCTTCATAATTTTGAAGTCGGTACCAACCAACTTGAACGTGAGTTCTGTAAAATATTATTTTATCAGGATCTTGTTCGGGCTGGAAGATTGAGTAGAGAAATAGTTTAGATTTTAGACGAATTTAAAAGGGAAGTATTACGAAAATAAGTTTTATTTCATACTTTTTTGTGCATTTTTACTATGGAAGTCGGTTTTCATTTTTTGTTAAAAAATGAAATTTGTCTAGGAGGCAAACGAGCGGCCGATCTGGCAAGTAAATTCCGCGAGTCGTAACACCGGCACGCGTATTATGACCACCATAGAAATGGTTTCTTTCTACGGAAGAATAGACAAAATGACAGATCGATAAAGTAAATCTGTCGTTTTGTCTACACAATCTTTCAGTATGTCCATTATTGTGTAGACAAAACGCATTTCTATGGCGAACATGCTGCGCTTGCAGAAATATAGTGCGTAGAATTAAATCTGGCATCACGGGTCGCGGTCGTGCGGTGCGAACTGCGAGGGCCAGAGGCAATGACGTCACGCCACTGCCAAGGCCCCGTCGTAAACACAATCGATCGAGCCCGCATCCGATTACTACAACCAGTCAACCGGCGCAAAACTAACACGAATGTTCAACGTATTTGCATTTTCGGCGAAACACAATATTTGTTCGCTGTGGGCCTGGGAGGAACATTGGACAGCGGCGTAAACTTAACGTTATCGAATGAGTATTGTATGAAAATCTGTCAAAATCATGACAGCACAACAATTGACAACAACGTATTCGTAACGCTATTGAATTTAAATTGTATAGGTGCTGTAATGATTTTCATACAATTCTCATTCGACGACGGACGCGCGCGACGAACAGACCGATACTATAAGCCTATAACTTATAAGGGTTCCTTGTAGTAATACGGAACCCTAAAAAAGTAATGAACATTAAATGTGGCCTCGATTCACTAGCTGTGAAAACATCAGATATTTTTTTAACGCCATTTGGCATTTCAGTTCATGCAGCCGCAAGAACAAAATATCCAACGCGTTTCGTTTTGAAATTCGTCAAATAACAAAAAAACTTTAAAAATTATTACAAAGCTATATAATATTTTTAAATCCGGTTTACCAGCTGCGACCCACAAATACTACGTGTGCTGTGTGCGAGTTTTTGTCACTATGCACCTTGAAGAAGGTAACTACAATTTGTATGGCATCGAAACAGCTCCCCTAGTGGCAAACAACGGTAACAAATTCGACGCCATACAAATTTTATTCAACTTCTTCGCGATGAGTAGTGACAAAATCTCGCACACAGCACACATACCCCGTGCTCTTCGGGCGCCGCTCGGAGCGAGATGGCACTATGGTCGCGAGGGGAGCGGACGGGACGGCCCGAGTGACGGCCGTGCGGACTACCGGGCATTACCAACTCGGGACTTGACTCGGGCCGATGTTGTAGCGCCGCGTCTCACGCGATATCTTCAACGAAAGCAAAGGCATTTTTCACCCTAGCTACCTACTGTTTTATATAATCGCATATAAAACAAATGCTTGTTAAGTTAAATGTCAAGTTGCATTTGCAAAGTTTAAAATATGGTACATACGTCGTGCGCTGTGAGCGGGTGCACATCTTCCTCCCGTTGGAACAAAGACCTTCGGTTTCACCAATTTCCACACGACCAGGAGAGGTAAGTATGTAATGTAATGTAATGAATTTAAAGTTATTTTCTAAATTTAACCCCGTACTTCTTAAAAAAATGTTTATAAGAGTCATTCAATTATGGTTTGATTGTATTCGTTTATTTATAAATTTAATGTTTATTTAATAATTTTGCAGATGCCAAATTTGGATAAAAGCTTGTAACAGACCCGATTTAGAAGAGAAGTTAAAAGCGATCGATACTTTAAGTAAGCATCTGTACCTTTGCAGTTTGCATTTTGAAAAGAAAATGTACGCAAGATTTTCACTTAGAAAAACATCTGTTCCCACGTTACTATTACCAGGCAGTAAGCTCACGTCAGGGAGTGCCGATACTGCGGAGTCGGGCAAAAATGTAAGTAAAGTAAAATTATGTAATACTAGCTTTTGTCCGCGGCTCTGTCCGCGTAAATACAGTGTGCCCCACGGGAATACTGTACTTTTTCGGGATAAAAAGTAGCCTATATGTTAATCCAGAGCTGAAACTAATTTACTACAGAACAAATCTTCACGTTTAGAGAAAAAGTTACGCCATCTTCATTTCACCATACCTCAAATGTCAAAATGGCCCCAAACAACCTCAAAAGTGGTGCCATCGAAATGAAATCCAAACCAAATCGAGGCCAATCGGAGGAGAATCGGAGGAGGAGCCAAATCGAGACAGTTTTTGCCTGCCATGATATGCCTTGTCTTTAATATAATACGTCTATGGGCTAAGGGTTTTTATTACATTTCGAATTTATAATAATTGTAACACAAGCAAAAACACAACAAATAATATTGTACTGTATCCCAAGCCGTACTCAAGTCAAGGTTTGGCTGTACTCACGAAATCGCGTCTCAAGTAACAGTTTGACAGCAATGACAGCGTACTAGAGTAACGAGTCACGTTTATTAATACGTGCGCACTCACTTGATATGCCGTACCTACAGCTGTACTTAAGTACGATCTATTAATTAAAACAACACCTTAAGTACTTTCTTGAGAATTGTCTTAGAGATAAGAGCTTTATTAATACGGGCCCTAGTTTTTCTAGATCACACAGAATATTACATCTTAGTATCAACGGCGACGACATGCTCCCTGGGCCCGAGCTGTCGGTAGACATCATTGAATTATTTTATTTCCTACCGTTACAGTCGACAGAAAATTTGCAAACGGACCAGTCAGAGAAGAACATGTCATTGAAGAGAACAAACGAATCGCCAGTAGACACAGACTTGACAGCGAAAACCACAAAAACCGGAGACGAAGATGAGTTCGATTTGTTCTGCAGAAGTCTGGCGTTTCAGCTGAAGAGGATGCCATTGGACAGGGCAGTCAAATGTCAGGAAAAGCTGCAAGCCATCATGAGCGCGGAGCGTCTGGCCCAGTTTGTTGAATCGTCATCATCATCGCCCATGCCTTCTACTCACTCGGAAACTAGTATACCCGTGATAGATTACATTAAGGTGGAAGCTGAACAATTTACATAATTTATCTGACATTTGTGATCTTTGTAATAAACTTTTTTGAGTCAAATTGAGTATTAATTTAATTCTGTACATTAATACATATCTAAACATGTACAAAATTAATATTGTCCATACCAAAATTATTAAATTTAATATGATAACGCGTAACATTTCTATTATTCATTATCTACCAATTAATTATAAAATTATGTATTCATGCATTTTATAAACTACGTATAAAGGTGCAAGGTATAGATTGGATCGGTTTGGTGCTGGTATTTGATCCTATTGTGTATTTATTACACAACTCAATACCAACACGCATGTGAAATATTCGGAGGATTCGAAATCCACATTAAAATTCTACCCCAATTCTCCGTTTTCGTTATGATAAAATCAGTAGATTTCTCAGTAGAGAACATGCCATATTTTTATTTAAACGTTCGGCACGAATGGGCCGGCTCAACCAGATAAATATACCACGGCCTCACAGAAACACTTGCATTGTGTTTCGCCGAGTGAGTGAGGTTACCGGAGGCCCATGGGGGGTTGGGGATTTTACGGACCAGGAACGGAAGTGCGCATTGAGCTGCGGTGATCGCTTACCATCAGGAGATCCGTCTGCTCGTTTCCTGGTCCATTTCTAATGAAAAAGAGTTATACTAACTTATACTCTACTGCGACTTTGTTTGTTGCGAAAGACCGGAAACCCTCTTTAGGAATCCATGATACTCAAGGAACAATTATAGTTTCGCTCTGTCCGTCCGTCCGTCCGTCCGTCCGTACGTCTGTCTGTTCGCGCTTCTAGCTTCTGTAATAATTATCAATATAAATGAATGAAATTTGGTATAGTTAAAGACTTATAGAAGTAAGTAATTCAAAGAAAACCATTTGCGCGTTGATAGTTGGTCGCTGTTATGCAATACTTTATACTATGTCAACTCTCTAGATCGCCATTTTGAGAAAATCGTGGTTAATTAAATTCATTATGAAGAGATTTTCAACTGTGTCAAAAGCTTTTATCCATTTTTCAGTACTAAAGTGATTTAATTCACTTAAAACGATTTTAAAAATTATAGTTTATCGCCTGAGAAAGCAATTATTAGTATCAACATCTTGATTTTAGTAATTCTGTGGGTTGACACAGTATTGCATAACAGTGTCCAGTTACGGAACCCTCCTTAGAAATTTCCTGACATGCTCTTGGTTAGGTTATTTATTTTAAAAAAAATGTCACCGTAAAATTGTACATACCGTTAGTTTGTAATATAGCTAGCGAGATTATAAAATGTCGAAAGATTGTGAAATAAACATTCTGCTTATAATTTTACGGAATTTTGCTTATTCATTTGTATAGCGGCGCCGGCATATGCCGTTCAACATTTTATAATTTTATAATCTCGCTAGTTACATTACAATATAACGGTATTTACAATTTTACGGTGACATAAACCACTCTATTACATATATCAACAGCAGGCCTCCGTCACTCCATGTACTTGCGCGCTATAATTACCTACCGCCCGACCGAGCGGTCTCGGGCCACCGGAGGCCCAAGCTCAGTGCGGTTGTCGCGAGCGAAGCGCACGGGTGTTTTTACATTTTAATTCGTTCGTACGCGCCTTACGATGCCTTCTGGTACTTTATGTGCTGTAGATGGGTGCAAATCAAGTAAAAGAAGGGATAAACACCTATCATTTTTCTATTTACCTGGCAATGACGAAAGGTAAGTGATAAATTATATTATTATATTTGTCGTAATAAGCATTAGCTTGCCTTTCAGACACATGTTTACATATTTTCGTTACATAGAAACGTTATACCTATCTTAAACACTATTTTAACGTTTTAACTACTTTTATTAGAATAAAATTGTAATAATATTTGATAAGCAGTCGCTCAAATCAATACCTACATACGAAACTTCCAACACAAATCGCGCGGCGGCCGGACTTGTCTCAACTTGTCGTGCTGTTAATATAAACAAACAAAATTTGATACTTACTATCGGGTGATTCGATTTTAATGCGATTTGTAAACAATATACGTGTTAATGATAAGCGTAAAACCTCAGACACTCCAACTTATATATATTTCAAACCAATTTTGTAAATTATTAAATTTAATTTTCTAGGATTATTTACGAAGATAAGCCTTTTTAGGGTTCCTTACCTAAAACTAAAAGGTAAAAAAACGGGACCCTATTCCTATGACTTCGCTGTCCATCTGTCCGTCTATCTGTCTGTCACCAGGCTGTATCTCATGAACCGTGATAGCTAGAGAGTCGAAATTTTCACAAATTGTATTATTTATATTGCCGCTGTAACAAAAAATACTAAAACCTAAATAAAACAAATGTTCAAGGGGGCTCCCATAAAACAAATATGTTTTTTTGCACTTTTCGTATAAAGACAGATATCGATACAGGGTAAACTAAAAGTAAGACCTGTCCTATTTTATAATTCTTGTTTTTTTTTCAGGCGTAAAACATGGGCTGAATTGATTGGTAGGCCCGATTTAGCAAGACCAAATATCAAGCCAAAAAGTCATTTTGTGTGTTGTCTACATTTTGAAAAGTCGGCGATTATTCATAAACCCCAATTACTACCTAACGCTTTGCCTACAATACGGCTGTCATCTCTTCCAACTACTTCAAGTGCCGGTGAACCTGAACCAAAATTTAACGAAATATCGACACAAACCAAATATTCGACTGTTAATGTACTATCAGCCATTACCATCAAAGGCGCTGACACAAAATCGGAGTCGGTACAGACGTCTTATAATATTAGTCAAACTGAACAAACTCAGACGTCAACTGCACTTTCATCTAATACACCAAGGAAAAGAAGACTTAGTAAAGATTTAAAAGAATCGGAACTAAAAAGAAGAAAACTTCAGAATGATTTGGACAAAATAAAGCAAGAACTTCAATCAAAAGAGTCACAATCTTTTGAGCGGTTTACTTTTCAAACCGAAGATGAGGTCACAAAAAGATTTTGTAAGCTCATTCAGTGGCAGAGCAATTTAAAAAATAAGCGCAAAGGCAACAGGTATGATCCCGAATTTAAGTTGTTTGCCTTAAATTTACATTTTTCTAGTCCGCAGACGTATCGGAGTTTGAAGACATTTTTAGGGCTTCCTAGTGAAAGTACCCTTGAAAGATTTAAACTGGTTATTCCACCTAAATTTGATGATCGCACTTTAGATTTCTTATCATCTAAATTAAAATCTATGCCATCAAAAGCTAAGTATTGCACTCTGGCCTTAGATGAAATGGTTCTGAAGAGACATTTACATTACGATACCAGAAGAGACGAAATTGTTGGTCTTCATAATATCAATGGTGAAGTGACGTCGGAAATAGCTTCTCATGCCTGTGTAATAATGCTCAGAGGCATTTTTGTGAACTGGAAACAACCTATTGCTTATTCTTTCTTAGGATCTCCAAAACATTACGCGAAATTGGAACAATGGTTGGATGAAGTTATTTTGAAACTTTCAAACATAGGGATCGAAGTTAAAGCTATTGTATCTGATCAGGGATCAAACTTCGATAACTATGCTAAAAAAGTAAAAAACGTCACAGCTGAGATGCCTTACTTTTTATTTAATGGTAAAAAAATTTACTACATATTCGATGTCCCACATTTAATTAAATGTATCAGGAATAATTTATTAACAAATAATTTTATACTCGATGAAAATAAAATTTCTTGGGAACATATAGATACACTTTATACTACACAACAGGAAAAAAATTTAAAATTGATTCATAAAATTACGGAAGCTCATATAAAACCAAACAATTTTCAAAAAATGCGAGTTAAATACGCTACTCAGATTTTTAGTAACTCCGTCTATGCCGCATTAAATGTGATGATGTATAATAAAATTTTACCAGAGGAAGCAAAAGCGACCGCCGAATTCGTGCTAAAAATCAATAATTTGTTCGACGTTTTAAATTCAAGTACTGTCCAATCTACTAATAAATTTCAAAAGGCATTCTCATTGCAAAAATACCAACTCAATGTGTTAGAAGACGCCATGATAATGTTCAAGAATTTGAAGGCTATTCATTCAACGAAAGGCGTTAATAACACAAATAAAATCAGGACATTTAAAAATATACAAATTACAATTCAATCCGTAATCATGCTATTCAAGGATTTAAAGGAAGAAAACATTAATTTTGTGTTTACGAGACGCCTAAATCAAGATTGCCTAGAAAATTTTTTTGGCACGGTCCGTCAACAAGGTGGTAATTGTCGAGACCCAACACCGATACAGTTCATGAGGGCTTTCTCAAAATTATTCCTTTGCAATATGCTGAAGAACTCACGGTCTACAAACTGTGAAGAAGACATCTGCGAGTTGCTGCAGAAAAACGATGGATTTTTGAGACCACAGAGACAAGCAGATAGCTCGCACCGCAATATACCTTCACTTTTGAATTTAAGTGGTGAAGTTGATTATCGCTTCGATTTGCCAACTGAAAACGCCTTAACTTATATATCGGGTTATTTACTTTTTAAATGTAGCAAGAAGCATACCTGTCCTGCCTTTGTTGCTGAATTACAGAACATTCCCGATTTGAATGAATCTACAAATAGATTATTTATACATTTTAAATCATTCAACAAAACTTCTTCTTTTTACGGAAAGTTAAAAGTGCCAACCGATGCGTTTCATAATTATGTAAGAGAACTTGAGACTATGTTTATTAATAATTTTGAAAAAAATATGAAACAAAGGCCGGGTAGTATTCTTTACGAGCTTTTAAATGACATAAATTTTGATTCTCCCTGCCCTTGTTTCCCAAAACAATATCTAATAAAACTTTTTGTTAGATTCAGGATTTTTGCTACACTCAAATTTAATAATAGAGAATTTAGAAAGGGTAAGAAATTTATAAAAAATTATATTAAAATAAAACATATGTAACTTTAATTTTTTATTTTATTTTACCTACACACTGACGTCTATAATAATTATGTTCTATCTAGATTGCACAGTACAGCACTAATTTAGGACTGCCACATATAAGTCAGAACATATTCACAGTTCTCAATAACATCGACACAAAAAGTTATGTTAATTTAATTTTATCAAAGAGGCAGCCCTGCGATTGCTACGTGATCGCGCGGTGCGAAGCAATCACAGCTATACGCTTGAGCATTAAGGCACAGTTTAGCATGCAGTGGTGGCTGACGCGACGGAGTAGGCTATTATAGCAGTAGGTATTGGAAATTTTCTATTGAGTGAAGTATCTGGTAACTATTTAGTAATCTGTGTCAACAGTAAGATGTAACTGTCAATGTCATTATTGACATTGACAGATGTCATAAGTAAAGCCTATCGAGTTAGTTTATTGAGTTGGCCAAAAGGCTATACATAGTGTAGACGTATATATTGTGCTAAGCATATCTCATTACATATTGTAATACGTATTCGTGGTAAGCACCAATAAAGGAGAGTATAAGAATTGCTGCTGTATTATTATCGTCACCACACGAGCGCACGAAGGACTTACAATCAAGAGGTCATAGACCAACACACACTCAATATTCAGTGAATATTTCAAGCGTCTACCTATTGTCATTATTAATATCGAGCAAAAAATGGCGTTCGGAGCAACACGTTTGTTGTATGGGAGCTCCAATAAATATTTTATTATCGGAGCTCTTTTTAATTCTTATTTAATTCTGTTTTTGGTATTTGATGTCTTACTGGCAATAGAAATACATCATCTGTGAAAATTTTAACTAAGACGGAGTCTGACGGAGGACGGAGATGGAGACAGCGGAGTCTTAATAGTAATAGGATCCTGTTTTTACCCTTTAGGTAGGGAACCCTAAAAATGATCATACGGACCCCTAGTACAGACACAACGGGATGCGAGATATTAGGTCGCGAGCCCAAAGACGAAAACTTATCATAATAATATTATGTTCCAACTTCCAATAAATACAGTCTACAATAAAAAAATTGCTCATTACGTGCCTATTTAAAATTATTAAATGGTTATGTATAATTTTGCTCAATAGTGACAATATTTGCCTTCTCCTTTTTTAAGGGCAAGGAATAAGTTTATTTGTTGTCTAATTTAATACATTATTGCATTGCCTAGAATTTTTATTCAGTCTTTTTTAGGGTACCGTAGGTAGGAACCGCCAGGTTTTTTTTCGAGAGGCCTGTGAGGCTGTGACACTCCGCACTCGATGTAGTTGCGCGCGCTAAATGCCTACCACGAGACGCCCCCCGCCTGCCACGCCGCCGGCGGCGCGTTTTGCAGTGGGTTGTCACTTCAACACTGTCTTGTCAACACTCAACAGTCGGTCGCGAGTTCGCTACGCGCGCGTACTTATTTTAATTAACGCGAAAGCGAATTAACATGTCGCCGGGTTCTGGCAATTTATGTGCTGTTCATGGATGTAGATCAAGTAAAAGAAGAGATAAAGGAGGTCTTTCTTTTTTCCATTTACCTAGCGATGAAGAAATGTGAGTCTCATTGTTTTTAACAAGATTTTTTAAAATCTTGTTAAAAACAATGATACTCACTACTATCTTTTAAACTGATGTCTGTTTTGATATGACATGTTTCTTTACGTAACATGAATATTTTTAAGGAAATACAAGGTTTACCTACTAACAGTATGCATTCAGAAACAATCTATAATCTATACCTGTACCTAATTGTACATTGTAATTTTACGATTTTTAGTAACATCGCTAGTAGTAATGGTTTTTAATTTTAATTTTAATAATAAATCAAGTTACCCTGGTAGTCGAAGTCGAAAATTATGCGGATAAGCGAAAAATGATACAATGTAGTCATGAGCCAGATTTCGATAAAAAAAAGAGCAAAATGCACGTGGGACTCGCGCACGAAAGGGTCCGTAGTACTTATTATCTTTACAACTTTTGTCTATTAGCACCATTGATAATTATATTAATTATAGATACATTATATCCTTACAGAACTGACAAAATTTCTGTGCCGCGACACACATTGACATTTTTCATTATTGTTATATTTCACTCACACAGCAAAAATTAAGCTGCCATTCCTGCATACTTAATTCAATAGCAAAAAAAAGATGTCTTGTAGCAACAATGGTGTTTTTTGGGGGCTTTACGGATTACTAAGTTTAGTAGCTCTTTTGATAGTTTTCAGTATTCTTTTAGTAGTTTATAGTAGAAATCGACGCGAGTTTAGTAGTTTCACAAAAACAGAGTTGGCAACACTGGAGCGAATTGCTTCAGTCCATCCGGTCGACTGATGCGATCTCGAAATTGCACACAGAACTGAAGGTAAACCGGCCGTATATGGGAGCCCTTATAGAATATTATGTTAGCAGAGTCAGGCCGCGTGTCACTCGACGTACTTGCGCGCGCTAAATGCCTCCCGCTAGCCGCATCGTTGCCGATCCCTTTCGCAGTGGGTTGTCGACAAACGAGCGCGACGCGCGCGTACTAATATTAATTAAATTAACTCATGAGGTCACCTGGCAATATATGTGCTGTACATGGATGTAGATCAAGTAAAAGAAGAAAAGAAAATATTTCTTTTTTCAATTTACCTAGTGATGAAGACAGGTGAGTGAGTGTCGTTGTTTTTAAATAGATTTTAAAATCTATCTAATAAACTGATTTCTATTTTGATTAGTGTTGCTTTATGTAACATGTTACATGATTATTATAGGAAAATACAAGGTTTACGTACTAATAGTATGCATTGAGAAACATTCGATAGGTAGCAACTTAGGTTTGTGTTTTTACTTCAGTTACACGAACTTAGGTTTTCGTTTCTTAATAGAAAATAATACTTTACGACTTCGCGTAGATAAATTATACTTGGTACAAACTACAAGTGTAGTTTTTTGTAAGTGGGCAATGATTACCGAGATTTTATGTAGCTCAAAACACATCTCGTGTGTAAGTAGGTACTTACATAAGTAAACATAGTAACTATTTATTACTCTGTGGCTAAGTACCTACATTACTGAGAGGATATGTTAGCAAAGTGTTAAAAGAAAGTAGTAAGTAGTTTCGCTGTTGTATTTCTCGCTTTTTAAATAGTCGACGAGGCGAGTGTATACTGTATCATGCATGTATACTATCGACAAAGTTGCCCGGGTCTGACCGACCCACGACCAGGTATACAATGAAAATCGTTTAACAGCGCAGTTGAATCGTGCGCACGCACACATACTCACGTGAAAATACGTAGTTCAACCACGTCTGCAGTCGTTGCGGTCACTTACTTTGTGTTTAAATATTCTGAGGCGTCCTAGTGCAAAGGCAAACTTTCACCAGTTTCAACTGGTGGAGCAGGAACTTTGTCGATATTGTAACTACTTTTCGCAAGTTTTAACGTAACATAATTTATTCTACCTTCGGAATTCGGTGCGCGTTCGGACTTCGAAACTAATAACTATTGATTTTTTTTGAGTATATATTTATTGTAATTAGGTACATGATACTACTTATTTACTAACAAAAATTTCAGGCTCAAAAAATGGGCAGAATTAATTGGCAGACCCGATTTAGCTGGTCCAAATACAAAAAGAAAAAGTCATTTTGTGTGTTCACTGCATTTTGACTCGTCTTCGATTACATATACGCCAAAATTAAGAGCCGATGTTTTGCCGTCAATTTGTCTCCCGAGTGAGGATCAGATGGAAGATTTGGATCCTGGACCGCCCACTTCTAGCCGTGTACCAAATACGAAGGAAGCATCGACTCAGACTGAATACTCGAATGTAAATATCATGGGCAAATCAAACTATTTTCTGTATACGAGGGCGGGTCAATAAGTCCGTGACTTTTGGAATAAAACACAGATTTTTTGATAAATAAATCATTTTATTTTTCAACGTAGTCCCCCTTGAGCTCTATACACTTTGTCCAACGCTTCTCCAATTTTTTTATCCCTTCCAAAAAATATGATTTGTCGAGGTCCTCAAAATAGGCCTTTGTTTGCGAGATGACTTCATCATTGGAGTCAAATCTTTTTCCACCAAGCCATTTTTTCAGGTTTGGGAACAAGAAATAGTCACTCGGAGCCAAATCTGGAGAATAGGGTGGATGTGGGAGCAATTCATAGCCCATTTCATGGATTTTTGCCATGGCAACTGCACATGTGTGCACCCTTGCATTGTCTTAGTGAAAAAGAACTTTTTTCTTGGCCAAATGAGGTCGGTTTTTTTTCAAATCCTCATTGAAGCGGTCCAATAAGTTGGCAT
The DNA here is from genome assembly GCA_963565745.1 of Phengaris arion. Classification (NCBI taxonomy): domain Eukaryota; kingdom Metazoa; phylum Arthropoda; class Insecta; order Lepidoptera; family Lycaenidae; genus Phengaris; species Phengaris arion. Next base: position 17,255,372 of record OY751449.1, on the reverse strand, counting down.
AATATTCCCCATTAATTGTTCTTCCCTTTTGAAGATAGTCAATGTGGATTATCCCACGTGCATCCCAAAAAACAGTCGTCATAACTTTATTGGCTGACAAACCCACCCGGCCTTCTTTGGCGCCGATTCACCCTTAGAAACCTACTGTTTTGCCTGTTGTTTGGTCTCTGGTGTGTTGTGATGGATCCATGTTTCGTCCACGGTTACAAAACTGCGCAAAAACCCCTCCACATTGTGATTAAACAACGCCAAACCTTCCTGTGAAGTTGTTACACGATTGCGTTTGTGGTCGACTTGCGGAAAACTTTCTCATGCCCAAGTGATCATTCAAAATTGAAACCACTAAGCCATGCGAGATGCCTATGGCTTCCACAATCTCTTGCACTTTCAATCTTCGGTCGGCCAACACCATATCGTGAATTTTTTCGATTGTTTCGGGTGTAGAGACCTCAACTGGGCGTCCAGGACGTTCGGCATCTTCAGTGCTTGTACGGCCACAACGAAATTCAGTAAACCACTTTTTTACCATTGAAATCGATGGTGCAGAATCCCCATAGTATTTATAAATCTTAGCCTTGGTCTCGGTAATGGTTTTTTTTCGCAAAAAATAATGCTTAATAAGCACACGAAATTCACTTTTTTCCATTGTTTCCTTAAGTTACTGGATAGTCTGATAAAGATAGCTGTAAAACACAAACTAACTGACGCAGCAAGTTCAAATTTTGATAGGAGTCAACTGACAGATGCCTGTTGACAGGAGTAGTGTTGCTTTTTCAGTAAGGAGGTTATAAATTCAAAAAGTCACGGACTTATTGACCCGCCCTAGTAGAATCAACTAATTTGAAAAAAAACAAGATTATATTTTTAATTTATTTGAGTTTAATATTGATAAATGAACAATTTCATTTTATGAATTTATACAGATCACTGCACCGACTACCTAATATATACCTAAACCTACCGACTTCAATATTATAAAGATAGTGTAGAGAAATAGTTATAATTTTAGCCCAATGTAAAAAGGGAACTATTTAGAAAATAATAATTATTTCATCATAATATTTTGTCCAAGCTAATGCAAATAATGCTGACTATATTTTCGTGAAATCTTTTAAAATAATCTAAAGCTTAGAACAAGAATCACATCATTTTAGGGTTCCGTAATACTCAGGGAACCCTTAGTATAGTTTAAAAATATTTTTCAATTTATTATCCAAATTAACATTACATAATACTTATGCATTTTTTTTATTTGATAGTTGCTATGTTTTACGGTAGTACATTTATATTGTACATATAATTAAATATTATTATAATATTTTTGTTAGGTACTTGTCTCCTTGAGCTGTTTAACTGCTTGATAGTTAATACTTATGAAATAACGGTATTTGGCCCGTAATTAAGTTTTTAATTTGTTACAGAAAGGTAACGTTGAAGCGGGAACGGGAATAGGTGAAAGCCCAGACTACGATAGGGAAGATGAGTTCGATATATTCTGCAGAAGTTTGGCGTATCAGCTGAAGAGAATGCCTAGAGACAGGGCGCTGATATGTCAGGAGGAACTGCAAGCGGTTATGACTGCGGAGCGCCTGTCTCAGTATGATACTTCAATTTGACGCCCACCTGCTAGTGTCGATTCAGATAGTACTGACTCAGAAACTTGCATTCCAGTAATAAAAAACTTTAGGCCTTTTCATCCGTTATTGGATGATTACAGTATTCACCGAGCGAAGTAACCACTTGAAATACTGTAGTGCCTGGGACAGTTGGTTTTTAAATGTCGTATGGTTGCTCAAGCACATACGGCATTCTCTTAACACAGTCAGCCTAGTCCAGAAGAATGACTGGTCAATACGTCTGGGGCCAACCATGTGCGGGTTTCCTCACGATGTTTTCCTTCACCGTTGGAGCCTCCGTATAATGTACTTGAGATCTGAAAAAGTCTCATTGGTACACGCCATAACCTAGGAATCGTTCTGCATTCTCTCGAGTGCGAATCAAACGGTCTACCTACTAGCTCACTCAAGAGTTTTTTTTTTACTCCAGTAATAGATTATAATTATTAAAGACTTAGGTTGAAGAGGTAGGAATTAAATAAATGTTTTAATTGGCTTTTATATCTTTTAAAATTATTAAATAAACAATTTATTAAAATGAATTGTATGTATTTAATTCTGTTAAAAAAAATCTACCATTTTATTATGTATACTGTATTCAGATTCTAATTAATCTAAACGTACCTAAACAAAAAGAAGAAAGAAAGAAATTCGACCCAAATGTGGCGTCGCGTTGCCTTGCTTTTTAATGATGCCCTTTTGTTTACTTTAATTGATTAATTGGGGTATGAACGGAGTATAATAAGTTATCTTCAGAAGTCAGAACTCAATGACCATAAAAATTAATAAAATTTATTAATAAACCGAAAAACCCTTCTGTGTGAAATAGTGAAAGCTGGTTCTCCTTCATAGGGAAGCCCTAGCCTGTATAATAGGCAGGGATTTAAAAGGTAAGTGGTAAATGAAGCCAATAGGAATGGAGTTATAGGAACTCAACGCCTCTCAAACACAAATGCTATTCTAGAGCATGCCAAAGAAATATACATTAGATAATATTTATTTCCTCATTTAAGGTACCATATAAATATGTAAGGTAGGGTAGGTAACAGTGTTCCCGTGGGAGACTGTATGTGTATGGGCGGAGCCGCGAGCAAAAGCCTTCATGTTTGACAATATCTGTAGAGTCATGAGTGCCACAGCCCACAAGCCCACAACTATATAATATGTGTTAACTGGTGGACATATATAGATCATAGTTATTATGCCTTTAGTCTGTACCTGTGGCTACACGCGCATCGCTCTTACTTGCTTGCAAAAAATGCTGAGTGTGTCTTTTATTTGTTTTAATAATGCAACAACTCAATAGTAATGTAAGCATAGTTGGGGCAACAGGCAGTTACATTGTCAGATCGTCAATTGTCATGTGACATGATGACTGCAATTATGTATTTGTTTAAGTAATTCTTAACTTATGAGTTATGATATAAAAATGAAATACTAATTAAATATTTTAAGTAAGCCCCGAATTGTCAAGCATCACAGCCAGCTAGCTGATGGTGATGAATTATAGCTAAGAACACACTCGATCATGTCAGCTTTCAAACAAAAAAACTAGATACAGATCAGTTCATCCGCTTAGGAATTAGGTTACCACGGATAAAAACACAGACAGACACGTGAAACACCAGAGTGATGTTTTTCGTAGTGGGTTCATAAAAATAGGATAGCAACGACAAAGTATATAAAAAGTCAGAAGAATTTTTCACTAATAAAGGTAAAAGCAGGTAAAAGTTGCAAAAGAGTTCAGATTTTAGAGTTCAAGGGTGAGGATCTGCCACCAATGTGGGAAAAGCGTAAGCCCCAAAGGGAGCTCTCCGACCGATATAATATCGGTAGTGCGATGCAGAATTGTGGCGCCGCGCTGATTGGTCCGCCACATCACTCCTTTCCCCAGTGAGTCGAAACTGTTGAGTATTTATGTCGAGGGTCACCAATTTGGGCATAGTGGTAACCCCGGGTGATGATCTCTCGACTCTCAGCAGGAATAAGTGAAAGCCCCAAAGATCTACCGAGCGGGTGGGATGTTCATAGCTCGATCAGGCCGAAGCCGTGGTTGTAGCGCCGTACTGAAATAACTTCGTAGCGCGATGCAGAGATGTGGCGCTGATTGGTTCGCAACAAGATTTTTATAATTTTGATGATAGGAGGATTTTCACCAGATATAATGACTTGGAAAACTTGAATAACGTCGTAGTAGTCGTGGTTTGAACATTTCACAACACAACAGTTATAATGATTGATGATCGATCTGTCGTTTGACTTTGAAACACATAAATCTTTCCTTTATGGGGAACGTAAAGCAGTACCAATTTGAGCCGTGAATCGTGATTGACGTCAGAGTCACGAAGTGAGCGCGTGGTACCGCGCTGTCTGCTGCCATATTTCATGGACTTGCGCGTAACATCACTAACCCATAACACGAATGGTAATATAAAGTATATTACCATTTTTCGAGTTCGGTTTTGGTTCATGATATTCCTTTTTTTTCAGAGATGTAGTCTGCAAGTCTGCAACGTTTCCCTAATAATGCTAGCTCACCATCAGACTAAGTTTTTGCACACAAGTCTCCTTTATAAACTTCTACACTGAGAGATGATTTGAAAACTTTGACGCAAATTGTAGCAGTCTTTCGGACAGTCGTTTTCGTCCTAGTTATCGGATTTGTCGATCCATCTATCATTTCTTATAATGATTTTATTTTATTTAAGTTTTGTAATAATGCCTGTAATCATTGTTGTAAGCTTGTGAATTCAAATTCTTTATTCACACACACACATAAAATATATACAAAAACATTTTTTTTTATTATTATTTATTTATTACTTCAGACCAATAAACAAAAAATATTAAATAAAGACCTACAAAACTGTTCTTCAGTTTGTCTGTAGGATCAATGTTACAAAACTTAATATTATAGACAGAGTATAAAAATAAAATTAACAAGATACAACATTAATAATACTAATAATACAAAATTAGAAATTGTAATAACAAAAAAAGCAAAATAAAATTAGAGTAATGATTAAAATAATGTTTTAGGTGGTGAAGGATGTACAATAAGGTAATAAAGTAAAAAGGTGTTTGTACATGTTTTTTTGGAAGGTTTTTCTTTTGGTCTCGTGTCGAATATCGTTGGGCAAGCTATTTAACAGATATGGAATACTTTTATTTAAAGTTCGGTCCCCAAAGTAGTTAAGAACTCTGGGTACCTTATATTTGCCTTCCGATACCGACCGAGTACCATAGTTGTGCTGCAGTAGTTCTAGGTTATGGATATTATTATGGTTGTGGTTGTTAATCGCCAAAAGGTATTTGTGTTTTAAAGTAACTGGGAGAATTTTACAAATTTTAAATAATTTAGAATAGTCGCCTTTACAAATAGATTTGATTTTTTTACTGACTATGAGTTTTAAAAATCTTATTTGTAGAGATTCAAGTTTATTTAGATAACTTCTAAATGTCAGACCATAACTATCAAGGGCATAACCTAGAATTGAGTCAACTAATGCAAAGTACAAACACCTTAATATGCTTCTCGGTACTTTTAGACTTAGATGATAAAATTTTCCTAGGAGAGTTCTTAATTTGTTTGCGATGTAGTCTATATGACATGACCAAGAAAAATGTTTGTCTTCTTTGACACCAAGGTAAGTTATACAATCAACTTGTTCAATAGGCTTACATTGACAATTTGTATGATTATTATTAAAGTACGCAAAACAATGGCTATACATAGGGGGCGAATTTGAAGTGCATAAGTAAGGAGAATGTATGACAAGTAATTTTGTTTTTTCTGAATTTAGAAGTAAGCCGTTGTCGTGAGACCATCTGACCACAGTATCAATGTCTTGTTGTACTAAGCGACATGTTTCTGCCAGATCGGTACCAGCGCGTAGAGTACATAAATCGTCCACGTACATGTATGATGAGCAGTTGAGTATTCCACATAAACTGTTGACGTGTACTAGGTAACACACTGGCCCACACCCGGAGCCCTGTGGAACCCCATATTTGACCGCAATATTGTCGCTGAGCGTGTTGCCTACTTTTACACGATATGAGCGCGAAGTGAGGTAGTCCCGAAACCATTGGTTCAGCGGTTGCCCCACTACACATTCGTCCATCGCATTCAAGAGGGTTTCTGTTTCAAGGGTGTCGAATGCTTTTTTGAAATCATAAAATATTGCCACAACAAATTTTTTATCCCCTAAATGTGAGTTAATTTCATCGGTAAATTTTGCCAATAATTTGTTAGTGCTTTTACCTTTCTGAAAACCGTATTGACATTTGGTCAGAACTCTATTTTTATGTAGGAAATTTCCAAGTTGATTTACTACACATTTTTCAATAACTTTGTCGATACTAGACAGTATAGCTAAGGGTATATAATTAGTGACGATTTTGTGGTCTCTTTTGTGAACTGGACGGATGATTGCTTCTTTCAATTTCAGTGGAACTTCGTGCTGAGTAATAGATAAATTAATTAAGCTGACTATGATAGCGCTAACTTTGTCGGCGACAATTTTTAAGTCTGACATGCGTACCAGATCACTACCAGGTGATTTGTTTACATCCATTTTATCAATGACTCTTTTGACGTCCTTAGAATTTACTGGTTGCCATCTCATGCATACATCTGATCTAGATATAGTCATTTCTTGTTAACCATTTATCAGCGCATTTATGTTTTAATTCGTCTATCTCTCTCGAAAAGCTTCTTGCAAAATTATCACATATTTCTTTTATATTATTACTGTTATCCATATGTTTTAGTATAATGTCGTCTAAAGATTGTTTGTTATTCCCTAATAGACTATTAATTTTTTCCCATATTTTCCTAATATTTTTGTTACAATATAATTTACTCTTTTTATCGTAAGCGACTTTACATTTATTAATAGCTTTTGTACATTTATTCCTATAGTTTGTGTAAGCCAACCTTTTTATCATATTTTTACGATCATTACTCCAGACATGAAATAACCTATCTCTTTCTTTTATCATGAGTTTCAAATTAGCATTTATCCAATATTTTTTTATTTCTTTTGTTTTGCTTTAATATGGTTGGTTGAATTTTGTAACTTTCGCTATATATATTAGTAAAAATGTTAGCAAAGGATTTGTATAATTCAGTTGGGCAAGTTATACTTAATAAATCATCAAAGTTGGTTGATTGTAACTTTTCTCTGACAAGGCGATTGTCTAAAATACGTTTTGTTGTTGAAAGATAACGTTGTGTCGAGTGTTCGTCGGAGTGAATCGCGGGATCCGTGTCAGATACATGTCTCCATTAAATTGCTGCGGATACATAATAGTGGTCAGATGTCTTATGCTTTATGACTACTGAGTCTATTAAGGCAATTGGAGCTCTGATGTATATATGGTCTAAACATGATTCTACTATCTTATCTAAAAGTATTTCTCTTCGTGTTACATCATTTATACATTTCGTGAATCCATATTCTGCTAAAATATTTTCATAAGATATGACACGATTGTCGCTTTTATTTAAAAGATTTATATTTATGTCGCCACACAAGATAATTTTAGAATGTTTCGGGAAACTATCAATTAAGTTACGCAACTCTATAAAAAACTCTTGTATCCTATCACGTTTAAAAATTTGGGCGGCCGGTAAAGTGATATTAAGTAGATTTTTTCTCCATTACTGTTAAATTTTACTGACACGCACTCTGCTGAGCGCATCGTGCTAGCGGTTTTGACCGCAGGTGTCTCAATCATAGATGATACTAGCTCCGCTCGTGAATAAACTAATACTCCTCCTCCTTTCCGTTCTTTTCGCGTATATGAATGAACCACAAATCCTGGGATTGTATAAAATGATAATAAAGTAAAATGTGCAGAAGACATAGATTGTTTTTATAATTTACTTGTGTAAACCACATATCTAGGCTCTCAACACTAGTATAATTAAGTGAGCTATCTTTAATAGAATCTATGTTACTTAGGAAGGTGAATTTTGATTTAAATCATAGACATGATTAATAATTAATAAAAATTAAATATAAAATTACTGATTATTGAATAAGGCAGAAATGTCGTTTTCAGATCGAATACATACTGTATTTTGACCTTCAGATTTTTTAACTAATATCTTTCCGTTGGAAACCCATATGAATTTATATATATCCTTTAGTTGTTTTTTTTGTATTCCATAGTAAAGCTCGCATTGGCGGAGTTAGGTCTTCATTAATATGTATTTTATTAGTTGCCAAACCATTAGTTACCATATTACTTGTAGTGTTACTTAGTTTACGTCGTTCAGCTAGCCATTTGTCCCGTGATTCAGTGCCTGTAGATTTGAAGCTCACGATGATAAGCGCTGGTCTTTTACCTTCTTTTGATGGTCTCATACGTTTAATACAATCTATGTCTAAGGTATTAACGTTGAGCACATCTCCTATTTTAGTTACGATTTCTTCCACATCTTCTTCAGGTAAATTTTCTACACCAGCAATTTCGATATTGTGTTTTCTGGATGTTTGTTCAATTTCGTATAGTTTTTGTTCGAGTGGTATGTTCTTTTTTTCCAGGTATATATATACATTTATTATTGATATTCACCATTCCTTTTTCCAGTTTATTAATTTTTTCTTTTGACTGCCTATTTTTTGTTATTAAGGTGTCGTACTTGTCTGAGAGTAAGCTAAGGCTTAAAGTTATCTCGTCAAGTTGTCTTTTGAATTCAGGTAATGCACCGATTTTTCTTTGAATTTCTCGTAGAATTTTTGAGTTATCTTGTTGCTCGATATTTGCTTCCTCTCCTTCACATTCATCTTCTTTGCAATTATTACAATGAGTTCTATTCTTTCCTAAGCCTTTAATACAGCCCTTGTGAAAAATTCCTTCACAAGGCCCTTGACATATAAAATGCGTACCTTTCTTTGGTAAGTTTTTTTTGCACTTTTGACATTCCATTCTTATTATAATTGTTAATATATCGACGGTATAATTTAGTATTTGTTTTATTTACAGTATTCTGTTAGTTTCTTGTCGATTTATATTTAATATAATTTTTACAATTTTACAACGATGTTGTCGCTTTGACAAGGTTGATGACATAACTTATTAATACGAGGGCGGGTTAATAAGTCCGTGACTTTTGGAATAAAACACAGATTTTTTGATAAATAAATCATTTTATTTTTCAACATAGTCCCCTTTGAGCTCTATACACTTTGTCCAACGCTTCTCCAATTTTTTTATCCCTTCCAAAAAATATGATTTGTCGAGGTCCTCAAAATAGGCCTTTGTTTGCGAGATGACTTCATCATTGGAGTCAAATCTTTTTCCACCGAGCCATGTTTTCAGGTTTGGGAAAAAGAAGTAGTCACTCGGAGCCAAATCTTGCGAATAGGGTCGATGTGGGAGCAATTCATAGCCCAATTCATGGATTTTTGCCATGGCAACTGCACATGTGTGCACCCTTGCATTGTCTTAGTGAAAAAGAACTTTTTTCTTGGCCAAATGAGGTCGGTTTTTTTTCAAATCCTCATTGAAGCGGTCCAATCAGTTGGCATAATATTCCCCATTAATTGTTCTTCCCTTTTGAAGATAGTCAATGTGGATTATCCCACGTGCATCCCAAAAAACAGTCGCCATAACTTTATTGGCTGACAAACCCACCTTGGCCTTCTTTGGCGCCGATTCACCCTTAGAAACACACTGTTTTGACTGTTGTTTGGTCTCTGGTGTATTGTGATGGGTCCATGTTTCGTCCACGGTTAAAAAACTCCTCCATATTGTGATTAAACAACGCCAAACCTTCCTGTGAAGTTGTTACACGATTGCGTTTGTGGTCGACTGTGAGCAAACGCGGCACCCATCTTGCGGAAAGCTTTCTCATGCCCAAGTGATCATTCAAAATTGAAACCACTGAGCCATGCGAGATGCCTATGGCTTCCACAATCTCTTGCACTTTTAATCTTCGGTCGGCCAACACCATATCGTGAATTTTTTCGATTGTTTCGGGTGTAGAGACCTCAACTGGGCGTCCAGGACGTTCGGCATCTTCAGTGCTTGTACGGCCACAACGAAATTCAGTAAACCACTTTTTTACCATTGAAATCGATGGTGCAGAGTCCCCATAGTATTTATCAAGCTTAGCCTTGGTCTCGGTGATGGTTTTTTTTTCGCAAAAAATAATGCTTAATAAGCACACGAAATTCACTTTTTTCCATTGTTTCCTTAAGTTACTGGATAGTCTGATAAAGATAGCTGTAAAACACAAACTAACTGACGCAGCAAGTACAAATTTTGATAGGAGTCAACTGACAGATGCCTGTTGACAGGAGTAGTGTTGCTTTTTCAGTAAGGAGGTTAGAAATTCAAAAAGTCACGGACTTATTGACCCGCCTTAGTAAACATTATTAATACATAATTAAATAATATATATCACGTTGATCTAATCCCGTGCTAAGTAGAACTTGTATTACGGATATCAGACAACGGATGTATGTTTTATACAATACATACATAATTTTATACTCATAACAATATAGGTAGTTAGGTACTAAATAATAATATTAGGTCCTTAGATATGAAATTGGTGTTTTGTCGTACTGGCCACTTCGCAAATATAATTATCTTCTTTGGTTAAGAATTCCAATTTCAATTTAATACCGCTATTTACTCATACATTTGTGTTACGAAAACCGTAATTCCGTAATTAAATTTGTTTTTTCTTCTTTTGGTTTTTTCTTTGTGTCACTGTTTATAAAATGGAAAACTTAAAATATCGTATTATTTTCGAGTACGAATTCCACCGTGGCACCAGTGCTGCAGAAACGGCTCGAAGAATTGATTAATGATGTGTATGGCGGCGGTGTCGCACAAGAAAACACATGATTTTTTGGTTCCAACGTTTTCGTTCTAGAAATTTCGACCTGCAGAACAAGCCCCGAGGACGACCGGAGACCAAAGTTTATAATGAAGAATTGAAGGCTATTGTGGAAGCGGATCCATCGCAAACCACGTCGCGAGTTAGCTCCAGGCTGCGGTGTTAGTGATAAAACTGTTTTAATTCACTTGAAGCAAATTGGGAAGCTGAAAAAGCTTGAACGGTGGGTATCTCGTGAATTGAGTGCAGCTAACCGACAAACGCGCGACGACTGCTGCGTTAAATTTCTCAACCAGCACAATATTGAAGGGATTTCAAATCGAATCATTACCTGTGATGAAAAGTGGCTCCCGTACGATAATAAGATTTAAACAAACGTCCACAAAAAAAGTGGACCAGTGGCGGTGTCGTTCATTAAAGCTTTCTTAAATCTGGCCAGACGGTTACGGCAGATGTCTATTGCTAGCATAGCCGGACACCGTTAATCAAATAGTTAACTTCGTTAATCGTTAATCCGCTACAAAAAAAGTTAGCTTCGTTAAACGTTAAGGCGTTACATTTCGGAAGAATTAACGCAAGTTAACGTTAATCGTTAGTCCGTTAATATGTGTAAACTTGCATCGTTGGAATCAATCAAGAAACCTGGAAGAGAATAATAGATTAATAAGAGAAAACATAAAAAGCATGGAAGAGATAGGAGAAAGCATAAAAGAAAATAGGGATAAAATGGGCAAATTGAGCTCGTTACTGGAGAACAACATGACTGTCGCCAAACCGGCGAGTTATGCGAGCGTTGCCTCGAGAGGTATCGTAGAGAAACCTCCTGAAGCAAGGGCCCTGCATTCAGTCATGGTGTCCTCCAGGAACAGGAAACATGGCAGGAAAATGGGGAAGAGGTATTAGAAAAAATCAGGAAAACTGTGAATGCAAAAAACGGTTGGATAAAGGTGGAGAGGGTCAGGAAAGTTAAGAATAGGAAAGTCGTCATAGGTAGTGATAGTGAAGAAGAAAGGAATAAGGTGAAGGAGAGACTGTGCAAGAATGAAGGACTAATAGTTGAAGAAGTGAAGAACAACCCCCCCAATTTTTTTGTTCGATTTCCCAAGTGCATAAAATGTATTGATTTAGTTCGAAATATACAGAGATTTTCCAGGGAACTCGCGATAACTTTGTATTACAAGGAGGATCGAATTAACGCACGTTTGAATTGACGAGAGTCGACTGCATTTCAAATGAAACAGTTTGTGAGGATATGTGGACGTGTTTGTTGCTCGCTAAAGCAACCGTTGAACGGATTTGGACAATGAGGATCAATCACTTAGTAGCAAATCTGTTACTATCCACCATTACCATACCATTTTTACTAAGTAATCGTATGTGTATTAACTTACTAAGCATTTTATTTTTTAAATTATTAAAATCCGTCAACTTTCTGAACGGCTACTTTGAAACGCGCCCTTACGCTGAATTGATCACGATGACGTCATCTGTCGCGATCCGTGCGACAACGGCTTGATTGTACTCATACTTAATGCCTCTCGTGCATTGTTTTGTTTGCGTTAAATATTTTAGTTGTGTTTAGAGGGGAGGTGACGACGACAGATGACGTTACAGCGACTAGCTTCATTTTCAGGCGCGTTTTTAGAATTAATGCACTAAAATTGCTGTATCTTCGTCATTTTTGGTCCGATTTAAATAATTTCTTCAGAGTAATTACTGGTTTATTGGTCGCCATAAGTCTGCATACCCCACAAAAAACATGCCCGATCATCATTATAATGCAGGCTACAGACTATTTGTGTACACGGTTCCCGTGTTATAGACAAATTAGAACTCGCAGGCAACGTCTGCTATGTAAATATAAATCTTTGGTATCGGGGCTTAAAACGGGCGGACCCACATTCGTCATTCGCATTAATATCAGGATTACATATGACTTGTAATGGTGGGCATACATTGGCACGCCACGCACGTCCGCTCAAGGTAGGCACTAGACGGCATCAGTATGCGGGCGCAGTCGGCGACTCGGCAACCGCCGCACGTATCACCACTACGTCATGATTGTACTAAGAGGTGTATTGGTAGCCAGGGACGGATTGTAACTTAGTAAAACACTACTTTTCGAGCATACCTTCTTCTAAATACCCATATGTAGAATGAGACTCGCGAGGGTCGTAATAAGTGTTTAAAGATGGTTGTTGTAACACCATCTTAGAGATGACAAAACAATACTTTAAAACCAAGTCAGATTTTATGTTCTTGTTTTGTTTATTGATGGGAACAAGTGCCAAGTAAATTGAACTGAGCAATGTTTACTCACGTCTTCTTCACGGTTATAGTAATAAAGAATCAAGATCAATTGGTATTTTATTTCTAGCACAGGCAAGTTAGTTAAAATCATGTGCATACGTCTAATTTGTCAAAATCACCTTCAGCCAATGAATGGAGGACATAACACATTGCAACTTGCGAGTAGGTACATAATATAATATTATTATGTATGTGCCTATATAAAGCTTGTTGGCAAGACTATTTACTGACGATGATATAGTTCACGACATGCCTGATAACTCGTGAAATAATCATATTAGATAGTGTGTGAGATTGACGCGAGTTTGCCGAAGCCACTTGACGCTCCGCTAAACGATCATAACGAAACTGACGCAAATGAACCATTTTTTTTTACTTCTCTGTGTTTGTAGATTCAAATCATTGACACTGCATTGTGGTGGAAAAAGGTGTGTTTATCGACGACGGGGTTTTTTGCACGACAAGTGGTGATACATTACTTTCCAAATTACCAATTTAGTAAAGTTTATGCAAAATGTTTCTCAACTGTTACTATTTTGAACTTCCATGGATGCTAATATTAGGTCTTTACCTATGAAATTGCCGTTTTGTATGAAATAATTTAAACTAATTTTTGTCATGTATTTTATATTTGTATTAATCGAAGTAATCAACTAATCACCCATGCAATCAATGCATCTTTGCCAACGCAGTGGCAGTTTATTGATGCCCTTCTTAAAGAAATCAGCTGGACGGGAGGCAACAAATTCTTCAAAGGCATTTTGTACTGCCTCTCGGGTATTGAATTTTTTTCCCGCCAAGAAGTTATCCAAATTCTGGAATAAGTAGTAGTATGTAGGCGCAAGGTCTGGTGAGTAGGGCGGATGACGGAGAGCTTCCAACCCCAGTTCTTGCAACATGGAGACCGTCAGTCCGTCACTGTGCAGTATGAGGTCGCGCGTTGTCGTGCAGGAGCAGCGGAGTCGAGCGATTGACCAATGCTGGTTGGAGATGTGCCAGCTTCTCCATCATTGTGTTCAGTTCTTAACAGTACACATCTGCAGTAATGCTCACCCCGTTTGGTAAGAAACTGTGATAAATCACACCGGCACTAGACCACCAAACAGTGACCATAAATTTTCTAGGGGTAAGTTTTCGTTTAGGGCATTGTTTAGGTGCTGAACCAACCAACTTGCTGAGCGCTTGCGGTTATCAAACAGAATCCATTTTTCATCGCAGGTAACAATGCTGTTCAAAATTCCTTCATTTGTGTGTCTGTTGAGCAGTGCAAGGCACGTCTCGACGCCTACTTCGCGCTGGCGATCACTGAGTTCGTGGGGCACCCATTTGTCAAGCTTTTTTACCTTGCCAATTTGACGCAAATGGACCAATATTGTTTTGACGCTAACGTCGAAAGCTGCTGCTGTTTCAGCCGTAGATTGTGTATAATCAGCTGTCACAATCACCTTTAATTCGTCATTGTCGACCAAAGTGTTCGGACAATCGCGAGGTTCATTTTTGGGGTCGAAATTTCTAGAACGGAAGCGAGCAAACCAATAACAGGTGGTGCGTTGGTTTGTAGTGTTAGCTCCGTAAAAGTCGTTGATGTTGCGTACCGCTTGTGCCGCGTTGCTGCCACGACGGTACTCATATTCCATAATTACTCGAATTTTTAACGTATCCATGATGACGAAAAAGATTGAAATGCGATGAAAATGTAACATTAATCAATAAACAAATGACTACTTTTGGAAAAAGAATTCCATATTTTTAAAATAAAATGAATTTGAAATTAGAATTCTTAGCCAAACAAAAAATATTTTGATTTGAAATGGCCAGTACTGCAGAACGGCAATTTCATAGGTAAAGACCTATTATAATTTCCATAGTAACATTTTTGACATTTTTTAGAAGCAAAAACTTTCTGTACAGTTTTACGAGAATTGAGCGAACGGAGAAGTATGATATTTAGCACAGTTAATGATTATGTGCAGATTTTGTTTAATAATGGGAACTTTGTAAATGTTTAGAAATACATAAAATTAATAAAAATAGCAACAACACACACTACCTCAGATTATTAACATGAGATTAACACACACTGCCGTGCGTTTGATAGGTACAATTTTGTTACACGTTGACGTTTGTAATCTGCCACAACATTTCAGTTCATTTTTTTTTATCTAAGAGGCAAAAGAACCCTCATAAAGTTCAATCTTAAAAATTATATGAATTATTATGGGCGAATTTCGACGACATGGCGACCTTTAGTTATTATATACGCCTAATTTTTACTACAAAGTACAAGGCCATCATCGTATTTAAGAGATCCTTTAATTTCATTCACTCAGTCCGTATCTGTTTATCCGATGGGTGCAGAATTCGCGCCGCGTACGGAAGAAGGACGAAGGAAGGTAGGTGGGGGAAGGCAGGCTCGCTCGACTCGATCGTGATTCGAAATCGTTCTCGACCTCAGCAGGATACCCACGCCGCGTGAATCGTAAAGAGCCCTTTGGATTTGTGAGGAAACCTGCTTGGTGTGGCGATCAGGCTACAGTACTGTATTAGGGATAAAATAGACGTACGCTCACTTGTAGAAAAACTGATGCACAGGAGAGACATGGTTCCCATTTCCTATAATAATGGCTCATCTCGACTAGAGTAGCATCATGGTGCTACAGAAACCATCGTGAAGTTAGCTTATAACTTGTTTCGCATGTTGTTTAGGGTAACGTTCTTTTTTCAAAAGGGTGCATCACTGCTATCAGTAGATTCTTTGCTCGTTTTCCGAAGCGGGTTCATGATGATGAACAATCTTGAGCCGTCCATATAGCCTTTCTTGATCATTCTATACATTTAAAACACGTCACTCAGCGTCCGTTCACACCCATACGCGACGCTGCTTGTGCTTTTTTAAAATAGCGCTCCAAAATTGAACTTTATTTATTGCACAAAGGTACAGATTACTAAATAGTTACTACGTAAACATAAGATACAATTGCGAGCTGCACCGCGCTGCGCAGCGCGACGTCGCTCTTGCAGTGAAACGCGTATCTCTTTGTGTAGTAAATAAAGTTCAATTTTGAATCGCTGTCTTAAAACTGGAGCGCCGCGTCCCAACTCCCGTCCCAGTGCGAGCTGACCATAAAGCACATTAAAGGCTCTTGCACACGTAACGCGTGAGCGACACTCGGTCAGTGGCGTGGGCGCTCGCGAGGCGCGACGGCATGCTCGGCGAGCCAAGCGCGAAATTTCGCGCTTTCTACCGCTTCCGATGCGCACCACTGTTGTCTTTATCGTAATAATTATGTTGAAAATTACTTATTGTCATATAAAAGTATTATTAAGAAAGAAAATACTTATTAATTAATTAATAATAATTGGTATCTTCTTTCTCTTCCTTTAAATGATGTCCCATACATTAAGGGCGGCCCAGAGAAAAAAATCGTATTGAATTTTGTAAATAAAACTAACATTCTGTGTATAATGCAATCACTATGCATGGAACTTACGGCATAAACAGAAAGTTATCATTTTAGGTACAACAATTTTAAAAGCTTTGTTTTATTTACTACGCAATTCAAATAATAATACATAATTAGTATTTCGTTGCTAGTATATGATTCAGTGGTATTTCCTATTGTTCGGATAGTACTATGCACTGAGTGACAATTTTAAAATGATGTAAAATCCAAAATCAAGAGTTAGATCTTTAAAGTGATACTACCATTAGCCTAATCAATGCTTTCACTACTAATCAATTTTATATTAAAATCACCAATCAGCAGATTTCCCTATATTTTATATCGACTTGCTAAGAAATTTTTTGCTTGAAAGATTTGAAATTAAAATTAATGGATATGAAAGTAGCAAGAAAAGTTTACAATGTAAGAAATGTAGCATAAAACATACAACCTAGAAAATGGATTATCTAGCGGTTTAAAAGCGAGTTTTGAGCGCAAAAAGCGGGTAGTTTTAAGTCATTCCGGCGAACGGAACGGTCACGCACGGTGCGGCGGGGAGTGGCGAGGCGGGGAGCGGAGCGGCGTCAGCTCCCGTGGGCCGTGACGCGCGTCACGCGTCGCCGCGCGTGTGAACGCGGCTTTGCATATCGCTGAGAAGCATTTCTTTGCATAAATTGGACATCGTTATAATAATTACTGATGTGAAACATGTAGTCGGACTTCGGAGCGACTGTTGCATTATGCCACGCCGATTTACAACTAATTGTACAAAATAACTTCGCCACCTGCAGGAGTATTTTTATAATAATAATTCATTTAATTTCATTGATTTTGCAAGAATGTTGTATAAAGACGTCAGTAGTTGCTAGTTTTTAATAAGGTACGGTTTCGGAAGATTTAACGGAAACTACGATCCATGTAGAGAGGAAACCTTTTTCAAATTCGAGGATAAAGTTATTTTTTGTTGCTATACTTGGGAATTTAACTATTTAATGAAATAGGGGGCAAACGACCGGACAAATCACCCGATTAAAAGCGATTACTGTTGACTATGAACACCCGTAACACCAAAAGAGCCGCATATGCGTTACTGACCTTTTAGGAAGGAGTACGCTCTTTTCTTGAAAGTTTGAAGGTCGTAGAGGTCCGGAAATACAGCTGGCGACAGTTCATTCCAGTTTTATTGTGCGCAGCAGAAAACTCCGGGAAAGCGGAAATGGAAGTTTTATCGCGTGCAACGATGGTGAAAAGGTGCACCAGGTATGGTCCTTAACGTACTTAAGCCCGAACAATTCCTTGGAGCACTCCCCATTATACAAACTGATAATAGATGCAGAGCGAGGCTACATCGGCTTTGTAGTGCCGAGAATTCGAGCCGATTTTAAATACTTTGTCAGTCAACAATTCGAGTCGTCCTTCGTTGAATGCGATCCAGAGGCAGACCGGAGAAGCTGGTACTTTGGAGCTCCAGCCCAGAAATGAGGACAGTATTCTATGTAAGTCCGAACCTGCGCCTTATAGAGCTGTAAGCGGCGGATCGGAGTAAAATACTGCTTCGATCCTTTTAGGACACCAAACATCTTGGAGGCTAACTTTAACTTAGCCTTACCCTGTAGATGACATTGGAACTGGACCTTGATATGTCGACACTCGACACCAAGTATTCAGATTTTGGTTGTGGCAGTAATTATAGGAGTGCTTTTAATACTAATTTAACTAAGAAAAATAATCGTTTTCTGTAAAGTTTTTCAATTCCGCTCTGTGTCAGCGACATCTCTTAGTACTTAATGTCAATTACTAGTTATGTCGATAAACGGACCTCATTGCCCAGTTTAGTTAACTCAGTTATATATTATTAATTTTAGTTCAGAAACAAGTTATCGAATGAAGCTAACGTGCAGATAAACTGCCGACAAATTCACCTTAGAAACTGATCATAAGTCGCCAATCTTTTTCGTTTCAGCCACATGAAACGTCCACTGCTGCATATATGCATATAATGCCTTCGCATTATACATCCAGAATAGTAACCTTCGTCGAAAGAACGGATACGTATTATATATACTTCTGGATACGTACGATATATATTTCTGGATACCATCAATTAATCTCTGTGCCTTGTTGAATGTAAACAGCTGTTGTCAGTATATAAATAGCCATTAGCCGGCACCATGAACGTCGAATGAAACGGAATTCCAGAATCTAGGTCCATGAACTGACTTCAAACCATGGCTGTTAGTGTTTAATTCTCAGTCTTAGCCTGTAAGTGGGTTATACTTACGTAGTAACTATTTATTAATCTGTGGTTATACTCGTTACGTTAGGTAAATTATCATTTAAAATGTAAATATAATATTCTGTGAAACAATAAAATCGTGTAGGTATCTATACGTCCGCAGTCCGACACGCTCTGCCTCCCGCGACTGTATTTTATTTCTTTACAGTTGAAGGACGGACATCAGGCTTGACTGCGTTTAAGGCCATCATCATCATCAACTCTTCACACGAACCCATTAAAAAATATATGACTTAGTTAAAGTTTTACACACTTATGTGGTTGGCAGGGACTGTATTGTCCGAAATTCCTAAGGCCGGATAATATTCAGAGATACTGAAAATGGACCTCTGCGCTAATACAATAGTGTTCGATTTTCAACTCTATTGTATAAGTCCCTCCAGATTCCGGACATTATAGCCTTACGAGTTTTTTTCTGTCGGCTTAAGATATTGGCTTTACCATTCCTAATTCTTATTCAGTATTATGCATTCGACTACATAGTGACTAGTTGTAGTCACCAGTGAGAACTGAGAACTGAGATGTAACGATTGCGTAACACAGATGGTATTTTATTGGTGGTATCAGGGACCGTGCGCCTTATCAGGCTCAAATATTTGCACAGCGCATACCTTACAACAGACTGTTACGCGATGATACGATCCTAATACTTCATCGTCGCGATTTATAAATACATTATGTACGCAGCAAGCCAGCGCTCCTTAAAGTTATTATACCTCATTAGTATTAGTTATGGCGATGATTAACGAGGTCAGTGATGTCGTTTGCACAATGATACTTAAGGACACAGATCAGTTGACAGCTAGAACTGCTCGATTCCTTAGCCAAGTTGTCATCGCTAGTTACGACGACGAAGTTCGTTAACAAAAATGTATGGGATTTGACACGAGCATCGCTGAGCGACTTTAGCATCGCTATGTCACTTTACGGTGCTTATGTCAACATGGCTCAGTTACTCAAAAGCAACCAGTTCCAATTAGGTCTCACCGACGACATTTTACATGCATTCTTGCTTGTAAGTTGTAAAATAAATGGACTAAATGAAATAAGAAAGAAACATGCTATCGATTTTGTCTCGGATGATCGGAATAGCAATATTCAATAAATCATTGTTAAAGTTGCGTACTACATACCTATATCAGAATGTGTAGGAATAATAAATAACAAACATCCATTAGTGGCATGATCGATGTACGAAGGACTCGCATGTAACAAGAGTGGCCGATGGGAAACAAAAAAGAAAGTCCGGGTCCCGTTCATCGACCCACTGAGAGAACACAGCGCTACCGTCTACGTCAGTGTGCTGCCTCTAGGTTTGTACGGCATTGTGACGTCACATTACTATATTGACATTTGACAACTTACAGGTCACAGGAGCTACACTGTTATACTAGAAATGGAAATTACAATTCACAATTTTGTCTACTAATCGGCGCTATATTAAGACATCAAGATAACCCATCAATTTATGTTTTTTGGTAAGCATAGTATACTAGCAGCTGTTGTCCGCGGCTCCGCCCGCGTAAATAAAGTATCCCACGGGAACACTGCACTATTTCCAGATAAAAAGTAGCCTATGTGTTATTCCAGAGCTTAAACTACTACCATATCTAATTGTATTAAAATCCGTTCAGTAGTTTTTGCGTGAAAGAGTAACAAACATCCATCCATCTCCATCCTCACAAACTTTCACATGTATAGTAGGATCAGTATCTGTTTTCGTTTTCATAATCTTTACTAACTTACGTAATCTATAATTTGATTAACACATTCATTACCACTACGATTTTCACGATGTTTACTGGAATGCCGCATACATTTTACGTTGGACTCGCTAGGCGAGTCGCCGGCGCTGCAACACGAATTGAATCGACTCGCCACGCGAGTTCAGTGGCATTGCGTTAGGGTAAAAACAATAATATGTTATTTTTGTGGCCGTGATAGTGTACGTTACGTGTTTAACGCAATTAAAAATTGTTTAACTGGTCTACGGTGTAATTTAACATACAAAAATGGCAAGAAACACTATAAATAATAGAAAAGGTAAGTTTGTTTCGTAATGTATGCAGTGGCTGTCAATATTTTTATTTTAATTGCGTTCAAATTTTTTTAACAAATCGAACAATGGAACTAAAAAATAATGTCCATTACAAAATGAACCGTCAAAAGGGTTTAATTTTTTTGGAGAGCTTTCCACAAATCCAGTAAATAAAGTAGGTACCTAGACCGTTTGTGCAATCGTGTAGTTATTTAAATTTAGAAATACATATATGTTCCTCCTCTAAGGATGCCTTTCTTTAATTAAACTTAGATATAACATGATTCTTTTTATTGATTACTAAAAAACATACGCTAAATAAAAGTACGTACATATATTGGCATTCGCATTCGCAAGAAACAGAATTTGCTAAAGAGACGTATCATCCTGCCCGTCTTTTGTTTTGCCGGCTATTTTTTAACAATGCAAAGGTATCCTCTTTCAATTACAACTCTTAATTTAATAGACCGAGAGTTGAGTTTGTGTTTTTTGTACGTTTCTTTCAAAAAAACCGCAAGAACACACTCAAACACTTACGGCGGTTTTCAATATCCTATCTATCTTAATATTTTCTTATCTATCTTGAAATTTTGACACATTTTCTTACAAAATCTGTCAAAATTTTAAGATAGATAAGAAAATTTTAAGATAGATAGGATATTGAAAACCGCCGTTAGAAGTCTAAACAGAAAATTAAAAAATATATATATTTATATATATACAACCGAACGTATAACCGCCTCCTTTTTTTGAAGTCGGTTAAAAATAAAAGTATGTCTACCATATAAATTTTTCATTAATAAAAGTTTGAGAATCTATGACAGTGAACTCGCCTAGCGAGTTCAAGGCATTGCAGAATAATTTATTTTCTTTCGATTATAAACTGGGTCTGCACACCCGGCCCGCCACGTAATTCTTTAGAATAGTGTATGTTTAGTCTTCAATATTATTTTAAGCAAAAAATTGCAATGCGTTTTGGAAAAAAAAAGGAAAAACACTGAACTCGCCGGGCGAGTCTACGGCGTTGGAATAAAATTTACATGGACTCTCCGGGCGAGTCGGTGGCACTGAATGTGTTAAAGGCGAAATATAAAATATAAGGTCAGGTTACGTATGCAGTATGTCCGCATGGTAAGACTAACGATTGCGTGTATAGGAAAATTTTATTTGATTTCTTTTAATGCTATTTGAAAAGTCTGCATGAAACTACGAATAAAATAGGCCTGAAACGAACCCAACACAGGAGGTGAATTCCTAAGTTTTTTACTGTGCTATGGGGCCAACAACTACGTGAAAAAGTTACGTTATGGGTATTAATGATTGCACTGTCGTCAGTAGGAAAGACCCTATTATGTCCAACTGAATTGACGTCAAATATTTCTTAGTGGAATCGGATGGAATAATAAGTGTAATTATATGATCGTATCTTATGGACAATTGTATTTGCTTATGATACCAGAACCGACATAATGAGGCAGACATTTTCAGCAGTAAGTATTGTATGTTTATAATATTATGGGCTCCACTTACACCAAAATCCTGAAACGCTTCTTAAACTCCAGAGGTTCTCAAGTCGCAAGCTATCCTTGTCGTTCTGTTGAACAGTGAAAGCCCGTGATTTAAGGAGACCCAAACTTTGGGACGCCTTTGAGAACTCGGCTGTTAGCTTTCAGCTATAGGTTAGAATGTAGGATTCGAGTCTGTAGCAACAGGCACAGGACAGAATTTTTTGACTATCTTTCACGTTAAGCGCAGCAGCACATGCCGTCTTAATAATCGCACAGAACCAAATTGCCGTGGTGTAAGAGCTATTTATTCACCAGTACCTTCCGACGGTTAGATAATCTAAGCAGGCAGGGACCAGAGATCAGTGCCCTGCGAGTGAAGGTAGAACGGGCGGCCTTAACACCGCTGACGTACAGCTAGAAAGTTGCCCGGCTTGCGTCACGTCGGGTTCACTGGCCCCGCCCTGCACAGGGCTTGCACTGTGCCAACAGGAAAAATGTATTTTCGGATGCATTGAGTTGAGATGTCACAGAAAAGTGAAAACAGGTAAACAGTATCTCTTAAACGACTCATATTTCTCTAGGCTCTAAATTCAGTATGTACAATTGTACATACATTAATTTTATTGTTCCAACTCCTTTCTTCTCTTTAAATAATAAACTTATTCCTATTTGTTTAAAAAATGGTAGTGGCTCTATCATTTATCATTACCTGCTATCATACTAGGGTTTACTTAACTTCAGAATAACTATGTAATCAACCACGCTAGTCTAATGCAGTTTTTAATAATCGCCAACCCTAGTTAACACACGTATCATCAGCGTCGCGGCCTCGTTCGGAGGCGGCCGCAACGTAACCACTAACCACTACCCATGCCGCATGTTCTGCTGGTTAACACATATCGCGTTGTCTTAGGTTTTACGAATCCTTACTTATGGTCTTAACATGTCCTGGTACCTAAGTAAGATAGGCATCCCACATGGGTTTATCATAGAACCGTCTCTTTTTCAAATTTATATAAATGACTACCATTTGCCTGCATCCCCGCCCGCATAAATAAAGTATCCTACGGAAACACTGCAGTTTTTGGGATAAAAAGTAGCCTATGTGTTAATCCAGACCTTAAACTACGACCATACCAAATTTCATCAAAATCCATTCTGTAGACACGTCCGAAAGAGAAGCAAATATACAAATTCGTTAATTACCAATATAAAATTCACAAAACATTTGGAATATAACCGTCCCCCAAACTAGGCGCTGCCTATGGACACCATGGGGGAAGTTTGACGAATAAAATTTTATGAATGCAGCTAACAAAGACATGAAAGAAAAATCGTAATGACAAAAACAAAAAAAAAATAGTAATTAGAAGGAAAAAAAATCTTGTAAGTATTGTGTAGATATTAGTAAGTATGTTATGTGTGTGACAGTGTGTATGTGAGTGGGTGTGTGGATGATGATGGGCAGGAGCGTCAGGAGCGTGTGAATGAGTGTCACCAGCGAAATTTCAGGAGGTTTTCTGCTTCATCGTACGACAAGCCAGTAATGCATTTGTTATTGCTTTTTTTACATTACGTACGGAGTGTGATCCATCCATTTTTACAATCTTTCACATTTATAATACTAGCAAGGCCAGACATACCCTATTGATCAAAACCGTGTTTTACATACTACAGGTATGTAAAACACTTTTTATTTACTAATTGAACAAGTAAGTGAACGCCATCAGACTTTATAAGGTAAAATAAAGGGTTCCCGTCACCTGTAAAATAACGAAGTTCCCAAAAATTATTACCTAGCGATCAATCTTTTCGGCATTAAAACGTGCAGCCTATATATATTTCAAGGTTTATGAGAATAACCCAAAGCATAATTGGCAATCAGTGCGTAAAATACTTTGGGATTTTGACCTGAGCTGTGAGCCTCTGACGTCAGAGTGTTATATTTCAGAATAGTTTATTTTGGGTTGACCTTGTATTAAGTAAGCCTTGCTACAGTATTTCAGGATCAGGTATATATTTAAATATAAAACATGTTCTTTTAGGCGCTTTCGTATACTATGTATTACAATGGAAGTGCAGTTCTAATATTATTGTACTTAGTAGTGTACTTTAATATCCAAGTTTGAGCATTAAAGGTTATTTATCGAAGCAAAGTGGGACTAACTTTAAAAATATAGTGGAAACAGCATAAGAACAGTAAAATTAAGTAAATTAGAAATCAGGTACCAAAGGTCATTGGATATCTTACTATGGAACAATTACCCAAGACCAAGTCTGAGCAAGTTAGTCCAACAAACAGTTAACATAATCCAATGGAATTGTCAGAGTGTACGGACAAAGCTTGTGGATTTTGAACAGTTACTATCTCAAGAAAAGGTTCACATTGCTATCTTAAGCGAAACATGGTTGAAGCCAGACAGTATATTGAGAATAGCGGGATATAGTGTTCTACGTCAAGACCGAGATGATGGATACGGTGGTGTGGCCTTAGTTATTCACTCTAGCATAAAATACCAATCATCCCAGGTTCATAATGTCAATCCTGGAATTCAGATACTGCGGGTTAGAATTTTGAATTGCACTAACATAAAGAATATAGTTTCAATATACTGTCCATCACATGTTCGAACAACGGCTGGTGACTGGGACACGGTTTTTAATATGTGCCAGGATAAATCTTTAATAGCCGGAGATTTTAATGGCCACCACTCTTGTTGGTCATATAAGACGGATCCCAGAGGAATTCAACTTTTTGATACTATACTAGACAAAAACTTTGTTTGTTTGAATAATGGGTCACCAACTAGAGTCAAATTAGTTAACGGTAGGCTGCAAAAATCATCCCCTGATGTTACGTTTGCTTCGAACGACATTGCTTTACAATTTATCTGGAACGTGTCCAATGAGTGCCTGGGAAGTGACCATTTGGTCATAAAGCTCGCCACATACACTTCGTCGAACACAGTTGGTGATAAAAAGCGAAATTTCAAGAACGCTAACTGGGAAAAATATAGTAAGACTCTTCATGATGCTTTGATCGGTTTTTCTTTGGGAGATAATCCTCAAGAGGCATATAACGTATTTATTAGTGCCATAAATAGTGCTGCAGACTTACATATTCCTGTTGTAAGGGTTTGTCAAGATCCCCTTCGCCTTAATAAATTTACCCCGAAGCCATATTGGAATGTTGACATCTCTCGTGCTGTTGCCGAAAGAAGATTAGCACTGGCAATGTTTAGACGGAATCCTACGCCTGAGAATTTAACTATTCTGAAGATGAAGGTTGCATTAGCACGGAAATTGATTAGAAAAGCCAAACGTCTTTCCTGGCAAGCTTTTTGTAATAGTATTGATCATACAATATCATCGAACGATATGTGGCGCCGGATGAAGTGGCTAAAGGGGTATAAACTTCCAGGATCTTCAAATATTGATAAAGAAACTGCAAGCAATCTCTTACAGAGTATATCGCCAGACTATGTGTCTCCCATGAAACCTCAGTTTTATTCCGTTAACCACGCTCTTGAAGGTAAAATTTCGATTCATGAATTAAATCGCGCTATTAAATCAAAAGATACGGCGCCAGGTCAGGATTGTATTTCCTTCTCAATGATAAAATACCTCCCTATGATTGGCAAACAAATTTTAGTTCATCTATACAACACATTTCTTGAAATAGGGTTTGCTCCAGTTCAGTGGAGAAATGTCAAAATAGTCCCTATACCTAAAGCCGGTAACGACAATCAAACTCGTAATGTTCGTCCGATTGCCCTTATATCTTGTTTGTGTAAAATTTTCCATACAATTTTAAAACATAGGTTAGAATGGTACTTAGAGTCTAAAAATATCTTCTCAGAGAACACTGTGGGTTTTAGAAAATCGCGTTCTTGTTTAGATGCTCTTTTTCGATTGGTTTCCCAAATTCAACTAGGTTTTAGCAGGGATCTATTTACTTTAGGATGTTTTATAGATATAAAAAATGCGTATAATAATGTTGACATTTCGATTTTGTTAAACACTTTGGATAACATTGGGGTGGGTTCAAAAATTTGCCATTACTTATGGGATTTCTTGAGTTCTAGACAATTAAATTTAAAGTATTCAGATAATTGTACCTTATCCAGAACGACAGGGCGTGGTCTCCCACAGGGTGATCCTTTATCCCCTTTATTGTTTAATGTAGATACTATGCACATTTGTAAAAGTATCGTTAATGTGTTTACCTCGCAATATGCTGATGATTTTGTTTTATACGGTTCATACAAAGTTGTTGTGGATGGTTGTCGAAATATGGAGTTAGCGCTAAAAACCTTTTCAAAATTGATAGAAAATCTTGGTCTAGAGGTATCTGAAAGGAAAACTAAACTTTGTTTATTTAGTAAAGGATGTAAAAGACAGGACGTTAATGTGTCCATTCAAGGGTCTAGACTGCAGGTTGTGGATTCTGTAAAATATCTAGGCATTTGGATTGACCGGTCTCTTAAGTGGGGTAAACACATAAACGAGATTACTCACAAAGCTGTTAAATTTGTCAATGTACTCAAAGTGTTGTCTGGATCTGGCTGGGGCGTGCACCCTATACATTTGAGAAAGTTATACATATCCATAGTTCGTAGTCGGTTAGATTATGGGAGCTTTCTATATGATACGGGTGTTAAATCTCATCTGGTTAAAATTGATAAAGTGCAAAATCAGTGTATGCGAGTTATAGGGGGATTTATAAAGAGCACTCCAATCCACGTTATGCAAAATGAACTTTGTTTGCAGCCTTTGCATTTGCGCAGGTATTATCTTGGTGGAAAATTTTGGCTACGATGTTTTAGTATTCGTAATAGTCTGACTGTAAAACTTGTTGACCAACTTTTTGATCACTGTAGTAGACCAGGTTATTGGAGTCGTAAGAAAAAGCCACTCATTACTGTCATATATGATTTATTTAAATCGACCCCTATGTATGTGTCGCCTCAGTTAGAAATGTTTAGTCTTGATACCTGGGTGCAGAATATTAATTTAGACAACATAGTTTCTTGTTTTATAGATGTAATTACTAGACCTAAAAGGTATTTGGATAGTACGTATTTAAAATTGAAATGCAAGGAATGGATTGACACAAAATTTAATGGTTTTTATAATATTTATACAGACGGCTCCAAAGGTAAAGATGGTTCAGGTGCGGCAGTGTTTGACCCCCAGACTAATACTAAAATTAAATTTAAAGTAAACAGTAATGTTTCCATAATGTACACAGAATTAGTTGCGATGTCAGAAGCCCTTGCTTATATAAGTTGTGTCAATTACAATAAATTTGTTATTTTAACTGATGCTAGAAGTGCTCTTCAACACTTAGCTCGGTGCACCTCGTGTTTTCGAGGAGTACCGATAGCTTATATAATTTTAGACACTATTAGAAAGTTAGAGAAGTCTGGGGTAACCGTTCACCTTCAGTGGATACCGTCTCATATAGGGCTGGAGGGCAATGAAGAAGCGGATAGGTTGACCAATGAAGCTGTTATGGATGGCATATCTTACAATATTGTTCCCTTTTATTCTGATGTAATACCGAAGTTGAAAGACAATGTACATAAGCTTTGGTCTGAATACTTTGAATACATGTCTGTAACCAAAGGTATCTGGTATAGAACGTTACGATCAGCACCTTGTCGATTTCCATGGTTCAGTCCACGTAGGTTAAGTAATAGGAATATTTTAGTTATTGCATTTAGAATACGATCTGGACACATCCCACTTAATAAGTTTGCATTGTTAATGGGGAAGACTAATTCCTCAAATTGCGCCGTGTGTGGAACTATTGAAGATGTCTACCACATATTGGTGGAATGTGTCCGGAATGAATCATTTAGGAATTGTATACCTAATAAATATATGTTTAATAGTGTGGGAGGATGTAATATTGCGTTATCGGACCCTATATCCAGTGACGCAATAATCTTGTATAGATTGGTTAAGTTTGGGCTAGACGTAAGAATTTCTTAAGACTATTTTTTTTTAAGACTATCTATTGTTGTAGACTTATGAGGACGACATGGTCGCTCTCTGTTTGTGAACCAAGTCCTTAATAAAGATTTAAAAAAAAAAAAAAAAAAGTCTGAGCAAGTCGCATATCTGCAGGAGGCAGTATTTACTGCGAAACTTGAACCCACTTCAATGAATATTCATATAGTTATTAACAATGTATTGGTTATCTCCACTTCTCAATGGATCTGAATCAAAATAATAACGAAAAACTAAATATGAGTGAAGATCGTAAAGTTTAAAAAGAGGAAGAATCGCAACTCAATTGGTCTTTAAGATACTATAAACATGAGAATGAGATGAATAGTTTTGTTGGAAGGCTCAATTTGATAGTAAAGCCGCGTATCCACTCGCGGCATCAATTGTCGCGCATTACCTGACGCTCAACATGTTTGGCAACGTTGCAAATCAATGCGCGACGTTGTCAGCTGGCGCGCAACATGATAAGTACATAGTAGATGCGTAAACAGTCAGCGAAATTAAACAAACAAAAGTTCCGCGCTAACTTTCAACATGTTGAGCCTTTACTACCAACAAAACTATTTACCCTACTCATAACATAAGAAAAAGAATGTCTATAGTATATTAGGTATCAGTGGCGTGGGTTTCCTATAACTCCATTCCTATCGCTTCACTTGCCATTTACCTTTTGGATGACCAAATCCCTGCCTATTATACAGGCTATGGCTTCCCTATGAAGGAGAACCAGCCTTCTCCCCTGGTAGGTATCCTCATTTGGTATTTGATATCTAATTTACTACATTTTGTTGTGCTTCTAGGGTGTGCCTACTATATTTTTTAGAATTAGTCATCTTGTTTCAAGCAGATAATTTCGCAAATGGATTAACATAAGTGGGATTACCAATACATAAAATTCCCGATATGCAACATTTCGGAGTTTCCACACATCGAACTTGTAAAATACGGAGGATAAGGTGGATGAAGATAAATAATATTGTGAACCTAACTAATTGAAATTATTCATTAGTATCTGACTCTATATATTAAATATTATTATAGATCTCTATAGATTTTCAAACAGGATTAATATTTTATCTCTCCATATTTTATTCATATTTACACCATTTACACTCTGGTCTATTTTTAACAAATTTCTGCATTATTATAATTCTAGCCGTTCAGAGCATTAGATTTCGTTCCGTTCTCCTCGCCTTAGAGCTATGCAGTATTTACTTTGTCTACTGGTATTTCGCGTAAGACTGCCTTTCTCCTCGTGTATCTCTCGAGTATAATTTTTATCGTTGTAACCAATTTGTCGTGGCACGCCGCAACCAGAGCTCGTGGTGGTGTTCACTCCGGCCGCCCGACATATTGGAGGCCTGATATAATTTGCTGCAGTTGTAAATGCACCATGTTGCTCGGTTTAGATGGGACTATGCCACTTGAATTGCCATATATGTCATATATACTTGACAATGCTTTTTATTATCTTGAACAAAATCACAAAGTGAACAAAGGATTAATATTTAGGTATTTTTAAATAACCGACACCTAAACAGTACCGTTTGACTTCAGTTACTTTTGAAGTGAAAACTTCTTTAGCCGCGTTGGGCACTTTTTGGTAGAGGAAAATCTTATGGATTCGCGTCACCGACATGACTGACTGATTGACTGACTTGTTGAAAGTCCGTTCAAAATTATTTTACCTCCGACTTGAACTTTATGCCGACGACATAAGGATTAATATCGTTTTGCGTTGTTGATCAATTGGTCTCGGGATCTCGGTTAGACGAAATATTTCTTAATAAAATATTTTTTTTTTCGCACTACTAAAACTCCGAACAATGCTTGATCTTCCAGGTACTATAATATAATATTGTTGAAAGCGGTATACCTAATTATTTTATAATTTATTTCTCTGAGTTGTTGTTAATATTCGTGTATAATATAAAATGGATGGGTGAAATCTCGTGCGTTCACGTCACCGACATGCTTAAAGCAGTATACATGTATACAGCTGACATATTGTGTAACATAATATAAAGTGTGTAACATAATATTATCTTATAAGTGAAATTGAATGGATTTAGTGAAAAGTTCAATGCGTAGATACAGTTTTCACTTCTATCGGCAGTCCCTATTAACTGCCAATTTTCAAATTATAGATTAAAATAATATGGTTATTACTTAATTAAACGACTATAGAGTCTAACTCTAGGGATATGAAAGTGAAGATTGTAAGTTTGATCATTGCTCAAGTAAGTATTGGATGAATTTAAAAAACCATCATAATTATATTATAGACGTATTATTATAGATGAGGCATGTCGAGGAAAAAAGTGTCTACACCCAAATAAACATAGGGTTGTTTGGGGCCATTTAAGTTTGTCATTTGTCATTTTGACATCTGCTTTCCGCAGTATATTCAGTCTTTTGAAATTAAGATGGCGTAACTTTTTCTTCTATGAAGATTTTTTCCGTCATGTAATGCACGTCATAGTCCATGCTTAGTTTTGAAATCTTTGTCATATAGTTACATAAGACAAAAGAAGTAGGTACGTCAGTTAATACTTAGTATACAATAATCCATATTCTCTACCTCTTATTTTATTTCCCTTTGACTCTTATGGGAAACATAAAATGTGCATAAGTATGTTCTAAACAACCAATACCTACAACGAAAAGCGAAATCGAACTCATAAATAGCCTGCTACAAATACTTGTCCACCAAAGCGCGTATAATGTGGCCGTTCTAATGCGACACTCGGCAGGTCTCGGTTCGACGTCCGGCCTTAGCCCAGTAGTGACGTGAAGGGGCCTAGCCGACGTTCCCCTCTAAATGCCGATCGAATAAGGCCGTTTGATTAAACACATGTGCTCGAAAGGCCGTTCACTACACTTGCTACTACTACTTAAACCTCTAACGTAGCACTAGTAGATACGACTAGAATATTAGATACTAGATGTTGCACGCGACTTCGTGCGCGCAAAATTTAATCTCGATGAAACTGTACACTTTTTGGCTTTAAAAAAGTAGCCTATGTCCTTCCCCGTGGTCTACTCTATATCTGTGCCAAATTTCATGACGACCGGTTAAGTAGTTTTTACGTGAAAGCGAAACAACCAAACTCACATTCACGTTTATAATATTAGTAAGGGAGAAATGAAACTTGAAATATTAACTTGGCTGACTGGAATTAGCAAACGACATAACACAGCAAATGTTAATCATAGTTTTAGAAGGGTTTTAAGAGGTTAGCTCTCACAAACTTAAGCAAATCTATCAGGGAACAACTAAACATGGAAAAAGAAATAAATCTGACTCTAATTTCACGTAAGCGTAATACACACTGCACAAATTTTTTGACTATAATTAGATTATTGATAAGATCAGACTTGACGGGCATGCAAATGTAACTTTGTGTCAAATATTAGAGGCACCTAAACTATATTCATGATGCACAATAAATCTTAGCTCAAGTTACGTAACCAAGCGTGTGTGAGATTGCAAAAGCGCCGCTGGTTTCGCAATATTTAAATATTCACAACGTAAGTGATGAGGGCACTAGTGAGGTAAGCACTTGCATCACCCTGTTAGAAGAGGACTTCTCATTCAGCAGGCATATTAGTCAACCAACGTTGGAGACAAATGAATTAGATGATTGCTCATCACAAAAAAAATCGGTTCAAGTCTGTAAAGTCGGTTTACTGACGATAGTTGAACGTGACGTCATAATAATAAATGGAACTCCTCAGAGCGAGGTAACGCCGCATGAGTCATGTTTTTTCGTGCGTGCAGCCGGCTCCATCGAATTATAAGACGTTGTCACGTCAAAAAAGTCAGGAAATGAAAGGAGTAGTAGACGTATAGTTGTAAACAGAAAATCGAAATGAAAAGTATGAAGTCAGGATCAAAGCAAATTAAAGTACACAATTTTTCTTGTGCTGATCAGTTCAATAGCTATATTATTTTCAATTTATTTATACTATGTCATAATTATATTTAAATATTAATCATATTAAGGGTAAAATATATTCTAAAACAAACTCGCAAATTGCCTCGAGCAAAAGGAAAAAGCGTCCAGCGCGCGTAGCATAACCACCGTAGCTAAATGGTTTCTGTTTCTGAAGAATAAACAAAATGACATATTGATAAAGGAAAGCTGTCCTTTTCTCCATATCATCTGTCAGTATGTCTATTCTTGTGTAGACAAAACGCAATTCTATAGTCACGGTAAGCGTGCTGAAATACCTCTACTGCGGAATTGAGATGCCAATTCAACAGTACACTTAAATTTAAAACTAACGGCCGAATACTGAAACGATAGTTAAATTAAGTGACGCTCATGTCGCATGCTGTCCTTGTCATTCGGCTAGCAGAAACAGTGACAGCCTGTGAATGAAATGAAAGGAAGGCTCTTAATTTTAATAAATTTTGATTAGCGTTTCTTGTTTTGCTAGAAATTTTCATCTAACAAATGTACTAAGTCTCAATGTATATTAGGTTTTATAATCAATTACGGATATTTTGGGCATATGATCTGCTTATGTAAATGAAAATGAAAATTATTTTAAAAAAAATCAGTTTAAAAACAGGGCGCAGTAATAGAGTTGCAACAGTTAATTGATATGTAGTGAAAATAGGTTTAATGAAATATATGTGAAGAAAAATTGTAAAAGTGGCGCGTGAATTTTAAAATACATGACCTTATCAGGGCGCTTTAAAACCCCAGGACGCTGATTTAAAACTATCCAGGACACCCCAGGACACTGAAAAAACTAGGACATGTCCTGGGAAAACAGGACGGTTGGCAACCCTAAATTACATGAATATGCTAGTAAACTGAAACAGTAGCTCAAGCACTAACAATTATTGACAACGAAGAATTTGTAACGTTATCTACTGAAAATTGTATAGACGCTGTCATGGTTTTCATACACTTGGCATTCGATGTGGATACGAGTACTTTGACGAATAAAATGTTCGTTCTTGGCGTACAGAAGCAGGTATAGTCTATGAAAAAATAATAAAGTTGACCAAAATGATGCATAAACCGTGTATTAATAACCAATCATAGTAAGCCGTTTTGACATAATATGTACGAGTGATTTATTGACATTTACTGCTTTTGACGTGATAACGTCTTATAGTTTGATTGAGCCGGCTGCATGCACGAAAAAACATGACTCATGCGTTACCTATTACCAGCGTTACCTCGCTAAATATGACGCATAGCCGTTACCTCAGCTAGCCGCGCCTTAGGTATGTGAGCGGTGGGACGGAGAGGCGGGGGCGCTTAATGTTATTACTCAGTTCGGCGCCGGACTTCACGGCGGCAACACGCCTACCTAAGGCGCGGCCAATTAGTTCCATGCGCACTATAAACATGACGTTGTCACGTTCAACTATCGTCAGTAAACCGACTTTACAGATAACCGATTTTTTTAGCGCGAATGTACTATAGTGTAGTGTGATCATTCTCAATACGCTCGATGAGTAGTGAACTCGAATCGTCCTCACATGGACAGATGGTCAATTCTCGTAATTAAAAATGTTCGATTCGCTCGAAGCGAAAAGGGTCGCTTCAGTATCAACTATCAAGTAAAGCGTGTCGTAAAAAAAATGTGCGCGTGACAAAACATACTGAGACTGCAACCATACTGAGAATTGTAATTTTTTTATTACGAGAATTAGTGCCAATTTCACTCACGCCTCTTGAAGTTAATTGTTGATTAAATATCATGTTTAATCTCTCTTGTTCCTCGTATTATTAATGAAAGAGAAGGCATCATATGTTGACAAACGAATGACACTAACAGGCGTTGGTGAAATTAGGATTTAGCCTTCTGATCTGTGTCCCAGTAATATTGTTATAATGGCGACAGCGGATGATGATGATGAAAATAAAACGCAATAATCGTCTAACGTATTGGCCGAGAAATTAATATGTCGTGTTATCTGTATATAACGCGTTTACTGACTGATCATATTATGATGACTCCATTTGTCTCAATCCCTCTTTATGTGAACGTATTGTACCTACCAACATCGGTGCGCCGAGTACGACCATGACTCACCGACCTTGACAGAGACAAAGAGCACGGTGTACAGTATAATGAGTGAAGTCACCATCGTGTGATCCGACTCACGGACAGATCCTGATCCAAATCCCGATGACCCGAATACACCAATGGTAGAATGGTGTGGCCCATTTATAATTCTAACTATGGTATTTTTCCCAGCGTGTGAATTTTATCGAGATGGTAAAAAACAAAACATTTAATAAGAAGTCAATTCTGTGGCGATGGTAGAATATACACGAGCTTGTTTGTTTACATTTGATAAATTTTGTTGATGCACTTAAGTCTTAAGACCACCGAATTGGAGGTCATCGAACAACATTGTCTGTGGATGATAAACAATGTTCCCTATAGTTAGGACTCGGGATCCTGCTTAGTGTCTAATATCCTGCATTAAGTCATTCCCAATTAAATTACGCACGTGTTTTGCTGAGAATTTACAAAGTCGCAATTTCATATTTTATAATTTTGTTTCACCCAATGTCTAACTGGTAGAAAATGTCCTATGGAAATGAGTCCGATATTGTATACATTTTATGCATTTTAAATAGTAGGTAAATAGTGAATTTATGAATGCTCGAGGCAAGTCCGTAAAACTACACACACCGTCATATTTAGCGGAACATAAAATAAAGGTTTGATATCAGTATCATATAAGGTTGCTGGCTGGTTTATACGTCATTTAATTTAAAAAGAAATATTTTCAAATTAAGAAAACAACTGAACATCACATTTTATGCAATTGTTTTAATTTTATTCAAATACACCTTATCTGGAGCGAACTTCTTCCTTCTTAGTTTGATTTAAAATTTTATTGAAATACTGTTTTTTGTTAGTTTTTTTTAATCGCGTATCTTTTTGGAGTTGAGGACTGTATTATGCCTGACTTAGCCCCAACGGAGATTGCCAGGGCACTCGAAATGCGAAGAAATGGTCAAACCTACAGAGTGATACCCAGAGATCTTCGTCGACCAGTTTCAACGATCCATCGCAGTATCCAACGGTTCAGGGAGACCTGTACTTATGTGAGAAGAGCAGGACAAGGCAGAAAAAGATGCACTTCGAGTAGGGATGATCGTTTCATTCGGCTTCGTGTACGTAGGAACCCCCGTTTGACGGCCGTCCAAGCCCGACATGAGTTAGAAGCGGTGCGGGGTGTAACCGTAAATGAGTGTACGGTACGAAGAAGGTTCGAAGAAGCTGCTTTGGGTTCATTTGTGCCCGCCAAGGCTCCAAGGCTCGAGGTAAATCATCGTAGAAACAGGTTAACTTTTGCTCAGAAACATCGACTTTGGAACGCGGACCAAAGGTATTGTTTAGTGATGAGTGCAGAATTCTCTTAAATCAAATTGACGGCAGGCAAAGAATATACAGACGCAAAGAAGAACGATACATTCAGACAAATTTTGAAACTACAGTTGCATACGGTGGTGGATCAATAATAGTTTGGGCGGGCATTAGTTTGGGAGCTCGCACAGACTTGGTAATGATTGACAGAGGGAGTCTGACTGCAGACCGCTATATCAGAGAAGTTTTAGAAGAAAATGTCGTACCGTTTGCCCCATATATCGGTGACGATTTTGTTTTTATGCAGGATAATGCTCGGCCGCATACCGCTCGGGTAACTCAAGCTTATCTTAATGATATGAATATCACTGTTATGGAGTGGCCGGCGAGATCACCGGATATGAACCCAATAGAGCACGTTTGGGACTTGCTGAAAAGAAAAGTTAAGTCCAGAATTCCAGCTCCTGCCAACGTGGGTGAACTGCGAATCGCCGTAGTTGAGGAATGGCGGAGACTATCCCAGGAGACCATCGATAACATCATTCTCAGTATGCCTAGACGGGTAGAAACTTTAATAAGAGCACGTGGAGGAAATACGCGATATTAATCACTATTTTTCTAATTTAATTAATTGTTATTTTAATATTAATTTTCACTTTTCCCGGTTACATGAAAAGTTCAAAAATGGACCATTTTTTACAAATAGCCTTTACTCGCAAAATCTGTTCTTAATGTGATCTCATTTTAAGTAAAACAAATGAAACTTTAAATAACAAAAGAAGTGTAGTAAGTAGATTTTAAAATAAAACCATATTTTTTTAATTATGGACCTTTTTTTTGTGTTCCGCTAAATATGCCGGTGTGTTTATTATAGGGACGATGACTGAAAGACGATGTATGTTTGTGACGACAGGCAGTCACTACGTGCGCCTGTCAGCGATATGTAAGAGTGTCAGTTTTCGGGATAATAAAAGGCCACCGCTCGGGGTCACCACTGTAGGGGTTTTTACTTCTCACATTTAACTCAGTCTTACAGGTCACATAAATTAACGAAACGAATTATCGACTAACTGGCGTTTTATTATCCCGAAAACTAACACTCCTATATACCGACAGAGCCTCACGCAGGGACTGCCTGTCGTCACCAACATACATCGTCTCTCAGACACAAAACTGCTGACCCTCGCACGTTCACACATACATGGTCCCTACACGGAGTATATAGTACAAGAAATACGCCAACATTATACATAGATCTCAAGAGTCTAGATATGGATCTCAAAAGTCCTACATAATGGTCACCTCAAAGCGAACATACAGTACATTGCGAAGACGATAAAAGTGTACCTAAACAGGCGAGGTTGTGCTGCGAGAATTTTAATTACATCGCCAATAAAACGAAACAATGAACACATTGCGAATTGACACAACTCACCACATACTACGTCTTAACACCTCACGTCAGTGACCTCGTCTGTGTCTTTGGAAACTTAATCTGGTGTAACTAAACACTCATTTGGGTATTAAAATTTTTGTAAACTAATAACTTGGTCATTTGGGAAATATTCTCTGGAACTTCATAATACTGAAGTTTTTCGTAGTAAACAGGGGGTCTAAAAAGGCCACTTTAGGTGTTTCATACATTTTTTTCCATACAAAAACCGTGAAATGGTAAAATGGCTACATGTTTCATCTTTTCACAGCTTTCAATAGAAATGCATAAAATGGCGCACATAATATGAGTTGAAAGAAATATATGAACCATAATATGGAACACATAAAGTGGCCCCGAGTTTAATATTTTAGACCCCCAGTTTAACATTCTGGTTTGGGTTGGCCAATTGGAAAAGGCAATTTCTAAGCTTGCCCAGTTCCCAACTGGCTGGAACGATTTCGTACGAGAATTTAGATCACCTACTACTATTAGAAACGTGTAAGTTTGTGAGGATGGATAGATAGATGGAATTATGTTTGTTACTTTTTCACGCCAAAACTACTGAACGGATTTTGATGAAATTTAGTATGGTAGTAGTTTAAAACCTATGTATTAAATATTAGCACATAGACTTCTTTCTATCCCGAAAAAGAACAGTGTTCCTGTGGAATACTTATATTTACGGGGGCGCATCCGCGGGCAAAAACTAGTATTATATACTATGAAGTTAAGGAAAAATCTGATAAAATATAGGAAGCCACCTATTGGCATGCCAGGCTCTAACCTGACTAATGGCTGACCAAATATTATCAGGCTATCGCAAACGCTCCAGCTAACACACACACTACACACTCTGCACTGCACTCAAACAACGTGTGATAACTCCAAGGACTCTCGAGTGTCAACAGTTTTTGCAACATTCTACCCACATGAGGATGACGTTATAATGGCTTGTGTCAATATTTATATTTATCCATCACGTGTTACCGATATTACTCATCGAGTGAAGTACGAGTTATTGGACTCGAGGAAAAATTTTGCTCACTGACTTTTTTTGTTCTTGCTATAAATTTGGCTAGAATATGCTTAAAGCAAAATGGCTCTTGAATTCAAGTTCTTTTAAAGACAAAAGTAAGAGGAAACATTCCTTAAACACACAAAGTTTATGGCTCTTGATATTGGATTTGATATAACGAACGCGCTATTGAGTAGGTCTGCGTAATGACAAACTATTTAGCAATCTGTGGTAATATGCTACGGTTCATAAAAAATTCAATAAACAATATTGATAATACGTTAAAGTGTAAAATAGCATACAATGTAATACAGGTAATATACGCAATTTATGTACAGTACCCGGCGATAAATATTGCACATCGACCTTTGGAAAGAGACCAGCGGGTAATTTCGGCTTCGTAGAGCGTTATCTCTGTCGCACACTACCTATGTGATGTTTTGTCAGTCGTTGTTCAAATGCGATAGAGTGCGGTCGGTCGCGTCCAGTTCAAAATATATATTTAGAGTTGTTAACACCCCGAAATTTAAATAATTAAAAGCTGTAATTTTCCAAAATATACGTCAACATAATATGCACATTTTTTTTTAATTTTATTTTACCCCAACCTAAAGCCATCACATATAGAAAAATTAATGTATTTTATACAAATAATAAAAAGAATTATCAAAAGAAGCAAATCATAATTATTGTTTTAACAGCTCATAAAAGATACCGGACTGTTTGTATTTCGTACGACAGAGATAACGCTCTACGAAGCCGAAATTAGCCGATTGTCTCTTTCCAAAGGTCGATGTGCAATATTTATCGCCGGGTACTGTAATGCTTCGCTAATAAAACCGCAATCAATTATTCTCAAATGAGCAAACAGAAAAACGTGACACAGGATTGACACAGCCCACTAACTACTGGAAAATCACGACGTACTGTTGATGTAATCCACTGTACTGTAGATCATAATGGTATATTACATCCTTAAGTAACTGAACGTAAATTTATTAAGTTATATATTAGAATAAGTCCTTTTGAGGATCGTATGAAACAACTTACTTCTATTAGCTGAGCATCTTGAAAGTGAAGCGAAACTTACCTGGAAATTAAAAAAATGGAATCGTTAAAGTACACACTATTCATTCAATCAGCAAAACGTCGATGTACGGAAAAAAAGTAATTTAAA
The DNA here is from genome assembly GCA_963565745.1 of Phengaris arion. NCBI lineage: Eukaryota > Metazoa > Arthropoda > Insecta > Lepidoptera > Lycaenidae > Phengaris > Phengaris arion. The sequence goes on along the minus strand of OY751449.1, from coordinate 17,216,309 downwards.
CAGTAGCAATTTATAAATAAATAGCGCCTCTTGTGTCTTCGTGTGAACTACATAACGAGTTAAATGCGGTCTTTATCAATATACAGACTGTTTATGCGTTAGATTTTAAGTTAATTTTCTTAAGGAACTTTGGTTCTCATATGGCATACTAGATGGCGCTGATTTGCCGCTAGATCACGCTATAGGCAAAGCGAACCTATTTGCATAAGATGTTTGTGAGGGCCTTACTAATGTGAAGTATTTTTGGGTTGTAAACCAATCAAGAAAAGGATTGTGTGGTTTTATGAAACTTAATAACAAAATAGCGTGGAGCACAAATGAGTACTAGTCTATACACTACACGGTCAGCTGATGCGAACTATAGGCGCCGCCATATTGGCCTCGGCTGCTCTGACGAGCGCCTTTCACTTTATCCCTACTCCGCGGCCGACCGTCACGCGACATGCAAAACACAGACGAAAAAGTTTGAGACGATGTAATAAAAGTTTCACTTTAAAAGTTTCACTTTAAAAAAAGTCTTTTGGATAAATTTTCAGTTAGTTTTTCGTTAGTAATTGTTTTATTTATGAAACATGATGATATGGCTGACTGAATACAATAATATTTCTAGGTATTCATCATAGGCATACCTCTACCTTTAACGTGAGTCATGAGTCATGACACATTTTTCACTGTTTGTACTGCGACTATAATATTATGGACGTGGCATTTCGAGGCTAAGCTAAGTGTCCGAACATTGAGTGCCCCGTTGACGCAATCGAGTTTCACATTTCACATGCAACTGCAACATGCAACTGCAACGTTGCACTTCAAAAGGCTGCAAAGTTATGACAAACAAGTGAAAAGATAAACGAGATAAAATACAGGCAAAACTATAGCTGAATATCGTCGATTGTTGTATTTAAGGTGCATAAGGTGTTTCATAACAATTACGAAATTAATGCCTGCTATGGCGGTCATTATAGGCCTGCTATAACGAGTAGTTCGATCGTTTACATCGTAGTTCGAATAATGTTCAACAGAGGCCAGTAAAAATTCGTTGTATGAAGAAATATGTTGGCTAAATAAACACAATAGCCCATCTTTGTGTATAAAAATATATATATATGACTGCTAGTTGCAACTATTTACTCAGTTCATTGTGACAATGGTTTGCTTACGGCCGGTATCAATAACCAATCTACCAATAACTATTTGTTAAAAACGTCGTCATTCAATCATTTGTTTTTTGCAAAACAAATGTGACGTTTTTAACAAATACTTATAGGTAGATAGGTCATTGAAACGGGCCGTTAATGTCTTAGCAAGCCTTTTTAGCCTTCGGAGTACTCAGAATAGAGTTATTATTTCGAGTACAATACAGCCTATTGAATTTTAAAACATCAAAAATTTTAAAACCACGAATGTTACTCTCACAATCTCACTCTGTGACAAATTAAACTATACATCTTATGCTAAAATCCTTCATGCCGAGTGTAGGGGTTCCTCCTAACCCTCTACAGCCTGGGATTACTTAAAACGTCATATAGCTTAAAGCCTAAGCATTACCTTCACAGCAGCCGGGAAATCATACTTATTACTTCGTTACGTCATAAAATATTCGAAGGCAAACGAAAGTTTACAACAATGGTCGGTCACGCTTGATCCACCATGTCGCCGCCATCACAATGTCATTGCCAAGGCCGCCGATAAGATGGCGCGTGCGCATTCCTCCGATATCGCGTTGCATTACTGCGAAATGCGAAATGCACGTTCAATTCCGTTTGATATTAAACAGGCCTATAGTCCAGTCATCTTAGGCCTGATTAGGTGAATATCTTGGAAAATCGACATACCCTTGTACTTGTATTTTGGCATCCTGACTGAAAACTGTTCTCAAAATTCACATATAATTGGATGGTCGCAAGTTTTAAAGTCAGGGGTCAAAGGTCACAAAAATCGTTTTTGAAAAAAAATACTTTTTTTGCAAATATCTCGTTGTCTATGGGTTTTACGTTATTTGTATTTATTATCAATATTGCAGAAAATTAAATTCTCTACAACTTTTGTATTTAACATTTTTTCATACCTTGAACTGTTTTCGAGATAGAGGGCGGAGAGCGCGCGCTCAGAGCATCATGTGAGGACCTCACATGATGCTCTGAGCGCGCGCTCTCTCACTCTCACCTCACAGTGAGGTCAACTGGTAGTCCCGATCAAAAACTCCTAATATTAAGGTTATAAATTATTGCTAAATATATAATTATCATTTATTATTAACTTTTACTTTTTAAGATGATAGTGATCATCAGAATAGTGGTTTGATGACTTGAACCGTAACATGTTTAAGTCAAAGAGGCTCGATAATGTTAAGACGCAATTAGTCGAGGGGCAAAATTAGAGTTTACAGGAAGGATAAACATTTACTTTATCTTGAAAAACCCTAATATTCTGGGAAATATTTATAATTGTTTTAAACACTTACGGATTGTGTCGCGGTGCACTTTTCGGGAGGACTGTCCTCCCGTGACCACGGCTGCTGGAAAGTAGCCGAAACGTCGGGAATAAGAAAAGTGCACCGCGACACAATCCGTAAGTGTTTAAAACAATGAACAATATTCGCGTAAACCTAAGAAATCAATAAATATTTATAATGTCATTACCAAAACCTTTTCTTAATGTCGTGACATTAAGCACACCTAACAGCGGTGTTGTGACAGTGACGTGATCAATTAGCAATCAAAACAGTTTTCAATTATAGATTACCTAGGAACTTTCAAATGACGGTTTTTAAATTCGTGACATCTGGCACCTTTTTGACACGACAAGGACCGTCGGGCTCCCATGCGCCGCCTGGTGACAGAAAAAGAATCGAATATTCTCATTGACCATTTTTGATACCACTTACGCCACCAGATGACGCTTTGTGTGCGTTGGGTCTGCCCCCTAACGGCAGAAAAAATATCAAACACCTCATTGGCCAGACATGTGCAACTGTTTCCATTATCTTGATATAAACATCAATTGAAGAAGACAACTTAAAATCCTATGTATATATATATATATATATATATTATAGAACCAAAAGATTAACTTGGGTATTATTAACCTGTTTGTATAAGAATGCTTCATTTATCAGGGGTTACTAATAATTCCTTCTAATATTTTACAACAAAAATATACCGTTCTTTTATCTTAGCGTTTATCGAACGTCATGTTGAAAGTCACCTTCAGTCACGGAGCGATTATGTCAGAAGTTCATGCATTCCTCAGCTCATGTGCATTGGTCACGCAGGGGCCGCCGCGTGATTGCCACACGACGTTAGTTATCGGAATTATTCCGTAATCAACAGTTTTACGGAGCCATAAACACGAAATAATTTTGCCCATCATTCGGCAGTAAGAAACAATCCTTAAACTTTAACGACAGAAAAAACTTAGACAATTTCTGTTTTGAATGTTAGTACTAAAAGTAAATTAGTGTCTTATTAAGAAAAGTCAGGAAAACCCGGAACCACCGAGCAGCATTGAATGTGGATGAGGCGAAAAAATCGCATTAAATATAGGTCGTACCTGTAGTAGAGACTCATAGGAGTAGGCGGAGGCCTCCTATAGGAAACTACCGGCGTAGCATGTAAAATACGCTGCTGTTAATAAACGGAAGCATTGTTTTATGTTTGCTTCCATATATATAGGAAGTACTTCCAAAAGTCATCAGGCAAGCGGCCGTGCTCAGCTTACTAAGTTAATTTTATATCGACAGCATTGGAAGTGGTTTTTCGTACTTGTAGTTTTAGTACCTCGGAAGTGTTTTCACTTTGCCTTCGGTAGACATGACTGGAATATCTGATACGTATTAAGTATTATGCGGGTCCTGTACTTTCCAGCATTTTCTCCATTTGCTACCTATTATGTGATGAAAATATTGTATTGTAATTAAACTTTATTGAACGACTACAGGATAATACGAAATTTCTCATTATTGTTGTTGTATTAGGTCAGTTATATGTTTAATGGCAGTATAGCCCCTTTAGACATTCCTTTAGAAAATCCTCTTTCTCTATCAGCATTCAAAAGTTTTATGTATTTACTTTTTAGAAATTCCGGTCTAGATTCTCCTAGACTCGAAGACCATCAGGAATAAATTATCTTTGGACTATCAACCTTTATATTCGAGTAATTTTATAAAACTTTGATGAGTCCCAAGTCCCAGCTACCAAAGCCAGGCAGCGCTCGTCAAGTATTCTCCTTTAAAAGTGTTCGGTTTGCGGATCACGTTTCATAATGTTGAAAACCGATCACATAGAGCATTTGATTTGGCTTCGGCGCCAACGGCGTATGCTTGTACAGTGTTAAGCGGTAGCGATTTAGTTTAAGCAAGTATTTGCCACTATACCTACTCACGATTTATTCGTAGACGTAAACTTGCTTTAAAGCGGACATTTTGTGTGTTTAAAATATACACAGGATGTATTGTGTCATGTTACGCAAAACCGTCGTTATCATGTTTGTGTATTTGTTATGTTGTTTGAAGCAAATCCTTCACAGACAGTATGCCTAAATTCTAATTACGCTATTAGGTTTAGGGGTCTTCTAAAATGCCTGACTTGTGTATTATTCTTTTTCGTCTCTCGTGCAATCCAGAGCAGGCAATCTCTGTTTTAACTACATTACAAAACTCGCTTCTCTCATGACCAAGAGCACTATCTTAATTGAGTGTGGCTGCTTATCGCATACGTGGACGCGTTACAAACTATACGTTGGTATTCGCCAGCCAGCCCACCATTACCATCGCTTATCCGACTGAATAAAATATACGCACTTGCTAGCTGAGGCGGCGGTTTTAGCATTACCATTGAACATGGAATAAAATAAGGGCATGTTTCACGTATAAATAGGTGACAAAAATGTTTAAATTTTTACATAAATTGTTCTGGAAAGTAAGATAGGAACATTGATAACAGTTTCATTTCAAGGAATTTATGTAGGTAATGATTCCGTGAGAACCACAACTTCAATTGAAAATCTTCCTGTACATTCTAAATCTTCCTAGTCCAAAAATCCCATAAGATTTTAAGGTCAGTTGCCACTAACCAGTTCTGACAAATGAAGCTCGAAAATTCCCAAATTAAAGATTGGAGTCTGACTTTTGGAACAATCCATTGCGAAGAATAAGTAAAAAGCACACAGAACTTGAACGATAAACAAGAGAGTTGCGAAACTTCCAATCACGTGCCATACATATGAAGTTCGGGCTTCGTGAGACCGCTCGACTAATGTTCGCTGAAAAGTTTCAGACGCGTGGCTTGAATTTCCCCTACATTACTTTAACTCTGAAGCTGAACTGTAATTACCAGAGCTCTCTCACTGTTAATCGAAAATGCAACAGCGACAAATTCAAGAAATCTGCGATGGGCCAACAAGAAAAAAGTGCAGAAAATTAGTTTTTTCTTTGTATTGAAAACTCTTAAAAATCTTGTATGATATCATGATTTTTTAACTTTTCTATCTAATATATCTGTGAGCCAAGAGTGATGTTACATCCCAATTTCCATCCCAGAAATACCAATGACTCCTTATTTCTGTGATGCTGATGCCTGGTATCAGCTCTGAAGCATGTTGATACTGACGACTATGCAATGTGTAGACAGGCAGAGGTCGGGAGGTGTTGAGGTCACGCCCTGCGGCCGTGGCAGGTCGTTGCTCCGTCCCCCACCCTTCTCGATGCAATCTTGCGCAGTCTGTTCGGGCAACCTCGTGAGTCGCGAATCGATAATCTATTTTCAAAGAAATGTAAATATTTAGTAATGTTAGAAATGAGAAAACACACTACAAACTTCTGTCAATCTATTATGGCGCAATTACCTACCACTGAAATTAATGAAATTTGGCACATATAGGTAGACTAAACGGAGAAGGCGATAGGTTACATTTTCTCCCGGCAAAATAAACTGTTAGTGCCGACATGCGACTTTCTTTTAAAACAAAGTTGCGGGCAATATTTAACTACGCCATAATATAGCAAAATTTCATCATACTGAAGTCCTATTTTATAAGTCCACGTTTCAGGAAATCTATGAAATGTTTTTCCTGAACCGTAATTCAATGTTGGTAACGTTATTTCTTAACTAAATTTACAGACTTCCAGGAAACGCAATATTACGATACAGATAAAATTGGATTCCTGTAGATTCTAGATAACATAAACATTACAGAACCTCGTCTGTGCGGCGTGCCAGATCAGAAATCAATAAAACAATATATTTTAATAAAAGAGAATCCTGGCAGAGTATCAAATGCATACTGATTCATCTTCGTAAATATCGAGCATCATCATTGTCTGTCTCAATTCGCTGGAGCCGTTAGAAAGGGACGGCATGGATGAAAGTTTTGATAAAGGGCCAGTGACGCGGATCCATTGAGGCTGACTTGCGTAAGCGCAGTGACACTGACCAAATACGGTCTGCTGGCGGTGCCAGAGCTGTAATTAATGTTTCCTCGTCAACATAATATATGTCGTGAGTCGTGATACATTGTGGATATGACGCAAGTTAATATCACTTGTGGTTCTTTATTTCCATGGAGCTTAATGGGAAATTTGTGACAATCACATCGGGAAGGAAGTCTCTTTGCAAATTCTGTGTCGAGTAATTGGGTATTTCCCTGCATGTAAAAATTTAGTTATTTCAATACATTCCGACATAATTAGGTATAAAAACCCCTGTATGTAAAATTAACTGGAATTATGACTTCTGCAATTGGTTCAGAAGAACGGCGTAACTGCCCAACTGACTCTCCGTTTATAAACATACAATAAACATCCGCACATATTGTTTTCATTTCAGCATCCAGCTCAGTATATTTATTGAAATAAATAATTTTAACGTGCCGAAAATATAAAAAGTTAATTGGTTCTGGCACGACCGGCTGGAGGGGCGCCAAGTGACGTCACAAACTACTGACCGACTGTCAGGTAGCGAACTGACACCTTACTATTCGATACATTGCCGTAAGTTTTCACGGTGTGTAGAGACAAACCAACACTTACGCATATTACAAAAAAGCCACCACTCAGAAGCACACTGCCGACCTTTTAGGCTAATGGCTGCGGAAGCGAGATGCGATTACATTTTGGCGCCAGTTTTCTGATGTCATTTCGGTTCCCAAGTCTATGGTTGGTGTTTAGGTAAGTTTCTATGTGTAGCAATTTATGCCTTCGTCACAGATTACTAAATAGTTACTACGTAGCCTTCGTTGAATCAGGGGAACGTGATTTTGCGGCCTAGTTGTCGAATTTGGTATAAAATCAATTTTTGTTCCCGCTAACCGAGTCGAACTTGAGAGCCGTCCATTTACAGAGTTGTACAAACAGGATCTGAACGGTACAGGCAGTGGGCGCTCCGGTCAGGTAACGGACCGGCTTACTATGGGCCAAAAGCCCTTTGGGAAATTCGTTGACGCATACCGATTACCGATGAGTGCGCGTAAGAGTTGGTTAGCAATCTAACTCCTTCTGTAAGCTGTTCAGATCTAATCTATCTATATATATATTTGGTCCTTACATATGAAATTGGCGTTTTGTACTGGTCACTGTGATCTCAAACATATCATCTTTGGTTAGGAATTCCAATTTCAAATGTATATCGCTATTTACTCATGCATTTGTGTTTCGAAAACAGTAATTCATTTGTTTTCTTCTTTGCGTCACTCTGTTTACAAAATGGAGAACTTGAAATATCGTACTATTTTCGAGTACGAGTTTCACCGTGGCACCAGTGCTGCAGAAACGGCAGTGCGTTTTTGGTTCTACCGTTTTCGTTCTGAAAATTTCAACATGCAGAACAAGCCCCGTGGACGGCCGGAGACCAAAGTTGATAATGAAGAATTGAAGGCTATTGTGGAAGCGGATCCATCGCAAACCACGTCCGAGTTAGCTGCAGGCTGCGGTGTTAGTGATAAAACTGTTTTATTCCATTTGAAGCAAATTGGTAAGGTGAAAAAGCTTGAAAGGTACCTCATGAATTGAGTGCAGCAAACCGACAAACGCGCGTCGACTGCTGCGTTACATTACTCAACCGGCACAATAATGAAGGGATTTTAAACCGAATCATTACCTGCGATGAAAATTGGACCCTGTACGATAATTGGAAATGCTCATCGCAATGGCTGAACCCTGGCGAACCAGCCAAAGCCTGCCCCAAGCGAAAATTGACTCAAAAAAAGTTACTTGTGAGCGTTTGGTGGACTATAGTGCCGATATCGTTCACTACAGCTTTCTTAAATCTGTATAGACGATTACGGCAGATGTCTATTGCCAGCAACTGCAAATCATGATGGAAAAGCTAGCTGCTAAACATCCGAGGTTGGTCATTCGCTCTAGGCCACTGCTGCTTCAGGACAACGCTAGACCACACACTGCACAACAGACGGCTACCAAATTAGAGGAGCTTCAATTAGAATGTCTAAGACATCCACCGTACTCCCCGGACCTTGCTCCAACAGATTACCATTTTTTTTTTTTCGAAATTTGGATAACTTCTTGTAAGGGAAAAAATTCAACTCCGATGGCGTCTCTTCAACGTCCAAAGCGCCTTCAAAGATTTTATTGATTCCTGTCCGAATGGTTTTTTTAGTAAAGGTATCAATGAACTACCTGTGAGATGGCAAAAGTGCATAGCAATGGTATATACTTTGATTAAATAAATATATTATATTTAAAAAAATCTACTTTATGTTCCTCCTTTACAAAACGCCAATTTCATATGTAATGACCTAATATAAAAGCCAAAGCTGATTGATTGATGTATCAACGAAGAGGCCGAACCCTTAAGGCTAGAAATTTGAAATTTTGCACACGTATTTGTCATACTCAAAGTTAATTTTTTAATCTCATATTGGGTGAATCTCCGCTCAACGCACACTCGCCCATATAAAGGAAGATTTTTTTTTTCTACAACAATTATTTTTCTGCCTAAACGTCTATACTCTATAAATAAGCAGTAGATCCTTTGCCTAAAATATCCGTCATTGATTTTACCGCACCTTGTATTGTACATTTCAATTGACATTCACATTGGTAGCATGTGTTCTATTTATTCTCATTGTTTACGTTTGTGTTTAAATGGGTTATGGATCTGAACCGTAGAACAGTATAATGATTGATATGGAACGAGTCATATGTATATACTTTGCCTCCACAAAAGTAATAAAGAGCAAGCCAGGGGTGTGGCAAACCCCAGTCACGCGAAAATCTTTGGAAACTAAGGCAGTAAGTACATTTAAAAATTTCAGTAGCTGGGTCTTTTGAAATTTTCAGTAGCTGGAAGATTAGATAAGATACTTGAGTCGGCGGTTGGGATGCCGGTGCAACAGGCCCCTCGTGCTGCCCGCGGCCGGCAGCGAGACATCGTGTAAAATGCTAGTAGATGTTTTGTTGGAAAATATATTTTTACCTACATATTGTTGCATGTCTAAAAAAAAGAAAAATGTATAAAATAATATAAATACGGAGAAATTTTTGATAAATATGAGCAAAAAATACCTAGTCTTGCAAGAGTTTACGCGAATTGCTCACTGAAAAACGCCCAGAACCATTTCCACATTACCAAGATCTATTTCGGGAGCTTAGATTTTTTTTTAATAAAATGAATCAGGAAACGAGCAGACGGATCGCTTGAGTAAGGATTAGGTACCGCCGCCCATGGACACTCGTAACTCCTCTGGTGTTGCGACTTGCGTTCCTGGTTCTTAAAAATATTTTAAAAAATAATATATTTACCAAATAAGCATTCTTTACGCTGCGGGTCGATTCTGCTAATTAAATCTTACAACAATATAGTTTCGACGCAGGCTCGATATGTTAAAACAGCAAAATGGTATTATCATAAACGTCAAACGCGTTTTGATTTGTCCAAACTCCAAGAATCAGTTTATGATGTCAAGACGATTCATTTATAATTACTAATATTATAAAGTGGAAAAGTTTGTTTGTTTGCAATGAATAGCCTCCGAAGCTACTGGACCGATTTCGATGAAATTTGGCACAGTTATAGAGTGGACCACGGGGAAGGACATAGGCGTACTTCTTATTGCGCCAAAATGTACGGTTGTCGCGGCGGGATACGCGCACGAAGTCGCGGACAACATCTAGTTGAATGTAAATTGAAAGTCTAAGTTAAATACAAGATTGAAAGTCTATATTAAATACGAGAATTGGGCTTCTGATATCTGTTGGGGTGTGACAAACCCCACGTGGTTCAGCATGTCAGCTTTACCCACGTGGTTCACGGAGGCGTCTGTCGCATCGGCAATACTTTACCCATTCAGTCATTACCAAAAATAAAAGACATTGGGGACTTTTTTTGCCCGCTGCACTGTTTAAAAAGTGGCGATCACAAACCAAAATACTACTACATTGTACAATTTTCATTCACATTTCATTTCCCGTCATTATTTTAATTCATATCCATGGAAAAGTGGAGATAATCAATAAATTGTTAAACATATTTTATATGAATATTAGTTGAAATGAGTTACAATATCGCAAATAGCAATACACAATATTTACTCTACTTCCTGCAGACATGAGACCTATGCCGTTGTAACTTGTAATGCAGATTCCAGATGCAATAAAATTACGCTTGCATCTTACCTAATTTTATCTTTGATCACCGTGGATAATTGCTTCATGGTAAAAAAGTCCCAATGACCTTGTTACAAAAAGTTATACTAGTTTTTTAACGTCTTTAAATGCGGGTACAAAAATAAAATGACCTTGTTACAAAAAGTTATACTAGTTTTTTAACGTCTTTAAATGCGGGTACAAAAATAAAATAACAAAAAGCATTTATATGATGCCTCCTGTGAGGATTGAACTCACGACCCCTGGTTTACGAGACCAGTGCTCTACCACTGAGCTAAAGAGGCGATACGAACTCAGCCCAAATAGCAGATCGAGTTCTACAACAAGCTTTAGCAGTGAAACGAAATCGTTCCTTACCTTGGTGTTTCTGTGTGTGAATCTGAAAAGAGGAAAGATTTTAATTATTATTCTCCCTTCGTCGCACGTAAGCGTCACAAATGTGTGTATTTAGGTTTTCTGTTAATAATGACTTATTTTTTTATCATTAATTAATAAATTGGTTTGTATATTTAATTATAAAAAACTGGCCAAGTGCGAGTCGGACTCGCGCACGAAGGGTTCCAAACAAAATGGCAAAAAAATCAAGTTTCTTGTATGGGAGGCGGGATGCCCACCCTAAATATATATATTTTATTTTGTTTTTAGTATTTGTTGTTATAGCGGCAACAGAAATACATCATCTGTGAAAATTTTAACTGTCTAACTATCACGGTTAAGGAGATACAGCCTGGTGATGGCAGTCTCAGTAATAGGGTCCCGTTTTTACATTTGGGTATGGAACAATAATAATTGACAGAATATAAAATGGCATAAAATCTAAAAGAAGTTATGTTACTTTCTACTATCAACTAAAAAAGTAAACAAACTATTTAAAATCGTAAAAATATGATTGATTTACTGTTTATTACAAAATTAACTAGTATAAGTATCATACTGAATATTGTTTAAGTACTGTTAATATTTATAATATCTACTATGCGTGTTTTTGTAATTGAGCTCCTTCTAAACGGCTGGACCGATTTTGATGAAACTTTTTGTGTGTGTTCAAGTCTGTTCGAGACAGGTTTAGATTTATAATTTGACCCACTAGATGATGTTTTTTAATATTAAGTTAAAATTAACAAGCAAACATGTTTTACACCCAACGAAGTTGGCGCGGGAGTCAGGACAGCCACAGGTATCATATTATAATAATCTTTATTGCAAAACCTAAGGGCAAAAAAAGAGTTGCCGAAACCCGGGATCGAACCAGGGACCTTTAGATCTTCAGTCTAACGCTCTCCCAACTGAGCTATTTCGGCCGATTAACAGGTCTTCAAAATTGAGATACTGCTACTGACTAAATACCTATTTACTTCTTACTATAACTACAAGTTTATAAGTCTTAAACGTATTTAAGATACCTATTTTCGAAGCGATTACAACTGATATAACCAAAAGAAGTTACAGTTATACTCTAAAAGTATTTTATAATTTAAAACACTTTTGCTGCAGCAGTAACGCAGCGACACCTATCGTCAAGTTTGAGAACTAAAACATAATCTAACATTGTTATATTACGGATTCATCAACTAGATGTCACTGGCTTACATTTTATAGTTTTCGTAATATTGATTATAAAAACATTTTTAAAAGAATGTCACCAACAGGGATAATGTAGGTATTATGTTTTTAACTATTTCATTAACATACTAAATAAAAATAATAAATACGTTTATATTATAAATAATTAATTTCTTACAATATGAATAATTAGAATTCAAATTTAAATAAACGAAAACAATTAAATAGAAAACATAAAGATAACATTACATATAAATCATACATGCACAAAGCGGCGGCCTTATTACTTAAAGCAATTTCTTCCAAGCAACCTTTTGGATATAAAATAATAATGCTTAGGAAAATAGGTTATTAGCAAAAGTAGAATGTGTTTAATAATGTAGAAACAACAAAATTCTGTGTATTCTGTGTAAATTCACTGTAGTGTCGTAAATTTATTGCCTCCACCTCTAATGTTGTTAATACTAATATGTTTTTATAGAAGTATAACCTATTATAATAATTGCAATAGAAATGTCGCCTAAAAATTTTTTTTCACAGTTAGACAACATGTTATTAAACGATCTAGAACCCATTTTTGTATATCTTAAAAAATAACGAAGATACAAACAATTTAAATTTACAAAAAGAAAGAGTGATATATCGGCCTGTGGCGTCACTAGTTGCACCTTTCATATATTTGTCGTTACAAAATGTATGGCAGGTGCCGGGTGCAACTTGTGATGTAACAAATTGTTTTGCGAGAAAGAGACGGGCAATATTTTTTATTTGCATATAACTTTTAATCGCGTCAATCTAAATACCTATTTCTTTTAGACTTGTGTATCTTCAATCAACAATTTTAAAATTTAATTTATTAAAATGTGTTATTCCACATTCAAACATTTAACATATTCCTATTGGCACTAACAACTTTAATCTCTATCAAGTAATAACAGCTCCCACACCAACTTCAGTGGTGGTGCCTAGGTTTGTTGGAACCAGTCCAGCTACGCAGGAGTTATATAGTGTCAAGTGTCTGTGCAATACACAAGAACAATCAGTCTTCCATTACTCTCATAGCCCAGTGGAATCGATGACCAATATGACTGGAGATAGATCAGGCACAGGACCAACACACTTACATGCAAACTTATTACATGCAAATGCGATGCATGTATCATCATTCTTGTCAGACCATCAAGGTGATCAGCTTGCATTGTCCTAAGCAGACATAAAAACAAAATTTTTATTGTTTCAATGGACCTCTGAAGTCGAGAACTCTAAACCACTAGGCCACAGAGGCATGTCTAGTATCTAGTAATGACACAGCAGTATGTAAAAGTCTTCTATAATTAAGCAAGTTATACCTTTGATATCCGCGTGTACACCCCTATCCACCGCTACTTCCCCCTCACCACGGAGTGTGACCCCAAACTTCTTGTGTAAGCTGTCACTGAACCTGATGCTCCTTTCCTTTTCATGGTACTCCTTGATCTCATCCTGACAAGTAAAATGTTATATTAAAATGTTATATAAACTTGATGACAGTGTTTGTTCAATGCATAAAGCACTGTCACCTAGTTATGCTAATCTATATGATAAAGGTTTACTGACAAACGTTTTACTTTTTCGTAGGAATTAGTACTAACTTACCTTCAATTCTTTCAATTTTTGACCCTCACTTGTTGAACGATTTAGTATACTCTCTGAGTTACGAACAGATAGAACTGTAGGTGCCGAGGAGCGAGAATAAATATTAAGTGTGTCGCGCGCGCTGCGATGTTTTAAGACCGACGGAGGCACTGCGGGCATCAATGACTTAATCGTCTTTTTGGGTTTCACGACAAACGTCCGTTTTCTAACTGTATTACTACTTGACTCCGGAGTATAATCATTTAAAGCAATGGGAAGATCGTGAAAACCACTGGTATTTGAAATAGTTGAAGATATCGGTTTCGCGCCACTGCGCGCGGATGGATGACTAGTTACCGCATATTTAGGTTTCAAATCCGTGTCCGATTGACTAGTGACGCGAGGCATAACATTTTTATATATTTGGGATTTTAATTTTGCCCTTTCCATCACTATATTTAAGTAATAAAGACCTTTTTTCGATACAAATTCAAATCAAAACAAAACAGTAAACAAACGAATGTCATAACTGTTATCTGACAGATCAGTCGTGACTTTTGACATTGACGGTATATATTTTTAAACTCTACTAAAATGCACACGCCTACAGTTAATGAGTGTGAGTTGCGTGCGAGCATCGGTCTACGCTAGACGCTCTGTTTGTAAACACGCGATTATAATATTTCAAAACCGGATTTGTGTGGAGTGCGCGCGCTCAGTAAGGAGCCGGTTGCTCTCGGCCGTAGCTAGCGAGTGAAATAATGAATGATTCGAGCGAATTACGTGACGAATTCTATGATAGTGATATGAATATTGAAGAGCTTATACAAAACAATGAAAGTTCATTGGGTTTAAGGGAGTCGAGAAGTATAATTCAAATTGAAGAAAATACGATGAATTCGTGCTTCGTACCTACTGAACCTAATTTAAGTTAACTAATCGTATCGAGAAGCGAAGTAGACCAATGGATGATAATGAAGTTTGGAACACGGTTATTAGAGAAAGAAAAAAAATTACCAGGGGTACGGATGTTACTCCTAGAGAAGCTGTAGAAAATATAGAAGTGTATATGATAGGAAAAGATAAATTACCCAAACAAGTCGGTTTAGCTTAGATATTTCAGAAGGAGGGAATTAAGGACATATCAAAAATCAAGTACTTAAATTCCTATAAAGTTATTATTCAATTTGAAAATAATGAAAGTGCAGATAAATTATTAGAATTTGTGTATATTTAAAGAACAAGAATATTACATGCCAAAAAACTATGGAGGTAAATAGATTTTACGGAATTATTAAGAATATAGACATTGAGCGAGGAAATATTAGAATGTATACCCAGTCCATATGAAATATTAGGTCTTTACCTATGAAATTGCCGTTTTATATGAAAAAATTTAAACTATTTTTTTTCATATATTTTTTATTTGTATTAATCGAAGTAATCACGGCAATTTCATAGGTAAAGACCTACTAACGGGTTTTTGAATATTTAGAATGAAGCTGCTGATAGACACATACCTTACATTAAAATTTACAATAATCCTAGTCAAAAATTTACAGCAAAACCTTTTTGGAATGCACAACTCTTGCAAGCAGTTGCCGAACGTAGACTAGCACTTAAAATTTTAGGAGAAATGCTACTCCCCAAAGCTACGAATTACTGAAGTCCAAAATATCTAAAGCCCAGAAAATGATTCGGAAAGCAAAATCAGATTCATGGAAAAACCTTTGTAACTCTGTAGATGGATCTACTTCAGCCTGTGATATGTGGAAGCGGATGAAATGGTTAAAAGGCTATAAATCTCCAACAGTTTACCCAGACATTAATAATGCAAATCTATTGTTACTAACATAATCTAGCACCAAACTACGTTGCTCCATCAATGCCTGCATTTTCCGCAGTTTCATCGCTAATCCAGTCGCCAATTATTCTTCATGAACTAAACAATTGCATGAAATCAAAAGACTGCACCAGGAATAGATAATATATCTTTTTCATCGATCAAGAATCATCCGCTGCTCGGTAAAGTACATTCCGTATCAATGGAAAGAAGTCAAAATTGTTCCCATTCCTAAATCTAACAGTCATTCTATCTTTAGACCACTTGCATTAATATCTTGTATCTGTAAAACTTACCATTTTATTCTGGTGCATCGGTTAGAATGGTTCTTAGAAAAGAATAACTACTTTTCAAGAGAAACTATAGGTTTTAGAAAAAGTCGTTCATGCCTTGATGCTCTCTTTAGGTTGATTTCTCGTATACAAATATGGTTTTCAAATAAAATCCCCACCTTAGCTTGCTTTATTGACATCGATAGTGCCTATAACAATGTAGATATAACTCATTTGGTTAAAACATTGGATAGAATGGGTGTTGGACCTCTCCTGTGTAGATATATCTGGCAATATTTGATAGACAAAAAACTAATTATTGTTTCAAATAATGGTTGTATTTTAAGACTCACTAGTAAAGGAATTTTACAAGGTGATCCTCTTTCACCTTTTTTGTTTAACGTCGCTACCTCCGAAATTTGTAATAATATTCAAAACGTTCTTGTCTCTCAGTACGCTGATGATTTTGTAATATATACTTCCAATAGAATTCTTAACAACAGTGTATTAAATCTTCAACAGGCTATCGATTATTTTGAAGAGACTTTATATAACATAGGTATATCTAATGTAAAAAGTAATTTATGTATATTCAAAAGAGGCGGTAGAGAAGAAGTAGCTGAAATTAGAATAAATGGACAACAATTAAATAATGTCCGCATATTGATTTCTTAGGTTTACGCGCATATTGTTCATTGTTTTAAACACTTACGGATTGTGTCGCGGTGCACTTTTCTTTTTCCCGACGTTTCGGCTACGGAACACATCGCAGATGTTAAACACCGTCGCAACAATAAATCTGCAATTTGCGAACACACACTGGATCAACCTCGCCATTACATAAGATTTGATAAGCCACAAGTACTGGCAAAGGAACACCGTTATCGCCCAAGAATGATACGCGAGGCTATAGAAATTAAAAAGTACCCTAATTTTAACCGAGAAGATGGCTGGGTACTGCCATCTAGTTGGGATCCAATAATTAACAAAATAAAATGTAATTTAAAATCACCGCGGCTTCAAGATACTGTTAGTTGTTTTGCGTGGAGCGGAACACAAATAATAAATGAAGAATCTTCGGGTAGTTTGAATAACTTCAACAAATAGGACAATTGACACCTCAGTCCTCCCGTGACCACGGCTGCTGGAAAGTAGCCGAAACGTCGGGAAAAAGAAAAGTGCACCGCGACACAATCCGTAAGTGTTTAAAACAATGTCCGCATGGTGAAATACTTGGGGGTTTGGCTGGATGGCTCACTCACGTGAAGAAAACACATAAATGAGATTTATATAAAAGCTACAAAGTTTATTAATATGTTAATGGTTTTTATATATGTATTAATATATTGGATTACTAGTATGAATTTATCCTCAAGTATAAAATATATAAACATTAAAGATATCGATCAACCAAAGAGATTAATTGATAAGGATTATTTAAAAAAAAGATGTCTACATTTACTTTCAAATCAGTTTCTCAATTTCTACAAGATCTATTGTGATGGTTCTAAAGACGCTTCGGGAGTAGGTGCTGCTGTATTTGACCCTCAAGCTAATACGTCAGTTAATTTAAAACTGAATAAATCACATTTTATTTTCGTATTATGGAGGCCGAACTAGCTGGCATTCAGGAAGCCCTACGTAAGTACGTACCTAAGCCTTAAGTTTATTATTTTGAGTGATTTCCGAAGCGCATTACAACACTTGGCTCGCTGTACCTCGAATTCTCGAGGAACAGCGACAGCCTATCAAATTTTAGATTTAATACAAAAACTTAAAATACAAGACAATATAGTGACATTTCAGTGGGTTCCTTCTCATATAGGTCTTGAAGTAAATGATAAGGCAGATTGTTTAACAAAAGAAGCCATAAGTACATAATGGATTAACTTCTTATATTTTTCCTCATTATACTAACTATATTCCATACATGAAACAGCTATCATATAAAACCTGGAAAGATGATTTTGATCTCACATCTGTGGCGAAAGGCATATGGTATAAAATAATTCAACCGTCACCAATTAAAATACCTTGGTTTGGGGTTCTTTGAGCAGACAATATACCACAGTAGCATTAAGGTTACGTTCTGGACATATTCCACTAAATAAATTTGCATTTTTATTGAAGAAGGTTACATCTCCTAATTGCTCAGAGTGTGATAAATTCGAAGATGTCCAGCACATATTGATGGAGTGTGTCCGGAACGAAGCAGCTAGACGAGAAATCTTTTACCATCTAGATTTAAATATTAATGATGTAGGTGTATTTTTTCCATATTTGTCCACCCCTCTATCTAATGAAGCAATTGCTTTGTATAAATTAGTTTTACGAGGCTTAAATGTTAAAGCTTAGGCATTATAATTAAGTATTACTAAGCCG
Organism: Phengaris arion; assembly: GCA_963565745.1. Taxonomy (NCBI): domain Eukaryota; kingdom Metazoa; phylum Arthropoda; class Insecta; order Lepidoptera; family Lycaenidae; genus Phengaris; species Phengaris arion. The sequence continues at coordinate 17,198,014 of OY751449.1, read as the reverse complement.
TACGAAACTCTAAAAAAAACGATTAAAAAAATAAATATGAGTGTTTTCCATTTTTGAAAAAACCACCTCTGTGTTTGACACTATGTCGCACTGTTTCATAATTTTTGAAATGGATCACGAAGTAACTTCTGATACAATTTATTTCACTACTCAAAGCATGGAGAATAGAGGTAAGGAGTACCATCTCTCTAAGGCAGAAAATCTAAAAAGTGTCCGACAAAAGTAATTAAATAATAGTTCCAAAACTGGCCATAATGGCGCTAGAGTGGCAAGGGTGTGTGCTATGAAGTTAGAATTTTTGATGACTATGACTAGTTTTTAGTAGTTAATTCAGTAAATCATAAATATTCTAATTACTCGTATAGTCGAAAATATTTTTATATATAAATCCGAAGAAGATCCCAAGATTTTCCGTTTAAATTTTGCCGCCTTACACCCTTGCGTCTGTAGCGCCCCCTATTTAGCGCTATTTTACCTCTGAATAAGGAAACTAATATTTTTCGGATACTTTTTACTTCTATTCTCCATGACTCAAAGGAAGTAACTAACAAGTGACGACTGTGTTGCACTGTGAAAAAATGTCTGCGTACAATAGGCTACTTGACCTTGTTTTTATTTATGTCCTAAACACTTCATAAGTGTTAAATTACACACAATAAAATAATGTAACATTATTTTGAAACCTAAAAACCACAAAAAATATATTTTAAAAATATACTATATAAATTTAATATATCCGCCGAAAACACATTCGCCATGTTGGTTGATAGATTATCTGTGCTGTGACATCATACTAGATAAAATGTGAATGTAGAAAAATGTATATCCATAGTAGAAAAATGGCGGTGTTATGCTCCGTTTGACGTTTTGACATAAATAACTTTTTAAATTCTCCTCGTTTTCATTTTAAAGTGTAAAGTGTATGTAGTAGTCTCAAAAAACAATTAAATTACGTGCGAAAAAAATATGTTGGTCTCTTTTTATCGTATTGAATATTAAAGTTAATGAAAAGGATGACGAATCTAATAATCATACATTTTTAATCTTATGATGTCAAAACGTACCGTTTCACTACTACATAGTGTTCAGTGTGTTGTGTCTTCACATTCTTGCCGGAAGTTACTTCGAGGTGTTTTCATCAGTAGAAATTTTTAAACAAAAATATATATTTTTAAATCTTATATCTCTTTTTAATTTATGATATCGCTAGAAAACGTTTTTCTCAGCCAAGTAGTAAAGGAAATACTACTTCAATGTATTAGGTACAATAAATATGATTCAAGTAGCCTATTTATTAGCGCAAATTTCTATTTTCAGTGCTAATTTTTACCGGCATTCCGGATTCCGGATCATATAGTCCCAGCCTTACCATTGGTTTTATTGTCATGTCATCATGTGGTATCTATGCCATTAATCACTAAAGGTAAAGATGTTTAATATGTACAGTGATGAACACTAAAATACTCATTTCTCGCCTTATAATTGGTACCACCATCATTTTGGTACCAATTATAGGGTAGCCCCAAACAGTAAACCTCTACTTCCTACTACCATCAAAATACATATATAAATTCAGGCTACCCCTATTCTAACGTTTGGAGTTGTCTACAGATATTTAGAGGACGACTCCCGAATACTTCGCGCCCCACGTCGCAGACAATACGTGTTAGTTTATTATGTATTTATAATATGGGCCTTTGCAGCCTGAAATAAACGGTATTTATTTTTTATTTAATTTAAAGGCCACCCACAAATTTATCTTACAGAAATATACTTTCGTCAATAATGCCTTGATCGAATCATTTAATGAAGCAGGCAATCATAAAAATTAAAAATTGTTAGTGAAATAGCCAAAATCCAAATTACATAAAATAACCGTTAATAGTTTTCAACCAATTATTATCGTATGCCATTATAATTATACATTATCGAGGTTGCTAACTCTATGAATATTTATTTTTCAATACTGAACTTACCACTGCTGGTGTACAAATAATTCACGTTCCAATTAAGCAATTAGAAAACTACCAGTACAAACTTTGTACTAGCTTCATGGTTAGGACTCACTAGATGATAATAGAATCATCAGATCAGAGAAAATTATTACTCGGTCACAAGTGACACGACTAGATGATGCTCACAACTTCATGTGTGCGTACAGGAACCGTACATTTAGCCACTATAAAATTTTTCCTATGTCCTTCCCTGTGTTCCACTAAAACATTATTTATGTACTTGAGCCAATTTTCATAAAAATTGGTCAGTTGTTTTGGTGCCTATTCAATAATCAATGCAAACAAACAATCAAATATTTTGAATACATATGTAGAGTAGATCTAATGTTATTCTAACATTATTTTATTTCACAAAGCTTGGTTTTCATTTTTTTATTTGTTTTCAGACAGAACAAAACTAAAGTTTACTTTTTATTCCATTTTACAAACAATAATATATTTGAACATAACATCTTAACACTGACTATAACAGGGATGTTGCCTAGTGTGAAATATCACATTTTTATAAATTAAATTTTAAAATTGTTGATTAATATACATAAATTTAAAAGAAATAGGTGTTTAGATTGACGCAATTAAATGTTATAAGCTATAAGCGCGCAATAAAATGGCTGGCAACACTATTAGCCGAAGTGGTAGAGTCCGGAGGCCGCCCACTCGCTTTCATTCGTTTTCGTTTGATGGTGGCCATCAGTTGCCGCGAGCACGCAGCCTTGACAGTGATAGTTAGGAAATCGCGTTGAACGCGCAGGCCGGTATATGCCTGCGCCATTTTGTACGACAATTGTTATTACTGCACTACTTGTAAAAGTTTGAATATAGGTAGTTATGTGATAAAACAGTTGTTCGAATTACCGAATCCTATAGCTAATACCAACTAGCTATAAAGCAAATAAAAAATATTGCCCATCTCTTTCTCACAAAACGATTTGTTATGTCACAAGTTGCTACCGCCATACATTTTGTAATGACAAATGTATGGCGGGAGCAACTCGTGATGTCATGGGCCCATATAATCACTCTCTTTCTTATTGCAACTTTAAATGGTTTGTTAATGAAAATTGGTTCTAGATTGTTTAATAACATGTTGTTTAACATTGAATAGACGAAAAAAATATAATTATGCAATATGCCTACATTAAAAAAGAAGAGAAAAGAGCTTTTAAAGTTATTTTCCCAACAGCTCATTATATTTAGCTTCATAAATTTTCCGGGCCTGTTCATTATATGTTTCACATAACGCCATGATCTGTTTGTTAACATTGAAAACCAAATCTTCTGATACACCTGGTTGCTTCCCTTTACTAGTTTTGTTCTTCTTGATGTATTCATTCTGTATGTCCTTGACAGAATCCTTACATTTTACAAATAGCATTTTGGCATTCTTTGCTAAAGCTTCCCTATGTTCTTTTGTGACTTTGGGCACTGGTACATACAATGTTGTTCCGTCTTGTTGTGGATTTAAGTTCAAGCCAGAACCATGTATGGCTCTCATAGCGTCCGGTATGGCTTGAGGGAAGGAAGAAAAGTTCACTACAATCGTTTTTGGATTTTTTCTGATAATTTGAGCTAACTCTTGTAATTCATACTCTTTGCTATCGTGTTTGACGATAAGAGATTCTAAGGAGCCGGTTGTTGACCGTAGCGAGAGGTTTTGAGCAAAGTCTTCCTTCATTTTATCAATAGCTTTTTGACATCTTTCTTTCAACTTATCCACCGGAATTAATTCAGATATCACTGTTTCATTGATAACCACTTTGGTTTCCTTGCCTTTTTTATCTTTACCTTTATCTTTTCCCTTTGCATAATTTCTAATTGTTAAACAATTTGTATTTGAAGCAACTGCTATAACCTTACCATTATTATTGAGGTTATTTGATAAACATTTTGAACTTAACGAGCATGCAGGCAAAATCACTCGATTGAATAGTCGGCTAACCATGTTTAGTAGATTTTTATTTATTTGCCATGAATAAATTTTTTACATTTATCGTAAAGTTTGGTTCATACTTCATTGGCTTTTTCTTTTACTTTTTAAAATTAATTAATATGGCGGTACAGCATAACCATTGCCAGTGTACAGCCTGCAAATCCCGGAAGTTTCAGTAAAGCGTCTACCATACACAGTGCGACAGTGTCAAACAGAGGGGGTTTTCTTTGGAAATCGAAAACACTAGTACCACCGCCTTATTATTATAATTATTATTTAAATAATTTATTAAGATATTTGACAACCCGCGTAATTTGACACTGGCAATGGTTTATTACCTTCTATATACAATAAAAAAAGAGTGAGTTTTACTGGGGAATTCAATGGGTAACGTTGTGGATTTTGTACTTTTCCATAAATTTGTGTTATTTCAGTTCTTAATGTATAATATTGGTAGAATATTAACCACTAAATATTCGTTAACGTGCACAAGTGTGAGCAAGTGGTACAACTTCAAAAAACGTGCTATTTTGTGTTCCCTCTAAAACTACCTAGGAACCTTCAGTAAAGTTTCTACCACTTTACTGAATTGACTGACTTGACTCATTGACTGCACTGACTATCTATTTGGACTTTGACTAGTCTTTAGACTTGACGATTTAGGAATACGGTGTTGAAAATTGAAACGAAAATTCTATTTCCCGCCTTTTTTAATTTGACACTGGCAAATGGTTTCAAGCCGACGCCATATACATTAATAAAAAAATAATATTTGACAAATGATAATTGTCAACTGACATTCATATGAGTAGCCGAAGGTAATCACAAAATCGTAAAAAATGTCTGTTTTATTGCAGACAGGAAAGCTACATTTACTGAGTAAACACTTTAGAAACAGTTTTATTAAATTACATACTTTAAGATGTAGCTCAGGTACTTTTACATTAATTAATAAAATATTATGTAAATTGTAAATGTAAAATTTTGAGGTTGTGTTATGATTTTTGAACTTTTAGATACAGCTAAAAAGTTTGTTGTTTTTGATGAGGTAAATGCTTTGAGAAGAACACAGGCGCAACGTAGTCTAGTGGTACAAGTCAGTTCTGAATCGTCCTTCAAAGAATTGTACGGATATTGTTCTAAATATGCAACCATCAGTGATATACATCACTATAAAAACATATCAGGAGAGGTAATGTACCAATTCAATGACATTAAATAATTCAGAAACCAAATATGAATAGTAACTATTCATAATAATTTTATTCACAGCATTTCATGCTCATTGAATTTGAAGATGAAGAAAACTTTAAGCATGTTTTACAACAGTGCAGCTCGCATCAAAAAGATTTAGACGTCATGGCGATTCAGTCACCTTTTTTATGGTTCCGAGCTGTGTCAGGGTCCAAGCATAATATGAACAGTGTTAAAGAATTAGTCGTAAAAAATGGTAACTGTTGTGTGGACGAGGATTTGTTGCTGGATGAGCTGGCGCAATGTGACACAGTATCAGACCAAATACTCTTGTTATATCAGAGGACCATGTTGAATGATATTGGTATAAGACTGAGGTACATAGTGGCTAGACAGGTGTGTAGTCTTTTATATAAATTTCTTAAATAAAATGGTTAAGGGTGCATTTACCAAATGTGTTGTTTAACAGTGGCCTAGTATTGACTGACACACAAATCATGTTATGCAATAAATCCAGACAGTGACCAAATAAAATAAGCCTTATTGTATGCAGTAAGATTTATGCATTATAGTAAAACACATAGAAAGGTTGAGTGAGGAAACTTTTTATGCTTTTTCCAAATATTGTTATAATATTGTTGGATTATTTTAATAAATTTTAAAGTATAATATCTGCTTTAGTATTTTTTAAACCAATTTTAGATTACTCAGAAGTACTCAATTTGTGACAACTGTTAGTTTGGTAGGATTTGGATTCATTTAGTCGCAAAGTTGACCAAAAAACAGCCTTTTTCAACTAGATGTTGCCCGCGACTTCGTGCGTGCAAAAGTTAATTTCGCAGAAACTGTACATTTTTCCACGAAAAAATATAGCCTATGTCCTTCCCTGTTGTCTACTCTACATCTGTGCCAAATTTCATCAAAATAGGTCCAGTAGTTTATGTAGTCTCTATGCTATAAAGAGGAAATATTTGTTTGTTACAAACAAACAAATATTTCCAGATGTTTGTTTGCATTGAATAGGCTCTGAAACTACTGGACCGATTTTAATGAAATTTGGCACACACATAGAGTAGGCCTTAGTGAAGAACATACGACTTTTTGTCGCGGAAAAAACGACGACGATCGCGAGATTTCCTTTTGCGCGTGCAAAGTCGCGGGCAACATCTACTAATAAATATTTGTATTTTTTTTTATTTTAAGCAATATTTTTATTTATAATACAGTAATTTTTTATTCCAAAAAGATAATTTTGTCACTGTGTGATACACATAATATTATGTCTGTTTTTAATTTTTTTGATTTTACTTACAAAATACTTCAGACACTAGTTTTATCTTTTGGTGAAATCTATTAATGCAAATATTAACTGTATACCAATGATTTTTATATATAAAATATTGAGCTGAAATGATGTTATAATGATATTTTATTTTTTTCTTCAGTTGGAGATGATATTTCAAAGCCTGTACTCTTACATAGTGGTTCAGCCATTTGGATCATCTGTGAATGGCTTTGGCAAGATGGGCTGTGACCTGGACCTGGTTCTTACAAATGTCCTAACAGAAGAGATGGTAAGTTGATGTCATGAAATTTCATTTACTTATTGATAAGACCCTTTAAAATGATAATTATGGTTTTCATTTACTTAGGCAATTAAATCAAAATTAAATCAAATCATATTTATTTCAGGCAAAAGGCCCATAAAACTACATATTGTATAAGTAATAAAAAATAATAAAAGTAATAGAAACAACAAAAGATCATTATTAAAAATTAACATTCAGACAAAATTTAAACATTCAGATTGAAAAAATTAAAAAAAATAAATAAATATATTCAGCTATTATATCGTAGACACTTAAGACATATCAAGTAAAATAAATGTCTTAAGTGTCTACAATATAATAGCTGAATATTAATTAAGCCTAAAATCCTATTAAAATAAGTAAAGCAAAGAATGGGTAGATGGATGTTTGTTTTTTCAGTTTCACACACATAATATTATAAATTGTGTAAAGTCTGTTTTGTATGTTTTTTATACTTGTTACTCCATAAAATATATAGCATGATAACTAACAAAGAAGTAGAGAGATTTAATAGGAATATTGCCTAGTGTTGAATATTACACTTTTATAAATTAAATTTTTATATTGTTGAATAGAGATACATCTAAAAGAAAAAACTGTGTGTCAGCTCCGACGCACGACTGGAGTTTACTCTAAAAAGTAAAATTTGGTGTGCAATGCAAAGCGACTGACGCATCTTCGGCTTACATCGTGTGTCGCCATTCCGTGTGACCATGTGACATTGTGACATTGTGAATTCGATTTCACTCCCATAGATTTTCTTATGTATGAAAATTGTTTTGTATGGAGCGAACTCCAAAAGTTATGAAGGTTGATGCAATTAAAATTATTAATAAAAAACATTGCTTTTACTCTTTCTTGCAAAAATTGGTAACACCATTATTTGTTTATTGACAAATGTATGGTGGTAGCCGGAAAACACATTTAATTTCAAAACCCTTAAAAAAGGAAATCCTTTCATTTGGTAACCATAACCAATTGGGAAACCCTATTGAACGGGTAACCCAAAATAAGGAGGGTAACCCTATGAATTGGGAAACCCTAAAAAAAAAAGTAAGCGCTATCTGGATTGGGGGTTTGTTTTTCCACAGACTGAAGTGGTCCGTGCCCTTGTTTATCTTACTTAGTTTCTCTTTTATTTGTTACATAAAGTTGCGTCAATTTTTATTAGGTACAATATTGTTGTTAACTTTTTGCCCTCAAAATGTGGTCGCTGATGTCTTCTTTTAGGGATGTCATCTTTTTGCCTGGCAGTCATCATAGGCTTGTTCCTCCAGGGTGGTGTCATCTTCTTCTTTCTTGGACCATCATGGATTTATGTCCTAGACGTTTGGTCTCTGTTTTGGTTCCAAATGGCCACCATTTGGATGTTGAATTCCATGATGATCTTGGTGACACACTTTTTGGCATACCGCCGGTTTGTGAATGTTGTCATATCCGGGATGGTGTCTTTTTCTTTATTTATTGAACCCTCATGGAATGATGGCCGAGACTATTTGGCTGATGGTAGCTTGGTCGCTGTTCTTGATAACCATTTGCATGTTGTATTCCATGACGGTTTTTGTTGTTTGCGAAGTAGATGAATTCCTTCGTGTGACGCGTCAGGGCGACCACAGCATGTGAGCCGCTATCGTGTAGTTGTATCTTCCTGTTTTGGTGTTTTACGATGTAGACTCTTCCGTAACACAATCCCTCCCTCCCTCTCTCGTGTATTTTGAGGATTTTCGAGCCTTCGCCCGTGCCGTACCCTAGGTCTTTCAGGATTTTCTTCTCTACTTGAGTGTACGTGAGAAGTAGAATGTTGGGCTGGTGCTTAGGGATCTCCGCCCCTGTCATGGGTGCTATTGACAGGGATTTTATGATGTTGCTTGAGGAGTAGATACCTTTGTGGATTTGTTTGGGTGCGTAAGCAACGTCTTCCGGGCATCTATGTGTGCAGAGTAGCTCTTGAGTTACATCCGTGATGTGATTTGGGCGGTAATAATAGAGTGTGAATAGATTGTCTCTATCTATGTATGAAAGCTGGTTGACATCTCCTATGAGGAGCAGGTTTCTGGCCCCGATTGTACGCACGATCATTACAATGGATCCGAAGTGTTTCTTTAATGCCATGAGGCACGAGGAGCCTGATACATTTTAGACTTTCGAATCCCTTCCGTCCGTTGCAAGAACTGATGCCATGGTGCGTATTCTCTTTTTTGCCTCTTGTCCTGCTCTCTTTGTTATCCTCTCTATTAGATCTCGTTGTCGCCTCTATTGTTGTTGTTACAACTACATCTTCTTTTCATTGAAGTTGTTTATTATCCACGTCGTTTTCCCAAATCCCGGAACTCCGTTTACCCAGCTGATTTCCGGGATTTGCCAGTTGTCGGGGGGATGGCCAGATGTCGTGCCATTAACGTCATCCGTATGACCGTGTATCAAACTGCAGAATATCAAGGACACAATAATAATTATTCGTCAAAATCATCGCGTAATGACATTAACACATCTCGAACTGTAGAATACCAAGGAAACAACTATTCACCAAACGCATCGCGCAATGACAGCAACACGTTTACCTCTATTGATGATAGTCAAGAAGAATTTGATTTTAATGATATCTAATCTCTAGTGATTACGAGGGCGGCACTGAAAATTTCGGGGATCGAGGAAGTGACACAACATTACTATTTAAAAATGTATTTATTGCTTTTCGAAGTATTCTCCGCGAAATTTGACACATTTTTCCATACGATGGAACCAATCATTGAAGCAACCATTCCATTCGGAAGTTGGGGTCTCCAAAATGGCCGTTTTGTAGGCGTCCACAGCTTCTTCAGGTGATGAAAATCTCTGACCACGCAATTTATTCTTTATTTTAGGGAAAGTATAGAAATCATTAGGGCTTAGGTCGGGGCTGTACGGCGGATGGTCTAATAATTCTATGATTTCGTGCTCAAAAAACTCTTTTGTTCTGTGGCGGTGTGAGAACTCGCATTGTCGTGATGGAGGATGATGCGGCGGTTGCTCTTTATGGAGTTCAGAAACGACCTGTGGCAAACAAATGTTAGCATACCATTCTGCATTAACCGTTCTTTGTCCCTCAAGAGGAATAGTCGCAACATGGCCGGTTTTGGAGACAAACGTGGCCACCATTTTTTTTGCAACACTCCGTGAACGAACAATTTTTGTTGGCTTTAACTCATTTTCGAACACCCAAACTCGTGACTGGTTTTTTGTTTCGGGTTCGTACGCGTATATCCAGGATTCGTCATCTGATACGATGTTGTATACAGCATTTGAGGATCCTGCGTGGAATCTTTCGAGAGTTCTGACGCACCAAGTAACGCGAGCCGCTTTTTGCTCTTCACAGAGCAAATGCGGTATCCATCGGGAAAACAACTTTTTTACACCTAATTGTTCATGCAAGATTATTTGTATTTGACTCATGCCAATGTCTAAAGTTGCCTGAATTTCGCGGTATGTCACATGTCGATCTTCCTCAATCAGCTTACGCACAGCATCAACGTTTTCTTGGGTGACTGCAGTTTTTGGACGACCTTGACGGGGATCATCACTGAGCTTGACACGTCCACGTTGAAATTCAGCAAACCAGCGATAAATTGTGGTTTTGGATGGGGCTTTATCACCAAATGCAGAAATCATCCGGTCAACACACTGTTTTTGTGTTAAACCACTTCGAAAGTCATAATAAATCATCGCTCTAGAATTTTCTCGAGTCAGTTTCATTTTCTCAACGACTAAACAAGTTTGACAAGACCTTGTGACAAGACCGAGAATCTTTTTTTAAACAAATAAACGGTATTCGATTTTTAAAACCAAGGAGTTTTAAATTAAAAAGATTTTAATATGACAGGAACAGTGCAAATATTCCATTCCCGATACTTTTAGAGCAGCCTATGTACTAGAGATTGAAAAAAATTAGGTTAGAGGTTTCTAACCTAATTTTTTCCAAAATACTATAATGATTTCTTGCTTAAAGTATATATGTGTTTAATTATGTACCTTAAAGTGATTCCTATCATTTCCGTTCCACTGGATTTCTCATGTTAGTATACTGCTTCTTCAAATGTGGTTGTAGGCTGTGTGGTTCTTTTAACAAACACTCGTAACTAGCTATGCTCATTCTAAAGAAATTAAAAAAATTCTTGTCATCTAACCGCAACTCTTCATAATGAATTCTCTGAGAAAAAACTTTCCATTAGTATTCCTTAACGCGATTAAGGGACATATTGTAACACCTTCCGCTTTTAGTATAAAAAAAAGGTGTTAATTAAAAAATTTAATTTATTAAGGTACAGCAGTGATTAAAACCGGTATGTGCGACACAAAATTTAATACAGGGTCGTGGTATAGAGCCTACTTATGATTTTGCCACTTAGGAAATGTAGGGCTACTCTCCTGGTACAACCGTGAGGGAAGGCGAAGGTTCCGGTATAGCTAGGAAGTTGGAGGGACTCCGCATCCAGACGGGTGAAGGCAGCAGCGGTGTTGGCCTCCGAAAAGACGCTGGAGATTTCTGGGTTGTGTGGACACTCCACGCTCGTATTATCGACTCGGAGCAAGGTTCCCTAAGACGGGAATTCTCCCAATATATATCCAACTGGGTGATTTAGGATCCAGTTAATATTAGTACTTTGAGCAAATAAATGCTGAACAAATGATATAGGTTAATATTATAATCGGCGGCGCTGCGGTCAAGCACAATAATTGGTAACGTAGTAGCAGCTTAGCAGTCTAGCGCCGAATGCCCCCATCGCCTCTGCGGCGGCGCCCGAGTCGATGGCAACCGGTTCTATTGTTCGACCCGAGGTGTACAGTCGCTAACAAATGCTTAACTATTTATTTTATTAATTTTTAATACGACGTATTATATCGAAAGCAAATCGAGCGTTCACTTTAACTTTATTAGTAGGTATATTTTATTGATAATATTATTTAAATATTGTTAGGGATTAAAATGTAAATAAATTAGTAAGTAAGATTAGTACATATAGTAGTAGTAAGTTAGTAAAGATTTGATTTTGTAAAGTTTATGAAAATATTTTTAAAAAATATCAATAAAACAAAGTCATGTAACGTTCCGTTACAATATCCAGAATCTTCTAGTACTTTTACGTTTGTTTCGTCAAGCAACAGAACACGTTTATTCAACTCCATTGTCGTTCAAAGACTGAGACATCCTACATCAACGCTGCTACGACGGAGATAGCGTTGACGCAGCACTCACGTGGCATTCACAGCGTTGATGTCATTGCGTTGCGATGATGAAATAATTCAAATTTAACTCAATGTAATTAATGAACAAATATTCCTAGACTGCGACCAACCGTCGATTAGTATACCAAGAGAAGAAGTACGAGGGTCGGCGGACACCGTGGCAACGACATCTGGAGCTCGTGGCGCATCTGTTGCAGCTGCGAGCGCCCGGCGCGTCGCGGGTGCAGGCGATACTCAACGCGCGCGTACCGATCGTGAAGTACTCGCACGACCTCACCGACTTAGACTGTGATCTGTGTTACAACAATACGTGAGTAACAACATTATTATACAAACTCCAATAAGTTTATTTCCCACAAATATTAATAATATTTGTATTTTTTAAAGACACACCAAGATGCACATAAATAATATAATGATATGGGATATTTTCTGCATAGGATATGTTTATTTACTGACCGTCCTCAAGGGGCAATGATTTAATAGATCTTTGCTTTTGATCCACAAAATTTTCCCTTTTATCTCAGCAATATTAAATTTCAGGTCCGGCGTATACATGTCCGAGCTGCTCTGGCTGTACGGCGCGCTGGACCCGCGCGTGCGGCCGCTTACGTTCGTGGTGCGGCGGTGGGCGCGCGTGGTCGGGCTCACCAACCCGCACCCCGGCCGCTGGATCACCAACTTCCCCTTGACCCTCATGGTGCTGTTCTTTCTGCAGCAGACCCGCCCAGGCGGCGCCATACTGCCGAGCTTGAATTACTTGGTCAATATGTCTGGTAACTTCCAACTTTCGTTATTTGTAAAGTAAATTTAACTCAAATACTTTAAATATAAAGTTTACTCGGTTAGCCTTAAAATATAGACATTATAATCTATATTCATTATGTAATATAGCAGGGGTACCCAAGATGTGCGCCGCGTGATTTCACTTTCTGCGGGGCCAATAGTGATTACTAATTAGTGGACGCGCAGGAACTATTCAAGCCTATAGCATAAAAAGATCTTTGCTGTGAAAATAGTTGTGTTCGGGTTTTTTTACTGGTGTTTAAATAATTTTGACAGTCTATAAAACTGCACATAAATTAAAATATTTTCCATTAGTGCACGAATATTAATAATTTTCAGGAAAAAAAGACATTCGGATGGCGGAAGAGAATCTCAACTGTACATTCCTGCGCGACCTCAACAAGCTACCAGCCTCTGCCTTCGGAATGAACAAAGACAATCTAGAGACTCTGCTGTTCCAGTTCTTCGAGTTCTATTCACAGTTCGACTTCCAGGAGCGAGCTATATCCATCAACGAGGGAAGATCCATAAGGAAACCGAATGCACTGCCATTGTACATAGTTAATCCACTCGAGCAGGCATTGAACGTCAGCAGAAACGTGAGCTACGAGGAATGTGAAAGACTGAAATTAGAAATACGAAACGCAGCGTGGCACCTGGAAACTTCTCTAGATAGTAAAAAAGCAGAAGACTGGGGTTTGCTGGGCTTGATCGAGAAGAAGACAGCGAGAGGTCTCAAACAATTACTAAGGCTCGGTAACTCACAAAGACTAGTTTCCGTCAAGGATTTATTCAAAGATGATGAAAATGAACCTTCCATCGACGGCCTAAAGTCCAAATTGCAGAAGTTCTCCAAAACGGACAAAACTATGGAAAGTGCCAAGACTGATAGTGGAGTAAAAAGTAATGAGAAACTTAAGTTCAAAAACAGCCAAGTGGCCAAAGAAGTGTTCAGGATACGAAGGGACAAAATTTTGTGATTGTGTACAGACAGTGTAGTTTCTGTGTGTGCGAGTTGTGTGTAGACGGAAAAATAGAAGAGACGGGGTTATTGATGACGGTAAAATTGACGTGGCTGCTGTTGATTGTAATATAAAGAGGTAGAGGTGCGAGGAGATAATATTGTTCCTGTGAAATGTAAATGTTGCAGAGAGATTTGTTTTACTTGGCAACAAATTCTGTTCATTGATAAGAACTTTCCCCTGCACATCACATGTGCGTATGTTTGTTGACTGGAAGAGTGAACTATGCGAGTACATTTCTATTATAATATATTAGTATGGTTTATAATAAAAACATCTTTTTGTTAGCATTTTTTTCAATCCAATAAAAACAATACAAACATTTGTAATTCATAACAAAAATAAATAAATATTAATCATCATATCATAAAATTATCATATACTTGCATTAATAATGAGTATGTACATATTACAGTTACATATTGACCATTTATTTTGTAAATACAATATTATAAGTGTAAAATAATAATATAATATTATAATTTATAGGAATGTAAAAAAATCTTATCTTAAAACTTTGGGTCAATCTCAGGTTAAGTGAAGTGAAGTATTTATTTTATTGTACGTAAATCAGACAACTTAGAAAGAGACCTTAGCTAATTAAAACCTAATTCAACTAATTATAATTATACTTACTAGTATAAATAGTAGTGGTTACACAGTGCAGAGCACATCACAAAACTAAACATCTCGGAGTAGCCAAATCAACTCGAAAACGTATCGACGAAAACCTTAAGTTTCGGGTTAACGTCAGTTTCGCAGGTGCGGCCATTGATGACGCCATCAACGTTATCACCGCACAGCGCCGTGAACGCCGCCTTGTACTTCGCCTCCTGAGAGATATCCCTCACGAAACCGACCGGGTCGCTCGAATTGTGTACACGTTTGATCGCTTCGACGCACGCCCGGGTCCAAAACGTCTCCTCGAAGTACGCGTTGTGGCGTTCGTTTTGATCGAATACTCGGCACTGGAAAAGGTATATAAATATTTTTCTACACTAGTATTATGAAGACGAAAGGTTTGTTTGTTTGTTTACATCGAATAGGCTCCGAAACTACTGGACCGATTTTGATGAAATTTGACAGAGATATAGAGTAGACCACGGGGAAGGACATATGCTGCTTTTTAACGCGGCAAAATACACGGTTCTCGCGGAATTTCCTTTTGCGCGTAGGATGTCGCGGACAATATCTAGTATAGTATATTATGTATATAACATTATTTGTTATTGTAATCAAAGTTTAGAAGTTTCAACCCTCACCTGCCTATGGAGGGTAGAGGACAGGAGGACTATCTCTAAGGCAGAAAAGCTGAAAAGTTTCCGACAAAAGTAGTTAAATAATAGTTCCACAACTTAGTCAGATTTGGGTGTGATATGAAGTAAGCAATAAGTGCAGTTAGTTGAGAGTTAGTTATTAATATTTAAATATATGGCGTCGGCTTAAAACCACTTGCCAGTGTCAAGTTAAAAAGACGGGAAATAGAATTTTTGTTTCAATTTTCAACACCGTATTCCTAAATCTTCAAGTCTAAAGTTTAGTCAAAGTCCAAATAGATAGTGCAGTCTATGAGTCAAGTCAGTCGATTCAGTAAAGTGGTAGAAGCTTTACTGAAAGTTCGTAGGGAGTTTTGGAGGGAACACAAAATAGCACGTTTTTTGAAGTTGTACCACTTGCCAAGACTTGTGCACGTTAACGAATATTTAATGGTTAATATTCTACCAATATTATACATTGAGAACCGAAATAACACAAATTTATGAAAGAAATACAAAATCCACAACGTCACCCATTGAATTCCCCGGCAAAACTCCTGAGAGTTCTTATTGCTAACTTTATATCACGCCCAATTCTGACTCTAGCGCTATTATTTACAGTTTTGGAACTATTATTTAACGCTTATTTACGGACATGTATGGACGTCCTCCTTTCCTCTCCCCTCCATACTTTTGTCGGAGGTGTCGCTTATTCAATTCTTTCCATACTTCGGAATCTAATCTATAAGATTATTGCAAGTTTTAAAAGTTACAAACCTCATCATTGACATCGTCCGTCATCTGCACGACGCTTCTGAAGTCGAGCAGCGCCAGCAATGTATACATGGCCACATCTCCGTTTATGCTCTCCATCATCAGCTCGGCCGCGCTAGCGAGGGTCCGCCGGGCAGTGATCAGCCTCACCACGTCGGCCCCTCGCTGACGCAGGGCGTCGCTCTCGTCTTCTAACATCATCACTAGTGTGGAGTAGATTATCGCGCGGAACTCGACTGGAAATTAAATGATTGGGTGAATTAAGGGATAGTAGCACTACATTGCATGTTTCAGAAGAAAGTTGTGATGTGACAACCCTTGCTTGACAGCCCTAACAAACGTGTGAGTGTGGCAGCAAAATACACTCGCGATTGCGACAGACACGCCCCTTTTCTAGAACGTTTTGACGCCACGCGGGCGCGACTGCTACGCGTGGCGCCAAAATTCGCTCGTTGCTCTGCAATATTGCCAAACATGTTGGCGTCATGAGTCGCGCGACAGTTCATGCCTAGCGGATACGCGACTAGAATCATACTCACACTTTTCATCCTCTTTCAATCCGCTCAAATTCGCGTCGAACAACGTTTTGTAGGATGTTTCCATAAATTGTACAACTACTGTTCTAGTTTCTTCGCTATTATCCGAAGTAGTGCAAGTGAAAATAGTCCTTACTACATCCAGTAATTTCCTGTCGTCTATACCATTCTCCGATATCCTCTTAGACACAAAACTGGTGAAACACTGCAAGTAATTATGTGTGAAGTTTTCATGTTCATTTTCTATAAAGTCTATGAGAGTATCAATAATAGCACCATCTGTTAGCTCAAATTCGCGACTTTTCCCTCGAATGATATATTCCTGAGCACCCTTTTGTGTGGTCAAAACCTGTATCGCTTTCTGTTGACATTCTAAATATTTATTCCTTTTCAAAATTTCGCATAGATCTTCCAAAATCTCTTTTTCCACTACTAGTTTCGCAGCCATATTGGATTTCTTGCACAAAACCTGCAAATGCTCTTGAAAGTTGTCCTCGATTTCGATAATTTCGTGTACGATTAGTAAATAGTTCAGCACGGATAAAACTACTTCGTAGATATCGTGTTTAAGACATTTGTGTACGAAATCTGAAATTTCATCGGTTCTATCTAAAATGTGCGTTATGACAAGATACATGGAGGCGGCATTCGCTAAGCACAACTGCATGCCGGGGTGATATTTTTGCTTCTCGCTCAAAAATAGCAGTTCATACAATTCGTTCCTTATCTCTGTGAAAAATTCTGTGTCCAATAAAATTGGGTATCTGTGAAACAACACAATTACGAGTAAAATTAAAAATATACTATGTATTTATTATATTATACTATTATTATGCAATAAAATAAACTCAGGCGTCTAGCCCAGTAAATACCTGGCAGTAGCACTGTTGACCATCTTCACATAATCATCGGCTATTACGTAGCAGGGCTTCGCCCCGCGCGCCTGTGTCAGTAGCGCTACTGACGCCCGCAGCAAATTTATCAGTTGTGTATCGTGTAGCTCTTCTGTAGTAAGTATGTCGGCGTTGGCTTCGAATATTTTGGTTAGCTGTTATATAAAAAAATGTAATATGAGTTAATGTTATGGAGGCTAGAGGAAGGAGAACTGTCTCTGTATGTAAAAGATGTCCGCTAAAGTGCGTTAATGCGGTGGCGCTGCAGTAGCAACAGGGTTAAAGTTATTTGGACTAGGTAAATAAAAGAACCGCTTTGTATATTGGACATTTAATTTCTCTAGTCACGAAAAAATCAAATTCTTTAACTCGGCGCAAACCGAATTGTATTTTGTTTCTGTTATATTGGAAAAATCACTTGAAAGATAAAGACAGCAACATTGAATAGCTTATCGTCGTGTAAATATTTTTATTAGTAAGGTCAAAGGTGGTAATCGTATTACATAAACCGGCTGTATACAATTGATTAATTATTACCTGTAATATTGTGCCGTGGCGGTAGTTGGTGGGCTGGCGACGGTCGCACGCACACTCCAGCATCTCTAATATCGCCGGGAGGTAGCTGCGAATGGGGGGAGTTGCATTTCAACACGTGAAACAGCCTGAATAGAACTATATTAATGTGTAACGCAATCCACATCATAGACTATCGAAAACGCAACAGATGCACGCACAGTGCGTGTTCGTGCATATACGTATTCAGTATTCAGTACTCACGTGCGAGGCGCCAGCAGCGGCGGCAGCGCACGCGCAGCCAGCCGTCGCGCCGCCCGCGCCGCGCCCCGCCCACAAGCGCGCACTAGCGGCACGAACGACGACACCTGTACGTTGAAATAAGTTATTTACTGTCGTATACTCATGTTTACTTGGAACAATTAGAAATATATAAAGAAAAGAACATCAATAGAGTTGCATTATTGAATGACCAAACTCGCTTGACGACGTCACCGCTCATTTACGTTTGGTGGGGGTACTAGTAAAGAGTTGGGTATATAAGGTGGTGGTTTGGCTGGCGGCATTGCTAACGAACTTTGTTCGCAGGTCCACCTCCTGAGGATGCTCCGGGAGCGAAACGCGCGTCGAGTTTTGCAACCTGCATGGTGGTGTGGGACCTTGCACGATATTGCTGACATTGTTGCTTGTGTGGTGGTGGTGTTTGCACGATCTTGTTTCTGAGTATACGCATAAGCAGTTTGGAAGGAGGGAGGTGCTTTACGCATGCTTATGCGTGCACTCACACATCTGCTTGCAGGTTGTGGGTATTGTTTGCGGGATATTGCTAGATATGATATTAATTAAATTGTAAAAAAATATCTGTGTTTATCCTTGTTTATTCTGTAATGTATTGGTGACTACCTGGAAAACCATTTTGTATACTTTTAAACTGTGTTTACTTATGGTCTGGGATTAAATAGGCTAACCTTGAGGTTGGTGGCGGTGCCCTCCAGCGGCGAGGGGTGCAGGCGCGCCAGCAGCAGCAGCACCGGGAACTGCGCGCCGCTCAGCGACGCCGCCGCCTCTGTCGTGATCTCTCGCAGTTCATCCTGTAAAAACGAAATTAAAAATTTAAAGTAACAACACAGATACGTCAAACTTACACACCTTCACTAAACTTATAAACACCCTTCTGATTGCGTCGTAAGTTAAAAAATATTTTAATATCTATTTAATACTTAGCTAAAGGCGCATTTGTAAGTTCTCAAAATTGTATTGCAGATGTCCATGCTGAATCTTGATATTTCCTTTGCTTAATGGGAAGAGCGGAAGGAGCCTCAAAGGAAGATATCTCCAACCGAGCGGGTGGTATGGTCGGTCAGTCCGAAGCCAATTGTTCTAATTTTAGTGGTTGTATGCAACTTCGATAGCGCGATTGAGATATGTGCACTGATAGGTCCGCCACATTGCTATCCTGTGTGCTGGTTGCGAGATTTAATCACTATTATCCGTGAAGAAGTTAACTATAATTAGTATGGCATCGAAACAGCGCCCCCTAGTGGCAAACGATGGTAACTAATTCGATGCCATACAAATTGTAGTTAACTTCTTCACGGGCTGTGACAAAAACTCGCACTCAGCACACTGCTTGCACAGTAGTGACGTTACTCACCAGCATGTGGTCGTACAGCTGGGGGAAGCGCTGGAAGAACATGCGGCCCGTCATCGTGTTGCGCGTGCACAGCGCGTCCGCGTCGCGCGACCGCTGCACGCCGAACGTCCACACCACTAGCGCAGCGAATAGAAGGGTTGATGAGTTGCGCTCCTGCAAATATTTTTCACTTTTATACATAGATGTATGTAGAAAAAATTAAACCCTGCCAAGTGCGAGTCGGTCTCACGCACGCAGTGGTCCGTACCATTCTACCAATATTTTACATGTTTACTTATTTCGTTATTTTGGTACGAAGTTTTCCAAGTAAGCGAATATTTCAAGTTAAGTGTCTGTAGTAACTCCTAAACAAACAAAATTATATAAGCCGATATAATTTTCCTTCAAAGTTCATAAGCTTTTAGAGGGACGCTGATGACGACGCCCTAATTTAACAAAAAAAATGCGTTTTAAAGTTGAATATCTCACAAACAGATACCTAAATCAAAAAATCGTCTTGGCAACCTAATAGTATGTAGAAAAATATCCTTTCTTAAGATATGATGGCCTTTAAAAAAATCCGGCGTCATAATGTGCTTCTGTTGTGTTCCACCGTGTAACTGAATTTAACACAGACGAAGGGGGGACACAACGCATTTCTTGACACCTTTAATGTTACTACTGTCCATGAGCGGCTTCGCTTCATTTGGCGATCTTCTCATGTGTTTACCGACTTCCGAATTATGTTATCAATTAGTAGGAATATTTATAATAACTAACGCTCCAAGTATCAGCTCTAAAGCCGCGCAGCGCCAGCAGGAGCGCAGCAGGTGCATGCGGCGGCATGTGATCACGCAGCGCGCCGCAGCGGAATAGTGCGCGCAGCACGTTCGCGCAGTGCACGCGCGTGTCGTGCGCGCCGGTGCTACCGAGACGCAGTAGGCGCCGCACGCAGTCCGACCAACGCCGCCCGCCCGCCGCTAGCTCCGTTGTTACGAGGGCCTGTAAAGTTAATCTAGGTCCTGAGCATGCGTGATTGAATTTGTAATGCATTTTTAGTGACGTCACTAAGCTGTTATTCATTTGGAGTCGGCAAGAACTCGAGTCGTTGACGAATAAAGTTTACATGCGCTCAAACATAGCACTCAAACATAAACGCGCACGTAAATTCGCGTGTTCATACGTGATTTTACGTATACGTACGTACGTATGTGTTGTACCTGTATCATGAAGGGCAGGCCAGCGCTCCGGCGGGTTGCGCACAGGTTCGTTTCGCCGCTGCCGATAGCGTCCATAAGCTGGTCGAGCCAAGTCGCGGGTAACTCACGCAGCGCCGCGTCTTGATGCTTCCACAGACTACAAAGATAGAATAAAAATAGAGTGTTTTTGAAGAAATTGATAAAATGTTCATCTATCCATCCATCAAAAATATTATCAATCATTGGTAAAAAATATTTGACGACCTATTAGACCTCAGACATACCGTATTTTTCACTATTATAAATGAGAAAGTTTTTGAGGATGGATAGATGGATGGATGTCTGTTACTGTTTCACCCATAAACTACTGAAAGCATATTGATGAAACTAGTTAAGAAGAACGAAACGAACTAAATAAAAAGAACTAAACTAAGATTGATGAAATGGAACACTGTACTTTTTGGGGATAAAAAGTAGCTTATGTTTTAATCCAGAGCCTAAACTACTACCATACCAAATTTCATCGAAATCCGTTTCGTAGTTTTTGCGTGAAAGAGTAACATCCATCCATCCATCCATCCATACTCACAAACTTTCACATTTATAATATTAGTAGGATTTGGTATGGTAGTAGTTTAGGCTCTTGATTAAAACATAAGGCTATTTATTATCCCGAAAAAGTACAGTATTCCTTTGGGATACCCGATATTATATTTACGCGGGCGGAGCCGCGGGAAAAAGCTAGTATTAAAATAATTCATAAAAATCGGTGACACGGATTTTATTTGCAAGACTAAATGTCTCCCGCGACTCGTGCGCGCAAAAGTTATCTTGCGGAAATCGTAAATTTTTCCGCGATAAAAAGTAGCCTATGTCCTTCCCCGTGGTCTATTCTATATCTCTGCCAAGTTTAATCCAAATCGGTCCAGTGCTTTCGGAGCCTATTCAATGCAAACAAACAAACAAACTCTTCCTTGTTGTAATATTAGTATAGATAAGTAAATAAATGACCTGGCCAGCATGACGGTGTACCCCACGTACGCTTGCTCGAACGCGCCGCGGTGCTTGAGCTCCGTCAGCAGCGCCGTGAAGTGAGCCCCAGTCTCCAGCAGGCGGGACACGGGCAGGTTGGACGCGTCCGTCTTCCACGACCACGCGTGCGACGCTATGTGCCCGAGGATCAGGGACACCTACAGACATGAATATATAATATAATATCTATGGACACTTCCCCACCACCACCACGCCAGTCTGGTCCTGTACTAAGTATCCGACGAACTTGTATCACAGGTACCAGACACTGGAAATATATTTAATACTTTATACTATACACATATTTAATACACATCCAAGACCCAGGAATACAGAAAAACTTTTTGTCCCTTCGGCGGGATTCGAACCCGCGACCGCCGCCTTAAGCGCCAAAGCGCTAACCACTGAGCCACAGAGGTCGTCAAAATATGATTAAGTATAGCAGTAATATTCTACTAGTATTGTAAATGCTAAAGATTGTGAGGATGGATGGATGTTTGTTACTTTTTCACGCATAAACTACTGAACGCATATAGATCAAATTTGGTATGGTAGTAGTTTAAGCTTCGGATTGACACAGGCATAGACCCGAAAAAGTACAGTGTTCCCGTGGGATACTGTATTTACGCGGCCGGAGCCGCGGGCAAAAGCTAGTATAAAATAAGATCGGGAAACGAGCAATCATATTGCCTAACGGCCGAATACTGAAACGCTAATAAAAATTAAGAGCCTCCTATATCATTTTGCATGTCTTATGTTCGATGTCATAAAGTATAAAGAACCGTCTTATTTATACGAGAGGTTGAGTTGGCTAAACTCGCGCAGACAGTGCTCACAGGGACTGTCAACACAGCAACATCGAACCAAAGCACTTCGTGGCAGCTTTCGCTATGCAGCTGCGAAGATTTGGAACAATATTCCTCCTCCGATACGTACACTCAACACGGTAGGCACGTTTAGACATCACTTGAAAGAGTTTCTCATTAAGGAACAGCGTAAACATGGTATGATTATTAGTAACCTGTCTTTCGTTATTGAATTAATTTATGATTCTTATCTATTAGTCTAATTTGAAATTTACCACTGTTACTCAGTAGTGTCTTGTTGGGCTGTGTTGTTGTAACGTTTTCTAGCAGTTTGTGCGGTTATCTAGTGTATAGTTTGTAAGGAAGTTGTTTGTTAAAGTATAGTCTACTATTATCATATTATATTATGTATTATGTTTATGTGTGTGTATATATGTATGTATGTTTGTATACATGTGTATGTATATATACATATATATTTGTGTGTATATTTATATGTATATGTATGTGTATGTTTGTGTATACGTATTTATATATAGTATATTACGATGTTATATAGAAAGTCGCATGATGTTCGTGGCTTACTACACTTCACGGTTCAGTTGAAAACCGGTGTCATGTATGCGCGTGTCTTTATACGACATACGTGGCTTATGCCGAACTGGACCCATTTTCTAAGTAACATGAAGGCACAATTTGTCCTATTTTATCTACAGCAGTAACTATGGTGCATGTCTCAATTTGTTATTCTCTTTTATATCTTCCTATTTTGTCATGTTATTTTTGTGTCTTTTGTGAACTGAAAATAAAAACTTTCTTTCTTTCTTTCTTTCTTACTATTCACATGTTGTCGCTGTCTCTGCTAACCGAAATGACAAGGACAGTATGTGACTTGAGCGTCGCTTAATTTCATTATCGTTCCAGTATTCGGCCGTAAGTAAATAAGCGAATACCGCCGTCCATCGTCCGACGGTCAAAGTTGTGATATTATGTAAATTTTGTACCTCTCTTACAGTCCTCCACGCACACAGCAGCACCATCTGCGCAGTCACGTGCCGCCCATCCACCTGCGCTATACTGTAAGGTAATCATAAAATTTAAAAAACGTATAAAAGTACGCACACACGCGCTTGCGTACGCATGTTACTTGTATTTTAAAAAGTAAAATATATAGTAATCAATAAGGTGATACAAATTTCACAACTCAACTTCAATCAATCATCTATCAACTCATCAACTATCACTTCATCAACTCTCTAAATAGCAAACTTTAATAAATAAGCATTAAGTAATTATTTAACAACATTTTTCATTTAAAAAAAAACCCGCCTACGTAAATTATATAACCTGTGTTATTCGGGCTATTATTACGAATTGATTGACATGTCCGTATTTATTGAAATCGGACCAGTAGTTTAGGCGCCTGGCGCCACTGCCAAAATCATTACCCTTCCCTTTGGCTTCACCGTAGTCGTGTGATAAAAAAAAATTGACAAATAATGTTTGCGTGTAAAATAAAAATAAAATGTATTCTTTATTATGTATGCTGAACACTGTTTACACGTTAAATTAAATATGCATGTACTAATAAGCTCAGTTAAAAATGTATTAACAGACCCGTCGCTGTCCTCCAGCGGCGTGGCGTCCATAGGCAGGTGTCCCTCTGGCGACGCGCTGTTCACCACGGGCGCGACCGCCGCGCTAGCGGCGTAGCACAGATCTAGTATCTCCTCCGTGACGGTCCGCCATTTCGGGTACAGGTCTAGAACGCTGGAAGTTTAATCATCATCAACACTATCGACAACGTCCATGGTTTATGGAACATTAGCGTGGCTAAGTAACGCGTCATAATTATCTATATAAGCGTTATAACGAATACATAACATAGCGACGTAGTTATCAAATTTATTCATTTATTTAACTATTTTTTACAAAAATTAAAATGAATTTTTTTATTTCCAAATGAAACTTAACAAGCTTTTGCCGTGACAACGTCTTATAATTCGATGGAGCCGGCTGCACGCACGAAAAAACATGACTTATGCGGCGTTACCTTGCCCTGAGGCGTTCCATTTATTATTATGACGTTGTCACGTTCAACTATCGTCAGTAAACCGACTATACAGACAACCGATTTTTTTTCGAAAAGTCAATAGAAAAAGATACCACCGGTTCAACCCTAACAAAGTAACCTAATCTTAGCAAAAAATTGGAAAATTGTTCTTTTAAAAGAAATATATATTTTAAATTGTAAACTTAAAGCTATGTTAAATAAAACAAAAGTCAAAAGTACACAAATACATAGAGACAGCCTTGCAGGAGGGCATCTCGTTCCCGAGGTGTGCAATCGTTAACAAAATCATTTACCTACTTTATAATAAGCTTTAGCACACAAACATCTTTGACTACTTTAACACACACATTATTAGCTTTAAAAAAAGGACCTGAGCAGCGACAGCTCGTTGGGCCGCAGCAGCAGCAGCGTCCGCAGCACGTGCAGCACGCCGTGCAGCGGCGCGTCACGCGCGCGCATCAGCGAGCCCCGCAGCTGTTCTAGCTGCGCACGCGCGACACGAAGCGTCGCCACTACCGCGCGGTAACGCACCGGGTAGCGCAGATTCTGTGCAGGTTCACTGGATTCACTGGAAATAAAACAGTTGATCAGTGAGCTGTTAGCGTGTATGAAAAGACGAACGAATAAATTGATGGGTATTCTTATTAAAATAATTTTCGCGAGTATGTTAGCTCAGAAAGTGAGTACAATATAAAAAAGAGGAGTTCTAGTGCAAAGTAGTTCGGATATTTAAGTTCTCGTTATACCGCGAAAAAGCCGTGTTCGAGTTCGAGGCCACATTTATACACGTGTACACACGTGAATGTGCCTGTATTTACTTGCGCATATAACTATCGGGCGTGTATAACTGTATGTCTGTCTCGCTCGCACGTATGCGGTGACGGTACGTCCGTCTCACCCGTCGACGGCGGGCACGGCGTCGGGCAGCCGGTACAGCAGCAGCTCCATCTTGTGAGCGGCGGCGACGCACTCCGCGGGCCGGACGGACGACGCCTGCCGCAGTATATCCGACAGCTCGAGGCTAGTTGAGTATTTTGACTGAAAAATTTGAAATAGTATACATACAAAAAGATATCGTTGTTACGTACTTGCAGTCGCAAGTCGCAATAGTCAATAATTAGATAAATATGCGCACTTGACTGCCGCGAGATTGCAAAGCGATTACTTTATTGTGTGACGCAACGATTTGGTATGTGTGACGTAAGAGTCCCTGCGAGCTTATCACAATGTGGTTAGCTGTAAGGTCTGCTACACTGTCTGCGACTGTACCTTGAACATCTCGGTGGGGCACTTGTGCAGCATCTCCAGGGCCAGTCGTTTGTTGGCGTCGTAGCTGTCGTCCAAATGCCGTAGTAGTATTTCAACGTACTCCTCACGCCATAACCTGTTGACATCGTACGCACATATCATTATAGCAAGTGGCTTTACAGTTATATCCACAAAAAAACTATTAACTAATAAGACGTAAAAATAATCGTAGTACTTACATCTTTTTTATTCATTTTCACATTATGGTATCGGATCGATATAATGAGAAAGACAGGCATATGTTTGAATATGAAATATATAAGATTGTTCGAAATCCATTACTGATTTTGTGCATATGTTCTATAGCTTATGTAAAGACGTTTGGGCAAAAAAATAAATAAAAAAACGGAAAAAATATATTTATTTTACTAATTAAAATTATATTACGTTCTCTTAGGTGCTGAGTTCATGAAACTTACAGAAACAGGTAATTCAAAGATGAAGCAAAGACTTTTCCTAAATAACTTCAAAACAATCAGCTATGCGTAGTCAATAACCTTAACAGCGCCGCTTAAGCAGTTGATCATATTATGCCCAAAATATCCGGAGTTGACTTTGAACAACCTCGTGTAGTATCTTTCTCATTATCACTATATTAATATAACAATAATTACTTGTCGACATATTCACACACTATTGTTATGGTAGGATGTGTAAGAACTGATGTACCTATTGTATCCACCATTGTTGTTAGCACATTCTGTGAAATAAATTATTGATTGATTGATAAATAGTCCGATATCGGATCGGACAATGTGAAAACGTTCTTAGGTTAATTGAATTATGCATACATATAGCATCTAGTCAATGTACATATTTCCATGTATATAGCGACGGTCTTTAGTACTGTTTTATAAACATGGTGTAAGCATAATTTAAACTCCAACTGAATTGTTAAGTGACTATGTTGTATATTTTTCTGTGTCAATGTTTATGTTTCTTCGTCTTTACTTGACGTATCGGACGCAGACTCAATTTGTCTCAGTCCACTGTTTAAATAAACAAGTTAAAGTGTCCTCTAATTCCGTTAAGAAGTCAGTGAATCCATAAAGCCAAATAAGCTACTTGACTCATATTTAATTTCATACATTGACGGAGTATTTCCTTTAGTACTTGGCTTAGGAAAACGTATTTTAGCGATATCATAAACTAAAGCTTATTGACTAACTAAAGTTGAAAAACATGTATTTTTGTTTTTTAATTTCTACTGATGAAAACACCTCAAAGTAACATCCGGCAAGGATGTGACGACACAAACAAATATGTTATAGTGAAACGGAACGTTTCTGTAAATAAATAATTCATGACAGCTTAAAAAGTCATTTATGTCAAAACGTCAAACGGAACGTAACACCGCCATTTTACTACTACGGACTATAGCACAGATTACAAATAGTACTAGTATGACGTCACAGCACAGATAATCTATTAACCAACATGGCGAATAGGGTTTTCGAAGGTTTTTAAAAAGTATATTTTTAAAATATTTTTTGTAGGTTTTTAGGTTTCAAAATAATCAGCTGTATATTATATTATTTTATTGTGTGTAATGAAACAATTATGTAGCGTTTAGGACATAAATGACCTATGAAATTGCCGTTTTGAATGAAAAATTTAAACGAATTTTTTTCATGTATTTTTTATTTGTATTAATCGAAGTAATCACCCATGCAATCAATGCATCTTTGCCAACGCAGTGGCAGTTTATTGATGCCCTTCTTAAAGAAATCAGCTGGACGGGAGGCAACAAATTCTTCAATGGCATTTTGTACTACCTCTCGGATATTGAATTTTTTTTCCCGCCAAATTCTGGAAAAAGTAGTAGTCTGTAGGCGCAAAGTCTGGTGAGCAGGGCGGATGACGGAGAGCTTCCAACCCCAGTTCTTGCAACTTGGAGACCGTCTGCTGTACAGTATGAGGTCGCGCGTTGTCGTGCAGGAGCAGCGGAGACGAGCGATTGACCAATGCTGGTTGGAGATGTGCCAGCTTCTCCGTCATTGTGTTCAGTTCTTCACAGTATACATCTGCAGTAATGCTCACCCCGTTTGGTAAGAAGCTGTGATGAATCACACCGGCACTAGACCACCAAACAGTGACCATCACTTTTCTAGGGGTAAGTTTTCGTTTAGGGCATTGTTCCAACTAACTTGCTGAGCGCTTGCGGTTATCAAACAGAATCCATTTTTCATCGCAGGTAACAATGCGGTTCAAAATTCCTTCATTTGTGTGTCTGTTGAGCAGTGCAAGACACGTCTCGACGCGTACTTCGCGCTGGCGATCATTGAGTTCGTGGGGCACCCATTTGTCAAGCTTTTTTACCTTGCCAATTTGACGCAAATGGACCAATATTGTTTTGACGCTAACGTCGAAAGCTGCTGCTAATTTAGCCGTAGATTTTGTATCATCAGCTTCCACAATCGCCTTTAATTCGTCATTGTTGACCAAAGTCTTCGGACGACCGCGAGGTTCATTTTTCAGGTCGAAATTTCCAGAACGGAAGCGAGCAAACCAATAACAGGTGGTGCGTTGGTTTGTAGTATTAGCTCCGTAAGCGTCGTTGATGTTGCGTGCCGCTTGTGCCGCGGTGCTGACGACGGTACTCATATTCCATAATTACTCGAATATTCAACATATCCATGATGACGAAAAAGATTGAAATGCGACGAAAATGTAACACTAATCAATAAACAAATGACTACTTTTGGAAAAAGAATTCCATGTTTTTAAAATAAAATTAATTTGAAATTAGAATTCTTAGCCAAACAAAAATTATTTTGATTTGAAATGGCCAGTACTGCAGAATTGCAATTTCATAGGTAAAGATCTATTATGTACGCATGATTCGCTGCCTTCTTAACGCGTATAGACTATAGATGGCGTATCTTACGGAGACATTTGCCTTAGTACCTCTCTCTATAAACAAGTTATAGTGTTCTTCATGCTTACCCAGGCAGCCCCGCGTCGGCGTGGTCCTGCGCGAAGTCAGGTCGTCTCGTCACCCACTTGTTGACGGATTCCAGCTTCACGGACTTGGCGGGCGCCGTCAGCGCGTCGCAAACCCATGACAGCAGCTGCGGTATGATGGATATAACTTAAACTATAATAATATCTATGGACGCTTTTACACCTCGTTAAACTGGTCCCGTGGTAAGTTCTCGAAGAACTTGTGTTACGGGTACCAGACAGACAATGGAAATATATTTATACTAGACTTTATATCTAAGATTTTTATTATATAATTAAGGGTAATAAACAGCTTTTTGAATTTCTTTTTGAACATCCATGACCCTGGAACACACAAAACTTTTTTGTTCCTCGCGCGACCTCCGACATGAGCGCCATTGAACGCTCTAACCACTGAGTTACTGGAGGATAAAGGATAAAATATATATATATATATATATACAGTCTATATATATATATATATATATATATATATATTTTATCCTTTATTTATTTTATTTACCTACATTGTAACATCTTAATATTGTACCTTATATTTTGGGTGAATAAATCTTATGCACCTTTAATTTTTCAGTTCTTGCTTATTTTGCCTTTGATGAAGGCTAAATAATATGTTAATATCAAATTCCTATAATCTAACCTTTGGAATTCAGTTTGAATCTTGCATTGACGATCTGTCACATACTTTTGCTTTTACAATACTGTTATGTATATGGGG
Organism: Phengaris arion; assembly: GCA_963565745.1. NCBI lineage: Eukaryota > Metazoa > Arthropoda > Insecta > Lepidoptera > Lycaenidae > Phengaris > Phengaris arion. The sequence continues at coordinate 17,168,549 of OY751449.1, read as the reverse complement.
TTCCCGAGCAAAAAAATATTTAAAACCCCTTATTAATAGTTTTCAAAAGTGTTCGTTACCGTCGCCAATGTACATCCACAGAGCAGCCGCAAGTGCGTTATCTGCAGCGCCATCTGGCGGTGGCCGTAGTTCGCGCCGGGTAGTAGGCTGCGGAAGCACGCGGCAACCAACTGCGCCGCGAACATCCGCAACACCAGAGCAGACGCAAGTACGGTACCTGCAGCGCCATCTGGCGGCGGCCGTAGTTCGCGCCGGGCAGCAGGCTGCGGAAGCACGCGGCCACCAACTTGTCCACGAATACCAAACAGTAGCTAGCAGGTCTGCGTGCGCGACGCAGAGCTGCGTAGCTGTCTTCGAGACGCTTCAGCAACTAAAAAAAATGGTTGTCTGTTAAGTCGGTGATAACGTCATCACAAGCCGAACGCTAAGGCCGATCGTGCCTCTCTATCGCATGTTCTGCGCTCTCCCTTGCACGCTCGAATATGCTTTGAGCGGAACGTGTCAATTTTTTATGCGTGCAGCCGGCGTTCGTCGATATATAAGACGTTAACACGCCAAAATAATTTTTTGTACAAATAATACAAAAAACAGAAGACAATAACGTCAATATACAATCTAAAATACGGAATAAACGTATATTTAAAACTGTACTCTGTTTAGATCCAATCTAATCGTAAACAAAAATATTACATTAAAAAAAATCAAATTAATGTGTCATTGTATTTGTTCTTTTTTTTTGGCATATGCAGCCCCTGTAATAGGAGTTGCCAACGTCAGATTGTATTTCTTTATTGCACGGTGAATAGTACATTTAAATGGGTAGCATTACAGTGGGCTACTGCCTCTGTGTTTACTGCTACATTAAATTGGATCTGAACAGAGTAAAAAACACAAACACAGCTAAAATATGACATGAATGACGAAGCATTTTTGTGGGTAGTTATAAAATATTGCACGAAATTTCGATATGGTTAAGCTATATTAATTAAATTCACATAGGAATCGAAACTGATATACCTTCTTCATGAGCGCCATCACGGTCTGTCGGAAGCTCGGCGACTGCGCGCCGATGTTGTGCGACAAGTACAGCAGCACCCATCGCAATTCGCGTGGCGACAGCGGTTCAGTGCTGCGCGGCGACTCCGCCACTAACGACAGAGACAGCACGCGGTTCTGTAACGTATAATTCCACTGTGCGAGCGGGACATCAATACGAGCAGATGGACCTCTTGCGAAAAAAATTATGACCTAATAAATTTTTTTCAAGAGGAGGATATCAGTATACAGGGTGAATTCCAGAATTTGTTCCACATTTGCAACACTATCGAATACTGAATGTGTATTTTTGTCCAAAATCAGTCGGTTCTAATCCTAGTTTTTATCCAAAACGGTCTGGCAATTACTTTAGCATTTTTCGAAATTGCGCGATCGCGATTTCGCCTACCATGCCCAATTCGAAAATTCTGTATACTCTGTTTCGATTCAAATTAATCTAAATGTAACAATACTCAATATGGGCAGGTATAACGCGTTTAATATAAATTTGGTCGATTTATTTTTGCTTTCATTTAAATTACATTGATTCGGAAGGGAGTTTATTTGTTAGTTAATTAATGTAATTGAAGTCTCCTTTTTAGGATTCCGTAATACTCAAGAAACACTTATAATTTCGCTCTCTGTCCGTCCGTCTGTCTGTCTGTCTGTCCGCACCTCTAGCTTCTGTAATTATGAATATAAATGGATGAAATTTGGTATAGTTCTCAGTTTTTACATCATAAAAGAATAATAATTTTACATTTTAGGGGTGGCTCTCCCATACATGTGAAGTGGGGATAAAAATTTTTTTTTCATTCTACCCAATCGTGTGGTTAATAAAGGCAAGGTTTTATACATAACTTTTATACAAAGTCAACCATTTTCGAGTAATCAGACTCCAAAGTGGTTTACAAGTTGGTCCCCCTGGCATTTCTAAGCTATGATACTTAGAAAATTGAAAAGTTAGTCTTTTGAATGACGGTTCTTTACGAATTACGTTAGTAATATATTATATTCTCTGGCATGGCACCCTAACGGTAATACTTTTTCAAAGTCACAATATTACTTCTTACCTCCTGTAGAGGGTCAACTGCTGCCCGTTCTAACACGGCATAGCTAAGTATGTCCTTCCATTTATCTTCGTCGCTTTCTAGGTCGTCATCAAGGGTAGCGTCATCCTTGGATTTAGGGGCGTCGTCATCCTTTGACTCACGAACGTCATATTTCTTGGACGCAGTGTCGTTATCTTTCTCAGAAGCGTCGTTATTTTCAGACTCAGAGGCGTCGTCACTCTCTGAGTCGAGGGGAGGTTCGTTAAAGGCACCGCACTTGCGACCCACGGCCAGCAGCGTCAGCGCACGTTTTAGATCGCCTGCACTTAAGTCTTCGGAGGCGCACACCTCTGTCGCATGGTCCATTCTGAAACATAAAATGACGTTTTATTTGGCATCTAGTGCTATATTATTGCAATGGAATTAGAAAAAATATAATACTTATGTGTTATGTACGCTCATACGTACTGTACGCCATACGTACTGTTCGCCATACGTACTGTACGCCATACGCACTATACGCCATACGCATTGTACGCCATACGTACTGTACGCCATACGTACTGTTCGCCATACGTACGACTGTAATGCCACAACAAGAACATTACAGTACAGTAAAATGTAATCGCGGTAGACGCTCTTTATTCGATTTACTTAGTAATAGGTCCTTACATATGAACTTGGCGTTTTGTCGTACACTTTGATCTCAAATATATCTTCTTTGGTTGAAATTCCAATTTCAAAAAATACATTTTTTTATTTACTCATGAATTTGTGTTTCGAAAACCGTAATTCATTTCTTTTTTCCTCTTTGGGTTTTTTCTTTGCGTCATTCTGTTTACAAAATGGAAAACTTGAAATATCGTACTATTTTCGAGTACGAGTTCCACCGTGGCACCAGTGCTGCAGAAACGGCTCGAAGGATTAATAATGTGTATGGCGGCGGTCGGTATGTCGCAAAAGAAAACACAGTGCGTTTTTGGTTCCAACGTTTTCGTTCTGGAAATTTCGACCTGCAGAACAAGTCCCGTGGACGGCCGGAGACCAAAGTTGATAATGAGGAGTTGAAGGCTATTAGAGAAGCGGATCCATCGCAAACCACATCCGAGTTAGCTGCTGGCTGCGGTGTTAGTGATAAAACTGTTTTAATCCACTTGAAGCAATTTGTGGAAGGTGAAAAAGCTTGAAAGGTGGGTGAATCCTCATGAATTGAGTGCAGCAAACCGACAAACGGATTTTAAATCGAATCTCTACCTGTGATGAAAAGTGGATCCTGTGCGATAATAGGAAACGCTCATCGCAATGGCTGAACCCTGGCAAACCAGGCAAAGCCTGCCCCAAGCGAAAGTTGACTCAAAAAAGTTACTTGTGAGCGTTTGGTGGATTAGTGCCGGTATCGTTCACTTCAGCTTTCTTAAATCTGGCCAGACGATTACGGCAGATGTCTATTGCCAGCAACTGCAAATCATGGTGGAAAAGCTAGCTGCTAAACACCCGAGGTTGGTTTTTCGCTCTAGGCCACTGCTGCTTCAGGACAACGCTAGACCACACACTGCACAACAGACGGCTACCAAATTAGAGGAGCTTCAACTGGAATGTCCAAGACATCCACCATACTCCCCGGACCTTGCTCCAACAGATTACAATTTTTTTCGAAATTTGGATAACTTCTGCAAGGGAAAAAATTCAACTCCGATGGGGAAGTCCAAAGCGCCTTCAATGATTTTATTGATTCCTTTATGATAATTGTAATTAATTGTATAATAAATATTATTGATAATTATGTTTATAAAAAATCGTGTTTATGTTCCTCCTGTACAAAACGCCAATTTCGTATGTAATGTCCTAACCTAATATTTAATAGTCCAAGAGCTGTGAGCATGTAGGTCAGGTACCTGTCTCATATTTAGTCCTGGAGGTGGCTGTCACACGTAGTCCTGGATCTGACACTCACATGTAGCCTAGGAGGTGGGAGTTTCGGGCGAACCTTATATAGTCAGCCGCTAACACTCACATGTAATCCAGGAGGTAGGTGTCGAGCGTCGAGGCGCGCACCAGCAGGCGTTGCAGCAGTCCAAGCGCGGCGGTGTCGCACGCGGTAGTGGCGCACAGCAGCGGCGTCAGCCACGCGCGCCGCACCTCCAAGCGGGGGGCGCCGCGTACATGCCTATCTAGCAGCTTCTCTAGGCAGCTCAGCGCCTGAAACACAATATAAATAATGTACAGTAGACCATCTTCATACTAAACACCCCGAATCGGCGCACGCACACATACGTGTCATTTACACGGCCGCTAAAGAAACCTCAAATAGCCACACAAACCACAAATAGTGTCACGCCGCGCCCAGACTTGTCGCTGCATTGAACGACTAACGAGTGCGCACTGTCAACGCTTTCTTTGTAGACGTACCAGCCCTAGGGCTTCCGCTCGGCCACGCTCAATCGTAGGTAAAAATTTTAAGGACACGACTGAGTTCCACTACTGTAGATAATTTATATTGTCCCTGAAATGCAATTAGGGGTTTAATTAACCGATGGCAGACCTTTTGTTGCATTTTCATCGTACACGCATTCTTATCTTTTCTGCCCTACCTCACACAGTGACTGCCAAATTATTTACTATAATTTATGCACAAAATAAGTACAGAGGCGGGACTAATGGCTCGTGGCATTTTCTACCAGCCAACCACAAACCAAACCAACAAAGGTGATGCAGATGCAGAGACAGGCTGCAGAGGCATAATATGTAATTCATAAAACACTGGCTTACACATTAAATTAACTACAAATAATACATACTTATTACTTATAAACGAATAATTATACAAAAAATAATATGTTTTCCTGTTTCCTTTCACTTACGCTGGCCTGGACAGGCTGGAAGCTCAGCAGCCCCAAAGTTTCCTCTATGAGCCCTGGCATCAGCTCCAGGACAGCTACCGCACCCAGCTCCTTGGCCAAAGCCGATACACCGAGGTAGAAGCTCTTGCGAGTCCTCTCGAGCGCGCGTAATGCAGATACTAGCGCATCGAGTGGTGCGCCGTCGCCTGAATAATTAATGAACGATATATGTAGGTAGTCGTGCAACTTGAATAATCACATTTTTTATGATTAAGGAGGCAAACGAGAATAATAATATAATAATATCTATGGACGCCTCACACCACGTCAATCTGGCCCCGTGTCCCCGTGTAAGTATCCGAAGAACTCGTGTTACAGGGACCAGAAAACGGGAAGTATATTTAATACTTTTATATACTATAAATATATTTAAGATTATTATTTTATTATGCACATATTTAATACATATCCATGACCCAGGAGCACAGAAATCTTTTTGTTCCCATACAAGAGCATCTGCATTTTTACTTTTTTATATTAGCAAAGGTAGCCGAGATAGCAATCAAAGTGCGTATTTTTGCGCGAAATTATTTAAAAACGTGACGTCACGAGTCTAGGCAACATTGACCACCGGACGGCGGTTTCATTCCGACGCGGGCGGCGTGGCGGGGCGCGGGGGGCGCGGGCGGCGCGGTGTGGCGCGGCGGGCGATTTATTTATAAAAATATATATATTTGAACCAGTCAATAACTAATATAACGTATGTACATACAAACTTTACTGTCAATGTGTTAGTAACCCTGATTACTGAAATAGATAGATCGATAGAAATCAATCAGTAGATATGTACAAAGTACAACATAATGACTTATGAGGTTAAACGTGTCGATCGCCGTATGCTGTGTCAGCACATACATTCCACATTGTTTAATTCTGTTAATTAATAAATCAGTGTACAAACAGCACTCGTTGGGATTGATCATTAGTAGAAACACTACAACCTAAATAAAGGTAGTTATTTTATGTTTATTTTACCCACCTTGTTTATTCAACGCCACACAATACCCCACTACATTGCCCAACGCAGTCGTACACAAGTGTCCCACGCTGTCCACACTGTGTTCGAGGTGAGCCCACACGAACGGCAGTAACCGGCCCACTAGTGGGACTCCCCACCGCCCAGCCGCGCCGAGTGTGCGGCTGACCGTGCACAGCGCGCGCGCCACGCCTAACAGCACTACTGTGTCGCACGACATTCTGTCGAAATGAAATTATTTTCATACATACATAATAACAGGGTGAATTTTACAACTGGGCATTGTAGGCGAAATCCTAATTTATTCTATTTTCTGCTGCTATTTTCACTATTCCTTAGGGTCAATTCACACCGCGACAATACGCGACGCGACGCAGCGCTCCATTTTTAAGATAGTACAAAAAGAAACTTAATTATGTGTTTGGTATAAAAGTTTTAAATATACTTCCGTTGTCTGGTACCTGTGATACAAGTTCTTCGGATACTTAGTACAGGACCAGATTGACGTGGTGTGGAAGCGTCCATAGATATTATTATTAACTTACGTTTCACCAACACTTATTATAGCATCAGTTAAAGTCAACATGGCCGCGTCTTCATGAATGGATGTGGAGTATAGCTCAGGTGTGGGCACTACAGTCGCCACGCCGCTCACTAGGCTTAACTTAGCTGATTCATTCGCCAATACTACTGATAGTTTGTCGTTGTTTAACTGTCCAATAATCTGAAAATTGTATTGGTATAATTAGGATACCACATACTTATATTAATATTACAAACAGGAAATATTTGTTTCTGTTTGCACGTTTGTTTGTTTGAATAGGCTCCGAAACTACTGTGGACTGAATTTGATGAAATTTGGCACAGATGTAGAGTAGACCACGGGAAGGACATAGGCTATTTTTTATCGTGGTAAAATGTGCGGTCTCCGCGGGATTTACTTTTGCGCGCACGAAGTCGCGGGCAACGTCAAGAATTATATAAGTTTAAAGAAATAGGTATTCCGACAGTCGCGGTCGCGTCGCTGTTGTATATCAGAAAGAATCTTAACAATATCAATAAGAAACACACACGCGCATTCGCAATAGTTTATAGTAACCCATAATAATAATGGTCTATACGAGTGTTTCCCAAACACTTTTCTGCCATGGCCCGGTAATTTTCACTCGGCCCCTTCGTGACCCACTTAATAGTTTTGAACCCAAGCTGTTTCCATTAGGCAAAACAATACACATTTATTAATACTAAAAATGTTTCATTAATACTACATAATATATTGTTATCGGCTATTTAGTCACTGAATATTTACAATGCGTCGATCGATGATAGGAAGGTATTGTTTTAAAAACAAGGCGGGAATGTTGCGATCCGTTATTTTATTTTAATGATCCGGTACCGGATCACGACCCGGCAAATGGGAAACGCTGGTCTATACTGTATACTCTGTTCAGGGCCAATTTATTCTTAACGTTAACAAAGATATGACATTGTGTTTCTCTATTGCATGGTAAATAAGTGCAGGTAGGTTTAATTTATCAACATATGGTTAACAACATACTCAATTCATACACAACAACCGGAATTTAAGTTACATCAAGGTTTTTTTATGGATAAGATATTACATTATATTTGAAATGTATGGTAGAACTTACATCTTTCCAGGACTCTGGACCGTTTTCTCTGATATACAGTGTTATGAACAGAATACTACCAAGAGACTTTGTGTCCATAGGAGTTTCTAATTCATTCAGAAGACGAACAACACAAGACTCTATGCTTCTCAACAAAGAGTTTACATTACTGCAGTTCTCGTCACTAACATTTTGCACTAGAAATAATAATATTCTAAATGTGGTATGCACAATAGCAAATAAGTCGTTTTTGTCCACTGAGTCCAAGGTGTTTTCTCTGAAAAGTGAAATAAAATCACTTTTTTATACAAGTTATAATATGATACATATTATATAATTGCTATGTGGTTTGATAAAGAAATAAAAGCATATACTTTCTTTAAATTTTATTACCTAAATTACATTGAAATATTCGGAAGCAGATTATTTCAGAATTAGTTTAGTGGTATGTATTAATATGTACCTATAAACATTTATTAAATTCTTTTGCTGCCTTATCATATATATTTATATGTAAAGCAAAAACTTCCAGTAAAGTTTGACGAGAATTGTGCGAACGGGGAGTATAATATTTGGCACAGTCAAAGAACATGTGGAAGAAGGTGTGCAGAAAATTAACCATTTTTAAAATAATGCTAAGAAATACATAAAATGAATGAAAATAACAATACACACTACCTCAGATTATTAACACACTACCGTGCATTTGTTGTTACGCTTTGATGTTTGTCAATCTGTCAAAACTTTTTTTTTAGTGAATAGGCTAGAACACACCCTTACCTCAAAGCACCCATGCAACATTGAAGACAGTTACTGAGATATTCCATTACTTGCACGTCAAGGGACCTCAGAGCATCAGTGCCAGGTTGATTGTCAATACAACAGCAAATCTGCTCTACAGGGGACTTGAAGCACATGTAACTGTCACATTTCTTTGATAGACACAACTTAATCTGTTCGGTTAACGCCTCAGTAAATGGCTGTAGTAGGGATTCTTTTCTTGTGACATATCTATACAACAAATAAATAAAATTGAAGTATCTGTTTGAAATTTCAAATAACACCTTTGTACCAAATGCTTATGATAGACGATAGTTTATATATATGGTAAAATAACAAAAAAAAATTTTTTTTCCAATTTTTGTATGTCTGTGTGTGTTCTGGCTAATCTCTGAAACGGCTGAACCAATTTTGACTGGATTTCACTGGCATGGCCGCTAGCTAATGTTATATGGAGTAACTAAGGCTACTTTTATCCTTTTATCTTTTCCTCCTATCCTTTAAACTGTTTAATCTAATAATTTAAGCACTTCAAAACTATAAAAGTCATATAATTTAAACAACACTGCGAATCTACAATCGATTAGAATTTCAGTATGCATAGACTCGATTTGAGAATTAATACAGTTACTTACCTTAACACAAAGCATTGTGCAGGGTGTTTGGATTCCGCATACAGAAATATAATAGCCAGGAACTCTAAAGTGTCCGAATCCTCAAACTCTTTTACACCATACTTCAGGGAGTTTGTTAGTTTATTCAGCAAAGCCAACTGTATCTTCTCATTAGAATGAATAAATTCTTCAAACATCTTATTCTTCTTTGCTAAAATTATTATTATTATCATTATAATGTGTTTGTTTGAATAGATAAGATAATATTTCACAATCTATATAGATCACTAAAATGAACTATCAATTCATTTATAGTTATTGTGCAATATAGTATTAATATAAGTGAGACAGTACAGAACATGACTAAAATGAAGCCTTAAGTGCATGATGTGATTAGTTGATGTATATTATTATGTACACTTTTTGTATCCAGTCTCTCTCTTTATTTAGATGAGATACAACTCCAACCGTCTCATTTAGGTATCAAACATTATGATACTGTTCACTGTGTAATACACAGCTTAATATGTTGCTATTGCACAATCAAAACAATAACAAAATACTGAGCACTGAAATAATGCTAAGAAATATCTTAGATTTAAATATTTTACAATAATTTTAAATAAAATTTAGACAAAAAACTTGTGTATGAAATGAATGTGTTGCTTTGACAATAAATAATTTGATGCTTTGGTGAAAATTGTAAAAACCTTACCTACCAATTTCTGTTGCCAAGTTTTCAGGAATACGCACAGAATCAAATGTTCCTGCTGGTTTTATTTTGTTTTTCCCACTACTGCTAATTCTTAACGTTAGCCCATTCATGATTAAATTAATATTTCTTACACTTTTTACTTAAAATCAAAATATAAACAAAAAGTTAACCTATAAAAATAACCTGCAACCACAGTAGCAACCATAGATGTTATGTTCTACTCATAGATGATAACTAGTACTACTGAAGGATGTTAAGTACTACTACTGTCGCAACTGTCAGGTGTAAATTAATTACATTGGTCTCAAACGTAAAAGAGCGAAATCGGTAGATTTGCCATCTAAAATCGGTATATTTGTACCAAGAATCGGTATATGAAAAGGAACCAATATACAGAATGTTTGGTAGGGAGCTGTACATACGCCTAGAGTAGAAACTAGGGATGGTCTGCTACCTCCCTACCCCCGCCCATTATAGTGACCTTGACCGCTAGGTTTTATTTTAAAGACATTTTTTATTTTTAAGGAAAACTCGATATTTTTGACTAAAACTACCTGTAGTTCAAAATCTATCCATAGGACACTAACAACAAAACTACCATCATTTCCTCGAAAATGAATTGCCCGTTTTAGTGGAAGGCGTGTTTGATGAAGATTGGCCCATAGTCTTTCAGCACGACGGCTGTCCTGCCCATTGGAGCCTAGTTGTGAGGGAGTTTTTAAACAACTCCTTCCCTAATACTTGGATAGGTCGGGGTGGGCCAATTCCCTGGCCTCCAAGGTCACCTGACCTTACTCCGCTTGATTTCTACGTCTGAAGGAAGGGCGAAAGAGTTGGTGTACGCAGAGGAAGTACGCAGAGGTTTTGATAAGCAAGATACACGGCGCTTTCAATACGATGCGTGAAGAACTGCTGCTTGGCACGGTGACCGTGGAGATGAGGAAGAGGTGCCGAGCATGTTTACAAGTTAATGGTCAACAATTTGAACAAATTTTGTAATAAAATTAGTCATTAAACCAATTTACTTTTCATTTGCTATCCTTTTACGATTGGACACATTTAATTTTCATTAGTTAAAATTGTTGCTTAAAGAGGCTTAGTTGCGGAAAATAATTAATAACTTCGGATTTAAAAGTGATAATAACACTTTTAGCATATCATTAGAAAGGGTACTGGGGATATTTTGAAAAAATCAGAAGAACTCCAACCCTGTTAGATTTTTTTAAACCCCATAGAAAGTGGCCATTAAAATTATTCTTTTTCCTTACTACGGTACTTCAGGTCCCATAACTTTTCTTCTCTACAATTTTCTGGTGTGAAATTAATTTTTACAGTACACTAAGAGTCTAACGATTAAAACAAGACCATTAGCACCTGTCCTATGCATAGATTTTGAGCTACAGCTAGAGGTAGTTTTAGTCAAAAATATCGAGTTTTCCTTAAAAAAAAATGTCATTAAAATAAAACCTGGCGGTCAAGGTCAATATAATGGGCGGGGGTAGCAGACCATCCCTAGTTTCTACCCTAGGCGTATGTACAGCTCCCTACCAAACACCCTGTATAATTCAAATTCGTTTATTTATTAATCGAAATCTAAATATTTAGTAATCTAAGGTTAACCTAAGATTATATACTACAAACAATTATTATTAAAAATGGACTTACAGGCTATATATATATATATATATATATATATATATATAGACATCGTATTATATGCATTTGCATGTTTGCATATGCAAATGCATATAATTCTACTTTTATAGCGTTATTGCATATTTTGGTACTTTTTCATTGATAGTGCTTATTTCAATAGTTAGGTACAAATTTCAACTTCTAATTCGGATAAGTAGTTCAAACAAAATAGAATTCAATAAATATTTATGTGAGTTATTTGTTGCTTGCCATATTCCTTTTCACCAATTAAATAACGAAGTATGCCGAAAATTCCTTAAGAAATATTGCACTAATCAGATAATTCCTGAAGTCTACAATTCGAAAAAACTACCTGTCAACTATCTACGACGAGGTATTTAGTGAAATACACGCCGATCTCTCGAACAATCTACTATGGATATCAGCTGATGAAACGACAGATTCATGAGGACGATATATTATAGCGAATCTAATTGTTGGAAAATTATCTAAAGAGCCATCCACTCCCCATTTGGTTACTTGCAAGGTCCTGGAAAAAACAAACCATTCAACTATCGCCCGGTTCATAAATGATTCCATCAGATCACTATTTCCTGATTCTTCCATTGACGAGAAAATATGTGTCTTTCATTTCTGACGCTGCGCCTTATATGGTGAAAACTGCTCAAGCTCTGAAAGTATTCTACCCGAAATTGCTTCACATCACCTATCTAGCTCACGGATTCCATCGAGTTGCGGAAGAGATTAGAAACGAGTTCGGGATAGTCAATAAATTGATTTCTTCTACAAAAAAAGTGTTTTTAAATGCACCAACGCGAGTACTAGCGTATACAAAGCAACTACCAAACGTAGCACTACCCCCAGAACCAATATTAACACGGTGGGGAACTTGGTTGAAAGCCGTATGTATTGTTTTATGCTGAAAATTTCGAACCTATAAAAGAAGTTTTTAGAAAACTTGACAGATCAGACGCCATTGCAATCAATAATTCAAGCCAGCTGGCATTTGAGAATCCTTTAATAAAAAGAATATATTGCTATTATTGCAACATATTTCAGCAATATACCCGATGCAATTGAGAAACTAAAAACTTTCCCCTGTGCCAGTCCTTGGAAATAATATAAAAATGATTGAACAGAGTAACGCCCTTCCGAGTTCACTATCGCAAAAGGTTCGTGGCATATTAAATGCAGTTTTGTATAAAAACCCCGGTTTTGAAGGTATAAAGAAAATTGACGCGTTTATCAACGGCACCGGGCAAAATATTATATTATTATTATTATTATTATTATTATTATTATAATAATAATAATAATAATAATAATAATAATAATAATAATAATAATAATAATAATAATAATAATAATAATAATAATAATAATAATAATAATAATAATAATAATAATAATAATAATAATAATAATAATAATAATAATAATAATAATAATAATAATAATAATAATAATAATAATAATAATAATAATAATAATAATAATAATAATAATAATAATAATAATAATAATAATAATAATAATAATAATAATAATAATAATAATAATAATAATAATAATAATAATAATAATAATAATAATAATAATAATAATAATAATAATAATAATAATAATAATAATAATAATAATAATAATAATAATAATAATAATAATAATAATAATAATAATAATAATAATAATAATAATAATAATAATAATAATAATAATAATAATAATAATAATAATAATAATAATAATAATAATAATAATAATAATAATAATAATAATAATAATAATAATAATAATAATAATAATAATAATAATAATAATAATAATAATAATAATAATAATAATAATAATAATAATAATAATAATAATAATAATAATAATAATAATAATAATAATAATAATAATAATAAAAATCACTCACCTTCTTTACATGGACGACATAAAACTCTTCGCACCTGACAGGCAACAACTGGAACAACTATTAAAATTAACGGAAAAATTTAGCGCTGATATTTACATGACATTCGGAACTGATAAATGTAAAATTAATTGCATTCTTAAGGGCAAACATACACATACAGAACCACTCAACTTAGTACTACAAGAAGGAACAATAGACAGCATGCAAGCGAAAGACACATATAAGTACCTAGGTTATATACAAAATACAGCTATAGATCATAAAGAAATAAAAAATACATTAAAAAATAAATACAAACAGAGACTAAATACAATTTTAAAAACGCAATTGTCAGGCCGAAACAAAATTAAAGCTGTAAATACCTATGCAATCCCTATATTAACGTATTCATTTGGAATTATCAGGTGGTCTGACACTGATTTGGAAACCCTCAACACCGCAACCAGAACCGCTTGTTACAAACACAATATTCACCACATCCATTCAGCAGTTGAAAGATTTACAATAAAGAGGAAGCAGGGAGGGCGTGGTTTTATAGACATAAAAAATCTACATTACACCCAAATAGATAACCTCCGAAATTATTTCAAGACAAAAGCTAACACAAGCCCACTTCATAAAGCCATTGTAAATTTACCTCATTCTGGAACACCGCTACAGTTAAATAATGACAAATTTAACCCTAAAAATAAAATAATTAATGATGAAAACAAAATAGAAAAATGGAAAAGTAAGGCTCTACATGGTAAATTTCCGTACCAGTTAAGTCAGGACCATATCGATCAAGCCGCGTCATTCAGTTGGTTAACTAAGGGCAACATTTATAATGAAACAGAAGGGTTCTTAATAGCTATACAGGACCAAATTATCAAAACTTAATTTACTCAAAATTTATCCTCAAAGAAGCCATAGAAACTGACCGCAATTACTCAAAATTTATCCTCAAAGAAGCCATAGAAACTGATAAGTGTAGATTATGCCACCAAACCACTGAGACAATAGACCATATTACCGGAGGATGCAGTGCACTAGCAAATAAAGAATATACTCACCGTCACGATAACGTAGCCAAACATATACATCAATTAATAGCAATCAAGTTTAACCTTATAGATACACATACACCGTACTACAAATACAAACCATCTAACGTTCTAGAAAATGACTCCGTAAAACTCTACTGGGATCGCGATATCGTCACAGACCGTACCATCCTAAGCAATAGACCAGACATAACCCTCACAATTAAATCTGAAAAAACCACTTACCTTATAGACATCGCCGTTCCAAACACCAACAACCTGAAACAGAAACACACAGAAAAAATCCAAAAATACATACCGCTTGCAGATGAGATCAAACAAATGTGGCATCAAAACACAGTAAAAATAATCCCGATAGTCATCTCCTCAACGGGCGTTATTCCAAAAACGCTTGCCGTTGCACTTAAATCCCTTAACCTTCACAAAAACACATATATACAGTTACAAAAGTCAATCGTTATAGATACCTGCTCTATAGTCCGCCGCTTCCTTAATTCATCTTCATCCTTCCCTACAACTCACACCAATTAAACTTCTTTCACGCTACATGAACAGGATACTTGGCAATCGCCCGTACCTGCTTCATTCTACCGGTTAAGCCGAGACAAATATATGTTAAATAATAATAATAATAATAATAATAATAATAATAATAATAATAATAATAATAATAATAATAATAATTCATTATAAACATATCTATATTGTGTTTCTTCAGAGCGTCTTTTCCTGATGTTATGATAATGCCCTTATTGCAACTTTTGCAATAGTCATAGTTAAGCTGGGACTGTATGCTCCGAAATCCGAAACGCCAGTGAAAATTCAGAGCAATGAAAATAGAACCCTGCGATAATACAATAGAGTTGAAAACGGAAGATTCGAGCTACGAGCTGTCATATATGACATTGACATTTGACTCGACACACTCATATTGTGTTCGGGTTTCAATTCTATTGTATTAGCCCAGAGTTTTATTTTCATTGCTCTAAATTTTTTACGGCTTTTCCGGATTCCGGAGCAAGTAGTCTCAGCCTTACGACTATCTTGTAGCCAACCTGATGTTATAAATATTTGACAGTGATGGCACTGATATACCTAAATTTTGACATTGATACTCGGTTATTTACACATTCCCTGCCTTGCCCTGCCTCGGGGCAGTTTTAGATGCCAAAAACGTTAAAAATCTTTTATTAGGTCATTACATATTATGAAATTGGCGTTTTGTACAAGAGGAACATAAAGTCAATTTTTTTTAAATATAATATATTTATTTAATAAAAGTATATACCATTGCTATCTATGCGCTTTTGCCATCTCATAGGTAGTTCATTGAATCCTTTACAAAAAAAACCATTCGTTTCAGGAATCAGTAAAATCTTTGACGGCGGACTGCCCCAATCGGAGTTGAATTTTTTCCCTTGCAAGAATTTATCAAAATTTCGAAAAAAATTGTAATCTGTTGGAGCAAGGTCCGGGGAGTACGGTGGATGTCTTAGACATTCCAACTGAAGCTCCTCTAATTTGATAGTCGTCTGTTGTGCAGTGTGTGGTCTAGCGTTGTCCTGAAGCAGCAGTGGCCTAGAGCGAATGACCAACATCGGGTGTTTTGCAGCTAGCTTTTCCATCATGATTTGCAGTTGCTGGCAATAGAAATCTGCCGTAATTGTTTATTTAAGAATTTTAAAGAAAGAAAGCCAGATTTAAGAAAGCTGTAGTAAACGATCGGCACTAGTCCACCACTCTCACAAGTAACTTTTTTTGAGTCAATTTTCGCTTCGGGCAGGCTTTTGCTGGTTCGTCAGGGTTCAGCCTTTGCGATGAGCGTTTCCTATTATCGTATAGCATCCACTTTTCATCACAGATTTAAAATTCCTTCATTATTATGCCGGTTGAGTAATGTAACGCAGCAGTCGACGCGCGTTTGTCGGTTTGCTGCACTAAATTCATGAGGTACCCACCTTTCAAGCTTTTTCACCTTCCTAATTTACTTCAAGTGGATTAAAATAGTTTTATCACTAACACCGCAGACGGCAGCTAACTCGGACGTGGTTTGCGATGGATCAGCTTCCACAATAGCCTTCAATTGTAAACTTGTAAATAGAGTGACGCAAAGAAAAAAACTAAAAGAGGAAAAACAAATGAATTACGATTTTCGGAAGACAAACACATGAGTATAAATTAGAAATTGGAATTCCTATCCAAAGAAGATATATTTGAGATCAAAGTGGCCAGTACGACATAACGCAAATTTCATATGTAAAGTCCTAATATTTATGCACTGCCGCATTACTAAAGGACCGCCTTTTCTAAGTACTGCGAACACTGACCACGGGAGGTTTAACGTCAATCCAGTTGACGTTGACATGTACTGCGAACAGTGGCGGGCGCTTTCGAGGTATGGTACTGCGGCAGTTCACAAGAGAACGATTTTGTCACCACTGTGAGCACTGGCCAGTGGTCTCAGTACGATTGGGAAGACAGCCGTAATGACTGATGTGACATTACGCCAGTTGTTATATCTGTCAGGTGACAGAGATGATTTTTTCTTTGGTGCCTGTCAATTTTTTATAGCAATATATTTATTATGTGTCTTGCTAATTATATATTATGTTGAAGATATCAGGCACTGTAGGGTTCATATTGGTTCTATACTAATACTGATATTTTAATAATAGTATGGTTTTAAAAATACATAATATAAATAAATAAAATAAATAAAAAACTTTTATTTCAGACCAAGGTCCTTAAAGACTTATGTTTGTACTTATGTGCAAACACAAATTATGAATTTCAAAATAAAATATATAATAAAAGAAAGTTTTATTTCAATCTGCTGAGATTACTGGTTTTTTAAATGTTTATCTTAATCGATCACCAGTGGCTAAAAGCAGGCACGATATAAGTAATGTGTAAAAGAAACATTTTTGAAAACTTTTTTTATTCGTCATGAAAAAGTGGCCAGAAATATTTACATAAATAGAACGTCTACTATCACTACGCTTCAGTCTTTTCGTCCGATGAGATTCCTTGATTTCCTATTCACTTCACTTCCAGGGTGACTGTATCTTGTCCAAGGTTCTTGACCTCGCTGGCTTGCGCCTCTACCCCGCTGTCGACGTGATTATCGCCTGAAACATTAACAAACTTGTTACACATAACAAATTCTTTTTTGTTTTTAGGGTTCCGTACCCCAACGCTAACAACAGGACAGTCAGTCCGTCTGTCTGTCACCAGGCTGTATCTCATGAACACTGATAGTTAGACAGTTGAAATGTTTTTACAAATGATGTACTACTGTTGCCGCTATTACAACAAAATATTATGAAAACAGAATAAAATAAATATTTAAGTGGGGCTCCCATAAATTAAACGTGATTTTTTGTACGGAACGCTTCGTACGCGAGTCCAACTCTCACTTGGCCCGGTTTTTATGTGATTGTAAGGATTTAAATTGATAATTAAAAGGATATTTTCTATTGTTTGATTGTGCGAGAGTAAATTCTCAATGATTTTTGGTCCCATATGTTCCAAGAAAAAAAAAAACCACTCAAGAATTAAGGGGAGCGGTAACAGTAAATACGAGATGGTTTAGACTTTGGAAACTAGACTTTGCCTCATTGTTATGGGCACGGTTTACTTCAAAAGTGAAAACTTGACCTTCTAACATGTAAACATTCTCTCATAGCAGCTGCAGAGAAATTGCGACACATAAACGGCGATTCGTGTTTGTGAATTTAATCTTATTGTAGAAAAAAAATAATAAAATACTGATACAGACTCAGATTATAAAATAATATTAGGTTTTATAATCTAAGGATATCAATTTAAATGTCACAAATATACCGTGCTTTATAGAAATTCAATGACACATTTAAACTTTTACTCTGAATCCACATTATGATGATATATTTTAATGTTTGAGTCCAATACCTACGAGTTTAATGATTCTTAGGTAATGTTTGATTCAAAGTTTTATTATTACATAATATAGCCTGCCATACAATTGCAATAATTAAGCAATTGCTAAATAACAAGTAATTTGATCAAACAGGGCTACTTCAACTTTTCTATCTTAATGCCTTAGCAATAAGGTCCAAAAGTATTACACTGGATCTGTCGGCGACTGTACCTGCGGTAACGTGTGTTAATCAGCATAATTGGATGTATTTCCGTTTTATCCGACTGTTGCAACAACACAACAACATTCAGCTATATTTTGGATGTAAATAGTAGAGTATTAGGCTGGGACTATATGATCCGGAATTCAGCGGACACGGGAAATACAGAGCAATGAAGAGAGAACTCTGCGCTAATACAATATAGTTGAAAATCAAAGTGTCGGGTGTCGAGCTGTCATTTATGACATTGACTCGAAACTTATGTGTTTGACTTTCAGCTCTTTTGTATTAGCGCAGAGTTCCGTTTTCTATGCTCTGCATTTTTCCCGGCCTACCGGATTCCGGACAATATAGTCCCAGCCTTAAGGTTCGACATACAACACAATGTTATTTCTAACATAAGTCACAAAATAGTTATACCCCGAGTTAAGTTATTTGCATATATAAGTGTTAGATTAAATGACAATTAATTAAATATTGTTTAGTAACAAAACATACGTTTAACGGCAATTTTTTGTCACAAGGATGAGTTGTCACCACTGTGTGTTCTTTCTTTATTGTCAGAACACAAATGGGCCATGGGGTTAAAATAGGAAATACGTAATTCCTTTATTTGTATAGGGGGAAAACAGGCTACCAAGTTGCTTCATGATAAGGTAAGGACACCCGCAACAATACAAGAGTTACAAGTTCGTTTGCCGGGCATTAGTTGTTTAGACATGTTGGAAACACGTCCCTCATTTCCTAAAGAAAAGGGTTGGATTAAACACATTTGTGGTACTATAGGGTTAATTAGACATACTGGTGGCGATATTTGGTTGATCAGACACATTGGTCGCGCTATAGAGTTAATCAGACAAATTGGTGGCGCTATTTGGTTGATTAGACATATTGGTGGCGCTATTCGGTTGATCAGACACATTGGTGGCGCTATTTGGTTGATTAGATACTTTGGTGGCGCTATTCGGTCGATCAGCCACATTGGTGTCGCTATAGGGTTAATTAGAATATAGGAGAAATTGCACTTTCAATGAGACATATTGATGATATTGATATTGGTAACATGTCTCAATAATTAGGAGTGGTTAATCACATAGGGTTGATTAGACATTGGCACACACAGTTACCTGGATTTCGGTGCCCAGGGTGCTTATTGCGCTTTAGACATGTCGGTAACATGTCCCAATAGTTAAGATTGGTTAATCACATAGGGTTTGGACATTGGCACACACAGCGGTACCTGGATGTTGGTGCCCAGGGTATTTATAGCGCTGTTGACGGCGGTGGAGACGGAGGCCGCGGTACCGTTAACTACGGCGCCTATAGTACCTATC
This sequence comes from Phengaris arion, assembly GCA_963565745.1. Taxonomy (NCBI): domain Eukaryota; kingdom Metazoa; phylum Arthropoda; class Insecta; order Lepidoptera; family Lycaenidae; genus Phengaris; species Phengaris arion. Next base: position 17,148,774 of record OY751449.1, on the reverse strand, counting down.
AGCCCGTTAACGAACGTACTCCATGCTGTCACTACAGGAAAATGCACATGTCAATAAAGGTGAAACAAGCAGACCGGAGGGAAAATGCATTGCAAATATAGTACAACGGTTAAATGCTTCATGTGGGTTTGTCCTTAAAACATACACTTACTTTGACAAGCTGACAGCGCAATAAATTGTAGCAAGAAATTAAACAAAAATATTTTATTGATAGATGAGACTAATAATGGAACAACTAATAATTATTATTTCAAAATGTTACCTTGGTTGGTTCCGCCATAGCCTCCGTAGCCTCCATGCCCTTTCTCTTCCTCGTTTTCTCTGGGCTTGCTGGGGTCTTGAGGGCGGGGGCTTTGGACCCGCTGCACGGCCGCCTGCAGACCTTTGATGATCGGGTTATTCTGGACTATCAGCTGGATGGGCCCGGGTTGCGCCTGGGCCGGTTGCGCTGCTTGTGGTTGTGCCGCTTGTGGTTGGGCTGCTTGCGGTTGCGCCTGTACCGCGGGTTGTGCAAACTCAGGCTGCGGTTTACTTTGTGGTTGCCTTTGTGGTTGACTTTGTGGTTGACTTTGTGGTTGACTTTGTGGTTGACTTTGTGGTTGACTTTGTGGTTGACTTTGTGGTTGACTTTGTGGTTGACTTTGTGGTTGACTTTGTGGTTGACTTTGTGGTTGACTTTGTGGTTGACTTTGTGTTTGACTTTGTGGTTGGCTTTGTGCTTGACTTTGTGGTTGACTTTGTGATTGCAGTTGGGGAGATTGAGCCAGTGTTTGGGCTTGCGGTTGGGCAGGCTGTTGCAATGGTTGAGCTAGAGGTTGGGGAGATTGGGGCAGCGGTTGGGCTGTTGGTTGAGGTCGGAGGAAGCTCGTTACGCGTTGGACTATAGGGTTGCTCTGAATGAACTGTGCGATGGGTCCGGGCTGGGTGGCCGGAGCTGGCTGAAGCTGGGCCGTGGGTTGGACCTGAGGCTGGGCCGTGAGTTGGACCTGAGTCTGCGGTGAGGCCTGCTGCTGCGGTGAACTGGCCAGCACCGTTTGGCTGCCGACTGCATTGCTCGGCTGATTAGCTTGCGGCTGCAAGATGGCCGGCGTCTGCGGCCGGTTGAGAATATTCGAGAAGAAGTTCGAAATACTCTGGATACCCTGAGCTATCGGCCGCTGCGTTGACGGCGCAGTCGGCGCATCGGCTTGTGCGTTAGCGGGCGGGGCGGGTTGCGCCTGCTGTACTCCTTGTCCAGCCAAATTGGACAATCCATTTTGGAAATTTGCAAAACTATTGGACATCATGTTACTGAACGTACTGAAAGCGTTTTGGAAGAAGCCCTGCGTTTGAGCGACGGTTGCGGGAGCCAGTGTGGTGGTTGAAGTAGTTCCGGCGTCATCCTTGGCCTGCACCTTTAAGGCCGCCTCATCCTCCTCCTTTAGTATGGAGATCAGCTCGAGGCCCTCGGATATCATGCTGATGCCATTGTCGAAGTTGTGCTGCACCTCCTTCAAGTTGGACTCGATATCTTTGGGTTCATCGTCAGGCTTCAAACTAGTTTTGAGGTCTTCGCCGCACGGACGCACGTACGATTGGATTGTGTTGTTGAGGTCATCGAGCTGAGCCGAGAATGAGGACTTCAAATGCCTCACCTGCTCGTGTATGACGGGCAGATTGTCGGAGCCGTGAACTAGGGCATTGAAACTGGAGGACACACTTTTGATCTGTTCATTGAAGATGTTTCGCGCCTGATCTAGTTTCTCCTGGATGGTGATGAGCGATCGCTCCTGCGTACCGTAGTGTCCGGGGCTCTGGTTTTGGGTTTCATGCTCCTGTCTCTGCGGCGGGCCGGGGTTTTTGAGGTCGAGCGGGACCTTCCGATGACCGGCCTCGGAGTTAGGATCGGGGATGTAGTCGTTGGAGTTCTCGTCCAAGCGTTTCAGCTGAAGCACTTCCTCGGAGACGCCTTTAACTTCCGTGGCGACGAGTGGGACATTATCGGCGGCAAGTGGGACTTCGTTGCTGGGCTCGACGACGTCGAGCTCGATATCGTCGAGGGCGGGGGTGCGGGGGGCTGCGCGCGCGCCGAGCAGCAGGCAAGCAACGAGCAGCGCGTTTGGGCTCATGGCGGGTCACTGGGCCGGCCGCGCCGCCGACTGCATATATACGCCGGGTAACGGTCCGCTCGTGAGACCGGTTGACTGATCTTGTCATTATTTGTGTTAAATATCATCCGCGCTCGATTTTGGTGACAAATGGATAGTAAAAGTTTCGCTATCTATATGTACATTGAGGCAATATAAACAAACCTCTCATTAGAAATTAAATAAACTCGATATAAAGCCTTTTCTAAGCTTACATTAAGTATATTTCTACCATATTATGTGATACCGAATATAACTGCATAGAGCATACAATGTACTACAACATTTTCCTTATAAATGAACCTTTAGATACACTTACACACACTAGGCATTTGGATGGATAGACATCGTTGAACACTTTCAACTTTCACTCGTGAAAAATCCAAGTTAAATTAATAGTACAAGCAGTATTTTGTTAAAAATAAGTTCATTTCCAAAGTTATAGTACGCCATTACTTTTCATATTTAGTTTCATAACTATAATTAACTCATATAACTCAACTGATATCAAAAGGTATAAAATTTATACTCTATTGATACTGGGTATGTTTTCTCAAATATATATATATATATATTTTTAATTGATTTAGAATGACCTGATTGTCGGATATGGTCACCGCCATATAAAATATTCGCGAGCCTCATAAACAAACTCCTGGGCCTCTAGTCAAGATGCATTCGATAATTTCGACGGCGAACTTCGAAAGACATTTATCTCCAACGGGTTAGGTTAGACCGACGCCTTCAACAATTATCGTCTTAAATCAAACAATTTCCACAAAACCTCAACAAATTATTATCGACCTAAATCTTCCTAAGGTACCACTCTGTCGGTAAATGTAAACGGCATGAGAATCCTTTCAGTAGTTTTTGAGATTATCATTAACATACAGACAGACAGACTCGGCGGAGCACTTAAGTATCCTATGTCGGTCTCCTGGTTCTAAGCTACCTCCCCACCAATTTTCAGCCAAATCGGTTCAGCCGTTCTTGATTTATAAATAGTGTAACTAACACGACTTTCTTTTTTTTATATGTATATCAAGATTAAACTTAAAAACATTGCTAATTTGCTACTAGAGATATTGCTAAATTAAAAAAAAAATAGATTACTAAATATATTTTTTTTTTGATTATCATAAGTTCTTTTTAACCGACTTCCAAAAAAAGGAGGTGGTTATACATTCGGCTATATATTTTTTTTGTATATTTAACGATAATTCCGCCGTCTGTGAATTGATTTTCAATATTCTTTTTTTGGTGTAAAGGGTATAATCCCGAATTGGTCCCATTTTCACCAAAGTGGTAACCTGAATCATCAGGAGTTTCCTCGATTCCTCATTTCGAAATTTATATGGACACATATGGTCATTTCGACTTTTTCTAAAGTAGAACAAGCAAATACTACCAAAAAGTAAGATTTTGCACCAAGGTATACCCTGGATCCATCCAAAAGTACTGAACAGAACTCCTGACTCCTTTATACACTTTTATGTTTGGGGATTCTGGCGTTGTTTCAAGAACTGCAAGCATATGCCACTATGTCATGGTATTTTACACCGACACGGATATCTTTGAACATAAGTCATTACATTGCAATTGCCGTGTGTGAACCTATTTGCAAAAATTGATTTTATGTTGTAAAGGCTTTTAATTCGAAATTTGTCCCTTAGTCACCAAAGTGGAGACCTGATGGATCCATGATAAATCGAAACTCTTCAAAAAGGGAACTCTTCGAAACATATAGTGAATTAGACTTTTTCTGAAGTATTCCAAGCATATGCTACCAAAAAGTAAGCTTTTGTATCAAGGATATATTGGAATTAATTATTTTGGAACCAAAAGTACTGAAATTTTGAGTCCTTATAGATACATGTTTGGGGATTCCGGCGTTGTTTAAAGAACTGCAAGCATATGACATCATACCATTTACAGTATAACAGTACTCATCATCATCATCACCACCATCTTCACAACAAAAACACCAACATATTATTATGATGACATAGGTACTCACTACTCATCAGAATTTTGTGCACCGATATCATTATATTTGTGATCATCATCATCACTATAATAAATTTATGTAATGCTTATATTTTTTCCGTCGACTATTACAATAGATAATAATAATAATTTAATAATATAGTATCTAATCAATATAATCACTGTTGATATTTTAGTAGGTTCACAGATCGGTAATGCTTATTTGGGGAAATACGACATACACATTTCTTAAAATGTGTTAATAATAATATAATAATACAACTAAAAAGAGAAAAATTACCGAAACCGACTAAAAATTATTATTTTTCAACAAAAAAATTAAAACCGATTTCTTAAGTAAAAATGCACAAAAAGTATGAAAAAGAACTTATTTTTTAAATAACTCCTTTTTTAAATTCGTCTAAAATGTTGACTATTTCTCTAAACATTCTTCATAATTTTGAAGTCGGTACCAGCCAACATAAGCGTGAGCTCTATAAAATAATGATTTATCACTCAGTATATTGTTTGGGCCGGTACCGACTACACAATTAAGAAGATTGAGTAGAGAATTAGTTAAAATTTTTGCCGAATTTAAAAGGGGAATTATTTAGAAAATAAGTTTTATTTCACACTTTTTTGTGCATTTATACTTTAGAAATCAGTTTTAATTTTTTTTGAAAAATAATAATTCATAAAGTCGGTTTTCATCACGTAAATGATCGGGGATGATGATGGTGACGCAAACAAAGATTTTTCTATCGTGACAAACCGGTCAATGTCGCATTTAATCGGGGAGAAATGAATTTTCACCGCTAAGTGTTAGTTGGAACCTCAAATATGCTCGTGTGCCAGGGTTAAGAAAGTATTACTAGAATGTCGATTGAGTCACACTTAGGAAAACAAAATTTTGCACTGCCTATGATCAATGATCTTACATACACAGTACACACTATGTTTTACTAGATGTTGCCCGAGACTTACGCGCAAAAAGAAATTGGGATAAAAAGCAGCATAAAAAATTTCATCAAAATCTGTCAAGTAGTTAAACAAACTTTCGTGCTTATAACGTTTTAGGATAAAATGTAGCCTATATTGACTGGATTAAAATCCAGAGTCTAAACTACTACCATACCAAATTGCATCAAAATCCGTTCAATAGTTTTTACGTGACACTGACAGAGTAACATCCATCCATCCATTTTCAGAAACTTTCACATTTATAATAAGTAGTAGTAGGATCTAGTAAGTGTACTCCGGTTAGATCCAATTTACATTTAGGTAAATAAAGAAAATTAAAAATGTCAAGTAACCCCCGAATTGTCAAGCAGCTAGCTGATGATGATGAATTATTGCTAAGAACACTCTCGATCATGTCAGCTTTCAGACAAAAGGCAGATCAAAAGCAGTTCATGCGTTTAGACGCATTGATGCTACGGACAGACGAACACGAACTTATAACAACCGTGCATTCATGCAATAAATTACGCATATTATTTATAGTTGTGATAAAATCACGCCTAGCTATCTTCAGCTCATGGTACCATGGTTTTATTGCTAAATTTTCTTGTATCCGTCCATACCACTTTCCTTTGAGTTTTTGATCTTCTTTCCAAAAATCTTCCCACATGTTTCTTATATATTAGATATGTTTCTTAGATATGTTTACATTATAATAAAAGTCGCTCATAGCTACTCTCACTACACTTTTGACATCTAGGGCGTTGACCCCATCATATGCAGTTTTGTCTGCTGTTTTATTGCCAGAAATACCTCTATGTGAGGGAACCCACATGAAGGCAATTGTTATTCCTTTATTTTGTAGCCGCCAGACAAAATCTTTAATAAAATAAATAATATAATTAGTTTTAAAATTAAAATTAATATGCTTTCGACTATTAATGAGAGCTAAAGAATCTTATAAGATTAGAAAATATTTGTAATTATTTACACCACTAATCAATTTTAAGACTTCAAAAACTGCATATGCCAATGCTGTAAATATGGAACACTGTTTATCTAGAACAAAGCTTTGAGCAATCTGTTTTTGTGGATCGTATATGACACTTCTCACATATTCATTACCTTTAATGCCATCAGTGTAGATTGTATAGTACTTGTTGTTGAAGAAAGTCTGAATTGTTATCAAAAGACATTGTTAAAATCATAATAGGATGTTTTATACTACTATATGGATGTGTGTGACATGGCCAGTGTGATTTTTTTTTAATGTTTGAGTAATGAGATTGTATTTGTAGGAAAATCCGGCACAAAGTTGGACATGTACCTGTCAGAAGATCATGAGGTGAAGCTAGTGGACCATCTGTAATGATTGAGTGAAGTATAATTCTATTTATTTTTTGGAAATAATTTGATGAAAATAGTTTAAGACAGTATCTTTCTGCAAGCAAAAGTCGTAGTCAATATCAAAGGCATAATATTTGTTTCACTTCCATGGCCCTTATGGCAGTTGAACACATTGCCCCTGATATAATCCTCAAAGCCTTGTTTTGTATTACATCTAATTAATCATTCATACTCACGTATGAGTGCTATTTAAATAGGCCAAAGAACTGTAATCAAAATAGCTTCTTCAATAGATTTATATATCACTGAAAGTATTTGGGATCTGCACCCCATGTAACACCAGCTAGACATCTTAAAATGTTAACACTTCAATGCATTTCTGGATATATACTTAATACTCTTGGTTGCATTGATTTTCAAATTTAATCTTAGCTGGTAATAATTACTCAACTGCATTAAACAAGCATTAACATTTTCAATTGCTACTGTTAAGTTAACATTTGAACTGTACAACACTAAGTCATCTGCAAACTGAAGTATATTTACATTTTTAAAAATTCACATATTTACATATCTCCCATATATACAAATTATATAACAAAGGCGACAATGTTGCACCTTGCATTGTTCTCTTAGATATAGTTCTAGGTCCATGTAAATTATTGTTATGTTTAACATGTAATATTCTCGTTAGTAATAAAATCATAAATCCATTTACATAAGTATACAGGTACACCAGCATTAATCAGTACCTTCACCAGTATGCCAGGATCCACACTATCAAATGCGCCTTGCACATCCAAAAATACACAAACTGTGTGTAATTTATTACTTTACAATTTTTCAGGTCATTTATGAGGGAAATGAAGCTGTCAGCACACCTCCGTCCTCTGCTGAATCCATATTGAAAATGAGGGAGGATAGTATTATATAGTGAAGGCGAGACTTCACCATGTTTACAAAATCTTTCCAAGACATGATGATAAGGAGATTGGACGATATGAACTAGCCTGCTCTGGTGATTTATCTGGTATCACACATTGAGTTTTCCATGAACTTGGTAGTAATTTTTTATGCCAAAGACTATTTAGAATGTTCAAAAATATTTTTTATATGATATCAGGTAAATATTTTATTAATAAATACGGAAAATAATCTAAACCAGGACTAATATTTTTCCTAGATCGTTTACTCATTAAAATTCAGACGAAGTAAAAGGATCCAATAGAAACCTTAAATGAGGATTTTCATTTGCTTCTCACTTTCATAAATTCGGATCAACTAAATTGGAATTATCAGATAGTTTGACTAAATGTGGTTGTTTGTAGTAATTCTATTGAAACTATTCCAACTATTCTTCTTTTGCTCCTTTATTTCTTCTTTCACTTTTTTAGAGCATCTATTCTTTTATAATTCATGTAATTATCTAATGTAGGATCGTTTCTGTAAAGTTTCAGTACTTCGTAAGATTTGACGACGGCTTGTTCACATATACTGTTCCACCAGGGGGCTGGTGGTATACACCTGAAGCTAGTTCTAGTAAATCTAGGAACAAACATTCGTTTAAGTTTATTAAGCCTGCTACAAAATCCTCATAAGATTTCATTGGGTCCTCTTCACTAATCTAAAACTAATAATTTCATGAAAGACTGAACTAGATAATTCTTCATACTTAGCCCAATCTGTTTTATGGCATAAAAACCTGTCATCATACTGGTTGATTGCGTATCTTTCAATGCACATTGTAATGTTTGTAATTGTTGAATAATGATAACTACCCACGGCATCAACGTGTACAAACCTTTCACAAAGTGGGGTTAAATGTGGACTAACCAAAACTTACATCTATTGCTGAGGGATTGCGTGTAGGATAATTTACTGTTGTGAAGCTACCATTATTCAAAATGCATAAATCTTATTCATCAATTATATCATACAAATTTTGACCTCGACTTTTGCTGGACAGACATCCAAAAGCAATATGATGTGCATTAAACCTTCTGCATTTAATCATTGATGCAGATGCAGATGTGCATTAAATCACCGCTTATAAAAACGGGTTTTGGTAAATCCCTTATAATATAGCGCAATTTGTTCATTCTTATGTGCCCACTGGAGGGAGGACAGTAAACGCAGACAATGGTCAATGTTGTGTTCTCAGTATATAACACATATGGCTATTGTTTGTATATCTTTATAAAAGGTTGTATTTATAACGTTGTATTTCAAATATGGTTTAACCAATATTCCAACACCATTACGACGGCTTTTAGAATTTTTGTTCTAAAAATTATAACCGGAAATACGAAAAGATTGATGGTCTTTTAACCATGTTTTATTTATTAGACAAATATCAATATCTTTTTCATTGAAGAATTTTTTAAGAATAGGTTTTTTATTATTTACTCCTTGAACATTGAATTGCGCAATACGTAGAGAGGATGTTTCCTGAGATTACATATCCATTATGTTGACAGATTTTTAATGAGCATATCTTTAATTAGTGACGTGGTAATAGGTTCGTTGTCATTTTTATTACCTACTTGAACCAGTACCAGTGCCATAAGGGCCAACTTCATTTCCAATTATTTGAGATTTGATATCAGTAATAATTACATCTTGAGAGATAGGTTTAATATTTACAGATTTATTTACAGGTTTATTTACATGTTTGCATGTATTATTTACACTATATTTTTATGTACAGGTATGGGACATGATTTCAGAGGAGGGAAATCAATGTTTTCTTTTGTAGTGGCAACGCTTGCATATGTAAGTTTATTTTTCTTTTCTAATATTTTCTTTATATTTATTGGACATTGTTAGGAAATAGATAAATGAGGCCCACTGCAATTAATACAGCAAATCTCACTTATTTTACTACATTCTTTATAAAAGTGTTCACCGGAAAAAATTAACAACCCTGCTTGCCATTACAAATCTTAGCTGAATTATTGAATTTACAACATTTATAACATTGTTGCAAAGGAGCAACATAATCAAATACTCTATACGAAAATACTGTACATTGTCAGGTGTTTGATAAAAATGTAATACTAACTGTTTGTGTACCAATAAGATCATGACCGACTTTTCTCTCATGAATCTCCGTAATGCAATTATTTTATATATAGATGTTAAATTACTGACTTGTCTTTATTGGATATATTTGCCGGTACAAATCGAATAATGCCAGTTTTCACAATTTCAGCAGCTGGAATATGCGCTTTCATGTCTTATTTTTCGAGAAAGTTAATATTATTAATAAAATTGTTGGCCGTGTTATGTTGTTTAAATATCACAACTATCTTATTTGCGTTAATACGTCGTATTGCCACAACTCCTTTTATGTTTGTTTGTGTTTTATGTTTTATAATTTGGTTTGCGATAAGGTAAATAGACACTCTCACCACCTCCGCCGCCAGCACTTGAAGCCCTCCGAAGTGCTGTGACGTCATACTAGTACTATTTGTAAACTGTGAAACAGAATACATATTATAATAGTACAAGTATCTGCGCTTGATTCGTAGTAGTAAAATGACGGTGTTACGTTCCGTTTGACGTTTTGACATAAATAACTTTATAAGATGTCATGAATTATTTATTAACAGACACGTTCCGTTTCACTACTACATATGTTTAGTGTGTTTGTGTAGTGACATCCTTGCCGGAAGTTACTTCAAGGTGATTTCATCAGTAGAAATTAAAAAACAAAAATACATATTTTTAAATCAACTTTATTTATCAATCTTAAGTCTTTACTTTATGATATCGCTAGAATACGTTTTTCTAAGCCAAGTACTAATATGAGTCAAGTAGCCTATTAATTTTAAAAAAATCACCAATATCAATCTGGGGACACTAATATTATATCATCTTCGATAATTTCATCGAAATCCATTCAGTGGTTTTTGCGTGAACGAGTAACAAACATCCATTCATCGATCCATCCTAAAATCCATCATAAACTTTCACATTTATAACACTAGTGGGATTAGTAACTACTAATTATGTGATGAGAGCTAGAGAATGCTACACTCTATAGTAAGTATAGTCCTTTCAGAGTTATTTTGCCTCGGAGAGTCAGTGAGTTTGTCGTTTTTGAGAGTGTTGGGACTAGAATGCTGAGGTAGGATTTGGACATTGTAAGGTGGTGTGGTATCGCACCCCACTACTGACTGCACGCCAGTTGGGCAGTAATCAAGGTGTACGCGCACATTATGTCATACATGTGGCCGCAGCGCATCGCAAAATGCGTACTCAGCACATTGCGCATTGGGACGGGTCGGGCCGCATGGGCAGTAGGCAACGCGTTAATATACACGCCCATGTAATTAGGTTTGCGTTAATATATTCAGTATACTCAGGTACATATTTTCATTCAAGTTCAAGTGGCCACTTGAGAGTTGTCTTTAATGTGTATCTTTAAAGGCGCGTTTTCATGCTTGCCAAGGCTCGACAAGCATCCACAAGCCCCAAGCGTCTACAAATCTCGCTCGGCATTTGGAAGTCGTGTACATGCTTGTAAATGCGTCAGTGTGCTACGTAAGCATGGGATTTTAAATACAAACAATATTTCTTTTTGGCTTTTAATTCCTTTACTGGCTACCCGTTAACTCAGCCAGGACAAGCCAAGCCAAGACACGACTTTAAGCCTTTGCAACTTTCTTTTTATCTTTATGATTAACGTCTTTGGGGTTAACTTACTCTGGTAATATTCCAAAAACCATAAACTCTCTCCGTTCGACCAGCTACTCATTTTGAAGACAGAACTAGACGTGCGTTCGTCGCGAGATTACAGCGGCTACTAAGCGCGCGCCAACGTATGAACGCGTCGGAAGCGCTTGCCGCAAGAGCCCTTTGATCTGTGTCAAAAAACCGACACTAGAACGGATCGGATACAAGCGACCACAAGCTCACGCAAGTCAAGCCAAACGCCCTCTTTACACGCTTATGCTTGAGGACACTTGCCTTGGCAAGCATGGAACGCGCGCGCAAGCATGGAATGGAATGGCACGCGGCTTTGCACTTAACCTCGAGTCACTCTGCAAATAAATTAAGATACTATTGTACTCAAAATATAACATGTTTTTTGCTTTCTGTGACCCAAATTGTCAATACTTGCTCACAAGCTTTCATCCCTTACTTCCAACTTCCAAAAAAGGAGGCGGTTATGCATTCGGCTATATTTTGTATGTTCAACGATAATTCCGCCGTCTGTGGACCGATTTTTTTCTGTTATAATATATATGTTTAAATTATTTTTTTGACGTAAAGAGTATAATCCCAAGTTGGTCCCGTTTTCACAAAAGTGGTGACCTGATGATCCATAAGGAATCGAGGGAACTCCTCGAAATTTCTATGGACACACATGGTGATTTCGAACATTTATCTGAATTAGTCTATCTGAATTAGCATATGCTACCAAAAAGTAAAATTTCGCACCAAGGTATACTCTTGATCCAAAAGTACTGAACAGAACTCCTGACTCCTTATAGATACATGTTTGGTAACTGAATGGCCAAGTTACACTAGTTCCGGGAAAAATAAAATAAAAATTCCATATCACTCAGTTCAGCAATACGAGTAATAGACAATTTTGTAAAAACGTCGAAATTCGACACCCTTGGTCGCATTTTCAAGTCCTGTGATCACCAATATCACAATTTCGTAGTGATTTTTTTAATTTCGAGATCTTCATTAACGATGCTTTCAATCATTCAATTACCATTAATGCAAAAAAACATTGTTAATTTAATAAAATAAGTTAAGTTTTAGTGAGTCATGGTTTACAAACATATTGTTAGTTAACTTTGACACTTCATTTTGAAAAAAATTTGTACTACACTACCCTTGGCAAATTATTTCAAAAGATGGCGCATTTAATCAAGATTTAAAATGGTGCAACACTAGCCACTTTTCTTACCATTAAAAAAAATATTTCTAATTTTTTTCAAATTGAGTTCATTTCAAAAATAATAATTGATACTTTTTTGTATTAACAGATCGGGGTCTCGAGTGTGTGTAATGAACAAAAGTGATAGAATGAGATAGATAGTGACGCTGACAGTCTGTCTCACTCTAGAGCGAGACAGATTGATATTCGACTTTTAGAATGAGCGAGACGGATAGTGACGCTTGAGGGGTCGTCCGTTCACAACATTTAGCACGCATCGTTTCTTCGTCTACTACGCATCTCTCGAATTCGTGTAACCATCGTACTAACGACTTTGGCTTGTGTAACTTTCGACTTGATACTGTATCCGTACTTACGACTTTGGATTGTGTTACTTTGGACTTGATACTGCATCCGTACTGACGACTTTGGCTTGTGTTACTTTGGACTTAATACTGCATTCGTACTGACGACATTGGCTTTGCTTTTCTGGACTTTATGCTGTGAAAATAGTGTGTGAACAACATGCCGGATCTGTACACAGTACAAGAATATGCAAATATGCATCTTATCTACGGTGAATGCCGTTGTAATGCCTCTGCCGCAGCCAGATTGTATCGCGAGCGATACCCCAATGTGCAGCGTCACCCAGATTATCGCGTATTTCAAAATGTGCACGCGTCATACTCGGAAGGACGGTTGCCCAGTGTTCGTACGTCCGGTGGAAGACCGCAAAGAGACTATGACGACGTAGTTTTGAATAAAATTCAAAATGACCTCAGCACTTCAGTACGTGCGATAGAACTAGCAACGGGAGTACCGAAAAATAACGCTCATCAAATTTAAAACGATACGAATTTCATCCGTATCATGTGCAACGCGTCCAGAGTTCGTTACCACGAGATTACACACCTAGAATTGATTTCTGCAGGACAATGTTAGCGAAAATTCGTGAAGATCTTGAATTCCTAAACAAAATTTTATGGACCGAAGAATCTACATTTAAAAGAGACGGTTATTTAAACTTACACAGCCTTCATGAATGGTACGTCGAAAATCCGCATTTAATGCGTGAAGATCGATCCCAATACCAATTCAAAGTAAACATGTGGACTGGAATTTTAAACGGACGAGTAATTGGACCATTTGAGCTAACTCAAAATTTAGATGGCGCCACCTATTTGCATTTTCTTCAAAACGATTTGCCAAATTTGTTAGAAGACGCACCGCTCAGTATTCGCAGAGAAATGTGGTTTCAGCAAGATGGTTGTCCGGCGCACTATGCTCGGGCTGTATGGGATTATTTGAACACTGATTATCCTGACAGATGGATCGGACGCGGTGGCTCAATTTTATGGCCTCCTTGTTCCCCCGATCTAAATCCAGTTGATTTTTTTTTACTGGAGATGCATAAAAGAAAAAGTCTATTCGAAACCAATACAAAATCTATCAGAATTCCGCCAAAAAATTGATGCAGCGTCAGAAGAAATAAATTCAATTTGGCACGACTGGTGCAAAGGTCTTTTGTAAGGCGTTGCAGAGCCTGTATTCGTGCCGGAGGCAAACAATTCGAACATTTACTGTAGTTTAAGGAGAATAATTAAATAAAAAGTTTTACGACGGTTAGTTCATTGTTTTATTAATTATTATTATGTTTTCTTACAATAAGATTGGTTATTAACTGACTCAATTACGTCTTTACTAAAAATAATAATTTTATTTCAGACCAGACAAAAAAATAACAAATTTTAGTAACAAAAATTCCTAATGTTGAGTTGTTCAAATTGAGCTCAATTTGAAAAAAATGAGAAATAAAAATTTGAATGGCAAGAAAAGTGGCTAGTGTTGCACTATTTTTAAATCTTGATTAAATGCGCCATCTTTTGAAATAACTTGCCAAGGGTAGTGTAGTACAATTTTTTTTCAAAATTAAGTGTCAAAGTTAACTAACAATATTTTTGTGAACCATGACTCACTAAAACTTAACTTATTTTATTAAATTAACAATGATTTATGCATTAATTCGTAGTTGCGATTAATAGCATCCTTAATGAAGATCTCGAAATTAAAAAAATCACTACGAAATTGTGACATTGGTGATCACAGGACTTGAAAATGCGACCAAGGGTGTCGAATTGCGACGTTTTTCAAAATTGTCTATTATCGCTGAACTGAGTGCTATGGAATTTTTATTTTATTTTTCCCGGAATTGGTGTAACTTGGCCATTCATCCGGTCCCAGATTATCGGTAAGTTTTGGGACACCCTGTATATACATGTTTAGGGATTTCGGCGTTGTTTTAAGAACTACAAGCATATGCCATGGTGCCATTATCATCATCAACACCATCATCACATTATGATGATATAATAGGTACTTCTCTTAGTATTTTACACCAATACGGATATCTTTGAACATTAGTCATTACTTAGCCGTATGTGAACCTATTTGCAAAATTGTTTTGTTGTTGTAAATGCTATAATTCGAAATTTGTCTCATCCATGATAAATCGAGGGAATTCTTCGAAATTAATATGGATTATGGACACATATAGTGATTTCGACTATTTCTGAATTATTTCAAGTATATGCTACCAAAAAGTAAGCTTTTGTACCAAGGTATACGCGGGATCCAAAAGTACTGTACAGAACTCCTGAGTGCTTATAGATACATGTTTGGGGATCCCAGCGTAGTTGAAAAACTGCAAGCATATGCCATCATGCCACTTACAGTAATTATCATCATCATCACCACCATCTCCACGAGAAACACCAACATATTATTATAATCACATAGGTACTCACTACTCATCAGAGTTTTGTGCACCGATATCAATGTCTGTGAAATTTTGCTATTGCTAAAATATATTCGTGATCATCATCATCACTATATTATATTAATGCTTAGGTACTGCTACAATTTTCCATCGACTATTACAATAGATAATGATAATTATTTAATAATATAGTATCTAATCAATATCATCACTGGTGATTGTTTAGTAGGTCCACAGATCGACAATGCTTATTTGGGGAAATACCACGGCCTCTCAGAAAACTGGCATAAAATAACGCTTGAGTTTGTTTTGCCGAGAGAGTGAGAATAGCAGAGGCTTGCTTGTATTTACATCTTTCTTAAAATGTGGTAATAATAATATAACTAAAGAGAGAAAAAATATTATTTTTAAACAAAAAATAAAAACCGATTAAAAAAAAATATATAGTTTAAAAAAACTAAAAAAACACGCTTTTGTAGAAAATCTAACTAAAAAATAAAAAATAAAATGTTATAAATTTGGATTAAGAATAGTGTAAATGAAAAATAAATGTTTATTATTGTAAAAAAGCGTGGGGTGCATAGTGTCAATAGCTATAAACATTTTATTGGCAGAGATGAGAAGGATCTTCACTTTGATAATATCTTAAAAATCACTTTAAACGAAATCTGACCGTTTGAAGTGGATCAAAATCAAATCCAATGGAGTCGGTTACATACAAACAAACGTACAGATGAAGACACTGCACCCCACGCTTTTTTACAATAATAAACATTTATTTTTCATTTACACTATTCTTAATCCAAATTTATTAAATTTTATTTTTTATCTTTTAGTTAGATTTTCTATAAAACCTGGGTTTTTTAGTTTTTTTTAAACTATAATTTATTTTTTGCTTTTTAGTACGATTTGCTATCTATTAACCGGGGGACCAAAGAGTAAGCCCGGAACTGCACGCATGCGTAGTTCGCGCACTAGTTCTATCTCTCTTACTCTCATGCAAAGGATGCGGAAAGAAATTGATGAATCCTGTCGAATTTAATCAGGATAATCGGATATTTTAATCGAATTATTGCAATGTCATCGGTCTTTAACAGGTATGCAAAGTTTGAATTAAATCTGATCGTTCAAAGTAGGACAAAATCGAGCCCACAGTAGTCGGTTACAAACAAACAAACAAGCAAGCAAGCAAGCAAACATACAGGTGAAACTAATAAAAGCGTTATAATAAAAATGCGCAAAAAATGATGAAATTAAACTTATTTTCTAAATAATTCCCCTCTTAAATTCGTCTAAAATTTGAACTATTTCTCTACTCAATCTTCATAACTTTGAAGTCGGTACCAGCCAACTTGAACGTGAGTTCTATAAAATATTGAAATAAATAAGTTTTATTTCATACTTTTTTGTGCATTTTTACTTTATTTTAGAAATGTGTAGCAAAATGTAGATATGTAGAGATATCTTTATTTTAATGTTTTGTGTATTTTATTAAACTCCAGGAAGGAAGATTTTTTGTCAATTGTCATGTATAGGAAAACATAAAATTCAAAAACTATTATTTTCTAATTAACTTTTAATAAATAAAATGATAAATTATTATTTTGTTTTAAGAGTTTTGTTTCTACCCTGGTGTTCTTCTTAATTACTTGTCCTCATGTGGCAGATAACATCTGTAAAACATATGAAAAATAATATTTAATTTATTAACTCTATGATTCTTAACTTAGTGCTCTTATGCCCTGCAGTTCATCTGGTACTGGTATTTTATTGTCGGTAGTTTATTTATTCAATAGCGCTTCTGATTGGGTGACTCAAACGAGTTAACTAATCAAAATCGCTAGTGAAAAGAAAAACTACCGACAAAAATCATTGGAACCGGGCATTAGGGCCTGTTTCACAATCTTCTAATATGTGTCGGATAGCTTACTTGGATGTTTTTTCGCTGCTTACTTTAATAACGAGCGACAGATACAAAACATGAAATAAGCTACTCGTATCTGACACTTATCGGTACATTGTGAAACAGGCCTTTAGAAACATTATTTTATAAAAACCTGTTGGTACTTTTTAACAGACTGAAAAATTAAAGGTCATTTTGTTATATTTTATGCTTACTATGCATCAAAATATATTTGTATGTCTGTATTTTTGGCAACGTTTAATTAGAATAATGCATACCTACTACTGCTACTTGCATGGGAATTGATTAGAAGTTCTGGGATAATACTTTGACTTAGTTGAAACTTCAAACAAATAGAATATCATAAAGTATCAGAGTCGGGAATTATTGTTTTGTTAAAATCATCTTTAAACTTGCTCTATTCAAAAAAAATATTATCTATATAAATATTACGTCTATTTATTGTTTCTACTATTTATTTTGACTTTTCTGATTGTGCACACTAAAAAAAACTTAGGCCTTTTCATCCGTTATTGGATGATTTACAAAGTATTCTCCGAGCGAAGTAACCACTCTTGAAATACTGTAGTGCCTGGGAAAGTTGGTTTTTAAATGTCGTATGGTTGCCCAAGCACATACGGCATTCGCACAACATAGTCAGCCTAGTCCAGAGGAATGACTGGGGCCAACCATGTGCGGGTTTCCTCGCGATGTTTTTCTTCACCGTTAGAGCGTCCGTATAATGTACTTGAGATCTGAAAAAATCTCATTGGTACACGCCACAACCTGGGAATCGAACCTGCACTCTCTCGAGTGCGAATCAAACGGTCTTACCACTAGGCCACGGAGCTCTGATAATATATATAATATACTTATTTAAATTAAGATAAGATAAAAAATTAACTAAATATTACCTGCTCGTTCGAATTATTGCTCTTGTGGAGGATGTGCTTCCAGGCTGGGTGCTTTAGTGGTTGGTAGCTTGGTCACAAGACGGTTTGGGTCCACGCGGTCAGAATTATCTGAGTAACTTAAACTGTCTGAAACAGAATTATCTGAACTAGCAGGTTCATTATCAGAGCCAGCATTATTATTAGCCACCTGGGTTCCCTGGTTCTGGTTGAAGAGAGCAGTCACGTTGTTGGCCAGGTTACTGACCGTACTTTGGACATTCTGCACGTACTCCGAGTTGCTAATATTGGGGAAGTACGAGATTATGGTGTTATAGATCGACGTCCAGGAGGGAAACCAGGATGACCCCGTGTCAGTGGACGAGTCTCCATCGGCTTTGACCTTCACAGCACCAAGTTTCAACTTCTCCAGCGTTGAAGATAATTCGTTTACGCCCCTATCGAAATTGGCTTCGGCTTTTTTGAGATTTGCTTCGATATTTTGTTTGTGATCTTCACTGAATTTGAGATGTGATCCAAGATCCGTGTTGTACAAGGAGTTGAGGGTATCTCTGTATTCGGCAATTTGGTTGGTATATGACGATCTCAGGTTGTAGATTTTCTTCTCAATTGCAGGAATGTCAATATTGCCTTCATTGCAACTGTTCAATATGCTTCGGAGGTTCTTGTTTAAATTGTATTTGAATTCGTCAATCCTCCAGTTGAATTCGAGAAGTGATCGTCTGTAGTCGATAAGTTTCTCCAAGTATTCCGACTGGTTGGACTGGTCCCCCGAGGGTAAGGAGGCTCCGAGCGCTCCACAGACAAGACATACCAGAAACGCTCCGTGTAACTTCATGGTGATGGTTATACTGTTGCCAAATCATCGGCGACATATTTATATACTCCCAAATGAAATGGAATAACAGTCCAAAACATTAAAAGCCGTTTGGCGATGTCGTAAAACTTTAATGTCTTGTTCTATGTAACTTACCTGATTTTATTGCTGACCGTTAACGGAATGTGAAGTAGATTCAAAACATTATTTTTCAATTCTATATGTTCATGTATAACTCTTCATGTTCTATATTTTAAATATAATGTGACCATTATTATACCCCGTTCGGACTTCAAGGGGCCCATCAGGAACAGTCGACAACAACGTAATCGTAACGTTTTCGATTGAGAATTGTATGAGAGTCGTGACAGCGCCTATACAAATTTTATTCGATAATTCACGAATATTACGTTGCTGTCAATTGTTCCTGCTAGGCCCCCTAATCAAATTTACGCAAAAAAAGATAAATAAGCGCCCTATAATGCTACCAATGAAAATGTCACTTATTAACCGTGCAATAGAGGAATACAATGACACGCTAGTTTGGTCGATTTCTTTTGTTTACTTTTAGATTAAATTGATTTTATGATCAGAGTACCTATAGGGAGGGAGATGTTACAAATGATCTTCCCTGATAAATGTGTTATTCAATGTGGAAAACCTCATCCAAATAGCATCAGTGGTTCTTGAGAAAATCGCGGACAAACATACATACATACAAACATACAGGTCAAATAGAGAACCTGTTTTTTTTCCAAGATGGTTTAAAAAATATGTTATCGCTGTTTGCTTCTTGGAATACATTTGTGTTAAGTAAATTATACTTTCTGGTTGACCCGTATGTTTTTGAGTATTGTGAACTTAACGGTATTTCCAATAACTACAATTTTTATTAAATACGTAAATCAGTCTATGTTACTCGGGCTATTATTACGTATCTATTGACACCTCATTTATTAAAATCGGACCAGTAGTTTAGGCGCTACGGTGGAACAAACATACATACATAGAGTGCCAAAATTATTACTCTTCCTTTTGGCTTCGCTGTAGTCGGGTAAAAATGGAGAGTAACCTAGCTAAATATACGATTTGGCCTACTCTACATTCACACTCATATTTTAGCATTCGCGGAAAGAAAAGTATATAAAAATATTATCATTTATAATCTACCTTTTAGAGGGGAAATTGGCCACTATTGATGCACGAGGCACATTCGTTTATTATATAGGTACATTGCGTGGTCATATTCGCGTAGCCTCGCTGAAGAACTTAGATATAAGTTGTATGTAATTTGTACGATACGGCTTTCAGGTTGATTTATAGTTACCAGAGATCGCCCCGTGGTGGAAATTCGACCATCATTTATATTTAAACTTATTAGTTTAAATGTTAGGGTCCTTTTGCCTCTTAGATACGCAGTAAAAATGTGTAAATTTTGTCTGATATTTTAACAGTGCCGGATTTACACATTTACCGCCCAAAGGCTATTCAGTTTTTGCCCCCCGCCGCTCCGAAACATTCTTCACATAATTACTCTTCTTGGACTAATCAAGAGTACAATTGTACTTTTACAATTGTCCTGGTTGAAATTTGTACCAAATAGCTATTTGAAAATGTTCTTTAAATAAAAACAACATCGCAAAATATATTATTATGATAATATTATGTTTTGTACGTTGAAATCGCAGCAAGCATAAATTCCTCTCATTTTGCAGGATAAAATTGGATAAATCATAATATTACATAACAACAAAAAATGTTTCGGCCACATTTGCCGCCCCCTAAAATTTGCCGCCCTAGGCTTCAGCCTACTCTGGTAAATCCGCCTGGTAAATATCTGGTAAATATTTACTACTATTTACAGACAACAAATGAAAAGATATAAACAAATTATTGACAGGTGCTGGATTTGCAGACTGGACCGTGAGGATAGCCCTTACAATAGGTCCAAAACCGTGAAAACGTGATTTTTGCTACACGCATTAGAGCGTTTTGATATTAAGCGATACAATGTCGCTTATCGCGTGCGATAATGTGAGAGACAGCTATATTATTTTTATATTGTGACTTCTCTCTTATTTATTTATTTGCCACATATATAGAAAAAAGTAAAAAAAAAAAGTTGTGACAGATTGACAAACCTCAACGTGTATTAAAATAAATCAAACGCACGATAGGTAGTGTGAGGTAACTGCGGTACCGATACTATAATAAATAATTAATGTAATAATTAAATGAATATCAGTCCAGTTCCATTAAAATTACGATTTTTTATTTTTTTATTTATATATGGCATCGGCTTATAACCGTTTGCCAGTGTCAAGTTAAAAAGGCGGGAAATAGAACTTACGTTTCAATTTTCAACACCGTATTCCTATATCGTCAAGTCTAAAGTCTAGTCAAAGTCCAAATATTTAGTCAGTACAGTCTATGAGTCATGTCAGTCGATTCAGTAAAGTGGTAGAAGCTTTACTGAAAGTTCCTAGGGAGTTTTGGCGGGAAACACAAAATAGCACGTTTTTAGAAGTAAGTTGTACCCCTTGCCTACACTTGTGCACGTTAACGAATATTTAATGGTTAATATTCTACCAATATTACACATTAAGAACCGAAATAACACAAATTTATGCAGCTTTACAAATTCCACAACATCACTCATTGAACTCCCCATTGAAACCGAACATCACAACTCATAGGCATTGACAATAGTAAATCGACCATAAATCGATATAGTTTTGACAATTCAAATACTCGTTTTTGTTTGACGGCGATTCGAAAATCGATTTGGTTTCAACTAATAACTTTCTCGATGGGACAACAACATCGATTAAACTTCATAAGGGTACAACACTACAAATTTCAAACACAATGTGTCCAAACGGTCTTTAACATATTCGTCTTTAACGTGTGTGGTTATGTGAACCAAATCCATGGTAGTGTGCGTTGCTGATATTTTCATTAATTTAATGTGTTTGTAAGCATTTTTTAAAGAAATTTAACCTTTTCGCACGCCTTCCTCAGCATAAACTTGAATTGTGCCAAATTTCACTCCGATCCGTACGCACAATTCTCGTAAAACTGTACTTGAAATTTTCGCTTCACGTATTATTATATAGATTTTACGAAAGATGTTACTTATTTAACAACATCACGTGAACACCAATTGGTCCCAAATCTCCCCTTTCCCGCCATGGCCGGTCGGACTGATATCGAATGCCCAAACCGTTACAATTTCGAACGTGTTTATTTTATTGCTAATTACCATACAAATGTATACCGACAGGCGACAGCCTCCATCGTTTTTGCAAGAAACCGTTGTATTGCTCATTTCACGAGGAAAGGAGAAATATTTGAAGTGACAAAGATAAAGTATCTTAACTCGGACAAGGATTTTTTTTTATAACAAAATGTGTCAATAGGTATGAAGATTAAAGCAGGTTTTTTTATTATTTCATTTTCAAACATTAGAACTTTCTGTTCCGTTCGAAAAATTCGTGCTTTAGGCTTATTATATTGTCCGGAGAAAAATCAGAGGAGTAGAACTGTGGAGTCTGAACTAATACAATCGTGTTGAAAATGAAACATACAAGCGTGGAGCCAAATGTCAATGTCATATATGACAGCTCGACACTTGACACTTCGATTTTCAACTGCCGGCCTTTTTTTTCTCCGGCCGGATTCCGGGCAATATAGTCCCAGCGTTAGGCTGACATTGACATTTGACTTGGCACTAATGTGTTCGATTTTCAGCTCTATTGTATTAACGCAGAGTTCTATTTTCAGTGATCTGAACTTCCCCCGGCCTTACGGATTCCGGACAATATAGTCCCGGCCTTATAAAGCCGTTTTTCGCCGTGTAAGTAAATTGTACTATCAATATTTCACTGTCGATTTTGTATCTGATTTACCGTCCCTAGTTATGTACCATCTATGGTAAGTACAAGTAGTAAGTATCGTCACCGACAGATCCGGTGTATCACGTTTGAACCTTATTGCCAAGCAATAAGGCATGTTACATGGCAATAAGGTTCAGAAGTGTTCATAATACATTTCAGGTAAATATAAATATTATGCTTAAGTACATGCTCTGTTGTTTTTGCATGACGCACGCATTATCGGTCGTTGACCTCAGTGCACTTTTAGTTGTCGCATGACGTACCTACTGTATAATATGTACCGTTACAAATTTTTTACTGCCGGTGGTAATTATAGGAACATTAATTTGCCTTAAATTAAATATTTTCCGATTTCGGTATGTAGAGCTTGTTTAATGATTGGGAATTTTTTACCCGCTAGTTAAAAAAGTCGCGACTAAAAACAAAATTACTATTAGATTGTACAATTTCATTATCCGCAATTTATATGGATAAAATCTGATCTGCCATGGAGAAGTAGAGATAATCAATAATTTGTATTATGTATTTGTATTAATATTTGTATGTCAATACAATTGTGAATTGACAATTATATTTTGTAATGATGAATATTCGTTAAAATAAGTTAAATTAACACAATATTTACCCCGCCCCCTGCAGATATGTGACCTATGGCGTTGTAATCTAGCATACTTCAGTCGTCACACACTCACTGAGAGACCTGTTGGAATGGAAATTTTTGCCGCTTCCAACCCCTGATCCCGCCCAGGGTGCTTCATCATTGCGTTCAGAGTTAAAATTTAGCTCATATACTTGATAGTTCCAAAAAGTTTTGTGGGCTGGGCGTGTTGGGTACTCGTATCTTCGAACGAAGTACTATTATCTAAAATAGCCACATTATTTGAATCATTCTATGAAACATCAACTATTGAAAATCAATAGTACGATTCCCTTAATGAGGCCATTTTAGACCTGCTGATGCAATTACTCTTACTAACTATACCTACTTAACTTTATGCTTGGTCGTCGTGGGTAATTGTTCCATAGTAAAATACCCAATGTCTTTTGTTGACTGTTGTATCTTTGGTGCTTTCAGATCTGTCTGATAAACAACAAATAACATTTACTGCAATATACCGTGTACAATCAAATATTATCAGTGGGTTTTGGTGAAATGTCATATTAAGAGCATTTCCATTTCCGTCTGCTGGTGCGGAAGGGCGTGAAGGGAATGCAATGTGCACAAAACCTAAGCATTATGATATTATGATTTTACCTAGCGGCTAGCGGGTAAGTTTAAAAAATCTCAATGCAAAGACTTGAATTAGAAAATGTGTATTTGTAGGTCATAACCTCGTCTCGTCGTCGGTTTATAGTCGCCATTTGCTTTGTATTAAGTAATTTTATAAATAGCATTCAAAAAAAGATATTTAAAAGCATAGTGGGGCAAAAACTGTGTGAACTAGTGTCAGGTGTCGTAGTAGGCTCGTAGTAGTAGTGGGCTCGTGCCATTGGACTAGCTAGAAAATAGGTCTCACAGAAAACCGCCGTGAAAAAACTCTTGCGTTGTGTTTCGAGTACCGGGGGGTCAAAGGGATTAGAGGACTGAAAAGACCGGTAATGCACTTGTTACACCCATAAACTAATCATTGCAACCATAGACTAATCATTGGTCTCGCTGAGCGCTCTACCAGACCGAGCTGACGCGGACGTGCTTGTCAAATACTGCAAGAAATACTCAGCTGAGATCGGCTTACCCGAGTCAGTCATATTGAGATCTTTATGACAGGTGTACATCCCGGATATTTTATTCAATTTTAGTCATAAGCGGAAAAAAAGCCAAGTTGCGTAGTGAAACTTGAAAGTAATAATAAAAATGTTAAAAATAATTCGACCAGAAATAAGGACACTGGGATCAATTATCATCAGTAAAAATCGTATAATTTCGAAATTTCAACATAAAATTACATGAACTCAAAATGCCATTCAGTGTTGCCGCGTATGCAAGAATCAAGTTCCAATTCATTTTATCAAAGTCATTGTATTTTATTATAGTGTAATAAAATACAATGACAATAAATTATATCCAATTTCATTCATCTAACCTAGTTACTATGATACTACCCATGGAATTAAATAACTATTCGCAAAATAGGTCGAAACATATGAAAAAAATATGAAAACGTTACAGTTAAATATAATATACCTATGTAATATTATTATCGTACTAGCTGCCTCAACACACGTTATTCTATCCTGACTAATAAATAAAAAATGAGGCCTAATCATTTATATACATAACTACATTTGCTTTTAATTAATTTTTATTCCTACAATCCTACTACTTTAATTATAAATGTGAAAGTTAAAAGTGCAGTGTTCCTGTGGGATATTGTATTTACGCGGGCAGAGCCAAAGCTAGTTTTTAAATATTTTCTTAGCTACATTTATAACCAATAACAACTAATAGACCCAGCATAAGAAAATTTTCCATTAAATCGGGCAAAAGTTCAGTAGCTGGCATCACAATTTTTCACGCACACTAGAATTTGTCACATGTAATTCAATTGTCACTTTACACACAAAATTGAGTTGTCGCATTTACGAAGCTGTATTTATTAGGGAATGCGTCATCTAGTCGAGCGCTAGCAAGACTAACTTATTTAACTTAAGTAACTTATTTAAAAATATTAAATAAAACAGTAAGTAATCGCAATGAAAATGTTTAAAATTACAGTTCGCTAAGTCAGGTGCAGTCGCGGACAGATCAGGTGAACTTTATTTTGAACCTTATTACCAAGTAATAAGGTTGAAAAGTGATACACCGGATCTGTCCGCGACCGTATATTATACATAGCTACATTAAGTGGCGGTCGGGAGTGACTAGGGAGTACAGTGTTTTCATATTACGCGACATCGATATCAGATAAAAAACTTAAAACGCTCTTATGTCTTTGGCATAAGAGCGTTTCAAGTTTTTATCGTACTACTCTGCGTCTGCGCTAATACAATAGAGTTGAAAAAGGAAGTTTCGCGTGTCGAGCGCTCATATTATATGACATTGACATTTGACTCGACACTCATGTGTTCGATTTTCAACTTTATTGTATTAGCACAGAGTTCTATTTTCAATGCTCCGAATTTTCACCGGTGTTCCGGATTCAGGAGCATAAAAATTCATAAAATATAGTCCCAGCCTTACACTTGTCTTTGTCATGTTTCATATTAAAACATACTCTGTCTCTCTCTAATAAGTGAAAACGCTCGTCGGGACTGGGACTCGGGGCACAGTACCTAGACTTATGCACACACACACACGCACACACGTCACAGCGCTCGTCTGACGCAGGAGTATGGCTAACCTCGCGCGCTAATTTTGTTGCGGAGTTATAATTGGGTAAAATTATTATGATTTCTCCATAAATTATGTTAATTGACATCTAGTGATATTAAGGACAATTTTGTTCACCATTATTTAAACTTGGATAAAATATAACATAATATTTATTTGGATAAGGATAAATATATAAAGTTAATAAAACACCTTCGCAGAATATATAAATAATTATTATATTTTTTCGAACAAATTTGATTCCCATAAAAAGGTTTTAACTTAGAGCATCCAGTTGGATTAATGCTCTAAGGGTTTTAGTTAAAAGAACGGCATATAAATATTTACAGTTGCGAAAAAATATTAAAATTTTGGGGCGTGCTGAGACCGAATATGGCATGAACTGAACCTGAATTACTAAGTTGGCGAAAGAATGCAAGGCACATAAAATTCCAAATTTGGCGACTACATAATGCTACTTTTCTTAACTGAATAGTTATTCCAAACCGACAGCGAGAATGGACATATTAATATTTTGGCGAACAAATATGAAATAACAAACTTGCCAACAACTTGAAAGCACACATTTTGTTTACGCATGGGCATAATAATATATTTTTACCATAATGTAGGTGATTCAAAAAACAATAAGCAATGAACCGAGTACCCATTAAAAAAACTAATAACCTAATCAAGAGCATGTCGGGACATGTCTAAGGAGGGTACCGTAACTATCAACGCGTAAAAGGTTTTTTAAAATTAATTAAAAAGTTACTGTTCCATTTCGTTCAAAATAATTTTCCTCAAGGGAAATTATTAACTTTTATTCCATGTTCAAAAATAGAATTAAAACATTGTTAGTAAAAAAGCAAAGTGTTAGCAACATTTTCTTATATTGTTTACCTATGTTTATAAGTTTTAAATATAAATGTTTAGATTAAGGTATAAATATAAAGGTATTTCAAATTATTAAAACGCCGTAAATAAACACTGGTCATTACAGAACCAAAGAATATCATGTCAATTATACACTTTATATAAACACATATTTAAGCTTATTTGAATAAAATTCCAGAATGTTGGGTATCTATTTTTATGTATGGCGACATTCATTCCCCTCCACACGCGCACGCGGAGAAATTAAAAATTTACAAAAATATAGGAATAGTACGCTAGTAGGCTAGGTTCCTATATTATAAAAGCCGCTCTAAAACCTTAAGTTGTTTAGCGCCACCTATTGAGATTTTTTATAAATATTAGATAACCTATGACGTGGTTTAAACATAGTCCTAGAGATGGCGTTTTTATTTTATAATAAATGGGTAATTTTGTAGATTCGATACACTCAGCGTCATTTAAAGGTCAGCGAGAGAATTAAAAAATGATGTACCGTGTTTTAAAGTATGGGCATAGTCACTCTATAGTAACAATCCCTTCATGATTATACTAAGGACAAGGCATATCTAACATTAGCCATAAAAATTCTTCATACAAGAAAACACTACTACCATCTGTTGAAAACTGTTCGAACTACGATGTCTACAATCGAACTATGCTCGTACGCGTAGTCGTGTACTATAGCAGGCCGCGATGGTCTCCGTAATAGACTTGTACTTTAAAATACATTATGTACTAGCAGGGAATCTAAATAATAATCCGGTAGAGTGTTCTCATAATTTATTTGTTACCATAATTATTAATGACGATAAAAAATGACGACATGTAGTCACACTACAAATGTCAATGACATATCAGTTTGATAATATCATAATATTAATACGAACAAATTATGACACCGGTCAATGCTAATGAATTAAATTGCCTGATAGTACACACTTTAATTACAACAAATAATATATTTCTTTTCTTTTATTTACCAAAAATAAAAAGATAAACTTTTACTACAATATAAACAGCATTTAAAACCACTGAGGTTTGTCTAATGCTGCATACAGCCTTATTTGCAATTCTAGTCTAAATACACAGTTGCTTAAGTGGTAGGTAGGTACTTGTACATTTCAACATTAATAATGTTTTATACATTTTAACATACATTTTTAAGAATATTAAAACAGTTTGGAACCAGATATTTGTTATTATCTATGATAGTATTGATTATTGTGCTGCTTTCACCTATGATATATCTCGTCCATCTTTTTAGTCGTTTGCGGCAATTTTGCAGCCTTTTACAGCGTTACACTGACTTCTATGTTCTCCTTACTTCGAGTACCTTCCTTACCCAATGGGACAAAGAAAGAAGGGCGTTTTAACCGTCACATGTCCTGTCCCGGGGATTCGAAGCCGCGACCGCCGGCGCCTAGCAGCTGATCTAGAATGGTGTCACATGTGATGGCATCGAAACTCCGTCAGAACCTGTCTCCTGTACAGTTATAAGTGGCACGCGCAGTGGGTAAACTCGCAAAAGTTCGATTATAAAACTGTTTTATTTGTTTATAATCATGCTCAGTAAAACAATGTACTCTGTGATGCTCAGTCTGCTTACACTCAGACTATCTCACGGTATAAATTTGTAATAACTAATAAGCATTATAAACCATATATAAATATTTCAGAATGCACAGTGAGAACTCAGAAGCCCTATCATAGACAAGTATGACGCGTCAATTATTTTAAGCAAAGTACTTACATTACTGATTACATTGTGACTGTGAGGTCTGTGAGTCATTAAATACGAGTAGGTAAATTACTAAATAAGCGGAGAAACCTTTGTTCTCTGCTTATTTAGTAATTAAACCCGAGATTTTCTTACAGAGATTCAAATAGAGACATTTTATAAATACTTAGCACGTTTTAGGTTATAGCTCGCTTGTGCGATTCAAAAAAACCTTTTGTAAATACCAATAATAGCTTGCTTCTGCAGCACTTGAATTTATCTCGGCAGCATTTCCTCATGAAAGTATGCCGTAAGACATTATTGATTATACTATGAAAGTAGCTGAAATAAACTAGGCGTGCCGTTTCTTCATCAGAAATTTCTCTAATATTTCTAACTACATATGCTGCAGAACTGAGCCTATTTGCTAGGTTAGCAATATGAGGACCCGACTGTAATTTATAATCTAGTGTAATATCACAGAAAACTAGAAATACAGTGCAGTGGTGTCTACCATGTTCATACTTCATACTCTCATCATTGAATAATTTGTACTTGTTTGTGCTCGCCTAACATTTGGCAAGCTAAACTTTAAACATTTTGTTTTACTTGTATTTAAAAATAAATTATTAACACGTAACTATATATTTTGAGAGAACATTGTTTACGTAATTTGATTGTTACACTTTAAACGAGACAATCTTGTATAATATTTATACATATAATCGGTATCTCGGCAACGGCTACATTAAATTAGTATTACCATTAAATTTAGTACGCAGGGAGTTTTGGGGAAGAAAAATCGATCAAGCTAGGAATTTATTCCCTAGGAACTGCGCATTTTTAACTAATATATATTTTTTTATTTCGCCGTGCAACAATAAATCAATAAATTGGACGCTCTTACGTCAGTCTGATTGACAGCTTGGTATGCGTACCTACGTATAACTTACGCATTGTTTGGGAATTCGGAATGTGGTGGGTTCAAATCCCGGCCAGATAAATCTTTATTTGATTCTTATCATTTATTTTATTTTTAATTAATTTATGGTTCCACTAAAACTCCGAGCGAAGCTCGATCTCCCAGGTACTATTAGGGAAGTGTCATTGGCATTCGGCAAAGAGTAGTATCTCATGCTTATTTTGAACTCGATAAGGCAAGACATATTTATGTGGATGAGAAAAATAAATGGATCTAAAATATCCCCGTGGGACACCTAATTCTATTTTAGTCCCAGTGCACCTTTTACGATTAATCTCTTTGAGACCTATTGTAAGGATAAAACTTGAGAGGTGTCAAGGGACACCCGGATGGAACGAAGTTATAATATATATATTATAATATAAATATATAGTTGATAATGAAGAATTGAAGGCTATTTTGTAAGAAATATACAAATATATATATATATATATATATATATATATATATATATATATATATATATATATATATATATATATATATATATAAACAATTTATATTTTATTGTAAGTACCGCTCATACTTTTAAATGTATTAATTGAAAATAAAAGCTGTTAATTTGAAATTACAAACACACTTCAATTTTGTTTATCTGTGTAGATATAATATATTATATTATACAAAACAAATAGTTGAACTAAGTATATATAATGCGCGCGGAATTAGCGCCTTAGGTAGGGACAGGGGTTGCTTGCTGCTCGCAGTGTTGCCGCCGCGAAGTCCGGCTCCGTACTGAGTAATAACATCAAGCGCTCGGCTAGCTAGTCACAATATGTAACAGTCATCAGTCACAATGTGTAATTGCAAAATTCTACATTATTATCAAGGTGATAAGGTCGTTTTTTGTATCATTCATTCAATAGTCGTTAAAACATTGTGATTTCGAGTGGCAACAAGTGTCGTGCCAATATAATCCGCCTAGCCTCAATATCGCAACGCGCCATAAGGAACTTCGTTCCAAAAACTCAATAGATTGAGAGCTCATTTCCTTATGACATATCGGTGTAATTTTCTGACTAATATAGCATGGTCCACACGATCAAATGATTTGGATAGGTCGCAAAAAAGCCCTAATGCATCCTGCGCCTCCTACCAAGCCTCGAATATACTATAAAGAAGTCTGTAGTTGACCGACCTTTTGTAAGCCGAATTGCTCACACCAAACGCGACGAGCTGCTCGATATTAGAACTCTTACAATTACACGTGTATATTCTTGTGTGCGAATAAAGTTCAATTTTGAAACGCTATCTTAAAAATGCAGCGTTGCTTCGCGTCTCGGTGTGAATTGACGCTTGGTAACCCTCAAAACTATTTCTCTCTAAAGTTAAGTGCAAACCCCCAAAAATCACAACAACTACTCGTAAAACCGTCGAGTTGGCATCACTGGTTGGCCTTGAGTGTATTTAGTGGTGGTTAAACAATTTATCATCCTTTGAATAATTATCCTAATTATATATAATATCAACATGAATGACGATGACGATGCAGCACAGAAATTATAACAAAAGTATTTTTGTACAAAAAATATATTATTTTCTTTAACTTCTATTATGATACAAATTACAATACTTACAGATTAAAATATGCAGTCTTCATGACGCCGTTGTAGATGTTGAACATCGTAAAGTTAACAAAACATTATGCTGACGTAAAAATAGTACGAGACTAGACTTTTTCAGACGAACTTTTCCTTATGGACGTGCAGAAACAAATGGTAAAGGCTGATAAGATTAACTGCAAAAGAAAGACAGGAAAAAATAAAAAAAATTTGTAAGGCCAGCTGTAGACTATTTAATACTTAGGACATCTCTGCCAAGATAGGAAAGTATTATAATGATGACGATTAATATTATAATGACGTGCTTATACTTATTAATCTTAATGTAAATTTCGTTTGTAATAATTTCTGACTTTTACATACCATTGCTATGGTAGGATGTGTAAGAACTGTTTTATTACATCAGTAATTTTATTATGCTATGGCTAATGGAGGTAATTTAAATGTTTGGTCATAACTATGTATTTCTGTATCTATCAGATATTTTTGATTAAAGATAACCCTACACCTATTTACCGTTTTTTATATTGACAGGACACATACCTCAACAGCTATAACAACGATGAGAACAGCGGCAATAGCCTGGCCATATGTCTCCGCGAATGAGCCAATTCTGTCGTTACATCCTCCGTACGCGGTGTCCAGGCCGCATGTATCAGTCTCAGGGCAGCAGCTCGCGGGCAGGGGCCCACCGTATGACACCGCCCCTGTCGTGCCGCAGCACTGAAACTGGAATAATAAAAACAAAATAAAAAAGGCATGTATTTTAACTTGCGACGAAGCAATCAAATTTTGAATGTGAAATAACCGAATATGTAATACTAAATTATCAAATTGCCGAAATAATGTGAGGAACAAAAAATTTCAAATTTGGCGACTAAATAATACCAGTTTTGTTCACTGAATATAATATATAATATATACTTGTAATACTAAAATTTGGCGAACAAATAACCACTTTGGTGACAACTTAAGAGTACACATTTAATTCAAGAATGGGTACATATTTTTTTACCTAATGTAGGTAATTCAAAACACATAGTAAGCAGTGAACCGAGGGCGCATCAAAAAATCGTAAAGGAGCGTACAAAATTCCATTTTATGATACCAAGATGGCGGAAGATTTTTTAAATAAAATGAATATAAAATAGGTGTCTTTTTCTAGGTTTATGGGGGTGTAAAAATAATTGATATTGAAATTTCAAAATGATGGATATATGAAGAGATGGATATTTCTTTTTACAAATTCATAATAGTGCCGAGTAGTGTCGTTTTCCAGGTATTTGGGGGGTGCTAAATATGAAAATGACATTCATTTTTAAATTCCAAGATGGTGGGCATATTTTTTTATTTAAACTAATATAGATGTCCTTTTCTAAGTTTCTATGGGTGTTGATTCCAAAAAAGTTAGCCATTTTGAATATCCAAGATGGCTGACATTTATCTTTGTAAAAATGAATATCGGTGTCCTATTGTAGATTTCTGAGGGTGCTGATTACAAAAAAGTCATCAGTTTTGAATTTCCAAGATAGCGTACATTTATCCTACTGCTATTATAAATGTTTAAGTTTGTGAGGATGGATACTCTTTCACGCAAAAGCTACAGAAAGTATTTCGATTAAATTTGATGCATATTAAATTAAATATTAGTTTAAACCCAGAGTCTAAATTACTGCCATAGTAGTTCAGGCTCTGGGTTAAAATATAGGCTACTTTTTATCCCGAAAAAGTATTCCCGTCGGATACCCGATACTATATTTACAGGTGCGAAGCGGCAGAAGAAGCTAGTTTTTAATAAAATGAATATAGGACGTGCCTTTCGAGGTTTCTGAGGGTGCTGATTGTAAAAAAATATTTATTCTAATTATCAGTCTTACTGACAAAAATTTGGTGTGGTCGGTATTTAAATTTTGTAAAATTTATATGCGTTGTTTTCCAGGTTTTTGGGATGCTGAATACGAAAATGACATTCATTTTGGAATTCCAAGATGGTGGACATATTTATTTTATGTATATCCTCCTCCCACCTCTACTTTTTGAGGAGTCAAACTCAATTTATTTCGAGATAGTTTATCAAAGTATTTCAAGGTTACCTTGAAATTTTAAAGTAGACTAGAGTTAGAATAGAAGATACCTAACCATATCTTTACTTCATGATGAGAAGAGATTAAATTTGAAAATATTGAATTTTCCAAAATTTATATAGTTTACATATAAATTAGGTACTTACCTATCTCGAACTACATAACATACTGTGATGATAATCATCAATCCTAATCGGCATCTTTGAGAAATTTTAAATTAACACACATGTTGATTTTACGAGAAATGAAAATTTGCCATTTTGGGAATTCAAAATGGCTGACAATTTTGTAAGCAGCACCCCCAGGAACCTCGAGAAGTATATCAATATTAATTTTAATAGAAACAAATATCTTGGAATTTCAAAATGGGTCCTTTTCGTATTTAGAACTCCAAAAAACCTTGATGACGACGCCCATTTTAATTTTACAAAAAAAAATGCCATTTAAAAATTTAAAAAAGAATCATATTTTCTTGTAATCAGCACCCCTGAAATCTGGAAAATGACACCTATATTTATTTTATTAAAAATAAATATTCGCCATCTTGGAATTTCAAAATGATTTTCATTTTTGTATCCAAAAAAAACCGCCATTTTGAAATTTCAAAATTAAATGATTTTTGTCTAATGAAAATGGAATGATCTATACCCTCAGAAACCTAGAATCGGACACTTACATTAATTCTATTAAAAACTTGTTCACATTTTGACATTAAAAATGCATGACTTTTTATAATCAGTCCCCCGAAAACTTAGATAGAGCACTCTCAGAAACATCAAAAGGACATCCATATTTAATATATCATAATATGGATGTCCATATGATATATTTACATACAATTGATAAAAAAAATTACGTCATTTTTGAATTTGAAAATAGTTATAAGTTTCGTATTCAGCACCAACAAAACCTTGAAAACGACACCTATACCAAAGGATTTAACAAAACCCCAATAGTATCCAAAAATGGTGTATTTTCGTAGCCTATCAATTGATTTTTAGCAGTCAATTTTCAAAAGTCAATTTTTTAGCAGCATTTATCAACCAAATAAGGTTTTACAGCTGCTTACTTCGTATAACGGTCGCCAACTCGGAAATTAAGTCGCCAACGAATAAATTTTAGTACCACTTTGGATTAATATTCTCCACCTTTTATCTGCCAATTTTTGTAATTTTTGTCACCTGCTTTCGCCAGTTTAGTAATTTAGTCGCCTTTTCACACATTAATTCACTGCCAAATTCAGTAATACAGTATGCAACCGTGCAGACGCCAAGATTTTTTTTAATCGCACGATTAATTATATCCCAATTAAAATATTAAGTAGCCCCTGAATCGTCAAGCAGTGAGCGAGCTGATGACGTGAATTAATAATATAGCTAAGAACACTCTCGATCATGTCAGCATTCAAACAAAAAAAAATTGGTTTTATGAAACCACGGTAAAAGTGAAACTTTTTTTCACATTATAGACATTTAACAAAAAATTTTCGGAATAATATTCCATTAAGGGTATAAAAATCGCTTCATCAATCTTAATTTTATAGCACTGGCACAAATGAGTACTAGTCTATACACAACACGGTCAGCTGATGCGAACTATAGGCGCCGCCATATTGGCCTCGCCTCGGCTGCTCTGACGAGCGCCTTTCACTTTATCCCTACTCCGCGGCCGACCGTCACGCGACATGCAACACACAGACGAAAAAGTTTGAGACGATGTAAAATGTAGATTAAAGTAGGTTCATCTGCTCAAGAGCTACGATGCCACTGATAGACACACAGAGACAGATGCGTCAAACTTATAACACCCGACTGTTTTCGTCAGGGGTTTAAAACCAGCCAAGTGCGATCCGGACTCGTGCACGAAGGGTTCCGTAGCATTATCTATAAAACTACATATTAGTACAAATATCGAGTACAAGTATTAATAGGCATGTATTTAATCTTGCGACAAAACAATCAAATTTTGGGTTTGAAACAACTGAATATTGAATACTAAATTACCAAGTTGGCGAAAAAATATAAGGAACAAATTTTTTTTAATCTGGTGACTAATAATTAATAGCAGTTTTTTTCGCTGAATATTCCAAACTGACAGACAGATATTATTTTAGCGAACAAATAACTATCTTGGCGACAATTTGAGAGTACACGTTTAATTTAAGAATAGTAACATAATATATTTTCCCTGATGTAGGTAATTCAAAAAAAATAATATCAGCAAAACGAGTGCACATAAAAAAACGTAAAGGAGCGTACAAAATTCCCATTTTTGCATGGGGGTGCTGGATACGAAAATGACATTACTTTTGAAATTCTGAGATGGCGAACATACTGCATTTTATAAAAATTAATGAGTGTCCTTTTATAGGTTTCTGGTAGTGCTGATTACAAGATGTCCATTTCCCATGTCAACTAGAGTCTCAAGATAGTTGACATTTAAAAATGGATATAGGTGTCCTTTTCTAGGTTTCTGGAGGCACTGATTACAAAAAATCATTCAAAATGGCGAATATTAATTTTTTTGTAAAATTGATACGGGTGTCATCTTCGAGGTTCTTAGGGGTGCTAAATACAATAATTGTATGCATTTTGAATTTCAAAGATAGCGGACATTTATTTATAATAAAATGAATCTAGGTGTCCCTTTCTAGGTTTAGAGAATGTTGATTACAAAACAATAATTTATTTTGAAATTTCAAAATGGCGGATATATTTTAATTTCTGTAAAATTCTTCTATCTCAAAAATGGTGCGTCCTACTGAAAATTTCTTCTCCCTTAGAAACCCCGCAACCAAATATTTTCTTCATG
Source organism: Phengaris arion (assembly GCA_963565745.1). Taxonomy (NCBI): domain Eukaryota; kingdom Metazoa; phylum Arthropoda; class Insecta; order Lepidoptera; family Lycaenidae; genus Phengaris; species Phengaris arion. The sequence continues at coordinate 17,112,793 of OY751449.1, read as the reverse complement.
ATGGGAGAAAAAGAAATTTGAAAATCCTAAATTTTCTAACATTTATATAGCTTTATACATCACTCGTATCTCAAAGTAGGCATTGCCATATTTTTTCTATAATCGCTTCTATCTCGGAAACAGTGCATCCTCGTGAAAAAATAATTAATATTTCCTTGTCCTTAGTTACTCTGCAACCACATAATTTCTTCATGATGGGAGAAAAAGAAATTTGAAAATCCTGAATTTTCCAACATTTCTATAGCTTTAACAGTTCGTATATCAAAGTAGAGCATTGCCATATTTTTTTCTATAATCGCTTCTATCTTGAGAACAGGTAATCCTACTGAAAATTTCCTTCTCCACGAGTAACCCTGTAACCACGTATTTTCTTTATGATAAGTTTTTTTTTTTAAAACCTGAATTTACAATAATTTCTATAGCTTACATAGCTGGTACTACACAACATACTGTGTTAATAATCATCAATCCTAATCAGCATCCGCAACAACATTTATATTAGTACCTACTCATGTAATTTTTACACTGAATGAAAATTCTACATTTTGGAAATTGAAATCGGGAGACAATTTTATAATCAGCACTCCCAGAAACCTGGAAAATGACATCCGTACCAAAAGGAAAACAATTCTCTCCAACTCCAACAGTATCAAAAAATGCGATTTTCCATAGCTTGCAAATTTAATTTTTATCAGCCGTTAATTTATCAACCTAATCTGGTTTTATAGCTGGTTACATCGTAACTCGGAAATTAAGTTGCCAACTTATAAATTTCGGTGTCAATTTGGATTAAATTTCGCCACTTTTTATCTGCCGGTTTTTTGTATTTTTTGTCACCTGTGATTTCGCCAGTTTAGTAATTTAGTCGCCAACATATTAACTCGGTGCCAGTAATACAGTATGCTCATGTGCAGTCCCCTCTCATCTTTTCATTTTTTGTTAGCAAGATTAATTATATCCCGTATTAATATAGAGCAAAAAACGGCAACTAAATCAAGTTTGTTTTTGTAATATATTAATTTTTCTCATAAATATTTATTTAATTTTAATTTAAAGAGAACATAGGTACAAGTCAATATTCAGAGAATACATTTTCGGGCGTCTACCTGCATTATGAATAACGGTCCATCGGACACAGCAACCTCCATCACATGGAAAGGCTCTCTCATGTCAAGGTTGGTGAAGGCGTCTCCGAGCCACTCCAGCACCGTGTCTCTGATGCTTTCTAACGCGTACTACCACGTACGGCTTACCAGCTGCTGCTGTGTATACTTACAGCAGTTTCCATCACATGGAAGGGCTCTCTCATGTCGGGGTCGGTAAAGGCCTCCCCGAGCCACTCCACCACCGTGTCCCTGATGCTGCCCAGCGCACGGAACACAACTACCGCCACGTACGTCTGACCAGCTGCTAGCAGGATGATGATGATTGCGTACTGGAATGGGATATAAATAGAGATTGTTAACAACTAAACAAAAAATAAAAAGCTACTTCCAAAGTAAAAATCCACAAAAAAGTATGAAATAAAACTTATGTTCTAAATAATACCCCGTTTAAATTCGGCTTAAATTTGAACTATTTCTCTTCTCAATCTTAATTTACGAAGTCGGTACCAGTAGTAGTACAGTAGTACCAGCCCAAACAATATTGTTTGGGCTGGTACTACTGTACTATATTTTATAGAACTCACGTTAAAATTTTAACCGAACTTAAAAGGGGTATTATTTAGAAAAAAAGTTTTATTTCATAATTTTTGTGAATTTTCACTTTGGAAGTCAGTTTTTATTTTATGTTTAAATATAATATTTTCTCTCTTTATAGTTAAATTTATTAACTATATTATTATGAACACATTTTAAGAAAGTTATAAATACAAAAAAGTCTCCACTATTCTCACTCTCTCGGCAAAACAAACTCAAGCGTTATTTCATGCCAGTTTTCTGAGAGGCCGTGGTATTTCCCCAAATAAGCATTACCGACCTGCGGACCTATTAAACAATCACCAGTAATGATAATGATTAGATACTATATTTACTATTAAATAATTATTATTATCTATTGTTATAGTCGGCGGCAAAAATGTAGCAGTATGCATTAAATATAAATAATAAAATAATAGCTTCCCACACCGATTTCGGTGACGGTGGCCGGTTTCATTGAAACCAGGCCAGCTACGCAGGAGTTATTTTATAGTGCTCAAGTGTGTGCGCAGTACACGAGAACACTCTCTTCTCCTTTATTACTCTCGTAACACAGTGGGACGGATAACCGACACGACTGGCAAGAGATCAGGCGCAGGTCCGACTTTTTACATGTCCATCCGACGCATGGATCATCTTTCTTGTCAGACAATCAGGTGATCTGCCTGCATAGTCCTAACCAAACTTGGAAACAACATTTTTTGTTGTTCCAATGCGGGAATCGAACCTACGACCTACGAGTCGAGAGCCAAGCTCCAACCACTAGACCACGGAGGCTGTTTTAAAGCATTAAATATCTATAGTGATGATGATGATCACGAATATGATTTTGGCAATAGTAAAATTTCAAAGACATTGATATCGGTGCACAAAACTCTGATGAGTAGTTAGTACCTATGTGATTATAATAATATGTTGGTGTTTCGTGTGAAGATGGTGGTGATGATGATGATAATTACTGTAGGTAAGTGGTATGATGGCATATGCTTGCAGTTCTTTAAACAACGCCGGAGTCTCCAAAAATGTATCTATCAGCACTCAGGAGTTCTGTCCAGTACTTTTGGATCCAGGGTATACCTTCGTGCAAAATCTTACTTTTTGGTAGCATATACTTAGACTACTTCAGACAACGTCAAAATCACTATATGTGTCCGTATATATTTCGAAGAGTTCCCTCGATTCCTCATGGATCCCATTATTAGGTCACCAACTTCGTGACCAAGGGACAAATTTCGAATCATAGCCTTTACAACAACAAAAGAAATTAGCAAATAAGTTCACAAACGGAAAAGTCATTACTTACTAAGTAATGACTTAATACTCTTAATACTCTTACTGATTACTTCAAAGATATTCGTGTCGGTGTAAATTACAATGAGAACCTATTATATCATCATAATGTGATGATGTATGTTGTGATGATTATGATTACTGTAATTGACATAATGACATATGCTTGCAGTTATTTAAACAACGCCGAAATTACCAAACATGTACCTATAAGGAGTCAGGAGTAGGAGAGGTATACCTTGGTGCAAAATCTTACTTTTTGGTAGGATATGCTTGGACTACTTCAGAAGAAGTCAAAATCACAATATGTGTCTAATAAATTTCGAAGAGTTCCCTCGATTCCTCATGGATCCCATCATTAGGTCACCATTTTGATGTCAAAAGGACCAATTTGGGTTTATACCCTCAAAAATTATTTTTCAAAAGTTGGTCTACAGACGGCGGAGTAATCGTTGAAGATACAAAAAAAATTGTATATATATACAGCCGAACGTATAACCGCCTCCTTTATTTGGAAGTCGGTTAAAAATAATGTAAAAAGCTTACAATGTTGTTGAGACTCGAGTAACTTCACTTTAATCCGTTATCCAATTTAATTCAAACGTTATAAAAATAACAATGGAACACAATGCTTTTATGCTATCAATTTAAATGTCGCTTATGTATACCTACCGTGGAGTAAAGAAATACAATGACACTACACAACTATAGGATACGTCCAAAGTTGCGGCTGATGAGTGAGGAGTATGCACTGCCGTCCGCAAACAACTCTCCAGGCTGGTCCTCCTTTATAGAAGCTCTAGTCTGTATTATAGGTAGGAATTTCGATGAGGGTCTTAAGGTAAGTGGTAAGTGAAGCTGATGGGAATGGAGTTATAGGAACCTAACGCCACTGGTTGGTTCGCTTCTGCGAAACGTCAGCGGACGCGTCCCGCAACCCGTTCACACCGTCTGCGGACACAAAAACTTCCAGCAGGCATATTCTATTCGGACGTCCGTATGCTCAAGGTCACATCCAAGACTAATGACAATTGACAGGTGGTTTGCACAGTTTAGTGTATTTTATACTATCCAGTTAATGGCAAACTTTGCCATTAACTGGATAGTACGATGTATTGCCATTAACTGATAGTATGATGGAACAACAAAAAATGTTGTTTCCTAGTTTGGTTAGGACTATGCAGGCTAATCACCTGATTGTCTGACAAGAAAGATGATCCATGAGTCGGATGGACATGTAAAAAGTCCGTCAGCCGCTACTTACGGACGCGTCCTGTAGTTTGTTCCCAACTATACGCGTAACGTCTATAATATTAGGTATATCATCATCTCCATCATCAACTCACCAGCGTCAAGAAACACTTGTTTTCCCGTATAGCCCCACAGCAGCCCAGAAACGCCGTGACGAAGATGAAGGACCCCACCACGAGCAGCGTGATGGGGATGGTGGTGATGGCCGCCGGCACCAGATCCGTCAGTTCGGTCACTTGTACCACCGCCGCTATCCCCAGCCCCAGGAGGCCGAGGCCTGCTAACTGAAATTAAATCGTAACGTCAGAGGATAAGGTTCATATCATTCCTTACATCAGAGATCCTAAACTCCAGCAGACTCATGCTCGCAGGCTGAAATTGAATCGTATCATCAGGATATAAGATTCATATTGAAAAACACATGTCTATCAGCTCTGTTAGTTTTACCACCACTGCTATACTTAACCCCAGGAGACCCGTCAACTGAAATTCAGTTATATCGTAAATGAAGAAGGTTCATTATAGCCGTTGATTTACTGATAACGTATTTTTCTCAATTTGATGATTATTATTGAATAGTTTTAAATTTGTCACTAATGAATTAACGTAAAATAAGAACGTGGAAAACGTGTGAAAGAGAATAACCAATCCGAAACTTAGTATTTCAGAAGATTGTGAAACAAACCCTTAAGAGCGTCACAGACGGCGAAGATACTATAATATTTTATGTTAAGATGCCTGGATGTATTTCATAATACAGTATGTAATATGAAAAATATAGTATCTTAGTCGTTTGTACAGACTTTATAGCAAGCGATGTTTAATCTTAGCGCCGTCTAAAAGCGATTCATGAGAAACGAAAAGATAATATTGTTTTTACTCTTAAAATGTTTCATAAGGAGTTAGTGTTCCATACTTTATATTATTATAATTATAGTAAAATACAGCGTGTTTCAACTTTCAAGATAGACATAACAAGCCGAATGAATGGTTCCTTATTACAAGGCCGGGGCCGTATTACAAGCGCTTGTACAACTTGTTATGGGAATCGGGCCGTTTGTTTTTACGAGGGCTGCACTAAATGTATCGGGAATGGAATATTTCCACTGTTCCTGTCATATTAAAATCTTTTTAATTTAAAACTCCTTGGTTTTAAAAATCGAATACCGTTTATTTATTTAAAAAAAGATTCTCGGTCTTGTCACAAGGTCTAGTCAAACTTTTTTAGTCGTTGAGAAAATGGAATTCGACTCGAGAAAATTCTAGAGCAATGATTTATTATGATTTTCGAAGTGGCTTAACACAAAAACAGTGTGTTGACCGGATGATTTATGCATTTGGTGATGAAGCCCCATCCAAAACCACAATTTATCGCTGGTTTGCTGACTTTCAACGTGGACGTGTCAAGCTCAGTGATGATCCCCGTCAAGGTCGTCCAAAAACTGCAGTCACCCAAGAAAACGTTGATGCTGTGCGTAAGCTGATTGAGGAAGATCGACATGTGACATACCGCGAAATTCAGGCAACTTTAGACATTGGCATGAGTCAAATACAAATAATCTTGCATGAACAATTAGGTGCAATAAAGTTGTTTTCCCGATGGATACCGAATTTGCTCTGTGAAGAGCAAAAAGCGGCTCGCGTTACTTGGTGCGTCAGAACTCTCGAAAGATTCCACGTAGGATCCTCAAATGCTCTATACAACATCGTGTCAGGTGACGAATCTTGGATTTACGCGTACGGACCCGAAACAAAATCGCAGTTACGAGTTTGGGTGTTCGAAAATGAGTTAAAGCCAACAAAAATTGTTCGTTCACGGAGTGTTGCAAAAAAAATTGGTGGCCACGTTTGTCTCCAAAACCGGCCATGTTGCGACTATTCCTCTTGAGGGACAAAGAACGGTTAATCCAGAATGGTATGCTAACATTTGTTTGCCACAGGTCGTTTCTGAACTGCGTAAAGAGAACTGCAACCGCCGCATCATCCATCACGACAATGCGAGTTCTCACACCGCGCACAGAACAAAAGAGTTTTTAGAGCAAGAAATCATAGAATTATTCGACCATCCGCCGTACAGCCCCGACCTAAGCCCTAATGATTTCTATACTTTCCTTAAAATAAAGAATAAATTGCGTGTTCAGAGATTTTCATCACCTGAAGAAGCTCTGGACGCCTACAAAACGGCCATTTTGGGGACCCCAACTTCCGAATGGAATGGTTGCTTCAATGATTGGTTCCATCGTATGGAAAAATGTGTCAAATTTCGCGGAGAATACTTGGAAAAGCAATAAATACATTTTTAAATAGTAATGTTATGTCACTTCCTTGATTCCCGAAAGTTTCAGTGCCGCCCTCGTATGTAACTTTTTGGGTGGTCATAGCATATATCATGTTTATAGTAATTCGTAGTTCCCCATCCAAGCTTTCTTTGCCATAACAAAATTTAATCTACGAATTAATTAAGTACTTACAGAGAAGACCAAATTGGTAACAAACAATCCATATTTCATAATGCAACACATTTTTACAATAATATTGTTATATTTTAAGTAACAATTTTAGGCTTCGAAGCCACCACTTGTACTAATCGATCAGTTTCCCTATGGCTTGCCGCCTTTATTATTTGCGATATAACGATTGCCGTTATCTTAACTGATAATATACAGTAAGCCCTTCATTGTTTGTTTGTTTTGAAGTTTTTTATTTATAAATCTTTATAATATATGCAAAGACTGACTGTCTGAAGAAAGAAGTAATAACACACAGGACTTCTTGCACTATTTCCACTTTAATAAGTATTTTACATTAATTTTAATATATTACACGACCGGTTTCGACAAAGTCATCATAGGTATGTGTTGAAGAAAGAAGGGCCGCGGAATCGTTTAGATTCCTTTGCTTTTCTTTCATGCAATTTGGCAATATCTCTTTACAGATAAATTTTGTGACAAAAATATTTTCAACAAAATTGAACTAGATACAACTCTTTACAATTTATGCTACGATAATTTTTGTGAAGATTTGATAGCTTTAGCGCTGCAAAAGCTTGAGGGATAATGTAGTGACATAGTTGATATTAACTAAGTATATTATTCTATTTTTCAAGCCCTTTCAGATGATACGTGCATAATATTACCTATGGAGTTTGTAAACAAATATACTTAATATTAAAACCGCCATTCACATTTTAGTGTACCATAAGTACCTATCAGTGGCGAAGGCTGATTCTTCTTCATAAGGAAGCCCTAGCCTGTATGGTGGGGATTTGGATGAGGGTCTTCAAAAGGTAAGTGGTAGGTGGAGCCGATAGAAATGGGGTTATAGGAACTCCACGGCACTGGTACATGTGTACTAAATAAAATATAAAACTGTCAAAAGAAAAGGGGTCTATAATTTGTATTTTAAAGTTGTCCCCATACAAAACCGGAAGTTTCGCACACGCCTGGCCTGGCGAAGTAAAACCCCGGGCCAAATCACCTGGCTTCCTTTTGTTCCAATTCTTTAAAGATTAAACAACAACATATTACAGAAATTTCGAACTTCCTCATACACAGTTTTGGTAAAGAAAGTTACATTTTTAAAATTTAGGTGTTGACTTAGCCCCGCTACTGACCAGCTGTCTGCGGATCCGTGTTGGGTTACAATAGGTTATAGGAGAGTTACAGGACAAGGCAGGTTACCTCGAGGACCTGCACTAAAATTTACAGTAGCTCTCGGTTTAATAGACCTTAAGGCTATGACTACGAGTATATCGTCTGGAATCCGGATCGCTGGAGAAAATTGAGAGCACTGAAAATATAACTCTGGGAACAAATGGAGTTGAAAACCGCACACATGAGTGTCGAGTTGTCAGATTTGACATTTAATTTGGCTTGACACTCGTGTGTTCGATTTTAAGCTCTATCGTATTAGCGCAGTTTTCATTTTCAGTGCTCAAAATTTTCCCCGGCCTTACGGATTCCAGAACATATAGTCCCAACCTCAGATGACAAGAGTCCGTGACCCTTTCACTTATTAAATGATCTCGAATGGGTTCTATTTACTATTGGTGCAACGAATCCGGCAGCTAAAGCTAGTATTTTTACAAACTAGTTCGGGGAACTACATAGGAAGTTCAATTATTCCAAATTACTTATCAGATAAAGATATTATTATTATTAGGTGTTGATAACACCAATCCGCTAGGTAAAGGAGACCGAGTGGGTCGAAATGTAATTGCTTGAGATGTGGTTTAAAAAAATCATCAGGACCAGCACTCTTCCGCGCGTCTAGTAACATTAACTCACTTATTAAGTATTCCTTACTACTTATATTGCGAAGAGTACATGGCATAACATCCAGCATAATCATTTGATCTGTACGTGACCACGAAGTATTGTCATAGACTGAGTCAAAATAATCCGAAAATAGTACGCAAATACCTTAACCGTCGGAAGAAGTTTTGTCACCAAATGACATTGTGTGCTGGATCGACACTCTACCCTTGCGGTCAGTGATGAAGCACCAACATGATTTAGGTTCGTTAGCCAACGAGCCTTCGACTGAGGATAAATAATTACTGTGGCATTCTGTGCTAAGTGACTTACATCTAGTACGTAATAACAAGAAGGTGTAGTCTCGGGGAATGTAAGAGGGGCATTAGTAATTATGTACTAGTGCTCTATATTACTTATTACTAGTTTTATTGGTCCATGTTAGTACTAAAAGTTTATTGATAATGGTACCGGAACCTTTCGTGCGCGGGTTGATTCGCATTTGGCCGGTTTGTTTCTTTTAATCGAAGTAATATAATATGAGATATTTCAATTCCACAATACTATAAATACGAAACTTTGTGAGAATAAATGTTCTGATGTTTGTTAAGCTATTTCGCACAAAACCACTGAACCGATTCTGGTGAAACTTAACAGTATTATGATAGCTTAAACCAGGGGTCTCCAAACTTTCCAGCCTTAGGGCCATACTGATTACTCCAGTAAGTTCCGAGGGCCAAAACCATATTATCATTGTTGCCGGTGGTAAAAAGTGAAATAGTCCACTGATGAAAAAAAAAGTCCAAAAAAGTACGCAACGTTTAAAAAAGGCTGCAAATCGGACTAAAGTCCGCAAAACGGCAACACTGCATATTATTAATTTTCCTGTCATTATCTGTAATTTCTAGATTAGTCGTAGAGTACGAGCCATGAGGAGTAACGTGACACGACATCTGGTGGACACAAGCGGAAATAGGTAGTACCTTCTATCGCTAACAGATGGCGCTAATAGCACGTACAGAATACTCTATTATACAGTACAGAATAATCTAGTTGGTTCGAGAAAGTTCTGGTGTCTTCCACCCACTTCTAGATGGCAGTAATTGGAATATATAAATTATTTATTTTAACTAGACACGGAAGGGTCAAGTCATTCAATCAATCAATCAATTTCAAGACTTAAGTCAAATCTTTATACAAATAAAAATTTTACACGGCAAGGTTTTAATTATTTGGTGTAAAAAAAATATACTAGGGATTTTGTTTTTATTATTATTTAGTGTATAATTAGGAAGTGCACAGATATTACTATAATTATTTTTAGCCTATTATTATTATTACTATAATTATCGGACTTAAGTTATATCGAACACAATGAAAATGCTACATAAGTGGTTTTTACCGCGTAATATGTACATGCCTTTTGGAGCCCTAACCTAATGTAGCTTACATTTTATTTTTCTAATTATAAAATAAAAACACAAATTATGTAGATGAAACCTAATATTAGATAGTTACTTATTTAACACTCACTCTCTTCGGAATCTTGTAAATCTGGATCAATGTCTAATGTATCAGCTGTAGTGATCAAATTTTGGTAAAAATTGTGAAAACATTCCGGTATTAAAGGTAATAGCGATAATATGTCGCGTTTTTTTTCGACACTTATCGGTACAGGCATTGTGGTAATAGGTAATAAGGTGAAGCTTTTTTCTTGCCTCGTAACTCGTTTAAAGTTTATCGTTTTAAAATCCTCATCTCTCGAAAGCGATGTTTTGTATTTTATAACACCGTAGTCGGCGTCATAACATAGCCACTTCACATCATGCCATTTAAAATTATTGCCCTCAGTATCTTTTTTTCGAGAAATCAGTGGGCCTTTAAAGAGACTCGCAAAATCAAAAAAATCAGTCTGACCCATTTCTTTTACAGTAAATTTTTTGCTGCTTGAGCGTACTAATTGCAGCCAATCATGTGGGTGATAAATTTGTATTTCTGTCTTTTTCTTCTTTTTTTCTATAATAGCATGGTCTAAGTCTACCTCCATGTGTGTATGACCTGGTACCATAAACTTGTGATGTATACATTTTATTGAAGGCTTTAATTTCAATAAGTAAGTAAACATTGCAGCCACGTGGGAGTTCTTATTCTGTCCGCCACAAGTATCCGAGTACAAAGTAATATCGGTAGTGTGCTCAGGTAGATTTAGTAAATATGCAAATAAACAAGATGCGATTTGATTAGCACCTCGGCCTGAAATGGCCTCATGCCACATGTGGTGCGTTGAGTTCCCAGTTGCATTGTCGTGTACAGTTAAGTTAAATGTCCATAGCTGTCTTTTGTAAAAAGCTACAGACGATTGTAATGCCGGGGTTGGCAAACATTGTTGTAGGTCAAAAGACAGACACTTAACTCTATCGTTTGCAGATGCATTTTGTTTATCGACTTGTTTCTCTTTATACGCCATATCAGCAGCCAAGAGATGTGAGTTGCATTCTGTTTGAATTTTTAATTTAGTTGCTTCGTCAGTGGCAATGTTGAGCTTCATTTTAAAAACGTCGCAGTTGTGACACGTGTCAACTTTCGGTTTTTTAAAACTTTAATTCAATAGATGGAATTCTCTGCGGTATATTTTATCACTAACAGGGTTTTAATGAGACGCTGAATACAGTGAATACATTTTCGAAATGGTCAAGTGCGATGGTAAATATTTTCGGTTGCTTTTGCGTCTAGTATTGGCTTTCATACTAAGAAAAGAGTTGATATGATTAACAACCTCTTAAATTTTTTCTTCAGAATGTTTGTTTGAAGGTGTAGCCTTTCCACGTTCATCAGTTTTCACAATGCCACTCACGCTATTACGTTTTTTTAAACCAATTAATTTTATAAAATTATCACTTACTGATAGGGTTTTTGTGAAGCAACCTTGACATACGGATATCTTTACATTATTTATATTAAAATGATACTTGTATGTATACTGTCTAGATTTTTGCTTTTCTACATCTTCAGTTCGACGTCGCTCAGTTTTTTTTTTATTGTATGGTCATCAATGATGAAATAAATGCAGCCGTTAAATTATACAAACCGAGATCCCAAATCTCTTTATGAATAATTGCACGCTGTTCGTCACTTATTTTGTCTCGACACTTATTTCGACAGGCAGGTAATTCTGGAATTTGGCGCTTTTCAATTTTTTTCCCCGAAACTGTGACATAAGCTTGACCAAGATTTCTTTTTTGTTTATTTTCTTGCTTTCTTTTTCTGCTGTGCACTGATTGAACTTGTTGTTGCACTGGGGCATCTTTGATATTTTCAATTGAAATATTTTGTGCCGATAACGGTATATCTATTGATGTCTCAAGAACAGCGTCACCTAGCTGTGTGAGTAAGCTCGGACTGCCTGGAGAGTAGGTGGGATCAGTAACAGAATCGTCGCTAGAAAAGTCACCTACAGTTTCATCAATGGCCGGTTTTTGAGTGCCAGATGTACTTGGCTGTGGATTATTAAATGGATTTTCATCACCTGAAAAAACCATCACCTTAGTAATTAAAATGTTATAGTATGGTTAATTATACAGAAATATAACATAGAACGAGAGAAAATACCTTCATTTGCAGTATTTAGGGCTAAATTCACTAATTTCCTCCCTCTGGTATTCATTTCGCCAAACTTAAATACAACACAACCGTCACACAAAATTACAAATCACGACTAATGAAGAAATTTCTTTAACTGCCACTCGAAATGTTCGTTGTCGTCTTAAAAAAAATTATAAAAACTAACTAACTAACTATATCAACTAACCACTTATGTCCGATTTACGAGCTAAGCCGCTGAAAAAGAAATCATAATGCAACGATAACAACCACTTAAGTCAAGTTAAGTTCTTATTATCGCCGCTCGCTGTACAACTCAAACATAAGTTATGTGCAGGCATTTTTTATATTTGAATTAAGCCTCGTTGACTTACGTGCTTATTCCAGCCGGTGTATCGAACAAAAACATGATGCCTGTGACTTTTGCAGATTTTGACCAAAAATTTACTTAAGTTTTTTTGGCCGCCGTGTCTAATTATAAGAAGGCTAATGGCGCAACCACAAGTCAGTTCCTACGACACTGTTGTGAAATAAAATAGTGCGTACCTCCTTAAAACGTGTTTGTGCGTGTTTAAGATATCTTTGTAACAGTATTTTGATTTAAATTGTTGCTTTTGTGTGTGATTTAGTAGTATGGAAAAAAGCGAAAAATTGATAGTATTTCGTAATGGAGTCCAGTAACAAGGCGCTATGTTTGATTTGCAATGAAAGCATAGCCGTTCTCAAGGAATATAACATTAAACGTCATTATGAAACAAAACATTTTCAAAATTACTCAAAATATACAGGAAGTTTGCGGACAGAAAAATTCGAAGCTATGAGCGCGGATTGAAATCGCAGCAATCTTCATTTACAATTCTCAAAACTGAACAAGAGGCTGCAACTCGTGCCAGCTTTCGTGTGGCTCTTGAAATTGCAAAACGTGGAAAACCATTCACCGATGGAGAAATGATCAAAGAATGCATAATTGCAGTAGCCGAAGAAATGTGCCCTGAAAAGGTTAATTTATTAAAAACTGTTAGTATGTCAGCAAACACTGTGGCTCGAAGGGTAGAAAACATCGCTGAAAATATATCCTCTCAACTGTTCGACAAAAATGGACATGTTGAGTGGTTTTCTTTGGCCTTGGATGAGTCAACGGATGTGTCAGATACTGCTCAGGTGTTGATTTATATTCGAGGAGTAGGTAAAAGCTATGAAGTGCATGAAGAACTTCTTGATATGTATAGTATTCATGGCACAACTACTGGTACAGATATTTTAAAGGAGTTGAAATGGCCATGAATCAAAAGAACCGTCGATGGAAAAACTTGAAATGTATTACAACTGATGGAGGCAAAAACATGAGTGGGAAAGATAAAGGAGTGGTCGCTCTTGTGTCAAAGGCTGTAGAAAATGACGGTGGTTCAAAACCATTAGTCTTACATTGTATCATTCATCAACAGTCCTTGTGCGGAAAATGTTTGGATATGTCTGAAGTTCTGAAACCAGTCATATCAACTGTTAATTTTATCAGATCTTTTGGGCTGAATCACCGACAATTCCAACAATTTACTGAAGAGATTGGAGAAAATGACTTACCTTATCATACTGCCGTACGTTGGCTTAGTTGTGGGAAAGTCCTTCAGCGCTTTTTTGAACTTCGAGCAGTGATCGAAATTTTTTTGAATGAAAAGCATCGCCCTCTTACTGAATTTCAAAACAACGCATGACTGTGGAAGTTAGCATTCTATGTTGATTTGACAAAACATGTGAACGAACTGAATTTGAGATTGCAAGGAGAAAACCAGCATCTTCCTGATTTATACACTAATATCAAATCATTCCGGAAGAAATTGACACTGTTTCAATCACAACTAAATTTCAATTTCAAAAATAGTTTTGTTTTCTACGACCACTTCTTTAATTATAACAGAATGCGGGTCACAAAACTAGATAAATTATTTTAGTCTACGGCTGTCGTAGAGGAAATACAGCTATTCTTATTTACGCTTCTATTGGTAGTTTTCCAATTGCAGCACGAAAGCGCATAAAGCGGCATAATGCTCAACGTTGAATGTTTCAACTACAGCAACGCTTTGCACAATCGAGCACTCTCCAAAGTACTGCTTTCGCATGATCCGTGCAATCGATACCAACTCATTTGTTTTTTCTTTAAGTTAGCATTGATCGAAATATTATTTATACTTTCGTATACTAAATATAACTTAATAATACTATAACTTTCGTTTCGTCGTAGTTTTTTTGAAAAGAATAAAAGTTAATTCAGACTGTGTTAAAAGAATAAATATAAACTAAGTATGGAGGAAGGTACAAACATTGACGATTTTTTTATATTCCACCATTGATAACTAATAATACATCTACGTATTCCACATTTTTTTTCAACACTGAACTTAGCGCACTCTGCTGGTGCATGTGAAAACTAATACACGTTTCAATTAAGCATCAGCACAATTCGGCATTGTGCGCCACTGAGTCGCATAATGCTCTATAAATGGAAAACTACCATTGTAATTGCATAGTTATTAGTAAGCAGACGAACTGTTGGAGCCTGCTGAGTGCTCAATGCTCATGTTACGTGTATCACAATAGTATGGTACCTTAGCTGGACAAGATATCGAGATCATATTGCTCCACCTGGATAATTTCTTGACGACATTTTAATCTTAAGACGAATAAACTATAATATACTACATTAAAATTATTGTTCTGTATTCTCTTTCTTATTAATCTTTTCCTGTTATATCTTTATTGTTTTTAAGTCATAATAATAACCTATTATTGTGACTTTTCACGCATTCTCTACCTAATATACTGAGTTACAACGTTTATTTCATTGACATTGAAACATAACCTCACTTTCACTAAACAGCTCATAACTTTGTTTTTAGATTGCCAAAAGTTACAGAATTTTCCACAAGGCTCTCATTAATCTAAATCTATCTATATATACCAGTTTTATCTTATTACATTCTTAGCCCAAGAATGTATGAAATTGTTTCAATTGTTCCTTTTAGATTCGGCTGTGTTACAAATCGACCAAGTTGCCTTATAACGAGCAAATGGCTCACCTGTAGGTAAGAGATTACCGCCCCAAATGGACTTCCTGTAACACTTGTAACTCGTCTGGTGTTGCACAATTTCGTTCCTGTTCCCTATAATGCTGTTTTGCCCATTTTTAACCCACCAAGATGGTCATCAATAGGGGGAACCTCTTGTACCGTAGTATATGCCGAGACCAAGCAAATCAGATTTTAATGTGATTATATCCGCTATCTTTGGGTAAGTATTTTTAAACAAACAAAGTAAGCTACATAAGATCTTTTTTCTAAACACGACCCTCTTGTTTCGGTGGTTTGTAAATTTTAGGTGAAGAGGTTCTATATTTTCTAAAACATATTTTAGATAAAGAAGTAGGTACTTTATTTGTGACAATTGTAAGTTTTGTAGGATGTTGTTTCATTTGATCGCAAAATCGACCGAAAAAAAAGCCAATTAATGTCAAATTTGTAAATGCGCCCTTATAGACTTGAGCGGAATTATTTTTACTGAAATTGGTAACCGTTTTGTAAAATCGGTTACAAGACTAGCCCCCGGTTTCTGTAAATTGAGTTGCAAAAAGCTTGATCAGTCGTTTGATTTGATCAACGTGTTAGTTAACAAAAGTAATGTCAAACGAATGGTCAAACAATATTATGTCAAGCGCTGTTTTCGGTTTATGGAAAGCTATTTAAGGCTTGTATGTGCTTGTATGTGTCATGTCAATTTGATCAATGATTAGTAAATTTTTCACTTAGCGTTTCAGAAAAAAATGATTTAACAAGCCTGTTAACTCAACAACATGTTAGTTCATCAACTATTTGATTAGCCTTTCAGAAACCGGGTGTAACCCCCGGTTTCTGAAAGGCTAATCAATGCCAAAATTAACTAATCAGCGGTCAAATCTCTTGTCAGGTGTAAATTGAGTTGCAAAAAGCTTGATCAGTCGTTTAATTTGATCAACGTGTTAGTTAACAAAACTTATGTCAAACCTCATTTATCTTATCCGTGGTCAAACCCATGGTCAAACCACATGTCAAATGCTGTTTTCGGTTTCCGGAAAGCTATTTAAGGCGTAAATTATGTGTCATGTCAAGATGATCAATGATTAGTAAATTTTTCACTAATTATTGTTTCAGAAACGCAAATAATTGATTTCACTTAATTGATAAACTCAACAACGTGTTAGTTCATTGACTATTTGATGAGCCATTCAGAAACCGGGCGTTACCCCCGGTTTCTGGAAGGCTAATCAACGCCAAAATTAACTAATCAGCGGTCAAATCTCTTGTCAAGTGTAAATTGAGTTGCAAAAAGCTTGATCAGTCGTTTGATTTGATCAACGTGTTAGTTAACAAAACTAATGCCAAACCCATGATTAAACCGCATGTCAAACGCTGTTTTCGGTTTCTGGTAAGCCATTTAAGGCGTATATGTGTCATGTCAAGATGATTAATGATTAGTAAATTTTTCACTAATCGGCGTTTCAGAAACGGAAATCGATTTAACAAGCCTGTTAACTCAACAACGTGTTAGTTCTTCAACTATTTGATTGGCCTTTCAGAAACCGGGTGTTAGAAGCTAACAAACTTACAGCGATGACATTAAATCATATTGCTTTCAACACTGGGTTGTTAGTTAGCGCGGTATCTGGTCGAGCACCGAGACCAATCATTTATCTTTAGGGGCCCCTTACACGGTCCGGTTTTCCTTCAATTCGGCCTGAACGGATGCAAAATTGTATCGTCTGTGTGCAATTTCAATATCGCATTAGTCGGCCGTATGGACTGAAGCGATTCGTTCCAGAGTTACCAACTCTGTTTTTGCGAAACTACTAAACTACTACTTTTCTACTAAACGCTACTAAAAGAGTACCGATAACTATAAACTTAGGAGTCCCTAAAAGTTTTTTTAAGGACTTTGTGTTTACAAACATTTTCAGTTTTAATATTAAATTGAAAATATGATAATTTGACCGTTAAATTAAAAAAATATAGTAGGAAATATTACGTATATAGAAACTAAATCGGTAGTTTTAAGCGACTTACGGACGCGTGCTACTATGTGCTATTATGATAAGGTGTCATAAATAGCACATAGAAGCAGGCCATTTTGCATATTATGATTACTGTCTAGCTATTTTCTACAAAACCACTACTAACAACTAAATTCCTACTAAAGTGGGAATAAAATACTAAATTTAGTTGTTATTAACATTAATTCTGACCTGAACGGATGGACTGAACAGTAAAGGCAGCCACAGACGAGAGGCCGATCGTTTCAGTTAGAACTGACGCCTGAACGGATTCGAGCCCATACACGGAAAAAATCGCATCCGACCCACCTGACGTCAGTTCGGCCTAAACGGATTCGAGCACACACACGACACGATTTTGCATCCGTTCAGGCCGAACTGAAGGCAGACCGGACCATGTATGGGTCCCTTAATAAAATTCAAGTCTAAAATAAAACTGATCAAGTGCGAGTCGGCAAGAGGGGTTCCGTACAAAACGGAAAAAATCACGTTTGGTGTATGTGAGCCTCAAATTTTTATTTTCTTCTGTTTTTAGTATTTGTTGTTATAACGGCAATAGAAATACCTACATCATTTGTGAAAATTTCAACTGTCGAGCTATCACGGTATAGGAGGGTTACGGCGATAGACGGACGAACAGCAAAGTCTCAGTAACAGGGTCCCATTTTTACCCTTTGGGTACGGAACCCTAAATATGGCACGTGTTCTAAAGAACATTTATTAGAGTTCATTGAAGTATTTAAAACTTTAGGTTGATAAAATCTAAAGACTAACTATAAAAAAATGAGATATGATGATTTCTTTATCTATATATATTATATGATTCATATTACTGGAAAAAGTAATGTAATAATGTAGATAGATAGATAAACTCTTTATTGCTCACATTAAATAATACAATCAGTAGACTAAAACTAAACTTATAATCTAAATGTGGGCAAGGGCGGCCTTATCGCTATAAGCGATCTCTTCCAGGCAACCCTGCAGTTGTACTGCAGGGTTGCCTGGAAGAGAGAGGTAAAATAGCTAAATAAGCAGGATAATACGAAAGGTCAAGAATAACTTACAAAATAATATACAATTGTTCAAATAATAAATAGGTACTAAGAGTTAGATTAGCGAGTGACTTTGTTCAAAAGATAGTTATGCAGTTTTGATTTGAAGATAGCATGTGACTTTGACTCTCGAATGTCACGTGGTAGGTCATTACACATGAGCGCAGCCTTCACAATGAAAGAACAACTAAAGTAACCAGACTTTGTAAATGGCACATGAAGTTTCCTACTATATCCAGAGCGTAGTGCACGGATTTGGTCAGTGCTCCGATAGTGAAAACACTCCTTCAGATAGGGGGGAGAGCGAGGGTCAAATAGGACATTAAACAAAAATATAAGAACATGCTCATCCCGACGGAGCCTGATGGGCAGCCAACCAAGTCGCTGGCTCAGAGACATGGTCGAACTTGCGTAGTCCATACACGAACCTAATGCAAACGTTTTGTAACCTTTCTAATTTATTAAGATATTTCTCATTAAGGTCGATCATACAAACAACCGCATAGTCCAGTATTAGTAGAAGTAAAGACTGGGTAGAAGAAGTGACTAGAAGAAGATGGGTAGTAGGTTCTTCCAACGCCTAAGCGCCCCCACCGCAGCAAAGAACTTACGACTGACTTCAGAGATGTGGTGAGACCATTTAAGGGTCGAATCAAAATACACACCCAGATTTTTGACTACATCGCTACAAGGTAATGTAACATTGTCAAATGTAATGCTAGTGATAGCATCATAGTTAGGTCGATTGATCTGTTTTGATCCACCGATGACTATAATTTGCGACTTGTTGGGATTGACCATTAAACCATGACATTGACTCCAATGGAGGATTGTCGCAAGGTCCTTATTGATTGCCAAAATAGCGGAATTAAGGTCATCAGCAGAAGCGTAGGACGCAGAAGGTGAAAGAAACAGGAGAGGTATGGGGTAAGGAAATTTATGAAAATGGAAAAAAGGATAGGTACAAAATACAACCCTGTAGTACGCCAGCAGATATATCACAGAAGCCAGATACGCAATCATTAGCCCGTATGCATTGCTGTCTTCCAAAAAGATAATTCCGAAACCACTCCTGCACAGGATGTGAGAAGTGAAGCGCGCCTAAGGATGTCGTAGTCTACGGTGTTGAACGCATTACTAAAATCAAGTAGGGCTATGACAGTAAGTTGTTGATAAGACATGGCTAGGCGCACATCGTCAGAGACCTTGGTTAGAGCAGTAACGGTACTATGCCTAGGGCGAAAACCGGATTGAAGAGGACTAAGCAAACCATTGTAATTAATGAACGTACTAACTTGGTGATAGACAAGGCGCTCAAGGACTTTTGATAGGAATGGGAGAATGAAAATAGGTCGGAAGTGAGAGGGTAATGTAGGATATTTCACTTTAGGTATAAGGATAACTGCAGCTTTACGCCAACAGCTAGGGAAGGTACTAGAGCTAAGCGAAAAATTGAAAATATGGCAGATGATAGGGAGAACCGCAGGTATGCTAAGAGTAATCATCCTACGACTAATGCCATCAACACCCTCGGCGTTGGATTTGATAGCCGCAATAGTTTTCTCAACTTCTTGCACAGAAATTGGTTTGAAAATGAAAGGAGTAAACGAGGAGTCAGATGTAGCAGGAGGTACAAGGTCCTTTATGGTCTGTTTTTTAATGGAGGCTGGGATGGGACAGGTTGTAGTGAGGTGCAGGTTGAGGGCGTCAAGGTCAAAATTAGAAGAAAGAGAGGGCTTAGATTTGCCAATGCCTAAGCTGTTAAGAAACGACCACACCTTAGCCGGATCACCTTTGCTAACAGATGAGTGAATGTGGCGACGCTGCGCATCTCTGCACAATCTGCTGCATCTGTTTCGGAGCTCTTTATACTTATCTTGGTTATGATCAGTAGGATTTTTTCTATACTTAAATTTCGCTGCATTTCTTTTGGCCATAATATGCTTTATATCATCCGTGAGCCACGGGGCAGGCAGGTGTTTTAATCTTATAGGTCGAAGAGGAGCGTGAAGGTCAAATACTTGCATTAAGAGTGTGTTAAAAACGTCAATTTTCTCGTCTACAGTGGAAGCATGATAGACTGCATCCCAATCAATAGCACAGAGATCGTCCATAAACTTAGATGTATCTATTGTGTTAAAATTGCGCTGCATTACAATACGGGGTTTCGGTTTGGGGCAACGAATTTTGTAGGAGAGGAAGACTAGGTCATGATAGGAAAAGGCTTCGGCATGAAATTGCCCGTGTGCGCTTACATGATCAGATGAGGAAACAATAATAAGATCTAGTAAAGAGGGTGCGCAGTTAGGAAAGAAATGGGTTGGATTAAGGGGAAGGATATTGAGATTGACGGAGTTTATTAAGGAGCGCAGTTTGGAGGCACGTAATGAGTGTAGTTTGTCATTGTTTACTAAGCAGGTATTAAAATCGCCCATAATGATTGTGTGATCTACGGTGGTGACATATTTTTCTAAATGTAATGTAGTGTAATGATAATTAATGTGTCATACACATTAATTAGGTTTCGTCGATAGCGTGACTACAGTTGCAGCAAAATACAATAAATAAATAAAATAATAGTCTAAGCTAACCAAGAGCATGTCACGACATGTCTAAGGAGGGTTCCGTAACTATCAACGCGCAATAGGTTTTCTTTGAGTTACTTTAAAAGTTATTGTCATAAAGTTATTACAGAAGCTAGGAGAGCGGTGGACAGACAGACAGACAGACAGACGGATGGGTAGAGCGAAATTATAAGGGTTCCTTAAGTATTACGGAACCCTAAAAACACAACCGAAGCTCGCGGCAATTTTCCGTGTATGTGCTCGAATCCGTTCAGGCCGAACCTTAGATTATAACGCCTAGAAACCGGGTACGCGCATGAAAAGTGAAGCGATCATACTAAGCCATATCAGCTCAGTTTGTTCGAACGACCCGTCAGTTGTCAAGGTCAAGCGCTAGTGCATACATCTCCGACTATTAAAAACATTATGACGGTTTATGTCGTTATTGGGTGTCACAATGCATCGGAAAATAATTAAAAAAGCTTCGGAAATAACATTTCATATGTGTGACATATATGAAATGTTAATGTTATGTCCGAACAATTTGACTTGTATTAAGCCAAATGTTTAAAACATTTTTAAATAAAATCATATTATGTCGCCATCTTGCTGCCCATATTGTGAAAGTTCTACTAGTAATAATATTGTTTTTTTTCAAAATTTTCATGGATCACTAATAGTTGCAACTTTTTAAATATTTTCTGAGTTTTTAAACTGTCAATTTAAACAATTATTTTTGCCAGTAATAAGATAATCCTTGATATATTCCTTAATACCAGTTTAATAAAAATCATGTCACAAATCGTGTTTAGATGGTTTAAAATGAAATATAAGTTATATTTTGACATCTCACGATATTGAGAAAAACAAATACAATAATTCCAATTTTAAGAGCAACAATTGTCCCTTAAAACTGTACACACTCCACAACTTCAAAGTTTTGTTTGTGTGCGTGTCGGTATGTAATGCTTACGCCTACATCTATCTGTTGCTTGCTTCACTTTAGACGATGCGTTTATTTAAAGACTAGGCGTTATTAATCTAGGGGCCGAACTGACGTCAGTTCGGTCGGTTACGATTTTTTCCGTGTATGTGCTCGAATCCGTTCAGGCCGAACTGACGTCAGTTCTAACTGAAACGAAAGGCCTGTCTGTGTGGGCCTTAAGCTCACAGGCTCAGCTTACAGCTATATTTTAATATCATGTTTTCAACACAAACTTAAACGTGTACAATGCGCATTGTTCTAGTCTAAACAATATTTATTAGGTGTCAAATTTTGTTACAATAATATCAATTATTCATATCGATATTTGGTATTCGAATTTTGGAGGCCCCCTTGTATATTATGTAACTGTGAAATTGTAAATACCGTAACATTTTAATAAATATTTAGCGATATTCTAAACTGTCGAAAGATAATCTATCGAACTGATGCCCGGGTTGCATATTGCCAAACTGTATACTGACCCAGACGCCCATAGTCTGTACTGAACTACGTCGCGCTCATTGAAAATTGGAGCAAAGTATATACGAGCTCAGACCAATCTGAGTAGGTATGCACTTTGCTCGCTTGTATGTGAAGCAAACTGTGACATGCGAATATCTGTAACTACCTATACAATGTGTTTAATAATTTCCCGTATATTTTTGTTATGTTGTTGTGTGTGGTTGTTATACCTATCCGTGAAACTGAACAACTTTCCCTAAAACATACCTATTGTGAATTATTTTGGGTTATAACGAAAGAAAACCCGTTGTACGAGTAAGTATTTTGAAAAATTTGAACTGTAAAAATTTGAACTGTAACAATTATAGGTACAGGCTGTTAAAAAAAATGTAAGTGTTTCCAATGACAGTATTTATTAATTTTTCATAAGAAAGATGTACTGACTGACACAATAAATTGTACCTATTTGTAATCGATGTTCACTGAAAATAATAAAGGGTTCCTTCAATCAACAACAAACAAATAAATTAATGAATCAAGAACAGAAAAATGTCATAATTACTATTTTTGATTTTTGCCTGTATTGTAACATCGAATTTTGGCTTTTACTACATTTCTTACTAAAGGGGTCACAGAAAGGGGTCGATATTGAAAAATAAAGTGTCTTTAATACATAAATTTGTGTAATCATGTATAATCATAATTAAAGTAAATGTAATCATTAATCAACTACAACTACCACATTAACCATCAATCTTTTTCAATGTTTCTTTGCATTCGGCTGATTTTTATTAATATTTTCTGATAAATTATGTTTTCGTTTTTTAGTTACGTCTCTGCCACTCTGTATACGTCCTTTTCCTTTAGTTATTCCTCTGTCTTTTCTCCTTGCAATAGAAGTTGGCTGAACACCAATTTTTTTTGATCTACAATATTTAACTCTTTGTGCAAAGAAGTTTTTGGCTTGTTCCGAGGTTTCAATATCACTTAAAACTTTGTTTAATTTTCTAAGTAACATTAAGTTGCTGGGAGATGAGTCAGTTTGTAGTATATCAGCCAAGCGATCACATTGTTAATGTTTCATTGTATTTATTTCCTTTCTTATGTTTCTCTCATTTTGTTGAGAATTTTCTACTGGTATAATAACGATGTCAGACGAATTCATTAGTGTGGGTTGGACTGAAGAGCTGGCTACAACCTCCTCGAAAGAATTGTTACCACTGTTTAAGTCGACGCTAGAATAGAAGTCCCCTGATGGTGTTTCATTTCCTAACGCCAGTTCTGCAAAGCTTTTCCTATCTTGCGATGTTATACGTGGTGATGTTTTGAAAATAATATTTAGTTTGTTTTCCATGAAACACAAATGTTTACAGTATCTTCCACTGGAGCCTTCAGGGCATTCACAACATGCAATGTCTACAGATACCGTGTAAGATTGTTTAGGGTGCTTTTCCGATTGCACTTTGTATTCGTTTTCATTTATCTGGTAGTATTCGTTGAGTCCCTCTACTTTTTTGAAATATTTCATGTAAATCATATTTTTGTCACGTCGGGAGTGTGCAAAATCTAAAAGACGTAACTTGTGGTAGTTCTCAAAACTTTCCGTCATAAACTTTACCAGTGCGCAACTGTTGAAAACCTTCGACCTTTGCAACACTACATCCTTGAATATTCGAATAGAGGCTTCCACATAATTGTTTGTGTTGTTACCTCTAGTCATCAAGTCATTTCTGTAACACAGGCACCATTCTTTTCGTCTGGCCCATATATTGGTAAAATATTCAGTCAGCATAGTATTTGCTTTAACAATATGGTTCGATAACAATTTAGCAAAGTTTTCGGACGCCGATTCTTCACTTTCAGCATAAAGTACATCTTGAAAAGCTTTCATCACAACTTTTCTATTTTCTTTTGCAACTTTATGTTCAGAAAGCCATAGCCATCGCCAAACTGCTTGACAGATATGGAAGTGACAGAGTAATAAATTCGCTTGAGGGAAAACACATTTTAGAGCATTACGTTCCGCTTCGCTGTCGTCGGTCATTATAATAAGTGGTTGAAATTTTCTTGCTGAATCGTTTTCTAAAGCTTCTTTAACAGACATAAAGGCAAGAGTATAATTGGCTTCTGTATCAGCGGTGTGTAAAACACAACCAATGGGAACTGCACCAATTTTTAGAGATGCAAATATGAATGTCACTCGCGTTGATGTCTGGTCACAGGAACCGCTGGAATCTATGTACACCATTTCATCGGAAAATCCTTTTAAAAATAATCTCTTCATAATTGGAGTTATTATGACGATCACCATAGGATCTTCTTTAATCAGTACATGAATTCCTTTATCAGTAAAGGAAGCCAATTGGTTTTTCAAGACGGTAATAACATCGCGATCTGAACGTCCACCTAAATTTGTTTTACGCCATTTATCGTATAAATATCTAATATGACGATATGTAGGATTTTTTTGAGCATTAGCGACAGTTTGACTACCTTCAGAATTTAACACGATCATCTCATGATAGTGCTTCGCAATGGTGGGGGTCATACCTTGCTCGAAGTATTCATGGAACTGTCTTTGCACGGCTGGATCGCATCGTAAATACTTGTAAGCAGACGCAACGTGGATTTTATGCGAATGGTTAAAACAAATGTCAATAATAGTGTTTAATCCTTGTTTCAAAAAGGCGTCGTTTTTAATTGTATTTCTGTTAGTTTTCTTAAATAGGAAGTTTACTGAAGCTTTGCATTGAAAATTTCTTGATTTACCATGTTTTTTATTGAATGATGAATGCTGACAACCATACTGTTTACGGAATTCATATCGCTTCACAGTAGGACTTCGCTTGACAATCCAATTTGTGTTCGAAAACTTGGAGAATTATTGAACAAAACGCTTGCACTGTTCGCGCGGCGAATCGTTCTGCAGTGATGGCAGTTTGCACTGAATTTTTGCGTTAAATGTCTCATTATTCACATAATTGCTTTGTAAAATCGTAAATTCTATACACTGCTTCGCTAAGAATGTTTTTAACTTCACTTCACACATGTTTGAACACTCGATTGGCAAGTAATTGTTTTATTTGTGAAAGAATAACCTTGACACGTGCGTAATTGCTAATTAGGTCACGAACACTGACAAAAAGGCGTCAAGGTCGCAAGCGGCGCAAGTTTTAGAAGACAAGGCAGGCAAGATAGCGCGCCGCGCGGGAATAAAAGAGATAAGATATGTCTGCACTCGCATGCATTTTGCTCTAAATTATCGATGCCATATTACATACTACACCAGACGCCGAAAAGTATGGACGTCTGGACTCGTATGTTTTTTGCTCAAGTATTTTAAAGCAAAATGTATTTCGATTCAGACACGCTCTGAATAGGTATACAGTTTGCTCTTCAACTATAAAGGCAAACTGCGATCGAACTCAGAGCAACCCCGGTCTGGGTCAGTATACAGTTTGGCAATACGCGCCCGGGTTCTGAAGTGAATTTGTCGGTAGTTTATCTATTCAATAGCGCTTCTGATAGGTTAACGGAAACGCGTTGTGGCCGGTTTCTGAGTGAATATATCGGTTGTTTATCTATTAATTAGCGCTTTTGATTGATTAACGGCTGGCTTTACGAAACAACCTAACCATACCGCTTTACCCTTATACCAAAAACTAATTGTTAAAAACGTCGTCATTCAATAATTTGCCGGGTTTATGCAATACACATTTGACGTTTCAAAAAAATAGTTATTGGTAGATAGGTTATTGAAACGGGCCGTAAAACAAACGCGTTAGCGCATCAAAGGCGCTATTGAATAGATAAACTATCGACATATTCACCTCAGAAACCGGCCATGAAACTGTTGAAACTTAAATTGAAACTAAAAAAAATGTGTCGCGACTCGCGAATTGAATTGCCGACAGCCCGAAGGCGGCCCCTGGTATTTCTGAGTGTCAGATTATAAAACAAAAGGTTCTGAGTATTGTTGATATAAACAAACGACACTCGGCGTGATGTTTGCCAGTCGAAAAATGTGCAATCTACTCGAACAATTCATACTCCATTCATGCGAGTTGAGGGTTTTTCCCTCTTAAAACTTAGGCAGAAAACTATACAGAGGGTTTTTAGGGAGATTTTTTTAGGCGTATTTATCTATTTTTAACCGACTTCCAAAAAAAAGGGAGTAGTTATACCTTCGGCTGCATATATATATATATATATTTTTTTTGTATGTTCAACGATAACTCCGCCGTCTGTTGACCGATTTTCAAAATTATTTATTTGATGTAAAGGGTATACTTCGAGGTTGGTCACGTTTTTACTAAAGTGGTGACCTGATGATGGGATCCATGAGGAATCGAGGAAACTCCTCAAAATTTATATGGACACATATAGTGATTTCGACTTTTTCTGAAGATACCCAAGCTACCAAAAAGTAAGAATTTGCACCAAGGTATACCCTGGATACAGAAGTACTGAACAGAACACCTTAGTCTTTAAATATACGCCTTTGGAAATTTCGATATTGTATAAATAACTATAAGCATATGCCATTATGTAACCTATAGTAATGATCATCATCATCTTATATACAATACCTAATGGAAGCTTGGCGCGTATATTTTTTTTCATAGTTTTTTGTGCATTTTTACTTTGGAAGAAGGTTTATTTAATTAATATCGCTATTAAACTGACACTACTAAACCTGAACACTATTAAAACTTTTGTAGGTAAGTATTTAATAGTGCATAGTGCATATACTTAAAAGGGATAGGATAGGAGGTTTATAGTATTTAGTATTCTTAATAATTATTTATTATAATTGACGAAATGTTGGCGGTTTCAGACTTAAGTTTAGGGAAAAAATATTTGAATTGGTAACACTATGTTACAGAACTTCCACAGCACATATTGTATGTTATCGGTGAACTAATAATAATATTGTGTTATGGCGCGGATGTTTATATTATAATGTATCAAATCGTCTCGTTTTCAGGGTTCCTTGCCCGAAGGGAAGGGAATTTACTAAGACTCCATTGTCCGTCTGTCTGTCCGTTACGTTGTATAGTCCGTTGAGAGCAATTTTACCTCGGAGTTTGTATAAGAGTCATCCCTAAATGTCGTTGGAATAAAAGGTTAGTTTAGGGTGGAGAGAATTTTTTTTTGTTATTCCTGTATTACCAATGGATGCTCGACATCTTCAGAGACCTTAAAACAAAATTTCATGTTTCTATGTCAACATCTTTAGGTGACGCAGCGGATTTGAATTTTTAAGGAAAATACAAATTTTAATCTTTAGCATGATTTCATCTAAGCAAATTTTTTTACCAAACTTTGAATACTGTACCTTTTATTTGATAATAATATTTTAAACTAAATAATAAAATTAAAAATTCAAATTAAAAAATCAGTTATCAAAAACGAGTTATAACTTTAGAAATCATTGCCTAAAACTAGGACTTTGAATCGAATATTGATCGAATATTGGTATAACTTGCCTCGCCTTATTCAAGAACGAATAAATATTTGATAGCCATGTTAATTAAATCCAAATAATTTAATGCATCAAACCATGAGTTTGGGAAGCTAAAACTCTAGCACTTTCTTTCCTTTACATTATTTTCTTGCCTTTAAAACTCAACATACATGCGAAGTGGGGATGAAAAATATTTTTTCAATTATTCCCATCGTGTTGGATCGTATCGTTAAAAAGGTCTTTTAAAATAAAGGCAAGGTTTTATGCATGTTCTTTTTTAAGTTGATTTTTTTCGAGATTTGTATAGCATTTCTAAACTATAAGAGATAGAAACTTATAAGTTTCCATGCTGTTAGATCATGCTAAAAACTCTTTAGGAATTTTTTTTTCAGTGAAATCGGACAATAACTTTTGAAGTAATTCAAAGAAAGCCTATTGCGCGTTGATAGTTACGGAACCCTCCTTAGACATCTCCTGACAAGGTTATATTTATAAAGATTTTGTAGGTATTGCTATCCCTATATATTAACGAAGACTCCTACTTTTTTTGTGTTTCATTGCAATACATTAAAATACAAATTTTTGTACTTAATATAATATAAAATCAATATTGCAACTATTTATTGATGGCTTTTAGTGGGAAACGACGCTATGTTCAAATTTTTATCAATGTTGGTTGCGATTATTTCACACACGTCTTCCACAGTATCATTATGAAGTTCCAGCACAACATTCCTTCACAAAAATAACATTTTATAATATAACAATACAATTGCAACTTAGTTTTATTGGATTGGCTACATAGTCACCAGTCACCACGGCAAGTATTTTATAGTTTTGGGCATTTTACAGACGTAAGATCAACACCAAGGCCACTTTGTTAAACTTGGACTTAGCACGTAATGACAACAATTTTTTATAATATAACGGAAAGACACTCAAGACAACATCCCGTACTGAGTCAGAATATAAGTTTTATGGCATTATATATTAATTACAATAACGCAATATCTTGCGCATACACGTTAGACTCGTAACGTTACAATTTTTTGTTTTCACAAATTACTCTCTTACTGCAAAGTCGTAGATTTTTGATTTTTGGCATGAATAAAGCCATGCGGTCAAGTTGACATGCGGTCAACTATTCATGATACAGGAGATTAAAAATTTTTGGTCAAATTCACTCCACCCTAATAAAGATCCCTTCAGAGGTAAAATAACTCTGAACGGACTTTATCGTATGAACCAATTTGAAATTGTATCAACATAATATGTTTCTGTTGCCGCTATATTAAACACTAAAATAATAATAATAATGTATTTATATGAACGCTTCACACCACGTCAATCTGGTCCCGTGGTAAGTTCTCAAAGAACTTGTGTTACGGGTCCAGACAACGGAATTATATTAAATAATTTTCATACTATACATATATTTAAGATTTTTGTTATATTATACACATATTTAATACACATCCATGACCCAGGAACACAGAAAACTTTTTGTTCCTTCGAACCCGCAACCTTCGGTTTAAGTTTCGCCAACGCGCTAACCACTGAGCCACAGAGGTCGTCAAAAATAAATATACACGTGGGTGGGGCTCCAAATTGCAAAAAACGTGATTTTTGCCGTTTGGTACGGATTCCTTCGTGCGCGAGTCCGACTCGTACTTGGCCGGGTTTTTGTTTCCTGCAAATGTTGCCACTTGCCATAAAGCTTTCAACTCATCGTGAGTTCCATAGATTATACAGGTCACTGGTCAGTTCGGCTAGGGATACCAACCGCGGTGGACAGCGCCGCGCGGCGCTAATTTTTTTCCCTAAAGAGATTTACACATAATCAAGATGAGCTGTAGACTATACTTATTCTACATCTTGAACTTTTTGGCCCTGGTAAGTCTCATAATATATATTTTACATTTAGATCAAGCGATTTAGGTAGGCAATTGTTTCAAGTGGGCGCGGTAGGCGAAATCCGAAATCCGGAAAAACCACGAGTAGCCAAAGTCCTTTGTCTTTTATGCAAACTACTTTAAGAGGAAACAGAAGTGCCACGCAATGTATGGGAAAACATACAAACGTAGTCCCCTGTTTCCTCCCTGGATAATGCCGGTAGAATAACAGTTTTTTTCCTGAATATTTATGGATACTATTAGCATGTCCCTATAATTTCCTTTCTTTCATAAATTAATTATTAAAAGAGTATTATTAAGACCATTTAAATATATATGGACGTTTAGAAATATCGAGGGAATTACTAGGTTTAACGGCCGCACTCAGAGACATTTACCTAATGCTAACAAAGATTCCCGTTGGAAAAATTAAAAAAAAAATGTTGATTTTTCCTTTGTTATTAATAATCAAAGACGTTAAAAAATGAAAAATTCAATTAAAGCAATGAATTTTTTTTTTTCGTATTTTCAAGTTTATTCGTATTCTTATTGTTAAAATTTACATAAAATGATTATTTATAATTACAAATTATTTTATATAAACTATTTAATATTTATTTTATATAAACAAATGTATTATTTATAAGTGTTGTGGAGTTGTGGCTTGCTTGTCGCGTGTAGGTAACTACGTAGGTAGTAGTAATACTGTGAAATTCGACCAAAATAATGTGTCGTTGTATTCTCTTATCGCACTATACGAGTAAGGTCAAACGAGTCTAGTTTTGTGAGTTGCGACTTGTGAGCGCAGAATTTTAACAGTTTGTAGTGGAAAAGTATAATTGTGTGATGTGAGTGGATTAATTTAACTATTGTGTTCCAGCTGTTGGGCGTGGGGCTGCTCGTCCTGGGCGTGAGGACCCAGCTGGGCGGCCTCACGGGGATGGCCATCGTGATCCTCGTCATCGCCTTCCTTGGCTGCTATGGAGCCTGCACGGAGGGCAGCTGCATACTCATCGTGGTAGGGAATCATTTTTAAACAAAATGTTAAACCGATTTCCAAAGTAAAAATACACAAAAAAGTATGAAATAAATCTAATTTTCTAAATAATTCGGCTTTGAAATTCGGCTAAAATTGTTAACTATTTCTCTACTCGATTTTCTTAATTTTGAAGTTGATTCCAAACCAAACAATATCCTACAATATTTTAAAGAACTTACGTTCGAATTTGCTGGTACCGACTTCAAAATTAAGAAGATTGAGTAGAGAATTAGTTAAAATTTTTGCCGAATTTAAAAGGGGAATTATTTAGAAAATAAGATTTAGGTATTTCATACTTTTTTGTGTATTTTACTGTGGAAGTCGGTTTAATTTTTTGTTTAAAAATAATATTTTTTCCCTTTTTAGTCATATTTGTTAAATTATTATTAATATGAGACTTAGGGCTTTGCATCCGTTATTGGATGATTTATACAGTATTCTCCGAGCGAAGTAACCACTCTTATATCTAAACACTGCAGTGCCTGGGACAGTTGGTTTTTAAATGTCGTATGGTTGAAAAACCACATACGGCATTCTCACAACACAATCAGCCCAGTCCAGAGGAATGACAATACGTTTGGGGCCAACCATGTGCGGGTTTCCTCACGATAATACGAATACTTACCACCTACTTTTTTGCAATTCCAGTACTCGATATGTATGTTGTTGCTGGCGATGCTGTGCGTGGGGTTTCTGGTGACCCCGGAAAGTGTGAAGCCGCTAGTCTCTGAGCAGCTTGAAGAGTTAATCCTAGCTTCTTATATGAATAGCGGCAAGGTAAGATAACCGATTCATTGCCACCCTCTTTTTCATAAATATTTTACGCAGGCCCTAACAATAATCGAATGACGCGTTGTCGCGTCATTGGCCTAGCTGAAAGTTGACGCGCTTTCGCGTCAAGGGCTCTTGACAAATATTTTGTTCATTTTCTTGTTAACTGTGTCCATTCGAGGAAATCCGGAAGTGATTCTGTGTGTTATACTCCATAAACATCCTTATTGTAGTGGAATATGCAGTCTAAAGGTAAGTTTAACACATTTTATTAATTTTTTTGGGATACTTAACCTTTTACTTACCAAAAAATATTAACCTTAAAATAAAATAAAAGTTTTCTAATATACATATTATACTATGATACAACCAACCAGTTTTAATATAGGTAAATATTGTATGGGGCAGTTTAAGAAAACAAGCAAATTATTTGTATGTTGTTATTGAAATAAAGGACATCATTCATTTTGGACCAAAAAATGAAAGTGCCGGCCAGAAAAAAAAAACTACGATATTCGGATAGAATACACAATTTCTATCATTTTTTACTATGACGTCCAATCTGTGCGCACAACGGTTACGTCGTAATAACATAAAAAATAAAATATTTTTTTATTAATTCTTTGTTGTTAAAAAAAGATTGGAGTGACATTATAATATAAAAAAATATTATATTAAAACTTATTTAGGTACATAATCGCAAAATACTCAAGGTCAAAACCTAGTGGTCAAGATATAAAATCGTACTATTTAACACATTCATATTTATTCTTTATAATAAAGAATGTTGTCTGTTTAGAGTCAAACATTACAGGTTACTTTCTCTCAAAACTTCAAATGGAATTCCGAGAACTAATGAAAAGGGTTAAGGGACGGCTACCTGGGTGCGTGAGCGCATTGTTATTGGTTGCCGACCGCCCGCCCGCGCTACGCCAGCGGCCAGCCAGCGGCCAGCCAGTCAGTTATCCATGCAACTTTGGTTACATCGGACGGCTATCGTGACAATAATCTCTTGTTCTTAGAGCGATATAATATCAAGTATATTTAGCGAAGCTTAATATCTGACATTATGAACGTACAATTGTATATTTCGTGTCGTGTGCCTATTGGTGATCGCCGAAGTTATAGTTGGACATCCCGTGAATCACAACACATCGAAATCGCACAGTTTGTTATTGAAGATCTACTGGGTCATCAGGTGAGGATTATATTATCGCTATAACGAACGAATATGCCTAAGATATTTACTACGAACAAACATCATAACTCTTATGTACATAATGTTATAACATAAGCCGCATTTGCTGCTGTGTTTTTTAACAAACACAAGTTTTCAAATAAAGAGGGCCCCCCGCCCTCCGCAGATATATTATTTTTTTTATTTAATGATATATTACTAAGCTAATAAACTTTTTTTTTTCAGAATGAACCTACAGATGTTATATGCCGACCTTGTTGGCAAAGGGCCGAGCGGCAATATCTCCGACGTCAACGTGAAGTGCAGGAAGAATCTGATAACGAAGAACCTGATGTTGCAGACGAAGAAGTTGACGCTGTGCCTCATTCTACAGTTTTACCTGGATTTGTACGAACTAGTAATACGGCAAACTCTTGTGTATTTCAACACTGTGTAGACTCAACAAGACACAGAATACCAGAAAACATTATTCTACGTGTTCTTTGCCGATACAGTGTATTCATATCAGAAAACAGTCGTGTTTGCAGCGAACACCTCGAGCAAAATGAATGGCATTTACTTGCTATGCAAGACAATTTAATTCAAGATTTTAATTCTGCACAGATCGTTAGTGCGCTAAGGTTGTTAATAAACCACATTAAAACAGAAGTTTTAGATTTTGAGCATTATGAATTGATCAATAACAAAGAGTTCCACGATTGGACTGGTCTTACTGCTGAACAATTCTCTGATTTATTGGCCAACACTCCGAGCTTAAATCAAAGAAGAAACAAAAAAACAATTTTAGCAGCTTTACTTGCAAAGATCCGAACTGGAGACTCAAATGCTAGGCTCGCAACGATATTTAAAACGAGCGAATCCACATTTGCGCGAATGCTTGAGACTGGCCGAGAAGCACTTTTGCGAGACTTTGTTCCAATGCATTTGGGGTTTGACCATATGACTCGGGAAGATGTCACACGTAGGAATCTTCTTATCCCAGAAAGTCTTTTTGGAAATATTGAAAGTCCTCCCGAAGAAAGAAAAGCTATTACAATTGTGGACGGCACATACATCTACATCCAAAAAAGCTCAAACTACTTTTTTCAACGAAAATCTTATAGTAGTCACAAGTTCCGGAACTTAGTAAAACCATTTTTATTTGTCTGCTGCGACGGTCACATAATAGAAGTTTCAGGTCCACACGCTGCTACTTCTTCAGATGCGCAGATAATGCAGAATATTGCTGAAAATGAAAGTGATCATGGCGATGGATTATTCCAATGGTTCTACCAAAGCGGGGACGTATTTATTTTGGACCGTGGGTTCAGAGATGCAGTTCCCATTCTTGAAGGAAATGGTTACACTGTGAAAATGCCGGAGACAAAGCATCCTGGAGCGACGCAACTAACCACGGAACAAGCAAACAAGTCACGCCTTGTTACTATTTGCCGTTGGGTTGTGGAAGTAGTAAATGGCCGATTTAAACGAGATTTCCGCCTGTTGAGAAACGTTCATATTAATATAACATTGCACTATATGTTTGAATATTTTAGAATCGCAGCAGCATTAATAAATGCTTATCACGTGTTGATAGTAGATAATGTCCATGCTTCTGATTTTTTACAAATAATCCGGGAAAGGATAAACATGCCCAATACACTGGCAGATCTTGTCGCCAGACGTAACTTGAACAGAATGAGAGCACAGTTCCAGCCCATGTCTGCAGATATGGCTGAGTTTAATGACTTTCCTACGCTGACCGAAGAAGAATTAATATTATTTAGCCTCGGTATATATCAGCTGAAACAAGCGAGAAGTTACTATGGAGAGCATGTTCAACCAGATGGAGTTTTTAGCATTGAGCTAAGTGGTGGAATTCCTCTAGAGCTTGTAAGGGAATTGGAGGGAGAGGACTTGTGGTTGATTCGAGGGCGAATACAATCCCGACACATCCGATCTAAAACATACTATGTGTATATTGCTCTGGATAGAACAGCAACCGGGCGTCGAGCAATAAAACATTACTATTGCACATGCCATATAGGAATGGGATGTTGCTCCCATACTATGTGCATAGTCTGGTACATGGGTTATGCTAGACATGACCCTTACCTCAGCCCACCCGCAATAAGTTTAGATGACGTATTTGTAAGACTAGAAAATGTTTAATTGTACGCAATTAACTTATTATTGTTATTAGCCTTTATTCAGAAGAACAATACATTTATTTTATATACATTACAAAATATTCAAATCAATAATTGATTTTTCCGTTGCGCGGTCTCTGCTTCTGAGTGCCTCTTGGCAATGGCCTCCCCCAACAGCTTCCACTCACATCTCTGACATGCCACTCCACATACACTAGTCCACATTTTGCCAGCCATTTGTACCATTTCATCTTCCCATCTTTTTAGAGATCTGCCCTCTTTTCTTTTAGCCCTTCTGGGATACAAAGATGTTATTATTTTTGTCCATTTGTCTGGCCCTCTCAAAATCAAAACATGTCCGGGCCGGACATGTTTTGATTGTTTGTTGTTTCATTTCAATTTTTTAGTTTTATATGTTACATCAGTTACACGTGTCATTTTTCTCAACTCCTTGTTTTCTATTTTGTCTATCCTTTTCTTTCTAAACATACTCCTCTCCATAGCCTTCGGCCCAACTTCCAGCATACTTGTATGAGCTTTTGTTAGTGCCCAAGTTTGGCACCCTTATGTTAGAATGGGTGGAATCCATGTATTAAATAGTTTTCTTTTGGTGCTCATGTTTATACTTATGCATTTTACTATTTCTTTAAAGGACCAGAATCTTTTCCAGGCATTGCCAATTTTTTTTTTTGTATATCTTTGGTTGTTGTATCATATATATTAGTTATAACCACTGATTCTAAGCAGGAATCTTGCGGTTAATATTGTCTATTTCTCCCAGCGCCATCACACCTTGCCAGAGTTGCCAGAGCGTTTTTTTCTTAGTAATGTTGTCATTACCTTGTAATATCGATCAAACAAAACAAATGCTGTTTAGTCTATTTATATTTCTTCTTCTTATATATAAAAATGCATTTTCAAATGTGTTAGTCGCGCTAAAACTCGAAAACGGCTGAACGGATTGGGCTGATTTTAGTTTTAAAATATTCGTAGAAGTCCAGGGAAGGTTCTAAAGTGACACGAAGTTCACCGGGACAGTTAGTCTTCTTCTTATATATAAAAATGGATTTTCAAATGTGTTAGTCGCGCTAAAACTCGAAAACGGCTGAACTAGTTGGGCTGATTTTAGTCTCAAAATATTCGTAGAAGTCCAGGGAAGGTTTTAAAGTGACACGAAGTTCACCGGGACAGCTAGTACTTGATACATATTTTTTATTTTTATTTTATGACTAAATATTTTTTTCCAATACTATTTATCAACCTTACCACTGTGTTTTACTATCAAGTATTATATCATAACGTAAGATATCCATGCTTTTAATAGTGACACTCCAACCTTTTTATCACAAAAGGATTATTTTTAAATTATTTTATTACGACGTAACCATTGGGCGCACAGATTGGACGTCATAGTAAAAAATGTTAGGAATTGTGTATTCTATTCGAATATATATTTTTTTCTTTCTGGCCGGCACTTTCATTTTTTGGTCCAAAAATGTGTGAAACGTGAATGATGTCCTTTTAGAGTCAAACATTTTACAACGCGAATATCACTTCTACGAGTACTACCAGATTATTGCTCACAGTTTTTATTTCTAATACCTACTTATTTGTTTTTTCAGAAAAACGTAGCAGATCTCCAATTATGTTTGACTCTCAAAACTAGGATATCAAAATTCCTGATCCAGACCTTGCATTAAAAATAAAAATAAAAATTACAGACAGAAAACCCAATGTATGCGAAACACAATGTGAAAATTATCCAACACCAAAATCAAATTCAAAGGTTTTTTAGCAACTACAAAAAATATCATATATATATATATATATATATATATATATATATATATATATATATATATATATATATATATATATATATATATATATATATATATATATATATATATATATATATATATATATATATATATATATATATATATATATATATATATATATATATATATATATATATATATATATATATATATATATATCATATATATGTAATGATTCATTACTTCAAATTTGTGTGGGTTGTCTGTGGAAGTTGATAGAGGACCATCGGAGTGACGCGTGATTGAATGGCGGATAATGTTCAGATAATTTTGCGTATTTAATTGTTATAAAAACTTGTAGAGAGATAAATTAAAGGATATAATTGAGGAAGCGATATTAGTGAACTTTAAATGTCGTTTCTTTGTATTTTCAGGTGAGATAAAAGTGTAATTGTTATGACAATTACACATACAAGTTAAACAAGTTAAACATATTTGTTGTAATATGGTAAAGGCGTGTTAAATTAAACAAAGCTTTGTATTTTCAGAGAAACAATTTGTGGTTTATTTTGAAAATCCTCAATAATATCACTACATAGTATAAAACAAAGTCGCTTTCTCTGTCCCTATATCCCTATGTATGCTTTAATCTTTAAAACTACGCAACAGATTTTGATGCGGTTTTTTTTAATAAATAGTGATTGAAGAGGAAGGTTTATATGTATAATAACATTCATTAAATAGTGGAGAAATACTGTTATTTTTGAGGTTTCTAATGTGATGTCGTAAATAATTTCATTTTTTCCGCTTACATAGCAAACGGTGGCTGAACCCTACGAGATAGATCTAAATAATGTACTACAGTTTTGTTCATCATAAAAAAGCCTACAAAAAAGTCCGCGATAGCATATATCTATCTCTTAGGGATAACCCACAATAACCATTTTTTATCCTTTACTTTGATTTAAATTTGATAGCTTATTTACGAAGTGATTTTAAGCAATACAGCATTAATCCTTATCCAATTTAGTACCTTAAATACATTGTGCATTTAATATAGATCAATAGGGCCTTTATAGCATGTAATTTAAATGAATATTTTTAAAGAAATTACAGATTTAAAATGCAGGGACATGTCACGGCGGCACTCGCGAGTCGCGACTCGGTGCACGCTCAACGAATATTCTGTACTACAGTTCTTATGGAATATCCATAGAGGTAGTTGGCCAGTTTTGTTGGAATGTCAAATTATATTTGAATGGCCAATTAAATGATTATTCACTACGTAGTATAAAACAAGTCGCTTTATCTGTCTGTCCCTTTGTACCTATATTGTATGCTTAGATCTTTAAATCTACGCAACGGATTTTGATGCGGTTTTTTTAGTATTTTTATACTCAAGCGCGATAAATATAATAATATAATGTATATCAAGCGGTCGAGCATGATACGTCGAGGTGATAGGGTCCCATTTTTAATCATTTGCATTGGGTAAACCTAAAACATTTTCAATATTGTATCAGAAGTAGGTATATTGCTGTAAATAGAGAGTTATTCGCCGAAGTAGTTTTTTCTCCAAGAACACTATACTACACGGGCGAAGCCGCGGGCAAAAGCTAGTATCTTATAAAACGACATTTTCGTTAAAAGAAGATGGACTGGCTGCAATTTGAGTTTACGATGATAGCCTCAAATGATGGCAAATCTAATATATTAGCCATAAGCTCAATATCTACAGAAGAAGGAAAATGTTATGTTTTACCTGAAGAGCTGAAGCCGGTGATTCATCATACACATATTGTTAAAATGAACACTTTCTCAAAAATAAAAAATAGCATAAAGAAAAGGCACCAAAGTAGAAAAATATGGATAAAATTGGATGAAGATCAAAAGAAAACATATATAGATGAGGAAGGTAATATGCAATTTTTAGATCAATATTTAGAAGAAATGAGCATAAAGCAACCAAGAGACAAAGATGACAGTTTGCAATCTATATTGCAAGATATGTATCTTGGAAAAATTAATAGAAACCACAACGAAGAAAGAAAATGAGCATAACCTGAAACATGTTTCAGAGAAATTTATTATTGAAAAATTTACAAGCAAGAATCCGAATGCAATGCAATGGATAGAGAATTTTGAAAAAGAGTGTGTGCGCTTTAATATAACAAAGGATGAAACAAAAATAGATATATTGAGGTTATTTTTAGAAAAATCTTGTTTGGATTGGTATAGCTCGATGGTCACAAAACTAACAGTAAAATCTGAATGGAATGAATGGAAAAATATATTTTTAGAAACTTTTAAAAACCGAGGATGGGACGTAGTCACAAGTGCTCCTGCATTCAGGTATAAAGAAGGACTGTTAATTGATTATGCTATAAAAAAAGAAAGGCTTATACTAGATATAAACAAATCTATAGATCCCAAAACAATGATAGATCTTATTGCAACAGGTTTACCTGGGTTTATCCTAAATAAGTTAAACAGGGACGAACTCAACAACACTACTGATTTGTTCAACGAGATAAGAAAATATGAAGGTATGATGTACAAAAAAAACTCAACTATAATAAAGAGTGGTACATTTCTTTATAAAAATAAAACTAATGAGAAGAAGACATGTAAGACTTGTGAATCTTTGGACAAAGGTATTAGATATCATCCGGAGGAGGCATGTTGGTTCAGGAAAAATAAAAATGAATCTGAAAACATTTTTAAAGCCAAAAATGTAAAGAATAACTCCATTATTGAAGTAGATATAAATACTGAAAAAAAAACGAGTAAGTAAACCATTAATCAAAATCAAGCTTTTATTAGAAAATAAACTAGAAGTGAGCGGCATTTATGATTCAGGCTCACAGATCTCGTTAATAAACTCAAGACTGATTAAAGTAAAAGAAAAAAAAGACAATGTAAATATAGCATATATGAAAACGGTTAATGGTGTGAAGAAGACTGATGGCTTGATAACAATAAAAATAAAAATATTTGATTTGGAAGAGGAAGTGGATGTATAATATGTAGTAGAAAATGAAGACTTTGATGATTTCATAATCGGATTGGATATGATAAAGAAATTCAAA
The DNA here is from genome assembly GCA_963565745.1 of Phengaris arion. Lineage (NCBI taxonomy): Eukaryota > Metazoa > Arthropoda > Insecta > Lepidoptera > Lycaenidae > Phengaris > Phengaris arion. The sequence continues at coordinate 17,073,190 of OY751449.1, read as the reverse complement.
TTAACCCAAAATGAGGACTTGCAGATAGAACAAAAGAAAATAACAAATAAAATAGACAGGATGTCTAAAGATAATAGAAATGAAGATAAAAATATAAAAACATATGCAATAAATTTCAATGAAGACATAGAAACAGAGGAATTTGTAAGCATGACAGACCATTTGGATAATGAAAAGAAAATTGAGATAGAGAAAATTGTAAAAGAATTTAAAAGAATTTTTGCAAAGGACAAGTATGATATAGGATGAGTTAGAGATTATGAAGCTCACATAGATTTACTAGTAAACAGATACTGTAGTAAAAGACCATACAGATGTACAATAGAAGATAAACTAGAAATAGAAGAGCAGATATCCATGTTGCTAAAGAATAATTTAATTGAAGAATCCTACAGCCCTTTTGCTGCTCCAGTGACATTAGCATTCAAAAAAGGTGAAAATAGAAAATCCCGCTTATGTGTAGACTTCAGAGAATTGAACAAAATTGTTGTACCACAAGCTCAACCTTTCCCATTAATAGATGATTTGATTATTAAAACTGGAAATTGTAAATATTACACTACATTGGATATAAACTCAGCATTTTGGGCAATACCACTACGGGTGGAAGATAGAAATAAAATAGGATTTGTCACACAAGATGGCCACTTCCAGTGGACCTGCCTCCCCTTTGGTTTGAAAACATCACCAGCAATTTTCCAGAGAATTTTAAGCAATATTCTAAAAAAGTACAATCTCACAGGATACTCTGTAAACTATATCGATGACATTCTGATATACTCATCCACCTTTGAGGAACATATAAGACACATAAGAAATCTATTAGAGGCAATAATAAAAGAAGGCTTTAGATTGAAGTTCAAGAAATGTACCTTTGCTTCAGACTCAGTAAAGTATCTCGGCCATGTAATTCAGAACAATTCGTTAAGACCATTAAAAGACAATTTGATTTCAATAAGACATTTTCCAACTCCTAAGACACAAAAGAATGTCAGACAATTTTTGGGAAAAATCAACTTCTACCATGAGTACATACCAAGAAGCGCAATTATCTTAGATCCATTACATAATTTATTAAGAAAAAATGAAAAGTTTATGTGGTCAGAGAAGTGTGAAGAATCATTTAATCAAATAAAAAGATATTTATGTTCTCAACTGGTATTGGAAATATTTGACAAAGACTTGCCAATAAAAATCTTTACAGATGCATCCTTAGAGGGTATTGGGTCAATATTAAAACAAACATAGCTAGATGGTAAAGACAAACCGGTGGCATATTTTTAAAAAAAGCTGAATGAATCTCAAAAATGAAAAAAGGCTATATATTTGAAATGTTTTGCTATGAAAGAAGCTGTTAAATACTGGCAACATTGGCTCATTGGAAAACAATTCACTATTTAGTCAGACCACAAACCTCTAGAGAACATGAACATTAAATGCAGGACAGATGAAGAATTGGGTGAACTCACATATTACTTATCTCAATATGACTTTATAGTAAAATATATACCTGGTAAAGAAAATGTAGAAGCAGACTGTTTGAGCCGAAACCCTGTATTAGAATCAGAAGATAACAAAGAGGAACTATTGAAAATATTTAATTTAATACAAATAAAAGATATAGTTGAAGACCAAGAGAAAAATGAAACAATAAATGAAAAGAAACAAAATCTAATACACAGAAATAAAATTTATTATAAAAAAATGAAGAGAAATGAAAAGATTATCCTTTCTGAAGAATTTAGTAAAAATCTTACAAAAAAGGTGCATGAAGATTTATGCCATATTGGGATCAGATAATTGCAGAAAAAAATAAGTCCAATATATACAGCTAAAAACCTAACCACAAATATCATAAATATTTGTAAAACATGTGAAATATGCATAAAAAATAAATCAAGATGTCAAGGAAAATTTGGATTAATGTCACAACTGGGACCAGCAACAAAACCATTTGAGATAATGTCAATGGATACTATCGGTGGCTTTGGAGGATCTAGGTCAACAAAAAAATACCTACACCTTTTAGTAGACCATTACACAAGATATGCATTTATTGCGACTTCAAAAACACAGAATGCAAGTGACTTTATAAAACTAACAAAGAAGGTACTAGAGACAGATGAGATTCGAATAATTCTGACAGATCAATATCCGGGCATCAATTCAAGAGAATTTAAGGAATTTTTGTAGGAGAATAATATTAAACTAATTTTTACAGCTGTGAATACACCATTCTCGAACGGTTTGAACGAAATATTAAATCAAACAATATTAAATAAAATAAGATGCAAAATAAATGAGAAAAATAATAAGAAAACATGGACAACAGTAGCAAGAGAATGTACAGAGAAATATAATGAAACAGAACACTCCGTGACAGGTTTTGCACCAAAATATTTACTGGATGGTACAAATGTCAATATTCTACCAAATGAATTAAAAACAATAGAAAAGAAAGACAAGACAAATTGCTGATAGACGGTTGGCGTTAGAGAATACAATAAAATCCCACAAGTACAACAAGAAAATATTTGATAGAAATAGAAAAATGCAAGAGACAGTATATATGTAGAAAATGGAAACAGATTGAATAGAAAGAAATTAGACGAATTAAAAATAGGCCTTTTCAAGATAGTAGAGAAAATATCGAACTCCATTTATAGGATAGATACTGACAACAGAAAAACAGAATCAACTTTATTCCACATAACAAAATTACAACCTGTCACAACAGAAGATGAAGTAGAAGAAAACGAATATGAAGATTAGAAGAAGTTATAGATATATTATTTAGAATTTTCACTCCTAGGGGGGGAGATGTAATGAAATGACATTTCATTAATTCAAATTTGTGTGGGTTGTCTGTGGAAGTTGATAGAAGACGCATCGGAGTGACGCGTGATTGAATGGCGGATGATGTTCAGATAATTTTGCGTATTTAATTGTTATAAAAACTTGTAGAGAGATAAATTAAAGGATATAATTGAGGAAGCGATATTAGTGAACTTTAAATGTCGTATCTTTGTATTTTCAGGTGAGATAAAAGTGTAATTGTTATGACAATTACACATACAAGTTAAACAAGTTAAACATATTTGTTGTAATATGGTAAAGGCGTGTTAAATAAAACAAAGCTTTGTATTTTTAGAGAAACAATTTGTGGTTTATTTTGAATCAATAATATATATATATATATATATATATATATATATATATATATTTTTTTTTTATGATGTTTTTAAAATTTTGAGTTGCACCTGTTGACCCTATTTAGATAAAACGTCATAATTTTTAAACTAAGTGTGTTATCGCAGTGGAATAAATTTTGTGATGATGACTAATAATAAGCCGTACCCATAAAGTCAAAATATCCAAGAAAACTAACCTTATAAATTTATAATTAAGTGAAACTTGAAGAAAATCTGGATTTTTTTTCATCATTTTTGCAATTGATTTACAATTTCTCCTAAAATCATGTTATTAACCCTACTTTTTTTTATTCCAGCATATTCTACGTATTATTAGCTTTCTAAAAGTAAAATTTGCAAGTTTATTACTTAGATACAACTTCTTAAATCAGCGTTTAAAAAATGCAGTTATCTGAGTTAGAGCTGGAGAATGATTTAAACAAAAGTATTTTTCAAGCATAAATCATTTATTACCTTTAACTAATTAAAAATAAATCAAATCAGTAATTATCCTAATGCATCAAATGTTCGAAATGACCACCCTGTTGTTGCATACACATTGTAGCGCGAAGCAAAATTTGCTGCGTTGCCCTTTGAATCATATCGGGATCATTTTTAATTTCATTGGCCACACGCAAAACCCTTTCTTCAAGTTCCGCTTCTGTATTAATTTGACTGCTGTACACCCTTTGTTTCATGGTCCCCCATAAAAAATAATCCATAGGTGTGAGATCGGGGGAACGCGCCGGCCACCCAACTGGTCCTCCTCGACCAATCCAGCGACGTGGATAATTGTCATTTAAATATGACCTGACGATCAGCGCATAATGGGCGGGACATCCATCCATTTGGAGCATCATTCTGCGACGGGTTAGAAGTGGCACATCTTCCAATAGCCACGGCAGTTCGTCTCTCAGAAGTACAAGAAATCTCTCTCCAGTTAACGTTCTTGGGAGTATTATAGGACCAATGAGAAAATGGTCGATCATTGCGGCCCATACATTTAAAGAAAATTTCACTTGGAACGTAGAAGCCCTTTTCAACCTAGGGTTTTCACCTTTCGGGCACCACCGATGTAAATTTCGGCAATTAACGATGCCATCTCTAGTAAATTGGGCTTCGTCTGTCCAAAGAATATTTTTAGGGAACTGTGGATTGTCTCTTGTTTTTCTTAAAACCCATGAAGACATAACGCACCTTGGACGTGAATCCACATCTTGGTGTAAATGCTGCACCCTTTGATAGTGGTATGGATGCAACCCTGCTTTTCTTAAGATGCGCCAAACTGATTTCTGGGACACGCCATGACGTAATGCCAAACGTCTCGTACTGGTAGTCGGGTCACGAAACAAATCATCCAAAATTGCTTCTTCGATAGCAACATCGATAATAACACCTGGTTCGCGGCGATTCCGAGGCACAAAAAGTCCAGCGCTAGCCAGTCTTCTATGGACTTCTTGGAAATTACGGGCTGATGGCACGGGGCGTCGATTCGGAAATGCAGTTAGATAAGCTGCGCAAGCAGCTCTAGCACTCCCTCGGTACATTCCATAGTAATAATGGATATCGGCAATGTGTGCTGGAGGGAAATCACTTATACGTGGCATGGTGACCACAAAGCAAACGCGTGATACGTAGGATACGAAAACTGATAACGTTGGTAGGAGAAATACAAATAGCAGCGGCGAAAGGTTCGGAGCGACTGGCTGGCTAGGCTACAAAGCATAACGAACGTTCAAATTGTCCTTCAACAGGCCCCCCTCTTCCCCTTTCGTACTTCGACCCGCGTGCCTCTACAATGACTCACCAAAAAAAAGGTCTCTACCTGTGATAAACAATGATGCGTAGCCAAACAATGCGCATAGGCTTTTTTCAAACGGTCATAGAAACTGTTATTTTTAAGTAATAATCGTGCAATTTTTATTTTTAGAAAGCTAATAATACGTAGAATATGCTGGAATAAAAAAAAGGTAGGGTTAATAACATGATTTTAGGAGAAATTGTAAATCAATTGCAAAAATGATGAAAAAAAATCCAGATTTTCTTCAAGTTTCACTTAATTATAAATTTATAAGGTTAGTTTTCTTGGATATTTTGACTTTATGGGTACGGCTTATTATTAGTCATCATCACAAAATTTATTCCACTGCGATAACACACTTAGTTTAAAAATTATGACGTTTTATCTAAATAGGGTCAACAGGTGCAACTCAAAATTTTAAAAACATCATAAAAAATTCAAATATATTTTTTTATTTTTTAAAATATTATTCCCGTCGATAAAATGGGGTGTAGTTTCCCTGATTTTAATATGTGCACTTTATAAGGACTCACACTGTATATATATATATATATAATATAATAAATTCAAAAAAAAAAGGCATAGGCCTGAAAAATTGTGCGATCAGGGCAGCCATACATAACATCAACTCGTTTTTTGTATAAAGTATATCAGTGTCTGCATCTTATTTTGGTTGTTTTGCCGTTCCTTTTAGTCAAATTTGCAGGTAAATGAATCCTGTTAACTGATATAGGTCTGCTAGGCTGCTAGGTTTAGGCAAAATATGTTCTATTAGTTTTAATCTAAAGTCATAAAGACTCATTTTATTTTCGTGGTCTAAATTGTACAATAAAAAAACATTTATTATATTAATTTGTATTATGTGCACAATTACCTTCTTGTACCAACGAAGAGTTTTGTGTTCAGCAGAATAGTAACTTAACATTTGATCATGTTTATCCACTGATTGATTATAAAAGATTGTGTGCCATATTTGTTCGTTGTTTGCACATACTGGCTGTCATGCTCAGAGCTAACAAACAAAATTTCCCTTTTATCCTTCCATTTTGTGATTACTACATTTTTATTATTGTGCATAATAGAGGATTCATTTTTATTTATCTGGCTGTTTCAGATTTCCTTTTCTATTTTGTTTTAAGGTGCCTGTCAGGTATGTTTTTCGGTCTGTAAGTTCTTCGGCTATATCTACACTAGCATAATAATTGTCAACATAAATGGGATGACCTGCATCGAAGTATTTGTCTAATAATAATTTTATAACTTTCTTCACATGGTCCTTTCCCCCTACATTTAGGTCTTGGGCATATAGATGTATTTTCATACATATGCCATTTTTTTCGGCCAACATGTACAATTTTATGCCGTACCTGTGTACCTTATTTTTTAAATATTGCCTAAATCTTAGACGTCCTGTCTAAAGAATCAATGACTCGTCTATAGCAATTTCTTTTGTGGGGTAGTATATGTTTTCCATTGTATCATTAAATAATTGAATCAAGGAGCACACTTTTTTTATACTTTCAGGGCCCCTAGTTTTTTGTACATTTAGTGCCCTCATGATCATAAAAAAACGATTCCTGGTCATATATTTGGCAATTTTGAAATCAAACAAAAAATGTTTTTTCCAATAATCCGATATTCTATTGAATTTTATGATTCCCATCACCATTATTATACCTATGAAACCCTTAAATTCCTCCAAGGTAATCGGTTTCCATTGTAGCATGTGAAATGATTTAAAATAAACTTAACTTAAACATGAAAAACCTAAATAACTGAGGTATTTGGTATAATATGGTAGTACTAATACTTATTCCTCCATATTGATACCAGTATATAACCCTATTATCGTCATGATGAGGTATTTCCTACTACTTTGGTTTTGGTGTAGCCCTCTTAACTGCTCGCGTCTGCTGAGAGGCATCTGAACAATATGTAGCACTTTGGCCTGCAGTACCTCGAAAGTCAGGATAAGCATCTTTAAATATGCTTTGATTCACCGCTGATGACTGTGCCCTAACAGTGATTTGCCTCTCTTGTATATTATTATATTTCTCAATTACTGTCCCAGAATCCATGCCTGGAGGTACACCTCCCAAAGCATATTTGGCATAAACTTAGAACCTGGATTCACTATACTCCTTCTTCTGATGGATATACTGTTTAACCACTTTCGATATCATTTGATCCCTGATGTTCCTGTCTGTGACTCTTTTGGTGGATGTTATCATGCACACTATTGCACATGAAATATCTGAATGTGGTAGATATTGACCACCTGAAGATGCACTTACTTTTATTACACATAAGCAGTCAATAACTTCCATGTGTAATTCTTCTGCCATTTCTGTAATTGAGTCTCTTGAAAATATTGCTCCACACAATGGTGTTAGCAATTTTGATTGATCCCTGGCATAACATGTGTATTTTGTTTTGTTTATAGCTTTGACAAAAGTTACCATAGCCAATAAACCGGCTTGCCTGAAAGTAAGGAGTAGTTTATCATCTATTTCCATCCTGTCATATGTCATCTCTTTGAATGTGGAAACTATCACTACCCTAATTCTTAGTTTCTTTTTCCCATCATCACCTTTTGCATATGGGAATCTAAATTTAATGGCTTGGTCAACCTTCTTTTTCCTTTCTGTTCTTATGAATGGGCCGTATTCAAATGATTGCTGAGATAGCAGCATTTAGGTAGTGTAAGTTTATAAAAAAAGTATTATAGTAATATTTTGATACTATGTATGTAGTATGAATACAATATAACCCACAATAAGTTTCACCCGTTATTTTAGTAAACATATACCTAAACCTAAACCTACAGTAAACAATGAAAGTGAAAAAATAACATGTAAATAAAACCCTTGCTTTTAGAAATATTGTAACGTAATAATTTGTTCGCATGACGTTAATGTTTCTAATAAAAATAATGTTGTGAACCTTGCGATATAGCGAATCATTTATATCATATATTCATATACTTATGTATATCTTGTGAGTCGTTTTTGACGAAAGTTTATACAATTGATGTCCGTCGTTAATTTACTTGCTTTTAGTGTAGGAATATGGTATAGCGGGCGAATTATAGTTATTAGGCGTCGTAAATAAGAAACGAAAAATAAAATACCTTATGTCTATAAATAATAATCGTAAAAAACTCATCATGAATTCATTGAACTTTATATTAAAATTAATAATTCGGAAATATTTAATGTAGGTATTTGAGGTAAAAATAATATTATAACACCAATTTCTGTGAAGTGCGGTAGTATGGTGAGGTGCAAGGAAGTTCAGACGCAGGACAGTGTTAGTACAAGCGATTGTAGGCGTTAAAGCAATACGTATTCTAGGCGGCCCGTACGAGATTTCTACAATAATAAGCCAACTTACGTGCGAGATTTGAGTAACTGCTACAGTCTTTACACAGTCTTTAATTATACAATTATATTTCAGTCTATAAACAGTATTTAACTATACAAAATTTTATTAATTTATATTCATAATTACAGAAGCTAGAAGCGCAGACAGACAGACAGACGGACGGACAGAGCGAGACTATAAGGGTTCCTTGAGTATTACGGACCCCGAAAAATTGGTCACTGGTCGTACATAATTTACAAGCTCACGGTTGACCTGGCTGACGAAACATCGTTAAATCTTATGTTATTTAACTAAATGAATTCAAGACGAAGGTTTTTTCCGAAGAACCTGGTAATTGTTAGGAAGATGCCGAAATTTTATTTCAGAATCAAATAATCCGGCTGTTTGCAATAATTCTGGAATTTTCGCAAAGATCCTTTCCCAATTATCCTACCACATGTATAACGCGCCGACTACAGAAACTTCGATAGAGCGATTCAGGACTGCGCGTGCGCTGATTGATCCGCCACAACTATGTTCCAGTTTTTTTTTTTTTTTTTTTAAATGTAATGCAAAAGAAAAGTATTTTTAGTAAATGTTGATGTGGTTACAAATGTAAAAGAAATGTATAAATGTAAGCAAAAAATAGAGCTGCATAAGCAAGCCAAAAATGTAACAAATAGAAAGAAACCAAGAAGATGTAAAACTTGAATGTAGAAGTTAATGTAAAGTAGATAATTAATAGAATGTTAAAAGATATAAATGTAAGAACAAAAATGTAATAAGTAATAAGAGAAATACAGAATATGACAGCAAAGAAATGGAAATGTAAAAACAAAAATTGTAAATAAAAAATAAAACATAAAATGTAATCATAAAACAAAGCAAAAAATTGGCCCTGCTTACGGTAGGGAACAAGAAAAAAAAAAAAAAAAAAAAACTATGTTCCAGGTGGAAGATCTCAAGTGCTGCCCGAGACTCCCGCTCGAGAAGCCTAAGGATGTTGAGACGTGGGCTCTAAATAAGTTAGTGTCTGCCAGCAACAAAATTATGTGCGTCGGAGTGATGGGCTTGCCCTCCTGCGAAGTCGCCATAGACAACTACCTCGACGTCCACGGCAAGGGGATAGCGATCACCACGTTGGCTATAGCGGTGAGCTCTCCCTTTATTCCTTGTCTAAATTAGTGCGATATTTTCCGATTCAGGAATAAAAAGGCATCGTATGAACAATATAATCTATAATATATTCTACTACTATTATAAATGTGAAAGTTTGTGAGGATTTTTGTTACTCTTTCACGCAAAAACTACCTACTGAACGGATTGATGAAATTTGGTATGGTATTTATTAGTTTAGGCTCAGGATCAAAACATAGGCTACTTTTTATGCCGAAAAAGTATAGTTTTCCCGTGGAATAGCCGATACTATAATTACGCGAGCGGAGTCGCGGGAAAAAGCTAGTGTATAATATGACTGTCAAAAGTATTCTTCTCAAAGTTAAGACTTTGACTACAAAGTAAAGTACAATGCAACTTTAGCGCCTTGTACCTCACGTAAAAAGGCTCACGGCACAAACTAGCGAGTATGCATACGTTGATTGTACACATTAATACTACCATATGTAATGTGACATAATGTGATCAGTAAGAATATAAGGGCAGCCTGGCGGGCCTCGGATCTCAGTCCATTAGCACTACCTTCGCCCGCGTGAATACAGTTTCCACGGAAATACTGTACGTTTTCGGAATAAATCGTAGCCTAAATTTTAATCTCTAGATTAAGTTTTTAGGTTAGGCTCTAGCCTAACCTACTACTATACCAAATTAAATTAAAATCTGTTCAGTAGTTTTTGTGTGAAAGAGTCAAAAACATCTATCCATCCTCACAAACTTTCAAATTCAATAAGATGACCCATCAGCAATATTATATACAATTAAAGATTCTACTTATAGTCCGAAAATACTAGGGGAGGGGGCACCAACTTGTACTGTAGAGCCCGATTACTTTCAAATGGTTCTTTACAAAAAACTCATATAGGCAACCTGGCCTATTTTTCTTGATTTTATTTTAGCACTTTGTCGACGTGGCAAATACACGCAAAGTTTCATCTTTCTAGCACTAACCATTTGGACGGTAAGGCTGGGAATATACAATCCGGAATCTAGAAGCCGGGGAAAGTTCCGAGCATTGAAAATAGAACTCTGCGCTAGTACAATAGAGCTGAAAATCTAACACACAAGTGTCGAGTCAAATGTCATATACATGGAGGAAATAAAATTTATCAGCTCCATGGTCATATATGACACCCGAGACTTCTATTTTCAACTTTATTGTATTACCGCAGAGTTCTATTTTCAGTGCTCTGAATTTTCCCCGGCGCGCCGGTTTCGGGATCATATAGTCCCAACCTCCAGCCTAAGAATCAGACGGACGGAAGGACGGACATGACGAAACTATAAGGGTTCCGAGATGTGAACTACGGAACCCTGATAAACTTAAAGAGTCCAAAATCTCGTAAATATTAACTTTGGCATGTGGGTTTCAATGTAGAAAATATAAAAAATGATGGGAACCGCAACCCCATAAAGGATCAACATCGACTTAACCTATAACCCTATATAATATGCGGAGTGACCTGAATATTCATGTATTTAAATTTGTTGTTTACAGATTTCAGCTGCTGCTGTTGCCGTGGACCGAGCGGTACAAAACCGGCGCAAATAGGTAGATTTTGCTGCTTTCAAAAATAAAAAACTATTTAGTGACTTTTGGCTGCATAAGCGATATTACTGGGTGACATTTGTATTCCGTCTGGAGAAGAAAACAGTGTTTGTGTCAAATCTCAAGTAGAGTGCTTTTCACAAAAGAAGTCCCGCGGCAATTAGTGGAACTAAATTTGTTAAATTATTATTACAGTACCTGAGTTTGTAAAATGTGGTGCCCGAAAAATGATACTCAAGGTAAAGGAGTTTTGTTAAGCAGAACAGCAGAATCAGAATTCCGATGTCCATAAATAATGCTGATAACATTTGGTCGCGCGATTATGTACTTTATATTATTAAGATTTGATTATTAACATGAATTTAATATGTCACCCTAGTAGGGCGCATAATTAAAATACCGTATAGAACTCTGCTCAATTGAACAATTCAATAGAGCTGATAATCGAACACACGAGTGTCGAGTCAAATGTCAATGTCATGTATGACAGCTCGTCACTCGACACTTCGATTTTCAACTTTATTGTATTAGCGCAGGGTTCTGTTTTCAGTGCTCTGAATTTTCGCAGGCCCGCCGGATTTCGGAACATAATATAGCCCCAGCTTAGGTCAACAGGGTTTACTGGGAGTACTGGGGTTACAATAGTTTGTAATTTCAATGTTTTTATAATTTTTCCGAAATACTTTTTTTATGTTTTAGTAAATAATGATATTGAATTGGTAGTCCGTTATTGTAAAACAATTATTTTTCGCCATGTTACAAAAAAAGGAAAAATAGTAAACTAAGTATGCCATCACTCATCAGCCATAGTCCACAGTACTCTTAAGTCATACAGTACCTGTTAAAACCTATTTTATACAGAAAAATAAACATTATTTGAAAAATATATTTTTATCATCCTGGTTACACGCTTATTTTTACTAAAAACTAAATGAAATGCCAAATGTTTGTGTATGTGTTTATCACTTCGCATTCATTAACCGACTTCAAAAAACCGGAAGTTCTCAGTTTGACCTGTGTTTTAGTATGTATGTTTGTCCGCGATTTTCTCAAAAACTAATAATGCTATTTGGACGGGGTTTTCACCATTAGATGCACATTTATCAGCCATAATGGCGATAACCTTTTCTGATGGTAATGCCATATAACATTTCAAGATCTGATGAAGATCTTCAAAGATAAACAATGGAACTCTTGAAAAACGACTACCTAAGTTACTAAGTTACGCGCGACTGCTGCTATGATCGGTCTTAACATTTTTGGGTTCCGTGGCACCCAAGGAACCGCTATAGTTTCGCTCTGTCCGTCCGTCGTGTCTTTCTGTCTGTCTGTCTGTCGGTCCGCCCTTATAACTTCTGTAATCATTCTATCTCATAATGTGGGGTATCATCGAATAGTTATTTTTGAATTGCGTGTTGGTAGCTACGGAATCATCCTTGGAGATGTCCTGGTATGCTCTTGATTAGGTTATTTGTATGCGTCCATTTAGTTGAATCTTTCTGTTGGTATATTTATAGTTTTTCTTTAAAGTTCATCACATTAGAAACTTTATTCAGCCGTTTTCGGGAAACCGATTATATATAATATATACATAAGATATCTCGTGTAGCAAAACACGAGATATCTTATGTATATATATAATCAGTTTCCCGAAAACGGCTGCAAGTATTACCATTAATTTGAGTTTTGGGGGAGAAAAATCGATCTAGCTAGATCTTATCTCTGGGAAATTGTGTTGTTGTATTGTTGTTGTTGTTATGTTTTTACTTTCGCCGTCCAACAATATATCAATAATTTCGACTCATATAATTTCTGATAAAAAATTATCATTAATTTTTCTAAATTGATCAGAACTTCGAGCAAAGCTCGGTTACCTAGTAAACTATTATGTACGTGTACATAATATTATGTATACAATCTCTGCCACTTTCTAATTTTGAAAAAGCCAGTGCATTTGTCCAGCCAATGCGTGGCTTTACCGCGGATAACAGATTACTACGGCAATTTATTCACTCTTCCAGATGCGAGCGCCTGGTTATAATAAATAGCAATATTTTGATTGTGATGCTACGTTTCGTTGTTTCGAGGGTTTATATTCATCTATAGCACTTTTTTACGAAAGTGCTAGATGTTATAACAATATTACAATAACATTATTGAACAATATTATTACAATAATTAGAACATGTCAAATAGTTTTCTTACACTACATACTGCTCACTAAAGAGTTTAAGGGGAATGATCGAAAATTAAACAAGAGCGTTGTTCTTTTTATTTAATTAAAGTTAACATTAAGTAACAGCGCCTGGAGTCCGTCCATACTCCATACACTCATTCTACAGTCAAACGTCGTAGGGACGGCACAAATTTGCCACTTTCCAATTTTTCCAGTAAATTATTAAATAAATCGCAAGTGTAATCAAAAAGTGGTCAATTATCTTAATAGGGAAATTATTTTGAGCGAAATCGGGAAAATCCTTTGAAGTAAGTAATTCAAAGAGAGCCCATTGCGTGTTAATGGTCACGGATAACGTAAGGTTGCCAATCCCCAAATTTAATTAAATTAGAAAGAAAAATTGTAAAAGTAGCGCAATAATTTTAATATACATGAACTTATCAATGCAATTTAAACACCCAGGACGCTGCTTTAAAAATATCCAGGACACCCCAGGACACTGCAAAAACTAGGCCATGACCTAGGAAAACATGACGGTTGGCAACCCTAGGATAACGGAACCCTCCTTAGCCACTGCTAACTCAATGGAATTATACCCCGCGCCCGCGCCACTGCGTGGGGTACAACTCCATTCCTATTTCCTATGGGCTTCAGATACCACCTACCTTTTGAAGACCCTCATCCAAATCCTTACCTATTTATACAGGCTAGGGCGTCGCCATGAAGGAGAACCAGCCTTCGCCACTGTTCCTTAGTGATGTCCTGTTATGCTCTTGGTTAGTTTATTTTTATAAAATTTGAACTCGGCTTTCGCACTTGTTAATGATTCTAGCTTTATGATATTGATTTTAGCTTTAATGTTTTACAAATGTTATACTTAACTCATATATTCTCTATAATTATGAGGCAAACCCCATTTATTTACACTGTATAATGTCTACAAATTAAAGTAGGTACTTATTTAGTATATTAAATCACCATTTACTGATTATGATTTAAGCGAGGCGAAAATACAAAAGAAAACGTACTTATCTAAGAAAATGTGATACCTCAGTATGTATTTACAAAATTGGATAGGAACGTCCATGGTTTAAGGTTTTACAAAGTATGTTGTATTAGGGTTGTACAAAATAGTTCCTTTTTTTGATATTAGTAATACGCCCGTCTGTCTCTGTTGCGGACGTGGTTCGCCAGGCACAGGCCGAAAACAACAGCCACCAGCTGCAAAAGAAAAAAATACGCGTGTGAGCAATGTTGAGTTTTTATATTCCCAAGTTTTTTTATGCTGCAGTTTACCTAAACTCCAACGAATCTACAACGGGTTTATTTTAAAGGTTCCTTCTTCAGTTCTAGCCACGGAATATACAAATTAATATAAATTTTATATTCCGTGGTTCTAGCAAACAATATCACAGAAGTGCCTAATAAAATAAAAAATGCGAATGCATAAAAACAGCACCTCTATCGTCCGGGCCATTATTACTAAGAAAGTAAAAGAAACATTAATAAAAATAACCTTTGTCATTGACAAGTGTCAGTAAGCGAACTGATTATGATCAATCACGTCAGCTTTTAAACAAAATAATATTTTATCAAATTCGGTTCATCCGTTTGGGAGCTATGATGCCTCGGAGATAGGACAGACACATACACACACATTCCCGCGTCTTTTTTTTTTGGAAGAATACTTGCTATTGTGGACATAATTGGTTTCTTTAATTATTATTTTTTTGTGATAAATGGAATGATCATATTAAATAAGTTTTATAAGAAAAGTATTTTTAATTTTTCGCAACAATTCAAAAGTTATATCAATGTGAAAATGAATTTTGAATCCAGTAGCGAAGTCACGCCGCGGCGCCGCCAGCTCTCGAAAAATCCGAGCGCGTGTGACGTCATAATGTTAGTTTTCAGTCTTGATAGACTCTAGAGGCATCGTTTCTCAACCAATTTATGTCGCGAAAAAGTATACAATAAAGTACACACGAAAAAGCCAAATATTAATAATAAAGTATTAAAATACATAAAAATGAACAATTTACTTTTTTCATATTCCCAATTGTATATTTGCTATCTATCATAAGATTGGTCGAAAACAATTACGTATATTTTCGGCATATAATCTACTACTTATGTAATAACTTTTAACAAAAAATTTAACTGCCGATAATTTTTTGGCTGGGTTACTTCAAAAAAAGTTTAAGGTATCGATATAAATTCTGAGGATTTCCCTCGATTTCTCATGAAACCCATCACCAGGAATACCATTTGGTAACAATGGGACCAACTTAGAAGTAAGCCCTTTACAATAAAAAAATATCGGTTGTCTGTAAAGTCGGTTTACTGACGATAGTTGAACGTGACAACGTCAACAACAACAACAACAATAATAATAATAATAATAATAATAAAATGCGAGGTAACGCTGGTACTTGGTAACGGTAACAGGTAACGGTACTTGGTAACAGTACTTGGTAACGCATGAGTCATGTATAATACGCTATCACGTCAAAAATAATTATCTAAATTGGACTTCGCTGTAAAAAGTTATGCGTGGTCATACATAAAAATCGGTTGTCTGTAAAGTCGGTTTACTGACGATAGTTGAACGTGACAACGTCATGTTTATAGTGCGCGCGGAACTAATTGGCCGCGCCTTACGTAGGCGTGTTGCCGCCGCGAAGTCCGGCGCCGAACTGAGTAATAACATCAAGCGCCCCCGCCTCTCCGTCCCACCGCTCACATACCTAAGGCGCGGCTAGCTGAGGTAACGGCAATGCGTCATATTTAGCGAGGTAACGCTGGTAACAGGTAACGCATGAGTCATGTTTTTTCCTGCGTGCAGCCGGCTCCATCAAATTATAAGACGTTATCACGTCAAAAAATATATACGCGTTGACTTGAGAACCTCCTCCGGGTTTTGCGTCGGTTAAAAACGTTCAGGCAGAAATATAATATTTTAAAATATTTTTATTACACAAAATATGTGTAATTTATTTTGAACAAATTATGAGGATATACTAACTTGAGTGTCCCTTAACTGCGCTTCGACTAAGCGCTAGTATGTATGGACCCTTACCCCGACAATGCGCTTCGACTAAGCGTTGGTATGTATGGACCCTTACCTCTACACTGCGCTTCGACTAAGCGCTAGTATGTATGGACCCTTAGGCCTTACCTCGACCGCAACAATGACGATGGCGACCGCGCTGGTCACCAGGCCGAAGGTGTTGAAGAAGTCCTGGATGACGTCGTTGCAGGACGCGTACGCGTTGACAATAGTACACGGCGTTGAAGCGCAGCAGCTCTGAGGCAGCATGAGGTTGAGGTAGGAGCTGGGGCCGGCCGGGCCACAGCATTTCAACTGGAACACCATAAATAAATGTAGGATTAAAGTAATGTTCTCTGTAGCGGTGCCATCGAGCCCACAGCCCAATAGAAGCAGGCGGAAATCACCGAACCCTAAAGCTACGTTCCCACGAGCGTTTTTCAGTGGTCGTGACAAAAAAAACAGCACTGTAAATAGAACTGTGCGCTAATACAATAAAGCTGAAAGTCGTGTAGAGTTATCAAATCTGACATTTGACACTTGACACTTAGATTTTCATCTGTATTGTATTTCTAGTGCGGTTTTTTTTTGTCGCGACCACAAAAAAACTCATGGGTACGAGGAGGGCTAATGTGGTAAACAGAGATCATAATGCTGACGAGGGAACATGAAATTTTCAATGTTCCTGGGTCATGGATGTGTCATGTGTATTAAATATGTTTATGAATTATAATGAAAATAAAACTGGTCCCCGTAACACAAGTTCTTCGGATAGTTATCAAGGGGCCAGACCGCCAGACTTGGTGTGGACGTGGTGTGAAGTGTTCATAGATATTATTATGTTGGCTGCGGAGTTGTCGGTAAAAATTATAAATGATTTTCACTATTGACATTAATGACGGCGATTAGTTTTTTTATTTATATATGGCATCGGCTTATAACCATTTGCCAGTGTCAAGTTAAAAACACCGTATTCCTAAATCGTCAAGTCTAAAATCTAGTCAAAGTCCAAATATATAGTCAGTGCAGTCCATGAGTCATGTCAGTCGATTCAGTAAATTGGTAGAAGCTTTACTGAAAGTTCCTAGGGAGTTTTGGAGGGAAACTCAAAATAGCACGTTTTTAGAAGTTGTACCACTTGCCCACACTTGTGCACGTTAACGAATATTTAATGGTTAATACTCCACCAATATTACACATTAAGAATCGAAATAACAACCGAACAAATTTATGAAAGAAATGCAAAATCCAAACGTCACCCATTGAATTCCCCGGCAAAACTCCGGCGATTAGTACCGTGCAGGATTTGCTGGACGGGCCGTGAGTATGGCGCTTAATCCTTATGTAAAAGCATAGACCAATCATACAATTCCTCTTTGGTAACAGCGAAGCCAAAAGGAGGGGTAATGATTTTGGTATACTATGTAAGTATATATGTATGTTTGTTCACCGAAATCCGTTTAGTAGTTTTTGCTTGAACGAGTAACAAACATCTAACCATCCATCGATCCTCACAAACTTTTACATTTATAATAGTAGTAGGACCTACAATGACACTGCGACCCAAGTAAATCTATTCAGTGTAGACTGTTTATTGTGACATAAAATCTGCTTTACTCACCGACTGTTCCAATTCGTGGAAGGCCTGCTGGTCCCTAGCGAAGGCCTCGTTCAGCCACTTGGGCACCTGGTCCAGGAAACTATTTAGGTTCACGAAGATCAGCACAGCCAGGGTTATTTTCAGGATCATCAGCACCAGCATGAATATCGAGTACTGGAATTGGAATAAATTCGTGTTACTTACGAAGCTAAATTGAAGTAGCTCACAACAAATATAATATAAGAAGAAGGTGAATATTATCACGACGAGGTTGGATATTTTAATTCGGGTAAAGCAGTGTCCATCCATCCATCCTCACAAACTTTTACATTTATATTAGTAATAGGAAGGAGGCAAACGAGCAGACGGATCGCCTGATGGAAAGCGATTACCGTCGCCCACCGACACCCGCAACACCGCAGGAGTCGCAAATGCGTTGCCGGCCTTTCACAACCTTTTTGAAGGCTATCTTAAAAATTATTGTGCTTTCGTTAAATTAGTATAATGCGTTTGCTAGAGGGCCTTTGTCAAATACCGACTACACAAACGTAAACTAGACATGTATTCACCAACAACAAAGCTATGATAGGCTACGATCAGCATTTATTAATGAAGCCCCATCTCGTGCTACTATTTACAATTGGTGTAACGAGTTCAAGCGTGGACGCAGCAATCTCAATGATGATCCGCGTGAGGGACGTCCTTTAACAGCGACTACTGAAGATAACATCAGTGCTGTGCGACGCATGATAGAGGAAGATAAGAGAAGTGACCTATCAGCAGATACGGGCAAGCCTAGGCATTGGTATGAGGCAAGTTCAAAAAATATTACACGAACACTTAGGCGTCAGGAAGCTTTGTACCAGATGAATTCCCCATACTTTAACCGACGACCAGAAACACCTTCGCATGGACTGGTGTCGCCAAATGTTATATAAGTTCAACGGCGGTGACTCAAATGCTGTATTTGACAGCGTCACAAGTGATTAAAGCTGGATATATTGCTACGAACCGGAAACCAAAAGACAATCAGCTCAGTGGGTGTTTCCTTTCGAGGATCGGCCAACTAAGGTAAAGAAAGGAAGAAGTCAAGGAAAAAAGATGATTGCTTCATTCTTTGGTCGGAAAGGTCATTTCGCGACAGTTGTGCTAGAAGATGGAAGGACAGTTACTGCAGACTGGTATGTCAATCGCTGTTTGCCTGTTGTCTTGGAAAAAATTCGACAGCAGCGCCCTCGAAGCAGGATCCTCCTTCACCACGACAATGTTTCAGCGCACTCCGCAAAACGGACTGTTGAATATTTGACTATGGCAGGTGTCGAGATAACGAGTCATCCGCCATACAGTCCTGGGCGCCCTGCGACTTTCATTTATTCCCAAGAACTAAAGATAAAATTCGAGGTATTCGCTTTACGAGCCCTGAAGATGCGGTGAAAGCGTACGAAAATGCCATAGAAGAGACCCCTAAGGAAGAATGGGCCCACTGCTTTTCTCAGTGGTTCCATCGAATGCGACGATGTGTAGAGAGGAACGGAGATTACTTCGACAAACAATAAAAGTGGCAACTTTCTACATTAAGCCGTTTCTCATTTTCTAAACATTTTCAGTGTTACCTAGGTATAATATTATGTGTGTTAAATAAAAATTTGAATTTGAATGAAACTAATAAACCGATACAATCAGTTTAGGTACGAATGTAATATTTTGTAGTCGTTACTTGTCTCAAACTTCTCTATACCTACCGTGACCAGCATGCAGTTACTCTCGCGCACCGCGCCGCAGCAGCCGAAGAAGGCGATAATGAAGACCACGCTGCCCAGCACCATCGCGCTGATAGAAGTAATCTGCAGCAGCTGGTTCTGCTCCACGAAGTCCAGGACGGCAGACACCTTCAGCTCCACCGCGATCCCGATACCCAGCATCGCGAGACCGCCTAGCTGGAACACCAGATTGTTACAAAATTAGAACTGCCAACAAGTAGACCCCTGATCATTAGGTAAGGTTAGGTTGTAGTGTGTAAGTTACTTTATAGTAATATCATATTAATTCAGAGTAAGCTAGATAGTAGTTTTACCTTTAAGTTCATTTCAGTTGATAAGGACAGTCTGTATTAGACCTCAATAAAGTATGGTCACATCTTAAGTCAACTTCTAATTGACTTCCCACTTAACACCTCATGGCGACCCTGCCTCGGCCACTGCTACCTGACACGAGCTTCGTGTCGACGTGAATGGCCACTACCTGCCAGCCTACAAGCTGCCGTTCCAGTTGGGCGAGACGTATCTTTTATCGTTGACTATCATAGAGGAAATTTGGTGGAGGAGTTTACAGTAAGAACAGACCATAAACCATTAATTTTATTTGTTTAACATGAAGGACCCTTCAAGCAGATTAACTAAAATCAGGCTATGTTTAGAAGAATACGATTTTGACGTTGAGTATGTAAGAGGTAAGGAGAATGTAGCTGCAGATGCATTGTCCAGAGTGAGTGTATCTATAAAAGATTTGAGAGAGATCCATGAGAAAAATGTGAGTGTTATGACGAGATCGCAAGCGAGACGTATGAATCATAATAAAAGTGAACCCGAATGACTATGCATTCGCGATTTATTCTGATAAAAATCTACGAATTTTTTTCAAAAACGTATAAAAATGAGACTGTTATTTACTCGAATTATAAAAATATTTTATTTTTTCCAAATTTGAATTAAAAAAAAATATCATTAGCCAAAGCTCTTTGTCGACAATTTCACGACACGAATTGTTGAAAGAATTGGTAATTTATGTATAAGTTATAATATTGATGAGTTAATAATAATAAAGAATGTTTCAAATAAATTAAAATAAGTTAAAAATAAATTATTACGTAGGACCACAATTTTGTATTCTACGAGATGTTTGTAGGATTGATGATAGTGACCAAAAATGGGTGATATTGAATGAATTTCATTTATCACCTACAAGACGTGGTCATGCCGGTATAACAAGAATGGTGAACAATATTAAAAAGTATAAGTATTGAAAATTATATAAAAAATTATATAGAGAAGTGTAAGAAATGACAATCTCTAAAATATACGAAGTTTATCAAATAACCTGTAACATTAACTTCGACAGCGTCATCATCTTTTGAAAAAGTTTATTTGGATTTAGTGTTTGGATAGGTCCAAAGTTTATTTGGACCTATCCATAGAGATGAAGGTAATAAAACTTATATTTTATCTTTGCAATGTGAAGTAAATGTGTAGAGGCCTATCCATTGAAAAATAAGACTACCAGAGAAGTAGCTAGAGCTTTTGCAGAATATTTTATTTTACGTTATGGTATACCAAAAGTAGTTGCGACAGCTAGAGGTACATTATTTATATCAAGTACAATGCAAGAACTTTTGAATATTTTGATTACTAAACAAATAATGTCTACTGCATACCATCAAGAAAGCATAGGTGCATTAGAAAATAGTCATAAAATGTTAGGCGCATACTTGAGAATACGAGTACAAACTAATAATCAGCCATCTTCATCTTCATCTTCATAGGGTGGGTGGTCATGGGTACAATACTAGTGTTTATCATACAACACCACTGTGCACACCGAGACGCAGTATACTCCATTTGAGTTAGTATTCGGTCAAGTCTGTCGCCTACCAACTAGTTTATCAAAAACTGTAGTTCCGTTATATAATTATGATAATGATCCTTTAGAATTCAAATTAAGATTACAGAGAGTGATGCTAGAAATAATTAAATTAATTCGAAAATTAAACGTAAAATAAAATATGATACTAAATAAAATTAATCCAATATTGTACAAACCCGGAGATAAACTTATGTTAAATAACGAAACTGCTGCTAAATTAAATACATCGTCCATTATATGATGGTCGTGGTCCGTATGTTGTTGGAGATAATAGACCGAATGTTACTGTTTTAAAAGATGGTAAAGAAATAATTGTTAATAAATATGAAAATAGAACAAATTCTTGTTGTGTTTAATAAAAGTAAAATTTGTTTTTAATTTTGTATATTTGTGATAAAAAATACTGCATGTATTTTTTTGTTTTTTTGGGGGTAGATGTAGTGTGTAAGTTCCTTATGAGTCTTGTATGTAAGTTTCTTTATAGTAATATCATATTAATGCAGAGTAAGCTAGATTGTATTTTTACCTTTCAAGTTCATTTCAGTTGGTAAGGACAGTCTGTATTAGACCTCAATTAAGTATGGTCACATCTTAAGTCTACTTCTAATTGACTTCCCACCTAACACCAAGGTTATTATATATCCCATGTATGTATGTATGTATGTATGTATGTATGTATGTATGTATCCCAAAGGAACACCGTACTTTTTCTGGATAAAAAGTAGCCTATCTTTTAATCCAGAGCCTAAACTACTACCGTACCAAATTTCATCAAAATCCGTTCAGTAGTTCTTGCGTGAAAGAAAAACAAACATGCCTCCATCCTCACAAACTTTCACATTTATAATATACTAGTTGTTGCCCGCGGCTCCGCCCGCGTAAATACAGTGTCCCATGCGAACACTGCACTTTATCGAGATAAAAGTTAGCCTATGTTTTAATACAAAGCCTAAATTACTACCATACCAAATTTCATCGAAATCCGTTCAGTAGTTTATGCGTGAAAGAGTAAGAGGATATTTATCCATCCGTCCATCCAACCAACCATCCATCGATCCTCACAATTTTTCACATTTATAATATTAGTAGGAAGTAGGATGGTGATTAGTAACATAATATTAAAATCAAAAACAGCCTCCGTGGTCTAGTGGTTAGAGCTTGGCTCTCGACTCGGAGAACGTGGGTTTGATTCCCGTATTGAAACAACAAAAAATGTTGTTTCCAAGTTTGGTTAGGACAATGCAGGCTGATCACCTGATTGTCTGACAAGAAAGTCCATGCGTCGGATGGGCATGTAAAAAGTCTGATCGCTAGTCTTGTCAGTTATCCGTCCCACTGGGTTATGAGAGTAAAGGCAGAGAGTGAGTGCTCTTGTGTAATGCGCACACACTTGGGCACTATAAAATTACTCCTGCGTAACAGGCCTGGTTTCAGTGAAACCGGCCACCATCACTGAAATCGGTGTGGGGAGTTATTATTATTATAATGTACCTATGTCTATCGCATTAGGTTATGGTCCTGTTATGGTATATTTACGGTTGAGTAAATATTGTATAATAAAAAAACAAAGCCTACTACCATCCTTTTGGGCTGTAAAAATCCTTCTTGGTCTTCATATGCTATCGAGACAACCCAGAGACATTTTTAGTATTTTTCAAGGCCGTGGCATCCCTAAAAATAAGCCGGCTTTTTCATGCCGAAGTATACAAGAAAATACGACATTTATTTTGCTGTGAAACACTTAACAAACGTTAAAAGTCTGAAATGCTTTCCTCAATTAGGCTCCTGTACTGTATAAATTGTGCTCGTATGTGTCATAGCTGTATGTAGTTTTATTAGTAAAAGTATTAGTTCACATAAACATGCCATATTCTGTGTAACCAACGCACCTACTTCGATAGCTGATAAGATATGATAACGTCTACAATACAAGGTGCCAATGTTATTTCAGGGCATGAACAAACTTTGACACATATCTCGCCATGTGGCGAACTCCATTCTTATCGGCTTCCCTTTCAAATACCTCATGAAGACCTCCAGCCAAAATTAGCATATAGAAAACAATAATATCTTATACAGGTCGGACAAGCGATAGCGCGATATAGACCGACTCAAGCGACATCTATGCGCTGCACGTTGCAACTTTGACACGAATATTGGAATCACAGATCTCTTTAAAACCTGATATATTCGGAGTTATGGTGGGAGATAATAGGAACCTTGTTTCGTCAAAAATAAAGTTAGAATTCAAACTTTCTTTTAATAGCCGGCTGGCCAACTAAAGAACAATATTATTAATATGATTTGTCCGATGACAGTTCGAAGGAATTAAGGACTATTTTTCTGTGACATTAACCCGCAATTTTGTAGCTTTCACCAATGAGGAGCCGATATTAGATAATGTCACGTGTATCATGAGACGAATGAATTTTGAAAAGTAGCTCGGCGGTACCTCAGTCGCGCGTGCTTGTAAAATCATGTTATTACGTTAATAACAATTATTTTTTAAATTATATTGAGCAGTGTGAAGTTATAAATATAATTCGTCTTAAAGTTTAAACTAATACATGTTTATATACTTATATGTGAATATTGAATGTGAGACTACTTGTGTTGTGTTTATTGTTGGTGATAAATCGTTTTAATAAATTGACTTTTAGGGTAAGCGGAAAGCTGGATACGTAATAATAGACGGATCATAATATTGTATATTATTATTTAATAGGCGGTAGTACCGTGAAAGTATTTTAATATTATGATTATCTTACAATAGTTAATTAATACACAGAAAATAGTTTTATTAATAAGTACCTATTTTGTATTTTCAAATATACCTACTTACAATAACGTATATAATAATTATATGTGAATATTGAATGTGAGACTACTTGTGTTGTATTTATTGTTGGTGATAAATCGTTTTAATAAATTGACTTTTAGGGTAAGCTGAAAGCTGGATACGTAATAATAGACGGATCATAATATTGTATATTATTATTTAATAGGCGGTAGTACCGTGAAAGTATTTTAATATTATGATTATCTTACAATAGTTAATTAATACACAGAAAATCGTTTTATTAATAAGTACCTATTTTGTATTTTCAAATATACCTACTTACAATAACGTATATAATAATTATAACATTAAGAATAGGAACCGTAGGTATTAATATAAGAATAGTTAATACCTAAGTATTTGCAATTTCTCTCTGACACGACACAACACTACACGCTTGTAACAACCATGACCATCATACATAATATGGTGCTAAATTTCCTTTCTGAAAAACTTGCACAACTCATGTCTAGCGACTAGGCCTTCCCTCTGAAGTAAAACCACCCTTCGCCACTGGGGGCTAACGCAGCTCTTGTCGTTTACGATCCACGAAACTCGACAAGTGATTGTGTGTAAAGTAAAATTTACATATATGAAAAAGGTTTTACACAAACCGTTCGTAGCCGGCTTATAGTTCCAAAAATAAATAATACTAATTATCGCTGTTTCATATCTGCAGACTGCAAGGCATGATCAAAATTGGGATTTTCGACCCATTCTACTACGACTGTTTAAATGTTATCACTTATCTAGTTATGACCTAATAATCGTTGCTAAAGACAATACCGAGAATTGATATTGATCTCAAATTGAAAAGTTTATGTATTCAAAGTAAAAAAAAATTATCTAATAACTTACCGCGAAAAATAAGTTCGAGAAGAACAGTATGTATTTCACCAAAAATTCACCGCACCCCATTTTGATTTTGTTTGTGTATTTTAGAAACTAATAAAAACACACGTCGGTTTAGCGCGGCGTTCTTGTCACTTGTGGGAGTTGTATGTGAGTTATCGTAGTCGTATTCCTTATCTACCTCATTTTAGTCGAGGGTACATAGATGATAGCGATAAGAACCGCGCGCGCACCAGCTAGTTCAATTAATGTACCTACCTCTGACAGGACCCTTATGCCGACGACATAAGAATCACTCTTATGTCGTCTTCTTTATTTATTTGGTAATAACCAAAAAATTAAAAACGACTTCCAAAGTAACAATGCACAAAAAAGTATGAAATAAAACTTATTTTCTAAGTACGTTATAATATATTCAGTCCAAACAATGTCCTATAATATTTTAGGTATAGAACTCACGTTCAAGTTTGTTGTTACCGACTTCAAAATTAAGAAGATTGAGTATAGAGATAGTTAAAATTTTAGCCGAATTTAAAAGGGGAATTATTTAGAAAATAAGTTTTATTTCACACTTTTTTGTGCATTTTTACTCTGCAAGGCGATTTTAATTTTTGTTTAAAATTTTTATTTTTTCTCTTTTTCGTTAAATTTACTATCTATATTATTATGAACACATTTTAAGAAAGCTATAAATACAAAAAAGCCTCCGCTATTCTCACTGTCTCGGCAAAACAAACTCAAGCGTTATTTGATGCACTACAAGCGAATATTGATTAGATACTAGTTTCATTATTTTTCATTATTCATTAGATACAGTTGTCATTATGCTTCGTAGCACCAGTTATGTGAAAACGTTTGATATTGCAGTGTTAAGAGTGAGGAGGTTTTGGTTTGGTAGTTGATACCTCAAAAGAAAGAATAATAACCACGAATGTTTTTCAATATGTTTGAACAAAAAAATTTGATTTCCGAAATCTACAAAAAATTATTAACTTCAAACCCCTGTTACAAATTTATCTCATGATACAGATATGTACATCAAGTATTATTTGGTTATTTACACAATACTTAATTCAAATATAACAAAAAATAATTGGATTATTTTCCAGATTGGTCATTATTTACAATTAATTGCGAAATTTTGGGTTTTTTCAACAAAAATTTTAAAAATTCGTTAAACATAAAATCGTACGTTACGAACGCTAAGACAAGGAACTTGGAACAGTAGCCTAATAAAACTAATAAAAATATTTAACGGACACTTGTATCAATTTTACAGAAAAATAAATATACGCCATTTTATAAATTTCAAAATGAATCTACACAATATCTACACCCCCCGAAACCGACAAAAATTAAAAATTGGAATTTTGTACGCGTAAACGCGTAATTTAGCGGAGAAAAAAAACGGTAAAAACGCGTGGTTCGGCTGCCGCGTGCATTGCCCCAATCTGACACATGAACTAAAAAAAATATTTTAACTGATTAAATATTAATATTAAGGAATAAAAAAAATTGGGTACTATGTGGACATATCAATTAACAATAATCCGTCAACAAAAAAAATTTATCACAATTTTTTTATTTATTATGCTTTTGTTAATTACTTAATTTTCACCATTTTAATGTTAACATAAAAACGCTTATTATTTCAAAACAAGTAATCTACATTTTTTTTTGATTTCTCGGAGCTAATTTTCAAAGGGTTTAGAAAGAAATCAAAAAAAATTCTATAAAAAAAATACATGCCCTGTACAAATCAGAGGCGCTCGTCTGCGCTCGGCCAATGTGTGGCACAAAAACCGACACTGCACCAGTCCGAAGTGAGGCAAGTGACCAAGAGGGACGGCGAGCGAAGACAAGTTGGGGCAAATGAGCCCTACCCATGTTGTCGACACTGGGCCAAGATGTTAGCCGCTATTAGAGTCTAAGCCCCCGCATCATTGTGAAACTATACATAATATTAAAAATATTATAATGGTGTGTCACACCAAAATATACGTAGTGAGAATTCCCCCCCCCCCCAGCTATAAAGTATCCAAACCGGTTTCACTAAAATTTCAACACTCGGAACACCTATTCTCACTCATTCTGGTTTTCCCACCACTGACCACACCTACACCGGAAACCCTACGTCATATTTGCAAATTATACTATAAATATTATAACAGAGAAACCCCCATTCAATGCGGTGAGATTATTCACAGTTTCCCATATAGGTAGCTATAGCATTTCGTTCGCAATATTTTTTTATTTAATTAAATTGAATCATAACTCGTTTAATTTTATTTCTCGATTACAAAACAGATTCGTCGTCATAACTCATGAACATTCTAATCTGAAAAAAATGTATGTACGAAAGAAAGTCATGCTATTTCAGAGTTTAGTGCCACTTCTCTTTAGTTAAGACGTCTATCTGGAGTCTGGACGTATGGATCAATCCGTTTAGTAATCCAATGTTGGACCACGTCCACGGCCGGCTCTATATCCATGTTTTTTTAATGAAATGGACCAAAAAAAAAGAAGCGGAGCTACTGGTGATGCGCATTCGCCTTTCTGGTTCTTAAAATAATAGTACGACTGCAAACTGTGGGGAAACTTAATGGTGGACTCAAGACTGCACAGTTTCTTTATGGGCGTTCATTTTAAATAAGATAGCGACTCGAATTAGAACTTTATCCACAAGATAAACTTCAAATTTAAATCGCTATCTTAAGTGCATCATGTAGTAATTAGTAAATAAGGTTCATTCTTAAAATTTGAGCGCTGCTTTGCGTCCCGGTGTGAGCTGACCCAAAGGAACTGTATTGTGTCGAGGTTTTCTAAAGGTATATTTTATTAGTAATGTGATAAACGAATTTTTACTAAGAAGTAAAGTTTTTTTACACTCATATTTATTAGAATATCCCAAAAATCTATTAAAACCAGATAATTGTGAGATGAACTACGACTGTCTGTCGTTTACATTAAGCTACCGAATTAAAAAACCCTACACTTTTAATAATTGTGCGGAGCAAAAAACGTATTATCATTACAATTTAAGTAAAACCTTTATAAATTAGTTGTATAATAATTTATTTTTAGCCGTCTACTCATTAGTAGGTATAAGTAAATGAAACCAAACAATATGCAGACAGACTCGAGTCAGGAGCCATAGATTATACAGATATACAGTAGCGTTCACAGCGCACGGCCGCGCGAACGCGAATTTTGTTGACGCGCAAAATTTATTTATTTATGCATAAATAAAAAGTTTTTATTTAGTGTTATAAAAGTGTCAGTGATTAATGAATATGGGTTCCCCAAATAATAACCGACCAAAAGTTGATTTAAATGCTGTGGAGATGGTGTTTGGTACCCCGACTTCTCCTATCAGCAGGCCTGATGTCTACCACATAGCCAACGAGGTGTGTCAGACGGAACCGGTGAGTGTTTCATACTATGAGAAACCTGTGAGAAACCCACGAGTCTGTGGAGAATTATGAATTATGAGAAACTTTGACAAACAAACATACCTACAATAAAATTATTTGTTTAATTGAAAGACACATAGTTTCCTGTTTATTGTCATTTATGTACATAATGTATGTACAAGCTGGTTCTCGTAACTACGTTGGCGTGGATCTATCAATGCAAACGGAACTGCATTATTATTAATTAGTTTTAAAAAATATTTTTTTGGTGTAGGTACTGTATTTAATTTACTATCATGTGCATTTAGTGAATAGCTGTTCATTTGATTTTACAAACAGACACTTAAATCTGATTAATTTTTATGAGTGTGTGTTTATATAGCACTGCTAAGATGGAAAAATATTAATATTCGCGTATAATGTAACATTATAGATTCGACTTTGCGCTTTACATTACAATACTGCTGCCCTACGTCCATTGATGTAACAAGTTGTATAATATAATGATAATAATAGTCTCAGCTCGTACAGGTTTTAGTTTTATAAGTTATTTCTATACTTAATCGGTTCTTTTCTTAAACAATTTTTAACACAAACGACTTTAACAAATAACAATAATTTAAAGAGTCGTTCACACAGCGACGATACACGACACGCCGCTCTATTTTTTAAGATATCAATTTAAAATTGAAATTTATTCATTACATAAGAAGATACACCTTAAGTTCTGCCTTAAGTGGTTTCATATGGCACCAGTCTACACTGCAGTTGCAGATGCGCTGTGCAGTGCGGTCTAACGAACTCTTACAACGGAACGTGTATATTTTTATGTAATGAATAAAATTTAATTTTGGATAGGTATCTTCAAAATGCGGCGCCGCGTCACGTATTGCTTAGTTTCGGTGTTAATTGAGTATTGACCATGTAATAAATGGTACGGTCACTCGAGAGTCGAGCCTTTGGATTGTGTTGATGTCTTTTCGCCTTTTCCTATATAAATATGGGGGAAGTGAAATTTTATCATAATAATGGGTTCCTAATTTCGACTGGTTATTTATCCTAGGATGGGAGTAGGACTCATATTGTCCGGAATTCGGAAGGCCGGAGAAAATTTAGAGCATAGAAAATAGAATTCTGGACTAATACATAATAGTTGCAAAATCTAACACATGAGCGTCGAGTTGTCAGATTTGATATTGCCGTTTGACTTGACACTCGTGTGTTCGATTTTCGCCTCGATTATTGTATTAGTGCAGAGTTATATTTTCAGTGTTCAGAATTTTCCCCGGCCTTACGGATTCCGGACAATATAGTACCAGCCTAAGGCTGGGACTACATTATCCGAAATCTCTCCGGCCGGAAAAAAACAGTGTTGAAAGTAGAAGTCCGCGCTAGCCGCTATCACAATAGAGTTGAAATTCGAACACACGGCAGCAATTTAAAACCTCGACTCTCGTGTGTTCCATTCTCAGCTCACACAGCGTTTCTATTTTTAGCACAGAGTTTCTATTTTTTTCCGGCCGTAGAGATTCCGTATAATGTACGTCCCAGTCCTGCAAGACTAAAATATGATCGGTACATGTAGTAAGAGTTTATTAATATTATGTTTCTGGAGTATTTGAAGACTTTGTTGTATAGTAAGAGTAATCTCCGTGGTAAACTAGCCACAAGGCCATATTACTGTTGACTGTATGAGTTGTATGTAAAGTTAATTGACCTTTGGTTGCGCAAAATTCGACTTTATTACGAAAACCATTCAAATACTATGTTAGTGCCTATTTAGTACTATTAGCACCTCAATACTAGGGGTTTCCAGTGAGGTGTTTATCGGCAGTGAACATTTTGTATAATATAGATATTGACATTTTTAGTTTTTTACAAATAAAACTAAACTAATAATTTCTATTTTCAACCCCCGACGAAATCAGAAGGGTGGTATAAGTGTGACGTGTCTGTCTGTGTGTCTGTCCGAGGCATCGTAAGGCTCTCCCTAACGGATGAATCGATTTTGTGCTAGTTTTTTTGTTTGAAAGCTGCCATGATCGAGAGTGTTCATATATTAGTTCTTAGAACTATGATTCATCATCCTCAGCTCGCTCTTTGCGTGACAATTATTCGGGGGTTATCATCACAGTGATTTAAATCGTCAATTATTATAGAACTATTTTTCCTTGAGGTTCCGAAGCTTAACTTTATGTAAATAATACACTGTAAATTTGATATAGGTGTTTTTTATCTTTAATGAATGCAACTGCACAAGTGTATAGAGAAAAATGTCTAACATATTTTCCTTGTCATGTTAACAAATATTTCGCTACATTTTCAGTTGCTTAGCTCGGAGTAGCTGTTGTTTTCATAATTAAGTTTTTTTCTCGGACGCGATGGCGTGCAGTCATTTTCTCATTAAAATTCATAAGCAATTCCAATATGAAAGTCAGGAAAACCACACGCCGATATTGTCAATAACATCGTATATATGCGATCTTAATTCAAGAAAAAATTGGATTCTTGGGAAATAATAATATTAACAATAATTATATTCGAGATTTACATAAAACCATATACACACTGTACACATAAAACAATAGTCAGTTTACATCTAATTCTACATCAAACTTATCTTTAAACTATCCGAAACCGTAATTGAATCCGATCTAAAAGTTTCGGATGATTTCGGATATAGGCGGAGTTATAAGACTTGCGGTTGCGAGTTGTGACATGTTTATTTAATTTAGCCATGCGGACCGGCCTCACAAGCTTTTTAGGCCAAACCTAATAATCGTAAACGAAATTATCAGAAACTAACCGATAATCGGAAATAATTTAGTATCCGTTACCGAAACCGATATGATGTTATTACTATATCGGCTTTTGCTCAAGTATATTGGTATCCAGATCCGAAATAGCATATCCTTAACATTTCTGGTTTTAAATTTATAAAAGTCTATCTTCAAGTCAACGACCTCTGTTTAATTTATCTGCGACCATGGTTACAATGCCGTTTTGGCACCGTGATAATTACACGTGTCGCTTTGCAGGTTTGATGAGTTCTATCACTACTTTTTAATTTTTGGTTGTTTTAACAGCCTTCTGCACTGGCTGTCTCTTCTTCATTGCTATCAGTACTTCGCCTCTGACATTATTGGTTAGAAATAGAGTTATACCATGGGTCACATAGGCTACTTTTTAACGAACTTCCAGGCGGTTATACATTCAGCTGTGTATATTTATTTATATTTGTATGTTCAACGATAATTCCGCCGTCTGTAGACCAATTTTCAAAATTATTTTATGTAAATCCGTAGTTGGTCCCTCTGTCACCAAAGTGGTGACCTGATGATGGGATCCATGTGGAATCGAGAAAACTCCTCGAAATTTATATGGACACAATATATATAGTGTTTTGACTTTTTCTGAAGTAACATATGCCAAGCATATGCTACTTAAAAATAAGATTTTGCACCAAGGTATACCCTGGACCCAAAAGTATTGAACAGAACCCCTGACTCCTTATAGATACATGTTTGGGGATTTCGGCGTTGTTTAAAGAACTGCAAGCATATGCCGCTATGTCAGTTACAGTAATCATCAACATCACCACCATCGTCACACCATACAACATCACATTTTTACACCGACACGGATATTATATAACATTAATCTGCCGTTTGTGGACCTATTTTCAAAATTCTTTTGTTTTTGTAATGGTATTATTCGAAATTGGTCTATTAGTCACTAAAGTGGAGACATGATGATGGCATCCATGAGTAATCGAGGGGACTCATCAAAATTTATAGGGAAATCTGTAGGGATTTGACTTTTATGAAGTAAATCAAGCATATGCTACTAAAAAGTTACATTTTATGGCGAGGATATACCCTGGATCCAAAAGCGCTGAACAGAACTCCTCAGTCTTTAAAGATACACGTTTGGAAATTTTGGCATTGTTTAAAACACTGCAAGCATACGCCATTATGTAACTTACAGTAATCATCATCATTATCTTAACTTCTAAATAATACCTAATGGAAGCTTATTTTAAACTTTCTTAGATAATAATATATAAATATGACTAAAAAGGGAAAATTATTATATGAATTATATGAACACAATCTGTATACTTTTAAAGTCGGTACTCGGTACTCGGTACTCGGTACTAGCCAGCTTAAGCGTGAGTTATATAAAATATTGTTATATCGGGATTTTGTTTGGGCTGGTACCGAATTTAAATTTGTCAAATTTAAAAGGGGAATAATTTAGAAAATACGATTTATTTCATACTTTTTTGTGCGTTTTTACTTTGGTAGTCGGTTTGCATTTTTTGTTTAATAATAAGAATATTCTCTTGTTTAAAGTAAATAATAATTAAAAATATGAGGGTTCCTGTCATTAGACAAAGCATTTTTTTTCTCCCTCAAGAATATCTGAGAGAACTTTTGGAAGGCGGTCAAAAAGAAATTAGGTTAAAAACGATTTCTAATTTTCGGACAGGTTTTCGATAAAAGCAACCAACTGCCAATTTGAGATTTTTGATTATCTTTAATGGTCAAGCGCAGCGATACTCAACCTTTTTTTTATAGGGGCCACAAACATGTTTCGTCAAACATGTCGAGAGCCGCAAGCAAAAATATAAAAACGCCGTGTGGTGTCGTGGCACACCGGATAGGAACGAAGTTTCTTATTATAAAAATATTAATTTTAAGTTATATTCGAGGTATAAAGAAAATAATAAAGACTATAAGTACATAAAAATCTTACGTTACGGACGTTTTTTTTACGCCCCATAAGGAATTTCGTTCCAAAACAGTTTGGGTTTTGATTGAAACGTAATTCCAAGTTAACCATGAATTTGCTTTATAAATGATTTTTTTTAAGATGTTTAAAATATAATGTTTTAATGCGATTTTTCAAATATTGAACACTTTTTTAAAACTTTATCAATATTTAAAAAAGGAACCACGATGTCATTAGGTGAAGTTTTAAATGTTTTACACAAAATGTTTAAGCTTCAAATAGGCCAATAACTAAGGTCCGGTGCACGGCGGCATGACACCATTTCCGACTTTGTGCGCACAAGTGATAGGTACAAGTTACAACAGCTGTGTGCTAACCATTTATTTCTCTGACTCTACATTTCAAGTAGGACCCCTAAATTAGTTTTTTCATTGTCACAACTTACCCACGTGCAAAGATGTTAATTACTGTTAACTACATAATTATACAGTTTTTGTCCACCATGACCAGTTGGAACAATTAAAATAAGGAAACAACGTCCACTGCACCTATACCTAGAGCATAATTACAAATGATTTGGATCTGTGTTTAGTTTTGTTTCCAAGGGTTTTTTTAATATTTTAGTTAAAGAATAAACATTTTAATTGCTATAAAAGCCCTACAGGTTTCAGACGAGGTAGACGGTAGCAAGTGGCATCTATCTGCCAGAAATGTTGAATGTTCCCAAATTTTCATTTTAAGAAACCTGTGGGGCGTTGGGATACAATATTTACGCTTTCATATAAAAACTACTTAACCGATCATCATAACATTGGCTCAGAATCAAAGATATAGCGACTTTGGAAAAGAATATGGGCTAGGTACCTACTTTTTATCGCTAGTTTTTTTTTGTCATATTTATTTTTTATTATTAAATGATTTGGTATAAAATAACATATTATAACCCTTAATTAATATCAAACACGAATCCACATTGTTAAGTAGAGGTATTAATAGATACATAGTGTAATAATAACTCTCGTAATGTGTGTTAGAGATAACGACATTACTTTATGAATAACTCAATTAAAATCACTTCTTAAATAATAATATCTTAAATAATTCTCTTAAAAAATCTTAAATAATAAATTCTTAAATAATGTATTATGTAATTAGTATTATGTGTAAGAGCTCCGTGGCCTAGTGGGTAGACCGTTTGATTCGCACTCGAGAGGGTGCAGATTCGGTGTGGCGTGTAACAATGAGACTTTTTCAGATCTCATGTACATTATAACGGACGCTTCAACGGTGAAAGAAAACGTGAGGAAACCCGCACATGGTTAGCTACAGACGTATTGACCAGTCATTCCTCTGGACTAGGCAGACTGTGTTGTGAGAATGCCCTATTGGCTTGGGCAACCATACGACATTAAAAAACCAACTGTCCCAGGCACTACAGTATTTCAAGAGTGGTTACTTGGCTCGGAGAATACTGTATAAATCATCCATTAACGAATGAAAAGGCCTAAGTTTTTAATAAGTATGTGGTAACTGACCACATAAGAGCACAGATTAATAAATAGTTGCATATTAAGAGGTTGTATGTAGTAGGCATTGGCAAAATTTTTGTCGACATGAGTCATATCTCCTATCTTCAATCTATTTTCAACCCCCGAAACAGAAGGGTGTTATAAGTTTAACGTGTCTGTCTGTTGTGTCTGTCCGTGGAATCGTAGCGCCCAAACTGGTGAACCGATATTGATCTAGTTTATCTTATACCTTTAAACGAGCAATTCTTGTATATTTATTTATTTATATGTATCTGTGATCTCGGAAACGGCTCTAACGATTTCGCTGAAATTTGGTATATGAGGGTTTTCGGGGGTAAACAATCGATCTAGATTAGTCTTATGTTTAGGAAAACGCGTGTTTTCGAGTTTTCATGCAATTTTCTGTCCACGCAGAATATGGTCGCTAATTTCGTCTTGGCGGCCACTGTCCGTCTGGTCCAGCGGGTTAAAACGCGGACGGCAAGAAACGAGTATTACGGGTTCGAATCCCGCTCGGTGACTTCCTTTTGTTTTTTTTTTTATATGCTCAAGTTTATATATAATTTTTATTGTTTTTAGACAAGTTTAAAAAAATGTAGTTAATGCTTGAGATAATATATATTTCTCATAAATATGTCTAACTATTACCTATACTGATTACGTGAATAAGATTTATGCTTTCGAGTTTCACCATATTACAATAAATAGTAATAACCGAGAACAGCTCGGTCGCCCAGGTACTTTTGTTTGAAAGCTGACATAATCGGGAGTGTTCTCGGCTATAATTCATCATCGTCAGCTCGCTCACTGCTTGACAATTTGGAGGTTACTTAAAATTTTAATTTTGATTATGACTATCAAAATTCAGATACATATCGTTAACATTAATTGTAATACATAAACCAGGATTTTTGTGAGTTGAATAATCAAGGCCATGTTCGCAAGTCATACGTGTAACGTGAAGCATTTCCAAATAAGGTCATCGAAGGTGATTAATATTATTAAGATTGTAAAACCTCATCGATCACAACTAGCTCACAAGTCACGACTCACGAGGCTCTACATAACAACACTCTTGTAACTCCTCTGAACTTTGATTTTCGGAAATAACTTACACCTTTATTTTACTTTTATTGAATTATAAAAGAATTGTCTTGATATCATACACTGATTTTTGTTTTGAGTTCGGACCAATGAAAACGTGTTTGACGTTTATGTGAATACCATTTCGCAGTGTTAACACATCGGGACTGGATTGTAATTTGTAACTGTATTATTGCAGGATTGCGATGATGATCAGCCGCTCTTACAGTCAGGCAATACATCAGCTCTCTTGCTCCTCGAAGCCTTGATATAACAGACTTATTAAAACCTTTGACATAGCTAATTAGCACTGTTACTTTTTGTAAAGACTTTGGAGTTGTCGGAGTTTCCCCATTTTAGTTTCGAAGTTCGGTCCCCTCCACAGATCCGGAACACTCCCCTTTATAGCGGCTGATGGCAACCAGCAGGCGGTTTTAATAGGTAAAGTGCCGGTGACAGCGCCGGTAGTCCCACATGCCCCCGGGCCACCCATCACGGGGGAGGCGTAATATCCTTTCCTGTGCGAAATAAATAGGTAATACAATTAGATGTTACAATGTTTTGGGGCCTTATACTTCCACCTTAGGGCATGCAAAAATTTCACAATCAAATTAATGAGAAATTATTACTGGCACCAAAAAACAAACGTGAATTTACTTCTATCAATTATTTTAAATTACCTATTTATATTACTTACGTCAACATTTTTTAAGGTAAGTATTATAATTATTCACAATTACAAACAAAGTAATTTTAGATATAATTCATAGTCTCTTCTCTAGTTCTAGAATGTATCAATAATTTAAAAAAAAACCAGGATATGACGTGTCAACTGTCAAATCTTATGAGAGGTTATAATATAAAACATTGGGCCTAGAAACGTGGCATTTTATCAGGCATGTGAACAATTTAATATTGTTAACCCTAGAGTAGTCGCCTAATTAAAAGTATCGTGACCGGTCGCGCGGACTACAAATGTAGTCCATTTTAGATTTGAAATAAAAAAATGTTTAAGTTTAAATTATAAATTTTTATTACTTATATATAATATTTTAAGTCTTTTTAATAGTAATAATCAACAGGAACTAATCACAACCTCTATATCATTTAAATTATACTAAAACAAAGAAATACTTCTAAAATGGCACAAAAATCACATGTTTCTTTGTATCACATGTTGTATCCAACCTTCGATGTGCTATTGGTTTCATCCAAGTCAAAGACACTTCAATGAGGAAGTCACGGCGGCGAACACTCTCATAGTTTTTACTCGCGCTATAAATACACAATGCATTTAGAGCGCTGAGATTTAGCAAATAGTTTATTATTTCTGGCTTTCGACGATCACCTGTATCAGTATCGATTGCCATATCGTTATGCATCGTTGACATTAATATAATCACTTCATTAGGTTTTGTTACATAAGAAACTACAGTACATGGTTGGTGAAAACCAAACTTGGAAGAAAATAAGGGATTTCCTCTTGCAACACGGAATTCACGAGGTACTTCTCTTTTGTCTTTTCGCATTGTGCCGACCATAGTAGGACCATTCTCAAAGAGTTGCTTAGCGACTCGTAAAGATGAGAACCAATTGTCCATGGTTATGTTCAGGTGTTTACCAAGCACTGGATCAGCCATTCTCATAACTACTTCGTGTCTTTCATTGCTGAGGCGAAACGGACCTTCGGGTTGTTGACCAGCATAAATTTCTAAGTTGAAGGTGTAAGGATAATGGACATCAACTAGACTCTAGAGCAAAAACTTTTATTCCATATTTCGCCGGTTTGCTTGGGATATACTGTCTGAAAGAACAACATCCTCGAAATGCCAACAACTGTTCGTCCAAAGTCATTTCAGCACTAGGAACAAAATGTTTCTGAAAGTTTACCAGAAAAAAAATCAAAAATTTCCCTTATAGGGGCTAGTTTGTCCGTTATGGCACGTAGTTTACGGTCTTCAATATTATCAAACCGTAAAGCTCTCGTCAGAAATTTGAATCTTTGTTCTGACATAGTTAAATATATTGCATCGATACCTGTATGCTTTACGTGATCGAATATTTGGTCAGTATTCAATCAGCACATTTTCATTACTCCAGCTAATAAGTAAAATTCCAATGTAGCCTTTCATTTCCATGTGATCTGTTGGTTTACAATCTCTTTGTCTTGAATATTTATCTTTCAAATAACTTATTTTTATGTTAGTATATTTGCTAAGAAGTTCTATTATATTTATCGTCCAGAAAAAGTGACAAGCAGTCTGCAACGGTGGTTTTTTGTCTAGCTATTCCTTTTGGGCCAGGAGGCCCAAATACAATATTATGACTCCGAGTTCTACCTCTGTTCAAAGGAGCAGCTTTCGACTAAATAGTATCGTCAACTCCGACGTAAAAGTCGGCACGTCGGATTCGCTGAGGTAGCTCTTCAGATTCTGAACTATCAGACAAAATCTCACTTGGAAGTTCTTCGTCTTGTTCGGACTCCGATTGATAAACCTGCTCCTCAAGATGGTCTTCTTCCTTGTTGGAACTCGACTGATCATCGAAAACTTCATTTTCGTTATCACCTTCAGCCAGCCACGCCTCATTCTGAGCCTCTTCTCGACTATTCATGATTTACTGCAAGAAAGTCATACTAATGTAAGTTTTTTTTTCTAATAACTCTAGAATAGTAATTGCAAAACAATAATAAATGAAGTATAGTAGTAATTTATTAAATTAAATGATTTGAAATATACAACAATAAAAATTATATAATTTCAAATCAATACTTACGTAATTGGTCGCGCGGACTACAATTGAAGTCCGCGCTTTACTTTGCTAGCCTCGTGCGACATAACCACACGCAGCCGACGCTTGCGCAGCACTGAGCGTGTCCTCGAGGTAAACAACTTCAAGTACACGGACGTGCAAGAACTACACAATAATACTTTTAGAAAAAATACCTATTTTATAGGAGTGGGCTACATATGTAGCCCGCGCGACCACTCCAGGGTTAAACGGTACTAATATAAATGAGTACCTAAAGCTGATGATGATAATGCCGATGGTGACGATAAAGATAAAGACGATGATGATGATGACAATACAAAAACAACGCGGAAGGTACCTGAGCTTATGAAGTCACTCATTAAATAAGGTGCAATGTCTCACAAGACGCCGCGCGCTGGCGGCTGGGTCGTCGCCCGCAGGCCGCGCCCACGCCGGAACTGTGACTTTGAACCATCTTTGAACCGATTAAATTACTATGGAGTATGCAATGTACATAAATACTCTGTTACATAAATTTAAACTGTTCGTCAATTTTCATGCCAGTTTTGCCCGTAAACGCGAGGTATAATTTAACATTCATTAAAAGTTACAGTTTTTTTTAATACACTGGAGGACACATAAATTGCATCATATGCAAGATAACTTTCAATAAAATATAATTAGTGAAAGACCCGCCTCCAAATGAAACCCTCTCCTCAATGCAATTTTGAGCATATCGCTCTCCTCATCTACAGTAGACTAGTCTGCGACCATCAGCACCGTACAAACAAGTCCTACACTCATCAGTGTAGGACCTACAATAATACGGAAGCCCATTGCTCTTCAGTCCAATTTAAGTGTTCACGAGCAAATCTTAGTCGAGCTTGCCTGTGAGCTGCAGACAATTTTGGTCCATTTGCGGGTCTGAAAGGTGTGATATTACGTTCTTTTAGCCTTCTTCTTATGGTTAGAGCACTAACTGCTACGTCACACGTAACGGTGGAGCTCATTTTTAATGCTTATAGACGTTAAAAACCGATTTCGCAAGGAAGTTGTTACGTTGACGTTGTCACCCGGGTTCTGCCGGTTCCACATTTTTTTTTAAATGAACCTGTCTCCATAAACCTTCTGTAAACTCGGGAAACAGTAGACCAGTCTTTTTTACATTTAAATCTGCAGCAATTGTTCGTTGGTCTAGGCCTTGCTGAAGTAGAGCAACAATTTGTGCGACTTTTTCGGACGATACGTCCATATTCGTGAGAGAAAAACGTGTTTAAAATGAAAACACACTAGCAATTAAACAATTAGTAACGATAATTTAACATGTAACAAAACAAAAAAAAACATGTATCACAACATTAACGTAACGAGTTAATATTTAGTAAATTGACAAGATTTCTTCTATAGAATATTTTCTTTCTTTTGTGACAGTTCCATATTTAAATTTGATTTTGTTTTTGTGTTTACAAACCAGCCTTTATTTTCCAATACCAATGAATGTAAAAAGTTTGCATATTCCGTAATAAAATTTTATTGAATATCTTCTTGTAGTTTGATGCAGTTTATGTGTCCGCCATCTATGGTTCTGTCTAAAGATATGTAGATTGTAGGTAGGGAGTACTCTGTTCCGATCCTAATTAGTCTAAGCGTAAACACGTTGACGTAACAACTATGGCCGGGACTATATGATCTGGAATCCGAACTCTGCGCGAATACAATAGAGCTGAAAATCGAACACACAATTGTCGGGTCAAATGTCAATGTAATATATAACAGCTCGACACTCGACACAACTCTATTGTAATAAGGCAGAGTTCTATTTTCAGTGTTCTGGATTTTCCGGACATTCCGGATCATATAATTACAGCCTAACACATTATATAGACCGTAATAGTATACCCGGTACCTGCCTGTAATGCTACCAAATACCAATTATTGACACATACATTTGGTCGAATATAATATTTTTGTTTACGTAGGTATGCAACAGCAAAAAATTCATGATATATTTAATTTTCATGAAGAATATATTGAATAAAGTGACAAATGTTTTAGTACCAGTGCTCCTTTGCAAAAATAATTTACAAAAACCTACCAAGTGCGAGTCGGACTCGCGCACGAAGGGTTTCGTACTCAACGGAAAAAAAAATAACTTTGTTGTATGGGAGCCGCACGTAAATATTTATTTTATTATGTTTTTAGTGTTTTGTTGCTATAGCGGCAACATATATATTATACCTTCTGTGAAAATTTCAATTCTCCAGATATCACGGTTAAGGAGATACAGCCTGGTGACAGACAGACGGACAGACAGCGCAGTCTCTGTGATTGGATTTTTAACCTTTGGGTACGGAACTCTAAAAAGCACTTATTGTTGGCTGTACTGGCTGTACATTGCCACGCTCACGCTATGTATCATAACCCGACTACGTAAAAAAGGGGTCTAAAAAGGCCGAAACAAGAAAATAATTCAGGAAATGCATAGGGCAATCTATTGATACCTCATTTATTAAAATCGGACCAGTAGTTTAGACGCTACGAGGGAACAAACATACATACACACATAGACTGCCAAAATCAACTACCCTTCCTTTTGGCTTCGCCGTAGTCGGGTAAAAATAGTAAGCTTTTTTATGTTCTAGTTATTTATTATTATCTCTGTCTGTATATAACGTTGAAGTAGGTAGTGGAAGTTTTTAATATTTCAATTCCGAGGCATATTTTTCAGTAGCCTCATTAAGCAAGATGGTACTCGTTTCATTGCAAGAATTTGAACGTCAGGTTGCACCGCGCCGCACAGCGCACGTGCAGTGTATCACTGATGTCATATGAAACGTGTATCTTTGAACAAGTTCAATTTTGAATCGACATCTAAAAAAAGAGCCGTCACGGGACGCCTGGCAGATGTGAAACATCGAAATTATATTTTTTTGGAGTTTACTCCTTAAGAATCGATTTTCATATAAGGCCCCCGGTATGAAAAAAATATGAGGCATAAAACTACTGAACGAATGACCTCGTTACGTTTTCGTGCGCAACCTATTCTGCGCACCTTTCACCTTTTTTTCACATGGCGCGAATTTTTGAACTCAAATCGATCGCTAAAGTTTTTGTTCCTTCTGAGGCACGTCCGGTGTTTCTTCCAAGTTGCTTTCGTAAAAGTCTCGGCTGTAATGACTATAAAATAAATTTCCTTTAAAGGAACAACCGGTCTTTAGAGGTTAAGAGGCATATTACATCTCGACTGATTTTTGTGTAAAATGGCCAATTATGGCGTTCTTCATCACAGAAACAAAGATACATTAACAATTTTAACTTGAATTGAATAGTGCAGAATAGCTATTGGCCTAGTTTGTCAATGAGTCTTATCAAAAATAGTGTGTACCAATTCTAGTTATAAATTATTTAAAAAGTAACATTAGAAATAGTTTATAACCATTGAAAAGTTAAAACGTTTTAATGTTTTGAGCTTGAAGTTTATCAGTATCCCTTTTTAATAGAAATGGATTTTCAAATGGAGAAACATGATCATAATTTATAAATATAATGGAAGATCATGATAAAATAACAACAGACAACATATTAATTTAAAAAACTTGGACTACTAACTACTAGATAATTGGAGTTAACTCCATAAGAACTATTTTCTAATATAAGCCTGGGGTATAAAGATCTATAGGAGTAAAATCTAATTCACGATGTCACACGATATTAGCCGAAGATGTGTCGGTCGCTTTGCATTGCACACAAAATTTTACTTTTTAGAGTAAACTCCAGTCGTGCGTCGGAGCTGACACACACTTTTTTTTAATAATGCATATGCTTAAAAGAGCATCTTGGCATAATGAAAAGATAAAGCATTACAAATTTGTTCCATAAAATAATGACTGTTTATTACATAAATATTCATATTTATTAAATATAAAATACAAAAATTGAAAATTTATTTGAAATCGCGACAACTCAATTATTTTCATCAGTGACTTCGGTAATAGTAATTATATTCGATGTTGCCTCTGACGGTATTACTGTGACAACACGTAAAGACTACGTATAGTACATATATTCGACCATATAGCGTGGGGATGCGTCGCCACGGCCTGTATCCCCACGCCAACAATCATGTTCACCCTCGCCTATAGATGTTTCACATCAAAATGCAACGCGACGAACGCGGTGTTAACTGATCCTAACACAATAATGCTATTTAATGCCACTTCATTGTTAATCAAAATACAATTACCATTAATTTGGTCGTATTCAATATTTTTGGTAACAAAATGATTAAATAGGATGCTGAACAGAGTATGTATGTATTACAAAGTACAATAACGAACTAAGGTTA
Source organism: Phengaris arion (assembly GCA_963565745.1). NCBI lineage: Eukaryota > Metazoa > Arthropoda > Insecta > Lepidoptera > Lycaenidae > Phengaris > Phengaris arion. Next base: position 17,030,103 of record OY751449.1, on the reverse strand, counting down.
TTCAAGTTGTATCTCACTAACTTTATTTATATACTTAGTCTGGCCATAAATACTGTTACAATTAAAAATAAACAAAATATTACATTTGAATTTGGAAGCTGTCATTTTTATATGATTGTTCATTGGATTTCTCATTTTGGCGCCAATACATTGTACAATATTTTGCGATATTAAAATGGAGTGGGTGATAAAGAGAACCGAATCGCTGTGATTGCATTACAAAGTAGGTATGTGGTCCAATGCAATTTTTAACTCTCCATACGCTTGGTATTAGTAAAATGTTTGTGTACCGGGATAGTAATAGGTACAATGAGACCTCCTCTGTTTGTGACAGAAAAACATCTGGCCGTCCACGTAGTGTTCGTACGAAAAAGGTGGTTAAAGCAGTAAGGCAAAGAATTCGAAGAAATCCTGTCCGAAAGCAAAAGATTTAATCTCGGGAGATGAAGATAGCACCTAGAACCATGTCGCGTATTTTAAAAGATGACTTAGGACTTGCAGCCTATAAGAGACGTACTGGTCATTTCTTAACTGATAATTTAAAAAAGAATAGGGTGGTAAAATCGACACAACGACTGAAGCGGTACGCAAAGGGAGGTCACAGAAAAATTTTGTTTACGGATGAGATTTTTTTTACAATTGAGCAACATTTTAACAAAAACAAAATGACCGTATTTATGCTCAAAGATTTCCTAATTTTCCTAATTAAATTCCTAAGAGAGGAAGCTTCCCAATTAGTCGACAGAGTGCAACGTGGGCACTATCCAACTTCAGTGATGGTTTGGTGGGGTATTAGCTATGAAGGAGTGACTGAGCCATACTTTTGTGAAAAAGGTATCAAAACATCGGCACAAGTGTATCAAGATACCATTCTTGATAAGGTAGTGAAGCCCCTTAACAACACCATGTTCAATAACCAAGAATGGTCCTTACAGCAAGACTCGGCGCCGGGTAATAAAGCTCGGTCTACGCAGTCTTGGTTGGAAACGAACGTTTCGGACTTCATCAGAGCTGAGGACTGGCCGTCGTCTAGTCCCGATCTTAATCCGCTGGATTATGATTTATGGTCAGTTTTAAAGAGTACGGCTTGCTCTAAACGCCATGATAATTTGGAGTCCCTAAAACAATCCAGGAAAGAGTGAGTGCTTCTATTGATAACTGGCCTCAACGTTTAAAGGACTGTATTGCAGCCAATGGAGACCACTTCGAATAAGCTTTTTATATTTTAAATTATTTCATGTTTATGTATTAAACTAACACACTGTAAAAGTAATAAATGTTATTTGCAATAGATTTTTTTTTCTTTGTTTCAGTATTTATGGCAAGACTAGGTATATTACTAATCGTTTTTCCACAATTAAAACATATTTTAACTTTCTGTATACAGAAGGGTCTTAGAACAAAAATACCGGCCAAATGCGAGTCGGACTCGGACTGACATGACGAAACTTTAAGGGTCCCGTGCCGTGAACTACGGAACCCCATTTAAGGAGCGTATTCAGTATTCGATACTAGTTCAAAAAATACATACAAACATTTGACCATTCATACCCATACAAAGTGACCTTGAAAGCCGGCGCTTTGTTATTTTTCTGTAAACGGAAATTTTAGTTATACATACTTACGTAATATTGTCGCCGAATTTTGGGTTAAATGTTTAATTCTGCTAATAACCTTGTATAAAGAGGAAAATGCCCGAAATAATTAAAGTTAGTAAATTATTTATATCATTTGGCTCAAAACCTGCCATTTTCTTGTAGTTGCATATTTTGGCAACGAGCTATTTTGTTGGGTTTTTGTTGCCGCATAAACATTTTCATTTTCCTTAACAGTAATTTATTCAAGAAAATTTAATTATATTTCCCACTGAGAATAATTTATTTATTTTATTTTATTAAAATGCTTGACTCATACATTGTCCTCTAGTAAGTAGTAGGTATGGTAAGTAAAAAAAATAATTATTAATTAGCCATACATAATGCCTAATTGACACCTTACACAACCTACACCTATTATCTACCCCTACAGGCTACACCTACTATCTACCCCTACAGGCTACAACCTAAAGGCGATGTGTTAAAGAGTACACACATTAGAATTATCGACCACTGAGGGTTGAAGATTATTAAAGTACTAATATCGCTATTAAACAATGGGGGTCGGACATATCTATACAAATAAATAAAATTGAAGTGTCTGTTTGTAATTTTAAATTTACAGCTTTTCACTTAAAACATATGAAAGTATATACGGTAGGTACAATAAAAAATCAATTTTTAGAATTTGTGTCTGTCCACCTGTGTGTTTGTCCCGGGCTCCGGCTAACCTCTGAAACGGCTGGACCGACTTTTAGTGGCAGATAGCTGATGTTATAAGGAGTAACTAGGATACTCAACCTGTTACAAATATCATTTACATGTAATCTCCAGTTAAAGTTGTTATCAGTGGTTAGACTTAATATTTAAATTTATCGACCCAATCCAATGCAGTACACTTACAATTAGATTTAGTTGTAAGCATACATTCGTAGGTATGTCCCAAGACATTGAGGTGTTTTTTACCCAACTACGGCGAAGCCAAAAGGAAGGGTTATGATTTTGGCAGTCTATGTATGTATGTGTGTATGTATGTATGTTTGTTTCCTCGTAGCATCTAAACTACTGGTCCAGTTTTAATAAATGAGGTGTCAATAGATTCGTAATGATGCCGCGGGTAACATAGGCATTATATTTTTTTTTTCAATATTTTGTGTTTCGAAAATTGTACCTCAAATTCTAACCAAAAAATCTAAAAATTAAACCGTAACAATCATCACGTGTTTGGTATCAAAAGAAAGGTCTTGGCAAGTACATCACAAATATGTATGTATTTTATACATATTGTACTTGGACAAATATGTCAAAATACACGTTTCAAATCCGGTCGTACAAACCCAGTTGTCCAACTTTCGAACATTACGTACTATAAGACTATAAATATATAATGTTTATATTATACATATTATTTTACCGTCATAAAATATATTTTGTTTTATAAATATTATTATATTATTATTATTATCGTTCTTAAGATCTTTTAAAAAAATAGGCTTCGATTTGTGAAGATATTATTTTTAACTTCAAGTGTTTTGATTACTTATTAATATTATTCCAAATACGTGTTCTATCGGGAAACGGACAAAATATACAAAATAAGAAAATAATTTAAAAAAGAAAATAACCCGACTACGTTATAAAAAAAGGGTCTAAAAAGGCCGAAACAAGAAAATAGTTCAGATAGAAATCCAGAAATGCATAGGTACAAAAATGGTCCAGCTAGAGCCGTGGTCCGCACCTAATTTATAAAGTTCGGCACAGTCGATGACAAATCGCAGCTTTACCGTTTTCGTACCTATGCATTTCTATCTGAGTTATTTTCTTGTTTCGGCCTTTTTAGCCGACTTTTTTATAACGTAGTCGGGTTATAGTTATTTTTGTTGACATATTTGGTACTCTGATTGTATGGCGAGTGTATGTGCATACATTTAGTTTCCAACAAATGAAATATAATGCCATTGTCGTGTGCCCATTTGCTAACACTTTCGAACTCCTCCTGTGACATCTGTGCTTCAACTATATCTTTGGAAGCATGAACAAGGCACATGTCATCCGCATACAATATACATTGTCTCGTTTAAAGTATAAGATAAGATATTTATCCCCGCTTTCATGCCATCTTTCATAAATATGAAGAACGAGAGAGATAACATGATATTTAACCCAGGGTTCACTTTAACCCAGAGGGTTGCAATTCTGCTAATTAAAACCTGCAATAATAGAATTACAATCAAGTTCCGACACGCTAAAACTGCCAAACTGGTATTCTCGTAAACGTTAAAGCAGCGTCTTACGCATCCTGATTGGTCCAAACGTCACAAAATCAGTTTATGATAACAAGTAGCTTCACTTATAATACAATCCAAGTACAATGAAAGTTTACTTTAAATACGAGAATTGAGGTTCAGATCTGTGCAATTGGGCCTTCAGGATGTATGGCATACAACTATGAGGGATAACTTTAACATTTGAATCTTACAACGAATGCAGAATATCATATCAAAAATTATTGCAAAATTTCCATGGCTGATGAGCCCACAGCCAGATCACAAACATGGAGCTTCCTGTTCACAGGAATTTAGACACCTACTGTGAAGGAAGAGATACTTGCACAGAAAGATACAAAAAACGATTGGATACGATTCCACCCGAATACGCTGGCTTCCAGTCTTACCAGTCGTAATTCGTCGTAAGCGTCTGAAGAGGAAGGACATCTTTTAAATTATAACAATAATCTAGCTATCCACGGTGGTGGAAGCACTCTACCTGTCATGGCATAGCATCTCTCCTGCTATTGTCTGTACGCTCTTATAGCGTCTGTAATAATTAATTAAAATCTATGAAATTTGGTATATTTTCGGCATGATAAAGTCATTTACTGATTGTAGATATTAAAAAAAAAAACTTATAAATGGCACGCAATTTAACTTGAATACTCGTTTGTGGCCGTGATAACTGGATAGATATAAGTGAATTGGTACAGCGTCGACTGACCTACTAAATAATAACACTGGCAACAAAAAGCCGTGTGATAACGTGTGATAAGGAGTGGAAAAAAATTGCAACAATTAAGAGACATCAGAATTGTCTTTCGTTATTCCGTCTATTTGTTCAACGTTCTCTTCCTTTCTCTATTAAATTGATATTAAAAAATGTAAATAATATATTTCACTTTCTATCCATTCATAAGTCATAACTGGCCTCCAAAGTCAAAACACACGTCACATAACCTTCATTTTGACGTCAAAACTCCGAACCTACTTCAGTTGTTCCCCCTGTTTCTACGCTGCGTAGAGTTTCCGTACTTTCACGTGTGAAACAAGTTGTAAGCCCAAGCACGAACAATTGACAACAAAGTATTCGTAACGTTATAGAATGAAAATTGTAGAGGCGCAGTCATGATTTTCACACAATAAAGTTACGAATACTTTGTTTTCAATTGTGCGTGCTTGAGCAACTGTCTCGTATTTGACGTGATTCACGTTGGCCCTGAAGCGTTCACGTGAATGATGAATCAGTATTGACTAGTTCAATGGTATAGACTTTGTTTATGATCACAAAGCTTGTGAGATTATTGAGAGCATCGCAAAGAATTGTTTCGTATCGAAACAACTCTTTTTTTTCGAGGGGAAAATCTTGGTAAGATCATCCTGTACTCTCTTGGGGATAAGAACTAGGGGGGGTATGTGGAGATTTCTACCCACTAAAAACCCCTCCACTGTGGTGGTGGTCCACTTCAACGCTATTGGAAAGCTCTGGGATCTCATCTAAATTACACCATTGTCGAATCATCTGCAGATTGTTTTAGTCTTTATATTAGAATATATTGGGTGCTGAAAATTGTATAAAAATATTAAGGATGCAGTAAGTAAAAATCTGTTTTTTGCGATGCTTTCAATAGTAAATAACCATCGAAAGTTTAAACCACGACGCGATGAAAGCCTAACCGGAACCCCAATTCTCCTAATGAACTTAGGCCCACCTGCGCAGATCTGGGTTAAAGTTAACCCTGGGTTAAATATCATGTTATCTCTCTCGTTATAAATACTAATTTATAAAAAAGAAGGCATGATACCAGGGTAAAAAGTACTTTTTCGGGGTAAAAAGTAGAATATGTTTTAATTCAGAGCCTAAACTACCAAAAATCGAAATCCGTTTTTCCGTATTTTTCCGTAGTTTTCGCGTGAAAGAGTAACAAACATCTATCCATCCATCCGTCCTCCTCCTCACAAACTTTTACATTTATAATGGTAGTAGGATTTTTATTACATTGTACACATATTTAATACACATTCATGACCCATGACCAGGCTCTCTAACCACTGAGCCACAGAGGTCGAGTTCTAGGTTCTGATAACTTCGATTATATGTAGTACACACCTATTCAAAGTTTAATCACATCAAGTTCATGCTCAGTTCTTTGTTGCAAAGATACATAAGAATTTCATTAGAACAAGCTGCGAAAATCCCCAATGACTGACGCACTGCCCCCACGCACTGTTTAATGTTTATCATCCGTGCCCTATATTTCACAATTCTTGTTAACTGTCTGAACTTTGTACCTACTAACTCACACACTGGGGATTCCCTAGGGATTCTTAGTACGTTCATTAATTGAAGTGATTATAACGACTTCAAAATGTTTGTTATTGTTATTGTACAAAATAATATTTCGTAGTCATGGCTACATCAGAAGGTCGATTCTGCTAATTTATTCCTGCTATAATACAGTTACGATCCAGGCCCGATATGTTTAAACTGCAAAATGGTACTTATACTCATTAACGTCAAACCAGCGTCAAACGTTATGACTGGTCCAAACTACAAATATCAGTTTATGATATCAAGATTCAAGACGATTTATATATAATCCAATAAAAAGATAACACACCTCTGTAAACACTAAGCTCAATGTAGTGGGAATAACCTGGGCCTTTAGTCAAAATGCGTTCGATAATTTCGACGGCGAAGTTCGAAAACAAAATGTATGGGATTTGACATAAGGCATCGCAAGCGACATGTCACTTAGCGATGCCTTAAGTCAAATCCCTTATATTTTTTTGTTTTACAAAACAAGATACAATTACAATACGTACAGATAAGTAAATTATGTACTAAAAGAATTACTAGAGATTGTATCCCTCTAGGAAGTGAACACAACATGCACGCCAACAATCATGTTCACCCTCGCCTATAGATATTTCACACCAAAATGCAACGCGACGAACGCGGTGTGAACTGATCCTAACACAATAATGCTATTTAATGCCACTTCATTGACAATCAAAATACAATTACCATTAATTTGGTCGTATTAAATATTTTTGGTTACAAAATGATTAAATATGACGCTGAACAGAGTATGTATGTATTACAAAGTACAATATCGAACTAAGGTTATTCAAGTTGTATCTCATTAACTTTATTTATATTACTTAGTCTGGCCATAAATACTGTTACAATTAAAAATAACCAAAATATTACATTTGAATTTGGAACCTGTCATTTTTATATAATTGTTCATTGGGTTTTCTCATTTTGGCGCCAATACATTGTACAATATTTTGCGATATTAAAATGGAGTGGGTGATAAAGAGAACCGAATCGCTGTGATTGCATTACAAAAAGTAGGTATGGAGCCAAATGCAATTTTTAAAACTCTCCATACGCTTGGTATTAGTAAAATGTTTGTGTACCGGTTGCCATTAATAGGTATAATGATACCTCCTCTGTTTGTGACAGAAAAACATCTGGCCGTCCACGTAGTGTACGTACGAAAAAGGTGGTCAAAGCAGTAAGGCAAAGAATTCGAAGAAATCCTGTCCGAAAGCATAAGATTTAATCTCGGGAGATGAAGATAGCACCTAGAACCATGTCGCGTATTTTAAAAGATGGCTTAGGACTTGCAGCCTATAAGAGACGTACTGGTCATTTCTTAACTGATAATTTAAAAAAGAATAGGGTGGTAAAATGGAAACAACTACTGAAGCGGTACGCAAAGGGAGGTCACAGAAAAATTTTGTTTACGGATGAGATTTTTTTTACAATTGAGCAACATTTTAACAAAAACAAAATAACCGTATTTATGTTCAAAGCTCTAAGGAAGCTTCCCAATTAGTCGACAGAGTGCAACGTGGGCACTATCCGACTTCAGTGATGGTTTGGTGGGGTATTAGCTTTGAAGGAGTGACTGAGCCATACTTTTGTGAAAAAGGTATCAAAACATCGGCACAAGTGTATCAAGATACCATTCTTGAGAAGGTAGTGAAGCCCCTTAACAACACCATGTTCAATAACCAAGAATGGTCCTTACAGCAAGACTCGGCGCCGGGTCATAAAGCTCGGTCTACGCAGTCTTGGTAGGAAACGAACGTTTCGGACTTCATCAGAGCTGAGGACTGGCCGTCGTCTAGTCCCGATCTTAATCCGCTGGATTATGATTTATGGTCAGTTTTAGAGAGTACGGCTTGCTCTAATTGCCATGATAATTTGGAGTCCCTAAAACAATCCAGGAAAGAGTGCGTGCTTCTATTGATAACTGGCCTCAACGTTTAAAGGACTGTATTGCAGCCAATGGAGACCACTTCGAATAAGCTTTTTTATATTTTAAATTGTTTTATATTTATGTATTAAACTAACACACTGTAAAAGTAATAAATGTTATTTGCAATAGAATTTTTTTTTTTCTTTGATTCGGTATTTATGGCAAGAAGAAGTCACCTAACTACTAAGCGTTTAAAATTAAATATACAAATTGTTTACTAAACTACATTTTTTTTTTAAATGATCTCTTTAAGAGTATTTTTAGAGCAGACGACAGAACCAGCAAATATATCAAAAGCTGTATTGATAGCATTATATGAGGAGCACATGCGGTACTAACGAACTTCGCCGTCGAAATTATCGCAAGTATCTTGACTAAAGGCCGATGTAGGTTACATACCGTAGACAGGTTAAATGGCATATAATAACAGGAAAACGTTAGAAGTAAGTTATTAATATAATAAAGGTTAACAGAATATCCTGTCGGTCCGTCCAGTATAAACAGTAATAATGCATAATAAATACCTGCTATATTTAACTTTTTAGGGTTCCGTTGAACTACAAGGAACCCTTATAGGTTTGCTCTGTCCGTCACATCTCACGTATAGATTTTATTTTGGGCATTATAAAATAATAATAATTTCCAATTTTAGGGGTGGTTGGCTTGTGAACTTTTAAAGTAATACATCTTGAAAATATATTATAGTAATACATGTTGAAAAATACTTATTGCACGATGATAGCTGATACTCACATGCTCTTGGTTAGGTTATCTGTAGGTACTTTACTAAGTACTCGGTTAGCACTTATGTAGATATTGTATTGCTATCTCGCTCTTGCGAAGAGACTTTTTGCCGTGAGTCTTGACCTACAAAATCTCTTGATCTTCCCTACTTCTAAACTCTACAACTTATTCCAGCATGCCGACAGTCGGCGCGACGACACACAGCCGTCACAGCCGCTGCTGGAGCCTACAAAAGACAAGCCCACACCGCCGCTCGCTGGTAAGACAACATACACAGATTGATGTATAATACAAAAATTTTATGTAACCCCATTGTCAAGCCATTAATTATCAAGCAGTAAGCGAGCTGATGATGAATCATAGCTTAGATTAACACTCTCGATCATGTCAGCTTTCAAACAAAACAAACTAGATCAAAATCGGTTCATCCGTTTGGAAGCTAGGATGCCACGGACAAACAGGCAGGTCAAACTTATAACACCCCTCTGATTTCGTCCGGGGTTAAAAACAACCCCTATTCGACAATATCCCAACCAACAACGCACAAACTTGGGACAGACACCTATTACAGTTGGTTATCTGTTACCTACCCCCTTACCCTTTACTCTTAGCTGACTTTACTTCTTTTGCGTGGAAGAGCATCACATTCAACATAGAAATGAAGCTTTCCTACCTGACTCCTACCACAGAGTAGATAATATATAATTTTTATATTTCAACACAAATCATGATACAGAACACGCTCAGAAATATTTTCCTTCTTAGCATCCATAGGAAATCCTGTCACTATTTAATATATTTTAATGGTAGGAGTGACACTTTTGCGTTTTTGAAATGTCGGACCAGTGTTTAAGTGATTTACGATTTCCAAATACAAACTACTTGGGCGAATCGGTCATCATCAAGTGTCTTCCGCATACCGATTTATTTGATGTTTACTCGTTCTGCTTCACGTGTCTCATTATTAATTAGGAATATTACGCAAACGGCAAATCTATCGTAGAGGGCGCCACCTCAATAACATAACGTAAGCATTGAACAAATCCTAAAGTGTCAAGAGTGTTTTGTTTTAAACTTAGTTTTTGCTTTAATAACTGATGCATAATATGCGCCTCTAGCGGAATAGATTGGCAGTTTTATTCCTAATGAGGATCAGTCATGTTTTTGGTGGGGTATTCAGACTTATGGCGACAAAAAAACAGTAAAAACTGTAAAGAAATTATTTAAATCAGACCAAAAATGACGAAGATACAGCAATTTTAATGCTTTAGTTCAAAAAACGCGCCCGAGAATGAAGCTAGTCGCAGTGACGACAGATCGTCGTCATCTCCCGTCTAAACACAACTAAAATATTTAACGCAAACAAAAACAATGCACGCGAGGCACAAGCCCCAAGATTCTGAGAATGAATACTTATGCAATACCTATGAAGTATGAAGTATGAGTACAATCCAGCCGTTGTCGCACGGATCCCGACAGATGACGTCATCGTAACCAATTCAGCGGAAGCGCGCGTTTCAAACTAGCCGTTCAGAAAAACTTTCATAAATTCACCATTTCTTGACGGACTTTAATAATTTAAAAAATAAAATGCTCAGTAAGTTAATACACATACGATGTACATAGTATAAAATCAGATTTGCTACCAAGTTATTGATCCTCATTGCCAAACTTTTTATTAAAATAAATATCTTGTATGACTAATGTCTATCCCTAGGTCCAGTTACTTTTATTTCGCTATCTTTTTCCCCAGGTCCAGAGATAGACGACCTGGGCGACACCCGGTCCAACACCCCCTACCTCGGGATCGACGACGGACTGCTAGAGGACAACAACAAACCAGAAGGACATGAAGGTACCAACAAACTTTTGTTATAGAATTGGAACAAAAGCTGGCTGTGCCGACTTACAACCAAATTCTGATGGCAATAGAGTGTGTGTTACTATAGCAATAATTTCAATAGCTGTTTGCCCGGAGGCGATTTGAAACTTTGACACCGAATGAAATGCATCTTCATGTTTTTATTGATGTTGGGGTATTCTTGCGATATGAAGGGATATTATTTTTGTTTTGATCAGACGATAACTAAAGTAAGCTTATTACAAAGTTTTTCTCTTACTCAACACTCCGGTGTCAATGGGGATAATGTATTGCGAACACAAACTGAGTAAATGCTGAAACACTGTATAACATAGGCAAAGCAACAAATAGTTTGCTTGATGGTAAGCGCTTACCGCCGCCCATGGATACCAGCAGCATCAGAGGAGGCTATGATTGAACAAATACCCTAACCAAAACCTTAAAAAAATAGGTTTTCTATGAATTACTTCAAAAGTTGTTGTTGATTTCGCCCAAAATAAGTTTAAAAATACCAGGTGTGGGACCAACTTATAAACCATATTGGAGGCCGATTACTCGAAAATGATCTATCATCTAAGCAAACATAGGAACAGACAGAAAAAGCGACTTCGTTTTATACTATGTAGTGATTATGTTTTGTTTTCGCGTGAGAATCTGGGACAATAGCTGCAGGTAGGTATACCTAGAGACAATAGCGTCGATGGGCGCTATGTTATTTTAATTAACATAATAAAATAAATATTATAAGACATACGTGGGAACGGTTACATGATAAGGACGAGTTTGACCGCTGTTCCAATTTAGTTATCACAGTAACCACTGACCAGTCGGGGCTAGTGGTCTGTGGTACATACACATATATACTAGAGTGGAAGATAATGAAGTACGAAACCGTGTAGAGATGAGGTGGACGATTAAGGGCAAGTGCCTGGGTAACCTTTTGGGAGCTTTGCTCGGAGTTCTGATAAATTAAAAAAATAAAAAGAATCACAAAAATATTTATCTGACCGGGATTCGAACCCACCACGTTCCGAATTTCTGAACGACGCAAAAATTACACATACGCATACCAAACTTCCAATCGGACTGACGTTGAAATTATCGATATATTTTTGCACGACGAAAGAAAAACAATATATAGCTTAAAAATGTACAGTTTCCAGGGATAAGAACTGGCCAGATCGATTTTTCTCCCCAAAAACTCCCCGCATACCTAACATAGATCTACTTGCAGCCGTTTCAGAGATTACGAGTGTAAAGCATAAGATATTGTTATTTTCAGACGAGAAGCCGAACGGTTCGTCGGAAGGCACGCACCCGATGCTGGACGAGGGCGTGGGCACCGACGACGGTAAATTGTGGCCATACGACGAGCCTGACTTTGCATACGGTGAATGGTTGCACATTAAGTTGCGCGCGCAGCCAGGGGGAGGAATTACTTCATCCTATTGGAGGATACACAATAGTTTTAGGGGTTAGTTTTGGCTTAGTTTGGCAGCTAACTATTATAGGGCATTTGGGATTTTGGGTGGTGGGATTACGCCCTTATGACAAAAAAATAATAACTAAAGACAGAATGAGATGATTTTACGTGCATCTTATTTAGCATAATAGCTACATTATTTAGTAGTAGAAGTAGAGTTTATTCTACATTTCCTGATTTAAGTAGGGGTTTGCAAATAAACTACCTCCAACCCGACACCTCCCACTGGATGCGCGTGCGACGCTGAAACATTTTGAGTCTTGAAACCCATGTTAATTACCTAAATATACCAAATACACGAGACTTATTCGTCTGCTGAGTGAGTTTTACATCATACGTATAATCAAAATTCAAATATTTATTATGTATGTTTATTCATTATTTCGACTATGCATGTATTTTTGCATGAATTACAATATTTAGTTATTTATAAGTATCTACGTTTATTTCCACATATCAAATTCATTGCATGTAATTTTTACTATAAGCTTGCATGTTTACTATACCTTTAGTACCTTTAATATATATTGATATTATATTTTTAGACGTTAAACAATATTTTTCTTCCTTCATTACCGTATTAGCATACAATGTTCGTTTGACTTAACGTTGATGATTTGCATCAACATTCCATCATAATTCATAAGGCAAGTGCGTTTACTATTGTTATATGTATTTATTGCATTATGAACTTAAGTCGTCAACACATGCATATTATGACGCATGCAAATACCGTGTGATAAGTCACAACGACATAGGCCGAGGCCATGACAAAGCGTTGCGACGACGCGACGCATCGTCAAAAGCGACGTCGCATTGCTATACAATTTCCTAGCCTCGCCCGCTCGACTACTCAAGTGAAGTTGCTAAGCAGCTTTTCTGTGCCTAATGTCTACTGCCTTCCTTATGAAATGATATGTTTTACCTACCTAGTTATTTTACTTAAGAGTATATTAAATCAATGATTTTGGTTTATTACAATCTACATCTGACTTTTTCTATGAATTTCTTCTATATTATTTAGTTTTTGATAAAATAGTTATACGTACTATTATGTCATATCATTACTTGCTCTATCTATCTCGGAGTACCTAGCTGCATCTCGTGTTTTTATTAAAGCTACTGGAATCTAACTTTATGCTTTGTTCATGCCGTAACCTTGATATATTTTGTCACAGATGGCAGATTGGAACCGCGCTTCGGGGAGGATGACAGACCCATCTCACCAATGATTCCTGCGGTAAGAATCGAACCTAAAGGTTCCGATATATGCGACCGCGACTCGCGACCGCGTCCAACAAACCAGCACCAGCAGCAGAACTCGATTCGAGTTCTTTGGTGTCCGGAAGTGCTTATCCGGGAGTTTTGTCGCTGTAGCGACATGTACTTTATACTGAGAGACAAAGACAAAACTTGACAATAAGCTATCTGACACTTAGGGTCAGTTCACAACGGGACGGAACGCGACCGTACGCGGCGCTGCATTTTTAAGAAAACTACTCCAAATTATTCAATACCTACACAAAAAGATACACGTTTCTAATGACATCGGAGTGCTAAGTGTGAGTTTTTCTTTTCTAGGTGGCGCTGTACAAATCACATACTAGGAATTTGTATGTGATTTGTACAGCGCCACCTAGTAATTGTAAACGCGACAACTAGTTCAAATTCCTACCCAAGTAACAATTTATCGTCGTACAATAGTTTAGTAAACGTTATTATAATATGACTACAGCTAAGGCACACTAACGTTTAAATAACGTATATAAAACGCGAGAAGGGCCTCGTTTATACGACCAACGTTGTTGTATAATCGTCATACAAAAGTCCCAAGTGTCGACGTTAAGAAATTACCACTTTCATCGCATAGTAGTTTAATCATAACTTTACAGCGACTCGTTCTGTCATATTGTGGTCGTACAGGTGATTTGAATGACTAAAACGGTTTATTTGAGTCAAGAAACAACACCTGTAAGACTGTTTTTTTTTCTCTTGTTAGTGACTGGTCACTTGTGGTTTTTGGCAAGAGATTTGAGTGCAAAATTATTTTTTTCCAAAAATATAAAAGATAAGTTATATCATGTTATTTAATTCTCATTTCCTGCTAATTGTAACTAATACCATTTAGTTCGACAAGGAATTTAAGTTTCATGATAATATATTTATGTAAATACTATTCAAATTCACACGCCGCTTCGTAGTTTTGTGTTTGAAACATGACGATATTTTTAATAAAAATATGTTTATTTCTAAAAATGGAAGACATGTTGCTTTTGTCGCATACTTACCTCTTTATGACGCTATAAAGACAGTAAGTTGTAAAAGCGCAGTGCAGATTACAAAAAAAAATATTATATTCAAGTAAGTATATCATTTTTAGAATTAAATTATATCAAACTTTCCATTAATATGGCGTTTCAAAGATTTGATCAAAAGTTAATTTTTAATTATTTTTAAAGGTTAAAATAAGAAGATAAAAAAAAACTTAATAAAATTTTTAAATTAATAATTTAATTTACATTTTCATAATTAATTTTTAATTACGATATTTTTAATAAAAATATGTTAATTTCTTAAAATGAAAGACACGTTGCTTTTGTCGCATACTTACCTCTTTATGACGCTATAAAGACAGTAAGTTATTTTAAGACCATGCAATACGCCATCCGCCATTACTATTAGGGTCCCACAGAAAAAAACCTTTTTAATTTGTCAATATTCACACAATATCAATTATCTTTAAATTTATTTCAGGCAAAAGCTGATTGTTGTAAAAGGGCAGTGCAGATTACAAAAATTTTTATTATATTCAAGTATATCATTTTTAGAATTAAATGATATCAAACTTTCCATTAATATGGCGTTTCAAAGTAAAAATTTGACTCAAATGCGTCAACAAGGTTGGTTGAAGTCAGGGCATGACTTTTAATCGACAAGATGTAAAAAAAAGTTATATTTATGTCGCAAATGAACAACCAAGTCACTCAAGTGTCTCAAATTGACTGCTATAAAACAAGATGGGGTTCGTTTTACAAACGTATTTACGAAAACGTGTATACAACTGCTTCATTATATAAACGTCATATATAGGTTTTTCAATCATCCAATTTGGTCAGTTGAAATCGTTTATTAGACTGCGACTATTGCTTTGTCGTACAAACGTTGAAGCTAAAACTGTAATATAACGTCGTGTAGTTTAGCCTTGTCGACGTTTCTATCAGCTGTGGCCTGTTTATTATGACATATTGATCGCACGACTAAAACGTTAAATTAAAGACGTTTAAAGGACCTACTAGTCACCTCATTACTATTGTAAAACTGCAATACAACTAGAAATCGTACAAGCCTCGACTTATATGACGTTTCTGTTTGTTGAGTAGTAAACGCCAAACGCATTCACGATCGAATGTGAAAAGAAAAACTCACACTAAGCACTCAGTCATACACTGCACTACTTTACATTCGAACTCTTTCAAAGAAACGTGTATATTGTTATGTATTGAATAAAGTTACATTTTGAATAGCTAAGTACCTGTGTTATAAATGCTGCGCCTTGTCGAGTATCGTTTACTTTCGGTGAGAATTGACCCTTAGAGTAATTATTACTTACTACGATCTTGCAGCTATGTATTTAATCTAATACATTGTTAGCACAAAATAGAAACCAATAATTTTCAGTGCCCATTTTCATTCAAAACAGCCTTTCCGACTTGTGCTTGTGTAATGGAACGTTAATAATACTTAGAATTCAATGTGTAGGTGTAGAGCCCTGTATTTATTCAGAGCGCTTTGTGATTCCAGTTGATTCCCGATGTGAACACATACCAACAGAAGAAGAACCTCGCTCAGGGCATGATGGACCTCGCGCTGCTGTCGGCCAACGCCAACCAGCTGCGGTACGTGCTGGAGTCGTCCACAAGACATCCGTACTACTACCCCAGCTTGACGTTCATCACGCTTAGTATTATATTCCAGGTTAGTTGCTCTAAAATTACTGAATGAATGTGTAATTCTGGTTGAAACTGGTTGGAACTTCCTAAATGTAATCCACGCTTACGTACCAACTTACGGAGCTCCTGGACCTCCACTCTCCAGTGGTTCCACCTCTCCGGCTCTAAACGGAGGTTGTCGGTTCTGGGGGCTTGGACAAAACAACAGTATAAAAAAGCTGTTGTTGCTGTAAAGTCGGTTTACTGACGATAGTTGAACGTGACAACGTCAACAACAACAACAATAATAATAATAATAAAATAATAATGAGGTACCGGCAATGCGAGGTAACGCTGGTACTTGGTAACAGTAACAGGTAACGGTACTTGGTAACAGTACTTGGTAACGCATGATTCATGTTTTTTCGTGCGTGCAGCCGGCTCCATCGAATTATAAGACGTTATCACGTCAAAAACTATAACAAAGTAAGAAAACATTAAAATGTTTGGGATTGACACACTTCGTCGCTAAATCACGTGGTCAATTTCATACCTACATTTTATTTGTTTACTAACTTCTAAGCTACTTTGTCTAAGCCCCCTGTTGTCATATCTGGTGGATAACTTTATTCTCTACTAGAGTTACTAGAGAACATCATTTATATATAAAGGCTTAGTAGGTATAACCGAAATAAGCTGGTAAGCCCAAACAATATATAACAGAGAAGAGCAAACATTTTTATGTTCTACTCGATGAGGATTACCACCACGCTGACTTACAGCATGTTATGTTTCAGATCGCGGTGGGCATAGGCCTTATAATGATCAGCCGGTACAACGTGAAAGACGAGAAGGAGATCTGCAAGGCGGACAAAATCAACAACATGACGGTATTGGGTGTCTTCCTCATAACCATAGTCAACGTGTTCATCACTAGCTTTAGCGTGGCCACGCCTAATAGCATCAATTCGGTGGTACAGACTGTACAGCAGGCTGGATAACCAAACTCAAGGGCAGTAATCATAATTCATAAGGCGTTTGTTTCGTTTGCTAGTTAACAATTTGACCAAGAGTTTGGCGTACCTACGTTGTTAAAGGCGTTAACGCGTTTCGCCTAATTCTTAACTGTCTTATGGCAAACGAAAATAAGGTGCTTGTAAATATTGTGATGCCTTTCTCGTGGCAAATGTTTACACATACGGTATATTATTCAAACGCTACTTACGTGGCTCTCAAGTCATAATATGCTTTTTATTCTGCCTGTGATTTAGGCGTGTCCTAACATTAAGTTGGTGCAAACTGCAACAGAATGAGTTCCTCACAGAATATTGGGCATGTCTACTTAATGCAAGAAGCCGTCTTTGTCTTGACTTTTAGATCTCGCACCCACGGGAGTTTTTTTGTGGTTGCAGGCGCAACACAAAAAAATCGGCACTGTAATAATTAGAACTCTGCGCTAAACAACAGAGCTGAAAGTCCATGTGTTAAGTGTCAGATTTGTCAGCTCTACACTATTTCAGCTCTATTGTATTTACCGGAGAGTTCTATTTACAGTGCATATTTTTCTGTCGCGACCACAAAAACTCGAGGGATACGTTCCCTCCGGCTTAGGACGAGCGTTCACTTGAGTCACGACAATCCTTAAATAGGAAAATTTTGCTAGATGGTCAGTTAAGGACTTTGAAGGTCAGAATCTCAATTCAACGTGAACTCAAAAAATCCTAAATTACTTAATATGTGCCTACCTACTTAATATTATGTAGGTAATTTGACTGATTCAAATATTTCTAGGACGTTTTCTTATCGCGGTGTAAGAGTCAGATGAGCGTATCTACATTTTCTCAAATTTTACAGGAGAGCAATAAAAACGCGAAAATTTGCTAAATCAAACTTTGAAAACACTTGTTATGTAGTCCTAATTTTTTTTAAATTAAAAATTAACCGGTAATCATCTTTATTTATTATGAAAGTAGGCAAAAATTCAAAAACAATTTTAAGGCAATGGAATTATGAATAAGTACAGAACAGGGATGCGCGAATATTTACATTTTCTAAAAATATTATTGCAGAAACGTTTGTATTGCCCTAACTAATATTATTGCAGAAACGTTTGTATTGCCCTTACTAATATTAAACTAATTAAAGCTCATTTAACGGTACTCGTAATACGTTTTTCTAGTTTTATACATGTACGTAGTAGAAACATCATTTTCAACCATTTTCTACTACATGTAGGTATGTAGTAGAAAATGGTTTTTATACATATTCGTTTATTTGGAATTTGTGATAAGTGTATTGAAGATATTGTTACGTCGTTTTGGCATTACATAAAGGACCACACTCGGATCTGATTTGTTAACAAAAAATAATTTTGATTTTTTTGTAGTTACGTTCATCCGGTTCTTATACAGCGTTATGTTACTCTGGTATACAATTGAATAACGCTTGTTAATTAACTTTAAATATTTAGGTATTAGGTTAGTGGTAAGAATTTTGTATGGGCTCAATTTTATACCTCAATGTAAATATACTGATTCCATATGTAACCTACCCAGCAGGCTTAGCATGCGCACCCTAGGCAAGGCAGCAAGATCGATGCGTCGTCGTTATGAGAAACAGCATTTCTTTATTTCCCGAGAATGAGCTCACAAAATGGCCTCTTTTGGCCAATGTCAAATAGTCTAACAATAATGTCAACTACCACATCATGGCGGTCCAAGACAAATAGTTTCTTTACGTTCATCGTTTTTGACAGAAGATTCCCGGCAGCCATTTTAAAAATATGTCTATTTAGAAATGTTGAATTTAGAAATGGATTAAGAACTTTTTTGCAACGAACAGTTTTGGATAGAATATTTCTTCTTTAAAATTATTTCTCCGGATCGCCATGCTATGCCCGCTGGTATTGCCTTACATCACACATTACTTCTATTAAGCAATAATTTTAAGATCTGATTTTTGAATAATTTAAAATAGTTCTCATTTAGAGAAGAGAGAATCAGAGCAATATTGTAAATAAATAAAAAACGATTATTTAACCGATTATGACATTAACACTACAAATAATAGAAATCCTTAATATAAACGATAAATATTTTAAATCTGGATTGTACGTTTACACATAATATAGGTGCTTATTTATGCTATTATTGGATCCAAAATATTCGTATCTATTTATGTACCTAATTAATTTTATACATGTCAGATAATTTTACAATAAAATGCATTTATTTAGTTTTTTTATGTGAAAACATAATATTAGAATGTTTAAAACTTTATACTAGCTTTTTATACGAGCAGTCGCGGACACCCGCGGTGTACCACTTCTGAACCTTATTGCTATAGTGATAACTAGTAAAGTCGAAATGTGGTACACCGCGGGTGTCCGCGACTGTACAACTTTATTGTTCCTGTTAATAAATTATTTTGAAAGAAAAAAATTTGTTAATTTAAGACTTATATGGTTTACTCATGGATGCCACTGTCACAAGTGGACTAAATTGAAATGGAACCGCGCGGGATTCGGGAAGCACCAGCTTTCAGATATGTTATTGATTGTACTGTAGGTTCTTGGTGGAAATTCATGTTTCACAGTAATAACACACAGCACTTCGTGCACTGTTTCCACTTTAATAAGTATTTTACAGTAATTTCAAGTAAAAAAGAAACATCGAAATCGGTTCACCCAGTCGCAAGTTCTGAAGCAACAAAAAAAAATCACAGATTTCGTGCCTCACACGACTATCGAGCACATTGGAAATGAATCTACGGAATTTGAAAAAATATTGTTGCTCAGCTACGAGCATGTCGGCATAATACGAGGGCGGGTCAATAAGTCCGTGACTTTTGGAATAAAACACAGATTTTTTGATAAATAAATAATTTTATTTTTCAACGTAGTCCCCCTTGAGCTCTATACACTTTGTCCAACGCTTCTCCAATTTTTTTATCCCTTCCAAAAAATATGATTTGTCGAGGTCCTCAAAATAGGCCTTTGTTTGCGAGATGACTTCATCATTGGAGTCAAATCTTTTTCCACTGAGCCATTTTTTCAGGTTTGGGAACAAGAAGTAGTCACTCGGAGCCAAATCTTGAGAATAGGGTGGATGTGGGAGCAATTCATAGCCCAATTCATGGATTTTTGCCATGGCAACTGCACATGTGTGCACCCTTGCATTGTCTTAGTGAAAAAGAACTTTTTTCTTGGCCAAATGAGGTCGGTTTTTTTTCAAATCCTCATTGAAGCGGTCCAATAAGTTGGCATAATATTCCCCATTAATTGTTCTTCCCTTTTGAAGATAGTCAATGTGGATTATCCCACGTGCATCCCAAAAAACAGTCGCCATAACTTTATTGGCTGACAAACCCACCTTGGCCTTCTTTGGCGCCGATTCACCCTTAGAAACACACTGTTTTGACTGTTGTTTGGTCTCTGGTGTGTTGTGATGGATCCATGTTTCGTCCACGGTTAAAAAACTCCTCCATATTGTGATTAAACAACGCCAAACCTTCCTGTGAAGTTGTTACACGATTGCGTTTGTGGTCGACTGAGCAAACGCGGCACCCATCTTGCGGAAAGCTTTCTCATGCCCAAGTGATCATTCAAAATTGAAACCACTGAGTCATGCGAGATGCCTATGGCTTCCACAATCTCTTTCACTTTCAATCTTCGGTCGGCCAACACCATATCGTGAATTTTTTCGATTGTTTCGGGTGTAGAGACCTCAACTGGGCGTCCAGGACGTTCGGCATCTTCAGTGCTTGTAAGGCCACAACGGAATTCAGTAAACCACTTTTTTACCATTGAAATCGATGGTGCAGAGTCCCCATAGTATTTATCAAGCTTAGCCTTGGTCTCGGTAATGGTTTTTTTTCGCAAAAAATAATGCTTAATAAGCACACGAAATTCACTTTTTTCCATTGTTTCCTTAAGTTACTGGATAGTCTGATAAAGATAGCTGTAAAACACAAACTAACTGACGCAGCAAGTTCAAATTTTGATAGGAGTCAACTGACAGATGCCTGTTGACAGGAGTAGTGTTTCTTTTTCAGTAAGGAGGTTAGAAATTCAAAAAGTCACGGACTTATTGACCCGCCTTAGTAGGAAAAGGTTACACAATAAAACTACAACGTTAAATTATAATTATTTTATTCTTAGACTAGCTTCTTGCCGCGACTTCGTACGCGTAGATGTTGAGGCGACTAATTTCGTATTATTTTTAGAAAGAGACTTTAATTATGCTAAAAATAAATTCAATTAAATGGTAAATGGTTTAAGACTGTTTTATTATTAAAGTTCATTATGCTATTGAAGGACCTCTTTATACAACATTAACTGTATTGCTGTGCGGAGCAAGGATCACCAGACTGCTAGCCGAACTTACTCTGGAACACGCAACATAGAACTGTCAGTGTAAAAAACAGTTCTCTCTTAGGTCTATCTTTTCACTTTCTTTGACTGCCCCTGAGCTTTATTGATGGTCATTGCGAAGCATACTTTTAGGGGATTCTGCAGTCTTTTAAATACAAATGGATACTCTGATGGGATTAATGGTATTTTAGGTATGAATAGTTTCCCCTTGAGCACATTTAGTGAGTACAGTAGCCTCGACAATGTTGCGACGGAGAACAGGAGTATATCCTGGAGATGCTTAAATTCGTCATCAAGAATAGCCCGGATTCTTTTACGCAATTAATAAATAAGTACTTATTCCACGAAATATCATCGGAATATTGATTATTGATAAAAACCCAAGACGTCTGTTTTCCTTAAAAGTACTTATTGTATGTGTGTAAAAATATACAACAAGGTTACGACACACATAAAATGTTTAACATATAATCGATCTGTTAAGAGAGCTACAAAATGCTGGCAAACAAGAGTTACAGTCTGAAAGAATTCTTACAGTAGTAAATTTACTTGTTTAGTTACAGATACAATATTTATGTGTCACCATACAATTGTAAAAACCGTTAGATTGTAATATAACTAGAGAGATCAAAATATGTCGACAGTCACTGACAGACAGACTGTTTAACGAACGGTGTATTGGAGAATTTAAATTGATTTCGTGTTTAAAATAAGTCACAGTTTTAGAATTAAGTAATTTATAAAATATATTAACTACTTAATTCAGGAGACCCCCGGATACAGAGATATTAATTGTTGAAGTTTTGAGGTTATGTAGTTATTTATTTAATAATTTCGACCCTTGTTAGTGATTTGGGGGGTAAATATAGTTGGGTGGTTGGGAGTAATACTATCTTCCTTCTTTTTTTATATGTTCAAAGACATTTTGAACGTAATAAAAATTATCTAACCTAACCTAACCTAACTCATTTTTAGAATTCCGTAGTAATTAGAAGGAACCCTTATAGTTGCAAGTTGATCTATGAAAAGTAATGATTTATCACCCTCTGTTTTTCATATTTAAAAGACGTTTTGAACGCAATAAAAATGTTCTAACCTAACCTAATCCAATTTTTGAATTCCGTAGTTGGGGAGAGTTGTGACAACGTTATTTCGTGCCAGGTTTTTGTGACGGTGTGGCCGTGTTACAACTTTTACGCAAAATAGAGCTCTGCAAAGTGTTTTGACACAAAGATATGGAAAACGAAATGTCAAATGTCACAGAAACGTCAACATGGCCAAATATACAATTTTCAAAATTATTGTATTCTTTTTTTATCGAGAAAACTACGGATCTTATAATTTTGAAAACTTGCGAAATTACTTTTATAACAAAATACCTTTAAGCGGTAAAATTACCAGAAACCAATTAATAGGACAAATGGGGGATATTATTCAAAACTTTAGCCATATCCGATATTGAGAATGTACCTCAACCAAAACTCGGGAATTCCTGATATTGTTAACCGAGATGAATTAACCGTAGAGTTACAAAAATATTACAGTGAGCATAATAATATGAAACGCCCAAAGTGAAAAAAAAAACTATTTAGACCTGCTGTATCCCATTCTTAACGCTATGGACATAAAACTGCCTATCTACTGTAAGACCGACCATTCAGGGACAACCTACGGACACACAATTTGACGAATTCCAGTTCCATAAATTATAATATACTTAACGAAAAATAATGCGTAAAATTGTAAGGAGAATTTTTATTTCACAATCTGTCGACATATTGTAATCTCTCTAGTTATATTACAATATATAATCGGTTTTTACAATTTTTCGGTCACATGTGCACTGAAATAATTTGACATGACGTAAAATTTAATTAAAACAATTGTCCTTAAACTAGGGAAAGTTTAGGGAAAATATTATGACATGATATCTAGATCATTTATTGTAAAATCTTATCATATAATTATTATTATGCATTATTATTCATTATGTAAAATATTAGTGTTTCAATTGACGTAAGTATATAATATTAAATGTAATTTGCGAATGTTTGAAATTATAGATACTCTTAAAAATAATTGTCAATTATAATGTATTGGATTTAATATTGTGTTGCACACCATCAAGGGGTAGTATGAAAGATCAAATTATTTTTATAGAATAAGACCACATTATTGTAACTTCATTCTGGCAATAAATTAATTATGAATTATGAACTTTTATCTGGAGTCAGGTGCCATTGCACAATATTGGAGGCTTAATCTTTCTTAATAATATAACTGGTGCTCCAATATTCAAACAGATATAATGTGTTGGAAGACCTGTTGGATTTAGAAGAAATGAAACTCCACGGGATAGTTTACTGCATCATAAGTTTGTACTACTTAAGCCACTGACTTATATTGTTCTTCATCAACTTCAAATGACTTGAAGTTGATGAATGAGTTAAAGTTAAAGGCTTAAGTAGTACAAACTTATGATGCAGTAAACTATCCCGTGGAGTTTCATTTCTTCTAAATCCAACAGGTCTTCCAACACATTATCTCTGTTTGAATATTGGAGCCTAACCTTTCTATGGGCTTTGTCATAAGATTGGTGACATCAGGGTAAACTGCGTTAGTGACTTCTGTAAGTGATGTCACCACTGTTGCCAAACTTTGCGGAATAGTAATTTTACCATTAATTGTAGGGAATACGCCATTTCCTATTGCTTAAAATTTTCAGCAGACTTCACATCTCAAATGGACTTTTATGTTTATTATTAAACCGAGCTTTTGTGTGTCACTCCATTTGTATGATGACTTTAAAAACGACTACCTCATCCACTCGTGTGCCCCTGGGTACTACGAGTATCAAAATAAAGAGCTTAAAGGGAACATTCCAAAAATTACAACAATATTTTTTTATAAAAAGCTATAACTCGACTACGTAAATTATACTTATAGCCTATATTACTTTACTTTAGGGCTATTATTACGAATCTATTGACACGTCATTTACTAAAATCGGACCAGTAGTTAAGGCTCTACGATAGAATAAACATACATACATAAATAGCCTGCCAAAATTATTACCCTTCCTTTTGGCTTCGCCGTAGTCGGGTAAATAGTAAAATGGTCAAGCATGAGTCTGACTCTGAAAAAAATACATTCATACCCCTGTTCACCCCTTTAGGGGTTGAATATCAAAAAATTGTAAAATACGTGTTAACTTATTTTCTTTTAGGACTACATTTACAAAGTTCCAAGCCGAAATGCTCATTTAATATTTTTTCTCCATATACAGTTTCATACCCCTTTTTACCAATTAATATATCGAATTTTAGAAAATATTGAATTAGAGTTTTAGTAGATCATGTCAAAGAGCAATATCACGAAATTTCAAAAAAAATTGACCACAAACAAAAAAGTTACATACAAACGTTGATACCCCTTTTTACCCCTTTGGGGGGAGAATTTCGCAAAATCCCTTCTTAGTGGACCTATAGTCACAAAAGGAAATATTACGTTTTCGACATTCAGTAGTTTTGCCTCGGCGTTGATGAATCAGTCAGCCAGGACTCGGGACAGTAATATTATATAAGTAACTAATATACTTAATATAAAAAAAATTGAAATCCACTTCCCAAGTAAATATGCACAAGAGAGCATGAAATAAAACTTATTTTCTACATAATTCCCCTTTTAAATTTGGGTAAAATTTTAATTATTTCTCTACTAAATCTTCATAATTTTTGAAGTCTTGAAGTCGCCCGAAGCCCGACAACAACATCCTGATTAAACAATATTTAAAGTAGAACTCACGTTCGAGTTGGCTGGTAGCCAAATGTGAAAGGGGAATTATTTTTTGTATATTTTTACTTTGGAAGTCGGATTTCATTTTTTGTTTAAAAATAATATTATTTCTCTTTTTAGTTACTTATATTTATTAAGTATATTAGTTTAACCACATTTAGTAAACACATTTTAAGAAAGGTACAAATATAAAAAAAGCTTCCGCTATTCTCACTCTCACGACCAAACAAACTCGAGCGTTATTTTATGCCAGTTTTCTGAGAGGCCGTGGTATTTCCCCAAATAAGCATTACCGATATGTGGACCTAATAAACAATCACCGTTGATAATAATAATTAGACACTGTATTATTAATTAATTATTATTATCTATTGTAGTAGTTAGTCCGCGGAACAAATTTTGCAATAAGCATTAAATATTATTGATATCGGTGCACAAATCTCTGATGAGTAATGAGTACCTATGTCATCCTAAAAATATGTTGGTGTTTCGTGTGATGATGGTGGTAACGATGATGGTTAATGTAACTGACATAGTGGCATATATGCTTGCAGTTCTATTAACAACGCCGAAATCCTCAAAACAGCTATATATAAGGAGTCGGGAGTTCTGTTCAGAAGTTTGGATCCAGGGGATCAGAGGGGATGAACAGAACTCCTATTAAATTACCTATTAATACCTTGGTGCAAAATCTTACTTTTTGGTAGCATATGCTTGGACTACTACAGAAAAATTTGAAATCGCCATATTTGTCCATATAAATTTTGAAGAGTTCCCTAGATTTGTCACGGATCCCATCACCAGGTCACCACTTTGGTACCCTTTACATCAAAAAAAGAAGTTTGAAAATCGGCCCACAGACGGCGGATATCAGACAGACGTAAGGGAGTCGAAATTATTGATATATTGTTGCACGACATGCATATATTGCTTACAAATACTCAGTTTCTTGGGATAAGACCTAGCTAGATCGATTTCTTCCCCAAAACTCACTGCGTACTAAAAAATGTAAATACTTGTAGACATTGTCGAGATTCAGACTATATACATATCAGATAGTCTGGGTTAGAGTAGGTATAAGATATTTAATATTTTTTTTCAAAAAGGTTTGGCTACGGGGCAAACCCTTAACCCGATCGTATTTGTTTTAGGCTCAAATTGTAGCTGACTAAACTGTCCTCTGGAGTTTTTCTTAAATTTTTGATATCATTCTTCGTTTTCAAAATATCGAGCGCCAAAATCGAAAATACGGAAAAAAAAATTATTTTTGTTCACTATTTCGGCCATTGTCGTTTTTACTTTCTCGAATAATTCTTTTTGCACCTTATAGCTCTCGTGAATCTCGTCTTTTGAGCCTTTTTTTAATAATATCATATCTTCACAACTCTCCGAGATACAAGGGAATCGCATTTTTTCGTGAAATCGGCCCCTATACTGGAGCGAACGAAAAGAAATTTCCAATGTCAAAAATACAGTCCAATTGAGAACATAATCCTTTTTTAAGTCGGTTAAAAATAATACAAAACTATTTTTGCTTATTAAGTATATTTTGTGTCGTAATGAAAGTTTCAAAATTGAAATCT
This sequence comes from Phengaris arion, assembly GCA_963565745.1. Classification (NCBI taxonomy): domain Eukaryota; kingdom Metazoa; phylum Arthropoda; class Insecta; order Lepidoptera; family Lycaenidae; genus Phengaris; species Phengaris arion. The sequence continues at coordinate 17,003,198 of OY751449.1, read as the reverse complement.
ATCATAGATATTTGATTTGTATTACATTAGATATTAATTAATATTTATTGTAATACAAATTTTATATATATGTACTTAGTAATATTAATAAAATTAATTTCTAAAATGTTTATACCTACTACGTTTTGACTGTTAAAAAATATTATTTATTGAAATTGCTATCTAATATTATGATATGATAAAAATATATCACAGGAACTTTATTAAAATGTACATAATTATGAAAGCGTTCTAATGTAGGTAGGTAATCATAAATTGATTGTCAATACATTTATGAAAAAAACTATCCCGGTTAATGGGTAGTTTAACATTTAGTAACCAATTATTTGAAATATTTATTTAGTAATCTGTGGTTTTACCTGGAAATTTTTGTGGCAGTTTTGAAAACTTGCAATAGGTATGTATTCGAATTTCAACTTTGCCACCTCGAAACGTGGCCGCTAGCGTCGCTAATTTGAAAAAAAAGTGTGTGTGTCAGCTCCGACGCACGACTGGATTTTACTCTTAATTTGGTGTGCAATGCACCACGATGCGGCGCGCAAGATGACACGTTTTGCTCATCAGCAAAATCCGACGGGTCAACAACCGCCGCTGCCTGCTCACCGTTTGCGGTCGAGCTGAAACCGAGGACACCAGCGACTCCGAAAAATTACGCAAGTTTTGTCGTTGGTCCCACCGCACCCCCGCAGGCGAAGACAAGAGGGATGGAGGTACGCCGCAAGGCTGAGCCTCTTCGAACCGTCAAGAACGAGAGCAGGAGGTGCCCCCATTTTCTCGACCAAATGACTGGGTAAAATATGAATAAGTTTTTGTAATCGTTTTGATAACGATTATATTTTATTAAAAAATCTCGCTGGTTTTATTTCATCTTTAAAAAGAGATGAAAACTGAAAAGAGATAACTAATCAACATTTCTTCTAAAGTATATAATCAACATTTCTTCTTAAGTATAATATGAAAAAGAAGTAATTTTCAATGTAATAATTATAAATAAAAATATTTACGCCACGGATACACAATAAATATTGCTGTCAAATAGCTTTTCCAACGTATATAACGTGTATAAAACAGCGAGCTTTTCTAAATCTCGCTATTTTTATACAAAATTGTCAAGTATCGTTACGTAACTCAGCAAAACTATCCAAAAAAGGTTCCTGCTACCGATTTAGTTACTTTTACGCCCGCTAGAGGCGCTGTCATGGTTTTCATACATTTTTTTTAGTTTCGTTTTTTGTCGTTGTTTCGTTTCGTATACGTTACGATATTCGCAAAATGTTCCTGCTTGGGCTACCAATGTCCAATATGTATTAGCATATCCGTGGTGTAAATATTTACACCACGAGCGAGAGCGAGAGGGCGAGACGTGAGTCTAATTAATGTTTCTTTTAATTTTCGTAACGCCAGTAAGATGACTACTTATTATCGTTAATGAAAACGAAATTTATTCACCTCATTATTTACTGAAAAATACAATTTTACTGTTATTTCTTTATTGATTTTATAAAACAAGTCTTAAATTATTAAACTTATTATTTTATATGACGTAGCTCCGCTTGCCGCAAAATTGAAGGCAGAGGCCTCTGGCCTTATGTAACAACTTGGATGAAAATAATGTAGGAATGAAAATAAAACACAACAAATTAGAATCCAAATGTATTTAATACAAAAAGGAATAGAGTAAATTGTCTGGTTGCAATATTAAAATTTAAAGAGGGAAACTTCTCTCTTGCCCGGGACTACGGTACACAAGGGCACAGACCAACACACGCCACGTCACGATCGCTAACATATACCCCTGCCAAATTGTCACACAAATGTAACCAAATCTACCATTCATATATAGGCAACACTTATATTAATATTGTAGTGGCTACATTTATTTGTAAATTCACCCTGCATATGTTAGTGCTCGCGCATTTACAATTTCGACTTGAGCGACCAACTTACACTCGCTTTGTGTGCGAAAATTTACATTTATATCTAATACAAGCATTTCATTTATCAGCTAATTGAATTAGTATTCTTCCACTCGACCAATGTGAAGTGCAGTGCCCGGCCGAAAATAATGCACATCGGACCTTTGAAAAGAGATATTCGGTTAGTGTCGGCCTTGTGGAGCATCATCTCTGTCCAACACTGCCGATGTGACATGACTGTCACAGTTTTGTGCGTAAGTGCATGTGCGCACTGGCAATGAAATTGTCTGTCGCAGACCATTTGTATTCCGATTATGAACTTTAGCGCAGTCAAAATATAATTAACTTTTTCGCAAAACATGATTGTTTTCCTATACGGTCATGTTTTGCGGAAAAGTTGACTATTTCGCGTGCGCTAAAGTCGATAATCGAAATGCAAATGGTGGAGGAAGGAGTTTGTTGCCAGTGCGCGCACAGCTAATGAGAAAACGCTGTAACACGGCCGACACGAGCCGAATATTTCATTTTTAAGGTCGATGTGCATACCTTTTTGGCCGGGTACACCGGTGCGCGAATCCAGAGCACTCCACGTGTCCCAGTACACCATCCAAAAGTAAATAAAGCAAATATATTAAATATAAAACAATTTATATTTAGGAACAAACTCTGAGTATGCTTTCATATTATAATTATGTTTATTTATTTCACAAGATAATATTAGAAATTTGCACAGCAAATTTTAGAATCAAAATCGGAAATCGCAAGGGGCAGAATTTTGTGACCAAAAGTGCATAACATATAATTTCTCTACAATACGTAAATAAAATCAATTCTCATTAAAAAAGATATACAAAATAATACACATACATTATACATCCGTTCATACAATTTGCATCGAATATACGTAGCCGCTAAAATTCACAGTCTTATTATTATATATAAGAGTCTATTCTACGCATGGGGTCCGTGCTCGACTTTGGCAAAACTGTACGTTCGACATCTGCCTTTCGATGGAGGTATTCAAAAACGGAACGAAAGATGAGTATGACTTAGCGCGAAGTTTATATAGCGCGATCAATAATAAAAAAACGTATTAGGTATCGAAATTGTATTGAATGTAATAGTTAAGTACAGGTCGCGAAAAACTTCTAGTCCGCTATAAGTAACTACGCGTTTCTTTACGCAAAGGATTACCCTTCCCTTAATTACCTTTTTCGAAATTCTTACACAAGACTTGTCCTACCAGTTACGACAGTCATATATAAATCAATGACCTCATAAAATATCTGCACAAAGACCCGTGTAGTAACTTCAAAGCAAACTGGACTAGCGCGATCTGTACCAAGCACTGACGGTTGTTGCGTGTTTATATGGCGTCAATGTCGACGTCGATGTCCTCATCATCATCAGGCTTGGGCTTGGCGGCAGGCGTTGCTACGGGCTTGATGGGCGTCACCTTGGCGCGGTCGTCGTATTCGATCTGGAAAATTAATGTGAGACTTTATAAAATCGTACTAATTGTATAAATGCGAAAATTGTATGAACATTTGATATTTTTTCGCTGTTTCACGATAAAAAAAAATATAATTTCATCTGAAATCAAAATTATTTGCAAACAAACGCTCTTAAGTATTGTCACATCTAGAGTAGGTGGTAAATCTTTTCTTAGCGGATGCAGATCAGAGACATTAACACAATTCTTTGTCATGTTGGCAACACTGTTATGTATACAGTGCATGTATCGACTTGATATTCATGAAGGTATAGGTTGTAAATTGTTAGTTCCAAGTCACAGTCGCCTTTTATATACAAAAAGAAGCTTACCTCAATGTCCTCCTCGCTGGCGTCGCTGTCATCCTCGGATGAGGCCTGCTGCAGCCAGTCTATGAAGGGCTGGGCCTTCTTGAGCACCTCGGCCACCGTCTCGCGGGAGGCGTACTTGCGGGACGGCTTGGCGGCCCAATCGAGGATGGTCTTCTCGTCCACTATGTCCTCGTCGTACAGCAGCTGAAACGTTGCCATGTTAATTACCTCGCCATATTGCATTCCCTAATATTTTCCCTTATTCCATTCACGAAACACATTCCGGCTTGTTGTGTCGTATGTAATATAAAGTGAAGCGCCCTCAGCAGTAAGTACTGGCTTTTTTATCATCCTGGTTGGGCTTTATATTCACACTTTTAATCCCGAACGATGTATTTCTGGTAAGACTGATATTATTTCTACGCTATCGAAGTGGCGGGTTACTGGCGCACACTTAGCGTTCGCACCGAGTAATCAATAATCACGGCATGATATCGTCAACCTTTCGGCACTTACAACGCCAATTAAATTACTTAGATTAAGATTTTAATTACGACCAGCAACTATAGAATCGTAAAACGTATGTGTGCGTGCGCGCACCTTTAGTATGGCGGGCACTTTGGGCAGCAGCGCGGCGTCGTGATGCGTCATGGCGGTGAGCGCGTGCAGCGCAGCGCGGGGCGCACGCGGGTCGAGGCGCGCGAGGCGCAGCAGCAGCGTGCGGTGTTTACGCACGTCCGCCGCCAGCGCGCTCGCGCGCACGACTACCTCGAACGCGACGAGCAGCGCTTTGGACTTCACCTCCAGCCTGTAACCAGCATTATTAGCTGCTTGTGTTATGCATACTTCAATTGCTCGATACACTTCTGACCGACAGGGCTGATCAAAATATTTTTTTTACATTTGCCAAGTAGTAATGCTTCAATATATCTGAGTATATTAATGAAACTAAATAGTTTAGATGTAGTCATCATCCCTATTCACTATACAATCGTCGATTCTCGTACTCCGAAAATGTTTATTCTCGTAAACGTCAAATGCACACGTTTTGACGACGCGAACAATACATGATACTGAGACTAAATCGATACTTCCTTTTGAACACATTTAAGTGCGAGAATTGGATATTTGGTTTTATTCAACACATCCGTGCAGCATGCAATTTCATGCACACCGCTACCACGCTAGTTCCAGGCAACTTTGAACCTTAACGCGCTGGACATGTGCACTGTGCAATATACCTGTCAGCTTCGTGCATGATCTCCGTGATGGCCTTGGCGTTGTCGACGTCGCCGGCGTCGGACTTCTGCTTCATGTACGAGTAGAACAGGTCCATACGCTGCTTCTCGTTCTTCTCGCTGTCCTCAGACAGAGTCATGCTCTTCGCGCCGTCCGTCAGATCTGGAAACGCGAGGAAATTCAATATAATAAAAAAGTATGCACCATGAGAGATGCCGACAGGATCCCTCGGACAATAAGCACAAATTATAACGATATCGGCTAAAGTGGACTGATTGGTAGCGTTTGCGCTGATTGGCTAGTCACAGATTAGTTAGAATCTATTGGTGCATGTATCTCGTCGCAAAGAAATCGAGTTAACTCTCGCCAAATTAGCCATACAAAAAGCTTCACATTTTGCTGTGCACTGCGTACGCGCGTACCTTGCATGCGCGCGCGCACGGCCTCCTCGCTGACGTCGACGGTCCAATTGCCGTCGTCATCATCGTCATCCTGCTTCTTGTTCTTCTTGCTGCTTTTCGGGTTGGGCGTCGTAGGCGTGATGGGCACGTCACTCTCCTGTGATAATTAAATAAATAAAACCTTTTATTCGTCTCTTAAATACATAACACAATGCAAAACCTAAACTTTAAACTTAAGCTACAATATGCTTGAGAAATATTTAACCAAATTCATTACGTTCATTCATTCGAAGGTGACAGAGAAATTACGTCTATCTTGAGCTGTTCGTTATATATTTTATCGTCATATATAATTAAGCTTTTGATCACAACTACGCATGCGTTTTATTGTTTATTTGACTAATTTACTATCGTAACATAGTTCACTTAATTTTGGACTATGTACTAAGTAAAAAATGCACTATAACTATGTACTAAGTAAAAAAAATGGCTCAGTAATTTTAGCTGCTTTAATTTGATACGGGTAACACTCACATTCTTAGCGTCCTCCCCACCCTCGTGGTTGCCGTTGGCGGCCTGTCCGCTGCGCTTGGAGCGCTTGCCGCGGTTGCCCTCCGTAAGTGACGAACCCTGAAATAAACGTTACATTGCTGATAACGATATATTGTCTATACTTTTATCTCTATCTCGTCTATATATTGATGATGACAGCCATCCGCCACACGTTGCAATCGCGCGCTGCTAACGTATGGCGATCACTGCAAACGCACTATTGAATGGGAATTTCTTATTGTTATCGAGACAAATAATAGGCTAATTTACAAAAAATATCGTGTTTTCAATGTTGGGAAAAAGATATGGTCAATATTTTTCACTTGTTCATAATTTTTTATCGCGTGTACCTAAATAGCTATATTCTTTTGCATTAAAGTTAATTTGATTTGTAAAAATGTGATGATATTTCACTCTAGTAGAATAAGTGCCGATTTTACCAACGCCTGTTAAAGTTAATCGTTGATTTTAATATCACGTTATCTCTCTCGTTTTTCGTATTAATGAAAGTGAAGGTATGATATTTAGACAAATCATTAATACAGCCGTTAGTGAAATTGGGACTTACCCTAATAGACTCATAATGGGCATATGCCGTCATTTTTGGGTCAGTTTACCTGCATGCCGGGGTCGGCGGCGGGCGGGTTCTTCAGAATGAACGTGTTGAGTTTGTGGCTGAAGTCGAGCTGGCCGTGGTAGCCGCAAGCCTTGCATCCCTGCGAGATGGTGTTGCGCCGCTGGCTGACGATCAGCTCAGTTTCGGGATTGTCGCACTCCGGGCAAAGGACGAATTTGCGGATGAACCTGGAATTACAGCAGATAGATTGATAAATACATCAATAGATAGATAGCATTAGCATGACGAGAGTAAGCAAAACTTCGTCATAACCATGATTATAATAAGGTTTTATTAATGGAACTAGCTTCTGCCAGCGGCTCCGCCCGCATTAATACAGTATACCACGGAAACAATGTACTATTTCGAGATAAAAAGTAGCCTATGTGTTAATCCAGAGCTTAAACTACTACCATACCAAAATCCGAATTTTATCAAAATCCGTTCAGCAGTTTTTGCGTGAAAAAGTAACAAACATCCACATAAACTTTCACATTTATAATAGTAGTAAACCCCCTTGGGCCTTCGTTAGCTTCAACCACTGGATTTTAATTAACAGTACAACGCAATTAGTAATATTACGGTTCACGGAGGTTTTGTGAGGCCGTAGTGTGGCTGGAGAGTTCGGCGCAGTCGTGCCGAAGCACAGCTCATACTACATGTACCCACCCATCGAGCAGGTCCTGCAGCTTGGCGGAGTCGTGGCTGCCGTTGACGATGAACCGCTCGTTCTTGTAGTCGAACTGAGTCTGCGCGCCGAGCTCGCACCCGAAGTACTTCGTCGGGTCTGGAACATGGTAACATAATGTTGTAAATGAAACTATTTAATAGTTTATCCGGAAGTTTTGTCTCTGTCGCTCAGTATAAAGTAAGCAGCGACAACACTTCCGGATAAGCTATTCGTCACTTATTATTAGCAGATTGTGTCAGGCAGAGCCCTAAATGATTTATACAAACACGGACGCGCATACGGATTTTTAAATGATAGAGAACTAATATAACCTACAACACCAGAGGAGATACTAAATTGTCGGCTTTATGTTCAAGATTGGCACAGTAGAACTTTAATTGTATTGGGCCTTTATTCATTTGGCAAAAATCTTTATTTCATGAAACATATTCTGCGGGACTAAGATTGCAAGAAGCCAAGAACCCTTATGGTTTTATCAACATTACATTGGATTTGCTGTTGATAAACCTAGGGGCGTAGCCCATTAGAACAACACTAAAATTATTATCCGTCTGCAAACCTATGACGGTACCTGGACTATACTGACTGGTAACACATTATCATCAGTTTCGAAGTCAAGGATGTACCTAGTAATGTCGTCTTTTTTAAACACTAAGCTTTTTCTGTGCTGCATCGTTATTTATGAAAACTGAGAAATTGTAACCCAGATATAAGTTTTTGGGTAGGAATAAATGATTTATTATTGTTATACCATTCTATTATAATACATAATATTACTGGCTTTTTCCCGCGGCTCCACCCGCGTAAATATAGTATCGACTATTGAGTATCCCACGAGAATACTGTACTTTTTCGGGATAAAAAGTAGCATGTTTTAAACCAGAGCCTATACTACTATACCAAATTTCATCGAAATCAGTTGAGTAGTTTTTACTTGAAAGAGTAACAAACGTCTATCCATACATAGATCCATCCATCCATCATCCTCACAAACTTTCACATTCATAATAGTAGTAGGATAATGGTATACTTACACGTAGCAGGTCGGCCTAGCGCCTTGGCGACCTCCACCATGTTGACGATGACCGTCTTGATGCCGTTCCCCTTGCCCTCGACCTTGGCGCAGATCCGCGGCATCTTGTAGCGGTAGAACGCGTCCGCGACATTGCGGTTCACGTTCACGGAGCCCATGGTGACTACGAAGCTTAATTTAATATCCTAACTAATTATTCCAGAGGTGGTTTCTTTTTGACACTGGATCTGTAACAAGAGGTTAGAAAGGTTATCTTCTTATATATAAAATTAATTGCAAAACCTGTGTCTCGCTAAAACTCGAGAACGGTTGGACCGATTTTGCTAAATTTGGTCTTGAAATTATTGTGGAAGTTCAAGAAAGGTTTAAAAAATGAGAAATATTAGAAAAATACTAATAATAACGATTTAGACAGAACAACGTATGTCGGGGACAACTAGTTGTACAATAAATATTCAAGATGCTAACATATCTAACGCATTAAAGCCTATATAAACAAAGAAAGACGTAAACGTGACCCAACTCAATATTACAATCGAATTGCAATAGTTTTTTAGTGAGTAATGTCCATGACAATGGGGGCGTGGTCTCACCGCGCGCGTGGCGTGCGCGGGGGCGGGGCGCTACAGCGTGCGGGCCGGCGGCCGTGCGCGTCAGTCACGTCTGCCGGAGGGGCAGCAGCTTCCGATGTCTGTTGCCGCTAAACTTTGATCTTCTGCAACAGAACACGACACTTGATACGCACGGCCAGCACGCTGAGCAATAATCCCTCTAGCACGGATCGCCGCGGCAGACTCAATAGGAATTGTTTCCAAATGTCGAATACCACATTTTTACAAATTAAATTCTAAAATTGTTGAATAGAGATACATAAATCTAAAAGAAATAGTTATTTAGGTAGATGTGATTAAAATTATAAACAAATAAAAAATATTGCCCATTTCTTTCTCGCAAAACGATGTTACGTCATAATCTGCTCCCCATACATTTTTAATGACAAGCGTATGGCGGTAGCAACTAGTGACGTCACAGGCCGATGTATCGTTCTCTTTTTTATTGTAAATTTAAATTGTTTATATCTTCGTTATTTTTAAAATTAGCAAAAACGGGTTCTAGATGGTTTTTTAACCTCTTGTCTATCATCGAATAGCCTTTTTTTTTTATAGGCAACATGCCTATCATTATTGAAACCTCGCGCTTCTCGCGACGAATTGAAATCCTAGTCCTACTGCACCTGACCGAACACAATATGCTACTAATATTGTATTTAGGTATTTGTGTGGCCAATAGCTTAACAATGTTCCGTTGTACTTGAGCTGTTGATAATTCACTTATGTTATTATATGTGATAAAGTCTCGTTTACGTTAGCACGTCGCGTTGTCACACTCGGATACGCGTCAAATAGTTCGCGTGCGAATGCGACAGCATGCCAATCGAAACGAGATTCTATCGAAAGGAGATCGGTCGGATCGGTCAAGTCGCCATACATTTACTGCCTGGTAATTAAAATACGCGGACACAAAAAATATTTATTGTAAGTTGTACTTTATCAAACTAGGAACAAAAAAGCAATAATATTATACATCAAACACGGGGGATAAAAGATAATTTTTAAATATAACCTAACCTCAATCATCATTCGATGATTGAGGTTAGGTTATATCATATCGATCAATAAATTTCCCTAGTAGCGGTTTGCGGAAAAGCGACAATTGTTAGTCAATTACGTAATGAAATTATTAACTAGTTGGTATGGAAACGCAATATGCTAACACATAAATGATATAATATGTCGCTTTCACATTACGAAAACCAAAAGCAATATTTAATTATTCTTGGTTTAAATATAAGTAGTATAGATATATAGAGGGATCTATTTCACACCCCAAGTAACTTTTTTTTTCATAAAACTAGTACTAAACTGTTGAACTATAGCACAGAATAGATAATAGTACAAGGTACAGAAGTCTCTCTGTTTTGATCTTCACAAATGCCGCCTTTTTATGTGCCTATATAATTATTATTAACAAACGGACCGCACGCGAGCAGCCGAAATTGAGCTCTCTGGCGCCGCGCGAAGGTCGACATTATTCCACACCTTGTCAGATATTCCGAAAATAGGGTTGTCACTTATCAATAGTTTTTATTAAATATCTTAGATTATACTATCAGATTTATACTAGACGACGATATAATATATAATAATGATATAATACATATTATATAGATACCATACAACATACCGACCGAACATAAATACCACGCAAGGTATACAAGCGGAAACTGTTATACCTATGTACCTAGTAGGTAAATGAATACCGAACATATAAATCAGTTTACATAGACACGACACGTGATTCTCTTTTGATGTAGGTATGGATTATATGTATGTATATGCAGCTACCTACCACCTATAAATAAGCATATAATATAAAACTTTTGTGTCTATATTTAATAATTATTGTTATAGATTTAGGTACCATGACAGTAGATATAAATGAGTAATGATTATCGTACCATTCGCTATCTTTCTCACTTGCCGGAACCGAGAAAAACTGACAATTGCTATTTTTTTCATTGTTCCGACAATCGGCTGCAATGCAGTATTTTTTTGGATACATATTTTTGCCAATTAAAATATGACACGCGTTTGCGACGTAAAGTGAGTCGTACTGCGTAAGAGGCGCGCGCGTGCGCCACGGCCGGTCAGTGCGTGGCAAGTGGCAACCATTGAATCGCCCCAACGTTGGGGAGTCTCGGTATGTACTTGTAGCTCGGCGGCGGAACGGCGTAGTGACACCCCCCTGACTATAGAAAAAGATAATAACTTTATATACCAATAAAAATAACTATAATTGGGCCACTAGATAGAGCTTTTACGCCTCAAAATTGATAACTCAAAATTGATAATAGACAGCATGATAACCATAGACTATACAGAACGATGACAACAATTACCACATATAAGTGTTTTGACACGTAAGTACATGAATTCTCTGATATTCGGAGATTCATAACTTTTCATTCCCAAGTCCTAAAAATTAAATAATTTTTTTATATAATAACTTTCTAAGCAAGTACTATAAAACCACATATGTTCGAAACTTGGCCGTTCTTGATGGAAAATCGGGCAGGATTCGCCAGTGACCTTTACCGAGTTTCTAGTGGGATGCACACAGCAGGAGGATGTCATGTGGGTAGTGGGTAGCAGGCAGTTGGGTGCTCACCTGCGCACGGTATTGCTGGGTGTGTGTGACGTCATGCACGCTCGTCGGCAGCCGGCACCCCTGGACGTGACACACCGACCACTCTCCTCGCACTGTACTGATGTCTCTGCAACAACAAACGGCTAGGTATACATAGTAACCGGAGCTTAGTTTGAAACCGCTCTATGGTCAGGACAGCGCGGTGCAGCGGTAACCATGTAAGGATGCCTTCGAGATAATCATATGCTGGTCTATCGACTATTTAAGGTAGAAAAGTATATAATGGAAACAATAAATTTACATTAAATTAGTATTTTTGGTATTATGGGATATTAAGTATTTTATATTATGTACCACTAGATGTTGGCTGCGACGCATAAATTAAAATCTCTCGGGAATCATGCATTTTCCACGGTAAAAACACGCGGTAAACAGAGAACAGTAGGACATCTAAGGCCGCTCGGCGAGTTATTTGCCTACTGCGAGAGTAGGCGCAAGGGCTGTCAGTCGTTACTACATATTATTTTTAGTTACGTATATATTTTTATTTCCATATCATGAAACAGCACTTGGTTTTTATTTCTTTAATATAATGAAATGTTTTACCAGTTCAAAATGACGTAAAAGGCTTTTGAAATTTTTAGATTATAAAATTACATTTATTTAAAAACTTTAAAATGTTATATTGAAAATATTCGCCTCGTTTCTGCATATTCGGAAATCGGAACGCTTTATGGTTTAGCAGAATAAGTTAAGTAAATTCTCATCCTTATGTAAACGTTTCCTTTTAGTAAAAAGCTTTTAATTATACACTACAATATTTTTTGCTTCTGTTTGTAATCATTATGAAAATTTTTGCTAAATTAATTCAAGCGAACGCGATCGGTCGTACTTCAATGGTCACGACCACGGCACGTACGCGGTCAGTCACGGCACAGCCCGCACTGAGAGTAGTGATGGTCGAGTCGAGTGAGTAACTCGAGTTAACTCAAGTTGGGCTTAACTCGAACCAACTTAAGTTGAATTCTTCCAAGAATAATTCCCAGTTGGCACATCACTTACTGAGGCCTTGTCATTCCTCAAACGAGGTGTGTGCGTGCGTGCGGATAGGCGCCCGGCGCGCACGCACACATTCAAACCGATCGCGGCACGTTTGTATAAAGATGTTCACTGTTCTTATACGGTAGTAAAAAGTAGCATAATATTATGTCCTTCTTTCCGTGGTCTACTCTACATTTGTGTCAAATTACATAAAAATCGGTCCAGTACATTTGGAGCCTATTTAATGCAAACATACAAATCTTTATTATATTTTAGTATGGAAATATATAAATAAGAGAGGTTACGTAACATTGTATCATGTCACCAGGGGCGTGCGCTCCTTGTAGGCAGAAATGCAGTGCTTTACTTGTCATTCACAGATATACAGATATTTTAATAAAACGTTCGTACGTTTTAGAGGACTTTAATTAATAGTAAATAAATTAATTAAAAAAATATAATAACTTAAACGCCTAATATTTTATAAATAGCAACTCATCTCATGCCGTTGCTTTCTGCAGGACAAATCATCGCATGTATGTGTAATTTTCATACTTCGCAAACGTACACACCCATGAATACATGATTATATAGCGGTAACTCATGCGGCAGGCGATAGCCGAACCGAGCCGAGAGCTTCGGTTCGTCTATCCGATCGCTTCCGAAAACCGCCGAACTGGCTTGTCGGAAATTATTCGTTGCCTATAATCCGAGTAAAAATAATAAGACGCGAATCTAATAAATCACGTATGCACATTATGCATTTTTGTTTAGTAAGGTTTTATTTGTTTAAATAGAAGAAACGTTTATTGTTTCGCGGGGGCCATATTGCATATTTCATGCGTTAAGCATTGTTTAAAATTTAATCGCTCCTGTTTATTTATAGTTTTCTTAAAAGATTTTTTATTTTAACATTTGAAAGTGTGTACATTTAACAGTTTCTTACTGAGTTTCTATAATAATTGTAGTAATTTGCTTTTACTAGTGCGTTTGTTGATTTTTTTAAAATGTTATTTGATTGTGAGGTTTGCGTTGATAATGTGTGTTTATTAAAAATTAAAAATAACAAGTTCTCACAATTGTCATTCAGTGAAAAGATTCAAATTCTGTCTAAAGGTAGGTGTGTACCCGAGTTACAACAATTAAACCAGCAAAAAAATAATGTAACTCGAAAATTTCATGTTAAAAGTTATGAAACATATAACTGGCTGTGTGGTTGTGTACACACGATTAAATTATATTGTTTTCCTTGCATATTATTTCGTAATTCTAGTACAGTGTGGACTGATTCGAGATATTCAGATTTAAATAATTTCTTTTCCGCGACCTCACTCACTTGGATAAGATATTTGAGGTGGCCGAAATCTTGCGTTTATTTACATCGGGATATAGTAATCTCAAGTAATCGGAACCTTGAATATGTGAAAATTGAAGCTGACTGACTGGTGAGTAGTAATAATATTTTAAAATATGCTTATTATTTTAATTATTAGAATTTCTTCCGCCGCGACGATCGATCGCTGTTTTGTCTGCGTTGCCGTAGAAGATGTAAATGAATAGTAGTACATCTAAGACTTGATCTGTTGGCAAAATTTCGACTTAGAGATCCGTCGCTTGGCTGTAGCTATGCTAAAAATCTATAAACAAAAAAGTTTTTGTGACCTAGTACTTCGCCGCATACCCAGTGTCATAATCCTGTGCACGCCACTGCATGTCACAGATTACTAAATAGTTACTACGTAATAGATACATCACTCCCATACAAAAGTGAAAATACCTACGCTATAATGCCTACAAAATAATTATTATAATATCTGCTTTTCGCAGCGAGAAAAAAAGTACCATAAGTACGCGCACAAAGAGTCGAGTTTGTGATGCCAGCCGTGCGACTCACGTTACACGTCAGTCACGCGTGTCTGCTCACGAGTGCGCCAGGGTTGTACCTATAGTGATTATTGTAATTTATTTGTCAATCAAATATGTTATAAAATAATTTATACATTTTTTTACCTTCATTCAATTCTCGATTATTAAATTTTATAGTTGAAAATATCCTAAATCCGTAAATAATTTGAATAGGTATATAATGTTGCATGTCAACGTCATGTTGACAGATGTCATGAAGTAAAGCCTATTTAGTTAGGTTTATTTTAGATAAGTAAAAGGCTATTCTCGGTGTAGACTGTAGACGTAATTGTGTTAGACATAATATCTTATATGTAATACGTATCTGTGTTAAGCACCAATAAAGGAGAATATAAGAATTGTTGCTGTATTATCATAATCACGAATCAAGCGTAAGAAGGACTTGCATATCAAGAGGTCGTAGCGCGCTACATATAAAACAGCAAAGCGGAGGAAAATCAATAAATTCTTAAATAATTTGTAGAATTGCAATTTTAAAATTTGAAATACTTATTTAAGAACGCTCTTTCTAGTTTTCTCTGGGTGGAGGCTATTTCCTACAAAAAAAACTACTAAGAATTAAATGCCTACTAAAGAGGTCAAAAAGTACTAAATTTTATTGTTAAACTACTACACTGCAGCCATCCACTGCACAATAATTACATGGCATTTCGACGCGTAAGCGCGGGAACGTGCGGTGCGAGTGCTCTGGCGGGCGTGCGGCGGCCCTTTGTCGATTGTACCTTAGGAGGTACGCCGAGCGGTAGGCAAATAACGCGTGTCCTTGAGCGAGTGACGAACGCCTGATCATGTAGGCTCCTATAGAGGAATTACAAATTTATATTATTATTAACATAAATTGCAGTATCCTTTTTAAATTTACCATTACATAACGAATATGGCCGAAACATATTCGTTATGTAAACGTATTTAATTCGAAACATATATCGGTATTCGGTACATACAGATGTAATTTGAATACTTTCAAGAACAGAAAAAAGGTATTTAATAGTAGTTAAGCCATGGTCTTTGCCTAACAAAGTGTTAACGAACCATCCGTCACGACTCACGACTTACGAGACGCTTTATGTGTTATCGTGCGTGTCGTCATTCGTCACCCGCTTAGTCCTTATTGAACATATAAAATAAGTATCAGTATGAACTATGAATGGAGCATGGCATAAAGGGGCAATCAAGCAGACATTTCACGTGATGACCACCTACGAAAATTTCATAATGATCTAACCTATAGAACAACTACATTGATATAAGATATATAAGCGAGTAAAAGTAGTGATAATCCTGAACGTAATCTCTTTTAACTGTCTTAGTTGCGTTCTCTTGCGTAACTCGAATCTGCACAAATAAGAATATTTGTACACATGTATTCATAATCATACCAATTCATGCGATATGTTTATGATACATTATCACATTACTGAAGAAGGTTACATTTAGCTACTTCAAGGCCGGGCTCAACGACACGCGTCAGTGTGCCCTATTACCTGTATCAAGCATATAAAATTGCATAAACACGAGAGGCGGCACGCACACGCACGCACGCGCCCGCACGCTGCGTCCTTGGAGCGTCGCGTCTCGATTGATCGCACGCACACACGCACACGTCGTTTAGCGGCTAGCCGCTAAGATTTATAGCTTCCTCCGCCAAGCGCATACAAAATAATTGTGCCCAGTTTTTTGTTATCGTAAAACCAAGATTCAAAATCAGCTTCAGTAAAATCCTAATCGAATTCGATTTTACGGTCGCGAGTGGAAGTTGATTTTTTAATACGCGCACATAAATCATATCGCTAAATAGATTTAATTTTACAAATACAGTTAAACAAAGGAACACAACAAACATGGTTAACATAGAATATTCCTATGTAATATGGTAGGTTCATATTTCTCTCATTCCCGCAAACGTGCTTTTATGTCCCACATGTGGTCTGTAACATTTTCAAGACATGCGTCGCGACTCGCGATTAAAGCCACGTATTCTCATTTCTAACAAGTAAGTTATGACAACTTATAATCCCTGAAATATTTGTTAATGCCACAAATCCCTCAAGATGATATAAAATTAAAAAATTGCTAAACCCTTGAAGTAATTGAAGCAAAAACACTTTCGAAACTCCATCTTAAAAAAAAGACACAGGCCGCAGCGAAAGCCGAAACATCTCGAATAACGCCGCATTGCGACACCATACTTTACGATCGTATTATTTTCAGCACACTACACGAAGTGTTTTCCATCATCATCACTAAGTTTCCCATTAGGGCTCGGTCTTCTTATTGCGAGGATGAGACTGAAGTACACAACAATACTATTACGAGTTGTGAGACTTCATAATATCTTTAGAGATCACAGTACTAGTAGTAGATACTTTCAGAACGTCGGTCTACATGATGCCTAACCACTGTGCACCGGGGCACTAAATCTACATAACACGTGTACAATAGTATATAGAAGTAGCCTTGCAGGGGGCCACCTCATTCCCAAAGGTCGATAACAATAATTTTCCAAGACACGCAGGTTTTCTAACGTACGATGTTTGCTTTCACCGTTTGCGCATTCGTATAATGTACTTGAGCTTATAGAAAAGTCCTATTGGTATGCGCCACAGGCCGGGATCGAATCTGCACTATATCAAATGCTCTTCTCGCTAGGATATCCCTCGAAAAATATTCAGCATCGGATAACGGTGAACTTTGCGAATATGGTGGGTTGTATTCATCTACAATTACAATGACACAGGAAATCTTACACATCCGTCCCTTCCTGTGTCCCACCCAGTGCCCACCAGGGAGCAGAGATGACGCGCTATTATCGACCTTAATTTCATAAGTGCTTTTTTACAAGATACACATTTAGCAAGAGCGTATCTTGGCAAACAGAAAACTTACAAAATAAAGGAATTTAGGAACCAATTAGAGTTAACTGGGGCCTAGCAGGAACATTTGACAGCGGCGTAAACGTAACGTTATCGAATGAAATTTGTATGGGCGCTGTCACGATTTTGACAGATTTTGATACAATTCTCATTCGATAACGTTACGTTTACGCCGCTGTCAAATGTTCCTGCTAGGCCCACTGATATCGCTCCTGAGTCCTGATATAAAAGGTTGGTCAAAATCAATTACGGATATTTTGGGCATAATATGATCTGCTGCTTACCTCAAGATTAGGCAGAAAAATAATTCAACATTTGGGAGATTGCGCCCTCTAAGGCGCTGAGGTAAAAGAAACAGGTGATTTAACGAAAAGTGAAAGACTTTGCCTAAATAGCATCAATACATCAGCTGTGTAAGGTCACCGACCCTAACAGCAACGTAATGTAATTTTATTTAGGATTATTTTTTTCGAATTATTATTTATTTTTTTGCTTAAATGTCTGCACATAAGCAGTAGTAATCATAATTTGACTGACTGAGCAACCGAATATTCTAGTGATCTACTCCTTTGACTTATATTTTATAAGCAACCATATTATTTATCATGGCTTTTCATGTTCTACTTGCGTATTCGCAACCTTCGCTGACCTAGCCAAGGTGAGATAGCTATCACTGCAGACGGACTGAGAATGAACTAGAGGTCAGAGTCACATTCATTGTTAGAAACAAACCAGAGGACAAGAAAATCCCGTTTCATATCTTTAGGGGTTGACCCTATATAACGGATGTTCCGCGTGCCACATTTCAGCGCAATCCGTTCAATATTTTGAGTTGCGTATTGACATATAAGTATCAGAGTTGTCAGAAAATGTTTATGAAGAACTAAGTTTGCATAAACAGTGAAAGTTTATCTCGTTGTGTAGTGTGTATTGTATGGCTCGGGCCAGTTTCCGTTGTGATGGCTGGCACATCCGGCGTCAAATGTAACGTCAATACGTTTCAAAGCACACCCAGCATTATTGTCTCGTCAGAACTATGGCGTAACTTCATCTAATGGCGCCCACATATGCTACCAGAAGTGCTTTTATAAAAATCAGGATTTGATTAATACTAATGGCAGGCGCGTCGATAATTTAAAAAAAATCGACAATTCTTCTCCTGAAATAAATCAAATCCTAAAAAATTTTGTCCTCCCATGCCAAGCAATTACGCTAAGAATTAAATAAAAAAGAACTTTATATAAAAAGAAAATTCTGGGCAGACCAGAAGAGTCGACAAACAAAAGCTTATAAAGATTGTACTTGATCATGAGTGACATTGTTACCGATAACATGAGTTATCGGCGAGATTGTGTCTCCGCTAAGGGTTCAAAGCCGACACTAGAGCCATAATGATTATTGATACTAGCTGTCATCAGATCGCAATTGGCCATAATCAATGAGGAATCAATTATCGTTTAATTACTCATTCTTCTTCACTTCTGTTCCTATCAGATCCTGGAAAGGAAAGGCTTCTTTCTTCAAGCGAATTTTTGCGGTTATACCATAAGATATGATATAAAATATTGCTTGTCAAGTTCTCTATCTAACATCTTTTAAGAATTGGATTTGATTATTTAGCTGTTATTTAGTAGTTTAGTATATAGTATTTAGCCGATTGTTAGCTGATCAATAAGTAATTTAAAACTTGACACAAAGTAAACACATGTTTATCTCGTCAACGTGGCAAATGTGGTGCTGCAAATGAAAATATCCTTGACTTGAACGTTTTCCGCCTCCACGCCAATAGATTACGACGTACTAAAAAGAGTTGTTCTAGTCTAGATACTCCGTATATACCTAATTAGATAAGTAAATGATTTTTTAAGACCCAAAGCCGGATACTCAAACGCTACTTATGATGCTCTAAAATCACACGCTGCTCTTGCCATTCTGCCAAGCCAAGACAGTGCCTTGGGCAGTGTGTGGCACAGTGTGTCTTAAGAAGGCTACTAATTGTTAAGTAACCTTTGAGAAATTGGCCGCTATATTAGTGAAAACTTCTCGCAAGTGTTTAATCAGTGCTACTGCAAGTTTTTATCAAAAAATATTTACAGCACGAATACGCTAATCCAATATGGCTGTCTTTGTCTGATAGGTTGGAAAACTACTTGACAGACAAAGACAACAACTTGGATTAGCGTATCTGTGGTGTCCATATTTTTATTAATAAGGTGGTATAAGTTTAACAGCTAGTTTTTATAGCTAATCCCGTGGGTAGCGGTAATAACGATAGGCGGCGCTCACTCGGAAGTAATCTAGGCGTAGATAAGTCTAGGCAATAAAACGCAGAATAATATGTCGCGTCGCGTACGTAAGCCTTATGCTCGCTGACCCGTTGCTTAGACCTTGAGCGCTTCGCTGGTTCCAGTAAATATCATACAAAATGCAAGTGGATTTAGGATAATAGGATATTTCGTACATTGAATATTGTATTAGTGTTTGCAATGTAAGTTCCTTGTTAAAGAGGGAGTAAATGGTTGAAGTTTCGAACTGATGATAAACGAAAACGGAATCGGGGATTTCACATCAAAACGAAACGATTAAGTACCTACGGTTAAAAATTTGACAATTAGAATTTTTGAAGTTGACCGGTTGATGTGTTTGTTTCGAGTTTCTATTAACTTGTTGTGGCGATACTATTATTAACAATGCCGCGACCAAGACGATCGAGTAGACAGACGGACGGACAGATCGAAACTATAAGGGTCACTTATGTATTACGCAATCCTTAGGTTAAGTAACTATATTATATTTAAAATTAGTTTAAGTTTAACTTAATTTGATTCTATCATTATTAATCCATTTATATGTATAATTTTACTGACGCTCTAATCAATATGTATAGTAATTGATGCAACGTAAATTAATTGCCCCCAATGACATGTAATTTATCTAACTATATCTTATTTTCAATCATCAACTATCTATTCATTGCTATATCTAATAATGCTAAGTTAACATTATGATTTACTTGTACTTTTGTCAATGTTGTGTCACCTATAAAGGTGCATGTATCAGGAATATTGTGTAAATTAATTTGTAACTTGAGTGTATAATACATGCGCTGCTGTTTGTGTCCTTTCTAAATAAATAAATAAAAAAATCCTTAAAATGGATTGAAATTCCAATGTCTCGCTACAACTCGGGAAAGTCTGCACCGATTTGGCTAATCTTGGTCTTGAAATAATTGTGGAAGTTCAGGGAAGGTTTAAACGGTGAGAAATATAGGAAAAAAATACGTTGTAAGTACTGTAGATGTAGATGTTAGAGAAGGTTATAAGTGTAGATGTTGGTGTAGTTATTTATTTATTCCAGTTCATAGTTGAGACACAACAACGTGTGTCGGGACTGCTAGTAAATAATTACAACAACTAGTAAGAACATTTTAGACCATTACAGGACAGTAAAACAGTGACACAACAAAATAAGATTAACAAGAAAAATACAACAGAGACTACAAAAATAAATTGGTCAGGTAAGCAGTGTAATGTCTCAATGGGTAAAATAAGGGTTACATGTAGTACAACGGAACTCTAAAAAGGCAAGAGGGACAAGTAAGTTTAGTCCGCTGTAATTAATTCACAACCGTAAAAAATACGTAAGTTGACGTAATTTATTTCTGCGACAAAAATTATGCCGGGGGCTTTGTACAGCGTATAGTTAAAAAAAAAGTAAAAAAAAAGTCAAAAAATTTTATTCAAAATAGGTATTTTTATACACTTTCTGAACGTTGATCTACATAATGCCTACCACCGGTTCGGGAACTAGCCCGGCGAGAAGAAACGGCGTAAGAAACTCACACGGAACAATTTTCCATCTTTTTGATAAAAGATGGCCATCTTTTATCAAAAAGATGGAAAATTGTTCTTTTATAAATATAAAAAAGGCATATATAACAATGTTATGAACTACATAACAAGAGTACAATAATATATGTAATTTAGAAGTAGCCTTGCAGAGGGTCACCTCATTCCCATGGTGTGCTATCGTTCACCGTTTGGTGACCGGGTAAACCCGAATGCTAACTACTGGTTATATTATGTCGATTTTCTTTAATAATAAAAATAAATATCTAGATATAATAAAAAACACTATCAAATTCTCCATTGCATGAATCCATTTCAATCATCGTGTACTTAGTGGGCAATGACACCTAAGCCTTTTAGTATTTCAAGGTTCTAACAAGACCCGTCGGTTCTAGACCTACTTGTAGGTCTTCGAAAGCTGCGTTTTTAGGTTTCAGGCCCTAAATGCAGTTTAGAGTTGTGAGGTAAAGTATAATTGACTTGGTAATTATGTGTATTATGTGTCGCATAATTGCATTTATTTCATTCATTACTTATTAGTATAGTGATTAGCGAATTCATATCCTATGAAGAGTTCTTATGAAAGGAATTCTATTTTGCTCTTAAGAAATTAGAATATTAATATCAAACTCATCTATATGTTCCGACTTCCGCATTAGAATCGATAGTCTTTAAACGCATAGCCATATTTGTCAATAGTCTGGAACCCATCCCGGCTCCCGGTAGTCGCAATAGTTTAACTGTACCCTGGCTTTTCACGAAGCCTTCCAAGGACGCACCACGCATGCGTCATATCGATCCATCTGGAACCTTCCACGCCACAGCTGATTCAAAATTATACCTAAAGCGGTTTAGATTGCAGGATACAGCTTTAAAATGTTCCATGAAAATTTTATACCTATCTAGATTTGAGATAATTTGAAATACTGCCCTTTGTAACAGTTTAATTCACCATTATTATAACAAAATAAACGGATTACATTTATAGATCCAGCTACGGCCAAATATTGTAAGTCGCTACTTAAAATTAAGAGCTTCTTAAATCACAAGCAGACACTGTCTCTATTTGGAGATGACAAGGACAGCATATGATTTGAGAGCCTCTTAATTTTTAGAAGCGAAAGATACAACAATAACAAGTATTTCAAAATGATAGCGGAAAATTATTATCGATGGATTAGTTTAGAATTTCGGAAGACCTAAGACATACTAATACAATCTTCGTAAGACCTAAGGTAGCCCGCAAATCTGACTGCCAAGAATGTTCAATGTGGCATGGACTTCATCAGGGGTATGTAAATACATATTTTGTAAACAATTGCGGAGCTTGACAAATCTCACATCACTCAGATGTTCTGGTACGCGATAACAATACGGAGCACGTACAAATTCGCATCTCGTTGTAGGTTCAATGACCTTTCGAGGCTTTTAACTAAAATACCGAATAACATTTTGTAGATTGGGCCGGAAGAGGGTATGAAATGTTCTAACATGACTATCAAAACGTCCATTAGAAAATATGAGGATGATAAAAGATGAGGTCTATAATTAACAGGATATTATTTTTTGTATGCAGCGTTTCATTTCTTATGTATTGCATAATCTTTAATTGAAAAAATGAAAATGGAAAAAAATTAACATATCGCACATCCTCTAAAAAACTGTCATAACATAAAAAAAGCTAGTATTGAGATAAAAATACAGTTTGATGCATTTTTTTCCCTCCTATCGCTCAAGAAAACAGCCATAATGTTAGTGCAAATAGTTATCATAAGATGGCGGTAGTGTCAGTTTTTTACGAAGCGTAATCCCGCGCACCCCGCTCCACGACAGTGCCGCATCACTGCTTGTGACGGGTGAACGTGTGCAAGTGCTTGTGAAAATAGTCATAAGTTGTGTTATAACTGTATTTTAGGTAAGTCGTTTTGTCATTATTGTACATTATTGAGTAAAAAACAGTCGTAATACATTTTAAGACTATGTTTTAGAAACTAAAACTCAAAAATACTTACATGCCTATCTAAAATAGTGCCACATTATAGGTTATGACATAATTTGTGTTCTTCTTAGTCTGAAAAAATGTCACATCATAGGATAAGACGTTATTGGTGTCAACTTTGCTGTTAATTTGTAAATTATTATTGTAGAAAGATGTCACATAATAGGTTATGGCGTTATCGTTCTCAACTTTGCTGTTAATTTGTAACTTATTCTTCTAAAAAAATATTGTATCATTTATTGTGGCACTGTTTTACTATTCGATCCTAGATTATTGTTGACTTACAATGTATAAAACATAAATGGAGTTGGAATGGAATGTTAGTAACTTTTAGTTTTCTTTTTTTTAGGTATAAAATGGCTAACCATTTTAAAGAATGTCGAGGCAAACGGTTACTGCAAATGTGTGAAAATGAAAACAATAAAGATAATAATAACATGAACCGCACAGGTGAGCTTTAAAAAATACTTTTCTACTTGCTATACTCGCATCTTTTGGTTGTTCTGTACATTGCTTACTTATCTACATTGACGTCTGTTTCTTCGTTTTTTGTGTATAATGCGTATAATAGTAATATAAATAATGATAATACTACTAAATAATACCAATGCTAATACTACAATTACTAATTTCTTCGAATTAACTAATAATAATAATAATAAATCCCCAGACATACACACCGACTATATGGCCCCTAAAGTAAGCAGAGCTTGTGTAATAGGTGACCGTATAGCGAACCCGGGGGGAACCCGGAATATACATACATATTATATACATATACACATCCATGACCCGAGTACAAACTTTTGAGTTCGTCACACAAATGTATGCCCCGGCCGGGATTCGAACCCGGGACCTCTCGCTTCGCCTGTAGGGCTACTACCGACTGAGCTACGAGGCCGACAATATAATTTGCTAAAATATCATATTGTGTATTATCTTTTGTAAATATATTCATTTTTGCAGATGATTTAGTCATTATTACCAGACCAGGTATTGTATCAGACGGTACCGGGACAATAAACGATGATCTTGAACAGACTCTGAACGCGGAATCTTTTTCTGAAGATGATGACGATTCGGTGAAGGACCCTAACTATTCGAGTAGTTCTTCCAGTAGCACATCCAGCTGTTCTTCCAGGAGCTCTTCCAGATCTTCTCCGGTACAGCATGTAATCTCATCAACCAGTATAAATGACACACAAGTGTTAGGCGACCAAAACTTAAGACTATCGAGCCCTCATTATGAAGAGAAGAATGAAGTTACTGATAGGGTCCAAAATATTGATCTATCCATCCAACGATCTGTACAGGAGACCAAAGATGAAGAAGATGTTCAAGGTATCCAATTACCGTCACAATCTGTTCAGGAGAGTAATGAGGAAACTACTCAAAACTTTGGACCAACGTCACAATCTGCACAAGAAAATATAGATGAAGAAGCGGCACAAAATTTGACTGAAATGGAAAACAACAGTATTGTTAAAAAAGGCAGAAAACGTCTAGCAAGAGTTGATGAGTGGCTAAGTGTCAAAGCAAAGAAATTACGTAATACCGGTCAGTCTTATGTTTCGAGATCTAAAAAAAAGAAAACTGTTCCTGCACGTGCCATGAAATCACCATGTGAAATCAACAAAATATGTAAAATGCAATGTTCGGTTAAAATTGAAAGTCAAGACAGGATGAAAATATTTAGTAAATATTGGGAATTAGGAGACATTAACTTGCAACGAAACTTTATAAATAACTGTACCAAAGAAATTATGCCTGCAGTTCGTTTTACGGGGAAGCAAAAACCTCGCAAACACAATAATGCCTATTATTTTATCGTGAATAATGAAGAAATACGCGTATGTAAAAAGTTTTTTATGGCTACATTAGACATTAACGACCGTGTTGTAAGAACAGTTTTTAATAAGAGAGAGCTAGGTTTTGTCGAAATAGATAAAAGAGGTAAACATGGAAATCATAAAAAAGTTGATGAATCGATTAAGAAATCTGTTAGAGACCACATACATTCTATACCACGTATCGAAAGCCATTATATTAGAAAAAATTCAAGCAGAGAGTTCATCGATGGTGGTAAATGTATTGCAGATTTATATGAAGATTACAAAACAGAATGCTTAAAGCAAGGCCTTCCAGCAGCACACTATGAAATGTACGCAAAAATCTTTAACCAAGAATTTAACATAAGCTTCTTCATTCCTAAAAAAGATCGTTGCGAATTGTGTGATAGTTATCAAAATGCAGATAGCTGTGGAAAAGAGAAATTGAATATTAAGTATACAACGCACTTAGAAGAAAAACAACTGTCTAGACTAGAAAAAGAGAAAGAAAAACTTAATGTGAGTACAGACTATATTGTTGCAGTGTATGATTTGCAGGCTGTGCTGCAAACGCCAAAAGGAGATGTTTCTGTCTTCTATTACAAATCGAAATTAAATAATCTAAATTTTACAATAAGTGAACTTGGATCTGATCACACCGAATGTTATTTATGGCATGAAGGAGAAGCTAATAGAGGCGCAGACGAAATCGGATCTTGTATACTTGATTTTATAGATAAGAAAATGGTAGATTATGATGGACCAGGGATTGAAATAGTATTTTTTTCAGACAATTGCTGTGGACAGCAGAAAAATAAATTTATTTTTTCAATGTATATTTTCGCTCTGTTAAAGTATCCCAAGATAAAATCAATAACTCATAAGTACCTCATCACCGGCCACACACAAAATGAAGGTGATTCTGTACATTCCACCATAGAAAAGGCTATTAAGAAAAACCTTAAGTCTGGCCCCATTTATGTCCCCAGCCAATATGCACAAATTATCAGAACCGCAAAAAAAAAAGGTAAACCATACCACGTGAACGAAATGAGCTTTAAAAATTTTTTTTCAATGAAAAGTTTGTCAGAAGACATCGGCTTTATTGCGAAGAATTTGAAAACTTCTGATTTGAAAGTATTTAAGGTGATCCAAGGCGAACCTAACAAAGTTTTTTATAAATATTCATATAAAGATGATTATTTTAAGGAAGCTGAAATCAGCCGAAAACAAATCAACTCCGAAAATATTAACATTAAAAGGGCGTATAGATGTCGCCCTAAATTAAAAGAGAATAAAAAGAAAGATCTCTTAAATTTATTAGAGAATAATCACATTCCCAATTTCTATTCTTCTTTTTATTCCCAACTTTAAGGAAACTATTGTTATTAGTTATGTGTTGTACAGAAGATAGTTATGTTGTTTTTTATTTCTGTGATTTTAGAATACTGAATAAGTAAATACGATGTAAATGGTGAGTCAAAGATGTTCTAATATATGGACGTAGATTATAATTATTTGTGATTTTAAGAGTTTCTTTAAAATAATACTCGGATTTTGTTGATTATTTAGAGTTTTTGAAAGTATTTACCTCGCTATAATGTTTAAGAGGTTTTATTTTAATATAATATGTTGCTAAGTAATGTGAAAAAGAGTCACATTATCGGACACAATATTTTCTTTTTTTTAATAAATACATTTTTTTTATACAAGGTGTTTCGTTTTTCTTTCTGTAAACAAGCTTAATAAATTCTTCACAAGATTCTGTTTTTGAAAGTTTCAAATCAATAATAATAAATTAGTAATAACAAAAATAGATAAGAAAAATATTTAAATTGCGTTTTTCCCAAAACTTATTTTTTTGTGATATGACACTTTTTTAGAGGATGTGCGATATATTTACATATTAGGTCATTACATATGAAATTGGCGTTTTGTAAAGGAGGAACATAAAGACGATTTTTTTAAACATAATAAGTATATTTATTTAATCGAAGTATATACCATTGCTATCTATGCACTTTTGCCATCTCTTAAGTAGTTCATTGATTCCTTTACTAAAAAAACCATTCGGACAGGAATCAATAAAATCTTTGAAGTCGGAGTTTACATTTTTTCCCTTGCAAAATGTTATCCAAATTTCGGAAAAAACGGACACAGTCACGTACAGAATCCACTTTTCATCACAGGTAATGATTCGATTTAAAATCCCGTCATTATTGTGCCGGTTGAGTAATGCAACGCAGCAGTCGACGCGCGTTGTCGGTTTGCTGCACTCAATTCATGAGGTTTTTTTTTTCAATTTTTAGTTCAAACCCACCGTTCAACCTTTTTCACCTTCCCAAATTGCTTCAAGTGGATTAAAACAGTTTTATCACTAACACCGCAGCCAGCAGATAACTTGGATGTGGTTTGCGATGGAACCGCTTCCACAATAGCCTTCAATTCTTCATTATGAACTGTGGTGTCCGGCCGTCCACGGGGCTTGTTCTGCCGGTCGAAATTTCCAGAACGAAAACGTTGGTACTAAAAACGCACTGTGTTTTCTTCGAGCCGTTTCAGCAGCACTGGTGCCAAGGTGGAACACGGTTCTCAAAAATAATACGGTATTTCAAGTTTTCCATTTTGTAAACAGAGTGACGCAAAGAAATAACAAAAGAGGAAAAAACAAATGAATTACGGTTTTCGAAACACAAATGCATGAGTAAATAGCGGTATAAATTTGAAATTGGAATTCCAAACCAAAGAAGATATATTTGATATCAAAGTGGCCAGTACGACTAAAACGCCAATTTCATATGATGTAAGGACCTAATATAAATATTATATTCTCCAAATGAAACATAACAAGTTTTTTTTTTCGGAAAGTCGACAGAAAAAGCTACCACCGGTTCAACCCTAACCCGCCGAGAAGAGCCGGCGTAAGAAACCCGCACGGGCTGGGCCTACTTTTAGCAAAAAGATGGAAAATTGAACTAACTAGTCCGGATACCTACATGATATTTACATTTTCCAGATCAATTCACAGTAAAGATTTCCTACAAACTTAATGCACTACAGGAATATAAATCCCTAATCGCATTCCCATTTTCTGCGGATTTAAATCATATTGATGGGGCATTTTCTTCATGGACGCTAATCTTTACCGCTCTACTGACTTTGATCGTATTTCTTTAAATTCTTCTGCCCCCGAAAGTTACGGGATTATAAAAGGACGTGGGGAGGATTGAAATTGATATCATTACGTTGTTTGAGATAAATCCGACAAATGAGCAGAGGGATCGTCTGATAGTATCCTACTACTATTATAAATGTGAAAGTTTGTTAGGTTGGATGGATGTTTGTTACTCTTTCACGCAAAAACTACTGAACTGATTTCGAAGAAATTTGGTATGGTAGTAGTTTAGGCTCTAGATTAAAACATAGGCCTTTTCATCCCGAAAGAGCACAGCATTCCTGTGTGGGGGATACTGCATTTACGCGGGCGGAACCGCGGGCAAAGCTAGTTAGTAAATAAAGAGAAAAACACCAGAGGGGTTGCTGGTCTTTTGAAAACGCCTGTGCATCTCGGCACCTCACGCACCAGGCGAAACACAGTGGAACTATTATTTCACGCCGGTTTTCTTATCCGGCACAATGAATCTAATTAGAGGTGGCTAAAGTATTTGATACTACTTCTACTATCCTTCGGGAACGGCATTATTTGCCAGGGTATAATAACGGTATATAACAAGCAACCTAGAGATTCAAGTCATCATCAATTTTACCAGTACGCACTTATACCAGCAGGCCTAGCATGCGCACCCTAGAAACACCGAAGAATCGACACAATGACAGATTGAAGAAACATTAATACCATTCGGAGCAAAATAAGTCCTATTGTAAGGCAGCAAGGTCGATGCATGTCGTTATGAGAAACAACATTTCTTTTGATCCTGAGCATGAGCTCACAAAATGGCCTCTTTTGACATCCAAAGTAGAAACGATTTCATAATTCAATGTCAAATAGTCTTACAATAATGTCAATTACTCAACATCATGGCGCTCCAAGTCCTAGACAAATAGTTTCTTTTACAGTCATTTACTTGAATATTTGTTCGTTTTTGACAGACCATTTTAAAATCCCGGCAGCCATTTTAAAAATATGGCTATTTAGAAATGTTGACTTCTATTTACGACCATGGATTAAGAACTATTTGCAACGAACTATTTTGGGTAGAATATTTCTTCTTTAAAATTATTTCTTCGGATCGCCATGCTAAGCCCGCAGGACTCTTGATATGATAAGAAGGCCATGCCTGTAATATTTCATACTTTTATACTTTTACATACTGTCGCAATTTATCATGAGCGAGAGAGTGCGCGGCCGTCGACCCAGTGACATAACCAACACGTAACACCTGTACAGTGTACAGTCAAGTGCTTAGACAGAAAAGGTCTAGAATCTACAATATAAACTATATCGCGGATGTTACAGACATTAGACAAAACATTGCCAGATCACTTGCGATTTACTTTGAGTTGAGAAGAGTTTCGGAGTATAGCATGGACGGGTTAGAAGTTAGAACATTTAGGATGCGCAATTATTTCAGGTTCTGATTTTGAGTAGATTTGTAGCTAGGCAGCTCATGATGCTAAACGTGTAAAAACTTACTCGAGCGTCTCAGAAACCTAGCGGGTTTCGTAGATTAGGTGGTTTATTTTAGTGGTGCGTTGAGTGGGGTATAAATAGATAGTAGCTTGTATGGGTATTTTATCATCAGATTTTAGACAAGCCGGACTTGACCTTTAAGCTGAGCCCAGAAAAAGAATCGGAGAATCTCAATTATTTAAATGTAGTGCTTAATTTTGAAAATTAAAAAAATAATGAAATAAGCCCCTTCGAGCTTACCCGACATTCAAATTGTCAGTACTTTAAGTAAGAGTTTCATTGAGGCCTACTTATCGTAATTTTTAATGCCAAACAAGTAAATTGATTACCAGAGACGTGTGGGACACCCATACTATCTTAATAGCGTCACAGAGGGCGAAGATACTATATATTTTATCTTCAAATGGCTGGAAATATAATGTACTGCAATTTGAAAAAATATAATAATATCTTAGCCGCCTGTGATGCCCTTTATTACTAGGTATAAATTTGAAGTAACTATGTAGACCTCCCCTATATAAGGCGTGCGCGTTCCTGGGGCGTGTCAGCGATGCGGGCGCTGCTCGCCCCACTCACACGCCCGAGGAACGCGCACGCCTAATGTGGGGTCAGCCGTATCTATCATAACAAATAGATGGATTTTACAATATTTTTTATGTCATATTTTCGTATATTATTTATTTTAATGCTGAAGGATGTAATAATGCCTATTTTGTTTAAGTAATTTAAAAAAAACAAAAAGTTAAAAAGTTTAAAAAAACAAAAAAACACGCTTAGAAATTTTTTTATCGGGTTATTGCATTGTCATCGGCCCTTAAGACGTGTGCAAAGTTTCAAGTTGATCAGACGTCTAGAAACCGGTGAAAATTAAGCTCAAAGATTCCGTTACATACAACCCGAGCTAATAAAAGCGTGTTAAAAAGATCAAGTCTTTGATATCCTTGAAAGACATCTCCATGAGTAAACATACTGTGATTACCTATATATCAAGTTTTCGCATGATGATACCAGGTGATGCTGATGATGATGATGTTGTGAAAGTAAAGTATTTCCAAAATATATTCTTTATTTATACAACAACAGTAAGTTAATACTCCTACTGTGTAGTCAAACAAAACATTTTTATCACTGACGTCCGTTACCCATTAACTGAACACTGATAACATTTACCGCTTGTAAAACAATACACTCACCAAATTGCATACAACAGAATCCAATGTATCACTTTTGATACTAATAAAGCAATGATTATGGTCAAAATGTGGTTAACCGGGTTTCTCAGCAACTTCTCATCAAAAATATTAGCATGGTAAATGGTGAATGAAATTTGAATTGCCAGCATATTATGTCGCCAAGATGTTTTTCAATAATTGATAAAAAAAAAAAAACTCAAAAGCATGATACATAATAACAATGTAACCAACCCATAAGGCACTGTCCACTGGCATTCAGAGAAACCAAATCAGCTATCTGAATTTAAGACAACCGTCATACAAATGTAACATTATCATGGTTATTGATTTAATTCATATTTTTAAATCTAAAATCTGATTCAAACCATTCTGATGATTGCAATTGTGTCAAAATATATGAAATCATAGTAGCAAGACAGATTCTATGAAGACTTTTTTTAACTTGGTACCCAGCACTTGTACATAACAACTGCAAACCAAATTACTTGTATAATTTATACTTTATGAGCAATATACAATGTTTCTAAGCCTGTCCTAAGTATAAGGATATGCTTAGAAATCTTTATAAACTTAAGCTTTTTGTGAAATGGTATTTATATTATAAAGTAAGCCCTTTAACACTAAACACTTTACATAATGGAACATTCATTCATTTACATGCATTTTTTGCTTCCACATTCATCACTTTCATAGAATGACTACTCAATTTGTGAACTAAACTGTTGATTGTCACTGTACCCAGTAATTATATAGATTTTAGTGTAAAAGCAAACTGCTTGGTACTATCTGCTCAAAAATGGGAATTTATTTTGTAAATAAGTATTGGTTATTGTATGTATATTTAATAACAATTTTTCATCTTTTTTACCAGAGACGGGACAGAGACAGTATATTATGTGTTTGGGGTGAGAGGTTGTTTGTCACTTTTATCGCTGAATACTGGAACAATTGTTAAATTATGTGACGCACAAGTCACACGTTGTCCTAGTCATTTCGGCTAGCAGAGACAGCGACAGACTGTGAATAGGAGGGCTCTGAATTTTGATAAGCTTACCAGTATTAGTCCGTTAATGTTGTCATGTATCTCAAAAAGTACTAGTCTGATTTTGATGTTTTCTGTAATGTTAATGATGGCCCCGCGCGAGTTTCCTCGGTTCTTCTCGCCGGGCTAGTCCCCGAACGAGTGGTAGGAGTCAAGTAGACTCAACGTTCAGAAAGTGTACATACATAAAATACCAACTTTGAATAAAAAAATTTTACTTTGATTAAACTACTACCTATGCAATGTTTTATGGGTAGGTTGTAAATGAGTTAATGGTTTTTACAATTATTTTATAATGAATACTCATTAAAATGGGTTTTTACCTTTTAATTTATAATGACAACTACGATAAGGAAATGGAAATTTTATTAAACATTGGGTTGTATGGAGTATTTAATAGCCTTCCATATTATATTTAGCTACAGAATAATAAGGAAAAGGTGACTTCATGAAATAACTTAAGTTGCACTATTTCAAAACCGGACTACACCCGAAGTCCGAACTTACCTGTATATCTTGCTAAAGTCATATAAAATGGTAGCGCCCCACTGGACGGAAGCTCACAGATGGGATGAATTGTTGATCCTTCCACTTAGCTTGCACCAGGGAAGAGCCGGGCACACCACCAACCTGTCACAACGCAAGATATTACCAATATATTACAGACAGTACTTATCATCTATGTTACATACATATCACACACTTGCGCTACGATTACAAGACAAAAATGAAAATCCACCAGATCCAACTATTTATCAGACAGATTCTTTTCAGAATTGAGAAACGTACGCACCAGCTGGCGAAAACGTGGTATCTATGGTGATCCCTTATAGGTATGTAAATATAGAAAAGATATTCGATATTGTCGCTATGCGTACCTTCCTCCGGATCAATGCAGAGGTCTTCCAATATTCGACGTATGTGCAAATTAAATTCACAGGAACACGACAAACTTGCTACGAAGAACGAACATAAAATAAATAAGAATCCACAAAACGCGTACGCAATATGAGGCTAAAATATGACGACAGAAAATAAATGAAAAAATTGCAAGACTTTCGTTTCTTTCTGGAACTACCTTCACACCGGATAT
The DNA here is from genome assembly GCA_963565745.1 of Phengaris arion. Taxonomy (NCBI): domain Eukaryota; kingdom Metazoa; phylum Arthropoda; class Insecta; order Lepidoptera; family Lycaenidae; genus Phengaris; species Phengaris arion. The sequence goes on along the minus strand of OY751449.1, from coordinate 16,970,245 downwards.
GAATATATTGATAAACATAGCAATTAGAAAATTGATTTATTAATATTTAATATGATTAAAATGTGTATATTATTACATTAAAATATTTTTAAATTTATTTGGCCTCAGGTAAATATTCGTATTTGCATAATTCTGTATTAATAAACAAATAAAAACTGAAGAGTTTCAAAACGACAGGAAATTTTAGTTTTTTGATTTTTACTCATTTTTGTCTATGAACAATTTTATTGCCAGCTATGAATGTTTCGATGTCAATTTCTTCCATTTTTAATAAATGCTATCCCTTAACTAGGATAGTCATAAAAGAGAAACATAGGATAAAGTTATTACCTTATGTGGTGCAACCTTTCCCGTTATTATAAAACTTCCTTGGCATAATATTTTGTAAAAGCTTGCATCGTTTTGGGACGGATTTTTTTTTTTGACATTGTTACACACCTAGTTGTCAATTTGGAGTTTTGTCGGGGAATTCAATGGGTGACGTTGCGGATTTTGTATCCAAAAATAATTTGGGTTATTTCGGTTCATAATGTGTAATATTGGTACAATATTAACTATTAAATATTCACTAACGTGTAGAAGTGTGAGCAAGTGATACAACTTCAAAAAACGTGCTATTTTGTTTTTCCCTCCAAAACTCCAACTTTCAGTAAAGCTTCTACCACTTTACTGAATCGACTGACATGACTCATGGACTGCACTGACTATTTATTTGGACTTTGACTAGACGTCAAATTTATTTAGACTTGACGATTTAGGAATACGGCGTCGAAAATTGAAAGGAAAGATCTATTTCCCGCCTTTTTAGCTTGACACTGGCAAGTGGTTATAAGCCGATGCCATATATATAAAGAAAAAAATAATTGTCAAATTTTAATTGTCATTTGTTTGTCAGTGGTTAAATGTCATTTCCACTTTTTGCAGTTTGCTCATCTATGTCATTTCCATTCTCTGCTCTGTGCTGCAAAAATGTACTAAAATACAATATTCGTATAAAACATGAATTGAGCCATATAAATTTCTCAACAATTAAAGCTTACTTATAGTGCTGGAACAGTGTGCACTCAAATTCGATTATATCTCTATTGATATCTAAATATATTATTTACGAAAATGGTGAGTAGAACTTAAAATAATTATTTACTTTGAGGTTAATTTGTTCTTTTAGGATACATAATACTCTTTTTACTTTCAGCATATCTAATACTCTTTTTACTTTCAGCATACCTAATACTCTTTTTACTTTCAGCATGCATCTCGACAATTATTGTACAGCTCAGCTCGGTGGAAATGTACTCTACCCCTGAATATAAAGACTACGATTACAGTTAAATCTGAACAGGTAAATGACTAAACATTTATGACTTTATGAATGATGCAATGCTTGTAAATTTTTTGAGTATTTTGGTCCAAAGGTCCCTGTTATTGGAAATATTTATCTTCTATAATACTTGCTTCCGACAAAGCTATATACTCCTTTTTAACTTCTAATATCTTTTGAATTAAGTGTGAGTGTGCCTCTGTTTATGTAATAACTAGATGTAGCCCATGACTTCGTGCGCTCAAAATCCCGCGAGAACTGTTTTTGCCGCATTAAAATTAGCCTATGTCCTTCCCCATGGTCTACTGTATATTTATACCAAATTTCATCAGAATCAGTCAGGAGTAGACTCCAAAACAAGTGTACAAGGTAAATCGATTTAATGGTTATAATTAAAAACTCAAACAAATTGTTTTCCTCTTTAAAGTATAGTAATAGATAACAGATATCTAAAACTTTATTTTCAGTTCAGACTGCCAGAATGCCGGCACTATTCAGCACGGAAAGGATTTTTCTCCTCCATCATTGAGAACATCAGAGAAGACATTGCCAAAAACAAAGAGATGAAGGAGAACATTAAAAAATTCCGAGAAGAGGCACAAAAGTTGGAAAACTCTGAAGCACTGCAGGCAGCACGTCAGAAGTTCCATGCTGTAGAGTCGGAGGCCTCAAAGAGTTCTGAAGTCCTGAAAGAAACCCTAGATGGGATTAAGGGCAAGGTTGGACATGTGCTTGAGGAGGCCAGTAAAACTGAAATTGCTAAAAAAGCTGGTAAGATTAAATATTTGTCTACATTCTTTAACTTACATACATGACCTTAATATCTATATATATAAAATAATATGTAAAACAAAAATTTTAAGTACAGTTTTACGAGAATTGTGAATATTGATGAGTGTGCCAAAAGCTAAAATTTTTTAAATAATGCTTAGAAATACACAACTTAAAAAACAGTTTGGAGAAACCAGAGGTGTTTGAAATTTGTAGTGTTGTACCCTTAAGAAGTTTAATCAATATTGTTGAAACCAAATCTATTTGCAAATCGCCATCAAACAAAAACAAATATTTGAATTATCAAAACTATATCAATTTATGGACAATTCATTATTGTTAACCCCTAAGAGTTTTGATAGCCTATGGGCGGCAAATGTGTAAATCCGGCACTGTAAATATCATAGACAAAATTAACACATTTTTATTGCGTATTATTATTGCGAACCCTAAAAATTTAAACATTAAAATATGAATTACGGCCGAATTTCGACCACAGGGCGATCTCTACTTAAATTAGATTTATCGAAAATCTTACTGTCAGAAAAGTAAATAACTGTAAGGATGTTTTCACATTATGTGAAATGATATTTCTTATCGCGCTGATAATTAATAAAGACACGAGAAAGACAGGTATGTTTTTAATATAAAAAATAACCTGTCTTTGTGATATTGAAAGCACAATTCTCGTAACTATTTGTGGCATGCTGTCTGCCAAACTCTCACGCGCGATAGACGTATGTGTGAACGCTACACCGCGAGGATCGAAACAGGATTATTGGTCACAAATAGTTACGAGAATTGGGCTTGAGATATTAGATTGGATAATGGAAAAACCCATTTATGCCAATGACATGAGAACATTTCTGAACGTGACTCTGCCGGCAACGTAATATGAACCTATAAACTGTAATTATTATATTGTTTGCAATAGTTGTGTAAATAATCTCTAGAATCAGTTATTCACTGTTTGCAGGCAAGATAACAGAAGATATATCAAAAACAGCAAAAGGTGCTGCAGAGACCATTGCCGAATCTGGCCAGAAGCTGGGGCAAACATCGGCATTCAAGACCATTTCACAAGTAAGTACATCTCAGTGATGATAATATTCATGATAGTGTCCAAAATGACAGTACAAATCACTATAATTTTAATGTTTTAGTCGTAGCAATCACATTTTTATGAATGATTCATTTTAATTTTGGCTATTTCTTTAAAGAAATGAATATTCATTAATATCAGGGCCTGTTTCACAAATCTAATAACTGTTGAGATCATAGAGCACAGGCGATGGAGACTGAGGGAGCAGCATTGGCTGTAAGTTTGGATATCACAAAAGTCTTCGATCGGGTGTGGCACAAAGCGCTTCTTTCGAAGCTTCCTTTCTAGGGGCTTCCCGAGAAATTATGCAACTGGGTCACTAGTTTCTTAGCATACAAGCATAAGGGTCATAGTCGACGGTGAATGCTATGTCTATTGATGCTACGAGGGCGGCACTGAAAATTTCGGGAATCAAGGAAGTGACACAACATTACTATTTAAAAATGTATTTATTGCTTTTCGAAGTATTCTCCGCGAAATTTGACACATTTTTCCATACGATGGAACCAATCATTGAAGCAACCATGCCATTCGGAAGTTGGGGTCTCCAAAATGGCCGTTTTGTAGGCGTCCACAGCTTCTTCAGGTGATGAAAATCTCTGACCACGCAATTTATTCTTTATTTTAGGGAATGTATAGTAATCATTAGGGCTTGGGTCGGGGCTGTACGGATGGTCTAATAATTCTATGATTTCTTACTCTAAAAACTCTTTTGTTCTGTGCGCGGTGTGAGAACTCGCATTGTCGTGATGGAGGATGTTGCGGCGGTTGCAGTTCACTTTACGGAGTTCAGAAACGACCTGTGGCAAACAAATGTTAGCATACCTTTCTGCATTAACCGTTCTTTGTCCCTCAAGAGGAATAGTCGCAACATGGCCGGTTTTGGAGACAAACATGGCCACCATTTTTTTTGCAACACTCCGTGAACGAACAATTTTTGTTGGCTTTAACTCATTTTCGAACACCCAAACTCGTGACTGGTTTTTTGTTTCGGGTTCGTACGCGTATATCCAGGATTCGTCACCTGATACGATATTGTATACAGCATTTGAGGATCCTGCGTGGAATCTTTCGAGAGTTCTAACGCACCAAGTAACGCGAGCCGCTTTTTGCTCTTCACAGAGCAAATGCGGTATCCATCGAGAAAACAACTTTTTTACACCTAATTGTTCATGCAAGATTATTTGTATTTGACTCATGCCAATGTCTAAAGTTGCCTGAATTTCGCGGTATGTCACATGTCGATCTTTCTCAATCAGCTTACGCACAGCATCAACGTTTTCTTGGGTGACTGCAGTTTTTGGACGACCTTGACGGGGATCATCACTGAGCTTGACACGTCCACGTTGAAATTCAGCAAACCAGCGATAAATTGTGGTTTTGGATGGGGCTTCATCACCAAATGCAGAAATCATCCGGTCATCACACTGTTTTTGTGTTAAACCACTTCGAAAGTCATAATAAATCATCGCTCTAGAATTTTCTCGAGTCAATTCCATTTTCTCAACGACTAAACAAGTTTGACAAGACCTTGTGACAAGACCGAGAATCTTTTTTTAAATAAATAAACGGTATTCGATTTTTAAAACCAAGGAGTTTTAAATTAAAAAGATTTTAATATGACAGGAACAGTGGAAATATTCCATTCCCGATACTTTTAGTGCAGCCTATGTAACAGCGTCCGTGTCCAGTGGTTTTGAGCTTGCCTCTCGACTCGGAGGTCGTGAGTTCGATTCACGCATTGAAACAATGTTGTTTCCAAGTTTGGTTCGGACAATGCAGGCTGATCACCTGCTATATAATTTCTTCCCTTCGGTACGCGATCGACTCTCGAAGCAATGGATAGAAATAGACCACTACGTCGCACAATTTTTGACAGGACACGGAAACTTTAAAGCGAAACTGTTTGGATTTACATTAGTCTCGTCTCCGCTATGCGAGTGTTCGACCGAAGGTAGCCCTTATGAACAAACTGCTCATCACATACTCTGGGAGTATGATCTCTGGTATGACGAAAGAATCGAAATGTTGAACAGCGTCCATTGTGTTTCTAGGGTTGTGTACTATGAAGATCTCGTGGACTGCGCGAAAAACTTCCGAGCTTTCAAACGTTTTTGTCATAAGTACTATTGGAAACAATGCAACACTTTTTTGTCATTATAAATGCATTGTAATCAATTGTCATATTATAAACTAGCTTTTGCCCGCGACTTCGTCCGCGTGGAATAGTGACTTCCGGCAGAAAAGTATAGATAGCTGAGAATAAGTTAATGTATTGGTAATATTGTTTAGATTAAGTTAATGTATTCACATTCACATGAGGCTAAAGTACCTATAGAACGAAAATACTTTAGCGCAAAGCTTCCGGGTAAACTATATTGAAAGTTGACCCGTCCGGCACGTGAACATAAAGATTTCTAGAACTGCTAACACGGGAAAGAGCAACGTATAACTGACCGTGCGAGAAACAACTGACACCGAGATCTACTCCGGCAACACGAAAAGTCTGCCATCAAGCCTTAGTAATTGTCATTGCATAACAAACCGATACTGGGAATTGCGTCCTTTTAAATTGGAATGGAAAATTATTTGGTATTAAGGGTATTCTGGGAATAAAAACGGTTTCTCCTGCACCGCAACCTGTTAAAATTTGAGCCTCGATTATATTTTGTTGCAACTGGGTTACTTTGAGTCGAGTTCCATTGCAAAGTTGTGGTGGTCTTAAATTTCGGAGCAGAATAATCGGAATGCCAATTTTTAAACAAATTTCATGAGAAGGAAGTCCGGGCATATTTAAAGAATTAAAAAATTCTATCGGGTAATTAGTGGCTTCTTGTTCATCGACCATTCTATTTATCGATCTATAAACTTTGCTTTCCCCCTGTATATTCGACAGTATTTTGTTATTAATCTCAGATGCCAGGTCATTGCGAGGAGTTAAAATAGATCTTTCGCATAGCCAAGAATTGTCCTATTTAATATATTTGTTACGTCACCGTAAACCGACGATATAAGATGTGGTTGAGATTGCACTATACAACATAATTCAGGCGTCAGAATAATTTTTCCTTGGTGTAGAGAGCTATTTTACGCTGATTTCGAACAAAAGCCAATATTAATTTAGTCAAAAAGGTTTTCCCCGTTCCTCCAGGTGCATCTAAAAACCATATTGTTCCCAAATTATTTTGAACACTTTCGCACACGCGGTCATAAGCTGAACGTTGTTCTGCAGTCATCATTGGGACACCGTTTTCTAATGTTGTCTGCAGTTCCATTAAGTTGTAACCAATTTCTGCGGAATATTCCCTATTAGTTACCTCTCCGACTGAGGTTGGTGTTGGCAAACCATATTCACAGAGTGATTTACCGCCTACTGCTGTTAAATCATCCTGAAGAGCTAATAAGCACTGATTTATGGCAAGATCACGGAAATGGTCAGTAGTAGTGCCTTCATCATTGTTAGAAATATTTCTAAGAAAGTCTTCAGCAAATTTTTCTTTATATTTTTCCCATAACTGTACAGCATCTGATAAATTACAAAATGTGAGTAATGTTACAAATAAATGGCGTAACCGTCGTGGATTATCACTAACACAGGATTCTGCTAAAGCGTCATCCCAATGCTGATCATTTTCAAGCAAATGACGCGCTTGGCAAGCTGCATGATAATAGGGATAAACAACATCGTCCACTTTTCTTAAATCTCTAAATGAGGTTGGTCCTCGCACGGTATGTAATAATAATCGCAAATAGAAACACTCAGCGTTGTTAGGATGAACTGTGTACACTCTACCAAGGACATGTTCTTTGAAAATACCTGACTCGCCATCTACAGGCCTGCCACGGCGTCTTCGATTAAATACACCTCGTTGCTTATCGAAGGTATAAAACAATGGAACTTCCTCATACAAAAGAGATTTTGCAAAATCATCAGTTTGGCAAAGTCGAAAGAATGCTAATAAAGTTGTTTGTCTAGGGTTCTCTAACCGTTCTGTGACATTTTCGGCGTTGAAATATATCCGTTGACCGCCTTCAAGATGAACATCCAGATGAGTCACAGGTGGATATCTTTCGTGAATGTTGAAACTTAAGATCCGCCATACAGCTTCTGAAGAACTTATATATCTGCCTGACTGAAAACGTGTAACTTCATCATGTTCATTTCTCAAAGCAAATGTAGCTTGGTCACTGCCCTTATTGATGTACTTACAAATATATTTTATTGACTCTACATATTACACATTTCAACATTTATGTGAGCTTGAAATGCTCTGGACAACACAGGAACCTGTTGTCCAGACACTCGCTTTTCAACAGTAAAACCACCAGTGTCTCTCGAACGGCGACGATATAATGGGTATCCGTCGAGTCCTGTTACAGTTTCATCCACTAAGGCTTTTGGATATCTTTTAGTGCAACGACCGTCTTGCATGCAAGGAGAATTCCCGTTAAATACACCACATGGACCATGTATCATATGAGTTTTAACAATGTCGTATAACACGGGATCTGCAATCGGACTTGGGATTTCAGCACTGATTAAACTGTCTACATCATTAGGTCGAACCTTATCTTTTAACCAAAGCAGGAAATGTGCGTGAGGTAAGCCGCGTTTTTGCCATTCAACACTATACATATAACACAATACTTCTCCAAAAATGTTATATTTGGTAAGTAGATTTATCATTGATTTTAATTTTAAATGAAAAACTCTTGCGATGATATCATGGCGGTCATGCGGTGCTTGACCCTCAAGAAGCTCCCGAGTGATTTCATCCCACTTAGGATTGGTAGTCACAGTAATAAATAAGTCGGGACGTCCATATTTTCTTACGTAACAAAAAGCATCTTGAGTACGTTCGTGCATGTAGCGCGGACCACCAGTAAAAGAAGAGGGCAAAATAACTAAACGGCACCGTATCATTATCTTGCTGCATGGCGTCGCGAAGGTGCACGTATTCTTCAGCGCGCAGCTGCCTTTGATTAGATCGTATATAAACTAATCTTTCGGTTTCAATTTATCCTTATTGCATGATTCTGTATTCACGCGCGATGACTTATAAGTGTATTTCATGTATAACTTTGGTGTTTCTACACCGATTTACATGATTCTTTTTTTATTGAATAAGTAATAATGTTAACTTTTTTTAATTAGGGATGAGTGAGAGTGTTGTAAACGTAAGATTAGACCAATATAATCAGAAAGCTCCGAATTGCTAAGCTACCGGAAGTTTCACGTGCTATTGTGAGTCAACCATAAAAGATAGACATTATGCTGTCAAGAAATATTTTTATATAATATTAAGGAAAATATTTCCGTCATACGTGATTTCTATGCAGCTCTAACCATTAAGGCTGCACACGCGGTGGAAGCTTAAAAAATGGAGTAACTTCTCCCGTTTTCCCAATATATCCCTTCACTGCTCTGCGCCTATTGATCGTAGCGTAATGAAAAGTATACTATAACCTGCCCAGGAGTATGAAGAATAATTGTGCCAAATTTCATTAAAATCCGTCGAGTAGTTTTTGTTTCTATAACGAACATACAGACAGACAGACAGACAGACAGACAGACAGACAAAAATTTTACTGATTGCATTTTTGACATCAGTAGCGATCCCTAATCACCCCCTGATAGTTATTTTTTAAAAATATTTCATGTACAGAATTGACCTCTATACAGATTTATTATAATATAGATTAAAACATTTAATTACATTCTGTCTTGTAGCCATAAAAAAAAAAAAAAAAAAAAAACATGTTATTCCCGTGGTGCTTCCCCTTTAATTCTGACTTTTTGTCATCACAATTTTTGCTGTCTCCCGCTTTGCTTGGGGAGGGAATAAATAACTGAATAATAACTTAGTAATAATAATAATAAATAGGGAATAATAACTTAACTGGAATACTTCCTACTCCTCCTACAATCTTCTGATTAATTTCGTTGCGGGTTCCAAGACAGATTTAGCATGTCCCCCGGGCACCCCTGAGATCATATCAAAGGGTTTTTGCGGTTGGTTACCACTGTCGATCCTGGCTACACAGGAGTTGCAGTGGTGGGTAAGTGTGGTGGGCCAATTGCCCGTACTAAAAGGCTGATCACCTGATTGTCTGACAAGAAAGATGATCCATGCGTCGGATGGGCATGTAAAAAGTCGGACCAGCACCTGCACCTCATATCTCGCCAGTCATGTCCCACTGGGTTTCGAGAGTAAACGAAGAGAGGGTGCTCTCGTGTACTGCGCACACACTTGGGTACTGTAAAATAACTCCTGCATAGCTGGCCTGGTTTAAATGTAACCGGCCACCGTCACCGAAATCGGTGTGTGGAGCTATTATCATTATTGATGCTAGTGTCCATCAAGGCTGTACGCTATCACCTACCCTATTCATTTGGCATATCAATGATAAGCTACAAACCAGTGGCATTTTTTGCTATGCGGATGTCAGCACGGGTGAAGCCTTATATACCGTACCGTATGTCACGCGGGCATTTCTCGGGAAAATGACATCGAGAGTCGAAACAAATTTGTGTCTGAAATTGAGATTTTATTAGAGAAGTCTTAGAATGGGAAAGACTTAACTTAGACTAAGATTCAACCCTACTAAGTCACAAGTTTACGCGTTCACCGCTAAAAAAGTTAGCGACGGTTGTATGACCTCGTTTTGAAAGCACTGTATGCATGCATCATTTGAAAGCAGCATATTTAACGGCCTCAGCCAACATGGGAATACTTGGTGTTGACATATCGACCGAGGTCCAGTTCCGCTGTCATATTTTAGAGGGTAACGCCAAGTCAGCCTCGAAGAAGCTCGGTGTTCTTAATAGGTCGAAGCAGTATTTTACTCCGGTCCAGCGCGTACGACTCTGTAACGCGCAGGTTCGGAGTCACATGAGATACTGTTCTCATCTCTGGAGAACCAAAGTACCAGCTTCTCTGTCTGGATCGCATCCAACTAAGGATGACTCGAATTGTCGACTGCCAAAGTGTTTCAAATAGGCTTGATCCCCTGCCACTGCGTAGAGATGTAGCATCGCTCTGCATCCTCTATCGGAGTGCTCCGAGGTATAGGTTAGATGACAAAAAATTTTTATTGCATGAATGAATAGTAGTGTTAAATATGAGTAACTTCTCGAAAGAAACAGTATATTAAAAGTCAATATTTTCAAAGGTACAGCGATTTGTATACAAAATTTCCCAAGTCATGAAAACGCTCCATAATAAAGTCGTATCTAGCTGTGACGTCACGCCTAGGTTAAAGTGTATAAAGTATACAGCCGCAGGAACACATTTGTAAATATCTCCGATATTTGTGCGTTTAAGTTCATACTTACCATTATATGTATATGTTGTAAATAAACTAATGATGTAGGTTTTGTTTAGTAATTTAGCAAAACAAAATTAAAACTTTTTTGTACTTTTTAGATGTATCAATTACTAAACTACACATAACGTAATAATTGTTTTTACATTTACCAAGTAGTAATGCCTCAATATTTCTGAGTATATTAATGAAACTAAATAGTTTAGATGTAGTTATCATCCCTATTGCTCAGACTTATAGGTACCCGCTGCAACGTTTCGCCGCCGTTGCACGCAACAAAACTATCATCCTCATCATCTTGATGAGTGGCCGTCCTCCAGAGTGCACTGAACCCGATGCTTTCTGCTGTGCATAATAAAACTTTGGAATTAATTAAAATAAAAAAAAAGGCCGGCATCAAATTTGCAGTATCCATGGGCGACGGTAATCGCTGTCTATCCGTCAATATTTCATAAAAAATATTAGGAAAGATTTATTTCTCGGTTAGATATCTGCTATCAGTAAAACTATAAGCAGGTGTGATTTGGGCCATGGCATTAATATTAGGAACGTAAACATGATTTTAAAATTAATTTCATTTTTTTTTTTTTTTCTCTTCGATTTTATTAATTTCAGGCTACGGAGGTAGTGAAGAATGAGATGGCGGCGCGCGGTCTGGAGGGGAGAGTGTACACATCGCCTGTCGCGTTACGGAAACGAGTCGAGGTATATTATTATAACTAGCTTTTTATTATAACTAGCTTTTTATTATAACTAGTTTCATCTAAATCGGTCGAGTAGTTTCGGAGCCCATTCAGTGCAAACGTACAAACAATCAAATATTTTCTCTTTATAGTATTAGTATAGAAAAAGATGTATAATATTATATTAATAAACTCTTGGAAACCTTATATTTTTAAATTATAATTATAGCCGTTCACCGTCACACAAAAAAAAATTCACAAACTTACAGAAAAAGAAGAGGTTGCAATATATTTGTTGAGCCTTGGTGTTTTTGTATGTTCATCGATTAACACACCGAGATGATACATGGCCATGCATTTTTAAGATGACAATAAAAAATTAATTTTGTTCACGCAAACGCAAAAAGCGTTGCAGCGCGGTGCAACTTGATATTCGACCTCTTAAAATGAAATGTGTATCTTCTAACTTCTTGTGTAAGGAATAAAGTTGCAAAAAATGCAGCGCTATGTCGCAAATAGTTTTATTTGTGTGAATTGACCCTTACGCCGCCATTTGTGTACAGATTTTCAATATTATTTGTAGGGTTCCGTACCCAAAGGGTAAAAACGGAACCCTATTACTGAGACTTCGCTGTCGCTGCCAAACAGTACCTCGTGAAACGTGATTACTAGACAGTTAAAATGTTCACTAATGATGTGTACATCATCAGTGAAGTCATACTGCAAGCTGTAGCTTGGCAAAAAAGAGTATGACGCGGTGCGGTGATTGGAATGAAATTTATTATATTTATTTGTTATATTATAATATATATTTAAATTAAATATGTCATTCCAATATCAATGTCATCCAGGATAAAAGATCAAATCAAATCAAATCAAAAATTTTTTATTCAAAATTGGTATTTTTAAATATTCTTTTTGAACGTCGTTACTACGTGATGCCTACCACCGGTTCGGGAACTAACCCAGCGAGAAGAGCCGGCAAGAAACTCGTCTGGGACCATCTTTTACCAAAAAGATGGAAAATTATTCTTTTAAAATCAAAATTATTACAATGTTTGCTTATGTCTATGTAACAAATAATAACATAAGATAAGGAGCCACCTTATTCCCAAGGTGTGCCGTCTTGAATGAAGTAAGATGATACAATCGATAATGTTTTTAGTTCCTGCTGTTACCACGTCATACTCTTTTTTGCCAAGCTGTATTTCTGTTGGCGCTATAACAACAAATGATATAATAACGAAACTAAAAACGTGATTTTTTGCCGTTTGGCACGAAGGCGCGAGTCCGACTCACAATTGACCGGTGTTTAAATTTTATAACTGTATGTTCTAACTTTTGTCCATAACATTCGTGTCTTAGGTGGCGGCGGATGAGCGGTCGTACGCGCCGGACACGGAGACACTCGGCGTTGAGTTGCACCGCGACTCCAAGTTCTACCAGCAGTGGGAGGACTTCAAAAATAATAATCAGTATGTTAATAAGGTTAGTTAGTTACGGTTTGAGTGTGTAGCATCCACTGTAAAATTTAATTTAAAAAAAATGGCCCTGGCCCTGTCACGGACACGCCGTTGTGTGTGATACTTTATGCCAGGTTTTTTTATTCGTAGTTTGTCTATTCAATAGCGCTTTTGATTGGATGACGCAAACGCTTTTGATTGGATGACGCAAACGCTTTAACCAATCAAAAGCGCCACTGATAACCAGTCAAGAATACAAGCCATCGAAGATAGCTAGCTTAGAACGTATAAAAATTCTTAACAATGTTTAAGATCGTGCCTTTGTATATAGTGTAAAGTTTCGTTGTTTGAAAAATTAAGATAAGTTGCACGCTTAGCATTACCACCGTAGAAATGGTTTCTTTCTACAGAAGAATAGACAAAATGACAGATCGACAAAGGCGAGTTGTCATTTTATCCTTAATATCTGTCGGTATGTCTATAATTCTTGTGTAGATTTGTGTGCATTTCTATGGTGGTAATGTTAAGCGCGATAACGATATGTAGATAACGTTTGTATGTTCAAGGAACACCTATAACTGAAATATTCTCATAATCGCAGGTCTTGGATTGGAAAATAAAATACGAGGAATCCGACAACCCAATTGTTAAAGCATCAAGACTTATAACTGAAAAAGTTAGCAGCCTGTTCGGAAATCTATTCGAGAAGACTGAATTATCCACCACGCTTACGGAAATCTGCAAAATAGACCCCAATTTCACCGCACAGAAGTTCCTAGAAGATTGCGCGAACGACATCATACCCAACATCCTAGAAGCTATGGTCAGAGGGGATTTAGATATCCTGAAAGACTGGTGCTACGAGGGCGTGTACAACATCCTGGCTACACCGATCAACCAGTGCAAGCAACTCGGCTACAGACTCGACTCGAAGATCCTAGATATTGAAAACATAGAGTTGGTAATGGGAAAAATGATGGACCAGGGGCCAGTTTTGGTTCTAACGTTCCAGTCACAGCAGATCATGTGCGTTAGAGACGGGAAGAATAACGTGATAGAAGGTGACCCCAATAAGGTTATGAGGGTTAACTATGTGTGGGTGTTGTGTCGGGATCCACAGGAACTGAACCCGACGGCTGCTTGGAGGCTTCTAGAGCTGTCCGCCAACAGTGTGGAGCAGTTGATATAGTTGTAGCTAATTAAATCGTTGTATTGTTATGCATTTGTTTTAGTTGATCTTTCGATCAGCCGTTTCACATCAGTCATTTATCTGTTAATAGATGTTTGCGACTTTGTGCGCGCAAAAGTTAATCTCGCGGAAACCGTACATTTTTCCGCGGTAAAAAGTAGCCTTTATCCGTCCCCGTGGTTACTCTATATCTTAGTGCCAAATTTCAAAAAAATCCATCCAGTAACTTCTTTATCTATCTTCATAGGTAGTTCATTCATAGATTCCTTTACTAAAAAAACCATTCAGACAGGAATCAACCAAATCTTTGAAGGCGCTTTGGACTGCCCCATCGGAGTTGTATTTTTTCCTGTGTAAGAAGTTATCCAAATTTCGAAAAAAATGGTAATCTATTGGAGGAAGGTTCGGGGAGTACGGTGGATGTCTTAGAAATTACAATTGAAGCTCCTCTAATTTGGTAGCCGTCTGTTGTGCAGTGTGTGGTCTAGCATTGTCCTGAAGCAGCAGTGGCCTACAGCGAATGACCAACCTCGGTTTTTTGCTCGGATTTGCAGTTGCTGGCAATAGACATCTGCCGTAATCATCTGGCCAGATTTAAGAAAGCTGTAGTGAACGACACCGGCACTAGTCCACCAAACTCTCACAAGTAACTTTTTTTGAGTCAATTTTCACTTGGGGCTTTGGCTGGTTCGCCAGGGTTCAGCCTTTGCGATGAGCGTTTCCGCCGCCGCCATACACATCATTAATCCTTCGAGCCGTTTCAGCAGCACTGGTGCCACGGTGGAACTCGTACTCGAAAATAATACGATATTTCAAGTTTTCCATTTTGTAAACAGAGTGATACACAGAAAAAACCAAAAGAGGAAAATCAAATGAATTACGGTTTTCGAAACACAACTGCATGAGTATATAGCGGTATAAATTTGAAATTGGAATTCCCAACCAAGGAAGATATATTTGAGATCCAAGTGGCCAGTACGACAAAATTCATATGTAAGGACCTAATAGTAGTGTAGAAGTATAGTATATTTGACTGACATTGCGGTGCGTCATCACGTTACTAGTCTAATAGATCTTACGCGCCGCATTAGTTATTTAAGATTGACATTCGACAATAATATACCGTAAATAATCATGTTGTCATCTATTTAAAACTCATAATTGTATGAAAAATGTGTTAAAAATAAAACTACAAATGTTTTCAATTAAAACATATTTTATTAGAGGCACATTCAAAAGACGGACAAAGCCATCGCATAATTATATATACAAATTAGTGTTTACTACAACGAGAGTTAGAACAATGAATACCGAACTATCTCTGACTAGGTTACAAACAAAATATCGTAAACTAAGGAATGTTGCCATATCAAATAATATCAACTTAGCATTCACTAAAATAAAATAATTTCTTACGATTTTTAATTAAAATCTTAAAAAGCTTTCTAGGCTCCACAAATTTATACAAATTATAAAATACCTAAAAATATTAATATAAATACGCTTAAAATATTACATAAACTAATTTGTAAAACAACACAAAAATAAGCTTTAATTTAGCAGTACTTTGCCAACGGATACATTTGATCTTAAATAATAAAAATGTTGCCATGATAAAATAGTAAATACTGTGAAACATCTGTAACTCGATTGTAGTATTCGAGGCGGTTGAGGTAAGATATTCGGGAACTCATAAAGAAAATTAAAAACATACACAGCATGTTCTTTAAAAATCAAATACATATTAGGCAGGCAATGTAAAAGTTGCGTAACGACAAACGACGCGACTTTGGTTTTCCTAATAACTTTATCATTTGTGTAAGTTTTTATTTAGTTACAGCATATTGGAAAAACGACTATAGCACCTGCATAGTGTATTCCTCATTATATATTTTTATATTTAGGGCCAGTTTCACATATCTTCTGGTATGTGTCAGATAGCTTATCCGTAAGTTTTGTCGCCGCTTACTTTATATCGAGAGACAGAGACAAAAGTAATTAAGCTATCTGACACTTATCGTGCAACACACCCTTAGAGCGATAAAATGCATATTACATATTTGAGATTATATATTAACACAGTTTTGTAATATTATATTTTCAAATATCAACGTTTTGCAACGGAATCTAACATATTTTGTTCTCTATCCTATATTAATCTCATTGTTTTTCACATCCAATATTTTATTATTACGCCTTGAGTTTTTTAAAGGTTGCCAATTTCCTAATTAGGGGAAGCTAATAGGAAGCCTCTAGATTTTTATTTTAGTCACATGACTAAACGGCCTAATTAATGTAAGTATAAAATCTTATAAATAAAGTGTTCAGATATAAATAAGCGCTACAAATGCTGGTGTAAAAATGGCCGAATCCATATCACATAATTGCAAAGCATTATAAAAAATGTTATAGCATCTCAAAGTGCAAATGATCCTGCAACGTGCAGTACAACATTTAAAAACATTTGCGTTAAATATTGTACTATTTTGTACTTAAGTAATAATCGCGCTCGAGGCAATCCTCCCCATAAAATCGCCGCGTTTAACCAAATAAGAGTAAACCTACTAAAAATAAATTAAAAACTTGCTTAGAGGGGTTTAATAAATATTTTTTCATTTAAGCTTGCCATACACGTAAGGGTTTACCTGACAGTTCTGCATTCACAGTTGGGTTTTTAATTTTTTTTTGTGATAAATGGAAAGATCATAATTATATAAGTTTTATAACAAAACTGTTTTTTTTTTCTCGCAATAATTCAAAAGTTACATCAAAATAAAAATAAATTTTTGAATCTAGTACCGAAGACACGCCGACAGCTCTCGAACAAATCCGAGCGTGTTTGATGTCATAATGTTATTTTTAACCCTAGGACACGTTTGTCAACCGGGGGTCGCGGCCCCTTTGGGATTCGAGTTTGGTTTTAAAGGGGGTCGCAGTCTGTTGAAAAATAATAAATACAAACTACACATAGGTACGAACGAATCTTTTGTATCGAACGTCGAAAAAAGCGTTCGAACCAGTAAAGTATAGCTGATAAAATAGCGCGCTATGTACATATTATTATAATGTTATAGTGACCCGTCACTATATCATTATTATTAATAATAAAGTTTTAAAATAGATATTACAAAATTATATATTTTTTAAATTCCCAGTTATCGGGTAAGCTTGAGCTGATACTGTATGGAAACCTGCACAGTTGTGCAACACACACGCTCCGGTTTACCTTTACAGGCTAACCTGTCAAGTATACCGTTAATGGGTAACGGCTAGCATTACAGGTTATTATTTATTGTATTTTCATTCGGCTAAATGTATAATATGGTAGCTTTAGACGTTTATATTTACTACCGTCTGTCTTCTGATATAATATTATGGGTGGAGAGAAACAAGATTCATTAAGCAAAAAAAGGGCATTTCAATCAGATCTATAGTCTTCGCGAGGTTTGCTTTATTTTCAGATTCTTTATACTCTGCTTTGTGGTCTAAAGTTGTTTTAAATAGGTAGTTGATGGTATCGATGTCTTGTTCATGTCAAAAACCGACACTCTATAGTCTATGGTATGGACTGCGGTGTAATCTATAGTCGTAGTCTATGGTCTCCCTCATGATATTAGTCTATGGTTTGTTCACTCATAAACCTAGATAAAGTAGAGCCAGGTATACGCGTTGTAAATATCATCAGGCTTTTTCGCGTTGTAGTATATGATGTGGCTCCAGTTTGTCTATGGTATTATGGCCTGGCCCACGCTATTTCTGGCCTGGTCCTTAGTCTATGGTCCACTGCATGAGCGCGGTGTCGTTGCCGCCGGCGCTGAGCAGCCGCGACCCATCGGGCATGAACCGCACCGCCGTCACGTGGGAGGAGTGTCCGCCGTACGCGTGGCACAGAGACTGAAATTGAGTTATAAATAATATAATAATATCTATGGACGCTTTTATATACCTCGGCAATCTCGTCCGATAGTAAGTTCTCGAAGAACTTGTGTTACGGGTAACCAGGCAACGGAAATATATTTAATACTTTTTAATACTATACATATATTGAGAATTTTTAAACACATATTTAATAAACATCCATGACACAGGAAGACAGAAAACTTATTGTTCCCTGGCGGAATTCGAACCCGCGACCTCCGGCTTGAGCGCCAACGCGCTAACCACTGAGCCACAGAGGTCGTCAATATGGTAAATGACTAATAATTCTTTCTTCTCCTCCGGCCTTTCTTCTGACTAATTTTGTTGCGGGTGCCAAGACAGATTTAGCATGTCCCTCGGGCACCCCTGAGAGCATATCAAAGGGTTTTTGTGGTTGGGTGCCGCTGTCGATCCGGGTTCACAGGAGTTGCAGTGGTGGGAATGTGTGGTGAACCAATGCCCGTTATAAAAGACTGAATAAAGTCTAGTGTAAAGATAATAATTGAAGCGGCAGTATCCTGCGTTCAGATCAAATTTTATCTGAACTTACACAAAAAGAAATCTTTTATGACCAACGTCACGTCACGTGTGTATGGGTCACGTGACTGAAGCTGAAGATGTTGCCGGTGACAACGTGCGCGCAAAAGGAAATCTCGCGGAAACCGTACATCTTGCCGCGATTACTAGTGCTACGTAATCGTTGGTCAATCTTATTAAGAAAAATAAAAAGTAGTATATGTCCTTCCCCCTACTCTATATCACTGCCAAATATCATCAAAACCGGCCCAGTAGTTTCACAGCCTATTCAATGCAATACAAACAAATAAACAAATCGTCCCTCTTTATAATATCAGTATAGACAATATATACCTTAGGCTGCGTGACGGGGTACGCGTAAAGCTTGACCTTCCCGAAGTCGTCGCCGGTCGCTACGAGGCGGCTGTCGGGTGACCTGTGAATGTAACCCGGACCGGTGGTACACTTTATCCACTACATCTATGGACGCTTCCACACCACGTCAATCTGGTCCTGTACTAAGTATCCTAAGACTTGTATCACATGTACCAGACAACGGAAATATATTTAATACTCTTATACTAAACACATATTTTAGATTTTATACAAAACATATTTTATTTCCGTTGTCTGGTACCTGTGATTCAAGTTCTTTGAATACAGGACCAGATTGACGTGGTGTAGACGCATCCGTAGATATTATTATTATAGTTTGATTTATATTTGTGTGTACCTGGCGCAGGAGTTGACATCGGTGCCATCGGCACCCTCGGGCCACACGCCGACGGTGGTGTACGTGACGGGGCAGTTGTTGGACGCCCACGTCACGTCGCGCATCGTGGTCGGCGACGTGATCTGACGACATGTCGTCGCGTTCCCTGGAGATTGCAAAATATTACGTTACTTCCTATAACCGTAACACAAGTCTTACTTAGCACGGGACTATATTGACGTTTATACATATTTGTCTGATACGTTTGAGACAAAGACAGCAACAGTGAATAGCTTATATATTGTGTATATATTTATTGCACTTCTATACTCACAGTACAGAAGCTCGTAGTCACCGGAGTTGGTGCGCAGATACTGGCTGTCGTCTGACCAATCCACGTGCGTTATGTAGCTTGAATGGCCCTGGAAACAATCATACATGTTATAGGAGAAATTCATAGCGGCTCGACTGTGCGTGTTGGTGTTAACATTTATATAATTAGGAACATTGTTGATTGAACCAAATATTCATTTTTGACGGCGACTCGATGTAATTTTGTTAGTTTAATATAGAGTCTTGCCTGTACGGTCATGCTCACCGATTTTAAATAGTTAATGGTCTCGGGCGTTACTTTTCGGAAATACAATTTAATTAATATTATATCTAGCAATATCCCGCGAAAAAATACCCACAAATGTGTGAATGAAATTCAGAATTTTTCATACATAAACTCGAGCAGGTTTAATTAACATATGGATTTCCATTGAACGTAATTTAGACTAAAATAAGTGACAGTAAAATAGCGAATAGCCGGTTGGAATTTATTTTGAACTAACTACTTATGTAGCAAATTAATCGTTTTGAAGTAAACTACTGTGTGGTAAATAAAATATAAAAATGAGCTGTGAACTAACTACTATAGTCTGCTCGCGTTACGAAGCCATTGAATCGTGCGTAGGTACATATTATGCACAGCTTGGCAGATAAGAGTATGACGCGGTGACAGCAGAAACTAAAAAAAAATTCCATCGTATGTATCATCTTTGATAGATTGGAATGATATAATATAATATCGTTATTTATTATAATATTATATATTTAAATTAAATATGTCATCCCAATCTATTAAGGATAAAAGATGATACAGTCGAAATATTTTCACCGCTGTCACCGCGTCATAGTCTCTTTTGCCAAGCTGTGTTTGACGGCCTCGGAATACCGCCGAGGGAACAAAAAAAATGTTCCTGGGCCATGGATGTGTATTAAATGTTTATAAAAAATCTTAAATATAATATGTATTCTATATATTATAAGTAGTACAAAAGTATTAAATATACTACCCGTTGTCTGGTCCCGTACCACAAGTTCTTACCACGGGGCCAGACTGACGTGGCGTGAAGCGGATGTTATTATATTTTTATTATATTATGTCAAAAGTCAAGCCATTTACGTTAATTGGTTAAATGTGAACAAGGCTTATGCGTCATTGGTCAATTTTGACATTTGTACGCATGATTCACTGACTTCTTAACGAGTATAGAGTATTAAAAAAAAACAAAACAAGTTAACTGTGTTATATACTAGTAAAATTACTTGATGCGTTTCTAGCAACTACTGGTTAAACATAACATATTGAGCTACCTACGATTGCAATACTTTCATGCTTGTGGAATCATGTTTGTATGCGTCGATGATATGATGTAAAGAAAATACTACAATATATATCTCCGTTAGTAATATATATTCTGGCTCAGGGCATAACATCAACGCTACGTATGCCAGCATCATAGTATAAATTAAGACGAAGAAAGAATTAGCGACTCATACACACATAATTCGAATTAGTCTAATTGGTTACCCGTCTACGTTTTCGCTCCGAACACTAGTCGCGTGAAATGGTACACCAGATTAGACACACGAATATAATAGTATTTCATAATCAGTTACGTTTCTATTAAACTGTCGTACAAACACTAATCCTACTACTACATCATATTATAAAAAAATGTGGGGATGGATGGATGGATGTCTGTTACTCTTTAACGCAAAAACCACTGAACGGATTTGCTCTGGATTAACATTTAGGCTACCTTTTATCCCGAAAGAAGAGTGTTCCCGTGGGATACTGTATTTACGGGGGCGGAGCCGCGGACAAAAGCTAGTTAGTTAATAGTTATGCATTATTCTATCATTATTATATATTATGAATGTTAAGAGCAGGGTTAAGGTGGGTTCGTCACCAACTACAGGATTGAACATCACAAATATAACTAGTATCTACATGTTTTACTAGATTTTAAGTCCCTTAAACTTTTTTATAATAAAACCACAAATCTATTGCTTTTATCGCCGTGAACGCGTAAAGCCGAATACACTATCCAACGAGTCTTAGGCTGGGACTACATGATCCGGAATCCGGCGGTCCCGAGAAAGTTTAGAGCATTGAAAATAGAACTGCGCCTAATACAATAGAGTTGAAAATCGTAAAGTTGAGTGTCGAGATGTCATATACATTGACATTTGGCTCGACACTTGTGTGTTCGATTTTCAACTGTATTGTACTATCGCATAGTTCTATTTTCAATGCTCAGATTTTTTCGCAGCCTACCGGATTCCGGATCATATAGTCCCAGCCTTATGGACGTGCGCTCAAGGTCAAGTCCGCGGACAAACGACTGTCGCGAGTTATCGGACGCGTCCGACGTGTTTTCGTCTAAGGCCGCATACTCACCGGACACTTGCCCACGCGCGAGTAGCGCGCGCCGTCCACCTGGTACACGTACACGTAGTTGTCGCGCGACCCCAGCGCCACGCGCCGCCCGTCCGGCGAGTACACGATGCACTGAATAGGTTCTGATCTGCAACAATATAATGTCAATAAATACTGACTGTATATCATATTTAAGAACGATTTATTAGGGACTAGCTGTTTCCCACGGCTCCGCCCACGTAATTATACTATCGAGTATCCCGCGGGAATACAGCCCCCGTACTCCCGACACAATCGAGAATCGAATCAGTTCGATCTCAATAGCTTTTGATGCTCCCGACACCTACACTAGCGCACGATTGAATGAGATAATAGAATACGCGTTCGGGTAATGCAAAATGTACGAAAATTCACTAACTTTAACACATTAGCAATGGACATGGATTGTGATGAATTTCGATGGAATTATCGCCTTAAAAATGATTTATTTGACACATGAGTCGCAGATTTAATTACTCTTATGAAGAAACCGACCCACTGAAATTATATCAGCGTTCTGTGTAAAGTTATTTAAAAAATTTACGCATTTATTTACATATTTGGCCGCTAATTCATGTATTATATTTTCACTTAAGACAGGGACTGAGACAAATGAAGTCTACATAATATGATCTATATTAACGTATCATATGAAGACTTCGTTTGTCTCAATCTGTCTTTGAATAAACAAAGTCAATAAGTAGTTATAAAAAGTCGTATGTTGATGTTACTATGCTCGGGTTTCCTAAATGTAAACACGAAACACGAATTTGTTATTATATAATTTACATTAAATATATCTAACACTTTTTTTTCACGAAAATTAACAATTAACAACCTTTTTACAATACTACCAATTATCTATTTATAGCCAGTTATTGTAGTTATTGAATGTGTTTTGTGCACAACAATTTGTGTGAGTTTTGCTGACAAAATAAATCAAAATATAACTTTGACATTTGACAGAATGTCAAATATTATAAACAGGAATTTCAAAACTATTACTTACTGTCACAGTTTTATTTTAGAAAAATAACCTTTAAAAACCTACCATTGCATGAGATTGAGGCTGATTCATTTGAATAAACATACACAAAATGTTATTTAAAGTGAAAAATGTATACTTTTTCCATATTTTTATCAATCTACGCCATAGACTACGGCAGCACTTGTTTACACTGTGGACGTGACGACAGCAACCGGATACAACTAACGACGCTGATAAGACACGATCTCAACGCGATCTCGATTTCGATTCGATTTTGTTTGGGAGTACGCATCAGGATCGAAACTGAATCAAATCGACATCGGATAGATTCGAAAATAGAAATCGTATCAGTTTCGGGAGTAAGGCCTCTGTATTTTTCCGGGATAAAAAGTAGCCTGTTTTAATCCAGGGCCTAAAATACTACCATACCGAAATTTCATTAAAATCCGCTCAGTAGTTTTTGCGTGAAAGAGTAACAAACATCCATCCATCCCTCCTCACAAACTTTCACATTTATAATATTAGCAGGATTAAAATAGGTTAATATGTAGGTCTATGGGCTAATCGCGAACGCAGTTACCGACATGGCGGGTAGAAAAACACTTTTTAGTGACAACGAGCGTACCTATATCGCCGTTAGCGACCCAATGCTGCTAATCGAAATAGCAAGACGCATTATTTGAATTTGATTTTTTTCTGTTCGCTCTATTTTGACAGTTTGTCTTCCGTTTGTATGCTGGATTACCTTTATGTGCGACTAGTTCTCAAGCTGTATTTAACCTATTATATACTCACCCGTCCTGGTGCTGCGCGATCAGGTCGCGCGACTGCGGGTCGAACACGAGCCAGCGGCCCGACAGGCAGCCCACCGCCACCGCGTCGCCGTCCGTCGACCACGCGCAGCACTGCGCGCGCTCCTGCAATATAAGGCAGCTATATTCAGTAAATGGTACATAATCAATTTTAAAATCGTGTTCAGAAATAGACACAAAAGCAGTCGGATAATGTCCAGGCGTATAACGTTAAGCGTACGTGTGCACGCACATAGCAGTAAAACCGTACACGCACGCACACAAACACGCAAGTAGAGTAAACGTGCATGCACGCATGCATAGACGAAGTTGCATACTTGCACGCTGTATGCGTGCAAGTATGCAACTTCGTATACATGCAGTTCGTATAACCCTATTACACGCTTACACGCTATTAGAGTACATCCACGCACCTCAATATCCTTGCTCCACACGGTCGAGTGACTCAGGCCGTCCCACAGCTGCAGCAGGCGGTCCCAGCCCGCAGACACGAATTGCGGCAGCGTGGGGTGTGCCGCCAGACCCCATACCTCGTCCACATGGCCTGCGAAATCATTCAACTCATCATCATCATGCTCACATTGAGACGCGAGCCCCAGAAATGAGGACACATTAAACCCATATCCACAAGGAAGTTCGTCTATACTAATATTATCGATAGGAAAGATTTATTTCTTTGTTTGCATTGAATAGGCTCCGACACTTTTGGGCCGATTTTGATGGAACTTGGCCCAGATACTACTGTGTGTACGGTGTTCCCGTGGGATGCTGTATTTCCGCGAGCCGCTGGCAACATGGCAATGTTACTCCTATTGAATGGACCTGAGTTCCTGATCTAGGCTTGACTTCCACATGCTTTAAAACTTTATGCTCAGACCTGACATTTTCTATCTATCTGGCTATTTATTTTTCCTGTATAATACATATAGATATATATTATTTCTATTAATTTACTAAACTTTTGTTTAAATCAACACGGTTCTATAAATTAGGCGCACTTTACTGGACTGTACCTTTTTGTGAAGAGAAAGCCTGGTGATTCTGTAACACAGGTTTATCCTAGCACAGGCACCCAGGTCTCTCACGAAGTTTGTGTTAATGTTAAGGCGAAATTGTATTGTGGTTTATACCAAAACATTTGTGGAGAGAGCAATAAATATTCAATAATTCATTTATCTACCTCATATTTATGTCTACTCACCCAGCACAGCCGGCGCGAACCCGAGCTCCAGGTCGCCGTGTAATATGCAGTTCTTGGTGGTGCCGATGTACAGCTGGCTGCCCCGGCCCTCCGCCACGACGCGCACGCCTCCGTAGTGACCCTCGATCTGCAAAAAGTAACATAATATAATATTATGTTCTGCTTGTACATTGTATTTGAAGACTGTTGCAGCAGCTACAAGGGGCATGTAGCGTTCTTGTGTATAAATAACCTCTAAAATCGATTGCTACTCTATCGTCTATAGCTCTTAGCTAGTGTAAGGTCGTCGGTCACTGTACACGTTACGGCTACTCACGACGTTCTCCGTGCCGGTGGCGTTCATGTCGCTGTCGAACAGCACCACGCGGCCGTCCTTGCCGCCGGCGGTGACGACGCCGCCGTCCTTGAGCGCGCACAGCGAGAACACCGCGCCGGAGTGCACACCGCGAACCAACTTCGCGATGGTGTTGGTGCCGCGACCCCAGACTATGATGTTGCCGTTGGAGTCGCCCGATAGCACGTCGCCTGGAGACAATGAATGATTGAATAAATTTTTACATAAATTTTCAACAATTAGATTACCTGATTACACTGATAGTAATCAGGGAATCTAATTGTTCCCGTAACAGTGTTCCTATAATTTATTTGTATTGTAATGACGGTAAGCATAAGTCATAACGTGTCAGTTTGATATCGTATTAAGAACATAAAACGATTTGCGAACGAATTATGACAACCTGCTTATGAATTAGATTCCCTGATAGTACATATAGCAGTAAGAACATAAGTTATGTTCTTACTGCTATATATTAAAGGAAGTTGCTTGATTGTCAATGGTCCTCTGAATTACTGTTGTGAATATTAATTCTTCAAATGTCAGTGAGTCAGGGCAGCAAGATATTAAATCTTGCTGCCCTGACTCACTGATATAGAAAAACCTATTCCTAAGGGTCAGTTCACAACGCGACGATACGCGACGGTATGCGGCGCTGCATTTTTAGCAATTCAAAATTGAACTTTATTCACTACACAAAAAGATACACGTTTCATATGATATCAGTTACACTTGTGTAAAGAATAAAGTTCAATTTTGAAAGCTATCTTAATAATTTAATGCAACGCTATGACGCGCATCGCTTCGTTTCGGTGTGAAGTGACCCTTAGTCTTTTTAAACAGAAAAACCAACCCACCATTCTGATTAAAGCCCAAGCACGTGACGTATTTGGGCTTGTCCCTGGACTCGAAGACGCCCATCCGCTTGTACAGCACATTCGCAGCGTCTAGCGTCCAGAACGCTATGTGATTCTTCCCGCAGGTGACTATCTGGTTCTTGTCCAGTGGGTGGAACTCCACTGCCACTACTGTGTCCACTGAACACTATAAGTATAATATTATCTACGTTAAAATGGGCCTGGGATGGGAACATTCATAATTTTTTTTATTGGCTTTTCGAAAAGTACACAATAAGACAGGAAATATTGTCTTTGCAATGGTATGCCATTATAATCAACCGTTGACGAATTACAGTCAACACAGAAGTGAGTTTGTTGTAGAGCATTATAATAGCTCTAACCATCTAACAGGCGATGCACGAGTGACGTCACAGCAGTTGAAAATAAATATAAGTTGTATAAAGATAAATACAAATATATATAAATACAAATTTTAAAAACATAAATACTCCGTTTATGTACATCATTGTTGTTACAAAATATGTCACAAATAACAAGGATTTGGACAGTAATTTTAGTTTTTCAATCATCAAAAAAATCGTCTTTTAGTCCTTTTTAGTTACTGCACTTTTTGCATATTTCGGTCCATATTTATGTTGCCTTTCGGAAAATATATTAATTTTGCTAATTTAAAAGAAATGCATGTTATTATTGTAATATAATTATGATTTTAACATAACATACTAAGGCGGGTCAATAAGTCCGTGACTTTTTGAATTTCTAACCTCCTTACTGAAAAAGCAACACTACTCCTGTCAACAGGCATCTGTCAGTTGACTCCTATCAAAATTTGAACTTGCTGCGTCAGTTAGTTTGTGTTTTACAGCTATCTTTATCAGACTATCCAGTAACTTAAGGAAACAATGGAAAAAAGTGAATTTCGTGTGCTTATTAAGCATTATTTTTTGCGAAAAAAAACCATTACTGAGACCAAGGCTAAGCTTGATAAATACTATGGGGACTCTGCACCATCGATTTCAATGGTAAAAAAGTGGTTTACTGAATTTCGTTGTGGCCGTACAAGCACTGAAGATGCCGAACGTCCTGGACGCCCAGTTGAGGTCTCTACACCCGAAACAATCGAAAAAATTCACGATATGGTGTTGGCCGACCGAAGATTGAAAGTGCAAGAGATTGTGGAAGCCATAGGCATCTCGCATGGCTCAGTGGTTTCAATTTTGAATGATCACTTGGGCATGAGAAAGCTTTCCGCAAATCGACCACAAACACAATCGTGTAACAACTTCACAGGAAGGTTTGGCGTTGTTTAATCACAATATGGAGGAGTTTTTGCGCCGTTTTGTAACCGTGGACGAAACATGGATCCATCACAACACACCAGAGACCAAACAACAGTCAAAACAGTGTGTTTCTAAGGGTGAATCGGCGCCAAAGAAGGCCAAGGTGGGTTTGTCAGCCAATAAAGTTATGGCGACTGTTTTTTGGGATGCACGTGGGATAATCCACATTGACTATCTTCAAAAGGGAAGAACAATTAATGGGGAATATTATGCCAACTTATTGGACCGCTTCAATGAGGATTTGAAAAAAAACCGACCTCATTTGGCCAAGAAAAAAGTTCTTTTTCACCAAGACAATGCAAGGGTGCACACATGTGCAGTTGCCATGGCAAAAATCCAAGAATTGGGCTATGAATTGCTCCCACATCCACCCTATTCTCCAGATTTGGCTCCGAGTGACTACTTCTTGTTCCCAAACCTTAAAAAAATGGCTCGGTGGAAAAAGATTTGACTCCAATGATGAAGTCATCTCGCAAACAAAGGCCTATTTTGAGGACCTCGACAAATCATATTTTTTGGAAGGGATAAAAAAATTGGAGAAGCGTTGGACAAAGTGTATAGAGCTCAAGGGGGACTACGTTGAAAAATAAAATGATTTATTTATCAAAAAATCTGTGTTTTATTCCAAAAGTCACGGACTTATTGACCCGCCCTCGTATTAGGTAATTTGAAAGTCCTACGCGAAACATTTTCCGATTTTTTCTAAGCTGACCCATGGGAAGCTGATATGGCTCAGATTTCCTGACCCACGGGAACCTGGTGCGGTGGAATGTAAATGAATGGGTCGCTGATTCAGCTCGAAGACCAAATGTGAGAGTGTCACCGCTGAGTAAGTTATATTTAGAAGTAACACATAGATGTCTCGTCCAGTTTGTTTGTATCTCTTACCTTAGTCTCAGCTAGACAATTCCGCTCCGGCCTCTGCCAGTCCCACACGGCGATGGTGTGGTCCGGTCCATCGTCGACCGCGGCGAGTAACGCACCACCATCAGCTCTCGAGAAGGACAAGGCGGCTACACCGCGCTCTACGGACCCCGCACCTAATACCGCTAGCGTGGCAAGAGACACGGAGTTCCAGACTCGGATGTGGGGCTGAAAGGAAAGGTGAATAATATAAACAACTTAGGGTAGGTAGTAGGTGCCGGTATCGGCTCCTACCATCCTTCTATACCTACTCTGATTTATAATTTTAGAGCGTTTACACACATGCCGCAGCAACGCTGCCGCCGCCGAATTTTGTATGAATTTCAAAAATTCAGCAATCCTAGTGAGGCGGCGCCGCGGGAGCTGCGGCATGTGTGTAAACTATATATATGTAAAATATGAACCAAAGCATCATTCTGCCTTTTCTAGCTTCACAAATAAAGAAGAAAAGTTCTTTTTAAACCTGTTTTTGCTAAGATTATAAATAAAACTATACTACAGTATAGTTATATTGACATTGCATGCCATGCAATGTCAATATAACTATATTCGTATAACTATAGTCGCATCTATATAAACTATATAAATAAACACGATTATTATTAAGTCGTATCGCAGAATGCTCGCTTATTCATGACTAATTCTAAAATTGGCACATCCGGGACGAACCATTCTATTACATGGATATACGCGTGGAATGTAGGTTTGTAAGAATTTAATGAAAACTTCTCTTCTTGTTTATTTGAACGTGCTTCAACCTGGCCCACCCTAGTACATTTGCGCTTAGAGACGCGACGCAGGATACGTCGCGCGTCTTCCACATACGACAAGCTACATTGACGCGAGATATCATTGTTGACTCGTGTCGCGTAGCGATCAAGCGCTACGAGGGTTGTCTTTTCACGTCTACAGAAGTCGCATTCTTTGTTCACCACCTACCCGAGCATCGACTCGGTCGTGTCCCGCGCACTGGCCGCTCGCCACCACCAGCTTGTTCGGATGCACGGCGAGGCACTTGACGTCGTCAGTGTGGCCAGTGTAGTGCCGCTGGCACTGGTCGTCCACGTTGAACAACACGACCACGCCGGCCACGAAGTACACGATCTCGCCCGTGGGGAGCAGGTAGATGTTGCTGCGGCAGTCCTTGCCCCTGGAAACAATTGTCATTAATAATAATAATAATACCTCATAATAATAATAGATTTCGATGACGGTGGCCGGTTTAATTGAAAGCAGGCAAGCTACACAGGAGTTAGTTTATAGTGCCCAAGTGTGTGCGCAGTACAGAAGAGCATTGTCTGTTCATTTACTCTCGAATGCTCGTGCGACGGATAACCGACACGACTGGCGAGGGATCAAGCGCAGGTCCGACGTTTACTTGCCCATCCGACGCATCGATAATTTTTCTTGTGAGACAATCAGGTGATCAGCCTGCATTGTCCTAACCAAACTTGGATACAACATTTTTTTGTTGTTCCAAGGCGGATCTTACCCACGACCGAGTCGAGAGCCAAGCTCTAAACCACTAAACCACGGAGGCTGTTGTCATTATGAAGAGATCCAACTAGTTTTATTGAACGTATGACGAAAGCAAGAAGATTTTTTAAGTGAAAACTTTTAGGCGCGTTGGATAATTTTGAGATGGGAAAACACTATTGAACTCGCGGTGCGGTATGAGGTAGGGCATAGCGCGAGCGTGCTGGTCGCGCGCCGCATTTATTTAGGTTACCTGTGCTATTATTTTCACTTCTGTCCCGAAGTGCCACTGTTTTTTTTTATATATTTTTAAACCAAATAATAATCAGGTAAGTATTTATTCATGTTATTATATTTTAGTATTTGCTGTTACGTGGCAACCGAAATACATTATCTGTGAAGTTGTCAACCGTCTAGCTATAGCGGTTCACGAGATACAGTATGGTGACAATTGGCCCACCACACCCACCACTGCAACTCCTGTGTAGCCAGGATCGACAGTGGTAACCAACCGCAAAAAACCCTTTGATATGATCTCAGGGGTGCCCGGGGGACATGCTAAATCTGTCTTGGAACCCGCGACGAAATTAATCAGAAGATTGTAGGAGGAGTAGGAAGTATTCCAGTTTCCCTCCCCAAGCAAAGCGGGAGACAGCAAAAATTGTGATGACAAAAAGTCAGAATTAAAGGGGAAGCACCACGGGAATAACATGTTTTTTTTTTCTTTTTTTTTATGTATGTACAGTATGGTGACAGCGGAGTCTTAGGAATAGGGTTCCGTTTTTACCATTTTTTTATTTATTTTTGGGTAGGTAACCCTAAAAAGCATACTAATTCTTACTATGCAACTTTCATTTGTCATTACCTAAAAATTTGTTGTTTACAAGAGAAAGGCAATTGGTTCAGTTCAGTGCAATGTAATGGTGACTCAGCATCACAGTTGGGTCACTTGGGCAGCTGAGCAGAACGGCCTTCGCAGACGTGACGGCATCCACTGGCCTCGAATTCATAAAGAACAGGAAAACAACAGTAGGCATGCCGCGTGCATCTGCCCTTCGAGGGACCTACCTTACTTTTAAAGGTAAATGACCGTAGGTTTTTTGTTTTGGATGAAGATAGATTAGGAACGGCTGAACTGATAAGGCACACAGATAGTTTATATACTAGATTATCACATAGGCTACGTTGTATCCCGATTCCCGGTAAAATATGCCCCGGTTAGCTCAGGACGGGTAGAATATTTCGTTTACAACGAACTTGTCGGTACTTTATTGAATGACGCGTTTGCAATATCCAATCAAGAGCGCTATTGCATAGATCAAGAGTCGGGCTCGCGCATGAAGGGTTCCGTACCATTATACCAATATTTTACAGGATTCATGTTTACTTTTACTGATACTTAAACCTAAAAGTCTTCTTAGCATCCTCTCAAAGTTAAAAAAAATAATTAAGAAAATAAATCTTCACCACTTATTACATGGAGTTACCCTACAAAAATATTTTTTGTGATTTTATTTAGCACTTTGTGGGCGTGATAAATACTTGCACATATCCGTGCAAGGTTTTATCTTTCTCAGTTCTAGAAAAGTTGGTGTCAAACTTCACAATTAGCTTCTAGCTACATTTAGCAACTAAGTAAGTACATAACATTGTTTGTAGAATTTTGGAAACAATAGTTTTAATAACGGCCCTATCAGAGCTAAGATCACTATTATACCAAGTACATAATTAGACAATTTACCAATTGAACAAGATTCGGAACAATAGCCACCTACACAGCACACACAGGCCGTCACAGGCGCGGATATTCAGTTTGGCCAGAAATGGACATACGTGTAAGCTGCTTTGAGGAAAAGAAGGTAGTATCATGTAAGGTGTTCCTTTTGGCAAGCATTTTATATAAAGTTGTTTAAAATCAACTCCGGATATTTTGGGAAAAAAAATTGCGGTCTCTATGGCGCTTTAACCTCACAGAAACTTATGATTTAAACTTAGCCTAAATAACATCAACACAACCAGCTTTTTAAGGTCAATGACCTTAGTGCACTAAACAGCTTAATGTAGTAAGTATGTAAATATAAGTAGACGAAAATAAGAAAGTAGAAGGAAAATGTAATTGCAAGATAAACTTAATGTAAAGCTGAAAAATGTAACATTGATTAGTAAATAATAATATAAACGAATGTAGAAACAGGACAAATAGAAAATAAGTACAGTAGAAGAAATAAAAACTGTAATTAGAAAATAAATAAAATATACATGTAATAAATAAATAAAGAAAACAATTGTCCTGACCTCGCTGTTTGGGGAACAAGCAGGCCCAGAAATGGGCCCTATAAAAAAAAATCGGTTGTCTGTAAAGTCGGTTTACTGACGATAGTTGAACGTGACAACGTCAACAACAACAACAATAACAAATACAACAACAACAACAACAATAATAATAAAAGCGAGGTAACGCTGGTACTTTGTAACGGTAACAGGTAACGGTACTTGGTAACAGTACTTGGTAACGCATGAGTCATGTTTTTTCGTGCGTGCAGCCGGCTCCATCGAATTATAAAACGTTATCACGTCAAAAAAAAACAGCTTAATGTAATTTTTCTTTCGTTTAATTAATTCTCGAAATTTATATATATTTTTCAACCTAAGCGTCTTGACATAGGCAGTAGATCATTTGCCCAAAATATCCGTAGTTGGGTTTGAACAACCTTCTACTTCTACTACAACTAGGGACAGACTAACGCTGGACGATAAACGGTAGTGTAGCCACGTTTTCAAATAGCTGCTGCAGCAGCTGCTGATCGCGGTAATAATTATTTCAATTGCAATAGGTAATTAGATAACGCCGTTTTGTGTTAATTTGCACCAAGCCTAAAGTAGTTTCAGTTTAAAGAATATAAAAGCTAGTGTCGATTCTAAAGTATAAATGTTCAAGAGGTCTTGGTATTTTTTTTATTAAAGCGATATATTTTTATTAGAGTACCGTACCCAAAGGTTAAAACGACACCCTATTACCTACTAAGCCTCCGCTGTCCGTCTGTCTGTATCTCGTGACCCGTGATAGGTAGACAGTTGAAATTGTCACAGAAGTATTTCGGTTGCCGCAATAATAACAAATACTAACACAACTAAATATTAAAGTGGGGCTCCCAGACAACAAACAAAGTATTTTTATAAGCGACTCGCACTTGGCCTGTTTTTTGTTTAATTACTATAATATTAACGTGTAAAGAGTACGAAGAATTCAATTTTCCTAGTACTCGTTAATTAGCACAACACTAACAAAGACCAGCTGACTTTTATTCTCAAGTAAATAAATACATACTTTTGACCTACTTGCCTACTTTTTTAATTACTTACAGCTAATTAATATATTACTTATTTTTACTTTGCTATGCCTAATTTGACTACTAGATGGAGAAAATGTTACAAATTCTGGCTCCGACCTTTGCTACACCTAAATTCCCTAACCCAGATATAGTTTCATTATGCTATATTAATACCATGGGAATATAATATTACCGTGACTGGCGTGGAATAAATAATGGGTTATCAGCGACCTTCAAACACCATGGAATCGATATCCTAAATACATTTGTTTTACACGATAGTAGGAACCGATAAGTGATAACAATGTTGCCATATGAATTGTAAACTTTTATTTTTTATATTATGTACTATTTTTTTTATGATTCATTTTAAATATTTATTTAAAAAAAAAGAACAGGACATAATTGTCAATTATTATTATTTTTTAAATAGGTAGTTTCAGCATTGTTAACTAATTGGCAATTACTGAACTTTGTTTTGGACTCAGGAAGTTATATTTTTATAGCACGTTTTATTTTTAGCCCCCGACGAAAACCGAGGGGTGTTAGAAGTTTGTGTGTCTGTCCGTAACATCGTAGCGTCAGGATGAACTGATTTTGATGTAGTTTTTTTTTGTTTGAAAGCTGACGTGTTTGAGAATGTTCTTAGCTATGATTCATCATCATCAGCTCGCTTACTGCATGACAATTCGAGGTTACTTACTTTTTTAAAATTTTGTTTATATTTTTAGGGCCGTCAACAGTATTGTTTTTATGTCATCGGGAGGCTCTATATTACATGTAATAACACTGTGTAATAACACGGCGAAGCGTAGTTTAGACCGGCCTGTGGGGTTCGCAGAAAACCGTCCTCAATTTTTATTTGGTCTGAGCCTTAAATATGTTCCTATTTCCGATCCAATATATTTACACGCAAGCAAAGAGAACAATAGAACACAATATAATGCTAGTTAATAAATAGTTAATATAATCAGGCGTTACATTTTGAATGGATTTGAACATATTATTTAGACAAAGTATACATACTCATATTAAAAAAAAATCCAAATACCTGTATCCATAAACCCACTCCAGCTTCAGCTTGGCCTGCGGGGGCGGCGCCACCTTCGACAGCTCGGGCTCGTCGCCGGACGGGCCGTGCAGCACCACCGGACGGCCGCGCAGGTACATGCGGATGGAGCCGTCCTCCTCGTTGTACTGGCAGGTGTGCGTGCTGGAAGAGGTGGTTACGATGACAAAGGACCGGCCATGACGACCAGAACCCCAATTCTTGTAATTAACTAACACTTTCATTTAACTTTTATTGAATTATATAATGAATGGAATTTTTGGAGTTTGGACCAATGAAAACGCGTTCGACGCTGGTTTGACGTTTATAAGAAAAACATTTTGCAGTTTTAATACATCGGGACTGGAATGCAACTCGTCTTTCAGGGATGACCCGTCTTAGTACCACAGCGTAGGCCGCCAAGTATTATATATATTCTGATATCTATATTGTAAACGTAATGCTATTTAATTGAGTTAACATTATTATTTTTGTGCTTTCTACGTCGACATTTCCATAACCACGTTGCTAATATTCCTCGGCAAAACTTAATTTTTCTATGGAAATGACAGACGTGACAAACGACGATTCCCGAAAGCCATTGAGATCGTGGTTGTACTGTACTTTAAACAAAAACGACATGGCGCAACACCTACTGTTAATATTGGCGCCGCGCTCAGAGGGGACCGGAATCAAAGAACCAGCAATTATTTCTGTGACTTTTCTAGATATAGCGCTGTAAGTCTGGAGCCCAATTCTCATGACTATTTTCGATATGATCTCGGTTCACTCAACGTGAACTTGACTCATTCATAGTGCGCGCGCGAGCGGGACCGTCTGAAAATCCAAACGAGATTTAACCGATAACATGTAAGAGAGTTGCCCCGCTGATAACGGCTGTGGTTACACAATTGTGTTGGGAGTTTTCGTGAATCTGGATATAAAGGTTTAAATGCCGCTGCCCCCTATATTACGGGAAGTGATAACCACACTGCATCTTTGATATCATTCTCTATTTATTCTCATGCTGCCCCAATCCTTTTCTTATGAAATGGAGTAGGAATGAAGCAGGTGGATCGCCTGATGATAATAGATTACCGATTTAGAACCAGAGGAGTTAAAATTAACTCCTCTGTTGTTGCACACTTGCTTTCCTAGTCCTCAGTTTCCCTATTGGACCTCCGGTGATCTCACTGCCTCGGCGAAATACAAGGCAAGCGTTATTTCATGCCGGTTTCCTCTGAGGCCGTGCTGTTTGTCCGGTCGAGCCAGCCCATTCATGCCGAAGCGTGGCTCTCCCACGCCATCTCGCGTGTCAAATGCTTTTACGGTTGGCAGCTCTGCGCTACTTAAGCTGATAGTAATCTCTACATCTGTGTCAGTGAGCACGGCAGATGCATAGTAATCATCATAATGATCAGGGGCTAGATAACAGAACGAGCTGAACTTTACTTACACATTAACATTTAGCAGTTGTAACAAGCGCATTAGTAGGCTGTTATTCTAACATCATAATCATAGACTTACTATTTTATCGAGGCTAAAAATGTCCGACCACGTGCCATATTGGGGCACTCGTGTACTACTTGACAATAGTCTAGAGACAGACGTCAGTGGTGCATTGTAAAAAGCTGTATAATTACGACAAAATTTACAGGTAAAAAACATAAACGAGACAATATTATAGGTAAAAGTGGAATAGTATAAATTATTGTAATTAAAGTCTATAAGGTAGCTCAGGTCATCATAATTTCATTTTTAAAGTCTTTCATCACAGGTTACGGAAGCCATAATACAAGCCTTAGTTAGATCGCTCACATCGTAGTTCGTTAGAAGTTAGAACAGATGTCGGCACCATCTCCTGGTATGAAGACTTTTTTTGACTAAATTTATTCAATAGCCTAAGCTTGTTTATAAGTCTATGATCATAATATTTTACCAACCCAGTTCAAACAATATCAGTATATTGAAAATATCACTTGAAATATTAGTAGAACTACGTTAATCTGTGTTAGTTTAAAGCTCTTTGTTAATTTTAACATTTTACAATATACTTTATTATCTATTTATACATTATTATAAGTTCTACATGGTACATATATTTATTATAACGTTTATAATAATACATTACTTAGAACCCACTTGCGCTGATCTGGGTTAAAGTTAACCCTGGGTTAAATATTATGTTGTCTCTCTCGTTACTCGTATTTATGAAAGAGAAGGCATTATATTTTATTATAATACCCAGGATTAACTTTAACCCGGATCTGCGCAAGTGGGACTCTTAAGTCGTGGTCGACAAAGAATGGTGTAAAATTATCTCTCCCATGGTTAAAGAAAATGATCTAAGCGTTATTAATAAAACATATATTATATTACTTTGCTAACTTTTAATGTTATTATTTATCTTATTGACTAAGGTTAGTAATAAATAAATACAACTAAGTTATGAAACATTCTCAAAAATATTTTAAAATATACTCCAAGGAAGACAAAAGTTACGTTATTCGTGAACCAAAAACTACTTACACAGAGGTGAATGACATTGTTACTGGCTATGTCCAAAAGCGTTGAAAATTCGAACCCGAGACCACTGGCCCACTAAGTATGACCAAAATAAACAAATCCAAAAGAAAAATGTTAATTAACGAATTAATGATACAAAAAACTATTGCTTTAAAAACTACAAAATAAAAAAATAATCACCAATCTTCCATTCTATTTTTAAACGAATTTGACGTTACAATTTTTTTTTATTTTTTAAACTCGTTTATGCACAAGAAGAGCAGCCGGCGTTAGTGCAAATCTAGAACGGACTGAGCGAAAAGCAAAGAGGTGGAATGCCGAATGCGACCTGTACGCGTGACTCTACATACATTACTGGCTCTGTATGTTGTTATCCTTAACGTGTACCTACATAACGAGTGATGTATGTTATGTCATAATTACTAACGATAATTCTCGCACTATCTCTAAGTATAATATGAATCATGGAGTAACCGGTAAGGCAAATTTTGAGTTCGTGTTAGTTTTCGTAAATGTGTAGGTGCGGTGACTGTCAAGGTTAAGGTAATCATCTAACTTTAGAATGACCGCCATTATGAGACCAATTTAAAAGAATTGAGCCCAAATTTAGACAATAATGTAGGCTATATATTATCTATATCTCTCTTTTATCTTCAAGAATCAAGACTACTAATAGTACTAAATTTTAACACTACCAGTGGCGAAGGCTGGTTCCTCTTAGAGAAGCCCTAGCCTGTATAATAAGTAGGCATTTGGATGAGTGTCTTTGAAAGGTAAGTTCTGGTGAATCCGATAGGAATGGAGTTATAGGAACCCCACGCCACTGATATTTACATTGTAACGTCATACATAGAGGTAGGGATAATGGAGATAACTAGACGTTAGGTACGTCATCATTCACTATCTATATTCTATTGTCTACATAACGCAAATATGCAATCATAAATGTTAATAAGTCTATTGTTTGCACTTATATCGTTAGAGGTTATAACTTATATCCTTCGACGCAGAGTTTAGCGGTCAAGACTAATTACTATCTTGTTACAGTTAGGCAGCCAATAGCCATCATAACGACATCTGTACCGAATCATTCAATTAATAGAGCTATATATAGGGTCATCTATATTCTATACTAATATTATAAACAGGAAATATTTGTTTGTTTGTTTGCATTGAATAGGCGTCTCTGATGCTCCGAATCAGATTTTGATGAAATCTGGCACAGTAATGCTAATAGTGTAATAGAGTGGACTACGGAGGAGGATATAGGCTACTTTTTATTGCGTCAAAATGCATGGTTGCCGTGGGATTATCTTTTGTATATTTCTTTTATATCTAGTGTTTAATATTGTCAGTCATTTAAGGGTCAATTCACACCGGAACGAAACATTTATTACGCGATATGGCGCTGCATTTTTTAGATAGCTATTCAATCTGAACTTTATTCATTACAGGAGAAGATACTCGTTTCATTGTAAGAGTTCGAATGTCAGGTTGCACCGCGCTGCACAGCCCATTTGTAGTGTATGACTTATGTCATATGAAGCGTGTATCTTTTTCAATTGAGGTATCCCAAATCCCAATAGTATCATTTTGTGTCATTATGACGTCGAGGTGAGTATGAGTTGTCTGTGACCGAACTGTTACTGCTTGGCAGCTGAGTTTATAAATAAGATTCCTAGCAGAATAATTGTCGTATTTCGAAACAATTTGGGTCAGTCGCCGTGTGTTGTAATCGAGGTCCATAAAAGGATGTGTTTTTGTAAAGTTGAAACTGGTAATATTGCTGGTCAGGGATACAGTAACCGACAGGAGTTATAATGAAACTTGTTTCACATAGGCTGTATTAAAATATATATATTTTTATTTACTTTTTTACGTGGTACGTTCGGATTATCTCATTTGTATGGTTCCGTAGTAACTAGGAACCCTTATACTTCCGCTCTGTCCGTCCATCCGTATAGTTAACATTTTTGGCATCATAAAATAATTTCCACCGAAACAAAACGATAAGCGACGCGGTTCTGCATTCTTAAGATTCAAAATAGAAATATCGCGTTGTGAACTGACCCTTAGCGCAATTTGTTTTGGGCTGTGAGCTGTGTTAATAGATCAGTTAGTAACGGTTTCCTTTCAAATATGAATTCATGTTACATAATAATATATTATCGAAGGTGTTATTAATTCCATATTATACAATCCACGTGGGCGCGTCTGTCTGTATGTTAGTATCATCTATTGATTAATGATATGTAACTATGTGACGTAATCATAAATTAGCATCTATAGAAAAAGTAGGAAGAATATTCCTTATATCACATCACATAATGATATAAGGATACCTTCTTTAACCAATATAATTTTAGTTGTAGATATTGATGACGCGTGCGATGTGTCCATGTTTCTGCTCTTAACTCTATTACTCTATATAGTAGGTATATTTAAGATGTTACATATTATTTTAACTGACAAATTAACATCAATTAACTTAAAATTAATTACGCGGTGAGTAATTACTCAAGGGGTTACTCCAATAACGGTAAAAGGTTACACCCATGTCTGTTATTGTTAGGTCAAGGACGAAAGGTCTAAAGACATAAATACAAATCTATACCACCAAATAGAAAATGTCTTTGTTACGTTTTGTGGTCAGTGGTCACTAGTTACGACAAACCTTTTTTTTATTGTATAAATGAATTTGATTATAGTACTATTAAATATAAGTAACTTCTCAGAAGAAACTGTATATTATAAATCAATATTTTCGAAATCTTAAACCGAATTTCGCAAGTCTACTAAAAACGCTCCACACAAAAGTCCGACGTCACGCGTTCCTGCAGTTGTATGAATAATATATGCCGCAAGAACATATTTGCTAATATATTCGAAATTATTGCGTTTAAGTTAATAATTACTGTTATGAATGTTTTTACTTACGTTACTTACTTACGTACTTCATATAATTGTAAACTAAGTAGGTTTTTTACACTAATTATGTAAAAAAATATTCCAACTTTTTTGTAACCAATACAGTCATACAGCCAGAGTATTTCCCCAGCATTCAATCTTCGAATCGGTAGATCATATTACTTTCCACCGAAACATCAGGAACATAGGAGACATGCATATAAGGGCGTTTACAAAATATGTGTTTGACAGCGGCCTAGTACGTCCTGACGTTTCTTTAAACATGCTTTGTCGAATCCAGACAGTGACCAAATAAAATAAACCTTATTCACCGGATTAAGAGTCATGCATAATATGAAATCACGTGTTAATTTTGAGGAGACATTTTATTGGTTTTTCAAATCAATTTTTAGTAATATCGTTGAACTGAAACGCATAATATGTACTTTATAAACTTTTAAACAATTTTAGATATAAAGAAAAACTAACTCTACTTGGGACAATTGTTAGTTTTGTAGGATTTGGTTTCATATAGTCGAAAATGGACCGAAAAACTGTAACATTTGTAAACGCGCCCTTAAAAAAATTAAATATATTTCTTTTAACTTGAGAGAAATTATTAAAAAGCCACAAACCGAGGTCCCAGTACCCAACACCACTGGATAAGAGAGCAAAGTTAACACCA
Organism: Phengaris arion; assembly: GCA_963565745.1. Taxonomy (NCBI): domain Eukaryota; kingdom Metazoa; phylum Arthropoda; class Insecta; order Lepidoptera; family Lycaenidae; genus Phengaris; species Phengaris arion. The sequence continues at coordinate 16,930,062 of OY751449.1, read as the reverse complement.
TCAGCAGGACAGGTGACAGCGGATCCCCTCACCACAAAAAACTTACCCATGTCTCAGTATGGATCCATTTTGTGACGACTTAGAGTACAGATTTAGCAAGGACTTGGTTGTCGTGAACCTATACGAAACAGAACAAAAGTAAAACAGTGCAACTAAAGAAATAGCTACAGTTTAGAAACATAATAAAACACATAAAGGGATGTACTAACATTCGGAAGTCGAGTGATTCTAATAAATGTAGGTGTTGATTCTAATATATCAGTGTAGAAGTTTGTATCAGAATAAAAATAAGAATATTTTATTTGCAAAAATATGGTACAATGTTAAGTTTTTATCATTAATAAATTCATCGATAGTTTAATACATTTTGTTTATTAATAACTTAAATATTCTATTTTTAAATTGATTAAATGTCAAACTTTCTAGGATATTTGGCAGATTATTATATATGCGAATAGCCATACAGTATGCATTTAGTAGGATAAGAAAATCAAATATTAAATAATAATTTTAATTGTAAAATTTTCGCCGTGCGGTAAAAATCGTGCGGTGAAAATGAACCCGTGTAGATCCCCAATCAGTAGTCACATGAAATATCAGTACCAGGGAGACTTTTAGAAGAACAATAAAACCAAAAAAAAATCATTTACGCGATTAAATAAAGAAAAAACATATATTATAAGGGATATTCCAAGCTAGATACTAAAATTAATGGAAAACATATATTGTACCTAAAAAATGCGCAGTTGCTATGGGATATTCCGAGCTAGATCGAATTTTCTCCCATAATCTCCCTGCATACATAAATTAATTGAAATATATGTCCGCCGTTTCCGAGATTCCGATTATATACATGCAAGTTTTTCTCGTTTAAAGTAAGCATAAGATTTGCTATGTAATTCAAACACGTATTAGTTATGACATAATATCGCTAAAGATGTCTTGATTTGAATGCAAACCTACAATTTCACAACAAGTTATTTTACTGTGTAGGGATTTTATATGCAGGATGGGATATATATATTAGTATATATAACAAAATATTAATGTGAAGTTCTGAGTCCTATAGTAATTATAATAGATAAATTACTATGCAACTTGTAAGTAGAGGATAATTTATAATGTTTTCCAATAAACAATTTGAAAAAGCATTGTAGTTTAATTTGTGACAGGACGTGTGTGTATGTAATATTGTATTATTTAAGGCGCGTCTCCTGCGCGTGTTTTTTTCTAAACATTACACAAAACATTGAAACATTGGGGCGTGGCTATACACATTTCTGTAGGAATACACAATGTTTTTGTCTTCCGAGACGGACGGAGAACATTCCCCGCGCGGGTAGAGAGAAGGAGTGTTTCATTTCTTATCAACTGTTACACCACTCACGTGACCATTAAACATAGAAATACGGAAGAAATTATTTATCAATCCCAAATCGGTCTTCTATTCGTAACTCCTGATAAATACTAAAATTACGGGTCAGTAAATATGGCCTAACTCGAAATCTGAGTGTCTAAAAAGGCCACTTAAGATGATTCTTTTTATGTTTCATATACCTATTTTTTTCCATACAATAATCGTGAATAGTAAAATGGCGCACGTAACATGAGTTAAAAAAAAATTATAAAACACTCTTGGTGAACTTTTTAGACCCCCTGTATTTACTCCTACATTCTGCATCTGCAATAGCTAACCAAAACTGCGAGTGCTTACGTCTTCCTGATCGGAACTCATGATCTTGTCTACACAAAATGTTTGTTTCCAGTCCAACAACAAAAAAACAATTTTCTATAGCTGGAGACAGCTTGTGTATGAAAACAAATGTTTTTGTTTCATGTTTTCTGTGTAACTTTTCTAAAAAACATGAGCAGGAGTCACACCTTAAGGCAAACACTAGATTAAACATTACAATAGCTTGTAACAAAAGTGTAAACAAATCCCATTTAATAATTATCCTAGAATATACGAGTGTCGAGTACCTACTAGAAATGACGTAGATAGCCATGCTTCGGCACGAATGGGCCGGCTCGACAGGATAAATACCACGGTGCGAAATAACGCTTCCGTTGCGTTTCGATGAGTGTGCAAGGGTTAACGGAGGCCCATATTTGGGGATTTAAAAGACCAGGAACGGAAGTGTGTTACGAGTGTCCATGGACGGCGGTAATCGCGCACAATCAGGCGCTCCGTATGCTGTCCATTTCATTACAAAAAATTCTCATCTATACAAATGAAACAGTGATTTGTTTACACCAATGTCAAATCAATCTGCATTACCTGGAGTTCGGCAGCAGGCCCTGCGTGTTGAAATCCCCCGTGGAATTCCATCGCTTAGTGAGGCTGTTCTGCTGTGGCTGGCTCGACGTGGAGTTGTTCCGCGATCTAGGGGTCCAATGGTTGGATACTATGTAGGGCCTAGCCTACCTACTGTATGTAGGCGAATGTTAGGGTAAACTTGAAGACGCAAGAAATTTAGAGCAAAAGACCATTAATTTTATCAATTTTTTTATATTCAACTTTTCTTTATATGTTTTTCTACAAGTAACATCTTTGAACAAGAAACATATAAGGTAAACTTAAAGGGACAAAGCGTGTAGATGATTTTTTTTTTAATTTAGAAATACGTACTTTCTGTGTTATACCTTTTTATCAGTTAACTTCTTGCCTTTCATTTCAAATAATAGTTATTCAAAAACACGGTAATTTCAAAGCTCAGGGGGCCTAGCAGAAACATTTGACAGCGGCGTAAACGTAATGTTATCGAACTCTGTAATGAATTCGATGCCAGACAAATTGTAGTTAACTTCTTCACGGCCTGTGACGAGAACACGCTCTCAGCACACATAATAGCGTCATTTACCCTCGACATTAGCCTACATAAGGTATTGACATTCGCCTACATGGAGCTACCAGCTACATGGGATACCAAACGTTCAAAAAGCTCATTACAAAAAACAACGTGAAAATGTACCACAGTCCGTTCAGAGTTATTTTACCTCTGACAGGACCTTTATGCCGACGACATAAGGATCACTCTCATCTCGTAGAAACTGCGAGGTAAAATAAATCTGAACGCATTACACTAAGATTGCAATACATATGTGAATATTTTAGCAATAATATTACATGCACTTACCAGATCAAACTAAACTCTGATTTCTAGCTATTTTGGGAAGAGAGATGGAGTGAATTAAAATGTCATTTTACAGCCTGAGAGTGTTTAAATCAGAAATACTCATTTGGTCATAGACTATTACACTACACGGAAAAATTATCGTCCGGCAACTACTTACTTATAATGCCCTATTTAATTTACCTAATAAGGGCAATATAATTTTAAAAATTGCTGCCGTACGATAAAATTCCGTAGGTATAGTGGTCAAAAAACCTACCGTCATTATTCGTTACAAAATAATTTCGTTAAATGATCGGAAAAAATGATTTTTTAAATTGATTTTACAGACAGTTAAAGTCATATTTGAAGTCATGTTTTATGCCTTTAAACACAGGTAATGTATGTAGCAAAAAATAAATGACGCATCATTATGCGCTGATGTATAATTACAATAATAGTTTTGGTTATTTTCGGACCACAATCATTTACAGCAATTAAAAACTCTTTTGGCGTTTTCGTATAGCCGCTAACGACCCTTAAATGGCGGCAATCACATTAGAGCTTTGTATCCCACGCCGGGATAGTTGTAATTTGCTAGGTTTTGAAAATAAATCCCCGTAATATTCTCGATATCATTGGCCAGTTGCTCTTTAGGCTGTTTTTAGTTAACCTCGGGGAACGACGCTGACAACTGCGGTCTTCGACGCTGACAACCGTCATCGGCGACGTTGATGACGAAACTGTTGACTGGAGTGATGAACGAAGTGCTGGTGCGTAGGCGTTACATACACCACCGGCTACTACTCAGCTCGCCTAGTACGTGCAGGGTGTGGTGTGAGGCACGTTGAAGGGCGACGGCGTCTGCGCTGTCACTGACGAGTACGACTGCAGAGAATCTGTTGACTGTCCACACAATCCTGCGTGTCTATTACGAGTATGGCCTTGTGTGAGACACGTGGAGCGGTGTGTGGCGTCGTTGATAGGGACGACAACTACGCCGACGAGTCCGACTGCAGGGAACCCGTTGACTGTCTACACATTCCTGCGTGCCTAGTACCTGTATGGCGTGGTGTGGGGCACGTGGAGCGGCGCGGGGGTGGCGCGCGGGGAGGGCGACGGCGCCGGTGACAGCGACGACGACGACGCCGGCGAGTCCGACTGCAGAGAACCTGTTGACTGGTGCTGCGGCCCGCGTCTGGAAATATTAGAGCAGAGTATTATTCAAGTGCATTTAAAATTATGTGGTGGTTATTCAGAAGTCAGAATAAAGTCCGTCTCCTAAAAAATCGTTAAAAGCAAGTGGCAACCAGAACATAACTATTTTTTTTATAAAAACTAGCCGACTACGTAAATTAATTGTTACCCGGGCTATTATTACGAATCTATTGACACCTCATTTATTAAAATCGCACCGGTAGTTTAGGCGCTACGGTGGAACAAACATACATAGACTGCCAAAATCCCTTCCTTTTGGCTTCGCCGTAGTCGGGTAAAAGTGAAAGTCCTTTTTGGGAGTGGATAGTAGTCGACGAACCACAACGTCTCACAGTCACTCAAAAGTTAGCCCCTATGCTAACATATTCATTCATAATGGGCGCCATTTATTACTTGACTACTTCAATATTATGTAAATTAATTACGGAAAGAAGAAAAAATATGTAATATCAATTCAACTAAATGTTTTAAAAAATATATTGAAATGAGCTATATGAGGTCAATGACCTTCCCAGTGTCTTAAGAAGTGCAATGTAACTGACATCCCTAACGCTTAGCAAGTAATATTTACCTCTGCTGCAGAGACGATGTGGTGGAGCCGTAGCTGGAGGTGCGCTTGACTGTCTCCCGGTACGACGGCTGCCGAAGTCGCAGCTCGCGCGTAGGCGTGCTGGACGTAGCTGAAATTTGGCGACAGGTAGGTTAATAACAGGTAGAGTAGCAAATATACAAGACAAGGGGGTATATAACAGGTCGAGTGGCAAATGTATACGACAGGGAGGTAAATAACAAGTCGAGTGGCAAATGTACACGACAGGGAGGTAAATAACAGGTCGAGAGGCAAATGTACATGACAGGGAGGTAAATAACAGGTCGAGTGGCAAATGTACACGACAGGGAGGTAAATAACAGGTCGAGAGGCAAATGTACATGACAGGGAGGTAAATAACAGGTCGAGAGGCAAATGTACACGACAGGGAGGTAAATAACAGGTCGAGTGGCAAATGTACAAGACAGGGAGGTAAAAATCATGTCGAATGGCACTTGGTTAGGTTGGGTTAGGTTATTTGCACTAGCTTTTGCTTGTACCCACTACTTAGTTACGGATATGCCCACCTGTGTAGGTCCCGTTGCGCTGCGCGGGCGGCGGGGGGCGGCCCTCGAGCGCGTTGAGGCGCCGCAGCACGTCGGCCAGCGTTGATCGCAGGCACAGCAGCTCCTCCGCCTGCCGCGAGCTGCGCGCCTCCAGCTCCGCCACGCGCGCCGCCAGCCCCAAGCCTTCGCCCTCTAGCATTTCATCTGGAATGAGAAATGTCATCATAAGTATCATTATCGTCACCAATAAACGTCAGCCGTATAAGGAGGAATACGCTGCAAATTATCACTTTTAACTTTTGTCTTATATTGACTTGTATTTCATTAAATTTGAGTTACATTATAAATTCGACTGCTGATGCTGCAGCAACTTTTATCCTTTGAAGTCTTTTCGTAGACAGTAACCAATAAGTTCATGGTGTCACAATCGAATAGTAGGTCGCGCAATAAAACAATGTCCGCCATTGCAGTCGCAATGCGGTAAATATTTATTGAAAAATCTTTATAGACACTACATAAAAGCTATTTATTTGCTGGTATATGCAACATTAGATGTTAGATATTGTTAAATTTCCACATACTGTTTACAATTGCAAAAAATACAGACTGATCTGCTAATGGATTTAACGTAGAGATTGGTAGAGATTCTTGAATGGTTTGTAGGTTTTAAGCATTTTACTGATTTTATATTTCAGGTACATATTTTCTTCCTCTTTCTCTTATTTAAAATTTACACACAGGTTGTCATAAGGAAGCTGTACCGCCGTGTGGCGAAGATCGATCGTACTACGATGTAAACGATCGAACTACGCGTCATAGTAGTCCTGTGATGGCCGACATAGCAGGCAATAATTTTAAAATTTTTATGAAATAACTTATGTAGCTTAAAGCTTACACCTTTTGCTCTTCTCATTTAAAAAACGGTAATGTTTAAGGCGACACAATTTGACCTTTGAGTGGCCGCAGTCAACCTCATAAGGTATAATTGCGCCCGTTTATGGCATATTACCTTATCTTGCAAAATTTAAAGGCAAGATTTACACTGCCTTTGGGAGAAATAAATTATATAAATCATCAGTCATAGTTAAAGTCATCCCATCATTATGATATCATCATCATCGTTATTAGATCTCTCATGATGCTATTACGTAGGTATCAAATGGTACATAGCAATATTCACACATATTTTGACTCCTAAGAATTTGAAATCAATATAGATCTATACACTATAATATGACTTATAATAGGCTATAATATGGCAATTAAAAATTGAACTTTATTTCTTACACAATAAGATACACGTTTCGTTCCAAGAGTTCGCATTTCGAGCTGCACCGCGCTGCGCAGCGCGACGCGACGAGACGCCGCGTTACGTTGCGTCTCGTCGCGTTTCGTTTCGGTGTGTGTGTACACAGGCTACGTAGGTGACCGGCCGACGATATTATATTTTATGATTTCGTAACATGTCACACTAGCCACAGCCCGTATGTCGCACTACGCCGAGGGGCGAGGACACACCTTCTAATTATTGACTTGAGCAGCGCTGATTAAGGCCAAAATGATAAAATCTCTGTTTACGGGAAGCGACACTAAAATAATTTAATAACTACTGTTATTGTATAACCATAATGCTTTGTTTAACCTTACACAATAATTAATTCCATGATTCCATCCCAGGATTATCCCTCGGGCATCCCTAGGGCACCGCTCGGGTCCAACAAAGTAAGATTTTTAGTGGTTATGAACTACTACTATCACTATCTAGTCTAGTACTCAATACTCACGCCAAGCCGCGTAGACATCGTTCATGGTGTCCCCGGGGGAGTCGCTTGCCCGGGAACTACGCGACTCGCGGCTGTCCATCACGGTATACTGTCACGGTAGTTGGTATCACAGTATTACACTCCGCTCATCACAGTATAACTAGTTTATCATAGTTTTGCACACTGGTTAGCTTCGCTTAAGAATTGCATAGTAAATAGCTCGCTTATCATAGCTTTGCTCCTGGTGTACTTCGCTTGAGAATTGCGCAGTAGATAGCTCGCTTATCATAGCTTTGCTCACTAGTTAGCTTCGCTTAAGAATGGCACAGTAGATAGCTTTGCTTATTATATCTGTGCTTACTGGTTAGCTTCGCTTATCATATCTTTGCTCACTGGTTCCAGCTTAGCTTAAGAATTGCACAGTAGATAGCTTCGCTTATCATATTTTTGCTCACTGGTTAGCTTCGCTTAAGAATTGCATAGCAGATAGCTCACTTATCCTAGCTTTGCTCAATGGTTAGCTCCGCTTAAGAATTGCAATTCGCAAAGTAGATAGCTCGCTTATCATAGCTTTGCTCATTGGTTAATTTAGCTCATCATCACAGTATAGCTCACTTATATATCGCAACATCACTTACTGATAGTACGTCGTCACATTTATCACACTGGGATTTAAAAGTCATTTCGTTGTAATGTTAACATGTATATATATTAAAGTTGAACTTACTAAAAGGATAGAAAGTTAATAATATCTATTTTCTAGGATTTTTAAATTGATCCAAGCTATCTCTATCAACGTTAATTTATGACATAAATTCTACATAAAGTTTTTTTTTTTTTAATTTACCAAATTAGTCGAAAACGAACTAATCATAATTAACAATGAAAGTTAAAAGAAATTCAATATCATCTGCAATTTCTCTAAAACATTTCGTAAAACCACGAAGTATTCGTTAGTTAAAATAAATCTTAATCAACAAGTGACACTTAAAAGTGTAGAAAGTGGACAGAAACGCAAAATTTGTGCAAAGTGAAGTGTTAAAGTCACTTACAAGTGACAATTTGCTACTTGTGATTCATGGTAAGTACTTATCAGTTATCAATGACGCCCTACAAACTTTCTACGAAAGATACTTAGCATATGCATTCTTCGCATAACCTACTGTTTCTACAGATATGCAGCATATGCCAACGGTGCATAATTTATTCGATAGTTTAGTATATACTGCAAGCCTGTTGCTTATTATTATTGGATGGAATAAGAGCGAGCGCTCACTTGAGACACGACAGTCTTAAGACAATCTATTGCATAACAATTATGAAGATTAAAAAGAAATAAATCCTGCTGCGATAAAACGAAGCCTATGTGTTAATCCAGAGCCTAGACTACTACCATACCAAATTACACTAAAATCCATTCAGTAGTTTTTAAAATAAGCTCGTACAAAAAACTTAGGCCTTTTCATCCGATAATGGATGATTTACACAGTAATCTCCGAGCGAAGTAACCACTCTTGAAATACTGTAGTGCCTGGGACAGTTGGTTTTTAAATGTCGTATGGTTGCCCAAGCACATACGACATTCTCACAACATAGTCAGCCTACTCCAGAGGAATGATTGGTCAATACGTCTGGGGCCAACCATGTGCGGGTTTCCTCACGATGTTTTCTTTCACCGTTAGAGCGTCCGTATAATGTACTTGAGATCTGAAAAAGTCTCATCGGTACACGCCACAACCTGGGAAACCAACCTGCACCCTCGAGAGTGCGAATCATACGTCGTATCGTCTACCAATGGGTATTATTTTGATTGGCGTGGCCTATTGAGGCCACGGAGCTCATGAAGCTCGTACAAACGTTCAGATAAACAAACAAATTTTCTAAAAATCATTTTTTTGGGTTCTATTTCGTTCATAAAGCCCCCTGTAATCGTTTTTCCTAAATTGTCTTAACATTGTCGTGACCCAAATGAGCGCCCGCTCTCAGGCCATTCTTGTGTCTAAAAGTGTAGTTCTTTTATTATCCCATTTTCAAAGGTAGTTGAAGTTTTGGGAAAAGCAAACGAACGTAGGCAGTTATTTCTATATTCGTAACGTAACTGATCTTTCCTAAAATACTTTGTTGTAATTGAACCTTTTAAACCTTATTGAAAATCCATTCGTAACGTAACTGATCTTTCCTAAAATACTTTGTTGTAATTGAACCTTTTAAACCTTATTGAAAATCCATTCGTAACGTAACTGATCTTTCCTAAAATACTTTGTTGTAATTGAACCTTTTAAACCTTATTGAAAATCCCAATATCTTATAAAATTCCAATTTAACAAAAACTTTCTTGTTGACCCGTAAATTGACCTAGCTTTGTGTATTAAACCACTAATGCTAATTTAATGACACTATAAGGCCTATTCGACCGCGACCTCGCGAGTTTAAGGCAATCATAGCAAAATTTGCCACAAGCTTGGAATAGCTTTGATTGCCTACAATTTGCGTATGGTGATTTCATTCCTATAACACCATGATATTTTTGACCCATGCTAATGTAAGGTTAACATGCACGCGTCTGACATACCGTGATATTTTTGACCCCTCACTAACGTGGGTATGACATGACATGAACATATTGAACAAACACAGGGTCAGCTACAACGGTTGCTTGACCCCAACGGACCATGTAAATATTGTAACTGTATTATAATAACCATTGTGATTTAATGAGAATTTTTATTTTATAACAGAGTGCGAAGTATACCGTTGTATGAGAATCAAGAGTGCATGTCACAGAGTTTGAATTGATAATGTTACCTGATAATAAATTTAAAGCAGAAATAATTAATAGATCGATTGGAAATAATGAAAAATAAGGAAACTTTATAAAATACTTTAAAAGGGACTCCTTTTTAAAAGTTTAAATTGAAATAGCTGTAACATTAAATCTTAAGAGATCAGCGGGTATGTTACATTAGGGAAGCGCAAAAAGAATTCTCGCGGGAACCGTACACTTGCCGCGATAATAATTAGCCTATGTCCTTCCCCGTGGTCTACTCTATAGGATTTGATGAATTTATCAAATCCGGGCCAGTAGTTTTCGAGCCTATTTAATACAAACAAACAAACATAAAAAAACTCAACATTTTTTTTCGGACTTTCGAGCACGTCGGTGACACGAACCCATAATTTTTTTTATAGCTTTTTCTTTATAGCTTCGTATTTAAAAGTATATTGTATAAAATAACAACATCCGTAACATCTCTATTGTTATTTTCTGACACCGCACCGCAATGAACTTTCTACACGCTAGAACATAATAAGCGTAATGAGCCCATGGAGAAAGTCCGTGGGACCTGCTTGCTGATGGAGACATTACACCTGAGAGTCAAAGACATGAGGTAAACGAGCAGCGGGACCGCCTTATGGGAGTCATCGGCGCCCATGGATACAAATATCAGGCAAGCTTAGGTAATAGGTACAGCTTGGCAAAAAAGAGTTTGACGCGGTAACAGCGCGGACAGACAGACGGATGGACGGACAATGCGAAACTGTTGCACAACAAATGCTAAGGGTTCCTTAAGTACGACTGAACCCTAAAAAGATGATGCAATAGTAAATATTTTTAGTTCCTGCTGTCCGGTACTCTTTTTTGCCAAGCTGTATAAAAGTTGTTCAATATCAATTATGGATATTCTGGGCATATTATCTACTGCTTATGTCAAGACGTTTAGGCTGAAAAATAATTACATGGAGCTCTCTCAGGCGTTGAGGTCATTAACCTTACAGACAGCTGCTTTAAAGAGGAAGCAAAGAGTTTGTCTAAAAAATATCAACATAATCAGATGTGCGAGGTCAATGACCTTAACTTCGCCGTAAAGATATTTCACAGACAGAGTCGATAGTGGATTGTGAAATTCAATCCTCTATAGCTGAACATATTAAGCATGGAGAATTTAAGTAGGACCATCTCTCTAAGGCAGAAAAGCTAAAAAGTGTGCGACAAAAGTAATCAAATAATAGTTCCAAAACCGGCTATAATGGCGCTAGATGAGAAGGGTGTGTGATATGAAGTTAGCAATAAGAGATGGAGTGAAGTTAGTTGAATTTAGTTGTTTATTTTTTAGAAGACTTTAAGTAGTTTTTAATTCAGATTAAAAACTACTAAAACTACAGAAAGTTAATTCAGAAAAACATGAAACTTCTAATTACTCGCGTAGGCGAAAATATTTTTATAAATGTAACCGAAGAAGATGCTAAGATTAAATTCTGTGTTTAAATTTTGCCGCTTTACACCCTTGCTACAGTGGCGCCACCCTTATTTGATGCTTTTTAGCGGACACTTTTTATCCCAGAGATGGTCCTCCTTACCTCTATTCTCCATGATATTACGATATGAATTACACTGCATACTAATTATAGTGATGATGAATAAAAGGTCAAAAGAAAAATGTAACCTTTCAGTAAAAAGCGGGGATCGGAGATTTGCAAATGTTAAAATCGGGTTATTTTTACCGCGGAGCAATAAAAACCCAAGTAACAGACCGGTTGTGAAACCAGTTAACGCGTAACCAAGTTACGATGAAAATAATGTGGACAAAAATGTAGATAACAAAGGTAGATATTTTGGCAAGGTCAATGTCACTATTGTGACCGCCGCGCCATTGGTAAAACACAATTAAAACACGATAAAACAAATATAAAATAGTAGGTATTTTATAATATTGTTACTATTTTTTTTCTTAAGAGCGCAAGGCATACCTTATTTTTAATTCCGGGTTATTTGAAACATAGTTCTTGTAAGGCACTGTCAGTCTTTTGCCCATAGCACATAATAAAGAAAGAGGAACAGATAAACGGCTACACAGTTAGCTTTCGATTTGATTGCAATACTACAAGCATACGGTGGGTCCACGATTGTGTGCACATATTGTAGGCCGTTGAAGGGGATGTCGATTTGCATCGATCTATGAAAGCTGTTTCCCTGCACGTAAGTATATATTATACATAATATTATGTATAATATAATACTTACGTTATAAAATATTTCCTACTCTGTTCCCAAAACCAAAAGACCATCTTATTCCCACTGACAATAAATTTTATACTAACAACAGCTGTTCTTAAATAGAAGGCTGTCAGGCAGTGTGCGAACTGATGATGATGAATTATAGCTAAGAACACTCGATCATGTCAGCTTTCAAACCAAAAAAATAAGATCAAATCGGTTCATCCGTTTGGGAGCTACGATGACACGGACAGACAGACAGACACGTTAAACTTATTTTGCGTCGGTTAACAATGATAATAGTGCAAGATCCGGTATAAGAAATATATACCCTCATCTGTTATTTATTAGTGATAAGAAATAAATGATGGACAATATTCACATAGACACAGTGCAAATAGGTTGCCTAGTTAAATGGTCCCCTTATAATATTAAATAATTAAAATTATAATTGAAGTTCATGGTTTCCTACATTTTGTATGTAAATTTTAAATGCGAGTGGTGAGAGTGTCATAGATGCATTGCGCGCGCAACTTAATGTGACAGACAATGATAGAGCGAGTTTCTACTGATGAAGACTTTTCTCATTACATTATAACAGAATAAGCGCGTAATATAGATGATAACCAATATTATCAATAGAGTCCAAACATAACATAAGACCACCATACATTAATTTTTTTGCTTGGAAACAATAACTTCAAAAAACATATCAAATCAATCAATAATATATCAATACAATCAATTATAGAATCCTCTAAACCACATAAAATACTTTTTCATTATAAATACACGTAATTTTTGGTACAAAGATGTTTTTAACTTTTCGTTGTAAAATGTGACAATTAATTGTCTGTCACATGAAGTTGCGCGCGCGACATATCTTTGTCCCTCTCACCAGTCGCATTTAAAATTTACATACAAAATGTAAGAAACCATGAACTTCAATTATAATTTTAATTATTTAATATTATTAAAGAGTAAAGTTCACAACTTCACACCGAGACGCGACGCGGCGCTGCATTTCGAACCCCCGACGCAGGGGTGTTATAAGTTGGACGTGTCTGTGTGTCTGTCTATCCGTGTCATCGTAGCTCCCAAAATAAGAGTTAAAATCTGTTATTGTTTCTGTACTCTATTTTCGGCACTGTAGGTTTATTGTAAGAAATTAATATTTACTGTACCTTCTGTAACTGTATATGACTGTTTGTTGCCAGAATAAAATAAATAAATTAAATAATTAATTATTAGGGCGCAATTTAACTAGGCTTTATTTGCACTGTGTCAATGTGAATATTATCTATCATTTGTTTCTTATCACTAATAAATAACAGATGAGGGTATATATTTCATATATATACCGGATCTTAGACCATAAAGGAATCGCATCGTTCAAGTTTCTTCACTACCAATACTGACAGTGGATTTATTACAATGACGTCATAACGTTACATAAATCTAATGTCACATTTTGACAAAACGTGACATGTTTTTGACAATAAGTAACGCGAAGCTGCGATCCGTATTGTGTATTCCACTGGTGTATAATGTGGTGGACGTCCAATGCCATATAGACTGGCCATAGCTTAGGTCAGCTTGTGACACCCGAGCGTCAGTTCACAACTTCACACCGAGACGCGACGCGGCGCTGCATTTTGAACCCCCGACGCAGAGGTGTTATAAGTTGGACGTGTCTGTGTGTCTGTCTGTCTGTCCGTATCATCGTAGCTCCCAAACGGATGAACCGATTTTGTTCTAGTTTTTTTTGTCTGAAAGCTGACATGTTCGAGAGTATTCTTAGCTATAATTTATCATCATCAGCTCGCTCACAGCTTGACAATTCAAGGGATACTTAAGCATTTTAATTTTGTTCATTCTTTTTCAGGATAACGAATCAAAATGGAACTTTGTTCACTACTCAAGAAGATACACATTTCATGGAAATAGCGGCGCCGCGCTACGCATCTCGGTGCAGCTTAAAATTAGAACTCGGGCAATAAACGTATAATATCTTCTTGTTTAGACAATAAAGTTCAATTTTGAATCGATATTTTAAAAATGCAGCGCCGCGTCCCGACTCGGTGTGAGCTGATCCTATAGGTTATACTGTTGAATGTTATTTTCAAGGTGATATTGGCAAAGAACTAGGAAAATACCTCTTTAAGCACTTTGGAATTAAAAGTTCCATGGGTGTGCAATTCCTCACAGAAATGTATTTCTGTATTAATCCCAACAAAAACAGTTTCTACTGGATAGCAATGCTCGCAACCACAAAATTAACACAGAAGTGTGTAATATGTACAATCCGGTCAGAGATATTTTGACGTGACAACGTCTTATAATTCGATGGAGCCGGCTGCACGCACGAAAAAACATGACTCATGCGGCGTTACCTCGCTCTGAGGCGTTCCATTTATTATTATGACGTTGTCACGTTCAACTATCGTCAGTAAACCGACTTTACAGACAACCGATTTTTTACCTGAGAGTGATCCTTATGTCGCCCGCTGGCACAAAGGTCAGAGCCGAGAGCTAAAACATCTCTGAACGGTATGTTACATAACATTATGTCATCTTGTTAAATTAGCCAGCCGATTCAACGTCTAGACCGTTCATTATGCGCCGACATCCAATAGGTAGATCGATTGGTATTTAAACTTGAACCACACAACGTTTAACGACTTGACGTATTGAAAGTTGGTCTGGTCAGTGTTCACTTTTGGAAATGACAGACCAAGACAAGTGATTGTTTTAGTCGTCAAATCAAAACAAATATGGTGTCAACAGCGCAGCAAAGTGTATTGTTCTGTTCGCGGTACATTTATACATTAAAATAAAACATGGAGTTGCAAAATAATACAAAGTGTACCTAACCCTAATCAAACAGTAACATCGTAAAATCATCAATATGCAATTTAACTAAACGACGACACGACGATTAGCCATCTGGTTAAACGTTGCGCCTGTGGCGGACCAATAAGCGCCACAATCCTGAATCCGGGCTATCTAAGTTTTCTAAGATCGGCACTATATACGACATCTGAAATTCATACAAGAGGGCTTCGGCCTGACCGAGCATACCACCTCGCTCGGTCGGGGATCTCTCTTTGGGGCTTGCCACCATATTCCCACACGCTCAATGAATTGGCTAGTTACTCGTCCGTTTCATTTATTGCCGGCGTATGATGAACGACCTAGGTGTCGCATTGTCTGGCGAATATAACTAGATGTTTGCGACACAATAAACACTGTGTACATCTGAAGACGATACGCTTGGATAATGTTTATTTATAGTATAAATTATACTGATGCGATATAAGTCAACAAACACTATCGCAATCGGTGTTACAAATCACAATGCAACGTGGTGAATGGTGACGTCACAGATAACAATGGCCGCGTTAGAATTATAATATTACTGGATACTGGAGAATTGTATTTTAACGGTAAAGAGAAATTCGTGAGGAGTGAGAACAGCTGTACCTATATAATATAAAGAGGAAAGGTTTGTTTGTTTGTTTGCTTTGAATACGCACCGAAACTACTGGATCGATTTTGATGAAATTTGGCACAGATATAGAGTAGTCCATGGGGAAGGACAAAGGCTATTTTTTATCGCGGCGAAATGTACGGTTTCCGTCGGATTTCTTTTTCGCGCACGAAGTCACGGGTAACATCTAGTATTGTATACTAGCAAACATAAACGTCCAAAGCACATGTTTTCTGCTTACCAGCAGAAGGCTAGGAGTTAGGCCCACGTTAAGCAATAAGCATTTTTCGGCACGAATGGGCCGGCTTGGCCGGATAAATACCACGACCGCACAGAAAAACGGCGTGAAATAAACCTTGCGTTGTTTTGCCGAGTGAGTGAGATTACCGGAAGCGGAGAGTGAAGATTCAAGGGGGGTAAGTCCCGTAACCCTTATAGTTTCGCTCTGTCCGTCCGTCTGTCTGTCCGCGCTTCTAGCTTCTGTAATTATGAATATAAATTTGATATAATCATAAAATAATAATAATTTTATATTTTAGGGGTGGCTCTACATACATGTGAAGTGGGGATGAAAAATATTTATTATACTATTTATTATACCCCATCATGTGAGGTATCGTTGAATAGGTCTTTTAAAATAAAAGTAAGGTTTAATACATGACTTTTTTACAAAGTCAACCATTTACGAGTAATCGGCCTCCAAAGTGGTTTATAAGTTGCCCGCTAAAAAACTATAAGAGATAGAAACTTGTAAGTTTTTATGCTGATAGATCATGCTAAAAACTCTCTAGAAAAATTACTTTGAGCGAAATCAGACAATAACTTTTGAAGTACTTCAAAGAAAACCTATTGCGCGATGATAGTTACGGAACCCTCCTTAGATATGTCGTGACATGCTCTTGGTTAGGTTATTAAATTTGGGGTTGGCAACTCTAGGTAGAGAACCCTTAAGAAGAATAGAGCAAAAACGCTTCGGAACTAGATATCTATTTACTGTGCAGACACACATTGCCTTGACATGTCGGATTGTATTGTCGCGTGCCGTTCGCATTGAAAAACTACTCAATGGTTGCTATTATATACTATTGTACTATTATGTATTCTGTGCTATTGTCAGTGATGACACGAGTGACGAGAGTGTGGCACAATCTGTGGAGTGGCATCGGCACGATTTTGTTGTGAATCCATGTCACTAGAAGAGGTAATTTTTGTCATCTGCTATTGGGAAATAAATGTACAAGGAACTGATTCTAATGGCAAGTTCACACCGCGACTAGCTATTAAAAATTGAACTTTATTCACTACACAAAAAGATACACGTTTCATTGTAAGAGTTCTCTAACCTGTTTTAGTTTTCCTTCAAAATTCATCACAATATGGACTACCATCCTAATTTCTTCAGATTTTTCGAGCCAGCAACCTTTCAATGTGTTTAAAAGACCTATCTAATTATACCCCACACTATGGGACACTACCCAGGGGGTACCTACCCTAAAAAAATTGTGATTTTATTTTAGCACGTTGTTGGCGTGATAAATACACATATCCATGCAAAGTGTCACCTTTGTAGCACTAACCGTTTGGAGCGTAAGCCGAGGACGGACGGACATGACGGAACAACGGTTCCGAGACCTGAACCACGGGACCCTAAAAATGGGTGCTAAAAACAGCTTTCGATGAACACAGAAGATATGATTAGTAGGGCGGGCTTTGACAGCCTGGGTAACCGTTGACATTTGAGTGTGGCTCATCGACTTTGTTACCATTTTGAGTGCCACCTTCTATTACGCAAATAATTTACAAATGTCAAAAAGTAGGTCAGTATCCTACATAAAGAAGAATAACTCTGCTGCATAATACAACAATGAAATGATTGGCGCATTGTGGGCTCTTGTGCTATAAGGACAGTGACCTAGTCCAGGAGTCGAGTCGACGTAGTATAATCCATAATTAAGCGCGTATTGCCAAATATTGCATAACAAATAGGTCTTTCACCCTACTCACTTGGCTCATTGCCAAATTGTGTAAAGCTCTCGATGATATTATTTAATGCTTTGAGGACTTCTGTGGCTCAGTGTTCCAGCGCGTTGGTGCTCAAGCCGGAGGTCGCGGGATCGAATCCCGCCGAAGGAACAAAAAGTTTTTCTGCGTTCCTGGGTCATGGATGTGTATTAAATATAATATGTATAATATATTAAAAAATCTTAAATATTAGTATAGTATAAAAGTAATAAATATACTTCCCGTTTTCTGGTACTTGTACCACAAGTTCTTTGGGTACTTAGCACGGGCCAGATTGACGTGGTATGAAGCGTACATAGATATTATTATTATTGAAACGCACTTTCGCTCTTTAAGTTGCCAGAATTAATGCTTCTAGTAGGTAACAACTTTGAAAAACACTCTTCTACTTAGATGCTGGCCGGCTGGCCCAAGTGTGGGCGCAGTACACAGGAGCACTCTCTCTTCCTTTACTCTCGACTGGCGAGAGATCAAGGGCAGGACCGAATTTAACATGCCCATCCGACGTATGGATCATCTCTCTTGTCAATGGTCAAATCAGGAGATCAGCCTGCATTGTCATAACTAGACTTGAAAGTAAAATTTTTGCTGTTTCAATGCGGGAATCGAACCCACAACTTCCGGAGTCAAGAGACAAAAATTGGTAAAAAAAAATGGTCACGTATTATGAGTACATTCCCTAATAATATTTTCATATTCGTATACAGATCCGTAATTTTATATCCCTAAAGGCTGGAACTATATGATCCGGAATCCGGAACGCCGGTGAACTCTGTTGTATTAATGCACAGTTCTATTAACAATGCTCTGAATTTTCACCGGTGTTCCGGATTCCGGAGCATATAGTCCGAACCTAACATCCGTTTACGTTTAGGGGGCGTTATTATGTAACTTGAATTTATACAACAGGGCAAACATGTTATTAACCGAGTAATGAAGTGAATTGAAAGTATTTGAAAGCAACATTTCTATAATGACTGTAAAAGTGATTATAAAAGAAAATTGCTTACT
This sequence comes from Phengaris arion, assembly GCA_963565745.1. NCBI lineage: Eukaryota > Metazoa > Arthropoda > Insecta > Lepidoptera > Lycaenidae > Phengaris > Phengaris arion. The sequence goes on along the minus strand of OY751449.1, from coordinate 16,911,354 downwards.
TATTATGTAATAAAAATTCGTTATTTTATTACAAGAAAAGAATACTTTGAATATTAATACGTGAAGGAAGAACTTTCAGTACAGTTTTACGGGAATTGTGCGAACGGGGGAGTACGATATTTGACACTCTTCTTGTACTTATAATTTCCTATCAAAAAACACTCTCCAATATTTTGAAGCAACCATTTATCTACATAACATTAATATTATTAGCAACTATTTTCCGTAAGTCTGTGTCATATCTTAATTGGGATTTAAGCCAATATCTAGGCCAAGGTTACAGCTGTGTTACTGAAATGTGTTTTGTTTTAATATAAAAATTATGCGCCACAAAACAGTTATTTAATATTATGAGTCACAGTTTTTGTTTTGGTTTATTGTGTTTTATGATTATTTTATCTGCTTGTAACATCATCTCCATCGTGTTGATAAAATACACTTGGCCGCTTCGTTCCAACAATAGTATAACAGAAAAACAGTCAGTGAATTTTTCACCTCACGCCCTAAATGTAGCGAAACGACCAGGTCACTTCTCTTGACTTAGGTGTAGAGTTTGTGAAGTTGGTATTGTAGAGTAAGGGCGTGTAGAGTCAGAAGCTGGGTTTTACATGAGACCTGATAACATTTTGACAGTGCGAGTCATATGGTATCGTCTTGGCTAATACTTTAACATGAATATCTTTTTGGTGATTACATAAAATACAGAATACTAGAACCACGAAATTTTCATGTTCCAGACTTCTGCATCGAAATATCGTAATATAATAGGTATTATAAAGAGAAAGGTATTTTGATTGTTTTTTTGTTTGCATTGACGTGTAGGCAGTACCTAGGCACTAGGCTCCGACACTACTTGACCGATTTTACTCACAGATATAGAGGAAACCACGGGGAACGACCATAGGCTACTTTTTATCGCAGCAAAATGTACGGTTCCTGCGCGATTTTCTTTTGCGTCGTTATGCGTGCGTATAAGTAGCTGGCAAGCCAATAAACAGGTTGCATAAACATTTTAATCTTGTCAGATTTCTAAGTCGTATGAAAAACGCTAAACCACACAGCACACTGTAGTCTTTACCACAACTAGAAAAAACATAAACTGTTTAGCACTTGAAAATCTGTTGCCTTGACAACGAAATATAACCTCAAATAAGAGAAAACCTTCAAATGTCATCACTCCTCAATCACATTCAGCACGATTCACGACCGCTTTTAATTTGTATTTTTTATTGTTCATAATTTAAATGACAAAAATAGAAAATTCCGTTTCAGGTAAGCCGGCAGACGCAGCACTAACTAAATTATCAATCGGGACCACAGCTGATTAAACGTCACTGCGACAAGGTTCTAAATCGCGACATAATGTCAATTTCGACTCTATTGCAAAGAAAATAAGGTGAACTCCGATAGGATTGTGATTTTAAAACTCTATGTCAGTAAAGACACGTCAACACGGCGCATGCGTATGACCTCGCATTTGAGGTTTTAGTGAATTTGCCTGTAAAAGGAATTAGACTCTGATTTCTAGGTAAAAGAGTTTCATTTGGAAAAATTACATGTGCGCGTGCGTAGTGTTTTGCTTTGGTAAATACAAAGTGTTTTTGCCCTGGAAAAACTGCACGATAGTTTATTCGCGTCAAGAAGTCAGTGACTCCTGCTTACGTATGTCAAAATGGCTTACTACAAATAGTTCATGTGAACACGGATTAAGCGTCGTTACTCGTTGGTCAATTTAGACATTTGTATGCATGATTCACTGAGTTCTTAATGCGAAAAGATTTAAGAAACTATTATAGCCTATGTTCTTATTGTAGTTTTAATTTTAGGAAAAAATAATTTCTGTATTTTTTTATAAATTTTTTAAATTTCCTGCATGAACTTCATTTTATTGTTACAAAAATATTTTGATTAATAACCTTTTTTTACAAGCAATATGTAATCATATCTAAAAACGTGAAATAAAAGGCTTTTTATCTTATTTACAGCCTAAGTTTAATGTTCCTAAACTGCGATATAAAATGTTGTTGATCACTAAATAATAAATAAAAGTAAATATGTATTAATATATGACAAGTTACATACATTTAAAAAAATGTTACGACTTACGTGGTCTTATTCAAAAGATTAAATAATTTTAACTATTGTATATAATTTTTTTTAAATATTTTTTTGTTTCAATAGGGATGATGACTACATCTAAAATATTCAGCTTCATTCATATACTCAGAATAATTGAGGCATTACTACTTGGTAAATGTAATAAAATATAATATTTTATGTGTAATTTATTAATTAGATACGTCTAAAATGTACAAAATAGGTTTTTGCTAAATTAGTAAACAAAACCTACATCATTAGTTTACTTACATCATATTATACAAAAACATCCACTATGGTAGGTATGAACTTAAACGCACAAATATCGGAGATATTTACAACTGTGTTCCTGCGGCCGTGTACTTTATACACTTTAACTTAGGCGTGACGTCACAGCTAGGTACGGCTAGTATGGAGCGTTTTCACGAGACTTGCAAAATTTTGTATACAAATCGCTGTACCTTTGAAAATATAGACTTTTGATATACTGTTCTTCTTCTTCTTCTGAGAAGTTACTCATATTTGAGATAACTATTCATTAATGCAATTTTTTTTGTCATCTACTGTCGTCTAAATTTACTGATAGTGATCGCCGATGATGATCATGAATGACGATATAAACAATAACTGTAACCAATATATACGAAATGTTTACGATTACTATGCAGACGTTTTCTTAACTTAACTTTTCATACGTAAGGCTTGTGAGTTGTGACACTTTGGGGTCAGTTCACACCGCGACGATACGCGACACTGCATTTTTAAGATAGCTATTCAAAATTGAACTTTATATAAAAAGATACACGTTTCATATGACATCAGTTATACGCATGCGCTGTACAGTGCGGCGCAACCTGACACTCGAACTCTTCCAATGAAACGTGTCTCTTGTGTAATGTATAAAGTTCAATTTGGAATGGCTATCTCATAAATCAGCAAATGGCTAAAGCTAGCTGACACGATCTTTGTATGGATTGGTCGTGTCGTCGGCTGTGTATCACAGGCTTTAGTTATGTTTATTAACATGTGACAATTTGGAGAATTCCGCGGCGCACCCATAACGGAGTTTTAATGGAATCCGGTGATGTTATCAAAACACAATCGAAACAGTTCAAAATATTTAAGCCTTTGAACGCCGCGCCGACCTGGCCACCGATGAGTCCGATGACCGGCACTGGGTACTTATTTTTAGGGTTCCGTACCCAAAAGGTAAAAACCGAACCCTATTACTGAGACTTCGCTGTGGTCACTCTGTCTGTCTGTATATCTCTTGAACAGTGATAGCTAGACCAGTGTTTCCCAAACGTCGTCCTGCCATGACCCGGTAATTTTCACACTGCCCCTTCGTTGCCCACTTAATACTTTTAAACCCAAGCTGGTTCCATTAGATAAAATATTAATAGTAAAAATTCTGTATTAGTACTAGATGTTTTGGTATCGGCTTCCCTCTTACGAATATTTAAGATAAGCCGATTGATAGTAGGTATTGTTTTTAAAACAAGGCGGGAATTTCGCGATCCGGTATTTTATTTTGATGGGCCGGTATCGGGTCACGACTCGGCAGTTGGGAAACACTGAGCTAGACTGTTGAAAATTTCTGTTGAAAGAAACATACTATTTTCGCCGTCTGTTATGCTCCTTAACATTTTTTTTTATTAAATAAGGGGGCAAACGAGCAAACGGGTCACCTGATGGTAAGCAACTACCGTCGCCCATGGACACTCGCAACATCAGAAGAGCTGCAGGTGCATTGCCGGCCTTTTAAGAGGGAATACGCTCTCTTCTTGAAGGTTTGCAGGTCGTATAGGTCCGGAAATACTGCTGGGGACAGTTCGTTCCAGAGTTTTACAGTGCGCGGCAGAAAGTTACGCGAAAAGCGCACGGTGGAAGACTGCCACTCATCAAGGTGATGAGGATGGTATGTTTTTCGCGTGGGACGATGGCGAAAAGTTGCAGGTGGTATGATTCCGAACAATTCCTCAGAGCACTGCCCGTGATACAACCGATAGAGGATGCAGAGTGAAGCTACATCTCGGCGTAATTCCAAGGGGTCCAAGCTGTTTGAAACACTATGGCAGTCGACAATTCGAGCGGCCCTTCGTTGGATACGATCCAGAGGGAGCAGTTGGTATTTTGGCGCCCCTGCCCAGAGATGAGAACAATATTCCATATGAGGCCGAACCTGCGCCTTGTAGAGTTGTAGGCGTTGGTCCGGACCGAAGTACTGTTTCGCTCTGTTAAAACATTGAGTTGTTGTTGTATTCTATTTAAAAATAAATAGTTAAATGAAAATAAAATAAATATTGAAGGGTGGAAACTAGCTTCTTTGAGGAAGTATGCTTAACGCTCCTTTTGGCGTTTTTATCTAAATAATAATTAAGAATTAATTAATTAATTTTACTCTTATTTTGTCGTCACACCTGATCCTCTCCAATTTAGTGGGATTAAGTGACTAACATAGTTATAACAGATGACACACGAACAGACACATACACACGTACAGACACGTCAAATTTATAACAGCCCTCTTTTTGCGTCGGGGGTAGGGAATATTATTCGAATATTCGATTTATTCGAATAGTAAAATTTTCCGAATAATAACATAACCCTAGTCTGGGGTCAAAACCATCCAGACTACTCATTATCATCATCCAGAAAACGATAACGAAAGTATTGATAGCGTAGTATCACAGGTAGGTAGATTAAGGCGCAAGGATACGCGAAGGTTGCACGCAAAAGGTTATTTATCTATGTCAATATTAGCGAGGCCCGATTAGGTAACTGGTTGCTGAGACCAGCTTGTGTGATACGCGTGAACATTAGAAGGAACGAGCGAGAAGTTTAGAGTTCAATAATGTTTAAAGAATATAATATCACGAAAACAATCAAAATAATTACCATTTTTAGGGTTCCGTTACCAAAGGGTAAAAAAGTGACCCTACTGAGACTTCGCTGTCTATCCGTCTGTCTGCCCCCAAGCTGTACCTCATGAACGGCGATAGCTAGACACTGGTTGGAATTTTCAGAGAAGTTTTATTTCTGCCGCTATGACAACATATAAAGTAATATACTAAAAAAAATTCACAGATTTCGTGCCTCATACGACTATCGAGCACATTGAAAATGAATCTACGGATATCGAAAAAACTTGACTTTTTTCAAAAAGGTTAGGCTACAGGGCAAACCTTTTTAACCCGATCGTCTTTGTTTTAGGCTCAAATTGTAGCTGACTAAATTGTCCAGAGGAGTTTTTCTTAAATTTTTGATATCATTCTTCGTTTCTAAAATATCGAGTTTTTTTCACTATTTCGCCCATAACTTTTTCGTTTTTTAATTTCTCAAATAATTCTTTTTGCACCTTACAGCTCTCGTGAATACGCGTCTTTTGAGCCTTTTTTGAATATCATATCTTCACAACTCTCCGAGATATAAGGGAATCGCACTCTTTCGTGAAATCGGAGCCTACACTGGAGCGAACGAAAAAACATTTTTCACCTCTATTCCAGAGTTCTATTTTCAATGCTCTGAATTTTCTCCGATCGGAGAAATTCCGGTAATATAGTCCCAGCCGCGTCACGTTGAGAATTCGAAATGATGAATGTCAAAGTCTGTCCGTAACAATACCTAATTTGATTGCACTCGCTCGTATTTACAGTCTAATCATCCCCTCATTTCAACATCTAAACACGATTCATTAGGATCTGGTGGGATCGTGTGTTTCTGGCAGAATAGCCTGCGAAATTATTACATTTCGTTTTACCAGATTTAATTTGTCATGATGTTCAACAATGTTATGTTTCAGCAGATATTTGTTATGATGTTTAGCAAATTATATCAGCGTGAGAACAAAAAACGTGACGCACGTGAATCGTGTTCTGCTAATTTCGCGACAAACGTCCAAACAACCAGTCAACAGACGTTTGCAAGTTACATAATTATGCATCGCGACGTAAATCAACAATTGTAATTGTAATATCATGTTTTCCTGCTTTATGGACAATGTTAAAGACAGACATTATGCACTGTGACCATAACTGAGACGCAAAATAATAGTATATACATGTAACTACAATATCTAGTACTATGCTAGTACTGTAAATTGTAAAGGTGTTTGCCTGCTATGCCGACGATGTAGAAAATACACATTACTACATATCTGAAAAATAAGACGGTTTACAAAAGACATAGGTATACTACCAATCAATATTTTCAAAGAAACTGCGGATTGTTTTAAGCACTTTTGTGAGGCCTGTGTAAAGCCCCATACAAAAGTCGTACAAGCAGGTTACGTTACATGCTTGTAGGTTGAGGATGTATGGCCGTATGCACAAAATATCTGATATCTCCATTCCGCACGCCTTTTATTAAAGCCCGGAATTAACGCTTTGGACTGCAATCCTAGGCCTTGTTGCTTGGCCTAGGATTGCAGTCCATTGCTTTATGCTTAAGCTGCGGCCCCATTCCTTGAGTGCTCTCTTGGTAGTTCAGGGAAATATTCCACAGACTGGTTCTGGGCCTATAAAATGGGGCCAGCTCATCCGCGGTTACATTGCCTGGGATATTGTGGCCCGGAACCCATCCATACGGATATTGTTGTCACGTACTAGCGTGTTTAGCGCGTGTGTTGGTGTTAAGCGATTTTCATCTCATGCCTGGTCGAGCGGCAGCTTGTTCGATAGTACCTCTGCTTATGATAATGACAATCAGTTCACAATGGACCATCACCTTACTGCGTACATGTTAATTGCGAACGCGACATTAAAATTAACGTATTGCTCCATGAATGGGTAGTTTCTATTGCATCATGTTACACGTATGAAGAACAGTGGGGCGTTTGCATTGATTACTTTATCTCCGTCTTATCTTATTCTGATATTTAAAACAGTAATAAGTACGGACTAAGGATATAAATACGCTGGTGGCAAACGATTTGCTTTGCTCACTTCTTAAGCCGCGACCTTGCAGCGCACATGTTGGACAAAATTATAAATGATTGATACTAGTGAGTAGTCTCGGTGTGAGGCGACCCTTACCTGACGCTCTATCCAAAATCGTGTCGAGATGCGTGACGCGTGCCGAGGCGCGACCTTTAAATTTCGATCTCATCGCTGCTAGAGAAGTTTCATTTCAAAAGCCTGAGGGCGCCAAAGTCGTAACTGTTGCAGCTAGTGTGTCCACAACACAATCCTCATTAAAAGGCCCAGTCCTAAAGCAACCATGCTTCTTCACACGATAATAAGAGTCCCACATAGCTACCGGTGTTTGCATTACGAAAAACCTTCCATCTTTATAGCCAACGACAACACTCGTAAATCTATTTATTAGACTGAACAAATTGCGCTAGAATTAAACCTATTGAACCCTTTTAACGGACAATTGATAAATAGCTTTACCCGATTAGCTGAACAGTTATTGGGTAAGGCGTTCGATCCCGGGCGGAGCGCTAATTAATGATACGAGTTGTGGGTGTGCTGTGGGAATATCTCATTAGATTGTGTAAGCTGCCAGGGTCGCCACGCTAAACGCACGTCATGTAACAAATTAAATAATTTAACTAAGAGCCTGTTAGGAAATGTCTAAGGAGGGTTCCGTCTCTATTAAGTCTGTCAACGCGCAATAGGCTTTTTTCAAATCACTTCAAAAGATAGTATGATTAGATTGCGTTCAAAATAATTTTCCTGAAGATAAATATTTAGCATGATGACATGACAGGGGGATTTAAGAGTTAAAATTTCGAGCTGCACCGGGCGGCGTAGCGTGGCGCCGCTCTTGCAATGAAACGTGTATCTTCTTGAGTAGTACATAAAGTTCAATTTTGAATCGCTATCTTAAAAATGCAGCATCTCGTCCCGTCGTGTCTCAGTGAGAGCTAACCATTAATCGAAATCATAATGATTTTAAGGCCCACTCGCGCAGATCTGGGTTAAAGTTAACCCTGGGTCTAAATATCATGCCTTCTCTTTCATAAATACGAAGAACGAGAGAGATGATATTTATAATTCAGTGAGGGTGTTTAAGTTCGTGACATCTGACAGCTGTTTGACACGACTAGGACCCGACTTCTACGAAGCGCCGCCTGGTGGCAGAAAAAGTGGCGAAAATTCTAATTTACAGTTTTCGAAATCACTTCCGCCATCAGATGGCACTTTGAGTGTGAGTCAGGTCTGCCTCCTAGCGGCAGAAAAAATATCGAAAACCCTCGTTGTAAAAGTTTCAAGGATTTATCGTCACAAGATCTCGCTTATGTTTATTGTGTAATGTGCCGGATGGTGGCCGGATGCATGGTCGCCCTAGCATGGTATGCACACGCATGCACACGACCCTGGCCGCCATTGGGCATTGTTACGCGGGAGCGGGAGCGACGCGGACGCGTGCGCAATGCGCAAACATAGCGTAAAGTAAGGCAATTGACTATGATGATTGTTGAGCCTCGTAAGACCTAAGTGCAACATTTGAGACGCTAATTTCTGAAGTCTAGCTTAGGTACTGTAATGTAATGCTAGGCTCCATATATTTTCACGTGTACGATTGAATCTGTACTATCTCTCAGGAGTAGAGTGAAATCATCAATTTAATTTGTGCACTATTCGCACTCTGCATGATGTTCCTTCTTTCGAATGGACATACACTATTATTATAAGTCCTACACACTTTTTAACCTTCTAAGTTTAAAATTATAGTATTTAGTAAATTTTATTAGTTAACGATCAGTCGAGGTGGCTTAATTATAGTATTAAGCCACCTCGACTGATTGTTCTCCATCTCTTGTTCTTTATTTTATCCCAACCTAACTAAACCCATAGGTGTGGTAAAGGCTAATTTCCGTTAACGACAGCCACACCTGACTTCCGGCGGAAAGTTTCCGGTGCTTTGTCACGCGCTAACCCCAGTGCCCATCAGATATAATGGCTGGTTGATACCTACCATAATTTGTCATCCAATCACCAATGTCAAAAATATGAACAGTAGTCAGTATGCATAACGGACGAATAGGTGTATTCCTCGACTTGAAGAATGGGAGATGCTGCAGAATAATATATTCCATAGGTTATAATATATCGATCTATACACGCTTTTCAAAATCGCGTCAATCTGAGCCGTGCTAAGTATCCGAAGAACTTGTGTTACAGGGACCAGACCAACGGAAAGTATATTATTATATTATACACATATTTAATACCCATCCATGACCCAGGAACATAGAAACCTTTTATTTTGTTCCTTCGGCCCGCCGTCCGAGCCCGCGACCTCCGGCTAGAGCGCCAACGGGCTAACCAGTGATCATAGGAGCTACTCATATCTGTATTATTGTCAATAACATTATTACTTCTTCATCATCGCCACAACTGTACCATCTGCTATCGCTCGTTTCTCAAATTCTAGCGAGAGAAGAGACCCGAGAAAAGAGAGAGAAGGCAATAGAATTTCCAAAATTTTTCGAGGCTTTTTGACAAAGACCTGAATGGGCTCTAAAGTGGATAATTACTTGGCTACTTGTGTTATTATAAGCAGTGGCACAGCAGCAAAGTCGCGCTGGCCGGCGGCTGTTTCGTCACGCCCGGCCCGCGCCGTTGAATCGTGAACGTTAGTCAACGCTGTTATGTATCGCATCAATAAGTAGTACTCAATTATTGCGAATGTACAAGTATCTCGTTACTTCAGATGCTGGCCAGAGATATTTAAAAATTCAATTAACATTAGATAAAATTCTTAATTGCGAAAATACGAGAGATCAATGTTGGCGCCAAGCTCTTGGAATCCTTTTTAATCGCTTATTTAGTGTAATAATGAAAGATTTCCAAACTAAATATAGGCTATGAGGTGAACAGAACAAATCTTCATACTGGAAAAAGTTCTCTTTATTTCAGCATACCTCAAATGTCAAATGGCACCATGTAATGCTATAATATGATTATATGATTGCATTTCATTTACCCTATTATACTATAGCATTACATGATTGTATTTCATTTACCCTATTTATCTTAATTTAACTGTTGCAATTCTATTACTGCGTCATGTTATTAAACTGAATTGTACTGGTTTTTGATACTTCAATTCGTAGTTTTTTAAATTTGGGGTTGGCAACAAATAGTAAGTGTAGGTAATAATGCTTGACAGAATATGCTTGATAGTTGACATATATCTTCAAATAATAATCTTAATAGTCAACTTTTGTGCGTCTGAGTAACTCTGTTGTTTCTTATCAAGGTGCTCACTAGAATGTATGTAATTTAAGTAGACATCGATTTAGTAACGGGATAGGGAATCCCAAGTGGATAGCCGATAACCTGATAGTAACTAGGGGATAACACTCGCTTGGTCGATCAACCGGCAAACAATGCGATGGGAAATAGTGTTTAGTAACTTTAATTGCAAATGCATGCATAAATACATAGTGTCAGAATACGGAATATTCTGCTGAAGTAATCGGTAACGAGTATAATTCTAGAATCATGGGAACAAAACACAACAGAATGTTGTTCATCGTGCCATGGGATATCTTTCATTATATATTATTACGATTATTGTTTGTACTAAATAGTAGGTAAATATTTATTATATACTATATTTTATCTACCATAATATTATAAAGAGGAAACGTTTGTTTGTTTGCATTGAATAGGCTGCGAAACTACTGGACCGATTTTGATAAAATTTGGCAGAGATATAGAGTAGACCACGGGGAAGGACATAGGCTATTTTTTATCGCGGAAAAATGTACGGTTTCCGCAAGATTATCTTTTGCGCGCACGAAGTCGAAATGACCAAAGCTGATTTTTGGAGTTTGGACCAATCAAAACGGGTTCGACGTTGGTTTGACGTTTATGAAAATACAATTTTGCAACTGGTTACTGTAGTATTGCAGGATTTAATTAGCAGCATCGACCTTCTGGCCAGAGGATCAGATTCGCCAGTTCACTGGTCGCGGTCTAAAGTCGCTAATATCGGAATGCTACCTTTTAAACAAAAGTTTATGAAATCGCGCACGTATTATACCTAAATATTATGTACTTCAAAGATAATATTTTGAAGTAAAACTCTAATTAAATTAACCAAGTCGACGATATATCTCACACACTACAACACAACCGAAGCTAAACACAAAACAAATAATGTTCATGATCTAAGGTCCGGTTCTTACGTACACACTACACACGTTGCGTATTGAATCTGCTAAGGTCGACTAGAGGTCTGTCAATAAATTATTGACTGTCATAGTTTTTGTTGTAATTTGTAAAGATTAAAAGCTTAGGTGCGTTTAATCTTGGGGTCTTCCAGGGAGAAGGTAATCTCTTTTATTTTTTTGCAGGTTTACACACCGCTTTTAAACCTGACCTCGCGATCTCGGCATTCGCGTTTAGCTTGTCGCGCATTGACCATCTTGAAACGGTTCAGAGTTCAGATAAAGTATCTAATTCTTAAGCATTCGAAAAGGTTGGTCACAAGCATTAACGCTTATAGTAATACATTAACGTGTGGTATAATTAGCTGGGGAGGCTTTATAGATGCTTTGTATGAAATTGAAACTGTTGGTGACAGCATGAAGCGGTTGTTTACATAACTAGATTTTGCCTTACGGGCACACTGTACTTTTTCAGGATAAAACGTAGCATTTGCGTTAATAAAGAGCCTAAAATTCTACTATCACAAATTTCATCGAAATCCGTTCAGTAGTTTTTGCGTGAAAGAGTCACGAACATTCATCTAGCCATCTTTCCTCACAAACTTTGACATCCTACTACTATTAATGTGAGGATAGATGGATGGATGTTTATTACTCTTTAACGCAAAAAAAACTGAACGGATTTTGATGAAATTTGGTACGCAAGTTTAGACTTCGGATTAAAACAGAGGCTACATTTTATCCCGAAGAAGTACAGTGTTCCCGTGGGATACTGTATTTACGCGGGCGGAACCGCAGGCAAAAGCTAGTTTACAATAGTAGTAGGATACCAGTGGCGAAGGCCGGTTCTCCTTCATAGGGAAGCCCTAGCCTACAGGCTTATTATACAAATAGGTAGGGATTTGAATGAGGGTATTTAAAAGGTAATGGTAGGTAAGTGAAACAGATAAGAATGGAGTTATAGGAAAGGAACCCCAAGCCACTGTAGGATACTCACTGGCGTGGTCGTCATCGAGGAGGTTGTGGTAGCGGTGCTCGGCGCCCTCCAGCTTCATCATCACGGCGCACTCAACACCGCATCGCGAAATCCTGGAAACAAGAGATGACTACATAAAAACCACATCCAAATTGGTTCAGAAGCACAGCTACGAGGCGCGCGCAGTCTGCACACGCTGGGTATCTACCATCTACAGAGAAGGGAAGGCTCAAGATGCATAGGAGCAGAGTAGGATTTCATTGTTTGCCAAGCTGCTAGACTAACGTGTAAATACAGCATAACATTACACAGACAAACATTACAGTTTTTGAATCACAACAAATATTATAAAACACAATCTTCTGTTTGAAGTGCCTACCGATTTCGGTGACAGTGGCCGGTTTCATTGAAACGTTACGTAACGTCACGTACGCCGTGCGCAGTACACAAGATCACTCTCCCCTCCTTTACTCTCGTAACCCAGGGGGGCGGATAAACGACACGACTGGCGAGAGATCAGGCGCATCGACTTTTTACATGCCCATCCGATGCATGGATCGTCTTTCTTGTCACACAATCGGGTTCCCGAATCGGGAATCGAACCCCCGGCCTTCGAGTCGAGAGCCAAGCTCTAAACCACTGTACCACGGAGGAGTGCCTGATAACGACGTATGGTAAGATTGCTAGTATTGGACCACTTTTTTAAAAAACTCAAATTCTTATAAAATTTTGATAGTAGAACTTTACAAATTTTTATTGAAGTAGATAAATACTATTTACAACCCAACGTCGAAAGCCATCATTTGTAAACAATCTTAAATATAATTTTTGGAAAAAAAATGTTTTTTGAACAGACCACTTGCACCTTGGTTCGACCACCAATGAATTCACAAGTGGAACACAGTCTAATGATAATATTACTGGTCCAATCCAGGAAACTCCAACATTTTTGACAAATAAAACGAAAGGATCATTCGCCTCTAGGTGTCTTCAAAATACGTCGGCGCGCGGTCCGATCAAAGCGTCGGTTCATTGATGGCGACTTTACCCTACCTATTTTTTGAAATTATCGAAGTAATTATCATAGAAAAATATTACCTATCTACTATCGTTTATTATCGTCATAGATAAAACGCGTATTCATTATTTATCTATTCTGCGCAATTAGCAGTGAAATGTTTAATGGCGTTACTTAAATGTTTAATAAAACAATGTTTGTTTTATTTAACAGCATTATTAACATCTCAATGAATTTTATTTTGGAGATATTTCAGCTCCGAATACTCATTTCAAATTTGTAATAGTTTTATTATAGTAAAGGTTTTTCAATAAGCTGAGGTATATAAAAATACTAGCTAACATTTTCCCGAGGCTCCGGCCGCGTAAGCACAGTATCCCGCGGGAGCACTTTACTTTTTCAGGATAGAATGTAGTTTGTTACTCTTTCACGCAATACCTACTAAACGGATTTCAATGTTTGGCATGGTAGTAGTTTAGGCCCCGGATTAAAACATAGGTTTTTTATCTTTATTTTATTTAAGAGGCATGCCAGCCCTACAATAACAAACAACATAGGATAACATAATCAATAATGCTCATATATAAACCTAAATCACAAATATTAAACTTAAATTTCTCTAACAACTCCATTCTTTCATCGGCACCTTTCACACACTCCATTATCAAGTGGTGAATATTCTCCACCACCCCACACTCATCACAGTAAGGCGAATCAGATATTTTAATCATATAGCTATAGTAACTACAAGGATAATGACTCGATCTTAAACGAAATGCTAAAACAGTATCCCTTCTTGACATAGGTTACTTTTTATCCCCAAAAAGTACAGTATTCCCGTGGGATACCCGATACTATATTTACGCGACCGAAGCCGCGGGAAAAGTTAGTTTATAATATTAGTAGGATACAGTAAGTACATAACATAGTTTAAATATACTGTTTTGTTCCCCAAACTTTTAAGCTAGAAACCTTAGGAACAAAGAAAGTAATGTTTTCTAAATGTTTAGAATACTTGACCGGAAGACCGAATGGCAGTGGCAACACTTTATTCTATTCGTGTTAAGATTGAAGTGAATATGTCAAAAATTATCAATGACGCATAAGCCGTATTAACCTATTAAAGTAAGCCATTTTGACATTTGTACTGATTATTCACCTCAAACTTAACGCGAATAAACTATAAGAAATATTCGTATGTGAATGAACTAAAGCTATGTTGATATTACGAAATACAAATTACACACAAGCAGTTATTTAGGTGACACTCCTGTAGGGCTGTGCTGCTGAAAAATTCATAAAATAAGCATTACATCCTACTACTGTTATTAATGTGAAAGTTTATGAGGACGATGGATACATGTATGGATGGATGTTTGTTTGTCACTCTTTCACGCAAAAACTACTAAACGGATTTTGATGAAATTTGGTATAGTAGTAGTTTAGGCTCTGGATTTAAACATACGCTACACTTGGACCCGAAAAAGTAGGTACAGTGTTCCCGTGGGATACTGTATTTACGCGGGCGGAGCCACTGGCATAAGCTCAGCATCAGCGGTTCTCAAACTTTTTTGGTGACGGAACCCTTTTGGAAAGCGAAATACTTGACGGAACCCTACAATAAAACAATAGTTTTTAAAAGTGTATTCTTTATTAATAAACATAATAAAAGTACAATGTAACAGTTACTGATTATCACTTACTTTAACATGCCACATGGCAAGTACATTATTATAAGATATTAAAAAAGAAAAAATCTAACTAATGGGAGGTGTGAAACTGTTTTTTATTTTTCATTAATTGGTTGATGTCAGGTTTGATAGAAGACAGTTGCAGTCTCATATGATGTTCGGCGTCCAGTCTATTCCAATATTTTGTTTTCGTGGCTGCAGACGTTGAGAATCCTGTTTCGCACAAACATGTTGTTGGGAACGGGAGAAGAATATTCAGAGCCATTTTGCCAAGCATTGGATATTCATTACGAATTCTGCACCAAAAATCGTTGAGAGGCATCGTTTTGAACAGTGACTCCATACTTGTGTCTGATGACATTTCTATAAGAGATTCATATATCTCGTTTGACATACTTTCGGGCTTTTGAATGTTGGGTAAAATAGAATTATGAATCCATGAATTCACTTTTTTTTTTGTGTATTTTGTTCTTCGGGAAAATACTTTTCAAAAGATGCGCACATCGAAGTGAGATATTGGACCAATTCTTCAAACATATCATCTTGAAACATTTCTGAGTCGTTATCGCTAACAAACTCAATGAGTGACGTAAAGCTTTCTATTTCTCTTATCAACGCAAACAATCCAAAAATCAAATTTTCTTTTGAAGGCAGTTATTTTGTTTTAGGCCTGGAACACTGTTGTCTGTTTACCTTGCAGTGATAAATTCAATTCGTTTAGTTTTTGAAAGATGTCCGCCATAAAAGACAATCGGAACAACCAAGTTTTATCATACAAACGGTCTTTCAAATTAAAAAAAGTATCAGCTGAAAGAAATATTTGTAACTCCGCTCTAAGTTTAAATAGCCTTGTTAAAGTTTTACCCCGAGACAGCCATCGCACTTCTGTATGGAGCAGCAGTGTTTTATGTTTGCTGCCATAATCTTCACACAATAATGAGAACAATCGGGATTGTAGTGGTCGTGATTTGATAAAATTAATTATTTTTACCGCTTCATCCGTAACTAATTTTAGATTTGACGGCATTTGCGTCAACGTAAGTGCTTGTCTATGCAGAATTTAATGGCTGGAACTATAATTAGGCGCTTTATTTTTTATGCGTGACACTGCTCCTGCTGTTTTACCATCGCCTTGGCCCCATCTGTACGAATGTCAATGCAATCGTTCCAACTGAGAATATTTTCTTCAAAAAATATGTTTATTTTATTAAAAATTTATTCCCCGGTAGTGCTTGTGGGCAGCGGTGAACACATAAGCATGTCTTCTTCAAAAGAACTTTCATATGGATATCTCACGATAACCAGCAAGATAGCCAGACCAGCGACATCAGTTTGCAAGCGACTCATCCATTTGCAAGGCGAATCGTGTTTTTTGTAGACGTGTAACTAGTTCTTGTTTGACGTAGCTTGCCAGATCGCCGTGAAACAGTATCGTTTGCGGCATAGTAGAAAGATGCTTTGCAGATTTTTCATCGAGCATACTTGGCTTTATTAAATTTTCAGCGATAGTGTGCGCTTCACCTGCTTGTGCAATGCGATAGCTAACTAGATATGATGCCTCCGTGGCCTTTTCATTAATAGTTTGTTACATGCATCATATTTTTTTGACTTTCCAATAACTGTTCTTTTCTACGAACAAAAAATTCTTTAGACTCGGGGTGTACAGTTTTTAAATGTCGGCGCAATTTGGCAGGTGCCATGGAACTTTTAGGAAGCAGTTTACTACATAGCATGCAGAGAGGTGAGCCGTTGGAATCAACAAATCCGAAACTGATATATGATTCATCATACTTGCTTTTTTTCGTCTTTGAAACCGTGGAGCTTGACGTCTTGGCATCATCGTCTGGATCGGTAATTGCTGCATTCTCCGCGCGTACTGCTTTTGAACATTCAGCGTCATTAGAAGTTGTTGTTGCAACACGTTTAACGCCTTTAAGCCAACATTCCATTCTTCTTTATTAATAATGTTACACGTCAGGATGGTGGGTGGTTAAAATAATGCACAATCGTTACTGCTTATAAGAGACTAAGTTTAGTCCAAAGAAGAAATGTACAAATCTAATACAATCAGAATACAGCAGGTAGTAGAACAATAAACACTAGTTACATATCACCTTTAAACTCCGCAATTCGCTAGCCAGCTTGTAAGTAGGTAGGTAGGAACTTATCGCTCCGAACGCTAATCCTCAACTGACTGACGAGGCGCGACGCGCGATCGCCGCTTTTATACTTAGTCCTAGACTCGATCTCGAACATTCTCAAAAATACTCAAATCGGCGCCTTTGATAAACAAAAAGCGGAAATAAAAATAGAATTACAAAAAATGCGTTGTAAACAATCTCGACTTTATGTTTTGAAGTTAGAGCCGAAAGTCGCTTGTTCACAACTTTATCAATGGGACTGCGCGCTCACAATTATACGCGCGGCGGCGGCGCGGCGGTCGGAGTCAAAACGTTCGACCAGAGAGAGGTGTTTTGATTTTTTTTTTAATTCTTGCGGAACCCCTACAGGGGTATCGCGGAACCCTAGGGTTCCGCGGAACATACTTAGAGTATAGCTGAGCTAGATACTTGTAGTCTACTCGCGTTAAGAAGTCAAAATTGACCAATGACGCACAAGCCGTGTTCACGTTAGAAATATAGACAGCACGCAATTCGCAGACTAGCCACTTAGTACAATTTGCTTATGTAAACGTTATGATATATTGATTTAGCTATGACTTAATCGAAGAAGGAATACACGTCACACGTTTTTAAATATTTAAAAAAAACAACATTAAAATTTTAAATAACCTCCCAATCGCCAAACAGTGAGCGAGCTGATGATGGTGAGTCCTATATAATAGCTAAGAACAGTCTTGATCATGTCACCTTAAAAACAAAAAAAAGTTGGAGCAAAATCACCCCTCTGTATCCGTCGGGGGTAAAAAATTAAAATCACTTCTAAGATTATCGGGACATATTATGTTAATCACATATCTAGTGTCCACTGGTAAAAATATGTAGATTGTAGACAGTAGGAATATGTAACAATTTTTCAGTTATAAATTATAAATAATGATGACCAATTACAATACTTTCGCCCCCCTACTAATAAAAATATTTACACAACGGATAACGTAACCAACGTTGCTCTTTGTCTGATGCGTTGGAAAAGTCACTTGTTTAATGTTAAAATGTAATATACCGTTGCTAACATATTAAAATACATAAAATGATGTGTAAATTTTTGTTTTGCAACAGTGAAATTAGGTACTTAGTATTATTTAATATACAATTATAGACGCATTTTAATTTAATTAAATACAACAAAACCTGTTGTTCGATAAATTGAACGCTTTGAAGGAATGAACGTTTAATGTGAAATTGCAACATGACTAAAGGTTTAGATCTAAAAAAAGGGAAAACAAAGTAGCGCGATATTTTTATAGTAATTAAAAAATAATCTTCAGGATAAATAAATAGTTTTTGCCAACCCTGAAATGCATGTAGGCTGAGCGTTGGCTGTGCAGTGCATTGTATGGTGAGGAATTATGAAAAAACATGGCGCCTATGATTAGAAATATGTAAGTACACAGACAGACAGACAAGAATTTACTGTGTTAATATTACATCATAGTTTTCCGGCTTCATAAGATTACGTAGTACTTATAACGTTTTAGTTTTTTTGTTGAAGATTTTCGGATGTAGGTATGTATTTTACTTGTTTCGTTAGATTAGGTTGTGTGGAATTTTAGCTCGTTTTGAAAGCTAAATCCTTGCTTTATGTTATGACTCATGACGGTTTGTTATAAATGAACGGTATTATAGAACGGTTTGTATCAATGGGAATTGCCAAGTTTCTTTGAATCGCAGTTAATTTTACCTCCTCTTCAATTAAATTCTTGGAAAAGCAAGAAATTGATTTATTTTGGTGTCTGTACTGCAAAATAATATTTCCTTTCATTGTAAGTATTAGGTAATTAGTTATATACTTAGCGTAACTGGGCATTTCTTAGGGTTCCGTAATTATCAACGCGCAATAGGTTTTTTTTTAACTATGTCAAAAGTTATTATCCGATTTCGCATAAAATAATTTACCTAAAGAGTTTTTAGCATGGACACCTTCTATCTCTAAGGCCCACATGAGCAGGTCTGGGTTAAAGTTAACCCTGGGTCGAAATATCACGCCTGTTCTAACCCAGATCTGCGCAAGCGGGCGTTATAGTTTAGAAATGCCAGTGGGAGGTCAACCACTGGAGGGTAATAGGATGGAGCATCTAGCTCTTGGCTATATAATATGACCATAATTATGCTCTTTGATTTCAAAACTGGATAAAACAGAAGCGAGTTAACTGATGCTACGTGATGACATCCCATTAGATCATCATCATGTCATCAAGTCACGGCCATAAAACCAGTTCAAATATTATAATACTGCACGTTAGTCGTTACTGCTAGATGTAACGCAGTCGCCATTATTTTTCACCCGACTATTATTACTCCGTTCCGATTCAATGTAATATAAGACTGGGACTACATGCGCCGGAATCCGGAACGCCGGTGAAAATTCAGATCACTGAAAATAGAAACCTGCTTTATTACAATAGAGTTGAAAATTGAAGTTTCGAATGTCATATACGACATTGACATTTGACTCGACACTAATGTGTTCGTGATTTTCAACCCTTATTGCATTAGCGCAGAGTTCTATTTTCAGTGCTCTGAAATTTTTACGTTCCGGATTCCGGAGCTTACATCCCAGCCCAAATGTAAATGAAAAAATCAGCCAAGTGCGAATCGGACGCGCGTACGAAGGGTCCAGTACCGTTATACCCATATTTTACATGTTTACTTATTTTTTAGGTTATTAATAATTATTTTCGTACGAAGTTTTCCAAGTAAGCTCATTTTACTGTTTACGCCTCTAACATTTGAAGTAACAAAGTTATATGAGCCGTTTTAGTTTTCCTTCAAATTTCATCACAATATGGACCACTATCATGATTTTTTCATTTTTTCATTTTATTTTTTTTATTTTTTCATCTTTTAGGTTTGTTCATGGATTTGATGTTGACGGCTAAGTATAACTGAGTCGAAATAAAAGCCGTTTACGTCGGTTTAACAAATTGAACCTGCGTTTAATTAACTAGTAACTAGGTTTAACATTGCAGTTATATTATTACAAGTGAATGTCTTGTGCTCCCGATTCTCGCCGCTGCACAGGCCGCAGCGCGAATGTGTTGCGAGTGTGACATGCCGGTTGCGACAATGAAGCGCCACGCGGTGGGCATGCGAAGTAGGTTCTTACGCAATAAAAATATTTACACAACGGATAAGCTATTCCAAAGTCTTTGTCTGTCGAGTTACTTTTACAACGTATCAGACAAAGACAGCGTTACTGAATAGCTTATCCGTTAGGGCCTGTTTTACAATCCACTAAGAAGTGACAATAGCTTATCCGGAAGTTTTGTCTCTGTCACTCAGTATAAAGTACGCAGCGACAAAACTACCGGAAAAGCTATTCGTCACTTATGACGCGATTGTGATACAGGCCCTTATGGTGATAAAATCGAAATAGTTTTAATACATTCACAATAGTGAAAATATCTCAAAAGTCAATGTGTCTCGTCGTCGATAAACATAATATACTGGGGGCACACTGTCGGCAAACGCCGATTGTCGCTATGATGTATTATGGCGATAAAGTATGGCCTTTTGTCACAAAACCTATGTTTGTTTAACGTTCTAAATAGCAACAACGCGGAGTGTTCGTCATCAATTGAAAGAGGCTATTAAAATAATTTAATAGCAGATTTATTCGAGGAAAAAGTATGTAAAATAAGGAATTAAGATGGTCAATATTTGTAAGAAACAGTTACATTTGGCTACATTTAATTTGTTATGTATCCTGTAGAAAGGACATTATAGTTTACTTTTTCATTTCCTAGCTGATGCCCGCGACTCCGCCCGCGTAAATACAGTATCCCAAAGAAACGCTGTACTTTTGTGGCATAAGAAGCCTATGTGTCCCAAAATCCAAAGCCTAAACTAGAACCATACCAAATTTCATCGAAATCGCAGGTTTTGCGTAAAAGATAACAAACATCCAACCATCCATCCATCCATCCATCCTCACAAACTTTCACATTTATAATATTATATAGTATCTAGGACTAATAAACATAACAACTCCGCGAGTTAGTTCACACCGCGACGACACGCGACGCTCGCTGCATATTTTAGATAGCGATTCAAAATTGAACTTTTATTTTCTACTCACGAAGATGCACGTTTCATGCAGCTTCCGTGTAGCTCGAATTTTGTGGTCGCGCCAAAAAAAACTGCACTGTAAATGGAACTTTGCGCTAATGAAATAGAGCTGAAAATAGAAGTGTCTGATTTGAGAGCTGTACACGCATTTCGGCTCTATTGTAATGGCGCAAAGTTCTATTTACAGTGCAGTTTCTTCCGTCGCGACCACAAAAAAACGCTTACGCGGGACGTAGCCTTACATGAAAATTCTTTTAAAAAAAGCAACTTTCGATTCAATATCGGCGATGCGACAAAAATCATCGAGTGTATCGCCAGCTTCAGCCCCCGATTTAAGTCCAATTTTTTTCTTAGCAAAAGGGATGATGACTACATCTAAACTATTCAGTTTTATTAATATACTCAGATATATTGAAGCATTACTATTTGGTAAATGTAAAAACAATTATTATTTTATGTGTAGTTTAGTAATTAGATACATCTAAAAAGTACAAAAAAGTTTTAATTTTTTTTGCTAAATTACTAAACAAAACCTACATCATTAGTTTACTTACATTCTATACAAAAGCATTTATTATGGTAAGTATGAACTTAAACGCACAAATATCCGAGATATTTACAATTGTGTTCCTGCGGCCGTATACTTCATATACTTTCACCTAGGCGTGACGTCACAGCTAGGTACAACTTTAGTATGGAGCGTTTTCACGAGACCTGCGAAAATTTGTATACAAATCGCTGTTTAAAAATATTGACTTTTGATATACTGTTTCTTCTGAGATTTTCTCATTTTTGTAATAAAAATAAATTATTCATCTAGCCTATTGCAACGAGTATCAATTGCTGATACACTTATCCTCAATCTGAATGGTAACGAGCGGAACTCGCATTGTATGCAGATGTGCGGCGAAAGTGCGGGCGATCGAACCGGCAACCTGCGGGAAACCTGCGAGCAACCTACCTTAGGTCACGACCTGACTCTATATTATGATTAACTAGCATTTGAGGAATGACTGGTCAACGTCTGGGGCCAATCATGTGCGGGTTTCCTCACGATGTTTTCCTTCACCGTTAGAGCGTCCGTAACGTACCTGAGATCTGAAAAAGTCTCATTGGTACACGCCACAACCTGGGAATCGAACCTGCACTATCTCGATATCTCTCTCTTCATATATATAAGACTCACTATAACCGTCAAACACACACTAATATGTAGATTGTAGGGGCAAACAGGTCAAATTGTGTGACCATGGACGCGAAAATGGCCAAAGTAACCAGCGCGTTGCCTGTTCTGAAAAAAACCCGGCCAAGCGCGAGTCGGACTCGCGCGCGGAGCGCTCCCATACAACAAACGGCTAAATATCACGTTTGTTGTATGGGAGCCCCACATAAATAATAACCATTTTACTCTGCTGTTTGTTGTTATAGCGACAACAGAAATACATCATCTGTGAATATTTCAACTGTCTAGCTATAACTGTTCATGAGATACAGCCTGGTGATAGACAGACGGACGGACAGTCTCAGTCAGACAGTCCGAGTCTTAGTAATAGGGTCCCGTTGTTATCCTTTGGGTACAGTCACTACGGAACCCTAAAAAGGGGGAAGTAAGTGCACTCTTTTCTTGAAAGTTTTAAGGCGTCATCGTCAAGTCTCAAAATTTTAAGATTTTAATAAAAACATTCTTCAGTCTTCGTTATGCAGATTAACCTAACGCGGTAGTAGAAAGCGATGCAACTTACAATGCAATTATTTTTACTTTTGAACAAAAAAAAAATGTAAGTACCACTTATTAAAATGTTTCTAGAACGTGTTTTCTTCACTCATTACCTAATTGTGCTAGTAATCTACATGTTCATAAATATTTGAACATAGTTTTAATGACTTGCGAGATGTTATTAATAGATTGTGTCAACTAGAGCGAGATATGCTGGATGACAAAAATTTTTTATTGCATAAATGAATAGTACTCATAAAGAAGAAGTTACTCATTAACTTCTCAGAAGAAACAATATATCAAAGGTCAATATTTTCAAAGACACAGCGATTTGTATACAAAATTTCCCAAGTCTCGTGAAAACGCTCAATACTAAAGTCGTACCTAGCTGTGACGTCACGCCTAGGTTACAGTGTATGAAGTATACGGCCGCAGGAACACAGTTGTAAATATCTCCGATATTTGTGCGTTTAAGTTCAGACTTACCATAGTAAATGTTTTGTAATAGGTCTTTACCTATGAAATTGCCGTTCTGGCCATTTCAAATCAAAATAATTTTTGTTTGGCTAAGAATTCTACTTTCAAATTAATTTTATTTTAAAAACATGGAATTCTTTTTCCAAAAGTAGTCAATTTGTTTATTGATTAGTGTTACATTTTCATCGCATTTCAATCTTTTTCGTCATCATGGATACGTTAAAAATTCGAGTAATTATGGAATATGAGTACCGTCGTGGCAGCAACGCGGCACAAACAGCACGCAACATCAACGACGTTTACGGAGCTAACACTACAAACCAACGCACCACCTGTTATTGGTTTGCTCGCTTCCGTTCTGGAAATTTCGACCTGAAAAATGATCCTCGCGGTCGTCCGAAGACTTTGGTCGACAATGACGAATTAAAGGCGATTGTGGAAGCTGATGAATGATGATACACAATCTACGGCTGAATTAGCAGCAGCTTTCGACGTTAGCGTCAAAACAATATTGGTCCATTTGCGTCAAATTGGCAAGGTAAAAAATCTTGACAAATGGGTGCCCCACGAACTCAATGATCGCCAGCGCGAAGTACGCGTCGAGACGTGCCTTGCACTGCTCAACAGACACACAAATGAAGGAATTTTGAACCGCATTGTTACCTGCGAAGAAAAATGGATTCTGTCCCTATGCCCTAATGCCCTAAACGAAAACTTACCCCTAGAAAAGTGATAGTCACTGTTTGGTGGTCTAGCGCCGGTGTGATTCATCACAGCTTCTTACTAAACGGGGTGAGCATTACTGTAGATGTGTACTGTGAAGAACTGAACACAATGATGGAGAAGCTGGCACATTTCCAACCAGCATTGGTCAATCGCTCGTCTCCGCTGCGACAACGCGCGACCTCATACTGAACAGCAGACGGTCTTCAAGTTGCAAGAACTGGGATTGGAAGCTCTCCGTCATCTTCCCAGAATTTGGATAACTTCTTGGCGGGAAAAAAATTCAATACCCGAGAGGCAGTACAAAATGCCTTTGAAGAATTTGTTGCCTCCCGTCCAGCTGATTTCTTTAAGACGGGCATCAATAAACTGCCACTGCGTTGGCAAAGATGCATTGATTGCATGGGTGATTACTTCGATTAATACAAATAAAAAATACAATATGAAAAAAATTAGTTAAAATTTTTTCATACAAAACGGCAATTTCATATTAAAACGGTAATTCCATAGGTAAAGACCTAATATTATGATGTAAATTGTAAGTAAACTAATGATGTAGCATAACCTACATCTACTTTACTAATTTAGCAAAAAAAAATAAACTTTTTGGTACTTTTTAGATGTATCTAATTAGTAAACTACACATAAAATATTATATTTTGTTACATTTACCAAGTAGTACTTAATGTATCTGAGTATATTAAAGAAACAAAATAGTTTAGATGTGGTCATCATCCCTATTGCAGTGAAAAAAAGAAAATAAACAATTTTTAGTGACACCCGATTTGTTAAGCAGTGAGCGAGGTGATGATGATGAATTATAGCTAAGAATACTCTCGATCATGTCAGCTTTCAAACAAAAAAACCGCATTTTAATCGGACCTTTCGTTTAGGAGTTGCGATACCACGGACATACACACAGACAGATAGACTGACACGCCAAAATTATAACAGGGTCTTTTTGTGTCGGGGCCCGGGGGTCAATTAAATGAGATGGATATGGTTAGATGGGTCAAGAGGCCCATACTATGTTTTCGTTCTGGGTCAAAAGGAACACACTATTGTATGTGCACTGCCCTCCTGAATCAATAGATCATTTTGCTCCATTTGCCAATACACAATTTAGGCTGGGACTATGTGATCCCGAATCCGGCGGGCCCGGGAAAATTCAGATTCATAAAAATCTTCAATAAAATCTCTAAATCTCAACAATGAAGAAAATATCGGGAGGAAACCAGCATGTGTTAGGCTGTCTAAGGCTGGGACTATATGTCCGGAATCCGTAAGGCCGGGGAAAATTCAGAGCACTGAAAAATAGAACTCTTCGCTATACAATAGTTGAAAATCGACGTGTCGAGTGTCGTAGCTGTCATAACTGACATTGACATTTGACTTTACAAATGTGTGTTCGATTTTCAGCTCTATTATATTAGCACAGAGTTCTTTTTTTCAGTGCTCTGAATTTTCCCCGGCCTTACGGATTCCGGATATATAGTCCCAGCCTTAGACAGCCTAACACATGCTGGTTTCTTCTCGATATTTTCTTCATTGTTGAGATTTTGAGATTTTATCTTCAGATCAAAAAATCTCTTTGGAATATTGCTACAATTAATACTACTATTATAAATGTGGAAGTTTCTAAGAATGGCTGGATCATGGATGGATGGATAGATGGATGGATGTTTGTGACTCATACACGCAAAAACGTTTGCTACAGATAACTAGTAGCTTAGGCTCAGAATTAAACATATACTACTTTTTATCCCGAATAGTAGTGTTCCCGTGGGACACTACTTTATTTACGCGGGCGGATCCGCGGGCAAAAGCTATTAATAATTAAATTATAAGGGGGTACAAGGTTCTCAGAAAAAACTGCTTGTATCCCCGCTGGGCGCTGACACGTACACATAACTGATACACAACGAGAACACTTTCTACTGACCGACCGTTCACACGCGGCGGGCGCGCTGGGGAGTCGTGCGAACTAGCCAGAGATGTAGTCACATTGTTGTGTATGCATACATTTTGTTTTTATTGTTGTTGTGTTGTCCGGACAAAAGTCTTATATAAGTCCCGACTAACCCAGACGGATCCCTAGCACCCGGTTTCAGAAAGGCTAATCAAACTAGCACTTTGTTGAGTTAACTGGCTTGTTAAATCAACTTGCGTTTCTGAAACGCGAATTAGTGAAAAATTTTACCATCTTGACATGACACATTTACGTCATAAATAGCTTTCCAGGAACCGTAAACAGCGTTTGACATGTGGTTTGACCATGGGTTTGACGTTGATCAAATCAAACAATTGATCAAGCTTTTTGCAACTCAATTTACACTCGACAAGAGATTTAAGCTCCGATTAGTTAATTTTGGCGTTGATTAGCCTTTCAGAAACCGGGGGTAAGTGTGATAGGAAAATTTACTATTTTATAACTGACAAAAAAAACCGGAGGATGTGCTCAAGTCAACGCACATATTTTTTTATGTATGTCGTCCGATGGTTTAGTTCTAAGTTGGTACTATTGTCACCAAACAATAAGTAAGTAATTTTGAGTCGACGCCAAACAAGCAAATTAAATAATAACGTAGCGTAAGTAAAGTGCGTTTATATAGTAAGTAATTAGTAAAGTACGTTTGGCGCCGACTAAAAATTCCATGAGCATACTTACATTAGTATAAGAACATAGTTATGATGAAATAAAAAGTTTCTGTTATTAGTTTTTTCGGTGGTTTAGTTTTTGTTAAAAGTTATCATGTATATCTATTATCTGCATACAAAAAAAAACTGCTACGATGACGTAGTTAATAACACAACTCCTAAGCCTCCGTGGTCTAGTGGTTTAGAGCTTCGCTCTCTACTCGGAGGTTGTGGGTTCGATTCCCGCATTGGAACAACAAAAAAATGTTGTTTCCAAGTTTGGTTAGGACAATGCAGGCTGATCACCTGATTGTCTCACAAGAAAGATGATCCATGCGCCGGATGGGCATGTAAAAAGTCGGACCCGCGCCTGATCTCTCGCCAGTCGTGTCGGTCTGGCCGTCGCACTGGGTTTCGAGAGTAACGGTGGAGAGAGTGCTCTTGTGTACTGCGCACACACTTGGACACTATTAAATAACTCCTGCGTAGCTGGCCTGGTTTCAATGAAACCGGCCACCGTCACCGAAATCGGTGTGGGGAGCTAACACAATAGCCGTTTATTTGATAGTTCCCAAATCCCAACGGTGTAGCGTTTCCGCTGGATTAGCCGACAGTTATTTCGCCGAATTAATAATGACGCGATGTGACTAGGTCCATTTGTAAAATGGCTGTAGCAATGTTTTCGTGGGGTTTATTTTAACTATTAACCACGTTATAAATGAAAATGAATACTACAGTGTCGAACAAAGTAAGTGTTTTCGAGATAATATTAATAAAATTAATACACTGGATGATTTATTATACCCTTTCGATAGAAACAGGGGATGTTATGTATAAAAAGTAGAATATTATCCCACTTTTATTAAGTATAAATGTGAAAGTTTGTGAGGATGAATGTATGGATGGATGGATAGATAGATGGATGCTTGTTACCCTTTCACGCAAAAACTACTGAACAGATTTTGATCAAATTTGGTATGGTAGTAGTTTGAGCTTTGGATTAACTGCTTAAGGTAAGGTTACTTTTTATTCCAAAAAAGTACAGTGTTCCCGTGGGATACTGTAATTACGCGGGCGGAGCCATGTTTTGTGTCAAAGCTCAAATAATTGAAAGTTGGAAAATCTTTAAAAAATAAAGAATTGAGGTCACCCTACTGCGCGGGCGAGGGGGCGCCGCCGCAACGCAAAGATGAATGACATTTGGAGTAAACATAGAACTTTGTACAAACGTAGAAAGCAAAAAAAGATTCACTGCAATTTCATTCAACTTCACTTGGGTGCCTTAAAAGGCTATAATTACTATGTTACTGTTCAGAATTCAGATCCAGTAGACTACTTGACCTTGTCTTTTTTTTTGTCCTAAACGCTTCATAATTTTGTTTCATTACATACAAAAAAATAATAGAACATTACTTTGAAACCTAAAAACCTACAATTTTTTTTAAAAATTTGTAGATTATCTGTGCTGTGCCGTCTAGTACTATTTGTAATCTGTGCTATAGTCCGTAGTAGTAAAATGGAGGTGTTACGTTCCGTTTGACGTTTTAACATAAATAACTTTTAAAGATGTCATGAACTATTTATTTACAGAAAAGTTCCGTTTCACTACTACATAATATAATTATCATGTGTTAAGATTGTTTTTGTCGTCACATCCTTGCCGAAAGTTACTTCGAGGTGTTTAAAAACAAAAATACATATATTTAAATCAACTTTGTTTATCAATCTTAAGTTTTTAATTTATGATATTGCTGGAATACCTTTTCCTTAGCCAAGTACTAAAGGAAATACTACTTCAATGTATGAAATTAAATATGAGTCAAGTAGCCTATTTAAACGGTAAAAAAGACAATAGTACGACTATAATACTACCAATTTGAATTTCACTTATTTACCGTGCAATACATACAATAACGGATAGACATAAATATACAGAACTGGGTATAGTCTGTTAGTTGTTGCATTCCCGGCTAACATGCAACTTCTTCGTCACATCCAGCTCCGTGGTGCAGTGGTGAAGAGCTTGGCTCGCGACTCGGGAGGTCGTGGATTCGATTACCGCGTTGGAACAACAAACGTTGTTTTTAAGTCTGGTTAGGACAATGCAGGCTGATCAGCAGATTGTCTGTCTGATGGATGATCCATGCGTCGGATGGGCGTGTAAAAAGTTCGCCCTGCGCCTGATCTCTCGCCAGTCGTGTCGGCCATCCGTCCCACTGGTATACGAGAGTGAAGGATGCGGGAGAGGGATGAGGGGATTGGGCACCATAAAAAATAACTCCTGCGTAGCTGGTCTGGTTTCAATTACACCGGCCACCGTCATCGAAATCGGTGCGAGAGGAGCTATTACTAAGTAAACTGAAAGAAGCCTAGCGCCGAAATTCATTACATTTTACAACCAGTCCAATGTAACGCCCACGGCCAACCGTACCGGTTGTGTCTTGTGACCGCCGCGACGTACTCATTCCAACCAACTTATTGAGTCGGTATCGTGAATTAATCATAAACGGTAAACTAACTTAGGCCTTTTCATCCGTTAATGGATGATTTATACAGTACTCCGAACGATGTAACCACTCATGAAATACTGTAGTGCCTGGGACAGTTTTAGATGTCGTATAGTCATGTTTTCCTTCACCGTTGGAGCGTCCGTATAATGTATTTGAGATCTGAAAAGGTCTCATCGGTACACGCCACAACCTGGTAACCGAATCTGCACTCTCTCGAGTGCGAATCAAACGGTCTAACCCACTAGGCCACGGAGCTCTTAAACGGTAAAATACTTAAGTATATAATACGGTCTTACGGTCGAATACTGCAACGATACTTAAATTAAGTGACGCTCAAGTCACACGCTGTCCTTGTCATTTCAGATAGCAGAGACAGCGACAGCCTATGAATAGGAGGGCTCTTAATTTTGATTAGCGTTTCAGTATTCGGCCGTGATACATGACAATGAAAAGAAGTAAAAAGTTTGTAAGAAGTTAGTACATTTACTCTTCTCTTTAAAAGAGAGACTGTAGCCCCAGCAGTGGTTCCTAGTTACTGGTGAGTGGTGACGTTAGTGGTCGTTAGCGTCAGCCCGTCAGGTGTCACAGAGACGCGACGCGGCGCGCACTTTTACACGCAGAAGATAGCGATTCAAATTAGATTCAAAGATACACGTTTTATTGCCAAGAGTTCAAATCGCGAGCTGCACGCACCGCGCTAAGATAAAAGTAAAAAAAAGAAAAAGTTTTATATCGACCGGCCGGATGAGTGTTGAGATTTGAGAACATAATTGACAAAGAAAACGTTGAAATAGCTTTGGGCAATATTCTATTTTCTGCTAATAGAAAGTAATATTCTATTTTCAAGCCCTCTAGGCAGTTATTTCATTACTTTTACTAGACAACCATATCATTAATATATTAATATGTAATAAAGTAATAATCAAATTAACATATCAACTACAGGAAGTGATATTTTATGTACATTTGATAACACAAAAAATCCCCAAATTATTAATAACGTTACGAAATATTATAATGTTTATCAAACAGATAATCAACCTTATCCAAATGCGGTTTCTAAAAATATATTTACAATATCGTGTAGTGTGTACAATGTACATACAACATACATGTAATTGTGAACGAATTCACAAACGTTGCTTAAAGTTAGGGGCTTCCTAAATAACAGGATGTCGCAGTTTATCTATGCATCGTGTGACTTGCGAGCCTTCTAATTATATAAGCAGCATTTGAGTATGCGCCCGTAAGGCCCTTAATAAAAGTTTACTTGGGAATCTCGGCGGAATGCGGAGAGCATTGTTTACTTGTCTAATTGCGAAGCGCGAGTTGAGCGCGAGGCCCTACACTGAACCAGTTTATAGAGATGGGCCAAGAATTATAATGTCGACGATTCTATCGTTAAAAATATTATCATACATTTTAGAAGTTTTACGAAGACATTCCTAATAATAATCTGTTAAGTAGTAATCTGTAAAAACTATTCTTACGCTTAGGAAAGATTTCATTGTTTGCGTTGAATAAGCTTTAAATCTACTGGATGATTTTGATGAAATTTGGCACAGTTAGAGTAGAACACGGGGAAGGATATCGGCCACTTTTTATTTCGGCAAAATGCAAATTCCTAGCTATTTATATATTCTCTTATTATTATTGGCATGAAATAAAGGATATGGGTTCAAGCAATTGACAATTTAAATAACAAAAACCGTTAGCGTGTCGTGTACTGTTAGATAACACTCTGAATGATATTGTTCGGTGGAAAACGAGTGAATTAAACGCTTTCAAAGAATAGAATCATCAGACCCTGTAACTCACGCTTCGCTTCCCGAAAAAACAATTGATTTCCGCCATCATTCTCCACAGATCTGCATGGTGCAACACTACAGCAGCTTACATCCACAATGTATTTCAGAGCATCAATATCATGTGTATTATTATTTCTATAAACCATAGACCATATATTATAGACGACATGTCAAGGCAAAAACAGTCCCCATTTAAATAGTCAAACTCTTGGGCTTTTTGGGGCCATTTTGACGTTTGAGGTGAATGGAAGGATGGTGAAATCAACATGGCGTAATTTTGCTCGTATGAAAATTTGTTCTGTCAAATGTATGTACGTCATAGCCCTTCCTTAGTTTTGAAATCTTTGCTATTTAAACGATTTTATGGAAAAAAAAATTTATTACACTCACACACACTCATAGCAAGCGGGCTTCACAAAGTTGAGACTTTATTATCAGCTGACATGAAGAATTAGATTAAATGCTTTTGAATTACAATCGAAATTGAAGACTAATTCAAAACTTATATGATTAAATAAGAATTACAGTAATGTTTAGTAGATTTTTGTTAAAATATTATACTGAAACATAGTCCGCTTAGTAAACAAAGATGTAATTGTCCTTGGACAACAGACGCGTACATATTATTATGTCAAAATTGACCAATAACGCATAAGACGTGAAACTGTGGTCACACTAACGAAATAAGTAGGCTATCCGCATGATTCACTGACTTCTTGACGCGAATAGACTGCAATAAATTCACGACTTTGTGACAATACAAACTTGTTTCATACAATAGGAACAATCATCGACGTTCGAAGGTCGGCTAATTAGCATTAATCAACGATAACAACTTACTTTTAGAGTGCTCACCGCTAAACATAGAAAATTCTAGACGAAAATTTTGTCTTAGTCAAGTATTATTAGTTTAGACACTAAATTACATACTTACTAATACTTTGTATGTAACGTTAGGACACTTGTACAGAACTCACAGCTAAAATATTTTTCGAAACGCCGCATATAATTCAGAGAGATGAAACGTCGAGTCAAATGTCTATGTCAAATTTGACAGCTCGACACTCGAGTGTTCGTTTTTCAGCTCTATTGTATTAACATAAAGTTCTATTTTCATCGCTCTGAATTTTCTCCGGCCTTCCGGATTCCGGATTATATAGTCCCAGCCTTAATGAAGTATAGACACTAGGGTGCGGTTGGTGAAAACGGGCATAAGACTATTACTACTATATACTAGCGGTACATTACAGTACCGCTAGGACACTTTTACAGAACATTTGCGTTCAATTTGTCAATAGTTTTAATGTATCGACGTAAAGTGATTGTAACTTCGTAGTAAATATGTCTATAAAGTCGAAGAAAAATAATTTTAATTCAATTAATAATCTATATGTACGTATATATAAATTGAATTAAAAATATTTCGAAATGTCGATAACACAACTATCGATATACTGCAATCCCTACTTCTAGTAAAGTCGTTTGAGGAGGTCAAGATGCTCTATTAGCGTCAGTTCCCACCGAGACGCGACGTGGTCGCACCTTTTCAAGGTAGAGATTCAAAATTGAACTTTATTCACTACACAAAAAGATACACGTTTAAATGCAACAGTTCGAATTGCGTGAAACGTATAGTAGGTGAATAAAGTTAAATTTTGAATCGCTATCATAAGAAGTGCGCGCCACGAAGTGGGATCTTGATTCTTTAGCGATTTCTGTTAGGTTGAAATTAGCTATAAAAACATCATTTTTACTCACAAAGATGTTATTTCCCATCATATCCTTTTCTTTTAAAAACTATACTAGATGCTAATTAATATTATGGCAGCCACAGACGAGAGGCCGATCGTTTCAGTTAGAACTGACGCCTGAACGGATTCGAGCCCATACACGGAAAAAATCGCATCCAACCCAACTGACGTCAGTTCGGCCTGAACGGATTCGAGCACACACACGACACGATTTTGCATCCGTTCAGGCCGAACTGAAGGCAGACCGGACCATGTATGGGCCCCTTTAGACTAGAGGTTTCCCGTGACTTTGTACGTGGAAAATTAAATCACACGGGAATCGTACGTTTTGCAGCGAAAAAACTATAGTAAATTGTGTTCATTCAGTCTATATGGTTTTAGAGTAAAAATTTAATAAAAATTCGTTCAGTAGTTATTGTGCGAAAGAGTAACAAACATCCATACATTGCATAGAAACCTTCGAGTCTATGCTATTGTATTCGAGTCTATTGTATTCGAGTCTATATTATTATATACTATTAAGGAGTAAATTTTTTTCACATCTAGGTAAGCTACTGGCATCTGTACGATAAATATCGAGGTCCGAACTTATGCCACATGTACAACGAAAGTCTAAACTCTTACGGCCGCACTCTGGGACATTTCAATGCTTACTAAGGAGTCACTTAGAAGAGAAATAGACAGAAACTGAATGGACTTTATGTAAAAGTCTGTACGAAGTAGGAGCTACTTAAGGCTGAACTAGTCAGTTTCTTCTCCATACAAACGCTGTTGGTGATTCACTCTAAAGTCAAACATTGTAGACTCAAATTTTAGAATAATATCGATTTTCATTACACCTATCTAGTTCGGTATGTGCTTATATTTCTAAAATTTTAATTAGTTTAGCATTAGTAGGTAATAGCCGTCAAACATCGGATTTTAAGCGCAACTTTGATACGAAAATAAAAAAGCAAACACATACCGACACAGTTTGATTATTCAGCAATTGAGGTATCTTCATTTCAGATAAAAATATTATATAATTTTTTCATAAAACACCAACAGCCGAGTGTCGATTTGCGTAATTTGAGGATCCCTTTTCTAAAACACTTTACAAAGCAGTATAAATGTGTGCACTATAACTTCTCTTATAAGTGTAGATTACTATTTTATGTGTATATCCTTTTTCCCCCGATGTTAGGTGAAATAACAAGCAATTCCCCCGCGCGCTGAGTTCGAGACGTTGACCAGCGCATTCTTAAGTAAGCATTAAATGTCTCTGAATGCGGCCGTTAGGTGCTAAGTTCGATGACAACATACCAAGCAGCAGTAGGTACCTAATACCTACCTATCCACTTAACTATGTCGTCAGCCTTAGGAAAACCTTAGGAAAACTGCAATAATGGGCTTTTTTTCCTTTATCTAAGGAGTGCTCTTGCAAACGTGAGAACTGCTGGCGATTCGCACGATATTGCCTCACAAGTGACCAGTAAGGGTCAGTTCATACAAGCGCTGAGTTAATGCGAATTTCTGAAATTTTATATTGCCAATTCACCCTTACGTCCACAACGTAACGCAAATGGAATGTGTGCGTTACGTAATACATTGCAGAATGCAGCTGCACATAAGGATGAATCTTTGAAGTAAAACTTCTTTACGCACGCTTGACTTGGGGACTAAGCTGGTGAATGCATGACGAGGGCGTTACGAAAAGTGTGATCGGGCGAGGTGAACGATAGTTGAGAGGGAGATATAACTTAGTGAAGATGTAAAGAGAGAGAGTTACGTTTCGTACATTACTATAGGAGCATAAGAGAGCAGTGCGCATGCTCATTTTCTTTCTCTCTTTCTCTTATAGTCAGTGCATGAAATATACATATCTCGGTCATTAGGTCGTTTGCGAGTTTTACTTCAGTCGTGTGGTCTAAAGCTCACTCGTTTTTTTTATTTTTAGGGTCAGCTCAAACCGATTACGCTGCATTTTTAAGATAGCGATTAAAAATTGTTTTCATTAACAAAACTTTATTCATTAGTCATTACACAAGACACGTTTCATTTTAAGAGCGATACCGGGCTACGCGGCTCGGTGCAGCTTAAAATTCAAACTCGTGCAACGCAAAAACGTGTATCTTCCTATGTAGTGAATAAAGTTCAATTTTTAATCGCTATCTTTAAAATGCAGCGCCGCGTCACGTCTCGGTGTGAACTGACGCTTACCTTTCTAAATGCACCTGCACGATTGGACGCGGGTCAGAGAAGGTTTAATAGTCGATGGTCGTGTTTGTACGCTGAGAGTTTAGAGTGGTGTAGAGCACGTTTGGATGATTAAACAAAACAATGGTGAATGGTCTTTACGTCAGTACTCAGTAAACATACTTGTGATAATGATGTGCGTTGCGTTGTTGTGTTTGAAGCTAAGTAGGTGTAGTATGTAGTACCAAGAATTAATTCCGTGTTCAACACCTACATTTCCAACCCCCAGCCTACGTAACGTCGCGTCGTTATAAGGACGAGGGTTAAAAAATACGGGTTTGTGCTATATAAAAAAATTAATCATTTAAGTCGATTTTGTTGAATACTATTTAAAAAAAAACGAAGGACGCATAGATAAGGATTAATTTTAAATACATACACATCCTAAATATATTTTCTTCATAACTTTCAAATCAGAATAAAAAAAAGTGTGTGTCAGCTCCGACGCACGACTGGAGTTTACTCTAAAAAGTAAAACACGTCCCTCAGAAGGAACAAAAACTTTAGCGATCGATTTGAGTTCAAAAATTCGCGCCATGTGAAAAAAAGTGACAGGTGCGCAGAATAGGTTGCACACGAAAACGTAACGCTGTTATTCGTTCAGTAGATGTTACTGCTCATATTTTTTTCATACCGGGGGCCTTATATGAAAATCGATTCTTAAGGAGTAAACTCTAAAACTTACAAAATAAAAAAAGATTGCAACAAAAATCGGTTGTCTGTAAAGTCGGTTTACTGACGATAGTTGAACGTGACAACGTCATGTTTATAGTGCGCGCGGAACTAATTGGCCGCGCCTTAGGTAGGCGTGTTGCCGCCGCGAAGTCCGGCGCCGAACTGAGTAATAACATCAAGCGCCCCCGCCTCTCCGTCCCACCGCTTACATACCTAAGGCAATGCGTCATATTTAGCGAGGTAACGCTGGTAACAGGTAACGCATGAGTCATGTTTTTTTCGTGCGTGCAGCCGGCTCCATCAAATTATAAGACGTTATCACGTCAAAAATAATTTTTCGTCCACCATTTAAAAACTGACGATTATACTAATTTGGAAAAGTTTACTGGTATAGGTAAGTCTACAGACATACCCACTGTATGTATTGCCTATACAGGCTCATTAAATTGCGTGTACCTGGTCTAGTTTTAGGCACCCCACGCCACTGATAGCTTGTTAGTCAACGGAAATCCGAGATTTTGGGATGCGTGTGGTTAAGAGAGTTCGAAAAATAAAAGCAAACGTGACGGGCGAAGATTGCAGGACTTGCAGGATTGCTTACTAGTTACTACTAATTAGTATGCCCACATGCTGATTGACAACTGACACGTTTAATGTGTAGGTAGTTCATAATTCTTAAATTTCTTATGCAATACAAATTCATATTAAGTAGTTACAGCTGTAAGTGGCAAAAGAAGAAATATTTGAATATAATTAACAAATAATATAATATTAGATAATATATTATGTAATTTTTATGTACTTTTATTAAACCCCAGTTGTAACTTGTAACGCCCGAAATTAGTAACGTAAGATATCTAGAATCTTAGATTCTCGAACAAAAATTGACGTAAATTGACGTGAAGTTAATCCTAGGATCGTTGAAGTGTATGGAAATCTTGATCTCAGATAGATAAAACGAGATTAAGATTGATTTCGGATTAAAGACGCCAAGGATTTAATGAATTTCGATACACTAACGTAATAGTCATCAATAAAGAAAACTTTGTAGGTAGATAACCAGTATATTATTGTGTTAATTTTGTGCAATCAAATCAATATTTTGACGACATACGCTGACCTTGAGGGCATATCGACGTTGTGGATAAGAGCAACGAGAAATTGGAAAGGAACTGTTTTGTTCATCTTCACGGAATGTTAGGTACTAAAGAATCTAGGGCTCGTACTTCTAACTGGTTTGGACCGGTAAAAAGGGCTAACGGATCTAATGCCGATTGAATATTGATAGTGTGGCACGATCATTAAAACTATGACAAACTTACCCAGAAAATTAAATCCGTTAATTCGTAATTAAACGAAAATCACGACAAGACACACTATATCACACACTTATCACTGCACCGTGTTAAATCATTTATAAAATATACTAAATAACATCGATACTTTACGTAAAGAGTTTTTAGATAACGATAATTTTCAAACGTTCGCTCACGTTTGCGGAGTCGGCGATACTAGCGACAATCGAGTAAGTATACTCGACACTCGACAGTGGCGGGCCGTGGCTTCAACGGTCGAAACTCCAACGGAACGCGGGGCGGTGCAAGGTGGGTACCTGTGTAAGGTTAGCGGAATAAATTATGATATTGTAGTGTCAAATTGCCGTTTACTACAATAATTACAATGTGTGTTGTAACATATAAGTATATTATTGTAAATAGTAATATTTTGTGGAAGAATTTATAGCGCTATAGTTTCGTCACCTAGTATTCTCATGACTTGTGGATTTTAGATTTTAAAGTAATTTGAATTTTCATAACTTACTAAAAATAAGCTATGCAAATAGGATTATTATATAGGATTTATTTTGATTACAAAAAGATTTTTTTTTGTAATCAAAATAAATCCTATCCTAATATTATGTTATGCTTATGTGTCAGTTAAAACGTTATAAGTAAATAATATTCTTTAATGTAAAATGGCATAACTAACTAAAATATAATATTATCGTCTTTAGCTCATGATAAAAATAGTTCAAACTTTCGAAGTCGTATTTATCGTCACGAGTAATTGTGATTATTATTAATATATATTTTGACAACCAATTTATAGAAGATGACAGACATAATATATTTTGCGGACCCTACACCATTATTTTACCCCTGCCTGGTGTCGTATGTCGTTTTCGGAGCTGCAGGTAGGCTTGTTGCACCATGCCTCTCGACAGGTGCAGGTTAACAAAAAACTAACACGAGCCTACAATAATTTACCTTTGCAATGAACCCGCTTGTCTAGTCAGCGATACATTACTTTTGTTCACAGGTGTTATCTAGGTACGCCAGTTGGAATTCCTTGATTAATTAATACTTAAGGAGTTGTGCACTGGCTGGAACTGAAAATTGCCGTAACCTATTTTTCTCACTCATGTTCGTATTGAAAAATCCCAAAAAAATATGTTAATCTGCATTTAATTTAGCCAAGCAACCTTTTTTCTCTTCTTCCATAAGTCACACGAGTGTAATTATTATTTTAGTATTTTAAGTAAGACAAGTCTCAGGGGAAGGTCGTTTTAGTTTTTTGCTAATTTTGTCTCAAATATTTATAGCGATTTTTTATCCGATTTCAATACTCTCCGGTCGGCGTGATTCGCCTTTGTCGCCTATAAAATTAGTATGGGGCTTGACGCTCAAGGTCAAATGTTGTCGGTATGGACAACATACAAAATTACAGTGTAGATCAAAACCTAGGTGTATCAAGTGTGGCCAGGAGCATATTATAATGAAATCTTGTGTTGATAATGAACGTGAATATTACTATTGTTTGTGTTCTGGCCATCATATGGCAAATGACAAAGTATGCCCGGAATTTAACAGACAGAAATCAATAAAATTACACATAGCCAGACATTGTGTCTCATATGCGGAGGCTAATAAAGAAATTCCATCATCATTATATAGTTTTATACACAGCCTTAACCCATTTTGGCATTAAAAAAATATATATTTCATTAGAAATAAAAAAGCCAGTTTGTAAACATTTTCCTTTGTACTAGGACTCAAAATAAACACAAAGGAAGTGACCGCAATGTCTGCAAACGTGGTTGAACTACGCATATACACGTGAGATTCAACGGCGATGCAAAATTATTTGTTGTACAGTGATGAATATCATATATATAGAAAATAGATGATATATTCATACTTGACAGTTGACACTGGCAGAATGTTGCAAAAAGCGATGGTTTGCCAATAATAAAAGAAGAGTTTTGCCGGGGAATTCAATGGGTGACGTTGTGAATTTTTTTTTTTTATAAATTTGTGTTATTTCGGTTCTTAATGTGTAATATTGGTAATATTATCAATTAATTAATATTCGTTAATATGCACAAGTATGGGCAAGTGGTACTACTTCAAAAAACGTGCTTTTTTGTGTTTCCCTCCAAAACTAGGAACCTAGGAACCTAGGAACATTCAGTAAAGCTTCTACCACTTTCTGAATCGAATGACATGACTCATTGACTGCACTGACTATTTATTTGGACTTTAGACTTGACGATATTATATGAATACAGTGTTGAAAATTTAAACGAAAGTTCTATTTCCCGCCTTTTTTACTTGACACTGGCAAATGGTTTTAAGATAAGCCGACGCCATTTATTAACAAAAAAAACATGTATTATTTTTATTGTTTCCTTGTTTCACCTGCAATATTTTTAGGTTGAATGTTGATTGTAGACTTGTCGATCAAGACATGCATCAGCTGTCCGTGGCATAATTATGTTTATTATGTGGTTAAAAAATGTTAGGAGATACAGCTGATTGCGAGTCAGCTGTTACATTATGAAGTCAGCTTGATGCCATTAAAACGGCATTTTTTAAATACTACCATACTACGTGTGAACTGACGCTTAGGTTTCACAATCTTCTAAACTGTGTCGGATAGCTTATTCGGAAGTTTTGTCGCTGCTTACTTTATATCGAGCGACAGAGACAAAACATATAAAACAGCTATCTGCCACTTATCAGTTAGTATATTGTGGAACAGACCGTTAGATTAATAACTACTAGTTTTTGGCCGCGGCTCCGCCCGTGTAAATCCTGTATCCCACAGGAACACTACTTTTATGGGCTAAAAAGTAGACTATATGTTAATCTAGAGCTCAAACTACTGCCATAATATATTTCAAGAAGCAAACATCTATTAACGCCCGAAATTAATAACGTCTCTAAAATCTTAGATTGACTTCAATCTCAGACGTGAAGTTGATTCTAGGATCGTTGAAATGCATTGAAATCTTGATCTCACATAGCTAAATAGAGATTAAGATTGATTATTATCCATCCTTTTCCATCCTCATCCAACTTTCACATTTATAATAAATAAATAACATCTTCCAAGAGTGGACAATAATGTTGTCACATTCATAAAATTGTATTATCCTTATCTGTAAATTAAACGTGTATCGTGTACATTTCTTTGAAACCAGCGTAGGTACTTGTGTTAGTGTCCGTGACTATGATTTTCTTGTAAGTATGTAATTAAATATTTTCAAGCTCATAATGACGTCGGCACCATTAAGTTAAACTTTCGTTTTCGGCTCCAAATTAGGAATAGTTGAGTGAAAGTGATGGAATACTTGTGTACCAACACAAGTGGGCTTGATTAAGACAATTAGAATGTTATAATTAAACGAGGTAATGTTTTATTTTGTAGTTAAAAACCGCCCATCGTGATCTCGCAGATGTGGTACATTAAACTTGTATTCAAGTTATCTTCTGTGGTGACGACTGATACTTAACAATCCGCAGAAGTTTACGTGTATAATCAATAATGTATTCCAATTTCCACCTCACTAAATTCAGACGTCATAATTAGGACCCAAAACAGAAAGAAGAAAAAGAAAAAATTAGAATTTATTTAATCAGAAGCCACACTTCTTCCGATGTAGGATGCCAATTGATCCTTACTTCCTAAATGATACTTCACTTGACTGAATTTAGTTACATTCTGAATTGTGATTTGTGAACCATTGCATTAGAATTTAGAATCACATGATTAGATTAGGGATTCCCAAAATGGGTTCCGCTTAACCTAGGGGTTCCGTGGATTAGTCAGTTAGGTACCGCAAAAAATGTGTATTATTAACTGTTAAATATTTTGTGCTATTTCAAAATATTCTTTTGATAAAGCGCAAAATTGCATTGCGAAGTACATAGGTAGTTAGCAAGAATTCAGTCTGACTCGGGCAGATATCCACACAGCGAGACCGGTCTAAACTACGCCTCTCCGTGTAATTACACAGTATCACGCTCACACATGTACCGAACTAATCCTTACTTTGTAAGGCGAACGTTTGCGGTGTGTGGTTTTTTTATGTATGTAGTGCGTAGCTGCATGCGCACTACATACGAGGGCGGGTCAATAAGTCCGTGACTTTTGGAATAAAACACAGATTTTTTGATAAATAAATCATTTTATTTTTCAACGTAGTCCCCCTTGAGCTCTATACACTTTGTCCAACGCTTCTCCAATTTTTTTATCCCTTCCAAAAAATATGATTTGTCGAGGTCCTCAAAATAGGCCTTTGTTTGCGAGATGACTTCATCATTGGAGTCATATCTTTTTCCACCGAGCCATTTTTTCAGGTTTGGGAACAAGAAGTAGTCACTCGGAGCCAAATCTTGAGAATAGGGTGGATGTGGGAGCAATTCATAGCCCAATTCATGGATTTTTGCCATGGCAACTGCACATGTGTGCACCCTTGCATTGTCTTGGTGAAAAAGAACTTTTGTCTTGGCCAAATAAGGTCGGTTTTGTTTTCAAATCCTCATTGAAGCGGTCCAATAAGTTGGCATAATATTCCCCATTAATTGTTCTTCCCTTTTGAAGATAGTCAATGTGGATTATCCCACGTGCATCCCAAAAAACAGTCGCCATAACTTTATTGGCTGACAAACCCACCTTGGTCTTCTTTGGCGCCGATTCACACTTAGAAACACATTGTTTTGTCTGTTGTTTGGTCTCTGGTGTGTTGTGATGGATCCATGTTTCGTCCACGGTTAAAAAACTCCTCCATATTGTGATTAAACAACGCCAAACCTTCCTGTGAAGTTGTTACACGATTGCGTTTGAGGTCGACTGTGAGCAAACGCGGCACCCATCTTGCGGAAAGCTTTCTCATGCCCAAGTGATCATTCAAAATTGAAACCACTGAGCCATGCGAGATGCCTATGGCTTCCACAATCTCTTGCACTTTTAGTCTTCGGTCGGCCAACACCATATCGTGAATTTTTTCGATTGTTTCGGGTGTAGAGACCTCAACTGGGCGTCCAGGACGTTCGGCATCTTCAGTGCTTGTACGGCCACAACGAAATTAAGTAAACCACTTTTTTACCATTTAAATCGATGGTGCAGAGTCCCCATAGTATTTATCAAGCTTAGCCTTGGTCTCGGTAATGGTTTTTTTTCGCAAAAAATAATGCTTAATAAGCACACGAAATTCACTTTTTTCCATTGTTTCCTGAAGTTACTGGATAGTCTGATAAAGATAGCTGTAAAACACAAACTAACTGACGCAGCAAGTTCAAATTTTGATAGGAGTCAACTGACAGATGCCTGTTGACAGGAGTAGTGTTGCTTTTTCAGTAAGGAGGTTAGAAATTCAAAAAGTCACGGACTTATTGACCCGCCTTAGTACATCAAAGACCGGCCTCAGTTTTAGTTTGACAAAGTTCTGCCTTTACTTTTTTATTTGGTCTGCTCTAGAACCTATAAGACTTTCAACGATTGTAGCGGCGTTCGAAAAGTAGCAATGAACATGTCGTAGATCTAAGACGTGTTTAAAAAATTTAAACAATTGTTGGGTTCTTTTGGTATTCCGAACAGTTCCCGGTCAAGTCATAACTCATAAGCCATTGTTCATGACTATCACGA
This sequence comes from Phengaris arion, assembly GCA_963565745.1. Taxonomy (NCBI): domain Eukaryota; kingdom Metazoa; phylum Arthropoda; class Insecta; order Lepidoptera; family Lycaenidae; genus Phengaris; species Phengaris arion. The sequence goes on along the minus strand of OY751449.1, from coordinate 16,868,731 downwards.
CTCATGCGGCGCAGCCATATTGGTCGCCACCAAATTGCACGGGCGCGTTCATAACAAGTCATGACCATAACCCATACGTTTATAAAGTCCGGGAGCCAGTGACAGATTTTCATGACCAAATCCCTCCCAATCGAAAGTTCGTGAAATGCATTAGGGATTTATACTATGAATACTCGCGACCGTCAGCTGCCGCTCCGTGGGTGGGGTGGGCAGTGGCAGCCTCCCACGCATGGAGAAAAAAATTGTTTATTTTAGTCATTTCCTGCCAAAATTTGTCAGAATATATAGTTTACCTAATATTTTGAAGGAAAAATAAAGTCAACTGACCAAAACGTGGTGGATCATACGTCAGCTGGCTGCTTGAACATGAAAAAAAATTGTCATGTTTAATTGTCAATTTCAGTTTTCATGTTCAGTGTTAAATTTTTAGTTCAGAGCATAACATTAAAAATGATTTCCTCTGAACTAAAAATTGACAAGTGACAAATTGAACACAATGAATAGGAAATTCCAATCGACGTTCTTAGATTTTTCTCTTTCCAATATTTCTCACCGTTAAATCTTCCCGTAATTGCCTCAATTATTTCAAAACGAAAATAAGCCAAATAGGTCCAGCTGTTCTCAAGTTTTAGCGAGACATTGGATTTGCAATCCAATTTTTAAATAAGCTTTTGCCCATGGCTCCACCCTCGTAAATATAGTAGGTATCCCACGGAAACATAGTACTTTTTAGGAATAAAAAGTAGCCTGTTTTAATCCAGGATCTAAGCTACTGCTATACCAAATTTCATCAAAATCCATCCATCCTCAGAAACTTATACATTCTTAATAGTTGAGTAGGAAGACTAGTAAAGGAGCAGACGGATTGCCTTATAATAAGCGATTTCCACTGCACATGTACAACTGCTACACCCGAAGAGTTACAAGTGCATTTCCATAGCGCCCATCTGATTTAGGTGTTCGCGTCCGTTAGGGGCCACATATAAGGTCCGGTTTTCCTTCAGTTCGGCCTGAACGGATACAAAATTGTATCGTCTGTGTTCAATTTCGAGATCGCATCAGTCGGCCGGATGGACTGAAGCGATTCGTTCCAGTGTTGCCAGCTCTGTTCTAGCGAAACTACTAAACTTGCGTAGATTTCTACTAAAAACTGCTAAAAGAATACTGAAAACTATCAAAAAAGCTACTCAACTTAGAAATCCCTAAAGCCCCCAAAAAACCACTGCATTTTAGGTTTTGCTATATTAAAATGTTATTATTTATTGAATTATATCATAAATTTTATCGTTAAATTAAAATATACTAGGAAATATTAAGTAATTAAACAGGTAGTTTTAAGAATATTAGGGATGAATGCTACGATGTATTATGATAAGGTGTCAATTTTTTTTTGTGCCTAACGTAGGCCATTTTGCATATGATTACTGTCTGGCTCTTTCCTACTAAAACTCTACTAACAACTAAATTCCTACTAAGGAGGGGGAATAAAATACTTAGTTTAGTAGTAAAACTTTGTAACATAACTAAGTTGGCAACATTAATTCTGGACAACGGATGGACTAAACGGACCATGTGTGACAAATCGCTTCAGTTCTCGCCAGAGCCGCGGCCGTCCGGGCGTGTATCGTGTACAAGCGTAGTGAGTTTACAATTAATGAACACGACTGTAGCTCGCGGCAAACCAGAACGAACTGATGCGATTTTTCCGTGCGTGCGCTTGAATCCGTTCAGGCCGAAATGACGTCAGTTCTAACTGAAACGATCGGCCTCTCGCCTGTGGGAGCCTTAACGCGTTCAGCTAAACACAATGCAAGCTCTATTTTACTGTGGTTTTCTGTGTGCCCAGAAGACAAATTCAATATTTTTGATATAATCTCGGTTCGGTCAACGCGCTGATTTATGAGCGGAATAGCGGGATATAACGAGATTTAACCGATAATAATTACATGCTACATATATCTTAGGTCGATCCAACTTATTCGTGCAGAGCAACCTCTTCCACGTATTATCCCCAGACCCCATTTCTCGGATTTAACTTAGACTTTCAATTTAGTTTCAATGAATTAAGTATAAATCAATCGTCTTGAATCTTGATATCCTAAACAGATTTTTGGAGTTTGGACCGATCAAAACTCGTCAAACGTTTGAGTTTTGAAACCTAGTTTGAGAGAATATAAATTTGCTTTTTTAACATATCGAGACTGCATCGAAACTATATTGTTGTAAGATTTAATTAACAGAATCGACCTGCAGCCTGCAGCATCCTGTTTGAACTTTGAAGTCGACTACACAAGTACCTAAGACTACGGAAGAAAAAAGTAGATTAATCTATGGTCAGACTTGTTTGACGGAACCGGCCACTCTCTATCGGAAACGGCCTGTCGGTGATGCAACACATGCAATATGTGCTCGTTTTTAGTGATCATTATCATTAGGTATTAGGGTCCATTCATAAATTACGTAAGGATGATTTTGGCGATTTTCGACCCCACCGACGGTGGATACGTAAGATCACTCGAACCCCCTTATTAGAACCCCCGCTATTGAGAACTTTAATATTGTTACAAAAGGATAGATACAGCCGATACAGATAAATTGAATTGTACATTATGTCGTTAACATGAAGAGAGCCAGCTATTGGGCATTAAAATTGGAACAATATTCTTAATGTTAAATTTTAGGCAACAGTTGGTTTTACCAGTTGGTTTGGGTTAGTTGGAGATTATTGACGCTCCGAAGTTTCTCCGGCCTTGCCATTTTGGATCATATAGTGCCAGCCTAAATTGAACTTGAACGGCTTTGTATAATCTTTAGTCTTTAATCTATAATGTATTAATATTATAATTTATTGTAATTTATAGAAAATATTCTAATTAATAGACGCCTATTATCTAATGTTATATCACTGTGTAACTCACTATTGATTTATATTTAGAATCTAGACTTCACAAGACGTCTGGATCTGAATTTTTGTGTAAATACTGAAAATAGTAAATACCAATTAATATTCAAATTATTTTTATTTATACTAAAAATATATAAATACTAGCTTATGCCCGCGCCTCTGTCCGCGTAAATGCAGTATCCCACGGGAACACTGTACTATTTCAGGATAAAAGTTCAAACTACAACAATTTTGTTATCGACATCCGTTCAGTTTGTTTTTACGTGAAAGAGTAACAAACATCCAGCCATCCACCCTCACAAACTTCCACATGTATAGTAGTATGTAGCAGGATCACTTGAATAAAGTGTGCTGATATCAGGTTAAATGCGTTACTTGTTAGGACAACGACGTTATGTCTCTGTGCGACATTATGACGAAGAGGGTATGTCGAGGGTATGTCCAAAAAGTGGACGCAGCTTCGAAACAATGTAAATGTTCTAAAGAGTGGTATATTCTACCTAACTCCTGTTAGGTGCCACTGAATGATTCCCACGGGAACACTGTACTTATTCGGAATGGGAAAAATAGGATTCGGGAAGTAGCCTATGTGTTAACCCAGAGCTTAAACTACTACTATACCAAATTTCTTCAGAATCCGTTCAGTCGTTTTTGCGAGAAAGAGTCGTTACTCTTCTACACTATACTACTACAAAACATCCATACATCCATCCATCCTCACAAACTTTCACATTCATAATAGTAGTAGGATAGTAGAATTTCCTTCCTTTGTCCTACTCTTGGTGTTGGGGGAATTTGGACAATATCTATTTGCATGATCGATTTTAATGAAATTTGGCACAGATATAGATTAGGCCGCGAGGGAGGACATAGGCTACTTTTTATCGCGGCGAAATGTACGGTTTCTGCAAGATTTCCTTTAGCCCGCACATTGTCGCGGGATACCTCTAGTATCTAATTTTTCGAAATGTTTTCTAGTTTCGGCTTTCGGCTGATACGGGCTTTCCATTTCAAACCAAGAACACTTCAAAGAAGTAACGCTATTTATCTTCAGCTTATTTTTATACTAAGCACCTCATAGCAGGAGGTCTGATCCACGATCATCGATCACAATCGATCGGAGAAAGTTCCAGCAACCAATATGCCCTTAAGCAGTATTTGTCTTGAGAGAAATTGTCCGCTTCGGTAATGAGTCTTCAACTATTTCGAAACGATTTAACAGTTGTTTACTATCATTTCCAGTTAACGGCCGAACACTGATACGTCGCTCGCATATTAACGGCTGCTCAAATGTTTGAGTAGCTCTTAAACCCAAAACTCGTACTTGTGTTGACTTGAGATTAAATAAGAGAAATGTCTCTTGTTGCTCCCGAGTCCCGGCAATCTTCGTATTTCTATCGAAATGAGTAATGACAGACGACGTATGAGAAACGATTGCCGAAAGACATTGAGCTCGTGGTCGTACTATTCGAAGTTGTCTTTGATATTTCAGTGACTTTTCAGTTTTTTCCCAATGGCCGTACTCTCCCCGTTCGCATAACTTTGCGGAAAGATAATGTTATCTCAACTCACAATACACTTCCCTAAAACTCGACTGAATAACGGATTAAGAATCTCTGCTTACCGAATGTTCTGCAAGTATACTATAAACACATTTGTAACACATTAACGAGATACACAAGCAAAGCTGATGGTACAAAATTTACCCAGAAATCGTTGCCAATGTGTTCACTTGAAATCATATTTGTGGTCACCAAAAGAGCAATCCGGAAAAACGGCGGGTATATAAGTTATGAGCAAGAATGAAATCAGTTTTTTTTTTGGCAACCATTTCATTTCTGTCAACTCTGGGATTTGTTACCCGACTTACAGGAAGCTAAAAGCTAAAAGGAAGGGTAATGACTTTGACTGTCGTATATATCGTATGTATCGTATGTGTGTTTGTTCCACCGTAGCCCCTAAACTACTGATCTGACTACGAATGGGGTGTCAATATACTCGGGTAGGTTATAATAATAACTAATAGCCCGGGTAACATTGGCTATATAATTTTCGTAGTGGGTTTAAAGTTTCTATAAAAAATATAGCTAGGTGGGTACCTACTATGAATTTTTGACCATGTCTAAATCCAAAAGAGATTTAATTTCACCCACACGTTCACATATTTGGATTGTATAGTATTACATAATACGGTATAAGGCGATAATGTGGCACACCTCATCTGGTGTAGCACCATATAAGTTTCGTCTGTATCACTAGCAGGTGAGCCATGGTTGCCGTATTTAGTCTAATATGCCCATTAACTGATTCATATGGATTGTGGGCACATATTCGTTCACATTGTGAGTATCACCAGGTTATAGTGACTGGGTAACTTGATACGATAGCTTTGGGCTAACAAGCTGACTTATCGGTTGTTATGATATTACAGCCCTTGAAGGCATCTGAGTAGGATGAGCTGATGATGCTAAAGTTATTGCAACATACTAGAAATAGAGTTTATGCAAAGATCTTATATCCAAATTCGTTTCGCTAGTAAATATTACAATGATTTTATAATATACTAGATATTGCCTGCGAGCTGCGGCCTGCGACTTCGGAAATTCAGGTACCTTACATTTTGTCGCGATAAAAAGTAGCATATGCATAGACCTATATAATATACGATACGAGGCATGTCGAAGCAGAAAGTATCCACACTTAAACTGTCCTACTTTTGGAGACGTTTGGGGCAATCGAGGTTTGACATTTGCTTCTTGACATTTGACATTTGACATTTCCTCATAGTCTCCATTTAATTGACAAAATCTTCTGAACTCAAGATGGCGTATCTTTTTCCTGTATAAAGATTTGTTCTGTCAAATGTACGTCATATGCCAACCTTAGTTTTGAAATCATTGAGCCAACGTCCTTCCCCGTGGTCTACACTACATCTGTGCCAAATTTTATCAAAATAAGTCCAGTAGTTTCGGAGCCTATTCAAACAAACAAACAAACAAACAAACATACAAACAAATCTTTCATCTTGCTATTATTATTGACGTTTGACCTTGACGACCTCTGTGGCTCAAGCGCTCTGTGGTTAGCGCGTCGGCGCCTAAGACGGAGGTCGCGAGTTCGAATCCCGCCGAAGAGACAGAAGTTTTCCTGTGTTCCTGGGTCTTGGATGTATATTAAATATAATATGTATAGTATAATAAAAATCTTAAATATGTGTATTGTGTACCTATAGTCTTAAAGTATTAAATATATTTCCGTTGTCTGGTATCCGTCGTACAAGTTCTTCGGATACTTAGTACAAGACCAGATTAGCGTGGCGTGGAAGCGTCCATAGTCCATGCTCATCCATAGATATTAATTAGTATAGATATGAAATATATCTATGTTTAACGAGAAATCGTTAAACTGTCTCTTTTACGATCGGTTACGATCGGTTCGATTACGGCGAAGACTTCACTTTTACTTATTGTGGTAATATGAGCGTGATATGACATCCGCACCGGCGAGAGTGGATCCGGGTGACGGAGCATGTAAAATTGGAGAACGAAGATTTGACACTCATTTGACACTCATCAGGAAAGTATGATAGCTCAGACTCGAATTCAGATTCAAAAGATTTTAGCAATCTTAGGCTGGGACTATATGATCCGGAATCCGGCAGGCCTGGGAAATTCAGAGCTCTGAAAATAGAACTCTGCGGAAATAGAGTTGAAAATTGAAGTGTCGAGTGTCGAGCTGTCACATGTGACACTGACATTTGGACGGATATTCGACACTTCCATTTTCAACTCTATTATTGTATTTGCGCAGAGTACTATTTTCAGTACTCTGAATTTTCCCGGACCCGCTGGATTCCTGATATTAGTCTAATAATATATATATATATATATATATATTATAATCTAATATAAAATAGATAGATATTAGATATTATAATTAGATCTAATAGTTCCAGCATAAATACCTAATAAGTTTTACATCTATTTATATATAGTATTTTATTACGTTGCCTTTTGACAATTTTCTTGCAAACCGCCTGATCGGTCATCGGAGTCAGCAAGCCTCTCTGAAAGACCAGGTGTCTTGCACCTGATAGGATCAGGTGGATGCATTGCCCCAGTTTGGTCGGTTCACAGTTGGTTGTAGCTGCATATTCTTGAAACAGCATTGGAAGTGAATGATGTACAAAATTCCAGAGATCAGCTGTCCTGGCTATTTTAACGAGAAGTTATTTGAGGCCAGTAGATGTGGACCTTAAAAAGGAATATCGAGTATATAAGTTTGCCATAATAATAAGTTTGACGTGTCTGTCTCTCCGTGGCACCGGAGCTTCAAAACGGATGAACCGATTTTGATCTAGTTTTTTTTTTTGTTTGAAAGCTGACATGTTCGAGAGTGTTCTAAGCGAATCATTCATCATCATCATTCACTGATTGATTATTCGGAGGGTACCTACTTATTTTTTTAAATTTTGTTTTAATTCTAGTGTATTTAACATTAATAGAAAAGGAAAACGCGGATATTTATGTAACTAAAATTCTAAGCTCGTAGGTATTTCTAATAATATATTCAAATAAGCATCGCATAACCTGATTTTCTTGTTTCAGGTTGAGTATCTGGCGGTGTCGGCGTGAAAGCACTAGGCTCTGGAGCTCAGTTCGTTGACCCCGCATTCCAGACCTAGGTTACAAAGGTCCCGGTTTTATGTGTAAGGCCGTGCGCATGTTATACTCATGACTTACGCGACCAAAATCAGCTTTGCGTACTATGTTCGCAACATATGCTGTGACCACCAATTTGGAAAAAATTCTTGTGTTTTCCTTATTACCCACCCGACTATGGCGAAGCCCAAAGGAACTGATTAAGGTAATGATTTTGGCAGTCTATGTATGCATGTTGATCCGATTTTAATGAATGAGGTGTCAATAGATTCGTTATAATAGCTTGGGTAACATAGGCTATATATTTTACGTAGTCACAACGTTGAGAGATGGCGCTCAAGTGTAAACAGCAAATTTGTACAGCTCCCGTTTAAAAATTGCTTAAAAATAGTTTTTGTTGTTAATAATCCCTAAGTGCCATTTAATCGATTAAAATTAAGTGCATAGTGCAAGACTAATAAATAAGTTAAGTGTTAACTGAACTCTATTAAAATAAAACAGTGCAGTGTCGTAAATTCTTCACCGTTAGACGATTCAAAACTCCAGACTGACAAAAGGTACTGATTGCACAAGAATATTATTCCAGTCCCTGTTAACAGTTTCCCAGTGTTCTTAGTGTCATAAAATTCAAGTAAATTCTAATACTTTCGTAATATGGACGTAAAAGCAGCATCCAAAGATTAAAATCAATCATCAATATTCGCTTTGTCATTAATACCCATGCTGCCATCTATCGGGAACACCTCGAACTACGTCGCATCCTGACTAACAACGTTCGATCCTGTCTCGCTATCTCCAATAGTGACCACAAGAGGGCTCTGCACCCATTCAAAGTTAGAATCTCAAAATTATTTTCTGGAAAAAGACGATAAAGCAAATATGCCCGGGAAAACCTGTGCAGGCTGTCTTATTCCCATCAAAGGACGAGATTACCTCCAGTGTCCCCACTGTGAGCAAACTTTTGATCTGGACTGCGCAAGTATCCCGGATAAAAGGCGTAAGCAGTTATCCAACGAATATAGACGCAACTGGAGATGCCCAAGCTGCAAATCGACTCAGCGAAAGCAAGGCGATAATTCCAATACCCCAGTCCGTCAGGCGCAGGTGCTTATCGAGAGCGACTCCGAAAGTGTGACAACGCCGACCATAGAGAAAACCTCCTTCGTTACCGAGGACAGGCTACGCGATATCCTGAGACAAGAGATTACATCGCTCCTCAACTCCGCTATAAAGGAGCATGTTACCAAAGAACTCTCAAACATCCAACAACAGTTTGCAACCTTTCATGAATCCTTAAGCTTCTTTAATGATAAATATGAGACAGTTCTGAAAGAACTCGAAGATAAGAGAGTTGTAATAAAATCTCTCAAAGAGGAGAACGCAAACCTAACATCCACCGTAAACAACCTCTCTAGCAGACTGACAATAATAGAGCAAACATGGCGGGAATGCAATGTAGAAATAAACGGTATACCGGAACGCAAGTCGGAAAACCTATTCACTTCTGTAGTAAATCTCGCCAAATCCATAAATCATACAATTTTGGAGAGCGAGATACAAAATGTAACCAGAGTGGCAAAACTGAACAAAGATAGCGATCGTCCCCGTTCTGTCATCCTAAAACTTAATAGTGCTCGTCGTCGTGATGAACTTCTTGCGGCAGTCGCGACTTACAATAAAAGGAACCCCTGTAATAAACTTAACACTAGTCACCTGGGTCTCGAGGTCACCACTAAACCAGTTTACGTCTCAGAACACCTATCACCAACCCTTAAATCCCTTCACGCGGCTGCTCGTCAGAAATCCAGGGATGCAAAGTACAAATATGTGTGGGTAAGAAATGGCAGAATATACGTACGCAAAGAAGATACGTACCCAGCCATACACATACACAACTTAGAAAGCCTGCAAAAAATCAAATAGACTCCCGCGACCCCAAGCACTGTTATTTCTTTTAATTTATAATTAACTGTCTTTAAATTAGATAATATTCTTTGCGCTTTCTGTTTAGTTAAGTATGTTTAATATATATTATCAAAATGTAAGAGGTCTGAGAACCAAAACAAATGATGTATACTTAAATATTGCTCATGCTAGCTACGATATAATTGGGTTTACTGAAACATGGCTAAATCCAAATATTTTAGATGGCGAGCTTGTTGACGAGAGGTACACGGTATACCGTAAAGATCGTTGTTTTTCGTCTAACTTAAAATCCGAGGGAGGAGGCGTTATGATTGCCGTCTCACGCGACATCCATTCTGCACGTATGCGGTCCTGGGAGACCGACTGTGAAGAAGTATGGGTTTTGATTAATACTTATAATAACCGTAGCTGTAAAAAGATCGCTATTTGTACAGTGTACCTCCCGCCACCGGTTTCAATCAGCCTGTTGTCAAAGTTTTTAAACAACGCCAGCAACGTTCTCAACCATGTAGACGATCTGATTATTATAGGAGATTTCAACCTAAATTTTATAGATTGGACAAAAGACCATTGTAATAACTACATGATGCCCAATAATTTAAACAGTTCGGCTCTAGGATACGAGTTAATAGATTTCTTATACTCTAACAATATTTATCAATATAACAACATCAGAAATTGTGATAACAGAATACTGGACTTAATATTAAGTACTTTATGTATTTCAAACGTGTCTGAACAGTGTAATGAGTTAAGTAAACTGGATCCAAAACATCCTAGTTTATCTTTTTCACTGCAAAATCCCTCGAATGTCTCGAATCTACGATCCAAAACGCGTTCAGATTACAATTACTTCAAAGCTGATTACAATAGCATTCAGAGCGAGTTAAGCACCACAAACTGGGAAAAAAATCTCTTACACCTCAGTGTCGATGAACAGGTCGAGTCATTTTACGGTACACTCATGAAAATTATCGACGCTCATGTTCCTAAGCGCAAGTCACAAAGGGTTAACAAACCTCCGTGGTTCACGCAAGCCCTGACTAAACTTAAAACTGAACGGGATAAATTGAGGGATAGGTTTCGTAAATACGGCAATCCCCGTGACAAACTTGAATACGACATACTCCGAAATCGTTTTAAAAACCAATCCCATAAGTGCTACGTAGAGTACAAACATAAACTTGAAAATGACATTATCTCAAATCCCAAAGCATTCTGGAGGCACATAAAGGACAAACGTAGAGGCAACTCCCTCATACCCGCTCAAATGTTTCTTAATAACAACCACGCCGACACTGGTCCTGAAATCGCCAACTTATTCGCCGACTATTTCCGCTCTACATACTTACCTCCCGACTTCAATTTACCACCTCCCTGTGCACCATCTATGAATGTGGAAACGATAAGCCAACTTAGTGTGTCAAAAGACCAAATCCGTCAGATAATCAAACGTCTCGATACCTCTAAAAGTGCTGGTCCTGACGGCATTCCCCCTATATTTATTAAAAAGTGTGGCGAGCACCTAATTCTTCCCTTATTCATAATTTTTAATAATTCCTTGCAGTCTGGCATCTTTCCACAAAAATGGAAGACAGCGCGAGTCACTCCTGTTCACAAGAAAGGGGACAAGAATATTATTAATAATTATAGACCAATCTCTATCTTACCGTGTTTCTCTAAAATCTTTGAATCAGTAGTGTGTCCCACGATTGCAAGGCATATTGAAATCACTCTAAGTGACAAGCAACATGGCTTTCGTCGGAACCGCTCAACTGAGTCAAACCTTCTGCCTTTCGTGTCCTCCATATCCCGGGCTGTTGACTCTGGATTACAGGTAGATGCTGTTTACACTGATCTCAGCAGCGCTTTTGATAGAGTCAATCACGTCTTATTGATACGCAAGTTGGAGTCGTTTGGAATCCACGGTCGTCTATTATCCTGGCTCGCCTCGTACTTAAGGGACAGATTCCAGGTGGTTTCAGTGAATGGTCATGATTCATACGTATACGCTGTAACTTCTGGCATTCCCCAAGGATCCCATGTCGGCCCTATCCTGTTTTCGGCATTTATCAACGATATTTTAACTTTTATAAGATATTGCGAAGCTTCGATGTACGCGGACGATCTTAAACTGTACAGACTCGTGTCCTCTTATGCTGATAGTCTTCTTCTGCAACATGACCTTGACTCCTTAAGTCGTTGGTGCGCTCTTAATGGCATGGCCTTAAACCCTAAAAAATGCGTCTACATCAGGTTCACTAAAAAACGACAACCCCACGCGTCCTGTTATCACATAGAGGGTACCGAATTGGACGAGGTAAATGAGGTTCGAGATCTAGGCGTTGTGTTGGATGGTAAGCTGAAATTCAATAACCACATCAACTCGGTCGTTAATAAATCCTTTAGTATGCTAGGTTTCATTAAGCGAAATACATTAGGTTTCAAACCAGCTACAAAAATACTGCTTTTCAACTCGTTAGTACGCAGTCACGTGGAGTATGCAAGCTCGGTATGGAGTCCATCCTATGCTCAATCATCTCAGAGAATTGAAAAAATTCAAAGACACTTCACCAGGCACTTGGCCTTTTCAGACAGAGGCATTTCCCACAGAAGTCCATACGAGCAGCGCCTAAATTTCTACAAGATTATACCACTGAATGTTAGGAGAAAAATCCACGATCTTGCCATGCTCCACAAAGTTATGAATGGAAAGGTGTCTTGCTGCGATCTTCTGGAACTGTTTTCACTGTCTGCCCCTTATAATCGACCACGGCACCCTATAACTAAAATCTTGCGTGGGCCTCCTTGGAGAACAAACGTGGGGAAGCATGCCCCACCACAGCGTATGTGTGACTTATACAGCTACATATGTGCAAAGGACAATAGTGTCGACATTTTTCATGATAACTTTAATGTCTTTATGAAAAAAGTCCTAAAGTGCTTTGAGTTAACCCACCAATAATTAATACAATATCCCATACATAAGAAACATTTTGTGAATTAATTAAACAATCAATAATTAACGTAATATTTAATATAAAATTTTTGGTGTAATTGGAATTTGAATAATTTAAATAATATTACCTTAATCAATTTTGTGCTGCTCTTAAGTTGTTATTAATATGTAATTCGATCAGATTTTAAATTGTAATTTATTAATGTATTTTTAATTTATGCTTATATAATTCATAATTGTTTTTAAACACTAATTAATGTAATTTTGCATGCTATTGTTAACACTATAATTATTATAAATGAATGTTGTGTTGCCTATAAAGGTGTGTGCATCAGTTTTGAAAATTCTTGTATACTATTGACTGTAATTTTTTAAATGCATATGCTGTTGGTAACCATAATAAATAAATAAATAAATAAATAAATAGTCGGGTTATAGTTTTTAAATTTTGTTTATTAATGTATATATTTATGTTGTTCAGTGTATAATTTACCAAATAAATTATATTTTCTTTATTTATTTCTTCACATTTTGTGCATTACCTAACTACTTCATAAATCATAAGCCTAGAGGCTGTGAATGATGGTTGGTGCCCTGGTTGGAATGGTTTATAGCTTGAAACATGTGTTCATGAATACTGTAGAAGCAGTTATTTCAGATGTGAATCTGATATATTAACGCAATCGTAAATCTCGTGTAGGTACGAGAAGGAATTCAACATAATCTACCAAAAAACTAAACTTTTGAAATAAATACCTGGATATAATCTGAGCCTAGATAATTTCTGAATTATGTCTGCTTATTGCCTATAATGTTATAACGCAACTTCAAACGGTAATCGATTTTTTCAATTCATTCAGACATTATTGTCACAGAGTAGAAAGAATATATATACTTACGTACAGAGAAACAGCTTTCATAGAACCATCCGAATCCCCTTCAACGGCCCACAATTTATCCACACAGTCGTGGACACACCGTATGCGTGTAGTAGTGCAATCGCATCGAAAGCTATGTAGCTGTTTATCTGTTCGTCTTTCTTTAATCTGTGTTGTTGTAGACTGTTGTGTGCGTTTATCCCACGAGGCCGCCATATTTATTTCTACTCCGAGGCCTTCGAGCCCATTGAGGCAGGTCGCCGGCCGCGATACTGTTACATAACCGGTACTGATACTGGATGAATGGAAAATCTGGATCGTCTAATCCAGGAAGTCCAGAGAGAAGAGACAAAGAATCTGAAAGATTCCTTAGCTACGGATCATAACATAATAATATTATAATCCTAAACGGCCTAAACGGTGTGCATCTGAGAACCTTTTAAAATTTTAAAGAGACCGGCATAAATTATTTCCACGTTTTTAGGGTTCCGTACCCGATGGGTAAAACGGGACCCTATTACTGAGACTTCCCTGTCCGTCCGTCTGTCACCAGGCTGTATCTCCTTAACCGTGATGGCTAGACAGTTGAAATTTGAACAGATGATGTATTTTTGTTGCCGCTTTCGCAACAAATACAAAAAAAATATATTTAAATATGGCTCCCATCATTCCATACAACAAACGTCATTTTTTGCCGTTTCGTACGGAACCCTTCGTGCGCGGGTCGGATTCACACTTGGCCGGTTAATTTTTCTCTGATATTACATCCCTGTGACGAAATGTATGTTTTTCTCAGCATTTTCTTTCTCAGAGCTATTCATCATATTATATTCACACATTTCGAACTGCGAAAGTTTCGCAAGAGTATGCAGTGTGAATCTTTTGTCTTGGAGACACTTCGAGTAGGTCGCGCTTTCAAAGTGTCAAAGACCTGTGATTATTATTGTGTATCTAAGTGTATCTTATTATTTTTTATAAACACATAAAGTTAAAAACTCGTGAGGAGTGGTCAGAACCATTTATTTTAAGAAACTCAGAAACTCCGTCCACTACAAAACTCATGTTCTGTTTGAGATATAAGTTTAATAATAATAATATCTATGGAAGTTTTTACACCTCGTCAATCCGGACTCGTGCTAAGTTCTCGAAGAACTTGTGTTACGGGTACCAGACAACGGTAATACTTATATTTAATACTTTTATACTATACATATAACATATATTTAAGATTTTTATTATATTATGTACATATTTAATTCACATCAATGACCCAGGAACACAGAAAACTTTGTTTCGTTCCCTGGCGGGATTCGAACTCGCGACCTCCGGCTTGACCGCCAACACGCTAACCACAGAGCCACAGAGGTCGTCAAAGTTTACGACTTATTTTGATACGGGTGTATGATTTCAACTTTTTCGGACTTAAAATGATATGTGGCGGGCCAATTAGCGCCACAATCCTGAATGGCGCTATCGAAGTTTCTGAATTTCGGCGCTATATATACAACATCTGAAATGACTACATCACCGTGTAGGAGGGGGTCAAACTACCTCATCGTCTCCCCACCAAAACGACTAGGCAAATGGCAGTCACCAGATCGACTAAGCTAAGACGGCCAAAAGCCATTAGCGTAGACCCATTCGAAAAAAAAAAATGACTACAAGTGGGCTTCGGCCTGGCCATACCACCTCGCTCACGGAATATAAAACACAAGACCTCGCTCGATCGAAGATCTCGGGATTTGGGGCTTGCACTCATTTCCCGCAAATATAGTATACAAAGGCTATATATAATATAGATTATTTAATCCAGGTACGTATTGGCTTTATTTCTAAAGGAAAACAAAAAATGAAATTACTTGTTACAACTTCTATTTTGATAATAATAATTAGCTATGCTGGCAAGAGGCAATAATTCGTTTATTTCAATTATATTTTGTAACAGGCGCATTAATCATTATTATTATATTAGTACGTGAAGCATTAGACTTTCAGTACAGTTTTACGAGAATTGTGCGACCGGCGGAGTATCACAGGGGCGACACTAATGACAGGCCGAGCACCTGCGAATGTCAGCAATATTGACGTAAGCCTAAGGTTCACACCAAATTAATTATCTATCACAAACAAACATATAAATCTATCATAAATTTGATGAGATTACACTGTCAATTAATATGTGAAAGCACGCAACGACCAGCGGCCAGCCCCGTGAACGAAAGCATTCACGCCCCGCCTGCCTCCGCATTCGCCCAGCCACGCGCACACAGCCGCGAGCCGTCTTTCGTGTAAATCGGTGGAATGATGATCTTTACGTTAGTAATAATATATTATATTCTATGGTAGTATGATATTTAGCGGGTAAATGCTAATATTTTATTTAAATAATGCTGAGATATTCATAAAAATAATGTGCGTTTGATAGATACATTTGCTATGGTCGACCTTATTCTGTGGATACAATTTTTGCTCTATCTAATGCTCAAAGAATTTGTTACTCGTTGACGTATGTAAATCTGACACAACATTTACTTTTTTTTTCTATCTAAGAGACAAAAGAACCCTTATAAATTCAAACTTAAAAATTAAATTAATTAGTACGGGCATATTACGACCTCAGGGCGATCTCTAGTAATAATTAATAGCTTGTCGTATTATGAAGTGATTATGTATTATTTTGTTCTGGATACTGTCAAGTTTCTACGAAATCTTCACCACGTATTTTCATATTTAAATCAAAACATTGGCGAAGAGCGAAAGTACTATACAGCTGTCCAGGGTTGAGCTCTGCTCGCGGTTCTAGTAGCATGGAAACAGATGACGATAGGTATTAAAAAAATAATCACAAAAATATTAGTCTGACCGGGACTCGAACCGAAGAAACCTATTTGCCAAATACGCAAAAAGTACAAAGATTTACTGTATTAAATATAAAAAAAGCGGTGTTGTGGATGGCTAGGGGCTACACTCTTCGGCAGTTTTTAAAAGAGAATGAACTTTTGACGGATGGGTTTATTAAAATATGGGCTTCTGTAATTAATAATTTATACAACAAATCGTTTTCAGGGCCCCAACCAACCCAACTCCCAAAGGGTAAAAACGGCAACATGTTACTAAGGCAATCGATCGATTTAAACATACGACCATTCCCTAGAGCTTAGGTAAATCCTTAAAAAAATATAGCAAGGGTGGAAGTAAGCTCCAAAACAGGAGGTTGGTTTCTCGAGAGCCTGCTTTTAGATTTTTTACAAGAGCTAAATTACTTTTGCCCGGTTTCTAAGGTGAATTTGTTGATAGTTTATCTATTCAATAGCGCTTTTGAGTCATTCGCGTTTGCATTAATGAATTGATCGACTATGTACCTATAACTTTATCAATACATTGTTTGGGTTAGTTTACAAAGTGACCAATAGATGGCGTTATACTCCTGTTATATCGCGCTATAGGTTCAGTATAGGTACAACGTTTGGTTTTAATAAGACATAACATGTCTTTTCTATAAAACTATCCTTTGAACTGGAATTACATTTATTTTGTACTAACTTCTTGTATTTTATACTTGGTTTCATTCTGTACATAATTGTATGGTGTATTATACAGATAAACTACCGAAGAACTGGGGACGTTCGTATTTATGAATACGTATGTCCAGGGACTAGCAAAAGTATTTATTATCTGGCGCTATTTCTAACCCCTCCACAAACGACACAACCCTAGAATAAACAAACACATTACTGCTAATTGTTATCATTACGAAATAAGTTCACAATCCCGGGGTCTATTTGAGTTTGATGATACCAAGGTCAAAGGTCGGGAGATAAAAACGGCTGCGCGTCCAAAGTGCGGGCATATTCGTGAGTTGGACATCATGAGGGTTACACTGCTTGTTTTTGCCGCTTTCCTGGCGATAGTTTTCGCGGAAGAGCCGGAATGGACGAACTGCGAAGAATGTAAGTGATTTAGTTGTTAAGAAGTTCTAAGGTTCTCTGGAGAAGTTCGAGAGACGCCATGGATACGAGGGGAATTTTTATTTTCATGAAATTTCGATGAAATTTGGTATGGCAGTAGTTTATGCTCTGGATATATTTTAACATAGGATACTTTTTATCTCGAAAAAGTACAGTGTTCCGAAAAGTACGAAAACCTTAATTGACAAACTAAATTCCAATCGAAATAAATAAACGTTAGAGAATTTCAGGTTTCTGTTGTTCCAAAGATTAAGTTTCTTGTTTTCTTATTTGTTAATGTTGCGCAAGTTTACGTGACGCAAAAGCAATTATCACTTTTTTTAACATTTGACCCTTTCTACCGATTAAAGTTCAATGCACGCTCATTTCTGATACATGTGAACAACAAATTTTATGTGAACAAGTCTAGATGCCTTATGAATGCCTTAGGGGTCAGCCGTCTCGTAGGGGAATGCATCTTGACTAAAGGCCCACATCACACCGCGACGATACGTGGCGCTACGCGGCGCTACATTTCTAAGATAGCTATTCAAAATTGAACTTTAAACACTACACAAAAAGATACACATACACTTTTTTTTCTCCTTGTGTAATGAATGAAGTTCAATTTTAAATAGCCATCTTAAAATGCAGAGTATCGTTACCTTCGGTGTGAATTGACCCTAAGATTTATTTAACTTGCGAAGAGAACCCGTCATATAAATAAAATGTATGTATATATGATTCTTTTTTAACCCCCGACGCAAAAAGGGATGTCATCTGTCATCATGTCTGTCCGTAGCATCGTAGATCCTAAGCGAAAGTCCGATTTTGATGCGTTTTTTTGTTTTAAAGCTGACGTGATGATAGTGTTCTTAGCTATAATTCATCACTATCAACTCGCTTGATGCTTGACAATTCTTGGGTTACTTAAATTTTGAATTTTGTTTGTTTAGCACGTTGCAACTATAAATAAATTATTCAACTATTGCTTCCAGTGTTGGAAGAGACATGCAACATCTCTAAGATCCGCGTAGACCCATGCAAGAATCGCAGCTACTGCAAGTTTAAGAAGGGGAAGATGGCAACCATTGACATTGACTACACACCGAGTAAGTTCATTTACATAATCAGTACCCAGTAACCGAAATATTTATTTTTAAATTTATTATTAATTATTTATTTAGCTAGCAACATACATTTCTTATTATGTAAGACACAATTATATAGAGTAATACAATAATATCTTGACTACATATACAATTTAGTGAGTATCAGAGTCTGAGCTAGATATTGAATATCTGTATTTCAGACAGCAGCGCTCTTTGTCTTACAATTTTACATTATCTAAGTGCATGGTATTTTCTTATTTTATAAAACAAGATATTTCAAATAATATATGGACTCGTAGAGTGTCAGAGATCCTCCTTGTGTTAGTATATGTACTATCGACGAAGTTTCCACTCGACCAGGCATAAGGCTAAAATCGCTTGGCAGACAAATCATGACGACACGACTCATCACAATATTATCATTATAATTATTAATAAGTATATTATAATTTATATTACCTAGTCACTAAACATCATATTTATCTACTAATATAATAAAGAGAAAATGTTTGCTTGTATGTTTGTTTGCATTGAATAGGCTCCGAAACTAATGGACCGGACCGATTTAAATAAAATTTGGCACATATACACAATAGACGGGGAAGGACATAGGCAACTTTTTATTGCGGAAAAATGTACAGTTTCCTCAAAATTCATTTTGCGCGCACGAAGTCGCTGATATCATTTAGTTTATTATATTACCGTATTTTTTATTAAATAAAATAGTATGACTTACCGTGGCATTCAATTCCCGTGATATGTTTGCGATGCTGTGCCCTTGTTGGTGCATGACGAGAATTTGGACGCGTTCCTCCCTTGTGAGGTTTCTGTTCATGATGAATGATAAGAGTCCAGTTCACGCGCATAAGGAGTAAAGCAATCACAAGTCCATTAAAACGCAACACAGATAATTTCAGCAAGTCCGGTATAAAAAGCGAGGGTCAGAAGTCAAACAAAGAAATCGAGAAACAATAAGCCCGGCGTCAATCGACGGATCTGTGGGCCTAGCAGGAACATTTGACAGCGGCGTAAACGTAACGTTATCGAATGAGAGTTTTGAGCTTTGGCCGTGTTCGCTGGCATATTTGTTGGCGCCAAATAACAAATAAAAACGTTTATTTTAGGTTACCTGGCAATTAATAAACAAATTTCATTTTGTTTACAACTTGCCACTTAACCTTTGTTTTTAATTAATACTAAGTTTCGGTGATGCCAAAGCGCATGCGCCAAGAAGTACGCCGACGCACACGACCTTACAACTAACCATGTTTACGGTCGAGCACACGACGATGTGTGCTTTAACTTCCTTCCTATTATTTCCTATGTGCTTAAGAATTTTTGAGGCGTGAGGCGTGCAAAGGAAATTTTTCAGAAACTGGTCGAGCAGGAACTTTGCCGATAGTACATATATGCAAGTGTATGTGAAGGAGGACAGAATGAGATTAGTGAGAGACATTGAGTAGTTGTTCAGTTTCGTCATAGTCTAGTATAAGTCAATATTTAAATAATTCCTTTTTTCCCTCTTTAATGTTTAAATTGTGTAGTTTCATAATTTTGCTGATTTTTGTATACAGACCCAAGAAAGGAAATAATCTATTGATAAAATGATGTTTAAATGTTGATCTATTGGGGTAGGTTATATAATATTTGCAGCGACGTTTAGATTCAGAGGCACACTTCGAGTGTTGTTTCATAATTGTGAGCAAAATAAGCAGTTGACAGACTGATAGAACTACAAAAGTTTCTATATAATTAGAGGAGTCGGGAACTAATTGCAATATGCTTCTGATAAATAAAAAAAAGAAAAACACATAAATAATTTATGTGACCGGGATTCGAACCCACCACATTACGAGTTTTCGAACAAAACAAAAATTAAACTTGCATATACGAGTACCAAACTGCCAATCGGACTGACGTATTAGAGTCGAAATTATTGATATATTACACGACGAAAAAAAAAAAATAGAGCTAGATCGATTTTTGTCCCCAAAAACTGCCTGCATACTAAATTGTATGGTAATACTTGAAGCCGTTTTCAAGGAACCGATTATATTATATATACAAAATAGACTCGTTTAAAGTATAATGTAATAAAAATAGCTCCATCACCTATTTCGGTGGTGGTGGCTGGTTTCGTTGAAACCAGTCCGTGAGTTATTTTATAGTGCTCAAGCGCAGTACACAAGAGCACTCTCTCTTCCTTTACTCTCGTAACCAAGTGGGACGGATCCGATGGGACTGGCGAGAGATCAGGCGCAGGACCGACTATTTACTCTATTCCAGTAGAGCCGCCGCCAAATTAGTGCCTTTATTCGTTTAATAAAGATACCAACTTATAATAAACGCTTTTAATGATGATTCTGATAATAACATGACATAAAATTTTCCCCAGACTTCAGCGGCGACAAGATCAAAACCAGCCTCTTCTGGGCCAGCAACAACGGAGACGTACCCTTCGCGGAGCTGAACAATGCCAACGCTTGCGACTACACCGCCTGCCCCGTCCAGGCCGGCAGCCCCCAGCACTTCCACTACAGCCTGCACGTCGGCAAGAAGCTGCCCACAGTGAGTTGCCACCTCGTCTACACATACCGCGACTACCGGTTCCAGGTAGAGTGCACACGACATACCGTCACCGTAAAATTGTAAATATCGGTAGCTTGTAATATAACTAGCGAGATTGTAAAATGTCGAAAGATTGTGAACCCGAACACACTGCTTAAGATTTAACGAATTATTTTTTGTTAGATTACAATAATAATAGGTCTTTACTGGATAGGATAGGTCTGCAGTACTGGCCATTTCAAATCAAAATTATTTTTGTTTGGCTAAGAGTTCTAATTTCAAATTAATTTTATTTTAAAAACATGGAATTCTATTTCCAAAAGTAGTCATTTGTTTATTGATTAGGGTTACATTTTCATCTCGTTTCAATCTTTTTCGTCATCATGGATACGTTAAAAATTCGAGTAATTATGGAATATGAGTACCGTCATGGCAGCAACGCGGCACAAGCGGCACGCAACATCAACGACGTTTACGGAGCTAATACTACAAACCAACGCACCACCTGTTATTGGTTTGCTCGCTTCCGTTCTGGAAATTTCAACCTAAAAAATGAACCTTGCGGTCGTCCGAAGACTTTGGTCGACAATGACGAATTAAAGGCGATTGTGGAAGCTGATTATACACAATCTACGGCTGAATTAGCAGCAGTTTTCGATGTTAGTGTCACACAAAACAATACACAAATACATGTAAAACAATATTGGTCCATTTGCGTCAAATTGGCAAGGTAAAAAAGCTTGACAAATGGGTGCCCCGCAATGATCGCCAGCGCGAAATACGCGTCGAGACGTGCCTTGCACTGCTCAACAGATACACAAATGAAGGAATTTTGATCCGCATTGTTACCTGCGATGAAAAATGGATTCTGTTTGATATGCGGTTATCGAACAGCGCTCAGCAAGTTGGTTGGTTCCTAGTTCAGCACCTACATAATGCCCTAAACGAAAACTTACCCCTAGAAAAGTGATGGTCACTGTTTGGTGGACTAGCGCCGGTGTGATTCATCACAGCTTCTTACCAAACGGGGTGAGCATTACTGCAGATGTGTACTGTGAAGAACTGAACACAATGATGGAGAAGCTGGCACATCTCCAACCAGCATTAGTCAATCGCTCGTTTCCGCTGCTCCTGCACGACAACGCGCGACCTCATACTGCACAGCAGACGGTCTCCAAGTTTCAAGAACTGGGGTTATAAGCTCTCCGTCATCCGCCCTACTCACCAGACCTTGCGCCTACAGATTACTACTTTTCCAGAATTTGGATAACTTCTTAGCGGGAAAAAAATTCAATACCCGAGAGGCAGTACAAAATGCCTTTGAAGAATTTGTTGCCTCCCGTCCAGCTGATTTCTTTAAGAAGGGCATCAATAAACTGCCACTGCGTTGGCAAAGATGCATTGATTGCATGGGTGATTACTTCGATTAATACAAATAAAAAATACATGAAAAAAATCGTTTAAATTTTTTCATACAAAACGGCAATTTCATAGGTAAAGACCTAATATATCGGAAATAATCCGTCTAATCGTGTTTTTTTGGTTTTTACCATTGATGTTTTGTGAGACAGATAGCTGCTTCAAGCTTCGATTTTAGTGGTCCTTCCGAGTATATTGTATATTCTTCTTCCAAGTATCATAATGTTTACTAGCTTTGAAAACAGTAATTCTGACATCTATTAGAAGCATATTAAGGGCGTCACAGACAGTGAAGATACTATAATATTTTATCTTAAGATGCCTGGATATAAAATATATAGTATCTTCTGCCTTCTAGCTGTCTGCGATAGTTCATACAAACTGTATGGCAAGCGATATTTTATCTTAACATAAAATATTATAGTGTCTTCGCCGTCTGTGATGCCCCTTATTTTGTCTTTTACCAAATCCTTTTTTCCAGGGCAACTTCCCACTGAAATGGAAGCTGTGGAAGGAGGACGACGATACCCAGACGTGCTGCTTCAAGATGAACGTCAGACTTGAACGATAACTTATGTGAAAAATTTGCAACTTTACTATTAAATAGTTACTTTGTTTCTTTTAAATAGAAATCTTTGATCATCATCATTGATAACTTATATATCTCCTATACCGGGGCTTCTATAGTGTAATGTGGGCAGGATAAGGCTGCGTTTAGTCTGTGCTATAGACATTAAAATAAATAAATACATAATACGAGGGTTCGGTAACTATCAACGCCATATTGGTTTGCTTTAAATTATTTCAAAAGTAAGTCCGATTTCGCTTAAAATAAAGTTACAAGGGAGGGGCGGAACACCTTATTTACGGCTTTGGAGGCCGATTACTCGGAAACTTTATTTTTCTCATAGTTTTTATTTTAGTTAACCGTGCTAGCCTATTTTTACAGTAATTAAAATATGGAGGGACCAATTAAAACAAGCAGACTCAAATGAGAGGACGTTTAATCAAATTACTTTATACAAAATCGTAAATGAAAATAATATTTTACTTATTGTAATTATTGTCTAATTCGTTGATATATCGTTGTAAGTTTATATACAGAATATGTACACGCACAGTGCCTTCGTCTTTGGCAAAACAAAGCAAGTTCTTTTACAGTAAATAAGTTGCACCATAAACAAATATTTTTAAAATTACTTACTTACAGTCTGGTCAGTTATTTTGCCTCGGAGCTTCTATGAAAGCGATATTTATATCGTCGGCATAAAGGTTCCTAGTGTTCCCTACAGAGGTAAAATAACTGCGAACGGACTGCAAGTATATTTAAATGTTTTACGACGAAAGAATATTTCTTAATGCACAATTGGATGGTCTATTTATAAAAAAGATTAACAACAAGGATTATGAAATGCTTATATAAATTGAAAATGGAAGTCGATGTAAATTATAAGCAACACTTAAATAAAAATAATTTTTTAAATATAAGTACTATGTATACGTTACAAATAATGTCAAGGGAATACAAAATGAATCTATCAATTACAAAAAATATTACAATTTATCATTCAATTGACGAATTATTTGACGTTCGACACTAAGCGTCAGTTCACATTCATTACGCAAGATGATACACGTTTTATTGCGCAATGAAACGTGTATCTTTTTGTGTAGTGAATAAAGTTCAACTTTGAATCGCTATCTCAAAAATGCAGCACCGTGTCGAGCTGACCCTACTTTCTTTTGTCTTGTAACTTTTTATAAAAATAATTATGAGGTAAGTCGTACAAACGATAGAAATAATTTTCAACACTAGCTTGCTTCGTTGCAAAACCACGTTGTTCGTTGTATACTAAAATTGTAAAAAACCAGGGTTGCCAACAAAGTTTTATCTGTTGTGCAACCTTGTTAAAACGTTGCTAGAATAACATTCGTTGTACACTGTATCAAACTAAATCTATGGTTGCCAACTAAAAAATTCTAGATACAAAAATAATTCTAAGATTGACAACCCTAAATTAGACTATAGCCAGCGTTGTAGTGGTGGTATTCATGTCATCTCTCTGCATATGTAGCTCCTGGTGTACCCCGGCCTCCTTGAGTATCCTCATGCGGGGGCCCAGGGGCACCCCCAAAGCGCGCAGCCTGTCCTCACCCACGTAGGGTAGCTCCGCCGCACCAACCTTCTCTTTTTCGAGTAGGGCTGCGTATTTCTGTAAAAACAATGTAAAAATTTAAGTTACGCCATCTTGATTTCACCATACCTCAAATGTCAAACTGGCTCCAAAAACCCCAAAAGTGGGGTCATTTAAGTGGGTACAGTTTTTGCCTCGACACGCCTCGTCTATATATACGTCTATGAAATAAATTGGGTGCCTATTCAAAACCATTCAGCATTTGGCAAGAGTAATTTACACATTTGTGTGCCAAGTGAGGACCAAATTAACGTCCATTTCTAGTATAAGTAGTATTTACTGCTCACCTCATAACCAAGTTTCTTCAGGAACAGTCTCATCAGCGGCGGCTCGTCTCCAAAGAACTTGGTCAGGCGTTTGACCCGGTCAGGGTTGCTGAACGAGAACGGGTCTGTGTGTCGGTGTCCCGATCGGATGTATTGTTGGGATCTGGAAATGTAGAGATTAGTCAGGATTTTCTGTAATGTTTGGACAGTGGCCATTCACATTCTGTTGAGGCATGTATAGGAAAGATCAACAAAATTCTATGATTTTACCACCGATTATAAACTTTTCCTTTCAGTGTAGCATGCAGCGAGACATGACGAGTTTTTTCAGAATGTGTCAGTTCTCTTATTCTACTATTATCTTCCCCATGTAATGCTGCCCTATGTCCTATACCCACTTGTACATGTGTCGGAGCGCGGCGATCTCCGCGCGTATGTTGTCCATCTCGGCCATGACGAGATGCTGTGTACGCATCTCAGAGGACAAGTGCGCAACCGAGCGCGCCAGCGTCACCACATGCGCCTCTAGACGAGCGAACCGCTTGTTGATGCCCTGGAACATAAAGGATATAAGTGAGCACAGCAGAGGCAAAAGAAAACCCTAAATCAAGTCCAGCGGATCAGAATAGTGTGGTGGGAATTTTGGATGGTCTTTGTATTGCAAAATTTGTCCTTTAACGGGAAGTTGGTTCATTTTAAGTTCTAACTTCTTTTTACTTACTTTAACATTGCTATCGATCAGATAGCAATGTTAAAGTAAGATTCATGGTAAATACACGTGTCATTACACATTTTGCATTAATATAGCTCCGTGGTCTTTCGCAATAAAAAACTGTTTCGCATGATTATTTCCTATAGATTGCTTAAACCCTACTACGACTTGTGCCCTTCAGCAGTTCTATTGGAATAAGAGAGATATTCTTACGTGTTTATTTCCTGAGGATGCCTCAAATCATGCTACCATTATGTGCCCTTGAACTAACCTTGAGTTCGTGTTTCTTCCGGCCGTCATGGGAGCTGCGGCGCTTGTCGCGCACGGGCCGGCTGCTCACCGAGCTGGAAGGCAGCGACGACATGCTGCCGTAGCGCCGCTTGGACGACAACCTGCTAAATGTAAAGTCAAATGTAGGCTGAATGGGAAAGATCATTCTTGGGTATTTAAAGTGCAAAAGTTTCAACATCAGCTTGGTTCTAGTTTTTTTTGGTGGCGAATTGTTGAAACTGTTTAGCATTCAATTTCTTCCAGGTACAGGAAGCAACCTTAAAAAAATGGTACCTTCCGAACAATCTGACGCCTCTTTGAAGTTTTATACACTCGGAGCAGGTCTGATTGATTAAAATTAGATCAGCAGCATTATAGATAACTAGATTTTGCCCGCGGCTCCGCCCGCATAAATACAGTATCCCACGGGAACACTGTATTTTTTCGCGATAAAAATTAGCCTATATGTTAATTCAGAGCACTACTACCATACCAAATTTCATCAAAATCCGTTCAATAGTTTTTGCGTGAAAAAATTACAAATATCCATCCATACATCCTCACAAACTTTTACATTTATAATAAGTAGGTGAACAATAACTCGTCAACCTACGATCAGAGGTGTATACCTGGCTTCCCAAGGCGTAGGTCTCGCTGGTTTCCTAACCCCCAACAGCTGCAGCACCTCAGCATACATGTTCTCCAGTCCTCTCAACTGACGGCGAATTGCGCGTGCGTCGCCGGACGCGTCGCTGTCGGTGTGCGCGTCCGACCGCGCGTCCAACAGGGACGACAGGTCGAGACTGCGAGTGGTTGTGGACGTCATGTCGGTTGTGTCCAGACCGAACACTGCAAGGAATATTGTTTTTATTTGTTGTTATCTGAATTTAGGTTTTGACAATATTTAAAATGAATCGCGCACGAAGAGTTCCAAAGTGAATGAAACGTAGCCTACCCATAGATCGTTGGAACAGGAGTAGACAACATTAAGGGTGGTCTTAATTAACGTAAGAGTTTACAGTAAAAGTAAATAACAGTCAAAGTATCAATTAAAAGAAACAAAACTCACAGTGTTTCTTATAATGATGATCGCGTTTGGAGGAGTGTTTCTTGTGAGCGTGCGCGTGCCAGCGCGGAGACTCGCGCCCGCGCCTGCGCTCCTCTGGGTATTCCGATGAACGGCCTGGCAGACTGGAAATATTTTCAAAAAATAATATAAGCTGATGATAAAATAATGTCAAATTGTAAGAAGATTATGATTATCAAAATGTATCTAAATATCAATATTTTTATTTAAAAACTTTAACCTGACTGCATAAACTATATAGTCTATGTTACCCGGGCTGTTATTGCGAATCTAGTAACACCTAATTTATTAAAATCGGATCAGTAGTTTAGGCGCTACGATGGAACAAACATAGACTGCCAAAATTGTTAATTACCCTTCCTTTTGGCTTCGCCATAATCGGGTATAAAGGGTCTGTGAAAAACAAGCCTTCCTAAATTTGAAAATAAAAATAGGAAGGCTTATACAGATATCCTCTACGCGCATTTTAACGTGCAGACGAATCGCCTGATGGTACTTAATGTACCAATTATAATATTTGCTAGCAGAAGTGACACATCTGCTATTGTTGTTCTTACATCTGTTGACTTTTAGAGCTATTACACACTGTCGACTGGTCGCCAGCGACTCAGTCTCCTGGCGAGCAAAACATGCCCGAGCAACCGGCGACCAAGTGCGTAAATGCCTATTTAAACTATAAAAAGCCACTGTCGCCGTCGACCAGTCGTCAGTGCGTAATAGCTCTTATAAAAGGAAATTCGCTTCATTGAAAAAGAATGTACTGTAAAAAAATTAAAGGTTAAAGTCGATATTTTATGTGTCCCATCCATTCTTATCAAACACTCATTAACTATCGCTTAATCATAATCACCTGTTCCGTTTATGCAAGTCTGACGACGGCGACAGCGGCGGCAGCGGTGGGGTGACGTCGCTGTCCGAGCTGTCGGAGCTGTCCAGCCTCATGGAGGATAGCTTCGGCTCTAATATCTGCCGGAGCTCGCACTCAACTAGGTCAGCCCACTCGTTCTCCACTGGAATTGGAGACAGATACATAAGATACGGTTAACAATACCTACCAATATATACCCAGTCCTGTCAGGGGATTTAATTCATAAGCAGGTTGAATGCTGTCATCAAATTTTGTAATGTAATTTAACGTAAGTTATTTATTCATATATAAGGTTTGGTTAAATCAATTACGGATACTTCAGGCATATGATCTCCTGCTTATGTAAAGACGTTTAAGCAGAAAAATAATAGCCATACTCGAAAAAAAATTTTTTTCTATTTATGCCCGAGTTTGCGTTTTGCGAAGAGTCACCCATACATAAGATGGTTTTTTTAGTTTGCGTATGACAATTATTTTTCTGTCTAAACGTCTTTACATAAGCAGTGGATCATGTGCCATTGTGCCTATCCGTAATAGGCTAGTTTCATCTATCAAAATGAAATGATATAAATTTGTTATTTATATAGTTTCTATCATAAGAAATACGAATACAACACTATTTTGATATATAAATATGCGATTTATTTATAATTTCGAAAATAAAACTGTAGTTTTACTATCTGTATGTCACGTGACCTAAAACGCCAGCCGCCATATTTTTCTTGTAAGTGACGTCATAAGAACATAATCAAATCGAATAAATAACAGCGAATGTTAAATCTAACGTTGATACAATTCAAATTCTTATAGAAATGTACTAGAACCAATGCTTTGATATCTACAATATTGCAGAGCATTTAACTTAAAGTGTAAGGGTCAGTTCACACCGAAACAAGACGGCAGGCGACGCTGTGTTTATTTACTACACAAGAAGATATACGTTTAATTGCAAGAGTTCGAATGTCAAATTGCACCGCTCTGCATAACGCGGCGCCGCTCTTGCAATGAAACGTGTATTTTCTTGTGTACTGACTAAAGTTCAATTACTATTTTAATATACGACGTAACGCGACGCGGCGCGTTTCGTCTCGGTTCGGTGTGATCTGACTGAAAATGAGATGGTGTATTTTACGTTTAATTGAAAATTAAACTCCATTTTTAGTGCTTACCTGGAGCAGAGTTCTGCTGGCATCGTGCTCGGCTGTGGCTGCCTCGTGCCCACAGAATCAGAGTCGGCTGACGTGTCGTGGATGCTGGTCTCCGGTCGCCGGAAACTAGAGTACGCGACACTGCCTCTGCCGGAGTCCATACTGGACGACTGATTATGGTAGACTATACACTACCTGGAGCGGGGTTCTGCTGGCTCGTGCTCGGCTGTGGCTGTCTCGTGCCCACAGCATCAGAGTCGGCTGACGTGTCGTGGATGCTGGTCTCCGGTCGCCGACCGCTGGAGTACGCGACACTGCCTCTGCCGGAGTCCACATTGGACGACTGACCGCCGTTTTTGTCGTAATCTGGGGGAAGGATGTGTTTAATGCATTGTAAATAAAAAGTCGTAGTGTACATTATAATTATTAAGGTAATATTTTTGGAAATCAGTCAACATAGTAAATGTAAATTTAAATGTTCGTAATATCATAAAAAGACATATGACAAGATTGCAACAAATAGAGGCCTGTTACATAATTATTATGTATGACTACCAACCTACTGAAAAGCTAAAAAATAATGCGATTTAAAATATGCAAAATAATTTCTTTTATTTTTAATTCATTTTTGAAATCGGTGCATTCTTTTTTAAGTCGGTTAAAACGACATGCTTACCAGAGCTAGTTGCAGAACCACTGGCCTTTTTGCCATTTGCTTTGAGATCTTCTACCCGATTTGGCGTCTGTCTGGATGACGTAGGCTGAGGGGTGTGTCTTTCTTGTTTGACACTAGTATTATAGACACTATCTACTGACTTTTGGCTTACATTTTCACCAGTTCTATCACTCCTGTCTAAATTGTCACTTTCATCCTTAGGTCTTTGATTTAGAGAATCAGGTGTTCGTCTTTCCCTGTGACTATCCGGAGTCCTCCTTTCTCTGTGACTATCTGGTGTTCTTCGGCATCCATCTTGACTCCTGTCTAGTCGTGACTCTATCGATCTGCCGCTTGACCTTATACGTTCTTCTACACTCGATCTACTTTGATTTGCTAGTCTCATTCTGAATCCTCCATCATCTGACTCCCGTTCGTCATTATGTCTCGGTGATCCATTTTCATTTGGTAGACCATCTAGAAGATTCCCTTGAGAATTTCTTCTAGATCGATTGTTTATTTGTGGTGTATGAGGAGAACTGACTTCAGGCCTTTGCTGAGGTTCGTCTAGAAGGTGTGGATGAGATGACGCTCTTCTGCCTTCTGTAAATCCTCTTTGTCTCCCTATTTCTCTTTCGAGTTGTTGTGGACTTCTAAGGTCTGCTCTTGAATGTGAGTTGTCGTACTGAAAATTGAGAAATGAGTAAGATTAATATAATATTATCTAGCACCAAAACGCTTGGCAATTTTGATAATTCTCGTAACCAAAATATTAAATAACTTTCGAAATTAAATTTTGTTTCTAACTATAAATAGTTCGAATTTAAATATTTACGTATTTACACATGTGTGTGCCATATAAAATAATTTCTAGCTACTAATTATACTTAAAATAAAGTGCAAATTAATTCATGTCAGAGACCTTGTTGTGAATATAACAAAGTCACAATTCATTTGAATTGTACGTGAGTCAAATTTGTGAAATGGTTAGAAAGCTTCCACAACCACGTTACACGTATTCAAAGTTTGAAAAGACACATTGCTTATATAGACTGTTACATTGTAAAATCAATCGAATGTTGATAAAGTAATTATGTAGTCGACGCATCCAATATTTTTCAAAGTTGTCCAAGGCTATAAAATAAGGTCTAGACTAGGACAATGGACAAATGGCAAAGTTTAATATGCTTATAATTGTAAAATGTATACAGTAAAATTTTTATACAAATCAAAACTTTGCTACTTCAACACCAAGATTAAAAACTTACACAAAGTAATAAAAGGTTAAAATATTTCATAAGACAGAATTTAAAATTAATGTTCCACGGCAAGCCACGGTTAAAACTGAGGGTCTGAGGTAGTTATTTTAATTACGCGCTTTGTTAGCGATTGTTTGGTGAGAGGTCGTGGGAAAAACAATGCTTACATCTACCACATTTTACTTCATGTACTCCTCCAATACTTCCATTATATCTTCGTACTTACACGTCAATACTTTTGACGTGTAAGTACGAAGTGTAAATGTGTAAATTTTATGTGTGGACACAAACACATTTAGCCTTTTGGACACATGAGAAAATCTCAGTCCAATAATGTGTGAATTGTCTCAAATTAGTTTAAAAGTGGAGTAAAAACCTGTGATTGAGGTCCAGTCTTGAGTGAAGTAAAGTTGGCCATAGACCTCACGTCTAGGTCTCGTTGGTAGACCGCACTTCTTCGACCCGGTGGTCCGTACTGCTGGTATAACGCGTCAGCACCTAGAGCATGTTGCCTGTGCGGGGATGCCAGCATCTCCTGCGATCTAGCCTGACTCATCATCATCTGCTGCTGAACTATATGTTGCTGCATCATCTGCCTGAAGTTGAAAAATAATTTGGTTCAAAATATCTTTTATAATGATTAGTCGTAGATTTTTAATTTTTTAAGTTGTAAAATCTGTGAAAGCTAATCCTTTGGCTGCACCATGTGTTCACATTTTGTGTTGTCACATGTTCACGCTTAACCATTTAACGGTATCTCTATCGGTAGTTTTTGTTTTAATATTATTTAATTTTGGACAAAATTGAATAGAATGTAAAATGTTTTAGCTACAAATAAGTTTTTTTTTACCTGTGTGGAGAAGGACTGTGATAAGCCATATTGTTCGCCAGCGCTGGATTGTACTGCATATCTGGACGACTCTGTGGCATCGGCCTTCCGTATATACCTTGTTCCATCTTTCTAGGCGTTTCTCTTGGCGTTATATGTTCGGGCTCTGGTCTTTTACGTTCTTCTGTATTATTCAGTCTTGGTTCTTCGTTGTTTTTTTCACTTTCACTATTATCTTTTTTGAACCTACTCGATATCATATCTTTGAGGGTGTGGTATGTCTTGCTGACTGATTTATTACTTTTAGGTGCGTCTCTGGTACTGTCTTTCCCTGTTTCTACTGTGACTGTGATGTGGGAATTATTTGGTGTGTTCTTAGCTGGTATAGGTGGTTTTGGGTCGTAGTTTACATTACGTGACACTGCACCAGTATTCTGGTTTTGGTTTGGGTTGACTGCGTAACCATATTGGTCGTGGTACTGTCTATATTCGCAGGAACTTCCAGCTTGTTGGTTCTGAAAGTAATGTTTTACAAATTATTATTAAATATGGTACATTTTAAGGTTCCCCTTTCTACCTCCTCACGTTTTTTTTAATTAATTTAATACATTTCTAAGCATTATTTAACAAAAACAGTAGCTTTCTGCACATCCTACTTCACATAAACTTAAACTGTACCAAATTTCATACGCCTTTTTCGGTTTGCATAATTTTCGTAAAAAGGGGTCAGAAGTTTCGCTTCACGTATTAATATAATACATATAATAATATGATGATTATTTTAAACGTAATAAGCTTGTTATATCGGTGGAACATTTATTGGTTACGAGGTTCATAATATTTAATTTATGGCACGTTAAAAATTTTATCTTGAACGACTATTAGTATTAATGATCTATTAGAATTAATTATCGCACTAATGAGAGATAAAAACCCAAATTGCTGCACTCATAAACACACATCAACAATCAACATCAAGTGTTACGACGATATTTTGTGTTTCTCATGACGGGAATCGAACCCGCGCTCGCTCTAATGGAATAGACAGGTGAAAGAAACGAAACTGTGTTACATGCGGTGAGAAGCCAAGAACAATAGGTATATTGTTTATTGTTCTAAGAACAACTGTGGTTTAAGTGGCAAAGAAGAACGCATAAATATATTACTATTAAATATTTAATGCTATGATGGCGTCTGGCGATATATTCATTACACTTTAATTGAATTATAAAATAATAATTCTGTACCAACAGTATAATGATCGCCCGTAATTTAGATGTAAGGTGTAATAAGTCCCTTTACATAGTGATGGAAATGTATTTTTAAGACAAAGGGAAGTAATTTTAATAAAAAAAAAGTTACCACACTTAAAACTACTTCTGGGGTTGTTTGCGGCAGTCGAGGTTTGACATTGTTATTTTGTCATTTGCTTTCCGCAGTATAATCCGTCTGCATTTATTCAAAACCTTCTGAAATCAAGCGTAACTTTTTCTTGTATGATGATTTTTCTGTCAAATCTACGTCATAGCCCATCCTTATGCCCGCTTTACACCACACACGATAAAACTGCACAGTTCGGTCACAGTAAACGTATTCAGTACTACATCTTCGTACTAGTCCGAATCGGCGCACGCACTCATACTAATTATGTCTACTGTGACTGAACTGTGCAGTTTTGTCGTTGTATTCCGTAGCGGGAATTAGTTTTGAGATCATTTAATATATCAAATCTCCCCTTTCTAAAGTAAATATACATTTTCGCAAAAGGTATTGAAAACATATTCTTGGTTTATTTTCCTTCACTTACTCAGTACAATTTATTACTTTAAGCGTCGAAGAATTCTTTGGAATCGCTTCAACTTGGTCGATTCTATATTTTGCTGATTCGTGCTACTCGGTTTGTTAGAGCATGGTTATTTGTTGCCTGTTTACTTGCTACGGTAAAATTTAGCTTATGTGGTATTAGTGCTACAAACTTCTAAGAGAACTTGGGTACGTTATTACATGACCAGTTTTTACCCATTATTTACCCCTTACCCCCCACGGTGACCCGCCGTAGTATATTATGCCAATACCCCCCCCTTCTCCTTTTCACGTAGTACTAATTTTCATAGAAGATGTTGACTACACGACAAAAACTAAACCGCCTCCTCCCACTCGGTGACCAAGCGTTTTTTAAAGACCCCCTTTCCCCCACTATAAGGCACGCAGTATACCTATTGGCTAAAATTTTTACATAATTTTTACCAATACTTGGATCCTTTCCTAACTTCCGTTCGCAACGACAGCTGTACCTAGTTGAGCCTTGCTTTGCAATTATCATGGGAGACTGGCGCTTCGCAAGTCACATGACATCCGTCATCACTTCACCGCTTCCATGAGCACCTTTCATATCAAGTATCAGAATGTTGTGAATATTAAAATCATCATCATTTTATATTCATTTCTCACTTACTATGCCCAATGCCCATACTACAATAAACTACGAAGAAGTTCTCACCAGCTATATTTAAATTATTCATTTTTACTACTCATAATCTACCATCGACATTTGCTAATTCGAAAGGGAAAACTAAACGAGCTTTAAACTATAACAGGTGCTCTTCAGATAGGGGAGTTAATTATTCAAACACAAGTGTTGCTGGAAGTATGACTCAAAACGAACAACCTTCACAAAATGCTAAACGAAATTAAAATACAGGCACATCGTGTGATTACACGCCCATATTTGGCTTGACTACACTATTTTACAAACCCTTATATTATTAAGGACGAACTGGGTATTAAAACAAAATATTAAGGTCTCGGTCTTCGGTCTTTGACGACTATCGGTTGTAATAGATTTTCACTGTATCTTGCTTGTATGTAAATAAATTGAAGTGTCTGTTTGTGATTTTACATTAATAGCTTTTCGCTAAATGCATAATATGAAAGTATATACGGTACAAATAAAATTAAAAATTATTGTCTGTCGGTCTGTCTATTTGACTGATTGTTGCAGGTAATGTCTGAAATGGCTAGACCGATTTTCACGGGGCTTCCACTGGCAGATAGATAGATAATGATAATTTGCTCGAATAAGGTTCAATTTCAAGGTGTTACAATAGTAAATTCTGTTCTTGCTGATTCTTATAATGTAAATAATTATTAAAACAAAAATATACATAGCATTATAAGATATTTAAGTCACAGTACACTGAGTACACAATTTACAATTTATTGTCATTTTTATATTAACCTAAAAAAATATAATACGTGATAGCTGATGTTATAAGGAGTAACTACTTTTATCTTAGGGTGCCGCTTCAGTTAGTTCTGCGCAAACGAACTTGCGGGTATCAGCTAGTTTACCCTGAAGAAATAATGCTTTAGAAATGTATTAAGTAGAGAGACAAACTATTAGAGAGTACAATTATAATTCAGCTTTATTAAAGCTGTAGAAGTTTATGTAGAGATAAACTCAGGAATGTAGAGATAAGTGAAGGTAGAGTAAGAAATTTATGAATTATTCATGCAAGAGTTGTACAAGCCCATAAGTTATGATGAAATAATTCATATTTCTTAAGAAATTTATTGACGCACTAAGATTATGTCAGGAATACGAAATTGTGGAGCTTTTTATGGTGCTTTTGTAGCTCGAGACATGTCATGACAAAGACGAAGCATGACGGCACGGCATAAAATTAACTTTGCTAGAATAAAACAAAGTAATAATGATAGAAAATAAAGAAATACTAACATTTTCCAATCCAAATTCAACCATTTTAGATCACAAACACATTTTTACACTGCACCAAAACTCTTTTAATAATATAAATATTTATATCATACACAACTTATACTTCACTCACTACTCCAAAAATATTTTACAGACACAACACATTTATTACATGTAAATAGCTCTTGAGTGTCAGCTGAAAAAGTTTTTAAGTTCACAAGCAGTTAAATTCTATTAAAGATCCACTGTCACTGGTATTTCACTATTGTTAATAGTCAGTTACTTCTCAATTATATGTCGCTATTTTCCAAATCCAGTTATTTCTCTAATATGTTTCACAATTTTTCATTGTTATTTCTCTATTACATTTCACTATTCAGTTCACTATATTGTCAGAAGGAACAGGTCTGAGCGGTGCAGTCCGCTCGGAGGGTGGGTACCGGATGCGTGCGTCTCGACTCCCGGCGCGGCGTGACTACCTACTGCCTGCTGCGGCGTGCTTGCGGTCGCGTTACGCCGAATTATGTGTGAAACGATTTAAAAAATAATAAAGACAGCTTTTTGACATACTGATATTGGACGTACATATAAATAATATTGCAGTTTAGACAAGTTCATGATGATTGATTACTGACTATAATATATTTAAGGATATATATAGCCTACTATGATTATTAAGACTTTCTTTTTTGAAATATAAAATAGTTTTCTTTTGCATTCATGTTAAATAAACTATAAAATAAATCTTAATTACTGTACCTTCATTAAGTAACGAGCAGAACACAACAGACTTAAATGCTACTTTTCTAAAGCTTTTAATTACTTTCGTGATAACTCTTTTACAACCTCATTCATAGCTTATCTGGATTGAAATAATTGATTTCATCTTTAAGTTTTCACTGGAGATAACACACAATTCAATAGTTAAGATTCGTCACGATGAAGGCTATTGAAGGCAGTGAAAGCACTGCTATACTTGTCATTCACGCACTTGCCAATAACTATCGATCGCTATAAACTAGTATAAACGGTAAGTGAATCGGGTTCCAAGATTATATTTCAATCTTCATTTCTTTATATACAAGTTTAATAAAATACAAGACGTGAGTCACCTAGCTGATGTAAAAGCACAGGGTACTAATATAATCAAAATGGTTTAGTTATATGGATGATCATACGTTACATGTAGCCAGATTTATGTACAAAAACTAAATCGTGATGGGTAGAAGACTTCACCACGTCATATAAAGATACAGTTTGACTCTCCCAATATTTTAATCTCAAATTCGTCATATAGAGCCGGTACGTTAATTCGGTTCGTCGGACGGCGCGGGCGGCGCGGACGGCGCGGACGGAATATGTAATGTGTATCTATTGTGACGTCATCGGGGATGTTAATGTTCGGTAATTAAAAAATATAATATTGGAATATAGGAATTTAAATACATGCTCATTGTTCACGCACGGCTTTTCCGTAGGGATAGGCATTGGACTCTACAAATTCACTTCGAGCGATCTCAACATAATATTATTCTTTCTCACGTCCCTTATTAACGTGTTGATAAACAATTTTAACTTTTTAATAGTATAATTAATTATCATCGAAATAGAGAAGTAAAGGATATACCTCTTTATAACCTTAAGTATCGAAAACTAATTCTTTCAACAGAACATAATTATCTTCTATTATAATATTATTTTATTGGACTCAATGGTCTTGATATATTTTAATTATAAACTCTATGTTATATAAAAATTTAATAAAAATAAAAATGGATATTCAAAGAGCGTGATCGGTACACGATTCTTGTTCCAAAAATATATCAGACATGTGAGCTTAAATTGGAACCATATTATCAAATAATATAATTAATGTCGATTCAGAACCACGCGGTCAATACAGCGCGGCGACCACGTGACCATCAAAGCCGGCGCGGCGTACGGCAGTACGAGGGTGTACTTAGTGAGAGTTGCCAGGAAAATATGTTTACCACGTTATTATTCTGTAAATTACGATTTTTTTGTGTATGACAGTTGTCATTACTTATGCAGCCTATAAATGTTGAGTTAGATATTTCGCTCGGATCAAAATACACCCTGTATATTGTGTACGGAAACAGTCGCGTCCTCACGATAGTGATCCGGCTGCAAAGCGTGCGTGTCTCTTATCTGTACAGGCCTGTTTTCTTAATTAGCTTAAGGAAATTGATGAGCTTCTATGATTTTACGAGCTCTTTCTCAAGCATAATTGAAGTTAGCAGAAATATAATTAAGATGAACTTCAGCGACTGGCGTATCGTAATCTTGATGATGCCCGCTTTGTTTTTCACATTATTTTACACGGGAACCATGCATTTTCCGGGGTAAAAACCTTCACTCCAGGCTGCTCACATACTGTTTTTGTACCAAACTTCGATCAAAGCTGTTCAGTTATTTTTGCATAAAACGAGGTCGTCAAATAGAGGTTAACAGTTACATAGGTGTGTGGCTCAGTGGTTAGCGCGTTGGCGCTTAAGCCAGAGGTCGCGGGTTCGAATCGCGCCAAAGGTAGAAAAAGTTTTCTGTGTCCCTTCGTCATGATGTATATTAAATATGTGTGTAATTTAATAAAAATCTTAAATATAATGTATATAGTATAAAAGTATTAAATATACTTCCCGTTGTCTAGTACATGTAACACAAGTTCTTCGGATACTTACCACGGGCCCAGATGGACGTGGTGTAAAGCGTCCATAGATATATATTATATTATTATATTAAACAGCAGGTAATAAGAATATCATTGACCCTCACGGACATTCGCATATTGGTTACGTAATATTAATATCTATTGCATTACTACTGAGCCAGGTGACCGGCATTCCCTAGTAGTTTGTGATATTTATACGTTTGTTACACAGACATTATGAACACCTATATTATATCGTACAACTGACTGTCTTCGGCCGCCAGGGTTGTCGACCGTGGACAGTTTCTGTAAATACAATTAAAAAGCTTGTGGATGGTTCTTTTAGGTAGACCAAAAATAGAAAATACATTAAAAACTATGCATGCCTTAAGATCATCGCCTATTCAATTGAAAAAATAACGAAGCTATGTGAGTGTCGTTTCTATTTTAGAACAAGAATTTAAAAACAATAATGTATTTGGAGTATGGACACTTCAAACCACTTCCCTGGACCCGTGGTAAGTATCCGAAGAACTTGTGTTACGGGGACTAGACAACAGGAAGTATATTTAATACTTTTATGTTAAACATATTATATTAAAGATTTTTGTTAGATTATGCTCATATTTAATACACATCCATGACCCAGGAATATTGACTACTTTTTGTTGAGCTCCTATGAGCTAACCACTGGGCCAAAAAAATCATCAAATTCGTCGTTCGTCGTAATTTGCTAAACATTATCAATATGATTGTCTAGATTCAAATTAAACTGGTTTGTCGTGGTTTTAAAGGTTTGCTGCAGTCTGTCTGCCATAATGTAAATCTCGCATAGTAACTCCTTTAAAAGGTATAAAGCTCCCTAAAATCTCGCAGGTGCCAGCCCTGGATATAGGGCAAGGAACTCGCTTGTTATGCCTCGCTTGTCGCGGTCGTTAGCGGCACCACCTCAGCAGTGACACTGCGCCGGCGCACACTTGACCGTCATTACACACACACACACACACACACACACACACACACACACACACACACACACACACACACACACACAAACGCCACTTAAATTAAGAGGCACCAGTGACGAAGGCTGGTTCTCCTTCAGGGGGAAGCCCTAGCCTATATAATAGTTAAGAGTTATGTTGAGGGTCTTCAAATGTTGAGTGGCAAGTGAAGTCGATAGGAATGTAGTCATAGGAACCCCACGCCACTGAGAGGCACTCATCCTCCTCGACAGTGATACAGAACCGCATCAAATCGCGACCGCGAGTTTCTTCCGCCGGTTCTTCTCGCCGGGCTAGTCCCCGAACCGATGGTTAGCATCATGTAGACCGACGTTCAGAAAGTGTATAAAAATACCAACTTGGAATAAAAAAAATTGACTTTGACTTTGAAACAGTATCTTGATCAATCAATCAAAAGATATAGGCAAACGCTTGACCGTCACTATACAAACTTACATTTACTGACTAACCACTAAGCTGGAGGTTGTTACTGGGTATTGGATGTGTATTAAATATATGTATAGTATAGTATTAATCTTATATATATGTGTATCGTACAAAAGTTTTCAATATTTCCGTTGTTTGGTACCTGTGATTCAAGTTCTTCGGATACTTAGTACAGGACCCGATTGACGTGGTGGTGGTGGGGCAGCGTCCATAGATATTATTATATAATTATTATTACTTAAAGGCAACTGAAATTAAGAGCCACTCATCATATTTTGAACTCTTTAAAATATTCCGTTGGCAAAAGATAGATTCATCCTAAAATTATATCATTTTTAGTCAATAGTATTAATTTCTTGTATTAGAGTTCAACGAACACAAATATTTACGTTATATACGTGAGCTGTCGCTTGTAATATACATTATAAATTGTAACACCTTTTATAACATGGTTTAAACGAATAAAGATAGTTATTGTATTGTATTGTATTGTATTGTATTGTATTGTAATTATAGTCGAATACTCAAAAGCTACTAAAATAAGGAGGCACTCCAGCAGTGGTGGATTTACACTAGGGGCAGTCAGGGCTAGTGCCCAGGGCGGCAAATTTTGTGGGGCGGCAAAATTTGAAAAAAAAAATATATTTTTAGAATTATTTTTTTACAATTATCAAAATTTCACATTGTAATAATTAATTATTTCTATTATTTTTTTTATTTTTTTTTTTATTTTTCATTTTTCATTTATTATTACATACATTTCATTTTTTATTTCTTGTTTGAAACGTGTTAAAAACTACTTACGTTTTACAATGACTACAAATAGTCTCAAAAGATTGGCTATTCTATGCATAGAATATGTACGTGTACGTCTACTTTAACGTTTAGATTGTGAGGATTTAATCGACCAATTTACAAAATCAGGTGTGTTTGTCTGACAAACAAATGTAATACAATCATAAGTCATCGTTAGTGCAAAATCCATGATTCTTACAAAGATATGATTGTCTTCGCTGGGCGCTCGATCAATGATTTGCCTATGGATTCTTGAAACAAAAACAAATATTTTTTTATATTATTGAAGTATATAATATATAATAAAATTTATGCAATGAGCAAGCAATTAGTTATTCTATTAAAAATATCGGTTGTCTGTAAAGTCGGCTTACTGACGATAGTTGAACGTGACAACGTCAACAACAACAACAATAACAACAACAACAACAACAATAATAATAATAAGGTAACGGCAATGCGAGGTAACGCTGGTACTTGGTAAC
Organism: Phengaris arion; assembly: GCA_963565745.1. NCBI lineage: Eukaryota > Metazoa > Arthropoda > Insecta > Lepidoptera > Lycaenidae > Phengaris > Phengaris arion. Next base: position 16,827,950 of record OY751449.1, on the reverse strand, counting down.
GGTAACAGGTAACGCATGAGTCATGTTTTTTCGTGCGTGCAGCCGGCTCCATCGATTTATAAGACGTTATCACGTCAAAAAATAAGATATAAAAACTATAATTTTGGGTAAAATTTCTATGATAGGGCGGCATTTTCTTCAGTGTCCAGGGCGGCACTAATTTTAAATCCGGCCCTGCACTCAAGTCTTCTGTCCTTATCATTCTGATAAACAAACTCAGTGACAGCCAGATTATGGAGGCTAACTATAAATAGAGAATGAGACTTCGGTACCGGCACTTGATTGTCTACACTCCGCTATTACACTTGGATACACTTGGCATTTACACTTGTCGAATTCGGTTGCATTACATATACGGGATTTACATAGGTCGATCGCCTTGTCATTTTTGTTGGCGAAAATTGCCTTTTTTTAAAAAAAAAAGGGGCAAAAAGGCACGAAAATTGCCTTGCAACCTGACCGAATGGCCGTTTAGATGTCTGCGGCGCGGCGGGGGCTAAACCCCATTCCCAACCCCGAATGTCGTGCGAGTTATTAATCTGAGGTAAAGTGTGTAACGTTATTTTTTTTTATCAAGTTTATATATTTTTAAGCATTATTAAAAATATATTTATGCAGTTCACTCCTGCTTTTGCTACATAAACTTTAACTGTGCCAATTTTCATACTTCTCCGTTTGCATAATTTTTGTAAAAATTTGTACAAAGTTTTTGCTTCACATATCAATTAATATCTGGTTACAATAACTGGTGTGCAATACATTTTTTTTATTTATTTATCTAAAAATATAACAAACCAGAATCACAATATTCAAACTTCGCACAGAAAGTATTCATGACATATATAGGTATGTCATGAATATTATATATACAAAGAAATTCCACAAAGAAGTTACGCCTAACGCCACATAATATTTCCACCAACGTAGAATAGAAAAAAATAGTTGGATTTGGAGCTTTATAGCTGAATATATTGCACAATATACAGAATGCCTCATTAGCTACGGTAGGTACGAAACAAAAGCAATGTCAAAGGCTAGATTCGTTTTCCCGACACGCGTACTGTTTGTTAGTCTCAATAATGAATTGCATAAGAAATCGTGATGGCATCTCCGCTTTATAGTTTCATTACTTGTGTATTGTAATCCGCAATCCGCAAATGAAAGTATGTTTTTTTATGAAAAAATCTAATATAAATGTTATCACTACAATGTGCATCCACAGTTCTTTTGAACGTAGTAGTTGAGACGTTGCGTTTACAATCGCACCCGTAAAACGTGCTCAAGACGCGATCCTAATGGCAATAGAACGAAGACCTGAGAGCGTAGACGTGTATGTTGTAGACGACGCATGTAGAGGCAAAAAGTGTCTACACCTAAATGGCCCCAAAAATGGCGTCGTTTGGAGCCATTTAAGTTTGATAGTGGTCTTGATATTTTAACATTTGCTTTCCGTAGTTTTGAAATCTTTGCCTGATACATCGGCGTACGCACCTCAGCGTGCCAGGCGGCGTGCGGCTTGGGCGGCGTGTCCGGCGCGACGGCGGCCGGCCGGCGGCGCCGGTCCTGCAGCGCCGGCACCTTCGCCACGTCGCCACACGACAGGATCACCTCGCGCTCTATCTGTAACAAACATCCAAATTGATAATTCAAATTGGGGGAAACGTTAAAAATCTCGCCCAGGGCGCTAGTATTGCTAAAACCGGCACTGAATACGGTCTAAATATAGTTATAATAGTCCAAAACTCGTATGGAAAATTCAATTATACGCGTAGACGCGGGCAAAATTTAGTGTTATGATTTAAATCAAAACAATACGATTATATTGTCTGGCATTATAGTCGGAAACAAGTAACCACACGTCAAAATGCTAGGAGCCATCTTATATTTAATATCACCGTATCGTTAGGGAAAGTTCTATAGATAAAAAAATTCTTGACTCTTCTTAAAATAATTGCTTACAATATACGGTTAAATATTTATTTTTTTAATAATAACCTATGATATACTGTTAAATAATAAAAAAATATTGTGTCTGTGGGCTAATGTAGACTCGTCGAGGAGCACCGAAAACGTAACTCTACGTGTGTATAATCTATGACGTAACTAGACACTCGCGTAACTCGTATAGTCATTTTGGGAGACGCCGTACGTATCGATGTCATATAACAACAAATTTTCTTTTACCTATCGTAAATTAACAGGCTTTTATATTCGCACGTGTCACTGGCAGTAATTCGTTACACAACATCATTAGACAGTTACTGTGTAGTGTATACAAATAACTGACGGTAACATCTGATCACTTTCCTGCGGTCATTGGCCTCGTGCAGTTTCTATTTACCATGAGAATTACTTTTTACCATGCGTAAGGTAATGCGTAGACATCGAGAGAAATGCAAAACGGCTCGTCTGTGGGAAATAACTTCAATATTTAAATACATACCTAACGAATAAAATAAATTTTATCCATACAAATCTATTTATATCTAAAATTATCTAGAAACATTTACGCTGAAACAGCTGTCCAACGAGGTGTAAAAATCATTAAAACCGAATTTTTTGACCAAATTGAAGAAACTTTTCTTACCTAAAATTTCGAACTTATTTAAAAAAAAAAAACAGTGCCTCTCGCCACTATTCTTCTAGTTCACATAGTTGCAGACACATAACGTCTTAGTATCAATGGCGACGAAATCATACACCTAAATTGCCACCATCTTTCTAGCTATAACATAACACAACCTCTGTGGCTCAGTGGTTAGCGCGTTGGCGCTCAAGCAGTGTTCTGTAATCCTGGGTCAGGATGTGTATTAAATATGTGTATAATATAATAAAAATCTGAAATATATAATATATATAGTAATAAAAAAAAATAACTCCCCCACACCAATTTCGGTGACGGTGGCCGGTTTCATTGAAACCTGGCCAGTTAAACAGGAGTTATTTTATAGTGCCCAAAAGTGTGCGCAGTACACAGGAGCACTCTCTTTTTCTTTACTCTCATAACCCAGTGGGACGGATGGCCGACACGACTGGCCAGTGATCAGGCGCAGCACCGACTTTTACATGCCCATTCGACGCATGGATCATCTTTCTTGTCAGACAATCAGGTGATCAGAATGCATTGTCCTAACCAAACTTGGAAACAACATTTTTTGTTGTTCCAATGCGGGAATCGAACCCACGACCTCTGAGTCGAGAGCCAAGCTCTACTACTAGACCACGGAGGCTGTATGTATAGTATGAAAGTATTAAATATACTACCCGGTGTCTGGTCCCCGTAACACAAGTTCTTCGGATACTTAGCTCGGGGCCAGGTTGGCTTTGGATATTGCTTCAATTAGGTATTACTATGTAGAAAATCAAGTTTGAGATAAGTTGTCCAAAATGATCCCTCATTTACGAGTATGTCGATCGTAATAATTTTTTTACGGAAAACTTGTATGGAGTCAATGTAAAAAATTCCATTTTCTCAAAACACGGCAATTTTAACCCTAATATGACAACCCTGACAGATGGTTTTAGTACCAATTATTCATTTTTTACATAGCAATAGATACCTAACCGAAGCAACATCCATAAAAAAATAACTTTTGTGATTACATTTCTATGTCTATGAAAGCCGATTTTCGACCAACCGAGCGTGGTGTGAAGCGCCAATAGATATTAAATATTATGACAACAGCAATAATATTATATGCCAGCGAAAGTGACAACGTCTGGTAAACGTCATTAAATGTCATCGGACATACACATAACACGTGACGGTGCTTTGTGCAGCCATACAGATACTCACTTTTCGATGACTTGTTACTTGTCAGGCATTATTGATGAAATGAACATATTATTTTTTATAGAAAAAAAAATCTTATTTCAGGCGTAGCCCATAATATTGTTAGTATGCACACGACGTTTAATTTAGGTATTTTCCACCCTCTGGGGCTCCGGGCACATGCACGTGTGCTTGGACCCAGTGCCGCAGAAGGGGGCTGTCCAGCTTGGCGCTGAGCAGGTTCAGAGTGGTGTTGGGGCTCCCCACGCGTGTGGAACATAAGCGATGCGATACGACGCCGCAGCACGGCGTGGAAACCGTCTGTATGTGCATGCGCCAGCATCGCAGACGTACTACAGTAGCGAGGAACCAGCACCCTGAACGCGTTATTGTACTGTATTCGGAGAGCGTTAATGAGGAAATGTTTGTTTGTTTGCATTGAATAGGCTGGGAAAAATATAGGTAGCCTATATTTTTCCCCGCGTATTTTTGTCGCGGAAAAACGTACGGTATCCGCGAGATTTCCTTTTGCGCGAACGACGTCGCGGGCAACACCTAGTTGATTATATTTTTAAACAAAATATGATTAATTTTTATTCATTTCAAGTAAGCTAAAATTTGGTCAATTTAAAATAACATTTTGAGATATATATTATATAACATATTGAGATAGATCAGTATAAATTTTGGTTGTGTCGTCATTTTTAGTTTAAATCGAAAGATATATGCTTTTTCTTATCTTCGACACCAAAAATTTATAATTCCACCTTGAATTTCCATCAGTCTAAAGTTTATAATATTATATTTTTATTTATTTTTAATTATTATTAGTTTTTGATTTTCGGTGTTGAAATGCGTTGTGCTCTTTGAACTCTAATTTTGGAATGAACTTTTGTTTACGGTCTATGGAGAATTGTTTTTGCTAGTAAACACGTAAAGAAAGAATAGAATAAATTAAATGAAATATTCATTTTATTTAATTTTAATATACAACGCAGCAGAGGTCTTGTGTATCAAACGATTGCACTATTTTAATGGTGTCCATATACATTAGTAATTACTGGAGCTAAGAGAATTGTTGTAGCCAGTGTTTAATTACAGAGTACCGGAGTGGTGGGGCAATCTGGGGCCATAATCTATTCCCTTATCTGATCCGGTTCGGAGGACCATTATTTTTATTGATGTTACGGTGCCGTTCGTTTTCTACCAACTACTAAATACTACTCGTAAAATTGATACCGCTTCGACTTACTAGCTTCGAAGTTCACTATAATATACACCTGGAGATGAGTACTCTGATTTTTACCCAAATACGGCAAAGCCAAAAGAAGGGAAGGGAAAAAAGGACTTTGGCAGTCTATGTAAGTATTTATGTTTGTTCAATCGTAGCGCCTAAACTACTGATCCAATTTTAATGAATGAGGTGACAATAGATTCGTTATAATGTCCCGGGTGACATAAGCTACATAATTTGTGCAGTTGGGTTATAGTTTTTACAACTATTGATTATTTTTAGTAAAATTATCAATCTGCTTTCGCTTCGTAGAATTTTTTTAAGTTTATGTGGTGGTCTCTGTATAGAGAAAAATAGTCACCAGCCAAGTTCAAAGTTAACCATTTTACTGAAATTCCAATAGTTATAGATCATTCATTTCAATTCAGAGTGATGATAAAGTTTTATAAACTAAGTATGCTAAAGAATCGAATTCTTAATATGGCTTTTAAAAAATCAGAATATAATCTTTCATCTTTTTTCTGGTTGATTCATAGAATGTTAAGTTCGTTGACTTCGACAAAACATGCTTAAAAAAAAGAATTAGCTCTATCTATTTTTATATCGGAAAAAAGTTAACTCTACGCACCATTAAAAATGTCAATCGGAATTCAAACAATGCGGTAAAAAACTGTCGCGCGTCTACTGTATAGTGTAGTGAGCTCTATACATAGCGCGAGTCATCGACCGTAGGGCCGCCACTGTCCGGCGTAGGGCTGGGCGGTAGTCGATATTTCGGTAGCATTTTTATCGACTTTTCTATTAACATGAAATGACACACATTTTTCGATAGTCTTGTTAGCAGACTAATATTATTATTTTGTGAAAGTGCATAAGTAGAATTCATTTTTTTGCGTAGTTGTAATGTGACTTATGTTTGACTTATTTAAAAATTATATTATATACTATATATTTTATTCATCATCGTCATCATAACATAATACATTGTTCATGTATTGAAAAACAAAATAAGTTCGACTAGCTTTTTAATTATGTATTGAGTCATCTGTGTCCGAAATTGATATATTTTATCTGTATTTCGGAACACAGCGCTCTGTTATTTGAAAAGAATCTAAAGTGTTACAAATTGTAACAAGTGTTACAAAAAACATCGGTATATCGTTTCGTTACTTTAGTAATACACATTACGTAGAAACGAGGTAGTTAAGACATTTCAGGTAAGATTTTATCAGTATAAACAAATTTTACTGTCAATAACATCTCACATTAAAGTGTGAAAAATTGAGTATCAAGATTTATTTACATAAATAAAACTAAAAAATCACATAACTATCTTTAATATTGCGGATGTAGTCACATAAACGAGTTTTCTAATTTGTCGAAACTAATTATTTATGCATTATTTATTTTTGCAGAAAAAATAAATATTATTTAAGTATTATAATTAGTCTCATTTATGTATCTGATTGGTGGTTAATTTATGTGATATCAGAATAATTTGGAGTTTTTAGAGCTTTAATAACAAGAATATATGTATCATGTTGTTTATCGATAAAAACACAAAATGTTGCACATACTTATCGTATCCCGATTGGCTATGTCTCGGCAATACTGAAAGGCGACCTCATATATTTTATTGTATAGTATAAAAACTATGTTAATATATATTTTTCGTCTGCATAAAATTAAAATAAATTGATAGATTTGAGTGTTACTTACGTTTATCGAATACTTATTTTTTTCTGAGAATAGTTTAAGGACATTAGGAATTTTACCATACAACAATGAGGGTCTTTGATATTTTTTCTGCCGTTAGGGGGCAGACCCAACTCACACAAAGCGTCATATGGTGGCGAAAGTGGTATCAAAAACGGTCAATAAGAATTTTCGATTCTTTTTCTGTCATCAGGTGGCGCTTGGTAGCCCGACGGACCCTGTCCTGTCAAAAAGCTGTCAGATGTCACGAAATTAAAAACCCACACTGCTCACGGTGACCAAAGGTAAAATTAGGTTAGATGTAAGCGTAATTGCATCTGAATTACAGCGGCGTTGGTCGCATAACACAATTGAAGTTAAATAAAATTTTTAGCTCATTTCAACGTATCTATATTCATCTGAAATATAATTAACAACATATCGATTATATATCTCAACTTCTACCCGAATTTGAATTTATTTTATAATTAAGGGAAATGAAATATAAATTTGTAGTATTAATATATTAATTACTTATAAAAGTAATAGTATTTTGGTTTCTAGTAGCCACTTTTTAAAAAGCGGGTTAAAATGCCCAAAGTCTTTTGTCTAGATAAAGTATAATGCCATTAAAAACTCTTTAGATACTGCAACGTATCTGAAATACTAAATTTATAATTAGTGTTATACAAGATTGATATTATTTAAATATTTAATGATTACTATTTGATAATTTATGGAGAATTATGCGCACTAAAACTATTTATATTTTATCTCACTATAAAAAATCTAGATTCAATTTTTGTTCTTTGCAGTGGGCAAGGGCCAAGGATAGGCAAATAAAAAGATACTTACAGGGAACTTTGCCGAGTGGTTGAGAGCTGGCTGGGCGGGCGGCGCGGGCGCGCCGGGCAGCGCGGCCTCCGGCGCCGGGGGCATCCTGTACGGCGGCACTGATGACACCGTCCCTGAAATTGTATATATGCAGATAAATAAGTGGTCTGGGAGCCTCAGGGGCATAGCTAAGAAATGTAACCTACAAACATTTTTTTTTATAATTTTGTTCAAAATTCTGTTAAATGAATATAACATATAACATGGAAACACGAGCTTTATTTACTCTAACTCTTATTTGAAATTTTAGAGTCTTATTCGATTGTTGTTACATAGGTAACTCATGCTCTAAAAATTCAAATTTTGTAAATTGATCGTGAAAAGAAACCAAAACACATACCTATGTGGAACTAAATATATTTAAAATTAGTTGTCTATACATATTTGGTGAAGTGGCTAGCAATTTTTTTCTCACGTTGATCTATATAAGGTTTAGTTAGTTAAATAATATTAGCAACCATTAAATATTGATTTAAATATTCAAGTGGGCGACTTCTCGTCACATCCCACACATAATGAAATCCGTCACGGTGGTTATATAAGCCTAATTACCAAATAAATATGAATATATAATGAGATTGACTATCACAAAGGCAGACATGTATCCGAGTGACCCGAAATTCTTGTCTAGATGTTTAGTGATGGATATGATAAATTTTATAAATGTCGATAAACTGCAATAAATGTATCTGAAGCTGTTTACGTAAGTAAAAGTATAATAAATCTATCTCAAAAAAGGGAGACACGTATTTAAGAAACACATATAATCGTACAAAAGTAAATAAATAAATAAATAAATATCTATGGACGCTTCACACCACGTCAATCTGGCCCCGTGCTGAGTATCCGAAGAACTTTTGTTACAGGTACCAGAAAACGGGAAGTATATCTAATACTTTTATTCTATACATATATTTAAGATTTTTATTATATTATACACATATTTAATACACATCCATGACCCAGGAACACAGAAAAACTTTTTTGTTCCTTCGGCGGGATTCGAACCCGCGAGCCCCGCCTTGAGCACCAACGCGCTGAACCACTGAGCCACAGAAGTCGTCAAAGTGTTTTGAAATTTGAAAATTAGTATAAATGATCAAAAAAATGTAATTCAATCAAAAAAAAGAAAAAACTACAATATTCAATTGATTTAAATAATAAAATGGCATTAATAACATAAAGTTGATAGTAGAAATAGAGACCAAGTATAAATGAATAGCTAATAGAAACAAAAATACTTAATTTAGACAAGTAATTGTGTAGTGTAAAAACATGAATATCGAGTGTAACTTAATCTTTATAGATTTACAAGAGTATTTTGAAGAGTTTATTTTTCAATAATAATGAATGATGCTTTGAAATCAGTAGAGACATTACGATCTTACTACGAGTTACTCGAGTTTCACGTTGATTGTAAACTATCAATATTGATAGTCGACAATCGACATGTTTCGTTGACTCTTGCTCACCACTAGCATCACTTTAATTTTAACTATCGACATCGATAAATTGACAACATCTATCGACATCTCGACATCGCACGTCACTAGCATCACAGACGTATAACACGTACCACGTGAAGTAACAGTAATTAGTTTCCGCTTCGTGAATGTCGAAAATACATTTATATTCTTATTACTTAATATTATTATAATAGTGATCTGAACTTTTTAGCAATAAATTATTTGCTAATTTCCGGTTAACTGATTTTATTTATGAAATAGGAAAACAGTTTTAACTAAACATAGTATATTTTTGATAGCTACAAACGGCGAAGATAATATTTTATGTTAAGATTAAATATCGCTTGCACAGTTTGTATGAACTATCAAAGGCGGCTAAGTTATTATAGGGCGGCTAATAATGATGAATTATAGCTATGAATCTGGAGATCATGTCAATTTGCAAACAAAAAGACTCGATCAAAATCGGTTCATCCGTTTGGGAGCTACGATGCCACGGATACACACACCCCTCTGTTCTCGTCGGGGATTAAAAATGCCGCGTCGCGTATCAGTGTAAACTGACGCTTACACATTCTTTTTATTTCATGCATCTTGTGTATATATTTTTAATTATTTCTTTGGAATGCCCATTATTTACTCACTAGTAAGGTTCTTTGAATACTCATAAGTGCGTGACCGTGCTAAAACGTGCAAGTGGCGACTTACACTATTCGTGACACAGTTTCAAGGTTGGCAGCCGAATATAACTGTGAACTGCGGTTCGACTGTGGGTTAAACTGTCGTTTACTGTACGTGTTAGGTCGGACAAGCTAGAAAAGTACCTTAAGGAAACAGCTGGCTAGTGAAAAGTAAAATAATTATTTGGCCATGTGTTTATCAGTGTCGAAGGCTGGTTCTCCTTAATATTGATGCCCTATCGTATCGCGGTAGGCATTTGTATGAGGGTCTTCACAAGGTAAGTGGGAAGTGAAGCCGATAGGAATAGAGTTGCAGGAACCCATGCTACTGGTAACTATGGCAGGAAAAACCTAAAAATGTTACTGAGTAAAATTGTGTTTTAAATTGTTATTATCTTAGTAATTTATAAAGCGTCGAGGCCTTAGAGTCGTTAAACAGAATCGAAAAGGCGAGTAGTTTTTGCGTCTAAATATTCCACATTTTTCACATCATTTGGCGCGTTGCGATATTGAGGATAGGCGGATTATATTGGCACGACACTTTTTGCCACTCGAAACCACAATGTAATAACGACTATTAAGAATGATACAAAAAACGACCTTATCACCTTGATATTGTGACTGTTATAACTGTTACATATTGTGACTAGCTAGCCGAGCGCTTGATGTTATTACTCAGTACGGAGCCGGACTTCGCGGCGGCAACACTGCGAGCAGCAAGCAACCCGTAGTTCCGCGCGCACTATATATACTTAGTTCAACTATTTGTTTTGAATAATATAATATATTATATCTATACAGATAAACAAAATTGAAGTGTCTGTTTCTAATTTCAAATTGACAGCTTTTATTTTCACTTAATGCATTTAAAAGTATGATCGGTACTTACAATAAAATATAAATTGTTAACATTTTTCTGTCCGTCTGTCAGTCTGTGTGTTTGTTCCGGCTAAAATTGCCGGTTTGCTTCAATTCTTCATTATCAACTATATATTATAATATATATATTATAACTTCAATCCATCCGGGTGTCTCTTGACACCTCTCAAGTTTTTTAATCAAATTACTTGATTTAATGTATGTCTAAGTCCGAATTAAGAAACAAGAATCTAGAACATTCATTAAAATTCAATTAGAAGACTTTTATATCTCCTGCATATGGCGGACACGTGGCAGTGTATCTTGTATATGTATTTTAATTGTTAATGTACGCATACATCGTATTGGGGCTAGGTAAAGTCTTATACATTAACATAAAATAGCCTCAAAGAAATACAACATCGAAAAAGTTCCTCGTTCAGTTCTAAACATTTTCCTTTGCACTAGGATGCCTCAAAATGTTTAAACACAAAGGAAGTGACCGCAACGACTGCAGAAGTATTTACACTTCAGTATGTGTGCGTGCACGATTCATCGGCGTTGTTAAGCGATTTTCATCATATGCCTGGTTGTGCGGCAACTTGTTACATAGTACCTATTAATAGCCACATATTCTTCTCTATGTTTCCTTGCGATTTCTTGCAAAGAAACCTTAGTAAAGTTAGCAGTATTGTTTCCTGTATGTTATGTTACTGAAAAAAAAACGATTAATTTTTAACTTCTCAATTTTATTTGCGCTACAATCGTTGTTATTTGACATCGTACCGTTTTTTATGAAAATGACGACGTGTGTATGTTGGTGTTCGCGATCCTACTTTATCATTAACGTTGTCTGTGGATGGCGACGTCAATCTGTGTCGGCATACCTCCGTAACTGGCAGCTAATGAACGCACTTGCAAAACGTACTTGCAGATGACTAGATCAGAATCTGTTCTAGTCCTTCATTTAATTAAAAACATGATTGTATATGTACATCATCTCCAGCACGGTAATCATGACCGTTGCGCAAGTTTTTTAACCGCCGACAAAAACAGAGGGTGTTAGACTACTACGCACACATGTAATATCGAAACTTCACCCACATTTTTGTTGTTTGCTTATTCTCCCCACGCCCTATCAAAATATTGGTGATTCGTATCAAATATTTTTAAATCTGTCTACTCTAGCCGTGATGATTTTCTATTTCTTACTGTTCGTTAGGCTCAAAAACTATAAAAAAAATTGAAAATCGTTGCTACCAGACACTTAGGTTATTAAATAACCACATGATACCTACCACCGGTTCGGGAACCAGCCCGGCGACGTAAGAAACACCGGCGTAAGAAACTCGCACGGGGTCACCTTTTAGTAAAAATATGGGAAAATTATTCTTTAAAATAATACAATGTAGCAACTTAATCTATAAAAAGCTAACAGAGGCTTATGAATATTGGAATCAGAGCGTTCCTTTCTTTGTCTTTGTCTCAGTTGATCTAGTTGAAGTAAATGAGTAGCGGTATAAAATTGATATCATTACGATCATTACCTCGCCCGGGTTTTTATGAAAGTGGACTACTAGGAACGATGGAAAGCTTGACTTGACTGGCGACACAAATAGTCTGTAGTACATAGTCATGTTGTTTCTTTACGACTTGGTAACTGACTATCAGTAGCGGAGGCTGGTTCTCGAAAGCGAAGCTCTAGCCTGTAGATGTAAGTTGCAGAACTTATTTTACCTATCTTCAGAAAGTTAGTATCTCGGGCAACAAAAAAATTGTCATGTCCGTAAATAAGTACCTACAAGTAGGTATTCATGATCTCAGAGGGGACAAAAAAATTGTCGTGTCCGTAAATAAGGACCTACAAGTAGGTATTCATGATCTCAGAGGGGACAAAAAATTTGTCGTGTCCGTAAATAAGGACCTACAAGTACCCCTCTGTTATATATATATATATATATATATATATATATATATATATATATATATATATATATATATATATATATTATATATATATAGACACATAAACTCTACATAGACGTCAACAAAACATCTCATAGACGAAACTGTCTAGGAGCGACACAGCTGTCGTAAGACTGTGAGTATTTTAGTCCTTAAACAGTCTATTGCATAACAGAATATATGAAGAACAAAACGTCTCATAGACGAAACTGTCTAGGAGCGACACAACTGTCGTAAAACTGTGAGTGTTTTAGTCCTTAAACAGTCTATTGCATAACAGAATATATGAAGAACAAAACGTCTCATAGACGAAACTGTCTAGGAGCGACACAACTGTCGTAAGAGTGTGAGTATTTTAGTCCCTAAACAGTCTATTGCATAACAGAATATATGAAGAACAAAACGTCTCATAGACGAAACTGTCTAGGAGCGATACAGCTGTCGTAAGACTGTGAGTATTTTAGTCCTTAAACAGTCTATTGCATAACAGAATATATGAAGAACAAAACGTCTCATAGACGAAACTGTCTAGGAGCGACACAGCTGTCGTAAGACTGTGAGTATTTTAGTCCCTAAACAGTCTATTGCATAACAGAATATATGAAGAACAAAACGTCTCATAGACGAAACTGTCTAGGAGCGATACAGCTGTCGTAAGACTGTGAGTATTTTAGTCCTTAAACAGTCTATTGCATAACAGAATATATGAAGAACAAAACGTCTCATAGACGAAACTGTCTAGGAGCGACACAGCTGTCGTAAGACTGTGAGTATTTTAGTCCTTAAACAGTCTACTGCATAACAGAATATATGAAGAACAAAACGTCTCATAGACGAAACTGTCTAGGAGCGACACAGCTGTCGTAAGACTGTGAGTATTTTAGTCCTTAAACAGTCTATTGCATAACAGAATATATGAAGAACAAAACGTCTCATAGACGAAACTGTCTAGGAGCGACACAGCTGTCGTAAGACTGTGAGTATTTTAGTCCTTAAACAGTCTATTGCATAACAGAATATATCAAGAACAAAACGTCTCATAGACGAAACTGTCTAGGAGCGACACAGCTGTCGTAAGACTGTGAGTATTTTAGTCCCTAAACAGTCTATTGCATAACAGAATATATGAAGAACAAAACGTCTCATAGACGAAACTGTCTAGGAGCGACACAGCTGTCGTAAGACTGTGAGTATTTTAGTCCTTAAACAGTCTATTGCATAACAGAATATATGAAGAACAAAACGTCTCATAGACGAAACTGACTAGGAGCGACAAAGCTGTCGTAAGACTGTAAGTATTTTAGTCCCTAAACAGTCTATTGCATAACAGAATATATGAAGAACAAAACGTCTCATAGACGAAACTGTCTAGGAGCGACACAACTGTCGTAAAACTGTGAGTGTTTTAGTCCTTAAACAGTCTATTGCATAACAGAATATATGAAGAACAAAACGTCTCATAGACGAAACTGTCTAGGAGCGACACAACTGCCCTAAAACTGTGAGTGTTTTAGTCCTTAAACAGTCTATTGCATAACAGAATATATGAAGAACAAAACGTCTCATAGACGAAACTGTCTAGGAGCGACACAGCTGTCGTAAGACTGTGAGTATTTTAGTCCTTAAACAGTCTATTGCATAACAGAATATATGAAGAACAAAACGTCTCATAGACGAAACTGTCTAGGAGCGACACAGCTGTCGTAAAACCGTGGGTGTTTTAGACGTAATATTGGCTTAAGACTGTCGTGTCCCAAGTGAGCGCTCGCCTTTAATTGGTGTTGGATAAAGTATTAAATAATATTATGTACAATTAAGTATTATATCACCTCCTAGTCGTATCTATTCTCACGATCGCGCGAGGATATCCGAAAAACAGCCATAACAATAAAACCTAATTAACCGTATCAGGTTTCATGGTTTCCGAAGGCTTCGATGTGAGAAACAGGCGCAAGAACTAAATACTAATAGTTAAGGTTTCAGCTACATTCTCTAAACCTGGTTTATCTGGGACTATATTCATTTTTTCAAAATTCAGAGCATTAGAAAAAGAATTCTGCTCTAATAAACTGAGCTGAAAATCGAACACACAAGTGTCGAGCCAAATGTCAATGTCATATATATGACAGCTCGATACTCGACACTTCGATTTTCAACTTGAATGTATTAGCGCAGAGTTCTATTTTCAGTGCTCTGAAATCTGAATTTTCCCGGGCTCGCCGGATTCCGGATCAAAAAATGTATTAAACATATTATAGACCCCGCCTTAGGTAGGTAATCGTACTAAAATTATGAAACATAAAAATTATGAAACATAATTTGAGGACGAAATATATTCATAGTTGAAACCAATCCGGGTACGCAGGAGTTATTTTATAGTGCTCAAGTGTGTACGCAGTACACAAGAGCATCTCTCTTTCTTTATTCTCGAAACCTAGTGGGACGGATAACCGACACGACTGGCGCAGGACCCACTTTATACATGCCCATCCGACGCATGAATCATCTTTCTTGACAGACATTTAAGTGACGAGCCTGCATATATTTGAATAAATTTGACTACCTCCATGGCTCAGTAGTTAGCGCGTTAGCGCTCAAGTCGGAGGTCGCGGGTTCGAAACCAGCCAGGGAACAAAAGTTTTCTGTGTTCCTGGGCCATGGATGTATTAAATATGTATTCAAATAAATAAAAATCTTAAATATAAGTTTATTAAGTATAGTATACAAAGTATTAAATATATTTCTGTTGTCTGTTACCCGTAACACAGGTTCCTCGAGAACTTACCACGGGACCAGATTGACGTGGTGTGAAAGCGTTCATAAAAAAACATTGTCTCAACGTAAAGGTCGTCTTCTTTTAGTATAATTGTACGGTTCCCGTGCGATACGAGTAGGCAATCTGTTGTATGTCTATGTAGGCAAATATAAAATATCTTTTAAATGACTCCTAAGTAATCCGTATTCGTAATGTTTGAAGGCAACGGTTTCGCAGAAACCGGTTTGAACGGTACTGCGGCATAATGGTGCGGGTTCAATTAAAACCTACGATGATTTACACATTTTCGTTAAAGTAGGTTAAAAGGTGCTGGGGTATTGGCGAAACGAAGGTACAGCTGTTTATGGAGACCAGCTGGATAATAAGCGTGAGTTACACGAAAATATACTAGGGCTCATGGCACAGATTACTCATAGTTACTACGTAACAAAATTGTTAGAAAAAGAAATCCCGCGGTACTAAAAAGTAGCCTATGTCCATCCCCGTAGTCTACTTTTTATCTGTGTCAAATTTAATCAAAAGCAGTCGTACAAACAAACAAATCTTTACTCTTTATTATATTATGTAGATATGTAGATAATTTAATAGTACGACGGCACTGGATTAATGTGGTGTGCATAGTCTAAAGATACAATATTATACAATAATAATCGAGGGACAACACTAGATTAAAATATTATTATGGTGTGCATTTGCTACACTTTACATGTGTAGGGACACATGTAAAGTTCGGAACGTGGATAGCACTGCGTTCCAAACCGCGGAGGTATCTGTGCGGTTTGGACTGCGCATAAAACTGTCGTGCTTATTACGACTAAAAATGCTTCACGGTTTGGACTGCCGGCGTTTAAATAATACATCATAGCGCGTGGTTGAAACTGTGGAAAATGCGCTGACATCGACATGGCATATGGGACTGTCAGGCCACACGTTCGGTTCGGAGCACGGGTTGGAACGGCACGTGCTATTTCCCGCGATCGAAATTTTACGCTATTTGCTACAGAAATACAGTAAAAAACTGTTATAAAGACATTGAACAGACCGATTAACCAAATAGTCGTTATGATAATATTAAAATGTTAATCTCTTAGCATGTCAGTCCTCAGATTCGTCACAATATCCGGTTGTAATAAAGCTGATGTCGTTATAAACGGTTTTCACTGTACAAAACTCCTCATCATTAATCGATAGACATCATCTTTATAACATTTAATGGACTGCAGGTGCTACGGACGTAACCGGGGTGGTGGAGGGGAGGGGGAGGGCAGAGGGTAGTTTATAGGGGATGGCATTAGCTGACCTTTGTATATAACGGTGGCTTAAATGTCATAACCGACGCGAAGGTATTTTTAGACACTTGTCAAGTTTAACTATTGATTACTAACTTCATTAAAACTATTTATATTAGTAAACATGTTAACTAGCATTTAAGATTATTTGTGAGGCGAAATAAAATGTATTATTATTATTACTATCTATTCTATATATAAGGAAACTAATTCATAAGCAGGTAGTGCATTCTCATATTTTATTTGTATTGTAATGACGGCATGCAGTCAGTACAATTTTTATAATGGGAATAAATTATGACAACGGTCTACCTGCTTAAGAATTAGATTCCCTGATAGTACTAATAATGTTTACTAAACATAAACTAGAATTTACCCTGACATTGTTTATCATGATTATTATTTTATCCAATAGGCAAAGATGCATTCATCACGGTTCATTGATTCTAGATAAAAACTAAAAAAAAGTAGAAAGTAGAAATGTCTTTTTTAATTCTAAGTTTTTTAAGGATTTATGTATCACAATGAATTAAAACAAAAATGATCACTATTTTAGTAAAGATAATAATATTATCTTATTCTTTAAACGAGCTAATCTTGTACATATGTATGTCAATCGAAATCTTGAAAACGGCTGCAAGTATTACCATGAAATTTAGTATGCAGGGACTGTTGGGGAAGAAAAATCGATCTAGCTAAGTCAAGTCCCTGGAAAACTGAGCATTTTTAAGCTATACATGCTTTTTCGTTCATCTTGCAACAATATATCAATAATTTCGACTCTATTGAGTCAGTCAGATTGGTAGTTTGGTATGCGTTGTATATTTTTTGTGTTTTTCGAAAATCCGGAATGTAGCGGGCTCGAATCCCGGTCAGATAAATTTGTATTGTATTTTTTTTAAATCTACTAAAACTCCGAGCAAAGCTCAGTTACCCAGATACTGTAAATTATTTTCTAAGTTCTGTACACATTTCAAAACTCTTTACTTTGATATTTTTCTAAGCGGTCTCACCGTTGCCCCCTTTTTGCGCCCTCAGGGCTTAAATAAATTAAAGTTAATAAGACTCGATATTACCGAGGCATTTCCGCTGCCACATGCACGCTCCTGCCAATCGAAAGTTAATCCTAACTCGTGAAAAATATGATACAAGTTTGCAATACAGTAAATCGTAATCGCTCGAAAGTTTCTCAAATGAAATGCAATCAGAAATGGGCCTTATGAAATTACATTAAAGTTCGAATTTCGTTGATGATAAAGCTTTAGGCAAGTGAGTCGGCAGATGTTTTGAAGCTCTGTTTTGTTGAACATCTGCATTTTTGTTAAAAACGTAATACAATTTTTAGTAACTCCAAGTAATTTAGCATTATTTTTACTTCCTCTTACATTATATTGCCCACTTTTGTCCCATTTTATATTCCAACATACAGTACAAATCATCGTCGAAATTCGTTTATTTGTAGATCGAGTGCACAATTTAACGACTTTCTACGTGTTCATTATGATGCTGATGCTTTCTTAATCAAACCTTCTTTTATCAGGCGGCTTGCAACTGCGGAATATTTCCCATCTGATAGTCAGGTAATACTTAATACTAATTGTATGTATGTGTATGTGGTTGTGCAATCCAGCGGTTCTCTTCTCTTTTCTTTCTTTTTATTTGCTTGTTACGTAATGGTTTATTATTATTATTGCTTTTTTCATCTGATCACTTCATGGTTACTGCTAAATTATAGCATTCACCTTAATTATTACAAATGTGTAAAAACTTTTAAAAGGCTTTTTGTTTCTATTTTGTTATGATATTGTTATACGTATGGCTGTAAGTTTTTCTGTACAAATAAAATAAATATGTATGTGGAAAGTTTGTTAGGATGGATGGATGTTTGTTACTCTATCACGCAATACTTATGAACGGATTTTGATGAAATTTGGTAGTAGATTTAGCTCTGGATTAACACATAGCCTACTTTTTATCTCGGGAGTGTACAGTGTTCCCATGGAATATGAAGGTGGCGCCGCGGGAAAAAGCTTGTTGTTTATTATCAAATTTATTTCTGAGAATTTTCTGAATGTATTTTAACCCCCTAGCTAATAAAAATATTTACTCAACGGTTTTTGTCTGATAAGTTAGAAATGTCACTCGACAGACAAAGACAGCAACATTGAATAGCTTATCCGTTGTGCAAATATTTTTGTTAGTACCCCTTACTAATAAAAATATTTGCACAACGGATAAGCTATTCAATGTTGCTGTCTTTGTCTATTGACTGACTTTAATGTCTATCGTTTTATAATTAGGATAATAATTACATCATGTTTGGAAAATATCGCAAAACTTTTATTAAAATTGTAAAATGTATAAAAAATGGAATTTATATATTTTTTTAAATACAATTTTTTTCTTTATTTTCCTATTGAATTAATTAATATAATCTACAACATACTGTAATACAAATTAGCAGTGTTCTAGTTTTTTTTTATAGATCACTTAAGCCTTTCTCTACATAACTAAGCCTATGCGGTACTTTAATGGGTTCGTTCACATTTTTACGTCCTAAAAACTCACAGACATATTGAATTAATTCATCTAAATATGCAAATGACTATGACATTTCATCATTAGTAACGCGATATGCGACAACTACTACAAACTCGTATGAGCGGTAGAAAAGACATCAACGCGCACACATGTCCCATGTAGAGTTAAAATGTTTATTCATATTTTACTAATAACTATTGTCTATTCGCGTTAAGAAGACAGTGAACGATGCGTACATGTGTCGCAATTGACCAAAGACGCATAAATTGACATTCGAACGCATGAATCACTGGCTTCTTAATGCGAATAGACTATAAGTCCTTATAAGAAATGGCTAGACCATTTCATGCATATCGAGTATTAAATTTTGTAAGCGTATACATGGAATTCAATGGAATGTCACTCACACGCATTTACAAACTACAGGGTAATATTTCGTTTTCTTTTTTTTCGTTTTCTGAAAGTGTATTCATGCTCCCATGATTCGGGCGATAAAGATTGTGGAAGATAATTATGAAACAAAACAAAAGCGGCCGCCCCCGGCTGTTTCCACACAAGGCAGAACCTTACACAGCCTTACACAGTTTGTACGGCCTCATGCGTCACTCATACTATTATTAAACCTGGACATTGACGCTTAAAATACAGTAGTGTGCGTGTGTACTTAAATTAGTATCATTATAGTAGAGTTATAGCGTGTTCCTTTGTTTATTTGTAACCAATTATAGAAGGTATTTCATGACTTACTTGTATGATTCACACGTATTTACCTTTGTATAAATACTACAATAACCTTTGTAGTATTTACAGAGTGTACCTAGAGAACAATGTAGAACAAAATATATCATTTATGAAGTTGTGAGCTATAATCAACCATGATCATTTCGCTGCTCGTCAAAAATAGGTGTATTGTACAATATTAAGTGTTACTTACGGTATCAATCCTATCACTACGTACACGTAGAGACAACTGAACGAAACAAATATCTACGTTTTCACACATTTACCATAGTAACATACATACTGAATTATTTACTAAAATAAAAATGAAGAAAAACACAGCACAAAACGACAATCACCTGTGAAGGCGGCGCGCGAACTGCCGGTGGAGCCTCCGGAACCCGTTCCGAAGGCTTTCGCGCCGGGGACGAGCGTGCGCCCGTACACAGCCTTCTGAGTTGCATTAATCACTCTAGGACTAACGTCGGACTGGTCCAAGACTCTAGGACCAATTTCGAGTGAATTTGCTCTAGGGCCAATATTTACTGTATCCATTGTATAAGAATTACTGTCGATTCTTCCATTAATTAATATGGATTTGTTTTCAAGAGTTGGTTCTATGACTTCAATAACTCTAGGACCAATATCGTGCGTTGGTTCCATGTAACTATTATCGAGTCTTCCATTGCTGAATCTTGGATTGACATCGAGTGTAGGATCAGATAGTCTAGGGTCATTAAGTTGTCCATTAAGTCGAGGACCATTACTTATTTGTCCATTGGCTCTCGGATTATTATCTTGTGTAGGTTCCATGACTCTAGTATTGTAAATTATGTCTGATCTATGGCCGTTTATGTTTCCATTAAACCTAGGAACATTCACGAAATTTCCATTTACTGGACCAATGTTGAGTGTTTTGTCCATGAGTTTAGGTCCAAACAGTATTTGGTTGGCCTGCTGCAGCAGCTTCTTCTGGATGCTCTCCATCTCGTTTTTGGAGGATTTTGAGTTCTCTGACAACTTGGCAATGAGGTCATTGACACTGAAGTCCATCTCGTTCGTCTGTTTGTTCGTGTCTCTGGTCGGCGTGTATTTTATGTCTTTACTTCTCCTTTTCAATTTCCTTACTGTTTTTGCCATCACATTTTTGTTAATCTATTTACTTGTATTTTCGCCTGTACTTTTATTTTCAACAAGTGGATGCTTGTATGTCATAATTTTAGTTAATTACTTTTATTTATAAAATATACTTCCTAAATGTGACAGTATTCATAAATTGACTATAAAATACGAGCACATTTATTTGCTCCAAGCATTACATAAAATATTAATATAAATTGCATACGAGTTACATAAGTAAATACATTAGAAATAAAAATAAAAACTTAGTTTAAATATGTGTAACGCGTTACTCAATGCAGCTAAGTATAAGTAATAGTTGTATTTGATAAAATGTTATGATTTATGAGGCCAGAGCGAACGCGTGGGCGTCGAATACCGGAGTTTTTTAATTGGAAATAACAGGTAGGGAACTGAGAAATCTTAATATAAAGTTCTGAGTAATATAGTTTACAAAAAACGTAGAGACCAACATCTGTTTCCCATTATTAAATTAATTAAAATACTTAATAGAATAAAGTGATTTGGTAAGAGCACAGACAAAATTACCGAGATTACGTTACGTAGACAAACGACGAATATTAAGGAAGTAAATGTTCCATTTGAAATAATAAAGGACACTGGACAGTTGACGAATTGCCTTCAACATGACGCTTTATTTTATTTTACGATCTTCATAAATTCACTTAGTACTATGGAAATATGTAATTGCTAATGTTAGCCTCATTTATCTACAGCCTTAAAAATCAATACTTTGTATCATAGAATACATAAAAATGAGGACATGAAACGATTTCTTAAAATGTTTTGTATTATAAAATACTCTACCAATAGGTATTATATAACTCGGAGACTTAACCAACATGACCAACAAACCGAGTAGAACTAATGTCAGTTGCAAGTTAACTAAAACAAAGAGGTCCTATGTTAAGTAAGTTAGAACGCAAGTATTTTTTTTAAATTTTACATTGCATAAAAAAATATTTCGTCAATATATAAATGCAGTAAAATCGTAGTGAATTGAATGAAAAATTAATTTAAAATTAAATTTATAATTCTATTTCAATATATAAATAAAGTAATAAATAAGTTTTTTTTAATTAATCCTGATTTATTAATAACATATTTTGACAAATTATATTAAAAAATTGTTGAATAGAGAAACATAAATCTAAAATAAATAATTATAATTAACGTAGACGACATACAAAAAGGCCATCTCTTTCTCAAAAAAAAGATTTGTACAAATAAATTCATTACATACATTACTATTATGAAAAATGTATGGCGGTAGCGGTTTATGACGTCATATTCTCGATATATCGCTCTCTTTCTTATTGCAAATTTAAATTGTTTGTATTTTAGTTATATTTTAAGATTTACAAAAATATACTTCATATTGTTTATTGTCATGTTATCTTACATTGAATAGACAAACATTAATATTTCAGGCAACATGGCTATGGGCTCCTAGATCTAAAATTGTTTTTACCCAACCTTGTTAACGGACCCAAGGATCTCCATAGAGAAAATGTGTCAGAGACAAGATAATCTACAATATACATTGTCTACTGCGGATCTGCGGCGACTGGCCGTAGACAATGCCATAGACAAGTAATTAGAACCGTTCGGGTTTCGTAAAACATCGGTTTATATGCTAATTTAATAGTTGTAATATGTAGGTACTCGTAAGGAAATATAGTGTCTATAATGATGTAAGAGTAATGCCCGGTTTCTGAGGTGAATTTGTCGGTATTTTATCTATTCATCAGCGATATTGGTTCTATAACTTATTTCTGAAAAAAATTGTCAACATATAAACTAAGTTTATGTTTATTATTTGAGTAATGAAACCCGTTTATCGATTCCATATCTGGTTAACTGGTAATTGACACTGCTACTGATAGATGTCGCCGACTCAGAAAGGATTTAAAATTCCAACTCAGATAATGATTATTTTTGTTAGTTAAAATAGTTTAAAGCTCCATTTCACTCCCAAAGTAACAAATGTTTTTCATTAAAAAAAAACCCGATTTAAAGCAAAACAGTATAATTTTATCCAAGAATTTGAAAAAGATTCATCTAGTGACCACTAGATAGATCTTTTAGGACTCTGCGCCAGATAAACTTAGTTTATTTAGAGTTTATTTAAAAAAGTTCAGAATCCGGGCATTAGTGTAATAAATATAGTTATGAAACATATTTGAAAGTGTAAAAGTCATAAGTTTTAGTTGTAATTTGTTCTAAGCTCTATCTAATCTTCAAAATGGAGAATTAGTTAGCAAAAGTATATCAAAACACTGTTGATATGTTTCTGTAAACGTAAAAGTTATGCGATATGCGTAGACATACGTAAAAAATTATATACTTTCATTAATAATATTTAGATTATTAACAGCTAAAAGAAACTCAATGGTGGGAAGTTATAATTATAATTCATAAAATGTTATTGAAACAAACCCCTTAAATTAGACCCCGAAAGGCTTTGTAAAATAATTTAAAAAGTATGTACTTATATTTAGGTTATAATTTGCATATTTTCACTTACATTAAAATGTAATTGGGAGTCAGTTAACCTAACGAAAACCCTTATGAAATTGTTTATTCTACTTCTAGCAACTACATTATAAGCATTAAAAATACGAGGTTTATTTCGTTCAAATTTGGAAAAAAAAATGATAAAGTAAAGTTATAAAGGCCTTTGCAGTATTTGTGTAATTTAAGCAAATGCCTGATAAAATATTATGATTTAATGATGTTTTATTAAATAAAAAAAATATAGCTAAGCTTAGCTGGCTTTTAAGTTTTAACCAAAAATTTTCAAATAAACATTTTGCACGAACCCCGTATCGCGTGGTCGACTCACGCTTGACCGTACTCATGTTCACAATGGATGTTGTGATTTCAAACATACATTGTGTGTGTGAGAACGCGTTACATACACGACTTAGGATTTCTATTTCTGGGATAAGTTTGAACTTCCGCCCTTACTGACTATCCGAATGCCTTCTTCTATACTAATATAATATATAGGAAAGATTTGTTTGTTTGTTTGTATTGAATAGGCTCCGAAAGTACTGGATTGATTTTGGTGAAATTCGGGCAAATACGGGCAAATACGGGCAAACAATAAGTCGTGGCCGTAATTAATTTTTATTTTGGTTTATCTGAGTAGATTACGTCATAATATTATACATTCTCTGCAAATGATGATTCTCTGAGTATGATTACTCATATTCATTATTTATTTGCGATAGATTTGTACAAAACTATGAGAATCTTGAAGTTTACAGCTCTATTGTTAAGATAACCAATAATTTCGATTACGTCTGGGAAGCGAAAGAACAGGCTGTTACAACTCTTACGCACTGCAATTAGCATGTAATTGTACATTATCGTGGAAATTCTTATGTAAAGATGTTACGTTACTACGTAATACCTATAACCCATACGAAATACAATAATTATATTAATTACTAGCTGTCCCGACACACGTCGTTCTGTCGTAACTGTGAACTGTTACAAATAAGTAACTAAACCTATACAAAAATATCTACACCTAGAGGCTACAATTAAAACCTGCACCTACATCTGCACCTACACCTATACCTACCAACCTACCGAGACCGGCCGATTTCTATGAAATAAACCAAACAGGTAACCGGAACGCATCTATAAATATTTGACAGTCAAGTGACACAGTGAAGGGTTAGTATGTAAAAATTCAATCGACGTTTTTAGTATTTTCCCAGTATTTTTTTCCAATGTGTCTCACCGTTTAAACCTTTCCTGATCTTCCACAATTATTTCAAGATCAAAAATAGCCGAATAGCGTTAGTAGTTTTTGAGAAAATCGCGGACAAATATACATAGATACAAACACACAGGTCAGCCTCCTTTTTTTGAAGTCGGTTAAAAACAATGAATATTTACAACAATGACAAATCCCAGATCCCGTGTTCTAAGGGCTTCGGGGCCGGAACTGATGCTGGGGAATTTTTTGCGACTAAAATGTGTTACGTGACCCATGTGGGTTGCAGATGCACCAAATGTTTTAAGTTATGGCTTAAACACGCCGGATTCAAAGACTTGTCTCCACCAAAAAACAATGGGGTATAGACTGTATTTTTAATAATTCTTTTTGTGTCAATTAGCTACATTTGGGTGTATTGAATGTATGTATGTATGTATGTATGTAATGGTACATGTTAATTGTATTCAGGTAGGATCTGTCTGCAATGTCGGAAAGTATATACTACTGCCGTCCTTGTGATAAAACGGTTAGTCGCATTTTTGTTATTATTGAGTTATGTGCGTATTCGGAATGCAGAAATCGACATATTATCTACATTTCTTTATATTAAGAATTGGAAAATATGGCTTACAAGATGAAATAAGCATAATCACAAACAAAAATTTACGCGCTGTTTTGTCGAAAGTGTCTCCGTATCACTTACTGTGTTTACCACAAGCCCGGCAGAGTGCGAAAAACTTGCCAACTACGAAAATTAGTTTGCAATAGGCTTACCCACTGTGATATTTTTGATGATTTACACATCCTGTGACATATGGAATAACCTTCCGAGCTGGATTTGACCTAGATTATAGTAATTAACATCTGACGCACCGAACCTGCTCTTGCGCAACTAGGTTTAAAAACTAAACTGATCGAACCGAGCCATTAAAATAAAGTGTCCAATAAATTAGTTAAGCTTTATTATATTTGGTGCTAAATATTATCGCTTAAGGCCCACTTGCGCAGATCTGGGCTTAAGTTAACCCTGGGTTAAAATATTATGCCTTCTCTTTCATTAATACGAAGAACAAAAGAGAAAACATGATATTTAACCCATGGTTATCTTTAACCTAGATCTGCAAAAGTGGGCCTTAGACTGAAGTGGTACGTACTTCAACTTTACCTGACTTTACCCAACTTATTTTAAGGGCCCGTTTCACTAACTACAGACACACCGCCAGATAGCTTAGGATCAGTTGACACCGCGTCGATACGCGGCGCTGCATTTTTTTAGATAGTTATTCAAAATTGAACTTTATCCACTACACAAAAAGATACACGCTTCATATGACATCAGTCATACACTGCACATGCGCCGTGCAGAGCGGTGCAACTTGACATTCGAACTCTTACAATGAAACATGTATCTTCTTGTGTAGTAAATAAACTTCTATTTTAAATAGCTATCTATAAAAATGAGGCGCCATGTCGCGTATTGTTTTGTTTCTGTGTGAATTGAATTTTATTGGCATGTTTTGTCTCTGTCGCTCGATATAAAGTAAGCTGAACAAAACTTCAAAATATGCTTTCCGACACATATTAGAAGATTCTGACCCTTACGGAATACTGAAACGTTAATGAAAATTAGGAGCCCTTCTTTGATTCGCATTTCAATATTCGGCCGTTACCTACCTAACACTACACAACACTACATCATTTTAGGATGATTAATTTATAATGTGCACTACCAAAATATTTGATCATATCATTAATTGCAATGCATTTAGTATTCATTTAATTATTAACATTTTTAACAACGAATATTGATATTGTTAGAAATCACATGTAACCTAGAAATACGTATTGGATGCTTCGTAGAATTTCTAAAGTAACTGCAGAGCGTCGATTATACGAACGTCGATCATAAAAACGACTGCTTATCCAAACTCATCGCGGCCTGACTAGCGCCCAAAATTAATAATCAATCTTAATCTCATTTAGATAACTGAGATCAAGATTCCAATACGACGGTCACAGGATTAACTTCACGTCAATTTAGGTAAATTTTTGTTTGAGAATCTAAGATCGAAGTCAATGCCTATGCCTACCTCCTCTATGGGCTTTGTTTGGGTAAGCACACTTAGCAGTAACTTTTTAATTTAAATTACTACAAGACTGTCTACGCTTTTAAATTTAACATAAGTTCTATACAAATTAAACATTCCTGTTTGTCATTAAATATAAAAATAGTAAGAAAGAGTGTTTCTCATATCCATGCGCATAAAATATGTCAAAGCGCATGCAGTTCGATTATCCGAACAAATCCGTTATCCTAAGACCCATGTCCCCCAATTAGTCCGGACAATCGATGTTCTACTGTACTAACAATATTATTTCTCAGTTTCACGAGATTCGAACCTACAGCCTAGTAACAAGTAACCGTTACATTGTATGATAGAACTGTTTAACACAAACTGTAATGTTTAATTATGAAAATGAATACACAAACCTATTGTTTCGTGCTAACTGGGATGGTAATTTTAACCTCGATCCGAAATTATCTTAGTGACTTTAACTTGAGAACAGTTTTACAGGCACTGAAATATATGATACATGAGAAATAGGTTAACTTATTATTATTATTATAAAAAACTAGATATTGCCCGCGACTTCGTGCGCGCAAACAATCCCACAGAAACCGTACATTTTGCCGCGATAAAAGTAGCCTGCGTCCTTCCCCGTGGTCTACTCTAAATCTGTGTCAAATTTTATTAAAATCGGTCCAGGACTTTCGGAGCCTATACAATGCAATCAAACAAACTGTTCCTCTTTATTAGTATAGATTATGTTGTTTGCTTCTTAATAATTAATTTTAACAATTAATTATTTCATGAGAGTGTAATACATACTGTTTATAAGTAAGAGTATTAAACCTATGGACTGTTTAAAATTTTGATATTTTTCTTTTAAGACTTACTGAATATATATTTTAGGTAAGCACCGAAAAAATATTTGGGATTTCAGCCCGCGCGCCTAAAACAACGCAAAGTACCTACGCGCACATTTTGCGTTAAAAGTAGATAACTTAATTGTTTAACTTAATTTCAGATTAACTTGTGAACCAGAATATTGTGGTTTCCAGTAGTAGTCTTTAAACTAAATGCTTCAGTGGAAATAAATTATAGTTATTGACCACATCGACGGCTCACCGCAAATGGCCGACACCACAAGATAGAGCTTTTCCCATGAGCATTATACCCTTAGGGCACCTAATACCTTAAAATAATAATTTAGAAACGATCTACATAAATAATTATTTAATGAAAATATACATAATTATATATTAATATAAAGAGTAATATTTGGTAATTATTATTTACAAGAATTTTTTTTTTTACAATAATTATTAATAAAATTATTACCAAGCTAATGCTATGTATCATAACATTAGTTTTTTTATACGTGATTTTAAGTTAGAAACAAAAAAAAAATGTATATAAACGCAAATTGTATAAAAATGTGTGTTAACTGTATATTACAATTATACAGACAAGCATCCACTACGAACATAATATTTTAAGATGTTGTTACCACAGCACTGATTATATTACTACCACGATTAAAATTCACCATTCTTTATTTTCAAAAAAAAAAAATAATTTCACATTTTTGTCATAACACATATTTTTTTGATCACTGAAATTACTATCAAAATCTTTTTTTTTTAACAAATCTAAATTAGCAAAGTATTATCCACACAACAGTAGAGCACGTAAAGGTCCGAAGGCACAAAATACACTGAGTCCGTGATTCGCCGCGCGGCGTAGAGCTACGAAGAAACCGACGCGACATTTTATTTCTTTCAAAATAAGTCGCGGCATTGTCTGCCCTGATTTTCGGACACTCGATTATGATGACACTTTTTGCGGAATTCATTTACAGAATTGATTAACTTGTTAATTGTATATGGTTTGACGGGCATGTATTTTTTGTTATAGCGGTACAATCAAGAGTATAGAGAATTAATTTTAGCAATAACCTTTTAGGAATGTATTTATACTTCGTTATTGTCGTTAATTTTGTGTATACAATCACATATTAGGTTACATCCATTGCGTTTATTGAATTATTTTAAAACAGCTCATGAATTCTTATTTTATTGCTGAATTTTCGAGGGAGAGAATAGAAACAAACACCTACTTAAGTAAGCTTTTATCTTATTAAAATTATTTCGATATCTATTGTCTTGTGTGTATGTGTGTTTACTTAAGAATTGTTTCACAAGTCGTTAGCATGTATTAGCAAGGTTGACTTGTGAATATTTCGTTATTGTTTGCTGTTGAATAATATTTTACCAACCAATTCATAAATTTCGGTATTTGGGTACCCAATTACAGCTTTGTTTATTTTTTTTGTTTCCAAAAATCACCAAAATATGGCACGACATTTATTTTTACGTGGGCATTCGTGGATTCACTCCCAGGAAACTGAGGTTCAAAGTTTTTATAAAGATATAACGCGAGAAAAGCCGCTGAAAAAGTTAGTTCCCTGCCATATCTAGCCTACACGTAGTCTGCATACAGTACAGTACCGCCAGTTACAGCTGGCTGCGCGCTAATGTGCTCGGCTCCGCTGCCCCCGAGGGTAAGACGGTTCTTAAGTTCTGTGAAGTGTTACCATAGGCTGGGGCTATATGATCCGGAAATCGGTGGGCCGTTGAAAATTCTGAGCATTGAAAATAGAACTCTGCGCTAATACAATAGAGTTGGAAATCGAACACATGAGTGTCGAGTCATATTTCAATGTCGTATTTGACAACTCGACACACGAATATTCCATTTTCAACTCTATTGTACTAGCGCAGAATTATATTTTCAGTGATCTGATTTTTCATCGGCGTTCCGGATTCCGGAGCATATAGTCCCAGCCTTACTGTCGACAGTAAGGTAACATTCTGCAGAAGTCGACAGTATATGTAATACAAGGAAATGGATCTACACGGGTCGATCGGACGGGTTTAGTCGTGCGGCGCAAAGCCGCACGACTAAAATCGACCGTCTAATGCCCGCTACGCACCACAACGATAAAATGGTACAGTTCGGTCACAGTAGACGTATACAGTACTACATCTTTATACTAAGCCGCCAGAATCGGCACACGCGCATATAATTAATATGTCTACTGTGACAGAACTGGCATTAATAGCTATTTGGCTAGGTAGGCAGACATACAGACAGACAAGACGTACATACGTCTGGTATGGACCGAGCGAAACTATAAAGCTTCCTTGAGTACCACGGAACCCTATAAAGTATCAACGGAATTGCATATTTTAATAAGATTTTTAGTAAATTTAAATAACGTGCATAGGGACAAGGACATCTCTCACAACTTTTAAGTTTCTTTTTCTTGAGGGAACTGTGGGATTAGCAGGAACAATTGACAAGTACGTATTGGTAACGTTATCAAAAAAGAATGAGGGTGTTTATTGGTGGTGATATTTTTTCTGCCGCTAGGGCGCAGACCCAACGCACACAAATCGTCATCTGGTGGCGTAAGTTGTATCAAAAACGGTCAATAATCATTTTCGATTCTTTTTACAGAAAAATAATCAAATTGACCGTGGAGGTCCACGGTCAACCTGGCGGCGCTCGGTAGCCCGACGGTCCTTGTCGTGTCAAAAAGCTGTCAGATGTTACGAATTAAAAAACCCTCACTGTATGAAAATTATGACTGCGCCCGCGCCCGGCCATACAAATTACATTCGACAACGTTACGAATGCGCAGTTGCCAATTGTTAATGCTAGGGCTACTGATTGAAATTGTCTTTAACATCTCCCAGGCGCTTGTGAAAGGTGTTGGAGCGGATGTTTTGTGGCAACATCCTGCGGTGCAGATGCAACCAGCTTGTGCAATAGTTTCTTTCTCATGATACATTGATGTGGCATGATGTGGCTTTTGGTGTGACGTGACGTGGCGAAAAAACGAGACGAGGAGTAGAGAAAATATATGATTTCTACACAATAATTTTGATCTGCGTTTTGTAGTTTTTAACCGACTATGGCGAAGCCAAAAGGAAGGGTATGATTTTGGCAGTATATGTATATATGTATGTTTGTTCCACCGTAGCGCCTAAACTACTTATCCGATTTTAATAAACGAGATGTCAATAGATTCGTAATAACAGTCCAGGTATCATTGGCTATATAATTTATAGAATATTAATATAATAGAATATATATTAGATAGAAGCTTATTCTTTAAATAGTAGATGTAACATGTCACGTTGCGCTTACGACGTAAAAAATCGACCACTAAATATGATAACATGATGAAAATACTTTGTGTTTAACAGGCAATAAATATGAAATTTAACACTATCCCTCTTAATACTAATAAAAATATTTACACTACGGACAACTTAAGAAACGTTGCTATCTTTTTCTATCATGTGACATTTCCAACGTATCCAGACAAAGACAGCAACGTTGTTTAAGTTTTCCGTTATGTAAATAGTTTTCTTAGTAAGGGAGCTAGTAGGTAACGAATGTACCTATCTGAATTCTGAGCAGCGATCATAATTATTCGTTAGCAGTCCACAGTATTTTATGTGTTAATCCAGATTCCAAAGCCTAAACTACCATTCCAAATTTCATCAAAATCCGTTAAGAAGTTTTTGCGTGAAAGAGTCACAAATATCCATCCATTCATATTCACAAACTCTCACATAAATTATACGCAATTCCATTTTACATGTGTACCTAAAACCCAAAAGTCACTTTGCCAGCTACATATTATTTCGTTTACAAAGGAAGATCTCTCAGGAGGTACATCAATAGATTTTGCAAAGATAGAAGCATCGGCCTGCACGAAATTTCACGGAAATATGCAGCGTGTATAGCTTGATTCTATGACAATATAATATATCTATGAACGCTGAGCCGCAGAGGTCCAACTATAACATATACAGTAAAATTACCTTACAATATATTTCCCTTCCCTGAGTTTTAATTCTTTATTTTCTATTAAATATGACGTAGGCGTGGTGATGACGTGTGCGGGGTTCGATGTTTTGCGAGAGTTTTTGTCTTCACCGTAACAGCTCGAGCGCCTCATATTGTTACGTTTTAATTGTACTACATTTGTTCCGACTAGGGTGGATATGATTTCGGTTTCTTGTCTTCAACGATCGAAATAAAGTGAAATAAATAAATCGTTTATAATAATGACATCAGTACCGCGCTTTTCGAACAAAAACTCACCCCGCAGGGAGTCATGACATCTGATAATTCAGTTACCACTATTCATCCGGCACTTTAATAGTTTGCCGAGTTTTGTCTTTCAACTTACAACCTACAGAAATTGGCGTGGTCTTATATGTATAGTCTTACATGAATTCGCGCGGTTTAAAGACGTTTAAAATGGCTTATCTTATCTAACGACATACATATGTAACCTAATTTTTGTAACTATTTTCGATATAATGTCGGTTCGGTCAACGCGTTGACTCAGTCGCATACGCGTCTAATAATGCGCGAGAGCGAGACAGCCCGAAAATCCTGATGAAATTTATGGACTTGAATTGGATCTGCAGGTTTAAAATGGCCACAATATGTGAATTGTACTATGAAACATCTTCTATTGAAAAACAATAGTCGATGTTTCATAGTACATAGTAGCTAAACATAGTACGAAACGTATATGAATTGGATCAGAACATAGAATAAGTGGCATCCAAGAAAGTCATACTTCCCCTAGTCACAATGGCTCAAGAGAGCGGTCGCGCGCCGCCGAGCGTGGCGGCTGGTAACGTGGACTGACCCTTATGTACTTCGCTTGTGTATCGAATCACTAGCTTTTGCCCGCGGCTCCGTCCACGTAAATATAAATATAGTATTCCACGGGAACACTGAGTACAGTGAAAAAGAAAAAGTATTTTCGGACTAAAAAGTAATAGGCTACTTCCGGAAAATGTAAGGTTTTTTAGTATAGCATCTAAACAATTTTCCAGAACCTCTTCACCCTAAATTTACAAAAAAAAGTCGTGGTAGGATCATTTTTCTGCTCTGATGTAGCTATAAGCTACATTAGCTACAAGCTTTATTGTTTGAAAATACAAGGAAAATACCCACAGATAAATAATATCTTTAAAATATGCTTAAAAATAATTAAACTTAACTAATAAAAATTGAATTGGAAAAAAGCATAAAATATCTCCCCAACATTGCTGTTGCGTGTTTTGCTATTATGCATGAATCCAATATTTAATTTTATATTTTATTTGGTCACTGTCTGGATTTATTGCGCATAACATTTCTAAAGAAATGTCAGTCCGTACTTAGCCGCTGTCAAACAACACATTTTGCGTCCTTAAAGATATTTTCGGAAGGTAATAAGTTGCTCAATCTGTGAAGCCTAAGCAACTTTTATCCTGAAAGGCTTTCAAATTTACTAGCTTTTGCTCGCAGCTTCGCCCGCGTGGAATAGTGTTCTTGGAGAAAAAACTATTGTTATTATCCTCGCTATAGAGCTCTGATAAACGCGTGCTATCGCTGCTAATCATAAAGTGCTACAGGGCGAAGCGCGGCCTTCTTTGCAGTTGGTGTTGCTTCGACGCGCTATTTATAGGATCACGCCAACAAAAATGGTTATTGTGGGTTATCCCTAAGAGATAGACATATACCGTCGCGGACTT
Source organism: Phengaris arion (assembly GCA_963565745.1). Classification (NCBI taxonomy): domain Eukaryota; kingdom Metazoa; phylum Arthropoda; class Insecta; order Lepidoptera; family Lycaenidae; genus Phengaris; species Phengaris arion. Next base: position 16,794,510 of record OY751449.1, on the reverse strand, counting down.
TTTTGTAGAAATTTTGAAGGTGTACAATACTGTACTACATTATTTTGATCTATCTCATAAGGCTAGGCCAGCATTTGCAATGTAAGCGCAAAAAAGTCACATTAGAAACGTCTTAAATTATCAGTGTTTTTCTACTATATTATGCACCTTCCACTTGAATTACTCCATCTATTAAAAAAACGCGCATCAAAATCCGTTGCGTAGTTTCAAAGATCTAAGCATACATAGAGGGACATACAGAAAAAGCGACTTTGTTTTATACTATGTAGTGATAGTGATGTCGTGCCTTTGTAGAGTTTGTAACGAACACTGAAGAGGTTAAAGAGTATGATGTGTTTTGCTACGACTTATCAAAACATTCGGTACCTAAGTCTTAACTGTGTGTATAAGTAATCAAATAGTAATTGAAAGCAAACACAAATGGGTGGGCAATTTAAAAAGTGTGCCGACATAACACTGTACGAGTTACGAAATGTATTACGATGCGATATAATAGCAGGCAGGAGTGAAGAGGCCTCGTGTCGTGTGGTTTCGTACATAATATGAAAATATAAAAAAAAACTGTGTCAATGAGAAATAACTTTATGATCTTACATATATACTTTAAACGAGCAATTCGGAGTATATAATAGGGTTGCCAGTTTTTTTTTCATCCTGGTGTCCCAGCTTGTTTATAAAACCCAAAAATATGGAATTTCAGTTTTATGGGAAACAAAAAACAAAATTAATTTTACTTAAATTTTTTTTATATTTGTCTGAAGATGCAGCGAGTTTTAGCATAATATTTCGATTAGTTTTATCGCGCCCGAGCTCAATTTTATGTGTGTGGGTGTGAGTATTGTGTGCTTGAGTACTTCGTTCGATTTACGGGATGGTGCTGGTCCCGGCGGGACATTCTAAATAATATCTAAAATACGGGACGTCCCGGGAATTATGGGACGTCTAGTACTCCTACTACTAATAAATATAAAGGAGGATCTCTAAAATGATCGTGATAGTGATTAAGTGTTACCAAGGCTATAAACCAGCTAAACGATATTATGAGTGATTACTTTTTATTTACTAAATAATCATTATTATCGATGCCAGTACATAATTCTTTTTTTAAACTAACTTTATAAATGTGAAACTTTGTCTCGAAATGACATACATTATCAAGTCATATATCAAAATTGATCAGGAGCTTTTGAGTTAAAGAGAAACGAACACATATTTACAGATATAGTATCTATAAATGTGTGTAAAAAAATCAATTTTGATATTTGACATGATAATGTAAGTCATCGGCCTTGGAAAAAAGTTCCTTCTTCTGGACATACGGACTTATATTTCTCTTGAACTTATATAATCTAATGACTAATATTAAGAAACCATTATAAAATGTATAAAGAGGAAATATTTTATTCCTTTTATTTTGCATTGATTTGAAATAAGCTACTGGAACTATTTTATGGGATATAGAGTAGACCGCGGGGAAGGACATTGGCTACTATTCACCGCGGCAAAATGTACGGTTTCCGTGAGATTTTCTTTTGTGGGAATGAAGTAACTTGCAACATCTAATTTCCAAATACAATGAAGGCTGTAGGAAGTTCAAAGATTTTATTGGTTTCAAATAAAAATATTATTTCGCCTTGATCTTTATTTGTTTACCTACTTGTACAGGATATCCTAATTATCAATATTAATTTTAACAGCCTCCATGGTCCAACTCGGAGGTTCGATCCCAGCATTGAAACAACAAAAAATGTTGTTTTCAAGTTTGGTTAGGACAATGCAGGCTGATCACCTGATTGTCTGACAAGAAAGATAATCCATACGTCGGATGGGCATCGCCAGTCGTGTCGGTTTGTCCGTCCCACTGGGTTTAGAGTGTTAAGGAGGAGAGAGTGCTCTTGTGTAATTCGCACACACTTGGGCACTATAAAAATAACTCTGGGATTACATTACTGACTGTAGGGTGAGAACAAGACTTGCATAAGCAAATCTGAAATCCCAAAGATAAGCGAGTGGTCTCAAACTCGAGAGCCCTAGTATCGAGTAGCAACACTGTAATACGCCTGTGAGCACATACAGCGAGAATAGCGAGAATGTTCACGGATTTTGTTCCCAGATGAGTCGATTTACTCATTTTAACTGCAGATGTTAATGTGAGGAGTTTTGTGAGACTTCTGTAAGGAGTCTAAGTACAGGTGACCTGGTAGGCGATATCTTCAAGCCTATTTTTCAGAAAGAGTCCAGTATGTTGGGGCAGGGTACATCTAAAATGAGCTGGCACACCTTCAGGAAGTCGCACAGAGTATGTGACCATATCAATTGGCACTCGTACTAGAGAAAGATATGCTCAAGAGATTCTCAAAGAGTATGCAAGGCCGTATTTAGCAAATATGGGTCGGATCGATATTAATGCATCTTAATGTGCAGATTTCAATCCGATTAAGCATACCCTGAGATGACCTGGGAAGTCACCTAGCACCCACAGAGCACTAAAATACCCCCTGATAGAAGAAAGGGAGAATATTGCATAAATCGGCTTCAAAACCTCGTTTTCAGTATGACAAACCCGCTCCAAGCTGTTGTTAAACCCCGAGAAGTTATTAAAAACCGCAATAATATGTAAAAGTACATAAAACATTTAAATTCAATCTTTAAGACTAAGATTAAAATGGTTATTTTTTGTTTAAAGATAAAATAATAAACTGATATATATATATATATATATATATATATATATATATATATATATATATATATATATATATATATATATATATATATATATATATATATATATATATATATATATATATATATATATATTACTAGTTTCAAAGAAAGCTGAAAAACTGAAACTTTGAAATTTTAAAAGATTTGAACTTAGTTTTGCAGGCTAGTACTTACCTTACTTACCTTACTCTATTGTACTAATCAACTCAACTAGGTATATATTTGTTTTAATATTTAGGTACTTAACTTATTTTAAACATTAAATTTTTAAGATTCCGTAATACTCAAGGAACCTTTATAGTTTCGCTCTGCCCGTTCGTCTGTCTGTCCACTCTTCTAGCTTCTGTAATTATTAATATAACTTGATGGAATTTCGTATAGTTAGTTATATATTATGTCTGGATCTCTGTTTTGGTGTCATAAAAATTAATAATGTTTATATTTTAGGGGGGGCTCTACATACATGTGAAGTGGGGATAAAAAATATTTTTTCATTTTACCCCAGCGTGTGGGGTGGTATCGTTGAACATGTTTGTTTAAAATAAAGGCAAGATTTCATATATAACTTTTACAAAAGTCAAATAATCGGCCTCTAAAGTGGTCCACCCTGGCATTTCTAAACTATGAGACTTAGAAACTTACAATTTTCCATGCTGGTAGATCATGCTAAATACTATTCAGGAAAATTATTTTGAACGAAACCGGAGAGTTACTTTTTAAGAAATTTGAAGAACGTACTACTCGTATATAGTTACGGAACCCTCCTTAGACATGTCCTGACATGCTCTTGGTTAGGTTATTTTAACATTTCTCGTGAGCGTGGCGTCCTTTCGCTGTTGTCTGTAGGAAGTACGGACCTTAATTTTTATATTTCATTTAAAAACAGATTTATATTCTTTCACAAATAGTGTAGTAAAATCAGTTTTCAGATATCTTTGAAGACAATATTAATAAATAATAATATTGTAATAAAAAATATTCGTATGATACGAATTATTCGTATACTGAATCCAGTCATATTAATACTAGAATACTAGAATATGAATACTAGAATTGACGAATATTCGAATAAAACGAATATTAACTAAACAAGCCAGTCGCAACACACAAAGCAATTCCCCACCGAACTCCAGTCAACCGTCTACGTCAGTAAACTTTGGCCACAAAATGAGCTGTCAAAAACAAAGCAATGAAAGGTCACTCGTCTTTAAAAAACCTAGAGTCAACAGTAAGGAATCGTTTGCCAATGTGTTCGCTTTAAATCAGTCAACCAAAAAACAAATGTCACCAAAAGGGAAACCCTGAAATTGAAGAAGTTATGGGCGAGAATAAAATCCAAAATTATAGTACGTGAAGATGTAGGTGTCGGTACACCTACCCACCTACTACAGCTTCTATACCTGTAGATTAAAGTTGTAACGGAGCTTCGTTTCCGTCTCCACAGATGCGGAATATCCGTAAGAAATCGTACATTCAAAATCGTGCCTGCGTTACATTGAAATTGTAGGCGTAATTACGCGTATACCTGCGACATAAGCTTCAAAATTATTACAGATCATTTTGATGCTGAAAGACAGAATAATATTTAGCTCACTTTCTTAGTTTTAAAATCATTTTTCGCCAACTATACAAGGAGAGTACAGTATCACAGATTACTAACTTATTGGAAATCCCTCGGTAGTCGTACATTTTGGCGCGATAAAAAGTAGCCTATGCCCTTCCCTGTGGTGTAGGTTCTCTATATCTGTGATGTGATCAAAATTAATCAAAATAGGTCCATCAATTTCTGAGCCTATACATTGCAAACAGACATAAAAAACAGTTTTTCCCTTTATTATATTATTAGTATTGTAATTTCTAACTACCCGCTCACCTCATGGCCCGCCCTGCCCACCTTGCATACAGGTGGCGGATATTGGCAACCCCCTCTCACCCCTGTCCCCACCCCTCGCCGTCCCCTCACCTACCCCGCCGTCATCCTTACTGGTCGTAGCTGGTGTATGCAATAGACTTGTAAAATATGACCTCAAAATATTATCGTGGGAAAACAGAGTATTTTTTTACGAAATGGACCAGGGATCGCCTGATGGTAAGCGATTACAGTCGCCCATGGACATTTGCAACATCAGAGGACATTACACTTGTGACTCCTCTGGTGTTGCGACTAGGGTTCCTGGTCTATGAAATCCCCAACCCTCCTTGGGCCTTCTATTTATAAGCATGAGTTATAAAAATGTTTACACAACTTATGCTTATAAATGATTATATTACAAGATAATCAAATTAAACAATTCCAAAGAACGCTCGAGGGGATTTTTGTTTCTGTAGCAAACCGTTACTTCGCCATGTTAAAGCCACATAAGATGGATAGACGGTCTGCAGTGTTTCAAATAATCTTCCAATCTTCCTTTCTGTTCGCTTAGATCTTTTAACTACTAAACGGATTTTATTGCAGTTTTCAGCAAGTGTCCGGTAATTAATGGATAACCCTGAAATGTCTTATAGTAGAACTTATGGCTGTTCAAAATAAATACAAAAAATATATCATAAGTAGTACCTATGATAAGTTTTTTTTCGAGAAAAGTAAATTTTTTTTAAATTTTATTTTAGTTTTTTGAAGACTATGACCAGAAATGAATGAATTACATCGGTTTTTTATTATTTGACTATTATATACTAACTATGCTGATAAATAGACAGTAAATAGTATGACTACCTATCGCACTTTTTTTTTTTTTAAATATGCAAGTTCATTTATTTTTGAAAAAATTGCATAATCTATATTTTAATCCAAGTTTAAACATATTGGGCATAAAAAATGTATAGAGGTATGAGTGACCAATATTTTTAAATTATGTCAGTTTCAAGTAGATTTTATAATTGTACAATTCATCATTGTATCTACCATGAATAGTAAATTATTAATACGTCTGGGGCCAACCATGTGCGGGTGCCCTCTCGATGTTTTCACCGCTGGGACTCACCGTTGGAGCGTCCGTATAATGTACTTGAGATCTGAAAAAGTCTCATTGGTACACGCGACAACCTGGGAATCGAACCTGTACTCTCTCGAGTGCGAATCAAACGGTCTACCCTCTAGGCCATGGAGACACCCAGTATAAACATTATTATACATATTATATACAGGACCTGGTTGACTGAGCTTTGCTCGGTGTTTTAGTAGAACGACGAAATAATTAAAAATAAAAGAAAAATAAATAATAAGGATCACAAAAATATTTATCTTACCGGGATTCCCACCACATTCCGAATTTACAAACAGGGCATAAATTATAGGTACGCATACCAAGCTGCCAATCAGACTGAACGTAAGAAAGTCGAAATTATTGATATATTGTCGCACGACAAAATAAAAAAAAAAAACATACTTATATTGCTTAGAAATGCGCAGTTTCTTAGGGATAAAACTTTGCTTTATCGATGTTACTCCCCCAAAACTCCCTGCATACTAAATTTCATGGTAATACTTGTAGCCGTTGTCGAGATACCGATTATATATATATATACAAGATCGTCTCGTTTAACGTTCTTTATCACGACGGCGCCTGACATTTACACCGGTCACTCCTGACCTCAGGCTAAGTACGAGTACCAGTAATTGTCTAAACTGTAACATTACACAAACGCGTTACCGCTAAATGCCAAACTAATAATTGATACTGAGTGCTAAGTGTGAGTTTTTCTTTTCGTATTCGATCGTGAGCGCGTTTGGCGTTTACTAGGAATTTGTGTGTGATTTGTACAGCGCCACCTAGTTGTAAACGCGACAACTAGGTCAAATCACATACAAATTCCTAGTAAACGCCAAAATTAACACACTGATCGCAATTACTGTTAAAAGTCAATCGGACATCTACGAAAATTTCTAGTTATACATGTACGAGTTATACGTTACTTAAACGCAATCGAGCGACAGAGACAAAACATGCAAATAAGCTATCTGACACTTGTCAGTAAATTGTAAAACAGGCCCTAAAAGTCACAATATACTGTGTTAATCCAGACTTAGCCCTACTAAAGGAGTGCCTGATTCCGTTCCCTACTCCTAACCCTTGAAATTCTTACAAAAGTTTTATTATTAGTTCGAAGAGGCAAAGGTAAATTTCCATACTCCATGTTGTACTTAAGAAAAATTGTATACATGTAGGTCACGTTATTACCGTCACTAGTCACTTAGATCATGGATACAATTATAATAACTTGAGGTCACCCATTGGTCGAAATTCGCCCATCTAAATTTATTTAATTTTTGAGTTTGAACTTTACCTAAAATCCAGGGTTTTTTGCCACTAAGTCTTAGAGATAGAAAAAAAAAGTAATGTTGTGACAGATTGACAAACTGTCAACGTGTAAAAAAATCGTATCTATCAAACGCACGGTAGTGTGTGTTAATAATCTGAGATAGTGTGTGTTGTTATATTAATTAATCCATATATCATACTCCTCCGATCGCACAATTCTCGTATAACGGTACTGAAAGCTTTTGCTTCGCGTATTAATGTAATAATGATTTGGTACTTGCAAATATTAGTCGAAATTTTATAACTTCCAAACAACATTTACATAAGTATAATAAGTATGATACAATATATTTACTGCTTTATCTTTTGACAGTAATACGACTGGACATAAGGAAGTAATGTGTTTGTTAAATTAATCGATCGGCTTAAGTGACGAGCGCCCACGCACCTGATGGCAGGTGATTGTGTGACAAATTTAGATTTACTGCCAGTTTGTGAAGGTCAGAGTTTAGAGCAAAGTTATGCTAAAATTCTTAACGGGCTCAAAGTGGTAAGGCCGTGAATATTTCAGAATAAAAGAATACAAATTAAATAACATTTATTTGAAAATTTGTCGTGTGTCTAAGTTGGTAGTGTTGACTGTACAGTGTTTCAACAGCTTGAGGTTCTCAATGTTGCGGTCGGGAACCCTATAAGGGCGATCAGATGTAAGACGTACTTTAAAGTTAGTTATTATAAAAGTTGGTTCGTACCTGCCTGCGTACCATTATACAAATTTAGTATTAGGGTTGCCACTTCAGATTAAAATAATATATCAATATATTGTCATCTTAATAATAAACCATTCATGTTACTCTCAAGCCCGCTCCACACTTTGAAACTGAATAGTGTGAAAATTGATTCGCGCGCGACGTGTGGAGCGAGCTTATCAATTTTTAAAGCATCCGCAAAATTCGTCGTAGGGCTCTGTGTGTCTAACATAACTTGTTAGTTAGCTATTACTTATGCCCGGTTTCTGAGGTGAATTTGTCGGTAGTTTATCTATTCATTAGCGGTATTAGTTCGATAATTGGGTGTACTAAAACGTGACAATATAAGAATATAAGCTAAATACCTATAAGTCCCGTTTATTGATTCCCTGACTCGTAATTGACATTATAGATGGCGCTGATACAGAAAGGAATGTACAAATTTACAGAAAATGATTATTTTATTCGTTATAAAATAGTTTAAAGCTCCATTTAATCACCCCCGGAAAATTCAGTAAGAAATGATTTTCATAAAACTAGTTAAATTATAGCAAAACATAATAACTTTATCCTAGATGAATCTGCACCAGTTAAACTTAGTTTATCTATAGTTTGTGTATAATCTTTAGAAACCGGGTATTAGTCGGTAGCATGTATTTACCAACTCATAAGAATGTTTGCTACAAGGGTGATAAAAAGCTTAAATTTACTTTAAGCCTTACTTAAAGATTAATGCCTTGTTTCTGAGGTTTTTTGTCTGTGGTTTATCAATTCAATAGCGCTACTGTTTGGTTAACGCTATTGAATAGATAAACTATCGACCAAAAATCAAGAGAATCGTCATCGAGAAACCGGCCATTACTTTAACAAAACGTACAGTTTCCAGAAGTGTCCGACAAATGTTGGTAAGTAAAATAAAATAAATAACTGTAAAGTGTCAGCCCTGCTAGATTGTTACCAGCTCCAGCACTCAGGATCGTCGGCCCACTTACCCACACGCAACTATAAGCTTTGTTTTATCTTGGACTTTTTGGGATGGATGGAACCACACTTCATCATCATCGTCTCACGTGAGAAAGCCTTATAGCCTCGGCCGAAATGCTCGTTTAACCGAACAAACTGGGGTCATAGAAAAGCGGCGTGAAATAGCGCTTGCGTTTTAATATTTTGCAACTCCTCGTTTTACGATTGTTCATGGGCGGCGCTTATCACTTAAAGGCAGGAGGGCTGTCTACTCGTCAGTGGCAAAGGAACCAGGGAATTATAAGGAAAGAGGGGTTTATAGGGAAGCCCTATAAGTTTATAGGGAATTTGGATGAGGGTATTTAAGTGTGTAGTACGGGGAGTGGTAAGTGAAGCCGATAAGAATGGAGTTATAGGAACCCCACGCCACTACTGCTCGTTTCTTATATCATAAAAGAAAATTCGAAATTCAATAATGTCAAGAAAATAGTTTAAAAATACTGTCTGTTGCCGCCTGGCACGTGTAAAACATCAAAAGCATTTTGTACAAGAGTTGCAGTACCAATGTAAAGCGTATTATTCAAATATTACAAACGTTTTGGCCGGTAGGGCCGAGTGTTAAAATTCCGCACACGTATGGACAGTCTACCTATCGGCGACTGCACACATTTACCGACAGACAAAATAACTAGCTCAGAATGTCGACTACATTCAAGGATAGTTAGTTTATGTTTTATTATTTATAGAAGAATATTTTTGGATGTCCTAATATTCGCATATTCGTCAACTGGTCCAATGCAACAAATTATTTAAATTAAATTGAGTACGGTCTGCAAATCAATGGTAGTGTTTAAATAAAAAAAAAGTATTATTATCCATTTATTAAAACAGCAATTCTGTAATACTTGATGCAATACTTAAGTATATTTAACGTTCTAATATGTTTATATTAATTATTTATTAGAATACTTATTGAAATGAGATCTTATTATATCACGAAATTTTAAATTAATAATTAATTTACCAAAAACTTTTCTCACTCTTTATTACGTAACGACGTCCGTGAACTTTTGAAAAACAGAGTGTATATGTAATTTTATTTTAGAGTTTTATAATATTTTTATAATGATTTAATAGATTTATTTATTTATGATAAACGATTTACCACATTATGCCATATACTCAAATCGTATCGAGAAAATCCATAAACTTTCTATAAGTCTAAAAGAGAAAGAAAATCCGAGAAAGAAAATGATTCATTTGGCATCTCTCCTACAAGCATGGTATGGTCAGTAAACTTCCTCATTATGCCGATAGGATTAAATATTTTCATCTCGACTCCCTTTAGGAGCGACGTAAATATCTGGAATTAATTTTTCTACACGAGCTTTTGACTGGTGCTCCGGATAATAAACTACTAAGTAAAATTGCTATTAATGTTCCCACGAGACTACCAAGAAAGAACAATTATAAACCGTTTCACGTTAACTTGCCAGAACCAACCTGGGCCAGTGTGCGCCGCTCAGAAGATTGTGTAGACCTTACAATGCTATCTAGATCCGACTGCCCTGATATTTGTATTATTTCCGACAGACTTAGTTCTTTTAAAAGTAAAGTTAAAAACAATATTAATAGCTAGTAATAAGCATCATAATAGAAACAGTAAATAAATTGTACATTTTTGTAGACGTGTTCTGTCATCTTAAGATTCTATTTTTGTTTTTATAATACTACTGTATTATTATGTCTGTCAAGCTCTGTGTGCTTTGTTCTTTTTGTCTGTTTTGTGAGAAGAACGTTCTTTTATCTATAAGTAATATATTGATTTAAATTTCAACAATGTACCAAATGCTGTCCTGTTGGTGAGTCAACAGAATAAAAATAAATAAATAAAAAGATACAACATTGAAAGATACGGATCGGACTAAAATCGGAATAGTTAAACATGTCCGTGGGCACAATGTTTAAAAAATGTATCTAACTACAAGGTACAACTGATTGTTTATTTCTGATATAACTGAATTATATGTTTTAGTTAAAAACAATAGAATATTAATGGGACGAGTTGACGAATAAAAATAATACAAAAAATTTACATTCATATTTCTCACCTCGTCCTTACTAAACTCAGTTCACTAATCTAACTGAAGAAATATTATAATAATTATAACGACCTGACATTAAAAGTGTGATAAACTCTTACAAAAGCTATCTATGTGACTATGGTTGCCTAAAGCTTTGCTCAATGATTTCTAAATCTGCGAAATCATATTCGAATAGTAAAAATGAACAAATCTATCTCATTATTGTTATAAATGTAACTTACAATTATTTCGTCTCACCAAAGTAACCTACTTCCCATACTGTGAAGTAATTTTGCGTTCATACAATAGTATGCTTTATTACAAATGACTTATTGTTTGTTATTATATGGAATTATCTTTTGATTCAGGATGCGACAAGGTAAATTCAAGATTTTTTATACTTTCAGACATGACAGTAATAAATATTTTTTGCAATGAATGCTTAGTGATTTATATTTCGGTAATCGTTTGTCAATTAAAGTGATATCTATATATATATACTTTATTGACTCGGCTTGTCTTATGCCCTTCCTCATGAATAACTCTATCTATTGCTGAAAACTGCATCGAAATCCGTTGAGTACTTAGGTAGATTATATCAAATCAAATCAAAATTCTAAGCGAACTGACAACGGGGGAGACTTACGAGTACACTGGACAACGAGTAACCCAGCCCATATTCTATCAGGGTACTGTACACATATACATTATACATTCATAATCCAGTAGGGTATCAGATTATAATGACGGCTTGCAGTCACAATACAATCATCAATGACCTGTCACTTTGATATCATATTATAATAACATAATACGAACAAGTTATGACAACAGTCAACTGCTTATGAGTTAGATTCCCTGGTAGCGTCTACACAACGCATTGCATTATGACGTAATATCAATGATTTCAAAAATTAGGAAGGTCTATGACATACATTTGACAGAACAAATCTTCCTACAGGAAAAAGTTACGCCATATTGATTTCACCATACCTCAAATGTCAAAATGGCCCCAAAAACCTCAAAACTATTTAAGCGAGGACAGTTTTTGCCTCGATATGTCTCGTCTAGATTATATACGTCTATGCGTTATATACTTTTAGAATAACAGTCGTAGTTTATTAAAACATTTTATTAATAAAGTAGGTAAGTACTTTATATCGTTTACTTTTTTTGATTTGGCCTGACCCTAAGTCGTAACAGTTCAAAGAAACGACAGTGCATATAGCTAATTTGAATTTTGCACAATATACTGACCGAGATACGTAGAACCGACCGCGCCCGGGAGCACTTCGTATGCCATGCCATCTTGCCGACACATTTTCTGCAACAAACACATTATTACGTATACATAATATTGCAATAAATTCCAATTCGTGCTTAATAAAATGTTCACGCATAATCGCCATCTAGCGGCAACTAAGGAACTACACAGCAAACACGCGGCCGTTATAGTTAGCGTTACGAAATATAGATGGCAGTAAACTCACTTGTTCTTCACAAATGTCCTTATTTCTTTGCTCCTGTATCAGATTTATGTTTTTCGTTTGCATCTTCCACTGCCAAATATTTTATTTTCATCTGTAACAATACATAGACTGATTGTAGTCACTATTTTTCGCGTTTCAGAATACATCGAATGAGGCGTATTTAATATGTAAAAAAATACTAATGACGCATAAGCCGTATTCAATGTTTACTATACAATAACCGTTCAGTAATATTTACAGCTTACAGCAGCTAGAGTCTTCTCGTGAAGCAGGCAGGCAAGATTGTAGCAAACTGTTGACAGTAAAATAGAGTTAATGTCTTTAGCTGCAACTAGATGGCGTTCTTATGAAAGTAATAGTTCTTAAAAAGTTTAATTTTAAAGTGATTTCAAAAAATGTTTTTGAACATTTTTATTAAAAAAAAAATCTTAAAAAAAAGAAAAAATTGGTGTGGGCCTCCACTTTCACTCAGGGGACTATAAAAATAGATTACAACCTATCAAATGCACCTGCAAAATTTCATGAAAATCGGTCAAACCGATTCGGAGGACTATCTGTAACAAACACTGTGATACGAGCAATTTTATATAATACTAGATGTTGCCCACGACCTCGTACACGCCAGCGGAAAACTCGCAGGCACCGTACATTTTTTCGCGATAAAAAGTTGCCTAAACCCTTCTAACTCTAATCTATATCTGTGTGAAATTTCATTAAAATCGGCCCAGTATCTTCGGAGCGCATTCAATGCAAGCAAAGATACAAACATACCATTCCTTTATATAATATTTACTAATATTATATAAAGGATACTTACTAATATTATATAATAGATATAAAACATGGCCGAACTCAGTAAATAATAATGTTTTGTACTTTGTTCTAAACAAGATCTTGTACTGTCCCTTTGTCGGGAGCCCTGAGGGCGGAGGAGTAATGAACGGGCGGCAGGAGCACGTGACGGGAAGTGCTTCCTCCCTCAGTACCCGCCAGTTCCCACGGTAAGTGAATTGGGAATATTCGGGAATTGTACGAGGTTGTTTGAACTAATTGATAAGGCTTTAGTGGGATTACTTGGGATGTGATTATTGTATACTACGAGTAGCTATCAGTGGCGAAGGCTGCTTCTCCGTCATAGGGAAGCCCTGAAGTCCTAGCCTGTATAACAGGTAGGGATTTGGATGACGGTCTTCAAAAGTGGTAACTGGTAAGTGAATCCGATAGGAATGGAGTTATAGGAACCCCACGCCACAGCTAGCGGTCCCGACACACGTTGTTATGTCTTAACTATGAGCTGGAATAAATAAATAATTACACCTACTTCCCTGAACTACCACAATCATTTCAAGACCAAAATTAGCCAAATCGGTCCAGCCGTTCTCAAGTTTTATCGAGACATTATAATTGCGATCCATTTTTATAAAGAACAAGATTATAGAGGATTATTATTTCACGTAACGCATACCATACATACATACGCCTTTGCTCTCGATAGCGTCTCGTCTCGTCTTAGGTCTCACTTTAGAGTTTAGACTCAAGAACCTAGCTCCTAGGTAAAATCCGTGAGATTTAGATTTTTGAGTAAAATAAACAAAATTAAATTATGTATATATATCGTTTTTCTGTGGAAATGACACGATGTATGAAATACGACTATTCCCTTAATACATTAAGAACGTGATTGTGCTATATAAGCACAGGTAAATACATGTGCGTCCATCTATTACATTTCTTAGGAACAGTTCACACCTCCTTGATTTGGTTCCGTGATAAAAACAACAATTAACATTATTGCCTTATAAATGTTAATTGTATGATTTTCCATGTTTTTTCACAGTAAAACATTTAATAAATAACATACGAGATAACAGTATGCCGAAGCCCAGAAAATATGTCCCACGCCCAACAATGCCCAGCGGTGGGAACGCGTTATGGGACATTGGAAACCGTTGATTAAATGGTGTAAGTTAAGTTATTCATATGGGAAATCGTGCTGACATACAATTATAAGTATGTGTAGAAATAAGAGAGATGGCTTGCCTATTCATTTTTATGGAATAAAATCGAGAAACTGGCAGACGTATCGCCTGATCATTCCCGCTTATGCTGGATGCAATACACACCAGCACGTGTAGTATAAACAACCAATTTTTTTTTATAATGATAGCCATATACTATACCAGGGATTCCCAAAGTGTGTTCCGCAGAAGGCGGAATGCGCACACGATGTCACGTTCAACACCTAGTAATATTATAAAGAAGAAAGATTTGTTTCTTTGCATTTAAGCTCTAATATCTCTATAATAAGCTCCGATACTACTGAGCCGATCTTGATGAAATTTCACACGAATATAGAGTACATCGCGGGCAAGAATATAACTTTTCATCCATAAAAAGTACAGTGTTCCCGTGGGATACTGCATTTACGTAAGCGGGCAACATCCAGTAACAGTTTCGATTTTTAGCAGACACTCCGCGTGCACGTGCATCACGTGCATCACCCGCGACCACTTGTTATTATTTTTTTAATGTATTAAAAAAAAAACAGAGTAGGTCATTTAAACAATAACAGCGATAGTTATTACCTGCCCTGGGAAAAGTGGTTACGACTGGTCCATGAGTGCATTCGGCTAATGGTAGTGGGCTGAGATAGTGGGTACTAGATCTCATCGCGGTTTATTGTAGCTTTTAATTGATATTAACTGTTAAACCGTTCCAAATGAAATTTTAATTCAGCCACCTTAAAAAAACATGGGCTTAGGAAAGAAAATGTTTACACAGTATAAAATGAATCCGCTCCCTTCCCTGTTCGCTTAGAATTTAGATCTTTTAAACTACTCAACGGATTTTAATGCAGTTTTCAGCAATAGACAGAGTGATTTAAGTAATCATAATAATAATGGACGCTTAAAGTGTAAGATTAAAGTGATCTATAAAACATAAAAATAATTATGAAAAAACAGCACAATGATATATTTAAATTTTTTTACTATACATAAAATGTAAGTATTTTAGGTCGCCCTGTGGTCCAAAATTTTTCCATAATAATTCATATAATTTTTAAGATTCAAATGTATAAATCAAATAGGGTTCTTAAGCCTCCTAGATAGAAAAAAATGTTAATGTTATGACAGATCGCGTCGAAACGTCGCGTCATAAGTTCAAGTTAAGTTGACAGTGAATCACCAGTGTAAATACCGATGACGCTGAAGCCGTGTTCACATTCCCCAATGAGGGTTTTTAAATTCGTGACATCTGACAGCTTTTTGAAACGACAAGGGCCGTCGTGATACCGAGCGCCGCCTGGTGACAGAAAAAGTATCGAAAATTCTTATCGATCGTTTTATATACTACTTACGTCACCAGATGACGCTTTGTGTGGGTTGGGTCTGCCTCCTGACGGCAGAAAAAATATCAAAAACCCGCATTAACATACTTGTACTGATACACTACAAACGCGAATGAACAATTACGCGGGAATAAACGATAAATTATGATAGCGGTTTCGATTACCTTATTTTGGAAGCTATCTAGAATCTTCTAGTTTGTTACGATCGTTTTCTGTTGATTTATCTACGGAAAATTGTTGATTTGTAGATTTTGGTCTGAATTTTCAGATTACTACATTTTATCCAAGCGGCCATTAAAATCTCGTAGATTATGCTGAACTAATACGGCATATTATTATGACACGCATGAAAACTAATGTATCTAAACATTCGCATTAGAATATTCCCCGTGGACTGTACCGATGCCGACGTGTTTCGGTCGTGGCGTGCGGCTAATAACAAAGATGTTATTGAACTCGTGGCGATTTTCGACGCGCCAGCGGCGAGGTAGCCGCGTAGCCTGCGGATACAGCCTTCACGGAGTCTAGTGTACGGGGGTATTCATACTACATGCATAAATCCCCTTAAACCTTTACATAGGTCGTGTAGAGAAGCCTTCACACCTGCTGCTACGTAGATAAATCCTTGGACTATGTAAAGGAGGCTTTGCATTGGCTAAAACTACATCAGAAGCTACATCTAGTAACTATTTGTGATCCTATTTCGGTCCGCGCGCTGTCTCACACGCTCGCTCGCGATAGACGGGTGTGTGAATGCGACACCGCGCGGACCGAAACAGGATTGCTATCGTAAATAGTTACTTAAAATTTAGATCTGGGCCCCAATTCTCGTACCTCGTTTCTCGGTTCGATTAACGCGCTGACTCATTCGCAAATGCATCAAGTCATGCGCGCGCGAGCGGACAGACTGACAACCGAACCGAGATTCGATGTACGAGAATTGGGGCCCTGATTCGCTCTTGAGCCTTTGATCTTAGATAAAACATATAAGTAGGAAGGTAGTTAAATGATAGGCGCTTTAATTAACATCAACAAAAAGCCATCGTAACAAAACTATCTATTAGGTTATTACATATGAAATTGGCGTTTTGCAAAGAAGGAACATATTTTAAACATAAATATATATATATATATATATATATATATATATATATATATATATATATATATATATATATATATATATATATATATATTTATTTATTTATTAAATAAGGGGGCAAACGAGCAAACGGGTCACCTGATGATAAGAAACTACCGTCGCCCATGGACACTCGCAACATCAGAAGAGCTGCAGGTGCGTTGCCGGCCTTTTAAGAGGGAATACGCTCTCTTCTTGAAGGTTTGCAGGTCGTATAGGTCCGGAAATACTGCTGGTGACAGTTCGTTCCAGAGTTTTACAGTGCGCGGCAGAAAGTTACGCGAAAAGCGCACGGTGGAAGACTGCCACTCATCAAGGTGATGAGGATGGTATGTTTTTCGCGTGGGACGATGGCGAAAAGTTGCAGGTGGTATGATTCCGAATAATTCCTCAGAGCACTCCCCGTGATACAACCGATAGAGGTTGCAGAGTGAAGCTACATCTCGGCGTAATTCCAAGGGGTCCAAGCTGTTTGAAACACTATGGCAGTCAACAACTCGAGCGGCCCTTCGTTGGATACGATCCAGAGGGAGCAGTTGGTATTTTGGCGCCCCTGCCCAGAGATGAGAACAATATTCCATATGAGGCCGAACCTGCGCCTTGTAGAGTTGTAGGCGTTGGTCCGGACTGAAGTACTGTCTCGCTCTGTTAAGAACACCAAGCTTCTTCGAGGCTAACTTGGCCTTACCCTCTAGATGATATCGGAACTGGACTTCGCTCGATATGTTGACGCCAAGTATCTCAATGCTAGGGGAGATGGTCAAATATGTGCGCTCGAAACGAGGATATACGACCATTGGTGACTTTTTAGTGGTGAACGCGCAGACTTGTGTCTTGGCGGGGTTGAATTGGACTAAGTTACGTCTACCCCATTCAGAGACTTTCTCCAATGAATTCTCTATTTTAGACACAAGTTCGTTTCGACTCTCAATGACATTTAGCCGAGAAATATGGGGGGAGCCGGTATATACAGCATCACCTGTACTATCATCCGCATAGCAATGAATGCCGTTGGTCTGTAACATGTCATTGATATGCAGTATGAATAGGGTAAGCGATAGCACACAGCCCTGAGGGACACCAGCATCAATTACGACCTTTATGCTTCTATCTGCTAAGAAACTAGTGACCCACTTACATAATTTCTCGGGCAGCCCGTATGATGGAAGCTTTGATAGCAGCGCTTTATGCCAAACCCGATCAAAGGCCTTCGCAATGTCCAAACTAACAGCCAGCGCCTCTCCCTTCGACTCAATTGCCTGAGCTCAACGATGAGTTAGGTACGCCAAGAGATCACCAGCCGAGCGACCCTTACGGAACCCGTATTGTTTGTCGCTTAGTAATCCCTGGCCGTCCAAGTATCGAAAAAGCTGGCTATTGATAATGGATTCCATTATCTTCGAGAAGAGAGAGGTTATAGCGATTGGTCTGTAGTTGGAAGGATTTGAGCGATCACCTTTTTTGGGGATCGGGTGCACCAAGGCTGTCTTCCAAGAAGCCGGGACGATGCCAGAAGAGTAGGAGAACCGAAAAAGACGCGTCAAGACCGGAGCCAACTCTGGAGCACACTTTTTCAACACAATAGGAGGGATTCCGTCAGGCCCACTCGACTTTTGGATATCAAGGGAACGGAGGGCTTTTCGCACTGAGCGCTGATGAAACCGTATATCCGACATGATGCTCGTGCATCGCGGTACGGTCGGCGGTTTCTGCCCACCGTCATCCAGGGTCGAGTTTGACGCAAAGAGCTTGCCCAGAAGATCGGCTTTGTCCTTTGCGTCCTGGGCCAACGATCCATTTCCTACGTGTAGGGATGGTAGGGTTGGCTTGCAGAAATTTACTTCAATAGCTTTGGCCAGAGACCAGAATGCACGGGTTCCCGAGGGGAGGCGCTCAAGTCTCTTACCAATTCTATTGACGTGCTGTTTCTTTGCCCGAGTGATCTCTTTCTTGAGGGACCTAGAGGCAAGGTTGTACTCCTTTTTATATGTGCTGGTATTTAAATCCCGAGCAGACACTGCATTGGCCCAGGATTGGTAAGCCTCCTGCTTCCGGCGAGAAGCTTTTTTGGGGGATGAACCAAACCAGGGACGAAATCTGCCGCCAGTTGGCACTACAGAGGACAGAATGAAAAGTTCCATCCCTTGCATCACCACATCGGCAACAGAGTTGGCAGTGTTGTCGGGATCATCCGGCGAGAAGCACACGTTCCCCCAAGGATAGGATGCAAAAAACAACCGCATCCCATCCCAGTCTGCTGACTTGTAGTGCCACACACGACGGTATTTAACAGCACGCTGTCGTAACTTACGACGGTAAGTCGCACAGAACTCCTAACAAGGCAGTGATCCGATGTACCAAGTGGTGCGATTACGGATATTTGGTAGCCGTCAGGTTTTGAAGTCAGCAGAAGGTCCAACAAGGAAGCATTCTGACCATCCACATCTGGGATTCGCGTAGGCGTAGTGACCAGTTGTGTCAAGTCGTTCGCTAGGGCAAAGTTGCAGACAGATCTCCCCGCATGATCAGTTTTACTGGAATTGAGCCAGTCGGCGTGGTGGGCATTAAAGTCGCCAAGTATTATGATGGGATCTGCCGCTGCACAAAATCTGAAGCAGCTTGCAGGTGTTCCAAGAGTCGGTCCGTCTCGGGGTCACCACTATGGGACCTATATAGGCACGCATAGACGCGAGGGTGGTCGTCGCAATCTATGCGGAGCCATAATGTTGACAGGTCCCTGTCCTCAAGATTGCTGAGGCGGCGAGAGCTGATATCATCTCTGACATACACACACATTCCAGCTTTGGACAGAAAGGAGTGCTCGAGAGAATACCCTTATTTAATCAAAGTTTAAAAAAAAAACCCATTGATATCTATGCACTTTTGCCATCTCATAGGTAGTTCATTGATTCCTTTACTAAAAAAACCATTCGGGCAGGAATCAATAAAATCTTTGTGTGTGTGTGTTAGTGTTGTTACTATAATAGGTGGGCTGAGGTAGTGGTGTGTGTTAGTGTTGTTACTATAATAGGTGGGCTGAGGTAGTGGTGTGTGTTAGTGTTGTTACTATAATAGGTGGGCTGAGGTAGTGGTGTGTGTAAGTGTTGTTACTTTTATGTATTTCTAAGCATTCTTTTAAAATATGTATAAGCTTTCCGCACACCTTCCACATATACTTTAACTGTGCCAAATATCGGACTCCTCCATTCGTCCAATTTTCGCATAATTGTACTGAAAGTTTTTGCTTCACGTTCTAATATAAATAATAATGATTAGTGATACCTATAAAATTTAAGTATTAATCTAGTGTGTCAGCCTCCTTAGAGATCATGGAGGTGAAACACAAACCGGGCCGGTTAAAGTTTAATCTCAATTTAACGGACGGTTAGTAATTACTGAACCTTTTTTACTACGCGTTAGGGCGTGGAGGGTAATATGTACAGTCGGACAGATTTCATCTTCCATATCTAATAACAAAATGGTGAGTAGTTTTGGAGAAAAGATAAAGGAATTTTAATTCGTTATGCTAGTCATGCACGTAACGGCATACGTTTTAGGTAAGCTGTACAGGTAAATCGGAGCGTGCATGCTGCACATCTGTGCAAGATTCCGTACAGCATCAGCTCAAGCTTACCTTCATAACTGTGCATGCAAAACTGTCAGGTAAACCCTTACGTGTATGGCAAGCTTCACACTGTTTCAGGCTGGGTCTATATGTTCCAGACGGGTTCTATACGGACGGAGAAAATTCAGAGCATTGAAAATAGAACTCTGGACTGATACAATAGAGTTTAAAATCGAGCACATGAGTGTCGAATTGTCAGATTTGAAATTGTCATTTGACTAGACACTCGTGTGTTCGATTCTCAGCTCTATTGTATTTGCGCAGAGTTATATTTTCAGTGCTCTGAATTTACTTACTTACGGATTCCGGACAATAAAGGTCTGGCCTTATATATTGTAGTAATACTATGTAAGCTCACTTAAGTTGGTCATAGCTCATACTTAATGATCTACAATACAATACAATACATATTGTATATACATATAACAATTCATATTGTATTGTATTGTTGATCAATAAGTATGAGTTATGACCAACCTAAGCGAACTTTTAATGTAGGAAATAACCTAAAGAAAACAAAAAATTGTTAAATGAAAATTGAATTTTTATAAATTTAAAAACATAAACTTAATTTAGTGAAGATTTTCCTTGATTTTCTTTGAATAATTAAAACTTGGTCATCCTCGTAGATACCACGATAAGTTTCCCAAGCTTTCCAATAAGATCGCTTTTAAATTTTAATGGATAAATCTGTATTTTTTAAATACTTTAAGGTCAAATCAATTATACTTCATAATGTTCACATTACGCGTGTAATTATTATATTGCATATCGTTTAAAAAGTCTTTAAAAGAATCCTTACCAAAGAATTCCATCCATTTGTAATGGTCCATAATTTGAACCTAAACTCGAAAATGGTCATTGCCTTCGAGTGGCCACTTGGCCACTTGGACTTATGACCTTAATTGTACTCCAAGAGTCAGTAATTACATCCTATACTTTAAAGGAGCAATTCTTGTATATTTATAATCGGAATCTCTAAAACGGCTGCAAGTATTTCCATGAAATTTATAGTTAGTATAGACATGATAATATTGTAGTGGTAACTTGCAATGTACCGACTGTAGTTCACGTCATCGTGTGTGTGTGTGTGTGTCGTCACATCTCCGTAACTGCGCGGACTGTCCGGTACCACAGCTGTTTAGTATGCGCACCACCACCGATGCCCACTTCGAAATAGTAGTAGGCTATTTGAGGTCATGTTATTGGAAGGATTTTATAACAGCTCATACATTCCAACACAAGAATGTAATAACTATTATATTAATACGTGAAGCAGAAACTTTCAGCGCAGTTTTACGAGTACGGAACCGAAGGAGTATGAAATGAAAACTTATATGTAGGAAGGTGTGCAGAACGTTGAGGTATGTCAATCTCGCACAACATTTACATTTTTAAAATTTTTTTTCTATCTAAGAGGCAAAAGAACCCATATAAAGTTCAAACTTAAATTTAAACGAATTATTATGTGCGAATTTCGATTAGAGGGCGAACTTATGAAGCTTTTACTGCTGTCAGGAAAGCCACAAGTCCTTTGCTAAAAGAGGGCTCCGTGCGAGTTTCTTACGCCGGTTCTTCTCGGCGGGTTAGTTCTCGAACTGGTGGCATCACGCGGGGACAATTCCATAAGCGTGGCTTAGTAACCTATATGGGAATAAAACTTTTTTGAATTCTGAATTTGAAAACAACTATATTATTATGTACTTATTTCTTCAGGAGCCGCACGTGTTCCGTGCCCCTTTTCATTATGGTTTCAAGTAATGTGAGAGTGTAATGTACCGGGACAACTCATTAAAAGTTTCAGCCACTGGGCCCAGTTTCGGGCCCACATTGAACCTCCACCATCCATCAACCATTAGATCAAATTTGTTTTCGGGGTAAACTTTTACAAAACAATAACCGCAAGAATTAGACGGGTGAAGGTGCTTAGCAGGAATTTATATGGATTGCGTCATTTATTTTGAATTTTGCCAACAATAACAATTTTATTATTGCACGTCTTATCTTTAATTACACTTAATTATTTTCTTTTCCATTTATTGTCGCTGTCGCTCGATATAAAAAAGTATTAAGTAAGCAGCGACAAAGCTTCCGAATAAGCTATCGGCCACTCATTAGATGATTGTGAAACAGTTTAGTATAAAGCTTTTTACTTTGTGAACATTTAAGCTTTTTATGTTATGCAATAATTTTCATACAACATTACAAGAATTATAATTAACTCTTCTAGAAAAGTTTACTGTAATAGGTAACAAGACAGACAGACATACATATAGTATTTCATCTTGCTACGCCGTAGCACTCATAAACAACTCTATTTCAAAGTTTTAAATAGAACTTTACTTACTATTAGTAAGTACTTACTAAGTTAGTAAGGTAGGAGTAAAGAATTCTACTACTGTTATAAATCTGAAAATTTGCGAGGACGGATGGATGTATCGATGGATGGATGTATCGATGGATGGATGGTAGGATGTATGTTATTCTTTCACTCAAAAAGTACAAAACGGATTTTGATGAAATTTTGTGCACTGTAGTTTAAGCTCTGGATTAACACATAGGCTGCTTTTTATTTCGAAAAGTATAGTGTTCCGTAGCATACTGTATTTAAGCGGGCGGAGTCGCGGACAAAAGCTAGTAAATTATATACCTAAGCACACTTTTATTTAGATCTATGTTATGTATGTGTTTACGATACGACCATAGTATATTAATACTGTAATATTATATCGTAATGTATCAGCTAACATTAAAGAACACCTACATAATTATTTCCCGTCAAAAGTAATAAACCAAAACATAAGCAATTATTTTTTAAATTATTCTAAATTACAATACTAATTCAAGGTGTTATTACACAATATTATTACTTATTATATTATTATACTCACACATTTATACACAACACATACACACACACCACACAAGCACTATTAAGTATCAGCACTTCACTCGCGTGCGTGGCCTGCGCGCGCGCACTGCACACTGCGCGAGCCTCAAGTTCTACGAACAGATTTGAATTTCAAATCTTGGAAATTTTGGTTCAGCATTAACTGCCAAGGTTATAATTGATCATCGCCTTATTTTGAATGATAGTAAAAAGGTCGAACGATGTTATGATTTTTTTAATTTTGAGGTGCATGTGTTACAGTCAAACCTCAAAACTCCGGCGCTCCTCGGTTTGACCAGTCAATGCTCACTCCAATTCTCGTAATTAACTTACACTTTCAATTTACTTTTGTTGAATTATAAATGAATCGTCTTGATATCGTAAACAGATTTTTGGAGTTTGGAGTACTTTGGACCAATCAAAACGTTTTACGTTGGTTTGACGTCTATAAGATTACCATTATGCAGTTTTAACTTAACGGAACTGGATCGCAAATTCGTAACTGTATTATCGCAGGATTTTGGTTTGACTTGACGTCTCAGTCAAAACCCGAGTAATTGAGGTTTTTTGGCCTTTGACTCCAGTCCGCCAGTCGCTCTAAGATCGACTAGACAAAGCCCTGACTAAAACACTTTCGTCAAAGGCCGAAATCGGAAAGTTTTTCGGAGTTTGCCCAAAGGCTTTGGTCAAACCTAGATGTTCCTATCTTTTCAACCAAACGTCGATTATAAAAAAATATATCTGTTTCGGGCTTTGTCTAGTCGATCTTAGAGCGACTGGCGGACTGGAGTCAAAGGACAAAAAACTTCAATTTCTCGGGTACCTAGGAAGAAGTAATCATTCCGAGAAGAGACTGCATATCGACCTTTGACACAATACACATGTACACATTGGGAAAACGGTACAGAAATAAAAACATATAGGTACGCGCTTTATTTTTAAACAAATGTAAACTATAGTATATAGGCGTGGTGTGTATTAATATAATATTATTATTTTATAATATATCCGTTGTCTGATACACGTTACACTGTTACATAATGACAAAAGCAAGGGTCAATGTAATTATTGACATTGACAGATGTCATGAAGTAAAGCCTATCGAGTTAGTTTATTTTAGTTGGCCAAAAGGCTATACATAGTGTAGACGTATATTTGTGTTAGACATATCTCATTTGTAATAAGTATCTGTGTTAAGCACCAATAAAGGAGAATATAAGAATTGCTGCTGTATTTTTATCATCACCACTCAAGCGTAAGAAGGACTTACATATCAAGAGGTCGTAGCCTGCTACAACACAAGTTCTACTTGATTAGATCGACGTGATATATATTATATAATTTTGTATTAAAAATGCCTTTGTATATATTTTTATGTGTGTGTGAATAAAGAACGAATTTGAATAGTATATAACGACCTCTGTGACTCAGTCGTTGAGCGCGTTAGTGCTCAAGCCGGGGTTCGCGGGTAAGGAATACGCCGAAGGAGCAAAAAGTTTTTCTGTGTTCCTAGGTCATGGAAGTGTATTAAATATCTGTAAAATATAGTAAAAACCTTGAATATATGTATAGTATAAAGTATTAAATATACTTTCAGTTGTCTGGTCCCAGTAACACGTTCGTCAGATACTTAGCACGGGGTCAGATTGTCGTGGTATGAAGAGTCAATAGATATTTGTTTTTTTTTAAATTATTCAGTTGTAGAACATTTTTTTTAATAAGTTATAAGAGTTAGTTATGATCTGAAAAGTAAATCGTATATCAGGTGCGAGTCGAGCTCGCACACGAAGGGTTCCGTACCATTATAACAATATTTTACATGTTTACTTATTGTTTAGTTGTATTTTACGAAGTTTTCCAATTAAGCGTATTTTACAAGTTAAGTGTCTATAACTCCTGAACTAACAAAGTTATAGTTTTCCCTCAAAGTTCTTTACATGGACTACCGACAATTGTATTTTCAGATTTTTCGAAAAAGGCAATTAGGTTTTAGAGGAGGTGGGACGCCCTATTTCAAAAAAAAGTCTTAGTAACCTTCCAGTGTTTTAATAGACCTATCTAATGGTTCCGCACAGTCTACACACTATGGGGTAGACGCGGGACAAAAACTTTACGTGTAGACTGTTGGGGAATCCCAAAACAATATATTTTTCGTGATTTTATGTCTGCACTTGTTATTGTATATATTATGTCTATTAAGTGTCTATTAAGTGATAAATAGACATAATATTTTCACATATTCAAGGTTCCGGTTACTTGAGATTACTATATCCCGATGTAAATAAACGCAAGATTTCGGCCACCTCAAATATCTTATCCAAGTGAGTGAGGCCGCGGAATAGAAATTATTTAAATCTGAATATTCGGGATATTCAGATTTAAATAATTTCTATTCCGCGGCCACACTCACTTGGATAAGATATATCAGTCCATACCGTACTAGAATTACTAAATAATATGCAAGGAAAACAATATAATTTAATCGTGTGTACACAATTACACAGCCAGTTATAAGTTTCATAACTTTTAATATGAAATTTTCGAGTTACATAATTTTTTTGCTGGTTTAATTGTTGTAACTCGGGTACACACCTACCTTTAGACAAAATTTGAATCTTTTCACTGAATGACAATTGTAAGAACTTGTTATTTTTAATTTTTAATAAACACACATTATCAACGTAAACCCTTACAATCAAATAACATTTAAAAAAAATCAACAAACGCAAAAACAAATCACTACAATTATTATAGAAACTCAGTAAGCAACTGTTAAATGTACACACTTTCAAATGTTAAAATGTTTTTCTTTTAAGAACAGGAGCGATAAATAAACAGGAGCGATTAAATTGTAAACAATGTTTATCACATGAAATATGCAATATGGCCCCCGCGAAACACAAAATGTTTCTTATATTTAAATAAATAAAACCTTACTAAACAAAAATGCATAATGTGCATACATGATTCATTAGATTCACGTCGATTATTTTTAGGCGGATTATAGGCAACGAATAATTTCCGACAAGCCAGTTCGGCGGTTTTCGGAAGCGATCGGATAGCCGAACGGAGCTCCCAGCTCGGCTCGGCGTGGTTCGGCCATCGCCTGCCGCATGAGTTACCGCTATATAATCATGTCGATATTCATGGATGTGTGCGTTTGCGAAGTATGAAAATTACACACACATGCGATGAGTTTTTCCTGCAGGACGCACCGGCATGAGTTGCTATTTATAAAATATTAGGCGTTTTTAAGTTATTATATTTTTTTAATTAATTTATTAACTATTAATTAAAGTCATCTAAAACGTACGAACATTTTATTAAAATATCTGTGAATGGACAACTAAAGCACTGCATTTCTGCCTACAAGGAGCGCACGCCCCTGCCCAAAAGGTGGTTGTTTCAGCAGTGAGTTACCTACTTTATTAAGAAGATTACTATTAATAGTTAATAAATTAATTAAAAAAATATAATAACTTAAAAACGCCTAATATTTTATAAATAGCAACTCATGCCGGTAAGTCCTGCAGGAAAAATCATCGCATGTGTGTGTAATTTTCATACTTCGCAAACGCACACACCCATGAATATCGACATGATTATATAGCGGTAACTCATGCGGCAGGCGATGGCCAAACCGAGAGCCGAGCCGAGAGCTTCGGTTCGGCTATCCGATCGCTTCCGAAAACCGCCGAACTGGCTTGTTGGAAATTATTCGTTGCCTATAATCAGAGTATAAATAATAAGACGCGAATCTGATGAATCACGTATGCAAATTATGCATTTTTGTTTAGTAAGGTTTTATTTGTTTAAATAGAAGAAACGTTTTGTGTTTCGCGGGGGCCATATTGCATATTTCATGTGATAAGCATTGTTTACAAATTAATCGCTCCTGTTTATTTATAGTTTTCTTAAAAGAATTTTCATTTTAACATTTGAAAGTGTATACATTTAACAGTTTCTTACTGAGTTTCTATAATAATTGTAGTGATTTGCTTTTACTAGTGCGTTTGTTGATTTTTTTAAAATGTTATTTGATTGTGAGGTTTGCATTGATAATGTGTGTTTATTAAAAATTAAAAATAACAAGTTCTCACAATTGTCATTCAGTGAAAAGATTCAAATTCTTTCTAAGGTAGGTGTGTACCCGAGTTACAACAATTAAACCAGCAAAAAAAAGAAAGGATTGTGTGGTTTTATGAAACCACGGTAAAAGTGAAACTTTTTTTCACATTATAGACATTTAACTAAACATTTTCGGAATAATATTCCATTAAGGGTATAAAAATCGCTTCATCAATCTTAATTTTATAGCACTGGCACAAATGAGTACTAGTCTATACACTACACGGTCAGCTGATGCGAACTATAGGCGCCGCCATATTGGCCTTGGCTGCTCTGACGAGCGCCTTTCACTTTATCCCTACTCCGCAGCCGACCGTCTCGCGACATGCAACACACAGACGAAAAAGTTTGAGACGATGTAAACAAAGTTTCACTCTAATGTAACTCGAAAATTTCATGTTAAAAGTTATGAAACATATAACTGGTTGTGTGGTTGTGTACACACGATTAAATTATATTGTTTTCTTTACATATTATTTAGTAATTCTAGTACAGTGTGGACTGATTCGGGATATTCAGATTTAAATAATTTCTATTCCGCGGCCTCACTCACTTGGATAAGATATTTGAGGTGGCCGAAATCTTGCGTTTATTTACATCGAGATATAGTAAACTCAAGTAACCGGAACCTTGAATATGTGAAAATTGAAGCTGACTGACTGATGAGTAGTTATAATATTTTAAAATATGCTTATTATTTTACTTATTAGAATTTCTTCCGCCGCGACGATCGATCGCTGTTTTGTCTGCGTTGCCGTAGAAGATGTACATGAATAGTAGTACATCTAAGACTTGCTCTGTTGGCATGGTTTCGACTTAGAGATTCGTCGCTTGGCTGTAGCTATGCTAAAAATCTATAAACGAAAAAGTTTTTGTGACCGAGTACTTCGCCGCATACCCAGTGTCATAATCCTGTGCACGCCTCTGCTTTTGGGGTGCTAAAAATAATAAAGAAAAATTGTTTAGTATAAGATAATCATGTTATAATTTCTTTAAATAAATGATATTAAAATAAATACCTTTAAAGTATGCACCTCGTGATAATGAGGTCAACGGGTTACGGGACGTACCCTCCAGACGGAACCTTGCATAATGTGAGTCACTCGTAGAACTTATGTTGCATCTATAATTTATTTTGTAAAACATGTTTCCGAATGCACAACAAAATTTGGTTTGCTAAAATAATGCCACGTAAAGACCACGTTTTATTTCAGTTCTAACCCTTTTCTAACCTCTTTGGAATTATGACAGTTAACACTTGACACAACTTTTTTTTTTTGTTATTTCCTTTTTTTTATAATGCTTAAAGGCTGCGATATATCTTTATTCAATTTCTATGACTAACACTAAAATTGTGTGATTTATTTAATTATTAGTTAATTTGTTATGATTAATAATTATTGATATTCCTAAATGATTAACTGCATTTCTATATTTAATTTAATTCCAATCTGTTGCTTAAATTTATAAATGTCAACTTCCCACACCTAACTCCTTGCATGTTCAGGATATTTTGGGCGCCATTGTGATGGCAGAATGTTGGTTCCTAGCTATTATAATATTTTTAAGACTTTATGTATACCACGTTCTTGTAATAAAGGATTGATTGATTGAAAAACTGACAAATTTCACGTCTAAACACTTACAGATTGTGTCGCGGTGCACTTTTTTTTTCAACAAATCGCGGATGTTAAGCACCGTCGCAACAATAAATCTGCAATTTGCGAACGCACACTGGATCAACCTCGCCATTATATAAGATTTGATAAGCCACAAGTACTGGCAAAGGAGCACTGTTATCGCCCAAGAACGATACGCGAAAATATTAATTTTTAATTTTATTAAATTAAAAAGTACTCTAATTTTAACCGAGGGAGCTGCCATCTAGTTGGGATCCAGTAATAAATAAAATAAAATTTAAGTGAAAAGTACAGCGGAGATTCAAGATAGTTATATATAAGAGAATATAAGATACTGGAATACAAATAATAATTGAAGAATGTTCGGGTACTTTGAACAACTTCAACATATGGGACAACTGTCACATCAGTCCTCCCGTGACCACGGCTGCTGGGAAGTAGCCGAAACGTCAATCTTAGGGGCCCCATATACGATCCGGTTTTCCTTCAGCTCGGCCTGAACTGATGCAAAATCGTATCGTCTGTGTGCAATTTCGAGATCGCATCAGTCGGCCGGATGGACTGAAGCGATTCGATCCAGTGTTGCCAGCTCTATTTTTGCGAAAACTACTAAAATAAAACTGTAAACTATAAAAAAGCTACTAAACTTAGGAATCCGTAAAGCCCCCAAAAAAACATAGCATTTTAGGTTTTGTTATCGGAAAAAAATATTATTTTGAATTTTATTATAAATTTTACCGTTAAATTAAAATATACTAGGAAATATTACGTATATTATACTACTATTATACTCTTTCCTACTAAAACACTAGTAACAACTAAATTCCTACTAAGAAAGGAATAAAATACTTAATTTAGTAGTAAAAATTTGTACTACTAAATTAAGTATTTTATTCCTACAGATTCCTACAGAACTGACGTCAGTTCTAACTGAAACGATCGGCCTCTCGTCTGTGGAGGCCTTTAGATTCTCAAACGAAAATTGACGTGAAGTTAATAGGATCTAGGATCGTTGAAATGTATTGAAATCTTGATCTCAGATAGCTGAAATGAGATTAAGATTGATTATTTTAATTTCGGGCGTAAAACAATGAAAAATGTTCGCCGCAAACATAAGAAATTCAACAAATTCACTACCTCATTAAATAACTTTCCGCCTTTACAGGCACAATTAGGTACACTACAAATAAGTGCCGTTATTTTGTACAAAACTTGGCGAAAAATCAGACAACTCCAACCTTTTGCTTTGTGACAAATTAAAAATGATACAACCTTAAACAAACTTTGTATTCCACAGATTAAAGTACATTTTCCGATGTTTTCATAAATATTTTCAGTACAGCTCGGCTCGAAGGCTGTAAAGGATATGAAACAAATATGGTAATATAATGCGAATATTGCCTGTGGAATGAGTAGGTTCTAATCAAAGTATAGGCCAGGCCATGGCCGCGTGGCCTTGTAATGTGCCACCGGAGGGGCTCCGCTAAGACGACGTAATATAACTTGTAATAACATTCTTGTTTAGTGGGATATTACATTGTCAAATATCTCCGATCATCTAAATGATCATATATTTATTCCAATATAATTGACTATTTGAGTCATATCTGTGTATTACACTATCAAAGTTCTTTGATCCTATTTTACGTCATATGTAATTACAATGGAGAACGCGTCGGTGGTGTGCGCTACTATTGCTTCGGCAGTGTCCGTTATTTAACTATTAAAAAAGAGTCTCAACACTCCAGTCAAAGGGCGGCGCCATTACAAAGCGATTGCAGTACAAAATAAGATCAGTGAAAGAAATAAATATAAGATTTCAGGTCAAAATAGAGTCGGGCTCAGGCATGGGACTCGAGCTCGACTCGACAGATTGATGACAGGTATTGATGTCAGGGTTACCAGATCTCAGAGAATTCGATTTGCCAAAAGACATCGACGTTTTTAGTATAGCTTGTTTTTTGTTATTTCAGCAAGATTATGCAAGTATATAATTAGAAAAAGAACTACCTACATTACATTATTTGAAACATATTATCGAACAAGAAATTAAAAACTCTTTTTTTATATTAAATAACTGGCAACACCTGTTTCTATGACCGTATTGGATCCAATCTCTCAGCAAATGTCAAAAATCTATGACCAAGGAGAAAATGAATCATATGTCTATATTACATTAGCCAATATCATTGACTCATAGATCTATGATCCAAGATAAATGATAGTGTAATATGCCCCTAATACTTTCATATGAATATTAGTCGAGGGGCGCTCTTCGTGCCCTGGGAACTTAATTCTATGCGTTTGTCTCCGTTCACTTGTAATTGTGCTTCTAACATTTTATATTTCATATTTTATTTACAAGATATTATTTAGCGACGAGCTGGACGCACACCAGCCAGGCTGGCCAGCGGTGGCTCATAACAGAGATACCTGGAAGACATTGGGAGAGGCATTTGCACAGCAGTAGGACAGTCTAGGCTATTAATATATATTATTTAACTTGCAATCTTTGTATGTATGTTAGGTTAAAATCAATAAAACATATCATTTTAATTGAAAATACAGAGGGCCAAGGGGCATGATGAAAATTCTTCTTTGAAAATGCACTCACGTTTCTGTGTAGCAATAAAATTACTTAATGAATTAGAACCTTAACTTGTCTACAGATTGTGTGCAATTAGTTGTTCGGTTGTGTGCCGTATGCACAAATTACAAAATGACTAGAGGCAGAAGATAAGCTTTTGTACTATCAGGGAATCTAATTAATTAGCGGGGAGAGTATTCTCAAAATTTATGTGTATTATAATGACGGCATGCGGTCATAATATAATAATTGTCAATGGACATCTAGGTTTGTTATCATATTAATAACAACGTTATCATAATAATTCGAAGAAATTATCACAACCGTTAAGCTGCTTATGAATTAGATTCTTAATAGTACTTATCAACTAAGATAATATAATAACTATTTTTACATTTTCCATCTAACAAAGGGAGAAGCAGACTCAGGTTTCCCTGAATTCGTCCTGGAATTCTTTGGGGTAGAAGATCGGAATAACCAACCCACACGATACTTCGGATCACATTCAAACGCTGTGGAACAGTGCGGCTTTACAAAATATCGTGCCGCTATCAAGTGACGGTATAAAAGTAGGGTAAAGATAAACCGAATTAAAAATGCACGCCCCTAAACCGACTATACTTAAGCTTAAAATTAGAGGAGGCGTGTGAATTTTTAAAATGGTTTATCTCTACAAACATAAGCGTGCCTTCTGTCTTTATTTTTTCTGCAAATAATTGTGCGATGGTGTGCCAACT
Source organism: Phengaris arion (assembly GCA_963565745.1). Taxonomy (NCBI): domain Eukaryota; kingdom Metazoa; phylum Arthropoda; class Insecta; order Lepidoptera; family Lycaenidae; genus Phengaris; species Phengaris arion. The sequence goes on along the minus strand of OY751449.1, from coordinate 16,762,138 downwards.
GCCGACCGATTGTGCGCTGGTGTGCAAATTGTGCGTGGTCTGTTTTTCTAATTGAATGCACCCGATACAGACGAATGAGATTAATTTTCCTGTGGACAGCAGGCTGTGACGTAGAGAAAGCTATGATATAGCTAAGAACTTTATTATATTTTATGAAACTTTACCTCGTCAAATAATACTGTTCGTAATGATAAATCTGTAATCACTCTAACTGATATCATGTTTTCCACACGACTTGTTCACATGTCCATAATGGATAGGATTGTCCACATCAAGCGGTGTCGCGGCACGGTGCGTTACCGCGTCGCACCAGTTCACGGTACGGCAATATCGCTGCAGACGGTGAAGATTATACCGAGTTAACAATGCACGGCGATCCGGCGTTTGTCCATTTATAAGGCGACGAGAATTTGCACGTTAGGCTGGGACTATAATATGATCCGGAATCCGGCGGTCCCGGGAAAGTTCAGAGCACTGATAAGCCTTATGTCAACGCACCGTGCTGCGACACCGCACCCTTTCAAGTCAATGACGCGGACGTCGAGGCGTGGATACCGCCGTATCCACAAGCCTTCCTTCAATGTTTGCAATTTTTTTATTCGAGTCCTCCTTTGTCCTAACTGACCTGGTAACTTATTTATATGCACTTACGACGATAATAGCTTAACAAACAAAAGTAAATATTGGCCTGGCATATTTTCCTGCACTATGTTAGTTATTTATAAGTTATGCAGTTTTTTTCCCATATTTATGTTACAATTATTTTATAATACATAATATCACACTTAAAAATCTATCGCTTAGCACAGCATCAGGTAAATCTACCTAATATTAAGCTGTAGCAGGTTTCGCCGACAATAAATATGTTAGTGTCGGCGATCGGCGACTGTCAGCGAGAACTGATAGGAGACTGTTATCTGCGATTTAATATGGCAGACATGCTGACTGCGGTCAGAGGACCAATACTCGTAATTAAAAATGTTTAACTCACAGTCTGGCTTCAGTCCTATATAAAGCGGTCGCATTCGCATTCGCACGCATTACATCGTGCTCGTGCGAGTCACACAAAATATACTGAGACTGGGACCCAATTTGCGAATTGAGCACTATTATTTACAAGAATTTGGTGTCAATTTCACCAACTCATGTTAAAGCTAATCGTTGATTAAATATTATTATCTCTCTCGTTCTTCGTATTAATGAAAGAGAAGGCATGATATTTAGACAAACTATTAGGTTGTACCTTACATATGAAATTGGCGTTTTGTCGTACTGGCCACTTTGATCTCAATTATATCTTCTTTGGTTAGGAATTCCAATTTCAAATTTATCCCGCGTTTCACTCATCCATTTGTGTTTCGAAAACCGTAATTCATTTGTTTTTTCCTCTTTTGGTTTTTTCTTTGCGTCACTCTGTTTAGAAAATTGAAAACTTGAAATATCGTATTATTTTCGAGTACGAGTTCCACCGTGGCACCAGTGCTGCAGAAACGGGTCGAAGGATTAATGATGTGTATGGCGGCGGTGTCGCAAAAGAAAACCAGTGCGTTTTTGGTTCCAACGTTTTCGTTCTGGAAATTTCGACCTGCACAACAAGCCCCGTGGACGGCCGGAGAACAAAGTTGATAATGAAGAATTGAAGGCTATTATGGAAGCGGATCCATCGCAAACCACGTCCGAGTTAGCTACAGGCTGCGGTGTTATTGATAAAACTATATTAATCCACTTGAAGCAAATTGGGAAGGTGAAAAAGCTTGAAAGGTGGGTACCTCATGAATTGAGTGCAGCAAACTAACAAACGCGCATCGACTGCTGCGTAGCATTACTCAACCGGCACAATAATGAAGGGAATTTTAAATCGAATCATTACCTGTGATGAAAAGTGGATCCTGTACAATAATCGGAAACGCTCATCGCAATGGCTGAACCCTGGCGAACCAGTCAAAGCCTGCTCCAAGCGAAAATTGACTCAAAAAAGGTTACTTGTGAGCGTTTGGTGGACTAGTGCCGGTGTCGTTCACTACAGCTTTCTAAAACCTGGCCAGAAGATTACGGCAGATGTCTATTGCCAGCAATCAATGCCAGCAAATCATGATGGAAAAGCTAGGTGCTAAACAACCGAGGTTGGTCATTCGCTCTAGGCCACTGCTGCTTCAGGACAACGCTAGACCACACACTGCACAACAGACGGCTACCAAGTTAGAGTAGCTTCAATTGGAATGTCTAAGAAACCCACCGTACTCCCTGGACCTTGCTCCAACAGATTACCATTTTTTTCGAAATTTGGATAACTTCTTGCAAGGGAAAAAATTCAACTCCGATGGGGCAGTCCTAAGCGCCTTCAAAGATTTTATTGATTCCTGTGCGAATGGTTTTTATAGTAAAGGAATCAATGAACTACCTATGAGATGGCAAAAGTGCATAGATAGCAATGGTATATACTTTGATTGAATAAATATATAATGTTTAAAAAAATCGACTTTATGTTCCTCCTTTACAAAAAGGCCAATTTCATATGTGATGACCTAATAGTATTATGACTAATATGGTAGTGTTAACCAAGCGTTGGTGAAATTGGGACTTAGCCTGCAGAATATATCAAGGCTTCTAGATTTTTCTGTAGACATCTGTTTACAGAATCAGTCTATGAGATAGATGGATATATTATAAGCCCTAAGCATGATATTGAAGATATGAAGACCTAGGCTTACTAAGTCATGACAGGAAGATAAGTTGAATTAAGTTCTGTAGTACTACAAGGAACCAATATTTATAGTTTCACTCTGTCCGTCCGTCTGTCTGTCTGTTAGCCTTTCTAACATCTGTAATGATGAATATAAATGGATGAAATTTGGTACGGTTATTTGGTACATTCATGTGTTACTGGGAACCGAGTAATTTACAAAGTGTGTACGTCGTCTCACATCGGGCCTTTAAAGGGGCCTTGGGCGGGGAACCATGATCAGGGGCTGGAGCCCCTCTACATGGGAAAGCAATTTAAAAGAGACGCGTCCAGTACGAATTCTGGACGCAAAAATGTCACGTATTGGGGAAGACCCCCCGCGGCAGAACGCGGGGGAAACCCTAGGCGAAGCGATAGAGGAAATAAATAGCCATCCCGGCGCGACCTCGATCAGCAGCCGACTCCAAACGATGCGAGGTCCGGGGCCGGGAAACGTGTATGGGGCCACTCCCACTCGCGCTGCGTTTGTCGCGCTGCGGACTCAACCGACCTGGGAAAAGTACGGTAAGTCTCTATCGGAGCTAGGAAAATTGGATGTTTCCGATACATAACTCACTCAATCCGTGGACCAACACCCTTATTTTGAAGTAGGTCATAAAATCACAAATTTTTAACTATTTACAAATAAATTTAGGTAAATAGAGACTGACATTATGACTTACATTTTACTTATGAATTCACTTTAGCAAAGGTTTTACAATATTTTATGTGGAATTGAATTTTAACTTTAACAAAATATGAATTTATTGTTTAGATATTTCTTCCTTGATAGGTTCGTCGTGAACAGTTATACAAGTGAAGGTGAAAATTTTAATTTTCACTGTACTAATGGAGTACACCATCGAGAGGAATATTGTTAAATAGGTGTTGTTAAATAAACGCGAAATTTCATACAATATATTATCTGTATAAATGAATATTGAAAAGCATTTTTGTGTAATCGGCCTCTAATGTGGTTTATAATTTGCCTCCTCCTGGTATTTCTTAATATCCTGGTATGCTAAATATATGAAGGAAATCAGACAATAACTTTTTAAGTAATTTGAAAAAAAAATGCTCGTTAATAGTTACGGAACCATCCTTAGCTATGTCCTCACATGTTGGTTAGGTTTATTATACTCAACACATGGCGAAAAAATATTTTATATTGTAAAGTAAAATAAGTCCAAGGAGAAAATAAAATAAATGAATTGAAAATTGATATTGAGAACCAGAAAATTTCCGGGATAAAACATAATTTATAACTGAAATTGTATACGAGAAGCATACAATAAATATTTCCATTGAACGATTGAAACTTTCTGATAATGAAGTGAACACAATGTAAAATATCAACATCTATTTACCTTATTGAAGTTGGAATCACAAAACAGAAATTCCTCATTTCCTTTCCGTTTGCGCAGAAAACAAAGTGTGGGGTTCCGTTTGATTGTAAATATGTAATTGCTTGGTTTTTAATACTGAAGATTGATAATTTTATAAGTATTAACCATTTGTCTTAGTAAATACCAAACGTTATAGCGACATCGTTCGCCCTATATCGAATCCCAAAGGAACCCTTTATCTTTTCCGAGATAAATAGCCTATATGTTAATACGGGCTACAAAGTACCTGTGTGCTAAATTTCATTCAAATCCGTTTAGCTGGTTAGCGTGAAATACAGTCAAATATGCATACACATAAACACTCACAAAGCTTCGCATTTATGATATTTTTGTCAGCATAAAGTAGTTTTTTTTTAATGTTACGAGCAAGGCTTTGAATTAATACTGTAGGAAAATTGCAGTGTTTAATGTAACATCATCTAAGTACATTATATGGGATATAGGGATACGTATGTACTATGTAAAAATGAAATATAAGGTTTGGTAAAATCAATTACGGATATTTTGGGCATATGATCTTATTTAAAGACATTTAGGTAGAAAAACATTTTTTTTAAATAAAATATATTTATTATTGTGCCTGGGACAGTTGGTTTTTACAACAAAATTACATTGCGCTCTCGATGGCGCTGAGGTTATATGAACCTTCAACCTCACAGAAAAAGCTGAAAGCGAAATAATATCAATTCAATCAGCTGTGTGAAGTCATTGACCCTCGTAGGGCCGTAAATAACGTAATGTAATTTTATTTACTACATATTTTTGTTTTCGAAATGTTATATTATTTTTCAGCCTAAGCATCATAACATAAGCAGTAAATCATATTATGCCCAAAATATTCGTAATTGATTTGATAACAAGTATGTACATGATGAAATTTTTTGAAATGTTTTTATATTTTACTGTCCGGAATACGCCGCGGACCCCCAACGTCGTGCCGCGCACGTGAGGGCACGCGCCGGAGCCCGCTCGGCGGTAAATCACGCCTGCTACTGGAATTATTAAAATTTTTTGAAACGGAATAAAAAATCATCCAGTATTTTATACTTTTGTCCGAATATACATTTGCAACCAATTGTACCAAATAAACATAATATCCAATGTGCACACTGCACACACCAACAATAACAATAAAGACTATTCTAGGAGCGATGCGAAGGAATCGGAAATTGTAATAGGCCTATTAAAAAAAAATCAGGCCTTTTCATCCGTTATTGGATAATTTATACAGTATTCTCCGAGCGAAGTAACCACTCTTGAAATACTGTAGTGCCTGGGACAGTTGGTTTTTATATGTCGTATGGTTGCCCAAGCACATATGGCATTCTCACAACACAGTCGACCTAGTCCAGAGGAATGACTGGTCAATACGTCTGGGGCCAACCGTGTGCGGGTTTCCTCGTCCTAAGTTCTTCTTACCGTTAGAGCGTCCGTATAATGTACTTGAGATCTGAATAAGTCTCATTGGTACACGCCACAACCTGGGAATCGAACCTGCATTCTCTCGAGTCCGAATCACACGGTCTACCCACTAGGCCACGGAGCTCTTTTTAATAGACCTAATAAACTACACGGTATTCAGGGCCCCGTAGTCAGGGACGGCGTGGCCCCTTGCATCGGCCACGCCGTTCGTCGATTATTCTTCCGCCCGCCCTTCTTGAAAATTGCTTGAAATTAAGCAATACTTTAAATTAAGAGAAAAGCACTCCAATATGCGGATACTCAGTGCTCTGGAACCAGTGGATTTCAAAAATTATTTAAGAATGGGAGTGGAGGAATTTGAATACTTATCAAATTTAGTAGCTCCGTATATAAAAAAAGAAGACACAATTTAAGGCCAGAGTGTAAGTGCTAGACAAAGGCTGGTTGTCACTTTAGATTTCTAGCTACAGGAAGCTCCCTAACCGGCCTAAGTGTTATTGTAACGAAGTTACATTCCCTTTCCATAAAATCGATTATTTTGGCGTTACTCGCGTCATCTATGATTTGTATAATTAATTATTAATTATTTAGTCATTTTTAGAGGCTTAAAGCGCCATCTATCGGCGCACGTCCTTACTAAACGGCGTCAGCCTTGCTATAATACTTAGTTCGTAGATCGATTTTACTTTCGTCTTAAATCTTTGAAGAATAATAATTTAGTTTTTAATAATGAAAATACAGTAAATTTGAAATATTAAATTACATAATATATATTGATTATTGATATAATGTCTTATTTTGATTTCTGGATTTTTTATCTTTACGCTTTAGTTTATAGTTGTCAAAAAAGAGGAAGGAAAGGTATATATAATATGGTACTTCTTCGAATGACATTTCCTTTTTGAATAAAATTTTCTATACTCAAGATGTAGTCGTTATAATAATTATATTTTAACACCGTGTTCCACGGTGAGTATTTTAAGTATCTGTGTTGTGAATGTTTGGAAATCATGCTTGTATTAAAACGTATTGTTCTTTCATGTAAACTATCATCTTGGTAAATTAGTTGTCAATTATTTGATTGGCCATACCACGTGCTCAATTTGTAGTTTCATATTTCCAATCTAGCACTATTAAAATGTTAGGATGTTTGTATCATATTGGTTGTCCTTAATATCATCTTATCTTTTTTTATTTTGCCTACCTTCTTTGTAATGGTCACACAGCCCGTGATTTTGATCGTTTGGGGTTAAGATTACACAGGCTGTGGGACCGGACTCCTACCGACATGTCGTGAATATTTCAGGAACTTGGTTTCGGGCACAAAACTCCGCCAACTACAGCATTCGAGGTACTAAAAAGGACTTATACCTAACTGGAGTTCTGAGTGCTGGTAGACATTGGACTGGGTTTTTTTGGACGATCTATCGACGTCAATCGGACACAGCGGTGACGGAGAAGCTACCGGAAGTTGGAGCCCCATCTCGCTCTCCCACCACGTGCTAGACTCCTGGACTAAGGACCGGACTCTACAGCTAAGTTCCCACGTGGTTTACAGCGCCTTAGATACCCTTAGACACCAAGAGGCTAGACCAGACCGTGCGACCTTCTGCCCACGACCCCTATTTTTTCTTTTTTTTAAATATATATATATTGTCACGGAGAATCTTTTTTTTTATTTTTTATATCACCCGTAACATTATTACACTACTCAATCGTAAGGGCGATTAGGGAGCAAGGCTTGCCGGGACCGGCCAGTCGCCCTAATCAAGGACCCCTACTACAGGAATTCTATTACTCTGCCCTAAAAAAGGGAATACCGTGTAGTGTAATAGGCCTTTAGTATCGCGATCGGTGTCGTGATCAATCAGTCTGTTCAACGCCGTGTAACTACTTGAATTGGTTCCAGGGCATGGTGATGTCTGAAGTCAGATAATTTGGCAAGTTAACAATATAGGATATATTTAAATATTATAATATGGACCGAAAAATGCATACAATAATCTGTTGCTAAATAAGAAAGATACAGGGCTAAAAAGGGCTAACAAAACGATGAATATTTTTTTCTATAATGATTGAAAAACGAAAATTACCGTTCTTAAATCCTTATATTTATTATTTGTGACATTTTTCATTAAAATAATCATTCCATATACACGCAGGAGTTATTAAAATCAATATTGTGTTCATTTTTCATACAATTACAACTGCGGTTGTGACCAGTGACGTCATTCGTCATGCATTTTTAGGGTTCCGTAGTTCACGTCTCGGAAATATTATGGTTTCGTCATGAGCGTCCGTCTTCGGCTTACCGTCAAAACGGTTACTGCTAGAAAGATGAAACTTTGCTTGGATATAATAATATGTGTATTTACCATATCAACTAAGTGCTAAAATAAAATCACGAAAAAAATTTTTTTTGGGTTCCTACTACCTGCTACTCCCCAAAACCCTTTGGGGTAATGCGCATTTTTTGTTAAAATAGGGCGCCCCTCCCTCTAAATTCTAAACGGCTGGCTCGAAAAGCCTGTAAAAAATCATAGTAGTCCGTATGATGAAATATAAAGAAAAACTATAACGGCTTCTGTAACTTCGTTAGTTTAGGAGTTATAGACGCCTAACTTGTAAAATGCGTTTACTTGGAAAACTTCGTGCAAAAATAATTAAATAACAAGTAAACTTGAGAAATATTGGGTACAATTGTACGGAATCCTACGTGTGCGAGTGCGACTCGCACTAGCCCTGTTTTTTTTATATGGCGTTTTTAATGTTCTCCAACGATCTCACATTTGCGATGGCTGTATTTCGTCAACGGTTGATCGTAGATATGCCATTGCAAGGACAATATTTGCCAGATTATTATGTACTTTTCGAAAAGCCAATAAAAAACTATGTATATTCCCTATTATTAATTGAGTATTTAACATGAATTTACCTTTACATAAATCTACTTTAAAAATAATGTAAAGCACGTCTTCCACAGACAGCAACGGGTATCCCACCACGTAATTGAGTATCTTCCTACATGTAAAAATTAAGTTTTTTTTTAAATAAATTAAAAAATAATTAGGTATAACTTAATTGACAAAAGTAAAAAGAATTAGGATTTTATGTGTAGTTTTGTAATTATATTATATTTAAATTTTTTGTGACTTCGAAATCGAAGTCACAAAAAATTTAAATATATTTTTACAACATTAGTGTAATAAACCTACATAATTAGTTTACTTACAACAAATACAAAAAGATTTACTACGGTATGTATGAACATAAACGCGCAAACTTCGGAGATATCAGAAATTTTGTGCATATGGCTATACATTTCGTAACAACATTAGTAGCGTGTGACGTCACCTACTTGTACGACATTTATATGGGGCGTTTACACGAGACTCACAAAAACAATCAGCAACATCTTTGAAAATATTGATTTTTAGTAAACTATTCCTTTTGTACACTATCTCATTTATCAAACCACTATTCATTTGTTTTTTGATTAGTGACGCACTCGGAAGCCGGAAAATTATACCGGCATCTGTCTTCGTTAAAGACTGTGAAGTCACAACTAGATAGCTAGACTGACTTTGGCTGTTTTCCACTTACCAACCCGGCACCGGCCTGGCGCCGGAACACAGATTAGAGAAAGACGAACAGATAAACAGCTACAAAGTTAGCTTTCATTTGCATTTCCATTGCACTACTACATACGGTGTGTTCACGATTGGTTAACTGACATTTTGAACCCTGATCTAATATATAGAATTCAGTCGACACGAAAGAAACAATTGAATTATTTTTATATGAGATTCCTACATAACAAGCGCTTAAATAAATATTATATGTAAAAATCGTCTGAACATAGGCTACTTTTTCCCAATGGATCTGCAGTTCGGAAACAAACCCAACTTTACGAGTCCCACGAGGACAATTGACAGATAATGCAAATACCTTTCGGTCCCTTAATGTTTTAATTTAACCAAGTTTGTTTACAATGTTTGCAGAACTTGGACAAACTAATTTAAAGTCCATTCGAGTTCGCTTTACATCCGCTACACACCTAACGATAAAACTGCACAGTGATCGACAACACGCGGCTCGCGGGCCAGCGTATGTACATCTAAAATTTTTAAAATTATCTATATTCTTTTTATGAATTAGCTTTTAAGTACTTTGGAGTCTTTGTTTAATATCTAATCTAATGGATTATGTTCTAAAAATCTAATAGATTATGTTATCCCCTCATTATGTCTTCATTCCTGCTTTGCCATTTGTATTACTTTGTCAAATATAAGTAATTTTGGATTTTTAATATCATATTTTTAAATAATATAATATAATATATTTATTTCTAAAATAGCAACTTGTTAGTTGGTGTTTAATGACCTGATTTAGAAAAATATTTTCCACACTAATAAAATAAAGAGGAAAGATATGTTTGTTATACATACGCAGACCAAACTGCCAATCGGACTGACTTAATATTACAGTCGTAATTATTGATAATAGGTCTTTACCTATGGAATTGCCGTTCTGCAGTACTGGCCAAATTAAATCAAAATAAATTTTGTTTGGCTAAGAATTCTAATTTCAAATTAATTTTATTTTAAAAACATGGAATTCTTTTTTCAAAAGTAGTCATTTGTTTTTTGATTAGTGTTACATTTTCATCGCATTTCAATCTTTTTCGTCATCATGGATACGTAAAAAATTCGAGTAATTATTGAATATGAGTACCGTCGTGGCAGCAACGCGGCACAAGCGGCACGCAACATCAACGACGTTTACGGAGCTAACACTACAAACCAACGCACCACCTGTTATTGGGTTGCTCGCTTCCGTCCTGGAAATTTGACCTGAAAAATGAACCTCGCGGTCCTCTGAAGACTTTGGTCGACAATGACGAATAAAAGGCGATTGTGGAAGCTGATGACACACAATCTACGGCTGAATTAGCAGCAGCTTTCGACGTTAGCGTCAAAACAATATTGGTCTATTTGCGTCAATTTGGCAAGGTAAAAAAGCTTGACAAATGGGTGCCCCACGAACTCAATGATCGCCAGCGCTAAGTACGCGTCGAGACGTGCCTTGCACTGCTCAACAGACACACAAATGAAGGAATTTTGAACCGCATTGTTACCTGCGAAGAAAAATTGATTCTGTTTAATAACCGCAAGCGCTTAGCAAGTTGGTTGGATCCTGGTTCAGCACCTAAGCAATGCCCTAAACGAAAACTTACCCCTAGAAAAGTGATGGTCACTGTTTGGTGGTCTAGCGCCGGTGTAATTCATCACATCTTCTTACCAAACGGGGTGAGCATTACTACAAATGTGTACTGTGAAAAACTGAACACAATGATGGAGAAGCTGGCAAATCTCCAACCAGCATTAGTCAATCGCTCGTCTCCGCTGCTCCTGCACGACAACGCGCGACCTCATACTGCACAGCAGACGGTCTCCAAGTTGCAAGAACTGTGGTTGGAAGCTCTCCGTCATCCGCCCTACTCACCAGACCTTGCGCCTACAGACTACTACTTTTTCCAGAATTTGGATAACTTCTTGGCGGGAAAAAAATTCAATACCCGAGAGGCAGTACAAAATGCCTTTGAAGAATTTGTTGCCTCCCGTCCAGCTGATTTCTTTAAGAAGGGCATCAATAAACTGCCACTGCGTTGGCAAAGATGCATTGATTGCATGGGTGATTACTTCGATTAATACAAATAAAAAATACATGAAAAAAATTAGTTTAAATTTTTTTATACAAAACGGCAATTTCATAGGTCTTTGACCTAATATATAGTTGCACGACGAAAAAAAAACTGCAAAAAAAAAAAAAACAGTTTCACGGAAATAAGACCTAGCTAGATCAATTTGTCACCCCCAAAACTATCTGAATACTTAATTTCATGGTAATACTTGAAGCCGTTTTCGAGAAACCGTATGTATATACAAGATTAGCTCTTTTAAAGTATAAGATTCTTTGTTTCTATGGAACCAGAAATAACTTATAAATCTTAATCCTTTACAAATTAGGTCCATGTGTGACCTATCCTATTTTGTAGACATGGTGATATGGCATACCTGAGCCACCGGAAGTGGACCGGTCGCGCCGGAAGTGGCCGTCCGCCATTGTATTTCCTGACGCGCACCTTGCTATTGATTCGATTTAGCCCTTTTGTCATATTATAAGGTAGCTCAATCAAGTTTTTGATGTTTTTACATATTTACGAGATTTTAGAAAATTAAAGTTAAAATTTAGAGCAATACTATATCTTAACTTATTTTTAAAGGTTCAAAAGGTCCTTTTTAATAATCACTTATTTAATAATTAACTTATTTAATAATCATGTCAATACTATTAACTTAAGAATCTTGACGATTCTGCAAACACTATATGTTGCCCGCGACTTCGCACTTGCAAAGGAAATCTCGCGGGAACCTTACATTTTGCCACGATAAAAATATGCTTAAGTCCTTCCTCATGGTCTACTACATGCATGTGCCAAATTTCATACAATCGATCCAGTAGTTTCGGAGCCTATTCAATGCAAACAAACAAACAAATCTTACCTCTTTATAATATTAATGTAGATAAAATAAGGTCCTCTATACATGACCTGTGATGAAACTTGAGGCTCCTTTAAAATTAGTACCTGTTGTTTGTAAAGTAAAAAGTAAATAAAGGTGAGCGCCTTTTTAGTAATCCGCTGCAATATTTAAACGTGCAAGATTGCTCCTAACATGCGAAGGCACGATTATTATAGTTTTTTATTAAAAGATGCTAGGCGCCAGACATTTCCCATTTCTTGATACATTAAAGAATGGCATATTGAAATAAGACATTCTAGTTTCTCGTATTTACAAGCACAATGCGGCATAAAGTATTCTGCTTTTGACGTAATGTGATATACTCAGACAACTGAAGAATGGAATAAAAGTAATATGCAGATTCCAGATGGAGATTAGAAATGTGTAGAAATGCCGGGAAAGTCCGAAAGCAGCGATCGTGTATGCAGTTTGAATACTAAGTCTATACAAAGTAATATTACAGAGAGGAAAGATTTGTTTTTGTTTTTGTTTGCATTGAGTTTTGGTACAGGTATACAGGGGGTAGGATAAATACTACTTTTACCGCGTAAATGTACGGTTGCGGCGGGATTACCTTATCTTTTACACAATAATCAATACGGTTTTACTAAGGGTCGATCCACAACGGATGCTGGTATAGGTCTTCTTTATAGAAACTTTTTTTTTTTGCGGGGAGCGATACCGGTTCCTCCTCTTTGGTGTCCCTGGGCAACACTTGCCTGCGTCGCCTCGGGGCTCTTTTCTGGGGTGAGGTAGGCACGTGGCTGAACGCCGGTCTTTCTCTATCTTTCACCACCTTTTTATAGATTACTCTTCATTTGTTTTTGTTTCTTTTATTTCCTCTATTTTCACCGTCTTTTCTTTTTCTATTTTTCTTGTTTTGTTTCATTCTGATAGGGGAGCTCACCCCCGAAAAAAGAGACCGCGACTCGGGGTGTCGGAGTTTTGTATGGATGGCAAGTTTCAAAAATATTCTACCTCAGGAGGGTACCAGTACCTTAATCGGAGAATCCCTCGGCGGGCCTTCAAGCCGTTTCCGTTTGACGGAATATACACAGCTTTAGTAAAACTATATTAAAAAATAGTAAAACCACAAAATAAGTGCATAATTACATATATTATTGATCTAGAAGTTATAGTGAACATTTATATAATAAAGTTTCATGTCTAAAGTGCGCCATAATTGCATAAAACAGTGATATACTCCGATAGTGACAGTCAGCTGTTTTAACGTATACCCACTGTGATATAAACTACCAAAAGAACGTTGACTATTCTAGTCTATTTTTATATATTTTTGGGATATCCTTATCTTTTTGAGCACTCTTAGCAATGCCTAATTTTAAGTGTACCTCGTGTGCCAAGTTCCTCAGCCTCGCGGAAAGCGCCAAGTGCTCCAAATGCACAGGGATGTTTCATCACGGCTGTGCTAAAGGTTTCGACCCCAAAAGCACAAATAAATGGTCATGCCGCAATTGCACTACACCACCCACTAAACATAACGCATCCAACACCACTAGTAGTGAAAGTACACCAAACGTCTCATTTCTCGATGCGAACCTGGGTACATCATCACCGTATCAGCTGGCGGAAGAAATGAGACTGCTCCGGGAGGCTATCACCACTGTATGCACTGAGATGAAGTCTCTGAGGGATGAAGTCATTAAGTTGAATACGGTCATCAACGATGTCAACAAACGCGTGGATACCGTCGAGCAACGTGTGGCCGCGGTGGAGGAGAAGCTCAACGCGCACGCGACTGACCACGCGCAAGACCCGGCGGTTACTGAACTCACTGATATAATCGATCGGCTGAAAGCCGAGCTGAACGATCGCGAGCAGGAAAGCCTGCTTAACGACATCCAGATTGCCGGCTTGTCTGAGACTCCAGGAGAGAACGTCTCACACTTGGTGGGCTTAATTACAAAAAAAATAGGCATCGACATCAAAGAGCACGATATTGTTAGCGTTGTGCGCAAGGGAGTCAAAAGAGCAGCCACCGTGGGTGGAGACCACCAGAAACTCAGGACGATCGTAGTCCGGTTAGCGAGGAGAGCGGTGCGCGACAGCATCTTGAGGGCAGCTCGTGTGCGGCGTGAGTTGGATACCGCAGGTATCCAAGAAGGCCAGCCGCGGCGTATATACCTTAACGAGCACCTAACGAGATGCAACCGCGCTCTGTTCTATAGAGCCCGCGAGGAGGGTCGCCGACACAGCTGGCGGTATGTCTGGACCCGCGGAGGCTTAATATTCGTACGTAGTGAGCCAGGTAACACAGTACATAGAATCAGAACTGATCGCGACCTAGATCGAATTTTTGGTACTGGCACTGTTGGTCAGTCAGAGTAACGTACTTCTGTGTTATTCTCGTATTTGTGCCAATAACAGTACTTAAACCACATCTGTCTGTTGCATATTTTAATTGTAAAAACATTTATGTGTTAAAAATGTTCTTTTTCATTGCATATCCTCATCGTAATACTGTGTTTGTGTTTTGTTATATATCTGTCGCATATTTAAATTGCAAAAATATGATTTTAACTGTCTTTTCTATTTGTATTTTAATAATGTGTATATACTATAATTTTAATACCGCATCTGTGGTTCATGTGTCAAGGCTATATTATGGAGGGTACGGTGGTGTATTGCTAAACTCTTTGACAAATGCATATTATGGTTATTTGGCCCATAATGACACAAAATTGTTATTGTGTAGATGCAAGGACTTAACACGCAAAGCAAACATTCATTATAATATATTTTAAATATTTATATATCATTATAATATATACACATATTTATATAATTGTTTTGTAATTTTTTTAACATTATATTATCCTCTACGTCAATCACTATTATGTCCCTATATTTTTTATAATAAACTATTTTATGCTTGTATTTGCTTGCTAAATATAATTATTTTTAAACTACATTACGTGCATAAATTATTTAAAACTGAAAATGATGAATTCTAAAAATATTAAAATTGGCTTTATAAACCCTGGCTCTTTAGGCTCCAAGCATGATGAGTTTCTAGTGGCTGCAAACCGTCATAACTGTGACCTTATTGCACTCAATGAGACCTGGCTGCGACCGGGTACCGGGCTACCGTCTCGTGCATATACCTAGGCCCGCGAGCGTGCGCTCCCGCGGTGGCGGTGTAGGTTTCTACATTAGGAAAGGTCTGAACGCACAGACAGTTAAACATAATACAGTAACACCGAACGTTGAACAAATGTGGATTTCAATAAAAACAAACGGCAAGCTTATCTTTGTAGGGACGGCGTACCGACCTCCCTGGCTGTCTGTTAACCTTTTTACAGACGCACTAACAGATACAATTAGTAGTCTAACAGGGTACGACTTTTTGTATCTCGTAGGCGACTTTAACATTAATTATTTCAACACCAACACAGTGCATTACAGAATATTATGCGATTTTTTGTCAACACACAGATTGCGTCAGTGTACAACCGAGGCTACACATTTCACTGCGGACACGGAAACCCTGCTTGATCTAGTCTGCACAAACGCAGACCTGGATCGAGTCGTGGTTGACTACATACCCGACCTCAGTGGCCACGCGTTTATAACATTTCGAACCAAAATACAAAAAACAAAGACCTATGCTAAAAAAATTACCTATAGAGGTTTAAAAGATATTGCGAGTAATGATTTCGAATATCTCATGAGCACTATAGATTGGCACTACTTTGAACAATTAACTAGTGTTAACGACATGGTGAATATTTTTAATAATAGTATCAAGTGGGCATTTGATTTATTGGCTCCCGTCAAAACTATTTATGTTAAGGATAGGCAGCACCCGTGGGTCACATACAACATCAAACAAATGATGAAGTGTCGAGACGAGGCGCATAAACGTGCACGTACTACTAAAAACGAGTCGCATATTCGCTTTTATAAGGATCTTAAGCGCGAAGTGTCCTGCGCGCTTACTAGAGAAAAGTCAGCATATTTTAATACGTACATTAACGCTAATATTAAGTCACCACAACTAATGTGGAAGCACATCAAGGAAAATATTAATGCACATGAACCTAAATCTGAGTTAATTTTACCTAATCACCTATTCGACCCCGACCTTATTAATACCTGTTTTTTGGACGTTCCAGGCACTAGTTCAGTGCCCCAGTCAACGATTGCCTACTTTAATAACAACTTATTTAGCTCGTTAAAATTTAATTTCTCTACGGTTAGCAACAGTGACGTGCAAAAAATTATAAATACTTTAAAATCCAACGCGGTGGGTGCTGATGGCATAAACTTAGACATGCTGTCCATGGCGTGTCATTTCCCAGCTTGTCTAAGTGTTATAACTAAAATAATTAATACATCTCTTCAAACTGGCACTTTTTCTGAGTCGTGGCACTTGGCGATCGTTAAACCATTGCCAAAAAAAGTAAACGTATCTGAACTAAGGGACCTTAGACCAATAAGCATATTGTCATGTATGTCTAAAATATTAGAAAAGGTAATTCATGGCCAAATGAGTAGGTTTTTAGAAGAAAATCAAATACTACCTACAGTGCAGTCTGGTTTCCGCAGCCAACATAGCACGACAACCACGTTGATGGATGTTGTGGATAATATCATCTCATCACAAGACACGGGCGAGGTCAATATTTTTGACTTTTGACACAATTAATATACCATTACTACTGGCAAAATTAAAATTTTACGGTTTCGAAGCAGGTGCTATCGCCTGGTTCTCGGACTACTTAAATAACCGGTCTCAAATAGTTAAAAAAGTATAACGGGACGCTAATACGTTCCAACCCATGTAGGGTAAATAGAGGGGTTCCCCAAGGATCCGTGATTGGCCCCCGCCTCTTTGCACTGTACTGTGCCGATATCACTAGGTATATCCTACATTGTAAATACCACATATACGCCGATGATATCCAGCTGTACATAAACTTTAAGCTGTGTAATATTAGAGAGGCTGTAGGCAAGCTGAACGATGACCTGGCGCGTATTTGTGAGTGGTCTAATACAAACTCCCTTGTGCTCAACCCTAACAAATCAAAATATTTGATATTGGGTACAAAATACCAGATCCAAAAAGTAGCTATCACCCAGCCACTTATACGTATTAGGAACGATATAATTGAAAGAGTAACAGAAGCACGCAACTTAGGGGTGCTGATGGACGAAAGACTCAGATTTGAAAAGCATGTCATTACAGCTGTCAGTCGGTGCTTCTACAGAGTAAAGCTACTGTATAAGATAAGAAATTTTATACCACAATCGTTACGACGAACTCTCTGTGAATCTCTGGTGCTCTCAAACTTAAACTACGCAGACGCGGTGATAGGTCCCTGTTTGCTTGCACGGTCTAAAAGCCTCATTCAAAAGGTACAGATGAGTGCAGTAGGTATTGCTGCGACATCCCTCCGCGTGCTCACGTGACGCCTTATATAAACAATCTACGGTGGCTCAAAATGGATGGTCGCAGACAATTACACTTTGCTACTCTTTTATTTGGAGTCATTAAATTTAAAACACCGGCCTACCTTTATGACAAATTACAGTGGGCATGCAACAAAAACCTGACAATGACTACTAGGGGATCGGCTTATTTACTAATTACTCCACTCCATCACACTTCCATGTTCAGAGGTAGCTTTAGATACCTGGCCAGTAAAATCTGGAATAACATTCTACCGCCGGAGTTGGGTGCTCTGAAAACAAATAAATTACTTTAAATTAAAATTTAAATCTCTTTCGCTACGAGAACAACTTTCCGCTATATAAATTTTTATTTTTTATTTTTATTTAATATTATTATTATTAGTATTATTCCATTATTATTATATATATTTTTATCCTTTAATTAATTAAATTCCTAATATTAATATGATATAACCTAATTTTAATATACATTATAATTATTTAATGATGTACTTAATTTACTATACTACTTAACTATGACGTTACTTACCGTTCGGGTACGAGCCGACGCATGGCGGTTTGCATGGGTCAAGGGAGCCTGTAGTCTTAAAGGTCAGGTACCTACTTCTCAATTGTCATTAACGTACGACAGCGAACGAATAATGATATTACCTATGTAGAACACACCTAAAATATAAATATATGCTATTATTTTATGTAGTCTAATTATGCACAATATTGATAGGGATCACAACTAAATGTATAAAAATACTTACTATTTAATCCTTTTACAGCGCTAGTAAAATATATATTATGTATTATGTATTGTACATTTTATGTTCGTATTGTTCATCTCGTGATAGTTGCTATGAACAAGTATGGCGTCTAGCCACGCGGGGTCTGCCCCTTGCAACTTAACTATAGTTTATGGGACTAGGGAGGTGTGTGAGGGGAGTGCGAAGGGCGCGGGTGGCGTGATCGCTGCATTGTCCATAGCAATGACTCGCACTGTTATCTATTGTATTTTGTCACCCATAATATATATTATTATTATCATTATCTCGTTAATCGTTTATGTATATAAGTAACTGTTTATGTGCTGTTGCTGAGTGTATTAAATCTGTCCGTCAAACGACAACAATATGGAACCGCATAATACCAGGCGCTGTGGTGTTACGCCGCAGCGATACGCCTGAGCGGTCTCCCTTTTGACAGTTAGGCATTACACTACCTACCTTCCTATCCATAATAGTATCTCTTGCGTACCTACTCCTACTCATGGTACGTAATTTTTATGTTTTTGTTTTAAGTTGTTTTTCTGTCCTGTTTTTATGACTTGTTGTATGTATGTCTTTGTTTTATTTGTAGTGTAATGTCTCATTGTGTCAAATAAATGTTTATTATTATTATTTATTATTATTAAGCCCGTCCAGCTCCACGTTTTCTGAGGGGGCAAAAATTTGCTTTTACCTGCGGCGATCTCCGGGGACCATTTTGTCCCCAAACACGACGATTTAATGCATTCACGAAGGATTCCGATTGTTCAACTGGAAAGGATGTCTGATTCAGATTGTTCGCTGTCAACGATGCGAACAGCGACGCGCTCTCGCGCGTCCTCGCGCGAGCGAGCGGGAAGCGTAGCCGGCAAGCGGAGATTGTCTAACTCCGGGTCGGCTTCTAATGACGGAGGCTCTGATGCGATCCGCTCGTTCAGACACTCGGCGAAAGAGAACCGTCCCTACCAAAAGAGGACGAGGACGTCCCCCAACAACTGGGGAATATGTCGGAGTAGCGAAGGCAAAGCGGGACTTGCTGGACCTGGAGCACGAAGATCTAAGGTTCCAGGCCGAAAAAGAGGTCGCTGCAGCGCTGCTAAAAGCGCAGTGACAAGCGGAAAACGCTGCTAAAAGAAAGGCGGAGCGAGCGGCGCTTGATAATCTCCCGGCTGCTACCAAGCTTAAAACGGCGGGGGAGCAGGGCTTAGAGCTCATCAAAATGGTCCGCACTAAAAGCGGAAACTTGAAAGGCACCTTTACAAAGGCACTCAAAGAGGGAGAGGAGAAAGTCGAAGAGTCGGTCCGCGGCCTCGTTTCCCTCAAAGAGGCCACTCTCAGGCTGGAGGCCGAGAATATACGCCTCCGAGAAGAAGTGGTGCTGTTGCGGGAGAAGGCGAGTCGGGCACAAGAGGTGCCGTCAAGACCGCCGCCCCCAGCAAGCACAGCGACAGTAGCCCCAGTTCAACAAGACGGCTCTGAAGAATTGACAGTCGCGGCGGCGACAGACATGACTGCGGGCCATGTTTGAGGAATTCTCCCGTTCCATCATGGAGAGGACCTCGAACATGGTCAACGCTCGCATTGAAGCAATGGAGGATTGTTTGCTCCCAGCCAAGCGGCTTCGACCGCCATTGATAGCAGATAAAAGACAAAGTGAAAATACCGGAACTTACCTTACTGAGGCCCGCCCTTCCACGGGCTGGACCCTCCAAAAAGACGGCAGCTCCGGCTCTGGTGGCAACAGCAAAGGCAGCAGCAGCTCCATCTTCAGCAACGACAGCACCTGGAAAAGAAAAGACCGTTATTAAAAAGATGGGAAAATCCAAAGGATCAAGGAAAGTAAAAGGAAAGGAGAAACCGGCAGAAAAGCAGCCGGCCCCAGCAGCAGATGCCATTCACGGTCCCTCATCAACGGAAGAGGTCTGGAACGTGGTAGTTAGCAGAAAAGGAAAGGGGAAAAAGACACCGGATACGTCAAACTCGGACAAGACGAACCCGGATATGTCAAAGGCTCGGCCAAAGGTGGCTTCTAAGGCCTCCCAAAAGCCAAAACCCAAGAAGAAGACGAGAAGAAGGAGAAACCCAGCTCCCGCTACGGCCGCAGTGGCAATCACGCTACAGCACGATGCGGTAGAGCGCGGCACCACCTATAAGGACGTTCTCACTAAGGCCTGACAAGGTATCAATTTGGCGTATCTAGGTTTGGCGGAAGGCGTTCGAATCAGGCAGGCGGCAACGGGGGCTCGAATTATGGAGCTCCCAAGTAGTGCGACTAACGAGATGGCGGATCGCTTTGGTGAAAAGTTGCGGGGCGTCCTGGCCGGAGATGCTAGAGTCGCTAGGCCGGTAAAGTGTTCTGACGTACGCGTCACTGGATTGGACGACACGGTGACGAAGGAGCCAAGAGAGAAGACAAGCTTCTCCCCGGAACATGTTAAGGGGGGCGATATTCGAGAGGGTCCAGGGGGAACCGGAACCATGTGGGTACATTGTCCTGTAGCTGCCGCAAACACCTTGGTGGCTGCGGGCCGCTTGCTCGTTAGCTGGAGATCGGCGCGTGTCCCAGCCCCTAGAACCAAGAGCCATGAAATGTTTCCGCTGCCTTGAGGTCAGTCACACGGCGCGGCGGAGCGATTCCGAAGTGGACAGAGGCCAGCTGAGCTTCCGGTGAGGTCAAGCCGGGCACAAGTCTTCGTTCTGCTCGGCGAAACCTCACTGCGTGGTTTGTTCGGCGGCGGGAAGAAATCCCAATCATTCAGTCGGCGGAAAGGATTGCGCACCTCCGAAGAAGGGGCGCAACAGAAGAGCCAAGCCTCGAGTGGCGGGTCGGCCTCTGGCCCGACAGGAGGAACCAATGGAGACTAACAATGGATAGAAGACCACCAAAGATCCTTCAGGCGAACATCGACCATTGCGCCGGTGCCCAGGACTTGCTGTTCCACGCTATAGTACAGTGGCAAATTGATATTGCAATAGTGCCTGGGCCCTATTACGTCCCGGCCCGCAACACCTGGACCGGTGACCTGATGGGCTCCGTCGCTGTACACGGAGCTGACACTGGCCCTCCGCTTATTGTGCGGGAGAAAGGCCAGGGATTCGTGGCGGTAGATCGGTGGGAGTACACGATCTTCGGAGTGTACTTCTCCCCGAACAAAACGCTTGCCGAATTTGAGGCCTTTCTAGACGAGCTGCAGGCGGCAGTCTTAAGAGCGGCTTCAAGGCCCGTTCTTGTCGCCGGTGACTTCAACTCGAAGAACTCAGCATGGGGCTCCCCAGTGACCAACGCTCGAGGGGATGCCGTGCTGGAATGGACCGTTCTGACCGGCCTGTCGCTTTTAATCCGGGGGGGACGCACCAACATGCGTTCGGCCGCAGGGGAGCTCGATTATCGACCTCTCCTTCGCCAGCCCCGCGGTTGGACGACTGGTCCAAGAATGGAGGGTGGTGGAGGGCGTGGATACGCTGTCGGACCATTTATATATCCGATACAGTGTTTCCGCCTCGAGTTCGACTCGGACGATTCCACACTCGTCGGAAAATGCGACAGAGTTCCCACGCTGGGCACTGACCAGGATGGACCCAGAGGCGCTGAAGGAGGCGGCCGAGGTAGAGGCCTGGACGCCAAGACCCGCGGCTCCTATCAACGTAAATGAGGAGGCACGATGGTTCCGGGAGGCCTTATCCCAAATCTGCGACGCTGCTATGCCCCGCATTCGTGGCCCTCCCTCAAAGAAGCAGGTGTATTGGTGGACGGACATGATTGCGTAGCTCCGACGACAATGCGTTAGGGCACGCCGACCGTACCAACGGCAAATACGCAGGAGGATGAGAAACGAGCCGCTGGAACGGCGACTTAGAGCCGCATACAGCGCAGCCAAAAGCGCTCTGCATCAGGCCATACAGCAGGCTGCTTGAGAGGAAATGCTGGCGGAATTAAATCGGGATCCTTCGGGGCGCCCGTACCGAATGGTGCGTAATAAGATCGGCCGCGGTCCGCCAGTAAATGAGACGCTGCCTCCTGAGCAGATGCCCACGATTGTGTCAGCGCTATTCCCGACTGTCTCGGCTTTGGAGTTGCCGTCCGACCTTGAGTCGGCGCCGTTGGAGAAAGTTCCGCCTGTCTCGGAAGGCGAGCTCGATGCAGCCATCTTTAGGTTGAGCGAAAAAAGACCGCGCTCGGCCCGGATGGAATTCCCGTACGAGTTTGGGAATTCCCTTTCTTTCAGCGGCCCCATCGACTTCACCCAAGTGAAGAGAAGATGCGGGGACTCTTCAGTGCGTGCCTCAGCCAGGCGGAATTCCCACAACATAGGAAAGAGGGAAAGTTGGTGCTCCTTAGGAAGGACGGTCGCCCGGCTGACTCACTTTCGGCCTACAGGCCCATAGTGCTGCTGGATGAAGCTGGGAAACTTCTAGAGAGAGTGATCGCGTCTAGGGTGATTAAACACCTGGAACAAGAAGGACCGAATCTATCCGTAGCCCAATTCGGCTTCCGAGCGCAACGCTCCACCATAGACGCTATCCTCGAAATGAAGGAGTTCTGCGAGGAACAGACGGCAAACGGCGCAGTGGTGTTGGCTGTGTCATTCGACATCGCCAATGCATTTAACACCTTGCCTTTCGAGGCAATTGAGGACGGGCTCCGTTATCATAGATTGCCCCTGTACCTGCGCCAAATCATTAGAGGCTACTTAAGACGGAGGGTAATTATCTGTGTAGGATGAGATGGACAGGTCCTACGGTTCGACACGGTGCGGTGTTCCGCAGGGGTCTGTTCTTGGCCCTCTCCTGTGGAACAGCGGCTATGATCGTGTCCTGCGAGCGGCTCTTCTCCGCGGGGTGCGTCTTGTCTGCTATGCAGACGACACCTATCTTCTAGCCCGCGGAGAAACTTTTGAGAAAGCGATTCGTCTGGCGAGAGTGGGCGCGTCCCAAGTGATGTCGCGTATCGAGGCGCAGGGGCTGCGAGTTGCGGTCGAAAAGACGGAGGCCATATTTTACTATGGACCCCAGAAGCGCCCCCCTGCGAGAGCGTTCCTACGCATCGGAGAAGTCAGCGTGCTAATCGGATCGGAGATGAAGTACCTGGGTCTGGTCCTTGACTCCAGGTGGACCTTCACTGCACATTTCCGCCGATTGGCACCCAAACTAAAGAAGACAGCAGTGACCCTTGGACGCCTCCTGCCTAACTGTGGAGGTCCAGGGTCCACTTGTAGACGGGTCTATACGGGGGTCCTCCAATCTATGGCCCTGTATGAAGCCCTGGATGGGCGGAACACCTGAGTGCCCAAACTAAAGCGCTCTTGAGAGGCCCGCAACGTGCTATGGCGCTGCGGATGATACGTGGCGTATCGTACCGTACGATAGCTGGCGAAGCAGCGTTAGCGCTGGCAGGGTCCCCTCCATGGGACCTGGAGGCTTACGTGCTGTCGGAGGTCTACCACCGTACGGCGAGGAGAACGGGTGCCACCAGAACAGGCAGCCCGATGGCGCCACCAGGCGCGAATCATATTAATGCGCACCTGGCAGGACCAAATGGCGTCCCCAACTGCTGGCCACAGAGTTGTGGCAGCAATCCGGCCTATACTTGAACGATGGTTTGCACACTGTAAGGGCGCCCTGTCATACCGGTTGGTGTCACCACCTGCACCACGCGGCTTGGAGGGAACCAACGCCCCAGTGCCACCACTGTGACCACGACACAGTGCAGCACACGCTCGAAGCATGCCCAGCCTGGGTAGAGCAACGGGCGGTGCTTTGCGCAACTACCGGATATGACTTGAGTCTCCCGGCCATAATAACAACTATGGTCCGGTCGAGCGAAGGATGGGACGCAATGGCTACTTTTTTTGAGGCCGTAATCTCGCAGAAGGAGGCCACAGAACGGGAGAGATAGGCGGACGAAGCCGCAAACCCCGTACGCAGGAGGCGAGGAGGGCGCAGGCGCGCTAATTATGAGCGGCAGTTTCCTCCCTAATATGGACTCGGACGACGGATTGGGGAATTCGCCGTCCATTACACGAGTCATATCCGGTCGTAGAGCGCCCGGTGCCTCGGGCTGTTCTCCCGGAGTAGGTGGCAACTAGCCTAGCTAGTCTGCCGCGCGGAGGTTTTGCTGCGGAAGCAAATACCGCTAACTGGGCCGCTGCTGTTATCGCCTCAGGCGGGTCCGGTGGCCCAGCAGCATAGCGGAGGAGGAGGCACCGATGGGTTTTACTGGGTAGCCCCGGGTGCGCTCCTCACCCCGCACCTGGGCGAGTCCCACATACACTGGTGGTCCCCCCAGTCCGATGGGGATTCATAAATAATTTCCCATCGATTAAAAAAAAAGGTGTATTTTGCGACCTTTCCAAGGCATTTGATTGTGTTGAGTATGCTACATTGATCAGAAAATTGCACCACTTTTTTCTCAACCTTTTGAGTTCTTACCTTAAAAATAGAACTCAAAGGGTGGAGATAAAGTAAAAGCTCACCGGGACCAAAATAGAATTAGGTGTCCCACAGGGATCCATTTTCGGCCGATTTCTTTTTCTCATCTATATAAATGACGTACCTTATCTAGTTAAAGATAATGATAATGAGATAGTACTTTTTGCCGATGAAAATTCACTAATTTTTAATGTGAAGCGACAACAGTCAAATTACGACGAGGTAAATAGCGCTCTCTCGAAAATAGTACATTGGTTTAATGTTAATAATTTACTTTTAAATTAAAATAAAACATGAGCAAATTAATTTAGTGGACACAACTGTGTTTCTAGGTATAACATTAGATAGTAAATTATAGTGCCTCATATTGCTCATCTTGCAGATAGAATCAGTTTTGCATCATATGTAGTCAGAAAAATTTGGGAAATTTCTGACGAAGATACGGCGTGACATGTTTATTGTATGTTATTTTCATAGAATAATGTCTTGTGGCATTCTTTTACGGGGTAATGCCGCTGACATTATTATAATATTTATGCTGCTATATTTATACGTTCGATTTACAAAATGTCCTACTTGGAATCTCTGAGAGAAAAGTTAGAAAGAAATAGGTATTCTGACCGTCGCTTCTCATTATATTTTAAACAATGTGTTGTATGTTAGAAGAAAATTAAGTATGTTCAAAACGAAAAGCAATAATCACTGTAGGAACACTATAAATAAACACAAACTAGACATACCGGTGATCAGACTAAGTAAAGTGAATATTTTAAAGGTAGGGGTGGGGTGGGTTTTAGGTTTTTTTGATGTATACGCCTATATAATAGAATCCTGGAAAACGTTTAAAAATTTTCTATTAATAGATTTAAAAAGTATTTAAAGAACGTTTGTGTGCTAAAGCTTATTATAAGGTTTATACATATAGGGTTAGGTTTTAATATAGGGTTTATATAAGATTTATATTATAAGATTTTATTGACAATCGAACACCATGAGAATGGCCACCTGCAAGGCTACTTATATGTATACACTATATGTATCCTGACTTTTGTTTATATTATATTATATACTAAGTATTCATATTGTAAAAATATTAAAAAAAAATAACAATTTTCCAACTTTTTCCTAAAATATGGCCCCGTGCGAGTTTCTTATGCCGGTTCTTCTCGCCGGGTTAGTCCCCGAACCGGTGATAGGCAGTAGGGATAATTCCATAAATGTTATTTTTAACCTACATGGAAGTAAAACTTTTTGAATTTGAAAATTTGAATTTAAATACCAATCAAGTACCTAACATCTAGTAATTAGATATACCTAGTTAGTAGTCACGAAAATAGCAAAAGAAGTGAGTGCTAGTGAAAGTCGTTTGTATTTCAGCATTGCGCTAAACAGAGGTTACAAGCTTTAAAGAATTCCCACCTGTTCCTTCAGGAAATATATCGCATGAACATAATAAATAAGTATTTTATATAAAACAAAGAACAATATTTAACATATTTTTTTTCTTTTTAACATAACAAAAAAACGGGAACCGCCCTAATATTTACAACTACAAATTTTAAAGGCTTTTCTCGATTTCCTCAGGTTTCCATTCTAATTTCTTTGTAACTGGACAAACTTATTTAAAAATAATATATAGGTAACATTTCTGACAAAAAATACTTATCGAAATTGACTCATAAAAAACAAAAAAGTTAGTTGTTGAATAGTTCTATGATTTATCTCCGAAGATCTTCATCTGATATTGAAACTTTATTTGATGTCGGTTAAAAAATACTTGCGCGCAAAAATAAAAAAAAGGAAAATTTAGGCCATTGTGGCGCCGCACCCGCGCCCAGGCGGGCGCGGGTGCGGCGCCACAATGGCCTAAATTTTCCTTTTTTTTATTTTTGCGCGCAAGTATTTTTTTATATTTAAGAATCTTTCTCCGCGCTAAGTCACACGAGAAATTTAGCTACTGAAATAAAACGTACGATTTGTGACACAGCCATCTTCGCCTTCGTAAACGAGCATTCGATATCGATACTTTCCTCAAGAACAAGAAGAAAAATAAACATTTATTTCAAAGTACAAATATAATCAAAGAGCAAAATTACTTTACCAGTTGCGTCCATTAGCATTATTCAATCAAATATAAACCTTATTCGTAACTACATAGAATTTATTTTCAATTGAAGGTTTATCCTAAGGTGTTTAATTAAGTTTTGATCCGAGCTCCAACCGTTGCAGAAAGAGTTAAGCCATTATTATAAAGCCAATTAACTTACTCCCTCGATGTGTTCGAAAGGATTGCTAAATCCTGGTTTAGAGAATAATTAGAATCATTAGACGACCTCTGTGGCTCAGTGGTCAGCGGTCGCCGGTTCGAATCCCGCCATGGGACAACATGATTTCTGTGTTCCTGGGTCTTGGATGTGTATTAAATATAAGTACCTGGGAAACCCAGCTTTGCTCGGTTACCTGATAAATATAAAAAAACAAATTACAAAAGTATTTATCTGACCGGGATTTAAACCCACCACATTCGGAATTATCAACCAAAGCAAAAATTATACATACGCACACCAAACTGCCAATCGGACTGACATAATAGATTAAATTATTGATATAATGTTGGACGACAAAAGAAAAAGCATACATAACTTAATAATGCGCAGTTTCCAGGGATAAGACCTATCTAGATCGATTTTTCTCCTACAAAACTGTATACCCTGCATAGTAAATTTCATGGAAATACTTCCAGCCGTTTTCGAGACACTGATTATAATATAATACAAGATTGTCTCGTTTAAAGTATAAGATAAATGTGAAAATTTGTGAGGATGGATGGGTGGATGTTTGTAACTCTTTCACGCAAAAACTACTGAACGGATTTTCATGAAATTTGGTGTGGTAGTTGTAGTGTACTGATAATGATAGTAAATGTAGACATGTCTACACGCTGGGGTGGGGGTGGAGGGGCGCCCGTCGTCGTGTGATGCACGACGCACGGGCAGTCTATTACCGACCGCCTCACCGAACGGAAGTGTTCGTTATAAAGTAATCAAGTGTAGTTTGAATCACCTTCCCGACAGTGTACATATTGTACAATTGGCGACCCTACCTGAAATTACATCACAGAGGTTCGTAAAAATTAATTTAATAAATAATTTTAAGGTAAATCGAAAAACTAGCCAGTTTACGTGGTATTGTTATTAAATAAGCTAATATATATTCAAGTAGCGTGGTTAACATTCGATTTTTGTTTAAAAGAAAAAACTAAAATGCAAAAAGTACGTGATCGCGACAACAATTCCATTAAAACTCGAATCTGTATCGAATGTATGAATTTAGAAACTTTACGATTTATAAAATTGATTTTTAACAATTTAAATGCAAATTATTTGCATTTTAATGCACTAAATTATCACTTAATAAAAAATCACTGTTGTGCTCTGCTTAGATACCTGTTGTTGTATATGGAGTGCACGTGCACTGATAGTACACCTACGAGTGCAGTTGTTATTTTTCAAGCGCACGTGCAACGATAACGACTGCACCTGTTGTTTACATTGCACACCTGCAGTCGCATTAAATTAAATTTATACAAAATATTAAATTTATACAATCAAATAAGAAGTTCGGTCTGCATAATTAAAAAGTGGATATCATTAAAACTCTTCAGTAAAGAAATCAATTTAAACCAAAACCTAATAATTTAATAATATAATATTGTGAACTTACATTTTGACGAAATTATCCTATAAGTAATATTTATTTTCACTCTAATAATTATATAAAGAATATTCAAGCAATCGTTATATTAAATAAATATTAATACCTAGGTAAATACCTAGGTAAACTATTATTTTTCTAATGGGTTATAATAACAACTTTTGAGTAAATATACTTTTGGTTGATTTTGATAAATATTAAATTGGAATAACATCTGATAAAAAAAGAAAAAAAAGTATATCCAATTATTATGCATATTGTTAGTGAAAAAAATACCTTCGTACGTTTTGTTTTAATTATATTTCACATGACATGGACAACTCGTGGTGTGTGTACCGTTGCGTGGTAGCAAGTAACTAATTATTGCTTCTTAGATATGAACTACAGATCTAGTCGAAGTTAAAAGTAAGAGGTAGTTGGGTGACTAAACGGTACCTAGATTATTTTTATGTTGTGAGGATAAACATACATTCAGAGGTAGTTCGGTGAAAATCTGTACGGTACCTACTGGTATCAAAGAGGTAATTTGGTTAAGATCCGAACGGTACCGGCTATTATTAAAAAGTTCGTTTCGTTAAAATCCGAATGTTATCTGCTATTATCAAAGAGGTAGTTTGGTTAAAGTCCGAATGGTACCTATTATTACCAAAGACGTAGTTTGGGCTAAAGTCAGGACGGTACCTATTATTACCAAAGAGGTAGTTTGGACTAAAGTCCGGACGGTATCTATGAAGGCAAAATTTTTTTTTTTTTTTTTTATTAAATAAGGGGGCAAACGAGCAAACGGGTCACCTGATGGTAAGCAACTACCGTCGCCCATGGACACTCGCAACATCAGAAGAGCTGCAGGTGCGTTGCCGGCCTTTTAAAGGCAACTCTCCTACATGTAGGTGGGTTAGCTTTACAGGAAATTTATTATAATTTACTCAAGATAGTAGTTGACGGTGCAAAATACTTACATTAGCACTGTTAAGAAATTAGATAATTACTTTTCCCTTAAACAAAGCTGCGTGTATGAACGTCACTTGTTCAGGCTAATCAAGCAGGAAACGGGAGAGAAATTTGATAAATTTAGGCATCAATGGTCTACAGGTCAGTGGTTCACAGCCGCTGACGAAAATAATATGGTTGATCAAATTAATGAGAAGTGTGAGTCTGTATAGTTGCGAAAGAAAATATTAACTTTGGGTGATGACGTCACACGAAAAAATTCTTTCGGAAGCCAAATACTTTGGAAACTGTACATCGGCTTGAAAATTTTAACTCCCCCAAATGTAACAACGAGGTGGCAATTAATAAAATTGTTGCCACGAGAACTAACCCAAATCCTATGCCATGTTCTCGTTGCAGTGGAGATCATTCCAAAGATAGCAAGTTTTGCCTTAAATGTGGATTTGTTGAACATTTCCGAGTATGTTGTAGAACTAGGGAAAAAAAGCGTTAAGTTAATGATGTCAAAGTTAAAGCTGCTAGTGCTGCAAAGAAACCTAAAACTAAATCTGAAGGAATTGATTACATATTTCACTTCGATGGCGATGGCTCTATATCTTGTGTATTGGGAGGTGTGACTGTAAATATGATTATCGATTCCGCCAGCAAATGTAATATTATTAGTGATAAAACTTGGGATACCCTTAAGTCCAGTCGCGTCCAAGTTGAAAGTCAAGTGGCGAAGCCGGACAAAAGATTTATTGCCTATGGATGTCAACAGCCCTTAATAGTTCTAGGATCTTTTGATTCTTCTATTGTAATTGGAAAACGGTCCGAAAAAGAGACATTTTTTGTTGTTAGAATGGTACTAAAAATTTGCTTGGCAAAAATACTGCAATCAAACTTGGAGTTTTAAGAGTTGGATTGTTTGAAGTAAATACAGTCGAAGGTATGTTTCCTAAAATTAAAAAAGTTCAAATCCATATACCCATTAAGTCGTCCGTCAAACCAGTCTCTCAACCTTGTCGAAGAGTTCCTATTCCCCTGGAGACAAAACTAGATAAAAAAATTAAAGAGTTATTAGAATGAGATATTATTGAACCACTTAATGGCCCATCTGATTGGATCTCTCCTTTCGTCAGGCTTTGTGTAGATATGAGACAAGCTAATCGAGCTATTATCAGAGAAAAACATCCCTTACTAACTATGGAACAGCTTATTCCAAAACTTAGAAATGCTCTTAATTAGACCAAAAAAAATCTTTTCACCAACTAGAATTAAGCAAGGATAGTAAACTCATAACAACTTTCATTTGTAATCGGGGTATGTTTAGGTATAAACGGCTCATATTTGGCATCTCTTGCGCTCCGGAGTGTTTCCAAAAACTATGGAAAGGTTGCTACTACCCAGTGACGGAGTTAATTTCATTGACGATATTGTCATTTTTGGGAGCAATGTGGCTGAACATGACGTCAGACTCAGTAATGTTTTAAAAGAATACGACGTTTTACTTAACGAGGCGGAATGCGTCTATAGGGTTCGGAGTATAGAATTTCTCGGACATTGGTTATCCAATGAAGGAATAAGGCCTCTTATTAAATATGTTAAAACTATAGACACATTTCGAAAACCTAAGGTAATCGAGGAGCTTCAGAGTTTTTTGGGATTGTTTAAACTATGTAGGTAAATGGATCCCTAACTTAGCGACATGGACAAAACCATTGCCTAAATTGTTGAAATTAAAGCTTGATAAAGGTGCTAATATAATACGGTTCTGGTGTAAGGATCAAGCAGAAGCATCTAATGGCTTGAAACGAGCAATGACTCAAATTAGAACCTTAGGTTATTACGATCCACAGGATCCATCGGATCCAAGTTTTGCGGATGCGAGTCCTGTTGGACTAGGGGCCGTATTAGTTTAATATGGCTCAAGAGGACCGCGAATAATTGCATATGGCAATAAAAGTTTTACAGACCGTGAAAAACTTTATTGCCAGACTGAGAAAGAGGCCCTTGCCTTAGTCTGGGTGGTGGAACATTTAAATATATATTTGTTTGGGAAGGGCAGTTTCGAGTTGGTTAGTGATCTTAAACATATAGAGGTAATATTCGGCCGTAACTCAAAATCTTGTGCTAGAATCGAGCGTTGGGTTTTGCGCCTTCAGTCATATAACTTTAAAATTGTATACAGTCCAGGAATGAGATATATCGCTGACTCACTATCGCGTTTGAGTTCCAGTAATGGGGCACCAAGTCCTTATGATGATAAAAATTATCTTTATTTAGTTATCGAAGAGTCTTGCCCTAAAGCAATTTCATTGGGTATCTTAAAACAGACTTGTGAGGTTGACCGTGAGTTAAAAAGCGGTCAAAGGTATTGGCGTCTGCGCATGAAGGACATTCTGGAATCGTAGCGATGAAAACTTGATTACGTTCCAAAGTTTGGTGGCCTACAATTGATACGGATGCAGAACGGTACGTAAGGTCTTGTAAAGGTTGTACTTTAGTTGCTTGCCCAAATCCTCCAGGACCCATGCACAGACGAGAAATTCCAGTACAGTCGTTGATTGACATTGCGATTAATTTTCTAGGTCCATTGCCCACTGGCCTATTGTTACCTTTTTATTATAATTGACTACTTCAGTCGATATAAGGAAGTCAAAATTACTAAAACTATAGATGCTATACGATAAAAACACTAAAAGATATATTTTCAAGGTTACGGAAACCAGTCAGTATAACCGCTGACAATGGTGCGGACCATTGTCAGCGGTTTTTTTATTAATTTACTAGTACCTCTTTTATAATTTTTTGTGAAGAATTTGGTATTAGGTTGTTTCATAGTATCCCTTACTGGTATCAACAAAATGGCGAAGTTGAGAGACAAAACCGTGCTATTTTAAAAAGACTCGGAAATCGAACTGGCAAGAAGATTTGTTAAAATATCTTACTATGTATAATAGCACTCCTCACTTAGTTACAGGAAAATCTCCAGCAGAACTGTTTTACAGGCGTCAGTTTAGAGATAAATTGCCATCAATTATAGATATAGATTAGATGTAGAATTTGGTGAAATGGATTTAGAAACAAAGGTTAGAGACACAGTGGCAAAAGCAAAAGGAAGAGACATGCAGCAGAATCAACTATTGAAGTTGGAAATAAAGTATACGTGAAGGAAATGACAAAAGCGAATAAATTGTTGAGTACATATAATGATAAACCACATATAGTAGTAAATAAAAAAGGAAATTATGTTGAATTAGAGGTGTATAGGAATCCACAGCGGGTGCGCAGAAATGTAGCACACTTGGAACGTGTTGAAGGACATAGGCAAGCTTGTGATGATACTCTTAATAATAATTGTAGTTCAGATGATTTGTAGTGTATTAAATAGATTTGTTTTTTAGGTAATAATAATGTAATTACTCCTAATATTTGAGTGTAATAATGTGTTGATTAATCATATCTGAAAGGGTATTTAAGTTGTTTAATATTATTTGTATTCTTGATAAAATATGTACATGTTCTTATTTTTTAAATGGTAGATGTAGTGTACTGATAATAATAATAAATGTAGACACGCCCACACGCTGGGGTGGGGGTGGAGGGGCGCCCGTCGTCGTGTGATGCACGACGCACGGGCAGTCTATTACTGACCGCCTCACCGAACGGAAGTGTTCGTTATACAGTAATAACAATTTTTTGCTCTTTTTAAAATTATTAAATGTTGAGTTATAATATTACTATCGTAAAAAATAAATTACATTATATTATTTAAATTGCAAAGAATATTTATTGGATTAAGACAATTTTTTGTAACGGTACAAAAAACTTGATTTTTTCGCTGTTTTTTGCTCGATATTAGTACTAACTAAACGATATTAATAATTACAGTACTAGTATAGATATATTTAATACGGAACCCTTCGTGCGCGACTCAGATTCGAACTTGGCAGCTTTTTTATTTAGTTTTTTGTTAAGTAGCCACTTTAGCTAGCTAACACAAGTCCATATTACTTTCAATTTTTGGCCTGTTCACAATGTAAACAAGCGTTAGAATATGTAATGGTGAAAAAATAAACATCGGTAAAACTTGTAAGTGCTGTATATTGATAACGAGCTTACGCGTAAACTGACGGTAAGTAACTACTTATCCAAAGCCAATTTTACGAAGCATGTATAACTGTATAGTGGTATAGTAAATACAGTTTGTTGTAAATTGTAATGTAATCGTTTGGGCAGCACATTAAGTATTCGGAAACGAGCGGTCCGCGCACCCTGGTGTAGGTGCTTACTGGGCCGCTGAAACTACTTATCGATTATTGGGAAACAGGGCAATGAAATGCAGAGACTTTGTTTTTGTGAAATCCGGAAATATACAGAAATTAGCTAAAAATCAGCCGCGTTGGGCACTTTTTGGTGGGGGAAAATTTTATGGGTTTCCGTAACCGACATGCTCATGACTGACTTGTTTGAAGTCCGTTCAAAATTATTTCACTTCCGACTTGACCTTTATACCGACGACATAAGGATGTTAGTTTGTCATGTTTTTTATTTCGTCGTGTAATTCAAATAAGATATAAGAATTTCAAACACTAATGTCAGATACGCGTAACGCAGTTACATAGGCGCTTGGATTTTGCGTTGTTGACAAATTGGTCTCGGGTTCGAATCTTGGTCGGACTTATTCGGTCGGAATATTTTTATTATTTTTATTTCTTTTTATTTTATTATTTTTCACTTCTATCGGAAGTCCCTATAGCAGCCAATTTTTTTTTCACCTAGCAAACTTGTAATAAGTATATAATATGTAATGCATTTCTTAAAATAAATATTACTTATGATCTGAAGTTGTGAAATTATAAAATTAAATCCTCTGAACAATCTTGACAATAATTCGCACATAAATCTAGATCTATCGCTGTATACTAGTGCAGTCGAGGAACACGTAGAATCTCGTACATCGCTCTTACATACATACTCATTGCTACTTGACTCTTACACTCGCGCACGAATATATCGCTATCGCTTTCACACGTTTACGCGATAGCAATATTATAAATTATTCGTGGGCGAGTGAAAGAGACTAGTAGTGATGAGTCAACGTACGAAATTCTGTGTGCTCCGCGACCGCACCTTAGTTCAAAATAACCATAATTATTAAAAAATAAAAAAACCCGACTGCGGCAAATAATTTTGATGAACCCTATCACTCGCACGACTGACGAATCGCTCTTGACTCGATAGAGCGCGCCAAGGAAATACAAAGATACATACATACATACATACATACATATAAATAAATATACATCCAAAAAAGATAACGCTCCTGGCGCTGTCGGGTAGTAAAGGTTCAGAAATCAGATGGCAATTAGTTTTAGAACCGCAAAAAATTTCAATTTTCTATTTGTATGCAAATCACAACAAAAATGTAATATACCTCTGATGCGTATATTTTGATGAACATTTATCGTTGACGCAACAACTGCAAGAGTAGAAAAGGTATTTTCTACTCTTGCAGTTGCAACCTACCAGTTGTACCTAGCATTCGCTAAAGCGTCTACGGTATGTTCTTATGATACCGACAAAAGTGGCTTTAGCTGAATCCCTATTCCTTTCGCTTTCAGACTATGCTGACGCTTATTTTAATGACCTGACTGAAGATCAACTTAATAAAACTTGAACGCCTTCAGAATCTGGCATTGAGGTTCATTTTTGGTTTACGCAAATATGAGCATATCTCCGAGTCGATTCTCAAGCTCAAATGGCTCCCAATTCGTTACCGCCGCGATGCTCGCTTTCTTTCTTTGCTTCACAATATTTTATTTCATTCTCATTGCCCTATTTATTTAAAAAAACAATTTAAATTTTCGTAGCTCTAATAGACATGAGCTGCGATCTTTTACTAATCTTCTCCTTAATATACCTGTCCACCGCGCCAAATAATTTAATTCTTCTTTCACCGTTAAATCCACTCTGCTCTGGAATTCTTTACCTGTCCGAATAAGAGAAGCTGAAACATTAAATCGCTTTAAAACAGTCCTTACAAATTATTACATAGAAATTGCGTGTCAACCAAAATTTGTAAACTCTATATATTATATTATACATACGAGTATATTTTACATTTTATATAACTTTTTATTAAATTTATTAATATTTAATATCATTATTATGTGTACTTTATGCAATACACCCATTTTCCAGAGCATTGTACTTTCCAACATTATAAGGTGGCCTGGAAGAAATTACTACTTAATACTACGCCTTTGTGTGCATGTCTGATTTTTTTGTAATATTTTTGTCAATGTATATTATCATTGTTAATTGTTATGTGCACAATAAAGCAGTTTTGATTTGATTTGATTTGTTACCTCTATCTATAGCTACCATGTGCGGTTGTGGGCTGAATTTTCTATGTTCACCTTCACCTCCAGACCTTATTTATTGCAGGACAGTCTAAACAACGCACCTTAACTAATTGTACTTAGCGTTATGTTATCTGGGACAGGGGAAATCGCTAGATTTGTCACCCGACCAGTTTGATTGGTAAACTATCGACGGTCGGCTGGTGGGAGGGGTGGCTCAACTAATCCACTGGCAAGTTTGATTAGAAAACAATTAATGAGCCCAAATAACTAGCCCTACTCAGAGTAGAGAGACCTCCGACCATTCCTATCCGATATGATCCGACGGCGTCATTATACAAATCTACACTAATATTAAGATACCATCAAGTAGACCACGGGGAAGGAATTAGGATACTGTTTATCCCGGCAAATTGTACAATTCGCGAGCAACATTTAATTGTTAACATTTACCTTAGGCTGGGTCTATATGACCCGGAATCCGGCGGGCTCGGGAAAATTCAGAGCATTGAAAATAGAACTCTGCGCTAAATTGTTTTAAAATAAAAAAATTGAGTTAAAAATCGGACACATGTTTTGTCAGATTTAACATTGACATTTGACTTGACACTCGTGTGTTCGATTTTGAACTCTATTGTATTAGTCCACAGTTCTATTTTCAGTGCCCTGAATTTTTCTCTGGCCTTCCGGATCGGGCAAGATTCCGGATCATATTATAGACCCAGTCCATCCTGTATAGCATTTATTATTGATTTCATATGGACTTATTAAATATAGCTTTTGTTTTTATTTAACTTAGCACTTTTGAGGACACCATAAGATATTATTTGTGTACTGAGCGCTAGAATTTTCTCACTTTTAATTAAGTTAATGCTAATTCAACAATTACCAACAATTAAAGATCTTATTGGACCCATTAGAACAAACAGTGATTTAATTGACGCTTAAGAAAGCGAATTCAAGTTATTATGAATTATTATTAAAAATGTCCACTCTAAATTAATCTGAAACAGACGCTTTACGTCAAAGAAACTCTACGACCGATTTTTTTCATTTAAAGTTTTTCTTATATTATCTGCCGTAGCAAAAGCCTCTTATACAATATCAGGCGACACGCTCATTACAACAACCTTCGTTTTGTGGATGAAATTAAAATTGAAAAGGGGCTCTTATGAATTTAAAAATATCGGCGCTGCGAGCTTCAACCGGTTCTTGTGTCCCGGGGGTGATTTTACACCGGGAGGTGGGAGGTGATTTTACATCGGGAGGTGGGGGGTGATTTTATACCGGGAGATGGGGGAGGAGGGCGGTAAAAGCCGAATTGTGTACACTTTAAGCACGCACTACTAATTGTTTTCTTTGAGAATTTAAGTAATATTGTGTGTTGGCCGTGTTTAACATTAACTTTATGAACGTTATATACAAAAACAAATATCTCATACATATTTTATTGAATACTAGATTTAGTGGATCCCTATTGCTCCCCGTGGGGTATGTAATTCGAAAAATCCTTTTTTGCGGATTTCTAGTTTCGACGTCATAATACTATCTGGGTGCCATAATTTAACTCAATTTATTACCTAGGACAGGGGTCGGCAACCTTTTGAGTCGGAAAAGTAAAAAATTACAATTTACAAAATGTCTAAGTTTTTAAAGAGACACAATAAAATTTATTACAAAAAAATTATTATACATAAATATTGTTTTTTATATAAAAAAAACTAAAATTTTTGTTCATAAGAATTGGTGAAACCACTAAACTGTCTTGAGTTGGAAGCGCAAGCCAACATAGAAACATCTTATTTTTAATTACAAGGCGAGCGAGCGAAGGAATTTTTTGTCTACTTTACTGGTTACTTTAAACCCCGAAAGACTGTATGTATACATGGGAAAATACAACAGCCTAAAACTAAACGTCGGTACAAAAAATATAGTACATATTATGTTGTTTTTATATTTATTGCATCTAAATTCCAAGTTGTGCGTAATTGAGGCGCGAGGCCGCAGGCGGAGTTCCACGTCGCCCACGCCTTACGCCGCCGCCTTAGCCAGCCAGGCGCAGTGGCTGGGAGATAGAAATGGTGCCTTATCTTTGTTCATCGATTCTGAACGATTTTCCAACTTTTTTGTTGTAAAATAAACAATATTTGCGTATACGTAGTACTAAAGAGCCGCAGCTCCACATTCAAAGAACCGCATCTGACTCGCGAGCCGCAGGTTGCCGACCCCTGAGCTAGAATATTAAATTTCATGGATATCGGTGAAGATTTTAAATTGTGACCATACAAACTTTCAACACTTATTATATCCTCAGAGGGTAA
Source organism: Phengaris arion (assembly GCA_963565745.1). Lineage (NCBI taxonomy): Eukaryota > Metazoa > Arthropoda > Insecta > Lepidoptera > Lycaenidae > Phengaris > Phengaris arion. The sequence goes on along the minus strand of OY751449.1, from coordinate 16,724,051 downwards.
ATTCTAATAAATCCTGAAATACGTATATAGTGCAGAAATACTTTCCATAAAAACATTCAACCCCTATTTCACCCCTTTAAGGGTAGAATTTTTCAAAGTCCTTTCGTAGTGCGCGTCTACATTGTAAATTAAAACTAATGTATAGCAATTTTAAAAGTCTGATACTTAGTTTTGCAGGCCAGTGTAGTAATACGTGCATGAGGACATTTTTCCGGAGTATTGAGGTATTCAGTACTCTTTTCCTTAATTTGTTTAAGGTAACACCTTGCACAAATTAATAGGTACTTAAGTCACATTTTTAGAGTTCCCTACCCAAAGGGTAAAAACGGGTCCCTATTACTGAGACTTCGATGTCTGTCCGTCTGTCCGTTTACCTGTCACCAGGCTGTATGTTATGAACCGTGATAGCCAGAGTTGAAATTTTCACAGATGATGATGATGATAGTGAACAACAAATACTAAAACAGAATACTGTAAGTACTAAAGTGGGGCTCCCATACAACAAACGTGAATTTGTAGCCTTTTCGTACGAAACCCATCGTGCGCGAGTCCGACTCGCACTTGACCGGTTTTATTATCATATCCTTAGAATATTTTCTATAGACATTGCAATATTAGGTCATAATAAACTAATTATTTTAATATGGCCATAAAAGATATCTCGATATGAGCTGGCACTGTACACTGTAATCGTTACTACAGTGCGCGAGTGATATTCAAATTTATAATTATTATGCTTCTTAATGTGGCTTATGATCGGTTTCCGTTTATACAAGTCCAAACTTTGCAGGTATGCTGAGTTGCTGACAGTAAAAATATACAAGAAAAACACTGATGACATGATGATTACGACGGTGGTGATGATTTAGCAACACTAGGATAGTTCTCTACACAAGTATAGGATGCAACCATTAACCCACTTTTTGTTCGCTTCTCCCACACAACACGTCATAATGAAGACAAAGTGTACCACTTGCACCTAATCCCCGGGTATATGGCTAATTGACCGGGACGAGCTCCATGAGTCAAGCCCACATCTGGGACGTGTGACACATAACACACAAACATACATACATACATGCACACTACATGTGTAGCCATATAATAAGTTTGCCACTAGGAATAAATAGGAAATGTCGAGAACATTCCTACAGTTTCTCAAACTCAACGCGACTAGGAATTCATAGGAAAAGTATATATATCTAAGATACATTCTAGATAATCTTATTTTTCAAAAAAATCTTATGTAAATATGCTTGGGTCGTCTACAAACATGATAAGGCGTTGTGTGTAAAATCAAACACGCATACTAACAATTATGCGTACCTATCTATTTAACTATATTTTGTTATAATTATACACGTAGGTATGCTTATTACTAATAAATAAAAACGAAATAGTTTATTCAATATTCATATTACTTTGAAAAGATAATTCAAACAACAAAAAGCTGCATACGATATTTTTAACCGACTTCCAAAAAAACGGAGGTGGTTATACGTTTGGCTGCATCACTACATAGTATAAAAATCTGTCTGTCCCTATGTATGCATCGATCTTTAAAACTACGCAATGGATTTTGGTGAGGATTTTTTAATTGATAGAGTAATTCAAATTTCATGAAGAAGGTTTATATGTATATAGCATGCATAATATAGTAGAGAAACACTGATAATAATTTAAGATGTTTCTAATGTGATTTTTGCGCTTACATTGCAAACGCTCGCTGAACCCTACGAGATATATCAAAATAATGTACTACAGTATTGTACACATTTAAAATTGTAAATAAGCGGACTTTTCTGTAGACCTTTTAAATGTGTACAATACATTTAAAATGTGTACAGAAAAGTCCGCTTATTTACGAAGCCATTTTAAGTAATACATCATTAATCCTTATCCAATTAAGTACCTTAAATACTTATTTTAATATAAACTAAATACTTTAATTTAATATAGACTAATATGGCCTTTTATAGCATGTAATTTAAATAAATATTTTTGAAGATAGGTATTACAGATTTAAGATGCAGGGACATATCGGTTGGACCGGCCGGAGGGCTGGTGGCGTGTGCCTATAAATAGCGCGTTGAAGCAACATCGACTGCTAAGAAGGCCGCGCTTCGCCCTATAGCACTTTATGATTAGCAGCGATCGCACGTGTTTATCGGAGCGAGCGAGGAATATAACAATACTTAATAAAACTAGCTGCCCGTGCCCAGTTCATACTTATAATTGTGTAAGGCATTTTTAGAAGCTATTTAGGCGGTTACAGTACGATCCTTATCTAACTACTTTAAGCATTTTATACACATTATAGTAGCCCTTTAAACCATACAATTTAAACTAATATCTTATATTTAGAAGATATCGTAAAATTTATATTCAAGCGCGAAAAATATATTATATCATGCAGTCTCGGACGTCACGTCGAGGTGATAGGGTTCCGTTTTTATCCATTGGGTACGAAACCCTAAAAACATTTTCAATATTATACACAGTAGTATTTTGCAGTGAGTAGATATAATTGCTGAAGGAGTTTTTCCTCCAAGTACACAATTCCGCGCGGGCGAAGCCGCGGGCAAAAGATAGTAATATAGAAACGTGACTTCTATAAAATATTATTTTCTCAGAACATTCTTTGGGCTGGTACCGACTTCAAAATAATGAAGACTAGCTTTTTCCCGCGGCTCCGCCCGCGTAAATATAGTATCCGGTATCCCACGGGAATACTGTACTTTTTCGGGATATAAAGTAGCCTATGTTTTAATCCGGAGCCTAAACTACTACCATACCAAATGACATCGAAATCCCTTCAGTAGTTTCTGCGTGAAAGAGTAACAAACGTCCATCCATCCATCCATACATCCATGCATTCCATCCCTCCATTCTCACAAACTTTCACATTTATAATATAAGTAGGATTAGCAGGATTGTGTAGAGAAATAGTTAAAGTTTTAGGCGAATTTCAAAGAGGAATAACTTAAAAAATAAGATTTATTTCATACTATTTGTGCATTCTTAATTTGGAAATCGGTTTTCATTTTTTGTTAAAAAATAATAATTTTACTAATTGACAATTCAAAGCGAAGTGTAAATTAATTGTTATTATTCAAACAAAGTGAGTCGTGGCTGTATTATAAAGTGTAGTAAACCTTTGCAGTAATTGGGTTTGCAAATAATGATAATTATTAATGAAACACGTGTCGCTGGAATTCGTACAAAGGAGCTAATAAAATATTAATATAATAGTGTTTATAACTCGACTAGCTTTTACCCGCGCGCGGCTTCATCCGAGTAAATTCCCGCGAACATTTCCAGATACAAAGTAGACTATGTTCCATCCATCCATCAATATATGTACGGTATTACCACAGAGGTAGAAAATATCTACCTTTACTGTACACAGACACAGCTTTGATGGAACGATCCAAATGGATATTTTGAAAATTTCGACTACCCTTTCAACGACCCACAATTTTTCGACACAATTCGTGGGCACACCGTCCGCTTGTAGTAGTGCTATCAAATCGGAAGCTTAATATGTAGCTGTTTGCCATTCTTTAATCTGTGATATTATGTCGCAATAAGGATCAAAAGTCGGATCCGTCTTCGGCTGTACATAATGTGTCTCTACCCAAAGCTGTTTGTTGTTTGATAAATGACTTTAACCACTAACATAGTTTGTCCTTTATCAGCGACCGTCAACCGACATTGGGTAACAAACTCCTTAGAGACAGCTCAGATTCACTTTCTTATCTAAAGACATCCACATCGTCCACACACATCATTACATCCACATCATTACAGAAATCCTAGGATTATTGCAAAGAGCCCCACAATATTTTGATTCTGTGATATAATTTCGCCTATCTATCTTCCTAACAATTTTCAGGATCTTCCCAAAAAACCCGACTGTACTAGGGCAAAAATCTCTGACGCTTTATATGTCGTGCGCGCTTTTTGGCCGTCTAAAGTCTATAGAACTATAGCTTGCTGATTTTTGACCAATCTGGATAAAGGTGAAGGAAAACAACCAATCAGTACCTACTCAAGTTTCCCATATTCCTAATATTCGAGGTAACGCCATCTGTCGGAAAATACTTAAAGAAAAAGCTACTTATTTATTTAATAATGCGTCTAATATAATCAGATGGTGCTAGGTGTAAATTTTTTAATTTTTCTATACTTTTTCAAAGTAATGTTATTTAGGCACGATGAGAGTATTTTAGGATTTTAAATGATGAATGAATGAAATTAATTTTCTTCTGCCACGTGCACTCTGTAAATCTGTACACTTCATGTTTTTGACGTGATAACGTCTTATTATTTGATGGAGCCGGCTGCACGCACGAAAAAACATGACTCATGCGTTACCCGTTACCAGCGTTACCTCGCTAAATATGACGCAATGCCGTTACCTCAGCTAGCCGCGCCTTAGGTATGTGAGCGGTGGGACGGAGAAGCGGGGGCGCTTGATGTTATTACTCAGTTCGGCGCCGGACTTCGCGGCGGCAACACGCCTACCTAAGGCGCGGCCAATTAGTTCCGCGCGCACTATAAACATGACGTTGTCACGTTCAACTATCGTCAGTAAACCGACTTTACAGACAACCGATTCTTTATGTGTTTTAGCCACAAATTTTGTGTATACTACACATATAATTGTTATGATTTAAACTCAATAAAATGGAAAAGCGAAATTTAAACAAGCTGAGTATTGGATATAACGTGGGAGGTTGAAGACATATTATTGAATGCATATTCTGTTCTACTTCGTCCAGAAGGGCGTCATTCTAATCACAATGGAAACCGAATTAACAATTTCTAAATTAAATTAATAATGGAATAAACACTAGTTTGTCTTTCTAAATTAACTTTTGTTAAATTAACAATATCGGTGTTTTCACTAAACTTGCTCAACTAGAATCCCGCTGCGATTATTAACTAATTATTATCAGAAAATTGAACGACTGTTTATATTTAACTATCTGTTACGCGCAACTTCGCTTGCATTAAAACGCACAGAAACGGTTACCCCAATTTTCAAATAAAAGTTAGTTATGCATGAATTAGCGTTTTAGAGATTAGCCAGATCAAACTGAGAGGCGGAAATAAGAGAAAAATAATTTTGATTTCTTATTCAATAAAAATACATGGTATATTACAGGTTGTTTTTGATATTAAGTAAGTGCCGTCTGAAATATAAAAGGCAAATAAGCATTGAGGAACAAGCATTAACGAGTTTCAGTTCGTTTCATTATAATATAACGAGAAATTGTAAGCAGAATGTTTATTTCTCAATCTGTGGACATTTCGACGGATATATATAGGTATATTTAGTATCACGTTTTCAAAATAAAAAAAAACCCATTGCAAAAGCGTTTTTTTGAGTCGTATTTTATCGTAACATATGAGTATGTCCGACCAATACCAACGTATGTTAACTTACTCGAGTTAACGTTGCGCACCTAAGTGTGCGACAAGGCCGTAACTGCCACTAATATGTTTGCCGCAAAATACGCGTGTTATTTATTTTTATTTTTAAGTGTTAGTTACTTAAATATATTGTATAAATTAGCATTCATATTGTTTTTCTTGAATTGAAAATGTTACTGAATAAAGTATTGAATCGGGCAGAACCGATTTGCTTAAGATGGATTTTCATATTATTCCAAAATTAATAGTTATATTAATAGGCAGTTCCCGCAGTTTACATGGCATTTCTTTAACGTATTTGTATCGAATCTGACAATTACGATACTTTAAGTAGTCTTTTAAATTCTGAAATTTATCGAAAGTGCCACTAACGATTGCTTTGGAGGATTTTTTTACAGTTTTGATACAGATTCAATATAAGTACTTATGAAAAAAAACAAGTTTTATGATTAATTATAGGGACGAAATTGATTTTCTGTATGAAAACAACATTAAATTACATATTTATTTAATTTACCTACATATTGGAATAATTTGAAGGAGTTGGTGGATGATGAATAGAAGAATAATGGATAGAAATTTAGCACAAGAGGTTTTCACAGTTTTAAAATTTCATCAGCAAGTTTTTAAGTTTTAGGCAGCAAGCTCGATCACAAGTTATATGAAAACCTGAGCTCCGATTTTTTGAAAATATTGAAATGACGAATTAGTTAATTAATCTTTGTCAGATACTTTTAAAAGATATCTTGACAGAAAATGACTAGGTCAGCTAAAGTTGACCTAGTCATTTTCTGACAGTTAAAGTATTTTATGAATGAGGAATTAGTAAGTAATTTTAAAAGTAGTTATATCAAATATTACAGCAGAATAGAATCGTTAATATTCTTACAGGACCCTAGTATACACCATACTACCCATTATCCGATCGACTTAATGCTATCGATTGGATCAGTTCCATATTGAAATAAAACAATGTCAACTGTCATGGCAGTCTCTGCCTACACATTGTCAGTTCTAGCTGATCCAATCGGTAGCGCTCATTGGACGATACACGATAGGCAGTATGGTATATGGCTTCACAATATAAAAGCTTTTGCTATGAAGTATGAGGTGTAATTTGTATTAATTCCGAGTTTTCATGGTGTTAATGAAAGCCCACTAGTCGTATACGCTCTTTCAGCTCAGTTCGAAATTGAAAAAAAATTCAAAAGCTATTTCTTGAATGGATAATGGGAGAAATAGAAATGAAAAAAGATAATGGAAGAAGACTAATAATTATCATAGCTATCTGATATGACTCCTATACAAGGCTTTCCTAATTTAGAAACTATATTATAATTATTGATATTTTTCACCTATTCAAATAGGTCATAATTTTGCCTTCTTCGAGGTTATTTCAGAATATCAGCTTAAAAATTCTAGCTAAGTTACTACTTAGCTGTCAAGTTTACATTTCAGGATATTTCCTTTTATTTTTTCAAATGTTAGTGATCTTACATTAAAACGAATAAGGTTTGAATAATGACATAAAACACACACACTAGGAATAAATTTGACTCTTTCCTCTTCATTTGTGCCTCTTGATGTGTTGGCAATTTCTGATATGAAAACAATCATCGGTATCGAAATCTTGTTACGTTGACATTATTAGCTCTCTCATATGACAACGATAATGAAAATATCGATTATGAAAGAAAAAATCAATCTTACATTAAATCTATTTTATCAGTTCAAGAAGCTATAATTGAGATATTTGTTCTATTTACCTAATTAAACCAAAAAATAACATTATATTTTTATTAATTTTTAAAAATTTCACTTAACGAAAAGAATCCATACTATTAATATTATCAATGCAAATGTAAGTCAGTCTGTACAGAAATCATGCACAAACTACTGAACTGATATGACAAAATGTGGGGTAAGTCAGAACTTAGAGAAGGATATAGGTTACTTTATCGCAACACATGCCACAAGCGAAGAATTTTAAATTTGTTTGTTATCCCAGTACCAAATTATACACAAAATAAGTATTTCCCGAATAATTTAATTTATGTTACTGTAATAAAGTGGTTTAGAAATAAATAACAACACATAAGTGCGCCATGCAAAGTACTGTTAATAACCACGATGGTAAATATATTTTATGTAAATTTTATTCTTGTTGTTCCATTAAAATTAACCGTAAGCAATCTACGAAGTACATAATCGAATGTAACATTTACAATAAAATATTCCTGATGAATACCAACGTAGATTATCGGAATCAGCAAATCTGATACATTTTGTTTATGCAGTTCCTAGAAAATAATTGGAAGTACCGGTTACGATTAAGAGAGCAAGCTCATTTACGTGGTATACTATCGTAACTCAATTTTCGCGAAAACTATTCAACATATAGGATTTTTGATACAATATACTGATTTGTTATATTAAAAATACTGTTTATGCAAATTTTCATAAGGATCTAATCATTAAGGACAGAGTTATACGAAAAATAAACTTTAAATCGCTCTCCTGAAAAGAAGCATTTTTCAGATACAATAATGTACGTAGGCGCCGTCGATTTTACAATCTCGCTTTTTTATAATTTATAAGAGTGATAACACTGTTTTAAAACCTGGCAACATTATTCAATTCAATTCAATTCAATTCATTTATTTCAGATAATAAAAAAAAATTTCAGAAATAAAAAAATAAATTATTAATAACAATTAATAACGTTATGCCGGAACCATTTAATATATTGAGATAAAGCTTGTAATAAATAATTTAAGGTCAATTGGATTTATAATTTAGTTAAATTATAAATCCAATTAACCTGAAATTATTATAATTATAAGCCTAATAATTAGTAAATAAGAAATGTGATTTTAAATAACATTAAAACATATTTATGTTAAATAGAATTAACATTGACTATGTGAGGCCGCCACAAACATAAATTGGCATATTGTTAAAATTGACAAGTTTTTATCACTATTATTACAATTGAAAACTACATGTGTATTTCATAAATTGTAATTGTTAGTTAAATAAATAATTATGTATTAATTAGTTAAATAATTATGTAATAATTTGTGAAACTATGTACTGGTTATTGATTGCTCAATTATCATTCATCATTATGTATTGATAATAAAGAAACACTGTTTTGTAAATGTAAACTTCCGCAAGAAATGATGGTGTACCTTCTCTTTTCGTAAAACCTAATATAAAGATAAATAAGAATCTTAATAATTAAAATAATAATTTACATGCAATGTTCATGTAAAGTTACCTAATAATTAGGATAACTCGAGTATTATGTTGTGACAGTTTTACTGGTTTCCAGCACTGGTTTCTTAGTTCCATGTAATTTGGCCAGAGTGTGCCACGAAAAATGGCTTCTTTGTATTTTGCAAAACAAAGAGGGACACTTTCGATCCTGATCTCGAGCCTGACGGCAACATCACTCTAAAACTGAGGGACTTCGCCAGCCAGTTAAATAAAAACTAAGTACCTTAGGAATTATGTTTGTAATTAACTAAAAATTGTTATTCAGTGTTTATGTTCATTGATTTGTCGTTTGCATCTTTGTATTGTATGAGTGTGTAGCAGTTATTGTAACCACTTTAAATGTAAGCTAAGTTTAATAGAGCCTGTAAATTTGGTTATAAGGATAAAGGTTAATAAATGTTTCAAGTTGAATAAATCCTTTTATTATGAGTTCTAATCCTGATAAACATAGGGATATTTCCCCGTTATATACATTCAATTGAAAATCCGTTACGCTCTTGAGAGAACACTAAGTGTCGTAGTTATGATAGATTATGTTGTTACGTAGATTATGAAGTAGTAATGGAAAATGATTGGACATTGTAAAGTAAAAGAAACGGTCGTAATATTCTAAGTTTATGTTCGTCGATAGGGCGCGCAGGTACAAAATTCGCAGATAAGGGCTAAGGGATTGGAGATTTAAGGGAGATATTTCAGGATTAAGTGGGTAGAACGGTTTCCGCTTTCATTTATTTATGGGCTCCTGGATGTTAGCGCTTTTTCTGGACTTTTTAGGACGTAGTTCGCAGTGCTGTAAGTGATTGATTGTGCTGTACCTATTGTATTTTTTACTTGATTCATAAAACCGGCCAAGTGCGAGTCGGACTCGTTTATTGTATGGGAATTCAATATTTATTTTATTCTATTTTTAGTATTTGCTGTTGATGCAGCAACAGAAATGCATAATCTGTGAAAACTTGAAACTATCTAGCTAGCACGGTTCATAAGATACAGCCTGGTGATCAACGGACGGACAGCGAAGTGTCAGTGATCGGGTTTCGTTTCTATCCTTTGGGTACGGAACCCTAAATATTAAAGCTTGATATAAAATATGTATGTTTTATAGTAACACTTTTTATATAGACAAAATGTACGGTTCCGGCGGGATTACCTTTTACGCGTACGAAGTCGCGGACCACTTGGAGTACTTTATAATACTTGAAAATAATAAGTCATCTGTAAAAGAACAGCATACAAAGCGGCAAAAGGCTGAACCACATTACAAAGGAACAAAGGAAATTCTTAGTTTCCCTGACAAAGTTGTATTTTACCGGTCTTTATATGCAGAGCACTAACTTAGATACGCGCCATTAAAATGTAAAGTAAAATTTACGGAAACAAAAGATAAAGTTCGACTAGGTCACGGACCCGGCAATGTACGTGAAAACGCGGCAGAATGTTCTTAATGTGACGCCGCTCTCCTCTGCCGCAGGCGAATCCAACCAACGACCAAATCATTTATCGGATTGTTAGATGGATGTATGGATGGATGTTTGTTACTCTTTCACGCAAAAACTACTGAACGGATTTTGGCGAAATTTGGTATGGTAGTAGTTTGAGCTCTGGATTAACACATAGGCTACTTTTTATCTCAAAAAAGTACATTGTTCCCATGTTTTCACGCGGGCGGAACCGCTGACAAAAGCTAGTGTAATATAAATGATCAACTAATATTTTTTTACGCTCGCTACTGATTTTTAGTATTTAGTAATGAATTCAAGCGAAACTGTTACAGATCAATTAGCACGGCTGACCTATTTCCCGGGGCAACTCGAGTGGAGGTGTACACAACACATGAACTGGTATTATTGGGTACAGTGCCGGTTTTAGCAATACCAGCGCCATGGGCGAGATTTTCAACGATCCCCTCACAATCTCCCATACAATTTCACAGAGTACAGCGACACCCCGGGACCAGAGAATTATACTAACAGTTAAAAAAAAAATTCTGACTGACAGCAGATGTCAATTGCCCGACCGAATAGGCACACCCACACATACGCGTCATTTACACGGCCACCGACGAAACCTCGAATAGTAAAAGTTTTAATTAGTTGTGCCGCGACGATTGCGCACTGTCAACGCCGTTTTGTACAAATTTCAAGGCCACGGCTGAGTTCCGCTACTGTACATTGTTTATACTGTGCCGCTGGTGTGCTGAAGGCTACGAATATTTTGTGGCCTACAGGCGTAGCGCTCGGCGCTGGCCCTCGCGTAGCTCCGTGCTACGAATCCCCGTAAACGATAGAGATATCGTCGAATCCTACCACACGACGCTCAGCGACACACAATACTTACTAAAGGAGCTGTTTAGTACAGACATAAAGTCCATACAGTTTCTGTCAAAATCTCTATTAAGTGATTCCTTGAGTGAGTAGCTATTAAATGTATCTGAGTGCGGCCGTTAGGTATCTACTATTCATTTATTTAATAATAATAAGAATTATAAATATTTATTTGAAGCATAAAAAAACTATATTTTAATAATAATAATAAAAATGTGTACATAAATGAAAATATCTAAAATTAAAACAACGTAGCCGCAAATTGGATCAAGCTCGGCATTGCTGGCACACCTTGGTATGTCCAGCACCAGTCTTCCGCTTGACCCATTCCGTGACCTCACAGCCGTCCCAACACTTACACACTACTTTAAACAAGAAAAAAAAAGAACTAATAAAAAAAATCAACAAAAATAATATGGAGTTTTGGCGGGGATTTAGGAATACGGCGTTGGAAATTGAAACGAAAATTCTATTTCCCGCCTTTTCAACTTGACACTAGCAAATGGTTTTAAGCCGACGCCATATATTGAAATAAAAAAATAAAAATAATATGAAGTGTCAACGGTCATGATTCAAGATAAAATCGCAAAAAAGTGTACATAAGTAATTCTGAGGTAATTAATATAAAAAAATTAAATGTGAATATTACCCAACACCAAAGAAACTATGAGACTATTATGAGAACTAAATTAAGGATGCCAATCGAATCAGTAAAATTTATAATACAGGCAGCAAAGTGCAAATTAATGAGCCTGAAACATACACACCTGGAATTACACTTATATCGTGTCGTAAGCTTTCCTATGCTTTCTGTTCCAGTAAAAGAAATTGTCGATGTTTTAAAAAAGCTACGCTTTTATATTTATCTTTTTCCAGCGGCTCCGCCAACGTAAATACAATATCCCACAGGAACACTATACTTTTTCGGGATAAAAAGTACCCTATGTGTTAATCCAGAGCTCAAACTTATACCATACCAAATTTCATCAAAATCCGTTTTGTAGTTTTTGCGTGAAAGAGCAAAAATATTCATCCATCCTTACAAACTTTCACATTTACTCGTATAATACTAGTAGGATGTCTTATCTATAAAAGCTAATAATATTTTTATATTGATTAAAAATCAAACCACTTAGGATTTTAGTCTGTTTGATTTTCATCACCCCCAAAGATAACTGAGGGGTGTAATAAGTTTGACGTGTCTGTCTGCGCGCGCGCGTTGTGTGTGTGTGTTTGTGTTCTCGGAAACAGATGGACCGATATTGATCTAGATTTTTCTTTGAAAACTGACATGATCGAAAGTGATCTTTGGTATATTTCATCATCGTTGGATCACTCACTGCTCGATGATTTTTAATTTTGTTGATTTTAAAGTAAAGGTAAGCGGCTGTATCAATCAACTTTGAATATAAAGTTGTGTACCATGAGTGTGGCCTTACAATAACAGTCACCTACTAGCCCCGGAGACTGATAATCCGTAGGCGTGTCACCTGCGTCCTGCGCCCGATCGATGGTAGCCGTTTAACTAATTGCCCAGGGAGGCTTTTTCTACTTTCACGTGATTACAATGAATCAACCCTGCGTGAAATGGTGGATTAGCGGCGGTAGCTGGTTTCGTTGAAACCAGTCCGGCTACGCAGGAGTTATTTTTCCCAAGTGCCCATGTGTGTTCGCAGTGCACAAGAGCACACTCTCTTATTTAACTCCCATAGTGAGACACTACTGGCGGGAGATCAGGCGCAGGGCCGACTTTTACATGTCCAATGCCCATCTGACGCATGGATCATCTTTCCTGTCAGTCATTCAGGTGATGAAGCTACATTGTCCTTACCAGACTTGAAAACCATATGTCGTTTTGCTGTTTCAACGCGGGAATCGAACCAATGACCCGGATTAAAATATAGGTTACTTTTTAACCCGATAAAGTATAGTATTTCCGTGGGATACTATATTTACGGACGGGTGGAGCCGCGGGAAACGGCTAGTGCTTAAATATGACAGTGCCACGATGGATTGTTTCTTTTTTTGATACATTAGTTTTTTAAGAATGAACAAACGTCAAAAATGGTGGTATTTTTCAAATGTTTCGTCAGGTAAACCTGGCCAGATTACGTGGGTAGATTTGTGAGATAAACCGCCCTTTGTGTTAAGTGGGTCAAGGGACGTGCACTAAAAGCCCTTATTTTGCGCCATTCACAAGAATTTTATACGTTCCCATTGTTTTTGTACGAATATTTTACACCCAAATTATTCCTAAAATAAATATTGTATAAGACAATGTCTTCAAAAATTTCATTTTATTCAAATGTCGTTTATTTTATGTTGCTTTAAATGCTTTTCTATTTATATATAAATGTCAAAGTTTGTGAGGATGTTTGTTACTCTTTCACGTAAAAACTACTGAACGGATTTCGATGAAATGGTATGGTAGTAGTTCAACTTCAATCAATATTATAATATATACCTCTGTGGCTCAGTGGTTGAGCGCGTCAGTGCTTAAGCCGGAGGTCGCAGGTTCGAATCCAGCTAAAGGAATTTAAAAAAGTTTTCTATGTTCCTGGGTCATGGATGTGTAATTAAATACGTGTATAATATAAAAATATCTTAAATATAGTGTAAAATTATTAAATATATTATATATCGTTGTCTGGTAGTCGTAACATAAGTTCTTCGAGAACTTGCCATGGGACCAGATTAATGTGGTGTGGAAGCGTCCATAGATATTATTATTATTATGTAAATTTTCTTCCAGAGCGTTACTTAACTAATGTCTGCCTAAAATATCCGGACTTATTTTGAACTGTCAGGCTTTTTGTCGGAACCTATCAACTTTTTAAATGGTGACTAGGTTTAATGATACTAGTCTGTTAAAATTTGTGGGTAAGTTTTACGATTTTTTACATCTGATAGTCACAGTCTGATAGTGGTGGTTCTTCTATACATCCACTGGTGATATGCTGATGATGATGATGATGACCATTAAGTCATCACACGGCGCATCATAACTCACCGCAGGTGCCATAAATCACGCGGTGTTCGCGCCGGACCCGAAACGGGGCAGCGGATGGACGGAAATGGGTATTGGGTAGGATCGGGTAGATTGGGTTATTCATTTTTAAATCGGGATTTGAATTTTATATTTATTTTCGAAGCGACAATGTTGAGATAAAATAATATATATGTTTCCGGTACGCTTGTTGAATTGCCCTATTCGTTCACATTATTCACATATATATACTCTATTCTTCGTGGCGAGCCACTTGCCACCCGTTAATATTTATATTAAATACATTTAAAATTACACATTCATTCATATGAACGTACGTATAATGATATAGCACGATTCTAATTATGTAAAATTTTGTGTTTTGGGTCTTTACAAGTATTATTCATTAGTAGAATTAACAGGGCACCTATGATACTGTTAGAGAATTAAGAAAAGTCTTTTTTAATAGCAATATGTGTGGCGCCCGTGTGCGCTTGCCGCTCGCAGCTGCCGCGCCGCCGCCGCGCCGCCGCCGCGCTGCCGCCACGCCGCCGCCATGCCGCCGCCGCTTGCTGCCGTCTTCGTGACAGCGGCCTAAAGGCGTTAATATTAGCAGACTCTATGAGCAAGAAACACATACTCTATTTAGTAACGAAACAACATAAAAGATATTTCTATCTTTTGCACATGAAATAGATAAATCTCTTTAACAATAGTTGTCGAAATATTTCATATTTATAACATCTATATATCTTTGTGCTCTCTTGATTTATTTTAATAACACCTTGATTTATTATGTTTTGTTCCATAAATATACTTTTATAGGTATTTCATATTATTATATCTTACCAAGACTTTATCATGCTGCCGTTCGTATAGTAAGTAGGTACATAATCAACTACTCATGTTCCCACTCTCAAAGTCAGTGGGTCTCAGACTACCTTTGAAGATTGTAACTTTGTATGCTCGAACAAAATTGTGTGCCCAAATTAAATATTATTATGTAATTAATTCAAAATCCGACCGAATAAGCAGCACGCTGCGGTCAATAACGGGTGCTACAGACGCTTGTCTGAAGGTTGTTAAGCTAAAGTGGGAATGGGCGGGTTATACCAGCCGCATGCATCCCGGCAGCTGGGCAAAGATTACTACAGACCGGCTATCAGAAGACGGACGACGCTGCCGTGGCCGGGCTAGAAAAATAAGGCGCGATGAGCTGGATCTCTAGCAGCGGGACAGCATAGGCTACAAATAAAATGTATTCAATCAGAATCAAAAAAGTTTTATTTCCATAAAGGTTACAAAGCAACGCTTATCGAATTGTCCCTACGTGATACCTGTCACCGGATCGGGAACTAACCCGGCGAAACGAACCGGCGTAAGAAACTCGCACGGGGCCATCTTTTAGGAAATAGATGGAAAATTGTTCTTTTAAAAAATATGTAGATATATTTTTACAATATTAGGTAAACTTAGTCTATATATTAACAAAAGTCTGATACATATAGTACATAAAAGCAGCCGTGCAGGCGGCCATCCTATTCTCATAGTGTGCGATCGTCGATAAAATCATTGACCCCTATAATAAGCTTTAGCACACAAACGTTCTTCAATGTCGTTTGACTCCTTATTTTATATATTATAACGTTTGGTAAAATCAACTACCGATATTTTGGATATATGCTGCTCATATAAATACATTTAGCCAATAAAATATTCTCGTACGAATGAAAAAAATCATCTCATTCTCATGTATGTTTGAAGCTGCGCTCAATGCAAACTGGCCCATATAGTGGAAGTTTTTTTTATTTTCGAGTAAAACAATGATTTTTCTGCCTAAACACCTTTTAATAAAATGAATTCTTGCCAAAATATGCGTAATTGATGTTACCGAACCTTATATATTATCCCTATTACTAATAAAAAGATTTTACACAACGGATATCTTAAACAACGTTGCTGACTTTGTCTGACGCGTTGGAAATGTCACTTGACAGACAAAGAAAGCAACGTTATTTAAGTTGTGTAAAACTTTTTATAGTAAGGGGGTAAAAATATATCAATATTTCGTTATATTATTCTTAGTACATGCTAATACCCGGTATTAAACCTACACCTATAAGCAATAATAGCATTAAGCAAATCCCTTGGTTTAAATCCATATAAAATATTCGTTTCACTTTTCCGTTTTCCCCAACGAAACCGCCGATCACGCTAGATAAGGTGTTTATTCTGAGCATTTTCTCACGTCTATCTCGATCGAAAATAAACTTCGAGATGTGCAACCTCGATAGCACTCGAAGGCGAGTTCTGATTTTATCACTGTTTAGATACTTTCAGTTTTAATTAGCCATAATATAACAGTTAAGGCACAAACGCGGCGTGCTCTTTTTAATTTTAAGATAGCAATTCAAAATTTTACTTTCATTACTTATTGCAATTTCAAGAGCTATTGCTACTCTTGCAGTGAAACATGTATCTTTTTATGTAGTGGATAAAATTTAATTTTGAATAGGTATCTTAAAAAGAGCACGCCGCGTTGCGCCTCTGTGTGAGCTGACCCGAAGTCTTTTTTTTATATCATATTAAGAAATACCGTGTCTCTTTCACTTTTTGGTCCGCTGCTATAGTTAAGTTATAAAGCGCAGTCACAGGTCGTGGTTTTGAATCCCGCCAAAAGCATTATCTTATACTTAAAACGAGACGATCTTGTAAATATATAATCGGTATCTCGACAACGGTTAATAAATACGAATAGGAAGGTAAAAAAAAATATATCTAATGATTAATTCTTTAGTATCAATTGCACTAGTGCTTCAGACGCTTACAGCTTCCGCGGCGCGTATGTAAAGCGCTTAGCACAAGGTCACATTAACGAGGCTCAAAAGCACTAATTATATAAACAGCTACATATAAGCTTTCGATTTGATTGCACCACTATAAGCATACGGTGAAAGTGTGCGTGTGCACAAATCTCCTATCGCGTACGCGTCAAAACTGGAAAAATCCGGTACAGTTTGTGCCCCGTCATCGAAGGGACGTCAAAATTTTCAAATTTCGTGTTTGAGTTTTTATGAGATTGAGAATTGTGATTTATGCTTTTGATTAGTGTTGGTTGTCATGACGACTGTTCCTCTGGCCCTAAGTAAATATTATTCCTACGTGTTGAGGCTGTATGTAGAAATTTATTTCAACTAATTTTGTAAACTATTTATAGATAAATACAAGGTACATACCTACATATTTTAGTTTAAAAATTATCGTATAATAGGGAGAGGAATATGAACCATTGTAATTTAAATACCTACTCGACTAGGAATCTTTACATTCACAAAGTATTTATTTATTAATCCAGTAGAAGGCTCTTAAATATTAACAATGTAATAAAGCTTAGAAAGCTAAGTAATAAAATTGGGAGTCTTTATCATCGCCCCCCAGAGGGCAGCTTTAAGCTCCGAGCTCGATGAAGGAAGCTCCGCAATAAACCTGTCAGTAAAATTATAATTGGTTTAATAACTCGTTTAGTTATGTTTAACTGAAGTATTAATTAAGATCACGTAACGTGGAAACGAACGTCGTTATATTTCTGTACCTATCGCCTGTCGATCACAGCATCAGGGCGGAGGCACAGTGGGTGTGACTTATTAAAATAAAAAAAGTTAGCAAATAATAACATTAATTAAGTTTAACGCCTCAATAATAAAAAGCACTAAGGGTAAGCTCACACAGATACGAGACGGTAGGCGCCATGCTACGCAGAGCGGTCTAGTTTGACATTCGAACTCTTGCCATTAAACGTGTATCCTCTTGTGTAGTGACTTTTGAATCGGAATCTTAAAAATACAGCGCCGCGTCGTGTCTCGTTTCGGTGAGAACAGACGCTAAGGAGCCGAAAATTCGTTTACAGCAATCATAGGCGTATAAAACCTTACTTTTTCTCTACATGAAAGATATATGGAGCATCGTCCTAAAGTTTGCCGAGAAGCACGCAAAGCCTAAAAAGGCCAAAAATCTCAATGCCCGATACTGTTACAGGCAATTTTCATATACACAGTAAAACAGTTTATTATTCCGGTCAAATCGCACAGTTAAAAAAAACTAATAATAATCTTAATCATCGCAGCACACCGCGCTTTAAATACATATTATGTTATAGTCTATGGGCCATCTTTTTATACATAGTACAATAACGTTAATTTTCCCGTTAAGGTCTGTTCACACCGAGACGCAAAACGCGTTTCAGTGTGAGTTGACCCTTAGTCGATAAAATATATTATGCAAAGCTCAAAAAACCTAAAAAGCTCGACGTTAGACGCATGTTGAGCTTTAAATTATACACCCGTTTTTTCATTAGCACAGCAAAACAGTATACCATACAAAGTCAATAAATATGTAAAGTTAAAAAAAATCTAAAAATAAGCTCGAAGCTCGCAGCAGAGCGAGCTTTACCGCCCAGGGCAGGGCGGGCGGCAGTCGGCGGCGGGACGCGGGCGCGAGTGATTGTGTGTGTACTAGGTACAAGGATTTACCCTAAATTGAAGGTAAAATCTATATTTTATTGATATCTTTATCTTTTTAGGTTGCAAAGTTTAAATAATGGTGTCGCAATATTTCTAAGCAACAGGTAGCTTTAGCATAAACCACCTTCGTTGTATTGTCTTAGTTTATTATGCCTGTTTTTATGTAATATACTAACCCCCTTACTAATAAAAATATTTACACAATGGACAATGCAATACAATGTTTTGTCTTTATCAATCAAGCTACTTTTCCCACGTATCAGACAAGGACAAAACATTGTATTGCTTATCCTCTGTTTAAATATTTTTATTAGTAAGGCGGTATTATAAGGATGTATAACATACGTTTAAATACAGTTAAGTAGGATTTATATATATGTGTAATATTATCTTTGGATCTCTCGTACTTAGTTTTTTATTTTTTGTAATTTTTCTTGAAAATTAAAACCAATTTTTATTTTGTAATTGTTACTACACAGGGTAATGTAATGTATTCGCAAAATATTCATAATTTGATATAATAAGTGAATGATCCCCGCGACTTAGTTCGTGTAAAATTAAATTATTTCTTTTATGATATTCAGTCGGGATTAAAAAGAAATTTTTACTTAAATCTATTAACTCCCTTACTTATAAAAATATTTACACAACGCGTAACTTAAACAACGTTGGAAGTTTTGCCGGGGAATTCAATAGGTGACGTTGTGGTTTTTGTATTTCGTGCATAAATTTGTGTTATTTCGGTTCTTAATGTGTTATATTGGTAGAATATTAACCATTTAATATTCGATAACGTGCACAAGTGTGGGCAAGTGGCACAACTTATAAAAACGTGCTATTTTGTGTTCCCCTCCAAAACTCCCTAGGAACTTTCAGTAAAGCTTCTACCACTTTACTGAATCGACTGACATGACTCATGGACTGCAATAACTATTTATTTGGACTTTGACTAGACTTTAAGACTTGACTTGACTTTACGGTGTTAAAAAAAAAAAACAACACAACGTTGCTGTCATTGTCTGTCAAGTGACATTTCCAACGCATCAGACAAAGACAGCAACGTTGTTTAAGTTATCCGTTGTGTCAATAGTTTTATTAGTAAATGTATAATATTTATAGTATGTGCAAATATTAAAAACATTTTTATTTACATGCGTTATACGAAAAGTATACAGTACGGGTATTACAAACTTAATATTATGATTTTTATGTAGCCTCGTCTCGTAGGTTATGGATACAAACTTACACAAAGGGAATATTGTACAACAGAATATTGATAACTTGGTTTTTTCGTCACTACATTATACTCGTTCACACTATGCGATATGGAAGTCTTCAATCTATCTCAACACATATATATTATATACATATACAATTTTATTGGCAAAAAATCTGAAGGGGAACCATCGAGATTGTCGAGTGAAAAATAATTCGTCACGTTATGAAAAATGACAATCGTACGTGACACCTGAAATCGAACCTTATGCACAGGGGCGACACTCCCTACAAATGGCAGCTCGAGCACCGGAGAATGTCAGCCATGTTGACGTAAGCCTAAGGTTGACACCGGAATAATTGCAAACGACGCGTCAGACAAATCTATTATAAATATTATGAAATTACAGTGTCAATTATGTCAAAACTCGAAACGAGCTTTGACGCTAAGTCCTGGCATAGAAAAACCCACGTCCCCCCGCACACGTCTAGCCACGAACACATAGCCGCGAGCTGTCGTTCGTGGAAATCGTTGAATGACGGTTCTTTACGTTATTATAATATATCCCTTGCCACAAGCTAGCTATACACGTAACGGTATACCTGACAGGTTTGCCTGTCAGGTAAGTTGGATTAACTAGTATAGAAACCTCCACAGTTGTGCAACACACACGCTCCGGTTTACCTGCACAAGCAAACCTGTCAGGTATGCCACTACGTGTATGGCTAGCATTAGACAAAGTGACAAAATGCAAATGATAACGCGAAATAGTAAAATGTATGGGATTGATATATTTACTACAAAACTCGGGAACAAACTGTCGCCAGCAGTATTTCCGGACCATTACGATCTTCAAACCTTCAAGAAAAGAGCGTACTCCTTCCGAATAAGCACTTGCTACTCCTCTGGTGTTGCGGGCGTCAATGGGCAACGGTAATCGCTTTCCATCAGGAGATCCGTCTGCTCGTTTGGGAGTTTTGTAAGCAAGTGCGAGTCGGCCTCGCACACTTAGGGTTCCTTACCACTATACTAATATTTTACATGTTTACTTATTATTTAGTTATTTTTGTATGAAGTTTTCTAAGTAAGCGTATTTTACTAGTTAGGATCCTAAACAAACAAAGTTATATGAGCCGTTATAGTTTTCCTTTATAGTTCATCACATAAGCCGACCGTCTGCCGGCCGACCGAAGGAAACCGTAAGGTTCTCAGACGTAAACTACGGAACCCTAAAAAGGAAGGTAAATCACGTGATTACTCCCATGCATTTTAATCATTAAGAACTTCGTCATCGTTTTCACGTTGCACTTTGTCTAAGACCCCTGCATATATATTTCGTCTTAAAATGTAGGGTTCAACTGACATCAATAATGTACCCTATTGGCTTGAATTATGTATGAACTAGATCACCTATCGATCCAGTGTTCCTAGGGGACCTATCCCAATTGAGTTATACGTAGGTAATCTAAAAAAACTATATATAATAAACGTATAGTTTGTGTCAATCCATTGGAAAATATTATATTTGTGGAAATAAGTACTTAAATAAATAAATAAATAGCGTTTATTTCGGGCGGCATATTATAAATACCTTACAGACTAACATACATTATTATATAGTTAAACTACACGAGATTGGTACGAGTTGTCGGCGACGTGATGCGCGCTTCGTTCTGGAGTCTCCCCCGGAACCTCCAGTAGACCACACCCGTCGCCCAGAACTCCTCCACCTCGAAGGTCGACAAAAGATGCGTCGGCACTCTCACCACAAAGGAACTGAAGTTGACCTCATGGCGAGACTCCAGACGTTCGACCCTCAATGCGATGGAGGTCTTCTTGCGGATGTAGTCCACGACGTAACCTAGCCTAACCTAACTAACTTGAATACAATGTTATCTGCCAAAAATACTCGCACAGTAAATACATAAATGAATTGTGCTATCTGTTTATTTCATACTACGTTCCTGGACATACCTACAAGACCTTTTTAGTCCTTCAGAATAAAATGCTATAGGGAATGGTTTTATTTTATCGAAACACTTTTTCTAGTTGTTCTATTTTTACAGTAAACCTTTCGTGTTCATCCTAGAGCACTACTGCTAGTTGCTACTGACTCGTGGTAACCTCCTCTTTTTACGAAGTCGGTTAAAAACAAATTTAATCTCATAAAATGGTGTTTATAAGTCCACCCAGAACCACAATACTCGTAATTATCTTACACTTTCATTTCACTTTTATTGAATTATTAATGAATCGTCTTGGTATCATAAACTGATTTTTGGAGTTGGGACCAATCAAAACAGGTTTGACGTTGGTTTGACGTTTATGTGAATACCATTTGGAGTTTAAACATATCGGGACTGGATTGTAACTGTATTATTTAAAGAATTAATAATAATATAAGCAGAATCGATCTTCAGGATAATAGAATAAATAGCATTTGTGATTTCGTTCTCTAGAGCCCAATGATCGCTTTGGGAAAATGGAATGTGGTAACATTATCTCTGTGAAAGTGTTCTGTGAAAGAATATTCGAAGTAAATTGGAAAATCAGAATCGTAAAATTCAGAATCAAAATTTTCTGCTTATCCACAAATACTCGCGGCCCGCGCGATTCTACGGCTGAGTACTCACGGAGCGATTTTCAGTCGCGCCCGCCGCGGCCGGTGCAGCGACACCACGCATACAATCGCGCACGCCGCGGGCGTAAAGCGCGTCGTGAGTTTTGATTTAATTTTTAACGTATATATTTGCATTCTACAGAAGCTGCGGGCCCGCAATTGCGGCGGGCGCGACTAAAAATTGCTCCGTGAGTTCTTAGCCTAAATGGAACTCTGCGTCAATGCAATAGAGCTGAAAATCGTGTTAAGTTGTCAAATTTCGTGGATGCGAGGGCGAACATGCCAACATATTTAAATTTACCTACACACCGTTTTGCTTCCAAATTAATAAAATACATTAAAGTATTCCATATTTCCTCTCAACAGGTCGAATAAACCTGCAGATTTTTGTGATACCAAGTGCGTTATTCATAGTAAATTTGTCAGTTTATAAAAATGTATTTTTCGTTGGCACAACAATTTTATTACCATGTGAGTAACATGCATTGGCACGAAAGGGGAACGGAGATATACCACGGTCTCATAAAAAGCAGGTCTGAAAGAACGATTGCGTTTGTTTTCACCGAGAGACCGAGGGCAATAGGTCCCAGATAAGTCGGGGACTCAAAACCACTAGCAACGCAGTTATAACTTCCCTGTTGCTTCAAAGTTTCCATATTCAGGCGTGACCAACCTTTTCCAGATTGCGTAAATTTTATCAAAACAAAATCCACAATTTTAAAATTTTAAAAAATCCACAATTTGTCAGCAAGACCCCAAAATCATGTTTATTACACATTACCAAATATTATAGTATCTAGGAATAACTGTTCACAAATATTTGAAAGCCCACATTGACATAATAGTGCCAAAACTAAACAGATTCGTTTATGCTTTAAATATATTAACGCAAATTGCATCAAAATATGCCACCCTCACCGCTTATCACGGATACGTGTCAACTGTCGTCCAATTTGCGATATAGAATAAGTAGAGTAATTCATCTGGAGTAATTCATCCGAGGCTGTTAGGTCACTTGAGGTACAAAAAAGTGTATAAGACCAGTATATGGTGCAGGGTATTTGGACAGTTGTAAGCCGCTGTTTTTTATTATTTAAATATGCTGCCATCACCTTGCTTATATATTTACGAAACGGCCATTTTTGTATACAAGCATCCACATTTGTTTCCAAAAATACAGATTATAAATATAGATGTCGGAACGGAGACAAGTTATATTCCTAAACAAAAACTTGCAATGTTCTCTATGAATGCCTTTTGTATGGCTATTGGTATAAATAATATACTGCCAAATAATTTGAAAAGTTTGTCATTTAATCAATCAATCAATCAATAATAAATTTAAAAATAATTTATTTAAATTACTACTAAACAAAATGTATTATACTGTACATTAATTTATGAATAAACATAATATGACATTTTAACTTTAACATTTTACAAATTTTTTATATAGACATTTTTAACTGACGGATAATGACTTTTTCTAATTTATATCTGTACGTGTAATGTAATGTAATGTAATCATTTATAATAATCAGTTGAGTGTTAAATTTTACAATAATTTCTCATTTATTTGATGATATTATAATTTTACCTGAAACAAAATATTGGCAGGTCGAGATAAATCCGACAAAATATGAGTTTCATGTAATGTTTACCATCTTATCTAGACATAAACGCTCGGCCGCCAGGCGAATTTCGGGCGTGCCGTTATAGACACAGGGTTGGTACTCGGTTACCATTTGTCCGGGATTCGGGATTCTTATATAGATCGTGTTTGTAAACCATCCCGATTAGATAATTCGAGGTTTAAATTAGTTCTGGGTCCGCATGGCAAAGTTGATCATGGGTGTCCTAATCACTTATCCTTCTTCTCGTTTTTGTTCTTATTCCAAAAAAAAAAAACAAAAGTAATAAACAACATTAAACAATTTAAGTAACCCACGACATTGTCAAGCAGAAAGCTAGCTGGACTATGAATTATAGCTAAGAACACTCTCGTCACCTTTCAAGCAGAGAAAAAATAGATCAAAATCGATTCATCTACGATACCACAGCCAGACAAACATACAAACAGACATTTCAAAATTTTAACAGCGAGCGTGTTTACGTCGAGGGTTGAAAAACAAAATACTTTTTAAGTAACCAATGACAGAGCTCAGTCATTATCAAGCAGTAAGCGAGCTGATGATGACAAATTATGGCTAAGAACACTCTCGATTAAGTTACCTTTCAAAGAGAAGAAATTAGACCGAAATCGGTTCATCCGTTTGGGAGTCACGATGCCACAGCCAGACAAACACATTGGTATACACACACACCCACATCAAACTTACAACGTGTTTGCGTCGAGGGTTGGAAAACAATTTTTCTAAGTAACCTCTGCCATTGTCAAGCAGTAAGCGAGCTGATGAACGAAGATTAGAACACTCTTTATTATGTTACCTTTGAAACAGAAAAAACTAAATCGAAATCGGTTCATTTATTGGGATCACCAATGCAACAGACATACACATATACGTACAGACACAAACTTATAACATCCCTCGGTTTGCGTCGGTGGTTAGAAAGGTGATGATGATGCTGTATCGTTATTCTAAGTCAAGCATGAATGTATCGACTCAAGTATGAAGTAGGTCAGGTATTGATTGATTGATTGGACACTCATCGATCATACACATCTGTTGCCTGATGGATAATATGTTTATCTAAATAATGTTACAACTTTGGTGTAAACTTCAGGGATATTGTTAGGAATCTCAATTCTCGAAATTAACTTAGACTTTCGATTTTCTTTCAATGAATTTGATATGAATCTTCTTGATATCATAAAGTGATTATTGGAGTTTGGACCGTGACCTTCGAATCCGGCGCGGAGTACGGCAGTGCGAGATTGTCCATACTCAGTGAGAGTTGTCAGGAAATGATAATCATGTTATCATCATCACCATCAGTCTTCTATAGATACTGTCATTACTTACGTAATATTGTAGCCTAATGTTGGATTAAATATTTATTTCCGATAAAAATACACCCTTCGCCTGGTACTATATTGCCGGAATCTCTCCGACCGGGGAAAATTCTGAGCATTGAAAATAGAAATCATACAATATAGTTGAAAATCGAACACACTTTCACATTTATAATATTAGTAGGATTGTATATTTTCTTAGTTTCGCACAATGATTTCAAAACTAAGGATGGGGTTATAAGTTATTTTAATCTGTGGTCTCAGTCTCCAAATAATTTTATTGACTTGACGTGTAAACTCTTACGTGACTTCCGAAGGCGCGTGAAGTATAAACAATTCTAAATTTAATACAAACAGACCTAAATATACTGCCGCAGGTGACGGCCGTAAGACTTTATCTGGTATTAGCTTTTGCCCGCGGCTCAGTCCGCGTAAATACAGTATCCCACGGGAAGACCGTACTTTTTCGAGATAATAAGTATCCTATGTTTTAATCCAGAGCTTAAACTACTACCATACCAAATTTCATCGAAATCCGTCCAGTAGGTTTTGTGTGAAAGAGTAATAAACATCCATCCTCACAAACTTTCACATTCGTTTTTAGGGATTTTGAACATATCTACACATAGACGTATAAATTATAGACGAGGCATGTTGAAGCAAAAAGTGTCTCCAGTTAAATGGCCCCGCTTTTGAGATTTTTGGGGCTATTTTGACATTTGAAGTATGGTGAAAACAAAGAGAGCGTAACATTTTCTTGTATGAAGATTTGTTCTGTCAAATGTACGTCATAGCTCATCCTTAGTTTTGAAATCTTTGTACATACATTAATTATTATTTTATTAATAAGTGAAGCAAAATGTCTCAGTACTGTTTTACGAGAATTGTGAAGCAAAAACTCTCAGTACTGTTTTACGAGAATTGTGAAGCAAAAACTCTTAGTACTGTTTTATGAGAATTGTGAAGCAAAAACTCTTAGTACTGTTTTATGAGAATTGGGAAGCAAAAACTCTTAGTACTGTTTTATGAGAATTGTGAAGCAAAAACTCTCAGTACTGTTTTACGAGAATTGTGAAGCAAAAACTCTCAGTACTGTATTACGAGAATTGAGAAGCAAAAACTCTCAGTACTGTTTTACGAGAATTGTGAAGCAAAAACTCTCAGTACTGTTTTACGAGAATCGTGAAGCAAAAACTCTCAGTACTGTTTTACGAGAATTGTGAAGCAAAAACTCTCAGTACTGTTTTACGAGAATTGTGAAGCAAAAACTCTCAGTACTGTTTTACGAGAATTTTGCAAGGGGAGGAGTATGAAATTTGGGCGGTAAATTAAAGTTTATGTGGAGAAAGGTGTGCAGAATGCTAATCTTTTTTGAATAATGCTTAGAAATACATCAAATTGATAAAAATAACATCAACACACTGTACCTCATTATATTATACACGTTGACGTTTGTCAGTCTGTCACAACATTTACATTTTTGTATATGTTAGAGGCAAAAGAACCCTTATAAAGTTCAAACTTAAAAAATATAATTTTATATGCGAATCTCGAGTAATAAAAAGTCGACTTATCTTCAAAGCTCGTCATTAAACCAAAAAGAATTAGCGAATTAGAAACGAGCTCTATGAAGTGATTACAACAGCAGTAGTTTTGTAATGTGCTATGCTGCGTAACATACTGAGTATGCGTATTACGTATCCTCCTACAATTATAAATGTAAAAGTATGTGAAGATGAATGGATGTTTGTTACTATTTCACGCAAAAACTACTCGACGGCAAAAAGTATTTTCATACAAATTTTTCACACGTCAAGAACATGAGTATTATTCATTTCCCTTCACGAAAACGAAAAAATGAATATTCTTTCCCTGTTCGAATTCGGGGAAACACAACATCGATACATTGATAAATTGTCTAATTATTGTGATGAATTATGACAGGCCTTGCACCTTCCCTTCAGAGCTGAAATCAGAGAGACATATTTAAATAAAGATGGACGGCGGCACGCTAGAGATGTTGTAATTTGTAACATTACCTTTTTTAGGATTCCGTAGGGCTACAAGAAACCCTTACAGTTTCACTCTGTTGGCCCTTCTAACTTCTGTAATTATGAATATAAATGGATGAAATTTGGTATAAGCATAGATTAATTAATATGTATGACAAATCTGTTTTAGCATCATAAGATAATAATATTTTTATATATTTTAGGGGTGGATCTCTATACGTTTGAAGTGGGGATTTTTTCATTCTGTCCTAGTCTGTGTATGTGTGTGTATATCCGTGGCATCGTAGCTCCTAAACGTATGAACCGATTATGATCTGGTTTTGTTTTTGTTTGAACATGAACGAGAGAGTTCCTAGATACAAATCATCATCATCGGTTCGCTCAGTGCGTGACAATTCGGGGGTTTGTTTGTTGATATTTTCATAAGACCGGTTTTACTCGGGCATATATATTATTTTAATAAAATATTGGCCGATTCGAAAGCTATTTTCAAACCAGTCAATATTAATCTCATGTTATGATTTACAGCGACCCATTAAGTCTACTGTCCAATACGCCGCGCCGGTACACAACATCCCACGTAAAACTAATAAATAACAGTTTTGCGCCGGGCATCAAACGCGCAAGTGTTATTTATCGCTCCTACCAAACCTTATCTACTTCGCTTAAGGGGCATGGTCCGGTCTGCCTTCAGTTCGGCCTGAACGGATGCAAAATCGTGTCGTGTGTGTGCTCGAATCCGTTCAGGCCGAACTGACGTCAGTTGGGTCGGATGCGATTTTTTCCGTGTATGGGCTCGAATCCGTTCAGGCGTCAGTTCTAACTGAAACGATCGGCCTCTCGTCTGTGACTGCCTTTATTGAGCTTATAGAGGGCTCGGAGTCAAAATCTCTTCCCGAGGTGTGAGATCCCAAAACTCAAGATAGGATGTAACGGACATTTGACAGAACGAATCTACATACAGGAAAAAGTTACGCCATCTTGTTCTCACCATACCCCAAATGTCAGCCATCATGTTTTCACCATACTTCAAGTGTCGAAATGGCCCCAAAAATCTCAAAAGTGGAGCCATTTAACTGGAAACCCTCTTTGGCTCAACATGCCTCGTCTATAATATATACACGTCTCTGGCTTTAGCACACAAACGTTCCTTCACTACTTGTTTGAATTTATTAATAACTATATCGTTGGTGCCTTTGCTATGGCTATTACTTATTAGTAAGAGGAGAAACATATATCGTTCCTTATCGCACATGCTGACACTTATTATAAGTGCATTAAAGTTGTTATTCCAACGTTGTAAAAATGGACACCAAAGGATCACCGACGCCGAGACAACCTTGGAAAAAACGAAAAGACATGGATTTGCTTTCTCTTTCACTCTTATGTGTTTTTCCAATAATATCTTGTGAGATAAACTGCTTAGTGCCTACGGCTCCGATTTTAGTACTCCTTCCATGTTTTACCTTGCCACAGACATACAAACACAGGTTTTCGTCGAGGGTAGAAAAACAAAATATTTATTTTTAAGTAAATTGTCATTGTCAATGTCATTGTCAAGCAGTAAGCGGGCTGATGATGATGAATTTTAGCTAAAAAACTCTTGATCATGTCAGCTATTAAACAAAAAAAACTACATCAAATCAGTTCATCTGTTGGGGAGTTACGATGCCACAGACAGACATATACACACATATTTATACATACATACGTCGGGAGTTACAAAAGTGATGATAGTGCTGTCTCTCAGTATTCTAACGCCCGAAATTAATAACGTACTTATCTAAAATCTTAGATTGACTTCAATCTCAGATTCTCAAACAAAAACTGACTTGAAGTTAATCCTAGTATCGTTGAAATATATTGAAATTTTGATCTCAGATAGCTAAAATGAGATTAAGATTGATTATTAATTTCGGACGTAAGTCGAGCATGAAAGTATCGACCGGCTCATCAAACGCGCGAATGATTATATTTTGTTGATGGTAACACAAAAACCCAACTACTTCGCTTATAGAGGGGCGACACTCTCCACATATTATGACTGCTCGAGCCCCGGCGCATGTCAGCTGTGTTGAAGTAAGCCTAGGGTTGACACCGACACATATATTAGTTCAAACGTCGCGTCAGACAAATCTTTTTATTACAAATAATATTAGATTTGGAAATAGATAGAGAGAAGATAGAAATGGATAGAGAGAAGAGCGTAGATTTGGCACGAAGGCTCGAAATGTGTGTATGACTGATGTGTGCTTCAAATGGGAGCAAGCGCCCCTGGGCTCGCAATCAATATACGATAGGCAACTTGGCAAAAAAGTGTAAAAATAATAATACCTAAATGTAAAACTCTGCGCTTGTAAAATAGAGCTAAAACTCGAACACACGTGTTGAGTCAAATGTCAATGTCATATTATATTATGACAGCTTAAAACTCGACACTTCGACTTTCAACTCTATTGTATTAGCGTAGAGATCTATTTTTAGTGCTCTGAATTATCCCGGGCCCGCCGGATTCCGGATCTTATAGTCCCAGGCTAAATGAACTGTTTCAATCAGTTTGTCAGAGACCTCGTACACGTACAGTTCCCACACATAAAAACCTGACACGCACACATACAGGACTTCTGTAGCATAAAGTAACATAAATTTTGGCAATTTTGGAATATGACCAACAATTTTTAGAACTTACAAAACCAGCCAAGTTTGAGTCGGACTTGCGTACGAAGGGTAAGGAACGGAGGGCAAAAATCACGTTTGTTGTATGATTACATAAATATTTATTCTGTCTAGATGTCACGGTTCATAAGATACAGCCTGGGCGTACGGATGGACAGTGGAGTCTTGGTAAAAGGAGCCCGTTTTTACCCCTTGGATACGGAACCCTAAAAAGGAATAACACAGATGAAAAGTGGCTATTTTGGCCTTTGTGAATAAGCAACTAAATTTTTCCGGAAATATGTTTCGTTCCTTTCACAACGTTTATACTGTACGGCGATGTAACGTAAACACGTCTGTCTGTTTGTAACATCACAAACGGGAACCATTTGCAAACGTTAAATGATATGTACCTCTTTAATCGGATTACGAATTACTATAGTGAATGTTATATCTACACTAATATTATGAAGTAGAAATATGTTTTTGATTGTTTGTCTTTGTTTGCATTAAATAAGCTCTGAAATTTCGCTACCGATTTTGATGTAATTAAGATACAGTATAGGGGAAGGACATGGGTTATTTTTAGCACGGCATAATATTTCCTCTTGCGCGAGCGAAATCTCATAATAGAAAACTATATAGTGGAAGGTTCAAGGTAACAAAGTTATTGTGGTGTAAAAAAAACCGTGTGGTGTAGGCAATAAACATAAAGTAATAAAACATGCATTTCCTGTAAAAAAATTGTATTTTATTCAAACTAAATAAAATCGAACCTGTACTTTTACAAACGTATCATTTCATTCCTTATATTTCTCATTTTCTTTAAAACAACATCAGTAAAAATAAATGAGCATAAAAATGTGAACGATATTCCAAACAAATATTGTACCGGTTTTACACATATCAACGACGTAGTATATGATAGGCCAGTAGTAGAAACTACATGATATAAAAATATCAAGTCAAACATTTTACATGTCGTCCCTTGATATATTGATCTGGGAACGAGGCTACATCCTTGGGTCTAATGAGTACAGCCCTCGGGGAGAGTAAAGTCTTCGCCCCACTCATAATCTCCTAGTACCTCGCAATTTTATCTTGGTATTATATAAAGTAATTAAAAGTAAAAATCAACAAATCTTTGGATACTACAGCTTAAAAAAAGGGTACCTGCGTAACCGAGCCTTGCTCGGAGCTCTAGTAGATTTAAAGAAGTAAAGAGAATCTCAAAAATATTTCTCGGACCGGGATTCGAACCCACTACATTCCGAACTTTCGAACAAAGCAAAAATTATACCAAACTGCCAATCGGACTGACATAATAGAGACAAAATTATTGATATATTGCGGCACGATGGAAGAATAAAACATAAATTGCTAGATAGATTTTTCTCCCCCAAAACTCCCTGCATAAAATTTCATTGTAATACTTGTTAGCCGCTTTCGAAAAACCGATTATTGTCTCGTTTGAAGTATAATATAATTTTAAGATAGTATTTTCTAATAGCTTGGAGTTATTTTTGGCTAAGTTTTATTTTCTAAGAGAGCTTAAGAAACAGGTCGTCAATTTTCATCATAATATGGCATGTGGGTGCAAACATCTTGAGGTAAATGCTACGCCCACCTAGACCCCAAAAGGAAGCGCTTATGACCAATTTCTTAAAGGTCTCTAAGTCGTATCAAACCCTTACCGGCAGAGAAAGTGGTTTCAATTATAATTGTAATTCCGTTGTAAATTTTCTGCGACAGAATAAAATCATCGTTTTTATAATATCCACTCAAATATTGACTAGTTACGAAGACACCACATATTTTTTAGATTATAGAAACTGTAATATTAGAATTATAATTATTGAAATGTTCATAAAACAATTAGCAACCTTTAATTATTATGAAGTTATAAAAGTAACAATATAGTCATTTATAAGTGACTAGCTATTGTAAATACAGCATCCCACAGAAATACTGTACTTTTTCGAGATAAAAAGTAGCCTATGTAACACAATCCATTTTGTAGTTTTTGTGTCAAAGAGTAACAAACATCCATCCATCCTCACAAACTTTCACATTTATAAGTAGTTGGATAAGTGATAGTAGCTTCGTAACTAAATACATAATCCTACTAACAGTGGGATGATGTATTTATGCGGGCAGTGCCGCAGACAAAAGCTAGTCACTTATAAATGACTATATTGTTACTTTAATAACTTCACATTATTTAAAGTTAAAATTAAAATTATCCCGGAAAAGTGCAGTGTTCCCTCTGGATACTCGATAGTATATTTACGCGGGCGGAGCCGCTGGAAACAGCTAGTATTAAATATTTAACTTTGAAATATTCTAAACACAGATAAGATTTTTGGAGGAGCTTAGAACTTTTGAAACTAATTATTGAAAGATACTAATTAAATATGACTTAATAACATGAATAATGTCCTACCTCTAAGTGTGTTGTGTAAGGAGTGCTGAAGTGGTCGGATTTCCCACCAGCTCGCATGTGTGAACGAGATGAATATTAATTTTCCGTAGAGTAGGAAAGGGAGGGCTTATGTCATAGATTA
This sequence comes from Phengaris arion, assembly GCA_963565745.1. Taxonomy (NCBI): domain Eukaryota; kingdom Metazoa; phylum Arthropoda; class Insecta; order Lepidoptera; family Lycaenidae; genus Phengaris; species Phengaris arion. The sequence goes on along the minus strand of OY751449.1, from coordinate 16,691,462 downwards.
TGAAATATAGATGTGCCATTCTCAAACTGTTACAACTATAATATATGAGAGTTTATATGTTTCATTAATTAAGTTATGTTTCATAAGTACAAATAAATATGACCCCAAAACAACATGCAATCTTCCTTAATCCATCAAAATGCGTACAGTAGGAAAGGGAGGGCTTATGTCATAGATTATGAAATATAGATGTGCCATTCTCAAACTGTTACAACTATAATATATGAGAGTTTATATGTTTCATTAATTAAGTTATGTTTCATAAGTACAAATAAATATGACCCCAAAACAACATGCAATCTTCCTTAATCCATCAAAATGCGTACAGTAGGAAAGGGAGGGCTTATGTCATAGATTATGAAATATAGATGTGCCATTCTCAAACTGTTACAACTATAATATATGAGAGTTTATATGTTTCATTAATTAAGTTATGTTTCATAAGTACAAATAAATATGACCCCAAAACAACATGCAATCTTCCTTAATCCATCAAAATGCGTAGAGTAGGAAAGGGAGGGCTTATGTCATAGATTATGAAATATAGATGTGCCATTCTCAAACTCTTATAACTATAATATATGAGAGTTTATAAGTTTCATTAATAAAGTTATGTTTCATAAGTACAAATAGAGATGACCCCAAAACAACATGCAATCTAATTATTTCCTGCAAGTTTATTACACAATATATTTTCTGCACTTCGAAATGATTATTTTTGGTTCATATAAGTTTTAAATAAAAATATATTACCGTTACGATACACATATTATAATTTTCGATCAGATATGCTACAAATTTTAGGTATTTATGCTACATAATATAAAGTCTATGTAGATTATAATTGTCAGTTTTAAGGAACTGTCTAAATGAAAAAAGTGCTAGTATTCTCAATAGTGAACATGCATTTGTTTTAAATCAGCAAAATTCTTATATTTTCCGAAAGGCAAGATAAATATGTACTGAAAAATGCAAAAAGTACAGTAATCTGTTGCTAAATTAAAAAGTTACAGGACTAAAAGGACTAAAAATGACGATTTTTTTGCTACATTGAAAAACAAAAATTATTGTCCAAATCCTTGTGTTGATTGTGACATTTTTTGTTGTAACAATAATATATACATAAACGCAGTATTTAAATTAATAAAATACATTTTGTATTTATCTTCAGCGTTTATAATATTCTCAAACAATCTCACTTTTATGAACTATATTTCGTGAACGGCTTATCGTAGATGTGCCATTGCAAAGACAATATTTCCTACCTATTTATGTACTTTTCGAAAAGCCATTAAAAATCTCTGCTTGTTCCCCAATTACTTTATTCGTGTACGGTCCTCGGCTTAAGAGGATAACATAAATAATTACGTAGGACTGAACTGTCCCTTCGGTAGGAAATAGTATTTAGGTATCTATAATATAATATTATTTACGCGTTGCTTTCCTGTAGGTATATGTGTAAATTAGACACTGAATGTAGAGTTCAATTTATTTATTTATTTATAAAATACAGTAACAGGCTACAAATTTTATACAATTTAGAACAATATCAACAATATACCTTAGATTAATCTGTAGTCCATTTATAACTATCTACAGCTTTTATTTAATAATGATTTGATTTAATCTGCATAAGACAATAATTAATATTACAATTTAGATTAAGCTTAGTTGAGAAAAAGTGTTTTACTTCTTAAGTACTTAATGAAGTAGTTGAGTTTACAATTTATATATATTTAGATTATTTCTGAATTCATTAAAATTACTGAAAAACATATCTACTTCAGGACATATTGCATTATATTGGTTGCACATTCTAATTAGCGGACTATTCGTGGAAACATTATTGTTACTAAAGGGAATGTCAACTTTCGGAGTGCGCACAGATCGAGTAGGGACTTTAAAATGTAACTGTCTTAACAATTGAGTGTCAAAGATACTATTAGCTATTCTGTGCAATGTAATTAAGTCACTGATCCATCTCCTTCTCTCTAGACTAGAATTATGTGTCATCCTGGCTGAAAATGATGAAAGTTTAAATAATAAACATGAAGAATATAGCGTAAACATAAAAAATCCTATTAAGGTTTATTCCCGCACCGGTTGTCTGTAAGGCCGTGTTCAGTCATCCACTCATACTCTCCCGCAGTCCAAAACTTTTTCGTAGTATATTGTAGCAGCTCACACGTGTTGGTTTGCTCATTTATTTTCACCAAATCGTTTCGAATGTTAAAGTGTAACGTAATGCTTTTAGTAGGTAATTGAGTCTCGGTTACTCGGTTAAATAGATTTTACACATTATCTATTTAATGATTATTCTCTTACACGCACCTTTTTAAAGATTTGGCCAAAAGACTGGTCGACAAAACCAATAACCCTCAGGCTGGCGCTTACCTCGGCCATCGTATCAGTTTGGCCATACAGCGAGGCAATGCTGTCAGCCTCTTAGGTACTCTATCCGCAGCCTCCGACTAAGATACTGTTTTTTATCTATAGCCCTTTTTTAATTTTTTTTATTTAGACAATAACTTATGTATATAGTTGAGATAATAATAATTTTGTTGTGTTAACTAGTTTATCATTCTTTTTTTTATATTGTAATGTGAATCTTCTGTTTTTTACAATATACATATTATATTCTCTTACGTTTATTGTAATAATGTTATAACATCTTTTGCCAGCTCGTGCCAGCTGGCGAGGTGGACTACAGCCTTTTATTTTTACATTATCCGATCCGATATCCGATAATGTGAAAACGTTCTTACTTATTAGACCCGAGCTCCAGACATAATGACGTTAGTGAGGTTTTAAATCTGTTTTTTAGAGATAAACAATAATATAAACAAAATTGAAAAATTAATTATCCCCGAATTGTGAAGTAGTAAGCGAGCTGATAATGATTAATTATAACTAAGAACACTCTCCAACATGTCAGATTTCAAACAAAAAACTAGATCAAAATCGGCTCATCCGTTTGGGAGATACGATGCCACAGACACAGAGGCACAGACAGACACTTCAAACTGCTGACAGAAGAGAGAAAAATAGAGGTGCTATTTTCGTGGTATTTAAAAACTACAAGATATGGCGACGTTTCTAGGTAAAATATGAATATGAAATTAAAAATAAACTTTTGTGTACGAGCTACAGCCTACAGCTCATACATAAAAGTTTATTTACAAATTCAGAAATTGAGAGAGATCAGAGATCAGATGATTATAGACACTTAACAATAAATGCAAGTTCTAAAAATAGAAAATTGAAACAAAACTAAATAAGAAAATTGCAAAAATAAGTCTTACATTCAGTTTAGTTATAGCCCATTATACGCATAAGGTAATATTACAACTATTTCATACAATTGTAATTAAAAACAGTAATAAAGTTACAATCTGTTTACGTAATAACAGTTTCAAACGTTTACGAGATGAAAATAATAGTTACTTTTACTGTGGGAAGATCTACTGGAACGTAAATCAAGATTTGACCGTCGACGATGTTTAATTACTCTCTGAGATAATTAATCTATGACTAAAAGTTTCATCAAAATCAGAGACAATTAAATTTTAATAGAGATTGACAATAATATTTTTATTGTGTTCTGATAATTGCATTTTTTTTTCACAAAAATGTTGTTCTAAAATTAAATATTAAAATGTTCAAGTTATGAACACATAGGCTGTTTTTTACCGTAGCATAATGTACGGTTCCATCTAATTTCTTTTTGCGCATATGATGTCGCGGGCAACATCCAGTATATAATATATTTTCTAAGCTATGGTTAATCCAAAACAACAATTCAAAGAAGTTAAAAACACATTTCACATCGCACCATTGTTTTGTAATGCGATAATTTTAGACTGGTTATATAATGTATGTGAATTATACATAATATAAAAATTAATTCACCAAATGAAATGTGAAACCTAATGTTTCAATCCTACTATAAATGTGAAAGTTTGTGAAGGTGGACGGTTGGATGGATATATGGATGGATGTTTGTTACTCTTTCACGTAAAAACTACTGAAAGGATTTCGATGTTTGGTATGGTAGTAGTTTAGGTTAGGTTAGTTAGGGTAATCCAGAGATTAAAATGTTTTATCCCGAAAAAGTACAGTGTTCCCGTGGGATTCTTTATTTCCACGAAGCCGCGGGCAAATGCTAGTTACGAATATAAGGGTAATGAAACTAGCTGTGCTATTGTGCATTCGATTTTGTTTGTAATTTTTGTCACTATGTAATTAGACTTTCAACGAAACGAACAACGACAACGAAAAAAAACTTTCAATGTGTAATTAGAAGTTGTGCTCTACTTAGCCCATTAATTTAACAAAATATGTGTATTATAAATTTACATAGTTGCTACACACTGTAATCTTTAGTATCAACTTATGTAAATTTTTTTTAAACAAATCAGTGAATATAGGTGTCGTTAAATTGAAAAACTTGTATTGAGACTGAAAGTATTTAACGTCGGCTTTAAATCATTGTCTCTATCTTTTAACCCGACTACGGCGAAGCCAAAAGGAAGGGTAATGGTTTTGGCAGTCTATGTATGTATGTTTCTTCCACCTTAGCGTTAAAACTACTGATCCGATTTTAATGAGTGAGGTGTCAATAGATTCGTAATAACATAGGCTATATAATTTGCGTAGTCGGGTTATTATTTTTATAAAACTTGTAGTTATATATATATATATATATATATATTATGTTCTTAATCCACATTTTCGTCTTCATTCTTATTCAATCTGGTTTTAATATTTATTCCAGTATTCGTGAATAATTTTATTTAATTTCTATTTTATAATCATTTACAATTTAAACAGAATATAGAGCTTAAAGAGAAAATGTTAATGTGTAGACTGCGTCTTTTAAGGAATGGCTTAATTTAAATAACTTAACAGTTGATTACATTTTTTCTACTTCATGGAATATTATTACTCTATATCTCAGGCTGCATATACTTAACGTACGACGTGACGTATCTATTTTCGTTTGACGTTAAGGTTTACCGTTCTATAATACTCTTTTTCAGGCTGCACGCCTAATGTACGAAGTGACGCGTCTACTCGTTTCAGGTTAATCTTTGTTATCGCCGCGGCCAGTCCCGCTCGGCGGTCGCTCGGATGCCGTCGCGTCTGCGTGAAGTGGCCAGTGTTATTGCAATCGGTGAGTTCGAATTTTGAATTCAATTTTTTTATGGCCAATGACATTCGCCATTTTTTCTATACGGCCAGGCATATTTTGTTAAGGCCAAGTGTCGAAGGTAGTAATAATAATTTTAAAAACAAATTGTGATTTTTCGTTCCGAATTTATGAATTTTTTATTTCGTTTCATACATTAAATTTTCATAAACATTTTTGTTTATGCAACTCTTTTTTAATTAAACAATTGCTTAAAAAAGAGAGATAGTACTGAGACAATTAATAAAGTCGATATATGGTGATGAATTGACATAATATCTTATATTTTAGTTACACTTAATTTGTCTCAGTCCGTCTCTTTATTTAAACGAGTAATACTAGTGTATGTTATTACGGGGACACACACTACACAGCCTTCGTAAACGACTCCTGGGGGACTATAATTAGAACCCCTCATCATCATCACTTATCTCCGAGGGGAAATAATTAGTTATCATCTCGAGTGTTTTACGGTGGAATGGCTCCCACGCCGAGCCTCACGTAACAAATTAAACCATTCTCTATTCGTTTTCATAATTACTATATTTCAAGTCGTTTTAATTTATGCTTTCGGTTTTTACCCGACTAGGGCGCACCAAAAGGAAGAGTAATGATTCTGGCAGTCTATGTATGTATGTATGTTTATTACATCGTAGCACCTAAACTACTGATCCTATTTTAATAAATGAGGTGTCAATAGGTTCGTAATAATAGCCCGGGTAACATCTGTTACTATGTGGCTATGTAGTTTACGTAGTCGGGTCACCGTTACATGTATAGCTAGCAAATTCGCAGCAGCTGTGCAGTTGAGTTGCACAGGTAAATCGGGGAGTGTATGTTGCACAGCTGTGAACTATGCAGGTTTCCACGCTTCGCAGCTCAAGTTTATCTTGATCTTGGAATTCAATGTGCGAAATTCTACGTGCTCCGCGACCGCACTTCAGTTATGTAGTAAAATATTTCCAACTTGCACTTCTGTAACGTCATCGAGTAATTTAAAAGACTAACTGGTTTCACTTTTATCTCGTGAACCACTTGGAGTTAGCAGACCCTTGACATGGCCTTAGGAGACGAGGGCACTTTTTAGTATGAAGTGCCATATCAGAGGACTCAGCTACTAAATGAACAGGGAAACCCTTGGATATTTCGGACCTAAAGTTAAGACTTCGTCGTAATAAGTAAGATTTTTTTTAATTTATTATAATTAAATGACTTAATAAGTAATTAGTATAATTTACTAAAATATTATGCAATAAAATAAGATATTAATGCAAACGAATATAATGTTCTAATGCCAAATTCTTAATGCTAGATGCTTTAATATTTAAGGATCTTTTCAGTTTTAATATTTAACCGTTTTTAAAAAAATATAGTAGGAAATATTACGTATATAGAAATTAAATCGGTAGTTTTAAGCGACTTACGGATGCGTGCTACTATGTGCTATTATGATAAGGTGTCATAATAGCACATAGAAGCAGGCCACTTTGCATATTATGATTACTGTCTAGCTATTTTCTACAAAACCACTACTAACAACTAAATTCCTTACGGGTACCAGACAGCGGAAATATATTTAATACTTTTTATACTATACATATATTTAAATTTTTGTTATATAATACACATATTTAATAAACATCTATGACCCAGGAACACAGAAATCTTTTTTGTTCCCTGGCGGGATTCGAACCTGCGACCTCCGGCTTGAGCGCCAACGCGCTAATCGCTGAGCCACAGAAACTATGTGTGTGTATCTGTGAACCAAATTCATGGTAGTGTGTGTTGCTGATATTTTCATGAATTTAATGTAATTCTAAGCATTATTTTAAGTAATTTAAGCTTTTTGCACGCCTTCCTCTGCATAAACTTTAAATGTGCCAAATTCCGTTCTCATCCGTACCCGCGTATCTCTCGTAAAACTGTGCTTGAAATTTTCGCTTCACTTGGTAATATAGAGATATATCCCGTCGATCTAATCCCGTGCTAAGAGAAGCTGTGTTACGGATGTCAGACAACAGATATATATTTTATACAACACACGCATAATTTTATACTCATAACAATAATATACAAAATAATAATATTAAACATAATTATACTAAACACACCACGCCTAACTAGTCCCGTTCTAACTTCAACTTATGTTAGGAGTACCAGATTTATCGGGTATATATTTTATATTAACTTAGGCCTTTTCATCCGTTATTGGATGATTTATACAGTATTCTCCGAGCGAAGTAACCACTCCTGAAATACTGTAGCGCCTGGGACAGTTGGTTTTTAAATGTCGTATGGTTGCCCAAGCACATACGGCATTATCATGACATAGTCAGCCTAGTCCAGAGGAATGACTGGTCAATAGGTCTGGGGCCATGTGCGGGTTTCCTCACGATGTTTTTCTTCACCGTTAGAGCGTCTGTATAATGTACTTGAGATCTGAAAAAGTCTCATTGGTACACGCCACAACCTGGGAATCGAACCTGCACTCTCTCGAGTGCGAATCAAACGGTCTACCCACTAGGCTATGGAGCTCTTTCTTCTTATATCTCTTTATATTATAACTACTACTATACATATACTATTCTAAAACTATAAACTACACTCACACTCACTAACACACATGTTTGTCACGTATAGCCGGCGAGGTGATGCGCGCTTCATTAGGGAGACTCCCCCTAAACCTTCGGTAGACAACGTCCGTCGGCCAGAATTCCTCCACCTCAAAGGTCGGTAGAAGATGCGAATGTACTCTCACCGCAAAGGAACTAAAGTTAACCTTGTGGCGAGACTCCAAGCGCTCGACCCTTAAGGTGAAAGACGTCATCTTTCGGATATAGCCCACGACGTCCTCGACCTTCGTGGATCAGTGCAAGTGGGACACGTACAGCGCCGTTGCGGGCGCTTACGTCTTGAACCTTACACCGCAGACGCTCCTCGGGTCCGCTGGGTGCGGTGCGCGGTTATTGCGGACAGCGGCTTCCTCTTCTCTCTTCTCTCCGACAGTGTGAAGCTCTCATCGCACCTCCTGCTCTCATCCTTGCTGAGTCCAAGATGTTCAGCCTTGCGGCCCTCCTTCGCCCACCCGCAGGGGCTGCAGCGATGCTTGCATATTTTTTCGGCTGAGTCAGTGGACTCAGTTTCGACTCGACCGCAAGCGCCGAGCTGACGACGGCGGTTGCTGATCTGTATGATTTCACAGACATGCAAAAGTACGTCTCAAACTGCGCTCCGCGACGCATGCTTACTGAGTCTATCGGATCCTCGGGTGACCTACATAATGAATTATTACTTTTTAGTTGTAATAATTCACTACGCAACTCACTGATGGTAGATTCCGAGGCATCCAATCTTCCTCGCATCTCGTCTAGCTCTGCCTTCATGATGTTGAACTTGTTCAGTAGGCTGGAGGCATTGACGTTGTCCGCTAATACCGCCGGCAGCCTGTATAGCTCTTTAGCCACAAATACCGGCACGTCCGCTGGATTCGTCCGCTTGAATTGCGTCCACATGATGTCCTGCAAGCTTCCGTCGCTCCCATCTCTCCTTCGAGACGTCATCTACGCGGTCTTACCGAGTGCTTAGTACAGCATCAGCTTGCCATTGCAGATCCTCTCGCTGCATTGGTCGACTTGCAGAGCTGTATGGTGCTGTCCTCGTCCATGGCGTTGACGACGTGTTCTATGAACACCAGCAGCTTGTTCTCGGCTGTGAGCCGTACGACTCGCGAAATATTAATTGTTAATTAATATTTGCTACGTCATGTATCGTAAAGCGGAGTACGACCGTTCTTTGGGACTGACCATTTAACTTGACACCCTTTTAGATCGCACTTCGTCGTCTGTGGTTGTCGTCGTTTATCGTTGAAATTAACAACCAAGGATTGTAAAAATATTGAACTAAGCTCTCGTTTCACATAATTTTGATGGGATATGATTGCTTTTTGTACAGAAATTATCATCTTGTACTAAATAAACATGAAACATCAAATCTCTGTTAATTATGAAATTAGACATGGGATTTTAGAGTATTAGTTAGTATTTGAGTAAATATGAATAGTGTAAATATTTGTGTACAGAAATTATCATGTATACATTATCTTATTTACACAAACAACAACTAATTATATTTAACATTGTAGACGAGGTCCACCCCATCATGGGGGTAGACTCCACCATGGGGGTAGAAAGGGGTTGGGGGACGAGGTTTTCTTCAAATTCAAACGAGTTATTACTTGTTTGAACCAACTTCTGTTATTGAGCGGTCCAATTACATTTAAATAAGTTTCTGAGATTGTCACGTTGTTAATTTTTTACCAACTCGTTAAATGTAGAACAAATATTGAACAACAAATAAAAAATCAAGTATACTTCGTCATTGTCAACAGTCAAGCAGCAAGCGAGCTGATGATGAATTTTAGTTAAGAGCCGTCGCAGTGACGTCAGTTTTCAAACAAAAACAGACATACAGACGCGTCAAACTATAAGAATGCTTACACTCGTACCGATTTGCTCTGAGGAATGAAGGAACTCCTCGAAATTTCTATGGACATGTAATAATTTTGACTTTTAGGCTGGTACCGACTTCAAAATAAATAAGATTGTGTAGAGAAATAGTTTAAATTTTAAAATAAGATTTATTTCATACCGTTTTGTGTTCGAGGTTCTCTGCTTGGTTTCCAGCCACGCCCGCACAGTTCGCGGTGCCCTGGGGGTCTAAAAAGGCCACTTCAGGTGTTTCATATTGTTTCATATTATGTTTCATATATTTTTTTCAACTCCTATTATGTGCGCCATTTTATGCATTTCTGTTGAAAACTGTCAAAATTGATGTTTTTTAATATGATTAAATCAGATGAATCATGTAGCTATTTTACAATTTCACGATTTTTGTGTGGAAAAAAAATATATGAAACACCTAAAGTGGCCTTTTTAGACCCCCAGGATATACACATGGGACGGAGCAACAGTATCGACACAAGTATTTTTCTAAACAAAATATAAATAATAAATATCGGAGTAAGGGGGAGACGAGCTAACTTGAAAATCTTGACATGTACAGAGTATACATCGCAGAAATAAAACTTTATTCTTCTAAATATACTCTCATCGTGCCTAAAGCGAATTACTTTAAAAATATAGAGACATCATAATTTGTACACCTAGCACCAGATGTGTATTGAGCCGTACTTTAGAGAGTTTGTTATGTGGGAAGTTTAAGTAGCTTCCGACATATTATGGCGTTACATCCATGATTTTGTCGTGATGAGACATTGAAATCACACTGTCAACGCCGCTAAAGTAGTTTTCTTTTTTTTTTTTATTAAATAAGGGGGCAAACGAGCAAACGGGTCACCTGATAATAAGCAACTACCGTCCCCCATGGACACTCGCAACATCAGAAGAGCTGCAGGTGCGTTGCTGGCCTTTTAAGAGGGAATACGCTCTCTTCGTGAAGGTTTGCAGGTCGTATAGGTCCGGAAATACTGCTGGTGACAGTTCGTTCCAGAGTTTTACAGTGCGCGGCAGAAAGTTACGCGAAAAGCGCACGGTGGAAGACTGCCACTCATCAAGGTGATGAGGATGGTATGTTTTTCGCGTGGGACGATGGCGAAAAGTTGCAGGTGGTATGATTCCGAACAATTCCTCAGAGCACTCCCCGTGATACAACCGATAGAGGATGCAGAGTGAAGCTACATCTCGGCGTAATTCCAAGGGGTCCAAGCTGTTTGAAACACTATGGCAGTCAACAACTCGAGCGGCCCTTCGTTGGATACGATCCAGAGGGAGCAGTTGGTATTTTGGCGCCCCTGCCCAGAGATGAGAACAATATTCCATATGAGGCCGCCTAAAAAATAGAATTCGGTCCAGTCCAGTCCCGTCCAGTTTATTAGTTGAGTCCATGATTCGAATTATGTTAGTGAGTTTAAATCAAGTCAAAATTCTATTCGGTTTGAATCGGCAAGGTAATGAAATTGGATTAGAATTTATATTAGAATAGATGACGCCCGTGACTTAGTGCGTGCGATCCGGCTGGAACCGTACATTTTGCCGCGATAAAGTCGCCTATGTCCTTCTCCGTGGTCTACTTTATATCTGTGCCAAATTTCATGATGATCAGTTAAGTAGTTTTTACGTGAAAGAGAAACAACCAAACAATTTCACTTTCACATTTATAACATTAGTAAGGTATTTCCTTTTCCTTTCCTTTCCTTTCCTTTCCTAGGATTGGATTATTAGTAAGGATATATTGTAGTTAAAATGTTAAATCTTAGAAAAGATTTGTCTAAAGTGGTGGATTATGTCTAGACTCTAAAGATTCCGATTTCATCATTAAAAGCGTGTATTGCAAATCCGTTTATAGTGTATATTCACCATTATCTTTTATGAATAGCTTCAAAAGATTTAGCACAATAATGGCGGAATATGTGGTTTATGTTAATTTCGAGTGCTCGTAGAACGTTATGTATACACACACATACAGTATAAGATATAATGTTATAATCTAAAACATTACGTACATACGAGCGCTGACGTTCGTTTATTACGCGTAAGTCTGAATATACTATGGTAGGTTTTTGCTAAAATTACATTTGAGAAACATTGTATATAATATCTAATGCTGCTTAGTTAAACAGAGTTACGCTTTTGGGAATCATATTATATACTAGTACGTGAAGCGAAAACTTTCAGTACAGTTTTACGAGTAGTGAAGTATGATATTTGACACAGTTAAGGTTTATGTGGAGGAATAATATATTTTTTATTTATTGAGTGACTCATCTCAGTGTTTTAAAAGAACTGAAAGAATGAAGCTAATCTTCAAATGGAATCGTAGTGAAAATAATGCAAGGCTGCTTACTCCAGCTGCACACGAAACAATTAAACTTCACCGGGGGCCTAGCAGGAACATTTGACAGCGACGTAAACGTAACGTAATCGAACTAATGGGCGCTGCCATGACAGATTTCCATACAATTGTCATTCGATAAATTACGTTTACCCAGCTGTCAAATATTCCTGCTAGGTCCACAGTTCGGTTAAATTTAACGGTGTACACCAGAGGTCGGCAACCTTTGGGGACATGGGCCACATTGTGAAAAAAATGATGGAGGTATTATCTGTATGACTGGGTGATGTGAAATCAATGTTTTTGCGCTGTAAATACTATTCTACGGCATCTCCTTTATACAGGCTGGCTCCGGAGTGGCGTGTATGTCTCAGTCCGTGGCATCGTAGCTCCTAAATGGATGAACCAATATTGATCTAGTTTTTTGTTTGAAAGATGACATGATCGAGCGTGTTAGTAGCTAATTCATCGTCATCAGCTCGCTCACTGCTTGACAATTCGGGGGTTACTTGAAATTTTTTATTTTGGTTATAGCTAATATAGTTTATCTATCGATGACACCTTTGGTTGCTGAGACCCTAGCACAGTAAATTCGACGACAAAGTATCGCTTGACTCGAATTTGTTATGAATGTTGAATTACAAATTCTTAAGGGAATTTTGAGAACGATAGCACCTGCTTACGTTCATGATATCCTACTCATGTACTGTGGCAGAGCCACGCTTCGGCATAAATGGGTCGGCTCGACCGGGGAAATACCACGGCCTCACAGAAAACCGGCATGAAATAACGCTTGTTTTGTGTTTCGCCGAGTGAGTTGAGGAGACCCAAAGGGGTTTGGGATTTTAAGCACTGGGAATGCAAGTCACAACCTTGTAACTCCTCTGGTGTTGCGAGTGTCCATGGGCGGCGGTAATCGCTTACCATCAGGCGATCCGTCTGCTCGTTTCCTGTTTTCATTTCATAAAAAGTCAGAGTGAGGATGAACTTTGTAATCTAAACAAGACCTAACTTTCTTCCACAGAACTTTCTGGACTTTTTCCACTTTAATATTTTATAAAGTATTTTATAAAATATTATATAAAAGGCAAAGCTGATTGCCAAACCCTTAAGCCTATTAATTTGAAATTTTCTACACGTATTTCTCATATGACGTAGGCATCCACTAAGGAAGGATTTTTCAAAATTCAACCTCCAAGGGGGTAAGATAGGTGATTAAAGTTTGTATGAAACTTTTTATTCCTTGGACATATTTGCCTGATATTTCGTATGAATTGAGTACGGAAAAAAAGAGTTACGTATTTCAGCGTTTTCTAAAATTCAGCCCTAGGTGGGTAAAATGGGGGATGAAAGTTTAAAACTTAATTTAATAATTTAATATTAATTTTATTTTTTAATTATTCATAATTTTTAAATAAAAATAGTTTTAATATATAAACGATCGGTTTCGACAAATCATCATATAGCACTCTACTGCTTATGAATTAGATTCCCTAAAGGTACATTGCGATAAAATGTAACCTCATTTTATCGCAATAATTTCGTTTTGACGAACGACAACAATAACTCGATAATTTTATCTGAGATAAACTCAATTGAAGTGGCAGTGGGACGCTATCGCCTATCGTTATCGTCACATCGAACCTTACTAACGAACCAATAGTTCAGTGGTTAAAAGCAATCTTTTTTCTCGAGGCAAAAGACGCAATTTTACGGACGCAATCGGAATTCGGAGCGCGTTCGAAAAAATAATCCCACTTCTATTTATAAATATGAAAGTTTGTGAGAATAGATATATGGATGGATGGATGTTTGTAACTCTTTTACGCAAAAACTACTGAATGGATTTTGATGAAATTAGGTATGGTAGTAGTTTAGGCTCCGCATTATCTCAAAAAAGTACGGTATTCCCGTGGGATACAATATTTACGCGTGCGAAGCCGCGTGAGAAGGCTAGTCTCATTTAAGGTTAATCCAAAACTTATGTGAAAAATTTTCCAATTGAAAGATTTTCCATGCGAGAAGTTTAAGGAAAGAGTTTTAATATTCCCTTTTGAATATAAAGTCCCACGAGCCCCATACATATCCGTCGAAACAAAAAGATGCAATATCGAGACGACTTTACAAAGTAACGGGTTCAAAGTTTTTCACTTTATGTTAAATGTTCATTGAATTTGTGTTCCCGGTTTCCGTTTAAGTTGAAACTTTGTGTGCGTCAGTGGCGGAGGCTGGTTCTCCTTCATAGGGAAGCCCTAGCCTGTATTAACCTGTATAAAGGTGGGGATTTGGATGAGGGTCTTTAAAAAGGTGAGTGGTAAGTGAAGCCGATAGGAATGGAGTTACAGAAACTCCACGCCACTGGTGTGCATAAGTATATCGACAATACCAAATCATGATGACATTGACATGATCTGATGATGGAGCCCGAAGGTGATCGTAGGAACTCCATTATAAAAAAAGCTTATCTTCATTAAGTTGTTTTATATCATAACTAACTTCACATTGTTAAATTTCCCTATTTTTTTATCCCAAAAGGCAGTAACGAAAATACACTGAATAGCTGTTTATTCCAAAGCAAATGGTTTAACATTTAACGCACAAGCCTATATGTACTATAATCTTCTATATTATGTAAATAATATGAGGGAGCGGCAGTCGAGGTACCCCTAGTAGATAATTATGCAAATCACACTATTGTACGGGTACCATTATTATGAACATGCAACACAATGTTCAATCCTCCTAATGTATTAAATATGAAAGTTTGTGAGGATGGATGGATGTATGAATGGATAGATGTTTGTGACTCTTACACGCAAAATCTACTAAACGGATGTCGATGAAATTTGTTATGGTAGTTAAGTTTATGGTAGAGTTTAAGCTCTGGATTAACACATAGGCTACTTTTTATTCCGACAAAGTACAGTTTTCCCGTGGGATACTGTATTATTTTGTAAAATGTTTTGTTATACGAAATAAATTTATTTATCTTTCTTTCTATTTATGCGAGCGGATCAGCGGGCAAAAGCTAGTATTCTATACGTTTGCAACTCCCTACGTTGTAGAATACGTACCCGCGAGAACTGGACATTTTTCCGCGATAAAAAGTAGTCGTATGTCCTTTCCCGTGGTCTACTCTATACCTGTGCTAAGCTTCATCGAAATCGGTCCAGTGGTTTCGGTGCATATTCAATGCAAATAGCTAAGAACCCTTTCGATTATGTCAGCTTTCAAACAAAAAATCTAGATCAAATTCATCCGTTTGGGCGCTACGATGCCACGGACAGACACACACAGACTAACAGAAACGTCTTATAACACCTCTCTCTGGGTTCGTCGGGGGCTAAAAATTAAACAAAAGTTGAATGATACGAAAATTCGAATTAGAATGAAAGAAAATTTCAAAGTTTCGTATCATTAAACTTTGTTTTTCTTCACTATTTTCATGTTGGTACTGGCTACCTACGCATGGACCTGCGGGTAGTTTGTTAATCCAGAAATAATATTGAATGTATCCGAATGTTATGAATGCCACATGTTTTAAATATAATGTAATGTATGAGGCTTATTAACAGCCTCCGTGGTCTAGTGGTTAGAGCTTGGCTCTCGACTCGGAGGTCGTGGGTTCGATTCCCGCATTGGAACAAAAAAATGTTGTTTCCATGTTTGGTTAGGACAATTCAGGCTGATCACCTGATTGTCTGACAAGAAAGATGATCCATGCGTCGGATGGGCATGTAAAAAGTCGGACCTGCGCCTAATCTCTCGCCAGTCGTGTCGGTTATCCGTCCCACTGGGTTACGAGAGTAAAAGGAGGAGAGAGTGCTCTTGTGTACTGCGCACACACTTGGGCACTATAACATAACTCCTGCGTAGCTGGCCTGGTTTCAATGAAACAGGCCACCGTCACCGAAATCGGTGTGGGAGCTATTACTATTATTATTAATGTATGAGGATTATGTCGAAATCACAATATTGGACTATGCCAAGCCGGATTAACAATTTACAATCCGATATTATGAATTCAATAAACATAATATCATTATTTGGATATTGTATATTATTTGATGATTTAACAGCCTTCGTGGTCCAGTGCCAATGCACTTACCAATGTTAGAGCTTGGCTCTCGATTTGGAGGGCGTGGGTTCGATTCCCGCGTTTAAAAAAAATTGCACTTCATATAGAAGTGAAAACATAGAACTTTTACCCATAAGATTCTCCCCTACCAAAAAGTGCCCAACGCGGCTAAAGCAGTTTTCACTTAAAAAAAAGTTGTATCCATGTTTGCTTAGGACAATGCAAGCTGATTACCTGATTGTCTGACAAGAAATATGATCCATGCGTCGGATGGGCATGTAAAAAGTCGGTCCTGCGGCTCGTCTCTCGCTAGTCGTGTCGGTCATCCGTCCCACTGGGTTACTAGATTAAATGAAGAGAGAGAGCTCTTGTGTACTGCGCACACACTTGGGAACTATAAAATAACTTCTGCGTAGCTGGCCTGGTTTCAATCATACCGGCCACTGTCACCGAAATCGATGTGGGTAGCTGTTTTTATTGTTATTTTATTTTATTGTAATTCCTATAAGACATAAGAATTGTCTGTGTTCAGTTCATCTGCGAGAAAATTGGATCTTTTAAATTCTTAAATCCTATTACCTACCTATCCTACTATTGTGAAAGTTTGTGAGGACGGATAGATGGATGTTAATTGTTCTTCTTTAATGCAAAAACTACTGAACGGATTTCGATGAAATTTGGTATGGTTTTAGAAGTTTGGGATCTGGATTAAAACGTAGGATACTGTTATCCAAAAAAAAGTACAGTGTTCCCGTGGGTACTGTATTTACTTGGGTGGAGCCGTGGGCAAAAGACACTTGGCACGTGGGCACTTCTAAGTAGAGTTCGCCCTGAGCACGAAATTCCATAGACCATTGCTCTGTGATACTAAATAAAAATATGAAAATGTTGTTTAAGGAATGTGATAATTTAATATTATATTTAATAAAATCGGATCAGTAGTTTAAGTGCTACGTTGGAACAAACATACATACATAGACTGCCAAAATCATTTCCCTTCGTTTTGGCTTTGCCGTAGCCTAAATACGAGTAATAAAAACAGTTTATTACTTGGCGATAAATTTGGAAAGAGATATAAATAAAATGGAGTGACTGGATGAAAATGTAAGTGGGACAAGTAAACAATATTATTATAATACGGCGACAAACGCGCGACAAATACGGGGACATTCAGGGCTTGGGTATTCAAGCACTAAAGCCTAATTTTGTACATAAATAATATATAGGCATACTAATCTTTTGGATAATCCTACTACTATTATAAACTAGCTTTGCCCGCGGCTCCGTCCGCATAAATACAGTATCCCACGGGAACACTGTATTTTTTCGGTATAAAATAAAAAATAAATAATCGTTTATTTGTGTACCGTAATCGTAAAATGTAGCCTGTGTTTCAATCCAGAGCCTAAATTACTACCATACCAAATTTCATCAAAATCCATTATGCAGTTTTTGCGTGAAAGAGTAACAAACATCCATCCATATACATATACATCTATCCTCACAAACGTTCACATTTATAATAGTAGTAGAATGTGAAAGTTTGTGAGGATGGTTGGATGTATGGATGAATGGATGGATGTTTGTTACTCTTTCACGCAAAAACTACTGAACGGAATTTGATGAAATTTCGTATGGTAGAAGTTGAAGCTCTGGATTAACATACAGGCTACTTTTTATCCTGAAAATGTAGTGTTTCCATGGGATACTGTAAATACAGTATCCCATGTAAATACGCGAGCAGAGCCGCGGGCAGAAGCTAGTAAACTATATAAATAATGCCCGCGATTTCGCACGCGCAAAAAGAAATCCCGCAGTAACTCTATATTTTACCGCAATAAAAAGTAGCCCATAGTCTTTTCCCGTGGTACCTATCTATATATGTACCAAATTTCACCAAAATCGGTTCACTAGTTTCGGAGCATATTCAATACAAACACACTAACAAATATATAATCAAACAAATTTGATTAGTGTAGATTAGTTACCAAAACAAATATAGCGACAAAGAAGGAGGGAAGAGATTTTATAACCGAAAAATACACGTTTCCTGTGGGATACATAAGTTTTGCGGTTCGGGAAACAGTTAGATGGTAAATAAATTATTTTTTAAGCTTTCTGCGATACAAAAACCGTTGTGAACGGGCTCAAAGGAAATTTTTGAAACGCGATAAATATGTTTTTGCTTTACGTCTTTTTTTTATTCGTGTTACCTGTATACCTCCCCCTCCCCCTCCCTCCTCATCCCGCCTGTATACCTCCCTCCTCATCCCGCTTAGTACACTTTATTTACCGTTTATTATTCGCATTCGTGTTCGTGTACGTGAAGTTTTCAGTCCCGGGATCAATAGGAAAGTATATTAAATAGCTTTGAGTGGCAAAGAGAATTTTTAAGGAAAAACGCTCCGGGAAAAGCTTTAGACAAAAATAATAATAATAGAATAATATCTATGGACGCTTCACCACCACGCCAATCTGGTCCTGTACTAAGTATCCGAACTTGTATCACAGGTACCAGACAACCGAAATATATTTAATACTGTTATACTATGCATGTGCATACGAACAGTTTTATATTTAAGATTTTTACTATACTATACATAAACTTAATACACATCCACACACACACAACACAGAAAAACTTTTTGTCCCTTCGGCGGGATTTGAACCCGCAACCTCCGGTTAGCGCCGACGCGCTAACCACTGAGCCATAGAGGTCAACGTCCAAAAGGTCGCGTCAGAATGATTGTTATGTTTATCTAAAGTTTCCAAAGTCGTATCTAAAGTTTGAATTTTCTATACAATCTATATTTCGTATATCAATATTCATAAAAACGCATGTGCTGGGGGCCTAGCGGGAATAATGGACAGCAGCGTAAACGTCATGTTATTGAATGTCAATTGTATGGGCGCTGTCATAATTTTCATACAAATCTCTCTCGATAACATTACGCTCACGCAGCTGCCAATTAATTCTACTAGGCCCCCTGAAGCTATTTTTTTAACCCCTAATTTACGCTACCGACGGAACGAACATCAAATTATGTTTGACAGATAGGAACAGTCGTTATGGGAAGATTTAATTGACCTTTTTTTTATTTTACTCGCAATTTTGCCAATATTTCGCACCGTTTAAACCTTTCCTGATCTTCAGCAATTATTTCAAGATCAAAATTAGCCAAATCGGTCAAGCCGTTCTCGAGTTTTAGCGGAACATTAAAACTTTAACCTTTTTATATTTAAGAAAAGAAGAAAAAGACAAGCAGATTCACATAATGAGGGTTATTAAATTCGTGACATCTGACAGATTTTTGACACAACAAGGACCTTCAACCCACCAAGCGCCGCCTGGTGACAGAAAAATAATCGAAAATTCTTATTGACCGTTTTTGATACCACCTACGCCACCAGATGACGCTTTGTGTGCGCGGGGTCTGCCCCCTAGCGGCAGAAAAAATATCAAACACCCTCATTGATATAGTTTTGTAACTCATCAATAGGCATTAGGCATCTAACTACATATAATTTTAGTCCCAAAAGAGAAGAAACGAAAAAGTAATTTTGAACACAATTCAAGTACCTACATCTTAAACCTAATTTACGAAAATGAGACCCGAAGATTTTCGTACCGAAAATTAAATTCTCTGAAATATTCAAGGGGCCGACTTAGCGTTTTTAACTTTACTTTGAGAACAATTTTAAAAGTAATAACGACGAACTGTCATTGTATAATCTAATTTCGAGTTAGATTTCACCATGAGAATTGAAAATGGAGAAGTTTTCCATAAGATTTCTTACTATAAATGTGAAAGTTTGTGAGGATGGATGGATGGATAGATGGATGTTTGTTACTCCTTCACGCAAAAACAATAGATGGAATTGTGATAAAATTTGTTAAGGTAGTCGTTTAAGCATTGGATTAACACATACAGCCATTAAGAAGTTTTCAAAAAACGTGTATTAGAATTTTTGGTACTGCCAATTATACTCGTTTATGTAAGGAGAGGGGTTGAGACAAATTAAGTCTACGTATTATTTACCTCAAGGTGGTCTTGAGGTAAATAATACGTAGACTTAATTTGTCTCAACCCCCCTCCTTACATAAACGAGTCTTACCTTACCTTACATAAATGAAATCAAGTTTTACAAATTTTATTAATAATATTATGTCTAGCAATATCCCGCGAAACAATACGTAAACGCTTTACGCATCCTCACACATTTGCTTGCAGGTTGTGGGTATTTTTCACGGGATATTGCTAGATATACCTTATATTATTTAAATTGCATGCTATCGATTTTCGCAAAGGAACCCCTGATTTTTTTAACTATTCAAAAGCAGACCAGGTACTCAAATATTTTATAAATAGGTTCACTGAAATTCTATCTAACACATAATAATCCAGTACGATTCATCCCCTAAATTTACAACTGGTTTATTTATTTACAACTAGCTGTTTCCCGCGGCTCCGCCCGCGTAAATACAGTATCCCTCGGGAACACTACTTTTTCGGGATTAAAAGTAGCCTATGTTTTAATCCGGAGTCTAAACTACTACCATATCGAATTTCATCGAAATCCGTTCAATAGTTTTTGCGTGAAAGAGTAGCAAACATCCACGCTTTCACATTTATAATATTAAGTAAGGATATAAAAGCTAGGAACATTGCTCAAATCTAGATTAACAGCTATAAATAGCAATTAGTTTTACTTATGCCCGCTTTCGGTAGATTTTATATTAACTCTAGATAAACATAGTTTATTTTGCTATGATTCGGCAATGTAATGAGTTTTATGAACTTTTGTTACTTTGAGAGTGAAATAGAGCTTTGAACTATTTAAGTTACTTAGTAAAAATAAAAAAATTCTGTACAGTAGTTCAGTAGCAGTGTCATGGATTATGGATTTCAAGTTATGGATTAGTTAAACTGACCTCACTGGTCAGTTTAGTTAAAGTTAGTTTATATAATGTCGCTTTTTTGTTCAGAAGCCCTTTATCGAACCAATAGCGCTAATGAATAGAAAAAAATACCCGATAAATTCACCCCAATAAACAGATGTGTAGCCATACACCATACTGTCTAGTCCAATCGGCAGGGTCATGGCATCAGTGATCAGTTAGAACCTATATCTGTATAACCTACGGTTAGAACTGACCGTGTATGGGCGTGGATTCGCTCGGCAGTTATACTTGTGTATTGTATATGGACGAACTGCAGATTGGATCAGGTCTGCAGCGTCATTCCGATTGGACAATAGGAAGTATGGTGTATGGCTACTTTTAGTAACGGTTTCGTTTGATCGTTGAACAGTCTAGCTATCACGGTTCAAGAGATACAGCCTGGCGACAGACAGACGGACAGACGGACGGACAGCGGAGTCTTATTAACAGAGTCCCGTTTTTACCCTTTAAGGGGCCCATACATGGTCCGGTCTGCCTTCAGTTCGGCCTGAACGGATGCAAAATCGTGTCGTGTGTGTGCTCGAATCCGTTCAGGCCGAACTGACGTCAGTTGGGTCGGATGCGATTTTTTCCGTGTATGGGCTCGAATCCGTTCAGGCGTCAGTTCTAACTGAAACGATCGGCCTCTCGTCTGTGGCTGCCTTTAGGTACGCAATCTTAAAAATAAAACATTTAGTGATGTCATAATATGAGCACAGCGGTAACTCGCTCAACGAAACTTTTGTATCGATTTTTAATAACACTAGGGTCAGCGATCGATGTCGGGTGTCGCTGTCGCTGTGTGTAAATTCCGGTGAATTGTACTAATACCTAACTGTCATTTGGAGGAAAATCGTTGTGGTAAAGATTGAGAGTGCCATACTAAAATTAAGTTTCTCTTGCCCAGAAAAGATTAATATGTTGATCAGATATTATACCAAACTAAAGGCTTAGCGGTGCCGTACTTTTACTGTCATATTTAGTTCTTTTATAGGGTTCCGCACCTAAAGGGTAAATTTTGTTTATCTGTATAGATATAATATATTATATTATACTAAACAAATAGTAGTACTAAGTATATATAGTGCGCGCGGAACTAGGCCGCGCCTTAGTTAGGGACAGGGGTGAGGGGGCGGATTGCTTGCTGCTCGCAGTGTTGCCGCTGCGAAGTCCGGCTCCGTACTGAGTAATAACATCAAGCGCTCTTCCGTCCCACCGCCGCGCCGCTCGCGTACGTAAGGCCCGGCTAGCTAGTCACAATATGTAACAGTTATAACAGTCACAATGTGTAATTGCAAAATTCTATTTCATTTATTGTTATTACATTGTGATTCCCAGTGGCAAAAAGTGTCGTGCCTATAATCCGTCCAGCCTCCATGCAATTCGAAACGCGCCATAAGGAACTTCGTTCCAACAGTATGAAACTTATACTTAAGGGTTCCTATACCTACAACAAATGTGATTTTATGGCGTTATGTAAGGAACCCTTCGTGAGCGATTCCGGGGATACTATGGGATCACGAAAGACCAGGGACAGCGGCGTCTGTGGCTGTCATAACCTGTGTGATACCCCATTCCTTGTTGTGTTCCGTACTCAAGGGACCTTATAGTTTCGCATTTTCCGTCTGTCTGTCTGACTCTCTGTCCGCTATTCTAGCTTCTGTAATTATAAGTATAAATGTTATGACAGTGTATAGATCTCGGTTTTGGCATTATAAAATAATAATAATTTTACATTTTAGGGGTAGCTCTCCATACATGTGAAGTGGGGATGAAAAATATTCTTTCATACTACCCCATCGTGTGGGGTATCATTGGATAGGTATTTTAAAATGGAGGCAAGTTTTGTACATGACTTTTTTTACAAAATCGGCAATTTTCGAGTCATCGGTCTCCAAAGTGGTTTTTAAGTTGGCATTTCTAAACTACGAGACTCGTATGAGACTAAGAAACTTGAAATTTTCCACGCTGGTAGGTCATTCTAAATAATCTTTTTACGAAATTTACTTTGAACGAAATCGGACAGTAATTTCTGAAGTAATTTGAATAAAAAGACTATTACGCGTTCATAGTTACGGAACCCTCCATGTACCTACATGTCCTGACATGCTCTTGGTTAGGTTATTTGTAAGCATTGCACTGCCATAAAATATATAATATTATTTTGTTAATTACCTTTTTTTTTTGTTGGTTTTTCATTTCATACTAGCTGTCCCGACACACGTTGTTCTGTCGCACCTATAACTATAGTGTTAATATTTTCCCCGCAATTTTTCCAATATTTCTCACCGTTTAAATTTCAAGACCAAAATTAGACAAATCGATCAACTTTTAGCGAGACATTGGAATTGCAATCCCTTTTTATTATATATAAGACATAAGATTTTCTATTACTTTGTAGTTTTCCATATCAAATATTTTCCATATTCCATATAATTCCATATGTCACGTCCCACAGGAACGGGATAAAAAGTATCCTTTGCCCGTCTCCTGGTTCTAAGCTACCTCCCCACCAATTTTCAGCCAATTCGGTTCAGCAGTTCTTGAATTATAAATAACTAGCTTTTGCCCGCGGCTTCGCCCGCGTAGTATAGTGTTCTTGGAGAAAAAACTACTTCGGAGAATAACTCTCTATTTACAGCAATATACCTACTTCTGATACAATATTGAAAATGTTTATAGGTTTACCCAATGCAAATGGTTAAAAATGGGACCCTATCACCTCGACGCGACATGCGCGACCGCTTGATACCTATACATTATATTATTATATCTATCGCGCTTGAGTATAAAAAGACTATTTAAAAAAACCGCATCAAAATCCGTTGCGTAGATTTAAAGATCTAAGCATACAATATAGGTACATAGGGACAGACAGATAAAGCGACTTGTTTTATACTACGTAGTAAATAATCATTTAATTTGCCATTGAAATATAATTTGAAATTCCAACAAAACTGGCCAACTACCTCTATGGATATTCCAGAACTGCAGTACAGAATATTCGTTGAGCGAGCACCGAGTCGCGACTCGCGAGTGCCACCGAGACATGCCCCTGCATTTTAAATCTGTAATATCTTCGAAAATATTCATTTAAATTACATGCTATAAAGGGCCATATTGATCTATATTAAATGCACAATTTATTTAAGGTACTAAATTGGATAAGGATTAAATCTGTATTGCTTAAAATCGCTTCGTAAATAAGCTATTAAATTTAAATCAAAGTAAAGGATAAAAAATGTTTATTGTGGGTTATCCCTAAGAGATAGATATATGCTATTGCGGACTTTTTTGTAGGCTTTTTATAATGAACAAAACTGTAGTACATTATTTTGATCTATCTCGTAGGGTTCAGCCACCGTTTGCAATGTAAGCGGAAAAAATGTAATTATTTACGACATCACATTAGAAACCTCAAAAATAACGGTATTTTTCCACTATTAAATGAATGTTATTATACATATAAAACTTCCTCTTTAATCACTCTATCTATTAAAAAAAACCGCATCAAAATCCGTTGCGTAGTTTTAAAGATTAAAGCATACATAGGGATATAGGGACAGAGAAAGCGACTTTGTTTTATACTATGTAGTGATGTAACTAACACGACTTTCTTTTATATATATACAGATTTTTGGATTTGTTTTGCTTTTTTTGTTTTTATTTTGTACAAAAATGGTTGTGCAAGTCCTTAAATGGGAATAAATTATTGATTTAATTAAAAACAAAATAAAGTACGCCCTCTTGTCCAACTAAACTTAGACTTTTTATGAATAGTCTAATCTCAAATTTCGACTACAACATGACAATTCATACACGAAGTATGTGCAAATACACCAGACTTTATAAACCAGATATAAATCTTTTAACTAGCCCACCGGTTGGTATAAAATTCTCTTTAAATTAAGACACGAGTACACACAAAAATAAACTCTATCCTTTTTATTTAAGGGTATGAATTTCTTTATATTTGAAATGCTTACACCGCTGCCCTCATTTCAGTATACTTGACATAGACACATATTAATGTTTTGTAAATATATGAGCTGTAAAATATAGAAATATATCTATATATAGTAATATTATAAAGAGGAACGTTTGCATTGAATAGGCTCCGAAATTACTAGACCGATTTGGATGAAATTTGACAAGAATAGAAAGTAGATCGGAGAAGGGCATAATATGCTACTTTTATCGCGCCAAAATGTACGGTTCCTTCGGGATTTCCTTTCGCGCGCACGAAGTCGCGGGCACCATCTAGGCTTATGTAATGTATTTTAAAGTGTGAAAGGGCTCCGATATAAAAGCTTAAGATAAATTCTGGTGTCTGGTGAAGTCAAAAAATATTGAATGAAATTAAATAATCTGATTATGGATACCTGTGCCTACTACCTGTGGTGTAAGATATTATTATTATTATTATTAAACAAACGAAAATCGTCCCGAGAAGTGGAATCACTAGCCCGGAGCTAAATGCTGCCGAACCCCAATTCTCCGTTCCCCATTTCCCCATTCTCCATTTCTCAGCCGTAATTTCAGTTTGTGCCGTCCAGCAGCAGCCCTGTGGTGTAAACTTGCTGCAGTCATAACATTGATATTATATGGCTTGCTATATATGCTTGCTGGTTCATTATCATACTAGCTGTTGCCCGCAGCTCCGCCCGCGTCAACACAGTATTGTGTGAAAGAGTAACAAACATCCATCTATCCATCCTCACAAACTTTCATATCTATAATATTAGTACGATGTATTTCTAAGCATTACTGAAAAAAGTATTAGCTTTCTGCACACCTTCCTCCAAATAAACTTTAACTGTGCCAAATATCAAACTCCTCCGTTATCACAATTCTTGTTAAATTGTACTGCAAGTCTTTGCTTCACGTATGCGTTAACAAGTGGAGCGAATACTTTCAGGTCCAGTTTGTTGAGTATATTTCAACCGGAGGAGCGTGAAATTTGACCGGTAAATTAAAGTGGTTGGAGGTATGCAGAAAGCTAATATTCTTTTAAATAATGCTTAGAATTGTTAGAAATACATACGATTTATAACAATAACAACGACACACACTACCTCAGATTATTAACACACACTACCGTGCGTTTGAGAGATACGATTTTTTTACACGTTGACGTTTGTCAATCTGTCACAACGTTTAGGTTTTCATTTTTAAATCTAAGAACTTCATCAAAGTTCAAACTTAAAAATTATATGAATTTATATATATGGGCGAATATTGAGCGACCTTTAGTTCCTATGTATCGATTGATTTATATAAATAGACATTATTTTTTTGATAAATCCGCATACCAAAATGTTCCTTATCTTTTATTTTTTTTGTAAAATTATTTTCAGGCACTTAGTAAACACAATGTTCTGAAAATGTACGAATTGTGTTTAACCCTCAGTATAAAACATTAGTTAGTTGTTAGTTTGACGTGTGTCTGTGTGTGTGTCTGTCCGTGACATCGTAGCCCTCAAACTCTAGGTTTTTTTGTTTGAAAGCTGACATGATTGAGATAACGCCGGTTCCTCTCGCCGAACTCGTTTCCGAACCGGTGGCATCACGTAGGACAATTCTATAAGAATTACTTGGAATTAGAGTTTGAGTGTTCTTAGCTATAATTTATCATTATCAGCTCGCTCAGTACTTAACAATTCGCGGGCTACTTCAAAGTTTATATTTTTGATTGAATACGCTGTATAATATTTGCTTGATAATTTTAATCGACAGAAAATGAAGTCTCAAAAATACTTGTATGCTATACAAACAAGCAAGATCTGAAATGTTATACAACAGAAGTATCACTCGAGACGTAAGCGGTGTCTCGCAAACCTCGAACCTCGACCTTAAAACACCTCTACAGTTTTTAAGCCGTGGAGTACATACTTAGATGCACTGAATATGTTTTGAATGAGAAAAATTTTTTTTTCATGTGAGTTGACTTTAAGTTTTAAGCTATTGCATAGCTTCTATCGCGGGCCTTGAGCGCGGGGACCGAATCCATAAATTCCGTAACGAAAAAACCTCACGCTCCGTGCATCGTCTAACGTCGTTTCAGTTCGGCAGTCTTCGACACGGCGTTGGTGCGTGCGATTAGACGTATTGTACGACTCTACGAAACTCGCACGAATCGAGACGAGCTGCTCCGAAATCGGACGAATACATAAGCAGCTGTTTATGAGAAAGTATATAGGTGTATAGGTATTTATGTACAACAGTGAATAGCTGTACTTGTAATATTTGTGTATAAAGTGTTTTGAATATGAATGAACAAAGTGCATTTATTATTAATGAAGAAAGTCACGAAAAAATAGTGAAAGAAAAGAAATACTGCATAAATAAAATAAATAAATAATTATAATTGCATAAGTTGATACAAAATGCTATGCAATAGCTTTACCGCGGCAGTCCCCGAGTGCCACACGTCTTTTTACGTACATTTTGTTTCCATTGGTTTAATAACATTTTTTGGGCTAATTTACAAGTTATTATAACTTTTACATACTATTAATAAAATAGTATTTTGAGCATTACGTTTATTTTATTTAGAGACTAGAAGAAAACTTTAGAAACTATTTTTTTCCCGCGGCCCCGCCTACGTAAATACAGTTTCCCACGGGAACACTGTACTTTTTCGGGATAAAAAGTAGCTAACGTGTTATTCCAGAGCTTAAACTACTGCCATATCAAATTTCATCAAAATCCGTTCAGTAGTTTTTGCGTGAAAAAGTAAAAAACATCCATCCATATATCCGTCCATCCTCACAAACTTTCCCAATGATAATAGTAGTAGCAAAAACATGATTTCCTGAAACCTTCAGCGGTTCAGAAACTCGTCATATTATCGCCTTATTCAAATTCATTGATGCAAATGGCGCATGATCCGGCGGTCCCTTTGTCCTTATCAGTGGGGCGGTAATTGCCGAACATCATGATACCACGTCGTCGACAGGTTCATGTCGTAATGATCGATTTACTATCGAATCGAATTATTATTAGTAAAAATGAAAAAAATACCTAATTCTAAATATTCGAAGCAAATTCTTTCAGAATTGTCCAACTTGTTGACCTATTACCGGTTCAGGAAATAACCCATGCCACGCTGCGTCTCGGTGTAAGCTGATGCTTAATCCCATGTTTCACATCAGCCATATCTCCCGAAAGGGTTTAAGAGTATCTTCATAAAGGACATTGAGAAAATTTCCATGGAATATTTAGTCAGGACGACCAACGATAAAATGAGGTTGTAAGCGTAACTTCACCTGTATTACAACAGCATAGGTCGTATATCTGCAGGAGGTGGGGTAGATACTGTGAAATTTAATCCAACCAACGAATACCTATTCATATAAAGATTAACAATTTATTGATTAGGTATCTCCACTTCTCGATGCATCTGATTTAAAATAATTAGGGGCAATGAAATGTGAATGAAAATTGTACAATCTAATAGTATTTTTGCTTGTGGACGCCACTTTTTTAAACATCGTGTAAATAACGCCCGCAATGTATTTTCATAAAGCACTCAGTTTCAGAAGTTTAAAAAAATTGACATGAAACTATATTTTATATTTATAAAAACTGCTTGATATAAGAAACTTTATAAGGTTTCTTATATCAAGCATTAGTTTACCCCAAAAGCCATTTGATTTAATAACGTCTAGATATCAGAATTGATGATGGTTGTTTCATTTCAGTTAAAATCCTCCCGTTACCCTTCCTAATGGTGGAACTAAAATATATAAATTGAGTCTATTTATACTGTTCAAATACAAGCATTTTACTTAAGGCCTCCACAGACGAGAGGCCGATCGTTTCAGTTAGAACTGACGTCAGTTCGGCCTGAACGGATTCGAGCACATACACGGAGAAAATCGCATCCGACCGAACTGACGTCAGTTCGGCCCTTAGATTAAGAACGCCTAGATAGTCTTTAAACAAACGCATCGTACAAATTGAAGCAAGCAACAGATAGTTGTGGCGTAAGCATTACATACCGACACGCACACAAACAAAACTTTAAAGTTGTGGAGTGTGTACTCTTAAAATTGGAATTATTGTATTTGTTCTTCTTAATATCGTGAGATGTAAAAATATAACTTACATTTCATTTTAAACTATCTAAACACAATTTGTGAATTTTATTTTTATTAAACGGGTATTAAGGAATATATTAAGGATTATCTTAATACTGGCAATACGTTAAATTGATTGTTAAAAAAATCAGAAAATATTATAAAACTTTGTCTTAGTGGCAACTATTAGTTAGCAATAAATTTATTTTTACTAGTAACACTTTCACAATTCACAATAGGGCAGCAAGATGGCGACATAATATGATTTTAAAATGTTTTAAATATTTGACTTAATTCAAAGACAAGTCAAATTGTTCGGACATAACACTTCATACTTACATATAAAATGTAATGTCCGAAGCTTTTTTAATTCTTTTCCGATGCATTGTGACACCCAATAACGACACAAATCTTCATAATGTTTTTAATAGTCGAAGATGTATGCACTAGCGCTTGACCTTGACATTTACTGACGGGTCGTTCGAACAAACTGAGCCGATATGGCTCAGTATGATTTACGTCACTTTTCACGCGGTTCCCGGTTTCTAAGCGTTTTAATCTAAGGTTCGGCCTGAACGGATTCGAGCACATACACGGAAAATTGCCGCGAGCTTCGGTCGTATTTTTAGGGTTCCGTAATACTTAAGGAAACGTCTTCCGTAATACTAAAGAAGACGTCTGTCTGTCTGTCCGCCACTCTCCTAGCTTCTGTAATAACTTTATGACAATAACTTTTGTAGTAATTCAAAGAAAACCTATTGCGCGTTGATAGTTACGGAACCCTCCTTAGACATGTCGGGACAAGCTCTTGGTCAGTTTAGGCTATTATTTTATTTAGGTATTAATTGTATTTTGCTGCAATTGTAATCACGCTATCGACGAAACCGAATGATTGTGTCATATATTTTCCAGTAATGTTATAGAAATCATTTCTCTTTGTTTTATAGTAATAGTCTTTAGATTTTATCAACCATAGTGGCTCTAAAGTTTTAAATACTTCAATGAACTTTATTAAATTTCTTTAGACCACGTGCCATTTTTAGGGTTCCGTACCCAAAGGGTAAAAACGGGACCCTATTACTGAGATTTCGCTGTTTGTCCGTCCGTCGCCAGGCTGTATCTTAACCTTATACCGTGATAGCTCGACAGTTAACATTTTCACAAATGTATGATGTAGGTATATCTATTGCCGTTATAACAACAAATACTAAAAACAGAATAAAATAAAAATTTGAGGCTCACATACAACAAACGTGATTTTATCCGTTTTGTATGGAACTCCTCTTGTCGACTCGCACTTGTCCCGGTTTTATTTTACACTCGAATTTTAATAGCGTTCAGTCCAATTTTATTACTGTTCAGTCCATCCGTTCAGGTCAGAATAAATATTGCCAACTTAGATGTTTTACAAAGTTTTACTACTAAATTTAGTATTTTATTCTCTATTATGTGGGAATTTAGTTGTTAGTAGTGGTTTTGTAGAAAATAGCTAGACAGTAATCATAATATGCAAAGTGGCCTGCTTCTATGTGCTACTAAGGCGGGTCAATAAGTCCGTGACTTTTTGAATTTCTAACCTCCTTACTGAAAAAGCAACACTACTCCTGTCAACAGGCATCTGTCAGTTGACTCCTATCAAAATTTGAACTTGCTGCGTCAGTTAGTTTGTGTTTTACAGCTATCTTTATCAGACTATCCAGTAACTTAAGGAAACAATGGAAAAAAGTGAATTTCGTGTGCTTATTAAGCATTATTTTTTGCGAAAAAAAACCATTACCGAGACCAAGGCTAAGCTTGATAAATACTATGGGGACTCTGCACCATCGATTTCAATGGTAAAAAAGTGGTTTACTGAATTTCGTTTGTGGCCGTACAAGCACTGAAGATGCCGAACGTCCTGGACGCCCAGTTGAGGTCTCTACACCCGAAACAATCGAAAAAATTCACGATATGGTGTTGGCCGACCGAAGATTGAAAGTGCAAGAGATTGTGGAAGCCATAGGCATCTCGCATGGCTCAGTGGTTTCAATTTTGAATGATCACTTGGGCATGAGAAAGCTTTCCGCAAGATGGGTGCCGCGTTTGCTCACAGTCGACCACAAACGCAATCGTGTAACAACTTCACAGGAAGGTTTGGCGTTGTTTAATCACAATATGGAGGAGTTTTTGCGCCGTTTTGTAACCGTGGACGAAACATGGATCCATCACAACACACCAGAGAC
This sequence comes from Phengaris arion, assembly GCA_963565745.1. Taxonomy (NCBI): domain Eukaryota; kingdom Metazoa; phylum Arthropoda; class Insecta; order Lepidoptera; family Lycaenidae; genus Phengaris; species Phengaris arion. The sequence continues at coordinate 16,660,102 of OY751449.1, read as the reverse complement.
CAAACAACAGTCAAAACAGTGGGTTTCTAAGGGTGAATCGGCGCCAAAGTAGGCCAAGGTGGGTTTGTCAGCCAATAAAGTTATGGCGACTGTTTTTTGGGATGCACATTGACTATCTTCAAAAGGGAAGAACAATTAATGGGGAATATTATGCCAACTTATTGGACCGCTTCAATGAGGATTTGAAAAAAAACCGAACTCATTTGGCCAAGAAAAAAGTTCTTTTTCACCAAGACAATGCAAGGGTGCACACATGTGCAGTTGCCATGGCAAAAATCCATGAATTGGGCTATGAATTGCTCCCATATCCACCCTATTCTCCAGATTTGGCTCCGAGTGACTACTTCTTGTTCCCAAACCTGAAAAAATGGCTCGGTGGAAAAAGATTTGACTCCAATGATGAAGTCATCTCGCAAACAAAGGCCTATTTTGAGGACCTCGACAAATCATATTTTTTGGAAGGGATAAAAAAATTGGAGAAGCGTTGGACAAAGTGTATAGAGCTCAAGGGGGACTACGTTGAAAAATAAAATGATTTATTTATCAAAAAATCTGTGTTTTATACCAAAAGTCACGGACTTATTGACCCGCCCTCGTATTATGACACCTTATCATAACAGCACATAGTAGCACGCTTCCGTAAGTCGCTTAAAACTACCGATTTAATTTATATACGTAATATTTCCTACTGTATTTTTTAAAATTAAACGGTATAAATATCATATTTTCAATTTAATATAAAACTGAAAATGCAGTTCTTTTTGTAAACACAAAAACCACCGCATTTTGTAAACAAAAAATCCCTAAAAAAACTTTTAAGGACCGATAACTATAAACTTAGGAAAGTTTATAGTTATCGGTACTCTATTAAATATGACGAGAGTTTAGTAGTTTCGCAAAAATAGAGTTGGCAACACTGGAACGAATCGCTTCAGTCCATCGGGCCGACTGATGCGATCTCGAAATTGCACACAGACGATACGATTTTGCATCCGTTGAGGCCGAACTGAAGGAAAACCGGACCGTGTATGGGGCCACTATACAACATGTCTGTCTTACAGAAATATAAAAAAAAACATTATTATTTGCAAACAAAAATTATTCTCGAAAATTTAACAAAAAATATATACTTATATTTTAGTCCTGTACAATATCCTTTATACTCTAACGTCTGAATACAAAAAAATACTAAACGCTCTGTAAACTTTACTATTGCGGTATACGTTGCAAAATATTCTAAAAGCGTTTCAATATTATAAAATACAATTTAAATTCAATAATTGTTAGATGAGAGCGGCGGGCGGCGGCGGGATCTTTTGGTATTGAGAAGATATGTGACTGCAGATTTTGACTGTGTGTTACTGTGTGTCATTTGTTTTGGTCCTATTGGTGGGGTCCTATGGGTGGGATTTATCTAATAGAAACCTGCAAAATTAGAGACCATCTTTCAACGTACAGAACATAATTATGTTATTTCTAATGTGAGTAGTCTATGGTCTATTCTGTGGTATTCCGAGGAATAAACCCTTTCAGACAGATGTTTGTTACAAATTAAACCACTACAATTGAAAAAAAAAGATTTGTCCAATTTTATCCTGCCAAATTAGAGAAATTTTTGCTCACTCGCTTTCATCGTACAAAACAATATTATGTTTGTCGAAATCAAATTATATTCGGGACGCCAGGTTCCCCGTTATGTTAAATATCAAGAATATGTTTTTACACATGTCCTGGTTGAAATTTGTACCAAATAACTATTTTAAAGTGAGTATTCTTTAAATAAAAATAACAGCGCAAAATATATTATAGTGATAATATTCAGAACATTGTAAAATAATTGGTTGTCTGTAATGTCGGTTTACTGACGATAGTTGAACGTGACAACGTCATGTTTATAGTGCGCGCGGAACTAATTGGCCGCACCTCAGGTAGGCGTGTTGCCGCCGCGAAGTCCGGCTCCGAACTGAGTAATAACATCAAGTGCCCCGCCTCTCCGTCCCACCGCTCACATACCTAAGGCGCGGCTAGCTGAGGTAACGGCAATGTGTCATATTAAGCGAGGTAACGCTGGTAACAGGTAACGCATGAGTCATGTTTTTTCGTGCGTGCAGCCGGCTCCATCAAATTATAAGACGTTATCACGTCAAAAATACTCTTGATTAGTATAAGAAGAGTAATTTTGAGAAGAAAGTTGGGGAGCGGACTGAATAGCCAATGGCAAATGTGTAACCAGCACTGTAAATATAATAGACAAAATTTACACATTATCATTGCGTATCTAAGAGACAAAAGAATCCTAAAAATTGAAACTAATAAAATTTAAATTTAAATTATTATCTTGAATTTCAACCACAGGGTGATCTGATAGTATTATATAATCGTGTATTAATAATGTTTTTGTATATATTTTTATGTGTGTGTGTGAATAAAGAATTTGAAATTAGAACAACAACACAATATTTTATAACAATTTAAAATATCATAACTGCTTTTAACTTAGAATAATATATTGAAGTCTAAAGTATGACTTGGCTATTTATTCAATGTTTATAGTATTATAACCTAATGAAGGTTAAATCTGTAAGTTCTTTTTTTTTCTTTCAAAACTTTGGCTTGCTCTTCCCTAACTGTTTTAATAGGTGCTTAAACATAATAATTCGTATATGAGAACTTGTCAAGTCAGACCTTATGCTTCGATAAGTTGTTCTAAGTTTTTTTAGGTTATAAGAAGAAATTACAATTTAAGTATTTTTTTTTTATATTTTATAAATCAATCAATCGATCATTTATTTTATCACCGAGAATGTGTGAATTGTGTTGTTATTAATAAATTTCAGGATGGCCATTGAAATAGCCGCCATTTATACGTCACTTCTTTTGTTATTGAAGTCTACAATCAAGGCATAATATAGAACTTGGCTCTCGTTTCACATTTATGTTTCTGGTGAGATTTGTTTTACTCTATAATAGATGAATTGCTAACTTTACTAAAGTATTATTTTTTTGACATGATAACGTCTTTTAAATCGATGAGCATGGCTGCGATGGCACGGATGGCTGCATGCACGAAAAATTGCCACGGAACGTGAGCCTGAGCCGAGCGAGCACGGGAGAGCGCAAGCGAGAGCGCGGAATAAGCGATAGAAGCCTAAGCGTTTGGCTTGTGTTGACGTTGTCTCGTAAAATTAGCGTCCGTAAACCGACTTACGCGACAACCATTTTTTTGTTACTAACAAACCTGACAACACTATGGGCATATATTTCTGTCTAAAATAAATGTTGTCTATTCTACTACGTTCCTCGCGTCAAGCCTCGTAATCACGACAGATATTTTCCTCGGAAAATAAAAAATGAGGAAAAATATTTTTTCCAACATCTTTGACAGTATAATATTACACTGTCGAGTATATTCGAGTGGCATCAATCCTATTATTATATAATATTATAATAATAAGGATACCCTGTTTTATGGCGTTTGCCATGTAGAATTTTCATACAAAATCCTATGAAATAGACAGTTAAAACTCTGACACATAATCCGCGTTATATTATTTAGGCCGCTCTATAAATGTATATTTTATATCGTCTCGTCCGGAAATATAAAATTCCATCTCACTTTATGATGTTTTATACGAAACTATCGATTCTGTGGTAAAATACCTGAAGCACAATATATTATGTCAATACTTTTTTTATTGCACCTAATAAAAAAACAGTAGCGCGTTTATGGAGTACTAGCTTTTCCTCCCGGCTCGGCTCGCGTAAATGCGTAAATACAGTTTCTCCCAGGAACGCTGTATTTTTTCGGGATAAAAAGTAGCATATGTTTGAATCCAGAGTCTAAACTACTACCATGCCAAATTTCATCAAAAATTGTTCAGTAGTTTTTGCGTGAAAGAGTGTACCAAACATGGATGTTTGGTACACTCCATCCATCCATCTATCCATCCTTACATCCATCCTCACAAACTTTAACATTTATAATAGTAAGTAGGACAGTACTATGCAGGAGCTTAAAAAATTAAGCATACAAATCAATTAACTCATTGTAGATATAGTTTGTTTCAATCCCCCTCTTTTCGGTCATTATATATGAATTTGGCGTTTTGTAAAGGAGGAACATAAAGTTGTTTTTTTTTAAAACATAATATATTTATTTAATCAGAGTATATACCATTGCTATATATGCACATTTGCCATCTCATAGGTAATTCATTGATACCTTTACGAAAAAGATCATTCGGACAAGAATCAATAAAATCTTTGAAGGCGCTTTGGAGTGCCCCATCTTGTTGAGTTGATTTTTTCCCCTTGGAAGAAGTTATCCAAACTTAGAAAAAAAATGTAATCTGTTGGAGCAAGGTACGGGGAGTACGGTGGGTGTCTAGACATTCCAATTGAAGCTCCTCTAATTTGGTAGCCGTCTGTTGTGCAGTGTGTGGTCTAGCGTTGTCCTGAAGCAGCAGTGACCTAGAGCGAATGACCAACCTCGATTGTTTAGCAGCTAGCTTTTCCATCATGATTGGCAGTTGCTGGCAATAGATATCTGCCGTAATCGTCAGATTTCAGAAAGCTGTAGTGAACGACACCGGCACTAGTCTACCAAACCCTCACAAGTATGTGTTCACGCTCAAAAATTCATTATTGTGCCGGTTGAGTAATGTAACCCAGCAGTCGACGCGCGTTTGACGGTTTGCTGCACTCAATTCATGAGGTACCCACCTTTTAAGCTTTTTCACCTTCCCAATTTGCTTCAAGTGGATTAAAACAGTTTTATCACTAACACCACAGTCTGCAGACAACTCGGACGTAGTTTGCGATGGATCCGCTTCCACAATAGGCTTCAAATCTTCATTATCAACTTTGGTATCCGGCCGTCCACGGGGCTTGTTCTGCAGGTCAAAATTTCCAGAACGAAAACGTTGGATCCAAAAACGCACTGTGTTATCTTTTGTGACACCGCCGCCATACACATCATTCGAGCCGTTTCTGCATCACTGGTGCCACGGTGGAACTAGAACTTGAAAATAATACGATATTTCAAGATTTCCGTTTTTTAAACAGAGTGACGCAAAGAGAAAATCAAAAGAGGATAAAACAAATGAATTACGGTTTTCGAAACACAAATGCATGAGTAAATAGCGGTATAAATTTGAAATTGGAATTCCTAACCAAAGATATATTTGAGATCAAAGTGGCCTGCACGACAAAACGCCAATTTCATAATTATGTAAGGACCTAATATTAACGCATAATACTAAGGCGGGTCAATAAGTCCGTGACTTTTTGAATTTCTAACCTCCTTACTGAAAAAGCAATAGTGTTGCTTTTTCCACATTCCACTCCTGTCAACAGGCATCTGTCAGTTGACTCCTATCAAAATTTGAACTTGCTGCGTCAGTTAGTTTGTGTTTTACAGCTATCTTTATCAGACTATCCAGTAACTTAAGGAAACAATGGAAAAAAGTGAATTTCGTGTGCTTATTAAGCATTATTTTTTGCGAAAAAAAACCATTACCGAGACCAAGGCTAAGCTTGATAAATGCTATGGGGACTCTGCACCATCGATTTCAATGGTAAAAAAGTGGTTTACTGAATTTCGTTGTGGCCGTACAAGCACTGAAGATGCCGAACGTCCTGGACGCCCAGTTGAGGTCTCTACACCCGAAACAATCGAAAAAATTCACGATATGGTGTTGGCCGACCGAAGATTGAAAGTGCAAGAGATTGTGGAAGCCATAGGCATCTCGCATGGCTCAGTGGTTTCAATTTTGAATGATCACTTGGGCATGAGAAAGCTTTCCGCAAGATGGGTGCCGCGTTTGCTCACAGTCGACCACAAATAAAAAAATAATCCACATTGACTATCTTCAAAAGGGAAGAACAATTAATGGGGAATATTATGCCAACTTATTGGACCGCTTCAATGAGGATTTGAAAAAAAAACCGACCTCATTTGGCCAAGAAAAAAGTTCTTTTTCACTAAGACAATGCAAGGGTGCACACATGTGCAGTTGCCATGGCAAAAATCCATGAATTGGGCTATGAATTGCTCCCACATGCACCCTATTCTCAAGATTTGGCTTCGAGTGACTACTTCTTGTTCCCAAATCTGAAAAAATGGCTAGGTGGAAAAAGATTTGACTCCAATGATGAAGTCATCTCGCAAACAAAGGCCTATTTTGAGGACCTCGACAAATCATATTTTTTGGAAGGGAAAAAAAAATTGGAGAAGCGTTGGACAAAGTGTATAGAGCTCAAGGGGGGCTACGTTGAAAAATAAAATGATTTATTTATCAAAAAATCTGTGTTTTATTCCAAAAGTCACGGACTTATTGACCCGCCCTCGTACATTCTTAAATATAAAATTCATGGCACATGTGTTCTTAACACCTGTTCCTTCGTCTTTAATATTGAAATTATCATAATCAGGATTCAAACAGATTTACATGTAAAAGTTAAAAGCTTTTGAAATTAAAGCCATGAATACCCAAAACTCATTTTCAGTAAGCAATTCTAAAAAATATTGAAAATACGAATGTGTGTTACGAATGCATAACGTATTTATATACGCGAGGAGAGGGGGACACTTGATCCTTAAGGGGGGAGACTAGGTAACCGCTAACCACTGAGCCACAGAGGTCGTCAAAAAGTGGAGGTTATATTATATTCCATCCTTAAATAAAATTGTCCTAGGGGTAATTTTTCAATCGTCAGTTAACTTTTACCCGAGGAATAAATAACTGACGATTGAAAAGTCAGCCCTTCACAAAAATAATAATGTATTACTTTCGTACCGATTTCCAATATATTTTTTCAATATCCGATTCTCATATTCACTCCTGTGGGCCTAGCAGGAACATCTGACAGCATCGTTAAGCGGAACAGAGGATGGATCAATCTCTCTGTCCCGCTCCGCGGCCTCTTTCTGCGAAATGACGGATTCGCAGAACGAGACCGCCGCCTGCCAGGCCTCATCGCTCTCGAGCATGCAGCGTATCACACTCGAGACCGAGAGGTCCTGCCCAAGCGCACGAGATCATGGCGCTGCACGGCCCATCGGTCGCACACCTCCAGGGTGTGCTGGGCCGTGTCCTCCGCAGCGCCACATTCGTGCTGGCTGGTGTAGGCTCTCTTCCGGCGACCTTACACCGAAGCATCCGTGCCCGGTGAGCACCTCCGCAAGGCGGAAGGTGAGGGGTTTTTTCTTGCGGCGCATCCACGCTGCAAGAACCGGACGCCGTGCGTCGGCCGTATGTCGGCCGTACTGCGACTGCGCCAGAACCTCTCCTCACCCCCCCAGCAACCACTATGCTATAGCAACCGCAGCTAATAATGTAGGACTTCACTTATTTATATTGTCATAGTAACTGTGCACACAGCAAAAACACAACTTATTTATATTTCAACATGCGCACGCACACACACACTTCACTAGCAATAAACATACGGCTCATAATTCAGATGTTCTTAGTGAGTTTTTTTTGTTGCAATTTTTATGTGGCTTGTAAATGTACAAGATTTGTATAATGACTGTATAATTATGTTCTAAAATAAATAATTAAAAATATTTAATACTATATAGCTGACCCGGCAAACGTTGTTTTGCCATTGTATGTATATAATGCCACATCATATAAAAATAAAACACTTGTTAGTTCGATGACGTAACACAGCCAAGTCTACTTTCCCACGTCGCATCGGCACGGCAATTCATTGCTATATTATTGTGGCCGCAAATAAACGCGTCTGATGGTTTTCGTCCAGATTGGTTAGTGTTGCCACCCACCTGCCGAAACGCAGCGATAACTCTGAGTCATGCGACTGAAATTCATTCAGGACGAATATTAAAAAAAAACGATAGAATAATATCACGTACATACAACATAAGAGAGTTATTTGTAGTATATTTTTATATCTGATAGCGCGGCCGCGCTATTGCCAAGTATTTAGCGGCTGTACTGTCTTTCTCGAAGCATTTCGCGGATTTTTGGTGCCCCCATATAATTTATTTCTTATACATTTCTTTTTGTCATCGTTTTGTGTGATACCCACGCATTCAGCACTATTTGGCTAAGAACATTTGTGTATGACGTAGGTTAGTGCTGTTTTGTGTAGAAAGAAGGCATTTTGTAATGATTTAAAAATGAATGAAAACTTACCTATTATTAATTAAGCCACTGTAGTAAATAAGATGTTTCAGAAAAGCAAAAATAATCTACTGACACACTGACACACTCAAATATTGTCAATATGTCGTGTAATATTATCTATTTCTGAGATACATTCGTAAGAGCCATCACTAACGAGTCCTAACACTACTAACAAACGTCAATACGCAGCGGCACGGACAGTTAGCAGACACCCTGAACAACAATAAACATGGCTAACCGCGGTTTACGATAACGCTGAAAGCTGTAATTGCCTACTTTTCCAAACCCGAGTTATTTGTAAGGTGAGATGAATCAGCAATAATACGTTACATTGAAATAAAAACCGGCCAAGTGCGTGTCGGACTCGTGCATGAAGGGTCCCGACCGGCAAAATAACCTTTATTGTATGAAATCCCCTTTAAATATTAATTTTTATTAAGTTTTTAGTATTTGTTAATATAGCGGCAACATAAATACATTATCTGTGACAATTTCAATTGCCTAGCAACCACGGTTCATGAGATACAGCCTGGTGTCGACAGACAGACGTACCGACGGACGGATAGCGGAGTCTCAGTATCTCTGCAAACTCAGAATGCAAACATACAAACAAATTTTTTATTATCTCTTATTATTATTAGTGTAGATAAAATATTATTGTGTAATTTTAGAAACGGTCACGGGTTTTTCCTCGGTCTAAAGAGTCTGTAAACCACGCTGGCCACTGCGATTGATAGAATTTTAAAAACAGCTTACAGTATTTTAATAACAAATACAACAAGAGTAAATATGCCAGATTCTCCATGGTCACAGCAGCAATTTCAAAAGGATTTCCGTCACCATTGATTGACATTCCAATGCCGTTTTCACAGGACAACAAATACCCGTTTGTTCAATATTTTATTTGAGAAATCCATATCCATACTGCTATAATACTGAGATTATAAAGAGGAATGATTTTATTACCATACAGCACCAACTGACAAACCACTTTGGAGGCCAATTACTCGAAAATGGTTGAATACCATACCATAACCGTGCCTTTATTTTAAAGACCTATCAAGGATACCCCATGGGGTGGAATGAAAAAAAAATTAATCTACACTTCACATGTAAGGAGAGGCCCCCTAAAATATAAATTTATTATTATATTATTATGATATGACATGACTCTGCGTTACCAAGTACCGTTACCTGTTACCGTTACCAAGTACCAGCGTTACCTCGCATTTGATGATGATGATGATGATGATGATGATGATGATGATGATGATGGTGATGGTGATGATGATGGTGATGATGATGATTATTATTATTATTATTATTATTAATATTAATATTATTATTATTATTATTATTATTATTATTATTATTATTATTATTATTATTATTATTATTATTATTATTATTATTATTATTATTATTTTTATTATTATTATTATTATTATTATTATTATTATTATTATTATGTGAATATATGTGTTTGTATGAACGTCTAGAGTTTTTAGAGAAGCGGCAAGGATTTTTGGTATTACTCCGGTTGAAGAGATGATGATGGGAATAATTTTAACAGTCTTTTGCTGCCACATTTGTTTGATTTCGTCTGCAAGTGGAATATATTTCTGTATTTTCTCATTGTGTTTCTGTTTTAGATTGTTGGTATTAGGGACGGCGATATATATGAGGTAAGTTGTTTTTTTTTCGGATTTTATTGTGAGGGTCTGTTGCATAAGATGGTACGGTCTGTAACTATATCGCGATCCCAGTAGAGTTTTAAGGTGCTATTTTCGAGGATATTTCGAGGATAGTTCCTTGTGTATTACGGAACCCTAAAAATGACAAAATATAGCCTATTTTCGACCTAGAGATTGCTACGGATGCTACCTACACAACTAACTTTGCGGAACGAGTAGAGTTGGTTGTGTTAAGAGAAGCGTACTACCTGAAGTGAAATAGAAATACTGAAGTATTTAAAAAAAATAACATCCATATTTTATATTGCGTCATGCTAGTGATTAACTTATTGTAAACCAATTCATTCGCTTTACATAAGACAGAACGGCTAATAAAGGGTTTTGCAATAAGAGTGTTCGAACTTTGAAACGAAATTTAACGACCTACCTACTAATATTATAAATGTGAAAGTTTGTGAGAATGGATGGAAGTTTGTTACTCTTTCACGTAAAAACTACTAAACGGATTTCGATGAAATTTGGTATGGTAGTAGTTTAAGCTCTGAATTAAAAGATAGGCTACTTTTTGTCCCGAAAATATATTTACGCGGGCGGAGCCGCGGGCAACAGCTAGTAAGTAATATAACGACTGATGTTTAGAAAATATTTTAACCAAACGGGCTCCGCCACTACGCTGTAGATCAATTTTTGACGGCATTTTCGCATTAACGGGGATCAACTTCACGAGGAACCAGAGTTATGTTGGCCTTTAGGGCAGTAATAATTGACTGTGGTTTATCCGCGTAGACTAGAGGTTTCACGTAGCCACTCAGGAATTGATCGAGCTGTGTAACGCTCAGTGGCGTGGGGTTCCTATAACTCCATTCCTATCGGCTTCACTTACCACTTACCTTTTGTAGACCCTCTTCCAAATCCCCACCTTTATACAGGCTAATACAGGCTAGGGCTTCCCTATGAAGGAGATCCAGCCTTCGCCACTGACGCACACAAAGTTTCAACTTAAACGCAAACCGGCACGAGGGTCAAACTTAACTTGTAAGATTTGGTTACACACAAAGAGACGTGTGAAACTAGATAAAAACTTGTAAATACAAAATGGATTTCGATAAAATCTATTTTGTACAGATATTTTAGTTCGTTAGTGTAGTGACAAGTTACTTGTCTGTTTTACAATAGCCACCGCGTTCGTCTCGTAATAACAGACTGAGGGGATTCATATCATGAGTTTATTCATGAACCGGCCAAGTGCGAGTCGGACTCGCGCACGTAGGTTTCCGTACAAAACAGCAAAAATCACGTTGTTGTATGTTGAATATTTATTTTGTTCTGTTTAGTATTTGTTGTTATAGCGGCAACAGAAATACATCATCTGTCATTAAAATGTCTACCTATTATAGGGCTAGGGCTTTCCTTTGAAAGAGAACCAGCTTTCGCCACTGGTAACGATACACCATTTCGTTGGCCAGTTTTTGTCGCTACCGGGCGAGATGACAAAGCCATGGAACTATTCCTTCAATAAATTTTAGTTTTCTCATGTAAGTAGGTAAGGCAAGTACGTCTTGTTGAAACTACATGTTTGCGAGATCCATACCATCTAACCAAGGTCACAATTTCTTTATTGAAGACATCATAAATTGAACGAAATGTACGGAAATTTAGGTGAATAGCATACAAAATTTTAACAATTTCTACGCATTGTTGGAGCGTGCAGCTTTCTTTTGTGGATTTTTATGATTAAATATTATGTATTCATGGAAAATTTTACAGCTTCAGGTTTACTAAGGTAGCTGCTATGCACTGTCAAAGACCGTGCGTTCCTATTGAAAGCCTACCCTACCCTAAACACTAAAAAAAAGCACAAAGACATGAGCGGTTTAATTAGTATTTTGATTCAAAATAACTTCAAAATTAATAAAATACTTATTTAAGTAACCAAAACTGGTTTTCACACATACTTACTCCGAACAAATATTTTAGTTCAATTCAAGTACCATTTTTAACTGGTTGACAGATCACATAGAAGGCTCACGAACTAATTCATCACGCAACATCCGACTCGAGTACTATACATCACTGTCACTCAGTCCCCGGGCTGTGATTTAGTGCTGTCACTAATTCAAACCATTGATAAGAATTATCGGTATTGGTAGCTTTTGAAGCTCACGAGTTTCGGACTTATTATGCTATATGTATGAAATATGCTCAGATGATATTGTATAATGACAAAGACGAACGAAGTTAAAAAAAATTGTAGTCGATAAAAGAGTCTAGTACGAATGACACAGAGTAAATAATATATTGTTTCGTACAGAGAAACAGATTTCATTGTTATTGAGAAAATGTAATCGGTACACACCCCAACCCAGCATCGAACCTGCACTATCACGTGTGTGACTCAAGGGGTTTATTCACTAGGCCATGGACATTCCTACAATAAAGCAAGACACACACTAGAAGTAAAATATTTACTTCCGGTACATTATTACCCTTGAGACAGTTAAAATAAGATATATTTTTATTTATTCCATTATTTTTATGCACGCAGTATTCATAACTAATAATATTTAAAATAATATTTTAATATTATTTGCATTTAGTATACATATAATATTTAATATCTTTAAAAATTTATTACACACAAATATAATAATAATACACAGAACTTCTTGCACTGTTTCCACTTTAATATGACGTTTCCACTTATTAAAGCGGAAACTGTCCAAGAAGTTCCGTGTATTATTACTGTGAAACCAAGAACCCACAGTACAATAAATAACATAATATACAAATACAATTTTCAATGTTTGTCGTAAATATGCGAGTATGAAATTCGGCCGGTAAATTGAAGTTTATGTGGAGGAATTTTTCATATTGCATTGCGGGACATATGTTAGACAATTATTGTAACAAAATTTTACACGTTGATGATTTTTAATGTGTGTGCTGTGTGCGAATTTTAGTCGCTACTCACCGTGAAGAAGTTAACTACGACGTGGATGGCATCGAGTTAGTTACCATTGTTTGGCACTAGGGGCGCCGTTTCGATGCCGCCCCGCCGCCCTCGCCCCTAACTCCGTAGGCTTATGAGGGTCGTTACGGCTCCGGGGCTCGAATTTCAATTGTACTTTATGAACCCAACTGTGGTCCATCTTTATGACGTCATCAGCGTTATACCTCAAAAGGGTATGTGAACGTCACATTAATCAAAGGATACCCCCTGTAGGGTTACAGTAACAGAAACACTTCTAGACTGCTGTATAACAGACCCACTCGGTTGGTCGTCGGTGTTCGAATCCAGTAAGAGCCTGCACTCCCCACCTAGTACACAACTAGTTTACCCACTCCACCGTACCACGCCACAATGCGCGTGTGTATATTTATTAATTATAAGTGTCAATACACCACATGAACCTTTTACAAAATTGAAAAAAAACAAGAAGATATTTTTATCGAGACTACTATAATTAATCACCAACTTTTTTTTTTCTTCATAGAACAATCTACCACCGGTTCAACCCTAACCCGCCGAGAAGAACCGGCGCAACAAACACGGTCGGGCGCCACCTTTTTCCAAAAATATGAAAAAATTACAATGTAAACATAAATAATGCCTAAACAAACGCCTTTGCCTCACACTTGTCGCTATAAAACATTGGAACAACAATATTTTACTCAGGTAATGTAACTAACGATTGCTTAGCCTTTGTGTTAGTTACCTACTCCAATATGCACAATGCACAATATGCACAGAATGTATTTTCATATGAATTACATTTTACCAAACAATAGATCAGAACATCACGTAAGTTATGGCGGTGTGCATAGCTAAAAGTTTCTTTAATTTACAGAAAAAGTACATTACTATCGTTTTCTAACAACGCACACAATGCATGGACACAATCGCACTGAAGTACGCCTTGCCTGCTTTTTAAGGTCAAGTGACCGCTGCGCAAAGCGCGCGCGGTTTAAATTAATATACATTCACTATATTATTTTATAGGATAAACTCGTCAAAATTTAAGGTCCTTTGTTATATATTTTTGGAACGAGGATCGCCTACTGGTTACGCTCTTTGTGTATCTTGGTTTTTTTTTTTGGCTATATCTTTATCAAAAGTATCGTAATTTATTAACATGGCAAGCAAGAAAGCAATTTTAGGTACCAATCGACGCTCCCAGCCGGGATTATTTCTAAACGAGTCTTATTATCCAATCTTGATACTCAGAACAAAAGCTATTGTCATTACAATATTAAATCGAAATATTAGAGTCTTAACAAATGACACACAGTAAAACCCCGTTAATTCTAGTAGTAATTATTAGGTAGTTAAAGTAGTTAGTAAGAAGTAGGTAGGGTAGTTTAAAATTAGACAAAATATTTAACGTTTGACTTTTACAATTCCATTTCCTGTAACATTTACCCCATAAAAAGATAAAATATAAAGATCAGAGTTTACACATTAAAATTACGTATAAATTATTACGCTATTACATGAAAATATTTCGTTACCTGGCTAGTTTATCGATTTACCTCTAATTTATTTGTATAATTAATTGTTTTTACGTACGTCTTTTCTTCCAGTCTGGCAGGGTCGCCACTTTGTAGGATTGGAATGGGTAACAGAAACACTTCTAGACTGCTGTATAACAGACCCACTCGGTCCGTGGTCGGTGTTCGAATCCAGTAAGAGCCTGCACTAGTTACACCACCTAGTAGTGTTGGTATAATTAGCATTCGCAATAATAATTAATTGCTAAATGCCCATTAGCAATCATTAAATTAATCTTAGTTGCTAAAAAAAACGATTGCTAAAATTATCGTGCGCACCAATCTTCTGCGATCATGAAAAAAATATGTGACCGCGCTACTTCGCACCGCAGCGCTAACTAGCGCACTATAAACTATTGCTATTTGCTAATGCTAAAATTATTCGATGCGAAATAAAAACGATGCCGCGATGTTCCACGAATTAATACGAGTGAGTGAAAAGAGACAATATATTACCGGCACGGCCGTCTAATTTTTTCAAAATAAAGTTAATTGCATGCGTTTAGGGTCCATTATTCAATAGTTGTTTTTTTTTTATTAATGTTTTCGTATTTTATCGTTTAGGTCGTAGGTCAGTTTTTTAGTCAGGTGAAATAATTGCGTTGATTAACATTTAACATCGATCGTGTGATCAATTCAGCCTACTTATATAAAGATATAAAATTTGATTTTAACGTGTTAAGAAATAATATAATATGCTTTACAATAATTTACATCTTACCTTAGCGCAGACCGGAAATCGAAATAAATAATAAAATACTTAATAGGCGACGCAACGTAATGAAAAAACATTAGCATTTTACAAAACACAGCTATTTATGATCATTAAAAATCGATTTTAGCATATAGCATAGCAATAGCACGTAGCATGCTAAGACATGAAAATTAGCATGCTAATGAAATTAATGAAAAATAGCATTAATTTCCATTACTACCACCTAGTACACAACTAGTTTACCCACTCCACCGTACCACGCCACAATGCGCGTGTGTATATTTATTATTATCCCTGTGTGGAAATTCCTATTAAACAAGTATCCTACTTCCCACTACTATTATAAATGTAAAATTTGTGAGTATGGATGCATAGATGGATGGATGGACGGATGTTTATTACTCTTTCATACAAAAAGTAGTGAACGGATTTTTGAATGAAATTGAGTATGGTAGTAGTTTAAGCTCTGGATTAACACATAGGCTAATTTTGTTCCCGAAAAAGCACAGTCATGTGGGATATTGCATATAAGCGGGCAGAACCGCTGGCAAAAGCTAGTAATTTATAAGTACGAAGGTTTGGAAGGTATGGATGTTTGTGATTACTTCATGCTAAAACTACTGGACAGATTTTTTTAAAATTTTACAGTAAAATACATTAGAATTACGAATAGGAAATCTTTACTTTACAAATATAATAAAGAGGAAAAATTTATTTGCTTGTTTGTTTGCATTGAATAGGTTCCGAAACTACAGGACCAGTTTTGTTTGGCATATACTAATTTTTATCGGGGCAAAATGAGCGGTTCCTGCGGGATATTCTTTTTGGAAAACGAAGGCGCTGTATACATCTACCCCCTTACTAATAAAAATATTTACACAACGGATAACTTAAACAACGTTGCTGTCTTTGTCAAGTAACATTTCCAACGCATCAGACAAAGACAGCAACGTTGTTTAAGTTATCCGTTGTGCAAATCTTTTTATTAGTTAGGGGACTAGTAAATTTTATAGAAACCCAATATCACGCGCGCTAATAAGCTCGCGTATTATAGCCGCAATATATAATAAATAGCCGCAAAAGCTACCATAACAATAATATGACCATTAATTATATTCCTGCCCTGAAAATACTTGAACTTGACAATATGATAAACGCACTATTTTCCTCTCCGATTTATTATTTTCTTCGTAATATTTTTTGCTCCAGTAAAAACTAGTTTTATTGTGAATAATAACTGGGTAGGGACTTGAGATGTTTTGCCCGTTTCCGCGGAGAGTTTCGGGATGATAATTGATGACGTAATTCAGGATAAATAATAAAAGAAACGAACGACGTACGTTTAGAGGAATATTCATTTATCAAAATATGTAATTTTACCCGACTACGGCGAAGCCAAACGGGTTTTTTTTTCCTTCTATTTCATCACCACGGACCGGGTTGGTCCGTACCATTTTTAGATTTGTTTTTTTGGAGTTTACTCCTTAAGAATCGATTTTCATATAAGGCCCCCGGTATGAAAAAAATATGAGGAATAAAATCTACTGAACGAATGACCTCGTTACGTTTTCGTGCGCAACCTATTCTGAGCACCTTTCAATTTTTTTCACATGGCGCGAATTTTTGAACTCAAATCGATCGCTAGTCGCTTTGCATTGCACACAAAATTTTACTTTTTAGAGTAAACTCCAGTCGTGCGTCGGAGCTGACACACACTTTTTTTTTCTTTATTATTTTCGTTAAAATTAAATTAAGTCCTAAAGAAGGGTATTGATTTTGGCTGTCAAATTAAGTGTCAATAAAATCGTATTAATAGCCCGGGTAGCATAGGCTATACATATCATTTACGCTGTCAGGTTATAGTTTTATAAAAGAATATAGTTAATTATCAAGTTTATGTTGAAGTTGAAATGAGAATAGGCGACGATGATGATGGTGATAATGATGATGATAGTAGGGGTGGTAGTGCTGGTGATGACGGTGGTGGTCATGGTGATAATGATGATAGTGATGATCATGCAGTGATGGCACGGGCTTAACCGCATACATAGGGTTGGAAAAGATTTAGTAGTAAATTATACATGTAGGTAATGTCGCGGAGAAAATGCTAATTAGTTTATATTCTTCATTTATTTCGCGATGAACGTAAGGATTTTGTCAAAATCTGCTGATAAATTGTGTAATTGCAAATTGTGTTTGACGTCAAAGGATTTGAAGAATAATTTAAAAAACACAATTATAATATTGTAATGTTTATATAATGACAAGGAAAATAACTATTTTATTTCGTTTAGCTCCAAAGTGCATAACGTACCTACGTTACCTACCTAAACAAAACGCATAACGTACCTCCGATACCTAAAAAAGTGCATAACGTACCTACGATACCTAAGAAAGTGCATAACGTACCTACGATACCTAAAAAAGTGCAAAACGTACCTACGATACCTAAAAAAGTGCATAACGTACCTACGATACCTAAAAAAGTGCATAACGTACCTACGATACCTAAGAAAGTGCATAACGTACCTACGATACCTAAAAAAGTGCAAAACGTACCTACGATACCTAAAAAAGTGCATAACGTACCTACGATACCTAAAAAGTGCATAACGTACCTACGATACCTAAGAAAGTGCATAACGTACCTACGATACCTAAAAAAGTGCAAAACGTACCTACGATACCTAAAAAAGTGCATAACGTACCTACGATACCTACAAAAGTGCATAACGTACCTACGATACCTAAAAAAGTGCATAACGTACCTACGTTACCTAAAAAAGTGCATAACGTACCTACGATACCTAAAAAAGTGCATAACGTACCTACGATACCTAAAAAAGTGCATAACGTACCTACGATACCTAAAAAAGTGCATAACGTACCTACGTTACCTAAAAAAGTGCATAACGTACCTACGATACCTAAAAAAAGTGCAAAACGTACCTACGATACCTAAAAAAGTGCATAACGTACCTACGATACCTAAAAAAGTGCATAACGTACCTACGTTACCTAAAAAAGTGCATAACGTACCTACGATACCTAAAAAAGTGCATAACGTACCTACGTTACCTAAAAAAGTGCATAACGTACCTACGATACCTAAAAAAGTGCATAACGTACCTACGATACCTAAAAAAGTGCATAATGTACCTACGATACCTAAAAAAGTGCATAACGTACCTACGATACCTAAAAAAGTGCATAACGTACCTACGTTACCTACCTAAACAAAACGCATAACGTACCTACGATACCTAAAAAAGTGCATAACGTACCTACGATACCTAAAAAAGTGCATAACGTACCTACGTTACCTACCTAAACAAAACGCATAACGTACCTACGATACCTAAAAAAGTGCATAACGTACCTACGATACCTAAAAAAAGTGTATAACGTACCTACGATACCTAAAAAAGTGCATAACGTACCTACGATACCTAAAAAAGTGCATAACGTACCTACGTTACCTACCTAAACAAAACGCATAACGTACCTACGATACCTAAAAAAGTGCATAACGTACCTACGATACCTAAAAAAAGTGTATAACGTACCTATGTTACCTAAACAAAATATTATTTGTTTCAAAGTCAAAGCTTTATCTGGATGAATGTTAAATGTATGTTTTGCTATAGGTATTTTTTTATTAAAACTTGTTCTTCAAAAATGCAGTTGTTTAACAAAATTTAACGAAAAAGATTCGATTTTCTAGAATTTTCTCGCATAGACGAATACATACAAAAGTTAGGCTGCCATTTATTAATGGTTTTCTTCATTATACCGTAACCTTCCCTGACAGGTAGTAAACAATAAGAGCAAATAACTTATCACATTAGTGCTAAGCGAAAATGGCGTCAAACTCTCCGTAATAGAGACTAATATTGTATACATAGTCATGTTTACTGAAAATTTGTTCCGTCACGAGAAAACAGCGTCAAATGCTACGTAATAGAGACCAATATTGTATACTAAAGTCATGTTTACTAAAACTTCGTTCTGTCACGCGATAATAGCGTCAAATACTACGTAACACAGACTTATATTGTTTTGCACTAGACATGTTTACTGATAACTTAATTTGGCTCGCTTTTGGACTGAACTTGGCCGTGGGTTTTTTGCCCTTCACGTCTCTCAAATTATGTTCGGTTAGATGTTCTTGAAGTTTAATAGATTTTCTAAAGAGGCCACTTTAGGTGTTTCATATTATGTTTTTTTTCCATACAAAAATCGTGAAATGGTAAAATGGCTACATGATTCATCTGATTTCATCATATTAGAAAACAGCCATTTTGATAGTTTTCAATAGAAATGCGTAAATTGGCGAACATAATATGAGTTGAAAAAAATATATGAAACACCTAAAGTGGCCTTTTTAGAACCCCAGCCAGCACCTACGTAAGTTCGTTCTGTCGAAGTCGATTTTCCGTTCCGTCGAAATGGTATTTTCTTTTGAAATGTAACATCTCCGTGTAACGTTATTTGAAGTCTAAACACGAGGTCGTGTCTGACAATCTAATCAGCTCGACGTCTGTAAATTATCTTTATAAATATACAGTTTAATGACCAACGTAATAAAAATATTAGAAAATATTATATTTCCCTCGGTAGGTGCTTTGTTGATTTTTGTATCATTGCATATTTAAGATGGCGCATTTATTTTGAGGCTGGAGAGGCACGATATTTTTTAAAAGACCGTCTCTTAATGAAAGGGGTTAAAGCATTGACAAGTCATGGTGTAAAGCAAAAAGAAACATATTTATTAATTTTGGAAACTTTATGATTTTTAATATGATTTTTTTTTCGCTTCCGAATGTCGATAAAATGGGAATCTCTGTTTTTTAGTCTTTTTGATTTATTGTTTTGTGTTATAAACGTACTATAACACAAAATAATTAATCAAAAATAGGGCTCAGCTGTATTATGCTGCAGATAAACAAAGGCATTATATTTTATTTTCTTAGCTTTGTTAATATAATTGGTGAAATAATAGGCATCCGCGTAACGAAAATCTCTCATGAGTCCTTAATCAAAATATTTATGTCCGGTTTCGGTTATTAGCGCTTTTGATTGGTTAACGCGTTTGGGACATCCAATCAAAAGCGCTATTGGATAGATAAACTACCAACAAAAACCTAGAAACCGGGCATTAGCCGTGTACGGTGTAATAGTATCCTTGTGAATTGTGATGAAGCTACTTCAGAATTTATTATTTAACGATCTGTTTAATAAAAAATAATACATTTCTATTAGTTTTAGGGTCTGTTTAACAATTCTAATAAGTGTCGGATAGCTTATTCGGAAGTGTCGAGCGACAAAGACAAAATATGCAAATACATGATATCTATCTTACACTTATCAGTAGATTGTGAAACCAGGCCCAGTAAACATCGTTATAGATAGCTATTCCAACTAGGTATATAGCATGACAGAGTTGAAGTGCACTTTTCTGTCAACCACAAAACAAAATATGTTAATGTATAAAACATTATGTAACATTTTTCCTATATTTTATCATTATCCATTCTTTTTGTGTTCTCACGTAACCACATTACTAAACAATTTTCTCTTTTCGCAGGTACTGATTAGATTAGATAACTCTCTCGTACACGACGGTGCACGCTGGCATGTCACACAAAAATGGAGAGGATTTAGTGCGAGTGAGACAAAAATAGTGTAATCGGTGAAAGTGATAAAAAATGCACAAGTGACACGGCAACAGTGCTATCAAAAATAACAAAAAAAGGAAATGTGTCAGTGAGACGACAGATATAATAGGGTAACAAGTGCGAATGAGACAGAAACAGTGTCGCCATGTTCGAGCTATGTCAGTGACGTAATCATCATGGGTTGTCAACTTGGCAAACTGGCGGCGTCGGAGCGAAGGGGTCCAAGTGAGCCCCTGACGGATGTCCCCCCGCCGCCGGCCACGGACCCCCGGCTCCCCCTCACGGCCAAGCAGAAGTACTCCATGCTGGCCTCATGGAAAGGCATCTCGCGGGCCATGGAGAAGACTGGGATTTGTATGTTTGTGAAGTGAGTATTGTAGTTAAGTTACATATTATTTGTCTCAAAGACCTTTAATGAAAGGAGTATACTTTATTTCGCTTTCTGGGGTAAAAATAAAAAGATTAGGATAATTTATTTTACTACCCCTTTTTAGGGTTCCGTACCCAAAGGGTAAAACCGGACGCTATTACTGAGACTTCGCTGTCCGTCCGTCTGTCTGTCACCTGGCTGTATCTCGTGAACCAAGATATTATCTAGACAGTTGAAATTTTTAAAGATATTGTATTTCTGTAGCCGTTATAATAGTAAATACTAAAAATAGAAAAGTATGAAAAGTAGAAAAATGTTCAAGGGTGGTTCTCGGGATTTTTTTTCGTTTTGCACGGAACCCTTCATCGTTCGGAACGACGAGCACTTGGCCGGTTTTTCCTATATTCTAAGTACCTATATCAATATCGTAAAGCTATTAATCGATAAATTGTTTCCAAAAATAAACGTTTATTATAACAAAAACACACAAAAATATAATTAACAATTTATGTGGTATTTACTTAAATTATTCATTAATTAATTCATGTTAATATTCAAATGCTAGTCGGTAGTCTGAAAATAGCTGACTTTCAGATGAATCACCTAACAATAATAGAATAACAGAAAATTGAAAACATAAATACAATTATTAAAATTATAAATATAATTTACATGAACTTAGGCCCGGTGCAGACGGACCACAATATTAAACGAAGGCGACCGCGGTTGATCGTTCTCTCTAAACATTGAGTTTTATACATACTTTTAGGGTCAATTCACACCAAAACGAAACGATACGCGACATACTGCATTTTAAGATAGCTGTTCAAAATTAGACTTTATTTTCATTGTAAGAGTTCGAATGTCAGGTTGCACCGCGCTGCACTGCTCATGTGCAGTGTAGCACATGACTGATGTCATATGCGGAGCGGTCGCTTGTGGCCCGCAGCCGGGCGGAAGGGTCAGTTCATACCGCGTCGCGTCTCGGTGTGAACTGGCCCTAAAGCCTTGTCCAGAAAGGGAGACATCGCCGCGAAACGGTACGCGATTAGCGACTACGCGCGTGTGGAATACTAGGCTGCCATATTTGCTACCAGTACCAGCAGGTCTGAAATGGCCACATTCATTGAAATTGAATACATGATGTTTCATAATACGATTCACATACTGTGGCCATTTTAGACCGGCAGATGCTAGGCGCGTATTCGTCGCGAACGCGCCGCGTTACTCCGCCCTTTCTGGACAATGTCAGTCTGTACAGTAAAAGTACTTCATCGACCGGCATTTATCGTATTTCCTTATCCATGACAGAGGATGTAGGGAAAACGAAGTATCCCGAAAGATATTTAAAACTAGCTTTTTCCCGCTGCTCCGCCCGCGTAAATACCGTACTTTTTCGGGATAAAAAGTAGCCTATGTTTTATTCTTCAAATTTCATCGAAATCCGTTGATTAGTTATTGCGTGAAGGAGTAACAAACATCCATCCACCCTCACAAACATTCACATTTATAATATTAGTAGGACAGAAGTAGAACGTATCTAGACGTAGTCTAATATTTAAACATTGTCCTAAACATAGCTGTAAAAAATCAATATGATTAATTATGAAAGTTCGTTTAAAACCGAGAGCCAAAGGATTACATTGTAGCTAAACTTCGGACGTAAAAACTTTTAACTTATAATAAACTCGGGGAAAATGACTTGTACACGAGTAGCCAAGTTTTAAGTAGATCAGAGACTTAAATTAAGAATATATTGAGCTGTGTATAAAATATAGTTCTAGATAATGGTTATAAAAATGATTTTTTGTTTTTCAATTTGATTCTTATCTCCTATGTAAGGTTCTATTGCGGCCTTAGAGCATCAAATTACCCGCTCCAAGATTAGTTTAGGCTGGGTTTGTATGAAAATAAAAGTCTGCGCTAATACAATAAAGTTGAAAATCGAAGTGTCAAGTGTCGAGTTGAAATTTCACTCGACACTTGTGTGTTCGATTGTCAGCCCTATTGTATTAGCACAGAGTTCTGTTTTCAGTGCTGTGAATTTTCACCGGCGTTCCGGATTCCGGAGCATATAGTCCCAGCCTTACGTGACGAACTAACGTGACCCCGCGCGTATTTCACGCCTGTGTGTAAGTAGGTACAGTGCCCGGCACGTCAGTTGAACCCACATTTTAATTTCCTGCGCATGTTTTTTCGCAGAAGAACATCATAGCACTAAAGAATTATTAACAATACAATATCTACTGAAACACAGCAACCGTTTAGTTAAAAAAAAATCATTTCGTTTTGTGTCGTTTTTCTGTGAAAAAACATGCGCAGAAAACTAAAATGTGGGTTCAACTGACGTGCCGGGCACTGTGCCTATTTGTTTTACCCGTTTCTCTGGTGTCGGCACTGTTTAAAAAAAAAATTATATACTTAACTGGCTCTAGTAAGATCCTACTACAATAGTATAGATGGATGGATCCACCCATCCATAGTCACAAACTTTCACATTTATAATTCTATCTATTAAGTCTATCCAGATCCATCCATCCATCCATCTATCCTGATGTTTGTTACTCTTTCACGCAAAAACATTACTAAGCAGATTTTGATGAAAAATTGTATTGTAGTAGTTTAAGCTCTGGATTAACACATAGGCTACTTTTTATCCTGAAAAAGTACGGTATTCCCGTGGGATACCCGATACGGGCGGAGCCGCGGGAAAATGCTAGTTTTAAATATCTTTCGGGATACTTCGTTACGTTTCGTTTCCTGTGGGATACTGTATTACCGCGGGCGGGGCCGCGGGCAAAAGCTAGTCTTAAATATGTCCATCACACTCCCTGTCACTCGACAATACATTTCATTCCCAAAAATCAAATCAAATCTGGAAAATCAGAGACGTATTCAAACAGGAATTCGATTTAAGCCCTCTAGGTGTCAATGCAGAATTCCATAAAAATTCCATCTTCCGATCTTATTGCCAGTTCCATTTCGTTTGATCAGTGATTTTGTTATAGGTGAAAATCGTAAATCGGAGGAAAATAGCAACGACTCTATAGGAAAACTAGCTTTTGTCAGCGTCTCCTCCCGCATAAATAAAGCATCCCACGGGAACACTGTACTATTTCGACGTTGACATGTCTTGACATGCTATTCGTTAGGTTTTATTTCCCTGGTCGGGCTACAAAATACACTATCGGCTTTATATGACAAATACCTGCCCTTATTGCAAACACCAACTAGCAATCAATAAGTGTGACACATCGGAAAAACCATTTCCAGCGCCCTTTCAATTTCGTCCCTTCATATATAAATAAATGAAATAAATGTGCTTATAATGCGGCCGGACAACCGGTTCAGAGGTCTTGTGCGTCGTTTTCCGACGTGTTGAATATTTATGTACTATGTAGCACTAACTACGTCATGTTTTTTTGACTATAGATATTGTGTAGACTGTAGATACCCACAAAACAAAAAAATAAAACTTAATAACCTAACCAAGAGCATGTCGGGACATGTCATGTAACTGTAGCCGCGAAAAAGGTTTTTTTTTTTCAAATTGCTTCAATAGTTCCAGTCCGATTTTGTTCAAAATAATTTTCCTAAAGAGTTTTTAGCATGATCTATCAGGATAGAAAATTGCAAGTTTCCGAGTCTCATAGTTTTGAAATGCCAGGGGGGCCAATGCAACTTATAAATCACTTCGGAGGCCGATTACTCGTAAATGGTTGACTTTGTAAAAAATCATGTAACCTTGCCTTTATTTTAAAAGACCTATTCAACGATGGGGTAGAATAAAAAAACATTTTTCATCCCCACGTCACATGTATGGGGAGTCACCCCTAAAGTATAAAATTATTATAATTTTATGATGCTAAAACCGAGATCTATACACAGTCTATAACTGTACCAAATTTTAAAAATTTATATTCATAATTACAGAAGCTAGAAGCGCGGACAGACAGGCAGACAGACAGACGGACGGACAGAGCGAAACTATAATTCCTTATGTATTACGGAACCCTAATAAAAACTAATTAAAAAATAGAAAAGAAAATGTGTACTGCATTGCAATTAATTATACTGTACAAACGTGAATTAAATAAATTATGGTTAAATTACGGTCTTTAATACCGACTAATATCTAACAGCGTTTTGCGTTAGTATGGCCCCGATTTTTATTAAAAATGTAGTTAGGGCTGTCACAGACGGCGAAGATACTATAATATTTTATGTTAAGATGCCTGGATATATTTCATATTACAGTAAGTAAAATGAAAATATATAGTATCTTAGGCGTCTGTGATAGTTCATACAAACTACATAGCAAGCGATATTGTATGTTAACATAAAATATTATAGTATCTTAGCCGTCTGTGATAATTCATACAAACTACATAGCAATCTATATTGTATGTTAACATAAAATATTATAGTATCTTAGCCGTCTGTGATAATTCATACAAACTACATAGCAATCTATATTGTATGTTAACATAAAATATTATAGTATCTTCTTCGTCTGTGATAATTCATACAAACTACATAGCAATCTATATTGTATGTTAACATAAAATATTATAGTATCTTCTTCGTCTGTGATAATTCATACAAACTACATAGCAAGCGATATTGTATGTTAACATAACATATTATAGTATTTTCGCCGTCTGTGATGCCCCATGTGATAGCTATTATCATGCTTAGGTAAATTATTAGAACGTCTTATTGTTCCCCGCTTGCTACCCGGTGGCCCGAAATTTAATAATCAGCAATTTGGATTTACCGCCGGGAAGTCAACAGTGGATGCAGCAATCGAGGTCAGAAAAACAGTAAATCTATCGGAGAGTAAATATGTAGTAGGTATATCTCTGGATATCGCGGGTGCCTTCGATAATGCCTGGTGGCCAATGCTACTACTGAAGTTAAGAAACAGAGGCTGCTATCGTAATATTTATTATTTAATTTACTCGTATTTTTGCAACGGGGTAACAAAACTCCAACTCGGCCATTACACACATTCCAAAAACTTAACGCGCGGCTGCCCTCAAGGATCAGTACTATCGCCGCACTTGTGGAATATAAGTTTTGATGATTTATTATGTGTTCCCTTGCCTCCTCTGTGCTCTCTGATAGGTTATGCTGACGATGGTTTTCTTATTATTCAAGCCAATTCGCGATCTGAAATTGAAAACAAGGCCAACAAGTGCCTCAACGTAATATCGAGTTGGGGCCACAGAAATCGATTAGAATTTGCAGCACATAAAACCTTTCAAGTACTTTTAAAAGGTTCATTAATATCAACTCCTTGCATTAAACTGAACAACATCAATGTGAAACGTAAACAGTCACTTTGTTACCTAGGACTTATTTTAGAAAATAAATTTACATTCCTCGAACATATAATACAGACCGGTGAGAAAGCTAAAAGGAATTTCTATTGTTTCACAAAAATATCAACTTCGATATGGGGCCTTTCATTTAAAACATTAAAAATAATTTATAATGCGACGTACCTCGGCAGCATTTGCTTTGGCGCACCGGCTTGGGCAGGTAGGGCTACAATAGGAGCGGCCCGTCGTAAGCTTTTGCAAAGCCAACGTCTCGCCTTAATATTTTTATGTAAGGCATACCGTACCGTAAGTACTGAAGCACTCCCAGTCTTAGCCGGAGTCCTACCAGTAGATTTAGAGATACAGCGTCGTGCAGCGCTATATTATAAAAATAAAAAAATGACTAACCCTGAGTTTTTAAGCGCGAAAGAGAGTAATAAGATAACTAGATTATTCGAGCCATTAGATATTTCTATACAGAACCTAATTTCTGAGTGGCAGGAACGGTGGGACAACACTATCAAAGGGCGTCACCTATATAATTTCTTCCCTTCGGTACGCGATCGACTCTTGAAGCAATGGATAGAAATAGACCACTACGTCGCACAATTTTTGACAGGACACGGAAACTTTAAAGCGAAACTATTTGGATTTACATTAGTCTCTTCTCCGCTATGCGAGTGTTCGACCGAAGGTAGCCCTTATGAACAAACTGCTCATCACATACTCTGGGAGTGTGATCTCTGGTATGACGAAAGAATAGAAATGTTGAACAGCGTCCATTGTGTTTCTAGGGTTGTGTACTATGAAGATCTCGTGGGCTGCGCGAAGAACTTCCGAGCTTTCAAACGTTTTTGTCATAAGTACTATTGGAAACAATGCAACACTTTTTTGTCATTATAAATGCATTGTAATCAATTGTCATATTATAAATTAAAACATTTAATTACATTCTGTCTTGTAGTCATAACAAAAAAAAAAACAAAAACATGTTATTCCCGTGGTGCTTCCCCTTTAATTCTGAATTTTTGTCATTACAATTTTTGCTGTCTCCCGCTTTGCTTGGGGAGGGAAACTGGAATACTTCCTACTCCTCCTACAATCTTCTGATTAATTTCGTTGCGGGTTCCAAGACAGATATAGCATGTCCCCCGGGCACCCCTGAGATCATATCAAAGGGTTTTTGCGGTTGGTTACCACTGTCGATCCTGGCTACACAGGAGTGCAGTGGTGGGTAAGTGTGGTGGGCCAATTGCCCGATAAAAAAAAAAAAAAAAAATAGGTAACAAATTATAAACATAATATTATGTATGAACTTACGACTTGACTACGTAAATTATATAGCCTATTATAGCCTATTATAGCCCAGGCTATTAATATTACGAATGTATTGACACCTCATTCATTAAAATCAGTTTAGTAGTTTAGGCGCTACTGTAGATCATACATACATATCACATACTTAGGCTGCCAAAATCATTACCCTTCCTTGTAGCTTCGCCGTAGTCGGATAGCACATTCACTCGGTAAATTCTTCAAAGATATGGAACCTTGTAAATATAAGTTCTTCAGACATAATTTTGTGTGAAATATAGTACTGAGGGCCACCGTTTTGGTGCTCGCCAGTGGGCGCCACTGTAGAGTGAGGTACAGCTGTCAAAGTTTGTTATTAACTTATTACGCACGTGATAATTTTTAATACCTTAAAACCGTACTGTAGGGGACTGTATTATTCCACAGGGATTCAACCGCCGGCTCAGATTAGACTCGAAGATAGCAAGGTTACACCGATTTAAGCAGAGCCGGGGCGATAATAAAACACTTATTTGAGGAGAACGTTTTTTCACTTTTTCGATTTGCTTACCTGGCTCATGGCAATGCCGTATAGAGAGCCCCGCCCGTACGCCTCTTTCGGGCCGATCTACACGTTATGTACTATGTTTATTTATGTAAATTAAAAGAAGCTACGTTAACATTAGCTGTCGTTAAAAATATATGAGCAAAATAACCCGCACTCGATAAAACACCATTTTTACACGATTTTACACACTGATGCCATATAAATCTATACATATAGTCACTGAGTATTCACTGTTATAGTTTTATGTACTATTTTAAACCACTCGTTTATTGTTCAGATTTAAATTCACTCAAGTTTTACATTACGAGGCCGCTGTCCTTAACACGTACTGTAAAAATATACACAAGCAGTGTTGCACGGTCCCGTTTTGTTCAGAAAAAAGAAGCTCATAAGTTTCCGTAAGATAAGACTGTGTCTTTCTCAGCTCCGCTTTCCATAGACATTGAGTCGTAACTCGTGTTCTCCATAATTAATGTCGCGTATGACAAGATATTCTCAAAATTATTTAATTTTCATTCGGAAACAAACTCCCGCCCACAAAACAATGTAATTTTATATTTCGGAGACGTCACTCTACACCAGCGCCTCCGGCGGCGAATTCACTCGCGGTAGTCCTCATTGCTTTTTCACATCCAATACAGTCATTAGCTATAATTAACGTTTTATTTAGTGTTCAAAACATAGTAAATAACTGTTAGGGCCTAATCATCATGACTACTCGAGGTATAAAAACGTAGCGCGCAGGGGAATGTAGAGTTGTGAAGAATAGTAAAGAGTTATAGTGTAGCGTGGTGAAGAATTATGTAGTGTAGTGTAGTGAAGAATTATGTCATGTAGCGTAGTAAAGAATTATCTAGATTAGTGTAGTGTTATAGTGCAGAGTAGTGTAAAGTACATAGGACAATTAAAATGTGTTTTGTGTTTATATTCCACCGCAATTTCTACTCGACATTTGTTTGCAAATTAAAACGTTTTAGCGTTAGACACTGTTTTACTGGGTTTTAACGACTTACGTAGTAATTAAGACATTTGGCAGCCATTTTCTCCTGATATTCATTAAATCTGCCTAATGCTGAACTTACAGCTTTAAATACATCGTATACTCCTACTTATTTAATAAAGTTTACATTCATTCAAATATGTTTTAGTCGAAATTACATTACAGCATCAAAACATTACAAACTCATTTTACTAACATTCATATTCACATCATGATAATAACTATTTTTGTCCAAAAACTATATTATCCTATCGTTCCCAAACGTTATTATAATGAGTTGTTTACATGCCCCACTAACATTCCATATTCCACGACACCATTTTATTCCATCAATACAAAATAAATACACGCAGAAGACAATATTTCATGAATTCTGCGCCCATACCACAGATTAAAGAAAGCTAGGACCAGATAAATAGCTACATACTCCTCGATGGGCTTTGCATGTGACGTCTGTCAATACGACATTGACATTTTATACTTTTTATAACTACTTTAATATGCAACAGTATTGCGTAACGAAATATGTTAATATCACACATTTTTAACCCCCGACGAAAACAGATGGGTGTTTAGGGCATCAAACGTAATATATGTTTGACGTGTATGCCTGTGTGTCTATGTGTACGTGGCATCGTAGCTCCCAAATGGATGAACCTATTTGGATCAATTTTTTTTTGTTTGGAAGCTATCATGATTGAGAGTGTTTTAGTTTAAAATTGTTACGTTGTCTATGTTCTCTGTGAGGCGTTCAGAAAAATCGTGCTGCCGCCCGCAGCCGAGAGATTTTACAAACACATTAGCTTGCCTTCTCTGTTTATTTCTTCTGTAGTAGTATGACGAGGTCACTCGTTCATCATGTAAGCAGTCTTGTTGAGGTGAGTGTAAAGCATATTGAATCCATTGTTACTTCTGCATCAGCGGAAAATGTTACACTAGATTTTGCACGATATCGATCTTGTAGCTCGAAAATCCTACCCTACATTGGGAAGCCCAGAACATATTTCGAGCTATCTGTTTTCTAGCGGTTTTTGTGTGAATAATAAATAAATTAAAATGCAAATTTTCGCTTAATGAAGTTGAGAGTTGTTATAACAGACTCTCATTGTTTGGTTTGATGCGTTTGATAATTTGTCGAATCGTCCATTCACTGCAAATATTTTTTACAATAAGTCTGGGGGCTACGTAGGTTTTTAGTATAATCCAGTGCTACAGATTAGTATTAATAGTGAGTTAGCCTAGACCAGGCAAGCGGGTGGATTTAAATAGTATTTAAAAAAATATATAAAACCCAACTACGTAAATTATATAGCTTATGTTAACGGGGCTGTCATTACGAATTTATTGACAGCTCATTACTTAAATCGGACCAGTAGTTTAGACTTTAAGCGATACGGTGTAACAAACAAACATTATTACATACATACTTGATAATAAGGAAAAATACGAAACATTATGTAAAAGTGTAAAAAAATAAATAAAATTGAAGTCTGTTTGTAATTTCAAATTAACAGCTTTGCACTCAATTCATATGATAGTACTCGTATATACGGTACTGTTACATATTAAAGTAGTAATAAAAAGTAGAAATGTCAATGTCATATTGACAGATGTCACAAGCACAGCCTATCTAGTTATTTTATTTCAGTTAGCCAAAAGGCTATATATAGTGTAGATGTATGTGTTAGGCATCTCTCATATGTAATACGTATCTGTGTTAAGCACGGATAAGATAAATGAGGTTGGATTGGCAATGTGCGCGGGGCAGTCGCGCCACAAGTAAGTATGATTAAACAATCATACTTCAACCGAACCACGCGTTCATACTTTTTAGTCGCTTGTTGATTGCCTCACAGTACGGAGCAGCGCTAAAATCCTTTGAAAATGCCGTGTTTTGCGATTGTTATGTGCAAATTAAAGAGTCAGACATCAAATATGAAACAAGGAGGAATTTCTTTTCATCGGTAAGCATAAAAACCTTAGTTTTTTATTATTTTTCCCAAAAAACTAGTTCGAATTATGAAATTCTAAGTAGAAACGACAATTAAGCCAAGAATCACAAAAAATATACATTGCTGGTGAAGTACGCAAATATTTCGCGAGAAGACACATCTGACGCGCAATGGGTTGCGAAGCGAGCCAAATTACCGCGCCTTTCGACTCGTTCGCGTCACGTCCGCTTCGGTCGCCTGGATAGTGCAGTCAGTGATCGATGATTTATCGACAAATTATTTTTCTTCAGAATGAGTTACTACTGTTCTCGGTAGTAAAATTTTGCTAGTCTTTTTTTGCTACATAATATTTATCGACCATCGACTTCTTTTTTTGCTTTGATTTTCTAATTATTTTTGATTACAAATAAAGGTAATACATGTTGATATTTTTTTTCGCATTCTATCCCAATACCAATTAAATTCGCCTTTGACACAATGTTTTAGTTAGTATAAAATTACTTGTGCTCCCGTTATTAAAATTTTTCATTCAATTACCAATAGCTACAGGACGGTTTACGATTTACGATGAGCCCTCGGCAAAAATAGTGGGGATGCACATATTGTACACGCGCAACCATACTTGCCCCGCTACTCCCTCCGCCGCATTCAAAAGTTAGGGCTCATAAATCGTAAATCTAACTGAAACTAAGATGATTTCAAGATTCAACTTTGACCATTTTCATTATCGAAAATTCCTATCGACCATAGCAAGCCCTAGCGTGCATGTGAATTTTGAGCATGTGGTTGTGTCGTAACGTTACCGACTCAACGTAGTGTGAGTACCAAATCGCAGCCCGCTGTTCTAGGGGTGATTTGTTAATTAGTGTGCGTAATTCGTGTATGTATTATTATTTCTTATGTAGTGGAGTGCATTGGTGGGAGACAGGCGGCGACGCTGGTTTTCAAGTAAAAGTATCACAGTTGCCAATCCGACCTCATTTATCTTATGCGTGGTGTTAAGCGTCTCTCTCGTAGGTACCAATAAAGGAGAATATAACAATAATTGTTTCTGTATTATTATTATCCCCACTCAAGCGTAAGAAGGATCTGTAAGAACCAAGATGTCTCAGCCCACAATTTTTTTTTTTTGTGCATGTACCATGCACCAAAAAATCGGTTTTTAAAATGTTTATCTGCCTGTCCGTCTGTCTTTCTGTCTGTTTGTTTGTTCCGGCTTATCTCTGAAACGGCCGGACTGATTTTGACCGGACTTTCACTGGCTGGCTTATATATTATGGTTCCATTTCCATTAAGAGTTCCACGCATACTAATTTGCGGGCACCAGCTACCTGTTTGCAATATGATTGTATTAATCTACTTTTCAATCTCATTACTAACGGAAGCTCGATGCTTTTAATCTCAAAATCTATCATTTTTTTAGCATCCCACGCGTAAGTATAAATATACCGAAAGAAACTCCACGGATTTAAAATAACGCCAGAACAAATGAAAATAAACATTTTCAGTATTATTTGGGTTAAAATATAACAAACTCTCTGGTGAGGAAAAACTGGCAACAAAAATATTTTAGATTATTTGTGTAAAGTTTGTAGAAATAACTTTTGCTTGGCTCGGGTTTGATGACGTCAGAGATTTTGATGAGTCTTTTTTTATTCTTCCTATAACGTTACAATTTTAAGAGCCTGTTGCACAATATATATAAGAAATCGGTGAAAAGAGATGTTCCCACTGACTCACTGACGTATAGACGCTCGCACAACCGTAACCGTAACATAATGTAGTCTTACACGAAGAAGGGAGTTTGAAAAATTACATCTATAAAGGTGTCAAATAGGGGTTTAAAGTTTGTATGGAAAATCCATAAATGTACACGATGTAGTTGAAAATAGAGGTTTATGCCCTTCTCGTTTTCCATAAAACGTCATTACAATTTCAACCCCATTTGACACCCTCAGTGGGTGAATTCTAAAAATGCCTGTAGAAACAAACACATATTTAACGCAATGTATTCAAGAGCATGAATATCATTTCAACTAAATCGGTGCACATATAAAGATTTTCCATACAAACTTTAAACCCCTATTTCACCCCTTTAGGGATGTAATTTTTCAAATTTATTAATTAAAACAAGTGTCCAAATTGCACAAATCATCTGAAATATTTTCTTGTCAGTTTTTGATATAGTTTTTGAAATTCGTCCTTAAAGGGTGAAATGGGGGTACAAAGTTTTGTATAGTGAAATATCAAGAATTCAGCACTCAGATAGTTTATAAATAGACATCCTTTAATGGAGTGTAATGAGGGTCCAGGAGGACGACGTCGCGCGCAAAAGCTAGTTGATTTCGTCGCGAAAGTTTTGTCGCTGCTTACTCTATATCGAACAACACAGACAAAACATGCAAATATGATAACTGACACTTGTCAGTAGATTGTGCAACAGGCCCTAAATACTTTAGTTTTATAACGGTTTAATTAATTAAACTTAAATACATCTCTCGCATTTTGTATACTCAGATCGAATTGAATATTTTTATAAACAAAAATACATCAGCACACTAGTAGGTACTACCAATTTAAATGTCACTTATTTTCTTTCTTGTAACAAGGAAATACAAAGACACTTTAATTTTGTCGATTTAAGTGCCAATCACACCAACGTTAATCGTTGATTAAATATCATGATATCTCGTTCTTCGTATTAATGAAAGAGAAGGCATGATATTTTGACAAACTATTTACACTAACAGGCGTTAGTGAAATTGGGATTCGAACTATGTATAGAGACTTTGAATTACAACAAATACGTGCCGATGCCCACTCAACCGCTTGTTGTACTCGTCGTGAGATACGACAGCACATTGGTTTTATCATCAGCGGACCCCTAAAACTGCTGATTACTTGTACAGAACTCGCAAACTTCTGTATTAAAGTATATTACTACCTCTGTTGTTACCGAGTTGAGTTTATTACTGGCGTCAACTTAACAAGTAACAAACATTATAAGGCCGAAGTTACTTTATGCCCGCTACACACCACAGCGATAAAACTGCACAGTTCGGTCACAGTAGACGTATACAGTACTACATCTCCATACTAGACCGCCCGAATCGGCGCACGCACACATACTATTGCCCGCTACACACCACAGCGATAAAACTGCACAGTTCGGTCACAGTAGACGTATACAGTACTACATCTCCATACTAGACCGCCCGAATCGGCACACGCACACATACTATTACCCGCTACACACCACAGCGATAAAACTGCACAATTCGGTCACAGTAGACGTATACAATAGTACATCTCCATATTAGACCGCCCGAATCGGCGCACGCACACATCAGTGGCTTGCACAGGATTATGACTACTCGGTCACAAAAACTTTTTCGTTTATAGATTTTTAGCATAGCTACAGCCAAGCGACGGATCTCTAAGTCGAAACCATGCCAACAGAGCAAGTCTTAGATGTACTACTATTCATGTATATCTTCTACGGCAACACAGACAAAACAGCGATCGATCGTCGCGGCGGAAGAAATTCTAATAAGTAAAATAATAAGCATATTTTAAAATATTATAACTACTTACCAGTCAGTCAGCTTCAATTTTCACATATACAAGGTTCCGGTTACTTGAGATTACTATATCCCGATGTAAATAAACGCAAGATTTCGGCCACCTCAAATATCTTATCCAAATGAGTGATAGTTACAGAACACGTCCCTTGCAAGATATCCGATGTTTTTTTTGCTGGTTTAATTGTTGTAACTCGGGTACACCTACCTTTAGACAGAATTTGAATCTTTTCACTGAATGACAATTGTGAGAACTTGTTATTTTTAATTTTTAATAAACACACATTTTCAACACAAACCTCACAATCAAATAACATTTAATAAACTCAACAAACGCACTAGTAAAAGCAAATCACTACAATTATTATAAAAACTCAGTAATAAACTGTTAAATGTACACACTTTCAAATGTTAAAATGAAAAATCTTGTAAGAAAACTATAAATAAACTAGAGCGATTAAATTGTAAACAATGCTTATCACATGAAATATGCAATATGGCCCCCGCGAAACACAAAACGTTTCTTCTATTTAAACAAATAAAACTTACTAAACAAAAATGCATAATGTGCATACGTGATTTATTAGATTTCCGTCTATTATTTTTACTCGGATTATAGGCAACGAATAATTTCCGACATGCCAGTTCAGCGGTTTTCGGAAGCGATCGGATAACCGAGAGCCATCGCCTGCCGCGGGAGTTGCCGCTATATAATCATGTCGATATTCATGGGTGTGCGCGTTTGCGAAGTATGAAAATTACACATACATGCGATGATATGTCCTGCAGAACGCAACGGCATGAGATGAGTTGCTATTTATAAAATATTAGGCGTTTTTAAGTTATTATATTTTTTAAATTAATTTATTAATTAAAGTCATATAAAACGTACGAACGTTTTATTAAAATATCTGTGAATGACAAGTAAAGCACTGCATTTCTGCCTACAAGGATCGCACGCCCCTGGCACACATACTATTGCACGCTACACACCACAGCGATAAAACTGCACAGTTCGGTCACAGTAGACGTTTACAGTACTACATCTCCATACTAGACCGCCCGAATCAGCGCACGCACACATACTATTGCCCGCTACATACTGCACAGCTCGGTCACAGTGGACGTATACAGTGCTACATCTCCATACTAGACCGCCCGAATCGGCGCACGCACACATACTATTGCCAGCTACACACCACAGCGATAAAACTGCACAGTTCCGTCACAGCAGACGTATACAGTACTACATCTTCATCTAGACCGCCCGAATCGGCGCACGCACACATACTAATGCCCGCTATACACCACAGCGATAAAACTGCAACATTTAAAAAGCAACTACCCAGACACTACAGTATTTCAAGAGTGGTTACTTCACTCGGAGAATACTGTATAAATCATCCAATAACGGATGAAAAGGCCTAAGTTATGTTTTGAGGTAAGGAGAGTAAGGATTTTGTACCTTTTGTCATATTTTTCACCTATCTGTATTAACCCTACTCCCATGCATAATATATTATATAAAATAGAATCATAAT
Organism: Phengaris arion; assembly: GCA_963565745.1. Taxonomy (NCBI): domain Eukaryota; kingdom Metazoa; phylum Arthropoda; class Insecta; order Lepidoptera; family Lycaenidae; genus Phengaris; species Phengaris arion. The sequence goes on along the minus strand of OY751449.1, from coordinate 16,623,685 downwards.
ATGCAAAATCGAAACGATTTAAGCTATTCTGTTTCAACCGAAATCTTCATAATATTTGCGTATGTAAAACATCCAGGGTTTGAAAATGTGGAGCTGAAATTGTTTGCCGGGAAAGCTTTTAACCTAACTCGTTGGTGACAGTTTTCCGTTTAGTTGAATCGTGAAACAACTTTATTATTTCTACAACTTTCTAGATTTTTCTAGGTGTATATTGTTCAATTCATTTATAGTGTTAGATGGACATAAGTCTATTTGAATTTTAGATGTAGTCAATTTATTACTGTTACATATTTTCGTTATGCTAAGCCAAAAGTGTATATACCTAGCTTCTGCCCGCGGCTCCACCCACGTAAATACAGTATCCCACAGGAACACTGTACTTTTTTGGGATAAAATTAAGCCTTTAAAGTATATTAGTAGTTTAAGCTCTGAGTTAAGCTTAAACTACTATTATTCCAAATTTCATTAAAATCCGTTGAGTAGTTTTTGAATGAAAGAGTAACAAATATCTATCTATCCATGCGTCCGTCCATCCTTCCATCCACCAATCATCTATCCCTATAAGTCACGGGCTATGGCTCACGGGCATTTCCCACCAAAACGACTGCTAAATGGCAGTCACCAGACCGACTAAGCTAAGACGGCTTAAAGCCATTAGCGTAGACACAATCGAAAAAAAAAAAAAAAAATCACGGGCATTGCTATGTTTAATTTTCATACAAATGTAAACTGCACCTCAGAACTGCACAATTTATGTGATAATAACGTCGAATATGGTCAAACACATTAAATAATCGAATAAATTACATTTACATCTCTCTATTACGAGTTACGACTATTTGTTAGAAAATTCATATTGTTATGTTCTAAAGTGAACTGAACAGACACCGACCGAGCGTAGGAGAGTAAATAACAGTTTTATCTTGCACGGGTTACATAAAACAGCGATGAATGTTCAATAAAAGTGACAAATCTACCGCGCACCACACAGCTGACTCAAAATATTAAGTTCAAAAGCTCTCGAGAGCCGCAATAAAATCTAATAACGTGTTTACAGTTTGCCGCACACATTTATTTTTAACGTCTCTAAACTCTAAACTCCAAAGTGCGGCGCTGACTCGCGACCGCAAAAAATGACCAGCGACAGCGTCTTGTCACGCCATTTCATAATATTATACTTTGTAGAATAGTGAATATGCAGTTAATAAATTTCGAATTTCGAAACTTGACAATGCCCGCGACTTCGTGCGAGCAAAAGATAATCTCGCGGAAACTGTACATTTTTCTGCGATAAAAATTAGCCTATATCCCTCCCCGTAGTCTACTCTATAGCTGTGCCAAATTTCATACAAATCGGTCCAGTAGTTTCGGAGCCTATTGAAAGCAAAGAAACTCTTCTTCTTCATAATATTTAGTATAAATGAAACTTAACAAGCTTTTTTCGGAAAGTCAACAGAAAAAGCTACCGGGCTTAGGTTTGATCCGGTGATCAACCCCAACCCGCCGAGAAGAACCGGCGTAAGAAACTCGCGACCGCCGCGGGCGTAAAGAAGCTAGCACTTATTATTGGCTTTTCGAAAAGAACATTATAAGCTGGCAAATATTGTCATCACAAAAGTTGAGTTGGAGAACATCGAAAACGCCCTATAGGTACAAAAAATGCATGACACATGACGTCACTGGTCACAGCCGCAGATGAAATTGATTTTATTAATTTAACTACTGGGTTTATGTTTTTGGTTATAATAAGAAAAAATACATACAAATAACAAAGATTTGAACGTTCATTTTCATTGTTCAAATATAACAAAAAAATACGTTTTTCTAGTCCTTTTTACTCACGTAACTTTTTAATTTGGCTAACGATTACTGTACGTTTTACATCCATATTTATGCTTCCTTTCTGAAAATACGACTTATGTGATATAAAACAAACGCCTATTCTCTGATGCAGTGGCGTGGGGTTAATATAGCCCAATTCCTATTACCACTTACCTTTTGAAGACCCTCATCCTAATCCCTACCTATTGTACAGAATAGGACTTCCCTATAAAGGAGAATCAGCCTTCACGACTGCTCTATTGCTGCACCAGAGTAGACTTCGGAGATTTACTGTAACATTCGCAATATTGTTGCTACGCAACTACTGAGCTTATAATAAAAAGCGGGTGGGGCTGTGTCGGGGCACACGGCCGTTGGTTTTAACGTGAAACGTCTATGTTAGCGAATCGCTTTTAAAGTAAAAGATTGAAATGAAAACAAGATGGACGCTGTTTTTTTGTATAAATCAATCGGTTCAAATAAACTTGACAAACACACGAAAGAATCACCACGCTATAAAGTCGGAGTCACGAGTTACACTGAATAGAAACAAGCGTGAGCGCCGGTTTCGCACAGTTATCGCAGTATCCCTCCCCCGCCGCCCCGCTTGACCCCGACACGAACTCAATGTCATAACAGCGAGCTGACTATATAAGTGAAATATTTACACCACATTTTTGTTTCTAAGACTAATAGTTTTTTAATTATAAAGGTACGATGATATAGACCTTTTCGTTACGGTCCAGTTTTTAAACCTGGTACCCGTATGTTTCGGCGCGATTTTAAAGACGTTTCACGTCAAAATAAAATAATAACTCCACACACCGATTTCGATGGCGGTGGCCGGTTTCATTGAAACTAGGCAGCCCCAACATATGTGCGCAGTACACAAGAGCACTCTCTCTTCCTTTACTCTCATAACCCAGGGGGACCGACACGACTGACGAGAGATCAGGCGCAGCACCGACTTTTACATGCCCATCCGACGCGTGGATCATCTTTCTTGTCAGACAATCAGGTGATCAGAATGCATTGTCCTAACCAAACTTGGAAACAACATTTTTTGTTGTTCCAATGCGGGAATCAAACCCTACGAGCTCCGAGTCGAGAGCCAAGCTCTAACCACTAGACCACGGATGCTGTTAAGGTGTGCAATAATGTGTTATTGTATTGTATTGTATGAAGTTATATTATATTTATTTTTACATTATAGCGTTGACGTTTGTCTGATACTGAAATAAGAAAACCTATTCGGATCGGACGCGGTCGCAGCGTCGGACGCGGTCGCAAGTAGCGAGTTTACGCCTAGCCTTAGCTCAAACAGTTTATGGGCCGTAAAACATGTCTGCCAATTGACAATGTAAACAGGAGTTTTGGAAAACGTATTTTACAGCAGGCTCGTCGAGAGTATCATTAGTCAAATGGAGCATAACATTTATATTATGTATTTTACGAAAAAAATTTAGAAGTATAAATACGGACTGACACGCAGAAACTACCGAACGGATTTTAATAAGATTTGGTATGGTAGCAGTTTATTTTCTGTATTTAATCCTAATTTTATCCTGAATTTAATCCAGAGAATAAACTGGACATACCAAAGGATACATTGGATACTGTATTTACGCGGGCAGAAGCTAGTTCATTTATAAATTAACAAAAGTAAAATGAAAGTGTCAGTTAATTTTGAGAATCTGGGTACTGATTGTATACAAACATACAAACGATCTGAGTTACAAGAACATACCTGATGTACTAGCCAGCTTTACCTATAGAGTTATAGCCGTCTTGCCCCATCCGACAATAATTCCAAAGTTTCGACGTTCGACATTCTAGTCGGGATTTCGCACATTCTAGAAAAAGTGTTTATAGAAAATCCAATCTTATTATTATCTAATAAATCGCATTTTACAATGTAAGACGCGCGTCCTATGCCGTCCATTCTTCTGGAATTCTCTGGATGAGATTAGACGAGATTAAAATGGCGGGAATGTTGTTCGATCGGATCAATGCTCCAACAAAATACATTTGTACACTGAGATATTTCGATTTGGTTTAAAACATTTTGTTTGTATTCTGGATATACTTACTTATTATTTATGTGTTAAATGATATATGAATCATTAAGTTGAGGCTCTGCAATAACACATAGTTAATACAGAGCTTAAACTACTACCATACCAAATAACATCAAAATCCGTTCAGTAGTTTTTCCGTGAAAGAGTAACAAACATCCATCCATCCATCCATCCATCCATCCTCACAAACTTTCACATTTATAATAGTAGTAGAATAAAGGAATCGTCTTGATATCATAAACTGATTTTTGGAGTTTGGGCCAATCAAGGCGCGTTTGAAGTTGGTTTGACGTTTATGAGAATACCATTTTGCAGTTTCAGTTTAACACGGGAAGAGAAAACTCCTAAGCTCTTTTAACGAAAAATTATGCAAATGTATGAAATTGGGCACAGCTAAGTTTATGTGAAAGAAAGTGTGCAGATAGCTAAGATTTTTATTGTATTATAAACACATTTATTACACATCCACTACCCAGGTACATTGAAAACTCTTTTTTTCCCTCTCTCTTCTCTTTTTCTTTCTCTTTCTAATTTGTTCCCTCGGCGGGATTGGAACCCGCGACCTCCGGCTTGAGCACCGACGTGCTAACCACTGAGCCAAACCGTTACCGTCTCTTAGGTGTATTTCATTACATTTCAGTCGCCAATCTTACTCACTTCACTCACAGGAGATGAAGGAAGTAATCTACATATTCCGGACCTTAACTCAAGATACATTACTATTCATTCACAACCGTCCTAGTAAATACCTCGTAGCGGGTTTATGTATTATTCTGTGATGGCCTCAGCATAATGAATACCAATCAAACGGTTTCAGTTATTTGGTACTAGCTTTTTCCGCGGCTCCACCCGCGTAAATCTAGTATCCCACGGGAATACTGTACTTTTACGGGATAAAATGTAGCCTATGTTTTAATCCAGAGCCTAAACTACAACCATACCGAATTTTATCGAAATCCGTTTAGTAGTTTTTGCGTCAATGAGTAACAAACATCATCCATCCATCCTCACAAACTTTGGTACTAGCTTTTTCCGCGGCTCCACCCGCGTAAATCTAGTATCCCACGGGATTACTGTACTTTTTCGGGATAAAATGTAGCCTATGTTTTAATCCAGAGCCTAAACTACAACCATACCGAATTTTATCGAAATCCGTTTAGTAGTTTTCGCGTGAATGAGTAACAAACATCATCCATCCATCCTCACAAACTTTCGCATTTTATAAAATATTCTTAAAGAGTAACAAACATCCATCAATCCATCCACCTTCACTTTTATAATAGTAGTAGGATTGAACCACTCATGTAATTTTATCATAATTGTAGAGTAGAGTCTGCCGGTTTGTGGAGCTGACACGGTCCTAAAATAGTTTCAAATTCATGTTTAGTTTACGTCAAATTTTTCTTCAAAGTTCAAACCATTGTTGAGTACCTGGGAGACCGAGCTTTGCTATGAGTTTTAGTAGATCGAAAAAAATCTATTTAAAAATCACAAAAACATTCGTCTGACCGGGATCCGAGACATCAATTTGCCAACAACTCGGAAAATAAAATAAAAATTACAATGCGCAGTTTCCCAGGGATAAGGCCTAGCTAGATCGATTGTTCATACCTTAACTCCCTACATACTAAATTTCATGGAAACACTTGTAGCCGTTTCCGAGATTCCGATTATATAAATACTAGATTGGCCCTAATTTCTTGTGTCTATATTTTGCATCTAAAAATGGGCTCATGGTATTTCTAGAACTTTACATTTTTAGGTATAACTTGCCATTCATTCCGTCACTGATTCCGACAACTTTCTCTGTAAATATTTTTGATATGAACGCTGAACTAATTCCTACTATTTTTACATACTATGAAATCGCTTCCGCTGTCTGTTCGCTTATATCTATTATACTACCATGTCTGGTCAGTTTCATACATTGGAAAATGAAGTACATGCTCAGTACGTAAAGATGTCGGGTCGGCTACGAGTAAGCATTGTGAACCATGGAAAAGTAAATCACATTAAAAGCACAATTAAACCGCCATGTAACTTGTTTTGTTTTACGTCAGTGACTTATTTAATTTTATTCTTCAAAATTTTCAATGATTACTGAATAAAATATGAATTTATAACAATATTTAATTCATACAACGCCCTCTTTTTTAAAAATTGAATTGTTAAAGTACATCAGCACTACGGGACCTTCAAATTAAATGTCGTCAATACACGATAGATGGCCTAGTTAAAACGACGACGCAACGCGCAGGCGGCGCTATGGGCGCTAATTTAACAATTTATCTTTATAGTGCAGAGATAATAATATACTTAGTTATGTTTTGTTATGTTCGTTCTCTGAAAATAGTGACATTTATAATTTCCACGTAAAGTGCCATCTAGTAAGTTTTCTTAGTAAATAAATTATACTGAAATCAGAGAACTCGTTGTAGTACCAAGCTCGCGCCACGGGCGCCCGCGCCGCGCGACTTAGTGTGAGGTCAAATCGATCAATGGGATTGTCCCTCTGTTGTACGTAGTATATTATTATCTCTGTGATACTACTCAACGAATTTTAATGCAGTTTTCAGCAATAGATAGTGTTTCAAGAGGAAGGTTTATATTATGTATAATACACCCGCCCCGGCTTCCTGAAAGCAGGGCGAATCGCTATTCAAAAATATAAAACTACCAAATCACTTGCAGCATTTACCCTGAAAGTCAGCATTTTGAATCGCGTTTTTCTATTTGAATATTTATAACAATAAACAATACCGAAGGATGTTTCAGTAAACCCACCAGCGCCCCCGCTTTTCTCAATGTAATTTATTTATGCCGTTCAAAATGCATTTTCCGAGACAGATACATATCTCTAACAGATATTTGCATGCATTTCATATCAAATGGATGAAGACATGTACTTTGTAGCGTGTTTGATAGCAAATAGAATATAGCTGAGAGTAAAATGGCGAAGATACTATATATTTTATGTTAAGATAAAATATCGCTTGCTAGACAGTTTGTATGAACTATCACAGACGACTAAGGTACTATAATAAATATTCATATCACGTACTGTAATATGATATGCTTTGCCTGCGGCTCCGCCCGCGTAAATACAGTATTCCACGGGAACGCTGTACTTTTTCGGAATTAAAAGTAGCCTATGTATTCCAGAGCTTAAACTAGTACAATACAAAAAATTAAGTTATCAAAACCCGTGAAGTAGTTTTTGCGTAAAGAGTAACCAACATCCATCTATCCATCCATCCTCTCAAAATCACATTTATAATAGTAGTAGGATATCCAGGCATCTAAAGATAAAATACTATAGTATCTTCCCCGTCTGTGACGCTCATAAACTTACTGGTAAGTTTAAATCTAACGACCAATACTCTAACGCCGCTTAAGGCTATTAAGGCTATTTAAGGATATTCAATGAGTCAAACATTGAGTCTCTGTCTCTGATTGGCGGAAAAAAAGGGCAGCATGAGATTTGAGAGCCTCTTGGTTTAAAGTGACAGTTCTTCGGCGCGAATGGCCGGCTCGACCGGATAAATATCACGGTCACACAGAAACCCTGTAAACAGGGGCATTGCTACTGGTCATGTTTCCCCACACAAGGCCCCTCTCAAGGCCCCGGCGTGAGAAGACGAAGAATATAAACCCTGTAAACAACGCTTGCGTTGTGTTTCGCCGAATGAGTGAGGTTACCGGAGACCCAAGGAGTGTTGGGGGAGTAAAAAGGCCAGGAACGGAAGTGCGCAACACCAGAGGAGTTACACTTGTAACTCCTCCGGTGTTACGAGTGTCCATGGGCAGCGGTAATCGCTTACCATTAGACGATCCGTCTGGTCCTGGTCTGGTCTGGTCCGTTCCTGGTCGATTTCTTAAAAAAGAAGTATGAGAACTCGGCCGTCAAGTGTCATGTTATTAGCTTGGATGCATGCTACTTTTTATCCTGGAAAATGTACGCCACCCGCGCAAAACACAACTTTCTGCATGAATTGCGGGGAATTTCCAGTAAGAGAATAAAAGTTTTAGTTATACACTTGGGTTTTACATAATAGGTTTACATTTAAAACTATATATTGCATCATCTTGGGAGACTGAGGATTATTAAATTTAGGGCCTGTTTCACAATCTATCTAATATATAATATATAAAAGGCAAAGCTGATTGGCTGATGTATCAACGCACAGTCCAAACTCTTATTAAGGCTCTAAATTTGAAATTTTGCACACGTTTCTCATATGACGTAGGCATCCACTAAGGAAGGATTTTTCAAAATTCAATCCTCAAGGGGGTAAAATAAGTGATAAAATTTTGTATGAAACTTTTTATTCCTTGGACATATTATTTGCATTGACATTTCGAATGATTTGATTACGGAACAAATAATGAATTATGTGTTTCAGCGTTTTTTTTAAATTTTGCATCTAGGTGGGTAAAATATGGGATGAAAGTTTAAAACCTAATTTCATGAAGCCGCGAGCAAAATATGCTACCGATAAGCGACAAAATCCAGATAAACTATTCCACACTCACTCGGAGATTGTGAAATATGCCCTTAAAATATTTTTTCTACTTATACCTACTTATACTCCCTTACTAATAAAAATATTTACACAATGGATAATCTGTACAATGGTTTGTCCTTGTCTGTCAAGCTACTTTTCCAGCGTATCAGACAAGGACAAAACATTGTATAGCTTGACCGTTGTGTAAATATTATTATTAGTAAGGGGGATATAATATAGTAATACAAGTTGGAGATGCTTTAGTAACATGCTGGAACAGACCTGTGGATTGTGGAATATTATTACATGAGTTTCAGCCATTTTTATTATTATGGTAAATTCTAGAGAGTGATACATGGTGGCTGATACATTGTTTGTTGGTGTTGACAGTTATAATGTGTTGCCATTGCCACACGGGCTTTCGGCAAATGGGGTGGATATGAGCAAACTTATAAATACTTTCTAACAGATTTGACTATTTATCGAAAGGCCAAGTGACAAATAGACAGACAAAAACTTTTTTTAATTGGTAGTACCGTATATATAGTTTCATAATCTGCATTGGTGAAAAGCTGTAATTTTATAATTACAAACAGACATTTCAATTTTATTTATTTGTATATTTGAATGTAGGTTGCAATTTTGCAATCAATTTTAAATTGTTTCACAGACATAAAAACCTCTCGATACTATTCAGCGAAGGGCATAGAGATTCCCTTGACTATGTATATTGTATGTGTATAATATAGATTTGGAACAAAGCGGAAATTTTTAAGCCCTCTAAAGTATTAGAGATGGATTAAATCTTGGCGCTTAAAAAGCTCGCTTTGTTTGAGTTGAATGGATGAGCTTTGAAAAACTCCGCAAAATGATAAAATGTAAAGTAACCTACTAAGTTTCGAGTATTTTATACAATTTTATACCGACAGCATTAAACCAACCGGAGACGCGATGTGCGCTAATTTCTGTGCGAAAAAGTCTGGCGCTTTATGCGAGGGGCGCGAGGGAAGCACACAAGTAGCGATTAGTGTTCTAAGATTTTATACTTTGTATAATGGCCACGGGCAGAGTTGTGCTGTGAGGGTCCCGTAGCCCACTTTACTACCTAATTTTGTAGAGATTCTGGGTCGCAACTTAAATTTAATTTAAGAGTACCTTCATTTTTGTATTTGAATTACGTTGTATGGATAAAAAACTCGAATGTTTTCACTTTTTTTTTTTTTTTTTTTGTAGGTACATTCAAAAATGTCAAAAAATGGTTTTTGGTTTTTTGTTGATCGTACTACTATTATTATAAATGTGAAAGTTTGTGTGGATGGACGGGTGGATGGATGGATGGATGTTTGTTTGTCTCTTTCACGCAAAAACTTTTGAACGGATTTCGATGAAATTTGGTATGGTAGTAGTTTAGGCTCTGGATTAAAACATTGTCTACTTTTTATTCTGAAAGTGTACAGTATCTACGTGGGATAATATAAGTACGGGGATATTTAATATAAGTTTTTGCAACTTGCAAAAATCCGATAAAATATGTATTTCTTACTTTTCTCCTTTTAAATTGATTTCGTACTTAAAATATCTCTTGAGTACGTGACCCTAAAAATATCTTCATAATAATTAAATATCCTCCGTTCTTTATCTTGAAGGGAACTTCCAGGAAAAGTCCAACCTCTTTATTAAATTTTCACTCCCACTTACAAAGAAAAAGAAACAACAATAATGAAGTGGCGCGAGTCTTGAATAGAGTTTTGGTTACGGGATTTTTTGGCAAATTCTACCAACTGAAATATCGTGACAGTTATTTCTAAAGTTTTAAAATATGACCAATTTAATAGTTACATCACAGAGCATATAAAATATTATATAAGCACATTACCGTAGTCTTAAAGTCAATATGAATGTGTGTTTCTTGGACATTAAAGTAAGTGTTAAATAAAACGGCACACTGATGTTAAAGTTGGATTTTGAATACGCTACATTTTTCCAGCTAAATGCTTACCGTAGTACAATTGATTTGTTTTCTAAGCAAAGCATAAATAATGCTTATGGAAAGCAGGTAAATTCTTAAAAATATTAGAGGTGCTCAAAATGTGCCACTAAAAAGATGAGATGTGTATATTATACATCTTTTGATAACGGTGAAGTATATCACTCTTTTATTTGGTTCAGTGGTTCAATTAAAAGTCCTCTGGGTACTGTTCAATGGTTAATGGATCAAATCATATCCCTCCTAAGAATAGTGGAATTTTTCGTTAGAAGTTACTTGCTGCAAATCGAGTTTATGTCGCTTCGTGCTGTTGCCGGCTGCTGCGATAGCCGTGAACTAAAGATATTATGTCTGTATATAAACTGAATGAATCAATGAACGCCATGATGCAAGTGGACTAGTCCAATTGAAGGACTCATTCGCGAAATATCCACGTCTAAATAATATTATTCAATACTTATTATCTTAGCTACAATTTATATTAAGTCGTTATAATGCATCGTCTATTAACAGTAAAATTAAATTTACTATACAACTTTAACTTGGTTTATGTGCACGAAAGTATCGAAGTTGATGGCTATATTGTATAAAGTTAAACTAGGATTAATGTGCCCAGGGGTACAGTGAAAACATTTACGCTGCGATGCCGCTAACTTATTCAGATAACTAGATTTATAGGCGAATGACAGTTTGTTACTGTTGCTAGTGTGTTTGTTTATCCTACTATACTATTATAAATGTGAAAGTTTGTGAGGATGGATGGATGGTCGGGGACGAGCTAGTTATAATTACTAGCTTTTTCCCGCGGCTCCGCCCGCGTAAATAGAGTATCCCACGGGAACACTGTTCATTTTCGGGATAAAAAGTAGCCTATATTTCAATACAGCGCTTAAACTACTACCATAACAAATTTCATCAAAATCTGTTCAGTAGTTTTCGCGTAAAAGAGTAACAAACATCCATCCATCCCCACAAACTTTCACATTTATAATTGTAGTAGGATGATTTGCAACATTATGGCCGATAATGCACTTGTAACTCCTCCGGTATTGCGGGTGTCCGTGAGTAATTGTATTCGCTCACCTTGCCTCATTTTCTATAAAAAAGGTCCTAGTTGTTATGTTAATTTTTTTTTTACTAGTACTCGACTAAAATAATTCTTGAAAACACAGTTTCATGTAAGGGCGCGATTTACCATATCGACCAAGTTCCTGCTCAACTTTATTATTATTTTTTTACTTTCTTTCTTCGACTGCTGCAGTTTCTAAACTTTTCCTTTGCACTAGGACGCCTAAAAATGATTGAAAACAAAGGAAGTGACCACAACGACTGCAGACGTGGTTGAACTATGTATTTGCACGTGAGTATGTGTGCGTGCGCACGATCCATCCGCGCTGTTGAGCGATTTTCATCTCATACCATTGGTGGAGCGGCAACATGTTCGCCCGTACCTCGAGTCTTGAGTTCTTGACACAATATCTTTCTTAAAAAATACCAAGAAATGTTAAGTTTTTTTTTTGTAAGTTTTGTTCTGATTTAACATCTAACGATTCGTATAAGATTTATTTGTAACATTTTATACAAACTCAATTTATACAAAAACCATATTTACTAGATGTCGCCCGCACCTCGTGCGCGTCGGTACAACACGGCAAGTTTATCGCACCGGGAACCGTATATTTTGCCGAGATAAAAAGTAGCATAGTGCTAAATTTCATTGAAATCGGTGAACTAGTTTCGGAGCCTATTCAATGTAAACAAACAAAAAAAACAAATCTTTCTTCTTTATATTATTAGCATAGATTAATAATTTTTAAGCTCTATTTCTTTATTTTTTCAATATTAATCTCAAAAGAAAATTTAATATAACACTAATTTATAAGTATATTCCATTTTTGGAAATTCTGGAAAATCAAGGCCATCATTATGTCACAAGGGCAGGCTCGGGGCACTCGAACCGCCCTACTTTTTGTGTCATAGCCTTCGTAAGACTCCTCTCGTCCTTTAATTAACTCGCCCTTGATGACGTCACAATTTAGTAGGCATTACCCGCCGTGGGAGCACTGAGGGCTTTACGACTGTTTTACGATGTTTTTACTCCCTCTCCCGGGCTACGTACAATCAATTTGAGACGAAATATCGCTTAGATGATTCTTTATACCGTTGCCAAGGGTTAAAACAGTATTTGTGAACTTCATACATCCATCTCGATGTACCGTCTAGTAGTATCATAGAGAATACAAAGTTATGAGTGTTCAAAGTTGTCAATTAGATCCGATGTGTAATGTGACGGCATAATATTACTTCGGTATGCTAGAAAGAGTTTAATAAAAACTTTAACCGCTCATAAATTGCTAATTTATGGTCATCATTAAGCCTTTTCTTTTATTTTTCATTCGATTACAATAATTATAAGTAAGTTTTCTGTTCCTATACATATTCCTTATTATATAGTTTTTTTTTTTTTAATTTTTAACAAAATACATCGCATTGTCATAATATAATATTCTTATTCAATTAAATGTATAATTTTGATATTGTTTTACCATTAATAGAATACTTCTGCTTTAATTAATTATGACAGTATTTTAATAAGGTAGTTTATTAACAATGTTTTAGTGGTTTTACCAAGGCTTTTAATAAAAGACAATATCATAGTTTCAAAAACCGCGAAATACACAAAAATGCCTGCAAATATAGTATGAGGTTGGGCCCACATGGACCGCTTGCTATTTCTGACTCACAGGCGCCGGTATTTTAATTTAAAAATTACAAGTCTATTTTGGCATCTTTATTATTCACTAAGCGTGTGCCAATAATACTATTAAGGAAATAACTTCCATCTCATAATAGTATTATGAGATGGTTGCTATTTCCTGACTAGGAAAATAAATGAGGCCCCGCAGGACGCCTGGAAAATATAAAACATTGAAATTATCGTTGGGCAAATCCTATTGTAGCGGCGACGCGTTACATCACCAAGTGGCGAAAAATATCTAAGCAGTTTTCTGTAATAAATGGAGCACTTAATCAAGGCTTTTCAGCCGATGAACGTAATTCTAGCACATCATTTTCAACAGTTTTCTCGGTAACAGCCTCCAAATTTTATTCAAGATTAAAATATAAAGTGTCTCCGTGATTAATCATCTCTTCCTCAAACAAAATGTTTTAACTTTATCAAAGCCTCTGTAATGAAAATAAAAGTTTAAAACCAGCGTCTGTAATATGATTTTCGTGCTTTGGTGTCAGGGCACGTACTTTTAAGGCAAAATTGATATATATGTAATATATACACGAGTCATTTGCAAGAGTTCGAATCGCGAGCTGCACCGCGGCATTTATGATTAGCAACTAGACTGAAAAGTTATATATTATATTTTAATATGTTATAAGCTAAATAGTAAATGTATTTGCAAAGTTTTCTATAAATACCAGTTTCCATTTTATACTGAAAGAGGTAAGATGACAAAATGAAACAGCATAGAAAAACAACAACTTAATTATAAAAGACGTTTAATTTTAATATTGTTTCAAAAATATAGTTATGGACTTAACCAAGGCGTAACGATGAAACTGCACAGTTCGGTTAAACCGGCTGTCTGTTTCTTTAAATAAATTAGTTTTGAAGTACCTACTCTAAAGTCTATGTATTGTGTTAATGTTTGTTTTGCCTTCATTGCTCATTTGCATTTTCAATAAAACTTGGTAAATATCAATTACATACAAAATTGTACACTATGTGATCCATGTCTGCCAAAAGGTTTCCGACCTCCAGTTCAGTTTTATCGTTAGGTGTGTAGCGGACATAATCACATATAGTCGTCATTTGTCCGTCTCTTTCTTAGTTTAAACAAATTAACTACAGAAACAACGGTCGAGCCCAGTAATAAATTGAATGAAAATTCATATTATGCCATGAAATCATCCCATCAGCAATAAACCGAGCACAATGTTCATAATGAAATTGCTACGGAATATTAAATTGCCATGAAATGTATTACGGCACTGGAATAGTCCGTGACTTCGTCTAGTTTCCATAATGTTTTCAAGCTTAACGAACAAAGTACATACCTACAGATACTTTTAAAACGGGATCGTAACTGAAACTCGACTATCCGTCCGTCTCACAGTGTTTTCGAAACCAAAAAATAATGACATGTACTTTATTAACAGTTTCATAAAGATTAAATCAAAATACATGCAGGAGTAGAATTCCCAATTGTCTAGTCACAAGTGTGTCTAAATCCAGAGGCAATATTTTTTTTAGGAACAATAAAGATATTACCTTAAACATAAGCTAACGATTATAAAACATTGTCCACAGATTATTCGAGGAGAACAAGGACCTTTTGGACATGTTCGAGAAATTCCGCCAGTGCCGGACTCGCGAGGAGCAGATCAGCTCCATGGAGCTGGCGGAGCACGCCAACAACGTGATGAGCACCCTGGACGAGGGCATCAAGGGGCTGGACGACCTGGATAACTTCTTCCAGTATATACACCAGGTCGGCGCCAGCCATAGACGGATACCGGGGTTCAAGGTCGAGTACTTTTGGGTGAGTGTCAAGTGATGATGTGATGAAGTACTTTTAAATAAGGCTGCCATCCTACGGACTGCATCGTTGTTACGTCCGATCGTGTTTAGTCATGATATCAATATTCAGTGCTTACTCGTACAGTCGCGACTTCATCTATACGCGGTCACTACAGCCGTGTGGTGTCGACGCACACTGTCCATCGCATGTGGTAAGACCGGACTAAGCGGAGCGATGGCAACACGTCCATACAAATAATACCGCAATGGAGTGCCGCGTCGCGTAGTTCCGCTGCGGCGAAGTTACGCCTAGTGCGGTCCCACCTTAACGCTAATATCTTTGCTCTTCGTACTCGGGAACCTGTCAAACAACTTTTCGTAATCGCGTTAAACATTTTAGTACGACGCCGAATTCCAGTTAAATCACGAAAACGAAAGGAAAATTCATACGAATACTTTAAAATACATAGCGCATGAATGAATCCAATCTAACTAACCTTTCAGTTACAATACGATCATAATGACCTGGTTCAAACAGTTCAAACAATCTGCTGACATAATTACATGGTTTGGAGTAGAGAATAAAAATCCGAATTTTCTTTCTCGTGCGTGACATACCTCAGTTTGCCCCGTATCTTCGTCACGCAAGTGTAAATCCGAGACAATTAAGGAATGTTTATAAATACTGTAAGAGAAGGGGAGAATTGCTACATAAATATCCATAATAGCCTTGTTTGATAGGAAAATATTGCCTATAGTAGGGTTCCCAATCCCAAATTTAAAAAAACAAGGATTTGAAGTTGGAATCAGGACAAATCAGTTTAAAAACAGGACGCAGTAGGTAATAGAGTTGCAACAGTTAAATTGATTATGTGTAGTACAGTGTTCCCCAAACATCGTTCCCCCAAAGCCCGGTAATTTTCACCAAAAATAAATAAGTAGTTAAATATCTCGCAAACGGATACCTAAATCCAAAGAATCACCTTAGCACCATCTCAATATTTTTAAAAGACCTATCTAATGATACCCCACACCACCATCCCCACTTTACGTGTAGAGGAGGTACCAAAAAAAATGTGATTTTATTTTAACACTTTTTGACGATGTTAACACACATATCCATACAAAGTTTCATCTTTCTAGCACTAACCGATTGGACGGTAAGCCGAAGACAGACGGACGGACGGACATCACATGACGAAACCATAAGGATTCCGAGACTTCAACTACGGAACCCTAAAAATGAAAATGAAAATACTCGACCTTATCAAGGCGCTTTAAAAACCCAGGACACTGCAAAACACTGGGACAGGTCCTGGGAAAACAGGACGGTCGGCTACCCTAGCCATAGAGATTCCTTATATACAGGCTTTAGCGATTCTTTCACATACCGCTCGCTGTTTTTATGGAATAAGGTCGGCAAAAGAGTTGATGAACAACAGAAAATGTTGTTTCCATGTTTGGTTAGGTCATTGTCCTAAGTGATCACCCGATTGTCAGACAAGAAAGAAAAAATCCATGCGTCGGATGGGCATGTAAAAAGTCGGTCCTGCCCCTGATCTTTCGCCAGTCATGTCGGTTATCCGTCTCACTAGGTTTCGAGAGTAAAGGAGAGAGTGCTCTTGTGTACTGCGCACACACTTGGGCACTATAAAAATAGCTCCTGCGTAGCTGGCCTGGTTTCAATGAAACCGGCCGCCGTCACCGAAATCGGCGTGGGGAGCTATTTACTGTAGGTATATAAGGCAATCAGGTGTTCAGCCTGCATTGTCCTAGCCAAACTTGGAAACAACATTTTTTGTTGTTCCAACGCGGGAATCGAACCCACGTATTTCGAGTCGAGAGCCAAGCTCTAACCCTCTGGACCACGGAGCGAAGTATGCCACAGTGGCTGTTTAAACTTAACCCCGACGAAATCACGAGATCAGAGGGGTGTTATAAGTTTGACGTGTCTGTCTGTCCATGGCATCGTAGCTTCCAAACGGTTAAACCCATTTTGTTCTAGTTTTTTTTTGTTTGAAAGCCGATTGCTATGATTTATCATCATCAACTCACTCACAACCTGACATCTTTGGGGTTACTTTTATTTATTTGTTATAATGAATTATGCTCAGAGAGTGAGACTTTTGCCCCAGTAGTTTATATTAACTGTCTGTAGTTTGCCTGAGAATACTCCAGTTTCAACGGAGTTACGAAAACAAATAACTAAAGTGCAGACTCCTATAAAGTTATGTTAAACTAGTCTAACTAAATCTGTACAAGAAGGCACGAGTAGAGAATTTATCACATTCAACATTTAGAAAAAACTAGATTAAAATCGGTTCATCCGTTTCGAAGCTACAATGCCACGGACAGACACATAGAATGACAGATATGTCAAACTAATAATAAACAGACCGGTTTCCGGCGGGAGTTAAAAGACCGCAATTTTTTCTTTGAAATATGACAAAGTCAATTTAACCCAAAATTTTTGTTTCAGAAAATCGAAGCGCCGTTCCTCGCCGCGGTCGAATCGACCCTCGGCGACCGTTACACGCCCAACGTGGAGAACATTTACAAAATAACCATTAAATTCATCCTCCAAACCCTCATAGACGGGTACGAAAAAGCTGGGAATAAAACAACGTGAGCTAATATTTAAACTTTGTGGATTTTATCATTTTGAATCTGTGTGCTGAGTGCGAGTTTTTGTCACTCAATTATCACTACTCGCTTTGAAGAAGTTAACTAGTTTGCCACTAGGGACGCTGTTTCGATGCCATACAAATTGCAGTTAACTTCTTAACGGCGAGCAGTGACAGAAACTCGCATTCCGCTCACTATTACTGTTGCTTTCGATGGATCCTTCCCTGGTGATACTAGTGCTACAGCACCAAAGACTTTCCTAAATCAGTATTTTATACAAATCTATGCGAATAAGGAACTTACTTTTCTATGTCTATCGTTAAATATGACAAGTGTATGTTAAGGTGAACTATAAGCCCAAAGTTTTAAACTGTGAGTTATTTGTGAGAACATTTAAAATGAATTGTGAAATGTCTCATGTATAGTGTTATATATTTTCAAATATTGTTTTGTGATAAAGCTTTTTATTAATTTGTTATATTTATTTTATTGTTTTTAAATTTATGTATATTATTATAGTGTATGTAGTAATTGAATTTTAACATGTCATTACTGATTATGCTTTTTGATTGTTATATTGAATAATGGGTTTTAAAAACTAAATATCTTTGATTATAATTGCTTTTAAGCCTGCTATTGTAAACGTATCAATTATGTCTAATTAGTATGTCAATTTCATTATAATATGCAACATGTATTTACTGTGAATAATAAGATGAAATGTATAGTCGTTGTTTTAAATGTACGTCTTGAGATAAAGCTGCATTGTGTAATGTGTATCTACATAATATTTTAGAGCCCATATTAAAATCCATTCTATTTTTAGACGGTTTCAACATACTAGTTACGTAGAAACTGTTAATCAATCTCTGCTAATAAGTAACAATTTAATATTTAGTAATCTGACAGCAGTGCAGTGCAAAGAATATTTGAACCTTTCCCTTTTTAAAATACACTGGCCTGCAAAAGAAATTACACTTTTAAAATTTAATTTTTTTTCAAAACTGAGCAGTTGAGATTTCAAATAAAAAAACCTTTTACTGCCATATATTATCAGCTTGCTACTAGTTTCAGAAGCCTAATAAGCTTTACAAATAAAATGTTTAAAGAAAAAAATTAAAACTGTACTTACCTACTTAGTACTTTCTAATGCAGACCAGTATATTTTAAACTATTTCAAAGTTTTAAGGTAGATGAAGCGTTAAAAATACAGTATACTAGGTACTCAATACTATTTTTATAACTGTCTTTACTCACAATGTGGCTAGTAATTTTCATATCTCTTGACTGAACTGTGACCCTAGTACGCTTTGAAATATATGTGTGAATATATGAAATCCAGATTTTATGGATGCTCGAAGCCAATTACGGATATTTTGGGCATATTATGATCTGAGGCTGAAAAAGAATTAAAAATTTCGAATATTTTCCTGCTGCTCTGCCCGCGTAAATATACTATCGGGTATCCCACGAAAATACTTTACTTTTCCGGTATAAAAAGTAGCATATATTTTAATCCAGAGCCTTAACTACTACCATACCAAATTTCATCAAAATCCGTTTAGTAGTTTTTGGCGTGAAAGAGTATTTAGTTATTAGAGAATTTTTTAATTATTTTTCCGTCTAAACGTCTTGACATAAGTAGATTACAATATGTCCAAAATATCCGTGGCTGAGTTTGAAGAACCATATAATATAGATGTAGTCTTGTTTCGAAGTATGTTGGACGGTTCCTGACTTTTATCTCATAGGTAACGTTATTTCACACTTGCATTTTAGGGTTAATTCTATCTCATTAATTATTTTTATCCTCCGACAAAAACAGAGGGGTCTGTGTGTGTCTGCTCGTGGCATCGTAACGGTTGAACCTATTTTTTTTTTGTTATAAAGCTGACATGTTCGAGAGTGTTGGTAACTATAATTCATCATCATCAGCTCGCTCATTGCTTCATAATTCGGGGGTTACTTTTTAATTTAGTTTTTTTTACATGTTTATTATTACATATCGTTTTCTAATATGTAAAACATATGGCTGACCTTTAAATATTATTTTGTGGACTCAACGAGCAAACAGATATCCTGATGGTGAACGATTACCCGCAACGTCAGAGCTAGCACTAGTAACCGCCTCCTTTTTTGGAATTCGGTTAAAAGAAGTATAATAATAATTTTCTATAGTCATCAATACAATCAATTACAATTTCTGCATGTGAAGCAACAATGGAAAGAAGCAATTTCTTTCAACTTTATTAGAACATTTTCCAATAAAAAAACTTCATGTCATTAGAGAAATTGGTATTGATTTCCTTAAACTCGATATAACCTTCGAGGAGGTTCCAAGGTAGTGTTCGCAACATCTTTGAAATGAAATAAAGTAGGTAATTATTTATGACTAGATGTTTACCTAGATTTCGTACGCACAAAAGGAAATCTCGCGGAAACCGTACATTTTGCCGCGACACAAAGCCTATGTCCTCCCCCGTGGTCTACCATATGTCTGTATCAAATTTCATCAAAATCGGTCCTGTAGGTTAAGATCTTTTTTTTTCTAGTGTGTATATTTATTTAATTTCACAGAAATAAACACATATCATGTTTTTAGCCGGGAGCCAAATAGATAGGTTTCTACACTTTACTTTTACAAATTAAAAAACCCAACCAAAAGGTGTCCTGACACATGTCTAAGGAGGGTTCCGTAACTATCAACGCGCATTAGGTTTTTTTCAAATTACTTCAAAAGTTATTGTCCGATATCGTTCTAAATAATTTTTCTAAAGAGTATTTACAAGATATATGTCAGCATGAAAAATTGCAATTTTCTCAATCTCATACTTTGAAAATGTCAGGGGGGGGGGGGGGACCAACTTATAAGCCACTTTGGAGGCCGATTAATCAAAATTGGTTGACTTTGTAAAAAAGTCATGTATGAAACCTTGATTTTATTTTAAAATGCCTATTCAACAATATCCCACACGATGGGGTAGAAAGAAAAAATAATTTTCACTCTCACTTGTATGGAGAGCCACACCTAAAATGTAAACTTATTATTATTTTATGATGCCAGAACCGAGATCTATACACAAGTCTTTAACTATACTAAATTTCATTAATTTATATTCATAATTACAGACACTAGAGGTGCAGACAGACTGACGGACAGAGCGAAACTATAAGGGTTCCTTGAGTATTACAGAACCCTAAGAATCGTAAGATAGGTTTTACAGTCATCTAGAATTTCTAGTCTATTTTTGTAATCCTTCGTTATATATTAATGTTAGATGGGGCAAGATACATTTTATTTTATTTTTGTTTGTACGTCAAGGGGAACATACTTAATGTTCAGAGCAAATAATTGTATGATATTATGTCACCGTAAAATTATAATACCGTAAGTAGCATAAGTTCGACGAATCAGCGCGTGAGGTGCGTTCCGCCGCATGCCATTTCACAATTAGACGGATTCTTTCCGATATATTATATTCTAACGATGCGTTAAATTCCAAGCAGTATGTTTAGGTTCACAATCTTTCGACATTTTGCAATCTCGCTAGTTATATTACAATCTTACGGTATTTAAATTACGCTTTATGCCATGATCATTTTAGACCGTGGACAATTTTGCGCCATCTGACGAGCTATTTCAATAAAAAAAGGATTTGCGAAGCCTACTTCTCAATTCTCATATTAAATACTTTTTATTTTTCACTTACATATTTACTCAGGTAAATATTTTCTTTTTTAATTTTTCTAATCGTGAGGCCACACTAAGGTAATGGTGGTTACCATTAAAAGATGGCGATCATACTTAAAATTTCCTCTTAGTGTGGCCCAAGGATTAGAGACACATAGGCTGTTTTAGACACAATGTAATGCCCGTTGTGCAGCACTACGGAAATGTTTGTTATAGGACTAATTTTAAATGAGTGTTTGTACGATAGTGTTAATCGATGTACTTAAGTGTTCATTTCGTTATAAATAAAATATATTATTTAAAATGTATTTCGTTTTCATCAAACCCTTCCTCGAAGATAACTTACCTCCATAGATAAATGATTGGTC
The DNA here is from genome assembly GCA_963565745.1 of Phengaris arion. NCBI lineage: Eukaryota > Metazoa > Arthropoda > Insecta > Lepidoptera > Lycaenidae > Phengaris > Phengaris arion. Next base: position 16,602,076 of record OY751449.1, on the reverse strand, counting down.
TCGGCGCTCGACAAGATACCGCGCTATCTAACAACAGCAGCTCTGTGAATGCGGCAACTCATTATTGTAGTGTGGATTTATAATATCATTGTGTGTAAGACAATTTCTAGTGTGCGTGAATTCGATAATTATCTATGCTTACCTCCTAATTCCTATACCAATCAAGTACCCATTTTTTTTAATATTCTACTTAGTTGTCATTGAATTTAATTTATAATTTACTAGATGTTGCCCACGACTTTGTACGCGCAAAAGGATATCCCGCGGGTACCATGCACTTTGCCGCGATAAAAAGTACGACTACGACTTTGCCGTGGTCTGTGCCAAACATCATCAAAATCGGTCCAGTAGTATATTTCCTTTTTATGACATTAGTATATTATATAGGTTACGTCATGTTTCTAGAAAAATTCGTAAAATATTTTTATTTTAATGGCTACGTCTGCTACCGCGTCCGGTGGCCAGTTACAACCTTTTTATATATTTTGTTAATTCAGCACAAAAATTAAAATTACTTTACATACTTTTGACGAAACCCTGAGAATGTGAAACTTCTCACAAAGTGTACATAATTCCTTAAACTAGTAAGTTATGTACTTGAGAGAATGTAGAGCTTACTCAAGACTTCATTACTCTAAGGGTCTAGTCACACCGAAACAAAACGCGACGCGGCGCTACATTTATTCAGTACACAAGAAGGTACCCGTTGCATTGCAAAAGTTTGTATTGTGTAGTGAATAAATTTTAATTTTGAATAACATTCTTAAAAATTCCACGCCGCGTTGAGTATCAGTGTGAGCTGACCCTACATTAAACAGAAAAGGAATGCATATTAATGACGCAGTCTTATACATTTCTATTATAAATAATAGTTTGGCGCATAACTATGGTACAATATCGACAAAGTTCCTGCTCGACCAGTTTCTAAGCACTTTCCTTTGCACTAGGACGCCTCAAAATATTTAAACACAAAGGAAGTGACCGCAACGGAGCTGTTCATCGGAGCTGTTAACTGATTTTTCATGTTATGCCTGGTCGAGCGGCAACTTGTTCGATAGTACCTAGTGCTCGACCTATTGCACCCACTGCAAGGATTTTATAGCTGGTTACATTGGTGATGATGATGATGACAGTAGATCTTTACGTAATTCAAAGGCCTCCATTGCCAATAGTTTGCATTGGAGACCTATTTAAGTGACGCACGAGACGTCCTTATTACCACGCTGTAAGATCTATTATGTGGATAGAAAACCGAAATTAGTAACGTGCCTCGCCATAATGTCGACTGATATGGACTGCATTATCATACAATTGATGCGCGCGTCATAAAAATGATTTAGTTAAGTTATAGTGATGTGCTTTGTTTTTTAATTTGTCGATAAAATCTAAAATCAACAACAAATAAATCACGTTTGTTGTATGGGAGAGCTCCTCTTAAATATTTATTTTATTCTATTAGGGTTACCGTTAAGGAGATACAGCCTGGTGACAGACAGACGGGAGGACAGACAGACAGAGATATAGACAGCGAAGTCTCAGTAAAAAGGAACCCGTTTTTACCCTTTGTGTCCGGAATTCGAAAAATTTGTGACTTGACTTCAGACATTTTAGAAATTAAAATTCCATAACAAAAGCTGCATAATACTTTTTAAATACGATAGCTTATATTATAAATCGAGAAAATCCTTACAAAAGCGTATACATAATTTTTATAGCCGTACTATAAACACTTACAAACAGCTAACAGCAACTTTGTTAGATATTATGATAATGAAATAGGTAGATAAAAAATAAATACCTACTCTTTTTTCTCCTATAACAGTAAAATTGGAAGTGTATCGAACAATAAACATTTAAAAATTATCGTCAAGCCTACAAATAGCTTTACAAGTCACGATGTCGCTTTTAACGTTTTATCGATAATTAGTTCTGTACACAACACTAGTTAATATACAGTTCTAACGTACTTTGTCACTGCACTAGTCGAAAAACTTGATTTTATAAGTGAAAACATTCGAGTTCTAAGTAATTAAGATAATGGTCGTAGATCACTTACAAACAGCTTAGTAAACGCACGTTAAATTAGTGAAAATAGATTTTGAAGTGAAAAAGACATAAATTATTGCCAGAGTTCTAGAAGTGACAACTGAATTTGCCAAAGACATTCCAAATTTTAATTTACAGATAGTGAAACTAAAAAACTGACTAGAGGCTGGCAGAAATTAAAAAAATATATTTTTTGCGTGACTTGCCAGTTAGAGAATGGGTTGTAAATTATCACAGCTGGCCAGTTCAGAGTTTGCCCATGACCCCTTCGACAGACCCCCTCCGCCGACGGACCCCCGATCACCCTTGACCGCGAAGCAGCAGTATTGCATGCTGGCGTCGTGGAAAGGAATCTACAGACAGATAGAAAAAACTGGAATAATCTTGTTCGTCAAGTAAGTACTAACTACAAAAAATTTGCCTAAAAATTATTTCCCTTTAATATTAGACAGCGATTTCAATTTAAAAAAATACTTTACTATGTGCCAATTTTACCAACGCCTGTCAAAGATAATTGCTGATTAAATAGTTAAAACTTTACGCATGCTTATGCGTGCACTCACAAATCTGCATGCTGGTGTAGGTATTTTTTCGCGGGATATCACTAGATATAATATTAATTAAATTGTTGATTAAATATCATGTTATCTTTCCGTTCTTCCTATTAATGAAAGACAAGGCATAATAATTTAACAAACGATTAAGAGGAAACATCAAGGGCTAGAGAAATGAAAAATAGGTATTTGTAAAATCTATTGCTGTCCCGCAGTGCCCGAACAAGCTAGCTATCAACGTGTGAGAGTGCGATAGAGACAATTGTAACTTGAAAATTGAACTGAAAATGTCTATTAAAAGTACAAAAAAAACAACGATTCGTAGTCCCCTGAGTCCTTCTCTAAACTTCACCGATTTAAGTACTTGTTTCATTAACAATGCAAAAAAGGCTTGAACTGTGTTCCTGTGTTTTCATTTTTTTATATAATTTAGTCAAATTTGTTTTCTGGATGTTTGAACACAGCTGAAAATCTGGCCATTTTTTAAGTTTTTAAACGTATATCTCTTTTAATAATTAATTTATAAAAAAAGGTGATCATAGAGACATGTTAATAATAAAAGTAGTATCCATAAATATTCAGGAAAAAAAAACTCTACCGGCATTATCCAGGGAGGAAACAGTATAACAGTAGCATACGTTTGTATGCTTTTAAATACCTTGAGTGGCCCTTCTGTTTCCTCTTTAAAGGTAGCATTTCGTTCTTAGCGACCGCGACTTGAGACCATGACCAGCGATCCAGAGAACCAGTCAATCTGGTTCTGTTGCCAAGCCCTCCTGTCGCGCGACGCGGTCGCGGCAATTGTTGAGTGCTCCATAATATAAATTTCAACTACAAATTACAATGTTTATTATTTTATTGCAAATAATTTTGTATTTTGGAACATTCTGTTTAAACTAGTTGGGCTTTCGTTGCAGCAAAACATTATTTGAAATATCAGGGACAAAGCACAAGTTAAAAAGAATCACAAACATATATTCATTTGACCAGGATTCGATCCCGAGACATCAATTTGCCAACAACGCGAAAAATCCAACGCTAACGCGAGAAATCGCTCATATCTTTTAATTTACGCGACGAAAGAAAGAAAAAACATATGTAACTTAAGAATGCGCAGTTTCACAGGGATAAGACCAAGCTAGATCGATTTTTCTCCCCCAAATTCTCTGCTAAGGATCTCATACAAAAAGGCCCATCACTTCAAATCAAACACATCAAAAGATCTACCGAAGGGCTGATCTCTGTTTTACGAGCTATTAGGATCCAACGCGCAGAAGATATTGCTTATAATGACAACCTCTGTGGCTCAGTGGTTCAGAGCGTTGGTGCTCAAGCCGGGGGTCGCGGGCAGGGACCGGAACCGCTTTCCCTTTTAAGGGTTTTATCAGGGTTTTTGGAACGGCTGAATATTTTAAGTTGATTAAAAACCCTATGATTTGATGTCCCATTCGTTCCACTTACCATTTAAAATGGTAACCTTTTTAAGGGGTAACCCACAAACAATTCAAATTGTTACCAATTCACAAAAAAACCCTTATGAAGGGGTAACCCTTTACAAAGAGGTTACACATATAAAGCGCTTTCCTGCCTCACATCTCAAGCGAGTTTCGTATTTATGTGTACTACGGTAACTCCTTTTTGCTGTACACGAAGGCGCGGCGTCGGCGCGTGGTACACAGCACATCAAACGTCGCGCCGCCTATTCATTCGAAAGTACGCCTTATTAGTATAGTAGTACAATCTTTGTTGTTTGAAATGCTCGCCGAACCGCCTGCCACCCGCCGCCGTCGCACCCCCTGTGCACTGCTCGCTGTGCACGTTGCGAACTTGTTGACACTTGTTAGTTGTTTGTTTTTGTTGCATCATTCTTTGATTAATTCCGCGCGGGCGCAATCCAAAAAATATTTTCCATTTCTCGTGGTTTTTCATTCATATTTTATTTTACTATGCCTCCACCAAAAAAAGATGCAGTTCATAGATATTTTGATTATGAAGAGACTAATAGTAATAATCACAGCCAGTGCCGGCTATGTAAAAAGAAAAAAAGGTAAGTACATATTCCACTACTAATAAATATACTTAGTGCTTATTTAGGTACTGTCGAACTCGCCACGCCGGTCGCCTCGGTCACGCCAGGCAGTATTCGATACTATACTAGAATTATTTTAAGCAATTTTGTCCAACGGTTGCAGAAAAAAAGTTTTTAAATCTATTTTTTTATGAAATTACCACTTTTCATCACAAATCTGGCTGTAGTTTCGACCAAAATTAAAAATGTTTAACTTTGTTTCCTGTAGGCTGTATATGTATGGCACGTTATCGGGTTAAAAGACTTTGACCAGTGGTCCCCAACCTTTTTTTCATACGGGCCACAAATATGTTTTGGTCTTGGTGTCGCGGGCCGCAACAAAAATTTTTTAGGGTTAAAAAATAACGTTCTTCAAATTAACGATTTAAAAGTGGAAAAAATTTTCGACTTTTCGAAAAATTTTCACGACTTTCACGACGACTTTACATTATTTTGCCGGTGGGTGTGAATTTCAAAATAGTTTAACATCACGCGGGCTACAGATAAAGTCCCGGCGGGCCGCATGCGGCCCGCAGGCTGCGGGTTGGGGATAGCTGACTTTGACGGTACTAGTCGGCGAGACGCGGCACAGTGGTTCCAATTCCAAAATTCGTGGACATAGACCCCGAAGTCGAAATTTCGACTTGATTTTTTTTTCTGTGATAGAAAACAACATTTCAAACAACTTTTACTTTTGCACAATTCTTCGAAAAACTTATATTTTTCAAGATATAAAATAAATTAAAAAAAATTGTATGGAGAAAAACACATTTTATTTTTTTTCTTCAACTGCCGTAGTTTGCGGGGTGTTTTGAGGCATAGGCGTATTAGATAAGGTGACAAGGAATATAAAAATAATTTTATTTGGTCTCGCAGAGTGCGGCCGCGCAAGAAAATTAAGTTTTTTTTTTTTTTATGAAAACGCTTTTTTTACAAAAAATGAAATGTTTTTCGTAATGTTGTTCTTCTTTTTTGTATTTTTACTTTTAATTATATCATCTAAGAGTGAAATATCCTATCAAATACTATAAAAACTGGTTTTTGTTGAAAAATTTAATTTAATTTTATTCATTATTTTTACAAAGTTAAGACCTTTTTTAGGAATGATTTGTTACTTGTTAGCAGGATTAAACGTCTGTTTAGTTAAAGAAAATGCTATATCATAACAAGAGGGTCTGAAATGTTTTGAGACTCTATAAACATTACTTCTTCTTCTATAACATCATCAACATCATCGTTGTGAAGTAATTGAACTGCTTCAGGGTGTAAATTATGATGCGATAATTTGAAGAATTTAGGTCTAATATTGGAAATGTGTGGATCAGAGCTAATCAAAAGACCTTGAATAATATCTTCGTTCGTCTGGATCCTTCCTATTTTCCGTGTATGTCCCTCTATTACTTTTCTGAAATCCTTATTGCTAGCTTCTGATGCTTCTTCTGATAATATACGAGGGCGGGTCAATAAGTCCGTGACTTTTGGAATAAAACACAGATTTTTTGATAAATAAATCATTTTATTTTTCAACGTAGTCCCCCTTGAGCTCTATACACTTTGTCCAACGCTTCTCCAATTTTTTTATCCCTTCCAAAAAATATGATTTGTCGAGGTCCTCAAAATAGGCCTTTGTTTGCGAGATGACTTCATCATTGGAGTCAAATCTTTTTCCACCGAGCCATTTTTTCAGGTTTGGGAACAAGAAGTAGTCACTCGGAGCCAAATCTGGAGAATAGGGTGGATGTGGGAGCAATTCATAGCCCAATTCATGGATTTTGGCCATGGCAACTGCACATGTGTGCACCCTTGCATTGTCTTGGTGAAAAAGAACTTTTTTCTTGGTGGCCAAATGAGGTCGGTTTTTTTTCAAATCCTCATTGAAGCGGTCCAATAAGTTGGCATAATATTCCCCATTAATTGTTCTTCCCTTTTGAAGATAGTTAATGTGGATTATCCCACGTGCATCCCAAAAAACAGTCGCCATAACTTTATTGGCTGACAAACCCACCTTGGCCTTCTTTGGCCCCGATTCACCCTGTAACCCACCAAACCGAAACCGAAACCGAAACCCACTGTTTTGACTGTTGTTTGGTCTCTGGTGTGTTGTGATGGATCCATGTTTCGTCCACGGTTACAAAACGGCGCAAAAACTCCTCCATATTGTGATTAAACAACGCCAAACCTTCCTGTGAAGTTGTTACACGATTGCGTTTGTGGTCGACTGTGAGCAAACGCGGCACCCATCTTGCGGAAAGCTTTCTCATGCCCAAGTGATCATTCAAAATTGAAACCACTGAGCCATGCGAGATGCCTATGGCTTCCACAATCTCTTGCACTTTCAATCTTCGGTCGGCCAACACCATATTGTGAATTTTTTCGATTGTTTCGGGTGTAGAGACCTCAACTGGGCGTCCAGGACGTTCGGCATCTTCAGTGCTTGTACGGCCACAACGAAATTCAGTAAACCACTTTTTTACCATTGAAATCGATGGTGCAGAGTCCCCGTAGTATTTATCAAGCTTAGCCTTGGTCTCGGTAATGGTTTTTTTTCGCAAAAAATAATGCTTAATAAGCACACGAAATTCACTTTTTTCCATTGTTTCCTTAAGTTACTGGATAGTCTGATAAAGATAGCTGTAAAACACAAACTAACTGACGCAGCAAGTTCAAATTTTGATAGGAGTCAACTGACAGATGCCTGTTGACAGGAGTAGTGTTGCTTTTTCAGTAAGGAGGTTAGAAATTCAAAAAGTCACGGACTTATTGACCCGCCTTAGTACCTAGAAAAGGAATTTAATTTCATTAGAGTAAGCCAAAGAATAACAAATCACTATATTATATTAAATAAAAATGAAGTAATATTGGCTTACCTATGGGTAAAACTGAATAATTTTTGTAAATATCAGCACCATGTATCAGAAGTTTGTGGACGCTTGTTGGCATATAATACCAAGGGTAAAGCTGGACGTACTTTTCTGCTGTTTCTCTGCAGTATAATCTGAAGGCCTCAATATTTATCGACTTTCCTGAAGATATGGCTTGTAGAATCACGGAAAATCGGAATATTAAGTTTTCGTCAATTCCTGTGATTCTAGATGACCTTTTATAGTCATCAAAAAATCGCCTTGCAGTGTTTCCATCGTTTGTAGTTCCAAAACCCTGTCAATTGAAGAAAAAAATAGTTAATCATAGGCTTAAATTATAAAAATAAAAGCTAATCAAGTAAAAAAAGCATTCAATTCGCAAATGAGGTAGGTACCTGTATCACAATATCGATTAGTAATCTGGTTTGCTCACGATATTCTTGTTGTGTACACTCTTTCTTGGCTTTTTTCAATGTCTGGTCTCCAGCACGAGCACTCCATTTCTTGAAGTCCATATTATACGATATGTGAAGAAGACACTCCATACACCGAATTCTCATATGGAGTGAGGATAGACCATACTCGTAAATTTCTTCACGAAGTGACTTTTGAGCCAAGACATCTAGTTTATTCATTTGACTTGGTGTTGCCAAGCAAATGGGGCATGTTGCTTGCGATGGAACATCTGCTATTGTGTTTACCACTTTCCCATCAATCATCGTCATATGCAGTTCGTGGGATATCTCCGCATTATTATAACGCGTGGGAGTCAATTCTGCAATCGCTACCTTCATATCAGACTCTTCAGCTTTTATGAAATCTGAAGTTTCCGTTGAGAAGGTGAATTTGACTGGTCGACAGTAATAAGTTGAACAAGGAGCTGGATTCTCCCAAACAATCAACTCATTTCCATCTACCAGTCGAAGTGGGACGACACTGTTCATGACGTATATTGTACTCGGAAGCCTCTAGATTCCACCGTTGTTTATAGATACTCTGTGATGAGGAGCCGTCAAGACCCCACTTTCATATCATTTTTAACCCTTCATCATCTATGACCGGGTATACAAACTTTGCACTATCCGGTCATAGTCGATGTTTGTTCAAAATATTTTTATTGCGGGAGTTATTACAAATAGTAGGAATTTCTAAATAGAACGTAATGTGGACCGCTAAGACCAACCTCAACTCCATTTGAGCCCCCAAAGACCCTGCTTGGACCCCCAAGACGTTTAATCCCGCCAACAAATCCTCTAAGTAACAAATCATTCCTAAAAAAAGTCTTAACTTTGTAAAAAAATGAATTAAAATAAAATTAAAATGTTCAACAAAAACCATTTTTATAGTATTTTATGGGATATTTCACTCTTAGATGATATAATTAAAAGTAAAAATACAAAAAAGAAGTAAAACATTACGAAAAACATTTCATTCTTTGTAAAAAAAGCGTTTTCATAAAAAAAAATTAAACTTAATTTTCTTGCGCGGCCGCACTCTGCGAGACCAAATAAAATTATTTTTATATTCCTTGTCACCTTATTTAATACGTCTATGCCTCAAAACACCCCGCAAACTACGGCAGTTGAAGAAAAAAAAAAATGTGTTTTTCTCCATACAATTTTTTTTAATTTATTTTATATCTTGAAAAATATAAGTTTTTCGAAGAATTGTACAAAAGTAAAAGTTGTTTGAAATGTTGTTTTCTATCACAGAAAAAAAAATCAAGTCGAAATTCCGACTTCGGGGTCTATGTCCATGAATTTTGGAATTGGAACCACTGTGCGCGGTGGCGGCGTGTATCAAAGGATTTGTCGACTCTTTCTGATTCGTGGCGTCGGCTCTGCCCACTCGCTCACTCGCTGCGTACCCGCCTGTTAATTCGTTTTTTCGTCACTTGTCAGTGCGTCAGTTGGTGCTCGAGCTTGTGTTTTTTTAGACGTGCGGATAGTGTTGGCGCATAGCAGTGCCATACACGCATGTTATTTACATAGTTGGATAGCTTATTAAATGTAGATTATGGGGATACAAATAACTCAATACCGACAATAAGGTCCCTTCACGCTGATAATGACACAAATATCTACTTATACATAAGTAGATACATAAGTAGATACATAAGTAGATAAATATCTACTTATGTATGCTTTGTATGCTCGTTTTACGGCTTGCTTAGCAATAAGTAGATAGGTAATTATTAGTGTTCATCACTTACTTTCAAGAGCACGGCGAATACACTCCTTTAGCTCCTCAGTTGCCTACATCATTAAAAAATGCTCACTTTAATCACAATACATCACACGATCACTAAACTAGTACTCAAGCTACTACTAGCTACTACTAGCTACGCTAGTAACAAGCACTGAGTTGAGCGATCTGCGAGAGACGCGAAGAAACTAAATTGCCAACTAATATGAAATACCAATCACAAATCAGAACCAAAAATCGGACGTGTGTGGGGATAAAATCCCTTGAATAGCGGAAACCCAAACCAGGAAGCGCTTACGTTTTCTTTAGGGTTTCCCAGTTCATAGGGTTTATTAAGCGCTTAACTTACTTGAAGGGGTAACCCTTTCAAAGGAAAGCGGAAAGCCAAATACTGCTCGAACTGGGTTAAGCGCTTACCCTGTTTTAAAGGGGTAACCCTTTCTAGAAAAGGTTAGCGGTTAGTTTTTCGATATTGCTTAAATATCCCCTTTAAAAGGGTAACCCTAATAGCTGGGTTATCTTATAAACAGTGTTTCCTTAATTTTGGGATATTTTGTTAAAGGATTATCTATTTAAAGGGTATTCATATTAAGCCGCTTGTCGGTCCCTGGTCGCGGGTTCGAATCCCGCCGAAGGAACAAAAATAGTTTTTCTGTTCCCGGGTCATGGATGTGTATTAAATATACCTAATATATACACATCCATATAATAATAATAAATATATATTATATAGTATTAAAGTATTAAATATACTTCCCGTTTTCTGGTACCTGTAACACAAGTTCTTCGGATACTTAGCACGGGGCCAGATTGACGTGGTGTGAAGCGTCCATAGATATTATTACAGTAGGTAGGTTTATTTGAGAACCGTTCACTGCCACAAAAAGTAACCTATGTACTAAGGCGGGTCAATAAGTCCGTGACTTTTTGAATTTCTAACCTCCTTACTGAAAAAGCAACACTACTCCTGTCAAGAGGCATCTGTCAGTTGACTCCTATCAAAATTTGAACTTGCTGCGTCAGTTAGTTTGTGTTTTACAGCTATCTTTATCAGACTATCCAGTAACTTAAGGAAACAATGGAAAAAAGTGAATTTCGTGTGCTTATTAAGCATTATTTTTTGCGAAAAAAAACCATTACCGAGACCAAGGCTAAGCTTGATAAAAACTATGGGGACTCTGCACCATCGATTTCAATGGTAAAAAAGTGGTTTATTGAATTTCGTTGTGGCCTTACAAGCACTGAAGATGCCGAACGTCCTGGACGCCCAGTTGAGGTCTCTACACCCGAAACAATCGAAAAAATTCACGATATGGTGTTGGCCGACCGAAGATTGAAAGTGCAAGAGATTGTGGAAGCCATAGGCATCTCGCATGGCTCAGTGGTTTCAATTTTGAATGATCACTTGGGCATGAGAAAGCTTTCCGCAAGATGGGTGCCGCGTTTGCTCACAGTCGACCACAAACGCAATCGTGTAACAACTTCACAGGAAGGTTTGGCGTTGTTTAATCACAATATGGAGGAGTTTTTTAACCGTGGACGAAACATGGATCCATCACAATACACCAGAGACCAAACAACAGTCAAAACAGTGTCTTTCTAAGGGTGAATCGGCGCCAAAGAAGGCCAAGGTGGGTTTGTCAGCCAATAAAGTTATGGCGACTGTTTTTTGGGATGCACGTGGGATAATCCACATTGACTATCTTCAAAAGGGAAGAACAATTAATGGGGAATATTATGCCAACTTATTGGACCGCTTCAATGAGGATTTGAAAAAAAACCGACCTCATTTGGCCAAGAAAAAAGTTCTTTTTCACTAAGACAATGCAAGGGTGCACACATGTGCAGTTGCCATGGCAAAAATCCATGAATTGGGCTATGAATTGCTCCCACATCTACCCTATTCTTAAGATTTGGCTCCGAGTGACTACTTTTTGTTCCCAAACCTGAAAAAATGGCTCGGTGGAAAAAGATTTGACTCCAATGATGAAGTCATCTCGCAAACAAAGGCCTATTTTGAGGACCTCGACAAATCATATTTTTTGGAAGGGATAAAAAAATTGGAGAAGCGTTGGACAAAGTGTATAGAGCTCAGGGGGGACTACGTTGAAAAATAAAATGATTTATTTATCAAAAAATCTGTGTTTTATTCCAAAAGTCACGGACTTATTGACCCGCCCTCGTATTAATCCGGACGCGGCGCGGCGTTTTAAGGATAATGATTTAAAATTGAACTTTATTCACAAAAACACAAAAGATACACGTTCCTTTTTTTAATGAAATGGACCAGGAAACGAGCAGATGAATCGCCTGACAGGAAGCGATTACCGCCGCCCATGGATACTAGCAACACCAGAGAACTTAAAATCCCCAAATCCCGTTGGGCTTCCAGTAACCTCACTTACTCGACAAACCAGAACGCAAACTCTCATATCAAGCCGGTTTTCTGTGTAGCCGTGGTATTTATCCAGCCGAAGCATGCCTGTCCCAACCACGTTTTATGAGAATAATATAATAAATAAGGTCAAATTTAATTTCCGGCCGGGATTTGTTTGTCAAAGGGTTCGTCAGATAAACAACGAATTTAAGGCCCTTTAATAACTTGAAATAATGTTTGAGCTGAGCAAATTTAATTAAGTAACAATTATACAAAAGCCTTTGGCCGGGACTATATGATCCAGAATCCGGCAGGCTCGGGAAACTTCAAAGCACTGAAAATAGAACTCTGCGCCAATACAATAGAGTTGAAAATCGAAGTGTCGAGTGGCCAGCTGTCATACATGACATTGACATTTCACTCGACACTCGTGTGATCAATTTTCAGCTCTATTGCTTTAGCGCAGAATTCTATTTTCAGTTCTCTGAATTTTCTCCGGCCTTGCGGATTCGTCCCAGCCTTAGTAACAACGGTGAGTGTTCTGGTGGTTACGATTTCAAGACTTACCTTAGCAACCGTGGCGAGAGACGCGTCGCTAACGTAGCAACACCAAATGACTAGCACACACTTATTGATGTCACACATCTGCCAGTTACCCGCGATGGTACTTTACTTTAGCATTTTACTGGCAAAACAAATTATGTCACTTTTGTTCTCCCAAAAAATGTTATCTCCACATTTACTATAGTATTCTTATGAAGAGATTTGACTGTTATGTTTTAGCATAGATAAATGATATTAGTCTCGGCGCATGACTAGACAACACTGGCGTACTTGAAAAATGCGGTAACAAATAATAGGTCTTTACCTATGAAATTGCCATTCTGCAGTACTGGCCATTTCAATCGCTCGTCTACGCTTCTCCTGCACGACAACGCGAGACCTCATACTGCACAGCAGACGGTCTCCAAGTTGCAAGAACTGAGGTTGGAAGCTCTCCGTCATCCGCCCTACTCACCAGACCTTGCGCCTACAGACTACTACTTTTTCAAGAATTTGGATAACTTCTTGGCGGGAAAAAAATTCAATACCCGAGAGGCAGTACAAAATGCCTTTGAAGAATTTGTTGCCTCCCGTCCAGCTGATTTCTTTAAAAAGGGCATCAATAAACTGCCACTGCGTTGGCAAAGATGCATTGATTGCATGGGTGATTACTTCGATTAATACAAATGAAAAATACATTAAAAAATTCGTTTAAATATTTTCATACAAAACGGCAATTTCATAGGTAAAGACCTAATTTTACGCCGAAGTCCGAGCTGCCGCGGCCGCCCGAGCCCGCCACATTAAAATCTTCGTGGCAGATGTTACACACAATGATATTATATACTCACACTACAATAATGAGTTGCCGGCCGGGACCAATCATTTATCTATGTACTAGCTTTTAACATATTTACTAAATTGAAACTAAAAATACCTCCATGTGTGAGGACATGGTGTAAAAAATTCGCGCCTACCCCACATTTACCCTAACATAATATTTGTCTCTGGGTAAATACGGACCCTTTTATTGCTCAGCTTAAGGTCCGATGCGTTACCAAATATTATGGGATCCACCACGGTATCATCATCATCAGGTAACGATCAGACGCCTGATAATAAGCGATTACTGCCGCCTATTGACACCAACCAGGGAAGTGCGTTCCCGATTTAAATCCCCATAAAGCACCCTTGTGCCTCCGATTTAGGTTGTAACCACCACACTAGCGTACTGTGGGTTATATTTATAGTATAAACAAAATGGCGTCCAGAGTGTGTCTTAAGCTTACAAAATACAAATGGCCAGCTTTCATGTTGGTGTAATTTGAAAAACTTGATGTTGCCCATTCGTCGAAATTCGCCCATAATAATTCATAAAACCTAGCTAGACCGAATTTTCTCCCCCAAAACTCCCTGCATACTAAATTTCGTGTAAATACTTGCAGCCGCTGGCGAGATTACGATTATAATATATACAAGATAAGTGTTCTTTTGCCTCTTAGATAGAAAATAAATGTTAATTTTGTTATAGAACTGTTTTCTAACAGAAAACAAACACAAACGTCACGTACAACAATTTTGTTACACGTCAACGTGTAACAAAATTGTATCTATAGAACGCACGGTAGTGTGTGTTAATAATCTGCGGTAGTGTGTGTTGACGTTACTTTTATTAATGTTATGTATGTTAAAAAAAAGCTTTCTGCACACCAAACTTTAGTTGTGCCAAATATACATACGTCTCCGTTCGCCCAATTCACGTAAAAATTTACTGGGAAAAAAAAAGACAAAAATTACAAAAATTATACTTAAATATTTTCTTTCTTGTGTTGATATCCAAATACTGAACTATACTTCCTTGACTTTTATTTTAAATTATTAATTGGTATGTTTTCTATTAATAGCTCCCACACCGATTTCGGTGACGGTGGCCTGTTTCATTGAAACCAGGCCAGCTACGCAGGAGTTATGTTATAGTGCCCAAGTGTGTGCGCAGTACACAAGAGCACTCTCTCCTCCTTTACTCTCGTAACCCAGTGGGACGGATAACCGACACGAGATTAGGCGCAGGTCCGACTTTTTACATGCCCATCCGACGCATGGATCATCTTTCTTGTCAGACAATCAGGTGATCAGCCTGAATTGTCCTAACCAAACTTGGAAACAACATTTTTTTTTTTTTTTTTGTTCCAATGCGGGAATCGAACCCACGACCTCCGAGTCGAGAGCCAAGCTCTAACCACTAGATCACGGAGGCTGTTATGTTTTCTATTAGGTATATATTGTATATATATTATTATTATTATTATTTTTTCCTAATTACCTTTTTTTTTTTGTTTATAACTAATTAATTATTATATTTAACTATCGAATTTATCCATTAACTAACATTAATTTTAAGTTTGCTCTTTGGTACCTATGCAAGCGCGCCAAATTATACTACAAAATATGCGAATGAAATAATACGGACCACCAAGATACAGGCTCGTACGGGGTCCACTGCTTCAATCTTTCATGGATCAACTCACCTACATTTTAACACAATATTATAATGTACGCCTAAATATGTAATTTATATGTATTGCATGCAACATAATGTAAACTGTGATTTATATTTGGGACTGGTAAATAAATAAATTTTATTAAAAAAAAGTTTTCGCTCAATAATGACGTTCCCTAGCGCTTAAGAATGATGAGGCCTGTCTTTCAACTTGCGACCAACTTGTGTCGCTGGGCTGAAGTACTAATGATACCGGGCTGTAGTAATCATAACAATCATTTGCTCACACCCATGACCCAATAACGTCATGTTGTTTTTAAGAAACCTAGACACATTTAAATATTTAATACTAAAAACTTGCAAACGACAAATACTTATGCAATTTTTGGGAAGATTACCCTTACCTATTTCAAAATGATAAATGTGATATGATACGAATATTTTTGATCAATTAATTGACAGACATAATAGTTTATTAATTAAAAACATATTTTCGTAACTAGTTTGTCAACATTAACTAATTACTTGCATTGTTATGCAACCCTGGTACTTTTCCAATTATCAAATTCCAGAAGTCGAAACTGTTAGCGCAGTTTGGGGTCTTAAAACTCGGATACGAATTAATAATTCCGGAAATTTATCTGGGAAGGGCGTCCTTTTGAGGGACGACATTAAAATCGTTTGAAATTGGATGGAACTGCTTACTGCGACTTAAAAACAATTGTCAGGCTATTTTGAGTTAAATTTTTAAAAAAAATTAACATTCGACGAAAACGGGCGTTAAAAGTTGAACGTGTCTGTCTGTGTGTAGGTCATGACATGATCGAGAGTGTTCTTTGCAATATTAATCATCATCATCATCAGCTAGCTCACTGCTTAACAATTCGGGGGCTAGTTAAACTTTAAATTTTTTAATTTTGTTTTATCGCCTATTCTGTTGTATAATATAAAAGATTGGTAAAATCAATTACGTATATTTTGGGTATATGGTCTACTGATTACTCATATGTAAAGACATAGAGGCAGAATAATAATTTAAAAACTTCGAATAAAATGTATTTAAATACTAAATAAAGTTACATTGAGCTGTATAAGGCGCTGAGGTCATTAACTTCACAGAAACAGCTGACTTTAAAGCGAAAGCAGTTTTTACCTAAATTATATCAATTCAATCAGCTGTGTGCGGTCATTAGCGCCGTAAAGAACGTATTTTTTTTTAAATTTTTAATTATTTTTCTGCCTAAACGTCTTTGCATAAGCCGAATTTACCAAAATATCCGTCATTGTTTTAGCAAACCTTATATTATATAGAGTCGCCTATTCTGTTACATAATATCTTTATATATACACTATATTATGTTATACTAGATGTTGCCCGCGACTTCCTATACGCAAAAAAGGTAACCCAGCAGGAACCGTACATTTTTTCGCGATAAAAGGTAGCCTATGAAGGACAAGGCAGATATAGAATCCATATCTGAGCCAAATTTCATCAAAATCTGTCAAGTAGTTTCTGAGCCTATTCAATGCAAACAAACAAACAAACTTTTACTCTTTAAAATATTAATATATATGTTCAACGGTAATCTCCATTTACTCTTTATGGTGTATTCGCGTTAAGAAGGCAGTGAATCATGCGTACAAACCTCAAAATTGTCCAATATGCTGTGTAATGTTTATATTGACCAATTAATGCAAGCCATTTAGACATATGTGCGCATGATTCACTGTCTTATTATGGCGAGTCCTCCTACTATTATAAATGTAAAAGTTTGTCTGGATAATGAGGATCTATGTATATATGGATGGATTGATGTATATAATATTATTGTTTCTGGATCTTTCACGCAAAAACTACAAAACGGATTTTGATGAAATTTCGTATGGTAGTAGGTCCAGCCATGGATTATCACATTGACAACTTTCTATCCCCAAATAATTCAGTGTTCCCGTGGGATATAGTTGTGACTACACCAACGTTTAACGTCCGTATTGCTTAAAAGTTAGTATGGCACAGGGATTAAGGAAACATCCTCTATCTATCAAATTCTTTTAACGAAGATATTTTTGATCTTAACAACTTGTCAGTACAAACATTCTTCAAGCCCCTTTCCGCCCCATTAAACTATTTCAATTACGGAAAACTGTAATTAATTTCTGTTCGCCTGCTACATTGTGATACTCGACGTCACAAACAGACATAACTTCAGTTAACTGAACCTTATTATTAAAGTTAATATTGCTTCAGAATATTTGACTTAACCCTTAACCGACGTTAGGTGGTAACGTTGGTCACAGTGACTCCAATGGTTATTGTTTTTTGAATTACTCTGTTGCTATGCGAGTTAGGCGTTTGTGACTCTGTGTACTTTCCCCCCTCCCCCGCTCTGCAGTACACGCTGAGCACTCGACCAGCTTACACGTTTGCGCGCGCTAAAATTACAGGTAATTATATTTTAGTTGCGGTCGTGTTGACCGCTGTTAGGTGGTTATGATATTTTTATGAAATTTTCATAAATTGTTTTTTGTAGGTTAATAATGTCTAGAAGAGAGCTAAATATTGAGAAATGGTTGCAAGAGTCTGATTCGGACACCGAATGCGACGAATATGTGCCGGAACTACCCAATGAAGACTGCAGTGATGTTGAAGACGTACCAGTGGACCATGTAATTGCAGGTGACAGTCTCTCTGACTCGGACACGGAAGTTGATGAGTTGCAACAACAAGATGAAGATGATAGGAACTCATCGCTGATGGAAGATTCATCTACTGACGACGATGTTCCAATTGCAAGATATAGAAATCACTTTGGCAAAAATCGGTTCCGTTGGTCTGCTCATCCACCTACATCGCGGTCTCGAACTTTGTTGCATAATATTATTCAACAACCACCTGGGCTCAAACCTTCCTACAGGTATATTCTGCATGCGAATACAAAACCTATTGATATTTGGCGACTGTTATTTGAAGATGAGATGCTTGATATCATTGTAAAGCACACAAATGAAAAAATACAAAAAATTCGACCAAACTATAAAATTCAAACATGTGTTCAGGATATAGATGTTACTGAACTTAAAGCATTCATTGGTATGCTGTATTATACCGCAATCTTCAAAGAAAACCGCACCCACTATTCATGCTGGTACAGCACAGACGGTTCAGGCAGAGACATCTATCGCTGTATAATGAGCAAAAACCGATTCGAAGCTCTACTCAATTGCCTTCGCTTTGATGACGCAATTATCCGAGATGAACGCCGTAGTAGTGATGCAGCTGCACCAATATCTCAACTATTTTATAAGTTGATAGAAAACTGTAAAAATATATGTTCCATTGGAAGCTACGCTTGTATAGACGAAATGCTGGTAGCTTTTCGAGGTAGATACCGTTTTAAAATGTACATTCCCAAAAAACCTCACAAATACGGCCTCAAGATTATGTGTATAACTGATGCTACCACTGGTTACTTGCTGGATGCGTATATATATTTAGGAAAAGACTCTGATGGCAAAGGTTTACAGACTGAATACCATAGACTGAGCAAACCTACACAGTCTGTATTGAGATTAGTGTCTTCGATAGAAGGATCCAACAGGAATGTGACAACTGACAATTGGTTCACTTCTCTGGAGCTCATGACAATCCTTAAACAAAAACAGCTAACGTTAGCAATATTTTATAGGATGCTGGACATCTCAGCCACAAATGCATATATTATAGGTAAAATGAATAAGGATCAGGCTGAAGTGCGTAGGATTCATTTCATGAAACAATTAGCGGAAGATCTAGTTGAACCGCATTTGGAACGACGCGTGAATAAACTTGGCTTGCATCGTGAACTTCAAGATACTATACGCCGCGTACTGAAGATAGACCAAGTGCTCAACACACCATCAACTAATAACATCGAAATCAACTAATAACATTGAAGTTAGGAAGACTTGTTCAACCTGTGATTAAAAAAAAAACGTAAAACATATCACATGTGTTTTCAATGTAAAAAACCGATTTGCGTCAAGTGCTCGCAAAAAATGTGTAAAAAATGTCGCCAAAAATTGTGAATGTTTACCACTTGCAATTTTACCGAAAATGTGATTTGAGAGTGCCATTATTATTTTTTATTAGTAGATTATATATCTTAGTAACTTAAAATACTTGAGTAAGTTAAGTTTAAGTTTGTATTCCTTACCGATCTCAGATTTTCAAAGATGCCTTTATTTTTTTCTAAAATGTTTAATGTTAATGTTAAATGTTAATTATTATTACTAAAACTAATAATTTTTAGAGTTTGTAAAAGTTGATTAAAATAAAAAAGTCTAAAGTTTATAGCCAATGTGTATTTATTTTCATTTACACTATTATTAAATATTAAAATTAAAAAACAATGTCAGGGGTCACTATGACCGCCGTTAGGTGGTAGTGTTACTCAAAAACACGTTAGGTAGCTAAGGGTTAATTGAGATAAAGAGGGGATAGAGTCAATACACTTGTGAGACTGGACTACTTCAGATTGTCATTTAATTGTAACATGAAGAGGGGTATTTTTTACCCCTCTTCATGTTAAATATTATAGTCAAAATCTTTGTTTTGAAACTGAGGAAAAATTTAAAGAAAAAGCACTTATGTGGGGGACAGTAATTTTTCATAAGATTTTTCCAACGCTTGCTCAGTTCGGACTCGAATAGCAAGGTTACACCGATATAGGCAGAGCGAGGGGTATAAATAAACCACGAGTTTAGGAGAACATTGTACACAAAAATCGGTTTACTATTCTAGCTCGTGGCAATGCCGTATAGAGAGCCTCTTAGTCACGCCTCCTGTGAGTCGATTCACCGTCTCACTTTTACTATCATGTACGGTTATTTTCCGCCGTTTTTCTTATTTACCATAAGGTAGGGATAGTGAAACACATTTTGTGAAACTGTTATTTACTTCTTCCACTTCTTTCCACATATATAAAGCATTACATAATCATACACTTATATAAAGTTACAGATATTCACGTTCAAAGTTGAAAGTACAACCAAATGCCATGTATTTTTATAACTATTTTTGAAATAACTTTTTAACCATTTCCTTTACGATCAAGATTTTTTTTTACTCGATATAAATATATGATATTATATTTACTGTACCAAACACTTTTATCTGTGTACTATAAAAAGAATCATGTTAAAATATGCCACTGTTTTTAAGACATGATCAAAATAAACTTTCGTTCAAAAACAACTATTTTACACTGATGCTATGAAATTAACACTTATCATTTTCACAAAATTTTCACTCTTAGAGTATATAAAAAGTTATTTAACACTATAAAGCGTTAGTATATGCACGCACATGTCATATCACTGCGAGGCCGCTGTTAACACATTGTTGCAATAAATAAGTTACAGTGCAGTAAAACTAATTTGCTAATGGTTTTGACAATCCTCGTTTTTCTATAGAATTTGGCAGACGATGTATGAAAAATGCGGCAGCTTTCGAAAACCATAAGGGTCAGTTCACACGGCAACGCTACGCGGCGCTGCATATATAAGATAGCTATTCAAATTTGATTCACTACACAAAAAAGATACACGTTTCATATGACATCAGTAATGCACTGCGTGTGCGATAGTACATAAGAGATAAATGAAATTCTGAATACTTTAGACTAATTATATTCAGGTTTTACAACTTTAAAATAATTCTCTATAAAAAAAGCCAATTAAAATGTGAGTGTCCACGAGTAGGGTTGTAGGCGTAGTGGTTTTGCGTCGGGTATCGCCGCGAACATTCCCGTGCGTGTGAGTGGGACAAAAGAGCTCCGTCGGGCGCGCTCGTATGGGATCTCGCATATTATGTGCGGCGCTAACGCGCGAACATGCACCCGGCCCTGGAAAGCTCACAGCTTTCCAGCTTCTTCACCAGTATTTGGAGATACCCTTGGCTTGGCTTGATCGTCAGGATTAGGGAGCCAACACACTCGATTGAGAGCGCGGCGGACTACACCTCGGGAAGTAGTAATGTCGGCAACACGGGTAGCGCCATCGGGTCCCGGGAAAGTTCGTTCTACCCGTCCGAGTCGCCAATACAGGGGTGGAGTTTCCTCCCTCAATATCACCATATCGCCGGCTTGCAAATTTCGTTTCCTTATACGCCATTTGGTGCGTGCCTGTAGCTCGGAGATGTATTCCTGGCTCCAGCGATTCCAGAAGTGCTGCTTAATTTGTTCAATTCGCTGGAAACGGTCAAGACGATTGGTATTAGTCTCAAGTAGAGATGGAGATGGCAGCGCCTTTAGCGGTCTTCCGATCAAAAAGTGGCCCGGGGTTAAGGGGTAGAGATCATTTGGGGAAGAACTTAAAGGAGATAAAGGGCGGCTATTTAGGATAGATTCTATCTGAGCGAACAATGTCGAGAGCTCTTCGAAAGTTAAATGAGTATGGCCTAATATACGCGCCAAATGAAATTTAGCAGACTTGACGCCGGCTTCCATTAACCCATTGAAATGAGGCGCGTATGCTGGGGAAAAGCAAAATTCGAGGCCTTCTTTGGTTGCAAAATCAGATAGAGCGTTCGCATTAGAATTTAGGAATTCCTTAATTTCTTTAGCAGCCGCTACGAAATTGCCACCATTGTCGCAATATATTTTTTGTGGAATGCCTCTACGAGCAATAAAACGACGGAGGCATAATATAAAAGCATCTTTAGATAATTCAGAAACTGCTTCTAAATGTATGCATTTATACTTAAAACAAATAAATACGCATAAATAGCATTTTGTAATCTTACAACCACGACCCTTCCGATCCGTGATCATAAATGGCCCAGCAAAGTCAATTCCAACAACAAGGAAAGGGAAATCTGGCGTAATTCTGTCGGACGGTAAATTACCCATTATGTTTTTAGCTATTTCACCTTTAAACCTTCTACAAACATTACAATTTAAAACTATCCGGCGCGCTAAGTCTCTACCATTGATAGGCCAGAACCGCGATCGTAGAGATGCTAAAAGAGCTTGCGGACCAGCGTGTAAGAGCTTGAGGTGTTCGTGTTTGAATAACAGTTTAGTTAAGTGATGTTTCGAGCTCAATAACATAGGATGTTTCATATCAAAACTATAGTTAGAGTCTTGAATGCGACCACCTACTCGAATAACACCGTTATGCACAAATGGGTTAAGTGCCGCAACATTAGATTTAGGATTTAGAGATTTTCCTTTTATTAACAAGGCGAATTCTTTAGAGAACGACTCAGACTGGGAAATATGAATTAGATATAGTAGCCCTTTATGAAGTTCTGAAATTGTTAAAGGACCTGTAATTTTATTTTTTGAGATTTTGCAATTATACGAAAATCTATTAATGTAAGCAAATATGTTTTGTATAGTTTTAAGTTTAGAATATTTTTCAATGTTAAAAATAGAATGATTTAAATTATTATTGTATTCTATTAAATGAACTTTAACCTCTGGTAAATCGTTCGTCTCAATATAAGTCTGAAACTGTGGTAGAGGCCTGAATGGCCTCTACCACAGTTTCAGACTTTCTCCGGTGATGACAGGAACTCCGGTCCAAACCACCACAGATTGCAATTAGCAACTTCCCTAGGATCTACACCGCGTGATATAAGATCTGCAGGATTATTTTTAGTGGAGATATGATGCCATGAAGCAATTTCAGTAAGTTCCCGAATTGCGGCTACTCTATTGGCTACAAACGTTTTCAAATTTATAGACCCGACACGTAACCAAGCTAAAACGATACTAGAATCAGTCCAGTAAGACGTTCTCGTAATTTTGCAACGTAAAGCTTGCGTTACGGTAGAGCATAGCTCAGCTGCAAGTAGAGCGCCCGAGAGCTTGAGACGAGGTATAGTAGTTTAAATAGATGCAGGAGCAACGCGTGATTTAGCGCAAAGTAAATTTACGTGTACCTGACCTTCCGCGTTTGTCGAACGGAGATAAATACAGGCACCATAGGCGCGTTGTGAGGCATCACAAAAAAAATGAATTTCATTGTTTATAGAGTTTGATATTAATACCGGCCTAGATATAGACAAGGATGCAATAGACTGGAGACCATCAATAAAAGTCTTCCAGGATTTGACAACTTCTTTAGGTGCTGGTTCGTCCCAATCAAGTTTCAGAGACCAAAGAGTCTGTAGCAATATTTTGGGAATGATAGTGCACAAAGATAGGAGGCCCAAGGGGTCGAACAATTTAAAAGTTGTGGAAAGTATACTCCGCTTAGTCACAGAATTAGGATGATCTATAGCGACTGGAAATTTAAGAATATCCGACGAAGGATCCCAGCTCAGACCTAAAGTATTAGATGTCTCGCTTACAATTAAATTACCGTTGGATTGCAAAGACTTAGACGGCAACAATGCAGGTAAATTAGAGCGGTACTTACGCAAATTGAAACCTGCCTGAGCAAGATTTTTAGAAACCGCTTGTTGGATAAATCGGAGCTGGTTTTCATCACCATGGCCAGTTATAAGATCGTCGACCAGAAAATCATTCTGTATTATATTTTTTATAATAGAGTCATTGCATTCCTCACCAACCTGCCAAAGACAACGCGTTGCAAGAAAACTAGAACTCGCTAAGCCGTATGTGACCGTATTTAGTCTCAGGGTTTGCAAAGGCTTGTCCTCCGCATCACGCCAAAGGATTAATTGGAAATTACGATCAGACTCTTCTAACCATATTTGGCGGTACATTTTCTCTACATCGCAACATAATACAAACCGGTATTGACGAAACCGAAGTAGTATATTAAAAAGAGAGTCTTGTATTGACGGTCCTATCATTAGAATATATATCATTTATAGATAAGTTAGACGTTTTCGTGCGAGCAGAGCCGTCGAAAACAACACGAAGTCGAGTAGACTCGCTGTTCTCGCGGATAACCGGGTGGTGAGGGATAAAATAGCCATTTACAGGTTTGTTAATTTCTGAAATTGAAAGATGACCAAGATTAGCATACTCATTTATAAAATCAACGTAGGCAGCTTTAATTTCGGGCTGTTTTCTGAACCTACGTTCCAAGTTAAAAAATCGTTTTCTAGCCATAAAATAGCTATCTCCTAAGCACCCAGAAGACCTAGAAAATGGTAACTTAACGCAAAAACGCCCGTCTGCAGTATGTTTAGTATTTTGTATAAAATTATTTTCATAATCTCTCTCCCTATCTGTAAGTAAAGATTTTTGTGGCCAACTTTCCAATTCCCAAAACCTTTTAAGATCATTGTGCAATTCTGTAATTTTACTATTACCATTTTCCAGAGTAATCTTAGAAAAATTACATTGTGTAGTATTACTATTGTTATTGGTGTCATGAGTATAGCGCATGGGACCTGCAATAAGCCAACCTAATTTTGACTGCCGTAAGATGGGATTTCCGGTCCCTATAGAGAGCTGATTGGGCAGCAAAATGTCCCAAAAAATATCAGCACCGATAAGTAGTCCTACGTCAGTGGGCTTGTTAAAACTGGGATCTGCGAGCTCGAATGATTTTAAGTTTAGATTTTTAATATTAATATAGGATTTAGGTATTTTACCCGTTATTTCAGGTATAACTAAACATGTAATATTAGCTGTAAATGAATTGAAACGTGATTTTAGTGTAATATTGCAACGTTCCGTGTTGATTTGCAAAGAAGTGTTACCTATACCTATAACATTTTGGATATTGGAATTTAATGAATTTTTTAATTGTTGTTTTAATTTCGCAGAAATAAACGAACACTGACTACCACAATCAAGAAGTGCTCTAGTAGTTATAGAATTTTTAGTCGTAGGATTGACAACTTCAATAAGTGCGGTACATAAAAGAACCTCCGATGAAGTCATCGCGGACATTGCGATTGGTTCCGTTTGCTCGGAGTCCGTTTTAGACCTACAAAGTAGTGTACTATGTCGATCGCGACATATTTTACACGAACCATTGATTCTGCATCCACGTAAGTTATGTCCAACGCGTAGACAATTTGTACATAGTTTTAATTTATCTACTAGTGCAGTCCGGTTATCAACCGATTTATCTAAAAATTGTGGACACTCATAAATTCGGTGATTTTTACTACACACAACGCATCTGTAACCAATTGAGTTATTTGAATTATTCGTCTTTTCAACAAAAAATTATTTAGTTGATTGCTGTATTTGTGAATTCTTAGAGTTATGAGAGAAATTAGGAGCTAATCTTACGTTTTTATTTTGGCAATCTTGTTTGTTACGAAAAACTGACTCGAGTACATCGGCGCGAGCCTTTAAAAACGTCATAAAATTGTCAAGAGACGGCATATCCGAAGAATTAACGTTAGCATGAATATATTCCTCCCACTTAATTCGAGTGTTGTTGTCTAACTTTGCTGAAATTAAATATATAATTAATGTGTCCCAGTGTTCCGTGGGCTGGTTTAAATTATTAAGGGCGCGCAAATTTTTTGTGACATGATCAACAATAAATTTAAGTGACTTGTCAGATTCGCGAGCTTGCTTAATATTTAATAAAAGTTTTAAATGGTTATTTATCAATTACCTAACATTGTTATACCGTTCGCATAAAATATTCCAAGCTTCAGTATAATTACTGTTAGTTACTTGTAAATTACTAATGACTCGAGCAGCTTCACCTTCCAAATATGAATTTAAATAATGGAATTTGTGTATGTTTTTAATCCTAGAATTGTTGTGAATGAGCGAGCTAAACGTGTCTCTAAACTCAAGCCATTTATAGTAGGTACTATCAAAGTTACTAATTTTAATAATAGGCAAACGAAAACCAATGACCTCCTGGTCATCGTCATCTGCGCTAACAAAACTGTTTTGACCTTGATCGTGGCATGATTTTTTAGAAACCGAATTTTGTTCAATAATTTCCTGAGCGGCAGCTATAGAAGTATAAAATGCTAGTTCTATAGATTCCCTGGTATCTAATTCGTTACTTAAATTATCTGCGTCTATTCCCTCTATTTGACTTTGCACACCATCGAATTCAGCGAATAAAGCCTCAATTTTTACTAATTTTTGTGCTAATACGAGGGCGGGTCAATAAGTCCGTGACTTTTGGAATAAAACACAGATTTTTTGATAAATAAATCATTTTATTTTTCAACGTAGTCCTCCTTGAGCTCTATACACTTTGTCCAACGCTTCTCCAATTTTTTTATCCCTTCCAAAAAATATGATTTGTCGAGGTCCTCAAAATAGGCCTTTGTTTGCGAGATGACTTCATCATTGGAGTCAAATCTTTTTCCACCGAGCCATTTTTACAGGTTTGGGAACAAGAAGTAGTCACTCGGAGCCAAATCTTGAGAATAGGGTGGATGTGGGAGCAATTCATAGCCCAATTCATGGATTTTTGCCATGGCAACTGCACATGTGTGCACCCTTGCATTGTCTTAGTGAAAAAGAATTTTTTTCTTGGCCAAATGAGGTCGGTTTTTTTTCAAATCCTCATTGAAGCGGTCCAATAAGTTGGCATAATATTCCCCATTAATTGTTCTTCCCTTTTGAAGATCGTCAATGTGGATTATCTCACGTGCATCCCAAAAAACAGTCGCCATAACTTTATTGGCTGACAAACCCACCTTGGCCTTCTTTGGCGCCGATTCACCCTTAGAAACACACTGTTTTGACTGTTGTTTGGTCTCTGGTGTATTGTGATGGATCCATGTTTCGTCCACGGTTAAAAAACTCCTCCATATTGTGATTAAACAACGCCAAACCTTCCTGTGAAGTTGTTACACGATTGCGTTTGTGGTCGACTGTGAGCAAACGCGGCACCCATCTTGCGGAAAGCTTTCTCATGCCCAAGTGATCATTCAAAATTGAAACCACTGAACCATGCGAGATGCCTATGGCTTCCACAATCTCTTGCACTTTCAATCTTCGGTCGGCCAACACCATATCGTGAATTTTTTCGATTGTTTCGGGTGTAGAGACCTCAACTGGGCGTCCAGGACGTTCGGCATCTTCAGTGCTTGTAAGGCCACAACGAAATTCAGTAAACCACTTTTTTACCATTGAAATCGATGGTGCAGAGTCCCCATAGTATTTATCAAGCTTAGCCTTGGTCTCGGTAATGGTTTTTTTTCGCAAAAAATAATGCTTAATAAGCACACGAAATTCACTTTTTTCCATTGTTTCCTTAAGTTACTGGATAGTCTGATAAAGATAGCTGTAAAACACAAACTAACTGACGCAGCAAGTTCAAATTTTGATAGGAGTCAACTGACAGATGCCTGTTGACAGGAGTAGTGTTGCTTTTTCAGTGAGGAGGTTAGAAATTCAAAAAGTCACGGACTTATTGACCCGCCTTAGTATGTTGACATCAGTTTGTGTGATTTTAGTATAAGTTTTTAAGTCGTTAATTTGATTAGCGAATTTAGTAACGCGACCTTTTATTGAGGCCCGTTTAACATTTAAAACTTTAAGTGATGCCTCCATGTCACACAGTTAGCACGCAAAACAAAGATAGGTAAATTAATTATAAAAATAAAATGTATACAATACGGCCTCGCTTCAATTAATAGAACAGCTGGCTATACTGATAACGCTGGAATTCAGGATCAGTAGGTACTGCGCTGCAGGCAGCCGGCGTCAGTCGATGCACACTCCCAGTACGTATGCACTCTCGGATGTATGAGGTTGCTGTCACGCGCCGCGCTGTGACCCTGGAATGGAATGTTTCGATCTTTTCTATTATCGAGAAATTACACTTGTAGGTATATACCTATAGGGAGGGAATGAAATATGAATATGCAAAGCCTTTGAATCACTAAGAATGTAATTTAGGATGTGAAATATATTGAAATAGTGGAATGTGAAATTATTTTAAATATTCTGTATCACTATTAAAGTTGCAAATTGAAATGAAATGTGATAAGTGATTTTATAATGTAATATAATGAATTGATGCGCGTGCGCAGGTAAGCATAAATAATCTTAAATATTAGGCCAAATTGGTTTAGCAATTTTTTAATAAATTTGAATGCAGGCAAATAGGTACGATTATATTGTAATTTAGACTTTCAAGTCGAAAAACAGGCATAAACGCAAGGGTTTAGGGAATCTGAAAGCGACAAATAAGGTCTTGACTTTCAGATCACCAAGTAGACAAATATGCAAAATAGGCAAATTGAAAGCGAATGGTTGTTTAATAATTATGAATTTAGACTTTCAAGTCGCATAAGTAGGCATAAATGTAAAAAATAGACAGTCGGAAAGCGACACTCAATAGTCTTAGACTTTCGATCGCAAAAGTAGGCAAATATGCAAAAATAGGCGCTTTGAAAGAAAATGAACGATTAAAAATGATGAAGAAATGTACCTAAATGCATTTACGAGCTTCAACAATTACTGCAAACTCATATAGAATGTGGGTGAATATGGTGATCAGTGAATAAAAAAGGAACGGACTCACTTCGGTGAAAATACCAAATCTTCTTCTTAATCCCTTATGTTTGTTGGATATTATCATAAATATCCAATAGATTTCCATTAATGGTTAACTATTGCCTCTTCGTTGGCTGAGAATGACTCGGCAAAATGGCTGGAACTTTCCAGTGACTTCGATCCGATGCTTTGTATTTGCTGAAAATCTAGAAATCTTCTTTTTTCACGGTCGCCACTTTATGTACGATAGTACATAAGAGATAAATGAAATTCTGAATAATTTAGACTAATTATATTCAGGTTTTACAACTTTAAAATAATTCTCTATAAAAAAAGCCAATTAAAATGTGAGTGTCCACGAGTAGGGTTGTAGGCGTAGTGGTTTTGCGTCGGGTATCGCCGCGAACATTCCCGTGCGTGTGAGTGGGACAAAAGAGCTCCGTCGGGCGCGCTCGTATGGGATCTCGCATATGTGCGGCGCTAACGCGCGAACACTGCGCATGCGCTGTGCAAGAGGCAACTTGACATTCGAACTCTACGACATATGAAACGTGTATCTTCTTGATTAACGAATAAAGTTCAATTTTGAATGACTGTCTTAAAAATGCCGCGCTACTTCGCGTCTCGGTGTGACCAGTAACCAGACCCTTAAGCTTATGAAATACGAAGCCCTACTTTTCAATAGTCGTGCGTGCGTAAACGGTTGGGTACTCAGGGAGTTTCGGAAACCTTTCCCTTTGACTCGCTAATGTCATCCCGGTGGAAAGCTTAATTTTTCGGCATCACACAAGAGTAAGATTCAGGATTTACGAGGATAGAATGTTGTTAATAGTTTTATGTGACACTGATGTTTACCGCGCCTTCGTTCTATCACTATCTATTGCCATCACTTATTTTCATACAAACCTTCTTTTGACAATAACGAACACATGAAAGAAAGATTTATCCAATTTGTTTGGAGGTTTGCGCGTACAAACATTACGGTAATTCATTTTTATTTATATAAGTACTATAATATTGAAGACCTCTGGTGAGGTTTGAATACTGGGCCATGGATATTTATTAAATATGTATATTATATGAAAAAAATCTTTGGTAGGTATAGTATAAATTTACTAAACATATTTTCGTTGTCTGATACCCGCAAGTCGTAACTCGAGTTCTTCTAGAACCAACCACTGGCTAATGAATATTTTTACACAATACCGACGACAAAATATCGGTAAAAACATTTTGCTAAATATTAAAAGTATGGCCATTAAAGTTTACCTTATATATTGAAACCCACACGCTGGATATAACCACAATATCACGTAGTATACGACAATATATAGTGCCTTAAGTCATATGGGTTGTCGTAAAAGGGACGGAGGAAAGCCCTTATTTGTGTCGTGAGCCTCGGCCCTATGACCGTTCCATATGAAAATCACACTTGAATTATTTCTGCAAAGGACGTGAGTTTTGATAACCAAAAATGGTACGAGGGTAGAACGAGAATGATTTGTACATTAAAAGTACTCATGCGTTAAATACCATTTTAGAAAAGAATTTACTTTAATACTAGAGGTCAGTTCACACCGCGACCATACGCGACATTACGCGGCGCTGCAGTTTCAGATAGCTTTTCAAATTCTATACGTTTTTGTGTACTGAATAAAATCCCTGCGCATGCGCTGGTCGGCGAGCTGCCACTTCACATTCGAACTCTTGCAATGAAACGTGTATCTTCTTGTGTAATGAAGAAAGTTCAATTTTGAATAATATATCTTTTAACCACCTCCTTTTTTGAAAGTCGGTTAAAATGTAGCGCCATGTCCCGTATCGTTTCAATTCAGTGTGAATTAACCCTAAGGGCGGGCCCGTTTCACAATCTAATGATACGTGTAAGGTAGCTTTTTGCATGTTTTGTTTCAATTTTGACACTCGCTCTGATGACTCACTTCAAACCTAATGCGGATAGACATCCTACTAATGTTATAAATGTGAAAGTTTGTGTGGATGGATGGATGGATGTTTGTTACTCTTTCACACAAAAACTACTGAACAGATTTTGATGAAATTTGGTATGGTAGTAGTTTAGGCTCGGGATTAAAACCTAGGCTATATTTTATCCCGAAAAGCACAGTTTTCAGACGCATAAATACGCGGACGGAGTCGCGGGCATTTAAAGGCGCGTAAAATGTATACGTAACAAATTTACTGACATTGATGTGTTGTTTTGTTTCTTTAAAGTCGCATATACTTAATACTGTGCCTATCGTATCTGTAAAGTACCCATATAAGATGTTCAGTAGGATAAAATGTAACGCGTATGAATAGCAAATCAGGCTATGGTTCACACGTCTCCCCTATCGGAATATCTAACAAAGCCTTAAACAAAGCCTGCGAATTTTGTGTTGACGACGAAACCTTTGTTCTTTGATAAATATTGTTATAAGCGGATGTTCAGCCCTAAGTGTAGGGTTGTCGCTCGATTACAGTGGAATTCATATTTAAATTAATATTTCTCTAACACGATATTTTCACTACAGGTTAAGTACATCTTTTGCCGGTGTCTCAGCCCGCGTAAATACAGTATCCCACGGAAACACTGTACTTTTTTGGGATAAAAATGTAGCATATGTCTTAATCCAGTGCCTATATAACTACCATGCCAAATTTCATTAAAATCCGTTCATCCATCTATCTATCCGTCCATCCAGCCTCACAAACTGTCACATTTATATTAGTAGTACCTAGGTGTAGTAAGTAGTACGATTACACTACCAAAACGTCAGCCTACAAGTAACTGAAATAATAAAACATGCTCGAATTTTGGCAACCCTGAGCACAGGCCGTTAGTAAAACAATTTAACTAATACGAGTGGTTGTTTTGTCTGTTATTACGTAGGGCGCCGCTCAGGGGCCAGGACACCGCGCCAGGCAGATAAAATAGAAGAACACTACAGAGTAGACACGGTGAATTTTCAACTGGGCATGATTGGCGAAATCTGAAACTATAAAGCGAAAAATGCTGAAAGGAGATACGAGCCCCCATTTTGATTAAGGGTCATTTCACACCGCAACGATACGCGGCACTGCATTTTTAAGATACACTGCACAAAAAGATACACGTTTCATATGACATCAGTCATACACTACACATGCGCTGTGCAGCGCGGTGCAACCTGACGTTCGAAATCTTACAATGAAATCTGAATCTAATATAATATCTTGAGTAATGAAAAAAGTCCCATTTTAAATGGCTATCTTACAAATGCGGCTCTATGTCGCGTTACGCGTATCCTTTTGTTTCGGTGTGAATTGATCCTTAAGCCAAAACTCGATCATTATGTTTACCGTATGTCATTTCCTTCCAAATTTTGTGTTTAAGTAGTTACGCTATAGGTGTAATACAGGGAGTGTATTTTTTTAGAATCAGTAAATAAGATTCTTGGCTAGACATATTGGTTTATCGAAAATCTAATGATGCAGTTTTAGTTTTTATCAAAATCGGTCTCGTTACTCGTTACTTTAGCATTTTTCATTACTCCTTCGGATTTCGCCCGCTATGCCCAGTTGAAATATTCGCTCTGTATTGTATAGCTTCCCAAATGTTAGGCGGGAACAAACCAATTTCCTACTCAATGATGAGAGAATGATCATGGTAGACACTAGACCCGTCCACTGTATTCCTAGGAATTACACTAGTGTAATTCCTAGGAATACAGTGGACGGGTCTAGTCTAGACTAGATTGTAAATTACACCGGTTTCCTCATATTGCTAAACTAGCAAATGGACTCAGTTCTGCAGCATATGCAGTCAGAAAAGTTAGAGAAATTTCAGATGAAGAAACGGCACGCCTGGTTTATTTCAGCTACTTTTATAGTAGAATGTCTTATGGCATACTTTTATGGGGAAATACTGCCGACATACATTCAATATTTGTGCTGCATAAGCAAGCCATTCGTGCTATTTATAAAATATCCCCTTTTAAATCTCTGACAGAAAATTTAAAGAAAAAAGTGTAGGTACAGTTCGTCGCTTCTCAGAATATTTTCTATCTAGAATATAGTAGTAAATAAAGCCCAATTCTGCGTGCTGCGTCTCTCGGTGTGAACTGACCGTTACGGGTATTTCAGGGTGCTCCCGTTAAAAGTATTAAAAATTTATTGTGCCAGAGTTGGCGGAATCACTTTTTGTTGACACCGAGAAATCCAATATAGGGGATATTGGGAATTTTCTACATTGATGCAATATTGCAAGTGAGAATTTCTTGTCTTTTCAACTGAAACATGTTTGTTTATAAAGTGGGCACACTAAGATAAAATATGTGTGTCATATAATAGCACTGAACTTTAGAAGATACACGCTTCATTGTAAAAGAGTGAATGTCAAGTTGCACCGCGCTGCACAGCGCATGTGCAGTGATTAACTGATGTCATATAAAACGTGTATCTTTTTCTGTAGTGAATAAAGTTTTGAATAGCTATTTTAAAAATGCAGGGTCGCGTATCGTCGTGGTGTGAACTGACCCTTACGTTTAACATCATAATAATGAATGGCGTTTATCATAATTATCTACTCAATGTACAAATGGTAAACGCCATAGTAATGATTAGTATTTAAATTCAAGTACTTATTATTGTAAAATACCTACACAAAATAAGGCAATAAACACACCAAAGCTCGCGGGGCATTTCGCAGTGTGAGAATCGCCTTATACAAAATAATATTGTCAAGGAAATAAAGTAACATTTTTGTTTTTTTTGTACCGGTATTCCAGAAATGCCTTTCCCAAGTCTACTTTTCCTTTGACTTTATTTTCGATTGAGCGCGAAGATTTTTTACTTTCGTCTTCCAGCAGTGAACTGAGTAATTTGCTTAGAGGTTCGGGGCTGTTATAAGTAGCGGCCGATTTTTAAGGGTTCCTCATATATTATTTTTATTATTATTATATTCCTTTCCTACTACCATACCAAATTTTCATCAAAATGCGATCAGTAGTTTTTACGTGACAGAGTAACAAACATCCATCCATCATCATCGTCCATCATCCATCCAGCTTGTGCATGCGGCCTCGCCCGCGGTTCGTGGGGTTTTTACACTTTATAATTTACAAGCTTTTACCCGCGGTCTCGCCCGGGTGGAATAGTCTTCTTGGAGATTAATAAAGTGAGTAAACCTCTAAAACTATCAGTGTTTCTCTACTATATTATGAATGTTATATACATATAAACCTTCCTCTTGAATCACTCTATCTATTAAAAAAACCCGCATCAAAATCCGTTGCCTAGTTTTAAAGATTTAAGCATACATAGTAGGAACAGACAAAAGAGACTTTGTTTTATACTATGTAGTGATAGCCTATGACACAATAAGTGTGGTTTTCTAGTGCTAAAAGAATTATGTATTAAAATCGGTTCAGTAGATCTAGAGACCTAACAAAGTTCAACTCTTCATAATAATATTTAGTATTTAGTAGATACAATATCAACAAAGTTCCTGCTCGACCAGTTTCTAAACATTTTCCTTCGCACTAGGATGGATCAAAATATATAAACACAAATGTGTTTGCTAAGTCTGATCACCGGTATATCTAACATGTTCCTATTTTTACCACCTTACTAATAAAAAGATTTACACAACGGATAACTTAAACAACGTTGCTGTCTTTGTCTGATGCGTTGGAAAAGTCACTTGACAGACAAAGACAGCAACGTTATTTAAGTTATCCATTGTGTAAATCTTTTTATTAGTTGGGGGCTAGCGTTCCTAGTTCCTATAATGATTGTCGCTTTTCTTTTTGAAATTATTTAAATTCTTTCTGACATACAATACTGAATACATTGTCCAAAATGCATTGAAAAGCGACGGCAAGAATACCTATTTCTGTAAAATTTTCTCTCAGAGACTCGAACTTTTCTCAGAGATTTCTAATTTCAAGATCTTAAGAACTAGCTACATCCTTTTAATAAATTTATTAAATTTCTGTTTTTGTATTTTTCCAGATTGTTCGAAGAGAACGAAGACATCCACCATCTATTCGAGAAGTTTCGCGAACTTCGCACTAAGGAGGCGATTGTCAGCTCAGCCGAGCTGGCCGAACATGCCACGAAGGTGATGCACACCCTGGACGAGGGCATCAAGGGCTTGAACGACATGGACGGGTTCTTCGCGTACGTGAGACACATAGGGGGCACGCATAGACAGGTTCCGGGGTTTGAGCCGGAAAACTTTATGGTGAGACAGATATCCTAATCCTACTACTGTTATAAATGTAAACCAGCATTCTTCAATTTGTTTTTTTTTTACTTTTGCTGTCATACGCTAAGAACTCACGGAGCGGTTTTTTCCCGCTCCCGCCGCGGTCGTCGAACTGCGGGTTTTATTTCTAATGCCCGGTTCCTATATTTGAAAAACGATCCGTTCTAGTTACGAATGGTGGAATATTATACGAGGCGTAAGCTTAAACCGTTCCTATAAAAACGTCTCGTTAAGCAACTTACCGTCGGCTTGCCACTAACGGAAGGGAGGGTTACTAGTAACGGACAGTAAACGTACTGTACGGAGAAGACAGTTTAGGCCGTTCCTATAAGTATTTTAAACGTCAGTAGTTTGCCAAGATGATTGTGATGATGATTTTTGATGATTATTTGTCAATTCGTAATGCCATACGGTTACCTGTCAATCGGTCGGTTAGTGTATATTTCACTGTTTTCGCTGCAAGCTGCAAGAAAATTGAAGAAATGTCGAGAATCTGGTTTTATAGCTGCTTACATCGTATAATATTCACCAACTCGGAAACTAAGTCGCCAACTTATGAATTTCGGTGCCAATTTGGATTAAATTTCGCCACTTTTTATCTGCCGATTTTTGTATTTTTTGTCACCTGAGTGCTTTCTCCAGTTAGAAATTTAGTCGCCAACATATTAATTCGCTGCCAAATTCAGTAATGCAGTATACACATGTGCAGTCGCCAACTTATTTTTTTTTCGCAAGATTAATTATATCCCATATATATTTACAATAGAATTTCTGAATTTCGCCCGCAAATCGAACGCAGAGGGCACGGGCGCTACCCGCCGTGCCGGTGCAGCGGGAACTGCGAACAACGGAGCACACCGCGGGTGTAAAACGCGCCGTGAATTCTTAGCCATAGTGGATGACAATACAAAAAAACTAAATCGGCTGATACAGTTTTGTTTCGTTACATACTACTAAAATAAACTTGTAGTGAATATACACGTTTCATATGACATTAGTGATACACTGTGCAGCGCGGTGCAACTTGACATAACGTGTATCTCTTTGTGTAATGAGGTTTGATTTTAATAGTTATCTTAAAAATGCAGCGCCGCGTCGGGTTTCGATTTGCTCTGAATTGACCCTTACTGTACATCTGTTATACATGTGCCATTCTTCTTCTGCTTTCTGAAATAAAAGGATCACTTTTCAGAAAATCGAGCAACCGTTTCTGGAGGCAGCAAAGACGACCCTGGGAGAACGGTACACGCCCAACATCGAGAACATCTACAAGATCACCATCCGATTCATACTGGAGAACCTGGCCAAGGGATATGAGGAGGCTGCTGAGGTGAACACAGAGACCTGAAGGTCAATTCCGCTTTTCAATCTTACGTTAAGGGCGTGTTCATACGAATGCGAATTTATTCGGCGCGACACCGCGAACGCGTCGCGTCAGCATCGCCCCCTCTTTGAAATCAAAAAAAAATAATAATAGTTACCTCTTGCAATACAAAGCTTAAAATATCTCTATTTAAATAAACCCTGCGACAAAGACACAACCACTGGATTGGGTGCACCCTTTCAACTGTTACTCTGACTCTGCGCGATCGCGACGTGTTTGCGATGCGACCGCGACGCGATTTTGCTCATGACCGCGTGTCATCTGGAGCCCAATTCTCGTAGCAATGTGTGATTCGGTCCACGCGCTGTTTCACTCGCTCACGTGCGGTAGACGCGTGTGGGAATGCGACACCGCGCGTAGCGAAACAGGATTATGATCACAATTAATAGTTACGAGAATTGGGCTTCAGAATACGCCCTAATAGTTTCGTAGTTTATGATAACAAGACGGTCAATTTAAAATTCATAAAAACATACTATTTCTTAAAATTTCAAATAAATTGAAAGTGTAAGTTACATTTTAAAATAAATTGAGACTGTAAGTTAAATACGAGAATTGGGCTTGTTCGAAAAGTTTGACTTTATATTGTGTTATGTGATAAATATACATAGAATCCATACTCTGTTCAAAACTGATTTATTCTAAATTCTAAACGCCACCCAAAAACAATTCGACAAAGTTAATGTGTAATTTTATTTCTTTAAAGCACGTTTGTAAGGAGACATTTAAATTGGCAGCATTAGTTATGTATTATTGCTCGTTTTCTTTACGTTTAGATTATTTTAGTTCTGAACAGAGTATACCACTATAGTTTATTCTATTTTAGTCGTACCTAGTTACTATTTAAGATCATAGAAGTTTATATTATAGACGAGGCATGTTAAGGCAAAAAGTATCTCCAGTTAAATGGTCTTTTGAGATTTTTGAGGCCATTTTTACATTTGAAGTATGGTGAAAACAAGATGGCTGACATTTGAAGTATGGTGAAAACCAAGATGGCGTAACATTATAATGCATGAAGTTTTGTTCCGTCAAATGTCATAGCCTTACCTAAGTTTTGATATCTTTGTTTAAGATATTAAAAGTAGTCACGAATATAATCCACCATAAACCAAAGAACTAACTTGTATCGAATCTAATTATGAAGTACAAAAACGACAAAGCTCCTGCTCGACCAGTTTCTAAACATTTTCCTTTGCACTCGGACGCCTCAAAATATTTAAAAACAATGGAAGCGACCGCAACGACTGTAGACGTGTTGAACTACGTATTTACGCGTGAGTATGTGTGAGTGCGCACGATTTAATGGCGCTGTTGAGCGATTTTTATATTATGCCTGGTCGAGCGGCAACTTGTTTTATAGTACAATATCAGTAATATAATTATATTATAAATCTACTAAATATTATCGGTCAGGGAATTTGATGCTTTAGCAGGTAGATCATTCGCATTATTTGTTCGTATTATAATAACGACCTACAGTCTCAATGCAAATATCAAATACATTCCAATTTTAAATACTTAGATACATATTAAAATTACCAATTAATCTAATACAAACAAATCATAAGAACGGTAAACTAGTAAACATCAAAATAAACACACCTAAGAATTGAAAAACCTAAGAAGTCCAACACAATTTTTATTGTAAGAGCGATAGCACACAGCGTTTTTTAAACGCGCAGGAGATGCGCGTTAGGAACGCGTATAAGCGCAGGCGTAGATTCCGGTTGTTGTATATAGAAATTCATTCGAATCTCGTTTGAAGCCCGACATTTACGCGGCTTCTGCGCGTTTAAATACCCCGTGTGCTAAGGCTCTAAATTTTATTATAATAATAATAAAAATATTTTGTATAACTTTTTGTAAAACATTTTAATAAAATACTGTTATAAAAATCTTTCATTAGCTTATCGAAAATTCCAAATCCATTCATAACATTTTTTTTTAATGTAGCTAATAAATTACCAATGGAGATATTATCGTAACTTTGTAAACTGTCAAATCGTTGTGCCACATAAGCACATAGTAAAAAAAAACATACCGGTTGTCTGTAAAGTCGGTTTACTGACGATAATTGAACGTGACAACCTCAACAACAACAACAACAAAACAACAAAACAACAACAACAATAATAATAATAATGAGGTAAAGGCAATGCGAGCTAACGCTGGTACTTGGTAACGGTACTTGGTAACGATAACGGGTAACAGGTAACGCATGAGTCATGTTTTTTCGTGCGTGCAGCCGGCTCCATCGATTTATAAGATGTTATCACGTCAAAAATGTGCTATTGCCGTGTACGCAATAGGGGAATTGTGGACACACCGTATGCTTGTAGTATAGTGCAATCAAATCGAAACTATGTAGCTGTTTATCTGGTCCTAGCTCTCTTTAATCTGTGACATAAGCGTTAGTTCACACCGAAACGCGTCGAAACTCATGGCGCGGCATTTTAAAGATAGCTATTTAAAATTGCACTTTATTCACTACACACAAAAATTCACGTTTCATTGCAAGAGTTGCAACTCGCGAACTCTTATAATGAAACGTCCTCTTGTGTAGTGAGTTAAGTTCCATTTTGAATTATAGCTATTTATATATATTTTTTTAATCATTTTTGTACACACAATAATAAATAATGAAATCTTAAAACTAGGATACAATTTAGTACAAAGGTACTACTTATTCCAAAATTGGAATTTCTTCCAGTAGACCCGATACAGGAGAACATAAAGAAAATTACCTCTATTCCCACCTGTTCTGTTGAGTAGTTCTGTCGGCAGAACTAATGGGATATTTTTTACCATTAGTTCTGTTCACAGAACAAATGGGAATTTAATTCCCAGTAGTTCTGTTCACATCTCCATGCAGTTTGCTATCAATTATCAAGTACTGGCCACTTGAGATAAGTATCTATTCTTTATTTGTTTCCTGATGACAACGTCATGAAATTCATGTTTCAAGGGTTTCAAGAGGGCAATAATATTAATCTTATATTGCAACTGGTTGTTGTTGTTTGTTCAATGATGGAGTTTAACATAATAAGACGCGGCCGCGGGCGCGTGATGCTCGAAAATGGCTTCGAATATTAACGACTCTTTAAATATCAAAATTTAGTGGAACAGTTACTACTTCCGAAGTAATTACTTTTTAAATAAGTTGTGGTATGGGCCTAAGTTCACACACAAGGTTTTGTTTTATATTTACTGTATTTTTATTTTGTATTCTAGGATGAAAAGAAAATAGTTAAACATGTCGACCATGACACTACCTGCATTCCTGACACAAATAAAGAAGCCATGTCCGTTATAATCCACAAAAGTGTTGATGAAATGATGATAGGCAGTGAAACCGTACCGGGAGTGTACAAGAAAACAGTGGCTGCTTTAAAAGACACGGGAATAGATCTCATTAAAGAGATACCCAGCTTCAACCAAATTAAGTCGTCGATTTACAGAAGGAGAAATAAATTAAATGGAGTTCAGAAAATGAGCTACCTAAATGACACTGTAAATGCAGTAGAAATACCTATGCCGTTTTCTAAATTTTTGTTGGCAGATTACAACGACGAGAGCGAGGGCGTCCGTATTATAATTTTTGGCCCTAAGGAAGCAAGGACTCTCTTACGCGAAAAAAAATTTTCTTAGCAGACACTTTCAAAATTTGCCCGGTACCTTTCAAAGAGGTTTATACTATTCATGCAGATCTCGAAAGCTTTGAAGATACTATCAATGTGATGCCTCTAATATATGCACTTCTTGGTCACAAAACCACAAAAGCCTATACCACACTTTTCAGTCTAATAAAAACACAGATTCCAGATTGGAAACCTTCTACTTTCATTACTGATTTCGAGGAAGCCGCCATTCAAGCCATTGCTGATGTTTTCCCAAATGCCGATCATCAGGGATGTTACTATCATTTTTCAAATAAACTGTGGAGCAAATCAAAGCAATTGGCATTAAACGACAAACGCAAGAGAAGAATCGTAAGTTTGTGCAGCGTTCTTCCACTATTGCCCGAAGAACGTGTTATGGAAGGATGGGAATATGTAAAATTCCAAGTTCTGGATTTTAGTGACAGGTGCGTCTTGGATAAGTTTAAAAAAAATATATGAGTTTCTGGATGAAACCTAGGCGCATTAAGTCATGGACTGCCTTTGGTCGGCGCCATCGCACAACTAATGTTGTTGAGGGCTGGCATCGTGCCATTAACGGCACGTTCAAAACCAGGCCAGCGACTGTTTATCAGTTCCTGAAAAACATAGAAGAAGATGCATCGTTTTTCCGCTCATCGTTTCCGACCGTTTCATCGCCATCCAAATGGCAAATTTCAAGAAAAAACAAACGAAGGACAAATCTGCAGGTCGAAAACGACGCGATGATCAGTGTGTACCAAAGACAATTACTTAACGGTGACATTGGGATTATTTTGTTTTTAGAGAAACTACGTAAATATTTTTTTAATCCTTTATGATATCTTTGTTATAAGAGAAACTGCATTATTACATATTTGTGAAAGTAAATTGTTTACGTTCACTGGTCTTATCTATCGACCGAACTACGTAACAGAACAGTTGGGAATATTTGAGACTGAAGCAGGGTGTAATGCATAGTCTTATAAATCACAGTACTAATGGTAAAAAAAATCCCATTAGTTCTGCCGACAGAACTACTCAACAGAACAGGTGGGAATAGAGGGAAAATTAACAGTGTCTGGTGCGTACAATTATTAACAATAAGAAAACAGATTACGAGGGCGGGTCAATAAGTCCGTGACTTTTGGAATAAAACACAGAATTTTTTATAAATAAATTATTTTATTTTTCAACGTAGTCCCCCTTGAGCTCTATACACTTTGTCCAACGCTTCTCCAATTTTTTTATTCCTTCCAAAAAATATGATTTGTCGAGGTCCTCAAAATAGGCCTTTGTTTGCGAGATGACTTCATCATTGGAGTCAAATCTTTTTCCACCGAGCCATTTTTTCAGGTTTGGGAATAAGAAGTAGTCACTCGGAGCCAAATCTGGAGAATAGGGTGGATATGGGAGCAATTCATAGCCCAATTCATTTGCCATGGCAACTGCACATGTGTGCACCCTAGTAGTAGTAGTTTTTGCATTGTCTTGGTGAAAAAGAACTTTTTTCTTGGCCAAATGAGGTCGGTTTTTTTTCAAATCCTCATAGAAGCGGTCCAATAAGTTGGCATAATATTCCCCATTAATTGTTCTTCCCTTTTGAAGATAGTCAATGTGGATTATCCCACGTGCATCCCAAAAAACAGTCGCCATAACTTTATTGGCTGACAAACCCACCTTGGCCTTCTTTGGCGCCGATTCGCCCTTAGAAACCCACTGTTTTGATTGTTGTTTGGTCTCTGGTGTGTTGTGGTGGATCCATGTTTCGTCCACGGTTACAAAACGGCGCAAAAACTCCTCCATATTGTGATTAAACAACGCCAAACCTTCCTGTGAAGTTGTTACACGATTGCGTTTGTGGTCGACTTGCGGAATGCTTTCTCATGCCCAAGTGATCATTCAAAATTGAAACCACTGAGCCATGCGAGATGCCTATGGCTTCCATAATCTCTTGCACTTTCAATCTTCGGTCGGCCAACACCATATCGTGAATTTTTTCGATTGTTTCGGGTGTAGAGACCTCAACTGGGCGTCCAGGACGTTCGGCATCTTCAGTGCTTGTACGGCCACAACGAAATTCAGTAAACCACTTTTTTACCATTGAAATCGATGGTGCAGAGTCCCCATAGTATTTATCAAGCTTAGCCTTGGTCTCGGTAATGGTTTTTTTTCGCAAAAGATAATGCTTAATAAGCACACGAAATTCACTTTTTTCCATTGTTTCCTTAAGTTACTGGATAGTCTGATAAAGATAGCTGTAAAACACAAACTAACTGACGCAGCAAGTTCAAATTTTGATAGGAGTCAACTGACAGATGCCTGTTGACAGGAGTAGTGTTGCTTTTTCAGTAAGGAGGTTGGAAATTCAAAAAGTCACGGACTTATTGACCCGCCTTAGTAAGTTCTTTAATATTATACAAATACTTACATTAAAAAATTACAATATACTAATATATACAATAATTTATAATAGTATAATAAAAACATAATATATTAATAGAATAAATTAAGGGTTTGGTATCTTAATTATCAGGTTAAGCTGAGATAGTGCTCACTCAGTCTTCCCTTAAAGAGCCCCAGTGTCTTACACTCCCGTATCTGAGCTGGCAAGGAATTCCAGAGCTTAGCAGCATGCACCGTGAAGGAGTAGGCAAAGAGTCGGTACGATGGGAGGGATATCTAGAAGAGTACGTCTAAAGGGTCTACAAGATATGTTTTGGAAATTAGGAAAGCAGAATCGCTCATTTAAATAAGAAGGGGTTTGGACTAAACAGAGTATTGAAAAAGAGACAGAGGATTCGATAGTTTCTGCGTAGACGAATAGGGAGCCACTGCAACTGCTTTTTGTATTGAGACACGTGATCTCGTTTTTTTAAGCCAAAAATAAAACGTATGGAGAGATTCTGCAACTGTTTGTTGTTTAGAATCTCTTCATATGTCTAAATAACAAACGTCAGCGTAATCAATAATAGGTTGGATAAGGGTTTGCGCTAATAGAATTTTAGTAGGAGTAGGAAGAAAGTTTTGGAGTAACTTGAATGAATGCAGGGTGTGGTAAACTTTACGACTAATGTTGTTGGTATTAGTATTACAAGACAGGTTTGTGTCAAAAATTACTCCCAGGTTTTTGGCAGAGTCAGAGAAAGGTATCGTAGTGCCTTTCAAGGTAATGGGAGGAAGAGTAGCTTTGTCAAGTATTGCTAGCATCCATCTGCTACCTATTAATAATGCCTTCGTTTAAGTGGGGTTTACAAGTAGACCAAAAGACTGCGCCCATTCACTTATACGTCTAAGGTCAATGAGAGCTATGCCGGATGCTGCATTAGGTAAAGTGAAATGTTGATATCTGCAAGTCATCTGCATAGAGATGATATTTAGACTCTATTACTTTTATAATGAAGTTAATAAAGATAGAAGAAAGAAGAGGAGAAAGTACTCCACCTTGGGGAACACCCGCGTCGAGATCACACCAATCTGAGGAAACATTATTTATCTGTACTCGCTGCGGCAGACTCCGAATGTAGGAGTTAAGCCAGGACAGGCCGGAAGGGGACAAATTTAGAGACTGAAGCATACCGAGAAGAATATCAAAGTTAATGGAATTGAAGGCTACTAAAATCTAAAAGGATAAGTCATCCGAATGTCATCAGTGTTATTTATTAGCGCGGAAACAGTGCTGTGCCCAGAACGAAAGCCCGATTGCAGTGGGCTTAAAAGATTATTTTTATGTAGAAAAGAAGAAAGCTGCTGGTGAACAATACTTTCCAGGACATATAACGGATAAGAAAGGCAGTATAGAAATGGGACGAAAGCAAGATAGAGAATTAGGATTAGGAACTTTTGGTAGAGAAAGGACATTCGCCCTTTTCCAGGCCTGAGGAAAACAGCAAGAAGACAATTAGAAATTGAGGATATGAGTCAAAGTAGGTAATAAAGAAGGAGAATCATTTTAATCATCTTAGAGGAATCCTTGTCACAGCCAGCAGCCTCTGAAGAAATTGATTGAACTGCTAGTCTGACCTTAGTTTCAGTACAAGGAATAAAAGAAAAGGATGGACAGGTAAGTTTGATAGATATTGTAAGGTATTGAGTTTAATGTTATTATTTAAAATGATTGGATGTTGAGAAAAATGTGTATTGAGAGCATTCAAATCGCAATCATTGGAGTCTAATACAGGAGTTTTGCCAATACCGATATACCGAATAATGATTTGAGATATTTCCAGATGTCGGCAGTGCCACGGTTTTGGAGAGATGAAAAAAGTAACACCGTTTGGCATCTCGACATTGCGATTGCATCGATTACGCAACAACTTAAATTTGGAATGGTTGGCTTCGTTAGGAGAAAGCTTAAATTTCTTCTTGGCCTTATCACGTGCCGCTATTTGCTCCTTGATAAAATCCGTAAGCCATGGTGCCGGGTTATGCTTTATTCTAACTCTCTTCACAGGGGCATGATGGTCACAAAGTTCCAGCATAATTTTATTAAAGTTATTTACTTTATCATCAATACTTGAACTATGAAGCACAAATGTCCAGTCAAAATTTTCAGCATCTTGCTCCAGATCTTGCTATCTTAGGCCCGCTTGCGCAGATCTGGATTAAAGTTAACCCAGGGTTAAAAATCATGTTTTCTCTCTCGTTCTTCGTATTTATGAAAGAAGAGAAGGCGTGATATTTTAACCCAGGGCTAACTTAAATTCAGATCTGCACAAGTGGGCC
Source organism: Phengaris arion (assembly GCA_963565745.1). Classification (NCBI taxonomy): domain Eukaryota; kingdom Metazoa; phylum Arthropoda; class Insecta; order Lepidoptera; family Lycaenidae; genus Phengaris; species Phengaris arion. Next base: position 16,557,534 of record OY751449.1, on the reverse strand, counting down.
TCAAAAATGCCCCGTCGCATGTGTCTCGGTATGGACTGACGCTAACGTGCGGCAAAACTAACTTCAACTGGAAGCTAGTTTTGCCGCACTGGAAATGGAGACTGCGGTCTGAATGGACCCACTTGTGTGATGACATACATTAAGTGTTAGTTTGAATATTTGTTTGTTATGGGTACCAAACTTTTGGTCGAAGGAACACATGATACGAGGGCGGGTCAATAAGTCCGTGACTTTTGGAATAAAACACAGATTTTTTGATAAATAAATCATTTTATTTTTCAACGTAGTCCCCCTTGAGCTCTATACACTTTGTCCAACGCTTCTCCAATTTTTTTATCCCTTCCAAAAAATATTATTTGTCGAGGTCCTCAAAATAGGCCTTTGTTTGCGAGATGACTTCATCATTGGAGTCAAATCTTTTTCCACTGAGCCATTTTTTCAGGTTTGGGAACAAGAAGTAGTCACTCGGAGCCAAATCTGGAGAATAGGGTGGATGTGGGAGCAATTCATAGCCCAATTCATGGATTTTTGCCATGGCAACTGCACATGTGTGCACCCTTGCATTGTCTTAGTGAAAAAGAACTTTTTTCTTGGCCAAATGAGGTCGGTTTTTGTTCAAATCCTCATTGAAGCGGTCCAATAAGTTGGCATAATATTCCCCATTAATTGTTCTTCCCTTTTGAAGATAGTCAATGTGGATTTTCCCACGTGCATCACAAAAAACAGTCGCCATAACTTTATTGGCTGACAGACCCACCTTGGCCTTCTTTGGCGCCGATTCACCCTTAGAAACCCACTGTTTTGACTGTTGTTTGGTCTCTGGTGTGTTGTGATGGATCCATGTTTCGTCCACGGTTACAAAACGGCGCAAAAACTCCTCCATATTGTGATTAAACAACGCCAAACCTTCCTGTGAAGTTGTTACACGATTGCGTTTGTGGTCGACTTGCGGAAAGCTTTCTCATGCCCAAGTGATCATTCAAAATTGAAACCACTGAGCCATGCGAGATGCCTATGGCTTCCACAATCTCTTGCACTTTCAATCTTCGGTCGGCCAACACCATATCGTGAATTTTTTCGATTGTTTCGGGTGTAGAGACCTCAACTGGGCGTCCAGGACGTTCGGCATCTTCAGTGCTTGTACGGCCACAACGAAATTCAGTAAACCACTTTTTTACCATTGAAATCGATGGTGCAGAGTCCCCATAGTATTTATCAAGCTTACCCTTGGTCTCGGTAATGGTTTTTTTTCGCAAAAAATAATGCTTAATAAGCACACGAAATTCACTTTTTTCCATTGTTTCCTTAAGTTACTGGATAGTCTGATAAAGATAGCTGTAAAACACAAACTAACTGACGCAGCAAGTTCAAATTTTGATAGGAGTCAACTGACAGATGCCTGTTGACAGGAGTAGTGTTGCTTTTTCAGTAAGGAGGTTATAAATTCAAAAAGTCACGGACTTATTGATCCGCCTTAGTAGTTAAGACGTTAGGACTCTATTGTGTTTGAAGTTTCGGCTGTTGAGATGTCATCGGCGAATGGTTTCGATGCCCTCACGAATGAAACATGTGTGATCTGAGGATCGATTCTGCTAAAACCTGCAACTATACAATTACAATCAAGTCCCGACTCCCGACTCCCGCTAGAACTGTCAAACCGGTATTCTCGTAAACGTTAAAGCAGCGTGAAACGTTCTCTTATTGGTCCAAACGTCACAGGATCAGTTTATGATAACAAGTAGCTTCATATATAATACAATCAAAGTAAAATGAAACTCTACTTTAGGTAAATACGAGAATTGAGGTCCAGTTTTCATGTCTGACTAGCTGTCCCGACACACGTTGTTTTGTCTTAACAATTTCCTCGCAATTTTTCCTATATTTCTCACCGTTTAAACCTTGCCTGAACTTCCACAATTATTTCAATACCAAAATAAGGCAAATCAGTCCAGCCGCCCGAGTTTTAGCGAGACATAGGAATTGCAATCCATTTTTATATAACATAAGAAGAAGATTAGTAAGAACAAAAGTCAGAACCAATAATTAGGTACTTTTCTACATGTCATTTTTTTTAACATTCAGAAACAATTAGTTATTAATCCTGCTACTATTATTATCAATGTGAAAGTTTGTGAGGATGGATAGATGTTTGTTACTGTTTCACGCAAAAACTACTGAACGGATTTTGATGACATTTGGTATGTTAGTAGTTTGCGCTCTGGATGAACACATAGAATACTTTTTATAATTTATCATGAAAAAGTGCAGTGTTCCCGTGGGATACAGTATTTATGAGGGCGGAGCCCCGGGCAAAAGTTAGTAACTTGATAAAATTAAAAAGAATTTATTTGTGTTTTTTTCATTTTTTATTTAAGGGTTTTATCGCAAAGCGATTATGACATCATAAACAAACAAAATTAACACAATTTAAATTATAAAATAAAAATAAACAAAAAACATAATCAAATTTACCAACGCTTGATTGACTTGATTGGCCAAATTGGACAGAGGATCTGTCAAAGCACCGTTACAGACTCTCACCTCCATCCATTCCATCAAAACATGATACACGTCATCAATCACGTTGCATCTCGGGCAATTTGGAGTTGACGATTTACCCATTAAAGAGGCGAATTTATTTGAAGAAATGTGTCCGGAACGAAGCCTCAATTCTGCAGTCAATTCCGTCCTGCTTAACACTATCTCCTTATTGTCAAACCAAAGTGATTTAGGTGGATGCGACTGGATCGTTCTGTACCGTATTCCCTTAAATTTCGAAACCTCGTCAAAATACTCCTTCCACATATCATAACATTGTTTTTTAAAAACACTAACGAAGTCACTATGTACCGGATACCTCGAGTACGGAGTACCATCGGAGACTGCTTCCCTTGCTAAACCGTCCACTACCTTGTTATAAACTAGACCTATGTGTGATATCCATTGAAGGATAATCGATTTATTAAATTTTTTGAAAGCCCGAAATATCACAGGAGTCTTAAGTGTGAAAGGCGACGGCAATCGCCTTTCATCAGTCGTTTGCAATCCATCTATTAGTTTTCCCCTATTAAAAAAAGCAGCGACGAATGCCGTTAAGCTTGTTGAAATGAAAAAGCTTTGGCAGGAGTTTGCACAAAAGTCCCGTAATTATGACATGTCACATAATATGCTAATATGAAGAGCTTCGTAGACTTTCAGATTAGGATATTTTACAGTTATTTACATACAAAACTCACATCATCATCAGCTGTTTTCTGGTGTGAGTACATAACAAACATGTACCTGAGTTTTTTTTAATTTGACCACATGCTATTCTGTTTACTACTCAATGTATGATAACATCACCCTTACGTAATAAATGGTTACGATACATTTGTTTCCATGAGCTTGCTATGCGTATTTTTACCCGCGACAGAGCGGAGACGGTAGGTATGCGTTTAGCATGAGAGGGTTTGTCGCTTTTTTTATTTTGCTACGTAACTCCAAATGTCTAGTCCGATTTTGATGCGGTTTTCAGAGATGTATTTGTGTTTGATTGGAAAATGTTCTTAGATAGGTTTTAATGATAGAAACTCACCAGGGGCGCTGCAGTAAAAAAAACCTAATTGCCATTTATTTCTATAACTATATATTAGAATATAACTATTATTCCGATTTAAATGCGGTTTTCAGTAATGGGTTCGGGTTTGATTGGTGCAATTTCATAGATAAGTTTACAATAACAACTCACCAGGGGGCGCTGCAGTAAACATGTGTAATTTTACAGGTAAACTGGAGTGTGTATGTTGCACAACTGTGCAGGTTTCTACACTACTCAGCTTAAGCAGGCGTTCGTCACTCGCTCAAGGACACATGTTATTTGCCTACGGCTCGGCGTGTCTCTTACGAGACAATCGACGAAGGGCCGCCGCACGCCGCACGCCCGCCAGAGCACTCGCACCGCACGTTCCCGCGCTTACGCGTCGAAATGCCATGTAATTATTGTGCAGTGGATGGCTGCAGTGTAGTAGTTTAACAACTAAATTTAGAAATTTTTGACCTCTTTAGTAGGCATTTAGTTCTTGGTAGTTTTTTTTGTAAGAAACAACCTCCAGCCAGAAAAAAATGCTAGAGCGTTCTTGAAATTATTAATTATAATAAAATAATAATTATTATTAATTTTAAAATTGCAATACTTATTTATTTTAGAATTTATTGATTTTTCTCTGCTTTGCTGTTTTCCTTATTATTATACAGGGTGTCCCAAGAAATAGTGTCAAGCGTAAGTCCAGAGTTAGAGCACCTCTTGGAGTACCCGAATCACCCCCATGTATGTTCCGCGATTATTCGTAGTTTTCGAGTTATAATTTTTTTTCTCACTTTTTGAAAAATTTCGATCTAAAAAACTTAAAAATTTAAATAAATAAAAAATAGAACACATTTTAATGTTTTTCTTTTTGCTGCTGAATCATCTTAAATGGTAATTTTATGTCTAAAATAATCAGCTTCGTAACTTAGGTGAAAATTTAGAAAACAGTAGTGTAAAATCAAAATTTTAATGTTAGTGAATAATTACTTAAAAATTCAACTTTAGATTAAAAATCTAAACAGGCGAATTCATGGTTTCTAATTATGTGTAAAAGCTTCTCTTGACTCTCTGCTTTCATAATAATTTAAAAAAAAAGTACTTAATAGGGCTACTTTGGCTTAAATCGGCCATCAAAGACAGCGAGGTGAAAATTTCATAAAACTCGACATCTGAATATTTTTTTTTAAATTCCAATTATTTATTAATAAACCAAAAATGATTGTAGAAAAGCTAAAAATGAATTATTTGAAGGTCTAAAATAAACTGTTCCTGCTGCCATCTTTAATAACCTTTGAAGGTTTATTATAACTAAGAATAAATGAAACAAAACATTATTTTCAAAGTACCTATTTATTATTCGATCGCTTAAAGAAAGTTTTCAAAATGACGACCTTCGTGCTCAATACATATTCTACATCGTCTAAAAAAGTTTTCTTTTAAATTTATAAATGCAATTCTGTTGTTTTTTATTTTTTCTTCTGCTTGTCTTAATTTTGTTCTTAACACTGTGACGTTTGTAATGTCCTTGGCGTATACTTGTAGCATAGCTACATTTTATCGCATTAATATAACTTATAACGACGCTCCTAGCGTCATCTATTGGCTGTTATTGCTAACTTTAATAACTAAATTATGTTAGACGACGCCATCTATTGGCAAAGGTTTTGTAACTAGAGCTTCATCTCCAATATTTCTTTATTGTGGCGGTTGGATTATGCATTACCGCTAGTTGTCAGTTAAAAAAAAACATTATGTCAGTAGGAGTATATAAGGGCTGTCGCGAGATGACAGGGCCTTTTTTCCTCCTGCTAGAAGACGAAGTAGAATTTTTATTGTTGAAGTTTTTCCAGTATCTTATATTTCTTAATCCCGTGTATCACGGTGAGTAATTTAGTATATCTGTGTTGTGAATGTTTGTAAAATCATGCTTGTATTAAAACGCAGTATTCTTACATGTAAAATATCATCCTTCTAAATTAGTTGTCAATTATCTGATTAGCCATACCACGTGCTATCATTTGTAGTTTCATCTCACATTCTTTCATTGTCAAAATATTAGGATATTTGTATCCATGCCTTAATTATTCTGTTTATCATCTTTTTTTAATTTGTAATGGTCACACAGCCAGTGATATTTTAATCGTTTGGCGTTAAAATCACGCATGGCTGTGGGACCGGACTCCTACCGACACGTTATCGTGAATATTTCAGGAACTTGATTTGGGGCACGAAACACCGCCAACTACAGCATTCGAGGCACCAATTAAAAGGACTTATATCTAGCTGGAGTTCAGAGTGCTGATAGTCATTGGACGGGGATTTATTTTTTTATTGAGACGATCTATCTACGACGAACGGACGCAGCGGTGACGGAGAAGCTTCCAGGAGTTGGAGCCCTATCTCGCATCCGCCACGTGCTAGACACCTGGATCCTCAGCTAAGTTCCCACGTGGTTTAAATCCCCTTACCACCACCTTGACACCAAGAGGCTAGACCAGTCTGTACGGCCTTCTGCCCACGACCCCTTTTTTTTAAAATATATATTATTGTCAAGGAGATCCTTTTTTTTATTTTAACAACACCCGTAACATACTAATTCCTTGTAGTATCCCCAGACGAAAAAATCTATGGGGTTCAAGTCAGGGGACCGTGGCGGCCACGCAATGGGCCCTCCACGACCGATCCATCTGCCTGGAAATGTAAGAACTCTGGACTTACGCTTGACACTATTTCTTGGGACACCCTGTATTATACATATAAAAATTATTTACCCGAATTAGGATGTTTTCAACTATTAAATTTAATAATCGAGAATTCAATGAAGATTAAAAATGTATAAATATTATAAATTATAATATGTTATAAAAGTATATAAATACTTTTATAACATATTTGATTGACAAATAAATTACAATAATCTTCATAGGTGCAACCCTGGCGCATTCGTGCCAGGGTTGCACCTATGTGCCTATGTGTCTCACGTGTAACGTGAGCCGCACGGCCGGTAACACAATCTCGACTCTTTGTGTGCGTACTTATGATTTTGTAGGCAATTATAGCATAGGTTTTTTCGCTCTTGTATAAGAGTGATGTATCTGTTACATACGAGGGCGGGTCAATAAGTCCGTGACTTTTGGAATAAAACACAGATTTTTTGATAAATAAATCATTTTATTTTTCAACGTAGTCCCCCTTGAGCTCTATACACTTTGTCCAACGCATCTCCAATTTTTTTATCCCTTCCAAAAAATATGATTTGTCGAGGTCCTCAAAATAGGCCTTTGTTTGCGAGATGACTTCATGATTGGAGTCAAATCTTTTTCCACCGAGCCATTTTTTCAGGTTTGGGAACAAGAAGTAGTCACTCGGGAGCCAAATCTTGAGAATAGGGTGGATGTGGGAGCAATTCATAGCCCAATTCATGGATTTTTGCCATGGCAACTGCACATGTGTGCACCCTTGCATTGTCTTAGTGAAAAAGAATTTTTTTCTTGGCCAAATGAGGTCGGTTTTTTTTTCAAATCCTCATTGAAGCGGTCCAATAAGTTGACATAATATTCCCCATTAATTGTTCTTCCCTTTTGAAGATAGTCAATGTGGATTATCGCACATGCATCCCAAAAAACATTCGCCATAACTTTATTGGCTGACAAACCCACCTTGGCCTTCTTTGGCGCCGATTCACCCTTACAAACACACTGTTTTGACTGTTGTTTGGTCTCTGGTGTATTGTGATGGATCCATGTTTCGTCCACGGTTAAAAAACTCCTCCATATTGTGATTAAACAACGCCAAACCTTCCTGTGAAGTTGTTACACGATTGCGTTTGTGGTCGACTGTGAGCAAACGCGGCACCCATCTTGCGGAAAGCTTTCTCATGCCCAAGTGATCATTCAAAATTGAAACCACTGAGCCATGCGAGATGCCTATGGCTTCCACAATCTCTTGCACTTTCAATCTTCGGTCGGCCAACACCATATCGTGAATTTTTTCGATTGTTTCGGGTGTAGAGACCTCAACTGGGCGTCCAGGACGTTCGGCATCTTCAGTGCTTGTACGGCCACAACGAAATTCAGTAAACCACTTTTTTACCTTTGAAATCGATGGTGCAGAGTCCCCATAGTATTTATCAAGCTTAGCCTTGGTCTCGGTAATGGTTTTTTTTCGCAAAAAATAATGCTTAATAAGCACACGAAATTCATTTTTGTTTTCCATTGTTTCCTTAAGTTACTGGATAGTCTGATAAAGATAGCTGTAAAACACAAACTAACTGACGCAGCAAGTTCAAATTTTGATAGGAGTCAACTGACAGATGCCTGTTGACAGGAGTAGTGTTGCTTTTTCAGTAAGGAGGTTAGAAATTCAAAAAGTCACGGACTTATTGACCCGCCTTAGTAGTAACTATTTATTAATTTGTGGCTTAAGCTTACCTGATACCTGATAAGTATAACTGTACATGCCAACCTATCAGGTATACCGTTACGTGTATGGCTAGCATTAGGTATGACTTGCGCTACTTGGATTTAGGCTGGGCTGGGGACTATATTGTCCGGAATCCGTAAGGCCGAAGAATATTTAAAGCACTGAAAATAAAACTCTGCGCTTATACAATAGAGCTGAAAATCGAACAACGAGTGTCATTCAAATATTGATGTCAAATCTGACCACTCGACATGTTGTCGATGTGTTGGATTTTCAACTCGATTTTATTAGTCCAGAGTTCTATTTTCAATGCTCTGAATTTTCTCCGGCCTTCCGAATTCCGGACAATATAATCCCAGCCTTAACCTTTGCACAATATTTATTTAACGAGAGCATTTCTCGTTAAAAAAATATAAATATTTGTCCTCAACTTTTAACATAAAAATATTTTCAAACTTCATAATTCAACATTGGTAATCAAGTAAAACAAATTAAAATTATTGAAATTCTCGGCGAAACGACAAAGTTCAGAAATTCAGAAGTTCAAACTTTCAAAATCGATTTTGTACGTCCAGTTATTGAGAAGCTTGTTGCTGATTCTAACAAATATTATGGAATTGACAACATTATCATTTAACAGATGTTTATCTTATATTTAGACTTTAAACAAGACAATCTTGTATATACGAGTATATTATATAATAGTAATTTCGGCAACGGCTGCTAGTATATACATGAAATTTAGTATGCAGGGAGTTTTCTAGCTAGGTTTTATCCATGGGAATCTGCGCATTTTTAAGTTATTTATGTTTTTTCTTTCGTTTTGCAACAATATATCAATAATTTCGACTGTATAATATCAGTCCCTTTGGCAGTTTGGTTAATTTTTGCGTTGTTCGGAAATTCGGAATGTGATGGGTTCGAATTTTTGTGATTCTTTTTTTTTATCTACTCTAGTAGTTAAAAAAAAATCCGAGCAAAGCCCCAGTTATCCAGGTACTAATCTATTATCCGCCTTACTAATAAAAATATTTAAACAGTCCATAAGCAATACAATGTTTTGTCCTTATCTGATAGAGGCATTCGGGGCAAAAGCACGCAAATTTTTTTCCAAAGCTTATAAAATTGATATAGGTGCAATACTGCGTACGCCTTCTATTCCATGATTAAGCACACGTATTTCACCCTATGTAAATGTAGAGTTTGGGACCATTTTGGTTCCCGTTAATCCATAATTAGAAATTTTATTTTTTTTTACTTCTGCGTACCTTAGTATAGTATGTATAGTACCTTGTGGTAACTTGTGGGTTGTCTGTCAAATGTACGCAGTCGTTTGGGGTACGAGTACGCGTTGCGGGTAAAAAAACGCATACAGATGCATCAAATAATTTGTAAACGTTTTTTGTCTGAAAGCCCTTTTTATTAAAATCAAACACAGACAAATCTATATCTGCTTGATAAAATAAAAATAAATAAAAACTTATTTTAATGATAAACATTTCAAAAAAGTTATGTTGAAAGCAGTCTACTTTTAACATGATAAAATATTTTTTTTAATTATCGAAACATAACATGATACTCTTCTAACGTTTAACAGACGATACTATTTAAAACTTGAAATTATCTAAAACAATTAACAGAAGGCTTCTTACAAATAATATGGCAATTAGATATGAGCGCCGTCACTCAATCCCACGGCGGCGGCGCCAGTCCAAAATTACTACGGCGGCGGCGGCGTCGGCGGCGTGACCTTGAGCCTTAAGATTTTTTAACCAAGAATTGTTTTTTTTATAGTAATTAGAAATAACTTTACTTACAAGAAAGGAAGGTTGGTTTTGAGAACAAAAACGGTATATTTTTTTAATTTATTAATTTTTAAATCTTTAGTAAACTTAAGAACAAACATTTTGAGATCTTTGCAATGAGATTAATCATAAAATGTTTCCTAAGTTTTAATAATTAACAATTTAACCTATTTATTTGGTTTTATAACTATCTTTAGTAAGGAGGCGGGTAACATTGTATTGGTTTAAATGTTTAAATTCTTTTAAAAATAAGATAAATTAACAAAAAAAAAACTCTTCATTAGGTAACTCAAAATTCAACAAAAATACGATCCTTCTTGTAGCAATCTTACTTTCTCTAAGTATATAGTCTTCATTGCTTAAATTATATATTTTAACACAAATCTAATCACTTGAATCTTTTAATATGAAACTTTGAAAGAAATTAAAGGACAAAATATGCTTTAAAAACTAAAGACCCATTAACTAATTTACGGTATCTTTACAGAACGCATAGTTATCATGGATAAATACTATCCTATTAAGCCTAAGTGGATTCAAACGCGAACGTTTGGCAGTTATAACCAGTCCTGCCGTTGAAAACATCCTCTCACTTGGGGTGCTGGTCGCCGGCACATTCAAAATCGAGCGTGCAAGTGCGTATAACGCAGGCATTGAGTTTTTTCTGTCTTTCCAGAACTGTAGAATATTTCCACCATAGGGCTCTAAATCTTCAGGTCTTGCTGTACTGAAATACTTCCAGCATTCGTTTTCTACTGCACTATCAGAATCACGGTGAGCAGTAGTGTGTTTTCGTGCCAAATCAAGTAAATAATTTGACACATCAGCAGAAGAGCTCGGTCCTGCTTTAGCAGAATCAACTACTTGGTTTTCTTGAAGATCTTCTGTTGTCAATCGCCTGTTGATCATATCTACTATGAAGGAAACTTTAGTAATTTGGTGAGTTTGCATGTATTCGTCGATTTCATGAATAGCATGAAACCGACAATCCAGCAACGTTGCTGCGACAACTACATCAGTTAGAGGAAAACGGTACTCTAACCCCTCTAACATGTTATTTTTGAGCCTTGATACTACGAGAGGCTCATCATCGTTCATTTCTGCTAACAATCTTCTGAGCGAAAGACTAAAGCCAGATTGATAGTAGGCTGAGTTTCCGAACTAAGTAACTCAACCATTTTCTTAAAGTTTTCAAGAAACTTTATTAAAGCCTCAATCATTACATATTCAGACTCTTCTAAAATGAGGTAACTTCTACCAATTTCGCTGAGAATCAAGTTAATGGGCTGACGATTGGCACGGTGTGAAATGCTCTGTAACATTATCAAAATACTGTGCCATCTCGTACTTGTGCTCGTTTTGATCGTGGGTGGAGGTGGTGGCAAATATTGTCTTGAACTTGAAGCGGGTCCTGTAGTCTCCTCACTTGCTTCAGAACCTGATTCGTCTTCACTCGTATCGTAGTCGCTATCTTCTACATGTTCGCCAATGTCTTCAATAAACGACAGTAACTCTCGCTGTTCTGCAGAAGCAGCGTTTTCGACCTGAGGTGCTCTGTAGCGAACATGCTTTACAATCTTTTTGAATTTTTTCAAAAGTTTTGAATATTTCTCTAGTCTTTTCGATGCCCTTTACGTTTACTAAGTTATGAAGTGCATGTCCAAGGCAGAGTTGGTTGTCAAATCCTAATAAGTTTGCAGCGCGCTTCATATTACCACCTGCATCAGTAACTAAATAAAAGTTTTTATTTTCTATTCTGAAAGAGCGCAACACCTCCTGAATTTCATTTCGAATCGTTTCGCCAGTGTGTTTCTTCATAACTCGTTTCGTTGCTAGTGTTAGTTTTATAAGCGTCATGTCTTCCGCAAGAAAATGATAAGTGCATGTTATATAATTACGTCGTCTGTATTTATCGGTCCACATATCGGCAGTCAAAGCACCAAATCGACAGTTTTGCTTAGAAATGAAATTATTTATGAACGCGAGCATGCTATTGTATACGTCTTCTAGACCTTCTCGTGCTATATTTTGTCTAGAAGGTAAGTCTGCTTCGGAGACAATGATGTTATATATTTTAAAGAAGTCGATCATTGCATCGTTATCCACAGTATCAAATGGCATCAGCGATCTAGCAAACCATAGGGCTAAATCTCGAGATAGCGCCCACTTATCGCGTTTTTTTGCAGTTGTACTTGGTGTTCTCGGACTTTTTGGAGTGAAAAACTCTTTTATATTCGAAATGTTTTGGGCTTTATTGTCTTCCAAACTATGGACATCTTTTAAATGTCTTAGAAGATTACTCGTCGCTACGCTTTTTCCGTAACCTTTCACTTGAGCCCTGAAAAGAAAGATGAAATTCATAAAAGTTTAGGTACAAATGCTAGTAGATTTTAATAAAACTTTGCAAAATACATGTACAATAATTATACAAAACATAACATATCTCATTCACTCATTCCTACCTATAAATATTATTGCATAATACCTAATATAATTTAATAATTTTGTACAATAGGTACCTACCTATCGAAGCTATTGGCATTTGCCATCATCTAGTAGTAAGTAGATAAGATACATAATTATAATAATCGGCCAAGTGAGATTCGGACTCGCGCACGAAGGGTTCCGTACCGGTATAGAGTGAAAGTAGACAAAAAATTGTGTTTTTAGTATGGGAGCCCCCCTTAAATATTAACTTTATTTTATTTTTAGTATTTGTTGTTATAGCGGAAACAGATATACGCAATCTGTATCTCTATCTAATCTAATCTACGCCTGATGACAGACAGACGGACAGACAGACAGACGGACAGACAGACATCGAAGTCTTAGTAATACGGTCCCGTTTTTACCCGTTGGGTACGGAACACTAAAAACCAAATAGTAGTTAGCAAGATAGCTTTAAATACCTAAGTACCTAATGTATGTACATTCGCAAGTCAAAAATAGATTTATTTAATTAATTTAACCTTTTAACTACTTACTGAAATAATAATATAATAATATGTATACTTACTTCGAAAACACACTGTTTTCATCTTCATTTTTTGCATTTCGCAAGCAAGCTGCACAATATACTTGATCAACCAAAACAGTTCTTCGTTTTCCTTGCAGGTCCACAGATAACGGGCCAAATTCGGTCCAGCAAAAACTCTGCGTATGTTTTGTGGACAGACTTTTCATTGGTGTAATGAAAATATCTTTAATTTTAGTTTTAAATACGTCAATACTAGTATGTGACGCCATTGTTTATGCCGCGCCGCTGCAAAACGGACACCGCGTTCGGTAAAGTATTCTACTCGACTGATCGGACAAGCGAACGCGCGGCCGGCCGGACACCGCACAGTTATAGGACCGTGCGGCACGGCGACCCGACAAGTCGCGACTTGACCGGCGGCGCGCCGCTCTTTTTCCTCGGCGGCGGCGCGTCGTGAGAATTCGCGGCGACGACGGCGCGCCGGCGCGGCGCTCATATCTAATGGCAATCTGATCTTAAGTTTAGCAGTCAGTCTCAACAGTTACTTTTTTACTAATTTTCCAGACTCGTTGATAAAGCTTTGAATCTATAACCTATATATCTAGCATATGAAAGGTAACATCATAATCTAACAAAAAAATAAACAAAAAGACTCAAAAGCTTTTAAAATAACATTTTCTTACGTTTTTAATTAGAGAAAATCAGTCTCAAAAATTTTGTGTGTAATACCTAATATCTAATCAAAACAGGAACTTAAAAAATAAATCTTACAAAAAAATACCATAAAGTTTTCACAAAAATCACAGACGTAATTACTCATGCCTGGTTCGTTTGCTGTGCATTTTTCATGGAACCATCTTCTACACATAATACATATAATCCAGTCTTCGTACAGGCAGAGGCTCTTCATATTTTTCATCACAAACTGGACAAAAATACTCTTCAACTTCTTTCAGAGATCTTCATTTAAATTGTGATCGAGATGTTGAAGGTTTTGGTTGCGATACTGTAGCTTTAGTTTTACCCGTAAGGCGTGTTTTGCGCTTTTGAGTACCTGATGGTCCAGGGGAACCTAAATCATCGAAATTGACTTGCTTAACATGGCGTTTGTTTTGTGTCTTTTGTTCCATCAATTTATTTATTTTCTTTTAATTGCTTCTTATATGGACTAGATGTTATAATTTCTGATTTTAAGCAAGGTCTTGTTCTATTCTTCTTTTCTATCAAGAGCGGTAATGGACTTAATTGAGCCACAGTAATAATTGGAGCATCTATTTGTGCCGTTGGTGCCAAATCAGGGTCATTTCTTTGTAAATCAGCAATATTCTGAACGTTGAAATCGTTATCATCTTTTTGTGATAAATCTCCTCGAGAGTTCTTCATTGCTGGACGCATTATTACTAGCCTCGTGGCAAGCAGACACATTAAACCGAGCAGTCACTTCATTTTGGTCCATACTTTCATCATCTATTATTGTTGTATCTTAATCAATACAAGCTTCTATACAATCTGCATCAGATGTTTGTAGTATTGAAGGACTTTCTGGCAAAACTATGTTTTCAACAGATGTTGGTTCATCACTTCGTTGGTCCGTGATACAGCTTGACAAGGCTTGAGTATTATCATTGTTATCAATCATATTATTATTTTGCAGAACAGGACTTTCTGGCCTTTCAGTTATTTCTACAACCTGGTTAGTGACTGAAGCCGGAGCGAAATCTGTATCATCAAACAAATCATCTGCGAACGGATATATTCCTGTTGCTTTGAAGCCAGACTCAGCATTGGTTATAGTCGCTGCTTGTTTAAAAGCATTATTGAATAGACCGGCCACTTGAAACTGTGTTATACCTCTTCCAGGGTGATGGTTCATCCATTTTTCGCATTCGATTGCATATCTGGTTTTTAAAGGTCTGTGAACGGCTACATCTAACGGCTGGATCTTGTGGCTTCCATGAGGCGGAATAGTAAGCATAATATTACGGTTTTACATTACAATAAAACCGATATTATCTGCCGAAGAGGAAAACATACAGCATTGTTTTGGAGAAAGCAGAGTATACTTATCTGTTCCGGTCTGTTTCATTGTCATAAACGGGTTTTAGTAACGTCACGAGATGGCGCTAGAAGCACGTCCATCGAGTGGGGTTGGACCAGCAAGTGGGGGCGCGCGAGCGCCGCCATTTTCCAAGTCATAGTCTTCTTCACCAGGAAGAACTTCCTACAATGCTATATGTTTTCCTCTTCGGCACATAATATCGGTTTTATTGTAATGTAAAACCGTAATATTGATGTGCCTGTGGAAAACATACAGCATTGTTTTGATGACGTGTTTGTTATCTGCTGGTGATAATTAATATTTTACACAACGCTATAATGATTTGTAGGCTAATAAAGAGAGAAAAGTTGATAGATACAAAAATGTAATATTATGTTTCTTTTTTATACGTTACAACATACATGCTTAACACTATACTTAAATAATCAGAATTTAAATTATTAAGTATTATTAATTCACAATGTTTTATTTATAATCAAGGAAACTAATGAAGTCTCATGCAATTAAGCTGGAACAAAATTATTAAAAAAGGAATCAAGTCGATTTCCTTTAGGAATTTCTATCAGCTTACAATAATGGTTAAAAAACGTGCTAGATGATTTCCAGTTTCCCAGAGACAGTATTTCGTCTATCGGTTGATTATTAAGCCATCTCCTAGGAGGCTACCGCTGCCCTACAACTTCCTGGGGGAGCGATAATGTCACTGTCTCTCAATACAGTACGGACCCAATTTCCTATCACAGTTCTGGAAGCTGCTTTAATTACTCCATTAACCGTAATAAACAAATGATTTAAATCTTTTACCTCAGACCTTCGGGGCATAACTTTCTCTAGGTAGGATCTTAAAAGAGTTACAGGGCAAATATTTTTATCCTCATGTTTTGAAATCATCCAAGCCGATTGGCGA
The DNA here is from genome assembly GCA_963565745.1 of Phengaris arion. NCBI lineage: Eukaryota > Metazoa > Arthropoda > Insecta > Lepidoptera > Lycaenidae > Phengaris > Phengaris arion. The sequence goes on along the minus strand of OY751449.1, from coordinate 16,541,796 downwards.
CGGGAATGAGTATCTGTTTTAGATCCGAATGTTGGTATCAAGTAAATATGGTCACCCTTGTCGAAGAAGTTATCTTTTGTTATCTCGAGCAACGTCAGATCATGTACTCTTCGTCCAGAGGCTAACAACAAAACTATTGCAGTTCTTCTAGCTATGTCGAAGAGTGATTCTTTTGCAGGATTTACCGAAAGCCACTCTAGCACATCTCGTGGATCCCATGATAAAGAAACGTTAACTTTTTTAGGTTTTACTGCTGCAATGGATTTAATTGTATGTTTGATAATAAAATTTGAAAAGGTGTAATGTTCGGCGTGAGGTCCACAAAAAGTAAGCACAGCAGACTTGTGTACTAGAATAGTTCTGTATGATAACTTTTCTTTGAAATGGAGGTACATAAGAAATTTCGCTACTTCGAATGGTTGTGGTTCTTTAGCGTTTACTCTCTCACTGGAACACTACTCAAGCCATCTTTTAATCGCAGGCATGTAGGTTGATAACGTTGAGGGACGCCAGCTATTTTGCAGTAATTTTTTTCCTCCGAGGACCATTCTCTTATTTGTGCGCCCCACCCCCAATTTTCCACACTTTCAAGGTTAACGAGTGCACTTGCTGTGGGGGTTGTCCTGTTGTCGCATCGATCAGAAGCTGAGATTCTGAAATTCGAATGGGATATCCAGGCTCGAGATTTTAGATCCTGTAACCAGAACACTTGGGGACACTCCGGTGCCACTATTAGGTAAGTTTCTTGTGCTGTATTTATATGTGCCAATATTTTCGGGATAAGACTGGGGGGCGGAAATACCCATGCTAGTCTGTAGTCCCAAGATCTGCTGAAGGCATCTATAAAGTCTGCTGATTGATCTCTGCAGTCTATCGTGACGTAGTTCCGTACTACTGCTGTCTGTATCGAGGCAAACAGGTCTACCTCTGGTTGTCCCCATTTCTGGAATACTTCCACAGTACCCGAAGGGAACAGGTGCCACTCTGCTGGGGCTTTTCCCCTGGATAGTCTGTCTGCTATTATGTTGTACCTCCCTGGAAGGTAATGCGCTGACAGAGTTATGTTTAGTTTGTCGGTCAACTGTAGAAGCTGGAAAGTCAAAGCTAGCAGTTCTATCGATTTCGTTCCCCCTTCTTTCCGAATGTAGGCTATTAGGGTTCGATTGTCCGACTGGATTAATATGTGCGAGTTCTTTAGCTCTTTTGATTTTGTTTGTATTGCTGCGATGACAGCAAACAGTTCTTTTTTGTTGCTGTGCCATTTTTTCTGCTGCGTTGTCCATTTTCCAGGTAGTAATGTTCCGTCTAAGTGGGCACCCCACCCCACATCTGAAGCGTCCGTCGCCAGATAATTTGTCGTGGGTTTTTTGTGTATGGGGACTGAGCGGTGGATGGCGCCGAGCCACCACACCATCTCGCGATGCACATGATTCGGAAAGCGTATCTTTAAGCGGGGTAATGTCTGGGCAAATCGTTTCAGAAAAATTTGAAGGTGCCGGCAATGTAGTCGTCTCCTTGGGATGACGAAATTGGCAAAGTTCAACTGTCCCAGTATGCTTTGTAATTGCCGAAGATTTATGCCTTCCTTTTGTAGAAGTCTTTGTTTTATATTGTTGTGCATGCTCAGCACTTTCTTTTCTGGAAGTGACATTGTATTTGTGGACGTCCTCCATCGAACCCCTAAATATTCTACGTCCCGAGTTGGAGTTAGAACGGATTTCCGATAATTTATTTGCCAGCCAACAATTCTAAGTGTCTCACGGCTTCCGCAGCCTGCAGACGCAAAGCGCTCCGATTCTGGTGCGCTAGAAGGAAATCGTCTAGGTAGACTAGCACTCGATATCCTTTCGCACGTAGGGTCTCCGCGACCCAACACGTCACAGAAGAGAAAAGGTAAAGAGCAGACGCCAGAGGCCAAACGGCAGGCATGTCATTTGATATAACTGGCCTAGGTAGCTGACTCTTAAGAAAGTTCGGTGCGGTTTTGCGATTGGCAAATGGAAATATGCGTTTGAAATGTCCAACTTTATCAATCCTGTGGTTGGAGAAATTCTGGAACATTTGCATGAGATATCAGGCGAAACTGTTTTGCTTTCACGAATTCGTTTAGTTGTCGAAGATCGAAAATTGAACCGTCGCTCTTTTTCCGAAGAAAGATTTTGGATATAAAACTGGGTGTTTTGGTAACTACTGGTTGCAGTACCTTCTGATCTAATAGTTCCTGAATTGCTTTCGATATTGCTGGGGACGGTTTTGTTGCATACTGTTTTAGTATTCGTTTCGTGGGTAAAATTAATGGGGGTTTTTTGAACAATGGTATTCGAGAACCCGAAATCGATGCCATTACGTGGCTCGTGGCTCCCATAGATCGCCAATGACGTTTGAATTTTATTAATTGTCCCCCCGTGAAATGTGTTAGATAGTCACTTCTTTCTAATGTTGTTGTTACGAAATGAATTATTTTGTTTTTGAGAATTATTATTGGATTTTTTATAGTTTGATTTTGTGTTATTTATTTTATAACCTCCGAGGTTTGGTTGTTTAGGTAATGAAATGGACCTCGACGTGGAGGGGATTGGCTCAGTCATTTTTCGCTTTAAAACCGATCTATCTCTTTTGAACGATTGTGGTTGTTGACCTAGCCAACTATGGGCGCCTCCTTGAGATTTAATGAACGCCTCTAATCTTGTCTTTTCAAACAAAGAATCCTCACTTGGCGGTATATTTGATAACGCAGCTTGTATATTTTTATCAGTAATTTCGGAAATTAATCTTTGACGTCTAACTTCAATGCACTCTGCACGTTTACCAAACACAACTTGTAAGGCCTCTTCATATAATTTGTAGGAGGGTGAAGATTTGCCAAAGGAGTCGGTTATCTTATTAAATAGTGTATCCGAATTAACCTCTTTAGGGTTTTTATGAGCCCAATCTCAAAATCTTGAAGGCCGATCCTCATTAACTGACGTTGATATAATAACGCGTTAGTCAAAGCCGCCATGACTAGTTCTGTAGGTGCTAAGAAGTCTTTACCTTTGTTAAGATTACAAAGCTCGTCGTTAACTTTTAAATTGCAAAATCCCGGTTGAGCAACAAAATTATTTAAAACTTTATTGTAACGCACATGACGCCAAGTAGGTGAATTAAAATGTTGGAGATCGATTAATAATTTTAATCTTGATTTATCTGCCGGTTTAACGAATTTTTTATCATCAAATTCGGTTCTACACGTGCCTAAGTCCAAAATCTTCGACGTATTGGTAGAGGGATTGCTTATAAATTCCTCATTAACCTCGGATTGTTGCACAAAACCGCTTAACTCCGAGATGGAATGCGATGTACATTGCTGCTGCATAATAAAATTTGTAAGGGCACTGACCTGGTCAAATAACGCGTCGATCCTTGGATCGGCCGTTACCTGTTGATGATAATTTGACTCGTCACGTTCCTCTACAGCTGACGATGAGTCCCCCGAACTGGATTGGTTATTATCTACCCGTTCGCTCATTACGCGCATCACCGTCATTGTCTTTGTTTGGTACCGAACTCATTTTCGACACTTTAAATTACGAAATATACAAAAATATAAGTTTTAATATGGGCTTGTTACTTCGTTTTAGCTAAGAACACTTTTATTTCGAAGCAACTATTTAATATAGACCCGATTAAAATGGATTTAAGACCGAACGCGGCGAAAGTACACAACGCTATGACTTGGAAAATGGCGGCGCTCGCGCGCCCCCACTTGCTGGTCCAACCCCACTCGATGGACTTGCTTCTAGCGCCATCTAGTGACGTTACTAAAACCCGTTTATGACAATAAAACAGATCGGAAAAGATAAGTATACTCTGCTTTCTTCAAAACAATGCTGTATGTTTTCCACAGGCACATCAATAATATTGTGCTCTCTAGCATAATTTAATGCGTCCAAGCTTATATGCGACGAATGGCTGTCCATAATAAGTAGTACGGGATCTTCCTTAGATGGATTAGCGAAATCTTTAAAATGGGTGAGCCAGTTGATAAACAGAGTTGAGTTTATGTATCCACTTTCAGACACCATGCAAATACTTTCTCTTGGGCCACCGTCTAAAAGTTCGGCTTTTGGTCTTTTGCGAGGGAAAATTAATGCTGGCGGCACAAAATGTCCAGTCGCACTCATACACATCATAGCAGTTATTGTCATACCTCTTTCTGCAGACACAATTTTACCGACGACTCTTCTTCCCTTAGGACTCCCTACTTTTGGTGTCTTCTTGGGAACAGTGCTCATTCCGATCTCATCCATATTATAGATCCGGTGCGGCCGAAAATGGTACTTGTCGTATAACTCTTTGAGGTTGGCATAAAACTTTTCTACTTGCACTCGGTTAAAGCCAATTGCTCTAGCTAAGCTGACTGGAGCTGATTGACGCACACCAAGAATAGGGTTTCGTTTGAGGAAGCCTTCCACCCAGTCACGGCCAGCTGTTTTAGTTGAGTAATCAAAACGGTGGGTGTTAGCCTCAGCATATTCGTAAGCTAACCGTCGTAAATCATTAATAGTGATTCCGATAAATCTTTCATCCATTAACTGGCAGTGAACTGCAAATTCAGCCTCTTGGTCTTTTGTAAAAGTTGGTTTATAATCTACCCAAAGCTGTAGGCACATGACCAGTTTTTAACAGTTTTCTTAGTGTTGCTTCATGAATTCCTACGGCATCAGCAGCAAATATTTTGCTTTTTCCTTCAGCTATAAGTATTTTTACAGCAATTATTTTTTCTTCCGGTACTAAAGTCCGATTGAGTGTCTTTTTTATATAAGTTCGAGGCATAGTTCAGCATAACAATAGTTCAAAACAAATAAATAACATCAAATTATTAAAAACAATTTCAAATCCAAATTTCTTTATTTTGGTCATCAGCTTACCCTTGAACAATCACACTTGACTCGCACTTTAAAACAATCACGAAACTGGTTAACTGTTAAGGTAACTTCTTAAACTTTGTTCAAAATAATAGTAAGAGGGGTATAAGTACGCGCGTACTATTTCCTGTCCTTTTTCCCCCAAAGACCGACTTCGAAAAAACACTCAAATGCCTGGTACTCAATAAAGTTAGGTTATAAAACAGCATTGTAACAAATTGTCTAATAATCATTAAAAACAAACCAAAACACTTATCTTCTATAATTGCCTTTATAATAATGTGACACACTTTTCTCTAGCACAAAAAACGTTTGAAAAACTGACCGATTTGTGTTTTTTTATATTTTTTTCCGAACCACAACACGCACTGCGCAATAAATGACAGCTCAATATGGCGGCTCAAGCGGCTTTGTTTTTGTCAAGAAAGTCGTGCAGGAGCAGCGGAGACGAACGATTGACCAATGCTGGTTGGAGATGTGCCAGCTTCTCCATCATTGTGTTCAGTTCTTCACAGTACACCTGCAGCAATGCTCACCCCGTTTGGTAAGAAGCTATGATGAATCACACCGGCGCTAGACCACCAAACAGTGACCATCACTTTTCTAGGGGTAAGTTTTCGTTTAGGGCATTGTTTAGGTGTTGAACCAGGATCCAACCAACTTGCTGAGCGCTTGCGGTTATCAAACAGAATCCATTTTTCATCGCAGGTAACAATGCGGTTCAAAATTCCTTCATTTGTGTGTCTGTTGAGCAGTGCAAGGCACGTCTCGACGCGTACTTCGCGCTGGCGATCATTGAGTTCGTGGGGCACCCATTTGTCAAGCTTTTTTACCTTGCCAATTTGACGCAAATGGACCAATATTGTTTTGACGCTAACTTCGAAAGCTGCTGCTAATTCAGCCGTAGATTGTGTATCAGCTTCCACAATCGCCTTTAATTCGTCATTGTCGACCAAAGTCTTCGGACGACCGCGAGGTTCATTTTTTAGGTCGAAATTTCCAGAACGGAAGCGAGCAAACCAATAACAGGTGGTGCGTTGGTTTGTAGTGTTAGCTCCGTAAACGTCGTTGATGTTGCGTGCCGCTTGTGCCGCGTTGCTGCCACGACGGTACTCATATTCCATAATTACTCGAATTTTTAACGTATCCATGATGACGAAACGAAGATTGAAATGCGATGAAAATGTAACACTAATCAATCGACAAATGACTACTTTTGGAAAAAGAATTCCACGTTTTTAAAATAAAATTAATTTGAAATTAGAATTCTTAGCCAAACAAAAAATATTTTGATTTGAAATGGCCAGTACTGCAGAACGGAAATTTCATTGGTAAAGACCTATTATATATAAAAGATAGTGGTGTTAGTTACACTATTTATAGCTCTAAACGGCTGAACTGATTTGGCTGAATGTTGGTGGGGAGGTAGCTTAGAACCAGTAGACGGAAATAGGATACTTAAGTACCTAACCCGCCGAGTCTGTCTGTCAGTATGTTCGCGATAATCTCAAAAACTACTGAAAGGATTTTCATACCGTTTACATTTACCGACAGAGTGGTCCCTTATGATGGTTTAGGTTGATAATAATTTGTTAAGGTTTTGTGGAAATTATTTGATTTATGACGATAATTGTTGAAGGTGTCGGAAAAAATCAAGCCGTCTGGAACTTTTATCGGAAACGCTGCCTAACCTAACCCGTTGGAGATAAATAACAAAACAATGTATGGTGGGATTGTTTCTCTTTTATAGGTGTACAAAAAACTCCGCAATGGCATAAACATGTCTATTTTTTAAGGATAGGTTACTATCCCCATTCTAAGTTTAAAAAAATGAACAGAAAATATAATGTGGTTTTTTCAGAAGCTATTTAGACAGATACAATTTAATTATCCTTATCTAGGAGATTATGTGTAGGAGATATCTTAAAATTAAAAAGTACGTGTGAAAATTTACTGTAAAGTATATATTTTTACTCTGTGCTATTACTATATTGCAGGTATATTTGCTAAAGAAGTTTTGTGTCACGAACACTCTCCCACGCGGGCGAAGCGGGCAAAAGCTTAGTATACTTATAAATAATACAGTATTTTGTTCTATATACTATTTCTATTTAGCTTAGGTCTCGTTAACATATATGTCCCAAACCCTCAATAAAATACAGCCTATGTATACAATATACTCTGTACGATGGTGGACGGTCTATTTGTATCGCGGCCAATATTTGCAGTTGTATTATTCACAGGGACGCTTCATTAGTGCAATTTACAGTAATGCTAGTGCCAGACTAAAAGGAAACGCCGATAAGCTGTGCAGGTCCAAAATATTCGCCACATAAAATTAAACGAACATCATCTTTTGAAGACATTGCTTTAACAGTAACTTAGATGGATATATTATATTATGGTAACTTCTAAAAATTTTGACAGCTTTCATAAAATGGTATCATAATATTCTTGTGTACCATTTGTAGGTTGCACTAGTTTCTCCTCTGGTGGTGTTGCGCACTTACATTCCTTGGCCTTAAAATCCACAGATCTTTTATCAATGTCAAAAGGAATTATTTTGTGGACTCGGTGATCCACAATGCTAGCCTATTTTAACATACGTCCTTGCATAAGCTCCACTCTTCCTATGTGTCAACACACACGAAAAAGAGAAAATACGTGACACGGCGCTACATTTTAAAAATAACGATTCAAACCTGAACTTTATTTACTACACAAGAATATTATATTATATACGCTTCATTGCAGAGCGGTGCCACGCGCGCGCTTTGCAGAGCGGTCTAGTTTGACATTCGAACTCTTACAATGAAACGTGTAACCTCTAGTGTGGTAAATAAAGTTCAATTTTGAATCGCCGTCTCGAAAATGCATCGCCGCGTCGCGTTATCGTCTTATCTCTGCGTGAGCTGACACTATAACCTATCAGAATGATGACAGAGCAATAAGATTTTTTCATCGTCTTCTACATACTCCCAAGGTCTAATATACGTTATAAATAAAATCGTATTTAAAAATTTTCCTTCAGTTCGGCCTGAACGGATGCAAAATCGTATCGTCCGTGTGCAATTTTGAGATCGCATCAGTGGGCCGAATGGACTTAAAGAATACTGAAGACTATCAAAAAAGCTATTGAACTTAGGAATCCCTAAAGCCCCAAAAAAACCACTGCATTTTAGGTTTTTTTTATATTAAAATTTTATTATTTATTGAATTACATATATTATAAATTTTATCGTTAAATTAAAATATACTAGGAAATATTATGTACCTATATAGTAATTAAATGGGTTGTTTTAAGAAAATTACGGACGAATCCTACGATGTATTATTATGATAAGGTGCGAAAAAATGTTTTTGGTATATTTTTATGCCTAACCTAGGTCATAGGCCTAGAGGCATATGATTACTGTCTGGCTCTTTCCTACTAAAACTCTACTAACAACTAAATTCCTACTAAGCAGGGACTTAATTTAGTAGTAAAACTTTGTAAGATAACAAAATTGTAAAAATTTCATGATGCTGGATTTTTTTTTTTTTTTCTTTTCCCTTTGCACATTGTTTACATATTTTTTTAAATTTAATCTACCTACACCTGACGATGACTTTGTCGAAACCGGTCGTAATATATATTATATTAAAATTAATGCAAAATACTTATTAAAGTGGAAATAGTGCAAGTAATCCTGTGTGTCATTACTGTGAATAACTAAGTTGGCAATTATTAATTCTGGACTCAACACATGGAGTATGGACTGAACGCATGGAGTATGGACTGAACGCATGGAGTATGGACTGAACGCTTCAGTTCTCGCCAGAGCCGCGGCCGTGCAAGCGTGTATCGTGTACAAGCGTAGTGAGTTTACAATTATTATTAAACGCGCCGTAGCTCGCGGCAAACCAGAACGAACTTATGCGATTCTTCCGTGTGCTCGAATCAGTTCAGGCCGAAATGACGTCAGTTAGGTAGGATGCGATTTTTTTTCCGTGTATGTGCTCGAATCCGTTCAGGCCGAACTGACTTCAGTTCTAACTGAACCTCTCGTCTGTGGCGGCCTTATTAAGGCCTTTATACCTTATTAAGGTATAAAGGCCTTAATTCTCTTTGGAGTTATTGGATTTTTGTTCGCCGCGTTACATTTACACGGGATGCTTTTATTTTTGCTCCTACTAATGGCTCTCTTTGTCTGCATTTCATAATCGACTAAATTCAATTCACTAGTTTTAACTATAGTTTATACATACACGTTAAGTTTGCAGTGAGTTATCAGTGCAAATGTAATAATTTACCAATGATAATTAAACCGTGTTCACATTATATCAGTCATTGGTAAACGACCAACTTTAAATTTAACGCTAATAGAATATTCTATTTGCGTTATGTTTGTAATGATTTACAAACAACGAAATTGAACATTTATTAGAAAAAAGAAATATGAAAAAACTGGGTACGTCTAAAAAAAGTTTAAAGTAAGCAAAAAGTGTTTCCGTCACGTGTGCGGCTTGTAGAAACAGACAGACACAGAAGCGCGGGCCGCAGCGGTGGTGCTACCAAATGCTACGCAACCCGGTCGACAACTTTTACAGACATACGGCCGAACACTGGAACGATAGTTAAATTAAGTGACGCTCAAGTCACATGCTGTCCTTGTCATTTCAGCTAGCAGAGACAGCGACAGTGAATAGGATGGTCTTAATTTTAATTAGCGTTTCAGTATTCGGCCCTTAGTGTATAGTTTATATAATATGTAGCGCGAGAAGCTAGGCGGACAGCCCGCGCTCCGTTTCGCACCACCACCATTGCGCCGCTCTGCTCCGGCGTTCAACTCGTCAACGCAGGCCCCTGGCGTCTGCGCACCGTCCGATCAGTAGTACGTAATCTGCCGAACGGAGAGGCGGCGTTCGCGCGTTGAACACCGACGCGGTACTGTAGCTATTGTGTGTTAACTGTGATGTGTACCCTATAATACACGTTATTTAAACTATTTTCGTTCGTTTGTAAATTTAAAACCCGAGCCCCACCATAATATATAGTACAATTTCCAGATTCTATGCAATTACTATACTTAACTATATTTTTTAACCAATTAAGTAAACATTTAAATAAAATTGATAACTTCTAACTTTATTATGTTTGTCCTGCTTCCACATAGGACTCATTCATTCGAGTTAAGAGATTTGCTATCGAGAACCAGTAGTAACTCCTCCTTATCCGGGGGGGAATTTAATGTAATATTCCACGCACGTCGATGAGCTAGCGATATAAATGTTGTTTTATCTCGGGGAGGCCATGCAAATTGAATTCCTGTTTACTTTGACAGTAGAGGACACCTTTAAATAATATTAGATTATAATGAGTAAATGAAAAATGTGAGAAGAATTAAAAAATAAAGAAGAATATGATAACTACATTTTTATTGAAAAATATAACCCGACTACGTAAATTTGTTAGCCTATATTACCCGGGCTATTATTACGATACTATTGACACCTCTTTTATTAAAATCGAATCAGTAGTTTAGGTATGAGGATGGAACAAACATACATACATAGACTAGCCAAAATCATTATGGTAATGACATTACCCTACCTTTTGGCTTAGACGTAGTCGCAACCCCCAACGCAAAAAATAAGGTGTTATAAGTTTGACGTGTCTGTATGTCTGTGCCATCGTAGCTCCCAAAGGAATGAACTGATTTAGATCTGGTTTATTTTGTTTGAAAGCTAACATAATCGAGAGTGTTCTTAGCTATAATTCATCATCACTTCTTGACAATTCGGGGGTTACTTAACATTATTAATTTTCTTTTTCTTTTTCAATGGTCGGATTTTCTTTTTCTTTTTCGATGGTCGGTTACCAAAAGTTGAAGTTTGTTTAAAGATTATCAGCAGCAGTTTTAAAGATCTAGAACTCTTGAAAGAACACGGAGATAACTAAATTTAAAACGTTTAGCTACAGGAAGACGCCTCAGGGTCAGTTCACACTGAGATGCGACGCTGAGCGACATTTTTAAGATTGTGATTCAAAATTGAGCTTTATTCATAACATAATAAGATACATGTTACATCATCAAAGTTCGAATGTCAAGACGCACCGCGCTGCACAGCGCATGTGCAGTGTATGACCGATGTCATATGAAACACGGATAAGATAAATGAGGTTGGATTGGCAACCGTGATACTTTTACTTGAAAACCAGCGTCGCCGCCTGTCTCCCACCAATGCACTCCACTACATAAGAAATAATAATACATACACAAATTACGCACACTAATTAACAAATCACACCTAGAACAGAGGGCTGCGATTTGGTACTCACACTACGTTGAATCGGTAACGTTACGACACAACCACATGCTCAAAATTCACACGCACGCTAGGGCTTGCTATGGTCGATAGGAATTTTCGATAATGAAAATGGTCAAACTTGAATCTTGAAATCATCTTAGTTTCAGTTAGATTTACGATTTATGAGCCCTAACTTTTGAATGCGGCGGGGGGAGTAGCGGGGCAAGTATGGTTGCGCGTGTACAATATGTGCATCCCCACTATTTTTGCCGGGGGCTCATCGTAAATCGTAAACCGTCCTGTAGCTATTGGTAATTGAATGAAAAATTTTAATAACGGGAGCACTAGTAATTTTATACTAACTAAATCATTGTGTCAAAGGCGAATTTAATTGGTATTGGGATAGAATATGAAAAAAAATATCAACATTATTACTTTTATTTGTATTCAAAAATAATAAGAAAATCAAAGCAAAAAAAGAAGTCGATGGTCGATAAATATTATGTAGCAAAAAAAAGACTAGCAAAATTTTACTACCGAGAACAGTAGTAACTCATTCTGAAGAAAAATAATTTGTCGATAAATCATCGATCACTGACTGCACTATCCAGGCGACCGAAGCGGACGTGACGCGAACGAATCGAAAGGCGCGGTAATTTGGCTCGCTTCGCAATCCATTGCGCGTCAGATGTGTCTTCTCGCGAAATATTTGCGTACTTCACCAGCAATGTATATTTTCTGTGATTCTTGGCTCAATTGTCGTTTCTACTCAGAATTTCATAATTCGAACTAGTTTTTTGGGAAAAATACTAAAAAACTAAGGTTTTTTATGTTTACCGATGAAATGAAATTCCTCTTTGTTTCATATTTGATGTCTGACTCTTTAATTTGCACATAACAATCGCACAACACGGCATTTTCAAAGGATTTTAGCGCTGCTCCGTACTGCGAGGCAATCAACAAGCGACTAAAAAGTATGAACTCGTGGTTCGGTTGAAGTATGATTGTTTAATCATACTTGTGGCGCGTCTGCCCCGCGCACATTGCCAATCCAACCTCATTTATCTTATCCGTGATATGAAACGTGTAACTTTTTGAGTAGTGAATTTTAATTTAAAGTTTTATTTTGAACTGACCTTCTAGGCATTAATATCGCCTCTATATACAGTGTAATAAAAATATACAGTACAGTATACGTTTCGCGCAGTAATCCATTTTTATCAGATAAATGGTGATGAATACTTATCTCCATCATCAATCATCTAAATTAATACATACATAAAAAATGGCGGAAAAACTCCTGGAATTTTCCTTTATGGAATATCACTTCGTGAATTAATTTTCAATTGTGCCCTAAAGGATTGTTATTAATTTGATTACGCTTCAATTTCAGGCAGATTGTGTGAGTATCGAAGCGTTCAAATTTAATTGGCACTTTGGTGATTGTTCGTTCAGTCTTTTTCGGTTAAAATAATTGTGAAATGATGTTGTGTTTTTTATACAAAGTTCCTTACCCAAATGTACGGTTCGCGCGGTTTCTTTGCGTGTACGAAATTGCGAGAAACATCCATACTATTACAGAATCTTTGATCATCATCTCATTAAAGTTATAACGTTCAAAGTTCGATGCTTTTCCGCGAACTGTGCACAGCGCTGCGTTCCGGGCACTCGTGTCGATATTGTTGAGTAACTTTACCTGCAAATCCCGGGAGAACCTTCGAGAGACACGTTCCTGTAATCTCTTCAGGGGAATTCGACCGTGAAACAGACATTTTTCCTTTATAACTGTATGACAATAGTCAATACAAGATCCTATCTAACAAAACCTCTGAGGAAAAGCTAAACTAATTGCAAATAAAATAATTAATTACAGACATTTCATTCTGTATCAATATAAGAACAATCAAAATGCTCTATAGCGACTAGTAAAAAGCGTTTGCCATTGCCGAAACGTCAATGTGAAATAAACCCTGTTCCCCGGATTCAAGGTTGAAACTCAAAGACCGAAATGTGAAGGTAGTGAAACAAAAGTCTGCGCTAGATAGCTTGGCATTGTCTTCACTATTGTGGAGCCTTTTGTGCCGTATGTGCATAAATACATACATACATACCTAATGCAGTAGATTGGTGAATAATTTCTTACGTTCCAACCCACTTTTAAAAGCTCTTACAGCATTTTGTACTGAATTGAAGTGACAGGAAGCAAAATTAGTCCTTCCCGTACCTTTCTTTTGATTTATTTGGTTGCAGGTCCCAAGATAGGCTTAGCGTGTCCCTCGAGCCCCCAAAGGGTTTTTGTTGTTGTACCTGGGCTTTTAGTCAAGGTGTCGAAATTATCGAATGCATCTTGACTAAATGCCCTGATTTTAATCCTTTCAGATGTAATTTAAACGTAAATAAAGACACAACAGCGTTGTATAATGCTACCAATAATTTAAATATCACTTAAATAACATGCCATAAAGAAATACAATGATACAATGGAGAATGTTGCTAGGTTGATACTTACCTAGTAACATTCTCCATCACTCACTCAACACAAAATCACTCGAAACTTTGTTACAATAAAGCTATTATGGACACAGATACACTAGATTTTGTTTTATTAAAAAATAATAAGATTTAAGTAGTTATGAAATGATTGAACAGTAGCATGACGTCACGCTACACCTCGGCCAAACAGCCCGTAGTTCTCGCCATGCTAAGCACCGCTTAGTCGCAAGTTATCGACTGGGCGACTCCAAAGTAGAATATCTTGGAAACTAATTGAAGTATCGTTAATAATTATTTAAAAAGTATTTTTTATTTATCACGAAGAATACAGAAAGTTTAATCTTTGTGTATAGGTACCTATATGGGATCTGCTGACTATTTCAGTGATAGGAGGGACTTTTAACATACAAGCACTATAAAAGTTATTGTAATAAATTTATAACCTTTTATAAGCGGATGAATCAGTAGGAAACGAATTTTATAATATTTACCTATAATAATATCTACTCTCTCATTTTACTAAATAGGTAAGGTACCTAAGTTAATACCTACTCAAACAAATTATGAAGCACTTTAATAATGAAAGGGTGGATTAAGTAATTTAATAACTTGAAATGTAAAAGGTTCTTTGTAACAGCGATTAAAAAAGTTCGTCTAAAGTCGACATAAGCGCCGGCAAAAAAATATTAGCAAGCCGATGTTCTTTTTTAGGGCTTCGTAACCAAAGGGTTATAGCCTAACCAAGAGTCAGGACATGTCTATGGAGGGTTCCGTAACTACTACCGCGTAATCGGTTATTGTTTCAAATTACTTCAAAAATTACTGTCCGTTTTCGTTTAAAATAATTTTCCTAATGAGTTTTTAGCATGATCTATCAGCATGGAAACATAAAAGTTTCTATCTCCTATAGTTTAGAAATGCCGGAGGGGAGGGGGTGTGGCACTTATATAAACCACTTTGGATGCCGATTACTCGCAAATGGTCTACTTTGTAAAAAGGGCATGTATAAAATCGGTTCAGTAGTTTTTGCGTGATAGAGTAACAAACATCAATCCATAAATCCTCACAAACTAATAGTAGGACAATGAATTTTTATTTCGATTTAGATAAATTTCATAGAAGTTACGTTAGATGTGTCCTACATAGAGTGCTCTTGTGTATTGCGCACACACTTGAGCACTATAAATTAACTCTTACGTAGCAGGTCTAGTTTCAATAAAACCGGCCACCGTCACCGAAATCCGTGTGAGATGAGCTATTATTAAGTAAACCTAGTCCAGCCAGTGAGTCGTCAGTGAAAATGTCAAAATTGACCAATGTCGCTTCATCCATGTTCAGTAGAACCATTTGAAGTTAACCATTTTGACATTAGCACTGATGACACGCTGCAAACATAACGGGAATGGCTTTAACATAATATTAAAGTACTTATTATTTATCTATACCCAGAGCTTGAGAATAGGAGCACTAGGAAACACTAACCATCAAACGCTATCCAGACAAAAGCTTAAAACGTCAGTTAACTGGCCGCAATTTAAACCGACGAATAAAACAATAATATAAATCCCCTCAGAAGCTCCAGTTGAAAGCTTTTAAGATTAAGCTCCGTCGTACACTTTTCATTATTTACGGTAGCCTTGACGGTCTATTTTTAAATTAAAATGTATGATAAAATATTTTAAAAGAAGCAAGTCAGATGTCATTTGTTTTATATTTAAGGTAAAACGACTTCTAGTTACAATATTTAGTATCATTATTGATTTAGATCAGATAAACGAAAAATTATATAGCCTGTTAGTTACCCGCGGCATCATTACGAATCTATTGACACCATATTTATTAAAGCCGGAAGACTAGTTTAGACGCTACGAGGGAACAAACATATATACATAAATAGACTCTCAAAATCATTACCCTTCCTTTTGGCTTCCAGTTTTCAACACACGAAAATCATTATCGTCATAATAATTATAATCCATAAATGAAGCAAAAACTTTAAGTACAGTTTTACAAGAATTGTGCTAATTTTTTATAATAGTTTGTGTGTAGGAAGCTAATATTTTTAAATAATGCATAGAAACATAAAATTAAAGTTACACACTACCTCACTGTAGTTTTCGCTATCTTTTGATTTCATGCGTTATAAATTACAATGTACCAGAGTGGAGGACGCCGGGAGCTGAGTCACAGTTTATAATAATAGATCAACTGCCGCTGCTAACTACTGAATAATAACATAAATTGTACTAATAACATTTCATAATCTGTAAACGTCTGTCCCCCTTACTATTAAAAAGATTTACACAACGGATAACTTAAACAACGTTGCTGTCTTTGTCTCATGCGTTGGAAAAGTTACTTTACAGACAAAGACAGCAAGTTGTTTAAGTTATCTGTTGTGTAAATATTTTGATTAGTAAGGTAAGTACATACATCTGGTATGATTTGAAATTATTATTTTTTTAATTTTTAATTTTTAAACTAAGGCCCACTTGCGCAGATCTGAACCTAACCCAACAAGCATTTATCTAATGCCATAATACCTAATTATAACTCCAAAAGGTTGTGCTAGATCTAGTGCTTCAGTAATTGCTGATTCCGTTGATGATGTAAATGATACCGACATGGATACATACATACAAACTCACATACAAATCTGTGCAATATCGAATTTGTAGGAACGAATTTCAGTGAAGCGTCATCGATGTCCAGACGTGATCTGCCAATTAGCCAGGAATTGGGTCACATCAATCAGGTGCCTCGACTGCCCGTAATTCAATCTACAACCTTGTTCACGTAAATAATTTCAGTGACAACGGAGTTTCCAGCTAAAACTTTATTTTAGTCGGTGTGATAAAGTTGTAAAGTAGGCTAAAGCGAAGTGTTAGGTAAGTTTTGAGTTTTTAATGTGAAAGTAGTTATCGAAAGTTTTCTTTTTGTATAAAGACCGTGAATCACGCGTACATATTAAGTCAAAATGGCTTACTTTACTTAGTTATTTAATAAGAACACGGCTGCTTATGCGTCAATGGCAAATTTTGATATTTGTACGCGTGATTCGCTGACTTCCTAACGCGAATAGACTATAATTAATGTTCAGTATTGTTTTTAGACATTTTAAGAAGTTATTTTCGAGAAAAATATTCAAGCAAGCTATTTTGGCTTTGAGGTCTAATGAAACTGCCAGAGATACAGTTTTTGGAGGTGTTTGTTTCTTTACTTATTAATATTTTATGGGTAATATTTGAATTTCCGCTTTTTTTTTTTTTATTTATATATGGCATCGGCTTATAACCATTTGCCAGTGTCAAGTTAAAAAGGCGGGAAATAGAACTTTCGTTTAAATTTTCAACACCGTATTCCTATATCGTCAAGTCTAAAGTTTAGTCAAAGTCCAAATATATAGTCAGTACAGTCCATGAGTCATGTCAGTCGATTCAGTAAAGTGGTAGAAGCTGTACTGAAAGTTTCTAGGGAGTTTTGGCGGGAAACACAAAATAGCACGTTTTTAGATGTCGTACCACTTGCCCACACTTGTACACGTTAACGAATATTTAATGGTTAATAATCTACCAATATTACACATTAAGAACCGAAATTACACAAATTTATGAAAAATACGAATTCCACAACGTCACTCATTGAACTCCCCGGCAAAACTCCCGCCTTCTTTATTTATCACTCGGTAAATAACTTTTAATAAAGGTTTTTGGCACATTGGAACAGGCACTTAATGAGGGCTTTTATGTGAAAAAAAAAGTAGATATAGCGGTTGCAGGTTCCAGTGTACCCTAAGGATGCAATGTAGCACGGCTTCACTGCACCGTTTAAAAGTTTTTTTGCTGTAATGGGTTTTTCACTTAGAGCTTTAAAGGTTTTTCTTATAATAGTAAGAAATTTACTTCTACTTATCTTTGCCTTTTTCAGTACCACCACAGTAAAAAAAAAATGTTGACGTCGATGTGACGTCAATCCTTATGTCAATCCGTTTGATTATTTTGACAGTTTTTCAATAACGCTGGATTTAATTTTATTTCTAAAATACATTTAATTTATCAATAAAATAAGACCAATATAGCCTCATTAATCTCTTTAATTTACCACAAATTAATTTGGTATAATATTTAAACGCGTAACTTTGAAAATCACAACAAACCATCAAAATGGATGAGAGTTTGTGTGATTACGAAGACGGAGAGATTCCTATATGGCAGGAACCGAGATGCGAGCCACTGGGAGCCCCGAAAGAGAATTTATGTGACGAGCAGCCACTGGAACAAGAATCTGGCGATCGGATACACGCTTTGGAGGAGGAACAGGAGCTACTGTCATCGTCCGTGTTTTCATTAACATCTCATCTTGCGCAGGTTGAATTCCGTCTAAGACAAATATTAAAAGCGCCGCCAGAAGAGAAGGATGCTATGTTACAAGCTCTTGAAGAGTTCACTTCTCGTGGAGTGGACTCGAGGGCC
This sequence comes from Phengaris arion, assembly GCA_963565745.1. NCBI lineage: Eukaryota > Metazoa > Arthropoda > Insecta > Lepidoptera > Lycaenidae > Phengaris > Phengaris arion. The sequence continues at coordinate 16,523,633 of OY751449.1, read as the reverse complement.
CAACCACAGGGTAGCTCTGGTGAACCGTCGTGTGCCGATTGCGTTGAATTAGAACGAAAAATACGCGTTCAGAGAACGAAACAATCATACTTCATCAATAAACTAAAGTTACAACTTAAAGAACTGGAAATGCTAGCAGCAGGTAATGCGAATTTCAGTAACAGCAGACACAGAAACCTGATAGAGCATTTGCGCAATGAAATAGAACGTAGCATGGAGGAAGGATGCCACCAGCCGCTATCAACGGAGGACTTGCAGCACCAAATTGACTGTGCAGTAAAACAATATACCAACCATCAGCTCTCTAAGGATGAAATAATAAAAAAACTCCAAACGCACATAGATGACATGCAAAAGTTTCTCAAGATTATGAAAAATGAAGAAAATGAAAGTTCCAAACAAAAAGAAGCCAAAAAAGTGGGTAATCCTCATAAATCTGAGTCTCAAGAAAAGGGCTTTGGACGTAACAAAGTTAATGATGAACTGAAAGCGGAAACTCTTAATCTCATGAGAAAAGCTTCCACTTTAATACAAATTTTCACTGTTTCTCAGTTTGGTTGCTCACCCAACACCCGTAAGAGGTATGAGAGGCAACCATCATCAGTAGTCACCCACTGGGGAAACCTGCGAGCTAAACTTGAGATGTCCATAGATGCAGTTGTGAACTTGGTCTCAAAGGAGAGGGCTCACACTATACCAGACATTTATGATAGTGACTCTGAGGATGTTGGAATAGTTATAAGTGATGCTCCACTCACAACGGCTGTCCGTCGCCACCTGGCTGTGAATTTAAGGGATTTACTCCAACATGGCCTAGTCAGCCCCGAATCTACGTCACTTGTGCCTATTATTGGTTGCTTTCCTGTTCGTAAATCTTCCAATCTTCGATCAACTCATATTTGGGATCTCATTTTACGATACTATGACCTAAATGATGGAGATAGGTTTAACTCGACTCCAGCAAGAAAATTAAGCCAAAGTTTTAATTTAGAAATAGTGGGTGGTACAGCGATAACAAATAAACAGAGTTTGTTAAGTTGCATCGGAAGCATTGTCGCTTCTCACACTCCATATAAAAGGAGCTTTGATGCACATTTCAAAGCGTTTGTTTGTGCAGCATTGAATGCGCATAAACTAGTGATTTGGGTCAATATAATTCTTAAAAGCACATCACTTATTAACTCTTATTATATGTCAACTAGTTATGTACTTAATACTGGCTTTCAAGATGCCTTACAAAGTCTTGACCGCCTTACACAGTTCAACTTTAACCTGCCTGTAGATCTTGCCGTGAAGCAATTTCTTAATATTAAAGATGTATTCATGTAGTATGGAGTGTTTAAAAAATGTTAATGAAAATGTATATGATCATGCTATTGTTATAAAAAAATAGCCCTCCAGTATTTAAACTTTGCTTAAATCATAATATTTATTAGGTTTGTACTAGTCAATGATGGAAACACAATTAGATATAGTCTCACACATTCCAAATAACTTTGTAATCTAGTCATTTTAGGGTAAGCTTTTTGTAAATATGTGTTACATATTGGCCTATATTTATAATTTTATGTAAGTCTCTACCTATTATTATACCAAAAATATCATTCCAATAGTGATTAATGTACCAATGATTGTATAGTATTAAAATATATTGCTTATATAACAATATTATAATGTGTTTGTTCCTATTTTTCCAAAATTTTATGACTGCTGGTATTTGCTATTTGAAATGTTGCTTTTGCCAACGAGTTTCTTTCAATTTTATCCATTCCCCAAAGATTCCCCATCAACAATGAAATTCTCCATTCAAATGGCAACCCAATTTCAAAACTATCAACATCTACATCTACCCTCCATTTTAACATTCAAAATTATAAAAATATTGTTTATCTACTTACAGCAAACTTCTGCGAAATAATCTCCTTTAATAATGAGTTACGCTATTCACACGCTGAAACCGCATCACGCTCTCCTGGTATTGAACACACTAGTACAAAATGGAGAAACTGTATTCACGCAAAGCCCTGTGTTGGAGTTATTCAAACTACCCGCAGATTTTTCGATTATTCATAGTGTTCCAATGGACGCTGGTACTTACAGTATCTCGGAAGTCATGGTGTTTTACTGAAAATGAAAATAAACCGCGTCTCCCTGTTCGCTTAAACATAACAAACCAATTCTGGGTAGTTATCTAATTCAGTCTAAAATGGATTTTACTTTGGTAATTTCAACCATGTTTTTGAATAGGCAGTTTAAATTTTCGCGAATTTATGTAGTTGCATACAGCATTCATTGCTCATTAGATAAATATAATTGTAGGTGTTTAAAGCAGTAACAAAACAATAAAAACTTTTATTATTTATTTCAATAAATAACGTTAATAACAACAAAATTCGACACATAATACTTTTTCGTGATCTGTTTAGACATAACAGCCAAATATACAAGTATGTACAACACAACCACGATATTAATGTCTTTCGGGAATCGTAGTTCCTCATACATCGTCAGTGTTATTATTACTCATTTCCATAAAAAAACTATGATTGACGAAGGATAATAAGAACGTGGTTTTATTGTACAATTGTGTAGACAATTACATATATATGTAATTGTTTATATGGCAGTATAATTCTTCAAAGCTGGATATCAAAAATAAAAATATCGAAAATAAGAACTTGTTGAAGAAGAACACTTTTAAAACATAATAATATGATTAGGTTGTATTTAAACTGTGTAATTTAAATTATAATCCAAAAGTAACCAAAAATAAATCTGTAAAATCTTAACATTTTGAATAAAATTTATTCTGTACATAGAATTTACTATGCTGGAAACGAAAATCTAATCACATTCATTCATAACAGTTTCATCATCAACATCTTTACTCGGAAATAAATATTGCCTGTGGTTCTTCAAAATATAATTTTAATCCGACAGACTAATTAAACATTTCAAATCAGTTCTTTTATGTAAACTTGTTATAGCTGACGTAATAAATAAAGTAAATTTTGGCCTTAGCGAAACCTTGGTTGAATTAAATTTTATACATTTTTTGTTTATTTCGCCCTACTTGACAACCTATCATTCGGTTTACTTGGGTCCCAGCATGTCTTCGGGACGGACCCACTGGTCGAATTGCTCGGCGGTGAGAATGCCTAGCTTGATAGCAGTGTCCTTGAGCGTGGCTCCCTCCTTGTGCGCCGTTTTAGCAATTTGAGCAGCCTGCAAAAAATAATGGAGTTAGATTTGACAGGTGAAAAACACTCCCGACCCTCGGATGAACATCAACTTTCAACTAAAATAAAAATAAAAATTGATTTAGGAGCTTACCATTCGTTTAGGACCTACACACAAACACTTATAACACCCTCTTTTGCTTTGCGTGTAAAATAAAACAACAACCGACTTTGACACAACATCCATACAGTTTCTGTCAAAATCTGTACTAAGTGACTCTTTAAGTAAGCATTAAATGTCTCTGAGTACGGGCGAAAATCACCTTATCGTAGCCGATGTGCGGGTTGAGCGCGGTCACCAGCATGAGGGACTCCTTCATGATCTTGTCGATCTGCTTCACGTTGGGCTTGATGCCCGCCACACAGTTCTTATTGAATGACTGGCACCCGTCACCTGAAAATATGATTATATTGTAAACAATATGCTATTTTCATGTTTAATGACTACTTTATGTATAATGGATGATTTTGATAATGTGAATATTGTATGTTGGAAAATTTTCATTGAATTGGCTCCGAAACTACTGGGCCGATTTTGATATGGGGTACTTTTTATCCTGAAAAAGTTCAGTGTTCCCGTGGGATACTGTATTTACGCGGGCTCAGCCGCGGCCAACAACTGGTACTTCATATTTATATTGTACAAACGATAAAATTAAATTATGAATAAGAATAGATTAATAACTAGCTTCCGACAGATGGTGTTATATACAAAATCGTCACGTGACGCAACCTTAAACTTTCTCTAAACGCCGCTAAAGCAATTTCACTTCAAAAACCCCTCACCCAGCAGCCTGATGGAGCGCAGCACGTTGGACACGATCATGGGCTTGAACACGTTGAGTTCGAAGTGGCCGTTGCTGCCGCCGATGGTGCAGGCGACGTGGTTGCCCATCACCTGAGCGGCGATCATCGTGAGCGACTCGCACTGGGTGGGGTTCACCTTGCCTGGAAATATATAACAGTCATAACGAACGAACTAGGCCAATAGCTATTCTGCACTATTCAATATGTCAAAATTGTTAATGTTTTTTTTTTTCTGAGATCAAGAACGCCATAACTGGCCATTTTACGCAAAAATTACAGTCGAGATGATGATATGTCTCTTAATCTTATTTATTTTATTATCGTGTCACAGTTTTTGGAACCAAGTTCATCCGAAACGGCTTCACCGCTTTTTATACAATTTTGTAGGTATATTCGGTATGTCTGAGAATAGTCCATCTTTATGCGTCAATAATCATCATGATTACAATGACCACCATGATCATTGTCATCAACACTCACCCGGCATGATGGAGGAGCCCGGCTCGTTCTCCGGCAGCATCAGCTCGCCTAGCCCGCAGCGCGGTCCGGACCCCAGGAGGCGGATGTCGTTGGCGATCTTCATCAGGGATACAGCGAGGGTGTTCAGAGCTCCGTGTACTTCCACCATCGTATCCTTGGTGGCTAGCGCCTCGAACTTGTTAGGGGCTGTTTCGAATGGGATACCTGGAATATTAATGTAGAAATTGAGAAAGTATATAAATAATCTTATGTATTAAATACTCGTATCACGGCGTTTGTAATAAAACGCCTCCGAAACAACTTGACCGATTTTATGAAATTTTGATGGTATATTCGGCAGATCTGAGAATATGTCGTAAACTATTTTTGTTGTCGTAAACGATTCTTGGCGCACTTCTCGGCGGCGCGGCGCGGCGAAGCCCACGCGGGTGTTGAGGCCGGTGCCTACAAGCGCCAGGTAGTGGAGGCCCGGCAGCACGGTGCACACGAGCAGCACTCCGTACGTCAGTCGCTGTACGCTCGCACAGTATAGCACTGACCGTCACTCACCAGTGAGGTTAGCGATCTCCTTGGCGCACTTCTCCGCGAAGCCCACGCGGGTGTTGAGGCCGGTGCCGACGGCGGTGCCGCCCAGCGCCAGGTAGTGCAGGCGCGGCAGCACGGTGCACACGCGCTCCACGCCGTACGTGAGTTGCGCCGCGTAACCGCTGAACTCCTGCCCCAGGGTCAGGGGTACCGCGTCCATAAGATGGGTCCTGGAATTTGTGATGCTTTTTTTGAATACTTGTTCCGATTTTAACTTGCGGTAACTACTGCTGAAAGCTAGCTGAACTACAAATAGGGTTGCCAGTCTCCTATAATGCAATTTCAAAATTTTCTGCAATACTACATAATCAATGATTGCAAAACTCAGGATGGGCTACGACGTACATTTGTCAGAAAAAATATTCATACAAGAAAAAGTTACACCATGGCCATCTTGATTTCAGAAGACTTTGTCAATTATATGCGGACTGACTTTATCTGCTGAAAACAAATGTCAAGATGACAAATGGTCCCAAGCAACCAAAAAATGGGGACTTTTAAGTGCGGACACTTTTTGCCTCGACATTCCTCGTTTCCTCGTTATCATTACAATAGACCGGCATACATTATGTTGTCAACAGTCACTAGCTGGGGTGTCGCCGAAACTGTTATTAGCGAAATAGCGACAGTTATATTGTGCCCTATCCTTCCTCTTCCATGTCAACGTTACACCGACCTGCCAATCTTGATGATCTTCTCGAATTCCTTGGACTTGGCATCGAGGGTATCCCTCAGAGCCACTAGACCTGGCATCAGTCTGTCTCGCAGCTCCATGGCGACGGCGATATGCATGGCCGTGGGGTAAGTGTCGTTGGAGCTCTGGGATTTATTTACGTGGTCGTTGGGATGGACTGGATCCTTGCTGCCGAGCTTCCCACCCAGGATCTGGATAGCACGGTTGGCGATGACCTGGAATTTTTAGATAGCAATTATTAATTGTGAGCCACAATAAAAACATCGTTGATTGTTGTAATTATATGAAGCGATTTAGCCTATAATTTAAATTCAATGGACAGTCAGACCACTTTATTCAAAACACAGCATTCTCGATATTCTTATCATGTTAGTGCCATATAATAGGTCTTTACCAATGAAATTGCCGTTCTGCAGTACTGACCATTTCAAATCAAAATAATTTTTGTTTGGCTAAGAATTCTAATTTCAAATTAATTTTATTTTAAAAACATGGAATTCTTTTTCCAAAAGTAGTCATTTGTTTATTGATCAGTGTTACATTTTCATCGCATTTCAATCTTTTTCTTCATCATGGATACGTTAAAAATACGACTAATTATGGAATATGAGTACCGTCATGGCAACAACGCGGCACAAGCGGCACGCAACATCAACGAAGTTTACGGAGCTAACACTACAAACCTACGCACCACCTGTTATTGGTTTGCTCGCTTCCGTTCTGGAAATTTCGACCTGAAAAATGAACCTCGCGGTCGTCCGAAGACTTTGGTCGACAATGACGAATTAAAGGCGATTATGGAAGCTGATGATACACAATCTACGGCTGAATTAGCAGCAGCTTTCATCGTTAGCGTATTGGCCCATTTGCGTCCAATTGGCAAGGTAAAAAAGCTTGATAAATGGGTGCCCCACGAACTCAATGATCGCCAGCGCGAAGTACGCGTCGAGACGTGCCTTGCACTGCTCAACAGACACACAAATGAAGGAATTTTGAACCGCATTGTTACCTGCGATGAAAAATGGATTCTGTTTGATAACCGCAAGCGCTCAGCAAGTTGGTTGGATCCTGGTTCAGCACCTAAACAATGCCCTAAACGAAAACTAACCCCTAGAAAAGTGATGGTCACTGTTTGGCGGTCTAGCGCCGGTATGATTCATCACAGCTTCTTACCAAACGGGGTGGACATTACTGCAGATGTGTACTGTGAAGAACTGAACACAATGATGCAGAAGCTGGCACATCTCCAACCAGCATTGGTCAATCGCTCGTCTCCGCTGCTCCTGCACGACAACGCGCGACCTCATACTGAACAGCAGACGGTCTCCAAGTTGCAAGAACTGGGAAGTTGGAAGCTCTCCGTCATCCGCCCTACTCACCAGACCTTGCGCCTACAGACTACTACTTTTTCCAGAATTTGGATAACTTCTTGGCGGGAAAAAATTCAATACCCGAGAGGCAGTACAAAACGCCTTTGAAGAATTTGTTGCGTCCCGTCCAGCTGATTTCTTTAAGAAGGGCATCAATAAACTGCCACTGCGTTGGCAAAGATGCATTGATTGCATGGGTGATTACTTCGATTAATACAAATAAAAAATACATGAAAAAAATTCGTTTAAATTGTTTCTGTTGTTTAGAAAGAAAGATTTTATCTCGGGAGATGAAAATAGCACCTAGGTGCACCTATCTTCATCTCCCGAGATAAAATCTTTTGCTTTCGGACAGGATTTCTTCGAATTCTTTCCCTTACTGCTTTGACCACCTTTTTCGTACGAACACTACGTAGACGCCCAGATCTTTTTCTGTCACAAGCAGAGGTCTCATATACCTATTAATAGCCCGGTACACAAACATTTTACTAATACCAAGCGTATTGAGAGTTTTAAAAATTGCATTTGGTTCCATACCTACTTTGTGTAATGCAATCACAGCGATTCGGTTCTCTTTATCACCCCACTCCATTTTAATATCGCAGAATATTGTACAATGTATTGGCGCCAAAATGAGAAAAATCAATGAACAATCATATAAAAATGACAGATTCCAAATTCAAATTAAATATTTTGTTTCTTTTTAATTGTAACAGTATTTATGGCCAGACTAAGTAGTTATTTTGTCTATTTTTACGTAAAAAGAAACCATTTATATGGTGGTCATACAGCGCGTGCGACAGTGTTCTTGCGAAGCGTTCAGAATCGCTTAACAAGTGATCTGTCTACTCATTTGCAGAGCTTAGTAACAAACATCCGTACCTCGTTGGTGTTCATGTTGGACTGCGTGCCGGAGCCGGTCTGCCAGATGACGAGCGGGAAGTGGCCCTCGCGGTACAGCTTGCCAGAGATCACGTCGTCGCAGGCCTGCATTATCGCCTCCGCTGTAAATTGTAATGTTCATCATTATAAGCATGTCATCATGCGATTATTAAGTATATCACATCATAAGGTGTCATTTAAAATTAATTTCATAAGGTTCAATCAATCAATTCATTTATTTGTGTGAATCAGATAATAAAGCGAGCATGGTCTCATGAGATTATTACAGTAGTCAGTTTTGAACTTTCCAGCCAATTAAATTGACCCTGGGTGTTTATTCAACAATTTAGAAATCCTTGTATGTACTTTCTTACTGTTTAAAACACAATATAATATACACAATTCAGATGACAGTATTATCCCCTTACAAAAACCCTATAGGGTTATTGTACTAGAGAAGAATATATTTTTTGCCAAAATATCTTACCAATTTTCTTGTCAAGGCCGTAATCCACATTTACTTTTGCAGCCGCTTTTTTCAGAATACCCATCGCGACGATGACTGGATACTGAAAAAAAAAAAAAAATTATAACTTATATGCATTAACTTCTACATATTTAGAATATTACAGGTCATTCATCCCTAACCTAAACTCTGCTTAGATGTTAGTGGTTAATTTTAATTAATTTATTGATTCACCAACATATTATTATAATATTATAAAATATTATAAAATATTATTATTATTGGATTAAAAAGAGTAAACCAAGTCTATGTTCATGCAATATGTAAGGCCATCCAATCTACAAGCTTTCTGGTTTTTTTTTAAATAATTATTAGAACCAGGCGTTACTTTGCGGAAATCCATAGCATTCAATATAATTAATGTTAAGTCTATCAATACACACATTTGCTTGCGAGTTGTGAGTATTTTTTCGCGGGATATTATTAGATATAATATTAATTAAATTTAATGTTTTTTTTTCGCCTTCGCCCAAGAAAATCATTATTATAACCGTCCACAGTCACGTGTTGTCACGTACAATATAACAACACGGATGTATGTAATACGTACATCACCTACTCATGTCTACAAATTACAGGAAGATTGTGCAAATATATTAGTTTTTCAAGTTGTTACTTGTAAGTTGTATTATTATTATTATCTTTTTTAATGGGCAAGCTTTGAAATATTATAATGGTTATCTCCAGTTTAATAGTATGTACAATATCGACAAACTGAGTGCTCAAACAGTTTCTAAGCATTTTCCTTTGCCCTAGTGCAAATGAATATGTTTAGAAACGCCTGAAAATACTTAAACACAAAGGAAGTTACCGCAACGAGTGCAGACGTGGGTGAACTACGTATTTACATGTGAGCGTGTGTGCGTGCGCACAATTTAACGGCATTGTTAAGCGATTTTCATCTTATCTTTATCTTGAAAAGAATTTTCAATTCGCTGGCTCTGAACAAAAGCACAAGCTACGCCAAGGGAACCATACAAAATTGCTAAAAATTCCTCTCGATACTGATAGCATATGGTATTTAGCATTCCTACTACTATTATAAACGAGAAAGTTTGTGAGGATGGATGAATGGATATTTGTGACTCTTGCACGCAAAAACTATGGAACGAATTTTGATGAAATTCGGTATGGTAGTAGTTTAGGCTCCGTATAGACATACCCCCTTACTAAGAAAAATATTTATACAGTAGATAAGCCATAAAGTGTAGCCTGTTCTCCGACAGGCTACATTTTATCCCGAAAAAGTGCAGTTATCCCGTGAGATACTGTATTTACGCAGGCGGAGCCGCGGGCAAAAGCTAGTCACTAAATAATATGTCAAAATGGTTTGCTATAATTGGATTAGGTGATCACAGCATAAGCGTCATTGGTCAATTTTGACATTTGCACTCATGACTAACTGGCCACTGCAAACTTCACGCGTATAGACTACAGCAATGTTACGTAAGCGCAACACTAACTGAATGTGCAAACTGCAAGGTGAAATTGCATTCAAATGCAGCTGCAGCCTTCATTTGTCAATTGTATGCAATCGCCCGCACGAACTTTGATTTTGGGACGCCATTTCCATACAAACGAACTGGATTCGAATTTCGGTAACAGTCACCTACTTGAAAATCCTAGAGGCAGTTCAGACGTGAAAGAAGTAAAACCTCCAGGTTATTCACTTATCTAATAAACTGATATCGATTTTCTAATACAGAGGTCCTAGTAACCATTTGTGTCAATAGATGTTGCCCTAGGCGACCAATATCGAATCGAGACCGCAGAAAAGCATCCTACAGGCTACTTGGCAATGTTATGGTCATTTTAGACAATTACCCCCTTAGTAATAAAAATATTTACATAATGGATAAGCTATACATGTTTCGTCCTTGTCTGATACGTTGGAAAAGTAGCTTAACAGACAAGGATAAAACATTGTATAGCTTATACATTCTGTCATTACTTTAATTAGTAAGGGGGTTAATATAAACAAGGAAGGAAATAAAATATACTATCTATTTTCACAATTTTAGGTATTTATCGTACTTTACGAAATAAACCTGATCGTGGCAATAATATGTCTGCCTCTGGGTGAGCCTACAACGGCTCAGAGGAGTAAATAAGTTTTCAATCGGTTTGAACCGATGATTTCACCATAAAATACGTGCAAATTAGCATTATGTGTGGCCCAATTGATCATTCGTTATTTGGAGCGTAACAAAAATGCCTATTTACATTGTACAGTGTGGTGAAATACAAACAACTGGTTGCGGCACCTTATCTCGCCGGTCACCCTTGACCGACAAGATAACAAGATGGCCGCCGACATTTATATGACCGATAAAAACAATTTCAGTCGTGTTTTGTGACATAAGACTATTATGATTTTGCAGTTAAAAATTACGTTTGGATTCAATTGGATTTGCCCGGCTATGCACAATGCGACTCGAATTCGATAACTTTCCTGCGCTGCAACCAATAAACGCGTTGACAAATAACCGCGCGGTAAGTTTTCAAATCCGAGTCGAAAGAGAATAGTGAATAGCCCCGCTGAACGGATTGAGACAGATTTTTATATAATTCTCATTCGATAAAGTTACGTTTACGCCGCTGTTAAATGTTCCTGCTAGGCCCACAGAGTTATTAACCTCGGAGTTTCTTATTTCTATGAGAGTGATCCTCAGGCTGGGATTATGATCGGGAATCTGGCGGGCATGGGAAAATTCAGAGCACTGAAAATAGAACTCTGCGTTTATACAATAGAGTTGAAAATCGAAGTGTGGAGTCGATATATTTGACTCGACACTCGTTTATTCGATTTTTAGCTCTATTGTTTTACTGCAGAGTTCTACTTTAAGTGATCTGCATTTTGCCGGGCCCGCCGGATTCCGGATCATATAGCAGGCTTATGTAGTCGGTGTAAGCGTCCTGTGAGCCTAGCAGGAATATTTGACAGCGGCGTAAACGTAGTGTTATCGAATTAGATTTGTATGAAACCTGTCAAAATCAGTCATGACAGCGTCCAAACAAATTTCATTCGATAACGGTACGTTTACGCCGCTAGTGAGCTAACTCTAAACGGTCAGTATACTTATTACTCACCGGCATGCGCTCCTCGATGCCGCCGATTGGGAAGTTCATGACGGAGCGCACGGTCTGCGCGCCGTACAGCTTGTCGTCCGGCACGTCCAGCTCGCCGAACGTGTCGCGCTCCTTGCGCTGGAAACAGACAATATTGCGTCAATCAAATCAAATCAAATTGGTCACATCACAATAACACACCAAGACAAAATTGAACGTTTGACAAATGATTAGTAACGCTTTACATGTAAATATGTATACTTTTGGACAACTCGAGCACTAACTTAAGACACAGGGGCGACACTCTCTACAAATGACAGCTCGAGCACCGGCGAATGTCAGCCATGTTGACGTAAGCCTAAGGTTGACACCAAAATAATTTTAATCGTCGCGTCAGACAAATCTTTATGATAGGTTTGTAAATATTATAAAATTATATTGTCAATTATGTCAAAGCACGAAACGACCAGCGGCCAGCTGGAAAAAACTCACGTCCTGCTCGCCGCGCGCACCCCCCGGCATCGTCTAGCCACGCACAAATAGCTGCGAGCTGTCAATCGTGTAAATCTATCGAATACGTTAGTAATATAATATATTCTTTCGGATCGGTATAAGGTAGCCTTCTGATCTATGCTGACCGCTACCAGCAAACCAGCCAGGTTCTCTGGCCACGCTTACCGGTCGCGGGGAGTGTTTAGTGCTTCATATAAATTCATACTAAGCAGTAAGCAGTGGCTCGGCGACCCTATTTCGGTCTCGAGTCGCGGTCTCGCGTCGCGCGTGGCATGCATCGGAATGCTACCTTTAGAAATAGTAGAATCTCCAACAAAATGTTGACGCTATGTTCCAAGAATGTAACATTTTCACACATTAACGAGTGTCATCTTTTTAAGATTCCGTAGTACTACAAGAAACTATTGTGTCGCTCTATCCATCCGTCTGTCTGTCAGGCAGTCCAGAGTCCGTCTGTCTGTCTGTCCTCCCTTCTAACTGCTGTACCTTAGTTTTGAATATACATGGATAAATTTTGGTATAGTTATATATTGTGTATAGATCAGTTTTGGCATCATAATTAATAATAATTTTATATTTTAGGGTGGTTCTCCAGTCTCCATACATAATACGAAGTGGGGATGAAAATAAAATTTCAATCTACCCCATCGTGGGGTATCGTATTTTTAAATTAATGCAAGGTCTAATACATGACTTTTTTATAAAGTCAACAAAAGGTAGGGTAAGAGATAGGAACTTGTGTTTCCATGCTGATAGATCATGCTAAAAACTCATTAAGAAATTATTCTGAGCGAAATCGGACAATTTTTGAAGTAATTTAAATAAAACCTATTGCGCGTTGATAGTTGCGAAACCCTTATTAGACATGATGACCTGACACGCTCTTGGTTACGTTTTAATTTAGCTCATGGCGCGTTTATCGCGATAGTACATAATCCCTTGTTATAAGATGTAGATAAGGAAAATTGAGTAAGGACTTCCGTTAACAACATAACGATAATCGCAGTCGCGGTAACAAGTCGACGACCTATAATGCAGTAATAACTTACGCAATGGGGAACCCCGAACCATACAAAATACTAGAGATGATCGACTCGAGTTACGTAAATCGAGTTAACTGGAAGGAAGAGTGATTTTTTTTTAATTTTAAAGTGAAACTTATTACATCGTCTCAAACTTTTTCGTCTATGTGTTGCATGTCGCGTGACGGTCGGCCGCGGAGTAGGGATAAAGTTAAAGGCGCTCGTCAGAGCAGCCGAGGCCAATATGGCGGCGCCTATAGTTCGCATCAGCTGACCGTGTAGTGTATAGACTAGTACTCATTTGTGCCAGTGCTCCACGCTATTTTGTTATTAAGTTTCACTTTTACCGTGGTTTCATAAAACCACACAATCCTTTCTTTTTTTACCAATTTACACCCTCAGCTTCGCATTAGTAGTTACAAAAAATTTGAACAGACAAATTATATTTTTATTTAATTCAATTCTTTCATTTTTATATTATTTGTTTATAATGTTTTGTGAAAGTTATACTAAATAAAGTAAAAAGGTGATTATTGTTTGTAATTGAATCATTTATTTATGTATTATCGGCTTGTATTTAAATTAAATAAAATATATAAATATATATAGAAAATATATTTATTATCAATTAAAGTATGTAATGATATAACAGTATTTTCAAAATAAACTGACATTATTATGTAGATATGTACATAGGTACACTTATAGGCTCATAATTGTTTTATTATCACAATCGCATTATTTTCAAAAAAAAAAATGCTAATTTAAATCATATCTGATAATTTAATCTCAATTATATTGTACTTAATTGTTCCTATAAAGGAAGGAAGGAAATGATACTACAAAAAAAAACGAAACATTCGTTTCGTTTTTTTTTTCGGACTAGAGTCGGAGAGAATTCAACTCGAGTTGGTTCAAGTTAAGCCCAACTCGAGTTGAATTCTCTCCGACTCGAGTTCGCAAAGTTACGTCGAGTTACGTGAATTTTAACTCGTGTTAAATAGATTTTTGTTTTTTCAGAGTTGGCACATAACTACAAAATACAACACTATAATAGCCTTTTCGGCGTTAAGTTTGCATTGAGTCATCGGTGCAAATGCCAAAATGGATAACTCTAATTGTTTATTGTGAACACGGCTCAGGCTATATGATCCAGAATCCGGCGGGCTCGGGCAAATTCAGAGCATTGAAAATAGAACTATTCGCTAATACAATAGAGCTGAAAATCGAACTCACAAGTCAAATGTCAATATCATATATGAAAGCTCGACACTTCGATTTTTCAACTTTCGGATTCCGGACAACATAGTCCAGCCTTAAAACGTCATTAGTCGATTTTGAAAAAATAATAAGTAGTAATAAAAGTAAGTAAGTAAGTAAATAAATAAAAGTAAAATTAATTTTTAAAAATATGTAGGTACTTTAGGTATTAAAAAAGTAAAATAGTTCAAGGAAAAGTTTATTATTAATTTACAAGTTTCTAAGTTAGAACTGGGCCGAGTTATCGTGAACATCAGTAACATAAGGATATTATCAAAGTTCAGTAAAAATATTACAGAGACTTCTGAAACCATAACGTTCTTAGTTCAGAAGTCGGGGAAAAACAGCTCTTTAACATAAACGACAAACAATAATTTAAATTCATAAGTGTTGACATCGAGTTCAATATCGGAATCATTTTCTGAAACATTAATAATGCCTAATCACTTACATTCATGTGTCTTTCCTTGCAAAAGCAATGCCCCAAGGATTTTTTTAAGGATATTAGGATGAATTACGACATAAAGAGAGAAGTTCTAAATTCTAATTACTGAAAGTATTTTCATTTTCATTCAAATGACCTGCGTACAAAATGCACACAGTAAACCAAATTATAAACTTACCATTTTAACCGGCTTCCCTTCATGTTCACAAATCGTACACGACATTGTTTATTATTGTAAAACCACTCCAAACTTTGACAAGATTTGTTTTTAAACAAGTAGTTGACAAAAGTGACGTTCGCTCTCCGGCCAGCTGTACACGCGAATGAATGACATGCCACTTGAATAGAGGTTATATGAAAACTGGTTATGACGAGCGATTGGAAAATTTCGAAATTCAAAAAAATAATCAAGAATCTAGATCAACGGTGGGTAATATTGAACGGCGTCATGATGATTGTTGGGTAAAGTCTTAGTAACGAGCGCCAGAATGTATACCTACGGAAAGGCTACAAAGTTTTAAAAACATGTGAGGAAGGTCAACGCCCAGCTTTTCAAGACTTCACCGAAAAACACTTAATGACAAAACATTGGGTTTAAATTTTCGATCAAATTGATTGGCGTTATGATAACTCACGAGAAGCCATTACGCTGTAACTTTAAACATATTATACATTTTAAGGCTCGTACAAGATAAACTAGTGTTTTTCACACAAAACTAGAATGAAACCTCCGACAGAATGGATTTTTAGGCTTTTGCAGTACTCATGGAACCCTTACAGTTTCACTCTGTCCGTCCATCTGTCTGTCTGCCCTTCTTCAAAAGCTTCTGTAATTTTGAATATAAATAGATGAAATTTGGCATAGTTAATGATTGTGTATAGACCTGGGTCTTGGCGTCATAAAATAAAAATATTTTTATATTTTCTCATTCTACCCCATCGTGTGGGGTATCGTCGAATATATTTAAATAAAGTCAAGGTGTCATGTCATGACTTTTTACAAAGTCAACTATTTTCGAGCAATCGGCCCCCGAAGTGATTTAAAAGCAGGGACATTTCTAAACTATAAGAGATAGAAACTTGTAAGTTTCCATGCTGCTCTGACTTGTAAGTCCTGACATGCTCTTGGTTAGGTTAGGTTATATTAAATTAATCCAAATTATTAAGTCCTAAATGGCTTAATGAAATTTGAACATACACGAAATGATTTTCAAGTTATCCAACGAACAGTATAAACCTCTTTATTTATTCTGTACTTTAAAATAGCACCTTTAAAATCCAAAACTTATTATTGATTAAAATAAACTGTATTATGTTGATGATTAACTAGATTTTTAACATCACTGAATCGAATGCACTTTTGAGTATTGCAAAATTACACACACTATCTTCCACATCCTTGAACGTTGATAAGTGATAACACATGTGGAATCACATTTTGTGTTAATTTTAAAGCTTTTACTATCGCAGTAACAATAGATATTACAATGGAAGGAAATAATAGTATATGCTAATATTTTAATGGAGAAAGATTAGTAACATTTATGTTTTCTACTCATTTACTCAAAAACTAGAATGCTACGGGACACAATGGGGAAGTGGAGCAGAGAGGTGACCGACTGGTATGCCTTAAAGCTGATGACAAAGGGAATAAATTATATAATGATCTCAGATTCAGTACAATTTACGTCCTTTCGATTGCTTTCAAAAATTATATCCGCATATAAAAGTATACTCCGTACTCGCGTCGGCTGACGGCGTTCTAGACGGTCAGAGCCGACCATGGATGCAGCCTGTCAGGAGGGATGCGCTCCCGATCAAGAACACTAACCAAATATTGGTCGGTTAACCGACTTCTACACTATCCATTTTTTACATTAATCCCACCGACGGTCGGCGGTCGGTCCCGATCAGAGTGCCTTTTAAGGTTACAAAGAACAGCTGATAACAGTAGGACCAACTCAAAAAAAGGTTACAACGGACAGAGAACAGCGACAGTCGTTGGAGGAGGACTATGCTAATGGCCGAATACTGAAACGCTAATCAAAATTAAGAGCCCTTCTATTAGCCTCTACTAGATACAGCGACAGTCTGTGAAAGAGTTCACAGACTGTCGCTGTATCTAGTAAACGAAATGAGAAGGACAGCAGACAGTGTCTTGAGCGTCACTTCTAACTATACTCTATAGGTCCAGTATTCGGCCGTATTTCTTGCTTCCTAGTGTAGCCTCTCCACTCCACTCTATGATACTATGTGAGATATAGAGGCCAGAGCAGACACTGGCTAACAGCTTCCAGTTTAGGGGAAAAACAGGCTATCAGCCTTTTTAGTCGGCGAGCCTAGGTGCTCCATATATTATGAGATTCTTATAGTGACTCGAGCGTGTCAGGTTAAGATGTGTTCCACATGTCTCTGGTAACCAAAATATGAAAGCTAGTTTATTTGCTTAGGGCAGGGGTCTCCAAACTTTCCAGCCTTAGGGCCATATTGATTACTCCAGTAAGTTCCGAGGGCCAAAACCATATTATCATTGTTGCCGGTGGTAAAAAGTGAATTAGTCCACTGATGAAAAAAAAAGTCCGAAAAAGTACGCAACGTTTAAAAAAGGCTGCAAATCGGACTCAAGTCCGCAAAACGGCAACACTGCATATTATTAATTTTCCTGACATTATCTGTAATTTCTAGATTAGTCGTAGAGTACGAGCCATGAGGAGTAACGTGACACGACATCTGGTGGACACAAGCGGAAATAGGTAGTACCTTCTATCGCTAACAGATGGCGCTAATAGCACGTACAGAATAATCTCGTTGGTTCGAGAAAGTTTTGGTGTCTTCCACTCACTTCTAGATGGCAGTAATTGCAATATATAAGAAGGCTAGTGGCAAAAGTCAAGTCAAAAATTTATATTCCAAATAGGTATTTTTATACACTTTCTGAACGTTGATCTACATGATGCCTACCACCGGTTCGGGAACTAGCCCGGCTAGAAGAACCGGCGTAAGAAACTCACGCGGTTGCCCCGCGTGAGTTTTATCAAAAAGATGGAAAATTGTTCTTTTAAAAATACAAAGTGGCGCAACCACAAGTCAGTTCCTATGACACTGTTGTGAAATAAAATAGTGCGTACCTCCTTAAAACGTGTTTGTGCGTGTTTAAGTTTAAGACATCTTTGTAACAGTATTTTGATTTAAATTGTTGCTTTTGTGTGTGATTTAGTAGTATGGAAAAGAAGCGAAAAATTGATAGTGAATGCAGAAAATTCAAAGATCAGTGGAACATTCAGTATTTCGTAATGGAGTCCAGTAACAAGGCGCTATGTTTGATTTGCAATGAAAGCATAGCCGTTCTCAAGGAATATAACATTAAACGTCATTATGAAACAAAACATTTTCAAAATTACTCAAAATATACAGGAAGTTCGCGGACAGAAAAATTCGAAGATGAAGCGCGGATTGAAATCGCAGCAATCTTCATTTACAAAACTCAAAACTGAACAAGAGGCTGCAACTCGTGCCAGCTTTCGTGTGGCTCAAGAAATTGCAAATCGTGGAAAACCATTCACCGGTGGAGAAATGATCAAATAATGCATAATTGCAGTAGCCGAAGAAATGTGCCCTGAAAAAGTAAATTTATTAAAAACTGTCAGTATGTCAGCAAACACTGTGGCTCGAAGGGTAGAAAACATCGCTGAAAATATATCCTCTCAACTGTTCGACAAAAATGGACATGTTGAGTGGTTTTCTTTGGCCTTGGATGAGTCAACGGATGTGTCTGCTCAGGTGTTGATTTATATTGGAGTAGATAAAAGCTATGAAGTGCATGAAGAACTTCTTGATATGTATAGTATTCATGGCACAACTACTGGTATAGATATTTTTAAAGGAGTTGAACTGGCCATTAATCAAAAGAACCCTCGATGGAAAAACTTGAAATGTATTACAACTGATGGAGGCAAAAACATGAGTGGGAAAGATAAAGGAGTGGTCGCTCTTGTGTCAAAGGCTGTAGAAAATGACGGTGGTTCAAAACCATTAGTCTTACATTGTATCATTCATCAACAGTCTTTGTGCGGAAAATGTTTGGATAATTTTAAAAATTGGAAACCAGTCATATCAACTGTTAATTTTATCAGATCTTTCGGGCTGAATCACCGACAATTCCGACAATTTATTGAAGAGATTGGAGAAAATGACTTACCTTATCATACTGCCGTACGTTGGCTTAGTTGTGGGAAAGTCCTTCAGCGCTTTTTTGAACTTCGAGCAGTGATCGAATTTTAATGAAAAGCATCGCCCTCTTACTGAATTACAAAACAACGCATGGCTGTGGAAGTTAGCATTCTATGTTGAATTGACAAAACATGTGAACGAACTGAATTTGAGATTGCAAGGAGAAAACCAGCATCTTCCTGATTTATGCACTAATATCAAATCATTCCGGAAGAAATTGATACCGTTTCAATCACAACTACGTAAAGTAAATGTTTTTCACATTTTAAAACATGTGAAATAATCAGCCACACCACTGAGACTGAGTTTCCTATCGATTTTGCAATCGAAACTTTGAGTGCTTTGAAAATAATCTTTGATACTCGTTTCTCGGACTTGATGCCATTGCGAATCAAATTAAGATTTTTCAGAATCCTTTTGATACTGACATTGAAACTCTAGCCCCGGAACTTCAAATGGAAATGATTGATCTACAGTGCAGTGATATAATTAAGAACAAATATCAAAACTCATCTTTGTTGGAATTTTATAAGGGTCTTCCACTGACACAATTTGATAATTTGCATAAATTTGCCCGTGGGCTGTTTTCTGTTTTTGGCACTACTTATTTGTGAGAGAAGACCTTCTCTAAAATGAACTACACAAAAAATGTTTACAGATCTGAAATTAACTGTTGAGCATCTTAAATCTCTTTTAATAATTGGTACAAGTAAAACTAGTCTACAACTACAAACTATTGTCAGTGGAAAATCTCAATTACATAAATCTCATTAGTATTTCATATGTCATTATGCTTGTTATAAGTTATGTTTTTATTTAAAATGTATAAAATGTTAGTTGGATTCATTTCAATAATTTGTTAGTTATTATATACTGAAGTTAAATTTTCTGCATATTATACATGTCTTTACTCATTACAATTCTGTATTTCTTTATCCAACTTATCACAAAAACAATAACAATAAGCCTACAACAATGTTATGAGTAGTTAGCCCATGACTATATCAATGTAGATGTCACATTAATAATTATTTAACATAAAATTAGAATACTTCAGTAAACTAAATTTAATTTGCTATAAAAAATATGTTCTCTAAAAGGAGTTTTCAAGTATGCTAGCTCTCCGCGGGCCGGACTTAATCTGTCCGCGGGCCGGATGTGGCCCTCGGACCGTAGTTTGGAGACCCCTGGCTTAGGGCGTTAAAATAAGTATTAAAATTTAATTAGATCTGTCTGATTAAGCACTGACGATTTTAATGTATTAGGTCATTACATATGAAATTAGTGTTTTGTAAAGGAGGAACATAAAGTCGTTTTTTTTTTAAACATAAACATATATATATTAAATCACAGTATATACCATTGCTATCTATGCACTTTTGCCATCTCATAGGTAGTTCATTGATTCCTTTACTAAAAAAACCATTCGGACAGGAATCAATAAAATATTTGAAGGCGCTTAGGACTGGCCCATCGGAGTTGAATTTTTTCCTTTGCAAGAAGCTATCCAAATTTCGAAAAAATGGGAATCTGTTAGGTCCGGGGAGTACGGTGGATGTCTTAGACATTCCAATTGAAACTCCTCTAATTTGGTAGCCGTCTGTTGTGCAGTGTGTGGTCTAGCGTTGTCCTGAAGCAGCAGCCTAGAACGAATGACCAACCTCGGTTGTTTAGCAGCTAGCTTTTTCAGTTGCTGGCAATAGACATCTGCCGTAATCGTCTGGTCAGATTTAAGAAAGCTGTAGTGAACGACACCGGCACTAGTCCACCAAACGCTCACAAGTAACTTTTTTGAGTCAATTTTCGCTTGGGGCAGGCTTTGGCTGGTTCACCAGGGTTCAGCCATTGCAATGAGCGTTTCTGATTATCGTACAGTATCCACTTTTCATCACAGGTAATGATTCGATTTAAAATCCCTTCATTATTGTGCCGGTTGAGTAATGTAACGCTGCAGTCGAAGTTCGTTTGTCGGTTTGCTGCACTCAATTCATGAGGTACCCACCTTTCAAGCTTTTTTACCTTCCCAATTTGCTTCAAGTGGATTAAAACAGTTTTATCACTAACACCGCAGCCTGCAGCTAACTCGGACGTGGTTTGCGATGGATCCGCTTCCACAATAGCCTTCAATTCTTTATTATCAACTTTGATCTCCGGTCGTCCACGGGGCTTGTTCTGCAGGTCGAAATTTCCAGAACGAAAACGTTGGAACCAAAAACGCACTGTCTTTTCTTTTGCGACACCGCCGCCATACACATAATTAATCCTTCGAGCCGTTTCTGCAGCACTGGTGCCACGGTGGAACTGGTACTCGAAAATAATATGATATTTCAAGTTTTCCATTTTGTACAGAGTGACGCAAATAAAAAACCAAAAGAGGAAAAAACAAATGAATTACGGTTTTCGAAACACAAATGCATGAGTAAATAGCGGTATGAATTTGAAATTAGAATTCTTAACCAGAGAAGATATATTTGAGATAAAAGTGGCCAGTACGACAAAACGCCAATTTCATATGTAAGGACCTAATAGGATAATCTCGTAGGGCCTTATTAAAATTAAGTAAAATAATGGACTATATTTAAATAATTGAGTCTGTCTCTGTTGCTCACACGCGTGTGAAAGCGACACGCGCGGTCCTAAACAGGATTATAAATAGGATCACAAATATTTTCGATAATTGGGGTTCAGCTTAAAGGTCATGTGTCTTTTTTTCTTCCTATTACCTAATCTACAAAACTTACTAGGTCTCAACTTACTAGGTCTCCACGACGCTCGATTTAGCATCATGGATATTATGATAAGATATGTATTTAGTTCAGACACAGTTTTATATTTTTGTAATTTTATTTATTTGTAAAGATAAAATGTCTCTGACTTCGGCATGCCTTAGCCAGAGCGTCACTTATTTACCAGGCACAAAAAATACAATGACACAATAATTTGTATGTCTGTAATCATGAATCTGTAATCATCTGAGAATCAACGCAAGTTTCTTCCATTAAACAACACTACCTGGGTAACCGAGCTTTGTGAGGAGTTCTAGTAGGACAATATCTATGGTAAGTAATAATAATATCTTTGGAATCTTGACACCACGTCAATCTGGCCCTGTGCTAAGTACCCAAAGAACTTGTGTTACAGGAGCCAGACAATGGGAAGTATATTTAGTACTTTTATATATATATAATATTTAAGAGTTTTGTTTATATTATACACATATTTAATACACATCAATGACCCAGGAACACACGGATAATTATTTTTTTTCTTCAGGAAACGGGAAACATTAGAGGAGATAGCAAAAGGTACCATTGGTATTATTGTATCTGGGTTATTTTATAAATTTTGGAGAACTTATTTCTTCATTTAATTTAGACAAATATAAGTATTTCTATGTTTTAAAAAATAAAAAGAATCACAAAAATATTTGTCTGACTGATGTTTACCAAACCTCTTACCGGAATGACAAATATTGTTTTCAAATTATGGATTATTATAGTGCGACTAAAGCAGACACATAAAAACTCAAACATGTGCATTTCCCAGGGTTAAGACCTAGATAGAACTTCCAGCATACTAATTTTCATGGAGATTTTTAAAGCCGTCTTCGATATTATATATACAAAACTTTTTGTTTAAACTTTAAAGATATGAAGAGCTCAATTATTCCCAAGATGCTTGAGTTACAAAAAATATTACAACTGGACATCTGTACCATACACTTTCAAAGATGTTTTTTACCCGAGAAGTTTTACCTCTATCAAACATAACCTGTCATTCTAAGGCATCTACAGAATCTAGTAGAGCAAAGAAAGTATCCTTATCTATAATCCTAGTATTAGAAACATATTACAACAATACTCGTAATATGTCCCATACTGCATAAGTCTTGAAAAGGTTCAAGAACACTAGATTTGTAGGATATTTTGAGCTAGTACAAATACTTGTATAGTACGTTGCATTTGACTTAAAAGAAATATTTAGGTACGAAATTTGGGTGACTAAATACACATTTGTAATATTTCACTACATTAAGAATCAATTTACGAAAGCAGTTTACAAAAACTGTTTAATCTAACATAAAAACAATAATCTTAAATATGCCTATTGCTCAGAGAATTACGGTTATGCAACTTACCGCGGCAACATTTGTGGTGGAGAAATTATTTTGATTAACAAGTCGCACAACGCAGCGCAAATTCTTGCTCGAATTCAAAAGTGCTGCTGATATTTTAAATAATGAAGTGGCCATTTTGATAGAAAAGTATACCTATTGATTATTTTCAAGAAAATATAGGATTTTTGGCCACAATTTGAAATTTATAAAATACCAATTTTGTTGTCTACTTCTTCTTCAAATGAATGACTGGGGAGTTTTGCCGGAGAATTCAATGGTGATGTTTGGATTTTGCATTTCTTTCATAAATTTTTGTTATTTCGGTTCTTAATGTGTAATATTGGTAGAATATTAACCATTAAATATTCGTTAAAGTGCACAATTAGTGTGGGCAAGTGGTACAACTTCTAAAAACGTGCTATTTTGAGTTTCCCTCCAAAACTCCCTAGGAACTTTCAGTAAAGATTCTACCACTTTACTGAATCGACTGACATGACTCATAGACTGCAATGACTATTTATTTGGACTTTGACTAGACTTTAGACTTGACAATTTAGGAATACGGTGTTGAAAATTGAAACGAAAGTTCTATTTCCCGCCTTTTTTAACTTGACACTGGCAAATGGTTATAAGCCGATGCCATATATAAATAAATAAAAAAAACAATGACTGTTTTGATGACTGTCATAGTGATAAGTAATTTTTATATATATATATATATATATATATATATATATATATGGCTTCGGGTTGTAACAATTTGCCAGTGTCAAGTTAAAAAGGCGGGAAATAGAACTATCGTTTCAATTTTCAACACCATATTCCTATATCGTCAAGTCTAAACTGTAGTCAAAGTCCAAATATATACTTAGTCAGTACAATCCATGAGTCATATCAGTCGATTCAGTAAAGTAGTAGAAGCTTTACTGAAAGTTCTTTGTTGTCGAAAATTGAGCCTACTGATTAAGTTTATATTTATTAATACCTAATAAAAAAATATTATTATAACAAAAAAAAATATTACAATTCCTTCACTAATTAATCGAAACTTCGTTCTATCCGGGTGTCCCTTGACACCTCTCAAGTTTTTATTTTATTTTATTGTTAAAATAATGGATAATTTTTAAAAATATATTTTTAAGCGGGTTCAAAGTTCAGTTTTCGCGAAATTGTATACCTACCTGTATAAATCGTGCTTAACATGCATGGGGGTGAAAGATCCGTATTGTGGCTGGTGTTCTTTAGAAAATAAATGTAGCCTTCGATCTGATTGTCAAGAGGCAGCACAAAATCCGTCATATTGGATATCATATCGCAGCGGTCGATGCACTACTATCACACAAGAAACACCAAATCAATTACAACGAACAACAGCAAGAACATTAGATTTAGTTATAGAAAATTTACCGACTCTCAATGCACAGTTCATGTGTGCGTTTACTGCATTAGATCGTACACTCGTTAGTAATGCAACAAGAAAACCATATGGTGTTAATTGTACTACACCGCGTACTGATACACTCCCACCCATTCCTGCTGGTCAGCATCATTTTACGGCTAAACTATCCGTTCGGACTACCCAGGGGCCTGATTTAGTTGCTACTAATTTTACGTTTTTCGATTGCAATACATACGGTTCGTTAGTTTATTATTTCCATGTGACTGGTGTATAGACGGGCATAGATGTACTCATGATACCGCAGAAAATTGTAGCAACTGGTCATCGGTGTCAGTAGAATAGGTCCAAGTTATCGCTCAGGTCCGAGTTTTTGTCCAACAATAAACTCGACATCAGACGGTACTATCGAAATATTAGTTCCTTCCAGTGTAAAGAAAGCAATAAACGTTTTAAGGTTCGCATAATTGGCCAATTTATTGTGCAGACCAGATTCGTATGTCAGTTTAAAATAGAAGGTCGAGGTACCAACGTTAATGCTCAATTTCTCGCCGATACTATTTATTTGAACCATGTAGAGTTGACTTATTCTTACCATGCTCCCAATATGACCGCGTCGTTTGATGTAATCTGGGGTGGGTCTAATCATTAGATAATCCTGATGATATTCATGTACTCGTTTACAAGTGTAACGATATGGCCGACAATTCTAGCACTTGCTTAGAGCTTCCAAAGAAGTTTGGTTGTAGTTGGTGTCAAGACTCGAATCGTTGTGAAATCCAGAAACAATGTGGGGCTCAGAGTGATTGGCTTGACCGCACCCAAAAGCCCGCTTTAATAGCTACTAATTCTTCGTCTTTCGAATGCAATTCCTACGCCTCATGTACACAATGTGTTAGCTCACCATCTCCATGCGATTGGTGTGTAGACAGTCATAGATGTACTTATTATGCGTCAGAAAATTGTAGGAACGATATACTCGTTACCGGTGTCAGTAAAAAAGGTCCAAGCTATCGCTCAGGTCCCAGTTTTTGTCCAACAATAAACTCAACCTTTGACGGTACGAAAGAAATATTAGTTCCTTTTGGTGTTGACTTGTTTAGCACTTCCAGAGAAGTTTGGTCGTGGTTGGTGTTAAAGCTCGATTTTTTGTGAAATACAGGAACTGTGTGGGCTCAGAGTGACTGGCTTGACCGCTCTCAAATTTGTCCTCATACTGATTATTAGATAATGGGAATAATTTTTAACTGATAAGTTATTAAAAGTAACCAAGTAAGTACTCACAGGAAAACTTAACTCACACTTGCCTAGACCGACATATTGACACCTAGTACCTACAAACTTAGTACTTACATACCTATCACCTTCCTCACTAAAGTAGTTATCTAGTTGGCTTCATTTATCTGATAACTTACATACATACATGCAAGGTTCATATATTTCACACATTTTTTGTGTAAATGTAAATCTTTTCTTCTTATATATATATAGAAATGAATTGCAGTTCCTTTGGACAAAAACAGCCCAGAGCCACAGATGGAGTTACCAGATGAAGGAGCAATTTGAGATGTGAATAGTAACATATTACTGCCTCCTCTAACCAGACAACATATACATTTATATTTTTCAAGGTAAGATAGAATATTGTGCAGTATATCAGGATTAATTATTGTAAAACAACATTTATCACACTTGCTTTCAACTTACCTCTATGTGAAAATGGAAGATGACAATTCCTAATTATTATGCCATTTCACATATAAATTATAATTTTCTGCTATATATTACTTGTTTATTCTCAGATCGGCCAAAAATATAGATGACTTATTTATTTCAGATTCAATAAGAATACTGATAATGGATTATGATGGGTGATATGAAAGCGTATCTGCTTTTAGTCTTTCGATCATGTGTTGTTGGATATTGTACTTTTATAAATGGTTTATGTAAAGCATCAATGAAGAGACTTCAATATGAAGTCAACAAAATAGTAAAAAAAACTGATGTGATGTGGCACATGTGTGATGTGAAAAATGGTACAATTGAAGAGTGTGCATGTAAATGTGCTGTGGGAAGTGGCAAGGAAACCCACTGCAAACATTTATTATTATTATTATTATTTGTGTAACCACACTAGCAGCCATTAAGCTGATGCGTGTGTGTCAAATCGTTTGAAGATTTCGTCTCCCAATTGGTCCAGTTTGTTTTTAAAGCAGTTCACGGAGGTTGCCATTACAACGCTTTCAGGAAGTCTGTTCCAGACCACTTCCACTCGGTTAGGTAAAAAGTGCCTTCTAGGTAACTTCTTGCTAGGATTTTGGCATAATTTTAGAGAATGTCCTCTTAGGTGCTTATTCGCATTCAGGATGTGTAGTTCTCGGAGACGAGGCACATCATAAATTTCGTGCAGTATCTTATAAGTCTCGATGAGACTTCCCCTCTGTCGACGCTGTTCGAGTGAGGTAAGGCCAAGGATTTCGAGTCGCTGTTCGTAAGACTTATTGTGTAATGTGTTTACCATTTTTGTAGCTTTTCTCTGTACATTTTCCAGTAACTTGACGTCTTTTTTAAAATAAGGATCCCATATTACATACGCATACTCTAAAAGTGGTCTAACATAAGCCTTGTACAATTGAAGGAATGTTTTGGGTGTCAGACACTTAAACGCTTTACGAATTATATAAAGGATGGAGTTTGTTTTCTTGACAATATTCATTATATGCATTTCCCATTTTAGATCCGAAGTTATTGTTACGCCTAGGTCTTTTTGGGACTCGACATGCATCAATTGTTTAGGTCCAAGGTAGTAGTTTCTACGGGGGTTGTTCTTTCCAATGCGTAACACTGTGCATTTTTCAACATTAAGGGTTAATAGCCATTCTTGGGTCCACTTGTATATAGCATTCAGATCGTTTTGGATATGGTGATAATGGCTACATGGATTTCCGAAAAATTTAGTGTCATCAGCGAACAAGGAGAAAGGCTGTACAAGAACGCTTTTCAGGTCAGTTAAGTACAATATAAAGAGTATTGGTCCAAGAACGGATCCCTGTGGCACACCACTGAGTACTTTCCTAGTTTTAGATAAAGCTTCACCGATCCTAACCCGAAAAGTCCTATTAGTGAGAAAATCTCTTATCCAGGCTAACAGTTTTCCGCGTATACCCAAATGTTCAATTTTACGAATTAGCCGTTTTATAGGTACACGATCGAATGCCTTCTCGTAATCTAGGTAGATGACATCGGTAGGATTTCCTTCGTCGAGGTTTTTTGTCCACTCATTCAGGCATCTCAGAAGGTTTGTAGATACTGATCGACCTGGTACGAATCCATGTTGTTCTTCCAATATAATATGCTCCTTTGTTAGGAAGTTTCTTATTTCGTTAGCAATCACTTTTTCCATTGTTTTGCATAATACACTTGTTAGACTTATTGGTCTGTAGTTAGATGGATCAAGT
Organism: Phengaris arion; assembly: GCA_963565745.1. Taxonomy (NCBI): domain Eukaryota; kingdom Metazoa; phylum Arthropoda; class Insecta; order Lepidoptera; family Lycaenidae; genus Phengaris; species Phengaris arion. Next base: position 16,495,540 of record OY751449.1, on the reverse strand, counting down.
TTGCTTCCATTTTTGTATATGGGAACGACAGTAGCTATTTTCCAGTCTGCTGGTAGTGCTCCATCCTCTAACGATTTTTTCATTAACCTAGTAATGTTCCTTACTAGAGATTTTGAGCACCTTTTTAATACTATTGAAGGTAAATCGTCTGGTCCAGTAGCTGTGGTGTCATCAAAACCGAGTAGAGCCCGCTGTACCTTATCTGTTGTAATATCGATATCATCTAGAGTTTATTACCCTGTGGTGATTAATATTTGGCAATGGTCCATCAGGTTCTTTGACAAATGCTTGTTCGAATTGATCAGCAAATGCTTCAGATATCTGATTAGGGGTAGTGACAATTTCATTTGTTTTATTTTTGATAATGTTAGGTATGCAAATTTTGGAATTAAGCTGTTTTCTAATGTAGTTGTAGAATGTTTTAGAACCGCTATCTATTACTGATGAACATGTAGCTGTTCTTATGTTTGCTGTAGAGCATATGTATAGAGAAAAAATGGTGTTATTGAATGTGGTTTACACCCAAACATTGCAGACATTCCACAAACCAAAAAAAGTATTTACAGCCTCTCCGTTAGAAGCAGACAAATTGCCATCTAAGAGAAGGCTGTCAACTATCATTTTTCACCCTTATGAGATGCAAATGATTGCAAAGAAGCATATAATGCCAAAGTGAGAAATATATGTATCGCAGCTTCTAAGAGTTCTATGCCACTTAAACAAGGATACGGCCTGCGAATCCATTTGGTATTATCAATGACCACATTTATATTAAAGACTTAAGGGAGACATTATTGGAAAGTCTCCTGTTGAAAAATGTTACAACGAAAAAAATCACACAACTGGAAATAATGACAAGAGGGCTGTCGACTCAAAAAATCTTTCTGCTTAGAGGCAAACATCTTTTGCAGAACAAATGCTGATGCCAAAAGCATTCACACCTCGTGCTACAAACCATGGCATAATTAACAAGCCTATTGCTATAAATACTTATATGGAGATACATGGAATCGAAGTACAGGACTGAGGCTTATTTTTGTCGGAAACACATCCATTTTTGAGAGCTTCTCCAGAGGGCCTAGTGGGAGATGAGACTCTCATTGAAGTTAAATGTCAATATGCAAGCAGGAACCAAGTCATAAATAAATAAACTGTGCCTTATTTATGTACATAAATTAAATGGGGAATTAAGTCTAAAGACTTGTGTATATTATTAACAAATTCAGTGAAAATTATTGCGTCACTAGTAAAAAAATCCTGAAGAAAGTTGTGTTTGTGTCGATTGATGGACATTTTTGCTGGATCCTGCAGAAGGAATATTATCATTACTTTCTTCATCACCAATACATGAAATTTCAACCTCATGAGCATACTTTAGGTCTGTTGAAACTTCAGTAACTGTAGTATTGTCTAATAAAGGCTATTGTACTTGAAGTCACAGTAGGTACTAGGTATTAAGCAACACTTAACATTTCTTCCTTGCAAACGTTCAGCTCGTGAAGAAGAGCTGGGGCCTGACGTAGTGTTTCAAGAAAAAATTGTAGGTATGACAGAGTTCTTCAGAAATTTACGTTGTAGTGGAAGACCTAAAACAACAAGGCAAATAGTAATGTGATAAAATGTAAAATGGTTACGCTGTGTGACTATGATCAATTTATCCACATGACGACCACTGACCACGAAACAAGAGATTATTTAATAGATATTTTATAATATACCTGTTTTCTTAGAAATCGTTTCAAAATCTGTATCTTTGAAATGCTTACTGCATAACCTAGAATAATCAGATACTTTGAAATTCACTCTCTTCAAAGAGAGTGAATTTCTTTTTCTTATTTCTTTCTCTTTTCCATTTTCTTCTTAGGATGGGAATCGAAGGGAATTTATGTGAACCTATTTTTTCACATTCAAAAGCTACACATCGACCCATTAATTATTAAAAATAAAAAATCTTTGAAATAAGACATTTTCGTATGGAGTTTGACTGCTTCCCTGTAACAAACTTTAGGCGCCCTCTACAATGAACTATTTGGCAGTTTCCTTCCTCATTGCTAAATAGCTACGTGTCTATGGAACACGTTCAAAAATATTCATAGATTTTTAATATCCATTAATTTTATATATTAATTTTCTTAATATTTAATAATTAATAAATAACACCTTTGTACAAAACTGTTTTCTGTTTTTCAGTTGTCAATGTCAATGTTTTACTGTTTGTACATAAATTATTAAATAAATAAAATAAATATTATGCGTCATACTCACGGTCCAGCCTACAAGTCCAGCGCGGATACTTATGGCCGACATTAGTGTCTATCATGTCAATAATTTGTAATTTTTGCCTAGGAAGAAGAATAAAACTTAAATCAAAGACGTAAACAGCCGTCTGACTCACAAAAGATAAACTTATAAAAGTGTAAGGGAAGGAAAATCAATGTCTAATTTTGTTTTTTGGTTTTCTCGATAAAATGTTTTTCTCTTAATATTAGTCCGGTCTGTATATTATTGTTATTACTCTAAAATTTTTGCTATTAGTCCACTTCAATTTGACCCTATTGACTGGCTGCTGGACTTGTGGGCAGGACCATGATATTGGCGCGGGCATTTTATTATTTTATATTGACTAATTAATAAATTTACTGTTTTTTTTGATTACTGCTTATGGTTCTGTTTTTTTCCTTTTATGGTAATTGCACCTAAAAATAAAGGGTCCTTAGTGCATGTTTTTAATTTCATGGTCATGCCATAATATTATAATTTCGACAGATTTATGGTAGGTGTAAACACAATTTATGAAAGGACTATGAGCAAAAATGTATGCAATCTGAGGCCACCTGGCTACTATTGAGCAATAAGATAAATTTTAATTATTATGTCGTTAGATAGTTTAGTATTGGTCTGTTTATTTGTTAAACCTCCATAGAGGTTAAATAAATATTATTATTAGAACGAAACGTCATTTTTTTTTTATCTACAACTTAACACAAGGCTCAAGGTTATTAAGTGATAACTTCTTATGGGAGGGTAAACCGCTTCGTTACGTAACGCGTCTGGCTTCCCTTTCTCTCACGTATACGGCAGCGGTAGACAGGCTTCTCCTCTCTCACTCTAACCTACAGTGCTAGCCGTATTTCGGACAAGATACTAGTAATATACATACTCACAATTCTAATGTACATATTCAAGAATTGTAACTAAGACTAAAATATATTTTACAACCAATAAAAGATTTTATCAATAAATAACCTTTCCTTACATTATCATATTAATATACGAACTGTTCCCCGCGGCTCCCCCCGGGAACACTGTACTTTTTTTGGGGTATGTTATGATTTAATCCAGAGCCTAAGCTACTACAATACCAAATTTCTTCGAAATCCGTTCAGTAGTTTTTGCGTGAAAAGGTAACAAACATCCATCCATCCATACATTCATCCATCCTCACAAACTTTCACATTTACAATAGTAGTAGGACATAAAATTTAAGTAATAACCTAAGCTTTTCTCAAGTTAAACAAGCAACTTAGATTAGTTTAAGTTATCACTTCTGTTGGGCGTCCCGAGACGCACACGTCTTTTTATTTTATTTTAATAAGCAATATTATAAATGTATCACGCAACATTATCGATACCAAAATGAATATTATTGATATATTTTGGTATTTAAAAACACAAAACATTATTGGTATCAAGCCTGTGACATTTTAACCTGAATGAAAAGCGCTATACTCACAGTCCAGCATGCAAATCCAACACCAGTACTAAGCCGTAATTAAAAGTGTCGACTACAATTAGTATTTGCCTACAAGTCCGTTTCAAGGCCATCCAGCCTGCAAACCCAATATCGCGGCCTTGAAGCGGGATTGTAGGCAAAATTTTCAAATGATTGACACTATTGACATTATTGACGGCTATAAGTACCGCTATTGGATTTTCAGGCTGGGCCATGAGTATTATGCCTTATTTTTGTTACGTCTGTTGTTTACTTGTTTATGGTCATCTTTGCATTATTTCTGAACGAAACCTACAGTGCTGCCTTCCGTGGCGGAATATAGTTTAACTGAAGTTAAAATCGGCTGCTCTCGGCTAATCTCGGAGCAGTCACGCCTAGACTCGTTCGAAAAGCGAAACCGAATTCATTCCATGGCGAAGTACGAAGACTGATGCTCTTGTCGTGAACTCCTCGTGCAAACGGGCTATGTTGCTTATTTAACCGGATATTGTTATACGAAAAGACCTTATAGGATTAATGGATTGAAATAATTAAAAGTGATGATAAGTGTATAAGTTTGAAATAACAGTGCTAAGGAATATTGTGAAGTGGTGCAACAGTGGTACAAAAAGTTCAAATAACCATTTTACCCCGGATTTTAAAGGATTGACCACAACATAATTACATTTATAAATCACGGTGAGTTAATGTTTGGACATTACTTAACAGCTTTGAAAGTGCGTGGCGTTTATTAGAATGGCTTCCATGTATCGACTGACGTGCGCGGTAATGGCCGACATAATTCTCTTTTTCACCATTGTAAAGCAATAGATAAGGGGAGAATAAATGTAATTGATAGTTACGATACGAATAAAGATGAATTTTTTCGACACACAACGTAGGTGGTTTTTGTGTGTGGGCGAGGGTGTTCGAGGAATGCAATCGACCGACCGGTCGTTGTATGCTCGTGCAATACATTTTACGGCGTGCCTCTAATACAGTTCGTTTAATCAATTCTTATCTTATATAAAACGACCTACTTATCTATCCTTATCACTAGGATCAATATCTGCGAATTCGTATGTCTACATTGATATAGTACACAAATTCAGTTGGAGCTATTATCACGTAGGATTTTTCTCGTAGGCAGTTTATGAAACCGGCCTGTGAAATAGGTACGGACTCGCCTGCCTTCAATAAATCATCAGCAGGCAGAGCCAATGTATCCACGAGCCCTGGTGGGCTTTAAACAGTGATGTTTGTTGTTACAGGTGACCGCTAGAACGAACTGCAAGGTTTACGCATTATGAAAGTGCGATTCCATACATGCATAATATAAACAAATACAAATAGAAATTACGAAGCCCGTCCTAACTAATTACGCCATGGCAGTTCTGTAAGTATAATCGTTGTTGTCGATGTTTTAAGTTTTTATGATTATTTGATCCCCTGCGCTACCACGATAGCTCCCTCGTTCGTACAGCATGCCAAGTATAATTTTTTGTTACTCCCTTTTATGATGCTGAGGCTTTCGTCGGCGTGTGACTATCAGTGCACTGACCGCGTCGGGGCCGCCGGTGGCCGCTCGTTCTTAGTACTAACCTATTTTTGTGCGCAGCGATAGAAAAAACATCCGGTGAGCAGGTTTACATTCATAATCAACACTCACTATACCTGCACAGTACATCACATTATTTTTTGCTGTCAGAAGCTTTTTATCGTCCATAGTGTGTGGTCCATGTGTGACTTAAAATAGGTTGGTACTGCTCGATGGAGGCCGGTCACTCGGCCGTCCCGCTCGCGTCGCGAACTCGCTCCAATCGCACTGGACCTCTCCTAACCTTCGCGTGCGTTTGTAATTCAAAGGTCAATAGACGTTAGGTCGGTTTCGTATGTTGGTAGGGTTTTAGGAGCGGTGCGATGCGATAGGAACGTAGCGGCGGCGTCGGGCAGTGGCTGAGTGGGTGTATCGCGTTCCAGATGGGCGGGTGGGTGCCTCCGCGGACGACGGCGGTAGGCCACATGCGTCCGCGCCATGTGGCGCGTGCTGCTGACCCTCGGGGCCGCGTGCGTCGCCGCGCGCGCCTCGCAGGATGTGGTGCGCATCTTCGCCGATCCGGTCAAAGCGCCAACGTCTCTCTTCAATCACCTAGTCGTCGACCGCAACACGGGTCGCGTGTACGTCGGTGCTGTGAACAGGATCTACCAGCTGTCGCCCGATCTCGAAGTGGCCCAGCAGATCGTCACCGGCCCGGTCAACGATTCCGCCCAGTGCACTTTCGATTGCCCGCCTAGTTTCGTCAAGAAACCAACGGATAATGTTAACAAAGCGTTAGTTATCGATTATGCGACGAGTCGTCTTATAACGTGCGGCTCGGTGCTGCAGGGACTGTGCTCAGTACGGAACCTTAACAATATATCTCACGATGTACGGGAAGTGCGCGAACCGGTTGTGGCTAATAACGCTAGTGCGTCTACGGTCGCGTTCATAGCACCGGGACCACCGAATCCGCCGATGACGCAAGTTATGTATGTAGGAGTGACTTTTACTGGAAATTCACCATATCGTTCTGAAGTGCCGACGGTTAGTAGCAGATCTTTGGAGGATGACAGGCTCTTTGTAATAGCTCGTACGGCAGTGACTACCGGAACTCGAATGTTTGTCAATTCGCTCTCGCGAGAACGCTATCCCATTGATTACGTGTATGGTTTTAGTTCCGATGGATTCAGCTACTTTTTAACAACTCAGCTGCGTAGCGTTGGTACCGATACATATTACAGTAAGCTGGTTCGTGTGTGTCATGACGACGAGAATTATTACTCGTATACCGAGATACCTATGTCATGCATGGGCGAAGGTGGGGGAAATTTCGGATATAATTTAGTACAAGCAGCTTTTGTCGGGAAGGCCGGATCAGTGCTCGCAGGCGAATTAGGAATAACTGCACAACATGATGTTCTTTTTGCAGCTTTTAGCCAGAGTAAAGCTATTAACACCAACATACCATCGAACCATTCAGCCATTTGCGTTTACTCCCTTAAAGCGATACGTCGTAAATTCATGCAAAACATTAAGACTTGCTTTAGCGGAAATGGCTCGCGTGGCCTAGATTTTATCTCGCCGTCGCATGCTTGTATTGGGACAAAGTTGCAAACTATAAGCGAAGATTTTTGTGGATTAGACGTAAATACTCCTTTAGGGGGTGAACAGCCTGTGGAAGCAGTACCCGTGGCTACCTTCCCAAACAGACTGACCGCAGTGGCAGCTACCGCGACTGGTGATTACACTGTCGTATTTGCAGGAACAGCCGAAGGTCATCTGAAAAAGATTGTCGTGGAAAGTGCTACGTCCGCCTTTGAATACGGAGACATCGTCGTTGATGAGGGATCTCCTGTCAATAAAGACTTATTCTTTGATACTCAATTGATGCATTTATATGTGATGACTGAAAGAAACGTTTCAAAAGTAAAAGTTCAAGAATGTAGCGTATATAAATCGTGCTTAACATGCTTGGGGGTGAAAGATCCGTATTGTGGCTGGTGTTCTCTAGAAAATAAATGTAGCCTTCGATCTGATTGTCAAGAGGCAGCTCAAGATCCGTTATATTGGATATCATATCGCAGCGGTCGATGCACTACTATCACACAAGTAACACCAAATCAATTACAACGAACAACAGCAAGAACATTAGATTTAGTTATAGAAAATTTACCGACTCTCAATGCACAGTTCATGTGTGCGTTTACTGCATTAGATCGTACACTCGTTAGTAATGCAACAAGAAAACCATATGGTGTTAATTGTACTACACCGCGTACTGATACACTCCCACCCATTCCTGCTGGTCAGCATCATTTTACGGCTAAATTGTCCGTGCGGACTACCCAGGGGCCAGATTTCGTAGCTACTAATTTTACGTTTTTCGATTGCAATACATACGGTTCGTGTACCCAATGTGTTAGTTCATCTTTTCCATGTGACTGGTGTGTAGACGGGCATAGATGTACTCATGATACTGCAGAAAATTGTAGAAACGATATACTCGTCACTGGTGTTAGTAGAATAGGTCCAAGTTATCGCTCAGGTCCGAGTTTTTGTCCAACAATAAACTCGACATCTGACGGTACTAACGAAATATTAGTTCCTTCCGGTGTAAAGAAAGCAATAAAAGTTAAGGTTCACATAATTGGTCAATTTATTGTACAGACTAGATTCGTGTGTCAGTTTAATATAGAGGGTCGAGTTACCCATGTTAATGCTCAACTTCTCGCTGATACTATTTATTGCGAACATGTCGAGTTCACTTACACTTCCCGCGCTCCTAATATAACCGCCTCGTTTGCTGTAATTTGGGGAGGGTCTAAGCCATTAGATAATCCTGATAATACTCATATACTCATTTATAGATGTAACGATATGGCCGATAATTGTGGCATGTGCTTAGCACTTCCAGAGAAATTTGGTTGCGGTTGGTGTCAGGGTTCGGATCGATGCGAAGTCCAAGAACAATGTGGCGCTCCTAGTGTTTGGCTTAACCGCACACAAACATGTCCTAATCCTGAAATCCACTCCTTTCGCCCTCAGCTAGGCCCGTGGGATGGCGGTACAAATATAACTATCGAGGGTATTAATTTAGGACGAAATATATCGGATATTTACAACGGGGTCACTATAGCGGGTATTAAATGTCAGCCCATTATCGAATTGTATGTCAAAACTAGGCGCATAGTTTGTACGGTGGACGGTCCCGGGGAAGAGGTACCTCGAGACGGACCTGTCGTGGTGCGCGTGGCCGACTACCGCGGTGAATCGAAACATCATTACGCGTTTGTAAATCCGAAAATAAATTCTATACAACCTAAGTACGGACCTCAGTCGGGCGGCACAAAATTGCGAATCACGGGCGAGTATTTAGACGCAGGAAGTAATATTCAAGCTTTCATAGATGATTTACCATGCGCAATTTTATCGGTATCGCACGAGGAAGCCATATGTAGGACCAGTCATTCATATCAATTGAAAATGGGTACATTACGTATGCGTTTTGATAACGGTATGCGAACATTAGAGCGGGAAAAATTCGAATATATCGAAGATCCGGTTGTAGTATCTGTAGAGTCCGGTCCGCCATTAGCGTCGAAACAGCCGAAAGGCATTCCGTCTGGTGGCATAAATATTAAAGTAATGGGACGAAATTTTCATTCAATCCAATTTCCACAAATTTACGTTTACCACGATAACAGACCGTACATAGCGCCCTGCCACAGGGTCGATTTCCAGACACATCTTATATGTGAATCTCCGGGGATAGAAAGCGCCGGCCTTAACATAGACCCAGATAGACCGTTAGAATTAGAATACGGATTCAATATGGATGATGTACAAAGTGTGCAAAACCTTACTAGTAAGACAGGCGACGCGTTTCTACTCTATCCGGATCCTATTTATGAAAAGTTTGACGAAGATGTAAAATATTATAAGTCTGAATATTTAACTATTAATGGTCAAAATTTGGACCGAGCGAGTACTGACATTGACGTGGAAGTACACATAGGTGAAAGTCTGTGTAATATTACGTCTATTGGCAGGCATCAGTTGACATGTAGGCCTCCATCTCGCGACGAATTGCCAGACGGAGTCGACACCCCGGAGGTCGTCGTCAGAGTCGGGCGTGCTCTGACTTATAATATCGGTAAATTATCATATTCGTCGCAGACCGGCTTGCAGGCAGCTATAGGAAAGCCAGTATTATTCGGTGTGGTAGCTAGTATAGTAATACTCATACTAGTATTTGTCATATTTTTAGTTATGTATAGGAGGAAATCAACAGAAAATATAAGGGTTTTAAAAAATATGCAAGAGCAAATGGATATTTTAGAATTAAGAGTAGCCGCAGAATGTAAAGAGGCTTTCGCGGAGTTACAGACTGAGATGACAGACCTGACGGGAGACGTCACCGGCGGTATACCGTTTCTCGATTATCGTACGTATGCTATGAAAATATTGTTTCCTAATATAGACGATCACGCTGTACTCCAGTGGGAGAGGCCCGAGCTTATGAGAAAAGAAAAAGGTCTTAGAATGTTCGGACAATTAATTATGAATAAAACATTCCTTTTATTATTTATTCGTACTTTAGAAAGTAATAGATATTTTTCGATGAGAGATCGTGTAAATGTAGCTTCCCTAATTATGGTCACGCTCCAAAGTAAAATGGAGTATTGCACTGACGTTTTAAAGACTCTTTTAGCGGAACTGATTGAAAAATGCATGGAAAGTAAAAGTCATCCCAAATTATTGCTAAGGCGTACCGAGAGTGTCGCGGAGAAAATGTTGAGCGCCTGGTTTACTTTCCTTTTATATAAATTCCTTAGAGAATGCGCCGGTGAACCGCTCTATCTTTTGTTTAGGTCAATGAAAGGTCAGGTAGACAAAGGGCCGGTGGATGTAATCACCTCCGAGGCGCGGTATTCTTTGAGCGAAGAAAAACTTATTAGACAGTCGATCGATTTCAAACCAATGACCGTAAGCGTGTCGATATCGCAACAAACGATCTTCGTTAGCGGCTTAGACGCTACAACAGAAAACGTTCACGTAAAAGTTCTCGACTGCGATACGATAAGTCAAGTTAAAGAAAAATGTTTGGACGCAATTTATCGCGCTACACCGTATTCTCAACGACCTAGTCGTGACGAATTAGATTTGGAATGGCGTACGGGCGCTTGCGGTCGATTAATTTTGTACGACGAAGACACAACAACTAAATGCGAGGGCGAGTGGCGTAAACTTAACACCCTCAATCATTATCGTGTCCTCGACGGCGCATGCTTGAGCCTAGTAGCTAAACAAAGTTCGGTTTATAATTTATCGAATATGGAGAAAAACGACAAGTCGCACACTTATGAAACGCTAAATAGAGGCAAATACGGTTCAGCCAGTCCCCCGGCTAGTCCGCTTAAATACGAACACGGCTTTAAATATTGGCATCTGGTTAGGCACCACGATGGTGATGCGCATAAAGAGGGAGAGCGTGGAAACAAGATGGTGTCCGAAATATATTTAACGCGCCTGCTAGCCACTAAAGGAACATTGCAAAAGTTCGTCGATGATTTGTTCGAGACTATTTTCAGCACCGCGCACAGGGGTTCCGCGCTTCCTCTCGCCATAAAATATATGTTCGATTTCCTCGACGATCAGGCATTACAGCACGCGATTTCCGACCCCGAGGTAGTGCACACGTGGAAAAGTAATTCGTTACCTTTGCGTTTCTGGGTTAATTTGATTAAGAATCCCAACTTCGTTTTCGACGTTTACAAATCTAACACCGTCGACTCCTGCTTGTCAGTTATTGCGCAAACTTTCATGGACTCGTGCTCCACATCCGATCACATTCTAGGTAAAGATTCGCCCTCGTCGAAGCTTCTCTATGCTAAAGATATACCGGTATACAAGGAATGGGTGGAGCGCTACTACGCGGATATCAAGCTGATGCCCGCCATATCCGACCAGGATATGAACGCGATGCTCGCAGAGGAGTCTCGCCTCCACACGAAAGAGTTCAACACGAACTGCGCGCTGAATGAGTTGTACGCCTACGCGGTGAAGTACAACGAGCAGCTCATGGTGACGCTCGAGGAGGATGAGTTCTCGCAGAAGCAGCGCCTGGCCTTCCGCCTCGAGCAAGTGCACGGCCTCATGGCGCACGACTATAACGTGTAGACAGCACCGTGCGAGGCCGTACCCGCCACCCCACCGCCCTGTATATACTGCCCCCGCACATATCTACGCTGGAAACTATTGTATATATTAGATAGTGTACAGTCTTTAATATTGTAATTTTTTTATAATTTCAGCGGTCCGATGTCGTTTTTTAATTTTATATAATGAACTTTGTATTAATTTTACACGACGAACCCGGCCGGCCGCGGTCGTGCCACAGTGTGCATCGTAAACTAAAAAATTGTGTATGTATGTCTATGTGTGCTCGCGTCGTACGAGTTATTGTTACGTCGATCGGTGTAAAATGTGTGTCGCAAATGAAATCGCATGTGAGCGCGTCGGCGAGCGACGGCTCGCTCGCCGACGGGCGTCTTTTAAATTTGTACTCGCAATCTACTTAACGAAATAACCGACAGTGAACCGGTGAACGATTCCATTAATAAATATCGTCGAATGTACCCAGTTGTTTGATTGTCGCGCAGCGCCATCGTCCACGTCGACGAAAGCCCACGCCTCGGCAGCTGTCCGCAGGGAGCTCGCGGTGCGGTGTCGTCTCGCCTCTGTCCGCCTCTGTCCCTCTGTCCCTCCCGTGAGCGGCGAGACGGCACAATGACCGGGCCCTGCTGTTTCAGCCCTTACGTGCGAATCGCGGCGCGCACGGCATTCGCGGTCCTCAACAACGTATACAGCATACCCGCTTACGTGGTCTGGATGATGGCGCTGCGTGTAACGAGACCCTTGTATGCACCACTCTATTGGAAGATCGAAGGGCTTATGTATCATTGGCTGTTGGCGATGGTGTCCCTGTGGTCCTGGACGGCCGGATATGAGAGTAAGTACTTCAGAAACTATTACAAACTATCACTCAAAATCGTTCTGAAATACCCCGTCAAGCCAAAGGAAAATGTTAGGGCTTTTGTATATTTTGTTATGGAATGTACCGTGTACTTAACGTTAAAATGTTTTCACTGTTGTTTTTTCTGGTGTCAAGTGACCTACTTCTGCAAGCATTTGCACACCGAACGAATCTCTTTCCTGAAAGTATTTTTAGTGAACATAACGCACATAAACGATACGCTTTTTCATTTCCCTTTGGTCTGGCGCGGAAGTGTCTGATTATCGCACCGCATTCCGTTCAAAGCGAATGAACAGGTAGTCAACTTTTACCATTGTGACGTCAAAGTGTCAAGAGTGGATATGAAAAGAGTATCCAGCATCTATTTTAGAAATTTAGTCAAGGTCAAACTCTACAATATAGATTCTTTATTTGAAATCGCAGATATTAGCCATGAAAATATAAGCTCTTAAAACAGTAAATAGAATAATTCGGTAAGAATATAAAAAAAATACGCTACAGTATCAGTATTCTTTATGTTAGCTAACGTTGCTACAGCATAATAAAAAGCACGGACATCAGATTTATGACTACAAGTGCATTAAAGGAAAAACATGTAACGCATATTTTACAGATAACGTTTTTATTATAATATGAGACATCAATTGTTGCAAACACTGAAAAAAAATTGATACTGGCTAGTAGGTAGTAGGCACTATATTTTAAGCGATACTCAACATTGGATAAATACATTATCTTATAATATTTCTTAGCTATTATTTACTTATAACTGTCATATTGTGTCCACTGAACTGGGTTCCTGAATCCCGATCATTTGGAAATACGGTAAGTAGTGTAAGTATATTTCTCTTTTACCGTCCTCATAATTACTTAAACATATGAAGGTTACTTATCGATTATTTATCATAATAATAAAATAACATTGGTGACATAAGACAAATTAATTATTGTTAATGCATAACATAAGACATACATGCTATTGTCTAGTTAATAACACTATATAGTGTTCTATTTTATTATTTTGAGTAACAAATTCGTGTGACCCTCAAGACAAAATTCAAGCATATATCTGTGTGATAAGCATTGTAAATATAAGTTAAGAGTAAATATTAGTCGAGTATTTATCATCGCACCTACCGCGAAGTGATACTTCTGAGGTTGACGTGGCGATGCCGAATGTTCTGGAAAGTTGGACACAAGCAGATATGCGATCACTGGGGTCATAGTACAAATCTTAATCAGTATTTGTCCTTAATTTTGACGGAACACTTTATCTGAACAGAATGTTTCACGAACAATATTTTCATTAATAATCTATGTTTATTGTTACTATTTATTGTTATTTGCTTAATAATGTTAAGGGTCAGTTCATACCGCGACGCGACACTGCATTTTTAAGATACCTATTCAAAATTTAACTTTATTCACTAGTCACTACACAAGAAGATAGACGTCAAGTCAATCAAAGGCAATGTCGAAGGCGTCGCTTGCAATGAAACGTGTATCTTTTTGTATAGTAAATAAACTTCAACTTTGAATAGCTATCTTTAAAATGCAGCGCCGCGAGACATCGCGTATCGTCGCGGTGTGAATTGACCCTAAGTGTCGATTACCTGCACATAAGTAATTTAACGCCATGCTGTAAGTATGTTATTCAATTGGAATATTTTGTGTAACGATGTTGTTAAGAATAACGCTCATAAACAGACTGACAGTGCAATCGGCCAAGTATGACATCACGTCACGATTATTTTATAGAGGTCATTCATAACGTTTAAAACACAAAATATTTACAAAATGTATAATGTTACAATCGAGCAATAATTTAAAAAAAAAATTGCGATATTTTAATATGTAATGAAGGCATTTATACTATTTAGAGTTTGGGTAATTATTTCAGAAATAATATTATTATGTAATTCGACATTTATGATTTAATGCGTTTTTAGTTTTAAATGTAAGAAAACTAAATATAAATAAGAGTTAAGAACAAATTATGCAATAATTTGTCTACTTAAAGAGGCAATATTACATATCGACTGTTTTTTGTAAAATGGCCATTTATGGCGTTATTGATCTCAGAAACAAAGATACATTAACAATTTTAAAATATTGAATAGTGCAGAATAGCTATTGGCCTAGTTCCTAGCGGCCTCGCTTTTTGTAAATTTTGCTTAACTTTTTAATTAAACCCAAAATTTCAGAGAAAGATTTTCATAAAATGCGCGAAGGCACTTTTTTGAGCTCCTGGATTGAACTACTGTTCTAAGGAAATGAAATAATAAAATTCGTTGCGGCCTTAGAATTTTAAAACATCTTTGATTTAATATAGAAAAAAATCTTATTGTGAGCAAAAAAAAACTTCGAAAATAGCTTTAAGTTAACTGTGAATTACTCCTATCTGCAGTAATATTATAAGCAAAATTTATACCAGAACAATTGTTACTTCTTGAGGAATGAAGATTTTATATTTTAAAGCATGAATTTATTTAACCTATTTCAATAAAATCGATAAATACAACTGCAAAATTACTACGAAATGCGAAATGTCGGGAACGCTTCAAATGCCTAATCTCGCAGAGTGCAGATTTGCAATAGGGCTCTTAACCGATTTCGAAATAAACGTATATTCTATTCGCGTTAAGAAGGCAGTGAAATATCAAAATTTACCAATGACGCGTAAGGCGTGTGCACATTAAGCAGTTGTAATTAACGCGTACGCGTAATTTTTTGTCATTTACTGACTTCCTAACGCGAATACACTATAGGTGACCTTTCATGACCTTTCCATAGGTGGAACCTTTATTACGTCATGCATAAAATATGAACAGATCTTGGTTCCAACGATCGATTGTTTCCATCGTGTGGGTTCTCACGTTTGCTTTCAATACCACATACGAACACTTTTGCTTTTCTAATTATGTAACTTGTAATTATATCATTGTTTTGACCGCGCATTATAATTACTACCGACTCTAAAACAACGAAGGTTATAGCGAGATACAAAAGGTTAACGCCAGGTTTCTGGGGCGAATTAGTCGGTAGTTTATCTATTCATTAGCGGTATTTGTTCGATCACTGAACATTAGTAGAGTATATTCTGGTTTTATGCGGTGTTCTTGAAAAAAAGGAAGGTTTATCTCAGAAACCAAATATCCGGCTCTTTACAATAATCCTAGGATTTTCGCAAATATCCTAATATTCCAATTATCCTACGACGTATATTATACATGTTACGGTATGTGCTGTATATGAATTTAAGCATTACGTGACGTAGCACGTCGTGATTATTCATAGATAGCACACAACGTAACATGTATACATGTTGTAGGCGTCAACATTTATCTAACGGCCAATACCGGGATGAAATTATCAACGTTTACACAGTAACATTGCTCCACAAATGTTGCTCCATATTCTGCCGTTCGTTGCTTCAATGAAGATGATTTTTAAACGAAGGACAATCCAATTAAATTAAATTACGTAAATGGAACTATAGTGAACATTGTTAAGCTCAATTATTAACCTTACAAAAACTTCAAATAAATCAAACCAAATATTAGTGTAAGACTTCATGTAGGTGTAGGTACGAGTAAAGTATCTAATACTTAATACTTTATGATACGAGTATAAATTTAAACTAGTAGCTCTGAATTAAAGTTCATTAATGTTTATATATATTATAATATACTTATACACATATTACTTTGAGGACCTTAATTTTTAGGGTAGTTACGTAGTTCCGCAGTAACTACAAGGAACCCTTATATGAGACATAGAAACTTGTAATGTTTCATGTTGAAAGTTATTTTGAACGAAATCCAACGGTAACTTTTGAAGTAGTCTGAAGAAAAAAAAACCTATGCTTACACACGTACCGATTTGGTATGGAGCAGACCGTTATGACAGGCGACAGCACGACACTCGTGCGTTTGATTTTCAGCTCTATTGTATTTACAGAGTTCTATTTACTGTGCATTCTGATTTTTGTGCAGTGTTCCAACTCTCAACAATATTTCTTCCCAAACATAAATAAACTGATAAAAAAAAAATGTTGTGTAATTATTGTTTTGTTATTATTATTTATTTTATTGTTATTTTTATTCTGTAAAATTATTCTGTCCTTTAAACATAATATATTTCCAAAAGTTTATTTTCTAAGGTTGACTTTTCAAGTAGCTTGTCGATGTTATTATATTGATCAATATCTTAATTTAATTTAAAAAAAGGAAATACAAACGTCTAAAAATAACCATAAAAAAATCCCCCGTAGAGGATCTCTTTTCCTAATTTTAAGGAGGAACCCCTAAGTTGGCAAGTGGCAACTAAATCTGTGGTCTGCTCTGGACCAAATCCGCACGTGTGTTATCTCTATTACGGAACCTTACTTAGACATGTTCTGACATGCTCTTGGTTAGATTATTTTTTGTTGAAAACCTATGTGCTATTCGAGTCATATCTTCATTGTAATAATATAAGAATAGTATTGAATAACCCACAATGTCGTTACAAAACAGCCAAAACCTGATCCTAATCAACAAACAGCGAACTAGTAACGCCACTCTACACGTGGCAGTGTGCGTGCGCATTGCGCTTGTGTGTTTGTGTGCGTGTGTCAGCAACATAGACAATATGAAATACCTACTTAGTACTTACCAATCGAATAACGAGGTAGAACGACTTGATTAGTAAAAAAATCTTATCTTACTGAATGTCTGTAACATACCTGTTACCTCATCCATCCATCCATACATCCATACTCGCAAACTTACATTTATAATAGTAGTAGGATATTTACTTCCACGTCATTGCAACATTTCTTTGAATATATGCCGCGTATCCATTTCACTGCTCGTGTACAGCGACTGCAATGGTCACGATTTCGTCCGCTGTCATTTCGCAACCGGTCCCGGCTGACCTTATGCGAATGCTCTGAGGACGGTCGATAACCCCACTACGAGACCTCCGCCACCATAGCCCCACCAGGGCCTAGCGGGTCAAGCTAGCCTGGTTTTTACTATTCGGCTAAAACGTGCCGCGATACTATCTAGGAATGTGCCGAAAACATCTGCTTTGTGCTTTGTTCTGTTTAAATAAAAAAAAAAACTGTAAATTGTCTATATATAAGTTTAGTTTTTGGAGCTAGCTAGAAGCTAAATTGAGCCCTGACATTGAAAAGAATACGAATTATGCAAAGAAATGTAAATGTTGTGACAGATTGATGAGTGTGTGTTAATAATCTGAGGTAGTGTGTTGTTTAAAAAGTTTTCTGTACACCTTCCTGCACTTAAACTTTTCGACCAAATTTCATACTCCGCCGATTGCACAATTGTCGTAAAACTGTACTGAAAATTTTTGCTTCACTTATTATTTATTATAATAATAAGCGGCTAGAACTTCAAGTCTGTGAAATATAATTGTTAAGAACTACAACGTCTTGGTTTTTACATATCCTTCTTACGCTTGAGTGGTGATAATAATATTACAGCAACAATTGTTATGTTCTCCTTTATTTGTACTTATGAGAGAGATGCTTAACACAGATACGTATTACATAATATGAAAGATGCCTAACACAAATACGTCTACATCATATATAGCGTAGACTAAATAACTAGATAGGCTGTGCTTGTGACATCTGTCAATATGACATTGATAGTTCTACTTTATAATACTGTTATATTATGCAACAATAATATCAGTCAAACTGAGAGACGAGGAAGTTAAAACCCTTATAGGTCAAACAACCTACTTACTTTAAACAATGAATTTAGCGATTTGGAGGTCGAAGCCGGTTTCGTGGGCAGTGGGCTTAAATGACCTTAAATAGTTAAATGGTTACAAAGTGTATGGATAACATCCGCTTGACAGCGTAAAGATTCCGTTATGGGTATTCGATTTGCAGTTTAGTGTTAAGCTATCGAGAAATCACCAGAGGTATCTGTTTAAATAAAGACAGGGACAGAGACAAATGACTACATACGATGAATTGAGACTTTACTCAACTGTTGAGTTTTCGTATTATGTTTTTCTGTCGTCATCTGTCAATTCCGGTCTTTATTATAACGAGTTACTTATGTCTCATTTTGTTTTTTATTTATATTACAAACTTAACGGTTTGTAAAAATATTCAATGCGATTCGCAATACCGTTCGTATCGAGATTTTATTAAATGTCCTAATATTTCCAGTGGTATTTATTCTTATTTTATTTATTAACCCCCATTTATAACCTACAACGATGCTGTCTTTGTCTGTCATGTGACTTTTCCAACGCATCAGACAAAGACAGTGTTGTATAATATGTTATCCGTTGTGTAAATAATTTTATTAGTAAGGCCCACTTGCGCAGATCTCGGGTAAAAATAATCCTGGGTTAGAATATCATGCCTTGTCTTTCATAACGAAGAACGAGAGAGAAGATATGATATTTAACCCAGGGTTAACTTTAACCCAGGTCTGCGCAAGTGGGCCTACAGGGGGTTGAATACATAGTTTGTTATTATTTTATATAATACATAGGTATTTTGTTCATCGGCCAACCCGCGGTAGGCTAGCAAACAGCCAGATTTTCAAAGAGAAACCCATACCCTGATCGGTAGTCGGGACGAAGCGAGCTTGTAGGCGATGAAGATGATGATTTCCAAAACAAGTAGAATGAAACGAAGTGGGCGAGGGCGCACCGCGCTGTGTGCATCCAAACTCGGCACGTGAGTCACATACCACAGTTTCGACACACGGTCTCAATGGTTCTCGTGATTCATGCCGACGACGTCAGCAGATATTAAGACTGTTATAATAGGGGAGACGACTACATGTGTAATTTATATCAGTAGCGAGGCGTCTATACTATACAACATCATATCGGCTTCCCTTAGGAATATTACTTATCTAATATCTATATTATAATATAATATCCATCGATAAAGAAATAAAATTCAATGCTAAAAAAAAAAAAACAAAAAAAAAGTTACGCTGACAAAACAATCGCGTCGGGCGCACGAGACGCGGCAAATGAATAAATAGCCGCCTCTTTTTTTGGAAGTACGTAAGAGAGTGACGTCTCCTGTGTATTTGCCAGCGGCTTGTAAGGATAATTAACAATGAACAATTATAATCCTTTACGCTCGGCACACCTAATTCGCAAAACGACTATCTCGCGTTATGTCTAACACATAGCCTTATAACCATGTGGGCCACCCGCGAGATAGGCTCAGTGGTACATTAGACATAAAAAGCTTGAGTGACTTTTTACAAATATTAGTTGGGAGTTTGGGATTCATTATCTACCCTTTCAGTAAGGTGGCACGGACCGTTATTTAGGCCGCCACTCGGATATAACGTAGGTGTACAGCCTCCGTGGTCTAGTGGTTAGAGCTTGGCTCTCGACTCGGAGGTCGTGGGTTCGATTCCCGCATTGGTACAAAAAAATGTTGTTTCCAAGTTTGGTTAGGACAATTCAGGCTGATCACCTGATTGTCTGACAAGAAAGATGATCCATGCGTCGGATGGGCATGTAAAAAGTCGGACCTGCGCCTAATCTCTCGCCAGTCGTGTCGGTTATCCGTTCCACTGGGTTACGAGAGTAAAGGAGGAGAGAGTGCTCTTGTGTACTGCGCACACACTTGGGCACTATAACATAACTCCTGCGTAGCTGGCTTGGTTTCAATGAAACAGGCCACCGTCACCGAAATCGCTGTGGGGAGCTATACTATATAAGCTATACTATAACGTAGGTATTATGTACTGGCTGGCTTAGATTTTTTTAATGGCATTAAACGAGCAGACGGAGTGCCTGGTGATCAGCGATTACCGCCGCCCGTGGACACTCGTAACTCCTCCGGTGTTGCGTACAGCTGGACACTTTCAAGTTGCCCCCATAGGCCTCATCAACACCAGGGGTTGAAATCAAAAAGCCGGTTCCAAGTGTTAAAAAGTCCGGTGTTTGGTCGTAAATAAAACTCAGCAGGTTATAACTACCTTATATTATCGTTCATTTCAATATTATTTGTACATCACACAATATAATTTCATACTTATAAAATATTTCTGTCCCCTAGCACCTGCAGCTTTCAAAAAATCTTTTTTTGTACAAATTTCACTATTGGCTATTTATTGACATGATAAAAAATCTGGTCTCGGATGAAATATGGGCGGAATCCGGCTTGTATCCTTAAAATCCGGTCTAGATCGGATTTATCCGGTCAGATGGTAACCCTATCCACACATGAGACAGTTCTCCTTTCATCCACCCTCCATAGTCTAAGACGAAACACATTTCTACGCTAGCGTAGCTTAACGCTATGCCCTATCTTGAAATTTTATGAAAATATATTCCTCCAGAATGTCTATTTCATAATAAGGAGTCATCCATCTCTCTATGGGGCTCCGAAATGAACAGGCCTTAAACACAGCCTGTATCATCGTAGATTGACTTATAGTCTGATTGTCTGTCCGTCTGTGTCTGTCAGA
Organism: Phengaris arion; assembly: GCA_963565745.1. Lineage (NCBI taxonomy): Eukaryota > Metazoa > Arthropoda > Insecta > Lepidoptera > Lycaenidae > Phengaris > Phengaris arion. Next base: position 16,474,781 of record OY751449.1, on the reverse strand, counting down.
TGTCTGTCCACAGCTGTCCACAGCTTCGTTTAGAATGTCTGTCTGTCTATCAGTATTAGAAAACTGTAATTTCGCAAAGGGAAACATGCCCGTCGCACACTTTGTTTTTATTCAACAATAATCAAACGGACACAACGGAGATATTAAATTTTCTATCGTAATAATTTTATAAAGGTCTGTAACGGATATAATTTATAATGTATATATGTCGCAGCCATCTAGATGAATTAGCCAGCCAATTCGTTCATTATTCGCCGGCATCCAATGTAATAAGTAGACCGATAGTTCGCTAAGGCATAAAATAAGATGTTTTTCAGACCAGTAGGTATTAAGCAAGAATCATCACTTTGTACCAGCTTATAAAAATATCGGTGAGATACTGACAATTTATGGGTAGGTACTTTCCCCAGTCCTCTTAAGCGCTCATACGTGTATATATGTACATGTATTTTGTCCTTTTCTGACAATGATATTTGATATTGTATAACTATCTCATGCCTGTGAGATATTGTCAGTAAATAGGTTCCTTGCCCAAATCTACTTTGTAATACATAATAACTTAACATACTGAATAATATATTTGCAGTATCTGACCACCATAAGGTCATAACCTCGAGAATGTTATGTAAATAAAAAAACAGCACTTAGACGCTCCAGTTTTTATGCAAACGAGGTTATTCACCAGACTATTATTTACATTTGTGTATGTTATAAATTAAACAGCGGATTAAACGCTATCCACGCATAATCAGATCATCGGTTAAACGCAAAACATCTGATATGGATAAATTCGAAGGCTTGTAGACTTGCTACAGTAAAGAAAGAAACAATAGCGTGGTGTAATGCTTCAGTCTGGGGTTCAAAAACTTTAAAGATAACGCTCAGACCAAATAAAAAGACAGAGTTAATAAGAAGACAGAGTTCTACCACAGATTAATAAATAAATAGTGGTTCTAGAAACTACGCAGCGAGGCCGGTCTAAACTACGCCTCGCCGTGTAAGCCCCGGCTAGCGGGCCCCATACACGTATAGTTAAATTAGACACCGGAAGCGACTTCATTGTATACTATGTAAAGATAATTTATTAACCTTTTAGTGTCCATGTACAGTGTAATGTAGTAACATGTTGTTAGGTAACAAGCTTTACATTGATTGACACAAAAGCTCTTTCAGGCCACTGGCCAGTTTCTTTCTAAAGCTCTGCTTCTTCGAGAAATTGGCAACGAATTTAGTCACCTTTATTTATTTACCAGTCTCGCCCACTGCAATCATTCTCCTAAACGTTCTCATCTCTAAGCTTTGCCAACTGAACATGATACGGTGAAAGCCCCTCCGTTCTAGTTCACAGCGCGGGCGCCATTTTTACAACTAGTCAAACCACTTTTTTACGGCATTGACTCTCTATAATTAAGTTACGAGTCCTGTTATACGTACAGTCGATCGTGTACACGGGGTACCAAATTACGACCTTATTACTACGGGGATAAGGTTGGAAAGTGGGAAATTAAAGGTAAATGCGTCCACAGTATTCAGTACTGCAGTTTGTTGATATCATTAAAGATATGAAATAAACTAGCTATTATTCGACTTTGCCTTGTGACTTATAGTTTTAAAACGCGTTTTTAAAGAGACAAGATACGTTATTACGTATCTAGTCTCTTTAAAAACGCGCGAAGGACAAGGTTGCTGTTAAACAACTGAAAAGTGGAGCGTCGCGGTTGCGCGGTAAAGGTATGGTATACTACAAAAAGTTTCAACTATTTAGGTAGTTACTAATTCTAATGTTTGGATGGTCCAGTGGTTTAGAGCTTGGCTCTCGACTCGGATGGACATGTAAAAGTCGGTCCAGCGCCTGATCTCTCGCCAGTCGCCAGTCGTGTCGGTCATCTATCCCACTGGGTTTCGACAGTGAAGGAAGACAGACTGCTCCTGTGTACTGCGCACACACTTATAAAAATAACTCCTCTATCCGGGGAGCTATTATTAATCCTATTGTTTAAATTTTAATTCACACTTGCAATCGTTATATCCGTGTTCCGTACTGTACGGTAGGAAGTGCGCTCAAGTGTGAGAAAATCATAACAATAGTTAGATTTGTTGACACCAGGAAATATACTTCTAAAATTGTGAATTGTATACAAGAAACAAAACTGACAAATTTACCTAACCCCGTCATTGTCAATGATGAAATAGCTTGGAAAACTCTCAATCACATCATCATTAAACAAATTTAGATCAAAATCGGTTCGTCCGTTTGGAGCTACGATGCCACGGACACACACTCGTCAAACTTAACACCGTTCTGTATTCGTCGGGGGTAAAAAATAGTTGCAATAAAATCTGGCAACCCTAGTTCCTAATTTTGTCGTGTTAGTTTCCTATCTACATGTCAAAATCTTCGTTATATTTCTATTATTTTCTATTCTAAGCAGACTAGATAGTAAATTGGACCTAATAACTTTAGACATTGAATTTAAAAGGATAAAACAGCGGGACACAACCAGTGGAGTTAAAATGTGCGCCGCGCTGTGTAAGTACAACGAAATAAAATTGTATTCAAGTGATGTAAGTCTAGGGATGTCTCTTTGGCTGTCCCACAGATATCGATGAAATTGTCGTGAATTTTGATACAACGTCTGTCGTCTTGTTGAAGAAAAAATTTATTTTTGTGCTACTTTTTATATATTCATTTTTAGGTGTGTAATTTTGAAAGTTACACGATTATCGAGAACTGAATATATTTATAATTTGTCGACGTATTTTAGATAATTATTCAACCTTCCTATTTCATTGCTTTGGGTTAAGATCGTGACCGTTATGATTGATCAAAACTTAAGGTTGAGAGCCCATTAATTTAGAAAACATTTAAATTAAATATTTTTAACTATTTCACGAACAAAGATGGCGTGAGAATGGTGATGACATAATTAAGTGTAAATGGAGCAGATATAATCGCCCGATATAAAAAATAATGCTTCGTTTAATTTTATAGGACTTTTAGCGTGCTCCTGTTGTTATATTGAAACATGCCCACGTTACAATAAAATAAAGAATTAGGCTAAATATAAAGCTGTATTTTTGACGTATCGCTCTGGTTTTATAGTTTTAACAAAAATAGCTAATGGACTGTTTTATTTTACTTACTCTAATGTCTTACAATTATTGTTTTTTTTTATTCTGGCAACAAACAGCCTTTACAGTTATAGTAGGTACAATAAATATTTATTTTTTTCAATAAACCTACAGTGCCGAAAAGAAGGTACAGAAACAATAACAGATTTTAACTCTTATTTTGGAAGACGCGTAGCTTAGGTATTCAATCTTGGTGCCATAAAGAGTAAATACACGAAAGTTATAAACAAACAAAAAAAATATAAAGAATGAACAATAAGGTCTCAAAAAAAATCGGTTGTCTGTAAAGTCGGTTTACTGACGATAGTTGAACGTGACAACGTCATGTTTATAGTGCGCGCGGAACTAATTGGCCGCGCCTTAGGTAGGCGTGTTGCCACCGCGAAGTCCGGCGCCGAACTGAGTAATAACATCAAGCGCCCCCGCCTCTCCGTCCCACCGCTCACATACCTAAGGCGCGGCTAGCTGAGGTAACGGCAATGCGTCATATTTAGCGAGGTAACGCTGGTAACAGGTAACGCATGAGTCATGTTTTTTCGTGCGTGCACCCGGCTCCATCAAATTATAAGACGTTATCACGTCAAAAATATTCACGTTTTAATTCTGATTTTAGAACGATATTTATTGAGAGAGTTGTTGAATATATACTCAGCTGCGGGCAAAAGCTAATCGACCATATCGATATCTGCAGTTGCACATCACTATTCACTAGACCCGCCTACGAAATCATTATACATTTAAATCAGGGGCGCAATAACTCGCGGCACATCCTCCGATTGTGGGCTCCGGAGGGCTAACGGAATTCCTGATGTATCAATATACCTTTTCCTTACCCGCAGTAGACTACAGTGGTGGACAATGCAAAGGCAAATCTTATACAATACTAGATTATGCCTGCGGCTCCGCCCGCGTAAATAAAGTATGCCACGGGAACACTGTACTCATTCGGGATGTGTTTATCCAGAGTTTAAGCTACCAGTTACTACCAAAGCAAATTTCATCAAAATCTGTTCAGTAGTTTTTGCGTGATAGAGTAACAAACATCCATCCATCCTCACATACTTTCACATTTATAATAGGATAGTGTGCTTAGGCCCATGCTCCAGGCAAGAATGTTAGTGCACGTACCATTCTTCAGCACGAATAGGCCGGCTAGACCGGATAAATACCACGGCCTTTGTTCCTTTTTCACAACAAAATTTCCTAACACGCTTCATAGTAAGAGTTTCAATGTCAGGTTGCACCGCGCTGCACAGCGCATGCGCAGTGTATGACTGGTGTCATGTAAAACGCATCTTAATAGCTATCTTAAGAATGCAGCGCCGCGTCGCGTCACGTATTGTCGCGGTGTGAACTGACATGGAACTGACCCTTATATAACACGTTGTCCCCGGTGAAATATCTAAAGTTTTAGCATAACGTGTTTCCATCCATCGGAAATATTATGAGTTACGACTTGTGAGTCACGTGTAGGTACGTTTGCGTATTACTTTATAATATTATGTTGTTTCCAATAACTAGGTAGAACAATGCTACGGAAGGATATGAGTCAATACTCATTAGGTTTTGAGATTTATTGCGGGTTTCTTTCAAATTTGACACATTATAATTTATAATCAGTTATTATTACATGCGTATTGTTCAGTAAAATTCAAATGCAAATGGCGACTAAGTTTATCGTAATGTATGACATCCTACTGTAACTAACTATAAATGGGAAACTTTGTGAGTATGGGTGGATGGAGGTTTTACTACTCAGGTATTATTACTAAATCATGCACTATACAATAACTACTGACCAGATTTTGGTGAAATTTGGTACGGTTGTAGTTTAGGCTCTGGAGTCTGCAACTTTATACTTATCCCCATTAAGTAAAGTGTTCCCGTGGGACACTTTATTGAAATTCCAAGGTATTTTAATTTTTATTTTTTTTGATTTCTTCAGTAACCCTACAGCTACTTCAACAATAAATAAAGTTATGTACTTACTGAAGCCATTAATAAGTTTTCACTAATAGCGAGAAGCAAAACGCAGTACTTGTGAGGTGTTTACATACTTAGGATCTAAGACATTATTACATCGAATAAATACTTAAATATAGTAATAAAACATGCATTTATGAAAGCGTTACAATGAAATGGAATGATAATGGTAGTTTATAATTAGTAAAAGCACTGAAGCTAATGTTGGATCATAGTTTAAGAATTTGCGACATTCACTATGCAAGGTTCTCAGAGATTGGCATTAATGAAAACGTGTGAAAAAGAAGGAAGCAATAGGAGCATAAGATTATACATGTAAAGAACGATTTAGATATAAATTGTCTAATGGCACGAGGTTTAGCGGAGAAGATGTCGAAAGTGGGATTCATTCGCATAAACTCATTTCGTTGAGCACATGCCCTGATTAAATACGAATTACACCGATAAAATATGTGTTAAAAGTTGGTAAGTAAAGAGGCACGAAATTTCTTAAATATTTGGTGGAATACAAAAATTCTGTGGGAATACAAAAATGTAGTTTATTAAACAATTAAGTACTGTCTATGTTGCTATTGATTATTTTTATTAAATAAGATGAGTCAGTAATGTTTCTACGTACAGTTAAAATGTTTACACCTATCCTCATAGTTCGGCAAATAATGACCACATTTGAATTCCAGATATCGTAGAAAACGCTTTTGGATGGATTCAATCCTACTTATATATGTCATATTTAGGGTTCCATACCTCAGACCCTATTATTTACTATTTAGGTAATCGTTTTAATGCTCGATTAAGGCTACGTTCCCACGAGCGTTTTTTTTTGTGGTCGCGACGGAAAAAATGCACTGTAAATAGAACTGTGCGCTAATACGAATACAGTAGAGCTGAAAATCGTATAGAGTTCTCAATTCTGACATTTGACACCTGACACTTCGATGTTCAGCTCTATTGTATTAGTGCAGAGTTCTATTTACAGTGCAGTTTTTTCTGTCGTGACCACGAAAAAAGTCTCGTGGGCACGAGGGCTTAGTCAATGTAAACAATATTATGTTAGCTGTAATGGTTTTCACTTTTCGTACACAACTTACTACGATATGTGAGGACTATCATATACAAAGAAGGACTTTTTTGGATTGCTTCAAATTTAATGTGTGTATTTAAGTAAGCTGGCGTATAAATCTGTGTGTGTTTTCATTGAAACAAAGAGCCACATATCGTAGTTAAATTTAGACGTAATGCGTCAGCCCGAGACACTTGGTGCAGTGTCAACGGACGGGTTATTTTGTTTGGATGGATGCAGGGTCAAGACTCAAGAGTTCGTCATCATCATGAGCTCATTACGTGATGAGAAGTTGCGTGACATTCAGAGGACCGATTCTCGTGATTAATGTTCAATTCGCAGTATGGCTTCAGTCTCAAGTAAAGCGGTCGCATTCACATTTCGCACACGCGTCAATTCGTGTGCATACGAGTGAGACAACATAATACTTGGGTTCTCTCTCGTGCACACTCGATTTGATGACATGTGACTGTCTGATTGACACTGGAACCATACTGCAAATTGAACAGAAATCAAAATCATATCAACGTGAATTGGACTTTTGAACTAAACAAGTCTATTAAAAAAATGTATTTTGTACGAAACGGGCAAAAAGACGTCCTACTATATTTATATATAATATTATAAACGCGAAAGTTTGTGAGGATCGATGGATGTTTGTTACTCTTTCCCACAAAAACTACTGAACAGATTTCGATGAAATTTGGTATGGTAGTAGTTTAGGCTCTGGATTAAAACATAGGCTTTTCTAGGATATAGGATATACTTTTCATCCCGAAAATGTGTACCTTGGGATAACTCATAATATATTTACGCGGGCGGAGCCGCGGGCAACAGCTAGTTATATTGGAGCCCCACTTAAATATATTGTTTATTCTGTTTTTAGTATTTGTTGTTATAGCGGCAACAGAAATACATCATCTGGGATAATTTTAACTGTCCAGCTATCACGGTACATGAGATACGACCTGGCGACAGACAGACAGAGAGACGGACAGCGGAGTCTCAGTAATAGGGGTCCTGTTTTTACCCTTTAGATACGGAACCCTAAAAATACTTTAGGTACTTCTACTTCTCGCACGAGCCACATGACAAGCCTCACAGGACGGAGGACCTGTATCGGTGCGCTAAATTCTTTCCACTTTCTAGAACACAAGTTTATAAGCGGTGAGAATCGCCAAATTTCTTGGCCCCTAAATGAGAACAATCTCATTCAAGTTGAATAAGGGTCAGCTCACACCGAGACGGGACGCGGTGCGGAATTTTAAAGACAGTGTAAGTACACAGTGTCACGCACGCAACGGATCTATTATTATTATTATTTGATAATAGTTTTATATGATTGAAAATATGTACTGAATAGTTTTTTTTTTTCATGAAAGGCCCAACGCTCGACTTTGTCCTGAAAAAACAAAGTGTCAATCAAAGGATAAACAATAATTATCACTAGAGACCTATAAGGGTCTCGTTTGAATAATCTTCGTCGGATCGGAATTTTCTGGAAGGATAAAAGGTTTTATCCTACGAGGGCGGGTCAATAAGTCCGTGACTTTTGGAATAAAACACAGATTTTTTGATAAATAAATCATTTTATTTTTCAACGTAGTCCCCCTTGAGCTCTATACACTTTGTCCAACGCTTCTCCAATTTTTTTATCCCTTCCAAAAAATATGATTTGTCGAGGTCCTCAAAATAGGCCTTTGTTTGCGAGATGACTTCATCATTGGAGTCAAATCTTTTTCCACCGAGCCATTTTTTCAGGTTTGGGAACAAGAAGTAGTCACTCGGAGCCAAATCTTGAGAATAGGGTTGATGTGGGAGCAATTCATAGCCCAATTCATGGATTTTTGCCATGGCAACTGCACATGTGTGCACCCTTGCATTGTCTTGGTGAAAAAGAACTTTTTTCTTGGCCAAATGAGGTCGGTTTTTTTTCAAATCCTCATTGAAGCGGTCCAATAAGTTGGCATAATATTCCCCATTAATTGTTCTTCCCTTTTGAAGATAGTCAATGTGGATTATCCCACGTGCATCCCAAAAAACAGTCGCCATAACTTTATTGGCTGACAAACCCACCTTGGCCTTCTTTGGCGCCGATTCACCCTTAGAAACACACTGTTTTGACTGTTGTTTGGTCTCTGGTGTGTTGTGATGGATCCATGTTTCGTCCACGGTTAAAAAACTCCTCCATATTGTGATTAGACAACGCCAAACCTTCCTGTGAAGTTGTTACACGATTGCGTTTGTGGTCGACTGTGAGCAAACGCGGCACCCATCTTGCGGAAAGCTTTCTCATGCCCAAGTGATCATTCAAAATTGAAACCACTGAGCCATGCGAGATGCCTATGGCTTCCACAATCTCTTGCACTTTCAATCTTCGGTCGGCCAACACCATATCGTGAATTTTTTCGATTGTTTCGGGTGTAGAGACCTCAACTGGGCGTCCAGGACGTTCGGCATCTTCAGTGCTTGTACGGCCACATCGAAATTCAGTAAACCACTTTTTACCATTGAAATCGATGGTGCAGAGTCCCCATAGTATTTATCAAGCTTAGCCTTGGTCTCGGTAATGGTTTTTTTTCGCAAAAAATAATGCTTAATAAGCACACGAAATTCACTTTTTTCCATTGTTTCCTTAAGTTACTGGATAGTCTGATAAAGATAGCTGTAAAACACAAACTAACTGACGCAGCAAGTTCAAATTTTGATTGGAGTCAACTGACAGATGCCTGTTGACAGGAGTAGTGTTGCTTTTTCAGTAAGGAGGTTAGAAATTCAAAAAGTCACGGACTTATTGACCCGCCTTAGTACTATGTACTATAATATAAATGTGAAAGAAAGGATTTGTTACTCTTCCAAGCAAAAACGACTGAACGGATTTGGATAAAATTTGGTATGGTAGTAGTTTAAGCTCCGGATTAACACATAGGCTACTTTTAATCCTAATAAAGTACAGTGTTCCCGTGGGATACTGTATTCACGCGGGCGGAGCCGCGGGCAAAAGCTAGACTTTCAATAACAAGATATTATAATTTTACAACGTGTAACTTAACTACGACTGTATTCTCTAAGGCTGGGACTATATGATCCGAAATCCGGCGGGCCCGGGAAAATTCAGGGCACTAAAATTAGATCTCTGCGCAATAGAGTTGAAAATCGAAGTGTCGAGTGTCGAGCTGTATGCCATTGACATTTGACTTGACACTCGGGTGTACGATTTTCAGCTCTATTGTACTAGCGCAAAGATCTATTTTCAATGCTCTGAATTTCCCAGGCTTTCCGAATTCTGGTTCATTTAGTACACTCCCAGCTTAAAAGATAGCGGTTGGATGAGGGGTGAGGACTGCCAGAGGCAGGCATTGCTGGGGCCCATTGAGGCATAAGGGAGACGGGCTTAAGTGTATTCACCATTGATGGCAACAGGCTCATAATGATGAAGTGAATAAGTTCTTATACTTTCAGTGATGACTTGTACAAACAGTAACAGCCTCCGTGGTCCAGTGATTTAGAGCTTGGCTCTCGGACGACGACACGGAGGTCGTGGGTTCGATTCCAGCGTTGGAACAAGAAAAAATGTTGTTTCCACTTTTGATTAGGACAATGCAGGCTGCTCACCTGATTGTCTGACAAGAAAGATGATCCATGCGTGTAAAAAGTCTGAGCTGCGCCTGATCTCTCACCAGTCGTGTCAGTCATCTGTCCCACTGGGTTACGAGAGTAAAGGAGGAGAGAGTGCTCTTGTGCACTGCGCACACACTTGGGCACTATAAAATAACTCCTGCGTAGCTGGCCTCGTTTCAATGACGAACCGACCTCGGAGTGGGGAGCTAGTATTATTATAACTTAGTATCAGCAGACAGCAGGTAAGCCGTCTGCACGTTTCCACGTTTTTATAGTCGATAGGATTGAGGCATGAGACGGCAAGTTATTTTTTAATCGTTTTAGTGAGCTCAGCGTGAAAGAATGATCCGTAATCAATTTTCGATGTTTTTTGTTGGATTTGATGAAACAATTCATCAATGCCTAATGGGAACTGTATTTGACCGTGTAGATTCGATGATACATTTTAAAACAGCTTAGGGCAGCAGATTAATAACAATTTTAAGCAAAGCACAATGTGCAGTACCCGCGAAATTCCTTTTTGCTAGTGCGTAATAATACGCTGATTGACAGCGCATTGTGGTGACTTCTTTGCGAAATTGACGCGTCTGAAGTCTGTGGGCCTTGCAGGAACATTCGACAGCGGCGTAAACGTAACCGAATTAGAATTGTATGAAAGTCTGTCAAAATCATGACAGCGTCCATACAAGTTTCATTCGACGACGGTACGTTTACGCCGCTGTCGAATGTTTCTGCTATGCCCCCTGAACTATGAATATGATGGTGATATCGATTACGTAAGTTCACTGTATCTGATTTAATATTAACATTTAATCTCCAGTCGGGGATAGAATAAAAGCTCAGATCTAAGATAATGTATAAGATATTCACGAGATCAGAACCTCGGCCGCCGCCGGACCCAGCGTTTATCACTTTAATGTCCGCCAACGCTTTTCACTAGGACATCATAGAAATGGGAGGATAGGTCGCTGGTCATGTTTATGTACGACTAGCTTTGACCCGTTGCTCCGCCCGCGTAGTACAGTTCGTTGATTGACGACCCCTGTGGCTCAGTGGTTCAGCTCGTCGGTGCTCAAGCCGGGGGTAGCGGGTTCGTATCCCGCCGAAGGAACAAAAAGTTTTTCCGTGTTCCTGGGTCACGGATGTGTATTAAATATGTGTATAATATAATAAAAATCTTAAATGTATGTATAGTATAAAAGTATTAAACACACTTCCCGTTGTCTGGTCCCTGTAATACAAGTTCTTCGGATACTTAGCACGGGGCCAGATTGACGTGGTGTGAAGCGTCCATGGATTATTATTTTAGCAAACTAGTGTTAAGACACTATTATAGGCATTTATAATATTCTCGAGTACTAGGACATAAGACAATCTAGAACCTAGACATACAGATTACAGGCAGACACAGGATATCCTGTCTGTTAATAAGTCCGACATAACGACGCTATCTTCATTCATATACTTGTACATATCCGTTCTTTCTTTTTCGTTATTCAAATTAAAAAATAACCTCCAATTACTAGCAATAGGAGTTAAGTAAGACCCGCTAAATGCTTTTCGAAATTCCTCGCCTGAACGAAAAGTCGGGGAGCCCACAGTTGGAATTGTCAGGAACAGGTCAGGAACAGGTATTACGAAACGGCCGCATTCCCCGACCGGTCGCGCTTCCCACACGACATTTAATTGATAAGATTCGGTGGTTCGTGACTTATGTGTCTTTTGCTTTGGAACGACAGGGGTTTTGAGAGTATTATGGAGTTTGAATCGAACAAAAATTAATTAGATTTGAGTTGCTACGCTCCAGAGGATAATGAATAGGGTTGCCAGATATTTTTCAGCCTATAAGGGGCAACCATTTATTACCCGGGACAGTAAAAATACAAAATCAATTAGTAACAAATTTTGTTTTTTGATATAAAATATGTAAAATAATATGAGCATTGTATGTGTGAGTACTGAGCACTTTTTAACCCTAGATCGCTCGATTTACGGGACAGCGCTTGTCCCGGCGCGGGCGGGAGGTTTAAAATAATACCTAAAATATGGGACGTCCCGGGGAATATGAGACGTCCCGGGGAATATGAGACGTCTGGCATCCCTAATAATGAGTCTAATTGATTGTTAAGATTCGGAAATGTGTGACTTATGTCTTATGTTTTGCTTTGGACCGACATGGGTTCGACTTTGTGTGCATTTTATTTTACATCAACGGCGTTGGAATAAGGGTCAGTTCACACCGTATTTTTAAGATAATGATTTAAAATGGAAACTTATTCTCTAAAGATGAAAATACACGTTCCATTGTAAAGGCTGCGCCGCGCTATTCAGCTCGAAGTTATATTCCAGCACCTCTTGCAATTATATATTCCAGAATGTGTCTATGTATGAAACTATGAATAATATAAACTAAAGTCAATTCATATCTCCTACTCGTTTTACACAAAAGAAATCGAGCAATATGTCGCAAATGTCGGCTTACTTTAATTTTATGTGTGACGGTTTCCGGACGGTTCGGACGGGAATTCCTTTGAAATTTCAGATTCCTCGCAAGATAAATTAGTAAATGCCTTCTATAAACTACTGTTCATTGCGACTAAACATTTAAAAGCCATTCATGCCTCTCAAACGAACATAAATATCGAACAAGATTAGATAGTATCCCCTACTAGATATGGAACACATGGTTCACTAAAAGCGCACTAAAGTCGACATTGACTCCTAAACTATTTTTAGATCCAACTTGAAGGGCAGTATTACGTTCCCTCTCTCGCTTTCACGCGTACACCGGAAAGGGATAGAAGCTAACACGGTGACAAAATATTATGCATATTTCGGGATCCCCTTTTCATTTTACAAAATAAATTGGGCAGATAAAATCTGTAACAACAGTTAATTTATCCGTTCTAATGGCACATGACTTTTTGTAAATGTAAAACATACCTAACTTATTTTTAAAATGTTTTAAACATTAGGTACTTTGCAACTAATTAATTTAATGTAATGCTAATTTTATATTCTGCGGCTGAGACCAAATAAAAAAATGAGGACAGCGCGGCGCTTTGACACACAAAAACTAAAGCTGATTTTTTATGATCGCCATACAAGGTGAGGCGTTGTTTAGTTACATGTGTGTGCGTGACACTATGTAATTACACGGCGAGGAGACATGTCGCTTGCGATGCCTTATGTCAAATCCCATACATTTTGTTTTCGAACTTCGCCGTCGAAATTATCGAATATATCTTGACTAGAGGCCCTCACTATCTGTTTGGTTCGCAGAACTCTGTCCTCGCTCCTCAGTCAGAGTTCTGTGCTCGCAGTAAAAACATTATAATGTGCGGTAGCAATATAAAAAAAATATTTATTATTAGAGTTAATTAAAAATAAACATCATAATATGGTAGAAATTTTTATTTTACCTGTACATTTTTACAGTTTTTTTTGTTAATTAATTAATTTTTATATATGTATAACCTTTACTTTACGTTATTATTAAAATAAGTAAACTACAAGACAATGTGCAACATGTCTTTTTAAAGTTATAGGAGGGAGTCGGGACTAGTGTACATTATTAGTCCTAAGTTAATATTATAAATGTGTGTGTGTTTGTGTGGATGGATATTCATCCATTACTCTTTCACGCAAAAACTACTAAACGAATTTTGATGAAATTTGGTATTATAGTAGCTTGAGCTCTGGATTAACACATATGGGATACTGTATTTACGCGGGTTAACACAAAACCTAGTTATTATTTAAAAAAAAGTCTCACCGAGCGCTTCACTAGTGGTTCCCCTATTCAGATAATTTTACCATAAACGAGTGAATGCAGGATGTTTGAACTACTGATTGACAGACTGACGACAGATCTGAGCCAGACCCCGCAGGTCAGTGGATGAACTAAACGTGTGTTCGTTCATTGAATGAAAGAATAAGGCTACGTGCCCACGAGTGTTTTTTAATGGTCACGACGGAAAAAACGGCTTTGTTAATAGAAGTGTGCGCTAATACAATGGAGCTGAAAATCGTGTCGTGTGTCAAATCTGACATTTGACACTTCACACTTCGATTTAGCTCCATTGTATTATTATTTTGTCGCGACCACAAAAAAACTCTCGTGGGTACGAAGGGCTTTGGGTCTGGTTAAGGCCTTAGCGACCTCTTAATATAAATATTGGTTGGTTGGTGGTTGCATATGAAATTGGCGTTTTATCGTACTGGCCACTTTGATCTCAAATACATCTTCATTGGTTAGGAATTCCAATTTTAAACTTATACCGCTATTTACTCATGCATTTGTGTTTCGAAAACAGTAATTCATTTGTTTTTTCGTCTTTTGGTTTTTTCTTTGCGTCACTCTGTTCACAAAATGGAAAATTTGAAATGTCGTATTATTTTCAAGTACGAGTTCCACCGTGGCGCCAGTGCTGCAGAAACGGCTCGAAGGATTAATGATGTGTATTGCGACGGTGTCGCAAAAGAAAACACAGTGCGTTTTTGGTTCCAACGTTTTGGTTCTGGAAATTTCGACCTGCAGAACAACCCCCGTGGACGACCGGAGACCAAAGTTGATAATGAAGAATTGAAGGCTATTGTGGAAACGGATCCATCGCAAATCACGTCCGAGTTAGCTGCAAGCTGCGGTGTTAGTGATAAAACTGTTTTAATCCACTTGAAGCAAATTGGGAAGGTGAAAAAGCTTAAAAGGTGGGTACCTCATGAATTGAGTGCAGCAAACCGACAAACGCGCGTCGACTGCTGCGTTACATTACTCAACCGGCTCAATAATGAAGGGAATTTAAATAGAATCATTACGTGTGATGAAAAGTGGATCCTGTACGATAATCGGAAATACTCATCGCAATGGCTGAATCCTAGCGAACCAGCCAAAGCCTGCCCCAAGCGAAAATTGACTAAAAAAAGGTACTTGTGAGCGTTTGGTGGACGCGGTGGGTGCCGGTGTCGTTCACTACAGATTTCTTAAATCTGGCCAGACGATTACGGCAGATGTCTATTGCCAACAACTGCAAATGATGATGGAAAAGCTAGCTGCTAAACAACCGAGGTTGGTCATTCGCTCTAGGCCACTGCTGCTTCAGGACAACGCTAGACCACACACTGCACAACATACGGCTACCAAATTAGAGGAGCTTCAATTGGAATGTATAAGACATCCACCGTACTCCCCGGACCTTTCTCCAACAGATTACAATTTTTTTCCAAATTTGGATAACTTCTTGCAAGGGAAAAATTTTAACTACGATGGGGCAGTCCAAAGCGCCAAAGGTTTTATTGATTGCTGTCCGAATGGTTTTTTTAGTAAAGGAATCAATGGAACTACCTATGAGATGGGAAAAGTGCATAGATAGCAATGGTAAATACTTTGATTAAATAAATATATTATGTATAGAAAAAATCGACTTTATGTTACCTTTACAAAACGCCAGTTTCATATGTAATGACCTAATAATTACTATTTACACCACGGATACGCTACTCCATGTTGCACAAAGACAGCAACATGGATTAGCGTATCCGTGTTGTAAATATTTTTATTAATAAGGGGATAGGAGTTAGGGCATTTTAAGATGGGTCATAAACGTTTAACATGCAACCCACTTCTAAGTTGTAACTGCAAACTGCGCAGGGTTTGCGGGCTACTATGTGTAATCGCTTTCCATCAGGCGATATCTTTTAAATTCGGCTAGAATTTTAACTATTACACAATCTTATCTATCACAACCTACACAAT
The DNA here is from genome assembly GCA_963565745.1 of Phengaris arion. Taxonomy (NCBI): domain Eukaryota; kingdom Metazoa; phylum Arthropoda; class Insecta; order Lepidoptera; family Lycaenidae; genus Phengaris; species Phengaris arion. Next base: position 16,459,227 of record OY751449.1, on the reverse strand, counting down.
CTTCATAATTTTGAAGTCGGCACCAGCCAACTGAAACATGAGTTCTATAAAATATTGTTTTATCAGGATACTGTTTGGGCCTGTACCGACTTCAAAATTATTATAAAGATTGTGTAGAGAAATAGTTAAAATTCTAGCCGAATTTAAAAGGGGAATTATTTAGAAAATAAGATTTATTAACACAATTCAAAATTTAACTTTATTCAGTTCACAAGAAGATACAAGTATCATTCCAAGAGTTCGAATTTCGAGCTGCCCCCTTACTCCAGACACAATCGAGAATCGAATCAGTTCGATCTTAATAGCTTTTGATACTCCCGACACCTATACTAGCGCACGATCGTGCGGTGGCTCAATTTGTAACTAACCTGGATCGAGAAGTTCGTTAGATTGTAACTTTTGGTACTCCCGACGAAATCAATCGACTGAGAATCGAGTGGCAGGATCGAAAACATACGTCAAATTACACGGTAGCTAAAGAGGTCTCATTTACAGTATCGAGTTTGCTTGTTTTTGTGTATTTGAACTAAATTACGTGATTTTTATTGCAGTATTGCAGCATTATTTAATGTTATTGAAGGAGCTAACATGATACGTGTTCGGGAAATGCAAAATTTATGAAGATTCACCAACTTCAATACATTAACAATGGACATGGATTGTGAGGAATTTCGATGCAATTAACGCCTTAAAAATGGTTTATTTGACGTATGAGTCGCAGATTTAACTACTCATATGAAGAAACCGACTCATTGAAATTATATCACCGTTATGTGTAAAGTTATTTAAAACCTTTAAGCATTTGTTTACACATTTGGCCGCTAATTCTTATATTATATTTTCACTTAAAACAGGGACTATGACAAATGAAGTCTACATAATATTATCTATATTAACGTATCATATGAAGACTTCGTTTGTCTTGTATTTGAATATACAAAGTTAATAAATAGTTATAAAAAGTCGTATGTTGATGTTACTATGCTCGGGTTTTCTAAGTTAAACACTAAACACGAATTTGTTATTGTATTAACAACCTTTTTACAATACTACTAATTACCTATTTATGGCAAGTTATTGAGTGTTTTATTGAATGTGTTTTGTGCCTAACACTAGGGTTTTGCTGACAAATTAAATGAAACATGACTTTGACTTTCGTCAGAACGTCAAAGATTATAAACAGGAATTTCGAAATTATTATTTACTGTCACAGATTTTTGATTGAGGCTGATCTATTTGAATAAATATCCACAAAATGTTATTTAAAGTGAAAAATATATAATTTTTCCATATTTTTATTAATCTTCTCCATAGACTACGGCACTCAGCTGTAACTTGTTTACACTGTGGACGTGACGTCAGCAACCGGATACAGCTAAAGACGCTGATAAGACACGATATCAACGCAATCTTGATTTCGATTCGATTTTGTTCGAGAGTACGCATCAGGATCGAAACTAAATCAAAATCGACATCGGATCAGACTCGTAAATCGAATTCGTATCTGTTTCGGGAGGCCCCTGCACCGAAATTTGAACTTCGAACTCGAAATTAGAAAAGTATCTTCTTGTGTAACGTTTTGAATGGCTATCTTAAAAATGCCGCACCGCATGTCTCGGTGCGTGATGACCCTTACACCTACTACACAGTGTAACTTGTAATTAATGTTTACATAAGTGGCGACTGGCGAGACGCGGCGAGTAACACAAGCGCTACCGTTATCTGAATATCTGTTAACGCTTAACGCTCCGGTAGCGTTGATTAGCATAATCGTTGTGTAATTGATCATCGATCAGCGGAGCTTCCGAGTTCCGAGTTCCATCATGCTATCCTTCATGTTAGGGCTGGGACTATATGATCCGGAATGTGGCGGACCCGGGAATATTCAGAGAATTGAAAATAGAACTCTTAGGGGGTAAAATAGGGGATACAAATGTGTATGAAACTTTTTCTTGGACATATTTGCATGATATTTCGTATGTCTTGAGTACGGAAAAAATGATGAGTTATGTATTTCAGCGTTTTCTAAGAGCCCCTAGGTGAGTAAAATAGGGGATGAAAGATAAAAACTTAATTTCGCGCAGGCGATGCCGCGGGCAATTAATGCTAGTTTTATTATAATTATACTAACAATTCTCACATGGCATACCAAATCATTCGATTCTCTGCCCAAATTGACGTACGTTTCTAAGATGCTGTACACTATGGAGTTTCTCTCACTTTTAGATCTCACTTTGAAAGAAACACTGGTCAATGTTCTGAATTGCCACATCTCTGACACCTCATGGGTCCAAGCCGCTCTCCACATTCGGTTCGGAGGGTTGGGTATCAGGAAGGTGTACAGTGTGTCTCTTCCTGCTTTTTGTCATCAGCTCATAGTATCCATCCACTTTTCACCAAAATCATTTCCAATTCATTAGGCTGCGTGGGTATAGACTCATTACCGGAATCCGTTAATACTTGGTTTGGAGTCTGCCCAGACGACATTCCAGTCCAACCCAACATTCAAAAGAATTGCGATGAACCCCTTCTCAATCTGGCACAATCAGATCTGCTAAATGGCTCCTCTCCTGCTTATCGTCTCTTAGCGTCCGCTGAGCCGGAATCGGGATACTGGCTCCCGTCATCCAACATCGGAACTGTTGGATAACCACACCTTCCCACTATCAGTCAGTCTTTTTTGACAAACAGAAAACTGCCGAAAGATACCTACTCCAAGTGTCTTGAAGCGACGAATTAAATAAACTTGTTTCAGCTGTAACGGCACTAACCTAATATGAATAAGAGAATTGTGAATTACGTTGGGACTCGGAGTAATGTAATATTAAGTATGTACATTCGTGGAAATTGAATGTTTTGCAAATTGGCATACTTTTGAAGTCGCGCGTGCTCCTGTTTCTCAACCGAAAGTGCGTAATATAATACGAACGAAATATGTATGTTGTTGAAACTGCTAAACATTCATTTTCCCTGCCTCTGCATTTTGGACGTAATCCCAAAGCACTTCATATTGAATGTATGACGTAGGCTTTGTAAGGGGTTAGGATCTATTCACACCCCGACGCGACGCGACGCGGTGCTGTATTTAAGATACCTATTCGAAATTGTACTTTATTCATTACACAAGAAGATTTTCATTTAATTTCACGTTTCATTGCAAGAGTTGAAATGTCAAGTCAATCAATATCAATGTCGAAGGCGCCGCTCTTTGTAATAAAACGTGTATCTTCTTGTGTAATTAGTGAAGTTCAATTTTGATTAGCTATCTTGAGAATGCTGCGCCATGACGCGTAACGTCACGATGTGAACTGACGCTTAGACTGAAAAATGTATAATATACATAGGTACTATAGTGGCGCATGCCTAAGTATATTTCCTTCCAAGGACATCCGTATGAAACTATGAATATAAATGTAAGGTCATGAATTCCTGGTACACAGAGCTTCCTTTGGGTTTGTAGCTATTCCGCTACTCATCATCAACATCATCCACTTCCTTCGTGATTATATCCTATGACCTATAACTATATACTTTACTAGATGTTGTCCGTGACTTCGTGCGCGCAAAAGGTACTCTTGCGGGAACCGTACTTTTTTCCGCGATAATAAATAGGCTATGTCCTTCCCCGTAGTCTACTCTATATCTCAGCCGAATTTCATCAAAATCGGTCCTGTAGTTTCGGAGCCTATTGAATTCAAACAAACAAACATACAAACAAATAATTTTCCTCTTATAATATTAGTATACTGTAGGTATAGATAAGAATAAGAATAGTTTTATTTAAATTTTTGGCACAATTACACTACCATATGTGCACTATCAGGGAATCTTATTCATAAGCAGGTTGTTATAATCTGTTCGTATTAAGCGATTATAATATCAAACTGACATGTCTTTGACAGTTGTAAGTTGTGACTGCATGCGCAAATACAAACAAATTACGAGAACACTCTACCTGCTTATAAATTAGATTCCCTGAGAGTATAAAGAAAAGAACAGTCAATACCATGGAGCAAAAAGTAACAAAAGAAAAAAACAGGAGTAATTAAACAATTCCCTTCATTTTTTTATTCAATTCGCAGTTGGGTTTCAGTGACAGAGCATGCCATTGCTCCCGTTATGACTTTCAAATCGCTTGTCGATATGGCAGTTTAATAACGTATTTAAATTAAAAACAACTAAAAAAAAGCCTCAAGCAATAACCCTAAAAATTACCCCTGGTAGAGATTTTCCGCTAAAGAGGGAATACCCCCAAGTTGGTAACACTGATGTTTTCCTTCACCGTTTTTGACATTTGAGCCTGTAGAAAGGTACTAAGCCTTGGACTATATGAACCGGACTCCGGAAGGCCGGAGAAAATTCAGAGCATTGAAAATAGAACTCTGAGCTAATACAATAGAGCTCAAAATCGAACAATCAAGTGTGGAGTCAAATGTCAATGTCATATATGATAGCTCGACACTTTATTTTATTTATTTTCTTTATTAAATACAATAATTCCACTTTCAACTCAATTGTATTAGCGCAGAGTTCTATTTTCAGTGTTCTGAATTTTCCCGGGACCGCCGGATTCCGGATCATATAGTCCCACCCTAAGGATCTCAGACCAAATAAAGATGAGAGGACAGGGCTGCTTTATGAAACAAAATACTGAGGCCGTTTGTTTTAAATGTGTGGTGCGCGTGTAACTACGCACTACATACATATTAACTACACAACGCGACGTTACATGTGTGCGCGTAACACTGTGTAACTACACGGCGAGGCGTAGTTTATCCCCGACCTCACAGTGTTGTTCGCACTCTGTCTTCACTTGTTCCTTGGTTTAAGCTAAGGACGAATGTGTTTTGGTGACATCCACAGTGTACCTATTATGTAATGTATATCCGACCTACATTAAAAGAAACAACGGTGTAATTCTTCTGGGATAGTCACAAAGTTTTATATAACACAATGCTGAAGATATTTCATTTTACTTTGCCCCTTATTAAATTGGCGGACAGCCAGAAAAGTTATTATGAAGACGTTTTACTAATATAATACTTATCATTTACTTATCCTCGTGTATACTAATATATATTTTGTTATTGTATAATACGCAACTAGCATAATAGCTTTTATGCTTTCAACCTTCGTGCAGGCACGTAAAAGACAAGTAGTTCTATTTATACATCATAAAATTGAAGTGTTTGTTTGTAGTTTTAAATTAACAACTTTTCACTGAATGCATACGAAAGTATATATTATGATACTTAAATAAAAAAATCTATGTAAAACATTTTTGTCTGTCTGTCTGTCTGTGTGTGTTCCAGCTAATCTCTGCTAAACGGCTGGATCGATTTTCACGAGAATTTCACTAGCTGATGTTATAACTCCTTATATTGAACCCTAAGATAAAAGTAGCCCAAGTTAGGAGTAACTTGAAACTATGTACTTGAAACTTTTACCACGCTCTCTGTAAAAGTAATTTAATGAAACTACAAGTTACATATTATATACGTGGCTACGCGTCACTCGCCATTCTTGTTTCGCCTTTTCGACCCCCGGGTTCCGACGCAAACAGTTTTGTTAGACGTGTCTGAACTCTGAGTAGATAGATACGTAGATTTAAAACGTATGAACCGATTTTAATCTAGTTGTTCGCGCCTATAGCGCGGCAACACTTCGCGTACCACCGCAGCGCTCGAATTGATCGCTTTTCGCGATTGATCGCTTGATCCGGCTCGAAGGGCCAATATGTTGAGGAGGCAAAGTAAACTCCTGTGGATCCTTCAATGAAAAGCGGACTGTAATTATACGTTTATAAGACTAGTGTAATCGTCCAGCTGCCGAGGAGTCCGTATGTGTAGTGGCTGCGGTTTACCCGCATGCTGGTCGCCGCCGGTCAGTCCCCGCACGCCCCGCACGCCCCGCGAGCGCTGCGGTGGTACGCGAAGTGTTGCCGCGCTATAGGCGCGAACACTAGTTTTTTTCGTTTGAAAGGTGATTTAATCACCCGTCACCATCACCTCGCTTGACAATGTCGGGGATCACTTAAATTTTTTGCTCTGACCTGCCTCTGAATTTTGACGATTAGTGGTCTCGGGTCACTAATCGAATGTCTGACACAAGCAAGTCAAGCTCTAAATCAAAGAACTTGTCCCAAACTCAGTTCTTATTTCCAACTTGCCAGACTTCTCGATGGGGTAATTTGTTAGACAGTTTTGATTTTGTGACTATTGGCGTTTTCCATTTCGGCCGAGAGCGAGTGCCCTCCACGTCGAATTCGGCTCAGCGATTTTCCGACGAGCACTCGAGTCCTTTCAGCGTTTTGAGGGTCTCCAGTGCCAGTCTGATTGTTTACAAGTATGACGAGATTCGTCATTAGTCACCCGATGATATTTTTGTCTACCTACTTAGGTGAGCCCGAAATTAATAATCAATCTTAATCTCATTTTAGCTATCTGAGATCAAGATTTCGATACATTTCAACGATCCTAGGATTAACTTCACGTCAATTATTTACGTCAATTTTTGTTTGAGAATCTAAGATTGAAGTCAATCCAAGATTTTAGATACGTTATTAATTTCGGGCGTTAGCCAGTAAGTAGAAATTAGGGATTTGGATCTTGGAAGCATTTTCGGTCCTGGGATCCTTATAGCTGCTCACTGGACGACCGGGGCATCCTCCGCTGTGGACTGTGGACAGCAGCGGCCCAGTTAGCAGGGTCAAGAGGTCGAGTCGGCTAATTATATCCTGAAATAAAACAGTTTCATTTCAATCTTGATATGTTAAAACTGCAAATGGTATTCTTATTTCTCATAAACGTCAAACCAAGGTCAAAACCGTTCAGATTGGTCCGAACACAAACAATCCGTTTAATATATGAAGACGATTCATTTATCATACTGAGTACTATTTAAATTTGAATGTTTGCGAGGATGGATGGATGGATATTTGTTAATCTTTAAACTACTGAACGGATTTCGATGAAATTAGGTATGGTAGTAGTTTAGGCTCTGGATTAAAAGATAGGGTAGGTACTTTTTATTCCGAAAAATACAGTATTCCTGTGGGATATTATATATTTTAATTCAATAAAAATTGGGGTTCTGGTTACAGACACTTCTCGCGGGGAGCTGTCTTAACAGATGCCAACTTCTTCGGGAGAGCAGGCCGAGTCTCTACAATCACAGATTAAAGAAAGTGGAAAAGATAAATAGCTCCACAGTTAGAGATTTGATTGCGCTACTCGCGCATATATTCTTCATGTTAGTGAATAAATTTCGATTTTGCGTCGCGTATCTGTGTGAGCAGACCCTAACTGTCTTGCTCAGGTTGATGATGATAGTATGAGTCATGACGATTTTTTGATGATGAATCGCTACTGATAACATAACCCGAGGCCAGGAGTCATTGTTCAGACGAAATAAATCATGCCGTCCGTGCCGCGGTATCTTTATTTTCTGGCCTTGGTAACTGCTGGATAATTTCAAATCTTATTACAAACGAATAAGGTTTAATCTTGAGGGAATTGGTTAAAAATCTTAACCTGTCAGACCTGAGCATTTGATAAGATAAAAAAATTGTTTAAGCTATCGTTTATATTATTTATTATATATATTTGTGCAAAATTTATTGTTACTAACATTAACGTAAATACTATAGACAAGGCATCTGAGGCAAAAATTGTCCACACTTAAATGACCCCACTTTTGTGGTTGTTTGGGACCATTTTGATATTTGAGGTATGGTGAAATTAAGATGACGCACCTAACTTTTTCATGACGATTTGTTCTGTCTAATGTAGATCGCCTATCTTTAGTTTTGAAATCTTTAGTTACTAACATATTATATCATTATTTTTTTTAATAATGCAGTCTGCTTAAAATTACACAAATACCATAATATCTACATGTAGGTAAGTCTCTCAATTCATAATATTTTAATGAGAGCATAATTTTGGAGTGGACAGCCCTTTAGGCCTAAATTAAAAACTATGCCCTCTCGTTGCCTAGAAAGCCCCATGCCATTATAACTTGATTTCTATACCTCCTAAAGTGTAATCATTATACTAAATGCACTCAGGTCATCTGTTATTCCCATTAACAAGTTCAGTGCTCAAATTAAGCTAAGACTTCTCTTTTTCTGCACTTCTTTAGATTTGTAAAGACATCCCCCCATTTTTCCCCTGTGCGAGGGTGAATGTTTAAAAACAAATATGTATTGAAATGACCCCCATGTCTGGGTATGAAAAGTGATCCTCAAAGAAAGTGGAGGATAGGGCTGCTACTCACCTATGCTCGCCTGGTATTTTTTAGGCAAGTCCCTTCCAACGTTAATCCCGACTCCGGCGAAGCTAAGAAAGGGTAATGATTTTGGCAGTCTATGTATGTATGTATATACAGATTGTGTATGCTTGTTCCATCGTAGCGCCTAAACTACTGATCCGATTTTCTGGGGCTGACTGGGGATGACTCTGGGGCTCTGCATGTAGGTAACTCTAATATAGAAATACTACAGAGGTTCCAAAATACTGCTCTCAGAACCATGACTAATGCCCCTTGGTTCATACGGAACTCAGAAATCCACGAACATCTGCAAATATAAACAATCAGAGAAACTATTAATTCTAGCAGTGACAAATACAAGCGTAGGCTCAATGAACATAAAAATACACTTGCAAAAACCACAGGAGATACTGCTCGCCTTAAAAAGAAAGCAGATCTTAAATATGGAATGATGTTCAAGGGAACAACAATCACAACTTATCAATAGCGATCTCATAATACTAAGGCGGGTCAATAAGTCCGTGACTTTTTGAATTTCTAACCTCCTTACTGAAAAAGCAACACTACTCCTGCCAACAGGCATCTGTCAGTTGACTCCTATCAAAATTTGAACTTTCTGCGTCAGTTAGTTTGTGTTTTACAGCTATCTTTATCAGACTATCCAGTAACTTAAGGAAACAATGGAAAAAAGTGAATTTCGTGTGCTTATTAAGCATTATTTTTTGCGAAAAAAAACCATTACCGAGACCAAGGCTAAGCTTGATAAATACTATGGGGACTCTGCACCATCGATTTCAATGGTAAAAAAGTGGTTACTGAATTTCGTTGTGGCCGTACAAGCACTGAAGATGCCGAACGTCCTGGACGCCCAGTTGAGGTCTCTACACCCGAAACAATCGAAAAAATTCACGATATGGTGTTGGCCGACCGAAGATTAAAAGTGCAAGAGATTGTGGAAGCCATAGGCATCTCGCATGGCTCAGTGATTTCAATTTTGAATGATCACTTGGGCATGAGAAAGCTTTCCGCAAGATGGGTGCCGCGTTTGCTCACAGTCGACCACAAACGCAATCGTGTAACAACTTCACAGGAAGGTTTGGCGTTGTTTAATCACAATATGGAGGAGTTTTTTAACCGTGGACGAAACATGGATCCATCACAACACACCAGAGACCAAACAACAGTCAAAACAGTGTGTTTCTAAGGGTGAATCGGCGCCAAAGAAGGCCAGGTGGGTTTGTCAGCCAATAAAGTTATGGCGACTGTTTTTTGGGATGCACGTGGGATAATCCACATTGACTATCTTCAAAAGGGAAGAACAATTAATGGGGAATATTATGCCAACTTATTGGACCGCTTAAATGAGGATTTGAAAAAAAACCGACCTCATTTGGCCAAGAAAAAAGTTCTTTTTCACCAAGACAATGCAAGGGTGCACACATGTGCAGTTGCCATGGCAAAAATCCATGAATTGGGCTATGAATTGCTCCCACATCCACCCTATTCTCAAAATTTGGCTCCGAGTGACTACTTCTTGTTCCCAAACCTGAAAAAATGGCTCGGTGGAAAAAGATTTGACTCCAATGATGAAGTCATCTCGCAAACAAAGGCCTATTTTGAGGACCTCGACAAATCATATTTTTTGGAAGGGATAAAAAAATTGGAGAAGCGTTGGACAAAGTGTATAGAGCTCAAGGGGGACTACGTTGAAAAATAAAATGATTTATTTATCAAAAAATCTGTGTTTTATTCCAAAAGTCACGGACTTATTGACCCGCCCTCGTATTATAGCTCTTTGCTCATTGCTGATAACAAGGAAAAAAAAATTTAAAAAATATTACGTCTTGGATGGTAATTACGTATGGCAAGCACACACACTTAACTTTGTATGTATAAATGCCGTTTAATGATTTCTTTGCCATTTCTATCAGCCGTAAAAAAGTTGAGTTGTCAACCCTGGAGCGCGCGAAACCGGTTTCCGTAACCCTTTCCCGTACATTCCTCGACACGGATTGTGAATGGTTCTGTTGACAGAATGACGTGTTTGTCTTGGGACTTGGGTTTATTAGTTAAATTATGATGAAAGAAAGTAATGTTTTCGAGCAGATAGTTCTAGAAGTTCTTTAAATGTTCAAAACTTGTAGCTTTAAATATAATTTATAGAAAAAAATGGGGTCTGTGATGCTCAGCTTCCTTACTTTTTGACTAACAGGCTTTTTTTAACACGAAGTCGGCATGAAATGCCAACTGTTCGGAGTGTTTAAAAGTTTATTAGAAAGGACCTTTTATACCTTTTGAACCGACTTTAAAAAATAGAGGCGGTTATATATTTTGAGACTCACAATTATTAGTCCTGTGAAGCGAGCTATGTGATATATCATGAGCCAAACTTACTGTCGCCGAAAAATTACGTGGACGCTATACCTATTACTATTGGCAATAATGTTCAAAAGAAGAACTCTACAATCGCGACAAGATGGCCGCTGACACCGGACATCGCTATCGCCGCGATAACCCGGCTCCAAACTGTTGACGGGTGGAGTTAGACTTTGTGCTCACGAGCGTTATACATCGGCACTCGGCAGGTGTAGGCGACCTGAAAAACAGAAGTGAAAAAGAAATAGAAAGAAGTAAGATGCCTAGGGCCTTAGCTTAGGAAAGCATATCACATAGAAAGTAGAAACAATAATTGGCTCGTTGGCATGTGTTCAAGGCAGCGGCATAGATACATTTTGAACATAATTTAATACTACCCTCTTCGAATAACTCGTTCAGACGTAGGTCTCTCAGTAAGCATTGTTTTTCTATGGATGTGACAGATGATGTATGAAAAAACGACGATCTCTGAAAGACATTAGCATTAGTTTGAACTTTGATGTGTCTGTGTGTCTATCCGTGTGTCTGTCCGTCGCATCGTAGCTCCAAAACGAAATTTCCGATCCGGTCCGATTTAGATGCGTTTTTCTTTAAGTTAACGTGATCGAGTGTTCCTAGCCTTAGAATTCATCATCATCAACTAGCCCACTGCTCGACAATTCGAGGTTACTTAAAATGTTCAATTTTGTTTACTTATCGACTTAATAATTTTCATTATACGGATTTATAAGTGTAAATGTCAAAATTGAGCGATTAAGCTCCGCTCCGAGCCGTGTTTATAAGTAGGTAAGCCGTTTTGACTTTTGCATTTTGCACTGAAAACTTACTGTAAACTTCACGCCATCGAACGAGTGACGTCGTCTTGATTTCAGAAGAATTTGTCAAATAAATGCGGACTGATTATCCTGTGAAAAGCAAATGTCAAAATGACAAGATGACAAATATCCAAAAGTAAAGTTTAAGTGAGGAGACTTTTTGCCTCGACATGCCTCGTCTATAATATTATTAATAGCTCCCCACACCGATTTCGGTGTCGGTGGCCGGTTTCATTGAAACCAGGCCAGCTTCGCAGGAGTAACTTTATAGTGCCCAAGTGTGTGAGCAGTACACAAGAGCACTCTCTCTTCCTTTTTACTCTCGTAACCCAGTGGGACGGATAACCGACACGACTGGGGAGAGATCAGGCGCAGGTCCGACTTTTACATGCCCATCCGACGTATGGATCATCATTCTTGTCAGACAATCAGGTGATCAGCCTGCATTTTCCTAACCAAACTTGGAAACAACATTTTTTGTTGTTCCAATGCGGGTATCGAACCCATGACCTCCCAGTCGAGTGTCAAGCTCTAAACCACTGGACCACGGAGGCTGTCTATAATATTATATAGCTCTATGAAGTAAGAATTCGTGTGACCCGATGATGTAATATGTGACACACGGCTTCCGCGGTTTGCACCCAGGGTTGCTTAGGTTTGATTTACAAGTTCTGCGACCAGCTGGCTCTGTAGTTAGAGTGACGTGTCACGTGAGTATACGAAGGGGTCGTGGGTTTTGTCCTGTAAATTTCTCTCCTAATTCGTACATGTCCATTTTACATTGGCCCCTCTGAATTCGGTTAGGATGGTATTTCCGGACTGCAAGGCTGGGACTATATGATCCGGAATCCGGAAGCCGGAGAAAATTCAGGGCACATGTCAATGTCATATATGATAGCTCAACAATCGACACTTCGATTTTTAACTCTATTGTATTAACGGAGAGTCCAATGACATGACTCGACACTTCGATTTTAAACTCAACAATTATTAGCGCAGAGTTCAATTTTCAGTGCTCTGAATTTTCCCGGGCTCGCCGGATGCCGGATCATATTATATTCCCAGTCTAAGCCACTGACGACACCATGTCTTTAACAAACAAAATATAATACATAGGCTGCACTAAAAGTATCGGGAATGGAATATTTCCACTATTCTTGTCATATTAAAATCTTTTTAATTTAAAACTCCTTGGTTTTAAAAATCGAATACCGTTTATTTATTTAAAAAAAGATTCTCGGTCTTGTCACAAGGTCTTATCAAACTTGTTTAGTCGTTGAGAAAATGGAATTGACTCGAGAAAATTCTAGAGCGATGATTTATTATGACTTTCGAAGTGGTTTAACACAAAAACAGTGTGTTGACCGGATGATTTCTGCATTTGGTGATGATTTCTGCATTTGGTGATGAAGCCCCATCCAAAATCACAATTTATCGCTGGTTTGCTGAATTTCAACGTGGACGTGTCAAGCTCAGTGATGATCCCCGTCAAGGTCGTCCAAAAACTGCAGTCACCCAAGAAAACGTTGATGCTGTGCGTAAGCTGATTGAGGAAGATCGACATGTGACATACCGCGAAATTCAGGCAACTTTAGACATTGGCATGAGTCAAATACAAATAATCTTGCATGAACAATTATATGTAAAAAAGTTGTTTTCCCGATGGATACCGCATTTGCTCTGTGAAGAGCAAAAAGCGGCTCGCGTTACTTGGTGCGTCAGAACTCTCGAAGGATTCCACGCAGGATCCTCAAATGCTGTATACAACATCGTATCAGGTGACGAATCCTGGATATACGCGTACGAACCCGAAACAAAAAACCAGTCACGAGTTTGGGTGTTCGAAAATGAGTTAAAGCCAACAAAAATTGTTTGTTCACGGAGTGTTGCAAAAAAAATGGTGGCCACATTTGTCTGCAAAACCGGCCATGTTGCGACTATTCCTCTTGAGGGACAAAGAACGGTTAATGCAGAATGGTATGCTAACATTTGTTTGCCACAGGTCGTTTCTGAACTCCGTAAAGAGAACTGCAACCGCCGCATCATCCCCCATCACGACAATGCGAGTTCTCACACCGCGCACAGAACAAAAGAGTTTTTAGAGCAAGAAATCATAGAATTATTAGACCATCCGCCGTACAGCCTGGACCTAAGCCCTAATGATTTCTATACTTTCCCTAAAATAAAGAATAAATTGCGTGGTCAGAGATTTTCATCACCTGAAGAAGCTGTGGACGCCTACAAAACGGCCATTTTGGAGACCCCAACTTCCGAATTGGTTCCATCGTATGGAAAAATGTGTCAAATTTCGCGGAGAATACTTCGAAAAGCAATAAATACATATTTAAATAGTAATGTTGTGTCACTTCCTTGATTCCCGAAATTTTCAGTGCCGCCCTCGTAAGGACCCGCTGTTGGCCATTGTGGTGGATTTGATCCAGGCTTCCAAACACTTGGTAGATCCTACTACTATTAATGTCGAAGTTTTTGAGGATGGATGGATGTATGGATGGAAGGATAGATGTTTGTTACTCTTTCAGGCAAAAACGACTCAACGGATTTTGATGAAATTCGGTATGGTAGTAGCTTTGGCTCTGGATTAAAACATAGGCTACTTTTTATCCTCAAAAAGTGCAGTGTTCCCGATGGATACTTTATTTACGCGGGCGGAGCCGCGGGCAAAAACCAGTAATGGAATAAAAGTACCTATTGAATAATAATAATATTGACGCGCATAAAAATCTATAACCCGACTACGTAGATTATATAGCCTATATTACTCGGGCTATTATTACGAATCTATTGACATCTTACTCATTGTAATCGGACCAGTAGTTTAGGCGCTACGGTGGAACAAACATAAACACATACATACACTGCCAAAATCATTACTCTTCCTTTTGGCTTCGCCGTAGTTGGGTAAAAAAATACATTATTTTTACTTACTTTAAAGTTATTATGTACTAACGTACACGAGTTACGACCGTAGATAATTATGCATATTATATCATTACTGCCATAAGGCACGATACTGTTAAAGCACATATTTACAGTTATTTTAACTATTTGAATTAATTAAAATAATGATATTTAACCAAAAATTATGGTCAATCTAGTGCTAAATATGGTTATGAAATACCATTCCGTGTTATAAATATGTAATTCTTAAAAATACTAGACCTTATCCTCCTAATGATAAGAGTTAATGTCGTGTGTCCATTGTTTTGGTAATGGCCAGAATTACCTGAATGCTGAATTTAAAAAAACATAGTATTACTACATTCTATGTAAGGAATGATCTAGAGGCTTACTTATGTCAATTTGAGGGCCTATCAGATTGCTTGTAGAGTTTTGTAGATTTTCCTGTGTGCAAATATAGTAGGAGAGAAAGAGAAGGCAAACGATCAGGCATATCGTCTTATGGTAAGCGATTAACAGCGCCCTTGGAAACCCGTGCTGCAATACAAGATGAGTAACAAGCGCTTTGGCTGCCTTTTGAGAAAATTAATTAAGATGGCTTTTATTGTTATCTCCTTCAAAACGTTTTAAAAAGTATATTTTAGTGTCTATAACATGTACTATCGAACAAGTTGCCGCTCGACCAGTAATAGGATGAAAATCGCTTAACTACACCGATGAATCGTGCGCACACACATACCCCCGTCCAAATACGTTGTCCAAACTTGTCTGCAGTCGTTGCGGTCACTTATTAGGTATTTAAATGTTGAATTTGAGGCGTCCTAACTCCTAGTGCAAAGGAAAATGTTAAGAAACTGATCGATATTTTAATATAGAGTATAGACTACTGTAGAGTATAGAGTATAGATACTAGACAGCAGACACTCATAATGATGATGATAAACGCCCTCATGTGCTTGTAAGTTGTAACGGGTACCGCTGTATAAGGCATGGTTTTTTCCTTCTCCGCTTTCATAATCTTCTCTTTAATGTGATTGGCTGCTATGCAAGTTTTTGCACTTCGTTATGTCTTTCGTGAACTGACTCGCCGAAGGATTTTCGATAAAACCTGTTGAGCACTTCTGTTAGCCTGGTACATTTTTAACAGATTTTGATTAGTGTGAAACCAATCCGCGGTAGGCTAGCGTTGCGGATTACTTCCGCCTTAGCTTTCTTCACCTCGGACTTTGGAGAGACCTTTGATCCTGTAGTTGGAATGTTAGTAGGCAATTAGGCTGATGAAGGGTAGCTAGAGCTAGGAGAGACCAGCTTTAACCCGTGTCTACGCTCGTGTTAAATTCGGAGTAAACTTTAAACCCATTCCCCGTTTATAGGCAAGCTCAGGGAATAAAAAGAGAATCCTACTAGTATTATAAATATGAAAGTTTATGATGATGAACGGATGGATGGATGTTTGTTACTCTGGCACGCAAACACTACTGAACGGATTTTTATGAAATCTGGTATGGTAGTAATTTAGGCACCGATTACTTAATAGTTACTACGTAAGTTTAGGCTCCGCAATCTGGATTAACACATAGGCTACTTTTTATCCCGCGAAGGTACAGTGTTCCCGTGGGATACTCTATTTACTCGGGCGAGGCCGCGGGCAAAAGCCGGTTAGCAAATATGTGTATCATACAAGTGAGTGCGGTCGAGGCTTACCCAAATCCTCTTAGCCTGAAGCCCTGCGAGCTGACCCACTTGTGTTAACCCACATTAATTCTGTAATTGTAGTGTTCATTTTAATATGGCGACTGTTCAGTCTGCAGACAATGAAAAACCGGCCAGGTGCGAGGCAGCCTCGGTTAATTACAAAACGGCAAAGAAATCACTTTTGTTGCACATTGCACGTTTGTTCATTACCTATATATTTATTTTAGTATATTTTGTTGTGATAGCGGCAACAGAAAAACATCATCTGTGAAAATTTCAACTGTCTGGCTATCACGGTTCATGAGATATAGCGAGGTGACAGACAGTCTGACGGCCGATATGGAGTAATAGCACATATTAATATATAGCTACTACGTGAAGCCATTTAAAAACAGACACATTCCGGACAATATAGTACCAGCCTAAGTGTCGCGTTTAAAATTATTTCTTAGCGAATACAAAGCGCAGTCCATTCAGAGGTTTTGAGTTCAAGTCCGGAATCCGGAAGGCCAGAGAAAATTCAGAGCACTGAAAAAAGAACTCTGCACTAAGGCAATAGAGATGAAAATCGAACACACGAGCGTCGAGTCAAATGTCAGTGTCATATATGACAACTCGACACTCGACACTTCGATTATGTACTCTATTGTATTATCGCAGAGTTTTGGTGCTCCGATTTTTCCGAACCCGCAGAATTCCAGATCATATAGTCCCAGCCTTATAGTTCGGTAGCAATTTTCTTTTAATACCGATTTACAAAACACCGGTTGCAACATACAAAATTGACCTCGTGATGAATAATTTCATATTACACCCAGCCAAGCGTGTGACTCAAACAAAACACGTATTCACTATTCAGCAACTTTGTTTATTTCAATTTATTTTATCTAAGCGAAGTCTGGCTCAATTATAGTGTTTGTATAAAATACATCACTTTAACGATGAGGGAACATGCAAACAGAGGGTACATGTCGCACAAAATTAACGCTTGCTTTTTGTGTCGGCGAATAAATGAGTATATCAGAGGGCCGAAGGAATTTTAAATATCGGGAACGGACTTAAACTCCTAGGGGCAATCGCACGAAGGCAAGATTTCAAACGGGCGAGAGGTCCACCATCGGCGATAATTTCTTGCCAGTCTGCTCGTTTGGCATTCTAACGGCTGAAAACTGAATACACAGCCGCTTTTTAATTAAAATGCTCTAAACTCTAAAAAAGTCTGTCAAGTAGAGACGGTGACAATAAGTATGTGACGTAAGTACGTGACGCAGGGGCCAAAAACTTTTTATAGCGTTTTAGTATTTAAAATTCTTCATTATTTCAAACAACTGCAATAGTCCGTGTATTATTATGATAAAAGTCGGCTGTTATTCTATTGAAAAAATTCTTTTTTATAAAAAAATTAACCCGACTATGTAAATTATATAGCGTATATTATAGTATACTCGGGCTATTATTACGAATCTTTTGACACCTCATCAATTAAAATCGGATCAGTAGTTTAGGCGCTATAGTGAAACAAACATACCTTTTGTTTTTTTTTTCATTAATCATACTTACATAAATACATAGACTGCCAAAATCATTACCCTTCCTTTTGGCTTCGCCGTAGTAATAAATAAAGTTACGCTGTGTGATGTGTCCTCTCTACACGCCTGCAACGTCACGGACTACAGCGCGGCCTACTTCCCGAGTTATTGTAAAAAAATCCACCGCACACAACTGTTTGGAGATAGCGGTTGCCTTGTATGCGGTTACTGTGTTGCAGTCGTCATACAGCACTGGTTACGTCGTCCTGTAGGCAGGACAGCTTGTTCTGCATGCAGTACTCAATAGTCAATGTAGCTCGCTAAATAACTTGGTAGTTGACTTATGGGTAGACAAAATTATCCTGTATTCAGGAATTGATGGGCTTGTTGATTCACTTGGTAGATAAAAAGTGGTCTTTTCTGAGCTTTAGATATAAGAGTAGGTAGCAATCACAGAGTAAAAACTTGAGAGGTGTCAAGGGACACCCGGATGGAACGAAGTTAATTAGTGAAGGATTTGTAATAAAATTTTATTTTTTAGTTATAATAATATTTTTTTTTATTATTAACAAATATAATGTAATATAAACTTAATCAGTAGGCTCAATTTTAGTAATAATTGAGAGAGAGAGAGAGAGACAGACAGACAGAGAAACACGCGCACGCCGCACGGCTTACAACTATAGCAAAAAGTGTCGTCACAGTCTTAATTTTTTCCGTCTAGCCCCCTTTCGCAACGCGCGATAAGGAACTTCGTTCCAAAAATATACACTTACGTACAGAGGAACACCTTTCATAGAACGATCGAAATTTTGTCAGGGCTGTCACAGAAGATGGGTGTAGATTAAACTAAGATTAGCTCCAGTATACGGTTATTGAGAAAGATTGGTACACACCACAACCCGCGATCGGACCAGCACGGTCACGAGTGTGACTCAAGGGGTCTATTCACTAGGTCATGGATGCGCTTAGAAGCAAGTCAATTGGTAAAATAATATATATTTCCGTTTATCCTAGTATTGTTCATACATACAGCACAATATTTAAGCACTTTTTTGTTTGATATTATTTGTATTTAAATTATAAAATTTAAAATTTATATTAAAAATTGTTATTTGTCGTCATGACAACCAACAACACAATATCACAACTTTCAATCTCACATGACATAAAAACTCAAACACGATATTCGAAAATTTAGACGTCCCGTCGACGGTGCACAATCTTGACGGATTTTTGACACTATTGCCCTGTACACGATAGGAGCATTGTGCAATCTAATCAACAGTTTTCTATGTACATGTTTATCTGGCCCTAGCTTTCTTTAATCTGTGGCAATAGTAAATGATAATATTTTTTCATTTTTTAAACATCGCGTCGGATCTTTTTTTGACTTAGGTAATCTTCGATCCGCAATTCTGTAAGATGAATTCATGTAACTAACGAGTATGGACGCTTTCACACCACGTCAATTTGGTCCCGTGATAAGTTCTCGAAGAACTTGCTACGGGCACCAGACAACTTAAATCTATTTGATAATTTTCTACTATTATATATGTATTTAAGATCTTTTTTATGTTCTACACATAGTAAATACCCATCCGTGACCCAGGAACACAGAAAACTTTTTTGTTCCTTTGGCGGGATTAGAACACGCTACTCAACTCAACCACTGATCCACAGAGGTCGTCAATGTAGAGGAGGTGGTGTTTGATTTGATGAATATGTTGATAATGTCCGACTATCACAGGACCAGGATTCAGTACACGTTATGACTTGTCCAACAGGTGACATGACGTCTCGACTCGTGCGACCGCATTCTTCAGTGGGACAGGGAAAGTATTGAGATTGGAGATACAATCGAATATTTTGCAAGCCAAAAATGTATTTTCGTATGTTTTTTTTTTTTTTTTTGAGATATTAGTCCTTAATCCTTATTTAATGAAGGATTCGTAAGTTTATAATATATACCAAAGTCAAAAAATTATCTATTGTAAATTTTTTTTCTTTTTCTTCTTATTCTTTCTAAGTTCTAATTAAAATATATATCGCAGGCAATGCAATAAGTGCCACTTTCCTGTCATGCGGTTTTTCATCCGCACGCGGCTCCAGAAACATTTCTACAGCCCGCACGCGGACCAGGGGGCCTCAGGAACAGGCCGGGGTCGGGAACGGACTCGGGGTCAGGAACATTTGACAGCGGCGTAACGTTATCGAGTGAAATTTGTATGGGCGCTGTCATGATTTTATTTATTTATTTTATTTTATTTTATTTTATTTTATTTTATTTTATTTTATTTTATTTTATTTTATTTTATTTTATTTTATTTTATTTTTATTTTATTTTATTTTATTTTATTTTATTTTATTTTATTTTATTTTATTTTATTTTAAAACATACATATTTATTATAAAACATACAGTGATTTATTTCAAAATTAAATGCTATATACAGTCTTAGCACTATTTACACGTTTCCGCATCTAATGATTTTGATAGCTTTTCATATAATTCTTATTCGATAACGTTACGTTAACGCCGCTGTGAAATGTTCCTGCTGGACCCCCACCAGATACTCACGCTTTGTCCGCAATACAGAAAAAGGGACCTAAGTGTTTTTAGAACTACGTTCGCATAGAATTAAAAGGTATACGTCCGTACCGTAAGATTACAATATAACTATCGAGATTGTAAACTGTCGAAAGATCGTGAACCGAGACATTATACTTACAATTTAACGCATTATTTCCCATAGTCGAACGAACTAAAGTCTAAATCTGTTAACATAAATCTGTCGCGCTTCAACTGTCCGAAGGCTGTACCTAATTGGTCGGTCTTCTCGCTAGTTATAATAAAACTTACGGTATTTACAATTTTACAGTGACATAATATACATTATACATTTCTCTTTATTCCAAGGGACTAACAAACGAGCTGGCTTTTATTACTTCAAGAAATCAAGAGTATATAAAAAATCTATTCCCACGTTAATGTCAAAGTTTATGATCACATATTTGTGTAGAGCGTAGAAAATAATATGTAATATCGTCTTGGAGTTCGGGAGAGGTATTTTATGCCCCAATATCAATAACCCACAAATTACCGGAGTAATTTGTCTCCTAGACAGACTCAGGCTGACGGGCCGTAGGGCTGTCCAAAACTTTTTATGTTAATTTTTTATTAATGGGAAGCTTCCAAAAAGTTCTTTTTTAAATTACTACCTACTTAGAAATATTATATACCGTGTACTTATTATTTCAAAGTAACAACTTTACAGCGTCTAAATGACAATATCTTAATTGTTTACCTTACGTGCCTATTTTATTTAACTTTATTTTAAAGTGACGGCCGTAGTCCGTAGACTTGGTAGCGTTTTCTGCACACTATTATTTTATGTTTCATCCCAATCAGAGGCGAATTTTGTAAAATTCTTTCTTAGTGGTGTTTGCGTTACAACAACCAACCGTGTGCCAGAGATTAGAACAATTTGTTCTAAAACCGTTAACTGATTAGAAAAATCAGTTAACGGTTCAGATACAAATTTAATGGCAACCGGCAACCCTAGTGCCATATTAATGATGTGTACACATGTAATTTAATAATGCACGAATATCGTCATTATTTAACAGGCCGTCGACCTCTCAGCGGGGAGCCGCTGCGACAGAAGACATTCTTATGTAGATTTACCTAAAATGTAGTCATCGGGGATATTATTAGCATTTCTACTACATGTCTGTCTAGTTCTTAGTAATTTATGGATCGTCAATAATCAACGTCAAGCTTTATTCAATAAATCGCAGAATCTTGCTGGAGTCTGGACTGCGCTTATGATTAATAAGGATATTTTCCTACATGTAAAAATTTAGTTTTTTTAAACATTCAGAAATAATTAGGTATTACAACTTGACAAAAGTAAAAAGAATTAAGATTTTGTGTGTAGTTTTGTAATTAGATGTATTTCAAAGTCACAAATAGTTGATTTTTGTACAACATTAGTGTATGACACCTACACAATTAGTTTACTTACATCAGATACAAAAAGATTTATTACGATTATGAACATAATCGCTCAAACTTCGGAGATATCATAAATTTTGTGCATATGGCCATACATTACGTAGCAACTTACAAGCGTGTGCAAGGTGTGACATCATCTGCTTGTACGACTTTTGACTGCGGTTTTTTCACAAGACTCACAAAAGTTATTCAAACAATCTGCAGTTTTATTTGAAAATATAGATTTTTAGTTCGCTATTCCATTTGCAAACTGTCATATATGTTGGAGCACTATTCATTTATGTAATAAATAAAAAATACAGGAAAATACCGTACCGACTGACCGAGATTTTACCAATACAAAGTTACCGTATTTTATTGGTTTGCAAAAGGTTCGCGTCCACTCATTCTTGAAGCTTGTAAAGCAAATGTCACTTACCATGAGAGGTGCCACCTGTCCCTTTCCAACCTAGTTTATACAAATTTTATGGACACTCTATAGAGTCACAACCTATAGGTTGTCTGTATGCCGCCGATACACCGACGCGTTGGACACATTTTAATTCGCGTCAACTGGCCGGCCGATCCCGCCTCTGATAAAATGCTTTCACATTAGTGAACCGTTCATTACGCTGTTCAAAGTCCATTTTATGATTAAAGTTATTGTAGTTTTGACTATATTTTGTTTTGAACCGATCGGAATACTTCTACAATTACTAGAAGTAGGTACTACAAACAAAATTTAAAACCCACGTCACAGATTAAAGAAAGACGAACAGATACACAGCGACATAGTTAGATTTCAACTTTATTGCACTACCACAAGCATACGATGTGTCCACGATTGTGTGGAAAATTGTGGGCCGTTGAAAGGGACGTCAAAGTTTTCAAATTTGGATCGATTTGGATTGTTCTATAAAAGTTGTTTCTCTGTACGTCAGTATATAAGGTCCGGTAAAATCAGTTACGGATATTTTGGGCACATGATCTGCTGCTTATTTAGAGACGTTTAGGCAGAAAAATAATTGTCATACATGAAAAAAATTCTTCCTTTATACGGGCGAGTTTGAATTGAGCGGAGAGTCGTTCATACATGAGATGATCTTTTTACTGAGTATGACAACTGACAATATTTTTTTGCCTAAACGTCTTTATAATAAGCAGTAGATCATATATACATAATATCCGTAATTTTACCAAACCTTATATATATATTTTCTACTATGTGCTCGCGGTATGTTAATAAATAAGGCGATGAAGTAGAGTAAAGTGGTAGCCAAATGCTCTTCATATTAAAGAGCTTCGTGCCCTAATGTGGACGTTATTAGACTTCAACAGCCTCCGTGACCCAGTGGTTCATAGCTTAGCTCTCGACTTGGAGGTCGTAGGTTTGATTCCCGCGTTGGAACAACAAAAAATGTTGTTTCCAAGTTTGGTTAGGACAATGCAGGCTGATCCATGCGTCGGATGGGCATGTAAAAAATCGGTCCTGCGCCTGATCTCTTAACAAAGAGAAAGAGTGAGGCTCTTGTGTACTGCGCGCACACTTGGGCACGATGATCATTGTGATTTTCTTTACAGTGTCCACTCTCCACTTCAAGGAAATTTGAATTTGCCTTTAATTCTTGAATTGAAGTAGATTGTGTTCGGCACTCTACTCTAGCTTCATTTGTGTGGCAGTGTCGCGACCGTACGCGGCTCTATGTGTGAGTAACGTATTAGGTATACATTACCCACACATAGAGCCGCGTGCACAAATAAGTCGAACTCTCTGTTCCTACGTCGAGGTAGAAAGATCCAGAATATTTTGTAAATGTAAAAATGTAATAATTCATTTGGTTGTTACTTGTTACTTATTCATTTATTTATTCATAAGGAAATAAATTGCGCGGCCTAAGGAAAATTGGACGTCTTTTCTTTTATGAAACGAAAGTTATTATTTATTGTGTACATTTTAATTGATGTTTTTCTTATATTTTTTAAACAATCTTTTTCAAAAAAAAAATAATAGGTGAAATATAATCGGATTTTTTTATGTAATCAACGAAAAACATATTATGTAAGTATCACAACTTTGGCTTATATGTACCTAAATTTGTAGGTCTATGAACACTTTCATAGACCTATATATTGCCTAAGTAGGAAACCGCATTAGCGGGAAAAAGTTGATATTGCCCATACGAAATCCATTATAATTTTCCAGTAAAAAGTGTCGCAAATGCGTGCACAGCTCGGGGAAACCCGCGCTTGGCATATTGATTAATTCCTGTCGACTCGCGATGCCAGCTCGATCACAATAGTTGGGCTGTGTCAGGTTGTTCAAAACCAATGACGGATATTTTGGACAAATGATCCTTCATGTAGAGACGTTTAGGCAGAAAAACAATGTAAAATTCCAAAAAAAATACATCCTAAATAAAATTACATCACGCTGTCTAAGGCGCTGAGGTCATCAACCTCACAGAAACAGGCGATTTAAAGAGGAAAACTTTGCTTGAATAACATCAACACATCAGCTGTGTGAGATCAATGACCTTTACAGCGCCGTAAAGAGCGTAATGTAATTTTATTAAGTATACTTTTTTTCTTGACATAAGCAGTAGATCATACACCCAAAATATTCGTAGTTGATCTTGAACCTTTCATAAAAATATCCAGCAATGTTATATATGTTATGTTATAATAGTTATGGCCAGTAGCGGTCTTAGCATATTGGTATCGTTCTCCAAGAATTCGAAGGGCGGCAAAGCCGGCCCTCACGGATATCTCTTGATGTTATTTGTTGCTCATATATTGTTATACAACGAAAGAAAATATATTAAAAAAACTAAAAAAATCGCGGTTTCTCTGGAACGAGGGCTAGCTAGATTTATTGTATTCAAGAGTTTAATTGTTTCAAGGATTGCATGCTTAAAAATATAAGAGTACCTGGGAGACCGAGGTTTGCTCGGAGTAGAACGATAAAATTATTTAAAAATAAATAAATAAAAAAAGAAATAATAAGAATCACAAATATATTTATTTTACCCATATCAAGCTGCCAATTAGACTGACGTAAGAGCGTCGAAATTATTGATATATTGTTGCACGACTATACAAAAAAAATCATATATTGTTTGAAAATGCGCAGTTTCTAAGGAATAAGACCTATTGATTTCTTATGTTTACGCGAATATTGTTCATTGTTTTAAACACTTACGGATTGTGTCGCGGTGCACTTTTCTTTTTCCCGAAAAAGAAAAAGGAAAAGAAAAGTGCACCGCGACACAATCCGTAAGTGTTAAAACAATGAATAACACCTAGCTAGATTGATGTTTCTCTCCCAAAACTCCCTGCATACTAAGTTTCATGGCAGTACTTGTAGCCGTTGCCGAGATACCGATTATATATATACAAGATCGTCTCGTTTAAAGTATATCTTATATATACAATTTTGAAAACCTTTATATTGTGTACGTTTCGGTTGATGCAGATTGCAGATCCTGCGTCATAATAGTTTGCATACGTCCAGCTTTGTATTTTGTCCCACGACTAAAAGGCATCTTTATACCGAATTCCGGAATATTCCAAAAGACAGTATCAGCTGTTTCCAGGCTTAGCTATCCATTGTCCCCCCGAACTATGGTCCATTCACTCCCACCTATTGTCTCCCCCATAATTAAACCTAGCTATCGCTCCTATCTGCGGAATTCATTACTTATGCAAAGTGAAAATGCGCTTGATGAGACATGTTTTTGTCTCAAGCAAGTCTCATTTATTTAAAAAGTTCTTTTCGCTTGCCCCCTACGTTAAGTTATTGCTCGTTATTGTTCCTATTTCATTTATGCTGTTAGTTCTTTTGAAATATAAATAGTTCACTAGCGTTATGAATAGTTCTTTTGTATTAATGAACGCGAGTTATATTTTAATTTGACCTTAATTAGTTCAGTACGTGGACAGTTTGACAAGTTTATTATGAATCATATTCAATTATTCATTGTTAATAATTAGAGGAACCTGCGAATAAATACAATTATTATCGTATGAATAGGTAAAATTGGTTTCAAAAGTATTTAGGGCCTGTTTCATAATCTACTGATAAATGTTATATGTTTAATATAGCTTACTTGCATGTTTTATCTCTGTCGCTCGATATAAAGTAAGCAGCGACAAAACTGCCGAATAAGCTATCCGACACTTATTGTGAAACAGGCCCCCGTCATGTAGCATGTAGAAAATGATTTAGCTCTTTCAAGAATAATAAGTTCTTCTTTATAAAGGTTTGGACTTTCATTACTGTTTATAAAAATATTTCGGTGACAAAATTCTTTAACTGCTTGCTTACTCACTTTAAAGGGCTTTCTAGTACCTACCGACCATTGAATTTGACAAAAGCTTAAATTATAAAATTGAGAAATGGTTTTAAGTATTAATGGGCTCATTTATGGGTTTATCTTACTTAACCTGGTTCCCAGACACCCACAACTACATCCTCATTGCGAATTGAAAATAATGTTTACGTAGGTGGACCATTACCTCTGAATATAACTTATGGCATTTGATTAAGATACTTACTGGGAATTAGAAAATAACTGTACGCATGATATAGTACCTTGCTACCATGTTTCTTTTTTGTGCATAGCAACGCAGTATTAGATAATCTTAATTTATTATAAGGATAGTGTAGTAACTAGGGGTTTTTTTTAAATAACTATAGCGATTTGTGATAGTCGAGTATTTATTTAATGTATTTTACAATGATTATTATAACATTATGTCATCAATCATATTATTATTAGACCTCACTTTTCTAACATCAGTTTCTTTCTATAAGAAAGACTGAAGATGCATACTGCACTTTGTACTGCAAACTGGGATTACAAAGTTACTGGGACGATTCTTATGCAGTAGAGAAAATTTCACAATTCACATTCGCAATTTGTGCATCCTCAGTAGGTAACTTCACCATAGAAATGTGTGACGTTTGCCCGAACTATTTCGATCGTGAAGTGCTCAGAATGCACAAACTGTGTTTATTATCTAAAACATCGAATTTGGCGAATGTGAACTTTTCTCTATTGCATGAGAATCGTAAGTCAGACCTTTTATTCGATGCAGCACCCCAATTCTCGTCATTAACTTTTATTTTACTTTTATTGAATTATAAACGAATCGCCTTGATATCATATACTGATTTTTGGAGTTTGGACCAATCAAAACGGGTTGATGTTGGTCTGACGTTTATGACAATACCATTTAGCAGTTTTGACATATCGGGACTGGATCGTAACTGTACTTTTGAAGGATTTAATAGTCAGATCGACCTTCTGTTTCCTGACATAATTCTTTTACTTTATCAACATTCAAAAGTCAAGCGGTGAACGTGTCAGATTCGGTAGAAAATGATCAACTCTCAAACTTACAAGACGCAAAAACTGACACAATATCTAAATCTATCTAGAGTATTCTAGAGTAGGTTTAGATACACACTCATCCACAGAGGGGTATCGTACTAATATTATTAATGTGAAAGTTTGATGGATGATGAAGATGGATGGATGGATGTTTGTTACTCTTTCATGCAAAAACTACTGAACAGATTTCGATGAAATTTGGTATGGTAGTAGTTTAAGCTCTGGATTAAGGACGAACAATGGACAAGTACATATTCGTAATGTTATCGAATGGCAATTGTACAATTTTCATGAAATGGAGAATGTTCACTAATTTTAAACGTAAGTTTTCTGTATTCTGCGTGAAAAATAAAAAAATACTCGTGAAAGAATTGTTTCAATACGTCAATTAGTTTCCAAGATATTTAACTTTAAAGTGGCCCAGACGGTAACTTGTGATTGAGCGGCCGAGTTGTAGGGTGACGTCACGCTACTATTACCTAATTTTATAAATTTCTAGCTTTTGCCCGCAGCTTCGCCCGCGTGGGACAGTGTTCGTGGCAAAAATCTTCTTTGCAAATGCAATATAGTTATAGCTCAGAGTAAAAATATATACTTTATAATAAATTTTAATACATACTTTTTAGTTTTAAGATATCTCCTAGATACAATCGCCTAGATAAGGATAATTAAATTGTATCCGTCTAAATAGCTTCTGAAGATACCACATTATTTCTGATCATTTTTTTGAGCTAAGAGTGGGTATAGTAACCTATCCTTAAAATATAGACATATCTATGCCATCGCGGATTTTTTTGTAGAATTATAAAAGATAAACAATCCCACGATACATTGTTTTATAACTTATCTCCAACGGGTTAGGTTAGGCAGCGTTTCCGATAAAAGTTCCAGACGGCTTGATTTTTTCCGACACCTTCATCAATTATCGTCATAAATCAAACAATTTCCACAAAACCTTAAAAAATTATTATCGACCTAAACCTTCCTATGGAACGACTCTGTCGGTAAATATAAACGGAATGAAAATCCTTTTTTTTTGTTTTTGAGATTATCGCGAACATACTGACAGACAGACTCGGCGGGGTATTTAAGTATCCCAATGTCCGTCTCCTGGTTCTAAGCTATCTCCCTCAAAAACTAGTGTATCTGTCTACATAATAACTTTACTGTAACAAAGCTTCTAGTGATGAACATTCTCCATTCACTTTCGATAACTTACTACATACCGCATACCTTATCTACCTGTGGGGCTAGACAAGTACTATTGTACTTGTCTAGCCCCACAGGTAGATAAGGTTGATATCAGGCAGTTATAAGTAGTCGATAGTCGATACAACGTGTGCCCGCGATCGACGGTCAGTCGACCTTGCATGAGTCACCACGCGTTGGGTTACTCATTCGAATGCAGCCAGCGTCTCGAACCGCGCATCTTGTATCACTTGTGTTTATCACCGCTTATTATATCTGTTGGACAATGATTTCAAAACTAACCATGGGCTATTACGTACATTTGACGGAACAAACTTCATACTAGAAAAAGTTACGCCGTATCAATTCACCTTACCTACCTCAAATGTCAGCCATACCTATTGCTTTGCCCATACCTCAAATGCCAAAATGGCCCCAAGCAACCCCAAAAGTGGGGTCATTTAAGTGGATACAGTTTTTGCCTCGACATGCCTCGTCTATAATATACGTCTATGCTATTGGTTATTGGATTCTAAGTTATTGTTTTTCGTGCAATGATACAGGAGACAACAGAAATTTAAATACAGTATGTAAATACAGTATCCCACAGGAACACTGTACTTTTTCGGCATGAATAGTATATCCTGTGTCCTTCAATGCGGTCTACTCTATAATCTATACCTGTGCCAAATTTCATTAAAATCAGCATAGTTTCGGAGTTTAATCTAACAAATAAAGTATAAACAAATATTTTCTCTTTATAATGTTAGTGACGTGTAGATTTAATCTTTGCCAGACAAATTATACCATTACTGTCTAAATTCTGAGAGCTAGCTCAAATTTTTCTAAATATACATACAATAAAATATATATCCGTTACTGAAATTCTGGTAAATTATCAGCTAGCACACTCGTGTTATCATCAACAAAGGAAGTGGAGCTAGCGCGGGCATTTCACAACATGTCTGGACGTGTCTAAACATTTTTTTTCCTTTTTGTTCGTCTTTTGTTTTTTTTCCTCAGTGTAGTCCCGACCCTAGAGAACGTGAGCGCTTTGTCGAGACCCAGTGAGCTTTTTATCAATAGCAGGTAAACTATTAGAAAGTAGATTTAACAGGGTTGCCAATATTATAAAAAAATGCAAAACAATAAGTACTATTTTTTGTAAAACTCGTCAAGCTTGGAACAATTGAATACACCAATGCAAGTTTTTTAGAAAGGAAATAACTATTTTGGCCATATCCTGTTTGTTTCCAGCGTAAATTTGACGTCAGTCTATACTACTTCTACATGCTATGAATTTAGGAGTTATTTTGTTTTTATGAAATTGTGGGATTAGTGGATGCACCAAAGGGAGATCTTCGACCGAGCAGGTGATATGCTCAGTCAGGCCGAAGCCCCCTCTTCAGTTTTCAGATGTTGTACATAATATAGTGCCGACCTGAGAAAACTTCCAATAGTCAGAAGAATAGTGCCATTCAGGTATGTACTTACGTAGAAAACTTTATTGGCTTACGTAGTAACTTTCTAGTAATCTGTGATTGTGGTGCTAATTGGTTCGCCACAAATTCACCCCTTGGTTGTCTCTTATTTAGGGGCTTCTTTATTGATTTTGTTTCCAACGAGAGACAACCCTGTCTCTGTTTACATAGATAGACCTAAATCGTGGGTTCTTTGAAGTATGAAAGGCGTTAGGAGAGTTGAAAAACTCCACTACTTGTACCCTCGCAACTTTGTTTGCATAACTGATGTGCCCCTGTTTATACCTATCGCTGGGATTCTGTACCTTCAAAATGGAAATAAGAACATCAAAGGACACTGAGAATTTTTCGTGGAACAATTTGCTACGGTGACCAATGACACAATGAGGCTAGATACAAGCGGGCTTACACCGAGCACCTGGATTACAACGAAACAGGTCGCATATCTGCAGGGCGAGGGCGGGCTGGGGTTGGGGGGTTAAATTCTCACTCATTAACTCATTTCATTTCAACGTATATTTGTATAAAATATGATTAACAATATATTATCTCCACTTCTCCGTGGATCTGAACTGACTAATTACAGCAAATGAATTAATGTGAATGTAAATTGTACAATCGAATAGTATTTTGGTTTGTGGACGACACTTTTTTAAACAGCGGGTCATAAACGCCATAGGACCGTTTTGAGCCTTTTTAAGCCAGAAAATATTCTTTGCATATCAGCGACAATGGCAAGTGGCAACTCCATAACAGAGGAAATAATCTACTCTCCTATCTATCTTTAAATATATAAATAAATATTCTGTGCATGTGTTCGCAATTGAACTCCTTCTAAACGGCTGGACCGATTTTGATGTAATTTATTGTGTGTGTGTTTAAGTTTATTCAAATTGTAAATCTTTAGATGTACAATTTGGATGATGACATTTTATTGCAGCTTATTTAAGAAAGTTTGTTTTTTTTGTATTTAGGACGTTTGTCTGTTGGGTCCTCTTGTTCAATAAAAAATCGCAATCAGTGCAGCAAATCATAATAGCGTTTCTATTCCATTGGCAAAATTAAAAAGCAATTTAAAATTCACAAAGCAGACTGACCTACTTCTAGGATAACGATCATGATACAATTCCTCTCCAATATCGGTAAAAGCCGGTAAAACTATTCGGTATGAAATATTCAATATGTTCGTTTTATTCCCTCTATTCCCGGATATCCCCGAGATATCCCGGGAATTCCCAATGAGTCCACTTCTCCCATATTTAAAGTGGACTTTATATTGAGGCGAAACCACACTGAATTGACAGTGACAACGACAAGTTTTAAATAACAAGACATTATAAACTCTATTGTAAATGTTACTGAATATAGAAACTCTTGACAGCTCGCGACCATGCGAGGCTGCTCGAGCCGGCGCGTTCCGTGAGGCTTCATTGATTTTGTCAAGCGTTTCAATGTCTTGTAGCATTTGTACATAAAGTTCATAATGTCTTCGTATTAAAACTGTAGGCTATGGCAAATCACACCAAAACGAAACGATACGTGACATGGCGCTGCATTATTAGGATAGCTATTCAAAATTGAACTTTCTTAATTACATATGAAGATACGCTTTTCATTGTAACTTGTAAGAGTTCAAAAAGGTTGCACCGCGCTACACAGCGCAATTGCAGTGTATGACTGATGCGATATGTCATATGAAACATGTGTCTTTTTGTGTAGCGAATAAAGTTCAATTTTGAATAGCTATCTTAAAAATGCAGCACCGCGTATCGTCGCGGCTTGAACTGTCAAAAGTAAATATATATATATATGTAACGTTATCGAATGAAAATTGTATTGGCGCTGCGCTGTCATGATTTTGACAGATTTTCATACAAATCTTATTCTTATACTTTACGAATATTTTTTCGCAAATGGTTCGTGCTTGAGCTACGCTGCTGCCAATTCAGTGTGTATTACCCCTTACATAAACTCCGTGGCCTCTAATTAACCATAAAGGAATAAATGCGTCTTGCTAGCGTTTAGTCGTTTACAGCAATGGGAAAGCTTGTTTAAATGTAATTGGAATTCTAGGAATTCCATAACCTTGCTAGTTTTATTACGAAAATAAGAACTCGTGGGAATTTGTTTACTGTAAGCATTTTTCTGCGTCTTCGTTTACGTTTACGAAGGTAAATCAACGGAACACTGTACATTTAGACTATATTATGATCCGGAATCCGGTAGGCTGGGGAAAATTCAGAGCGTTGGAAATATAACAATAGAGTTGAAACTTGAAATTCTAAAATTTTAAATGTGAAAGTTTGTGAGGATGAATCAATGGATGGATGGATGTTTGTTACTCTTTATCGCAACAACACCTAAACGGATTTTGATGAAATTTGGTATGTTAGTAGTTTCAGCTCTGGATTAAAACATAGGCTACATTTTATCCCAAAAAAGAACAGCTATCCCGTGGGATACTGTATTTACGCGGGCGGAACCGCGGGCAAAAGCTATTAAATATATATATTGCGGCCTACGATAGACGACTTTAATTAGACTAAATAAACATAAGCTTACCTCATTAGCTACATTTAAATATTCATTATAGTTATAACAGGTGGCTGGTAGTCAGTAGTCGCAGCGAGCCAGGTCACGATGTGAGACTTGAAACGGAGATTCTTGGCCGTTGATTCAGAACAGAAAACAGAAGATAAACCTTATTCAAATAATAACTGAGGCCAGTATTTATGCATAATATAGTGCGCCACACACCGCAACAGCTCGCCTTACAAGGCGTAGTTTCGTTACATGTGTGTGACACTGTGCAATTACTCGGCGAGGCGTAGCTTAGATCGGCCTCACTGTGTGGTTCGCCGAAGGTCTGTCTTTGGTCTGAGGTTCCGTGTATGAAAAGGTTTTTCACTATTTTGGTGTTTGCACTTTGCGTGACATACTTTGCGTGATAAAATATGTCATGCAAACTGATGAAAAGAATTTGTAATCTGGTAATTTGAACTCACTTGTGTCTCTGGTACCGTGTCACATTCGGCATTTCTCGTCGGCTCTCTGCAAGGGCGTGGTATCTTCCCGGCTAGCCAAAGGGCAAAGCATGATATCATCCACGGTTAATCATATCATTATTCATACATAATCGCATGCTCTAAATTCGTAACTACTTAACTTCCTATTTAGTGAAATATATAATTTTTACATGCCGCCATTTTACAGTTCGAACCTGTTACCTGTATCTTTGCATGTAATTCAAGCTTTTTACTATCAAGCTGTGTTTATTCAAACAAAGAAAATACTTATTTCAAATATATTAAACGCACAAAGAATATTTCCAATGAAAACGTACCGGATCGAAATTTCTAGAACAAGGTTTCCATAAGAACAAATCGTCCTTGGCTTAGTAATACAGACATCAATAAAGACTAAGTTAGCGTTAGGTATGAAGTATAAATCCTAACTTATCGTGTTACGTGTAATAGAAATACGAATAGTGTATATTTGTTTTTAGGGACAATAATAATAATTCTTACCTAACCTAACCTAACCTGACCTTCAAATGTAGTTATGGTTAATTGCTTACCATAAGGCGTTGCGTGATGCGTCCGTTCGTTAGCCGATCTTAGTATGTATAGTAAAAGTAACTTATCAGAAACCATTAAATTGGAAATGCCCGTGTCTGTCTTTTTTCATGTGATTTAATTTTCATAATTATGGCAGTTGGCATGAAAACGTAAAAAACTTTCGCATTTGTAAGTTCAGGGCTTGTTGCACAATCTGGTGTCAGATTCTGCCCGCGCGCGAGTTGAATGCCGTCGGGGCCTGAGGTGAGGTGAGCTTGTGAGGTGACCCCCGACAAAAAACATCGGTTGTCTGTAAAGTCGGTTTACTGACGATAGTTGAACGTGACAACGTCAACAACAACAACAACAACAACAACAACAACAACAATAATAATAATAAGGTACCGGCAATGCGAGGTAACGCTGGTACTTGGTAACGATAATGGGGGTAACGCATGAGTCATGTTTTTTTTCGTGCGTGCAGCCGGCTCCATCGATTTATAAGACGTTATCACGTCGAAAGAGGGGTGTTATGAGTTTGACGTGTCTGTCTGTCTGTTTGTGTGCCTGTCCGTGCCATCGTAGCTCCTAAATACAGTGTCCTTGATAGCTGTTGCATTCCTCAGCTCTGCACTCAACTCGCGCGTGGACAGTACCTTATTTGCACGTTTTGTCTCTGTCGCGCGATACAAAGTTAGCAGCGACAAAACTTTCGAGTAAACTATCCGACACTTATTAGAAGTCTGTGGCTATCTTCTGTTGCCGCCATTTTCAAAGCCTGTGATAAAGAAGATGAACACGGCAGGTAGAAACGTATTTAAAGCGAGGTCGCAGCAAAAACACTAGCTATGTATAATGTAATATATTATGTAACTTATACCAGCGATGTATCAACTGTAGATGATGAATCAGCGTATTTTTGTAAACACAAAACTCAAACGAAAAGTAGTATTAAGAGAGTAGAAAACAGTATTCTAAAGGAACAATGTACTTTTTCGGGATAAAAAGTAGCATATGTTTTAATCCAGAGCTTAAACTACCATACCAAATTTCATCGAAATCCGTTCAGTAGTTTTTGCGTGAAAGAGTAACAAACATCCATCCATCCGTCCTCACAAACTTTCAGATTTATAATATTAGTAGAAGGTATTTAAACTTATATTCTGCACCTACTTTAATACGGTCTCTTAAACTTCAAGCCCCCGAATTAAAAAAGACCAGCAACAGAGCAATCTTTGGACCTCCAGTACCCTAAAAGCGCAACGCACCAGTGGAGCCTCCACTGGTGCGTTGCGCTGTGTTGCGTTGCGGTGTCGCAGCGTCGACGCTGTGTCGATTTTCGTAGATTTTTTATGACATGCCCCATTGATGCGTTAGTCGTTACATAGTATAATTATCTAGTCTAGATACTTACAATATATCGTGCAACGCTAAGTTTGCTCGTCACGTCCCCACTTTTATCGGCGGCCCATCTCCACGGGGTCTGGCTAAAAACTCCGCCGTACGTGGCCCTTATATACCACATACTGCGTAGGTAAATACTGAATACATAGGTCATAGGGTTTCAGAGCTTTTGGGACCGAGAACGCACTTGTAGCTCGTCAAATTCAGGCGATCTGTTTTTTTGTGCGATATTGATCTCCTTTTATACAATTATTTTGGCGATTTTGGTATACTTTTATAATATACAAATAATTGTCTTGATATTTAATATGTAATCTGAACACATAATTACTTTTCTTTTAATTTAGTACATATACTTATTATACTAAAGACAAGGCATTTCAAAAATTTGCTAAAAAAAAATCTTCGTACAAGAAAAACTACTGTACATCTGTTGAACACCTATCGAACTACGATGTCTACAATCGAAGTACACGCATTCGGTATTATTGTTGGCACCGATGGCCTCAATAACAGGCTTTAATTTTATAATTTGGGATTTAGTACCACCACTCGAGTTAAGGACGTTTTTAGCTTCGACATGCCCTTGTTCCTTCTAATTACATTTCTTATTCTTTGGTACTCTTTTTCTACTATAACGTGTGAAGAAGATACAAAATTCTATAAAATATCTGTCACGAAGTAAACATTACAAAAATGGCAGAATCCGGAAAATCAGTATACTACGATAAAAATAAATACGGTATAAAAAGAAATTACGTTCATAATCGTTTATAAGTATCATTTTATGTATGAAGCGATTTCCGTTTATCTCTTGTGTAACATCGATATTGAATCGAAATGAAGTCTACATTAAATCGAGACTGAATTGATATTTCTCACGTGCGTTCTACCTACAATGACCTTAATTTGTTTAAATCATTTTTATTGCTAGGGCTGTGAGTTGGGATATATCGGGTATACGCGATTTTAATTATTCATTTAAACAATTGATTTTTTATTTCCAAGATTTCATTTATGATTATTATTTTATTGGCCTAAAAGCAAGAAGATTCATTACTATAATAATTATGGATGACTAGCTTTTGCCTGCGGCTCCGCCCGCGTAAATACAGTATCCCACGGGAACACAGTACTTTTTCGGGACAAAAAGTAACTTATGTGTTAACCCAGACCTCAAATTACTACCATACCAAATTTCATCAAAATCCGTTCAGTAGTTATTGCGTGAAAGAGTAACAAACGTCCATCCATGCTCACAAACTTTCACATTTATAATACTAAGGCGGGTCAATAAGTCCGTGACTTTTTGAATTTCTAACCTCCTTACTGAAAAAGCAACACTACTCCTGTCAACAGGCATCTGTCAGTTGACTCCTATCAAAATTTGAACTTGCTGCGTCAGTTAGTTTGTGTTTTACAGCTATCTTTATCAGACTATCCAGTAACTTAAGGAAACAATGGAAAAAAGTGAATTTCGTGTGCTTATTAAGCATTATTTTTTGCGAAAAAAAACCATTACCGAGACCAAGGCTAAGCTTGATAAATACTATGGGGACTCTGCACCATCGATTTCAATGGTAAAAAAGTGGTTTACTGAATTTCGTTGTGGCCGTACAAGCACTGAAGATGCCGAACGTCCTGGACGCCCAGTTGAGGTCTCTACACCCGAAACAATCGAAAAAATTGAAAAAATTCACGATATGGTGTTGGCCGACCGAAGATTAAAAGTGCAAGAGATTGTGGAAGCCATAGGCATCTCGCATGGCTCAGTGATTTCAATTTTGAATGATCACTTGGGCATGAGAAAGCTTTCCGCAAGATGGGTGCCGCGTTTGCTCACAGTCGACCACAAACGCAATCGTGTAACAACTTCACAGGAAGGTTTGGCGTTGTTTAATTACAATATGGAGGAGTTTTTTAACCGTGGACGAAACATGGATCCATCACAACACACCAGAGACCAAACAACAGTCAAAACAGTGTGTTTCTAAGGGTGAATCGGCGCCAAAGAAGGCCAGGTGGGTTTGTCAGCCAATAAAGTTATGGCGACTGTTTTTTGGGATGCACGTGGGATAATCCACATTGACTATCTTCAAAAGGGAAGAACAATTAATGGGGAATATTATGCCAACTTATTGGACCGCTTCAATGAGGATTTGAAAAAAAACCGACCTCATTTGGCCAAGAAAAAAGTTCTTTTTCACCAAGACAATGCAAGGGTGCACACATGTGCAGTTGCCATGGCAAAAATCCATGAATTGGGCTATGAATTGCTCCCACATCCACCCTATTCTCAAGATTTGGCTCCGAGTGACTACTTCTTGTTCCCAAACCTGAAAAAATGGCTCGGTGGAAAAAGATTTGACTCCAATGATGAAGTCATCTCGCAAACAAAGGCCTATTTTGAGGACCTCGACAAATCATAGTTTTTGGAAGGGATAAAAAAATTGGAGAAGCGTTGGACAAAGTGTATAGAGCTCAAGGGGGACTACGTTGAAAAATAAAATGATTTATTTATCAAAAAATCTGTGTTTTATTCCAAAAGTCACGGACTTATTGACCCGCCCTCGTATTAGTAGGACGATGATAAAGATGTCATTGTTGTACATCATATTTGTTTGGCTTTAAAACTATAATATAATATATTGTTTGTTTTGTTTCAGGTGAGTACATTTGTAGCAGTTACACCAGCAACAGCACGTGTCAGTTCAAGTAAAGTATAAAAATTATTTGTCTTTGGATAAATATATTTTCTTTTTAAACAAGAATAGGGATGTTCCCTGCTGTCGAATATCACATTTATACAAATATTAATTGTAAAATTGTTGAATAGAGATACACAATTTATCTAGAGGAAAAAGTTTGACGCGATTAAAAATTATCAGCAAATAAATAATGTTGCTGCCATCTCTTTCTCGCAAAACGGTTTGTGACGTCACAGGCCGATAGCTCTCTTTCGTATTGTAAATTTAACTTGGTTTTGTCTCCGTTATTTTTTAAGATTTGCAATAGTGGGATTCAAATTGTTTAATGTTTATCATCATGTTGTCTGATATTGATATGCCTATTGCATATCAATGTCAGACAACATGTTCGATGTCGAGATAAGAGATGCCACGTCATACGTAATATCAGATACTATTTTAGTATTTCACTTATGCTACATAACCCTGCGTATTAGGTTTATACGGCGCTTCTCAATGCTAAACTGCTCAATGCTTATAAATAGTATCGCATACAAAAAGTATTCTATTGTGATATTGTCGTTTAACCGGAATTACCCACCTATTCTAGTTTTTGCGTTGTTCTTAAGGTAGCCTTCCGATCTATGCGATCGCGACCCGCGACCGCGTCCAGCAAACCAGCGAATCAGGTTCTCTGGCCACGCTCACCGGTCGCGCGACGCTGGTCACGGAGATTGTTTAGTTCTCCATATAAACTCATATTCGCGATCTCGCGTCTCGCGCGGCGTGCATCGAAGGCTACCTTAGAATATCTATTAAA
Organism: Phengaris arion; assembly: GCA_963565745.1. NCBI lineage: Eukaryota > Metazoa > Arthropoda > Insecta > Lepidoptera > Lycaenidae > Phengaris > Phengaris arion. The sequence goes on along the minus strand of OY751449.1, from coordinate 16,421,096 downwards.
TGTTAAAATGTTTCTTATCCCATGCTTATTAATTTTAATTAATAGTTTGACGACCTCTGTGGCTCAGTGGTTGGCACTCAAGCCGGGGGTCGCGGAAGCGAATCTCGCCGATGGACCAAAAAGTTTTTCTGTATTCCTGGGTTCCTGGGGGTGTGTTAAATATGTGTATAATATATTAAAAATCTTAACTATATGTATGTATAGTATAAAAGTATTAAATATACTACTATCATTATTAATCGTTCATTCACACATGTGAAGTCTGTCACCCCGCAGTAGCCCAGTGTGGTAGTATACCTAATCCTCTTCGCATTGAATAGTAATCCGTGTATTACTAGTGGGGAAGATGTTAGTGCGTCAACGGAGCGACAAATCGCTCGCTCCCAATGTAGTCTCAACCTTATTGGGCAGTTTTTGTTATAAAATAATTTAATATGTTTTGTACATAGACCTATTTATTATAAACAAGACATGTAGATGAAAAAAGGGTCCACATTTGAGGTTCGACATTTGTCATCTAGACATTTTATCATTTATTCTTTCCGCAGTCCGCATATAATCGACAAAATCTTCTGAAATCAAGATGGCGTAACTTTTTCTTGTATGAAGATTTTTTCTGTCAAATGATTTATAACGTACCTAAAGTCATAAGTCTAAAGTTCTTAACTCATATGAATCCATCCTTGTTTTGAAATAATTTGTAACGATGATTCGATTTCTTATTCAATCATCAAAGTTATAATGAACTTTAAATATTTAAATAACAGTTGAGGCGTAAGGCGGAACGCCGGTTAAACGAATAGCAAGTCGTGACTTTGCCGATGATGTTGATGACTTTTTTTATGACGCTCGCCACCATCGCACACGTTTAGTGTACAATTATTTTATAAGATGGGGACTGGGACAAATGACGGTTGCGTATGACGTCTCGTCTGGTTCGTCATATCTGGTTATTTTCTGTCAGACTTAGACCCTAGTCCTTATATGTATTTATTTAATTATTTTTACTATCGTTTAATAATTTTATCAAGCAAGCGTCTCATCTATATATTAATATTATAAAGGTAAAAGGTTTTGTTGGTTGGTTTGCATTGAACAGGCTCGGAAACTGCTTGACGGATTTTGATGAAATGCTTAAATATAGAGTAGAGTGCGGACCCACGGAAGGCTTCTTTTTATCGCTGCAAAGTGTACGGTTCCAGTGAAATTTTTCTTTTGCGCGCCCGTAGTCGCGGTCCACATCCAGTTGTTTCATTTTAACTAGAACCCGTAAGGCTGATGATGTTAAATGCCGTTGAATGTGTTATCGTACCAAAGGCATAGTTCATCGTCTATATTTCTTAGGACTCGCATCCACACAATACTTCATGTTAATCAAGTCAACGACACATTAACAAACGTATTTTCTACCTACCCTCACCTAATAAACTCCTATTCCAATGTAGTAGAGGCTAATTTCGAAGTAAACTAAGCGTACTACATGCATTTGTAGCGTTGCGTGTATTCAATGCTCATGTTACACGAACCCTATACCTTATTGTTGACGAGAAAGTTCCTCTGTCCCTCTCGCACTTTAGTCAAAAACAATAGAGTATTCTCTGTCTCGCTCGAGTCAGGTGTGCCATGTTAATTTTTAATATCTAAATCGAGATTGCAATTTGCGTGAGGTCTTATTCATAAACGAATATAATGGAAACGTAGTGCGTTTTATGTAGGATTTTCTACCACTCGTTCATAATGATGATGTGACAAACATACATATCTATTACTAGCTTTTGCCCGCGGCCCCGCGTAAATACAGTATCCCACGGGGACTTTACTTTTTCTGGATACAAAGTAGCCAAAGCTTAAACTACTACCATAGTACATACCAAATTTCATCGATACCCGTTCTGTGGTATTTGATTGAAAGAGTAACAAGAATCCATCCATCCATCCATTCTCGCAAACTTTCATATTTATATGGTAGTCGGAAGTAGGACAGGTGGATTGTTATCGTTATCCTTAGCCTAAAGATTTTCAGAACAGAAAGATGAGTTGAAAATCGAAGTTTCGAGTGTCGCGCTATCATACAATATGACATCGACATTTGACTCGATTTCGACACGATGTTCGATTTTTAGCTCTATTGTATTAGCGCAGAGTACTATTTTCAATGCACTTTCCCCGGCCTTCCGGATCCATAAGTCCCAGCTTAAGTTTATTGTTTATATGTAACCAATTATTGTCCAATACCTACTGTCTTCCCTTGTTGCCCCCCAATCCCCCCCCCCCCCGCCCCTCTAATCCAAGGCGATAATATACTATATAAGACAGATATATAAGACATATTTTCCGCTCATTATGGCCGCCATCGTTACGCCATTTTTATTTAGACTAATGAATTATTTGATTAATTGCTTCGTCATCGATCCAATACAGTGGAGTTCAATTAATTGATTTCAAAGGTAAATGATGATGGAGGTAATCATCTCTGATGTTGCTTCTAATTTCTCTGAAGACTTTTCTTCGAATATTCCCTAAGAATTAATGGCTATATATAATAGGTATCTTGTTATGATTATTGATTAACCAGTACGTCGATTCGGCTAATTCAATTCAATCTGCGAGGCGGCACGGCGCTGCATTTTTAAGATAGCTATTCAACATTGAACTTTATTCATTACACAAAACGCTACACATTTCATTGCAAGAGCGGCGCCTTCGACGTTGACTTCGATTGTCTTGACATATGAACTCTGGCAATGAAATGTGTATATTCTTGTGTAGTGAATACAGTTCAATTTTGAATCGTTATATTGAAAATGCAGCGTCGAGTATCGTCTCGTTTCGGACGCTGGCCCTTAAAGAATTAGCAGTAGCTAAAACATGTCATATACCGACAGGTTATAAAACAACGCCGTAAGTGTAACCCGGCAAATAATAATAGTAATGATAAACAAGACAGAATGTGACGGTTTATGTTATGCTGGTTCGTACCAACAGAGTTACCCCTTAAAAGTTTTAATTTGCTCACGTACGAGACGTAAGCTCCGCGAGCATTAGCCTGGGGGGACTCGGGGGGGGGGGACTCGGGGGGTCTCAGGGGTCTCAGGGGACGAGCACGATGTCAACGGTGAAGAGCAAACCTGCTGTAACCCACAAAACGTAAAGTGTTCACTAGAGCCAAAAACTTTCGAGATTAAAAAAAAACTTAACTCCTAAATGGTAGCACCCAGATTTGTTATTTTAAGAACAAAAATGCTATTTTTATTATTTATCAAGTAGAATATGGTATTCTACTAAAAACATGCCGGAAGTTAGTGGGTTACAGAAATATCACTTTTCTTTCTGTTTCGCAAAAATGCTGTAAACGAAGCAGTTTATGTATGGCTATGGGATAGAAGACAAACCAAGTATTCTACTTGAATGCACAGCAACCACACCCGCTAAAATTTTCAGTTCAGTAGATCTGTTATAAAGATAATAATTTATTTCTGAACCATAACATAACACAATGCATCGGATACAGCGTTAATTTTACATACTAAGTGAATACAAACATTTACAATTGGTACAATTTTGTTTAAGGTTATGTGTTATTACAAATAATTTTGCAAGAGGGAAATCAGTGTAAGCGCCGAATTAAAGATGTCCGGCCAAGTGCGTTCCGGACTCGCATTTGTTGTATGGGATAAATAAATATATATTTTATTCTGTTTTTAGTATTTGTTGTTATAGCGCCAACAGAAATACATCATCTGTGAAAATTTCAACTGTCTAACTATCACGGTTAAGGAGATACAGCCTGGTGACAGACAGACGGACGGACAGACAGACAGACTACGTTTTAACCCTTTTGGTACGGAACTTTAAAAAAGCAGTTTTTTTTTATGTACGTGTAAGCAATATATAGGAAAAAAATTGAATGAATTCCAATGCAGTACAAAATTTCTAGTTATTAGAGCCGCGGCAATAGCTTCATTCGACGCAGCATTTCGATCCTAAACCATTAACCAACAATAGAAAATTAATATTAAAAGGTGCGGCTTACAGCAGTTTTGCTATTTACCGTCGATGCGCAATTGTTTTGAGAATATTCACAACGACGTCATAAACGTGAGATTACTTCAGTTTGTTCAGGAATAGGATATATTATCATATAATTCATTCGGTCTAGAATCTAGATGCTGGATAGAACTCGGGTTTACCGGGAATGTATTGCTGGCTTAGTCTCGAGATATTGTGTTCAGTTCGGAGTCTTATTTTCTATTATATTTGTCTCAACCGCTAGGACAATAACTACAACTTCTATAAAAACTACAACCCGACTACGTAAATTATATAGCCTATGTGTCCGGGCCAATTACGAATCTATCGACACATCTTTTATTAAAATCGGATCAGTAGTTTAGGCGCTATAGTGGAACAAACACACATAAATACATCCACATATACATATACATAGACTGTCAAAATTATTATTTACCCTTTACTTTGGTTTCGCCGTGGTCGCAGAGTCGGATAAAAAGAATAAGGTGAGAAAATAACGAAAAGTTGAAACAGTCCTTTCTTTGATTTGGGCAGGCAGGTCGCAACTCCCAATATCATTGGCAGTTGGCACTTCTCCAGTACGTCTCATTCAAGACCTATAATTTACAGAAGAGCTGGTAATTGAAACACATATTTTCTACTCCGTAATCAATTTCTAAATCGATTGAATTCAATATAAAATAATATTATATCAATGCAATGCCATAACGCACGTAACATTACGTAACTAGGTAGTGAAGGCCAAAGTAATCACAAAGGTTAACCGCATAAGCCAACCCGAAACAAGCTGGTAAGACGTTGTCGGACCCAGTACAATGCTCAAACCACAGAATAAATGGAGACAGAAGGCAAGCCCATGCGTTCGGTGGTTGCAAGTTGTGACGAAAGAAATTTCGGAACGCAGTGGGGGCTTAGACAAAGTAAAATATCACAACGATAACGAAATTCTAAAATTATATTATATATGGGATTGATACACGTTTCATATTACGTCAGTCACACACTGCACATGCGCTTCGCAGCGCGGTGCAACCTGACATTTGAATTCTTACAATGAAACTTACTTACTTACAATGTATCTTGTGTAATGGATATAGTTCAATTTTGAATAGCTATCTTAAAAATGTAGAGCCATGTCGCGAATCGTTTCGGTGTGAATTGACCCTAAGTCCGCTTTGCTACAACGTTTTACAGCGTTACAAAATATCATGTCGGTTAGCGAAGTCAAAGCGCAGAATAATTAATTTATAGCAAATTTGTCTTTCTCTTCCGTAAAGCTTGTCTTCTGTCCTTGTTTATTCTGTGCTTATACCGTAATCTATTTGCTAAACGCGTCGCCCACTCTACACAAAAGAGTGTTTACTTAAAACCCCTTTACACCTCCATTGTCGTGTGGCCAGTTTACGTTGAGCCGCGGCTATATAATGATCTCTCCCCGCTAGCTAAGGGGGGGAGGGATCAATCAATATGGTCAGGAATCTTCAATGGATCTCAGAATGTAGGTATTTCAAGTGGGAACTGGGATGTGCTTTAAATGGATGCCGTTTACGATAGTAATTGTGATTATCAGCAGTTTATGAACAAGTTTGGTTTGAGTAAGTCGAGATGAAGAATTTGGAATATTTTAACGAACAACAAACAAGTACTAACTGCGTGGGTGCATTTATTTATTGAGGCTGTTTGATATTTTTTCTGCCACTAGGGGGCAGATCCAACGCACACAAAGCTTCATCTGGTGGCGTAAGTGGTATAAAAAACGGTCAATAAGAATTTTTGATTCTTTTTCTGTCACCAGGCGGCGCTTGGGAGTCCGACGGTCCTTGGCGTGTCAAAAAGCTGTCAGATGTCACGAATTTAACAACAACCCTCATTAAACAAAGGCTTTTGCCGTTTCAAATGGATTCAAAACTGAAAGTATTATGGAAAGTGACATTTGATTTAATTGCATCTGTTCATTATCATCATCATCACACTAATGTACTGCTGACTTTTGTTATAACATTAAGTTTACATTTTTTCCATCTTTTATGCTGAAAGGCACCTGGCAACACACCCGACTCCCGGCACCCGACCGAGAGTGTTTCACCGGGTCCTCCGCGGGTGAGGTTTGAACCTGTGGTAGCTTTTTCTGTTGACATTCCGAGAGAAGCTTATTAAGTTGGAAATAATTTTTAGTTTTCATTTGTGAGAAATATATACTGTACCTAAACGTAAAACAATTATTGTTTTGGTAAAAAGAAAACTACATTCAGGCAGTTAGCGTCAGTTCAAACTTCACACCGAATCGAGACGATACACGACGCGGCGCTCCAAATTTACTTTATTCACTACACAAAAAGACATAAGTACGTTTAATTGCCAGAGTTCGAATGTCAAACTAGACCGCTTTGCATAGTGCGGTGCCGCTCTTACGAATGTGTATCTTCTTGTGCACTGAATAAAGTTTAATATTGAATCACTATTTTTAAAATGCAGCGGTCCGTCGCGTATTTCGTTTCCGTGTGAGCTGACCCTTAAGCATAACTAAAATGAGACCTACCGAGAGTTTGAGCTTGATATACATTAATTACCCTCTTTTTCAGTGAGGTAATTTTAGAACTTTTCTCACGCAATACGGCCGTATATCACGTGAATGCACCGGATTATTCGCGAACGCTTGAAACCACTGAGCCAAAAGAAATGGCAATTACAAAGACATTAGACGCAAATCCGCGAACAGCCCGTTAATTCACCCCTTACTCCGACTTTCAACCCTCGAATACCTTGTCTTTGGAATTACACAATATTGCATTGGGGCATGGACCCAGCTGCACGTCCAGCGGGGGAATACGTCGATACACCACGATTTGGACCTTAACGTCGTGATTTAGGAGAGTTTTTTGCTAACTGAACCCAGGATTAGGCGATCCCACAGGCGCATATGGACTACAACCCTCGATACAAAAAAAAACTTAATAGGATGTTTTCTGAATGAGCAACGACGTTTTTTCATGTTTGTAGATTCACCATGGGAATTGGGGTTTCTGTTTTATGAATTTTTGATATTACATAAGAAACCCGACGAGATGACAGGGTTTAAATTAGAATCAAAGAAATAAATTGATGTAGGGCAACAACATGTCGTTCTCAAATAAATCACTAAATATCAGTTAGGGGCAGAACGGCTTGGGGCATTTTCGATAAGCCTGTCATAGAATTACCACGTTGCAGTGAAATTGTTGTGACCTATTGATAAATTAGTTTCAACTAATTATTATAATTAACCTCTACATATCGTATCCTAAATACCTAGTTCAACTGACCATTCACCTGGTCAAGCGATTTGACAGTTTTTTTTTATCTTTATTAAGGACTTGGTTTACATACAGATAGCGACCATGTCGTCCTCATAAGGCTACAACATTGGATAGTCTTAACAAATTAGTATTAAAAAATTCTTACATCTAGCCCAAACTTAACCAATCTATACAAAATTATTGCGTCACTAGACATAGGGTCCGATAACGCAATATTACATCCTCCCACACTATTGAACATATATTTATTATGTATACAATTCCTAAATGATGCGTTCCGGACACAGACAGATTTTATAACACACTGTCCTGATACATATTGTTCTGTCTTAACTATGAACTGGAATAAATAAATAACCAAATAGGTAAATTGAACGCACCTATAAATATCTGACAGTCGCGTGACATATCGAACACAGTGAATAGTTAGTATGGGAAAATTCGATAGTCGTTTTTAGTATCTTCCCCGCAATGTTTCCAATATTTCTCACCGTTTAAACCTTTCCTGAACTTCCACAATTATTTCAAGACTTCATAGTCAAATCGGTCCGGCCATTCTCGAGTCTTAGCGAGACATCGGAATTACAATCCAATTTTATATATGAGCGAAGATTAATTGAAATTGTTATGTGAATTTGCGGACAGTACATGTTAGAAGTTACGCGTCGAAGTTGTAAGCGAGGTTTCAAAGCATACCTCTCCAACACTAACTGTACTAGAGTAACGATACAAGTTGGAGCCCTCGAAAGTGTGCGTTTCCATGGGATACTTGAGATCCGAACAGCTGTTGGTGACCAGCTTAGCTTGAGCCCTCTTGTGTGTCCTCTGTGTTTGAAGGGATTACTGCCTGGATAGATACAATAATTGAGCTTTAGTTAATTATTTCGTCGCTAAATCAAAGAGATAAAATATTTAATTGTTTCTCTTTGATCATTTATAGTTACTACAAAGCGATATGTAGCGCAACTAAAATCTCGCGCCTACTAAAGTGACTTTATTTATAAGGATGTTCGAAATCAACTCCGGATATTTTGGGTATATGATCTGCTGCTTATGTCAAGACGATTAGGCTGAAATTTAATTCAAAATTCGTCAAAAATTTATAGTAAATAAAATGAAAATGTTAAGGTCATTGACCTCACACAGTTGTTGCATTCATGTTATTTAGGAAAAGTCTTTGCTTCCTCTTTTAGTCACCTGTTCCTGTGAGGTTTTTGACATCAGCGCCTTGGAGAGCGCAATGTCATTTTATTTAGTATAAAAATGTTTTTCCAAATAAAAAAAAACAGCCTAAACGTCTTGACATAAGCAGTAGATCATATGCCCAAAATATCCGCAATTGGTTTTGACCAACCTTATATTATGTAGGTAGTGTTTTTAAATCTGCAAGCCAATTACGTGTACAGGTTTTGTAGAAATGTTCTTACGTCATATTGCTCTAGAATCCAATGGGAAATACCTTTATCTGGGAGTGACGTTGACGCCGTACGTGTGAGTTTAAAACTGCTCAAAGTATTGCGCGGGTCAGCTCTGCGGGGCTAGCACGAACAATTAACAAGTGCGTATTCGTCACGTTATCGAAAAGAAATGTATGAAAATTATGACAATGCCTATACAATTGACATTCGATAACGTTACGAACACGTACTTGTCAATTGTTCGTGCTCACCCCTCTGTGCTGTGTGCGAGTATTTGTCGCTACTCGCCGTGAACAAGTTAACTACGATGTGTATGGCATCGAGTTAGTTACCATTGTTTGCCACTACCACCAGGGGCTTTGTTTAGATGCCATACACATTGTAGTGACAAAATCTCGCACACAGTACACCTGGACATTCAAGGAGTACTGTGCATTTCTGATATTTTTACATTAACAGTTGCATTTTAGAAAGCAGTAAACAATTGGCAGTTGCGATTTTCAATTAAACACTGCACATCTTATTTTATAGACCAGAATTGCTTTTGATCTTCAAAACGTTTCAATAATAAGCGAATTTCTTACGCCGCGTTTGTGTTCTCGCTGCCCGAACCGCCCGCGCCGCGCCGGTACGCAGCACGTAAGGAAAATTCCGTCGTAAGTGTTATTACTTATTATTAACCTTTTTGGAAATAAAGCTTTTTGAATTTTAATTGTATTTGAATATCAGAGATGTCGATTTTCCCTATCGTTGCAAGGCCTTAATTCGTTAACGTTTACAAAACACATATAAAATCAGGCGTGACTTATTTTTATTCCAACTGCCAACTGGTTTACCCATTCAATAAAGTTTCTTATCTCTTTTTATGCGTTTCAAGTGGTTCGTTTGGTGTGTGTGAAACTAAGATAATACTCTAACTAAAAGGGTCGCACAATGCCCAGTTGGGACCCTATTGTTCTACGAGGGCCTTTGTAAAAAGAGCGGTTGGTATAGTTTTTGGTAAGTGCTACGTGAACACATTGTACTATTGTTATGGGAGCTGTCAGTCTCGTCATATTAGGAGATTTTATCAGAATAATAAGAGGGTGTGATGGTGAGCATAATGGATGGTTAAGGCTATTAGTAAATACGTGGAAGAAGCACCTTCAAAGTACTCGGATACATGACAATTTGGCATGCATACATAACATATGTAGATTATGTAGTATAAAAATATAATTGGCAGTCAGGAAATAAATCATAGCACTCAGTACCTAAACCTAAACCTAACCTCATAATTTTATCACAAGTAAAAATGTTCAGCGACCAACGAAGTGGGCACGGGTCAGCTAGTGTACATTTTTGTGTTAAGTTTTTATGAAACAATAAATAATAATAATTTTACTAAACAAATCAAAGTCAAAATCTTTTATATTTTCTGTTATTTTTAACATAAATAAGAAGCTTGATATTTTGACTTCAAAAATAACAAATTACTGTCTACTTGGGACTTTGTGACCTCTTGATCTTAGAGTATCGGCTTAAAAATACGTACCTACTTGTTACTTACCTCAAGATTCAATTACCCAAAGCTATTTACAATACATCTGTGCATAGTGTGATAAACAGAAATTACACATTGCAACTTGCAGGGCACTAATAGAAAAAAATCACCCCATTTGTTAGGGGGGTCATGTTACACTGGCCCGTGAGGGGTGCTTGCAGCCCATGTGCGACCCCACGCGATGTTACAAGTGATTTAATGTCCCTATTTTTTATCGATATTATGGACTTTAGTGATAGAATCATTACTCTTTAGTGATATAATCATCACTTTAGTACTTTGTGAGTTACTTAGAAGTTCGCTTTTGAAGATTGTAGACGGAGAATATCTAAATTCTTAGATAGGTATCTAATAAGCATACTTACATTTGTTTTTCTAAAATTCAAGTATATTTTATTTATTACTAGCTGTCCCGACACACGTTGTTCTGCCTTAAATATGAACTGGGATTAATAAATAACTACACCTACAATGAGACCTTCGTCCTAGTCCTACACCTACATCTACTCCTACAATCTACAGCTTTTCCAATATTTCTGACCGCTAAAACCTTCCCTGAACTTCCACAGTAATAATTATTTCAAGACCAAAATTAGCCAAATCGGTCCAGACTTTCCCGAGTTGTAGCGAGACATTGGAATTGCAATCCATTTTTACGTCCCTCGGGAACGGCATAAAAAGTATCCTATGTCCGTCTCCTGGTTCTAAGCTACCTCCCCACCAATTTTTAGCCAAATCGGTTCGGTCGGATTTATATTTATATATAAAAATACATATATATTTATATATAAAAATACATATATATATATATATATATATATATATATATATATATATATATATATATATATATATATATATATATATATATATAAATCTGGCAAAAATTCGTAATTTTTGATCTATTGTTGAAATTAAAAGTTTCACTCCCTGTTAGATACTTAAACTCAAGCGCTCATTTATACGTGAGCATAAAAAATGTTTTGTGAAAGGAAAAGGCGTATCTGTGTTTACTTTGACCCCTCGGGTTTCGCTGCGATCGAGCGTAACGAATTAACGAGGAAAATGTTCAAAATGAAAGTGGCATTGAAGGTTGTTGAAGGTGTTAATCATTTTACTGAATAAATAAATTAAAATGCTTTTCTAAGATTCGCTGGTCCATCGAACATTTCGACACTAATATGCAAAAAGAATAAGGTGTAGAAATTATACGACTGCATTTTGACGTGATAACGTCTTATAATTTTATGGAGTCGGCTGCACGCACGAAAAAACATGATTTCGCGGCGGCAAAACGCCTACCTAAGGCGCGGCCAATTAGTTCCGCGCGCACTATAAACATGACGTTGTCACGTTCAACTATCGTCAGTAAACCGACTTCACAGACAACCGATTTTTTGGAATTGATGTGGCAACACGTTTGTCTTCGCGGTCTGTGAAATGCCGTTCAGAGTCAAACATAACTGCATCTCAGATGGCAACCCTGATATAAAGTAAACGTCGGGCGCCGCTGCGTGCGAAACGCGCGGGGAATGCGTCGCAGTAGAGTATACAAACTGTATGCAGTTCACATGTCAATGGTATATTATATACCGTAACATCTTTTGGGACCGTCCACTTATTACGTCACATAAAATTTCGAGCTTTTGAACACCTCCCACCCCTGTCACACTTTTTTAGGATTCCTTTAACATCTACTGTCACGTTTGGTATGGCAATCCCTTCTCCATCTTGCGCTGTGACGTAATATGTGGATGACACCTTTGCCGTCACACAGGTTCGAGTGCTTTGATAGACGCGACGGTATGAACTGACGCAAATTCCACAGTAATACCACGGTAAACAGAGAACAGTAGGGCATCTAAGGCCGTCTGGCGAGTTATTTGCCTACTCTCGCGTTGGCGCAAGGGCTGTCAAATAAATGCTAAAATAATGCACGCTAACGCGAGCCGTCATACTTCAATGCGCGTGATCACGGTACGTACGCGATCGGTCACGGCACAGCCCGCACTGAGAGCGCCTTATCATTCCTTATCCGAGGTGTGTGCCTGCGACCGGATAGGCGCCCGGCGCGCACGCACACATTCAAACCGATCGCGGCACGTTTGTATGAAGAATTTCTACTGTTCTCTGTTTACGTGGTGATACACTACTGACTACACGCAGCGGCGCCAGACGTGACAATTGATATAAGGCTAGCCATGTGAAATGCAGTTTAGACTGTCTGAATTGCATTTTACAGACCGTCAAGAGAAACGCGTTGTCTCGGTGTGGGCTGACCTTTACTCCGAACAATTATCAAACCAGCATCAAGGCCGGTACCAGGGTTGCAAAATTAAAGTAACCACAAGTAAAATACGCATACCTTACATTAATCTATCTAACGGTATAATTACCGGTGTCTATGAATATTCTAAATTTTAATTTTGATTTGAAATTCGACTTCACAATAAAGTTTCATCGAGATAAATTTGCCTATGTAAAAAATTACTGTTCTAACACAGACACATTTTATGTGGCGCAAAACAAAACGCATCAGTGAAAACCATTCCCCACCATTCTAATCGGATAATCCGTACTTAGTACGCGCAAAAAGAAATCTCGTGGAAACCGTACATGTTTGCGCGATAACAAGTAGCATATGTGTTAATCCAGGGCCTAAACTACTATCATAGCAAATTTCATCAAAATCTATTTAGTAGTTTTTGCGTGAAAGAGTAACAAACATCCATGCATCCATCCTTCCTCACGAACTTTCAGATTTATAATATTAGTGAGTAATATGATTTCTATTCAGAATCATTATTGCTAGTTCCTTTGATACATAATATCTTTGATTAGACAAATTCTTTTGCTCTCCATAGAGGCGGAAGACATCGTAGACAAGCGCGTTCAACGAACAATAAATCGGGTTCCGTATTAATTGTCGGTTTAATTAACGCTCTGCCATTAGTCTCTCAATACTGAATAGCGTGTTATTCCAGAACTCTCAACTATATAATAAAGGCCGTCTATTACACCGATGCGAGCATGGAGAATTTTTCCGGAGCAAGCGCCATTGACGCGGCGTCTTTAGCATTACCACAGATTAAATCATAGATTATTATCACAGATTAAAGAAAGGGGAACAGATTAACAGCTACTTATTTAGCTTTCGATTTGATTGCACTACTACAAGCATAACGAAATTAGTACGCTCGATACTATTTTAATTAACTGTAAATTATATTACGGAAATAAAATTAAGTTATGTTCTCAAAATGTCAGATGCATGAATCGACATCAAATCGATGAATAGGAACGGTCATCTTGTATTATTTCCTCCCATTTCCTTCCATCATAATTCCTCGTCGATATCGGTAATTCCGGTTCTATTTCCTTTGCCAACTGATTCGATACTTCTGAACAATGGATTAAGTTTTGTTAGGTAGCTTCACCAGGATTGTCAATTAATATCTGTCACTACTCACGAATATCATCAAACAACGCATTGACTATAATAAAATCTACGTAACAGTGATACATAGCATTAGTTACTATTGTTTGAAAATGCTGATTTTTTGTTTTAAATGTTAGTCACTTAAAACAAAAAAATCTTGTAAAATTATTTGTTCTGTTCATAATCGTTGTAGGATATACTATAATCTGATAGCGCGGCCACGCTATCGTCAAGTCTTAGTCTTTATATTATTTTATTTTTAAATTAATTCCTATTAATTTAAAAATAAAATAATATAAAGTATTAAAATTAATAAAAAATATAAAGTATTAAAATATATTAAAATTAATTAAACTACGAGCTACGCGTACGCCTCGCCGTGTAATTACACACTGTCACGCGCATTTGTGTAACGTAACTACGCTTTACCATGTAAGGCGAGCTGTCGCGGTGTGTGATGAGTGCGTAGCTACACATTACAGTGCATGCATAAAAAACCGGACTCAGTTTTTGTTTGACAAAGATCTGTCAGTCATTTTTTATTTGGTCTGAGTATACGTTACGTTCATACGCTAGAGGAATCTTCATTCTCATTCGTACCCCTCTTCATACAGCCCGAAGAGTCGTGTTAACGAAGGTGTTTAATATTCGATATCGGTGTAACAGCAGCCCCAGGCTTGTCTGCAGAGTAAGGGCTAAATGCATGTTTGGTTTCTTGTCGGATTGCCCGCCTGGCGCTGCAGTCTGTTTGCCCAAGGTGCTCGGGCTCCGGAGTGAGGATAGATTGCGAATAATTCACTTAACTAATGTGTGCATAACCTATATTCTACACTCATATAACGTATTGAGCTGGGACTATATGCTCCGAATTCCGGAACGCCGGTGAAAACTCAGAGCAATAAAATTAGAACTGGACGAATACAATAGAGTTTTATCACATTGTCTGGTCATTATGAATATTGTTGTATGTACTACGTGACCGTAGGGAAATTTGATATTAAAGCTACATAAGACGAGGCGTGGTGAGGGAAACAAAAAATCTACACGTTAAGTGCAGAAACCTTTGCTAATAATAATTGATCCAAATAATAAATCTGATTATTAAAAATTGTTTAAACTGAAGTTTATTTTAAGTTTTATAACCATAGGTTAAAGCTTCTATAGAACATAGAAATGTTGTGATTTTTCTTGTGTTAGATATACTTGTGTTAGGTATTTTAATTTGACTTTTATCAAGTTCATGTTTCATGTGCTTTTTCAATATAGGTTTAATGTCAAAAATAAAAAATTAAAATGTTTTTTTTTGTTACTCTGCTCATAGGTGATCGACATTATGTATATTGCCTGGACAATTTAATTAATTGAATAGTTATTATCAAAGTGCCCTTTCTTATTGGTCATTTTTTACAACGCCCGGGCATTATGTATAATGACCCATTTACCACTTGGTCCATGACGTATATTATAATTTGATATGATTTAATACCCGTATAACAAAAGAGTTTGAAGCGACCATTCGTAAAAATTATTCACGTGTGTGGCACCTAAGTATACCTTTTCTTTTTATTTATTTTTTTTTCTCGCAGGGGAAAGGTCATTATGCCCTCCCCGCGATGGGTGTCCCGGGAATATGTGGGAGTCCCGGCGCTGACGTTGGTTTACCCGCTAAAACCGTACCTGCGGATTGCCATCAGCCGCTATGAAAGGGAGTGTCCCGGATCTGTCTAACACAGGACACTCCCCACCGGATCGGCCGGTCTTCCTCATGAGCGACCGGACTACCAACTAGAATAGGGGGCACTCCGACAATCTGAAGCGCCCCCTCGACGCCGGGACACCTAGGTATACCCTGCACACACTATGATATTGACCAAAAGTTGACTAGTGTCTATACAGCCCGACCCATTCACAAAGATCGCCCTTCGCGGCGCCTCCGACCTTCAGACCTTTCTCACGGGGGTGCCTCAACTACGAGAACTGGTTTAGTACGAGATGTTATATAGACTAGACTCATCACTGTAACCGCAGTAAACATCAACCTCCTTACTAGTTAAAATATTTACAGTGGACAGGCTATACAATGTTTTGTTATTGTGTTTTATGTTGGAAATATCGCTTGACAGACAAGGATAAACCATTGTCTAGCTTATCCATTGTGTAAATATGTTTATTAGTAGGTAAGGTTAGTAGGGGGTTAATATTTAATGTTTACAGTGCTGTAGGATTAGACTTTAATATATTGGTCAAGCTTAGACTGGTAGTTTATATAAAAAATGGTAAAAACTATAACCCAACTACGAAAACTATATAGCCTATGTTACCCGGGCTATTATTACGAATCTACTTACACCTAATTTATTAAAATCCAATCAGTAGTTTAGGCGCTTCGGTAGAACAAATATACATACATAGACTGCCAAAATCATTACCCTTTCTTTTGGCTTCGCCGTAGTCGGGTAAAATAATAATAATAATAATAATAATAATAATAATAAACATTTATTTTACATGATGACACATTACACCACAAATAAAACAAAGACTTACATACAAAAGTCATAAAAACAGGACAGAAAAACAACCCAAAACATAAAAATGACGTACCATGAGTAGGAGTAGGTACGCAAGAGATACTATTATGGATAGGAAGGTAGTGTAATGTCTAACTGTCAAAAAGGAGACCGTTAATATACAAAATAGCGATCGTTACTTCAAGCATCCATTTGTTTTGCGATTTCAGTGTATTTTTTTCTAAGAAAGTTATAAAATAAATTATTCATTAATGTAAAATGAGACCCTTTTGATGTTTGTACGTCATAAACAAAATTATTGATTTAGTTTTATTTAACGTAAGGTAACCAAAACATGTAATATTCAAACGCTTGTAGTTCAGGTTTTTTTGCGACTTGCGACCCCCCAAGTGGGGGGGTGTTTTGTCGATCAAATTGTACCTACTATCTCTTTATTTAGTTTAAAACTCTTTGCCTCAAGACGACACATACCGTGTGTAATATGTATGAATTGTATGTATTTATATATTTATTCAATCCTCCATTTATAATATCTTGTTTTTATCACACATCGTTGCGTTTCCACATCAATGAGTCGTGCGAGATTTTATTTCGTTTAATTAAAATGCTCACTGGTTTGGCCATATTGTAATAATATTTTCGTCACTAAAATAAACGAATTGTTAAAAATAATATCAGCCTTTTCGCCCTATGGCTGACCGTTGAAAGAACAGGTATTAAAATACAATCATTGACAACCGAAGTCTCAAAAACTATTTCAAGTTAAGCCGCCGTTAAATTACAGGTCTGTTCCTGTCGTAATTAGAATTAATATATTATTGAAGTGAAACTTGAAACTTCTATATAGACGGGGGGGTATTACGATTTTTCTGTCACGAGAAAGCGTTACGGCTTGTCAGGTTTTTTCTTTCGTCGTGTAATACAAATAAGATATAAGTTAAGATAATTTCAAACACTAATGTCAGATACGCGTAACGTAGTTACGTACGCGCTTTGATTTTGCGATGTCGACCAATTGGTCTCGGGTTCGAGTCTCGGTCATACGAAACATTTTTATTCTTTTTATTTCTATTTATATATTTTTTTTCTCGCACTACTAATAACTAAACTGCGAGCAATGCCATTCATTGCAGGTACTAGAGTATAGTATTGTTAAAAGCTGTATGTATAGTTACCTAAATACTGTTTTCACTTCTATCGCCAGTCCCTATAACTGCCAATTTTTTTATACTGTGGCCATAGCCCTTCAGTTAGAAAAAGTCAGCTCGACTCTCGATACCTTGATCTCACAGAAAATCGATGTGAAATAACGTCAGACGATCCGTCTGACTTGTCTGCCAGTTCTTTACCTTAAGAACACTATTCTCTGTTCAGGGGGTACGCAGGATTACGTTACGAATACGTTGATGTCAAATGTTCCTGCTAAGCCATCTGATCCGTCCATTTTATCGTAATATAAATTTAGAAAGATGAAATTCGACCAAATTAAAATGTCATTGTATTTCCTTTGTGCACATCTGGTAATCTATATCCTACTAATATTATAAATGTGAAAGTTTGTGAGAATGGATGGACGTTTATTATTCTTCCACGCAAAAACTACTTAACTGATTTCGATGAAATTAAGTTAGGGTAGTAGTTTGGGCTCTGGAATAAAACATAGGCTACTTTTTATCCGGAAATAGTACAGTGTTGCCTTGGGTTACTGTATTTGCGCGGGCGGAGCAGCGGCCAATAGCTAGTATTATATAAAAGGCAAAGCTGATTGACTGAGGTACCAACGCACAGGCCAAACCCTTAATTGAGACTAGAAATTTGTAATTTCGCACACGTATTTCTCATATGACGTAGGCATCCACTGAGAAAGGATTTTTCAAAATTCAAGGGGGTAAAATAGGGGATAAAAGTTTGTACGAGACTTTTTATTCCTTGGACATATTTGCTCATGCTCATGATTCATACCAAATGTATTTTGCACATGCAAAATACATTTGGTATGAATTGAGCACGGGAAAAATAACGAGTTTCAACATTTACTGTTATGTATGTATGTGCTACTACATAATAAGTGACGTAAATGGTAGCATTATAGCGAGCTATTGTTTCCTGTGTTTACTTTTTGACTAAATTGGAACAAAAAGGTTGAATACATAGATATTACCTAAAATCTAGCACAAAGCGACGAAAATCCTCGCATGGTACGTTTTCTGAAACATCTGTCGGTGCATATGGAAGCTCCCCTTTGTGAGCAAGTTTTAATTGCTGACTCCAATTTCAATTTGGAATCTAGACTGCTGTGTACCTAGTATTAGTTCTAACTGGGAATTTGCTGTTTTGGAGTGACATTCTAAAGGTTTGTCTGACAAAAACGATATACCTGGATTACTTGGTCCTGAATAGTTCTGAGTAGAACTTCAAGCATATACCAATCCTGTAAGTAATACCCTAATAGGGTAGGTCATCTCTGATGACCTATCATGACATGTCTTATAATAATAATAATAACTAACTTGGGCCTTTTCATCCGTTATTGGATGATTTATATAGTAAGTAGCTCCGAACGAAGTAACCACTCTTGAAATACTGTAGTGCCTGGGACAGTTGGCTTTAAATGTCGTATGGTTGCCCAAGCCTATACGGCATTCTCATAACATATTCAGCCTAGTCCAGAGGAATGACTGGTCAATGCGTCTGGGGCCAACCATGTGCGGGTTTCCTCGCGATGTTTTCCTTCACCGTTAGAGCGTCCGTATAATGTACTTAAGATCTGAATTCATCTGTCACATTGGTACACGCCACAGCCTGGGAATCGAACCTGCACTCTCTCACGTGCGAATCAAACGGTCCACCCACTAGGCCACGGAGCTCTTAATAATAATAATATGGTTTATTTGCAAAATGTAGTAGAATAAACTGATACAGTTTGATAGCATTTTGTCGAAATTTTCTCGACGTGCAAATGTTGTTGGTTATTTGTTTGTTCGGTCAACATTAGTAAGTCAAAAATTTTACATCATAATTATTACTAAGTACTATTACAAAATACTAATACCATTATATCTAATTAATCAATACATTATTATTTAGAGGTCAATTTAACATGATATTATAACATAATACATTTTTAATGAATTCATAAAATTTTAAAATAGTTACATAAAATTATAAATTAACACTGATATCATTTCATCTTTAAATGTTACTTTAGTAATTTGTTATAATATGAAAGGATATATTTAATATTCATAAGCCATACTTTTATTCATTTTGTCTGTCTTCAAAGTACGAGGGCGGGTCAATAAGTTCGTGGCTTTTGGAATAAAACACAGATTTTTTGATAAATAAATCATTTTATTTTTCAACGTAGTCCCCCTTGAGCTCTATACACTTTGTCCAACGCTTCTCCAATTTTTTTATCCCTTCCAAAAAATATGATTTGTCGAGGTCCTCAAAATAGGCCTTTGTTTGCGAGATGACTTCATCATTGGCGTCAAATCTTTTTCCACCGAGCCATTTTTTCAGGTTTGGGAACAAGAAGTAGTCACTCGGAGCCAAATCTGGAGAATAGGGTGGATGTGGGAGCAATTCATTGCCCAATTCATGGATTTTTGCCATGGCAACTGCACATGTGTGCACCCTTGCATTGTCTTGGTGAAAAAGAACTTTTTTCTTGGCCAAATGAGGTCGGTTTTTTTTCAAATCCTCATTGAAGCGGTCCAATAAGTTGGCATAATATTCCCCATTAATTGTTCTTCCCTTTTAAAGATAGTCAATGTGGATTATCCCACGTGCATCCCAAAAAACAGTCGCCATAACTTTATTGGCTGACAAACCTACCTTTGCCTTCTTTGGCGCCGATTCACCCTTAGAAACCCACTGTTTTGACTGTTGTTTGGTCTCTGGTGTGTTGTGATGGATCCATGTTTCGTCCACGGTTACAAAACGGCGCAAAAACTCCTCCATATTGTGATTAAACAACGCCAAAGCTTCCTGTGAAGTTGTTACACGATTGCGTTTGTGGTCGACTGTGAGCAAACGCGGCACCCATCTTGCGGAAAGCTTTCTCATGCCCAAGTGATCATTCAAAATTGAAACCACTGAGCCATGCGAGATGCCTATGGCTTTCACAATTTCTTGCACTTTCAATCTTCGGTCGGCCAACACCATATCGTGAATTTTTTCGATTGTTTCGGGTGTAGAGACCTCAACTGGGCGTCCAGGACGTTCGGCATCTTCAGTGCTTGTACGGCCACAACGAAATTCAGTAAACCACTTTTTTACCATTGAAATCGATGGTGCAGAGTCCCCATAGTATTTATCAAGCTTAGCCTTGGTCTCGGTAATGGTTTTTTTTCGCAAAAAATAATGCTTAATAAGCACACGAAATTCACTTTTTTCCATTGTTTCCTTAAGTTACTGGATAGTCTGATAAAGATAGCTGTAAAACACAAACTAACTGACGCAGCAAGTTCAAATTTTGATAGGAGTCAACTGACAGATGCCTGTTGACAGGAGTAGTGTTGCTTTTTCAGTAAGGAGTTTAGAAATTCAAAAAGTCACGGACTTATTGACCCGCCTTAGTATTCTTTATTTGAGTTAAAAGATTTTTGTAATAGAAGATTAGGATTTGTAATAGCCCATTTTTGAATGTATTGTATATTAATATATCTTTTATATTTTTGGTAACATATTATACATCTTTATTGACATACAAAATTAATTTCTACGATATATTTCAAAATTTTGTTTAGGTACCCAAATTGTATTTGTATGTCTACTTGTTCCATGGTTACGTCTTGATTGGTTGGGAATAGATGTTTGTACTTTCGAACAAATAGACAGAACTGAAATATATAAAGACATGGGTCTGGAAGTATTTTAATTTTTTAAAATAGGGGCTTACGATGATCTAGGTAACCAGCTGCTGCTCAGGTATAATCTGACATAGATCGTTTGCATTTTTGACGCGATAACGTCTTATAAATCGATGGAGCCGGCTGCACGCACGAAAAAACATGACTCATGCGTTACCTGTTACCCGTTATCGTTACCAAGTACCGTTACCAAGTTCCAGCGTTAGCTCGCATTGCCTTTACCTCATTATTATTATTATTATTATTGTTGTTGTTGACGTTGTCACGTTCAACTATCGTCAGTAAACCGACTTTACAGACAATCGGTATGTTTTTTTAAACAATAAACGCTTTTGAGACATCAGAAGAATTTCCCTAGAGTATAATCCCATATTTCAGTATCGCTGCCACATAACCGTGATATGCCATTAATGCTGTATTAACAGAAGTTATAGTTTTAATTCTCCTTAATGCTAATATAAACCTTTTTAATTTATAACACACATTCCCAACGTGTTCTCTCCACTTAATACCACTGTCGATAGTAAACCCTAAAAGTTTGCTGTAGTAACACTGTATTGGGTCTAAATCATGATTATGATTATCAATATTGTTGTTAAATTTAATAACTTTGGTTTTATTTAAATATGTATCTTGGTTCGGTTTCAAAATTTAAGGATTGACAGTTGCCACCGATTTAGGCTGGAACTTGAGGGGACTATATTGCCCGGAATCCGGAAGGCGAGAAAAAATTCAGAGCAAAAAAAATATAACTCTGGACTAATACAATAGAGTTGAAAATCGACCACATTTGTGGTTGTCAGATTTGACATCGATCTTTGATTTGACGCTTGTGTGTTCGATTTTAAGCTCTACTGTATTAGCGCAGAGTTCTATTTTCGGTGCTCTGAATTTTCGCCGGCCTTACGGGTCCCGGACGATATAGTCCCAGCCATGACCCCCAAGTTTCGTCTATCGGAAAGCTCGGGTTTCGAATAAATAGCCTACTGCCCAATGGTCCCCCGATAGGAGATCAGTACCATACATATTACATAGTACTAATTAATTATTGTTTATTGGTGTTGAGGTGTATATTCGATTCCTTCGACTTTACACCTGTCCCTTTAGCCAAGATACCATCGCTTATTACGATGACGAAGTTAGAAATCAAAAATTTATGGTATTGACGTATTGGGCGCTATGTCATTTAGCGAACGTTATGTCAATCCCTTAAATTTTCATTTACGAAGTTCTTCATTGTAATTATTACATTGGCATTGTTGGATTAGATATCAGATCTATAAAGCCATTACCTACATACATAAAATACGTTAAAATAAATATCTGTGTGTGAGGTGAGGTGTGTTCTATATTTCTTTCCCTCATTACCCAGATTTCACATCTTCATTTCCACGAAAATAGGAGATGAACAAATGCTCAATGTTATCATTTAATAACGGCCGTGTCCGCCATCTTGGGGCTTGTCATTTTCGCGCGTTTTTTTTTTCAGAGACGTTTTGTGGAAGACACTTATTTAAACTCGTAAATCGTTCGTATAGCAATTTCCTTTTTAACTCGCGTGTCCTGTGAAGTCCTGCAAAGTGCTAATGTCGATAGAAATTACGAATGTAGTTATTTGTATTTTGTAGCAAATTCGTTTGATGTTGAATTTTTAAAAATTCTGTAACTCCATATTTTAAATATATACAATAAATAATATTTTATACTTAGCGACGTCTTCCTTAGTGTGGCATACGGATTATTTTGTTGTGTTTTGTACTACCTATACACTTTAAAGTTTCGATAAAAAGATGAGTAATTAACTACAAGTAACAAGAGTATATTAAGGGAGCCGACCTAAGAAAGTCGGCCTATTGTCGTTTCAGACTGCAGCGATAGCGGAAATACTATCGCAAAAGCACATGAGAGTTGAGACTGAGTCGTCTTGAATGGACGTTAATATTAGGTATGTAAACTGTGTCGATAAAATCGCGTATCGACAATAAGCACATCACTACTGCAAGCGCGAAAACGGAAATGAAAGCAAGTTACCTATTGTGCCTACTGGATCACATCTGGTGGTGTCGGGTCGGGAAATATTGCGTGTGTTGACACGGAAAGTGTTAGTCATACAAATATTATGGAATTGACACATAAATTGTGGGATACATTTTTACCCGTAGGATCTTTGACTAAGAACAAAATTAATTAACTGTTAGTATTTTGATAGTCAAAAATGCATTAGAACATCACTATGAGTGGGAGTAATGAAACCAGACCATACCAGTAACCAGAGTATAAATAACCAATAGCCGAAACTAGTGCTGCCCCTATCAATAGGTTACTTGACTCATACTTAATTTCATACATTGAATGAGTATTTCCTTTAGTACTTGGCTTAGGAAAACGTAATATAGCGAAATCATGATATAAAAGAACAAGATGGATAAATAAACTTAATTTGAAAAAAAATGTATTTTTAATTTGAACTGACGAAAACACTATTATCTGTGCATTGTGCTTTCGGACATAATGTGACGTCTTAGTAATAGTAAACAATTAAACGTCACTTGTCAATAATGTCATAGCTGTCAACCGTGCATCGTGCACTGAACTGTCAAGCGATTGTTTACTATTAGTATGACGTCAGAGAACAGATTAACTATCGACAAACATGGCGGGAGGCCTTATCGGCTGTTTTTAAAAAGCGTATTTTTGTGGAGTTTTATGGTTTTAAAATGATATTCTATTATTTTTTTGGGGTAACGAAACAATTATTAATCGTTTAGGATAAAAAAAAAAAGGGTCAAGTAGCCTATTAAGTACAATTGCAGTATCCATACCTACAAAAGAGCGTATTTCATTGGTGCAATACATCACTATTTGTCGACAGACCCGGTTAAAGCCGACCTGGAACTATTGTACTGCCGCAATTAATCTTAGGGCCCGAAAGTAAAAGAATCTAACGACGGTGATTTTTTATCTGTAACGGTAATCGGTGTGCGAAGTGAAAGGACTACGGTTGTCTCTTTCTAAAGTCACGATACACGTGCTGCTAAGTTGTAACAAAGGATGACCAATTTTTCAATTTATAAAGGGTTTAAAGTCTATTTAAGTAAATGATATATTATTTATTTATTCAAATTATAGCTTAAATTATTAAAGACTAGCTTTTACCCGTGGCTCCGCCTGCCTAAATACAGTATGCCACGGGTAAACAGTATCTTTCCGGGATAAAATGTGTAAATCCAGAGCTTAAACTACTACTATGCCACATCAAAATCCGTTCAGTAGTTTTTGCGTGAAAGAGTATCAAACATCCAGATCCATCCATCCATCCTAACAACCTTTCACATTTATAATAGTTGAAGGATTATAATAGGAGTAGCACGAGCTGTCCATATTTTGTAGCTCAGTTTTCACTTATCAGTCAGTAAATAATTATAATATAACTTGTGTATGAGTTTTTAGAATTACTTTATCTAAAAAGCTTTATCATCTAACAGAGATCTATATCTTGGAAACGGATTAGGTGTCACTTGGCACTTACAAAAGTAGTTGAAAAGGTTGACTTGTCAAATTGACATTTACAGAATTGCGTACCGGGTACTAGGAGAGCAGTAGTCACTAAAAGGTCGCGAACAATGACCACCACGTAAATGTCAAGCATACATTACCTTGTGGACAATGGACAAAATTTAATTGAGACCATTCTTTTCTTCACAATCTTTCATTGAGATGCTTCGGTGTGTTATGTTTTGGTGTTGTCTAATTTTTTTTTTATGAAATGGACCAGGTCAAGAGCAGACGGATGGTAAGCGATTACCGCCGCTCATGACATTCGTAACACCCGAGAAGTTACACTTGTAACTCCTCTGGTGTTGCGCCTGGTCCTCAAGTTCCGCAAGCCCCCTTGGACCTCCGGTGACCTCTCACTCGCCATTTTCTGTGCGGCCGTGGTATCCGGTCGAGCGGGCCCATTCATGCCGAAGCATGGGTCTCCAACTTCGGACTAAGAGGGGCGGGCATACTTTGTTTATTTGCTCCTTTCCAATTTCATTAAAAAATCCCACCTTACCTACTTTTAGGTCACACACATTTAAGCATTTAATGAAGTGAAGATAATGATTCAGGAAACAGGATAGATGAATCTTATTTAGATCTGTTAGAGGAGTCAGTTTACACCGCGAAGATACGCAACGCTGCATTATTAAGATAGCTATTCAAAATTTAACTCTATTGACTACACAAACAGATGTTCCACGTTTTATAGGTCATGTATATATAGTGTTTATTGTGTGTTCAATTTGGCTAATTTTGGTCTTGAAATTATTGTGGTAGTTCAGGGAAGGTTTAAACGGTGAGAGATATTAGGACAATTTTGGACAAAAATTGATTTACAGTTAAGACAAAACAACATGCGTCGGGCAGCTAGTCTTAAATATATGCGTATTGGCGTAGTATAAAAGTATTAAATATACTTCCTGTTACACAATACATGTTCTTCGGTTACTTAGCACGGGGCCAGATTGACGTGGTGTGGAGCGTTCATAGATTTAAGAAATGATCTGTGCTACATTTTAAATAGTGCATAAGTAAATTTTGATAATTTTATTTTTATGTTTTCTATGCGAGTCTTCCAGTTTACGTGTCTACGTTACGTGCTATCTTAAAAATGAAGCGCCGCGTAGCGTATCGTTCCGTTTGGGTGTAAATTGACGCCAATTCCTACGCGTAAACTATTAACCTGCTTAGCTGCCTCCTCGTTATGCAATTGCCTATTGAAATAAAATAAATGTTTTTTGCGTTTGTTCCTAGTCCTTGTATGGATATAATGAGGCTGTCATGTTAAGTCCCTAGGGATTTGTAAATGATTTCCGGGATCGCAGCCTGCGGGCAACACTAGATAGCTCTGTCCCCCTCGCACTCACGGCGAAGGTAACTCACGCGCATCTCGGGATCATGACCTTTCGGTGCACCGACTTTGTACTTTTCGTTAACGCATTAAAGTCCATAATCGAATGAGCGACGGTCTAAGATTTAGCGTTATTTATGTTGGTCGTGACTCTGCCTAGTGTTGCGTTGAAAGGAGATAGGCGATTTTCTGTACACATCTACTACGTAGCATTTCCAACTTTGTCACTTACGATTTAAGGTTCTATTTCCACTGAGTAAAGTGTGGGTAGCGCCTCAAGCTATTGCAGTATTGAGCAATGCTCCGAGATACATTTGGTATCTATATCTCCATCTATCATAATAATTCGTCTTGACTCCTCTAGAATTCTAATGCTATTTCGAAATTATTAACACTTAGATACGTATTAAACTGCATCTTGCTTAGATTTAGTTGAAAACAATGCTCCAGGCACCATACACATGGTTAACCAATAGTTAAAGTTTCGATAAGGTATATACTAGCTTTTTCCCGCGGCTCCGCCCGCTTTTTCGGGATTAAAAGTAGCCTATGTGTTAATCCAGAGCTCAAACTACTGCCATAACAAATTTCATCAAAATATCTACGCTAGTTACGATTTCGCTTAGTTTTCTGTATAAATGCACGCGTAGCCGCCGTAGAAATGGGTTTTGACTACAACAGAATAGAGATACTGACAGATTGTGTAGACAAAATGACAGATTACCTGTATCAATTTGTCGTTTCGTCTACTCATCCAGAAGGAAAGAAAACATTTCTACGGTGGTCGTGCTACATGTGCTGCCGAATTATGGAACCTTTTTGGGGCTGGGTGGACAAGTAGCAGTTAAAACAGCGGTCTGGAAAACTGAGTGAAATGCATTGTATAAATATAGGTTATAATCTTAGCCACAATATCGAAACTATATACCGAATGTTTCTTATTATATAATGTAAAACACAATGTGAATTTTTATACGCACACTTCAAAAAACCAAAAAAATAAAAATTCTATAAATACATCTCGATATATGATCTGAATTGATCTGGGGGCCCAGCGGGAACATTCGATAGCGGCGTAAGTGTAGCTTTATCGAATGAAATTTGTATGGGCGCTGTCATGACAGCGTTTTTTTGCACATTTTCGTACAATTGTCATTCGATAACGTTACGTTTACGCCGCTGTCGAATGTTCCTGCTAGGCCCACTGAAGTTGAATCTTATTAATTCAACAACCTGTTTATATTCGACCTAACCCTACACAACCTTAACCTCAGTCCCTAGACTAGATCTCACGTATTCTAATCTCGGCGTGGGAACTCGCTAGCGCTTCAAAGGGATTCCAGCTGAAGGCCCATTAGAAGGGCTCGTTGATAACCTGATCAGATGATCGGATTAAGCTAATTATGTTGATTTATTGTATCAGGGCACAACACGGTGTAGCACTTTTGAACCTTATTGCCATAGCAACAACGTCGAAAGTAAAATTTATCAATTACTACTTTTGCCCGCGGCTTTGCCCGCGTGGAATAGTGTTTCTTGGAGAAAAAACTTCTTCAGCAAATAACTTGGGAGGCCGGTAGCGCCGCGCGTTGTACTATGTCCCTGCATTTTAAATCTGTAATATCTTCGAAAATATTCATTTAAATTACATACTGTAAAAGGCCATATTGATATATATTAAATGCACAATGTATTTAAAGTACTTCATTGGATAAGGAATAATGCTGTATTGCTTAAAATCGCTTCGTAAATAAGCCATTATTTCTCGTAAAAAGTAAAGGATAAAAAATGGTTATTGTGGGTTATGCCTAAGAGATAGACATATACCATCGCTACATTTTTGTAGACCTTTTTAAGGTATACAATATATTATTTTGATCTATCTCGTAGGGTTCAGCTAGCGTTTGCAATGTAAGCGCAAAAAAGTGTGTTTATTTACGATATTAGAAACCTCTAAAATTATCAGTGTTTCTCTACTATTTTATGCATGTTATATAGGTACATAAAAACCTTCCTCTTGAATTATTATATCTACACTGGCGGACACATAAACTGCATCATAGTGCAAGATAACTTTCAATGAAATATAATTAGTGAATATATATAATGCTAAGACTGGTTCTTAATCTGATAAAAAAATCAATTCATTCATTCTCACTAAAAGAATCAAATTAATCCTTTTGCAGCTTTTTGGAATGAAACAGTGAATAGAACAAAACGGCTTTATTATGAAAATTTTACAATACTAAGGAAATAAAAAGTTTTATTTGTTTTCAATAAGGTTTATTACCTCCTCTTGCCCTAATAACTGATTCAAGTCGCTTTCGCATCAACCTGATCAGGCTTTTTAAAAGATCTTGTGGAGTATTGTCCCATACTTGTGACAATGCAACTCTGAGCTCCGCAATCGTTGTTGGGACCGGATTTCTTGTAAATACAGCTCTTTTTAGGTTGTCCCACACGTGTTCTATCGGATTGAGGTCCGGGCTACGCACTGGCCAATCCATGAAACGAATCTCATCCTGAGTAAAGTATTGCTCAACTTGTCTCGCTGCGTGCGGACGAGCATTATCCTGCATCAGAATTAAGTTGTCGCCTATAAATCCGCTAAAAGGTACCACATGAGGGTCCAATATCTTCGTTATATAGCGATGTGATGTTAAACCACGGTTACCACGGCCATGTGTGTCTGCGTCAATAAATATAAGTTCAGTTCGAGCATCCGTCGATAACTATACAAGATCCGCCTCCAAATGGAACGCTCTCCTCAATGCAATTTTGAGCATATCGCTCTCCTCGTCTACGGTAGACTAGTCTGCGACCATCAGCACCGTACAAACTAATCCTACACTGATCAGTGAATAATACGGAAGCCCATTGCTCTTCAGTCCAATTTAAGTGTTCACGAGCAAATCTTAGTCGAGCTTGCCTCTGAGCTGCAGACAATTTTGGTCAATTTGCGTCTGTCAATCTGAAAGGTGTGATATCACGCTCTTTTAGCCTTCTTCTTATGGTTCGTGCACTAACTGCTACGTCACGTACCTGGTGGAGCTCATTTTTAATGCTTATAGACGTTAAAAACCGATTTCGCAAGGAAGTTGTCACAATAAACCGGTCGTCACGAGACGTTGTCACCCGGGTTCTGCCGGTTCCACGTCTTCTTTTGAATGAACTGTCTCCATAAACCTTCTGTAAACTCGGGAAACCGTAGACTGGTTTACATTTAAATCTGCAGCAATTGTTCGTTGTTCTAGGCCTTGCTGCACTAGAGCAACAATTTGTGCGACTTTTTCGGACGATTCGTGAGAGAAAAACATGTTTAAAATGAAATCAGACTAGCAATTAAACAATTAGTAACAATAATTCAACATGTAACAAAACAAAAAAAAAAACCATCAATCACAACATTAACGTAACAACGAGTTAATCTTTAGTAAATTAACAAGATTTCTTCTATAGAATATTTTATTTCTTTTGTGACAGTACCATATTTAAATTTGATTTCGTTTTTGTGTTTATAAACCAGCCTTTATTTTCCAATACTAATAAATGTAAAAAGTTTGCATATTTCGTAGTAAAATTTGATTGAATGTGTTCTTGCACTATGATGCAGTTTATGTGTCCGCCTGTATATAAAAACCATACTAACCGAAAAACCCGCGAACAGACAGAAAAAGTGACATTGTTTTATACTATGTAGTGAATCAATAGATAAAACATTTACGCACTCCAAAATTAGCTTAATTTAAATGATAATAGCTAAATAATCACTATTACCCACCACTAACGTCCCCACTAGACGACCTCTGTGGCTCAGTGGTTGAGCACGTCGCGTCGTTGCTCGTAAAGTAAAGTATAATAATAATCTCTTAAATATATAATAACTTATACCTCTTCATATCTTATTTCTATCTTAAATATATAATACTATACTATCTATACGAATATCATAAAGAGGAAAGGTTTGTTTGTTTGTTCGCCTTGAATAGGCTCCGAAACTACTTTGACGCCGATTCTGGCGAAGTTAGGCTACTTTTAATACCGGCAGGACAGGTCCAGCCTAGTGCAGGCACCAAAGAAACTCAAAATGAAACCGATTTGTATTGCACTGTTCATATTATGTGTACAGAATTACAGATGCTAAACTTTTAATAAAGTATTGTATTCCTAATTAACTCCCAACATTAAAAACTATAGTCTCCTAATTAGAAACATTAAAAACTCAATGTAATGTAAGCTAGTAATATAGTTAAATGATAAAATGTGCTTGTGCATGTGGACCTTGTTACTTTAGTAATAAGATCGAATTGAGCCTTGAGGTACACCGAGGTTGCCGGCAACCATACACGATTTATATTATGTCAATACTATGACCACGTTACTAATAAAACTATTTACACAACGGATAACTTAAACGACGTTGCTGTCTTTTTTTGATACGTTGGAAATGTCACATGATAGAAAAAGATAGCAACGTTGTTTAAGTTATCCGTTGTGTTAATATTTTTATTAGTAAGGGGGTTAGAATACCTGGATACACGTATTTTGTATGTATCTATAATCTACGTTATTTTTAGGACTTCACAATCTACGGATAAGTGCGTGTCAGGTAGCTTATTTGCATGTTTTGTCTCTGTCTCTCGATTTAGAGTAAGCAGCGACAAAACTTCCGAATAAGCTATCCGACACTTATTAGAAAATTGTGAAACAGGCCCTTAGTGTGATGACGGCCTCTTTGGCTCAGTGGTTAGCGCATTGGTGCTGAAGCCGGAGGTCGCGGGTTCGAATCCCTCCATGGAACACAAAAAGTTATCTGTGTTCCTGGATGTGTATTAAATATGTGTATTATATAATAAAAATCTTAAATATAGTATAAAAGTATCCTACTAATATTAAAAATGTGAAAGTTTGTGAGGATGGATGGATGGATGAATGTTTGTTACTCTTTCACGCAAAAACTACTGAACGGGTTTTCATAAAATTTGGTATGATAGTAGTTTGGGACTGGAAACAGGATACTTTTTATCCTGAAAAAGTACAGTATTCCCGTGGGATACCAGATACTATATTTACAAACAGCAATTTCAATATATTTCCGTTGTCTAGCACCCGTAACACAAGTTCCTCGAGAACTTACCTCGGGACCAGATTGACGTGGTTTGAAGGCGTCCATAGATATTATTATTATTATTAGTGTAGACAAACATACGTAAACATATACTACTATAATATGTGTTTTTGAGAATAAATTCTTTTAACATAAACCACTATTTACGAGGGGTGACACAAAAACTCCTGTGTTGTCACAGTCCTGGACTTTAAACAAAGTTTGCCCGAAGGAAGGTCTCCGCGACGTCAGTCGCTTGTGCGTGTAGGGTGTCCACGCTGCGACCTGAAAACAGGAAATTATGTTTAATACAATATACCTATTCTTGTTATACAAACAATAGTTAATTTTTCAAAATGTGAGTATCACGTGTTATGCTCTAAGTCTGGTAACATATCATCCGGAAAAGGCCGGGGAAAATTCAGAGCACTGATAATAGAATTTTGCGCTGATACAATAGAATTGAAAATCGAAGTGTTGAGTGTCGATCTGTTATATTTGACATAATATATATATATATATATATATATATATATATATATATATATATATATATATATATATATATATATATATATATAGCCCCAGCCTCAAGCTTAAGACGAAACATCAAGGGCTAGAGAAATGAAAAATAGGTAAAACTATAACTTCAACTGAAAATATCTATTAAAAGTAGAAAAAATCAACGATTCTTAGTCCCCTGATTCATTCTCTAAAACTTACTAAGTACTTTTTTCATTAACAATTCAAAAAAGGCGTGAACTGTGTTCCTATGTTTTAATTTTTTTATATAATTTAGTCAAATTTGTTTTCTGGATGTTTGAACACAGCGGAAATTCTAGCCATTTTTTTTAAGTTTTTGAACGTCCATTTCTCTTTTCATAATTTATTTAAGAAAAAAAGGAAATCATAGGGATATGCTAATAGTATCCAGGGAGAAAACAGGGGACTACGTTTGCATGCTTTTCCATACATTGCGTGGCCCTTCTGTTTTCTCTTTAAAGACAGCCACAGACGAGAGGCCGATCGTTTCAGTTAGAACTGACGCCTGAACGGATTCGAGCCCATACACGGAAAAAATCGCATCCGACCCAACTGACGTCAGTTCGGCCTGAACGGATTCGAGCACACACACGACACGATTTAGCATCCGTTCAGGCCGAACTGAAGGCAGACCGGACCACGTATGGGCCCCTTAATAATTATTGCGATAACCTAACAGATTTAGTTCACTTCATAGACATTCATAATTAAGTCAGACAGTCATGACAGTCTCTGGTGTCAGTTCAATCCATCGGTCTGGCCAGGCTAAGACTGACGCCAGAATGATGGATTAAAACAAGGTTACACGCTCAGTCCAAGACTGCTAGCAGACTGATAAAACATACGTTAATCCATATTCATCATTTGAACAATGAAGATGACAGTCAACTTATAACAGTGACCTCAACCAGTGCTCAAGCATGGATATTTCAAAGAGAAAAAAAGTCTGTGCTATTATAATTATCGCTTTACCGTTAAAAAATGTAATAAGGAAGCAATGGATGAAAATCTGGTCTTGTTCCATTGCGATTCGGACGCACACTGACGCGAGAGTGATGCGAGCGGTTACACGATCAGTTTCGCGTCAGTCTGATGTCTTTCACAGCGGATCGATGAAAAAAACTCAAAATATGCAATCATTCTGGACCGTCGCTCAACTGAAAACTTAAGTAAAATGAATTACTTAAATTAATTGGCTTGATACGAGGGCGGGTCAATAAGTCCGTGACTTTTGGAATAAAACACAGATTTTTTGAAAAATGATTTGTCGAGGTCCTCAAAATAGGCCTTTGTTTGCGAGATGACTTCATCATTGGAGTCAAATCTTTTTCCACCGAGCCATTTTTTCAGGTTAGGGAACAAGAAGTAGTCACTCGGAGCCAAATCTTGAGAATAGGGTGGATGTGGGAGCAATTCATAGCCCAATTCATGGATTTTTGCCATGGCAACTGCACATGTGTGCACCCTTGCATTGTCTTAGTGAAAAAGAACTTTTTTCTTGGCCAAATGAGGTCTGTTTTTTTTCAAATCCTCATTGAAGCGGTCCAATAAGTTGGCATAATATTCCCCATTAATTGTTCTTCCCTTTTGAAGATAGTCAATGTGGATTATCCCACGTGCATCCCAAAAAACAGTCGCCATAACTTTATTGGCTGACAAACCCACCTTGGCCTTCTTTGGCGCCGATTCACCCTTAGAAACACACTGTTTTGACTGTTGTTTGGTCTCTGGTGTATTGTGATGGATCCATGTTTCGTCCACGGTTAAAAAACTCCTCCATATTGTGATTAAACAACTCTAAACCTTCCTGTGAAGTTGTTACACGATTGCGTTTGTGGTCGACTGTGAGCAAACGCGGCACCCATCTTGCGGAAAGCTTTCTCATGCCCAAGTGATCATTCAAAATTGAAACCACTGAGCCATGCGAGATGCCTATGGCTTCCACAATCTCTTGCACTTTCAATCTTCGGTCGGCCAACACCATATCGTGAATTTTTTCGATTGTTTCGGGTGTAGAGACCTCAACTGGGCGTCCAGGACGTTCGGCATCTTCAGTGCTTGTAAGGCCACAACGAAATTCAGTAAACCACTTTTTTACCATTGAAATCGATGGTGCAGAGTCCCCATAGTATTTATCAAGCTTAGCCTTGGTCTCGGTAATGGTTTTTTTTCGCAAAAAATAATGCTTAATAAGCACACGAAATTCACTTTTTTCCATTGTTTCCTTAAGTTACTGGATAGTCTGATAAAGATAGCTGTAAAACACAAACTAACTGACGCAGCAAGTTCAAATTTTGATAGGAGTCAACTGACTGATGCCTGTTGACAGGAGTAGTGTTGCTTTTTCAGTAAGGAGGTTAGAAATTCAAAAAGTCACGGACTTATTGACCCGCCTTAGTATCATGAACTGATTTTTGGAGTTTGGACCGACGGGTTTGAACGAGTTTGAAATTTATGAGAATACCATTTTGCAGTTTCAACATAATATCGGGACCACATCGTAACTGCATTATTGAAGGATTTCATTCGCACAAATTGACACGATCATTCTCCTTCATTCCGAGCACCCCGATGGACTGAACTGACATCAGAATGAGCGTGTAACCCTCGTCTTACACGCTCGCTAATTCCGTATGATTCTAATGCTGGGACTTTATGATTCGGAGTCTGAAATTCAGAGCACTGAAAATAAAACTCTGCGCTAATACAATAGAGTTGAAAATCGATCATATAGTCCCAGCCTAAGTTAACTTTGTTTAGGAATGTAAGTAAGTATTATCTTTTTTTATTAATGACCTATTTTATTAACAACTAGCATTAATTGCCCGCGACTTCACTTCGCCCGCGTGAAATTAGGTTTTAAATTTTCATTCCCTATTTTACCCACCCCCAGGGCTTAATTTAAGAAAACTCTGAAATCATTATTTTTTCCGTACTCAAGGAATAAAAAGTCTTATACAAACTTTTATCCCCTATTTTACCTCCTTGGGGATTGAATTTTGAAAAATCCTTACTTAGTGGATGCCTCCGTCATATGAGAAATACGTGTGCAAAATTTCAAATTTCTAGCCTTAAGGGTTCGGCCTGTACGTTGGTATATCAGACAATCAGCTTTGCCGTTTTTGGAACGAAGTTCCTTATGGAGCGTTGCGAATTGTATTGGGGCTAGACGGATTGAACTGGCACGACACTTTTTGCCACTCGAAATCACAATGTAATAACGACTATTAAGAATGATACAAAGAACGACCTTATCACCTTGACAATAATGTAGAATTTTGCAATTACACATTGTGACTATTATGACTGTTACATATTGTGACTAGCTAGCCGGGCCTTAGGTATGCGAGCGGTGGGACGGAAGAGAACTTGATGTTATTACTCAGTACGGAGCCGGACTTCGCGGCGGCAACACTGCGAGCAGCAAGCAACCCGCCCCCTCACCCCTGATCCTACCTAAGGCGCGGCCAACTAGTTCCGCGTGCACTATATATACTTAGTTCAACGATTTGTTTTGTATAATATAATATATTATATCTTTACAGATAAACAAAATTGAAGTGTCTGTTTGTAATTTCAAATTAACAGCTTTTATTTTCACTTAATGCATTTAAAAGTATGATCGGTACTCATAATAAAATATAAATTGTTAATATTATTCTGTCCGTCTGTCAGTCTGTGTGTTTGTTCCGGCTAATCTCTGTATATATATAGGCTTCAATTCTTCATTGAAGAAGTTATTATATATATATATATATATATTATAACTTCGTTTTTTTTATATGTATAGATAGGTAGATTACTTCATGTTACATTCAAATAGTTCCAAGCTAAAACTATTACAATGAATATTGCATTGTGGCAATTAAGTCGCATTGTAATTTGTACTCCATCATCGTACTAAACACGCTCTACCTAATTAGGAAACGTCCTAGAAAGAATATTACATGTAATATTCTATACTGTATAAGGTCATTAACTAGTGCATCTAAAATTGTAAAATCATTTTTAACTTGTGTGTAACTTGTAATAATTGTACATAATACTAAAAAACCGGCCAGTTGTGAGTTGAGACTCGCGCACGAAGGGATTCGTACAAAACGGCAAAAAGTAGGGTTTGTTGCTTATAGCATTATACAGAAATTAATACATCATCTATAATTTCACCTGTCTAGCTATCACGGTTCACGAGATACAGCCTAGTGACAGACAGACAGCCAGATGGACGGACAGCGAGTATCAGTGATAGGGTCCCGTTTTCACCCTTTGGTTACGTAACCTTAAAAAAAAGGATTGTGTGGTTTTATGAAACCACGGTAAAAGTGAAACTTAATAACAAAATAGCGTGGAGTACTGGCACAAATGAGTACTAGTCTATACACTACACGGTCAGCTGATGCGAACTATAGGCGCCGCCATATTGGCCTCGGCTGCTCTGACTAGCACCTTTCACTTTATCCCTACTCCGCGGCCGATCGTCACGCGACATGCAACACACAGACAGTTTGAGACGATGTAAAAAAAGTTTCACCTTAATTACAAAAAATATTTTTGCTAGTTAATTACGATACTACTAATAACTTTATTTGTTAACCGTTTTCTATAATTCTGTAATATTTACAAAATATCCTACTTTCTTATCAACATTGCTTTCCCTACCGAAGGTCTCGCTCAGATCGGGGATCGTGGAAAGTTTCTCTTTCGTTTTTTTTTAATTTACTGCGTTAAAAGCGGCGCTTAATTCAGTTAGTTCCACTATCTCGACCCTCAAGGGCCATGCCCACGTTGTGGTAGAATTTAATAAAAATAATATTTTTTTATTACCTTCTACTAGGAATGCATAAAATGCAGTAAATATGCAATAAATAGGAGTGCCTTAGAGGATGCAATAATTAATCTTAGATATATTGTTCTTCTAATAAATTTTAAATAGTTGTTTTTTAATTAACTTTCCCGTAAACATAATATAACATTATATGACCAATAAAAGCAAATTATGAATTATGACGATTGCATTTTTACTCGACTACGGCGAAGTCAAAAGGAAGAGTAATGATTTCGGCAGTCTATGTACGTACGTATGTAATGTATGTAATGATGTATGTATGTTTGTTCCACCGTAGCGCCTAAACTACTGATCCGATTTTAATGAATGAGATGTCAAAAGATTCGTAATAATAACCCGCGGGTAACATAGGCTACATAATTTCCGTAGTCGGACTATAAAAATTGTAGTTATTTTTCAAATAGTTAGTTTAGTAGAAAGTTATGCACATTAACTGTCTGCCTACAAATAAACACACATGTCGGCGTGTTCTAAAAATAATATAAAGAAATGTAGGCGACTCCGTCCGGTAGATAATGAGCCATGTTACAGAAGGATGATGCTTTGATGAAATACATTTTGTGTTCAGTCGGTGGGACGATTATTTCAAACTCCTTAAACTGTTTATTCAGTTTCGAGAGAAACAATATAGAAAATATAAACTACTAATAAAAAATTAACAATGTAAAAGTTTGTGAGGATGTTTGTGCCTCTTCATCGCGCAAAAACTACTCAACGGATTTTGATTAAATTTAGTATGGTGGGATCTGGATGTGTGTTACTGCATGAGCAGTATGGCAGACACGTAATGAACAGATGAAAAAAAATTCACGGTACCTACGTAGCCACCATATTTTGATTGATATGTGGAGATTGTGAAGTTAGGCCTAGTAGAGTTGAAGCGTGACGAGTCAGAAGCTTGGCTCTACATGAGATCCAATAAACTAGTCCAAGTCTAATAAACAAGTCGAAACTCCAAACTCACATCGAAAAGTCGCGCGAGGAATTTTGTGCCAAGTCGGCTCTAGAGTATGAAGCAGGCGAGAGCTCTGTGTTCCCATTCATGTTGTTCGGGACTTTCCGGCAAATCTGGACGGACCATTACGTTCTAGTTTTACAAAACGCGCATCGTGTGCGGCGTTACGCGTTACTTTATGGCGTGACAGATGGTGGACGGGAAACGTGACTAATCGCGTCTGTACGCTTTTTTTTAGTTTCGTTTAATTGTTGTATATTATGTTATATCGAACGGTTGAAAGACGGTTAACGGTTAAAGGTTAAGTTTACTGGTAATTGCTTTCTGATCGTAGCGATTGCAAGCATTCCACTGAGAATTGTTTGCGATAAAAACATTTCAAGATACGAAATAGAAAAAGAATGTGGCAGCTCACTGCTCAGCGCATGTGCCGTGTAGGTATGATTGATGTCATATGAAACGTGTATCTTTTTGTGTAATGAATAAAGTTCAATTTTGAATAGCTATCTTCAATATGCAGCGCCGCGTAGCGTCGCGTATCGTGGTGGTGTGACCTGACCCTTAGGGACCTTTACAGCTGGAGCTCGAGTATCTCCTTAATATGAGTAGTTTCAGGCTGTAGTTCTCAGTTCCAGCTAGTACTTTATGTTACATCGCGCAAGTAGCACTATACTCAGTATTTTCTAAATCTATTAAACGTGCGTCTTGCTGGCTATATGTCAGTGGGGTGACCATGCGTCAGGATGAGTTAGGACGACGGGCGCCGCGCCCACCCGTGACTAACAGATCGCTGCGCGCTGGCGGGACACGCAATTACACTGGGATACCGACTACTGTCTAGTGATTCTTTATTATGTGTCCTTAAAGATACGAAATGGGTGTGATTATGATAATAGAAGATATATGTTGCGAATCATTTCATGATTTTTAGGGTTCCGTACCCAAACGGTGAAAACGGGAACCTATTACTAAGACTTCGCTGTCTATTTGTCTGTCTGTCCTTTCGTCCGTCCCACGGTCTATAACCAGGCGGCATATCATGAACCTGAAATTCTGTTACATGAAACAAACGCTTAAAACATAATAAAATTACTATTTTTCCGTTCTGCATGGAAGTGGGAACCCTTCATCCGCGAGTCCGACTCGCACTTGGACGGTTTTAGTAACGCGTGTTGTAGGATTTCAAAAATAATAGCCTTTCGTGGAGTTCAAAACTCAAAATTTTATGGAAATACTTGCAGCCGTTTCCGAGATTTCGATTATACATTTTATGTATATACATACATACATGATTTGCACGTTTAAAGTGTATGATTTAGCTATAGTCCATTCGCTTTAAATTGCAGTGAGCCATCGGAATTGACCAATGCCCCATTAAACTTTAAAGTAAGCCATTCAATCAATGCGACGAAACGTGTCAGTGGTCAGTTTCGATATTTGCACTGATGATTTAGCCTTTTATTAGTCACAGAGTAGAAAATATAAATATTTTATGAAAATGAAAATATAGATGATGACGGCTCCGCCTGCGAAAATGCCGTATCCCCCGGGAACACTGTACTTTTTCGGGATAAAAAGTAGCCTATGTTTTAATCCAAAGCCTAAACTACTACCATACCAAATTTAATCGAAATCCATTCAGTAGTTTTTGTGTGAAAGAGTAACAAACATCCATCCATCCTCAGAAACTTTCACATTTATAATATTAGTAGAATAATAAGGCGTAGGGATGAGACGACTAGACTGCTCACTCATTAGCTGATTTGGCCTCACAACAATAATATATTATAGTGCTACAGATTTGCAGTTTTCTCCTTGTTTTCTGCCACGGAAATGATTACATCCAATGATTTCAAAACTATGGATGAGCTATGACCCTGTGGTAAACTACGCGGACGAAAATTCGGAGCCCAATAAGTCTGTATGAAAGGGCTTCCAAGAACTACGAGAATGCGAAATAACTAACGAATAACTTTGCAGCAATATCTAGCGTATGTGACTTCGCCAGCAGTAGAGCCGCCAGATAGCAAGGAACTTGAGGTTCCGAGTCGAGGAGGGAGTCTATTACCTATCCCTGGACTATCAGCAGCAGCAGAACGTGTATCGAAGACGATTTCCCAAGGCGTCGACAGCAGAACAGCAGACATGTTACATTTAGCATATAACTTTTAAAGCATTTTCTCGAACGATAAGCAATATAGACCTGGACAAACAATAACAGAAAAGTGGGAGTTTGAGGATACGTTGCAGCAGTTGCAGTTGAGGTGGGCAGCGATCGACGCTCAGCATTGGGAGCTCGATAATGAGTTAAACGGGTCAAACATAGAATTCGAAAATTATATCAAGGAAATCATTAACAAGAAAATGTGGTCGACGTCTCATAGAGAAAAATCAACTCCAAAATTAGATATCCCATTACATTTTGTGGCAACTATCATCAATGGATGTCATTCAAGGATTTATATATTAATATATATTCTACTCTGTAATATAAAATATATTATATACTTACCGTACATAGAAACAGCTTTCATTTTACATTTGAAAATTTGGACGTCCCCTTCAACGGACCACAATTTTTCTACAGAATCGTGTACACTTTGTATGCTTGTAGTAGTGCAATCAAATCGAAAGCAAAGTTAGATAGCACGAAGCAAGCAAGAAAGCATGTAGCTATTTATCTACGCGTCTTTCTTTAATCTGTACTATAGCTACGAAAAGTATTATTTACTTTATTTTGATAAGAAAATACATCAGTGTTATCGTTCAAAATAATTTTTATCATTCCTGATTCCATTCAAACAGCGTGTATCATGTATTCATTGTTACACTTGGATCGACTCCAAGTCAGATACCATCTTGCCTCAGTTCATTCAGTAACAAATTGTTACGAATTCGACGATACTTTTAAATTGTTTGTCATATTTTTGGATGTCGTGGTGTTTTATGGCGAAGGTTTTGTTCAAATAGGTTCTTTGAAACCAGTAAACTAATTTTGTGTGGTTCAGCGGCAAAAGTAGGACGACTGCTTGATGGTAAGTGATTTCCGCTGCTCATGGCAATACCTGAAGATTCCCGTGGGTTGCCAAAATAGGACGATTCATGAACAAATATCATTTAAATCTATAAACTCAAAGCTCAAATTCTTGCAATAATACAGTTGTAATCAAGTCCCAAAATGTTAAAACTGCAAAATGGTATTCTCATGAACGTCAAACCGACGTCAAACCCGTTTTGTTTGGTCCAAACTCCAAAAATCAGATAACGATATAAAGACGATTCATTTATAATTCAATAAAAGTAAAATGAAAGTTAATCACGAGAATTTTGGTTCGAATATCCATCGGCTATAACGATCTCAATATTAGGGCGAAATATTCTTAATATTAGGAGGATAAGGCTAGTCCACTTTAGCCTACTACGGATTATCAAAACGGCAAATTTTTCATCAAACCTACGTTTTGACTGAAGTAATAATACTCGTTTTTCTTTGAGAAGTACCAGGGAAACATAGCTAAGGAGGAAGCTCCCGCTACATCATGTACTGTACCAGCTCTATGTGATAGCCGATTTATATCACTTTTATCGTATTGTCTCGTGGGGTCCTTCAACCCTGCATTTCCATACTTATGGGGCACCGCATAGATTTAAAAAACAGGTAGATATGTCGATTGTAAAGTATCAGAAAATTAGATTTTGTGTAATATATCAGATGACTGACTGTAAATGGATTTTCTTGGACCTGTTGAAACAAAATAGTCATTGCAATTACTAATTAATTTAATAACTAAGTTTGTCATAATTCATAACAATGGCCTTAATTACGAGTCTACTCCAATACATAATAAAGTCTTACATTTTTACCCGACTACGGCAATTAGCAAAAAGTAATATACATGTATGTAATATATATGTATGTGATATGTGTGTATGTATGTTGCTGCGCTATCGTAAACTACTGATCCGATTTTAATGAATGAGGTCTCAATGGATTCGTGATAATAGCCCGGGTAAAGGGTATTAATTACAATTTACGTAGTCGGTTTAGAGTTTTTTTTACATAAATAATTATAGTTATAAATTTTAATGTCTACGATTTCTTCGGTCTATGTACATAGCCCACTTAGAATTCAAAAAGTTCGAGATGTGGCCGCATATATTATCCTTTTTCCTTTGATTTAAAATCACTATCATTATTTACTAAGGCTTGTGTATTGTTTTATGAAGCTCTACAACTTTTGCTGAAATGAGCCTTTTTAAATTATATGTAATATTAAAGA
Source organism: Phengaris arion (assembly GCA_963565745.1). Lineage (NCBI taxonomy): Eukaryota > Metazoa > Arthropoda > Insecta > Lepidoptera > Lycaenidae > Phengaris > Phengaris arion. The sequence goes on along the minus strand of OY751449.1, from coordinate 16,379,338 downwards.
AGTAGATCAATTACTGGTTTTTTGGGTTCAAACTTCACGAGGTTGTAATTTTAACTGCATAAAGATTTGAATATTGAAGTTTATTCACTGCACAAGATACATGTTTCATTGCACGGGCGGCGCGGCGCCGCGCTGCGCAGCGCGATGCCGCCCGAAATTCGAACTTTTGGAATGATACGTGTGTCTTCTTGTGTAGTGAACAATATAATATAATGTGTAATATAGTAGCCATGGACGCTTCCACACCACGTCAATCTGGTCCTGTACTAAGTATCCGAAGAACTTGTATCGCAGGTACCAGACAACGGAAGTATATTTGTTATACGATACACATATTTAAAATTTTTGGAACGAAGTTCCTTAAATAGGATATTCCTCAGGGGCGATGCGGAGGGGTACCCTAGCCGGGAAAAACCGTCCGTAACGTAAGATTTTTATGTATAGTCTTTATTATTTTGAACCCGCGACCTCCGGCTTAAGCGCCGACGCGCTAACCACTGAGCCACAGATGTCTTCAAAACATAAACACTACAGACGTGTAACGATGTAAAAAAAAACAGGCAAGTGCGAGTCGGACTTGCGCACAAACGGTTCCGTGCAAAAGGGCAGGCTAGCGTGGTGCCCTACAACCGATCCTCCTTGTAGCAGTGGATTATAGCTATTCCGATTTCACATTTGAATAAAGTCGCGGGTGAAAGCTACACCTTCATAAATCGGGACCACAATCGGTTTTAACCAAAAATAGCCAGCCGCACCCCTGCCAATGGTGATTTATAGGTGGTATTGCTATGGAGTTACCAGGCTCGCAGGAGTTGGGAGGATAATAGATGGGAGCCGAGACAGATGACAAATAGGTGAACTGGCCACATTCGAATCGACTCCACTGGCTAGTGTTGTGTTTGTAGTGATAGGGTTCCATAATATGGATGTTGTAGTGATGTGAATAAATATAATTTCAAGATACCAGGGATACACAGTAAACGGGCGTATAGCGACATGGTGATTTGTAGGTGGCATTGCTATGTGTAGTACCTACCAGGCTCGCAGGAGTTTGCATGGCCGTGAGCCGCGTGAGCTGGCCGCTTTCGACTAGACTGGCTACTGATGTGTTGTATTGTAACTTGTAATGATGGGACTTTATGTTGTAGTGTTGGAAATAAATCGGCTTCGAAATTTTTGGAGACACCACGACCTTACAGAATACCTTGAAATAGCGCTTGTGTATTTTTTTGAGTCGCGAAAGGTACTCTCTATCTTTTATAGCTTGTTGTGTAACTGGCGTCATCTTTTCGCACTGTGCTAATAAGATGTAGTTCTATTAGCAATAACTTTTGTTTTCGTCTATTTACTTTTATTTACTTGTTTATGGAACTATGTAGTTATATATATTTACTTCGCAGCTATAACTAGCTAGCATTGTTTTTGAATTAACTGTTAACTCTTATGAAACATCAGTAACTCTTAGGCACATCTATACGATTTCGGCTCTTATTGTAATTACAGCACAGTTCTTTTTACTCTGTCTAAAATAACTCTGTTATTTATTTTGAAGGAACAGGAGACCTAGGAGGAATGTTCCTGACATTTGACAGTGGCGTAAACGTGACGTTATCGAATGAAATGTTTTATGGGCGCTGTCATGATTTTGACAGGTTTTCAATACAATTCTCATTCGATAACGTTATGGGGCCCATACATGGTCCGGTCTGCCTTCAGTTCGGCCTGAACGGATGCAAAATCGTGTCGTGTGTGTGCTCGAATTCGTTCAGGCCAAACTGACGTCAGTTGGGTCGGATGCAATTTTTTCCGTGTATGGGTTCGAATCCGTTCAGGCGTCAGTTCTAACTGAAACGATCGGCCTCTCGTCTGGGGCTGCCTTTACGTTTACGCCGCTGTCAAATGTTAGCGCTAAGCCCACTGGTGTGATTTTTATTCGTAAAGTCAGATGTGATCATTGTAAATAATTAATGTTTATTTTGTGCTGAAACTTTGGATGCCAAAGTTTCATTACAATCTGACCGGGAAAGTGACATCGACATAAAACAGATATAATAAACTTACAAATATTCATATACAGATTTTATTTATAAAAGTAGGTAAAGGAGAAAGTCGATTTTGTGAATTTCATTTGAGAGCGTGGGCTGTAAATAATCCGTGCTCGATGGTGCTGGACAGGGCTGGCGATTCCCGGGAACCGGGATACCGGGATATTCCGGGAAGAGACCGGATTGTCTCGGGGGAGTCCCGGAAATCGCGAGATCTGCGGGAGAAAAAATTAGATTACAATGAAATACTATATAGATTGAAATACCTACTAATATTCGAGTAGTTTCAATAACTCCCAATATATAGGACTAGAAAATATTATTCGAATATTCGTCAATTTTATTATTCGAATGTGATCAGTCATATTCAGTATTCGAATAATTAGAATAATACGAATATATTTATTTATTTTTCAATAACATGTTAATTATAGTAAAAAACTCTGCAAAAAGCGGAAATTTACGTTATTTAATACATTATTATTATTTATTAATATTGTCGTCAAAGATATGTGAAAACTGATTTTACTACACTGTTTGTGAAAGAATATAAATCTGTTTTTAAATGAAATAAAAAAAATTAAGGCCCGTACTTCCTACAGACAACAGCGAAAGGACGCCATGCTCACGCGCAATGTTATAAAAACCTAACCAAGAGCATGTCAGGAGATGTCTAAGGAGGGTTCCGTAACTATATACGCGTATACGTTTTTTTTCAAATTTCTTGAATAGTTACCTTCAAAATTTTATAAAGAGGATTTATGATTTACCAAAATCGAGATCTAGACACAATTTGTAAACTATACGAATAATACATAATCACAGAAGCTAGAAGAGCAGATAGACAGACAGACAGACGGACGGACAGAGCGAAACTATAAAGGTTGCTTGAGTACAACGGAATATTCAAAACTGAATGTTAAAAAAAAGTTAATTACTTACCTAAATATTAAAACAGATATATACATAGTTGAGTTGATTATTACAAGAGAGTACGCCATTACACTGGCCTGCAAAAGTAAGTACAAATCTTTAAAAAAAAAAAATCTAATCTATAACCATTTTAATCCTAGTCTTAAAGACTGAATTAACATATTATTGCGTTTTTTAATAACTGCTCGGGGCTTAACAACAGTTTGGAGCTGGTTTGTCATACTTAAAACGAGGTTTTAGAGCCGATTTATGCAATATGCTCTCTTTCTTCTTTTAGGACGTGTTTTAGTGCTCTAAAGGTGCTGGTGCTGGTGCAAGGTGACAGTCTGTGGCTTCTGACTAGCCTTCCCAGCTCATGCTTAATCGGGTTGAGATCTGGACATTAAGATGCATTAGTATCGATCCTGACCCATATTTGCTAAATACGGCCATGCATACTCTTGGAGAATCTCTTGAGCATATCTTTCTCCAATTAGAGTGCCAATTGTCACGGCCACATATGTACTCTGTGCGTTTTCCTAAGGGTATGCCAGCCCATTTTCTCCTTTCAGTTCACTTTAACTTCTGAAGTTAAAGGTGAGTAAATTGACTCATCTGGAAACAAAATTCTTGACTATTCTTGTTCATCCAGCTATATGTGTTCACAGTCGTATCTCAGTGTTACTCGATACTAGAGCTCTCGAGTTTGAGAGTTGAGACCAGTGACCACTCGCTGGTATTTGGGGTTTCAGATTTGCTTAAGCATGATAAGTAGTTACAATTTGTATATAATAAGAAATAGTTAAAAACTGTAATCGTACTACGCAAATAATATAATATAGCCTATGTTACCCGGGCCGTTATTACGGATTTATTGCCACCTCATTCAATAAAATCGGATCGGTAGTTTTGGCGTTACGATGGAACAAAAATACATACAAACATATATAGACTGCCAAAATCATTACTTTTCCTTTTAGCTTCTTACGTAGTCGGTTAAAAATAGTTACAGATTGATTTACCTTAACGTCCTACGACCTGTTAAGACAAAATCTTATATCTTTTCTAAGTACAAAGTTTGCTGAGATATTTAATTAGTTTTCTTATTCAAGACACGACGTACCTACATTCCTATTCAATTTATTACTGTTTACTATAAAATTTAAGAAAAATGTCTACCGTTCACAGCAAAAAGGCACGTGCAATCTTTTTGCTCCGAACGCGAGATATTAGAAGTGCTCCTAATCCCGTTTTGCGTCAGCCCTGCATTTTACGAGCGTTTTATGAGACAGTAAACTGGAGACGGTATAAATTAATGCAGGCTCCCGACCAGATGGGCTACGTCTGCACGTAGGCTATGAATGCCTGGTAGTTGTCGATATTATAAAAGTAAGCATGTGGCGATGATGCGAAACACAAAATATTTCCCACAAATCATTTGCCGTTTTGGACACATGTCATGCTGACTGACAATAATATATTATGGCTCAAACCACTGAACAGATTCCGCTGCTGAAAATTGTCATGGAGATAGTTGTGAACATGACGTTAGCATCTAACACGATGGAATATCCCAAAATTAATTCCCTAAGGGTAAGCAAGGGGTGTCCAAAATTAACCAGAAAGCGAATTCAACACGAGCCGTGCCTCAGGCCACGCCTAGTCAATAAGTTCGGGGGTCCCTACGAGATTTAGTCTAGACCATTTATCATACCGTAGTGGGTGTTTAAGGGGGTGTTGCGGGGGGTGCGATTGTCAGGCGATCGTGAGAAGGGTTACGGGATAAGTTTGTCTGTACATTAGTCGCAAGCTGACGCCCGGGACTTACGTATACTGTTCGCGTAATAACATACTGTATATTTGATGTATTGCGAAGGCACTGTGTTTATGAAAAGTTAAACGTTTTTAAGTAACTCAACGACGTAGTTTAAAGGCAGCCACAGACGAGAGGCCGATCGTTTCAGTTAGAACTGACGCCTGAACGGATTCGAGCCCATACACGGAAAAAATCGCATCCGACCCAACTGACGTCAGTTCGGCCTGAACGGATTCGAGCACACACACGACACGATTTTGCATCCGTTCAGGCCGAACTGAAGGCAGACCGGACCATGTATGGACCCCTTAAAAGTACATTAAATCCAATATGTATTGTGTACACTTAAATAACACGTGAAGTCAAATCTGTCGTATATCTGTCGTATAAGTACATACGATTTATAACAATAACGACAACACACACCACCTTAGACTATTAACACACACTACCGTGCGTTTGAGAGATACGATTTTTTTACACGTTGTCGTTTGTCAATCTGTGACAAGTCACTACATTTTCATATTTATTTCTCCATGCAAAGGGGTGGAGGGGAGGGCTGTGGGGCCCTTTTGCCATTTTAAGGGCCAGAAGCGATAGTGTGCTGATAATCGCTTACCATCAGCGATCCGTCTGCTCGTTTCCTGGTCGATTTCATAAAATAAATAATTTATTTCTATTTTGTTCTAAAATAAAGACGTGTTACAACTATCATCCCGTCCATACAAAACCCGGATTATCCCGGGAGCCCGGGACACGGGGCAGCTCCGATACCGGCTGTCCCGCGTCGTGTCCGTGTTGCATTACCGTGTTCCGACACATGACAGGACTATTGTACGTGTGTTGAGGCTTTAAATATTATAATATTTAAAGGTATAGCACACGTCCCTTATATCAGTTACAGCTGGATGAATGAGGCTTAATAAAAATAAGTTTATACTTAGGGGTTATATTAAGACCTCTGCATATTGAAACCTCTGCAAAATTGATAATGAAAGTTTAAAAAATTTAGCTATATGGATTGGATTAAAATAGGAAAACAAATGCAAGCTCCAATCTTAATTATATATATGAGTATATAAGTATACAATATTACAATGGTAAATACATGCAGTGTGTGTGAAATGATTTTTCTCAAAGGCCCTTCATAGTAGGAACATACATCATAACTTCGTAGGAACTATTGAAATTGAAAAATTGGATACGGTTTGTATAATCAATTGGATCTACGAAATAAGTAATGAGGAAAACTATTGTTTTCAAACAGACAGTCAATAAATAATAGTCGAGATATTAGCTATCTCGAGCGCTCAGTTATCGAAATTGGCGATTAGCCAAATACGGGCGAAGTCGCGGGCAACAGTTTATTACTGTCCCCGTACAGTCACGACCGCAAGTTCTGTCAAATAAAATATAATACTGTAGACTGGCTGGTGTTCGCAACATCGTTTGCTTGGAACTATTAATGGAAACGGAACCCTATTTTTTAAAACGAAACCCTAGGATAAAAGTAGCCTAAGTTACTCTTTAGAACATCAGCTATCTGCCGGTGAAAGTCCGGTCAAAATCGGTCTGGTCGTTTCAGAGATTAGCCGGAACAAACACACAGACAAAAATTAAAAAATTTATTCCTTTGTGTACCTACGTAGGTACTAAGTCCTCCTACTAATATAAATGTGAAGGTTGTGAGGGTGGATGGATGTTTGTTACTCTTTGGTATGGTAGTAGTTTAGGCTCTGGATTAAAACATCCAGGCTAAATTCTATTTCGAAAAAGTACAGAGTTCCCGTGAGATACTGTATTTACGCCGGCGAAGCCGCAGGCAAAAGCTAGTACCGTATATACTATCATATACATAACATATACGGTAAGAAACATCCATCCATCCATACATCCATCCATCATCACACTTCAGATTTATAATAGTAGTAAGATTATCTCAAACAAACGTTTTATAGTTCCCTCTTTAGTTTCATACTTGACCCTTTTCGGTTCGACATATTTAATATTATTTTGGTTTTACTTGTTTACTTATTGTGTTTTTTTTTCTGTTTCAGGTAAGCCTATAAAAGTATTTCATCACAAAAAAAAAAAAACCAGCAACGCACAGGCAATGTATTTTTTTTTGCTCTGGTTTGGTGGAAAAAAAAACAGCATTAGGCGTAGACACCACATAATAACACAACTTGGTTGTTTTACAACTAAATTTAATAATTTTGCCCTCTTTTGTAGGCATTTAATTGTTACTAGTTTTTTTTTGTAGAAAATAGTCTCCAGCCGCCAGTAAGGAGTCTTATGCAAAATGTTGGGCACAAAAAACAAAAAACACCTATATAATAACACGCGTCCATAAGTCGTGTAAAACTGACCGTTTAATTTCTATATTTGCCACTATATTATTTTTGTTTTCACTGGTAAAATAATATTGAAAACCGGAAATGTACACCAGATTTTTAGGGATTTCCAACTTTAGTAGTTTTTTTAGTGGGTTTCAGATCTCTTTTACTAAGTTCTTTAGTAGGAAACGAGTTTAGTAGTCTCGCAAAAACAGAGTTGGCAACAAAAACACTACCAAGAAGTGCGTAAACTTTTATCACAGCTTTTTCCATAATTTCTTCACTTTAACACGCGCCCCGTGAGAACGCCGATGATAATGATGATGATTCGCTATTAAATAACATACCTTATGCAAACATTCGTATTCAATACATATCAGTATTAAATTCGAAGGTTTACATGTTTTTAACCGATTTCCATAAAGGTGGAGGTTGTATTAAATATCCATAGAACACCATACGCAATCACATTCTGCATTGCATTCCTCGAGGGTCGCGTGGGAATCAGAGAACCGTGCTCTCGACTCTGGCGAATGTCCATTTGCTTGTGGGAGACGCGATAAGCGTGCGCGGTGCGTTTATTGAGGCAAGCGTGTGGGTGAAAAAAATTGGAACACAAAAATAAAATACATTTAACGAAAACAAAATCTAAAAAAAGAAAATCAAAATGTCGACCTTACTCAGGGCCGGATTCAAAATTAGTGCCGCCCTGGACACTGAAGAAAATGCCGCCCTATCACAGAAATTTTACTTAAAATTATAGTTTTTATATCTTATTTTTTTAATAGAATAACTAATTGCTTGCTCATTGCATAAATTTTATTATATATTATATACTTCAATAATATAAAAAATATTTGTTTTTGTTCCAAGGATCCATAGACAAATCATTGATCGAGCGCTCAGCGAAGCCAATCATATATCTTTGTAAGAATCATGAATTTTGCACTAAGATGACTTATGATTGTATTACATTTGTTTGTCAGGCAAACACACCTGACATACAAGAAATAAAAAATGATTAATTAATAGAATTAATTAATTATTATATTGTGCAATTTTGATAATTGTAAAAAAAATATTCTAAAAATATTTTTTTTACTTTCCAAATTTTGCCGCCCCACATAATTTGCCGCCCTGGGCACTAGCCCTGACTGCCCTCATGTAAATCCACCACTGACCTTACTGCCGGAAACAGTTTTCCAGCAAACAGGAGACATTAAAACTAAACAGACTCGAAATAGTTTTAACTAAATAAAAAATAGGTTTTTATCCGATTTCATCACTAGCTGTATAGAGCCTTATAACTCACTAGATGTTGCCGTATTACGTTTACGTTACCGTATTTTTGTTATAACGAGGAACAGCGCCACCTATTTGCAAAATACATAAACTACTAAATAACTTGCAAGTTATATTGTGTTAGCGCCATTTTATGCACAATAGAGAATATTCATTTGTTTTAAATCAGCAAATGTATATTTTCGGAAATAAATATGGACCGAAAAATGCAATAACCACCTACTTTTTTGGAAATCGGTTAAAAGTAAAATAATCAGTTGCTATATTTAAAAAGTTAAAGGACTAAAAACGAATGTTAGCGTTCAAATCCTTCAGTTATTTGTGTCATTTTCCTTAAAACAATCCAAGCCATAGCCAAGTAGTAAAGTTAGTAAATAAAATAAATTTTATATTAATCTCTCACTGCGGTTTTGACCAGGCAATGCACGACAAATTCGTGCATTTTTTGTATAGAGCGTTTTAATGTTCTCCAGCGATCTCACTTTTGTGATGACTGTATTTCGTCAATTACGGTCGATCGTAGATTTGCCATTACAAGGACAATATTTGCCAGCTTATAGTGTACTTTTCGAAAAGCCAATAAAAAAACTATGTATATCAGGGTATTGCATTGTACGCTTCCCACGAAACCTAGGTGAATTGAAAAAATGTGAAAAGGGAACTGTCTGCAATCTGCATTCAACTCACACAGCATGGTTGTTGTGAAAACTTCGCATTCTTCACTCAACATCCGCTTGTACCTTGAACCGGCGGCTACTTTATTGTGTGTCGTGTATTATTAAGCGGAGCTCTGTACTGAACTGTTGACACCAGCACAAAGACCGTACACCAGAGTACAAGGAAACATACTGGAATACACAAACACACAGATACACAATCATTAAAACACACACGCAACGGTGTTTAACATAATGATACAGCCTTTATGTATGTCTCTATTAACAGAGGTCTGTGGTTCTGCCGATTGCTTTCGTTATTGCATGCGACCAAAGAACTTCAAAACGGTTTTCAAAATAACAAAAAATATTTTACCTCAGGGTGTTTTTTTGATTTTATACTTTGCCACATGTGACGTTGCTTAATATTGAAAATTCTGATGGTATGTTTTCCTGTGAGTAAAATCTATACATTTTATACATACATATTGTATAAATACATACATATTGTATAAATACATAATTTGTGTAAGTGGATACATTTTGTATAAACGTGCTAAAACTTCAAAAGTATGACGCCGCAGATGTGACAGACACATAAACATGACGTGTTTATATTATAGAAAGGGACTGAAAAAGTTTTGTCTGCATATCAATATCGTCAGTTGACGTATCGTATGTAGACGCCGTTTGTCTCAACCCATTCCTTAAGTTTTCACGTTACGCTATGATATTGTTTTTTTTTTCGTACTAATATTTGTATTATTAATACGCGAAGCAAAAACTTTTAGTACTTTTACGCGAATTGTGCGAACGGAGAAGTATGATATTTGACGCAGTTGAGTTTATGTGGAGGAATCAATTTTTTTTTAAACAATGCTTAGAAATGCATAAAATTATGTGTAAAAAACAACAACACACACTACCTCAGATAATTAACACACACTGCCGTGCGTTCGATAGATACAATTTGTTTACACGTTGACATTTGTAATCTGTCACAATATTTACATTTTTCTTTTCATATATGAGAGACAAAAGAAAACTTGTAAAGTACAAAACTTAAAAATTACATTTGGAGGTCACTCTGTGGTCGGAATTTGCCCATAATAATTCATATAATTTTTAAGTTACTATTAAATTTGACGATCTCGGCGGCTCAGTGGTTAGCGCGTCGCCGCTCAAGCCGGAGGTGGCGGGTTCGAGTCCCGCCGAGAGAACAAAGCGTTTTCAATGTCAAATTAAATAGATATTATTATTATTAAATCGTCTAAAGTGTCGATCAGCTCCGAAACAACGTGTTTAATTGAGTCCGTTCAGCTCATAAACAAACGGTGGACTGGTGGTTATTACAAAACGACCGAAGCCGCGGGCGACAGCTAAACCGGTGTCGCCTTCGGAATGTGACCGTAGGCTCGGGCTTGTGTCACGAAATCGTACTGTTCAGTTAAATAGTTAAAGGTTAAACTCGGTTAAAGTTAAAACGAACACTAATAAATAGTATATATAATAGAATAATAGCTCCCAAGTAGTGCCCAAGTGTGTGCGCAGTACACGAGAGCACTCTCTCTTCCTTTACTGTCGAAACCCAGTGGGACGGACAGACCGACACGACTGGCGGGAGATCAGGCGCAGGTCCGACTTTTTACATGCCCATCCGACGTATGGATCCATCTTTCTTGTCAGACAATCAGGTGATCAGCCTGCATTGTCTTAACCAAACTTGGAGAGAACATTTTTTGTTGTTCCAATGCGGGAATCGAACCCACGACCTCCGAGTCGAGAGCCAAGCTCTAAACCACTGGACCACGGAGGCTGTTACTAAAAAAAATTTTTTGTGAAACGAACAGTAAAGGTGGGACATCTACTACGCATTATTACGAGGGCGGGTCAATAAGTCCGTGACTTTTGGAATAAAACACAGATTTTTTGATAAATAAATCATTTTATTTTTCAACGTAGTCCCCCTTGAGCTCTATACACTTTGTCCAACGCTTCTCTAATTTTTTTATCCCTTCCAAAAAATATGATTTGTCGAGGTCCTCAAAATAGGCCTTTGTTTGCGAGATGACTTCATCATTGGAGTCAAATCTTTTTCCACCGAGCCATTTTTTCAGGTTTGGGAACAAGAAGTAGTCACTCGGAGCCAAATCTTGAGAATAGGGTGGATGTGGGAGCAATTCATAGCCCAATTCATGGATTTTTGCCATGGCAACTGCACATGTGTGCACCCTTGCATTGTCTTGGTGAAAAAGAACTTTTTTCTTGGCCAAATGAGGTCGGTTTTGTTTTCAAATCCTCATTAAAGCGGTCAAATAAGTTGGCATAATATTCCCCATTAATTGTTCTTCCCTTTTGAAGATAGTCAATGTGGATTATCCCACGTGCATCCCAAAAAACAGTCTCCATAACTTTATTGGCTGACAAACCCACCTTGGCCTTCTTTGGCGCCGATTCACCCTTAGAAACACACTGTTTTGACCGTTGTTTGGTCTCTGGTGTGTTGTGATGGATCCATGTTTCGTCCACGGTTACAAAACGGCGCAAAAACTCCTCCATATTGTGATTAAACAACGCCAAACCTTCCTGTGAATTTGTTACACGATTGCGTTTGTGGTCGACTGTGAGCAAACGCGGCACCCATCTTGCGGAAAGCTTTCTCATGCCCAAGTGATCATTCAAAATTGAAACCACTGAGCCATGCGAGATGCCTATGGCTTCCACAATCTCTTGCACTTTCAATCTTCGGTCGGCCAACACCATATCGTGAATTTTTTCGATTGTTTCGGGTGTAGAGACCTCAACTGGGCGTCCAGGACGTTCGGCATCTTCAGTGCTTGTACGGCCACAACGAAATTCAGTAAACCACTTTTTTACCATTGAAATCGATGGTGCAGAGTCCCCATAGTATTTATCAAGCTTAGCCTTCGGTAATGGTTTTTTTTCGCAAAAAATAATGCTTAATAAGCACACGAAATTCACTTTTTTCCATTGTTTCCTTAAGTTACTGGATAGTCTGATAAAGATAGCTGTAAAACACAAACTAACTGACGCAGCAAGTTCAAATTTTGATAGGAGTCAACTGACAGATGCCTGTTGACAGGAGTAGTGTTGCTTTTTCAGTAAGGAGGTTAGAAATTCAAAAAGTCACGGACTTATTGACCCGCCTTAGTACTAGTAGGGACGTGTCGCGTCGGGTCGTTCCGCTGCCGCCTAGTGCGGTCTAACCATTAGATGTTACCAGTTACTTAGCTTTACAATGAACACATATCACACCGGAACGAGATGGTACGAGGTGCTGAGTATATTAAAATAGTGATTCGAAATTGATCTTTCAGTACCTACACAAGAAGATACACGTTTCATTGCAGGAGAGGCGCCGCGCTGTGCAGAGCGGCGGCGGTACAATTTGACACAGTCCAGAGAGTGTAAAATATTTATTATATACTTACGTACAGAGGATCAGCTTACATAGAACGATCTAAATCGATCCAAATTTCATAAGGTTGACGTCCATTTCAACGGCCCACAATTTTTCCACACAATTTTGCTTGTAGTAGTGCAATCAAATGGAAAGCTAACTACGTGGCTGTTTATCTGTCCGTCTTTCTTTAATCTGTGCACTGGTTTATGACATTCGAACTCTTGCAAGTTCTTGCAAATTAACGAAACTGAGCTCGCCACTGCACATAATTGCAGACTACATTCCCGTCTTAGTATTAACGACCATGAGATCATATACCTAAATTGTCACCAGCTCCCCTAGCTAAATGTACAGTACAGTGTAAGTACAGTATTCCCGTGGGATACTGTATTTAAGCGGGCGGAGCCGCAGCCAACAGCTAGTAAAAATATGAATCCAATATAATAAAATTTTACACTATAAACGAGACAATCTTGTATACACAAATTGATAATCGGTATCTCGAAAACGGCTGTAACTATTACCATGAAATATAGTATGCAGGGAGTTTTGGGGAAACTGCGCATTTTTAAGCTATGTATTATATGTTTTTTCTTTCGTCGTGCAACAAAATATCAATAATTTACATAATACAGTCATGTATTATATTAGTCCGATTGGTATAATTTTTGCTTTGTCCGAAAATTCGGAATGTGGTGGGTTCGAATCCCGGTCAGATGAATATTTTTGTGATTGTTTTTTTTTTATCAGAACTCCGAGCAAAGCCCGGGTACTCAGGTACTTATAATTAAACAAAAGCCGTTCCAATTACTCATATAGCATTCGTATTAAGACACAAAACCTCTCCTCAATCCTTAATTGTATCTACAGTCCAAAGACCAGTATTAACTAAAATACATAATTAAGTAAAGAAGGCGATCAGACTTATTCTTTTATCTCGCCGCTCGGGCCTCTGAGACCTTATTTTTTGCTGCTAATATAACACAATAGGTCCCTTTGTACTGCCTACTCGAAATGTAGTGTTGGACGTGTAGAGTCGTCGATATCGATAATTGTGTTATTTTGTGTAATCGTATTTTCAGTATATACATTTGCTTCCGCGGGGAGGGCGGGAGAATCCTCATGGATTCCTGAATGGGACGGCCCATGTTATGTCCGACTCCACTGGGAAGGTGGCCCAGCAACCTAAGGACTAAACTCCCCCTCCTTACACATTAAATCCCGCAATAATACAGTTAAGACCCAGTCCCGATATGTTAAACTGCAAAATGGTATTCCCTTAAACAACAAACCCGTTTTGATTGGTCCAAACTCCAAATATAAATTTATGATATAAAGACGTTTCATTTATAATTCAATAAAAATGATAATTACGAGAATTTGGGTTCTGTCTAATAATATTATGTCCCGTGTTTTATTTATATTTTATATTATCTGGATTTTGATTTTTTTGTATAAAAAAAAATGGTTATAAATTAACCTCAATATCTGTTTGTTTTAATACCTCAATCTAAGGGGTAACACGACTTGTTTTTTATAGCAAAGGGTTAATTTTATTTTGGAAATACATATTATTGATACTCAAAAATACAGTAATATAGCTTCAGAATAAAGGTCAGACAGTAATATGGCTTCAAAATCTTGTCAAAGTAAAGGCATAAACTCTCCTCTTTAGACATCTCGTGCTATAATAATACATCATGCTGCTAATATGTTATTTACAAGAAGCGTCCGCGCGCATTCCTGTAATAACGCCGGTGTAGTTAGATAATAATTAAGTTACGACACAACTTGTGCATAAAATCAGGCGAACATAGTTTGTGTACTTTGGCGTGTAGCTGTGGCGTTAATTATTAAAATTTTCCACATAAGTTATATATATTATGAGAACAAGATAAAATTTTTGGTGAAGTTATGAAATTCCGTGTAATTTTCTCTCGTTTGAATATGTTGAGTTAGCTGTAAAATATTTTGATGAAGCTGGCAATTTTCCACTGTAACGAATGTTATTTTTAGCAAACGTCTTTGGAGTAAAATTATGATTACGAATATGAGTAAACACATATTATGAAAATCGAGATTGAAATCAAACGTATTAATCTCAAGATTAATGTGTTTGATTTTTGGTGTGTAACATCTTTCCTCTCGCTTTCCTGCAATTTGTGGTAGTGACTTCGTGAAGTGGGTCCGAAGTGTGTAACAGGAAGTCGCGGAAGCGCGCGCTATTTGAGTTTACCAATGAGCGCGCATTGGTAGAGTTGGCCGTCAGATTCGAATAAAATATTTAGCTTTTTTAAATTTTTACGTTGATTTCTGTCACTGCTTAGTGGAAAAGTTTCCGTATGTTTTTAATCATATTAGAAAATTGTAATAAGCATTGTGTTTTTTTTTTATATTATCATAAAATGTTACACTTCATATTATGCGACTACTGTAAGGCTCGCTCGTTTTTTTATTTATTTATGAAGGCATATAATAGACCAACGAAGAACTCAAAAATGGTACAATTTAGGTGATCATAGTTATCTACTTAGACGTCCTAGACTGACGTCATACCTAAGACAGCTTCAATTTACATAATGTACGATAGGCGTATCATATTCAAGTAACAATCAACTTAACAACACGATATCATTGACAAGGTAAGAATGTGTATGGGCATCAACATTACCTGATATTTAATACCAACTTAATATCTTGAACACTAGTTATTTTTCTTTTGACTGACTTGCTCACCCGTCACCCGACAGACGTTAGTCTTGGCAATTTTGTATATAATTCGAATGACAATAAAAACCTTATCCGAAGTACCTAAAATAATAAAAATAGGTCGCCCTGTGGTCGAAATTCGCCCATAATAATTCATATTATTTTAAAGTTCGAACTTTATAAGGGTTCTTTTGTCTCTTAGATAAAAAAAGGAAAAATTTGTGCACTGAACGACATATATCACGTGTAACAAAATTGTATCTGTCATTTCAGCATTTTTCTATTCAAACAGCTCTGAGTCAACTATATGTTGTAGTGCTCCATAGTAAAGTTAGACCAAAACATTTAGTAAGTTCTAAGTTTGATTATCTGGTATTGACAAATAATTAATCTCCTAATTTATGCGGTGGTAATGAGAGTTGGTTTAGAATAATGAATGGTTTAATTAATCTGATACCGGGGATCCAATTACTAGTGTTGCCATTGTTTAGATCGAATTTGATCCGTGTCAAGTATAGTATTAACGTTTAAATGTGAGAGAGTCACGCTACGGCATGAATGGGATGGCTCGACCGGGTAAATACCACGGCCTCACAGAAAATAGGCGTGAGATAACGCTTGCGTTGTGTTTCGCCGAGTGAGTGAGGTTACTGGAGGCCCAAGGGGGGTTGGAGATTGTAAGGACTGGGAACGTCCATGGGTGGCAGTAATCGCTTACCATCAGTAATCCCTTACCGTCTGCTCGTTTAATTAAAAAAAAAAATCTTATTATTTACGTATGGTCATGAGAACTAATAATAATGTTGGTATATGCAACGTGATTAGCAATGAAATAAAAAAAATATAGATTGCTCCCCATACAGAATTGACGAAATTCAGTGACGCTTGCCGGTTTCATTGTAACCAAACCAGCTACGCATGACATTACGCATGACTCTGGTAACCCAGTGGGACGGTTGACCGATACGACTGGCGAGAGATAAGGCGCAGGGCCGACTCTTTACATGCCCATCCGACGCATGGATCAACTTTCTTGTCAGACAATCAGATAATCAGCCTACATTGTCCTATCCAAACATGGAAACAGCATTTTTTGTTGTTCCATCGCAGGAACCGAACCCACGACCTCCGAGTCGAGAGCCAAACTCTAAACCTTCTAAAACTTGGATCACGGAGGCTGGTGATTAAATATACAAAACAGTAAATTGAAATGTAAATATGTATAATACATATTTCTCGCACTGTTCCTGTGTTACCTCATGCCTGACTGTATTGTACAATTAATTATACAGTCAAATAAAATGTAAAAATGTTAATTAAAGAAATAAACGCACTTGCTTAAAAATGTATCCAGATGACTTATTAACTAAATAGATGTTGCCTGCGACTTCGCGAGCGCCAAAACAAATCCCAAGGAACTAGTACATTTTACCACGAAAAAAGTATCATAATATGTCCTTACCTGTAGTCTATTCTATATCTTTGCCAAATGTTATGAAAGTCGGTCCAGTAGTTTCGGAACTTATTCAATGCAAACAAACATACAAATGTTTCCTCATTATATTGTTAGTATAGATATTAAGTTGTATGTATATTTTACTTAATTTACAATTATGCATTTAAACATGACGTTTTGCCAAAAAATAACTTTATCGATATCGATAAAAGAAATTAATAATGAGGCGCACCACTAGTACACTATTACGTCGCCATTTTTTTGTAATATTGGGCTTGACTTGGACTTGTTCCGACATGTCTTTGATTCCATTTTGTTGAGGTTTGATTATCCACAAACTAGGTACAGTCCGTCCAGAGTTATGTTACCATTGACATGACCTTTATGCCGACGACATAAGGATCACTCTCAATTCAAATGGAAATTCAGAGGTAAAGTAACTCCCAACGTAATTCGCACGTTTTCAGAAGCGTGCATGGTGCACCGTTTTGCATCAAAAAATTGTTTGAAGGTCGATTCTGCTAATTAAATCCTGCAAAACACAGAAACGACACCAGTCCCGATGTGTTAAAAGTAAAACTGCAAAATTGTATTCTCATTAACGTCAAGCCAGTTTTGATTGGTCCAAACTCCAAAAATCAGTTTATGATATCATGACGATTAATTTATAATTCAATAAACGTAAAATGAGAGTGTAAGTTAATTACGAGAGTCGGGGTTCTGATCAGAGTTTACACAAGACACCACAATTTGATACTTTTGAACATATACTAAACTGCTTTAAATTATTACAACTCTGTCCGCTAGAGGCTCGCTTCTCACTTGCGTCACGACAGTCTTGAGACAGTTTTGTTTTCACATAGGCTGGGCAAGGCATAGACTATATTATGTTCCGGAATCCGGAAGGCCGTTGAAAATTCTGAGCATTGAAATAGAACTCTGCGCTAATACAAATAGAGTTGAAAATAGAACACACGAGTGACGAGTCAAATGTCAATGTCATATATGACAGCTCGAAACTATAAACTTCCATTTTCAACTCGTATTAGCAAAGAGTTCTATTTTCAGTGCTCTGAATTTTCACCGGCGTTCCGGATTCCAGAGCTTATAGTCCCAGCCTTAGACAAGCCTGTCTTACGAATGTCTTGCGACTAAAACACCCACGTCCCACCCCCTTATTAATAATCTATCTTTATCTGTCTAGTGGCTATTCCAACGTACCAACATGACAGCAACATGGATTCGTGTATCCGTGGTGTAAATATTTTTATTTTTAAGGGGGCCACAGTTTTGAGACAGTTGCGTCGCTCCTGGACATTTTCGTCTATGAGACGTTTTGTTTCAAGTGTGCGCATCTTCATATTGTATTTTGTAATGCAATAGATTGTTTTAAGACTAAAACTTGTACAGTTTTATGACGACTCTGTTACTCCTAGACAGTTTCGTCTATGAGACGTTTTGTTTCAAGTGTACGCATCTTCATATATTTTGTAATGCAATATACTGTCTTAAGACTGTCGTGTCTCAAGTGGGCTCTCGCTATAACTGTAGTTAGAGCCTTGAGTAGTTGAGCGTAAAACTTTCGCGATCCTGTTCAGCTAAACTTTGGTCAACGGTGTATTGGGAATTGTGATGCTTAGCTATAAAAATGTGTGTTTAGCGTAGTTTTGTTATTACTATTAACTACTAACTACTAATTGCTTCTTCGGGCATCTCCGCCTATGTTGAATTAGGTAATGTCTACAACGTTAAAAATATAAGCGTATTAAGGCTAGATTTACTGTATTTTATACTATGACGTCTCTGTGGTCCGGTTGGAGCTTGGCTCTCGATTCCGGAGGTCGTGAGTTCGATCCCCGCGTTGGAAAATCAAAACATGTTGTTTTCAAGTCCGTTTAGGACAATGTAGGCTGATGCGTGATCACCTGATTGTCTGACAAGAAAGATGGTCCATGCGTCGGATGGGCATGTAAAAAGTCGGACCTGCGCCTAATCTCTCGCCAGTCGTGTCGGTTATCCGTCCCACTGGGTTACGAGAGTAAAGGAGGACAGAGTGCTCTTGTGTACTGCGCACACACTTGGGCACTATAACATAACTCCTGCGTAGCTGGCCTGCTTTCAATGAAACAGGCCACCGTCACCGAAATCGGTGTGGGGAGCTATTATGTAAAAGTCGGACCTGCGCCTGATCTCTCCCCAGTCGTGTCGGTTATCCGTCCCACTGGGTTACGAAAGTAAAGGAAGAGAGAGTGCTGTTGTGTATTGAGCACACACTTGAACACAATAAAACAACTCCTACGTAGCTGGTCTGGTTTCAATGAAACCGGCCAACGTCACCGATATTTATTTTATATTATAGTAAGATTTTAAAGTACTTCCACAACTTGGTGATGGTTATGGGACAAAAGAATAAACCATAGTTACAGTAATAATAAAATGTTAAAACTTTAACCCATTTAAAACATGATTAAATCAGTTCGGCCATTTTGTGATATCAATATTTTTAGTCGTATATAGATGATTATAAATCCACCCGTTTACGATTATTTATAAATCGATAAAGAACTCGTTAATCATTCATTTCATTAACCTAATTATTAATAAGTCCGTAAAATGTGTGCCGCCAGTTAATAGTACACGATGACCCGAATAGTTTTATGCTTTAGAGACTGGAGTTTTATGACTAAATATTATTATATTTCCGGAGACGTCTTCTCGCGCCGGGCCCCTGAAAAGGGCCTTGGGCGGGGAACCAAAACCAGGGGCAGAGCCACTCTACTTGGGGTGGGATGATCAAAGGTCTTAGAGAGGGTTGAGAGGTGAGTTATGGGCCGATAGCCCTCGGCTCGTCTCAAATTTTTATGGGGTTTGGGAATATTTATTATTAACCCTAGTTTCCAGGGGGTGGGGAAGTGGCCGGCCTCACATTGCCATTAAACAGGCGGGTGAGGGCGGCCACCATTCTAAAAGAAAGGTGACGGAGGGCTGCGTTGGGAATACCATCCGCGCCGGGGGTCTTTTTAGGTTTAAGGCGAGAGAGAGTCTTTTGGGGAAAAGGAGAAGGTTGGAGGGATGGAGAAAAACCTTTACCTCCTCAGAGACCATTCGGGACGATCCGTTGCGGTCGAAGGCAGCGGTTGGAATTGGCGTTCCAAGTGCTTGGCATGAATCTCTGCTCTGTCCTGTGCTCGGTATCTTAAGTTGCCGTCTGGGTGAAGTAGAGGGCTAACAGGAGCAGCTGTACAGGTCAACCTGCGGCAGAAACGGTGGAGGGAGGGCCAGTCCTCACCCGCCTCCTGGATGCTTAAGGTCCAGTCTGCAGCGTTTTGGTCTTCTAATAAGGACTTTACCTTGGCAGTGAGGCGGTTGAGCTGGCTCTTCATCACTGGGCAGCGGGTGCGCTTTTTCGCCACTAGGTCGTCGATGTGGCGGGGAAGTGGGGGCCTTTTGTGCTGCCGTCGGGTTGATGGTTGGGTGGCCGCTTCTTTTGGAAAACGGAAATTGCCCCGGTGATTTGCAGAGTCATCGATTCGACGGCCTCTGTAGAATCGACCGGGAAATTGGGCGTGCTCTCATGCAGCCTCGAGGAGAAGATTTCCCAATCACGAACCGGGTGAGTAAAGACGGGTGCGCTGAGAGCCGAGTGCCAGCTCAACGCCCAGTGCGTACAGGGAGGTAACCGAGGGGGCTGGGAGGAGTTGGTGGAGTAGCCTTCTGCCGACCAAGACGGCGAGGCCTTGACACACACGATCTCCCCCCAGGAAATCCTGGCGGTACGCCACAAAGCCCGGAATGTGGAGACGGTCCTCCAATTCATATTCCCGAAGGAGGCGGCAATTTCATCGGTGGGGGTATTTACCGGAAGGCCGTGGATGCCGACCTTCAGTCCTCGTTCCTGTGGGAGGGCGCAAGAGTACCAGCTGATTGGTGTAGACTGGCTCAGGTCGACCAGGTACCGCTGAACGACCCGGTACTCCTTTTCGCCCTGCGAGGTGAATCTCACGCCCAGGCCGTAAGGCTTTGCGTGTGGGGCGTGGCCTAGGAGCTCCTTTAAGTTTCTGAAATGGCTAGTCCAGTTTTCCAATTTCTCGACTATGAGTGGTGGGCAGCGGGGAGGAGGCGGGGGCGGCGGCGAGGTTGTTTTCGTCGCGGACACAGAGATCGTCGTCGTGGTCGTGTCCATCGGCGAGGGGCCCTCGAGGTCGAGGCTATTATTAAATTTGTTTCACAATCTACTAATAAGTGTTAGAGACTCGGGCAGCTTATTCGGAGGTTTGGTAATTGCTTACATATAGTAATCGAGCGACAGAGACAAAACATGCAAATATCTGCTATCTTACACGTATTATGGAGTAGATTGTGAAACGGGCCCTTATTGTCTTTAAAAATGTCTAAAGACAGTTCTCAGTAGTCTGTCTGTCGGTTATTGGTTCTCGCTGTCAAATGAGTAGGGTGCTATTGTCTGCCTGCTTAAAATGGTCAAAGCAAAAATCACCTCAATTAGGTATGACCGCGTCTTGACTGGTTTGGGACTTGGGATGATACCAGAAGCCCAATTCTTGTAACTATGTGTGATCCGTCTTACTCACTCGCGTGCAATAAATAAATAAATAAGCCCTTTATTCTGTGCTTATACAATTCTTAAATCTATTTTATTTTAAATAATATCCCTTATCACAGTGTGCCATTCGGCATAGACCTCCTCCAACGACTTTCACTGTCCTTTGCGACCCGTCTCCAATTTGGTCCTACTGTGAGCTAAATCATCCTTCCATCTGTGGTACTGTCTGCATCGGTTTTTCCTGCCATACATTCGGTACCAGTTGGTCACCTCTCTGCCCCACTTTCCCATTGTGTCCCGTAGCATGTGGCCTGTCCAACGCCTCTTCTGCTGGTCAACACGTGTTAGGTCATCGGTCATCTCCGTTTTGGTACGTAGGTCCTGTCCTGTCTTTTATGACGGGCCATGATCCTCTTCGTGGCCCTCTGACACCTGGCGAGTTTAGCCTTTTCAACCCTGGTGAGAGCCGATGTTTCGCAGCCATAATATGTCGGGCATAGCAAGATACATGACTCAGATGTAGCTGATGCCTATCCTTCTCCTGGTGGAAAGGCGCTGGTATTCACTTTCTACCAGGAGAACATATAATACGTGGTGAACTGTTTTGTAGTACGTGTAGAGTACGATACTTGCTTTAACGATTAAAAAAAATATCACGCGCGCTCAAATCAATGAGCACTCCAAACAGAGTAGCAAGGAAATGTTATGCCTGGCGCCAGTTACCAACAGGATCGATGGTAAAAACTATTTTACATAGAAATATATGGTGTGAAGCGCATACGATAGTGACTTCCGCGAGGATATTAGCCGATTTGTCTGTCGCGTCCTGCATGCAGGTGAGTGTATCCTGTGTGCAGGAGACAGATTATTAAGTCGTTCGTCTGTTCGTTCCACAAAGTTTCGTCCTAGTGGGACGAAAAGACGAATTAAATTTTTTGTGATTTTTTCATTCGTCAGTTCGCCCCATTTTTATTTTCTATTGTTTTCTAACAAAAACATATGAGGTAATATCAGCAAAAAATTTATTCAGTTGTAACATGTTGTTCAATAATCACTATCACATACATAGTATAAAACAAAGTCGCTTTTTTGTCTGTTCTATTTCCAATGTCGTAAATAAACACATTTTTTGCGCTTACATTGTAAACGCTGGCTGAACCCTACGAGATAGATCAAAATAATGTACTACAGTATTGTACACCTTAAAAAGGTCTACAAAAAGACCGCGATCGTATAATATACCATCATATATATACCATCGCAGACCTTAAAAAATATAATCACCCTACTACTACTTTTACCCGCGGCTTCGCCCGCGTGAAATAGTGTTATTGGAGAAAAAACTTCTTCACCTAATAACTCTACTCACTTCAATATACTTCTGTATGCATTATTGAAAATGTTGAAAAGGTACTTGATTGAATAAGGATTAATGCTGTATTGCTTACAATAGCTTCGTAAATAAACCATTGTTTCTCATAAAAAATGGTTGTTGTGGATTATCCTTATGAGATAGACGTATTATATAACTCACAGTTAAAATTAATATCTTAGGAGCTATAGTTAAATTAAAAAATACGTGTAAAAAAATAAATTTATTATATTCTTACACGTATTTCGCTTATAAAGACATACAGTACACCCTGTACTGTAAAATCCAGTTTAATGCGGGCGAAGCTGCTGGCAAAAGCTAGTACAATAAAAACGTTCCTATTTTTGTAACTTTAGTATAATATCTGAGAAATTCATCACAATTTAACATAGAATAATCATGTTGGATGTGGCGCACACAAAGCTATCTTCCGCCTTCCGGATATTACCTTCAGGCAATTTATTTGTCTGCGAAAATTGTCTGCCGCGACTCGTGTCGCATCCAACGTACAGGATATAGACACCTGTGTGTGTAAGCGATTGCCACCGCTTATGGACACCCGTAATACCGGAGTAACACGCGCGAAATCGGATCTTAAACCAGTAAAGCTGGGACTATACTGTCCGGAATCCGTGAGGCCGGGGAAAGTTCAGAGCTCTGAAAACAGAACACTGCCTTATTATAATAGAGTTGAAAATCGAAGTGTCGAGTGTCGAGCTGTCATATATGACATTGACATTTGACTCGACATCTGTGTGTTCGATATTCAGCTCTATTGTATCAGTCCAGGGTTCTACTTCCAGTGCTCTGAATTTGATTGTGCCCGCCGGATTCCGCATCATACAGTCCCAGCTTAATACATCCTTTTAGGATGTCAAATTCAGATCTTAAGCCAGGTTTCCATACAAAACACGCGTGTCCCACACACGTGATCGTTCAGATATTGAATATGTGAGACCAACCTGTAAGGATGATTTCATCCCTGATTTCGGAATCTGTATATTATAATTAATCTGACCACGCACGGCTTACCATACATTCCCATAGAGCTGACACACACTTGGAAGAAGAATATTACATAGAAGGAATATGAAATTCAATAGGTCTTTATACTTTTTGGTGTGGTGTGGTTGTGAGTTTGGTGGTTTTTCTATTACGATGTAGGAATTACGACTTCAGCTTCATTACAATTTGAGATCAGTGACATCTTACATTGATAGAGCATAAATTGTGTACGGATAGCTTCAACAAAAGTGGGATGTGGATCTCTGTGGTGATGGTGATGTGGATCGGATACACATCTCTTTCATTCCCATTAGAATGTGTATTGTGTCGTAAGGAGAATAATGAATGTTATATTATGTCTTCTACTCCTGCTAATAGCCACCCATCTGAGCTATTAAGGCTTGTTTCAGAATCGCCTATAAACGATAAATAGCTTATCCGCAAGTGTTGTCTCTGTCGCTCTTAAAAAAGTAAGCAGCGACAAAACTTCCGGATAAGCTATTCGTCACATATTAGACGATTGTAAAAAAGGCCCATAAAGTTATTAATCTGAGGTGCGGGCTCCGTAATGTTGTCGATGCATCGAGAAAAATAATATCTGATGATCAAGCTATTTTTTCACCACCACACTGGAAGGCAGTCGCGAACAGTCACGGCGGTACACTTTTGAACCTTATTACCAACTAAAGGTCGAAATGTGGTACACCGGGTTTGTCAGCGATCGTACATACCCCTACGTTCAATGGAACCAGTTTGATATAGCACTCGTACCCGTTTATCAATGGGAGTTCAACGACCCACGAATCATTCATACTATGTATTTTATAGATCTCCACAAACTTTACGATTTCCTGTTTTAAATTGTACAGAGTGTATTTTTGTCCGAATGAAATATTTAATTTTTTATTATTTAACCCAACATTCCCAAGCAACAATTTATCGTCGTACAATAGTATAGTTAACGTTATGGTATAACGACAGCTAAGTCACACTAACGTTCATGAAACGCGAAAAGGGCCTCGTTTATACGACGAACGTTGTTGTATAATCGTCATACAAAAGTCACGAGTGTCTTCGTTGGAGTCATTCAAAAGTCGTGTGAACGTTAAGAAATTACCACTTTCATCGCACAGTAGTTTAATCATAACTTTATAGCGACTCGTTTTGACATATTGTGGTCGTACAGGTGATTTGAATGATTACGACGACGACTGTTTTTTTTCTCTCTTGTCAGTGACTTGGTTACTTGTGATTTTTGGCAAGAGATTTGAGTGCAAAATACATAAAGTATTTCCAAAAAAATAAAAGATGAGTGTTTGTAGTGAATATGAACATTAAAAAATAATGTTCATATTTTGCTATTTGTAAGTAATATTCCGTCTGTCTATTTTTGATTTAGAGCCATCCTGTATAGTATTAAATCGATTAAGTTAATCGATTCATATGTTACTCTATAAAATAATTTTGTTAATTACATAGTTTTGATGAGTTTTATTATGGCAGTCGCTTGTCTGTCTCTCAAATAGGAAGACCACGAAACAAAACATATTTTTTTAAAAACAGGACAATCTGGCCTAGTGCGAGTCGGACTCGGGTACGAAGGGTCCGTACAAAACGGCAAAACAGCATGTTTAATGTATCACGATTATGGAGATACAGCCTGGTGACAGACAGACGGAAGACTAGACGGACAGAAAGACAGACAGACAGCGTTTTTACCCTTTGGGTATGGAACCCTAAAAATGAACGCTCAGCAATTTGATTGTCTTCACAATTTTGCCGTATGAAAATGACCAGGTCTCGTTCCTACTCCTTAGTCACTTCCCGTCGGGAAATATTAACCTGTGTGCAGTGTCAAGTGTGTGAGTTTTTGCCAATACTCGCCGTGAAGTAGTTAACTACAATGTGTATGGCATCGAAACAACGCCCCTAGTGGCAAACAATGGTAACTAACTCGATGCCATACACGTCGTAGTTAACTTCTTCACGGCGAGTAGTGCCAAATACTCGCAGTCAGCACACTGACCAATTGTAGAAGTTGAACCATCTGCTAATCATCCAATTGCCCCGACAATACAATATAGCTCAATATACTAGCGACTAGCGTCTATAATATACGCTCTGTCTACGAGTATAAGTAACGAGCGATTCTTCGTCTGCGAGTCGTCTCGAGTGGCCCGCAATTTTCATAGCTCAGACCCTTCACGTCGAAACGTACTAAAATTGCAATAGAAAACGTCTTTGTTTGGTTTTTGCAAGTGCAGGATGCTAATGATGGTTTTAAGTTACTTATGGGTTATGTAGTAGCTTCTAACTAGTTATCTATTGGCTGGCCGAGCCGGTAAGCGGAAAGTCTGCTATTATAATTTGACACGTTTCAACACATTATTTGCACAAAATTTCGATGTTTCACATTTTGTCAGGCAAGAATACTTACAATTTGGTTCGACTTCGTATCCTCAAAGTGATCATCCACTTATATAACGCCAGCCATATAATGCCTGGAGGGGGGGGGGGGACGACGACGACGACGACTGGCCACCATTATGGAGGCCGATTACTCGAAAACGGTTGACTTTGTACAAAAGCCATGTATGCCATTGCCTTTATTTTCAAATACCTATTTAATACCCTACACGATGGGGTAGAATAAAAAAAAAATTCCCCAGTCCACGTGTATGGAGAGCCATCCCTAAAATATAAAATTACTATCTATTATATTTTCATGATGCCAAAAGCGAGATTTATACACATTATATATAACTAAACGAAATTTCATAAATTCACTTAGAAGGACGGACAGACAGAGAGAGACAGACGGACGGACGGAACGGCCACGGAGCGAAACTATAAGGGTTCATTGTACTACGACACTCTAAAAAGAAGAAATTTGAATGAATTTTTTACCGATGATGATGATGTTTATGATCTTCAATTAAACATATTAAGCATATTGTGTGTACTGAGTATATTATGTATAACGTCGGGTATTGCGTCAGGACTCAGGATGTACCAGTACGTGCTGCAGGGCGACGTATGAATGACAATAATGTGTGTGTTGTGTTAACTTGGAACGGCGCGGCGGGTATTGGATCAGGGACAATATTGTTAGGAGAGCCTGTTTCACAATCGTCTAATAAGTGTCGGATAGAGCTTGGTCGGAAGTTTTGTTTTCGTTTACTTTATATCGAGCGATAGCGACAAAATATATAGCGAGCGATAGCCTGGTGACAGACAGACGGACAGCGGAGACTTAGCAATAGGGTCCTTTTCTTTTTCGTTAATTCTACCCTTTGGTCAAGGAACCCTAACTTCTTCAAAGAAATCAAAGCAAACAACATTGTAAAGTCAATGGTGCGACGCGCGGCGCGCTGTATGGCGCCCGAACTCCTTGGCATTCGATATTTCACACACGAGGGCGTACTTATTTAGGATCAGAGGTGCCGTGATTTATTCAAGGCGCTACCGACGCGATGATCGTCGAATAGTGATGGGCTGGAGGGCTCCGATCTCGTCGATACTCGATACACATTACACGCGTACGCAGTAAAGTACAACTACGTTCTTCGTTTTGTTCGGGAAACTTCGTGGTCCGTCTGTCGTCAGTCGCCGCCATAGAAATTCGATGATACCGATGGACATTAAGAAAGTGGTCTGGGAAGATTGTGTGTCAGTTAATGTACAATACCCGGGCCACCGAGCTTTGTTCAGAGCTCTAGTAGATTTAGAAAAAATATAAAAATAATCACAAAAATATGTTACTGGGGTTCGAACCCACCACATTGAAAATTTCTGAACAAAAGATAACTTACTAACTATTGTATGAAAAAAGAGCCGTCTCGGGCTGCCTGGCAAATGCACATACAGATAAGCACATAATTTTGTAACTAGAGGTTGCTTGTGGTCGAAATTCGTCCATAATAATTGATATTATCTTTAAGTTTGAACTTTATAAGGGTTCTTTTGCCTCTCAGATAGAAAAAAAAATGTAAATGTTGTGACAGACTGACAAACGCAAACGTGTACCGAACAAAATTGTATATATTAAACCCATGATAGTGTGTGTTATTAATCTGTGATAGTGTGATTTGTTGTTATTTTTATTTCATTTTATATGTATTTCTTAGCATACATAGGTTGCACTACAAGTATCGGGAATGGAATATTTCCACTGTTCCTGTCATATTAAAATCTTTTTAATTTAAAACTCCTTGGTTTTAAAAATCGAATACCGTTTATTTATTTAAAAAAAGATTCTCGGTCTTGTCACAAGGTCTTGTCAAACTTGTTTAGTCGTTGAGAAAATGGAATTGACTCGGGAAAATTCTAGAGCGATGATTTATTATGACTTTCGAAGTGGTTTAACACAAAAACAGTGTGTTGACCGGATGATTTCTGCATTTGGTGATGAAGCCCCATCCAAAACCACAATTTATCGCTGGTTTGCTGAATTTCAACTTGGACGTGTCAAGCTCAGTGATGATCCCCGTCAAGGTCGTCCAAAAACTGCAGTCACCCAAGAAAACGTTGATGCTGTGCGTAAGCTGATTGAGGAAGATTGACATGTGACATACCGCGAAATTCAGGCAACTTTAGACATTGGCATGAGTCAAATACAAATAATCTTGCATGAACAATTAGGTGTAAAAAAGTTGTTTTCCCGATGGATACCGCATTTGCTCTGTGAAGAGCAAGAAAGAATAAATTGCGTGGTCAGAGATTTTCATCACCTGAAGAAGCTGTGGACGCCTACAAAACGGCCATTTTGGAGACCCCAACTTCCGAATGGAATGGTTGCTTCAATGATTGGTTCCATCGTATGGAAAAATGTGTCAAATTTCGCGGAGAATACTTCGAAAAGCAATAAATACATTTTTAAATAGTAATGTTGTGTCACTTCCTTGATTCCCGAAATTTTCAGTGCCGTATCGTATTAGCATTCTTCACACCTACCTCCACATAAACTTTAATTTACCGGCCAAATTTCATACTCTTCCGGTGGCACAATTTTCGTAAAATTGTACTGAACGTTTTTCGCTTCACGTATTAATATAATAATTAGAGTATTATTCCATGGGTTTTGATTAATATTCATTGACCAAATAATATTACATTTAAAAAAAAAGACACAAAACCAACTTCCGCAAACGTATTGCACGTAACATGTTAATAAACTATCGATAACTTTACTTTCATCGATAAAGATAATCCCGGCCGTTGAGCGTCACTAGCGGCCCTTAAACCCTATGACACGTAATGGTTGGACATTTAGTTATGACGCTGGGTCCGGGGTAATGCGGTGGAAACGGCAGCGATGGCGTACCTTGATGACGTCATTACGGCAGTTCAAATTGTGACTGTCATGAATACATTGCACAGTCACAAAAACTTAGCGTAGTTATGGCCTCTAACATTTGAAGGTACGGTCTAGGAAATTGCATGTTTATGAATTTGACACACTTCTGAATTCGGTCATGTATTTGGTAACTATAGCCATATTATGATCACACCACGTCATAATACGAGAACGATCAACTTGTTAAACATTTATTTTTCTCGACTGTACAACCATGATTACTGTGGGGCGTGGGCCTAGCAGGAGCATTTGACAGCGGCGTAAACCCAACGTTATCGAATAAGAATTGTATGAAAATCGGTCAAAATCAAGACAGCGCCCATACAAATTTCATTCGATAACGTTACGCTTACGCCGCCGTCAACTGCTCCTGCTAGGCCCACTGGGCATGTTTTACTGCATTCATCTGTAACATGAAGGTATATTGGTTATTATTTCAATTTATGTATAGTATTATTTTGTTATAAACTCTTAATAGCAGTCGCGTCAAACTCGCGATATTGAAATACTTCGCAATACATTTTTAATAACGTCTAATTCTCCAGCAAATAGTACTTTGAGAGTTTCGTAATTTAGTTACAAAACAATTTTTGATATCAACTTTGTAATTTGATGGCTAATTTTAATTTCATAATAAGTAGCTATTTTGTTCGTTTTTATAAAGTTAATAATGGTTAGTTATTACAGGGGAATATTGGATTGTAAATAAATTGTAATTAAGTCTCAACTAGTCTTTATTTGAACATAATCTTAAAGTACAATAATAAAAAAAACAACTAGCACGAAAAAACAGCTAGAATTCAAAACATAAACAAAATATTCTACAATGAAATAATAATACTTATTATAATTCACAACTCACAGCCCGTTTGAATTTCACATTTAACCCAAAACAAAAAACATACCGGTTGTCTGTAAAGTCGGTTTACTGACGATAGTTGAACGTGACAACGGCAACAACAACAACAACAACAACAACAACAACAACAACAATAATAATAATAATAATAATAATAATAATAATAATAATAATAATAATAATAATAATAATAATAATAATAATAATAATAATAATAATAATAATAATGAGGTAAAGGCAATGCGAGCTAACGCTGGTACTTGGTAACGGTACTTGGTAACGATAACGGGTAACAGGTAACGCATGAGTCATGTTTTTTCGTGCGTGCAGCCGGCTCCATCGATTTATAAGACCTTATCACGTCAAAAAAAAATCAGAAATCCAAATGTAAAAAAATCGACCAAAACTAATCGGTTGTATTTTTTTAATACGCGAGTTAAATAGTATCATTTTTGTAACAGACAGATGAAATTCGACCAAATTAATGTGTCATTGTATTAATTTTAATTCCTATTTAATTTGGTAGCATTATAGTGTACCTACTATAGACTTTTTAGGGTTCCGTTCGTTTTCATTGCAGTTCAAGTTGCAGGCACCAGCTAGTGCACCCAATAAAACTACCCGGACACTTTTATTTCCATTCTTTAGCGGGACTGGAACCCGCGACCACTGTACTCAGCGCTGTGACCACTGAGCCATTGACCCTTCAACTTGATGACGTCACAGGAGACGGCCAATTACACTTTCCCAGACGTGTAGGTGGTCCAGGACCATCCGGCAATTGACCAATTAGTGGCCCGATTGACCCATTTGCGATACTGCACTGCAGCAGGGCAGGGAAATTATTCATTTGGAATAATGTTTAATCAATGCTGCTGGTTGCGGTAGTCACGAATTTCACCGGTATAAGAGGTGTTTTGTTTTGAGGTGCTGACTGACCTATATAAATTGGCGGTGTTATATTATGAAATTAAAGTTGTATCATTTCCTTTATGCTTCTGTGATCCTGATGCGTAGCACTCAATGTGCAAAGATTTAAGCGCTGTTCGGACACATACAACGGTCTCTCAGAAAAACGGCATGATATAAACTCTTGCGTTGTGTTTTGCCACAAGTAAGGGTCAATTCACATTTCACACCGAAACGAAATGGTGTGTGATGCAGCGCTGCATTTTTAAGCTTGCTATTAATTGTCCTTTTTTTTACAGCTCCGTGGCCTAGTGAGTAGACCGTTTGATTCGCACTCTAGAGAGTGCAGTTTCGATTCCCAGGTTGTGGCGTGTACCAATGAGACTTTTTCAGATCTCAAATACATTATACGGACGCTCCAACAGTGAAGGAAAATATTGTGAGGAAACCCGCACATGGTTGGCCCCAGACGTATTGATATTATAATGTAAAATATTATAATGTAAAATATATTCTTAGTTATAAAATGAGACCCTTTTGATGAATCAGTATGTCATAAATAAAATAAATTAATTAGTTTAATTTCAGCGTAAAATAGTGAAACAGAAATTATTACATTAACTGAGAGTTGCCATCCGTCCAGGTTTCCCCAGATTTGTCCTAGTTTAGAGGGCGTGATGATGATGATAGTGATGATAGTGATAATTACTGTAAGTTACAGTGACAGGGTTGCTTGCTGCTCGCAGTGTTGCCGCCGCGAAGTCCGGCTCCGTACTGAGTAATAACATCAAGCGCTCTTCCGTCCTACCGCTCGCCTACCTAAGGCCCGGCTAGCTAGTCACAATATGTAACAGTGATAACAGTCACAATGTGTAATTGCAAAATTCTACATTATTGTCAAGGTGACAAAGTCGTTTTTTGTATCATTCTTAATAGTCGTTATTACATTGTGATTTCGAGTGGCAAAAAGTGTCGTGCCTATAATCCGTCCAGCCCCAATACAATTCGCAACGCGCCATAATGAACTTCATTCAAAAAAGGTGTATCTTTTTGTATATTGAATAAAGTTCAATTTTGAATAGCTATCTTAAAAATGCGGCGCCGCGTCGCGGCGTGAACGCAAAGGTACCGGAAGCGCTAGGGATTTTTAGGCTGGGACTATATTGTCCAGAATCCGTAAGACCGGGGAAACTGGCCGGTGTCCTTAAGCGATAGTGATCGCATCAGGGGATCCTTCTACTCGTTTATCCGGTTTCATTCCTCAAAAAGGAACAAATTGCAAAAATATATGCTCAAATAAAAGGGATTTTTCCTCAATTAAATAATAGCTTGTTAAGTGAATCAATGTGTTTGTTCACTAATATACTCGGACTGTGGACAATAGGGCCATCCTTAATGCGATTAAGGAATACGGGAGGGTCATGACCTTATACTTCTAAGAAACGACTCTCTTTGAGGTATCGATGATTGGGTATTTCTTTATCTCCAGCGTGTAGTCACGCGAAATCACATAGAATTACTAGAATAATTTGCAAAATTGTTAAAAATCTTTGTAGAATCGTGCGATAATGAAATAGGAATCGGGTCAGCGGCAGCGGCAACAGCAACAAAAAAGGTACACTTGTAGAATGAATTCACCTTTATTGGTCAGCCATCAGCAGTAGAGTGAGGGCCATTTTTCAGTTACCGCCCTTTTTATACATCTTATGAGTATAAACAGTTAAATGTTTATATATAGTAAATACGTTTTAAATATTAATATTAGTATTTAAATATTGTTAATATAATTATTAAAATCAAATTAAGATAAACCGGAAGCTACGCAAAAATAGTCACAAACTTAAATAATATTATTAGTATCTATCCGGAAGTGAGTTTTGTAACACTCGGCCATCCTGCATTTTGCCGTGTCCCACGGCAAGTTGACTGGTTTTCATCATGTCATTTTTCTGTACCTGAAAAGAGATAAAAGAGAACAGTAATTGCACTTAAGATAATATTTTATGGCAGGCAATTGGCATGTGTCACGCTCATAATATTTAAATTTTAAATAGTATTGAAATGTTTTTTATTTCTAAACTTATGGATACTTAATTTTAAATAACACAAAATAATGTTTTTTTTTTATACGTATTCCACGTTAACTTATTATATTAAGAATGATTTGTTTAATGGTTAAGATTTAAGTTAAGAGTCACAGAGAATTAAGTTCATTACATATTTATTATTCTTTTTGTTTTGTAGCATACCTATATGTATTATATTAATTATTGTAATAAATAATCAAAGTTTTTTTGCATCACACAGATCTAGTTTAGTTACTAGATATTTGTTTCAGGTCACACATTTAGATTTACTAGATATTTTTGAGCATCACACAGATCTAGTTTATTTACTAGATATTTGTTTCAGGTCACACAGATTTACATTAGTTTAGTGTCACACAGATCTAACTAATTTACTAGATATTTTTTGCATCACACAGATCTAGTTTATTTACTAGATATTAATTGTTTCAGGTCACACAGATCTAATTAATTTACTAGATATTATTTTAGCATCACACAGCTAGTCAAGTCTTTATTTTAAAGTAATATTAATAATTTGAAGTGATAATTAGTCTTATTCCTTATAAAATGAATGTTAAAAAAAAATGAAATAGTTATTAAATAGTTTTTTTTTTATTAGGTATAATTTTAAAATCACTTACTACGCACAAGTGTTTATTTAAATGATAAATTTTAAATTAGTTTATAAGTACACAAGTATAGATAACTTTAATTGCTTAGAGTATATTCTTAAATAAACTTAGATGTATTAAATATTCTAGTTTTTAAACAAATATTAAGGGCTTAAAAGTATATAATATTCGCGTGTATCATTCAACTTTCTAGCAAATCTATAAGATCATCTCTGTCTACTTCTCTATCAGAATCTGTCGAACTATCCGAAATTGAGGAATTATAAGGACGTAAGGCCTCCCCGGGTACTACAGCATTAAACTTTTTGTATCCCTTAATACCTTTAATGCTGCTAATATTATAACGATCAATAGAATGATCAGACTTGGTTATTTTATATGGTCCCGTATACTGACTGCCCAATTTCTTGGTGACACCCCCTGTACTATCACGAGATATTCCGCCCTTCCAAAGTACTAACTCACCTAAATTGTACTTCCTACATTTTTTATGTTTCTTATCATAAAGATTCTTCATCACCGTCATATATTTGTCAATTTTTATTTTGGCTTGAGCTCTACGGTCCCCTAATTTTTGAACCAAATCTGGGTGATCAGCGCTAGTCGAGGGGTAAGCAGGGAAGAGAGTGTTATTATGTGTAAACATCAAGCTAAAAGGCGTGTACCCAGTAACCGCATGTGGGGTGTTATTTATACCCCACACGACATTAGATAATTTTTCGTCCCAAGTACATTCACTTTCCGATGTGGTATTAAGTCCATTAATAATGCTTCTATTTACCCTCTCGACTTGGCCGTTTGAACGTGGCGAGGCTATTGCATTTAAAACATGTTTTATTTGTTTTTCAACTACGAAATCTTTAAAATACCTACTTGTAAATGCTACCCCACGGTCAGTAATTATTCTGGAGGGAATTCCGAATACCGATATAATTTCTTTTAAGTTTTTTATAGTTTCAACAGAGCTAACACTACGTACGGGCCTTGCAAATACGAATTTGGTAAAGGAATCAATTACAACTAGTATATAAATATTTCCATTACGAGTTTTAAGAAAAGGCCCCAAATGATCGGCATGTAATGTGTGCATTGGTATGTTGGGCTTATCTATGGGGTGTAGCTCGCCCTCAGGTTTACCATAATTCCCTTTAGCATATGCACACTGTAGACAAGCCTTAAAATACTTTTTTATAAACCGAGTCATCCCTAAAAACCAGAATTGAGACTTTATTATTTTTTCGCACTTCTCAAACCCTAAGTGGCCAGCTTGGTCATGATATTTTTGTAACAGGCTCCATTTCGATAGCTTAGGTATCACAAATCTATTCCCGTTCAAGGTTTTACGAAATAAACGGCCGTCTAAAACTACGTAATTATTTTTAATATCTGAATTTTGGGTACCTTCATCAAGTTGTCTAATTATGTGCTGTACATTGTCATCCTGTAGTTGCAAAGTTATAAGCCAGTCGTCTTTATCGATGTTGAGTACACAAACCGTTTCTAAAGGATTGCGACTAAGGGCATCGACGTGTCGCATACGATCGCCGGTACGATATTCTATAGTAAGGTCAAAATCTTGGATAGTGAGCCACCAACGGGCGATACGCGGCACAAGGTCTTTTTTTGTAAGTGTGTTACGTAGAGCTGCGCAATCAGTAATAACTGTAACGGGGATTCCAGTTAGGTATATACGGAAACGTTTTAAGGATTCTACAACTGCCAAGGTTTCTAGTTCGTAGCTATGGTAACACTGTTCTTCCCTGGTAGTTACGCGGCTAAAGTAAGCAATTGGCTTTAAACTATTATCATTTTGGTACTGTAACATAATCCCTCCTAGACCTAATTTACTAGCATCCGTATGGAGCTCCGTTTTAGCATGATGATTATAAATAGCTAGTACTGGCCTTTTAGTTAACGCTGCTTTAAGATTTTCGAAAGCTTGCTCCTGCTCAGAGCCCCACTCCCAGTTGACCGTCTTTTTTGTAAGGAGAGTTAGCGGACGTGCTAACTCGGCGAAACTACGAACGAATTTTCGAAAATAGGAAGCGAGACCAATAAATTGTCTTACTTCGTGTACATTACGAGGACGCCTAAATTGCGATACACTTTCGATTTTAGCTAATCCTGGACGTATGGAACCAGCCGTCACTTCGTGTCCCAAGTAGTTTACACTGTTTTGTAAAAAGGAACATTTCTGTAAATTTAGCTTTAAGTTGGCACGTTCTAAAAGTTGGAGAACCCCCTGAAGTAAATTGATACCCTCGTTTATACTGACTGAAGGAACGGTCAAATCATCTAGATAAATGGCTAACTTATTGTTCAATGGTTGTAAGGCCTTTTGTATGAGACGCGAAAATACGGCGGGGGCATTGGCCAGACCAAATGGCATCCGGAGGAATTCATACTGCCCTGTAGGTGTAACGAATGCAGTTTTATGTATAGAGTCTTCAGACATATTTACTTGATAATAACTTTGTGCTAAATCTAAGACCGTGAAGTACATTTTCCCCGAAAGCCGATTGATCTGGTCATCAATATGTGGAAGTGGATATCGATCCTTAATAGTTTGGTTGTTAAGAGCGCGGTAATCGACACATAAACGGTAATCACCTCCCTTCTTTTTCACCAATATTACAGGACTAGCATAGTCTGAGCTTGACTCGCGTACTATACCAGCCGAAATCAGTTCACTAATCTTTTGTTCGGTAATTTCCGCCTCTTTGTACGACATTCTATATGGCTTGCTGTGAACCGGTACATCAGTTTTGGTATGAATGCGCATCTCTAATAAATTAGTACACCCTAGCTGCTCACTACATTCAGCGAATGCCGTATTATATCGGTTTAACAAATTCAATAACCTACTACAATAATATTCATCAATATCCCCAACCTTTATGTCAGAAATATCTATATTTTTTGTTTGTACGTTATTTACATTATTATTAAAATGTTGACTACATGAACTTGATGTTAACATTACTTCAGTTACGTCAAAAATGTCAGCTCGAGTAAGTAATTTCCCTCTTTGCCAATGGATAGACGTATCGCCTAAATTGGTTACTTGTAATGTGTAGTCACCGAATTTTAAAATAGATTGCGGTATATAATATGATAAATTCCCAAAATCAAAAACAATAGTCCGCGTTACAAGTATACTGCCGTGATCTAACTTATCTGTTACATACACGCAAATTAACCGAGTATCTCCGGGCTGCAATTCAAGATCGTTACTTAAATACAAAGGAATTCTTTCTACAAAATCATTAGAGAACAAATTAATATCGGACAAGTAGTGGGTAGTATGAAAATAATTTTTATTGTTCGGTAATAACATAACGGCTTTATAATTGGCAACAAGTGCTATGTCTGGATGTTTTAATATAGGGCTACCTATTATCATATTTAAATCCTTAAGATCCGCATCAGTTACTTCAGCCTCACTGTATACACAAATGTTATCTATACTTATATTAAATTGTACATTACCTAACGAAATGATATGCAAACCTCCAAAACCTTTCATTAACAAATTTGATTGAAAAACTTTTAACCTTAATTGCTTAACTGTTTCTAGTGTTATAATATTAACTTTACTTCCCGTGTCAATATATCCTAGCAATGTTATTCCGTTGACTATGATTTGTTTTTTGTATATATCTGATAGAATTTCGTAACTGTTACAATTAATTTTGCGTACCTGCACACTGCCGCGTTGATCTTGAAACGTGTACCGGCGGAGCGCGTTGTCCATCATACCCGCAGTGTTTCCAGCAGCTCGGGCGCCTGCAGCATGCCAGCAGCTACTGGAACTGTGGCCCAAGCGTTGACAAATCTGGCAGCGTGTGATGCGACAGTCTCTTGCTTCATGACCGGTCTTGCGGCAGTTGTAGCATGTTTTCGGCAAACCGGCGCCCCGACGCCAGTTAGATGTTTGTTCAGAAGCTTTCGTACCTATCGGCTTGTAATTTTCAAGAGATGACAGGAATCCAAAATAAAGCTGTTCTGGTGTCTCGCAATTGTAGGCCTTCGCATTTGGTCGTAATTCAACGGGCAACCCACGAATTAGACACGAGGTAGCAGCGTCGCCCTTCAGACCGCATTTCTTGACTAGGGACATTTTTTCATGGAAATACCTCGTCATGGTCTCGTCATTATCCTTTACTCGTGCTAGCATCTCTTCCAACTGATCGACATAGTCAGTGGAGCGCGGAAAGGCACACGTTAGATTTTGTTTCCACTGCGTCCACGTGGCTGTATAGTCTTCTAAGTCATCGTACCATTCTCTCGCAGCACCGCGTAGGCGAATTTGCATAACGAAGATACGATCTTTTTCGTCCCAGGAATACATATCTCCGAGCTGGTCGATCTTATTAAGCCACCCCCTTACATTGGTCGATTTCTTTCCTGGATCAAGTTCTGGTATGACTTCTGCTTCCAGATGATTAATTCTCCTCTTCTTATACATGCTCCTAATATGTGGACGTGGAGAGGTAAAAGTTTCACAGTTCTCAGTTGTACCTTCATCCGATGATGAGTCGATGGCACTTTGCCTCTTTTTTCCCAAACCACAGCGATATGGACCCATCATGGTGCTTAGAGACAGGTTAAACAACGAAAACAAAAAAAAAAAATCTCTTTACCTCCAAATCCCACTTCTGAGATGAAATAGGAATCGGGTCAGCGGCAGCGGCAACAGCAACAAAAAAGGTACACTTGTAGAATGAATTCACCTTTATTGGTCAGCCATCAGCAGTAGAGTGAGGGCCATTTTTCAGTTACCGCCCTTTTTATACATCTTATGAGTATAAACAGTTAAATGTTTATATATAGTAAATACGTTTTAAATATTAATATTAGTATTTAAATATTGTTAATATAATTATTAAAATCAAATTAAGATAAACCGGAAGCTACGCAAAAATAGTCACAAACTTAAATAATATTATTAGTATCTATCCGGAAGTGAGTTTTGTAACAATAATGTTATTGATGTTATGTAAATAGATTAGTTAATAAATGCCAAAATCGTATACAATTTTCTGAAAATTTCCATACATTACCATTCTATTGTACCAGGCGAACATAGGTATGAAGAGTTGACAAATTACCTGTATTATGAATCACTTGAGACGTTCTCTAGACTGGCTTGTAGTGTCTTGTGTATTTGTTTAAAAATACACAGTGATAGTTATGTAAACTATGTACTTAACTTTTGCATGTTTCTCTGATTCGGCAGTTTGTCGCAATGCAATAAAGAATATACTTTTTAGGATTCCTTATACCAAGGGTGAAAACGGTACCCTATTACTCAGACTTCGCTGTCCGCCCTTGTCTCTGTCACCCGGCTGTATCATGTATCTCATGAACCGCGATAGATAGATAGTTAAAATTTTCACAGACGATGTATATCTGTTGCCGTTATAACAACAAATACAACAAATGTGATTTGCCATTTCGCACGAAACCCTTCCTTCCGACTCGAGTCCGTCTCGCACTTGGCCGGTTTTAGGTATTGGTCCACATTTTTCACAAAAAAAGGGAAGAATAAATAAAATACTCTATTTTGAGTTACACCATTTAACCACCGACTAAATAAAATATTAAATATTTACCTAGCTACCTACGTAATAGCGCTAACAGACACTCGAACTTGGTCCGCGGACCATATCCGCGTACCGAATCAGGTGTCGGTACATACGCACGGATTTGGTCCGGCAGACCGAATTGAAAACTCGACACTCGTGTGTTCGATTTTCAGCTCTATTTTATTAGCGCAGAGTTCTATTTACGGTGCTGTTTTTCGACGCCGACGATGATTCCAGCAATCAATTGAGATCGTGCAGTGATACCAACTCTCAAAAATATTTCTCCTCAAACTTAACCCTTAATTCGACCCTGATTAGTCGTACTATTTACAAGATTTACGCTGATTACGCTATTTTATTGAATAATAATATAATTATAATAATTCAAAGATAATAAGCTAGAAACTCTAAAAACTTTAAGTATGTGTTTATACACATAAATACTTACGCGTAAATAACAAAAAACTAAATTGTCACTTTATCTGATTTCATTCCCTATAAATTTTCATACCCCGGGCTATATTATACATATATAAAAATTGATTCTTAAGGAGTGAACTCCTGAAAATCCTGCCCCCTACTATACCCCCGTAGATTTTTTTTCCCTAATTTGGGGGGGAAAATCCCCAAGTTGGCAACATCTGAGAGATCGTTGTCTGGCCCAAACGCCCGACAGCTCTACACACGTACGGATTTGGTACGGAGCGGACCATGGATTTGGTCCGCTCCGTACCCAATCCGACCGTGTCGGTCAATCTAACTGCTAGATTAATCTTTACATAATTTTGGATTTGATTTGAAACTTTTTCGTCTATTGATGACCATTGCATTATAGTGGCATACTAGGTTATACTTTATAGTCATGATGGCACCCCGTGGTAATTTTATTACCGAAATTTTTATTACCTTTCATTCCACGCAAACAAATTCCCAGATAACATTATAGTTAACCAATAAATGGGTACTTTAACCTGTTTACCTAATAAGTTTTGTATTGCTGAACAGCGAAATGTACCAGGGAAGTAGGAACCATAAGAAGTCGTACAAGACATTATTATTATATGTCACCGTTCTATTTTCCATAAGACATAGAGATGAGAGATACGCTCCAGCTCTGCTGTACGATTTTCAACCGTACCCTAAAGGAATAAGGTTCATGTAATAAATTCCAGGTTTTCACATCATCAATTATGCTAAAATATTTCCACTGCGTGACTGACTTAACCTAATAAGGGTTATGATTAATTTTGGGATAAAGAGGGTTAGGCATCTTAGGTAATAGGACTGGGATGGTTACTGGTATGCAGACGAGGGTTAGTTTCGACGTAGTAATTATTGACCACAGACGTATATAATAATATTATAGACGAGGCATGTCGAGGCAGAAACTGTCTCCACTTAAATGACCCCACGTTTGGGATTTTTGGGGCCGTTTAGACATTTAAGGTATGGTGAAGTCAAGATGGCTGACATTTGAGCTATGGTGAAATCAAAATGGCTTTTATATAAGATAACTTTTCTTGTATGACAGATTTGTTCCGTCAAATGTACGTCATATGATTAT
Organism: Phengaris arion; assembly: GCA_963565745.1. NCBI lineage: Eukaryota > Metazoa > Arthropoda > Insecta > Lepidoptera > Lycaenidae > Phengaris > Phengaris arion. The sequence continues at coordinate 16,338,767 of OY751449.1, read as the reverse complement.
GACTCATATCACTTATAGGCCATAGCCCATCCTTAGTTTTGAAATCTTTTTTTTACTGACCCCAATGTGTATTAGGGTTGAAGACTGGGTTCAAACTCCAAAGTTAATACGAAAAAACCAGGTAGATAATACCGAACCGTTTCAAATTTCAGATACATCTGTGTTAATTAAATGATTTCTTTAATGATCAGCGTTCAGTCATCACATAAGAATTGGCCATATTTTGGCTCAATTCTCAGTTCTCAGGCACCCACAAAGAATGAAATACAGAAGTCAGTCCGTAGCTCCGTACACGTTGTTTTTGTGAGGGTAGTGGGTACAGGTGTGGGTTCCAAAGTTTATAGTTATAATACGAGTAAATGAATAAAATAATAATAGAACAATTCTAAGGGCCTGTTTTACAATCTACTGATAAGTTTCAGATAGCTTATTTGCATGTTTTGTCTCTGTCGCTGGATATAAAGTAAGCAGCGACAAAACTTCCCAATCATAAGCTATCCGACACTTATTAGAAGATTGTGAATCAGGCCCTTAAGCATATAAGCTAAAAAGGTCCTAGCTGACGTAGATGACAAGCTATCCACCTACTTGACGCTTCAAATATTTCGAAAATCCATTTTAATTAACACATGAAAGAAAATAAAATAATAATAATTTAACCCCTGGCCATCCAAAAGCAGCCGAGTGGACGGGACGACCCCAAAGACAATAAAAATACACTTTATGTCCCCAAAGCTCGTTAACCCTTTCAAGTATGACCCTAATTATAAGTACAAAAGGGTCATTTTGGTGTAACAATTGGCACCGAGTGACCCTATGCGCGTTTTATGGGGATTTTATGAGTAAAATAATATTAGACTACGAAGTATGTACGAATCCTATGATAATTATTCTACTAATATTATAAAATATGTGAAAGTTTGTGATTATGGATGGATGGATGGATGTTTGTTACTCTTTCACGCAAAAACTACTGAACGCATTTCGACGAAATTTAGTATGGTAGTAGTTTAGGCTCTGGATTAAAACATAGGCTACTTTTTATCCAGAAAGAGTACAGTATTCCCGTGGGATACCCGATGCTATATTTACGCGGGCGGAGCCGCGGGAAAAAGCTATTTCTATTTTGAATCAAAGTCGCATAATTATTTTATCTGCTATGTAGTTTCCATTATTATTATTATTAAGTCACAATCTATGTAAGTAACACAAAGTACACTATGTACGACCAGCGGGCCTAGCATGCGCACCCTAGAAACACCGAAGAATCGACAAAATTACAGATTGAAGAAACATTAATACCATTAGCAAAATAGGTCTTATTGTAAGGCAGCAAGGTCGACGCAACGTCGTTATGAGAAACAACATTTATTTTCTTCCCGATCATGGGCTCACACAATGGCTTCATTTGACAGCTAAAGTAGAAACGTTTTCTTAATTCAATGTCCAATAGTCTTACAATAATGTCAACTACTCCACATCACGGCGGTCCAAGACAAATATTTTCTTTACGTTCAGTCATTTACTTGAATATTTGTTCGTTTTTGACAGAAGATTTCCCGGCAGCCATTTAAAAAATATGGCTGTTTAGAAATGTTAATTTTTATTGACGACCTTGTTACCATGGATTAAGAACTATTTTGCAACGAACTATTTGGATATAATATTACTTCTTTAAATTTATTTCTTCGAATCGCCATGCTAAGCCCGCAGGGAATGTAATTCATAAGAAGCTTGACCGTCGCGTTGTCGTATTTATCTGATCTTCTATCTAATACCTATATTATAACACTCTTGTGTCAGTGTTCGGGGACACACTCCTCCGAAACGGCTTCACCGATTCTTATGAAAATTGTTTGCATACTCGGTTGGTCTGAGAATCGGTCGTAATGTATGTTAAGGGTGACCCACCCACCCCTAAATATTTTTTTTTATTTTTTTTCGACATTTTATTTTTATATGATGTGGCATTAGAAATACATACAATGGCAAAACAACGTTTGCCGGGTCAGCTAGTATTATAATATACTTACTAGCTTTTTCCCGCGGCTCCGCCCGCGTAATGTAGTGTCCGGTATCCCACGGAAATACTATACATTTTCGGGATAAAAAGTAGCCTATGTTTAAATCCAGAGCCTAAACTACTACCATATCAAATTTCGTCGAAATGCGTTCAGTAGTTTTTGCGTGAAAGAGTAACAAACATACATACATCCATCCTCACAAACTTTCAAATTTATAATAGTAGTAGGATTTTCTACTCCGTGTCTGTACTCTGTACGAATCTCGATAATCTTGTAAGCAACTCACTCCAGCCTTGAGCCACGTCTACTTATTATACTCCTATTATGATTGTATCAATACCAATTATTACCTACCAACTAATTCCAGTAATCCACATACCATCAATGGCGTTACCAACTGCGCAAACACTGACAATGCGGCCGCAAGATGCCGCGACGGCCGCGAGATGCCGGTCGCGGCCGCTGGATGCCGCGCGTCGGCCGCATAGTACCAGGATCACATAATTAGCGAATTGCACAATTCAGTTATGTCACGAATGTGCGGTCGGCTGCGGCCGGGTTTGAAGAATTGTGTGGTGTCTAGGAAGGCTACGATTAATAGTATTAGTATTGTAATCAGAGGGTCGATTCTGCTATTTCAATCTTACGTTAATACAGTTTCGATACAGTCACGATCTCATTTAACAGAAATATGGTGTTCTTATATACAATACGGTACATTTATAATTCATTGAAAGTGTAAGTTTAAATACGAGAATTGGAGTTCGGGACTCAAAGTAAGCTAGAAATAGGAATTGAAAGAAATGAGCCATTGAAGTACAATTCTTAGGGTTTCGTACTCATAGGGTAAGATATAAAAAAATTGAGAGGTGTCAAGGGACACCCGGATGGAACGAAGTATATATATATATATATATATATATACTTATATATATAATCAATAATATATATATATATATATATATATATATATATATATATATATATATATATATATATATATATATATATATATATATATATATATATATATATATATTGATTAGCCGGAACAAACACACAGACTGACAGACGGACAGAAAAATGTTAACAATTTACATTTTATTGTAAGTACCGATCATACTTTTAAATGCATTTAGTGAAAATAAAAGCTGTTAATTTGAAAAAAATTAAATTACAAACAGACACTTCAATTTTGTTTATCTGTATAGATATAATATATTATATTATACAAAACAAATTGATAAGAAATAGTTGAACTAAGTATATATAGTGCGCGCGGAACTAGTTGGCCGCGCCTTAGGTAGGGTCAGGGGTGAGGGGGCTGGTTGCTTGCTGCTCGCAGTGTTGCCGCCGCGAAGTCCGGCTCCGTACTGAGTAATAACATCAAGCGCTCTTCCGTCCCACCGCTCGCATACCTAAGGCCCGGCTAGCTAGTCACAATATGTAACAGTCATAACAGTCACAATCTGTAATTGCAATTCTACATTATTGTCAAGGTGATAAGGTCGTTTTTTGTATCATTCTTAATAGTCGTTATTACATTGTGATTTCGAGTGGCAAAAAATGTCGTGCCAAATAATCCGTCCAGCACCAATACAATTCGCAACGCGCCATAAGGAACTTCGTTCCAAAAACGGGACCCCATAACTTCGCTGTCCGTCCGTCTGCCTGTCACCAGACTATATCTAGTGTACCGTGATAGCTAGACAGTTGAAATTTTCAAAGAAGATGTATTTCTGTTGCCGCTATCACAACAATATATTGTACTAAATATACATAATAAAATAAATATTTACCTGCGGTTCTAATATCTAAACAACATATGTGGCTTTTTGTCATTTTGTACGGAAACCTTCGTGCGCGAGTCAGACTCGCACTTGACCGTTTTTTTAAAAATAGCTTGCACGAAGGAAGTTTAGAATTCTTTAAAAAAATACGTGTGGCACTCGGGGACTGCCGCGGTAAAGCTATTGCATAGTAAGTCTACACGCATACGTCTAGTCGCACGCACACAAACACCGTGCCGAAGTCTGCCGAACTGAAACGACGTTAGACGATGCACGGCTTTCAACGCCGCACCGCTGTGCCGGTCGGAGTGGGGGGGTGTTAGGTTTATTTTCGTTACGGAACTTCTTGATTCGGTCGTCGCGCTCAAAGCCCGCGATAAAAGCTATGCAATAGCTAAAAAATAATTGTATGTTTTACTAGGTATTAGGTAATAGTATTGAATTATAGCTAAGAACACTATCGCTCGTGTCAGCATTAAAAAAAAGTAGATGAAAATCGGTTCATTCGATTAGGAGCTACGATGCAACGGCTGTCCGTTGCATCGTAGACAGACATACACACAGACAGACACGTCAAACTTATAACACCCCTCAGTTTTGGTCGGGGTTTAAAAATAGCAATATCAACTTTTGTCCCACACAATAGCTGTCAGTACAATGTGGAGTATTAATATTATGTGGTGGACTGTTCGTCTCCAGCCGGCAGCCACCTTCTCTGTATTCGCCCGGGCGCGCTCCCAGATCGTAATGAAGCGCCAGATTGAGCGGGGAGGCCGGGGACCGCAGAGGTGTGGAGAGGTTTTTTATTAGATGCCTTTTATGTATATTTCAGAATCGGAATTATCTGTACACACAATACAATATTATCTGGGTAACCGAGCTTTGCTCGGAGTTCTGATAAATTTAAATCACAAAAATATTTATCTGACCGGCATTCGAACCCACCACATTCAAACAAAGCAAAAATTATACATACGCATACCAAACTGCCAATTGAACTGACATAACAGAGTCGAAATGATTGATAATTATAATAATGTTGCACGATGAAAGAAAAAACACGCCATATCACTACATCACTACATAGTATAAAACAAAGTCGCTTTCTCTGTCCCTATATCCCTATGTATGCTTCAATCTTTAAAACTACGCAACGGATTTTGATGCGGTTTTTTTTAATAGATAGAGTGATTGAAGAGGAAGGTTTATATGTATAATTACATTCATTAAATCGTGGAGAAATACTGTTATATTTGAGGTTTCTAATGTGATGTCGTAAATAATTACATATTTTCGGCTTATATTGCAAACGGTGGCTGAACCCTACGATATAGATCAAAATAATGTACTTCAGTTTTGTTCATCATAAAAAAGCCTACAAAAAAGTCCGCAATAGCATATATCTATCTCTTAGGGATAACCCACATTAACCATTTTTTTATCCTTTACTTAGATTTAAATTTAATAGCTTATTTACGAAGCGATTTTATGCAATAGAGCAATTATCCTTATCCAATTTAGTACCTTAAATACATTGTGCATTTAATATAGATCAATATGGCCCTTTATAGCATGTAATTTAAATGAATATTTTCGAAGATATTACAGATTTAAAATGCAGGGACATGTCTCGGCGGCACTCGCGAGTCGCGACTCGGTGCTCGCTCAACGAATATTCTGTACTGCAGTTCTTATGGAATATCCATAGAGGTAGTTGGCCAGTTTTGTTGGAATGTCAAATTATATTTGAATGGCAAATTAAATAATTATTGACTATGTAGTATAAAACAAGTCGCTTTATCTGTCTGTCCCTATGTACCTATATTTTACGGATATATATCAAAAAATCAAAAAAATCAAAATCAAACGATTAAATATAACGATTATATAACGGATTTTCGTGAGGTTTTTTTAAATAGTCTTTTTTATACTCAAGCGCGATAAATATAATAATATAATGTATATCAAGCGGTATCGCATGTCGCGTCGAGGTGATAGGGTCCCATTTTTAACCATTTGCATTGGGTAAACCTATAAACATTTTCAATATTGTATCAGAAGTAGGTATATTGCTGTAAATAGAGAGTTATTCGCCGAAGTAGTTTTTCTCCAAGAACACTTTACTACGCGGGCGAAGCCGCGGGCAAAAGCTAGTTAATAATATAGCTTAAAAATGCGCAATTTCCCAGGAAAATTCCCTGCATACTGAATTTCATTGTAGCTTACACTTGCAGCCGTTTACGAGAAACCGATTATATATAATATATAAGATTGTCTCGTTTAAAGTATTCAGGAATCAAGGTACATTTCTTTTATTTTTATAATATAAATTCTATTACATCGATGTTGGACGTGTCACAATCACTTAAAGGTAAAATACAGCATGCACTAACCAAACAACAAAAATGTCACAATCATCTTTCTTAAAAATAACAAGTTAGTTCTACTTCCAATCAATAGACTGATTACAGCAACAGGAAAAAAGGAGATGTTAAGTGTGTGGTGCATAGTCCGTGTTGTATGATGACAGATGAGTGATGACACATCGTAATGTGTTCAAGTGAGTGGAAATGTTTGGTGTTAGCTTGTGTACGACTTAGCCATATAGTTGAGCACTGTGTTTTGGCCTTATTAAGAGGTTCCGACCAAATGGTCGGAAAGGTCAGGTCACTAACATCATTTATGAAGAATAGCATATTTTTTTCTTAATAGAAGATATAGATACAATATTTGTTTGTTTGTTTGCATTGAATAGGCTTCGAAAGTAATGGATTGAATTTGATATATTTTTATCGCGGGAAAAAGTACGGATCCCACGGGATTTTAATTTGCGCGTACAAAGTCGCGAGAAACATTTAGTTTTTTTGTTAAAAGGAATAAATTCCGTTCCTATTTTTCCTAAAATCCAATAATGCAGTTTTATTTTTAAATATTCGAGTCCACTACGAGTGTTTTATATTTCTAATTTTTATTTTGAATGCAGTTTTGGATCTGGCTTAGAAAAATTCCCCATACTGTTATGTGTTTCAACTTATCCAAGTATAAATAATAATATAGAAAGCTAATAAGATTATGTCCGCCGTAACCCTGCGCTATGTGGGCGAGTAGGTCGTGAGCGACGTAACATCCCCTCGTATTGCTACTTTTATGACACTCTTTGGCTCAATAAAAATAGCGGGGTATGTTTATTCTGATAAAATCAGGTCGTATATTTTCTGAAAAAAGTACATTTTAAGTTACATACATAATAATTAATGCCAAAGGAAGTAAAGGTGTCGGTACTTAGGTATTTGTTTGAAGAAATCTCAAATAAGATCCTACTGTATACTATTGCTAATGTGAAAGTTTTCTTTTTCTTTTTTTTCTATGGACGCTTCACACCACGTTAATCAGGTCCCGTGGTTAAGTTCTTGAAGTACTTGTGTTACGGGTACGAGACAACGGTATATTTAATTCTCTTATATTATACACATATTTAATACACATTCATGACCCAGGAACACAGAAAAACTATTTTGTTCCTTTGGCGGGATTCGAACCCGCCATCTCCGGCTTGAGCACCAACACGCTCAACCCCTGAGCCACAGAGGTTTTGCGTGAAAGAGAAACAATAGATGAATTGTTACTCTTTCACGCAAAAGCTACAGGATTTCGATGAAATTTAGACTCTCGATTAAACATAAGCTACTTTTATCCCGAAAAAGTACAGTATTCCCGTGGGGTACCCGATACTTTGTTTAGGTTAGGCGGGAAAAAGATAAATATTCAAATATGCCATCCATTATCAATCAATAGAATACTGTCAATCGGAGTGTCAAGTATCATAATATGTCAAATTTGACAACTCGACACGTCTCGATACTTCGATTTTCAGCTCTGTTATATTAGCGCAGAGTTCTGTTCGTAGTGCTGTTGTTTCCTCCCGCTTCCACAGTAAGTCTTAGTCCTTAAATATGTAAAGTATGTCAAGGATTAAAGGTAAAGCAAATTTGTAAACAGATACCCTGGGCGAAAGCTACTTACAAATAAATCAAAAGCATACATTCTAAAAATAATGAGTACATTAGCGTCCGCATCCGACCCAATCGAAGTGTCATTACAATGGGATAAATAATTCAGAGTGTTGGGGGTGTGGTCACCCTACTTTTACCTCCGACAGAATTACTGTTAATTTTTAATGCTGGCATTGGCCGTCTTTCCACTTACCGCCCGGCACCGGCCCGGTTGCCGGGGGAGCAGCAATGTATGAGTGTATATTATGGCATGTTTTTTTCACTCACCGGCCCGGCTAGGGCTACCTGAGGCTAGGACTGTATGATCCGGAATCCGACGGACCCGGAAAAATTCAGAGCGCTGGAAATAGAACTTTGCGCTAATACAATAGAGTTGAAAATCGAAGTGTCAAGAGTCGAGCTGTCATACATGAAATTGAAATTTGATTTGACACTTGTATGTTCGATTTTCAGCTCTATTGTATGAGCGCAGAGTTCTTTTTTCAGTGCGGTGAATTTTCCCGGGCCCGCCGGATTCCGGATCATAAATGTACAGTCCCAGCCTAACACAAGTCACCGGCCGGCGCCGGGACGGTAAGTGGAAAAACAGCCAATCCAAATTGAAGTGATTGGACGTTTGTGTAGTTTTGAAGTTCTATGAATAAGAAAGTGAGTTTTTACCAAGAAAAAAACCTTTTGAATGTTTGGAGAGCATTAAGATACTTTTGTTGGCCCGAGATAATAGGTATAGGGCTGATCTTTAATGCTAAATATTATGTAGAAAGACAAAATTTTCTGTGACACTCAATCTTACTATTTATAATAAACTCAATAAATCACCACAGCTTCCAAGTATATAAATATGTATTTCTTTCTTTCCAGAAAGAGCCTAGGCTCTTTCTGGAAAGAAAGAGCCTAGGCTCTTTCTGGAAAGAAAGAAAAAAGAAAAAACTACAAAGAACCGAGAAGGCCTTTGAATAGTAGTTTCAAATGAAAATTATGAAATGTCTAAATATAAATAACTTAGCAAACGACCAATTCACTTTTTCTCCAGAGTGTACTTTCAATATTATACTCGCGGTGAAATGTAAGAGAAATATTTTTCTCTCTACTATAACATTTTATAAACAACTTTGATATACAATTTTATAATTAAGTTTTCAAGCAGGTGCCTCTCAAAGGCGCCTTTCATCGCGAGACCCCCCGCTCATTTTCCGTGCCTTAGGCCGATTCCTGCTAAATTGTAATTTCACATGGTTTTTGTACATTTTTTTCCTCCGAGTTTGTTGTTTGAGACATTCTGTCGTCGGTAATTAGTGTTTGTGTAACAATTGTTGGGACTTTGAATTTGTAACTTTATTTTATTTTTATGTAGATACATTTTCGTTTTAAGTTTATTCCAGACTTAAAATTGTTTTTGCTTTTATAAAGAACTTATAAAGCCCTGAGAGTTATGACTAAATATAATTTTTATTAGTTGGAAAATTCCTTACTAATAATATTATTCAACTAGCTGACGCGGGGAACTTCGTACCGCTATATATATTTTTTTTCAAATATATTGACAATATTAGGGCTATATTAAGGCTTTTGGAATAAAAAATATCAAGGGAAAACGCGAAATGGAATAATGGCTCAGTGGTTAGCGCGTCAGAGCTAATGCCGGACGTCGCAAGTTCAATTCCCGCCGAAGGGACAGAAAGATTTTCTGTGGTCCTGGGTCTTGGACGTGTATTAAATATATGTACAGTACCTATAGTAAAAAACTTAAATATGTTTAATGTATATAGTATTTAATATAATTCCGTTGTCTGGTGTCTGTGATACAAGTTCTTCGGATACTTAGTACAGGACCAGATTGACGTGGTGAGAAAGCGTCGATATATAAAAATAAAAAAAAAATTACAAGGCAGAAGTTGCAGAATTGAGCTTTATCGACATTCCATAACGTACAACGATACCTAACTGTAGAGGGCTACGACCTCTTGGTTTTTTCTTGTCCTTCTTACGCTTGAGTGGTGATAATAATAATACAGCAACACTTCTTATATTCTCCTTTATTGGTACCTATGAGAGAGATGATTAACACAGATACGTATTGCATATGAGATATGCCTAACACAAATACGTCTATGTATAGCCTTTTGGCTAACTGAAATAAACTAACTAAATAGGCTGTACCTGTGACATCTGTCAATATGATATTGACAATTATATTTCTTAAAATACTGTTGACATTATGCAACATCTCCCTTTTCGAGAAAAATCAAACTAATATTATATGTATATAACTAATAACAATACATTACTTATCTACTGAAATTTCTCATGCATATACAATTTAGGACGCTTTACACTTCTACCAGACCTGGTTACGTAACCGGTATTTTCTAGACTCTCCACAGGAACACAGCTATCATCGATAATGCAATTTTGAACGGGACCGTTTCCGAGTTGTGCCGAACTCATGGGATCTATACTCTCCTGCATGGGAGGCATATTGATAGTGCTGCAATCGCCATAAAAATAAGGCGGAGGATTTATTTCTTTTAAATTCTTTTTTCTAGGTCTAATGTGTCCCCTATTCCTCCTATACACAACACCGTTTGGATCCACAACATAATACGATCTACCACATCCTAATTTCTCTTTAATTATTCCCGGAGACCAAAAGGATTTAGGATTTTTTTTGAAGTAAATGTCATCTCCCGGCTGAAACTCATAAGATGTATGCTTCGTATTCCTGTCAAAATAAAAAGACATCTTGTCTCTGCTATATCTATGACATCTTTCAAATGTCGAAAATTTTACAATTCTAGGTTTTAATTTGCTGTTAAGAATTTGCTTTACTAGCAAGTTTCTAGACATTAATAATGCGGCCGGACTGGGAAAATCTCCCTTCGCAGCGTTGCAATAGTGTAATAACGCCAAATGTATATCCGAGCCATCTTCCTTACATTTTCTTAATATGTTTTTTGACAATTTTAACTCCACTTTCAGCTTGACCATAGACCTGGACCAATACGGACTGGTGGTTATGTGTTCTACATCCCAATCAACAAGAAAAGACTTGAATTTGCAGGAGTTAAATGGTGGACCATTGTCAGACACCAATGCTTTTGGTATCCCATGTCGAGAAAAGAAGGATTTGAGATTTTTAACAACATTATCGACAGTGTAATTCTTATGCAAAGAAGCTAGCTCTATGTAATTGGAATAGTAATCCATGCAGACAAGGAAATTTTCTCCATCACAATATAATAAATCTATACCTACCTTCTCCCATGTAAGATAATATATCTCATGTCATTTCAACGGTTCACTGGGTGGATTTGATCTGTATTTCGCACAGACGGAACATTGATCAATTAAGTTCTTAATATCCGTTTATATTTGGCCAATAAACCGTTTCTCTAGCGATGTTTAGTGTCTAATTAATACCTAAATGACCACAGTGTATTTTATCTAAAATCTGTCTTTGCAAGGACTTTGGAACAATAAACCTATTGCCTTTAAATATTAAGTCGTTCATTATATGTATTTCATTTTGAATGTTCCAATATGGTTTCACAAGACAGCTTACTTTGTGTTTGCTTCTTGGCCAACTATTCTGAATATAAGACTCAAGTCATATTCAGAATGGTTGGCAGATTCATCATTTTTGCTTTCTAATAATATAAATTTTAAATAAGGCTTACTCACTGAGAGATTAGAAAATACTGAATTAACATGATACTGTAAGTCTTGCTCATACTGAGGTATGTATATATCACTAAGTGAGGCTCTTGACAAAGTATCTGCTATATACATTTATTTACCAGGTACATAAACTACTTCTAGGTCATAACCCTGCAACGATAACATCATTCTTTGTAGCCTAGCAGGTACTTCATGAAGAAAGTTTTTAAAAAGGTAAATTAAAGGTTTATGATCAGTATGAACAGTTGTTTTACTGCCATAAATATATTGGTGAAATTTATTACATCCAAACTGTATGGCAAACAATTCTTTTTCAATCTGAGCGTAGTTTTGTTGAGAGGAGGTAAGTGTTCTTGAACTATATGCAATGGGTCGTTTGTCTTGCATCAAGACCGCTCCCAGTGCATTCTTTGATGAATCTACCGACAAAATCCCAGGTAAGTTGCAATTATAATTAGTTAACACAGGTGCTTTAGATACGACTTCTTTTAACAAATCAAAGCACTTTTGACAATTTTCATCCCATAACCATAACATATCTTTTTTTAACAAATTTCTTAAGGTATTAGTTTTTTCTGCTAGATTTTCTATAAACGGTGCTAAAAAATTAATCATGCCTAGAAATCTCTGCAAATCTTTAATATTTTTAGGTATGGGCATATCTTTTATGGCTTTAACTTTCTCTGGATCAATTTTTACACCTTCTTTACTAAAAATATAGCCCAAATATGCTATTTCTTCTAGAAGAAACTTGCACTTGGCTTTATTTAATTTTAAATTAACTTGCCTAGCCCTCTCCAAAAACATTTCTAACCTTTTATTGTGTATTTCAATTATTTCACCGTATATTAAAACCATCAGTCATCACACCAAATTATTATACCTTCAATGTCTCCGAAAAGATCTATCATGGTTTTATAGAAGATTTCTGTAGCCGTGTTTATTCCAATCTTAAAAATTTGTATCTGCCAAAGGGAGTTTGAAATGTACATTTACTTTCTTTAGTTAATTTTATATTATAAAACCCAGAAAACGCATTTAAATGTGAAAATAAGAGGCTTTGGACAATTTAGACCTAACTTCATCTATATTTTTAATTGGATAGTGACATCTCAATAAATTTTTATTTAAATTTCTAGGATCTAAGCAAATTCTCAATCCACCATTCTTTTTCATGGTTATAACTAAACTACTCACCCAGAGAGTAGGTTTGTTCACCTTCCGTATGACTCCCACGTTCTCATGAGTTGAAGCTCTTTCCTTAAGGGTTCAACCAACGCGAAGGGTACCTTTCTAGGGGGATCAACGCACGGCATAGCATCCTTCTTTAGCACGATGCTGTGTTCGTATGGGAGTCAGCCTAGACCCTGAAACACATCATTATATCTGGTCACAATTTTGTCACAAGTTTTTTGATACATATTATATACATTTTGCTCAACATTTTTTTTATTTTCCATTGATAGAGAAAAGTTTTTTGTTATTAAATTTAGCTTTATACAAGTGGGTAAACCAATCACAGTTGGACAATTTAATTTTGTTACAACAAAAGTAATGTTTTCTGGTTTTGTTTTGTTTTCAACTAAACAACAAATGTTTAACACTGAAATTATTGGAATTCTGTGCCCACTGTAGGCAAAGATATATTTTTTACACATTTCTTTACTCTGTTTGTCAAATTTAAGATTCAATTCTTTGAATACTTGATAAGACATGACATTAATGTCTGCGCCAGTGTCAATTAGGCAATCTACATTTTTGTTGTTTATCTTAAGAGAATAATGCCAGGACTTGTCTGTGTTAATATAATTTGTACTAGCATTTTGTGATTTAATATTATTAATTCAGCACTTTTGGGGCTTGATTCATCATCGAGATTTATGCTACCTACCCCAGTAACAACAGTCCTGACACTATTTTTCTGAAACTTTCTATGAAACATAAATGAGTAAAATGTCCATATTTAAAACATGACCTGCATCTGTGTTTCCAAGCTGGACAGTTGCGGCGACCATGCGATGTGTTGCACTTTACACACGACGTTGTTCTTGATCCAGGTGTAGCTGACCTTGGGTGACCTTGGCATGATGGAGATCTTGCGTTTTTTCTTTTCTGGTATGAGGGGGAACTGGCCCGACGACTTTTGTGTAGCTTGTATATTGTGGCTTCTCTTCCATCTGCTGCATTGATTGATTCTTCACTTTTCTGCGCCATCGTCAGTGTTCTACAGAGGAGTTTGGCTCTTTCTAGGGATAGATCTTGCTCTTGTAGGAGCTTTTGACGAAATTGCGAGAAGTTTGTGGCCATATTAGCAATGAGAATGTCCTTTACAAGGGAATCACGTAGCGAACCAAATTTTGCCTTGACTTCTTGGAATGTAGCAGTGCTTAGGTCCAAATTGAAGGAATTGTAGATATTTAACTCCTTTTCTCCAATGGAATGCAGCATGATTGCAATTTTTCTTTTGTCTTCCGTTTTATCCGTGCCCGAGGCCAGTAGGAATATCTCGAATGACTGCGTCCATTTCTTGAAATTTTCAGCATTATTGTTGATAATTTCTGTAGAGATCTCAAGCTTCTGTACTCCGTTTCCTGCCATTATTAAGTTCCCACACTCAGATTGTCTCGAAACTTCCGGAGTTTTCGATGTACCCTCTTTTGCGTTCATAATTTTCGTTTTCTTGACAATTTTTTCACACCTGACACCATGTAACGGGCTGCGACCTCTTGATATGCAAGTCCTTCTCACGCTTGAGTGGTGATGATAATAATACAGCAACAATTCTTATATTCTCCTTTATTGGTGCTTACACAGATACGTATTACAAATGAGATATTACGTCTAACACAAATATACGCCTACACTATGTATAGCCCTTTGGCCAACTCAAATAAACTAACTCGATAGGCTTTACTTCATGACATCTGTCAATGTCAATAACGACATTGACAGTTACATCTTACTGTTGACATATGTAACAGTTTGCTTCACACCTGTCAAAATAAAAAGACATTTTGTCTTTGCTTTGTCTATGACATTTTTCAAACGTCGAAAATTTTACAATTTTAGGTTTAAGTTTTTTGTTTAGAATTGGTAAATTTACTCCCAAGTTTCTAGACATTAATAATGCGGCCGGACTTGCAGTAATGTAACAGTGCCAAGTGTACGTCCGAGCCGTCTTCCTTGCACTTTCTTAATATGTTTTTGACAATTTTAACTCCACTTTCAGGCTGGACCTGGACCAATAAGGACTGGTGGTTATGTGTTCCACATCCCAATCAACAAGAAAATATTTGAATTTGCAGGAGTTAAACGGTCGGTTAAATGGTCCATACCATTGTCAGACACCAAATGCTTTTGGTATTCCATGGCGAGCGAAGAAGGATTTGAGGTTTTTAACAACATTATCGACAGTGTAATTCTTATGCAAAGAAGCTAACTCTATGTACTTGGAATAATAATCCATGCAGACAAGGAAATTTTCTCCATCAAAATATAATAAATCTATATCTACCTTCTCCCACGGAAGATGAGATATCTCATAGTATTTCAACGGTTCATTAGGTGTGTTTGGCTTGAATTCAGCACATACCGAACATTGATCAATTAATTTTTTTAATATCCGCGTTTATATTTGCAAATGATCTTAAGTCGTCTTAAAATCGTTTGCAAAAATACTTTGCGTCTATTTCTTGAAATTTTCAGCATTATTGTTGATAATTTCTGTAGAAATTGATTTCAAGCTTCTGCACTCCGTTTCCAGCCATTGTAAAGTTACCTCGCTCAGATTTTCTCGAAGCTTCCGTAGTTTCCGATGCACCCTCTTTTGCGTTCCTAATTTTCGTTTTCTTTTTTCTCTCACGTCTGGCAACATGTTGAGAACTACGACCTCTTGGTTTTTTCTTATTCTTCTTACGCTTGAGTGGTGATAATAATAATACAGCAACACTTCTTATCTTTGGCTACTTCTAAATTATATATATTATTGTACTCTTGTTATGTAGTTTTAGTCATAACATTGTTTTTATATTTTTAAAAGAACAGATTTTCCATCTTTTTGATAAAAGATGGCCCCGCGCGAGTTTCTTACGCCGGTTCTTCTCGCCGGGCTAGTTCCCAAACCGGTGGTAGGCATCATGTAGAGCGACGTTCAGAAAGTGTATAAAAATACCTATTTTGAATAAAAATTTTTGACTTTGACTTTGACTATATTCTCCTTTTTTGGTGCTTAACATGATACGTATTACATATAAGATATGTCTAACACAAATACGTCTACACTATGTATAGCCTTTTGGCTAACTGAAATAAACTAACTAAATAGGCTGTACCTTTTAACCATACTCTACCATATTTCTTAAAATACTGTTGACATTATGCAACACTAACAATTATTTAATTTAAAAAAAATTGGTTAGATGATTGCCATTAGGTTGTACGCTGGGGCCTAGTCAACTGGGCCCTACTAGTTGCAACTTATTCATTATTATCTATTAAGTGGCTTATGTAGTAGCTTTATATATAATAGAAGTAAGTAGAAAACAATTCCGCAACACTTTTCTTTTTATTTTTATCTCGAATAGTCCATCGTTTTTAGAAAATTGTGGTCTCCCTAGTGGTGTCTAGTATCTGCACCGTCCTTCAGTCCGCTAACGGTACTTAAGCGGTAACCTTGCGAGCTTTTATGACTCTGTACATTTTAACAACTTACTATGTACCACTATAAAGTTGTAATCAATTTTCACTGTTGCCCATTAATTTTTAACCACGTTAGGGTCAGGTCACGCCGAGCCGCGAAGCGACGCGACGATAACGGAAGAGTAATTATTACGCTATGCACCGCGCGCCGCCCCGAGACGCATCGCAACGTCACGAGGCACATCGTGAATTAGACGGCAGCGAAATGCCGCACGGCGCGGCGTTGAGGAACGTGCCACGCGATGTCGCGAGGCACAGTGCCGCTTTTGCACGCATCACGTGCCGGCAATGCACCGCTGCGTTGGGACGCATCGCTCGACACCGCAAGGCTTCTCGAGGCGCAGCGCTGCGTGGTGCAACGTATTCTGAAATCTCACAATTTAATGTGTATTTTCTCGAATATTATTACATTTAAGTAGTCCTATTAAAAAGTGCGCGCGTCGCGTCTCGTCAGGTCTCGGTGTGAGCTAACCCTTAGCCATTACCATGGTTGGAGAGGTTTAACATGAAACAGTTATAGCGTTTAAATCAATAAATCACTTTTTCCTAGTGACAGTTGCCGTTCTCTAGGAAACCATGCCATTTTGTTCAGATAGAAAATGTTCAATCACCGCTATATGACGGCAACGCTATCCTAGGAAAACAGAACCTATTAATTTATATGCTAGAATTTGCCTAGTGTGGTTTATTATCCACACACAAAAATAGGCGAATGAAAGATATCCTTGTTAGTAAACAAACAAAATTTACGTTAGTTGGTGTAATATGGTAATACTTTTTTGTACAAAACAAAGGCAACTTACTTTTTGACACTAAGCCAATCGTTACAGACCACTTTACAATAATTTAAGAAAAAATTCTTAAACAGTAATCCCCTCACTAATTAAAAGTAAATTGGCAGGTATAGGGACTGCCGATAGAAGTGAAAAGAAAAATAAATGAAAAGCATTAAAAAATATTTCGTCTGACCGAGATTCGAACACGAAACCAATTGGTCAACAACGCAAAAAAAATCCAAGCGCCTACGTAGTTACGTAGATACGCGCAGTTGCGTTACGCGTATCTGATATTAGTATTCGAAATTACTCATATCTTATATTATGAAAGAAAACACACGACAAAAGAAAAGCTAATTTTGGGCTGTACATTGGCCGTGACGCTTTTTCGTGACAGAAAAATCGTAATACCTCTATATAGAAGTTTCATTTCAAAAATATTTACACAACGGATAACTTAAACAACGTTGCTGTCTCTGTCTGTCAACCGACTTTTCCAACGTATTAGACAAAGACAGCAACGTTGTAGATGTTTTGTGTTGTGTAAATATTTTAGTATTTAAGCCTACGAAGGTTTACAATTTACGTGTAGATATTAATTTCAGTCTCTGAGCCGGTATGGGTCTGGTTGAGTTAAATATCACCCAAACCACGCTGTAGGCTACAATTAGTATGTTTTGAAGGTTGTCTCAAGGTTGGTGCCCCGCTGGTAGTCTAAGGGCGGTCCCAATCTATTACCACCCGCAGTTCATACTCTCCTGGTAGATTTATCCAATCACAGAGAATCATTGAGGCATTTCGATTTATTCTGAGGTCTTGATGTTCTTACGGTCAAATTCTTAAATGATTCTTAAAGTTAGGGACCTTGTGGACCTCTTAATTTATATAGTTTGAAATAACCTATCCATCTTGCATGTCAGTTTACATTATAAAAAGTCATGTTTGAAACCTTGCCTTTATTTAAAAAGAACAATTCGACTATACCCCAAATGATAGATGGATTGTTTTTTTTATCCCCACTTCACATGTATTGGGAGCTTCTCCTAAAATACAAAATTGTAATTATTATATGATGCAAAAGTTAAACTCTAATAAGCAATTTATAACTATTCAAAATGTTGTCTATTTATATTCATAATTACCGAAGTTATCAAGGGAGGACAGACGGACAGACGGACGGACAGAGCAAAACTATAATGCTTGAGTACGATGGAGCCCCAAAAAAGGAAATCTGTAACTACATAAAATGTATTCAAATACTTACCAATCTAAGTCTTGAGTCGTGTTACCTCTACTTGGCTATTAATTTGGATCATAAGGAACAACAGAGAATTTTGATGGATTCTCAGCATATTTTGATGACGGCTATTCGATATCCATATTAGTCCTGCGCAAAGTAAATCTTGTATCCACTAACATAGTGAAAATGTTTGCAAAACAATTTCCTCCCGAGGGAGCATGCAATGCGATACTATTAATTAAGTACCTCAATGGAGTGTTTTCTTAAGTAATTAAAGGATAAATTTCGCTGGATTTTGAGGCGGGTGGGATTACATCAGCTGCTTTCCTTTTTAATTAAAATTCTATCCGCGGTTTTTTCTTGGGATTAAAAATTTTGAATGCAAGAAATGAAACATTTACGGCTCGCAGTCACTGGATGAGATTTTAATTTCTGTAAACAAAAATAGAAAAAAGATGGTCCCGTGTTCTTGGGTTTGATAATCTTCTTTTTCTTGGATACGCCAAATGAAAAAAAGTTTTGAAAAATTCCAATTTATTTCAGTGCGTTTTAGAATTATGTAGTTTAGTCAATCAGATGATTTCAGAATCAGAATCAGAATTCCAATTCTCGTATTTAACTTAGACTTTCAATTTACTTTCAATGAATTACAATTTACGATTAAGATTTTTAGAGTTTGGACCAATCAAAACGCGCTTGACGTTGGTTTGACGTTTAGGAGAATACCATTTTGCTGTTTTAACATATCGAGACTGCGTCGAAACTGTATTGTTGTAAGATTTAATTAGCGGAATCGACCTACATTATATTAGGTTTTACAAATATTTAGATCCCCAAAACGATGCATAACTAGTTACATAGAAACATGGCAAACAGAATGAAGGTAGATGAACATGAATTTTTTTATTCTGCATATATACAAGGCAATTTTGGGCAAGGAAATACGAACAGAAATGACAAGGGCCGGAGAATTCTGAAGCGGAACAATACGCGAGAGTAGTTGGATCAGCTTTTTAAATATTTCGAAGACGCGCAGGGTCCTGTTAAATTCTATTTGTGATCACGTTTAGCACGTGATGCGACTGTACAGTGTATGTACGTGTATGAGGGTGTATAAACGTATGGAGTTTGCATTTTTGATGTCCACGGGTCGCACAGCCACTATGCAGATTGCCTCGCGCGGAAACTGCAAAGCGATTTCTGTTTTCCCTCCACGTATATGATTTGAATAAATATTTTAATATGCTTTGTCATTTTAAAGAATTCTGCATGAAAAGTTTAGGTTCATAATCAGACACATTCAGATGAAGATTCTGGAGCATCTGTTTCTTATTGTTAATACCTAAAATGAATATGGCTCAGTTGAAAATGAGTTTCCGGAATATTGTGCACATGGTGGAACTGGAAGTTTCTAGGGACTTTAATAAGTCCAAGATTTTCATATCGATTTTGTGTCTATATGCGATTTGTAAAATCAATGCCAGGGTCCAAATTCTCGTACCTAGAATCTCAGTTCGGTCGTCAGTCTGTCCTGCTCGCGCACGCAAGATTTGCCTCCTATGCGACTGGTTCAGCCACAGATTAACAAATAGTCACTACTTACTACGTACTAAGGCGGGTCAATAAGTCCGTGACTTTTTGAATTTCTAACCTCCTTACTGAAAAAGCAACACTACTCCTGTCAACAGGCATCTGTCAGTTGACTCCTATCAAAATTTGAATTTGCTGCGTCAGTTAGTTTGTGTTTTACAGCTATCTTTATCAGACTATCCAGTAACTTAAGGAAACAATGGAAAAAAGTGAATTTCGTGTGCTTATTAAGCATTATTTTTTGCGAAAAAAAACCATTACCGAGACCAAGGCTAAGCTTGATAAATACTATGGGGACTCTGCACCATCGATTTCAATGGTAAAAAAGTGGTTACTGAATTTCGTTGTGGCCGTACAAGCACTGAAGATGCCGAACGTCCTAGACGCCCATTTGATGTCTCTACACCCGAAACAATCGAAAAAATTCACGATATGGTGTTGGCCGACCGAAGATTAAAAGTGCAAGAGATTGTGGAAGCCATAGGCATCTCGCATGGCTCAGTGGTTTCAATTTTGAATGATCACTTGGGCATGAGAAAGCTTTCCGCAAGATGGGTGCCGCGTTTGCTCACAGTCGACCACAAACGCAATCGTGTAACAACTTCACAGGAAGGTTTGGCGTTGTTTAATCACAATATGGAGGAGTTTTTTAACCGTGGACGAAACATGGATCCATCACAACACACCAGAGACCAAACAACAGTCAAAACAGTGTGTTTCTAAGGGTGAATCGGCGCCAAAGAAGGCCAAGGTGGGTTTGTCAGCCAATAAAGTTATGGCGACTGTTTTTTGGGATGCACGTGGGATAATCCACATTGACTATCTTCAAAAGGGAAGAACAATTAATGGGGAATATTATGCCAACTTATTGGACCGCTTCAATGAGGATTTGAAAACAAAACCGACCTCATTTGGCCAAGAAAAAAGTTCTTTTTCACCAAGACAATGCAAAGGTGCACACATGTGCAGTTGCCATGGCAAAAATCCATGAATTGGGCTATGAATTGCTCCCACATCCACCCTATTCTCAAGATTTGGCTCCGAGTGACTACTTCTTGTTCCCAAACCTGAAAAAATGGCTCGGTGGAAAAAGATTTGACTCCAATGATGAAGTCATCTCGCAAACAAAGGCCTATTTTAAGGACCTCGACAAATCATATTTTTTGGAAGGGATAAAAAAATTGGAGAAGCGTTGGACAAAGTGTATAGAGCTCAAGGGGGACTACGTTGAAAAATAAAATGATTTATTTATCAAAAAATCTTCGTTTATTCCAAAAGTCATGGACTTATTGACCCGCCCTCGTAAGTTCAGCGCGCTACTCGAACCGAGATTCGAGGTACGAGGATTGGGACTCAGTTGCGTAAAATTCGTACTTCATGTCGTAACTAGTATTGCCCGCGACTTTGTGCGCGCACGGGTAAACATTCGCTACGATAAAATGTAGCTTAAGTCCTTTCCCGTGGTCTATGTACTCCACATAATTGACAAATTACATAAAAATCGGCTCAGCTCTTTAGGAGTCTATTCAACGCAAACAAATTGTTTGTTTGTTTGCGTTGAATAGACTCCGAAAGTACTGAGCCGATTTTGATGTAATTTGTCAATTATGTGGAGTACATAGAAGAATAAAATCTTTTCTCTTTATATTACTAGTGTTGATAAACTAAAGTGGCCTTAATTGTATATTATTATTTACACCTTAATATCCATCCCAGTTACACCGTAAATTTCGTTCCGTTCATTTTCGAAATTCCGATGAAATAATTTCCACGGCAAAATAGTTAATAGGATGTCCCGAATCCCTACAAAGCTCTAAATGGAAATGCCGTCTTCATGAAAATGTTAATAATTTTTTTACCCACCGATAGCGGGGTGGAAGGGAGAAGATTATTTATTTAGGGAGATTCGGGCGGTTAAAGAGATAGACTCTAATTTGAATCTTAATACTTCTCCATTATTTATATTAAGTAGAATAAAATGTATGAGCGCTTTTTTTATGTAGATTCTCCGTGATTTTTTCAGCTTTCGGCTCTGTTTGATGGGAAATTGGGCTTGGATGAGTTTGAATGGATTTATTGTGTATTGAATGGCGTGGATGATTGATTGTTTATTTTCCGTTATTAGGTTTTTTTAGATAATACCTTTAATCTTGCGATTGGTAAGCCTCAAAATGGAATGTTTTTAAGCGCTTTTTTTATGAAATGGACCAGGAATTTCCGCCCATGGACACGTCCATAAAATCCCCAACGCCCCTTTGGCCTCCGATAACCTCACTCACAGAGCTAAACACACCGCAAGCATTATTTCACGATGGTTTTTTATGAGGCCGTGGTATTTACCCGGTTCAGACGGCACATTTGTGCCGAAGCATGGATTTCCCAAGTTATTTTTGTCCATTATGATTGATTATAAGTTCTGAACTTTAATACGAACTTTGAGATGGATTACAATTTTCAATTTCGTAAATTATTTGATGACTTTTGAAACAATTGAATTTATTCGTAATTCGAGATTGGGAAATCTAAAGATCCCAACAAAGTTACGAAATCCCTCTAAAGTAAATAAGGTCCAGATGATAGAAAGAAGTTATTATAACGGAGAATCCTTGTACGAGGCAAATAATTTTGTTCGTACAATCACATAAGCATCGAGTAGGCCTGACTTATATACGAAAGGGCTCGCAACATATAACTAAGGGCTGCTAACCAGTGCTGAAGATAAACTATTTAGGTGTTGAGATAATAGGCATTCGGTATACCTTCATCACAGAAAGACTTTCATCAGAAGTGTATCTACATAACTAAGCATGCCTTGTAATAGATACACTACCAGCTATATATTAGATATTCAAAGAGATCATCCTTAATCGCATCGTCGTCAGAAGGTCGATTCTGCTAATTAAATTTTCCAATAATACAGTTACAATCTAGTCCCGATGTGTTAAAACTGCGAAATGGTATTCTCATAAACGTTAAAAACAACGTCAAACCCGTTGTTATTGGTCAAAACTACAAAAATTACTGTATGATATCAAGACGAATTATTTATGATTCATTGAAAGTAAATTGAAAGTCTAAGGGTTCAGCATTTTGGATTTTTTCGCGTTACGATTCATTGAAGTGATTGATTGACTTATTTTGTCTGATTTCGCAAAAATTTTTAGAAGACGGATAGTTTTGTAGGTGTATCAGATATTTATTAAAAGTATTTTATACGTATAGGCGAGCATTAAGTCATGTAACAACTAACAACATATTCGCATGTTATTTTAATCCAAAATAAGTTTATCCAAAACTATGCCCTTCATAGATTTACATTAGGGCAAACTGCTTGTTCCAGAGCCCTTACTAGGGCTGGTTTATATCCCGCGTCCACACGTGGCCATACAACACGTGCCCCCATAATGACCCCACAATAATTGAAGCAATTTTTGCAATGTATAAATTGTGAAATTTAATATAAATTTATGTATACTTATTAATATATTCGGTGGGAGCCGTATTGACCCCATATAAAGAAGTTAATGTGTTTTAATTATTGTTTATATGTATTATTGTATTTAATTGCGGATGATATTTACAAACTAAGGTTAAATCGCGATTTAAATATAGTCAAGAGTCTATTAGTTACGCCCAAATTCTCAAAAGCTTCTTAAAGTTAAGTCACTTGTCAATCTGCCAAGCAGAGATATCCTGTGATATAAAGAGCCCTTTACTTTAAGAGGCGCTTGAGAATATTAGTTTGTTTTGGATGTTTTCACATGAATTTCATATACAACTGTGGCTTCGTATTCACACCTCATGACAGTCGACCACAATTTTTGGGAACCGAAAACGAATTTGCAAGCCATTGGATGCTGGTTGGTTACCAGACATCGAAATATTTTCAGAAATTGGAATCGTAGTTTTCGGTGGCTTTATAATTCGCTACCTGTGTGCTAAGTGCTAAGCGAAGGCAAAAAATATATATATTTTGTTCAATGTCCTAAATATCCGACTACTATATAATACTTTCTAATAGTATTTATTTATTTATTTTTTATTAATAAATAAAAAATAGATAAATACTATTATAAATGTGAATCCGTTTTGCCGGAGTATATCACGAAGGAATCTTTAGCTTCGCTCCGCAACTGGACAACGCGCATCATCATAAGTTTTCCAGACCGATTCCAATATTTTTCTGTACACGAAAAGAGACCCTTATCAAAATCCATCTAGCTTGGGCGCGGCACGTTCCGCAAACACAGAGCGTCTAAACGGTCGCAAATAAATATTTCACCGGACCATCGAGGTACCAGATGTGGTGCGAAACCTGTACAAAAACCCGTCAGATAATATCTTAACTACTTG
The DNA here is from genome assembly GCA_963565745.1 of Phengaris arion. Lineage (NCBI taxonomy): Eukaryota > Metazoa > Arthropoda > Insecta > Lepidoptera > Lycaenidae > Phengaris > Phengaris arion. The sequence goes on along the minus strand of OY751449.1, from coordinate 16,314,605 downwards.
GGGTTATAACTACTATTTTAGTCCTCCAAACTAAACCCATATACACCGACGGAAAACTGTGGTAATACCTGCGGAAAAAAAGTTTTAGTCTGACCGGGACTCGAACCCGAGACACCAGCAACTCGAAATTCTAATGCATACGTAGCTTGGGCACGCACTTTAAAAATTAAAAAGCGAAATGACTCATAAGTTATTATTATGCAACGAATGCAAAAATATATAAACTAAAAAAATTGCGGTTTCTCTGGGATAAGACCTAGCTAAATCGATTTTTATCCCCCAATTTTCGAGATTCTGATGAATATAAAAGAATTGCTCGATTAAAGTATAAGAAGATAATTATATCCTATGTAACCCAGCATACATTGTTCTGCCATCTAAATATTCATCTGAATCACTAGTCGGTATAAATATTAGTTTAGGACCTATTCTCAGACCTACCGAATATACACAAAAAATTCATACAAGTCGGTCAAGCCGTTTAGGAGGAGTTTGGTTACAAGTTTAGGCTCAGAATTTCTCAAAACTGTTAAGGATGCCTTGTGCAGCCTTAGGTCAGCTGTTCAACGGCTATTCATATTAAAAGGCCACAATATTGTCTAAAACACTATGCGAATTTATAAATTGTAGGGCAGCTGTAACGCGTGAGTTCGCTCTATTGTCCATGGCACAGTAATCACTTTTCCATCATGCAATCTTTATGTTCGTTTGCCCCACGGAACAGACAACAAGTGGAAGTGTTATATGGCTCAATTAGCCTTTGCCCGCGGCTCCGCCCGCGTAAACACAGTATGCCACGGGAACACTGTACTTTTTCGGGATTAAATGTAGCCTATGTGTTAAACCAGAGCTTAAACTACTAACATACCAAATTTCATCGAAATCCGTTCAGTAGTTTTTGTGTGATAGAGTAACAAACATCTATCCATCCTCACAAACTTTCATATTTATAATAGTAGCAGGATCAGTATGGAAGTCGCTGTCGCCAAACTCGCACAAATAAACCAATAATCATAAATCGCACTACACACAATGAATTCGTTAGATGCGTCATTTATATTTTAGTTAAAACTAGCATGTTTTGTCTATTAATTTGAAAATATGCCCTCACACCAATGGATACGGTTTATTTTGTTATACTTTTAAAATTACTTAAGACGTTTTATATTCTAAGTGAAACGAAATTTGACGTATCTGGAATGAAAATAAGTACACGTAGTCGTGGCACGCGAAGTTCTACTTGTTATCAGTTCCGCGGTTTGCCTCTTACTTATTGCGTCCTCCTTAGATAGAGTACGTCGCTGCCCCGAACGCTGTATTTGCGCCGATCTCTCCCCGGAGAGTTGCTGTTGCATTCAATTACTGAATATTCATTCGTTCCACTCGTTCTTCGCTGAATGCGTTTTGTTGTTCATTTCTTCAGGAATAATGTTTTTATGAATACTTATAATAGGTTTTTCTCGCGGCTCCGCCCACGTAAATATAGTATCCCACGGGAACTCTGTACTTTTTCGGGATAAGAAGTATAGTAGTCTGTTTTAATCCGGAGCCTAAACTACTACCATACCAAATTTCATCGAAATCAGTTCAGTAGTTTTTGCGTGAAAGAGTAACAAGCATCTATCCATCCTCACAAACTTTCACATTTATAATAGTAGCAGGATGTTTACAATTCACAAGAGCTTGCTTCAGTAATGTTTCTATAGTTGCAATGCATGCGTTAGGGATTTTAATGGAAAGGGTGAATAAATTATGCGTGTAATGCCTGAAGGATACTAACTTACAGAATACAGCTAAAACATATTGTTGTACATAGAGCTCAAACCAATTAAAGAATTGCGCCGGTACCAGCAGACAATAATTACGTTGTAGGTATCCTAAGAAAAGACTTACCTTAATTCCTAAAGGGACCAATCGACGCGCACGCGACATACGCAGTAAATAATTTTGTAGCAAAATCAAATTATTTTTTCCTACCGGTGTTTTGGACAATTTTGATTGAGAGTGGTTATAGGATTTGCGAAAAGCCTCAGGCTGGAGTGGGTGTTATTGTGACGAGGGATCTAACTCACTGGCCGCTAGTGTCGAGGGGTTCAACTCGGTGGTTGTCTGTTCTTAGAGGTCTTGTTCACTGGTCGCTGGTATTGAGAGCTCCTCGTCGCTGGTTATTTATTCTGCGGGGTCTTGCTGGCTGGTTGTCTCCTCTAAGCGGTCTTCTTCGTTGGTCATTTTATCCTGAGGGGTCTTTATAGCTGGTGATTTGTACCAAGGGGTCTTGCTCACTAGTCGCTGGTCGCCGAATTCAATTTGAGAGAAGGTGACATTGTGGAATTGTAATTAAATATTGTATCTGTCTGAGGAAATTTGACATTATTGACTATTCTAGATTTAATATTCAAATAGTAGTCTATTTTAAGATGTCGGTGAAGATTCACCGGTGATTTCATACTAATATTTTATTATTACCTATTAATTGTTACCATCAAATACATCGCGAAAAATATTGTTTAATGAAGCTCAAGCAACCAACGCTTAGGTTAAAAATATTATTGTAAGCAGACTAGTTTTGTTGAACTATATATTACAGGGTTATAGGTTAAGTCGATGTTGGTCCTTTAAGGGGTGTAGTTCCCATGAATTCCAATATTTTCTTCAATGAAACTCCTCTTCCCAAATTAATTGTTCATTTCAAAAATATTAATTTTGGAATATGAGTTTAATTGTAGGAAATATTGGAAATGATGGGAACTACTACCCCCTAAATGATCAACATCGACTTAACCCTGTGTAACTTGCTGAAAATTTGTATTCTGTTATATTACTGTTTTCACCCGCGGCCTTCATATAAATTTTTATTATGATGAAACTTCCAACCCCCTCGCCCAGCTATATTGATATAACTCGACATCTTGGCGTCATGTTCGCCTTATTTGAAAAAATGCATACCAAGTTAATGGTTTTTACCATATCTTTAACCCCCGACAAAGAAGGGGTGTTATAAGTATCATGTCTGTCTGTTGTGTGTCTGACATCGTAGCTCCCAAACGGATGAACCGATTTTGATCTAGTTTTTTTTGTTTGAAAGCTGATATGATCGAGAGTGTTCTAAGCGTCAGTTAACACCGGGACGCGATGGGACGCGGCGCTGCATTTTTAATATAGCGATTCAAAAATTGAACTTTATTCACTACAAAAGAAGATACACGTTTCATTGCAAGAGCGCCGGCGCTGCGCTGCGCGGGCCGGTGCAGCTCGAAATTCGAACTCGCGCGCCGCGTCACGTAGCGTATCCTTTCGGTGTGAGATGACCCTTAGCAATTCATCATCATAAGCTCGCTCACTGATTAATCATTCGGGGGGTACTTAACATTTTTTAATTTTGTTTATCGCTTTTTATATTCAGAAGTTAAAAACAATAACCGACTCCGAAAATTACGTAGCCTATGTTACTTGGTTATGTACCTATTGACACCTCATTAATTTAAAATCAGATCAGTAGTTTAGGCATCACGATGGAACATACATAAATACATACATATATAAATCATTACCCTTCCTTTTAGGCTTCGCCGTAGTCGGGTAAAAATTTCCAGTTTTTTTCTTATATTTAATCACACGACACATCAAATATTTAACTTTAAATGCAAATGTTTATGTGTGTGTGTACACTGTGCACATCTGATTTTCTTTCACGCTGAAACGGCTGAGACGATTTTAATGAAATTTGGTATGGTAGTAGTAAATACCCGTGATTATCACATCAAACGATGGTTCTCGTGGAATAGAAAACTACCTCGAACGGGCAGTAGACCGCGACTCGAGGTACTTAACTCGTTCGAGGTAAGGGACTAGAAGTATCTAGTGAAAGATAAAAAACAATTATCATCGTTACCGACATAATTCGAAACTCAGCTTAGAAACTTCCTCAAATTTACCTACTATAGCTGTCATGACACGGTGGTTGGCTTTTGCCATCGTGGGCACAACGAAAAGTTGTACACCCACTAAGCCGAATTCCCTCTTTCAGTAATCGAGACCGGGGACGAGCCCGCCGCGTGCAACCACCGCACCCTCGTCATAGCCAACCACCAGAGCACCGGTGACGTGCCCATGCTGATGACGGCCTGGAACCCGCGCCCGGGGGTCCTCAGCAACCTCATGTGGATCATGGACCGCGTGTTCAAGTTCACGAATTTCGGCATTGTGAGCGTGCTGCACAAGGACTTCTTTATACAAGCGGTGAGTTTGGATGATAATGGTGGTAATCAATACTAGACAACATCCCTTTTGTAGTTCCACTAGTTTTAGCGCGCGACTTCGTCCGCGTGGACCTCCATTGCACCCTCGTGGGGTATGTATTTCGACAAATAACTATCTGTGTGAGAAAATTCAACGCAATCCGACCAGTTATTGAATATTTCACTATACAAACTTTGGACCTCCATTTCACACCTCTAGGGGACGAATTTGAAAAACTATAAAATACGTATCTAATAAATTTATTTATTCGCTCGGATATTAAATTACATGGAAATCGGAGCAGATTTGAAATAGTAATAAACGTTGATAAAAACGTATTAAATTAAATGTGTTTAAGAGCATGAATCTTAATTTTCATCGAAATCGGTGCAGATTTAAAGATTTTTCATACAAACTTTCAACCCCCCCTATTTCACCCGTTTTAGGGTGGAATTTTTCAAAATCCCTTAGTGCGCGTCTGAATTGTGAAATAAAATGACTGTCAAAATTTCACGTTTCTACTGTAAGCGGTTACGATACGACGGCTGTGCGATCGTTTATACTGACGGACGTCAGTCGGTAGGGACATCGCCTTTTATATACATAGATGGACAACACCACACAACACCACACAACACCACACAACACCACACAACACCACTCGTGATGTATCGGCCAACAATTTCATTAATGCACGCGTTTTATCAGCATCACTCGTTATACTAATGGCTGCCAATCCATTATCCGCGATGAAAATAAGTGAATTATTCATACCGGCGCGGTCCCTGGACTGATGCGGTGATGCAATCGTCGTCATCACCACTACTAGACATATTTAATTATCCATTCCATTCATACCATTAGACAATTTTCTTTACCCATACATATAAATAAAAGTGTATGTCTGTTTCTGTTTTTTTCAAATTAACAGTTCTGCACTAAATGCGTATATACGGTAACTAGACCAAAAAAAATAAAAAAAATCTCTTTCCGTCTGTCAGTCTATTTGTTCTGCCTTATCTCTGAAACGGCTGGACCGACTTTCACTGGCTGATAGCTGAAGTTATAAGGAGTAACTTAGCCTACTTTTATGTAAGGGGTTCCGTTTAAAAAATAAGCTTCCGTTTCTATTAGTTCTACTCAAGGGCAGTTGCGGACACCAGCTAGTTATACCCGTATCTAAGACAAGCTCTTCAAGTACTCAGTTGACGTGGTGTGAAAGCGTCCATTGAGATATTTTTGGAACGAAGTTCCTTATGGCGCGTTGCGAATTGTATTGGGGCTGGACGGATTATTAGGCACGACACTTTTTGCCACTCAAAATCACAATGAAATAACGACTATTAAGAATGATACAAAAAACGACCTTATCACCTTGACAATAATGTAGAATTTTGCAATTACACATTGTGACTGTTATGACTGTTACATATTGTGACTAGCTAGCCGGGCCTTAGGTAGGCGAGCGGTGGGACGGAAGAGCGCTTGATGTTATTACTCAGTACGGAGCCGGACTTCGCGGCAGCAACACTGCGAGCAGCAAGCAACCCGCCCCCTCACCCCTGTCCCTACCTAAGGCGCGGCCAACTAGTTCCGCGCGCACTTTATATACTTAGTTCAACTATTTGTTTTGTATAATATAATATATTATATCTATACAGATAAATAATTTTGAAGTGTCTGTTTGTAATTTCATTCATATTATAACTTCGTTCCATCCGGGTGTCCCTTGACACCTCTAAGTTTTTTTTTATATAAAATTGAATATCTCCCCTGGAAACATGCTAAGAAATCGATATTGAGTACCGTGTGTGTACACCCTGTGTAATGACTAATGTTCAATTTCGAATAGCTAAAACTGCAGCGCTATGTCGAGTATCGTTTCGTTTCGGCGTGAATTAGCCTAAATCGCAAGACCAATTTAAAGTTTCTATTATGGGTAGCAAGCGGTGCCGATACTTGATACGGGAAATAGATTACACTCAGTTGTCAATCACTTAGCCCTTTGAAGGGATTTGGGAGTACTCATTTGTACCGATCGTACCGAGAGGTGTGAAAGGGAACTTAAGTCACACTGTCTTACTACAAATTGGAATTTGGTAATAGCATTGAATGTGCCCGTGAGTTTTTCATTATATTATAAATATTATCTAAGAATTAGGTTTTCATAACACCTCTGAGGCTCAGTGGGCCGCGGGCCCGAATCCCGCCGAAGGAACAAAATAGTTTTTCTGTGTCCCTGGGTCATGGATGTGTATTAAATATGTGTGTAATATAATAAAAATCTTAAATATATGTGTATAGTATAAAAGTATTAAATATTAATCCCGGTTCTGGTACCTGTAACACAAGTTCTTCGGATACTTAGCAAGGAGCCAGATTGCCGTGGCGTCAGCGTCCATAGATATTATTATTATAACAATAATTGCTAACAAGTGGAAGTAACCACTCATGAATTACTGTAGTGCCTGGGACAATCGGTTTTTTAAATGTCGTATGGTTGCCCAAGCACATAGGGCATTCTCACAACACAGTCAGCCTAGTCCAGAGGAATGATTGGTCAATACGTCTGGGGCCAACCATGTGCAGGTTTCCTCACCGTTGGAGCGTCCGTATAATGTATTTGAGATGTGAAAAAGTCTCATTGGTACACGCCACAACCTGGGAATCGAACCTGCACTCTCTCGAGTGGGAATGAAACGGTCTATCAACTAGGCCACGGAGCTCTGGTACGAGGGCGGGTCAATAAGTCCGTGACTTTTGGAATAAAACACAGATTTTTTGATAAATAAATCATTTTATTTTTCAACGTAGTCCCCCTTGAGCTCTATACACTTTGTCCAACGCTTCTCCAATTTTTTTATCCCTTCCAAAAAATATGATTTGTCGAGGTCCTCAAAATAGGCCTTTGTTTGCGAGATGACTTCATCATTGGAGTCAAATCTTTTTCCACCGAGCCATTTTTTCAGGTTTGGGAACAAGAAGTAGTCACTCGGAGCCAAATCTTGAGAATAGGGTGGATGTGGGAGCAATTCATAGCCCAATTCATGGATTTTTGCCATGGCAACTGCACATGTGTGCACCCTTGCATTGTCTTAGTGAAAAAGAACTTTTTTCTTGGCCAAATGAGGTCGGTTTTTTTTCAAATCCTCATTGAAGCGGTCCAATAAGTTGGCATAATATTCCCCATTAATTGTTCTTACCTTTTGAAGTTAGTCAATGTGGATTATCCCACGTGCATCCCAAAAAACAGTCGCCATAACTTTATTGGCTGACAAACCCACCTTGGCCTTCTTTGGCGCCGATTCACCCTTAGAAACACACTGTTTTGACTGTTGTTTGGTCTCTGGTGTATTGTGATGGATCCATGTTTCGTCCACGGTTAAAAAACTCCTCCATATTGTAATTAAACAACGCCAAACCTTCCTGTGAAGTTGTTACACGATTGCGTTTGTGGTCGACTGTGAGCAAACGCGGCACCCATCTTGCGGAAAGCTTTTTCATGCCCAAGTGATCATTCAAAATTGAAACCACTGAGCCATGCGAGATGCCTATGGCTTCCACAATCTCTTGCACTTTCAATATTCGGTCGGCCAACACCATATCGTGAATTTTTTCGATTGTTTCGGGTGTAGAGACCTCAACTGGGCGTCTAGGACGTTCGGCATCTTCAGTGCTTGTAAGGCCACAACGAAATTCAGTAAACCACTTTTTTACCATTGAAATCGATGGTGCAGAGTCCCCATAGTATTTATCAAGCTTAGCCTTGGTCTCGGTAATGGTTTTTTTCGCAAAAAATAATGCTTAATAAGCACACGAAATTCACTTTTTTCCATTGTTTCCTTAAGTTACTGGATAGTCTGATAAAGATAGCTGTAAAACACAAACTAACTGACGCAGCAAGTTCAAATTTTGATAGGAGTCAACTGACAGATGCCTGTTGACAGGAGTAGTGTTGCTTTTTCAGTAAGGAGGTTAGAAATTCAAAAAGTCACGGACTTATTGACCCGCCTTAGTACATACAAACACCTACAATTGTAATGTGCGGTGGTACGATTCCTTGCGGAATTTCCGCAATAGTGGAGGCGGGAACGAAGCTCCGTTACAACTCTAATCTGTACCTACACCTACCCACCTACAACAGCAACTTAACTACATACTCGTACAGTTCAAACACCAACAAATATATTGTCTACACCTACATTTCTACCTACTATGATTTTGAATTTTATTCTTGCTCATAACTTCTATACCCGCCGTTTTTGGGATTGCTCTTTTGGTGACATCAAATACGATTTAAAGTGATCCCATTTGCAACCATTTCGTTGATGTCGTTCTGGGTTATTTTAGTATGAATTGTGGACCAAGCCCTTTGCTATATCAGTTTTCAGAAGTTCGCTGCGTGGCACTACGGTTCTGCGCCAGTATTAATGAACACTAAGCTATTTTATTTACAAAATTCAACACTGGTTTTTAAGCAAATCTTAAAATCTCTGTCCCCGTACTTACGTGGTTTCACGGCTACTAATACCCACAAACTGGGGGTACTGCGTGAGATCCCCAGGACCGGGGGTCCTCGGGGGGTCTTAAATACTCGTTAATAATTAAGTCGGATGTAAATCTCCCGGTTTTGAATCTCTGCGGCAATGTAAAGTCTGGTCTCGGCTTAGGGTAATGTGTTTTTAACAGGTTCACCCGATTACGTAGAGGAAAGTTTTGTGTTTTCGTTTGGCAATGTGGTTTTGTAGCTCAATTCGAGAGATTAATTGTAGAGAGCAGGTTGAGGTATATTTTTGACAACGAAAGAAAAGTTATGGGAGCGTACATGCAGCGCCCTCACCCGCAAGCGGGCAACTGCGAATTCGACGCGGCGTGCGAGCGGGATATAAGATGTATCTGTTACTTAATTATCTTTATTCTTATTGGATATCATTTTGTGTTACCAAAATTATCTAATATTTGATTGGCTGTTGTTAACAGAAACAAATAAATAGGCTAAGGTTTTGTAAATAATTAATATTCATTCCGTCCTATACATTCGTGTATCATTCGCCTCTGACGGAAGAGTACTGCAACAGAGTATTGCACAAAATTATAAGCAGTAAACGTCTTGGAGTGGTGACGTGTTATATATCGCAACGTCACTCATCAATAAGAAATTTTATAACTAATAGCTTAATCATTTGTGCGCGCGATGCTATGTGTGGGTAACATAATATAGTACGACAGCCATACACAGCACCGTGTACGGGTAGTGGGCCGCGTCACTGTCGTGTTAACTGCATAATAAGAAGCGCACGCAAACATTCCGCCGCGCGCACAAGTAACTTGAATTATCTATTCTTATAACGGCCGCACTTAGAGGCAGTTAATGCTTACTGAAGGAGCTACTGAGTACAGATTTTGACAGATAATAATTATAATGTGTACTTTATGCTGAAATGTCTAAGTAAGCATTAAATGTCTCCGAGTGCGGTCGTGATTGTTGTATATCAAAATTCTTAGCAAGATTTTTTGCAAAAAACATCTGTGTCATGTATAATAAGCAAACATAGTTGATTGAGTTAATGATCCTACTATCCTACTTCTATTATAAATGTGAAAATTTCTGAGGATGTATGGATGGATGGATGTTTGTTACTCTTTCACGCAAAAACTACTGAACGGATTTCGATGAAATTCGGTATGGTAGTAGTTTAGGCTCTGGATTAAAACATGGGCTATTTGTCATCCCGAAAAAGTACAGTGTTCTCGTAGGATACCCGATACTATATTTACGCGGGCGGAGCCGCGGGATAAAGCTATACTATTATAAATGTTAAAGGTTGTGAGTATCGATGGATGTTTGTTCATCACGCAAAAAATACTGAACGGCTTTCGATGAAATACCGGCATTTTCCTGTATTTTTTTATTGCATAAATGAATAGTGCTCTGAAAAATAAGACGTTTGAAACGCGTGAAACTGAAGAAGTTTATAAAAGGAATAGTCTACTAAAAATCAATATTTTCAAATATATTGTGAATTGTTTGCAGTACTTTTGTGAGTTTCGACAAAACGCCCCATATAAGTCGTACAAGCAGATGAATAAATGAATAAATGAATGAATGAAAAACTCTTTATTGCACCAGAAACAAATAGGACACACAGAACATAGAAAAACTAAACTTATAAAAGCACAAAAGGAGGTTTATCGCTACAAGCGATTTCTGCCAGACAACCTATATAATCATGACACATGTTTACTTAAATGGTAGGTGGCTTTATACACAGGCAAAGAGAAAATTATTTTAAAACATAATATGTAAATTAAGATTTCATAATACTTTTTATAAGATATATACTATTTAGGTACACTACTTTATAATATTTGTTAATACTTTCCCCATTGTCCATGGCACAACGGATATCGTCAGTCACCTTTATTAATGCAGTAGTCGTACTGTGGCCGGGACGGAAACCAGACTGAAAGGGGGTGAAGTAATTTAACCTATTTAAAAAGTCAACAGCCTGCTGATGGATGAGGCCATCTAATACATTAGATAAAAATGGTAGGATAGCAATTGGTCGATAATGACGTCACACGCTAGTAATGTTGCTACGAAATGTCCATATGCACAACATTTCTGACTTCTCGTAATTTTGCGCATTTATGTTGATACAAACCATAGTAAACCTTTTTGTATTTGATGTAAGTAAACTAATTATGTAGCTTTTTTACACTAATGTTTTAAAAGAATATTTCAACTTTTTTGTGACTTCAAAATGCATATAATTACAAAACTACACATAAAATCCTAATTCTTTATACTTTTGTCAAGTTGTTATACCGAATTATTTCTTAATTTCTTTAAAAAAAAACTAGATTGTTACATGTAGGAAAATACCCAATTCTGTATGTCATAGTTTAGGCTCTGGATTAAAACACAGGCTTCTTTTTATCTTAAAAAGTATTCCCGTGGGATACCCGATGCTATATTTACGTGGGAAAAACGCTAGTTGACAATATTATTGATACGAATTTTCTAAATACTGTTAAAAACAAAATTTAACTATTTACGGCTAACTAGTACCTAACTACAGGCCATCCGTCCTAGTAGCTACTAATCTTAATAAGCCTACCTCGTACCATTAATAGTCGACTATGTGACTAGCACCGGACGCGGTGATAAGAATTCGGTGATACGTTAGCCTGATAGGAGTTAGTCATCAATACCTACGCAAACGAATATAACACCCATTGCATAAAGATTAAAAATTAGTTTTCAGTGAAGAATTAGTTTAATCACGTTGGGTCCAAATTGTAAGCGATTGAGGCGACCTCTGTGGCTCAGTGGTTGAGCGCGGCGATGTACAAGCCGGAGGGTGCGGGTCGAAATAATTATATTCCCACCAACGGCACAAAAATGGTTTTCTGTGGTCCTGGGTCATGGATGTGTCCTACTGCTATTAAAAATGTGAAAGTTTGTGAGGATGAATGGATGTATGGATGGATGTATGTATGGATTGATAGATGGATGTTTGTTTCTCTTTCACGCTAAAAGGATTACTGAAAGGATTTTGATGAAATTTTGCATGTTAGTACCTAGTTTGAGCTCTGGATTAACACATGCTACATTTTATCCCGAAAAAGTGCAGTGTTCCTGTGGGACACTGTATGCAGGCAGTGCTGTATGCGGGCAGAGCCGCGGTCAAAAGCTAGTATTATTGTAAAAATCATAAAAGTCTTTGGGTAAAATGTAAATATATTTTTAAATGATTACGCTTCAGCTCGTTACTTGCAGTTTCACTCAAATAGTAGCTGATGAGCAGGTTCCGAGTTCCGACCATTTATTACTAATAAAGTCTGGCGGTACGGCGGCGACATGTGTAATTAGTAATGATATCAGGCGATATTAGTTTTTGTGACCTTGACATAAGGGGGATTAGAGCATGACGGATCCCAGATTTTCCGGTGCTACTGTTTACAGAAGGCGTACAGATGTATCATAATATTATTCATAGTTAAATATGTGTAACAAAATTACTACTTAATTGGTTAGATCGCACTTACTAGTAACTAGCTGTTGCCTGCGGCTCCGCCCGCGTAAATACAGTATCCCACAGGAACACTGTGCTTTTTCGCGTTAAAAAGTATCCTATGCTTTAATCCAGAGCCTAAACTATACCTAATTTCATCGAAATCTGTTCAGTAGTTTTTGCGTGAAAGGGTAACAAACATCCATCCATCCATCCTCACAAACTTTCACATCTATAATACTAGGAGGATGTACCTAATATACCGTCATTGCTTCGTTACAATGTCGGGATGGCGAAAACATTTTTTTGTTTATCCCTACTATTATAATTATAATAATATGAAAAATGTGTTTGTTTGTTTGTTACGCTTTCATGTATAAACTACTTAACCGGTCATCGTGAACTTTGACACAGATATTATAGAGTGAGCCACGGGAAGTAAACCAGATGTAGGCTATTTTTTATCGCGGGAAAACCGTGATACGGTTACCGTGGGATTCTGTGTATACTCAATATTATAAATAGGAAAGATTTGTTTGTTTGCATTGAATAGGCTACGAAACTGGTGGACCGATTTTATATAGATATTTTCAATAGATTAGACCACGGGGAACGATGTTTGTATAGCGGCAAAATGTACGGTTCCTCTTGTTTTTTTTGCGCCCACGAATAGATGTGAAAGTTTGTGAGGATGGATGGGTGGATGTTTGTTAATGTTTCACGCAAATATTACTGAACGGATTTCGATGAAATTTTGCATGGTAGTAGTATAGGCTCTGGATTAATACATAGGCTATTTTTTATCCCGAAAAAGTACAGTGTTCTTATGGGATACTATATTTACGCGGACGGGGCCGCGGGCAACAGCTAGTTTGTATACGACGAACGTGTTACATCTATTTTACCGTTTGCGGTCCGTCGTATCGTTACGCGCCCCAAAATTTAAATTAAAAATGTCGTCCGCGGCGCGAACGCAAATGAAATTAAGTAAAAATATATTGGAATTTTGTTGAGGAAAATGTGACAACTCCGCCGCCGCGCCGGGAAGACGGATTTCGTATTTCTATTTCTTGTATAATTAAGTTGGTTGAAAATCAATCGAAGTTGTTCCGTATTGAAATTAACAATTTCGGTTAGAATGGTGAAACGTCCAAAAAGTTATCTTGTGACGGAAAAGTTTCAAAGTGTATCGATATTTATAGAATATATTATGGCATAAAATATAACGATAGACGGAAAAATAGGCATGGGATTCCTATACAATACAATATAGCTATTTCTAGCCCCTCCCATGATAGGAAGGCCTAGAAATTACTGGATGTGCAACACTACTGGTTATTTCCTGCGGCTCCATCCGCGTATAGCATCGGGTATCCCACGGGAATACTGGACTTTCGAGAAATAGTAGCCTATGTTTTAATCCAGAGCCTAAACTACTACCGTACCAAATTTAGTCGAAATTCGTTCAGCAGTTTTTGCGTGAAAGAGAAACAAACATCCATCCATCCATCCGCTGCGGATCCGGAGCGGATCGACGCGTACGTACGTACGCGTCGATCATTCGCTGGCGCTGGCGATCATTGAGTTCGTGGGGCACCCATTTGTCAAGCTTTTTTACCTTGCCAATTTGACACAAATGGACCAATATTGTTTTGACGCTAACGTCGAAAGCTGCTGCTAATTCAGCCGTAGATTGTGTATCATCAGCTTCCACAATCGCCTTTAATTCGTTATTGTCGACCGAAGTCGCCGGACGACCGCGAGGTTCATTTTTCAGGTCGAAATTTCCAGAACGGAAGCGAGTCGCGGACAATCGCGTAAAAGTCGTCGCCTCCGCAAACATACCAGATGTGCTACAAAATCTAGACAGCCCCAACAGTAGGTACTACACTGTACTGTTGTAAGCCCTCTGCGTATAGTTAGCCCACAGGCGGCACGTGTAAAACTATTGGCAATATGCCTTAAACAAAGTAATTTGAACTTTTTTACTACAACGCACAAACCTACAGGCCAACATATTATAGCGGACAGCTAGCGCTCTTCGCTCTCTCTCCAGGTCTAAGTAATCCTTTAGGTTATCAGATAATTTTGTACTGTGCAAAGATTTTCAGTGGTATTCTGTTATTGTGAGTTTACTATTAGAAAAAATATGCTAAAAAAAAGAAAAAGAAGACAATGAGGCCTAGCTAGATACAGTATAAAATGAAGTTTTATACTGTGTATAGGTAGTCCCCTTTTTTACAGCGCCGGCCACAGAAATACATAATCTGTGAAAATTTCCACTGTGTAGCTATCACCGTTCATGAGGTACAGTCTGGTGCCAGGCAGACAGATGGATAGATGGACGGACAGCGGAGTCTTAGTGATAGGGTCCCGTTATTACCCTTCGGGTACGGAATCCTAAAATATCTATGAATGAGGCTCCTGCTCTGAAAAGGTCATTGACCTCACACAGCTTATTTCAATTTATTGAAGTTTATATTATTACGACCTAGGTACACCAATAATAAATCGGTTAAGCCGTTCTCAAGTTTTAGCGAGACAAAGGAACTGTAATCCATTTTTATTTTTTTTATATATACAGGCTTTGTTTCTTTTGGAAGCCATGTGTCTCATACTCAACACTAAACACGAACATTACTATAAAACATATTACAGTGCTGTGTAAAATGAATCCAGGTCAAATGAATCCAAGGTACGTTCTCATTTCCTCCTTCATTTTGGGTATAATTAAAAACCAAAGCTTTTGACGAAGGAAGCCCAAAAATAATGAGATGTCGAACTTTTTTAGCGTTTTTAGACTTGTAAAATATTTTGTATTTGTCCTATGTCTACATTAATGAGTATGCTGGATGGATTCTGTAAAATCTCATTTGCGATGGATAATAATGGACATACTTAGCTTTTCTATTTGCTTCAGATGTCATCCTACTTAGGGTTCCGTACTTAAGGCAGCAATTAACAACAGAGAATATACCTAATCATTTTTTACCCTATCAGAAGAACCTAATCAGTTTTTACCTGCGGGGTTAAGTTTACGTTACACTTGCATGGATAAGTAGAACTAGGGTTATTTGGGGAGGGGGCGCGACACCTGGAAGCATGCAGTGACCCCAGAAGAAAATATCCAAGGGTTGCGATCTTAGAAATTTGAAAACCAGGACAAGACACGTCAAATCCCCGGATTGTGGAGCCCAAACCTGGACATGTAACATGTAAGAACACTCTCGATCACGTCAGAACTCGTAATTCTCGTAATTTACTTACACTTTCATTGAATTGTAAATGAATCTTCGTAATATCATGAGCAAATTTTTGAAGTTTGGACCAATTAATACGGGTTTGACGTTTATGAGAATACCGTTTTGCAGGTTTAACATATCGGCACTGGATTGTAACTGAACCTATTATTGCAGGACTTAATTAGTTGAATCGACCTTCAGGTTTCAAAACAAAGAAATCTAGATCAAAATCGATTCATACACTTTAGAGCTTCGATGCCTCGGACAGAGACACACACAGACAGACAGACAGACACGTCAAACGTATAACACCCCCCTGTTCTCGTCGGGGGTTAAACCCCTTCATAAATCTCCAACAATTCTTTGTAAATATCCATAAAAATAACGTTTCTTATTTACCACAGAAACGTCAGCCATTCAGCGTGCGTTAAGACCTAAAACAGGGTCAATCCGCTAGGTGACCTATATTAAAACACCAACTTAAGGTAGCCTTCCGACGCACGCGACGCGCGACGCGAGGCCGCGACCTGCTACGCGCGACCGGTGAGCGTGGCCCGAGAACCTGATTGGCTAGTTTGCTGGTCGCGGTCGCGGGTCGCGGTCGCATGGAGCGGAAGTCTACCTTTATATCTGGACGACTGCCAAACAGCACAATAGTATAACTTCATGAAGATAACTTGTGATAATGAGAAAATGTCCCGTATTTTACCCGACTACGAAAAGGACGGGTAATATTTTTGGCTGTCTATGTATGTATGTAATATTTCCTTTGTCTGGTACCCGTAACACAAGTTCTTCGAGAACTTACCACGGGACCAGATTGACGAGGTGTGAAAGCGTCCATAGATATAATATGTTTGTTCCATTGAAGCGCCTACCTAACATGCTGATCTGATTTTTATGAATGAGGTGTCTTCGTAATAATAGTCCGGGTAAGGCTGGGACTATACGATCCGGAATCCGGCGGGCCCGGGAAAATTCAGAGCGTTGAATATAGAACTCTGCGCTAATAGAACAGAGTTTAAAATCGATGTGTCGAGTGTCGAGGTATCATAACATATTATGACATTGACATTTGACTCGACACATGAGTGTTCGATTTTCTGCCATCTGACCGCCCATCCTGCAAAAGCGCCCGTACTTTATAGTCGTCATTGGTGTCAATGATGAAAGTCTTTTTTAGGGTTCCGTACAATGATTTTAAAACTCAATAGGCTATGACGTACCTACCTACATTTGACAGAACAAATCTCCATACAGTTCACCATACTTCAAATGTCAGCCATCTTGTTTTCACCATACTTCAAATATCAAAATGGCCCCAAAAATCTCAGAAGTGGGACCATTTAACTGGAGACATTTTTTGCCTCAACATGTCTCGTTTATAATATATATACGTCAATGGTACCGTACCCAGAGGATAATAACCTAACCAAGAGCATGTCAGGACTTGTCTGAGGAGGGCTCCGTAACTATCAACGCGCAGTAGGTTTTCTTTGAATTTCTTCAATTCAATAATTTTCCGTATAAATAATAAACGTTTATTTGACAGATTACGACGTTACACTACAAAACAAAAATCATTATACACCATAACGAAAAACATCAACATAAAATGGAGACATGAAAAAAACCAAAATATACAAAATAAGGGTTCCTTGAGTATTGCGGAACCCTAAAAACAATAAAAATAATTTACACAGAAATTAAAAAAACAGAAACATTCAACGCCATGACGCAAACCCCTGCAATATATTATTTTAACTGCGTTTAGAAATCAATAGAGTCGATTTGTCGCTAAAATCAATTTAAAACTTTGCAGAATTTTGTACACCGAACTGAAAGTTGTGAAAAGTGTTTATTGATTTGTAATTCACATATTTGTAATGGCAACAGCAGATGCAGCTCAGCACTTTCCGGGGGGTTAGCCCCCCAATGCCAGTGGGTTAAGCCCCCCCAGTGACAGGGGGGCAATTGTCCCCCTGTATATTCAACCGTGTGAAAGTTTAAAACTGAAAATTTTTGCCAGTGCAACCGAGTTGGCGCCCCGCCAAAAACGCGTTATTGAGAAAAACAGCTTTTGTATGGTTTTAATATTGTAATTAAAAAAAAAGATATTATAATCCTTACCTTACCTCATAAAAATACTGTTTTGGTTATTTAATAAGTAATCGATTAAAAATAATTAAAAACCCGACTGCAAAAAAAGAGATACTTAAGGTATCAATGCACTGAAAATACCGCAACAAGATTGAGAAAACAGACTGCACTACATAGGTTTTTTAATTCTTTTGATTCTTTATTTTATTTTAGATTTTTTAGTTTATCCAACACACACTTGGTCGATTTAAAGCAAAAATATGACTATTTGAATGAATTGATTACAAAATTTATTCGACATTGACACGAAATGGTTGTAATTATTCATGATTCAATTTAAATTCATGACATATGTAAATTTATGAAATCTCCTTTTAATTTTCTTCATTTTGATAGGTTTGGTTAAAAAAAAAATTAACTGCTTTCAGTTTGGCGCCAAAAATCCGCCATTTTGTATTTTTTCTTTCAAGCAGCTATCTAACTATGGACACTTGGGTTTTTGAGATAAATCTAACGATACCTTAATTATCGAAATCCATCCAGCCGTTTGGAAGATACGTGGGAATAAAGGAATTTACAAACATACATAAACATGCGCAAAAAACATAACCCAGTCTGGCAACCAGTCGGGTAGTACTTAATAACCAGTCGGGTAAATAACCCAGTCTGGTAAAAGTATGGTAAAAATATATGACAAGATTAGTGCATTTATGAAAAACGGCCAAGTGCGAAATGAACTCGCGCACAAAGGGTTCCGTACCTATATACTAGTAGGTATTATTATCGAGCAAAAAACATCAAGCTTTTTGTATGGAAGGCTCCTCAAAATAATATACAACTCAATATTCAGTACATATTTCACGCCTCCACCGGTCGCCGTTATTAATATCGAACAAAAAACCCTTAAATAACAATTAATATTTAAACTCAATTGAGTTTTTAACTTCTGGTTTTATTTACATTTATTGTTTTTCACGTTGTTTTTTTTTCCGAGAAAAGGTATACTTTATTAAGTGTTAATAATTTCGTACCTGGGTAACCGAGATTTGCTCGGAGTTCTGATAAATAAAAAAAAAGTAATAATAATCAGAAAAATATTTACCTGACCGGGATTCAAACTCCCCACATTCCGAATACTCGAACAAAGCAAAAACCATACACACGCATACCAAACGCATGCCAATCGGACTGACATTTAAATAGAGTCGAAATTATCAATATATTGTTGAATGACGAAAGAAAAACATATAATATACTTAGTTATATATTATATGTTTTTCATTCAATATAACAATATAATATATTAAAAATGCGCAGTTTCACAGGATTAAGACTAGATCCATTTTTCCTCCAAAACTCCCTGCACACTAAATTTCGTTGTAATACTTGCAACCGTTTCCGAGAGACTGTTTATATATATATATATATAAACAGTCTCTCGGAAACGGTTGCAAATCTTAGACAAAAAAAATTGGTAACACTTAAGAGGGTTTACGCGTATGAGTGGCAACGTCGCCTGCTAGTATCATTTACTCGAGGTTTTCAATTTTTATTATTTAATTGGAGCTACATTTTAAAAATGTTTTCTACTAACTATTTAGAATTAGGTGAAAAGTGTGTAAATAGTAAGTAACCGTAATGTTCACAGTTATTTTGCTATAAAAATAACGCTTTGCAAATTTCGAATGAATTATTTGTATATAAATAGAACTGCAAGCACAAAGATTTCTTACCTTTTACATACTTTTCATTTTATTCTAAATAGTTAGTAGAAGACATTATTAAAATGTAGCTCCAATTAAATAATAAAAATTTAAAACCACGAAAATATGACACTAGATTGCGACGTTGCCGGTATACACGTAAACGCTCTTAACTAATTACAATGTCACTTTAATCTAATTACAGTGGACGAAGGAATGTATTATTTCTTCACGCTTGAAAGTGGCGCGTTTAGAAAGCAACATAAAAGTACTCATTCTTAATCAAATCAATTTTCATTGGTATTTATTCTCTTAATGATATGAGATCAGGGGGCTGATTGAGTAAGCTAATCGAATTCATTTGACAGACTAAAACGTATGGTTTCTTATGTCAAACGTATAATAATGCACCGTTTGACATAAGAAACCATACGTTTTAGGCTGTCAAATGAAAACGATTAGCTTACACAATCAGGGGGCTGATAGGCGGCAAAAAAATCAATTAAAATAAACCTCATCATAACTGTTTTTTAAGTAATATTGTGACTGTTGTAGTATATCACGCTTTAATTCAATCTTCTTGATGATCGAGTTTGATTTTACAATATCCCAATCCTTCTTTTTTGTTTCGACAAATTTCAACTTCGGATGTGTTATTTTTTTTAGATAACTTATTTTGTAATTTATTTCTCCACTCGTTGCTGTTATGTCTTCGACGAATCCTATATAATATTTCCAAGTACTTCTTTGGTAATATCTGACCAGAACAATATCAGTTTTTCTTACTTCATTTTCGTCTTTCTCATTTACCGTTTCTTCATTGTCATAATCCCTTTCTTTCTCTATGTCAGAGCAATTGTTAATGTAGTCGATTATATCTATATCACCAATTGTTTTGGTTTTCAACCCTTTCACCTCATTCTCATTAAGTTCTTTGTTTCTTCCTGGACACAAATTTAACCCCATCTGTAAATTTTCATCTTTTAAATATAATAATAATGAGTCATCGCTACTGTTTTCATCCAAAATATACTCATCATCATCAGATTCTCTCAAAGAATATACTTCATCATCTGTTGTGCTACTATCTTGCTGAAGTTTACACTTTTTAAATCGTTTTTACGGTGTTACTAATTTTCTTTTCAGAAGTCATAGTGTCAGCAGAGGATGGTTGTTTGCCGTTACCATAGTGACTTGTTGTTGCACGACTTATATCAAACGTTTTGTCAATATTTGTGACTGTAAATGGCCCGTATTTAGTTAAATCAAAATATTTTTGATTTTCTGCAGAATTTTTAATATCTGATAATATTTTCAGAGGTGTTTTTTTATTCTGGCCTGTTTCGTTTTCTTTATTTGCACTTAAATCACGATTTTTTATTAAATGGCACTGCTTCACATCTAAACAGTGACAAAATCCAGGTCTATCCCCTGGACAAAAGCAACTTAAACTGCGGTACATTATTGTGTTAGGCATGTCAGTATTTCTAATCTGATGAAGTTTCATAGTATTTTGAACTGGTATCAACTCAACGGTTGTATTCTGAATTGCGTCATTGGGAATATAAAAAAGCTTTATTGACGTGTCTGTTTCGTTAAGCAACAGATCAAACGCAGTTTTTGCATCAGGAATGTCATTGCCGTAAGCAACCATCGAATCCAGATTGCGTTTCAGAGCACCACCAACTCCGTCTGCAGCTCCTTTCCCATGAGACGCTTCAAAAAAATTCCATGTAGAGTAGGGAAAACCGAGCTCTTTTGTTACTTTGGAAAAATAATAAAAGTTTTTCTTCTGTCGGTATTGCGTTGTAGGACCATCGGAGTAAAAATGTATGGAATCTGCTGTCGGGAATTTCTCCCTGATCCATTCCAAAACTGGCTGAAGATGAGCCCAGATAGCATCCGGTCCATGTTCATTATTTGGTGAAATTGATGCAAATGGTATCTTGTCATTTGTAGCATATAAAAGACCCGTATGAAGAGTAACTTGCTGCTTCGAAGAACCAAAGTGCATTGATTGTATTTCCTTGCTAAGTTTGCATATGTAATTTTCAGAAAAATCAATGTGTAATAGAACTGAGCGCTCATCTAAGCTTTCTATGCATCGTCGATATTCTTTATACTGGTGGTTGATGTTGAAGCTGTGCCTTTTCATGTTATGTAGTTCTTCTTTAAATGAGGCCCATAATGATTTCAAAGTATCAGTTTTTTTTTGCTTTACCATTTTTTTGGTAATTTTAGTTACATCCTTGTCATTCTTGTCCTTGTATTCATGGGACTGGAGTGTCCATTCATACCATGAAATATTTTCGTCTACATTTACTTCGTTAATTAAAAAATCAATAGCACTTTCTTCGCATAGCCCACATTCTCCATAGGCACATTCCCTTCTTTTTGTATCACACATTACCATAGCCAATAATTCATCTAAATCTTGTGTTGCGATGATTCCGTTAGATTTCAGAGCTTTTGCCTTCATTAGTAAATTATCATGTTTTTTGCAAGCACAAGTGTCTCGACTTCCAACTGTGGGTGGAATTACATGGAATGGTCTATATTTCTTAAAAGTGGATAGAGCCAATTTTCCACCGTCATGTCTGTATTTTGAATAAAGCTTTTTCAGGGTTCCTAACAAGTATCTTTTTTGTCTCTTTTCATTTTTCTTTGTTTTAATTTCCTTTTTTCCTGATGTCATCCTACTAACGTCATCTCTTTCAAAAAGTTTGGAGATGGTTTACCAAAATATTATTGCGTTTTTTCTTTGTGCAATGACGAATGTTTCCTTTCAGTCCTAAAAATGAAGCCATTTTCCTTTTCAGCTTATATTTTTGTGCTTTTTCACCTAACAAAACATCTTTCAATATTGTTTTTACTTTTGTACTACTAGAACTTTGGTAAGACTCTTTTAATGTATCTAAAAGTACTTCGTGGTGTAATATTTTTTTCTTCACAATGTCCTTTTCTTCTTTAGTTATGGTAGGTAAATAGTCTTCAATAAAGTTTTTGTCTGAGGAGTCCAACTTGTACTGTTTTCAGTCTTCCTTTTATCAAGTTCTTTTTGTAATTTATTAACCGTTTCATTTTTTTCTACAAGCAATTTCAGCATTTTTTCATTCTTCTGCATATATCTCTTAATTCTCTTTTTCATGTTTTTTAAAGATGTCATCAATATCGTTCGCTCTTGTTTGAGTTCTAAATTCTCTTTTTTTAATTTATATATAACTTTTCTGTTCAATTTCTGTAACGGATGTTTGGATACTGCAGATGGCTCTTCAGCAGTGTCTGGCGATGCATGTTTATCTTTGTTTCTCTTTTTTTCTCTCCATTGCTGCCTAATAATTTGCTGCTGAGAACTGTCAAAATCTGCTATTTTTTTCCGGTTCTTTTTAGTTCTTTCCGCGTTTGATTTCTTCTGAGCTAAAAATTTTTCTGGGTCCCTTTGTTTGAGTCTTTCCCTGTACAACTTCTGCCTTTCAGCTTGCGTCATGGGCATCTAAAAAAAAGGGAATTATACACTTTACCGGCAAAGCTTAGCAAATACAATTTTGTTATGTACAAGTACGACATTCACCATAATGCAAGCGGTTAGGCGATTGTGTTCATCATTGAAAAATATTGATATTTAAAACGTTAGTTTGCGTATTACAAAATTAATTCAGTGTTCAATATCTCGTAGTGTCGTTACTCACAATACAAACAAACAAACGCATTCACACTCATAGCAGTCCTCTAGGGCTTCTCTTGTGTCGAAGTATCTTTTTATCTTATATCGTATGTCATGTATGTTTCAAATATCTTTCAATGTGAACTAGGCTTAACGTATCTTCTCGTGTGTTACGTAACACAAAACATAACACTCGCAACATGCGGGAACAAACACACGTGAAAATATAACCTTATTCTGTGAATAAAACTTTTAAATACAGTCTAAATGCACAGAAAACTAGTCGATTTCCCAAAAAACAACATACTCTACAGTAATTTTGATATTAACGGATTAAATTTCAACACTAAACCTTGTCAAATCACGTTAAATAACTGGGAAAAACTAGGTGACCAAAATATCCGCTTGCAACAATCTCACGATATGCTTCCAAACTATAATAGCTGACAGCTGTTTGACATTTCTCTATGATCCTAGGAAAGGTTGCCAGCATAAAAAAATACTTTTAGTGTTGCTGTGATTTTAAAATTAAAAACTAATGTGTATTTCGTATTATGTCACACACGGGAATCAAATTTGGCCCATATTTTTAGACGTGTTTTTTTTTAAATAATGGGCACATAACGATATTTTTTTTTTTTTTTTTTTGTTTATAACAAGGCCATAACAGTATAAAATGTGTAAAATGTAGCAAATATATGATAATAACATGATTATATTTAAAAAAAAAGCCTTAGTTCGGTGCCACATGGCCGAGGGACATTTTGATTTTGTATGGAAGCTGTAATCAACCTAAAATATTAATCGAAAATTTACATAATAGATAAGATATTTTTGGATTTTAATTACGCTATGCTGGGCACGAATGCTGTAAATGTTGATAAACCTGTAAATTGTATTAGAAATAATGGTACCGTATTTTTCTTTTTCAAATTTTAGTACGGTCCACGTTTTATTTTTGAAATGAACAGTTTTTCGTGGCCTTACCCATATATATATATATATATATATATATATATATATATATATATATATATATATATATATATATATATATATATATATATATATATATATATATATATATATATATATATATATATATATATATATATATATATATATATATATATATATATATATATATATACATACATATATATATATATAAACAGTTTCACGGATCACGATATTAGAGCCTACCGTGAGACGGTCACCTTTATAGTAATGCATTTAAATTTAGATTGTTCGAACGTTTTACTTTGACTCAATAATTCATATTTTAACGCCAAAGTTCAATACGGTTGCACGATTATACGACTTATTTTGGATCTTATTTCTATTGCAATAAGGTATTGTTGTAACGTGTAATATTAAGTCCGACCGGCTTGAATAAAATATATCGATAAAACGCGCTGCTGTGAAAATGGGCTAAGCACTCTGCATTCATGAGTGAAGGGACCTACTCTTCAAGCGTTCTATAATTTTTCGCATGGTTTTGTTAAAAATAGTCATAGGTGCCGTGACCTATATTTTTATGCACTCATTATTGTATTTTTTTCTCGAATTTAGAGAATAATATTCGACAGTCATTAAAGGTTCTTACAGAATACGTTAAATGGAATGGATTCGATTTATGTCATCTTTAATCAATTCGAGAACCGAAATATTGTATAACAATTGTAATAAATTAACTTCGTACTTAAAACGACTATAGTTTTCTTTGACTTACTATTGAAAATGTATTTATTATGAAGATTTATGTCAGTGGCGTTACGGCATTCGTGCGTATTAGTCGCGTTCCTAGTTGCTTACGTTTTAATAAGTGCAGCGATAACACTGCGCTCGTTGCGCCCGGGAACTCGGTAACAAACCGGTTTGCCGGCGCGCTCCGCGCGTATCTATAGATGACGGAAGATACAAATGAATACGATTCTAAACAATTATGTTATACCAATATATTGTTGAGTGATAATTCCATAAGTGACCATGAAATGATAGATGAAGAGTTGCAAGTTTATCAAAAAGAGAACCAGATATAATCCGAGATGGGAACAAAAGAAGAAATAAAAAGTTTAACAAAACCTCTGAAACGAGACAGAGAATTAGTAGACTCAGATTGGAGTGTTGTAGAAGATAGGAAAGAAAAGAAAAGAAAAGAGGAGAAAATTCAAATGTATGTGACATGTAAAGAAGGTGTGCCTAAACAACTTGCGTTGGCAAAATTGTTAAAAAGAGAAGGAATAAATACAAGGGACATTACAAATATTAAATACATTAATAAATATAGATTACGTATTGATTTTTCGTGTCATTTAAGTGCTTCAAAGTTGGAGTTAAACGAGTCATTTATAAATCAAGGATGGCGATTTTATAGGGCTATGGAAAAAAGTTTCTCATACGGAGTGATTAAAGACATAGATATGGAGTCTTCAGAGGATTATATATGTAATAGTATAATCTGCCCGAATGATATTCAGTTAGTGTCGGCTCGACGCCTTAATAAACGCGATAATGATTCTTCTGGCCGTTCGTGGCTCCCAAGCGAGGCAGTTCGATTGTGTTTTAAGGGTCCGAACATACCGGCGTATATTTACATCGATGAGTTACGTATAAAAGTATTTCCATACGTTTTTCCAGTGACACAATGTTCGAAATGCTGGAAGTTTGGCCATTTCGCGAAATTATGTTCATCCAAATCGGTAGTATGTCCTAAATGTGGAAATAATCATGTTAATTGTGAGACTCTTACATTTAATTGCATCAATTGTAATGGTAAACACATGGCATTGGCTAGAAATTGTCCTACTTTCCTTAGAGAGAAGAAATTGAGGGATATTATGGCTGAATTTAACTGCACGTACCGAAAAGCCTTAGAGATGTATCCGATTAACGATAATCCAAACTCTGTATTGTATACGAACCAAAAACTAAATTTAGAAGAGCCCTTGTCGGTAATACACGATGACATAAAATATAGTACTTCAACTGCACCTACGCCCAGTGCTTCTTATGCAAATATGGTTAAAACTACAGCAATAATACATAATCCAGAGCCTTCGAAATATTTTTCTCGTCCAAAAAATAAAGGGAAGACAAAGAACTCTAAGGCAAGGTCCACGGATACGAAGATGGACTTTGATTCAGAAATAGTTCAAAATGAAAATAATACTGCCGATCCTTGCTGTAACGAAGATTCTTTGCAGGATGACAAGCAACGTGAAGTACACTTCTCTGAACTGTTGTGTAGACTTAAGGAAATTATATTTTTAAAAGGTCAATCTTTCCAAACTAAAATTAAAAACGTAATAAAGTGCTGTATTGAGTGGTTGGTATTAGTAGTAGTCGATAGTGTATCATCTGACTGGCCCGTGTTGAATCAAATATTGGAATATTTAAATGGATAAGAAACATTGTAAAAAGCTTAACATAATACAGTGGAATTCTCAAAGTTTGCGTCCTAAATTAGTTTCTTTAGAAAATTTATTAGCGCTAGAAAAAATTCATATAGCTGTTTATGCGAAACATGGTTACAACCTCAGAGTTTTTTGAAGGTAAGTGGTTATAACATTTTTCGTTGGGATCGAGATGATAATTATGGTGGCGTAGGTATTCTTGTACACACATCAATTAAGAGTCAGCCACTGAACGTGCGAGTTAGAAACTCTCAAATTGAGGTTGTGGGTATAAAATTATTTAATTGCACTGATGTAGAAAGTATAATTTCAGTTTACTGTCCTCCTTCTGCTAGTACAACACAATCCGATTGGGAAGATTTATTTTCTATTATACCAAAAAAAAAATCTTAATTTTAGGTGATTTTAACGGCCATCATGTGAGTTGGTCATATAAGTCGGATGGCCGCGGTTGTCAGATTTTTGATGCCCTGCTAGAAAGTGAATATGTTATTATAAACAGTGGTGCACCTACTCGGATAAACTTAGTTAATAGCGGATTACAGCAGTCGGCTCCAGATATTTCGATAGTTTCTTCAGATGTAGCTTTAAAGTTTCATTGGGTAACCTTAAATGAGACGCTAGGCAGCGATCATTTAATTATAAAATTATCTTTAAATATTATAGAGTTAGGTTTTAATTATAATTTAAGGAGGAATTTTAAAAATGCTAACTGTGATTCGTATACTGTTTTACTGTCTAGGCTTTTTACAAATTTTAATTTTTTACACAATAATTTACAAAACACTTATGATGGATTTATTGATATTTTAAATATAGCGGCTAATAGATTTATACCCTTTGTAAAAATTGACACAAATCCAACTAGTAATTTTGCACCAAAGCCTTACTGGAATATGACCCTATCTAAATGCGTCGCTGCACGTAGATTAGCTCTTTCTAAATTTAGACGGAACCCTATTCCACAAAATTTTGAATTACTACAAGAAAAAACCCGCATAGCCCAGAGACTTATACGTAATGCTAAGAGTACAGCGTGGCAATCATTCTGTTCTTCGTTAAATGAAACCTTATCTCCGAATGATATTTGGAAAAAAATGCAATGGCTGAAAGGGTATAAAATAGTTAGAAATCACGTAGATTCTGCTAAAGCTAACCAACTGCTACATAATTTAAGTCCAGACTCTGTCATGCCAGCTGAGTTAATTTACGTGTCTAAAAACTCTACACTTAATAAAAAAATTACAATACAAGAATTAGAAAGATCAATTCGGCCTAAAGATACAACACCGGGTTACGATAATATTTCATATTCAATGATAAGTCATCTTCCAGATAACGGTAAACAGTTATTACTTCTATTTTATAATAGTTTCCTTTTGCGAAGTTTTGTACCTAGACAATGGCGGGATGTAACTATTGTGCCAATACCTAAACCGGGACGAGACCTCAATGACCCATCCTCACTTAGGCCCATATCAATGATATCCTGTATCTGTAAAGTTTTTCATTCTATTCTAATGTATAGGTTAGAATGGTTTATTGAAAAACATAATTTATTATCCGAGAATACTACAGGGTTCAGAAAATGTCACTCAACACTGGATAATTTAAGTAATTTTATAATGAATATTGAGATTGGTTTTTTAAAAAAAGAATCAACTATAGCGTGTTTTATTGATATTAATGATGCATACAACAACATAAATATACCTAGCTTACTACAGATTATGGATCAGCTAGGGGTGGGAGATGTAATGTGTCAATATTTCTGGAATTACCTAAAAGAAAGACATCTTAAAATTAATGTAGCACAGGGCGAGGATTGCCACAGGGGGATCCAATATCACCACTTCTGTTCAATGTTGCAACTATATTTATATGTAAGAAAATTACTAACGTTAATGTATCGCAGTACGCAGATGATTTCGTTTTGTATATGACTGATAGCACCATTATTAGGATTTCGGAAGCTTTACAAGCAGCGTTAAATAAATTATCATGGTTATTACAAAAGATAGGTTTGGAAGTTTCTTCGACAAAAAGTAAAGTTTGTATTTTTAAAAGAGGATATAAGCGTGACAACGTAATTCTTACAGTTAACGATGCAACATTGCCAGTAGTGGATAATTTCAAATACTTAGGTCTATGGCTCGATCGGTCATTGAGGTGGTCCAAACACTTAAATGAGCTAAGGGATAAAATTTCAAAATTTACAAATATTTTTAAAATTCTTGTTGGTTCAAATTGGGGAGTGCATCCTGTCCATATTAGACGTTTATACATGTCATTGATACGAAGTCGTTTGGATTATGCCAGCTTTTTATACAACAATGCGAGTAATACGCATCTAAGTAAATTAGACAAAATTCAAAATCAAATGTTGAGACTTATTGGTGGGTTTGTAAAATGTGCTGCAATACATGTTATGGAAAATGAGTTACATCTTCAACCTCTGTTTATTCGTAGACACTACTTGGCAGGTAAATATTGGTTGAAAGCTAAATCCTTAGAAAACAATAAAATAATACCTTTATTGAATGAAATACACCATCTTAGCAACAATATTAGGAATCCGACCAGGAGAAGTAGGAAAAAACCATTATTAGTTACGATTAATGAATCTTATGGCACGACTGCAGTACATACAAGTTCTCAATTAGAAATGTACACATTAAACACTTGGGTTAGTTATATTGATGTATATAATTTCATTAAACCTAGCTTAGAAATAGTCAAAAAGTCAAAAAAGTTTTATAATAGTAATTTGCTAAATCAGCTGTGTGTTAAATATATAAAAGATAATTATTTAAATTTTTATAAAATATATACTGACGGGTCAAAACGGGTCGGGTTGGAGCTGCGTTTCTTGATCCTAATAAAAATGTTTTTATGAAGTTTAATATTAAATCAAATATAAATATTATGAATGCAGAACTTATAGCAATATCAGAAGCCCTTACCTACATTAATTCTTTAAAACATACTGGACATTACGTAATATTTACAGACTCCAGAAGCGCCCTCCAACACCTCGTTAGATGTTCCTCAACGATACGAGGAACACCTATAGCATATACAATACTAAACAATGTATGTAACCTAGCTAATGTAGATAAAAATGTTACATTGCAATGGATCCCAGCTCATATTGGCTTGATAGAGAACGAGAAGGTGGATCAATTGGCAAAAGAAGCTTCGGTTGACGGGGTAGAATATAATTGTATTCCTTTCCACACGGATCTTATACCTTTCATGGGGATGAAGTGTACTGAAATGTGGTCAGAATATTTTGATAAGAGGTCTCTCACAAAAGGTATTTGGTATAAAACCATCCAACCCAACATTTCGATTGTACCGTGGATCGATCAGGCCAATATGAGCAGGCCAGAGATTGTAATGGCTCTTCGGCTTCGTTCGGGGCACATTCCGTTGAACAGTTTTGCCTTCCTTATGGGCAAAGTGGAGTCACCAAACTGCTCGATATGTAACAAAGTAGAAGACGTGCATCACGTTCTGGCGGAGTGTCCCCGGAATGGGGCCGAAAGGAGGCAATTAATATCCTTCAATAATTGTTTAAATAATTATAACGTTGGCGTTTTTAATAGCATTCTGTCTTCCCCCTCATCAGATAAGGCCAGAATGGTATATAAAATGGTAAAAATTTGTTGCGACAATAGGCACACTGAGTAGTATTTAGTATGATAGAATTTAGTTTTAAGTTGATTTCTGTAAAATGATTTCTGCAACGAGGGTGACTTAATCACTAAGTGATCAAACCCTTTTAAAAATAAAGAAAAAAAAAAAAAAAAAAGATTTATGTCATCTTTAATCAATTTGAGAACCGAAATATTGTATAACAATTATAGGTAATATATTAAATTCGTACATAATAACGACTATAGTTTTTTTGACTTGCTATTGAAAGTGTTTTGTCATTCAAGTTATCGCCATAGGCGTTACCTTTGATTACACAAAACTCAAATTAAAATTCATATATCATGGCAAATAATTAAAAAAAAAACATCGGCCCTTAACTTAATGAGTCTTCTATAGTTTTGATTTATGCAAGTTACTTAATGTTAACTGATCTAGCAATACTGGAGGTCGTCATGTGGTCGTAATTCTCCCTTAGTAATATATATTTTAAGTTTGAACTTAATAAGGGTTCTTTTGCTACTTATACGGAAAAAATACAAAGAAATGTAAGTGCTGTGACAGATTGATAAACGTCGACGTTTAACAAAATTGTATTATAAGCACGGTGGTGTGTTCATCGAAACGAAGAAAAAATTATTTTGATTTTGATTGAATCATCTATGGCAGTGTGTTGTTGTTATTTTTATTAATTTTATGTATTTGTTATTATTATATATTTTATGTATTTGTGTGCATCTTTTAAAAAAATGCTTCTCATTTTAAAAAATGCACACCCCTTCTCTACCTTAACTTTAACTGCGCCAATTACCATACTCTTCCGTTCGCACAATTCTCGTTTAAACTGTACGTAAATTTTTTTCTTCATGTGTCCTACTAATATTATAAATGTGAAAGTTTGTGAGAATGGATGGATGTTTGTTACTTTTTTTTACGCAAAAACTACTTAACGGATTTCGATGAAATTTGGTATGGTAGTAGTTTAGTTATATTTAGCCGAAAAAGTTACAGTGTTTCCGAGGGATACTGTATTTACGCGGGCGGAGCCGCGGGCAACAGCTAGTTAATATATAATAATATGATTCCTTTTCTGGCTTATTACGTGGGAGTCCCTGTCGGCTGTTAAGGTAATTGCTTACCAAAAGGCGATCTGTTTGTTCGTTTGCCGGTTTTATTCCATAAACAAATCAAACTACTATTTTCATACAGTTGTTATTCTATTAAGTGTAATAAATATCGCATTACTTACAGAATGGACCCTCATTTAAGCTTTACCGTATGACAGTCCGATCTTTGTCGTCTGTAACTGGTGTTACACATTAATAATACACATACCTTTTTCCACTTTATTAGGTATTTTACATTAATGTATTAAGCTATTGCATAGCTTCTATCGCGGGCCTTGAGCGCGGGGACCGAATCCAGAAATTCCGTAACGAAAAAACCTCACGCTCCCCACTCCGACGGGCACGGAGGTGTGGCTTGAAGGCCGTACATCGTCTAAGGTCGTTTCAGTTCGGCAGTCATCGACACGGTGTTGTGTGCGTGCGACTAGACGTATGCGTGTAGACTTACTATGCAATAGCTTCACCGCGGCAGTCCCCGAGTGCCACACGTATTTTTTATATTACACGACCGCTTATGACTAAGTCATCATCAAGTGTCGAAGGTTCTTAGTCGAAACGGGTCGTGTGATATAACGTCGTGTGTGAACGATATCGAATAAAGTGGAAAAAAAAGAAAGAATTTCTGTGTATTATTGCCTTATAACATGATTTTTATTTTTTTAGATTTCCACCAAAGACCTAGAGTACAATCTATAACGTTTGTAATTGTATGGTTCCAGTGACCTGCGAAGTTATCGGGAACGATAAATATTTCCCTCGTGATTGGTGTCACGTTACGAAAACGTCAGTGGCAGAATATGAATATGAGCTTAAACTACTGCCATACCAAATTTCATCAAAATAAAATTTAAATAAAAATTAGTTCAGTAGGTTACGAGTGAAAAAGTAACAAACATCCATTTATCCATCCATATATACATCCATCCTCACAAACATTGACATTTATAATAGTACATATTGCTTTTTATGGTTGCGTACCCAAAGAGTAAGAACGGGACCCTATTACCGAATCTTCCCTGTCCGTCCGACCGTCTGGTCGTTTGTCTGTCACCAGGCTGTATCTCGTGAGCCGTGATAGCTAGACAGTTGAAATTTCACAGATGATGTATTTCCGTTGTCACTTGTCTGTCGTGTAATACTAAAAACAGATTAAAATAAATATTAAAGGGGCGCTCCCATACAACAAACGTGTTTTTTTTTCTATTTTCTACGGAACCCTTTGAGCGCGAGTCCGGCTCCCACTTCGCCAGTTTTTAGGGTTCCGTAATACTCAAAGCCCCTTATAGTTTCGCTCTGTCCATTCATCTATCATCTGTCATCATCTATCTGTCCGCCCTTCTAGCTCCTGTAATTATGAATATAAATTGATGAATTTTGGTATAATTATTTAATGTCTATAGTTCTCGGTTTTGGCATCATAAAATAACAATAAATAATTTTATATTTTACGGGTGGCTCTCCAATCTCCATACATATGTGAAGTGGGGATGAAAAATAATTCTCTCATTTTACCCCATTATGGGATATCGTTGAATAGTTCTTTTAAAATAAAGGCAAGCTTTCATACATGACTTTTTTTAGATCTTGCTAAATACTCTTCAGAAAAAAATTATAATATACGAAACCCTCCTCAGACATGTCCTGACATGCTTTTGGTTAGGTAATTTAATTAATTGTAACAAATATCGCATACGTAATATAATATCCCCCTAACCTTAGTTTCCGTGTGTCAGTGCGACCTCTGTCGTCTGTAATTGGTGTATCTACTATCCGGTGACCGGCGAACCGATGCGGAACGGTGAATTTCTCTCTCGTGTCGTCTTGTATTACGAAAACGATAGAAGTTGTATTCTACGGTCTATCCTTCTATATCGTATAATCTAAACATTGTGGCTTCTATCCACTACCTGTGGATAGAAGCCACACTGGTCTAGCACGAAGAATTGGTAAGTACGTATTCGTAACGTGATTTTAAAAGAATTGTATGAAAATTATAATAAATCCTACTAATATTATAAATGTAGTTTGTGAGGATGGATAGATGTATGGATGGATGTTTGTCAGTCTTTCACGCAAAAACTACTGAACGGATTCCGATGATATTTAGTATAGTAGTAGTTTAGGCTCTGGATTGAAACACAGGCTACTTTTTATCCCGAAAAAGTTATAGTGTTTCCGAGGGATACTGTATTTACGCGGGCGGAGCCGCGGGCAACAGCTAGTAAGTAATAAATAAATAGGCCCATATATAACAGCGCCTATTCAATTGATATTCGTGAACGTTACGAATACGTACAGTAAAACCATGTTGCTAATGGCCCTCGACAGTCTTCATTTTTCAATGAAAATTACATACTATGTATGAAACACGACGATGGTCGAAAGACATTGAGGTCGTGGTCGTATACTTGTCAATTCTTAGTGCTTAGTGCCTTTGATAGTTTCTGAATTGGTGCAAGGTAATTTTGCTTCTACAAAACGTTATGTCTTAAGGTCAGCTCGCACTGAGACGCGACGCGTCTCGGAGTAGCCGACGCTTGATGTGACGTCACTAATATTATTAAAAGTTCATTTATAGGAGTGTGAGTGGAAAAGGTTGCGTCAAGTTTTAGCTAATAGCATAAACTATATCAATATTTAGTTTAGTTAATTTTCTTTACAAATGTTTTGAACTGTACAAATGAGGTTTGGTAAAATCAATTACAGACATTTTGGACATATGATCCACTGCTTGTCCAAAGACGTTTACGCAGAAAAATAATAAAAATATTCGAAAAAAATATATTATATTAAATAAAATTACATAACGTTCTTTACGGCGTTACGGAGGTCATTGACCTCACACAGCTGGTTCAATTGATATTATTTAAGTAAAGACTTTGCTTTCGCTTTTAAGTCAGCTGTTTCTGTGAGGTCCAAGACCTCAGCGCTGCACAGAAGTTTACTAAACTAAACTTTTTTTTTAGATTTTTAAAAATATTTTTCTGTGAGGTCTAAGACCTCAGCGCTGCACAGCAGTTTACTAAACTAAACTTTTTTTTAGATTTTTTAAAATATTTTTCTGCCTAAGCGTAATCTGCCGTAAGCAGTAGATCATATGCTCAAAATATATGTCATTGAGTTTACCAAACCTTATATAACACCATTGGACATTAAACTTAATACACATTTTTATTTATTTTCAGGTAAGTTTCATTATTACAAGACGCTGCAGCTGTCTACGGTAAGAAAGTTAGGTTAATTAATGATTATCATCATTAGTCATTAAAAATTATTACGTGAAGCTATAACTATGCATTCTATTTTACGAAAATTATACGAACGTAGGAGTATGAAATATAAAATTTGGCACAGTTAAAGTTTATATGGAGTATTAGTGAGCTGCACTTATTTTATTTTATAATAATTTTTAAAAATACATGAAATGGTATGGTAAAATATTAGGCAGAGTGTGTAACATAACTCGGTGTGAGTTGCCATAACATGCGTATTATACAATATTGTCACACGTTGATGATTACGATGATGATAGTAATTCATTTAATCAGTTGACTGCCAATCACTAGACGGTACATCATGCGGGTCAGCAGTCAGCGGGTCGCAGCAATTTAATGCACCATATTATGTATACCGACACGATACACTACACGCCATCTAGCAGTGGCGAAGGATGATTTTACTTCAAAGGAAAGCCCTAGTCGCTAGACGTGTGAGTTGTGCAAGTTTTTTTGAAAGGAAATTTAGCACCATATTATATTATGATGGTGGAGGTCAACAGGACAACAAGCGTGTGGAGTTGTGTCGTGTCGGAGACAAATCGTAGGTATTTAGGTAACTATAAGAATACCTACCATTAGGTTTATTTCAAAACACAAAATAGGTACTTAATTAATTATTGTAAGATAATCATAATATTAAAATACCTTCACAGTACTCCCGCCTATTAAATAATATTATGATCGTCTATTAATATGATAACTACAAATTACAATTGATAGTAGGTACGTATCCAACTTTCCGCTTACCGTGAAAGTCAATTTATTCAAACGATTTAGCATCAACAATAAACACAACACAAGTATTCTCACATTCAATATTCATATATTATAAGTACATAAACAGGTATTAGCTTAAACTTTAAGACGAATTATATTTAGCACTTCTCACTGCTCAATATAATTTCAAATATAATAGTTGAACAATAATTATTAGTAACGTAATAATATGATTTCACATCTAAGGACGCGTGGCTGAGGTACCGCCGAGGTACTTTTAAAAATTCATTCGTCTCATGATGCACGTGATATTATCTTATAACGGCTCCTCATTGGTGGAAGCTATAAAATTGCGGGTTAATGTCACAAAAAAATTGCCCTTATTTAATTTGAACTGTCATCGGACAAATCATTAATAATATTGTTCTTTAGTTGGCCAGCCGGCTATTAAAAACAACTTTGAATTTCAACTTTATTGTTAACAAAATAAGGCTTCGTATGATCTCCCATAACTCCGAATATATCTGCATATACCCAAGTTTGAATTTCATCTTTATTTCTAACCATATAAGGTTCATATGTTCTCATATATCTTCGAATATTTCGGCATATAAGTTTGAATTTTAACTTTATTTCTAACGAGATAAGGTTCCTATGATCTCCCACCATAACTCGACCGAATATATCGGCTTATAAAGATATGTCTTTCCAATATGCGTGTCAAAGTTGCAACGCGCAGCGCATAGATGTCACTTGAGTCGGTCTACATCGCGCTATCGCTTATCCGACCTGACTTGTATAAGATATTATTGTTTTCCATATAATAGTTCTGGCTGGAGGTCTTTATGAGGTAATCTGAAAGGGAAGCCGATAAGAATGGAGTTGTTTAAACCCTTCGCCACTGCTATCTAGACTACGTAATGCGGGGTTTACCTATTAAACATGGTTCGGGTGAGTTTCTTGACAGATCGCCTTGTCATTTTTGTTGGCAAAATTGCCTTGCGACTTAGCCAAATGGCCATGTAAGGTCTATTCTCAGCGAAACGCACCATTGTTAAGATATCTATTCAAAATTGAGCTTTATTAATAACGAAAGAAGATAAACGTTTCATTGTAAAAGCTCGAATGTCATGTTGCACCGCGTATGTGAAGCGTATGTCTGATGTCATATGAAACGGGTATCTTTTTGTGTGGTGAATAAATTTCAATTTTAAATAGCTATCTTAAAAATAGAGCGCAGTGTAACGTCGCCTATCATCGCTGTGGGAAATGACCCTTAGACGGTCGATTTTGCGGCTTTAGTCACCAATGTGATACGGGATTTACACAGGTGACTGAAACGACTGGCCGTACGGCGAAAATCGACCCATGTAAATCCCGTTTAAGGGCCAATTCATACTAACGTATCGAAGCCAAAATTCTGAAAACGTAACGCAGAAAATTCACTCTTGTGTCGACATATGCACATAACATTCCTTCTGAACAAAAAAAGAACGTCGGTCGAAGAAAGACGCCCATTATTTTGTGAGTTACAGAAGGAAAATGTGCATTGCAGTGTCGACATAAGGATTAATTTGTTATAGTATTCAATTTCAGAATTACGCTTCGCTGCGCTTCGACTCTGCGCTAATATGAATTGAAACTAATGATACAATGTTGAGTCTAGGATCTAGATGCTATCAAAACATGTTACAGAGTAGGTACGAATCATACATACATAGTATCCGGTCGTCCTAGATTATAGATATCCAGTGGTATCTAAGACGGGTTCTATTAGTCATTATGCTTTAGGGTTCCGTACCCAAAGGATAAAACGGGCCCTATTGCTAATACTCCGGTATCCGTCCGTCTGTCACCAGGCTGTATCTCCTTAACCGTGAACTTATTAAAGTGCTCATTGCCAAGTCACTATTTAATATATTAAGTTATAAAAATAAAAATTTTCATATACGGTTACAATTTTTTTATGAGTAACTAATTAAATGGACTATCTTGAATTTCACTTGGTCTCTACGACATCTCATAACTTTTTGCAAAGGAAATACTTGCCTTTTTTCATTTAGGTATTGTTTTTAGTGGGATCTCATTTATTTTTGTAGGTTACCCGAAGACCAAGGAATTTGGGGTTTTAAAGACCGTGAACGCATACAATTTGTCCGGTGTTGCGAATGTCTTAATGCGGGAGTAATTGATGACTATCAGGCGGTAAATTAGCTTGTTTCTGTTGATCTATTCAATAAAAAAATGGTTACTGTCAGTGGACACCCAAATATCCACAAGTGTGTTCTCAAATTCAGACCGCTTATATACCGCAGACCGATATTAGGCCAAGAAAAAGCCGCGAAATGCTTCGAGAAAAGATTGTTACGGCCGCTTAATACTTGGCGATACCGCTGCCGCGCTATCAGATCTATTGATTCAAATCTTTGTCGGCATATAATGTAGCAAATTGACCTTTATTGACTAGGCCACAACGTCATCACCGCGCGGGAAGTTATCGAACGGGAATTGTGAATAGTCCCGCTAAAAACATTTATGTCAAAATTGGTTTGTTTCTGTCAAAAGTAGTCAACTGAGGTGATAAAAACGCGACTCAGCTAGATCACCCTAACCCCTTATAAGGCTGGGACTATATGGTCCGGAATCCGGCGGACCCGGGAAGATTCAGAGCACTGGATATAGAACTCTGCGCTAATATAATAGAGTTGAAAATCAAAGAGTCGAGTGTCGAGTTGTCTTATATGACATTGACATTTGACTTGTGTGTTCGATTTACAGCCGGATCGTACAGTCCCTGCCTTATGAGATCTTCTGTTGTTTCATCACCGTCGGGAAATAGTAGGTACAAGTTGGAGATCGACCAGCCATAGGATAAAAACCACTTAACATCGCCGTTGAATCGTACAAAAGCACACGTACTAGTCACGTGTAAATACGTGTCAGTAGTCGTTGCGGTCACTCCCTTTGCGGCGTTCTAGTGCAAAGGAGATTGTTTAGAAACTGGTCGAGCAGGAACTTTATCGATATAGTACATAACATGACCAATTTCTGCTTTCTGACGAATGATCATTCCATTTCCACGATTGTAGGTAATATGATAGATTGGTAAATAAAATTGTATACTGATTCGGCGTATACAAAGGCAGCCTCATAAATAAAGTAATATCTCTCAGACAACCTTGAATAAGTACTGTGAAAATGCTTTTCTTACAATTACATAATTCATTGGGAAGAAAATTGCCAGCGGGGAAACCTCTCAATGTAAAATCATACAGCATTTAATATCATCAACAAGCGTAATAATTGTAAAGAAGCAAATTAAAATCATTATTAGGGTTTAATACGTGGAGCAAAAACTTTCGGTACATTTTTACGAGAATTGTGCGTTTGGACCAATCAAACGGGTTTGACGTTGGTGTGACGTTTATGAGTAAGTACCCCATTTTTTTAACATAATTATGTTAAAACTGCAAAATGGTATGATAAATTTATCAGGACTGGATCGTAACCTGTGTTATTTCAGGATTTAATTATAGCAGATTGATTATATATTAGCAGAACCGTCCTTAAGTCCTTAACTGTACTAGTATTATAAAGGTGAAATATTTGTTTTAAATTCATTGAAAAGGCTTCGAAACTCCATAACTTGACTTTTATGAAATTTGATGCATATATAAAACAGACTACGGGGTAGTACATAGGGTACTTTTTATCGTGGTAAAATGTAGGGTTCTCGAGGGCTTTCTTTTTGCGCGTACGTAGGTCGCGGGCAACATCTCGTAGGTAATAAAATATATCGAAACTAATAAATAAAAACACACTTTAAAATAGCCTTAGTAATGGATTTTTTGTATCCACCTTAAGATTCAGTAGAGCGGTATTCTATCACTCAAAGCCTATACAGTCTGGCTCTATCCCGAACCCCATTTCAGCTGTCCCTTAAAAGGACACGCGCGGCTCACATCGTAGGCTCAAGCCACACCGAATTGGCTGCGACGCGACGATCGGTCTTAATAACGAGACATTATGAACTTTATAGACAATGTCACAAGATGTAGAAACGTTTGACAGCAGCGCGCGACACGCGAGACTGCTGGAGCAGGCGCGCGCGCACCGCTACCAGTCGTACATTCCATCAAGCGTTTCTATGTTAAGTTGTAAAAACTGACAATGGATGATAAGGGAATCTAGTTCATTCTCTCTCAAAATATTTAGGACGGCACAAAGGAAGTGACCGCATCGACTGCATACGTGGTATATACACGTGTGTATGTGTGCGTGCGCACGATTCAACTGCGCTGTTGTGCGATATTCATCTTATGCCTGGTCGAGCGGCAAATTATTCGATAGTACATAAAGTTATTGATATATATTTATTAAATAATCGCTGCCGATTCAGTGTGTCTTGAGCCTTAGCCAAGACGTCTTAGCGACCCACCGAATTGGAATTCTATTATTATCGGACCTATGTCGGTAAATCTTGTGGTGTTCTCATATTCGATGGGATTTTTGTAGGAGCTAGGAAAATACAATTATTACGACTATATAGATCATATAGACTATAGACTATATATATGACTATATATAATGTTTACTTCCATACGCCTACATTTTGAAGATAATATTATAAACAATTTGCTTCACTTCTGAAACTATGGTTTTTTACCCAAGCTGCAAAGATGCATTTAATAGGATACCTTTTTAAGGGAATGAATGGAATGATGGAATATAACTTATTATTAACATAAATATAAAAAAATGGTAATTTTTGTTTTGTCGCATAAAGAAGAATGGGTACATTGGGACAATCCTCCATTAAAAATAAAGATAAAAATTATATATCTTGGATAGATCTTTATATACTGTCCGTTTGGAGTTACGGAACTTTTTTTTCTCACGATAATCATTAAAAATTCTATTATAAGCACATAATTTTTAATATTTTTACACCCATAATTAGCCATTTTCCTCTAAAACTTCTCCAAAAAATCGCATTACCGCGTTTTTGTTAATCTTAGTAACTTTAACTAAATATTCTTTATGAATGTTTAGTGTTAATAATCTTTTGTTAAATAGCAAAAAACTAAGTGTATAAAGTTCACTTTGCCAAATGTAAGGCAAACTGAAACCAATGTTCTATTGAATGGAAAAGGTATGGAACTAGTAGATACAGCTGTCTTTCTAGGTATAACTTTAGACGCAAAACTACAGTGGGGCCCTAATATTGTTGGGTTGGCCGACAGACTCAGTTCAGCAGCATTTGCAGTGAGTAAAATAAGACAATTTTCAGACGAAAACACAGCAAGACTTGTATATTTTAGTTACTTCCACAGTATAATGTCCTATGGCATTCTACTGTGGGGAAATGCTGCCGATATAAATACTATATTTGTGCTGCAGAAGCGAGCTGTTCGGGCAATCTACAAGCTGGCCCCCAACACTTCATTAAGAGAGAAGTTTAAAGAAACTGGAATCTTAACTGTAGCTTCTCAGTATGTTCTATCAAATGTATTATATGTTAAAAAAAATTTAAACCTATTCAAAAAGAAAAGTGACAACCACAATAGAAATACCCGAAATAAGCATAAGCTTGATGTACCAGTGACTAGACTTAGTAAAGTAAAGAATTCGTTTAAAGGCCAGTGTATACGCCTATACAATAAGATCCCAGAAAGCGTTCAAAATTTTTCAATCAATAAATTTAAAAAAGTAGTTAAAGAACGTTTGTGTGCTAAAGCCTATTATAAAGTTAATGATTTTATGAATGATAGCACACCATGGGAATGAGGTGACCCCCTGCAAGGCTACTTCTCAATTACATATATTATTGTACTCTTGTTATGTAGTTTTAGTCATAACATTGTTATATATGCCTTTTTTATATTTTAAAAGAACAATTTTACATCTTTTTGATAAAAGATGGCCCCGCGCGAGTTTCTTACGCCGCTTCTTCTCGCCGGGCTAGTTTCCGAACCGGTGGTAGGCATCATGTAGATCGACGTTCAGAAAGTGTATGAAAATATCTATTTTGAATAAAAAATTTTGACTTTGACTTTGACTTTGAAAATCACAATTTTAAAGTTTTTTGAAATATTTTTATGGACATAATATCTTTATAATTTTTGACATAAATTGAAATGACCTATCCAACGACATCATATCTTATTGCTATTGGAGTGTGGGCCCAGGCTCCGTACATTTTTTCCCATGGCCCTTTCCTTGAGGTATTGAAGTCCCAGTTCTTGTGACACAACCACCATAAGCTCTTCTGCTCCGGCGCTCCTCGGCTCGATTGTGTTGCCTGTCAGACCCGCCGACACCTTTTTGATAGGCGTAAGAATTGGAGGCTGCATCGTCAAATTCTCACACACGTCAATTGAGATACTTCTGAGGATCTATAATCTTATATTGAAACGGCTTTGTCGCTAGAGGCGAATCAGTTTTTTTCGCAGAATTTTATATTCTTTTTTATAATATGAAGCCGGCAAACTAGGAGACGGAGCGCCTGATGGCAAGGGATTACTATCGCCCATGGACACCCGAAACATGAAAGGAGTTACAAGCTTTGCTGGATTTAAATCCCACCTCTCTAAAGGGTCAGTTCACATCGAGACGCAACGCGATGCGGCGCGCACTTTTTAATAGCGATACAAAATCGGAATTGTGTGCGGCTTCGCGCTACGTAGCGTCACGTCGAACAATTTCCACATTTTGAGACGAAAAGTAAATGAAAATTGTCCTTTGCTGTGTTTTACATTGTGGAAGGTGATTGCTCATTATTGGTCTAGATTCTGCAAAGGCTACATAACTAGACCTCGGCTAATTAGAATGGTGTAATTGATAAAGGTATCTCAAATTTCTTGCCAGAAGGCATTGCGCGTAAAGGGCGTTGATTAGACCAATTAAAAGTTTAAAGTTCTACAGAAAGAAAGGAAGAATTCGAGTTTTCATAAGCAAAAAAGTTTTACTTTTTCTTAAGAAAATTGAAGCGTTTTTAAAGTTGATAAGTTAATTAGTAGTAATAAAGTGAAAATTAAGATGGCTTACGGTGTTACAACCAGAAACTATACTTTGGTTATTTTTCAATCCTTATTTATACGTTAAGGTTAACGGCCGAATACTGGAACGATAGTTGAATTAAGTGACGTTCAAGTCACTTGCTGTCCTTGTCATTTCGGCTAGCAGAGACAGCGACAGCCTGTGAATAGGAGGGCTCTTAATTTTGATTAGCAATTCAGTATTCTGCCGACTGTATGATCCGGAATCTCCGTGAAAATTCAGAGCATTGAAAATGGAACTCTGCGCGGATACAATAGAGCTGAAAATCGAAGTGTCGAGTGTCGAGTCAGAGAGTTTTACCGGGATCATATACCTAGTCACCGCATTATTCGTTAAAAACCAGAACTAGTAGCTTAGGCGCTAGAATGGAACAAACATACATACA
Organism: Phengaris arion; assembly: GCA_963565745.1. Classification (NCBI taxonomy): domain Eukaryota; kingdom Metazoa; phylum Arthropoda; class Insecta; order Lepidoptera; family Lycaenidae; genus Phengaris; species Phengaris arion. The sequence goes on along the minus strand of OY751449.1, from coordinate 16,272,000 downwards.
TAGTACATACATAGACTGCTAAAAATCATCACCCTTCCTTTTTTGGCTTCGCCGTAGTCGGGTAAACGTACTAATAGTCGGGTTTGAAGATGTTAAAGTTTAAAATGTTGGAATGGGAGGTGCGCGCTGTGGAAGGCAGCTATTTATTCCGGAGTGGTAACTGAAGAACTTCGACTATTACGTGCAGAAGAAATATTGTGCCACAACTCAGGAACGTCGGTTTTTATTGTTTTCGGCGGAATCGCATTTGTGTCGCATATTGTTCTACCCAGTCACAAGAATTGGACTTAAAAATGCACGCGAGAATTTAAAATTCATTGGAGCGAAAATTTCAACACGCTCACGTGAAAACTTACTACCCCATTTCTAGTACCATGTACTCGTATATTATATTCCAAAAGAAAAATAAATCTAGTCTTTGAAATGAATTTATTATATTTTAGGCACATCGTAAGGGCCAACCTGACCGCCCAGCCTGCAAACCCAGCGCCAATACTTACGGCCGTCATTAGTGTCAATCATTTTTAACTTTTGCCTACTAGTCCGCATCAATTTGAAACTATTGACCGGCTGCTGGATTGTCAGGTGACCCTTTTTAGGTAATAAAATATTTAATGTCACAATTCAACTTCATTTAGGGCCTGTTTCACAATTTTCTGATAAGTTAGGATAGTTTATTTGGAAGTTTTGTCGCTACTTAATTTATATCGAGCGACAAAGACAAAACATGCAAAAAAGCTATCTGACACTTGTCAGTACATTGTGAAAATTATATCATAACTAGATGATGCCCGCGACAAAAGTTAATCTTGTGGAAACCGTACATTTTCCGCGATAAAAAGTAGCCTATGTCGTTAGCCGTGGTCTAATAAACTTTGACGGCGTCAAGGGAAAAATTCAATAAAATGAAACTTAATGCGCTCACCGAAGTGATTTTTCAAGCATTTTTGTGAATAAACATAATGTATTAAGGCAAATAGATGGATGGAACGAATTTATGGGGATTGCTTATTTGAATTTGGAATCTAGGGATCGAATGGAACTGATGGAACGAATGTAATGGAATGTTCCAGAATGAGGGTAGTCGTTACCATCCGGTGCCGAAGCGGTCATTTGAAAATGTGCAGTAAAAATATTGGAAATCAGGCGATAAATAAACAATAGGTGGGTTTTAAGCTACATGCAACCTGATAATTTGAAGTTTGGTGGAGAATTTGGCATTTGGCCAAAGATTTCAAAACTCAAGCTATGACTTACCTACATTTCACAGAACAAATCTTCATACAAGAAAAAGTTACGCCATCATGGTTTTCACCATACTTCAAATATCAGCCATCTTGTTTTCACCATATTTTAAATGTCAAAATGGCGCCAAAAATATCAAAAGGAACCATTAAACTGGAGACACCTTTTGCCTCAAGATATATATATACGTCTATGCATTTGACACGACGGCTACCAAATATGACGTAATAATTTAATATTAAATACTTATAAATAATGTATTACAACAACAAAATTTAAAGATTTATAATTATTGTTATTTGTTGAAATTTTGATTTGTTTTGCTCTAATTTAATGTTTGCTTAGATAAGTATCCATTCCTTAAATAAAAGCCCTAACAGTTTACACGGTGGATCGGATGCAGAATCGACTGAAATACTCAAATTAAGAGATCGCGCACGAGAGCTTGAGACAGAATTAAAAAATGCACTGCAGCAAATTGAGACATTATCTGAACAAAACATTATTCTTAAACGTAACAATGAAACCATTAAAAATAAAACTACTACGACTAAAAACTACGAAAAAAAGTGTAGCGAACACTTTTTTTCGTAGTTTTCACAAAACACATTAAGGACAGCTATAATAATGAACAAGATCATACTGAGAATAATATCAATGAAACTTCCAATAACAAAATTAATCTGAAGATACAGAGAAAAATATGCATTCTCAGCACAAACAAACATAATAAAATTTTACCTATTGCACAAAAGTCAAAAAAAATATTCTAATATATGTCATTACATCAAACCGAATACTAAACTAAATTATTTATTAATGGGTATCGAAAATAAATTAACTGACTTTACATCTAATGGCTTTGGTGTGATCTTAATTGGTGACGAAGCTTTTAAAGCAACTAACGACTATTTCAGCCTTATAACGTTCATTAGAGAAACGCTGAATAAAATTCAACATACAAACATAATTATTTGTTTGCCAACTTATATACATATGGTTATTATAATGACATGTTCAACTGGAGAGTGGAAACATTTAATAATATTTTATACTTGGATATCACAACACACGAACATGCATACATATTAGACTCAAATAAGAAATTGGAATATCATCATCAACAATCATAGCATACGTATAATATTAGACGATCTCCAAGCCCAGATAAATGACATACATAACTATAAAAAATCTATGTATCAGCGTCACAAACATGAATCTGAGGCATTAGAATCAGCAAGAATATTAGAAGAAGAAGAATCAGGCTCATTGTTCTTTCGTCAATAAATGTATATCTATTCTTCATCAGTAAATTGCGGGACTACTCAATAAAATAGACGACCTCTCTGTAAACCTTCAAGAATTATCAGAGAAGAAAACTGATATTGATGTGCCATGTATTACTGAACATTTTATAGAAAAGGGTCAAGAACGATACCTACATTTACAAAAATTCTATCTAGCCACTTCGTTTAGTAGAGCTAGCAAAAGAGGAGCTACCAAATGTAATAGAGTGCTGTACTGTTGAGCTAATTCACTAAAAAGTTTTAATAGTTTGTATGTATTACCTAATTATTTGTACCTAATGTATTTGTACCTAATTATAATAATCTATATAATTTTTTTTATAAATTAGACCGGTTTGAAAAACTTTTATTTTTAATCTAAATTTAAAATTTTTATTATTGCTGATGACTTTAAAATAGATATTTAAAAACCAAACAATACAACGTTAAATTTCGAATGTATACTGTTAAATTATCATTTAAAATTTGCAATAAAACAACCAACAAGACTAGCAAGTAAAACATGTATCGTTAATTTTATACACAATTTTAAAAGTCCATGTAGATCGGAAGTGAAAGAACTTGGTTTGTCAGAACATACAGCTCAGATTATAACACTACCAGTCGAAAAAATTCCCCAAATAAAATGTTGGCGTAAAGAAGTGCGGGAGTATTCTACTGAAAATATTTTAAAATTTAAGGCATGTATTAAAGAACTATATTTTTCAGAGATGTATTAGAGCATAAATTCTTCAAAAGCATACTGTTATTTCATTAAAGAATTTAAATTATTCTACGAACTATTTTTTCCAAAAAAGTATGTTACTATTAACGTGGTTCGTAAACCAAAATGTCAAAGTCAAATGCAAAAGTCGAAAAAAAAGGAAAATATTTTTGGGAACTTAGATACAAACCCAGCGCTGAAAATAAATTAAAATATAGAAATTATTGTCACTTATGTAAAAAAATCATCACTAACAAAAAGAGCACAAAATAATTATAAATTTTTAACTTCGAACAATAAATCTAATCGCAATATATATATAAAGTTTGGTGTACCTCAAGGTACTATATTAGGTCCATTTTTATTATTTACATAAATGACTTGCCAAACTCGGTTAACCAGCCCACGACATTATTTGCTGATAATAGCACAATTACAGTAAACTGTAAAGACATTCTTTTGTATTAAAGCGACATAAATAATGCATTACGAACTTTAATTGAATGTTGGATAATTATAATTTAATAATTAATTTAAATAAAACAAAAATAGTACACTGTAGTCAAAGAGCTACAAACTCATCAAATATTAGTTGGAATCTTTAATAATAATAAAATAGAAGAAGTTGAGAGAACACGATTCTTAGGTCTAGAAATAGATAAACAATTAAACTGGAAGAAGCATATTGAAGAACTTTCCAAAAAAATAAGCCGAGTAATAGTAAATAAGTTAAAAGTACCGATAGTTACCAGCCAATATTTAAACAATACCGGCTTTTGACACTTCCTTATCTATATTTACTTGAGGTCGCATTATTTGTAAAATGTAATTCTCATCTCAATCCGCGATTATCAGATAATATAATAAGAAACAGACGTCATGGTGACAAACTATGCGTACATTCCTGTAAAAAAGAATTAATGGCAAAAAGTATTTTCTGTATGGGCCCAAAATTTATAACAAAATACTAAAACATATTAGAGACCTCAATATTAATCTTTTTTAAAACTAAATTTACGTTATTTAATAAACGAATTTTCTCTTACGAAATACTATTACTCTATAAATGACTTTTTATCTGATGATCATTTATAATTAATTATACATCATATTACTTGTAATGTACTTTAATTTAGATTAATTTAATTTTGACTGATTTACAATGTTGACAATCTTATATCTATTTTATTATAATATTTGTACAATAGGATTAAGTTTGACTCAATTTATATTTAAAAAAATATGTTGACATGTTTCTATTTAACAATTTAATCCTATGGACTTTTAATGAACTAATGCATAATGTACCTCATAGTTAATTTATTTTTTATAATATTATTAATTGTGATTAAATGTAACCAGTGCTGTATGCCTAACCTAACTTTGATATTATAAAATTATATTTAAATCTTAAACGACTAAAATTTCCATGCTAAGGCATGCAAATTTGTACGCAACGCATATTATGTGTTCTAAAAGCTTACTACATTAAACTAAGACTAATTTTGTTACCATATTCTAGCAAATAATGATTATGATTACGATTATGATTAAGTAAGAACTAAAAAGAAACAGAATTTCTTAACAAAAATTATAGGTTACTTATTTGTAAATTCCGTTATCTGCAAAACGTTAAGAGAACATGCCGCTGTGTGTAGTCCATACAAGTTTTACCTTTGCGAGAGACGAGCAATACATTGGAAACTGTGGAATACTTTCAAAACAGGTGCGGCGCTGGAATACACACAATAATCTCCCCGCAACACGTTCCCTCCATAAACAAACTGAACTTTTTAGGCAAAGTAAAGAAACGGGGGGAATTTAATTGATTGATGCGAGGGGAGAATTATTGGAAGGTCGTTTACAATACCACCAGTTGTCCCCGCGCCGGTGATTTACGAGTCCTGGTTGTACCTTCATGGTAACCTTTATTGGATGATCTTTGAATTATGAACAGCATCTGTTTCGCGTAACTATGGGAGTTTTCAATAAGGAATATATCACGTATTTTTTTAATGTGTAGTACATCCAGGTTTTGGATATCATTAAAAATAAAAAAGATATGAACGTTTAAGGTAGTCAATTAGACAGAGAGAACCGATGTGTAACGTGACGTCACATTACACGACTTGTATAGAAAGTTCATACTAAATTTCGTTTTGCTAGAAAGAAACTTTGACCTCTATTTTTTTCGCTATTTTGTTTTATTTTTCAGCCTAGTATCAAATCGTTACGTTTTAAGCCAATTTTATGTTTTATACATATTCCCTATTATATGGAAAGTTTGTTAGTGATTTGAATATGAGGAATCGAAATTGTTTTAAATAAAAGAGAGTACGAAGCAAAATAGTTTCTTCGTATTTACCAAAACACCTTACAATATTACCACGTGTAATATCATCCATCCATTGCATCGTAGCAATTATGCCATAAAGGCATTGTCGCCTCCGTTGTCCAGATTTCAGAGATTTGGAGCTTGGCTCTCGACTCCGGAGGCCGTGGGTTCAATGCCCGCGTTAGAACAACAAAAAAATGTTGTAATCAAGTCCGGTTACAACAGTGCAGGCTGATTGTCCGTCAAGAAAGATGAGCCATGCGTCGCCTGATCTCTCGCCAATCTCTCCACTGGGTGACTAGGGTAAAGGAAAAGAGAGCGCTCCTGTGTACTGCACACACACACTAGGGCACTATAAAATAACTCCTGCATAGCCGGAATGGTTTCAACGAAAACCAGCCACCGCCACCGAAATCGTTGTGGGCCTATTACGGCATATAACATACTCTTTATGAATAATATACATGCTGTATTTTTATCCGAATGAAATATTTAACCCAACATCAGACAATATTACACAAGTAGGTACCTAATGACAGTATGCATACCAAACATTTTTGTAATTTACCGAAAAATAACATGATTAAAACTTCGTGACAACTCGCACTATGCAGGGCCTTTCTCACACTGCCGTACAACGCGCCGGCTTTGAAGGTCACGCGCCTGCCGGGAAATACGGCCGCCGAAATACCGCTACGGGGCAATAAATATAATTTATTTTATTAGAAAAACTGGTCAAAATTGAAGATCACATGATATATATATATATATTATTGGAACGAGATTGAAATATAGGTTTCATAGAAGAAAATATTGAAAATGATGGAAGCTACAACCCCTTAAGGCTTAAAGGATCGATATCGAATTAACCTATAGGTTACAACCCCGTATTTATTATATAGATAAAATTTTCACCACAAAAAAACCGGATTAAAAATAAGTCCTATTAGCCATTCTCCGTCGGATTTCGCATGAGGAAAGCGAATAAAACATGTCGATAATACCGATTTTATTAATATCGATACACCATTACCTTCGAATGGAATTACTCACAGAATCGGAACGCTGCGGTACACTGAAACAAATATCGCGTTCGGAGCTAATGATATATTTTACTCTCATTTCCTTTGACAGTTTATCGTTTTGCTTTCACTTATTTAATTTGCCGATTCGCAGACGCGTTTTTTGAAATATTCGTGAAAAGGCTTTTATTATCTACGAAATCGGAGAATTTACCTTGTAAAGGTGCGAACGTATTGTACCCTTATGATCGAATTCAAACACCGTACAATTATTATTGAACACTTAAAAAATTTGTCACTTAGAATTTTAGGGTATAATTAACAAAACCGGCCAAGTGCTAGTCGGTCTCGCGCACGAAGGGCTCCGTACAAAACGGCAAAAAAAAACATGTTTGTTGTATTGGAACCCCATAAATACTTATTTTTAGTATTCGTGGTTAAAGGGGCAACAGAAATACATCATCTGTGAAAATTTCAACTGTCAAACTATCACGGTTCATGGATACAGCCTGGTGACAGACTGACAGACAGTCGGATAGAGGAACCTTAGTAATAGGATCCAGTTATACCCCTTGGGTACGGAACCCTAAAAATGTTTTTTTTTTTATGTTGTTGAATACTAAAAATTATACATTTTTAGTATTCAACAACAAAAGCATACGGTTATCTATAACCACATCTAAGTCCCATGTCATTTTTATTTTTAAGAATTTTTTGTAGGAAATTGTTCTGTTTGCACGTACAACACTCCCAAGCGGAATATCCATTACGAAACTCCCGCGAGTGTGATTTCTTAGCAGCGACGTTTTCTTAAAACTCTTATCCTCTGTATTAACTTTTGTTTTGTATGTGATGAAATTACTTTGTACTAGCTTTTGCCCGCGGCTTCGTTCACGTAAATAGTGTCCCACGGTTATCTCTCATCCCAATTTTGGGTTAAATATTCAATTCGGATAAAAGTACATTCTGTACACTATTGTGAAAAAAGAAACAAACATTTAACTGATTACGTAAAAATGTTTAGACTAAAAAAAAAAGAAAATTGAAAAAACTTATATTTTACTACATTAAATTACATTTCGCTCTCTAAGGCATTAAGGTCATTAAACTCACAGAGACTGATTTAAGATGATTTAAAGGGAAAGCAATGATTTTGCGTAAATAATATATCGCAGGTAATCAGGTGTGTGAGGTCAATGACCTTAAAAACGCCGTAAACAGCGTACTGTATTTAAATTTAGTTTTTTTTTTCGATTTTTTTTAATCTGCCTAAATTTCTTTGCATTAGATCATATGTGCAAAATATCCGTAATTCATTTTGAACAGTTTTATATATTTTATCACGTATTAAAGAGTAAATAATTTAGTTCAGTGACGTGTGTCGGGCTGATAATGATGAACTCGAGGGTCCGACTGAATATCAATCTCATCAGGGGCCTCACTTTGTGAATATAAATTTGAAATTTTCGCTCTCATTACCCTCATCGGTGATTTAAAAGGTAGAAACGACTGTCCACGGTGCAGAGTGTAGTGATGGCGCAGACCTTTCGTATAATTCAAGTTGTTTCATTTTATTTAGGCAATGTATCGTCGCTAACGCTAATACGCGCGTTAGCGTCAGTTTACACCAAGACGCGGCGCGAAGAGAATTTCAAGCTGCGTAGCGCGGCGCCGCTCTTGCAATGAAACGTGTATCTTCTTGGGTAGTTAATAAAGTTCAATTTTGCTATCAATTTTCATGCTGTGTCGGTGTGAGATGACCCTTATTGCGTTTTGCCCTGGAAATAATAATTATTTTTAATGACAGACTGTTAAGACAAAATGTCAGAATGTCCAGACACAATGACAGATTGCCCAGACAAAATGACAGATCGCCCAGACAAAACTGTTATTTTGTCCAAATAGTTTTTGTTGATTGCTTTTGGTTTGTATACATTTCTACGATAGTAGGTAATGCTCCAGTGCTGATTTGAACGAGCACTTAGTCTTACTAAGAAACGAGCATTCATAGTTAAGACAGAACGTGCGCTGGACAGCTAGCGGAAAATTACAATGTTGTTTTATTTGAAGTACCTGGGTAATCGAGCTTCGCTCGCTGTTTTACTAATTTTAAAAAAAAAGAATCACAAAAATATTTAGAGTCGAAATTATTGATGTATTGTTGCACGACGAAAGAAAAAACATACAATATAACTTAAAATGCGCAGTTTTCCAGGGATAATACCTAGCTAGATCGATTTTACTCCACTAAAACTCCCTGCACAGTAACTTTCATGGAAATACTTTCAGCCGTTCAGCCAGTTTCGAGGAACCGATTATATATTGTCTCGTTTAAAGTTTATGATGATACAAAGTAAAATCATTAGTAAACATTCACTGGACTGGTGACAATATGAATCGTGGTTCAATGAATCTGTGTGTCTGTCTGATAGTAGTGCGGTTTGACCCCGCCGTTTGTCATAACTTGTGACCTGTTATCAACTATTATATTAACTGTTACTGGAAATATTATTGTTTATTTCTTCATTGTCTTCGTTTTTAGTTGGTGACCAGTCGAATTATAAGTAATTCGAAATGACCTATTTCACATAACCAAGTGTCTTTGCTGCATTAAAAATTTGGTTGCGGACGTCTTATAAAATACACTTTATAATTTGTAATATAATTTTAGTAGCTTTCCATTGTTCAGGACCTTTAGCCAAGATGCCTTCGCTAATTACTATGACGAAGTAAGAGATCAGAAATGTATGGTACTGAGTATTGACGTATGGCGCGTTATGTCACTCTCATACATTAGCGAATGCATCTTGGCTAAGAGCTATATTTTTATCTTTCAGTCTGGACGGTTACAGTTTGATGTATTCCTAAATAATTCCCCAATTAAAAGATTCTGCACCTTCAACTCTTATTCTATTGCAAAAAAAACTGGCCTTTGTCTGTTCAGTCGGTTTACGGACGATAATTTTACGCGATAACGTCATCGCAGGCCGCTTAGATCGTGCCTCTCTATCGCTTGTTCCGCGCTCTCGCTTGCACGCTCGGCTCAGGCGGAACGTGACAATTTTTCGAGCGTGCAGCTGGCGTTTATCGATTTATAAAACGTTAACACGTCAAAAATGTTTAAATTGTCTGTCACGACTTGCTCTGTGCTCCCATTATAAGGTTGTCCTTATACCCGAGATGAATGCAATTTATCGAGATTTTGAAAAAAAGGAACCGTTCCCTTTCTCTGTGACTTTCAAATGAAATTAAATGCTTATTGGACTGGACGGTGGACAGGATTTAATCACGTTTCTCACATTGTAAAACGTTATTTTGTTAATTCGCTATACGAGATTCATATGATTAATAATGATTGACATTGATGGGAATTAATTTTGTTATCTTTTGACGCGACTGCCTAGGGGAGGGGAGGGGGAGGGTAACGTGATCTATAAACAGTTTTTATGGCCAATCTGTACTAATATTATAAAGAGGAAAGGAGTAAAAGGTTAGTTTGTTTGTTTGCACTGAACAGGCTCGGAAACTACTGGACCAATTTTGATGAAATTTAGTAGAGATATAGAGTAGAACCACGGCGAAGGACATAGGCTACTTTTTATCGCGGATAAATGTATTTTAAGAGATTAACTTAGAGATTAACTTTTGCGCGCACGAAGTGTCGGGCAACGTCTAGTTGTTACTTATATAGATTTAAAAAATCCTACGACTATTATAAATGTGAAAGTTTGTGAGGATATATGGAATGTATAGATGGATGTTTGTGGCCCTTTCACGCCAAAACTACTGAACGGACTATTATGAAATATAGTATGGTAGTAGTTTAGGCTCTGGATTAACACCAAGGTTTATTTTTATCCCAAAAAGTACAGGGTTCCCGTGGCATAGTATATAACGTGGGCGGAGCCGCAGGCAAAAGCTAGTGTATACTAATATAAAGAGGAAAAGTTTGTTTGTTTGCATTGAATAGGCTCTGAAACTATCAGATTGATTTTGATAAAATTTTGCACATACATATTAGAGTAGCTACGGGGAAGGACATTGGCTGCCTTTTATCGCGGAAAAATGTACGGTTTCCGCGAGATAAACTTATGCGCGCACGAAGTCGCGGGCTACATCTAGTGTTAAATAAAACCAATGATAGGTTTCTTTACTAGGAATGATGTTTTAATGATTAAGATACTCGTAACTATATCTGTGATACTTTCACACAAGATAGAACGCAAAAAAATTACCTTCCGTTTTGTAGCTATGATATCCCAGACAGACACACAGACCAATCAAACACATCAACCTAAAGTAGGGCAAATCCTAAAGACCGACACCATGACAATATAAAAGTGAAGTTCAATCTTTAGTCCCATAAAAGGTTACAACAGAGATATTGATCTGATATCTTCAAATTATCTCCTCTCTTTAATGTCCACTGGAAGTACCTGTGAATTTGCCGACCTATAACACAGCAGAACTCACCCTTATTCGTATGTGTCAGTAATTAGTTATTTCTGTGTATTAAATGTCGGCTTTATCAAAAAATTGGTCCTTTAGTCTTCAGGTGTGTTACGGTAAACCTATTGCCGTGTTCAGAGTCTTTAGAAATCAAATGGGAGTTTCAGGGTCCCTTATAATGGTAGATTATATGTACTAGCTTTTGCATGCGGCACCGCCCCTAAATAACATATTTAAATACACGCAAATCTTTCTCTAAAATCACATTGTCCAATTATGAAAACCTGCACTGCAGTTTAAAAGATCTAAGCATGTTGTGGTGAAATAAGATATACGAATTGAAGTAAGTTTCTCGATAGTACGGAACCCTTTGAACATGGTAATATTCGAATTCTCGCGTCCTTGGCATTGAATTTCCCCAAATTCAACTACTGAAGATGAAAGGAGTATTTTCTTGTGACATTTTTCTTTCATAAAAACCTTTATGAGTCTATGAGGTCAAATATTTTTGTAACTTGCTCGTGTATACTATACCTTTATATAAATACCTTTGTGTGATGATTTTATGTCCATAAAATATTATATTTCTAAACTAGATTTTGCCCGCGTAAATATAGTATCCCACGGAATCACTGTGCTTTTTTCGGCATTACATATAGCCTATGTTTTAATCCAGAGCCTCAACTACTACCACACCAAATTTCATTAAAATCCATTCAGTAGTTTTTGCGTGTAAGAGAAACATCCATCCATCCATCCTCACAAACTTTTACATTTATAATAGTAGTAGGATGAAACTGTAAAGTCTTTCTAGTAAAAATATTTCGGCAACTAGCAGATTCTAAAAATGGGGAAATTCGCTGAATGCCGACGGCTAAAAAAAGAAATTGTCTGTCCAGCAAGTATTTTGTAGCCAAATTTAGTGCTGCGAATATATTTGGCAACATTATGTATTTCCATTTGGCTCACACCTGCCTAATTTCCATATTATTGTCTCCCCCTTAACAAAATATTCCGTATTCGACTGTAAATATTTCTGCTCATTTTTATTTTTATGTCTGTGTTTTATTTCGAATCAATGTTTTTGTACCTTTGTCTACGAAATATTATTTTTCACATGCTCAGTAGAAACGCAAGAATACATACAGTTTGCCATTGATCATTGATTTTTAATATTTGAATTTGAAACAATGGTCGCTAGAAACCTTATACCCACTAAATACATCCGAAAGCATATATTTCCAAGAAGGACGATTTGCGAATTTCTTTTTGATGATCATTTAACTGTTAAATTAATATTCCAAAAACAGTCATAAAACGAGCGCAATTTCTGTAGCATTTGTTAGATATGGGGGCAATTGAAGGGGCATGAATGCTTAATGCCCCAGGCCCTGCCCGCCTCTGGGCCCGGGGGCCTTAATTCGGGAGTCCCACAGGGCACGGGATCGATTTCGTGACTAGGATTAAGCCTGTCTTAGATCGGCGGTAGCAATATTCAAATTCGCGGTACATTCTGTCGTCGTCATCACAAGACGTCGGTGATACTGTCTAGCTACGTCTACATTCTACACCATGTGGATAGTGCAATATGGTATTTTCCTTTTATTTTTATTACATAAATGTATAGTGCTCTGAAAAACAAGACAGCTTACAAAAGTAATAGTATACTAAAAATCAATATTTTCAAAGATATAGCGGATTGTTGGAAGCACTTTTGCGAGTCTCTTGAAAACGCCCCACATAAAAGTCGTACAAGTAGGTGACGTCACACGCTGCTGATGTTGCTACGAAATGTATGGCCATATGCACAAAGTTTCTGATATCTCCGAAGTTTGCGCGTTTATGTTGATACATACCGTAGTAAATCTTTTTGTATTTGGTGTAAGTAAACTAATTACGTAGGTTTTTTACACTAATGTTGTAAAAAAATCTTTCATCTTTTTTGTGACTTCGAAATGCATATAATTGTAGACTAGACACGTATACCGTAGACACTCGCAAGAGCTCTACGTTGAAAATAATATATTGAAAGAAAAAACATACATAGTCACAGTAATACAAATAATTACTATTACTAGAGGCCGCCCTGTTGTCAGCCTGTTATTCGCCCATAACAATTCATATAATTTCTAAGTTTGAACCTTATAAGGGTTATTTTGCCTCGTAAGGCAGCCACAGACGAGAGGCCGATCGTTTCAGTTAGAACTGACGCCTGAACGGATTCGAGCCCATACACGGAAAAAATCGCATCCGACCCAACTGACGTCAGTTCGGCCAGAACGGATCCGAGCACACACACGACACGATTTTGCATCCGTTCAGGCCGAACTGAAGGCAGACCGGACCATGTATGGGCCCCTTTAGATAGAAAAAAAATGTAAGTGTCGTGACAGATTGACAAACGTCAACGTGTAGCACCATTGTATCTATCGAACGCACGGTAGTGTGTGTTAATAATCTAAGGTAGTGTGTGTTGTTGTTATTTTATTAATTGTATGTACACAGTTCTAAGAATTAAAAAAAAAAATTGCTTCCTGTATGCCCTTCCTCCACATGAGTATTATATGTGCCAAATTCCTCCGTTCGCATAATTCCCGTTCAACAACTGACAATTTTTGCTTAACGTATAATAATTATAAATATTTTGGTAATTTTAGAAAGTTAAAATTTTAAAAATTTTAGAAAGAAAAGCTCTAATGGCAGAATACTAATTTATGACTCAAATTTTAATGCCTGCTCAAAATGTTGATTATTTTGTGTTTGAGACCAATTCAAATATTAAACAGCCGTTAAAACTTAAGTAACGATTTAGTATTCGGCCGCTAGTGAAATAACTCACGGTAAGTAACGCGGTGCATCGTCCATTCTCTCGCGATGATAATTTTTCATCGAGTGCCCCTGCCCCTGCAAATCCTGACTAAGCACTGTGATACTCAGGAGAGGGATTAGCGGGTCTGAGCCGGCAGTTGCGAGCCACCTAGTCGTGCAGATTACCGAACAAATGTCTTACAAGAGTTTAACATTTTAAAGGGATTTCGTTTCATAGAAGTATGAATCGGTCGTAAAACGCGTTTTTTGTATGAGAGCCCCACTCGAATAGATTTTATTTTATTCAGTTTTTTATAATTTTTTGTTATAGCGGCAACAGAAATACATCATCTGTGAAAATTTCCACTGTCTTGCTATCACGATTTATGAGATACAGCCTAGTGACAGACAGACGGACAGACGCAGTCTTAATAATCCCGTTTTTCCCTTTGGGTTCGGAACCCTAAAAAGGTAGCTTAGTTAGGAGCAGAATTTCACGGAACTTCTCTGGGTGAGTTTTTAATTTTTCCCTTTTTGGAGTTTACTCCATAAGAAACTATTTTCGTAATATGTAAGCCCGGGGTTTGAATATCTATGGGAGTAAAATCGAATTCACCATGTCACACGGTCACACGGTACGGTGTCACACGATGTTAGCCGAAGATGCGTCGGGCGCTTTGCATTGCACACCAAATTTAACTTTTTAGAGTTAATTCAGTCGTGCGTTGGAGCTGACACACACACTTTTTTAAATTTTAATTTTCCATAGGTAGCAGTGTATTCTTTGAACTAGTAGTCGGCTAGTTTAGTGGGATACCCACATACACTAGACGTTGCCTGCGGCTCCACCCGCGTGAATACAGCATGCCCCTGGGGATCGCTGTACTTTTTTGGGATTAAAAGTAATATGCTACTTTGCCCGTCGCGGTGGTCTAAGCTTTATCTGTGACAAATTTCATCAAAAGTGGCCTTGTAGCTTCGGAGCTTATTCAATGCAAAGAAACAAACAAACCTTCCCTCTTTATTAGTATTTAGTCAATATCTGCTGCTGCGACGTACGGCAAGCTAAAGTAAATATCTGCTGCTGCAACGTACGCCAAGATAAAGTAAATATCTGCTGCTGCGACGTACGGCAAGCTTAAGTAAATATCTGCTGCTGCAACGTACGCCAAGATAAAGTAAATATCTGCTGCTGCGACGTACGGCAAGCTTAAGTAAATATCTGCTGCTGCGACGTACGCCAAGCTAAAGTTAATATATGCTGCTGGGACGTACGGCAAGCTTAAGTAAATATCTGCTGCTGCGATATTTACATAAGCCCTACCTACTTAATAAGAGACTATGCTGTGATATGTTCCTTGGTTTTTTAACATGCAATATGTCAAGAAGGGATACTGTTTTAGCATTTCGTTTAAGATCGAGTCATTATCCTTGTAGTTACTATAGCTATATGATTAAAATATCTGATTCGCCTTACTGTGATGAGTGTGGTGTGGTAGAGAATATTCACCACTTGATAATGGAGTGTGTGAAAGGTGCCGATGAAAGAAAGGATTTGTTAGAGAAATTTAAGTTTAATATTTGTAATTTGAGTGAAGCAGCAAAATTTTTGTATAAAATTCTTTATTAATATATTTAGTATAAGTTATGATGGGGCTGGCAAGTCTTGTATGGCAAAAGCATCTTAAATAAAATAAAGATTAAAAAAAAACTGCTGCTGCGACGTACGGCAAGCTTAAGTAAATATCTGCTGCTGCGACAAGTAACTACGGCAAGCCAAAGTGATTTTGACCTGCAAACCAATTTTTGTAAAATAAGTATTATCCGCGAAATTTAAAGTAGAATTATTCATTGAATGAATTCTCGAAAATCCTTAATCCGCGGCTTCGTGGCAAATGGTGTTTGCGTAGACCCCCATTCTGGTGGGGGTCCGGAGGGTACAGCTCGGGGAGCAGATGTCCCCCCGCACGCGTGACGTTTGATTATGGCGTGACAAAACACGCCGCGCCACCTTAGTACCTCGGCATTCGGAGACCACAGCAGTGACGATGATTTTGGTGGTCCCGAGACGATTCCTTTTATTACTTTTTCATATTATACGCTTTGAGTGTGACTTGTCTCGCTTTCCTTTTATTACATAAATCTTTTTAAAATTTTTAATATTAAATTACAACTATTGACTTGAAACTTTAAGCCTGGGGTTAGATATTTCATATTTAATATTACATATTTTAAAATAATATTCGACATATTTGAGATTTAATTCAGATTTTGCAAGGCCTGTTGTTTCTTGTGCTCATACATAAAAACTTGTGTTTAAACTTACATGTTTATAAATTGTAAAAATCTATGACATACACATTTTTTTTGCATATTTTCAAAATTATGGTCACCCCACTCACCTTTTTCTGTATATTGAAAACATAAACATTGTTCATACTTTATAATTCTGACGTGTTAAGGTATGTACTTATTCGCGTTTGTCCCGAGTGTTTTACGGAAAATGTTCTTACATATTGTGTATGACGGGCGCGGGGGAAGGTTACCTTATTCGTCAATATTCAATTTTCCCCTTTTCAAAGTACTCCTTTTTACAATCTTTGAAATTATCCGCCGAATGAACACAGAATCTGTTTCAAGTCGACCGACTTTTTTTGTGAATTGATGAATCTATTTATTGATAAAAAGTTATTGACGTGGTGCATTATTTGTTTTCATTTTAAAACTTAAGGTTTTTATTTCGAATAGCTAAATACTAAGGCGGGTCAATAAGTCCGTGACTTTTTGAATTTCTAACCTCCTTACTGAAAAATCAACACTACTCCTGTCAACAGGCATCTGTCAGTTGACTCCTATCAAAATTTGAACTTGCTGCGTCAGTTAGTTTGTGTTTTACAGCTATCTTTATCAGACTATCCAGTAACTTAAGGAAACAATGGAAAAAAGTGAATTTCGTGTGCTTATTAAGCATTATTTTTTGCGAAAAAAAACCATTACCGAGACCAAGGCTAAGCTTGATAAATACTATGGGGACTCTGCACCATCGATTTCAATGGTAAAAAAGTGGTTTACTGAATTTCGTTGTGGCCGTACAAGCACTGAAGATGCCGAACGTCCTGGACGCCCAGTTGAGGTCTCTACACCCGAAACAATCGAAAAAATTCACGATATGGTGTTGGCCGACCGAAGATTGAAAGTGCAAGAGATTGTGGAAGCCATAGGCATCTCGCATGGCTCAGTGGTTTCAATTTTGAATGATCACTTGGGCATGAGAAAGCTTTCCGCAAGTCGACCACAAACGCAATCGTGTAACAACTTCACAGGAAGGTTTGGCGTTGTTTAATCACAATATGGAGGAGTTTTTGCGCCGTTTTGTAACCGTGGACGAAACATGGATCCATCACAACACACCAGAGACCAAACAACAGTCAAAACAGTGGGTTTCTAAGGGTGAATCGGCGCCAAATAAGGCCAAGGTGGGTTTGTCAGCCAATAAAGTTATGGCGACTGTTTTTTGGGATGCACGTGGGATAATCCACATTGACTATCTTCAAAAGGGAAGAACAATTAATGGGGAATATTATGCCAACTTATTGGACCGCTTCAATGAGGATTTGAAAAAAAACCGACCTCATTTGGCCAAGAAAAAAGTTCTTTTTCACCAAGACAATGCAAGGGTGCACACATGTGCAGTTGCCATGGCAAAAATCCATGAATTGGGCTATGAATTGCTCCCACATCCACCCTATTCTCCAGATTTGGCTCCGAGTGACTACTTCTTGTTCCCAAACCTGAAAATATGGCTCGGTGGAAAAAGATTTGACTCCGATGATGAAGTCATCTCGCAAACAAAGGCCTATTTTGAGGACCTCGACAAATCATATTTTTTGGAAGGGATAAAAAAATTGGAGAAGCGTTGGACAAAGTGTAAAGAGCTCAAGGGGGACTACGTTGAAAAATAAAATGATTTATTTATCAAAAAATCTGTGTTTTATTCCAAAAGTCACGGACTTATTGACCCGCCCTCGTATCTAGTACCTACTTATCTAATATTACTTTTATTTAAAAAAAATACATACATCCGGACATATAACCGGTATGGTTGTATAAAGTCATTTTAGGCATATAATCTACTGCTTTTATAAAAACGTTTAAGCAGCAAAAAAATGATATATATATATATATATATATAATATAGGTACTAAGTAAAAGTAGATCAAATCAGCTGTTTCTGCGAGGATTTACCTAGATAACATCAATACAATCGGAACTAACAGCGCCGTAAAGAGTGTAATTTCGCTTAGTATTTTTTCAATTTTTACGTTACGTAACGTTTTCTTATATTTAACAACCTTATACGACTTGCGCGAAGAGAAAGCTTGTATAATATAATGTGTACCCATCTGAGAAGGATTACCTTAACCGCCTAAACACACTCAAATTGTAAAACATCTATACATCGCGGGATCCTATTAATCAAGGCAAACATAAAAAAAAAACTCAGTGTAAATAGGCAAACATCCTGCACGGAGCCCCGTGTGCCCTTGCCCGGGCCTTGTGTGCCCCTACCCGGGGCCCCGTAGATTAAAATTCTGTTGGCTTAGCGCCGCCACTTATTTTGTGAATTAAAAGTGTGTTGACTCAAGGACGAATGTTCAGATTGCGATTTTAAGCTTTATTGCCACTGAAATAAGGTTTATTCGTTGTGTATTTGAGATGAGCTCTATATGAATGCTGATACAGTACACTTCAGAATTTAGCGCATTGGGTTGGCGTGTTAGTTTTTTGGGTGAATTAGATCGAGCGAAATTTTAAATGTAATGTGGATACAGATTTGATATAACAAAATCACGACCATACATTAATCGTTAAAATTCAGTACCCAATTCGGTTTGCGAGCGAGCTAAAGATTGATTCTGCTAATTTAATTCTGTAATAACACAAAACTTACGATCCAGTCCCGATGTGTTAAAAATGCAAAATGGTATTCTCATAAACGTCCAACCAATGTCAAACGAGATGTAATTGGTCCAAACTCCAAAAATCAGTTTACGATATCAAGAAGACTAATTTATAATTCAATAGAAGTAAAATTAAAGTGTCAGTTAATTACGAGAATTGGGGTGCTCTTATTAGATTTAAATACAAATACAAACGATAGAAAAATAATATTCGTGTTTTATGGTCTCTTTGTGGGTGCGTCTATTAAGTTCTTCAATCTACATCGCAGTCGCTGAAATGACAATATCAGTGGCGTATACACACCGTAATGGGGGCACCACGGAACAATAACAGGGCATTAAGCCCCCGGAACGTGCCCCGCATGGCCTCGCCTGTATTAGCCCCAACTTAAACTATACGCTTGTGATACTAGGCAAATATGATTGTGCAGGAGTTACGATTTAATATTAACTTTATCACCATCATTGACTACTGATGTCTCCACTATAACTGTGGCACTTGTCTTTTCATATGAATAGGAGGAAAAGCTTTGACTACGTTAGCCTACTATCGATTGGTATACCAAAGTTATTGTCTTAAATAGAACAGTATGTTTTCTTTAATCTTTAAATTGTTATCATCTGAAAAAAGTAAACACTTTATAATCATAAAAATGATAAGCAGTTTTTGAAAATGTTTGATTTGCCAATACGGGCGCAACCCTATCAATCTTATTACCGCGTTCCATTGTTCCGCCCAACGTTCCGTTGTTCCGCACTTTGTTCCGCAAAACGTTCCAAGCGCTAATGAAATCGACAAAGCGTTGATCCCATCAAATTCCTGATAACAACGGATAATGTAATTAATGGAAAAACAACGGGCGATCCCTTTATGTGATACCCCGAATGAATGGATTGAATATATCATGATGATCTGTGTTTTTGTGTGTTGTAAAATATTAATTGGAAGCCTTGTTTAATAATGACAACATTCCATTTTTTAAAATTAAACCGTTCTCCGGATAGGAAAATATTTGATTTCAATAATTTTATTCATATTTTGAAGAAACGTATGAAACTATATTATTATCCTATGTTTGTTTTGTTTCAATAAGGGATAACTGTCAACTGTGGATCTTGGCGCCATAGGAACTTCTGTTCGGCTCAATAATTTCTAAGCAACGATGTGTCAGACGTAGCTCTATTAGAAAGTGGGTATTGTCTCCATAATATAAACATTACCGTCCCCCAAATAAACCGATCTATCAAACACACACACACACACACACACACACACACACACACACACACACACACACACACACACGCACATAATATTAACACATAGTATATAGTCTGTTAAACATACATTTTGTTAAATGATGTAACTTGTGTTCTAATGTTAAAACGTGTAATGTTCTTTTTTATTTGTATTTGGATTAAGAAACAATTACCTACTTTAGTTATGGAAGGGCGAGTCCACCTGACACATGTGTCTTATGACACTTACTAGGTGGATCTCATTCTCTGATAAATTTAAGTAGCACAAATTGTAAATGAGAAATAAATAAATTATTATTATTATTAATAACTATAATATCAATCATCTACCACCGAAAAGTGTTGCTGAGTAAGTAGCACCTACATTCCCTGATGGTACCTCGTTGGCTAACTTTACCAAAATCGTAATATTACTGTATGTACAATGTGTAAATAATTGTCGAACCCCACACACAAATACATGGAAAATTTCATGGTGTTACAAAGGCAAATCATTAGATTGCGTCTAGCAACACCGCGCGGTTATCCCCACTAGGACGGTATCGTGGGCGAGCTTAGATAATAAATCACGAAGCGCGTCGCGGGCCCGGGATGCAGAGTGATGGTGGACATTGGTCAACCTGTCGGTCCGCAGTCTACTCAGCTGTGCAGACTGAGCCGAGTAACGCCCAAAAATTATAACGTATCTAAAATCATAGATTGACTTCAATCTTAGATTCTCGAACAAAAATTGACGTAAATTGACCTGACGTTAATCCTAGGATCGTTGAAATGTATCGAAATCTCAGATGGCTAAAATGAGATTAAGATTGATTATTAATTTCGGGCGTAATTGGACTATACCATCTGAGTACATTATTTTTCATTACGAGGACGTTCCCACGAGCGTTTTTTATAGTGGTCGCGGCTGAAAAAACAGCACTGTAAACAGAACTGTGCGCTTATATTATAACAGGGCTGTAAATCGTAAAGAGTTGTCAAATCTGACATTTGACATTTGACATTTCGATTTTAGGTCTACTGTACTAGCGCAGAGTTCTATTTGCAGTGCAGTTTCATTCTGTCGCGATAACAAAAACACTCTCGTGGGTACGAGGGCTAGGACTTTGAATGCCATGGGGTACACCTGGCCCTTTAGTCAAGGTAGCATGTAAAAAAAATCCGCAAGCGTTGCTTAGTAGGCCTGCCTATATGGAAATAAAACTTTTTTCATTTCGATTTTGCTTTTTTGATCAGCAGTTGCTTTTTTGATCAGCAGTTGATCACATGCCCCAAAATATCCGTGATTGATTTATAACAACCTTATATAAACTGAGACCATCGTACCAATCACGTCCGTTTATCGATTCCATACTATCGATATGTGGCGCTGATACAGAAGGAAATTAAAAAACTAGGTATATAGAAAATGTATAGTTCTCTTAGTTTAAAGCCCCATTACACTCACAATGCAAAAAATGCTTTTCATAAAACAAGTGACATTGCCTGTTGAATTCTAGCAAGACGAAATAACTTTATGCTCGAACAAAACAAATATTCATTTAGTGACTATATGACAATGTCCACTGCATGTACCATTTAAACTTAGTTTATCTAGAGTTTATGTAACATTTCGGAAACCGGGCATTGGTAACACGTCTTGTAATTTAGAAAATGGAGGCTCTAACGTTTTGGGTCAACAGCCAGCTAAAGAGCTCGCACTCGACCGAAGGCCTGCACATTAAAAACTTTTCGACTTTATCTGAATTGGACGAGAATTCTAAAGATAGCGCCGCTTTTATATTAATTGTGAAAATGTGGAGCGGCGCCTCGTAACAATTACTTTAAAGTGTGGCAAAAAATTTAGGCTTGAAATTGAAGATAGTTTGCTAATTGCTATTGCTGCAATAGGAATTTTCAGTACGAAGTTAACAGACACACACACACATAAACATCACACCACACACATACACATCACACCACACACCCAGCTGGGATCCGTGCTCCGATATCCAACTACATAATATGCATCTTATAACTTATGTATGAACCTTTAGGTCTATTATTAACTAAGTGTTTGTATATTTAAGAAAATACTGTAATGTGTGTTCTGAATAAATAAATAAATAATATTGTACTTATCGTCCACAAATAAGGGTAGGAGGAAGGCAATGTGAGAATAACGATATTCTACTACTATTATAAATGTGAAAGTTTGTGAGGATGGATGTATAGATGGATGGATGTTTGTTACTATTTCACGTAAAAACTGCTGAGCGGATTTTAATGAAATTTAGTATGGTAGTAGTTTAGGCACTGGATATACACATATGCTACTTTTATCCCGAAAAAGTGCAGTGTTCCCGTGGGATACTGTATTCACGCGGACGGAGCCGCGGGCAAAAGCTAGCAGTCTAATATAATAATACTGTACAGTCATCGTCTTACTACTATTATAAATGTGAAAGTCTGTGAGGATGGATTGATGGATGGATGTTTGTGACGCTTTCACGCAAAAACTACTGAACGGATTTGAATAAAATTTGGTATGGTAGTAGTTTAGTCTCTGGATTAAAACTGGTACTGGGCTACATTTTATCCCGCAAAAGTACAGTGTTCCCGTGGGATAATGTATTTACGAAGGTGGAGCCTCGGGCAAAAGCTAGTACTTAAATATATAAGATTATTCTAGACCCATAGACGTATAATATACTTAAATGGCCCCAATTTTGAGTTTTTTTGGGGCCAGTTTGAAATGTGAGGTATGGTGAAATCAAGATGGCGTAGCTTTTCCTTGTATGAAGATTTGTTCTGTCAAATGTATGTCATAGCCCATCCTTAGTTTTGAAATCTTTGTCTAGACCACAATTACACCACTGAGCTTACTGCTGACTAGTGTCTTTCCTCAATATCAGGATCAGGCTGTAATCTACCACGCTACACTACTGCGAAGTTACGTGCCTTACATGACTTACATCCCTTCTAACAAGTGTTTTCCGAGATATAACACAAAATAGTTTTACAAAATACTAGTGGTCGAAATTTGACCCTTCGTTCATTTAATTTAAGTTTGAAATTTATTAGGATACTTTTGTGCGACACTACGTGGCTCTGCATTTTGAAGATTCAATATTGAACTTTATTCCCTACACAAAAGATACACGTTTCATATAACATCGGTACACTGCGCATGCGCTGTGCAGCGCGGTGCAATCTGACATTCGAACTCTTACAATGAAATGTGTATCTTCTTGTGTAATGAATAAAGATCAAATTTGAATAGCTATCTCAAAAATGTAAAGCCATTTTGTTTCGGTGTGAATTTACCCTTAGGTACGAAATGAAAAATATATGAATGTTGTCTTTCTAATGTGAAAGAAATATTGTCAAACGTGTGACAAAATTGTTTCACCCTCTGAGGGTATTCACATTATGCGATACGATATCGCTTTAGATTTGAACATTATTACGGTTCAAAAGAATGATAAAGCAAAGAGGCAAAAGCCTTTCAGACACGAATTAAAATTTTTAATGTTGTATATTGAATGTGAAAGTCTTGTTTGTATCAAACGAATGGCAATGTGAGCTTTTAGTGTGAGGTAGTGTGTGTAACGTTTAATTTTATGTAGTTAACAGAACCAGGCGTTACTTTGCGGAAATCCATAGCATACAATTTAATTAATATTATATCTAGCAATATCCCGCGAAAAAATACTCACAATCTGCAAGCAAATGTGTAAGTGCACGCATAAGCATGCGTAAAGCACCTCCCTCCTCCCACACTGCTCATGCGTGACACTGAGAAATAACATCGTGCAAACACCACCAACACACAAGCAACAATGTCAGCAAAATCGTGCAAGGCCCCGCACCACCATGCAGGTTGCAGAACTCGACGCGCGTTTCGCCCCGAGCCCGGAGCCCGTACAAAGTGTTTGCTCCACGTATTGATGAATAACACTGTAATTATCTCTTATATAGAAAATGTACAGGAGATCCACAAAAAGAGTGATTAAACGCAACGCCCACGGATAATTCACTTTTAATAGGAAAAGTAATTAAATTTTTAATATTACTTGTTGCTGCCACAAAAAGGAAAACACCGTTAACGGTTTACGACGGACAAAATGGCGGTGTGCCCGGAAAAGCTGGAAAATATTATACCATCGAGCAATTTTATACCTTATTCTGTATGTATTACTGTCGATGTTGTATGAACATGTTGGTGTTGTCTGTACTTTACGAGATTCGGGGTGTACAGCCTTTAATAGTCCGTCTGGGGCCGTTCCAGAAAGTTCTACTCGTAAAATGGAGGTTTCTTACGTCCTATACTAAGTTATGAAAATGTTATTTATGTTTATTGAAAACGAAGTACGCGGGATTGTTTCCACTGTTAACAGGGTACGTAATAACATGTTATGGTAGCAAACGAGCAGACTTCACCTGATAGTATGCAAAATGACTGCCATTGACATCGGCAAAATAAGAGGTGACACTGCAGTAGCTACAATATCGACAAAGTTCCTGCACGACCACTTTCTAAATATTTTCCTTTGCACTAGGACGTCTCAAAATATTTAAACATAAAGACAACGACTGCGTATGTGTGCGTTAAGTGATTCTCATCTTATGTCTGGTCGAGCGGTAACTTTTTCGATAATACATTGCAGGCTCGACGATGATTATTTTTAACTTTTGTTTATAATGGCAAAATTATCAACATTATACAGAATATACACACAATCATAATATTATTTACTACTTTTATAATAATAGGTCTTTACCTATGACATTGCCGTTCCGCAGTTCTACTGGCCATTTCAAATCAAAATAATTTTTGTTTGGCTAAGAATTCTAATTTCAAATTAATTTTATTTTAAAAACATGGAATTCTTTTTCCAGGAGTAGTCATTTGTTTATTGATTAGTGTTACATTTTTATCGCATTTCAATCTTTTTCGTCATCATGGATACGTTAAAAATTCGAGTAATTATGAGAGAGTAATTATGGAATATGAGTACCGTCGTGGCAGCAACGCGGCACAAGCGGCACGCAACATCAACGACGTTTACGGAGCTAACACTACAAACCAACGCACCACCTGTTATTGGTTTGCTCGCTTCCGTTCTGGAAATTTCGACCTGAAAAATGAACCTCGCGGTCGTCCGAAGACTGTGGTCATCAATGACGAATTAAAGGCGATTGTGGAAGCTGATGATACACAATCTACGGCAGAATTAGCAGCAGCTTTCGATGGGTGCCCCACGAACTCAATGATCGCCAGCGCGAAGTACGCGTCAAGACGTGCCTTGCAATGCTCAACAGACACACAAATGAAGGAATTTTTGAACCGCATTGTTACCTGCGATGAAAAATGGATTCTGTTTGATAACCAAAAGCGCTCAGCAAGTTGGTTGGATCCTGGTTCAGCACCTAAACAATGCCCTAAACGAAAACTTACCCCTAGAAAAGTGATGGTCACTGTTTGGTGGTCTAGCGCCGGTATGATTCATCACAGCTTCTTACCAAACGGGGTGAGCATTACTGCAGATGCTTACTGTGAAGAACTGAACACAATGATGGAGAAGCTGGCACATCTCCAACCAGCATTGGTCAATCGCTCGTCTGCGCTGCTCCTGCACGACAACGCGCGACCTCATACTGCACAGCAGACGGTCTCCAAGTTGCAAGAACTGGGGTTGGAAGCTCTCCGTCATCCGCCCTACTCACCAGACCTTGCGCCTACAGACTACTACTTTTTCCAGAATTTGGATAACTTCTTGGCGGGAAAAAAATTCAATACCCGAGAGGCAGTACAAAATGCCTTTGAAGAATTTGTTGCCTCCCGTCCAGCTGATTTCTTTAAAAAGGGCATGAATAAACTGCCACTGCGTTGGCAAGATGCATTGATTGCATGGGTGATTACTTCGATTAATACAAATAAAAAATACATGAAAAAAATTCGTTTAAATTTTTTCATACAAATCGGCAATTTCATAGGTAAAGACCTAATATACTAATTACTAGCCCGCGACTACGTGCGCGCAAAAGGAAATCCCGTAGGAAACCGTACATTTCTCCGCGACAAAAAGTATCCTATGTCCTTCCCCGTAAATAATTTCATCAAAATCGGTCCAGTAGTATTGGAGCTTATTCAATGCAAACAAACAAACAAGCAAACATACAATCAAGAAATTAATATTTCTTCTTTTATTATATAAGTATAGATTTTATTGCGTTTACATTATATTAGGTATATTATGTATTATCATTAAATTCATGCCATCAAATGGCAACATTTAAATGATACAAACGTTGAGGGTACTCTAATCATAATTCAACAGATCCCATTTGACGATATAGTTTTATTTCGCGATCACAAAGCGATAAAGCAGCATTGTGATACTAAATCAACAGAGTTACTACTGACACTGTAATGGCCAGGTTACACGACGACACTTACACGCGACACTAATGACGACATTAGTGTTTAGAAATAAGACAACCTCTATGAATGTACCCAGTTGAAATATTAAGAATAAGTCATGTCAAAAAGTTTTATGTTTCTTATGTCAGTTGTCTATGAAATGTTCTAAGCAGTCTGTCTAACCCCCGGTTTCTGAAAGGCTAATCAACGCCGAAATCAACTAATCAGCGGTCAAATCTCTTGTCAAGTGTAAATTGAGTTGCAAAAAGCTTGATTAGTCTTTTGATTTGATCCACCGTGTTAGTTAATAAAACTAATTTCAAACGAATGGTCAAACAATATGTCAAGCGCTGTTTTCGGTTTCTGGAAAGCTATTTAAAGCTTGTTAGACCTGTATATGTCATGTCAATTTGATCAATGGTTAGTCAATTTTTCACTAATCAGCGTTTAAGAAATGCAAATTGATTTAACAAGCCTGTTAACTCAACAACGTGTTAGTTCATCGACTATTTGATTAGCCTTTCAGAAACCGGGTGTAAGCTTTGGTTCTATTGTAAACTTTAAATAAATCAGAAATTCGACTATGAAGTTATAACACAGAGTAGAAAATATATATTATTTACTTACGTACAGAGAAACAGCTTTCATAGAAAGATGCAAATTGTTAGATTCTAATTTGATTGCACTACGATAAGCATACGACCGCGACGCGTCCATGATTGTATGGAAAAATCGAGGGCTGTTGAAGGGTACGTCAAAATTTTCAAATTTGGTATCGATTTTCCTGGACCTTCTATAAAAGCTGTTTCTCTGTGCGGAAGTATTTATTTTTTCAACTCTATGATCCTAACCAACCTGCATAACCAGCAGCCTTTCAGTTGTGTCAAATTGAAGCGGACTAGTAGGAAAAAAATTGAAAATGATTGATACTAATGACGGCCATAAGTACTGTCGCTGGATCTGCAGGCTGGACGATCAGGATGGCCCTTTACGCCAGTGCCGTATGGACACTCTCGTGTCAACCCTGGGGTCGACGTTTGTTTAAATGTCAGTGTCGTCGTGTGTCGTAGCCATAACACTTCTATTCATCGCCAGTTGTATTAGTATACATTGTTACAATCGTGGCAGTAACACAAGTAACACATTACACAATGCATCTTTGTATCTCAAGTATTAATGTGACGCTCCACATCGCATACAATTTGCAGCCTAGATACTGACACACATTTCGTTGTTATACTTATGACAATATTGTGTAGTTTGCTTAGCTCCGCGTGTCATAGGGTTGTGAATGGACGACCTGACGCGAGTGAATGTCAGATGTAGAAATATGTAGTGGAGTAGTAGCGAAACGGTGAAATTTTTTTGCGTGGAAGCGCCAGGTTTGGGCACAAATAGGCTGGCTTGACCCGAAAAACCTTACGGCCTCGTGGAAATCCACATTGCGTGAGTAAGCCAGTAAAGGTTGTCACTTTTACAGACCGGGAATGCGCTTGTGTGCCCATGGAGAGCAATAATGGTTTACCACAAGGCAATGTGTTCGCTCGTTTGCTTACATTCTATTGCCCTAATATTATAAAGGGCAAAGATTTATTTGTTTGTATGTTTTGAATAGGCTCCAAAACTACTAGACATATTTTGGTGAAAACTGGCGCAGATATAGAGTAGACCACGGGGGTGGACATGGGCTACTTTTTATCGCGGGAAAATGTACGGTTCCAGCAATTTACTCTTGCGCGTACAAAGTCGCGGAAAACAACTAGTATCTGATAATATCAAATGTTAATATGTGGTATTGAATTCATTTAGGAAGGCTGTCAAATTTGTAATGAGCTATCACTTTATTTCCTGCAACTATCTGGCGACATTTTGAAAAAAATAAATCTTCAGGTTAGTTAATGGAAAAATCACAGATGCAGGCGCCTGCGGAAATTGGCCGTAATTAAATCTGATTAAGAGATTAAACTAGGAATCTTTTCTACAAGAAATATTTTCTCGTTAAATATCTTAATACTTCTTTTAAATCTTATTTTGCAAGATAGCCTTGAAACTGTATTGTCATAGTTTAATATCTGACAATATAGTTGATAATAACTATATTTTTATAAAAACTGTAACCCGACTACGTAAATTATATAGGTCATGTTACCCGGGCTATTATTACGAATCTATTGAAAATTCATTCATTAAATATCGGATCAGTAGTTTAGATCCCACGATAGAACAAACATACATAGTACATACATACATACACTGACTGCTAAAACCATTACCCTTCCTTTTTGCTTCGCCGTAGTCGGATAAAAATTTGAAAAACAAGAGACGACGACATCTACATCAATACGACATTATGGCTCAGTGGTTGAGTTCGTTGGTGGTCAAGCCGGGGGTCGCAAGCTCGGATCCCACCGAAGGAACAAAAAGTTTTTCTGTGTTCCTGGGTTATGGATGTGTGTTCAATATGTGTAAAATATAGCAAAAATCTTAAATATATGTATGTAAAATTATTAAATACACTTCCCGTTGTCTGGTCCTTGTAACACAAGTTCTGTGAGTACTTAGTACGGGGCCAGATTGACGTTGTGTGAAGCGTCCATAGCATAGACATTATTATTATTATTTTTAGTTACACACATAATGGAGTTCGCATACGAGTATTTACAAAAATTGTCATTTACGTGTCTTTGTTACTTCATTCCACGAATACTAATGAGTCTTTAGAATACATACATTTCAGAGAGCATTGAATCTTAAACAACATCACACGCAGTGAATTACTGAAGCTACGTCTAAAAAATAGCTGTTTCGAAGTAAATTTTTCAAAAGTTCCAACAGCAATAACGCGGGTTTATATTCCATAAATCGGTGCACATTATACAGTATACACCCTTGTCACAGTAATGGCGAGTATTAGCGGCATTGACATATTATATCTAAAGACATCGCATTAATTAGTACGTTAATCTGTACTTCAAATGCCAAAATAAATGGAACCACATGATACCAGGTACTGTGGTGATCACGCCGCGGTGATAGTCCTGAGTGGTCTCCTTTTCGGCAATATCTAAGACATTACACTACCTACCTTCCGACGCCATCCGATCCGCACGGATCCTGGCATGCGTTATATTTTCTTTTTGTTTATTGCTTAATATCGATCGAATAGTTTTTTTTTTTTTTGTTTTATGTTATGTTTTATCTTATGTTGTTGTGTAGGTATTTATAGCGTTACTCGTTGTATGTAATATATTGTTTATCTCATTTTGTCGAATAAATGTCTTAATATTATTATAAAATATGCCCCGGTGAATCAAAGGCATAAAACAGCAAAATTTTGTCTTTCTTTTTGACATTTTCTGAATTAAAGTTTCATAATGCTGTCATTCATTGTGTACTATATTTTGTGTAAAATACCATACAAGCGCCTCAGCCTTAGCGACCAGACATTGACGCACAACTTTCATACGGTATCCACAACTGGCCAAGTGTGTCCACTGTCCGGCAGCGTCGACTCGCCAAACTTTATAAAAATTGAGACTGGACGTCCGGCACGAGCATAACGTATTGTGATTAACTGTATTTTTATGAAGTGTGAGATCTCTCAATATGGGACGTCGATGGTCGGCGATATAAAACAATGTAGATTGCGAGGAGCGACCTCACCTCGCCTCATAAATCTGAGCCAGCCACCTGAGTCCGAAGCCGTGATTATAAGTCTATGGGTGTAAAATAAGCATTAAACTACGTTTATAGTAATAATAAGTGTTGAACCACACAAATGAATATATTAATAAATGAAGCAAACAATTACAGTACAGTTTTACGAGAATTGTGCGAACGGTGGTGTATGATATTTGCCACAGTTAAAGTTATTTTTTAAATAACGCTTAGAAATATATAAAATTAATAAAAAATTACAACAATACACACCAACCTCAGATTATTAACACACGCAATACCGAGCGTTCAATAGATGGCACAAATGTTGGATTCCCTTGGGAGTTCCTTTTCTATCTATACTAATATTATAAAGAGGACAGATTTGTATGTTTGTTTGATTCTTTATTTGCATTGAATAGGCTCCGAACATACTGGACCGAATTTGATGAAATTTGGCAAAGAAAGAGAGTAGACCACGGGGAAAGACATCGACTACTTTTTATCGCGGAAAAATGTACGGTTCCCGCGTGATTTCCTTTTGCGCGCACGAAGTCGCGGGCAACGTGTATGTGAAAATAATTTCGCAGTCAATAACTGTTTTATGTAGCGATTTACAATCATATTCAGCATCGCTCCATACCACTTCACATTATCCGCTCCAAAACCAGCATTATCACAAACAGACAAAGTTGAAATTACAAAACGACATCATTCTGTATCTTACCTTTGTCCATTAAAATTTGTACCTTATCGATATGTGTTTAAGGTATGTTTTCAGCTGTATAAATCTCCTCTCCCGGGCTTAGCTGGTATCCTGGGCGACCGACGGTCCCCCCTCCCCCGCTGGCTGCACTTGCAAACGCGCACAGCCTTCAACCTCTACGAGTGTACGTTGTCAGAGCTTGAGTTGATAGATTTGTGATTATTATAATATTACACCCTTATTAATTAAAATATTCACACCGCGGATACGCTAATCCAACATGGCTGTCTTCTTCTGATCGATTGGAAATGCCACTTGACAGACATAGAGAGCAACTTAGATTAGCGTATGGTGTAAATATTTTTATTGATTTCACGATTTAGGTCTATGTGTGTTTTGTAGTTTCATTCAATTACAATCTTGTAACTATATACACCATACAATCAATCATTCAATCGATTTTATCAAATTGATTGTACTATATTGACTTATATGGATTAGATTATATGGACATACATAAATAGTATAGACCGTCAAGTCAATCCACGGTCGGTTCTACTTGACCCAATCGTACTGATCAAGCCGATTGGACGATACAGTGTATGGTGTTTGGCCTTT
Organism: Phengaris arion; assembly: GCA_963565745.1. Classification (NCBI taxonomy): domain Eukaryota; kingdom Metazoa; phylum Arthropoda; class Insecta; order Lepidoptera; family Lycaenidae; genus Phengaris; species Phengaris arion. Next base: position 16,240,520 of record OY751449.1, on the reverse strand, counting down.
CATTACAGAGATACTGTCAAATTAATGACCTCAACTCAGCTCACAACGAGATGTGACGCGACGCGGCGCTGCATTTTTGAGATAGCGGTTTAAAATTGAAGTTTATTGAAAACCAACTTTAAATGAAAATTTTTAGTTCCAAATTAAATTTAACAAGCTTTTTTCGAAAAGTTTCAACAAAAAAAGCTAAAAACGGCGTGAGAAACTCGCACGGGGCCATATTTTAGCAAAAAGATGGAATTTTTTTATTATAATATATTCACAACTCGATACACGCTTAATTGCAAGAGCGGCGCCGCGCTACGCAGCTCGGTGTGGTTCGAAATTAGAACCATTGAAATGAGGGTTTTTAAATTCGTGACATCTGACAGCTTTTTGACACGACAAGGACTACCAAGCGCCGTCTGGTGACAGAAAAAAAAACGAAAATTCTTAATTACCGTTTTTGATACCACTTACGCCACCAGATGACGCTTTGTGTGAGTTGTCTAATGTGAATCACTCGTAGAACTTATGTTGCATCTATAATATAAAATATATTAATATAATTAATTAATTAATATAAAATAGTAAGCCATGTTTCGGAATGCACAACAAAATTTGGTGCACATGTTTGCTAAAATAATGCCACGTAATGACCACGTCTTATTTTACTTCTAACCCTTTTATAACCTCTTTGGATAATTCCAAATCATAATTGTCATAATTGACAGTTGACACTTGACACAACAATTTTTTTTTTTGTGTTTTGTCCTTTGTTTTTAATAATATGGGCTGTGATATATCTTTATTTAATTGCAATGACTAATACTAAAATTCTGTGATTTATTTAATTATCATTTAATTTGTTATGATTAATAAATTGATGTTCTTAAATGATTAACTGAATGTCTGTATTTAATTCCAATCTGTTGCTTAAATTTATAAATGTTAACTTCACACACCTAACTCCTTGCATGTTCAGGATATTTTGCGCGCCATTGTGATGGCAGAATGTTGGATCCTAGCTATTATAATATTGTTAAGACCTTATGTATACCACATTATAGCAATAAAATATTAATTGATTGATTGGGTCTGCCCCCTAGCGCCAGAAAAAAATATCATAAACTCTCATTAAACGCACGCCTTCTTGTGTGGTGAATAAAGTACAATTTGAATCGCTATCATAAAAATGCAGCGCCACGTCGCGTCGCGCCTAAAACCTTTTCTTTTTATAATATTAGAGTAGAAATATTTCAGCTTACGTAATGTACTTTAAATGCAGGATTAGCTCAACTATTAACGAAAGCATTGCAGGTAAATACCTAAGAGCTTGTACCAGGCACTTTTGTAAGCTTCGCGCTGCTCAAAGCTTTTCTTAGCGTCGTTGCACACTAGTTTTGCCTTTATTGCTATGTCTGTTTATGTCCCTTATAATATGGTAAGAGCAGAATAATGGTGATCATCATCTACTTGAAAACATTTTTACCATTGACGCACAGAGAAGGTGCTTATGTCACTTAGCGATGCGTATGTCAAATCATAATACATTTTGGCTTCGAACTTCGTCGTTGTAATTAGCGATGGCAACTTGGCTTAAAGTTCAAGCTTATGTCACTAACGGACGCTTATGTCAAAGTACATACAGTTTTTTTTTCGAACTTCGTCGTCGTAATTAGCGATGGCAACTTTACTAAAGGCCCAGGTCTTATCTCGATGCTTAGGTTGTTCTCCACCACGCTAGCCAACTGTTAGCGAACTTAACGTTTTAAGAAAATTCTGAATAATATATTTACTAGACGTTGAAGAAGGAATCCCACGGGAACAGCAAAATTTTGACGCGATTATTTGCAACAATGTAAGAATTTCTTTTCATTTATTTCAACATTTGTGCGCGCAAAATCCCACCGTAAATATGTCTGTGCCAAATTTCATCAAAATCGCTCCAGTAGTTTCGGAGCCTATTCAATGCGAACAAACAAACAAATCTTTCCTCATGATAATATAAGTGTAGATAGTTTTGCTTTATGTATTTTATAGTGCAAAATAATATGATTTTATGTCGGGCGCTTTAATATTATATGAGTCCTCTCCTTATTGCTTGGAGTACGGCGCATAGTAAATTTGATTTTCATTACGAAGTGTGCACAATATTTACATTTCATATCAAAGTGTTTGTTCGAGGATTATTACGGAAGGAGTTATTAAATTCTTACGGAAATTGCTACGGAGCTACGGTGCTATGGAGCTACGGTGCTACGGAGCTACGGTACTACGTAGCTACGAAGCTACGAACATAGATGCGCTACGAAGCTACGTTTCGTAAAATTTATATAACTTTTTTAAAGCTTTGCGCGATTTTATTGAAAGTCTTGAAGATGCAGTTTTTTGGACGTGATCCCGCCAAGTCCTTTTATGGTTACAAGGCTTTTTCCCGCGGCTCCGCCCGCTTAAATATAGTATCGGTTATCCCACGGGAATACTGTACCGTTTCGGGATTAAAAGTAGCCTATGTGTTAATCCAGACCTTATACTACTACTACTACTAAATTTCAACAAATTCTATAGTATTTGCGTGAAAGAGTAAGAAACATCCGTCCGTAAATCCATCCATCCTCACAAACTTTGACATTTATAATAGTAGTAGGATTAGAGTCAATAATGTCGGATCTTAGACCCAGTAAAACTCAGTAATAATAAGAAAAAAGACTGTATTTTTTGTTAACATGTTACATTTTATTTTACATTAGAGGTGTAAAGGTAACGAAAAGAAGCGTACCCGTATATATTCGGTACTATAACAATTGTACTCGTTACTATAGTATCGTTACGTTACTCGTTACTTCTGATACCTCACAATATGCTATCTAATGTTAGAGCATCGAATCGAGTCGTATTGCGTACGCGTATAATATGATGTCGCGACATTCGTAATTTGTAGAAAACATACTTACATATTACATACCAAGCTGCGTAAGGTGCATTTTTTCACTTTTCCGTTTTTTACACGTACTACGAAAAATGCGATTGACGAAATGTAAAAATGCGTAACGTATCGTTATTTGGTACTAGATGGCGCACCCGTTACTCGGTACCAGATGGCGCATCCGTTACTTGACAGCTCTATTTTACATACACGAAGCATTTATATTCTGTATTCTAATTTGTAATGTCATTTTGCTATATGTATTAATATTATTACTGTGTTATTACTTTGTTAGTTTCTATCGGCATCTTTTTTTCATGAAAAGATAAACTGAATTGCGCCGTGAGATAAACAGCTTGAAGCGATAGTAACAATGTAATTAGTATCGTATCTATATTATATGTTTATATGCGTTGTGTTTTATTTTTATTTATTTTTTTGTACCTTTTGTATTTTTGTACCTTTATAATTATGATTGTGTGCCGTCGTGAGATCGCGAACTTACAAGGGGGTCACGGAAGATCAGGCGCACGGCTTGCCGCGGTCGAAGCCTGAGTGGCATCCCTTTAAACACATGGTGTGGGCATTGCATAGCCTTAATCAGCTGTGTTTTTAAAACTGTCTCTTTTCGTATTCTTTGAATGATATAGTGCGTTAGTGTATAATTTACTTGTTTTTTGTTAAAATTTGGCTGTGTCATGTCTCTTATGTGTTTAATAAAGATATTTTAATTTTAAAGTGACAGACGATGACGTATGATACGAACATATAATACGAAACGACGAACTACGATTATCGGAAAACATTATGAACGTTGTTGTACTGTAATTGAGTTGTATATTAAAAAAGAAAGAGATGAATCATATCTGTCTCAACTTTTTGGGGTTCTGTACGTAAAGGTTGAGAACGAGACCCTATTACTAAGACTCGCCCGCCGTTTGTCTGTCTGTCTGTATGTCACCAAGCTGTAACTGCTGAACCGTGACAGCTAGACATTAGAAATTTTCACACATGATGTATTTCTGTTGCCGCTATATCAAAAATAAAGTGGGGCTCCCAACAAACGTGTTTTTTTTGCCGTTTTGCGCGGAACCCGTCGTGCGCGAGTCCGACTCGTACTGGGCCGGTTTTTTTAAAATTTATCCGCCGTATGTAACACGGTTTGAATGCATTGGAAACTTTTACGCCATAAGCCAGTGATCGCGAACAATGCGGCTTAACGAACACAGGGGCCCTTTAGGGCCCCGTGTTTAGGGCCCTTGTGGCCCTATTGTGAGGGTGTCATAGTTTTTGACACCCACATAAAAGTCTGATGGGTTTCGAAAGTGAATTCGCCTCAATGGAACCAAAGATGTAGTGTGATTTTGTGATCAATAGTTTCTCGTGACTTAGCAGTAAAATATATTTTTTTATTAGGTAAATTGTGAAAAATGATTTTATGACATTTTTTGCTTATGTACAGTATGACCACGACCTCGAAGTCTTTCGGCAATCATCGTTTTTTATACATGGTCTATCATTTCCAGCCTCCGTAGTCTAGTGGTTGGAGCATTGGCTCTCGACTGGAGACTGGAGGCCGTGGGTTCGATTCCCTAGTCGAAACAACAAAAAATGTGATTTTCATGTTTGGTTAGGACAATGCAGGCTGATCACCTAATTGTCTGACAAGAAAAATGATCCATGCGTCGGATGGGCATGTGAAAAGTTGGAACTGCGCCTGATCTCTCGCCAGTCGTGTCGGTTATCCGTTCCACTAGGTTATGAGAGTAAAGGAAGAGAAAATGCTCTTGTGTACTTTGCACACACTTTGACACTATAAATTGACTCCTGCGTAACTGGCCGAATTCGGTGTGGGGAGTTATTATTATTATTTCCATAGAAGAACTAAGATTGCCCACGACCATTAGCTACATGTTTGCACTGTACTTACCTACACTGAATAATCGCAGTCGGTAAAATTACATTTTTAGGGTTCTTTTTAGGGTAGAGAAGAAGACTGCGCTGTCCGTCCGTTCGTCTGTCTATCACCAGGCTATAAACTTTGAAAGCTAGACAGTTGAAATCACAATTTGTCGATGTATTTCCTTTTCCGCTTTATCAACAAACACAAAAAACAGAATCACCAAGTGTTTTTTTTGTCTTCAACGTAAATAAGCCTCTTTCAACATTGATCAATCTGTCTTATAACCAAAAGCTCGTTTCGAATAATTTCACCTTTTCTTACCTCATTAAAGTTAGCTTACAACTACGTGCCCTCATGTTAAACATATTTGAACGTACTTTAATGTAAAATTAAGTGGAACACCCCCCCCCTCCCCCCCATCCCACCCCACGCGATCGATCGCGCGCACTTTTTGCTGGAATAAAGTGCATTTTTATGTAAAACGTAACGCGATTTGTTATGCTTTGTTCACATTAGTTCGTTCATCCGTTCATTCGGTCGTACGTTCTTTTAATAGTTCTTTAAATATAGAGTTTTTATTAAATTATTTCTTTTCTATATTCATTATTGCTGCGTTCGTATGCTTTTAATAACCCTTTGCAAAATCAATTACAGAAATTAGGAAATGGTATACTGCCAATGTAAAGAAGCTTAGGCAGAAAAAAACGAGATTCGAAAAAAAAAATGCATTGCAAAAGTGTGCAATGTAATTTTAATTTGTATCAATTTTTTAAAATTTATTTCTCGTTTTATAAGTATTTTTAGGCCTAAACGTAAATCGTAAAACTGTACCTAAAGCTATTTTGCTTCACGTATTAATATAAAATCAGAGTGTGTGCAATAAGCTTCGTTTAGAATTTTCCTTTTCCTGTATTCGAATATCTATTTAATTTTATAACTACTAAAGTTTTTATTCTCTTACCACGTTCTAATTTTATTATTTTATACCATTTAAAGCGAGATACATAAATAACTTTGTCTACATAATATTTTACAATAAGACGTTATATGTAGTGCTAGTGTTCATATTAAATAAATATTAATTTACGCACAATGCTCATTAAATATCCAATCACCTGCTCAGCGGGAGCACGATACAGAGGGCATAAGTTAACGGACAGAGATATTATTTAGCTAGTATCCGTGTACAGGTAGTCTGTGCCCTTTGTGCATGCCGAATCTGTTAATGTGTAGAGCTGAACTGTATATTAATTTTGGCACATCAGTGAGGCGGACAATAATTTGACGAAATTATACAATCGGAGAATCTCATTCATAAATAAGTTGACCGTTGTCTTAATTTAGTTATGATATCAAACTGGAATGTCATCGACATTATAATACAAATAAACTATGAGAACACTCTACTCTGCTTGTGAATTAGATTCCCTGATTGTACAAGTATGATATTCTTATGATAAAACGATGAAGTTAAGTAAGGCGAGTTTTTTGGAACGAAGTTCCTTATGGCGCGTTGCGAATTGTATGGAGGCTAGGCGGATTATAGGCACGACACTTTTTGCCACTCGAAATCACAATGTAATAACGACTATTAAGAATGATACAAAAACGATTTTATCACCTTGACAATAATGTAGAATTTTGCAATTACACATTGTGACTGTTATGAGTTTAACATATTGTGACTAGCTAGCCGGGCCTTAGGTTTGCGAGCGGTGGGACGGAAAAGCGCTTGATATTATTACTCAGTACGCAGCTGGACTTCGCGGCGGCAACACTGCGAGCAGCAAGCAACCCGCCCCCTCACCCCTGTCCCTACCTAAGGCGCGGCCAACTAGTTCCGCGCGCACTATATATACTTAGTTCAACTATTTGTTTTGTATAATATAATATATTATATCTATACAGATAAACAAAATTGAAGTGTCTGTTTGTAATTTCAAATTAACAGCTTTTATTTTCACTTAATGCATTTAAAAGTATGATCGGTACTTACAATAAAATATAAATTGTTAACATTTTTCTGTCAGTCTGTGTGTTTGTTCCGGCTATCTCTGCGTATCTCTCAAGTTTTTTTAAAAAAAATTTTCTCTGTTTTATTTTGGTCGCTATACATTTTTTGAAAATAATATAAGATTTTTATTAATTATTAATAAAAATTATTATTAATATTATTATTAATTTATTAAGAATTAATAAAATCGAACAGCATCAATTTGTGTCAATAATGAAAGATATAATTCAATTAATAATAAATTATCATCTTTATAATTTATAGCCTACGAGGGCGGCACTGAAAATTTCGGGAATCAAGGAAGTGACACAACATTACTATTTAAAAATGTATTTATTGCTTTTCGAAGTATTCTCCGCGAAATTTGACACATTTCTCCATACGATGGAACCAATCATTGAAGCAACCATTCCATTCGGAAGTTGGGGTCTCCAAAATAGCCGTTTTGTAGGCGTCCACAGCTTCTTCAGGTGATGAAAATCTCTGACCACGCAATTTATTCTTTATTTTAGGCAAAGTATAGAAATCATTAGGGCTTAGGTCGGGGCTGTACGGCGGATGGTCTAATAATTCTATGATTTCTTGCTCTAAAAACTCTTTTGTTCTGTGCGCGGTATGAGAACTCGCATTGTCGTGATGGAGGATGATGCGGCGGTTGCAGTTCTCTTTACGGAGTTCAGAAACGACCTGTGGCAAACAAATGTTAGCATACCATTCTGCATTAACCGTTATTTGTCCCTCAAGAGGAATAGTCGCAACATGGCCGGTTTTGGAGACAAACGTGGCCACCATTTTTTTTGCAACACTCCGTGAACGAACAATTTTTGTTGGCTTTAACTCATTTTCGAACACCCAAACTCGTGACTGGTTTTTTGTTTCGGGTTCGTACGCGTATATTCAGGATTCGTCACCTGATACGATGTTGTATACAGCATTTGAGGATCCTGCGTGGAATCTTTCGAGAGTTCCGATGCACCAATTAACGCGAGCCGCTTTTTGCTCTTCACAGAGCAAATGCGGTATCCATCGGGAAAACAACTTTTTTACACCTAATTATTCATGCATGATTATTTGTATTTGACTCATGCCAATGTCTAAAGTTGCCTGAATTTCGCAGTATGTCACATGTCGATCTTCCTCAATCAGCTTACGCACAGCATTAACGTTTTCTTGGATGACTGCAGTTTTTGGATGACCTTGACGGGGATCATTACTGAGCTTGACACGTCCACGTTGAAATTAAGCAAACCAGCGATATATTGTGGTTTTGGATGGGGCTTCATCACCAAATGCAGAAATCATCCGGTCAACACACTGTTTTTGTGTTAAACCACTTCGAAAGTCATAATAAATCATCGCTCTAGAATTTTCTCGAGTCAATTACATTTTCTCAACGACTAAACAAGTTTGACAAGACCGAGAATCTTTTTTTTAAATAAATAAACGGTATTCGATTTTTAAATTAAAAAGATTTTAATATGACAGGAACAGTGGAAATATTCCATTCCCGATACTTTTAGTGCAGCCTATGTATATGTTATTTTGATGTATGACCTACAGTATTGTAAAGTTCAATTAAAATCCATTCAATTTTATTGCGTGAAAGAGTAACAAACGTCCATACATTATTACAAACTCTCGCGTTTATAATAATAGTAATGATAAGGATTAAGGACTAGCTTTTTCCCGCGGCTCCGCCCGCGTAAATATAGTACTGGGTATCCCACGGGCATACTGTTCTTTTTCGGGATAAAAAGTAGCCTAAACTACTACCATACCAAATTTCATCAAAATCCTTTCAGTAGTTTTTGCGTGAAAGAGTAACTAACATCCGTTCATCTATCCATACATCCGTCCATCCTCACAAACTTTTACATCTATATAAATAAAAATGAATTAGCGAAATGTTTGTACGCGCATAACTTCCAAACGACTGCACCAAATTCGATAAATCTATCTTTTATGTGTTCCTTATTGTCAGGAGATGGTTAGTATAAAAAAATGATAGCATTTTTTTCGACGAAAATTTTCATTTTTATTAATAAATTATGGATGTGGCGTTGAAATACATACAATGGCAAAACAAGTTTGCCGGGTCAGCTAGTTCATAATATTAGTAGCCCGAGTAGGATAGCAGGAAGTGGGACTTTCGCGTTTATAATGATAAGTAGGATATGAGGAGTAAGGATTAAGGATAGATCATTACCCCAAATACCAACACGTAGGAACTAGGTAGGTAGATAATAAACGGTAACTACATTAGTGACGTCACTACGCGTGCCCGCACCGTAAGTCACGTTACGCCGCCCGTACGTCAACGTAATGTACTGTTGTGTACGATGCGAATATAAGAGTGCTTTACGGTTACGGCGTAGTTATTGTGCGTATTCATCATCATTAACCTTTATCTAGTTACGTAGAAAATATGGGTATTTTAATATACATAGATAAGGTGTCGAGTGGACGGGTCGTTCGAAATAGGGGTGCAGACGCCGTAACAGAGGGGATAAAAGTGCATCGTCGTCGGTTTTTAAGGTTCCGTATCCAAAGGGTAAATACGGGACCCTTTGCTGAGACTTCGCTCTCTGTCTGTCTGACCGTCCGTCTGATTGTCACCAGCGGGTCGATTCTGCTATTTGAATCCAACAATAATACAGCTGCAGCTTAAAATCGTATTCTACTAAACTTCAAACAAACGTCAAACGAGGAATTTCACCGCGATGCAATTACAATTGTATCGAAGCTTGATTGTGGATTGATCGAACCACTTATCCATAGATTTTTTTTTTTTTTTTTTTTTTTTTTCGAACGGGTCTATGCTAAGGGTCGGGTTAAGACCGCTGTAGCTAAGTCGGACTATAACTAGCCTGGTGGCTAGTTTATTTGGTTAGAGTCGATGGGAGGGTTTGACCCTCCCTAACATCACCCGGGTGATGTTCAGACCGGATTTTGGGGACAGCTACGAGATGTGAGCTATTATTATGACAGGGGAGACGCGGGTCTCACCTGCTAAGGGGTCCGACCCCTTCCTCACTCGCTGATGAGTGAGGTTGTTCGCGCGCGGTAGCATAAGCTAGCGGCGTGCGAGTTGTCGCGATAGAGGAGCTCTCGTTTTTATCGCTATCGGTACTGAGAGGGCCGTCCCTCTCCCCTTCCGCGTACGGTCGGGATGACTCGCGCGCGTAAGTCCTAATATCGATGAGGTTCGCGGTATTGATAGAGCTCTCTATAACAATATCGCGGTCGCGGGCACTATTTAGGAGTGAACCTAGTCTACTGGGATGCGAACTCGAACTCGGGTTCGGGTCCGGTCCCGTGTTAGGGTCGGTCTGTACGTCTGTACGTGTTGTCGTGTCGGATGTGGGACCTCGGGGTAGGCGCCGGCGTCGACCCCGGTGCAATGATAGTCGCGCGGGTGCGTGTGATTTGTGTTTACGTAACTGTACACAGTACGTTACGTATTTTGTGATCGGGTCTACGGGATCGGCTAAGATATGCTTAGGCCGTTTGTACGGGTGTCGGAAGGTCTGTGCGTCGTGTTCATAGTCCAGTGCCTTTTTGATAAGGGGGTTGGGGTGGTTTTTGCCTTTATCAAAGAATCTCTCTACGAGTTCCTTGATGTAGGCTTTAATAGTGACGATTTCGCAGTCCCTATGCAAGTCGATGTTACGCATGTACCAGGGGGCGCCTGTTGCCATGCGTAGAAACCGGTTTTGGACTCTTTGCAAACGGTCCAGTTGAGACTCGCTTATCTGTGCGAAAGAGACGCACGCATAAGTGAGTATCGTTCTAATGCAAACTTTATACAGTGTAAGCTTATGTCTTAGGGACATTTTGCTTCGCGAATTAAGTAGCGGATATAATTTGTAGAGTACAAATTTCGCTTTACGTAACGTGTTACTAATGTGACTCGAAAACGACATCGACTTGTTTAGTACTACGCCTAAATATTTCACCTGAGTGACCTGTGGGATTTTGTTGCCGTGCAGGCTTATAGGGCTCATAAGTTTACGGGGGCAAGTACGCCTCATTGCACTTTTAATATCAAATTGGATGGCGTGACTTTTGTCGGGATTGACTTCTATTCTCCATTTGGAGAACCAGTTACCGAGAGCGGTAACTGACTCCTGGAGGGCTTTTGACGCGGTACAGGCTCGTATGTGGGAATAATAAAGGGCTGTGTCGTCCGCGAACATAGCTAATTGCACCTTAGCGTGTTTGGGGATGTCACTAGTGTACAGGTTATATAGGGAGGGCGAGAGGACCGAGCCCTGCGGCACTCCCGCCTCCATATATCTTGGCGACGACAGTGCGCCTTCAACGCGGAAATGAAATTTACGGTTTTTTAAAAAGTTACTAATCAGTAGAACAAGATAATCGGGTATTTCCATTTGATAGAGTTTGTATAACAGTCCGTTATGCCAAATTTTATCAAAAGCTTTTGCAATGTCAAAGAATACGGCGCATGTCGTCTTCCTGTCGTTTTTGCTAGATATTATGTACTCCGTTAAGCGGTGTACTTGAGCGGGACAACTGTGCATTTCGCGGAAGGCGAACTGCTCGTCTGGAAGGAGTTTTTTGTCGGATATGACGTCATTGAGGCGCCTTTTGATAACTCTTTCGTAGACTTTACCGAGGGAGCTAATGAGACTTATTGGACGGTAACTACCAGGCACCTTCCGGGGTTTCCCCGGTTTGTGGATACCTATGACAATAGCTACTTTCCAAATGTCTGGGAATGAACATCCTACTAAGAGGGCGTTAAAGATGTTCACTAGGAGTTGAATAAGCTCGGACGGTAGCATTTTAAGTGTTTTGTTTGAAATACCGTCGAGGCCTGGGGCCTTTTTGGCTTTCATACACTTAATAATGTCACTGACCTCCTCCGAGTCCACCATCCTCACCCTATCTACATCAGGTGGCCTCGAGAGTCGGCTGTCGACCTCGCTATTCACTAAGCTAAGGTGCACGGGATCAATCGGGAGAGTACTCGGCCGGCACTGTTGTTCGAAGTTATCAGCTAGGCACTCGGCCTTGTCTATGTCTTCGAATGCAGGAGGACGGTTTGGTCTGTCTAACGGAGGCATATCGCACTCCGTGTCGTTTTTGAGGGCCCTCGCGAGTGGCCAGTATGCCACGTGAGACGGTTCTAGGTCACTAAGAAGTCGATCCCAACTCTCGGCTTTGTGTTGTTTGATCTTAAACTTAACTTCCCTCTCGTAGTGACGGAGGGCTTTCCTCCACTCTTCCGACGGGTAGCGGTCATATGTGCGCTTAGCCGCATTTCGGAGTCTGATGGACTCCCTTATGTCCTCAGGGAGGGGCCAACGGCCCTTGGGGGTCGTTGGCACCTCCCTAGATGATCTCTCTATGGTCGCTACCAGGTGATCGGTCAAGTGGGAGGCGGCCTCTATGGCTATCTCTTTACTATCTATAATATCGGGGATTTTATCTAAGTGACTAGATTGGAGGACTTTGATGTTCTCCGCAAGTGATTTATAATCTACTATCTTCCTAGTACTGCAATTATTGGGGTTAAGACTACCAAGTGTAATCATAACCGGTCTGTGGTCCGAGTTAAGCTCGTGGAGGGTCTCGATATAGATATTTAGGGACACATTTTTAACTAGAGCTATGTCTATAGTACTAGGATTGCGTATGACGCCGTTGATGTTTTCATTGGTGTCATAGCGAGTGGGGTCCGTGGGAGCTAAAAGAGCAAAATTTAATGTGTCGGTTAAGCTACAAAGGATTGAGCCGTTCTTATTGTTATTTATATTGCCCCACTCAGTGTGTTTACAATTTAAGTCGCCGGCAATGATGACAGCGTTGCCTAAATTGAATAGCGCCTGCAGGTCGCTGGAATGTAATTCATTGTTACATGCCAGGTACGCGCTAACTATAACAATGGGTCCGTGACCGGACATGCTAATATGACAAACAGATGTTTCTAAACTTAACAATGGCGGCGGCTCTAAGGGAATACAATGTAATGATTTTTTATAGTAGATAAGAGTGCCTCCGAGTCGGGATCGAGTTCTATTATCCATAGAAAACGGTATTCTCTTATATTTATAAACTTGACTCCAATTTGACTCGAACCGAACCGTCAGCCGCATTTTTTTTCACTTTGACATGTGCGGATGTCATAACAAAAAAATATTTATTTTACGCCCAAATCACTTTTCTCCCTTCCCCTCTCCGTCTCTGTCTCGTGCGGGAAATGTTTTCCGTCCGTATCGGAAGACAAAAACATTGTGTATGCGTACACAAATGATTTTGTGTAATGTTTAAAAAAAAAACACGAGCAGGAGACGCGCCTTAACTGACAATAATTGGCAACACTGGACCGTACAAACGTCAAGCAACAGCTGTCTTTGTACTCGCTTTAATTATGAATTGTAGACAGTGTAATTTCAAAAAGTCTGTGTTGGGATTTTGAATGTACTAAAATAGTGTAGTAGAATACCGACTTTCGGTCAATTTATTATTTTATTTTGATAACAGGATGATTGATTTATAATGAATTGATGGTAAGTTGAGAGTGTAAGTTAAATACGAGAATCGGGCCTCAGAGCTCTATCTCTGTTTGTATGTACCGTGATAGCTGGGAAGTTGAAATTTTCACACATCAAAATAATACTTTTTGTTGTTACAACGCGGGGAACGAACCCACGACCTCTGGAGTCGAGAGCCACAGATTAATCACTGGACAAGAGAAAATAGTAGAGCGGTGTCATACTCCAGTACAAAAAAACCTTTGTTATTTAAGTTTCAAGTGTAAACATACTTTTTAAGAATTTTATTTAATGTTTTTTTTTCTTGTTTATTACCATAAACCCCTTGTTTTAAGCCTTAATTATTTAGGCGTATATTTGTACACAGGGTGTCCACGTCCGTGAACAAATATTGTACAACGTACAGTTTGCGGACACACCCGGTATACCACTTTTGAACTTTGTTGTTATGTTAATACGGTCGAATTATGGTACAATGGGTTTATCGTTGACTTGTACAGTTTGTTTCCCCGGGGACTGTTTGTCCCTTACTCCTGCGTCCAATGGTCCCTAACACATAAAGCGGTCAGTGGAAATGTGTGGCTCAGTGGCTGAGTGAGTCAGTGCTCAAGTGGGAGTTCGCGGGTTTATATCCCGCCAAAGGACCAAAAAACTATGTTCCTGGGTCATCGATGTATATTAAATATGTGTATAGTATAGTAAAAATTTTAAATATGTGTATAATATAAAATTATAACATATATATATCCGTTGTTTGGTAACACAAGTTCTACGAGACTTACCACGGGACCAGATTGACGTGGTATGGAAGCGTCTATCTATGGACGCTTTCATTACATTATCTGTAGATATTATTATAATGTAGGATTTTATGTGATATTGTTTACAGGCAAATGTTTTATCAGTTGGACCAAATAAAGATGTCAAAATTGTCCTTAGATAGTCACTTGGATTGGGCGATAGGCAATATACGAGTAGTGTCTGACTGTAATATGTAGACACGACTTATGAAATAACATCATAATTCCAATTTTACCCCATTATTAGATATATTTACTTAATTTAAGCCCTCTATTTTGATTTAATTTATAATGCTATATTTTTTATTTTTTTATTTCTTTGTTTCAGGTAAGTGTGATATGTAACATGAACAAACAAACCATGCAACACGTGAGTGCCTCATTATAAACAGGTTATTAAATAATTTATCAAAATATATACATACAGGTATTTACAACAAAGGACATTGAGAGTTGCATTATAGAACGATTATCCACGGTGTCCAAAGGTGTAAAATTATGTTAGATATTTGTGGTCGCGACTTTTTTAGTAAGCGTGTAAAACACGAACAATATCTTTTTACAGTTTCTGCGTAATATTCGTAAAATGAGGCGAAAGTATCGATAGAACTTTAATCGAACAAAACCAAAGCAGTAAAATAAGTATTATAAAAGTAGGTAAAGCTTTTGAGTCGCACAATAGTCTTATAACATTTACGTGAAAACTAAATTAAAAACGTGATTCGAATAGAAAATATGAGATAGTTTCGTACGTTATGTTTTGTCTTTTTCTATCTCTTTGTCTTCGGGTACCAATGTCTCTTTCATTATACAATTTTTAAAATGCAACCCCTTTCATACACTACATCATAATTAGCAACTTAGGCAATCTGAGCGACATAGGTAAGATGAGATAGTATGTTTATTGCTCATTAAAAAAAACGAGTACCTAAAAATCTTTCTCTCTTTCTTTCTTTTTTTTCTCTTTCTTTTTTAAAAATCTCTCCTAAAATTTAGGGTCAGTTCACACCGAGACGACACGAAGCGTGACGCGACGATGCTGTAATATTTATGCTGTAATAAGTATTTCGTTTGTTTTGTGTTGAATTTTGTATCGCATTTAAATAGTGCGCGCTACGTCGTCTCACGGTGTGAAATGATTCTTAGAATCCAATAAATACAAGGCACCCTTATATTTTCGCACTGTCCGTCCGTCTGTCCGTCTCTCTCTCTGTCTATCCACCCTTCTAATTCCTGTAATTATGAACATAAATGGATGAAATTGGGTATAGTCATAGATTGTGTAAAGATCTCGGCTTTGGCATCATAAAATAGTTTTTATTTCTATTTTAGGGATGACTCTCCAAGTCTCCATACATCTGAAGTGGGAATGAAATATATTTTTCCATTTTACCCCGTTAAATAAAAGCATGGTTCCATACATGACATTTTTACAAATTGAACTACTTTCGAGCCCTCTAAAGCGGTTCGCGAGTTGGTCCGCTCTGGCATTTCTAAACTATAAGAGATAGAAACTTACTGTACTGTAAGTTTCCATACTGATAGGTCATACAAAAAACTCTTTAAGAAAATTTGAGCGAAATCGGAAAATAACTTTTGAAGTAATTTAAAGAAAAGCTATTGCGCGTTGATAGTTTCGGAATTTCCCTCCTTAGTCTCTCTTAGTCCTGGCGTGCTCTTAGTTACGTTATTTGTTTCATCGGCGGGATTCGGCTTGAGCGCCAACGCGCTAACCGTTGAGCTAGAGAGATCTTCGATTTGTTACACTAATAAGTATGCACAGAATACATTAAAATAATAAACCTACTGTTCTTCTATACTGTGTCAGCTGACACGCGCAGATTCAGCGACAAAGTCAATTTAAATATACCCTCTCGTGCAGTGACGTGTTGTGACATCCTGCCACTACTAATCCCGTAAGGCCTCAGGCATAGGATCCTAATGAGATAATACATGAAATTAATGAGTACTATTGTACTATATTGCATATGTATTTTAATGATTTCAGTTTTTTTTGAAACCTCGATGGCTTACTTATTTCAATATGTATCAATTATCATAATATGATCAAAAGGCTTGAAGATATGATAATTTAATATAAAAATGTTAAACAATTGTTGAGGAATCTATATAATCAGACATTATATATCAAATGAACATTTATAAGATTGTTAATTAAAAAAATCAATTATAGTTTTGTAATAGGAACGCAAAACTTACAATACCTACAAGTTACCTAAATATTGGCTCTACGCAAGCACGGGGCTGCAAACCGAGAAAAAACTTTTTTCTTTCTTGCCAAATTAAAAATAATCTGTGGTTGTCGAAAAGCCTACTAATACTACTCATATCCAATAACATCATGTGTGTCATTAGTTTATCAAACAAACTAGATGTTGCTCGTGACTTCGTAACGCGCAAATCCCGCGGGATCCGTACATTTTGCTGCAATAAAATGTAGCCTTTGTGTTAATTCATAGTCTAAACTACGGTACGGTACCAAATTGCATCAAAATCCGTTCGGTAGTTATTGTGTGAAAGAGTAACAAAAATTCATATATCCATGCATACAAACATTCGCGTTTATAGTATTAGTGAGGATAATCAGAAATCTCATACCTACCCCTTTCGTTCGTCGCATATTTCTAATTCAGATGCATATTAATCACGGCGAGCTGTATCGTGGTTTACACTTGACACCCTAGTCCGGGATCCCGCAGGGGGCATATCGATGGGTTAATTTTCACGAGTTATTTGCATCCAGTCAAAGGAGTTGACTCAGCGTCGACATCTACATACAAATGGTTGTAATTTACACGTGACAGACAGACGGATGTGAGGCTGCTAATAATAATAAGGGAGTAGATATTTTGCTATTGTAGAATAATGGAGAATGTTACTAGTCATATAGAATCACTTGAAACTTTTATGAAAGTTTTTGTTTTATTCAAAAATATTAAGTAGTTATGATTTTACACGCATTCAAAGTTCCGAAAATTTTCGAATCCCGCTAACAGTAGCGTGACGTCACGCTACACCTTGGCCATACACCCTGTAGTTCACGCCGTTCTAAGCACCGCTTAGTAGCAAGTTACCGTCTGGGTCACTTTAAAGTTCAATATCTCGGAAACTAATTGACGCATTGAAGTAATTCGCTTTCACGGGTATTTTTTATTCTCCACGGAGAATACAGATGGCTTATACATTTTGAAATTAGTGAACATTCTCCATTGTTTGATTGATGTTTTAGTTGGATATCATAACCGCGCAGTGGGCTAACGTGGAGGGCAGACTAATTTAAGGGTAACCATACACCATACTTTCTATCGTCCAATCGGCATGACGCTGCAGACCTGATCCAATGTGCAGTTCGTCCATATACACCACAAACGTATAGCTGTCATGCAAATCCATGCCCATACACGTTCAGTTCTTAATGACTGATCGAATCGGCTGTGCCATGCCGGTTGAAACGGATTGCCGACGCCATACATGGTATGGTATACATACACTGCCTATCGAGGCAGTATGGTGTATGGCGTCCCTTCAACATACGAGAGACAAGACACAGAGAAAGACTATATCACCAGTATTGTGGACGTTAGAAATTAATTACGGACATTTTGGGCGTATGATCTACTGTTTATGTCAAGACGTTTAGGCTAAAAAGTGAATTATTTAGATTACGCTCTTTACGGCGCTGTTAAGGTCATTAACCTCACACGACTGACTGTATTGTTGTTATTGAGGCAAAGTCTTTGCTTCCTCTTAAAATCACCTGTTTCTGTGAGGTTAATGACCTCAGATAAAATATACTAACAAATAGTTTTGATCTTTATTATCATTTCATATTATACCTAATAACTATATAATTACCTAGTAGAAGTAGTGTGGAATGGTGTGAAAATGTTGATAAAATACGCTGTAGGTATACTTCTACTATGATCCTAGTATCAGAAAAGTTGTGAAAACCTTTAAATATGTTTCAATTTTTTTTATAGCCTGTCCCTATGCTGGGCAAAGGCCTCCCTCAAGGTCTTCCACTCCATGTTACTATTAATTTTACAAAAATAATAGCTCCCCACATCGATGTCGGTGACGGTGGCCGGTTTCATTGAAACCTGCAGCTTTGCAGGAGTTATTTTATAGTGCCCAAGTGTGGGCGCAGTACCTACACACGGGCACTCTCTCTTCCGTTACTCTCGAAACCTACTGGGACGGATAACCGACACGACTGGCGAGAGATCAGGCGCAGGACCGACTTTTAACATGCCAACCCGACGCATGGATCATCTTTCTTGTCAGACATTCAGGCGACCAGCCTGCATTTTCCTAACCAAACTTGGAAACGACAATTTTTGTTTCTCCAATGCGGGAATCGAACCCACGACCTCCGAGTAGAGCCAAGCTCTAAACCACTGGACCACGGAGGCTGTCACCGATCACTAAGGTAAACATTGGAAACTAACGTAGTACAAGCAATGTAAGTGAAATGTAAGTAAGGATCTACACTCTACCGTGTATTACCTCACACATGTACATGGCCCAGTCCGTGGAAGGTCAGACCTTATTTCCCGCGGGACCCGGCCCAGAATTCTCATTTATCAAAGGCTTAAGGACTGAATTTATTTTTATCGTATCTTCTTTGTAACTACGTACTTTTTACTTTTATAATCTGCTAGCTTTTGCCCGCGGCACCGCCCGCGTAAATACTTTACCCACGGGAACACTGTACTTTTTCGGGATAAAAAGTATCCTATGTATTAATCCATAACTCAAACTACTACCAAACCAAATTTCATCAAAATCCGTTTAGTAGTTTTTGCGTGAAAAAGTAACAAACAGCCATCCATCCTCACAAATTTTCACATTTATATATTTACTAGCTATTTCCCGCGGCTCCGCCCGCGTAAATATACTATCGAGTATCCCGCGGGAACACTGTACTTTTCCGGGATAAAAAGGAGCCTATGTTTTAATCCAGAGTCTAAACTACTACCATACTAAATTTCATCAAAATCCGTTCAGTAGTTTTCGCGTGAAAGCGTAACAAACATACTTACATTCACATTTATAATATTACTACCTGTTTCCCGCGGCTCTCTATACTATAGAGTATCCCTCGGGAACACTACTTTTTCGGGATAAAAAGTAGCCTATGTTTTAATCCAGAGTCTAAACTACTACCATACCGAATTTCATCGAAATTCGTTCAGTAGTTTTTGCGTGAAAGAGTAACAAACATCCACGCTTTCACATTTATAATATTAGTAAGGATTAGTAGGGATTTTTTAAGTAGGATACCTACTGATGATATAATTTAACTGAAAATCGAAGTACATTGGAGATATTTCTAAATATTTCAGCGGGGGTAGGTAGCTTAATATGTTAAGCGAAACACAATCTATATAAGATGTTTATGTGTTGCATGTCGCGTGACGGTCGGCCGCGGAGTAGGGATAAAGTGAAAGGCGCTCGTCAGAGCAGCCGAGGCCAATATGGCGGCGCCTATAGTTCGCATCAGCTGACCGTGTAGTGTATAGACTAGTACTCATTTGTGCCAGTGCTCCACGCTATTATGTTATTAAGTTTCACTTTTACCGTGGTTTCATAAAACCACACAATCCTTTTCTTGATTGGTTTACAACCCAAAACTTCACATTAGTAAGGCCCTCATAAACATCTTATGCAAATAGGTTCGCTTTACCTATAGCGTGATCTAGCGGCAAATCAGCGCCATCTAGTATGCCATATGAGAACCAAAGTTCCTTAAGAAAATTAACTTAAAATCTAACGCATAAACAGTCTGTATATTGATAAAGAGCGCATTTAACTCGTTATGTAGTTCACGCGAAGACACAAGAAGCGCATTTTATTGTTATTAAGTTTCACTTTTACCGTGGTTTCATAAAACCACACAATCCTTTTTAGTCTATGCAATTTATGTATTGTCTCTGTACCATCAAACATATGCCAGGCATCTGCACTGCTAGAAGACTCACAGGTGCGCGAAGAAAAGAAAATAATATGTAATTCTTTTGAATTACATCTTAAAAGTAAAACACAAGGAGAAGGTTTTTGTGCCAAAACGCACCGTTGAAAAAATATTCCTAATTTCGCCTTACTTTAAATACAGAGCCAACAAAAGTCAAAGAGAATAATATTATGTTAAAAAAGAAAGAGGAAATGTAATTTTCCCGGAGAATATTTTTAGCGGCTTTTTGTGTTGGGCGACTAATTAACGGTGGTCCTAAATAAAAAAAAATCACATAAAATGACAGTTGAAATGAATTTTTTTGTAAGCATATTTCTAATGAGTTTCTCGCTTCTTGAAGAGGCAAAAACGTACATGCGATTCTAATCTGTAAGCTAAGGTAGTAAGGTGATTTTTCATTTCTTTTGTAGGTACTTGAAAATTATTTTAGGACTTTTATTAAAGATGATTAATTGATTCAAGTGGCACCTATGGAGACTATAAAGGTCAAGAACCATTTGATAACATTTATGATAATGGCATAGGGGCGACACTCTTTACAAATCTCTCAACAAAGCTCGAGCACCAGCGACACCGAAATAATTTCCACCGCCAGTGTATTGACATTTGAAGAAAAAACTTTTCTACTCTTAGCTGTCAAAAGTTAATGGCTGTTGTGCGAGATCGTGCCTGATCGTCGATGGAAGATGAGAAATGTTGTCTTCTCTTAACGACGATGCTTCGATGCTTCTGTCTTACAATAAGAACTATTTTACTTCGAACGGTATTAATGTTTCTACTATCTGTCATTTTGTCTATTCTTGCGTAGGATAGCCTCATTTCTCATCGCCTCAGGGTGGTCATACTAAACCTGGTGGAAAGTGGCCATAGCAACTCAATAATAAAACGATGCAACCCCATCGAAGTTGGGCTCGTATGATTGGTCTTGACGAGTACTCTTATCTCTATATAGTTCAGGGTCTCATAATGGAGCCGGAGGAAGGTGGCCGGACCAATTATCCTTCAATCTATTATCCTAATTTATCCTAATAGGAATAAGAACAAATAAATATATTGTGGGATAGATTATCCTAATCTATCCCACAATATATTTACTTGTTCTCTTGTTAGAATGAGAATATGATAAAAACCCTTTAACCGATGGACAATATTCCAGACAGAGTTGGACACAAAACAAAATGTCGCCACCTAACAGTCGTTATGTCTGAAATTAATTTAGAGCCGCATCTGTCCCGACTCTGTATCAGAGCAAACAACGACAAACTGGATACCAGTTATTAAATTAGTTCGCTTTCAAATGTATCCGAGTTGCGAGTTACTACCATATCTCATTATGATCTGTCTTCGTCCGTTATCCAAAGCCGTGTTATGATAGCCATACACCATACAATCTATCGTATAATCTACTTGATTAATTCGATCGGTTCAAGTGTATTGGACAATAGACTATTATAACAGTAGCCATGCACCATACTGCCTATCGTCCAATTGGAATGACACTACCGATTAAATTAGTTAGAGCTATGAGCCTAGCAAACGCGGCGCTAGCGGCGTAAACTTAACGTTATAGAATTGTATGAAAATCTGTCAAAATCATGACAGCGCCCGTACAAATTTCATTCGAGATAACTTTACGTTTACGCCGCAGTCGAATGTTCCTGCTAGGCCCCTGACCGTGTATGGGCGTATATTGGCATGAGAGTTTATACTGTTTATGGAACTGATCCAATCGATAGCGTCATGCCGATTGGTCGATAGACAGTAGCTATCAGTTAGAACTGACCGTGTATGGCAGTGAATTGGCATGACGGTCTATATACAGTTTGTGTCAATATGGAACTGATTCAATAGGTAATTAAATAGTATCGACTGTCATGGCAATCCGCGCCCATGCACACTCGGTTCTAACTGATTCAATCGGTGGGGTCATGCCAATTGAACGATAGGCAGTATGGTGTATGGCTACACTTATACTCGCCGCGGCTTGGCGCGACATGTCTCTATCATCTATGATCTATCCACAACAAAAAATTCACAAGATTAGTAATTGGATGTGTATGTTATGCACAAGTTTTACTCGCGTCGGCCGCTCTCGCTCGAGACGAAACTTTCTCGTTCTCGTCGGGGGCTCGATCGTTTCGGGCTAATTTTGGAATCGTTAAAAAGTTTGCAGATTTTTTGCTCGCTTTCGTGTATCTTTTTGATTTAGTATCCAGCGAGGCGAATAAGAGTGATATCGTTAAGGCGTATGCTTGTCTGGCTTATGATTTTTCCCGCGGCTCCGTCCACGTAAATACAGAATCCCATGGGGAACACCGTACTTTTTCGGGGTAAAAAGGTACATATTTATTAATTCAGACCTTAAAATACTACCATACCAAATTTCATCAATATCCGTTGAGTAGTTATTGCGTGAAAGAGTAACAAACATCCATCCATCCATTCTCACTGACTTTCACATTTATAATAGTAGTAGGACATTTTTTCGAAATACAACCGGTCTACCTTTTTGAGGTTGCCACAGGGCAAACGTTTTGTTTATTTACCTTCGTTCTACTAAACGACCGTCCATTATATACATAGGTATCACGACCGTTTTGGCCACTAAATAATCTACTAGTACAACGAAGCTAAACAAAAGTATTTCCTAGTAGCAACCTCCTCCTAGCCTTGGACAAAGTAGTATTTTAAATAGAGCCTATATGTCTGTAGTAAAAACATCAACCTTGTCTCATTTTTATAAAAGGATTTATTTGGCAAATTAAAAAATACACTATATTACATTCTGTGGTCGAAATTCGCCCAGAATAATTCATATAATTTTTAAGTTTGAACTTTATAAGGGTTTTTTGCCTCTTATATAGATTTTGTTTAAATGTTATGACAGATTGATTAATATCAACTTGTAACAAAATTGGATCATGATTGTATCATCTACCAATCAGTGAATGAAAATCTTAGGTAGTGTGCGTTTGTTGTTATCTTTATTAATTGTATGTATTTACAAATACACAAATAATATTATATATTAATATTATAATAATAACACAAATATAATACTCCTCCGTTTGCACAATTCTCGTTAAACTGTGCTAAACGTTTTTGCTTCACGTATTAATATATAAGTTATGTAGTAATGCTATCGCGACTCGCCTTTTTAACCGACTTCCAAAAAAAGGAGGCGGTTATGCATTCACTGTATATACTAGTATATGTATATATGTATATATATATATATATATATATATATATATATATATATATATATATATATATATATATATATATATATATATATATATATATATATATATATATATATATATATATATTTGGTTTACAATGTTGTTTTTCCCAAGTCCCGACATAGTATTCTTGATCATAAAAATTTAAGCTTTTATTCTAAATAACCATAAAGCGACTAGGAAGGTGCAGGTGCAAAAACTTAGGGCATAAAAGCTTCTTGAGCTTATGATAAGTTGACTAATAAACTTTAGAGCTTTCAGTGTAAAAATGTTAAACTTAAAACTTTAAGATTCTAGTTTTTAATCGTATGTTACTAAGTCCGTACCACAGATTTAAGAGGGACATATAAACAGCAGCTCGCGATTTGGTTGCACTACGCTAGTACAAAATAATTACTCTATTTTGATTTAAATCAAATCATCCTTAAATATTATAAAGACGACTTTTCACCCGTTAAATTAATTCTAAAATAAATATACTCATCGATACGAAAAGAAGAAAGAAACAGCAGTTGTTAACTGTATGAAGCTTACGCTGTGTGTATGTACTTATTGATACCCATCTACAGTATACAGTAAGAACCTCGCAACGCGATAGTATCAGACATAGTTGAAAACAATGTCGGAAATTGTATTGTGTGTTTAAATGTATGTTCGAGTATTTTTAGAAAATGTAGGTGTAATTATGTTTACAACTTTACCTACTATGCTATTGAAAACATTGTAAATGTAATTGTATTTCTTTTTTATAGTTGCATAGGGTTAAAGGTTAAGTCCGAAATTGTATTGTGTGTTTAAATGTATGTTTGAGTATTATTAGAAACGTAGGTATAATTAACTTTACAACTTTACCTGCTATGCTATTGATAACTTTGTTAATGTGACTGTAACAAAATTTATTGTACTGTGTGTTTAAATTTATGTTTGACTATTTTTAGAAAATGTAGGTGTTTACAACTTTACCTACTATGCTATTGAAAACATTGTAACTATGATTATACATTTTTTATAGTTACATAGGGTTATTGGTTAAGTCGAAAATTGTATTGTGTGTTTAAATGTATGTTTGAGTATTTTTAGAAACGTAGATATAATTAAGTTTACAACTTCACCTGCTATGCTATTCATAACATTGTAAATATGACTGTAATCAAGCAATCAATCATTTATTTCACAGGAATAGGTATCAGTTCTTACACAGCCTAACTTATCAATGGTGCGTGAATGTCAACAAGTAATTATTATTATTTTAAATAGAAAATATAAATTCAATGAGTTAATTCAATATATTAATAAATTTTTAATGTTAATACAAATATATTTAAAAGTCAATTTATTGAAGTGTTTCATTGTCATGAAAATTTGTAGTTACATAGGGTTATAGCACAGATTATCTACATACTGAACTGTCGATTATTTTGCAATACTACAAGCATACGTGTGCGCAATTCTCCTATCTTGACGGATTTTTGACACTATTGCCGTGTACGCGACACGGCAATAATGTCAAAAATCGGTTAAGATTGTGCGCCATCTAAATGACGTCTATATTTTCAAATTTCGTCATTTCGTCGTTTGAGTTTTTATGTCATGTGAGATTGAAAGTTGTGATATTGTGTTGGTGGTTGTCATGACGACAAATAATATATTTTAAATATAAATTTGTGTCCAATGACTGTTAAAACTTTGTAATATTAGAATATTAAACACAAATAATATCAAACAAAAAGTGGTTATGTATTATACTGTGTGTATGAAAAATAATAGAATAAATAAAGATATGTCGTATTTTACCTATATAAAGGATAATATTAGGTAAGCAAATATTTCATTGGCTCGGAGATGTCTTGCTTTGAGAGCGGCCTAGCCTAGTGAATAGACCCCCTGAGTCACACGCGTGATCGTGCAGGTTGGATGCCGGCTTGTGGTGTGTACCAATTAGACTTTGTCAATATAGACTTAGTTTAATTTACCCCCATTTACTGTGACAACTCTGACAAAATTTCGATCGTTCTATGAAAGGTACTCTATTCGTAAGTATATATTTTTACTCTGTGGTTATAGGTTGTCGAAAATTAAAAAAAATGTTTTTTTTTAATTTTTATTCTCCTACCACAACTTTAATTTATCGTTGAATAATAAATAGGCATGAATATTGGAAATATGTGAAAAAGCGCAAAACCCCCACATCATCTTATCCGTCCGTCCCGTCCCGTCCCGATATTAATAGTAGTTTATGCTTTGGATTAACACATAGGCTACTTTGTATCCAGAAAAAGTAGTATTCCCGTGGGTCATATTATGTGTATGAGCGGGTAGAGCTGCGGGTCAAAGCTAGTATTTAAGTAAGCACATGCCTTTACTATACATCTTCAAACTACGAGTATAATAAATAATAACTCTATTCATTAACTGACCCAAACTCTCAAGTACGCATATGTTTAACTCTGTCATCGCACTCCGCAAAGTATTAACAAGGGCGGTAATGTGGGGCCAATGATTTATAAAGTAGGGATAAGTCCCTGCGAACATAAGTATGAACTCTCTGTATGCTAAGCTGAAATTATTGTATCCAGCGGCGGGTAGCCACGCGTTGACCCTAATGGGCAAACGTTGAAGACATTTTAACAGGGCCTGTCCTTACAATAGCATACAAAAATGTGTATCTTTAAGTAGCCTGATATGTCAAGTCGCCTTTGCCCTAATATATTCACGTTGGAGTCACTTTAACGTTTAGACAGGGCCTGTCCTTACGGCTATAGGGCTGACCTGATAGGGTTGAAGGGATTGTAGGGCTGACTGGTAGGCCCTCGGGCAGGATTATGCAAATATCAGAAGCCCTAGTCCCTTTTGAGTGGATGCTCGTACAACATAAGCAGATTCTGTCACGTTTTGAATTGTCAGTTTTATTCGAAAGTTATGGGATTGAATATAAAGTTAAATTCAATGCTTTGTTGATGTTTATGCTCTGCCTAATCGTTACTGTATACCATTTGCGTTCAGATTGCAGTGAGTCTTTAGTGCAAACGTCAAAATCGATCAATGACGCTTAAGTCGTGATCACATTCACCAATTCAAGCGAGCCACTTTGATATTTGCACTGATGAATGATGACCCACTCCAGACTTAACGTAAGTCTCCAGTTTAGACTGCTATAGTATATCGCAGTCTAAACTGGAGAACGGCCTTCATAAAGAAAAAACTAAATAACCAAAGGGACGTTCGAACTTTGAAAGCGCACAGCGGCTATCTTAGTAAAGCTATATCTGTAAAATTTGGCAGAAATACTTATACGAGGGCGGCACTGAAAATTTCGGAAATCAAGGAAGTGACACAACATTACTATTTAAAAATGTATTTATTGCTTTTCGAAGTATTATCCGCAAAATTTGACACATTTTTCCATACGATGGAACCAATCATTGAAGCAACCATTCCATTCGGAAGTTGGGGTCTCCAAAATGGTCGTTTTGTAGGCGTCCACAGCTTCTTCAGGTGATGAAAATCTCGGACCACGCAATTTATTATTTCTTTTAGGGAAAGTATAGAAATCATTAGGGCTTAGGTCGGGGCTGTACGGCGGATGGTCTAATAATTCTATGATTTCTTGCTCTAAAAACTCTTTTGTTCTGTGCGCGGTGTGAGAACTCGCATTGTCGTGATGGAGGATGTTGCGGCGGTTGCAGTTATCTTTACGGAGTTCAGAAACTACCTGTGGCAAACAAATGTTAGCATACCATTCTGCATTAACCGTTCTTTGTCCCTCAAGAGGAATAGTCGCAACATGGCCGGTTTTGGAGACAAACGTGGCCACCATTTTTTTTGCAACACTCCGTGAACGAAAGATTTTTGTTGGCTTTAACTCATTTTCGAACACCCAAACTCGTGAGTGGTTTTTTGTTTCGGGTTCGTACGCGTATATCCAGGATTCGTCACCTGATACGATGTTGTATACAGCATTTGAGGATCCTGCGTGGAATCTTTCGAGAGTTCTGACGCACCAAGTAACGCGAGCCGCTTTTTGCTCTTCACAGAGCAAATGCGGTATCCATCGGGAAAACAACTTTTTTACACCTAATTGTTCAGGCAAGATTATTTGTATTTGACTCATGCCAATGTCTAAAGTTGCCTGAATTTCGCAGTATGTCACATGTCGATCTTCCTCAATCAGCTTACGCACAGCATCAACGTTTTCTTGGGTGACTGCAGTTTGAAACACGTCCACGTTGAAATTCAGCAAACCAGCGATAAATTGTGGTTTTGGATGGGGCTTCATTACCAAATGCAGAAATCATCCGGTCAACACACTGTTTTTGTATTAAACCACTTCGAAAGTCATAATAAATCATCGCTCTAGAATTTTCTCGAGTCAATTCCATTTTCTTAACGACTAAATAAGTTTGACAAGACCTTGTGACAAGACCGAGAATCTTTTTTTAAATAAATAAACGGTATTCGATTTTTAAAACCAAGGAGTTTTAAATTAAAAAAATTTTAATATGACAGGAACAGTGGAAAAATTCCATTCCCGATACTTTTAGTGCAGCCTATGTATTTAGTCATTCAGTTTACCATGGGAGTACTGTACATAGAAATACAGGCTTAAAGAACGCGTCAAAATTGTTAAAATTTATTATCAAAATCAGTGCTCTATTTGCTCAACGCTCTACTGAGCAGCCAGTTTATGGTGTTTTTAATCAAAAAATTGTGGGCTAGAAATATGGTAAATATCTCACCAACATGTGGCTGCACCAGCTGGATGACTCTGTTTAATAATATAATAAAGGTTTAATCTATGGTTCTTCGTGAAATTGCGTATAAAATGTCATCGAATACCACTCTTTACAATGTTTAAAAAATGGTTTATCTATTATATATATATCCATATACATATGTTAGACAGGTTGTTTTATTATATTTCAAAGTTCGAGAGCTCTTCATGAAAACCCTTTGTATAAAATTATCTACATAATGTTTGTGTTGTACATAACTTTAACTACGTCTCAAGTCAAAGTCAAAGTCAAAAATTATTGTTCAAAGTTCGTTTTATGCGTCGGTATGCGTGATGCCCCCCACCGGGTTCGGGAACTAGCCCGGCGAGAAGAACCGGCGTAAGAAACTCGCGCGGGGCCATATTTTACCAAAAAGATGGAAAATTCTTCTTTTAGAATAAAAAAGGTATATAACAATGCTATGACTAAAACTACATAACAAGAGTACAGTAGTACATATAAGTAGCCTTGCAGATGGCCCTCCTATTCCTATGATGTGAGAACGTCAATTTTGAACTGAGTCTGAAATCTCTAAAATTTTCTCTATCAGCACAAGATACACTTTGTCATCTTCCCATACCATATAACTTCTATAATGTTACTAGCTATTTAAATTTCTAGTAACTAAGTGTAGGATTAAAGGAATTTTTATTTTGTACATAAAAACTAGGCAACCCTCTACCCTTCAATAGTCGCACACATAAGAACAAACTAAAAAAAAAAACAAGCCGGGTAATCCCCGCACACCGACCCACAACCCTAATTATTTTAGAATCAACCAGCCCCTATGATTATATTCGCGTAAAAGAAATATTTTTCCATGTTTTAAATTTAATTAGAGTTCGTGAACTTTGGTTTTATGGAAGGAGTGATTTATGAGTTTTATGTAGGGTAAACAGGCTGATCATTGGCACCTTAATGAAGACGTATTACCACTGCAATACTACTTTATATCACAAGGCATACCTACGCAATATATATTTTAGTGACTATTAATAAGCAACGTATTAAAAAAGCATCATAATATTTTTCATAAGTATCATTATAATTATATAAATCAAACTAAAATAATAATATCGTTATTTGTATGTATGTGTTATATTATTCCAAAAATGTTTGGATTCGGTACGAACATAGTTTTTTTTGTGTTAAAAAATGATTTTGATTTCTTATTATCGTTTAATTGGTTCATTACATTATTGAGAACCTTTCGAATGAGATGTATCAAGGTGAATGTAATTAATATTTGATTGCATTTATGATTTAATTCACTTAGTTCGTGCCTGGTATTGTGTTGTAATCTTTGACGTAATTCTCTACCTAATAGTTTATATTATGTGCAACATGCTACCTTGGAGCATTAAACCAACCGTGCTAAAGATATCTAAGGCTGGGACTCTATATACTACAGTTAAGTTGGAACTCTGGACAAATGTCGAGTCAAATGTCAGTGTGATATTTGACAGCTCGACACTCGACACTTCGATTTTTAACTCTATTGTATTAGTACAGAGTTCTAATTTTACTGCTCTGAATTTTCACCGGCGTTGCGGATTCCGGAGCATATAATCCCAACTCCCGGCCTAAAGTATCATACCTTATTCCCCTCTATGTGTTTGACGACCTCTTAATTTATTTTTATTTAGGTATTTTAAAAGTTTTCGTTTTAAGTCTGAATGTTAACGATTTAGTTATATGTTGTGTGTTTGTGTACATTGCCCTATCTACCCTACTTGCATCCATAATTATTGGTTTGCTAGAAGAGATCTCTTGAAGAGATAAGTACGCCAATGCATTGATTTTACTCTCAAATGTGTCTTTGTTAATGTCTACATGAAGAATAAATAAAATGATAATACAATTATTTAACCCATCGAATAATTAATATTTTATATCGACAATCCCTAATAAATAATTACCAAATTCGTTCTATATTTAGATACACCAGTATAGACTAATAATAGTTAATTTGTCATCATTATTTTATACGAAATCTACAGCGAGCAGCCATAAATAAGAGACAGGTATTAATGTGGGAGGCAATCGAACGGGGACAGGAGTCGAATCTTATAAGTAATATTTATTACGAGGGGGTAATTTACCGCCCCCTTACCCTAGGGGCTGCTTATTAAATAACGAACTTCATATATTACGGGAGTTCTAATTATGTTTTTTTCTTCTTAATTTATGTTGTGGGAGTGAAATTTATCGTCTCGTCGGTTTTGTGAGATTAAATTCGAATTGTACTTTCTTCTTTTGGGACTTTTACTAGGCGAAGAGTTATGCCCAGACATTAATCTTTTCTTAGAAATGTTGTACAATGAAACAAATTAGGTCATAATAATAATAATATTATAATGATCTTATGTGTTTCATTTTGTATCCTTTTTTAGGTTTATATAGCCAAAGGGTAAAAACGGGACCCTATTACTAAGACTCCACTGTCCGTCCGTACGCCTGTTTGCCGACAGGCTTTAATAGTAAAAACTGTTGAAATTCTCAAAGATGATGTATTTCAGTTGCGGCTATAACAACAAATATTAAGAATGTGAGTGGGCCGTGGGGCTCCTATGCAACAAACGTGCCGTTTTGTACGGAACACTTAGAGCGCGAGTTCGACTCGCACTTAGCCTGTTTATCACGCTGTTGCATTGTACATATTATGTTACATGGTATCTATGTCCTTGATTGTGCTGAATGCTAGCTCTCTAAAGGTCTTGTAACTATCTTTAGATACTACATAAAAGAAAATGGCTCGTCTAGGCTGGGGCACTGCTGTGCCCTCAGATTTTTGCTCTTTGTTTTCTGGTTATTAGTTAACGTAAAAGTGGTGATCATGATGATATTATACACGTAATGATAACTGACTAGAACCTGTCGGTGTACGTTGTTAATAAAACCAATTACTGTGAAGCTAACAGGCCGGTGCGTGTGGCAGGTAACAATGTTACGCAGTTTAAAAATTGTGCCTAAAGCTACGTGCATACGCTCCAGCTGCTGGCGTGAATATATCACAGCAGTGCTGGCATACAGCTTATGTTACATAGTGCCTAAAGCTAAATGCAACCGCAATATCAATTGAATAAGTTGATCTTACAGTAACTTGTAATAATGTTATTTAACAACTAAGCAATTCTAATTCTGTGTGCCATTTTACGCATTTCTATTGAAAACTGTCAAAATTTATGAATTTCTGATTCTATTTATGACTAGCTTTTGCCCGGAGCTTCGCTCTTCGAGTGCTAGGGGCAAAAAACTTCTATAGTAAATAAGTGAAAAGAGATTTTTACTTTGGAAGTCGGTTTGCATTTTTCGGGTTAATATAATATAGCCTATGACACCACTCACATATAATGTGGCTTTCTATTGGTAAAAGATTTTAAAATCGGTTGAAGTAGATCCAGAGATTACCCCTTACAATCTCGGTAGGTCACAAACTCACAAAGGAATAAACATTGTCTCTTTATAATATTAGCTTTACCTCCTTATAATATTAGTATGGTTCAGATGTTAGCCGCGACTTCCTACGCGAAAAAGAATTCCTAGGAGAACCGTACTTTTTCCTGCGATAAAATGCCTGCCTATATATTAATCCAGAGACTAAAGTACTAGCATATCACATTTCATTAAAATCCGTTCAGCTATTATTACGTGAAAAAGTAACGAACGTTCATACATTCATCCATAAAACTTTCGCGTTTATAATAAGTAAGGCTATGTTTGTCGTCGTGTTTTATAATAATAACAATAATAATAATAATAATAATAAAGCTTTATTTAAATCCATACGAACAATTTATTTACAATACACAGTAATATGCTTTATTTAAATCCATACGAACAATTTATTTACAATACACAGTAATATGCTTTATTTAAATCCATACGAACAATTTATTTACAATACACAGTAATATGCTTTATTTAAATCCATACGAACAATTTATTTACAATACACAGTAATATGCTTTATTTAAATCCATACGAACAATTTATTTACAATACACAGTAATATGCTTTATTTAAATCCATACGAACAATTTATTTACAATACACAGTAATATGCTTTATTTAAATCCATACGAACAATTTATTTACAATACACAGTAATATGCTTTATTTAAATCCATACGAACAATTTATTTACAATACACAGTAATATGCTTTATTTAAATCCATACGAACAATTTATTTACAATACACAGTAATATGCTTTATTTAAATCCATACGAACAATTTATTTACAATACACAGTAATATGCTTTATTTAAATCCATACGAACAATTTATTTACAATACACAGTAATATGCTTTATTTAAATCCATACGAACAATTTATTTACAATACACAGTAATATGCTTTATTTAAATCCATACGAACAATTTATTTACAATACACAGTAATATTACAAATTAATTAACTATTATTTATAACATTCTCTTAAGTTAGTTCGATTAAAATACAATTAAAAAAAAAAACGTTAAATTCACAAAGGTTAGTAAATATTGATTTAAAATTTTCACATTGTGCTTATGATTGTATGGACCCACTGAGGGTAAAAGCCTCCTCCAAGGTATTCCACTTTTCTCTTTCTTTTGGTATTTCTAGCCATCATTTCCCTGCTAATGCTACTAGTTCGTCTGCCCACCTAGCGCACGGCCTACCTCTAGCTCTAATGCCACCACGTGGTCCGGACCATTTCACTGATCTTAAGGTCCATCTGTCATTGTATCTGGCCATGTGACCACTTCCATTTTCTCTTTAGCGAAAAAGTTAAAGCATCAGTTACCTTGGTTTTTTCCGAATTACCGCATTTCTTATTTTGTCTTTTAGTTTTATGCCGAGGCAACTTCTTTCCGTTTTTATTTGTGGTTTGAATTTTATTACTAGTTCTTGGGTCGAACATCCAAGTTTGGCAACCATAGGATGTGATATGGTTATCATATCCTATGGTTTCGAAATCTCTTGAATAGAAACACGTTATACCTACTGTATTAGGCGTATAGACTGTGACTTTAAAAATTATTTGGGATTGTGGTCACCCATCCTAGTTAAATCCTTGACTGGCGTTGCGACTTAACATGAGTATGTGCTACGACCATAATATAAGTCTTCCACTTTTTACTCCTGGTATTAGTATACATCAATGAATAACAACGTAAAGTTTCAGCCAGTTCAACTGATCAGTTATTCTATAGCTTTTTATATTATATTCTTTAGACTGTCATAACTTTTATATTTATGAACCGATTGAAATGAAGCAAACACAAAATTTTTAGTGGAAAAAACCAAAATGCCTTGGTAACAACCGCATTTAAGCCGTTGACTTCGTACGCGCAAAAACAAATGTCGCAGGAACCGTACATTTTTCCGCAATAAAAGTAGCCTATGTGTAACTCCAGAGTCTAAACTACTACCATACCAAATTTCATCAAAATCCGTTCTGTAGATTCGGAGATTAGCGCGTACGAACGTACAGACAAACAGACAAAAATTCTTAAAACCATTGTTTTGGGTTGTATATCGTTCATAAAGTGTAATAGTTTTTCTTATTTATTTTCCATGTACAGACAGCGACCAGTTACGAATTTATTATATGCGGGTATAGATGAATAGCTTCATCGTCAGACATGTAGTAATTCATGATTTCTAAAAATTAAACACATTACGTACGTAATTGAAGCGAAAGTTTCACTATATATATATATATATATATATATATATATATATATATATATATATATATATATATATATATATATATATATATATATATATATATATATATATATATATATATATATATATATAATTTTAATGTTAATTAACTACAAAGGTTTAACGTTTCAACGATGATGCCAGTAACTTGCCAGCTACTATGATGACATGCCGCGCTGGTGTAAATACGGCTTTACGTAACTATGATAGGCTCGACCTGAGTTTATGAAATTGTGGTGATTGTTACAATTTTTCGTGCGCGTCACTTTATATCACTAATTGAGTTGTATGTATGTCGATTGTTTTCACGGAAACTATTAACCATGGTGCTTCGTTATTGTATTTTTTTAGTGGCTTGTCGTTAGCAGAAAATTTATCGTGTCTATATTTTGTCACGCAGGCAATTAATTTTTAAAAATGTAGTATTTATTTTAGTTGTTTTTATACACGTTATTTATCATTGTTAGCTTTTTGACATAATTTGTTTATTATTAAAATTTTCATACACGTAAAATATTATTGTTAGAGTTTTGATATTATTTGACACGCCTCTGTGGCTCAGTGGTTAGCGCGTTGGCGCTCAAGTCGGAGGTAGCGGGTTCGAATCCCGCCAAAGGAACACAAAAAAGTTTTCTGTGTTCCTAGGACCTAGGTCACGAATGTGTATTGTAAATAGTTCTAAGACTTAATTTCTCACAAAAATAATACTTAATGATATTTTATTATATAAAGGCGAGAAACACAAGATTATAAACAAATATGGTACAATGATTGACAGACACTTAAATAGACATAAGTCTGCACTTTTCATTTACCGTTTATAGCATCTTGTTCGAAATTAAAAAGTTACTTATGACTTAAACATCCAAACCCAAAGATTATATTATTATTAGTCTATCTAACCGGATCATTATTAAAATCTTTACGTAATTCATTTATGTGATTATGTGGTATTTAGTAGATCAAATTTAGTTTCTTTTTGAATAAAGGTACTTATTTAATTTATTTTATATCTTTTGGTATGCTGTTAAATGTTACATTTTAGCACCTTCAAACATAACATTTTTAATCCCATAATTAGAGCGTGGTGTATATAAACATATATTATTTGCATTTCTTAATTGGCGGGTGTGAATCTGTGATTTTTTGATGAAAATAATTTGTGACTATATCTTAAGTATGGAATTTATAAATTTGTATCATGGTAGTTTGGTTCTTTTGTAGACAGTTTCAGTCGGTGTTAAGTATAAGGTTAAATATAAAATTTACATAATTAAAAAGTAATAATAATAATAATAATAATATCTATGGACGCTTCACACCACGTCAGTCTGGTCCCGTGGTAAGTATCCGAAGAACTTGTGTTACGGGTACCAGACAACGGAAATATATTTAATACTTTTTATACTGTACTTATATTTAAGATTTTTATTATATTATACACGTATTTAATAAACATCCATGACCCAGGAACAAAGAAAACTTTTTTTATTCCCTGGCGGGATTCGAACCCGCGACCTCCGGCTTGAGCGCCAATGCGCTAACCACTGAGCCACAGAGGTCGTCAAAGTGTTTTGATAATTTTATTTTGTTTAGTTTGAAGTTTTTGATATTTTCTTTAGTCTCCATATTTCAATTAAGTAGATTAACTTGGATTTAATGAGAGAGTTGTGTACAAGATATTTAATATTTCTTAGAAAACAATATGAACTACCCATATGGATTCCTATTACCGTCGACAGTTTATTACATATTTTATCTATATGTGGTTTCCAAGTAAGGTGTTTGTCGAAGGTAAGGCCAAGATATTTATTTGATTCACTTTATTTATGGGTTCATTGTTAATTGTTAACGGAGTAGAGTGACCTAATTGGTTTTTATTTCTTGACCAGAATATAACGAAATTAGTTTTTTTACATTAATTGTTAGCAAATTGTACTCAAACCATTCATTCAGCTTATCGAGGTCGTTTTGGGCTTGTGTCACTATACACTCAATTTTTTGTCCAAAGTAAAAGAGGCATTTATCATCAGCGTACAGGGTTGTATCAGCTGTTAAGTCTAGGTCTTTTATGTTGTTAATGTAAATTACGAAAAGTAAAGGTCCCAATCGAATAAATAAATAAATAAATAAATAAATAATAATAAATAAATCCAATCCGTTTCCTTGTGGAACACCACATGAAACGGATTTAGTGCTACTCAAGGTTTCGTCTATTTTAACTTTCTGCTGTCGATTTTTTAAATACGACTTTATAAATAATATTTTGTATGCTGTGCCTTTATTTGTAATTTGTGAAGTACATATGTATACTAATATTTTGTAATTTATGAAGTAGCAGTCTATTGCTGATTGTATTAAAGGCTTTTTGTAAGTCTATGAATATTCCAGAGCTACTTGTTTTTTGTCAATACAGCATTTTAGTTTTGTTCCTAAGTCGATACAGGCAGACAAAGTATTCGGCGTATAGAATATTATAAGAATTTAAATATTGCATTAATATGACATGTATAACCGAAACTTTTGACAATACCGAAAAAACTGATATGGGCCGATAATTATCGGGTTCAGATTAATTACCTGCCTTAAATATTGGTGACACTTTAGCGACCTTTAGTGAGTCAGGAAAACGACCTTTTTCAAGGCAGTCATAAAATGAGTGAGTTCATTTATACGCACTTGAGAGCCTTACATGAAATCTCATCTAGTCCAGTTGTAGTATTTGTATTTAAACTGTCAATTCTTTTACTAACATCTTGTGTTGACACCGGTTCGAATTTAGCAAGTTCACAGTCTAAAGGATTTACTATTTTCTCATACAGCTGATTATACATGTGGATGTGGAATTTTTTCTGCCAAAGTTGGACTGACACTGCTGAAGAATGAATCAAAACAATTGCATATGTCTAACTGACTCCTACACTGATGTAGGAGTCAGTAGGAATTTCAAGTTTTGTTGGTGCAGACCTGTTTTTCGTTTTGTTCACACTTATAGAGCTTATAAGCTGCCATATTTTTATAGGTTTTTTGTTACACCTCTTAAACGCCGAACAGTAGTAATTTCGTTTTACTTCTTTAATTGTTTGTCGAACCTCTTTTTTAGCATTTGTAAATTGCATTCTCGTTTTATCTCGTTTGTCATCGTTCTTGGAAAATTTAGACCTCACATACTCATTGTACAGTTTATTCTTTTTGTTTATCAAAGCAATTATATTCTATTAATTTGCTTTCTAGTTTTTCGTATTCGATATTAGTGTCTAAATGTGATTTCTCTTTTAGTGTTTTGTATAATTTTTCATATTGAATACGGATATGCATGTGACACCAAAATGGTAAAAAAAATTTATTTGTAATCTTTATCGCTAAAAAAACATACCTGTACAAATGTTTTCGAAATTTATCGTGAATTTATAGTGAAATTTAATAATCATAAAGTGTTAAAGTTAACTGTAAAAAAAAAATATCCTATATACTGGCGGAACTAAACGTGACGTCATCGTGCAGACGAACGTGTATCAACTTTCAAAACTTTTTTTTATATTTAGGGCGGAAGGTAGTAAACCATTACCCGTGATAATTTTCATTGTGTCAAGTGAAACAGAGTTTTCATATAAGGTTAGGACTATATTAAGATCCGGAATCCGGAAGGCCGAAGTAAATTCTGAGCATTGGAAATACAACTCTGGGCTAATACAATAGATATGAGAATCGAATGTGTGAGTGTGTGTATATGACATTGCCATTTGTCTCAACACATGAGTGTTGAGACAAATGGCAATGTCATATATGACAGCTCGACACTCGTAACTCCCATTTTCAACTCTATTGTATCGCAGAGTTCTATTTTCAGTGCACTGAATTTTCCAGGGCCAGCCGGATTCCGGGTGATATAGGCCGTAAAAATCTAGGAGTAGAGAAATCTCGATCCTCGAAATTTATGTTTTTTTTTACAATTCGTATAATGATAATGTATATAATTTAAAACGAAAAAAAAACTATAAATTCTCGCCACTGGCAGAATGGTGCATAACCTTTGCAACCGCCATCGCCATAAATAAAATAAGTAGAAGTTAATTCATGTTTTCTATGGTTTGTTGTTTTCAAAATATGAATATTTATTCATTAGATTTATTTAGTACTTATCACTAAAATATTACGTCATAAAAATGAATGAATTAAATATGTTTACAAACTTTTCGTTAAGTAGGTTGTTTTCGTCGAGGTTTGTAAATAAAACAAGTGTGCGTAGGAAATCTATTTCAATGTACTGACTGATCTTCACAACAGTATAAATTACTCAAACAAGATACACTGTCTCTTCTCATAAGGCGATGGCACCACTTTTTCTTACATACTTGCACCTTTCGGCATACGAAAATAATTTTTGTCAGGTGCAGTTTTCGTGTTATTTTCGCACATAGGGACGACACAATATTTATTACATGGGTTGCTGTGCTTTTCCATGGTAATATGTTGATTTTATCACTTATTTTATAACTTTGTGAACTAATCACTTCGTTGTTTGTTTACATCGAACTTGTGTTATACATGTCAAAGTCAAACAATGATTTTACCTGTCAACTGTCTATTTTAGGTGCGATGATGTTGTGACATCATCACACTCAACTCAAGCGAAAATGGCGTTTTTAAATCTCCCAAAAATTATTATGATTATAAAACATTTTTTCCATCCTAATGGATAATATTTTGGATGTGTTATATCTATATATATATTTGATAATGTTTTAACCAAAACGTTAAAAAAATTCATGGATATGCCATATTGCAGTGTATTTGATTTTATTGTTCTTTACTTTTATGTGTTTATGTATTTCTGGAAATAAATGTTTATGGTCTGATAGGCTAGAGTTGAGATGAAATTTGTCATTAATTAAAGTCGTAGTTACATGATCAAGTATAGATTTAGTATTATCAGTACAGTGTGCAGAATTAATTTTGTTCAAGATGCGATATCCGCTTTCTTTTAGCATTGTCTTGTTATTAGTAGTACATTCAAAAATCCATAGGAAATGATTATCGTCTTCACTTAGGTCCTCAACAAACGTATGCTTGATACGGCTGTGCACATATATAGATACTCCGCCTCCCCGTTTGTTTTCGCGATAGTTGTAATAATGGATATAGTTATGTATGCTAAGTGATTGAGCTTCGAATGCAGTGAACACGGTGATTCATCAAGTTATGTGTATAATATAATAAATATGTGTATAATATAATAAAAATCTTAAATATGTGTATATTAAAGAAAATTAAATGTATTTCCGTTGTCTGGTATCCGTAACACAAGTTCTTCGAGAACTTATCATGGGACAATATTGACGTGGTGTGGAAGCGTCCATAGATATTATTATGAGTACTATACAAATTATAAAGATAAAATCCAGACTGCGAGACTATTTAAAAGTACCAGATGTGATCGTAATTCACCCATAATCATTCATATAATTTTGAAGTTGACTGAGCCATTTAATTACCTTCTATGAATTTAATACCGTGACTTTTAAGACCCATTCGTGTTTATCATAAAACAAAAACTAATCAAAAACTCTCATTCGCTACCATCCAAATATATTAATTCAAGCCCACATACCCTTAGGAGTTCATAATTAAAAAACTAACGAACTGAGTTGTCCTGCAAATGAGAGCCGAATTCCGTTCGCAAATAGATTTCGTTACAGCACAAAGACACCAAAAACGCAATAACATTCTCCCCGGGGCTTGACGATTGTGCCAATATAGACCTTACCACCTTCTCATAAGAATGAGAAAAAATTGACGGGAATCGGCCAATACAAATGCCAGAGAAATATAGACTTTCAAACCATGACATAAGGGTGATGTAAAAAAGTGACAGCCCTCGGCGAATACAATTTAAACTATTGCCAGATGGATGTAAACCTTACACAATGGAAATAAAGGCGATTATAGAGATAGCATCAAAAACTGATGGCAAGCCAACTGAAATCGGACTCTATTTTTGATGGGAAAGGGTTGAAGGGCTCGGATGGATTTATTTGTCGAATGTTGGAACTGTTGTAACTCGCAATCTTTATCAACATTTTTTTTCTACCCTCATCCACGGTTATTGGTTTTTACCAGGACTTTATTCCAGATAGTTTGTTGATTGAAGGATCAATTTGCTTTGTTTTGTTTTGAGGCCCATGGAAATTGGGTACCTGTATTAAAGGGCTCTTGGGGAGACAGGAGTGTTCTCAAAGCGGCTCGATCGGATAAATGCGACGGTCTCACAGATAACTGGCGTGAAATAGCGTTTGCGTTGTGTTTCGCCGTGAGTGAGGTTACCGGAGGCCCGAGTAGGGCTGGGGATTTTGAGCACCAGGAACGCATGTGCGCACCAGAGGAGTTACAAGTGTTGCGAGTGTCCATAGGCGGTGGTAACTGCTTACCATCAGGCAATCCTTCTGCTCCTTTCCTGGTCCATTTCATAAAAAAATCTTTTATATATCTCTATATGATAGAAAGTAATACAAGCTAGATTAAGTATGATTTTCTAAAAACATTTATCACCCAAAATATTTTTTTTTTTTGGAATGCCATTATCATAATATTAAATATATATAAGGATAGAATTTCAGCGCAACCTGTTGAATCGTTAGAGCTGTTGATTTTATTACTATTTTTGTACCTATGTCAAAACTTGTTTTTGTAATATTTTGTGTAAAAATGTATTAAAAATGTAACATAATGCAATAGTAGACAGTTTTCAAAGCCACACAATATTGAATTTACATTTTGCTCTTTTGCATTTAAATGAAGCGTAGACGCTACGAGGTGCTACGAGGCGCTACGACCGTAGCAACGTGGCGCTACGTTAACGCTACGAAAGCGTAAGCGTATTTGGATACTTTTACGTTTTGCGCGAGATTTTCTTCACTTTGTTTGTTTTATAAGCGTATAAATAAGCATTATAATAAATAAACAGGAAAGGATTGTTTGTTTGCAATGAATAGAACCACTGAACAGATTTTGATGAAATTTTGCACAGACATAGAGTGAATCACGGGCAATTACATAGACTAGTTTTTATCGTGGCAAATTGTATGGTTCTACAATTTACCACGATAAAATCGAGATCTATATTCTAGCGGATTACAAATATTACAATGGTTAGTAATTTTATTAATCATTTTGCCGCGATAAAAAGTAGCCTATCCGTCCACGTGGTCTACTCTATATCTGTGCCAAATTTAATTTTTAAAATCGGTTAAATAATTTTCACGTGAAAGCATTATAAACAAACTCACATTCACGTTTGTAATAATAGTTAGGACTGCGTTTCAAATATTGTTTAAGTTTCTATTTACCGTCGTAATCATGTGCTTAACTTGAGCTTAATTTAATTAAGCTTAATTAATGCCAATTAAACATCTTATAATAATTGGCATTTAGCTTTTTAATATTACGCTAATTTATTGTATTTTGTACACCGTATCCAAAAGCTACTTATAACTATATAATAATAGCTCCCCACACCGATTTCGGTGACGGTGGCCGATTTCATTTATATCAGGCCAGCTACGCAGGAATGATTTTATAGTGCCCGAGTGTGTGCGTAGTAGACAAGAGCACTCTCTCTCACCCAGTGGGACGGATAACCGACACGATTGGGGAGAGATCAGGGGCAGGTCCGACTATTTACATGCCCATCCGACGCATGGATCATCTTTCTTGTCAGACAATCAGGTGATCAGCCTGCATTGTCCTAACTAAACTTGAAAACAACATATTTTGTTGCTCCAATGCGGCAATCGAACCCACGACCTCCGAGTCGGCGGCTAAGTATGTAAAAATAGTATTAAAATTAAGGAATTGTAAGTAATAAATCATACACAAACGAAGGCTATATTTAAGTCGTCAATTCTTAATAAGTTTACCCTATAGCCTATTTTCTCTAGCCAGTGATGACCAATAACACATTACCCGTGGTGTCCATTGACACAGGACTACTTAGAACATAATCAACAGATCAATACAGAACAATGGGTGTTTGTGACGTGAGGGTTGAACACACGGGGGGCTCGGGGTGCGTTGTTTGATTTAATGTGTCCTTTTTGTATGGTAATTGTAGGTAGTGAGTAAAGGGTGGGATACATTGACTAGTTAAGGTTTCGATGTCTGAGCGAAATTTTACTGTCGTTTGTTGCTGCATAAAAAGTACTTTTTTGTTTATATTTATTGTATAGTACTTAGTACCTATTAATAGATACCTACAATAGGCTAGATACTAATTTTTTTATTGCATAAATGAATAGTACTCATAATTATGAGTAACTTCTCAGAAGAAACAATCAATCAATCCTTTATTGCAAGAATGTGGTATAGATAAGGTCTTAAAAATATTATAATAGCTATAAGATCCAACATTCTGCCATCACAATGGCTCAAAATATCCATAACGTGCATGGTGTTAGATGTGTGAAGTTAACATTTATAAATTGCAACAGATTGGAATTAAATTAAATACGGTTAATAATTTAGGAGCATCGATAATATTTAATCATTACAAATGAAATAATGTTTAAATAAATCACACAATTTTAGTGTTAGTCGTAGAAATTAAATAAAGATATATCACAGCCCTTAAGTATTATTAAAAAAAAGGGCATAACATAAACAATTGCGACAATTGTCACAAGTATCAAAAATCAATATAAAAAGTAAGATATAATCAACATGTCTCACCCAACATGTCATCATAACAATAAAATCATAATAGTATTCATAATTCATAATCATCATTAAATCAAATAAATTCATTAATAAAATATTATGTCAAAATCATTATAATGTCATGTAAAAAGTAAAAGTTAGATATCTAATGTCGTTTTTATAAATTTTAAAATAACAATCATAATTCATAATCATCATTAAATCAAATAAATTCATTAATAAAATATTATGTCAAAATCTTTATAATGTTATGTAAAAAGTAAAAATTATATAATTTTATTATAACAGTATATCAAAAGTCAATGTTTTCAAAGGTGCAGCGATTTGTATACAAAATTTCCCAAGTCTCGTATTAACGCTCCATACTAAAGTCGTACCTAGCTGTGACGTCACGCCTAGGTTAAAGTGTATGAAGTATAGGCCGCAGGAACATATTTGTAAATATCTCCGATGTTTGTGCGTTTAAGTTCATACTTATCATAATAAATGTTTTTGTATGTGATGTAAGTAAGCTAATGATGTAGGTTTTGTTTAGTAATTTAGCAAAAAATATGCAACTTTTTTGTACTTTTTGGATGTATATAATTACTAAACTACACATAAAACATTATATTTTGTTATACGGGCCCCGCCCTCGTAATTAAAGCTTCCACGGAAGCGCTGTACTTTCACGGGATGAAAAGTAGCCTGTGTGTTAATCCAGAGCTTAAACTATTACCATATCAAATTTCAACAAAATTCGTTCGGTAGTTTTTGCGTCAAAGAGTAACAAACATCCATCTACCTATCCTTTCCCACAAACATTCACATTCATAATAGTGGTAGGATTTATTGAAAGTTACAGGAGCAAGAGAGGAACACTATATTCTTTCTAGTTCAAGAAGAGCATATTTTTTATATACTATTTAACACATAGATTATTTTTCCGTTACTCACTATACATAATATACAAAGAATTGCCTGTGTTGTTCTGAAAATTAAAACTATTTATTTATTTATTATTTTTATCATGTTTTATCTTATTGTTATTCTTATTTATAAAAATGGATAGCAATTCTAATGTATACCTAAAACTCGAGAAGGGCTGGACTGATTTGGGTAATTTTCGTTATGAAATTAGTGAAGGTTAAAACGGTGAGGAATATTGGAAACATTGCGGGGTAAATACTAAAAATGAGCATTGAATTTTCCCATACTGTTTACTGTGTTCAATTCAAATATTTATAACTTAGTTCAGTTTGCTTGTTTGGTTTATTTAAAAAACCTGTTCGGTCGCGGTTCCAGGCATGTTGGTAGGTGTATATAGGTAGATGTAGGTCTAGTTATTTATTTATTCCCGTTCATATTATTTTCTAAATGTTTCGTTTTCACCTGACTTATTTTCTACTGTACAGAGCTTAATGCAAGCATATAACTGATTGAGTGTGCTGTTTGTAGTTGGAATGGAACGAATGAAATATTATGAACATGAATGGAAATTCATGTTCATAATAATATAACTCAACTTTTTATACACTTTTCCACTTTATTTAGGTTTTTACAATAAATTTATATATAAACACGACCTGTTTCGATTAGGTGTCCTTGTAGCTCGTCAGTGTATCACAGCCTTTCTGTAATAGTAGACTATGTCGTGTGACGTGTCAAAATCATAAATCGAAAATGTCGCCCGCTAATGTTGTAGTGAGTAAGTACGGGGTAAGTATTTACCACTTACCAGCTGTCACAGACTATTTCTGTAGAACAAACACTTACAGGACACTTTGTGTACTAAAGTTTATTGGAAAGTAAATTATTTGGGAACGATTGAACACTTTGGAAACAAGATGCCTCCAAGGCTATCTCTATGTACTTGTGTACTTTTGACTTTTATTATATGTAACATAGATTGAGTTGAAAATATAAAATATACCTATATTTCTTTTAAAAGAATAATTTTTCCGGGTTTCTTACGCCGGTTCTTCTCGGCGAGTAAGGGCTGAACCGTTGATAG
This sequence comes from Phengaris arion, assembly GCA_963565745.1. NCBI lineage: Eukaryota > Metazoa > Arthropoda > Insecta > Lepidoptera > Lycaenidae > Phengaris > Phengaris arion. Next base: position 16,195,941 of record OY751449.1, on the reverse strand, counting down.
CATTTTCTGTTGACTTTTCCAAAAAAGCTTGTTAAATTTAATTCCGAATCTTTTTATTGTTCATATTCAGAATTGTGCCTAACTGATTTTGAGCATAACTAAGCTTTCTAACCAAAAATGTAATCAATGATTTCGCTATTTTCTTTCGAACACATTTTCATTACTAAATTCTTGTTTCTGTTCTGTATTATAGTCCATTCGCGTTAAGAAGTCAGGGAATTGTGTCTACATATCTCAAAATGGCTTAGGTTAATTGGTTAATGTGAACACGGCACACGCGTCATTTCTCAATTTTGAAATTCAATGAATGATGAATGAATGAAATTGATTCATCATATATTTTAAAACGTAAAGCAAAAACTTACAGTACAGTTTTACGAGAATTGTTCGAACGGAGGAGTATAAAATTGGACACAGTTAAGGTTTATGTGGAGGAAGGTGTGCAAAAAGCTAATATTTTATATAATCCATAGAAATACATAAAATTAATAACAATACAGTTACACACACTACCTTACTCACACAACCATGCGTTCGTATAATAGCAGTAGGTGTTGGTTTTCACAATTGTCAATCTTTCTTTTTCTGTTTTCCATAGACAAAATTTACTTATTTTAATTGCGTGTCTAAGAGGCAAAAGAAGAATAAAAAAAAGTTGAAAATTAAAAATTAAAATATGTACGAGGGCGGGTCAATAAGTCCGTGACTTTTGGAATAAAACACAGATTTTTTGATAAATAAATCATTTTATTTTTCAACGTAGTCCCCCTTGAGCTCTATACACTTTGTCCAACGCTTCTCCAATTTTTTTATCCCTTCCAAAAAATATGATTTGTCGAGGTCCTCAAAATAGGCCTTTGTTTGCGAGATGACTTCATCATTGGAGTCAAATCTTTTTCCACCGAGCCATTTTTTCAGGTTTGGGAACAAGAAGTAGTCACTCGGAGCCAAATCTTGAGAATAGGGTGGATGTGGGAGCAATTCATAGCCCAATTCATGGATTTTTGCCATGGCAACTGCACATGTGTGCACCCTTGCATTGTCTTGGTGAAAAAGAACTTTTTTCTTGGCCAAATGAGGTCGGTTTTTTTTCAAATCCTCATTGAAGCGGTCCAATAAGTTGGCATAATATTCCCCATTAATTGTTCTTCCCTTTTGAAGATAGTCAATGTGGATTATCCCACGTGCATCCCAAAAAACAGTCGCCATAACTTTATTGGCTGACAAACCCACCTTGGCCTTCTTTGGCGCCGATTCACCCTTAGAAACCCCCTGTTTTGACTGTTGTTTGGTCTCTGGTGTGTTGTGATGGATCCATGTTTCGTCCACGGTTACAAAACGGCGCAAAAACTCCTCCATATTGTGATTAAACAACGCCAAACCTTCCTGTGAAGTTGTTACACGATTGCGTTTGTGGTCGACTTGCGGAAAGCTTTCTCATGCCCAAGTGATCATTCAAAATTGACTGACCACTGAGCCATGCGAGATGTTTATGGCTTCCACAATCTCTTGCACTTTCAATCTTCGGTCGGCCAACACCATATCGTGAATTTTTTCGATTGTTTCGGGTGTAGAGACCTCAACTGGGCGTCCAGGACGTTCGGCATCTTCAGTGCTTGTACGGCCACAACGAAATTCAGTAAACCACTTTTTTACCATTGAAATCGATGGTGCAGAGTCCCCATAGTATTTATCAAGCTTAGCCTTGGTCTTGGTAATGGTTTTTTTTCGCAAAAAATAATGCTTAATAAGCACACGAAATTCACTTTTTTCCATTGTTTCCTTAAGTTACTGGATAGTCTGATAAAGATAGCTGTAAAACACAAACTAACTGACGCAGCAAGTTCAAATTTTGATAGGAGTCAACTGACAGATGCCTGTTGACAGGAGTAGTGTTGCTTTTTCAGTAAGGAGATTAGAAATTCAAAAAGTCACGGACTTATTGACCCGCCACAGGGTGCCAATCTACAATATCTTGTAAATATATCAAGACTCCAAAATCTTATTTCTCAATAATGTTATAACCATACACTTATATAATATTATAGACGAGGCACGTTGTAGCAAAATCTGTCCCCAATTAAATGTTCCTATTTTTGGAGTTGTTTAGGGCCATTCTCACATTTGAGGTATGGTGAAATCAAGATGGCTGACATTTAAGGTATGGTGGAAACAAAATGGCGTAACTTTTTCTTATATGAAGATTTGCTGTGTCAAACGTTCGTCATAGTCTATCTTTAGTTTTGAAATCTTTAGTTATAATCAGCACGTATCCGGCTTAAACGCCGCGTGAAGCATTAAATCGAATCATAAATACGATGTTTAATATTTTATGGCCTTTTTACTACACAACCTCCAGACAGTGCGGAGAATGCTCTAGATATCTTTTTACCCGACTACGCCAGAAGGAGGTTTATGTTTTTCGAGTGTATATATATATTTGTATATAATAAATTTCTTTGATACGCTCTAGAGTCGTATTTGAGCTTGAGAGGTGACATTAGATTCGCCTTAATCGTGAGAGTGACACTGGGTACCTCAAAATCATTAAATTCTATTAAATATCTGTTGCTCAGTGGTTGAGTGCTTCGGTGCTCAAGCCAAAGGTCGCATGTTCTAAAAAAAGTAGTCGATGTTTCTGGGTCGTGGATGTGTATTAATTAATGTGTTTAAATAGTAAAAATATATGATATGTGTAAAGTTTAAAAGTAATAAATATATATCCGTGAGCCAATACCGGTATTACAAGTTCTTCTAGAACTTGGCACGGGACCAGATTGACGTGATTTGAAATGGTTCTTCGACAATACTAGTTATTGCCAGGTGCTCCACTCGTGTAAATACAGTATTCCACGGGAACACTGTACTTTTTCGGAATAAAAAGTAGCCTATGTGTTAGTCTAGAGCTCAAACTACTACTATACCAATTTTTATCAAAATCCGTTCAGTGGCTTTTGCGTGAATGAATAACAAACATCCATCCATCCATCCTTCCATACTCACAAACTTTTAAATTTATAATATTAGTAGGATTTTTATTATAACACGTAATGAATTATAAACATTTTAACGAGGATGGATGCAGGCAAAGGCTATTTCATTACGAAGTCACCAAACCAATGTATTTAGTATCAAAGGAGAATACGGAATATTTAGACAAACAACTTTGTGAGCGTCAATGGCGACTGGGCAAATGATATTACAAAGCAGGAGCCCTAGAGTTATAACAGACGGTACACTTCTAAAACTCTCCAGATTCTACAATAGAAGAGGAGGAAGAGAGGGTACACTTCGAACACTCGAGATATTTAGTTTGCTATTCGGTCTCTAATTCATTATTATATTTTATAAAGTATTCATCTATTCAATTTTGTTCAGAATATCTTTTGAATATAATCTATAGTATTATGTTACTGCAATAAGTTTTATTTTTTCGGCGCTTCACACATCGTAAGTGTGGCCCCGTGCTATATATCCGATGAATTTGTGTTGTCAAAGTGACGAAACATTTTTTTTTTTTCAATGTATTCCAATGGTTGCCGACCCCCAAATGTTAGTCTACTTTTTTATTTTGTCTCCTGAACTCGACTATATTTAATAGATTTTTTGTAGAACAGACTTCCGAGGGCCTAATTACTACTCTCATGAGAGAAAGACAGATTCGGTAGTAACTTGGCACGACTTTTAAAGCTACTCTGACGTTTAGCAGCGTTTATCCGGGTTGCCGGCTCCGGGTAATATTTTACACCCGGGTTTTACACCGGGTTTAAGTTTAAAACTCCGGAGTTACCAATGGACAGGTGCTGAGCCATGGATCAACGTAGCTTGGCGCTATCGGCTGAGAAACGAGCGTCGAGCAACCTGATTATAATTGCTCACTGTGAACTACCTCATAAGATGGATATATGGAGTATAGTCTTTCAAGCTGTGACACATTCGATTGTCTTTTAAAGATTTAGTCCCAATTTCACCAACGCCTGTTAGGGTCACTTCACACCGCGACAAGAAGTGACGCGACACGGCGCTGCATTTTTATGATATCTATTCAAAATTGAACTTTATCCACTACACAAGAAGATACACGGTTCATTACAAGAGTCGAATGTCAAGTCAATCAAAGTCAATGTCGAAGGCGCCGCTGTTGAAATGAAAATTGTATCTGAATAAAGTTCAATTTTGTATAGATACCTTAAGAATCGGACTGGATCAGTTAGACTGACCGTGTATGGTCGTGGTATGGCATGACAACTCATACTGTTTATGTCAATATGGAAATCCAATCGGCAGCGTCAAGTCAATTGGACGATAGGCAGTATGGTGTACGACTATCATTAGTTTTATTCTGATGGAGGCCACTGATGATGTAGAACGCTACTGTAGCGCAACGGCGCGGCGTGACGTTATCGCACTGTCCAACTTAATTCTCAATCATTTGTTTAAACTTAATAAAGTGTTTTCGGTAACGCCGATAAGGGTTTAAGGTGGCGTTAAACGCGTTAGATTTGCAGATTTTTTAAAATGTTTTAAATAGAACAAAGTACATTTTTATATTTATGTAAGTACCTGTCGGTTTTGATTCTGAAATTGTTATTTTCTACTTGTAAGTTGTTAAAAATATTTGGTTTTTTAATTTTTAATTAATTTATTTATTAATCGTTTATACAATTTAATATACAATTCCTGGTAACGCACCATAAAGAAGCCGCGTAGGGTCGTACCAAATCGTACGTCATTTATCTAATAAAACAATTTTTGATAATACTAATTATAACAACAGGAAGAAAAAAAAAACCTTACTCTAAGAGATCACTCACTGACGCTAACAATCTTTAATTTAAGTTTAATATTATTTGTCGAGTACGTTAGTAGGTTGTTCATTTATGAGCCGAGGAGGTATATATATATATATATATATATATGTAACTCCCTCCGATTTCAATAACTCTAATTGTCTAAGTATAAATGTAGTTAATAAGATTTTAGATAAGGTTTTGGGCAGGACTGTAATGACTTCATTTCCCTGCCCTATCAGAACTGAACTTCGAGAGAATTTAAATGTTAATAGATCAATTAAAGTCTAAACAAATTGTACTGTAAAAAGTTTGTGCATTAAACTCTGTAAAAGGGTTGTGTGTTACAAAAGTGAAATATCGATGAATTTTTGCCCAAGTACGTTAAAACCAAAAGGAAAGGCAATGATTTTGGCAGTCTATGTATGTATGCTTGTTTGTTCCATCGTAGCACGTAAACTACTGATCCGATATTAATGAATGAGGTAATAATGGCCCGGGTAACATAGGCTTTATACGAGGGCGGGTCAATAAGTCCGTGACTTTTGGAATAAAACACAGATTTTTTAATAAATAAATCATTTTATTTTTCAACGTAGTCCCCCTTGAGCTCTATACACTTTGTCCAACGCTTCTCCAATTTTTTTATCCCTTCCAAAAAATATGATTTGTCGAGGTCCTCAAAATAGGCCTTTGTTTGCGAGATGACTTCATCATTGGAGTCAAATCTTTTTTCACCGAGCCATTTTTTCAGGTTTGGGAACAAGAAGTAGTCACTCGGAGCCAAATCTGGAGAATGGGGTGGATGTGGGAGCAATTCATAGCCCAATTCATGGATTTTTGCCATGGCAACTGCACATGTGTGCACCCTTGCATTGTCTTGGTGAAAAAGAACTTTTTCTTGGCCAAATGAGGTCGGTTTTTTTTCAAATCCTCATTGAAGCGGTCCAATAAGTTGGCATAATATTCCCCATTAATTGTTCTTCCCTTTTGAAGATGTCAATGTGGATTATACCACGGGCATCCCAAAAAACAGTCGCCATAACTTTATTGGCTGACAAACCCACCTTGGCCTTCTTTGGCGCCGATTCACCCTTAGAAACCCACTGTTTTGACTGTTGTTTGGTCTCTGGTGTGTTGTGATGGATCCATGTTTCGTCCACGGTTACAAAACGGCGCAAAAACTCCTCCATATTGTGATTAAACAACGCCAAACCTTCCTGTGAAGTTGTTACACGATTGCGTTTGTGGTCGACTGTGAGCAAACGCGGCACCCATCTAGCGGAAAGCTTTCTCATGCCCAAGTGATCATTCAAAATTGAAACCACTGAGCCATGCGAGATGCCTATGGCTTCCACAATCTCTTGCACTTTCAATCTTCGGTCGGCCAACACCATATCGTGAATTTTTTCGATTGTTTCGGGTGTAGAGACCTCAACTGGACGTCCAGGACGTTCGGCATCTTCAGTGCTTGTACGACCACAACGAAATTCAGTAAACCACTTTTTTACCATTAAAATCGATGGTGCAGAGTCCCCATAGTATTTATCAAGCTTAGCCTTGGTCTCGGTAATGGTTTTTTTTCGCAAAAAATAATGCTTAATAAGCACACGAAATTCACTTTTTTCCATTGTTTCCTTAAGTTACTGGATAGTCTGATAAAGATAGCTGTAAAACACAAACTAACTGACGCAGCAAGTTCAAATTTTGATAGGAGTCAACTGACAGATGCCTGTTGACAGGAGTAGTGTTGCTTTTTCAGTAAGGAGGTTAGAAATTCAAAAAGTCACGGACTTATTGACCCGCCTTAGTAATTTACGAAGTCGGATTATAGTTTTTAACTATTGATTATTCTTGTTACCCAACAGTTAAGGAAAGGTTCTTTTGCCGTTCAAAACTTAAAAAAACTTTTATATTAAATAATTTTAATAATAAGTGAGGATCAAAATTCATGATTGATTAAATAATTGGAAACATACATCCATAATATTATTTTATTTATCATATAGTAATTAATTTTATTTTTTAATAAGATCGTTTTAGCATAATATTTTTAGCCGAATTTACAAATGCTACTTAAACTTTGGTATTCACTAAATCACAAGGCGTCACTGTCTCTGCCTTGCAGAAAACGAGGACAGCTGCAGGTATCAAGTTGTGTTAATTTGAGGATTCGGCTTGTAAACACTTTGATACAAGACACTCGATAGTCGAGACTCAAAATATCGATAGACACACATGCCTACGCACGTTCCTTCCACATTAAATTAATTTGGCGTTTAATATAATTTATCGCCTCCGCTGAAGGGCTGAAGGGATGATTATAAATTACGGCCCTGAGAGGTGTAAGGGCTTTTTTTGTAATGTTGTTTTCGCTGAACATCGCGAAGCCATTGGCTGTTTTTCCACTTACCGGCCCGCCACTGGCAACTGCACGGCCAGGGGACCAAAAATGTATGAATATACTGGATGACTTTTTATTCCGTCTGAGTAAATGTAGGGTATTATGGGTACATGAGACAGAGTACTGTGGCACAATCAATTTGCTTTTTTTTTTCGTTTTTCTATTTTGATGGAAATTTATATTATAACATCGCACTGTTAATATAAAAAACATTAATTACAAATTAAAAAAAAAAAAAAAAACGAAAATATAATCAAAATATTTAAATTACAAATAGCATTGGTTCCTGATGACCTCGACGGCGCGCGGTCGCCCGCGCAGTAGGGTGACCTAAATTCATGATTTTTTAAAGATTTTCCAACTTTCAAATGCTTTTGTGTATAGATTCTATTGTGGATATTCATATTGTGGAGATCACCCAACATTATTTAATCAGATGGAATGAAAAGTAAACCAGTAGGTATTTGGCATGTTTTTTCACTTGCCGGCTCGGAAACGGCCCGGCGACAAAGGGGCGACACTCTCTAACAAATGACAGCTCGAGCACCGGCGAATGTCAGTAATGTTGACGTAAGCCTAAGGTTGACACTGAAATAATTTCAAAAGTCGCGCCAGACAAATCTATCATAAATACTTATTATGAAATTATATTGTCAACTATGTCAAATCATGAAACGATCAGCGGCCAGCCCCGTGAACGACAGTCCTGGCTAGAAAAAACTCACGTCCCGCCAGCCGTGCGCACCCCCCGCACTAGCTACGAGGTGTCATTCATGCCTGTCGGTCACGTATGACAGCTCGTATTTCTTGTCGAAGTCTATTGAATAACGGTTCTTTACGTTAGTAATATATTATATTCTTTTCCGGTGGTGACTCCCACATGACACATATCACCGGCCGTCTCGGCGCCGCGCCGGAGCGGTGCAGTGCCGGGCCGGTGAGTGGATAAAGAGCCAATGTTTATCGAGCAATAAGACGATTATTACTTTTCTTGTTTGGTGTCTTTTATCTTGCGAGTTACGGTTGTTTTGTACTAAAGCTCATTACGCTGTGTGTAAATAATATTCTTTGTAAGACAATATCCTTATTATAATTAAGTAAAAGAGTCAGTTCACACCGCGACAATACGCGACGTCATGTTTCATATTACATCAGTCAAACGCTGCACCGCGCTGCACACAGCGCGGTGCAACTTGACATTCGAACTCTTACAACGAAACGTGTATCTTCTCGTGTAAAGAAAAGTGTAAGTGTAAGTAAAATTTTGAATAGCTATCATAAAAATGCAGCGCCGCGTTACGCATCGTTTCGTTTCGGTGTGAATTGACCCTTAAACTAAAGAAACGATAAAATGTCTTGTGTGTGTATTTTTGATTGCCTTATAATTGATATTGATTTTTATTTTGTTGCAGGTAAGTGTTATTAGGTATACGGGTAAAAGTAAAAGGTAAGGTAATCTAGAAGACCTCCACATAATATTCACGTAACAGAGACAGCATACCGCTTCATAACTTCAAATTGCCGATTATTGCCCACGATTCGTGACAATAGATTCAGCTAATGCCCGCTACAAAGCGCAACGACACAACTGCACAGTTCGTCACAGTAGACATATTCAGTACTTCGTTTGCATGGACCTAGTAGTGGAAACTCTGATTGTAGTACTGTATATATACGTCTGCTGTGACCTTGAACTGTGTAGCGGGTTTTACTTTTTTTTGACATAAGCATTAATATGGACGTAATGTTATTAAACTTTAGAACGTTAGTTTTTCATAACAAAACCGGACCAGTGGTTCCGTACAAAACGGCAAAAAAACACGTTTGTTGTATTATTATGTTTTTTTATGTTTTTTGTAGGTATTTTTTGTTATAACGGCAACAGAAATACATAATCTGTGACAATTTCAACTATCAGGGTTTATGACAGACAGACAGACGGACGGACGGACAGCGCAGTTAATAATTAGGGTCCCGTGTTTACCCTTTGAGTACTAAATCCTAAAAAAGACGTAAAAATTATAACCATTAATTTTTCGTACCATAAGCTTACTTTTATCACGCTGCCACAATGCCGTCTCGTGCTTTTACATACGGTAACAAGGCCAATGAAATGTAAAATTACGTACTTTTAAATGCGTGCGAATCTAGCTAAGAATGTCGCGGCTGTACAAACAAAACGGGGCGGAATTGCGAGCAAATATCAGCGGGACGATCGGTGGAATTAGATTTACGAGTGTGGAATTTTTCGGGAGAGATCGGGAGAGCTGAGGGAGAGTTTTGGATCAGTTTCGGCCGCCATCTTACCCCCGCATTATCATATAAATGCGCCAGTGAATATGGAACTCACCTGCGTGGGGTGGATCTATGTATTTAATATCCACGCCAAACGATACACACAAATATTTCGTTAATGGAACTCTGAACGCTATAATATCCTGCTACTATTTTTATAAATGTGATAGTTTGCGCGGGTGGATGTATGGATGTACGGATGGACGTTTGTTACTCTTTCACGCAAAAACTATTATATATTTTGATGAAATTCGGTATGGCAGTAATTATTGGTAATTTAGGCTCTGGGCTTATTTATTGGTCATAGGCACTCCCCATAGCTACAATAATGGACGGATTCTATCCAAAAAATCACGAGAGCAAATAATTTTGGTAAACAAAGAACATATCAGTCAAAATTGGGTCAAAAAGAATATAATCCTAAATGTAATTTTTCGTTACACTGTAATTTGAAATTAATTAGCAATTTCGCTTTGTCGGATTATCTGACTCATAAGTCGAAAACATTGAGTGCACCGCCCTGACCGGCAATTTTTATTTGAATTTGACAGATTGGTGAAGTAAATGATTTTGACGTGATAACATCTTATAAACCGATAAACGCCGGTTGCACGTGCGAAAAATTGTCACGTTCTGCCTGAGTCACGTTCCTCCTGATTGTCACGTTTCGCCTGATTGTCACGTTCCGCCTGATGGTCACGTTCCGCCTGATTGTCACGTTCCGACTTAGCCGAACGTGCAAGCGAGAATGCGGAATAAGTGAGAGGCACGATCGGCCTAAGCTTTCGGCTTGAGATGACGTTATCACATAAAATTATCGTCCGTAAACCGACTTAACAGACAACCATTTTTTCATTAGTCTGGTGAACCCAACTATACACGAATTGCATTTCTGGGGCCGAGCAGGAACATTTAACAGCGGCGTAAACGTAACGTTAACGAATGAAATTGGTATGGGGACACAGGGGCTCATGATTTTGACTAATTTTCATACAATTCTTCAATAATTCGATAACGTTACGTTTACACCGCTGTCAAATGTTCCTGCTGGGCCCCCTGGTCTTTCGGTTCGGTGAACTTTCGTCTTGCTCCCAAAATCATGAACCGCAAATCCGACATAATACTCTCAGAATGAACGTCAAAACAATTATTGTAATGAACTGTAAAAACGTCAAGACCGGTATTACCATATGACGTAAGTACCAGTTTCCCTCCCTCTAGTCCCATGGGAGAGGGAAGCCTAACTGTCCCTCACCAGTCCCTCACGAGTCCCTCAGCTACCCCCTGGTCCCCCAAGACGATTTAGGTAAAGATATTTGTATTATCGCAATATTAGACAATGGTAAATGTTGGAAATGGCTGTGGACGGTTTATGCCTTATGGAAAAATACTTTGCAATAGGCATTGCAAAGTATTTTTCCCTAGTACTAGGTTTAATGTTTATAATGTTTAGAAATATTCTTTTTCACGCTGTTTTTAATAAATAGATAATGTGTGATGATAACGCTCTCTGTGGCTCAGTGGTTGAGCGTGTTCGTGCTCAACTCGACGCGGCGGTCGTGGGTGATTCTAATCCCGCCAATGAAAGAAAATGTTTGTCTGCGCTCCTGGGTCATGGACGTGTATTTGTATAATTTAATTAAAAGTCTTAAATATAATATGTAAAATCTAAAAGTATTAAATATACTTCCCGTTGTCTGGTCCCCGTAACACAAGTTCTTCGGGTACTCAGCACGGGGCCAGATTGGCGTGTTATGAAGCGTCCATGACATTGTTATTACATTATTATTACTTTACTAGCTATTTCTCGCGGCTTCGTCCGCGTAAATATACTATCAAGTATCCTGCGGGAATACTGTATTTTACCGGCCCATTCGTAGCCTATGTTTCAATCCAGAGCCTAAACTACTACTATACCAAATTTCAATAAAATTCGTTCAGTAGTGTTTGCGCGGGTAACAAACATGCATCCATCCATTCATCCGTCCTTACAAACTTTCACATTTATAATATGAAGTAGGAAGTTGGATTTTTTAAATAGGAGATGAACACACATTGTCTAATTAAATGATTATACCCAAACTATTGATGTCCGCGATTTCATATGGCACGTAAAAGAGAATCTCACGGAACCGAACATTTTGCCGCGATGAACAAGCTTAGCCTATGTCCTTCCCCATGGCCTACTTGACACTCTCTCTATTTTCAGTGCTCTGAATTTGCCCCGGCCTCCCGGACATAGACTTAACAATTTCAATAACACTAGACGCAAGACTTGGCCCCGTATAAGTTATCTAGACACAAAACCTGGGATTACGCTCATAAATCAAATCCGTATAATGTCTACAAAGCTGCGGCAAAATATGACAAAACCCATAACTTTCCCTACGCAGTCGGGTATTCATAACAACATGACTTGGCTATAGGATAGGTGGTGGGGGTGAAATGATTTGCCAAAGTTATTCATACCGGAAAAATGATTTTTAATGTTTTTTTTTTTGCTAAATTAATGTTGTAGATTTTTTAAATGATGAACACATAAGTACTCGTAATTGACTGAAATATTAAAGGTTTCAGTAAAATTTGAGAAAGTCAAAAAATATTAAAATGCACTATAAAATAAAAAAATATTAAAATATACTACATTAGGATTAATAATAAAATAGTTTACAATTATACTATGAATCTTTTTTAACATAAAAAATTAATATCAATTGCTACGATTTCTACGTATCATGAAACTCTTTATCCTTGTATTGATTTAGGAGTAATATGACGCCCTTATTGTCCACGTCATAACATACTAACAACGCCTCACACTCCTGGACTATTGTCCGATGCCCTTGTACTTTGTAAAATATAGCCTTAGTTGAATAATATAGCCCACGTTGAATATTATACCCCACATTAAATATATTCAATGTGGGGTACAATATTCAATATAATACCCCATGTTGAATATTACCCCTTAGCCTAAGTTGGCGCCCGCGGGTCAACTTATTAAATAATCTACTTGTGCCACTCTATTGTGATAACTTTTAATGAATGGGCAAGGATATAGGCTTTGTTATGTAGCCTATGTGTATGTGAAGGCAATTGCCAACAAAACGAACAATTAGTTGAGGTTAGGGTGGGTGTATGAAAAGGGCAATGTGTTTTATTGCTATTTGTTGAGTTTTGTTTTGACTTGGTAATTATTTTCCGGGTAGCGATTTAGCGAATGAGGCAGGTAAATACTTTTTAAAATGTTATTATAATACTTAAATATATATCACTATTACATTTGTTCAACTTTACAACTTGTTCAATAAACTATGTAGGTAATAAATAAAAATCAATTCAAATATATGTAAAAACGTTTCAAATTTCAAAAACAAAGTGTTAGAACTTTCTGTGAAACCGCTGCCCATGTTCATTAATAATTTATAGTGGGAATTATTGAATGTTTAACGAAGCAAGAAATAGATCTGTAACCGTTTTCTGAGACACAGCTGCACAATTTTCCGACTCATCGGTTGATTAATTAATCATCTGCTAATGTACAAGTATGATCGGCGATTGTGGTAACTGCCTCCCCCACCTTTGTTTGGATTTTTTGCTCAACTAGCTTTTGAGCGCGAATTCCTCCGCGTGGGCGCTAATTGCACCCCCGTGGGTGATGAATTTCGAAAAATCCTTTTTTAACGGATGTCTGCCTCATAATGAATAGAGTTTGGAGTTCATTTAATTTGTTATATTATAATTCCCATTAGATAGTTACAATAAGTCGCAGATAATATCTGCTTACATACTTACTTTTATTATTCATGTAATCATTTTATCAGTTTATTATATAAATCATTAACCGAAAATAAAATATGTTATGTATACTTTTTTTTGGTTGCAGTCTAGACTCTAGTCTACTTTAACTTATCATGTAATGACCATAACCTGTTTGTGTACTAAATATAAAGAAACTGGCATTATTTGCCCGCGGCCTCGCCCGCGTGATCTTAGGTTTTAAACTTTCATCCCCTATTTTGCCCATGAATATGGCCATTGCCCATAAAACTAGGGGCTGAATTTTAGAAAACGCCGAAATTCGTAACTCATTATTTTTTCCGTGCTCAATTCATACGAAATTTCATGCAAATATGTGCAAGGAATAAAAAAGTTTCATACAAACTTTAATCTCCTATTTTACCCTCTTGGGGGGTTGAATTTTAAAAAATTCTTCCTTAGTGGATGCCTACGTTACATGAGAAATACGTGTGCAATATTATAAATTTCTAGCTTTGAGGGTTTGGCCTGTGCGTTGATACATCAGTCAATCAGCTTTGACTCTGTTGTTGATATTTCACTATACAAACTTTAGACCCGCATTTCCCTTTAATGGACAAATTAAAAAAAAACTAAAGAGTATTTATTCAATTATTCGTATTGATTATCTCGGATATTAAATTTTAATTTTTCAAAATCAAATATAAATTAAAAGTACTTTCCAAATTTCACATTTCTACCGTTAGCGGTAACGCCTGTGCGTGCATCTATCCCTATAGCGTTCATCCCAAATAGTATTATTATAATATTTGTAAGGTTACTTAGCCTGATTTCTTATAGCTTAACGCCCGAAATTAATTTAACGTATCTAAAATCTTAGATTATCAAACAAAAATTGACGTAAATTGACGTGAAGTTAATCCTAGGATCGTTGAAATGTATTGAAATCTTGATCTCAGATAGCCAAAAATGCGATTAAGATTGATTATATTAATTTCGGGCGTTAGAGACACAAAATTAAAATGTCATTGTGTAACAAACACCCAAACATTTCTATTTATTACAAAAAGATTTGCTTGTTTAATTGTAAATATAACTAAAATTAAACAATTACCTGCTACCTCTCCAGCAAAACGGATGTGTATAATCAGGCTCTATTATACACGTCCGTTTTGCAAGAGCTTTCACAAAAGCTTTTGAAGTATAATGTGAAATGGCAACCTGTACATTGTAGGTATGAAGGGAACCTTTTAGCTGGCCGTGGGGTAGGCGTTTTATAATTGACCCTTTAAATATGACGTTTTGGTTAATTATTAAAAAGTCATAATTTGGCTTTTAATTTTAGCGATTTGTTTAATATTTAATAAGATAAGATTACATTTGGAATTTTAACAATTTATTCAAGATGTTGTTTAAATATGCAGAATGTATGTAGCTAACCACTACTCGTTGAAAGTGTACAAACAATTATTACCTAAAAGTACAGGTCAGTGGCTTAGAGCTTGGCTCTCGACTCGGAGGTCGTGGGTTCGATTCCCGGATTGTAACAGCAAAAAATGTTGTTTTCAAGTTTGATTAGTACAATGCAGGCTGATCACCTGATTGTCTGACAAGAAAGATGATTTGTTCGGCGGGATTCGAACTCACGACTCCCGGCTTGAGCACCAACGCGCTGAACCACTGAGCCACAGAGGACGTCATATAATAATATTATGATTTTTAAGTATGAAGTTTATAAGGGTTACTATGCCTGTTAATAGAAAAAAATCAAAATGTTATGACAGATTGACAAACATTAACGTGTAAATTGTATCTATCAAACACACAGTTGATACTAATTTAAATTAGTTTGTGTTGTTGTCAATTTTTATTAATATTGTGTATTTCTAAGCATTATAAAAAAATAGCTTTCTGCACAACTTTAATAAACTTTAACTGTGCCAAATATCCACACACCTCAGTTCGCACAATTCTCTTAAAAATGTACTGAAAGGTTTTTCTTCACGTCACAAATATATAATAATATAATATGACGTTTATTGCGCACACAACCTTCAGTACACTAGAGCAATCTCTCTTCCTTTACACTCATAATCCAGTGGAACGGAAGAGCGACACAACTGGTGAGAGATCAGGCGCAGGACCGATTTTTTACATGCCCATCCGACGCATGGATCATCATTATTGTCAGACAATCAGGGATCAGCTTGCATTGTCCTAACCAAACTTGGAAACAACATTTTTTGTTGTTGCAATGCGGGAATCGAACCCACGACCTCCGAGTCGAGAGCCAAGCTCTTACCACTAGACCACGGAGGCTGTTATAGCTAGGCATTGCTAATAAAGTAGCAGCAACACAGAGTAGAAAATAATATATATACTAAATATAACAAGTACGTAAAGAGAAACATTTTTAATAGACCGACCCAAATTTAAAATGTTGACGTCCCCTTCAACGGCCCACCACACAATCATGGACCGTTTGCTTGTAGTAGTGCAATTAAATTGAAAGCTAACTATTTAGCTGTTTATCTGTTCCCCTTTAATCTGTAGCAGCAACGAGGGTCAGTCACCACAATGGCCCAAAAGGTAAATATTCCCAGGATACGAACACGTCATCCCCGTATTTTCCTCAATGGGTTAAAAATCGCCAAAACGGGATTCGAACCCGTGATCTCCCATATCTATGTCTATACAAATAAATAAGATTGAAGTGTCTGTTTGTATTTTTAAATACACAGCTTTGAATTAAATGTATATGAAAGTGAATACGGTACAATTGAATATAAATTATTAAATTTTTTGTCTGTCCGTCTGTCTATTTGATCCGGCTAATCTCTGAAACGGCCGATTTTCACGGGACTTTCATTAGCAGATAGCCGACGTTATAAAAAGTAACTTAGACCACTTTTATTTTTGCGTTTCGTTTCCGTTATTTCTACGCAAACAAAGTTGGCAAAGGCCCCGGCTAGTTTTCAATATTATGTTCGAATATATTGGAGTAGTACTCAACGCTGTTTCGCCGTACAACCATACAAATACTGTAACTATATTACTCCATACAACCCCATACAACCGCGGTAGGTAGACATCAATCGCTTTAGACAACGCGCTGACTGGATGCTGGACGTAGATCAGCTAGCGTGTAGCGAGTTTAGGTCGTTAAATGATAGGCTATTAGTATCCTATTCCTATGGATGTATGGATGCTTGTTACTCTTTTACGCAAAAACTACTGAACGGATTTCGATAAAATTTGGTATGGTAGTAGTTTAGGTTCTGAATTAAAACATAGGATATACTTATATCCCGAAAAAGAACAGTATTCCCTTAGGAGACCCGATACTATATGTTTGCGGGCGGAGCCGCTGGAAAAAGCTAGTAAAATAATATATATTCAAAAAATTGAAGTAACCCCGAAATGTCAAGCAGTGAGCGAGCTAATGATGTTAAAAAAACTATATACAAACCGTTTTGGCGCTATAACCACGCCACGGACACACACACACACACAGACACACAGGCAGATACGTCAAACTCTGTTTTCGCCGGGGGTTAAAAATGAAAGGTTTGACCCGTATTCAAGATTTTTAACCCGCGACCTTGGTAACCTCGTTCAAGGACGTGATTTTGAAATGATTGAAAATTTATAGTATATACCAGCCTTACATTATTCTTAGCAAACGGCGCATCAATCAAATTACACACACAACCAGTATCCGCTGCACTCTCTACTCCGCTACTCTCTGCCGTCCGAGGGGCGAGGCGGCGCACCTGCGCGGGCTCGTATTGATTATTCGGTGGCGCTTACTTTTGCCAGTGTTTTAATGCATGCTATGAAATGGTTTTATTGCCGGCTGCCGGTGCCCCCGAGCAGTGTAAACATTTCAATCAATAAACACGCTCACTTCCTTGAGCGAATGGAGATGGAATAAGCAATTTCGCTCCGTCTCCGAGCGACCGAGCGGGCGATTATTAAGAGCGAGTCTTTAACCGCGTCTCGAAGCGTGCAAGCATAATACATTATCCTCGTCAGCTATTCTGTGTAGTATTCTGTGCTAAACTCATTTTTTAATTCTGTTTTTTTTTAATGATATGGACCAGGAAACGAGCCGACGGATCGTTTGATGGTAAACGATTACCGCCGTCCATGGACATAAGTCTCACTCTATCCAGAGGAGTTAGACTTATGTTGCTGGTCGGTCTTGCGTTGCCGGTCCTACAAATCCTCAACGCTCCTTGGGCCTCCGGTGATCTCACTGAATCGACTTTATCTGTGAGGCCGTGGTATCCGTGGAGCCGGCCCATTCGTGTAGAAGCAAGACTCTATCACGTTATGGAATTAAATTATTACTTTTAACTCGAATTGTTGAATGTGAAATGCTTACTAATAAAGTTTATTATCTTATACTTTAAACGAGACAATTATGTATATATATAATCGGTTTTTCAAAAACGGCCATGAAATTTAGTATGCAGGGAGTTTTGGGGGAGATAAATCGTTTAAGCCAGGTCTGATCCCTGGATAATTGCGCATTTTTAAGCCTATATATTTTTTTTCTTTCGTCGCGCAACAATAGATCAATAATTTCGACTCCAGTATGTAAGTCTAACTGGCAGCTTGGATAAAAAATTGGGAATGTGGTGGGTTCGAATCCCGGTCACATAAATATTTTTGGGATTATTTTTATTTTTTTTCTAATTTATCAAAGCTAGGTTATCCAGGTAATATATTATATTATATTATACTATATTTGGTTATTGATACATTCAAAAGCAAAATTAAAAGAAATAAAAATGTGATAATGGCAAATACCTATTTTTCTAAAAAACTAAAAAAAACAACCTATTTTTACTGGACAACGGCGAATCCAAAAGGAAAGGTAGATAATGATTTTGGCAGTCGATGTATATAAATTTTGTATGTTTGTTCCATCGTAATACCTAAAACTGACTACTTAACCGATTTTAATGAATGAGGTGTCCATAGATTCGTAATAATGGCCCGGGTGACAGAGGCGTCATATATAGGCGATAATTTGTGTAGTCGAGTTGTAGTTTTTAGCTTTTGATTATTTGTACTTTCTGCACTTAGCGTAATCTTTGGTTATATTGAAAATACAGTTGATTGGTTGCGCAGGTCGCGCTTTTTGTTTATTTCAATTGTTTTTTTTTAATGGCTTTTATTTGTTTGTAAAATATATTCTACGAGCAATAATATGAAACAACTTTTTATTGAACAATATTTTGGAATGCTCGAATGTTGCAAATGTTAGTTTTTGAAAACTTTGTATTTTGTTAGGTGCCTGATTTTGTTCATGAACTTTGGCCTTTATGATAAGTATAATAATATTATGTGTTAATTACTAATGCAATAAAAATGATAATGTCGATAATAATTAATTACCACGGACTCTACGGAAATTTTACAAAATCAGCCCCCCCCCCCCCCCCCCCCCAACCCCTGATTAAAACAGAGAGGTA
This sequence comes from Phengaris arion, assembly GCA_963565745.1. Taxonomy (NCBI): domain Eukaryota; kingdom Metazoa; phylum Arthropoda; class Insecta; order Lepidoptera; family Lycaenidae; genus Phengaris; species Phengaris arion. The sequence goes on along the minus strand of OY751449.1, from coordinate 16,177,210 downwards.
GCCATACACCATAATACTGCCGATCGTCCAATCGGCATGACACTGGAGGCTTGATCCAATCTGCAGGTCATCCATATACACCAAACACGGTAAGTAGCCCAAGCAGGAACAATTGACACGTTACGTTCGTGACGTTATCGAGTCTCAACTGCGTGGGCGCAGAGAGAGAGAGAATTGTATGAAAATTATGACAGCGCTATGGGTAGCTCTCTTTCGATAACGTTGCGAATACATGAATGTCAATTGTTCCTGCTATCCCCACAGATCTAGCTGATCCAATCGGTCGTGTCATGCCGATTGGACGAAAGGTAATACGGTGTATGACTACCTATATTATACAGATTGGAAGTTATCGACTTTTTCATACCTGAATGAAGGGCACGTTTTCTGTTAGTTTTGTCTTTTTTCAAACGCTCGAGTTTATTTTAATTTAAATATACAGTTTCACGTTCAGAAAAGCTGCTATCATCAACCGATCTCCGCTTTTCAATTTCCAACTACCGGGCTTTGGGAATATAGGATTAGATAGATTTTGATCTCCATTTGCATAAATTGTAAGCCATTGGCTAGATAATAGAAATTATGAAGCTGGGTTATAATATAAATCGAAATGTTTGTATTTGTTGTTGTATTTATATGTCATAATCTTTATTTAGTACTAGCTGTTGCCCGCAGCTCCGCCCGCGTAAACACAGTATCTCTCGGGAACGTTGTACTTTTTCGGGATAAAAAGTAGCCTATGTTTTAATGCAATGTCTAAACTACTACCATACGAATTTAATCGAAATCCGTTCAGTAGTTTTTGCGTGAAAGAGTAACAAACATCCACGCTTTCACATTTATAATATTACTTACTTATTTTCTTACTTATTTTCTTACGTATATCAATTAAAAACATTTATAAGTGTATCATTTAATGAATTTTTTAATTTTATCGACATATCTTCGAAAATTTTAATCATTACGAAATACTTCACTTCAAACTATACAACGTAACCTAAATAGAAATAGAATGACGTCCCCAACTAAATCTGCCATTTTAATGACGTCACAGAATCCGCCATTTTAATGACGTTCGAAATTCAAAACCGAGGATAGCTCGGTCAGTAGTTATCACTCTCGAATATTCTATCGCATAAATTTGCAAAGGCATCGTTAAGATATTTACCCGAATGCAGTGTAAAGGTAAATTCATAATACCGCAGAGTCTAAGCGCCGCGAAGCGAAATTCTGATATTTAACATAGCAAATTCATCCTTATGTCGACAAGGTAAGGCACATAGAGTAAACCAACCAATTTTTGACCCAGAACTGCCAATTGTTGGTTATTGGCTACCCCAATTATTGGATACCCCCTTATCGTATAAAATTCAGATTGCGTATTCGTTTTGATTATGTTTTTATGCTCCTAAATAAGTACTTAATTATGTTTTGGAGTATACTCCTTAAGAATCGATTTTCATATAAGGCCCCCGGTATGAAAAAAATATGATCAGTAACATCTACTGAACGAATGACAGCGTTACGTTTTCGTGCGCAACCTATTCTGCGCACCTGTCACTTTTTTTCACATGGCGCGAATTATTGAACTCAAATCGATCGCTAAAGTTTTTGTTCCTTCTGAGGGACGTGTTTTACTTTTTAGTGTAAACGTCCAGTCGTGCGTCGGAGCTGACACACACTTTTTTTTCTTATTTATTTGTGTGAATAAGTAATATGAAGGGCGGCCAACAGAGAGTTTATAGTTTTATGGTACATACTATAAATCTTTGGGGGCCAATAATTGGGGGGAGGCCAATAATGTCATCTTACCATATTTCTGTAGATATAAAAAGAAATCGCGCGAAGCCGCGCGTCTCTGCACGACTGACGCTTCTTAATAGGGTTCCGATGAAACCTTATGGTTTCGTCATGTCCTTCCGTTCGTCCGCCCGTCTTCGGCTTACCATCCAAACGGTTAGTGATAGAAACATGAAACTTTGCATATCAATGTGTATTTACTACGGCGACAACGTGCTTAAATAAATACCTAAACGTAGTGGGGATGATTTTTTTTCTCGCGTCCACCCCATAGTGTTGGGTATCATTAGATAGGCCTTTCAAAATCATTGAGAGGTTTCTCAGATGATTGTTTGATTTAGTAGTTCTGTTTGCGAGAGATTTATTGTTAAATGCACGCCCTACTTCTGAACGGCCGGCTCGAAGAATCCGAAAAAATCACGGTGGTAGTCCCATGTGATGAACTTTCATTGGAATACTATAACGGCTATAACTTTGTTAATTTAGGAGTTATATATGCCTGTACTTGTATAAAATGCGCTTACTTGGAAAACTTCGCGTATAGTAATAGTATACAAAAATAGCGATATAATAAGTAAACATGTAAAATATTGGTGTAACGGTACGGAACCCGTGGCTGGTTTTTTTTTTTTTTATCTCAGAAGGAATATATTGTGTCTTGTAAACGTAACATATGTGTGAATTTGCTATACCTTAGACGTTTTGAGAACGTTTTGGAGCTCCGTGGCCTAGTGGGTAGACCGTTTGATTCGCACTCGAGAGAGTACAGGCTCGATTCCCAGGTTGTGGCGTGTACCAATGAGACTTTTTCAGATCTGAAGTACATACGGACGCTCTAACGGTGAAGGAGAACATCGTGAGGAAACCTGCACATGGTTGGCCCCAGACGTATTGACCAGTCATTCCTCTCTAGACTAGGTTGAATGTGTTGTGAGAATGCCGTATGTGCTTGGGCAACCATACGACATTTAGAAACCAACTGTCCCAGGAACTATAGGATTTCAAGAGTTGTTACTTCGCTCGAAGAATACTGTATAAATCATCCAATAACGGATGAAAAGGCCTAATTTTTTTTTAGACATTTCCAGAATTTTCATTCGCTACCCTTCGAATCGGCGCTAATATGAATTGACTCTAAGGATAGAATCAGGTCAGCTGGGGCACCAAAGATTTGAAAACGAATGATAGGCTATGACGTAAAGACAGAACAAATCTTCATAAAAGAAAATGTTACGCCATCTTGATTTTACCGTACGTCAAATGTCAAAATGGCCCCATTTAAGTGGGAACAGTTTTTGCCCCAACATGCCAGAATCAGCGGCTTATTGCGTTTTTTTACAGTTGCTATACTGTTAACGTTTTTCCATTCTACTACTAGTATAAATGTAAGAGTTTGTGAGGATGGATGGATGGACGTTTTTCACTCTTTCACGCAAAAACTACTGAACGGATTTTGATTAAATGTGATACGGTAGTAGGTTAAGCTATGGATTAACAAAAGCTAGTAACAAAATGTATATACGACAGAATTTACCTGAGCAAAGGTAAATTCTGTCGTACATAAAATATGTAATTTAATTATAGTCAAACTCATATTTAGATTCAACTAAAGTCTAAGGAATACAGGTAAGATTAAAAGGAAAAAATATTTGTCTAAATACCTTACACGCTTCCCCATGTCTTTGTCGGCATTATTTCTGCTGACGGCGCCCGTGATAAATTGGTTCTGTTTTTACTTTGTTACTATCTTCTGTGTAACAGTCTGTTGAATTGGATGTCTCTTTGATTGGTTTATCTATTGTTTTTTTGGACTTCTGAAAGGGAATAGACGATAAATGAAGGCGGTTAGAAATAGATTTGTTGGTGGTTCTAAAAAAAAAGTCTCAGCGAACGCGTATATTATGCGGTAATCAACGTAACCCGTTCTGTGCTTTGAGCTGCGTTTCAAGAGATCAGTCAGTCACAGTTCTTTTTTCACTAGCTTTTGCCAGCGGCTCCGCCCGCGTAAATACAGTATCCCACGGTAACACTGTACTTTTTCGGGATAAAAAGTAGTGCATGTGTTAAACCAGAGCTTAAACTACTACCGTATCACATTTTATCAAAATCCGTTCAGTAGTTTTTGCGTGAAAGAGTCACAAACATCCATCCAAATATCCATCCATCCATTCTCACAAACTTTCACTATTAATAGTAGTAGGATTCACCACAATTAGATCTACGCTAATCATTGACATTGATATAGTAAATAGAAATATATTTTGTGTGTTTGTTTGTATTGAACAGGCCCTGAAACTACTGGGCCGGTTTTTATGAAAGTTGTCAGAGACATAGAGACCACGGGAAGGACGTAGGCTACTTTTCATGTATGGTTCCTGCGAGATTTCATTTCGCACGCACGAAGTCGCCCTGTTAAAGTAAGTCCTGTTTGTGTAAAATAATTCCCAACTAACCTATACCGAAATTTTCCCAATACCTATCCATCCCCAAAAATTAGGGAAATTTATTGAAAATTCTCCCTGAAAAAAAAAGGCAAATCAACCATTAGTGATCGCATCACGTGCTTCTCGTTTAAGTACCCCCCACCTCCTGGACCCCCTAAGACCCCCTCGCACCCTCAGGGGTACCTAATGTCAAGGAGGGATCACCTCCACTCAATAAAATCGGTCGTTTTGTCTTTACGAATAATAAAATCCCAATAAGTGTTTGTTTCAGTTTTTTAGACGACAATTGTTAAGGCGTCTTTATTTGCTACGGCTTAATGAGGAAATTGTTTTGAGCATAAGCGTGGTGACGCAATACGCCCTTAGCTTTACTTGCCATCGTTTAGAATAATTATGTTTATATAATCAAAAGTTAAAAACTATAACCCGACTACGCAAATTATATAGCCTATGTCACATGGGCCAATATTACGAATTTACAGATACCTCATTCATTAATATCGGATCAGTAGTTTAGGCGCTACGATGGAACAAACATACATACATAAATACGTAGACTGTCAAAATCATTGCCCTTCCTTCTGGCTTGGCCGTAGCCAAGTAATAAAACAGTATCTAATATTTATGATTACTAACCTCTAAAATCAATATGATGATACATTTCGATTCTGGAGCAAGCTTTAGATAGAATAGATAGATGGATGGATGGATAGACGGATGTAGGAACGGACGGACGGACAGATAGAGAGATAGATAGGTAAATAGATAAATTATGTAATGCCCATTAAATTGACTAAAACCAAACTGAATAATTAAGGTATACCGCAGGCATAACTATTCAAATTATTAATATGTAAAAGTAATAAAATTTGGAACAAGATTTCATGTAAAAATGCTTAAAATGTATGGTCTAACTTGTATTTCCTACGAACATATTAAACTTCCTATTTCCGCCGTACACATTTTCCTATTCGTATTAATAAAACCTTCATATAATCGCGAGTTTTATCCCCCGTTCCGAGATATGCTTTCAGATAGTTTCCGGGAGTTTGATTAGATAGTCAATAGAGGGTCCAATTTAGAAGTTTCTGGAACCTGTTCAACTTTGAACTTCACGTCGGCGCGGCGTAACTCGAACGTTAAATATCTAGTTCTAGAAAGCAAAAAAATCTGAGTTTTGATACTTTATAGGATGATTTTGTTTGGTATTTCGTGAGACATTTTTCTAAACGTGAAATTTGTCTGTAAATGATGCTAAAACGTGTAGTAGGGGAGACCTAGTAGCAGATTCTTGTGGTAAATCGAGTGATCGATCGAGATAGTGCCCACTGGTTTCCCGCCTGTCTCTGGTAGCCAAGGTAGGAAAATTAGTTTATTTACTTGGCGCGTTAAAAAAAGCATCAAGTTTTTCGGACATGTCAGATTAAGACTCCCCTATTTTAAGTTATATTAAGTACTTAGCGATTTGAAATTATAAAATATGTTATCTTTACCCATTTACTATGTTTCTTATAATTGTTTTGTTGTTTTTTTCAATAAAGTTAGAAATAAGAATGTGTTTTTGTGTCTTTTGGTTTTTCTACTTGTTACTTATTGGTGGATGTTGTGTTTGTCTATAAAAGATTGTAACACTCAATTGTAAACTTAATCAAGTGTTATATGTACTGAGTAATAGTGTTAACAATTGTTGGTAAACCCCTTTAAATAGCAAAAGAAATAAAAAAATATAAGTATACCTCATAGAAGCTCCAACAAAAGTATTGACGTTTCGAATGTAGGATAACCTAAGAAGGGACTTATCTAAAATTTAAAAATCAAAGCAATATATTTAATTAATTGAACTCCTTGGATATTTTATATTGGACTCGGCTAAAAGGTTTCGTCCGTTTTGTCTACAATCTGATGATAAATAACCTATTACAAAAGCTATTTTCTTTATGACATTAGACGTAAGGCTGTCCCCGGTAATCGCACTACTAAATAAAACACTTTCATAATCTGCTTTTCTTCCTGTCACCTGATATACAAAACCTGCTAGGTCTCTACGACGCTCGAGTAAGTACTAAGTACACAATCAGCATCATGGGCCCCTAACTAGTACCAAAGTTCAAATTCAACTCTCTTTGAAAATGAAATGATGTTTTTGCTTTGATTACTTAAATAAATATATTTTCTTTATTTTTAGGAAGACACTAATTAATATCCTAAGCATACATAATATCAATAACAGATAATATTATTTTTACATCCTATGAAATGTAAATCGCATTATAAATAGCAATTCCTAATATCCACTAATAATGTTCTAGAGCGGAGAACAAAGGTCTAATGAGGACTTACCGTCTTGTCGAAAATGTAGGGCCTCCATCGTTTGAGTATGCGGATTGCGGATGCGTTTGAGGATGAGTGTGCGGACACATGGACATGTATAGTGATCAGCATTAGTCAGAACAAGGCTCAATCATATAGCAAAAATCATCCGAAGCTTTTATATCGGATTCGCTTACGGAAAGATTTTTATTTCGGATATCCCATAGTTTCAGTTACGGTTGCGGAGCTCCATAGCATCCCTGATCGTATACTATCGACAAAGCCACTGTAAAAGTAGGTAGTGCCCATAAATGGTCTACCAATTCCTTCTCCTCCCGTACCAGATACCTGCAGGTCTAAAATGGCCACATTAACTGAATCGTACTATGATACATCGACTTTTGAAGAAAATCCTCGCACTTATAATTCTCCTAATTGACAATAATTAACCAAGTCTTATTATGTATACCATTTTATGCATTTCTATTGATAACTTTAAAAATTTAATTGTTTAAAGTTACTGTAAAAGCTTCTTCCGTCAAAAGTTGATGTTTCATAGTACGATTTAAATAATTTGACAATTTTATACCTGCAGCATACAATATGTGGATATAATTTTTGACTTTTCACAAAGGAGCTGGTTTTTTTCCGTAGTAGAAATAATGTAGTATCTATTTTAGTATTGCGTGTTTTTGAAGTGTATTCATGAATTTTGTACCTATGATTATGCTGAATCTAAAACTTCGAGAATATGTGTGTAAGTATACGATGTCAGATTCCGTTTAGCACTTTTCGACCTTATCACTTGGGAATAGGATTCAAAAGTAATTCACTAGATATATCCGTGACCGTACATAATTTACTTTTGTACCTTTATATCGAATCACCTTATCATTTCCCATTTATTATTTAGACATACACAGTGTATCCGTTTATAAATAAATATAAATGAACTTGCACGTGTTTTATTTTTTCTTTACTATCTCATAAATTTAAATGGGACTGTCCTCAACAACTCCACTACACGGAGACCCTACATTCCAGATTGATTGGCGTACGCGTAATACGATAGAATATGTATTACGGAACATCTTGGGGAAACATTAATTTCCGGCGGCGTAACGAGATCCCGAGAGCTGAGCCCTTTGATACAGCCTATGTGACGGCGCTTAGCCTATGTGCAGACATGTTTCAATTATAAAATGATTTGATATAATTTCGGTAGATAAACTGTGAAAACATCAAATATGTGACGGCGCTTATCCTGTACGACGGTATTCTTGAATTATAAAATTATATGACATTGGTAAATGAACAAATTGTATGCTTTTATACAGCCTGTGACGGTGCTGAGCGATATATATATATATATTGATGATATAGTTACACTATAACATGATGTGATATTTTGACACATGAGTTCACGTACCAAAATGTCACATCATTTTATATTTCACAACAATTGTAAAATCATCAAATAAATGACGACTTGGCTAAGCACATAGGCTTATGTGCCTGCGCGCGGTGCGTTAGTCTGCGTGTTTAGCCGATATGACGCCGATTAGCCTACGTGATATGTTATGCTTCATTTATAAAATTATGTGATGGTTATTTTGGTATTAAGCGTTACGCTGTACGTGCCTCGAAAGATCTACTCGAATGCTGTGGCACTTAGATGTTGGTAAACGGTAGATTCCCTATCTTCTGGTAAGAATGTTAGTTATTTAAATTGTTTGCTGAGATTTATTTTAGTAATTCCGACAAGGATATATATATTTTTTAAATTGAACATAATAATTTTTATTCAATTTAGTTGTTTTCCTGTCTGTAAGCTCATGTTATGTAATGCGTATTCTTTTTCTAGTTTTTGATAGTATATACGATGTAAGGGCATATATGTACTAGTGATGTAACGAATATTAATTTTTACGCATTTGCGAATGCGAATGGAGATGCGAATGTTTGCCATAGATATTCGCAAACACGAATACGAATATTCACTTTTGAAGTACAGCATTCCTTTATTTATAGTTTGATTATTAATTTGGTAAAAAATATTTAAACCGTTAATTATATTAGTATTTTCAGTTTAAGAAGATGATATTTTTTTAAGTATTATATAAGGTTTTTGTAAGAATTATAATATTATACAGCCTAAGGAGGAAAATATATTTGATTATTATTATATCAAGTATAAGTATATTTTGTTTTTGTCTAAAATAAGATTTTATAGAGTTTGTCATTTTTATTTTGTTGATTAATATTCTAGTTTGATAAAAGATAATTATTTTAAGTTTATAATAGTATACAATTTATGTAAAGATTGTTAAAAGTACCTATCTATATCATATAGTTTGATGTATACATACATTATATATTTATTGTTTGGTAAATTCTTATGAAAAGTTGATTATTTACAATACAAAACCAAAATAAAGTATTAAAGTGAAGTCTGGTTACGATTAATATAATAAAAATTGATAATTAAAATTGCGAAACTGCGTAAGTAAATAAGAAGGTTAAGGTTATGCAATAAATATTACAATAAATTAATATTTCTTTGTTTACCTTTCTTATATATTTTTGCGGACGGTCATATTCGCAAAACATTCGCATAAAATTTGCGAATGCGAATACGAGTGTCCAGAAATATGCGAATATTCGCGAACGCGAATATTCGTTACATCACTAGTATGCACTAGCCCAGTCTCTTTCAACTGTAGAACAAAGGCATTGGAAGCCGCAATCTAAACTTATGTGTAGTAGGTACTTAAGTGTGGGGAGAATATCGCTTAAGCGCTTTTCAATGTAAATAGTAATAAGGATCTTAGCTTACAGATTATGGCATCCAAATTGATTTCATACTTTCAAGAAAGAAAGAAGAAAGGTACCTAATAATAATAATTTATGATTGTAATTATATACATTCTATACAAATAAATAAAATTGAAGTGTCTGTTTGTAATATTAAATTAACAGCTTTTCACTAAATGCAGTATATGAAAGTTTATACGGTACTTACAATCCTACTAATATTATAAATGTGAAAGTTTGTGAGGATGGATGGATGGATGGATGTTTGGTACTCTTTCATGCAAAATCTACGGAACGGATTTCGATGAGATTTTGGTATAGTAGTAGTTTAGGCTCTCGATTAAAACGTAGGCTCCTTTTTATCCCGAAAAATCTGTTCCTTTGGGATACTGTGTTTTATTATTATTTGTTCCTGGCTATCGCCACGTCCTGCATGAGCGTATAGACCTGTCGCAGTGTGACATATTCTACGATTTTATAGTTTGTTACAGTGATGAAGCGTGATATCTGCGGATCGGTAAGCCGCGTAAGCTAATATCTATTGTAATTGCACTTAGCGCCATTTATCGGGCGGTATGAATCTTAAAACACGTGTTTCGGCGCAAATTATATCGTTTTGTTTTAGTATTGTATTTAAATATATATATATATATATATATATATATATATATATATATATATATATATATATATATATATATATATATATAAACAGATTTAAGAACTAGTTAAAATATCTAAATTATTATATATATTATAGATAAGTAATATTCATAAGGGAAGCCGATATGATGTCGAGTGAGTTGTACACACGCCACGCTACTGGTATGTCATCAAATCAGTACTATTAACCAGATGTTTTACAGTCCTTTTTCTCTGAGCGTGGTGCAAAGAAATGACAGTGTAAATTATTTGTGCAGATATTAAATAAATTTAAAAAAAAAACTTCCATCCATAAAGGAATGGCGGGGAAAATATTTCTGCTCGACGACAAGAAGGCTTCCCGTACCGGAAGCCAGTGTTGCGGCTTTAAAGATAGTGTACAGTCGGTGGCCTTACATAATTAACCATATTCTCATACCTTTATATAAGGCAAGAGGATATTTAGTGAGGGGTATCGACTGTACGCTACATCATAATTACTTTTGAACTTGCCAAGATTATATTTCACTTTTACAAAGTAAATATAAAATGTATTTAGCAAACTAGGCGGCCGTGCTCTACAGTGTTACTTACGGAATAAAACAAGCAAATAACGTTAATAATTTGAGTAAAAATCATTACAAGATACTTATTGCTTTCATAGGAGAATATTTTGTTCAAAAGCATTTAAAAATCTTGTTCAATATTATGCGTTGAATGCCAGCGACAAATAAAAATATCAGCAATACGAATTACTCGTTTTCTTTACGAGCTCCAAATATACTCGTGGTAAAAACAAACAAAAATAAAACTGGCGTAATTCTCTGGAATCGTCAATATTGAATTATATCAAAAATTGCTGCGGCGAGTCTCGTTTCTTATGCTGAACGTTGAGGCCGGGATTTTGTCGGCTCGGCTCGGCCCCGGGATGTTGCGGGGAAATTGTCTCTGTTTCGCCAAAATTAGGTACACCCTAGGTATTGATTTAATGGATTCGATTTTGATTAATTCATTGTTGCTCAAATTAAATAACTCAAGGGTAATAGGGTCCATTACTTCGCTGTCTGTCTGTCTGTCCGTCCGTCAGTCTGTCACCAGACTATATCTCATATACCGTGATAGCTAGACAGTTGAAATTTTCCCAGATAATGTATTTCTGTTGCCGCTATAAAAGCCGCTATAGAAAGTCATAAGGGACACTAAAGGCAGCCACTCTCTTCTTTGCAAAATGACAAGGACAGCATGTGACCTGAGTCATAAGGGACACTAAAGGAAGGCACTCTCTTCTTTGCAAAATGACAAGGACAGCATGTGTGACCTGAATCATAAGGGACAGTTTATATAAGTCGCGTTTCAGTATTCAGCCCTAAGAAACTTACCTCAAAGGACATTAGGCGTTTTACCCGCTGTTTAAAAAGTGGCGACCACAAACCAAAGTACTTTCAGACTGTACATATTTCATTCACATTTCATAATCCGTAATTATTTTAATTCAGATTCATAGGGAAGTGGAAATTATCAATAAATTGTTAATTATATTTTATATGAATATTCGTTGAAATGAGTTTAAATTTCACAGTATTTACCCCAGGCAGAGGTCCTGCAGATATCCGACCTACGCCCAGATGCGCTTACATTAATTTTATCTTTGGGTAATTTTTCCATAGGGAAAATGCCAATATCCTTTAAAGTTAACATGACAGTTCGAGTACCTATACTGTCGTTACAGTTTCAAAAACAATTATAAACTACAAAGCAATCGAGTTCAATCGAAAACCACAAGGTACTGCAAATGACGTCTATAAATATTAGGTTCCCCCCCACAACATGCGCTCAAAAGACGCGAATGTGGGGACGGCTTTAAAGTTGTAATAACTTTGCGACAGGAAAATTGTAGTTATTGGGCAAGGTGAGTTATTGTAAAGTGCAGGGGCACGATTCTCATGCAATAGAGAAAAGTTCACATTAGTAAAAAACTCCGAAGTTTGAATTTTTTTAAGAACGTAACCAAAGAATTAATAACTTAAAGAATTGTCATTCAAAAGCATTTCACGAATGTCAGCTCGTAACTATATGTGCGTGGGCGGGGGCTGCGTGGTGCGCGTGGTTCACGGGGATAGCCACTGGTCGTTTCGTGCTTTGACATAATTGACAATATTATGATAAAGAAAGATTTGTCTGACGACACATTTGAAATTATTTCATCCAATTTGAATAGAAATTATAGACGTTTCAACGAGAGAGTGGAGTGGAGGAGAATCTAAGAGTGAAGTGCCTAACTCCAGCTCAAAGTTACATTTCACACACGAATTTAACATAATATTTCTAAGTATTTCTCATTTGAAAATTTTCTGCGTTACGATCGCGAGGAACGCGCGGCATCCATCGTCGGACGTCCATAGATGTTATTGAGGGAGGAAATATTTAATAAAAACGATTTTCTTAAGAGCTCCAGCGATTTCACGGTAAATACAACGCGCTTTGTAATTTCAACCTAACTTCCTTGTGATAAAGTTTGATTTTGATTGGAAACGGATTGAAAAATTTGCAGTTACAATCCATAAACGTACATCGAAATTGTAATAACATTACGCCCTTGATTTTTGATTTAATATTCGTTTATTCGTAATTTTTTGTTAAATATTTGTTACTTGTCGATCCTGCTACCTAAATATGTTTTTGAAATGATTCTCTTCTTTAGTAAAAGAAAAATAAATAACTACTTATTTTGAATTAAGTGACTGTTCAGTGTGATAATATAGCAGATCCGAACAGAAATTCGACACAAGAACATAGTTGCGTACAAACCATGTTCCTAATGGCCCTCGGCAATCTTCTTTTTCTTTGGAAATGACAGACAGACATTGAAGTTGAGGTCGCACTTTGCGTATTTTAATATTCAGAAGTCCTAGATTTTCATGGAAGAATGGTCACCATATAAAAATAATTTCCATCTCTGTCACGCACACCTCGCTTTCATGGGCTCATTTGGCGCCAAAACAAAACACATGATTAATACCCCCGCTGACAATATCAACCTATTTTACCTTGATTATGATTGTCAAAGGGCCGCCATTTTGTTCTTGACAAATGCCATCATCACCATATTTTAATCATCGTGTGTTCCCAATTTGAAACTTTCGCATACTAAGTTTTAAATTATTAAAAAACTTTGTGTGAAATTAGTAGGGATTGGTATAAGATTCGAGTGGGAGCGAGCGAGCGTGGGATTCTTTTAATGATTCTTATAAGATTTTTTAGAATTATAATGATCCAAAATTATGTTTCAGGTTTCATGAAATTTGGTTTGATAGGTAAAAAGAAGCCATTTAATTCAATTAGTCCAATATTTCAAAACTAAAGATAGGCTATGACGTACGTTTGACTGAACAATTTTCATACAAAAAAAGTTACGATATCTTGGTTTTCACCATACTTCAAATGTCCAAATGGCCCCAAAAACTCCAAAAGTGAGGTCATTTAAGTGGAGTCAGTTTTTGCCTCAACATGCCTCGTCTATAATATATACGTCTGTGTAATTAGTATATTATATTATAAAGAAGAAATATTTGTTTGTTTGCATTGAATGGGCTTCGAAACTATTGGGCTGATTTTGACTACGCACTAAATAAAGGCTTCTGCCTATCTCTATGTCTGTTTTACCTTGCCAAACGCTGCCTCCTTTAACTCGTACCTTCTAAGGGCCGCAATGAGTAAGACGGGAGGTGTCAGCCCTCACGCGGCCGCGAGGGCCCGGCAAATGGCCTCCTTTGATAATTTATTATTGAAACCTCCGCTTCCATTCCTTCCCTTTGTAATATTGTCTCCACTCGGCTTATGTGTTCCGATGTAATTTGTTAGACATTTTTCTATATTTTTCTCCTCTTCGAAGTATTTATATTTGATGTCATCATTTATTTCGGATGATAATGGAGGTTTTGTGTTATAATCAACAATTCACTGAATATGCTTTACGCCTAATGAGATTTTGAGGGTGTTCGGAGTTTTATATATAATTCTGATTTTTGTTTTAATTGCGTGATTTAAAAAGTTTTACTAATTATCACGTCGTCATTCTGTATAAATATTATCATTTATTTTAGACTGGCGACTCGCCCCAGCTTCGGCTATATTATTATACATATAAACCTTCCTTTTGAACCACTCTATCTATTGGTGATAACTGAATTAAAATCCGTTGAGTAGTTCTTATTTCACGAGGTTGGCTCAAATTGACACAACGAATATTTTCAATTCTATTTAAATTCTTAGTATAAATCAATAGATAAAACTTATATATTATGGCAATACAATTAGGTTTAAGGTATGTAAAAATATAACATTAATACATAGTTACTTTTGATTAAAATATAACCTCACAAAATGAACAAGCAATAGTGGTGTAAAAGCAATAAAACGATATTACTCTTAACGAACATTTTCGTAATAATTTCCTTTGATTAGTAAAAACCCAAAATTCCTCCGAGGCTGTATTCCATAAAGGCGAGCTTACAGGACGGTTGCATTTAATGACTATAGAGAAGGTATAAACGGCAGCCTAATGCCCACCCTGAAAGAAATAAACGTAAAAGTTAATCCTCCGAAAAAGTTTAATGAAAACATCACCTGCGACCCTTCCCTGTATATTTATGATGATTTAGATATACAACTACGCGGCGAAGGTATCGTTAAAGTATTCAAAGAAATAGCACCCGTAATACGTTGGGGGTTAGAGAAATAATTGTGTGTTGATTATGCGGGGTGCATAGGGAGGAAGGATACGCATCCAAAACTCGGAGGGGAGTTTAACAATAAGGCTCGTTTGATAAATTGCGATATTGTTGTTGCCCCAGAAACAGCCAAATAGCAGTGACCCGTGCACCTTTTGCATGGCGTGCGTATTGTTGCCGGACGGCGCCGGCTCCGAGCTCTCTTTATGCTGGTTCTACATACGTGCAAATACTTTCATTGGCTGAATCCTCTTTTTGTAGCTTTTGCTTGTCGGATTGTTTGGAATGCACCGAAGCGATATTATGTCAGTTAATATTTTTTACTTCATCATACAATTGAATGTTTTGTGAAATGAAAAGTCGGTCCCTGAGCTTGTCGTTTTTCGACGATCAAAGTGCTTTTTTTCCGTTATTCTGATGGTTTAATCTTCATAATGGAAACAATACTCGTCAATTTTTGAGTGGGTATTGAAAGGATATTGTGGATGTTGAAGCAAATATTTTTCATATTTTTTGATACAACGTAATCCCAGGGTAATAAAATAGATTTCTAGCTTCTGGTACGAGCGCACTGCGCAGGCGAAAGTGCTTATCTGCTTACTTACATGAAATGGAGTTTTCTTACACTATTTAACTTGAGATAAAATATCCAATCTATACATATAATCAAGGTTGCGAGGTAGGACACATCTATACATAATAAAATAATGGTAGGAAATGGTATTTTTTTTATTAGAAAATTAAAAAAAAAAACTAAACAAAAATTATGTTTATCGTATTTTTATAACAAAAAAGGGATCTAACTGCCTTCAAAAAAAAAACAACCCACTGAAAAGCTTAAAAGGAATTCGATTTATAATTATGCAAAACAATTTTCCGTAATTTTAATTCATTATTTGAAGTCGGTGATTTGCCGTGTGGCACCATCTCTTGATTAATTTAGGAACTAAATTATACTTCTGTATTGGGAGGCATCGGCTTCAAAAACTATTTTTTTTTGAAGTCAGTTAAAAAAACCTTATTTGCTTACTGTTCGGCATCTAAAACGCTGTGATATATTCTATTATTACCAATACTTACAGATGGACTCTCACTAGTTAATTCAACTGTTTCATTATATTTTGGTAACATTGTTTGACCTCCATAATTCCTTATAATATTGAACAGATATTGTTCCCCAAGCTCACTAGCAATTACACTTAATTGGGAATATATTTGCATAAGCAATTTCATGTGCACCCAACCAATACCTACATAAGTACAGTCAAAGAGATAATCTAGTAATTTCAATCCGAACCGTGGTCACTGGCGAGCGCAGTCATTAGTCGCGGTTTCATATCGATAAGTACGGTCTGCAGAGATGCTAATAATAATATTAATAGTAATAAGCCCCCCACATCGATGTCGGTGACGGTAGCCGGTTTAATTGAAAGCAGGCCAGCTACGCCGGAGTTATTTTATAGTGCCCAATTGTGTGCGCTGTACACAAGAGCACTATCTCTTCCTTTATTTTCGAAACCCGGTAGGACGGATGACCGACACGGCTGGTGAGAGATCGGGCGCAGGACCGACTTTTTACATGCATGGATCATCTTTCTAGTCAGACAATCTGGTGATCAGCCTGCATTGTCCCAACTAAACTTGGGAGGCAACATTTTTTGTTGTTCCAACGTGCGAATCGAACCCACGACCTTCGAATCGAGAGCCAAGCTCTAAGCCACTGGGCCACGGAGGCTGTTACTGCTAGATAATTAGAGATGCTAATACGTATGTCGTATAAAAGTTGTTATGGAAGTAAGATGTCAAAAAATTATCATTTTATTGATCAAAATCAGCGCTACTCGCCAGTAATATGAATATTAATATACACAGCGGCCACCTTGGACATTATGCTACCACCTAAGAACAGACAAGGCCTATTGGCTATTAGTTTGATAAAACACTTACGCATGGACAGGTAAATGACTAATTTTTTTGATTCATTATTTGAAAAAAAGTCTTTATGTAACTTCAAACTTACGAGTCCCGTAGAAAACATATATATTTTTGGAATGTATTCCTGTACGTCCGACTTTGCATTTATTCTAAACATGCTTTTATATTGTATTCGAAAACAATGACGCCTGCCCCTTTAGCCAAAATGCTATTGCTGATATTATAAGTTAGAAATCAAAAATGTATGGGATCGACGTATCGCCCGCTGTGTCGCTCAGTGAATGTTACATCAATCCCATACATTTCCAATTTCGAAGATCCTCATTGTAATTAACGATGGCATATTGGCTGAGCCCTCTGTTGTGCTGTCTCTACAGCGGATCGATAAAGTCACATACGAGCATCATAATGTGTTTGACGCGGTTAATTCCGTCGACTGCGGCGCGGGGCGCCCTCTGTGCTTTACATACATAAATTACAACCTCACTAATATTAGTAGTTACCACTAGTGATCGCCGGTCGTAATTCGACCTCTTAGGCTCGAGTTCACCAAAAGTAACTTCACCATTGATTTTGTAACCGGTCGTTTAAATTTTAAACATGACTTTAAACAAGGAGTCATTTTTTCCTGTTACCCATCGCTTTTCTTTCTCTGATTAGTAAATCGAGACAAAACTGGCCGCTTATGAATAAATGAGTGAAAAATGTAATACAACTAAATAAAAATGTAAGGCTACAACATAGAACATTTATGTTTCTGACATTTTGATTTGGTTACGTAAAATTTAACGCTACAAAATGTTAAAGTTATTGTTTATTGTTTATTTTCTTTAAAGAATAATTCGTTTTAACTTGAACGTATATTTACCTTAGACCTTATGTCAATATAGTATAATAAATAATAAAAAATAGTAGATAATTATAGTGAACCAAATTTTGTTTTCTTGTAATAAATATGGATGAGAAGAAAAAGCGAACAACTAATTGTAGCAACAATGAAAAGAGTGTGTTATCTGAACTTGTAATGAAATACAAGAATATAATTGAGAATAAACGGACTGACGCCTCTACAAATTCTCAGAAAGTAGCAAGTTGGATACGACTCGCT
Source organism: Phengaris arion (assembly GCA_963565745.1). Classification (NCBI taxonomy): domain Eukaryota; kingdom Metazoa; phylum Arthropoda; class Insecta; order Lepidoptera; family Lycaenidae; genus Phengaris; species Phengaris arion. The sequence continues at coordinate 16,159,427 of OY751449.1, read as the reverse complement.
GAAGAATTTAACTCAAATTCTAATTTATCTTCCCAATCATCCCAAGAATATGATTTGCACTCGATTTGGATAAGCAAAACCGGGTCTTTAATGAAACTTCATCGTATACTTCACAGAAATTACGGCGACTTTGAAAAATCCGAGGTCTTCTCGTCATCGCTTCTAACTCGTCCAAATACTCAAGCATGTTGAGATTGTAATATCCTTCCATTATAACATTAAAAGGCATAATTTTGTCGCAAATAAACAATATATCTTTACTCTTTTATAAAACTATTAAAGTTAAAGCTACAAAAGTTCTGTCAAATCACTATAATCGACGGTTAAACAAGGGTCTCGGGCTTGGTTAAGATAATCGGCCGGTTAACTTCTACAACCAGTGTTTAGGACGTCGTGAACAGGATTTTTTACAAAAACGGCCGATTATTTATTTAAAAGGTAGACTAAATGTCGGCGAACACGAGCCTTAGAGCCATACGGCGTATTTTAAATGCGCAAATGACGCAATGATTGACAATCGTTTCAAACCAACACCCACTGTTACTATACAGACGCATGGTAGTGTGAGTTATCAATCTGAGGTAGAGTGTATACTGTATATCGTTGTTTTTATTAATTTTATGTATTCCTCCACATAAACTTGAACTGTTCCAAATATCATACTCCTCCGTTGACACAATTCTCGTAAAACTGCACTTATTTGCTTCACGCTTTAAACTATGACGATGATTACTTTCAACTATTGGTTAAACTGCTGGCGTAGTATGATACACATATTGTTGGTGATGTTAAGGCTTCTTCATCATCATCATCACCAACCACTAACGTCCCTGTGCTGGGGCTCGGATTAATCCTCAGTGTGTCCAAGGTTTTATAACCGTACTGCTGTAGTTGACATTTTAAGCTTTCATTTACTAGAAACGACTAAGATAATACATAGCTTCTTTGTCGTGAATAAGCTATAATTTAAATTATATATAGAGTAGCTTTTGCCCGCGGCACCGCCCGCGTAAATACATTATCCCACGTAAGTACTGCACTTTTTCGGGATGAAAAGTAGCCTATGAGTTAATCCAGCGCTTAAGCTGCTACCATACGAAATTTCATCACAACCCGTTCAGTAGTTTAAGCGTGAACGTACACGTAACAAACATCCATCCATCTATCCATCCTCACAAAAATTCACTTAATGTGAATAATAATAAATAATATATTATATAGTTATTGTATAGACACTTACTTGAATATTTTTTGTCTTCTTTTATTTTCCACTCAATTTCGATTTCAATCGAAGTGGAAATTAATACGTACTATATTATAATGAATATCGAGTTTTTGATAATGAAACAAGACACTGTTTAGTAATCGAAAAAATCGGAACCATATTAGACACCCGATATGGAAGTCTCATAAGTGAGCTATCATTGCGGCCACTTTATGTCTTCATAACTTTTTATTCGTTATAATATACTAGCTGTAAATCTCCGCCCGCGTAACTATAATATCCCGTGGGACATTTTAGTTTTTCCGGATAAAAAGTATCCTATGTTTTAACCCACAGCTTAAACTACTACCATACCAAATTTCATCGAAATCCGTTCGGTAGTTTTTGCGTGAAAGAGTAACAAGCATCCATCCTCACAAACTTTCATATTTATAACAGTAGTAGGGTTTCGTGTAAAGGGCGTCACAGACGGCGAAGATACTATAATATTTTATGTTAAGATAAGGCCCCAAAAATAACGTCACATTCTTATGTAATGAAAGAGGATGACCACGAGGCCAAAGAAGTATATTGTCAGTATTAATACTTTTATGACCATTTGGTCATAAAAGTATAATACTGACCCCTATATAAGATTGTCCAAAATTAATTACGGATATTTTGGACATATTATGTACCTAATACTTATAGAAAAACGTTAATGCAGAAAAAATCTTAATTCGACTTTCTAAATTCGAATTTCGACAAAAAATTTACAAAATAAAATAACATTGCGCTCTCTAAGGCGCTGAGGTCATAAACCTCACAGAAAAATGACTTTGCCTAAATAAAATTAATACAATTAGCTGTGTGAGTTCAATGACTTTAACAGCGCGGTAATGAACCGATATATAATGTGCGTTCGCGGAGAACGTAGAACTTCGTACATCGAGTCATCGCTACTTCTCTCTTTCACTAGCGCACTAATAATATATTGATATCGCGTTTACAGAGCAACATATTGGGCTAGTGAAAGGGACAAGTACCTAGCGATGAGTCAATCTACGAAATTCTACATGCTCCGCGACTGCACAATATCCATCGGTATTATACAAGCATAATTATTGATGCGACTCGAGATATATGTCGTTCACTGACGACAAAGCTTTCTCGCGCTAAACAAACCAATCGTCATGATAGGTTTGTTAACAGCACGTGACTTACATCCCGCGTCGCGTCGCTTCTTCGGCAATTGTGCTACGGGGGCAGGTACCATCATTAAATACAATCAATTAAAAAATGCCACCTAATGCCTAGTTACTAAGTAAAAACTAACATCCATCACCCCACCTGCGCAGGAAGTGCGCTCCGCTCGCTGCGCACGCGTCGACATAATGCTACCCATTATGCATATGGCTTTACTGTTTGTTTTTACGATTAATAAACTTTTCTATGGAATCAGGAAGTAAATGGCCCATATGGTGACACAACTTGCTGTCTATTGAAATGAGTTTAGTGTTTATCCTGAGTGCGTTCGACTAGGTAAGGAGGGAGGACACGTTATTCACATAATTTGAGACACACGGCAGACTTTCTTGACAGTATTTCTATGAACTCTTGAATTTTAAAATTGAACCATATGCACAAGCGTCCTAGTACAACTGCGCGAGCAGGAACTTAGTGTATACTGTACCTTAGTAACTAAATTAAAAAATACACTAACAATACAAGTCCGCAAAATAACATCTACACGCAAAAGCGATGCAATAAAAATCACTTCGAGCGTAGTCAAATTAACAGGGAATCTAATTACTGTACGAAGTGACTCCCCGAAAGAAAACGGAGAGTACAATTAAACTTTTCGTAACAAAAATCCATTTGATACTGACGATCAAAGCAAAGATATTAAAACTTCTGTTTGCGCCGTAAGAGGCATCGATTAAGAGAAATGATCAATTAAAACAAGGCTAAACTCAGCCTCAGCTTTGTTAATGGACAACTTTGTATTAATCAAAAGATTGGGGGACAGAGACACCCCCCGCCCTATACCTAGAGGTACTGGAAGTGACATAAACTTATATACATTTACATTGGCCTTGCAAAATAATGTAAAATTTCGTCAGGCTTCTGAAACTAGTGAAAAGATGATAAAAATCGCTATTAAACGTTTCTTATTTTGAAAAAAATATTGACCGCGATATATAGTATAGTATAGTATAGGATATAGTATAGTATAGGATATAGTATAGTATATATAGTATAGTAGATATAGTATAGTATAGGATAGTATATTAAATATACTATCCCACGGGCTATAAATTGTACTTTTCGTAATTAAAAGTAGCCTATATTATGTTAATCCAGAGCTTAAATTACTACCATACCAATAATCGTCAAAACCCGTTCAGTAGTTTTTGCGTGAAAAAGTAATAAACATCCAATCATGCATCCATCCATCCTCACAAACTTTCACAATTAGGAAGAAATCTCTAGCATGCAGGTAATGTGATAAAAGAATGTCAAATATAATATTCTAACGAATAAAAGAAAACTCCACTAATACTAAGTAAAGTAAAGTCAAATCAAATAAAGGTAAATTTGAGAAATCTCTTAAAGAATTTAAAACACAGATTTCTAAATAATAACTAAAGTGTAGTCGTTTTAATAGGTAACATTTGACATTTCATCAAAATTCAACAACGTAACCTTGTAACGGCGGGCATAAATTATTTTTTTTTTTTTGTTTTGTTAGAACTGCACAATTGCTTAACTTTTTTCAATTACGATTACATATTTATTGTAATAATGACCGATACGAGTAATTTTACGATTAGCTTTCTCTAATAAAACATTCTAAACATAATAAACAATTTCTGATCTAAAGAACTGAACGTCGTTACAATATTGCGTCAGTTAACCCTTTTTCTTTTTAAACACTAGGGATGTTACTCTAAACTATAAAAATACAAAAAATAAAAAAGTTAAATTATGTACTTGTCTTATTTTGTTCCTTAAATTTACGAAAGAAAAAATAATAATGCGACAGGGATTCGCCTGATGATTTTTAAAATTCACATATGTTTCAAGTCCGTATCGATTCATTCACTTTAATCGATGTTTTTAAGCAGGTCACCTCACTATAAAGTTAAAACTGACAGACGTCAAATGTTACCTATTATAATGACTCCACTGCAGCACTGAAGCAGTTCAAAGTAATTTTACCACTTACATTTTGTGTACTAAGTGGCATTAGCGAGTCGCGTATACAACTCGACATCATATTGGATATAATTATTATCTGTAATACATAATTTTTAAAGTACAATACTAAAACAAAACAATAATTTGCGCCCAATGCTTCCAAAAACAATAAAAATTAAGTGTCGTTGTTCTGTATTACAGACTACAGTGTGATATAAGCTTATGCGGCTTAGCATTTCGTTGATCCTACGCTTCGCCACTGCTAATTGGCAACTTGCATTTAGATAGTCATCAGATCTAAATTATTACTGCGAATAGGATTCAAAGCATCAGTTCTAGCTATGATACCGCTTCCAGTATTCCAACTATTCACTTAGTTTCCGTTCCAATAAAAGCTACGTATATAATTTGAGTCGTCCGTCGTCGCAGTTGTTGCGATCCGCGAATTTCGGACACTGTCAGTCGATAAATGTTTAGCCGCGGAGAAGTGGGTCACTGTAGTTTTACTGTATATATATACATATATGCTTACGTACAGAGAAACAGCTTTCATAGAACGAATTTTGACGTCCCTTTCAACGGCCCCTAATTTTTCCACACAATTGTGGATATATACGGTGTATATGTTTGTATTAGTGCAATCAAATCGAAAGCTAACTATCCGTATATTTATCTGTTCCTCTTTAATCTGTGGTTTGAACATTCTATTTGTGGAATTCAACTTTGATAGAGAGGAGAGCTGGAATAATTAAGCAGACAATTGCGATTAATTAATTCAGATGGAAAATCTAGCAGACTGATGATATTTAAAAATTCTAAAAGAATGATGAAAGGCTTTAAGAAAATGTAAAATATGACGCAGCTAATATAACTTAGATTTCATAAGTATCGGTTATGATTCCGTAAGCAACTAATTTTGATTATTCAATGGAATAATTAAAAAGTTACTAAAATAATTGGAGTTTACTCCTTAAGAATCGATTTTCATATAAGGTATGAAAAAAATATGAGATGTAAAATCTACTGAACGAATGACCACGTTACGTTTTCGTGCGCAACCTATTCTGCGCACCTGTCACTTTTTTTCACATGGCGCGAATTTTTGAACTCAAATCGATCGCTAAATTTTTGTTCCTTCTGAGGGGCGTGTTTTACTTTTTAGAGTAAACTCCAGTCGTGCGTCGGAGCTGACACACACTTTTTTTTTCTTTATTATGTGAAAGTCGTTGCATAAAATCCAAACAGTTCTGTAAAATTAAATAACGATCTGTCTCTTAAAATCCCAAGTAACACCACTTTGCTGTGACATCACTTTTACAGTGCTAACACGACCATTATATTATCTGGAGCTCCCAATCAAAAGTAAAGTGGGTGAATCCCCGCCAAAGACACTAATAATAAAACTTAAAGACCCCACGTAATTACACCCTGAAATACGAGCGCACGAGGAAAAACTGTGTAATGCGGTGAGTGAGGTGACCCAGAATTGGACGTAGGAAATGAGACAGATATGGATCCAGGTAGATTTGGACCTCATCATTTACGCCCAAAATTTATCTAGTAATATAGAACCGATGCAATTATTCATAATTTCCAAAAACAAAAATGTTGGAGACTCTAGTTTAAGTCTGTAGAGAAATAAAAAATAAAAACCAAGGAGACTATAGACCATATAATTATAAATTATACGATATGGATGGGCACGCTTGCGAGGGCAGGTCGCAAAGGCAGCACCCGCCTGTAGACGCTAGCATATAAATGAATAAATAAACATTTATTCGACATTTTTGACATTACACTATACACAATGAGAGAAAAACAGTAAGAACAAAGATATGTAGGTAATTATGTAGGTACTGTAATACACAAACCATCGAAATGGAATCTACTCAGGTTAGTGACCGTAGATACTCCACAGCCCCTGGTATTCTGTGGACCCATATGGTCAGGCGTGAGACAGACTACTCTAGGCACATTTGTATAGTAAATAATATTAATAATCTACATCTGCGATTATTATAATTTAATTATACATAGAAGGAACATGCGCTTGGTGTTTTGGTGTCAATTGAAAACGAGTATCAATCGTGTATGAATGGTGTCTGCCAAAATCGCCGACGAGTTTCGTTTTCGCCAATCAGTTGCCGCCTATCGCCGACGAGTCTCGTTTTCGCCTATCAGTTTCGGCCGTTTCGCCGAAACTTGTGGAATTAACCGTCGGGATAACTCACCGGGATTATCTTTATTTATCTCCCGCCCTCTGAATCTTTGTAATTGCTTTTTTTTATTAATCGCCTAATCGACTGTTTTATTACGTTCCTTTAAACATAAAGAATTTGGTTATGGCTGTGTCTCTCTGCCTAACCGAAGCGTCGATTCTTTGCTGTCTTAAAGTGACTTATTATTATTTATTTCTTTTAAAAGCTTTATATCTGTATTTTCAATAAATTTTGTAGTAATAAAGGCATCTATTATCAATGCCAAAGGCCCTATGTCAGTTAACTAAAAGGGCAGGGCTAGACAACAAAGGAATGAGACAGCGAAATGGCGAAACTTTAAAGTCAAACTTTTAATTGTTTGGAACTATTTAAAATTGGACCTTAAAGGAATTACCTTGACTTGACTTTACACTTCACTCCATTCAAATTGAATTCATTTTGTTTAGGAGTATTTTCGACATCACATATTTTGCGAAGTAAGATTTTTATTCAAGAACCCTGAATGCCTGGTATGTAAAGTCTGTTATTTTTAACTCCTGACACGAAAACAAGGGTATAATTAGGTTTGACATGTCTGTGTATGTGTCTGTCTATGACGTCGTAGCCCCAAATCAATTGGACAGATCTTATGCGGTGTCTTTAATTGAAAGTTTATGTGATCATTTTACTATTTAACCCCTGTAAAAAAAGAGGGTGTATGTCCGTGGCACCGTAGCTACCAAACGGATGAACCGATTTGGATCTTGTTTTTTTTGTTTAAAAGCTGACATGATCGAGAATGTTCTTAGCTATGATTCATTATCATTGGCTCGCTCTCTGCTTGACAATTCGGGGGTTACTTGTTTTTTTTGTTTATTTATATTATACGTTCGTATTAAAGCAATAACATTGCGCGTTAATGTAATTTTGTAAGAAATCTAGTGTACACACCTTTGTTGTACAGTTTTGAGACATCTATCTATCATACTATCAGTTTACCGCCAATATCTCATCCTAGTTAAATGACAATTACACCACCATCAATATCTGGTAACTGCAACGCATTACTGCAAGTGCTAGATCAGTCTAATTGGACCCGACAACGGGGTTAAGATATGGTGTAATTGGTGGAACGACGTGTTTGATAATGGATGGATGGATGATTATAATAAATACCAATCATCCATGCATCATTATGTAAGAGTGTTTGTATCCTAAAACATATAATTATGTAAGAGTACTTGTATCCTACAACAATAACTTTTGACATTATATATTTAGGGTTCCGTACCCAAAGGGTAAAAACGGGCCCCTTTTACCGAGACTTCGCTGTCTGTCTGTCTGTTCGTCCGTCTGTCACCAGACTGTATCTCCTTAACCGTGATTTTGCCGCTACAACAACAAATACTAACAACAAGATTTTACTGTTTTGTACGGAACCGTTCGTGCGCCAGTCCGACTCACACTTGGCCGGTTTTTTATTCCGATTTAAATATTTATTAGCGAAAAATACCTTACTTATGAACTCCGCAAGTTCACATGCACTTGACCGACTTCTGCACTACGTTGCGAGAAAAAGAGTACGTCTACTCATTTTTTCTTATATTTAAATTATGCGCACGCGCCGCGCACACATGAGCTTAGTACGATCATTTCCATATCAGCGCTCGTGCGGGACGGACGCGTGGCGCGCCGCTCGGAGAATTAATTAACATACAATGCCCGCCAAACGTTACATATTAACTAGCAGTAAGCAATTAGAATTTATAAATATTTATTGCGATTATATTATTATGCTTTGCTAATTTCGTTGCGAAAGTTTGATCTCTTAAGTACCTGCGACATAATCGTTCACGCCTAGGAAACTTTGTTTTGTAATCGTAATTACGAATGTTACCAGCCTTCATTCATTCATATGTTTTGGAAGACGAAAATATAGCCTCCATTTTTAAGAAAACAGTTTCCTAAAAAACACTATTCACTTTTTATTACCACACTTCACACTTTTCTTAGATATTGCGTACAAAATAAAACAATTTTTCTCTTAACCTCAGTAAATACTAGACGGCCGTTAGGAGTTTACTTGGACAGTGAGGTGAGCAGATAATTAGGCTCGTTCCGCAAAAACCACACGCAGCGAAACTTCCACCGTACACATGAAGGCAAAAATTTATTCCTTTTATCTATGGACTGCAAAGCACAATATTTATTTTGTAGTTCTTATGCTGCCTACAGTCTCCACCTTACTATCTACAAATTTGCACGAGCAAATTCGTAATCAAATTACACACACTAATTAACGTTTCATTAAGTTCCTACAGAACTAAACTGTAAAGAAATTGTTGATTAATTTTGTTGGTTTGTTTGTATTTAACTATGTACAAAGTACGTATATAGGCTCAGTACTATGTTACATGTAACATGAATACATAGTATTATATCCAAAGACGTGAGGTACCTACTACCTATCAGTGACTCACGGCCGAATACTGAAACGCTAATCAAAATTAAGAGCCCTCCTATTCACAGGCTGTCGCTGTCTCTGCCAGCCCAAATGACAAGGACAGCGTGTGACTTGAGCGTCACTTAATTTAACTATCGTTACAGTATTCGGCCGTCAATTTAGTACGATCATAATATTTTAACATTCATATTATGTTCTGATTTATAATAATTTGTTTGTATTTATTTAGAACTGGTATCTAGTAATTAAGTTCCAAAATCAATAAAAAAATTAAACTCAATTTATACCCATTTATTGTGCCCAGCGGTGTACATATTACCAAGTTTTTTCTCTATCTTACGTTTAGCTGTAACGAGATGAAAGTTGTGTCGAATCCCCTCATTAACGATCTACAGTCAGTTCAGACTTGAGAGTTATATTACCTGTGACAGGACCTTTATGCCGACGACATAAAGATCACTCCCATAAAAACTCCGGGGTAAAATAACTCTGAACGGATATACCGATACGCCCGAGTCTACCGGCAGACTTTTTGCCGTTCAGGCGATTACTAGCTGGAACGCGGGAACCGTACATTTTGCCGCGATAAAAAGTAGCTAATGTCCTTCCCCGTGTCTGTGCCAAATTTCATCAAAATCAGTACAGTACTTTAGGAGCCTATTCAATACAAACAAACAAACTCACGATATAAAAAACTACGTCATAATTAATAATGTGACAAATTCTGAAAATTAACCATGTAGTAACACCCCATCATCCTCTCGGTCAAGTGGAGTTCAAGCATCCTTCGCGGTTTAAACACACGTACCTTTTGCCAGCGGTGAGTCTGACGAGAGGCGACTCGACCTCGCCTCACCTCTGCTTGAGTTAAGCTAAACAAGTTTATACATTGCGACTGGATTTTTTTCCTGGAAAAAGTGACTTAAGGTAGCAATCCGATGTATGAGACGGCGACGCGAGACCACGACCCGCAAACGCGACCAGCAAACCAACGAATCAGGCTCTGGCTACGCCCACCAATCGCGCGACGCGGTCGCTGGGTTTGTTTAGTGCTCCATATAAATTCATATAAAGCAGTGGGTCGCGCGACCCTGCCTCGGTCGCGCGTTGCGGTCGCATAGATCGGAAAGCTACCTTTACAAAAAATATAAAAAATAAATGCCAGCCCCCAGGCATGAAGTTGAAAGAGAAGTATTTAGTATTTATTTGTCCTCTTCTTAAACGAGATTTAACAGAGTTTTTTACAAAACATTAACAATAATTACAATTATCTAATTAATTTACGTTGGAATAAAATAGGTTCGCCGAATAGGCATATCAATACAAATAAATAAAATAGAAGTGTAATTCTTCAAGCTTCACACTAACCCCCTTAGTAATAAAGATATTTATACAGTGAGTAAGGGGGTAAATGCATAATATGATAGTATAATTATAGGGTACCTACACTAAAACATATTTTTTTTACCTTTTTTGTCAGTTTGTACGACTGTCTGTCTGTCTGTTTGTTCCGGCTGATCTCTGAAATGGCTGGACCGATTTTGACTGGACCTTCACCTTTAATGGAGTAATTTGGGCAACTTTTATCTTAGGGTTCCGATTGAAATAAGGGTTCCGTTTCCGGTAGTTCTACGCAAGCGAAGTTGTGGACATCAGCTAGTTCTTTATAAATAAGGCAGCCATTATGTAAGGAAAACAGACCTTTTTATTCGGTCTCATCAACTAAAAGTATGTGAAGCGAGGTAAAGTGGCTGTTTTTTAAAGTTTGCGCAACAAAAATAAAATGTCCCCATCTTGGGGTCAGTTCACGCCGCGATTTCAACTTTCCTACTATTCAGTAAGTTTCTTTAGTGTTATTAGGAGTAAATAATCGTGTACGAAGTTGATAAACTGCCATCGTTGGACAACTCCAGGAAAATAATCACACTTTGTTTTGTTTTTTCATGTCCAAAGTACTCGGTGATTTTTGTACACGTTATTTTAGTTTTTATTACACACTTGCTTTTGCCCGCTGCTCCGCCCGCGTAAATACAGTATCCCACGGGAACATTGCACTGTTTCGGGATGAAAATAGTTTATGTGTTCATCCAGAGCTCAAACTACCGCCATACCCTTGTTTCATCAAAATCCGTTCTGTAGTTTTTGCGTGAAAGAGTAACAAATATCCATCCACACAAATTTCACATTTGTAGTAGCAGGTAAGCAATATTTTTGTACTCTTTTTTACGAAAATAATGTTAACGGAGGATTATAAATTTTGACTCAGTTAAAGTTTATATGGTGGAGGAGCGAGTTGCACTAATATTTTACTATAATAATTATGCTTATAATTATGCTGTTTTATATCGTATATATCGTTTATATCGTAAAAATAGGCTTCTTTAAAAAAATTTGAGACGAATGGATATATTTTAGGTCAGCAAAAAAATATATGTTAATCTTGACCATATTTTTAAGCGGACCTACGTTTTCGAAACACGTTTTCTGTAAATTTTCTCGATAAAAAAATTTCATCAAATAACCATTAAAATAGATATTCTTGGAGTTATAACTGTATTATTTGCGAACAAAAAAGATAAAATTAATCACAGTTTCGTAATAAATAATAAAAGAAAGGGAATTGTCGTTTTTATTTTTCTATTGGAATAAGATATTTGTTCGGATTAATTTATTTCAATGTTAAATAATTCGGACGAGTCGAATGAAACATCGCGTAATGGCGACCTGTCATTCCTTCTCTTACATATTTATGGAATCCGTCAGTACCGGCTTAGGCCTCTTGTTATGGAGACGAATGTCATTTTTTTCCGCTTTTTTCTGCTCAAAAATAATTTGAATTTATTGTTGAAAGTCCGTTCAAAGTTATTTTACCTCGGACTTGACCTTTATGCCGACGATATACGGATCTTAGTTTGTTATCTTTTTTCTTTTGTCGTGTTATACTAATAAGATACGAGTAATTTCGCCATCTGACGTCAGATACCCGATAGTGCAGCTACGTAGGCCAATAGCTTTTTGCGTTGTTGACCAATTGGTATCGGGTTCGAATCCCGGTCAGACAAACTCCTTTTTTTTTAATAAAACTTTTTCTTACTTTTTCTTTAATAATTTTTATTTTGTTTCTCGCAAGAATAGTAGGTATAGTATAGTATATTATAGCGGAAAGCGGTATACGCTAATATACCTAATTATTTATTTTCTTATTAGTTTCTCTAAGTCGTTGTAAAAATTTGTGTACATTTTAAAAAAAGATAAAGAAAAGTATTAAATTGATTGTATTCGATGAAAGTACAAAAACCCTCTTTTTAATATAAGAACCTGGGGGACCGAGCTCTGCTCGGAGTTTTAGTAGAACGATATATATATACATATATATACACACACAGAGATTAGCCGGGACAAACACACAGACTGAAAGACGGACAAAAAAATGTTAACGATTTATATTTTATTGTAAGTACCGATCATACTTTTAAATGCATTAAGTGAAAATAAAAGCTGTTAATTTGAAATTACAAACAGACACTTCAATTTTGTTTATCTGTATAGATATAATATATTATATTATACAAAACAAATAGTTGAACTAAGTATATATAGTGCGCGCGGAAGTAGCTGTTGGCCGCGCCTTAGGTAGGGACAGGGGTGAGCGGCCGGGTTGCTTGCTGCTCGCAGTGTTGCCGCAGCGAAGTCCGGCTCCGTACTGGTAATAACATCAAGCGCTCTTCCGCTTAGTCACAATATGTAACAGTCATAACAGTCACAATGTGTAATTGCAAAATTCTACATTATTGTCAAGGTGATAAGGTCGTTTTTTGTATCATTCTTAATAGTCGTTATTACATTGTGATTTCGAGTGGCAAAAAGTGTCGTGCCTATATTAATCCGTCTAGCCCCAATACAATTCGCAACGCGCCATAAGGAGCTTCGTCCAATAAATAATAAGAATCACAAAAATATTTATCTTACCGGGATTCGATACCACCACATTCCGAATTTACAAACAATGCAAAAATCAAACGTAGGAGGTACTCATACCAAGCTGCTAATCAGACTGAAGTAAGTAAGTCGAAATTATTGATATATTTTTGCACGACGAAAGAAAAAAACATAAGATATAAGAGATACAAGCATATAAGATTGACAATAGAATGAATAATAATATATATAAATATTATTTTGTTTCTTTGTAAAGTGTCATTAATTATATCAATTATTATAATCAATTCTTATCCTAATAAACAAGTCCTTCACCACCTTCGAGTATTAGGAAAATGTATTCAGAAAATTACGTTTATAATTCACGCGTTGTATTAATCGATTTTTTTTATTAAATAATAGAATATTTACAATAAATATGATGTAGCCGAAGAGACTATTCGGTTAAACCACTAACGTCAGAAACTAAAACTAGGTGTTTGAAATTGTAATTTTTTTTGGTGTTAGATAACCGAAGTTTCATGTGGAAGGCTATTGGATATCAAATGTTATTGTGTATTTAGGTTTTTTTTTAAATCAGGCGACAAAATTTAGCTTTGTGTAGAAGTTGCGGGGAAAAGCAAGTTTAGATTTTGTAACCGCTGAAAAATTATGCGAAATATAAAATGTTGAAATGTCGTCTTAGAATGAATCGTCAATTGTACTGTGTAATGTGTATGTTGTAGTGCGTATGTTCCGCAGTACTTCGACCGTTTGTTATAATAATATAATTTTTGCATTTTATTTTTTAAACCATCCATGAAAAAGGCACAAGTTGTATTTATGTCGTAAATATTAGTGCAGATTATAAAAAAATGGTTAACAAAAAAATACGGAGAGCAATAAAGCAAAAATATGAAAATATGTAGTGATATATTATTAGCTATTTCGGGCGGCACGTCCCCCACTCATCTCCTTCACCCCCTCGGATACTTCATAGTTGTCGACTCACCTCGCCTTAAATATAGATACAAAAAAATAATAACAACAACGTTACACTCACTATCTTTAAATGCATATTAATTATAGCTCCCCACACCGATTTCGGTGACGGTGGCCGGTTTCATTGAAGCCGGGTCAGTTACGCAGGAGTAATTTTTGTAGTGTCCGAGTGTGTGCGCAGTACACAAGAGCACTCTCTCTTCCTTCACTCTCGTAACCCAGTGGGACGGATGACCGACACGACTGGCGAGAGATCAGGCGCAGGTCCGACTTTTTACCTGCCCATCCGACGCATGGATCATGTTTCTTCCTGCATTGTTCTAACCAAACTTGGAATCAACATTTTTTGTTGTTCCAATGCGGGAATCGAACCCACGAACCTCCGAGTCCAGGGCCAAGCTTTAACCACTAGACCACGGAGGTAGTTAATACATAATACGTAACTAACAAAAGTAATATAATAATAATATAATAATATAATTAAAAATAATATAATAAATAAATAAATAATATAATAATTAATATAAAACTCATTTGTATAGCAAAGAAATATCGTAAAAGTGGTTAAGTTACCATTAAAAATGTACCATAAAAAAGGTATGTCAGGTGTGGGGTTCGAACCCACGCTCCCTCTCGGGAACCAGAGCTTAAATCTGGCGCCTTAGACCACTCGGCCAACCTGACTCGTACACTGCGAAATAAAATTACGCATCTTTAGTCCGTTCGCATTTGAAGCGAGGCATCAATGCAAACGCCAAAATTGACCAATGACGCTTAAGCCGTGTTCGAATGTACCAATCGAAGTTAACCAGTTTGACCATAGCACTAAAGACTCACTGCAAACTTAACGGAAATGGTCTTTAATATTACCATTAAAATAATAGTATTACAGTCACTATATATTGTACACAGCACAATACGTCATAACTATGTATACAAAGGTTGATGCATTCCTTCAAAAAACGTATACAATATAATATTAGGTAATTATATTATTTTTTAAAATTAATAATAATAATAATAATATAAAAATAATAATATCTATGGACGCTTCAGACCACGTCTGGTGGTCTGAATCTGGCCTCGCGGTAAGTTTGCGAAGAATTTGTGTTACGGTTACCAGACAACGGGAAGTGTGTTTAATACTTTTATACTATACATATATTTAAGATTTTTATTATATTAAAAACAAAATTAATACACATCCATGACCCGGGAACATTGAAAACTTTTATTATTATTATTAAGTCTAAAAAGTACCTAAATGTTTAAAGACTCTTGATATATTATATGTCTAGGTAAAGATAAATGTTTTTGCCAAAATAAGGTACAGTATAACCATGTTGCTAATAGCCCTCAGCATTCTACGTTTTTTTCTATGGTCTAATGACAGTTGTTGTATGAAAAGCGACGATTGCCGAAGGACATTGTTGTCGTGGTAGCACTGCACAATAATATGTTGTGACGTGTCAGCGCGTGATGACGTCGGGTTGCGTGTGTTGTGTTGCGTGTTTAGGGGAGGCGTGGCGAAAAAAAAAACACAAACAAACAACAAAACAGACGGAAACATTTTTATTTCGTCGAGGAAATCGTCAATTTGGATACAAGTGTGTTTGGAGTTGTAAATTGTTTGCATAGCGAATGTGCGAAGAGCACCTGTGTTATTGAATAGTGTAAATATTAAATATTCTAAGGCCCGATTCGACCAAACTTGAAGTTACACGAGTGTAAGTATAATAAGAATAATTTTACTCCTTCAATTTACTCTAGGCTATATCATCGTTTGCGTTTTACCAAGTTACTCGAAGAGCATACTTTGCTCGGTATTATTATTCAATGAATAATGAACGAATGTATAAACCGACAAAAAATCATGTACTATTGTTTGTATTAGAATGACTTGTACGCCATAACAATTTAATTTCGTAGAGTAATACAGTAAAATGACAATATCAAATTATAACACTTCACAATGACATTGATCGTGACAATTGCCAGCCAGCTGTGCGACTATCCACTATTCTCAGTTTAATACTTTACTCCGTCAAAATCGCCCGTGTAAATATTTACTCCCGTGTAATTAATTACCTTATTCTTGGATTAGAAGTTGGAAAAACGCAAAACCAGCTTACTCTTAGATTAGGAAACATTTACACTCGAGTAAAATGTTACTCCAGTTTGGTCGAATCCGCCCTTAGACAGATATAATATAATACCTCTTTGCGTTATGTATTAAATAATAAATGTAATCTGGAACACTGTCCTACCTACATTCTATATCATATCCTACATTCTTCTGATTAATTTCGTTGAGGGTCTCAAGACAAATTTAGCATGTCCCTCGGGCACCCCTGAGATCATATCAAAGGGGTTACCGCTGTCGATCCTGGCTGCACAGGAGTTGCAGTGTTGGGTATGTGTGGTGGGCCAATTGCCCGTAAAAATACCTCTTTACGACTCCTCACTAATATTAAAATATCTCTTCTTCCAGGGCAAGAACAAGCGGGAGCAATCACTACAGGAACTGAGGGAGCACATAAACAGGTACTACGTGCCGCTGGG
This sequence comes from Phengaris arion, assembly GCA_963565745.1. Classification (NCBI taxonomy): domain Eukaryota; kingdom Metazoa; phylum Arthropoda; class Insecta; order Lepidoptera; family Lycaenidae; genus Phengaris; species Phengaris arion. Next base: position 16,142,878 of record OY751449.1, on the reverse strand, counting down.
GAGGCAGTTCATGGTACTGTTCCCCGAGGGTGGCTTCCTGCACAAGAGGAAGGAGATCAGCCACAGGTAACTATAGCCATAGGTGAACTAGAAGGTCTAAAACTACAAAAAACTAGAGGGGATATACCCTTTATTCAAGCTGATAGGGATTAGGCATTAAAAATTAAAGCTACAGGACAGGGATAATAGTGATTCCCTGAGAATGCGACACTCTTTTTATGAATGGCAAGGTAGATCAGGCACAGGTAATGATTGCTATTGGAGTTCAATAATATCTAAAAGTTTCTGTTTAGTTAGTTGCGACACCCTTTTAATCTGAATAAATTTGGAGTTTAGGATCAAAAGATTTGGTATTGAGATATTTAAACCTTTTTTCCTCACAGGTTCGCCGAAAAGAACAATCTTCCAAAACTGGAATATGTTTCTTTACCACGAGCAGGAGCGTTGAAGGTCATCATGGAGGAAGTTGGAAAGAAGGCAGAAGAAACACCTAGTACATCTAAGAGCAAGAAAGGTACAAAACACATACTTTAAATTTACTATTCAAATTATAATAATCATAACACAAAAACGAAAAATAATAAGGCCATGATTTACAACCTATAAGTCTAAAAAGACTTACTTTTTGGAGACAATACTAAAAGTTTCACTTTGAATGGTCAGTTAAATTTTCAGCAAACTAATCATGAACCATAATTGAAACAGCAGCACATCCATTACAGATGACGTCAACCAGAACAACAGAATCATCGACAACAACACGGGCGACAACATCGAATGGGTGCTGGACGTGACCATCGCCTATCCCGACCGCATACCCCTACATCTGCAGGATATTGTGTGCGGTATCCGACCAGCGTGCACCACACACATACATTATAGAATCTTCCCTATTAACGAGGTGAGTTCTACCCAAAAAAGACAGAGGTCTTGTAAACATCGGAGGCGTTCTTGGAGAGTACTTCAATTTTTCATGTCTTAAAAAAAATGTGCATAAAGTATTGGATGTAATAAATAGGATGGAAAAAGCACATAAAACATTGAACTATCCATAAAAACTGAATGCTTTAGTTTAGGTTTGTAACCTGTTGGTCGTGTGTGATAATTGGTTCAATCTTCAAAAATCATATGTGTATGATATCGGCACAATTAATTTATATTTCAATAAAAGTAAAATGAAAGTCTATTTAATTACGAGAGTTGGGGTTCTTTTATTTGATAAGCAATTAATCCATCATCAATTGCAAATCAATTCATGGAAACAACTTTTTAATTATAATATTTACAAATGTCGTAATTACGTTTTATAAAATATGGAATATAGTGTGTTCACTTGCACAGCTGTTTGAGCATTATTGTCAAACATAACACAAGCAGCAGCCACTCAGGCGCACACGATACGGACAGTACATATTTATATAACATACTTTTAGACACGCTACAATTTTTCAGATTCCTCTGGACCTCGAAGGGATGACGCAGTGGTTGTACGACAGATTTATCGAGAAGGAAAAGATGCTAGAACAGTTCTACCGGACGGGACAGTTCCCTACCAAGGGAAACACCCCAAATATACCCCGCAAAGTGAGACAGGATAACCTCAGATACGTGATACTGCATTTATTCTTCATCGCATCCACCTTCCTCCAGATTAAACTATGGTGTGGACTGTGGAGTTACTTATGGTAACGTAAACTTTGAAGATGTGAAGAATTTATTTGATAAGTAGCTTAGGTGAGCATCAAGAAATAATAATTATTAAATAGCTTTTACTAAAAGAATACAGATTAGATTTTGTACTGAACACGAATTTTTATATGGGAATTTCTCGAAATAGAGCTTTGCTTAGCAAATAGATTATTCACACTGCTACTTACGCCAATTTTGTTAAATACTGTTTGTATTTGTTTGATAAATCGAAGAGTATCATCATGAACAAATTAGTTCATAGTTGGGAAAGTTCCCAAATACAACGATAAGTTACCATTATTAATAGAAATCTTTACATAAAATCATACCTTAATCGATTAAGATAGCACTGAACAACTTAATAACATCTTTATAAGTAACACGAATACGATAAGTTACAGATTCGCTAATTAAAAATATCACTTATTCAAATGATAAAAGAAAGCTTTCTTATTAGTAGCTTCGTTATTAGTAGCTGATTATCTAGTTATTATTTTCAATACAACAGTTTACTATATTTGTTAGGTTTATATAAATAGTATTCTACTTACATAATTAGGTTGTACTCTCTCAGGAGCCATTGTAGATTATGATTGTTTTAGAAATGAATATTTCGCTATCAAACATTTACAAACAGTATCTGTCGTCAGTGTCATTTTTATCTCCTTGAAATTAATTGTCACTGTATCAGTGTCCATATTATTTTATAATTAATATAATAATCGAGGTTAGATTATTGCATTGACGTAGCGTATTTAAGGACGTTGCGAAAAATCAACCATGATGCAAAGGAAAAATATGACAGCATTTTAGAGATTTTGTTCAAAGGTTGTCAAGTAAATGATTGTTTAAAGCTGTTTTTCTCCTCTTTTTTGGGGTTTCGATACGTAAAGTAGCGCAAGCCAACCTAACTATACTCCGTTCCGATTTAATGTAACCTGAATGCAAACAAAATAATGAAATTCGACCGAGTATAACCATATTTAACAATGTCTGTTTAATGATTAAGCTTAAATTAATGATTAAGCTTAATTAATATCACGCTTGCCCCGCGTTTAATATTTTACATTTGATTCACGAGATGTTTTGATAGTGTTTACGGCTTGAGCAAGTAATTTAGCTTCGTCGAAGCCTCATACGGACGGACGGTCGGGTTTGAAATCAGGAAGTTGTATTTGGCGACACATCAAGCGGTTTAAGGAAGTGAAAGCAATTTGCTTGCCGTTTTGCTAACCTCGAAACCCCTTTAAATTAGCCTCATACGAAATTTGCTTAATGCAACGTCCGTGGATATTATGGTATGTCAATGGTTTACTGTGAACAATAGTGAGAGTATACGCTGTGGTAGTTGTCTTACGACATCCAGTCAATTGTATATACTAAATACGTGTAGCGTAAGGGCCTATTCACACCGACTTGCACCGCGCCCCACACCGCATGTGCAGTGAACGACTGATGTCATATGAAACTTTTTTTTTTTTGTGTGGTGAAAAAAGTTCAATTTTGAAAAGCTATTTAAAAGTGCAGCGCCGCGTATCGTCGCGGTGTGACCTGGCTCTAAGCGTTGCTTTGCGATTATACCAAATTTTATTCCTGTGACTTTATTTTAGTGCTTTTACCAATTAAATTCCTTTTTTTTTATAATTAGGCAATTTTTTTTATGTCTGCTTTTTCGCCTCAAAGGTTCTATTGGGTTTAATTTACTTCATATTTTTTTACTGATTTCTATATGTAAATTTCTGTTAATAAGGTAAGTTGATTGATATTATAATAACTAGCGTTACCGCCGAATACTCAAATGAAACTTAAGTCACATTCTGTCGAGCAGGGACAGCATGTGATTTAAGGGGCCCCTAACTTTAAGGGACGATTGACAGTTCGGCCGCTACATTCACTAACTTTCTGTCACCTAACAAGTGATTGTCATAATAATATAATAGCGTTTTCAATGTGCTAGGTAGGTTTAGAGGATGATTTACATATAGGTGATAAGGTGGAATTTTCCGCCACATTATGTTACTTTCATAATTTATAGTGCATACAGTTATCGTCTGAAAAAAATGTACATCGACCCTTGAAATATATTCGTTTAGCATCGGCTTTGTAGAAACTCTGTGAAAATTGCCAATGTGACATATTTTGTCAGTATAAGTACATTACAGCCTTAAGGTACGGCCCGACATTATGTCGAGCTGCAGCGGGAAAATCTCTTTTCTAAGATCGATGTGTATTTTTGGTTGGGTCATATACCGTGTATTGTATATTTTGGTATGTACTCAATTGATTTAATAAACACAAGATATCGCACGAACGCTCGAAATGTATCCTGCCTGACCCAAGAGTTCTTATAATGCGAATAAGCAGACTCGGGATTGCGGTCGCGCGCGAGCTACCGTCCTGAAATACGGTAAAAAGTGTAAAAATAATACTATAACCATTTATTTTTGGGAAGTATTCAGTGAATATTTAATATATTAATGTGTTTGTAGCTAAATATGTCTTAAAACTTGATTGAAATGCTATTTAACGTAAAATCAAATGGGCGTCTCGCGAAGGGCGCGACTGTCCCTTTTATTGCCGTGAAGTTGACCGTGTGTATAAGGGAATAGGATATACTATAAATCATACATCAGTGAATTTTTAACCTTATATTGTCAGAATTAAAGTCTGCAATTGTAATACAATTAACTCGGGTCAAAAAAAGGTACGACCTAATCATTGATTACGCGAAATAGAGCTCTATTATGAATCAATAAGGTTTTTAATAATGTCAAATATAATAGTTGGACTATTTTGCTATCTACATGATAGCTTGACGACCTCTGTGGCTCAGTGGTTGAGCGCGCCGATGCTCAAGCCAGAGGTCGCGTTCGAATCCCGTCAAAGGAACAATAATAAAGTTTTCTGTGCTCTTGGGTCATGAGTGTGTATTAAATATGTGTATAACAGTGGGGAAGGCTGGTTCTCCTTCATAGGGAAGCCCCAGCCTGTATAATAGGTAGGTATTTGGATGAGGGTCTCCAAAACCTAAGTGGCAAGTGAAGCCGACAGGAATGGAGTTATAGGAACCGCACGCCACTGGTGTATAATATAATATAATAAAAATCTTAAAGATATGCATAGTATAGAATTATTTCAACATATTTCCGTTGTCTGGTACCCGTAACACAACTTCGAGAACTTAGCACGGGACCAGAGTAACGTAGTGTAAAAATCATCCATACACATTAGGGATTAAGGAGCTTCATAAAGCATATATTTGGGGGATATGTTTTAGGTAAGTATTTGTTGCATATTCTTGTGCATAGTAAATAAATGAGTACATACCAAAATACGCTCGCCTTAAGTGCCTGGGCTTTTATGCAACGGCTGCTGTAAAGTTTACTTTAAGTACAGTTGCGGAAATATATTATTAAGCAGTTTGACCATTTACCGTTTGTTCATATTAAAGTGACACAGTGATGTCATCTGTGGCTTCGCGACGATAACACGACTAACTTCAGAAGTTTGTCGATCTGCTGAACATTCTGGTACTACTTTGTTTTTCTTTATGGTTGTGTGAGTGAGATAGGCATATTTGCTCTCTCGTACGAGTATGTCTGCAAGATACGCGATATCTATATTAATGTTAGGATTTACGTCATTCACATTTTCGCTATTTCACATTTCACATTCACAGTACTTAAAGTATAGTACAATTTTAGTTATCGCTCTAGTTGTAACAGGTTCTGAATATTCCTATTATTTAATGTGCTTTTGATGTATAATTACTTACCTATGTGCTGGTTCTTGTTTTTTCTAGAGTTCTGTTGCTAGACTACTGATGCTAGAGTACTGTTGCTAGAGTGCTGTTGCTAGAGCACTGTTGCCAGAGTTCTAATACTGGGGTTCTGTTGCTAGAGTACTGATGCTAGAGCACTGTTGTTAGAGTGCTGTTGCCAGAGTTCTATTACTAGATTTCTGTTATTAGAGTTAATTTTTGTGTACCTATAGAAATTATTAGGTAATTTCCCCCCGCTCCATTCTCTTTTCTGGAATACAGTCTAGAGTGAGAAAAAAAATCTCTTTATTTACAAACTGTAAAGTCGAAATTACAAAAAAAGCAAAGAACTCTAAACTATCTAGTAGCCAGCCTGTAAAAGTAATTTTTATCATCATTTACTATCACTGGTATTGTGTGAATCGTTATAGAATTGGGAACAATAATAAAAATATCCCAGTCATACAATATTAGGCTGAAGATGTTTGTTACTAACCAGGCCGTGAGGATGCCAAAAATATGTAACATTTTAGTTCGTAGGCGGCGCAGTAGACGGACAAGAAGAACACACATTGACCATTGAACATAGATGGTCGGCTAGTGTCTTTAAATTATGCCGATTATCTCTTGTGCATTCTTTTTGGCCGAGTAGAATAAGTTGTGTCAAAATTTAATGCGATAGTGCTTTTTATAGTTTTTTTTTGATGTAGGTTAGTGTGGTGATCCTGAATAATAATAATAATAGCTACGCAGGAGTTATTTTATAGTGACAAATTGTGTGCGCAGTACACAAGATCACTCTCTCTTCCTTTACTCTCGAAACCCAGTGGGACGGATGACCGACACGACTGGCGAGATATCAGGCGCAGGACCGACTTTTTACATGCCCATCCAACGCATGGATCATCTTTGTTGTCATACAATCGGGTGATCAGCCTGCATTGTCCTAACCCCTAACCAAACTTGGGAACAACATTTTTTGTTGTTCCAACGCGGGAATCGAACCCACAACATCTGAGTCGAGAGCCAAGCTCTAAACTCTACTGGACTGAACCTGAGGCTGTTAATCCTGAATATTGTATTGCAGGAATGGTAGATTGCCCCAATGGGAGATCTCGACCGAACGAGGTATGGTATGGTATGCTCGGTCAGGCCGAATTGGGTTGCTAGTTGGTCCGTCACAGTTTAATGTTGTGATAGAAGGTTGTGATTTTACATACCGACAGTCAATACTATGTGACCATTTTCAAATTATGAGCGACTTCGGTCACATAACTTTTTCTCTGATAAATATACAGTACCTGGTAACCGAGTAACCGAGCTTTGCTCGCAGTTCTGATAAATTTTAAAAAAATAAGAGAATCACCAAAATATTTATTTGACCGGGATTCGAACCCACCACATTCCGAATTTTTGATCAAGGTAAAAATTATACACACACATACCAAACTGCCAGTCGGGCTGACATAATTGAGTCGAAATTATTGATATATTGTGGCACGACGAAAGAAAAACCATATTATATAGCTTGAAAGTGCGCAGTTTTCCAGGGATAGGACCCCAGGGATTTTTCTCCTCCAAAACTCCCTGCATACTAAATTTCCTGTCGTACGTAATACTTGCAACCGTTTTCGAGAAACCGATTATACCTATACAAGATTGTATTGTTTAATGTTTAAGATGATATTAAGGTGTAGGTGTTTATAGTATAGAAACATAATATGATCAGGAATCCGGCGATCCCGTGAAAATTCACGGCTCTGAAAATAGAACGCTGCGCACACTTGTGTGCGCATTTGACCCGACACTTGTGCGTTCGATTTTCAACTCTATTATATATATATATATATATATATATATATATAATAGAGTTGAAAATCGAACACACAAGTGTCGGGTCAAATGTCATATATGACAGATAGCGGGCCTGCCGGATTCTGGACAATATAGTCCCAGCCTAACCCCTGTCAGCGAGCTGATGATGATTAATTATAGTTAAGCACACTCTCGAACACGTCAGCTTTCAAACAAAAAAAACTAAGAACAAAATTGATTCGTCCGTTTGGGAGCTACGATGCCACGGACACAGATAGACACGTTAAACTTATAACCCCCCTATGTTTGCGTCGGGGGTTAAAAACTATATTTTTTTGTAATCCACCGTGGACTTCACAATATTATCATTCCAAGTATCTAATTTTATTTCTCTAGTCACATAAGTTTGGTATCTTGTTTACGAGCACTATCGCATTAGTTTTTGATAAAGAATTGAAAACATTTGGCGACTTTTTGCTTAAATATTGTATACGTTTATAATGATATCATATTGATAAATGTAAAAATATCATGTCTTTTGTCAATTCCAAATATTCTTATTTGCTTAAAATTTTGTGCTAATAAAAGTGTCTATTTGACATACTGTATGAAAATGGGGCTATGTTTATGTGAACATTGAACATTCACGGTGTTATTTCAGTCACTGGTCAAACATTCAGGAGTGAATATACTCTTGAATATAAGCTATATGATCAATTTTCCCACTTGAAAAAAAATCACCTGTTTCCTACAAAAAGGCCATGCCATAGATAGCCATTTCGTAGAAAACAGCTGACTATTTTCAAGTAGGAGAGTTGAAACCATAGTAAATTTGCTTTTATTAAAGAGTATATTCACTTCTGAAAGTTTGGTCTGTGACTGAAAATACACACATTAGAATAGTCTCGGTTCCCTTTGCGTCTGAAAATTTGTGCCTTGATCATAATATTAAAAAATAAACTATTAATAATGTATCGTACAGGCGCGACTAACATAATATATGCAACATTGTCAAGGATATTTTAATAACTCTACCTTCATTATTTATATTATGTTAACCACAAACCGTTTACAAAAATGAAAGAGAACATAATATAGATATTGAATTTTTAAAATTTACATGTTTATGTTAATAAGTAGGTCACGACAGACTTTTCGCAGACTCAAGAACTTTACACAATTTTATATTTTATTTATCCCCAAACAACATAAGAAAATACTAACAGTCAAAAAACTCATCTTCAAAATACAATTTTAAAAACTTTCAGGGTTCCCCGTTCAGCGAAAGATAGAAAATGTAAAACATCGTTACTTGAGTCAAACTATGTAATTTGAAGTTTTTTGCATTGCAGTGGGTCTGAGCTATGGAATTATTGACGGAATATAAGTGACCAGTTCAATTGAAGGTTTCATTACATTCTAGAAGTGGCGTAGTAACAAGAGTTATTTATTATATTGAGGTTATGGAGTTGTCAAAAATATCAACATAATGTAAATTTTTTAGACCTCGATTTCCAGGCTCAGATATGGTTTAATAGATTTTAACTACTACCCAATATTTTGGGTGTGAATAAAATTTTCAATGATTTTATGTTCGATCCATGGCCGTAATATCGAGATTTATACAAAATGACGTGCAGTATATGCCCGGCTCTATACAGGATGTAATATTGTCGCCTAATGTAGGGTTAATTATATTTGGTTTGGATAATACACCTAAGATGGTTAGGACATTGTTTGTCTAATATATTCTATGAAATCTTGCTACGCCATGCAACAGACTAATCAGTATGTAGCTGCATTTATGTGTTTTTTCTTTTTGTGTTTGTGATTTGAGAGACAAGGACACTTCTGCTTTCAAGTTTTCACATAAGTTGTTAATTTTGTTTTAGTTAAGTTTGTTATTAGTTTAGTGGGATGAAGTCCTTAGTGTCAATACTTGGGTTCTTTTGTGTTGCTTTTTTCAATTTGTGTGAACGTGTAAACTTACAGCCCAATCGAATGTAGATGGACAAACATTCTATAATGTTATATAACATTTTTATATTTTATCAATATGCCAACTTAAATCATTTTATGTGGCTCATTACTACATATTTTATAAATACTACTTTGGTTGAAAAAAATACGTCGAAGCGTGTGAACAATTTCAGTGATTTTGATCGAATTTAACTTTAATGTATTTCTTAATTTTTGGATAACATGTCATAATTCGTTTGAACATTTATTTCATGTACCTATGTCCTATGTATAGTAAGCTAAGTGCAAATAACTCCAGTGGAGTTTCCTCACATTTTAGTTTGCCATAATGTTTGTAGTTGTAATATGAAATATCAACTTCACGTATTTTGTAAATATTTTCGAGAACAGGGCTTGTAAAATTAAAGCACATGGTGACACTACATGCGTTGTTTTTATTGAAACCTTGGAAACCTTGGAATGTGAGCTCGATCCGCACTTTTTCTACTTTTTGCTGACGAATTTTTTCCATGATATTTAAGTAAAGGTATCTTATATTTCATCAAAAAAATATATATAATGTAAAGGGCATCACAGACGGCGAAGACGGCGGCGTGACGGTACGTCGAGGCACCCGATGAGGATGAAACTTGCTGGCGTGGTGCGGAGGGGTGGGGAGATGATGATGATATACAGAAGAAGGCGTGGGAATAGTGGAAGCCCCAAAGGGAGATCTCCGACCGAGCGAGGTGGTATGTTCGGTCAGGCCGAAGCCCACTGTAGTGATTTTCAGATGTTGTATATATATCGCCGATTTTAGAAAACTTCGATAGCGCGATTCAGGGTTGTGGTGCCAATTGGTCCGCCACTTATGTTAAGATAAAATATCGCTTGCTCACAGTTTATATAACAGACTGCTAAGACACGATAAATTTTCATATTACGTACTGTATTATGAGATATATCCAGGCATCTTAAGATGAAATATTATAGTATCTTCGCCGTTTGTTACTCCCTTAATACTCGAACAGCCACAAGCGCTAACATATATACGCGCATACTATCAAAGAAATGTAAATCTAACATCAGCTATTTACTGTTTGTTTTGTTTTCGATATGGATACTTTTTCAACAAAAATTTCGACTTTTGTTCACTAACGCATTGTGCTCTTTATATTTCTATTAAGAAATTGGGATGTATATTTACATAAGCCGTCTGCAGCTGAAGATCCATCATATTATGCCTAAAATATCCGTAATTGGTTACGATCAACCTTATATACCTATATATAATGTAGTAAGTACCTTTACAAGGAAAAGTGTGGTCAGTTTAAAGGAATGCTCACAAAATGTCATTAGCAGACTGAAAGGGCCAGGGATTATTCGGCCCTTTCTACAGTCCCTTAGAACCGTGAAATTCAATTACTAGCCCTTATGCCAATAGAAGTTTTGTAGAAAACATTCCATTTTATATATGGAATGTGAAGCTGGCAATAGTTCTTTGTCGTTTGTTTTGGGTTCGATGCTTTTTTTGTGATTGTGATCAGCCTGCATTGTCCTGACCAAACTTGAAAACAAAATTTTTTTTGTGGTTCCAACGTGCAAATCGAACCTCCGAGTCGAGAACCAAGCTCTAAACCACTAGACCACGGAGGCGTGAACTTAACAGAGAAAATGAATGCTTGATGACAAGCGATTATTGCTAGCTACAAGTGCGTTACGGTCGTTCTTAAGCCCTTACAAAGTATGAGGACAATCAAACCACTCAACATTTAATTTCATTACATAACAGGCAGCTGTACATTTGTAGAAGGCAATGTTTTCTCGCAAAAGTTGACAGTTCATCAATTTCTAATAAAACCTAACCAAGAGCATGTAAGGCTGGGGCTATATTGTCCGAAATCTATTTTCGAAGAAATTTCAACTCTATTACATTAGCGCAGAGTTCTATTTTCAGTGCTCTGAATTTTCCCGGGACCTCCGGATTCCGGATCGTATAGTCCCAGCCTTAGGAGATCTATAACTAATAAGTATACAAGATTTCGTCTATTTATATTCATAATTACCGAAGTTATCAAAAGGGAGGACTGACGGGCGATCGGACAGACCGATGTAATGTTTCTTTGTTACTACGGAACCCTAAATAATAAGACCTTCCTGGCGTCACAAACTAGTTTGAACGTTACGAGGGGACACTCAAACACACATGTGTGACCCCACGCTTGAAAAATGGACTGAACACAAAAGAGACAAATTATATAAGGGGCTAATAGCTTTTATGCGAGAATATGCTTTTACTGGCATGACTAATTTTTATTGATATTATTTTGTTCAATCCCAATCCTACCTTTATAATAGTATTATATTAGGTCATTACGTATAAAATTGGCGTTTTGTGAAGGAGGACCATAAAGTCGATTTTTTTTAAACATAATATACTTATTTAATCAAAGTATATACCATTGTTATCTATGCTCTTTTACCATCTCATAGGTAGTTCATTGATTTTTTACTAAAAAAACCATTCGGACAGGAATCAATAAAATCATTGAAGGCGCTTTGGACTGCCCCATCGAAGTTAAATTTTTCCCCTTGCAAGAAGTTATCCAAATTTCGAAAAAAATGGTAAACTGTTGGAACAAGGTGGAGTTCTCACCGGGGAGAACGGTGGAAATGGTCTTAGACATTCCAATGGAAGCAGTGTATGGTCTAGCGTTGTCCTGAAGCAGCAGTGGCCTAAAGCGATTGACCAACCTCGGTTGTTTAGCAGCTAGCTTTTCCATCATGATTTGCAGTTGCTGGCAATAGACATCTGCCGTAATCGTTTGGCCAGATTTAAGATAGCAGTAGTGAACGACACCGGCACTAGTCTACCAAACGCTCACAAGTAACTTTTTTCGAGTTAATTTTCGCTTGGCGCAAGCTTTGGCTGGTTCGCCAGGGTTCAGCCATTGCGATGAGTGTTACCAATTATCGTACAGGATCCACTTTTCATCACAGGTAATGATTCGATTTAAAATCCCGTCATTATTGTGTTGTGTGAGTAATGTAACGCAGCAGTCGACGCGCGTTTGTCGGTTTACTCCACTCAATTCATGAGGTACACCTTTCAAGCTTTTTCACCTTCCAAATTTGCTTCAAGTGGATTAAAACATTTTATCACTAACACCGCAGCCTGCAGCTAACTCGGACGTGGTTTGCGACGGACCCGCTTCCACAATAGCCTTCAATTCTTCATTATCAACTTTGGTCTCCGGCTGTCGGGGCTTGTTCTGCAGGTCGAAATTTCCAGAACGAAAACGTTGGAAGCAAAAGCGCACTGTGTTTTATTTTGCGACACCGCCGACATACACATCATTAATCCTTCGTTCCGTTTCTGCAGCACTAGTGCCACGGTGGAACTCGTACTCGAAATTAATACGATATTTCAAGTTTTTCATTGAACACAAAGAAAAAACCAAAAGAGGAAAAAACAAATGAATTACGGTTTTCGAAACACAAATGCATGAGTAAATAGCGGTATAAGTTTGAAATTGGAATTCCTAAGCAAAGAAGATATATTTGAGATCAAAGTGGCCAGTAAGACAAAACGCAAAATTTCATATGTAAGGACCTAATAAATGTGAAAGTTTGTGAGGATAAATAAATAATTGTTTTTTTGCCAGAGTGAGTGTACAATTTGGTGTTAAATAAAAATAAATTAATAATAATCAAATTTATGATAATTATTAATATATAATTTTAAAATTACATATTTTAATGTAAAAATGGGCAAAATACATAATTAAAAGAGAAAAAAGGAAGAGAACAATACGTCGATGTCAGATAAGATTAATATTTTTTTTTAGAAATAAGTATCCACATAATATTCCTTTGCGTCTTAAAACATTTGTCTAAAAGCCATTCAAAGATAGATGTATGGATGGATGGATGGATGTTTGTTACTTTTTCACGCAGAAACTACTGAATTTTGATGGAATTTGGTATGGTAGTAGTTATAATAGAGAATCTTCGCCGCTGCTAGCTGCCCGCAACGTCGCTTGCGTAGAACTAACGGAAACGGAAACCATTATTTTAAACGGAACCCTAATATAAAAGTAGCCTAAGTTACTCCTTACAACATCATCTATCTCCCAATGAAAGTCTTATGAAAGTCGGTCCAGTCGTTTCAGTGATTAGCCGGCCGGATTACATAGCAAATAGACAAACAAACAGACGGACAGACCAAAATTTAAAAAATATATATAGGTATTCATGTAAGTACCGTATAATATACTATTATAATATAATAATATGCATTGAGTGAAAAGCTGGTAATTTAAAATTACAAAGACACTTCAATTTTATTGATTTGTATAGATCAACATGGCAAAACGTTACTTATGTGTCAACAATCACAGATTGAGGCTTCGAATAGAGTCAATTCACACCGAAACGAAAAGAAACGATACGCGACACAGCGTTGCATTTTTAAGATAGCTATTCAAAATTGAACGTTTCATTGTAAGAGTTCGAATGCCCGCGCCGCGATGCACAGCTCATGGGCAGTGTACGACTGATGCCATATGAAACGTGTAGATTTTTGTGTTGTGAATAAAGTTCAATTTTGACCTATCTTAAAAATGCAACGCCGCGTGTCGTCGCAGTGTGAACTGTCCCTTAGATATTTCAAATCAATATTTGTGCTAGTTCGATCTCACGACCGCAAGCACAAAGTGGTTAGTGACCCCGCATTACTACTAAGACATTGATTAAATATTAACTTTGTTGATAGTAATTGTAAATGTTGGATCTAAGGAAACAATAGTTGTTATTTTAGTTTCGTTCCAATCAACGCCTAATTCACAATTAAGCCCTGAACATTTGACAATTGATTCAGCCCTAAATAAACACGCCGTATTTACTGTTGGATTCCGGCCATTTTCAGAACTTAATCATAGTGTTGTGGGAAGTTAGTGTTTTGATAAACCAGGTTTCATATTACATATAGGAGGTAATCACTCGTATACAGAGCACACGTGGCAGAAGTGGAACCTCATTCATCATATAAAATCCAAAAATACTCTCATCGTGCCTGAAGCACATCACATCAAAGATGAATTTAAAAAATAAAATATTGTACACCTAGCGCCATCTGTGTATTAAGCCGTACTTTAGAAACTTAAGTTGGTATGTAAAAAATTTAAGTAGCTTCCAACAGATTGCGTTATATCTAAAATCGTGTCGTGACGCGACCTTGAAATTACGCTCTCAACTTCGCTTAAAGGGTTTCGCTTCAAAAATCATGTAAAATGTTGTAAAGAATATATTAGGTCCTTATAATATGAAATTGGCGTTTTTTTGTACTGACCACTTTGATCTCAAATATATCATATATAATATAACCAATTAATGGTTAGGAATTCCAATTTCAAACTTGTACCGCTATTTACTCATGCATTTTTGTTTCGAAAACCGAAATTCATTTGTTTTTTTTCTTTTTTTGGTTTATTCTTTACAAAATGGAAAACTTGAAATATCGTATTATTTTCGAGTACGAGTTCCACCGTGGCACCAGTGCTGCAGAAACGGCTTGATGGATTAATGATGTGTATGGCGGTGGTGTCGCAAAGTAAAACACAGTGCGTTTTTGGTTCCGACGTTTTCGTTCTGGAAATTTCGACCTACAGAACAAGCCCTGTGGACGGCCGGAGACCAAAGTTGATAATGAAGAATTGAAGGCTATGGTGGAAGCAAACCTCGTCCGAGTTGGCTGCAGGCTAGCGTGTTAGTGATAAAACTGTCTTAATCCCCTGGAAGCAAATTGGGAAGGTGAAAAAGCTTGAAAGGTGGGTACCTCACGAATTGAGTGCAGCAAACCGACAAACGCGCGTCGACTGCTGCGTTGCATTACTCAACCGGCAAAATAATGAAGGGATTTTAAATCGAATCGTTACCTGTGAGGAAAAGTGGATTCTGTACGATAATCGGTAACGCTCATCGCAATGGCTGAACCCTGGCGAACCAGCCAAAGCCTGCCCCCAGCGAAAATTTTCTCAAAAAAAGTTACTTGTGAGCGTTTGGTAGACTAGAGCCGGTGTCGTACACTACAGCTTTCTTAAATCTGGCCAGACGATTACGGCATATGTTTATTGCCAGCAACTGCAAATCATGATGGAATTCCGCTTCCACAATAGCCTTCAATTCTTCATTATGAACTTTGATCTCCGGCCGTCCAAGGGGCTTGTTCAGCAGGTCGAAATTTCCAGAACAAAAACGTTGGAACCAAAAACGCACTGTGTTGTCTTTTGCGACACCGCCGCCATACACATCATTAATCCTCTCACTACACTCGTACTCGAAAATAATACAATATTTCAAGTTTACCATTTTGTAAACAGAGTGACGCATAGAAAAAACCAAAAGAGGAAAAAACAAATAAATTACGGTTTTCGAAACACAAATGCATGAGTAAATAGCGGTATGAATTTGAAATTAGAATTCTTAACCAGAGAAGATATATTTGAGATAAAAGTGGCCAGTACGACAAAACGCCAATTTCATATGTAAGGACCTAATATATGACCTATGTAGTTGGTTGCAATAAAGAAATTATTGTTATTATTATTAATATACCTTAGTCAAAATATGTGTTGGCCGTTTCGTTACGAGAACTAATTTAACAAAAAAGTAATGAACAGCTAATACATTACATAGACATGGCACAGAGAGATGACAGAAGCACTACGCTGCATTAATATCCAGGCACTAAGCGCAAAATAAAGACTCAATTTCTGCACATAAAGAAAAAATCATATGCCTTTGAAGTAACAGAGAGCAGTATTCATAGAGCTGGTAGAGGCAGGTAAAGGTAGAGATAGCACAGGTAAAGGTAGGGGTAGAAAGGTAGCAGGTAGAGGGTTTATTGGACAGTGCGGAGGAAATTAAGGAGCGCTGCCGGATAACTGAAACAATCACTTTGTTGCAGATCTGTGCTGCGGTTGCACTGCGCTAGTACTTGACTTGTTTTAACTTTGGAAACTCAATAACCACAGCATACTGACATTTCTATGAGGAGGGTAGATATCACAAAAGTTTTATTCCATGCGATGCATGCGATACGTGTTTCGACCGATCCATCGATCCCAATGAAAGAAATATTAAAATAAAATCTTGTCTAAGTATAATTATACATACATAGAATAAAACTTACAAATTAACAGCATTCATTGCTATGCGGATGATAGTACAGGTGATGCTGTATATACCGGCTCCCCCAATATTTCTCGGCTAAATGTCATTGAGAGTCGAAACGAACTTGTGTCTAAAATAGAGAATTCATTGGAGAAAGCCTGTGAATGGGGTAGACGTAACTTAGTCCAATTCAACCCCGCCAAGACACAAGTCTGCGCGTTCACCACTAAAAAGTCACCAATGGTCGTATATCGAGGGCACATCTTTAACCATCTCCCCTAGCATTGAGATAATTGGCGTCAACATATCGAGCGAAGTCCAGTTCCGATATCATCTAGAGGGTAAGGCCAAGTTAGCCTCGAAGAAGCTTGGTGTTCTTAACAGAGCGAGACAGTACTTCAGTCCGGACCAACGCCTACAACTCTACAAGGCGCAGGTTCGGCCTCATATGGAATATTGTTCTCATCTCTGGGCAGGGGTGCCAAAATACCAACTGCTCCCTCTGGATCGTATCCAACGAAGGGCCGCTCGAATTGTCGACTGCCATAGTGTTTCAATCAGCTTGGACCCCTTGGAATTACGCCGAGATGTAGCTTCACTCTGCATCCTCTATCGGTTGTATCACGGGCAGTGCTCTGAGGAATTGTTCGGAATCATACCACCTGCAACTTTTCGCCATCGTCCCACGCGAAAAACATACCATCCTCATCACCTTGATGAGTGGCAGTCTTCCACCGTGCGCTTTTCGCGTAACTTTCTGCCGCGCACTGTAAAACTCTGGAACGAACTGTCACCAGTAGTATTTCCGGACCTATACGACCTGCAAACCTTCAAGAAGAGAGCGTATTCCCTCTTAAAAGGCCGGCAACGCACCTGCAGCTCTTCTGATGTTGCGAGTGTCCATGGGCGACGGTAGTTGCTTACCATCAGGTGACCCGTTTGCTCGTTTGCCCCCTTATTTAATAAAAAAAGAAAAAAAAACGTTTCCTTGTTGTCAAAGTTTTTAACTAACTCATATCAGTACGTAATTTCCAGACTGTTGTGCTATAACCAGTTTAATGTACGTGTATCTTTTGATTTAGTTTAAAAAATAATTTATCTCATGATTTTCAATAAGTACCTTACCTATTTAAGAACTATTAGTAGAGTTTAGCACTCGATAAGTAAAGAAATTCGTGTCGTTGCATATGCAAGTCGAATAAAAAGAATGTACCTTTAAACTAAGTAAAGAACTAAGTACGCTTCGTAGTTATTTCCCTGTATGTCATACCACTAGCTGGCACTATAAACGAGTCATCGCCCCTTAGCCAGCCGTCTCTCGCTGTTATGTCGTCCGCACAAAGATTCACAAAGTCGAACACCTCCTAACACGAAATTGTTACATTGTAAACGTCTGAACAATTTTGATTAAGGTTTATATTAAATTGTTGCTCGTCTGGCTGAGGCTTCTTTTGTAACGTTATTCGGTTTTAAAGAGCAACACTGTTTATATCGTAATAATAATCACACAACTTTTTATACACTTCTCTACTTTATTTGGGTTTATACGATAATTTATATAAAGACGGCCGGTTTCGATTGACACTTGATGATGAGATAATCGAAACCGGTCGTGTTTATAAATAAATTATTGTAAAAACCTAAATAAAGTGGAAAAGTGTACACAAAAGTTGTGTGATATTATTATGAACATGAATTTCCACCAACTACCAACAGTATTCTCAATCAGTTACACTGTTTATATCATCATATTATAGCTTGGAAATAAAGATTTAATACTATGTGATTTCCACATAATCAAAATATTTTATTTGTAACATTTTATATATTTATTACAAATAAAATAAATTATATAATCTACGGACGGTTCCACACCACTCAATCTGGTCCCTTGCTAAGATCTCGAACAACTTGGGTTGCGGGTACCAAACAACGGAAATATAATTTATACTATTAGCTATACACATATTTAAGATTTCTAATAAATTATACACAAAATTGCATACACATCCAGGCCCTAGGAACACAGAAAACTTATTTTGTTACTTAGGCGGGATTCGAACCCGCGACCTGCTTGAGCATCGACTCGCTCAACCATTAAGCACAGAGGATGTCAAATGTTTTGATGAATTATTTGATGAATTAATTATTTCAAATAAATATAACTAAAATAAAGGACATTGAACTATGGTATACTTACTATCCGCGGCGATCTTAGATAAAACTATTCTATAAGCATAATTGCATCTGGATCTAAGAATCAGAATTTCAACGGCATAGGTCGCATGTCCGTAGGAGGTACGGTAAATATATTAACTCATTTCAACGAAAAGATATTCATACAAAATATGATCAACAATATCTCTATACCTCCCCATGGATTTGAATTAAAATAATTATGGGAAATGAAACGCCAATGAAAATTTAACGATCTAATGGTATTTTGGATTCCAATATTTTAAACAGCAGATATAAAACGCCCAACGTAAATTAAAAGGATTATTAAATATGTGATAGATTAAGTACATGGCGAAGACATTAGACAGGAATATACCTAATAGTAGTATAGTTTTAATCTAGATATTCCCTATAGTATAATCAGGAAATCATTGATTGTATGCTTCTAGATTTTATCTCAATAATTCAAGTGTCTATAAGTACCTATATCTGCCAAAAAATCGCCTGACGCCTCCGTAAACCTGATTGAACGTGTCTTAGAGCATGGTTCTTGACTGCGGGGGTTTTGTGCAGGATCCCCGAGTTGGAATACCATAAAATATTTTAGGTTAGAACAATGTAGGCTGATCACCTGATTGTCTGGTAAGAAAGATGATCCATGCGTCGGATGGGCATGAAAAAGTCGCTCCTACGACTGATCTCTCGCCAGTCGTGTCGCTCATCCGTCCCACTGAGCTACGAGAGTAAAGTAAGTGAGAGTGCTCTTGTATTACGCATACACTTGGACACTATAGAAGAAACTCCTGCATAGCTGGACTGGTTTAACGAAACCGGCCACATTCAGTATTATAACAAGAAACTACGTTAAACACTTCATCGATCAGCTCCCCTCTCATTGCCATCCTCATTACCTTCCTTCATTACTCCAGGGTTCCCCTGGGTGCAATGAGATCCATCAGGATCCATTATATGGATGCCAGTGTAATATATTAAACGCGAAGTCTTGTGTGTGTATACGTGCATTAAGTAGATACGTGATTATTTTCAAAGAAATGTACATTGTTTTATGTTACTACATTTTATTATTATTGTAGTGACTAGCAGCAAATATATGTTTAAATATTTCTTATGACGTGCCTGATTCTTACCTCACAATATGTGTGTACTGAGTACAGACCGTTACAGCTCCCATACGGATTTCGATTACATTTTTATAGTGCCCAATTGTGTGCGCAATACACAAGAGCACTCTCTCCTCCTTTACTTTCATAGCCCAGTGGGACGGATGACCGACACGACTGGCGAGAGATCAGGCGCAGGGCCGACTTTTTACATGCCCATCCGATGCATGGATCATCTCTTTTGTCAGACAATCAGATGATCGGACTGCAATGTCCTAACCAGATTCGAAAACAACATTTCTCGTTGTTCCAATGCGGTAATCAAACCCACGACCTTCGGAGTAGAGTAGTAGAGTAGTCTCTAAACCACTGGACCACGAAGGAGCTTTAACAGACCCTCATGATAATAGTAAAAGTGAAGCAAAATAATAAGTTGAATACTTTATACCTAACGGCTTTTACGATGCTAAAATAAAAATAGGCATTTGCTAATGTAAATGGCTGTTTATTCACATAAAAAGTAAAAACAGTCGTTTGTTGGCATGAAACAGTCATTTCCATCCATTTTCAATCCTATTTATCTGCACGGCCGTTACGGTAGAACAATTGGTCGTTTTTCCACTAATCGGCCGGTCCGGCAACTGTCTGGGTGCCGGGAAGCAAAAATGTATAAATATAATGTATGTTTCTTTTAGGGTTCCGTGCCCAAAGGGTAAAAAACGGGACCCTATTACTAAGAATCCGCTGTCCGTGTGTCACCAGGCTGTATATTATGAACCGTGATATTTAGTCTGTTGAAATTTTCACAGACGATGTATTTCTGTTGCCGCTTTAACAAGTACAACTCCCATACAACAAATGTGATTTTTTGCCGTTTTATAGATAATGGTACGACCTTCGTGCGCCAGTACGACTCGCACTTGGCTGATTTTTAAACGCGCCCCGGCAACGGCGCGGCGCAGCAGTGACTCCCACTTGACACAATATGTCACCGGTCGCACCGGCGCCGGGCCGGTTAGTGAAAAAACAGCCTTTGATGAAAAATATTGTCAATGTAGATATTGTCAATTTATTAGGTTATTCCCTAACTGGACCAGAGAGACTGGATGTATCAGAGAGCCAATAATTCTCGTAATCCATACTAATATTTCGAAGGAACTCAGGTTTGACTGCGTTTATTTATCATACCTTAAGCAACACCAGACTTGCCTTTTGACATTTAAATTGTTTATTTTGATTAAAACTCCAGTTCTTTTAATAATATTTATTTATAGGATAAATTTCACAATCCATTTTTCAACATTTAGAATCACTTTTACACTTAAAAAATGAAACTTTACTAAACTTTGAAACTTTAATCAATAATAATGATAAGAAATGTACTGATTCTGACGAGCTATTTTAATAACAATTTTAATAACGAGACGTTGCTCGGACCAACGTCCCCGTGATCTTCCTCCCGAGCACGCTGCACTTCCCCCTTCATAGGGTGGGGCGAATCCCCACTATCCCCACCTTGCGGATTCATGGGTTGACAAGAGTGGTTCGATGAGTAACATTGCACGTGGGCGTGACGAACAACAGCAGGTGCATTAACACCTGCGCCGACAAATATTATAAACAGGAAAAGTTTGTTTGTTTGTTTGCATTGAATAGGCTCCGAAAGTGCTGGTCTGACTTTGATGAAATTTGGTACAGATATAGATTAGACCACGGGAAAGGACATAGGCTACTTTTTATCTCAGCGTAATGTACGGTTCCCGCGGGATTTCCTTTTGCGCCCACGAAGTCGTGGGTAACATCTAGTTATTAATAATGTACAATTCGCAGCTTGGCTTCAGTCTCAAAGTAAAGCGGATGCCCGACGCATACGCACACGCGTCGTAAGCGTGCCAGTGAGACAAAATATATTAAGACTGGAGCCATACTGCGAATTGAACATTTTTAATTACGAGAATTAGCCTTCTTGATGAAATTGCAATTCCGTATCAATTCACTAAGTCGTCATCTGGACACAATATAAATGGCCGTTACTAAAATTAAGAGGTACTCAAGTCAAATGACGTTCTTGTAATTCTGCCAAGTGGAGACAGTGTCACAGCCTGTAGTTTTAATTATTCACAGACGTACGGATTTGGTCCGGAACAGAAAACGGATTTGGTTGCCAACTTAGGGGTTTCTTCCTAAAATTAGGTAAAAAAATTCTTTAGGGGGAGGATTTTTAATGTTCTTTTTAGAGGTTTATATTTCCATGTTCTTAATTAAATTAAGCTATTGATCGATATAACATCAACAAGCGATTTGAAAAGTCAACCTGGAAAAATAATCTTTTGGAAGTACTTATATTTTAATGTAAAAAGGACAGAATAATATAACAGAACATATTTTTTTATTATTTATTTATCAGTTTGTTTAAGTATGGGGAGAAATATTTTTGAGAGTTATAACACTGCACAAAAATCGGAATGCACTGTAAATAGTACTCTGTGCTAATGGAATGGAGCTGAAAATCAAACACACGAGTGTCGCGCTGTCATAATGGTCCGCTCCAAACGAAATCTGTACGTGTGTAAGCAACAATAGTGGACCTAACTTAAAGGTTTAGTTAAATATCATAAACGAGACGACGGATCGCCTGATGGTAAGCGATTACCGCCGCCCATGGACACTCGCAACACCAGAGGAGTTTCACTTGTAACTCCTCTGGTGTCGCGAATTGCGTTCCCAGTCCTTAAAATCCCCAACCCCCCTTGGTCCGCCAGTAACCTCATTCACTCGGCAAAACACACTGAAACGCCGTTTTTTGTCGTGCTGAAGCATGGCTCTCCCACTTTTTAATATTTAAATTAGATTAGATAGATTAGAAACCGTTTATTTCAGGCTACATAGGCCCATATAGTAAATACCTTATAGTGTCATACTAACATACATATTATTACTATATATAATAAACTAACACTAAACACATATCCCCCTTACTAATAAAGATATTTATTTACACAACGGATAACTTAAACAACGTTGCTATCTTTTTCTATCAAGTGACATTTCCAACGTATCAGATAAAGAAAGCAACAGAGTATTGTCTGTGACGTAGAAGTATTCGGGTGTCGTCCTCTAAATCTTCTGTAGACAGCTCCAATCGGCCAGAACTCCTCGAAGGTCGGTGGTGGGTCGGAAGTCTCACCACAAAGGAAGTAAAGTTCACTATATGACGAGATTCCAAACGTTCGACCCTCAAGGCGACCTGCTCGACCGTCGTAGACCAATGCAGCCTGGACACGTACATCTGTGTCGCGGGAGTCTCACACCGCAACAGCTGCTCCTCAGCGAGTCCTCCGGGTGCTGTGCCGCGATGGTTGCGGACGATCGGTTTCGTCTTCTTCCTATCGACTTTGATGAAGCCGTCATCATCGTACGTTCAGTCCTTAAATTAGCCACGATAATTTCTCGTGCTCAGGTAAATAACCTGTATCATTTCTCATTCTTCACATTTGAACAACAGGGACATCTAACTTCACTTAATCATATCAGGGAAAGCGGGAAGCAAATATAAAATATATAATTTTACGCTGAATATTTATGAAGGAAATTACGTGTCCGGAGCAGACGTGACGACGTGACGCGCGTGACAACACGTCAGCGTCAGACATCATTACTGACCCGAAAGTTAGATGAGTTATATTTGGGAGATTTGACATTGTGTTTCCTACATCGAGTCGCGTTTCCACGCGACGCGACGCGAATACACTTCTGTGTATTAGCTAAGTTCGCAAGACAAAAAAAAAATGTACTGAATATTATTATCGTAATATGTTCGACACCTTGGTTCTTGCATATCACCACTACGTTAAGGTGGTTATATCAATGATGAACCTTCTTTATTACGTATTAAACTATACATATCAGAGAGACGCATAAGACACACGTCCACATTAAACATAGCCCCGGCTATCTTAATTAAATATTCTTAGGCATCAAAGTCACTGTCCCGACGCCATATAAAAAAAAGTCACTGTCACTTTGACATTTGACATTATACACTTTTTTTAATTACATGAATGAGCAACAAATAGGTTGGCTTACAGGATTTACACAAAGCCATTATCGTGTACATTTTAAAACCAATAACCATACAACCTTTGACCTGCCTATTCATGTCAACTGTCCACTCCCATTCTCTCAGTTTATAGATGACGTCGGAGTTCGACCCTGGATCTTCAAACACACTATATAGTACCGTAAACCAGTGACGTGAGATTCCTATAACTCCGTTCCTATCGGCCTCACTTACCACTTTTGAAGACCCTCATCCAAATCCCTACCTATTATACAGGCTAGGGCTTCCCTATGAAGAAAAGCTAGCCTTCGCCACTGTAGGATATGCAAAGTTTAAAACACTAAACTTATAATTATTGTAACTTAAAACTGTTGGCCACAGCGCACCATTCAGTTCGCTAACAGCTCGATCATTATTAGGTATACAATATAATTCTAGCTTTTGCCTGCCGGTCTGCCCGCGTAAATACACTATCTCACGGGAACACTGCACTTTGTCGGGATAAAAAGTAGCCTATGTGTTAATCCAAAGCCTAAACTACTACCATATCAAATTTCATCAAAACCCGTTCAGTAGGTTTTGCGTGAAAGAGTAACATCCACACGTTTGTGAGAATGGAAGGGTGGATGAGTGGATACTCATCCACCCTTCCATTCTCACAAACTTTCACATTTATCAATCAATCAATCGATAACATATATTTATTCGCATAAAACATGTGATATATAATTATATATTTATTAATTAAAATATATATTAAGTATTAGGATTTTCCAAGCCACTAGGCGTCAAAAAATCAGGTAACAATTATCGCAGCAAATAGACAAACATACAGTGGCTTAAAGCTTATAACACCCCTATGTTTTCTTCCGGCCCTTAAATCACATTTTATTACATGCAAATTTCGTTAAAGAAACATGGGTTCTTGAATTTAATTCCGAGCTTTACACAATTATGGAAGAAAATAACCCCATAATCACTGCACCATTGAAGAAAATTCTAGATTCTAGCCTAGATTCTAGCTCGCCTGTAATGAAAACATGGGGCTATAAGAAGTTACGGCTGCGATTAAAAACGTCTTTACATACTTACATGCTTATTTAGACTTCAAACATGGCCTCAAAGGATGTTTGATACAGGAAAATAGCGCTTACCACAAGGCAGTAGAGTCCTGATTGCTGAATTTAAATCTTATTCACATGAACATCATTTAATGATGTCGTGAACGGCATGCTTTGATCCTGTTCCTGGGTGTGGTGCAAGTCATAAGCGAAAATTATAAGAGGAATGAGTTTTATCATATTATTGAATAATACCTTTTGCCCGCGGCTCCGCCCGCGTAAATATAGTATCTCACGAGAAAACTGTGCTTTTTCTGGGTAAAAGTAAGCCTATGTCTTAATCTAGAGCCTAAACTACCACCATACCGTATTTCATCGAAATCCGTTCAGTAGTTTTTGCGTGAAAGAGTAACAAACATCCATGCATCCATAAATCCATACATCCATCCATCCTCACAAACTTTCACATTTATAATAGTAGTAGGATACGTGAAGTGACAACTTCTTACCCCTTTTTACAAAAATCATGCAAACGGAGGGGTAAGAAATTTGACACAATTAACGTTCATGCGGCGGATTGTGTGCAGAAAGCTAATATTTTTAAATAATGTTTGGAAATACATAATTTAATAAAAAAAACGTTACACAGACTACCTCAGATTGATAACTGACACTTCCATAAGAAAATATGTTGGTTCGACACTTGTGATACAATCATCAGTTTGGCGTTCACATTCCAACTCCATAGTAAACATTTAGGTAGGTACTAGAGGTAAGAGGTAAAATAACCCTTATAAAGTTCAAACTTATTTTTATTTTATTTTTGACCACTAACTTGTCACTAGTTCAACTACATTAATCCATTTCAAGTTTTGTTTTAAATTTAACAAGTGCCTCAAGTTTAGTAGCCAAAAATCATATTCATAATGAAATTGTAATTGTTTACGCCTACGATTAATACGATTGCATATTATGTTTTAATCAATAGTTTGCTATGTGTTTCTAACAGGCGTTTCTTTTAATTTTTAGTATATTTTATCGTAATATATTTTACTGCCGACATTACCATTTTTGTCACATTATTTGTCCGGCATTCGCAGCAATTATGCGTTAACATTTGTAAATAATTGAATATATCTTCTAAACTGCAAGTCTACGAGTCTCTTCTTGGAAATTCCACATCGTCCCCTACGAGACGAAACAGACGAGAGATAGCAACTTTGATGATAATATGACGTTTGATGACCTCTGTGGCTCAGTGATTGAGCGCGTTAGTATTCAAGCTGGATCGCGAGTTCGAATCCCGCTACCCGCTTTGCATCCCGCTACCCGCTCTGCTTCCCGCTATTCATTACAACTTACACCACGTAGTATAATAAAACTTAGTATAGTTGCGGGCAGTATCAAAGACTTCCCGTCTTCGTTATTCGCATTAGTTCAGAATTCTTTCTCGATTCTCTGATAGCCCCAATAAACTATACCGTCAACACAAAGAGGATTTTTTTTACAAAGGAGCCATTTTGGATCATTTTTACAAAGGCAAAGAAGAAAGATTGGAAATAGACACCTTTTATTATTTCTAATAGATTCTAATGCTAATTAAATCCTGCAAAATACAGTATCGATCCAGTCCCGATATGTTTAAACTGCAAAATGGTATTTTCATAAACGTCAAAACAACGAGACCCATTTTGATTGGTCCAAACTCAAGAGAACACAAACAACACAGATTACAATTTAAAATGTATATCAATTACGAAAAACAGCTAATTGTATAAACTAGACACACATAGTAAGTGGTAACCCAGAAAATCAGGCTGCTTCAAAAATAAATCGTTAAAAACAATGGTGTCTTCGTCATCTTCTACGTCCCCACAGCTCTGAGAGTCAGTTCACACCTTGACGATACGTGACGCGACGCGGCTCTGCATTTTTAAGATAGTCGAACTTTATTCACTACATAACAACATACACATTTCATAATATGTTATCAGACACTGCGCATGCGCTGAGCAGCGCGGCGCAACTTGACATTTGAACTCTTACAATGAAACGTGTATCATCTTTTGTGATGAATAAGTCTGGGGCTATATGATCCGGATTCCGGAAGGCCGGGGAAAATCAGAGCATTGAAAATAGAACTCTGCGATAATACATTAAAGCTAAAAAAAACAACGTGTGTCGAGTCAATGTCATTTATGATAGCTCGACCCGCGGCATTTCGATTTTTAATTCTATTGTATTAGCGTAGAGTTCTATTTTTAGTGCTCCGAATTTTCCCGGGCCTCACGGATTCCGGACAATATAGTCCCGGCCTAAAGTTCATTTTTGAATAGCTATCTTAAAATGCAGCGCCACGTTGCGTATCGTTTCATTTCGGTGTGAATTAAACTCAAGGTACAAGCAGAAAACGCTTAAATTGTTAAACTGAAACCAATCATATTTGAGCTTATGTTTTAATTCATTAATACAAAATGGATTATTTGACACTGATCACTCTTATTTATACTAAAAACATATTTTATTAGCAAATATTAATTGCGACTCAGTAAATTTGTTCGTCCAAATTATGTCTATTTACAAATCATTTGAGTTTATTAGCCGCTATTGATACTATATAATTAGATTTCATTTAGGCTAGCTCTGTTTTAATGATCACTGACTGACCCGACATAAGTTGATTTGTCTTAAGTATGAACTGGAATAAATAAATGACTACACCTACACCAACGTCCAACGACCTACATCTGCACCTACTCTTAAACATGAGTAACTTCTCAGAAGAAACACTATATCAAAAGTCAATAATTTCAAAGGTGCAGCGACTTGTATACAAAATTTCGCAAGTCTCGTGAAAACGCTTCATACTAAAGCTGCTAAATACCTAGCTGTGACGTCACGTCTCGGTTGAAGTGTATGAAGTATAAGGCCGCAGTAACATATTAGTAAATATCTCCGGTATTTGGACTTACCATATTGAATGTTTTGTATATGATGTAAGTAAACTAATGATGAAGGGTTTGTTTATTGATTTAGCAAAAAAACAAACTTTTTTGTACTTTTTAGATGTATGTAACATATGTACCCCCTATGTAATATGGACTTAGCACCGAATTGCCGAATACCATTATATGGGAATCATCATCATCGGTCAGTCGCAGTCGAACATGCTCTTGGACTATAATTAACATATAACATAAAATAATTGAAGCCACCTCTTGGACTATAAAGAAATTACATGTTGTGCAGTTTCTTCATAAATTACGAAAGAAATCGTCATATACTGGAAATGCTGTTGCCGCGCCGCATCATCAAGGTGGTCCCACCTCCGTGGGACCGTGAATTTGGAGTTACGAGTAAGTTGGACATTTCAGATCTTACATCGGTCAAAGTCGGTAGTCTTAATTTAGTTATAATTCTTGAGTTTAGATCCAACATAGATCTGATTCATTTTAGTTAAGTTTAAATGTAACAATAGTTTGTAATTTTTAACTTTAATAAATCTTTTAAATAAAATCGTTTTTTTTTTTGGAACTCCCGATAGAGAACACTATAAGTTGTATCAAATCAATAAACTACACATAAAATATTATATTTTGTTACATTTACCTAGTAGTAATGCCTCAATATTTCAGAGTATATTTTAATGAAACAAATCATTTTAGATGTAGTCAGCTCCCATATTGCATCCTGATCGTAACGCCTCTGGTATTGCGAGTGTGAAACTGTCGGTTGTTCAGCAGCAGGAAGCACTCATCATCAGTGGGAGACTTCGTTTTCCATAGCAATACGACGATTTCCAAAGGGCATTAGGAATGTACTCAACATTTTATAGTATTTTCACGTAAAACATTAAAAAACTACATGTGGACTTAGCACGAACAATTAATTACTTATTGTGTTCGTAACGTAAGCGAATGAGAATTGTATGAAAAGCATGAAAGCGCCTATACAATTTGCATTCGAAGACGTTACGAATGCGTTGTTATCATTTGTACGTGCTTAGTCCGTCTGTTCAAAAATAAAAAAATGCTATACGAAGAGGTTTATTCTCAGTTTTCAATCGAGATATTGCCACTAAATTATCTGCACGTACTCTGATTTGTAATCACATTAAAATGACAATGCTGGTGACTTCACCTCTCTTTCCTTCTTTTACAGTTAGTAGAGACAGAATGTCCGCCATTTTGCTCATTGAGATTAAAATCAGAGTATGTGATTTCCAGTCTGATATTCTTTTAATCACTGAAGGCTGTTTATTATTCAACGAAGGCATCACTTTGAGATTCAAACGGGGCCCAGTCAAAGAAATTCCCAGATTGAGAATAATTTAGCCCATATCAAGGGGGTAGATTGCAATTTGTATGCTAATTTTGATGTCCAGTCAAAAATAGTACTCATAAGTCTGGAAATAAGGTTCAAAATAACAAGTTAAGATTTTGATGATTCTCCTGAGATTTATTTACTATTGGCCATTCAAATGTGTTATTTTTGTTGTTATCAAAAGTCTAAACTCTAAAATTATCAAAAGTCTAAAGTATAAAGCTAACGCAGAATAATTTGTCCCAAATTATATTAAAATTTTTAGTCCTTGTATTGCATACTTTAGTGTGGGCCTTCAAAAAGATTTCGCGTAGCTCTCTTTAATATATACTATATATAAGGTCGTTCAAAATTAATTACGGATATTTTGGGCATGTAGTCTACTGCTTATGTAAAGACGTTTAGGCAGAAAAGTAATTTTAAATAAAAAAATTAAATTGCGCTCTTTCAGATTTAAAGGTTATTAACCTCACAGAAACAGCTGATTTAAAGGGGAAGCAAAGACTTTGCATAAGTAACATCAATACAGTCAGATGTGTGAGGTCCATCCTTAACATCGCGGTAAAGAGCGTACTGTAATTTTATTTAGTATATTTCTTTTCGAAATTTTTAATTTTATTGATGTAGAGGGCGCAGAGTGTGAGTATGTTTGGCTCTCAGTCATTATAGATACTCTGATTAAAATATTATTCGGTTATAAGTTGTTTTAAGGGAGTTTTGCCGGAGAATTAAATGTGTGACGTTGTTGTTTTTGTATTTTCTCCGTAAACTTGTGTTATTTCGGTTCTTACTGTGTGATATTGGCAGAAAATTAACCATTAAATATTCGTTAAAGTGCAGTGCTTAAGTTCCCAGTGAGTGATCGGTGCAAATGACTAAATAGCTTACTTTAATTGGTTAATAGAAGCACGGCTGCAACATTGGTGAATTTTGACATTTGCACTGATAATTTACCTACTGCAAACTCAACGCGAATATGCCATAGTAATTAATTTCCAAATACCCTGTTTAGATATTTCGTCTCCCTACGGCCCTTAATGAACTGAAGGACATTAATTACCCCGAAGGGTTCGAATTGTTTTATAAATTAATCCAAAATTCAATTTCATATTTAATTTTGTGGTTTGAACACGCTATTTTAGGATTTGAGGGCATCATGTACGGCGGCTTAGGGTCTGTTCTACAATCTACTGATACGTGTCAGATAGCTTATTTCATTTGGCTGGCTGCCACCTGATCATCATGACTAAGGGCTTCTGGGGTACGGCTAAACATACAAACATACAAACATACCAACATCTTCACCTCAGATACGCGTTAATTGGCTTTTTGTCCATTTATTTTGGCCGACATCGACCCGGTATCGGCTGGTAACATGTGTCATGGATGTCATCGCCGGGCCGGTAAGTGAAAAAACATATAATATATAAGATTATATATTATAATATTGTTTAAAATCAACTATGTATATTTTGGGCATATGACCTACTGCTTATGTATAGACGTAGGCAAAACATTACGAAAGAAAATATACTTAATTAAATTACAGTACGCTTTTTACGGTGCTGTTAAGGTCATTGACCTTACACATCCGATTGTATCGATATTATTTAGTCAAAGTCTTTGCTTCTCCTTTAAATCAGCTGTTTCCTCAACGCCCGAGAGAGCGCTATGTAATTATATTCAGTATTTTTTTATTGTATTTGTATGTATTACACTTTTATTCAGCCGTACCCTAGAAGCCGTTAGTCACGATGACGATGATGTTATGATTTTATTATATTTTATACATTTTGGCTCCTACGGCTGCCGGTGCTGTGCCGAATGGAAAAAAGGCATTCTCCACATCCGTATGATCTGGTCCAATATACGTCTCCTGCGAATGGCGATCCCTCGCTGTCGAGTTGTGGTGAGTCAGCGCGCGGAGCTGGCACCGCTGGAAGTGGCTTCCTCTTCACTGTCCCAACATGCAAAGAACTCCTATAAAGAATGATTAAAAGTCTGCCACTACTAATAACGTTATTTTAAAGGCATTGGCTTTAGACTATTTTGTTTATTATAGTATTTACCAAGCCTTAACGTACTTAAGTGTATTCGTTTATATATCTCTGTCTCATAGCTCGCTACAAGACTGACAGTATTATATAGCAGTTACAGGACACTTTTACAAGTAAACTATAGCCTGTTCAGATCAAATTTATCTAAACGTAAGCAAAAAGATTCAATTCGACCAAATTAACGTTTCATTGTATTTCTTTACTGCACGGTAAATAAACTTAGGCCTTTTCATCCGTTATTGAATGATTTATACAGTATTCTCCGAACGAAGGATCCACCTCTTAGAAATGGAGGTGGTTTTAATTGTCGTATGATTGCCCAATCACACACGGCATTCTCACAACACATTCAGCCTAGTCCAGAGGAATGGCTGGTCAATACGTCTGGGGCCAACCATGTGCGAGTTTTCTCACGATGTTTTCCTTCGCGGTTAGAGCGTGCCTATCATGTAGGTAATTGAGATCTGAAAAGTGTCATTGGTACACGCCACAACCTGGGAATCGAACCTGTTCGGTGTGAGCTGACCCTAAGCATTACGATCTCTGTGGCTCAGTGGTTCGCGTGTCGGCACTCGATTTGTCGCGAGTTTGAATCCCACCGAGAGAACGGTTTTCAATGTTTCTGTGTTATGGATTTGTATTAAATATATTATATATTATTAATACACTATTGAATATACTTCCCGTTGTCTGGTACCCGTAACACAAGTTTTTCGGATACTTACCACTTATATTAAACAATAACATCATATTACTCGTAATAGTCTAGACATGTAATAAGATTTCGTGCGACGTAATACAAAACGCTTTTTAATCGTTTACCCCTTAAGATTTCTTTTATTTATTCGACTGAAAAGTTAAATGAAAAATTCTTTGAACTAAATTAACTTTGAACAGATTGGAAGTACGTCCTTTCTTCGTTTGGTAAAAATGGAGTTTATTTTATATAAAATATGAATAATTGGAATTCTAGTCTGGTTTTGTTCCTCGGGCTTAATTGAAATGTTTGTGATTTGTTTATTTAATGATCTAACATTTTGAAAGGCTATAGAGAGGAAAACTATAACATTATATTTCGGTGATATCTAATATATAAAATACTAATAATAATAATAATAGCTCCCCACACCGACCGACGGTGGCCGGTTTCTTTAAAACCAGGCCAGCTACGCAGGAGTTATTTTATAGCGCCCAAGTGTGTGCGTAGTACACAAGAGCATCTCTCTTCCTTTACTCTCGAAACCCAGTGGGACGGACAGACCGACCCGACTGCCGAGAGATCAGGCGCAGGTCCGACTTTTTACATGCCCATCCGACGCATGGTTTACCTTTCTTGTCAGATAATCATGTGATCTGCTTACATTGTCCTAACCAAAACATGGAAACAACATTTTTTGCTGTTCCGAGTCGAGAGCCAAGCTCTAAACCACTGGACCACGGAGGCTGTTAATTTCACATATCATTTCTATAGTACTACTATAGAAAGGATATGTGAAATTATTTCATTTTCACACCAACCCTTGAGAAACAATATGACGAAATTAAAAATATGAAATAAAAACAGTAAATAAATAATTATTACTTATTTACTGATTTTCCTATTCGTAAGACGCGTAGCAGCTTACTACGAAACGCTACTCAAAATAAAAATACTTGTCACATTTTGAAATACACACACGTGTATGTATACGGATATATTTCATGTAATATTATACGTCTAGCTTTTGCCCGCGGCTGCGCCCGTGTAAATACAGTATCCCACGAGAATATTGTACTTTTTCGGGATAAAAAGTAGCTTGTGTTTTAATCTAGAGCCTAAACTAATACCATACAAAATTTCATCAAAATCCGTTCAGTAGTTTCTACAAAACGTTATTTCTACAAAACGGAAAGCAGCTCCTGCCTATTTCAGTTGTATGCGTGGGAGAGCCTTCTTCGGCACGAATGGGCCGGTTCGACCGGATAAATAGCAGGGCCTTACAGAAAACCGGCGAGAGATGACGCTTGCGCTGCGTTTTTCCGACTGAGTGAGGTTATCGGAGGCCCAAGGGGATTGGGGATTTTGCTGCGAGTGCCCTTGGGCGGCGGTAATCGTCTGCCATCAGACGATCTGTCTGCTCGTTTCCTGGTGCATGTAATTAAAAATATATCACAGACACATCCAGCAATCCCGTATCCGTGTTTAAGGTGGTATTTGAATCAGAAGAGTGTGGTGTCAAGCCTGCCTGAGCGATTCAATGGTGTGCTCGCTCGTGATATAACACGAATTGTGTTACATACATACATACAGTTTTATGTGGGGTTGAGACTACAGACCTCCATTGCCTAGGGGTCAGTTAGTCTGTGTTAATATGACTGGAGAGACATGTGACACAAATTCCTTTATTGTTAGAATGTAGTACATAATATTTTACATACTATAAGAGGGATACATTCTGCCATTACAATGGCATGCAATACATACAATAATAAACGAAATGAAGTAAACCCCGCATTGTCAAGTGGCTGAGCGAGCTGATTATGATGAATTATAGCTAAAAACTCTCATGTTGCTTTCAAACTAAAAAAACAAGATCGAAATCGCTTCATCCGTTTGGGAGCTACGCTGCCACGGACAGACACACAGACAGACATACAGATCAAACTTATAACACCCCTCCCCATCTCTTTTTGTGCCATGGGTCAAAAATAATAGTAGTCATTATAAATTAAAACGGCTAACAGGATTTTGATGATATTTTCAAGTAAGTATGTTAAAATACAAAGTAACAGGTACTATGGAAATGCGCAAGGTAAACGGTATTTGACTTCTAGGTATGAAACAGTACAAATTTTATTGATTTTCTGAAGTCATTTTCTGAAATACTTCCCTATTATCTTCCCTATTAAAATCCTAATTTCTTTCAATACTCAGAAAACTGAAACCCATCATGGGATTGGTAAAGCCCTCTGTTTTTGGGAATCGGTAATTAATCAAAGTTTATTAAAGTGCGAGGAATTTACCGTTCTATTGATAAAATTGGTCCACATTACTGTCGTAAGGATAGGCCCTGTATATGCGTTAAAATATCCCCTTTGTGAGTGCCCCATCGGGGCGAACACTTGTAATCTACGGTCCGTGAGATTCGCGAGCACTGCGCGCTCAACATGAAAAGGCAGTGAATTGTCAAATTGTTCCTAGAGGCTCATCCTTACTTTCACAATCATTGTACGAAACCGAACCTCCAATACAAGATTAATTATAAAGTTCGTTGTTTCGGCAACTTTCGTTAATTAAACGCTGTTTAAATACTTCACTTTCTAAGTTTTTTGGACAATGGAATCTTGGGATAAGATTCGCAATTCAAAGAGGCATCGGTCTTGTATCAACAAAGTTGGCGGTCTTCCACTTTTGAACCGGAAATTCGTTTTGAAGAATTAACTTTTGCCAAGCGTATCCGCATGTAGGGGAGAGACGGTTTAATCGTTAATTTACCTTCTCCTTAGCTGCTTAATATAATTATAACACTAATAAATGTAGCCCAAAAATTTATTACAACTGGCCCCAAACCGAAATTCCTAACATCTTTTTTATAAAAAATATAATTAGATTAAGTTGATAATATGAAAGTATGCGATAGTTTAATAAGTGCATAACAAAAAATTATATAAAACATTTTGACAATGAGGAAATTTTTTCTGAAGTTAGGTGGCAGACCCAACTCACACAAAGCGTCATCTGGTGACGTAAGTGGTATCAAAAACGATCAATAAGAATTTTCGTTTTTTTTCTGTCACCAGGCGGCGCTTGGTAGCACGACGGTCCTTGTCGTGTCAAAAAGCTGTCAGATGTCACGAATTTAAAAAACCTCATTATTAGTATGATCCGTATGATCTTGAAATCAAATTTTACGAACTAAAATATTATTGGTTTCTGGCAAAAAACAGTACTACTGAAAATCAGTCACAGCGCCCTACCGCGCTGTATTGGCTTCATGAATTTATCCCCCCTATATAATTGAAACCCCCTGAGATATTAAGATGTTACTACTTACCCCCGTTACAACATGTCCCTCTCTCCCCTACATTTTTCCGTAAAAGAGTCACAAATATCCATCGTCACAAACTTTGACATATTAAACGAGACAATCATGTATATATATAATTGTTCTCTCGAAAACTGCTGCAAATACCTATGTATTATCATGAAATTTAGTGTGCAGGGAGTTTTGGTAGAGAATATTCGATCTAAATAGACAGGGATCTAGGTCTTATCCCTGAGAAACTGCGCATTTTTAAGCTATATATAATATAAAATGTTTTTTATTTCGTCGTACAACAATATATCAATAATTTCGAATGTTATGTCAGTCTGATTGGCCGTCTAGTATGCGTATGTATAATTTTTGCATTGTTAGAAAATTTGGAATGTGGTGGGTTCGAATCCCGGTCAGATAAATATTTTTGATTCTTTTTATTTTTTTTAATTTATCAGAACTCCGAGCAAAGCCATGTACTTTGTCAGTATACGTCAAGCAATTCAATTATTTTGTTAGGTAAAGACTAAAGTCCTATATCCGTACATGTCCGTCAGGTTATAAAGAGCTTGTTTGAACAGTCGAGACTGGCCAAACATTGATCGTCGTGGTCAACGTGGCTAGAGCGGCGTAGGGCGGCGTAGGGCGGCGTAGGGCGGCTAGGGCGGCTAGGGCGTAGGGCGCCTTATGGCGTCGTAGGGCTGAGCTAATAACCCCCCGAAACTTGTACCTGTCTCTGAAATGTTATTTTTAGAATCACCCCAAAGAGTTTGATCTGTTTGATGTTAAATTTTTTGACGAAGCGAGATTTTCTTTTATTAAATATCAAAAATATAAATATAATATATAGAAAAGGCAAAGCTGTCTGACTGATGTATCAACGCACGCACAGGCATTAAGGCTAGAAATTTGAAAATTTCCACACGTATTTCTCATATGACTTACGCATCCACTAAGGAAGGATTTTTCAAAATTCAACCCCAACCGGGTAAAATAGGGGATAAAATTTTGTATGAAACTTTTTATTTCTTGGACATATTTGCATGATATTTCATTAACAATAATGAGTTAGGTATTTTAACGTTTTCTAATATTCAACCCCTAAGGGGGTAAAATGAATGTTTTAAAGAATTATAAAGATATCGTTTAAGCCCAATTTCACGCCGCCGCGAAGTCGCGGCCAAATGCTAGTATATAACAACCGCGCAGTCCTTATTCAAGTGGTCTGATCCAATATTACTCAATATTTAAGTATAATATAGACAGCATTATATAGACAGCATAGCATTTGGGCGCGATGTCGCGGCCAAATGCTAGTATATTATAACAACCGCGCAGTCCTTATTCAAGTGTTCTGATCCAATATTACTCAATATTTAAGTATAATATAGACAGCATAGCATTTGGGCGCGATGTCGCGGCCAAATGCTAGTATATAACAACCGCGCAGTCCTTATTCAAATGGTCTGATCCAATATTACTCAATATTTAAGTATAATATAGACAGCATTGTATAGACAGCATAGCATTTGGGCGCGATGTCGCGGCCAAATGCTAGTATATAACAACCGCGCAGTCCTTATTCAAGTGGTCTGATCCAATATTACTCAATATTTAAGTATAATATAGACAGATTTACAGGGCGCATAGAACCATACAGGTTTATGCCTGTTTCGCGAGATGGTTCGACCTCACGTTTCTATCCGTGTGTCTTGTTTTGTCTGAAAATAATTAGATAAGAAATACCTTCCTAACTTATTCAGTCAATCATTTCATAAGGATAAGTGTGTACTTATTCTGTAAATAAAATATAAGGTAACTAGTGATTCGCTTCGTAAACGGCTCATCCACAGCATTTAAATAATTAAATGCTGTAAATGAGCCGTTGCGGATGCACAGATTTTGTTAGTAATTAAGATAATTGCATAACATGAATATTAAGATGAGTACTAATTGGAACAAACCCTTTACGTACACAAATTGACAAACTTCTAAGTATCAGCGAACAGGTATTTATCGAGCAAATTACAAGTTTTTTAAATAGATAATAATTGTCGTATATATTATATTACAGTGATACCACTATTAAAATTAACTTCTAAATTACTTCATATTTTGGAGAAACAAAACTAATCAATTATTATGAAAGTCAGATAGATTTAACTAAAAAATCGTATTATCTACTATAATATTTTATCATATATATATTAAGTCATTGCATTGTAAAAAAAATATTATTTTTGTAAAGTACGATTTTCCATCTTTTTGTTATAGATGGAAAATCGAACCGTAATCAAAACTAGAAGATTTACATGTGCAATATTCTGAAATTAACGACAGCGTAGGCATATAATATTAGTTTTTTATTATGTTAAATTTTTTTTTGTTATGTTAAATTATGTTTGATGCAAATTCGTGCGCGCGAAAAATCGCGGGAACCGTACATTTTGTCACGATAAACAGTAGCCTATGTCCTTCCCCGTGGAATACTCTATTTTACTGCCTTTCATCTAAATCGGTCCAGGAGTTTCGGAGCATATTCAATGCAAACAAACAAACAAATCTTTTCTCTTTATAATATTATCTATAATATAGGTAATATAATGAAATAATATAACAAAGTAACACAATATTGGTTTATTTTAATTTACGTCGGTGAGTCCCGAGAAGTCATCCGTATCTAATATTGCCCTTATTCCGGGATAACCTTTAAGTGGTGGATTAGATATGGCGGACGAATATTCTGGCACACTATACTTTGTTATGAAATATTATAGATAGATCTTATAAAATATATTTAAGTATATGACCGTTTAAAAGTGAGAACAGAAAGCTCAGAAATTAAAATCCGCTCTCGCCTAGAATATTCATCACTGCAGTCCATATAAGCATCATGAAAAAACTTAACTGAAAAAAGAGTGAGGTGAGTTTCTGAGCAATCTGAGGTTCGCACAAGTCATTATTTTCTAAGAAACAGCAGCTGTCCAGACACAGTAAGCCAAGAAATAGGTTAAGATCTCAAAGCGATCAAGACTAGATAGATCGATAGATAGATAAGATAGATCAAAAGTAATAATAATTATTGTATGTGCTTACTAAGGAATAACCAAGAGCATATCAGGACATGTCCAAGAAGGGATCCATAACTATCAACGCGCAATAGGTTTTTTCAAATTACTTTAAAGGTTATTGTCCAATTCGCTCGTATATTCAATATATTCCTAATATATTTAGAATGATGTAACAGCATGGAAAGAAACAAGATTATACTTCTTAAAATTTATAAATTCCAGGGCCTACTTGTAAAATGGTTCACTTTATAAAAAATTCACAGATTTCGTGCCTCACACGACTATCGAGCACATTGGAAATGAATCTACGGAATTTGAAAAAATTCACATGTGAAAAATGTCGTTCTGACTTTTTGACTTTTTCAAACGGTTAGTCTACAGGGCAAATCATTAACCCGATCGCCATTGTTTTAGACTCAAATTGTGGCTGACTAAATTGTCCAGAGGGATCTTTCTCAAATTTTTGATATCATTCTTCCTTTCCAAAATATCGTGCGCCAAATTCAAAATTCGAAAAAAATATTTTTTTCTGTATTTCGGCTATAACTTTTTTCGTTTTTTTACTTTCTAGTACATTTCTTTTTGCAACTTACAGCTCTCGTGAATACGCATCTTTTGAGCGTTTTAATATCAAACTTCACAACTCTCCGAGATATAAGGGAATCGCACTTGTTCGTGAAATCGGAGCCTACACCGGAGCGAACGAAAAAACATTTCCAATGTGAAAAAGTCATGTAGGAAATCTCGCATTTATTTTAAAATAACGACACTCCATCGAAACTGTTTTGTCTTTCAACATCGATTCTGATTTCAGAATCGATATTTCATTTCCATGTCAAATTCATATCGCTTCAATATCGCTTTAGATCCCAGAATAGAGGTTCCAATACGTCTCTGGGCAGAGCTAAGCCGCTTAGATAGGATTTTGATATTGGCAACATTTCTCCTACGTCTATTATAGGTTCTATAGCCCGTATTGAACGATCGTCAGATTTCTACTAAGCCTAGTTCTCGTTAATACCGTAGAATATAATTTTTTTCTTTGGTTACATTTTACAATGTAAGTAACGTCCGTACTCCGAGACGTTTAATGCTTACTTAAGGAGCTACAGTACAGACTTTGACATAAAGTACATACAGTTTCAGTCAAAATCTCTACTAAGTGACTCCTCAAGTAAGCATTAAATATCTCTAAGTGAGGGCATAACTCACATATTACTTTTTTATTTGGCGTACCTAAAACCAGTTCACACCAAAAGGAGACGATATGCGACGCTGCGTTGCATTTGTAATATAGCGATTCAAAATTGAACTTTGTTCGCTACACACGTTGATACACGTTTAATTGCAAGAGTTCGAATGTCAAACTGCACCGCTCTGCAAATCCCGGCGCCGCTCTAGCAATGAAACGTATATCTTCTTCTGTACTGAATAAAGTTCAATTCTGAATCAATATTTTTAAAATGCAGCGCCGCGTTGCGTAGCGTCTCGTTTCGGTGTGATCTGACCCTTAACATCTTTACATAGTATAAAATAAATCCGCTTCCTTTCCTGTTCGCTTAGATCTTTTAAACTACTCAACGGATTTTAATGCAGTTTTCAGCAATAGAAGAGGAAGATTTATAATAAATACAGTACATATTGTGTACAATATATTCCACCCGTGTGAAGCTGGGGTGGGTTTGAAATGAAATAGGTACTTTTCATAAATGACACAATCGGATTCAAATTTTCCAGTCCTAGATAGAATGTTATATGACGCTTCTCAACTAAAATTTTAGCTAAGGTGATTTCAAAATTAGAGGGCTTCTGAAAGTCTTTTACGTCTCAACGTGAAAGACTTTCAGAAGGCCAGAAATCTTTTTCACATATTTTACAATACTATCTATTGATATACAAATTACCAAAAATCCCGAAAAACAAAATGCACCACTTCACCTTCGGGATCACACGTATCTAAGTTTGACAGTTCAAATGACGCCATATTGGTTCAGCGCCATAGGGACTTAACCGGATTACGGTCCCTAAGTTTATTTTCGAGCGTGCGAGGACACGATATCAACTTCCACAAAGTTCGTTTAATCTTATAAACATTTGCCAGCTTTCGTGATTTTCTTTTTATTGCTTGTTTTCTTAACTTATGAATAATCCAATAATAAACAAAGTTTACAATATCAAGTAACCCCCGTCGTTTTTAAGCAGTATGCAAGCTGATGATGGTAAACTATTAAAAAGTACATATTTGATGTCGGCTTTCAAACAAACAAAAAACAAGATCTATATCCGTTCATCCCTTTGGGAGCTTCGATGGACACACACACACACACAAATACGTCAACTTTAAATAATGTTGATAAAGAACAGTGCTTGGTTATGGCTTATGATGTAAAGCTATATCTACGGTATCGGAGGACTAACGGTTAGTTAATTTTTAAAATAGCTATTCAATATTAAACTTTATAACAATATACACGTTTCATATGACATAATACACTGCACATGCGCTGTGCAGTGCGGTGCAACTTGACATTCGAACTCTGACAATGAAACGTGTATCTTTTTGTTTAATGAATAAGTTCAATTTTTAATAGCTATCTTATAAAAATGCAGCGGCATTTCGCGTATCGCTTCGTTTCGGTGTGAATTGACCCTAACTGGGGTTTGGGGGGTAAATTGAACCCTAATCTAGAAATATTTTTGCACATTCTTCTAGTAAAGAGTGGACCATTGTCTATGAGCAATTTTTTATTTTTGACTATTGTGTGCAATTACATAATGATAAAGTTTTTAAGCCGCCAAAACGAGCTGACGCTTCGTTTGATAGTCGAAGGTTACCATCGCGCAGTGAAACCATAGGAGTCACAAGTGCGTTTAGTCTTTTAAGCCCCTAGGTCCAAGAATATATATTACTAATGTAAAGAGCCGTCATTCAATAGACTTACACGAATGACAGCTCGCAGTTGTGTGTGCGTGGCTAGACGTATGCGGGGGTGCGCGCAGCGAGCGGTCGTTGTTTTGTCAAGCCGGGACTTTCGTTCACGGGGCTGGCTGCTGGTCGTTTCGTGTTTTGACACAGTTGACAATATAATTTCATAATATTTACGATAGATTTGTCTGACGCGTCGCTTAAAATTATTTCTGTGACAACCTTAGACTTACGTCAACATGGCTGACATTCGCCGGTGCTCAAGCTGTTATTTGTAAAGAGTGTCGCTCCTGTGCCTAAGTGTCACCGCATTTATTCGGCGAAATAAAATTTAAGTTTAACTTCACGCCGGTTCTTCGGAAAGTTCTACATCTCTCATGTCGAGCCATTCGCACGGCTTTTCGAAGCTAAGTAACAAACATCAATTTATACACATCAAATTCAGCAACATTTGCATTTTCATTCAGCAATAGATTCGCACCGGAACACCGCGGGAAATATGACTCTGTCATTGTGTTGTCATTATATCCGGGAATTAATATCCACAGCAAAAACAACAATTACCGGTTTTGGCCCATTTTGCCCCATTCTCCTCATTTTGCCCCATTCAACGTCCATTTTCCCCTTCGGTATTTAACCCATCAATTTCGAATTGCCCCTTTGCCATTGTTAAATAATCACGTGTGAAAATAGTTTTCTCCACTATGATTAGTTAAGGCTGGGGCTATATGATCCGGAATCCGGCGGGCCCGGGAAAATGCAAAGCTCCGAAAATAGAACTCTGCAATAATACAATAGAGTTTAAA
This sequence comes from Phengaris arion, assembly GCA_963565745.1. Taxonomy (NCBI): domain Eukaryota; kingdom Metazoa; phylum Arthropoda; class Insecta; order Lepidoptera; family Lycaenidae; genus Phengaris; species Phengaris arion. The sequence goes on along the minus strand of OY751449.1, from coordinate 16,100,863 downwards.
ATCGAAGTGTCGTTTGTTGATCTGTCATATATGGACATGGACATTTGACTCGAATTTTCCCCGGATGGATTCCGGTTAATGCAGTCCCAGCCTAAAAGTTAATGGTCCCACGTTTGTCCGGGGATGAAAAGGAAAGGTTATGTCGTCAATAAACCGATCATTCTGGAATGTGGATTAAACTGATTTCAAATGCTGTTCAAAAATTCTAATAATATTAGCGTTTTACGGGTAATTTTATTTTATCTAAGCTAATATAATGGTTTGTTTGTATGTTTGTCTGCTTGCATTAAATATGACTAAACTACAGGATCAGTTGTGGTGAAACTTGATACAGGTATGAATTAGACCATGGGGAAGGACATAGGCGGCTACTTTTTGTAAAATGTACGGTTCCCGAGATATTTCCTTCAGCGCGCACGAAGCCGCGGGCCAGACCGATGCAAAATAAAATTCCATGTAAACATTGTTAAAAAGATACCAAAGCTCATACATATTTATTCTTTTAACTCTATATTTTAATCTCTTTGAAAGTATGCCAAGAACGCACCCTTCGTATTTAAAATCACTTGGTAAATAACATCGTAAATATACGGTTGTTTAAGAGTAACATTGTGAGGGTAGTCGCATAATAACGTACACGTCACGCTGACGGATGGGGGATGAATTTTAAAGTTGTCAGAATTATACAAGCTGACACAAGTTTTGCTTATCTTTCGGCCTTATTCTGGGAGGCTGCCCTCCGTCTCAGGCTGTCAATCCTCATAAGTGTATTCTAAAATAATATGTAAAACAAAATTTTAAAAATTAAGTGACCAATTCAAGCAGTGAGTATTCTCGATGACGTCAGATTTAAAAAAAAACGCATCTAAATAGGACCTTTCGTGTAAGACACACAGACACACAGACACACAGACAGAGACAACGAAACACATCAAACTTATAACCCCCATCTTTTTGCGTCTGGGGTTAAAAATATAAAAAGCTTTTTTTTTATTTATTATGTACAGTATTACATAATAAATTCTAGTTGATATTACATTTATCAATAATGCGTTGTATAAAGTGTAATAAATATATTTCTTGTAAGTTGTACCTACTTATTAATTATTACATAATATTGACTTTTAAACACCACGCGCGCGCCGTGAAATTGTCAAAAAATCATTTAACTAATGAAATGTTTTATGTAATTTGTTAAAGTTTTTACGTTTAGGGAATATAATATAAGATCATTGCCTGCCTCGGGCCTATGTTCTAATTCAAAAATAGCCAGCAAGTAGAATATACCTACATATCAGGATCTGACTTATGCGATTCCAACTTGATATCGCCTACCTCCAGAATACACCCTCCTGGCGCCCCGCCAGTGCCACCAAGACGTTGATTCCAACTTATTCAGGGTAAGTTCCCCGCACCTGCGAACTTCGGAACAGCGCCGGAATATTAATGTCCTATTCTGATTAGGGGGTTAAAAGGTTTTAGGGGGGGTTAAAAATATGTCAGTTACCAAGATTTGGAACATCTTTGAGTGATACATTAACTAATAAAATATTTTAAACCATTCAAAATACATATAAGCTAGTTAGCTTTTGCCTGCGGCTCCGCCACCGTAAATATAGTATCCCACAGGAACACTGTACTTTTTCGGGATGAAAAAAAAGATCCGGATCTTAAACTTCTACCATAACTAATTTCACCAAAATCCTATCAGTAATTTTTGCGTGAAGGAGTCAGAAACATCCATTCACATCTATACATATAATAAAATCGTAACTGGTCTCTGTCTGTACATGGAAGATATATAAGAAAAACTATTACATTTATGTACGACACAGACCCAAAACAATGATTTTTAGAATTTTTGTCTGTTTGTCTGTTTCTTGTTACATATGTCAACAGTAAGATGTAACTGTCAATGTCATTATTGACATTGACAGATGTCATGAAGTAAAGCCTATCGAGTTAGTTTATTTGAGTTGGCCAAAGGGCTATTACATAGTGTAGGCGTATATTTGTGTTAGACATAATATCTCATTTGTAATACGTATCTGTGTAAGCACCAATAAAGGAGAATATAAGAATTGTTGCTCTCAAGCGTGAAAAGGACTTGCATATCAAGAGGTCGCAGCTCGTTATATTTCTGTGTTTGTCCGTACGTTTGTACGCACTAATCTCAGAATCTACTGAACGTATTTGAAATATCAATTTGGTACGATAGTGGTTTAGACTCGGGATTACCGCAAAGGCTACATTTTATAGCGAAAAATGTACGGTTCCCGCGAAATTTGGTTTAGCACGTACGTAGTCAACGGCTTGACTGATTTAAATGCGGTTTTCTATTTTTTTTTTTTTTTTTTTTTTTTTTTTTTTTTTTTTTTTTTTACGGGAAATTGGCCCACCACACTTACCCACCACTGCAACTCCTGTGTAGCCAGGATCGACAGTGGTAACCAACCGCAAAAACCCTTTGATATGATCTCAGGGGTGTGTGCAGGGCGCAACGAAATTAATCAGAAGATTGTAGGAGGAGTAGGAAGTATTCCAGTTTCCCTCCCCAAGCAAAGCGGGAGACAGCAAAAATTGTGATGACAAAAATTCAGAATTAAAGGGGAAGCACCACGGGAATAACATGTTTTTTTTTTTTTTTTATGACTACAAGACAGAATGTAATTTCTTGTGATTTGACAGAAGGTAAATGTAGGTTTTCACTAATGCGGTTCGGTTACTCCTGTCCACTTAAAATCTTTCTGACGTGGGGTCATGCTACTGTGGCGAAGCCGCGGTGGAAGACGTACACTACGCTATCTGGGAGTGCCCACTGTACGGGGAGGCGCGTAGGGAGCTCTTGGATGGGATCGAAGTCCTTGGAGAGGGTCCGGCCTATTACTGCGACCTCGTTTCTTTGGCGGCGAACTTCGGTCGGCTACGGGAATACGCGCGATTGTGGCACAGGATAAGAAGTGGACTGGAACGCCAAGAGAGGGCAATTGGAGGCGAATAAGGAAGAAACCTAGATGGTAGAACCAGTACGCGCTATCGGAAGACACCGAAGTCATATCTGTGTTGTCCGCCCCAGAAAGGAGAGAAGGACAAATAGAAATAGATTAAAGAACTTGTAGGGAATCAAGAATTGCGCACCTGAAGAGAAGGACCCTGGATAGTAGGGTGCGCATTCCCATGTTTCGGCCTGTATAACCAAGACGGTTGATATGATGGATTGACGGTAGACATGGGTTGGTGGAGGGATTTGTCCACTTAAAATGTAATTAAATGAGGAATCGAGGGAACTCCTCGAAATTTATATGGACACATACATATAATGATTTCTACTTTTTCTGAAGTAGTCCAGGCATATGCTACCAAAAATAAAGATTATAAAATTATTGATTTTATGAATAATATATCTTGGGAATGAGGTGGCCCGCTGCAAGGATACTTCTAAATTACATATATTATTGTACTCTTGTTATGTAGTTTTAGTCATAACATTGCTATATATGCTTTTTTATATTTTTAACTTTACTAATTAAAAGATTTTGCACCAAGGTATCCAAAAGGTATCCAAGGTATCCAAAAAATATCAAGGTATCCCTGGATCCAAAAGTACTGAACATAACTCCCGAGTCGTTATAGATACATGTCGAAATTGGACATTTAAAATGATTTCTGTTACATATATCAACAGTAAGATGTAACTGTCAATGTCATTATTGACATTGACAAATGTCATGAAGTAAAGACTATACAACAATATATATAATATACAACAACTATACAACAACAAATTTGATTAGCACAACAGACAAGTCCTGGTATTATTCTCTTAAGATAAACAACAAAAATGTAGATTGCCTAATTGACACTGGCGCAGACATAAATGTCATGTCTTATCAAGTATTTAAAGAATTGAATCTTAAATTTGACAAGCAGAGTAAAGAAATGTGTAAAAAATATAATATATTTGCCTACAGTGGGCACAGAATACCGATAATTTCAGTGTTAAACATTTGTTGTTTAGTTGAAAACAAAACAAAACCAGAAAACATTACTTTTGTTGTAACAAAATTAAATTGTCCAACTGTGTTTGGTTTACCCACTTGTATAAAGCTAAATTTAATAACAAAAAACTTTTCTCTATCAATGGAAATAAAAAAAATGTTGAGCAAAATATATAATATGTATCAAAAAACTTGTGACAAAATTGTGACCAGATATAATGATGTGTTTCAGGGTCTAGGCTGACTCCCATACGAACACAGCATCGTGCTAAAAAAGGATGCTATTCCGTGCGTTGATCCCCCTAGAAACTTTCTTCTTTACCTATGCAATTGACGTTTTGTATGAAAAAATTTAAACGAATTTTTTTCATGTATTTTTTATTTGTATTAATCGCAGTTGTTACATATATCAACAGTAAGATGTAACTGTCAATGTCATTATTGACATTGACAGATGTCATGAAGTAAAACCTATCGAGTTAGTTGGCCAAAAGGCTATACATAGTGTAGACGTATATATTGTGTTAAGCATATCTCATTACATATTGTAATACGTATTTGTGGTAAGCACCAATAAAGGAGAGTATAAGAATTGCTGCTGTATTATTATCATCACCACACGAGCGCACGAAGGACTTACAATCAAGAGGTCATAGTCCGATACAATTTCTACTTTTTTCATTTTTTTTATTTCTATTCTTAGACCCTATCACTAACGGGGCTTGTTGTTAATGACAGGGATTGTACTCGCTTCGGTAGTACATATACTAAAATTGAAACGATACGCTCTTAATTAAAACATAGGCTACTTATTATTTCGAAAAAATACAGTAGGTATATCTTCCCGTTGGCTACTATATTTACGCAGGCGGAGCCGCGAGAAAAACCTTAAGTAGAGTAAGAGTAAGTGATATTTCAATTGATAGCATTATTGCCGCCCGTATGGAGGTTTGTTTACATTAAGATTACATTCGATTGGAACGGAGTATAGATTTTCTAACTAGAAATATTGTTTTCAAGCTGTTTATAATTTACTATCGATAAAATATTTCCCGCGGGAATACTGTACCTACTTTTCCGGGATATAAAGCCTATGTTACAAGCCAGAGCCTAAACTACTACCATACTAAATTTCATCAAAATCCGTTCTGTAGTTTTTGCGTGAAAGAGTAACAAACATCCATCCATCCTTACAAACTTTCACATTTATAATATTAGTTGGACAATACGGTAGGCTTTGCAGTAATAAGCTAAAAGCGAGTCGCACTTGCGCAGGAAGGATTCCATACAAAACGACAAAAATTCACGTTTGCTGTGTGGGAGCTTAAATATTTATTTTATCCTCTTTTTTCGACTACGGCGGAGCCAAAAGGAATGGTAATGATTTTGGCAGTCTATGTATTTATGTTTGTTTCACCGTAGCGCCAAAACCTCTGGTCCAATTGTACAAAAATGACGTGTCAACTGATTCGTAATTATAGCCCGAGTAAGATGGGCAACAGAAAAACATCATCTGTGAAAATTTCAACTGTCTAGCTATCACGGTTCATGAGATCCAGCCTGCTGACAGACAGACTGATAGGCGGACGGACCGTTTTTATTCTTTGGGCACCTACGGAACCCTAAAAACAAATGGTTTAAAATAACATGATTTGAGGAGTGTTACTCTGCGGTCCCTCCGGTCTCGACAATTAAAAATAGCGTGCATTTAAAACAAGAACTCATACTGTTTGTAAATATGACTAACGTGATCCAACTCTGTGTAATCGTACGTAGGAACATTGTGGGAACGTTTTTAGTGACATCCCTAATTCAGCACCCTCTAGTTATCTCGGCTATGCCTGACGTCCGACAGGGGGTCACGGGGGGGCTGGTGCAGGGGTAGGGGGTCACAGAGGGTGGTCTAAACTTTTTTGATTAATTACATTTCTCGGCGTGGAAATATAGCGTTCCAGGTGAACGCCATGAAAGTAGAGCCAGGGATGTTTAGATATGGCCTGTCTTTAGTGGCGAAGGCTGGTCCTCCTTCATAGCCCTAGCACCTGTATAAGTAGGTACCTGGTAGGGATCTGGATGAGGGTCTTCAAAAGGTAAGCGGTAAGTGATGCCGATAGGAATGGAGTCATAGAAGTCCCACGCCACTGCTACTCTTACTTCTTACTAATATTAGAAAGAGGAAAGATTTGATCTTTTTTTTCAGACTTCGAAACTACTGAACCGATTTTAAACAAATTTAGCACAGATATAGAATTTACCACGAGCAAGGACAACGGGTGCTTTTTATCGCGACAAAATTTACGGTTCCTTTGGGATACCGTATTTACACAAGCGGAGGCGCAGAAAAAATCTAGTAGTAGTATTATAAATGTAAAAGTGTGTGAAGATTGATGAATGTTTGTGATAACATCACGCAAAAAACTACTGAACGGATTTTGACGTTATTGGGTATGGTAGTTAAGGCTCTAGATTAACACATATGCTACTTTTTAACCCGAAAAAGTACATTTTTCTCGTGGGATACTGTATTTACGAGGGATCTCAGTACACTCAACGAGTTATAAAAGCTAATAGACTTTAGAACATAAGTCAGGAAATAGTTTTTATTCTATTTCCTGATTAGAAAGTGAAAGTTTTCGTGAAAGTCCCGTGAAAATGGGTCAAGCCGTTTCAGAGATAAGCCGGAACAAACAGACAGACGGACAGACAAAATAAAAAAAAAAATGATATTTTATTGTAAGTACCGAATATACTTCCATATGCATTAAGTGAAAAGCTGTTAATTTGAAATTACAAACGTCGGCATTCAATCATTTGCTGGTTTTTTGTGATACAAATTTGACGTTTCTAACAAATAGTTACTGGTATAGGTATAGGTTATTGCAACGGGCCGTAAATCAACAATTACAAAATATTTATTAAAACAAAATAAATAACTTTGTTCACTTCTGTGGCTCAGTGGTTAGCGCGTCGGCGCTTAAGTCCGAGGTCGCGGCTTCTCACCCGCCGAAGGGACAAAAAGTTTTTCTGTGTTTCTGGGTCTTGGATGTGTATTAAATAGATGTATAGTATAATAAAAATCTTAAATTTGTGTACAGTATAATATAAAATTATTAAATAATTATATTTCCGTTGTCTGGAGTCTGTGATATAAGTTCTTCTGATACTTAGTACATATTCACGTGGTGTGGAAGCGTCCATAGATATCATAGATATAATATTTTGAAGCCGCTGGCAAAAACTAGTTAATAAATAATATTATTAATAAACTAGCTTTTGCCAGCGGCTTCGTCCGCGTGTAATTCAGTAATAATAATAATAATAAACATTTATTTGACACAATGAGACATTACACCACAAATAAAACAGACTTACATACAAAAGTCATAAAAACAGGACAGAAAAACAACTCAAAACAATTCGGGTTCTAATTTTATTCCGTTCTTTTTTAACTTTAATACCTTACATTAAACTACGATTTTCGATAATTTAAAATACTGGCTAAAAAATTGTCCCGATACTAAATTCCCGTAGCTCTACATTCAAACCAAGATCATGATAGAAGAAATAAAATTGATAAATTATGGTTTTAATCTAATCTCATCTAATGTACTTAACTTAGGTGCAGTTTAAAAATGAACCTTAATTCCGACGTTTTTATTAATGTACTCTTGTTCTCCTCGCCAGAGAGCTCCAATAAACGCGTGCGATCGCGGCCCCGGCCACTGGGCCCTAAAGACACATACTTAGACATGTCTACCATTACCTAGCTCTAAGCTCTGTGCCTATTGGGTGACATGTTCGAAATACCTATTTTATTGTCGAAAGAGGGGGAGCAGGCATTATGCACCTCCGCTGAAATTTCCACGAGTAAATTAAAAGTATATTCTACTTTCACCCCTCTTCGGCGATAAGAGGCTCGCGGGGTGTGTTTTTATTTCTATTCAAGTGTAGAGAAGGAAATTAAATCTAAACACTGGCTGCAATATTATTGTTCGAAGTACCCACAGTATACACATAATCTTAGTTTTATTATTCATTTATTTATGTAAATCTGTATAATACAATCTGACACGATGATTTAGATCTGTTTCATTGCTCTTTAAGTAAAATGAAACAAAATGAAAATTAGAAACATTGTTATAAGCTGATCCGAATGCATGTGTTGTAGCTTTAAGTTTTATATATTTATTACTTCTTTCTATGGAACTCTAGGTTTACGTTTCTTAATTATGTATTACTTTATAAAAATATTTTGTATTAAATAACTGTTTGTTCCTAAAAAAAAAAAATTTTTTATGCAGTATTTCTTTTTCTTTGATATTAATTCAAGTTACACTTTTTGAGCGTGGTGACCGATAACAAAACAAATTTTTCTTTTATTAAATAAATAAAAAGTTAATATTGTTTAAAATATTTTTATTATTTTACAATACATGTGGGTTTTATTATCTTACAGTAGCTGTTGGTTATTCAGGAATATTTATCATTGAAACTATAGGTTTATGATAACCGATTTCGGAGCAGCTCGTCTCGATTCGTGCGAGTTTCGTAGAGTCGTACAATACGTCTAATCGCACGCACACAACGCCGTGTCGAAGACTGCCGAACTGAAACGACGTTAGACGATGCACGGCCTTCAAGCCACACCTCCGTGCCCGTCGGAGTGGGGAGCGTGAGGTTTTTTCGTTACGGAATTTCTGGATTCGGTCCCCGCGCTCAAGGCCCGCGATAGAAGCTATGCAATAGCTTAAAAAAAATATATCACTGCCTCTTACCCCTAACAGAGTTGTGTAGACAATATACATTGAGTTCACTTACTTTCTAACTGTTCTACAAACGGACTACAATCATAATATTATAAAGACATAAATACATAAACAAAAAAATCGGTTGTCTGTAAAGTCGGTTTACTGACGATAGTTGAACGTGACAACGTCATAATAATAAATGGAACGCCTCAGAGCGAGGTAACGCCGCATGAGTCATGTATTTTCGTGCGTGCAGCCGGCTCCCTCGAATTATAAGACGTTGTCACGTCGAAAATAAAACAATAGTTAGGCTAGCTGCGTGAGCGATCACAGAATTTTCACAACATTCTAATCGCACGCACACAACGCCGTGTCGAAGACTGCCGAACTGAAACGACGTTAGACGATGCACGGCCTTCAAGCCACACCTCCGTGCCCGTCGGAGTGGGGAGCGTGAGGTTTTTTCGTTACGGAATTTCTGGATTCGGTCCCCGCGCTCAAGGCCCGCGATAGAAGCTATGCAATAGCTTAAAAAAAATATATCACTGCCTCTTACCCCTAACAGAGTTGTGTAGACAATATACATTGAGTTCACTTACTTTCTAACTGTTCTACTACAATCATAATATTATAAAGACATAAATACATAAACAAAAAAATCGGTTGTCTGTAAAGTCGGTTTACTGACGATAGTTGAACGTGACAACGTCATAATAATAAATGGAACGCCTCAGAGCGAGGTAACGCCGCATGAGTCATGTATTTTCGTGCGTGCAGCCGGCTCCCTCGAATTATAAGACGTTGTCACGTCGAAAATAAAACAATAGTTAGGCTAGCTGCGTGAGCGATCACAGAATTTTCACAACATTCGTTCGTATTTTAACCGACTTCCAAAGGAGGCGGTTATACGTTCGGCTGCATTTTCTTTTGATTTGTATGTTCAACGATAACTCCGCCGTCTGTAGACCGAATTTCAAAGTTCTTTTTTTGTGTATGGGGTATACTTCGAAGTTGGTTCCGCTTTCACAGAAGTGGTGACCTGATGATGGGATCAATGAGGAATCGAGGGAACTCCTCAAAATTTATATGGACACATATAGTGATTTCAACTTTTTCTGAAGTATCCTAAGCATATGCTACCAAAAAGTAAGATTTTTCACCAAGGTATACCCTGGATCCAAAAGTACTGAACAGAACTCCTGACTCCTTATAGATACATGTTTGGGGATTTCGGCGTTGATTAGAGAACTGCAAGTATAAGCCACTATGTTAATTAAAGTAATCATCATCATCACCACCATCATCACATCATAAATCATGACATAATGTAAAGGTACTTCTCATAATATTTTACACCGACACGGATATCTTTGAACATTACTTTGCCGTTTATGGACCGATTTTACACCCTATAAAGGTGATGGTCTGAAATTGACCCAGATTCGACAGCCATCAGCATGGTTGCCAATGTGTTCACATCAATCATATTTGTTGCCACCAAAAGGGGAATCCCAAAAAACTTTTCGCTTCACGAACAACCTTCTATTAAAGTTAAATCCTTCTACTATTATAAATGTGAAAGTATGTGAGGATGGATGGATGGGTGGATGGATGATACTGTTTTACGCAAAAACTACTGAACAGATTTTGATGAAATTTGGTATGGTAGTAGTTTAGGCTCTAGATTAACTTAGTAAAATTACTTTTTATCCCGAAACCGTACAATATTCTTGCGGGATGCTGTATTGAGGCAAAAGCTAGTCTAATATAACGTTAAATAAAACAGTACAGTCTCGTTTATTTCCCAAGACAAAGGAGCCAAATAAGAAGCAGAGCTGGATATCTTTTAATCTTCTGGAGTTTTAAATTGTACCCATCAATCTACACTTCTTTTGTTTCGTGATTCTTTCACCGGTTAAAATAATGTGCACTGCGCTTAAGAGCAATTTATAAATTAAATAATGTTGCCATCATTTGTTGGCTCGATTTAAAAATGTGTGAACTACCCGTGTGCAGTTTAATAGAGCGGGGGGATTTTTTTTTATATCCGAAACTATACTGGCCTGCAAAAAAAAGTAAATATACTTTTCGAAATTGGATTTTTTGTCAAAACTATAAAAGTTAGAGGTTTTTAATAAAAAACGGTTTTATATCATCTTTCTGAAGTTAGTCGAAAATCGATAATCGCTATTTGAAATCCTTAACTTAGTTAGATAGTTTTGATAAAAAAGAAGAAATTGTGTACTCATTTAAAATTTATTTTTTTGACAAACAACATTATTAAAGAATAGCGGAAAATTCTGAGCCAGACTTTGAGAAAAATAAATAGCATTCATTTGTATTGGGAACAGGCCCTTAGCACAAATTGTTACCTACTTGTCTACATGTAATTTACAATGTTTTTCTATACTAATAGAAAATATTTTAAAGCGGAAAAGTGGTTTGTATGTTTGTTGGTCCGGTTGTTTGCATTGAATAGGCTCCGAAACTATTAGACTAATTTTGGATTTGAAAATGCACAAATATAGAGTTGACCACGGGGAAGGACAGAGGCTGGTTTTTAACGCGGCACAATGTAAGGTTCCCGTGGTATTTCTTTTTGCGCGCACGAAGTCACGGTCAACATCTAGTATTGAAAAAAAAAATTATTACCATTTCCTAATTAAAAGAACAAATTTGAAAAGAATTGAGCGCGGGAAACTAAACAGTTTTGTATGTAAGTGATCCGGAATCCGGCGGGCCCGGGAAAATTCAAAGCACTGAAAATAGAACTCTGCGCTAATACGATAGAAATGAGAATCGAAGTGTCGAGAGTCGAGCTGTCATATATGACATTGACATTTGACTCGAAACTTGGTTCGATTTTAACCCTATTGTATCAGCGCTGAGTTCTAATTTGAATGCTCTGAATTTTCCTCGGCCAACCGGTTTCCGGACAATATAGCCTAAGACAGAAACATTTAGGGTGTGTTTCACAATCTACTGATAAGCACCAGATAGCTTATTTGCATGTTTTGTCTCTGTCGCTCAGTATAAAATAAGCAGCGACGAAAACTTCGGATTAAGCTATTCGCCAATAATTATTTTGGCAATTGTGAAACTGAAATTACGCAATTATTGTAACTATGGAGTTAACAATTAACAATTGCGAAGACGCCAATTAGCACTAATTATATAAAGGGACGGAAAAGGGTGCATCACATTAGCCTTTGATATTCAAGGAGGCGAAGTGTGATTAAAGCCTAAATACTATGTCGATACAAAATGGTCGCCGCAGAAAGTGATAAAATCAAATTGCCAGTATATAATACTATAATAGTATACTTTAAAAACGAGCTAATATTGTCTACGTTTAATCGTAATCTCGGAAACGGCTGCAAGTGTTTCCATGAAATTTAGAATGCGGGTAGTTTTGGGGAAGAGAAATCGATCTAGCTAGGTCTTATCCCTGGGAAACTGTGCATTTTACGTTCTATATGTCTTTTCTTACGTCGTGCAATAATATCAATAATTTCGACTAATATGTCAGTCCATATTTTTGTATCCGCAGTTTGGTGTGCGTTACATGTATAATTTGTGCGTTGTTCGAAAATTCGGAATGTAGTGGGTTCGAACCCCGGTAAAATATCGTTGTGTCCATACCAATATTCTGAAAAGATTTGCTTGTTTGTATGTCTTTTTGTTTGTTTGCATTCGGGGATGGTTTGCAGACAAGGATTCAAAATTACTCGACCGATTTTGATGAAATTTAGCACATATATAGTGTAGACAACAGGGAAGGATATAGGCGTTTCTTATCACGGCAAAATATACGGTTCCAGGGATTTCCTTTTGCAAACACGAAGTCGCAGGCTAAGCTGACCCTTAAAGTCTACGCTTTTTTTCAACGACTGCACATGAAATATGCAGTTCCCGAATGAAATGACCACTTCCTTGCCTTTATGCAATACAGATTATTGGACGATGGCCAATTAAGGGGGAGTACCAGAATAAAGGAAGGAATGGACCTCACAAGTTTTCCCTCGCGAGACATAAAACTACCCTCCACTCTACCTGGGGATTCTGCAAGTCCGAGGGAGTGGTGGCAAAGAGCAGGAGAGTGTAGAGCAGACATTCGATTTAATGTGTAAAATTTTATTGGACTTTTAAACATAATAGGAACTTAGTACGCGTAATAACTATAATATTTTATAAAAACTATAAGATGACTACGTAAATTATATAGTTTATACTACCTGAGCTTTTATTACGAATCTATTAACACCTAGAATATTAAAATCAGATCAATAGTGTAGAGCTATGGTGTAACAAACATACATACATTGTGATACATAGACTGCCAAAGCCATTACCCTTCCTTTTGGCTTCGCCGTCGTCGGGTAAAAAGAAAGTATTACTTACGGCAAAGGAGGTATTCCCTATAGAATGTGAATATTATCAGAGTTTTTGGAAGTACTTCAGGTATTTTGAATGAAGACCTTAACATTTACGTGAATATAATTCAAGTTACGCTCGGCTGGTGTCAATATTTGATTATTAAAAATGAAATAAATATATTATAATTTCATTACAACATATTGTACTGTAAGACACCCTTGAATAAATAAATAAAAATTTTATTTAATCCAATAAACGAAAAAAATACATACACTTCTGTCTCTAAGTCCTCAGAGTTTTTACGCATTTAGGTACAAAGCTTTTCCTCATATAACGTCGTAACGAGCTAGCGTTTCTTTACAGTAGAGCCTATTTGCAATGAAGGAGTTTATACACTCACATATCCGCTTATTTCCAGTTTTATGTAGTTCCCGCTAGTGATGTGCGATTAAAATTAATGTATATCGAATATCGATAGAAAATGTCGATATTATGTATTTTATTGATATGATATATTTTAAAAACAAAAAATAAGTGATTGTTTCGCCTTATAAGTTACTTAGATTATGATTTTCGTTGTATTATTATAAGAAAGAAATAGCGAATTTAATTTAATGATAAAAAAATATTTTACGCTTGTTAAAATCTACTTTTCTTGAAAAAACTTGCAGTCAATAAAAGCATTTAAAAAGTCAAATTTCCGCTAAAAATGCAGAAATATTAATTTTAAAATATAAAGGCTCAAAGTCATAAACGTTATTTATCACAAAACAGACAATTTATATTCAATCAAATCAACATTGTTCTTGATATAAACCTAACTTGATATAAATCAAATACCATCGACATCGACACAACACAGGCACACCACTGTGCACCTGTAACATTTTTACGCAGCATTTTCCGCGATGACTCAGACGTGTTTATATTTTTTATCGATATTTATCCCGCCGTCCCTTTGTAGGAAATAAGCAAATGTACTGGAATATTCTAGACTTAATATTCACACCCAGTGTGTGCAGTTTCAAGTTTTACATCAAAATATTAAGCTTTTTATTGCTTCTAATCAAGTAGAAATATTATTTGCTAAATTAGCACGGAGTTAACAACAGTTTTACAAAGAATTTGACAGCATCTATAACTGCAATGGTTATAAAAAAAAACTATAACATAACATAAATTATATATCCCATGCTACCCGGGCAATTATTACGAATCTATTGACACCTCATTTATTAAAATTAGACCAGTAGCCTACGCTACGGTGGAACAAACATACATAGACTGCCAAAAAATCGGTTGTCTGTAAAGTCGGTTTACTGACGATAGTTGAACGTGACAACGTCATAATAATAAATGGAACGCCTCAGAGCGAGGTAACGCCGCATGAGTCATGTTTTTTCGTGCGTGCAGCCGGCTCCATCGAATTATAAGACGTTGTCACGTCAAAAGTTACCCTTCCTTTTGGCTTCGCCGTAGTCGGTCGACCAGTAGGTCCATTCTGCTAATTAAATATTACAATAATACAGTTTCGAAAGTTTCGAAGTCCCTATATTACCTATGTTAAAACAGTAAAATGGTATTCCTATAAACATCAAACCAACGTTTAACGCGTTGTGATTGGTCCAAACTCCAAAAATCAGTTTATGATATCAAGACGATTCATATATATTTCTCTGAAAGTAAATTTAAAGTCAAAGTTAAATAAGAGAATTGGGGTTTATGCATAAGATAAAAAGCGCCGTTGTGGTTGAAATAACTTTTTATTAGTACAACCACGTCAGCAGTCGTTGCGGTCACATTCTTTAAATATTTTGAGGCATCCTAGTACAAAGGAAAATGTTTAGAAACTGGTCCAGCGCGTTTGATCTAAATAAGCATCCGAACACTTTTTTTACACTTAATTTTATCGAATAGAAATAAAAAAAAAACTTTTGCACCTAATTTGACAGTTAATTCAGGAGATGTGATCATGATAATGAAAAAGTAACACAGATACACATTAAAAACACACGATAATAAATTCTAATACCCCAAACATAAGGTTCAAAATCGACTAATGTATATCCCCCATCTTGTTTTGTGTACCGTAAAAAATAAGTGCCCTTGATCAATCAAAAGTTGCGCCATTTGTTCTGCTGTCTGTACTCCGCAGTGTGAGCCCGGCCTTAGGCTGGGAGTATATGTTCTGCTGTCTGTACTCCGCAGTGTGGGCCCGGCTTTAGGCTGGGAGTATATGATCCAGAATTCAGAAGGCCTTAGTAAAATCTGAGCGTTGAAAATAGAACTCTGCGCTAATAGGCTGTTCCACATTTTTTTTCAAATATATTTTAAAATGTTCGTATCGATTCGATAGTCAACTAGTATTTTTATTTCCTGGAAATAATATCTCTTTATGCAAAGAAAACATGATTAAAATTTAAACGATTGATTATATGTTCTTATGACGTCACTTAGAAGAAAAATATGGCGGCTGACGTTTTCAGTCACATGACATACAGATAATAAAACTACAGTTTTATTTCCGAAATTATAAATAAATCGCGTGTTTATGTAACTAAACAGTGTTGTATTCGTATTTCTTATGATAGACACTATTTAATTAACAAATTTATATCATTTGATTTTGATAGATGAAACTAGCCATTATAATACATTAAAATTGAAAATCGAACACACGAGTGTCAAGTCAAATGTCAATGTCATATAATGACAGCTCGACACCCGAAACTTTCATTTTCAACTCTATTGTAATACTGCAGAGTTCTATTTTATGTGCTCTGAATTTTCACCGGCGTTCCGAATTCCGGAGCATATAGTCCCAGCCTTACAAGAGTTTATAGAAAAACGATAAAAAGAAATAAATATACATTTTTGGTAGCGTGTGTGTTTTATGTGTATCGAGTAATTTTTTTTAGCTAAAAGTTTCTAATCGTGAGTATTTTATGGTTTGTTTTTAAAAAGCTTTTTCTGACGATATGGTATTTGGCTTACTAGATCGATTTCGCACACATAGATAGATATTCCAGTGAAAACTTTTGTAGACTACCCTCATAAGTGTCAATGATTTTCTTATTATATCAGTGTTCACTAACAGCTACTGACCTAACTAAAAACTAATACTCACCTTAGTACTATTGAACAAGTTCACGCTCGACCACGCATAAGATAAAAATCCCTTGATAGCTCCCGCGCCGTTGAATCATGCGCACGCGCACATACGAGTAAATATAATATGTCTATGGACGCTTTCACACCACGTCAATCTGGTCCCGTGGTAAGTTCTCGAAGAACTTGTGTTACGGGGACCAGACAACGGTAATAAATTTAATGCTTTAAAACTATACGTATATTTAAGATATTTGTTAATTATACACATCCATGACAAAGGAACACAGAAAACTTTTTTCTTCCCTCGGAGGTATTCGAACCCATGACCTCCGGCTTGAGCGGCGACGCGCTAACCACCGAGCCACAGAGGTCGCCAATACGTAGTCCACCCACGTCTGCAGTAGTTGCGGACACTTCCTTTGTGTTTAAACACTTTGAGGTCGCCTAGTGCAAAGGAAAATTTTGAATTGGTGAAACTCTTCGAGCAGGTACTCTGTCTAAATTGTACCTAGATATTTAGGTATCTACTTATTAAAATCTACATTACATAGATCTACATCTGGAAATCCAGCTGAAACTTGGAAACGGTGTTCACGAGCGTATTAATCGAATCAATCTATATTTTTTGCACGAATAAACTAAAGGGAGTCCTACGTAACCAAGATACGGTACAGTCTCACACACAAGAGTTATTAAATTTTAAATAAAAAAGAAATATTCTAAAATTACTGCGAAACTAAGTCTTGCCATCTGTCATCACACCAGAAGGTCGATTCTGCTCATTCTGCAACAATACATGTACGATCCAGTCCCGATATGTTAAACTTTAAAAATTATTTTATGATATCAAGACGATTCATTTGTAATTAAAAGAAAAAGTAAAATGAATGTGTGATTAAAAGAATTGAGGTTCTGGGCCCGTGCAGCTACTTGTCAGGACCAGGCCACGTCACGCCATCAGATCCTGGAAGGGTGGGATGAAAATTTAAAATTCAAAATTACATTCGAGACCATCGCATGAGTTATGTTCTATAAATTCTGCAGTATGTTACTTGATAATATCTATTGCGTAGTCTAATAAGATATATAACTTATTGAGCCTGTTCCACAATGTTCTTATAAGTGTCGGATAGCTTATTCGGAAGTTTTGTCGCTGCTTAATTTATATCGAGCGACAGAGACAAAACATGCAAATAAGCTGACGGATTTTGATTTAATTGGGTATGGTAGGTTAGGGTCTGGATAAAAACATAGACTACATTTTATTTCGAAAAAGCACAGTGTTCCCGTAGGATACGGTGTTTGTGCTTTTGATTTCATCTACCAATATCCGAATAGTTCAAGTATTTTTCTCTTTTTACTGTGGGAATTTTGAAGAAACTTGGGAACGCGACTTTGGACGATAGTTAATAACATATACTAATAGATTTTTGACCTTTTTGGATTTGTATTGTATGACACTAAACTCCAATACCTTTAATTTATTGAGCTGGAGCTAACCACTTTTGCACGCGCCACTGCAGAGGGGAAGCCAGACGTCAGATATCGATTATTTGAGAGCGAACGCAGAGACATGGCAATGCGTTTCGTCCAGTCCAAATCGTGTGACTTAATGCCATGAGCATAGAGTTCACTTTGGCGTGGCTTTATAAATCAAATAGACTGGGATCCGTGTTAAAATATTTTGAACTTGAATACTTATGGCATAAGGTCGGTTTCGGTGTGATATGGGGAATCAATCAAAACAGGTTTCGTGGTTTTCAGGAGGTTTGCAGGATGCAATTTTGGAGCGGTTATGATCACGTGAAATTGTGTGGGTTTGACAGTTTTATTCCCACCTTCCAAAACGGCACGTATTCGTGGGGAAGGAATATTTAAATTATTATACTATATTTTATATGAGTAGGAAATTATGAAAAATATTAATTCACATAAATATTGAGTATCTGAGCTTTACTCCGAGTTCTGGTAAATTTTAAAAAATCGCAAAAATATTTATCTGACCGGGATTTGAACCCACCACATTCCTAATTTTCGAATAAAACAAATATTTTAAACAGGTACGCATACCAAACTGCCGATCGGACTGACATAATAGAGTCGAATTAATTGATACCTATATTGTTGCACGATGAAACAAAACAGTTTCCCAGGGATAAGATCTAGCTAGATCAATTTTTCTCCCCCAAAAATTATGTAAATACTTGCAGCCTACAATACATATATATATATATATATAAGTTTCATACAAACTTTTATCACCTATTTACCCTCTTGAGGGTTGAATTTTAAAAAATCCTTTCTTAATGGGTGCCTACGTCATATAAGAAATACGTGTGAAATTTCTGACTTCAACTTCAATTTCAAATTTCTAGCTTTAAGGGTTTGGCGTGTGCGTTGATACATCAGTCAATCAGCTTTGTCACGTTTAAATTATAAGATTCATTTATAAAAAAGTTTAAAAAATATACCTATCATAATTTAATCGGACCCGCCAGAGTAACGATCGAATACCTACTGAAACTATAGTTAAATTAAGTGACGCTCAAGTCACATGCTGTCCTTTTCATTTCGGCTAGCAGAGACAGCGACAGCCTGTGAATAGAAGGGCTCCTAATTTAAATAAACGGGCTCCTAATTTCAGTATTCGGCCATCGGACAGGTGAAATAAGTAAATAAGAAGGCCTCAAAGAAGCTACAACTTAAAGCACTGACGATTTGAATGTAGGGTAAGCTCGTAGGGACTTATTCTAGTTAAGTATAATAAAGCACTATATTTAAATAATTGAACTTCTCAGATATTTTACACTAGCTTTTGCCGGCGTCTACGCCCGTGTAAATATAGTATCCCACGGGAATATCTGTATTTTTTCGGGATAGAAAGTAGATTATGTTTTAATCCAGAGCCTAAACTACTATCATACCAAATTTCATCGAAATTAGTTCAGTAGTTTTTGCGTGAAAGAGTAACAAACATCTATCCATCCATGTATCCATCCATCCTCACAAATTTTCACATTTATAATAGTAGTAGGATATATTTCACTCAGCATAAAGGTCTAGTCAGTCTTTTTTTATTCCTATCACCTAATCTACATAACCTACTCAGTATCCACGACGGGTGAACTGTGAAGCTCGATTTTGTACACAATTAGCATCATAGCCTCCCCTAGCTAGCACGATATACTTTCAGAGTTCAGACCCAATATATTATTTTTGTAAACTAAAAAAGAACAGTTCACTGCAATGCACTAAAAGTTATATCTTACAAGTTACGACTAGATAGGTATATCAATTTCTTATAAGTATTCGAAATGTACTAGGTATTTCAAACTTTCTTTTTTTTTTTGTTAAAATACTATAGTTTTGTCCACGGATAAGATAAATGAGGTTGGATTGGCAATGTGCGCGGGGCGCACATTGCCAGACGCGCCACAAGTATAACTGGACAATCATACTTCAACCGAACCACGCGTTCATACTTTTTAGTCGCTTGTTGATTGCCTCGCAGTACGGAGCAGCGCTAAAATCCTTTGAAAATGCCGTGCTGTGCGATTGTTATGTGCAAATTAAAGAGTCAGACATCAAATTTCTTTTCATCGGTAAGCATAAAAACCTTAGTTTTTTAGGATTTTTCCAAAAAACTAGGTAGTTCGAATTATGAAATTCTAAGTAGAAACGACAATTAAGCCAAGAATCACAGAAAATATACATTGCTGGTGAAGTACGCAAATATTTCGCGAGAAGACACATCTGACGAGAATGGGTTGCGAAGTGAGCCAAATTACCGCGCCTTTCGACTCGTTCGCGTCACGTCCGCTTCGGTCGCCTGGATAGTGCAGTCAGTGATCGATGATTTATCGACAAATTATTTTTCTTCAGAATGAGTTACTACTGTTCTCGGTAGTAAAATTTTGCTAGTCTTTTTTTTGCTACATAATATTTATCGACCATCGACTTCTTTTTTTGCTTTGATTTTCTAATTATTTTTGATTACAAATAAAGGTAATACATGTTGATATTTTTTTTCATTTTCTATCCCAATACCAATTAAATTCGCCTTTGACACAATATTTTAGTATAAAATTACTAGTGCTCCCGTTATTAAAATTTTTCATTCAATTACCAATAGCTACAGGACGGTTTACGATTTACGATGAGCCCTCGGCAAAAATAGTGGGGATGCACATATTATTGTACACGCGCAACCATACTTGCCCCGCTACTCCCCCCGCCGCATTCAAAAGTTAGGGCTCATAAATCGTAAATCTAACTGAAACTAAGATGATTTCAAGATTCAAGTTTGACCATTTTCATTATCGAAAATTCCTATCGACCATAGCAAGCCCTAGCGTGCGTGTGAATTTTGAGCATGTGGTTGTGTCGTAACGTTACCGACTCAACGTAGTGTGAGTACCAAATCGCAGCCCTCTGTTCTAGATGTGATTTGTTAATTAGTGTGCGTAATTCGTGTATGTATTATTATTTCTTATGTAGTGGAGTGCATTGGTGGGAGACAGGCGGCGACGCTGGTTTTCAAGTAAAAGTATCACGGTTGCCAATCCAACCTCATTTATCTTATCCGTGGTTTTGTCAATACTTTCTAATTATTATCTATAGAAAAATTTATATTACCTTACTTAAAATAAACTTTTTACATCATATTATACAAGGCGTTGTTTTATCGGAACGATATAATATATTATCACCCAACACTAGGTCACAATATTACGTAAGAAATAATAAAGAGTATGCATACATAAGAATTGTCGTAATTTGCAAAAAAAATAGCTTGGTTAACATTTCCGGAAAAATCTTGCAACACAAGAGCATCCTTGCGCTGCCGTACGCTGCGCCAGCTTTGAAGGCCACGCGTTTTTATCGCCCGCGCGGTTATGAATCAACGTTATAAAATTGTAGGATAATCTAGTCTTAATATTAATCACGCTCTTTGAAGTAATTTTGTTTTGGGAACGCGATGTAGTTTTCGCGATATTTAGTTGTTCACAATAATATTAATGATTACTGTATATCATGCAATGTTGTTTCCACGTTTGGTTAGGACAATGCAGGCTGATCACCTGATTGTCTGACAAGAAAGAGGATCCATGCGTCGGATGGACATGTAAAAAGTCGAACCTGCGCCTGATCTCTCGCCAGTCGTGTCGGTTATCCCTCCCACTGGGTTATGAGTGCGCTTGTGAGTACACAAGCGCACTCATAACCCGCCTGTGCGCAGTAGCGCACACAACTGGTTTCAATGAAACCACCGTCACCGAAATCGTGGGGAACTATCAGTGGCGTGGGGTTCCTATAAACTCCATTCCTATAACCTTCACTTACCACTTACCTTTTGAAAACCCTCATCCAAATCCCTACCTATTATACAGAGTAGGGCTTACCTATCAAGGAGAACCAGCCTTTGCCGCTGGGAGCTAATATTATAACTACTGTATTCCCGTCTCAAAATAAGATTTTTACCATTTTCCAACATCATGAAAATCAGATTTCATCCGTGAATGAAAGCAATCAGTACGAATTGGCCAAATATTGATAAGCTTAATGAAATTGGTCTCCCCCGCGCCGCGCCGCGCCGGTCGCCGGTCGCCGGTCGCCGGTCGCCGGTCGCCGGTCGCCGGTCGCCGGTCGCCGGTCGCCGGTCGCCGGTCGCCTGTGACACGGAATTAATTAAAAAATCGCCCCGACCATAGACGTGTCCTACTAATCCTACTAATATTATAAATGTGAAAGTTTGTGAGGATGGATGGATGGATGTATGGATATATGAATATATATGGATGTTTGTTAATCTTTCACACAAAAGCTACTTATCGGATTTTGATGAAATTTGGTATGATAGTAGTTTAGGCTCTGGATTAGAACATATAGACCAGGGTCGATAATTTTTAAAACCAAAAGAAATAATAGTAGGATAAAACCCATTAGAAAAGGAGGAGAATATTATAAAAAGGAAAGGAAAAATAATTTACGAGCGATCTGAGGTCGGGAAGGGGATGGGGGTGAGTTTTAAGGGTAAAAAACGGCTTATCTCGATTTCCGGCAAAACTAAAAGTCCTATGGAAAAATGTCAAATGGTAAAGTTGTAGATAATAAAAAGATCTAAAACTTTTGTATTTACACTGTTTTCACATAACCTCAAAATTTATGTGAAAAATTCAAAAAACCAAGTTTTTGGTTTTTTATTTTTATCTTTTACAATTTTTTTTCACGAAATTTGTTGAAAACTTACCTTTTTATTTATAATTTAAATAAATAAAAATTATTAATATTAGAAATATTTACTTTTTCGCCTTATTTTGAATTAATATCGAAAAAGCACCCTAATTTTCAATCGAAAATTCACCCGTCAAAATATCAGGTTTTTTCCAAAAGTTGGTATGCTTTCTGTTCGTTGAAATCTCTACTTTCCGATGGTGAAAAAAATAATGTTACTATAGTAAATCTTTATTTTATCTTAAAATAGTTATAAATAGGCATCTACGCATATAATTTAAAGAAGATTCGACAACTTTCTCCAAATATTGTAGATGTGTTATTAAATATTAATTTTATTAGCTTATTTGTTTGTTAATTATAGTAGTATATTTTGATTTGAATTTTTTTTTTATCAATGTAATATGTAATCTTACGTTTTTCGAGTAATTAAAGTGTAAATTTTAATAAATAGCTCTAAATTGCATATGATAATTTTTAAAAATTTTCGAATTCGTTTTTTTCGATTTTTTGCATTTTCTGAGATTTACTATAGTAACATATATTTTTTTTTTACCATCGGAAAGTAGAGATTTCAACGAACAGAGCATACCAACTTTTTGCAGGAAGCTGATACTTTGACGGGTGAATTTTCGATTGAAAATTAGGGTGCTTTTTCGATATTATTTCAAAATAAAGTGAAAAAATAAATATTTCTAATCAAATAAATTACAGCGTATTTGGGACATAAAAAGGTAAGTTTTCACCAAATTTTGTGAAAAAAAAAATTGTAAAACATAAAAATAAAAAACCAAAAACTTGGTTTTTTGAATTTTTCACATAAACATTGAGGTTATGTGAAAACAGTGTAAATACAAAAGTTTTAGATCTTTTTATTACCTTGCCATTTGACTTTTTTTCATAGGACTTTTAGTTTTGCTGGAAATCGAGGTAAACCGTTTTTTACCCTTAAAAACTCACCCCCATCCCCTTCCCGACCTCAGATCGCCCGTAAATTATTTTTCCTTTATTTTTTATAATATTCTCCTCGTTTTCTAATGGGTTTTATCCTACTATTATTTTTTTCACTTTTTATTATTTTTAAAGGCTTCTACCCTGGTCTAATAGGCTACTTTTTATCCCGAAAAAGTACAGTGTTCTCGTACGATACCCACGATAATATATTTACGAGGGCGGAGTCGCGGGGAAAAACTAGTATGTTATAGACGAGACATGTCGAGGCAAAAGCTGATCTCACTTAAATGGCCCCACTTTTGGGGTTGTTTGGGTTGAATTTTTAATTTAATTTAATTTTTAACTTTTTTACATTTTGACATTTGAGGTATGGTGAAATCAAGATGGCGTAACATTTTCTTGTTTATAAACTGTTCTGTCAAATGGACGTCATAACCTATCTTTAGTTTTGAAATATTTTATAAACATTTATGGGCGAACGAGCAGAAGGATCGCCTGAAGTGAAGTGATTGTTGTCAGATGGGGATGATGATATATTGGGTATTGGGTAGAGGTACCCAGTGCCATGGAAAAAGGAATGCACGTCTAGAGTTTTGACTCTGAGAGAATTGAAAAAAGAAAAATAAAGTAAGTATCCACATAACCATCATGTTAAAATAAGGAATCGTCATTCAATAGACTCCCAAGGTACACGAATGACAGCTCGCGTCTATGAGTGCGTGTCTATGGCCATATACACGAAATTTCTGATACCTCCGAAGTTTACGCGTTTCTGTTCATACATCATACCATAGTAAATCTTTTTGTATTTGATGTAAGTAAACTAATTATGTAGGTTTTATACACTAATGTTGTAAAAAAGAATTTCAACTTTTTTGTGACTTCGAAATGCATATAATTACAAAACAACACATAAAATCCCAATTCTTTTGACTTTTATCAAGTTGTAAAAACTAAATTTTTATATGTAGGAAAATAGTTCTTGGTTTGTGGTATTTTTAAGACAGGGGGTAAAAAACTTCTACTCCCTTTTGACACAACTATAATTTCAAAGGATTACCACGAAACACACGAAACGGTCTGAACTCTCTTGCGGTTGTCGCGGTAAATTGTACTAGGATACAAGAAGAGCGGAGGAGTTACGCTATGCCTAGACAGTATTATGTATTAGCACAGATTAAAGAAAGAGCAACAGACGAACAGCTATATAGTTAGCTTTCCATTTGATTGCACTACTACAAGCATACCGTGTGTCCACGATTGTGTAGAAAAATTGTGGGCCGTTGAAGGGGACGTCAAAATTTTCAAATTTGGATCGATTTGGCTCGTTCGTATGTAAGCTGTTTCTCTGTACGTAAGTATATTCTACTCTGTGTTATTAGTGAATGTGGGTAAATTGTAGAACACAGCTGTCGATGTTACAATATAGTATCATACAGAAGCTCAATAGTTCGTAATTATAGAACAATATACATCTAAAACAGCGTTCAATTACCGGAGTTGTAACTATGTATCGTTTACACCTGGTTTACATACGTCCAACGCGCTTTGTGGCGTGCAGAGCTATGCAATGAATAGACAAGGCCAGCTATGTAAATTGTAATCCCAGCAAGTTGTTAGGTTATCAGTATTTTTTTTTTTCAAAAAAAATACGTAACAACAATAACGGTCAGTTCACACCGTAACAATACGCGACGCGGCGCTGCATTTTAAGCTGCTATTGAAAATTTAATTTATTCGCCACATAAAAGATACCTACACGTTTCATATGACATCGGTCGTACACTAGCATCACTGCACATGCGCGACATTCGCTCTTACAATGAAACGTTTATCTTTCTGTATAATAAATTAAATTCAATTTTGAACAGCTATACCTATCGCCTCTCCGGATTACAGCGTGCACCGCAGTAATGAAGGTCCTTGATTAACAACTCCGAGGCTATGCTGTATTATGTTTCATCAATAAAATATCACTTTTAGGGCTTGTTTCCCAATCTTTTATTGTGTCCGATAGCTTATTTGGAAGTTCTGTCGCTGCTTACTTTATATCGTGCGACCACAGTCACCTCCGCCCGTTTCTACACTCTGCGCCGCCGCTGTCACGCCACAGATTAATAAATAGTAACTACGCCTTTATCAAGCCACACAAAGCCGTAAATTGAATATTAATAGAAACAATTAATTAGTAATATTTGATCACAGATTAAAGAGAACTTACATTAATATGGAAACAATGGGAGTATTTTGTGTATTTTGTTAAGATTTGTTAAAACCTCTGTGTTGTGATTCTCATCATAGCAGGATATTATTGTCAGTTCATAGTTTCATACCGAGTCGCGACGCGGAACATTTTTATGATGCCAATTATTCAAAATTTAATTTTATTCACTACATAAGAAGATACATATTTCAATGCAAGAGCTCGAATTTCATAAATTAATTTAAGGTTATCCAGCATTTGTTTATTCACTTCATTTAAATTAGGGAAAAGAGACATCGGTCGATGTTTCTGAGCACTAAGTGATACAGTACAAAATGCCATTACTAGTTGTTGCGAAAGACACAAGATAGATGTCGCTTTTAAGATTTTATTAACGACGCTCTACTCGGACACTCGTTACTTTTTAGGATATTTTGTATCGATAATTTACAATTTAGTAATGGCCAATATTTTTCGTCTTTTTTGAAAACATTTTCTTTTCCTACGCACAATAACTTTTCAGTGTTCAAGTTAAGAATATTTAAATTATGTATCAGAGCCATCTGCTGATTACTTTAAACACTAACACCGCGATGCTACTAGTTGGTGCAAGTAGCAAAACACAGGTGGCGCTACTACGATATGGTGTTAACTTCGCGTCGATTTGAGACTAATATCAAATTTTGAGATTTTTAGCGCGTTACAAATAAAAATTTTAATAAAATAAAAAAAAGTTATTTGTTTTTATAATCAATATTAACACACTAACAAAAATCATTATTTTTTCTCAGTATTAATAAAACAGTTTATTTACATAAAATTACATAATATTATATTAGTTTACGTACTTATCCACTGACCACTGGACTACCTATACTATAGTATAGGTAGTCCAATGTATATATATAGTATATCCAGTGTAGTAGGTATACTACAGTATAGTATAACCTATAGTAATATTTTAAAGGGGAAAGATTAGATTAGATTAGATGAGATTGTTTAGATTGAACATGCTCCGAAATTACTGGACCGATTTCAATGAAATTTGGCGCACATAATATAGAGTAAGCCGCGGAAGGACGCAACAACTACTGATATGATTTTGACGAAATCTGGTATAATTAATGGTATTAGTTCAGACAAATCAGACACCGGATTAACACGTAGGCTACTTTTATCGCGGCAAAATATACGGTTCCCCCTTTCCTTTTGCGCACAGGAAGGTCGAAGTCGCGGCTAACATCCAGTGCAAAAACAATTTTCAAAAATCTTATTTGGACCTATGAAAAGGTTAATGCCTAATAATAATAATATCTACAGACGCTTTCACACCACGTCAATCTGGTCCGGTGGTAAGTTCTCGATGAACTTGTATGACGGGTAAGTACTATAAGTACTTATATTTAAGTTTTTTATTGTATATAGCATTAATTGCCTGCGACTTCGACCTCATGTAATTAGGTTTTGAACTTTCATCCCCTACAATACCCACCCAGAGGCTGAATTTTAGAAAACTCTGTTATACGTAACTCATTATTTTTCCCGTGCTCAGTTCATATAATGCAAATATGTCCAAGGAATAAAAAGTATCATACAAACTTTTATCAACTATTTTACCCCCTTGGGGGTTGAATTTTTAAAAATCCTTCCTTAGTGCATGCCTACGTCATATGAGAAATACGTGTGCAAAATTTCAAAGGGTTTGGCCTGTGCGTTGATACACCAGTCAATCAGTTTTGCCTTTTATATAATATATACAATAATACAAATATTTGATACACACCCACGATCCAGGAACACAGAAAACCTTTTTCTTCCTTCGGACGGCATTCGAACCCGCGACTCTCGACTTGAGCACCAACGCGATCAACCACTGAGCCACATACGTCAAGATTAATAACTATGTTTTACGCACTCAACGTTATTCATAAGATACTATCTTATTATTTATTCAACTGAGAAAGTGAATATAATTCTTAGCACGAACTGGGATAGTTAGTAACAATAGTGCTTATTATTCCAAAAGTGTCCAAGCGGAATTCAAAAGCTAAGAGAAATCATATTCGAGACTTAATAGTAACATTTTAAAGTCTAAATTGCAAAGTCTAGAATCTAGATTATAATGAAATCCCTAATTACTTTCAAGTCTACAAGTGATTTATAGGACTAGTAAGGACTAGGAATGCTTAGTGCTTATACACGTACCGATTTGGTCTGGTGCTGACCATTATGACAGCACGACACTCGTATGTTAGATTTTCAGCTCTATTGTATTAGCACAGAGTTCTATTTACAGTGTATTCCTAGCAGTGTTCCAACTCTCAAGAATATTTCTTCCTAAACTTAAACTAACTGATAAACAAATAATAAAAATATAATGTTCTGTAATATTATTCTGTCCTTTTTACATTAAAATATACTTCCAAAAGTTTATTTTCCACAGGTTGACTTTTCAAATCGCTAGTCGATGTTATATCGATCAATAGCTTAATTTCATTAAAAAAACAATAAAATATGAACCTCTTAAAGTAACGCAAAACAATCCCAACGGCTAACTCCTTGGCTTTTTTTTTATAAAACGGCAAACTTATAATAAAGGTAAAAGCAAAAACTACTCAAACATTCAGACCAAATAAAAAAGTGAAGACAGAGATCTACACAGTGAGGCCGGACTTAGCCGGCTTAGTCCGTGTAGTGTCACGCGTACACATGTAACGAAGCTACGCCTTACCTTGTAAGGCGAGATGTCGCGATAAGTAGTTTTTATGCATGTAGTGCATGGCATCGTAGCTACATGCGCAGTGCATGCATAAATAACCTAACCAGGAGCATGTCAGGACATGTCTAAGAAGAGTTCCGTAACTATAAATTTAAGTTTTTTCAAATAACTTACAAGTTACTCTCCGAATTCGTGTTTAGATAGTTTTCCTAAAGCGTATTTAGCATGATCTATCAGCGCGAAAATTTGCAGTTTTCTAAGTCTCATAGTTTAGAAATGCCAGGGGGGGGGACCAAGTTATAAACCAATTTGCAGGCCGATCACCCGAAAATGGTTGATTTTGTAAAAAAGTCATGTATGTTACCTTATCTCTATTTTAAAAGACCTATTTAAAGATACCTCACGCAATGGCGTAAAATGAAAAAAATATTTTTCATCCCCACTTCACTTGCATGGACAGCCACCCCTAAATTATGCAAAATTATTATTATTTTATGATGCCAAAACCGATATATATATACAGACTTATATATAATATATAACTATACCAAATTTCATCCATTTATATTCAAACCTACAGAAGCTAGAGGCGCGGACAAACAGACAGACATACAGATTGACGGACGGACGGAGCATAACTGTAAGGGTTCCTTCAGTATTACGGAACCTTGAAAACCAGCCTCAGTTTTTATTTGACAAAGCTGTCTTCAATTATTTTCTTGGGTCTGAGTGTTTGAGAAGATTTAGTTTTACCTTTATTAAAAACTTTGAGAACTGTCAGGGCAAACATTATTTAACAATAAACATTACTTTAAAATATATATTATACTGTGGTATACAGTATGTGTATGTTTGCGCAATGTTTACATTTCTTCGAAAAATGAGGACAGTACCTATCTAAAATAGTGCTCGTGACAATCGAAATCGACAGGACAATCGAAAGTTTAATCTAATGCCTGCTACACACGTTACGATAAAGCTGCACAGTTCGGTTAAATTTAACGATGTGCACCAGGTGTCGGCAACCATTTGGCAAACATGGGCCACATAATGAAAATAATAGATAAAGGCGGGGCGGGACGCACTTGTAAGATAATTTTATACCTCATTGATACTTAGTAATCTATTGTAGGGAGGTACCTACTAGGAGTGAAATATCACTTACATACAATATTAATAAAACATGCAAATTAATTTATTTTCGTTAATTTATACAGATATAAGATAAGGAGCAATGAAGACTAAATGGGCGGAGCAAATTTCCCTAATTATAAATGTGAATGTAAGTTTGTTTGTTACGCTTTCACACGAAAACTACTGTACGGATTTTGATGAAATTTTGGTATGGTAGTAGTTTAGACTCAGGATTAAAACATAGGCTACTTTTTATCCCGGAAAAGTACAGTGTTCCCGAGGGATACTGCATATACGCGGGCGGAGCCGCGGGCAACAGCTAGTTTAATATAAAACAAAGACTTCAAAGTAAGTACTTAAAATAAATAAATTATATAAAGAAATTAAAATATTTACAAAAAATAGAGTGTCGTTGGACCGCGGGTTGCTCGTTTTCGATCACTGGTTTAACCAAACTGTGCAGTTTTATCGTTACGTGTGTGGCAAGTGTAAGTAAAAGGATAATAGGGTTACACGTGTTTCTCTACCAAAACACTCACTTTTACCATATATCCCACTCTATAACAAGGAAATAAGGCTTAAAATCGTACACAATAGACGCATACCACGACACGACCAGTAAGTTTACACTTCTTTACACATCTTTATTGCCATAACTTAAGGTCTAAAGTCTCCCAGCACTTGTTACAGTAGGGAACCATTGCACGACCAGTGGCATACAAGTGTAGTCTATAGACTACTCTTTGTAATAACAAAGAGTTAAGGTTCAAAATCCCATAGCAGAGCTAATGGTAGTATAGCATGTCACGACTTCTGCCATTTAGTTATGGGAATCGGTGGTGTGAGCACGCGTCTTAAATAATAGTGTGAATAAGAAATTGTGAGTACAATCGACTTTTACATCATTTAATGTGTCTCGTAAGATAAATACTTTAAAGAGATAGATCCTACTAATATTATAAATGTGAAAGTTTGTGAGGATGGATGTTTGTTAGTTGCAGTTTTTGCGTGAAAGATCACGCAAAAACTGCTGAACGTATTTTGATAAAATGAAATTTGGTAAAGTTGTAAATTGAGCTCTGGATTACTGTATTTACGCGGGCGGAGCCGCGGGCCAAAACTAGTCTATATAGAGATAAATAAAATTGAAGTCTCTGTTTGTAATTTAAAATGAACAGCTTTTCACAAATTAATACCGGAAATAATTTCATATGCGTTATACGTATATTCGATATATTTAAATACATTCATATTGGTACCAACAATAAAATATCAATTTAAAAATTTTTTGTCTGTCCGTCTGTCTGTCTGTTTGTTTTGGCTAATTTCTGAAACGGCTGGACCGATTTTCACGGGATTTTCACTGGCAGGTAGCTGATGCTATAAGGTCTAACATAGGCTACTTTATCTTAGGGTTCCGTTTTCGTTAGTTCGATGTATGTAAACGAAGTTGCGCGCATCAGCTAGTATTAATTAAATTAAATAGGTAATTAAATAAAATACAGTAAAACGTTGATAATGTCCCTCGACAATCATAGTTTTTCTATGGAAATAACAGATGTATGTGCGTCGCCGATTGCCGAAAGTCATAGAGATTTGAGATCATGGTTGTACTGTACTGTACCTTTTTATTGGCATTTTAAAGAAATGATTCAAAACTCTTACTAAAACAACCCAGAGTCGACAGCAAAGAAATGTTTGCCAATGGGTTTCATTTTGAATCATAATATTATGTTTTGATGTCACCAAACTTTGGTGACATCAAATCATTGGTGACCAAAGAGACAACCCTGAAATACGCCGGGTATATAAGGTATGAGCAAGAATAATAAGTCTTTCTGTGGAAACGACATACATGAGACAATGTATTAAAAACGACGATTCCCGAAAGACATTAAAACGTGGTTGTAATGTCTATGACCGACCAACATATAGAATACTTTAAGTTGGTCAGTAAGTAGTGTTGCCAGGTAAGATTTGATTAAAATCGCGGCAGAAGGCATAATAAATCGGAATTTGAGCTTTTAAATCGTAACTGACAAAATAAATTGATCCTTAGCAGCTAGCATCTCCCTTTACAATTAATTATATTTTTTTTAACTCAAAACGGAACGTAGGTATCCGAAATATTATTTTTCTAATCGTTAGGTAGCTCTTTATGTGTAAAATATATTATTCTAGTTTTACTCGTTAAATTTTCTCGGCAAAATTTAAGGAATTTTGGGATTAAACAAATAAATATTATTGTTGTCTAAATGGAACACACATTAGCAACCATTTCATTGCTGTCGACTCTGGGTCAATTTTAGACCACCATCTTTAAAAAATTAAAACGTACGTAGGTACATCGTAGCGGCAATAATAATATATTGCAAATCTTTTGGTAGTTCTCTTCTTCTATTTCATGTATTTAAACCTAATGATAATGACTAACTCTCACGCGTACTGTAGTCTGTAGGTAATAATATAATGTCGTAATGTAATATCCGTTTTCTTGTCTCACGGGGTAAAAATGTTGTTAAGACATCCACAAAAACATTAAATGATGCTCAAATATGGAAACTACAATCTACATGATATACTTTTTTTGACTTAGCAAGGTTATATATGCATTTGACATCAAATGAGCTTAACCTATCTAATGGGCGGGTGATTATGACGGCTTAGGGTCAGTTCACACCGCAGCGATACGTGGCGCTGCATTTTCATGAGCTATTGAAGATTGAAGATTAAACTTTATTCACTAAACCCAAAAAAAGATACATTCATATGACATGATGTAGTTCGAATGTCAGATAGCACCGCGCTGTACACAGCGCGGTGCTATCTGACATTCGAACTCTTACAAAGAAACGTGTACGTTCTCTTGTAATGAATAAAGTTCAATTTTGCATAGCTATCTTAAAAATGCAGGGCCGAATCTTTCACACGTTTCGGTATGAATTAACCCTATACCAAATAGATTCAAACTAAAATAACTATAACAAACATCCATTTATTTTCATTATTACAGAAGTTAGGACAGACAGACAGACAGACGCATGGACTGAGCGAAACTATAAGGCTTCCTAGTTAAGCGACAAAACCAATAAAAATTTGAGTGACCTGCAGGCCACGCGTAGTGCAGAAAATATATCAATAATTTAATCCGGCTTCTTTAAATGTGAATGTTTGTGAGGATGGATGTATGGATGGATGGATATTTGTTAGTCTTTCACGCAAAAACTAAGTACTGTACTGAACATATTTTGATGAAATTTGTTATGGTTTATGCTCTGAATTAACACAGTTTCAGACATAAGTTTTGTCAGACATAACAGAAGTGAAGACGCTACCGTGAAACAAACACACACAGAGTGCAAAAATCATAGCCGCAGTCGGGTAAAAAGTACATAAGTACTAAAAGATTTAAAAAAGCTTTCAGATGCTTTCTAATGAATGCTTTATTTTATTATCTCACCGTTACTAACTTTATGTTTACTCTCTTCTGAGTTCTGCCATTAAACACATAATCATTATTACTTCACGGCCAAATCGTAATATTCTGATATCCTCTGATGGATATTTTTATACCCGACTACGGCGAATCCAAAAGGAAGGAATTTTTGCATGTGTGTGTATGTATGTATTTATAAATGTTTGTTACATCTTAGCGCCTAAACTATTGATCAGATTTTAATTCATGAGGTGTTAAAAGATTCGTAATAAAAGCCTAGATAACATAGGCTATATAATTTACGTAGTCAGGTAAGTATTTAACTTTTGATGATTGATTATTATTATGATATCCGAGACGAGCAGATATATCGTCTGATGGTAAGCGATTACCACCGCCCATGGTCACTCGCAGCACCAGAGGAGTTACACTCAAGTAACTCCTCTGGAGTTGCGCACCTGCGTTTCCTTAAAATCCCCAACTCCCCTTGGGCCTCCAGTATCTAAAAATCGAGAGATTAGGCCACTGTTGCACTATGGCTTATGTTGGTTCATTGGTATTTAGGTACCTACTAGTTACACCATTAATAATGACGTAAATGTGACACTAGACAGTTAAAACTGGCCAAGTGCGAGTCGGACTCGCGTACGGAAGGCTCTGTACCATTATCCTACTAAGTACTACTATTATAAATGTGAGAGTTTGTGAGGATGGATGGATATTTGTTACTCTTTCACGCAATAACTACTGAATGGATTTCAATGAAATTTGGTATGGTAGTAGTTTAGGCTCTGGATTAAAACATAGGCTAGCACGTATTATACCGAAAAAGTACAATCTTCCCGTGGGAAGATTGTACTTTTTTAGTAGATTTACGCGAGCGAAGACGCAAGCAAAAGCTAGTCATACAAATATTAATAGTAATATCGAGCAAAAACAGTTAAAAATCCAGTTTTTTGTATAGCTCCCCTCAAATATAATTTTTTATTAATTTTACTATTATTGACGTGATAACGTCTTATAATTCGATGGAGCCGGCTGCACGCACGAAAAAACATGACTCATGCGTTACCAAGTACTGTTACCAAGTACCGTTACCTGTTACTGTTACCAAGTACCAGCGTCACCTCGCATTGCCGTTGCCTCATTATTATTATTATTATTATTATTAATAATAATAATAATAATAATAATAATAATAACAACAACAACAACAACAACAACAACAACAATAATAATAATAATAATAATATATTACTATTATGCCCTTGATGTTATTACTCAGTTCGGCGCCGGACTTCGCGGCGGCAACACGCCTACCTAAGGCACGGCCAATTTGTTCCGCGCGCACTATACACATGACGTTGTCACGTTCAACAGCTATCGTCAGTAAACCGACTTTACAGACAACCGATTTTTTAAAATAAGACTTACAACTCAATATTCTGTGAAAATTTCAACCGTCCCCATGTTGCTGTTATGCAAAAAAACGTCTGTTGTATGGGAGCCCCCCTTAAATATTTATTTTATTCTAATTTTAGTATATTTTGATACAATAGCGTCAATAGAAATCCATTATCTGAAAAAAATTCAATTTTGTAGCTATAACGGTTCATGAGATACAGCCTAGTGACAGACAGACAGCATAGCAGATGGACGGACGGACAGAGTATTCTCAGTAATAGGATCCCATTTTTACCCTTTAGCGAAAATTACCCTAATAAGTGAAAAATCTGTAGAAAGTATAAAATCATAGGGTGTCAGTACCTAGGTACAAACAAACAATTATAAGTACGTACTCATAAGTATGGTTTGTATTTACTTGAAGCATGTTTTAATAATTCATACCATTTGTAAAAAAATTACCTTTTTAATAATTATATTGAAGATCAACGTATGCCACTAGTTCTAATAGCAAATTATTGGTATTCGTTAAAGTTTTAATACAATATTAAATAGAATTTAAAATGCATGTCGTATAAATTCTAAAACGTTATAATCTCGTCCGTAAGAAAGCAATAAAAGCATATTCACACTAAAATTAGTATTGCTTATTAAACTATTGGCATGTCTATGCCATTCTCTAGTCTGTGCCCGCGGCATACAACTGCCGATAGCTATCTCTAGAGATACAACAATTACGTGACTACTTGACAGTACACAAACATCATTATCATCAACGTCATAGTCATTAACATCGTCGCCCCCGTAGTCCAATGGTTTAAAGTTTGGCTTTCGACTGCGGTCGTAGGTTCGATCGACGCGTCGGAATAACAAACATGTTTTCAAGTCTGTTTAGCACAATGCAGGCTCACCTGATTGTCTGACAAGAGATGATACATGCGTCGGGTGATGAAAGTCGGCCCTGCGCCTCATCTTTCGCCACTCGCCAGTCGTGTTACGAGGGTAAAGAGAGAGAGTTCTTTTGTATCGCGCACACACTTTGGCACTATAAAACAACTCCGAAAACCGGCCACCGTCACTGAAATCTGTGTGGGAATTTTTAACATTAACATTAGCATGGTTATAAATTACATGCTTATTAATTAAATATTATTATCATGACTTATCTTCTTTCTAAATATTTCTTGTTAACCAAGCGACGAAAATAAGAGGTGTTTTAAGTTTGACGTATCTGTCCGTGGCATCTTAGCTCCCACACGGAGGAACCTATTTTGATTTACTGTTTTTTTGTTTAAAATTTGCATGATCGAGAGCGTTCTTAGCGATAATTCATCATCATCAGCTCGCTCACTGCTTGTCAATTCGGGGTAACAGATTAAAAAAAAAGTAAATTGCTTTATATCGATATTCGACACCAACTTACAACACCCTTGTCATTAAATTAGTTATTATATTAAAATCTATATCTATACATCTAGACAAATAAATAAAATTGTAGTGTCTGTTTGTAATTTGAAATTAACACCTTTTCACTTAATGCATGTGAAAGTATATACGATACTTACAATAAAAAAACAATTATAAAAATTTTTGTCTGTCCGTCTATCTAGTCTAGAAAGAAATCTAGTAGTCTGTCTGTTTGTTCCAGCTAATCTCTGAAACGGCTGGACCAATTTTCGCGGACCTCTCACTGGCAGGTAAATGATGTTATAAGGAGAAACTTACGTTACTTTTATCAGAGGGTTCCGTTGAAAAAATAGGGTTCCGTTTCCGTTAGTTTTACGCAAACGAGGTTGCGGGCCAACCAGCTGGTTAATATTAATATATTTAACACATTCTAATATATCTACTACATTATGTATTTGTTGGTTTTAAAATTTCAGAAAAAAGAAAGAACGTCATTTGTGTTCAAGTGCGAATATAAAACTACGGAACTCACATTTTGAGTTGACTCTCTTCAGCTCAGCACAGGTCACTCAGCAACATCCTACTACTATTATAAATGTGTGAAAGTTTGTGAGTGAGGATGGACGGATGGATGTTTGGATGAATGGATGTTGGTTACTCTTTCTCGCAAAGACGAATGAACGGATTTTTATGAAATTTAGTATGATAGTAGTTAAAATTCTGGAAATTAAACATATGCCACTTTTTATCCCTAAAAAGTGCAATATTCCCGTGGGATAATATATTTACGCGGGCGGAGCTGCGGGAAAAAGCTAGTACAGTATAAATAATTGTAACATAAACCGCGATAAAGGCCATAAAAGTAACTCATTGCAGTAAGGGAATACGATTTTCTCGCGCCTACAATCTGCATCCGTCGTAACTAGGAACCTGGTTTGTTAGGGTCAGATCACACCGCGACGATACGTGACGCAGCGATGCATTTTCAAAATAGCTATTCAAACTTGAACTTTATTCACTGCACAAAAGATACACGAATCATATTATGACATCAGTCATACACTGCACATGCGCGGTGCAGCGCGGTGCAACTTGACATTCGGACTCGTCAACAAACGTCGTACAATGAACCGTCTTATCTTCTTGTGTAATGACATAATAATACGAAAAAAGTTCAATTTTGATTAGTCATTTTAAAAAATGCAGCGCCGCGTCACGTATCGTTTTCTTTCGGTGTGAACTGACCCCTAGTGACTAATGACTATACTTTTTCTATTTAAAAAAAAGTAGATATGCGGAATTTATCTTTATGTCAATGTATGTAATGACAACCTCTGTAGCTCAGTGGTTGCGCGTGTTGGTGCTCAAGCCCCCCCGGCTTGAGCACCAAAAGAGTCGCGAGTTTGAATCCCGCCGAAGGAACAAAAAGTTTTTCTGTGTTATTGGGTCATGGATGTGTATTAAATATGTGTATAATATAAAAATTCTTAAATATATGTATAGTATAAAAAGTATTATATATTATATTTCCGTTGTCTGGTACCCGTAACACAAGTTCTTCGAGAACTTACCACGGACCAGATTGACGTGGTGTGAAGCGTCCATAGATATTATTATTATTATTAATGTAAACTGTTTAACTAAATTGATAACTATTACAAATTATAAAAAGGATATTATACCTGGTGTTTTTCCAGTCAGTGTCCAAACTTTCAGGACTGAATATACTCTTGAATATAAGCACCTTTCACTATAGGATCAACTTTCCTACTTGAAAAAAAATATCGGCTGTTCCATACAAGAGGGCTACGGCATAGATAGCATTTTGTAGGAAAGTAGGAAACAGCTGATTTTTTTTTTCAAGTAGGAAAGTTGATTCCAAAGTAAAAGTTGCTTATACCACAGAATATATAATAGTACAAGGTACAGAAGTCTCTCTGTTTTGATCTTCACAAATGCCGCCTTTTTATGTGCCTATATAATTATTATTAACAAACGGACCGCACGCGAGCAGCCGAAATTGAGCTCTCTGGCGCC
The DNA here is from genome assembly GCA_963565745.1 of Phengaris arion. Taxonomy (NCBI): domain Eukaryota; kingdom Metazoa; phylum Arthropoda; class Insecta; order Lepidoptera; family Lycaenidae; genus Phengaris; species Phengaris arion. Next base: position 16,063,101 of record OY751449.1, on the reverse strand, counting down.
GCGCGAAGGTCGACATTATTACACACCTTGTCAGATATTCCGAAAATAGGGTTGTCACTTGTCAATAGTTTTTATTAAATATCTTAGATTATACTATCAGATTTATACTAGACGACGATATAATATATAATAATGATATAATACATATTATATAGATACCATACAACATACCGACCGAACATAAATACCACGCAAGTTATACAAGCGGAAACTGTTATACCTATGTACCTATTAGGTAAATGAGCTTTATACTCAAGAGTATATCACTCCTGAATGCTTGGACACTGACTGGAAAAACACCAGGTATACTTAGACATTGTTTATGAGGTTAGATGTATGGATGGATGTTTGTTACTCATTTACGCAAAAACTAGGTACTGAACAGATTTTGATGAAATTCAGTATGGTAGTTAGTTTAAGCTGTGGTTGTTGCCATGGAATAAAAAATCTAGTAAATTATAACCTAACTAGATTTTTCCCGCGGCTCCGCCCGCGTAAACATACTCGTAGTATCCCATATGCTCGTACCACGGGAACACTGTACTTTTTCGAGCTAGAAAGATGTTTTAATCCAGTCCCTAAACTACTACCATACCAATTTTTATCGAAATCCGTCCAGCAGTTTTTGCATGAAAGAGTAACAAACATCCATCCATCCATACATTCATCCATCTTCACAAACTTTCACATTTATAAAGGCAGCCACAGACGAGAGGCCGATCGTTTCAGTTAGAACTGACGCCTGAACGGATTCGAGCCCATACACGGAAAAAATCGCATCCGACCCAACTGACGTCAGTTCGGCCTGAACGGATTCGAGCACACACACGACACAATTTTGCATCCGTTCAGGCCGAACTGAAGGCAGACCGGACCATGTATGGGCCCCTTAATATTAGTAGGACAATAAACTTTATAGTAACTGCAAAATACTTGCAAAATATAGGCTGTCGTCTCATAAAATGGCGAAATTTTATTTGGGTAGATTCTGATAATTTTAATTCAGTCATAGAATCTTTCTCCAATTACTATACATATACTATACATATACTTTCACCAATTAAAAGCTATTCTATAGAATTAATTACTGTGCAATATAGGTATGGTATGGTATGGTATGGTGTGGTGCAGATGTTGGATATTGTAACTAGGTAGTTAACATCTGCAACATCTGCACGGTAATAGCAATAATTGAGGATTGAAGTAAAAGTGAAACCTTCGATATGGTTATGTGACCCTGGTAATTTGGTTTGGTTTTTGGGAGTCAGACGAGCTAAACATTTTAGAATGTCTTTTAGTTTAATGAGTCTCGAGATCTTTCTCCTAAATGTCTCAAAAGCTGTTAACCCGTAGTTTAGCTAAATAAATCTTACAATAATACAGTTTCGATGCAGTCTCTATATTATGTTAAAACATCAAAATGGTATTCTCATTTAACGTCAAACGCGTTTTGGTTTGTCCAAACTCCAAAATCAGTTTATAATATAAAGACGATGCATTTACAATTCATTGAAACTTGAAATTCTAAGAATCGAGGTTGTGATTGCATCTGCATTAAGCGTGAATTCACACCGAGACGCGACGCGGCGTTACATTTTTAGAATAGCGATTCAAAATTGAACTTTATTCACTACACACTAGACACGAAAGTACACGTTTCATTGCAATGAAACGTGTATCTTCTTGTGTAGTAAATAATATTATTATCCATTTATATTCATAAATGTGAAGCTAGAAGGGCGGACAGACAGACGGACGGACGGACAGAGCGAGACTATAAGGGTTCCTTGAGTACTACGGAGCCCTAAAAATGACGGCGACAAACATAGTATCATGTCAATGATCAAACGGTGTCCTCCTTTGTAACCATTCATTCTTTTGCTCGTCTTAAAGCGATTTTAAATCCGTATTTATGTCAAAATATTGTTGTTTTATTCTCGACGATGATGATAATGTTTCTGATGCTGGCGATAACGTTTGTGATGAAGGCTATAAGAAATGGTTCGTGACTCCACGCTCGGAGGACGGTCGTGAGTCGAGAGCCCCACTTGGCACAAATAATGTTATTAAAAGTGAATCTAAACATCTGTTTAATAAATCGTAAAATTACGGGTACAAATCGTTTTATGCTCCATGGAAAGTAAAAGCTTTTTTCAAAATTTACTTGATAAATACATCAACAGATGTAGATAGTCCTCAAACTGTAGTTAGAGGCCACAAAAGTAGGTTTCTAACTACTAACTAGGTATGTAGCTATAATACTAGATCTGTGAGCATCCTGTCCTGAGTGACTGAGTAAATATTGTTTACGAATCGGCGACTAGGGTGTCTAAACTCTAGCACTGAAATCTGAATACATAATGCAGAATCAGGTAGTTTTAAATGTAAACAATTAGCAAAATGAGCAAACGAATATCATCTACAGATACCAACGTCCAAATAAAAAATCTAAAGATAAATAATTAAGTTATTATTTCTACTCGATTATATAATTGAAAACATTATTTACTCATTACTAGTCACATAGTGTAAGAGAAAAAGTGATGAATTAACCACGTCATAATCTTGTGAGACTTAACAACTTAATATTATATGATTACGAAAGTGAAAACACCTAATCATTTTATTACAGAGACGGGCAAATGAGAAGTCTTTCAACCATTGTATCGAAGGCCTTGTTAAGATCCGTGATAACCTCCTGAGAAAAAAATAAAAGGTTAATAGAGATAAAACAAGACTTGTCATTGTTGTCGTAAACAAATGATTAGTGAAAAGTAGGCCCGAGAGTCGAGCCCTGCGGCACGCCGGAAAAACGAAAAGTTGCGAATGAAAGAGCTGATGGAAATAAAAAATGGGCCTTTGATGATAATTACCTGTTATGTAACAACAAAAAAGGTATTGGAAGAAAAACATGATACACCTTCAATTATCTTCAATTCCTGAATAAGTACTAAGTAAAAAATCAGTTCAACAACACAATTTTTGACATTTTTTTTATGTAAGAATAAAACTTTACGGAAATCTTAAAATATTTCATAGATGACCATCAATTTGAAACTGATTGCACTAATACAGAAGGAAATATAGAAGACGTGATGTGGAGTACCTAAAATATATAAGACCTATGTGGAGAGTGGCTGAAGAAGACAAGAGGGGAAGTTACTCGAAGATGGAAGACCAGACTGTAAAGTGAAGACTGAGGTTAGTGTAAGTTATTTTTACTCAAGTTTGTATATATATGGATGTTTCTAACTGAATCACAAAATGACTGTAATTTAAAGGAAATTTACGAATACTTAAATACATAATATGGTCTGGAATTATTTTGATTTCCTAGATTATTAATTATAGTATTAGGTACTTTTATCGACAATCGAAATTGAAAAAAAAGCGCTAAAAAATAAAGGGTAATAATGATTTGGCTGTGTCTATGTAGTATGTAAGTTAGTTTGTACCACCGTAGCGCCTAAACTACTGATCTGAATTTAGTAACCATAATTATAATTGACAATCCCTATTGGCATCTCATTTATTAACTATTATATCTATAATCATTATCTATTGTTTCTCGATAGTATAACAGTGAAGACATTGTAATAATGAGGTATCAATGGAACCTTGCATGTTGATGTAGCGATAGGGCGCTTACGGCGAATCGTGATGGAAAGCGGACGCAAAAACGGTCGCGCTGTGAGGGAGCGTGCATAAATTATGTGAGGTATTTAGGGCCCGTCAGCCCGTAAGCAAATATTATAATTAATTTTTCTAGCAAACAATGATGACGTCAAAATAATTTAAAAATAACAAATCACTCAATATACTTAAAATTGTATATTTTTGTAAAATCTCATTTCATCACTGTGGAGAATTTCAATGTTATACAAAAATGCTATGTATATGTTTGCACTATACTTGCTTGAAAAATAATAGAATACATAAATGTATCTCTAATTTTACTACAATATTTAATTTTCTAGTAGGTGTCTTGATTTATCACAACTCACACGTGTGATGGTGTGTGTATCGCCATTAAACACCCCCCAATCCCCCCCCCCCCCCCCCATCTTCTGTGACAAGCATAGTCCTGACAAAACTTGATTCGTTCTATGACAGCTGTTTATCTGTATGTAGAGTATAGGTAAGTATATATTTTACTAGGCCGACAAGTGACAACATCCTATTTTCTTATCGTATTCCGCAGGCTTAGCATGCGCACCCTAGAAACACCGAAGAATCGACAAAGTGGCAGATTGAAGAAACATTAATACCATTCGAAACAAGGTCTTATCGTAAGGCAGCAAGGTCGACGCAACGTCGTTATGAGAAACAACATTTATTTTCTTCCCGAGCATGGGCTCACACAATGGCTTCATTTGACAGCTAAAGTAGAAACGTTTTCTTATTTCAATGTCCAATAGTCTTACAATAATGTCGACTACTCCACATCATCCGGTCCAGACAAATAGTTTCTTTACGTTTAGTCATTTACTTGAATATTTGTTCGTTTTTGACAGAAGATTTCCCGGTAGCCATTTTCAAAATATGGCTGTTTAAAAATATTGACTTCTGTTGACGACCTTGTTACCATGCATTAAGTACTATTTTGCAACTAACTATATGGATAGAATATTTCTTCTCTAAATTTATTTCTTCGGATCGCCATGCTGAGCCCACTGCAGATTATTACTCTCTTAATATCTAATAACTTCTATTCAAAGTTATGAAGTAGCCTATCGATCATTTTATAGAAAACATAGATCTACTTACAAATAACATAGAATTAACATTAATATGATTGTGTATTCGAAAGTTGTCAGTGACAGATTGACAGCAAGTTTAATCTTCTTCAATATACTTGATAATACCTCATGTTAAAATAATTTTTAACTCGTGTAAACCGTTCTTTCTAGTAAAATATATTATTATCATGATCAATTATTAGAACATGTGGGTAAATGAACAGCAGCTCCATGATAAGAACAGAATGACTGCGAGCACTTATTAACTAGTAATAAAAAAAGTTTGTTTAAAAAACAAAAATGTGTAAAAAGCCAACATCACGCGGTATTCCCAGGCGGTCACCCATCCAAGTACTAACCGCGCCCGACGTTGCTTAACTTCGGTGATCGGACGAGAACCGGTGTATTCAACGTGGTATGGACGTTGGCAATTATTCATTGAAATTTTACGATATTATACCTAATATTACAATCAGATTTAGACACTTTTTTTTAACAAGCAAAAATTATAACATAGAAACAAAGGGAATTTAAACAAAATTAAATTCACTTTAATAAAAACAAAATTGCTAAGGGTCAAATAATTATTGAGTGTCATGTGTGCGAGTTTTTGTCACTACGATATTATTATGACGATTGACATTGAAACAACTTGAGTAGTGACAAAAAACTCGCACACAGCACACTCAAGAATTATATTTTTAACCTTAGCAACTCTGAACACAGCACTCTGCACACTGAACAACTCTGAAGAAACAACTGGTAGTGACATCTACACTCGAAATAGGAAACTTTTTCGCTACCATTATAGCTTTTAGTTCACGTCGAGTGTTACAGATGGCGTTCTAGTACAAAACTATGCTAACAAGATACAAAATATTATTTATTATTTATAAAAACTACTTGTAGTTGAAAACAATATGTAAGTATAAAATTATTTTTAGGGATGAGAGGACATTTGTCGCTTTTAATGTTGCCATCTCCAAAACTGCTAGTCCTGTATTGATGCGGTTTTCAGTGATGGGTTTTAAAGGTTATTAAATACAGTACCTATTTAAAATAAGAATTGCGTAAGTGAAAGGTACTTTATAAAAACTATAGGTCTCACTTTTACAGCGATTTTATTTTATTATTGTACTTTATACAGTGTAAACGTGAAAATTCTGTATCTAGAAGTGAACTTTGTGTTTCCTTTGATTCTTCATAATAAATAATAAGTTTCATAAATTATTCAATAGAATCGTCGTGTTTTTTGCTCTTAATATATCAGTTCCATGCCTTTTTGTGTACACTAGCGTCATCTATGGTACTTGATATTAAACCAACTAAGCCGCGAAAAGTTTTCATATTCATAGAATAGATGTCACTATTTAGTATTTCTTCAGGTATATTTTGTTCAAATACTTTATTTTGTGGGAATTACAATAAAATTATACTTTTAGATTAATTCTCTACCTTTTTTAGGGTTCCTAGTTCTACTCAAGAAACTCTTATAGTTTCGCTCTGTCCGCCCGTCTGTCTGTCTGTCTGTCCGTCCGTTCTAGTTTCTGTCATTATTAGTTTAAATGGATGAAATTTTGTATAGTTATAGAGTGTGTATACATTTCAGTTTCAGCATCTTAAAATTTCATATTTTCTCATTCTTCACCATCGTGTGCGGTCCAAATTGGACTACTGGACCGTTTAATAGGTCTTTTTACGGTTCCGTAGATTTACGTCTCAGAACCCTTAGGCTGGGACTATATATATAATTATAATAGATTATGCTCCGGAATCCGGAACGCCGGTGAAAATTCAGAGAACTGGAAATAGAACTCTGAGGTAATACAATAGAGTTTAAAATGTAAGTTTTCATTGTCGAGCTATCATTTATATGACATTGACATAATAATATAGTCCCAGTAAGTCTGATTTCGTCATGTCCGTCCATGGGTCTTCGGCTTACCGTCCAAACGGTTAGTGTTGTCCAAACGCATGTATATGTGTATTTACAACGTCAACAAAGTGCTAAAATAAGCTCACGAAAAATTTTTTTTTTGGGGTAAGTACGTCCCCTGCACGTAAAGTGGGGATGATTTTTTTCTCGCGTCTACCCCATAGTGTGGTGTATCATTATCTGATGCTATCTATTATCTATTGTATCTATCAATTATATATATATATATATTTTTAAGTCTATTAAAAACTTTACGAGGTTCCTGAAACGATTTTTTATTTATGTCTCCGTTTGCGAGATATTCAACATTAAAGCACATATTTTGAACCTTTTGTATTTCACAATAATAACTAAGTTCTTAATGTAAGTATACTTAAGTAATTTTGAGTCAGCGCCGAAAAACTGAAAAGGAAAAAAAAACTTGTTTTTGCTTTTCAGTTTTTTAGGTGTTTTAATTTATATTTTAAGTTTTTGTTATAACTATTGCTAAATTTTATCTCAGTAATCGCCAACGTCCATACCACGTTGAATACACCGGTTCTCGTCCGATCACCGAAGTTAAGCAACGTCGGGCACGGTTAGTACTTGGATGGGTGACCGCCTGGGAATACCGCGTGATGTTGGCTTTTTTGCGTTTTGTTAATTTAATGCACACAATATTAAATAAAACATAGTTATGTACTGTTTGGTGTAGGAACTTAAATATTAACATAGGGTTAGCTACTGGCTATAATTACTGGAGTTCGACATGTGGCCGAAATTCGCTCATAATAATTCATATTATAATTTTTAAATTTGAACTATAAAGATTTCTTATAGTGGCCTTTAGATAGAGAAAATAAGCAAACTTCGTGACAGATTGATAAAACATCAATTTGTAACGAAACTGTATCTATCAAACGGACGGTAGTGTGTTGTTATTTTTATTAATTTAATGCATTAATTAAAACAATATTGCTTTTATGCAGACCTTCCTCCACATAAACTTTAACTGTGCCTATTTTCATGCTTCGCCACTCGCACTAGTCTCGTAAAACTGTACTCAAACTTTTGACTCACGAATTAATTAATTAAGATAAATTTTCGTAGGCGACAAGCTTTTCGTACGATTTAAGTCTAAGTGACTATCAATGTCAAGCTGTCACTTAGGTACCTACTTACATAGCAATAAAGTCGTAATTCATACGTCCTATTAAAAACAACCAAACCTGGCTTTCTATTTCACTCTTATGGGTTTTTTCCTTTGATGTTTTGTGAGACAGATTACTGTTTTATGCTTTAAAATTAGTTATCTTTCTATGATATTTACAATGCCGGATTTACACATTTGCCGCCCGTAGGCTATTCTGTAGGTATTTGCCCTACAGTAAATATTAGATATTATATTATTAGCGAGCGAGCGAGCAAACATTTCTCTAATCTCGCAGTATAATATTGGATAATTTTTTTTTTTTTCCAATTGTAATGGTTTAAATTTATAATAAATACCTGTCTGTTCTTTGGAAAAAATCAACAGTGTAAATGGGAATGAGACACTAAATATTATATATAATATTACTATGTTCTGTACGTTGAAAGCGAACGAGCGGAGCGAGCGAGCAAAAATTTCTCTAATTTTGCTGGTTTACATTGATTTACCGGAAGGCTGTCCAAACGTGAAGAGTCGCATGTGTTTTCAATACCAAAAGTACCCGCCGTCGCCCGCTCCTTTCTCTTATCTAAAAATTATTGAATTTAAATTGAATATTTTGATATTGATACGGTATTGAGAAGCATGTGACTCTGCAGATTTTGACAGTGTGTTACCGCAACGCGGTCAAGACTCATTTGTTTCGGACCATAGGGATTTATCCAATTTAAACCTGCAAAATTAGAAAAAATTTTGCTTCCTCGCTCCGCTTGCTCACTTTAAACGCACATAACATAACATTAATATATTATCTAATATTTTATAACAGGTGAATTATATATATTTTTTCTTTATGACAAAACAAAAATTAGGCTAAATTTGCGTTCCCCTAAACACAAAAACGTAAGGCGTAAAAAAATCAAACTTCACGTTAGTTTTAAATAAGTGTGTGAATTTCAACACTAAAGCTGAAAATCCAAGTGTCGAGTCTCAAATATCAGATTTGATAGGCTCTGTAAATGATTTTCAAGTCTATTTTATTAGCGCATAGTTTTATTTACAGTGCAGTTTTTTCTGTTGCGACCACAAAAAATCTCTCGTGGGATTGAGCTCTTAAAGTTAGCCTTTTGTGACTAAATTGTTAGGACTTTTTTTTATTTTTCCTGTTTTTTGTCAGGACTTTTTGAATGTCTAAATGGTAACCCTATCTACACTTATAGAAAATTAAAAAATATGAATTAGGGTAAAAGTCAGATAGTTGCCTCACTTTAAAAAAAAAACCCTGTAGTAAAATAAAATTATACTAACTGAGAATAATCCAACGTGTTCATCCAAAGGTAGGTCTTTACTCTTTTCCTAAAGTCCAAGGGTCAACAATCCTCTGAGACGATAAAGGCGATCAAAAATTATATTTTGATAAGGATACTTGCCTTTATTATTAACAAAAAAAAACCTTTTCTATAGTAGAAAGTAAGAAACATAGTAACTTACCTCTAATGCATACAAAGTTACCAAAAATAATACTGGACCTGGGACTGGACGCTACTAAAAGTATGAAGTAGAATTGACTTGCCAGTATAATAATAACGCCCGTCCAAGTCTCTACGTGGAAGACTTTTTCTCACATAGACAAAACGGGTTCGTCCACAAATAATATTTTTAGGGAATGAATGTCTGCAGGGAAGGGACTTCCAATCATAATCAAAGTCTACCGCAAAAAACGTAACTAACATAGCGAATTCAGAATCGAGGCAAGTATCCTACAAGGCAACTATCCGGCTTTTACCCTAACAGAGCCTACACAACCTCTGCTGTGTCAGCTCCACATTCTGTTTTATAGGGAAATTCAGTTTGTTCGTAACCTAATTTCTAACTATTGTCATAGCTCATAGATAGGCTAGGACTTAGGTTAGGTCATAGTTCATAGGCCATAATCGGTTTTAGGGAATGATTTATAAACTAAGGAAGGATGAGCTATGACGCGGACGTACCTTTAGTAGATAATCTTAATAAAGGAAAAAGTTACGCCATTTTAATTTCAGGTTTTTTTTTATATCGTCAAGATGACAAATGACAAACCTCGACTGCCCCAAAAAGCCTCAAAAGTAAGTGTGGACACTTTTTGCCTCGACATGCCTCGTCTATAAAATATAGGTCTGTTGGTTTTGGGATTCTCCACTACAGTTCACCTCTTTCGTTACATCACACGCAGAAGACACAAACTTTAAAAGACATCAATTTTAATCGTTCCACATAAGAACACGTTAAGTAGACCATCTTACCGTTGGCCGAACAGTCCATGATCAGTCAACTCGCTTCTCTTGTAATGTGCGCGCGTGTTTTTTTTACTTGAAAGCAAACTGGTTATCTAACGGTAAGTTTAACTATAGTTATAGTTACACTCATAGAAATCCCTCGTATTAATTCGATAAAAATAAAAAAGTTAATCTTTCAATGTCATTGAAATTTGAATCGATTTGACATTTTTGATTTTGAGCATTTATATATTTAAAATAAAAGTTTTTTTGCAAGCCACAATTGTAACAATGATTAAAAAGCTATTTCAAGGAAAGGAACTAAGTAAAAAAAATAATTTAGATTTAGTTTTTAATATTATGCTAATTTCAATATTAAAATGTAAAGTTTCATTTTGTTTCACTTTAATAATATAACAAACACCTCAGCAATGAAGTTAATATTCATGAAAAAGAAATTGCATTAATTAAAGGAAAACTTTCGTATTCAAAAGTATAATTATGCGGAATATTAATTATAATTATGGTTTTCAATAATTATTTATAAATATTGAACAGAAAATTCGAGAAGGGTGTTTCGTTGGAGAAAGTCCGCGTTTTCCTTGTGAATTATCTGCACGTCACGAGTATGATATTATGGATACGAGTCATTAACATAGAAATATATACCTAGTTGATTCTTTAATAATATGTAAACAATTGGATTTTTATTTCGGACATATTATGAATACGTATGGACACAATTAATTATCATAGAAATATCTTATACTTTAAACGAGACAATCTTGTATATATTTAATAGGTTTCTCGAAAAACATGTTTTACCATGAAATTTAGTACGCAGGGTGTTTTGGGGGAGAAAAATCGATCTAGTTAGGTCTTGTTACTGGGAAACTGCGCATTTTTAAGATTATTTTAATAATACGTGAAGCAGAAACTTCCAGTAGGTATAGTTTTACGAGAATTGTTGCAACCGGAGGAGTATGAAATTTGACCTTTGAAAGCTTATATATTTTAATAATGCTTTAAATACTTACTTACAATCAATAAAGATAACAACACATACTGCGTCAGATTATTAACACACACTACCGTGCGTTTGACAGATACAAATTTGTCACACGTGTCGTTTGTCAATCTGTCACAACATCTATATTTTTTTATTTTTCTATCTTAGATGCAAAATAACCCTTATAATGTTTAAACTTAAACATTAAATGAATTATTATGGGCGAATTTCGAACTCCAGTAAGTAAGTTTGTAAAATTCATAGTTGATTTCCAAAGTTCATTTGCAATTTCTCAAATTCATTGTCAACATTAAAATATTCAATGCCAAACTTTTTTATTGTCAACATTATTAATTATCCACTAACCAGTAACTAGCACCCATGTGGTGAAAGTGTTAGTGGGTGTATCGGGTTCCCGGTTAAACCCATTCGGGTCACTTTCGTTTCAATTGTAAACTGATAACCGATAACAATATTTTGAACAATAGGCTGTTCTCCTAATTTTTATCCCCTAAATGATGCTTTACAATTATATCGTGTTAATGATTGTTCATTAACACGATATAATTATAAAGCATCAAAGACATCTCAAAGACATTTTTTTATCTTAAATCAAAATATCAAAAATCAAAGATACAAACAATTTGAGCTTGCAATACGAAAGAGAGCGAAATACGTTCGGTGTGACGACACTGCGATAGTCCGCCGCATTTTCATAGCCAGAATTGTTTTGCAAGAAAGTGATGGATAATAATATATTTTGTTTGCTTATAATTTGTTAATCGCGTGAACTGAAATAACTTTCTTTTGAATATAAGTTTGTCTGTTCATCAACAATTCATTAAACTTAGTAAATGTGATATTTATCACGTTTTAATCTCGATATAAATAGCCGTACACTGCATATCGTCCAATCGGCAGCGTCATGCCGATTGGATTGCTGTATGGGCGTAAATTAGCATGCCAGTTATACGTGTGTGGTGTATATGGACGAACTGCGGATTGGATGAAGCCTGCACCGTCATGCCGATTGGCCGACAGGTGTATGGCTATTGTAATATGTAGGCCTAGCAGGAACAATTGACAGGTGCGTAAACGTAACGTTATCGAATGTCAATTGTATGGGCGCTGTCATAATTTCATACAAATCTCTTTATTAGCCATATATTAGCAGAATCGACCTTCAGGGACCCCCGAAGGTCGATTCTGCTAATCAAACCTGCAATAATACGTCAATGGTCAAAATACATCATCAGCCTGTCACAATCACATCAGCCCGTCAAATTTCATTTCACACGCCGTTTTAGGGTATGTGTGCCGCGCGTTGGAATTTAACGGTAACACGAGGTCTGACACAGAACAAAAGGCAATCAGCGAGAGTCACATCGGAATTGGGTTAGTGCACCGATGGACACATTTTAAGACCTGTTTTGACATTATATTGTGTCTATAACTATGTATTTTATTATATCCATTGAGATAAATGGATGTAATCTGTAATAAACTCAATGGATATAATAAAATACATAGTAAAAGTCGTCAGGCTAACTTGATTATAGCTAGCAAAAAAGTCTTAGGTTTAACAACTACCTACCTATATAAACCCACAATTTCTACGCCAACAAATACACCTACATCTACACCTACACCTACATCTACACCTACACCTACACATACTACCCACCCCTACAATCTACACGTGATGTATGAAAGAATACGTCATGAACATAATTTCGAAAAATGCTAATAAACTTTGAAATTTTATAATAGGTCTTTACCTATGAAATTGCCGTTCTGCAGTACTGGCCATTTCAAATCAAAATAATTTTTGTTTGGCTAAGAATTCTAATTTCAAATTAATTTTATTTTAAAAACATGGAATTATTTTTTCAAAAGTAGTCATTTGTTTATTGATTAGTGTTATATTTTCATCGCATTTCAATATTTTTCGTCATCATGGATACGTTAAAAGTTCGAGTAATTATGGAATATGAGTACCGTCGTGGCAGCAACGCGGCACAAACAGCACGCAACATCAACGACGTTTACGGAGCTAACACTACAAACCAACGCACCACCTGTTATTGGTTTGCTCGCTTCCGTTCTGGAAATTTCGACCTGAAAAATTAACCTCGCGGTCGTCCGAAGACTTTGGTCGACAATGACGAATTAAAGGCGATTGTGGAAGCTGATGATACACAATCTACAGTTAGCGTCAAAACAATATTGGTCCATTTGCGTCAAATTGGCAAGGTAAAAAAGCTTGACAAATGGGTGCCCCACGAACTCAATGATCGCCAGCGCGAAGTACGCGTCGAGACGTGCCTTGCACTGCTCAACAGACACACAAATGAAGGAATTTTGAACCGCATAGTTACCTGCGATGAAAAATGGATTCTGTTTGATAACCGCGAGCGCTCAGCAAGTTGGTTGGATCCTGGTTCAGCACCTAAACAATGCCCTAAACGAAAACTTACTAGAAAAGTGATGGTCACTGTTTGGTGGTCTAGCGCCGGTGTGATTCATCACAGCTTCTTACCAAACGGGGTGAGCATTACTGCAGATGTGTACTGTGAAGAACTGAACATAATGATGGAGAAGCTGGCACTCTCCAACGAGCATTGGTCAATCGCTCGTCTCCGCTGCTTCTGCACGACAACGCGCGATCTCATACTGCACAGCAGACGGTCTCCAAGTTGCAAGAACTGGGGTTGGAAGCTCTCCGTCATCCGCCCTACTCACCAGACCTTGCGCCTACAGACTACTACTTTTTCCAGAATTTGGATAACTTCTTGGCGGGAAAAAAATTCAATACCCGAGAGGCAGTACAAAATGCCTTTGAAGAATTTGTTGCCTCCCGTCCAGCTGATTTTTTTAAGAAGGGCATCAATAAACTGCCACTGCGTTGGCAAAGATGCATTGATTGCATGGATGATTACTTCGATTAATACAAATGAAAAATACAATAAAAAAAATTCGTTTAAATTTTTTCATACAAAACGGAAATTTCATAGGTAAAGACCTAATATTTAAACGATTAAGCGAAATGTTGCACGCATATATTATATGTATAGGTACCTAATATTGTTTTTATTCCCATAATTGAATATTACTGAACGTACTTTAATGTTTTTCGTGACCCGAAATTCGTGTGTATGTTTTTCTATGACGTACACTGCTTCCTACACGCTTTAATTTTTTTTGTATTACAATGTTATACAGAAAGGTATATATTATGGTATATAAAGGTATAATGTTTATACGTAAAGTACGTATGTTTTTTTCTAAAATAATAAATATCTAGAACAAATACGTTACATATTATGTATGTCACGGATTCACATTTGTTACCCAATCATTCATAAATCACAAAATTCATTGAACTAAAAAAACACACCCCTATTACGTGCATTTTGCGACATGCTGTTTAGTGTTGCCAATTGCTTGCATGAGTGGTATGGTGGAAAGCGTTTCCTGGACCCAGTGATGCGTCAACTGGCATTAAGTGTTGCCAGTTGTATAACTAAAAATAGTGCACTATTTGGGTCACATACCAATACCTAATCATAAAAAATTACGTAGGTATGTTACAACATTTAAAAAACAATTTTAAAAGCACCTCCTAATGAATACGTTAATTCTCAGGGCTAGGGCTTAGACTTAGGCTATATGATCCGGAATCCGGAGGATTGAATATTTTCAAGGCGAGGTGCGGGTTTCCCCGACATAGTCGGGTCCCGCCCGGGGACTTTTTTCATTGCAAAATTCCATATTTGTCAGTTGTGGACTGATTTTGGCCCGATCAAGTGGGTGTGATTCTGCCCCAGTGCCCTTGGGACGAGCCGCCTGCTCGCCACGCATCCCACAGCCGGGCACCACAAACCCTGCGCTAATACAATAGAGTTGAGAACGAACACATGAGTGTCGAGTCCAATGTATACTCTTTTGTATTATGACGATTTGAAATGTCGAGCTATCATATATAATATTATATATGACAGCTCGACATTTAAAACTTCCAAACTTCTAACTTCCAAACTTCCAAAGACCTATTTTCAGTGCTCTGAATTTTCACTGCCGTTCCGGATTCCGGAGCATATAGTCCCAGCCTTAGCCTGGGAGTATATGATCCGGAATAAGGAAGGCCAGAGATAATTCAGAGCACTAAAAATATAACTCTGGGCTAATACAATAGAGTTGAATATTGAACACACGAGCGTCAATTTTTAAAATGGCTGCCTTGTGTTTCCCTGTTTTTGGTTATCAACTGTATTGTATTAGATCAGAGTTCTATTTTCAGTGCCTTGAACTTTCTCCGGCCTATCGGATTCCGGATGATATAGTTCCAGCTATAGCCTGGGTCTATATGATCCGAAATCGCTCCGGTCGGAAAAAACGGCAGAGATTCCGGATAATTAATCAAATCAAATATGCTTTATTGTTCACATAACAAATAAGAATTATAAAATACATAAACAAAAACATTACAACCATCAGACGTGCACACAAAGGCAGCCTTATTACTAAGTAGTTAATTCTTCAGGACAACCTTATAATGTTGGAAAGTTCAATGTTCTGGAAAATGGGTGTAGTGCATAAGGTACACATAATAATGATAGTAGATAGAAATAAATTTGATTAATAGTTCTCTAAAATTTAAAATATATTATAATATATGTAAAATATAATAATATAATAGACCTATACAGTTTACAAATTTAGGGTTGACACGAAATTTCTAGGTAATGATTTTTAAGCAAGGTTTTAAAGTAATTTAAAGTTTCAGCTTGTCTAATTCGGACAGGTAAATAATTCCAGACACTCTGCTCTGGAAATATTTACCTGTGATTTAACGGTGAAAGAAGAATTAAAGTATTTAGTGTGGTAGACAGGTATATTAAGGAGAATATTAGTAAAAAATCGCAGCTCTTGTCTACCAGAGCTAGGAAGATTGAAATTGTTTTTTAAATAAATAGGGCAATGAGTATCAGACAAAATATTGTAAAGCAAGGACAAAACGTAACGTACGGCGGTAATGAATTGCGGGAGCCATTTGAGCTTGAGACGATACTCGGAGATATTATGGTCAAATTTGCGTAAACCAAAAATGAACCTCAATGCCAGATTCTGAAGGCGTTCAAGCCTATTAAGTTGATCTTCAGTCAGGTCAATAAAACAAGCGTCTGCATAATCTAAAAGTGAAAGGAATAGGGATTCAGCTTAAGCCACTTTTGTCGGTATCAGAAGGGCATATTGTAAACGTTTTAGAACATTCCAGGTCGATAATACTTTTCTACTGATCTCTTGCAGTGGTTGCGTCCACGATAAATGTTCATTGAAATACACGCCTAAGTTTTAACTACTTTACTATAAGGGATTGTCGTATAATTGCTAAGGACGGAAGGTAAGGAATTCCGGTCATCAGTTCCGGACTGCCTATTATAATCAATTACGTTTTAACGGGGTTTATAAGAAGTCCATGGTTCCTACTCCAATCACAAATCGCCTACTACATCATTTATCAAATTAATAGTAGAATGTAGGTTATCCAATGCACTTGACTGGGCGTAAATTTGTAAGTCGTCCGCATATAGGTGCTGAAATGATGAAACAGATATTGTACTAGAATTTATAAAGATAGCGAATAAAAGAGAGGACAATACTCCAACCTGAGAGACACCGGCAGAATCATAACTCTCTGCCGACGTTCCATAAGGTAGCTATGAAGCAAACCAGTTACCGATGGGGAGAGGTTAAAAGACACTAGTTTGCTTAGCAGATTGCCGTGGTCGATGAAATTAAAAGCGTTATCAGAATGAAAATCCAATAATGTGAGAACGGTAAGCATCATGTTATCTATACCAGACCGTATATCATCAGCAACTTTTACTAAGGTGGTTGTCGTACTGTGTCCAGTCCGAAAGAAAGTCCAGGACTAAGTAAACTGTTGTTCATAACATAATTACTAAGCTGGTGATTAATGATCCGCTCAAGTACTTTAGATAAAAAGGGTAGGAGAAATAGGACGGAAATCAGACACGGTTTTAGGATGGGCAGATTTAGGTAAAGGAATAATGTATGCAGCCTTCCAGGTACCAGGAAAGGTACATGACTCTAAACAGGTATTAAAAATGTGTAAAAGAATAGGAGAAATTATATCTAAAATTGGAAAAATCATCAGACAACTAATGCCATCATCACCCACCGCATTTGACGATATAGATAAGATATGTTTCTTAATCTCACACAAAAATTGATCACAATTAAGGCTAGGTAACGAAGAAATATAATGTAACGTACGTGATTTTATGTTAGGGTCAAGATTACAGGTGGAAGTGAAATTATTGTTTAGAATGTCGATATTAATGTTACAACTGTTCTGTGGCTCAGTACGTTTACACACGCCGAGTGATTTGAGGAATTTCCAAGTCTCAAGAGGAATCCAGCTGGATTCTAGCCATTCTCGATAGAGTTCTGAATATGATGTCTCGATATGATGATCACGACACATCACATTATTACAGCGGTTGCGTATTTCGATATATTTATTACGACAGTACTCTGTCTTCCTTTTTTTATACTTGGCTTTGGCTGCATGCTTAGCATTGATTAGAGCTTTGATATCATCTGATAGACAGGGACCTGGGAGATGTTTTATCTTGACAGGCTTGACAGGTGGATGCTTATCGTAAAGTGATAATTAAGAGTGGGCAGTGGCATTAAATGTGTCAACTTTGTCATTAACTGATAACGTAGTCCGAGGATTGAGTCTATTGAAATGTTTAACTACACCCAGGTATACAGTTATACATTGAACAAGTTATTAAGGTAATATAACAGAAGTAGAGATTATTTAATATATTATGTGCCAATTTTACCAACGCCTGTTATAGTTAATTGTTGATTAAATATCATGTTATCTCTCTCGTTAGTCATATTATGAATGAAAGAGACAGCATGATATTTAGACAAACTAATACCTCTAACAGGGGTTGCATGTTCCATGTTTTTTTAACGTAATATATGTACATTGATATTTGTAACAAAATATATTATTTCAGAACATTTTGAATACACACATTTTCATTTGTTATACACATGTGAACTTAACCCAAAAACTTGCCATTGTATTATTTTTTTGTATTTAAAAAGTATTGGCTAATTTTAAGACTAGCTCTACGCAATATTATATTATTTATATTAGGTTATATAAATTGTAAAATGTAATTTTGAAAGAACAATTACCAAAAAGCATACAATTGAAATTTTGTAATATTGTTCACACAGAAATAGAATCTTCGTAAAAAAAGCAAAAAAAAAACAGGGGCGTTATGAAAAAGTAAATCTAACAACAGAATCCAATCGTCTCAAAATAAATTACTTATTTTCTGCGATGTACATTGTACATAGCAATAAAACTTTTTGCATATTATATTTTTATATTGGTATTCCTTGTTATGTCACCTTTTTGTTAAGTCAATCTGTAAATAAATGGATTCAATGCAGCATATTATAGCGAGTATTATTTTACTATACGCGAACATCTCAGTTTTTCATATGCTGTTCTACACAAAAAAGCTTGTATTTCAGAGCCAACCGAAAAGTTTGTCGGTTCTTCTCGCCGGGCTGGTTTCCGAACCGGTGGTAGGCATCAGTAGGACACTTCTATAAGTGTTATTTAATAACTTATATGGAAATAAAAACTGTTAAGTTGACACGTTAGTTTCATGTAATTTACGCGTAAGTTTTTATGTGTATAAACACATAAAGTTTTTAGACATTCTAGCTTAATATCTTTTATTTATTATAATTATCTTATTCTTTTTTCTAATTCTTTGTTATAATATAATTGGCTTATCCCAATTATAATTATAATTGGGATTACCCAATTATATTCCAATAAAATCAGCGTAAATCTTGTAAATAGTATAACTAATCAGGGTCGACTAAAGGGTAAGTTTGGGGAGAATTATTTTTGAGAGATCAGATCACTGCACGATTTCAATTGATTGCTGTAATCAAAGTTGTCATCGAAAAACAGCATTGTAAATAGAACTCTGCACTAACACAATAGAGCTGAAAATCAAATACACGGGTGTCGAGATTTCAATTCGGTCTGCCGGACCCATTCCCTGCGTGTGTAGCGACACCGCATTCGGTACGCGGATATGGTCCGCGGACCAAGTTCAAGTGTCTGTTAGCACTATAACGTTGGAATCGCTCGGCTTTCGTTGTGAGAAATTGTATTTAATTTTTTTGGCTTTTGTTGTTGAACGTTCTTTAGCTTTCATTGCAGGGCGTTGTTTGGCTTTCATTGTAGGATGCTTGTAGGTGTCGATTGCTCGTACTTTCCCTGAAGGGCTGCGGAGTATGACGTTTTAGCGCACTTTCTCCACCGTGGCTACTTGGTTAGGTGCTTGGGTCTAAATTTCACAGTAATAGAATCAGTTATTTCGCGGAAGGATAATTCCAATTACTGTTGATGGAAATATTACTAGTATTGAAAATGGTAATATGACATATTAGTAATAGTATTATTTTCTGAGAGTTACGCGCAATATAAAATTTGAGATTACGCATTCTTTATACTTAGCGGTACTTTTACGTTAAGCTAGATAATCATCAAGCTTGCAATTGTCATTTAAATAATATTATATTATGAGTGTTACATATGTCAACAGTAACATGTCATGAAGTAAAGCCTATCGAGTTAGTTGGCCAAAAGGTTATACATAGTGTAGACGTATATATTATGTTGAGCATATCTCATGATATGTAATACGTGTCTGTGGTAAGTACCAATAAAGGAGAGTATAAGAATTGTTGCTGTATAATTATCATCACCACACGAGAGCAAGAAGGACTTACAATCAAGAGGTCGTAGCCCGTTACAATGAGAGAGTTTAGATTTCAGTGCATTTTGTGTTAATACTAAAATACGATATATTTTTAGGGCTCCGTATCACTACAAGGAATACCTTACAGTTTCGCTTTATACCTTTATTTTATATTTATATTATTATTCGCTTTATTTCGGATTTATTTATTTTATATTATTATTCGCTTTATTTCGGAATACCTTTTAACTTCTGTAATTAGGAACATAAATCGAAATAATTTGGTATAGGATTGTGTATAGATCTCGATTTTGGGATCATAAAATATTTTTTATATTTTATGGGTGGCTTTCCATACATGTGAAGTGAGGATGAAAAACATTCTACTCCATCGTGTGGGGTGTCGTCGAATAGGTAGTTTTTTAAACAAAGGCAAGGTTTTGCAAAGTCGGCCCCTAAAGTGGTTTAAAAGTGGCATTTTTAAACTAAAAGATATAGAATCTTGTAAGTTTCAATGCTGATATTCAATATCAAGTTAAATCTCTTTAGGAAAATTATTTTGAGGGAAATCCGACACTAACTTTTGAAGTAATATAAAGAAATGCTATTGCGCGTTGACAGTCACGGAACCTTTATTTGACGATCTCTATGGCTCAGTGGTTCGGCGCGTCGGTGCTCAAGCGGGGGTCGCGGGTTCAAATCCTGCCGAAGGAACAAAAAGTTTTTCCGTGTTCCTGGGTCATGGATGTGTATTAAATATGTGTATAATATAATAAAAATCTTAAATATATGTATAGTATAAAAGTATTAAATATACTTCCCGTTTTCTGGTACCTGTAACACAAGTTCTTCGGATACTTAGCACGGGGCCAGATTGACGTGGTGTGAAGCTTCCATAGATATTATTAAAAAAAACCTTCATAGACATATTGTCCTGACATAGGTTAGGCTTTTAGGCATTAGGCTAGGTTAATAGTAATTTACAGTGTTAATGTCTGACACCAAAAATAAAAAAATATCCGTTATCTGACTTTAACAACTAATATTGCCAATCATTTTCTCGCATAAAGCTATAGAATTGTGCAAGAATTTCCTACACACACATCAGACATCCGTGGCCACACCAACGTCTCAAATCGCGTCTGATTACCTGTCCCGTAGTCTGTCCGCAGTATTACACGTAGAAACGAGAACGCATTCCAATACGTTTGCGCTGTAGTTATATTATTAACATAATAGTAACGGTCAGGTTGTTCGTACAAGGCACGAGCGGTAGCGGACGGGTTGATATGCTGTGAATTATTCTCATCTTAACACTCCACAGATCTAACTACAGAATCTCTACTACATAATGCTACGCTAAATCTTAACTCAGTAGGTCGTTATGCTAATCAAATCTAGCAAAATGTTATTTTCATAAACGTCAAACCAACGTCAAACCTTAAAAAAATCAAGACGATTCATTTATATTTCATTAAAGTAAATTGAAAGTCTATAAATAAATGGGGAGACAATTGAACAAGCTCTAAGGGGTGATTAAATGCCAACATTTGGCACCTCTAGTATGCACTATACACTATCCAATCACAATATATTGATCTATCTTTTGTTCATTTGCAAGGGTTAATTACCGAGTTATTTATTTACCTATTAACCGCCAAATTAAAGGCAGCAAAGTAAAATTAATAAAATACACATTTTATTCCTTAAAAATATTCCTTCCCCCTACACGGGGGTGTACTTACTTGTGTACAATGGCACCTTATATGGGTGCAAGCAATTTACTGTAATTTTTGCAAACGAATGTATACTTATTTTGCTATGAATATAGATCGTTTGAAAGAATTAAAACACTGTTTGATTGATTACAAAATATTAAAAAGTAAAGTTACCCCATTCCAATTAAAAATGAACTGAAACTGAAATTAATCGATCCTATCATTAAATTTGAAAAAAAAATCACTCTAATTATGAAAAAAATTACTCTATACTTAAATTTGTAGGTGTACCCATTTGCGTACGGCGGCGGTAAACGGGTTAGATAACAAAATATAGGAATTTACTTTAAATACATTTCAAAACAGCGAAAAACTTTTCTCTTATTTGTGACGAGAAACGTACAATAATCTACTACTACTACTATAAATGCGTATGTTCGTGAGGATGGATGTATGTTTGTTACCCTTTAGGTAAAAACTACAGAACGGATTTTGATGAAATTCTTTTTATCCCAGAAAAAGTACAGTTTTCCCGTGAGACACTGGATTTACGCGGGCGGAGCCGCGGGCTAATACCAGTTACTAGATATATTGATTTATGTCGAGGAACACACCATCCTTACAAATAAGTCAAGCCTATTTTTTATGGTATCTCTATTATAGGCTCGTGTAAAACAAATCGCTACGTTTCATGCAATGGGCCACAGATGGCTCTGTTGCCATGTTAGTCGCTAGTTAGATGTTACGGTCAAGTACGGTTAACGTTAACGTTAAAACTGCTTAGTTAACTGACTCCATTACTGTTAGTTGCTTTTTAGATGGGATTAATATCTTATACTTAAAACGAACATTTATTGTATATGTATATGCAATCAGAATCTCGGAAACGGCTGCAAGTTTTGCCATGAAATTTAGTATTTAGGGGGTTTTGGGGGAGAAAAATCGATCGAGTTAGGTCTTATCTCTGAGTAACGGCGGATTTTTAAGTTATATAATTTTTTCTTTCGTCGTATTATCAATATTACTTACTCTATTAATGTCAGTCAGAATGGCAGTTTGGTTTGCGTATGTAGGTGACTCAGGTTCGAATCCCGGTCGAATATTTTTGTGATTCATTTTATTTTTTTTAAATTTACTAGAACTCTCAGCAAAGCTCGCTTACCCATGTACTTTAAAAATATTAAGCTAATGAAAATACATTAATAATAAATGAATGTAAACTGTACATTTTGTCTGTAACAAGTTCTAATTAAAAAGTAGTTATTAATATCATAATCCAGGATATATTACTGTCTGTGCAACCATTTAACTTTGTGCTTTTAAAAACATCTCGCATTAACGTGTAAAAAAACATAATTTATTTATTTTTTGTTTTAAGATCATCACTTGAATATTCTCAGTAGCTATATGAGGATATCTACATAATTTGGGAAATGTTAAATCCGAATTTATGATTCTGCAAAAATGGGACACCTGATAAAATATTACGAGGAAAACGGAAAATTAAATTAAGATTTGATAGTAACCTCCTTTCGCGTAAAAGTAAAAGCAGGTTTTATTTATGTCCTTATTTGATTATCCATTAACGAGCAACTTTCCTATGACTCATTGGTCCTATCTATTAAGATTTTTAAGTCAGAAGGTCGATTCTGCTAATTAAAACAGCAAAACGGTATTCTCATAAACGTCAAACCCGTTTTGACCGGTCCAAACTCCAAAAATTTAGTTTGTGATATCAATACAATTCATTTAAAATTCAACAAAAGTGAAATTAAAGTGTCAGTGAATTACGAGAATTGGGGCTCAGGAAAAATACTTCAGTACTGGGACGAGAAAACAGGTCCAGGTGCTTCAAAAAAAGGGTCAATTTAGTTAATAGTTTGGGAAATGTGAAAAAAAGTTTTATTTGAGCAAAATAGCCCCTCTTTTAAAGTAGGTGATTTGATCAAATTGCCGGTTCATTTGTCAAACCGACAAGAATGTGTGGGAATTCACCATAATTTGTAGTGGAGGGGCATAACCGAATCCTACTACTTTAATAAATGTGAAACTTTGTGAGGACAGATGGATGGATGGGTGGATGCATGAATAGATGGATGTTTGGCACTCTCTTAACGCAAAACCACTGAACGGATTTTGTTGAAATTTGGTATGGTAGTAGTTTAAGCTCTTGACTAACACATGTACAAGTTTATCCCGAAAAAGTACAGTGTTCCCGAGGGATCCTGTGTTTATGCGGGCAGAGCCGCGGGCAAAAGCTAGTACAACATAATATTTACTCATTTTAGTTATTGATTGCTAGATTACTAGAACATACTTGAACGCTTATGTGCTTGCAACGTTATTTAATTATTGCATTTCTTAAAATATTTTAAACTAGATGTTTCCCGCGCAAAAGTCGGAAAATCTTGCGGAAACCGTAAATGTTTATGCGATAAAAGTAGCCTATGTCCATCCCCGTGGTCTACTCTATATCTCTATGTCCATCCCCGTGGTCTACTCTATATCTCTGCCAAATTTCATTAGAACCAGTCCAGTAGATTCGGTGCCTATTCAATGCAAACAAACAAACTTTTCCTCTTCACAATATTAGTATAGAAGTGTAGATCCACTTTATGTCAAATGTTAATTTACTGCCATTAGCCTGACATACCAAGTACCAACACAATTATTTACGTGTTCCTACTTCCTCTTCATTCACAATATACGTTAAATATGCTTACACATTCTCTTCACTATTATTAATTATGTTGTACTAGCTGTTGCCCGCTGCTCCGCCCGCGTAAATACAGTATCCTATGTTTTAATCCAGAGCTCAAACTACTACCATAGCAAATTTCATCGAAATCCGTTCAGTGGTTTTTGCGTGAAAGAGTAACAAACATCCATCCATCCATCCTCATAAACTTTCACATTTTTAATAATAGTAGGATGGGTTTCACTGGCTATATGTATTGTATGGGGCCACACAAGCTAACGGTACCTCGGAAACCTGCCCTTGAAAGTAGGCTGGTCGGTCATGGCCGTCGAGGTCGTTGAACCCGCGACGCTATTGAAAACACAAGTTCTTGTTATTTTGGGTCAAAATATTAGGTTATGTTTCCGGAAGATACCTAACCATTTTTAGGTAAACGAAAAGTAGGTTAGGGTGAAATAATAATTTTGTTTGTGCGCTGTTTAATATTATTTTAAAATATATGGAATTTAATTTCTATTTATAAACAGATTGTGAGTTATTTGAATTGCAAAAATAATAACTTAGTTGAATTCAAAAATCCACATTTTTGTATTAGTATATATGGAAAATGGCTCCAAACACTTTGAGACTTAATAGGGTTCTTGGCTCAAAGTACTTTAAGCCACAAACACTATCCGACGCACAATCGAGTTCGAACGACGAAAGTTGTGAATCAGAAAACCACACAAATGAACGTATACACCTCATTAACCGCAAAAGTGAATTTCATTGTTTATAATTACAAGTTCAATGAACTCAATACTTTTCAATAGATTAATAAGAAATTAGTACCGAGTGTTTTCCTCCTCCTCTTTTGGTTAGGGGTTACCTCTTTAAGCACGCAGAGAAGATACAAGATATATTTGACTAGCTGTTCCGCGCCCACTTCTAGGGCGTAAAACGTTTTTACTTGTACATTTTAATTTATAAAATATTAATCAATAAAACATCATCTCTAAACTATTCTCGAATCCACTTGAACACACACACAATTTTTTATCGAAATCGGACTAGCCGTTTAGAAGGAGTTCAATTACAATCACACGCACAGAAAATTTATATATGTACTAGCTTTCTCCCGCGGCTCCGGCCACGGTACTGTACTTTTTCGGGATAAAAAGAAGCCTACGTAGTAATTCTTAATCCAGAGCCTTCCATTCTAAATTTCAGCGCATTCCGTTCAGTAGTTTTTGCGTGAGAGAGTAACAAACATTCATCCATCCATCCTCACAAACTTTCACATTTATGATAGTAGAAGGATATACAAAGTTAATGAATCTTATTTGACTTTGACAATCGGCGATTGGAAATATTATAATATGTACTCGTAGACCGTAGTACCGTCGAAACGTGGTTTAAATTGCGTTGCGTTTCTCTGCTGTCTCATAACAATATGTTCCATATGCATCCTTAATCTTTTCAAACTCATTAAAAGAATTTATAAAAAGATGTGTTAATAACCTTAATCTTTGTGTCTTTACAGGTAACGTTCCGGATTTCGACTATGGCGCGAAGAAAAAGTGTGTGTGTTAAGTGGACTGTAGCATTAGTTTTAGTTTTATTTAGTTCTTTTGTGCTTTCTCGACCTCAAGAAACAACTTCGCAACTCGAGAAAACAACTGAAAACACAATAAGGTATAGACGTAAAGAGATTAATATTAAGTTACCTTTGGTTAGTTTTAACGAGAATATTCCTGTTATAAATGAAAATGTTAGTATTAATATGGATAATAATATAAAAAATAACCAAAAAATTATAAATGAACTATCGAAAAAAACTTTGATCGAATCAAATAACTATACTAATGATCGTAATAATCGTGATATACAAAATGATAATATACTTTTGAATAAAATCTTAAACAGAATTCCTAGGGCCAGTAGTGATAAAATTAGCAATAAACCAATTATAAAGAAAATCGTAACTAAGTGGACTGATAGTGTTAAGAATTTAGATTTATCTCACAATGATATTGCTTCAAAAGAAAATGAATTCAATAAAAATAATTATGGCAGCAGTGAATACTCTGATGAATTTAATAGCAAAGAAAATATAATCACACCGTCAAGCATTATTGTTAATCAGCTTCAAACCAATAAAAAACGAATCCCTAATAGATATCATCGACCACATTCGGAATATTCTGAAGAGACACAAATTTATACCAGTAACGCACAAATAGCAGATAATCATCCTTATTCATATACTCGACCTAGTTACGTGTACACTACACCTTCTCCTACACCTATAATAACAAACATAGGCTATCCTAGACCATGGCAACAGAATAATGTACAAAGTATTAAAAACCCAAATAAGCCACGCCCCACCAAACCTACTAGACCAACAAATAATTATAATCAAAACAATTTTTACCATCACACACCCTATCCTGGTAATTTTGAAGTAACTACATTCCAACCTTCTCCAACGTATACCGACCGAATCGTCATAAGACCAGAAGAATATGCTGCAGATTCTGAGGACTGCCCTACTATATTCATGACTTTAAATAATACCTTTCAAGGCGAAGCCAAAGAAGTATGTCCTGATCTTCATATTGCAGTAAATACAAATGTAATAAACAAAAACACTATAGTAGAGTCTGAGGAAAATAATGAAGCAGCTCTAACTGATATATTTGGATTGCCATCTGAAGAATCAGGGAGCGAAGAAAATATCAATAATAATGAATACAGTGATTTTGACGAAAATGAAGAAGAGTCTGAAAGCGCATCAATCGAAGGACTATCATTACCTATTTATAATTCTGAAAATGACCATTCAGGAGATAATTTTGCGTCTCCGAGTAATGCCTTGTCTGAAATCAAAAGACCAAATCGTCCTGGTAAGAAGAAAAATGAATTATTGGATTATGATTCCATGTTTGACTATATCCAGCCTTTGATTGGTGGTTTTAGTTGGTTAGCAGCGATCAATCCATTTAGTTTTAGCGCTGTTTCGTTCATTTTAACACCACTTATCCTAATTGTTGCTGCTGTGTCTGGTTTTATTGCTTTATTTTCACCATTTTCGTATGCGAGAGAAGCACAGCAAGCTCCAATAGAATATCCAAGTTTTGATCAGAGGCAATTAGAGGATTATTATAAATCTTTGTATTATAATTCTCTATCAGACAGAAGAAGATGGCAACAAGAAAGTCCTCGCAGTTTTTCGGATACTGATAATAATAACACTAAATTGTCACAAAATACGAAATGGCTGGATAGTATAAAAGTGTTTTTGAAGGCTTTTGTCATGAAAGTTCATGACGAAAACAAAAGCGTAGTTAAAAATAAAAGAAAGAAAAGAGAAACTTGGATGACTCGTGTAAAATAAAAGAAATGCATTTTTGTAAAACTATTCTTCTATAGGTACTAATATAATAAAGAGGAAAGATTTGTTTGTTTGCTTGCATTGAATAGGTTCCGAAACTGAGTAGACCACGGTCCACGGTGAAGGACAAAGGCTACTTTTTATTGCGGCAAAATGTACAGTCCCTGCGTAATTAGCTTTAAATAAAGGCACTTTCTGGACATAAAAAGAAAATGTATTATTCATGAAGAATATGAAATATTTTTTGTCCTGATTGCTTTAATAACGCAATTTAATAAAACCACGATTGTTTTTAAGAGCCCACCTAAACTGTTTATTATGCTAGCAGTTACATTTGAAAATAGAAACGATACAGTATTAAGATACAGCAATAAATTATACTAAATGCAATAAAATATACAAATTAAATATAGTACAAATTAAGATAAAATACCTATTATAGAAACGAAGTTATCAATTTAATTTAATGTAAAATAAATTGATAACTTCGTTAAAAATATTCCTTTTACTTGACCTTTAGTTTCAGAATAGTGAAAGTAAATAAGTTTTTAAAATAATTTTTTTCGCATACAAACTGCGAAAGTTTTGCTATTACAAAATATAACACCGCACAAGTGTGAGTCGGACACGGCCACCGAAGGCTCCACCGAAGATTATCATAAATTAAGTTCAGGAATTGACTCTCGTAGCCTTTTGTCAAACCTGAAATAGGTGGATAAAGTTTGTAAGATAATTTTTGTTTTAAATAAAAATCGGTTGTCTGTAAAGTCGGTTTACTGACGATAGTTGAACGTCATAATAATAAATGGAACGCCTCAGAGCGAGGTAACGCCGCATGAGTCATGTTTTTTCGTGCGTGTAGCCGGCTCCATCGAATTATAAGACGTTGTCACGTCAAAAATTATACGTCACAAAAAATAATATATGTCTTGGAATGCTCACATTACGCTTTTTCGTATGATAGCTTCAACTTGAAATTACGACCCTCTTTTAGACTTTAGACCGCCAATTTTTTGTGATTTAATTACAAATTTGCAGCTTTTAGATTTTCTCTTGTATATGTAGTAAGTATATAAAAGCGTACTTGTAGTATACCAAATTTCATAATTCTAGGTCAAAGGAAAGTACGCTATGAATGTTTTCCTATATCAAAAACGGCGTTTCTTCTTTTACGTTAAATTAGCAGTCTAATTTTTTCATCTACTGCAACTCGATACCTCCACGTATTGCCAAAATAAGGGTATTGACAGACAGATATGCGGACGACAGATGGACAGACGGATAAACGGATAGACGGACAGAAGATCCCTTTTAATTTTTTCATTTTGAGTTACGGAATCCTAAAGTTGTAAAAGTCATTCAACAAATGCGCCACTTGTTTATACTTTAGTCAGATGTTTTTTTTAAATTATATTATCATAGTTACATTTATTAACATCAATAACAGTATAAAATTAATTTCAAATATGTCAAACAATAAGAAGGAAAGTTTTACATAAGATTTATAATAATATCTATGGACGCTTCATACCACGTCAATCTGGCCCCTAAGTATCCGAAGAACTATTTCTATTGAAATAAAATTCAATTATTTATTTCAACTAGATCATAATTCATAATTATTGTATTAAGTGTATAAATCGCACCATTTCTTTTTAAGATTGCAATAATTTATTTCTCATTTTAGGTTTGTGATTTTTTAATAAAGTATAATAAATAATTGTAGTTTTATTTTCATTCATACTACATCGTTATAATTTTAATGAATGTTACATCAAACGTACTTTAAAAAAGAATATAGGTAACATTATTGAATATAAATGTTAAAATCGAAGTAGACATATACATATTATTTTCTTTCTTTTATTCATAAATCATCATATAAGCTGAGAAAAACGGCTTTGAGGATTGACTGTACTACTTAAGATAATTATGTGAAATATAATTTGTATAAAGAATTTGTTAAATATTAACTGTCAGTTAATATTAATTTCCTATTTTAATGGTTTGTTTGTTTGTTTATTATAATATAATTATTGCCTTGCACGTTTCATTAGAACCTATTTAATTGTAACTTTTCCATTTAGTTATTTCAAATAAAAAATAGTTTTATTGAGCAGCAGATTTGTAGCAGATCTTTGTAACGATAAAGTGTTTTAATACAAATTATATTTTGATTCTCATATTTTTTTTTAAGACGTAAATGATCTGAGTTAATAAGGTTTCCATCAAGTTTCTTACTAACATTTAAAATTTCTCATTCCAGGGATGATACCAGCAATGTTACAGCACCGAAGACGGCGCCAGAATCTGGCTCATCACTATCTACGTCTGATACATCTAGAAATGTCAAGAGTAAGACCCCAGTAATTGGTGAATCAATCAAGATGGTTGCTAACCAGCTTATGGACAAACCTCAAAACAAAACCTCCGACGCACCCGTAGTTCCTGATACAAGAATTCCACCGAAACTAAAAATACAAATTGCACAAAAACTTAAAGTAAAAACGAGGCATGATGATGGTATTGAGGGCGAAGAAAATTCGCACGCTGGAATCGCTGTTCCCGTGAGCGTAGAAGAATTAGAATCTGAAAACATGGAAGCGGCCAGTGAGTCATCAACAACTCATGAAGGCATATCAACCTGGATTTTAGTAAGTAACCCAGCAAACAAAGAGAGCACTAGCGGAGCCACAGAACCAACAAAAATTGACGAAAAGAAACAGAAACCTAATACTTCCAAGAATAAAAATAAAAGACCTCAAAGTAACAAAACTTCTGCTAAAAGACCAATTATTGGAAGCACAAATAAATCAGATTTAGTTGCGGGAGGGTCAGCTATTAATGAAAATGTCTATAATAAATTAAAGGATACTGTATTATCTAATGTCCAAAAAAATAAAAATAATGCTAAGACGACAACTGTAAGTACTACAACGGCAATGACCTCAGAAGCACCAACGATAAAACGAGAAATTACGACAACTTCAACAACGGTTAAAAAAGTAAACAAAAAAAATAAAAATAAACAAAAGTTAACTACATCTACCACTGAAGCTGCAATTGCTAGCGATTCAGCAATTTTACCTATGGAAGCAAAAGAACAAGAAATAGAATTGGAAATAAGCACACCAGCGACGACCACCAAAAAACCTAAACGCTCTTCAACAAAAAAGAAGAGTAAAACCAAGAAGCGAAAAACTACCAAACCAAAACAAGAAACAACTACCGCAGTTACCACACAAGTCAAAACAGCAAACAAAACAAAATCTACAAAATTACATAAAAAACCTAGTGCAACACATACAGGACCAATAACAACGCAAATTTATAACTACCTATCAAGAGAAGTTATGCCTTCAGTTGGTGTTGGAGTTATTGGGTTAGCAGGTCTGCTAGGAATAGCTGGATACTTTTTATATCCATTTACTGGCACACCTGTAAGACGAACGTTCGAGGTTGACAAGAAAGACGATATTTATAAGCACAATGCCGAAGAATATGCTAATGACGGAAATGGGCAACCAGAAGAAGAAATGCTGGGAACCGTTTTGGCAGGTATGCCAGCCACTACTAAAGAAAAGTACAATCCATACTCGGCTCAGACAACCCATGTTAACCGATATCCGACAAAAAAGGAACAGGATATACGATACCGTCAGGTAACGAATAGTTACGGTACAACTAGCAAATATGGTCCGAAATATAATGTTCATTACCAACAAAAAACTGGTTTGGCACATGGCGCGGTATATCCTGAACCTATAAATTACCAATATCAATACGAAGGCAGGCATTCATATTCAACTGAGAAACCTGTACAAGCAGTTTCTTATTCACCGTATACAGCAGTCGAACCTATTTACGCTGCGCCTCAAGTTGGACCATCCGCGTATGGAAGTGACTCATCAGGCTCTGTAGTATATGGAGTTAAACCTGCAAAAGATGCGGATTTTAAGCCTGTATATCCTTATGATCCCCAATATCACAGTGAAACCACTACCAACCCAGTAACGTACCCTCCAACTTCAATGTATTTAGGATCAAATAATGAAAATATTCAGTCAGAAAATCAAAAATATGAGGCTCAAAATGCCAATGATGAATCCATAGACAATAAGTTTGTAGTTGGTAGTATACCAAAGGAATTTTCAGATTCAGCAACACCCGCAGTTGTTCCTGAGCATGGGCCTAGAAAACTCAGAAAGCGCAGAAATATACGTAAGAAGCGAGGTGTAGTAGGTTCCATTGAAGAATTGTTAAAGAACGCAAAAGAAAATAAAGGTAATGAAATTTTTATAAGTAATGAGATAGACGATGCTCCAAACAAACTATATTTAGCTTCGAATGTTGATGACAATTTCGTAATTAGTCCAAATGATAAAGATATATACACAGTCTATGCTGCATCAGCGGAACCTAATGATCCTTTATCAGTCATACCAAACGCAAACAAAAACGAAGTAGTTGAAAGCGTGTCAACTCTACCATTACAAGATAAAATGGAAACTGAGTCACCAAAAGTAACAGAAGAAACCACAAAATCATTCAAAGTATATGAAGTATTCAATGCGGAAGACACAAAAAAAAGTAGTCCTATAATTGAAGGCGATGACAAAGTAGAAACGACAACAGTTTACAAGAATATGAACACAGAGACAACAACGGAGCTGAAATTTGAAACCACATCTACAAACATTCCACCAACAGACCCAGAAACGACAAGCAAGAAACCCAGGCCCACAGACGGAGATATTATCACATATCCACCATCTACATCCTCTGGTGGTGGATTTTTTGACTTCCTAAAGCGTCTTGTCGAATTCAAGTACAGACTTGGCCTGAGCATTCTACAGACCACGTCAGATAATTTAAACAGATATCTCCGCAGTTTTGAGAATGCACAGAAAAACTCTAAGTCTCACTGACTATAAAAGATACTCATACTATTAAGGCATTTAAGCATTACAATTAGAGACATATATTAGACAAATAAGACTGCGCATGACCACAAAGAGCTCCTTGGCAAGCAAATTATTTTGAGGCTTCGACGCATTGTACCTATGCCACACCTGCATTACGTCGACGCACGACACAACATCGTATCATCCACCCTGCCTCTTTGTCTCCTGTCCATTGTTCCGACGGCGTTCGACGATGCAATGCATTAATGAATAATGGGGCATATCATAAAAATTAAAAACGACGCCGCATCAACGCAGCGACAACGCAACGCAAGGCAGAGCAATGAGGCTGAGGGCCAATTAGTGCGGTGCATTGCGATGCGTCGCATCGTCTCCATATATTATGCAGACGCAATAAATGGCGACGACGCGACGCACCGCACAAAATATGGGGCTCCAGCCTAATGGAGCGTCGCTCTCACGCATAAATTAATTTTGTATCCCTAACTTTCCCAATATTAGCAAGTTGAGAAAAAAATATCATTTTCTCGATCTAGAGAAAAGAGAAATTGATCAGCTTTCCTCATCTTGCTAGTATTAAATATTAAACCGTAAATTATGAAAATTTCAACAGCCAAAACTAAAAATATGACAAATTAACTAGCACCTTTAAGAACATTTTCTAAACTGTAGTTAAAAATTAATTGTCAGTGGTCTGGCTACTAAAGCATTTATTTTGTATTAATTAATAAATAAACATTACACTTATGAGGTAGACTGAATTTAAAAGATTTAAATAATACTATAATTTTATTTTATTTTAGTAGTAAAGGTACATTTTTGTTACACATTACAATTATACTCCTGAAAAATTCAAACAAACAAGATCAGTAAATACACTTTTTTTATTTTATTTTATTTAAGAAACAGGGATATTTTATAATGAATTTTGTATTTAATTTATATCTTCAGAATGTATTCCTCGTAAGTATAACAGAGGGAGACCTACTGAATTTATATTGTGATAATGTCTTATACTCTTTTTATGTAAATTATATACGTTTCTGTATATTTACTCCCTAGAAATATTTATGTTGTAACTATTTTTATATTTTCTATGTAAATACAGAAATAAAGATAACTTACTTCAGAACTTTAATTTATTTACATTTCTTTAATTTCTCCATAGACTTTGCATTTGCTAGCTAAGGTAGCTCAAAATTATTTACGGATATTTTGGGCATATAATCTACGGCTTATGTAAAGCCGTTTAGGCAGAAAAAATATATAAAAGTCGAAAATAATAATTATTTTTTTGCATTGAATATGCTCCGAAACTACTGGACCGATTTTGATGAAATTTGGCAGAAATATAGAGTAGACTACGGGGAAAGACATAGACTACTTTTATCGCGGAAAAGTGTACGGTTTCCACAAGATTAATTTTTACGCGCACGAAGTAGCAGGAATCATCTATACTAAATAAAATTACATTGCGATCTAACGCGCTGAGGTGATTAAGCTCACAGAAACAGGTGATTTAAAGAGGAAGCAAAGGCTTTGCCTAAATAACATCAATACAAACAGCGTAAATAATTTTTTCATCGGAAAACGCCGCCTAATCTGATGAAAATATAATAATACAATGTATGATTGGGATTGTTTCTATTTTATAGGTATACAAAAAAGTTCGCGGTGGCTTAATAATATGTCCAATGCCTATCTAATAAGGAAAACTCACTATAATATCCATTCTAAGTTTAAAGAAATGAACACTTAATATAATACATATAATGTGGTATTCTCATACACATTATAATTGCCCTCACCTTACACCCTACAGTCTACACCATATAATTTTAATTAATATCACAAGAGATATCGTAGTATTAAAAAGTAAGCACGTGCGCGACGACGCGACTAATTAATGAGGGTTTTAAAATTCGTGACAGCTTTTTGACACGACAAAGACGTCGGCAAGGCTGCCAAGCGCCGCCGCGTAACAGAAAAAGAATCGAAAATTCTTATTGAGCGTTTATGATACCACTTACGCCACCAGACGACGCTTTGAGTGCGTTGGGTCTGCCCCCTAGCGGCATTAATATCAACAGCCCTCATTCAAGTGGTCGACAGAGCGCAGTGCGACGACGACCGATGGGACTCGCTTATTGCAGGACCTCCGCCCGCACCCCTATTACGAGTACATCAGAATTACGAATCCTTCTATAATATCTTATACCTTTTTATTTATATGTTTCTGTGATCTCGGAAACGGTTCTAACGATTTCGCTGAAATTTGGTATATGGGGGTTTTCGGGGGTAAACAATCGATCTAGATTAGTCTTATGTTTGAGAAGACGCGTTTTTTCGAGTTTTCATGCGTTTTTCTGTCCACGCAGAATATGGTCGCTAATTTCGATTTGCCGGCCGCTGTCCATTTGGTCCAGCGGGTTAAGACGCGGACGGCAAGAGACGAATATTACGAGTTTGAATCCCGCTCGGTGACTTACTTTTGTTTTTTTTATATGTTCAAGTTTATATATACTTTTTTAATTTTTATTGTTATTAAACTTAAAAAAAAAATAGTTAATGTTTGAGATAACAATATATATTTCTCATAAATATGTCTAACATTTACCTATACTGATTACGTGAATAAGATTTATGCTTTCGAGTTTTTATTTTATCGAGATTTATGAAGCAATAGTGCAAAACGAAAAATTTACCGATACAAATTTTAAACACAGTTTCTCGGGTAATTTTTGTGACGCCATCTCTCGGATAATGCCATAAAAACTAACTACAACGCCTCGCGTAATACGTATTGACCTCAATTGAACCATAGCTCACGAGCTATGTAATAAGAGAAATTGACAATAGATGGCGTTACTCCGTGATAAGTACGCAACATAGTATGGAAAGAAGTTTTAGGTTAAGACCTGATTAAACTAGCCTACTGTTCATTATGTAAACATAAGATAATTTTCTTTAAAATAAAGCAATAAAATAAAGTCTATGATTTGTTTATTTTAAGGACTGAATGATGATGATCAGAAATATCTAAGGTATAAGCTGTGATAGTCTTAGGGCACTTCTCCGACCCGAGCGTATTGTGTGACTTTGGTGGCCCAATTTTTTTATTATATTTTAATATTTGACCTTTCATTCTGAAAAAAGACCTAAATAAAAAAAAAAGGAAGAAAAGCCGATCATAACAGTTTTTAGGATCACTGAAATGAAACAGCTGATCGACACAGAAATCGCTTGTAAATAATAATAATTGTCAGTTCACATTTTACTTTTTAAGTTTATGTAGATTATCTCCTAAACACCACCATATTACAATAAATAGTCATAACCGAACAAAGCTCGGTCGCCCAGGTACTAATATAATAAATGTGAAAGTTTGTGAGAATGGATGGATGTTTGTTACTCTTTCACGCAAAAACTACTGAACGGATTTCGATGAAATTTAGTATGGTAGTAGTTTAGGCTCTGGATTAAAACATAGGTATAATATATATTTTTATTCCGAAAAAGTACAGTGTTCCCGAGGATACTGTGTTTACGCGGGCGGAGCCGCGGGCAACAGCTAATACGCTATAAATTATAAAGGTATCGTTTAAAACCCAATTTCACACGGGCGAAGCCGCAGGCAATGACTAGTAATGCATAAACAGTCAATCGTACGCCCAAATTTTCTGTAGTACATTTTACATAACATTATATTGTAATAAAATTATTGTGACTTTATTCGTTATATTGTAATAAAATTATTGTGACTTTATTCGTTATATTGTAATAAAATTATTGTGACTTTATTCGTTATATTGTAATAAAATTATTGTGACTTTATTCGTTATATTATAATAAAATTATTGTGACTTTATTCGTTATATTGTAATAAAATTATTGTAACTTTATTATTTGCTCAATATTTTCTAAACATAATATCTTTATATGCTTTGATTGTTTTGAAAGATTTGCACTGAATAGACACCAAGCCACTGGACCGATTTTGATGTATACCTATAGAGTCCGTACTCGGAAGGACATAGACTACTATTTATTGCGACAAAAAGGCAGGTTACCGCGGGATTTCCTTTTGCGCGCAAGAAGTCGTGCGCAAAACATCTAGTTTGTTAATTTTTCATGGTTCGCTAAGACTGACGTCACCACTACATGGCACTAGTATATAGATTTTCGTGTTTTCATCTCGACACGACTGTTCAAAACCGTGGTATCCTTTTCAACCCCCGACGCAAAAAGAAGGGTGCTATAAGTATGACGTGTATGTCTGTGTGTCTGTCCGTGGCATCGTAGCTCCAAAAGGAAAGATCCAATTAATATGCGATATCTTTACACGACAACGGCGAAGCCAAAAGAAAGGGTAATTAATGATTTTGGCAGTCTATGTTTGATGTATGCATACGTTTGTTCCACCCTAGCGCCTAAACTTTTGATCCGATCTTTATTAGTGAATGAGGTGTCAAAAGATTCGCAACATCGGCACGGTTGTTATGCGTACAGGCAATATTCCAATTTACGTAGTCCGGTTATAGTTTTTATAAAATACGAGCGGACCCGACAGACGTTGTCCTGCCGGGCTGATTTGTGAATCTAAACCATCCATGGCGCCACCCAAACGCATACAATAAAATTCATTCAAATCGGTCCAGCCGTTTAGGAGGAGTTCAGTGACATACACACGTACAGTAGAATTATATATATAAAGATTGTAGTTATTTGTTTGAAAGCTGACGTGATCGAGTGTTCTTAGTTGTTAATTCATCATTATATATATGAATATCATATAATTGGATATATAGGATGGATGTTTGTGACTCTTTTATGCAAAAACTACTGAACGGATTTTGATCAAATTTAGTATGGTATCAGGCTCTGGATTAACACGTAGGCTACTTTTCATCGCAGTAAAATTCACCGTTTCCTTTGCGCTCGAAGTCAACATCTAGTATTAAATAAATTTAGCTAAATTGGTTTTAAAGAAATGATTCAAAAATATAACAGAAGAGTCGTTGATATGAAAACAAATGGCAAATTAGCTATTCGTTACATCTTTCTGTACAATGAGATTTGAGACGCATTAGTAAGTGTTTTTGGATTTACCTTACAAATCCTATTGTTAATTGTTACATTGATTAGACTTGAGAATCGAGACCATTATTAAATTTTTCAAAAGCTCTCACCTCACTTCTTAAGAAAATTCTGACTCTGTCGACAAAGGACTGACGGGTTTAATACCTTACTTAATACCTTACTTGAATCCACTCATTATTTTTAATGTCTTCCCTTTGATAGTAATAGTGACCCTACTAAGGGTACTTAATATTGCTCTAACCACAGAAGGCCAAAGAATGGGTTCCCCTGAGGGCAATTTGGGGGTCTACTTAGGAACATGTCAGGTACGACGAGGGTCCAACCGACAGCTCACATTATGAATCAATTTGGTGTTACCATCGAACCTCGAATGTGTTTCGTGAGAATTAGGCCAGTTTTCATTATAAATTGCTTTTAAATTTTAAGTATTTCTGAAGGGTAGTATGGTAATTATATAAACTGGACTCCAATTTGACTCGAACCGAACCGTCAGCCGGATTTTTTTCACTTTGACATGAGAGGACATCCTCAAACATAACAAAAAAATATTTATTTTACGCACAAATCATTTTTCTTGCCTTCCCCTCTCTATCCGCGCGGGGAATGTTTTCCGTCCGTATCGGAAGACAATAACATTGTGTATGCGTACACAATGTGACCTTTGACTTTGAGTTCGAGTCGAGATTCTATAGTAATCTAGTTGTATGCGGCAAATCGTTTCATGCCCGGATGCACTGAGATAAAGGCTACCTGGTTGATAGGATGGCTGTGTCATCTTAATTTCAAAGTCAGGTCAGTCAATTAGGGAGACAAACGTGATTACGTACAGCATCAGGAGCAGCGATGCTAATCCTACTACTATTATAATTGTGATAGTTTGTGAAGATGGATGGATGTTTGTTATTCTTTCACTCAAAAACTTCTAAACGGAATTCGATGATATTTAATATGTTAGTAGTTTAGGCTCTGGATTAAAACATAGGCTACTTTTTATCCCCAAAAAGTATAGTACTTTAGGAGTCGTTTATTTACGCGAATAGCGTATAAAAGTTAGATAAATCTTTCAAATTTCTTTAATCCTCAACTACTGTCTTTGTTTCCTTCTCAAATCAACATGTTTGTGTGGGGACGTAAACAATCGACCTACCCTATCCCTGGTTAACGATATGGAACGGGATAGAATTAAGTCAGCAGTAAAGTTTTCGGATTGAATTGTCCCTGTGGGCAACATTTTACTAATGGCAATAAGTTTGCAAGCTGTCAATTTTATGTTCGAAATCATTTAAATGGTTGTTTAAAATCGATAACGGATATTTTGGGCAAGTAGTCTACTGCTTATGTTAAGATGTTTAGGCAGAAAAATAATTTAAAAAAGTCGAAAATCTAAATACTAATTATAGTTACGTTACGTTTGTTGCGGCGCTACGGAAGTCTTTGACCTCACACTGCTGATTGAATTGTTAGTTAACAGAATCAGGCGTTACTTTGCAGAAATCATACATACAATTTAAATAATATTATATCCAGCAATATTGGATATAATATTAATTAAATTGATTGAATTGTTATTATTTAGGCTTTGCTTTTGGTTTAAAGTCAGCTGTTTATGTGAGGTTAATGTTACCTCAGCGCCTTAGAGAGCGCAATTAATTTTGCAAAACGTTATATTATTACAAGAATTATTTGCTGGCGGTTTCGA
This sequence comes from Phengaris arion, assembly GCA_963565745.1. Taxonomy (NCBI): domain Eukaryota; kingdom Metazoa; phylum Arthropoda; class Insecta; order Lepidoptera; family Lycaenidae; genus Phengaris; species Phengaris arion. The sequence continues at coordinate 16,023,680 of OY751449.1, read as the reverse complement.
CCGCGTGAAATAAGGTTTTAAACTTTCATCCCCTATTTTACCCACTTAGGGACTGAATTTTAGAAAACGCTGAAATACGTAAGTAATTCATTATATTTTCCGTACCTAGTTCGTACCAAATTTCATGTAAATATGTCCAAGGAATAAAAAGTTTCATACAAACTTAAATCTTCTATTTTACCACCTTGGGGGTTGAATTTTAAAATATCAATAAAATATCCTTGCTTAGTGGATGACTACGTCATACGTCTACGAAATACGTGTACAAAATTTCAAATTTCTAGCGTTGATACACCAGTCAATCAGCTATGTCTTTTATATATATATATATACATAATTATGATTTCAGCCTCCCTGGTCTAGTTGTTAGAGGCTTGGCTCTCGACTCGGAGGTCGTGCGTTCGATTCCCGCATTGGAACAACAAAAATTTGTTTACAAGTTTGGTTAGGACAATGCAGGCTGTTCACTTGATTGTCTGACAAGAAAGATGATCCATGCGTCGGATGGGCATGTAAAAAGTCGGACCTGCGCCTGATCTCTCGCCAGTCGTGTTGGTTATCCGTCCCACTGGGTTTTGAGATTAAAGGAAGAGAGAGTGCTCTTGTGTACTGCGCACACACTTGGGCACAATAAAATCACTCCTGCGTAACTGGGCTGGTTTCAATGAAAACCGGTCACCGTCACCGAAATCGGTGTGGTGAGTTATTATTATTATGATATCATTACCGCTTTTATCCTTGCTACAGTAGTGTCTTAAATGTGCATATAAATGAGGACGTCGACAAGGCTACTTCGGGTTTATAATTTACATAAAAATAATTAAATCACAACCAATATACTATAGGAGCACACTGTAATTTTATGCGCAACTCTCGTTATTAAAATCTGGTTCAAATGAATTTTTCATGTAATCATCTTCGTTTCTTGACCTGAAAACGTTTCATGGTAATGTAATGTAAATTTAAAACTAAGGATGGACTACGACCGTACATTCGACAGAACAAATCTTCACACAAGAAAAAGTTACGCCATCTTGTTCATCATTGTAAATTAAAAAATAATAGGCATATTATTATAATTGTTTTAGTATTGCGCTGACCACCTAAGGCTATGATCCGGCATCCGGCGAGCCCTGGGAAATTCAGAGAACTGAAAATAGAACTCTGCGCTAATACAATAGGGATGAAAATTTAATGCAAGTTTTAATTAGCATGTAAGTTGTAGGATACTCCGATAAAATGGTAGTCGGGTGCTGTGGCTGTAGCACTGAACGCGTCACCGCGCCGACTGAACCGATCACGGCGCGGGTGCGGTGTCCAGTTGTGGTCCAATATCCCGTATCGCGAGATAAAGCTGCACCAGCGGTGTCTGACCGTAATTGTTGTTTTGTTTTGATGTTTTAAATAGTAGAATCTTTAATGTTTTAGTGTTATATATATACATGATTATTTAAAGTTAAGCAAACTAAAATAATAATTTAAAATAGTGTGCTGATGTGAGATCTCAAACTAAAATGGGGACCACGGAAGATCAGGCGCCTCGGCACCGCCGTGGTCGATGCCTGAGTGGATTTCCTTTGAACATGTGGTGCAGGGATTTGATTCCGATTTTCGATTTGTTTATTTTCTTTTTAACTGTGTTAATGTCCCTTGTGTGTTCAATAAAGATATATTATTATTATTATTATCATTATTATTATTATTATTATTATTATTATTATCATTATTATTATTATTATTATTATTATTTTGTCCTCTTCTCCCTTGCGGGGTATACTGAAGTTGCGGGCTTGTGGCCAAACAACTTCAGGTAACGTGATTGCTAATTATTAATTGATAAAAACTTCCAGACTAACCGGATAACTGCTTTTTGTAAAGTGATGAATGTGAGTGGATGTATGTTGAGTGTTTTGAGAGATGTATGGAGTGTTTTAGGAATGACGCCAGTTGTTGAAATTATTATGGGTATAGTTTTGAGTGTGGTAACTTTTCATTGTGATTTTATCTCTATTGTCAAGTCAGTGTATTTTGCGAGTTTGGTTGTGTGCGTGGATGTGAGGTTGTGTGTATTAGGTATGGCAACGTCTATCAGGTAAAGAGTTCTATTTCTTTTGACATGGAGCGTTATGTCAGGTCTGTTATGATGTACCTTCTTGTCTGTAAGTATTGTCCTGTCCCAGTAAAGTTTATAATCAGGTGAGTCTAGTATGATTTGTGGTGTGTATTTGTAGTATGGGGACTTCTCTGTGATGAGGTTGTGTTTGTGTGCAAGTATCTGATGTATGATTGATGCTACCTGGTCATGTCTGTGTTTGTAGTCTGTTTGTGTGATGGATGAGCAGGCGCCTGTGATGTGCTGTATAGTTTCCGGTTGCTTGTGGCAGTGACGACAATGGTCACTACCAAGGTTACGATCTCTTATTATATGTTTCCTATAATTTTTGGTGTCTATTACTTGGTCTTGAATTGCCAGCATAAACCCTTCCGTTTCAGGGAACAATTCTCCGTGTTTTAGCCATGCGTTTGACGCTATTTTGTCTACGGCGTTATTATTTAGATCCAGGCGGTGCCTGCCATGTAAGGTTTTATTTGTCCATGCTTCAATTTTTTGTTGATTTGTGTAGATGTTTATTCTTTTTGTGTTATCGGCGAGAGTTAGCGGTGTGTGGGTATCAGTTTGGCAAATGGCTTGATGTAGAGTTACTGTTTTTGCTCGATTATAAAAGAATTTTCGGAGTAGATCTATTTGTCTATTATGTAGATTAACTATATCTATGAGTCCTCTTCCGCCTTCGGCTTTAGGCAGGATTAATCGTTGGATACAAGCTCTTGCGTGGTGTTTCCTGTGCTTCGTCATTGTGGTGTTTATTATCCTCTGTAGAGATTTAAGTTCGGTTTGGTTCCAGCGGATTACACCAAAGGAATATGTAAGTATGGGTATTGCGTATGTGTTAATAGCTTTAATTGTGTTTTTTGAATTTAACTGTGTAACTAGAATTTTGTGTAGTCTGGCTCTGAGTTTGTGTTCGAGTTGTGTTTTAATTTGTTTGTAGTGTAGCTGTTGTGACTGATAATATCCCAGGTATTTGTATCCTTCTAACGGGTCTACAGACTCAATTATATCATCGTTATTAAGTTTATATTCTGTGTCTTCTATATTACCTTTCTTTATTGCTTGTATTTTGCATTTATCTATTCCGAACTCCATGTGTATTGTATTAGAAAATATTTGTGTAAGGTCAGCTAAAGTGTGAATGTTGTTTAATGTGTTCGCAAAGATTTTGATGTCGTCCATATACATGAGGTGTGAGAGTAATGTATGTTGTGTGTTGTGTTTAATTTTAAATCCCCGCTTACTTTCATTAAGGATATACGATAATGGATTTAGTGCTAGGCAGAACCAAAGAGGACTTAAAGAGTCCCCTTGAAATATACCCCTTTTTATGGGTATTCAGTCAGTTTCAATTGTTTTTGTAGAATCACAAATTTTTAGACTAGTTTGCCAGTTTGGCATTATTTTTTCGAGGCAGTTAATAATTATTCGACTGATTTTATAATGTTTTAATATATAGATAAGCCATGAGTGAGGTACAGAATCAAACGCCTTTTTGTAATCGATATACATGGTATATATGCTGCGTTTCTGTTTACGTGCCTGATTTGATATTACAGAGTCTATGATTAGTTGCTCTTTGCAGCCTTGACTGTATTTGCAGCATCCCTTCTGTTCTTCGGCTAGGATGTTGTGTTTTTCTATATGTGTGTATATTAAATTGCTAATGCATGCTCTGATTATCTTGTAAATGTTTTGAAGACAAGTTATGGGCCTATATTTTTCCGGGTTTGTAGTATCAGAATTATCCTTTGGTAGCATGTATGTTATTCCCTGTGTGATGAAATGTGGCATTAGGTCTGGGGAACGGATAAATGAATTGATGTGTTTGAGTAGTAAACTATGTATGCATGTAAGCTTTTTGTACCAAAAGTTGTGTATGTTATCCGATCCACTTGCTTTCCAGTTGTGTGTTTTAGATATAACAGATTTCAGTTGTTCTAACTGAATCTGATCGAATTCCATTTCCGGTATATCTGCAAATCTAGCTCTATCTTCTTCAATCCATGGACTATTTTCATGCTGTTTTGGATGGGACCATACTCGTATGTTTGACCAGTATGTATGCATAGATTCAAGAGTGGGTGAAAGGCTATTATTGGGGTGATTGTGTTGAGAAGTATCTTTTTGAGCAAGTTTTCTATAAAATAGTTTTTCGTTAAAATAAAATTCCTTGTTTTGTGTTTTTCTATCACTACAATCTTTATATCTTTTTAATCTATTGGTTAGTATGTTTAATTTCTGCTTTAAAGTGTCCAAAAAGTGTATTGCGTCAGAATTTTCAGACTCGTGTTGTGCATGTATTTTGTACTGATGCTTTATTTTCTGTATCTGTTTTTCTAGGTATGGCGAACGAGTGCCCCGTATATACTCAGTGAGTCTTCCTATGTTCGCTCTAAGGTCACCTATTCTTCCCTCGAGCCGTTTCTGCCACCAGGGTAACACCTGCGTTTTGTTTACATTGGTTGTATTATTATTAATATTTATTCTTACTCCGCTAAATTTGGTTGAGGTGTGTGCTGCAGTGTAAATGTAAGCATGAAGAGTGTTAAGGTCGGTATCCTCACGAATCATGTTTGGAATTATGTTAGTGTAAAGGCAATTAACTATCTGAAACAATTTTTTAGATGGCTTTAATTTGGGTAAAGATGGACGTGCTGTTGGATGTATCTCTTTAAATATGTTAAAAGACTCTAGAAACATTTCTTTTAACTCTGTTTCTAATTCTATTGACAAAACAGGTACGCGATTTTGGATTGGGACTAAGTTGACTATGTCGTTTTGTTGGTTTGGTATGGAAGAATGATCCCCTAGCAGGACTTGTGTTACGTCTAAGCCAGGTTGAGTAACGTTTTCATCCGGTTGGTGTTGTATGTTTTCAACCGATATTTCATCAAGCTCGCTTGATAGAAGACAATTACTAACAATAGATCTCCGTTGGTCTGCTATCCTTTGTATTGAAAGGTGTGCTATTGACGGGCATGTGGCGATGATTTCTTGGTGTAATATCGGTCTATAGGTGGTTAGGTCAGTCTCTAGTTTGGTTATTCTGTAATAAGCTCTCATTATAGTCTCATTAATTTCAGTTGTCCATCTCATTCTTTGAAGTGTGCAGTTTGTATCAGAATTACCTAGTTGTGTCATGTCTTGTTCGTCAGTCAATTGTTCGTTTTGATTTTGTAATAAAGTTTTTACGTCGTTTTTTATACTTAAAATCTCCTGGTGGCTTAAAAGGCGCCTTTGAACGATTGCTCGTCGCTGATCACCTACTCTTTGTTTCGATGCTTCCATTTCTGGGATTGAAAATAATGTATCCATTTATTGTGTTGAAAATAATGAATGTAGCTGTGTTAAGTATGATTTAGTGTCAGTTTCTAATTTGGTGATGATGAAATATTTGTGCATTATGAAAATGTTCATTTCTTTGGACCATTTTTTACGTTTGCACTTAGAACTATGAATGGGTGCAGTAACTCTGGCTGGAATAGCCTCCCGCACAACATCCACAGTAGATTCTAATGACGGTGATATTGATGAATTTGATGAAATGGATTGATTGGCAGTAAGATATGAAGCTGGAGAAGATGGTGGTGATGAAAAAAGTGATGATATTGGGGAGAAACAAAATGACGAGGTTTCTCTAGGATGTGTAACATTACCATTGTGGGATACGGTGCCCACCCCAGAATACGTAGGGCAGCCCGGACCCGAGGGTCCGGGGCGGGATTCTCCATTGCTATTTGCTCCGGTACCCGCCTGGGGTATAATTCTGCTTCTTAGACGCATCACATATGGTTATTACCTTAATGGAAGAGTTAACTAAACGGGAAAGACAGAAAAAGACGAAACAAAGGTGGTGAAGGTAGATAAAAAAATTAAACAGAATCAACGCACAAACAAGAATTGACCAATAAAAAGACTTTGAAAAGATAGTAAAAGAAAGAAAGAACCGATGATCAGCCACGTGAGTACCTCACCCCGAAGAGAGTGGGGTGGCGCACCCAAGTGTTGCCCAGGGACACCAACTAGGAGGTACCGGCTTCACCCCCTTATTATTATTTTATTATTATTATTATTATTATTATTATTATTATTATTATTAATATTATAAAATCGAACACACAAGTGTCGATGTCAATTACTGTGACATTTGATGTCAATGTCCTCATATAAGACAGCTCGATACTCGACACTTCGATTTTCAACTCTAGTGTATTAGCGCAGAGTTCTATTTACAGTGCTCTGAATTTTCCCGGGCTCGTCGGATCATATAGTCGCAGCCTTAGAGCCTGTTTCACAATATTCTTATTTGGTCGCTGCTTACTTTATATCGAACGATAGAGACAAAACATGCAAATAAGTTATCTGGCACACTGCAACAGGCCATTACACTCACATACTATTCCTGAACGAACAGCGTGTCACTTATATTAGGGTTCCGTACCCAAAGGGTAAAAATGGGACCCTATTACTAAGACTCCACTGTCCGTCCGTCCGTCTGTCTGTCACCAGGCTGTATCTCATGAACCGCGATAGCTAGACAGTTGAAATTTTCACAGAGGATGTATTTCTGTTGCCGCTATAACAACAAATACTAAAAAACAAAATAAATAATTATTTAAGTGGGACTGTGTGTGTGGGATACAGTGGGATATAACTAACGTGATTTTTTTTCCCTTTGATACTGAACCCATGGCGCGCAAGCAAGTGCAAAAGCTTCAAATGCGACCATTCTAGTAGCAGTCATTACACAATATTTATTCCAACTGGTGCATTGGAAAATTCATTATTCAGGCATTGAACCCCCAACAATATAATCAGTGGGCATTCACCATTGAGCACAAAGACATTAGACACGTTCCTCTAATCTCAAACCAACTGTGAAAGAAAACGTTTGTTTCGAGGGAGGGTTTTAACAATACATGATTACTATAGCCTAGTGTAGCTTATGGTTGTAAGACATTTTGCGAATTAGCGGATATTTAGAAGTTTATTTATTAATTCAGAATGCAGTACAAAGGATATAAATGAACATTAAACTGGATCTGTACATTCTACCATAACATAATGGTGTGTGAAATTTAAAACATACAATTGAGAAAAACAAAATTCATACTCATAGTTTTTGTTTTCAACGTCAAAGTTTTAGTTAAAAAAAATAATCATAACATCGTCATTATACCCATACCCCTGTACTAATAAAAATATTTACACAATGGATAACTAAACAACGTTGCTGTCTTTGTCTGTCAAGTGACATTACCAACGCATCAGACAAAGACAGCAACGTTGTTTAAGTTATCCGTTGTGTAAATCTTTTTATTGGTAAAGGGGATAATAGTTTAACAAATTAATATTATTCATCACTAATAATTTATAATGTGATAAAATGTTGCACTTTTATTTTATTATGCGTAAGGTATTCATTGGTGTTGTAAAGCACATTAGCATTATGAAGGTGTTTATATTTTCGACGAGATTTATGTGCTGAATTTGAAACGGAAAAGGTATCGACGAAGATGCTTTTAGGCGACCATTGCACGGTTAATCTAGATCGAGATCGTTCAGTGATTTTGATCCAGATTGACTGTGTAATTGTATGAAAACCACTACTGCACGACTACTATAATTGTAAATGTGAAAGTGTGTGAGGATGGATGGAACGAATGGGATGGATGGGATGGGATGGGATGGAAAGAAATTTTTTTGATTAAATTTGGTATGGTAGTAGTTTATGCTCTGGATTAACATAGGTATAGGCTACATTTTATGCCGACAAAGTGTACTGTATTCACTCGAGCGGAGCTGCGGGCAAAAGCTAGTAGAATAGAAAATAACCATAATATTAACCAAATGTCCATTATGTACTTATATAACATTTAGGTAAGTACATGATTTTTAACAAACATTTTGTACATAGCAATAATATAAATAAGTAAAATCTCAAATAGGTTGGGGTTCGAATCCGCAGACAAAGGACTTCGTTTGCTAACAATACCGGACGACTCTGTTCCATTCGTTAGTTTGTGATTGTTGTGCCAAATAAAGGTCTGCTTTAGTATGTAATTTGGAGGTCTAAATGTTCTTTAACATCTGACATTAAAGCACATTGAGCATTTTACTATGGAACAGTTAGCTACGGCGATCAATAAAAAAATTTAGTTACAATATGTAGGTAAGCGTGATTGCATCTGAATTTGTAATACAGACGCAATACGGCATAGGTCGCATATCTGTAGGGGATGGGGTAAATTCTGTGACATTTTAACACATTTTAACAAATATTCATATTACAAAGGTATCTATCTCCATCCGTGGTATCTCCACTTCTCCATGGATCTCAATTAAAATATAACAGGAAATGAAATGTGAATGAAAATTGTACAATCGAATAGTATTGTGCTTTGTGGTGTCCGCGTTTTTAAAAGCGGGTAGAAAATGCCCAATATCTTTTTAAAATATTTATAGTTTACTAGTTGATTTAGTTACGAACCGTTCATTTTGCTGCGATAAAAGGTGGTTCCTCGAGGTGCGCTCTATATCTATGCCAAATTTCTTCAAAATCGGCCCAGTCGATATTTCTGAACTTGTTCAAGGCTAACAAACAGACACATATTTTTTTAAATAATATTACTTAAGTGTTATAATTAATCTTCAAATAATAATGCGTTTACACAAAAAGGCGGACTGAGACAAATAATGAAGACTACAATATACTAAGGCGGGTCAATAAGTCCGTGACTTTTTGAATTTCTAACCTCCTTACTGAAAAAGCAACACTACTCCTGTCAACAGGCATCTGTCAGTTGACTCCTATCAAAATTTGAACTTGCTGCGTCAGTTAGTTTGTGTTTTACAGCTATCTTTATCAGACTATCCAGTAACTTAAGGAAACAATGGAATAAAGTGAATTTCGTGTGCTTATTAAGCATTATTTTTTGCGAAAAAAAACCATTACCGAGACCAAGGCTAAGCTTGATAAATACTATGGGGATTCTGCACCATCGATTTCAATGGTAAAAAAGTGGTTTACTGAATTTCGTTGTGGCCGTACAAGCACTGAAGATGCCGAACGTCCTGGACGCCCAGTTGAGGTCTCTACACCCGAAACAATCGAAAAAATTCACGATATGGTGTTGGCCGACCGAAGATTGAAAGTGCAAGAGATTGTGGAAGCCATAGGCATCTCGCATGGCTCAGTGGTTTCAATTTTGAATGATCACTTGGGCATGAGAAAGCTTTCCGCAAGATGGGTGCCGCGTTTGCTCACAGTCGACCACAAACGCAATCGTGTAACAACTTCACAGGAAGGTTTGGCGTTGTTTAATCACAATATGGAGGAGTTTTTGCGCCGTTTTGTAACCGTGGACGAAACATGGATCCATCACAACACACCAGAGACCAAACAACAGTCAAAACAGTGGGTTTCTAAGGGTGAATCGGCGCCAAAGAAGGCCAAGGTGGGTTTGTCAGTTGTAATAAAGTTATGGCGACTATATGACGTTATTTTTTGGGATGCACGTGGGATAATCCACATTGACTATCTTCAAAAGGGAAGAACAATTAATCGGGAATATTATGCCAACTTATTGGACCGCTTCAATTAGGATTTGAAAAAAAACCGACCTCATTGGGCCAAGAAAAAAGTTCTTTTTCACCAAGACAATGCAAGGGTGCACACATGTGCAGTTGCCATGGCAAAAATCCATGAATTGGGCTATGAGTTGCTCCCACATCCACCCTATTCTCCAGATTTGGCTCCGAGTGACTACTTCTTGTTCCCAAACCTGAAAAAATGGCTCGGTGGAAAAAGATTTGACTCCAATGATGAAGTCATCTCGCAAACAAAGGCCTATTTTGAGGACCTCGACAAATCATATTTTTTGGAAGGAATAAAAAAATTGGAGAAGCGTTGGACAAAGTGTATAGAGCTCAAGGGGGACTACGTTGAAAAATAAAATGATTTATTTATCAAAAAATCTGTGTTTTATTCCAAAAGTCACGGACTTATTGACCCGCCCTCGTACAAGACCTCAACTGATCATATTATGTAAAATTAGTTTGTCACAGACCTTTTCCTTGTGTAAAAGTTACATAAGGGCTTATTCTTTTATAAAAAAAGCTCTTATTAATATTTCATTTAATTCACTCAATTACATGAAGAAAGTTATTTTTATTTTTCTATTCAAATTAATATACCCACACAGTTTTATAGTTTAACCAGTTTATTTTTTGTTGTGAGCGTCTTGGTTCTTGCAAATCCTTCTTATGTTAGAGTGGTGATAACAATGATGCAGCAACAAGTATGATACTCTTCTTTATTCGTACACATGAGAGATGCTTAACACAGATACGTCTACACTATATATAGCCTTTTGGCTAACTAAATTATTATCTATATATAGGCTTTGCATGTGACATCTGTCAATAGGACATTGACATTATCTACTTTTTATAACCACTTTATTATGCAACAATTTTATAGTCTGATACGTTGGAAAAGTAGCTTGATAGACAAGGACAAAACATTGTATAGCTTTTCCTTTGTGTAAATATTTTTATTAGCACGACTAAGGGGGTATGTGTAAAGCTTAGTTATAAAATCCCCATCTAAAAATACTATCATCGATACAATATTTGAAATCTGAATTTCAAGGCGAGATTTAAGATATAGAAAAACGTTATCCTCACACTTGATGAAGACCTATATCAGGACCCGTGTCAAAGTGACACAGAACTTGACACAAAATATGACACGATTGAACCTAAAATTGCGTGATCTAATCGCGGAGGGTGGCGGTGGGGCGTCATTTGGTGACAACTTATAAGTTTAGTGGCAACTCGAAGTGTTCGTTTATTTATTTTAAAAATATCCTCCATTAATGATTATTAGCTATTCTGAATTTAATTGAAATAGTGGTTTAAATACCAGTGGTTATGTAGTAACTATGTAGTAATAAATGATTTCGAAACTCAAGATGGGCTATGACGTACTTTTGACAGAACAATTTTTCGTACAAGAAAAGTAACGCCATCTTGAATTCACCAAGCCTCAAATGTCAGCCATCTTGATTTAACCATAGTTCAAATGCCAAAATGGCCCCAAAGTAACCTAAAAGTGGGAACATTTAAGTAGGGACAGTTTTTGCCATGACATGTATCGTCTATAATATATACTTCAATGCCAGGAGGTTGCAAATCTGATGGTGATTCTGCAAGTGTCGATATGTTTAAATAGTAAAATGGTATTCAATAAACGTCAAACCTACGTCAAACGCGTTTTGATTGATCTAAACTCCGAAAATCAGTTTATGATATCAAGACGATTCTCTCGATTGAAAGTAAATTGTAAGTCTTATTTAAATACGAGAATTGGTGTTCAGAACTAAATCTAAATATTTACATAATATAAAATGAAGTCGCTTTCTTTCCTCTAAACGCTAAACTACTCAACGGATTTTAATGTAGTTTTCAGCAATAGATAGAGTGATTCAAGAGCAAGGTTTTTAATACTATGTATTGTGCGAAGCCGGGGCTGATAGCTAGTATATAATAATTATAAAGCATCAGACGCAATTCTAAGGCTGGGACTACATGATCCGGAATCCGGCGGGCCCGGGAAAATTCATCACTTAAAATAAAACTTTGCGCTAGTACAATAGAGTTGAAAATCTAAGTGTCGAGTGTTGAGGTGTCATATATCACATTGACAATTGACTCGACACTTGTGTGTTCGATTATTGTGTGTGACAATATTGTCCTAGCCTATATTGCTGGGACTATATTGCTGAAATGTCTATATTTTCCGGAATCCAGCAGGCAGGAGAAAATTCAGAGCATTCAAAATGTAACCCTGGACTTATACAATAGAATTGAAAATCGAACACATTAGTGTCGATTTATCAGATTTGACATTGACATTTGACTTGACACTTTTCGATTGTTCGATTTTCAGCTACATGGTATTAACGCAGAGTTCTATTTTCAGTGCTCTGAATTATCACCGGCCTTACGGATTCCGGACAATATAGTCCAGCGTAACATTGTGTAAGAATCGAATATTATTTGCTTATAATATTCATAAATATCTGAGGATACATCCGGTACATTCGGATTATTTATTTTATATATTTTGTAATTGTTGACTTAATGATCATTTAAATTATAAATTATTAAGTGATTAGATAATAATTTTAAATATTTTTTTTTGTATTCTAATTAATATTTTTATATTAGAATAATTTATTCTTTTTGGCAACTTTCGGTAAAATTAGCGCCGCTGATTATGGTATAAAAGTCCAGTGTCGCCAATATGGGGGTGTCGCATTTTGCTCTCGGACACCGTCCGGGTAACAGCTCCGATCGTTGCCGTCGTTCCGTTAAGCGCTCTCGCAGTATTGCGCTCTCGCTCTGTCGCGTGTGCTACCGCTCACGAAAGAGACACCACCTGAAGAAAGAAGACAAAAGATAGAAGACTCAAGAGGCAAGCCTCAAGAGTCAAGACAGTAAGAGTGAAGAAGCAAAGGCGCCACCCAACCGCCTTTGCCGCCCGACCCGTGCCGTACCGTGTCTCGCGCCGCGCCGCGACCGCCGCCTACCGGACGATCGTGCGACCGCTCGCATCGTTCGTCTCGCTCTTTATTGCGAGTCTTCTGCTCGCACACCCGCCGCGTAGTTATCGCCGCGTGAGGACGAGCGTGCGACCGGTCGCATCGTCTGTCTCGTTTTTAGCGCGAGCCTTCTGCTCGCGCTCCGCCGCGTCTCGTTCGCGAACACTAGCGCCCTAGTGTTTAGCGTAACGTTTGTGAGTGAGTTCCAGCCGCCCGAGGAACAATTGTAAGTACCGTGACACGCTTAGGCACACTACACGAGGAGTTTTCCTCCCTACACACCTCCCCTCCCGGTCGCCGGGAGGGGCTGTATCCCCAATAATTAATTAGAGAACAGAATCCCACTCCCGGGATAAACTTTCTAATTATGTCTGACCACATAATTAGAAAGTTCCTGGAAAGTTTCTAAAAACTGAATTTCCCGATGTCGTGTCCAAATGGGAACGCTTCGTGCGCATACACGAAGCAGACTAACCGGCGTCACCCGATAGCGACGTCCCGCTAATACCGGCCGAAGCTGAATCCCTATCATCTCCTTCAGAGATGTCTTGCTCGGAGCAAGAATCCGATCGTAGTGAACAAGGCGAGTTCACTACAGTCAAATACAAGAAGACGAAGAAGAGGAAGCGCCCAGAAGGCACCTCCTCTCCAGTCTTATCTTCCCCGTCGAAATCGGCAACTAAGATTAAAAATAGGAAAACCGTGCAGGCTCATGGCTCCGCGGCCCCCGTTACCCCATCGGCCCTCCCGACCCCTCTGGCCTCCCAGGCCCCTCTGTCAACCCAGGCCCCTCTGGCCTCCCAGGTCCACCGAACCTCTCAGGCCTTTCCGGCCTCCCAGGCCCTTCCGGCATCCCAGATCCCTCAGGCCACCCAGGCCCCTCAGGCCGTCCGTTCCCCAAAAATGTCTCCTCCTGTAATCATACAGGAGAAGGCCAAATGGAACCTAATCTCCGCAGTGATTAACGAGCATAAGCTTCGTTACTCTTATGCACACACGATTCCCATCGGTATTAAGGTGCAGGTTAACACTTCGGAGGATCACCGCCTCCTCACCGCGTTCCTACGCACAAAGAACATAGGTTATCACACTTATGCCCTCGAAGACGAGCGCCTTCTGCGCGTCGTCATTACAAGAGTCGATAAGTGCCTCTCCACAAGAGAGGTACTCATGGACATCCAGTCCCAGGGTTATCCCGCCATAGAGGTACGGTAAACACGAGTACAATATGGTACTCGTAACACTTCCTCTTACGCCAGAGGGTAAGGATATCTTCAATATCCGAGCCATCTGTCACATTACGGGCATCCGCGTCGAGCGAGTAGTTAGCGGTTTTCCCCGCTCTCCCCAATAAGGCCCTGCCTTCCGCGCCCAAAGCGCCCTAGGCCACGCCCCCCCCCCCCAACTCCCAGCTTCACTGCAGACCTCTCTTTCGTCCAGCAGTTCTTAAGCAACATCGGGCCTATCGGACCCGATAGAGCTTTCTATTTTAGCGACAAAGCTGAAAGGATCGGCCACAGACCGCATCCACGCTTTGTCAGACCATCAGGTCTTGATACGTCAGATCAAGGCGCTCTCCCCCCACAGTAATTAATGGAGCCTTCGGGAAGGACAAAGCCGCATTCGTTACGTGTAGTGTCCTTCAATACGAACGGCATTAGGAACAACATAAACTAAATTCGCGATTTTGTAAGCAGCCAAAATGTCGAAATTCTTGAGGAGCCCTAAAATAGATAACTACAAAATAGTCAGAAACGATAGAACTCGATCCCGACTCGGAGGTACTCTTATCTACTATAAAAAATCATTACATTGTATTCCCCTAGAGCCACCACCATTTTTAACTATAGAGACATCTATTTGCCACATTAGTATGTCCGGTCACGGACCAATTGTAATAGTAAGCGCGTACTTAGCGTGCAACAAAGAACTACATTCTAGCGACCTACAGTCACTATTTAACTTAGGCAACGCCGTCATCATTGCCGGCGACCTAAATTGCAAACACACTGAGTGGGGCAACGTACGTAACAATAGAAACGGCATCATTCTTTGTTAAACTACAAAGATACACTACGGTAGATACTCTACCGATACTCTAAATTTTGCACTATTAGCTCCCACTGACCCCACTCGCTATGACACCAATGAAAATATCAACGGTGTCATACGCGATCCTAGTACGATAGTCATGGCTTTATTAAAAAATGTTTCTCTCAATATCTATATTGAGACTCTCTACGAGCTTGACTCGGACCACAGACCAGTTACGATTACACTTGGTAGTCTTAACCCCAACAATACTAGTACTAGGAAGATAGTAGACTATAAATTATTAGTGGAGAACATCAAAGCCCTCCAATCTAGTCACCTAGATAAAATCCCCGATAGTATAGATAGTAAGGAGACAGCCATAGAGGCCGCCTCCCACTTGACCGATCACCTGGTAGCGACCATAGAGAACTCATCTAGGGAGGTGCTAACGACCCCCAAGGGCCGCTGGCCCCTCCCTGAGGACGTAAAGGAGTCCGGAATCAGACTCCGGAATGTGGCTAAGCGCACATATGATCGCTACCCGTCGGAAGAGTGGAGGAAAGCCCTCCGTCACTACGAGAGGGAAATAAAGTTTAAGATTAAACAGCACAAAGCCGAGAG
Source organism: Phengaris arion (assembly GCA_963565745.1). Taxonomy (NCBI): domain Eukaryota; kingdom Metazoa; phylum Arthropoda; class Insecta; order Lepidoptera; family Lycaenidae; genus Phengaris; species Phengaris arion. The sequence goes on along the minus strand of OY751449.1, from coordinate 16,008,302 downwards.
TTGGGATCGACTTCTCAGCGATTTAGAACCGTCTCACGTGGCGTACTGGCCACTCGAAGAGGCCCTCAAAAACAACACGGAGAGCGATATGCCTCCGTTAGACAGACCTAACCGTCCTCCTGCATTCGAAGACATAGACAAGGCCGAGTGCCTAGCTGATAATTTCGAACAACAGTGCCGGCCGAGTACTCTCCCGATTGATCCCGTGCACCTTAGCTTAGTAAATAGCGAGGTCGACAGCCGACTCTCGAGGCCACCTGATGTAGATAGGGTGAGGATGGTGGACTCGGAGGAGGTCAGTGACATTATTAAGTGTATGAAAAATGCCTAAAAGGCCCCAGGCCCCGACGGTTTTTCTAACAAGACACTTAAAATGTTACCGTCCGAGCTAATTCAACTCCTAGTGAACATCTTTAACGCCCTCTTAGTAGGATGTTCATTCCCAGACATTTGGAAAGTTGCTATTGTCATAGGTATCCACAAACCGGGGAAACCCCGGAAGGTGCCTGGTAGTTACCGTCCAATAAGTCTCATTAGCTCCCTCGGTAAAGTCTACGAAAGAGTTATTAAAAGGCGCCTCAATGACGTCATAACCGACAAAAAACTCCTTCCAGACGAGCAGTTTGCCTTCCGTGAAATGCACAGCTGTCCCGCCCAAGTACACCGCTTAACGGAGTACATAATTACTAGCAAAAACGACAGGAAGACGACATGCGCCGTAGTCTTTGACATTGCTAAAGCTTTTGATAAAATTTGGCATAACGGACTGTTATACAAATTCTATCAAATGGGAATACCCGGTTATCTTGTTTTACTAATTAGTAACTTCTTAAAAAATCGTAAGTTTCATTTCCGCGTAGAAGGCGCACTGTCGTCGCCAAGATATATGAAGGCGGGAGTACCGCAGGGCTCGGTCCTCTCACCCTCCCTATAACCTGTATACTAGTGACATCCCTAAACACGCTAAGGTGCAATTAGCTATGTTCGCGGACGACACAGCCCTTTATTATTCCCACATACGAGCCTGTACCGCGTCTAAAGCCCTCCAGGAGTCAGTTACCGCTCTCGGTAAATGGTTCTCCAAATGGAGAATAAAAGTTAATCCCGACAAAAGTCACGCCATCCAATTCGATAGTAAAAGTGCAATGAGGCGCACTTGCCCCCGTAAAATAATTAACCCTATAAGCCTGCACGGCAACATAATCCCTGAGGTCACTCCGGTCAAATATTTAGGCGTAGTACTAAACAAGTCGACGTCGTTTTCGAGTCACATTAGTAATACATTACGTAAAGCGAAATTTGTACTATACAAATTATATCCGATAATTAATTCGCGAAGCAAAATGTCCCTAAGACATAAGCTTACATTGTATAAAGTTTGCATTAGAACAATACTCACTTATGCGTGAGTATCGCACAGCACAGCGTCTCTTTCGCACAGATAAGCGAGTCTCAATTGGACCGTTTGCAAAGAGTCCAAAACCGGTTTCTACGCATGGCAACAGGCGCCCCCTGGTACATGCATAACATCGACTTGCATAGGGACTGCGAGCTCATTACTATTTAAGCCTATATGAAGGAACTCGTAGAGAGATTCTTTGATAAAGGCAAAAATCCCCCAAACCCCCTTATCCAAAAGGCCCTGGAGTATAACCACGACGCACATACTTTACGACACCCGTACAAACGGCCTAAGCATATCTTAGCCGATCCCGTTGACCCGATCACAAAATACGTAACGTACTGTGTACAGTTACGTAAACACAAATCACACGCACCCACGAGCAGGGCTTGGAAACCGGTTTTTTTTGTGAACCGGTTTGACGAATTTACCCACGGAACTTTTTGAAAAAGGTTTCGTTCCTCTGAACCGGTTTATGAACCGGTTTTTAAAAATATGGTTATTTTTTATTAACCGGTTATAATTTTCAATCAGGGAAATGAACTGAAGTTCGTGATGTTTTATGTTGCTTCATCATATTCAAAATAATGATAAATACTAGATTTACGTTTGCGGCCCATGTTCATAGAACGTGCGTAATGGTCGACCATACTATTCACACTGAACAGACTGAGCATTTGCGAGCGCGAGCGACGCACACAGCAGATAGATACTTCGATCGACAAGTTGCAACAAGTCGCGACTCGCGGCCGATTCACTATAAACCGGTTTATTTAGGTTCCAAGTATCGTTCCTATTTGGTTCCGCTCCGGAACGAAACTATATGACAAAATTGGTTTAACCCTTAAAATACCGGTTAATGTTGAACCGGTTTCAAGCCCTGCCCCCGAGGTTATTATCGCACCGGGATCGACGCCGGCGCCTACCCCGAGGTCCCACATCCAACACAACAACACGTACAGACGTACAGACCGACCCTAACACGGGACCGGACCCGAACCCGAGTTCGAGTTCGCATCCTAGTAGACTAGGTACACACCAAAATAGTGTCCGCGACCGCGATATTGATATAGAGAGCTCTACTAATACCGCGAACCTCATCGACATTAGGACTTACGCGCGCGAGTCATCCCGACCGTACGCGGAAGGGGAGAGGGACGGCCCTCTCAGTACTGATACAGTCAAAAATAAGAGCTCCTCTATCGCGATAACTCGCACGCCGTTAGTTTTTGCTACCGCGCGCGAGCAACCTCACTCCTCAGCGTGTGAGGAAGGGGTCGGACCCCTTAGCAGGAGAGACCCGCGTCTCCCCTGTCATCAAAATAGCTCACAATCCGTAGCTGTCCTCAATATCCGGTCTGAACATCACTCGGGTGATGTTAGGGAGGGTCAAACCCTCCCATCGACTCTTACCTAATAAACTAGCCACCAGGCTAGTTATAGTCCGATGTAGCTACAGCGTTCTTAACCCGACCTTTAGCGTAGACCCTTTCGAAAAAAAAAAAAAATGGGGTTCAGTCGTCAGTACTAAGTTTTAATAGTTAAGTGCTTAGTGACTAGTAGATAGTGACAAATAAAGATATATATTTTGAGGAAAAAGAATCCCCAAATCCTTCTGTTAGTTAATAATTGAGAACAAAGACACGCGCGGTCGAGCGCAGATTCCGCTAGATTATAAAATCGTATTCTAATACAATTGCCCCTATGCCCGGCACTGCTGTAATAATATAATATAATAAACATGTAAAACATAAACAGTAATATAAATTCGATAATAATACAATTAAAATTAAAATGTTATAAAATATAATTTGAATAATAAATAACAAAATGTATAATATCGTATGCTGTGGGTCTCCGATACTCGAAATAAAGGAATTTTAATTTAATTTAATACCCACTTCTGGAGGTTTTGTGGGTACGATATACACTTCAATTTTCTGCTCGACCAGTTTCAAAACATTTTCATTTGCATTAGGACGCCTCAAAATATTTAAACACAAACGAAGCGACCGCAGCGACTGCAGACGCAGTAGAACTGTGAACCACTATTTACACGTGATTGTGTGCATGCGCACGATTTCCTTTCCATCTTATGCCTGGTCGAGCGACAACTTGTTCCATAGTAGGTCCTTCAATTTGTATACTACGTTCCGATTCAATGTAATCTTAACGTAAGGCTGGGACTATATGATCCGGAATGCGGAAGGCGGGGGAAAATTTAGAGCACTGAAAATAAAACTCTGCGCTAATATAATAGAGCCGAGATTCGAACACACAAGTGTCGAGCCAAATGTCAATGTCATCTATGACAGCTCGACACTCGACACTTCGATTTTCAACTCAATTGTATTAGCGCAGAGTTCAATTTTTCAGTGATCAAAATTTTGCGGCCCCGCCAGATTCCGTATCATATGGTCCCAGTCTAAACAAAATCAATATGGGCGGCAATAATGCTACCAATGAGGGTTTTTGATATTTTTTCTGCCGTTAGGGGGCAGTTCCAACTCACACAAAGCGTCATCTGGTGGCGTAAGTGGTATCAAAAACGGTCAATAAAAATTGTCGATTGTTTTTTTGTCACCAGGCGGCGCTTGGTATCCTGACGGTCCTTGTCGTGTCAAAAAGCTGTCAGACGTCACTAATTTATAAACCCTCTTTTGAATGTCACTTATTCCCCGCGCAATAAAGAAATACACTAACACATTAAAGAGATCGCACCCTGTGGTCGAAATTCGCCCGTAATAATTCATTTGTAGCTTAAAATGCGCAGTTTGCGCAGGGATAAGACCTAGCTAGATCGATTTTTTCCCCCAAAACTCCCGCATACTAAATTTCATGGTAATAATAATTGCTGCCGTTTTCGAGATTACGATTATCTAAATACAAGTTTGCCTCGTTTAAAGTACAAGATGTAGTTTTTAAATGTGAAAAGTTTCTTTTGCCTGTTAGATAGAAAAAAGGTAATGTATTTCTAATTTTCTAAGCATTATTTTTTAAAATTAGCTTTCTGCACACCCCCTTCACATAAACTTTATCCTACCGGCCAAATTTCATACTCCTCCGGTGACAAAACTCTTATAAAACTGTACTGAGAGTTTTTGATTCAGGTATTAATATAATATACTGTCGACTGCGGAATTTCTTTTCATCTCGTTTTCCCCCCATACCATATAAATATCGATCATGTCATGATAAACAATCGCAGCTATAAATCATCGGTAGCAGCTGTACCGTGAACACTGTGCCACGTATTAGCTCGCCTCATAAAGTTTTTCGTGGCCAGAAATATTGTTGATACCTACTAGAGCATTGGTTCCGAACCTGGGGGTAATTACCTCCGCGGGGGTAAAACAGCTATTCTATAGGGGTAACACAGGTGGTACCTTAAGAAAGACGAATAAACAGAAAAAAATATATGTTTCAAATAAAATAACAGTAGGTACGCAGCGTGACGCCCTCTCGCGGTCATACATTCGCGGTGAGAATTATGAACTCTGTACATTTTAGCGAAAAGCAGCTTCAGAATACCCTATCATTGCTGAAAGAGCTCTGAAAATGTTTATACCGTTTTGTGCCACTTATAGACGGGAGAGCGGCTTCTCAACTCTAGTAATATTGTAAGCAAAGGCTAGAAACCGTCTGTCTGAACGTGAAGCATGACATGAGATACGCGTTGAGTGTACCTAAACCTAATATTAAAAAACTTGCGAATTTAAAACAATCTCAACCTTCACACTAATATCTAAACATTAGTAACAAACTATTATAAATGTGCATTTTTTTATAAATAAAGATATATGTAGGTACTTGTTTTAAATAATTTTTGGGGTTGGGGGTTAACTGGGGGCAAAATCTAACAGGTCATATACAGTTCTGAAAAGGTTAGGAACCACTGTACTATAGCAATAACAGCTTCCGTGGTCTAGAGGTTTGGAGCATGGATCTCGACTCTCAACTCTTAGGAACTCTTTGGAACAAGTAAAAATTTTGTTTCCAAGTTTGGTAAGGACAATGCAGGTTGATGACCTGATTGTTTGATAAAAAAGATGATCCATGCGTCGGATGGGCATGTAAACAGTCGGTCCAGGGTCCTTCGCCTTATCTCTCGCCAGTTCATCCGTCCTCTTGTGTATTGTGCACAAACTTGAGCACTATACAAATAACTCCTGCGTAGCGGAAATCGGTGTGAGAGCTGTTATAGCTGCTATAGCTATCAAAACATTAATTTTAATATTGTCCTATTACTTGCTAAACTGCCCAAACCGTATTCTACAAATAGTTTAAGCGTACATCTTATAGCACCTGTAAGGCTAAGTGAACTTGGAGTGGATCCAGGCGGTACATCTTGTGCCGTGCCGCTGCTGTAAGGAACCCGTTTGTTACATTCCCCGTAAATAATGAAGCCTTTTAGCAGTCTCTGTATAACCTACAGTCAGCAGCTGAGCGCATGTACTCTTTAGTACAGCTAGCAAAAAGACGACTAGCTTTTGCCCGCGGATCTGCCCGCTTAAATACAGTATCGCACGGGAACACTGTACTTTTTCGGAATAAAAAGTAGCCTACGTGTTAATTCAGAGCCTAAACTACTACCATAACAAATTTCATCTTTTCTTCAATATTCGTTCAGAAAATTTTGCGTATTGGAACAGAATAAGTTCACTAGGTCACAAACGAGTCTTAACATATATTATTACATAGGGTTGTTCTACAAGAGGATATAGGTACAAACAATTTCAACAAATAAATGAGAACCGTGAATGTAACAAGAGGCGAGCTAATAAGTCGATCATCCGAATTCCAAGCTCTAAAAATTATGAAGTAATAACCTAACCAAAACGACATTTACGAGGGTTCCGTTACTATAACGCACAATAGGATTTCTTTGAATTGCTTATTAAAAGTTATAGTCCGATTTCAGCCAAAATAATTTTCCTATAGAGTTTTAGCATAATTTATCACCATGGAAACTTACAAGTTTCTATCTCCTATAGTTTAAAAATCCAAGGGACCAACTTATAAACCATTTTGGCGGCCGATTACTCGAAAATTGTTTAAAAAAAAATGTATGAAACCTTACCTTTGTTTTAAAAGACTTATTTAAAGATACAATTGAGAAGACTGAAAAAATATTTTTCATCCCCACTCCACATGCATGTAGCCACCCCTAAAATGTAACATTATTATTATTTTATGATGCAAAAACTGAGATCTATACCTATGCATTATATAAATATGCCAATTTTCATCCATTTATATTCATATTTACGTAAGATAGAAGGGCGGATAAACAGACCGACATACGAGCGGACAGAGCGAAACTGTAAGGGTTCCTTGAGTATTACGGAACCCTAAAAATACGTTTAGAAAAACAAGGCTTTCTAAATCGGGAAGGCATATAAGTTGTACATTTTACACATACGGAGTATCGAAGAAGATACTGAGGAATCTACGCTTACAGATATGTCTAGAATAGGATATAATTCACTAAAACTGTCTGTTAAATAATTCATCGTATTTCTAGAACGTTAGTTAATATATCTGTCGTAAACATTTGAAATATATTTATCACTTTTAACTGTGTTTACTTTAGTGTTTAATGCGCACCAAAATAGGTTATAAGCTTCACAACCTGTGAGGAAATTTTAATCAATTGAGGAAAAGCAATGATTGCTCGGACTGTAGTCGGGGGACTCATGCTAATAAGAAAAAAAAAACTTTTTACAACCTTTATTTAACTTTACTTCACTCGAGACGATGTCTTGGAACTGAATCTCCCACAGGAATCGCGAATTGGCTTGTAGTTTTTAAACTGGGACACTTTAACAGGAATTATTTTTTTGATGTAGGTAATAATGGATTGTACTAAGGCGGGTCAATAAGTCCGTGACTTTTTGAATTTCTAACCTCCTTACTGAAAAAGCAACACTACTCCTGTCAACAGGCATCTGTCAGTTGACTCCTATCAAAATTTGAACTTGCTGCGTCAGTTAGTTTGTGTTTTACAGCTATCTAAGTTATCAGACTATCCAGTAACATAAGGAAACAATGGAAAAAAGTGAATTTCGTGTGCTTATTAAGCATTATTTTTTGCGAAAAAAAACCATTACCGAGACCAAGGCTAAGCTTGATAAATACTATGGGGACTCTGCACCATCGATTTCAATGGTAAAAAAGTGGTTTACTGAATTTCGTTGTGGCCTTACAAGCACTGAAGATGCCGAACGTCCTGGACGCCCAGTTGAGGTCTCTACACCCGAAACAATCGAAAAAATTCACGATATGGTGTTGGCCGACCGAAGATTGAAAGTGCAAGAGATTGTGGAAGCCATAGGCATCTCGCATGGCTCAGTGGTTTCAATTTTGAATGATCACTTGGGCATGAGAAAGCTTTCCGCAAGATGGGTGCCGCGTTTGCTCACAGTCGACCACAAACGCAATCGTGTAACGACTTCACAGGAAGGTTTGGCGTTGTTTAATCACAATATGGATGAGTTTTTTAACCGTGGACGAAACATGGATCCATCACAATACACTAGAGACCAAACAACAGTCGAAACAGTGTGTTTCTAAGGGTGAATCGGCGCCAAAGAAGGCCAAGGTGGGTTTGTCAGCCAATAAAGTTATGGCGACTGTTTTTTGGGATGCACGTGGGATAATCCACATTGACTATCTTCAAAAGGGAAGAACAATTAATGGGGAATATTATGCCAACTTATTGGACCGCTTCAATGAGGATTTGAAAAAAAACCGACATCATTTAGCCAAGAAAAAAGTTCTTTTTCACTAAGACAATGCAAGGGTGTGCACATGTGCATTTGCCATGGCAAAATCCATGAATTGGGCTATGAATTGCTCCCACATCCACCCTATTCTCAAGATTTGGCTCCGAGTGACTACTTCTTGTTCCCAAACCTGAAAAAATGGCTCGGTGGAAAAAGATTTGACTCCAATGATGAAGTCATCTCGCAAAGAAAGGCCTATTTTGAGGACCTCGACAAATCATATTTTTTGGAAGAGATAAAAAAATTGGAGAAGCGTTGGACAAAGTGTATAGAGCTCAAGGGGGACTACGTTGAAAAATAAAATGATTTATTTATCAAAAAATCTGTGTTTTATTCCAAAAGTCACGGACTTATTGACCCGCCCTCGTAATATTAAAAGAAATCAAATCAAACAACAAAATTTTTTTTTAGATCCTAGAAATTATGTACAGAACTAAGTGAACATTCGCAGTCCTTACTTGTAATACTTTGAATATTCCGTACAAAATAACAAATTAAGTAAACATGTGAAATATTAAAAACAAAATCATAAATGAGTAACTACGGAAACCCGTTCTAAGCGTGGCCAGACACGTACTTGGCCGTTTTTTTGTTTATAAAGATTAAATTGGATGTGAACAGAGTGTAAGTTAATGCTCTAAGTTTATATGAGTAATATCGACCTCTGTGGCTCAGTGGTTGAGCGCGTCAGTGCTCAAGCCGGAGGTCGCGGGTTCGAATCCAACCAATGGAACAAAAAGTTTTCTGTGTTCCTGGGTTGGTAATGGATGTGTATTGAATATGTGTATAATATAATTATAATCTCAATAATTATTTGTATAGTATAAAAGTATTAAATATATTTCCGTTGTCCGGGACTCGTAACACAAGTTCTTCGAGAACTTACCTCGGGACGTGGCCCGAAAACGTCCATAAATATTACTATATTATTAACTAGCATTAATTGCCCGCGGCTTCGCCCGCGAGATATTAGGTTTTAAACTTTACCCACCAAGTGGCTGAATTTTAGAAACCGCTGAAATACGTAACTCATTATTTTTTCGTACTAAATGTATACGAAATATGCAAATATGTCCAAGAAATAAAAAGTTTCATACAAAAATTTATCACCTATTTTACCCCCTTGAATTTTGGAAAATCCTTCCTTATTGGAAGCATACGTATTATGAGAAATACGTGTGCAAAATTTCAATTTTTTAGCCTTGACCTGTGCGTTGATACATCAGTCAATCAGCTTTGCCTTCTATACAGAATGTTTTTTCAGTCAGTGTCCAAACTTCCAGGAGTGAATATACTATTGAATATAATCTTTGTAAGAAACAGCTGAGTTTTTTTTCCAAGTAGGAAAGTAGACCCTATGGTAAAAGTTGCTTATACTAGCGTGTCAAGCCAAGTTCAGGATGACAGAACTGGTGAACAGCACCGTGTGTATATATTTAAATGTAAATATCATGTTTATGTAACACCATACACCAGTCAGCATACTAAAAATCTAATTTTCCTCTTTGATAAAAAAATATTGGCTTCCTAAATTTTTGTTAAAAAGTACATTACCAAGCCCCCTTGAGTGCTGTTTCAGAATTCATTTAAGATTGTGAGCTCAAGGTCGTATCTACAGTAATTTAGAGGGATATTACAAACACGCTTAAATATTACCGCCTGTTTACGACCTCAATTACCTATTTGTTACATATAATTTGAATTTTGTGAATACGAAAATGCTTTTGACGTTGATTAAATACGATTTTTAACCCCCGACGAAAGTCGTGAACAGTTGGGTGTGTGTCTGTCTGTCCGTGGCATCGTAGCTTTCAAATGGATAGATGATTTTGATCAAGTTTTTTTTTATTTAAAAAGCTGACATGATCGAGAGTGTTCTCAGCTATTATTCATCATAATCAGCTCGCTCACTTCTTGACAATTCGGAGGTTAGTTTGAATTTTTAGGCTATTAATATTTCGTGGTTACTGTTTATTATAGGTTAGCTGATTATTACATAGTAATGATGATTAAAGTCAAAAAATTTGATTCAAAGCTGGTGTTTTTACACACTTTCCGAACTTAGGTCTACATGATGCCTACCACAGGTTTGGGGACTAGCCCGGCGAGAAGAACCGGCGTAAGAAACTCGCGCTGGGCCAGCTTTTACCAAAAATATGGAAAATTGTTCTTTTAGAATAATATTAGTTATGATTAACTTACGAAAACTACATAACAAGAGTACAATAGTATATATGTAGAAGTAACCTTGCAGGGGGCCACCTCATTCCAAAGTGTGCTATCATTCATGAAATCGTTAAGTTTATAATAAGATTTAGCACACAAACGTTCTTTGACTACTTTTTTGAATTTATTGATTGAAAAATTTTGAACGTTTTCTTCCTATTGTATAATAGGCGTATACACTGGCCTGTACACGAATTCTTTACTTTACTAAGTCTAGTCACTGGTACATCAAGTTTATGCTTATTTCGAGGATTTCTATTGTGGTTGTCTTTTTTTTAACATAACATAAATTTGATAGAACATACTGAGAAGCTACAGCTAAGGTCCCAGTTTCCTTAAACTTATCTCTTAATGAAGTATTGGGGGCCAGCTTATATAGTATTTATATCTGCAGCATTGCCCTATAGCAGAATGCATGAACATTGTACTGTGTTTGCTTGACTATGCACAGCTGTAAACCACTTTTTACTAAACTTCGCATATTGCCGCTGGTGTGTCTATATATTCGTGACCTTTGTGTGTTCGTTAAGCAAAATCCTCAATATTTTACAGTTAACTCGGATGTAAGTAATAGAAGTGCCCCCTCAACATTTAAATATAAATTATATATGCCCCAATGTCGTCTAGATTTATATAAAATAAATGTTTACATTAGCGTTATAAAAGTATATAATAAACTTCCCGAGAGATTTAAAAAATTGAATTTAATTAATTTTAAAACTCAGATATCAAAATGGCCATTAGAAAACTCCTTTTATACTCTTGACGAATACATGAGATTTGAAGAAAAGATGAAATAAATCGATAAATAATGAAGTATATAACTAAATTGATAATATATTATCCTGTATTTATACATTGGCTTCAGTAATATTTGAATTTATTTTATCTTTATAAAGGCAAGTGGATTTAACTCTGCAACATTGACATAATATGTAACTAGATATTATTATTTATTTGTTTTTAAAATCATATATTTTGTGTAATTTCTTTTATTGTGATTATTTTGTATTATTTGCTTATTTATCGTTTGACATTGTAATAATTTTATAACGAGTTTTATTTTTACATACTAAACAAATAGACTATACAAATCTTTAAATTTTATCTAAATATTGTTTGTTAAATTTAACTCCCTAGCATAGTGATGAAATTTAATCTACAAAACAATTATTATTTTTCATGCATTGCACGTTACATTCTGCCATTACAATATAATGGCAGAATGTATCAGCAGCTCTCACAGAATATAAGACCATTATGTAGTACATTCTAGCAATAAAGGAATTTGATTTGATTTGATTTGTGGAAGTAACTAAAATACACAAGCCTTGCTGTGTTTTCGTCTGAAAATTGTCTTATCTTACTTCATATCATTTGCAGTAAATGCTGCTGAACTGAGTCTGTCGGCCAACCCACCAATATGAGGGCTCCACTGAAGTTTTGCGTCTAAACTTATACCAGCTGTATCTACTAGTTCCATACCTTTCCCATTCAATAGTACATTGGTTTCAGTTTGCCTTACATTCGGCAACGTAAAGTTCACGTTCACGCATCATCGATAAATTTCGATTTGGTATCGAAGTTATCCGTCTAAGTTGAAAAAGAGAGATACTTACGTTCGAATAAAAAAAACAAATTGACTCCTTCAAATTACAAATGCCCGGTTTCTGTGGGTTTTTTGTTGGTAGTTTACCTACTCAATACCGATTTTGATTGGTTAACGCGTTTGCGTCATCCAATCAAAAGCGCTATTGAATAGTTAAACTGCTGAAAAAAAACACAGAAATCGGGCATAAAGCAGCATATTTTTTAATTTGGCGAAAAACATAATATTTGATCCCATATTTTGATTTAAAAAAATGAAATACTGGGGGCAAATGAGCAGATGGATCGCCTGATGGAAAACGATTACCGTCACCCATATAAACCTGCAACACCAGAGGAAACGCAAGTGCGTTGCTGGCCTAAGGTGTTGGTGGAGGCGAAGGTAGAAAGTTCAACTCAACTTTGTGTGTGCGGGCGCTTGTAATTATACCATTTTAATTTGTGTGACAGTAAGCCTCCGTTACCACGAGCGAGTTTTTGTGTCGGTTTTAGTAAAAACATCACTGTAAATGGAACTCTCTCGAAATCGAACACACGTGTGTCGAGTTGTCAAAGTTGACATCTCAATTTTCGTATGTTTGATTGTCAGCTCTATTGTATTAGCGCTGAGTTCTATTTACAGTGCTGTTTCTACTAACATCAACTCAGAAAACCGCTCATAGGAACGAGGGCTAACACAGTGCTATCATGCGCGGGTAACCTATGCGTTACCCACACATAGAGCCGCGCGCAAAAATGAGTTGAATTATCTCTGTCTCGCAGTAATAACACACAGCACTTCTTGCACTATTTCCACTTTAATAAGTATTTTGCATTAATTTTAATATATTACACGACCGGTTTCGACAAAGTCATCGTCAGGTGTTATCTCTGTATGTCTGCCCGTTTGTCTGTTTCATCCGGCTAATTTTTGAAACGGCCGGACCGATTTGTACCGGTCTTTTACTGTCTGATAGCTGATGTTATAAGGAGTAACTTAGGCTACATTTATCTTAGGGTGCTGTTTAGAAAATAGGTCCGTTTCCATTGATAGTTCTACGCAAGCGAAGTTACGGGCACCTGCAGCTACTTTTAAATATTTTCTTTCTCTTAACGATAATATGACACTGTATCCCCGGAGAACAGAACTCGGATACTTCCACTTAAAATATTCAATGTAAACTGAGACGAACAAAATATTCAAATGTACTAAGCGTAAGAGCTATATAGTTGGCTTATTCTCAACATTTTCCTCAATCTTTAAATTTGGGTTTTCAAAGTTTTAAGTTTACTTAGGTTTGTTAGGCTGGGACTATGTGATCCGGAATCCGTAACGCCGGAGAAAAATTATAGTGCTAATAATAGAAATCAGCGCTATGTACTACAATAGAGTTGAAAATCGAACACACAAGTGTCGAGTCAAATGTCAATGTCTTATTTTTATTTATTTATTTGAGTCAACCAACAGTAAACACAATATAAAAACTTACAATAAGATTCACAATAAGACAAAAAATAAATGCGATTGTGTAACCAAAACCGTTAACTCCAGATTAAAATGTCATATATATCACACTCGACACTCGACACTTCGATTTTCAAGTCTATTGTATCAGCACAGAGTTCTATTTCCAGTGCTCTGAATTTCCCCGGGACCGCCGCAGTTCAGATCGGAGTCGGACCGGAGAAGTACGAGCCCCATTATTAAATAAAGATTTCTGTTGCTTTTTTAGGGTTCCGTAATACACAAGGAAACCTTATGGTTTCGCTCCGTCCGTCCGTCTGTGTGTCTATCTGTTCACGCTTCTAGCTTCTGTAATTATGAATATAAATGGATGACCGATAAAGTTATAGTTTGAGTATACATCTCGGTTTTGGCATCATAAAATAAGAATAATTTAATATTTTAGGGGTATTTTTTTTTCTCCATACACGCGAATTGGGGATGAAAAAATATTTTTTCATTCTACCCCAACGTGTAGGGTATCGTTGAATAGGTATTTTAAAATAAAGGCAAGGTTTCATACATGACTTTATTACAAGTCGATTATTTTCGAGTAATCGGCCTCCAAAGTGGTTTGTAAGTGGTTGGTCCCGTAGCATTTCTAAACTATAGGAGATAGAAACATGTATGTTTCCATGCTGATAGATTACGCTAAAAACTCTTTGAGAAAATTATTTTGAGCGAATCGGATAGTAAATTCGAAGTAATTCAACGAAGACCTATTGAACGTTGATAGTTACGGAACCCTCCGTGGAAATGTCCTGACGTGCTATTGGTTAGGTTATTTATCTTTTTTTACTGCTATGTTTGGCAAAAATGTTAATTAATAGCTGGTGCCTATAACTTCATCTGCGTGGAACTAACGGAAACGGAACCCTAAGCTAAAAGTAGCCTATGTTAATTCTTATATCATCAGCTCTATCTGCCAGTGAAAGTCCGGTGCAAATCGTTTCAAAGATTAGCCGGAACAAACAGACAGCCAGGCGGGCCAAATAGGCGGTCAATCAGACAAAACTTATAAAATTAAATTTTTTGGTGTATGTGTGTATAATAATACTACTATCATTTACCCCCTTACTAGTAAAAATATTTACACAATGGATAAGCTATACAATGTTTTGTCACTGTCTGTCAAGCGACTATTCCAACATATTATCAGACAAGTACAAAACATAGGTATAAATTATCAATTATGTCAATATTTTGGTTAGTAAGGGTGTTAATGTAAAGCTGTTACAAATTAAAAACAGACACTTCAAGATGCAAGATAGTTAGGTCATCGGCGCGCAACATAGCAATTACCTATCTGGCGTCGCGTCGCGTCTCCGTCAATTGTGCGAGCTGGGCCCCAATTCTCGTACCTCGAATCTCATTTTGATTATCGCGCTGACTCATAGGCCTAGGCGTCAAATCATGCGCGAGCCGCTCGGAAAGTTATGTAAGCACGTGGTCGTTCTAATCCTTTAATCAGCGTGGATTAGTGCTGATTGACAAAGGGTTGGCCAAAATTTCTACATAACCTCTTCATCTTTGGTTATAATGTGGTGAATCCTGGAATAATCCTAGAGGTATGTGTCATAATACATTTTCACAATTTGATTAGTCACTATTCGAAAACAATGTATGCCAGGAAATTCCTAAACGAAGTCTAGGTCGGTAACATAACGTTTTTTTGGAACGAAGTTCCTTATGGCGCGTTGCGAATTGTATTAGGGCTAGACGGATAATTAGGCACGACACTTTTTGCCACTCGAAATCACAATGTAATAACGACTATTAACAATGATACAAAAAACGACCTTATCACCTTGACAATAATGTAGAATTTTGCAATTACACATTGTGACTGTTATAGCTGTTACATATTGTGACTAGCTAGCCGGGCCTTAGATGCGAGCGGTAGGACGGAAGGGGCAAGCAACCCGCCCCCTCACCCCTGTCTCTATCTAAGGCGCGGCCAACTAGTTCCGCGCGCACTATATAATATACTTAGTTCAACTATTTGTTTTGTATAATATAATATATTATATCTAAACAGATAAACAAAATTGAAGTGTCTGTGTATATATATTTCTTCCAAAATAGGCTTCAATTCTCCATTATCAACTATATATTTATAGATAAACAAAATAAGAACCCTAGTAGTATTCACTAGGTAATTTTTAATTTTCTATAGGATACTGACACTAGATATATAATATTAGAGAGAAAAATTATATATATTTATAATATATTATTATAGTATTATATTAGAACGAAGTTATAATATATATATTATAACTTCGTTCCATCCGCGTGTCCCTTGACACCTCTCAAGTTTTTTTATGATTTTATTTCTTTAAATTAATTAATTAATTAAAGATACACCTTTTACAATATACTGTAATCCGCCAAACTGATCAAGCAGTTTGCAGGCGTTCCGCTCAGTTTGTTACACTCACATATGTACTTAAATACTTTTCATTACATTACTACAATAACAAAATACTTTAAAGTTTGCCATGCCAATTACACTTACAAGTTACGTCTAATATAATACTATAATAATATATAAATTTTTCTCTCTAATATTATATATCTAGTGTCAGTATCCTGTAGAAAATTAAAAATAACCTAGTGAATACTACTAGAGTTCTTATATTGTTTGTTCTGAGGTATTCACATGACACTATAATTAACAATTGTTAGAAAATCCAAGCATTTCTTTTAATTTTTGTTTTAATTTAATGTTACACTTAATTTTCTTTTCCTCTCTTAATAATATATTTATTACATAACTTTGGCACTATATACTTTCTAGTCTTTTCCCCATAATAATTATTAACTTTTACCTGCTCTAACTTTCCTTCTTTTATTGTTCTAATATTACTATATTTATACATTTTCTTTGTTTTAACTTCCTCTGTATAATATGTTTCTATTGCTATCAAATATTTAACTTTTTCACTTACTGGCATAAAAAAAATTATGGACCAGTAAACGAGCAGACATCCGTCTGCTCGTATACTGGTCCATAATTTTTTTTGATGGTAAACGATTACCGCCGCCCATGGACACTCGCAGTACCAGAGGAGTTACAATTCTAGCTCCTCTGGTATTGCGCACTTGCGTTCCTGGTCCCCACACTCACTCGGCGAAACACAACGCAAGCATTATTTCACGCCGGTTTTCTATTAGACCGTGGTAGTGATCGAGCCGGCCCATTCGTGCCGAAGCATGGCTCTCCCGCGTTTAGTTAATAATGCCAAAAAATCTTATTTTTAAATGGAAGATTTTAGATTTCCGTAATACTCAAGGAACTCTTATAGTTTCGCTCCGTCCGTCCGTCTGTCTGTCTGTCCACGATTCTAGCTTCTGTAATTATGAATATAAATGGATGAAATTTGGTATAGTTAAAGACTTTCAGACCATTTCCGAGTATTCGGCCTACAAAGTGATTTATAAGTTGGTCTCCCCCCGGCATTCCTAAACTATAGGAGATAGAAACTTGTATGTTTCCATGCTGATAGATCATGATCTCTAAAGCATGCTTAAAACTATAGGAATATGATTTTGAGCGAAATCTGATAGTAACTTTTAAAGTAATTCCAAGAAAATCTATTGCGCGTTGATAATTACGGGACGCTCCTTAGACATGTCCTGGCATGCTCTTGGTTAGGTTTTTGTTTTTAATAAGTAACATTCAAAATGACATACGACCACATTTCCCTTTATCATGGCACTCGTTTAATGGATATTTTCTAACACTTTCTTGGATATCGTCAACTTGGCACCATATTTTAGAACTCTGCCAACAATATTCACTATTTATGATCTGTAAAATAAAAATATTATATCATTCCGTTAATAGTTTCATTAATTACTCATAAACATAATAATGGTAATCATATTTATGGCTTATTAATGTATTACTCGCATATAATCTTATGGTAAAATAACGGCCTTTTCACTAGCATTTGCCTTTGTTTTTGTCCCCAGAGAGAGAGAAAACCTATACCAAGGGAACACTGCATTTTGTTCGGGTAATAATTACATTTATTACTTAAAATCACTTTCTTTCACAGATGAGCGTTGTGGATAGCTCGTTATTTGTACTTCGTAGTGATCGACTTAGTTTAAAATATGGTGAATGTGAACGCTGCCTAAACATCTTTGGTCAAATTTGACATTTGCACTCACTGCCAATGTAATGGTGCTCCCACACTGCTGATAGATAATGTTTCCTAACGTTAGTAAACATTTGATAACAATATAAACAAAATGTTATGTTAGGTAATGTTACCTAGTAATGGAGATTGGGATCTCTTGGGTAGAATATAAGGGGATTCTCGCGTTATTCTAGGCCCCAGCCTAGCTAGCCTAGCTCTAGAATAACGCGAGAATCACCTTATATTCTATCTGATAAAATGTATTTCATATTGTAGTATTGGTGTGTACCACAGAAATAAATCAAGATAAAGTGGTGTGTACAATGAGCGTATGCATACCCGCCAGATTGTGCCGTGGGCCAATTTATAGGTACAAGGCGCTAAAGTTGCGAAACATTTCCTAACATAATGTTACAAGAAGGGTACAGGGGAAAAACATCCATTTTTATGTTTTTTGAACCGGCAATGCCATTGTGAAGTATAAATTTGGTAGAACGAATCGCCAAAACACACTTTGCAGTAACATGTATAGTCACGGAGTAATATTCATAGTAAAATATTGATACAGTGCATTAACAAGCAATGTCCAACTCGTACAGGAGAAAAATAAGCATTGTCCATCGTTGTTAGGTTGACGTTTGTTTAATGACGTCTTGTTTTTTGAGGTTATTTTGTTCGTCCTGTTGTGTTGGTTTGTGTCGCGTGTGTTTAATATTATATTTTTATTGAAAATGTTGTCAGAAGAAGAAAACGAGGTTAATCTGAAGCAACCTACCAAAAAACGTAAACTTTACGGTCGATTGTCGGATGTTAATAAGAATATTAGACTTCAAAGTCATGAAACTGGTCCAAGTTGTGATTGCAAGAGATACAAGTGTTTTGAAGCTGTGAATGAGGGACAGAGGGCTAGAATTTTGAAGGATTTCAACCTGTTGCCATCTAGGGATGAACAAAACCTTTATTTAAGTGGTCTAATAAGTGTTTTGGAAATTCAAAGAAGACGACCTAGAAAATAAGAACCTGAAGCTAAGTTACATACAGCAAATTACGCTTACAGAGTGAGAGTTGTAGACGAAACCCAGCAGCTTGATGTGCCAGTATGTGCCTCAGCATTTATTGCAATACATGGAGTAACAAGACGAAAAATATGTACAATAAAAAAATCGTTACTCACAACAGGTAAAGCCCCAACTGACATGAGAGGAAAACATTGCAACCGTCCTAAAAAACTGAGTCCAATGCTTAAATCTAAGGTCATGGATCACATAAGGTCATTTCGTGGAAGAAAAAGTCATTACAGCTTACATGACAGCTCAAAAATTTATCTACCAGAGGAGTTGAATGTCAAGAAAATGTATGATATGTTCGAAGAGAAAAATCAACTTTCCTACGAAACATATCGATCTATATTCGTTAATGATTTTAACATAGGATTTGGATATCCAAGAAGTGATACCTGCAGTACTTGTGATGAATTTCTGGCTAAGGCAAAAGCTCTCACAGTAAATCTAAAGAATGCTTCCGATCTCGAATAAGGTGACATTGAAAAAGAAATAAAAAAGTTAGAAACTGAGAATAAGTTACATAAATTGAAGGCTAATGTTTTCTATAAACGAAAAAGAAAAACTAGAATTCAATGTCAGTCATCTTCTCGAACGGATGCTATTGCAATGGACTTTCAAAAAAATTTAAGTATGCCGAACATTACCACAAAATATGACGTTTATAATAAAAGACAACTAACCTTAAATCTTTTTAACATCCATGAACTATCTACATCCAAATCATATTTCTTCTGCTACCCAGAAACTATAGCAAAAAAAGGATCTGACGAAGTGTGTTCATTTCTCCATCACTATATATTTAACATGCTTGATAAAAATACTCGAGAACTAGTGATATTTTGTGATTCCTGCGGTGGGCAAAATAAGAATTATACTGTGTTTCGTTTCATACACTATGTTGTACACTGTGCAAAAAGCTTGGATGTGATTAAAATCATATTTCCCATTCGCGGGCACTCATATTTAGAATGTGACAGAAATATGGGTTGCATAAACCAGAAATCACCTTGTGAAACACCTAATGAGTGGGTAAAAGTGATTCGTGAAGCTAAACAGAATAATAGTTGAAGTAAATAGAAGAGATAGATTGAAGTTGATCAACCGCTAGAAAATGGACAAGCTTTCTATCCCCAATGTATAAGAAGACATGTCCTTTTTTATCTCGACCCATAAGAGAAATCAGGGTTGAAAAGGATCATCCAAGATTGATTTTTCACAGAGAACATTACAATTCCTCTTGGATGTCATCTATTCTCATGGCACCTAAAAAAAAGTTGAAATCCCATAATGACTCTCATAGTGCTGGTGAGTTTGTACTGCCAGATCAATCCTATGAAGACAGCCTTCCAGTTTCAAAGGCAAAATTTATGGATATCCAGGCCCTGTCAAAGTTTTGTGGACCAAAAGCCAAACAATACTTCTCACAGATAAAATTTATTGATAATTAAACAATAAATATTTCATGGACATTGCATATTATTTGCCTGTATTTTCTGACTTTGATATGTTTTCCTGTGCTAACTCAATAAACATAAGAATGAACAGGTTTTTTTTTACTACACAACAGAAACAAATGTATCTTCTTTATAAATAAATATATTTTCCTTCTATTTGAAACTTTATTGTACCTTTTTTCAATGATCAAAAGATTAATTTAGCAATTTCTCAGTTCATTGTCTTTGTGACATTGCATGTTTTTCCCCTGTGCCCTATTTTTATTGTATGTTTGTTCCACCGTAGCGCTTAAATTTCTGGTCCGATTTTAGTAAATGAGTGACCTCATCAATCAATAGATTCTTATTTTACGTAATCGGGGTAAAGTTTTTTATAAAAATTGTAATTGTATGCCAGTAGAGTTGACCATTGTTGAAACAATGTTGGTGAAAACACGGTTTGTGGTACAAACAAGAGATTGGCAGCAGCGCTATCGACGCGTGCCAAGTCATAACCGTTACAGACGTAAGTGCCGTAATGACCGCGTACGTTTGCACTATGTAGGAATGTGAGCTGATAGCTGAGCGTTATGTGCTGGGTCGGGACAAACTCCGCGTCCAGTCGGCACCGTCGACGGAGACGCTCCAACCCGAGCTGTTGGGGATCATCGTCAAATAGCTGTTCCCAGACACCCCGGTAGGATTCGCTTCCCCGCGAATGGCCCGGCCGTCACTGGACTTGACAACGGAGGGTGTTCCGCCACCCGTCACTGACCAGGAGATGGAGGTGGTTCTGTCCCGCCTCCGTAGCAAAATGAGGGCGCCGGGTCCGGACGGGGTGCACGGGAAGGTGCTGTCAATTGCACTGTTTTCCGACCAGTGTTTTCGGTTGGGTCAGTTCCCGAGGACTTGGATGGAGGGTCGGCTTACCTTATTGTCAAATAGGGACGGCCACCAGACAAGGCCTCGGCGGTCAGGCCGATTGTTTTGCTGAACGAGGTCGGGAAGGCCTTGAAACGTGTGGTGGCTTCTCGAGTCGCGCTTAGAAACTGTCCGATAGTCAGTACGATTTCCGGGCAGGCATCGTTGAACATACAAAAAAAAAAAGTGTGTGTCAGCTCCGACGCACGACTGGAGTTTACTCTAAAAAGTAAAACACGTCCCTCAGAAGGAACAAAAACTTTAGCGATCGATTTGAGTTCAAAAATTCGTGCCATGTGAAAAAAAGTGACAGGTGCGCAGAATAGGTTGCGCACGAAAACGTAATGAGGTCATTCGTTCAGTAGATTTTACCCCTCATATTTTTTTCATACCGGGGGCTTTATATGAAAATCGATTCTTAAGGAGTAAACTCCAAAAGATATACAGCCGAACGTATAATTTTTGGAAGTCGGTTAAAAAAAATTGCACATGTACGATTTAATGCAGTGCGACAGCATGCGCTGGTTCTGGCACAAAACTGCAAACTAAACAGAAATAATTACCAACCTATCCCAGATCCCAGCATAAAACCAGCCCTCGCTAGCACTAGCGCTTTTTTATTGCGCAATAAAAAAAATTAAACAGCACTGACAATAGAACTGCGCTAATAGAATAGAGAGCTCAAAAAAAGAACACACGGCAAGCGCTTTAAAAACGCGATGCTCGTGTCGTAGTCTCGTGACTAGTGAATAAATTACGTGGAATTGTATTTGTTCTATTGTAACGCTTTTAATAGCACGATGAAAAAGCGCCCAGACGAGGGCTTAAGGTTAAACTGAAAACGTACCACAAACAAGGATTGTTTACAAAGGAAGTTACAAGGCAGTTTTATTAACTTCGACAACCCCCTAATTAACCCTCTTTAGAACAATAGCCGCCATCTTTAATAAGCAATGAGTTATTAATACATTAATCAAACCCAGAATACCCGCAGCATAATTATTGCTGGTTCTATTATTGGCTTATCTTAACTTTTTAATAAAATTTTCATTATGTGTTACGACAAACATTTTTTGGATTAAAATGAGGTAGCAGTCTGCAGATACTTTGACTGGTATTTTAAGGTATCCGTGGGATCCACACTTTGTATTACAACGGTTCGACCTGAAGTGATGCGACGGTCTCACATAATGGAGAATGTTCACATTTTTTTTTGGAGCTTACTCCTTAAGAATCGATTTTCATATAAGGCCCCCGGTATGAAAAAAATATGATCAGTAACATCTACTGACCGAATGACAGCGTTACGTTTTCGTGCGCAACCTATTCTGCGCACCTGTCACTTTTTTTCACATGGCGCAAATTTTTGAACACAAATCGATCACTAAATTTTTGTTCCTTCTGAGGGACGTGTTTTACTTTTTAGAGTAAACTTCAGTCGTGCGTCGGAGCTGACACACACTTTTTTATTGTAACCTTTCTGTATTCTATGTGGAAAAAAAATTGTGAACCAATTATTTCGATACGTAAATTAGTTTCCAAGATATTTAAGTTTAAAGGGGCCCGGACGGTAACTTGCGACTAAGGCTGGGATTATAATAAATTGCTATGATCCGGAATCCGTAATAAAAGGCCGTAGTGAATTCAGAGCATTGAAAATAGATCTCTGCGCTAAAACAATAAAGCTGCAAATCGGAAACACAAGTGTCGAGTGAAATGTCAATGTCATACATGACAGCTCGACACTCGACACTTCGATTTTCTACTCTAATTTTCTAGCGCAGAGTTCAATTTTCAGTGCATTGAATTTTCCCGGATTCTGGATCATAGTCCCAGCCTAAGCAGTGCGTGGGCTGTGTGGGTGAGGTGTAGCGTGACGTAACGCTACTGTTGAAGGGTTCGAAAATGTTCGTGACTTTGAACGCGCGTTATTTAATATTTTTTAATAATACAAAAACTAGTGTATCTGTATACATACGACTTAGGAGTATAATATCTTAAGGGCCTGTTTCACAATTTTCTAATAAGTGTCAGATAGCTTAACTGCATGTTTTGTCTCTGTCGCTCGCTATAGAGGAAGCAGCGACAAAACTGCCGGATAAGATAAGCACAGTTTCAAATGATTTTAATTTTTATATACTATCGAACAAATTCCCGCTCGACCACGCATAAAATGGAAATCGCTTAACAGCGCCGTTGAATCGTGCGCACGCACACATAGGCACGTGCACATATATAGTTCAACCCCGTCTGCAGTCGTAACGGTAACTTCATTTGTGTTTAAATATTTTGAGGTGTCCTAGTGCAAGGAAAATGTTTAGAAACTGATCGAACAGGACATTTGTCGATATTGTACCTAGCAACATTCTCCATGTTGGCCTGTATTTTTTTGGTGGTGTTAGTGGAGTAATTTGGAGTATTAGTGTTTACAGAAAGCCCAAGCCGCGAGTGGACATTTATGAGGCCGAATCACATTTGTAACTAAGCTCAAAACTGATGTTGCGGTCATATAATGGTGGCACTGATAGCGATGATGTTTTTGCAGTTGGTCGTTAACTACAAAAATAATTCATTCTCATTTATTACAGAATACAGATACAAGAAAAAGTGTTGCACACAAATTTTATCGATAACTTTTTTATGGAAATCCATTTAATTGAATTTACAACTCCAGCGGTAACATCGATAAAATCCGTATTCCGCGGTATTGTTAGTCCGAAGTCCGAACAACGTAATTGTAACCGTTGACATTTACAAATTAAAAATGGTTTTAAAACAATGGCGTGATATTTTATCTTGTGTCCATTTTTTTTCGTTTCTTTCGTTTATTTATAACAAGTCTATTAAACTAGCAATAGCTAGTCAGCTGTTGCCCAAGGCTCCGCCCGGGTCCCACGGGAACACTGTACTTTTTCGGGATAAAAACTTCCCTAGGATAAAAAGGGATAAAAATCCTATGTTTTAATCCAGAGCTTAAACTACTACCACACAAAATTTCATGAAAATCCGTTCAGTCGTTATTGGGTAAAAGAGTAACAAACATCCATCCATCCATACATCCATCCATCCACCCATCCATCCTCACAAACTTTCATATTTATAATATTAGTAGGATTGAAAGAGTAGTATTTTGTAAGGACTCAGTAGGTTATTCATTCCTGTCCGCTAACGTTACGCGTAGACTAAACTCGAGATAACTCGCGCCAATAAACCAGGCTCTCAGCTCAATGGTTCGCCACGCCTAAGCCAGTCACATTTCGACAAATGTATATGCGCGAGAGAGCTCTCTCGCCCTATCACGTCAACAGGCAATCGTGCTGCGATGTTCCAATAGAAACCAACATTCTAAACTAATGTGGGCTACTGGAATTGACTGCTAAGTGACAGTTCACAAGCGAAGCGACTTGACTTGACACGGCGCGGCATTTTTAACCGACTTCCAAAAAAAGGAGGATACCGCAGCTTCAAGATACTGTTAGTATGTTTCGCGTGGATCGGAACACAAATAATAAAAACTTGAGAGGTGTCAAGGAACACCCGGAATATATATATATATATATATATATATATATATATATATATATATATATATATATATATATATATATATAAATATATATATATATATATACTTACAATAAAATATAAATTGTTAACATTTTTCTGTCCGTCTGTCAGTCTGTGTGTTTGTTCCGGCTTATCTCTGTCTAGATATATAATATATATATATTTCTTCCAAAATAGGCTTGATAATGAAGAATTGAAGCCTATTTTGGAAGAAAAATATATAATATATGTATATATATATATATACAGAGATTAGCCGGAACAAACAAAACTTTTAAATGCATTAAGTGAAAATAAAAGCTGTTAATTCGAAATTACAAACAGACACTTTAATTTTGTTTATCTGTATAGATATAATATATTATATTATTATACAAAACAAATAGTTGAACTATGTATATATAGTGTGCGCGGAACTAGTTGGCCGTGCCTTAGGTAGGGACAGGGGTGAGGTTATCATTCTTAATAGTCGTTATTACATTGTGATTTCGAGTGGCAAAAAGTGTCGTGCCAATATAATCCGCCTAGCCTCAATATCGCAACGCGCTATAAGGAACTTCGTTCCAATAATTGAAGAATCTTCGGCTGCACGGCTGCAGGAAACCGACGAATGGTTAGCCGAAACGTCGTCGGGAAATAGAAAAGTGCGCCGCGAGACAATCCGTAAGTTTTTAAAACAATAAGCATAGTCTTGTTAAATATATTCCTTTAAGGTGTACTCGAGAGTTGCGATGTTCTGGAATATTGTAAGATCATACTCGGCCATTCTAAATGTTCTTCAGGAATCGGTTCAATCACAATTTGGAGGACATTTCAGTTCAGTTTCGAGTTGTGTTTAGTTGAGTTTCATTTGTTTACCTTGAAGGGTTTAGTATCAAGTTCGAGCCTGAATTTCATCAAGAAAAGGGTTCTGTTTATAGAACATTAATGAATTTCGGAACCGAATCATTGCCTTTGAGCCCTTCGTACCGCAGCGTATCAGCGCTAAACAGAATCTCGTTTCCAAATTCAATTATAAATTTAAATGTAAAATTTGAAGGTAAATTAATAAAGATTTATATTATGTCATTCGTGCTTATTTTAGGCCTTGTGTATCTTTGAATGATACGAATTTGAATTCGAAGTAAACTTTATTTTGATGCTAGCTTTTGCCCGCGGCTCCGCTCGCGTTTTTAAAGTATCCCACGGGAATACTGTTATTATTCGTATGAAATTCGATGAAAATTATCCGATGTTTTATTCCATAGTATCAACTACTACCATACTAAATATCATCAAAATCCGTTCAGTAGTTTTTGCGTGATGACTAACAAACATCCGTCCACTTTCACATTTATAATAAGTAGTCTGAAGAAAAAATAACCCCTTCAGTTTATTATCATTCTTAGAGGGTATGATTTAGTATTTGAGCACGTACTTAAGAATACCAACTAGTATAAAATCAAAATTGATTTCTGGGCAGGTACATACTACATATAAGATTATCATCAACTAGCACAGATATTTACTCTAAGCGACGAGACTTAGGCTATAAAGTATGGGTACTCTTTGGTACGGGTGAGTTCACTATTTTTTTCTATTTTCTTCATTACGAGGGCTTCCATACTATAATATAACTCATTACGGCGTTGTGAATGTCATCTACCTGACACATCTGATTGTAATTATATTATTCAGGAAAAGTCTTTGCTTTCGCTTTCAAATCAGCTGTTTCTGTAAGTTAATTGACCTCAGCGTGATGGAGAGTGCAATGTTATTTCATTTAGTAAGGTACCTATTATATGTTTATGATTATTATTCTGACTAAACGTCTTTACAGAAGCAGTAGATCAAATGCCAAAATACCTGTAAGTAATTGATTTGGCATATAAATTGCAAGACAGTGTAAAATATAAATCAATTTTATTCGTCACCAACCAAAAAATAAAATTGCCAACAACAAATAGGTAGTAAATCAAAATCTGTATTTTTTTCCCGCGTACACAAAGCGTTTTGATTTATCATCACCTGTGTCGTTACTGTTGGGTCGAATTTCCTGAGGTCGGAGGTCGAGGTCGGAGGGCGGAAGTGACCTCTGTCACGGCTTTATTTCGTTTTTAATTTAAAAACTTGTATACCGTTTTATGAAATTTGGATTTCAAATTTTTTTGCTCATACTATAAAGTGTACTGATGATATTATAATTCCTTCAATTACTTGTATATATATAGCGTCATAATATCCCAAGCCCATAGCATATTAGTAGAAAAGCGACGCGTCGCGAGATATGTAAAGTACTTCATAAGCAATTATAGATATTTTGGCCATATAAGTTTATGTAAAAACGCTTAGACAGAAAAAAATTAAAATTATCCTACTACTATTATGAATGTGAAAATTTGTGACGATGGATGGATGTATGGATTGATGTTTGTTACTCTTTCACGCAATAACTACTGAACGGATTTCGGTGAAATTCAGTATGATAGTAGTTTAGGGTCTGGATTGAAACATAGGTTACTTTTTACCCCGAAAAAATACAGTTTTCCCGTGGGATACACGATATTAAATTTATTAAATAAAATTTAACATTGTGCTCTCTAAGGCGTTAGGGTCATTTACCTCACAGACACGGCTGATTTAAAGGAAAAGAAAATACTTTACCTAAATAACATCAATACAATCGGATGTGTGAGGTCAATGAATTTGACATCGTCGTAAAGAGCTTACTATAGTTTTATTAAGTATAACTTTTTTTTAGAATTTTTAATTTTTTCTGCCTGAACATCTTCTCTTTTTTACATAAGCAGTAGATCATAATATGCTGAAAATATCCGTAATTGATTTTAAACATCCTTATATTATTATTATTTGCTAAATTATAAGTTTGGTACGAGAAAGGTTAGGGGACTCCAGAACTCTAATTTGTGATTATAATCATGTTCCGGTCCGCGAGGTGTCGCATTCACACACGCGTCTATCGCGCGTCAGAATAACAAATCCGAGAATTGGTCTTTTAGTGCAGCTTCGATCCAGCGTGTACGCGTATACCAAGTGGCTTCCTGATTTCTCAAGTAAACTAAAGAGGCGATCAAATTCTGAATAAACATAGTGAATAAATCGGCGTGCCTTCTCAGGCACAAGGCAAAGTCTTCCAACTTTCTACGGAACAATATGAAATCTACAAACCCGCAGTACCGTAGTGGACTACAGCCTGACCCTCATCAAATTACGCGACTGGTCGATAATAATGATGACACCTGTTGCCTGTGGATTTAATATTTCAACTTGTAATGCACGTATAAAATCAAGGCAACGTTTTCCCACAAACTGATCTGTTTAATTATGCTACCGTTAAACAGATCTGTTTAATACTACTATTTAGTAGGGGAAGCTCATGATGCTAATTGTGGATTTACTTGAGCGTCGAGTATTAGAATTGGTGGATTAGATTATAGAAAGAGTAAATGGTCCTATAGTGTTTCCACTTTTAGCGGTGCGGGAAACGTAAAAAAGAATAATGACATGAAAATGTTAAAGCGTATCAGATTATAATATTTTTAATGCGCCAACATGTCTCTGATATGAAACATAATTTATTAATCTGACGATTTGTGTGGTGGGGTGGAAAGCTATGCGGGAGGGATGAACATAAAAAAAATATACTCGAGCGCGTCAGATTTTCATACCTCACAAATGCTCCAATTTGTTAATCTGACGTTTTGGAATTGACTCATGCTTGCAGCGAACTTTTGAAAACGTAAAAAATCATCATCTTGAAATACTTGAGCGCGTCAGATTAGCATAGTGAAGATTTATTATTATGTCCCAGTCATCCTGACCAAAAATCTGACGATTAATCTGACAATTTACATTTTTTCATGGTTATTTTTTGCGCATTATATTATTATATTAAAGTTGCCCGACTTGACTCATGATTATCTTCAATAATGACATCTTAAATAATGACGGAAATCTTTTCGGTATGTTTTCATATAAATATAATTATGTTTTTGACGTCACTTGACAGTTATATAATTATGTTTTTGATGTCACTTGACAGTTCTGTTAAGCCGCCGAAGTGTTGAGTACAAAATATACATCCCACTTAGGTTACGCTCTAATCGTCTAATTGGCAAATTTGATAGTTACGTTACAGGCAATTCGAATGATTAATTTTTTAAGTAATCTTACGCGTTCCCCTTAGCGAACGCCCCAATATTAAGGCCTCATACTTGTTGGAGTTACGTATCAAAATGTAACGTATCTTCCCACTCTCGAGAAAATCCCAAAATCCTCTCTTGGGCTCCCTAGTATTACAAACGAAGTGGTTGTGTAAAATAAATAAACTGAGCGTTCTTAATTAATTAAACCGTGGATAAGCTAAATGCATGTAGCGATGTTAACTTGACTACAAAATAATGTATTTTCTTTAGTGTAAACCGAAATGACTTATAAGATGTTTCAAATATCCTTTAAGAATTCCTAAAGAAAAAAAAAATACCCACATACTACAACTTGATAAAAGTAATAATATTTTATGTGTAGTTTTGTAATTAGATACTTTCCAAAGTCACAAAAAAGTTGGAATATTTTTTCAACAACATACTAATGTTGAAATTAAATAAATAAAGTAAATTGTATGTACTACAAAAAAAAATTAAAATATAAAAGAAACCCGACTACGTAAAATCTGAAATGAAAAAATAACAAGAAAGCCCAGTAGAAAGTTTTGTGATCGAATAATATTCATCAACTGTACCTACCATTGAAATAGTTTATGATCGAGACATTCGAAAAGAAAACATTCCATTAGGGAGCGTAACGACTTCAACAATCGGGACCCATTATGAGGAAGCCGGATTTTCGATGGATCTAGGAATCGTAGAATTTCGCACATCAGAGTCATCGCTACTTATATTTCATTCGCGCACTAATATATTGCTATCGCGCTCCGCATACCTGTGTAAACGCGATAGCAATATATTCGTGCGCGAATGAAAGAGACTTGTCTCTTATATAATAAGTCTATGTACGAAATTCTACGTGCTGCGCACTTTAGTTACGGCGATACAACCGCAATATTGTAATACAACTGTCGCTGCGAGATCCGTCATGAATATTACTTTTCCGCGGTCCTGTATTCATTATCATTTATCATTTAACCGGAACAGCGCAGACTACGAGGCTTTTTGTATAATATTATTTTTGGGATTCCACCATTTTACTTATGTCGTCAAAGCAATACTATTAAGTATGCAAGGAGTTTAGAGGAGAAAAATCGATCTACCTAGGTCCTAGCCCTGCGAAACTGCGCATTTTAACAACGCATTGTAAAAATACAATATGAGTGGTTTTGATTTTTATATGTCAAATCCGGTTGGTGGCTTAGTCAGCGTTGGACTTTTCGCTTTGTTGGCGAATTGGTGTCGTAATCTATAATTATGGAGTGAAAATATGGTTTGACTGTCAATCTTCGGTATAGGTTAGCTCACATGCATGCATTTTTAATAATAACTTGCAGCCGACTCCGCGATTCCGATTATAATAACTACAAGATTTGATCATTTAATGTATGCAAAAGTTCACTGTTTAGATACAATTTAAGTTTTTTTTTGACGTGATAACGTCTTATAAATCGATGGAGTCGGCTGCACCCACGAAAAAACATAACTCATGCGTTACCTGTTTCCCGTTATCGTTACCAAGTACCGTTACCAAGTACCAGCGTTAGCTCGCATTGCCTTTACCTTATTATTATTATTATTGTTGTTGTTGTTGTTGTTGTCACGTTCAACTATCGTCAGTAAACCGACTTTACAGATAACCGGTATTTTTTTTTCAAAGTATAATTGAAAAGTCGCTCGTCTGCTCTATTCCTGTCTCGCGCAATATCGTGATCTCCATAATGCGAAGGTACGCTTTAAAATGATCATAAAATTGGTTTATATGCAAGTTTTATTATATTTTTAAGTCTACCTCTGAAGGAAGTAAGTTTATTGATGACTCAGCTGTATAGTTATATTATTATTAGAACTATTACGGTTCTTGTGGATTCTAAAATTTGTCCACAAAAATTTTCAAAATCATGGACATTTCCACTGAAATGTCGAATATGTCCAATGTGCTAGGTATTATTGACTATTTGATGTATATTCGATGATCGCAGTGCCGCAGAGATCGTGGCGGAGAAATCATACGTTGAACATTGTTAGTTTTACCGGTGACCATATTTGCTAAATAATGAATGACAACGTCTCATTCTTTTTATTAACCTATATGATTATTTTCTTTGCTAGAAGCTAACCCAACCAATCGACATAATATCGAAAACCAACAAGTATTCTTATATATAAAAACTTGAGAGGTGTCAAGGGACACTCGGATGGAACGAAGATATAATTAGCCTATATATTTATACATATATTAGCCGGAACAAACACATAGGACTGACAGACGGACAGAAAAATGTTAACAATTTATATTTCATTGTAAGTACCGATCATACTTTTAAATGCATTAAGTGAAAATAAAAGCTGTTAATTTGAAATTACAAGCATACAATTTTATTTTATTTATCTGTATAGACATAATATATTATATTATACAAAACAAATAGTTGAACTAAGTATATATAGTGCGCGCGGAACTAGTTGGCCGCGCCTTAGGTAGGGACAGGGGTGAGGGGGTGGGTTGCTTGCTGCTCGCAGTGTTGCCGCCACGAAGTCCGGCTCCGTACTGAGTAATAACATCAAGCGCTCTTCCGTCCCACCGCTCGCATACCTAAGGCCCGGCTAGCTAGTCACAATATGTAACAGTCATAGCAGTCACAATGTGTAATTGCAAAATTCTACATTATTGTCAAGGTGATAAGGTCGTTTTTTATATAATTCTTAATAGTCGTTATTACATTGTGATTTCGAGTGGCAAAAAGTGTCGTGCCTATAATCCGTCCAGCCCCAATACAATTCGCAACGCGCCATAAGGAACTTCGTTCCAAAAATTCTCGTGTCACAGTCTTTGTTAGAGAACTCGTAACGTATAATGAACAGGAGATTAATAACCGCCTCCTATTTTTGGAAGTCGGTTAAAAATACGACAATAGTTATCGTGTTACCCGTTGTAGCC
The DNA here is from genome assembly GCA_963565745.1 of Phengaris arion. NCBI lineage: Eukaryota > Metazoa > Arthropoda > Insecta > Lepidoptera > Lycaenidae > Phengaris > Phengaris arion. Next base: position 15,976,558 of record OY751449.1, on the reverse strand, counting down.
TCAGTATTACAGGTCCGTCGTTTCCTGTTTCATGTTTTATGGCGTTGTCCTCAATATTTCAGTATTTATGGTCACCGTAGCCGAAGTAAACGTCACGTAGCTCACGACGTTGGCTCTAAATCAAAGTACTGCAAGTTCTGCTGTCGTCTCATGAATTCGGATAATATTTTATTATTGGTCTAAAATAATAATAAAGTGTGCCCGTGTGAAAAGGTCTGTCTGTCTGTCCATGTGTCCGTCCGTCACCAGACTGTATCTCCTTAACCGTGATATTTTCACAGATGATATCTGTTGACGCTTTAACAACACATACTTATAACAAAATAAAATAAAGAATAGGCATTACATACAAAAAACACGTTTTTTTTCCCACACAAAAGTACGGATCCCTTCAAACGCGAGTGCGACTCGCACTTGGCCGGTTTTTAATAAGAAACTGTTACAACAAATCCTTAAAATACATCCTTTGATAAAATGCCCCTATTCCTAACGTCTAATATTATAAAAGTGAAAGTTTGCGAGGATGCATGGATGTATGGATGACTGGAAGGATGTTTGTTACTCTATCACGCGAAAACTAATGAACACATTTCGATGAAATATGGTATGGTAGTAGTTTAGGCTCTCAATTAAAACATAGGCTTCTTAGGCATTATTTTCCCGAAAAAGTACAGTATTCCCGTGAGATGGGGTGGAGCTGCGGGCAACAGCTAGTATTAGAACGTTCAAGGCAAATTTAACACTAATCTCTTATGTTCTCAAGATTTTATGGTCCACCAGTAGGTCATTTACACTAGAATTGAATAGAAAACTCTTTATTTGCACACAAACACACACACACACACACAACAATAATTAAATGAACGAACTGTACAAAGAGGCGGTCTTAATACTTACAGCATTTTCTTCCAGACAACCTCAATACTTGAGAGCAAAGATGATTGAAGTATGATAAAGGACATGTTGATGATAATGAACTCCAATCACAATGAAAGTAAGAATCCATTATGATAAATTAAAATATTGGAAAAGGTCCTTGGTCTGTCTACAAAAATTTATCGTCGTTTTTACATCTTGATATTCTCAGGCTACGTTCCCACGAGGGCACGAGGGTTTTTAAGTGGTCCCGGCAGAAAAACAGCACCGTAAATAGAACTCTGCGGTAATACAATAGAGCTGAAAATCGAAGTGTCAATGTGTCGAGTTGACAAATCTGACATTCAACACCCGACACTTCGGTTTTCAGCTATATTTACAGTGGTGTTTTTTTTCTGACGCAACCACTAAAACACTCTCGTGGGAGCGAGAGCTGAATGCTTTTAAATACTATTATTTTATAATGCAAGTTTAATTACTTTTAGCGTGATTAAAAGTTGTTTAGTAGCCTCTTATCTATTCATAAATGTTACCCCGACTTCCGGCGCGCAAAGGAAATTCCGCGATAAAAATTAGCCAAGGCCTTTACCGTAGTCTACTCTACATCTGTACCGAATTTCATGAAAATCGGTCCACTAGTTGAGGAGATCATTCAATGTGAATAATAATATCTATGGACGCTTCACCCACGTCAATCTGGTCCCGTAGAAAATTCTCGAAGAACTTGTGTTACGCTGTACAACGGAAATATATTTAATACTTTTATATTATGCACATATTTAAGATTTTTATTATATTATACACATCCATGACCCAGGAATACGGAAAAACATTTTGTTCCTTCGGTGGGATTTGCACCCGCGACCCCCGGCTTGAGCAACACGCTCACTGAGCCACAGGGGTCGTAAACAAACAATCAAATCTTTCCTCTTTATAATCTAAGTGTAGATACGCCAACAAACAGACATTAATAACAGGTACCTACACTATAATACAGATTAATTAAGAGTTTATAGACTATTTAACTTCAGAGTATTAGGTACTAAAAACCGGCCAAGTGCGAGTCTGACTCACGCACGAAGGTTTCCTTCCGAAGGGACGGGGGAAGAGTTAATTATGTTTTTTTTTTAATTTTTCAATTGAGAAACGATTTTTGTTTATCTGCACCTCAGATTTATAAAACAATAGGATGTACAGTCTACACTGATATTAGGAAGAGGAAAGAATATGTTCCTAAGCTAGTGGACCGATTTTCATGATGTAGAGTACCACGGGCGAGGAAGCAGGCTACATTTGGCAAAAATAAAATATAGATTACGCCCTATTATGTCATTTAAAATCAGATAATTCTATTGAACCATTTAAGCCATTAATAGGATCAAATCTATCGGTTTATAATCCGAGACTAAATTACTCGTAATCCGTAAGCTGTAACACTTAGCGATAATCACATAACCTTACTAATGACTTACTTTGGTCGACATTTTTTTCGCAAGTACACAACCGACAGATATGCGATTTGCAGGAAAATGACAAGGTATAGTCGGGGAAAATAATTTTTGCTTTCCCCGACTATACCTTTTTTGTATGCTCGTTTTTTTTGTTTGCTCGTTTTTTTTGTTTGCTCGTTTTTTTTGTTTGCTCGTTTTCTTAATAATTTGTTCGTATAATAACGACGCGGTGTCTTCAATAGCTTAGGCTGAGGCTGGAGATATATTGTCCGGAATCCGTAAGGCCGGAGAAACTTCAGAGCGCTGAATATAGAACTCTGGACTAATACAATGGAGCTGAAAATCGAACAAAAATATGCCGAGTCAAATGTAAATTTCATATGTGTGAGCTTGTCATTCGATACTTAGATTTTTAATTCTATTGTAATAGGGCAGAGTTCTATTTTCAATGCTCTAAGCTTTCCCCTCTCTTATCTCAGAAAATAGTTACACGATTAATATCTGAAGTATATCAACTTCCATTACACGTGCTAAAATAAATTCTAATTTTAATAAATTTGCATTCTTTTTTAACGTGATACTTACCATCAGGTGTTGGGCTCCGATCGTTACAAAAATATGCAAATTCGCGAAGGAAGTTAATCGCCTTACTGTAACAAGATTAATATTTGGGAAGCAAACATTTATCATAATCGGCTTAATTTATGTTTTTCAATAGAAAGTGTCGTGACGTTTATATTACATTCTCTTCAGGGAAAATGTATGTTTAACATTTTGCTTCGAGACAAACATAAAGCTGCATTTTTCATTATCTTAGTGTGATAGGCAGCTCACCGTTTGGGATTATTGAATATCAATAATTTCAGAGGTATCTCAAACTTCTATTTCTGAAGAATCAATCTATTTCTGAATTGAAAATACTTTAGCAGCGTTGAGAGTAAAATTTCAAGGTTTTTTAAATAAAACCCGACACGCTTTTGAATATAACGCCATCGATGTAACGCTATCAATAGAAAGCTATTTATAAGTCTTACATAACGATTCAACTTTATAGAATACGGCTCAATACACAGATGGCGCTAGGTGTACAATTTTAATTTATATTCTTTTTTGAAGTGATGATAAGCACAATGAGAGTATTTTTTGATTTTAAATTAGGAATAAATTTACTGCACACATCATGTTTTATTTTCTATGTAAGAAAGACAATTCTTTCACGTACAATTTAGTTGTTTTACATCTGCCAGTCGTTGCGGCGCCATATTGGCTTTTTCACACTTCCAAAAGTAGCAGTTTGACGGGTTACTATTTATTTCATTCACATTGCAGGCAGATCGCGTGTAAGTGACGTTCTACTTTAAGCAACAAGAAATTGAATGTGGACAGAACGTATGTAATGGACGCTTTAAATAAAAGCAATAGAATCTATTAGCTAAATGAGAAAAATGGAAAAAGTGGAACAAGCGCCGCTTTAAATGTCTTTTATATTTTTAACAAGAGTTTCAAGAAGAATTTAATACCTTTGTGTAGCAAATAGATTGAATTGTATGTGGAGTGAGCTTACTACATTTTTCTTATTATTTGTAACAGAAATAATAATAATGTTATTCTATTAAATGATATCTCAGTTAAACCACGTTGCTAATGACACTCGGCAGCTTTCTTTCTTCTACGGAAATGACAGACGATGAAATGAAAAACGACGATTGCCGAATGACATTGAAGTCGTGGTCGTACTGTATGTATACCTACCTTAGTATTTTTTCGCAAGAGCTTGCAATGAAACGTGTATCTTGTGTTATAGTTAATAAAGCTCAATTTTTCCATCATCTTGAAAATGCCACGCCACGTCGCGTTTCAGTGTGAGCTGACCCTTACGGGGGATTTACACGGGTCGGCTTGGTCGCAAGGCAAGTTTGCTAAAAATAATGATAAGGCGATATTTCAAGCGACTAGCTGCAATGCGAAAATCGACCCATGCAAATCTGGCATTAGAGTCCAGAGTCCAGACTCCAGTACAATCATAATCACCTAATTAGAGTTCCATACCCAAAGGTAAAAACGGGACCCTATTGCTGAGACTTCGCTGTCCGTCCGTCTATCTAAGGATAAGGCTAAGACAGTTGAAATATTCACAAAATATGATGTGTACTATATTTCTGTTGCCGCTATAACAACAAATACTAAAAACAGAATAAAATATTTGAGGGCGGCTCCAAAAATACAAAAGTGATTTTTTTACCGTTTTGTACGAAACCCGAGAGAGATTCCGACTCGCACTTGGCCGTTTTTTTTTCAGTGAGAGGAAATATATTATTAACTTTTTTTTTGTGTGTTCAACAATAGCTCCGCCGTCTCTTGACTGATTTTCAAAACTCTTATTTTGATGTAAAGGGTACAATCCGAAGTTGGTCCCGTTTTCACAAAAGTGGTGACCTGACGATGGGATCCATGAGGGAACTCCCCAAATTTATATGACATATATGGTGATTTCAACTTTTTCTGAAGTAACCCATGCATATGCTAACAAAAATTAAGATTTTGCACCAAGGTATACCTTGGATCCAAAAATACAGAACAGAACTCCTGACTCCTTATATATACATGTTTGGGGATTTCGGCGTTGTTTAAAGAACTGCATGCATAAGCCACTATGTCAATTAAAGTGAACATCATCATCACCACCATCATAACACGATACATCATCACATAATGAATCATCATTATGTGATGATATAATGATGATATAATAGGTACCAGCCCAAAAAATATCCTGAAAAATCATTATTTTATGAGGCACACGTTCGAGTTGGCTGGTACCGACTTCAAAATTATGAAAATTTTAGCCGAATTTAAATAGGGAATTATTTAGAAAAAAATATTTATTTCATACTTTTTTGTGTATTTTTACATTGGAAGACGGTTTAATTTTTTTGTTTAAAAGTAATAATAACATAATTAAAATATCAACCACACAGCACCAGTGCTGACAGCAAACTATACAACATTTGAATAAGATATTTACTGGTGTACAGATCGGTGAACCAGTATTACATTAAAGATAATTATGGCCTGATTCGTTATGTGCATGCATTACGTTGTGGTGGAGTGAATAAATAATATACATTTACATACATCATGTATACATTAGGGTTAGTAATTATAAGGGCCTATAATGACTCTGTGGCTCAGTGGTTAGCACGCCAGCGCGTAAGATGGAGGTCGCGGGTTCAATTTCCGTCAAGGAACAAAAGAAAATTCTATGTTCATGGTTTATAGATGTGTATACACTATACTGAATGTAGTTTACACAATATTACATAACTAACATCAGTATAATATTGGAACGAAGTTCCTTATGGCGCGTTGCGAAAGGGGGCTAGACGGAAAAAATTAAGACTGGCACGACACTTTTTGCCACTCGAAATCACAATGTAATAACGACTATTAATAATGATACAAAAACGACCTTATCACCTTGACAATAATGTAGAATTTAGCAATTACACATTGTGACTGTTATCGGCATACGATCGGTACTTGCAATAAAATATAAATTGTTAACATTTATCTGTCCGTCTGTCAGTCTGTGTGTTTGTTCCGGCTAATCTCTGAAACGGCTAGACCGATTTTCACGAGACTTTCACTGGCATATATAGCTGATATTATAAGGTCTAGCATGTATATATATATATATATATATATATATATATATATATATATATATATATAAAATCGTTCCATCCGGGTGTCCCTTGACACCTCTCAAGTTTTTTATGTAACAAAACTTCGTAATTTACAAAAGAATAACATTTTTAAAAATTTTGTCCGTCTGTTTGCTCCGGTAATTTTACATAATAAAACATGGCTCGCATCGGCAAGCTCTTATTCATCAGGGGGGAACGAATTTTTTTTACGAATAATCAAAGTTCTTATGTTAAATGTACGATTACACCATAATATTCCACGGCTGAAATTGAACCCGAAACTGGCTCTGGAACCGCGTTAAAACTACTATACACGTATTTCTTTCTTTCCTTCTATTTCTAAATAATTGTTAATATTGCTTAGTTCACAAAAGCTTACACCTCTAAAATCCCACTAAGATTATAAATGTGAAAGTGTGTGAAAATGGATGGATGGATGTTTGTTACTCTTTCACGCAAAAACTACTGAACGGATTTCGACGAAATTTAGTATAGCAGTAGTTTAGGCTATGGATTAAAACAATCTACTACTAAAGCAATCTACTGCTACTTTTCCTATCCCGAAAAAGTACAGTGTTCCTTTGGGAAGCTGTATTTACGCGGGCGGAGCCGCGGGCAACAGCTAGTCTCTTCATAAAAGAAATCCTGGCTTACTATATTTGCCTATAAAGTATTTTCAATTTACTTCGGACGCTAAGCAACAAACCAATAAAATTATATCTAGACCTCTTCGACTACTGAGCTTCCATACAGAGATAGGTCAGATAAGGCTGGTCGATAATATTGATATCTCTCCCTTTGTACACACAAAAAAGATTTCACTAGTCACGAAATAAAGACATCAAAGTTGGCTATCAAATTGAATGATTTTGATTGATTGACATACGTTACGAAAGTTGTGATGAGAGTGTGTGAAATACCTATTTATTAAGAGAACCTACTTGACTTTTTTAAATTTTGTTTCTACTCCTCGTATAAAAAAAGAATAACGATATTTTCTTAATTATACCTAATATAGGTAGGACAATAATACTTAATTATACCTAATATAGGTAGGACAATAATACTTAATTATACCTAATATAGGTAGGACAATAATACTTAATTATACCTAATATAGGTAGGACAATAATACTTAATTATACCTAATATAGGTAGGACAATAATAATAATAATATCATTATAGTACATACGGCCTAATATATAAATATTATTTACGTAATCTGATAGGGAGTAAAGGTTCTAGAGTGGAGACCACGAACTGGAAAGCGCAGCGTAGGACGGCCTCCCTCTAGGTGGACCGATGACCTTATGAAGGTCGCGGGCCGCCGTTGGTTGCAGGTGGCCCAGGACCGTTCGTTGTGGAAATCTTTGGGGGAGGCGAAATAGTGCGATGTTCTGTATTATTTATTTATGAGTGACTTCATTAGTACCTATAAATATATAATTAGGCACACTTACAGCCTACAACAACATCTACGCCTACAGTCTTAGACTACGTCACCAAATACACCCACATATTCTACCAAGTACCAACCTACTGGGGAGGGTCCAGCCGATTTTTTTGACGTTATAACGTCTTATAAATCGATGGAGCCGGCTGCACGCACGAAAAAACATGACTCATGCGTTACCTGTTACCCGTTATCGTTACCAAGTACCAGCGTTAGCTCGCATTGCCTTTACCTCATTATTATTAATATTGTTGTTGTTGTTGTTGACGTTGTCACGTTCAACTATCGTCAGTAAACCGACTTTACAGACAACCGGTATGTTTTTTTTTAATAAACCAATCACGTAAACTGAAAAAACCTATAAAAATTAAAGTCAGTATGGGAAAATTCAATGGTCGTTTCTAGTATTTTCCCAGCAATTTTCCCAATATTTCTCACCGTTTAAAGCTATCCTGAACTTCCACCAAAATAATTCAAAGTTCTTGCGTTTTAGCGTGACATTGAAACTGCAATCCATTTTAATATAAGAAGATTAATTGCTCAGTGACCTGTGCTTCATTTCATTTTACCATATCATCATCATATCATTTAACTATTATAGTTTCGCTCTGTCCGAACGTCCGTCTGTCTGCCTGTCTGTCCGCGCTTCTAGGTTTTATAATTATAAATGGATGAAATTTTGTATAGTTACAGATTGTGTATAGATGATACATTGTATGAATATGGTGAGACATGGTATGAAGTGGGGATGAAAAATATTTTTTCATCTTAGCCCATCGTGTGGGGTATCGTTGAATAGGTCTTTTAAAATAATGGCAAGATTTCATACATGGTTTTTTTACAAAGTCAACCATTTACGAGTAATCGGCCTCCAAAGTGGTTTATAAGTTGGTCCCCCCCGCTGGCATTTCTAAAATACGAGACTTAGAAACTTGCAATTTTACATGTTGATAGATCATGCTAATTACTCTGTAGGAAAATTGTGTGTGAAAATCTGTAGGTATTTTAAACGAAGTCGGACAGTAACTTTTGATGTAATTTGAAAAAACTTTTTACCCGGATATAGTCACGGAACCCTCCTTAGACATGCCCTGACATGCTTTGATTAGGTTAGGTTATGTTATTTAACCTAACATCTTAAGGCTTCAATAACCAATCTATCAATAACTATTTGCTAAAAACGTCGTCATTCAATCATTTGCCGGTTTTTTGCGATACAAATTTGACGTTTTTAACAAATACGAGGGCTGCACTAAAAGTATCGGGAATGGAATATTTCCACTGTTCCTGTCATATTAAAATCTTTTTAATTTAAAACTCCTTGGTTTTAAAAATCGAATACCGTTTATTTATTTAAAAAAAGATTCTCGGTCTTGTCACAAGGTCTTGTCAAACTTGTTTAGTCGTTGAAAAAATGGAATTGACTCGAGAAAATTCTAGAGCGATGATTTATTATGACTTTCGAAGTGGTTTAACACTAAAACAGTGTGTTGACCGGATGATTTCTGCATTTGGTGATGAAGCACCATCCAAAACCACAATTTATCGCTGGTTTGCTGAATTTCAACGTGGACGTGTCAAGCTCAGTGATGATCCCCGTCAAGGTCGTCCAAAAATTGCAGTCACCCAAGAAAACGTTGATGCTGTGCGTAAGCTGATTGAGGAAGATCGACATGTGACATACCGCGAAATTCAGGCAACTTTAGACATTGGCATGAGTCAAATACAAATAATCTTGCATGAACAATTAGGTGTAAAAAAGTTGTTTTCCCGATGGATACCGCATTTGCTCTGTGAAGAGCAAAAAGCGACTCGCGTTACTTGGTGCGTCAGAACTCTCGAAAGATTCCACGCAGGATCCTCAAATGCTGTATACAACATCGTATCAGGTGACGAATCCTGGATATACGCGTACGAACCCGAAACAAAAAACCACTCACGAGTTTGGGTGTTCGAAAATGAGTTAAAGCCAACAAAAATTGTTCGTTCACGGAGTGTTGCAAAAAAAATGGTGGCCACGTTTGTCTCCAAAACCGGCCATGTTGCGACTATTCCTCTTGAGGGACAAAGAACGGTTAATGGAGAATGGTATGCTAACATTAATTTGCCACAGGTCGTTTCTGAACTCCGTAAAGAGAACTGCAACCGCCGCATCATCCTCCATCACGACAATGCGTGTTCTCACACCGCGCACAGAACAAAAGAGTTTTTAGAGCAAGAAATCATAGAATTATTAGACCATCCGCCGTACAGCCCCGACCTAAGCCCTAATGATTTCTATACTTTCCCTAAAATAAAGAATAAATTGCGTGGTCAGAGATTTTCATCACCCGAAGAAGCTGTGGACGCCTACAAAACGGCCATTTTGGAGACCCCAACTTCCGAATGGAATGGTTGCTTCAATGATTGGTTCCATCGTATGGAAAAATGTGTCAAATTTCGCGGAGAATACTTCGAAAAGCAATAAATACATTTGTAAATAGTAATGTTGTGTCACTTCCTTGATTCCCGAAATGTTCAGTGCCGCCCTCGTAGTTATTGATAGATTGGTTATTGAAACCGGCCGTTAGAGAAAACTTGTAGATGTTAGATGTTGTACTAAATCCAAACGTCGGTATTAAGGTTAATTTTTAAACTGCACTTATAGTAATAACATTAGCTAAGATTAGATTAAAACCATAATTTATCAATTCTATTTTAGGCGGATCGCTGTTTATTATTAAAACCCAATTCCACGCGAGCGAAGCCGCGGGCATAAGCGAGTTATTAATCATATTATCAACTCGTTTATCATTTGTTATAAATCTGTAGCGTAATTTCGAATATACTCACATGGCCGAAATAGCTCAGTTGGGAGAGCGTTAGACTGAAGATCTAAAGGTCCCTGGTTCGATCCCTGGTTTCGGCAACTCTTTTTGTTCATTTCAACTTTATTAAATTTAAGTTATCATTATTTTCGACGTTATGTATAAAGAACGATAGTTTTTTTTGCCAATTAGGGTCAGCTCACAACGAAATGAGACGATACGCGACACGGCGCTGCATTTTTAAAATAGTTATATAAAATTGAATTTATTCAGTAGGTACCTAAACAAGAACATACACGTTTCATTGCAAGAGTAGCACCGCACTATGCAGAGCGGTGCAGTTTGACATTCAAACTCGATCGACGAATATTGTATACTACCGAGAACACTACACTAGCCTTTGCCCGCAGCTTCGCCCGCGTAGGAGAGTGTTCGTGGCATAAAACTTCTTAGCTAATATGCCTGCAATATTAGCAATAGCGCAGAGTAACAATATATAAGTACTTTGTAATAATTTTTCACACGTACTTTTTAATTTTAAGATACGAGGGCGGGTCAATAAGTCCGTGACTTTTGGAATAAAACACAGATTTTTTGATAAATAAATCATTTTATTTTTCAACGTAGTCCCCCTTGAGCTCTATACACTTTGTCCAAGGCTTCTCCAATTTTTTTATCCCTTCCAAAAAATATGATTTGTCGAGGTCCTCAAAATAGGCCTTTGTTTGCGACATGACTTCATCATTGGAGTCAAATCTTTTTCCACCGAGCCATTTTTTCAGGTTTGGGAACAAGAAGTAGTCACTCGGAGCCAAATCTGGAGAATAGGGTGGATGTGGGAGCAATTCATAGCCCAATTCATGGATTTTTGCCATGGCAACTGCACATGTGTGCACCCTTGCATTGTCTTGGTGAAAAAGAACTTTTTTCTTGGCCAAATGAGGTCGGTTTTTTTTCAAATCCTCATTGAAGCGGTCCAATAAGTTGGCATAATATTCCCCATTAATTGTTCTTCCCTTTTGAAGATAGTCAATGTGGATTATCCCACGTGCATCCCAAAAAACAGTCGCCATAACTTTATTGGCTGACAAACCCACCTTGGCCTTCTTTGGCGCCGATTCACCCTTAGAAACCCACTGTTTTGACTGTTGTTTGGTCTCTGGTGTGTTGTGATGGATCCATGTTTCGTCCACGGTTACAAAACGGCGCAAAAACTCCTCCATATTGTGATTAAACAACGCCAAACCTTCCTGTGAAGTTGTTACACGATTGCGTTTGTGGTCGACTTGCGGAAAGCTTTCTCATGCCCAAGTGATCATTCAAAATTGAAACCACTGAGCCATGCGAGATGCCTATGGCTTCCACAATCTCTTGCACTTTCAATCTTCGGTCGGCCAACACCATATCGTGAATTTTTTCGATTGTTTCGGGTGTAGAGACCTCAACTGGGCGTCCAGGACGTTCGGCATCTTCAGTGCTTGTACGGCCACAACGAAATTCAGTAAACCACTTTTTTACCATTGAAATCGATGGTGCAGAGTGCCCATAGTATTTATCAAGCTTAGCCTTGGTCTCGGTAATGGTTTTTTTTCGCAAAAAATAATGCTTAATAAGCACACGAAATTCACTTTTTTCCATTGTTTCTTTAAGTTACTGGATAGTCTGATAAAGATAGCTGTAAAACACAAACTAACTGACGCAGCAAGTTCAAATTTTGATAGGAGACAACTGACAGATGCCTGTTGACAGGAGTAGTGTTGCTTTTTCAGTAAGGAGGTTAGAAATTCAAAAAGTCACGGACTTATTGACCCGCCTTAGTATCTCCTCGATATGGTCTCCTACATAAGGATAATTAAATTGTATCCGTCTAAATAGCTTCATGAAAATACCACGGTATTTCTGATCATATTTTTAAACTTAGAATGGGCAAAGTATCTTATTATTAAAAGATAGACATATCTATGCCATCGCGGACTTTTTTGTAGACTTATAAAAGAGAAACAATCCCGACATACATTGTTTTGTTATTTATCTCCAACGGGTTAGGTTAGGCAGCGTTTTCGATAAATGTTCCCAGACGGCTTGATTTTCGCCGACACCTTCAACAATTATCGTCATAAATCAAACAATTTCCACAAAACGTTAACAAATTATTATATAAGACCTAAACCTTCCTAAGGAACCACTCGGTCGGTAAGTGTAAACGGAATGAAAATCCTTTCAGTAGTTTTTGAGATTATCGCGAACATACAGACAGACAGACTCGGCGGGGCACTTAAGTATCTTATGTTCGTCTCCTAGTTCTAAGCTACCTCCTCACCAATTTTCAGCTAAATCGGTTCGGCCGTTCTTGAGTTATAAATATTGTAACTAACACGACTTTCTTTTATATATATATATAGATATTGATGTACGAATAATAATATATATATCGACGAATAACTTTTCTGTAATTGTATGTAATTAGATAGAATTAAGTTTCTAATATAAGCCATAATTAATACGCGGAGCAAAACTTGGTACTTCGTTTTACGAAAATTATGAGAACGGAAGAGTATGAATTTTGACAGTTAAATATATATATATATGAAGTAAGAGTGAGCTGCACTAATATTTTTTTTAAATAATGATTAAAAATACATTAAATTAATAAAAGCGTTACTTTTCAGCTCTATTGTATCAACAATAGAGCTGAAAATCGAAGTGTCAAGTGTCAAATTTGACAGCTCTATACGATTTTCAGCTCTATTATAGTAGCGCACAGTCTTTTTACAGTGCAGTTTTTTTCTGTCGCGATCACAAAAAGCGCGCGTGGGAACGTAGCCTAAGAGGCAAAATAACCCTAATAAAGTTCAGAATTATGGTCAAACTTCGACCAAAAGGCGACCACTCGTGAACCTTATCTTTAAACGACATAATCTTGTATATTATATAAAATCGGAATCCCGAAAACGGCTGTAATAGCTGTAAATATTTCCATGAAATTTAGTTTGCAGGAAGTATTGGGGGAGAATAATCGATCTATCTATGTCTTATTACTGGGAAACTGCGCATTTTTAATTTATATATTATGACTTTTCTTTCGTCGTGCAACAAAAGATCAATAATTTCGACTTCATAAATGTCAGTCCGACTGGCAGAATAACATGCTGATGTATAATTATTGCTTTGTTCGAAAATTGGGAATGAGGAGGGCTCGAATCCCGGTCAGACAAATATTTTAGTCATTTTTTTCATTATTTTAAATCTACTAGAACGTGCTAGAACTCCAAGCGAAGCTTAGTTACTCAGGTACTTAAAATAAAAATCCTACTTGGCGTGTATCTACGATAACCAGGTAGCTAATTCTAGTAATAAAATCTATAAAGTAACGTTTTATCTTTTGGCACAGTGAAATTGGCTCAAATACAAAAGATAAGAAAGCTTGGAAAAACCTTAAGCGCTTGTTTAGATGTCCAACTATAAATTTACTACGGAGCATTTGAGAATTGCTAGACCATAAAGGAGTTGAGCAAAAAATACACTTTATAACAGTGATGTTGGTATACTAAAGGTTTAGAGCTTGGCTCTCAACTCGGAGGTCGTGGGTTCGTTTCCCACTTTGGAACAACAAAAAATGTTTCCACGTTTGGTTAGGACAATGCAGGCCGATCCATGCGTCGGATGGGCATGCAAGGAGTTGGTCCTGCGCCTGATCACTCGCCAGTCGTGTCGGTCTTCCGTCCCACTGGGTTACGAAAGTAAAGGAAGAGAGAGTGCTCTTGTGTACTGCGCACACACCAAAAAAATAACTCCTGCGTAGCTACGCAGCTGGCCTGGTTTCAATGAAACCGGACACCGTCACCAAAATCGGTGTGGGGAGCTATTACTGTGGCCACAGTAAGGAGAATCGTAGTAGAGAATAATAGGCTAGAACGACAGAACTTTTTTATAGAGTACTTATGCTCTTAAATATTAGTAAGTTCTCAGAGCAAACCGATCGAGAGTAGAGAAATAGTTAAATTTTAGACGAATTTCAAAATATAATTATTTAGAAAATAAGATTTATTTCATACATTCAATTTTTATAGTGCTAACAGACGCTCGAATTTGGTCCGCGGACCATATCCGCGAACCGAATCCGATGTCGCTACACACGCACGAATTTGGTCCGGCAGACCGATTTGAAAACTCGACACCCGTGTGTTCGATTTTCAGCTCTATTGTATTAGCACAGATTTCTATTTACAGTGCTGTATTTCGACGACGACGATGATTCCCGCAATCCATTGAAAAAGTGCAGTGATACCAAGTCTCAAAAATATTTCTCCCCAAACTTAACCCTTAATTCAACCCTGATTAGTTATACTATTTACAGGTGTAAGAAGCTAGAAAAGAAGGTTATGTACGAGGGCTTTACTAAAAGTATCGGGAATGGAATATTTCCACTGTTCCTGTCATATTAAAATCTTTTTAATTTAAAACTCCTTGGTTTTAAAAATCGAATACCGTTTATTCATTTAAAAAAAGATTCTCGGTCTTGTCACAAGGTCTTGTCAAACTTGTTTAGTCGTTAAGAAAATGGAATTGACTCGAGAAAATTCAAGAGCGATGATTTATTATGACTTTCGAAGTGGTTTAACACAAAAACAGTGTGTTGACCGGATGATTTCTGCATTTGGTGATGAATCCCCATCCAAAACCACAATTTATCGCTGGTTTGCTGAATTTTAACGTGGACGTGTCAAGCTCAGTGATGATCCCCGTCAAGGTCGTCCAAAAACTGCAGTCACCCAAGAAAACGT
The DNA here is from genome assembly GCA_963565745.1 of Phengaris arion. Classification (NCBI taxonomy): domain Eukaryota; kingdom Metazoa; phylum Arthropoda; class Insecta; order Lepidoptera; family Lycaenidae; genus Phengaris; species Phengaris arion. The sequence continues at coordinate 15,961,479 of OY751449.1, read as the reverse complement.
TGATGCTGTGCGTAAGCTGATTGAGGAAGATCGACATGTGACATACCGCGAAATTCAGGCAACTTTAGACATTGGCATGAGTCAAATACAAATAATCTTGCATGAACAATTAGGTGTAAAAATGTTGTTTTCCCGATGGATACCGCATTTGCTCTGTGAAGAGCAAAAAGTGGCTCGCGTTACTTGGTGCGTCAGAACTCTCGAAAGATTCCACGCAGGATCCTCAAATGCTGTATACAACATCGTATCAGGTGACGAATTCTGGATATATGCGTACGAACCCGAAACAAAAAACCAGTCACGAGTTTGGGTGTTCGAAAATGAGTTAAAGCCAACAAAAATTGTTCGTTCACGGAGTGTTGCAAAAAAAATGGTGGCCACGTTTGTCTCCAAAACCGGCCATGTTGCGAATATTCCTCTAGAGGGACAAAGAACGGTTAATGCAGAATGGTATGCTAACATTTGTTTGCCACAGGTCGTTTCTGAACTCCGTAAAGAGAACTGCAACCGCCGCATCATCCTCTACCACGACAATGCGAGTTCTCACACCGCGCATAGAACAAAAGAGTTTTTAGAGCAAGAAATCATAGAATTATTAGACCATCCGCCGTAGAGGCCCGACCTAAGCCCTAATGATTTCAATACTTTCCCTAAAATAAAGAATAAATTGCGTGGTCAGAGATTTTCATCACCTGAAGAAGCTGTGGACGCCTACAAAACGGCCATTTTGGAGACCCCAACTTCCGAATGGAATGGTTGCTTCAATGATTGGTTCCATAGTATGGAAAAATGTGTCAAATTTCGCGGAGAATACTTCGAAAAGCAATAAATACATTTGTAAATAGTAATGTTGTGTCACTTCCTTGATTCCCGAAATTTTCAGTGCCGCCCTCGTATTTAGCATGTTAGTTTTATGTCATTTACATTACGCGTAAATGAAAGAAATTTTCATACCCCGGGCTATATACACATATAAAAATTGATTCTTATGTTGAAAACTCTAAAAATCCTGCCTTTTAGTTAGCCCCCGTAGATTTTTTTCCCTAATTTTGGGGAAAAATCCCTAAATCAGCAACACTAAGATCGTTGTCCGGCCCAAACGCCCGACTACTCTACGCACGTATGTATTTGGTACGGAGCAAACCATATCCGATGCGAAACGCGGCGGACTCAATTAATAATCATTAAGTTCGCCGGAATACTCTACACACGGTCGGATTTGATACGGAGCGTGGTCCGCTCCGTAACGAATCCGAACGTGTGTTACCACTTTTACTTTGAAAGTCGGTTTTCGTTTGAAAATAATTAGATACTTATATCTAATTACTAAACTACACATACAATTTAATATGTTACTAGCATTTGCCCGCGGCTTAGCCCGCGTGAAATTGGGGTTTAGACGTTATTCTTATAATAATTTTAAACTTTCATCCCTTATTTTACTCTCTTAAGAATTAAATATTACAAATCGCTGAAATGAGTTACTCATTAATTTTCCGTACTCAATTCACACGAAACTTCAGGCAAGGAACAAAATGTTTCATACAATATTTTATCCCCTTCTTTTGAATTTCGAAAAATCCTTCCTTAGTGGATGCCTACGTCATATGAGAAATACGCGTGCAAAATTTCGGTTTTTTAGCCTTAAGGATTAGATTAGGCCTGTATGTTGATACATCAGTCTGTCAGTCAGTCAGCTTTGCCTTCTATATATATTACATAGAAGACTTTACGTTTCTCAAGTACTAAGTACTAAAACCTCAATATTTCTGAACATATAATAAACTAAATAATTTACATGTAGTCGTCTCCTGTTGAATGGTATTAACTCTTCGGCATAAATAGGCCGGCTCGACCAGGTAAATACCACGTCCTCACAGAAAACAGGCGTGAAATAACGCCTGGGTTGTGTTCCGCCGAGTGAGTGAGGTAACCGGAGGCCCAAGGGGGGTTGGGGATTTTAAGGACTGGGAACGCAAGTCGCACCACCAGAGGAGTTACAAGTGTTACTCTTCTGGTGTTGCGAGTGTCAATGGGCGGCGGTAATCGCTTACCATCAGGCGATCCGTCTGCTCGTTTCCTGGTTCATAAAACTCCCGATCCCTATTGTTCTGTGTTCTTGAACTCGATCTTAGTACTAGTTGTTAGTACCTACGTATAATACCTAGTATGTAATTTCTACATTCCAGCATAGTATATAGGAATACTTTACTAATAAACAACTGTCACTTAAATATCAACTCTATTTAATTCGTATTTAGATATAAAATCGAGCGAGGGCAGTTGAACAAAATGTCAAAGTTAGGATTACGTAGGCGTCATTTGGCACAAGTCACGTCCGGAACTGCATTTCAATGGTAAATTTTAAAATACTTATTGTTGTGTTTCCATGAATTTCACTTGAAAAACATGTTTTAAATTTCAATTGGTTTTAGTACGTTCAATTTTTTATGGATAGTCCAAGTTTGTAGCATATTTATTTTTATTTATTTATTTCTTCATACACTTTCTGCACTTCTTTCAATTTTGTACTGTTTCTATAGTCACCAGAACGTCGATAACGTAGGTATAGTATTATATATATTATTTACTTTAGTATTACATTACATTCAATATTCAATGATTAAATTTACTGTAACTGACACTTTTAATCACATCTACTTATTGTAATAAGATTTTTTGATTTAAAACCTAGATTAAAATCGGTTCACCTGTGTGGGAGGTACGATGCCACGGACACAAACACGCATACACACAGACAGACACGTCAAACTTATAACACCCCTCTGTTATCGTCGGGGGTTAAAAATACCCTGTGATTTTAAAAGACGCGCTTACGCTTGTAAATTAAATGGGAGATTTATGTGTATTTCAGCTTAGCATACGTTAGGTATAGGGCTTCACGTAATGCCTTGACAATAAGTCTTATTTTATAACTAGGAAAATTAAATAGGCTTAGAGTTAACGTGTTCTTAGTGTTTCAGGTTAGTATTTAATAAAGGTTTAACGTATAGGTTATAATTTTCCACCGAATGTAGAATACATTTTTCTTTAGAATTCAATTTTCTTTTCAAAATTGTAAAGAATGAAGTAAAAGTTGTCAAGTAGTAAATGGTAGGTATGTTCCCTGTATCTGAAGTAAATCTACACTGTTTTGACATATTAATATGTAATTAGGTACTTCACCAGCATAGTTGATTACATAAAGGTTAACGGCCTTTCGTCACCCAGTTTATGTAACCTGGAACAAACACCAGTGTTTCGCCACCTAAATAGCTACCGATTGGTCCCCCGACAGGTAACTATCAGCTATGGGCAGCTACCTAGTATTAATGTATTTTGGTACTGCCCATTCGTCACCTGGTACCAAAGTATATTAAAACTAAGTTGATTTATAATCGTCATAGTTATTATACATTGAAACTATCACTGCTGCTGACGTCATTCGGCAATCCTAGTAAAAAAAAAAACTATTTGAATGATATTGACTTTTATTGACTTGACGTAAGAAATATTGCGTGTATCTTCCTGTGTAGTGAATATAGTTCAATTTTGAATAGCTATCATAAAAATGCAGCGCCTCTTCGCGTCTAGTCACGGTGTGAACTGACCCTTAGCGGTTAAATTGTCGGTAGGTGCATTAATGCCCGGTTTCTGAAGATTTCAAATAAACTCTTCGAAAGTATTCTTTCAAATACGAGTTATGGAATCGATAACCATTAACCGGACCTCATTGGTTAGTCAAAGTTAAACTTAGTTTAATATTGTATATGTTTGTTTAAAAACAAGTTAGCGAACCAATAGCAATAATGATGATTAGATAGAAACTAACAACAAATTCACTTTAGAAACCGGGCATAACTCGGAGTGCGCGGAATCGGACTCGAATCACATAACCCTCCGCATTCGGGTAAAAACTCAATTATTCATTACTTGAACACCATCGCTTACCTACCATCAGGCGATCCGACTGCTCGTGTCCTCGTTCATTTCATAAAATAATAAGTAGTGTTTATTCACCTACAATGTCTAGTTATAGGTACCTATTATTCGTAGGGCGGGCGCCTGATGGTAAGCGATTATCAAATCGCTTACCATCAGGTGATACGACTGCTCGTTTCTTCGTTCATTTCATAAAGAATGTGGAAGCAGTAATATGTAGCACCTGGGAGGCCGAGCTTTGCTCGGTGTTTTAGTAGAACGGTATAATAATTAAAAGTAAAAAGACGTGTGGCACTCGGGGACTGCCGCGGTAAAGCTATTGCATAGCATTATCGCACGCACACAACGCCGTGTCGAAGACTGCCGAACTGAAACGACGTTAGACGATGCACGGCCTTCAAGCCACACCTCCGTGCCCGTCGGAGTGGGGAGCGTGAGGTTTTTTTGTTACGGAATTTCTGGATTCGGTCCCCGCGCTCAAGGTCCGCGATAGAAGCTATGCAATAGCTTAAAAAAATATATAAAAGAAAAAGAAATAATTTCACATTCCGAATTTCCAAACAATGCAAAAATATAACAGTTAACGAACCGGCGGTTCTAATGTTTGAGGTGACGAATCGGCGGGGGTTCCATAAATTGGGTGACGAACGGAGACCATTGATTTAATATACTCTGTATATAAGATCGTTGATGGTAACCCTAACATAATAATATGGAGCTGAGTCAACAGTCTATGTAAATATTTGGCATTGGCGTTGACAATCCACCTTCAAATTGATGATCATCACACAACCAATTTGCCTGCGAGTGACATACATGAATCTATGGCCCTACTACCATGATAAATATGCAAGTTTGTGAGTATGGACGGATGGACTTTCACGCAAAAACTACTTAACGGATTTTCATAAAATTCGACATGTTTGTAGTTTAAGCTCTGGATTAACGCATAGGCTACTTTATATCCCGAAAAAGTACAGTTTTCTAATGGGATACTGTATTTACAAGGGCGGAGTCGCGGGCAAAAGCTAGTAAAAGCAGTAGTTTTATATAGAAATAGCTTATGCGCGCGGCTAAATAAAGTGCCCCACGGGAACAATGTACTTTACTGGGACAAAAAGTAGCCTATGTTTTAATCCAGAGTCTAAACTACTACCGTACCATATTTCTACCGTATTTCGTCAAAATCTGTTATGTACAACCATTCATCGACATACATCCATCCTCACAAACTTTCACATTTATAATAGTAGTAAGATTATTAACACGGATCAGAATAATATGTTTTAGCTATAAAAACCATCCCTGACGTTCCTATATGGTATAAACCGACGATGTGCTCCGTATAAAACGGCAAAAAACACTTTTGTTGTATGGGAGGCCCGCTCAAATATTTATACTATTCTGCTTTAGTAATTGTCGTGTGCAAGTGTCGTGTCGTGAAATAACAAGTTTGTTGTATGGGAGAAACATTAATGTAACAAATAATCATCCTTTTTTAACAATTCGTTGTTACAGCGGCAACAGAAATACATCATCTGTGAAATTTCAACTGTCCAGCTATCGCGGTTCATGAGATACAGCCTCGTGACAGAGCCTGGACAGACGGACAGAATACGCACAGACAGCGGAGTAGTCTAGTTCGGTACGGAACCCTAAAACTGACTGGCAGAGCAGCATATACAGGATTATAGCCTATAGGTAAAGTCGATGTTGATCCTTTAAATTTTAAGGGGTTTTAGTTCCCATTATTTTCAATATTTTCTTCAATGAAACCCATTTTGCAAAATTAATATTTTACGAGATTTATTTATTAATTTATCTATTAAATCGTGGAACAAACATATGTGTTAAACAACAATGCCAAAAACATTACCCTTCCTTTTAGCTTCGCCGTAGTCGGGTAAAAAGACTTCAACGTCGAGCTAACGATATTCTCTTTAATAATGACACGAAAAAGTGTATTTGCATAAAATTGTATCTAGTTTCCAAACTTTCTAGCTTGTTAGCACAGGAAAACTGTTAGTGTGAAAAATATGAGCTCCTGATATTTTGCTTCCAGCGGAACTTTTTGGTAACAAAACTTGTGGCTATTGGAAATATACCTATCGGATATATTTTATGCTTATAAAAACTTATTCTACTTTTTATGTCAAAAGGCTGGGACTATATTATGATCCGGAATCCGGCGGGCCCGGAAAAATTCAGAGCACTGCAAATAGAACTCTACGCTAATACAATAGAGTTGAAAATCGAATAGTCGAACTGTCATCTATGATATTGACATTTGACTCGATACTTGTATAATCGATTTTCAGCTCTATTGTATTGCAGAGTTCTATTTACGGATTTCGGACAGTAATTATAATCTCAGCCTTAGACTGGCAAACCAGTAGACGGATTGCTTGATGGTTAGCGATTACTGCTGCCCATAGCGCGTGTAACCAGACCAATTAGAGCCACAATCCTGAATCGCGCTATCGATGTTTTCACAGTTCGGCTGAATATAATTTACAACATCTGAAAACTACTACTGTGGGGTTCGGACCGACCGAGCATATCACCCGCTCGGTCGGAGATCTCCAATAGTGTCTTCCATTTATTCGGAAAAGCGTTACTTACATCGGTTTTCTGTGAGGTAATGCATATACGAAGTTGCGGTGAGTACACAGAAAAGTAATATAAAACTTAATAATGTTCTATTCCAAAAGTAATCTAAAGATTTTCCCACAAAAAACATACTATAATTGTGTAAATGTACATATTAACGTGATATGTACAATTATACAATTAATCTAAAACCTAATGACTGGATTTGCCTAATTTATATTACCCTTACCTTGTGTCAATTTAAGTTCGAAGTTCGATTTGCAGTTAGTCACTTAGTGCCAATGTTGGTGGGCACTAATCCTACGAGTTAAGACTTAACTTGTGACGGTGATTGGAACGAATTAAACTTTGGAGATATTGACCGTTGGTGTGAGTCCAGATTAAGAGTCAAATGTGTGCTACATACATCATCATCACCGATCACTAACTTCCCCGTTGTTTTTGCTCGTATGGTGTGGTACTGTGCGATGGCAGTATATACAATATACATAATTATATTGGAAGATAAAACTTACTAATACAATGTTGTTCGTTTCAATAATATTGCTTTTTTTTATATTATCTTGACATTTTTCAAAACTATCATCCTGCGATCGCAACCAGAGGATCAGGTTCTCTGGCCACGCCCATAGGTCGCGCGACAAAGTCGCGGAATTTGTATAGTGCTCCATATAAATTCATATTAGATCCGGAAGTCCGGAGACGTGTCAAGTCAAATGTCAATGTAAAATCTGACAACTTGAGACTCATGTGTGCTAATAAGCGCAGAGTTCTAATTTTTGGTACTGCTCTAATTTTCACCGGCCTTACGAATTCCTGACAGTATAATCCCGGCCTTAAGCACAGGATCGTGCGACGCCCGCTCGGTCACGGGTAGCGGTAGCGAGTCGCGCGTCGCGCATAGATCGGTAGTAGCCTACCGATCTATGCGTGACCTTTAGACGTTACGTGAATCGCCTACCTACTTATTTGTCTATCATTTAGTAGTTTAGGCGCTACGGTGGAACGTACATACATATATTGGCAAAATCATTACCCTTCCTCTTGCCTTCGATGTAGTCGCTAGTAGGGTGAAAATACCTCAGCAATACGTTAAAGAATTTTCAGTTAAATTGGCGTAACAATCAATCCAACATGGGCTTTTATATTTGTTCAACAATAAAAATGCTACAACGTTTCCTGCAAGAAAAGTTTTGAAATTAAAAAGTTGGGCCACATTAATCGTATTTCCCGTAATTTCTCCCGCATAAAGTTTGATGAATTATTCTGGATATTAACTTCCTTTTATTCATTTATGATTGGTTTTATTCAAACCCTCAATGTTATAATTTCTTTAATGATCACATTGGGTATTTGCCTACATATTATGTTAACATTAAGTTTATACTGTCAATACATTCAGTAATAATGAGGTAACTTGATAAAAGTAAAAATATTTTTTTTTTGTTTTATTTAGGAACAAACAGTTACTTAATACAAAATATTTTTAATAAAGTAATACGAGTACATAATTAAGAAACGTAAACCTGGACTTCCATAGAAAGAAGTAATAAATATATAAAACTTAAAGCTACAACACATGCATTCGGATCAGCATAATTAGTTTACTTACATCAAATACAAAAAGATTTACTACGGTAAGCATAAAAACATAAACGCCCAAACTTTGCAGATATCAGAAGTTTTACATTTCGTAGCAAGATACAAGCGTGTGACGTGACCTGCTTGTGCGACTTTTGTATGGGGCCTTTTGACTCGCAAGACTCAATGAAACTGTGGGAGGAGTTGATGCCCCAAAGGGAGATCTCTGCCCAAGGGAGATGGTATGCTCGGTCAGGCCGAAGCCCACTTGTAGAAGGAGACTCTTCTCGCACGCCGGGCCCCTGAAAAGGGCCTTGGGCGCATTGAGTCAGTTTTAGGGAAGACCCCCCGCGGCAGAACGCGGGGGAAACCCGTGGGGGAGCAAAGTTCACAAGGGGAGTGACGATTGCCAGCCAGGCACGACCAGGACCGGCGGTCGGCTCCAAACGGCGCGTGAGGGTCCCGACCTGGAGGCCGAGAAACGTGTATGGGTCCACTCCCTCACGCGCTACGTTTACCGGACCGTGAAAACAAGCGACCTGGGATAAGAGGGGGGGGGGGGAAGGGTATTCCCGGGCCCCAGACTTTTGATGTTGGGGGGGAAATAGGCTACCACGGGGCTGACGTGTTGGGCAATAGGGCTGCCCCACGTCATACTCCAGGCGCCACTGAAAGTAGGTAATTGCGCCGGTTTTTATAACCGACGCGGGGGTAGGGTAAGGGGGGCAACGATCAGCGGTGCTAGTCGGGGGGCGCTTGGGTGCGTCTCGGCAGCGTGGCTCCGGGATGCTCCCTGCGTCTGGTGTCAGCAGGGCGGGTGCCGTTTGGCGAGCGGGCATGCCACGGCAGGGGGTCGGTGTTTTGACCGGGCACGTGGCTCTCTGGCAATCACAGTCGGCTCCTCTGATAGGAGCTTCTGGATGCCGGAGATATCTGGGCGCGGGTCCGGGCTAGGGCCGGGGGAGCCAGATTTGGGTGAGAGCGGCTATTATGGGGGTGCCTTTTACGAGGGCCTGCATGATGGTCGAAAAAACTTCATCCCCGTCCATAAGCTTCTGGACGCAGCTCACGGTCAGGGAGAGGAGAGACTGCAGAAGCTCTGCAGTCGATGCGGGGGCCTCGCTTTGCACCGATTCTTGGGGCGGCGGAGCGAGTACCGGAGGCTGTGAATGCGGAGCGGCCGCATGGTTTGCGGGCTCCGAGGCGGAGGCTATTTCCACGGCTGTGGTGGCCGCGGAGGTGTCAGTAGGTCGCTGCGGGTGGCGCTGTGAGCGCCGAGTGGCCCGCGTGGGGTCCGGCTGCGGTGGAGCGAGCTTGGGAGGCTCTAGCTCCAGCTGGGTGCTATCTGGAATAGAGGCGCCGTCACATGGGGAAGCCACAGGGGATGTGGCATCTTTCCTCCTGGAGCTCGGCTTCTTTTTCCTCCTGGAAGGCTGCGCGGGGGAGTCGGGACCCGAGAGGGAGACATACCTGGGGGTATGGTCGTTCGCTTACGCCATCAGTGATGTAGAAGTCGGCGGAGGAGGAGGGGCTTCTTGCTCTGGAGGAGGCGAGTAGGTAGGTACGTAGGGGGGGGGAATGGCGGGTGTTAACAGCTCGCGCTTTCCGTGCGGCCCTACAAAACACTGGGCATTGTCTGCTGTTTGCACCCCTGCAATTAACGCAGATAGCCGTCTCGGAGGGTGGGCGGACATTGCCGCACGTAGTGTTCCTGGGTACACCGGACACAGGCTGACTTCCGGTGGCAGTTGTGGCTCGAGTGCCTGAACTGGTGGCATCGGTGGAACTGGGCCGGGCCAACACGGCCCCGCCAGGCTTCGATGCTGACTCCCGGCATATTCAGAAGCTCACTAACCTTGTATATGCCGGGTACGACGTCTGAGGCCCTAACGATGAGGGCGAAGAATATACAGGCGCCGGGATCAGACCTCACCTGGATCAGGGAGACGTGCTCCGCCACGAATCCCAGTTCGGCGAGACCGGCCCTGATCTCTACGGTGTCTGTAGAGGAAGGTAGGCCCCTGATACCTACCTTGATTGTCCGTTCCTGTGGCAGCGAGTAGGAGAACCAGGAGGCTTGTCCTTGCTTCTCCAGGTCCGTTAGGTAGCGCTTGACGACCCTGTATTATATAGACGTTATATTTGGCATTAGGTATGTGCCCCAATTTGTCGCGAAGACGGCGGAAATGACGCACCCAGTCGTCGATTCGCTCGGCGACCAGGGTGGGTAGCGAGAGGCAGTAGAGGGTGACGGCGTCTTACTTACCGACGACGCCGGTGAGGGGGGGCTGTGGTTGCCTACGTGTGGGCGGCTGGAAGCACTCACCTCGGCGTATGACAGCTGACGGCCGGAATACCTGGCCGACCGTGGTGTAAAATTTATAAGTGGTGGCGGAAAAGTAGGCGCGCGGTAACGGTACCCGTGCGGCGCGCTTGAGCGAGTATCTGTGACTGCACTAGGTGCGGCTCGGCGGTTGTTGCACGGCTGTGGGGCCGGCGAAGCGTCAGGCGAGCGCGGAGAGCTCGCGGTGGGCTGGTGTGGACCGCGCGGTGGTGTCGCGACTGGGTAGCCGGCGAGGGGCGGGCTGTGTCCGCGGAGGTACGGGGTGCGTCCCCTTGTTGGACGTTGTAGCGTCCAGGATGAGCGGCAGGCTCGCGAGGGTCGCCAGCGTGCGCAGTACGGCGCGAGACGCGCGTAGGGTTGGCCGAACCCTGATCGGCTGTGCGGGGCGGGGGCCCAGACTCGTCGCAAGCCGCCGTTGGGAGGCATTGGGGCGGGGGGGTACCAGTACACCCCCGCGAGAATGCCGAAGGCGACCCGAGGCGGGCGGTGTCCTGCCCGCACAAGCTAGGTTCGGAGAGCGGGCGGTGGTGCGTGCGTTCCTGGGTCGAGCGTGAGCTGGACCTCGATGAGGCCGGGCTGTACGACGACACGGAGTCCGCACGGGAATAGGTTAGGTGATCGCGGCTTAGCCCCGGGTCATGGTCTGACATGGTTACGTAATAAACATAACACACAAGTGTACGTATCACTAACACAAAAGGTACTCACACTTTACGTGGACGGACGATACACTAAGTGTACATACACGGAGACGGTACACACACTTAGGGGGCTGTCTTCTCGTGACCCAACGCTGAGCCGAAACTCAACGGGAGGCCAAGAGCAGGGCAACTCCCCAGCAAGGCGCAAATCCACAACCTATTCAAATGAATAACGTGTGAATTTACGATCGCTATCAGGAGTCTTTAGCTGGACTAGAAGCGGGTCGGCACGTAGTGGGGCGTAGGCAGGGCTACGACGTAGCGAATACGGAGCAACGGCTCGACGTATTACGCTACGGAGTAACTGGGAACGCGCGCGCACTAACGGAGACAGGACGATCCGCCCACTTGTAGTCATTTCAGGTGTTGTAAATATACCGCCGGTCTTAGAAAACTTCGGTAGCGGGATTCAGGATTGTGGCGCTAATTGGTCCGCCACATCCCAGCCCCCCCGAAGACCAGAGGTCGAAATCTTCGATGCGTCTTACGCTTGTGTCGCCATGTAACAGTGGAGAGTCCCAGTGAGCCGTAACTGTGCCACCATGCTGGGCCGATGCTACATGCTGACCAGGAGAGGTGTTTCGTGCTCTGCTTGCTAACCGATCGATGTAGCTACGTGTGCTGATCAGGAGAGATGCTTCGTGCTCTGCTTGCTGACCGGTTCGTGTAGTGTCCATTGAAGCCGATGAGGATTCGACCAGGCCGCGGTGCGTCGAATCTGGTGGTCGAGGTACTCAATGAGGCTGAGTTTGGCTGGCGTGGTGCGGAGGGGTGGGAGAGGGGTGATGATGATGATGATGTCCAGAAGGAGGCGTGTTCTGTCGAGGGTCACCAATGTTAGAAAACTTCGATAGCGCAATTCAGGATTGTGGCGCTAATTAGTCCGCCACAAAACAATTTGCAGTTTCTTTGAAAATATTGATTTTTAGTATACTACCTACTCATAGACATATATTATAGACGAGGCATGTCGAGACAAAAACTGTCCTCACTTAAATGGCACCATTTTTGGGGTTGTTTGGGGCTATATTGACATTTGAGGTATGGTGAAATCAAAATGGCGTAACTTTTTCTGGTATGAAGATTTGTTTTGTCAAATGTACGTCATAGCCTTCTTTTTTTTTATAAGTATTTATTTATTGTAATCTTTATTTACATAATAAAATTAACTAACATCTATTTAAAATATTTACAAACTATAAAAGTAGGTAAGTACTAAAAAAAAACATAATAACTACTCCAAAACTTAAAATGCTACAAAACAAAGAAATCTCCCAGGTCGTCCCCACCAGCCAGAGTACCTAGAAGGTTCAAAGAGTTTCCTCGCTGGATTGCGATACTTATTCTAATACTTGCCCTTTCTTATTAGTTATTTTAGAAATCTTTGATTTTCATACACAACAACGATATTTTATTTTTATTGTAGTTAGCGCCATCTATCAGCAGAACAATCGCGCTAAGTTTCTTCAGTTGAACCGCAAACGAAAAGTCACTCGACTTTTTGAATGATTCGGTATCGAACGAACAACGTTTTGACAGGTAGTTGGAACGCAGCCGCACCGCAGCCCAAGCGCAAACGCTGTCAAAACAAAAATTTGAGACGATGCTCCTTTTTCTCGCACGTTTCTGAAACTTTACTTGTTTTGGTGTGTTAAATTGTTGAGAATGATAAAAATGAATTAATATCTAGCATTGTTAGATATTTCTAATGAATTTGATCGTCGATGGCTCGAGCTGTGTCAAAATTTAAGCGATCGCAAAAAATAAATGCCTTTAGGTTATCCAATCGCATGTTCAATAAAAGGTATCGTCTTTCAAATGCATTAACAAGAGCTTTAAATAAAGGAGTGGCACCCCTCATGCCACCAATGTTGCGTTCCAGCCATTTAACAAACTACGAAGTATTTCGAGTAACTTCTTCTGCTTTTAATAATTATGGTGGGCTTGGTGATCAAAGACAAAGACAAAGACAAAGACGTTTGTGGTCTATGGGTGCATAGACCACAAACGTCAAAGCAACTAGTGCGAGCGCGCAAGCAAAATAGATGGTCAATATACAATACTAGGTTCGCATCCCTAATGTCTATCGTAAGTTCCGTTCGAGTTTCGTCTGAAGTTGAGTTACGTTTGGAAGAACAGTGCGATACTGAAATATGTTCAGACGCATCGGAACCGAACCGAAACTGAATCAGAACCAACGCAAAGTTGAACCTGAATTCAAACGATAAAAATTAGCGCGAATGCGCCGCTGGTGGTACAGATCTAGAACGAGGCTTTTCGGCGCATTGCCCGTAAAGAATTGTTTTTTATTTTAGTAATATATTTTAGAAATTATAGGTAAGTAATTCATAAGGGAAGCCGATATTATGATGTCGAGTTGTATGCACGCCTCGCTACTGATGCACAGACTATTCATTAGTTCCGACGCTAAAATTCAGGCGTGATCGCTGCATTGTCCATAGCAGCACAGAATATATAATAGTACAAGGTACAGAAGTCTCTCTGTTTTGATCTTCACAAATGCCGCCTTTTTATGTGCCTATATAATTATTATTAACAAACGGACCGCACGCGAGCAGCCGAAATTGAGCTCTCAGGCGCCGCGCGAAGGTCGACATTATTCCACACCTTGTCAGATATTCCGAAAATAGGGTTGTCACTTGTCAATAGTTTTTATTAAATATCTTTGATTATACTATCAGATTTATACTAGACGACGATATAATATATAATAATGATATAATACATATTATATAGATACCATACAACATACCGACCGAACATAAATATCACGCAAGGTATACAAGCGGAAACTGTTATACCTATGTACCTATTAGGTAAATGAATACCGAACATATAAATCAGTTTACACAGACACGACACGTGACTTTCTTTTGATGTAGGTATGGATTATATGTATGTATATGCAGCTACCTACCACCTATTTTAAATTAGCAATAATATAAAACTTTTGTGTGTATATTTAATAATTATTGTTATAGATTTAGGTACCATGACAGTAGATATAAATGAGTAATGATTATCGTACCATTCGCTATCTTTCTCACTTGCCGGAACCGAGAAAAACTGACAATTGCTATTTTTTTCATTGTTTCGACAATCGGCTGCAATGCAGTATTTTTTTGGATACATATTTTTGCCAATTAAAATATGACACGCGTTTGCGACGTAAAGTGAGTCGTACTGCGTAAGAGGCGCGCGCGTGCGCCACGGCGAGGCCGGTCAGTGCGTGGCAAGTGGCAACCATTGAATCGCCCCAACGTTGGGGAGTCTCGGTATGTACTTGTAGCTCGGCGGCGGAACGGCGTAGTGACACGCCCCTGATAGCAGTGAGACACACTATTTATATATATAGCATCCCATAACATAATTTATCTTACTCTTGTTTATGTATTTATGTAACTTTCTAAATGCTGTTGCTGAATGTAATTCTGTACGTCAAAATATGACAAAGGTAATGGAATCACATAATACCAGGCACTGTGGTGTTCACACCGCGGTGATACGCCTGAGTGATCTCCATTTCGGCAACAGGACATTTCACATTACGCTACCTACCTTCCTATCCACACGCATCTTGGCATGCGTTATAATATTTTGTTTTGTTTTTTGTTCAATGAGTAGGTACCTACTCATTGAACAAAAAACAAAATACTATTATATAATACCTATTTCTGTTTTTGTTTACTGTGCAATATCTGTTTTGTTTTTTTCTTGTATTATATTAGTTTTTTTCATGTTTTTGCTTCTCATAGCGTAAATCTATGTATGTAATGTAATGTCTTATCTTGTCGAATAAATGTTTTATTATTATTATTAGTTCTACAATAAGAAGCTATAGTTATATTTGAACTCTTAATACGAAACTTCATAAATATTATTATTTATTTGTGAATAAAAATAACACATCTTACTAGCGCAACAGTCAAACATTAATAATTACTTTTAAACAAACAATAATGAAAACCGACTTTCAAAGTAAAAATTTAAGACATGGTTTTCTAGTGGATGCCAGCTGTCAGAACTGGACCAAATTTGACCACACGGAAAGCACCAGCTTTCAAATAAAAAAGAATCATCAAAATCGGTTCACCCAGTCGAAAGTTCTGAGGTAACAAACATAAAAAAACAGTCGAATTGCGAACCTCCTGCTTTATGAAGTCGGTTTAAATACATCCACTTTGCCGTATTTTATGATACTGAACCCTGCTACCCTAGTTCAGTAACATAAAACACGGCAAACTGCTTCCTATACCTATATATAGAATAAAAATTTCCACACTTAAGTGTCATTAGCTTAAGTAATTAAGTTAAATAGTAATATAAAAGCAATTCACAAGACATTATTTAGAGAAAACGGTCTTTAGATTTCTCCACCTTTAGGTAATTTTGTGGTTCTGCTTGGAGCGTAACCAAGGGGTCATATATCTTGTATGTTAAGACTGTGGTTTATAGATAACGCTTTATTTAGTAACTAGCTGTTGTCTGCAAACTCTTTTCCTTAGAACTGATGGAAACGGAGCCCTATTTTTTTAAATGGAAGATAAAATTACTCCTTATAATATCAGCTATCTGTTATATAGTGCAGTCTAAATCAGTCCAGCCTTTTCAGGACGGAAAAAAATATGTTAGTACCGTAAACACTTTCTCGTTTAGTTAAAGGCTGTTATTTTAAAATCACATACAGAAACTTAAATTTTATTTATTTTTGTGCGTATAGATTAAGCTTCAACTGATGGGTCTTGTAAGGTATACTATTTGCTGTTTGGTAAAATGGCTTTTCCCCACAATATCTTTGGATGAAGCTAAAGCTTAGACACTTGAAGTAGATGAGGTTTTGGGAAATGGTAATTAACATAACTTATACATAGTCAGTGCCAACCACGTCTGCAGTCAATGCGGTCACTTCCTTTTTGTTTAAATATTTCGTGGCGTCCTATTGCAATGGAAAATGTTGAAAAATGGTCGAGCAAAAACTCTGCCGATATTGTACAATGTCGTAAAACGTAAGAATCACAGATCCCCATAAAAATCTGAGTAAACATAACAACGGCAAAACACACCTTGTTACTCTGTATATAAATATCAAAGTTCATTAATTTTCCAGATTATAAAATATATTACAAGACCCGTGTAAATAGAATCGTTGAAGAAAATTGTTTAGTCACGTGGAATGAGTTTCGAATGTGATTATCTTTCTATTTAAAAATTATTTAAAAAGGATATTGGAAGTGCAACAGCAAAAGAACCGGTACAACGACTAGTCGATAAGCTGCATCGGCACGTTTTTGTTCTGAATCAAATACACTATTGAAAAATTATCAAAGAATAGACTAGTTGACTGATTTTATATTTGCATAAATGAATAGTGCTCTTTAATATGAGTAACTTCTCAAAAGAAACAGTGTATTAAAAATCAACATTTTCAAAGGTACAGCGATCTGTTTATGAATTTCACAAGTCTCGTGAATACGTTCCGTACAAAAGTCTGACGTCACGAGTTCCTGGAGTTGTATTAAATAATAGGTCTTTACCTATGAAATTGCCGTTCTGCAGTAAGTACTGGCCATTTCAAATCAAAATAATTTTTGTTTGGCTAAGATTTATAATTTCAAATTAATTTTATTTAAAAAACATGGAAATCTTTTTCCAAAAGTAGTCATTTGTTTGTTGATTAGAGTTACATTTTCATCGCATTTCAATCTTTTTCGTCATCATGGATACGTTGAAAATTCGAGTAATTCTGGAATATGAGTACCGTCGTGGCAGCAACGCGGCACAAGCGGCACGCAACATCAACGACGTTAACGGAGCTAACACTACAAACCAACGCACCACCTGTTATTGGTTTGCTCGCTTCCGTTCTGGAAATTTCGACCTGAAAAATGAACCTCGCGGTCGTCCGAAGACTTTGGTCGACAATGACGAATTAAAGGCGATTGTGGAAGCTGATGATACACAATCTACGGCTGAATTAGCAGCAGCTTTCGACGTTCAGCGTCAAAACAATATTGGTCCATTTTCGTCAAACTGGCAAGGTAAAAAAGCTTGACAAATGGGTGCCCCACGAACTCAATGATCGCCAGCGCAAAGTACGCGTCGAGACGTGCCTTGCACTGCTCAACAGACACACAAATAAAGGAATTTTGAACCGCATTGTTACCTGCGATGAAAATGGATTCTGTTTGATAACCGCAAGCGCTCAGCAAGTTGGTTGGATCCTGGTTCAGCACCTAAACAATGACCTAAACGAAAACTTACCCCTAGAAAAGTGATGGTCACTGTTTGGTGGTCTAGTGCCGGTGTTATTTATCACAGCTTCTTACCAAACGGGGTGAGCAGTAGTGTAGATGTGTACTGTGAAGAACTGAAAACAATGATGGAGAAGCTGGCACATCTCCAACCAGCATTGGTCAACGCTCGTCTCCGGTGCTCCTGCACGACAACGCGCGACCTCATACTGCACAGCAGACGGTCTCCAAGTTGCATGAACTGGGGTTGGATGCTCTCCGTCAACCGCCCTACTCACCAGAAATTTTTCCAGAATTTGGATAACTTCTTGGCGGGAAAAAAATTCAATACCCGAGAGGCAGTACAAAATGCCTTTGAAGAATTTGTTGCCTCCCGTCCAGCTGATTTCTTTAAGAAGGGCATCAATAAACTGACACTGCGTTGGCAAAGATGCATTGATTGCATGGGTGATTACTTCGATTAATACAAATAAAAAATACATGAAAAAAAATAGTTTAAATTTTTTCATACAAAACGGCCATTTGATACCTAATATATAGGTCGTAAGAACACATTTGCTAATATCACTGACATTTTTGCTTTTGAGTTTATAATTTCTGTGTTAAATGTGATTGTACTTATGTAGTACGTGTATACTAATATTATAAAGAGGAAAAGTTCGTTTGTTCGCATTGAATTGGCTCCGAAACTACTGGACCGATTTTGATGAAATTCGGCAGAGATATAGAAATGACGTGCGAAGTCACGGGCAACATCTAGTAAACAGATAAAGCTAAGTATTGCATTTTTTTTTTACTTATTTTATTTTACTTATTTTCGAGAAAGCTCTATAGCGTATTGAAGACATATATCTCGCGTCACGTCGCGTCTTCGGCAGTTGCAGAGCTAGCCCTTTATAATCAATAAAAATATACGGGCTTGATGTCCGTCCCCCTTTTAGCCAGATATGACAATATATAATGCTCAAGACATTTATACATTTCCTACAATCATTTTATCAAATGTCTTGTGGGAATATAGTGGAAGCCCCAAAGGGAGATCTCCGACCGAGCGTGGTGCTATGCTCGGTAAGGGCGAAGCCCACTTGTAAGCATTTCAACTGTTGTATATATAACGCCGAGCTGTGAAAACTTCGATAGCGAGATTCAGGATCGTGGAGCTAATTGGTCCGCCACATCACCTCCCCCCTGAAGACCGGAGGTCGAATCTTAAGTCTTCTGCTTGAGTCGCCAGTGCCAGAGAGTCCCAGTGAGTCAGAACTGTGCTGCTGCTGCACGGGTTCCAGTGAGTCGGAGTGCTGCCGGGCGGGGCCGATGCTACGTGCTGACCAGGAGAGATGTGCTATGCTTGCTGACCGGTCATTGTAGTGAGAGTGCCCGTTGAAGCCGATGAGGGTTTGACCAGGCTGCGGTGCGTTGAAGCTGGTGGTCGAAGTACCGGATGAGGCTGAAGCTGGCTGGCGTGGTGCGGAGGGGTGGGGAGTGATGATGATGTCCAGAGGTGGCGTGTTCTCTTGAGGGTCACCGTTGTGGCAATATGGTGGCAAGCCCCAAAGGGAGATCTCCGACCGAGCGAGGTAAAGTCAACTCTCTCATCACACACATCTTTCAGAGTGCTAAGTGTGAGTTTTTCTTTTCGCATTCGATCGTGAGCGCGTTTGGTGTTTACTAGGAACTTGTATGTGATTTGACCTAGTTGTCGCGTTTACAACTAGGTGGCGCTGTACAAATCACACACAAGTTCCTAGTAAACGCCAAACGCGATCACGATCGAATACAAAAAGAAATACTCACACTTAGCACTCTGTACATCAAAGGGCCCAAACTCAATTTGTATTTCATCCATTCTTCCACCAACTCAAAGAGACTACAGTGTAATTGCATTCTGTTTACGGGGATTTTCAATATATCGATTTTTTTAAATAATTTGCTAAGGAACAAAATATTTTTTTTTTCATTTTTTTGTATTTTCCAATAACATGAGAAAAAATAAAATGCTTGGATTTTTTTTAATAACAAGCGATTAATTTGTGAGTATCTGTTGTTCCCTGCAATTTTGCAGTAAAAATATTATGTTAATCCACCCGTAGGCCGTACCGTAACAATTTTGGAGAAAAAACTGTGTGCAAAATTTTAGTCAACTCAATCGATCTGCGAGCAGTTCTTAAGCTATAAAAGGTTTAGACGCGTTTACACAAACAATAGGAATGAAAAAATCAAAATACACTACACCACCAGTCAGATGTAGACTTAATTTGTATTAATCCCACTCTAACAAGTACTATACTCCTCGACGACCTCTGTGGCTCAGTGGTTCAGCGAGTTGATGCTCAAGCCGGGGGTCGCGGGTTCGAATCCCGCCAAAGGAACAAAAAGTTTTTCCGTGTTCCTGGGTCATGGATGTGTATTAACTACGTGTATAATATAATAAAAATCTTAAATATATGTATAGTATTAAAATAATAAATATACTTCCCGTTTTCTGGTACCTACCTGTAACACAAGTTCTTCGGATACTTAGCACGGGGCCAGATTGACGTGGTGTGAAGCGTCCATAGATATTACAGATAATATTATAGATTATAGATACTTTAGTGTAAAAGCCTCTAATGGCCCGTTTTAATAACCTATCTACCAGTAACTATTTGTTAGAAACGTCAAATTTGTATCGCAAAAAACCGTCAAATTATTGAATGGCGACGATTTTAACAAATAGTTATAGATATATAGATTATTGAAACGGGCCGTAAATTAATAAAGTTATAAAAAAAAGTACGCGTTGCAGGTTAACTCAATTTTAAAACAAAATAAATCCAATAAGCATAACCTGCTTGTTATTTGGAATAACAAACATCCCGGAGCCATAAAATATTCAAACATGTAAACACAAAGAGGGCGGGCAGCAATAAATCATGTGAAATATTCGTGTATCGATGTCCGGGAAAAACAAGGACGTAAGATCGATGAGAGCATGTGTGATTGGAGATACGAAGATTTTTTTGAAGTGAAACTTCTTTAGGGGCGTTAAGAGTGAAGTTTTAAAGGTCGCGCCACGTCACGACACCATTTTGGATATAACGCTATAATTATGTCAAATGAAAATGTTTTTTTAATTTCCAAATGAAACTTAACAAGCATTTTTCGGAAAGTCAACAGAAAATACTAGCACCGGTTCAGCCCTAACCCGCCGAGAAGATGCCCGACGAGAGTTATAAGCGCGTCGGCGCTCAAGCTGGACAATCCCGCCGTCTATCTTCTAATATCAATATCGCCGTCTTCTAATCCCGCCCAGCAAAGTGTTTTCAATGTCACTGGGTCACGAGTATTAAATATGTCTAAAATATGATAAAAATCTTCAATATATTCTTTGATGTATTCTATTAAAAATTATACTAAATAAAATTACATTACGCTTTTTACGGCACCGTTGAGGTCATTGTTCTCACACAGCTGAATCTATTGATGTTATTAAGATAAAGTATTTGCTTCACTTTAAATCACCTGTTTCTGTGAGGTTGATGACCTCAGCGCCTCAGAAAGCACAATGTAATTCCATTCGGTATAATAATTTTTTCTTTCGATTTTTTTTTTAAAGTCGAAACGTCTTGATAAACGCAGTAGAACATATGCCCAAAATATACGTACTTGATTTTGGACAACTTTGTATAATTCTTTTAGTTCTCGGCGGGTCAGGGTTGAACCAGTGGTAGCTTTCACTGTTGACTTTCCGAAAAAAGCTTGTTAAGTTTCGTTTGTAAATTTTTTTTTCATTTCATTTCATTTATATACCTCGATTCAAATAAAAATTTGTTGACAACACAACTTTTAATTTCAAAACAAACAGTGAACTTATTAGACGAGTGATAGAGATGACAGAGATCTTGTCAAAGAATCTTGTTTCAAAGGAAAACAGCTCAAAGGGAGCATTTAAAATTCATTTCGCAAACCGGAGACAAAGTACAAATTGTGCTTGGCAATTTCATTTTAAGTGTGGCTTCGGAACTAATGATCTAGAACTCCAAGAGACTAAGGGTCAGTTCACACTACTAGAAAACGCAACGCTACGCGGCGCTGCATTTTTAAGAGCTAAGTAAAATTGAACTTCCCCTACACAAAAAAACGCACGTTTCATATGACATCAGTGATACACTGCGCATGCGCTGTGCAGCGCGGTGCAACTTGACATTCGAACTCTTACAATGAAACGTGTATATTCTTGTGTAATGAGTTAATATAAATTTTGAATAGCTAATTTAAAAATGCAGCGCTATGTCGCGTAGCATTTTATTGCGGTGTTAATTGACCCATAAGATACAATCTTATTTAGTCGAATCATTCGGTAAAAGCAAAATTAAAAAATTAAAAAAACCCCACTAGGTGACGGTTGAACCGTAATTGAAGAACGGTTTAAAATAATTTGAACAGTTTATATAATTAACGATAAATAATAAACGTAAAAAAATATGGTCATATATACAACCATTCAAAGATTCGCGTTTAATTGCAAGAGTTCGAATAACAAACTGTACCGCTCTTGCAATGAAACGTAAAATGTGTATAATCTTGTGTACTGAATTAAGTTAAATTTTAACTACTATTTTAAAAATGCAGTGCCGCGTCCCGTATCGTCTTTATTATGTGTAAGCTGACCCTTAGAGTCGTTCGTCAGCTCGTCCTATTGGGCGTAAGCTTGTTATGATAGACATTGTTTATAATATGACCAACTCCCGAAAATTCGAGCCTACTTATAAAAAAGCGGACAAGTGCGAGTCAGACTCGCGACAAAGTGTTCTAACTATCACGGTTAGAAGATACAGCCTGGTGACAGACGGACGACCAGACAGACAGATAGCCAATTCACAGTAATATGGTTCCGTTTTTACCCTTCGGATACGGAACCCTAGAAAGCTTTTGTACATTAATTATTATATCTCGTTACATAAATTATTCAAGTCAATTCAAGGGTTTTAAGTTATTTAATTCCAAAAAGCCTTAAATAGGATTTATTTGCAATTCTTCGAAATTTTATAATAATTAATTTTGTCAAGACAATTCTTATTACCATTTTATTTCTTTTTCATTGAAGAATGTCACAACGCCATAAGTATTCCTATGAATAAAAATTTGTCATCAAAGCGTGGGCGTTTGAAAACCCACAAGTTTTATCTTCTGAATTGAATGGAATAAGAAATAAAAACCCACGTGCGGTCTACGAGAACTATCAGCGACCATTTTCAGGTTAAGGCAATGAAAACGTAAGCCTATTTTAACAATATGCGCGGTTTGGCTTAACTGTAGAGACGTGATGAATTAAGTAATTAAGGAGGGAATTTCGTTGGCTTATTTAATTAAATTCGTCTTCTTAATGTTACAATGTTGATATCTAGACTTTTATACCAAACGTATTTTTATCAGAATTATATATTTCACCCAACATTAGGCTACAATATTAAAAATAAATAACTCCCCACACCGATTTCGTTGACGTTGGCCGGTTTCTTTGAAAATTACGCAGGAGTAATTTTATAGTGCCCAAGTGTGTGTGCAGTACACAAGAGTACACTCAACTTTTTACATGCCCATCCGACGCATGGATCATCTTTCTTGTCAGACAATCAGGTGATGAAATCAGGAGAGGAGCCTGCATTGTCTGAACCAAACGCGGAAACAACATTTTTTGTTGTCCTATTCGGGAATCGAACCCACGACCTCCGAGTCGCTCTCGACTCACAACCTCGTAATTTACAGAAAAATAAGATAATTAACATTTTCTAACACCCCACCCTTGTCCTGTCGTACGCTGCGCTGGCTTTGAAGTTCACGCGACCGCCGCGCTGTATCGGCCGCGCGTTTATAAATCGACGTTAAATATATAGGACAATCTGGTCAAAATTTAAGGTCACATGTCATTCATATTTTTGGAACAAGAATCGAATATCTATTTTTGTTTTGAACACACCTTGTGAATTTTTTTGGCAGTTTATACATTATTTCAACTGCTCAATACACAGTAAAAATGCACATAGACTATTTGTAAACAATTTAACTAACATACTTTGTACAGTCCTAGTCATGAGTTTGGCATGAATAGGCCTTCTAGGGATAGTGAAAATATAACGTTTTAAGGCTGGGAAGTGGGACTATATGATCCGGAATCCGTAAGGCCGGGGAAAATTCAGAGCACTGAAAATAGAACTCTAATACAATAGAGCTGAAAATCGAACATACAAGTGTCAAGTCAAATGTGAATGTCATGTATGACACTTCGATTTTCAACTGTATTTTATTTGCGCAGAGTTCTATTTTCCGTGCTTTGAATTTTCCCGGACCCACCAGATTCCGGATCATATAGAGCCTAGCCTAAATCTTCGGTTTCGCCGGATGTAGTTTAAGCTCCTGTAACTTGGTGTTGTGGGTGTCCTCTGTCCACGATAAACGCTTACTATCAGACCAATTCAACGACCTCTGTAGCTCAGTGGTTGAGCGCGTCAGTGCTCAAGACGGAGGTCACGGGTTCGAATCCCGCTAAAGGAACAAAAAGTTTTCTATCATGGGTCATGGATGTGTATATGTGTATAATAGAATAAAAATCTTAAATATGTGTAAGTATAGTATAAAATTATTAAATATATAATTTAATAAAATTATTAAATTATTAAATAGTCTTTACCTATGAAATTGCCGTTCTGCAGTACTGGCGATTTCAAATCAAAATAATTTTTGTTTGGCTAAGAATTCAAATTTCAAATTAATTTTATTTTAAAAACATGGAATTCTTTTTCCAAAAGAAGTCATTTGTTTATTGATTAATGTTACATTTTCATCGCATTTCAATCTTTTTCGTCATCATGGATACGTTGAAAATTCGAGTAATTATTGAATATGAGTACCGTCGTGGCAGCAACGCGGCACAAGCGGCACGCAACATCAACGACGTTTACGGAGCTAACACTACAAACCAACGCACTACCTGTTATTGGTTTGCTCGCTTCCGTTTTGGAAATTTCGACCTGAAAAATGTACCTCGCGGTCGTCCGAAGACTTTGGTCAACAATGACGAATTAAAGGCGATTGTGGAAGCTGATGATACACAATCTACGGCTGAATTAGCAGCAGCTTTCGACGTTCAGCGTCAAAACAATATTGGTCCATTTGCGTCAAATTGGCAAGGTAAAAAAGCTTGACAAATGGGTGCCCCACGAACTCAATGATCGCCAGCGCGAAGTACCAGTCGAGACGTGCCTTGCACTGCTGAACAGACACACAAATGGAGGAATTTTGAACCGTATTATTACCTGCGATGAAAAATGGATTCTGTTTGATAACCGCAAGCGCTCAGCAAGTTGGTTCCATCCTGCTTCAGCACCTAAACAATGCCCTAAACGAAAACTTACCCCTAGAAAAGTGATAGTCACTGTTTGGTGGTCTAGCGCCGGTGTGATTCATCACAGCTTTTTACCAAACGGGGTGAGCATTACTGCAGATGTGTACTGTGAAGAACTGAACACAATGATGGAGAAGCTGGCACATCTCCAACCAGCATTGGTCTATCACTCGTCTCATGCAGTCTTGCAGGCGCACGACAACGCGCGACGTCATACTGCACAGCAGACGGTCTTCAAGTTGCAAGAACTGGGGTTGGAAGCTCTCCGTCATCCGCCATACTCACCAGACCTTGCGCCTACAGACTACTACTTTTTCCAGAATTTGGATAACTTCTTGGCGGGAAAAAAATTCAATACCCGAGAGGCAGTACATAATGCCTTTGAAGAATTTGTTGCCTCCCGTCCAGCTGATTTCTTTAAGAAGGGCATCAATAAACTGCCACTGCGTTGGCAAAGATGCATTGATTGCATGGGTGATTACTTCGATTAATACAAAATATAAAAAATACATGAAAAAAATTCGTTTAAATTTTTTCATACAAAACGGCAATTTCATAGGACCTAATATTTACGTTGTCGGGTACCATCATAAATAAGTAACAAAAGTTTTTCGAGAACTTAGCACGGGACCAGATTGACATGGTGTGGAAGCGTCCATAGATATTATTTTTAGAAAAATCGTCTGCTTGTGTACCGGTCTTATTAAAAAAACATTGCAACAATTGTATATTACATGCTGGCAATTAACTTCTTCATCTCCTTTGTAAACAACTCAATTTTTAATGTCTCGGGGACAACGCTTATCATACTTGAGTGTAAACAACTTTACATGCGTGGGATAATAAGACATTAAATGTTTTTAGGGTTCCGTAATACTCATGGAGCTCTTAAAGCTTCGCTCTGTCCGTCCGTCTGTCTGTCTATCCACCCTTCTAGCTTCTATAATTATGAATACGAATGGATGAAATTTAGTATACGTATATAATGTGTACAGATCTCGGTTTTGGCATCATAAAATATTTTTTTATTTTTTATTTTGGGTATGGCTCTCCATACATGTGAAGTGGAAATATTTTTTCATTCTACCCCATCGTGTGGGGTATCATTAAATAGGTCTTTAAAAATAAATGCAAAGTTTCATGCATGCCTGTTTTACAAAGTTAACTACTTTCGAGTAATTGGCCTCCAAAATGTTTTATAAGTTGCCCCCCTGGTATTTTGAAACTATAGAAGATAGAGACTTGTTACTTTCGAATTCTGATAGACCATGCTAAAAACTCTTTAGAAAAATTATTTTGAGCGAAATCGGACAATCGGACAGTAACTTTTGAAGTAATTAAAAGAAAACCTATACGTTGATAGTTACGGAACCCACCTTACACATGACCTGACATGCACCTGGTTAGATAATTTTTAAATAGCACAGACAAACGAGCAGTCGCCTGATGCTAAGAAATCCGCAACAGCATAATTACAAGTGCGTTTCCTTCCTTTTATTTAAATATTCAAAGTAGTTTTTTATTAATTCGTGAATATTTGTATGGATACAATGAAGTTGTTCGATATTATTTACTATTCAATAAATTAACAAAATAAATGTACTGGGGCGACCACAATCGCCGTCGGTTCGACATCATTTATTTTTTTAACCCATTTATCTCTCGTTGAGTCATAAATTTTATATTTCGTTTTATTTTCAACCGACTTCCATAAAGGTGAATTTTGTATTGCATTCGACTCTTGGATTTTAAGTGGAAAAGCGGCGTTAAAAGTGAAATTTCAAGGTCACGTCACGACACGCGTCACAAGTCACAACATGACTCTCGATATAACGCTTACATGACAACTTAACCTTCTTTACATTACATTTATAGAACTTTACGTACGACGGTAGTGTTTTTTTCACTTATGCCACGTGTACTATTTACGTCATGTTTTTTTTTGTATTAGTCCACCGTTTGTTGATCGTTTTTTATATTATTTTGCGCCTGTAATTTCAATTTAACAATAGCAAAAACACAAGGCAAATTGGGCTACATCTAGAAGATTCGCAGACGATTTTTCGTAGTAATAAGGCTGAACGAAAAGGTTCCGACGGTATCTGATACACCAGGAGTCTCGCAGATGATTAGGTAGTTGAGTAGTGACTATTGACTGCTATGAGCGGTGCATTGTCGAGTACATTCTAGTAGAGAACTGTACCTATTCTAAGCCTTATAGGTCCTTGTAAATAGGTAGGAATTACATAATTTTAATGTATTATGCAAATAACCGAGGATCAACCGCAATATCCGTCATTGTAATACTATTAAAATTGCTTTTGGGAATTAAAAAGTATTCATATCACCAGAATTCACATTTAAACATTTATTTCATCAAAATCTCTGCGTAACCAAATTTCCCTAAACAATGGGAAATAAAAGTACATTACAGTAGCCAACAATGACCATTGGATTGCCATAATGGCGTCATAAATCTTTATGGATTAATAGAGGAATCCCTACCGCTTCATGACGGTAAATTACTTTTTTCTGTCCCGTTTTTCATCGTTACCACCTGTTTCCTGACTCTGCTCGAACGCGAGGTGAGAATATTACTATTTTTGTGGATAGACTATGTATCTGGACCCAAACTATGAGTATATTTTATGTACATATTTTCAACCAAAGTAGCCAATGTCTTTTCCAGTCGTCTACTCTTTATCTGTGCTAAAAATATCATAAAAACTGGTCCGGTAGTATCAGAGCCTATTCAATGCAAATAACAAATCTCACGCAAAAATATCAAACGCAAATCTTTTACATATTGCTAGTAGGTATATAATATTTTATGAAAATTATATTTTCAGAAAATTTTCGTACAACTTCTAAAGCCATTTATTATTTAAAGTGTCATAATATCACTCTTGTAAGATTTTCATACGGAATTTTACAACTTCTAACTTCCTGTCACACATGCACCAGTATGTGCCAGTATAAATTATGTCTAGAACTGAGACTAACTCTAGTATAATTGGCAAAGCACTGAAGGCGTCGCTAAGACAAACACGAAAATTTGTGGCCAGAGTCCGGAAAACGGATTACAGTGACGTGACGTCACAAAGTCATTACCATAATAAATAAGACTTGAATTATGACTTCGGGTTTTGACACAGAACTGCGACATCGCATCGTAAAAATCAACGTATACACGACTCGAAAAAAGAACGAAAATCTGCATGTACAATCGAACAGTAATAATAATAATCTTTATTGTTACAAAATTTACATATAAATCCTTAAGTATACCTCTGGTCTCCACACTAGGATTCCCTGTGTCGTGGAGACCAGTCTCTTTCATCATGCACAATATAAGGAGAAAAAAAGATCTTAGAGTGTAAATACTAGTATGAAAACAGTTGATAGTATTTATGCTTGTTTTAATAATATGAGAAAAGTAATTACATTACCAATACATAACTAATATACCACAGTATACGCAAGATATAGTAGTATGGGAAGAAGTAAAATGAAGAAGCATGTATGTGAATTGTGTGCTAGTATATTTGTCCGTGTGGCATACACGGCTAGGCCCTAGCCCTACAACTGCGAAAAGGTTCAGTACCTATGTATGTACTGCTAAGGTGTGTGTGTGTGTGTGTAAGAGAGTATATGTGTGTAGTGCGCTGTTTGTGTAGTGCAGGTATGTATGTGCACCCTAGCCCTACGACGGCGTCTTGGATTCAGTAGCTAGGTACTGCTAGGATGCGCGTGTATGGGATTGTTAATAGTAGATTGTTAGCCTAGGGTCGAAAAGAATCAATTCCCGAGGTAGTTAGACTATAGGCTATAGTCCGAGTAGGAATTTAATCTTTTACCCGTGGCAAACTTACTTTTCATTTAGAATATGAGTGAAATAAAACTAGTTGTTTATCTAAACTACTTATTGATAATAATATATTAGTATTGCCTATTTTAAATTAATAGTCAAATTTGGACAATTCGTGAAATTAAAAGTTATATTTTTGTTTGGAATATTTATAGTATAGAATATTTATAGTTTCAATATTTCGCTTGAAATAATTTTTAATATTCAATTCAAATCTTAGCACAAAAGTCTGTCACAGATACATACAAAACAGATTTTAGTATCCCGCCAATTTGTGTTGACTTTTTAAATTTTAAATATGGAACTTGCCGCTCGCCGCGAAATTGTCGCAGCACTCGCGGCTTATTCCGCTCAAAGAAGTTTGCGCTAAATTCACACTGGCTGTTTAGAAAGTCATGTCATTTTTTAATAGTTTTTTTTTACATAAAACTCTTCACAGCTGACAGCAGTTCTATTTTTAAAGTTTTTCGGACCTCGGGCCGGAATGAATTTGTATGAGTTTTTCCCTCCCTATGAAAGGAAAGCAGCATCTTCCACCTAATAATCAGATCAAAACAACACTACTTTCCGAGTATGAGGAATGAAAAATATATGATGTGTTCTGTGTCATGATAACTTTTTGTTTAAGTTGAACAAGTTGCCGATTGACCAGGCATAAGATCAAAATCACGTAGCTGCGCCGATGGATCGTGCGCACGCACACCCATCATACTCACGTGTCTATACGGACTACAACCACGTATGCAGTCGATGCGATCACTTCTTTTGTATTGTGAGGCGTCCTAGTTCAAAGGAATATGTTTATATAATGTTTAGAAATAACTAAAGGTCATTGAAGAAATTACAATTTAATTGTGCTTAGGTGATTAATTGAACACTTTGCTCGCTTGCAATTGCTTGAAATGGCATCTTTATAGCAGAAAACTGAGACGCGATCGCAGTTTTCGGATTTTGCGATTTCGGATTTTTGTGTGCAAGCCCCACCCTGTTTGGCACTTCAGAAGTGTGAATTTATTGCATTTACGTCGCAGCGTATTCACGCTTCGGTAGCGACTTTCCTTACATTTATGTAATCCTAGTACATTTCTGGAGCTATTTTTGTTCACTTGACATTTCTCTGCACAATAAAACAGTCTAAACTTCTCGCAAAATATCTTAAACTTTAAACGAGACGATCTTGTCTAAATATAATAGGTATCTCGACAACGGCTACAAGTATTACCATGAAATTTAGTATGCAGGGGATTTTAGGGGAGAAAAATCGATCTAGCTAGGTCTTATCCCTTAGAAGCTGAGCATTTTTAAGCAATGTGTTTTTTTTTTTTATTTCGTCGTGCAACAATATATCAATAATATCGACTCTCTTTCGTCAGTCTGATTGGCAACTTGATACTTATAATTTTTGAATTGTTTTGAAATTTGGAATGTGATGGGTTCGAACCCGGTAAGTTACATATGTTTGTGATTCTTATTGTTTCATATTCTTTTATATATTTTTTAAAATTATTTTATCGTTCTACTAAAAGACCGAGTTAAGCTCGGTCTCCCAGGTACTATAATTTACATCGTCAAGTTAAGTCGATGTGTATTTGTGTGCCTGTCCGTGGCATCGTAGCTCCCAAACGTATGAACCGATTTGGATCTACTTTTCCCTTGTTTGAAAGCTGACATAATGGGGAGTGTTCTTAGCTATAATTCATCATCATCAGCTCACTGTTTGACGATTCAGAGGTTACTTAATATTTTTATTTTTGTTTTTCGATGGATACAGTCATACACAAGATGTTTTTAATAATGAGACAATGCATCAGCGACAGTGTAGCGACGCGACATGACGAGTTGCAACGGCACGTCTCGGTGTAAACTGAAGCTAAGTTTAATCAAGGTGTAAATTTAAGACTTACATGAGCAAGTTAACATTAAGCGCGCATACCGCGGGGTGCGGCGCTCATGAATAGTGTTGCCCAAAATCGGTCTTGGTCTTGCAGTCTTGTTCTAGCATTTTTGCAAGAGCAAGACCAAGACCGCCTAATTTAGGCAAGACCAAGACCAAGACTGACTGTGCAAGATTTGAGCAAGAACCAGACTAAGCCTGCAAGACTCTTGCATCTTGCTAACTGCAAGGACTGAGTGTCGTTTCAGGGAGTACAGGAGTTCGGGGTATACGCATAAGAACTCTCATAGTCTATGAGACGCAAAAAATATATAAAAAATTTTGGGACTCTTTCACGAAAAATCTACTGAACGGATATTGATGCAATTTCTTATGGTAGTACCTACTATAAGCTCTGTATTAACACATCGGCTACTTTTTATCCCGAAAAAGTATACTGTACAGTGTTCCCGTGGGATGTAAAAATGAAATTAGGCATTGGGCACAGACCATGCATAGCTTAAAGCTACCCGCTTAAATGCACTATCCCACGGGAACAGTACATTTTCCCACTATAAAAAGACTAGGTATGTCCTTCCTCGTGGTCTATTCTACGTCTGCCAAATTTATCTATATAATATATAAAAGGCAAAGCTGATAATATCAAAGTGTTGATTCATCAGTCAATCAGCTTTGCCTTTTATTCGACACAGGCCCTTAAGACTAGAAAATTGAAATTTTGCACACGTATTTCTCATATGACGTAGGCATCCACTAAGGAAGGATTTTTTAAAATTCAACCCCCAAGGGGGTAAAAAAGGCGATAAAAGTTTGTATCATATGATATATTTCGTATGAATTGAGTACGCAAAAAATAATGAGTTACGTAATCAGCGTTTTATAAAATTCAGCACCTAAGACGGTAAAATATGGGATGAAAGTTTAAATTTTACGTAGAAGCGTAACAAACAAACAAGCAAACATTCAAATTTATAATATTATGAGTAAGGAATAAGGATTACCTACCTATATTGTAAACTCCTAAAGTAAAGTGTAGGGTAGGCACTAGGTTTCTACCAAAAACAACTTATAACACAAACACAATTAACTATTAACCCGGGCGGAGCCACGCGCAATATCTAGTACCTAACTTGTATTTAGTACAGTTTTTGTATGAACCTATATCGTGCGCCAGGGCGAAGCCGCGTCGCGCCTCGCGCGCCGAGTGTGTCTAATCTTTATTTGACGCATATTCTTTCGCAATTCGAAATCGAAAGTTTTTGTAAGATGTTAAATTATGTAATATTATGTGTTGAAAACCAATTTCGTTTTTACTTTCTCGTTGCAAATTGCGTCTTGCACTCGATTAAACTTCTAAGGCGCACTTGCTCAGATTATAATACAAATAATAAAACACACATAGGTACGTACATATAAACAGTCAATATATCACCCAATATTCAAGAACTTTAATTAGTTAGGTAATAAAACTTTAGTTGAAATAACAATAACCTTTGTATTTCCAACAGCAGCAAAGTCCAAACTCCAAACTTATAACTCGTATGAATGGTCAATATATTTTGTCTTTACTCAATAATATTTAATCATTTGAAAATAGTACTAAATAATCCCCTAACATAGACACACATCACACAGAAATTCAAATTTCAAATTATTTTGAAAATAAAATTTTAAATCTCCTAGTATTCTGTTTAAACGAAGTAGGATCAACGTAAATATTGCTAGGTAATAGGTATCTCTCTCATTCATTAGCAAAACTTGCTTAAAGTAAATACTTTATTAATCCGATTAACTATATCATATCAATCAATAGATCCGAGATAGCACGATCGTAAACGGAAAACGAAGTCCAACCAAACACTAGTGACCGAATCAATTTCATACGAGTGAATCATTGAACCAAGTGAACCGCGTAGTCCGGGTTTTTTGTTCGTTTGTTCGCGAACGACGAACGACGAACGACATTTTTAATAAATAGCAATAGGCTAATAGGTAATTGTAGGACTTGCGAGACTCCTGCATTGCTGCAAAACCAAAACCAATACCAAGACTGGGAGCGCAATACGAAGACCAAGACCAGGTGTATTGGCGCAAGACCAAGACCAGGTGTATTGGCGCAAGACCAAGACCAAGACCAGGTGTATTGGCGCAAGACCAAGACCAAGACCAGGTGTATTGGCGCAAGACCAAGACCAAGACCAGGTGTATTGGCGCAAGACCAAGACCAAGACCAGGTGTATTGGCGCAAGACCAAGACCAAGACCAGGTGTATTGGCGCAAGACCAAGACCAAGACCAGGTGTATTGGCGCAAGACCAAGACCAAGACCAGGTGTATTGGCGCAAGACCAAGACCAAGACCAGGTGTATTGGCGCAAGACCAAGACCAAGACCAGGTGTATTGGCGCAAGACCAAGACCAAGACCAGGTGTATTGGCGCAAGACCAAGACCAAGACCAGGTGTATTGGCGCAAGACCAAGACCAAGACCAGGTGTATTGACGCAAGACCAAGACCAGGTGTATTGGCGCAAGACCAAGACCAAGACCAGGTGTATTGGCGCAAGACCAAGACCAAGACCAGGTGTATTGGCGCAAGACCAAGACCAAGACCAGGTGTATTGGCGCAAGACCAAGACCAAGACCAGGTATATTGGCGCAAGACCAAGACCAAGACCAGGTGTATTGGCGCAAGACCAAGACCAAGACCAGGTGTATTGGCGCAAGACCAAGACCAAGACCAGGTGTATTGGCGCAAGACCAAGACCAAGACCAGGTGTATTGGCGCAAGACCAAGACCAAGACCAGGTGTATTGGCGCAAGACCAAGACCAAGACCAGGTGTATTGGCGCAAGACCAGACCAAGACCAGGTGTATTGGCGCAAGACCAAGACCAAGACCAGGTGTATTGGCGCAAGACCAAGACCAAGACCAGGTGTATTGGCGCAAGACCAAG
This sequence comes from Phengaris arion, assembly GCA_963565745.1. Lineage (NCBI taxonomy): Eukaryota > Metazoa > Arthropoda > Insecta > Lepidoptera > Lycaenidae > Phengaris > Phengaris arion. The sequence goes on along the minus strand of OY751449.1, from coordinate 15,927,931 downwards.
ACCAAGACCAGGTGTATTGGCGCAAGACCAAGACCAAGACCAGGTGTATTGGCGCAAGACCAAGACCAAGACCAGGTGTATTGGCGCAAGACCAAGACCAAGACCAGGTGTATTGGCGCAAGACCAAGACCAAGACCAGGTGTATTGGCGCAAGACCAAGACCAAGACCAGGTGTATTGGCGCAAGACCAAGACCAAGACCAGGTGTATTGGCGCAAGACCAAGACCAAGACCAGGTGTATTGGCGCAAGACCAAGACCAAGACCAGGTGTATTGGCGCAAGACCAAGACCAGGTGTATTGGCGCAAGACCAATACCAAGACTAGGTGTATTGGCGCAAGACCAAGACCAAGACCAGGTGTATTGGCGCAAGACCAAGACCAAGACCAGGTGTATTGGCGCAAGACTAAGACCAAGACCAGGTGTATTGGCGCAAGACCAAGACCAAGACCAGGTGTATTGGCGTAAGACCAGACCAAGACCAGGTGTATTGGCGCAAGACCAAGACCAAGACTGGCTAAGACTCGTCTTGTTCTTGCATTTGGGCAACACTACTCATGAATGTTCAGAAAGTACTCTTGCCCCAACGAAACAAAACATACCTGTCCAAATGTCAATTTGCATAGACCATCTTGCCTTTACTACGTTAGTACCTGGGTAACCGAGCTTTGCTCGGAGTTCTGATACATTTAAAAAATAAAAATAATCACAAAAATATTATTTATCTGACAGGGATTCGAACCGATCACATTCCGAATTTTCGAACAAAGAAAAAATTCTATATACAAGATTGTCTTTTGCCCGCGTCTCCTCCCGTGTAAATACAGTATTCCACGTCATAACACTGTATTTTTTGTGATAAAAAGTAGCCTTTGTGTTAATCCATAGCAAAAACTACTACCATACCAAATTTGATCAAAATCCGTTCAGTAGTTTTTGCGTGGAACTGTAACAAACATCCATCCATCCTCAAAAACTTTCACATTTATAATAGTAGTAGGATTATTAGCCTTTCTAATAATGCTTTTAAACTCTATTTAGATTTGAGAGAGAAATAGAATAATAATTCTTTTGAGTTATCATTAGGGAGATGTAAAATGTACAGTGAATGAATGAACGAGCGAACGAGAACATATTATTATCTGAAGCATAAAGTCTTGTTTTCTCAAGTTTTTTCAAAGTAAAGGTTGAATGAAGATTTTGGAGCTGTGTAAACTTTAAATTTTAATTAAAATAAGTACCTTTTTTTATAAAGTTGAATAATGTGAAACAACTTAATGATAAAATGAGAAAGAATGAAGAATGTTTGCTGGTGACTAAATAGCACGAAAGTTTTTTTTTCAATTATACAAGAGATAATGTAGTTTAAAGGTATATTATCATAATATTATTGGGTACGTATTTCAGAGTGCGTTCAGATGACACGTCCTCATGAGTGCTAATCGCGTAGAGCCGAAATTTCATCTCGAACGCGCAACCGGCGTCGCGTTCGCGTCTCGAACATTCAGAGTCAGAATAACAGTCGAAAAGGCACCCAACTATGACCATTGTGTATCATTTAAATATGGTTGAATCTTTGTCGCGGGAAATGAAATGTAGAGGCGACACGAGCCACGCTAGAAATGACAGATCGAGCACCGGCGAATGTCAGCCATGTTGATGTAAGCTTAAGGTTGACACCGAAATAAAATCTATTATAAATATTATTGTCAGTTATGTCAAAGCACGAAACGACCGGCGCCAAACCATGAGAACGAAAGTCCTGGTTTGAAAAAACTCACGTCCCGCTTTCCACGCGCACCCCCGCATACTTCTCGCCACGCACACATAGCTGCGAGCTGTAAATCGTGTAGGTCTATTGAATGACGGTTCTTTACGGTTGTAATATATATTATTCCGTTCTAGTTTGAAACCCTTTACAAATAGGCTATTTTACTTTTTTTCCGTCTCATCGATGTCGTAGTAAAAAACAATCAATGAAATGTATGTCGTGACTAACCACCGCCCAATTGTTATTCAAACCTCCTTCTCCAAGGTCTTCGAGGGAGGGATAAATAAACGCCTTGTTGAATATTGAGTCTCGCTTGAGTACTCGCCTTGAGTCACGACACCTGTTAGCAGATGCGCAATATGGTTCTCGCAGAGGCGGATCAACTGATGAGGTTGTTCATAACTTATTCAAAATGTGGGTAAAAAATTGGACTGTAACAAAAAGGTACTTACTATATTTTAAGACCTTGAAAAAGCCTTCTACACAGTTTCTCTACCTATCTTGATAAAAAAACTTGAAAAACTAGGAATACGTGGAACCCAACTTGCTCTGTTTAAAGATTACTGAACAAATCTCTCGCAATATGTTAAGATAGGTAAATACATAAATAAGCGTTGAACAAAAACTCGACTTTGGTATCCCCAACATTTTTAATCCTTCATCCTTAATGTTACGTACATGGTTTTTGTCGGCTTACTTTAGATAACTGTGATATCACTTCAAACGCAAACGATACTGCCCATTTACGGCTGACATCTGGAGAGAGGTTTAGGAGCACGCACAAAAAGGTTTGAGCGTCGTGTCTCAGTGGTTGGCTCTAAAGTCTGACATTAAACATACAAAAAACCCGAATATATGTGCTTCTCTATCCGCAGCTTGAATTTGTCGCAAAGTTTGCGAATGTATGTCCATAAATGCTCTTATCCATCGTATCCAGGAATAAGCAAAACAACACATTAAATATCTTGGGGTGACTATTAACAATAACCTATCTACCTATAAAATTTGCTGAACACATACATACTATGAAATAAAGAAAGAAAGAAAGAAAAGATAGTTTATTTGGTAAAACACTGAACAATAAAAATATACAATGAAAAAAAAACAGCCGAATGCATAACCGCCTCTTTTTATTTAATTCGGTTAAAAAGAAAAAGAAAAAAATTCACCAAATTGGTGCCCACTTAGCATATGTTGCAAACAAACGCTGAATTTCAGTGAGCACCGAAATACAAAATATAATGTAATAAAAGTTCAAAAATATAATCTTAAGCTACAATTTTTAAAACTAAACGTACAAAAGAATGAGATCAATGAACATCACGAATTAATCATAAATAAAAAGTTCAAGAAAAGTTCAATATATCGCAGAGTTGTAGAAAATTAATATTTGTTTTTATGCAGTTCAGGCACATTTCCATCGAAGAAACGATAAAATCAGTTTATATCGCCCTTGCACAATCAGTTATATCCTACTGCATAACATCTTGTGGCGGAGCCACTAACACCAAATTGATAGAGTTGGAGCTAACTCAGAGACTTCCCGACCACCGAATTATATCAAGATGTTAAAGTCCTCATGGTTAGACAACTGTGCTTTTCACGATAGTAAAACAACACTCTCTTGTTTATTACACTCCAACACCTATTACTAGGTGACAATAGAAAATATGTAACCCTGAAAGTCCCCGCACATCCTTTGCCCATAGATCTTCTCTTATTTTTTAAATTAGGTAAAACACTATATAAACATGCAAATAAAATTATGAACATCTACACTAAAACATAATTAAAATGTAAAGAAGCTGTAACACAATGGCTTATGAACCTCGATTATACTATATAAAATCTAATATAAAATCTAATACACTAAATTAAAGTAAATATACATTTATATTATACATACACACACATAATTTCTTAAAATATGCTATGTTAGAACTAAATTCTAAATAAGTATTGCAATTTTTGTTAACATTTGATATTGCTAAAGCGAGGGCCTCCAGGCCTGGTGTCTTGAAATACAAGCAGGAAACTGCTTAGTTAAGGACTCCAGTCTCCTCACTAAGTCTGTACACTATATTGTAAATGTTAAAATTGTATATCAATTATTGTGGAGGGAAAAGAAACTATTATGACTAATAGAAACCCTTATATCTTCTCTTCCACTTTACATCTAAAATATAACGAAGATACAAACAATTTAAGCTTTCAATACGAAAGAGAGCGAAATACGACCGGTGTGACGTCATTACGATAGTCCGCCGTACATTTTGTCACAACCAGAATCGTTTTGCGAGAAAGAGATGGATAATATATTTTGTTTGCTTATAAATTTCAATCACATGAACTGAAATAACTTTTCTTGTTAGATGTAAGTTTATCTATTCATCAACAATTATATTGAATTCATATTCCAGACTTACTAGTCTAGAATATGATGGTAGTCTACAGACAACCCTATTTTCTAGAGTCTAAGCCCTTTTGTCTAGTCATTTCACTCAAACGAATCAACAATAGTTTATTTATTTCTAAACGTGTCGCGAATTATTTATTTGAAATTTGAATGTATTTGTCATTTTGATTTGTAAATAATAATTATATTTTGCAAGAGGTATTTCTAAGCTACGCCAATAACTGGAGTATGACTGAGATTGCAAGCCAGCCAGACAACTTTACGCTTTACATCGCAACTTAACGCTTTACTGTTGCATAATAAAGTAGTAATAAAAAGTAGAAATGTCAATGTCCTATTGACAGATGTCACAAGCGCAGCCTATCTAGTATTTTAGTTAGCCAAAAGGTATATATAGTGTAGACGTATCTGTGTTAGGCATCTCTTATATGTAATATGTGTAGTATCTCTTATATGTATCTGTGTTAAGCATCTCTCTCATGTTATGTGCCAACAAAGAAGAATATCACAATTATTGTTGCTGTATTGTTATTATCCCCACTCAAGCATAAGAAGGATCTGTAAGAACCAAGACGTCGCGTCGCAGCCCACATCTCTTACTTCGCAACTTAACGCCTTACTTCGCAACTTTAGCGCCTTGTACCTAAAAATTGGCCCACGACCCAAACTAGCGGGTATGCATACGTCCATTGTACGCTCTAATACTATACATTTAATCAGTAAGAAAAAGAGGATAGTCTGGCGGGCCGAGGATTTCAGCCCATTCTATTTGCGTCGCGAAAGTAACGGTCTATTTCATATATTATTTAGCCTAATTTGTACTTGCGGTACCTACGAGTATTATCACAGACTACAAGATATTGGCGTCTATTACAATGCATCTTTGAATTGTAATAGACGCTAAAATCTTGTAGTGACTCAATGCATTCTAATCGCTGACACTAATGACTCGATGCATTCTTATCGCTGACACTAATGACTCGATGCATTCTAATCGCTGACACTAATGACTCGATGCATTCTTATCGCGAATGCAGTCATGCAATTTATCTATCTATGTATTATTAAGCAAAGAAAGCTACATCCCGTCTTGTGCATTTCAGTACATTATATAAAATACCCCGCCCTGCGTGGTGCAGTATATTATTCGTCTCCAATTTTATAAGTACAGGTAAAAGAACTACTTTTTTACCTAGACCACGGTTGTGTCTTACAATCTACTGGGGCCATACATTACGAAGCGAGCTCGGCAAAACGAAATTAAATTTTGTCGCGACGTGCACACTGCACACATTTTCAACAAACTGCTACTTTTTAAAATATCAAACTCACCGTAATTTAGAAAAAAAATATAATTTTAAAAATGATAGAAAGACGGCTCGTAAAAATATTGTTAATGGAAGCTGTTGAAGGTATCGTAGGCGATACCTTGTCATTCGCCCGAGAATTGAAGTCACCAACATTGCTCATAGAATTAGCACGCTGAAGTGGAAGCGGGTCGGCCATGTCTGCATACGGTCAGACGGTCGATGGAGCAGACAAGTGATGGAGTGGAGACCACGCTTAGGCAAACGTAGTGTAGGACGTCCTGCGGCACGATGGACCGACGATTTGAAGAAGGTGGCTGGCAGCGGATGGATGAGGCTGCCCAAGATCGGGATGGTTAGCGCTCATTGGGGGAGGCCTACGTTCAGCAGTGGACGGCGATAGGCTGATGATGATGATGATGAACGTTTGTTTGGTGGTTAACTTGGTAAAACTAACATCAAACATACATTTAAATGAATGTAGAAACGGAAAACTTCAGAATACAACACAAAACTATTTAAGAAATCCCCGATATAACGTTAATCTGACTTTATTTTATTTCATTTAGGATCTGTTTCACAATCTACTGATAGGCTGTCACTCAGTATAAAGTTAGCAGCAATAAAACTTACGAATAAGCTATTGATTTCTTATGTTTACACGAATATTGTTTATTGTTTTAAACACTTACGGATTGTGTCGCGGTGCACTTTTCTTTTTTCCGATGTTTCGGCTACTTTCCAGCGAATCCATCAACACCCGTGTAAAGGAACACATCCCAGAATCTGATGTTTAACACCGTCGCAACAATAAATCTGCAATTTGCGAATACACACTGGATCAACCTCGCCATTACTAAGATTTGATAAGCCACAAGTACTGGCAATGGAACAGCGTTATCGCCCAAGTATGATACCCGAGGCTATAGAAATTAAAAAGTGCCCTAATTTTAACCGAGAAGATGGCTGGGTAATGCCATCTAGTTGGGATCCAATTATTAATAAAATAAAATGTAATTTAAAATCACCGCGGCTTCAAGATACTGTTAGTATGTTTTGCGTGGATCGGAACACAAATAATAATTAAAGGAACTTCGGGTAGTTCGAACGACTTCAACAAATACGACAATTGCCACCTTAGTCCTCTCGTGACCACAGCTGCTGGAAAGTAGCCGAAACGTCGAGAAAAAGAAAAGTGCACCGCTACACAATCCGTAAGTGTTTAAAACAATGAACAATATTCGCGTAAACATAAGAAATCAATATCATTTGCAGAGTTCGCGCGCGTGTAGAGCCCACTTAAACTTTATAGGCGTTAATATTGATGACATAATATAATTCCTGAAAATAAAATCATTTCAGCTCTTCATTTATGATTGGATAATAAGAATCAAACATCAAATAAAATAAAATGCTTTGGGAAGTGTACATTTTCCCAGAAACGAATTGACCTCATTCATCCTTAAATAGATTCTTCCCAGAATTTTAATTTGTCAATAATATTCGATAATAGGTACAACTTACAAGAAACAAGTCATTTATTATAATATTGAATGAATCGAATTCACAATTATAAGTTATATGCCTTTTTTGCCCAATATTTAAATTTCAGATTGGGCAATAGGGGCATACCGCATAATATAGGGTAAAACAACCAATTGTTGGCTCCGAACAGCCAGATATTGGCTACCCTATATATCATATTAATACGGACACCGCGACACAATCCGTAAGTGTTTAATACAATTACGAATAAGCTATTCGACACTTCACTCTCACGAATAATATGAATCTAATGATACCTCTCAAGCTCGAATGCGACAATCCGTTTAGGCTATAAAGCATGCCAAAGAAATACACATACATACACTCGACAGCATAACCCTTCTTCTGTCGCGTTCGGGTGAAAAACCGCAACAAAATCTATCGATTCGTTTAGGAGTTACGATGCCACTGATACACAGACACATCAAACTTACAACACCGTCGTCGGAAGTTTATAAATTAGACATCTTTTTTGGTTGTGACTTGATTGATACCCGATTTCAATCACGAAGCCAATTAATTGGTAGCTGTGGTTAAATACCATTAGCCCAGAAAGTGCTAATTTGTTAATAACAAACCCCCATTCAGTGGGGGAACAAAGTAATTATATCATTTAAAAACTCAACCCTTCCAGTCATACCGATCCCTTTTATGTTCAGTCAACTCCAACGACCAGGGTTGAGCTTGACCATTACCGAAACTAGAAACCGAAACCGAAATTGTGTTCGCATCCAGATCGTGTATATGAAGTTTATAATTTTTTGTAACAATCTACAACCTGCCCACGTGAATGATATAGCCTATGTTACCCGGGCTATTATTACGAATCTATTGACACCTCGTTTATTTAAATCCCAGCAGTAGTTTAGGCTCTACGGTGGAATACGTACATGCATATACTGCCAAATCATGACCCTTCCTTTTGGCTTCGCCCTAGTCGGGTGAAAATATTTTTTACCCGACAGAATTATTCGAACAATAGCTTTTCGTTTCGACTCTGATAGAATTTAAAAAAATCAGGTTTAGATTTGAAAACAATAAGGTTTTTTAAGGCAGGAGAATACTTTATTTTTCAACCTCCGACGCGAAAAGAGGGGTGTTATAAAATTTGACGTGTCCGTCTGTCCGTGCACAGGTGGGGTAGATTCTCATACATATTTACTCACTTCAACGTATATTTATTTAAAATATGATTAACAATATGTTGATTATCTCAACTTCTCCATGGATCTGAATTAAAATAATTACAGGTAATGAAATGTGAATGAAAATTGTACTCATCTCATCTAAATCTAATAGTATTTTTTTGTATGATTTGTGATCGCCACTTTTTTAAACAGCGCGTCATAAACGCCCAACGTCTTTTTGTTTATCTTTCAAGGTAAAGGGTACCTATGTATGGCCGTTTAAAGTCGTACCTAGCTGTGACGTCACGCATAGGTTGAATTGTATGAAATATACGGCCGCAGGAACATATTTGTAAATATCTGTGATATTTGTGCGTTTAAGTTCATACTTACCATAAAGGTTTGTATATGATGTAAGTAAACTAATGATGTAGGTTTTGTTTAATAATTAAGCAAAAAAAAATTTAACTTTTTTGTACTTTTTAGATGTATATAATTACTAAAGTAATACACATAAATATTTTTTTTTTTTACATTTACCAAGTAGTAATGCCTCAATATGTCTGATTATGTTAATGAAACTAAATATTTTAGATGTAGTCATCATCCCTATTTGTATGGCATCGAAACAACGCCTCTAGTGGCAAACAATGGTAACTAATTCGATGCCATACACTTCTTCACGGCTAGTAGCGACAAAAACTCGCACACAGCACAAAGCTTCGATAAAACGTAAGGAACTTAGCGGGCTTAACTAACATTAAATCGATGGAGCCGGCTGGACGCACGAAAAAACATGACTCATGCGTTACCTGTTACCCGTTATCGTTACCAAGTACCGCTACCAAATACCAGCGTTAGCTCGCATTGCCTCATTATTATTATTATTATTGTTGTTGTTGTTGTTTTGTTGTTGACGTGGTCAGGTTTAACTATCGTCAGTAAACCGACTTTACAGACAACCGATATATATATTTTTTAAATTCTATTTAGATTAATTATTGCTGTCTTCGTAAAGGTTAGGTCGAGGGTTCAAATTTTTTGTCCTCTTGAAATTTACTTTCAGTAAGTGATTTCCTATACCAAGAAATTATAGTTTTGAGGATTTGGCTTTTAAGCATTGTGTTACTGTCAAGGATTTCTCAGTATTTTATAGCAAATATGAAAAAAAGAAATTTAGGGTCTAAAATAAAATTAGGCTCCGTACAATTCGGCAAAGAAAATCCCGTTTGCTGTACGGCAGCCCTCCTTAAATATTAATTTTATTATATTTTTAGTATTTGTTGTTATAGCGGCAACAGAAATACATCTGCAAAAATTTTCAATCTAGCTATCAGGGTTAAGCAGCGGTGACATACGGACAGACAGACAGCGAAGCCTCAGTAATATCCCGTTTTTACCCTTTGGGTACGGAACCCTAAAAGTCCGATAGAATATGCCTAAACTAGTGACGATATTTAAATCAATTCATCCGAAACTCGTCTGTCACAAAAATTTATTTCGATTGCTTTCGAGTTTCGATATTGTATGAAGTGCATTTTTACAGTTCTATGTGCTTAATTACTGGCCTTTTATGTTTGTGAAATTTCAAAGAATTTTTAGTTACTAAAAAATTGTACAATATTTTAATTCACGTAGGATTTATCATAAAATGACACTACCTCTTTGACATATGCGTGATAAAGAGGTAGTGTGTAACTTATTTGTACCTTTGGCGCTCTATACCTGAGAATTGTCCCACCGCACAAACTAGCGGGTATGATGCATATATCATTGTACATACTAATACAACAATATGATAGGTACACATTTTATTAGTAAGGATATAAGGGTAGTGTGGCGGGCCTGGGATCTTAATTCATAATATTTGAACATAACAACATCACATTTGTCTAACATAATTTCCGTAAACAGTACCTCCAATTATATCAACTTTGCAACTTTTAATGCGGATCCCACGGAAAAAAGTTACGCTGTTATGAAAGTAAAAGTTTAACAGAGAGGAATTTGCTGCAATTCGCACAAAAGTTTGCCCCTCACGACATAATTTGTTTCCAGAATTTGGCGATATTTTAGCTTCTTCGTATACGCTTAAGCCAAATTATGTTGGGTGTAGGTGTAGGTAGTATAAAATCTGTATTCGCTGGTTGCGTAGTAGGTGGTGGAGGAACCTCTAAGTCACACTTTAATAGCGAAATTCGTCACTATGATTTAATAAACCTAATACATAATACAATGCGTCACGATACCTGCTGCGTAAGAAAAATTACCAAACACAGTGATATAGCCCATCCTTAGTTTTGAAATCATTGCAGTGGTCACTTTATAAGAGGCGAAAAAGCTGTTGAACACGACAGTCCCAGTTACGTTCTAAGAATGTTTCCTCTTATAGATCACTATAAGGGTTACCTAATGCAAATTTATCCATGTCAAGATACAAACGATACATGGAACGCAGTAACAAGAAAGAGAAAAATACAGCAAATGTACATTGATGACTTCTTGTGAAGTCAGTCATAAGAAAGTTTAATGTTATTATCGACCTTACTGAGCGAATAGAATTGCTTGTTTACATAATTTTCGTATTGACAGCCAGCCATTTGACATCTCCAAGTCCGCCATAATAGGCTTGGTGACAAAAAAAAATATTCCTTAAATGAATAGTACTCTTAAATATGTGTAACTTCTCAAAAGAAACAGTATATCAAAAGTCAATATTTTCAAAGGTACAGCGATTTGTATACAAAATTTCGCAAGTGTCGTGTTAACGCTCCATACTAAAGTCGTTCCTAGCTGTGACGTGACGCCTAGGTTATGAAGTATACGGCCGCAGGAACATATTAGTTAATATCTCCGATATTTGTGCGTTTAAGTTCGTAATAACCATAATTAATGTTTTTGTATACGATGTAAGTAAACTAATGATGCAGGTTTTGTTTACTAATTTAACAAAAAAATATATTTAGAAAACTACATATAAAATATTATATTTTGTTACATTTACCAAGTAGTAATGCCTCAATATTTCTGAGTATATTAATGAAACTAAATATTTTAAATGTAGTCATCATCCCTATTGTAAATGCTAGTTGGCGCTGTCATCGCGCACCCAGCAATGCAAACACAGAAACAAACAAATCTTTCCTCTTTATTTTTTTTATTTACATACGTCTTGTTACAAAGCGTTATTATCTACTTCACATTGCGTCGACGTAGTGTATGCACATTATGTAATTAGCTTTGAAAAAGCAAAATTTTTAGGAGCGTATCTTTGTAATTCGATATTCTATCTAGCCCCTAGGTTACCACAGAAAATATATATGAAATACAGCTAATGAAGACAAAATATCTTAAAATAAGACTAAGCCCTCGTTCCCACGAGAGTTTTTTTGAGGTCGCGACAGCAAAACAGCTCAGTAAATAGAACTCTGCGCTAGTAGAATAGAGCTAAAAATTGAAGTGTCAAATGTCAAATTTGACAACTTAACACGATTTTCAGCTGTATAGTATTAGCGTACAGTTCTATTAACTGTTGCAGTGCTGTTTTTTTGTCGCGACCACTCAAAAACTCTCATGGGAACGTAGCTTAACGAGTTCTGTTATTTTAAAATAGGAATGACAAAATGTTACCAGTGGCTGTTATTCAAATTTACGCCACGCTCTGCCAAGACGACCACAAATTCAGTGTGGCAATTGTTTCCGTGTCTTGGCAACATTGTTCTTAACTGATTTATGCAAGCTTTTCAATTAGTAGCTTCTAATAGCTTGTGTTTTAACATTTTTGGCACTTACTGGCGATTTCAGTATTTTAACAGCTTTGGCATTTACAAGAGTTGTAGCTGTATTTATAACTATAGGATATTTTATAGGACAGTCTCAAAAAGCTTTTCGTTTCCAGGTTTTAGAATCTAGATCATATGTATTTAATACGCGAAATAAAAACTTTCAGTACAGTTTTACGAGAATTGTGCGAGCGGACGAGTGTAATATTTGGCACAGTTGAAGTTTATGTGGCAGACGATGTGCAGAAAGCTAGTATTTTTTTAAATAAAGCTTATAATTATATGCTTAGAAATACATATAATTATTAAAAATAAAAACAACACACTAACTCAGATTATTAACACACACTACCGTGCGTTTGATACATACAATAATTTTGTTACAAGTTGTCGTATGTCCGTCTGTCACAACATTTACAATTTTTATATCTCAGAGGCAAAAGAACTACAAACTTACTACAAACCAAACTAAAAAATTATATAAATTATTATTTTGTGCGAATTTTCACTTCAGAACACAGTAACATATATAAGTATCATTAAGGCCCGTATTAATAAAGCGTTCTTATCGCTAAGACAATTATCGCAATTTTCAAGAAAGTACTTAAGATGTTGTTTTTATTAATAGATCGTACTTAAGTACAGCTGTGGGTACAGCGTATCAAGTGAGTGCAAACGTATCATTGCTGTCAAACTGTTACGTGTGTTTCGTGAGTACAACCTTGACTTGAGTACGGCTTGGGATACAGTACAATATTATTTGTTGTGTTTTCGGTTGTGTTACAATTATGTAAATTAAAATCTAAATCCTTACGATGAAACAAAATCAGAATTTACACTACATACTCAACACAAAATAAAGTTATAAAAGAGAGTTTTGCCGGGGAATTCAATGGGTGACGTTGTGGTTTTAGTATTTCCTTCAAAAATTTGTGTTATTCCGGTTCTTAATGTGTAATATTGGTAGAATATTAACCATTAAATATTTGTTAACGTGTTGTAAAAGTGTGGGAAAATGGTACAACTTCAAAAAACGTGCTATTTTGTGTTCCCTCCAAAACTCCCTAGGAACTTTCAGTTAAGCTTCTACCACTTTACTGAATCGACTGAATTGACTCATTGACTGGACTTACTATTTATTTGGACTTTGACTAGAATTTAGACTTGACGATTTAGGAATACGGTGTTGAAAATTGAAACGAAAATTTTAACTTGACACTGGCAAATGGTTTTAAATTTAAGCCGACGCCATATATTAAAAAAAAAAAAAAAAGACGTTTGTTGATACTTCATCATCTTCTTCTTTTTGGCAATCGCGATTGTAAAGGTTTTACACCATTCTGCCAGTGTCGTATTTATAGAAATATTTTCAATTTTATTATATATATATATATATATATATATATATATATATATATATATATATATATATATATATATATATATATATATTATAATAATAATAATAATAAGTTCGATAGGGCGAGGTGTCCCTCCTATATATCTGTTCTGTGTTTTGTAAATACTCCTTATATTGAAACTTGATATACATAAAGTGGAGTCATTTTAATAGGTAACATTTGACATTTCATCAAAATTCAACAACGTAACCTTGTAACGGCGGGCATAAAATATTTTTTTTTTTGTTTTGTTAGAACTGCATAATTGCTTAACTTTTTTCAATTACGATTACATATTTATTGTAATAATGACCGATACGAGTAATTTTACGATTTGCTTTCTCTAATAAACTATTCTAAACATAATCAACAATTTCTAAAGATCTAAAGAACTGAACGTCGTTACAATGTTGCGTCAGTTAACCCTCATTCTTATTAAACACTAGGGATGTTACTCTAAAAATCGAAAGCTGATAAGTAGAATCGAATGCAATGAGTACTCGTGAAGAAATATCACCATAAATTAATATCCCCGTTGTGATTATAATAAAACATAATTATATATATTATTCTTTTAAGTAACTATAAAAATACAAAAAATAAAAAAGTTACATTTTGTACTTGTCTTATTTTGTTCCTTGAATTTTTGAAAGAAAAAATAATAATGGGACAGGGATTCGCCTGATGATTTTTAAAATTCACGTATGTTTCAAGTCCGTATCGATTAATTCACTTTAATCGATGTTTTTAAGCAGGTCACCACACTATGAAGATAAAAGTGACAGACGTGAAATATTACCTATTAAAATGACTACACTGTAATATAATATTCTTACTAAGAAAATAAAACTGTGGTACAAACCCTAAATGTTGGTTTTAGATTATTCAACTGACTTCATCCAGTACACCGTACCCTTGCATATTCATAAAACCCACTCTAAAGGCAGAGTTTTCGTCAACACACACATTGGCGAATCACTAAGTAGCCATTTTAAAGAAGAAGAACTTTTTTCGTATGGCAATGATCCGCATTCCGTTTTACGTAGTTGTTATAAAAATATGGAAATAAATATGTTAGAGAATAATAAATATTAATATCTACGGGAAAATAAATGAAATTCAGTTTTTTCAATATAAAAAATACATACTAACCTTTTTTTGGTATTTATATTATTAAATATTACATTTTAAAAATAAATATTGAAGGAATGTGTAATAAATAAATCTATTCTTTGTAGAAGTGTAAACGAAACGTTATTTCATTCGTTCTTTGTCGTGTACGACACTACGTGGCGCTTAAAAGTTGATTAAGTGATCTCAATAACGTTATCAACTTATACGGTCTTGAGATCATACTATGAATTAAATACCATCTTGAGAAGCTAATCGTTACTTGAGACCGTCTCAGCCAAGAAAGGTCATATGTTCGACTTTCAACTCTATTGTATTAGCGCAGTGTTCCATTTTCAGTGCTCTGAATTATAATCGAGCCTAAGGGGCCCGTTATACAATCGAAGGATAAGTGTCAGGTAGCTTTTTGTTATGTTTTGTCTCTGTCGCTCGATATAAAGCAAACAGCGACAAAACTTCCGAATAAGCTACCCGACACTTATCAGTAGACTAGCATTAATAATTGCCCGCGGCTTCACCCGCGTGAAATTAGGTTTTAAACTTTCAACCCCTATTTTATCACAGTAGAGGCTGAATTTTAGAAAATGCTGATATACGATATTCATTATTTTTTTCGTACTCCATTCGAACGAATAAAACATTCACACAAAATATCATGCGAATATGTCCAAGGAATAAAAAGTTTCATACAAACAATTACTTACCTATTTTAAAATTTTGAAAAATCCTTTCTCAGTGAATGCCTACGTCATGTGAGAAATACGTGTGCGAAATTACAAATTTCTAGTCTTAATTCAGGGTTTGGCCTGTGCGTTGATGCATCAGTCAATCAGCTTTGCTTTTCTTTATCAGTAGATTGTGAAAAGTTATCTATACCTAAGTATAGATAAGTTACCTATATTATATACTTAAGTATGGAAAAGTTATCTATACTTAAGTATAGATAAGTTTTACAGATAAGATTTCGAAGTAACTCAAAATATTTTTAAACCTACGTTAGATGCCCAACGCGTTATACCTTTAAAACATGTTCCAGTTTAAAATCAACACAGAAAAATAGCAAACAAACATAGTTCCAAATATAATAGAACATAGGACGAATTTAATCAAAAGCCGGAACATTACATAAAGTACGCTTCAAATAAGCATCGTTTATTGTTTAGCCGCGGAGCGCTCGGAAATTATGTGAGGGTAAATGGCTCGATACGTTGTTTATATGAGTGAAGAGAGCGTGGGGATGGGACAGTATCGATGTACAACACTGCAGAAATCGTGTGGCATTTAGACCGCTCCTAAACGTCTATTATCACCCAACTGCAGAAGAAGGTAATGTTTATGGAGCATTTTTAGTGTTCCGTATCCAAAGGGTAAAAGCAAAACCCATAAATATTATTAAGACTTTGCTCTCCGTCTGTCTGTCATCAGGCTGTGTCTCGTGAACCGTGATAGCTAGACAATTAAAATTTTCACAGATGATGTATTTTTGTAGCCGTTATGACAACAATTAATACTAAAATCAAAATAAATATTTATGGGGGCTCGCATACAAAAAAAAATCATTGTTTTTGCTCGATATTATTAGGTACTAATGCTTGATATTAGTACTAATAGTTGTATGGACGTACGTAGCCCTTCGTGCACTATTTTTTTTTCTAACAACTTGAGAAAATGCAAAACATAATTAATATACTTAATATTAGGTCCTTACATATTATGAAATTGGCGTTTTGTCGTACTGGCCACTTTGATCTCAAATATACATATCTTCTTTGGTTAGGAATTTCAATTTCAAATTTATACCGCTATTTACTCATGGATTTGTGTTCCAAAAACCATAATTCATTAGATTTTTACTCTTTTGGTTTTTATTTGCGTCACTCTGTTTACAAAACGGAAAACTTGAAATATCGTATTATTTTCGAGTTCAAAAGAAAACACAGTGCATTTTTGGTTCCAACGTTTTCGTTCTGCAAATTTCGACCTGCAGAACAAGCCCCGTGGACGGCCGGAGACCAAAGTTGATCATGAAGAATTGAAGGCTATTGTGGAAGCGGATCCTTCGCAAACAAGGCCCGAGTTAGCTGCAGGCTGCGGTGTTAGTGATAAAAAATTTTTAATCCACTTGAAGTAAATTGGGAAGGTAAAAAAGCTTACATTACTCAACCGGCACAATAATGAACGAATTTTAAATCGAATCATTACCTGTGATCCTGTACGATAATCGGAAATGCTCATCGCAATGGCTGAACCCTGGCGAACCAGCCAAAACCTGCCCCAAGCGAAAATTTAATTAAAAGAAGTTACTTATGAGCGTTTGGTGGACTAGTGCCGGTGTCGTTTACTACAGCTTTTTTAAATCTGGACAGACGATTACGCCAGATGTCTATTGCCAGCAACTGCAAATCATGATGGAAAAGCTAGCTGCTAAACAACCGAGGTTGGTCATTCGCTCTAGGCCACTGCTGCTTCGGGACAACGCTAGACCACACACAGCACAACAAAAGGCTACCAAATTAGAGGAACTTCAATTGGAATGTCTAAGACATCCACCGTACTCCCCTGACCTTGCTCCAACAGATTACCATTTTTTTCGAAATTTGAAATTTGGCGGTCTAAAGCGCCTTCAAAGATTTTATTGATTCGTCTCCGAATGGTTTTTTTAGTAAGGGAATCAATGAACTACCTATGAGATGGCAAAAGTGCATAGATAGCAATGGTATATACAGGGCCGGATTTAATATTAGTGCCGCTCTGGACACTAAAGAAAATGCCGCCCTATCATAGAAATTTTACTTAAAATTATAGTTTTTAATCCTTATTTTTTTAATAGAATAACTAATTTCTTGCTCATTGCATAAAGGACATCATTCATTTTGGACCAAAAAATGAAAGTGCCGGCCAGAAAAAAAAAACTACGATATTCGGATAGAATACACAATTTCTATCATTTTTTACTATGACGTCCAATCTGTGCGCACAACGGTTACGTCGTAATAACATAAAAAATAATATATTTTTTTATTAATTCTTTGTTGTTAAAAAAAGATTGGAGTGACATTATAATATAAAAAAATATTATATTAAAACTTATTTAGGTACATAATCGCAAAATACTCAAGGTCAAAACCTAGTGGTCAAGATATAAAATCGTACTATTTAACACATTCATATTTATTCTTTATAATAAAGAATGTTGTCTGTTTAGAGTCAAACATTACAGGTTACTTTCTCTCAAAACTAATCAAGAACTAATGAAAAGGGTTAAGGGACGGCTACCTGGGTGCGTGAGCGCATTGTTATTGGTTGCCGACCGCCCGCCCGCGCTACGCCAGCGGCCAGCCAGCGGCCAGCCAGTCAGTTATCCATGCAACTTTGGTTACATCGGACGGCTATCGTGACAATAATCTCTTGTTCTTAGAGCGATATAATATCAAGTGTATTTAGCGAAGCTTAATATCTGACATTATGAACGTACAATTGTGTATTTCGTGTCGTGTGCCTATTGGTGATCGCCGAAGTTATAGTTGGACATCCCGTGAATCACAACACATCGAAATCGCACAGTTTGTTATTGAAGATCTACTGGGTCATCAGGTGAGGATTATATTATCGCTATAACGAACGAATATGCCTAAGATATTTACTACGAACAAACATCATAACTCTTATGTACATAATGTTATAACATAAGCCGCATTTGCTGCTGTGTTTTTTAACAAACACAAGTTTTCAAATAAAGAGGGCCTCCCGCCCTCCGCAGATATATTATTTTTTTTATTTAATGATATATTACTAAGCTAATAAACTTTTTTTTTTCAGAATGAACCTACAGATGTTATATGCCGACCTTGTTGGCAAAGGGCTGAGCGGCAATATCTCCGACGTCAACGTGAAGTGCAGGAAGAACCTGACAACGAAGAACCTGATGTTGCAGACGAAGAAGTTGACGCTGTGCCTCATTCTACAGTTTTACCTGGATTTGTACGAACTAGTAATACGGCAAACTCTTATGTATTTCAACACTGTGTAGACTCAACAAGACACAGAATACCAGAAAACATTATTCTACGTGTTCTTTGCCGATACAGTGTATTCATATCAGAAAACAGTCGTGTTTGCAGCGAACACCTCGAGCAAAATGAATGGCATTTACTTGCTATGCAAGACAATTTAATTCAAGATTTTAATTCTGCACAGATCGTTAGTGCGCTAAGGTTGTTAATAAACCACATTAAAACAGAAGTTTTAGATTTTGAGCATTATGAATTGATCAATAACAAAGAGTTCCACGATTGGACTGGTCTTACTGCTGAACAATTCTCTGATTTATTGGCCAACACTCCGAGCTTAAATCAAAGAAGAAACAAAAAAACAATTTTAGCAGCTTTACTTGCAAAGATCCGAACTGGAGACTCAAATGCTAGGCTCGCAACGATATTTAAAACGAGCGAATCCACATTTGCGCGAATGCTTGAGACTGGCCGAGAAGCACTTTTGCGAGACTTTGTTCCAATGCATTTGGGGTTTGACCATATGACTCGGGAAGATGTCACACGTAGGAATCTTCTTATCCCAGAAAGTCTTTTTGGAAATATTGAAAGTCCTCCCGAAGAAAGAAAAGCTATTACAATTGTGGACGGCACATACATCTGCATCCAAAAAAGCTCAAACTACTTTTTTCAACGAAAATCTTATAGTAGTCACAAGTTCCGGAACTTAGTAAAACCATTTTTATTTGTCTGCTGCGACGGTCACATAATAGAAGTTTCAGGTCCACACGCTGCTACTTCTTCAGATGCGCAGATAATGCAGAATATTGCTGAAAATGAAAGTGATCATGGCGATGGATTATTCCAATGGTTCTACCAAAGCGGGGACGTATTTATTTTGGACCGTGGGTTCAGAGATGCAGTTCCCATTCTTGAAGGAAATGGTTACACTGTGAAAATGCCGGAGACAAAGCATCCTGGAGCGACGCAACTAACCACGGAACAAGCAAACAAGTCACGCCTTGTTACTATTTGCCGTTGGGTTGTGGAAGTAGTAAATGGCCGATTTAAACGAGATTTCCGCCTGTTGAGAAACGTTCATATTAATATAACATTGCACTATATGTTTGAATATTTTAGAATCGCAGCAGCATTAATAAATGCTTATCACGTGTTGATAGTAGATAATGTCCATGCTTCTGATTTTTTACAAATAATCCGGGAAAGAATAAACATGCCCAATACACTGGCAGATCTTGTCGCCAGACGTAACTTGAACAGAATGAGAGCACAGTTCCAGCCCATGTCTGCAGATATGGCTGAGTTTAATGACTTTCCTACGCTGACCGAAGAAGAATTAATATTATTTAGCCTCGGTATATATCAGCTGAAACAAGCGAGAAGTTACTATGGAGAGCATGTTCAACCAGATGGAGTTTTTAGCATTGAGCTAAGTGGTGGAATTCCTCTAGAGCTTGTAAGGGAATTGGAGGGAGAGGACTTGTGGTTGATTCGAGGGCGAATACAATCCCGACACATCCGATCTAAAACATACTATGTGTATATTGCTCTGGATAGAACAGCAACCGGGCGTCGAGCAATAAAACATTACTATTGCACATGCCATATAGGAATGAGAACCATCGGATGTTGCTCCCATACTATGTGCATAGTCTGGTACATGGGTTATGCTAGACATGACCCTTACCTCAGCCCACCCGCAATAAGTTTAGATGACGTATTTGTAAGACTAGAAAATGTTTAATTGTACGTCATTAACTTATTATTGTTATTAGCCTTTATTCAGAAGAACAATACATTTATTTTATATACATTACAAAATATTCAAATCAATAATTGATTTTTCCGTTGCGCGGTCTCTGCTTCTGAGTGCCTCTTGGCAATGGCCTCCCCCAACAGCTTCCACTCACATCTCTGACATGCCACTCCACATACACTAGTCCACATTTTGCCAGCCATTTGTACCATTTCATCTTCCCATCTTTTTAGAGATCTGCCCTCTTTTCTTTTAGCCCTTCTGGGATACAAAGATGTTATTATTTTTGTCCATTTGTCTGGCCCTCTCAAAATCAAAACATGTCCGGGCCGGACATGTTTTGATTGTTTGTTGTTTCATTTCAATTTTTTAGTTTTATATGTTACATCAGTTACACGTGTCATTTTTCTCAACTCCTTGTTTTCTATTTTGTCTATCCTTTTCTTTCCAAACATACTCCTCTCCATAGCCTTCGGCCCAACTTCCAGCATACTTGTATGAGCTTTTGTTAGTGCCCAAGTTTGGCACCCTTATGTTAGAATGGGTGGAATCCATGTATTAAATAGTTTTCTTTTGGTGCTCATGTTTATACTTATGCATTTTACTATTTCTTTAAAGGACCAGAATCTTTTCCAGGCATTGCCAATTTTTTTTTTTGTATATCTTTGGTTGTTGTATCATATATATTAGTTATAACCACTAATTCTAAGCAGGAAACTTGCGGTTAATATTGTCTATTTCTCCCAGCGCCATCACACCTTGCCAGAGTTGCCAGAGCGTTTTTTTCTTAGTAATGTTGTCATTACCTTGTAATATCGATCAAACAAAACAAATGCTGTTTAGTCTATTTATATTTCTTCTTCTTATATATAAAAATGCATTTTCAAATGTGTTAGTCGCGCTAAAACTCGAAAACGGCTGAAAGGATTGGGCTGATTTTAGTTTTAAAAATTTTTCGCATCAGCTGACCGTGTAGTGTATAGACTAGTACTCATTTGTGCCAGTGCTATAAAATTAAGATTGATGAAGCGATTTTTATGCCCTTAATGGAATATTATTCCGAAAATTTTTAGATAAATGTCTACCTATAATGTGAAAAAAAGTTTCACTTTTACCGTGGTTTCATAAAACCACACAATCCTTTCTTTTATGTTAATACGTGAAGCGAAATCTTTCAGTCTCCTCCGGTTCAGGTAACCGGAGGAGTATGATATTTGGCACAGTTTAAGTTTATGTGCAGGAAGGTGTGCAGAAAGCTAATTTTGTATTACATTTGTTTGTCAGACAAACACACCTGATTTTGTAAATTGGTCGATTAAATCTTCACAATCTAAACATTAAGGTACACGTACATATTCTATGCATAGAATAGCCAATCTTTTGGGACTATTTGCAGTCACTGTAAAACGTATGTAGTTTTTAACTCGTTTCAAACAAGAAATAAAAAATGATTAATTAATAGAATTAATTAATTATTATAATGTGCAATTTTGATAATTGTAAAAAAATAATTTTAAAAATATTTTTTTTACTTTCCAAATTTTGCCGCCCTACAAAATTTGCCGCCCTGGGTACTAGCCCCGACTGCCCCTAGTGTAAATCCACCACTGGTTATATTTAAATAATTATATTATGTTTGAAAAAAAAACGACTTTACGTTCCTCCTTCAAAAAACGCCAATTTCATATGTAATGACCTAAAATTTGGCTCATAAACATGTGTTTTTTTTTATATTAATAATTATGTTGTGTACATAAGGATAAGGTTCATTATAATATTAGCTTATGCCATTGTAACTACTAAATGTTAATTTTTATACTAAATTATGGTACTTTAGGTTTAGTTGTAGTTATAAAGTTTATTATTGTTAGTAAATTACAGTTTGTTACCTAAATAAATAAATAATAAAATAAAAAATTACACCGTGGATAGTTAGAGCGTTAACACGCGTGCCGCAGATTTGTAAGGATTTTGTGACGCAACGCCGCGCCGCGCCAGCGGTAAAACGCTCCTGGCGCCACCACAGGTGGCTCCGCTGGATCTATAGCACGTGTGTAAAGGCTCTAATGGCGAATAGTGTTTCGTTCATAAAGCTAGCATATAGCCCAATTGTCCTTATCACTTGAAATTTTGTAATTATTTAGTTTATCGATAGGTTTAAATGCCCATCACTATTGACTGTCTACCGTATATTTCCGAGTCAAAATTTACTTTTTGTTGTCACCTGTTAGATTTAAACGATATGTTTGTGAGATATCTAAGAGGTTTTGTATGGTATTTGTATTGTTATTGAATATACAGTGACAATTTCTGGTATATTTTCTGAAAGAAAAATACACATTTGTGTAGAAAAGAATGTGCATTCATCTGAACTTTCTGTAAATTCCTTACTTGGTAATCTTGACACAATTTTAGACCCACTGAATTTGACAAAATTATAAGACACACTAAAAATGACAAATTTTTAAAACACACTGATATGACTGACAATGCGCGCGCGTAGTATGCCTAATGCAGGGCAGAAAGATATTTTAAAGCGTGTTTTCTACCTACCCTCAAATATATTTAAAATAATATTTTGACTTAGTAGTAAATTAAATGCAAATAAACGGTGGCTATACAATACATATCGAGCTTACGTGTTATATAGATGACTAAAACAAATGAAGTCTACATAATGTTATAATCATTTGTCGTATCGTATCATTTGTCTTAAAGTGATCGCGAAAAAAAAAATATCAGCAGAAAATTATTTTTAGGGTTCCGTAATACTCAAGGAGCCTTATAGTTTCGCTCTGTCCGTCTGTCAGTCCCCGCTTCTAGCTTCTGTAATTATGAATATAAATAGATGAAATTTGGTATCGTTAAAGACTGTGTATAGATCTCAATTTTGGCATCATAAAATAATAATAATTTTATATTTTAGGGGTACATAAATGTGAAGTGGGGATGAAAAATATTTTTGAAACGAAGTTCCTAATAGGGCGATGCGAAGGGGTACCCTAGCCGGGAAAAAACGTCCGTAACGTAAGTTTTTTATGTATAGTCTTTATTATTTTCTTTATACTTCTTTATACTTAAAATTAATATTTTTATTATAAGGAACTTCGTTTCTATCCGGTGTCCCACGACACCACACGGCTTTTTTTTCATTCTACCCCATCGTGTCGGTACCGTTGAAGTCTTTTAAAATAAAGATAAGTATTGATACATGACTTCTTTACAAAGTCTCCCATTTTCGAGTCATCTTCCTCCAAAGTGGTTTATAAGTCCCCCCTGGCAATTCTAAACAATAAGACGTAGAATCTTGAAATTTTTCAAGCTGATAGAATATGATGCTAAAATCTCTATAGAATTTTTTTTGAGTGAAATCAGACCATAACTTATGAAGTATTTCAAAGAAAGTCTATTGCGCGTTGATAGTTACGGAACCCTCCTCAGACATGTCCTGACCATGCTCTTGGTTAGGTTATTTATAATGGTTGATTATAAGTTATAATTTATAACAGCATCCTAATACGACTTTTACATTTTTAAATTATGATAAATTGAACAAGTCATTCTTACTCAAATTAATTTAAACACTGTGAAAAATGGCCAGCTTAAAGCAACGAAAATAAAATAGTCTAATTTACTTAGATGGAAAGGCCTATTTAAAATATCTTAACCCCAGAAGCCCAACATGATTGCTTATGCGTCAAAGCCCAATTATACGTTTAGACGTATAAAAATCGGCCAAATGCAATTCGGAATCGCGAATGAAGGGTTCCGTAAAACACGTCCAAAAATTCACGTTTACTGTTTAAGAGCTCATTTAAAACATTTACCTACTTTATACTGTTTTTAGTATTTATTGCTATAGCGGCACCATAAATACATCATCTGTGAAAATTTCAACTGTCCAGCTATCACGCCTCATAGATACAGTGCTGGCAGTCGAAGACACATCCGGTGTACAACTTTTCGACCTATTATTACTCGGCAATAAAGTTCATAAGCGGTATAGCGGATCTGTCGTCAACTGTACATAAAGTCATGTGTAAGTTGGACATACATTTTATAATATTCATAAAATAAACAAGAAAAGGAGATACAGATACAAACAAAAGGTAAAGGGAAAACGGATTGGATAAAATATTTAATCAAAGATCTTGGACATCCAATATTTGATCCAATTTCTTGTCTCTTTCACTATCGTTTATATATGTATCTCCTTTCTCTGTTTATTTGACACAGATATTTAAATGTAGTCCTCCAGTTTCGTCAATCAAATGCATATTGGACAAAGATCTTTGATATATTATGTAATACCACCCTTAAATAGTTATAGCGTTTTTTCGTCGGAGTGTACGTCGGAGTGTATGTCGAAACGACGTTCGTTAGGCTTCTAGGGTTAAATGAAGTAAATGGAAGGGTAAACGTATTTACAGTAAGAGTAAACTTATTTATATTTACATTAGTATGTAGTTAAGTTTCAGTCAGGCTGGCTGTTTACCCAATAAAGTTTTTAAAATTCATTTCATTTAATCAAAATTGATTAAAAATAATATTATCATGTATGTTATATGTATTATGTTAATATTAAACATATTATCATGTAGCTGACTACATGGAAAATATTCAGTGTAATTTGTATTATTCAAAAATATTGAGGTATCATTACTAGAGAAATGTAAAAAAAATAAAAAAATGTGTGTAGTTTTGTAATTATGTGCATTTCAAAGTTACAAAAAAGTTGGAATATTTTTTACATAACGTAAAAATCTACATTATTAGTATATTTACCTACATAAATGGGGGGCGGGGGGAGGTAAGTAAGCGTTGCGCTTCACGTTGAAGTTGTCCGCCGACTGGTGAGGTGTTCAGAAGGAGTTCAAGTTGCGCCCGGGTGTGTTACACCCACCTTACGCTTTGTGTTACAAATTCGATTGAGCATTTTTTGGTTTATATTCGTTATATTTTAGTTTTTTTTTCATATATGTTTTAGATAAACTGTTAACACGTTATACGAAAAAAACTAAAGAAGATCATTATGTAATTTCAGATCAGCAGATGATGATAATTCTTGTGATGATTGATGATTCCTTTATAGAACATGCAATTATGTATAGTATAAGCTTAGATCTCATTTGTTTCCAATATTTCATCAATTATAAGGAAAAACAATTCGTTTTCTTTAAAGTTTACTGTTTTAATAAATAATAATTATAAGTGTTACGCTATGTTTAAGTAAAAAAACTTTATTTTCGTTAATTTCGTAAATAAATACTTAAAAAAATATTGTTTGCTTTATTTTCTTCTCACATAATATAAAATAATAACATTTAGTAAACATAAACATAAATAAAAATATAATGAACACATTAAAATGTCTAGTCCACTACATGGGTGTGCTGCACCCACCTTACCCACGATGTGACACATATTAACCTTACGCTCGCCGGGTTAAAATATATATTATGTATAGTATAATAAAAATCTTAATATTTGTATCGTATACAAGTATGAAATATATTTCCGTTGTCTAGTACCTGTGATGTGCGTACAAGTTATTCGGATACTTAGAACAGGACTTAGACAGTATTGGCGTGGCGTGGAAGCGTCAATAGATATTCCATACGTATTGCCCAAAATCATTACCCTTCCTTTTGGCTTCGATGTAGTCGGGTAAACACGCTTTGCTAATTGCTACAGGCTAAAACCCTGGATCAAACCTGCACCCTCTCGAGTGCAATTCTATGCACTGTGTTAGAAGAACAAAGAAAACAGCAACGATAAAACTACATTTATTTAGGAATATACTTCACAAAATATTTGCACAAAAAATAGTTTCACGCTAGAATACTATTTGGCGGGTGGTCAATTTGCAAAACCGGCATCCCGTAAAAACCTTTACAATATTCACGCGACGAAACGACAAAGTGATAAAAAAAACAATTAACTAAACAAAATACAATTCGCAGTTCAAAATAATGCTGAAAAGAGATGTGTTTTTGTTTGGACTCGTTTGTATACTTTTCAAACGCGTAGTGGTTTTGTAATATTTATGGTTTTATAGTATCCCTGAATTACATATTACCTACATACCTATTTTGTACTAAACTTTCAGTACTGTGTGCGAGTCTTTAATCACTACTCGCCGTGAAGAAGTTAGCTACAATTTGTATGGAATCGAACCTACGCCCCTAGTGGAAAACAATGGGAACTAATTCGATGCCGTACAAAGTGTATTTAACTCTTTTTTTTTATTTTATTTTTTTATTTTATTCAAAAGATACACCAACAACATATTATGACAGCATTCAAAACTTAAAACTAATACATTTTTGTTTTATACTAACACAATAGTTAATTACAGGCGTATGCAACTGTTTTAAAGGTATTTGCTCCTTACATTAAAAATAAGTTTAGTTAAGATGTGTCATAAGAAATGCTTAACTTACTATATTTAAAATAATTAATATAAACGAACTTGCAATTAATTAGAAGAACTAATATTTAATTTTTTTCATTATAATTAAGAAAGAAAAAAATAATACAATTAAATTTTTGTCAGAATAACTACAAGTTTAGTAACGAGATGTCATAGGTAAAAAACAAAATACATTAGCAATAATAATAATACCATAAAATTTTTGTCAGAATAATTACAAGCGAGATGTCATAGTTAAAAACAAAATACAATAGGAATAATAATAAAAATAATAAACTGGTATGTCAAAATCATAATAATTATCAATTTACAAATTTTATTGGTATTTTATATTTTTAAGTCTAAACAATATCGTACAACGTTTTCTTGAAATTGACAAGAGAGTCGTGGAAGATGTCGATGTCGTGATGGGCTAGTTTGCTGTAAGAGTCTAAGAGTCGGTTCATAGAGAGTATTTTCCCAGGTTCGTTTTAGCAGAACTGTGTATAAATGTTTTTGTAGGGTGCCTGGGAACACATCGTGGTACATATAAGTTGACGAGACATAGTAAATTTGTTGAGTCCAGTGTACTGTTGACAATTTTGTGGAGATACAGAGATCAGCAATCAGCCTACGCTGCTCTAGGGAGTGGATTTTGAAATGTTTAATGCGTCTGTCGTAGTTGGCTCTGTATGGACATAATTTGTCTTTATAGGAAAGGTATCGTGTGAAAGATTTTTGAACTCGCTCTAGTCTTTGGATATGCGTTCCATAATGAGGATTCCAAACCACCGATGCGTATTCAAGTGTAGAGCGTACTAGGGCGTTGTATAATGTAATAATGCAGTCTGGGTTTTTGAATTCCTTGGTGTTTCGTTTGATAAATCCTAACAGTGACCATGATTTAGCAAGAACTTGGTTTTGGTGTTCCAGGAATGACAATTTGCTATCGAGCATGATGCCCAGATCTCTAATTACAGAGGTTTCTTGAAGCTGCTGACCTTCGATAGAATAACACGTGTTGAGTTTAATTCTTTTGCGGGAAAATTTTATATGAGCACATTTGAGAACATTGAGGGACATTTTATTGTCGCTGCACCATTTCTGGATAGAGTCGAGGTCTTTTTGCAATAGGGCGCTGTCTTCGATCGATTTTATTACCCGGTATATTTTCATCGGCGAACAAGGAGCATTTACTGAAACGAATTTTTAAAGTGATATCGTTAATAAAGACCAGAAAGAGTATTGGGCCAAGGTGGGAGCCTTGAGGCACTCCTGACGTGGCGAAAAAAGGTTCAGAGGAATATCCATTAACCGTAACTGTCAAAACTCGTTTTTCTAGGTAGGATCTAAACCAGGAGAGTAAGGGATCGTGAATGCCGTATGCTTGTAGTTTTTCTATTAGTATTTTGTGGTCTACCCTATCGAAAGCACTGCTGAAGTCTGTGTATATGGCATCAACTTCCTGTCGGCTGTCTACGCTTTTTATTACATCGTTTAAGTAACTTAGTAAGTTTGAAACTGTAGAGCGTCCTTGGCAAAAACCGTGTTGATCTTTGGTGATTATACCTTTGAAGTAGCGAGTAAGAGTTGGGCAGATCAGGCTCTCAAATACCTTCGCTAGCACACAGAGCATTGATATAGGTCGATAATTACATACGCTGTGTCTCGAGCCCTTTTTGTGTATTGGGAATATATTTGCCGATTTCCATGTGTTGGGGAAAGTTGAGGTTTCTAAAGATTTATTAAATATAATCTTCAGGGGTAGCGTAAGGTATTTATACGTTTTTTTAATAAAGATAGGTGGGATACCGTCAGGCCCGGCGCCTTTACTAGCATCGAGTCTTTTTGGGGTTTTGCATATTTCTCGTTCAGAAATGTATAGTAAAGAAAGACAGGTCTGTGGGTAATTTTGTGTCGTAATTGATACGGTACTCTGGTTAGGAGTTGGCTCTGAAAACAGAGCAGAAAATTGTTTAGCGAACAAGTTACTTATGTCTCTACCTGATTTGGCCACTCTATCATTGAGAGTCATTTCAGAAGGAATTGAGGAAAGCGATGCTCGTCTCTCTTTTATATAGGCCCAGAACTTCTTCGGTTCACGTTGAATAGCATATTCCGTGTTAGATATGTATTCTAAGTAGCAAGATTTCATAAGAGCCTCAACCCTAGATCTAGCCATTTTGAATTCCATCTTGTCTCTGGGATTATTTTGTGCTTTTAGACGTCTCCTTATTTTTTCTTTCTCCGTGATCAGCCTAATTAAATTATTTGTGAACCAAATCGGGTATTTCCTAATTTTTGGCTTGACTTTGGGAATGCATGTATCAATAATATTTTTTATAATTTGGTAGAAAGCAGTAATCATGTCGTTCGCGTCATTGTATTTTTGTAACTCGTGACTCCAGTCTATAAGCCGGAGCTTAGCGTTAACAAGATTGTAGTCCGCTTTTCTAAAGTTATGGGTAGCGAAGGTTTTGTTGCATAGTGGTTTTTCCAAATCGAATGAGAGTTCGATGTCTAACGGAGGGTGGTGTGGGTCCAATTTGCTTAATTGTTCACAGGATTTTTTTACAGTGATATTAGAGGAATTAGATAACACCAAGTCTAGGATGCGCCCATTGTGGTTGATTATACTGTTATATTGTACGAGATTATTTAGAGACATAAAATCTATTAGTGAGAAACCTAGCGTACAATTGTAGTTATTCGGAGTAGTTTGTGACGTGTTGTAATGTGTTGTGGTTTTGTCTGGTGTCCAGTTTATAAAACCCAAGTTGGAATCTCCGAGTAATAAGAAATCACCCTGATAAGACTGTAAAGTATTGCTAATGTTATCTAGAACAGAATTTAATGTAATATTGTTTACTGGCGGAGGTAGATAGAGCACACAGATTAATAAATTCTTATTTCCTAACTTAACGTTAATCCAAAGGTCTTCCAGTTCACTTTCATACTGTTCTATTCGACGAGATTCATATTTATTTTTAACAGCGAGCAGAACGCCTCCACCTGATTTGGAGCATGATGAGGTTGTTCCTCGATCTCGCCTATATGTGGTGTATTCACTGGTAAAGAGTTCGTTGTCAAGTACGTTTTTATCGAGCCATGTTTCAGTCGCTGCTATAATGTCGAGTTCGCATTGTAGAGTAGCTAGTCGAATATCTTGGAGTTTAGAGTTCATACCGTGAAAGTTTTGGTAGTAGATATTAGCCATTTAGATAGATTTGTAGGAGTCAAGGTCTCGGTCTGACATTTTGAGGCTTAAATATTATTAAGGGACTCGTAACATTTAATTTGTTTGGCTGGAGATTGATCGTCTTTTCTGATATATATGCGGCCGTTTCTAATCCAAACGTATTTAATACCTTTTTCTTTTGCTACCTGACGAGTTCGTGCATGTAATGCTTTGTAGTGAGGGGAAAGATGCTCGGATACAAATATGTTTGACTTCGAGGTGCCGTATCCTAAATGACTTGAGCTAAGTCGATCGTTGGGTTTGCTTCTGTTAAATTTATGGACAGCGGCGATCACAGTATCTCTAACTCTTGTGTTTGTAAATTTGACAATTACTGTTCGAGGTCTCTTATTCGTTTCGTCTAATTTTCGAACTCGTGTGCAGGATAAGATGTCAGTTTCTTGGATGGGGTGTGAAATTGCTGTGCCAAGTTGTGTGATGACAGAAAAAAGATTCTCAGATTTTGATTCAGGAAGCCCATGAATTTCAATATTATTTTCGCGAGAGTATTGTTCTATTAGGTTAAGCCTGGTAGATAGAGTTTCAACTGATTTTGTGAGGTTTAGGTTTTCTTTAGTGAGTTGACGTATCTGTTCTTCGGACTCTTTTAAGGTGGAGTGCATTCGGTCGTATTCGGCATTGAGGAACTCTACAGATTCTTTTAAGTCGTTCAGTTTCTTCAGTTCGGATTTAATGAGATTAAACTCCTTAGAGAAGAATGAGTCGATGGCTGTTTTCACTGAGTCGTTTATTGCTAACTGGATTTCTTGTTTAATGATCGACAGTAATGTGGGGTCCGTGGCTGAGTTGATCTTTTTACGGTCTGTAGTAGAGGATTTTTTTGAACGGAAGGTGATGTTGCTCGAGTGGTCGCTGGAATCTCCATCAGAGGCCGGGGAGTTAGGACCATTATTGTTGTTGTGCGGACGTATTGGAGTATTGCTGTTGTCGGTTTTAGGTTGTTTGCAACGACAGACATGACAGGTCCACGCTTTTTTCTGTTCCTTAGTCATGACTTTGTAGTTTTTTTCGCTGATGTTGGCGCAAAGTAAATCGAAGGTTGATTTGCAATTGAAGCAAGACAAAAATTCTTGGTCTTTTATAATATTGGGGCATCCCGCGCAAAGTTTCGCAGAATTTTTGTTTGACATGGTTGATTATTGTGCGCCGACCTTCTCTAAATATATAAAGATCGTGATTGCTTGCGTTCTCTGCTGGTGAGTTTCAGAACTATTAGGTCTAAAATCAATCTCGTCGGTTGGTTGTCGTTTTAGTTCCGCTGGTGTCCGCTAGATGGCAGCGGCTCTGCGGTCGATATATTGAAGGGCAATTTTTTATAAAATTGTGATTGCTTGCGACCTCTGCTGGAAAGTTTCGGGACTATTTGGTCTAAGATCAATCACGTCAGACGGTTGTCGTTTTAGTTTCGCTGGTGTCCGCTAGATGGTGGCGGCTCTGCGGTCGTTATATCGAAGGGCAATTTGAATTTTGGTGATTTTTATTGTTTTTTGAAATTCACTTTTGTCACTTGGTCTATTGTAGCTAAAGGAACGTCTACTCACTTGTTAGAGGGGAGAACTAGTTGAATTTTAAAAACGATGTGTCCGTATTCGTAAATTGTCACTGAAATGTCCACAGTTTTATTTGTGCATTGCTTGCTTAATCAGCGACAAACTCTTTGAATAACATTTACACCGAGTATTCACTAAATATGCTTCAGTTTTTTTAACTTTTTCACTGGTTTAAGCTATTTGAATTTTTTTAAAGATAAAATAAGTACGGAGCTGATGTTTACTGCGGCGAGAGCGCCATCTAACGAGGCTCTTGACGGCAAATAGTAACAAAACTCACACTTAGCACACACACTGGAAAAAATTGGTTGTGTTAGCCTGGTAAGACACTTATTAGATAGGCACTTCATACGCCCAAAAAGAAATCCCGCGGGAACCGAAAATTTTGCTGCCATGAAAAATAGCCAATGTGGTAATTCAGAGCCCAAACTACTACCATATAAAATTTAATCAAATTACGTTCAGTAACTATTGAGTGAAAGAGAAACAAATATCCATAAATATAAATCTCGTTTATAATATATTGAAATTATAAACGAGATTTATATGTAAGGATTGTGGTCACTGGTCACACATCCTAGTTGAAACCACGACCGGAATTGATTAACATGAGCGCTACGGCGTCAAAGCCATCCAGCTTCTCACTAATTCCTCATTGTATTATATACTTCATATAGGTAATGTCTACGTGAAGTTGTACCCAATTTGAATGCTCGGTTTTTCCGTTAGATTAATGCTCTAAGATTAATGTAACTAGATTTTGCTCGCAGCATAATTAATTTTTATCTCAAACATCAATTAGACATTTTACAAAGATTTTTCACCCGACTACAGGGAATCTACAAGGAAGGTTAATGGTTTTAGCAGTCTCTGTATGTACTATATATATATGTATGTTCGCTACCGCCCTAACTACTGATCTAATTTTAATGATTGATGTACAATATCCCGGGTAACATTGGCGTTATAATTTACGTAGTCGGGTTATAGTTTTTATAAAAAAATCTAGTTATATGTACAGACTTTTCAAACACCAAGATACCATGAAAAGTATCTCTCGTATTAAGTGGGCTCTCACAGTTCATACGCTTTATTAGGTGTTCAAATAGGTTCCGTGTAACTACATACCATACTTAAGTTTGAGTTGTAAGTTATGTTCGCCAAAGACGGTGCTCAGATTTAACTTAGTGTCACTTCAAGTTTCGAGCGGACACTTTGCTGGTACTAGTTTCATATAATCAAGTATTACTTAGGAGTATCTTGTAACTAAAATAAAACTGTTTTCTTTCCTTGTAATAAGTAGTTGTTCTGCAGATCAAAGGCTGGGAGTATATGGTCCGGAATCCGGAACGCCGGAGAAAATTAAAAGCACTGAAAATACAACTCTGGACTTAAACAATAGAGTTGAAAATTGAACACACGAGCGCAGAGTCAAATGTCAATATCATATATGACAGTTTGTCACTCGACACTTCGATTTTCTGCTCTATTGTAATAACGCAGAGTTGTATTTTTAGTGGTCTGAATCTTCACTGGGGTTCCGGATTCCGGAGCATAAAGTCCAAGCCTAAAATAACCACATAAAGTGAATCGTACTATGAAACATCAACTTTTGAAGAACTTGGTATTACAGTAACGTCAAACAATTCTATTTCGACAGTTTTCAATACAAATGCGTAAAATGGTACACAGGATAAGAATAACTTGATTGTCAATTAACTACAATTACTACCCGTTTCTTTAACCTATCTACCCGTTTCATTAACCTAGATAGGTTAACCAATAACTATTTGTTAAAAACGGTCACATTTGGTATCGCTGTCAGCGATCTCGCTGTCACAGACAAAGATTCCTCTTTCTAAATTAGTTTATTGAAACGCTAAAAACCGGCAAAAGACACTAAAGGTGACGTTTTTAATAAATAGTTATTGGTAGATAGGTTATTGAAACCGGCCGTAAGAGAATTATTGGAAATCACTGTAAGAGCATCTTCTTCAAAAGTTGATGTTTCATATGACGATTCAGATAATGTGGCTATTTTAGCTGCTTTGGGCCGACTATATAAAGTTAAAGGACAATTCGAAAGACGATATATATATATATATATATATATATATATATATATATATATATATATATATATATATATATATATATATATATATATATATATATATATATTTTGAAGAACTTGGTATTACAGTAACGTCAAACAATTCTATTTCGACAGTTTTCAATACAAATGCGTAAAATGGTACACAGGATAAGAATAACTTGATTGTCAATTAACTACAATTACTACCCGTTTCTTTAACCTATCTACCCGTTTCATTAACCTAGATAGGTTAACCAATAACTATTTGTTAAAAACGGTCACATTTGGTATCGCTGTCAGCGATCTCGCTGTCACAGACAAAGATTCCTCTTTCTAAATTAGTTTATTGAAACGCTAAAAACCGGCAAAAGACACTAAAGGTGACGTTTTTAATAAATAGTTATTGGTAGATAGGTTATTGAAACCGGCCGTAAGAGAATTATTGGAAATCACTGTAAGAGCATCTTCTTCAAAAGTTGATGTTTCATATGACGATTCAGATAATGTGGCTATTTTAGCTGCTTTGGGCCGACTATATAAAGTTAAAGGACAATTCGAAAGACGATATATATATATATATATATATATATATATATATATATATATATATATATATATATATATAAAATATATAATACTAAATATAATAATAATACTAAATAAAATTACTTATCGCTCTTGACGGCGCTGTCAAGGTTATCAACCTCACACAGCTGATTCCTAATATTTTTAAAGCTTTGTTTCGACTTGTATCACCTGTTTCTGGGATCATATTTTTCCCAAAATATACGTAATTGATTTAGAATAACCTTATAATAAATATATAAGATAAAAATTGCAATTCCAATGTCTCGCTAAAACTCGAGAACGGCTGGACCGATTTGGTTAATCGGTTTAATCGGTAAGAAATATTGGACATATTGCGGGGAAAATACTAAAAAAGACGATTTTCCCATACAGGTAGCACTTCTGTCAAATAAGGTAAAATATTTATTTTCAGATGCGTTCATTTTACCCGTTTGGTTATTTAAGGTTTAGGTGTAGATGTAGATTGTAGGTGTATGTGTAGTTGTAGATTGAAGAAGTAGGTGTAGATGTTGGTGAAGGTTGTAGGTGTACTTATTTATTCCAGTTGATTGATCATAGTTAAGACAGAATAACGTGTGTCGGGTATATATATATATATATATATATATATATAAAATATATAATACTAAATATAATAATAATACTAAATAAAATTACTTATCGCTCTTGACGGCGCTGTCAAGGTTATCAACCTCACACAGCTGATTCCTAATATTTTTAAAGCTTTGTTTCGACTTTTATCACCTGTTTCTGGGATCATATTTTTCCCAAAATATACGTAATTGATTTAGAATAACCTTATAATAAATATATAAGATAAAAATTGCAATTCCAATGTCTCGCTAAAACTCGAGAACGGCTGGACCGATTTGGTTAATCGGTTTAATCGGTAAGAAATATTGGACATATTGCGGGGAAAATACTAAAAAAGACGATTTTCCCATACAGGTAGCACTTCTGTCAAATAAGGTAAAATATTTATTTTCAGATGCGTTCATTTTACCCGTTTGGTTATTTAAGGTTTAGGTGTAGATGTAGATTGTAGGTGTATGTGTAGTTGTAGATTGAAGAAGTAGGTGTAGATGTTGGTGAAGGTTGTAGGTGTACTTATTTATTCCAGTTGATTGATCATAGTTAAGACAGAATAACGTGTGTCGGGACCTTGTCGGGACAGATAGTAATATTATAACAGTCGTTACTTTATCAGGCATATTAAGAAGCGAGTGAAGGTATTTTATTCCATTTTACTAAACACGTGGTTATTTAGTTATATTATAGTCGAAACTAACTAAGCTGAAAGTTATTTTAACTTTTCAATGGTCCAGAATCGAGCTTGTTTCTACAAGCACAAATCTGGACCTACACGAACTAAAGTATGTCGGGTTCGCTTCAAGTCAAATAGACTCGAACTATAGGGGAAATATCATCATTATTTTAGGTAAAGGAAGTCCAATCGATACTAATATTAGAAAGAGAAAAGATATGATTGTTTGTTTGCTTGCATTAAAGAGGCTGCGAAATTATTGAACCGATTTTGATGAAATTTGGCACTGTATATAATATAAGACCACGGGGAAGGATATTGGTATATAGACTTATGATGATGATGATGATTTATCATCATAAGCCTATCGCCGTCCACTTCTGAACGTAGGACACCCCCAACGAGTGCCAACCATCCCAATGTTAAGCAGCTCTCACCATCCGCTGCCAGCCACCTTCTTCAAATCACGGTCCATCGTGCCGCATGGCGTCCAACACTATGTTTGCCTAAGCGTGGTCTCCAGTCTAACACTTATCTGCTCCATCTACTGTCTGTCCGTCTGCAGACATGGCCGGCCCACCTCCACTTCAGCGTGCTAATTCTATATGAGTATTGTCGGTGATTTTAGTCCTCTGGCAAATGACATCGTTACGAATTTTATCCACCATAGATACCCTGAGCATTGCTCTTTCCAACTACAACATGAAGCTACTATATATTAAGCTATTTTTTATCGCGGCAAAAGCCACGGTTCCCGAGGGATTTCCTTTGACACGCAAATAAAAGGCTCTGTCACCTCTCTGGGAGTATCCACGGTGCTTCACCGAGTCCTAGCTATTCCTATTGGGAAAAAGGGCGTAAGCGTGTACTGGGAATCCTTCTCCTTACTAATATTATAAGGGCAAAAGTTTGTTAGAATGTATGGGTGTATGTATGTGTGGATTTTTGTAACTCTTTCATGCAATAACTACTGAACGGATTTTAATGAAATTTAGTATGGTAGTAGTTTAGACTCGAGACTGACACATAGGCTCCTTTTTATCGCGACGTAACGTACGATTTTTGAGGGATTTCTTTTTGCGCGTACGAAGTCGCGGGCAATATCTAAAACTTGCAAATATTGTTGGCTTCCTATGCCGCGGCGTGGAACAAAAATATGCTTTTATCATATAAATACAATAGCAGAATAGATTATATTATAAGGGAGTAACTTAGACTACTTTTATCTTAGGGTTATGTTTAAAAAAATGGAATCTGGGCCTTTAGTCAAGAGGCATTCGATAATTTCGACGGCGAAGTTCGAAGTCAAAAATGTATGGGATGTGACATGTCGCTTGCGATTCCTTATGTCAAATCCCATACATTTTTGATTTCGAACTTCGCCCTCGAACGTTTGACTAGAGGCCCAGATTCCATTTATAGTTTTATACCTACAAATAGCAGATATGTTAGTATATACAGATAGTTCAACTCGTTTGTATGCGTGTGCTTATTTGTGTGGCAGTGACCGCGTCCAATACCCTTTTTTTTTTTTCCTCTCCCTAACATAATCAGGGCTGCGTCCAATACCCTTACAACTACGTCAAACGTACGTAATAATACGCAACCGATACATCGCGCCGCGCGCACGAATGAGTTACACTATATATATCAGGGTTAAATAAATTTACACTTAATTAGTGTATTTGAATATCCATGAGCTTACGCGTGAATAGATTGTATCAATGTGCCTAATAATGTATGTACATAGTGACCAACGCGCTATCACAATTAAAATGTGCATAATTGTTTATAAATTGAAACTAGATATAATGATGATAGAATTAAATTTAGTTCTCTACGAGCATGCTGATATTTATTAAAGTGAAACGTTTTTTACATCGTCTCAAACTTTTTCGTCTGTGTGTTGCATGTCGCGTGACGGTCGGCCGCGGAGTAGACATAAAGTGAAAGGCGCTCGTCAGAGCAGCCGACGCCAATATGGCGGCGCCTATATTTCGCATCAGCTGACCGTGTAGTATATAGACTAGTACTCATTTGTGCCAGTGCTCCACGCTATTATGTTATTAAGTTTCACTTTTACCGTGGTTTCATAAAACCACACAATCCTTTTTTTACAGGGAAAAAGCTATATCCTACAAAAAACAGCTAGTAAGCAAGCATTAAACGAAACGTTAAAAAGATTGTTGTTCATAATTCTTTCTAATTTGTTGTGCGTAATGTCTACAGTGTGTGTCGTCTCGAGGTTGCACTGCATGTCGTAATACTTACACTTTCAATTTGCTATCAATGAAATGTAAATCAATCGTCTTGATATCATAAACTGATTTTGGAGTTTGGACTAATCGAAACGTGTTTGACGTTGGTTTGACGTTTGTGAGAATACCATTTTGTAATTTTAACATATAGAGACTGCACCAAAACTGTATTATTGTAATGTTTAATTAGAAAAATCGACTACAGTTCCAGTGTATCAGATTTTAAAATACTATCGTTATATCTACTTATATGATTGTGTGTAGACCACAAGAGTTTTGTACCACGAAAACACAGTGATTCGCAAAGAATTGTACACAGGTACAGTTAAGAAATTAAAAAGAGGAAAGATTTGTTTGTTTGCATTGAATAGGCTCCGAAACTATTGGACCGATTTTGATGAAATTTGATAAATATATATAACGGGGAAGGCTGAATTTCGTCGTTATTCATTTTGAATTCCCATTACAGTCTGCGGTAGTTGGTAATGTTGGATACCAAAAACACTTTAGTTCAATCACTGAGCATATTGAAACGTTCACAAAGTTAATTATAATCACTATAAATGCTACTTATTAATATCCTAGAACGCGCGATGGTTTAGTGGTAGGTGATAACCGTCCGCGCGCACTGCCACCCAAGAGTGAATGAAAGCCCGTTGGCACCTTGGCGGTTGGCGCGCGCGCCGCACTAACTACATCGAGCGCCGATAGGTGGCGCTGGCGTCCCGGGTATCATTTGATTTCGACATATAGAATAGACCACGGAGAAGGACGTAGGCTACTTTCTATTGCGGCAAAATGTGCGGTTCCCTTGACTTGCTTTTGCGCGTACGAAGTCGCGGGTAACATTCAGTTATTATTATACTTTTGCATTCACTTATAAAACTGCGCTGGACTTGGTCGTAAAACCAAATGATGGAAAATAAATTCTGTACAGTACAATTTCGTCCTTATAATGTCTTTCGGGAACCATCGATTTTCATGCATCGTCTGTCATTTCCATAGAAAAACTGTATTTGCCGAATGAGTTAAAGAACTTTCTTTAAGTCACTCTTCACCTTAAGTTTGTGTAGCGCGAGCGTGGTGCTATCCAGTTAGAGCTACAGTATTAATTTTGTCTTAATCTTTTGTACTTATGGGTCAATTCACACTGAAAAACGAAACGATACGCGACATGTCGCTGCATTTTTAAGATAGCTATTCAAAATTGAACTTTATTAATTACACAAGAATATACACGTTTCAATGTAAGAGTTTTAATGTAACGTGGCAGCTCGCTATCTTTATACGTAATGAATAAAGTTCAATTTGGAATACCTATGTTAAAATAATATGCGTAACGGCGCGGTGTGAACTGACCCTAATAGTTAGATATGCTTATATTAATCTAGCCAAACGTTTAGGTGAATAAAATTCCTTAGTCAAAATATTATTTAGTTATAATCTAAAGGGTACAGTTGTTCCCATAGCTCAAATCTTTTTTCTTGTAGGTTCTTATGCATCGTTAGGTTATCCGATATTTGGAGGTAAGTTCTGTTGTCCGGATTCATTGGGGGCCAATACAGCCCCGCCAGTGCAGGAGCGACATCTACAGGGTTAGGATCGCTGAAAAAATATTATTATTAATACGTGAAGCAAAAACTTTCGGTATGAGAATTTTTCAACCGGAGGACTATGAAATTTGGCCTGTAATGTATTGTAATGATACTTAGAAAAGACATGTAATTAATGGGGGACACCCGGATGGAACGAAGTTATAATATATATTTTTTATTTATATTTATATTTAAATATAATATATATATATAGTTATAATATAAATATATAGTTGATAATGAAGAATTGAAGCCTATATATATATATATATATATATATATATATATATATATATGCGCGCGGAACTAGCGCCTTAGGTAAGGACAGGGGCGAGGGGGCGGGTTGCTTGCTGCTCGCTGCAGTGTTGCCGCCGCGAAGTCCGGCTCCGTACTGAGTAATAACATCAAGCGCTCGGCTAGCTAGTCACAATATGTAACAGTCATAACAGTCACAATGTGTAATTGCAAAATTCTACATTATTGTTAAGGTGATAAGGTCCTTTTTTGTATCATTCTTAATAGTCGTTTACATTGTGATTTCGAGTGGCAAAAAGTGTCGTGCCTAGTCAATCCTAGCTTCCATACAATTCGCAATGCGCCATAAGGAACTACGTTCCAAAAGAACAACACATACTACCTCAGAATTTCAGACGTCAATCGTCACTGACGCATACATCGCACTTCCACTTGTTTCATGTACTGTGATTACAGGTTAGATATTTTTAATTACCCGTATCTAGCGAAATTGTACCACATGGCAGTCATTCGATCTACCATGACTGCATCCCTTCCTGTCGTGCCGATCTCCGCGCAGTAGTAGGGGGATGCGAATAAATATAGAGTCTCGTCTTGGTGGACTGCGCCTATGGAATAGGGTTTAGGGTTAGATTATACTAAGGGCACAGGGGCGACACTCTCTATAAATGACAGCTCGAGCACCGGCGAATGTCAGACATGTTGACGTAAGTTTAAGGTTGACACCGAAATAATTTTAAACGTCGCGTCAGAGAAATCTTTCATGAATAATTTAGGTCTTTACCTATGAAATTACCGTTCTGCAGTACTGGCCATTTCAAATCAAAATAATTTTTGTTTGGCTAAGAATTCTAATTTCAAATTAATTTTATTTTAAAAACATGGAATTCTTTTTCCAGGAGTAGTCATTTGTTTATTGATTAGTGTTACATTTTCATCGCATTTCAATCTTTTTCGTCATCATGGATACGTTAAAAATTCGATTAATTATGGAATATGAGTACCGTCGTGGCAGAAACGCGGCACAAGCGGCACGCAACATCAACGACGTTTACGGAGCTAACACTAAAAATCAACGCAACACCTGTTATTGGTTTACTCGCTTCCGTTCTGGAAATTTCGACCTGAAAAATGAACCTCGGGGTCGTCTGAAGACTTTGGTCGACAATGACGAATTAAAGGCGATTATGGAAGCTGATGATACACAATCTACGGTTGAAGTAGTAGCAGCTTTCGACGTTCAGCGTCAAAACAATATTGGTACATTTGCGGCAAATCGGCAAGGTAAAACAGCTTGATAAATGGGTGCCCCACGAACTCAATAATCGCTAGCGCGAAGTACGCGTCGAGACGTGCCTTGCACTGCTCAACAGACACGCAAATGAAGGAATTTTGAACCGCATTGTTACCTGCGATGAAAAATGGATTTTGTTTGATAACCGCAAGCGCTCAGCAAGTTGGTTGGATCCTGCTTCAGCACCTAAACAATGCCCTAAACGAAAACTTACCCCTAGAAAAGTGATGGTCACTGTTTGGTGGTCTAGCGCCGGTGTGATTCATCACAGCTTCTTACCAAACTGGTTGAGCATTACTGCAGATGTGTACTGTTAAGAACTGAACACAATGATGGAGAAGCTGGCACATCTCCAACCAGCATTGGTCAATCGCTCGTCTCCGCTGCTCTTGCACAACAACGCGCGACCTCATACTGCACAGCAGACGGTCTCCAAGTTGCAAGAACTGGGGTTGGAAGCTCTCCGTCATCCGCACACTCACTCACCACACCTTGCGCCTACAGACTACTACATTTTCCAGAATTTGGATAACTTCTTGGCGGGCAAAAAATTCAATACCCGAGAGGCAGTACAAAATGCCCTTGAAGAATTTGTTGCCTCCCGTCCAGCTGATTTCTTTAAGAAGGGCATCAATAAACTGCCACTGCATTGGCAAAGATGCATTGATTGCATGGGTGATTACTTCGATTAATACAAATAAAAAATACATTAAAAAAAAACGTTTAAATTTTTTCATACAAAACGGCAATTGCATAGGTAAAGACCTAATATTATGAAATTATATTGTCGATTATGTCAAAGCACTAAGTGACCAGCGGCCAGCCCCGTCAACGAAAGTCCTGACTGGAAAAAACTCATACCCCGCATAACTTAAATAATATACAATAACATACATTAATTTACGTAACTATGAAATAAAACGCATAAATTATATGCGAGACATTATGTGCGAGCCAAATCCTACTACTATTATAAATGTGACAGTTTGTGATGATGGATGGATAAATGTATGGATGGGTAGATGTTTATTATTCTTT
Organism: Phengaris arion; assembly: GCA_963565745.1. Taxonomy (NCBI): domain Eukaryota; kingdom Metazoa; phylum Arthropoda; class Insecta; order Lepidoptera; family Lycaenidae; genus Phengaris; species Phengaris arion. The sequence continues at coordinate 15,886,079 of OY751449.1, read as the reverse complement.
ACAGCTAAACTACTGAACGGATTTTGATGATATTTGGTATGGTAGCAGTTTTAGCTCTAGATTGACTGTCACATAGGCTAGTTTTAATCTTGAAAAATAACAGTTTTCCCGTGGGATAATGTGATTACGCGGGCAGATCCGCAAAAGCTAGTATTTCATATAACTTAAGGGATGTGTGGGGCGTGTTTACGAGACTTGAAAAATTCTCTCAACATATCGCTGTACCTTTGAAAATATAAATTTTTAACATTCTGTTTCTTTTGAGAACTTACTCACATTTAACAGTACTGTTTCATTTATGTAATAATAAATCGATTATCTAGCTATATGTATAGCTTATGTATAGGGTCTATCATAATAATAAGATATTATAAAGGGATACGTCTCGGTGTGAACAGACGCTAAGCATCTGTAGAAGATGTAAAATCAGAAGATGAAATATATACTGACAACTGATTCAACCCACAAAATTACTAAAATCAAGATGTTGATACTAATCACTTTCTTAGGCGATAAACTATAATTTTCAAAGTAGTGTTAAGTGAATTAAATCATTTTATTTCTGAAAAACTGATAAAACCTTTTGACACAAAGTTGAAATTCTCTATAAAATAATTTAATTATACACGATTTTCTCAAAATGGCGATCTAGAGGGTTGGCACATTATCGAGTATCAGCGTCCTATTATGAGACGAATAATATGACAATCGTTAGTCCGTCCATAATAATAATAATATATTAAACACTCATCTCTAAAACTTTGAATTGCTTACGATCTGGTTTCCCAGTATAAGGGCTGAAGTAGTAACCGCATTCTCCTACGTAGGTGAAAAAAAGGTACCACACAGGCTGGATAGAGTGACGACACATAAGGTTAGCTAGCCTGGAAAGTAAATAACGGTCTTACGAAAATATATTTCCAATTGAAACAAACTTAATAAATATAAATTGGAACTATATAAGATATCTAGTTTAATGAAAACTAGATAGGTGCTATTATTTATTTATTTTTATTTTATTTATTTAAATCTGAATAATACAATCTAACATTTAGTGCCTCCAACTCTAAACAGTTGTAAAAGAGTTGTGTAGAAGATATATACTATGATTTCTCTAACTTTCAAGCCATTCTACAAAAGGAAGACAATCATAATGAGACATACATACATAAACAAAAAACAAAATACAAAAATAGTTATGCTAGCGTACGCGACCACTGAATAGCTGCATTCGCTCTTTCTTTAGGTACCTAAATACCTAAATTAAATTTAATAAAGAAATCTAGAAATGAAATGAGTTAGAAATTAAAAAACGAATGATTGAAAACTTACTTATGAAATTCTACAAATCAGGAATACTTCTATAATGATCCAGTAGTTTGCTACTGGAAGAAATTATTATTATACAAGAGCGTAACGCCCGTCACAAGTACATTTCTGACCGCGGGGAACAGCAAGCGCCATTCCAATCCGCGTTCCGAACCAAACGCGTAAATGCGCGGGACTGACAATCTGATCTGGCATGTCAAAGACAGCGCATTTTTCACAGTTTAAACTGCGAGCTATGACGTATTTTGACGTATTATGTCAGACGCCAGTAGTATAAACCGTGACGCATTTGTAGTCGTAATTAGTACGTCAGTTCAGTTCAAAGTCCAAATGGCATAGAATCCTCCGCTTTGGAACACAGTCCGATCCGCGGTCCGAACGAATGTCACGCGCCCAACGCGCTGTAAGGGAAATTGTAACGAGAATCGAATACTGCTGATTACGCTCCTTGAATATTTATTTTTGATTATAAGACCTATAGTACCTATAGGTCTTATAATCAAAAATACCTATAGTACCTACGTAAGACCTCTATAGTAATATTATTATCTCACCGATGAACTGGAAAAGCCACTGCAGAATCACAATACAAGGATCCTAGCCTTTCTAAACTATCACGATTGTTATACAGTGGATGATTTTGAAGATACACTTTCCTTAGAACTTCTAACGCCTTGTTCAAGTTCGTCTTCGGGAGGAGAAATGCTAGTGGAGCCATCTCCTCCCATTGTTCATTCATTTGTTTTAATATTGTATTGTTCGTTATTATAGCTGTAAAAATAATATTGAAATATACTTAGTGTATTTCGGATACAAACAGAAGAAGAAGAGAGAATGTTGTAGATGAAAAAAAGATGGCTTCAATGAACCATAACTAATTATTATAAGACGTTTTACGTTTTAACGTTATTGCTAATTAGGACAAACATCACAAGTATTGTAAAATAACGAAGAATAATTTTAGAATTTTTGACTAATTATTTCAAAGGTCCAATACAACTCACGAGTAGCCATCGGGAAGAACTCAGCTGTGTTTTGACTGATGATGTTGGGGACGTGAGTCATTTTTCCTTCTCTGATTGCTTCCGTCATGTCCATGGTGAGAAAACGTTCCTGTCCAAAATCGTTTTCAACGACTATATCCCATTGACGGATCGGATTTCTATCAAATACCTAAAAAAAATAAAAAAAATATATAATACTACTTATTATATATTGTTACATGGGCATACTTAAACCAACTCCAACTTAAGAGTCCTTAACTGAGAACTTAATATGGTCCAGTGGCTTAGAGCTTGGCTCTCGACTTGGATCGTGGGTTCGATTGCCGCTTTGGAACAACGAAAAATATTGTTCCCACGTTTGGTTAGGGCAATGCAGGCTGATCACCTTATTGTCTGACAAGAAAGATGGTCGATGCGTCGGATTGGCTTGTAAAAAGTCGGTCCTGCGCCTGATCTCTCGCCAGTCTTGTCGGTAATATATAAAAAGTAATTCCTGCGTAAGTGGCCTGGTTTCAATGACACCGGCCACCATCACCGAAATCGGTGTTATTACTTAAGCCAAATTAGAATTTCAATGTTCCTTACCAGGCCAGGCCAAAATCAACGTGTTTGATTAAATTTTGGTCTGATTTGAATACAATTTTGAGAACAGATAGTTAACAATTTGAATTGGATATTTTCCTACATGTAAAGATTAGGTATTACAACTTGATAAAAGTAAAAAGAATTAGGTTGTTATGTGTAGTTTTGTAATTATAATATGCATTTCGAAGTGTCAAAAAAGTTGATATAAAAATAATAAATATTTATTTATTTACTTACGTCAAATAGAAAAAGATTTACTATAGTACTAAGGCGGGTCAATAAGTCCGTGACTTTTTGAATTTCTAACCTCCTTACTGAAAAAGCAACACTACTCCTGTCAACAGGCATCTGTCAGTTGACTCCTATCAAAATTTGAACTTGCTGCGTCAGTTAGTTTGTGTTTTACAGCTATCTTTATCAGACTATCCAGTAACTTAAGGAAACAATGGAAAAAAGTGAATTTCGTGTGCTTATTAAGCATTATTTTTTGCGAAAAAAAAACCATTACCGAGACCAAGGCTAAGCTTGATAAATACTATGGGGACTCTGCACCATCGATTTCAATGGTAAAAAAGTGGTTTACTGAATTTCGTTGTGGCCGTACAAGCACTGAAGATGCCGAACGTCCTGGACGCCCAGTTGAGGTCTCTACACCCGAAACAATCGAAAAAATTCACGATATGGTGTTGGCCGACCGGAGATTGAAAGTGCAAGAGATTGTGGAAGCCATAGGCATCTCGCATGGCTCAGTGGTTTCAATTTTGAATTATCACTTGGGCATGAGAAAGCTTTCCGCAAGATGGGTGCCGCGTTTGCTCACAGTCGACCACAAACGCAATCGTGTAACAACTTCACAGGAAGGTTTGGCGTTGTTTAATCACAATATGGAGGAGTTTTTTAACCGTGGACAAAACATGGATCCATCACAACACACCAGAGACCAAACAACAGTCAAAACAGTGTGTTTCTAAGGGTGAATCGGCGCCAAAGAAGGCCAAGGTGGGTTTTTTAGCCAATAAAGTTATGGCGACTGTTTTTTGGGATGCACGTGGGATAATCCACATTGACTATCTTCAAAAGGGAAGAACAATTAATGGGGAATATTATGCCAACTTATTGGACCGCTTCAATGAGGATTTGAAAAAAAACCGACATCATTTGGCCAAGAAAAAAGTTCTTTTTCACCAATACAATGCAAGGGTGCACACATGTGCAGTTGCCATGGCAAAAATCCATGAATTGGGCTATGAATTGCTCCCACATCTACCCTATTCTCAAGATTTGGCTCCGAGTGACTACTTCTTGTTCCCAAACCTGAAAAAATGGCTCGGTGGAAAAAGATTTGACTCAATGATGAAGTCATCTCGCAAACAAAGGCCTATTTTGAGGACCTCGACAAATCATATTTTTTGGAAGGGATAAAAAAATTGGAGAAGCGTTGGACAAAGTGTATAGAGCTCAAGGAGGACTACGTTGAAAAATAAATTGATTTATTTATCAAAAAATCTGTGTTTTATTCCAAAAGTCACGGACTTATTGACCCGCCCTCGTATGTATGAACATAAACGCGCAAACTTCGGAGATATCAGAAATGTTGTGCACATAGCCATACATTTCGTAGCAACATTAGTAGCGTGTGACGTCATCTTGTACGACTTTTATATGGGGTGTTTTCACGAGACTCACGAAAGTGCTTCAAACAATCCGCAATATCTTTGAAGATATAGATTTTTAGTATACTATTAATATAATTTTATATTAATAGTATACTATAATATAATTATATATAATTTTCTTATTTTTCAGAGCACTATTCATATAAGTATTAAAAAAAATCGGTTGTCTGTAAAGTCGGTTTACTGACGATAGTTGAACGTGACGTCATGTTTCTAGTGCGCGCGGAACTAATTGGCTGCGCCTTAGGTAGGCGTGTTGTCGCCGCGAAGTCCGGCGCCGAACTGAGTAATAACATCAAGCGCCCCCGCCTCTCCGTCCCATCGCTCACATACCTATGTCGCGGCTAGCTGAGGTAACGGCAATGCGTCATATTTAGCGAGGTAACGCTGGTAACAGGTAACGCATGAGTCATGTTTTTTCGTGCGTACATCCGGCTCCATCAAATTATAAGACGTTATCACGTCAAAAAATACAGAAAAATTACTTTAATTCCAACACAACATACCATCGCTTTAGGATAAAAACAGCTAATGTAAAAGAAATCTTACGTAAAACTTATCGTATGTCCTTGCGAAATCTCTCCAGGGCCTGGTCTTCAAGCACTCAACGATAACTAATGAGTTGTTCGTTGGGCAATTCAGTAGCCGAGCCTGCTTTACTGCCAATGCATACTGGTCTGTCGGCATTTTGTCGATCTTCGTCGGGGATCCACTGACTGAGATGGCACAGTGAAATAAACCTGATATGTAAGAATAATTTCTTATGAATACATGTGTCAACAAAATCACAAATATTTGTATTTTAGTAATTAATTTGTATTCTTTTATAATATGTTATAGTGCAATTCTAGTCATTTACTTCAGATGATCAATCTGCTTGTTTATCACCATGAAAATACCTTTGGACATGGGTGACACTATGTGTGCTATGACACTAACAGATCCTGAGCTGCAGCCTGATATAGTCACTCTGTTAGGATCTCCACCAAATGCCTGGATATTCTTCTGGACCCAACGAAGGGCGATAACTTGATCCTTCATTCCATTATTTCCTGGAGCAATTTTGTCGTCAGTACTGAGGAATCCTAAAAAAAAATTGATTTATCAGACTTTCGTTTGTCGGTCACGCATTTATTAGGGTGTCACACTTATTTATTGATATTGCGTAGTTTAGGTAGGTATATTGAACCATAAAATATATGCCCCCCCCCCCCCCCCGCCCGTATCTAAAAGCTAAACGGTTGGCTTGATCAGGATGATGTTAGTCCATGTGATAGATAACGGCTCATAAAACTTTGTTACTTCAGAAGTTATACAGGCCTTACTGGTAAAATGCGCTTCCTTGGAAAACTTCGTACAAAAATAATGAAATAATAAGTTGATTACGGAACCCTACTCTATGCGTTGCCTGACACGCACTTGGCAAGTTTTTATTTAATACTTATATCTGAAATAATTTTTGTAAGTTGTTTACCATGAATATTATGCCAAATAGCTGCCACGACTATTTATAGACGACGAAGACCAAATGTAACTGACTGTCACAGTTTATACTTTGTACTTACTTCTCTATAAACTCTCTAAAACTGGATAGGACAGCCTACGAGGCTTAATTCTTCGATTCGGCTCTTGGAGGACCATATTTTGCCCACTACGGGCGCTCCCAAGAGAAACAACCGGTCGCCTCAAAAGATTTAATGAAACTGCACCTTTTGTACTTTACAATGAAACAAGATTGTTCAAACGACAGTTAATGTATGATAGAATTTAAAGGTTACGACACGCCGATTTTTATCAAAATTTAGTAAGGGTTGCGAGATGAGAAATTTTCCAGATGGGAAGGAGCCTCTTTATTGTATCAGAGAAATATTTCAAACATATAAGATACTTAATATGGTAAAAGTAAAAGGTAAAGCTAAAAACAAAAGAAAACGAATACTAATAAAAACTAAGCTCAAATATCACTATCTCTACAAATACTTAATACTCTTACTCGAACTTAAAAAAAATCAACTTGCCTAGTGTTGCAAGCCTGTAGTTAAATGTGACCAATACTATGTCTCGATCGAGGAGGTAGTTAGGTTCAAAAATATCACTGCGCGCTGTTTTAGCGAGAAACGCACTCTGATGTATGAAAAATATCACTGGTAACAGCGTTTTTCTAAAAATAAAATATGATTGGATTGTATCAAATAGTACAAAATACAGTTTCATTTAACCATCTCCTTTAATTTATCTTGTAGTAGAACTACACAAGGGAAAACCAAGTTGATTGCCGTAATGACGATTACGAATTTTAAGGGTCAGTTCACACTGCAGCTAAACTTTTCAGATAGCTATTCAAAATTGAACCTTACACAATACACAAAAAGAAACACGTTTCATATGACATCAGTTGCACTGCACTGTGCAGCGCGGTGCAACGTCACATTCGAATTCGTACAATGAAACATGTATCTTCCTAGTTCCTGTGCAAAGAATAAGGTTCAATTTTGAATAGCTATCTTAAAAATACAGCTCCATGTCGCGTATGGTTTCGTTTTGGTGTGAATTGACGCAAAGATTTACTATTACGGCGTATATACGTATATAGGGCTATAATATATAAGGCTATAGCTATAACGTATATAGGGCTTATAATATATAAGGCTGTGGTTATATACGTATATAGAGCTATAATACATAAGACTGTGGCTATATACGTATATAGGGCTATAATATATAAGGCTGTGCCTATATACGTATACAGGGCTATAATACATAAGTCTGTGGCTATATACGTATACAGGGCTATAATACATAAGTCTGTGGCTATATACGTATATAGGGCTATAATATATACGGCTGTGGCTATATAAGTATATAGGGCTATAATACATAAGGCTGTGGCTATATACGTATATAGGGCTATAATATATAAGGCTGTGGCTATATACGTATATAGGGCTATAATACATAAGGCTGTGGCTATATACGTATATAGGGCTATAATACATAAGGCTGTGGCTATATACGTATATAGGGCTATAACACATAAGGCTGTGGCTATATACGTATAAAGGGCTATAATATATAAGGCTGTAGCTATATATGTATATAGGGTTATAATACATAGGGCTGTGGCTATATACGTATATAGGGCTATAATACATAAGGCTGTGGCTATATACACGTATATAGGGCTATAATATATAAGGCTGTGGCTATATACGTATATAGAGCTATAATACATAAGGCTGTGGCTATATACGTATATAGGGCTATAATATATAAGGCTGTGGCTATATATTTATATAGGGCTATAATATATAAGGCTGTGGCTATATACGTATATAGAGTATAATATATAAGGCTGTGGCTATATACGTATACATGGCTATAATACATAAGGCTGTGGCTATATACGTATATAGGGCTATAATATATAAAGCTGTGGCTATATACGGATATATGGCTATAATACATAAGGCTGTGGCTATATACGTATATAGGGCTATAATATATAGGGCTGTGGCTATATATGTATATAGGGCTATAATACATAAGGCTGTGGCTATATACGTATATAGGGCTATAATATATAAGGCTGTGCCTATATACGTATACAGGGCTATAATACATAAGGCTGTGGCAATATTCGTATATAGGCCTATAATATATAAGGCTGTGGCTATATACGTATATAGGGCTATAATATATAAGGCTGTGGCTATATACGTATATAGGGCTATAATACATAAGGCTGTGGCTATATACGTATATAGGGCTATAATATATAAGGCTGTGGCTATATACGTATAAATAAATAAATAAATCGTTTATTATTCATCTCCACAAATTACAAGTTTTAAAGTACTTAAAAACTAATTGTTTACACATGTTATTGTTGTAACTTGTGGGAGATCTGGAGTCTAAACTAGGCCAAGCCTGTAATATAGATCTCCAGGCCCCACCAAAACAAAATTATTAAATTATCAGTGTATAGTTTGTGAACACCAGTAAGTTACACTCAATATATATATATTATATAATATATCCATTGACAAATGAATATTTCTAGTTTCTTCATTTAAAGTAATAAAATAATCTTAATTATTTAGGTGTGTGAATGCTGTGTGTGTAAGATTTTGTGTGTTGTATGTTGGTTGTGTGTGTGTATAATATATAGATTACAATATTATATATTATATAACTTATACCTTTTTATATATAAATAAATAAATTTTACATTTTAGCTAATAATAACTTTTCGGTTTCTTCGTAATTTAGACCGAGTAACCATTTATAAATTATATTTTTGCATTGAGTTTTGGTACAGTTTGATATACAAAGATGTTTATTACATTTGTTATAGAGTGAGCTACCCAAATATTTAATAAATCTCTGAGCAAAAGATGTGTGGACGGCTGTAGGCTCACAGGTAGCGTAGCTACGCCTCGTGTGGGCAATGAGTGTTTTACGGCCTTCTGTGGGTATTTTATTATGTGTATGTAGCAGAGTATAGTATATATAAAGTTGACGAACAGAAAGGACTTGGGCGTCTTCGTATAATTTAGTTGTAGGATATAAGCGAGGTTTTGCAAGGCTAACTTTAAGTAACATTCTTTGGGCTCTCTCGAGGGTTAATAATTTAGATTTGGAAGCTCCGCCCCACGTAGTGATACAATACGATATGATGGACTGTACTAATGCCTCATATACCGACTTTATAATCTGTCTATCTGCCACTTCCCGTAGTGTTTTAAAAATGTAAGACAGTTTCCGAATTTCGTTACTCAAGGAATTGATGTGGTTCTCAAAGGTTAGATTAGCATCAATCTCAATACCCAGATATTCTATAATATTAACACGGGAAATTTTGGAGCAGTTACAATTTGAAGGTTGAGAAAAATTACATTTGTGTACATAAATTTGGTTCTTGATATTAATGACTTCTTTACGGTTTTGAATTGAAAACACAATGTATTTTGTTTTATCCTCATTTAAAGTAAGGGAGTGGGATGATAACCAATGGCACACTTTATTAAATCCTATTTGAGCAGATTTAAAAACATCTTCAAATGTGTCTCCGTAAAAGGTAAGAGCCGTATCGTCTGCATATGCAGAGATACGGCAGTTTTGGAGGTTAAGTGCACAGAGCTGGTTCACATAGCAAAGAAAAAGAGTGGGATCCAATATGCTTCCCTGTGGTACCCCGTAAGTGACCGGCAGTTCTTTACTAATATTGTCACCAATTTTTACGGATTGAGTTCTGTTTCGCAGGTAATCAGATAACAGTGCCAATGGAGCCCTCTGATACCGCGAGCTTCTAGTTTATCTACAAGGCAGGGGACAGAAACAGTGTCAAATGCCTTTGCAAGGTCCAAAAATATAGTAACGCATTTCTTTTTATTATCCAATTTGTGAACTATAAAATTAACAATATCTAGTACTGCATTGTTTGTTGAACGGCCCAGTCGGAAACTATATTGTGAGTTCGATAGTAGATTGTTTTCTTCTAAATATTTAACCAGCCTAGTATTTATAAGACGTTAAAATAATTTTGATATTGTAGGTAGGATCGCAATTGGTCTATAATTGTTGACACTGCTTCTGTCACCCGACTTGTAGATTGGATGAACTACAGCCTTCTTAAGGGCATCTGGGAAGACTCCGTCATCAAAGCAGCGATTTATTAGGTCAGTCAGAACTGGTGTTATAATATCAGACAGTTTTTTCAGGATTTCAGCACTTATACCATCTACACCAGGCGAGCAGTCACTTTTTAATAGTTGAATTGTTCTGAATATTTCCTGATGGTCCGTAGGTAAGAGAACAAAAGATTTTCTTGGAGGATTCAAAGTTTTTTCAAATGGTGAGATGTTAGTAAGTTTCAATTTTTCTGACAGATTTTTTTCCTATATTAGAGAAGTATTTATTTATTTGGTTAATTGACTCTAATGGATTTCTATTTGTTTTTAAAAGTTGGATTGGTAATTCTATATTATTATTGTTGTTGGTTAGTGATTTGATTTTCTGCCACAGCTTTTTAGAATTATTTTTATATTGTTTTATCTGTTCACTGTCATATTGGTTTTTTAGTTTCTTTAATATAGTGTTGCAATGATTTTGATATCTTAAGTAAGTTATTTTTAATATCTCATTATTAGGATTTGCTTTCAATTTTTTATGTAAATTGTCTCTATTGTGTATGCACCGCAACATTCCAGCTGTTATCCACGGTTTATTATATATTTGTTTCTAGGAATGAATCGTCTTGTTGTATTTTTAGCTATTAATTTTTGTATTATATTAATGAATTTATTCATGGCTAAGTTTAAATTTGATTCTCTATACACTTCTGCAAAATCGTATTCCTTACAATCTAATATTAATTGGTTTATATCCGTTGTAGATCCAGTTTTAAGCCTTATAGCTTTATGATTATGGATATCAGTGTTTAAGCTAAATAGCACAGATTCGTGATCAGTGATGGTAGTTCCTAGGGTAAGGGTAATGGAACTTTGTTTGGTTTTTAGCAAAACGTGATCTATACAAGATTTTTCTCTTGTTGGTGTATTTACGGCAGGAAGCAATCCATGAAAGATAATGGTGTCTAAATAAGCAGAGTTGTCAGAGCTAATCTTTAGGAGATCAATATTTATGTCGCCAACTACAATAACATTTTTGTAAGACTTGAAGTTTTCCAACAGGTTGTGTAACGAATCTATAAATTTTTCAGTTGCCTTGAAACTGGGAGGTCTATATATTGCAATCAATATTGTATCATTTTGTAATTTAACTGTTAGACAGTTAGCTTCTAGTAGTTTAGGTTCTTCCACAGTGCAGTCAAGATTACGGTTAGTATAAATTACGAGACCATCGTTTTGGTTGAAATTGTCATTTGTTTTGTGCGAGTAGTATCCGTCTAGTATTGGCAGTTTAGAAACACGCGATAACCAGCATTCAGATAGCACTATGATGTCACAGGAAATGTTTATTCTTTTTAATAGTACATGCAATTCTTGTATGTTACGGTTTAAACTTCGTATGTTTTGTTGCAAAATACCATAATAAGGGACCTTGTAGGATGCTGTATATAAGAAATGCAGTCCTCGGGTTGACACGATATAGTCACAGAATTTTGGAACTCGTCTACGTTTTGCATTAGATTGTTAGTGAAATCGAATGTTATGTGTAATTATCGCTATTACTAATTACTATTTGGCATATCTTAGGTAAAAGCTGTATATTCGCTATCCAAAGACTCCCTATCTGTGTTTTATATGTTAGTATTTCATATTGTCTAGAATGCAAATATATAATAGAAAGTCTTGTTTCAGGTAGCAGATGTAAAGTGTATAAATATAAATGTAACATAATTGTAAAAATTTTCTTAGTTTGCAAAATATGTAAAGTGCGTAATGTGTTTTGTAAAATTAGTCTAATATAATATATTACTACGTATTTTATAAAGCATAAAGAGTTTTTTGTTAAATAATAACAGTTTTTATACAAATAATAGGCTAAGATAAAAAGCCAAGGTGAGATAAATATAAACGTAAGAATGTAACTTATCCTAAGTATGAATAACATAATACTAAAGAGCGAAACTAGGAACTTTGTTATTTTATATAGTCAAATATTATTATTGAGTTTAGATAGGTCTTGTTCTGTCTCTATGCGATGAAAAGGAGAGCCATCGGACTTACGTAGGTAGACTTTTCCTCTCGATGTCCAGCAATAAGAAAAATGGTGGTCCCGCGCAAATTGTCTTGCACGATAAAATATTTTTTGTGTTTTAGCTGTAAGAGCTTCCGAAATATATATTGGTTTTTCAGGTCCAAGAATTTGCAGATGGCTCGTGTTTAATTTTGCTTCTTTATTTTTATTCTTATTGAAGTCTTTAGTCGCGTAGATAATCTTTTCTTTTTTTATCACACTAGTTAATTCCACGATTATGGGTTTCGCCGACTTATTTTTCATATTAATTCTGTAAATATCTTTTATGTCATGATCATTTATTTCGATATTTAATGTTGTTCCCAGGGTCTGTTTTTACTGACTCACTCGTGAAAGGTGGTACATTTTGTATTTCAAAAGTCGTTGATTTCTGTTTCCTCTCTAATACTTCTATCTTTTCCTCTAGGTATGATATATGTTTTTTGTCTGATTCTTTTTCCGTTTCTAGATGTTTTAATTTCTCTAAAATTGTATCATATTTCTCCGAAAGAAATTGTACACTAGACTTAAGCTCATTATTCTGTTCAATAATTTTATTAAAACGTTGCTCCATGGAACTAGTTAAAGCAAGAAAGCGATCAGTCATGGTATCCTTGAGGTCCTTCAGGTTCTCATCACTCTCCCGTCTCCGTTTAGACATACGTCTGGAGGCGCTTGGGTACTCACTCCGTTCTGAAGGCGTATCGGAGTCTTGTATTGGAGTTGCATAGTGTACAGGCGAGTGAGGGGGGTGAGGCTGCGGTGGAGAGCGGCGTAAAGGCATTTTGCAGATAACCAACAAAACTTAATTTTGGACCGCTTATATTTGAAATCTTCCCGCTCGAAATATTGTCACCGGCCGCTGTGCAGTTCAAATGAAGTACCAGGAGCACAGACGAGCGTAGGAGCCTCGTCGTGTAAGGTAAGCTCGTAGCACTGTTCGCTGGTGTAGCAGTTTTGCGTAACACTCCTCATGTGTCGTAGCACTCGTATCGATTCAACAGATAGTAATTGCACTCACAGCTCTTCGACTTTATGCTTTTTGCTAAATTTGTGAATTTATTTAAAATAATAAATAAAATCGAATTTTTGATAACATAGACACGTCCACACTCGTTCGTATCCAGAAGGGAAGGGGAATATAGGGCTATAATACATAAGGCTGTGGCTATATACGTATATAGGGAATAATATATAAGGATGTGGTTATAAACGTATATAGGGCTATAATATATAAGGCTGTGGCTAACGTATATAGGGCTATAATATATAAGGCTGTGGCTATATACGTATATAGGGCTATAATACATAAGGCTGTGGCTATAACGTATATAGGGCTATAATATATAAGCTGTGGCTATATACGTATATAGGGCTATAATATATAAGGCTGTGGCTATATATCTATATAGGGTATAATATATAAGGCTGTGGCTATAAACTTATACAGGGCTATAATACATAAAACTGTGGCTATATACGTATATAGGGCTAAAATATATAAGGCTGTGGCTATATACGTATATATAGTAAAATATATAAGGCTGTGACTATATACGTATATATGGCTATAATACATAAGGCTGTGGCTATATACGTATATTGGGCTATAATATATAAGGCTGTGGCTATATACGTATATATAGCTATAATACATAAGGCTGTGGCTATATACGTATATAGGGCTATAATACATAAGGCTTTGGCAATATACGTATATAGGGCTATAATATATATGGCTGTGGCTATAAACTTATATAGGGTATAATATATAAGGCTGTGGCTATAAACGTATATAGGGCTATAATACATAAAGCTGTGGCTATATACGTATATAGGGATATAATACATAGGGCTGTGGCTTTATACGTATATAGGGTTATAATACATAAGGCTATGGCTATATACGTATATAGGGCTATAATATATAAGGCTGTGGCTATATACGTATATAGGGCTATAATACATAAGGCTGTGGCTATATACGTATATAGGGCTATAATACATAAGGCTGTGGCTATATACTTATATAGGGTCATAATATATAAGGCTGTGGCTATATACTTATATAGGGTCATAATATATAAGGCTGTGGCTATATACTTATATAGGGTATAATATAGAAGGCTGTGGCTATAAACGTATATAGGGCTATAATATATAAGGCTGTGGCTATATACGTATATAGGGCTATAATACATAAGGCTGTGGCTATATACTTATATAGGGTATAATATATAAGGCTGTGGCTATATACATATATAGGGTATAATATATAAGGCTGTGGCTATATACGTATATAGGGCTATAATACATAAACCTGTGGCTATATACGTATATAGGGCTATAATATATAAGGCTGTGGCTATATACGTATATAGGGCTATAATACATAAGGCTATGGCTATATACGTATATAGGGTTATAATACATAAGGCTTGGGCTATATACGTATATAGGGCTATAATACATAAGGCTGCGGCTATATACGTATAAAGGGCTATAATACATAAGGCTGTGGCAATATACGTATATAGGGCTATAATATATAAGGGTGTGGCTATATACGTATATAGGGCTATAATATATAAGGCTGTGGCTATATACGTATATAGGGCTATAATACATAAGGCTGTGGCTATATACATATATAGGGCTATAATACATAGGGCTGTGGCTATATACGTATATAGGGCTATAATATATAAGGCTGTGGCTATATACGTATATAGGGCTATAATACATAAGGCTATGGCTATATACGTATTTAGGGCTATAATACATACGGCTGTGGCTATATACGTATATAGGGCTATAATACATAAGGCTGCGGCTATATACGTATATAGGGCTATAATACATAAGGCTGTGGCAATATATGTATATAGGGCTATAAAATATAAGGCTGTGGCTATATACTTATATAGGGTCATAATATATAAGGCTGTGGTTATATACTTATATAGGGTAAAATATAGAAGACTGTGGCTATAAACGTATATAGGGCTATAATATATAAGGCTGTGGCTATATACGTATATAGAGCTATAAAACATAAGGCTGTGGCTATCTACGTATATAAGGCTATAATATATAAGGCTGTGGCTATATACGTATATAGGGCTATAATACATAAGGCTGTGGCTATATACTTATATAGGGTATAATATATAAGGCTGTAGCTATATACGTATATAGGGTATAATATATAAGGCTGTGGCTATATACGTATATAGGGCTATAATACATAAGGCTGTGGCTATATACGTATATAGGGCTATAATATATAAGGGTGTGGCTATATACGTATATAGGGCTATAATATATAAGGCTGTAGCAATATACGTATATAGGGCTATAATACATAAGGCTGTGGCTATATACGTATATAGGGCTATAATACATAGGGCTATAATACATAGGGCTGCGGCTATATACGTATATAGGGCTATAATACATAAGGCTGTGGCAATATATGTATATAGGGCTATAATATATAAGGCTGTGGCTATATACTTATATAGGGTCATAATATATAAGGCTGTGGTTATATACTTATATAGGGTAAAATATAGAAGAATGTGGCTATAAACGTATATAGGGCTATAATATATAAGGCTGTGGCTATATACGTATATAGAGCTATAAAACATAAGGCTGTGGCTATCTACGTATATAGGGCTATAATATATAAGGCTGTGGCTATATACGTATATAGGGCTATAATACATAAGGCTGTGGCTATATACTTATATAGGGTATAATATATAAGGCTGTAGCTATATACGTATATAGGGTATAATATATAAGGCTGTGGCTATATACGTATATAGGGCTATAATACATAAGGCTGTGGCTATATACGTATATAGGGCTATAATATATAAGGGTGTGGCTATATACGTATATAGGGCTATAATATATAAGGCTGTAGCAATATACGTATATAGGGCTATAATACATAAGGCTGTGGCTATATACGTATATAGGGCTATAATACATAGGGCTATAATACATAGGGCTGTGGCTATATACGTATATAGGGCTATAATATATAAGGCTGTGGCTATATACGTATATAGGGTTATAATACATAAGGCTATGGCTATATACGTATATAGGGCTATAATATATAAGGCTGTGGCTATAAACGTATATAGGGCTATAATACATAAAGCTGTGGCTATATACGTATATAGGGATATAATACATAGGGCTGTGGCTTTATACGTATATAGGGCTATAATACATAAGGCTGTGGCTATAACGTATATAGGGCTATAATATATAAGCTGTGGCTATATACGTATATAGGGCTATAATATATAAGGCTGTGGCTATATATCTATATAGGGAATAATATATAAGGCTGTGGCTATAAACTTATACAGGGCTATAATACATAAAACTGTGGCTATATACGTATATAGGGCTATAATATATAAGGCTGTGGCTATATACGTATATATAGTAAAATATATAAGGCTGTGACTATATACGTATATATGGCTATAATACATAAGGCTGTGGCTATATACGTATATAGGGCTATAATATATAAGGCTGTGGCTATATACGTATATATGGCTATAATACATAAGGCTGTGGCTATATACGTATATAGGGCTATAATACATAAGGCTTTGGCAATATACGTATATAGGGCTATAATACATAAGGCTGTGGCTATAAACTTATATAGGGTATAATATATAAGGCTGTGGCTATAAACGTATATAGGGCTATAATACATAAAGCTGTGGCTATATACGTATATAGGGATATAATACATAGGGCTGTGGCTTTATACGTATATAGGGTTATAATACATAAGGCTATGGCTTTATACGTATATAGGGCTATAATATATAAGGCTGTGGCTATATACGTATATAGGGCTATAATATATAAGGTTGTGGCTATACACGTATATAGGGCTATAATACATAAGGCTGTGGCTATATACGTATATAGGGCTATTATACATAAGGCTGTGGCTTTATACGTATATAGGAGTATAATATATAAGGCTGTGGATATATACGTATATAGGGCTATAATACATAGGGCTGTGGCTATATAAGTATATAGGGCTATAATACATAAGGCTGTGGCTATATACGTATATAGGGCTATAATACATAGGGCTGTGGCTATATCCGTATATAGGGCTATAATATATAAGGCTGTGGCTATATACGTATATAGGGCTATAATACATAAGGCTATGGCTAAACACGTATATAGGGCTATAATACATAAGGCTTTGGCTATATACGTATATAGGGCTATAATACATAAGGCTGTGGCTATATACGTATATAGGGCTATAATACATAAGGTTGTGTCTATAAACGTATATAGGGCTATAATACATAAGGCTGTGGCTATATACGTATATAGGGCTATAATACATAAGGCTGTGGCTATATACGTATATAGGGCTATAATATATAAGGGTGGGGCTATAATATATAAGGGTGTGGCTATATACGTATATAGGGCTATAATATATAAGGCTGTGGCTATATACGTATATAGGGCTATAATACATAAGGCTGTGGCTATATACGTATATAAGGCTATAATATATAAGGGTGTGGCTATATACGTATATATGGCTATTATATATAAGGCTGTGGCTATATACGTATATAGGGCTATAATACATAGGGCTGTGGCTATATACGTATATAGGGCTATAATATATAAGACTGTGGCTATATACGTATATAGGGCTATAATACATAAGGCTGTGGCTATATACTTATATAGGGTATAATATATAAGGCTGTGGCTATATACGTATATAGGGTATAATATATAAGGCTGTGGCTATATACGTATATAGGGCTATAATACATAAGGCTGTGGCTATATACGTATATAGGGCTATAATATATAAGGGTGTATCTATATACGTATATAGGGCTATAATATATAAGGCTGTGGCTATATACGTATATAGGGCTATAATACAGGAGGCTGTGGCTATAAACGTATATAGGGCTATAATACATAAGGCTGTGGCTATATACTTATATAGGGTATAATATACAAGGCTGTGGCTATATACGTATATAGGGCTATAATATATAAGGTTGTGGCTATACACGTATATAGGGCTATAATACATAAGGCTGTGGCTATATACTTATATAGGGTATAGTATATAAGGCTGTGGATATATACGTATATTCGGTATAATATATAAGGCTGTGGCTATATACGTATATAGGGCTATAATATATAAGGCTGTGGCTATATACGTATATAGGGCTATAATATATAAGGTTGTGGCTATACACGTATATAGGGCTATAATACATAAGGCTGTGGCTATATACGTATATAGGGCTATAATACATAGGGCTGTGGCTATATAAGTATATAGGGCTATAATACATTAGGCTGTGGCTATATACGTATATAGGGCTATAATACATAAGGCTGTGGCTATATACGTATATAGGGTATAATATATAAGGCTGTGGTTATGTACGTATATAGGGCTATAATATATAAGGCTGTGGCTAACGTATATAGGGCTATAATATATAAGTCTGTGGCTATATACGTATATAGGGTATAATATATAAGGCTGTGGCTATATACGTATATAGGGCTATAATACATAGGGCTGTGGCTATATACGTATATAGGGCTATAATATATAAGGCTGTGGCTATATACTTATATAGGGTATATTATAGAAGGCTGTGGCTATTAACGTATATAGGGCTATAATATATAAGGCTGTGGCTATATACGTATATAGGGCTATAAAACATAAGGCTGTGGCTATGTACGTATATAGGGTATAATATATAAGGCTGTGGTTATGTACGTATATAGGGCTATAATATATAAGGCTGTGGCTAACGTATATAGGGCTATAATATATAAGGCTGTGGCTATATACGTATATAGGGCTATAATACATAAGGCTGTGGCTATATACTTATATAGGGTATAATATATAAGGCTGTGGCTATATACGTATATAGGGTATAATATATAAGGCTGTGGCTATATACGTATATAGGGCTATAATACATAGGGCTGTGGCTATATACGTATATAGGGCTATAATATATAAGGCTGTGGCTATATACGTATATAGGGCTATAATACATAAGGCTATGGCTATATACGTATATAGGGCTATAATACATAAGGCTGTGGCTATATACTTATATAGGGTATAATATATAAGGCTGTGGCTATATACGTATATAGGGCTATAATATATAAGGTTGTGGCTATACACGTATATAGGGCTATAATACATAAGGCTGTGGCTATATACGTATATAGGGCTATAATACATAAGGCTGTGGCTTTATACGTATATAGGAGTATAATATATAAGGCTGTGGCTATATACGTATATAGGGCTATAATACATAGGGCTGTGGCTATATAAGTATATAGGGCTATAATACATAAGGCTGTGGCTATATACGTATATAGGGCTATAATACATAAGGCTGTGGCTAACGTATATAAAGCTATAATACATAAGGCTGTGGCTATATACGTATATAGGGCTATATACGTATATAGGGTATTATAGCCCTATATACGTATATAGCCACAGTCTTATGTATTATAGCCCTATATACGTGTATAGCCACAACCTTATATATTATAGCCCTATATACGTATATAGCCACAGCCTTATATATTATAGCCCTATATACGTATATAGCCACAGCCTTATGTATTATAGCCCTATATAAGTATATAGCCACAGCCTTATATAATGCCAAAAATTCACGTTTACTGTTTAAGAGCTCATTTAAAACATTTACCTACTTTATACTGTTTTTAGTATTTATTGCTATAGCGGTACCATAAACACATCATCTGTGAAAATTTCAACTGTCCAGCTATCATCCCTCATAGATACAGTGCTGGCAGTCGAAGACACATCCGTTGTACAACTTTTCGACCTATTATTACTCGGCAATAAAGTTCATAAGCGGTATAGCGGATCTGTCGTCAACTGTACATAAAGTCATGTGTAAGTTGGACATACATTTTATAATATTCATAAAATAAACAAGAAAAGGAGATACAGATACAAACAAAAGGTAAAGGGTAAACGGATTGGATAAAATACTTAATCAAAGATCTTGGACATCCAATATTTGATCCAATTTCTTGTTTCTTTCACTCTCGTTTATATATGTATCTCCTTTCTCTGTTTATTTGACACAGATATTTAAATGTAGTCCTCCAGTTTCGTCAATCAAATGCATATTGGACAAAGATCTTTGATATATTATGTAATACCACCCTTAAATAGTTATAGCGTTTTTTCGTCGGAGTGTACGTCGGAGTGTATGTCGAAACGACGTTCGTTAGGCTTCTAGGGTTAAATGAAGTAAATGGAAGGGTAAACGTATTTACAGTAAGAGTAAACTTATTTATATTTACATTAGTATGTAGTTAAGTTTCAGTCAGGCTGGCTGTTTACCCAATAAAGTTTTTAAAATTCATTTAATCAAAATTGATTAAAAATAATATTATCATGTATGTTATATGTATTATGTTAATATTAAACATATTATCATGTAGCTGACTACATGGAAAATATTCAGTGTAATTGGTATTATTCAAAAACATTGAGGTATCATTACTAGATAAATGTAAAAAAAAATAAAAAAATGTGTGTAGTTTTGTAATTATGTGCATTTCAAAGTTACAAAAAAGTTGCGCCCGTGTGTAAACGTGTGTGCAATAATATAATATATGGTATAATATATGTATATAGGGCTATAATACATAAGGCTGTGGCTATATACGTATTTAGGGCTATAATATTTAAGGCTGTGGCTATATACGTATATAGGGCTATAATATTTAAGGCTGTAGCTATATACGTATATAGGGCTATAATATATAAGGCTGTGGCTATATACGTATATAGGGCTATAATATATAAGGCTGTGGCTATATACGTATATAGGGCTATAATAAATAAGGCTGTGGCTATATACATATATAGGGCTATAAAATATAAGGCTGTAGCTATATACGTATATAGGGCTATAATATATAAGGCTGTGGCTATATACGTATATAGGGCTATAATATTTAAGGCTGTAGCTATATACGTATATAGGGCTATAATATATAAGGCTGTGGCTATATACGTATATAGGGCTATAATACATAAGGCTATGGCTATATACGTATATAGGGCTATAATACATAAGGCTGTGGCTATATACTTATATAGGGTATAATATATAAGGCTGTGGCTATATACGTATATAGGGCTATAATATATAAGGTTGTGGCTATACACGTATATAGGGCTATAAAATATAAGGCTGTGGCTATATACGTATATAGGGCTATAATACATAAGGCTGTGGCTACATACGTATATAAAGCTATAATACATAAGGATGTGGCTATATACGTATATAGGGCTATAATACATAAGGCTGTGGCTATATACGTATGTAGGGATCTCCTACATCTTATTTAATATTTACATATTATTTTACACACAATTTTATTTATACTCCTATTTACAAACTCAAAAATTAAACTTATTTACCTCATTTAAAAGTATTTATTATATACATATATTTATAAAACTCTGACAAGGCATCAGGTGCCCAGTCAGCTCATTTAAAATAATATAATTAAATAGATGTTTACGCTAAAGCGCATGGGAGACTCGCGCGCCGACCGGTTTTCTATGGTATAGCGAGTACCTACGCGGTATGAAGATATCGCTGCGCGCCGCGCGGCCGCTCGCCAGTTGGATTTCTGGATCGATAGGCGAAACTAGTGACGCTCGTGCGCCGAAATTTAAGTTCGCGACCTCGATATCGTGGTCAGCTGTTTTGTATTTTTTATGTACTTTAGTTACTGCGGACTCTCACACTCTCCTTCCATTTAAATATAGGTTTTTGTGGTGTAATTGTGAAACAATATTGTGACCCGTGAATATAAGATTCAGACCTGATCTTTTGGTTATTCTAACTAACTTTCTATTATACTCATCACCTACCAATTACACATAACCCTATAAGACCCCGCGAACACAAAATGAGTGAAAGTAGCAGTGACTCGGCGGCGACCGCGTGCTCGCAGAAAGGCGGCGTTACCGTGCGCCGTAAAAAGCACGTGGCCACAACATCTTCCCCCAGCAACGTTTTGAAGGTGCAACCGTTTTCTCCAGAGGAACCCGAAATATGGTTTGCGCTACTTGAAGGTCAGTTCGACGTTTTTAATATTACGAGTGATACAAAAAGGTACACGAGTGTTATCAATAACCTCGACATTGTACACTCAAAAGCAGTGAAGGATATCATACTAAATCCTCCGGCTTTTAACAAATATGAGCGAATAAAGGCCGAGCTCGTCAAACGACTATCTGCGTCGAAGGAGACCAAGGTTCGCCAGCTCCTGACCCATGAACAACTAGGTGACAGGAAGCCTTCACAATTTCTTCGCCACCTTCAAGACCTGGCCGGCCCGACCGTTCCTGAAGATTTAATACAGTCGATCTGGACCAGCCGTCTGCCTCATCACCTGCAGACAGTGCTAGCCTCCCAGACCGGCCAGTCCTTGGAACAACTCGCCGACCTCGCCGACAGGATCCAGGAGATTGCCACCCCCCACACCGCAGGAGTTTCTTTTTCACCGAACGCGGCACAGCAGACGAGTGAGATTGCCGAGGTGAAGAGGATGGTGGAACGGCTCACGCTAGAGCTTGCAAGGCACACACGCTCAGCTCAATGTTCCAGCATCAGATCCAGACCCAGGAGGCGCTCATCTTCGCGCCCTCGCTTCAGATCCGATTCCAGCTACCGCCGGCATCCCCTCTGCTGGTACCACATGAAGTACGGAACCCAGGCCCGTAGCTGCATCAAACCGTGCGACTTCAACAAGAAGTCGGGAAACCCCGCGAGCAGTCACTGATGACGACTGGTGATTGCTGCGCTGCTTCAGGTCGTCTCTTTGTCACTGACCGCACCACCAGGCTACAATTTCTAGTAGACACCGGCAGTGACCTCTGCGTTTACCCCCGTTCCGCGCTTCGCCAACGCCGTACCAAGACGGACTTTCAGCTAAGTGCAGCTAATGGTAGTGCTATAGAGACTTATGGTTTTTTAGATCTTAGTTTAGATTTAGGCTTAAGACGTAGTTTTCCTTGGCGTTTTACAGTAGCTAATGTAACTAAGCCAATATTGGGAGTAGATTTCCTAAGTAATTATAATTTAATTGTAGATTGTAAAAATCAAAAACTTTTAGATAGTACTACTACATTATGTACCAATGCTCGTGTTGCTAAGTCTGTGAATAGTATTATTCATTCAATTAAGGTTTCGATGGGCGACACTAGGTATCACGCTATTCTTGCTAGATATCCTGAAATCACCCGCCCTTCAGGCACTTTGCGCACTCAAAAGCACAACACCGTACACTATATTCGCACTACACCTGGCCCACCTATTTTTTGTAATCCACGTAGATTAGCTCCAGATAAGCTCAAATTTGCAAAGCAAGAATTCCAGCTTATGCTTAATAGCGGTACAGCCCGTCCATCTGACAGTCCCTGGGCTTCACCTTTACACCTTGCCCCTAAAAAGGATAACGGCTGGCGTCCTTGCGGCGATTACAGGTTACTTAACGCCCGCACTATTCCAGACCGCTATCCTATACGGCATATCCACGACTTTGCTCATTCCATTGCAGGTTGTAAGGTTTTCTCGACCATTGATCTAGTGAAGGCATATAACCAGATTCCGGTCTTCGAAGACGACATCCAGAAGACAGCCATTACCACACCTTTCGGTTTGTATGAATTCCCTTTCATGACCTTTGGGTTGAGGAACGCTGGCCAGACCTTCCAACGTTTTGTTGACGAGATGACCAGAGGCTTGGATTTCTGCTACGCCTACCTTGACGACTTCCTAGTTTTCTCCAAGACCCCAGAAGACCACGAGACCCACCTGGAACTGCTGTTCAGCCGCATGAAGGAGTACGGCATCCTTGTGAACACATCCAAGTGTGTCTTTGGAGTCCGTCAGGTGACCTTTCTAGGCTACAGCATTTCCGAAACCGGTACCAAGCCCCTGGAGTCCAAAGTCCAGTCCATAAAGGACTTCCCTGCGCCGACAAATGTTCGACAGCTTCGTAGGTTCCTGGGCATGGTAAATTTTTACCGGCGTTTTATTCCTAATGCCGCACTGACACAGGCACCTCTGAATTCCCTTTTCACAGGCTCCGTGAAGGCGTCACATCCAGTCAAGCTGACTGGCGATACTCTGACGGCTTTTTAAACAGTGTAAGGAAAGTTTATTAAATGCTGCATTACTCGCGCATCCCGATTGTGAAGCCAAGCTCGCTCTGGTAACAGATGCGTCCGACTTGGCCTTGGGAGCAGTACTGCAGCAGTGGAAAGACGACCAATGGCAACCACTCGCTTTCTTTTCTCGTAAATTGAGCCATTCACAGCAAAAGTACTCACCGTACGATCGCGAGCTGCTGGCCATTTACGAGAGCATAAAGTATTTTCGCCATATGTTGGAGGCCAGACACTTCTTGGTTTACACTGATCACAAGCCGATCAGTTACGCTTTTCATGAGAGAAAAGCCAACGTCGTGCCCTCTTGGCACGTTCAACCTACCTCGGGCACGTTTCGCATTTGTACATGTGGACATTGTAGGTCCCCTTCCTCCATCACAAGGCTATCGATACTGCACAACTGTTGTGGATCGTTTCACGCGTTGGCCTGAAGTCATCCCTATGGCCGACATGACCGCCGAAACCGTGGGCAAGGCATTAATATCGTGGATATCCAGATTTGGATGTCCATCTGATATTGTCACTGATCGTGGTCGGCAGTTTGAATCCACACTTTTCCAATACCTTGGAAAAATGATCGGATTCAAACATCGCCGTACGACCGCATATCACCCCGCGTGTAACGGTCTCGTGGAACGATTCCACCGACAGTTGAAAGCGGCCATCATGTGTCATGCCGATTGTAACTGGATCGACACATTGCCCCTTGTGCTTCTTGGTATCCGAAGCGCCTTCAAGGATGACCTACAGGCTTCGTCAGCCGAACTGGTTTATGGTGAACCCCTACGCCTACCTGGTGAATTTTTCCATGTGACGACTCCTGGCTCGAGTGATATCACTGATTTTACCACTCGCTTACGCCATTTCGTCACGAAGTTGCAACCATCACCTGCAGCGCGTCACACCAAAGATAATATCTTTATCTTTAGGGATTTAAATACGTCGAGCCACGTATTTCTAAGGGACGACACTATACGAGGCGCTTTACAGCCTCCCTACTCCGGTCCCCATGAGGTACTCGACCGTAACGACAAGACTTTCAAAATCCTTGTCAAAGGAAAGCCGATGACAGTATCTGTAGACCGCCTAAAGCCAGCCTACGTATTATCTGAGCCTTTCCCTATACCAACCCCTAACCCACATACAAATCCTAATCTACTTCCTACCCCCATACTACCTTCTGTTTCTATCCCTAATCCTAAGCCTATTTCTAGTACCGTTCCTGATACTACCCAGGATTATAATATTAAAAAAACTAGGTCGGGACGTGTTGTAAGATTCCCTGACTACTATCGCCCGTAGACTCGGTCTCTGTGGGGGAGTAATGTAGGGATCTCCTACATCTTATTTAATATTTACATATTATTTTACACACAATTTTATTTATACTCCTATTTACAAACTCAAAAATTAAACTTATTTACTTCATTTAAAAGTATTTATTATATACATATATTTATAAAACTCTGACAAGGCATCAGGTGCCCAGTCAGCTCATTTAAAATATTATAATTAAATAGATGTTTACTCGCGCGCCGACCGGTTTTCTATGGTATAGCGAGTACCTACGCGGTATGAAGATATCGCTGCGCGCCGCGCGGCCGCTCGCCAGTTGGATTTCTGGAATCGATAGGCGAAACTAGTGACGCTCGTGCGCCGAAATTTAAGTTCGCGACCTCGATATCGTGGTCAGCTGTTTTGTATTTTTTATGTACTTTAGTTACTGCGGACTCTCACACTCTCCTTCCATTTAAATATAGGTTTTTGTGGTGTAATTGTGAAACAATATTGTGACCCGTGAATATAAGATTCAGACCTGATCTTTTGGTTATTCTAACTAACTTTCTATTATACTCATCACCTACCAATTACACATAACCCTATACGTATATAGGGCTATAATACATAAGGCTGTGGCTACATACGTATATAAAGCTATAATACATAAGGCTGTGGCTATATACGTATATAGGGCTATAATATATAAGGCTGTGGCTATATACGTATATAGGGCTATAATATATAAGGCTGTGGCTATATACGTATATAGGGATATAATACATAAGGCTGTGGCTATATACGTATAAAGGGCTATAATACATAGGGCTGTGGCTATATACGTATATAGGGCTATAATACATAAGGCTGTGGCTATATACGTATATACGGTTATAATATATAAGGCTGTGGCTATATATGTATATAGGGCTATAATACATAAGGCTGTGGCTATATACGTATATAGGGCTATAATATATAAGGCTGTGGCTATATACCTATATAGGGCTATAATATATAAGGCTGTGGCTATATACGTATATAGGGCTATAATACATAAGGCTGTGGCTATATACGTATATAGGGCTATAATACATAAGGCTGTGGCTATATACGTATATACGGTTATAATATATAAGGCTGTGGCTATATATGTATATAGGGCTATAATACATAAGGCTGTGGCTATATACGTATATAGGGCTATAATATTTAAGGCTGTGGCTATATACGTATATAGGGCTATAATATTTAAGGCTGTAGCTATATACGTATATAGGGCTATAATATATAAGGCTGTGGCTATATACGTATATAGGGCTATAATATATAAGGCTGTGGCTATATACGTATATAGGGCTATAATATATAAGGCTGTGGCTATATACGTATATAGGGCTATAATACATAAGGCTGTGACTATATACGTATATAGGGCTATAATACATAAGGCTGTGGCTATATACGTATATACGGTTATAATATATAAGGCTGTGGCTATATACGTATATAGGGCTATAATATATAAGGCTGTGGCTATATACGTATATAGGGCTATAATATATAAGGCTGTGGCTATATACGTATATAGGGCTATAATACATAAGGCTGTGGCTATATACGTATATAGGGCTATAATACATAAGGCTGTGGCTATATACGTATATAGGGCTATAATATTTAAGGCTGTGGCTATATACGTATATAGGGCTATAATATTTAAGGCTGTAGCTATATACGTATATAGGGCTATAATATATAAGGCTGTGGCTATATACGTATATAGGGCTATAATATATAAGGCTGTGGCTATATACGTATATAGGGCTATAATATATAAGGCTGTGGCTATATACGTATATAGGGTTATAATACATAAGGCTGTGGCTATATACGTATATAGGGCTATAATACATAAGGCTGTGGCTATATACGTATATACGGTTATAATATATAAGGCTGTGGCTATATATGTATATAGGGCTATAATACATAAGGCTGTGGCTATATACGTATATAGGGCTATAATATATAAGGCTGTGGCTATATACGTATATAGGGCTATAATACATAAGGCTGTGGCTATATACGTATATAGGGCTATAATATATAAGGCTGTGGCTATATACGTATATAGGGCTATAATACATAAGGCTGTGGCTATATACATATATAGGGCTATAATACATAAGGCTGTGGCTATATACGTATATAGGGCTATAATACATAAGGCTGTGGCTATATACGTATATAGGGCTATAATACATAAGGCTGTGGCTATATACGTATACAGGGCTATAATACATAAGGCTGTGGCTATATACGTATATAGGGCTATAATATATAAGGCTGTGGCCTTACCTATCATTTTTCAGCGGAGTATAAACGTTCATGAAAAGGCAGTCTTCGTCCATATCTTCGTATGGCGGAGTGAGACAACAGTTGTTCCAAGCTTGTGGACAAACGTGGCCGTCTTCGGTGGCATTCACTGGCGTCTCGTACTTATCTATCATCTTCGGCGGCTGTCAAGTAAGAACCTGTTAATTGAACCTGTAGACTGTAGGATTGCCCTTTTTATATAGTACTAGCTGTTGTCCGCGGCTCCACGCACGTAAATACAGTATCCCAATTGAACACTGTACCTTTCCGGGATAATAAGTAGCCTTTGTTTTAATCCAGAGCCTAAACTACTACCATACCGAATTTCATAGAAATTAGTTCAGTAGTTTTTACGGTAAAGAGAAATAAACATCCATCCATCCATCCATCCATCCTCATAAACTTTCAGAACACTACATAGTATAAAACAAAGTAGCTTTTTCTGTCTGTCCCTATGTATGCTTAGATATTTAAAACTACGCAACGTATTTTGATGCGGGTTTTTTTTTAATAGATAGAGTGATTCAAGAGGAAGGTTTATATGTATATAACATGCATAATATAGTAAAGAAACACTAATATTATTTTAGTTTCTAATGTGATTTTTTTGCGCTTACATTTCAAACCCAGCGTTTGACCTGAACCCTATGAGATAGATCAAAATAATGTAGTACAGTATTATACACCTTAAAAAGGTCTACAAAAAGTCCGCAGTGGTATATATCTATCTCTTAGGGATAACCCACAATAACCATTTTTTATCCCAATAGTTTTTACGAGAAATAATGGTTTATTTACGATGCAATTTTATGCAATACAGCATTAATCCTTATCCAATTAAGTAAATACATTGTGCATTCAATATAGATCAATATGGCCCTTTATAGCATGTAACGTAAATGAATATTTTCGAAAATATTACAGATTTAAAATGCAGGGAATTACGGTTGGAGCGGCCGGGAGTGCGGCGGTTGCGTACACAGTTTGATCCTTAACAAATTAAATACTTTTGGCACAAACCCTTATTCGACCTATAATCGATTATGCTGACGTCTGTTACCTGGATGCAAATGAAGAGATCCTAAACAAGTTAGAACGTTTGCAGAATCTCTCCATACGTTTTATTTTTGGATTAAAGAAACGAGACCACGTATCCCAATACAGAAAGCAGCTCCAGTGGCTTCCTATTCGCCTTCGCAGAAATTATCGCATAATATGTTTTCTTTTCAACACTTTCCCTCCCTCCTTCCTCCCTGATGAGTCCCTCATCTCCTTCTTACTTAAAAGAGCGCTTCTCCTTTCTTAATATTCACAACTTATCTTGTAGACCCTTTAGACGCACCCTTCTAGATATCCCTCCCCATCGTACTGACTTTTTGCCTACTCCTTCACGGTCCACGCTACTAAGCTCTGGAACTCCTTACCAACTCAGATACGTGAGTGTAAGACACTTGGGCTATTTAAGAAAAGGCTGCGTGAGCACTATAATTAATATTTTATTAAAGTGTTATAAAGTATGATTGATTATTATTTATAAGTATGTAATTTTTATCCAATATTTTATTGCAATTGTAATGATTATGATATAAATTAGTATATTATAATATATCTATGTAAGTATTCGTATATATATATGCATTCGTTCATTATTATTGTTATATGTAAATTGTAGTATACTTTTACAACTAAACTTTCCTATATCAGGTCTGCTGGAAGAAATTCCAATTTGGAATAAGTAGAGCCTTTGTACAAAACTGTTTTCTATTTTTAACTTGTCAATGTCAATGTTTTACTGTGTGTACATAAATTATTAAATAAAATAAAAATAAAAATACGTTACTCACTTTAAGCATTTTATACAGATTTAACATACAGTTTAAATTAATATCTTATATTTGCAAGACATTGTAAAATTTATAATCAAGCGCGAAAAAGATATTATTAGGTCTTTACCTATGAAATTGCCGTTTTGTCTTAAAAAATTTAAACGAATTTTTTACATGTATTTTATATTTGTATTAATCGAAGTAATCACCCATGCAATCAATGCATCTTTGCCAACGCAGTGGCAGTTTATTGATTCCCTTCTTAAAGAAATCAGCTGGACGGGAGGCAACAAATTCTTCAAAGGCATTTTGTACTGCCTCTCGAGCATTGAATTTTTTTCCCGCCAAGAAGTTATCCAAATTCTGGAAAAAGTAGTAGTCTGTAGGCGCAAGGTTTGGTGAGTAGGGCAGATGACGGAGAGCTTCCAACCCCAGTTCTTGCAACTTGAAGACCGTCTGCTGTGCTGTATAAGGTAGCGCGTTGTCGTGCAGGAGCAGCGGAGACGAGCGATTGACCAATGCTGGTTGGAGATGTGCCAGCTTCTCCATCATTGTGTTCAGTTGTTCACAGTACACATCTACAGTAATGCTCACCCCGTTTGGTAAGGAGCTGTGATGAATCACACCGGCGCTAAACCACCAAACAGTGACCATCACTTTTCAAGGGGTAAGTTTTCGTTTAGGGCATTGTTTAGGTGCTGAACCAGGATCCAACCAACTTGCTGAGCGCTTGCGGTTATCAAATAGAATCCATTTTTCATCGCAGGTAACAATGCGGTTCAAAATTACTTCATTTGTGTGTCTGTTGAGCGGTGCAAGGCACGTCTCGACGCGTACTTCGCGCTGGCGATCATTGAGTTCGTGGGGCACCCATTTGTCAAGCTTTTTTACCTGCCAATTTGACGCAAATGGACCAATATTGTTTTCACGCTAACGTCGAAAGCTGCTGCTAATTCAGCCGTAGATTGTGTATCATCAGCTTCCACAATCGTCTTTAATTCGTCATTGTCGACCAAAGTCTTCGGACGACCGCGAGGTTCATTTTTCAGGTCGAAATTTCCAGAACGGAAGCGAGCAAACCAATAACAGGTGGTGCGTTGGTTTGTAGTGTTAGCTCCGTAAACATCGTTGATGTTGCGTGCCGCTTGTGTCGCGTTGCTGACGCTTTGACGCATTAACTACTGAACAGATTTTGATGAAATTTGGCGTGGTAGTAGTTTAAGCCCTGGTTAACCTGGTTAATATCTTATCCCGAAAAATTCCCTTAGGATACTGTATTTACGCGGGAGAAGCCGCGGGCAAAAGCTAGTGCTAAATATACCTGAAACCTAAGTTCTTTAAGAGGTGGCTCAGCGTATCTAATGCCTCGGTAGGACTCAAACCTACGACCACGTCGAGTGATATTATAAAGTCCAAAAATGGTACCAGATGGAGTGACAGTGGCTGGTTGTAGATCTGTAAACAATTGTAGATCTGTAAACATTAAATAAATGAGATAGAATATTGACAAAATGCTGGACAATTAATCAAATGAATGAATGAATGAATGATTTATTTTTTCCAAGAAATTGGTAATAATACATGGATGTTATCGTAAAATATGGGTCACAATTTCTGCCTCCAGGGCGTGGAAATATTACAATGATTTTAATTATTACAATTAATAAATAAATAAAACATTTACTTAATTTTAAAAATACAATTGAATTTAATACAATAATAATTTATATTGAATTATTTAAAAAAATCATTAAATAAGAAAAGTACATCTAACATTCTTTTAAGTAAAAAAAAACACCATGTCAATCCTATAGTTACAATTCACGTCATGACTTGTGAACTGTCAAAAGTAAAAGGACAAAGAGGTTATATTTTGAGTATCGTGGACCGTACCGCATGCGTGGCATATTTTTCGATAACCATGTGCAGACTGCAGAATATATTGTTAAGTATTACAATTTTACAATCAAGTTCAAGATAATATAAATTAATAGTAAGTATGTAATACATCGTAATAGCAAGCGAGGGTTAATCATGGCCAAAAATTCGTCCCGCTTCCCCACATTAACTCCAACAACCCGAGAATCATACATCAATAGGTAGGTAATACACAATATCACAATATTTTAATCGCATGGTTACTAGGTAGATAATATTAAATAAGCAACTGTTTTTTCTACTGCACCCTTAAGTAGTGAGTTAGTCCAACTCAGGGATATTAATGTCAGCAAGGATAAAAAAATAAAATAAATAAAAAAAATAAAAAAAATATCTTTATTAAACACACAAGGGACATGACACAGCCAAATTTTAACAAAAAACAAGTAAATTATACACTAACGCACTATATCATTCAAAGAATACGAAAAGAGACAGTTTTAAAAACACAGCTGATTAAGGCTATGCAATGCCCACACCATGTGTTTAAAGGGATGCCACTCAGGCTTCGACCGCGGCAAGCCGTGGCGCCTGATCTTGAAAATCAATATAATATTATGTATCCTAAAATATAAATCAACATAATATTGTCATCATGGGGTAAAACTATTCGTCCCGCTGTTCAACATTAACTCCATTATCCCGAGGTGCTATACATCAAAGGTAAGTTACGGTATTATAATATTTATATTCTTAGAATTGCAAGGTTATTAGATAGATCAATTTGATTAAGCAATGTTAATATATGTATATATATATTTTTTTTAATTATTTTATTTACAGCACTCGAAATACTTGATTCTTACAACAGAGGGATGATTATGAGATAAGAAATTGTAATTAAAAAAAAAACGTTTGTATGTCGTAACGTTAATCACCATAAAATCACAATAATATTTATAATACGTCAAAATCGTCATCGCCACATTATATAACATATATTAATTTTAATTATTATAAAGCAATGTCAGAATTAAGATAGTATAATTAATGTCATTCAATTTTAAAAGACCTATAGAAAATAAAAGAAAGGAATGTCAAAGAAAATAAAATTAGCATATACATTTTCTGGCAATTATTACATCATTTAAGAACTCTTGCGTTGTGTAGTAGCATTTATCTAAATAGTAACCAGGTAAATAATTAGTTTTTAAATTTGTTGAATGTAATTGTTGTTAATGTTGTTGTTTTTAATTTTATATGTACATTATTGTATATTTGAATAGTCATGCAATATGCTTTCTTGTTATGAATTGTTAACCGCTGTGTTGGAATAGTAATATTTTTATTGATAGTTCTTTTACATCTGGCATTTTATGAAATCAAAAGTAAAACATAATTATACATGTATTTTTTTTATTATTAACACAAAAGATAAATATGGATGTAGAATATATCAAATATTAAACACCATTTTATTTTTTAATGCCAAAACAATGTTTAGGTTGATGTCAAAATAGCATTGAGAAAAATAATATTTGATTCAGAAAAAAAAGAAATTATTATTTATGATGAGAACTAGATGTTGCCCGTGACTTTGTACGTGCAAAAGGATATGCCACAGGAACCGCACACTTTACCGCGATAAAAAGAAGCCTATGTCCTGAGGTCTACTCTCTACAGTGCCATATTTCATCAAATCGGTCCAGTAATTTCAGAGATCATTAAATTCAAACAAACAAATCTTCCTTTTTTATTATATAAGTATTTATATTAGTATTTGAATTTACCTGAATCAAATTGTTTATCCAAATCAAAGGCAGCACCAAATAAAATCAAGAAGACACTTAAAAAAAAAAGTAAAAACTCCTGCATCTTGGAACACTAACGCACGAGTAAACCGATAACTGCCGTTACAAATTCCATAAAGTTAGGTTTTCAAGTAATTTATATTAATTAAAATCCATTTGGGTGGATATCCATGAGGTAAATTAAATTCCATGTATAATAATCAAACCATATCGAACACAAAGGAATTATTGAATTTTAAAGACTTTTATCCTTGATCATATAAGAACCAACAATGATAGTGCAGATGTATTTTCTTTGTGAATAAAATATGAAGTAATGTAACTGTAGCAAAATATTCTTGCCTTTATTGATAATAATACTTAGTCTGAATAATCTTTTAAAGTGCAATAAATTATATACGATATGTCACGATTTAAAAATGCATGTGATTACACACGACAATGTAATATGTTAAATGACATATTGTAGTTTTTATTATGAAGTCCATCTTAGTAAGGTATCGGTATTTAAAAATCCTTACTAATATTATAAATGTGAAAGCGTGGATGTTTGTTACTCTTTCACGCAAAAACTACTGAACGGATTTCAATGAAATTCGGTATGGTAGTAGTTTAGACTCTGAATTAAAACATAGGCTACTTTTTATTCCGAAAAAGTAGTGTTCCCGATACTGTATTTACGCGGGCGGAGCCGCGGGAAACAGCTAGTCGTCTATAATTTACTGTCAGCCGGACACGTGAAACGAAAACGATAGGAAATATAATAGTAGGCGAAAACCAAGATGAAATAGAGCTTGACTTAATACATTATCCTCATAAATGTTAACCAGTAGCCTTGGAGTAATTACATTAATTTACTAGGAGGATTATACACGGGGTAATATTAACTGGGGAATCAATATAGCTCCCTAATGTTGCTCCCGTGGCTGGGAGCCAAGAGGTGGAAATTCGGATAGAATTACTTGAAAGGTTTCAGACGATGACATTACAATAATATAATCTGATAATCGTTAACGGGTCTAAAAATTAAAAGGATAATCATAATAGAAGAAAATTAAAACAGTTTAAAAGGAAACAGAGATAGGGCAAATGGGACTATAACAAGTGATATTAAAATGGGTCAAATGAAGTAGTAGTGTTCAAACATTAAAATACTTTTTTGTTGTTCATATTTTCAGATTGAATTGTTCAATAGCTTATTTATACCTGAAATGATACAGTTAGTTTTGATACCTCAAAGAATATTCTTGTTCAATTGAATAAATAAGAACAGTTTTTCGCCTTCTTAAATAAATTAGATATAATTCATTTTTCTTGCTTATACTGCAGTTGAGTATTTTTTAAATATTATTATAAAATTAAGTTATTACAAAATAATCATCTAGATAGGTTATTATTAATTATAATTAATCGGATATAGATCTTCCCATATCTGCAACCTCTCTTCCTTCAAGTTCTTACTTAGGGAAAACGTCTTGTCAATCTGCAGGTAGATTCGGTTGTTAGCCTTCATTGCCGGCCAGGTGACTCCTTTCAACTCGGGTGTATTTTTTCTAATAGGATTCCTGTAATCAAAATAATTAAAATCAACCATATTTTTTGTATAAACACCCCAATCAACAACAAGGGAAAGTTGAATATTTGTCAAATAAATAAAGTTTACTCAAAAATAATGGATGACTTCTGTATTACATCTAGTACGTAAATTGAATTTTGATTAGATAATATTACAGTTACATACCCATATCTAGCGAAGTTGTAAAATATAGCAGTCATTCGGTTCACCATTTCAGCATCGTCCCCTTCTCTTCCAATATCAGGGAAGAGGTGTGGCTGGGAGACGAAGTATATTGTTTCATCTTGATGAACAGCCTCTGCGAGGTATAAGAAACATGTTTTCATAGCAGATGTTTACGTTTTTATGTTTTTTGCATGAAATATTAAATTAGAGCTCTACATAACCTAAGCTGTCTATTTATAGATTAGTTAGTAATGAATATAATATAATCATAGGCATTACCATATTTGAGGGCAATCCGTTCAGTGGTTTGTACTGCCTTGATGTATTATATGTAATTAAATAAAAATCACTTACGGCTTGGTTTATTAGCTGAAAATTCTTCAACGTAGCTGTGGTTGCCGACATATGTGAAGTAATAGTAATAAACTGGTCTCCGGGAATGAATTGCCAATAATTTGGATAATCTGTAATTTTACCATAGTCTAAATTCTTTTCAAAGACTTAGCACGCGAGATGACCTTATATTCGATATGCGAACAAGTGAAAGCAAGATAATTAAAATGACCGTGTTAGCAAAAATTACATTCAAATTGTAGTTTTAGCCACTTTTTGAACTTTAAACTCTTTATTAAGCCACAATACATAGTTTTATCTACTAAAATAATATACCCATATTGTGGTAAACTAATTTATTAAATGCTTACCGTTCCACGGAAAAAGCAGTGACATCATCGCCGTAGCATGTTCCCAGCCTATCAGCACTCTCATCATCGTTGTTTAATATTTCATTCTTGATGTATTCACTTCTTAATACCTTTAAAGCTGTCGTCTTGTTTTGTTCCGGCAGGAAGAATGCAATAGAAGCAAATTCATCCCATTCTTCGTTAGCCATATTGAGAAGTGTTTCATTGTTTAATATTGCTAAAATAATGTGAGTAGTTCATTAAAAATTCGATTGGATCTTAAAGTGAATAAGAGAAAAAAGTGTGTCTGGGATATAATAAAACTAGTTGTGCATTAAATGTGGCTATTCTACATTTATATACTCATTTCAGACGCTGTATGTATCTATATTTTCATTGATTATACAAAAAAAGGAAATGTTAATATGTTATTAGTATACAATAAACTGACGGTATGCGAATGGATAATCCTCTGCTGTATCCTGACCGATGATCAGAGGTATATTCATCATCTTTCCTGTCCTGATTGTTTCAATTGGGTTTATTGTTAGGAATCGTTCTTGTCCAAAATCTTTCTCAACTATCGGCTCCCACAGATGGCTTGGATTGTTTGTGAATGCCTTAAAAGAAAATTGACTATTCATTAAATTCTTCCCTTCTTAATAGTTGATACTAACAAAGTCACGAGTAGTAGATAGTTAGCAATTGCCAGAATCCAATGCCCATAAATACTAGTGATAACAGAGAAATAACTAACTCTTAAACTCTGTTTACCCAAAATTGTGGTAGTGATTTTGCATAGTCTATCCAAGGTATTTCCTGCAAGCACTCCACTATTACTGTTGAGTTGTCTGTAGAACAGTTGAAAATCTCCGCTTGTTTCACGGCCAAGTCGTACAAATCTGTTTTGGTCTCGTTATTTCTAGTCGGAGATCCACCCATTGCTATAGCCCGTTGAAATAGCCCTGTGGTAAAAAGTATCTTTGTAAGTACCTACTTGTGGCTGAACTGCTACTGACAACTGACAAGTACGCTGTTTCGCTTTTTTAACATCAATTAAATTCAAATTGTTTAGAAAAATAATGCTTTCTACATTACCCTTTGACATCGGTGACACCATATGAGAGATAACACTGATTGCTCCCGAACTATATCCTGCGAGGGTCACTCTACCGGAATTTCCTCCAAAGGCGACAATGTACCTCCTCACCCATTTGAGCAATGCAACTTGGTCCTTCAACCCATTATTCCCCGGAGCTAGCTTGTCTCCTGTACTTAGGTAACCTGTAAAAATATTGAGAACTAGCTTTTACCCGCGGCACCACCCGCGTAAATACAGTATCCCACGGGAAGACTTTTTTGGGATGAAAATTAGCCTATGTTTAAATACAGAGCTTAAACTACTACCATACCAAATTTCATCAAAATTAGTTCTGTAGTTCTTGCGTGAAAGAGTGACAAGCATCCATCCATCCATCCTCACAAACTTTCACATTTATAACATAAGTAGGATAAGTAGAATATTATAATGTATTTTCTTGAATCACATCTCTATGTTTGTAATATTTGCAAAAATTAAATAAATTATCAACTTTACCTAGAGTCCCAAGTCTGTAATTGAATGTGACAAAAACAACATCACGATCTAGAAGATAGTTAGGTCCATACACATCACTCCGACTGTTTTTGAAGTAGAAAGCGCTTTGGTGAATGTAAACAATCACTGGTAAAAGTCGTTTTCTGAAAAAAAAAACCTAAATTATTATGTTTTCTATTAAACTTTGATTCGAAGAAACTCTGATTGCATCTTTATTCTGGCACAAAAGGGAACAGACATACATTAGCATGAAAGTGGCGACCATAGAAAAACCATGGTCTAAACGTAGTTGTGTTTCGCGGAATGATGTCTAGGGTCGTACCCCTTGCACTTGTACTCCTCTGGTGTTGCGACCCAAGATACTCGCTTACTATTGGGGTAATGCATACTTTCACGGTCTAATTTCACAAAATTATTCAGTATAAATTACCTATCCTTCCGTTCTGGAGTGTAGACATTGACAAACAAACAGTTTTCATCCATGTCATCGTAGGAAAACGTATTATTCTGGTCCGATATTTGGGGACATATCTTACCATCTTTGGTCGCATCTACCACACCTCTGTATTGTTGAATTAGTTTCGGCGGCTGAAAAATTATTATTGGTTTAGTTTATTTTAATAATAGTGCAATTAGTTTCGCTATGTTACAATACTCTTGAAAAAATACATTTTTCAATAGCTTCTTTTAAAGATGTAAATCGAGGACACCTATGGCGATCATTAATGTTGTTTATTATCACGTAACGTCACGTTTATTAAAGTATTTGCTTGCGACTTCCTTCACTTATAATAGAAAACTTTCTAGCATGGGAACCGTACATTTTAATGGATATTGTACTTTGATTACGCCTTAGAGTGGCCTCTATGTCTTATTACTATTTGTGGACTTTTGTAGTAAATAGGATGGCTCTTATTTACTACAGAAGCATAATAATTATAAATAATTAATTTGTTCATATAAGTAATAATTCTTTTAAAATTCTTAATAATATTCCAAGCGTATTGCGAATACATAACTTACTTGGAACCTCATAGAACCAACTGGTGGTTCAGCATATGGAATACCTCGATAGGATTCGAACACGCGACCGAGACGGGTTACGTTGTATGTCCCTTGAAATCTCCCGTAGATACTGCTCGCTATTGGATTTGTATTTAAAATACTTGAGGTCACTGCAACAAAAGGAGATAAATTAATACAATATCACAATTATATTTTCAATCACAGAAATGTAAATGTAAATGTTTGTATGTATACCGTGTGTCGCTAGTCAAAGTTACGCACTCAATCTAAAGCGGATACATCGGTGTATGCACTCATAGAATATCGCCTTTCGTAGTTCCATGTGTACGTATCTACGCCATTGTAAGATAATTTTTTGATCATACAACGTTCGCAGTCGAGACGGTAAGTTGTCCTCTCTATTGTGCTTTGTGGAACCATAAGCATTTGTAAGAAAATAATGTGAACATAATATATTTTTACTTATCGTGTCTATAAAATTGGTAGGTAGGTTCATAGTGTACTTTGAAGGCAAAACTTTCCGTAATGACTCTTGCAGACGCATAAAACGCTATCGTTCAAATTATTTGTAATGAAAGAATGATGAATGAATTAAGAAAAGTTTGGTAATGTATTGTAATGTAATGTACTATTAATCTCTATTCTGTACGTACATACATACACAATACATATTTTGTATGCACACACACATTTTCCAATAGGGGTAAGCAGAGGCACCCCCAAGACCCTCGAAGGGGTAAATTTGGTAATATTTAAAAAGTACACTTACCTTGTCTAAATAACGTTTCTACAATATTAGCACATTGTGTTTGGAAAATAAATGTACATAAAAATATTACTAGTGATTGCCGCATCTTGTTTGAAAATAACGACAAAATCAGCTGCTGCTCTATATATATGGCAATGTGGGGTAAATGAACTCAAATGTCGTAAAATTTTATGGCTATTATCAGCTCATCTATATACGAAAACTAGTTTGTACGTATATCATATTAGAAATTATATGTCTTGCCAAACCTAATTTTATGATTTTGGAATATCTAAAAACAAAACAAAAATGAATTGCTAAGTTTGATAGATCCAATAATTAATTTGCGCACATTTTACACATTAGTATTTAACTACTTACCCCCCTTACTAATAAAAGTATTTACACAATGGGTAAGCTATACAAAGTATTGTCCCTGTCTGATATGCTGAAAAAGTAGCTTGACAGACAAGGACAAACCATTGTATAGCTTATCCTTTGTGTAAATATTTTTATTAGTAAGGGGGGTAAGTATTTAATCTAGATAATATAAATTGATTGCGTATACTTATAGTATATTTGCGTTAAATTTGCATTGAATCGTTACTGCACACTATCATAATTTAAGAATACGACAGACGAGAGGCCGATCGTTTCAGTTAGAACTGACATCAGTTCAGCCTGAACGGATTCGAGCACATACACGGAAAAATCACATCAGTTAATTCTGGTTTGCCGCGAGCTACGGACGTGTTTATTAATTGTAAACTCACTACACTTGTACACGATACACGCCCGCCACGAACTGAAGCGATTTGTCACTCATGGTCCGTTCAGTCCAGAACTAATGTTGCCAACGTAGTTATTTTACAAAGTTTTACTACTAAATTAAGTATTTTATTCCCACCTTAGTAGGTATATAGTTGTTAGTAGTGTCTTAGTAGGTAAGAGCCAGACAGTAATCATATGCAAAATGGCCTAGGTTAGGCACAAAAAAATTATAATAATTGACACCTTATTAATATCTTAATAATACATCGTAGCATTTGACCGTAATTTGCTTAAAACTACCAGTTAAATTACTATATATGTAATATTTCCTAGTATATTTTAATTTAACGCTAAAATTTAACGTACAATTCAATAAATAATAAAATTTAAATATAACAAAACCTAACATGTAGTGGTTTTTTGAGGGCCTTAGAGATTCCTAAGCTACTCAAAGATTTTTTGATGTGATAACGTCTTATAATTTGATGGAGCCGGCTGCACGCACGAAAAAACACGACTCATGCGTTACCTGTTACCAGCGTTACCTCGCTAAATATGACGCATTGCCGTTACCTCAGCTAGCCGCGCCTTAGGTATGTGAGCGGTGGGACGGAGAGGCGGAGGCGCTTGATGTTATTACTCAGTTCGGCGCCGGACTTCGCGGCGGCAACACGCCTACCTAAGGCGCGGCCAATTAGTTCCGTGCGCACTATAAACATGACGTTGTCACGTTCAACTATCGTCAGTAAACCGACTTTACAGACAACCGATTTTTGATAGTTTTCAGTATTATTTCAGTAGTGTTTAGTAGAAATTAACGTTTAAAAATTAAGTTTAGTAGTTCCGCAAAAACAGAGCTGGCAATACTGGAACGAATCGCTTCAGTCTATCCGGCCGACTGATGCGATCTCGAAATTGAATCCGTTGCAAAGACGATACAATTTTGCATCCGTTCAGGCTGAACTGAAGGAAAACCGGACCTTATATGGGGCCCCTCTTAGATACGCAATAAAAGTATGTAAACGGAATGGAACGGAAAGAAAATTGTGTCAACACCTATTGTTATTATACAAACGCGTGGTAGTGTGAGTAAGGTAGTGTGTCACTTAATTTTTTTTTACTGTTAAGCATTATTAAAGAAAAGTTAGCTTTCAGCACACTTTCCTCAACATAAACTTAAACTGTGCCAAATTTCATACTCCTCCGTTCGCACAATTCTCGTAAACTGTATTCAAAATTTTTGCATCACGTATATCATTATTATTTATTTAATTATTATTAATTTATTTAAGTTTATTTATGTATTATGTAGTTAAACATGACGAGGAGAATAAAAACCCTCAAAACTTTTGGAATTTAATGTCAGTTGCATGTCAGTTGCAGCAGGGATAATATTTTTTATATAATATAATATTATATTTATTATATATAAATATATACCTAATAAAGGAAGATGTTATTACAAATTATTATCTATAATCCCCCTTACTAATAAAAAAAATTACACAACGGATAACATAAACAACGTTGCTGTCTTTATCTGATGCGTTTTAAAAGTCACTTTACAGACAAAGACAGCAACGTTGTTTAAGTTATCCGTTGTATAAATATTTTTATTAGTAAGGGAGTTAGCACATAAGATTTAATTAAAAAAGCGTACCAATACAAATAAACTAGTATTGATTTTTAAATACTATTCAAATATTAATAAATTAATACCTAGTATTCAAATACTTTGTACTTATTCAAGGCCAGTATGCAGACGTCTTTTAATATTCGAAATTAATTACCTCCTCGATTAGTCTAAAGTCTAGCAACAAATTCCACGAGAGTAGTGGTGTACCGTTAGAAGTGTCTAGGCGTATTTTAATAGCTGAAGCTACTCAAAAATTATTATATAAATTATTATATAATATATATTATAAACTATGTAAGCGTTAGCTCACACCGAAACGACATGATACGCGACGCGGCGCTGCATTTTGCAAATTTGCAATAAAATATTGATTCAAAATTGAACTTTATTCGGTACACGAGAAGATACACGTTCCATTGCAAGAGCGGCGGCGCGCTATGCAGATCGGTTCAGTTTGACATTCGATCCGTAGCAATGAAACGTGTACGTATTGCATAGTGAATAAAGTAACTTATAACAGCGCCACGTCGCGTATCGTTTCGCTTCGGTGTGGGTGTACCCTTAGCGTCAGTTCACCCCGAAACGAGACGATATGTGACGACATTTGAATCGCTATATCACAAATGCAGCGCGGCATCGCGTATCGTCTCGTCTCGGTGTGAACTGACGCTAAGACCCAAACCATGGCAACAACAAAATAATGGCCGTACTGCGTTTGCTAGCACTTAAATATATTTCTAAGACCGAAGAAGGATTATTTTAAAAGTAACATACCCATTACCCTCTAGTTGTTTTTAATCTTCTTAAACTTTTACTCGAGGTTTTGTAACTCATAATCGCGAATCAGTAAGTCCATGATTTACACACATATAGATTTCCCGTGTCAAAAGTTCCCTATGTTTCCAAACTCAGAAAGGATTTATATTACGTTAGCGAGTTTTTACCTGCGGATGACCAAAAGGGTAGAACTGTCGAAGTAAAACAAGTTTAGTAACATTAGACCCTTGCAAAAAGTTTAGATGAAATCTGTAACAAGTAAAAACACGCATTTTCACCATCGTTTATCTTGCGTAGGAATTGTGTATTTTTTCTATGTGTGTTAGTATCACAAGGAGGGTGTATAGTTGAAAAGTAAATTAAATTATTTACATAAGCAGTAGTACATAAAAGTTAGGCCTTTTCATCCGTTATTGGATGATTTATACAGTATTCTCCGAGCGAAGTAACCACTCTTGAAATACTGTAGTGCCTGGGACAGTAGGTTTTTAAATGTCGTATGGTTGCCCAAGCACATACGGCATTCTCACAACATAGTCAGCCTAGTCCAGAGGCTTGACTGGTCAATACGTCTGGGGCTAACCATGTGCGGGTTTCCTCACGATGTTTTCCTTCACCGTTAGAGCGTCCGTTATGAAAAACTGAAAAAGTCTCATTGGTACACGCCACAACCTGGGAATCGTACCGAGAATTGTTTTTTAATAACCCGACTTATCATCTTCCCCGACAACCCGACATATCTTCTTTGTACCAGCGACCAGTTATGGTTTTTTATATGTATGTTAACGAACTGTTGATGTGTATGTGTCATGATCAAATTCATTATGTAACTGTTGCGGGTGACGCCGACAACAAATCGCACACATTTCTCTTGTGCGTTGAAAACAAACTGTTTACACAAAGGTTTATCATCCACACATACAGGGGACGCACTTACAAATGCGTCACATTGTATGTGTGAATGATACTGCTATGATACTGCTCTACAGCCCAAATCTCGTAAATATTTCCCGTTAAATTCGTAGCATAGTTCCAGTGTCAACGCATGCTGTCGCACTGACACACCCATCAAATCCAGTGTGCACGAGAGCAAAATTATGCTCTGTCACTGGGAACCCAACTGAGAGTTGAATAGAAAAAATAGGCTACTTCACCCTTTTTATGTATGTCCTAAGCGATTAATAATTATTTAATTACACCAAAAAAAAATACGATACTAACTTAAAACCAAGACAATTAAAAAAGAAAACCGGAAAAAGCGCTATTTGCCATGTTGGTCGATTGATTATTTGTGCCCTGACGTCATACTAATTGTAAACAACGAGAATTAACCTTCTGGTGTTGCGGATGTCTATGGAGAAGTGTAAACTTACTGTGAGG
This sequence comes from Phengaris arion, assembly GCA_963565745.1. Lineage (NCBI taxonomy): Eukaryota > Metazoa > Arthropoda > Insecta > Lepidoptera > Lycaenidae > Phengaris > Phengaris arion. Next base: position 15,841,916 of record OY751449.1, on the reverse strand, counting down.
ATGATGGTCTTCCAAAGGTAAGTGGTAAGTGAAGCCGATAGGAATTGAGTTGCCCAAGCAGATGCTATCAGGCCATCCGTTTGTTTGTAATGCTATTCTATCTTCTCAGTCGTGAATTCATGTTAAACATGAATAATTGAGGTAGAGAGATGATCTGATCGTTAGTAATAAAACCTTCGGTGAGTAATAGGTGAAAGTAATACCATAATTCAACCCTCGCAGTCACAATGGTCAGCTATTACAGATTCAATCGACGCTGTGCTTTGTTTACAATAGCCGGACTCGCTTGGCGAGCAGCTTGGCCAGCAGGATCTACGGGTTAGGCACCGGACAAGTAGGAGTGGCTTGCTCAAGCTGCTAGTTCTAGCATTACAGTTACTTCAAAGGAAATCGTCAAAAAAATTGTGTTAGGTAATAATGCATGTGCATGCAACCTGATGATAACAGTGTGGACAATTTTATTGGACACCCTCATCTCGAAAGGAGTATTTTTACTTTAATCATTATTATAATACTGATAGTTTTAGAAATTTACATTAAATATAACATTTACTTAGTCATTGACAAAATAGGTTTTGTATGAATTTATAATAAATAGTCTAAGCGTATAGTCTGTTTCACAATTGCCTAGTAGTGTCGAGTAGCCTATCCGGAAGTATCGTAGCTACTTACCTTATATCGAGCGACAGAGACAAAACGTACCAATAAACTATTAGACACATTATCAGTAGTTTGTGAAACAGGCCCCAGTAGTTTCTGTTACGTTTTTAGGATTTTTTTAGTAGAACCGTAACTGGCACAAGCGAAAGGAAAAAATAAAACAAACACGGAGCAAGTTACATAGCACGCTGATACGTGGCCCAATTCGACGAATTTCCCACAACTCAGTGATTTTCAGCCTCTAGTTAGTGCTGCATGCCATGTAGCTGGCATCAATTTAATGGCAACTATTTTTATGTGTTTTAATCCTACTACTATTATAAATGTGAAAATACTACTATTATGGATGTTTGTAACTCTTTCACGCAAAAAGTGCTTAACGTATTACGATGAAATTTGGTATGGTAGTAGTTTAGACTCTGGATTAAAACCTTTGCTGCTTTTAATCCCGAAAAAGTACAGTATTCCCGTGGGATACCGAATACTACATTTACGCGGCCGAAGCCGCGGGAAAAAGCTAGTCTGTAATATATTTCCTCTAACTTTTTACAATGAGAGTGATTTCGTGCAAAAGAAGTGCTTTGGCACCAATGCTAGGCTGGAGATACCTCGGCCTCACAAGCAACCGGCGTGAAATAACGCTTTTGTTGTGGAGTACCAAAGAAAAGGTAGGAGTTTATAAGTCTGCTGTGTACCTCTGGGGTTACGAATGGCCATGGACGGCAGCAAGGACAATGCCTGGATTCTGTTTGGGGCAGGCAAGGGAAAACTTTCAATACGTGGTGGTAAATTACATAAGAACGTTTTCAATTGTGATGAGCTGTTAGGCGTTCGAAAGTTTTGTAGGATAAATATGAGAAATGGTTGAAAAACGTGATTGGTAAAGAAGTGTTATATACGTAGGTAGTCTGATCTGGATCTCTGAGTATGTCTTAAAGCAACGGGCGAGGGGCTGGGATTGTACAGAGTCAGTTGTTCAAATTCCATTCTTTTAGGTAGCTGCCTATTCTTTCTTAGCTGCTCCGAAGGAACATATTTGTAAATATCTCTGAAATTTTTGTTAATTAACTTTATACTTCAAATAATTAATGTTTCTGTATATGACGTGAGTAAAGTAATGATGTAGAATTTTTACAAATTTAGCAAAAATAAATGAAACTTTTTTGTATTTTTTAGATGTATGATTTTTGTTACTTTAATCAAGTAATAATCAATCAATATATCTGAGTATATAAATTAAACTAAATATTTAACATGTAGTCGTCTCCCCAATTATAATAATATCCTACATACATCCTTAGTTTTACAATTTACATAAACGCTAACATAAGAGAAATTTCAACGTAACATAATTTCTAACGACAAATCAAAGTAAGGAACGGAATTCTCGCTTAGTTTTCAAGTTTGTTAACCTTAATATGATTAACACAAGGCGTTTCTAACACGGTACAACCCTGACAAACTATTAATTAGAAGCCAAGTTCCCAACTTATAACGTAATATTAACTGGGATGTAGGAATACGCATTTGAGATCACAAACATAATATTAACTGGGATGTAGGAATAGGTATTTGCGATCACAAACATAATATTAACTAGGATGTAGGAATAGGTATTTATGATCACAAACATAATATTAACTGGGATGTAGGAATAGATATTTGCGATCACAAACATAATATTAACTGGGATGTAGGCATAGGCATTTGAGATCACAAACATAATATTAACTGGGATGCTGGGATGGGGCGATCACAAACATAATATCAACTGGGATGTAGGAATAGGCATTTGGGATCACAAACATAATATTAACTTCGATTTAGGAACAGGCATTTGTGATCACTATATATTTTATATATATTGATGTCTTTCATAATATTAGTAAAATCAGATTTCAATAACGAAACTCCATATAAGACCTAAGGCTGGGACTATATAAACCGGAATCCGGTGGACTGGGGAAAATACAGAGCATTGAAAATAGAACTCTGCGCTAATACAATAGAGCTAAAAATGAAAACACAAGTGTCGAGTCAAATGTCAATGTCATATACGATAGCTCGTCAATCGACACTTTGATGTGTCTCAGTGCTTTGGATTTTCCCGGGCCCGCCGGATTCCGGATCATACAGTCTCAGCCTAATACTTTGTAGCATTCGATTCTATTTCCATTAGTATTAAGGACTTAGAGGTGACGAAATATATTGAAGGTGAAATCGAAAGATTTCCCGCGTCTTGCGGAAAAGGTTGACGTTCCCCAATATTCTCAACAGATTGAGTACGATTATATTGGAGGTGCCGTCTTTCATCACACTTCATTGGCGTATCTTATACAATTTTTACTATATAAGGATGTTCAAAATCAATTGCGGATATTTCAGGCATATGATCTACTGCTTATGTAAAGATGTTTAGGCTGAAAAACGATTAAAAATTTAGAAAAAATATTTATGCTAAATAAAATTACATTGCACTATCTAAATTTTTTTTTAAATAACTGTCGGTGTTTATTACCGACAGCCTTATTTATTTCTTTTAACTAGGTAAATTTCTAGGAATTCCCGTCTCTCGCTTTCCTTGTTCATTATGTCTCTGATGTTGGCTCTGTTTATGCTGTTTCCCATTTTTGTTCCGTTTCCGAACTATCTAAGTTACTAAGGTCATTAACCTCACCTGGGTAACCGAGCTTTGCTCAGAGCGGAGTATATTTTAAAAAAATAAAAAGGTTCACAAAAATATTTTACCGGGGTTCGAACCCACCACATTTGAATTTTCGAACAAAGCAAAAATTATACATAAGCATATTCAATCTGACTGACAAATTAGAGTATAAATATAATATTGTTGTACGACGAAAGAAAAACATGTATAGCTTAAAATGCGCAATTTCTCAGAGATAAGACCTAGCTAGATCGATTTTTCTCCCCCAAAACTCCCTGCATACTTAATTTCATGGTAATACTTGCAGCCGTTGCCGAGATTACGATTATATATATACAAGATTTAAAGTAACGTTTAAAGTATAAGATAATGCGTGAGGTCAATGAACTCAAAAGCACCGTAAAGAGCGTAATGTAATTTTATTTAGTATTTTTTTTTTTCGAAAAATTCGGCTGTTTTTCAGCCTAAACGTCTCGACATAGGCGGTAGATTATAATATGCCAAAATATACACAGTTGATTATGAACAACCTTGTTTATTATTATTTAAAAAATATCTGTATTGTTGTATCTGTTAAGAACTGCGTGTTTTGTTATTTTTGTTTGGTTTGTAGAAAACTATTTGAAGAAAACTATTTATTTTTGTTATAATATTTTGTCTCCATCGCAAGAAAGAGCCATAATTATGTCATCTCATATATTTTGAAATAAATGAGGAATTCCAAAGAAAGGAGGCGGTTATACGTTCAATGGTATATTTCTTTTGCATGTTCAACGATTACTCCGCCGTCTGTGGACCGATTTTCAAAATTCTTTTTCTTTCTTATAAGCCCAAACTGATCCTTTTGACATCAAAGTGGTGACCTGATAATGGGATCCATGAGGAATGTGGGAACTCCTCGAAATTTATATAGACATATATGGTGATTTCGACTATTCTGAAGTAGTCCAAGAATATGCTACCAAAAAGTAAGATTTCGTACCAAGTTATACCATGGATCCAAAAGTACTTTGAAAGTATATACTATCAACAACTACGTGGTTGCGATTCCCGCATTGGAACAACAAAAAATGTTGTTTCCAAGTTTGGTTAGGATAATGCAGGTGATCACCTGATTGTCTGACAAGAAAGATGATCCATGCGTCGGATGGGCATGTAAAAAGTCGGACCTGCGCCTGACCTCTCGCCAGTCGTCGGTTATCCATCCCACTGGATTATGAGAGTAAAGGAAGAGAGAGTGCTCTTGTGTATTGCGCACACACTTGGGCACTATAAAGGTACTTCTGAGTAACTGGCCTGGTATATATGAAACCGGCCACCGTCACCGAAATCGGTGTGGGGAATTATATTATATATAAAATAATAAAAAAAATTGTTGCAGAATAAGTGAGGAGACCCGTAATTGTCAGAAAAAACTATCATGTAGGTAAAACATCTTTCATTGTCAATTGGGACAAGATTTTCTCATATTTTCTATAGGTAAAGAATGCCATAATATATAGACTACTTATGTGCTTATTAACTTGGAATTTTTATTACTTCCATGAAAAAATGAACATACTTAATGTACCGAACGGTAATTTTTTATTGGAAGACCAGCTGGAAATGGTTGAAGAAGTAATATTGGCTACTTTACCTTAGGGTTCCGTAACAAAAATAGGGTTTCGTTTCCGTTAGTTCCACAAAAACAAAGTTGTAGCGGGCATCATGTAGTCCTTAATAATAATGCATATTCAAGTCAAATGCAAACAAAGTTGTAGCGGGCATTATGTAGTCCTTAATAACAATGCATATTCAAGTCAAATGCAAACAAAGTTGTAGCGGGCATTATGTAGTCCTTAATAATAATGCATATTCAAGTCAAATGCAAACAAAGTTGTAGCGGGCATCATGTAGTTCTTAATAATAATGCATATTCAAGTCAAATGCAAACAAAGTTGTAGCGGGCATTATGCAGTCCTTAATAATAATGCATATTCAAGTCAAATGCAAACAAAGTTGTAGCGGGCATTATGCAGTCCTTAATAATAATGCATATTCAAGTCAAATGCAAGCAAAGTTGTAGCGGGCATTATGCAGTCCTTAATAATAATGCATATTCAAGTCAAATGCAAACAAAGTTGTAGCGGGCATCCTGTAGTCCTTAATAATAATGCATATTCAAGTCAAATGCAAACAAAGTTGTAGCGGGCATCGTGCAGTCCCTAATTATAATGCATATTCAAGTCAAATGCAAACAAAGTTGTAGCGGGCATCGTGTAGTCCTTAATAATAATGCATGTTCAAGTCAAATGCAAACAAAGTTGTAGCGGGCATCGTGTAGTCCTTAATAATAATGCATATTCAAGTCAAATGCAAACAAAGTTGTAGCGGGCATCATGTAGTCCTTAATAATAATGCATATTCAAGTCAAATGCAAACAAAGTTGTAGCGGGCATCGTGTAGTCCTTAATAATAATGCATATTCAAGTCAAATTCAAACAAAGTTGTAGCGGGCATCGTGTAGTCCTTAATAATAATGCATATTCAAGTTAAATGCAAACAAAGTTGTAGCGGGCATCATGTAGTCCTTAATAATAATGCATATTCAAGTCAAATGCAAACAAAGTTGTAGCGGGCATCGTGTAGTTCTTAATAATAATGCATATTCAAGTCAAATGCAAACAAAGTTGTAGCGGGCATCGTGTAGTCCTTAATAATAATGCATATTCAAGTCAAATGCAAACAAAGTTGTAGCGGGCATCGTGTAGTCCTTAATAATAATGCATATTCAAGTCAGATGCAAACAAAGTTGTAGCAGGCATCGTGTAATCGTTAATAATAATGCATATTCAAGTCAAATGCAAACAAAGTTGTAGCGGGCATCGTGTAGTCCTTAATAATAATGCATATTCAAGTCAAATGCAAACAAAGTTGTAGCGGGCATCGTGTAGTCCTTAATAATAATGCATATTCAAGTCAAATGCAAACAAAGTTGTAGCGGGCATCGTGTAGTCCTTAATAATAATGCATATTCAAGTCAAATGCAAACAAAGTTGTAGCGGGCATCGTGTAGTCCTTAATAATAATGCATATTCAAGTCAAATGCAAACAAAGTTGTAGAGGGCATCGTGTAGTCCTTAATAATAATGCATATTCAAGTCAAATGCAGATAAAGTTGTAGCGGGCATTATGTAGTACTTAATAATAATGCATAGTCAAGTCAAATGCAAACAAAGTTGTAGCGGGCATTATGTAGTCCTTAATAATAATGCATATTCAAGTCAAATGCAAACAAAGTTGTAGCGGGCATCGTGTAGTCTTTAATAATAATGCATATTCAAGTCAAATGCAAACAAAGTTGTAGCGGGCATTATTTAGTCCTTAATAATAATGCATATTCAAGTTAAATGCAAACAAAGTTGTAGCGGGCATCATGTAGTCCTTATAATAATGCATATTCAAGTCAAATGCAAACAAAGTTGTAGCGGGCATCGTGTAGTCCTTAATAATAATGCATATTCAAGTCAAATGCAAACAAAGTTGTAGCGGGCATCGTGTAGTCCTTAATAATAATGCATATTCAAGTCAAATGCAAACATAGTTGTAGCGGGCATCGTGTAGTCCTTAATAATAATGCATATTCAAGTCAATTGCAAACAAAGTTGTAGCGGGCATCGTGTAGTCCTTAATAATAATGCATATTCAAGTCAAATGCAAACAAAGTTGTAGCGGTCATCGTGTAGTCCTTAATAATAATGCATATTCAAGTCAAATGCAGATAAAGTTGTAGCGAGCATTATGTAGTCTTTAATAATAATGCATATTCAAGTCAAATGCAAACAAAGTTGTAGCGAGCATCGTGTAGTCCTTAATAATAATGCATATTCAAGTCAAATGCAAACAAAGTTGTAGCGGGCATCATGTAGTCCTTAATAATAATGCATATTCAAGTCAAATGCAAAAAAAGTTGTAGCGGGCATCGTGTAGTCCTTAATAGTAATGCATATTCAAATCAAATGCAAACAAAGTTGTAGCGGGCATCGTGTAGTCCTTAATAATAATGCATATTCAAGTCAAATGCAAACAAAGTTGTAGCGGGCATCGTGTAGTCCTTAATAATAATGCATATTCAAGTCAAATGCAAACAAAGTTGTAGCGGGCATCGTGTAGTCCTTAATAATAATGCATATTCAAGTTAAATGCAAACATAGTTGTAGCGGGCATCGTGTAGTCCTTAATAATAATGCATATTCAAGTCAAATGCCGATAAAGTTGTAGCGAGCATTATGTAGTCGTTAATAATAATGCATATTCAAGTCAAATGCAAACAAAGTTGTAGCGGGCATCGTGTAGTCCTTAATAATAATGCATATTCAAGTCAAATGCAAACAAAGTTGTAGCGGGCATCGTGTAGTCCTTAATAATAATGCATTTTCAAGTCAAATGCAAACAAAGTTGTAGCGGGCATCGTGTAGTCCTTAATAATAATGCATATTCAAGTCAAATGCAAACAAAGTTGTAGCGGGCATCGTGTAGTCTTTTTTAATAATGCATATTCAAGTTAAATGCAAACAAAGTTGTAGCGGGCATCATGTAGTCCTTATTAATAATGCATATTCAAGTCAAATGCAAAAAAATTTGTAGCGGGCATCGTGTAGTCCTTAATAATAATGCATATTCAAGTCAAATGCAAACAAAGTTGTAGCGGGCATCGTGTAGTCCTTAATAATAATGCATATTCAAGTCAAATGCAAACAAAATTGTAGCGGGCATCGTGTAGTCCTTAATAATAATGCATATTCAAGTCAAATTCAAACAAAGTTGTAGCGGGCATCGTGTAGTCCTTAATAATAATGCATATTTAAGTTAAATGCAAACAAAGTTGTAGCGGGCATTATGTAGTCCTTAATAATAATGCATAGTCAAGTCAAATGCAAACAAAGTTGTAGCGGGCATTAGTCCTTAATAATAATGCATATTCAAGTCAAATGCAAACAAAGTTGTAGCGGGCATCGTGTAGTCCTTAATAATAATGCATATTCAAGTCAAATGCAAACAAAGTTGTAGCGGGCATTATGTAGTCCTTAATAATAATGCATATTCAAGTCAAATGCAAACAAAGTTGTAGCGGGCATTATTTAGTCCTTAATAATAATGCATAGTCAAGTCAAATGCAAACAAAGTTGTAGCGGGCATTAGTCCTTAATAATAATGCATATTCAAGTCAAATGCAAACAAAGTTGTAGCGGGCATCGTGTAGTCCTTAATAATAATGCATATTCAAGTCAAATTCAAACAAAGTTGTAGCGGGCATCGTGTAGTCCTTAATAATAATGCATATTTAAGTCAAATGCAAACAAAGTTGTAGCGGGCATTATGTAGTCCTTAATAATAATGCATAGTCAAGTCAAATGCAAACAAAGTTGTAGCGGGCATTAGTCCTTAATAATAATGCATATTCAAGTCAAATGCAAACAAAGTTGTAGCGGGCATCGTGTAGTCCTTAATAATAATGCATATTCAAGTCAAATTCAAACAAAGTTGTAGCGGGCATCGTGTAGTCCTTAATAATAATGCATATTTAAGTCAAATGCAAACAAAGTTGTAGCGGGCATTATGTAGTCCTTAATAATAATGCATAGTCAAGTCAAATGCAAACAAAGTTGTAGCGGGCATTAGTCCTTAATAATAATGCATATTCAAGTCAAATGCAAACAAAGTTGTAGCGGGCATCGTGTAGTCCTTAATAATAATGCATATTCAAGTCAAATGCAAACAAAGTTGTAGCGGGCATTATGTAGTCCTTAATAATAATGCATATTCAAGTCAAATGCAAACAAAGTTGTAGCGGGCATTATTTAGTCCTTAATAATAATGCATATTCAAGTCAAATGCAAACAAAGTTGTAGCGGGCATCGTGTAGTCCTTAATAATAATGCATATTCAAGTCAAATGCAAACAAAGATAACATTATCTCAACAGCATTTACAGCATCAAATTATACCTCAGCGAGAATAACAGAGACATCTTAAAACTTGAACAAAACATATCACGCCTCCATTACAAAAGTGGCTATTATATATGATAACAATCGGAATCTATTGCGATATCGCAATATTTCAAAGGACAATGGCATCAAACGTCCCCGAAATCCAAAAGATTTGAAACAGTTGTCATTTGAAAGATGAAGAGTAAAAAAACTTTGTAATTTTCAAGTGGGCATTGTTGGCGATATCCGAAGCTGGAATAGGGAAAAAATGCTAAATGGTTTTGCAAGCCGAGTTCTTACAAAAACTGAAACTGCATTATTAGATTTCTGATAAATCAATTTGCCTAGCCAGGAATGGAACAAATTGATTTTGGAAAAAATAACACTGCCTGTAATATTACACCATTCGGTAGTGTGTATATATGTAGTAGTAATTAGAAATCAAGAAAAAAGTAAACACATAATATGGCAAACTTAAGGAAAGGGTTCATTTTCAACAAAATATTTATGTAATATTTTAATTCCATGGAGACCTAGTATGTTACATTCTTAATATTAATTACTTAAGATACTCAGATTCAAGACTAAGTTTTTTTTATCGTCATTAGGTACTTACGTTTTATATGAAATGGAATAGAAAAGGAGCAGATGAATCGCCTGATGGTAAGCGATTACCATCACCCCGCAACACTAGAGGAGCTATATGTGCGTTCTCGGTCGGTCGGTTTGTTGTACGGGAGCCCCACTTAAATATATTTTATTCCATTCTGTTTTTAGTGTTTGTTGTTATAGCGGCAACAGAAATACATCACATGTGAACATTTCAACTGCTTCGCTATCACGGTTCATCAGATATAGCCTGGTGATAGACGGACAGACAGCGGAGTCTTAGTAATACGGTCCCGTTTTGACCCTTTAGGTGCGGAACCCTAGAAATGAAACTGGTAGCATTATAGCCGCCCATATTGAGCTTTATTTACATTTAGGTTTAAATTGAATCGTCTCGGTGAAATCTGACCCTAAGGTCAGGTTCAGGTCATAAATAATATTATAATATTATAATATTTTGATTCCTTTGTTACATCTTTAAAAAAATATATTTTCGTTACATTAATATTTTGAAATTGCATTTAAGATTTCCATGTCCAGGACCTATTGTCGGTACACCACCTATAACAATAATTATCTTATAGAATGAGTATATTCGGTATTTTCAATCCATTAGACAGTAATATTATGCCATAGAAATCACTTTCTATCCCACATAATACAACCCAGGGAATGGAGATATAATCTTTGCAGCCCTTTCTGATATAGCGAGTGTCTTGGGCGAGATAAACTTAATATTTATGGCGCTTTATTGTGTGGATTTAAATAACTCGTGAATTTGCCAAATACATTTCTACGTGAAATCATCGCACACTAGGTGCAATACGACTTTATTTTAAATAATATGTTTGTATATAATATACACTGATTTTTAAATGAATAGGCTAGGTGACAAAAAAAAATAAAATATTATGTTTTTTTTTATTACATTTACCAAGTAGTAACGCCTCAATATTTCTGAGTATATTAATGGAACTAAATATTTTAGAAGTAGTCATTTTACTGACTGAACCTCAGTAATTTTTATTGGCTTTATCTCAATTTATTTATTTTAATTAGCTTTTGCCCGCGGCTCCGCTCGCGTGAATAAACTATCCCACGGGAAAACGGGAACACTGTACTACTTGGGGATAAAAAGTAGCCTAGGCTTTGATGTAAAATGTAGGCTATGGCCTAAACTACTACCATACCAAATTTTATCACATTCCGTTCAGTAGTTTTTGCGTGAAAGAGTAACAAACATCCATCCATCCATCGGCTCGGCTCTTTACTCCAAAAACGGGAACGCTCCATTACTCTAATGCACATTCAGAACGACTATTAAAACATAACATATCCCGCAGGTGTCACTAAATGCCAATTGCCTGAAATAAACAACGAATTGGAATTGCGTGAAGTGTGCGACGACTTTTACGTGTATGGATCATATTATGTGAAATGAATTCAGTTTTTCTCTTCGAAGAAAATTATCCTTCGGCTTTGCCGTATGAAACTTGGCTGAATTCATTTTAATATCATTTGTTATGTATTTGTTCATAAGAACTTTATATTATAACTTTACATATTTTCGTTTTAAACAAGTTTAGGTAGCTGTTAATTACTATTAATTATTTAAACGACAACTTATCTTAAAAAAAAAAACTTTTGAAAAATATAAATTTAATTAATAGTACTTATACTAAGCCCAAAAAAAGGTGGCCCGACGAGTTTGAAACGTTCGATAAACTTGTGGACAGAGAGAGTGGAGGTCTTTGGCCAGCACTGGGACACCAACGGCTATTAATAATAATAATTTAAAAAACTTGTAGACGCAGAATAACATCTTAAAATCGAATGTTTGTTATATAGAATTTGGAGACAAATAATTAAAAAATCTAGTTTTCTGGATTAAAAGTAAAATCTGAAATATAGTGTGGACTTATAAATGAATTATTATTAATACGCGAAGCAAAAACTTTGAGGGCAGTTTTACGAGAATTGTACGAACGGGGTATGAAATTTGGCACACTTAAAATTTATGTGGAGAAAGGTATGCAGATAGCTAATATTTTTTTAAAATAATGCTTAGAAATTCATAAAGTTAATAAAAATAAAGTTTTACATATTACCTCACACACAAACCATGCGTTTGTATAATAACAGTAGGTTTGACACAATTGGCAATCTTTCTTTCACATTCATATTTATATATTTTTTATGACGTAGGTGAAAGAACACTAAAAAGTTGAAACTTAAAAATTAAAATATGAATTATTAGCCTATTACCTATAGCATTGAAGCACGAATTTAAATATTTCGGGATACAAAAAAACTCTATTTTGATAAATATAATAATATTATTATTTACATACTACAAAATCCAAAATAAGAAACTGCAGCCAATATAATACTTTTCTAGCCTTCTTTAAAGTCGCTGGCTACTAGAGTCTGGCAAACGAAAGTTGACCTTAGAAATGGCGGCAAATTTAAAAAATCCAATGTTGTCAACATTCTAACTCCTATGAAAAAATTCAAATAACCTGATGAGTTACTCGATAAATAATTAATTCGTACTAACATGGTAAATGAAATGTGAAATAAATGTTTTTTACTCTTTCAAGCAAAAACCACAGAATTTTTGTCAAATTTTGGTTTGTGAAATTGACTTTGAAGGTCGTATAGAGTTGCCAAGTTAAAAGTTTGCAAATAACCCAAGTTCGACCTTGATTTGCCAAACTATAATACAGAATTGATTAGTATTCAACCAGAATCAGCAATATAGGTCTGCAGACGATTTATATGCATATTAGGTATTTCTTGCTGGGCTACATATTGACGAGATCTCTTATGATGTCCATTTATGCTACTTACTAATATATGTGTTTATTATATGTCGCCTATAGTAATATAGGAGACATATTATAATAAACACATTCGAGCACATATATTATATTTTGTACGAGCATATTTGCCCGCGGCTTCGCCTGCGTGAAATTGGGTTTTAAACGATCTCTTTATAATAATTTGAAACTTTCATCCAATATTAAATATATTAGAGGCTGAATATTAGAAAACGGTGAAATACGTAGCTCATTATTTTTCCGTACGAAATTCATACGAAATATGAAAATATTAAAATATTTCATACAAACGCTTATTTTATATTTCATCACCTTGGGGGTTGAATTTTGAGAAATTCGTTCTTAGTGGATGCCTTTGTTCCAATTTACTAGCATTAAGGAGTTGGCCTGTGCATTTATTTAAAACTTTAATCCCCTATTTTACCCTCTTAGGGGCTGAATTTTAGAAAACGCTGAAATACGTAACTGATTATTATTTCCATTCACAATTCATACGACATATCTTGCAAATATGTCCAAGGAATAAAAAGTTTCATACAAACTTTTATCCCTTAGTTTAAAGTTGGGGGTTGAATTTTGAAAAACCCTTCCTTTCTCCCTTATAATATGAGAAATACGTCTGCCAAATTTCAAATTTCTATTTTCAATATCCCTAAGAGTTTTGCATGTGCATTGATACATCAGTCAATCAGCTTTGCCTTTTTACCCAACTATTTAATAAATATTTTAGCTCTTTGGATATTTTATTATACCCATATTCCCATTATCAACCACTATAGCGCTACTACGCTTTCCTACTGTGGATCTGTACAATATTTCTTATACAATTTAAATAAGTTGGTGGCGTTATATGTAAAATAAATCGAAAAATATTTGGATATTACAGGACTTACGGACGAAATATTTTCTACAAGGCTAAAAATTAAATTTAGCTCACCCTGGAACGAAAATGTCCTTTAAAGGTGACACGATGGACCTGTAAAATATCCACTACTGGTTTTGGAAACAACAACTTTTATACCCTGAAATATGAAACAACTTACTATTTAAACCACAAATATTCTGTAGGGAATCATTCACCATCATCACTGTCCGCTTGCGATTCACTGCTGGGTCACGGCTTTCTCCTCAACGTGTGTCAGGTTGTTGTTGGTTGTGTCCACCACGCTAGCAGTGCTGCGAGTTGGCAGACTTTGAGAGTCTTCTTAGATTAATAATAATATCTATGGACGCTTTCACACCACGTCAATCTATTCCCGTGGTAAGTTCTCGAAGAACTTGTGTTACGGGTACCAGACAACGGAAATATATGTAATACTTTTTATACTATACTTATATTTAAGATTTTTATTATATAATACACATATTTAATACACATTCATGACCCAGGAACACAGAAAGCTTTTTTGTTCCCTGGCGGGATTCGGACCCACGACCTCCGACTTTAGTGCCAATGCGCTAACCACTGACCCATAGAGGTCGTCAATTTGTGATGTAAGTTAGTAGATTGTGATGTAAGTTCAAAAACATATAAGAGGAAGACGCAAAATGCCTCGTGAAAAAAATGGCACAGCCAGATTTCTGTAAAAATTGCATGGGCACTGTAATTGCATCGCAAAGAAATAAAATTCACGTATACAGAATCGTGGAAAACAGCTTTTTACAATGATTTTAATGCTCATATCATTAAATAGGTTCTTTAATTTATTGAAAGAGGCTTAAGCAAAATTCAATTTCGTTCCCAGCAGCGAAGGATTCTCGCCTCGAGTTTATCCTAGACTTTATAATACTTATAAGTTATCAACTTGCAAGCTGAGGAAAAACAGCTTAAAACAGCTACCTCGAATGCAGAAATTATTATTTACCTAACATATCATGTTTTTGAAGCATTTTGTATATTATCGTGGTGGTTAGTGTAGCTTTATTTTGCGTTAGGGGTTGCCTTATTATTTTTTAATTCGGTACAGTTAAGGTAAGGACTAAGGACCTTATTTTTCCCTCTGGGGTAAGAGGAGCTACTTTATGTACGATTCTGTCCTTCACTCATTGACTATCTCCCCCATCCGATATAATATGGTTAATCTAAAAGGTTATGACAGTTTCCGCGGCACAGTCGCTAGCCACGAATAGTTTATACCTACTGTAAAATAGCGTTGGTCGTATGTTATTTTGATTTATTCTCCACGCCACTTCCGTACAGGTCCCAATTTCGAATTTGGTGGAATCTAGCTTAAGGTTAGAATACATTCGCTTAATTTTTATTACCCAACTGTGATAGAAGGATAGTTATGTTTTTCGAGTGTATGTAATAATGTATGTATGTTTTTTTTGGCACGTTCTAGAGCCCAAACGGCTTGTCGCATTTAAGCTTCAGAGGTTCATTAGTTTTAGTCATGAGAGTGACACGTCAAAATGACGCAGTCGGGTTTTTTAAATATTGAGGTTATCAATTTTAGCAATTATCAGAGTAACATGGTACACACAATGGGTACAGGGCGACACCCTCTACAAATGACGTTAGTAATATATTATATTCTTAAGGTATTGTGGGTTGCGACGTCTTGGTTCTTACAGATCCTTTCTTAGGCTTGAGTGGTGATAATAATAATACAGCAACAATTGTGATATTCTTCTTTATTGGTACATATGAGAGAGATGTCTAATACAGATACGTATTAGATATCAGAGCTGCTTAACACAGATACGTATTACATATGAGATATATAGCCTTCTGGCTAACTTTTTATTATTTTTTATTAACTTTATTTTATAAACCAACTAGATAGGCTGTGCTTGTGACATCTGTCAATACTTCTTCCATTTTTTATTACTACTTTATTATGCAACATTTGCTATGGGTAAAAATTGAGAGTGACATACTAAAAATATGTTTCTCTAGACCCAATTATCCTTCGGTACATCAAATAATATTATTAGTTTCTTAGCTAAGACGTACCGATGAAATTTTACGGAAAAACATGCAAAATTTTAAAGATGACCATACTTATAGATGCACTAGAATTTTACTAGAGATTTAAATAGAAATAAGCTTCCATATATCCAGTGCTATTACGTGGGTGCATCAAGCGTAAAATATGGACGTTAAGTAAATTTCGAAATGTTAGCTCTTTTCTATTGAGGACGATTGAAGCGTAGCACTGAAAGTGCTTACATTTATATTTTCAAATAAAAAATGAACGAGTGACTTGGTTTATTTAGTTTGACAATTTGTAGATAAACTATTAAATTTAAATATTAAGGTAGATAATTTTAATAATAAAATACTAATTATGAGAAGAGGTTTTGTGGGAATAATAATTAAATAATCTATTAAATAAGAGTCGTTTATTTACACGAATATTTCATATAATAGTAACATGGATGACAAAATTAAACGATGTATATGTAGTGTATATATTATTTCTCAGTAATTGTAAAATGTAGAGTCAGCTTACTTTGTTATGTTATGTATATGTACGTCGCAATAAGATATAACTCCTGCGAGAGTCAGTCGTCTGCCCCTCGCCAACTTAACCGGTTGTCAAATAAAGTAATTCACTACATCAGATATTTAATTTGAAGACACCAGCCATTGATCACTAAACTGGTGACCCCGACGTGATCCTAGTGAAGGAAATCGCCGTACAGAGTGACATTGGCTGTGGGGTAAGTTTTGTTTGAGATCGAATTCAACGCGGCGACAGGAAGCAAGCGTGACGCAATAGAAGAACACGCGGCGGCACGTGGCGAGTACAACGGCAGACGACTGACTCTCGCAGGAGTTATATCTTATTGCGACGTACATATACATAACATAACAAAGTAAGCTGACTCTACATTTTACAATTACTGAGAAATTATATATACACTACATATATAAAAGAGACAATTAGTGAAAAAGATCCTAATGCTGATACATAGATAAAAGAGTTACGTTTAACTCCAGACAGACACCCATACATTTCATGACCTAATAGTATATTTACACTTTAAAACCAATTACAATAACATTAATTTAGCCTATCTCAAAATCGTGTAATAATCTAAACATTTTGCCAAAAATTGCGTTTTTATTGTATCAAGAAAGTATATACTTAATTAATATTTTAACACAAAAAGTGACCTGTAAAGTAAAAGTTATAATTATTTACATTTAAAACTTTAAAAGTTTAAAATGTACCTAATTTTACAGCAATCAATTTGTAAATTACATTTTAAATTGTTACAACTATTTAAAATCGTGTCATTTTCAAATTATTTTGTATTATTTCATGTCAACTTAATTTACAATACTCATACATTATAATATTATTGACTAGTAGAAAATGCCCTATGGCATTAAGTCCGACACTTTCGTTTCGTGTAAAATAAATAAATAAATATTATTTACAAATACGTACCGAACTACTTTTTATTAGAGTCTAAATTAAATAAAACAAAAATATTAGACTAACAAATATACAATCAACCATAGTTCTTTTACAAGCTCTATTCATTTCTTGAAATCTTAAGGGTATTGTGTTATGATCAAAAGGTTTAACATAGTCTACTACAAACGGTAGTTTAGTAGTTTCTGTTTTAGGAACAGGACATGGGAGAGATTCTGGTGATATTTTGAACACATTTCTGACGTCACCTTTAGCACTTTTGTCTTTAGTGTTAAATGGTTTAATAACATGTTCATTGTCATTTTTTTTCAGTATGTTTTTGTTTGAAAAACTATTTTCTTTATTAGATCTTTCAGTATCTTCTTTTCTATTGAAAGCAGACGTGACTATTGGTTCATTATCTTGGCATGTTACCTTTAGAAGAGAGTCTTTCGAACTGTGGCTTTCAGTTTCATTCCTTAACGTGTACATCCATTTCAATCTACAGTCGCAAATGAATTTGTTACCTGTAAATAAATTTCAACATCAGCATATTTTAGCTTCTCACCATAACAAATAAAACATTATTACGATGATAAAAAATATGGAGTTTAATAAATATGAATTTCAAAACCTGTGTTTCCCTAAAACTCGAGAATCAAGGGATCGATTTGTTTAATTTTGGTATTGAAATAATTGTGAAAGCTTAGAAAAGGTGAACTTTCACAAAGTGAGAAGCTTAAACGGTGAGAAAGATTGGAAAAATTGCGAAGCAAACACTAAAAATGACTGAACTAAACGCACATATGTATGAATATTTATAGGCGCGTTCAGTCTATCTGTTTGGTTTATTTTACAAAATTAGCCGGCTCCAGTATGTTTTAGGTGTATATAAGTAGGTTAGATGGTTAGTAGGCATAGATTTACATGTAGTTATTCATTTATTCCACTTCATAGTTAAGACAGAACGTGTGACGGAACAGCTAGTATAATTAAATTTTTGCATATGTAAATATAAATATAAAAATAAAACTGTATACTTATTATCTAATAAGTAAAGTCTACTTATATATTTGTATATTTAATGTGCATTTAAATTTGTGAAATTAAAAAAAATATATAATACCTTCATGAAAATAAGTAAACTTTAGCATTTATTGTAAAAATATGGTATGAAAGTAATAAAACACTCAATATTGATATTACCTTCAAGTTGTAAGCTACTGCTTGATGATTTCAAATTATCCAGAATGGGCTTAATGTCGTCGTAAGTAATTTTGTGTAAGTTATTCGAGCTCAAATCCAAAATGCTTAATCCCCTAACTCCAGCGAATATACCGGAAGGAATCAAGGCCAAATTATTATTATCGAGGGATAATTTTCGAAGTTGCGAGAGCCCATCGAACGCCCTAGCCGATACGTATTTGATATTATTATAAGACAGAAGTAACTCCTGCAAGTTCCAAAGTTCGGCAAAGGTGAACTCAGTCAAATTGTAAATATGATTTCTTCTAAGATCCAATTTCCGCAAATTGGCCAATCCATCAAAAGTATGTCGGTTTAAGGAGAAAATACTATTCCTGTTCAGATCTAATTCCAATAGATTGAACGTATGTTGAAACGCTCTATCATTTATGTAAGAAATATTATTTTTTGTGAACATCAATTTTTGTAATTTCGGTACATCAAAAAACGAGTCCCTTCCAATTTCTAGTATCATGTTCTCCTCTAAATTTATTATTGTCAAGTTGGGTAAGTGTGCGAATGCATAGGGTTTTAAAATCTCTATTTGGTTCGACGCGAGCATTGCTTCCTTTAAATTTGTTAGATTTGCGAACGCATACGAACTAACATTGACGATATTACCGTATTTGATAGTAATATGTTTTAGCCTTTGTAAATACTGTAGTGGTTTAGTTGGAACATAGTTTAAAGCGCCGTCTACCCTTACATTAAACGACAAACTTTGTAATAAAGGTTGTGAAGCAAAACTTTTCCAGATGGGGTCGTCTCTAGGTATTCCGCCATTAAACACCCAACACTCCGCTTTCGTCGCATTTATAGGTTCTCTCGTATTTTCACAATAACAATGCACTTTTGATTCTCGATCTGAGACATCGCAAATATTCTTTTGGAAGCCATTTTTTTCTTTTACACGCCTTTTATTCTCCGCCTGAACGGCAGTTGACATTTCGTTGGCGAACACGAGTATGATTGTTAAATAAGCAGTCGCTAGTCTGTGCTCCATATTTTATCTGAAACAAACGAAAATAACAATTAAATATGAAATACTATGTTATTGCTATGTAAAGTAAGTCAACTAGATTATATTATAGTAGAAATCTGTGATATCTGTCAATAATTATGAGGTAGTCTGTAGGATTACGTTTGGTTTTAAATGGTATTAATTACAGTCTCTTAGATAACATACAATGGCTGTGTTTGGCGGAAGAAAGCGCTCAAATGCGCTCGTAAGCAAAATGGCGTACGCTAAACGGTAAAAAGCAAAATGGTGGATTGTATCATCCAAATGTCAGCGCTATTGAAGTTAGTAAACGTATCCTGGCCGATAACTGTATTTTTTATTTTCGGCGCGAGCAAGCGTTGTCAAGCGCTTTTTTCGGCCATACACATCCATTTAATACAAAAAAATACAATAACTCAAGGCGGACTATAAGCAACATTTTGGAGGCGCCAAATTTTAAGACGTCTAAAAACACAAAGTATATTTGACTTAATTACATGAAGTTAGTCTGTTGTCTACAGGACGTAAGGTAAGCGTTAAGTGGACTTAGTTTAGTAAGTCCTCACGTGAAGTTGGAGTATGTGAGTAAGTCCTCAAATGAAGTTGGAGTAAGCGAGTAAGTCTTACCCACGTCACTCGCTTGTCTTCAGCGAGAATTAAGAGGTCACGGGTTCTTGAAACTTTGTGTGTATGGAAGTTTAAAACAATGTAACTTCGTAACTAAAGTACATCGATACACATAACTTTAATCTTTACGTGTTTCGAGTAACTTTTCGACAGGTGAATAAGCAAGTATAACAGTTGAAAACAAATTTAAAAAAGTTATAGCCGAGCTCAGTATCAGTACGTTTTATACGTTAGGCACTGTCAGTAAAGGCAAGTGTATGAGTAGAAAAGGGGCCTGAAAAGGCCGAAACAAGAAAATAACTCAGATAGAATCCATAGGTAAAAAAATGGTCAAGGTAGAGCCGTGGCATCTACTTTATAAGGTTCGGAACATGGATGTCAAATCGCAGCCGTCTGTATCTCGAGGTATAATTATAGAAACTGCTCTAGGCTCTGCTCTTAGCGTCAGTCGTGTCAGACCACGCATAGAATAGGGTTCCGTACTTTACTTATTATTTTGTTATATTTGTACGTAGTTTTCCAAGTAAGCACATTTTACAAGTTAGGCCTCTATAACTCCTGAACCTGCAAAGTTATCTAAGCCGTTATAGTTTTCCTTCAATGTTCATCACATGGACTATAATCATATCAAATATATTTTACCCGGGGTTCGAACCCATCACATCCCGAATTTCCGAACAACGTAAAAAAAACATACGCAAACCAAACTGAAAATCGGACTGACATTTTCAAATCATATTATTGTTGCACGATGAAAGAAAAAACATATATAACTTAAAAATACTCTGTTTCCCAGGGATAAGACTTAGCTAGATCGATTTTTCTCCCCCAAAACTCATAACTACTTATTTTTATTACAAAGGGAATAAGGAGACCCCTTCAAAAGAGCGTCAACTTTCTACAAAGGACCGAACGTGCGACGATGGCGGGTTCATCAAAGTCGAGAGGAAGAAGACGAAACCCGTCATCCGCAACCATCGCGGCACCGCACCCGGAGGACCCGAGCGGCTGTTGCGGTGTGAGGCTCCCGCGACACCGCTGTACGTGTCCAGGTTGCATTGGTCTACGACGGTCAAGCAGGTCCTGGACTACATCGGGAGCAGAACCAATTTCGCCTTGAGGGTCGAGCGTTTGGAATCTCGTCATAAAGTGAACTTTAGTTCTTCACTTCTTTAGTTCCAACCCATCACTTACCGACCGTCGAGAAGGAGGAGTTCTGGCCGATTGGAGTCGTCTACAGAAGATTTAGAGGACGACTCCCGAACACTTCGCGCCCCACGTCGCAGACAATACGTGTTTAATGTTAGTGTTAGTTTATTATATATTATGTATGTTAGTCTATATATCTAAAATATGGGCCTATGCAGCCTGAAATACACGGAATTTATTTAGTTTAATTTAATTTTTTATGGAAATACTTGCAGCCGTTTTGAAGATTACAATCTCTATATATAAAAGGCAAAGCTCATTGACTGATGTATAAACGGACAGGCCAAACCCTTAAGGCTAGAATTTTGAAATTTTGCACACGTATTCCTCAAATAACGTAGGCACTCACTAAGAAAGGATTTTTCAAAATTCAACCCCCAAGAGGGTAAATAAGGTGATAAAAGTTTCTTAGAAACTTTTTATTCCTTGGACATATTTGCATGATATTTTATGAATCGAGTAAGGAAAAATAATGAGTTACGTATTTCAGCGTTTCCTAAAATTCAGCCCCTAGGAAGGGATGAAAGTTTAATTTCATGCGGGGTGAAGCCGCGGTTAATGCTAGTTATATATACAAGATTGTCTCTTTTAAAGTATACGAAGATATACTATCCGTTATGTTAATGACGTCAAATGTTAAGCAGAATTTCTAAAATTTGTCACGTTACTGTTTCCCGAACGTAAACGAGTGACGTCGACACCATTATAATACAAACTAATTATGAGGACGATCCAACCGCTAAACATACATTTTCACTAAGGTTGTTGACTACATATTCAATATTAAGTTATTACTTAAGAGATTATTTATTTATTAAGAGATATTATTACTTTATTATTGTAAAAAAAAATATAAATATTTTTATATAGTTTTGTAATTACGAGCACTTCAAAGTTACAAAAAAGTCGGAATATTGTTTTATATAATTAGTGTAAAAACCCTACATATTTAGTATTTTACTTACATAAAATACCTACATAAGCATATCCATCAGAGTAACCATAAACTTAATCGCAATAATATCTTAGATATGAGCAAATATATTAAAGCGACCTACATACAACTGTAGGAATACGTGAGTCGTGACGTCAGACTTTTGTATGGACGTTTACACCAGACAGTGAAATTCTTTATTACAAATCGCTGTTCCTTTGAAAATATATATTTTTTAATATACCTACAGATTCTTCTGAGAAATGATACATATTTAAAAGTACTATTCGTTTATGCAATAAAAAAATCTGTCAACTTGCCCTGTACAATGCCTAATATTATACTTGGATTTTTACACGACAAAATAATCTTCAAATAGCACCAAATATTATAACGACAGTTCGAAAAAATATGCGGTATACAATAAAGGCCTCAATGAATATTGCATGCATGCCGTCAAATATTTTTTCTATCGCATGGGCTAAAATAATTCAATTTATCTGAAAATGCTGAGTGCTGACTGCCAAATCCTGTAGTTATTTTGCTTCACAAAAGGAAAATGGTATTCATCGTAAAGTTGATGATGTGTTTTAATTTACGAAATAAGACTATACAATTATCTAACTATACAATTTGATAATGCAATATAAACAATTGCAATAGCCTTCCTTTTTAATATACAATTCTCTCTTTCCTCTCTTCCATAAAAAAAAAAAAACTTGTCCCAAAACCGATTTTTATGAAATTTTGCAGGTGTATTCGGTAGGTATGAGAATGGTGTAGGTAGTATGTGTAGGTAGTGGGTGTAGGTAGTGGGTGTCGTTATTATATTTTTATGTTGATAGTAATGACAGAACAACGTCTGTTGAGGTCAGCTATTATAATTATAAAAATATGTTAAAGAGATCATCTGTTTCAAAACTTTCTTTAGTAGTACTAAACTCATTATTTTTATCGGGAGTTCGAGTGCGAGTGTAAACCTTCTGTTTCTAGCTCCATAATCACAAAAAGTACCTGTGCATTTCAAAAGATATAATCTTTCATCCAATTACATTCCCTTTAATGTCACAACTTACATGTCGCTTCAACAGACATTTGAAAGCAGCGTCTTTGGGAAAAGGTATTTGTCAGAAAAAGGCTTTTTACGTAAGACAAATGATATTATTTGTTTCGAGAAGTTTTCTTCCTCAAAAAGATCTGCCACAATAACAGGTACGACAAAGAAGCTTAGTTTTTCCTTTGCAGGATGTAAACAACCTGTCATTTTGTGTATTCAAAGAACCATATTTAAGGGTTCCGTAGCACATTAAAAACAAAGTGAAATATTCTGAAAACCATAAATATGTGGTGGAGTGACAAAAGATAACTAAATGTTAGCACGACAGGAACTTTATAGTTTCACTCTGTCCGTCGGTCTGTCTGTCTGTCTTTCCGCTCTTCTTACTTCTGTAATTATGAATATAAATATATGAAATTTGGTATATTTATAGACTGTGGATACATTTTATTTCTGGTGTCATAAAATATAATAATAATTTTAATATATAAAAATGGATTCCAATTCCAATGTCTCGCTAAAATTCGAGAAGGGCTGGACCGATTTGGCGATAAGAAATATTGGAAAAATTGCCGAGAAAATACAGTAGGTGTAGGTGTAGGTGTAGTTATTTATTTATTCCAAGTCAAAGTTAAGACGGAATAACGTCTGTCGGGACAGCTAGTAATTTTATATTTTTAGGGGGGCTCTCCATACATAGGTTTGTGAAGTGGATTTTTTTCAAATTCTACCTCATTGTGTAAGGTATCGTCGAATAAGTATTTTTTTAAATAAAGGAGAGATTTCATACATAGGCTCAAAAATTTTCGAGTAATTAGCTTGCAAAGTGGCTTATAAGCTATAAGAGGAAGAAATTTGTAAGTTTCTAGATCATACTAAAACTGTTTGCCTACTATAGGGTCAATGATTTTATTGATTATCGCACACTATGGGAATAGGATAGACACCTGCAAGGCTGCTTCTATGTATTATATGTATCTGACTTTCGTTATTATATATACTTATATATATATATATATATATATATATATATATATATATATATATAAAAAAAAAGATGGCCCCGTGCGAGTTTCTTACGCCGGTTCTTCTCGCCGGGTTAGTTCCCGAACCGGTAGTAGTCATCACGTAGGGACAATTTCGTAAGCGTTGTTTAGTAAAAATAAAAAGTAAAAAAAATCTATATGGAATTAAAACATGCACAAAAACTTTTAAATAAATTAAAAAAAAATACTTTTGGCTTGTTGATGGTTACGGAACCCTCCTTATTTATGAAATGGACCACCAGGTAACGAGCAGCCGGATCGGCTGATGATAAGCGATCACCTTCGTCCATCGACACTCGCAACACCAGAGGAGTTAAACTTGTAACTCCTCTGGTGTTGCGCACTAGCGTTGCTAGTACTTAAAATCCCCAACACCTCTTGGGCCTCACTCAATTGGCGAAACATGTGGGAAAGCATGAGAGATTCTCGCCGCCCATAGACACCCGCAACACCAGAGGAGTTAGAAGCGCGTTCCCAGTATTTAACACTACCAGAACCCTTTCGGCCTCCGGTACCCTCATTTGGCCAAACAGGAAGCGTAACTTTACGCCGGTTTTCTGTGAATATTCGTTTGTATTCACATCTGTAACACACATGTATAAAATATATTATATCCGTTGTCTGATACCCGATAACACAAGTTCTACTTAGCACGGGATTAGATTGACGGGATATATATTATTTAATTATGTTTTAATAATGACATTGTATATATTTATGTGTGTGTGAATTTGAATCTAATTATAAGTAAAATCTTGATGAAATGACTTGGAATAATTTAATATGAAAACAACTTCACACACATGACAACACTTAACAAGGTTTGGGAGCGGGTCGGGAAATTGTGTTACGACTTTGTAAATATAATTTGGGCGTGTATTATTCAATTTGATGTTACGTTAGAGATTTTATACTTTAGTAAAAACATGCTAATATTTATATCAACACTAGCTGTCCCGAAACACTTTGTTCTTAGCTACTTGTGTCTTAACTACGAACTGGAATAAATAAATAACGAAATAGTTAACTGAACGCACATTTACATATTTGATAGTCAAGTGAAAAATTGAATAAATTGAAAATTTAGTATGGGAAAATTCAATAATATTGTCGTTTTTAGTGTTTTCCCCCGCAATTTTTCAATATCTCTTACCGTTTAACCTTCCCTGAACTTGCACAATTATTTCAAGATCAAACAGAGACAAAATTAGCTTCAAATCAAATCTTTCTCGTTTGGCTGACCTCGGGTACTGTAACAGCTGTTCTCGGGTTTTAGCGAGACATTGAAATTGCAAACCATTTTATATAAAATACTAGCTTTTGCAGCTTAGCCCGCGTGAGAGTGTTCGTGGCAAAAAACTTCTTTAGCAAATATACCTGCAATATAGTAAATAGCACAGAGTAAATATACATACTTTATAATACATTTTCACACGTACTTTTTTAATTTATGATATCTCCTAGATGAGGATTAGGTAATATTGTATCCGTTAATTTTTAAAATAACTTAGAATGGGTATAGTAACCTATCCTTAAAATATAGACATATATGCCATCACGGAGTTTTTGTAGACCTATAAAATAGAAACTATCCCACTATACATTGTTTTGTTATTTTTCTCCAACGGGTTAGGTTAGGTAGCGTTTTCGATAAATGTTCCCAGACGGCTTGATTTTTGCCGACACCTTTATAAATCAAACAATTTCCATAAAACCTTAGCAAATTATTATGAATCTAAACCTTCCTAAAAAACCACTGTCGGTAAATGTAAACGGTAAAATGAAAATCCTTTTAGTAGTTTTTGTAATTATCGCGCACATCCAGACAGACAGACTCGCCGGGGCACTTAAATATCCTATGTCCGTCTCCTGGTTCTAAGCTACCTTCCCACCAATTGTCAGCCAAATCGGTTCAACCGTTATTGAGTTATAAATAGTGTAACTAACACGACTTTCTTTTATATATAGACAATCGCTGGTAGGTAGGTAATTTAGGAGTTTCGAAGGAAAATCAAGGTATAAGGTGAGTTTTTCATCACATGACCAAGAACAAAATATAAAATTTAAATTTCGAATTCTGATCAGATTTATTTTTCAACAGATGACAATAATATGACGTGTCAAAACAGATGAGATCCCACGTCAGCCTGACTACACTCTTACTGATAAATTAAATTTCATTTTGTAGTAAAAGTGTGTATAATGAATATACCTATACCTATGTATAGTTCATACCCGCTATTTCCTGCGGTGGGCGCCAAAAGTAAGAAAAAAATTTAATTGTATATGAAATGTTTAGTTAGGCGGGCCTCGGATCTCAGGCTATACTCATCATTCATCTAAATTCTAAACCAATTTACTTGCAACTTCGAATCCAGTAAATGTTTAAATTGTAAAGACTAAATCGATCGATCGCTTGTGAGTGGGAGCTTTAAATCAAAAGCACTAACGAGTATTGATATCAACTTTAATGCAAATCGCGCCCGAACAACTTTATTTCCCTTTTTTAACCCCGTTATGGGACGAATTTCAATAAAAAATAATACACACATTCCATCAATTCTATTACAGAATGTTTATGCAAAATATGAAGTAGTTTGGACCAAGGAATCACGTTGTCCCATACAAACTTTTTTCTCCCTTTTTCACCCCCTTAGGAGACGAACTTCGGAAAATCCCACCTTATCGGATGCCTACGCATTACAAAGAGCATGCCCTGCAAGTTTCAGGTCTCTACGACCAGCGGTATTGGCTGTGCGTTGATCCGTCAGTCAGTCATTCAGGGCAAAGGATTTTATATGCACTTATAGATTTAAAAAATCAATGGTAATTAGACGATTTGAGGTCCACGAATATTTTCTTTAAGATACGTAACATTTTTAATATACATACATTCATACGGCCGAATATAGAAACACAACTCATTTAAATCTTACTACTATTATAAATGTGAAAGTTTGTGAGGATGGATGTAAGGGTGGATGGATGTTTGTTACACTTTCACGCAAAAACTACTGAACAAATTTCGATGAAATTTGGTATGGTAGTAGATTAGGCTCTGGATTAATATAGACTACTTTTTATCCTGCAAAAGTACAGTATTCCCGAGGGATACCAAACGTGGGCGGAGCCGCGGGAAAAACTAGTTTTTAATAAAGGTCGGTTCGATAAAGCCCTAAACACAATTCGTATGATACCTGTTGTGTTTGGGAGCTACTCAACTTTTAAACAACATTTATGATTTAGTTACGTTTAATTTAATAAATACAACGTTCTAATAACGTAATGCACGAATAAATCTAAACAAACGCGAGTATCTACTCGATACTTACAGCCTGAAATCTGAATGGGCTATATTTTCGGCCCGTCAAAATATTCACGACACACGGCATATACATTTTATATATTTTTGTTCTGTATGCACAACGTAAATACGAACATTAAAAACACTAACGAAAAATACTTTTTGTGCCAAAAGAATTGTCTACATTATATCAGTAAAATAGTATTTGGAAAAACATAACAATTATCGTTATCTACTTTTCCCCGCCAAAATATTTTTCCGTAGGCAATTAATTATCTTGGGATAGATTTTCATCCTACCTACACTAAGTCAAAAATATACAAAGTAGGTATATAAACTTACTTTCCCACAATCCAACAGACACAACACTCGCGGAGGGCGTGCGGCCCTCTCGCCGTCCTCTGGCCAACTGAGGGTGACTGGTGAGGGCTGTCCGCATTAGCTGGGAGATTATGGGAAACTAATATACAAAAATGTCCTGTGGATTGTGGATTCTAAAGGAAAAATTGTGTAGTGACACGTCACGTCTCCTTTTTTAGGGTTCCGCACCCAAAGGGTAAAACGGGATACTAATATTAATGATGTAGGTATTTCTCACTTTTACTTATCATTCTTTCATTGTAAGTAACAATGAAACAATGCATTCCTGAAAGGTCGTAATCGCGGATGATGATAATTAATTTATCATTATTACTCAACATGATAAACAAAATTAAAAATTTTAGTTAACCCCCGAACTGATTGTTTATAATTTTAAATCTACCTACACCCGAAACCGGTCGTGTAATACAGTAAATTTAGTGTAAAATACCTTATAAAGTTGAAGAAATTCTGTGTAGTATTACCACAGATCAGAAGAAAACTGTGTGGAATTTTCCACACAATCGTGGACACACCGTATGCGTATAGTAGTGCAATGAAATCGAAAGGTAACTACGTAACTATTGGTCTTTTTTTTTTTTTAATTATTTATTTTTAAAAGGATTTTAACACTGTGATTAAGTCACCCTCGTTACAGAAATCATTTTACAGACAGAATACAGAATGCTATTAAAAACGCCAACGTTGTAATTACTTAAACAATTATTGAAGCATATAAATTGCCTCCTTTCTGCTGCATTCCGGGCACACTCAGCCAGAACGTGATGCACGTCTTCTACTTTGTTACATATCGAGCAGTTTGGTGACTCAACTTTGCCCATAATGAAGGCAATACTGTTCAATGGAATATGCTCCGAACTAAGCCGAAGTGTCATTACAATCTCTGGCCTGCTCATATTGGCCTGATCGATCCACGGTACAGCCGAAACGTTGGGTTGGATGGTTGTATAGCAAATACCTTTTGTTAGAGACCTCTTATCAAAATCTGTTCGTCTTTCTTTAATCTGTGGTATTACCGTACAATTATATAAGCGTCTACGGTGGCTTTGAGATTTACTGAAACCTCATTGTGTTACACAGCGACTACTGTGTACTACGATATACTTTGTACTTACCCTTCCCTCTTTGAGTGCTGTGCACACACTTGGGCATTGTAATCAACTCCTGTGTCTTGTTTATAGAAAATGACTTCCGCGTCCCAAATCAGGCAGGCAAGTATCTATACTAATATATTAAAGAGAAAATATTTGTTGGTTTGTTTGTTTGCATTGAATAGGCTCCAAAACTACAACGGGGAAGGAATAGGCTACATTTTATAGCGGAAAAATGTACGGTTTCCTCGAGATTTCCTTTTGCGCGTACGAAGTCATGGGCATTATCTAGTAAATATTAAATGGCCAGTGGTTGTCGAGACAAAGAAGCTTCATGTAGGTATTGATGCGACCACCACCGCACTTATAACTCCTCTGAGATTGCGAGCGTTCATAGTTAACGGCAATCGCTTTCAATCAGTCGATTTGTTTGCTCACTTACAACATTAAAAAAACATGGCAGGATCTTAGTCGGTAGAACTTCTTGTCATTTGGCTACCATGACAACCGTGACAATCAGACTCTGGAGTAGACAGAGTTTATTATCATCAACGTCATTTGTACACCCCCGAAGAAAACAGAGGGTTGTTATAAGTTTAACGTGTCTGCCTGTGCGTCTGTCTGTCTGTCCGCTTTTCTAACTTCTGTAATTATGAATATAAATTGATGAAATTTGGTATAGTATGTACTGTGGTTTAATTACATACTATACTAATAATTACATACTATACTTTGGTATAGTATGTAATTATGTACTGTGTATAGGTCTCGGTTTTAGCTTCATAAAATTATTATAATTTTATGATTTAGGGTTCTCCATACATGTGGAGTGGGGGATGAAAAATATTTTTTTCATTCTCCCCCATCGTGTGGGCCGTGGGGTATCGTTGAATAGGACTTTTAAAATACAGGCAAGGTTTAGTGCATGACTTTTTTACTAAGTTGCCCCCCTGGCATTTCCAAAACTATGAGATTTAGAAACTTGAAATTTTCCATGCTGATATATCATGCTAAATACTATTTAACAAAATTATTGTAAATGAAATCGGACAGTAACTTTTGAAGTTATTTGAAAAAACCTATTACACGTTTATAGTTACGGAACCCTCCTTAGACATGTCCTGACATGCTCTTGGTTAAGTTATTTTCGTTGACACGATCGTGAGTTTCCTAACTATAATTCATCATCATCAGCTCGCTCATTTCTTGTCAATTCGAGGATTACTTAATTTTTTTTTTTATATTCGCGATGACCTTCATCTGGGTATAAATTATCATAGTGATATATTAAAGTTTTTATGGCCGCCTGTAAATAAATTCACAGCAAAACAAGCCTCAGCCGATATTGGACACAATTGTTGTTCAAGTCGATTTACACACCACTTACGAGAGTTATTTGCATAACGGTGTGTTCGCACTACGCGATATAAGCGTGTCTTCCTTGTATGTAATCCTTTTATGAAACAACCATTATAAATGTGAAAGTTTGTGAGGATGCATGGATGGTTGGACTGATAGATGGATAGATGAATGGATGTTTGTTACTCTTTCACGCTAAAACTACTGAACGGGTTTTGAAGAAGATGAAGAAATAATGAATTGCGGATGTGTTCATTGAGTTCCGGTAGTAGCGGTAAAAATCCCACATAACCTACTCTTGCCAATGTCTCCAAGGCTAGTCTAGGTATCTTCCGAAGATTACTTTCCGAAAACAAAAAAAAAACAAAAAAAGGTTGGGTTAACACTTAAGCTACGACAATGAGGCGATATATCGATGTCTACGCGAACGAATTGCGGGCATATTTAGTCTAATATTTCAAAATGGATTCCAGTTTCGATGACACAAACTCGTGAACGGCTGGACTGCTGTGGCCAATTTTGGTCTTCAAATAGTTGTGGAAATTCAAGGATGGTTCAAACGGTGAGAAAAAAAATTGAAATAATGAGGGAAATTACTAAAAACGACGATTGAATTTTCCCACACTGACTGTTTACTGCGTTGATTTCTGTAAAATAATTTGTCACTTGACTGTCAATATATTTTGGGCTGTGCGTTCAGTTTATCTGTTAGGTTTATGTCATAAAAATCTACCGGCCCCAGTAGATAGGTGTAGGTGTAGTTTGTAGGTGTTGGTGTGAATATTTATTTAATAATAATAATAATAATAATAATAATAATAATACATTTATTCGACAAAATAAGACATTACATCACGCTATCGACACGCTATCGACAATACATCGATTTACGCTATAAGACACAATAACATGAAACAAACTAACATAATACAAGAAAAAAAAAGTGTGTGTCAGCTCCGACGCACGACTGGAGTTTACTCTAAAAAGTACAATTTTGTGTGCAATGCAAAGCGACTAGACTAACTATTTCAGTTCATAGTTAAGACAGAACAATGTCTTTGGGGGCAACTAGTATAAAATAAAAGTAAAAGGACTAATGCCATCGCCCGCATCGCGAACCCAAGATTCATCGTAAATTCACTGTGTACACATGTCACATGTCATTTACTGTGTACACAGCCTTATGTGAGGGCTTACATACGAGAACAAACGAGCGCTTCCACAATACAATCGTGTGTTTTTGTTGCAATAATTCTTTACTATTGGTGTGTCTGCATAAAAAGAGGTTTTTACGGCGTAGGTAACAAAACACACATACATAAAGAGATTCCCGTTTTGATGAAGTTGACAGCCTATATTAACAGGCATGAGCTTCCCGCCATCTTGAAAGATGTTTAATGTCTACTAGAAGGTCGCCCTGCGGTGTAAAATTCGACAATAATTATTTTTTTAATTTTTATGCTTCGTCATAGAAAAATATGTAAATCTTGTAAATAGAATGTGTAAGAAAGATTTGTTGTGTCAAACCTACTGTTGAACAAACACATGGTAGCATGTGTAACTTTATTTTTATGTGTTTCTAAGCATTATTTGAAAAAAAAAATGGCTTTCTACATTCCTTGCTTCCTCCACATAAACTTTAACTGCGCCAATATCTTTTTCCGCCTAAAACACTAACTTGTAGACTAGTCTTTTAAACGTATTTTTTTTGTAAATGTATAAACTCTTACACTTTTTAAAACAAATCAAATACATTTTGGGCTGGAACTATATTGACCGGAATCCGTTAGGCCGGGGAAAATTCAAAGCACTCAAATTATAACTCTGCGCTAATACAATAGAGCTGAAAATCGAATACACGAGTGTCGAGTCAAATGTCAATGTCATAATATGAGATGTCATATCTCGACACTCGACACTTAGTTTTTCGTGTATATTGTGTTAGAGCAGAGTTCTTTTTTCAATGCTCTGAATTGTCCCCGGCCTACCGAATTCCGGATTATAATATAGTCCCAGCCTTAAAACACATCATGGCACGAGAAAAAATGAATAACGTAAAACGATGCCAATTTAGTTACGGCTCGTACCGTTCCCGTCCCTTGGGTTGGTTTGTGTGACTCGATAATACACATTTTATAGTGTCTCTAAAAAGCATAAAAGTGTTTTTTTACTTTTTATGCATTGGGAGTTGTAGTTAATAATAAAAAAAAAAAGAAAAAACGAAGAAACGTTAACAGAACAATGTGTCATAAACAAGTACACAAAATACTTAATTTTTGTAAGAATATAATTATATTTAATCGATTTCAGAAAAGGAGGAGGTTTTCAATTCGATTTTTTTTATGTTTATCACCTAAGAACTTTCGACTCGATGAACCGATTTTGATGATTGCTTTTTTATTTAAAATGCTGGTGCATCCTGTGAGTTCCCATTAGAATTTTGTCCCGTTCTCACAATGGCATCCATGAGAAAACTGTAATATAAATCTTACATTTTTACTTTGGATGTCGGGTTTAATTTTTTGTTTTTAAAAATAATTATCATTAAATATATTACATAAATATTAAAAATCACAACCTACTGCCACTGCCAATGATAACATTTTATATAATGATAAGATTTATTTTAAAGTTAGGGTGACATCGAGACGCGAAGCGGCGCGCATTTTGTAGCGACCGAACTCTTGCAATAAATCGTGTACCTTTTTGTGTAGTAAATAAAGTTCAGTGTTGAATAGCTTATCGCTATCATAAGAAGTGCGCGCCTTGTCAGGTCTCGATGGACCCTAACTTTAAAATAAATCTTTTAACTGTTGTTTACGCAAACATCAACACATAAAACATTTTTTGCGATGCATCTAACAACGCTAGTAACAGTATATTTTTTTTAGTTTTCTGTAATGCACATCCTATGATTTTGAATGTAAGGATGAGCCGCTAGTATCTTACAATTTGCATTGACCTTTTTCATACAACTGATCTGATATTACTTTGTCTTGTCGTGTGGTGTGTATTACTTCTCGCGTCTCACGTACCATAGAAAACAAAATAACTAACCCATTGGAATACTCACGTCGGGGACATTTTACGAGTAGACAGTGCCTATCCTTACGCCTCAAAATGAACTGCTGCAAATTCTTTGAAAGCGTCGCCAAAAACGCTAGTTTTCTAGAAGCTTTCAGCGTTGATCAAAATTCATAAGTCACGGAGTGGGCAAATCGTGTGACCACGTTTCATTTAAGAGGATTTCCTATTTTAGAACTTAGGATACGACCTTACTGGAGATATGAACTTTGTTCTCTCAAAATCTAACTAACATGCTGGAACCCTACATTTTCCTGGATAAAAAATAGAATATGTGTTAATCCAAAGCCTAATCTACCACCATACCGAACTTGATTGAAATCAGTTCAGCCGTTTGAGCCTGACATACACACGTAGAAGTTTTTGCATGTTTTACAAAGATTTCTAAACTAAGGATGGGCTATGAGTTATGACGTACGTTTGACAGAACAAATATTCATACAAGAAAAAGTTACGCCATCTTGATATCATCATACCCCAAATGTCATAAAGAATTTTGCGGTTAGTGGTAAAAAAGAATGTAGCAATACAGGAAGGAAGGGTTAGTAAGGTTGGCACAATATCATTGGTTAGTAATGAGGACGTGATTTTAAGCTGCTGTGATTGGTTGCTGCCCTCTAAACTGCCTACGCTTGTATGACTACCTCATCATCATCATCATCAGAGGTCATCGCATATGCCGTAACAGTCAATGTTACCTATTTAACACTATAGCCCTTGAGGGGAATCGAACCTGCGAATACAATCGTAGCTACTGAGTAGCTACAATTGTATTCGCAGGTTCAATCTCGCCCAAAAATCGGACATCGTCTTTTTATCGGTTAATTCGAAAGGGTACATAATTAAAAATGTCCGAGTAAGATACCCATGAATCTCGCTTGCATAGTTTTAAAACTATCTCAAAAAGAAAATTCGTATCCCGCATTGATAAAAAAGTGAAATAATATATATATAATAAAACTCTTAAGGAATAGCCAAAAAGATGTTACACCGTTTTGAAGAACATACAAAAAGCTACATTTTGAATCCTTTTCAAGTCGGCTATAATTTATGGGGCCCATAAAAACAAATAAAATCGATTTTTAGTGTTAGTTTTTTCTGACAAACTTTCGCTGTATTAGCACTTAAAACTTACATTAATATAAAGCTAGTAATCACCACTACCACTAGTGAAAAAATCAAATTCGGAACAGGTGAAATTGTGGAAAAATAGTATTGAAAAAATGCGAGTTCGTGAGATTCATATTTAAAAAATTATATACTTGTGGGAAGAGTAGATGCCCCAAAGGGAGATCTCCGACCGAGCGAGGTGCTATGCTCGATCAGGCCGAAGCCCACTTGTATGAATTTCAGATGTCGTATATATAGTGCTGATCATAAAAAACTTTGATAGCGCGATTCAGGATTGTGGCGCTAATTGGTCCGCCACATACTTATTCGAAACATAAACTTTTGTAGACTAGCCAGGGCTTGAATAAGAATAATAAAAAGTCACATTTAAACCCTTTTTAGGGTGGTAAAAGTGGTTATACAATTTTAGTTATTATTTTCTTCTGACCAAGTTCCACTGAAGTAGCAGCTTCAATTAACATTAATATAAAGCTATTAAACGCCACTACTATCTTTAGGTCTTAAAATTCGATCATAGTATACACTTTGTCAGTGATAACACTTAAAGTGAACTTCACAATTAGCCGTAATAACCCATTGATATATAGCACTGAAGAGGCATTTGATACATTTTACGATGGTTTAATTCTATTCTACAACCTTTGCTTTCTATTATTACAGTAAAAAGGCTCAAGAAACCAATAAAAAATAGATGGCTCACGAGAGGAATAAAACGATGTTGCTTGAGCAAAATAATACTTTACCTAAAATATCGTTTTACTAAGTCAAATAAATTAATAAATAAAAAGAATCATAAGACATACTATAGAATACTACAGAAATGCATCCACGTATCGCAAAGAATAAATAATGTTAAATATATACAAAACTCACAAACTAAATACAGAGCATCTTGGGATGTAATTAAAAATAATAATACTTCTAAAATTAATTATGGCATAACAAAACTATATGTAGAGGATAAAGAAATCATAAATACCAAAGATATAGCTAAAAACTTTAATGTACATTTTATAAAAACGACAAATAAATCAAACATAAAAAGCTATAGCAATCAATCTGACGATAAATATATCAAAACTGATATTAATAATATGTTATTTAACGCCGGTAACTAACTCTGAAATACATAAAATCATACTAAATCTCAAAAACACTAATTCGGCAGGATATGACAGAATTCAAACAACATTTTATTTTTATTAAAAAATAAAAAATTTATTTTAATTTAAAAAAAAATTACAAAATATGTCTTGCTATACCTTTGACTCATATCATTCAGTGAAAAAAATTTTTCAACGAGATTAAATTTCTCAATAAGCCAGTAGTTAAGCCAGTCTACAAAAAAGGCAAAAAAAACAGACATGAATTTTTAAATAACGAAAATTACAGACCCATAACATTAATTCCCGTTTTATCTTTAATATTTGCGCGAGTAATGATTCAAAAAGTATATAGCTTTCTCACTTTACACAAAACACTTAAGCCACAACAGTTTAGGTTTTCGTAAAAAAATCTCTACAAGACTGGCCTGCTTCAGCATGATAAAATACATCACGAAAGGCCTTAACGGTAAACATCCTGTTACTGCTATTCTTTCAGACCTTACAAAAGCATTCGATCATTTATCTCACACGATATTCTACTAGACACATTACATAACCAGGGAATCAGAGGCGTAGCAAATGATTGGTTTAGAAGCTACCTCACCAATAGGTATCAATGTATTCAATTAATGAAATAAAGGATAAACATAAAGTAATTTAAAAGTCCTCCTGTATTCTCAACTCTTATGGCGTACCTCAGGGCTCAATTTTAGGTCTACTATTATTCCTAAACTATATAAACGACTTACCTGACGTGACAATACATAAATCTATACTTTTCACAGACGATACTACGATATTAGTTGATAATACAAATAAAGATGACCATAAAGCTGAAATAAATAGCACATTAAAAAGAACAATAAACTGGCTAAATTCTAAAAATCTGATGGTAAATGCTACAAAAACCAAAATAATTCAATTTCAGGCTCATAACAGCAAACACAATACGGGTAATATTTCCGTAGATAACCAAGACATAGAAAAAGTAAGCCTCACTACATTCCTAGGCATAATTGTCTATCGTCATTGCACTCGGAAGCACATAGACAAACTATGTCTCAAATTAGAAAACAATATTTACGTCCATAAAATGTAAGACAATCTGTGTCTGAGAAAGCTGCATTGTTAGCATACCATGGTTATGTTGCGTCTGTCTTACGGTATAGCCTGATAATATGGGGTAATTCTACTGACTTCAGACGCGCTTTTCGAGCACAGAAAAAATGTATTCGTTCTACCTGTGGAGTTAATGTCCTAGATAGCTAACCGTTGTATAGACCGTTCCGGTCTGTTCCGTTCAATTCCGTTTCGCTCAGCTCAGCTCTGCTCTGATCTGCTCTGCTCTACTATACTCTACCCTACTTTACTCTATTCTACTCTACTCTATTCTATTCTACTCTGTTCTATTCTGCTACTTCAGCGGAACTTGGCCAGAAGAAAATAATAACCAGAATTGTATAACCAGTTTTATTGTACACGCTAAAAAGGACTTAAATGTGATTTATTGTAGTGGATAAAAAGGGTGAAAATGCTTTTTATCTATGTATATTATCATTTTTTATTGTTCTTATTCAAGTCCTGACCAGTCTAAAAAAGTTACTGCGTTGAATAAGTATATAATTTTCTAAAGATGAATCCCGCGAATCCCGCATATTTTCAATACTATTTTTCCACGATAAAATAGTTTTTCTTTGTTTTGATGGGCATCATAAGTCATAGCCGACTTTAAAAGGTTTTTTGTAAGTTCTTCAAAAACATCTAACATATTTTTGGCTATTCCTTAAGAATTTTGAGTTATTATTTTTTTCTTTTTTTTATCAATGCGGGATATGAATTTTCTTTTTGAGATAGTTTTAAAACTATGGAAGCGAGATTCATGGGTGTTTTACTCGGGTATTTGTAATTTAGTACTCTTTCGAATTAACCGATAAGACGATGTCCGATTTTTGGGCGAGATTGAACACTGTGCGACAGCAAAAATGTAATTGATCGGATACAAACTAAATCCTCAAATGTATAGTACGTAACTTCAGGCGCGAAAGAATAAAACAGTAGCCCTCTTTTGAATGAAAATATGTACACCACGAATACGCTCATCCATGTTGTTGTCTTTCTATGTCAAGTGGGAACTAATATTATTCTTGCACATTACTTTTATACCCTGCGAATTTCAGGATAACGCTTTTGGTGACATCAAATATGATTTAAAGTGAACATAATAAAGACAATCATTTCGTTGCTGTCGACTCTAGGTCAATTTTGGACCAACTCCTTTGTAATTGACGTCTTCGTTTATCATTTCTGCATGTGTGCCTTTATTCCACTAGCCATTATACAAATTATATTGTTTTGCAATAAAATTGTATTCCAATAAATATCTTCGGGAAAACTTCGTATATTTATTGACTTAATTTCATTGTGAAAGCCAGAAAATAAAGTTTAAATATATTTCTCTTTAGTTTTGAAAATTTACGTTATAGGAATGTAATACTTTAAGTTTATCACCTAATCATTTTGTAAATTTAAGAAGAAAATCAAAAAGACGATATAATTTTTATTCAAGGGTATGGGTATCATCCTTACAATCAGCCAATCTGCCTGCTCGTGTGCCATACGAAAAAGTTAATTTATCAAACGGGGTATTAGGCGCCCATAAGTTAGGAGGAAGTCAAACAATTACAAAAGTACCATTTCACGTGTACTTAACGAGCCCGCGAGATATATTACAATGTTTGGACTCTCTCCAAGCACTTACCGCTGAAATACAGGTACAGTGAGTGAGATGAATAATATATTTAGTTCACTATAAAGTGTCTGAAAGTGAACAAAAGGGTCCTGCAGTTTTGGATAACCCCGTGCTTTAGTTACGTATGTAACTTTTTTATTTCGTATTTTTTTTTATTAAAATTTTAAGTATGAATATGCAAAAAAGCACAGAATTTTGTGTGCAATGATTACTATGAAGTGTATTCAAAAAGTATAACATTTTGCTTTGAACTCAGTACAAGTACAAAATGATAGTTATTGATGATAATTTTAGTTTTTGTTTGACCTCTTGAGCGTCTGGAAAAACTTCGCCGTCATTTTCAAAAATTTCAATTTCAAAAATTGGTAAGCTATCTTTGTAGTTGATACCTCAAAAGAAATATTAATAACCACGAATATTTTTCAAAATGTTTGAACAAAAAAAAAATCCCGTTTTTTTTTATTTATGGCCTCAAAAAAATTAGATTTCCGAAATTCACTAAAAATTATTAACTTCAAACCCCTGTTACAAATTTATCTCATGACACAGATGTGTACATCAAGTCTTATTTGGTTGTTTACACATTAATTCATTCAAATACAATAAAAAATAATTCGATTATCTTC
The DNA here is from genome assembly GCA_963565745.1 of Phengaris arion. Classification (NCBI taxonomy): domain Eukaryota; kingdom Metazoa; phylum Arthropoda; class Insecta; order Lepidoptera; family Lycaenidae; genus Phengaris; species Phengaris arion. The sequence goes on along the minus strand of OY751449.1, from coordinate 15,802,855 downwards.
CAGATTGGCCATTATTTGCAATTGATAGCGGAATTTGGGGTTTTTGCAACAAAAAATTTAAAAATTCGATAAAAAATAAAATCTTACATCACGAACGCTAATAATGGTCAAATACGGTTTTAAATGAGACCATTTATATTAACAAGGCGTTAAAGCTTTGCACCCATCTCCCAAACATCTGTATATATATATATATATATATATATAGCAATATTTGATGTTGAAAATTGACGTACTAATTTTATTTTAAGATCTCAAAACTTTTTATATACAGACAATCAGACCTGTTAAATTGCTCCTCCCCTGCTAATCGCGCTCGTCTCTTAGCGTCCAATGAGTCGGAATCGGGGTGCTGGCTCCCGGCACTCCCGTCATTCAATATCGGAACTGTTGGATCACTACACCTTCACACTATCAGTCAGCCTGCGTTTAGGGACCGCCACTAATGAGCCCCATCGCTGCCATTGTGGTACCACGGTAGTCCGCCAAGAATACCATGGACTGTTCTGCCGCCACAGTGCCGGCCGCCAGTCCCGCCATACCTCTATAAATGACGTCATCCGCAGGGCTCTTGCCACCATCAACGTGCCGGCCACACTTGAGCCGGACGGTATCGTACGTGACGACGGCAGGAGATCCGATGGCATGGCCCTAATTCCGTGGAGCCGTGGGAGGCCGCTGGTGTGGGACGCTACCTGCGTGGATACGCTGGCGGCGTCACACAAAACGGCCACTGCAAGGGTGGCGGGGGCGGCAGCTGCACTCGCCAAGACCAACAAAAGGCGGAGAAATTAATCCATCCGAAATGGTTACATTTTTCTGCCTTTTGGAGTCGAAACGATGGGTGCTTGGGGCCCCAGTGCCAAGCATCTATTTAGGTATCAGTTTGCCCATACAGCGAGGCAATGCTGCCAGCCTCTTAGGTACTCTACCTCCGACCTAGATTGGGTTTTTTACCTATAGCCCTTTTTTATTTGTCATTTAGACAATTTATATATATCCCTTGAAGAAATTAGAGTACCTTTCTAATATAGCACTTATATAATAATAAAAAAATGTATTTGTTTATAATATTCGTGGAATATTAAAAATAGTTCCTACAATTTGGGGTCACCTCTGACCCATGCGAGCAGTTATGTAATATACTTCTCGCGAGTAACTGAGGGTTAATAATGGTAGGAATTCCTTACTATATTGGTAAAGTAGCTTTCACCCGCGTTTCCGCCCTCGTAAATACAATATCCCACGGGAACACTGCTCTTTTTAGTGATAAAATGTAGCCTATGTTTTAATCCAGAACCTAAGCTACTGCCATACCAAATTTCATCGAAATCCGTTTAGTAGTTTTTGCTTGAAAGAGTAACAAATACTCATCCATCCATCCTCGTAAAGTTTCATATTTATGTATGTAGTAGGATTACATCTTTACATTTTCAAACGAGCGACAACCTATATTACATAATATTTAATATTATGGCAGTACCAAAAACGTTTTGATTTTCACTAATAATTATAGACACCTATGCACTATAGGTATGTATAGCGTACATTAGTTTCAAGCATTTATATAAATGAATGGTCGCGGCGCTTGACAAAATACCGCCGCGCTGGCGTGCTTGAAAAGTGAGGCAATAAATAGTACGCCGAAGTCGGCGTGCCCGAGCCCGTCACATTGAAATCTTCGTGTCAGATGTACGTACCGAATTCACGCACACCTGAAATCTTACTCACTCATTATAATAAACACAAACTACATTAATGAGTTGCCGCATTCACGGAGCTCTTGTTATTAGATAGCGCGGTATTTAGTCAAGTGACGAGACCAAAGATTTATCTATGGTTTAAAAATACGAGAGGTATTACGCTAGTGATCATAACGAATGCTTATTCATTTTTAATCGATGTTTAAGATGACGCATTAATGATTGAGCGGAATAATGGCTTGCGTGCGCACAACTTTTTCATAGAAAGAAAACCAGTTTTTTTCCAGTGTAATTGAAATTTTATAACTTTATTTGATTTGCAGACCAATCACAGTGTAAAGCTATTAAACATTATACACTACCAGCTTTTGCCCGTGGCTTCGCCCGCGTAAATATAAATTATATATTTACGCGGGATAAAAAGTAACCTATGTTAAAATCTAGAGCCTAAGCTACTACTACTATACCAAATTTCATGAAAATCCGTTCAATACTTTTTGCGTGAAAGAGAAACAAATATCTATCCGTTCATCCATCTATCCATCCACACAAACTTTCACATTTATAATATTAGTAGGATATGTATTTTGGAAACTTAAATCGCTTCCAAATGTCAGAGAAATGGATATCTCTGTTTTTGTATTGTCTTTTTGATTCATTATTTTGTGTTATAAACGTCATTTGTGTTATGCCGCAGCCAAACAACCTACTAAGCTTAGCTTTGGTAGAAAAATAGGCAAACCCGCAACCAAAATCTTTAATGCGTCCTCTTAAGTTCAGAAACACATTTATCAATTCGTGTCAGAGCGTTTAAGAGAAATTTTCGGTGGCTAATTTCACAGTAATAAGGACAGTGATTTATTATAGAAATTCTAATTAATTAAAACAAAGCATAGATCCACAGTCTATCATGCAAAATTTGAAAGTGTTTTGTAGAAAATTTATCTTAGTTAGGGATAAGGCGAAGTCTCACCACAGATTAAAGAAAATATATTTTACTCTGTGCTCTCACTGCTCTAGTACATGAATAATATCAATAATAATAATAATAATAATAATAAAAATAATCCCGATAGTCATCTCCTCAACGGGCGTTATTCCAAAAACGCTTGCAGTTGCACTTAAATCCCTTAACCTTCACAAAAACACATATATACAGTTACAAAAGTCAATCGTTATAGATACCTGCTCTATAGTCCGCCGCTTCCTTAACTCATCTTCATCCTTCCCTACAACTCACACCAACTAAACTTCTTTCACGCTACATGAACAGGGTACTTGGCAATCGCCCGTACCTGCTTCATTCTACCGGTTAAGCCGAGAAAAATATATGTTAAATAATAATAATAATAATATAATATAATAATATAATAATAATAATAATAATATATATAATAGTTATACTTCGCAATAACAGAATACCAAGTCATGAAAGAGACAAGATAAAAAATACAGTAGCGCATACGTTCGATTATTCCAACGACCAGAACAATACAATATGTAGCATAGACACACAGCTTAGCCCCTGCGATATTCTGACCATCCCACATAATGCAACGAACGACCCGAATCTACAACATTCTACAATTCAACCCACAAATAATAATCAACCCATAACTCTATCAAACTCTTTGAAACTGTAGAAAATCTAATAGCACCAGAGACAAAAAACGCTGAAATACTCACAACTGATGCCGATCAAACACAGAATCACAAAATTAGACAAGTATTTACAGAAATGTTAATCAAATACGCCGATACAGATCCAACACTTAGACCGGTAATACCAAAACGCCAGATTACACGCAACATAATAAAGACGGTAAATTCACTTAACAAGTTAATAGGAGAACATCTTGAAGCGAAAGAAACGCCAGATTTAACGGAAATCCACAGTGCTATTTATTGCGCTGCAATATCAACTACAACTCTACACACTAAACTAAATAACCCCCCTGAAAAAGATATCAAATAAAACAGGAGACCTGAAAATGCCAAAATAGCAACTACGAATTGAAAATAGAGTCAAGAAACTACAAAAAGAAATTGGACAACTTACACAATACCTTAAAGGAAATCTTAGCCACACAAAACAACGAAAATTAAACCCCAACAATCTCACTGAAAATCAAATAGTAGAATTATTAGATACTCTGAAACAAAAACTGCAAGCACAATCAAAAAGACTCCGCTGACTTAAAATCAGTAACTCTTGAAGAACGGATAATTTATTTTTTACTAACAATCAAAAGCTCTTTTATCAAAATTTTAACTCCGAAAATATTAAAATCATACAACCGCCTAGTACAGATACAATTAAGGACTATTGGGAAAACCTATGGTCCAAACCAGTCCATCACAACGTACACGCTTCATGGCTTGATACCGAAATAAGTGAATGTCACAATATTAATCCAATGCCTGAAGTTATAATAGATGATAACGATGTCACATACGCCATAAAGAAGACTTTGAACTGGAAGACACCAGGGCCAGATAAAATTCAAAATTATTGGATAAAATATTTTCTTCAACACATCACTACATCGCCAAAGCATTCAATTCAGCCCTTAAGGATCCCAAATTAGTGCCGCTATTTATGATGCAAGGAATAACATATCGAAAGCCTAAAGATAAAAACGATACTAAAAATCCGATTAAATACCGTCCAATCACCTGCCTTCCAACTCTTTACAAACTAAATACTCACATTACTGATAGTAAAATAATCCCTGAAGAACAAAAAGGCTGCGCTATAGGATCAATGGGCTGTAAAGAACAACTTATCATCGACGCCCAAATACATAATCAAACTAAAAAAGATCATAAGAACCTTTATTACGCATACATAGATTACCAAAAAGCCTTTGATAGTGTCCCGCATTCTTGGTTGATACATGTACTAAAAATATATAAGATTCATAATACTTTAATTCACTTTCTACAATATATAATGCATAACTGGTCTACTAAACTCAATCTAAGAACAGTCAGTACCACCGTCAGTACCTCACCAATCAAAATTAAGCGTGGCATTTTCCAAGGCGACTCACTTAGCCCCTTATGGTTTTGCTTAGCTTTAAACCCTCTATCTAAAACTCTTAATAGGTCAAACTTAGGATATATTATAGATAGAGTCAATAAAATCAAAATCACTCACCTTCTTTACATGGACGACATAAAACTCTTCGCACCTGACAGGCAACAACTGGAACAACTATTAAAATTAACGGAAAAATTTAGCGCTGATATTTACATGACATTCGGAACTGATAAATGTAAAATTAATTGCATTCTTAAGGGCAAACATACACATACAGAACCACTCAACTTAGAACTAAAAGAAGGAACAATAGACAGCATGCAAGCGAAAGACACATATAAGTACCTAGGTTATATACAAAATACAGCTATAGATCATAAAGAAATAAAAAATACATTAAAAAGTAAATACAAACAGAGACTAAATAAAATTTTAAAAAAGCAATTGTCAGGCCAAAACAAAATTAAAGCTGTAAATACCTATGCGATCCATATATTAACGTATTCATTTGGAATTATCAGGTGGTCTGACACTGATTTGGAAACCCTCAACACCGCAACCAGAACCGCTTGTTACAAACACAATATTCACCACATCCATTCAGCAGTTGAAAGATTTACAATAAAGAGGAAGCAGGGAGGGCGTGGTTTTATAGACATAAAAAATCTACATTACACCCAAATAGATAACCTCCGAAATTATTTCAAGACAAAAGCTAACACAAGCCCACTTCATAAAGCCATTGTAAATTTACCTCATTCTGGAACACCGCTACAGTTAAATAATGACAAATTTAACCCTAAAAATAAAATAATTAATGATGAAAACAAAATAGAAAAATGGAAAAGTAAGGCTCTACATGGTAAATTTCCGTACCAGTTAAGTCAGGACCATATCGATCAAACCGCGTCATTCAGTTGGTTAACTAAGGGCAACATTTATAGTGAAACAGAAGGGTTCTTAATAGCTATACAGGACCAAATTATCAAAACTCGCAATCACTCAAAATTTATCCTCAAAGAAGCCATAGAAACTGATAAGTGTAGATTATGCCACCAAACCACTGAGACAAAAGACCATATTACCGGAGGATGCAGTGCACTAGCAAATAAAGAATAAACTCACCGTCACGATAACGTAGCCAAACATATACATCAATTAATAGCAATCAAGTTTAACCTTATAGATACACATACACCGTACTACAAATACAAACCATCTAACGTTCTAGAAAATGACTCCGTAAAACTCTACTGGGATCGCGATATCGTCACAGACTGTACCATCCTAAGCAATAGACCAGACATAACCCTCACAATTAAATCTGAAAAAAACCACTTACCTTATAGACATCGCCGTTCCAAACACCAACAACCTGAAACAGAAACACACAGAAAAAATCCAAAAATACATACCGCTTGCAGATGAGATCAAACAAATGTGGCATCAAAACACAGTAAAAATAATCCCGATAGTCATCTCCTCAACGGGCGTTATTCCAAAAACGCTTGCAGTTGCACTTAAATCCCTTAACCTTCACAAAAACACGTATATACAGTTACAAAAGTCAATCGTTATAGATACCTGCTCTATAGTCCGCCGCTTCCTTAATTCATATTCATCCTTCCCTACAACTCACACCAATTAAACTTCTTTCACACTACATGAACAGGATACTTGGCAATCGCCCGTACCTGCTTCATTCTACCGGTTAAGCCGAGACAAATATTATATGTTTAATAATAATAATAATAATTATAATTATTATTATTATTATTATTATTATTATTATTATTATTATTATTATCATTATTATTATTATTAAACTACCACCATACCAAATTTCATCGGAATCCGTTGAGTAGTTTTTGCGTGAAAAGTAACAAACATCCATCCATCCCCATCCTCACAAACTTTCACATTTATATATAACTAGCTTTTCCCCGCAGCTTCGCCCGCGTGGAAGAGAGTTCGTGGCAAAATTACTATATATGTATACTATATTGCAATATAACTAATAGCACAGAGTAAAAATATATACTTTATAATAAATTTTCACTCGTACTTTTTAATTTTAAGATATCTCCTAGATATAATCTCCTAGATAAGGACAATTAATTGTATCGTCTAAATAGTTTCGGAAAATACCACATTATTTCTGATCATTTTTTAAAACTTAGAATGGGTAACCTATCCTTAAAAGATAGATATATATAGATATGACAAAAAAGTCTTAAAGGCCATCACAGACTTTTTTGTAGACCTATAAAAGAGAAACAATCCCACCATACACTGTTTTGCTATTTATCTCCAACGGGTTAGGTTATGCAGCGTTTTCGATAAAAGTTCCCAGGCGGTTTGATTTTTTCTGACACCTTCAACAATACTCGCCATAAATTAAACAATTTCCACGAAACGTTAACAAATTATTGTCGACCTAAACCTTCCTAAGGAACCACTCTGTCTGTAAATGTAAACGGCATGAAAATACTTTCAGTAGTTATTGGTATAATTGGTATTTTTAAATACTCTTTTTGAACGTCGTTACTACGTGATGCCTACCACGCGTTCGGGAACTAACCCAGCGAGAAGAGCCGGAAAGAAACTCGTCTGGGGCCATCTTTTACCAAAAAGATGGAAAATTATTCTTTTAAAATCAAAATTATTACAATGTTTGCTCATGTCTATGTAACAAATAATAACATAAAATAAGGAGCCACCTTATTCCCAAGGTGTGCCGTCTTGAATGAAGTCATTAATTTTATAATACGCTTTGGCACACAAACGTTCTTTAACTACTTTTTTAAACTTATTAATGGGAAGGTTTTGAATCTTTTCTGGGATTATATTGTATAAGCGTATACATTGGCCTTTAAAGGATTTACTAACTTTACTTAGTCTGAACACTGGCATATCTAACTTGTTCTTATTTCTAGTGTTTACACAATGATTATCACATTTCTTTTTGAAGTTGTTTAGATTCTTTCTTACGTATAACACATTTTCCAAAATGTATTGAGATGCGACGGTCAGAATTTTTATTTCTTTAAACTTTTCCCTTAGAGATTCAAAAGTCGACATCTTATAAATAGAACGTATAGCACGTTTCTGCAGCACAAATATTGTATTAATGTCCGCAGCGTTTCCCCACAAGAGGATGCCGTACGACATTATGCTATGAAAATAGCTAAAGTAAACTAATCGCGCGGTCTCAATGTCGGTAATTTCTCTAATTTTTTTAACAGCGTATGCTGCAGAACTCAGCTTATCTGCCAATTTAGCAATATGTGGTCCCCCCTGTAACTTACTATCTAATGTTATACCTAGAAAAACAGTGGTGTCTACTAATTTCATTTTCTCATTATTTAATAGTATATTATCATATAATCATCATATAATCAGTTCAGCCGTTCTTGAGTTATAAATAGTGTAACTAACACGACTTTCTTTTATATATATAGATGTGCCAACACTCATCGCGTCGTTTTTAACATTTATTCAAATTATATCAAACGCAACAAACTGGAACGAAGCGGAAACGAGCAGACGGATCACGGACGGACACTCTCAACACCAGAGGAGTTACTACTACAGAAGGAGTTACACTTGTAACTCCTCTGGTGTTGCGCACTAGCGTTCCACGTCCTTAAAATCCACAATCACCCTTCTCCTTCGGCCTCCGGTCACCTCACTCGGTGAAACACAACACAAGTGGTATTTCACGCCGGTTTCCTGTGAGGACATAGTATTTATCCGGTCGAGCCGACACGTGTACAAATGGCTTTCCTACGGTTTACACTGTATTGAATTAAAGCGAAACTTATTTTTAATATTGTAGGCTTAAAAGTAAGTTATTATATTTAATAAAAACGAGTTTGTTCCAGATAAGCTTTATATTACAAGAAGTTCTTTGTAAACGTAACAACGGAAAGAAAACACTTTTACAAAGTAAATATTTTTCTTGAGATTGAAACGCTTCTGAGATTAATTTTGTAATCAACGCTTTTTATTCTACAGATAATGGAATTATGTGCTATATAATAAATTGTGCATTGCTTAAATATTGATATTATTTTAATTAAAAGTCGACCAAGTGTGAGTTAGACTCGGACACGAAGGGTTCCGTATAAAACGGCAAAAATCACGTTCCAATTGAAGTCCCTTTTAAATCCTACTACTATTATAAATGTGAAACTTTGTGAGGATGTATGGATGGACGGATGTTTGTTACTCTTTGACTTAAAAACTACTAAGCGGATATCGATGAAATTTGCTATGATAGTAGTTAAGGCTTTGGATTAAAATATACATATATCCCCGTGGGATACCCGATATTGTATTTACGCGGGCGGATATTTATATAATTCTGTTTTTATTTCTTTTTAATAGTATTTGTTGTCATAGCGGCAACAGAATCAGCAGATACCCACAGCAGACTCTGCCTGGTGACAGACAAACAGACAGCGCAGTCTCAGTAATAGGGTCTCACGTCGAATCCACGACGTATTGTTAAAAGTTTTGGTCAATCTGATACGCTGTTAACGTAGATACAACTTGACGGTAAGAGCTCTTGTAATTTGAGATTTATAGTCATCATCATAATCTGATTGAAATCGGTCGTGTTAACTATATAAAATTATTGCGAAAACCTGATAAAGACGACCTCTGTGGCTCAGTGTAACAGCGATTGGCGCTTAAGCCGGAGTTCGCGGGTGCGAATCCCGCCAGGGAAGAAAAAAGTTTTCTCTGTTCCTGGGTCATGGATGTGTATTATATATGTGTATAATATAATGAAAATCTTAAATATAAGTATAGTATAATAAGTTTTAAATAATATTTATATAATATTTCCGTTGTCTTGTACCCGTAACACAAGTTCTTCGGATACTTACCACGGGACCAGACTGCCGTGGTGTGAAGCGTCCATATATATATAACGGCTCGCGCGATTTATTCGTGTAGCAACACGATATATTTAATCAAATCCCAGTGTTAACTTTAACCCAGATCTGCGCAAGTGGGTCTAAGGATACTAAGCGATATCGAGTTACTATCTTTTAACTTATCAATAAAAATAGTAGTGAAGCAAAATTTTCCAGTTAAAGTTTAACCAACAATTCGAAAGCTTATCGTTTAAATTGATAATTTTTTTTTCAAACCGATAAAAACGAAGGAAAAGAACATTCTAGGAGACCAATAATCGTTCGTTATTAAAGTCAAATGGAAGCTATTATGGTCTCCGATAGAACCCGAGATAAGTTGATATATTACTATCATTTTGTAAACTTAGAAATGTTATCGCTAACGATTCAATGAATTGCAGAAGATATTATCAAATTGCTTATTTCACAAAAAAAATCTTATACGTTAATACTATATTTACGTCTTATAGACGAGGCACTTCGAGGCAAAAGTGTCCACACTTAAACTGCCTTACTTTTGGGGTCGAATAGTCGAGGTTTGACATTTTTGTAATTTTGACATTTCGACAATTGCTTTCCGCAGTTAAATCAGTCCGCATTATTACAAAATATTTAAAAATCAAGATGGCGTTTTTTTTTCTTGTATTAAGATTTCTTTCTATCGAAAGTACGTCACCCTTAGTTTTGAAATCTTTGTTATTTACAGGGTGAATTTTCAACTGGATATTAATATCAACGAGCCTGATTGTTATGAAAACTAATACAGTATTTTACAGACTTTTGCTTGTATTTATGATCGAAGACTTTTGATATATAATATAACATAATATCACAAAACATTTTATTCACTTTTCCACTTTATTTAGGTTTTTACAGTAATTTATATATAAACATGACCTGTAGATATTAACTCATCATCAGGTGTAAATTGAAGGTAGATTGAAGGTTAGTAGGTATATAAAATAAATTTGAAAGTTTGTTGCCCGCTTCATGAAGAATTTTAATATTTTGGGCAAATATAATATACTAAATTATACCATATCAATAATTGGGTATTTGACAACATGTAACAATTAAGTTTTTTTTTTTAATAAATTAAGAAATAATTAGATATTACAACTTGACAAAAGTAAATGAATTAGAATTTTATGACTAGTTTTGTAATTCTATGCATTTCGAGGTCACGAAAAAGGGGATTTTTTTTTAAACATTAGTGTATAAAACCTACATAATTAGTTTACTTACATCAAATACAAAAAGGTTTACTATGGTATGTATCAACATAAACGTGCAAAATTACGAGAAGTCAGACATTTTGTGCATATGACTACATTTCGTAGCAAATTACTAGCGTGTGATACGATTTTTATAAGGGGAGTTTTCTCACAGATGTGCTTCAAACAATCCGCAATATCTTTGAAAATTTAGATTTTTAGTATAATATTCCTTTTGTAAACTGTCTTATTTTTCAGAGTTTTTTTTATTCATTTATGTAATGAAAAAAATACAAAAAAATACCGTATCGTTATTCTAATTATTTTTCACGCCACATGCAATTGATAGATTAATGTGCTACAATATGTTACAATGTCCTAAAACAGAATCTAATTGCAAATTGTAGAGTATAAAATTAAATTGGTTCAATTTTTGTCACTAAAATTCATAATTTTCCGTCCATAGTAAATTAAAATTTCATCACATCAGAATATAAATAGAATAAATAAAAAGTCAACAAAATAATTTAAAAAAAAAAAACAAAAAATATAAAAATTAAATTAAAATATGATGTCATTGAATTCATTAAAAAGGGTAAAATTTAATTCAATGTAATAAATATATACAATATAATATTATATGTCCAAGAAAATATAATTTCGATAAAAATATGATTTCGAAATTTGTGTAAATTCGGTCTTAATGTATAATATTGCTAGAATATTAACCATCAGATATTCGTTGATGTGCACAAGTGTGGACAAGTGGTACAACTACAAAAAGCGTGCTATTTTCTGTTCTCTCCAAAACTCTCGAACTCCCGGAACTTTCAGTAAAACTTCTACCAGTTTACTGAATCGACTGAATTGACTCGTTGACTGCACTGACTATTTATTTGGTTTGGCTAGACTTTGAAATTGACGATTTAAAAATACACAATAGTTTAAAAAATAAACAAATTCTTCAAAATAATGACATACGTGTACCTGCAACACTTATTGAAGTGAGACAGTGAGAAAACTTTTCTCACTGTCTCACTTCAATAAGCGGTGTTTCCACTTTTGAATATAATAAAAGACGAAAATAAATAGTAAAGAGTATATTATTATGCAATAATGTAATTCAAACATAAGTATTTCATTAAATGTATTAAATAGACACATTAAATATGTTATTAAATTTATTGGACATTTCAACTTGGAAACAAAAGGTTTAATTTGGCTGTACCGATTCAAGTTAATGCTGTTTGCGAATATTTTGAGAGTATCAGTAAATATTATGTTGGAATATAATTGCGGTGAAAGCAGTAATTCAAACGTAATATTGCAATAACTTATTATTGGCAGCGTTACAAAATAACTATTTATAATCCAACATAAGTTAACTTTAATCTCGCAACGTGTATTTTCTTAAATAACATCATTAAGTATCTCAGAAACAGACGATCGATTTTGCTAATTAAATCCGGTAATGATACAGTTATAATCCACTCCCGATAAGTTTAAGCTGAAAAATTCTTATTCTCATAAACATCAAACCAACGTCAAACGCGTTTTGATTGGTGACAACTCCAAAAATCAGTTTGTGATATCAAGACGATTCATTTATAATACAATAAAAGCAAAATGAAATTGTAAGTTTCGAACGAGAATTCATAAAATTATTATTAATAATTATAAATATAATAAATTAATAATATATATAACATGACAGTGTTAGATACAATTTTTAAGTAACCCTCGAATTGTCAAGTGAGCTAGCTGATAATGATGAATTATAGCTAAGCTCGATCATGTCAGCTTTCAAACAAAAAAAATTAACAAAATCGGTACATCCGTTTAAGAGCTACGATTCCATAGACCGACAAACACATGAAATTTTATCACCCCTATTTTTGTGTCGAAGGTTAAAAAGGGAATGTATTCAAAATGGAAACGGGGTAAACTAGCAAACGGCTATAGGAGGTTCTAAGACACCCAGAAAATGCAATTTCTGAGCTTGTATAATGTACCATTTATAATGTATAATTCGAACCCGCATCCTCCGGCTTGAGCGCCAACGCGCTAACTACTGAGGTGGCTCAGGGGTCATTGATATTTTAGGTACACTTCCTGTTATAAGCGCTGTTGTAATAATATTTCCTATTGATGAAATTCGGTATGGTAGTTTCTGCAATCTGGATTAACACATAGGCTACTTTTAATGGCACCAAAATGTACGGTATCCGCGGGATTTCATTAGGAGCGTACGAAGTCGTGGGCAACATCTAGTGATAAATAAAACACGTAAGAAAAATCTAAGCCTTACATTCGTCAGTGCTAGCCTTTTTTTGTGTTTAAACAAAACTTCCAGACTTAAAGAGCTCTTTGCATTGTTTTATGTCGAGAATTTTAAAGGAGACGAAGTGTCGGCCTACCGACTGAAGATTCCACTTGTGTTTTAGACTTTTTTAGTGTTTCGCACCGACTTTTCATTTTAGGTCGGTACACTTTGTGTTGTTTGTTTTCAATATAAATATTTTGGGCTATAAATATATTGGGTAAAACCCAACTACCCCGCAGGGAGGGTAATGATTTTGGCAGTCTATAATAATAATATCTGTGCGCGCTTCACACCACGTCAATCAGGCCCCGTGCAAAATATACGAAGAACTTGTGTTGCAGATGCCAGGCAAAGGGCACTACTAACTAATATTTAATACTTTTATACTATACTACATATATTTAAGATTTTTATTATATTTTACACATATATAATACACATCCGTGACCCAGGAACATAGAAAACTTGTTCCTTGTTGTTGAAAAACCCGCAACCGCCGGCTTGAGTTGGCTCTCAGGCTAACCCCTAAACCACAGAGGTAGTCTGTGAATGTGTATGTCTTTATATTATTATGTCTGTGCCGTCGTAGCGCCCAAACGACCTATCCGATTTTAAATAATGAGGTGTCAATATTCGTAATAATGGCACTAGTAACATAAAATAAGCTACATAATTTGCGTAGTCAAGTTATAATTTTGAACTTTTTATGTAATGTATACCTACTACAAATTATTCTGCGTATGATAATTATGTATAGAACAAAACTCGGTTTAGTTTATGTTTAATTTTATAATTGTTTATATAATATGTGATTTTAACAATTTTTTGACTTTACGTTTATCTACCAAATCATTTAAATATTTTTACTGTGACGTAAAGTATAAGAAATACATACAAGATTTTAAAAAATTAGCATCAAATTAAGAAAAATGAAGTACGTATATAAGATGCAATACGTTATGTGACAATTTGCACACATGATACAATATTTTAATTTAAACAGTTGACGATCACTTGGTCAAAACCGGTCGTGTGATTTAAATATTTATTGTAATGTACAAAACTTTGTATGCTAAAAGTTATGTGACAGTTTAAGATCGCTACTTGTATTTCAGATTTTGTTTAAAAGATTTTTACGTCATCAATATACTTATAATAACGCCCTCACCTATTTTAGTGGTGGTGGCTAGTTTCGTTTGGATCACTCCGGTTATTTTATTGTGCCAAAGTGTATGCGCAGTACACAAGAGCACTCTCTCTTACTTTACCCTCGTGGACCAGTTGGATGGATAACCGACACGACTGGCGAGAGATCAGGCGAATGTCCGACTTTTCACATGCCCATCCGACGGTTGGACCATCTTTTCTTGTCAGACAATCAGGTCATCACCTTGCATTAACTAACCTAACTAAAAGTTTCAAACAGTTGATAATTAAAACCAAAATCTATAAAAGCAGTTCAGTTTTCCTCCATATAAACGTTAACAACTGTGCTAAATTTCATGCTCCTCCGTTCGTATAGTATTCGTTAAACGGAGCACAAAGTTTTTGCTTCACGGTATAATAATTTAATATGATGATGATGATGGTGATGATGATGATGGTGAAAATAATATTCTTTTGTAAACAGTGCTACGGCGCACCGTTCGTAACGCATTGCTTTTACTATAATATTCTTATTTCTTATACTTTATAGGAGACAATCTTGTATATATAATCGATGTCTCGAATGGGCTGCAAGTATTACCATGAAATTTAGTATGTAAGAAGTTTTAGGGGATAAATATCGATCTATCTAGGCCAGATCCCTGAGAAACAGCGCATTTTTAGAAAGATAGATAGATAGAAAGATAGATAAACACTTTATTGCTCACATTATAAAGTACGTACAATCAAATTACTAAAATTACTTAAAATTAAATAAAATAAAAAAATAAAAACCTGAATGTGGGGAAGGGCGGCCTTATCGCTATAAGCGATCTCTTCCAGGTAACCCTGCAGAGGAGAGGTAAATCAAATAGATAAATAGCGGGGTAATAAAAAGTTAATAATAAAATAATAAAAATAAATAATTGTTTAAGTACGTTTTTAGAATCTCTAATTGGTTTGAAAATAAAAATAAGTAATACAACAAAATAATAATATAAAGTTGCATGCATAAATATATTAAATTAAGAAGAGGCTCTCATGTATAAATAAAGTAAAATTAAGTTAAATTAGGCGAGCGACTTCGTTTCGAAGATGACTATGGAGCTTGGATTTGAAAATGGCAAGTGACTTCGAATCTCGGATGTCACGTGGAAGATCATTCCACAAGTGCGTAAGCGTAGCCTTCACAGCAAAAGAATCTGCAAAGGACTTGGCAATTGGCACAAGAAGTTTATTGCTGTACTCGGAGCGTAACGCACGGCTTTGGTCAGCACTTCGAAATTGATAAGAATCCTTTAGAAATGGGGGAGAACGAGGGTCAAATAAGATATTGTATAGGAAGGCTAGTACATGCTCTTGCCGACGAAGCCTGATGGGCAGCCAACCAAGTCGCTGTCGATACTCAGAGACGTGGTTGAACTTGCGCAGCCCATACACAAACCTGATGCAGATGTTTTGTAATCTTTCTAATTTGTTAAGGTATTCCTCATTGAGATCTATCAAACAAACATCTGCATAGTCCAAGGTAGGAAGAAGTAAAGATTGCGTAAGCTCGACTTTTGTCTTAATGGGAAGTAGGTTTTTCTAACGGTTAAGTGACCCCACCGCAGCAAAGAGCTTACGACTTACCCCTGAAATGTGGTGAGACTACCTAAGGGTTGAGTCGAGGTAAATACCCAAGTTTTTAACTACCCCACTACAAGGTAAAGTTACTTTGTCAAAAGTAATACTAGGCAGGGAGTCATAGTTAGGCCGATTTATTTGCTTCGATCCGCCGATGATTATAATTTGCGACTTGTTGGGGTTGACCCTTAAGCCATGGCACTGACTCCAATGGAGGATTGTCGCAAGATGCTTATTAATTGCCGCGAAAGCCGAACTAAGGTCATTAGCAGGAGCGTGGGTGTAAATTTGAAGATCATCTGCATAAAGGTGGAAGAAGCAGGAAAGGAGTGAGGAAATTGAGAGGAAATTGATAAAGATGGAAAAAAAGGAGAGGGGATAAAACAACACCCTGGGGCACACCGGTAGATATATCACAGAACCTAGATACCCGATCATTGGCCCGAATACATTGGCTGCCTCCCAAAAAGATAACTGCGAAACCACTCCAGCACATCATCAGAGAAGTGAAGTGCGCCTAACATTGCAATAAGGATGTCATGGTCTACAGTATTGAAGGCATTACTGAAATAGAGTAAAGCTAAAACAGTAAGTTGCTGATTAGACATGGCCAGGCGCACATCGTCAGAAACCTTGGTTAGAGCTGTAACCGTACTATGCCCGGGACGCAAACCAGATTGGAGAGGACTGAGCAAAACATTGTAATTAATGAAAGTACTTAATTCTTGATAGACAAGGCGCTAAAGGACTTTTGATAGGAATGGGAGTATGGATATAGGTCGGAAATGAGAGGGTAACGTAGGACATTTCACTTTGGGTATAGGGATTACTGCAGCTTTTCGCCAACAACTAGGGAATATACTGGAGCTTAGCGACTAATTGAAAATGTGACAGAGGACAGAGAGTACAATAGGAAGGCTAAGAGTAATCATTCTCCTGCTAATACCATCAACACCCTCAGCGTTTGACTTAATAGCTAAAATAGTTTTCTCAACCTCTGGCATAGAGAAGGCTTTAAAAACGAAAGAAGAAAATGGTAGATCAGATGTCGGAGAAGGTAAAAGGGCAATTATAGACTGTTGTTTAACGGAGGCCGGGATGGACTGGTAGTGTTGAGGTGACGATTGAGGACATCAAGGTCAAGGTTGGGAGAACGGTAGGACTTTGATTTGCCAATACCTAAGGAGTTAAGGAACAACCACACCTTAGCAGGATCACCATTACTAACTGAAGAATGAATGTGGCGACGCTGTGCATCTCTGCATAGTCTGCTACACCTGTTTCTGAGCTCTTTATATATTTCATGATTCAGATCGGTGGGGTTCTTTCTAAATTTAACTTTAGCTAAATTTATTTTGGCCATAATACTTTTAATCTCGTCAGTGAGCCACGGTGCCGGCAGGTGTTTTAACCTAGTAGGTCGCAGAGGAGCGTGTGAACCAAAAATTTGAATTATAAGTGTGTTAAAAACTTCCATCTTCTCGTCCACAGTGGGAGCACTATAAACCGTATCCCAGTTAATAGCACATAGATCGGCCTTAAGCTTATCGGTGTCAATTGTGTTGAAGTTACGCTGCAGAACAATACAGGGTTTGGGCTTAGGAGAGCGAATTCTGTAGGATAGGAAGATTAGGTCATGGTAGGAGAAGGCTTCGAAGCTTTTAGGCTATAAATGTTTTTGTTTTTCGTCGTGCAACAATATATCAATAATTTCAATTTCGACTTTCTTATTTCAGTCCGATTGGCAGTTTGGTATGCGTATGTATAATTTTTGCTTTAATCGGAAATTCGGAATGTGATGGGTTCTAATCTCAGTCAGATAAATATTTTTGCGATTCATTTTATTTTTTTTAATTTATCATAACTCCGAGCAAATCTCGGTTAGGTACCTTTAATAAAAAAAGGCAGTCAAAATGCATAATTAAGAGACTTAAAAGGGCATTGACTTTGTTTGTCACACAATTTAATCACGAGATCATAGACGCAAGTAAAATAACGTGATACTAACATACAAATTTTATTATCCTCGACTTTTGGGCCTTACATTTTGGACATTTAGTAAACATACATTATGCACCTCTAATGTGTTGGCTGAGTGCTTTATTCAGAGAGCGCGTGACCAAACCTTTATATTGCTGATTCATTAAGTACACGTATAAGTGGGGTTGAATTAGTCCTATCATCAGCATCGGCATTTTTACACAATCAGGTCAGCATTAAAATAATAATATGAAACCTACTATAAGGTTCCTATAACACCATTCCTATAAGCCGATAGTGGAGCCCCACTTACTACTTACCTTTTAAAGACCTTCATCCAAATTTCTACCTATTATACAGGCTAGGAGTTCCCTATGAAGGAGAACCAGCCTTTGCCACTGAAACCTGTGGCCAAATTATAATCGATTCCGATTCTGATGTTTGGCACTTATATAGACTAGACCACGGAGAGTAGGCAACTTTTTGTAGCGGCAAAAAGTCGCGGGACACATCCAGTAATTAAATAATGATAAAGGTTTTAAAAATTACCTCTAACAACACTAAATTACATTTCTGTTGTAAAAAGTCAAATTTTAGGTTGAAGTTAAAAATACTACCTAAAATTTTTATACGTAGCCATCAAACTGATGTCAAAGTCCTAAATTTGATTATAAATATTTTAGCGCCCAATATCGAAAATACACAATTTTTTTCCCCAAAGTAATTTTACTAAACGAATCGGTGTTGCTATGAAAAGTTAAGTAAACAATATTTTGAATCCCAGTTTTTAGATAGAATAATCCCAGTTATTGTGTCGCTGATAATTATGATTTTGTGAGGTGTTAACCAAATTTAACGTTTTTGTTAAAAGTGGGATACAATTTCGTAGGTGCATTATTAGATTTAATTTAATGTCGATAACTTACTACGAATTCTCGATTACAATATTATGTCTGATTTTAGAAGAGTATTCTAGTCGAGTTCTGAAAAACAAAAACAACAAGAACAAATATTACCAGTGAAGGTGGCACACGGGCAAAATCTTATGACGCTAAAGTAAGAAGCATATTATGCACCATCATTTTAGCCAATCGCGGCAATCGTATTCGTATGTCAACGTTCGTAACGTAATTAAATCTTGCAATATTTAATTAGCAGGAACTTAACATCATTATATAAAACAGAACATAATAAATAAAATACGATAACGTGAATAATACGTAGGTGTCAATAATTGTTTGCTTAGAGTCAATTCACACATAAACGAGACGATACGCGACGCGTTGCTGCTTTTTTAACATAACGATATAAAATTGAACTTCATCCATTACACAAAAATTTAGACGTTTCAAATGACGTCAGTCATACACTGCACGTCATGAGCTGTGCAGCGCGGTGCAACTTGCAATTTGATCTCTTACAATAACGCAGCGTCACGTTGCGTATCGTTTTATTTCTGTGTGAATTGACCCTTAGTAGGTTGACAACAACACAATTGACAACAAAGTATTCTACGACAGCGCCCATTCAATTGATACTCGATCACGTTACGAATACGATTTGTATTCGCTTGGGCTACTGGTTGTATGTTCATTGATTCGAGTCGAGTTTTTGTAGTAGTGCTCCAATGTTGCTTGCTCAAGTGCATAGGTAAGGCTCGTATGTTATCGCTCGCCAATACAAACAGACACAAGACACGGTAGTATATATTAGCCAAGCTTTAGTACAGGCTATTTGGTATCTCACATTACAAGTGGCTTGAATATGGTAATGAATTTGTAAGGTGGCAGAAGGCATGAGAGTTTATAATTAAAAGTGGTCAGTATAATATAATGTCAGGAGTGTCAGGACACGCTCATATTTAACCCAGCGACAATAACCCTATATGACCCTGGGTCATATTGACCCTCCATATGACCCAGGGTCATATAGACAATTTTGAAGTTACATATTTTATTTTTGCGTCGGTCGTGTGTTTCGAAATTTTGTGTAGATGGAGATATGAATTCCCTCCACTACCTTTATTGGTACAATCAGGGCTATGCCACGTGCGCTGGGAGATACACAATATACAAGCGTCAAGTAAAAACGGGTCATCATAACCAGTCATCATCGCTAGCGAAGAAATTTCGTTTATTTGAGTATTTAGTGTTTTATGTCAATTAACCTTGTTTTTATAGGTTTTTAGTGAAAATGACCAAAAACCTATAAAACCCTGCGTTCAGATAAATGGCCGTCAACATCCATGACAGCCGTTTACCCTGAACTCAGCAAAGACAGTGAAAGTGAATAAGAAGCTAGTTATACGAGTATGGGGCAGATTCAGATGATATCGACCTTGCATCAATATAACACCAATTACAACAATCACATTTGCCCAGACATTTTGGTTCCATACTGCAATAATTGCAACAATTTTGTGGTCTTGAATGATGATTTAGAAGTCTTGATTCGTTTTATTTTCATATTATAAAGCTCAACTGATCTCTTTATTAGTACATACGATTATTGATTCCTATTATTGCTAAGAATACTTCAACAAAAATTTAAAATATAAACATGTTACGTTTTCAAAGTTGATTTTGCATATTGTGTTATTAAAAAAGTTACTAAAAGTTTAATATCTTGAACTCATTTTTATAAAGCTTTTATTTTTATAATGCTTGCTTGTAACCGACTCCTTTGGGCTCGATTTTGTCCTACTTTGAATGATCAGATTTAATTCAAACTTTGCACACCTGTCAAATAATTCGATCTAATTTAATTTTAATAATTAAAATTATTATATATTAAATATAGGCTACCTACTATATTAGTAGGTAGCCTATATTAAAATATAGGCTACCTACTTTTGACGCGAAAGTGATCGCCTGATAATTAGAACAGGAGAGTGAATACACATTCGTCGTCCGCTCGACGAATGTTTACTAACAATGAGGTATGTATAATATTATATTTTTATGAAATATTTGTTCATTTTTTATAAATTGTTTTGATTTATTAGTATTTATGAATAATATTAATTTTATAAACGAAAACTTCAAGTGGGTACTTTTATTTATAGAAATTTAATTTTGTACATCTATAATATTATCTACACGTATGATTGTATACGTTGCTTATAATTACGGTTTTTTCTATTATTTCAACATGGACTTACCGCGGAGAAAAGGAGCAGATTTATCTATGGCTAGAGCAAAGCGTTACTGTCGAAGACGAGGAAGAAACTCGGGCTTAGGAATCAGAAACTGAGGATATTTTTGAAGAAGAAATATAGATACCGGTCTACCAGCAGCGATTCTGACTCATTTCACGAATCTTCTGTGTCAGAAGAAGAAAACATACGGCCAAATAAGAGACATAGAACACGAATTATATGTTCCAGCGAATCTTCTGAGGATGAGGATGAAATGTTTTCACACACAGCACCCAAAATATATGTATCAACCGTAAAACAAACAGATGGCCCATGTGCATTTTGTTTGTGCTAAACTTATATATTATTATCAATGCATATGCTATCAACATATCTAATTCCTTGTCGAAAAAGGAAAAAACCGGTGCAAATGCATCGGTGTGATTTTGTGCTGGATTTAGCCAACCAACTTATGAAGGTTGAGGCAAAAAAGTTTGTTACTTTGAGGCGGGACATCAAGGTCATGCTTCAAGACATTCTCGGTATAACTCCGCCTGTAGATGCTAAAATTTGCTACTTAAGTACATCTAAGACCCGCAGAATGACCAAACACCGCTGCATCAAATGCAAGCTATACATTTGTGGACCTCATAACATGGATATATGCTATGGCTGTGTGGAATAGTTCTTGGTTACTATTTTGATTTTTTTTAATCACGACTCAATTAATGTACGAATAAGTATGATAATAATGTATGAATTTCCTATGATTGATAAATACTTTTTCCAAAAAATGCATTTTACTCGGCGTAGTCGGTTCGACGAATGTTTGGTAACCATGTAACAACGCAAATAGTTTAGTTATCTAGGGTTAAGGTCACATGGTAAATAATAAGTATAATGTGGGCTTTAAATTTTGACCAGAATAATTAAAAGATTCATAATCTAGCTACTGCGACAACCGATAGTGCGTGGCGGTCGCGTGATCTTTAAAGCCGGTACCGGCGTACGGCAGCGGTGTCAACACTCAGCGAGAAATGTTAGAAAATGTAAAGCATGTAATTTTTCTGTAAATTACCACAATGTTTTAGTTATAGGGTAGATCGTTTGATTCGCACTCGCAACTCGCAGTGCAGGTTCGATTCCCAGGTTGTGGCCTGTACCAATTACACTTTTTCAGATCTCAAGAACATTATACGGACGCTCTAACGGTGGTTGGCCCCAGACGTATCGACCAGTCATTCCTCTGGACTAGGCTGACTGTGTGAGAATGCCGTATGTGCTTGGGCAACCATACAACATTTAGAAACCAACTGTCCCAGGCACTACAGTATTTTAAGAGTGGCTACTTCGCTGTATAAATTATCCAATAACGAATGAAAAGTCCTAAGTATTTTATTTTTGTAGTTATGCATACTATCTTTACTTATGTAACATTGTAAAATAATGTTGTTTAAAGGTTAAATATATTATTAGGATCAAAATACAACCTGTATTAAGTGAAATTACAAAAAGTTTTAAATTACAAAAACAAATTGTGCACCTAAGTTCGTAAATTATAACGTAAGAGGATTGCGTAAGTGTAAGTATTTTACAGGCAGACGTTTCCCCACCAAAAGCCACTTGTAAACTCTCAAAAGCCATTTTACTCGTATTAATTATTACACGCGCCTACACCACGCCACGTCGCGTCGCGTCGAATCACATTACGTTGCATTACCCTCGACGGTGTTAACAAATGCTGTGACGCGTTAATCTTTAATTAACTTACTAGCGTTGGTTTGAGCAATCCATAAAACCGTATAAATACTTGACTCGTACAGTCGGGATCACTACAAATACGCGACGTCATAGAATTTACTTGTCAGTACCTAGC
This sequence comes from Phengaris arion, assembly GCA_963565745.1. Classification (NCBI taxonomy): domain Eukaryota; kingdom Metazoa; phylum Arthropoda; class Insecta; order Lepidoptera; family Lycaenidae; genus Phengaris; species Phengaris arion. The sequence continues at coordinate 15,779,886 of OY751449.1, read as the reverse complement.
AAAATATAGCCTCAATATTAAAAAAAAACCAATGTCACTCTTATGGCTAAGACGAACCTCATGATACCTCTCAAGCTCAATGTGACAAGCCGTTTAGGCCCTAGAGCCTGGCGCCAGAGAAATATACATAAATACAATATACCCTCGAAAAACATAACCCTCTTTCTGGCATGACTAATCCCCAATTTCACCAACTGATTATAACGATGTTTAACGCTGAGCTACGGTTTTGGAACTGTCTGTTCCGTTTTAACATTTAATAAGAGAGTGAGAGAGAGAGGGAAAGAGAGAACGAGTCCAGGTTCAGCGTAAACCGCTTAAAGGAGTCTGGTGAAACCAAGGCTTAGTCGAAACGAATCGTGTAATATAATATATCGATGTGAAATACCGATTAAAGTGCAAGAAATAATGTATATTATTACCGTATAATATGAATTTCCACCAACATCCTAGAGTACAATCATAACTGAACATACATTTTTCACCTAATTAAGCGACAGAAACTAAATAAAAAGCATTAATAACCTTCGTAATATTTTATATTCACTTCTTGTATAAAAGTTAAAAATCCATCGCACGCAAACCCACTGGGAGTTAATACAATAAAAGAACAACTTAATACTAACCTTAATATATTTTTACACGCATTTCAATGTGATACTTTTTCCTTAATACACCAAAAAGGGTAACAAAAGGGTTTTCATGCGTTCTAAACTACACAATATTTTATCCTGTGTCACCGAACCCACTGGCCGTATGTAACACTCTGTTAACCAAAGGGGTTTGTACAAAAATGTTTATTTATTTTTAGATCAGCGAACATCAATACAGGCAATGGATTCATTATTTTAATGCTAATACTAGAGTAGTTAACACTGGCGAAGCCGCGTAAGCTATAATTATATCTATTGTAATACAGAACAACGATACATTATTTTTATTGAACTTAGCGCCATCTTTCGGGCGGCATTGATCTATTCCATTTATTTTTCTGTTTTAGTATTGTATTTTAAAAATTAAAATATATTATAGATAAGTAATTTTTATAAGGGAAGCCGATATGATGTCGAGTTGTATACACTATAGTTGTATACGCTACTGGTAAAACGAAAAATACGAGGGCCTCACAGAAAACTGTCGTACAAATATAGACTGCTTTACGTTTCGCCGAGCAAGTGAATGTACAGGTCGCCCAAATGTTTGCGAAAGACTGAGCACGCACTTGTAACTCAGGTGATGCAAATAACTAAAGGCGGTGGTAATCACCTCCCATCACGAGATACGTCTGCTCGTTCGCCGGTCTCTTACAAACAAAAGTATCATGATTTGCATTCGTGAATCATGAATAGGTTTAGGGGACTCGGATAACACGGTTAAATCGCACACTAAAAGTTTAAAGAACATTCGAGTTCCAAACTCGCGTTCCAAATTATCTCCTAACTGCGTCCCATCTGAAAATGATCTTATATTACATCGACGTCCAATATATAGATGTCGCATTCGTAAGCGTCAATACCGATATACAAACGTGGCCATGCTGAGGTATAAACCGTGTGAATTGTACGTAAATAAGTAGTAAAGTGACAGCTATAATGAAGATGCAATTTCCTCTCTAGCGTACAATACATCACAGTCCTCGTTTAGGTGTAGAAAATATTAAGTTTCAATTTCACCAACGCCTGTGAGTGTTAATCATTTGTCGGAATATCATGCCTTCTCTTTCATTATTACGAAGAACGAAATAGATAATATGATATTTAATCAACGATAAACTTTACCTGGCTTAGGTGAAATTAGTACTTATAGTCCTTAGTTAATATTTACTCGACTACAGCGAAGCCATAAGGTGCGTTGGCGCTCAAGTCGGAGGTCGCGGATTTGAATCCCGCCAGGGAACAAAAAGAAGTTCTCCGTATTCCTGGGTCATGGGTGTATATTAAATATGTGTATATATTTTAAAAACTTAAGTACAAGTATAGTATAAAAATATTTAGTATTCGTAACACAATAACTTACCACGGGACCAGATATTTCCGTCCATATTATTATCATTTCACTGTCGATAATAGGTGCGTCGTCCTTTTCATGTTACATCAACGCATAACTGCATCACATACTAAAATGATCTCATAATATTAAATTGTTAAAATCTTAAACTTTCGTTGAAAATCAACTTGGGTAACTCATAAATAGTTTGTAGATTAAAGTTTTAAATCTCGTAGTAAAATTATGTGACTTTGTGTGTTACGCTTTCATGTATTAACTATTCAACTTATTATAGTGAAATTAAGATCTTAGTGATACAAACTATGAGCAGAAAATTATAACATGTAGAAAACAATACTTAAAAGAAAATAACTTTGAATGTAACATTTCTAACTTATTAAATACCCTTACATAACCTCAAAACTTTGCACCCTTTCATTTATAAGTCCAAACTTTTAGCCGAAAACTTTTTAGCAAGTATGTTATTATCAAGATGTGACCGTTCATAAACGTAAAATTTAACAACATTGACTATAAGTTAACCAACTTTGACCCAGGGGAAAAGTTATAATTGGAATTTCCGTGTTAGGACAAAACATTTAACTTGAAAAAATATTTTACGACTTCTGTTGCTCACCGGTTAGCGCGTTGGCGCTCAAGCCGGAGGTCGCGGGTTCAAATCCCGCCAGGGAACGAAAAAGGGTCAATGTGTATTAAATATGTGTACTATATAACAAAAATCATAGTTTAATATAAGTATAGTATAAAAAGTATTAAATATATTTCCGTTGTCTGGTACCGTAACACAAGATCATCGAGAACTGACCAGTATGACGTGGTGTAAGAACGTCCATTGATATTATTATTATCATCACTTAGTATGTATACCGTTAGTTTTCGTGCAATAATTTTAAATGTGTTCACCAAATAAAATTACTTATTGACGAAGCATGATCAGTATTCGATTAATATAATACATGTGACCTGAAATTTAGGCTGTTATTTATAAATGCGCGGTGATATTATAGTGCGGCGCCCGCGTGGCTACCAATGCCGTCACCGGCAGTGCAACACTGGTGAAATTATCAGGAAATGTTAATCAAGTAATTTTTTTGGCAAGCCTAACGTTGGATAAAATGCAACGCAAGATCGTTTAGACGCAACATCACCCTATAGATAATATTTATATATACCTATTTAAATAAATGTAAATTAAATAAATAAAAGTCATTGTAATAAATAATCCAGAAAGTAATAAGAGATTTTATCATTTAGATGTATACAAATAATACAAATTTCGGATTTCTGTGTTATTAAAAACGTAATTATATTTTGTGAAGACTGGACGATTTGGTATTTCGTGTCTTTATTTAAATCTCTTACATAAGTTCATAATCCGCCATTTGAAATATTTAAATCATATTATAAGACTCGAAGCAAATGGACCACCGACGACAGCGACAGCTGGTCGCTGCTACACAAATCTACTACGTCCTACGTGGCGCAAGCTCGCGGCAGCGTTGTGTAGCTGATCGCTGCAACCTGAAACAAGAAAATATTGTAGCGGTTTCGCGCGACAGCAACAGACAGTCGCCCGTATGCGACCCTCAGAGCTATTGTAATACTGAAAGAAACGTAATAATGCCTTATTTGAAAAATTGGGAAATTGTGGAGATTTATTAAGTTTTATATTAAAGATGTGAATTTGTTTGACATCGTTGGCAATTTCACATTTATTGTTTTATAAGTTCAAGAAGTCGCCTTCAAATCTGTCTTTTAACATACGGAAATTTTCATAGCAAGAATTTCATCACGAAATAAGTAAAATCAGAAATCAATTGTGCTCCTAAGGGATTTATCCACATGTCCATGTTACGACGTCGTCAATATGAAACGGCGAGGTGTCGCCGCGTCGCGGCACGGTGCGTTGCCGCGTCGAGATTTTTCGCGGCACGACAAACACAGATTAAAGAAATATGACTGGATAGACACTACATAGTGAACTGTCGATTAGATTGCACTACTACAAGCATACGGCGTGTAGAATTCTCCTATTGCATACACGGCAATAGTGTCAAAAATCCGGTTAAGATTATGTCCCCTCTGAGGAACTGCAAAATTTTCAAATTTCGTATTTGAGCTTCCATGTCATATGAGATTGAGAATTGTGATGTGTTGTTGGTTGTCATGACGACAAATAACAAATTTTTTATTATATTTTAAACTTTATAATATAAGAATACTAAATACAAATAATATCAAACAAAAAATGTGGTTTTATGTATTGTGCTGCGTGTATGAAAAATAATAGAATTAATAAAAATATCTCGTATTTTATCTATCCTAAGGATAATAATAGGTAGGTCAATATTTAATTTTCTAGATGTCTTGCTTTATTATAGCGTCCATGACCTAGTGAATAGTCCTTCTGCCCTTCCTGCCCCTCTGTGACAACCCTGACAAAATTTGGAACGTTCTATGAAAGGTGTTCCTCTGTAAGTAAGTATATATTTTTACTCTGTGACAGCAACGTCGCCGCAGAACTGTCCAAAATGTATGTAGGAATTACAAATGCCACGGCAATCCGGCGTAGAAACGTGTGTTTTTACGGTGCCGTGAATTTGTTATGTCAACGTACCGTGCCGCAACAGCGCACCGTTTTACCAACATATAAATAATGTACACTAACAAAACTTAGCCGTGTCCTTTAAATTTTACATAATTATGATTGAGCGTGGCCGGGCCCAGCGCTATAAGGGCTGGTACGTCTACAAAGAAGGCGTTGACAGTGCGCAAGCGTCGCGGCACAACTAACTGAAACTCGTTAGTCATTCAAAGCATTGACAAGTCTTGAAGGCACGTGGCGTGACACTACATACTTCTGCGATTTGAGGTTTCGTTAGCGGCCTTGTAAATGACGCATATGTGTGCGTGCGCCGTTTCGGGCGGTCTAGTATGAATATGGTACTGTACATTATTTATATTGTGGTTTTAGGTTGACGACGTCGTGCCGTGTACATGTGGACACTTGGACAGGCCGTAATTCGTAACTTATTGATTAGAAAGCGGGTTTTTCTAAATTAAAATTCTAAAATTCTCCACAACTCTCAGTTGTGAATCGTACAGTAAACAACTTTGTGTAACCGATTGGTTTCAACAAAACCAAATCCGAGCTTTCCTAGTCCAGACTAAAAGTTGGGAATTTTAGAATTTCCGTTTGATTCTTTTGTGAAATGGGCCAGGAAATGAGCACACGGATCTTCTGATGTAAAGCGATTACCACCGCGACACTCATAACACCAGAGGAGTCACAAGTGTGTTCCCAGTCCATAGCATCACCCAACCCCTTGGGCCTCGGTAACCTCATCGACGAAACACATCGCAAGCGTTTTTTCTCGCCAGTTTTATGTGAGGCTATATTTATCTGGTCAAGCCAGTCCATTCGTGCCAATGCGCTCACTCACGTTTAAACGTATGCTCGTTTTTTCAGTTTAAATCCTACTACTATTATAAACGTGAAAGTTTGTGAGGATGGATAGACGAATGTTTGTTACTCTTTCACGCAAAAACTACTAAATGCATTTCTATAAAATTTTGTATGGTAGTAGTTTAAGCTCTGGAACACAATGGCTACTTTTTATTCAGAAAGGGTTACCGTGGGATACAGTTTTTATGCGGGCGGAGCCGCGTGCAAAAGCTAGTGTAAAATAGCCACGTGCATTCGGATAAAGATAATTAGATTTCACCCGGAATAGATTTTAGATTTTAATTAAATCATCCTCATGGTTCTGGAACGCCGGGGATTTTCCTTCGGGAATTCTAGAAAGATTATTCTTTATAGTGGCTAATAAAGGGCGCCAGATTAAATTTGACTTACAAATATTTTGGCTGGAATGTAGTTTAGTCACAGGGTAAAAATATGGAGGCTTATGTTTAGTCGATATTGACCCTTTAAGGGGTTGTAATCATTTCCAATATTTCCATCAACGAAACCCATATTCCAAAATCAATATTTTACAAGATTTTGGACTTCTAAGTTTTTTTTCTACTAGTTAATTGACGATTTTAATGTTTTTTCTCCATTTTTGAAATATTTGTGTTCTGTTCTGTTTCTGTTCCTCTTAAATTTGTGGTTTCTTGTAGTGTCACGACTCACGATACCTATAAAAATAGGGCATTAATTTCAATTTTCGGAAAAATACATATACATAGTACGTACAACTAAAATATCAGTCAATAAATATGATTTAAGCTTAAAAATTAGCTCATCTAAATGGGTTTTTCGTATCATTTCGCCAAAAATTACTGCTTGTTACGTACTATTAACTATAACGTACGCTATAATAATTGGAATTAAAAAAGTTATTTCTCTCACATGAACATCGAAATATGTCTTTTTCATGGGCCCTTAAAATAATTCAACAAAATACCTAAGCAACTTAGGCATCAAAGGTAACAGATACTAAGAATATTATGTAAATGTGGGATCCTTCTGTAATTTATGATCAGATATTTTCATGCAAATAAGTAATAACCTTATCGGTTCGGCATACTTCTGAAGTTCAGGAATAAATATGATATCGAATTTGCTCAATTGCAAATCTTTATCGGATACAGGTAAATTCTGTCAATTTAAAGTTTTGATGGAATAGAACAGGTAAACGGACATCGGATTGCTTGAAGGTATAATAATAATAATATATTTAATACATCAGCCCGTGGACTCTGACCAGAAAATCACAAGAGGATATAATAGCTTACCAGTTACTTACTTACGCTTACCAGAAGACCAATTCTCGTAACTATTTGTGATCATAATCTTGTTTCGGTTCGCGCGATGTCGCATTAACACACGCGTCTATCGCGCGTGAGCGAGTAAGAATGCGCGCGGACCGAAACAGGATTAGGATCAATTCACACCGAAACGAAACAATACGCGACATGGCGCTGCATTTTTAAGATAGCTATTTAAAATTGAACTTTATTCGTTACACAAGAACACAGTCACAGTAGACGTATACAGTACTACATCTCCATACTAGACCGCCCGAATCAGCGCATGCACACATACTAATGCTCGCAGCTATACACCACAGCGATAAAACTGCACAGTTCGGTCACAGTAAACGTATACAGTACTACAACTTCATGCTAGACCGCCCGAATCGGCGCACGCAAACATACTAATGCCCGCTACACACCACAGCGATAAAACTGCACAGTTCGGTCACAGTAGACGTATACAGTACTACATCTCCATACTAGACCGCCCGAATTGGCGCACACATACTAATTCTCGCTATACACCACAGCGATAAAACTGCACAGTTCGGTCACAGTAGTCGTATACAGTACTACAACTTCATACTAGACCGCCCGAATCGGCTCACGCACACATACTAATGCCCGCTACACACCACAGCGATAAAACTGCACAGTTCGGTCACAGTAGACGTATACAGTACTACATCTTCATACTAGACGGCCGAAACGGCGCTCGCACACATACTAAATTTGTCTACTGTGATTGAACTGTGCAGTTTCATCGTTGTGGTCTGTAGCGGGCAGTAAATATGTATTTACTTCGTAAGCTTAGGGTTATTACTATGCGCTAGAGATGGCATTCGTCGATTATTGAAAAACGAATCTCAGGTAATTATTTAGGTAATTATTTTCTGTCTTACTGTCTGTGTTACTGTCAATATTTGTGTTGTAAATATTTTAGTTATAATCTAAAACCTAGTACTCGTGTTTACCATTACTAAATTTGAAATTCACAATAACTGTTCTAAATATATAATCAAAGATTTCGTACAATCAGCTAACTCATAATTAGGGACGCCTACGGGAATCTTGTTTTGGAACTATTTGTGTTTTATTATTAAAATCATCATCACATTGAGAAGCGTGTAAAAATTCCCTCCGTTTTTTTCCTGGTCTAAAAATAAGCTATTCCACTTTGACATGTGTCAATAGCAGCCCCGTGCATGCGAAAGTCAATATTTACAGATGCATGGAAGCGTTAACTATGTGTTTAGAATTTTCAGGATATTGTTGTTTTTACTAATGGTATCGTTAAATTAACGGGATTTTTATTTAAAAAAACGGGTCATTTTGCAAGAATACGCGGGGGGTTACTACAGCTATAATACATTCTACATATTTTTAAATATATTCTAAAATGTTCCTATCGATTTGATAGTCAACTAGTATTTTTATTTCCTGGATAATATAATATCTCTTTATGCAAAGAAAAAAATATTAAAATTTAAACGATAAATGTTTGCGTCAAAACGACAGCCACCATTATCGTGACGTCATAAGAACAGAAATAAACAAATGTCAAATGTGCGTGTGTAGTGCATGAACATTACATTAAACATTCGCTGTTGTTTATTCGATTTGATTGTGTTCTTATGACGTCACTTACAAGAAAAGTATGGCGGCTGTCGTTTTCGGTCCCATGACATACATATAATAATGAAACTACAGTTTTATTTTCGAAATTATAAATAAATCGCATATTTATATAAGAAAATGGTTTTGTATTGGTATTTCTTATGATAGAAACTATATAAATAACAAATTTGATTTGATTTTGATAGATGAAACTAGCCTATCCTCCTCATTTTAAGGAGAGAGTAGGGACCAACGCCAACTAGTATTTTTTGGGATATTTTGTGATTATACTCGCCGAAGGCTAGAGTGGTCGAGTATTATTAGCCAAATCCATGCGACATGTAACCCGAAACTCAGTAATCCAAAAGTTAGTGGTCGGTGATGATGATGATTCCGCAATTTTACGTCTATTTTCTGATGTGTATGTGACGACCGTTGTGGCTCAGTGGTTGAGTGCGTTGATGCTCAAGCCGCAGATGGCAGGTTTGAATCCTGCCAAAGGAACATAGTTACAAGTTTTCTATGTTACTGGGTCATGGATGTGAATAAAATAATATGCGTGAATCAATAAAAACCTTAAATATGTGTATAGTATAAAAGTATTTAAATATATTTCCTTTGTCTGGTAACCGTAACACAAGTTATTTAAGAACTTAGCACGAGACCAGATTGACGTTGTGTGAAAGCGACCATAGATATTAATATATCTTGTGCTTTCCTTTAAGCCAGACCCAAAATGCGAAAAGAAAATAAACTTCAGTACACAGAAAGTAGTAAAACCATTAAGTTTAAAATAAAGCTTGTCGCCAAAAAACCTGACATGAAATATAAACGAAAAGTCCATTAAAATTCTGTCACAGCTTAAATATACTCTATCTCGGACTTGAAATTATTTTCATGGATAAACAGCTACATATTTGCATCTTTTTAGTGTTGCCAACTTAGTATTTAAGATAAAATTTGGATTCTTTACACATGTTTTGGTGTACAAAAGTTTGAAAAAAAAATCACTAAAATTTGGACGTTTTCTTCTATTTATGTCTTGAATTTTGGAAAATTTTACAACTTTTGGTTGATGAAAAGGCAAAATTTTTAGGGGTTACAAAACAAACTTGGCAACACTGCTTGTTAGTAGTTACTGGGTCAGACGAATACTAAACGATTTTTTCACTGAAATAAAAGATACACAGATCCTCTATCTTGCTGTTGTAATTTTATTAAAATTTTATTCATAACGAGTTTTAGCATTTATACCTTTAGGGGTTTAAACTAAAAGTTTCCCATTTGTCGCTTCTACGAATCTTGAATCCAGACATTGGTGTAAAAATTATTATCAGTCGAAGTTTCTGGGAAATAATATTATTTAGTAACATTGAGTTTTAAATTGTTTATTAATATTTACCTATTTACATAGTCGAAATAAATGATTACCGTTTGTTAGCGAGTGAGGTGGACTATACAATAATAAAGCTAAAATGAGGAACTACGATAACTTTTTACTACAAATTAAAGATGCAGCGGCAACTGTATTGCGGGATATGCACAAAACGAATACGGGTCAATAAGTCCGTGACTTTTGGAATAAAACACAGATTTTTTGATAAATAAATCATTTTATTTTTCAACGTAGTCCCCTTTGAGCTCTATAAACTTTGTCCAACGCTTCTCCAATTTTTTTATCCCTTCCAAAAAATATGATTTGTCGAGGTCCTCAAAATAGGCCTTTGTTTGCGAGATGACTTCATCATTGGAGTCAAATCTTTTTCCACCGAGCCATTTTTTCAGGTTTGGGAACAAGAAGTAGTCACTCGGAGCCAAATCTGGAGAATAGGGTGGATGTGGGAGCAATTCATAGCCCAATTCATGGATTTTGCCATGGCAACTGCACATGTGTGCACCCTTGCATTGTCTTGGTGAAAAAGAACTTTTTTCTTGGCCAAATGAGGTCGGTTTTTTTTCAAATCCTCATTGAAGCGGTCCAATAAGTTGGCATAATATTCCCCATTAATTGTTCTTCCCTTTTGAAGATAGTCAATGTGGATTATCCCACGTGCATCCCAAAAAACAGTCGCCATAACTTTATTGGCTGACAAACCCACCTTGGCCTTCTTTGGCGCTGATTCACCCTTAGAAACCCACTGTTTTGACTGTTGTTTGGTCTCTGGTGTGTTGTGATGGATCCATGTTTCGTCCACGGTTACAAAACGGCGCAAAAACTCCTCCATATTGTGATTAAACAACGCCAAACCTTCCTGTGAAGTTGTTACACGATTGCGTTTGTGGTCGACTGTGAGCAAACGCGGCACCCATTTTGCGGAAAGCTTTCTCATGCCCAAGTGATCATTCAAAATTGAAACCACTGAGCCATGCGAGATGCCTATGGCTTCCACAATCTCTTGCACTTTCAATCTTCGGTCGGCCAACACCATATCGTGAATTTTTTCGATTGTTTCGGGTGTAGAGACCTCAACTGGGCGTCCAGGACGTTCGGCATCTTCAGAGCTTGTACGGCCACAACGAAATTCAGTAAGCCACTTTTTTACCATTGAAATCGATGGTGCAGAGTCCCCATAGTATTTATCAAGCTTAGCCTTGGTCTCGGTAATGGTTTTTTTTCGCAAAAAATAATGCTTAATAAGCACACGAAATTCACTTTTTTCCATTGTTTCCTTAAGTTACTGGATAGTCTGATAAAGATAGCTGTAAAACACAAACTAACTGACGCAGCAAGTTCAAATTTTGATAGGAGTCAACTGACAGATGCCTGTTAACAGGAGTAGTGTTGCTTTTTCAGTTAGGAGGTTAGAAATTCAAAAAGTCACGGACTTATTGACCCGCCTTAGTATATAAAAACCATGTTATTATCAAAAGTATGACATCAGAAAATACATTTAAATTCAAAATATAAAAGTTATAAAAACTTAAGTCTATCCAGCCAGTCGCCAACATACCCGCCCCCAGTGGAACACGAATTGTCGGTAGCAGCTGGCTGGAGTTTTATCAAAATTGTCCGGAGTCCGCGGCGAGCACCACGTCCCCCACCTAAAGGTCTTGAAGTGGTTGGTCGCCCTCTCCGGTCGACCCCGGTCCTCTTCTGCGCAGCGTTGGTCTCTCCTGAAGCCATCGGGCCCAGAAAGTGTTTTGCCAGTCGAGTAAAACAAATTATATTATACATTACAGTACTTCACGCCAGCATAGGGAGCCATCTCCAATGAGATGAGTTGGCGAGGTCTACTGTCTCTCCCAACCAGTGGACGAGGACGGATTTGAAATTTAGATTAACACTCCAAATACACTTTAAAACTGTAGCAGTGTCGATTCTGACTATAGTCTTAAAGCGATGTTCATTTGCAATAGTATGCGAAAGACTGGAGACGCTGTAAACGCTGCTCGTAGTTCCGATCGATTGCTGATGTCGACGTCGCCTAAGATGGTCTGTGTGGGTGGCGATTGGTTGACTGTGGCTTGTAAGAGGGCCTCGTTGGCGGAGACAGCCGACTGTACGGGCGTGGATACTATCCAAGGTAAAGTCGGTGCGCAACCTGGCATGTTACTTACCGGTGCCATGTTTTCTATTGTTCCCACGACACGTTACGTTGGCGGCGACTTTGACAAGTAATAAGTGAATTACGAGACTTATTTTTGAGTTCACGCTCTCTCTGCAGCAAGATCTCGGATAGAACGTAGGTCTGTTGCAGAGCGTCGGGCACGGCCCTGGAATTCTCTTGATAGCGGGCTATCGCTATATCGGGCTAGTAGTCTTTCATTAATCGTCACGGTGTCGCTTATGTCATTACCTATGGTCTGTGCAGGTAGTGACAGGTTAACGGTGGCATGTGGTAATGGAGCCTCGTAGGTGGGAGCAACTGACTGCACGGGTGGGCCTTGGAAATTATCGAAGGTCGCAGCCGGAGCACCACCTGGCCTGTTACCTGCCGGTACCATGTTTGCCAGTACCCACGACGTGGTATGTTGACGATGACGTAGACTATCAATATGGGAATTACGAGACTTATCTTTGGCCTCCAATGCAGTGACGGTGGCAAGTTTTGCTCGTAGCTCCAGTTACTCAAGTTTAGACTCACTCTCGATAGAGACCGACCGACAGCACAAGATGATGAATGTTCGCGGGGCTGAATCCGTTCCGTCTCTGCTGCAGTTGCCGTTGCATAAAATATGGCCTTACCTTTTGATCGTGTGGACATCGTGAAAACTAAACTAAATGCAAGTAATATTTATATACACGAACGAAAATGTAATAATCAAAAGCACTTAAATGAAATGGTAAAATGGTGGTCAATATGATTCTATGCTACGGCGAAAAAGTACTAAAGTTGTGATTCTAAAATAAGGCGACGAAGGACCAAAATATTAGCGAGTGGGAGTGGACTGTATTTATATGAAGCCAAGATAAAATAATTATACACTACTAAACACTAAACTACGAAATTAAAGATGTTCTGCAGCGGCAACTGTGTTGCGAGATATGCACAAAACGATTATATCAAAAACATGTCACTGTATCAAAAGTATGACAGTAAAAAATACATATAAATTCATAATATAAAAGGTATAAAAACTGAAGTCTATCCAGCCAGTCACCAACACCGTTATTATTTGCTATTTTTTCATCCTATCAATATTGAATTATGTCCATAACAAAAAATGTCTTACAGAAATTTGATGCAATGAAGTAATTTAAGTTGAAATGTGTAATTAATTGTACAGCTCTTATTGCTAGTCTTTTTTTTACAATCATTTAAAAGCATTTTTTTAAAACGATTTTCCAATTAAAATCTGCAATCATTTACAGTCTGACATTTTTTTTAATCATAAAAACCTACATTTTTTTAATAATATTCGCATAAGCCCCATAAGTTACCATTAACCGTGTAATTCGGCCCGTTTATTCGGCCCACTTATGCGATGTTGACGTTATATAAAACCCAATCTGTTCCGCCAGGTTACTTCATTATCATTCATCATTCTGCAGCGACATTATCTGCAGAGGAATTCTTCATTTAAATGAATTTTTGTTTTAATTTTTAGTAACATTTTTATGTTAAGTGTTAAGAAGTTATTTCTAAGGCAAGATTCTTTTGCTTTGAATAATAGTAATAATTGTTCTGGGCCTTTTGATGTATGTCTATAGGCATCACATTGACGGGATTTCCTCTATTTAATTCGTCATTATCTGCAAATATTTTTTTGTGAAGTTTTAGTTACATTTTTCAAGATGAACAGTTTTAGGTTAGCTACTTTTGCTTTGATATTAGTTATTGTTCTGGACCTTTGAATGATTGTCCTAAGGCATTATTGACCAAGAGGATCTGTTTCGTCTAGTAAATTCATTATTATTCATCATTCTGCAGCGACATTATATTTTGCATATTATACGGATGATTAATAAAAAAGTCATATTTTCCTTATTAAAGGACAATGGGTAAAGTTGATGAAGAACATTTTGTCGCCATGGACTACAACATTTCGGTAAAAATGAAATTTGGCTTTTGTGATTTTTTCATTTGTTCGAAACGGCTATGACAGGGTTTAATCTAAAAAAATTAGCTGCTGAATTGAAAAGGTAGTAACAATATTAAATGCGTCCAATATGCGAGGATCAGGTTTAGTAGGAATATTGTATGTAGACGCCTCTGTGGTCCAGTGGCTTAGAGCTTGCCTCTCGTCTACAGAGGTCGAGGGTTCGATCCCCGCGTCGCAACAACAAAAAATGTTGTGGTCTAGTACGGTTAAGACAATGGAGGCTGATCACCTGATTATCGGACAAGAAAGATGATCCAAGTGTTGGATGGGCTGGTATATTAAAAGTCGGTCCTGCGCCTGCGCCAGTCGTGTTGGTTATCCGTCCCTCTGTGTAATAAGAGTAAAGGAAGAGAGAGTGCTCTTGTGTACTGCTCACACACTTGGGCACTATAAAATAATTCATTCGTAGTCGGACTGGTTTTAACGAAACCAGCCTCCGCCACCGTAATCGGTGTGGGAGATTTTATTACGTAAGTATTTAATATTATTTACTCAGGGTTCAGCCATTGCGATGAGCATTTTCGATTATCGTACAAGATCCACTTTCGATTCACATTCGATTTAAAATCCCTTAATTATTGTGCCGGTTGGTAACGCAGCAGTCGACGCGCTTTGTCGGTTTGCTGCACTTAATTCATGAGGTATCCACTTTTCAAGCCTTTTCACCTTCCCAATTTCCTTCAAGTGGATTAAAACAGTTTTGTCACTTATACCACAGCCTGCAGCTAACTCGGACGTGGTTTGCAATGGAGCCGCTTCCACAATAGCCTTCAATTTTTCATTATCAACTTTGGTCTCCAGCCGTCCACGGGGCTTGTTCTGCAGGTCGAAATTTCCAGAACGAAAACGTTGAAACCAAAAACGCACTGTGTTTTCTTTTGCGACACCGCCGACATTTTTTGTCGGTTGTGTTACTGCAGCACTGGTGCCACGGTGGAATTCGTACTCGAAAATAATACGATATTTCAAGTTTTCAATTTTGTAAACAGAGTGACGCAAAGAAAAAACCAAAAGAGGACGAAACAAATGAATTACGGTTTTCGAAACACAAATGCATGAGTAAAATGCGGTATAAATTTGAAGTTGGGATTCCTAACCAAAGAAGATATATTTGAGATCAAAGTGGCCAGTACGACAAAACGTCAATTTCATATGTAAGGACCTAATATAATCAGAATGTCGACAACGGCTACAAGTATTACCATGAAATTTAGTATGCAGGTAGTTTTGGAGGAGAAACAACAATCTAGTTAGGTCTTATCCCTTAGAAACTGCGCATTTTTAAGCAATATGTTTTTTTTATTTCGTCGTGCAACAATATATCAATTATTTCGACTCTCTTAATCTGATCGGCAGCTTGGTATGTACGTATAATTTTTGCATTTTTTTTTTAATTCGGAATATGGTGAAATTATTATAAATATTCGAATCCCGGTAAGATAAATATTTTTGTCATTCTAATTATTCTTTTTCTATTATTATTATTTTAATTTTTATTATTTTATCGTCCTACTAAAACACTGAGCATAGCTCGGTCTCCCATGTACTTATACTAAAAATAGGAACATTATACAATAACATGTCACTAAAAAGTTACTTACATCTTTCTTACAATGGAAAATATTCAAAATCTGTCAAATTATTCTAATTTAGTGGACATACAAAGTAATCCAAAAAAAAAGACTGAACGTCTACGTAATTGACTTGCAACAAAGGAAAATGTAACAATCGTTTTCATGTCTATTTTGCTCTTGTACCTTACAGAGTATATTTGCATATATTGGCAGAGAGCTTTCAATATTTTAGAGTGAAGTTCAGATTCAGATTTTATCCTTTACGATACGACAATAAATTTCTAGGAAGCAAATTAATAGCCGTGACTGGCTTTTATATTAATAATATATATTTTTTTTATGTTACCTTTTATGTTGATGGCAAAATATGTTAGTGTTACATATGAAATTCGCGTTTTGTCGTACTGGCCACTGGATCCATTGCAAACCACGTCCGAGTTAGCTGCAGGCTGCGGTATTAGTGATAAAACTGTTTTAATCCACTTGAAGCAAATTGGGAAGGTGAAAAAACTTGAAAGGTGGGTACCTCATGAATTGAGTGCAGCAAACCGACAAAGCGCGTCGACTGTTGCGTTAAATTACTCAACCGGCACAATAATGAAGGGATTTTAAATCGAATCATTACCTGTGATGAAAAGTGGATCCTGTACGATAATTGGTAACACTCATCGCAATGGCTGAACCCTGGCGAACCAGCCAAAGCCTGCCCCAATCAAAAATTGACTCAAAAAAGTTACTTGTGAGCGTTTGGTGGACTAGTTCCGATATCGTTCATTACAGCTTTTTAGATCAGGCCAGACGATTACGGCAGATGTCTTTTGCCACCAACTGCAAATCATGATGGAAAAGCTAGCTGCTAAACAACCGAGGTTGGTCATTCGCTCTAGGCCACTGCTGCTTCAGGACAGCGCTAGACCACACACCGCACAATAGACGGCTATCAAATTAGAGGAGCTTCAATTGGAATGTCTAAGATATCCACAATACTGCCCAGTATGGTGTAACTTGCCTCCAACAGATTACCATTTTTTTCGAAATTTGGATAACTTATTGCAAGGGAAAAAATTCAACTCCGATGGGGCAGTCCAAAGCGCCTTCAAAGATTTTATTGGTTCCTGTCCAAATTGTTATTTTAGTATAGGAATCAATGAACTACCTATGAGAAGGCAAAAGTGCATAGATAGCAATGGTGTATACTTTGATTAAATAAATATATTATGCTTAAAAGAAATCGACTTTATGTTCCTCCCTTTACAAAACGCCAATTTCATATGTGATGACGTAATATAATAAAAGATGTTGCCCGCGACTTCGTGCGTGGAAAAGGAAATACCTACCGCAGAAACCGTATATTTTTCCGCGATAAAAAGTAGCCTACGTCCTTTCTCTTGCGACCAATAATGCTTAATTTCACTAAAATCGATCAAGTAGTTTCCTCTACACAATATAAGTGTAAATAGTCACTATTCAACAGAAAATATACTTAGAATCATAGAATTTAAGTAAAGACATTTATATCTAAAATTTAAATTTTCAAAAATATTATCTACCGCTTAAAATTAAAATATTCTTATAAATATCAGTTTAGGTTAGCTAATATACGGGGGGCAGACCTTTCACCCGACTACAGCGATTCCAAAAGGAAGGGTAATATTGGCAGTTTCTGTGTCCAAAATGCATGTATGTATGTTTGTTCCGTCGTAATGTCTTAACTACTGATCCGATTTTAATTAATGATAAGAATTGATTTGTAATAATGGCCCGAGTAACATAGGCTATATAGTGGGATTATAGTTTTAAACTATTTAATTTTGTTATTATATTATGGCACTAACAATTTCTGCCTATAGACCATCTTGCTCCACCTAAAAATAATAATAACAGCACAGAGTAAATAATATTAAATACTTACGTAATAAAATCTCCCACACCGATTACGGTGGAGGTGGCTGGTTTCGTTAAAACCAGTCCGGCTACGAATGAATTATTTTATAGTGCCCAAGTGTGTGAGCAGTACACAAGAGCACTCTCTCTTCCTTTACTCTCATTACACAGAGGGACAGATAACTAACACGACTGGCGAGAGATCAGGCGCAGGACCGACTTTTAATATGCCCATCCAACGCTTGGATCATCTTTCTTGTCACACAATCAGGTGATCAGCCTCCATTATCTTAACCGGACTAGACCACAACATTTTTTGTTGTTGCGACGCGAGGATCGAACCCTCGACCTCCGTAGACGAGAGGCAAGCTCTAAGCCACTGGACCACAGAGGCGTCTACATACAATATTCCTACTAAACCTGATCCTCGCATATTGGACGCATTTAATATTGTTACTACCTTTTCAATTCATCAGCTACATTTTTTAGACTAAACCCTGTCATAGCCGTTTCGAACAAATGAAAAAATCACAAAAGCCAAATTTCATTTTCACCGAAACGTTGTAGTCCATGGCGACAAAATGTTCTTCGTCAACTTTACCCATTGTCCTTTAATAAGGAAAATATGACTTTTTTATTTACCATACGTATAATATGCAAAATTCAAGATTTTTGAAGCACCTAATGATGCTTTAGTGAGAGCACTTGAGTTATTTAATGTTGATTTTTGAAAGGTAAGCATAATAATATTTATATAAAATAAAAGTGATAATAGATAATAATATTAGGTTCTTACATAATTATGAAATTGGCGGTTTGTCGTACTGGCCACTTTGATCTCAAATATATCTTCTTTGGTTAGGAATTCTAATTTCAAATTTGTACCGCTATTTACTCATGCATTTGTGTTTCGAAAACCGTAATTCATTTGTTTTTTCCTCTTTTGGTTTTTTCTTTGCGTCAATCTGTTTACAAAATGGAAAACTTGAAATATCGTATTATTTTCGAGTACGAGTTCCACCGTGGCACCAGTGCTGCAGAAACGGGTCGAAGGATTAATGCCGTGTATGGCGGCGATGTCGCAAAAGAAAACACAGTGCGTTTTTGGTTCCAACATTTTCGTTCTGGAAACTTCGACCTGCAGAACAAGCCCCGTGGACGCCCGGAGACCACAGTTGATAATGAAGAATTGAAGGTTATTGCGGAAGCGGATCCATCGTAAACCACGTCCGAGTTAGCTGCAGGCTGCGGTGTTAGTGTAATATTATTTATTGATAGTGATATCCTTCATTGCTAATATGATAATGCAGAACTTATGATAAAAATTATACAAACATAATATAGTGATAATAAGAATTTGATAGGTATGTACTTACATTACATATTTGACGATAAAACTCAAAAGCTTATGAAAAAGAAATGCCTTACTATTCTTAGACTTTTGAAACACAATTTAAGTAGTTGCTATGATTTTAACGTGAGCATGGCTCCAGCATTTTTTTTTTTTGATCTTACAGTAATAACTTTTTGATACTTACCTAAATCTATTTAAATTCGTCTATCGGCTTACTGCAATCCCCGACGAAATAGACGATTAAGATGGGGATATTAGAGATAAGTGCATATTCAGCAAATCCATATTCGGTGGTGTTTTCACATAAGATGGACCAGCACGTCTAAAAACTTTCACTTTCATGTTACGTTTCATTTTTTTTTTAATTGTTTCATCCTTACGAATATTATAAATGTGAAAGCGTGGATGTTTGTTACTCTTTCACGCAAAAACTACTGAACGGATTTCGATGAAATTCGGTATGGTAGTAGTTTAGACTCTGGATTAAAACATAGGCTACTTTTTATCCCGAAAAAGTAGTGTTCCCGAGGGATACTGTATTTACGCGGGCGGAGCCGCGGGACACACCTAGTATATTATAAAAAAGCAAAGCTGATTGACTGAGGTATCAACGTACAGGCCAAACTCATAAGGCTACAAATTTGAAATTTTGCACACGTATTTCTCATATTATGACGTAAGCATAATTTCGTCCCTTTTACAAACAAAACATTGAAAACACTTTTTTTTAGTTTGTACAATTAGGACATTCTTACTACGCCAACTGACGATTAGCTTCATGTTGCGCTTCATGTTGCAAAGAAAATCGTTCAGACCTGATGCGTTGACCCCCGGAAAACTCTTAAAGTCCCCAGTCGATGTGACGAGACCCATTGGGGTTAGACCGGTGATATTTATGGCCCTAGGGACTTGTCAGCGCTTCGCATTCCTATCGCACTGATAGTCATTTAAGTGTCGTAATAACGACCTCTGTGGCTCAGTGGTAAGCGCGATCGTAGTAAGAAGTATCAACACGGTGCGAACTGACCATTAGATTTCTCGTATGCGTATCGTTTGTGGATTTAGGGTCAGCTCACACCAAAACGCAACGCTACACGACATGGCGCGCGAAATAGCGAATCAATTCGTGTCGCTTTGCGATGCTTCGCTTAGTAAATCACTCATCATCATCATCACAGACCACCAACGTCCTCACTGCTGTGAGCTTCTTAATCTATCATGCTAGCTCACACGGGTTGGCCCAGTCTACTGCGTAGCAAATATTATTATACCTACCCATCCTAAATCGAAAATATTTCTGCAATGACAGTAGGTATGTATATGTATGTATTTTGTTGTTTGAAATTCAACTAATCTCCGAAAGGACAACAAACACAATTATTACATCCATATTCCTATCTGAAAAGACAGGAATATTATGTATGTAATTTTGTTTTTTTTAAGGCTCCGTACCCAAAGGGAAAACCGGGTCCCTATTAATGAATTTACTGAGACTACTATCTGTCTGTTTGTTCCTCCGTCTGTCGCCAATTTTCACCGATGATGTATTTCTGTTGCCGCTATAACAAGTACTTAAAATAGAATAAAATAAATATTTAAGGGGGGTTCCAATACAACGAACGTAAATTTTTTGCTATTTGTACGGAACCCTTAGTGCGCGAGTCCAACTCGAAGTTGGCCTTTTTAGGGTTCCGTAGTTCACGTCTTGGAATTCTTATAGTTTCGTCCAGTCCGTCCGTCCGTCCGTCTTCGGCTTACCTTCCAAACGGTTAGTGCTAGAAATATGAAAAATATGAAACTTTGCATGGATATTGCGTATTTAACACGTCGATAAGTGCCAAAAGCATACTGGACATGTTTGCTGGAAGACTCGACTGCCTGTATGTAAATCGCAGTGGCGCTGTGTCACATAGGATGATGTAATAGTGAGAGGTGTCTCACTATAATAATATTATGTGCATGATAAGCTAAAATAATTTTAAAATGTATACTAAAACTAGTTTTTAAGTTTATTTTAACTAACATTTGGACCAGAGTTGTCCGAAATAAAGCTTTTTATTATTATTATAATACTAAAATTACGAAAAGTATAAGGTACCCCACCTTACCCACACTTAAAGTGGTGATGATATTTTCTATTTCGCGTCTACCCCACAGTGTGTGGTGTTATTAGACAAGTATTTTTAAAACATTGAGTGATTGCTGACACGACTTTTTGATTTAGGTATCCGTTTCCGATATATTAATTCTTAAGCGATTTTTTTTGTTAATATCATAATGTAGTCTATTTAATGAACTTTAAAGGAAAACTATAACGGCTTAAATAACTTTGTTAAGCTATGAGTTATAGATGCCTAACTTGTTAAACGCGCTTACTTCGCACAAAAATAATTAAATAATAAGTAAACATGTAAAATATTGGTACAATGGTACGGAAACCTTTTTTTTTTCATGGGAAAATGCTTTACGCATCCCCGGCGAACTGGGGAGGGTCGGCGGGGTATGTGAGACTGACTCACACACACATACAGCCCGGGTGCGAGGTGAGGGATCGCACCCGGGATTACCCACTAAAACCCCATGGTGCTCCTCTCCCCGCTATTGGCGGAGTCACGGGTAACATGTGATATACAACCGCAACTCCATCGGCGGTTACCTGCCTCAGTGCAGGCCCAGCACCCGGGCTTCTACGCCCAGTGTACCTCTACATCGCGAGAACCCTATCTCCGCGAGTCCAACTCACACTTGGCCGGTTTTATTTTTAGGAATTGGACTCTATTTGTACTATGTTATGTACGCACAAAAAATTACTAGTAACTTGTACCTATTTGTATTTTAGGTTAATTTTTTTATATAATATTATGTTCCATATTTTTTGTCATAAAATTTTCAACAAAAATAAAAGAGCAAACTGTGAATACATAAAAAAGTTACTAATCAAAACTAGTGTCGAAATATCGAATCCCGACGGCATACGACACCAGCTCAGCTAGTGTATAACGTATGGCACTCTGGAGAGCAAGTTATATTTTAAGTATTGCCACAAGTTTAGAAAGCAATTTATACCGAAATCGCTTTAGCACTTGGGGATTTGAGTTTTACTAACTTAAGCGCGGTCCCACTATACAAATAAAAATTGAGGTTTGATTTAAATTATACGGTTCTAATAATAATATCTATGGACGCTTCACACCACGTCAATCTAGCCCCGTGGTAAGTAAGTGAAGAATTTATATTACACGGACCAAGCAACTGGGAGTATATTTAATAGGTACTTTTATACAATACATAATATTATATTTAAGATTTTCAATATTTTATAAACACATTTAATACACGTCCATAATCCAGGAACATTGGAAACTTTTTGTTCCCTTGGCGGTATTCGAACCCGCGACCACCGGCTTTAGCATCGTTGCGCTAATCACTGAGCCTTAGAGGCCGTAAAATCTAATATATCAATCAATCTAAAAATGTCTGTTTGTTTGTTTGTTTTTGCTAATCTTTAAACGGTTTTACTGATTTTTACCGGCCTTTTACTGGAAGATGCGGATGTTATAATATTATGTTTCTACTTCGAATTTATGTATGGGGTCCAATTTGATTCTGAAAGTCGATTATGCTTATTTAATCCTAAATTACATTATCCTATACTATATTAAATATAATAATTCACTTCTAGTCCCGATATGATAAAGCTGCAAAAATGTATTCTCATTAACGTCAAACCAACGTCAAACCCGTTTTGATTTGTCCATACTCTGAAAATCAGTTTAATGATGTCAAGACGATTCAATTATAATTCAATAAAAGTAAAATTAAAGTGAAGGGAAGTTGGGGTTCAGATTGAATGCAGTGAAAGCTGGGAATACAACGAAACTGTCCGAGTATCCATTTTGTTACCTACTTGCTTTCCAACCATCGCAGAGTGTTTAGTACCAACCTATTAAAATAAATTATATTATATTATACTAAGGCGGGTCAATAAGTCCGTGACTTTTTGAATTTCTAACCTCCTTACTGAAAAAGCAACACTACTCCTGTCAACAGGCATCTGTCAGTTGACTCCTATCAAAATTTGAACTTGCTGCGTCAGTTAGTTTGTGTTTTACAGCTATCTTTATCAGACTATCCAGTAACTTAAGGAAACAATGGAAAAAAGTGAATTTCGTGTGCTTACTAAGGCGGGTCAATAAGTCCGTGACTTTTTGAATTTCTAACCTCCTTACTGAAAAAGCAACACTACTCCTGTCAACAGGCATCTGTCAGTTGATTCCTATCAAAATTTGAACTTGCTTCGTCAGTTAGTTTGAGTTTTACAGCTATCTTTATCAGACTATCCAGTAACTTAAGGAAACAATGGAAAAAAGTGAATTTCGTGTGCTTATTAAGCATTATTTTTTGCGAAAAAAAACCATTACCGAGACCAAGGCTAAGCTTGATAAATACTATGGGGACTCTGCACCATCGATTTCAATGGTAAAAAAGTGGTTTACTGAATTTCGTTGTGGCCTTACAAGCACTGAAGATGCCGAACGTCCTGGACGCCCAGTTGAGGTCTCTACACCCGAAACAATCGAAAAAATTCACGATATGGTGTTGGCCGACCGAAGATTGAAAGTGCAAGAGATTGTGGAAGCCATAGGCATCTCGCATGGCTCAGTGGTTTCAATTTTGAATGATCACTTGGGCATGAGAAAGCTTTCCGCAAGATGGGTGCCGCGTTTGCTCACAGTCGACCACAAACGCAATCGTGTAACAACTTCACAGGAAGGTTTGGCGTTGTTTAATCACAATATGGAGGAGTTTTTTAACCGTGGACGAAACATGGATCCATCACAATACACCAGAGACCAAACAACAGTCAAAACAGTGTGTTTCTAAGGGTGAATCGGCGCCAAAGAAGGCCAAGGTGGGTTTGTCAGCCAATAAAGTTATGGCGACTGTTTTTTGGGATGTACGTGGGATAATCCACATTGACTATCTTCAAAAGGGAAGAACAATTAATAGGGAATATTATGCCAACTTATTGGACCGCTTCAATGAGGATTTGAAAAAAAACCGACCTCATTTGGCCAAGAAAAAAGTTCTTTTTCACTAAGACAATGCAAGGGTGCACACATGTGCAGTTGCCATGGCAAAAATCCATGAATTGGGCTATGAATTGCTCCCATATCCACCCTATTCTCAAGATTTGGCTCCGAGTGACTACTTCTTGTTCCCAAACCTGAAAAAATGGCTCGGTGGAAAAAGATTTGACTCCAATGATGAAGTCATCTCGCATACAAAGGCCTATTTTGAGGACCTCGACAAATCATATTTTTTGGAAGGGATAAAAAAATTGGAGAAGCGTTGGACAAAGTGTATAGAGCTCAAGGGGGACTACGTTGAAAAATAAAATGATTTATTTATCAAAAAATCTGTGTTTTATTCCAAAAGTCACGGACTTCTTGACCCGCCCTCGTATTAAGCATTATTTTTTGCGAAAAAAAACCATTACCGAGACCAAGGCTAAGCTTGATAAATACTATGGGGACTCTGCATCATCGATTTCAATGGTAAAAAAGTAGTTTACTGAATTTAGTTGTGGCCGTACAAGCACTGAAGATGCCGAACATCCTGGACGCCCAGTTGAGGTCTCTACACCCGAAACAATCGAAAAAATTCACGATATGGTGTTGGCCGACCGAAGATTGAAAGTGCAAGAGATTGTGGAAGCCATAGGCATCTCGCATGGCTCAGTGGTTTCAATTTTGAATGATCACTTGGGCATGAGAAAGCTTTCCGCAAGATGGGTGCCGCGTTTGCTCACAGTCGACCACAAACGCAATCGTGTAACAACTTCACAGGAAGGTTTGGCGTTGTTTAATCACAATATGGAGGAGTTTTTGCGCCGTTTTGTAACCGTGGACGAAACATGGATCCATCACAACACACCAGAGACCAAACAACAGTCAAAACAGTGGGTTTCTAAGGGTGAATCGGCGCCAAAGAAGGCCAAGGTGGGTTTGTCAGCCAATAAAGTTATGGCGACTGTTTTTTGGGATGCACGTGGGATAATCCACATTGACTATCTTCAAAAGAGAAGAACAATTAATGGGGAATATTATGCCAACTTATTGGACCGCTTCAATGAGGATTTGAAAAAAAACCGACCTCATTTGGCCAAGAAAAAAGTTCTTTTTCACCAAGACAATGCAAGGGTGCACACATGTGCAGTTGCCATGGCAAAAATCCATGAATTGGGCTATGAATTGCTCCCACATCCACCCTTTTCTCCAGATTTGGCTCGGAGTGACTACTTCTTGTTCCCAAACCTGCAAAAATGGCTCGGTGGAAAAAGATTTGACTCCAATGATGAAGTCATCTCGCAAACAAAGGCCTATTTTGAGGACCTCGACAAATCATATTTTTTGGAAGGGATAAAAAATTTGAGAAGCGTTGGACAAAGTGTATAGAGCTCAAGGGGGACTACGTTGAAAAATAAAGTGATTTATTTATCAAAAAATCTGTGTTTTATTCCAAAAGTCACGGACTTATTGACCCGCCCTCGTATTACTACGTGATGTTTCAGTACAGTTTTACGAGAATGGTTATGAATGAGAATGGTACGGAGGAGTGTGAAATTTGGAGCAGTTAAAGTTTATGTGGAGCAAGGTGTGCAAAAAGCTAATATTGTTTTAAATAATACTTAGAAATACATAAATTTAATGAAAATAACAACAACACACACTACCTCTGATTATCAACACACACTATCGTGCGTTTGAGCTTAATAGTGCTAACAGACACTCGAACTTGGTCCGCGTACCGAATCAGGTGTCGCTACATACGCACGGATTTGGTCCGGCAGACCGAATTGAAAACTCGACACTCGTGTATTCGATTTTAAGCTCTAGTATACTAGCGTAGAGTTATATTTACAGTGCTATTTTTCGACGACGACGATGATTCCAGCAATGAATTAAAATCGTGCAGTGATACCAACTCTCAAAAATATTTCTCCCCAAACTTTACCCTTAATTCGACATTGATTAGTTATACTAATTACAAGATTTACGCTGATTTGATTGGAATATAATTGGATTATCCCAATTATAATTGTAATTGAGATAAGCCAATCATATTATAATAAATAAGAGATAATAAGCTAGAAACTCTAAAAACTTTATGTGTTTATACACATAAAGACTTACGCATAAAAGACATAAAACTAACGGGACACTTAATCTGATTTCACTTCCTATAAATTTTCATACATCGGGCTATATACACATATAAAATTGTTTTTAAGGTGTAAACTCTAAAAATCCTGTCCCCCTAGTAAACCCACGTAGATTTTTTCCCCGAATTTTGGGGGAAAATCCCTAAGTTAGCAACACTGAGATCGTTGTTCAGCTCAAAGGACCGACAGCTCTAGACACGTACAGATTTGGTACGGAGCGAACCAAATCCGATGCGGACAGCAGCGAACTCAATTGAAAATAATTATGTGCGCCGGACTATCCTACACACGGTCGGATTTGGTACGGAGCGGACCAAATCCGTGGTCCGCTCCGTACCGAATCCGTACGTGTGTTAGCACTTTAAAGCATTAAACCAACTGCTTTAATGTCGTCTAAGTCTTTTGATATATACGATTTGGACACACGTTGACGTTTGTCAATCTGTCTCAACATTTATATATTTTGTAGTAGTTTGTGCTAGAAGAACCCTTGTAAAGTTCAAACTTACAAATTATAAATTCTTATGGGTTACTACATCAGGGGAGATGACTACCTACATCTAGAATATTTAGTTTCATTAATATACTCAGAAATATTGAGGCATTGCTACCTATTTATGTTTATTTCTGTATATTTTTTTTATTCATCACATTTCGTACTATTTTGTTCACCATGGAAAGTACCCTATTACTGTAACTGTACTGTGTGTTGAGTGGTGATGATAATAATATAGCAATAATTCTTATACTCTCCTTTATTGGTGCTTACCACAGATACGTATTACAATATGTAATGAGATATGCTTAACACAATATATACGTCTACACTATGTATAGCCTTTTGGCCAACTAAAATAAACTAAATCGATAGGCTTTACTTCATGACATCTGTCAATGTCAATAATGACATTGACAGTTACATCTTACTGTTGACATATGTAACAATCACTTATTATTCGCCGAACTCATCGATATTTAAATATCGATAGTGTCAAGCACTAGCGTTGATTGAATAAAAATGACATTTGTCGTACACTGACAGGCTGTTACTTTGTGTGTTTGTACGTAAAAACCTACTTGTTAAATGTAAAAAAATATAACATTTTATGTGTAGTTTATAAATTATATACATATAAAGGTTCAAAAAATACATACCGCATACTTCATACACTTTTACCTACTGACGTCACAGCTAAGGTATGGATACTAGCTGTGGTATGGATCGTTTTAACGAGACTTGCGAAATTTTGTATACAAATCGCTGTAACTTTGAAAATATTGACTTTTGATATATTTCTTATGGGAAGTTTCTCATATTTAAGAGTACTATCATATTTAAGAGAGATTCATTTATGCAATAAAAAAAATCTGTCACCTAGCCATCATATTAATATCTAATAAACTACGTTCAATATATTTCATATCGCAATGTTTTTGCCTTGAGCGATATGAAAATAGAACCAATGTCCCTTAATCATTATATTAATATATTGTCCGAGGCATTTTGGAATATTAACTGCATTAAAAAAGTCATTTAAGAAGATAAATGTGCCATAATAAAGAGTAATGGCCCGTGACAATCGCTTGCGATGCTCAAAGTTAATATGATCAGCTATATCATACGATATGGAAATCCAGCTGATTTAGTATTAGTGCTTGCTAGGACTAGTAAATAAACTAATGCTTTGGGTCAATTCACACCGAATTGAAACGATACACGACGCGGCGCTGCCTTTTAAAGATAGTTGTTAAAAATGGAATTTTATTCATTACACAAGAAGACATAAGTTACACGTAGAGGTAGCATTTCGATGCACGCGACGCGCGACGCGAGACCGCGACCCGAGACCGAAATAGCGTCGCGTCGCTGTTTAGTATGAATTTATATGGAGCACTAAACAATCATGTCGCGCGACCTGTGAGTGTGACCAGAGAACCTGAACCACAGGTTTGATGGTCGCGGTCGCGGGTCGCGGTCGTGGGTCGCGGTCGCGGGTCGCGGGCTAGCGTTGCGGTCACATACATCAGAGGGCTACTTTAAGAGTTTGAATGTCTAGTTGCACCGAGCTGGCAGTGTATGACTGATGTTATAATATGAAACGTGTATCTTTTTGTGTAGTGAATACAGTATAATTTTGAATAGCTTTCTTAAAAAACCAAGTCGCGTATCGTCTCGTTTCAGCATGAACTGACGCTTAGCCAGATTAGGCGGTAAATTGGTGGATGTAAACAGCGCTGCATTCGTTGGAGTAGTTAGTTCGGCTTAACACGTTAATTGCGAGGACATTTTCAGAAGACTTTCAGACATTGCGTTTGAGATCTATAAGAAAAGAACTCACAACCGTGCTTAACTGTAGTGTGTATGAGATTTAAAATATCTCCTAAAAATGTTTAAAGCGCCGCTCGCTCTTCAGTCCTTTCATGTACTATAATCAAGTCAATACCAGCATTTTATTTCATAGTTCATTCTGTAATCTACTACTATTAATCAAAAACAAATACTTTTCACAATTTAACAATATATTTACACTCCACCTACAGATTCATTATTATACGTCTACTAAAGGTACTCATTTGCTTATCTTTAAACCCTTTTGTTATTATATTACAAAATTAATCAGAAACTTGTCGATCAATATATCAGAACAACGAATGAAGTGTCCCAGTTATGGTTTCCTTTACATATTTGTTTTAAAACCAAATTTCTTAGATATTAATTACTTTAACAATGCCAAATAAACTCTATAATTTAAATGAAATAGACAGTTAACATTGCCCGTTCAATATCATGCAATTGCGATGAGCTTTCTAGTCATTTGACTGTAAACAATAAGGGTTTAATAATTATATCTCAAAACATACACAGTATTTATTCAAATTTCGATGATTTTCTTATTACTATATCTAATCTCTCTATTTACCCAGACATATTAATCTTAACTGAATGTAGATTAAGTCCAGATAAATCAATACCGCATCTGGAAAACTATAGTTGTTACTCTACCTCAAATCATTTGAACCAAAATGACGGAGTGGTGGTTTACATTAAGCAATCATTGAACGCGAAGGTTAAGGAGATTAGACTAATACAAGCATCTTGCCTTCAGGTTGATTTGCTTAATAATTCCTTAATTTGCATTTATATATCCCCGTCCAATACAAACACAGAAAATTTTCTAAATTCTCTTTGCTCTCATTTGGATTCTGTAAATATGAATAGGAATATTATCATTGCGGGTGATATTAACATCAATATTACGCAAAAATCACATGAAACTAACCTGGAATACAATAATAAAATGAATTATCTTAATTCGCTCTCAGTATATGGTATTCTTGCTGGACATACTTTACCTACTCGTGAAAAAAGTTGCTTAGACCACTTTATGCTGAAAATTAGCAGAATAAAAAATTCAGCAGTTATCGCTATCCTAAAAACAAGTACAACTGATCACAACACTACTCTTCTTTGTCTCTGAAGAACGCAAATTTCTGACCCAATCTCTAGAACTAAAAATAAAATAGATTTAGATAAAGCCTTAATCGATTTAAAACAGAAAAATCTCTCTAATTTGATGACAAACAACGACCCAAATTCTATCACACATTGCTTAATTAATGAACTTACTGAAACCATAAAGAAAAACACTAAAATTAAAAAATTCCTAAGTCTAAATTAACACTAAAGCCTTGGATTACCCCGGGAATTTTACGTTGTATTAAACATCGTAATAAATTACAACTGACAGTACGAAAAGAGAGTCATAACGAAGTTTTAAGAGTAACATACTTACGCTACAGGAACCATTGCAATAATCTAATTAAAAAACTCAAACGCAACTATGAAGGAGAATTGCTGAGTAAACCTGTTGCAAATAACAAATTACTTTGGAATAACATAAAAAATATAACATATAGCAGGAAATCCCATAATGATAATAACGAACTATTAAATATTAAACAAAACCCGCATGAATCTATTAATTTTATAAATAATTACTTTTCTAATGTAGGAGCAGATCTTACTCATAAAGTATTATCCAATTCTGAACACTACGATACAACAACAAGAAATAATTTTTCCTCTGTTAATTCCTTCGCATTGCTGAAGACCGATGTAGGTGAAGTAAAGAATACACTTATGAACTTGAGATCAAATAGTGCACCTGGCTGGGATGACGTTCCTACTAGCTTCTCGAAACTTGCCGCTGGTGTACTCGTACCGGTAATTGTATATCTTGCAAATCTTTGCTTTGAAAAGGGAATATTTCCAGACCTTTTAAAAAAATCTATAATTACACCAGTTTTCAAGAGTGGTGATAGAGACAGTGTGGGCAATTATAGACCAATCTCTGTTCTTCCAGCGATCTCTAAAATATTGGAAAAGCTACTAAATAACAGACTTATAAATTACCTAGACAAATATAAGTTGTAATCTACATCACAATTTGGGTTTAGGCGAGGCAAATCAACAGAAGATGCAGTTGTAGCTCTCAGTGAACTAATAACGGAGCAAATTGATAAGGGTCACAAATGTTTAACAGTGTTTCTAGATTTAAAAAAGGCCTTTGACACTGTCTCTATACCCATTCTTGTAGAAAAATTAAAAAATATTGGAATCAGAGGTACGGAACTCTCCCTTTTCGAAAGCTATCTATCTGATAGGATGCAGAAAGTAAGAGTCAACCAGTATACCAGCCATGACACTGCAGTAACATACGGTGTTCCCCAGGGAAGTGTGTTAGGACCTACACTCTTTCTAGTATATATTAATGACCTCTGTAATTTAAATGTCGTAAATGCCACAATTATTTCATATGCCGATGACACGGCAATTGTATTTAGAGGAAAAAATTGGTCGGAACTGAAACATCTTGTTGAACATGGTATAAGACAGGTCGCACACTGGTTAGCAAGTAATCTTTTATCCCTAAATACTAACACACACTAACACATATAAACACATTATATGTGTTTTAGCATCCTCAATTGTTCGCAACCTGGACCGGAATACACTATAGAAATACATACCTGCCAACCTAGTATATTATCTCTATCCCGCTGTAACTGGCCCCATATAGAAAAAGTAGACAAAACAAAATATCTAGGAGTAATAGTTGACCAGAGGCTATCTTGGCATACGCACCTGGAACAAGTAGCTTCTGGAATTAGGAAACTGACCTGGATATTTAAAACTTTACGACACGTAGTGCCCAATCCAAATATCCAGTCAAATGAGCGTAAGTCCTCTCGTAATGTTTTAAAAGAAATATATACGGCTTTAGCTGAGTCTATCATGGTCTACTGCATACTTGTATGGGGAGGTGCGGGCAAAACTAAACTTTTAGAAGTAGAAAGGGCTCAACGCTCGTTATTAAAAATCATATATTTTAAAACAAGAAGAACGCCGACAGACGAGTTATATAGAATTAGCAAGGTCTTGTCTATCAGGAAATTATATATTTTATTAACAGTATTAAAAAAAACATAAAAATAAAGATGTTGTTATTTCTAAAACTAAGCGTAACAAAAGAAATATAATCAAAATACCAATTATAAAAAATGATTTTGCACTTAAACAATATGTCAATAGATCGACTTTTCTGTATAATAAGGTAAATAAAACTCTAGACATTAGTAACAAACCAAATTATGAGACTAAGAAATTACTTCGCGACTATTTGTCTAAGTTAAGCTATGAGGAAACTGAAAAATTAGTAGAAATATATATACTCTTGTATATATATTTCTACTAATTTATATACTCTATACTCTTGTAAATAAGTTTCATAATGTAAAGTAAAGTAAAAAAAAGTAAAAAGTTGTTTATTACCCTTAAGGTCTTTTACAAATTTTAAAAAATACACTGTTAATTGTACAAATATAACTTATTTATTGCGCAACCCCTACACTAAGAATCTCTTGTGCTGTAGGGGTTGCCTGCTCTTCAATGTATTCACTAGCAGGTTACAGTATGAAGACATCGACAGTGATTGTAATAAAGGTAAGATAATTATGTTATATCTTTTTTTTTTTTTTTTTTTTTTTTTTAATAAAGTTAGAAGCTTTTGTGTGTTTGGTATGTGTGTGTATGAGTGTGGGAGTGTGTGTATGTAAGCGTGCGCAAGTGTGCGTGTGAGTAAACGTGTGTGTATGTGTGGGTGTGTGTGTGATTGATTGCTCTGTATGATTAAATATTATGTGTGCGGCGTGTTTAATTTTAACAATTTATTTTACTATTTCTATTAAATTTTCAGTTTCATTGTATTTAAGTCTGCTAAGCCAGCTGTTAACTGCAACCTTAGCGTCTCTGGTGGTCAACGTGTTAAATTTCTCAATCTCTTTGCTGACGTGATTATACAATAGTGGCCCCAGGAAGTATTGTTGGCGCTGCGCCGTTGCACTACTGGTTTTCGGTATTATGAACACTTTATCTTTTCTTCTTTTATATATATAGTTTTTAGTTAATTCTTGATTACTGGTTTGGCTGTGCTGTGTGAGTAGAGTCTTTCTAATAAATAGTTGTCTGACCGTCAAAACTTGAGTATGTTTGTAGAGTTCATGTGTGGGAAAATGGTAGGGCTTAAATGTTGCCACTTTAAGCACTGCTCTTTGGGCTCTCTCTAGCAGTTTCATTTGTGTTTTACAGGCTCCTCCCCAAACTGATATGCAGTAAGAGAGTACTGATTCACATAAGGCACGGTAAATTTCTAAAATTAGCTTATTATCAGCGACATTGCGCAATTGCTTAAAAACATAAATAAGTTTACGTACTCTTTTGGTAAGTATTGCAATATGATCTTTCCAGGGCAAGTTTTTATCGACAATAATACCTAGATATTTTAGATTCGATACTTCTTGCAGTTTGGGACAGTTATAACAATAGGTGTCATTACAGTTGTTATGTATAGCAAGATCAACAGGTGCCATTCGTCTGCGACTGATCGTAAATTTAATAAATTTAGTCTTATTGACATTCACCGAGAGTAAATTTTTAGATAACCATTTAGTAACCATATTCAAACCTAGTTGTGCATGAGTCCGAGCCTCCTCCCAGGTTTTACCAGTGAAAACTAAGGCAGTATCATCTGCATAGGAGAATACTCTTCCGTTAATAAGTGACGTGTTACAGAGTTCATTTACGTACACTAGGAAGAGGCTCGGACCCAAAACACTTCCCTGAGGGACACCATAAGTTATAGTTTCTTCCTCACTTACTATATTACCAACTTTAGTTCGTTGAGTTCTATCACTTAAGTAGCTTCTGAACAATTGCAGTGCTGAATCCCGTATACCCATATCTTCAAGTTTTTTAATAAGTATAGGAACAGAGACCGTGTCAAAGGCTTTTGCAAGATCTAAAAAGACTCCAATCACTTTATTCTTATTATCTATCTCACTTGCTATTAATTTTGTGAGTTCAGAAACAGCATCCTCAGTAGAGCAACCTGATCTGAACCCATATTGATGTGGCGATAGTAAGTTGTATTTTTCTAAGAAAGATTTTAGCCGATTATTCATAATTTTTTCAAGAACTTTGGAGATAGACGATAAAACCGATATTGGTCTATAATTTTCGAGATAGTCTCTGCTGCCACTCTTATGTATAGGAGTAATAATAGATATTTTAAAAGCCTTAGGAAATATGCCTGTAGACAGACACAAGTTGCAAATGTGTGTTATTATTGGTACTAAAATAGAAGCTGATTGTTTTAGAATTTTTGAAGAGATGCCATCAAATCCGACTGCAGAGTTACTTTTTAGTCCTTTAATAAGGTAATTAATTTCTGCATTATCGGTTTCCAGTACCCCCATTGAATTTGGTTGTGAAACTGTTTGTTTTATTTTAATACCTGGGTCACTACAGACGTTTGTGTTCTTTCTTATATTATTAGCTAGAGTTTTACCTACGTTAGCAAAATAATGATTTATGTAATTAGCAGATTCGGCGGGCTTTTCTCTTAGTTGAAGCAGGTGGTCATTGTAGCATTTTTGGGGGTTCGTGTATGTAACTTTTTTAATTATTTCCCAAGTTTTTTTCATGTTGCCTTTATTTTTTTCTAATTCTAACCTGTGATATTCATCTTTAAGCCTTTTTACCAAGTTAATACAATAGTTTCAGTATCTTTTGTAAGACGATTTAAGAATTTTATTGTTTGGAGATTCTTTTAGACGGAGGTGCATCTTGTCTCGTGTTCGCAAACATCTCAAGATTCCAGTGGTTATCCATGGCTTGATGGCACTCTTTTTGTGTGACAGTTTAAATCTGCGCGAGTTTAGCTTTATTATTTCTGTGAGTTTTTGGACCAGTAAATTCGTTGCTAAATTGGGGTCTTGAGTATGCAGCACATCATAAAAATTGGACTGTTTGATTTGAAGTGCTATTTGTTCATAGTTTACTTTGGTGCCAACTCTCTGCGATGTAAAGGATTTTTTTAACTTATATTTGATATTTATAAGAACAGGACGGTGATCTGTAATGTAAGTATTTAAGACAAACGTTGTTCTTTGATATTTCGATTTTATCATTATATGGTCTAGGCAGCTATTGCTGTAGGTATAAGTAGGAATAGTGTGGCTCGGCAAAATACCATGGCTAGCCAATAAATCTAGATATTGGACATAATTTTTATCCGTTACATGTGAAACGATATTGATATTTATGTCACCAGCTATTATAATGTTAGAGAAGTTTTTTACTTTATTTAATAGAGAATTGAGTGAATCAAAGAATGGATCTAGATTTCTAAAAGATGGTGACCTATACAGTGCAATTATAGCTAATATATATAATATTTTAATAGTATAATATTTTAATTTTAATAGTATAATAGTATAATATTTTGATAGGTCTTTGTATTAATATTAGCTGTGGAAGAGCCTAGTCACCTGATATAGGCGTAAGCTTACTAGGTGACTACGAGTTCTACCTAATAATTTGTAAACTGTTTTTGGAAATAAATATTTTATTTATTTATTTATTTATTCCTTTGTATTTGGGAGGCCTCCTATTTCGGAGATATAACATCACTCTTCGCACTGAGTGTACATAATCACTACTAAGAACGTTAGGGTCCTCTTCGATCATTTTTTTTCTTTAACCTTTAAATCAAATTTGAGTTTGTAAGCATGTATGTTTATTTGACTCACTCATACGCACAGAAATAAAGAAATTACGACCTCCCGCACAAAGGAATAAAACACGTTTTTTGGCACCGCACTGGCTGAAAGTCTTGTACCTAAGTGAGCCTTCAGATACCCTAACGCACTGAACGTGTTATTTGATATAGCTATTTACCACTAATAAGCGATAATTAGTTATATAATTTGTCAATACAAATTTCTTAAATAAGTAAAAACTTTGGAGTCCTTGGATTCGAACCTTGATAGAACGAAAAAGCGACAGTAACAATTAAGACAGTAAAATCAATGTTGGGGTCAAAATAAAAATCTGACAT
The DNA here is from genome assembly GCA_963565745.1 of Phengaris arion. Classification (NCBI taxonomy): domain Eukaryota; kingdom Metazoa; phylum Arthropoda; class Insecta; order Lepidoptera; family Lycaenidae; genus Phengaris; species Phengaris arion. The sequence goes on along the minus strand of OY751449.1, from coordinate 15,744,462 downwards.
TTTTGTACATGATAGATATAAGTGTATAGATGCCAAAAATGCAATACAACCGATTTCGTGTATCTGGCAGATATATCAAAATACGTAGGAGGTGTCGCAATATCAAAATTACCAGATGTTGCCAGCGACATCGTACGCGAAAAATCGAATATCGCGGGAACCGTGCATTTTGCCGCGATAAAATGTAGCCTATGTCCTTCCCCATGGTCTACCATTGGGTAAGCCACGGGGGAGGACAACGGCTACTTTTCATCGTGTGAAATTTTATCAAAATCTGTCCAGTAAATTATGAAGCCTACTCAATGAAAATTAACAAACAAACCGTTCCTTTTTATAATATTAGTGTAGATTTCATTATTTTTTCTTTATATAGTTTGTAAATTATTATTTTTTATTTATTTATTTATCTACTAGCTTTTGCCCGCGACTTCGTCCGCGTGGAATAGTGACTTCCGGCAGAAAAGTATAGATAGCTGAGAATAAGTTAATGTATTGGTAATATTGTTTAGATTAAGTTAATGTATTCACATTCACATGAGGCTAAAGTATTCGGTCGATCAATACCACAGTAACTTCATTCGTGGATGGAGCATTATATAGCCCAGGGTGTTCCTGAGTTGGACGCCTATCGGCATTTATAACAATTTTATAATTGTTATCATCTTCTCGAGGAAGAGCTTCTAAAGCCGATTTAAAACTGCATACATACGAATTAACCTGATGCAACATGTTCTGAAGTTGTGAAATGAGTTCTGTATTTAAATTCGGGAAATATTGATTTCTTATATTCGACTGTTCGTTGTAGTCGGATACAAAATATATTTGAAGAAATTTAGGTTGGTCTTCAGGCAAAAGGGATCCAATCAAATGGTAAACCTGACCTTGTATCTTAAAAGTAGGCATGAAAGGACCTTCTGAGATTTGTTGAGCACCAAAGGATGTCATTTGAAACGCACTATTATAAGTGCGAATATTGTCTAAAAACTGTTTCGATTGCACATGTTCACCTAAAAGTAGTGATTTTAAAGGTTCCGGTGGGTCTTCGAATAAAGGCAAATTTATTTTACCTCCAGAACAACAGAAACCAGCCGACTCCTTACTCCACTTTGAAGCATTACAAAAAGAACATACCACGTTCATATCGCCTATTACAGAAGATGATCTGTAATCAATTGTGAGGTTATAAGCAAACCCACTTTTATATTTGTCGGACCACGCCACCGAATTTCTAAATTGATCTTCTATGTATACATCTAAGTTATTAAGACTATGTCGAAATCTATCTGCAGTAAGACGGGCCTCTCGCTGTTCGTCCGTTTCAAGAGACCGAATATTTTCGATTCTTAATCTCTCATTAGACAGACATATTGATCGTTCGTGTCTCAAAGAATTGTAATGTTCGCGTACCGACTCATGATAAAGAAAGAATTATTAATATAATTATTCTCTTTCCGTCGTTGTTCATGCTCATGTTCATCTTCGAGAGATCGAATAATATTACGGTGCACCCTATCATTTGTTAAACGGTCTTCATATTGAGTAAAAGTTTCAGATTCTCGAGATAAAATATGCCGTTCGCGGTCAGCTGTGAGGCGCAATGTCCTCTCAGTAAAAGTTTCTGACTCGCGAGAAAATGTATGACGTTCGCGGTCAGCTGTGAGACGCAATTCCCTCTCAGTGAAGGTTTCGGACTCGCGAGACAATGTATGACGTTCGCGGTCAGCTGTGAGACGCAATTCCCTCTCAGTAAAGGTTTCTGACTCGCGAGAAAATGTATGTCGTTCGCGATCAGCTGTGAGACGCAATTCTCGTTGTGCAGCAGTTTCAGCTTCTCGGGATAACACATGTTGTTCTCGGTCATTGGTAAGACTCAGCTCTCGCTGAGAAAAGCTTAGAGACGCCCGTGATGTAGCATGTCTCGCTCTGTCAGCTGCTAATCGCACCTCTCTCTCAGGAGAGCTTTCATTGGCTCGAGAAGTTGAGGCACTAACTCTCATAGAGTTTAACCGATGCGCTCTTTCCTCTGCCGATTCTTGAGAACGCGTATTTCTCACCCTCTTAGCATCTCTCGAATTTCGAGATAAAGATGGTCGTTTTTAGGAGGCATTGTGAATTTTTAATCGACGGTAACAGAAGCTACCTTACACTTATGAAATCAAAATGCTTACTTAAATACCTAAGTATGTACCTAAACTACGTATGTTATAACCTATTTGACACCTAAGTACCTATTTAAAACTACTGCTAAATAAATGTTAACTTATAAGTAATCTAAAAGTAATTTAAATAAGGAGACTATTATCTATATGAACCTATAAAATGTGAAAAATATAGGTACCTACTAAAACTAAATAATTCTACTTTCGAAATATTTACCACTACCAAAATAACTAATAAACTAAAATAACTAAACTACTAATACTAACAAAACCTCTATACCTATTTCATAAAATAAAGACAACAAAACAAATCTAATAATAACCTATTCAAAAACTAAAAATCGCGCTGATAAGCACTAATAACTATAATTATTGTCTGTCAATAAAGTCGAACAATCTGAACGTCCTATCGCTTCAACAGCCAAATATTGTAAGTAGCACGCGGACCCCCCGCCTTTTTATACCTCCCACCGCGAAGCGCGTCGAGCGCGGCAACTGATACACAAAAATAATCCTTATTGCATGATTCTGTATTCACGCGCGATGACTTATTAGTGTATTTCATGTATAACTTTGGTGTTTCTACACCGATTTACATAATTCTTTTTTTATTTAATAAGTAATAATGTTAACTTTTTTTAATTAGGGATGAGTGAGAGTGTTGTAAACGTAAGATTAGACCAATATAATCAGAAAGCTCCAAATTGCTAAGCTACCGGAAGTTTCACGTGCTATTGTGAGTCAACCATAAAAGATAGACATTATGCTGTCAAGAAATATTTTTATATAATATTAAGGAAAATATTTCCGTCATACGTGATTTCTATGCAGCTCTAACCATTAAGGCTGCACACGCGGTGGAAGCTTAAAAAATGGAGTAACTTCTCCCGTTTTCCCAATATATCCCTTCACTGCTCTGCGCCTATTGATCGTAGCGTAATGAAAAGTATACTATAACCTGCCCAGGAGTATGAAGAATAATTGTGCCAAATTTCATTAAAATCCGTCGAGTAGTTTTTGTTTCTATAACGAACATACAGACAGACAGACATACAGACAGACAGACAAAAATTTTACTGATTGCATTTTTGACATCAGTAGCGATCCCTAATCACCCCCTGATAGTTATTTTTTAAAAATATTTCATGTACAGAATTGACCTCTCTACAGATTTATTATAATATAGATGGACACCTCAGTCAATCTGGTCTCGTTGTAAGTTCTCGAAGAACTTGTGTGTTACGAGTAGCAGACAACGGAAATATATTTAATACTTTTTCTATTATACACATATTTAAGATTTTTATTATATTATACACATATTTAATACGCATCCACGACTCAGGAACACATGAAAAGTTTTTTTTCCTTCGGCGGATTCGAATCCGCGACTCCCGGCTTGATCACCAACACGCTCAACCACTGAGCCACAGAGGTCGTCGTAATTAATATATGTCTACCATAATTATTATGAGTAAAAGAAATAAATAACGTCGGTTCTTTCATAATTTGAATTCCCTCATACGCTCGTAAAATATGGTCGTGCAAATTAAATAATTTAATGCACAATATATTTATACGCTATAATATTTTTATTGGTCGCAATTTCTTTTTCCTCATGACAATCGTGAAAGTATGTAAAGCAATCATACGGTGGCGTATATATTAGGTTTTTACCTATGAAATTGCCGTTTTGTATAAAAAAATTTAAACGAATTTTTTTCATGTATTATTTATTTGTATTAATCGAAGTAATCATCCATGCAATCAATGCATATTTGCCAACGCAGTGGCAGTTTATTGATGCCCTTCTTAAAGAAATCAGCTGGACGGTAGGCAACAAATTCTTCAAAGGCATTTTGTATTGCCTCTCGGGTATTGAATTTTTTTCCCGCCAAAAAGTTATCCATATTCTCGAAAAAGTAGTAGTCTGTGGGCGCAAGGTCTGGTCAGTAGGTCGGATGACGGAGAGCTTCCAACCCCAGTTCTTGCAACTTGGAGACCGTCTGCTGTGCAGTATGGGTCGCGCGTTGTCGTGCAGGAGCAGCGGAGACGAGTGATTGACCAATGTTGGTTGGAGATGTGCCAGCTTCTCCATCATTGTGTTCAGTTCTTCACAGTACACATCTGCAGTAATGCTCACCCCGTTTGGTAAGAAGCTGTGATGAATCACACCGGCGCTAGACCACCAAACAGTGACCATCACTTTTCTAGGGGTAAGTTTTCGTTTAGGGCATTGTTTAGGTGCTGAACCAGGATCTAACCAACTTGCTGAGCGCTTGCGGTTATCAAATAGAATCCATTTCTCATCGCAGGTAACAATGCGGTTCAAAATTCCTTCATTTGTGTGTCTGTTGAGCAGTGCGAGGCATGTCTCGATGCGTACTTCGCGCTGGCGATCATTGAGTTCGTGGGGCACCCATTTGTCACCTTGCTTTTGCTTGCTTGCACCCTTTTTTACCTTGCCAATTTGACGCAAATGGACCAATATTGTTTTGACGCTAACGTCGAAAACTGCTGCTAATTCAGCCGTAGATTGTGTATCATCAGCTTCCACAATCGACTTTAATTCGTCATTGTCGACCGAAGTCTTCGGACGACCGCGAGGTTCATTTTTCAGGTCGAAATTTCCAGAACGGAAGCGAGTAAACCAATAAAAGGTGGTGCGGTGGTTTGTAGTATTAGCTCCGTAAACGTCTTTGATGTTGCGTGCCGCTTGTGCCGCGTTGCTGCCACGACGGTACTCATATTCCATAATTACTCGAATTTTCAACGTATCCATGATGACGAAAAAGATTGAAATGCGATGAAAATGTAACACTTATCAATAAACAAATGACTAGTTTTGGAAAAAGAATGCCATGTTTTTAAATAAAATTAATTTGAAATTAGAATTCCAGTCTTTAAAGACTGAGGTGTTCTGTTCAGTGCTTTTGGGTCCAGGGTGTACCTTGGCACAAAATGTCACGTTTTGGTAGCACATGGTATAGTTATCTAAAAAAGTCGATATGAAGGAATCGAAAGTAACTAAGAAGAAGATTAACGAAATATTGTTACGAAATAGTCACTAGATGTGATTAAATATATACTTTTATAATGCATAAGTATTCAACGCTTTTGTTATTAACGCTATTTATGAATAGCACTACCATTTGGTAACAACGGGACTAATTTAGGAGTTAGACCTTTACAATAAATAAATTAAAACATTATAAATGTGAAAGTTAGTGAGGATGGATGGATGGATGGATGGATAGATGGATGTTACGAGTACTCTTTCACGCAAAACCTACTAAACGGAGTTGGATGAAATTTGGTGTGGTAGTAGCTTGAGCTCTGGATTAAAAAGGCTACTTTTTATCCCGCAAATGTACATTGTTCCCATGGGAAACTAATAATATATATATATATATATATATATATATATATATATATATATATATATATATATATATATATATATATATATATATATATATATATATATATATATATATATATATATATATATATATATATAATTATTTTATACACCCTGGACCCAAAAGCACTGAACAGAACGCCTCAGTCTTTAAAGATACACGTTTGGGGATTTCGGCATTGTCTCACGAACTGCAAGCATATTATGTTACTATGTCATTTATAATATTCATCATCGCCATCATCAAACCAGTAAATAAATACCTTTAGTTAGGAACTTAGACCGTTCTTTGGGTTCCGTATGGGTACAAGGAATGCATATAAGTAGTTTCGCTGGCTGGCTCTACATACATGTGTCCCTACATACCATGTTGAGGAGTCATGTTAACTCTTTGGGAAAATTATTTAAAGTGACATAGCACAATAAGTTTTGAAGTAATTTAGAGAAAACCTATTGCGCGTTGAAAGCTACGGAACTTTCCTTAGTAATGTCCTGACACGGTCTTGGTAGGGTTATATCGAAAAAGTTTCCGTAACAACATTATTACTACGTAAATAAACCATATTATTTTGTTTATATAAGGCGAATTATTGCACACAATATGGTGTAGTGTAATGAAGTGAATAATTTATAAGCATCATGGATTATTTAATGAGGCTCGGAGAGAGAGCTCGGTCCCACGAGAGAGATTGTGAGACTGCGGTTTAGAAAGTACGTACATTTTGCGAGGGTTAATTATACAAGGAAGGAGGAAAGAATTTCCGTATCGACGGGTGGTCTACGGGTTCACGTTAACCCCCGACAGAAACAGAGGGATGTTAATATGTATAAGTTTCTGTCCGTCGGGGTCTCTGTCTGTCCGTGGTAGGTATAGTATATCCCAAATGTTCGGACCGATTATAATATAGTCTTTTTGTTTGCTTGTTAAAGCTAACATGAACGAAAGTGGTCCTAGCTATAATTCAACATCATCTCGCTCACTCCTTGAGAATTCGTTGGTTATTTAAATTTTACAATTTCGTTTATATATTTATATTTTTTATGAAACGAACCAGTAAACGAGCAGAGAGGTCGCTTGATGGAAAGCGACACTAGTAACAGAGGAGTCACAAGTATGTTTCCAGTCCTTAAAATTCCCGACCCCCGTTGGGTAGGCCTGGCCTGCCCACGGCACAAACTAGCGGGTTTACAAACGTTCATTGTAGACACTAACACTGTAACAATATAACAGCCTCCATGGTCTAGTGTTTGGAACTTGGATCTCGACTCGGATGTCGTGGGTTCGATTCCCGCAATGGAACAACAAAAAATATTGTTTCCAAGTTTGGTTAGGACAATGCAGGCTGATCACCTGATTGACTAGCAAGAAAGATGGTCAATGCGTCGGATGGGCACGTAAAAAGTCGGATCTGCATGTGATCTCTCACCAGTCGTGTCGGTTATCCGCCCCACTGAGTTACGAGAGTAAAGGAAGAGAGAGTGCTCTTGTGTGCTGCGCACACACTTGGACACTATAAAATTACTCCAGCGTAACTGGCCTGAACGAAAACCGACCACTGTCACCGAAATCGGTGTGAGGGAGTTATGTTAATTTTTTTTAACAATATTATATACATTTTATCAGTAAGAATATAAGGGTTGTCTGGCCGGGCTGGGATCTTCTTGATCTTGGGGACTTCTCAGATTCCCACAAAAATCATTAATTTTGAAAATAAATTTGATGTATGGCTGTAATCGCCTCAAGAATACCTACAAAGTGATACCAATTTCATACAATTTCCCTCCTGTAATTTCACACCAAAAGCAAAAAAATTTTCAGAACTTCGCGTTCTTGAGAAAACTGACTTTTTTAAAATACAGTGTTTGAACATTTTTTGGGGTTACACGTAAAGTATGCATGATTTTATTTTCTCGCGTCTAACCCATAGTGTGGGGTATCATTAGATAGGTATTTAAAAAAATTAGAGGCAGCTAGGACAAATTTTCAATTTAGGTATCCGCTTGCGAGATATTCAACTTTAATGTGCGTTTTTTATGTTAAAATAGGGCGTCACCGGGAGGGGTGAAACTAAACTTAAAACTAAACGGATGGCTCGAAAAACATGAAAAAATTCACGATGGTAGTCCATATTATTATGAACTTTGTAGGAAAACTGTCACGGCTTATACAACTTTGTTAGTTCAGGAGTTATAGATACTTAACTGGAAACACTTCGTATAACAATAAAGAAATAAGTAAGCATGTAAAATGGTTTAGAGTTATAGACTCACACTTGACCGGTTTCTTTTTAAATTTACTCACTTGAAACCGTCCTGATTAAAATGAGCTTCAAAATTGCAATTTCAATATATTTATCTATTCGTGATAAATCACAATTCGCTCTTAAAAACCGAATTTCCTTTGAATTAAGAAAATGTAAAATCAATCCGGTAATGTCCTATCTGCAATAAAATATTTGAGGGAAATTCACAAGCAATTTCCACGAAAATTTTACTTTTCAGTCGTCTCGTCCAATTTAAAAGTCAATTACATTAGACACAACGTACAGAATTCGGTGGTGAACGTAATTTGAACCTTAATGTATGATTTTAAAGTTTATTATTTCGATGGCCGTAGTAAGTCCTAGTTTCTAAAATATTATCTCGGTAGGCTAATCCGGAGCTAAAAGCCTAAAAAAAGTAATGAATAATTTTGCGGTGTGAACCAGTAGATTTTGCTTTGAATCTAAAACTGATAAGAAAACGCAGCTTTTCATTTGCTCAGCTTAGCTTTTTATAAATCCCGAGTCTGAACTATTTTTAATACTTTCCAATGTAATTTTAGGTAGATCTAATCGGTCTGATTAAGAGCTTGTTTCACAATCTGCCAATAAGTGTCAGATAGCTTGTTTCCAGGTTTTGCCTCTGTCGCTCGACATAAAGCATGCAGCGATGGTGAGGTGGTGGTGATGTGAAGGTGATGGTGCAAATGAGCTATTCGACAGAAATTCGAGGAATTTAAAACAGGCCCTATGACTGACGTGTTTTAAATATAATTTAGCTCTCATCTAAAACGACAACCTCTGTGGCTCAGTGGTTCAGCGCGTTGGTGTTCAAGCCGGGGGTCGCGGGTTCGAATCCCGAAAAAAAAAATTCCTTGTTCCTGGGTCATGGATGTGTATTAAATATGTGTATAATATAGTAAAAATCTTGAATATATGTATAGTATAAAAGCATTAGATATACTTCCCGTTTTCTGGTGCCTGTAACACAAGTTCTTCGGATACTTAGCACGGGGCCAAATTGACCGGGTGTTCTTCACACCCGGTCAATTTTCAAAAGGTTCATAGATATTAATATTATTGTTTTTATTATTATTATTTAAATATATGGCGTCGGATTAAAACTATTTGCCAGTGTCAAAAAGGCAGGAAATGGAATTTTCGTTTCAATTGTCAACACCGTATTCCTAAATCGTCAAGTCTAAAGTCTAGTCAAAGTCCAAAATTCTCAATTGCAGCATTATGTGCAGTCATTGATTGTTTTTACAATTAGTCAAGTCAGTCGATTCAGTAAAGTGGTAGAGGCTTTACTGAAAGCTCGTAGGGAGTTTTGGAGGGAACACAAAATAGCACGTTTTTAGAAGTTGAACCACTTGCCCACACTTGTACACGTTAACGAATATTTAATGGTTAATATTCTACCAATATTACACATTAGAAACAAAGAAACAACACAAATTTATGAAAGAAATACAAAAACCACAACTTCACCCATTGAATTCCCCGGCAAAACTCCGATATTAATATTAATTAATTATTAAAAATATTATAATATAACACGCAATATTAGTCTCGGTATTTCAAAACGTAGTGCTTGAATATCCCAGCGGTGACATTATTTTTATGTTACTTCGGGCATAAAATACCCCATATGCTACAATTCTTAAGTGTTCAACTTTAGGAGTTGGGTTAACACAATAAAATAGCCTAATAAAAACGTTTATGAACAAAGTCAGTTGTGCTGTAAAACAAAATAAGGGTGGATTTTGATAATTTAAACAATAAACAAGTAAATATATCGTCTGATGGAAAGGGAAAACCGATGCAACACGGACACCAGTAAGGGTCAGTTCACACCATATGCGATGCTACGCGGAGCTGCATTTTTAAGATAGCTATTGAAAATTGAACTTTATTCACTACACTAAAAGATACACGTTTCATATGACATCAGTCACTGCACATGCGCTGTGCAGCGCGGTGCATCTTAAAATTCGAACTCTTACAATGAAATGTGAAACTTCTTGTGTAATAAATAAAGTTCAATTTTGAATAGCTATATTAAAAATCCAGCGCTATGTCGCATATCGTTTCGTTTCGGTGTGAATTGACCCCTATAGCAAAGAATTGAAATATCCCTATGATATATAACGCCAAATGAGTCATGTTTTTTTTGTGCGTGCAGCCGGCTCCATCGAATTATAAGACGTTGTCACGTCAAAAAGCAAACATTTTGTTAGTCAAAAATGTACCATCGTTGTTACTATACATTCACGTTTAAAAATTAGTGATAAGACATTTTCATGCTTGGTAAACTTTTATGGCAATATTATGCTGCCACGATAAGATGTCCCGTACATGTTTGGTAAAGTTTTGCAATAATATGCTCGTATATTTGGCGTTCCCGAGATAAGTATACGTTTATTATAGTTGCAGCGACTGTGCCAAATTTTATTTAATGTTATTCAAATAAAAACTTTGCCTGTTCATGCGGGCTAAGTTTATAATTTAGATTCGTCATCTTTTAGCCACTAACTTTACTAAATTTTTATTACTATTTGTATCTACTTAATTAAGGAGCTTAATGCCAGACTGTATTATAGATTACTACTATTTCGAAATTTTTGAATTTATCAAAATAATTCAGCCCTTCTGAGGTATGTTTGGTAGTAACATGGTGACCGACATGCAGCAGTAATAGCGTTTTGCGTGTCAGTCATTGACTGGGTTAAGATTGACTCTACTTAGTACCAATTTCATTAACACCTGTTAAAGTTGATCGTTGATCAAATATCAGTCAAGTGGCTCAATGGTTCAGCGCGTTGGGGTTCGAATCCCGCCGAAGGAACAAAAAGTTTTTCTGTGTTCCTGGGTCATGGATGTGTATTAAATATTTGTATAATATAATAAAAAATGTTAAATATAATATGTATAGTATAAATGTATTAAATACACTTCCCGTTGTCTGCAGGTACCTGTAACACAAGTTCTTCGGATACTTAGCACGGGGCCAGATTGATGTGGTGTGAAGCATACAAAGATATTATTATTATTATTATGTTATCTCTCTCCTTCTTTCTATAAATGAAAGAGATAGATATTTAGACAAACCTTTCTAACCAAGTCTATAACAGATGTTGGTAAAATTGGGACTTAAGCTAACTATAATAAGTCGCTTGATGTTGCCCCTGACTTTGTGCGCGCAAGGGAAAATTCCGCAGGAAACATACAATTTACCGCGATAAAAACTTGCCAATTACTTTTCTCGTGATCTACGCTATATCAGTGCCAAATTTCATAAGAATCGCACACTTTCGGAGCCTGTTCAATGCAAACCATGAAACATTTCTTTTCTTTTTCTTTTTATTCTCCACAGATTGGAGTAGTCCATGTCCTTGTCATGTTTTCATTCTTTGTATATTTTTCGTTAAATATTAATTAATCATGCTAAAATACAAAGAAACGTACAAATCTTTCCTATCTGTTTAGTGCAGATATCCATCCTAACTTGACTATGTGAAGTGGTCAATCTCTGATGATGCTAAACATAATTTTTTGAAGTGACAGCGAAGACATTCGCCATTTCTGTAAGTGGATGGAGTCATACATTATCGAGCTGCCGCTGACAACCGACGGGGCTAAAGTTGATTTATGGTATACATTACCGGATGAATTTTGTATTGAATTAAACGTATTTCGGGGAACGTTGAATTTTTCGGACTCAATTCGGACGTTCTGGTAGACATAACTTTTGTGAATTGGATCAATAGCGCCCTGCACACGTAAAGTTTGCACCGTTGATCGGACTGTGTGCCAAACCACGAGAAGATATATACGCTAATTATGACTAAAAACCGGCCAACTGCGAGTAGGACTCACGTCCGAAGGGTTCCTTACAAAAAAAAAACAATTCTGTTGTATGGGAGCCCCACTTAAATATATATTTTATTTTGTTTCAATTATTATTTGTTGTTTCAGCGGCACCAGAAATACTTAATCTGTGAAAATTTCAACTGTCTAATTATCACCGTTCATGAGATACAGCCTGGTAACAGGCGGACAGGCTGACGGACGGACAGCGGAGTCGTAGTATAAGGTCCCGTTTCACCCTTTGGTTACAGAACCTTAAAAATGCGTAACCGTTTGGACTGCCGCGCCGGTGTCTTACATAGTACGTTAAAATACGTCATAGAGCGTGATTCAAAGAGTCGAAAATGCGGTGTCATCGACATGCCAGATCGGACTGTTGGAAAATAGGGACTATTCAGCGACGTGTCAGCGTTACTGTACGTATTACGTTATATACTGATGATTGTCATAAACGCTCGATTATTATTTAACTCGCGAAAATGTGTGTTTCTATTAGTGTAAGCGCTTTAGTACAAATGAATTCGTAAAGATGTTTGTTCAAAGTTATTTTAAACTTGCAACACTAATACTGAAACACTGTATGAAAACAAAATGAGCAAATACTGCGGAACTTACGGATCTTGCTATTTAAATACGTAAGTTTGTTTGTTTGTGCTAAATTTGTACGCAACATGTAGCTCCCGTTTATAATAATGGTCGCTGTAAAATGTCTGCCAGAGGTACGCCAAAAGTATTTTCATATTTGATTCTATTGTCTTTTCTCTATCATAAGTGATCACTTTAAAATCTATATTCGTTTTTATTTCTAGCCAAGCCATTTTGTAACGGCCAGTCTTCATGTACAAGTCCAAAAGTGAAACGGTGCGGTGTCGCGGCACGGTCGCAGTATAAATTCACGTTAACGATGCGCGACGTCGAATCGTTGGCATGTGGACAGGCCCTCTCATTCTTTTCGTTGCTTTAGCAAAAGTATGATTTAATTTTTGAAAATAGTTTATAGCGTCAGATCGCTTGCACTGGAACGTGTATCTTGTGTAGTGAATAAATTTCAATTATGAATCACTATCTTACAATGCCGCGTCGTGTCTCGGTGTGAGCTGACCCAAAATTATTATTCCATTTTCTTAATTCAAAATTTTAAAGCATAATTCTTTAAAAATGGACCATTAGCACTTGCCAACAAGAGCCATGCCAGAAAAGATTTGAGAAGGCTTTGATTAATGTTCTGTACATTTAAAATATTCTTCTGCACGAAATAGTTATATTATCTGGCAAGAATATTTTAATATAAAGGTAGAAATACTTATTTTAATGCACTGCACTGTGCACTCTGTGAATTAATCATACATTAATATTATATATATTACTATTTACTTCTACATTAATAGTAAAGTGGAATAATTTGTTAGTGTGCATTAAATATGCTCGAAAACGATTGGACAGATTTTGATGAAATTTGCCACAGATATAAAAAAGACCACGGGGAAAGTATTGGCCACGTTTAGTGCAGCAAAATGTACGAGCACGAAGTCGCAACATCTAACAAATGATAAATTCTGTCTGGTACGAAATCACGGCTAAACCTCTAAACAGATTAATTGTGAGATTGAGTAGGTACATGATTACCTACCCAATCTCACCTCGGCCCTCGGAAGCACATAGTATGCTACTTGTATCGCGGCAAAATGTGCGACTCCCTCGACGAATTTCGACCACAGGGCAGCCTCTAGTGTCTAGTCACTATAAATAAAGCTGATTAAAAATAAAACATCAAGATTTCTAAAAAAACATTTCGTGTCGGGTCAGCAGTTGAAAAATACTGTACTTTTCAAACTAATTTTGGAAAGGAGGAAGAGGAAACTTAATTTTGCCGTTCGGTCGGGTCGTTAGTCGATTCGCACCGCATGGATTCGAACCGCAGTGTGATACGCCACAGCACTGTTTTTGAATGGGTAGGTTCGTACCGCGGTCCGAAACACCCAAGACGTTTTAAGAATGGGTCGATTCGAACCGCAGTAGAAAGCATTATTTTTTTGGATGAAAAAAAAAAAAAAATATATATATATATATATATATATATATATATATATATATATATATATATATATATATATATATATATATATATATATATATATATATATATATATATATATATATATATATATATATATATATATATATATATATATATATATATATTATATATATATATAATATAATAGTATACATAATTGGGCAATTTACACCAAAATTGTTAAACGGTAAAGGTATTTTGTGGAAAGGTCGATTCGGATCATAGATTGAAATATTAATTTAATATTATTAATCCAGAATATTAAGGACTCTATATTTTTTTTAGATGACTAGAAAAGTAGTCCGTGAAAAAATGCCAAATAATAATGATATTAAAAATGGTTATACCATATATAATTTAAGCGTGGTATAACCACAAACTTAGTTTCTACTATCCATCTTACTACAAGAAAGGTAAAGATCAGTTGAGCAAAATTCATAGCAATTAGTACACATCTGTTTTAGATAAGTGTTAAAACAAGATTGTGTTGCAGAATAATTAGTCTTGTTCAACCTTTTCTCAACTTTTTTTTCATAAGACATTGATAGTTAAATTGATAAATTTTAAGTAAGAATTTTTTATTTAATTTACTATGTACTTTTGTCCATTTTTTCTACAGTTCCACTGTAATCCCTATTTTACTTATTATTAGGGTTCACGGAAGACCAGGGAAAGATTACGACGGCGATAGTCGCTGTCATAATCTGAGGGATCCCCTTTTCCTTTTTTTTGGGCATTGCACTGCCATATTATTATTATGTATACTTTAATTTAACTACTCTCTTTAGTAAAAAAAAACGGATGAACAAGGAAAATTAAAAAAAAAACTTGAACTTGATATTTTTTTTTTAAGAAAAACTTGAATTTTACCTGTGCGCTAAGTGAAAATAAAAGATGTGCTTTTTATTTTCCTTCGTTTCAAAATAAAGCCAATAATATTAAGGTTTTTTTTTTGTCTTTATCTACTTTGCATATTTTAGCGTCAAAATTTATTCATCCAAAAAAATAATGCTTTCTACTGCGGTTCGAATCGACCCATTCTAAAAACGTCTTGGGTGTTTCGGACCGCGGTACGAACCTACCCATTCAAAAACAGTGCTGTGGTGTATCACACTGCGGTTCGAATCCATGCGGTGCGAAACGACTAACGACCCGACCGAACGGCAAAATTAAGTTTCCTCTTCCTCCTTTCCAAAATTAGTTTGAAAAGTACAGTATTTTTCAACTGCTGACCCGACACGAAATGTTTTTTTAGAAATCTTGATGTTTTATTTTTAATCAGGCTTTATTTATAGTGACTAGACACTAGAGGCTGCCCTGTGGTCGAAATTCGTCGAGGGAGTCGCACATTTTGCCGCGATACAAGTAGTATACTATGTGCTTCCGAGGGCCTAATCGGATTTTTGTGAGATTGGGTAGGTAATCATGTACCTACTCAATCTCACAATTAATCCGTTTAGAGGTTTAGCCGTGATTTCGTACCAGACAGAATTTATCATTTGTTAGATGTTGCGACTTCGTGCTCGTACATTTTGCTGCACTAAACGTGGCCAATACTTTCCCCGTGGTCTTTTTTATATCTGTGGCAAATTTCATCAAAATCTGTCCAATCGTTTCGGAGCATATTTAATGCACACTAACAAATTATTCCACTTTACTATTAATGTAGAAGTAAATAGTAATATATATAATATTAATGTATGATTAATTCACAGAGTGCACAGTGCAGTGCATTAAAATAAGTATTTCTACCTTTATATTAAAATATTCTTGCCAGATAATATAACTATTTCGTGCAGAAGAATATTTTAAATGTACAGAACATTAATCAAAGCCTTCTCAAATCTTTTCTGGCATGGCTCTTGTTGGCAAGTGCTAATGGTCCATTTTTAAAGAATTATGCTTTAAAATTTTGAATTAAGAAAATGGAATAATAATTTTGGGTCAGCTCACACCGAGACACGACGCGGCATTGTAAGATAGTGATTCATAATTGAAATTTATTCACTACACAAAGATACACGTTCCAGTGCAAGCGATCTGACCCTATAAACTATTTTCAAAAATTAAATTATACTTTTGCTAAAGCAACGAAAAGAAAGAGAGGGCATGTCCACATGCCAACGATTCGACGTCGTGCATCGTTAACGTGAATTTATACTGCGACCGTGCCGCGACACCGCACCGTTTCACTTTTGGACTTGTACATGAAGACTGGCCGTTACAAAATGGCTTGGCTAGAAATAAAAACGAATATAGATTTTAAAGTGATCACTTATGATAGAGAAAAGACAATAGAATCAAATATGAAAATACTTTTGGCGTACCTCTGGCAGACATTTTACAGCGACCATTATTATAAACGGGAGCTACATGTTGCGTACAAATTTAGCACAAACAAACAAACTTACGTATTTAAACAGCAAGGTCCGTAAGTTCCGCAGTATTTGCTCATTTTGTTTTCATACAGTGTTTCAGTATTAGTGTTGCAAGTTTAAAATAACTTTGAACAAACATCTTTACGAATTCATTTGTACTAAAGCGCTTACACTAATAGAAACACACATTTTCGCGAGTTAAATAATAATCGAGCGTTTATGACAATCATCAGTATATAACGTAATACGTACAGTAACGCTGACACGTCGCTGAATAGTCCCTATTTTCCAACAGTCCGATCTGGCATGTCGATGACACCGCATTTTCGACTCTTTGAATCACGCTCTATGACGTATTTTAACGTACTATGTAAGACACCGGCGCGGCAGTCCAAACGGTTACGCATTTTTAAGGTTCTGTAACCAAAGGGTGAAACGGGACCTTATACTACGACTCCGCTGTCCGTCCGTCAGCCTGTCCGCCTGTTACCAGGCTGTATCTCATGAACGGTGATTATTAGACAGTTGAAATTTTCACAGATTAAGTATTTCTGGTGCCGCTGAAACAACAAATAATAATTGAAACAAAATAAAATATATATTTAAGTGGGGCTCCCATACAACAGAATTGTTTTTTTTTTGTAAGGAACCCTTCGGACGTGAGTCCTACTCGCAGTTGGCCGGTTTTTAGTCATAATTAGCGTATATATCTTCTCGTGGTTTGGCACACAGTCCGATCAGCGGTCCAAACTTTACGTGTGCAGGGCGCTATTGATCCAATTCACAAAAGTTATGTCTACCAGAACGTCCGAATTGAGTCCGAAAAATTCAACGTTCCCCGAAATACGTTTAATTCAATACAAAATTCATCCGGTAATGTATACCATAAATCAACTTTAGCCCCGTCGGTTGTCAGCGGCAGCTCGATAATGTATGACTCCATCCACTTACAGAAATGGCGAATGTCTTCGCTGTCACTTCAAAAAATTATGTTTAGCATCATCAGAGATTGACCACTTTACATAGTCAAGTTAGGATGGATATCTGCACTAAACAGATAGGAAAGATTTGTACGTTTCTTTGTATTTTAGCATGATTAATTAATATTTAACGAAAAATATACAAAGAATGAAAACATGACAAGGACATGGACTACTCCAATCTGTGGAGAAGAAAAAGAAAAAGAAAAGAAATGTTTCATGGTTTGCATTGAACAGGCTCCGAAAGTGTGCGATTCTTATGAAATTTGGCACTGATATAGCGTAGACCACGAGAAAAGTAATTGGCAAGTTTTTATCGCGGTAAATTGTATGTTTCCTGCGGAATTTTCTCTTGCGCGCACAAAGTCAGGGGCAACATCAAGCGACTTATTATAGTTAGCTTAAGTCCCAATTTCACCATCATCATTCATCTGTTATAGACTTGGTTAGAAAGGTTTGTCTAAATATCTATCTCTTTCATTTATAGAAAGAAGGAGAGAGATAACATAATAATAATAATAATATCTTTGTATGCTTCACACCACATCGATCTGATCGATCGATCTAAAATTTATCAATTTAACTATCAATGTCTTATGAAAAAAAAGTTGAGAAAAGGTTGAACAAGACAAATTATTCTGCAACACAATCTTGTTTTAACACTTATCTAAAACAGATGTGTACTAATTGCTATGAATTTTGCTCAATTGATCTTTACCTTTCTTGTAGTAAGATGGATAGTAGAAACTAAGTTTGTGGTTATACCACGCTTAAATTATATATGGTATAACCATTTTTAATATCATTATTATTTGGCATTTTTTCACGGACTACTTTTCTAGTCATCTAAAAAAAATATAGAGTCCTTAATATTCTGAAATTAATATTTAAATCTATGATCCGAATCGACCTTTCCACAAAATATCTTTACCGTTTAACAATTTTGGTGTGAATTGCTCAATTCACACCAAAATTGTTAAACGGTGCGAATCTACCCATTCAGAAACAGTGCTGAGGCGATTCACACCAACCCGTTCGGCGGTCCGGTTATCCTAATAGTTTTGAAATGCCAGTTCTGACTGTCAACCCCGCGCATCTGCATGTTCGTTGATGTAAATACGTTACACTAAATGGTTACTACATAACCCGTGGGCGAACTTTCGTGTAGATGGCGCCATAGTACCTAATCATCAGTAGGAAAAAGAAACAAACCGATTGCAGAAGTAATCAATCTGCTAACCTCTCTCGACAAATAATCATCTCGGCCATATGGTTCATTTTCCCATTCGTGATCATTTGAATTAGCACATTTGAAAATTCCCATTTTGATAATCCTAAGTTATAAGACAATTTGCTACTCGAAGGTAATTATGATATGAATATGAAATTTGGGTTAAGATCATTGAACACGGAACAGGTGAATAATTTAGCCGTAGATATCACTTTGATAAGATGGCGCGAGTGTGCCTTTTGCTTTAACGAGATAAAAATTTAATTAGTTTGGATCAACTTTAATTCCAGTCGCATATTAGAATATCTTTGCCCTGCCGACAAGAGAGTGGTGTTACAAATTTAAAGTGTCTGCGTATCTGTCTGTTTGTCTTTTGCACCGCAGCTCTTTAACTTAAAGACAGACTTTATGTAATACGACCTTATTATTATTTAAATACTTTGAATTTCTGTCATGACATGATATAATGTGCAACTACCTCACGCTATCCATCCTGTTATCCGACTGAATTGAATAATTTAAAGCTGTGCAAATATAACATTATACAAAATAATTTTTTAATGTAAAGGACGTTTAGGTAGAAAAATAATTGTGAAACTAGAAAAATGTATAAAACACTACATTAATAAAATTACATTGTGCTCTGTACGGGCGCTGAGGTCATTAATCTCACACATACAGCTTATTTCAAAACATAAGTTTTATTAAAAAAAAGACTGCCCAATAATATTAACTCTATCAGTCGTGTGAGGACAAAAAACTTTACAGTGCCGTCTTAGGCATACTTGTGCAGATCTGGGTTAAAATATCATGCCTTCTCTTTCATAAATACGAAGAACGAGAGAGATAACATGATATATAACCCAGGGTAAACATTAACCCATATACGCGCAAGTGGGCCTTAGATCGTAATATAATTTTAGTGAGTATTATTTTTGATTATACATTTTTATTTATTTTTCTGCCTAATAATTGTCTTCACTGCAGTAAATCATGTGTTCGAAATTTCTGTAACTGATTTTTGCAAAATGTAAAAATATTATAGTTATAAAGATTATAACTAAGATATCATAAATATAAAGATATTATTTGCTTGTAATATTAAATATTTTTAACAAAGATAACATTTATAAAACTTTTAACTTTAAATTTATTCGTAATGAATTAGTACAAAAAATTATTTCTTACGATTTGTATAAAATTAAGATAGTAATAAAAATAATTCTAGGAAACTTTAAAATCTCAACAGTCTTCGAGATAACAAGTACTATAACATTTTCTCAATACCGCACATTTGGTCGATTTCAAAATTATTCTTATGTCATTTTATAATTAATATCTAAAAAGTAATGTACTAATGATAATCATAAATGTATT
The DNA here is from genome assembly GCA_963565745.1 of Phengaris arion. NCBI lineage: Eukaryota > Metazoa > Arthropoda > Insecta > Lepidoptera > Lycaenidae > Phengaris > Phengaris arion. The sequence continues at coordinate 15,724,708 of OY751449.1, read as the reverse complement.
GTTAGTTGAGTCTTTGGCGTATAATATTTGTATGTATTGGGTAAAATAAAACTTTTCAAGATGAGGTATTAAGTTATTCAATAATTTGATTTGATTAATTGTTTGCCTTTCTCATCGTTCTGGCCATGTATTAAATTATTGACTATTGGTTTAAATCTTAATTAAATAAAATCCATACTTTATTATTTTTTCCATTGTTATTACTTTTTTTAAATGTTATTAAGTATTTGTTTTGATCCCACTATGTTCACCAATGAAACACCAGAGAGCGCTCACTTCAACAGTAGTGCTGCCTCTATATTTCACGCACGATCCCTATTAATACAGTATAAAGATGCCTTACTGACATTATTATTATCTTACTAATATTACGTATCCTACGTACACTATACGTAGCCTATGGGGATGGAAGAATGAATGGATCGATGGATGGATGTTTGTGGCTCTTTCACGTAAAAACTACTTATCGGATTTTGATGAAATTGTTATGGTAGGAGTTTGGCCTCTAGGTTAACAAACAGGGTTAATTTTATCCCGAAATACTAGTGTTCCCGGGGATACTCTATTACGCGGGCAAGGGATAGTTAACAGTAGCAAAGGCTGTATAATAGGTATGGTTTTGGATGCTAGTCTTCGAAAGGTAAGTGGTACGTAAGCCGATACCCCCCGCCACTGATAGTAAATCGATTATAACATTTATAATGATTCAGTAGAAGCAATTTTTGGTTGCTTAAAAATTATAACTTATAAACTCACCAGTATTTATATTATAAACAGTAGATCTTGATAGTTTTATGTAGTAATTCTGCTTCATACCTACTACACACGTAACGATAAAACTGCATAGTTCGATTAAATTTAACGGTGTAAGGTAGGTTTTTATAGGCAAATAAACTAGCTAAGTTAAATAAATTTGAAATATAAGGTTTTCTGTATCCCAAACGTTTTGTGGACAACTATTACTTACTACAGCTTATTATGACATTAGAGTAGCTACTCACCATACTTCCTATCGTCCAATCGGTATGATGCTGCCGATTGGATCAGTCACAACTGACCGTGTGTGGGGTGGATTGGCATGACAGTGGTGTATCTGGACGAATTACAGATTGGATCAAACCTGCAGCGTCATTCCGATTGGATTCCGTCGATAAGACGTATGGTGTATGGCCAACCCTTACAGAAATATTTTATGCATTTGTAAATTGTATACATAAGAGTCGATAAAGTCGAGACAGCAATGAATTTTCAGTAATTTTACGCAATTCATGTAAATTGCGACACTAAAAACATCTCGTAAACTTTATGTTTATTTCAATGTGATGCTAACTGTAAACATTTGAACCTACGGGTATCCCACAAGATGGTTGTTGTTTATTAGATATTGCGGGGACAAAAATAAAAGTTTAAATTGATGTCTCGAATAATTTTGATAGTTATCATATTTTGTTAAGCAAAACGTGTTCTGAAGCATAAATAAAGCTACTTATAGGTACATAATTGTTTTACATTGGTACTATTGTCATTAAGAACAAGACGGTCTAGGAATTAAGGTAGCCATTTCTATACAAAAGATATGTTCTTCTTGACCAGGAAAGATAACCTAACCAAGAGCATGTCAAGACATGTCCGAAGAGGGTTCTTTAACTATCAATGAGTTACGCGCAATAGGTTTTCTTTGAATAACTTCATAAGTTACTGTCTGATTTCGATATATATATACATAAAGAGTTTTTAGCTTAATCTTTCAGCATAGAAACAAAAAGTTCTATCTCCTATAGTTTAGAAATGCCAAACCAACTTATAAGCCACTTTGGAGGCTAATTACTCGAAAATGGTAGAAAAATCATGTACCTCACCTTCATTTTAAAATACCTATTCAATGATACTCCACACGATGGGGTAGATTGAAAAAATATTCTTCATCCCTACCTCACGTATGGAGAACCACCCCTAAAATGTAAAATTATTATCACGAAATAATATATATACGAAAAAGATGACAAAAAAATGTTAAAAATGAAAAATAGCTTAAAATCCATTCTCACACCTACTGAATACACCTATATTATGTTCATAGTAATCGGTCTAGCCGTTTAGGAGGAGTACGAAACACTGTGTCACGAGAATTTTATATGATCCCTAGTTGAGGTTACAAATTATAACCGGTGATCCGTGGTTGAACGAGGTTTTTTTATGTCAGATTTGTGTATCTACAGGATGAGACGAAATAAAAGTTTTACTCCCTTTTTTATTGCTGTAATCCTTCTTAAGCTCTGTCGGCGGATCTGGAATTACTACTCTAAATGACATTTACGTTCCGAATAAATTTTGCACGTCTTTGTCTTAACGAATTACTTATTTTTATGTAATTATTTTTACGCCTTTGCTGAGTTTTTATTACCTTTTTTTGTAGTTTGTCTGCATTCTATAATTATACTATGCTAACAGGAACATGGATATTGTATTTTCAAAGCGAGTAGTAGTAACTGTAGTGTCTTGTAATTATATATTACTAGCTTTTTTCCCTGCGGTTTCGCCGGCGTGGAATAGTTTTCTTGCAGAAAAAACTGCTTCAGCAAATAACTTGGGAGGCCGGTAGCGCCGCGCATTGTACTAAGTTCCCTGGATATTAAATCTGTTATATCTTCGGAAATATTTATTTACATTATGTACATGCTGTAAAGAGCCATATTCATATATATTTAATGCACAATGAATAAGGATTAATGCTGTATTGCTTAAAATCGCTTCGTAAATAACCCATTATTTCCCGTAAAAAGTAAAGAATAAAAAATGGTTATTGTAGGTTATCCCTAACAGATAGACATATACCATCGCGGACTTTTTGTAGACCTTTTTATGGTATACAATACTGTACTACATTATTTTGATCTATCTTATGAGATATATCAGGGTTCAGCCAGCGTTTGCAATGTAAGCGCAAAAAAATGTGTTAATTGACGACATTAGAAACCTCTAAAATTATCAGTATTTCTCTACTATATTATGCATTTTATATACATTTAAACCTTCCTCTTGAATCACTCCATCTATTAAAAAAACCCGCATTATAATCCGTTTGCGTAGTTTTAGAGATCTAAGCATACATAGGGACAGACAGAATAAGCGACTTTGTTTTATACTATGTAGTGATTAATACGAGAAGCTAAAACTTTCAGTAGTTTCACGAGTTTCAGTATGAAATTTGACGTAAAAAAGAGTAGGCCGCGAATAAGCAATGGTATTTAAAGTGCGGCCGCGGAGCACGTAGAATTTCGTACATTGACTTATCGCTACATGTCTCTTTTATTCGCACACAAATGAAAGAGACAAGTAGAGACAAGCATTGCTATCGCGCTCCTATCACGTACACGTAAACGCGAAAATAATATATTCGTGCGCGAGTGAATGAGACAAGTAGCGATGACTACTACGAAATTCTACGTTGTTCGCGACCGCACTTTACCTATAACATAAACTGTGATTATATATTAAGGGTTCCGAGCCAAAATGTTTATGTATCATCTGAAAAGGCTCGAAAAAAAGTTGCAAATCCCTAGCTTAATATGAGTATGAAGCAAATGTCACAACTGTGGGATTAACCCAAAGACCAGCAAAGCTTTTCCTATGATGAATAGCCAGATCGTTTTGTAACGGATCAGTAATATTTCATCTATCTTTGTAATGATGTTGTCGATAATTAAACAATTAATTAAATTAGGTAAGTTGTAATCTACTTTTGATTATGATGAATAGACTTTAATTTATTAATTTAACGATTTAGTTTTGCCGCTCACTGCGGACGGATCTAACTTAATTATTTAGGCGAACTATATATAAATGACATTTCATGAGTTTAAACTGCAGCTTGGACTGGCACGTGAGACTTTATTATTTTGAAAGTTTTGCTATCAATAGTAATACCTGGTTTCTGAGGGTTTTTGTCGATAGTTTATCTATTAAATAGCGTTTACATCATTAAATCAAAAGCATTTAATTAATTTTGCGTACAAACTGTGGAACTGTGCGCTCGCATCGACATTACAGATCGGACTGTCAGCCCCGCGCGTCTATCCGTTCATTGCGGAGCGAGGGTTGGAACGGCGCGGTCCCGCAGTCCAAACTTTACGTGTGTAGGGCGCTATTATCACAATCTCTCACCCCAAACGCTTACACCTTCTCCGTTCCGTCGTGGGTAAAAAGGAGTAAGATGGTCTAAGTGATATATTCTGTTATATATTTGTTATAGAAGTATATATTATGGACGAGGCATATCGAGGCAAAAACTGTCCCTACTTAAATGGCCCCATTTTTGGGGTTGCTTGGGGCCATTATGACATTTGAGCTATGGTGAAATCAAGATGGCGTAACTTTTTCTTGAATGAAAACTTGATCTGTCATTTGTACGTCATAGCCTATCTTTAGTTTTGAAATCATTGATATTTGTCATACAAAAGGTACGTTCTTCTTGATCTAGAAAGGAGAAAATAATGATTCTTGCTCTAAATAATTTTTTTTTTTTTTTTGGCTATCGTTTTTAAAGCATTTTTCTTTGTTTATCTCAAATATTTGCAATAACGTCAACGTGAATTTTATATAATAACTATGTACAAAAAATATTATTTTATTTTATTAACTGGAAACAAATGAAAAAGCAAATATCCAAATTTGTTTAAGCTAAAATAGTTATATTCATTACAATATTTGTTTTGAATTTACCGGAACTGGACGAAGTGTTAATAGCAAACAGAGTATCGAATTTAATGATGTGGTTAATAATAACATATAGTACAAAAAATAATAATAATATAAATAACTTAGGCATAAGGTTATACTATATCAAGTTCATCAAGCAAAATTATTTTAGTACGATGAATTTACATATTATATCGATAATTATGCAAAACGGGATTAATGTTTATTTAAAATGTAGGTATGTGCATTGAAATAATAATAATACATATATTTTTACATATTTTGTATAACAATTATTAGTGTGCAGCTTGTAGAAAAAAATCACAAATTACGAAATATGCTTCTTATGCTGCGAAATATGTTTCTTCGAAAGCGTCAGTAGTATGACGCTACTACTACTGCGTCATACTACTGACGCTTTTGCAGAAACTATGACGCTTTTGCAGAAACACATTTCGCCGCATTCAATTTTGTTTTTAATTAAAGAAGATTTTTTTGTGTAATTTTTAATCCGACAATGGTTTGTTCTCCAGACACGATCGGTTCTGATGAAAATTTTAATAATGGCGCCCGAATTGCCTTTATCATGAAATTGAAAACCGGGGGAATCCCTTTGTAACCCTTTAAATTTTTTTAATCAAACATTTTGTTTCCGTCGAATAAATTTGATTTTGGTTCCGCAGTCTATGAGAAATTATTGGAGTGCATTCTGAAAATATTTGAGGGTTCAGAAATCTCAAAAGGAAAAAAACGGAACTCATATGTAAAATTAAAAATGTGCAGTAAGCTCACAATATCATGTATTTGTGTAATAACAGTAGGTGTCTGACACGTTTGTCATTCAATAGCGCCCTGCAAACGCACAGTTCGGACCAAGCAACAAACTGCGTTCCAAACCGCTACGGTATCTGTGTCGTGTGTTGTGCTAATTACTACGTCAAAATTGTTCGTTTCGTTTCGTTTCATTTCGTTCGTTTTGGACTGCCTACGTCTTACATAACAAGCCAAATACATCATAGCGCATGGTTACAACTGAGGAAAATGTGCTGGCATTGAGATGATAGATCGGACTGTCAGTGCTGCGCATTTACACGTTCGTTTCGGCGCCCAGGTTGGAACGGCGCGTGCCGAACTGTACGTGTGCAGGGCGCTAATGTCTTTCGCATGGCATAAACAACATTGTCATATTTCTTTTGCGAATACGAACGAAGGGATACGCGACATAGCACTGCATTTTTGAGATAAATATTCAAAATTAAACTTAATTAATTACACAAGAAGATACAAGTTTCATTGTAAGAGATCCAATGTCAAGTTGCGCTGTACAGCTCATGTTCAGTGTACTGATGTCATATGAAACGTGTATAGGTGTGAACTAACCCTAAGAGATAAAGCCTTTGACAAAAGAACACTAATAAAGTTCAAACTTAAAAATTACAAATAACTCCCCACACCGATTTCGGTGACGGTGGCCGGTTTTATTGAAACCAGGCCTATTACGCAGGAGTAATTTTATAGTACACAAGTGTGTGCGCAGTACAAAAGAGCACTCTTTCTTCCTTTATTCTCATAACCCCGTAGGACGGATAACCGATCTTTCTTGTCAGACATTCTTGTCAGATCAGGTGATCAGCCTGCATTCTCCTAAGCAAACTTGAAAACAATATTTTTTGTTGTTCCAATACGAGAATTGAGCCCACGACCTCCGAGTTGAGAGCCGAACTCTAACCAATAGATCACGGAGGCTGTTGTTGTTGTTATAAAAATTATAGGCGACCACTAGTCTATAGGAAATCTGCGTGACGCATATTCCAACTCGGTAATAGCATTAGTATAGTGAGGTAATATGATCAACTACTTAAACGCTACTCGAATTTAGTGGTCCATGCTATCCTTGGCAACGTGTGATTTGAGCAGCTGTTAGCCTCTAAGGAAAGTTTGAGATTTCAGCTGAAAGCCTACTTATTCTCTAGTAATTTACTTTAGTATTGTTTGCCATTTCACTTAAACTGATTATATGTATAATTGACATGTCATGTCCATTAGGAAGGTCCGCTGACTGGGCTCTGAAGGTCTAGACGAGGGAATGACGGATAAGGGATCTTTTAGTAAATTGATGAGGTCTTTGTTTACTTTTTTAAACTTATTTAAAGGTTTTATCAACATGTAGGTCTGATAGCGTCTGCCTGTCAGGAAAATGCCCTGGCTCTAATTATACTCGTCGTTAAAATTATGATAGCAGATATATCCACTGTGACCTTACTAGACTAAGCTAAGCACAGTAAATATACTAGCTATAATATGTAGCTCAAATATGTTACAAAACAATTTATTCATTACATTAAAAGAAAGTAACAGATTTTAATATAAGCCTATATGATACATGGCAGGTCACAATCGAGTCTCACAGTTTTTGTCGTGCATGAAAATGGGTGACGATAGTTTGTATGGAGAAGCTATTGTTTTGTCTTTTTTATTACTGTTCAATAGCACCAGTACTACAAAAAACCCTTATAGTTTCGCTCTATTCGTTAGTCTGTCCGTAAATTGATTAAATTTTGTACAGTTATTGATTGCCTTATAGATTTTACTTTTGACATAATAAAATAATGTAAATCAATATAATATTTTAGATGAGTGAAGCATACATATATGCTACAGATGTTTTTTTTTCACATTTCACCCCATGAAAAGGTCACGTTCAATAGGTATTTTTACCCGACGAAAAGAATAGGAAGGGAAATGATTTCGGCAAATATATGTATAAATGTATGTTTGTTCCACCGTAGCGCCATAACTACTGGCCCGATTTTAATGAAAACGGTGTCACTAGATTCGTATCTATTGACACCGTTCCGTATTCTTTTTTAAATAAAAACTGTAGTTATTAAATAAAGTAGTAAATGCATGATTAAACCATTGACATGAAGTAATGATTTTATATGACATTTAGTACTTTAATATGTAATCTTTGCTGACTTTATATTTAACTTGACATTAAGTACCACTATACATGATTATTATTTTTATGGTGGTTTGTATGTTTTCTGTATATATTTTTTTTGTTTCTTACTCATTTATGTCATATTGTTATGCTACGGTACCCTAAGGAGATCGCCGATGCAGCACTTCAACCACGTCACGCGGCAGCGGCACGAGGCGCAGCGTCAGCAGTTCCTCAGTTTTCATTTATTTTGCATTGTGTTAGAAATGTACTTTATGTTCAATCGTTGAATGTAATAGTCGTCATTAGAATTAGTACTTTTTTATATTGTAATAATTAAATAATAAATTTAATAAATAATAAATTTCGACTTTTTTTTGGAAGTCCGATTGCTGCACAACATTTTTATATCATAAACAATCCTGACATGTATTATTGTAATTATTTAATAAAACTTATTGAATTGACATTGAGATGATGATAAAATGACTTTATTTGTATAATAATGTTAGTATTTAGAAGCAAAAATTTAAATTAATTTTATAAATGTTTGCATGCTATGTAGCTAAAAGTGTCAGAACCTATAAATTTTGTACCAACTATTGTACTTACCACTTTTACAGCAAATAATTGGATTGGATTGGATTGGATTGGATCGGATCGGATCGGATCGGATCGGATCGGATCGGATCGGATCGGATTGAATTAGGCTAGATGACATTTTTTTTATATTATTAATTTAAAAAAAAATGAATAAATGAATAGTACTTTTAAATATGAGTAACTTCTCAGAAGAAACGGTACATCAAAAGTCAATATATTCAAAGGTGCAGCGATTTGTATACAAAATTTCACAAGTCTCGTGAAAACGCTCCATACTAAAGTCGTACCTAGCTGTGACGTCACGCCTCGGTTAAAGTGTATGAAGTATAGGCCGCAGGAACATATTAGTAAATATCTCCGATATTTGTGCGTTTTAGTTCATACTTACTAAAATGAATGTTTTTGTATATGATGTAAGTAAACTAATGATGTAGGTTTTGTTTAATAATTTTGCAAAAAAAAAATAACTTTTTTGTACTTTTTAGATGTATCCAATTACTAAACTACACATAAAATATTATATTTTTTTACATTTACCAAGTTTTCTAAGTATATTAATGAAACTAAATATTTTAGATGTAGTAATCATCCCTATTCCTATCCCATCCTATCCCATCCATTTCCATTCCTATTCTATCCCAGCCCTATATTGAGAGTGTCAAAATATTTGTGGCAAAAAAGGCCGTATCTTTACGGCAACATAGAAGTCTGATTTTTTACAGCTTCAAGGGACCGTAGACTTGAATATACGGTTATATATAAGTATAGATACCTCCACACATTCTCGAATAATATTGACTGGTTTGGTTAATATTGACATTTGAAAGACATACACACGGACGGACGGTCGGAAAACAGAATGATCTTAAAATATTTCCGTTTTTTTCGTTTCGCGGTACGGAACCCTAAAAATGTGATGTAATAACAGAATATAATGTGATTATTTTTTATCTCAAATAAATATTTTTTCTTCCATTCGAACAATAGTTGAACTTTCTATGGGCCAAAGTGTAAACATGAACATTCAATTTGCACGAGTTTCTAAAAGCAATCGCAAAATATACGTTTCTTTGTAAAAGATACTTCCCCGACTCACTCATCCGCTAAGGATTTAACATCTGGGGCGGAGATTACGTGCGATTTGAGAACAACTCTAAAAATAACCTTTCTATATTTTTCATTTCACCTGTGAAATATCGAAAAATAATCACCGCTTTGATCTCGAGTTGAGAGAGAGACTCTTCATAGATTCTTTGTGAACGGGTTGAAATGTGTTACTGTTAGAAAGCTGGAATATTCATTCCAGCTTTCTAACAGTAACACCTTCTAATATACCTTTAGTTGCTCTTATAGTCATTCGACTATAAGAGCAACTAAAGGTATATTAGAAGGTCGATTCTGCTAATTAGTTCCGGCAATAATACAGTTACGATCCAGACCGAATATGTTAAAAAGGCAATATGGTGTTCTTATAAACGTCAAACCAACGTCAACTCCCGTCTTGATTGGTCCAATCTCTAAAAAATATGATAATGATATCAAGACGATTCATTTATAATTCAATGACAGTAAAATGAATATGTAAAGTTTTTGCTTTACGTGTAAATAAGAAATATAAAGTGATATTTACCTACGCAATTTACACAATTATTAACAATAGAATTTACAAGCAGAGAGAAAAACAATTAACATTTCTAGGTGAATTAAAAAGTACAAAACTTTTCCTTTGCTGTAGCTGTCGTCCAACTTATGACAAAAACAAAATATATTTGTCACTTAAATTAACTTCGTTCTCCCCTTAACGCCAGACTCATTAACATACAGAAGTGGATTTATGAACGACCATTGTTTGAGGAAAAAGCAAATTAGAGGTGTCTAGTGCTAATTTACAGAATGTAGGTGTACCTAAGTTCATTTTAAGTCTTCAGCAGTGTTCCTAATTGAAATTATTTTAAGGGCTTTTTTCCTGTCACGCAGATATCTAAAGGTCGATTCTGCTAATAATATCCTCCAATAATATAGTTACGATCCAGCTCTGATACGTTAAAACTTCTAAATGAGATTCTCATAAACGGCAAGCAAACATCGAACCCGTTTTTATAGGTCCATACTCCAAAAATCAGCTAATGATATCAAGACGATTCATTTGCAATTCAATAAAAGTAAAATGAGAGCTTGATTTAATTACGAGAATTGGGGTTCTGGTCTATGCGGTAACCCTATCATTTCATACATGTTTATGCTGTGATGGCTGCCATCTGGAGCGTGCTATCACCCGCCTACGGACTTGCGCGCGGCAGAAAAAACACATGAAAGGCACCTAAAATTAACAATATTATAACGCAGATATCAGACAAACTAACAGTTTATTTGTCTCTTGCTCAATCGCCGTGATTAGCAAACTATGTAGTTTATTTTACCCGGGCAATTATTATGGAATCTATTGACACCTCATTCATTCATATCGAATCAGGGGGTTTAGTCAAGATGCATTCGATAATGTCGACGGCGAAGCTCGAAATCAAAATGTATGGGATTTGACATAAGGCATCCCAAGCGACATGTCACTTACCCATGACTTATGTCAAATCCCATACATTTTTTCTTTCTAAGATCGCCGTCGAAATTACCAAATGCATCTCGACTAGAGGCCCAGTAGTTAGGTACTGTGACGGAACATATATACCTACAATCTACATAATATATACATAAACAATATAATTACCCTTCCTTTTGGCTTTGCGGATGAAGATCACTTTGTTGTCCGTCCGTCCGTCAAGAACCTTTATTTCGGGAACGTGTGGGAGGTATCGAGTTGAAATTAAAAACGTATAAATTATTAGGTACGTTAAAGTAGCCTAGGTAAGTTAAAATAGAACGTGTAATATCAGTTACCTGCCAGTGAAAATCCCATTAAAATCGGTCCAGCGAGTAAATACTCTCAAATGCATTAAGTGAACAGCTGTTAATTTAAAATTACAAATAGACATTTAAATTTTATTTAATTGTATGGATGAAAAATGACAAAATTATTAGCTTCTCCATACGAACTTTCATTCCCGCGAGACTCGACTTATGAACTATTTAGACCTAATGATCCTAATTTGTAAAAAAACCCCGGTAGGCGAGTCCGGTTTTTCAATAAAAAACTCTGGTATATTTCATTTTACAAGGACGCCATAAATATGCGCATAGTACAAGAGCCGTGCAGTGGTATAGCTGTATAATTAAAATATACTAATTAATTAGGAAGAGTGTAGTGCCGTGGGCTCTCCAGGTAGATTTCATACTAAGTACGAGTAATGAGTATGTAGTAGTATTTTATGCGATTTTATTCAATTTTAATTTATTAATAGTTACAGGATGCTTACTGGTTTTTATCCGTTCGTTAGGGTTGAAAGTATTCGTTCGTGGAATCAGTTATAATAATTTTATATGAATGTAACAAAATGCAACTTCACTTGACTTGACTTTTGTTTCTGGTAAATGCTTCAATGGTTGACCATGTTAATTTATTTTTAAATATACATTAAACACACTTCATTTTATTGAAGAAAATATTGGAAACGATGGGAACTACAACCCCCTAAAGGATCAACATCGACTACCTAAATCTGTAACCCTGTATATAAATCTTCTGTGCGTGTTCGTACTTAAACTCCTTCTAAACGGCTGGATCGATTTTAATCTAATTTTGTATGTGTGTTCAAGTGGATTCCAGAATGGTTTAGATTTACAATTTGGTCCACTGGATGATGTTTCATTAATTAATCTTTTCAAGGCTAAAATATACAAGTAAATATGTTTGACGCCCAACGAAGTGGGGAGTGACAGTGAGAATGTAATATTCCACCACCAGTTAACCAAAGAAACAATACGAAGATTTCGTTATGCTCGGTGAGGACTGTGACGCAGCGAATTTAGTGGAGAGAATGACGCCGCCATTTTGTGGTAACTTTGGTGGTTCTTCACGCATAACTTATAACCTGGAAATGAGCAGTTGCATCGCCTGATGGTAAGCGATTACCGCCGCCGAGTTACACTTGTGACTCCTCTGGTGATGCGAGAGAGGCGCACTTGCGTTCCTGTTCTTAAAAATCCCCAACCTCCCTTGAGTCTCCGGTAACACGGAAAACACAATGCAAACTTTATTTCACGCCGGTTTTCTGTGTGGCCGTGGTATTTATCCTACCGAAGCATGGCTCTCACACGTTTAAATTAGTTAAAAATATGTTAATTAATACAGTAACATTGGTAGGTTTTTTAAACGAAGTCGCGCGACTCGACCAGTATCTTTAGCAATTTCAATAATGTCGATATCTCAGATTAAGGTAAAGGGATTCGGGATCCATTGATTTGTTGCCCACAAATTCAATAGAATGTTCGCAAGAAATAAAAGGTCCCTTTTGGGATTGTATACTTTAATGCCGATGATTAGAAACAAAACCTAAATTAAAAAGAAATATTTATTTTTACACGGTGTCATCACATATTGATGCCTCCGTGGTCCAGTGGTTTAGAGCTTGGCTCTCGACTCCGCAGGTCGTGGGTTCAATCTCCGCGTTGGAATGTTGTTTTCAAGTCTGGTTAGGACGATGCAGGCTGATCACCTGATGGTCTGACAAGAAAGATGATCCGTGCGTCGGATGGACATGTAAAATGCCAGTCCTGCGCTTGATCTCTCGCCAGTCGTGTCGGTCAACCGTCCCACTGGGTGACGAGAGTAAAGGAAATGTGCTCTTGTGTATTGTACACACACTTATCACTACATAGTATAAAACAAAGTCGCTTTCTCTGTCCCTATATCCCTATGTATGCTTCAATCATTAAAACTACGTAACGGATTTTGATGCGGTTTTTTTTAAATAGATAGAGTGATTGAAGAGGAAGGTTTATATGTATAATAACATTCATTAAATAGTGGAGAAATACTGTTATTTTGAGGTTTCTAATGTGATGTTGTAAATAATTATTTTTTTTCCGCTTACATTGCAAACGGTGGCTGAACCCTACGAGCTAGATCAAAATAATGTACTACAGTTTTGTTCATCATAAAAAAGCCTACAAAAAAGTACGCGATAGCATATATCTATCTCTTAGGGATAACCCACAATAACCATTTTTTATCCTTTACTTTGATTTAAATTTAATAGCTTATTTACGAAGCGATTTTAAGCAATACAGCATTAATCCTTATCCAATTTAGTACCTTAAATACATTGTGCATTTAATATAGATCAATATGGCCCTGTATAGCATGTAATTTAAATGAATATTTTCGAAGATATTACAGATTTAAAATGCAAGGACATGTCTCGGCGGCACTCGCGAGTCGCGACTCGGTGCTCGCTCAACGAATATTCTGTTCTGCAGTTCTTATGGAATATCCATAGAGGTAGTTGGCCAGTTTTGTTGGAATGGCAAATTAAATGATTATTCACTACGTAGTATAAAACAAGTCGCTTTATCTGTCTGTCCCTATGTACCTATATTGTATGCTTAGATCTTTAAATCTACGCAACGGATTTTGATGCGGTTTTTTTAAATAGTCTTTTTATACTCAAGCGCGATAGATATAATAATATAATGTATAGGTATCAAGTGGTCGCGCATGTCGCGTCGAGGTGATAGGGTCCCATTTTTAACCATTTGCATTGGGTAAACCTATAAACCTTTTCAATATTGTATCAGATGTAGGTATATTGCTGTAAATAGAGAGTTATTCGCCGAAGTAGTTTTTTCTCCAAGAACATTATACTTACTACGCGGGCGAAGCCGCGGGCAAAAGCTAGTGCTCTATAAAATAACACCTGCGTAGCCGGTCTGGTTTCAATAAAACCGGCCACCGTGACCGAAATCGGTGTGTGGTGGGGAGCTGTATATACCTATATATCATCACATCTGCCAAAACTCAGCGCACTTCATGTACCCAGACAAAGCTCGAGATAACTCGCGCCAATAGGCTTTGAGCGCTGATTGGTCCGCCACTTGCCGATTTGCTCTATTAAATGTGTCACATTGACAAATGCATAGCAGTGAGATATTTTTATTAATTTAATGCATCTTTATGTATGATTAAAAAATATTTGTGCTGCAGCTCTCTCGTCCATGTAAACTTTAACTGTGCCAAATTTCATACTACTCCGTTCGCATAATTTTCGCAAAAGGATTACAAAGTTTTTGCTTCACGTATTAATGGTGATGTATGTAGCAAAACTATTTCACACAACTCGTATGCAAGATATTCTAAAAGTGTACGTTGGATACGTTAAGCATTTTCTTCATAAGCCTGCAACTGCGAACTTTAATATGCAACAGGTTGGCTTAATGTATCTACAAAATTAGAAAATTTCACAAACTTTTATACTTCAGCGAGCAGTTGGGTTTTATGACAGAAAAATGAAGTAAATTACTTTAACGAACTTTATTAAATCGTATTAAGCTGAGTTAATTAAGTATTTCCGACCTTTATTTAAATTTGCACCGTCTTTTAAGCGTTTAAAGTGTTAGATTTGATAATTGTTATCCGCACTTAGTACGAATTTTGTGTGAATGATAACTATGCGTTTTCACTTAGCGGTTTTAGGTTTCCTTTGAAACTACAAGGAACCGTTATACACATAGTGGAGTTACCCGTTGCCTGAGACGTATGCAATATACATATATCTATAGGTGCGTTTATACGGACGACTTTTTGAGTAACAAGTGCTCGGTAATACGGGCGGATTAATCTGGAGTAATTAGTGGAGCGATGTGAATCGATTCCACAAAAGTTCGGCAATTATTTACAGCAATATTGCTTCTAGTTGGTCCATATATTCCTTGCTCAATGTCACTCATACAAATTGCCGATTTTTTTTTCAACTGAATTGCTTGTGTATAAAAGTAATGTCTAGTTTCTTGGAGTTGCTCCTTATCTCTCAATATTATAGTTGCATTTTCCCAAATTGATGCTTGTTGCTGTTACTGTAAATTCTTTATATTTTGTCACGTCGCAATCGATCTTAATTGCTTATATTTAATTGATAAATTTTTGTTGCACACGTAATGCGCTTATCGCTTTACAGGTGATATTTTAAACATTTGATCGAAATTATGTGAATCTTCCAAAACCTGAGCAATGTTATTGAGTCCTACTTATTAACCCTGCAGCTCCCTATTGTAATCTCTATCAGGACATCTATTATCATGTAGAAATATCGCGGAGGCTTCGTACTCACAATACGATGACATACAATAAACTACAATAGGATAGCTTATCTGTAAGACCCAGACTGCCGAGCTAAAGAAATTGAAAATTGTATCTAAAAATAGAAAATCTTGAACATTTATTCGTTATTTTATGAAAAAAAAAAAAAACTATTATTAATGTCTGGCTATATTTTTATTCGTGTACGTATTTTTAAAGTTGTGGCCTCTTGAGTTAAAATATTAGCCTAATAGCTAAAGAAGATGTAGTGACGAATATTACTTTTAAACAACTGCCCAATCTTTGAAATAACCTTATACGTAAAAGTATTGACGTACCCTAAATTCTAATAATATTAGAGGACGTTCCATTCCGACTATATACATATATATAAAAAAATATCGTGTTAGTTACACTATTTATAACTCAGGAACGGCTGAACCGATTTGGCTGAAAATTGGTGGAGAGGTAGCTTAGAACCAGGAGACAGACATAGGATATTGTCGCGCCGAGTCTGTCTGTCTGTTTGTTCGCGATAATCTCAAAAACTAAAAGGGTTGTCATGCCGTTTACATTTATAGACAGAGTTGTTCCTTAGGAATGTATATTTAAAGGTCAATAATAATTTGTGAAGGTTCTGTGGAAATTGTTTGATTTATGATGATAATTGTTGAGGGAGTTGAAAAAAAACAAGCCGTCTGGGAACATTTTGGGAAAACATTGTAAGGGGGATTTTAGAAAATTTTGGGAGAATATAAATTCGTGGTTAGGTGTAGAAAAAAATAGTTTAGATAGTATTATTTTAAAGCATTTAGGAAAAAAAGATAGTACAAGTAATATATTATGTAATAACTTTACGCAAACATTTACCAAAGAAATACAAAACATTAAACATATATGTAATACGAGTTTTCGGTTTACACAAATAAGCCCATTATCGGTAGAAAAAATAATAAATATGTTATCAAGTAGGAAGTCCGCGGGTGCAAATGGTATACGTGTACAAGACATTAAGTATTTAAGAAAACAAATAAGTCCCATCTTAGCAAACTTTATTAACATGTGTTTACAGCAAAGTATATACCCTGACCAGTTAAAATATGCTATAATACGACCTATTTACAAGTCCGGTAGTCACTTGGAATATGCTAACTATCGGCCAATAGCAATTCTGCATGTAATCGATAAAATAGTTGAAAAGGTGGTTGTGGGTCAGGTGAGTATATTCCTAAAAAGAAACAACGTGCTCTCTGAAACTCAACATGGTTTCAGGAAGGGTAGAAGCATGACTACGGCCTTGTTGAGTTTCACGGATTATGTAAACGAAGCTTTAGATTCTGGAAAACAGCTGATAGCGCTTTTTATTGATTACAAAAAGGCATTTGACACACTCGATCATAATATACTATTGCAGGCGATGGATGAATGCGGTATACGTGGGCCGACTAGTATGTGGTTTAGAAATTATTTAACTAATAGAAAAATACGAACGGCGATAGATGGTGTGGCTGGTGATGACGCGGATGTGAGTCTGGGTGTACCGACCGGGTCAGTGTATGGCCCGATTGGGTACATTATACATGTGAATGGTGTTTCAAATGTGATCAGGAAGTGTAAGGTATTTATGTATGCGGACGATATGTGTGTGTGTTAAATATATCACAGTAATATGTAACTGTCAATGTCATTATTGACATTGGCAGATGTCATGAAGTAAAGCCTATCGAGTTAGTTTATTTTAGTTGGCCAAAAGGCTATACATAGTGTAGACGTATATATTGTGTTAAGCATATCTCATTACATATTGTAATACGTATTTGTGGTAAGCACCAATAAAGGAGAGTATAAGAATTGCTGCTGTATTATTATCATCACCACACGAGCGCAAGAAGGACTTACAATCAAGAGGTCATAGTCCGATACAGTATACGCCTCAAATGATATATCACAGGTACGGGAGTATGTGCAGGACGATTTTGAGGATATTACGAAGTGGGCACATGATAATGGAATTATTATAAACCTAAAAAAAAACGCAGTGTATGCATCTGCACTCGCCACACAATCATAAAGCAAAAAATATTAATGTAATGGATATTAAAATAACTGGCCACACATATGAATGTCTACATATGAACCAACCTAACTGTAGCTGTTTTACGCTCTGCTATATAGATAACTTAAAATATCTTGGTCCTTAAATTGACAAAAGCTTTAACTGGACTTACATATAACACAGGTATGTTATAGATTGAGATCAGTTCTAGGTAAGTTTTATCAGATAAAGAGAATACTAAATGTGGATACATTAAAAATTGTGTATTATGCACTAGCAGACTCGCTAAAAAGCTATGGGCTAATTGTTTATGGACGAACATTTGTAACATATTTACATAGTGTTAAAAATTTACAAATACAAGAAAAGAAAAGTAAAGTACGAATGTAATACAGAGTATGAGAAATTATTTAAAGTGTGCAATATTTTGGCGATAGATAAAAGAGTGGAGTACTTGATAGGCTTACAGTATTACTATAGTAATGAATTTAAAGTGATAGTAGATAGTAAATATAATACTAGAAGGGTAAGAGAGCAAAGACTGATTAAACCAAAAATAAAAAACTACTATGGAGAGAGGACGAATAAATACTTACCCCCGGTTTCTGAAAGGCTAATCAACGCTAACATCAACTAATCAGCGGTCAAATCTCACGTCAAGTCTAAATTGAGTTGCAAAAAGCTTGATCAGTCGTTTGATTTAAACAATGTGTTAGTTAACAAAACTAATGTCAAACGAATGGTCAAACAACATGTCAAGCGCTGTTTTCGGTTTCTGGAAAGCTATTTAAGGCTTGTATGTGCTTGTATGTGTCATGTCAATTTGATCAATGATTAGTAAATTTTTCACTAATCAGCGTTTCAGAAACGGAAATTGATTTAACCTGCCTGTTAACTCAACAACGTGTTAGTTCATCAACTATTTGATTAGCCTTTCAGAAACCGGGTGTTAGTACCTAAAATATTTAATAAGATAGATTGGCTGGAAATTGGTCTGAATATATTAAGACACAAAGAAAAGATGTCAACTGGAATAATAAAGAAAAAGTTAAGGGCTGCATTGTTAAATTAAAATTATGAGTTTAAATACTTTTTTTATAAACTGTAAATTTTGTTTAAAGTTAATAACTTTGTTTTGTTTTCTTATTATTTTTGTACTAAATACTTAACTACTCATAATATTATGCAACAAATATTATATTAGATGAGCTCATCTCGCCCTCAAACACTCGTTTGGCGAGATACAATTTGAATTGTATATATGTTTCTTTTTATGAATAAACAAAAAAAAATAATATCGAAAACGCTGTCTAATCTAACCCGTTGGAGATAAATAACAAAACAATGTATGGTGGGATTGTTTCTCTTTTATAGGTATACAAAAAACGGTAACGGATTTAAGCGGATACAATTTAATTATCCGTATCTAGGAGATTATATCTAGGAGATATCTTGAAATTAAAAAGTACGTGTGAAAATTATATATTTTTACTCTGTGCTTCTACTATATTGCAAGTATATTTACTAAAGAAGTTTTTTGCCACGAACACTGTCCCACGCGGGCGAAGCTGCGGGTAAAAGCTAGTACAGAATATAATATTACTAGCTTTTGCCCGCAGCTCCACCCGTGTAAATACAGTATCCCACAAGAACACGCTCCTTTCTTGTGATAAAAAGTAGCCTATGTTCAGAGCTTAAACTACTACCATACCAAATTTCTACAAAATCCATTCAGTAGTTTTTGCGTGAAAGAGTAGTTTTTGTTTCTTACAAACATCTATCCATCCATGCTCACGAACTTTCACATATATAGTAGTCAGTAACGAGACGTACTTTCTCCTTAGGTATGGTATATCAAGGGGCGAACGATATAATATTTTGGATCCGAAATTAGATTGGGACAGATTAACCAGTGAATGTAGATAAGGTTACGTGCCAGACGTGCGCGGTGCAGGGTTAAAATATTGCGTGAAATATGACGCGCACGTGATAACGAGAATTACAATTATTTTTATAGGTTTTTGTATGAATTGAGACGTTTCTTTCCTGACCTTATAGTACAGCTACACTAACGGTAATGACTGTTTGCTAGCATGTAGTAGATCTTATACCTTAAACGAGACATTCTTGTATATACATATATAATCGTAATCTCGGCACGGGCTGCAAATGTTTACATGAAATTTAGTATGCTGGGAGTTTTGGGGGAGAAAAATCGGTCTAGCTAGGTTTTATTCCTGGGAAACTGCGCATTTTTAGGTAACATATGTTTTTTCCTTCGTCGTGCAACAATATGTCAATAATTTCTACTCTATAATATCGCTATTTAATACTATCGTGTACTCCTTTTTTATGAGAGTAATACTTTCAGTTTTCGCTATATATTCTGTACAAATCTAATTGAATCCACGTAACTCCTGACGTTCTCATAATCTCTTCCATGTTTCTTTTTGATGAAACTCGCTCCAACTATGCCAAACACATTTATTTCAGATGAGTACCTTGATATTACAATAGAAATTTATCTAATCTTGACCCCTTTTGCTATTCTATAATTAAGATAAAAAAACTTGCTTAAATCAAAAATGTTAAATGTACTCAATAAATTTTTATATGCTTAAATTTGTGATTTTGTAAACTTTACTTTCACACATATAATATATATTGTTATGTGACGAAATATATCAAAAAATATACGAAATACATTGTTTTAAACACTTAATGCATTGTCAATTGTCCTATTTGTTGAAGTTGTTCAAACTACCCGAACACATCGCAGACGTTAAACACCGTCGCAACAATAAATCTGCAACTTGCGAACACACACTGGATCAACCTCGCCATTACATAAGATTTGATATGCCACAAGTACTGGCAAAGGAATACCGTTATCGCCCAAGAATTATATGCGAGGTATCTATAATGATACTACATAAATTAAAAAGTACCCTAATTTTAACCGAGAAGATGGCTGGGTGCTGCCATCTAGTTGAGATCCAATAATTAACAAAATAGAATGTAATTTAAAATCATCGCGGCTTCGAGATACTGTTAGTATGTTTTGTATGGATCGAAACACACAACTTCAACAAATAGGACAATTGACACCTCAGTCCTCCCGTGACCACGGCTGCTGGAAAGTAGCCGAAACGTCGGGAAAAAGAAAAGTTCACCGCGACACAATCCGTAAGTTTTTAAAACAATAAACAATATTCGCGTAAACATAAGAAATCAACTAACGTACAACCCGGGCACGCACATCACAAACACTACACCTCATACTCATAAACACGAACCCTAGAGGAACTAGTTTCTGAACCCAAGACTTATCGTAGGGCTAGGGTTCTATCCGCATTGCTTGTAGCTTGGGAGGTGAGAGTTGCGACCCCCAAAAGGATTGTCGATACAATTAGCTTACAATTTTACTCTTAAAATCTCTCAACCAACACACTGTATATGATTTACATTATCAAGTTCAAACAGACATATTCTATCATGCTATGATACGCCAGAAATCAGTCCAGCCGTACAGCCAATGTCATTACCCACACACGGTCGGTCGCGCATAGTAGTAGGATATAGTGGTAGTAGTGAGAAATAGTAATAGTAGTTGGATATAGTGGTAGTAGTGAGAAATAGTGATAGTAGTAGAATATAGTGGTAGTAGTAGGATATAGTGGTAGAAGTAGGATATAGTGGTAGTAGTAGGATATAGTGGTAGTAGTAGGATATAGTGGTAGTAGTGAGAAATAGTAATAGTAGTTGGATATAGTGGTAGTAGTAGGATATAGTGGTAGTAGTGAGAAATAGTGATAGTAGTAGAATATAGTGGTAGTAGTAGGATATAGTGGTGGAAGTAGGATATAGTGGTAGTAAGAGGTAGTTTTTAATAATCCTACAAAAAATCAACATCATTCATATTGAATGTGGTTTAATTCAAATATATAGTACATAAAAGCAGCCATGCAGGTGGCCATCCTATTACCAGGGTATTAATGATCAATTCAATTTAAATAACTGATGTTTCACTCTTACTATCACTATATCCTACTACTATCACTATTTATCACTACTACCACTATATCCTACTACTACCACTATATCCTACTACTAACACTATATCCAACTACTATCACTATTTCTCACTACTACCATTATATCCAACTACTATTACTATTTCTCACTACTACCACTATATCCTACTACTATGCGCGACCGACCGTGTGCGGGTAATGACATTGGCTGTACGGCTGGACTGATTTCTGGGGTATCATAGCATGATAGAATATGTCTGTTTGAAGTTGATAATGTAAATCATATACAGTGTGTTGTTTGAGAGATTTTAAGAGTAGAATTTTAACCTAATTTTATCGACAATCCTTTTGGGAGTCGCAACTCTCACCTCCCAAGCTACAAGCAATTTAATATTTGATGTGTTGGTTACTACTTTACGAATAAAACTAAACAATTAATTTTATGTATGATCTGCTCTTGGTTATGAGTTGGATAGGTCCTAGGTGTAGGTTGCACTTGTAGATTGTAGGTGTAAGTTCTAGGTGTAGGATATAGGTTGTAGGTTTAGTTAGTAGGTAAAGGTGTAGTTGTTGTTATAGTCAGTCATAACAAGATTGTTGGTAGTTAGTTTTACTTTATTTACTCCAGACATCTGTCGGGTCAGCTAGTTATACATATAAGAATATTATGTTTCAGATGAATGATAATGATGAAGCTTCTCGCTCTATTGAGTCTAGCCTGTGGCTGGCTATTGATATAGGATGTGTCATGTGATTGTTGCTTGTTGCCTGTTGAATGTTGGTGGCACAAATTGCAATTTTACGAAACATGTGTCTATGAATAGTGGCAACTATTTCCTTGTGAGAGGAAATTAAGCAACTACGAGGGCGGGTCAATAAGTCCGTGACTTTTGGAATAAAACACAGATTTTTTGATAAATAAATCATTTTATTTTTCAACGTAGTCCCCCTTGAGCTCTATACACTTTGTCCAACGCTTCTCCAATTTTTTTATCCCTTCCAAAAAATATGATTTGTCGAGGTCCTCAAAATAGGCCTTTGTTTGCGAGATGACTTCATCATTGGAGTCAAATCTTTTTCCACCGAGCCATTTTTTCAGGTTTGGGAACAAGAAGTAGTCACTCGGAGCCAAATCTGGAGAATAGGGTGGATGTGGGAGCAATTCATAGCCCAATTCATGGATTTTTGCCATGGCAACTGCACATGTGTGCACCCTTGCATTGTCTTGGTGAAAAAGAACTTTTTTATTGGCCAAATGAGGTCGGTTTTTTTTCAAATCCTCATTGAAGCGGTCCAATAAGTTGGCATAATATTCCCCATTAATTGTTCTTCCCTTTTGAAGATAGTCAATGTGGATTATCCCACGTGCATCCCAAAAAACAGTCGCCATAACTTTATTGGCTAACAAACCCACCTTGGCCTTCTTTGGCGCCGATTCACCCTTAGAAACCCACTGTTTTAACTGTTGTTTGGTCTTTGGTGTGTTGTGATGGATCCATGTTTCAACCACGGTTACAAAACGGCGCAAAGACTCCTCCATATTGTGATTAAACAACGCCAAACCTTCCTGTGAAGTTGTTACACGATTGCGTTTGTGGTCGACTTGCGGAAAGCTTTCTCATGCCCAAGTGATCATTCAAAATTGAAACCACTGAGCCATGCGAGATGCCTATGGCTTCCACAATCTCTTGCACTTTCAATCTTCGGTCGGCCAACACCATATCGTGAATTTTTTCGATTGTTTCGGGTGTAGAGACCTCAACTGGGCGTCCAGGACATTCGGCATCTTCAGTGCTTGTACGGCCACAACGAAATTCAGTAAACCACTTTTTTACCATTGAAATCGATGGTGCAGAGTCCCCATAGTATTTATCAAGCTTAGCCTTGGTCTCGGTAATGGTTTTTTTTTGCAAAAAATAATGCTTAATAAGCACACGAAATTCACTTTTTTCCATTGTTTCCTTAAGTTACTGGATAGTCTGATAAAGATAGCTATAAAACACAAACTAACTGACGCAGCAATTTCAAATTTTGATAGGAGTCAACTGACAGATGCCTGTTGACAGGAGTAGTGTTGCTTTTTCAGTAAGGAGGTTAGAAATTCAAAAAGTCACGTACTTATTGACCCGCCTTAGTATAATATAAACTTATATATTATTCACTAAAATGGAATCAAAATTAACAAATTTTAATTAAAACGACGGTAGGTACAATATAGAAATTTAATATGACACCGTTGCTCAAGGCGAAAATCTTACCAATATTGTTAGAGCAGTACGTGCCACACGCTGAAGAAAATTGAAATTTTATACTGTAACGTAACGCGTTTTTAGGCTTCCGTAGTTCACCTCAGAACTCTCGGAACCCTTATGGTTTCGTCATGTCCGTCCGTCCGTCCAAACGGTGCTATAAAGATGAAACTTTGTATGAATATGTGTATTTACTTCGTCGACATAAAGCTAAAATAAATTTTGGGTACTTCACCTAAAATGGTGATGATTTTTTTTCTCGCGTCTACCCCATAGTGTTGTGTGTCATTAGATAGGTCATTTAAAAATATTGAAAGGTCTCTAAGACGATTTTTTTATTTAGGTACCCGTTTGCGAGAAATTTAACTTAAAAGCGCACTTTTCTGTTTTAAGTAAAACTTAACATCATTGTACGAACTAAACATCACAAATACATTATATAATTCAAAGGGAGCTAAACCACATATAGTAAAAGAGCATAATTAAAAAAAAAACAGTCCGTACTAAGCCGCTGTCAATAACACATTTTGTTAACGCGCACTTAATCCATCTTCAATTAGTGAATCCGTTCAGTAGCTTAACTGCTTATTTGTTGATTATTTGCAATTTATTATAAGTTGCAGCGTTATTTTGATTTCTAACTTAAAAGAGTGGAACAATCAACACTTATTATGCACAAAGGATAAAGCCCCAGAATTTACATCTAAAACACTGAAAAGTCACACTTAGCAACTCAAAGATTTAGTTCCAACGAACTCATCTGAACTCAAGGCGACATAATATTACGTATTTTTTATGGAAAAAGACTGGCAAACGAGCGAACTTATCGTCTGATGGTAAGCGATTATAGCTGCACACGGACACACTTACGTGTGTCCGTGTGCAGTTACCAGCAGCGGGATAGCGCGGGCGTTTCGACTCTTTTTAGGGTTCCGTAATAGATAAGGAACCCTTATAGTTTCGCTCTGTACGTCTATCTGTCCGCGCTTCTAGCTTCTGTAATTATGAACATAAATGGATAAAATTTGGTACAATTATAGATTGTGTATAGATCTCGGTTTTAGCACCATAAAATAATAATAATTTTATATTTTAGGGGTTGCTCCCCATACATGTGTAGTGGGGATGAAAAATATTTTTTCATGGCATTTACCCCCAAGGCATTTCTGAACTACAAGACTTAGAAACTTGCAATTCCATGCTGATAGATCATGCTAAAACTCTTTAGTAAAATTATTTTGAACGAAATCGGACAGTAACTTTTGAAGTAATTTGAAAAAAAAACCGTTTACGTGATTATAGTTACGGAACCCTCCTTAGACATGTCCTGATATGCTCTTGGTTAGATTATATTTATTTATTTAACATTTTATTGTATATGCGGAAAATTATAACAATACAATTTCCAAAGAAAGAACTTATAAAAAGAATTTATAGAAAGAAATTTCTTCCAGCAGCCCTACGGATAAAAATGGGAGAACACGTAGCAGACTTCCGATCACTCGGGAACCCACCCTCAATTACCCGGCGGAAAACAAAGTCAAACGTAATTTCACTCCGGTTTTCTGCGTGGCCATGATATCTTTTCGATCGATTCGACCAATTTATTCTTCACATAGCTAGACAGCTATTGACTGTTAGACCACAGTTAACAAATATGTATTACTTGTACATATCCTACTACTATTATAAATATGAAAGTTTGTGGATGGGTGGATGTTTGTTACTCTTTTACGCAAAAACTACTAAACGGATTTTGATGGTACTGGTACGATAGTAGTAAATAAGCTCTAGATTAAACAGACTCCTTTTTGCGCCGAAAAAGTACAAGATTCCCGTGGAATGTGAAAAATATATGTGAAAGTTTGTGACGCTGGATGTATGTACGGATGGAAAGATGTTTGTTACTCTTTAACGTAAAACTACAAAACAGATGTTGATGAAATTGGGTATGGTAGCAATTTAGACTCTGGATTAAAATATAGGCTACTTTTTATCCCCAAAAAGTACAGTGTCCCCGGCGAATACCTTTGTTACATATATCAACAGTAAGATGTAACTGTCAATGTCATTATTGACATTGACAGATGTCATGAAGTAAAGCCTATCGAGTTAGTTTATTTGAGTCGGCCAAAAGGCTATACATAGTGTAGACGTATATATTGTGTTAAGCATATCTCATTACATATTGTAATACGTATCTGTGGTAAGCACCAATAAAGGAGAGTATAAGAATTGTTGCTGTATTATTATCACCACCAAATCAAGAGGTCGAAGCTCGTTACAACCTTAACTACGCGAGCGGAGCCACGGCCAGATGTTAGACGGTTATAAAACCCTATTGAAACATATAATACCACACAAACCTTCAAACAAGTCCGTTTAGTATGCCCCAAGGGCTCCAAAAGCTTTATTACTTACTCACAATGGCGATGGAAGTAATAAGTATCCCTAGTAATTGGTGGTCCATTGATACGTTATTGATTACGTGATACAAATGCTGAAAGTGGCCAATAATTGTAGCCGTATGTCGTTTCTCATTCAGAGATCTCTGTACTAGGATTGATTAGGTATCCCTTGAGCATTAGCTTTTTGAGTCATGACTATTATTTGTACATAGGTTTAATTAAATATTTTGATAAGGAATAATAATTTAAACTATATTTTTTGTTGCACTTACCCCCTTACTAATAAAAATATTTACACAACGGATAAGCAATACAATGTTTTGTCGTTGTCTGCCAAACGACTTTTTCCACGTATCGTTTTAATTAAAATTTGCTAGTTTTGATTACATTTTAGTGAATTATATATAAGTTTATGTTATCATCAACAACATCACAAAGAAAAAGTTGCCACTATTCATAGGCATATATTTCGTAAAATGGCAATTTATGCCACCAACATTCAACAGGCAACAAGCAACACTCACATGACACATCCTATATCAATAGCCAGCCACAGGCTACACTCAATAGAGCGAGAAGCTCCATCATCATCATTCATCTGAAACATATATGTATAACTAGCTGACCCGAATGACGTTATCCTGTCTTAACTATGAAATATATATAAACTTATCAACTGTTTAAATATTTTCATTAGTAAGTAATGTAATAATGGATGTTGGGTTGCTTTGATAGTTGCAAATGTATCATCATCTTTAAAAGTGTTTTGATAGAGTGTCCATGTGGATAATGTGAACATAAGCTATTTTTTGCTGGTTCTCTATAAATCAAGCGTGCAAAATATTTAATGTATGGCTTAGAAATTTGATACATCTAAATTATAAATTAATTAATATAAAAAAAAACCCGACTTTTAAACGGGCAATTGGCCCACCACACTTCAACTCCTGTTTAGCCAGGATCGACAGTGGTAACCAACCGCAAAAACCCTTTGATATGATCTCAGGGGTGCCCGTGGGACATGCTAAATCTGTCTTGGAACCCGCAACGAAATTAATCAGAAGATTGTAGGAGGAGTAGGAAGTATTCCAGTTTCCCTCCCCAAGCAAAGCGGGAGACAGCAAAAATTGTGATGACAAAAAGTCATAATTAAAGGGGAAGACCACCAAAAAAAACCCGACTGCGTAAATGCTGAAAAGAAAAAAAACAAGAAAGCCGACTTTCGTGATTGAATATTATTGAATAGCTATATCTAGATATTACCTACCATTAAAATAGTTTCGTGTTCGATATATTCAAAAACTTGTTACATTAGGGAACACAACGACTCCGACAATCGGGACCGATTATAACGCTGGATTTTCTAAAGGTTCCCGTCTGTTAAAATCGTAATATCCATCCTCCTTAACTCTCAGTATAGACGTAACCTACATACTCTACTTTTGAGGACAATAATTAAATACAATAAATATATATAGGTACGCAAGAATAAGTCTGTATGTAGTTGGCTTGAAACCTTACGTGACATTACTAAAATTCTCAACGCAGAAGGTTTCAAAGGGTCACCAATCAACACGTCATGCATATTATACGAAGTAACTATTTTGTCGTAAGTACATACGGCGGCGGCTTGAAGACTTATGCAAATATAGGGGCTAGCAAAGTGGTCCATTAATAATATATTTTGTCTTTAAAAGTATACTAAACGATGATTTTTATGCTCAGTACATTTTTAGGGTTCCGTAGTAAATACAAGGAACGCTTATAGTTAAGCTCTGTCCTTCCTCCCTTACGAACTTTGCTAATTATGAATGTATATATATGTAATGATTACTCTTATTTGTACTTAAATAAAAGCTTCGCAGGCAATTCGGTAAGCAAGTCGAAATCCTAGACAAATGATATCAGCACAGATCTGATCAACCGAATCGAATACGTGTTTGTACTAGTCGTACAATTAATGTACAAATACTTTGAGATAAATGCACAGGATTAGCAAAGACTACCCGGACGATTTATTTCAAACGAGTTATCTAAGCCTAGCTTAAAAGAATTAACGGGATCCTTAATTTTTATTGCCAAGTACATATTATTCTAGGTTATTTTGGTGGAATTTCGGTTTGCGATAAATCTCCTCTTATTGGTAATGGTCAATATTTATTGCTTAAGAGTTTGACGTAATCTTTTACTACCTCCATCCTGAATTTGGCCAATTTCTTTAGTTGAGAGTATGGTTCGGATTAGTCATTCCGTCGAACCCTCAATCCACTTTCTTTTTTAACGGAAATGACTTTAACGACGTTTAGAGTGAAATTTCAAAGTCGCGTCACATCACGACGGGCATCACGACACTATTTTGTATATGCCATTTGTTGGAAGATACATAAACCACTTACATGACAACTTAACTTTCCAAAGTACGGCACAATACACAGATCATACTTAGGTGTACAAATTTTAAATTTTCTACTATTTATTGAAATTATGTTCTTTATGCACGGTGAGAGTATTTTTAGATTTTAAATGATGAATGAAGTTTCAGTGCTGCCACGTGAGCTCTGTACACGACATTTTTTTATCCTCTCTAGGTTGTTACAGTATATATCGAATATCTTGCACTGTATCAAAAATTTAAACTCTTTTCTAGATCATAAAAATTCAATATTTACGGTAAATTTTCTATGATTTTTCATCTAGCTTCATTTGCCGTCAATTAATAAACATAAACCAAACTTTCGCGTTTCACTAAGTGTATTGTTAACTTGTGGCCTCTGTGGTCCAGTGGTTAAGAGCATGGCTCTCTGTAGCATAGCTACATTTTTAACGTGTTATTATAGCTAAAAACGACGCTTCTAGCGTCATCTATTGGCTGTTATTGCTAACTTTAATAGCTAATTTATACTAGACGACGCCATCTATTGGCAAACGTTTCTAACTGGAGCTTCATCTCCAATATTCCTTTATTGTGGCATTTGGATTATGCGTTACCGCTAGTTGTCAGTTAAAGAAAAAAAAAACATTATGACAGATCTATCGACGACGATCGGACGCAGCGGTGACAGAGAGACGCTACCAGAAGTTGGAGCCCCAGTTCGCCCTCACCACGTGCTACACTCCTGGACCCAGCTGAGTTACCACGTGGTTAAAGCCCTCCGATCCCCACAGACACCCAGAGGCTAAACCAGATCCTTCGGCCTTCTGCCCACGACCTCTTAATTTAAAATATATTTATCACGGTAATAAGTACCTCTTTTATTTACACTATTACCCGTAACATCTCGACCCCGGTGCTCGTGAGTTCGATCCTTGCGTTGGAACAATAAAAAAGTGGTCCAGTTGTTTAGAGCTTGGCTTCGGAGGTCGCGTGTTCGGACGACTGGGTAAGACAATACAGGCTGATCACCTGATTGTCTGATAAAAAAGATGATCCATGCGTCGTCGGATGGGTGTGTAGCAAGTCGGTCCTGCGCCTGATCTCACGCCAGTCATGTCGGTCATCCGTCCCACTGGGTTGCGACTTACGAGAGTACAGGAATAGATAGTGCTCTTGTGTATTGCGCACACACTTGGGCACTACACATTAACTCCTGCGTAACTAATCTGGTTTCAACCGGCCACCGTCACCAAAATCGGCGTGGGAAGCTATTATTATTATTAACTTGTGATGGATAATATTTCCTATCGCTTTACCTCGTATACTATTTTTGTGCTCTCAAAAACTCTTGCCAACTTTTTCATATAATGTAACGACACAGCGCTTTCCTATTAGCATATTTATGCAAATTTATTATGCCACTTATGTTTATTAGTCACTTTCACATGCACGGATATTTTCTTTCGCTATTTTCCTATGGAAGTAGAGTGTTTTATGGTGAGATATTGTAATATGACTTTAGATCTGTAACTTTACATTTCGCCAGAACTCTGTATCATAAGTATGTTGCCTAAAAAATTTTTTTCATCTATTCGATGACGTCCTTTTTCGTATATTTTAAAAAATAACGAAGATACAAACTATTTAATTTTCTATAAGAAAGAGAGTGATACGTCACGAGTTTTCACCCGCCATACATTACAAAATGTATGGCGGTAGCAACTAGTGACGTAACATACCGTTTTGCGAGAAAGAGATGGCAATATTTTTTATTTACTTCTAATTTTTAATCGCGTCTATCTAAATACCTATTTATTTTATATTTATGTATCTTTAATCAACAATTTTAAAAATATAAAAAATATTCCAACCATAATAACTATGCGCATTAAATGTTGCTATCCACAAGGCAACATTTGGTTCGCGACGTGTTGAATGATAGCTCCCACACCAAAAGTCAAAGTCAAAGTCAAAGTCAAAAATTTTTATTCAAAATAGGTATTTTCATACACTTTCTGAACGTCGATCTACATGATGCCTACCACCGGTTCGGAAACTAGCCTGGCGAGAAGAACCGGCGTAAGAAACTCGCGCGGGGCCATCTTTTATCAAAAAGATGGAAAATTGTTCCTTTAAAATATAAAAATGGCATATATAAATATGTTATGACTAAAACTACATAACAAGAGTACAATAATATATGTAATTTAGAAGTAGCCTTGCAGGGGGTCACCTCATTCCCATGGTGTGCTATCATTCATAAAATCATTAACTTTATAATAGGCTTTAGCATACAAACGTTCTTTAACTACTTTTTAAATTTATTGATTGAAAAATTTTGAACGCTTTCTGGGATCTTATTGTATAGGCGTATACACTGGCCTTTAAACGAGTTCTTTACTTTACTAAGTCTAATCACTGGTACATCAAGCTTATGCTTATTTCGGGTATTTCTATTGTGGTTGTCACTTTTCTTTTTGAATAGGTTTAAATTTTTTTTAACATACAAGTATAATACATTTGATAGAACATACTGAGAAGCTACAGTTAAGATTCCAGTTTCTTTAAACTTCTCTCTTAATGAAGTGTTGGGGGCCAGCTTGTAGATTGCCCGAACAGCTCGCTTCTGCAGCACAAATATAGTATTTATATCGGCAGCATTTCCCCACAGTAGAATGCCATAGGACATTATACTGTGAAAGTAACTAAAATATACAAGTCTTGCTGTGTTTTCGTCTGAAAATTGTCTTATTTTACTCACTGCAAATGCTGCTGAACTGAGTCTGTCGGCCAACCCAACAATATGAGGGCCCACTGTAGTTTTGCGTCTAAAGTTATACCTAAAAAGACAGCTGTATCTACTAGTTCCATACCTTTTCCATTCAATAGAACATTGGTTTCAGTTTGCCTTACATTTGGAAACGTGAACTTTATACATTTAGTTTTTTTGCTATTTAACAAAAGATTATTAACACTAAACCAGTGTACTATTTTTGAGATAGCATTATTTACTTCGTCATAGCCTGAGGTTTGGCGATTAATATTAAAAGTAAGTGACGTGTCATCGGCAAATAAGACTATCCCGTTTTTCCATTAATAAGGTATGGTAGGTCATTTATAGAAACCAGAAAAAGAAAGGGTCCTAAAATGGATCCTTGTGGGACCCCCATCTCAATTTTTGGTACCTGTGGATCTTTTTCCATTTATCTCAACCCTCTGAGTCCTATTTGATAAATAAGATTTTAAGAGGACGAGTGCTGGTCCCCTTACTTCATAGTGGCATAGTTTCCTGATCAATGTTGTGTGCTGCACGCAATCAAATGCCTTAGAGAGATCGCAAAAAACTCCTAGAGCGTCCTGCAACCTCTCCCAAGCATCAAAAATATAACTAATCAGATCAACGCCAGCATCTGTTGTAGAACGACCCTTCGTAAAACCAAATTGTTTATTATGTAAAATGTTATTAATATTAAAGTATGCTAGTAACTGAGTTAGATGGATAGATGGATGGAGTTAGATGGATCTGACTTACTACCAGACTTAAACAAAGGTAAAACTTTACTATGTTTCATTAGATCAGGAAATACGCCACTTTTTATACAATCGTTAAAAATAGTTGCTAAGTAAGGTGCGATAATATCGATTATAGATTTAATAACTTTCATTTTATATCATATATCAATATTCTTAATATTTAATAAATTAAAATTTTTAATAATATCTTGCGGTCCTATTTCTTTAAATTTAAATTCGATTTCACACTCTTTTACATTATCTTTAAGAAGTAATTCAGCATCAGCAGGAGAGGTATACAAATTTTTGGTGGTTGAAACTGGAATGTCAGCAAAGAATTTCTCAAAAGCAGTTGCAACTTCACTGTCGGATTTAATTATTTTATTATCTATATTCAATTTAAAATATGTGTTGCGGCTGGTGACTCTTCCAGTTTCATTTGCAATGATTTGCCAAGTTGTTTTAATCTTATTTTTCGAATTCTTAATTTTATTTCTAATGTGAAGAGATTTTGCTGCAGAGCAAACATGCTTAAATGTTTTTGAATATAACCTTACATAATTTTTAAATTCTTCACTTTGATTCATTATTCTTTCATTATAAAGTTCATACAATTTTAATCTACTTTTTAAAATACCTGCTGTTGCCCATTCGCTGAATTTACTTTTACTGTTTGTTCTCACTGTCTTAGGGGTGAAAATAGTATCAATTTTATGTTTTATTAATTTAAACAGTTTACCGAACGACATATCCGGGCTACTATGATACTCTAAGTGTCCAATATTAGCTATAATTTCACCTCTAAACTTCTCAATATATTTGACATTTTTTGGTATACATGTGTTTCTGTCCTTGTGTAATTGTTTGCAATTATTATCTATAGGAAAAATGGCCCGCAGTGATCAGAGCTTAATATGTTAATGACTTCCTTATTTAATCGATCTATGTTGGTAAAAAAGTTATCAATGCATGTAGCCGAGCTATCACTGATCCTTGTTGGTTCAAAGAATAAATGAGTTAAGTTATATGATTTTAACAATGAAGTAAATCTAACAGTGGTGGAATTACTTTCTAAAATATTTATATTAAAATCACCACACAATAATATATGTTTGTTAGATACACTTATCTTAGTTAATAACGTTTCCATTATTTTTTCAAATGAATCATATAACCCTAAAGGAGGCCTGTATACGCTAACAATAATAAAGTGTCCCACCTCTATACAGGCTATTTCAGTTGTTCGTTCTATAGAGAGGCTTACTATGTCTTTACGTTCTTTATATTTTAAATTCTTCTTAATTAATATAAGTGAGCCGCCTCTTATGACTTTTTCTCTACAAACCAATGTTCGGTTATACATAAAATGTCTAAATTATTGTTTAAAAACAACTCAATTTCTAATTCCTTACTAGACATACCTTGTATGTTTTGATGCACCAGCGTAAGTTTACATAATTTATTATCTTTAATTAAATTATTATTTTCATGAGTACTTATACCTACAATGCTAGAGATTTCCTCTGTTGTCTTACAGGCTAATTTAAATTATTATTATTTGGAACATTTTCCAAGGTGTTATAATAAGTCATATTATTATGACTAAACTGCTCAATAGAAGCAGTTGTCTTACTAGCCAAGTACTTGGCTGAACTGGTTGGGGTGGTGGCAGGGTTCGTGGTAACTAGCCCGGCTACGCAGGAGTTATCTTTATAATATCCAAGTGTGTGCGCAGTACACAGGAGCACTCTCTCTTCCTTTACTCTCAATCCAGTAGGATAGTTTTCACCAATAGGACAGGCTCATCCGACGCATGGATCATCGTTCTTATCAGACAATCAGGTGAACAGTCTACATTTACCTAATCAGACTTGAAAACGAACATTACATTTTTTGTTGTTACGACATCCGAACCCACGACCTCCGAAGTCGAGAGCTAAGCTCTAAACCACTGGACCACGGGGGCGTTAGCACTAGTAGTATTAATATTATTGCGCGACAGAAGGTAACGTCGCGCGTTTTATTGCAACGTTGCCAAACACGTTGAGCGTCACGTGTTGCTCGTCATTTCATGACTAGTGGATACGCGGCTTTACCAATACAACCATACAACAATATCTAATAATATACACTGGATTAATATACAAAATTATTCATCTGCGACTACGTGTTAAGTAATTTGACATAATAAATAAATAAATGACTTAATAATCTGTGATAAAGTTAATACAAAAATTTACAGTTTTACACAAAGAGTGTGCACAAAATGGACGACAGTGTAAACATCGAATCAAATTAAATTACACAAACATTTGCAAAACTTTTCCCGGGTGTACCGCAAAAAGTTCCAATCACCTAAATTGTGTAATTTCATATTGAGTTTAAAATTCCGTATCAAACATTGGCAAAGCGTTAGCTAATCGAATTCTCTGCCAGTCGAAACATATTTTGTCAAATTCGGCATTGGTATTGAAATAAATCGCGGTTGTTTGAGGCGACTTTTACTAAAATTGCGGAATCCTGGATGACCATAGCAATTGGCCCACCACACTTACCCACCTCTGCAACTCCTGTGTAGCCAGGATCGACAGTGGTAACCTACCGCAAAAACGATTTGATATGATCTCAGGGGTGCCCGGGGACATGCTAAATATGTCTTGGAACCCGCAGCGAAATTAATCAGAAGATTGTAGGAGGAGTAGGAAGTATTCCAGTTTCCCTCCCCAAGCAAAGCGGGAGACAGCAAAAATTGTGATGACAAAAAAGTCAGAATTAAAGGGGAAGCACCACGGGATTAACATGTTTTTTTATTTTTGGGCATTCAAGGGCAATGAGGTTACCATCTCAGCCATAATAGAGAGCTCACCGTCGAAAAAGGAGGTCATCGCCAATACATTGAACTATTGCAGTAGATCGCTAGCGACCCAACAAATAAAAAACAATAATGTGTGTCCACATTGGATCATAGGCTTAATATTTTTATGGACCCATCGCTTCGGTAGTCTGTATTTAGATCATAGTCATTTCTTTAGGTTTTCGGTTGCCCTATTGAACCCTGTTGACCCTTATGACGTTGCGGGTGATTGGATCGTAAACGGCTCGCGGCGCGTGAGGCGGCGCCGGCGCCCCAGTATGGTGACCAAAATTAATGATCTCAAACATTATTTCCAACTTTCAAATACTGAAGCTTTGACTCAAATGCTATTGCATATTTATTCTATTATATCTTTAAAACAACCACAACAGAAGAGTGAAAGAATTATGTAGAAAATAAAACGGGTAACGAAAATACATAATAGTTTTCAAAACTTTGAGAATGTAATGTACCCAGGCGCATAAAGCTTCTAAGGCTTTGTACTCGCAGTTCGTAGAGAAATTAAAACACCACATATTATTATATGCTACAAAAACTATTCCTCATAGCGGCTGTAACTCCTGACAGCATGTCACTGTCGGCTGCAGCACAAAGAGATAAGCTATGTGTCGGATGTTCTAAGCTAGAAAAAGTGTCACAATTTCACCATAATATTTTAAGTAACAAAAATACGAAAGACATATTTTTTCTTTTTCACAATACCTATATTTTAATTGTCTACACGTTTATATTTGATATTTACTAGATGTTGCCCGCGACTTTGTGCGCGCAAAAGGAAATCACGTGGGAACCGTTCATATTTCCGCAATAAAAATTTGCCCGTGCTCTATTTTATAGCTGTGAAAAGTTTCCTGTATTTTTTTATTACATAAATGAAAAGGCGTCCTAAAAATAAGACAGTTTACGAAAGGAATATTATACTGAAAATCAATATTCTCAAACAAACTTACTTGAAGCACTTTTGTCTTGTGAAAACGCCCCATACAAAAAATTCGTACAAGCAGGTGACGTCACACGCTTGTAAGTGGCAACAAAATATATGACTTCGAAATTTGCGCGTTATGTTCACACTCACTATATGTGTGTGTGACTTTGAAACACAGTGACTTTGAAATGCATCTAATAACAAAACTGCACGTAGAATCTTAAATATCTTTACTTTTATCAAGTTGTAATGAGGTCATTATGAGTGAATGTATTGAAAAAAACTATATTTTTAGACGTAGACCCATATATACCCAATTTTAGATTGAGAGATAGATAAAGCTGCTTCAAGCATCTTGCTGTGCCGAATTCAGATTTTTCGCTTGCCATCCCATATTTTATGGATTCATTTTTAACGTGTAAATATATATTTTAGCGGATTTGTCAGGCTACATTGAAAATAATGATTACGAAGTAAATACATTAGTGTCAAATGAATAATTTTTCAATACAGTCCGTATCCAATCACAAAACCAATTTGCGTTCAAAGGAGAAATAAAGGCCTGGCGACCGTTGGCCCATTCAAAGCGACATGCTTTGTTTGAAATTGTGCCGGAGAATTGAGAAGAAATTGAGTTTGGTGCGTTTGATATAGCCTGTGACAGAACTGATGATGTTGTGGTAAGCAATACAAATATATGTAGATGGATCCGACATGTTTATGCGTCTAATGGTCAGTCACCGCGTCGATACGTGACGTTATATGGCGCTGCATTATAAAGATGGCTATTGAAAATTTTACTTTATCCAATACACAAAAAAGAAACACGTTTCTGTGATGTACATAGCAATAAACCTTTTTACGTGTTATATTTTTTATATTGGTATTCCTTGTTTTGTCATATTTTTGTTATGTTATTCTGTAAATAAATGGATTCAACGCAGCATGTTATAGCGAGTATTATTTACGCGTACATCTCAGTGGCGATGAAGTAAATTTAATCTAAAACAAGAAATATGTCTGTAGGTAAGTTGACAGAATACAATTTGGAGAGAGATTGCTGGCAATCGATAGACTAGAGCAATACTTCATATGTAATAATATAAAAGAAGAGCTTAAGGTTGCAACGCTGATCACAGCTATAGGCGCCGAACTTCTTACTTTGTACGGCGTAATGAATTATACTATGATACGGGGTATATTGTATGGGGTTATAGATTAGTTATACCTGTTAGTTTACGGAGGTATATGTTAAGTGAGTTACATGTGGGTCATATGGGTATAGTCAAAGTGAAAAGTATAGCGCGGAGTTTTATTTGGTGGCCAGGAATAGATGCAGATATAGAGAGAGTATGTAAGAAATGTGCAACATGTTAGACAACAGATAGTCCAGCACCACCTAAGGCGGCGATGCAGCCGTGGCCTCATGAGCCTGAAACGTGGTCTAGATTACATGTTGACTTCTTGGGGCCGTTAAATGGTAAAACGTTTCTAGTAGTTATTGAAGCGACCAGTAAGTGGCTAGAAGTATTCACATGCAGAGGACGACCGCTAGTGCGGTGATTAAGGTGTTAAGGGAAACGTTTGCGCGTTTTGGATTACCTAAACAGGTGGTTTCGGATAACGGACCACCTTTTTCTAGTAAAGAATATTTCGATTTTATGATATGGCTAATGGTATTAAGGTTACATTTATGGCGATTTATCATCCCGCATCCAATGGTGCCGCCGAGGGTGCAGTCAAGATATGCAAGCGAGCGTTGAGGAAATCGGCTCGTGACGGCTACGATTTAGATGCAGCGTTACAGGCGTACTTGCTTGCATATCGGAACGTGGAGCACAGTACAACAGGCGCGTCGCCTGCAATGTTGTTGCAACGTAGGTCGTTACGCTCCAGGTTAGACCTTTTCAGACTTTTAAACTTTTAGGTTTATCGAGGATAAAGTCCAGGGAGCTAAGCAAAAGCAAATTGCTGTCACTGGCGGTAAAGGGCGGGCCTTTCAAGTTGGGGAGCAGGTCGTGGTATGTAATTACGCGCAAGGTCAAAAAAGTCCCTTGGACTCACCAAGAGAGAGTAGGAGAAGTTGGTTCTCGGCACTACGTGGTTGATACGGGTCAGGGTCCGGTTAAAAGGCACGTGGACCAAATCAAGCCAGCTGCGGTGCCTTTTGAGCCGACGGATATGCCGGGGACCTCCTTTAGTTCACGTAGGCGGGGCCATCCTGCAGCAGGCGAGAGTAGCGTCCCGGTGATAGCGGGGATATCGTCCGCGAGTAATATTCCAGTTGTAGTGGAACCACAACCCTCTGTTCCACCTGTGCGCTTACACAGACCCAAACGTCTGACAAGACCAATAAATAGATTTGGCTATTAATTTGTTTTTGTTTTATAGGATACTTAGTTTAATATTGTTAGAATTATTGTTTCTTTAGTGTGAGGGTGTGATGTACATAGCAATAAACCTTTTCACGTGTTATATTTTTATATTGGTATTCCTTGTTACGTTATATTTTTGTTATGTCATTCTGTAAATAATTGGATTCAACGCAGCATATTATGGCGAGTATTATTTTTTTATACGCGTACATCTCAGTTTCAAAAACATCAATCATTCACTGAATATGCGCTGTAGCGTGGTGCAACGGGACATTCGAACTCTAACAATGAAACGTGTATCTTGTGTAATGAATAAAGTTTAATTTTAAATAGATATCTTCAAAATGCAGCGCCATGATGTTGACCATAAGTATGCGTCCACGGCCCAATGGCATATCGCTAGTAGTGTTTTAGTGGATTACCACCATGGTTTTTGTTAATAAATGATATAATATTGTACTTTGTTTCTTATCAATAAATAAATCAATAAAAAAACATTATGGTACCAGGTGCTCACGTCATATTGAGCAAAAATAAAAGGACACCAGAAGATTCTATTAAGACTTTATTCCTAAAGGTGTTTAGAGATTGGCTCTTGGCTCCGGATGTCGTGAGTTCGATCCCCTCGTTATAACAACAAAAAATAATGTAGTTGTGATGTCTGGTTAGGACAATGCAGGCTGAAATCCTGATTGTCTGATAGGAAAGATTATCTATGCGTCAGAAGAGCATGTAAAAAGTCGGTCCTAATCTTTCGCCAGTCGTATTGGTTAAATCCATACCCCTATAGTTAAAGTCAAAAACTTTTATTCAAAATAGGTATTTTTATACACTTTCTGAACGTCGCTCTACATGATGCCTACCACCGGTTCGGGAACTAGCCCGGCGAGAAGAACCGGCGTAAGAAACTCGCGCGGGGCCATCTTTTATCAAAAAGATGGAAAATTGTTCTTTTAAAAATATAAAAAAGGCATATATAACAATGTTATAACTAAAACTACATAACAAGAGTACAATAATATATGTAATTTATAAGTAGCCTTGCAGAGTCTGACCCATTCCCAAGGTGTGCTATCATTCATGAAATCATTAACTTTATAATAGACTATGTTATGAGAGTAAAGGAACAGAGATTGCTCTTGGGTATTATAAAATAACTCCTGCGTAGCTGGTATAGTTTCAATAAAATCGGCCTCCGTCATAGAAATCGGTATGGCAGTATTATTATAATTATTAAAAATACAACATATATCGTTTAAGTTGCGTGCTATGGGGTTTACTACCCTAATTTATTGCTTTAAAAAATCGACGTAAGAAACCTGTAGATTTAGATAAAAAAAAAACAAATTACAATCTTCGCAGGCACGTAAAGCGACGTGCGTAGTGTTACTAAATTACAGCTCAATTCTTCACAAAAGCTGAAATTGCCCAAAATTTTCACAAAATTCATAAACGAAAATAGGAGTTGAAGTGGCGGGAATGTGTGACGGGCCATTTGCCCGTTAACAAACGAAAATTGCTCACACAAACACTCTATTGTAAACAAAATGATTCCCATTGGAGCACAGTTAAAAAGCAAAAATAGCGCTAAAATATGCAGTTCATTTTCATGTAGTCACAGTTCAGAAGTTGCGAATTAGAAGCTCATATTTCCCGATTCACTATTTTCCACTTCAACGCCCGAGGCGAGAAACTTTGTGAATTTGCATAATATTTTTTTTCCAAGTATTGCAATTTGGTATCGAGAACGCATTATAATATCTAATATTTGCTGCTACAGCATATTTTTAAGATTGCACTTCAAAAAGAACAAATTAAATTCAGCCAAGTACCTACGAGTCGGACTGGCGCTCGAAGGGTTCCGTTCCGTTCTATGGACAAAAAGGGGGAAAAATAAAATGTATGTTTGCTGTAGTCCTTTATTTCAATCCTTCTACTATTATAAATGTGAAAGTTTGTGAGGATGGATAGATGTATGTATGGATGGATGGATGTTTGTTACTGTTTCACCCAAAAACTACTGAACGGATTTCGATGAATTTTAGTATAGGTATTATTTAGGTTCTGGATTAAAACATAGGCTACTTTTTATGCTGAAAAATTCCCGTGGGATACTTGATTTACCCGAGCGAAGCTCCGAGCAAAACCTAGTACTCTTATAAATGTCAAAGTTTGTTAGGATGTATAGTTGGACTGGTGTTTGTTACTCACATCGTCTACAATGTACACAAATAAATAAAATTAAAGTGTCTGTTTGTAATTTTCAATTGACAGCTTTTCACTTAATCCATATGAAAGTATATACGGTACTTATGATATGAAATCAATTTCAAAAATTTTGTCCGTCCGACTTTCTCTCTGTCTGTCTGTCCACCTGTCTGTCTGTTTGTTCTGATGAATCTCTGAAATGGCTTTTTAAAGGGACTTTCACTGGCCGATGTTAACAAAAATTATCGTACAAGAAATGCTATCGGATATGTAAACACTGAAAGATGAACCTGTAAAAATTTCAGAAACTACGATCATGAATTAATTTGGAATGTAGTCTCTTGTGCCAAATGGCATCGTAATCCGTAGCTCAAGTCGAACGCAAAATAGAAGAGCACATTTTGTATATGAATTTAAGGTACATTGATGTAGTATTCAATGTCATAATGCAATCGATATAAAGGTTACATTTCCATAGCAAATATAAAACCCGAATATTAGTAGCAAGAAAGATACCGGAAATTGTAACATTAGAAACATTGTCAATTTTATATGTCTCTGACATTTATTACAAAATAACCCAACCTAACCAAGAGCATGTCAGGACATATCTAAGTAGGGTTTCGTAACTATCAAGGCTTTCTTTGAATTACTTCAAAATTTATCGTCCAATTTCGCTCAAAATAATTTTCCTAAAGACTTTTTAGCGCGGCCTATCAGCATGGAAACATGCAAGTTTCTATCGAAAGAGATAGCTCTTATAGTTTAGAAATGCCAATCTATAAACCACTTTGGAGGCCGATTATTAGAAAACGGTTGCCTTTGTAAAAGAGTCATGTCTGAACCTTACCTTTATTTAAAAAGATCTATTTGACGATACTCCACACGATATTGAAAAAATATTTTTCATCCCCTATTTAGGAATAACCAGCCAGAGAGCTACCCCTAGAATGTAAAATTATCATTATTTCATGATGCTAAAAGCGAGATCTATTTCTATTTCCGTCTAACTAT
Source organism: Phengaris arion (assembly GCA_963565745.1). Taxonomy (NCBI): domain Eukaryota; kingdom Metazoa; phylum Arthropoda; class Insecta; order Lepidoptera; family Lycaenidae; genus Phengaris; species Phengaris arion. Next base: position 15,683,243 of record OY751449.1, on the reverse strand, counting down.
ACCAAATTTCATCTATTTATATTCACCATTCATCTTTATCTTCATTACAGAAGCTAGATACGCGGACAGACAGATAGACAGACAGACAGACGGACGGACAGAGCGAAACTATAAGGGTTCCTTGAGTACTACGGAACCCTAACAATATAGTTTTTTTTATTTTATTTAACGTTAGGTACAGCTGAACATGATACGAGTGACATTTTATGGCACAAACATCTAATAATATAATATATTATAAAATAGTCGTGACAGTGTTCCTCACCCACTCCTCCGAAACGGCTTGACCGATTCTTAGGAAATTTTTTTTGCATATTCGGTAGGTCTGATAATCGGTCGTAATCTATTTTTTCAACCCCTGAATGATATAAATTATATAAATATATAAGGCGTAACAACATTTGCCGGGTCAGCTAGTAAGTTTATAAAACTATATCGTGCACCAGTTGAGAGTAATTATTTCCACACAGAAATTATTGTTAGTATTCCATAACGGAATTTCCCTTATAAAATTATTGTATTTCCTACTACTATTAAAAATATGAAAGTTTGTGAGGATAGTCGGATGGATAGGTGTATGTAACACTTTCAAGCAAAAACCACCGATTTATCCCTAAAAGTACTGTGGGATTAGTAGCAAGAAAAATACCCTATATAATATATGAGGCGGAGACGCGGACAAAAGTTATAAATATAATTGAAGTGTAGTTTATAAAATACTTAAATACAGTGTAATAATAACTAAGGTGGAGAAGATTAAATTCCTATCATAAAATATATAAACATAGTATCGTAAAATCTTGCCAGCTGTTTGCTGGCAAGATTTTACGATACCGCTCGAAATGACTTAAATCTATTTTCGTCGTCGGATGCTGCGTGTCCCAGATTGATTATACGAGGGCGGGTCAATAAGTCCGTGACTTTTGGAATAAAACACAGATTTTTTGATAAATAAATCATTTTATTTTTCAACGTAGTCCCCCTTGAGCTCTATACACTTTGTCCAACGCTTCTCCAATTTTTTTATCCCTTCCAAAAAATATGATTTGTCGAGGTCCTCAAAATAGGCCTTTGTTTGCGAGATGACTTCATCATTGGAGTCAAATCTTTTTCCACCGAGCCATTTTTTCAGGTTTGGGAACAAGAAGTAGTCACTCGGAGCCAAATCTTGAGAATAGGATGGATGTGGGAGCAATTCATAGCCCAATTCATGGATTTTTGCCATGGCAACTGCACATGTGTGCACCCTTGCATTGTCTTAGTGAAAAAGAACTTTTTTCTTGGCCAAATGAGGTCGGTTTTTTTTCAAATCCTCATTGAAGCGGTCCAATAAGTTGGCATAATATTCCCCATTAATTGTTCTTCCCTTTTAAAGATAGTCAATGTGGATTATCCCACGTGCATCCCAAAAAACAGTCGCCATAACTTTATTGGCTGACAAACCCACCTTGGCCTTCTTTGGCGCCGATTCACCCTTAGAAACACACTGTTTTGACTGTTGTTTGGTCTCTGGTGTATTGTGATGGATCCATGTTTCGTCCACGGTTAAAAAACTCCTCCATATTGTGATTAAACAACGCCAAACCTTCCTGTGAAGTTGTTACACGATTGCGTTTGTGGTCGACTGTGAGCAAACGCGGCACCCATCTTGCGGATAGCTTTCTCATGCCCAAGTGATCATTCAAAATTGAAACCACTGAGCCATGCGAGATGCCTATGGCTTCCACAATCTCTTGCACTTTCAATCTTCGGTCGGCCAACACCATATCGTGAATTTTTTCGATTGTTTCGGGTGTAGAGACCTCAACTGGGCGTCCAGGACGTTCGGCATCTTCAGTGCTTGTAAGGCCACAACGAAATTCAGTAAACCACTTTTTTACCATTGAAATCGATGGTGCAGAGTCCCCATAGTATTTATCAAGCTTAGCCTTGGTCTCGGTAATGGTTTTTTTTCGCAAAAAATAATGCTTAATAAGCACACGAAATTCACTTTTTTCCATTGTTTCCTTAAGTTACTGGATAGTCTGATAAAGATAGCTGTAAAACACAAACTAACTGACGCAGCAAGTTCAAATTTTGATAGGAGTCAACTGACAGATGCCTGTTGACAGGAGTAGTGTTGCTTTTTCAGTAAGGAGGTTAGAAATTCAAAAAGTCACGGACTTATTGACCCGCCTTAGTAAGGGTCAGCTAACACCGAAATGCGACGCGGCGCGTACCTTTTAAGATAGCGATTCAAAATAGAATTTTATCCGATTTGCGCCGCGCTGCGTAGCGCAATTCGAACCCTTGTAATGAAGCGTGTATCGAACGATATACGTGCAGTAAAAAATTCAATTTTGAATCGCTATCTTAAAAATATCGGTTGTCTGTAAAGTCGCTTTACTGACGATAGTTGAACGTCACAACGTCAACAACAACAACAACAACAACAACAACGACAACAACAACAATAATAATAATAATAATGAGGTAACGGCAATGCGAGGTAACGCTGGTACTTGGTAACAGGTAACGCATGAGTCATGTTTTTTCGTGCGTGCAGCCGGCTCCATCGATTTATAAGACGTTATCACATCAAAAGTGCGCACCGCGTCACGTCTTAGTGTGAACTTGGGCTTGGCCCCAACGATACTTATATTGATAGGCAAATTTTATAAAACATAGTAATATTATATTCTACCCTGCGTTACTTTTCCACTTTCATTATTTTTAATTGAGCACTTCGTACATAATCAAAGTGCAAGTTTCCTCGTTGGAGTATTTAATAATGAATAAAGATTTTTTATAACTTTCAATGTAATTACTATGAGATTGTCTGTCATAGAGCTTTCCTTAGCATTAAGGAAATCTCTATAAAATATAAGCACTTGCCCACGGCTCCGCCCACTGTTATATATCCAGATGTAGTACTACTACCAATTTTCATCTATCTCTACTTTACCATCAAATATACTGTCAAATTTTATCAAAATTCGTTCAGTAGCTTGTGCGTGAAAGAGTAAGAAACATTCATACATCCGTCTATTCTTACAAACTTTCACATTAACAATAATAGTAGTAGTAATTCATCCCGGACAAATCGCTTACCATACAAATTGTATTTAGGATCTTCTTTACAGTAGTGACAAAAACTTGCACTCAGCAGCCTTTGACAGCGGCGTAAGCCTAACGTTACCGAATGAAATTTGTATGGGCGCTGTCATGATTTTGACAGACTTTCATAGAATTCTCATTCGGTAACGTTACGTTTACGCCGCTGTCAAATGTTCCTGCTAGGCCCAAAGCACACTGAATTAAGATTCACTTCGTCGATATTGTGTCGATGACACGCAACGACACGGGATAAAAATAAAAAATGCTCCCCATAATATATATACATAATATAATAATAGCTCCCCACACCGCTTTAGGTAATGGTGCCCGTTTTCATTGACACCAGGCCAGATAAGCAGGAGTATATTATAGTGCCCAAGTGTGTGCGCAGTACACAAGAGCCACTCTCTCTTCCTTTACTCTCGAAACCTAGTGGGACGGATAATCTACACGACTGGCGAGGGATCAGGCGCAGGTCCGCCTTTTTACATGCCCATACGTGATCTGACGTATGGATCACCTTTCTTGTCAGACAATCAGGTGATCAGCCTGCATTGTCCTAGCCTAGCTCAAAGCCTCGGAGGTCGTGGAACGAATTGAATCCACGACCTCCGAGAGTCGAGAGCCAAGCTCTAAGCTAAAGCAAAAAATAAAGGTGATGGTCAATCTGTTTCTCCACTCCACCAACTATGATTTCGGATTTTACTCTAATGCTCATAACTTCTATACCTGGCATATTTCCGGGTTATCTCTTTTATGATAACATAAAATATTCAAAGTGAACCCATTTGGCAAACATTTTATTGATGTTGTTTTTATGTATGGATTTTTGATCAAGTCCTTTAGAGAAAAAAATATATATCCCAAAAATATATAACTATTTAAAAATACAATATATAACACAATCTTGATACAAAATCATGATTATATTGTAAGACCAAATTCAGATTTCAAACATATAAAATGTCGATTTTACACCGCGAGACAGAAATAAAAGTTCAAGCATCAATGTAATATTTTATCGTATTATGGTCTAAGCCATAAATAAAATAAAATGGAATACAATTCTAGGATCGCATATGCAAGATGCGACAGATATTGAACGGTGCGTCTCACGAAATGCGAAGAATTTGGCAGATTTAGAAAATTTACGTTCAACGCCACCTTTTGCTGCATTTGATCGAATTGTTTTATCGGCCGAGTCGAATATTATTTCTCGAATTGTGAGAAAAAAATATCCTCGTCATTTTTCGTATTGGAATCGATGTGAAATTGGTAGTTTCCGTATAGTTGTAACTTGTAACTCGTCAGATATTTTGTCGGTCTCAATTTAAAAAAATGGCTTGTGCCTGTGTCATGGGCACAGCATTTAGATATGCGTGAATTCGTTTAGGTAACGTGACATCCTCCGTTACGTTACACACTGGTTACATACGTTGGCTTCAATTATTGTTCGTGGTAAGCCCACAGGAATTATTCTGAGGCGTTACAGCCCAGTCGCTAAAATAACAGCCTTTGCGTAATAGCTATATCTATGATAGATTTATATCATGTCTGTGTATGTAAAAAGATTTAGTAGGCTAGACGACCAATTTTTTTATTACATAAATGAATAGTACCTACTCCAAAATACGAGTAAGTTCTCAGTAGAAACAGCATGTTAAAAAATCGGTTGTCTGTAAAGTCGGTTTTCTGACGATAGTTGAACGTGGCAACATCATGTTTATAGTGGTAGAACTAATTGGCCGCGCCTTAGGTAGTCGTGTTGCCGCCGCGAAGTCCGGCGCCGAACTGAGTAATAACATCAAGCGCCCCCGCCTCTCCGTCCCACCGCTCACATACCTAAGGCGGGGCTAGCTGAGGTAACGGCAATGCGTCATATTTAGCGAGGTAACGCTGGTAACAGGTAACGCATGAGTCATGTTTTTTCGTGCGTACAGCCGGCTCCATCAAATTATAAGACGTTATCACGTCAAAATCAACGATTTGTTTAAAGAATTTCGCAGGTCTCGTGAAAACGCTCCTTACAATACATAAGTCATACCTAACAGCTGTGACGCCATGATTAGGTAAAAGTGTATGAAATATAAGGCCGAAGGAATATATTTGAAAATATCTCCGGAATTTGTGCGTTTAAGTTTATACATACTGAAATGAATGTTTTTGTATATGAAGTAAGTAAATTAATGATGTTTTTTAGATGTATCTAATTAGGAAACTACACATAAAAATATTATACTATTGTTCCAAAGTTATTTGAGATAGAATCAATGACCTGTTTAATTCCCGATCAATTTTCCTGTAACATCATCATCGTGTCAGGCATTTATCTCAGCATATTTTGACTTCTCAATGTTAAAGTTATTAAAAATACATCAAGGTTCCCGCCACGTCATAACTTGCTGTGACAGATACAAATTATGTAAAAAAATACATTACTTAAGCGAAAGGCCAAGGAGATTTGCGGAGGAATATCAACGGCATAATTTGACAAGGAAGCAATTAGTGAATTTGTTAGAAATTTTACTTGTGGTTCCCTGGAAAGTCCTGTTTTCGAATTGCCTTTTTTACCCGACTACGGCGAAGCCAAAAGGAAGGGTTACGTTTTTGGCAGTCTATGTTTTGACGACCTCTGTGGCTCAGTGGTTGGCGCGTTGGCACTCAAGCCGGAGGTTGCGGGTTCGAATCCCGCCGAGGAAACAAAAACTAAACATACCGGTTGTCTGTAAAGTCAGTTTACTGACGATAGTTAAACGTGACAACAACAAAAACAACAACAACAACAACAACAATTTTCAATAGACAGAGTGATTAAAAAGAATGATTTTAAATCCTAACGCAAAAGCCAAGACCCATTATTCAAAATAATAAATGTGCATGATTTTATACGCAATTCACAAAGCAAATGCTACCATAGGTATATTCGACCATAACTTTGCACACCAAAACGACAAAGTTAATACCTTTTTTACAAACAGAAAGTTAACATTATCTTTTTATACGCCATATTTATTTGCAATAAACAACACAAAAATGGGCTTTAACAAAATGAGTGTGAAAAAACAAACCTAAAGCTCCATTCAACTCGATGCATCCCATTGTCGGTGGGCTCGGACTGGCTTTTGTTTAGGATTCATTAATTTACTGACACGGGACTAAGCCCCGTTATTCATTGTTAATTGCCGAAAATCGAGGTAGAATGTAAAAAATATTTCATATCTAATGTCATGTTTTGTTTAATAATAAACCAGGTTTTAGACTGTGGGAAAACTATGCTTACGCAGATACTTACTTATACTTATCTGTCATCTAGCTATAAACGAGTTATGTGACAAGCTCCTATTTTAAAATTAAATAGTTACGCAGTGCGCACAAATGAACCAACTCAACCAGTTATATACTTAATAGCCACACTGATTTCGGTGACGGTGGCCGGTTTCATTGAAACTTGAGTTATTTTATAGTGCTCAAGTGTGTGCGCAGTACACAAGAGCACTCTCTCTTCCTTTACTCTCAAAACCCAGTTGGACGGATGGACCGACACGACTGGCGAGAGTAAAAACCAAACCTCTAAATCTATATAATAATATACTGGACCACGGAGGCTGTTGAGGATATATACTTACTGCGGCATTAAATATATCTTCTGTTTGTGGCCTGAAAAGCCCGGCAACGTGGCTGTAACTCATCTGGCGTTGCAGATGTCGCTAAGCGGCGGTTATCGCTTAGGGTCAGTTCACACCGAAACGGAACGATACGTGACCCTGAGCTGCATTTCGATGATAGCTATTAAAAATTGAACTTTATTCACTATACAAATAGATACCGTTTCATATTATGATCAGGCAAACACTGCACATGTACTGTGCAGCGCGGTGCAACTTGACATTCGAACTCTTACAATGTAACGTGTATATGCTTGTGTTATGAAAAAGTCCAATTTTGAATAGCTATTCTAAAAATGCATCGTTTCGTTTCGGTATGACCTTCAGGCGATTTATTGTTTCCCGGTCGCCGGTCTTATCAAAATCAGCTTGCTATTTAATGAATTAGCCGTTGGGAATAATAACATTTCTATTAGAAATCCTATAACTGAACAGTATTTAACACGAAGTCTTACATACTGCAACAACTGTTAAATTTGCTTAATAAACTTAATAACTGCAGTTTAGTTAACTCTGTTGTTGGCTTTTATTAACAGAAAGTTAAGCACTGACAGTTATGGCGTGAATGCAGATTCATGGAAGTTACAAGATAAGTCTGTGTTGGTGCATAAATAGCAGCGGCAGTATTACTTTATAATAAACATTTTTGAGAAAACGTATTGCCTGATGGTATGGAATTACTGTTTATACATTACAGATTACGATAATTCATAACCTAACCTAACTAAGAGCGAGTCAGGACATGTCTACGGAGGGTTCCGTAATTAGCGATAGGTTTTCATTAAATTACTTCAAAAGTTAGTACCCGATTTGGCTCAAAATAATTTTTAGCAAGATCTATCAGCATGGAAACTTACACGTTTCTATGTCTGATAGCTTAGAAATGCCAGACCAACTTACAAATTACTTTGGAGACCGATTACTCGAAAATGGTTGACTTTGAAAAAAAGTCATGTATGAATCTTGCCTTTTTTTAAAAAGACCTATTCTTCGATGGGACAGAATGATAAAAATATTTGTCATCGCCATATTTTCACATGACGTATGTAAAGCCACCCCTCAAATATAAAATTATTATTATTTTATGATACCAAACCGAGATCTTTACATAATGTTATATATTACTCATACCAAATTTCATCCATTTTCATTATTACACAAGATAGCACACACAGACGGACGGACAGGGCGAAATATATAAGGGTTCCTTGTTGTACTACGGAGCCCTCGTAACGGACTAAATTTACGTAGCACTAAAGGAGTTATAGCTTTATGTATTATCCGATCTTTTTCCATTCGGTATCTTCATTTATTCGGCTAAAAAACCTTATCTTAAGCGCGCACTGGCTGCATTGTATCATCAGTGCGCGCACTTGGCCGCTTGCATACATTTCGGTAGCTGCTGCGGCCTGGCCACTGCGGCCTGGCCGCACGTGCGCACTTGCGCGCTTAGGCTAGTCATGTTAATAAGTAAATATCAAAACAACAACAAATTATCTTAAACTGTAAACGAGACAATCTTGTATATATATATATATATATATATATATATATATATATATATATATATATATATATATATATATATATATATATATATATATAATCGGTTCCTGGACATCGGCTGCAAGTATTACCATTAAATTTAGTATTTAAAGAGTTTCGGGGGAGAAAAATCGATCTAGCTAGGTATTATCGCTAGGAAAACCCGCATATTTAAGCTATAAATGTTTTTTCTTTCAATTTCAAAATTTTGACTCAATTATGTCAACCGATAGGCAGTTTGGTAATGCGTTTGTATACAATTTTTGCTTTGCTCAGAAATTCGAAACGTGATGGTTTCAAATCAGATGAGTATTTTGTGATTCATTTAATTTTTGACGCGATAACGTCATATAATTTGATGGAGGATGGATTTCCCTAAAAGAATTTGGGTTACAGACAATTTAATATTTCTTTTAGAACAAATATTTTAAGATATTATCAATTTGATGTTTATAAAATAATTTATCGAATTTTATTTCTGTTATGACCGATCTACGTGACTGATACATATTATATATTATTTTAATTATTTGACATTTGTACCTAATATTTTTAAAAATGATTTTGATTTCTTAAGAGATTTATTAAAATATTGACTGATTGAATAATGGACTGCAATTTTATAATTTATTACTATTAAATTAATATATCCTAAGTTACTGAGACTACTTATATTATGTAATATTATAACGAATATTGTTGACATGGAGAAAATAAGCAATTTGTTTTAATTTTTGTAATTTTAAGAAAATGATGTACTCACTTAAATTATTATTATAATATGTCAATACATTTAGTTTTTCAAGTCAGCAAATAATGTCATAAAAAATCACACGGCATTGTATGGCAGAATGTTAGCCACATGTATTTTAATATTCCATCATAATTGTTATTACTACATTCTTGGTGATGAAATAAATGATTGATTGATTGATTGATTGATTGATTGATTGGAGCCGGCTGCACGCACGAAAAACATGACTCATGCGTTACCTGTTACCAGCGTTACCTCGCTAAATATGACGCATTGCCGTTACCTCAGCTAGCCGCGCCTAAGGTATGTGAGCGGTGGGACGGAGAGGCGGGGCGCTTGATGTTATTACTCAGTTCGGCGCCGGACTTCGCGGCGGCAACACGCCTACCTAAGGCGCGGCCAATTAGTTCCGCGCGCACTATAAACATGACGTTGTCACGTTCAACTATCGTCAGTAAACCGACATTACAGACAACCGATTTTTTTAATTTGCAAAACTTCGAGCAAAGCTCGGTTACGCAGGTACTTGTTTTTAATTGCAATCCCACGTTCCCAGAGAAAATGCTTATAAATGTCACAACAATTTTAATATTATCACAATGAGCCATGTGCAGATCAACGTTCAAAGTATTACTATTATAATTAACTACCTTTTTTGCGCAACTTCGTCCGCGTGGATCCCCATTGCACCCCCGTGGGGTATGTGTTTCGAAAAATATTGTTTAAAGGATTTCTACCGTCTACATCATAATCTGCGTCCCGAAATTCACCGCAATCAGTCCAGTTGTTGATATTTCAGCAAAGGAACTTTGACCCCTATTTTTTTTAAACCCCTATTTGACTCCTAAAGGGGTGAAATAGGGGTTTAAAAAATTAAAATTAATGAATTAATTAATTTTTACGAATTAAAAAAAACTATAAAATACGTATTCAATATTTGTATTTATAACTTCGTTACATTAAACCGTAACAGTTTTTAGTTTTTCGTAAGGGACAGTGTAGCTTTAGTATTATGCTAACAAGTCTAGAAATAAAATCGTCAGGAGTTACATTGGAAACATGACTACGTTGGTATGAATCAGCGACTCTCATTGTCAGTGTTGACTCAGCCTACCCCGACTGAATAAACACTTGAACTCACTGGAAAAATGGCCGATTTATAGACTCGAGTGTCCCGTATGTAGCTGCCGCTGAATGTTTTATTTTTCACCCCCAACGCAAAAAGAGGGGAAATATAAGTTTCACGTGTCTATCTGTGCTTTTGTGTGTTCGTGACATAGCAGATCCTAAACGAAAGGTCTGATTATATGCGGTTTTTGTTGTTTGAAAGCTGACGTGATCCAGGTGGTTTTTAGCTATAATTCATCATAATCAGCTCGCATGCTGCTTAAAAATTCGGAGGTTAATTTTTTAATTATTATTTTTTTTATAAGTAAGATATACGTTCATTATAAGCGGACTACATATTTTGTTTTAGTGCAACTTTTTAACTTAACGTATATTTATTTTATTATTAAACGTATATTTACTATACTAAACGTATAATTATATTATTTAGGTAAGGCTTAGGAAGTCGTTTTTTGTGAATGATTTTAGCAGCTAAAATGTATGTTTTCAATTTATTGACAATTTTTATAAAATATATTCATGGTTAACAATAATATAATTAATTAATTGCTATTCTAAATGTGTAAGTTTGTGAGGATGGATACATGGATGGATGTTAGTCTTTTACACAAAAAGTACTGAACGGATTTTGATGAAATTTGGCATGTTAATAGTTTAAGCTTTGGATAAACACATATGCTACTTTTTTCTCGAAATAGTTAAGTGTTCCCGTGGGATACTATACTTATGCGGGCGGAGCCGCGGACAAAAGCTTGTAATATATATTTAGGTTTGACAACGCAAACATTGAAAAGAGAGTTCTAAGGTTGTCTTTGACAAATTGGGAAAAAGGCCACAATATATCTACGTCTTAAGGGTCAGTTCACACCGAAACGAGACGATACGCGACTGGGCGCTGCATTTTTAAAACTGATTCAAAATTGAAATTTATTAAATACACAAGAAGATAGACTTTTCATTATAAGAGTGGCGCCGCAATGTGCAGAGTGGTGCAGTTTGACATTCGAGCTCTTGCAATCAAACGTGAATCTTCCTGTACAGTAAATTAAGTTCTATTATGTTCTATTTTATAATTAAGCCGCGTCCCATCTCGTCTCGTTTCGGTGTGAACTGACGCTAAGGAATTAGATACTCGCCAGTAAAATAACATTATGACATCAAAGTAACAGTGGAATGAAATGGAGGAAAATAGATATTGTCAAATAACAATCGAGACCCAATTGGTCGTGAATACCTTTATGGCCGATCAACGCATGTACGTACTACGCGACGCATTTTTCCGTTAGCTGTTATAGTTATCTTCTCTAGCACTGTGACAGAGGCGACACTCTCTACAAATGACAGCTCGAGCACCGACGTATCTCAGCCATGTCGACGTAAGCCTCAGGTTGACACCGATATAATTTCAAACGTCGCGTCAGACAGGTCTATTATCTAAGAAACTGTCAATTATGTCAAAGCTCGAAACTAGCTTGTGAATGGTAAGCACTGGTTTGAAAAAATCTACGTCCAACGCGCACCGCGCTGCCCCGCAGACGTCTAGCCACGTACACATAGCCGAGAGCTGTCATTCGTGTAAATCGTTGAATGATTATATTTTGTCATTGTCAGTTGTCACTTGTACATTCTAATCATACTCGTTTCTCTCGCTCTACTCGCCGCGAAAAAGTCAAAAAGGAGTCGAGTGGAGTGCTATAAAGTGTGTCGTTTTTGACGTCTTTTATTTATGAACTGGACCAGTAAACACAGCATGGACACGCGCAACACCAGGGGGGCTTAGCGTTATTTCACTCCGGTTTTCTGTGAGCCCGCGTCATGAGGTATTTATCCGGTCGAGCCGGCCCATTCGTGCCAAAGCATGGCTCTCCCACGTTCCAAAAATCTTCTCGAATCTCTCGTGCTAGTTGCGACAAATTATTATAAGGGTATTATGGGCTGAAAACATATTCGGCAAGTGTTACTATTTCATAATTATGTTTTAATAGTATCGCATTATTTCTTAGAATATCGTTTAGTACGTACACACCTTTATAATATAATCTATATTGAGACATCTCACGAAGGTATGCTCCGGGAATGTGAGAAAACTATTTCCTTTAGACATTTTGCCTTTCCCCAGTTTCCTTGTTTTCTTGGATATTGTCTCTGATAGATTTGTGGTTAAAAGTTCTATGATATTGAAGTTTTGATGTTTCGCCAGGGCCATACCTAGATGGATACCAGTTTTACAAAATACCTACATATTTCTAAATGGGTCAACTCGGGTACCTACTTTACAAAAACCGGCGTGAAATATCGCTTACTTCGTGCTTCGCTCTTGGAGTGGTAGTTCCGAACGCCTAATGTTTAAAACATTTGTAACTCTTTTAGTATCGCAGATATCTAAAGAGTCACCTACAGGTGATCCGTCTGCTAATTGTTGTCCTATCGAAATAAAACTATAATATTTTTATATTTATATATCTTAAAATATTGTAAGTTGTAGGCCATTTTTTACAATCTCATATACTCTAGCTTATGCGCGCGACTTCGTCCTTGTAGACGTCAAAATTGCACCCCCGTGAGGTATGTATTTCGAAAAATACTTTTGTAACGGTAGAAATCCGTTACAAAAGTATTTTTCGAAATACATACCTGATTATTATAATAACTGAGTGCCAAAATTCATCGCTATCCGGTCAGTTGTTATTTCACTGTACAGACTTTGGATTTCAGTTAACCCCTTTAGGTGACGAAATCCAAAAAACTATAAATACGTATGTAATAATTTGTGTCTGATCCCTAAGATATGAAATTTCATGAAAATTAGGACAAATTTATTTATTTTTTTACTTTTAGCAGCTATTTCACCCCTTTAAGGGTGGAGTTTTTCAAAATCCCTACTTAGTGTGCATCTACAAAACTACTAACCAAATTTCATGTTTCTACCATTAGCGGTTAGCGGCAAGCGCCTATTTTATGTCAGTCAGTCCGTGGGGATTTTCTATTATATTATATTTGAGTATAGATTTCTTAGAAAGCAAACTATTTACTCTATAGATACAGAAAGCTGAAACTCTGAAATACATGTACTTGTTACAATGCTAAATTAAACACTGACCAGTTTCCAAAGTTCCGTTCTAAAAATACTAGAATACTTCTAATTACGGCTCGAAGTAATTCGGCTGATTTCTGATTTCGAAACCATTTACAAGGATTGTAATTTCAATTTCAGTACGTGCCTCAATTTTCTCTTCTAAAAAGCCCGAATTTTACAATTGCGATTGAAATCGGGGCATTTTTAATGAAAAATTATTGATAAAAGGATTCTTTAAATGAAAAAAATATGCTATAGTTGTTGAACCGTCCACCATCACCGAAATCATTGGAAGGAGCTATTATTATATTATAAGTTCATGTAGACACCATGCCTTGCAGAAGCTGACAGTTCTAGATAGACTTTTCCAGGCTTATTATACAAAATGGAACTCTAAACCACAATTTACTAATAGCATTCTGTCAGGGTTGCTTCAAATAATATTTCAGTACTTAACATAACATCTTGAAATAACTTGTGTATTAATTAAGCCTATTTTTTTAAATGGTTTTATGACTGTAACCAAATAGGAAATAAGTAGAAAACATTTTAGTTCTTAAGCTCTAGCTTATTACTACTATTTTCTCTAGATAAATTCCGTTTATAGCCATAGTAACAGGTGTTTTGTATACCCCGGGTAATGTAGAGTTTTAGCGAAAAAGATACGAAAAACGAAAAAAAAACGGTGGCTCTCCGGGAGTGCTGAAGTAGTGTATTCAGGCAGGAACCGCGCAACCCGCCTGCTTTACCCCTACATCTTGCCGCACACGCATCGGTGTCAGTGACAGTGTCGTGAGTTCAAAGGTTTTTTTTTATCTAAAAAATGCCCGACGAGCCTAAAGAGGTTTCCAGTTCAACAAACTACATTGTAACAGCCCTATTCTTAGATCTTAATAACAAACGATTATTGGAAGGCGATTCGATAAAAACCGTCTTCTTTTGTTAAATCTTCTTATCTGGAAATGCATTTATCTGTCTCAGTGTCGATGGCAGATGGAACTAATTTAACTTGTTGGAGTTATTTAATGGAAATGGAAAATATGCTTTATGCATCATTATTTTATTCATTCATTCATTGCTCAGGCTAAGGTTACTGGAGTCTCGCGTCGCAGCCACAGGGGAGAGTTTTTAAATTCTCATTTTATGTTTTATACTTTCCAGGTATATCACGATGGATATATCTAAACTTTCATAGGTAGACCAACCATCTTTGGGTGACATTAGGGGTAGTTCAAATCGCGACACAAATATACACGTTTATCAGTCATACACTGCACATGTTTCTTCTTGTGTAATGAATAAAGTTCAATTTTGAATAGCTATCTTAAAAATGCATATCCATGTCGCGTGTAGTTTCGTTTCAGTATGAATTGACCCTTAGACAACGAAATTATGTTACTCGTTGCCAAAGTTGAGTTGTTATTCTAAGTTAGGTAGTGTGTAACTTTATTTTTATTAATTTTATGTATTTCTTAAGTAAATAATACTTAAGAAATACATGAAAAATATTACTGCAGTTCACTTTTTCACTATACAAACATTAACTAAGCCAAATTTCATACTCCTCCGTTCGCATATTTTTTTTCGTAAATAGGAATACACAGTTCTTGCTCCACGTATAAATATTATATCTGATAATTTATACTACAGGCAGATCTACTAATATTATTTTCAATACATAAATGCAATTGGTTATGACAAGCTTTGAGTCTGTTATAACCAACGTATCATTGCAATAATATTATGGCGAGCCAAACTCCCTGAGCAGTAACCGGAGTTTAAAACTTTCCCGTGCACGTAATACTACAAGTAAAATACCTGATACATACCTTTGTAGGATTAACCCAACTAAGGTTCTGATTTATATAAGTTAAAACGTCACGTCATTTTAAAAAAACTTCAAAAAAACACTTTACACGCCCCACTTAAATACTTAAATAGCTTTTAGTGTAGTCTGTGAAAATTCCAACTATCTAGCTATCACAGTTCATGGGGTGACAAATAGACAGACAGAGGGACAGCGGTATCTTAGTACGAGAAACAAGCAATTTTTGATTCTGGGCGGCAGTAGCAGAAGTTTGACATTGACATTTGACTTGACACTCGTGTGTTCGATTTCCAGCTTCATTGTATCAGCGCAGAGTTCTATTAACAGTGCTCTGAATTTTCCCCAGCCTAACGGATTCCGGACAATATAGTGCCAGCCATCGTCATTTCATAATATTATGTCACATAATTCATTAATTTAGCAGAAACATAAAATGAATAGGAGCAGGATACACTTAATGCTTTAGGAATAAGAGGATTAGATCGTGCAAGTATTGCCTTACAAGCTAAAGTAGATTATACCGACTGTAACAATACAGAGGTTATACAATAGAATGTCTCGTAAATGTAGAATTGTGTGCATTTACGAGTAGATGGGTATTATAGAAATATGAGAAATTTCAGTTATTCCTGCTTTTATTGGTAGGTACGCAACAGCTCCAGACGATGTTAATTTCGCTCAAAACGCGACGATAGTTATTTGTACCGCAAAAGTTGTTTCTTTCTTGATCAAATCGTTTTTAGCCAATTTAATGCTAGTGGGACCAACTGATGGATACTATATTTGACATTTGTCCTACCGTATTTAATTTAGATAAAAGCTATTTTATGAAAAACAATTTTTAAAAATGTGCAGTACAGTGTAACCACGGTCTTAATGTATTTCGAGACTTATCGTTGCATAATAGGTCTTTACCTATGAAATTGCCGTTCTGCAGTACTGGCCATTTCAAATAAAAATAATTTTTGTTTGGCTGAGAATTCTAATTTCAAATTAATTTTATTTTAAAAACATGGAATTCTTTTTCTAAAAGTAGTCATTAATTATTTATTGATTAGTGTTACATTTTCATCGCATTTCAATCTTTTTCGTCATCATGGATACGTTAAAAATTCGAGTAATTATGAGTACCGTCGTGGCAGCAACGCGGCACAAGCGGCACGCAACATCAACGACGTTTACGGAGCTAACACTAAAAAACAACGCACCACCTGTTATTTTGGTTTGCTCGCTTCCGTTCTGGAAATTCGATTCGAATCGACCTGAAAAATGAACCTCGCGGTCGTCCGAAGACTTTGGTCGACAATGACGAATTAAAAGCGATTGTGGAAGTTGATGATACACAATCTACGGCTGAATTAGCAGCAGCTTTCGACGTTCACATCAAAAAAATATTGGTCCATTTGCGTCAAATTGGCAAGGTAAAAAAGATTGACAAATGGGTGCCCCACGAACTCAATGATCGCCAGCGCGAAGTACGCGTCGAGACGTGCCTTGCACTGCTCAACGGACACACAAATGAAGGAATTTTGAACCGCATTGTTACCTGCGATGAAAAATGGATAACCGTTCTGTTTCGTTCGTTTTCGTGTAACTGTTTGATAACTGCAAGCGCTCAGCAAGTTGGTTGGATCCTGGTTCAGCACCTAAACAATACCCTAAACGAAAACTTACCCCTAGAAAAGTGATGGTCACTGTTTGGTGGTCTAGCGCCGGTGTGATTCATCACAGCTTCTTACCAAACGGAGTGATCATTACTGCAGATGTGTACCTACTGTGAAGAACTGAACACAATGATGGAGAAGCTGGCACATCTCCAACCAGCATTGGTCAATCGCTCGTCTCCGCTGCTCCTGCACGACAACGCGCGACCTCATACTGCACAGCAGACGGTCTCCAAGTTGCAAGAACTGGGGTTGGAAGCTCTCCGTCATCCGCCCTACTCACCAGACCTTGCGCCTACAGACTACTACTTTTTCCAGAATTTGGATAACTTCTTGGCGGGAAAAAAATTCAATACCCGAGAGGCAGTACAAAATGCCTTTGAAGAATTTGTTGCCTCCCGTCCAGCTGATTTCTTCAAGAAGGGCATCAATAAACTGCCACTGCGTTGGCAAATATGCATTGATTGCATGGGTGATTACTTCGATTAATACAAATAAAAAATACATGAAAAAAATTAGTTTAAATTTTTTCATACAAAACGGCAATTTCAGAGGTAAAGACCTAATATATTGCCTGTTACTTCCATGAGTAAGCGATGATTACCGAGAGAAATTTAAAACTGTAAACTGAACTGAACTGTATTTTTGTATTCAATTTCTATTTTAATCTAACTATAACAACAAAAAAAGAAAAACAAAATATTTAACATTATGATGTTGACATAATAACCATAATTATTAAAAAAAACAAAAACCCCGACTGTGTCAAATAATTTTGATGTATCCAGTGTTACTCACACGACTAAGACAAATCTCATTATATTAGGTATCTTTTTTTTTATTATTTATTTGGAAAACATACAGTGATATATATAAACATCTTAAATACAATATAAATTATTTACATTATTAACACGTTTTCACAATTATAATACTAAATAACAACAAATGCTTTTCTGATGTAAGTATAAAGAAAAACTATGTGTAGTGTACAAAACAGTTTGTCACTATGATTCTATCATATTAGTTCACCAACAGTTAAGAAACAGCCTCAAACCATTGCCTAGTGATTAACTTTTTAGTAGCGTTAACTGAACAATTAAATAAATCAAGGTCGTGAAGCTTACTTAAGTCGTTAAGAGAGTTAGATGACCTTATGAAGAGAGAGTTTTTACGATAATTAGTATGGGAAAAAGGAGTATAGAGAGGGTTATAGGATGAGGTTCTAGAGGATCGTGACGGGACTTTTAAGTTTATTTTGGAAAGGAGGTGAGGAGAATCTATTTTTTGCTGTGCGATTTTCAGTAAAATCGAGATGTCAGCTATTCGACGTCTGTAGTATAAAGGTAGAAAATGGTACCTTCTGCATCTCGACTCGTAGTTAGTATCAAATGTCCCGCACTTAAATTGTAGAAATCTCGTAAATCTTCTTTGGATGGACACTATTCGGTTGATATGGGAGCTGTATTGTGGGTTCCATATTTGTGAGCAATACTCAAGGACGCTGCGAACATATGAGCAATAAAGGATCTTCAGTATTTTTATATTTTTAAATTGAGAGCTCATTCTTATGACAAAACCCAGTGACATCATTACAACTCAAGCTCAAATGCGACGAGCCGTTAGGGTCTAGTGCGTGCCAAGGAAATATATATACCTACACTCGAAAACATATCATTCCTTCTGGCGCAGTCGGGTAAAAATAAAACATTTTTCAATTAATTCTGTCCATGTACAGGAGCTTTGTAAAAATTTGCGAAATCGAGTGTTCATTTTTTTCTTTCCTCGTTGCGTGTGGAACAAGGGTGAAAAGAGTTACGAATGATCATAGTTGCAAAAATTCGTGATGGTAGTCCATTTATTGAACTTTAAAGAAAAACTATAAAGGCTTAGAAAATTTTGTTAGTTCTGGAGTTATATGGGCCTAACTTGTAAAATGCTACCCTTTTCTAGATATTGTGGACCCTATTCTATATATCGCTGCAATATTTAATGGGATGGGGTTCTAAAATAAATTGAATTTCTATATACATAACAACAATTTGGTTCCAATCACACAAATCTTTTGATCCGTAGACATGTGTCGCTCGCACATGGTTATTTCCATATCGTCTGATAATATGTGGATACAATATCCGGACACCGCTGTGAATTTGATTAGTAAATGCTTCTTACCACTATGTAACAAAATCTTGATATTTTTATGTTTTTTTTTTTGCGGATTATTTTTTTATTCTCTATTCACACAACCAGTAGGTAAGTTAGGACAGCTGAAACCCTCTCGTTGTACAGTTTCATTTTACTTTTATTGAATTATAACTGAATCGTCTTGACGCACTTCTTACGTAAGTCTTGAGTACCCTAAACTGATTTTTTGAGTTTGGACAAATCAAAACGGGTTTGACGTTGCTTTGACATTTATGAGAACACCATTTTGCGGTTTTATTTCATCGGGACTGGATCGTAACTGTCTTATTGCTGGATATAATTAGCAGAATCGATCTTCTGCTCAAATCCAATGAGTAATGCAAAATGTTTGCGAGAATGGAAAAATACAGACAGACAAAACAAAATTTTTCGTTTGTTTGTTCTTGTAGAAATTCATGTTAATAATAATAACACACAACTTTTTATACACTTTTCCACTATATTTAGGTTTTTACTATTTTAGTTTGGGTTTTGATTAACTTTAGTGATCTCCAACAGCTTCAGGTGTCAGACAGTTTAGACACAATTATTGTAAAAACCTAAATAAAGTGGAAAATTGTATAAAAGTTGTGTTTTATTATTATGTTTGGTTTTTTGCTTTTGCTACCCGAAAATATTTCCCGTGTAAAAGGAAAGGAAACCATTGCAAATGAAAATTATTTTAATAACGCCCCAAGTGTACTAACGTGAGGTACGGCGTAAACAAAATATGTTGGCGGATTCATTAATTTAAATATTCAACAGGTGCAATTGAAAATGCTCGAATTTAACTCTAAACTTACGCGGCAAGGCGCTGTTTTCAACTTTAAAACTGGATTCGGAATTTTAAATTTAATTTAAAACTCGATTCAATCGATTGTTCTCTATTGAAACGTAAAGGAATGCGGAAGTTCTTTCTCGAGTTTTCGCTAGTTAAAACAACGATGTTCGATGCAAAGTTTTTCAAGTGCTCGGTCATACAATATACCTATGCGTTTAATTTTACCTTCGCATTTAAGTTGTAAGTCACAAACTAAAATTTTAATGGTATCAGTTAAATAGATAATTATCTGTCTATTGAAAGCTATATTAAAAAAATATTACATTTTGTTAATTACAATAATAACTAGATTTTTTTTATAAAAAACTATAAACCCGTTTTTATAAAAATATATGTTACCCGGGCTATTATAATGAATCTACTGACACATCATTTACTAAAATTAGACCAGACGTTTAGGCGCTACGGTGGAACAAACAAACATACATACAAAGACTGCCAAAATCGTTACCCTTCCTTTTGGCTTCGCCATAGTGGGGTAAAAATGTTATGAAGTCTTTGTTAATGTTCATAATTGTATAAGCCATAGTTTTTATTCTCTGTTCAGATGTAATGAATGCTAAATTTTAAATAAATACGAAATTAGATCAAATCATTGTTTTAAATTAATAATCTAATCTAATCTAAAAAAAGCTAATCATGATGGAAATGCTAGCTGCTAAACAACCGAGGTTGATCAATCGCTTTAGGCCACTGATGCTTCAGGACAACGCTAGACATACACTGCACAACAGACAGCTAACAAATTAGGGGAGCTTCAATTGGAATGTCTAAGACATCCACAGGACCTTGCTCCAATAGATTACCATTTTTTAGAAATTTGGATAACTTCTTGCAAGGGAAAAAATTCAACTCCGATGGGGCAGTCCAAAGCGCATTCGTAGAAAATGTAATGACCTAATATATACGCTTAATTATGAAACTTAGATGATACAAATCTTCTACTTGAAACGAGCAATTCTTGTATATAAAATAAGAACCTCGGAAACGGCAGATGGTTTTTCCATGAAATACAGTATGCAGAGCGTTTTGGTGAAGAAAAATCGATATAGCTAGGTCTTATCCCTAGAAACCGCGCATTTTTAAGTTAAATAAGTTTTTTATTTCACCGTGAAACAATATTTTGTTTTTTTTTTTTTTTTACTTTATGTTTGTCAGTCCGAATGGCAATTCGGTATATGTTCGGTATATATGCGTGTGTATAATTTTTGCGTTGTTGGCAAATCGGTGTCTCGAGTTCGAATCCCGGTCAGACGAATGTTTTTTGTAATATTATTATTCTAATAATTGTTTATTTGTTTAATTGCACACGGGATTGATCGGTGTACTGTACAGAACCATTGTCATTCAACGATTTAGCTCGCGGCTATGCGTACGCGGCTAGGCGAGTACGGAGGCCGCGGGATGTTGGTTTTTTCAAGCCAGGACTGAGAATTCCCAAGCTCGTTTCGTGCTTTGATTTATGATCGAAAATATGCCTGACGGAGACGTTTGAAATTATTATGGTGTCAACTTAGGCTTACGTCAATATGACTGACATTCGCTTGTGCTGTCATTTGTAGAGAGTGTCGCTTTTGTGGTATTGGTATGAAACATCGTCATTATTGCTGACGTTACATGCAACACTATGTCCGCAGCTGCAGGGTGAAGCATACAAGTATTTTTATAGTTTCTCCGCATTTTAAGGGTCAGTGATAGCTTATTCACCTAGTCCCTTCAACTATTTCGAAGTGGTCAGACGACCTAAAAAAAATTTTATTGTACGAGTAACGCGTAAGTATGAATATCAACGTATTATCATACTCACCTAGGTATTAAACTTACTCGCGTATTACAACTACACTATACAGGGTAGATTTTTATCCGAATTAAATATTTTGTAGTAGTAGTAGGCATTTGTAGTAAAAATGCTTACTGTATGGCCGTGTCGATATACAATAAACTGCCTGATTATTTCAAAAACCTTTCTGAGAGAAAACTTAAAAGAGAGTTACATGGATGGCTACTTAACAAAACATATTATACAATCAATGATTATTTTAATGATCGAATAGATATCGTGTAACATTCAAACGTTAAAAATGACACTAGGTACATTATATTTTATTAATTTAAATTGTATCTTATTGTTAAATCTGACCTTTTATTTTGACGTCTTTATAATTTTGTATATATTATTCATTAATGTAATTATAACAACCATTTCTAATCTAATAAATATTATAATCTAAAATAACTTTTAAATAACTATGAAAAACTGAAAATATTTGCACACTATTTATGTAGTAGAATATGTCGAACTCAATAAAATATGTAAACACCTACTGTACCATATTCTTGGCAAATAAATGAATTTGAATTTAATCCAATATTACCCATGTAATTAATGATAAAATGCATAAAAAAAAATGCGTAATTTACAGGAAAATAACATTATTAACATTTCCTGACAACTGGACCCTCGTACTGCCGTACAATGCACCGGCTTTCAAGGTCACGCACCCGCCAAAATGTATAGGCCACGCGGTTATGAATAGAATTTAAGTATTTTATAGGATAATCTGGTCAATATTTAAAGTTATAATGTATATTTTTGGTGCAAGAATCGAATTCTGATTATGCTCTTTGAATATGTACTTGTTTTTGTTTTGAAGACATCCTATGCCAAAGTTTTTTATTTTGCGATAAACATGACGTTGCTCCGGGATTCTTTTATGATGGTCAATAACACTTCACTTTGGGCTTATTATGGAATAAGACCAAACAAATACTACTATAAGTGTTGATTCGGCCCCATTCGGCCTTAGATGTACTAACTTTAGAAATTATGTTAGCTGTTTGCCCCTAAATAGTACTTATAATTCTAAATAAAGTACCAAAACAAGTTTAGATGGATGATAAACATTATCTATGTTAAATGTAGTGAATTTATGCAAAATAGATATCAACTGGCTAGATTATTTCAGAATTTATTAGGGACTGATTGTGATATTTTATATTGTTCTAAATTTGTATAAAAATAGGAAAAATAATAAGACTATTTTCAAGTTGAGGCATAGTATCGAATAATTTTCAACTCGACAAGGCATAAGACGAAAATTGGTTAACAGCGCCGCTGACTCGTGCGCTGTCACACACTCACATGTACATACGAAGTTCAAATCACGTCTGCAGTCGTTGCGGTGATTTTCTTTGTTTTTAAATATTTTGAGGCGTCCTAAGTGAAAAGGAAAATGTTTAGAAACTGGTCGAGCAGGAACTTTGTCGATATTGTACCTATACTCCGTTCAGATCCAATACTATCTAAACGTAAAAAAAGAATTTAACCGGTAGATCGGGGAAAATTCAGAGCATGGGAAATAGAACTCTGCGCTAATACAATAGAGTTGAAAAAAAAGCCTAATTATAAATATTGACAAAACCAATACCAAAGAACATCAAACGTATAATAAACAGTAAATCAATGAATTTAAATATTGTATTAGATGGAAATTTTTAAAAGGACTTTAATTGAAAAAAATACATTGAAAATACTTGTTTAAAATTAGATGATCCCATTTTGTGATAAATCGCCTGAGAAATTTCAGTTCCTACGAATCGGCGTTACTCGCTAGTAATTTACAAATACGACTGCGAATTTTTGAAAAAACAACAGATTGCGAAAAACTATTCGTCACAATCTATACGTTACGTATTACAAATGTATACCTGCAATATTTGGTGCAAAACCCAAGGAATGCTGTCGACTCCTTTTTAAAAAATTGCCTAGTATGTAGGTATATAATATATGAAATTAATTTATTTTTAATCTCGGGCGCCCCGCCACCGTTCTACGGTTGAATCGGCGGTTAGTAGTTTAGTTAGTTAGTAGTTAGTGGTTATTACCAAAAAACAATTAAATTACGTGCGAAAAATATATGTTTGTCTCTTTTTAATGTATTGAATAACATCGCCCTATTCAATCAAAAGTCGAATAAGGTGAATTGGGGGTATTCCGAATTTGGTTATATTCCGAACAACCGAAAAATGTACCAAACGAAATAATATTTGTATGTTGGCAACATTTACCTAGGCGCCATGTTGATTCGGCTATCGGTCTCCAGTTGACGCTCGTCGCTAGCGGCTTTCCGACGAGTGCAGTGACAGTTTTTGTGCCAACGGACGATTTCGCGCCATTTTTAACAAATCGGAATAACCCCTACTTGGATTGTGTCTAAACTAGGTAAGTAAATGAATTGATTGTTTATTTTTATGGTAAATTGTCGTTTTTTAAGGACAATTCAATGTGTCAGGACGTTCTATCTCTAAATTTTAGTTTTATTCGGAATAAACCCGACGGGAATATTCCGACATGTTTTGTGTTCGGAATAAACCCATTTTCTTTTCTCATAGTAATCTGCAGAGGTTCTCAACTTTTCAAAATAGTCGGTAGTGAAAATGTACAGAGACAAAGCTTCATACAACCGCGCCGTCGTAGGTACACAAGTATACGGCGCATGTGTACGTACGTGATCGCTAGCCGCCACGTCGCGTACGCGCCGCTACTGGATGAAACCGGTTTACGCTCGCTTAGCTAGTAGTCAAACGGAAAAGTCAACCGCACGCACGTACCTACTATTTGTGAACCTAATGATGAAATCGAGTAAGGAAGTGGACAGCGACGAAAAAATAACATTATTTTTGTAAAATCACCCATTTTCACACTAATATGGATGTAATTATAAAAGCCATATTAAACAATAAAACTACTTACTAATTAATAAAATAACATACCGAAAAAAAATTCATTTCATTCATTTAACGACAGTTAATAATTTCTCTACCTACTTATATGTATCTTTAAGTACATGATGTAGGTACAAACCCTTTCCATTTTTCGCCTTCTAACCACGGAAAGTTAATATGTAGGAGGATAAGAAACCAATACCATACGGCACTTACCTAACTTATATTGTCTAAAACTGCATTAAGTACTTACCCCATCTTATTTTTTCAGGTCTAACATGGCCCGTACCTACGTCCGTAAGAAAGTTAAACCATACACGCCAGAAGACTTAGCCGAGGCGTTACAAAAAATAAAAAATGGAGAACTTACCATAACCACTGCAGCAGAACAATACTCCATTCCAAAAGCGACTCTAAGTGAAAATATGCATTCTAAGTATTCCAGGCCAACTGCAGGTAGACCTACAATCTTTTCATTGGAAGAAGAAGAACGTTTAGCAGATGCCATAAAAATAATGGAAAAATGGGGATTTGGATTGTCAAGACAAGAAATTTTAAAAATTGTCGCTGAATACGTAACGGCAAATAAGATTAAAACGCCATTTAAAAATAACACGCCCGGTCCAGATTGGTTCATCAACTTCCGCAAACGTCACCGCCTCTCTATAAAGAAAGCACAGCCCGTGGAATATGTACGCAAAAAAATGACGGATCCATTTTTCATTTTCGAGTACTTCGACTTGCTAGAAAAGACTTTGATAGAGTTGGATCTTATTGACAAACCTCAAAACGTCTGGAATCTAGATGAAACGTCTCTGTGTCTGGACCCTACTAGAACAAAAGTAGTGGGAGCCATCAATAAACCCTGTGCAAGAACCACTTACGGTTCTGGCAAGGAAAATATAACAGTATTGGCAGGTGCAAATGCTGCAGGCAAGAAATTACCACCTTTAATTGTCTTTAAAGGAAAATATGTTTGGGATCAGTGGATGGCTGCAACAGATGATTACGACTTCGAGTTATCGTATGCTGCAAGTCCTAAGGGGTGGATGCAGACCGACATTTTCTATAACTACATAAAAACGATTCTCATTCCAAGTGTAGGTCAGGAGAGACCAGTCTTGTTAGTGTATGATGGCCACTCTACCCATGTCGATGTAAAAGTTATAGAATTGGCAATTGAAAATGGCATAACCATTCTCAAGCTCCCACCACATACATCTCATTTGCTTCAACCGCTTGATATAGCAGTTTTCAAATCCTTTAAGAGCAAGTGGGATGCCAAACTAGTCGACTGGCAGCGTCGAAACATTGGCACTAAAATGGCGAAAAACATATTCTCGAAAACACTTGCTAATACATGGCAAGAAACCGCACCCGACATCATTAAAAATGGGTTTAAAAAAGCTGGAATTTTTCCGTTTGATGCCAGTGTTATACCTGTGGAAAAGTACGATCCAAATGCCTATAGAAGGTACCAGTTAATAAGAGAAGAGCGTTTGCTCCAAAGTCAACAAAATACAAGTAGTCCGGAATCATTGAAAAAAATTTGTATCGATTATTTTAATGAACAGAATAACATACCTGACGCAACTCTTCACAAACAGTGCCCACCGGACCAACAAAACGACACTCTTGGGGAACCGAAGTCAATAAACCACCAATTTACTAATATTCCAACTGAAAATGTAACCTTATTATCTCAAATTCCAAAATCTGATAGCCAGATGACGGTTTTTTTAGCTGAAGATTCAACCTCTATGCCAACATGTTTAAAAGAAGCTCGTCCTGATCCGAAAAACAACGAAACAGTTAAAAATCCTAATATAATTATAACATCTAACATTGTCATCAAAAAATCCTCCATAACTTTCAATGCAGCGCCACAAACACCTCTTTCACCAGCATCTCCAAGAATCTTCACATTTGAAGAAGCTTTTCTGAAAAAGATACAACAGGAAAAGAAAAACAATGATACTGTGATAAAAAAAAAACGTATCTCAAAAGGTGCCGAAGTGATAACCAAGTCTATGAGTAAGAAACAAGAATCTAAAGACGAAGATAAAGAAACTAAGAAA
This sequence comes from Phengaris arion, assembly GCA_963565745.1. Taxonomy (NCBI): domain Eukaryota; kingdom Metazoa; phylum Arthropoda; class Insecta; order Lepidoptera; family Lycaenidae; genus Phengaris; species Phengaris arion. The sequence continues at coordinate 15,656,656 of OY751449.1, read as the reverse complement.
AGTATGAAGAAGCAAGATAACAAGGATAGTCAGAGCAAAAATTCTAAAACAAAATTTAAACAAAACTTGGATATAAATCGACCGGGTACCTCAGGCCTTCAAAAAAGTACGAAGCGAAAGCGCGTCCCTTCAATGGATTCCACAACAAGTATATCGGATATAATGAGCTTGTATAGTGACTCAGAACTACTTGATTTTGATGACTTTGAAGAATTTCATGTATTTAAAGAAGATTTTACCCCACTAAATATAGACAATAAACGAAGATACGAAGAATCACATAATATTAGTTTAAGAAAGGGAAAAGGTAAAGGCAAAAAAAGTATTGAATGTAAAGAAAACCAAACCAAAGATGAAGAAAATGAAAGTAACAGCTGTATGAGCGGAAGTCATAAAAAATTGTTGAAGAGTGCTAAAAAAATAAAAATAGAAAAAGGCGAACGCTATCAAGACAGTGACATAAAAGAGGATAGTAGTGATAGTAACGAAAATTACAACAACAATGAAAGGAATGACATTTTTAATATAAACGACACGGTCCTAGTAAGATATTTTATGAGGAACAAATGGGTTCACTATATAGGGTTTATCGAGAAAATTGACCAGCTGGATGTAGAAACTTACTTCACTATTGATTTCTTAAAAACTGTAAAGAAACCACCCCTAATATTTGTAAAACCAAAAAGAAAGGATTGTGACGTAGTTCCGAAGGCATCAATCGTAAAAATAATAAAAATTGAATTAAAAAATGATAATAAAAAAGAATATTATTTGTGTAATGACGTTGACTCTGTGTTTTTTTAAAGCTCAAAATAATTTAAAAGTTCTCACTAGTTCAATTCATTGGTTTGCCACTTGTTTCGTTATTATTAGATATTTTAACTGTTTTTTGTTTATTGATTGATTAGTTATTATAATTTCGACAGTAAAACAAATTAAAATTAAAACATCTTACTTTTCGACGATCGAACTAATAAGTATATCGAACTAGTTAGAATAAACGATTTTAACTTGTTTGACGGTCGAATAAATGAGCCGAAAACACTCGTTCGACGATCGAACTAATCAATTGAACTTACTAGTTATTCACTTGATTGAACTCATTAGTTATTCATCTATTATTTGTTTTTTGACTAAATTCGGAGATAATTTTTAAGTAAGTTTATATCCTTTATGCAGAAGAGAGGTTTTGTTAATTTGTTATTTTTTATGATTGGTTTTTTTTTTGTTCCTAAGTAAACTAACAGTTTATTTGTTCCTAAGTAAATACATAAGCAACAATACCTACTTACTGTTACTTTTGTGAAAAAAAGTTCCTAATACAAAGGCTGACTAGTTTTTCTACGCGATGATAATTTATATTTGCTATCTCGTTACTTATATGTTTTTTTTTATAGTTATTGAAAGTAAATTTTATTGTTGCTTATTCAGTTGTCAGGTAACAATTTACCTACTTAATTATGTTTTTGTTGATTATTTGTATGCTTTGGGTAAATTGCTACATACTTACCTAAATATAGGTACTATTACAATTTAACTTAAAAATGTTCAATGCAAAGACTGATTGACTGCGTCTAAAATGAATATAAGGTGTAAGGGACGGTGTACCAAAATACAAGGTGCAAGGGACTGCGTTTTGACAAGAATGTTTTTTAGTTACATAGACTAATCACGCCTGCATTAATTTCGGTACACCGTTCTTTACACTCTATATAACACTCTATATATAGTAAAAACCTAACTATCTTGATCTATCTTGCATAGAGAAACAAAAATAAAGTTTGGTATAAATTTCATGACTTTAATTTCAAAATTTACAACACACATCAAGTATAGCCAAAATGTTGAGGACCTCTGTCACTGGATGGGGTAATTCCGAATTTCAAATCTATGAAAATTCAGTTGAGCTATATACTTGACACATACGTAAATATTTTTGTCACCGGGGGTTTTCCGAACGAAAAAGAAATATGCACTTTGAATACCAGGTCTTAAAACAGACTTTCGAATGAGTTCGGAATAACCCCGACATGGTTCGGAATATCCCCAAAAGAAGAAAAAAAAAAGTGCGTTTTTTAAATAAGTATAATTCATTAACTAAAATACATATAATGACTCTATAAGTGCACGCTAATAGATAATTTCCTTGACTAGACAGAGGTAAAATCAGTTTTAAAAAAACAATTACAGATCTCTTACAAATAAATAAAAACTAACACTACCTATCAACTCAACAAAAATCGTATCGGAATAGCCCCAATGCACCTTAACACAAATCGATCCATAGACACAAATAAACTACCTATTTATTATACAAAAATTTGAAGTCTACAATGAAAATATTTACTGTGTGGGAAATAAAATGTACTCGTATAACCATTTGTCAGATAATATAAAAATCAATAACTCTAGAATGTTAAAAAGACGCCTATTTCAACTAATAATAAATAAATACTACTACTCTGGAAATGATTATATGAATGGTAAAGAAGAGGTTTTTTTTTTAATATTTGCACGCCGTATGTGGCAGAATATGTTTGTACCTATGATAATAACTATAACATCTTTTGTAGCATATTCTGGCACATAAAACACTTGATTGATTGAAATTGGAAGTTTTAATGTGAAGCTATCATAAATGACATTGGCATTTGAATCGACACTTGTGTATTCGATTTTCAGCTCTATTCTATTATCGCAGAGCTCTATTTTCAAACCTCTGAATTTTCCCCGGACTTCTTCTTCTTCCTCCGGATTCCGGATCGTATAGTTACAGCCTTCTCATGCAATAAAGATGTTCAAAGTCACATGAATTTGGTCGATATTAATCTTTTTGTTTACGTGTAGATTAAATTAGATTAGAATTGGCTATAAGTGGAAGATATGAACATACGATGCGTTGTATATTTTTGACGTAATATACATAAGTATATAAATGCTGCGTTATATACATAACTATATAACGCAGCATACCGAAACGAGGTTGGAGTTGCACGCAAGCCAGGGTATCCATATCCGAAATGAGACTAGAGTGGCCGAACCACAATATAAATAATGTACAGTAGACCATCTTCATACTAGACCGCCCGAATCTTTGCACGCACACATACGCGTAATTTACATGGCTGCTAACGAAACCTCAAATAGCAGAAGTATGTAGTGTCACGCCGCGCCACCAAGACTTGCCGCTGCATTGAACAACTAACGAGTTTTAGTTAGTTGTGCCGCGAAGCTTGCGCACTGTCAACGCCTTCTTTCTAAACGTACCAGCCCTTATAGCGCTCTGCTTAGCCACGCTCAATCGTAGGTAAAAATTTCAAGGACACGGCTGAGTTCCGCTACTCCGTTCATCATTTATATTGTGGCCAAACGAATACCAAACAACCGGATGGCAGATGCCTGTCGACACATCCATACGATTTTTGTTTAAGCTGCATGCAAATATGAACTTTAATTTTTAGAAACACATTTCGATTTCCTTTACTGCGAGTAAAATTCTCTCAGAGCCCGAAGCAACACGATCGGTGTGGATCGTACTTTGTGACATCACGTCTGTGTATATTTCGGATGGTAACAACACATACCTCTGGTTTTATAGGACATCAAGTCTACAGGTTACTGCAGGCGTTAAAACTTACAAATAATGTTAGAAATTGCAAACACTTTTAGATAGGCATTATTGAGTTACCAGTAACTAAACACATAACAAAAGATTTCAGATACGGTTTCGAGTGTCTTCAGCGCGATGTAATCAAACTGCAACTTACATTAATATACTGCATATTAATTACAGATCAGTCTGGCAAAACTTTAGCTCCGGGTCAAGTTATCGGAACTCAAACACACAGTGGCGCCCTCTGAATTATTAATTTTGAATAGTTCAAATACTTGACTTTACTTGATTTTACAAGCGAAATGAACAAGTTGTACATTATAGCTTAAGGGGCAGGTCACAAAGATAGCTATCGAAATTTCAACTTTATTCACTATACAAAACTATATGTTTCATATGACATCAGTATTTACATACATTGCGGTGCAACGTGACATTCGAACTTTCACAATGAAAAATGAAATAATCGTGGGAGAGCCACGCTTCGGCATAAATGTCTCGACCGGGTAAATAGCACGGCCTCACAGAAAATCGGCGTGAAATAACGCTTGCATTGTGTTTCGCCGAGTAAGTGAGGTTACCGGAGGCCCAAGGGGGGTTGGGGATTTTAAGGACTGGGAACGCAGCCGGCGGCGGTATTTGCTTACCATCAGGCCATCCGGCTTTCCTAAAAAAAAAACATTTTACATCTTCTTGTGTAATGAATAAAGTTCAATTTTGAACAGCTTTTTTAATAAATGCATCGCTATGTTGTGTATCGATTAGTCTCGATGTGAATTTATAATAATAACATCTATGGACGCTTTCACACCACGTCAATTAGATCCCGTGGTAAGTTCTCGAAGAACTTTTGCTACGGGTACCAGACAACGGGAATAATATAATATTTAATACTTTTTATACTATACTTATATTTAAGATTTTTATTATTTAACACACATATTTAATACACATCCATGACCCAGAAGCCTGACAGAAACCCATGACAGAAAACTTTTCATTCGTTCGGGAACCACTGAGCTACAGAGGTCGTCAAATATTCGATACCAAAATATAAATGTCTAAATAAAACACAATGCATTCACTAAATCCCCAACCAACCGCGCGGCCACAATGAATCGGTTTAATCCTATCAATACATGTTTACGGCATTTATTTCACAACAAACATATTTATGATGAAATTATGTTATTGCAGACGGGCTGCATGTGGTCGCGACCGGTGGCCAGCAAGAGACCGTTAATATGCATTATTATACATTTACAAAGGCAAAAAATTGTCTACACAGCGTTTATACACGTGTTGCGGCAGCAGCTGAGCCTCCCGATTCCACACACGCACAAAATCCATATTATGTTAATCATAATGCATCGGCGTCGCAGATACTGCGGCACGTGTGTAAACGCTCTTTAATAAACATAATTATCATGCACTATGTTTACTGATAGGTACGATTATAATATGGATGGCATTCTCTGCATTTTTTTTAAATTTAGAAATTTTTTATTATTTTATTTGCAACTTTTTCAAAATCTTCCACTTTTAGATATTAACGCAAATATCAAAATAGAGATGTTATGTTTATCATTTTTTTCTTGAAGTTACTCATACCGCTCACATGTAGCCGCTCGCGACGACCGTGACGGTATAGTCGCCCGTTTGCGCCGCCTAACACTTATTATGAAATTATTTGGAACCGCTATCCAGATTTATAATATCCATTCGAACACTGATTTATTTTGATACTCATTCAATTTGCTTACACACGTATTCCAGGTATGAATTTAGGTGCTCTGGTAGTTAATACCCTAAATATTATATACTAAATATTAAGCAATATTTATTTCAATTATTATTCCGTTATATTTATCACTAAAATTCTAATATATCAATCACAATTTTTGCAATGAATAAATAAATATTTATTCGGAGCATACAACATTACATAATAATACATAACAGGAAGAGTGTTGAAATCCTAGGGGTTGAACACGGAATAAACTGTGCTTAATATAATTTGTAACCCAAGCAGGTACAATTGACAACTACTTGACAAGCGGACCTCTGTGGATCAAGCGTGTTGGCGCTCAAGCCGGGGGTCGCGGGTTCGAATCCCGCCGAAGAAACAAAAATAGTTTTTCTGTGTTCCTGGGTCATGGGTGTGTGTTAAATATGTGTATAATATAATAAAGTCTTAAATATATGCATAGTATTAAAGTATTAAATATACTTCCCGTTTTCTGGTACCTGTAACACAAGTTCTTCGGATACTTAGCACGGGGCCAGATTGACGTGGTGTGAAGCGTCCATAGATATTATTATTATTATTATGGGGGAAGTCAGGGGATTAATAATTATAACAATCTTAAACATAAGTTGCCATTACTATTAAAATTAAGTTATTAATTGTAAAATTAATATTATTTAAATACTGTGTGACAGTAAGTTGTGTGTATACGCGTGCGTGTGTACGTGTGTGAAAGCGTGAGTGCGTGTGTGTGTGCAGTGTAAGTGTGTGTATGTGTGATGTAAGTTAAGAATGTGTATGTTTGTCACTAGTGTGTTGTGTTAATTGTATACTTTTATTTAAAGAAGCCGTGTGGTGTCGCAAGACACCGAAGGACAACGAAATTGCTTATTATAAAAATATTAATTTTAAGTTGGCGTATATACCTTTAAAAGATTTACTACACTACACATTAGACTTTCAGAATCGTTGTGTGTCCATTCTAAAAGAGATTGGGCCAAATGTTTTTTTGTTTCTCGAACGGAACAATGTTTTTAGCTGAAGATATTTATAATATTATATTACTAATAATAATTGAAAATAAGCTGAACAAACACAAAGCAAAATAATAGCATTTTCCTTCGCTACTCGCATAAAATTCCAAGAGTTCAAACATTTACGTCTTCTTATTAAGTGCAATGAAAAAAGTGCTTTATAGAATAGCAGTATTTTAAACTTTCGAGTTCTTCAAGTTGTTTTCGACTTAGCTAACTAATAGTTAAGTATTAAGAGCCGTAGAGGAAAACAATTACTTAATATTTCAGCGAAGTCTCTATTATTTTACTTTACTTTATTACTAAATGAATAGCACTAAATTAAAATATCTTATACTTTAAACGAGACATTTTTGTATATATTATATATATATATATATATATATATATATATATATATATATATATATATATATATATTATATAATCGTAATCTCGAAAACGATTGGAAGTATTTACATGAATTTTAGTATATAGTTATTAGTATAGTATAGGGGAGAAAAATAGATCCAGCTTGGTTTCATCCCTGGAAAACTGCGCATTTTTAAGTTATATATGTTTTTTTCGACTCTAATAATGTCAGCCCGATTGGCAGTTGGGTTAAATCTTTGCGTTGTTCTAAAATTTGGAATGTGGTGGGTTCGAATCCCGGTAAAATATTTTTGTGATTAATCTACTAAAACTCCGAGCAAAACTCTGATACCCAGGTGCTAATATTTTCAACGGTACAGTGATTTGTTTATAAGGGTATTGTTTGAATTTATAATCGTCTTAGAAACACAATTCTCTAAAATTTGTGCGTTTATGGTCATAATCACTATATTATTGAATGTTTTCTGTAAGTCCGTGGTAATTACCCAGTCGAGCCTGCCCATTCGCGCCGAAGTATGTCCCAAGTTTTTACTAGCGTATTCATCCAAGTCTTAAATATTTTATGTTAATATTCAAGCCTGTTTACCTCAAGTTACTGTAAATTTAGTGTGTGTGAGTAACTCAATATTAAGACAACTCATTGACTCCCTTCTGCTCTGTGAAGCAAAATAAATTAAAATTATGTAATATTATAACTAGCTGTTGCCCGCGGCTCCGTTCGTGAAAGTACAGTGTCCCACGCGAACACTTTTTCGGGATAAAAAGTAACCTGTTTTAATCCAGATCTCAAGCTACTACCAGATCAAATTTCATCAAAATCCGTTCAGTAGTTTTTGCGTAAAAGAGTAACAAACATCCACCCACCCATCCATACATCCACGCAAGAACTACTGAACAGATTTCGATGAAATTTCGTAAGGTGGTACATTAAGCCCTGGATTAAAACATAGCCTATGTTTTTACTTTATATCCAGAAAAAGTACAGTATTCCCGTGGGATATTTTATTTGCGCGAACTGAGCCGCGCGAAAAAGCTAGTCTGGTATAATTTAAATACTCTGTTATGAGGATTTAAATAATCGGCTAAACGCTTGGAGAAAAGGTGGTTGCGCTTTGCTTGGATCGTCTTGACGGCGCGGGGCACCGGCGTACCACCCAGATACTTTTGCCTAACGGCCGAATACTGGACCGATACTTAAGTGCCGCTCAAGTCACATGCTGTCCTTGTTGCTTCGGCTAGCAGAGATAGCGACAACCTGTGAATAGGAGGGCTCCTAATTATAATTAGCGTTTTAGTATTCGGCCGAAAGCCTATGAAGTATGACCGCAGAAATCCCTACGCACGCATGATACACTAACTTCTTAACGCGAATTGACTGTGGTAATGTTATCTATACCATCCTACTACTATTATAAACGTAAAAGTATTTGAGGATGGATGGATTTTTGTTATTCTTTCACATAAAACTGCTGAACGAATTTTGATGAAATTTGGTATGGTAGTACTTCAAGGTCTAGATTAACGTTTCATCCCGAAAAAGTACAGTGTTCCCGTGGGATACTGTATTATCGTGGGCGGAGCCGCAAACAAAATCTAGTAGACTATTTTGTTAAAACTTATATAATATTAATAATTAACAAAATTACTATCTAGATAATTTCTATATCTAGATTCTTGTAAAATTCTGCAAGATCAATTCCAATCAGGATTGTTCATTGCTGCAAAATACCTTAACCACCTGTTTGAATATTACACTCGTAACAATATAACTGTCAATTCAAATAAGTGTAAATGTATTACATTTACTAGGAGACCAAAGGCATAACCTACAATTATTATATGAATGGTGAACAAATTCAAAGAAAACGAATCGTTAGAGATCGTGGTGTGTATTTGGACAGCAAAATGACATTTTCTGATCATGTTGAAAACCTAAATAGAGCCTACAAGAATCTGGGCTTTGTTCTTCGAGTATGTCAGCCATTTACGAGCATCGAATAAGAACTCTAAAACACTTAGAGTACAACAGTCCGATATGGTCCCTGCAGTACATGGTATATAAAAGTCGTCTGGAACGCATTCATAAAAAAATTACATAATATCATTTAAACTAGTAGCAAATGTTTTGATAGTTGTGATAATAGCTGCGGCGAGTTCGATCTTTTGTCCTTGGAACAGAGTCGTACGGTTTTGGATGTGTGTCTGTTATACGATATCGCTAATAGGAAAGTTGACTGCCCCGACCTTGCATCTCAACTTAGCTATCGCACACCGAAATATCGCACTCGGAACACCCCGCTGCTACACGTACCTGCATCTAACACAAATTATTCAAAGAATTCTGTCCTACCACGTATAATCCGCTCATATTATACTAGAAGCTTTAGTAGTGTTGACCTATTCAAACATAAAAAAAATGAAATTATTAAAACGTTAAAAAATAAATGAATAAGCATAATTAAAAAAACATACCAGTTGTCTGTAAAGTCGGTTTACTGACGATAGTTGAACGTGACAACGTCAACAATAACACAACAACAACAACAACAAAAATAATAATAATGAGGTAAAAGCAATGCGAGCTAACGCTTGTACTTGGTAACGGTACTTGGTAACGATAACTGGTAACAGGTAACGCATGAGTCATGTTTTTTCGTGCGTGCAGCCGGCTCCATCGATTTATAAGACGTTATCACATCAAAAACATACATAAAATAAAAAAATACATAAAACATAAAACACTTACCTTGTGGTTTTAACACGATAGCTATTACTGCACGACTTGTTCTACTTATCACACGACACCCTAGTAGTCTTTGTCACTGATCCCAAGGTCGTGTCGCAGGGCTAGGGTGCCAAAACCCACAAGCAATACACACACAAACACACACACACAACACACACATGATGAATTTGTATATTCTTAAAACTACAGTTGTAACAATGCCATAAATAAATATGTAGTTTTATTTAATACTACAATTGAACTGAGAGTTGCTTTTAAATACAACTTAGGCAATTTTCTATATTAATGAATTATTATCTTTCTATTTAGCCACACGCATGTACACTCTGTTAAGATCTGCAATACCCGTTATTAGCCATATTCATTGTTAATAATATAGCTGTTGGTATTATAATAAGGAAAACAAAAATTGTAAACCGAAAAATTGTACAAAATCGATTACAAAAAGTATATTATATCGTAATGAATTGTGAAGGAGAAAGTCATTTGATAAGGGTACAGATGTGATTACGTTGAAGGGTTGCTATATCGAATTTAAATATATTAGATTTATATCCCAATTTGAACTTCATATACCTTAACAACTTACTCAATGTAAAAACGTATAAAATTGTTATATTATTTATTTTCAGCACATTTTTAAAAAAAGTTGACTTCCTCTGTGGCTCAGTGGTTGAGCGCGTTGGTGCTCAAGCCGGTGGTAGCAGGTTTGAATCCCGCCGAAGGAACAAAAAGTTTTTCTGTGTTTCTGTGTATTGAATAGGTATGTGTATAATATGATTAAAGTCTTAAATATTACATGTAAAATATATATTTTTTTTTGTTTAAAACAAAAAATTTGCTCTTTTTAGTTATATTTATTATATTATTATTAACGCATTTTAAGAAATACAAAAAAGCCTCCGCTATTCTCACTCTCTCGGCAAAACAAACTCAAGCATTATTTTATGTCAGTTTTCTGAAAAGCCGTGGCATTTTACCAAATAAGAATTATCAATCTGTGGACCTAATAAACAGTCACCAGTGATGATAATGATTAGATACTTTATTATAAAATTATTATTATTGTCTATTTCAGTAGTCGGCGGGAAAAACTGTGGCAGTAAGCATTAAATATACTATAGTGATATGATGATGACCACGAATATAATTTTGGCAATAGCAAAATTTCAAAGACATTGATATCGGTGCACAAAACTCTGATGAGTAGTGAGTACCTATGTTATCCTAATAATATGTTGGTGTTTCGTGTGAAGATGATGGTGATGATGATGATAATTACTATCCGTGGTATGATGGGATATGCTTGCAGTTCTTTAAGCAACGCCGGAATCTCCAAACCTGTATCTATAAGGGCTCAAGAGTTCTGTTTAGTACTTTTGGATCCAGGGTATACCTGGTATAAAGGCTTACTTTTTGGTAGCATATGCTTGGACTACTTCAGGAAAAGCCGAAATCACTGTATATATCCATATAAATATATATATATATATATATATATATATATATATATATATATATATATATATATATATATATATATATATATATATATATATATATATATATATATATATATATAATTAATTTCGAATCATAAACTTTACAATAACAAAATAATTGGTTGCAAATAGGTTTTTTTTTTTCAAATATCCATGATCCGATCTGTGTCGGTGTAAAATACTATGAGAAGTACCTATAATATCATCATAATGTGATAATGTATGGTGTGATGATGGTGGTGATGATGATGAAAACTGTAATTGACATAGTGGTATATAGTTGCAGTTTTTTAAAGAAGGCCGAAATCCCCAAACACGTATCTATAAGGAGTCAGGAGTTCTGTTCAGTACTTTTGGATCCAGGGTATACCTTGGTGCAAAATCTTATGTTTTGGTAGCAAATGCTTGAACTACGTCAGAAAAAGTTGAAATCACCATGTGTCTATATAAATTTCGACGAGCCGCCTCGATTCCTCGTGGATCCCATCATCAAGTCACCACTCTGATGTCATCAGACAGCTTTGCATCAATTCATGTTGATTGCATGGGCGATTACTTCGATTAATACCTAATATTATGTCTTTACCTATGAAATTGCCGTTTTGTATGAAAAAATTTAAACGAATTTTTTTCATGTATTTTTTATTTGTATTAATCGAAGTAATCGCCCATGCAATCAATGCATCTTTGCCAACGCAGTGGCAGTTTATTGATGCCCTTCTTAAAGAAATCAGCTGGACGGGAGGCAATAAATTCTTCAAAGGCATTTTGTACTGCCTCTCGGGTATTGAATTTTTTTCCCGCCAAGAAGTTATCCAAATTCTCGAAAAAGTAGTAGTCTGTAGGCGCAAGGTCTGGTGAGTAAGGCGGGTGACGGAGAGATTCCATCCCCAGTTCTTGCCACTTGGAGACCGTCTGCTGTGCAGTATGAGGTCGCGCGTTGTCGTTCAGGAGCAGCGGAGACAAGCGATTGACCAATGCTGGTTGGAGATGTGCCAGCTTCTCCATCATTGTGTTCAGTTCAGTGATCAGAATTTTTAACGCATCCATGATGACGAAAAAGATTGAAATGCGATGAAAATGTAACACGAATCAATAAACAAATGACTACTTTTGGAAAAAGAATTCCATGTTTTTAATATAAAATTTATTTGAAATTAGAATTCTTAGCCAAACAAAAATTATTTTGATTTGAAATGGCCAGTACTGCAGAACGGCAATTTCATAGGTAAATACCTATTATACAAATTATATAATAATATATATACAGTCGAACGTATAACTGCCTCCTTTTTTGAAAAGGGTTAAAAAGTATTAAATGTACTTCCCATTGTCTGGTCCCTGTAACACAAGTTCTCGAGTACTCAGCACGAGGCCAGGTTTACGTGGTGTGAAGCATCCATAGATAATATTATATTATTTTGAGTTGGATTAAGTGTATTTTATCGCAAAATGGAAAAGAGAAAATGTTAGGTAATTTACACGGAAAAAAGTGCTTTGTGAAAATATATTTGATGATATTTTTATAATAATTTATATTTATTGTTGTATTATAATAATAGCGCACTATGAAAAAATAATAGTGGACATAACTAACGATTATGAGAGGTCCAAAAATAATATTATCATAGTTTTCTATGACATTTTTATTATTCATTTTTATTGCCCCATCAAATATATTATTATTATTGCTAAGTGGACGATGGTCAATGATTTTTAGGGTTCCTTACCTTTTGGGTAAAAAGGGTACTTTATTACAGAGACTTTGCTGTCCACCTGACTGTATGTCTGTCTGTAACCGGGCTGTATCTCCTGAACCGTGATAGCTAGATAGTTGAAATTTTCACATATTATGATGTATTTCTGTTGCCGCTGTAACAACAAATACTAAAAATAGTATAAAATTAATATTTAAGTAGAGCTCTCATACTTTAAACGTGCTTTTTGCCATTTGACCAGAACCGCGATTCTATTTGTCTGTCTGTCTGTGTTTCGACTCTGCTAACTTCTATAATTATGCATATAAATATAGCTCATAGCATGGTATTTTTTTCATTTCCGTTAAATCATAACGCCCTCTCCCGCGGGCATTTCTTAACTATGAAACTTAGAAACTTGCGATTCTCCATGCTGATAGATGATGCTAAAAATAATCTTAAGGAAAATTATTTAGAACGAAATCTGACAGTTACACTTTTGAAGTTGACAATTTGAAAAAAACCCTATTACGCGTTGATAGCTACGGAACTCTCCTTAGACACGTCGACACATGCTCTTGGTTAGGTTATCCTACTACTATTATAAATGTGAAAGTTTGTGAGGATGGATGGATGAATGTGTGGATTGACGGATGGATGTTGGTTACTCTTTCACGCAAAAACCACTGAACGGATTTTGATGAAATTTGGTATGGTAGTTTACGATTCTAGATTAAAACATAGGCTACATTTTATTCCGAAAAAGTGAAAAAGTTCCCGTGGGACACTGTATTGACGCAGGCGGAGTAGCGGGCAAAAGCTAGTTTTTAATAATTATGTTATCAATAATCACTTTAGTATTTTACCATATTCAGTGCAATTGGCTAAATAATAGATGAAAAATTAATAACCCGAGTAAAAAAGCATGTATTAAACATATTTCAAGCAAGCATTAGCCTGGCCTCTTTATATGTGAAATATTTTCACATTACCGTCATAAATTGAAGTTATCTGTATGATTCATTTAGCCCCATATGTGATTAGAATTCTAAACACTTTTTTAAATTAAAGGTAATAAAATATTGAATTCATAATTTTATCTATGGTTCAAGTAATTGTAGTTCATTTGCGTAAGTTTGCAGTGAGTCACTAGTGCAAATGTTATAATTTTTTTATAAAATACTATGACCTGACCACGTAAATTATATAGCTCATGTTACCCGGGCTATTAAAACGAATCTATTGACACCTCATTCATTAAAATCGGACCAGCAGCTTAGGCACTACGGTGGAACAAACATACATACATACTGCCAAAATTATTACCATTGATGACTCACTGCTAACTTGACGCGAATGGACTAACGCTACGAACTCACGGAGCGGTTTTTTCCCGTGCCCGCCGCGGTCGTCGAACTGCGGGTTTATTTCTAAGCTCACGAGACCGCGGTTTTGCGCGGTCACGCAGCCGCTACGGTTATCGTCCGCAAATAAAGGCAAATACATAATATTTACAATAGTGATTCTGAGTTTCGCCCGCAAACCGAACCCCGCCGAGGCTGCGGGTGACCGCGGTCCGCGCGATTTTACAAGTTACCCGCCGCGCGCCGGTGCAGCGGGACCCGCGCACAATAGCGCGCACCGCGGGTGTATAATGCGATTTAAAACTAGAGATTAAAATATTAAATTTCAAAATATTTACCTTCAACTACCGTTCACAGAGAAAAAGTGTCACTATTCATCGTAAAAGAAAACTTTTATTTGAAATACAACTTTCGAAAACTGATAAGGGTTGTCGTAACTCCCCAACTAGTTTATAACTGGATTAACTTTGTAAACAATTTTACTGTAATTTTACAACTCGGCAACTCTCGCTTTAAAATAAAAACGTAATGCAATTTAAATGCGCAACAACCTCTACATAGAGTTTGTCAATAGCTACCGCGACGATACGCCACTTTATATTCGAAATCTCACATTGAAACGTGTATCTTCTTGTGTAATTAATAAAAATCAATTTTGAATAGCTATCTTAAAAATGCAGAGCCATGTCGCGTATCGTTTTGTATCGGTGTAAATTCACCCTTAGTCAAAGCAAACGTTTACTCAGTAGCTATTGACAAATGCTATATATAGTGCAAGATCCGCTATGATAAATATATAGCCTAATATGTTATTTACTAGTGATAAGAAATAAACGATAGATAATATTCACATTGACACATTGCAAATAGGTTGCCTAGTTAAATTGCGCCCTAAGGACCGATTCACATCGAAATAGCAGCGGAGCGGCGAGCAGCATAACTGTATCTTCACTTCTTTTTGCTTGAGACCAACCGCCGCCGCTCTTGCCCCTAGCGACCGTAGCGGCCATCGGCGGCCGTGAGCGGTGTGAGCGGCGGCGGTTAGGGCGCAATTTAACTAGGCAACCTATATGCAATGTGTCAATGTGAATATTATTTATCATTTGTTTCTTATCACTAATAAATAACAGATGAGGATATAAATTTTTTACACGGGATCTTAGAGAATAGAGAGATGAGATGCGACGCGGGGATGTTTGAAGATGCTGTGGGATAGTGGAAGCCCCAAAGCGAGGTCTCCGACCGAGCGAGATGGTATGCTCGGTCAGGCCAAGGCCCATTTGTATGCATTTCAGATGCTGTATATATACCGCCGATCTTAGAAAACTTCAATAGCGCAATTCAGGATCGTGACGCTAATTGGTCCGCCACACTGTAATAATAATAATATGCAACGCCGCGCGCAATCGAATTCTTGCAATGTTACGTGTATTTTTTTGTGTCGTAATTATAATAACTAGAAGTCGAATGTGATCGAAATTCGATCATAGTTAAAAATGTTATTTTTAAATCCAACTTTTTAGGGTTATTTTGCCACTTAGATACGCAATAAAAATATTATGTTATATGTCTATGGAATGTGAAAGAAATATTGAAAATTGTGTCGAACCAACACCTACAGTTATACAAATGCGTGGTAGTGTGAGTGACGTGATGTCTGCAACTTTATTTTAAATAATTTTAAAATAAGTAAATAGGTATAATTTAAAAAAATATTTTCGTCACGCCTTCCTCCGCTTAAGCTTTAACTGTGCATAATTTCACATTCATTCGTACGCAAAATTCTTGTAAAACCGTAGGTACATAATAAATTTTTTAGCTTAAAATTAATTTAAATGATGACATTTTTTATTGCAATCTTAAAAAGTTCGCGCCGCATCGCCTCACATCTCGGTGTAAACTGACTGCCCCTAGTTTTTAATATTTTTTTATTATCCTGCATCAACTTTTTCAATATATCTAACTGAATTAATGTTTTTATATAAATCAAGCTATGATAGTTAGATATCTAACATCAATATTATTTACTACAAACCATCTGTATCACAATTATATCGACGTGGTGGCGTGACCAGGATTAACACAAAAGTAGATAAATTAGAATTGCAATTCTCACTGCATTCTAAGTCCGCTTCTAAACTTTTCGCCAGGATTAATGTGCAAGTTTGGCTGCGCCAGATGGCGCTAAGTCTTGTAGATGACTGACTGTCATAGATATAGAGGTGGGACAGAGCGATCACATTGTCATGGATTTTACAAATGTCTAAAAAGGCGGAAATATGCAGCCATTTTGTGTGAAGAAGAGATGTGCGACAGAAATGGGCAACCGAAGTAATACCACATCCTCATAGAAAGCTGGCGTGAAATATTAATATAACAATCACATGTTATGTTTTGTCGAATGAGTCAAGATACCGGCGTGGAGGTTTAAGGCTGGTCTATTTGATCGGGAAGCAATCCGGAGTTCAGAGCATTGAAAACCGAATACATGAGTGTCGAGTTGTCAGATTTGACATTGCCATTTGACTTGACACTTGTGTGTAGTTCAGTTGTATTGTATTAGCGTAGAGTTATATTTCTAGTGGTCTGAATTTTCCCCGGTCTTACGGGTTCCGGATCATATTATAATCCCAGCCTATGGTAGATAGTAAAAAACTGGCAAAGCAGTCGGGGCTTTTCTGGTTGAGCATAAGATAATCGCTAAACCATTAGGCAATTCACCTGCTTGTTTGCCGCTTTAATTTACCAATCATAAAACGCTAGTAAAATGCAACAAATAATCGTAAGAAGCAACTGTATGAAAATTATAACTGACTTACAGCTCCATTTATGTCCCCATCGCTAAAATATAAACATTCAATGGTTGTTAACATGTGCCAGGCATTTTTGACAAGTTTTCTTTAGAAATCGGGTCGTAAAAATATGGATTTAAACGTCAACGGTACATAGCTCCAAATTTAGACACACTTAATAATTGGGAATTCTATTCATATTGTATTTCTTTTAATAAAATCTTTACAAAACTGTAATAAGAAAAGGACATGTCACTTTTTTGGGGTTCCTAGAACACTGTGCGATGGCTATTTTAATATAATATTCAATATAATATATGTAAGTTTCTTACAATAATATACTCGATTCTAAGGATATTCACCGAACAGTCCGTTCTGTATGTCTGTGTGCTCCAGCACGGCTCTACGAAGCGCTACGTTAAGGGTTCAGTCAGCCTTACATACAGCGGTGGGCGGCCGCATTCGAAGCCTTCCGTAGTACCGTAGTGTTGTGTCTACGTGATTGTGTTTGGATTGTGTAGAATGAAATAAGGTAAGAGATTCTGTGTGGGTTTTTGCGGATTTATGATTGAACTTTTTAGATTTTACTGATTTATGGATGAGCTTTTTTTAAAGGTTTTGATATTAAAAGGGGATTTGGGTGAAATGTTATGGTTAAATGGCGATAGTTTTTGGAAGGATTTAATAAGTACGATATTGAAATCAGGAGGACATTATTATGTTCTGATTTTTATTAAACCGAAATGAATATATATTTCAGAATTTAGTTTAGATATAAATTTTGCATTCTGAGGACCTATTTGTTTTTTTAATCTATACAAATTAATAAATTGAAGTGTTTGTTTGAATTTTTAATTAACAGCTTGTAACTAAATGCATATTAAAGTATATACTGTACAACTTACAATAAAATAAAATAAAATTGTTTTTGTCTATCTGCCTGTTTGTTTCGGCTAATCTCGGAGACGGCTGGATTTTCACGGGACTGGCAGATAGCTCATGTTATTAGGAGTAATATAGCCTACTTTTATCTTAGGGTTCCGTGAAATAAAAAAGGGTTCCGTTTCCTTTGGTTCTACGCTAACGAAGTTGCGGGCACCAGCTAGTAAATACAATAAATGGGATATGATATATGACATCAAAATAGACGCAATTTTTAGTCTACAAAAGTAAGTGTGCTGAATTTTGTTTGCGGCATTTTAAATTGGCAAAATCTAAAAAATAATGAGAAAATTTGGCAATAAGCAGCAGAAACCCATTGATATAGGAAGCTGAAATCCTTAAAAGCTGATAAAGCAAAGATATTGTTATGGGAACTGGGATAGGTGTAAAAATAATGTTTTCTAGTGGTATTTTTTTCTATTTTAATTATTATAAGTATAGAAATTAAATAGGAGACGAAGACATAAATAATGCAAAACAAACTTCCCCAAAAAATGTGCATTCAATGGTGAAACCCCATCCAAATAATATCATGATTAGTTTTTGAGAAAATCGCGGACTAATATACAAACATATATATATATATATATATATATATATATATATATATATATATATATATATATATATATATATATATATATATATATATATATATATATATATCTATTATACTTCCCTGTCTTCCTAAATTAGTTGGTTTTAGTATTTTTGCAAGCCCGCTCTTAAAAATATTTTATTCTGTTTAGTATTTGTTGTTAAAATAAGAACAATAATAAAAATAATAATAATCTGTGAAAATTCAAACTGTCTAACTATCACGGTTAGGGAGATACAACATGGCGGCAGACAGACGGACAGGCAAACTGACGGACAAACATACAGACAAACAGCGAAGACTCAGTAATAGTGTACCCTTTAGATACGGAACCATAAAAACAGAGTTTAAAATCCAACTTTGCAGTTTGTAACACTCTATAAACATTAAATTTAACTTCTATATGCTAGTCGGTGTATCATTTAAATTTATTTCCATTGAATCTTTACAAATATACAAATTAGAAACTCAAATACAACAGACGGATAACCTAGAAAGTCTTAAGTTTTGATTGAAATAAGTTTTTAAACTCGTTCAATTAAAATTGTCTTTAAGTTTAAAGTCTTGGTAACTAAGTTGGAGTGGTTCTAAAGCACTTACATAGAAACACGTGCAATCAGCATCGAATTGTAAACTTAAAGACGCGGAGATTTGTTCGAATAATGTGTACACTGTACATCATGTCTTTAAAATACAGGAGCAATTATATATATTTTTTTTTACCCCAAAATTGTATTTCTGCTGTTGAAAGTATAGGAAAAGTAAGAGTTGCGACCCCCAAAAGAGGGGTGCTTATAAAATTATATTTAATAAAAGTGTACATGCAGCTTATAACAAAATAAATAAATAATATACTTAGTTTTGCACTAAAAAGAAAAAAAAACTTAAATCTTAATTAAACCTTTTATCTGCTGTTAAAACCTTTTAACCTCGTTCATCCGTTCCATACATTCATCACTAAAAGGAATTTTTAATCTGTCAAGATGTAATTTTTATTTTTTATTATACACAGCCTCCGTATTCCAGTGGTTTAGAGCTTGGCTCTCGACTCGGATGTCGTGGGCTCTATTACCGAGTTGGAACAATAAAAACTGTTGTTTCCAAGTTTGGTTAGGACAATTCAGGCTGATTACCTGATCGTCTGACAAGAAAGATGGGCGTCGGATGGGCATGTAAAATGTCGGTACGAGAGTAAAGGATGATATAGTGTTCTTGTGTACTGCGCACACACTTGGGCACTATAAAATCCCGCGTAACCGGCCACCTTCACCGAACTCGGTACTCGGTACACTCGGAACACCGAACTATTATTATTTTTCATTTTTAATATAGAAGTAACATATTTTTATTATAATTTGGTATTATACTAGATTATAAATACGGTACTGTCAAAATCTACCCGTACTGAACTTTGAAAAAGTTCGTAACACTTGAAGCCTCAAAGTTTCGAAGCAGTTGGTTCCTGCGTTGGATATTAACAGAGATTTATTAAGAAAGTACAAAGTGGAGGTTTTTTCTAACTTTCACGAATAGTAAAATAGTTTTTTTTTTTTTAATTGGTTACTGAATGAATTCTACTGATGTCATAGGTATTATAGAAATGAAAGGATAGAGAAATGTATATTTGTAACTCTTACAGCAATAACTTTTAGTTTTATAAAAAACTGTAACCCGACTACGTAAATTACCAGTATATAGCCTATGTTACCCGGGCTATTTTTAAATATGTTTTGACACCTCTTTCATTAAAATCGGACCAGTAGTTTAGGTGCTACGGTGGAACAAACATAAATACAATATACATACATGCAACATAGACTGCCAGAATCATTACCCTAACTTTTGGCTTCGCCGTAATCGGGTAAAAATCGATTAGAACTAAATTAAGCTAATATTGATCTAGTTTTCCTCCAAGTTTAGTCGGTATACTTAAAAATATATAATATCATAGTACGATTTAATATTTATTTAACTCCTCGAAAAAACATTCGGGTGGCCAGTCAGTCAATATTACCATATTGAATGACTGGCCAAGTGACAATGCCCTATTAAAAACAAAGTATACACACAAGAGTAACAAATATTCATCCTCACAAACTTTCACATTTTTCACGTGAATTATGTCTTATAAATTGATGAACACTGGCTGCACGCACGCAAAATTATCACGTTCGGTCTAATTGTCACGTTTGAAGACGTTCTGCCTGAGCCAAGCGTGCGAGCGAGAGCGCGGGACGAGCGATAGAGAGGTACGATCGGCCTAAGCGTTCGGCTTGTGATGACGTTATTACGTAAAATTATCACCCGTAAACCGACATATCAGACAACCATTCAAATTCAAATTTTATTTAATGCAAGATGCAAACAAAACATTGAAAAATACTTGACCCGTTTGTGTTTTGTTTGTTTGTTTGCATTGACTAGCTCCGAAGGTTCAGTAGCATGTGATGAAATTTGGCGCCGATATAGATTAGACCACGGAAAAGGATTGGGTACTGTATTAACGCGGGCTGCGCCGCGGGCAACACCTACCTATTAGATAAAATTAACATTTCCTGGAGAAATCCTCTAGGATATCAAATCTTTGACACCTATATTTGCTTAAAACGTCTAAAAATACTTTTGGCATCGTTTTAAGCGAATCCAAGCAATAACATCACAAATTGTTTAGGGATATTTCCATCACTTACTGTTATACAAATCGTATATGGAGATTTACTGAATTTATTACTATAAGGAGCATTATAAAAAAATCGCGTCCGATGTATATGAGGAAAAAGTAATAAATTCACGCAAATCTCTCCAAATCCTAAAATAGATTTCGCAAGAGAAACGTAATGTATTTCGGACATATTTTGCAAATGTTCCCATTTTATAAATATCACTGTTTTTATTGCTTTTCAGACGTTTGCTCTTAGGCCCGTATTAATAAACCGTTCTCAAACTCGATCTCAAGAAGGTAATAAAATCAGGTTTGTATACACTTTTAAAAAGAGCGGCTTTATTGATTATACATTCTTCAATATTTATTTTTAAAAATGTAATCCTATTTATATTACAAATGTGAAAGTTTGTGAGGATGGATGGATGTTTGTGACTCTGTCACGCAAAAACTACCGAACTGATTTCGATGAAATTTGGTATGGTACTACTAAGCTTAAGCTTAATAGGCTCTGGATTAAAACATAGGCTACATTTTATCCCGAAAAAGTATAATGCTCCTTTGGGATACGGTATTACGGTACCAAATATGTTTTACTGTATTTTATAAATTGAAAAAAACTGATTCAAGTCACTTTTGTTGTTGACATTTATCTTTGGTATTTAGTGCTATTAATATGAATCAAATAGGTAATGTAACATGTGGTATGTAATGTATGTAAATAAATAAATAAAATCGAAAATATTTCTATAAATACTCGACACTGGCAGAATGGTGCAAAACCTTTGCAACCGCGTTTTCCAAAAAAAAGAAGAAGTATCAACAAGCGACTTTTTATTAATACCTATAATTTGTGTTGAGTATGTAGTGTAAATTCTGAGTTTGTTTAATCGTAAGTATTTAGATATTAATTTACATAATTGTAACACACCAAAAAAAACAACAAATAATATTGTAGTGTATCCCAAGCCGTACCGTTGAGAATTGTCTTAGTCGTGAATTAAGTATATGAAAAATTTTTAGCTAGTAGAATTTTTTGTAAGACTTATAGTAAAAAGAATAACTGAAATTAGCTTAAAAAAGCTGTGAGTTTGTGAGTTAAGGCCTCCGTGGTCCAGTGATTTCAAGCTTGGCTTTCGACTACTGAGGTTCGATTCCCGCATTGGAACTACAATAAAAATGTTGTTTTCAAGTTCGGTGAGGACAATGCAGGCCGATCACCTGACTGTCTTACAAGAAAGATAGTATGCGTCGGATGGGCATGTAAAAAGTTGGACCTGCGCCTGATCTGTCGCCAGTCGTGTTGGTTAAACCCATCCCATTGGGTTATGAGAGTAAAGGAAGAGAGAGCGCTATGCCAAGTGTGTACTGCGCACACACTTGGGCACTATAAAAAAATAACTTCGGCGTATCCGGGCTGGCACCGAAATCAGTGAGAGAACGATTATTTGTTAGTTGTTATTAAAAATAAGTACCTATTAACTACTTACATACTAAAAACTTATTTATGCAAACATACAAAGATTTTGGTTTCATTCTTCTATTTAAATTGCTGTTTTTTCTGTTGCAACCATTGAAAAAACGCTTGTGGCAACGTAGCCTTAGTTTGTTAAAAAAGTGATACATGTTAAAATGTCGTAAAATTGTCACATTTTGTCACACAATAAAGGCTAATAAAAAGCGCGTGGCGTCGTGATTCGTGATGGACCGGTCAAAGTACTTTCATCACTTCGTCCACTCTGTCACGCTTCACGGGAACTTCACAAAAATGTACAGATTATTGTACAAAGCATTTCGTTCAAATAAAATCTGTTTTATTCTTTATTTTGCTGGCGCACAATTTGGGGTTTTATTCTAAATCGTAAAAATATCAGTTAGTTAAACTCACAGATATTTTTATTTTATTCATTTCTAGCCACCCGCCCTGGATTTGCACGGGTGCAATGTATTATCCTACTACTATTATTATTAAAAATGTAAAAGTTTGTGAGGATCGATGGATGAATGTTTTCTTATCCTTTTACGCAAAAACTGCTGAACGGATTTTGATCAAATTTCGTGTGGTAGTAGTTCAAGCTCTGGATTAACACACACGCTATTCTTCATACCTAAAAAGTACAGAGCCACGGGAAAAAGCTAATAAATCATACTGCTATTATAAATGTAAAAGTTTGTGAGGATCGATGTTTGTTACTCTTTCACGCAAAAACTACTGTACGGATTTCGATGAAATTCGGTATGGTAGTAGTTCAAGCTCTAGATTAACACATATGCTATTTTATATGCCGAAAAAGTACAGCGAAAAAGAAAAACCGGTGTAAGAAACTGTATTTAGGCGGGCGGGGCCGCGAGCAAAAGCTAGTATATAGTATATTATAAACTTGAAGTAATTTATTACAAACATTATAAAACACTTGTGTGCCTATTAGGTAATATCTATTCAGCAATTTTTGCATAACCACCCTAAAAACCTACCCCATAACCTAACCTAACCACCCCTTTTGCAAATACGTGAAGACGCGTTAGCAAAATCTGTTGTCTGAAAGCGCCCGAGTAAAGACTGATATTTCTTTAGAAATGTTTTGTGCAATAAATCCAGACAGAGACCAAATACAATATACCTTATTGTAACGCCATAAGATTCATGTATAATATCAAAACACGTGAAAATTTAGAGGAGACTTTTTTATGGTTTCTCCAAATCAATTTTTAATATTCTTTGATTTTTTTCAATCCAATTTTAAGATGATTTTATCCATTATCTTTTTAAACAAACAATATAAGCTACATAAGAGCAGAAAAATGTTACTAAGCACTTTTTTTAAATTTTGGATTAAGAGGTTCTGGAGAATTATTGTTTTTGTAATAATATTTGAATATATTTTTAAACATTTCACAGACAAAAAAGTACTCTATTTGTGACAACAATTGGTACTTTGTTGGTAGGTGTTGGTTTTATGTGGTCGCAAAAACGAAGGAAAAACAGCCAATTTATGTCAAACTTGAAAACGCATCCTTATGTATGCTCCTATTACCTGAGTTAACTCATTTTATGTAACCGTCGGTCAGTGAATTTACACTTGTATAATATGTCATTACATATTATTTTACAGAGTAATTTAAAACGACTAATTAGTAATTTAAAACTACAAGGAGGTGAGCAAATACATTTAATGACGAAATTCATAAAACCCGCGTTAAAAATATAAATCTATATTATCTATACTTTGTTCGCATTGAATAGCCTCCGAACCTACCGAACAGATTTCGATTAAATCTGACACAGATGTAGAGTAGACTACGGGGCAGGGCATAGGGTACTTTTTATCGCGGAAAATGTACGGTTTCCGTTTAGTTTAGTACGGATTAGCAAACCCCAAAAGTTTCAAAATTATGTTTACCCTAATTAAATTATATTACGATAAAAACATGGGACAGTCTTGTACAACTTGAAGGTCCCACCGCAAGGACTTATGTGGCTTAACTTGGTTAATTTGTGTAACCTATGTCGCTTATCTCCGAGATTACGGACATGTCGACTTTACGTAAAACTTGTGCTGTTTGGTTATACGAGAAAGCAGTTTCAATGTTTATTGTGTTTTCATTAGTTTCCATTCTTGGTGTCTAAAGATTTTTTTTCTTGTATTCAACTAGTTGATAATTTAAAATGACAGCTTAAAATACTTATTTATACAAATAAATAAAATTGAAGTGTCTGTTTGTTATTTCAAATTAACAGCTTTACATTTAATGCATATGATGGTATATATGCTACCTACACCAAAATATGTTTTTTTTTTAATTTTTGTCTATCTGTCTATTTGTGCCGCCTAATCCCTGGAACGGCCGGACTGATTTAGGCTGGATATTTACTAGTAGATAGCTGATGTTATAAGGAGTAACTTAGGTTACTTTTATCTTAGTGTGCCGTATAAGAAAAAATAGGGTTTAGTTTCCATTATTAAATCCGTGTAAACAAAGTTGCTGGCACCTGCTAGTGAGATTATAATAAATGAGATATGTATTTTTTTAGCATCTACATAAGGCTCAAGCCACACTGAGTAGGCAGTGACGAGACGATCAGTTACAAGATAAAGGAACGCTTGATCGAATAATCCGTGGTCCACGCCTGCTCGATCCGTTGCGCGTGATGGCGAGCAGTCAAGCTTTTATGTACCTTGAAAAATTATGTCTTGTTACTAAAATTGATCGTCTCGTGGCTGCCAATTCACTGTGGTTTCAGCTTAAGTTTTCAACGTCTCTGTTGCTGTGGAAGGAATTTTGAAGACGTATTCACGTCCATAATGTGAAAGACACGTAAACATTGTTTCACCATTCATTTGCACAATCAATATTGGATGAGCCTGAAATACGCATTTACAGTATGTCCGTAATTCGAACGGTCCCAAGCGACCGGACCATTGCAATCGTTCGTTCCGTAAACGACTGTAATTATAAGACTTCAAGAAATAAATACTCCAATGAAGCTTTAAATGTGGCATTATCCTGTAATTGGACTTGAAACTTTGCTGTTTTAAATAAAAAGTGTGACAGAGACGCATACGGCAATGTGCAAATAAGGTGCAACTTAAATAATCAACATGTTCCAGTCCATCCCAACATTCAAAAGAATTGGGATAAACCCCTTCTTAATTTGGCACACTCAGACTTGTTAAATTGCTCCTCCCCTGCTGGTCGCACCCGTCTCGTAGCGTCCACTGAGCCGGAGTCGGGGTACTGGCTCTACTCCCGTCACTCAATATCGGACCTCTGTTGCATAACCACACCTTCACACGATCTGTCTGTATCGCTGCCATTGTGGTACCACGGTGGACCGCCAAGGACACCATGGACTGTCCTGCCTTAGTGCCAGCCGCCAGTCCCGCCATGCCTCCATAAATGAGTCATCCGCAGGGCTCTTGTCACCGTCAACGTGCCGGCCACACTTGAGCCGAACGGTATCGCACGTGACGACGGCAGGATCGATGGCATAACCCTAATTCCGTGGAGCCGTAGCAGGCCGCTGGTGTGGGATACGCTGGCGTCGTCACACGTAGCGGCCACTGCAAGGGTGGCGGGGGCGGCAAACAATGGGTCCTTGGGGCCCCAGTGCCAAGCATCTTTTTGGGGATTTGGCTGGTCAACAAAATTAATGACCCAAAGGCTGGCGCATACCTCGGCCAACGTATCAGTTTGCCCATACAGCGAAGCAATGCTGCAAGCCAGGTACTCTACCCGCAGCCTCCGACCTAGATTCAGTTTTTTACCTATAGACCTTTTTTAATGTTCATTTAGACAATAACTTATATAATATAGTCTAGATAATAATTTAGTTATTTTTATGCATTCATTATTATGTAATATCCTAGTAATAAGTACTAAATAAATCTGTATATGTTATTAAGATTGAAATCTATACATGTTATTGAGATTGAAGTCTGAGCGACTACATAATATGTACATCTACATACATAATCTACAATCTAAAAGAATACTTGTAGGTATAATCCTCCTTAATCCTTATCATGGGATACGAAATACATTTCTATTTTAATTTTACAATATATAACATTAAACATGTTTTGTTTAAAACTGTATATTATTATATTTATTAACATTTTATTATATTTATTATGTCATTTACAATTCTTCTGTCATAAATATGCATTTGTGTTACTATCTGTAAATTGGGTGGTCCAAATCTGATATTGATGATGGGATCCAAGTGAAAACAACACTAAACCAAATTTAAATAAACTAAAAATAAATTCTTATTAAGTTTCCTCATCAGTTTTATGTCCACTTTATTCTGAAGTGAAATGCAACGGCCGCGAACCACTAAGCGCTGAATTTATTTTGTGGTTTGTTTGATCAGAAATAGCTGACTGCTGAGAAACCTCAAACACCTAATGTGTCGCAAGGAAAATATTAGACTTGTTTGAACAGGCTTACAAAATAACAAAAACAATAATAATTAAATTTCTATAAAACATAAAAGTTCTAGAAACTGGAAAAATAGTATGAAACAACAACGTAACGAGTATAGATAGAAATTAAGATTAAAAGATGGTAAATCCCCAACAAAATTGCAAAATAAACCACATCCAAAACAATTTTTTATAGATTCAAATAGTAATTTGAACTATAAAGGATTACAATATAATTGCCTATACAGTATGGGCACTCAAATAGAAGTATGAAGCATAGTATACTCGATATCGTCGATAGTATAATATACAAATACCAATCAGAAAGAGGAGAATATGAAATCATCGCAAGGATCTAAACTCACTGCGTATGACATTTTAATTGCATGTCTTTAAAATGCTAAGGATGGCGTTTCAAATGTTATTGGCTGCCGATATTGATTCTATGCTTAAGGTTCAGCCGCAGTTATGAATTTTTTATGAATTGGTTTCTGATATTTCAATATTTTGGTTTTTGAGCTTCTGTCTGTTGAATAAAAGAAATATCAAACTAAGTCTTATTTCTAACAAAAAATCACAATATTTACATAATTTTAATCAAATGCCCGATGCCCACAAATTCATGTCGATTGACATAATGTGACAATATATCTAATTAACTGACAAATTATTATGTTTTGTTTGTACTCAAGTCCGCATCATTACTTTTTACTACCGTCTGAAAAATAGCTGTAGTGGTAGCTAGCATATTTTTTTAGATATGCCTGAAAAAAAAATACTGTGTATGAATTATTTTTTTTTATATTGCAATCTTCTACTACGACTTATTTTTCATAGTTAGCCGGAATAATGGTATTAACAATAATGAAATAGCTCATTAACTACATAGAAACTATTAAAAAAATATATTAACAAATTTTGAAAAAAAGGAGAAATTTGACAATTTTTTATAAGAAAACTCAAAAGCCCAAAACCTGTAAAAATATTTATATTACAATATGTTTTTGAAAGACAAAAATATCAGAACTAAAACCCCTTAAAAAACTTGGTCGACTTAACCGGTAACCTATATCTCATAGCTCGCCACATAACTTACGACTATATTAATAATAACAATGAAGTATCGTTTCGTTGTTGTGTATAAGAAAATCGCAAAACTTAAGCCTATTTGGGGCAATAACGCTAGACCAGAGGTCACGTCATGTCACGATTTCCACTTCCATCAATATTCCTCCACTCATCTAACAAAGGCTTCATAGGCGTTGAAAGCTTCGCCTTTATTCCTTTGACCCTTAATGGGCTTGAAATAAAAATACTGGTGGAAAATATTTTTACAGGTTAAACTTGCGAATGAATAGAAAGAAGTTTTTGTAGCGGAAACTTTAAATGCAAATAAAGTTTATTGTGTAACCAAATTAGTGACAAAAACATTATTGTATTTAATCGAAATTTTTCGATCGTTATTAGCTTTTACCAAGTATTTTTGATACGTTGTGAAATCTGATAGTAACTTGAAATTTGGATATGGAAATAATTTATTTTATCAGGTGATTTTAAAAATGATGATAAAAATTACAAAATATAAAATAATAATCTGTAATATTGATAATGATATCAACGATGCTCCTCGTGCAAATGTAAACAATTTCAATAGCCAATCACTCGCACACTTTAGCAACGAAAAAGTTTATTAAAGTCAATCACCATTATCTCTTCTGAATTTTACATTTCTACTGTAAATGAAACTAGTGATAAATGAATTTGGAAGTAAATTGAACAATTTCCACTTATGTTCCGCACAATCACCACGACGCGACGTGCTAATCTAATCAACAATTTCGTCCACGCGTCCATTTGTCAAGCTCGTCTTCGTACGAAAGCCCGTTTTTAATATTTCCTTTGTCTATTACAATGTAATTTTCTTAATTGAACTTTACCTAGTCTATCTTTAATATAAATGTAATTTTATGTAACGAGTGTTAACTATTTTCGTTCATTCGAACATCATGAACGTCAATTTTTCCCTACACATTGGTTAATATTGTTATTTATTTTATTTACGATAGTTGAATTTTCTTTTATATATTATTATAAAAAACGGATTTCAGTTTCTTCAACTTCGGAGTTGAACGGATAGACCGATTTGGCTAATTTTAAACTTAAAATAATTGTAAAAGTACAGGGAAGGTTCAAACGTTGACAAATATTGGACGCGTTACGGGAAAAATAATAAAACGAAGGGTTTCATTCAAATCGGCAAAAACGTCGTTTTGTTGTATGGGATTAAATATTTATTTTATTCTGTTTTTAATATTTGTTATTATAGCGGCAACAGAAATACATTATCTGTGAAAATTAAAACTGTCTAGGTACTGTATCACGGTTAAGGATATATAACAGGCTACTGACAGACGGATAGACAGACAGTAATAGGGTCCCACACTAACAGTTCACTGTATTCAATTTGTCACGCGACTGTCAAAATATATTTATAGGTGCGTTCAGTTTATCTATTTGGTTTATTTCAGCAAAATCTGCCAGTCCCGGCAGATTGTGGTTGTAGGTGGTATGTGTAGTTTTTTGTGCTTAAATTGTAGATGTATGTGGGTAGATTAGTAGGTGTAGGTGTAGGTGTAGGTGTAGGTGTAGGTGTAGGTGTAGATGTAGGTGTAGATATTGTAAGTTATAGTTGTAGATGTAGACGGTGGCCGTTTTCATTGAAGCCAGGCCAGCTACGTAGGAGTTATTTTATAGTGCCCAAGTGTGAGCGCAGTACACAAGAGCATTATCTTCCTTTACTCACGAAACCCAGTGGGACGGATAACGGACACGACTGGCGAGAGATCAGTCGCAGGTCCGACTTTTTACATGCCCATCCGACGCATGGATCATCTTTCTTGTCAGACGATCAGGTGATCAGCCTACATTGTCCTAACTAAACTTGGAAACAACATTTTTTGTTGTTCCAACACGGGAATCGAACACACGACCTCCAAGAAGAGAGCAAGTGATTTATGAATAATAAACATAATAATATAACAAAAGAAATGTTTATAATGAACAGTGATTATAATGAAATATTTTACTAAAGAATTAGAACAGAAGACATGATTTGCTGTTACTGAAACTGAATTTTTCGCGAGATACGGCTCAAGAATATTCTTTTTATTGAGTTTATTTACATAAAAAGCGAGAAATAAGACAAAAATTGGTAGAAAATGTAATTTGCCTCGTGTGTACTGTTTTATGTTAATATTTTCTTAACTCTCGTACAAGAATGATACCTCATACCACATACATGAAAATAGGTATTTAAATGTAATAAGTTTTATGTTGTTTTATTCATATGTTTGAGAGGAAAAGCTTTTACGGCGTCAGTATTATGATTTTACGAGCTCCGTATGAGCCATAATAGTCAATATATCTTTTTCTGACCGTAAATTTAGCGGAGTTACGAAAATATTTCAAAAACGACGATATGCACTAGCTAAATATTATTTGTACCACACACTGGAAAACAAATAGGTTCATTATTTTTTGTGGATTTTGAAATTAATATGTTGAATTAATATTAAAATATTAATAGAGTAAAGTAAATAGCGTACCATTTCCAAACAAACTACAAAAAACAAACAATCTACACTCAAACTTCAATTATCATCTGGATTATAAGTTATTGACCAGTGATATTTATTTTTATGGTGTTGTAGGCATACGAAGATGGGCGATATTTTTTTTAAATATTGCATCGTCAAAAGAACAATGAAGATTGGATTCTAGTCGTGTAAAAGGCTACGTTGTAACTTCAAACACGTGAAATTCATATAGCTAAGTTACTGATGGATTTAAAACTATAATCTTTTGGAACCTCCTTCATCTTGGCACTAGCGATCAGAAGTGCTGCCAACAATTTTTAAAGCCATCTTTGATTTATGTTTCGTGAATATGAAATTATTTCTCGTCCCAATTTATGGCACTACATTAGCGAGGTCGTCCATGATATCTGCCTTGTTAATATTGGCACTTACAGCTTTAATAGTCTACTTGCCCTCTTTGTGTATCTGTAACAATTCTAAATAAAGAGCTACGATGGCTTGTATCTATTGTTATTTTATTTTTTAATTATACAAGCTTATAACAGTTATTCAAAATCAGAATCGTTTATTCCAAGAAATTGGTTACATAGATGTTACATTTTTATTATTGATCACAATGTCAGCCCTTATCGAAATAGAATAATATTAGTACATAGTTTTATAAAAAAATAAATAGAATCATATTAGTGAACAAAATATTTCAATTGTCATCAAAATATCAGTATCATAACAATAAATTAGTAATAATAATGTATGCAAATAATTAAACATTAAAATATACCCCACCGGCCAACAGTCATGTAATATATTTAAGATTATACAAATATACAAAGTCCACATATAAACTACTTATACTTATAGCTATTATGTCTCTTGAGTGATTCATTAAAAAAATATTTAAATAAAGATGCATAGTCTATAGCTGCTGTCAGTGTCAAAATGAAAAAATAAAACTAGAAGAGGTTAAAGCATCATGGCTTAATTTTTTCTATATTGTAAGTTTTCATTATTCGACTCTTCTGCTACTAATTTCAGTAGGTTAGTATGAGTGTAATGTCTAAAAGCGAAATGGAGACCACTCAGGTGTATCACAACGACGCGGCTCATTCATCTCTTGGAAAACATTTCAATTACTTTTATCTACGTTGAAAAGACTCGCACACGTTTTTTATTTGTTCTCAAGTAGATAGCAACACTAATCCATGTTACACAAAATTTTGTAATACAAAATCCAAATGAATCGATTCTTCGTGTAGCATTATAACACCTATTAAGAAATGTGCTAGTGTGGGTCATTGAAACATCATTTTAAAGGAGATCAACTCACAGTTGAAAGATACCTATTTCCCCCAATAACAACAGGTCAAAATGGATAATTATTATGTTCATGAAATTGACGGCATAAGCTCCTTAGTTTGAAACCTGTTGCTGTAGATACCAAATATTGCATGATGCGAATTGAGAATGTCGGTTGCATAATTTGAACATTCGGATTTTCTTTCTTTTGGGTGAATGTACATTGCACATTGTAAATCTAGTTTGGATATTTCCTACAATTTGTAGCTTTATCACACAAACGAAGGCATTCGGTAAATTACCAACAAAGGTACGTAGCTATATTTTACAAAAAAACTATCACAATCTACCTATCTTTCTATCTATCCCAACCTATCTTTTACCTAGCTACATTTTACAAAAATCTATCTCAAGAATTCTCGGAGAAAATAGGTAAATCTTAAAATAAGCTTGCTCCAGCATTAATTTCAAATGAACGAACCTAAGAGTCGAAGAAGTAATTAGTATTTTAGTATTTAATCCAGAGCGGGGTTCATTAAGGGTAGTATTACATGTAGTTAGGTTTGGGTTTCCGACGATCATTAGACGGAACGACACAATTTATGTTATTCGCTCTTAACTATACATTAATTGATTTAATTGTAATTGTATTCCTAGTTACCTTAATGCAAATAAAGCACTTAATAATTAAGTGGATATGCGTAATAGACATTTTGATTGTGAAAGTAGTCCAAGTAATTTATTACACAATTTTACTGGAATGGTGGAAATATTGAACAGCAACTGGTTTATTGCCAATTACCATACACTTCCTTCTGTAAGCCTACCTACTCGTACTATCAATTCAATTGTCCCCTTAGAAATTATATCATAATGTTTGACTGACAAAGGGCATGGTTCAAAATTTATACTAAAGAAGCCCAGCCTCGACAGCAATGAAATGTTTGGCAATGGGTTAACTTTAAATGATATTTGATGAAAACAAAGGGTCAACCCTAACATACGCCCTATATATAACCCTAAAATACGCCAGATATAGAAGTTATTAGCAAGAATAAAATCCAAAAGCATACTAGGTGGAGATGTAAGTGTAGATGTAGTTGTTGGTGTAGGAACTGTAGGAGTATAAAGTAGTTAAGTTGTTGTTGTATATAGATTAGATTATAGTTGTAACGGAGCTTTGTTTCCGCCTCCACAATTACGGAACTTCCGCAAGAAATCGCACCTCCGTACATTGAAACTGTAGGCGTAGTATGCACAAGTATACCTACAATTTCAACCCCAAAAACTACACCTTCACCCACTACCGACCAACATATGTAATACATTACAATCACATTCTTAATGCCTTTCGGGAATTGTATTTTTTTATACATCGTCTCACGTCTGTCGTTTCTGATTCAAAACTGATATTATTGGAACGAAGATCCTTATGGCGCATTGCGATATTGAGGCTAGGCGGATTATATTGGCATGACACTTTTTGCCACTCGAAATCACAATGTAATAACGACTATTAAGCATGATACAAAAAACGACCTTATCCTTATCACCTTGACAATAATGTAGAATTTTGCAATTACACATTGTGACTGTTATGACTGTTATATATTGTGACTAGATAGCCGAGCGCTTGATGTTATTACTCAGTACGGAGCCGGACTTCGCGGCGGCAACAATGCGAGCAGCAAGCAACCCCTGTCCCTACCTAAGGCGCTAGTTCCGCGCGCAATATATTATATACTTAGTTCAACTATTTGTTTTGTATAATATAATATATTATATCTATACAGATAAACAAAATTGAAGTGTCTGTTTGTAATTTGAAATTAACAGCTTTTATTTGCAATTAATGCATTTAAAAGTATGATCGGTACTTACAATTAAATATAAATTGTGAACATTTTTCTGTCCGTCTGTCAGTCTGTGTGTTTGTTCCGGCTAATCTCTAATATATATATATATATATATATATATATATATATATATATATATATATTTATATTATAATATATATATTATAACTTCGTTCCATCCGGGTGTCCCTTTCAAGTTTTTTTTCTTGCTCACAACTTCTTTACTACAAATATGATAAACAAAAGAAAACAAATATGATTTAAAGTAAATACAAATAAATTAATATTTATAATAATAAATATTAAATAATAAATAATTTTATACAAATAACTTTAAAGCATTTCAATTCATTAGGTTGATCTGTATCTTAACTTGATTACTTACATATATATTAAAGTATTTTATTAAAGTGGGTTGAATATAATATATTTTTTAAGTATCTCTAAGAGTAATAGTTTAAATTAATTAATTAATCTATTCACTTGCATGAATAATTTACAAATAATTAATAACAAATAGTTTTAAATAGGTTATATTTATACTCTTTTTTATATTATATGTGAAATTATCTACATTATCTGTGGTCACTGAAGTGAAATCCATTTTCCAGTTACTGCTTTAGGAAGTTGTTTGTGACAATATTTTATTATGTTAGTAATGCAGTTTCGGTATCACAATAATGTGCACATTGTGCATTGTGCATTGTGCATTAATGAGGGTTTTCTACATTTTTTCTGCCGCTAGGAGGCAGACCCGACTCACACAAAGTGACATCTGGTGGCGGAAGTGATTTCGAAAAGTGTCAATAAGAATTTTCGACACTTTTTCTGCCACCAGGCGGCACTTAGTAAAAGTCGGGTCCTAGTCTTATCAAATAGCTGTCAGATGTCACGAACTTAAACACCCCAATTGATATATACTTTTTTGTACTTTTCAAAATTAAGTAAATAGCATTATAATCAAAACATTTTATTGATTTCACCTCTTTCCTCATCGGCTACCATATTATTTATTGAGTGTATTTCCAATTCTGTTGAGGAGGTTATATTATTTCAGGAAATCTCATTTCTAAGCAAGTAGAGTGTTCGCATAATCTGTTTCTTTTATAATGACGACATGCAGTCACAATACAATTTAAAAACCACAATATTATTATTAAAATACAAACAAACTATTACACGTATCAAGCTGCTTAAGAACCTAATTCCTAAGCAGCTTGAATGGTGTCATAGTTTGTTTAGCATTCCCTAATATAAATATTTGTATTTAACTAAAGTATATTGTTACTTTATTTAATAACTAGATAGATGTTCGAGCGCGCAAAAGGAAATCCGGCGGGCACCGTACATTTTGCCGTGATAGAAAGTGCCTATGTCCTTCCCCGTGGTCTAATCTATATATATACCTAATTTCATCTAAATCAATCCAGCAGTTTCGGAGCCTATTCAATGCAAACAAACAAACAAACTTTTCCTCTTTATAATATTGGTAGGTATAGATATTAGGACATTTTGTTCTGTCTTAAATGTAAAATTAATAATCCCTCTCACTGGTTTTTCATTGCCAACCTTTCAACTAAAAATAAATATAATATTATGATTAAGCCTTCGATAATCTGAGCCAAGCATATATTTCACGAGTAAATTGATGGATAATGTTGATATTCCGTTGCTCTCAGCGCCAAGTCACTTAACCACAAAGAGCCTATATAAGTAGTCTTATAAAATATTAATGTAGAAAATTTGTTACAGGTACAGAACATGCAGTGGGGGATAGCAAGAATTATGCACATTTCTATAACATTCGCATTAGTGAATGAAATGTCCTCGGCTGTACCGAATAGGGATAATAAAAGGAGAAGTCAAGAAAAAACTGGCGGTTTTCTTAAAAATATCTGCGACATAACCGATCGTAATTCTAAAGTGCACTGCTACTGTGAGAATACAAGAGAACTGAAGAATGCAACAAAGGCGGAATGCTGGGTATTCAATGGAGGCATACCAAGAGACGATCCTATCTGGCAAAGTTTTGCGTCGCAACCTGCTTTGCACACATTGTCATTTAATGTCCGCGTTGACGGAGCTCTGAACTACATACCAACAAAGTCACTTCAATACTTACAAAGACTCAAGTCTATTAATATAAAGTATGGTAATATTGTTGATATAACATCGTTCGCATTCGCTAACCTAACAAATCTGAACGAAGCTATACTATCTTCAAATCAAATTGGATCATTAGAATCGTATGCTTTTGCTCATTTGCCTAATATAACTATAATAAATTTAGAAGACAACGCATTAATTGATGTAGACAAAGTTGCATTTTTTGATTTACCAAAGCTACAAAAGTTGGTGTTCACAAAAAATAATATATCGATAATATACGATGGCACATTCCAACACACTTTCAACCTACTGGAATTGGATTTAAACAAAAACACTATATACCATCTGAATCGCCACACGTTTGATGGATT
Source organism: Phengaris arion (assembly GCA_963565745.1). Classification (NCBI taxonomy): domain Eukaryota; kingdom Metazoa; phylum Arthropoda; class Insecta; order Lepidoptera; family Lycaenidae; genus Phengaris; species Phengaris arion. The sequence continues at coordinate 15,620,432 of OY751449.1, read as the reverse complement.
GGCCAATTTGCGGAAATTAGATCTTAGAAGAAACTGTATTACTAACTTGACTGAGTTCACTTTTGCTGAGCTGTGGAATTTACAAGAGCTACTTTTGGGGAAGAACGATATAAAATATATATCTGAAAGAGCGTTCGATGGTCTATCGCAGCTTTGGAAGTTGTCGCTTGACGACAACAAACTACTTTCTCTTCCATCGGGTCTTTTTGAAGGTGTCAGAGGACTGAGTTCCTTGGACCTGCGATTGAACGATCTGCATATTTTGACGTACGAAAACATCAATCCGATCATCGATAACTTGAAGACACAAAACAGTAATATATTGATTGAAGGTAAATTTAATGTACATTTGCTGTGTTTTACATTAAGTAACTAATGAATCGTTTAAAAGTTACTTATTATTAAAGTAAACGCAAAAAACGCTTCAAGATCGAGCTAAAAAAATACTTAACCATTGTGGGAATAAGTCGAAGCCCCAAAGGGAGATCTCCAACCGAGCGAGGTGGTATGCTCGGTTAGGTTTAAGCTCACTTATAGTAATTTCAGCTGTTATATACTTATACAGCGACGAACAGTGTAAACTTCGATAGCGCGATTCAGGATCGGGGTGCTAATTGGTCCGCCACCATTTTCCCTTTTTGAAATTTCTATGATAACGACACAATGGCTTATTTAGGCATGGCAAACCTCATATATTATAATTAACATAAAATTTATGAAACATAGTATTTAAACATTGTATTGTATGTAAACTCACAAGGGGATTAAATCTGTCACAATAGTTATAAATTATCACAACTTAATTTGTACCTCTCTATTGTATTCATTGTCCAATTATCAATAATTTAATAACATGAATATGATCCAATATCATGTATTTAATTAGCTGGCATGAATAGGGTCTTAATCGCTTAATAATAATCGTCATTAGTTAAGCATTATTTTCATGTACTCAGAGTACATATTGATAAGCTTAAATCCATAATTAACAAATTTTGTGGACTTAACAACCTATAATATTTATTATTATTTATTACATAATCTTATTTAAAAACTTATTATTTATTATTTAATCTTAAAATATAATAAATAATAAGTAATAAACCATTGTTACGTGCATTATGTGCACAGAAGATTTTGTATATAAATTGCAAGCACGGAGCTTAGTAAAATAATATATATTATTTAAGATTGAAAACGCTAACAGCTTTAAGACATACAACCGTAAGCCGTGGTTTATAATTTATGTAGTTTTTATTTTAGTATAAATTAAACTCTTTTTTATTTCCAGATAATAATTTACTATGCGACTGCAGATTAAAATGGATATATGCGCTCAGAAACGAAACAAAAAGCCAACAAACAAAAAACTCTTTGGAGCGAGTTACTTGCAAAATTGGTACACCTATAACCGTTAGTTCAGCCTACAACAGAATGGATGACGAGAGTAATATGAATAACAAAAAAGATTTCATAACTGGGACAAATGTAGATGTGCATTCTGAGGTTTCATCAGAAATGATAAAAGACAAGTCTGAAATTAGCGGCATTGAAAAAAATAATAAAGGTGTAAAAAGAAGCGTACTAAAAATACCGCCGGAGAAATTGCCATGTCCAGTTGAAAGAAAAACAACAGAATTACCACCGCTGGTCGCAGATTCATTCATACCGGTGCGGAATGAAATGATTACTCTCATATTTCAAGGAAGAAATAAAGCTAGCACTAGCACATTAAATTTAGGCTTATGGCTTAGTTTTCTATTCTTTTTCACTTAGTTAATTACACTTTATTTACTACTTTAAATGAGGCAAAGACTATTGTATATTTTAAATCGGTCTAGAAACTTTGTTATTTACAATTAATGAGTATAATCTAAATGTTTGTCTTAGTATGAGCACTTGTACCATTATTGTGAAATAAATTTTGTGACGTCCGCCACACACGTTCAACATCACACAAATTTTCATGTAGTGATTCGATTCACCCATTTTTGATATTTTTTTTTGGTTTGTCTCATTTTACGTCGTTATTTAATTTCACGCCATAGCATTTTTTTCGTCCAATTTGAAACGTTCGTTCATTGTTTTACAAAACGATAACGCAGCCAGTTTTATACATTTCGAACATGCGAGGCGGACAAAAGAAAAATAAAAACAGGGTTCAGATAAATTGTCTCTCAGCTCTCAAGATGCACTAGAAATTTTCCAAATGTTTACCTGCGACGTGGACTTTAATGTCTGGAGAGAAACAGATTAATCTTATGACCAGTCCAGATTCCCGTGAGAATAAAAAGCTTTCTGATTGTGTTATCTGATTTATAATGCTCTCTGAATTTCTTGCACATATGTACGTGTAGTTGGGACTTTACATTTTTTTCGCAAAATGTTTTTTTTTATGTTAAATAAAAACATACTTTGTAGTTATAATTTATTTTTATTCTGTTGATATTATGTACCTAATTATAGGTGAATTAATCAATTATTAGTTATGTCGAAGTAGATTTTGTATTTCTTAGTAACATTTTAAAATTATATTAAATAAAAATCTGAATAGTTTTAATAATAGATTTATAATAGTTGTTTTAATGCAGATACTTACTTGCATTAAGCTAATTATTAGGCCTCTGACTCGCATTTCGCGGTGGCGGCGCGGAGGCGGCCGCGGCGAATGCGTCGCGGTGGCGGCGCAGGCAACGCAGTTCACGAATCCAGCGGCGAAGCACACGGCAGTATATTAGGCTAGATATTTGTTTTTGTTACAACATAACGAAATATTTGGCATGGAATTTTATTTTAATTAATATATTTTTTTATAAATTAAACGAAGAAACAAATTGAATAACGTTACAAATAAATTCAAGAAAAAAGTTACCTCTTGAAAAGAGTCACCGTTCGTCGCCCTACCTGCGCCGCTACCGCGCCACTGTTTTCAAGAATATGTCCGTTTGAGTTTATGCATGCAATCTCGCCGCTGCGCTGCGCTGCGCCGCCGCGAAATTTGAGGCAGCGGCCTTACTGGAATATCAAATTGAAATTCCTCGATCCAATCTTGGATGTTAAAAGAGTATCACACAATCGAAAATTGTTGAAAGCAGTTACGTATATGTCTTAAAATAAATTTAAATAACAATAAAGTATAATTTATAATGGTGATGGCGGTTTAATTATATAACCTATTATTATACAACCTACATACCTAGTCACAGTATTTTGTAGTTTCTCTCAGTGATTATTAAATAATTAAGTACCTGGTTGACCGAGCTTTGCTCTGTGTTTTAGTAGAACGATAAAATAATTAGTAATACCGGGATTCGAACCCATATTCCGAATTTCCAAACAATGCAAAAATTTTACGTAGGTACGCATACCAGGCTGCCAATCTGACTGACTTCTTAAGTAAGGGTCAAAATTATTGATATATTGTTACACGGCGAATTAAAAAAACCATATTGTTTAAAAATGCGCAGTTTCCAAGAGATAACACCTAGCTCGATCGATTTTTCTCCCCCAAAACACCCTGCATACTAAATTTCATGGTAATGCTTGTAGCCGTTGTACTGATTATATATATACAAGATCGTATCGTTTAAATTTTTATTTTTAATATTTTTATTTATTAAATATATGTTCTTTAGTTCAGTTTAAGTTAACAATTATAATGTTAATAAGTATACCTAACTACTTGAAATATTTACAAACGTTACGTTGTAAATAAATAGTTTGTAAATATTTTGTTTCTTACGTTTAGAGTATAAGAGGTACTCGTATTATGTACTTATAATTGGCATCCATAAAAAAACACAAGTAAGAACAATTTTCTATTATGTTGATAGAAAATAATATAACAACAACTAATGTTGTTAAATTTGATATAGCAATAGATAGGTATTAATGTCACGTGCTACTAAGTCTCATAGTATTTCACTTGGAATAATGAATTTTTTTTTTAACTTTGTTCGTGAGTCTGGATCAATTAGATTGATGAAACCAATTCATCCTTGTTTGAGGGGGTACCTGGGTAACCGAGCTTTACTCGGAGTTCTAGTAGATTCAAAAAATTTAAAATAATCACAAAAATATTTATCTGACTGGGATTTGAACCCACCACATTTTGAATTTCCGAACAACGCCATAATTCTGCACACTCATACCGAACTGCCAATTGGACTAACGTATTAAAATCAAAATTATATAATATATAATGTTGCACGACCGATATTTCTATCTAGACCGATTTTTATCCGCCAAAACTCCCTGCAAACTAAATTTCATGTAAATACTTGCAGCCGTTGCCGAGATTACGATTATATATATACAAGATTGTCTCGTATAAAGTATAAGATTTTCTATTATGGTCACCGACCACTAACGTATACTGCTGGGTCTCTAGATTCATAACAATTTAAAGATCAAGATCACGTTAGCCTCCTGCGTATTGGTATTATTCGTTTTGTGGACGATGACCAGAAAACAAGTAAGCTTGCCTGATGGTTATCGAACGTTATCGCCAATGGCCACTACAGCCCTCTTTACAAGCTAGTTGGCAAAAAAGGTCAACACCGCTTAGAAATCCTGCACCCTTACTCACTCAGTAATACTCAACGAAACCATTTAACTCTGGTTTTCTGTGAGGCCATCACATTGCGCTTAGCTGCTCCTTTAAAGCCGAAGTATGGATCTCCTACCGAAAATAACAGATCTTCATTTTTGCTTTAATTTATAACATTACCGAGTCACGTTTGAACGAAGCCCGTATTGCAATAGGTCAGTTTCGTTTGTGAAGTTACTTATCGATGTTTAAGTTGCACTTCGCTGTGAGCGATCGAGTGCAGCCGGGTAAGAATGTTTGCGAAGGGTGTAGCTGTACGGAAAATTAGCTGACAATACGGAACAAAACGAGAATTTAAATGAAGTTAAAACACTGACGTTTTGTTGAACGGACGAACGAATGGTTTTATGGGATGGGACCGGTAAGCGACTAGGTAGTACTTCTAATTGCAAGACCTAAACGATGACAGATTCCCATATTCATATTCTGTAAAGGCAGTGGAGTTATAATTACGCTGCTTGTCTTTTGAGTCCCATCCAAACTTGGGCCCCCGGTAACCCCACACATTTATCAAAACATATCGGCGGTGTGGAATAATAAAGTGCTAACACACGTACTGATTCGGTACGGAGCGGACCACGGATTTGGGGCGTACCGAATCCGTACGTGTGCTAGCACTTTAAGGCTCGCTTATTTCTCGCTGAGGCTTTTTTAGTGGAGACGACTCATTCGTGCTCAAACATGGCACTGTAAAGGTTTAAATTTGATAATATAGAAATCCATAAATAAGCATTGAATTAAAGCGTCTTAATCCTACACAACTTTGTTTTAAAAGACGAATTTCTGGAATTTTTCAAATCTGTCTAGGCAAAACCCTATTAAAATTGAAACAATAAAAAAATTTGAGAAACATAGAATACATTCCATTGAGTCCATTTAACAGAGTAATATCTAGTTAAGGCTGAACGAGCATTGTGGTCATTTCGAATCTGTATTCATCAAGTGTGGTTTGTATTTAACACGCTTCGAAATCTTCTATAAATAGTTTCTGCTGTTGGACTTGCTGTGGTCTGTGGATGGTAAAAGTTTTCAAGAAATCTCTCTTAAAGTTTTTAATGATAGCAGTTGGGTATTTTCCTACATGTAAAAATTAGTTTTCTTTTTATTTCTACAGAAAAACTTACAGCTAAACATAACTTAGTAATACCAAAATTGAGACAGATCTCCATTTACAGATTATAAGTAATTACTTTTAAATAAATAAATAAATAATTAGGTATTACAACTTGATAAGAGTAAAAAGAATTAGGTTATTATGTGTAGTTTTATAATTATATGCATTTCGTCATAAAAAAAGTTGAAATATTTTTTTACTACATTAGTGTAAAAAACCTACATAATTAGTTTACTTACATATAAACTTACATATACTAATACAAAAATATTTAATATGGTATGTATAAACATAAACGCTCGTACTTCGGATATCAGAAATTTTGTTTATATGGCCATAATTTCGTAGCAACATAAGTATCGTGTGACGTCACCTACTTGTACGACTTTTATTTGAGGCGTTTTCACGAAACACACAAAAGTGCTTCGAACAATCCGCAATATCTTTGAAAATATTGATTTTTAGGAAACTATTCCTGTCGTAAGCGGTCTTATTTTTCAGAGCACTATTCATTTATGTATTTACTTAATACAGAAAAACACCGTACTGTCTGTTAATTTATAAACATTCAGTTTAGTTTCTATTTATAAAACAAACAATGAATAACGAAAGTATCAATTAAAATTTGATTTGAATTTTATTTGTACTATATGTTTTTACTCAAAAGAATTATTTTTCGACAAACGTTACAACTATTTTATTAATTGATGTATATTTAAGTAACTTTAACGCGATTACTTCATAAATTCATATTAATCAATTTTGATGATTCTTTTTTTGATTTTTTTGTTTGTTCTATATATTTTTCTTTAAAGTTGGTACCATTGCCACTAAAACTTGGTCTACCGTTGATGAAACTGATGGAACCCATGAGTAATCGAGATACCTTTTCAAAATTTATAACCACACCTATAGTGCTATACACCCTAGAACCAAAAGTATTGAGCGGAACTCCTCAGCCTTTTGGGAATTGCTTAGCCTATTAACCGCCAAGTTAAAGGCAACAAAGTAAAATGAATAAAATGTACATTTTGTAATTAAATATGAACACAATAATAATAAAAAAATCTCAAATAAAACTATTCACCCCCCCCCCCCCCCCATTTATAATTTTTTTACAGCGTATGGTGCATTTTATACATTGATATTGAAAAATCAACATTTATTGAACATGAGATACAGAAAAAGATTGACACAGTAATCTTACATGTACAAGCTCCAAAACCACCAACTTTGTTTATGGCTAGCGACAGTAATTATAAATATATTTCTGTTTTATTATTATCATCTACGAAACACATTATTCTTTTATCCAGTAAATAATCTCTTTAACTATGGACAATTTCACTCTGAACTTAAATATGTAGGTGTACCTAATTGCGTACGGCGGCGGTAAATGGGTTATAGAACTTACAGCATATTGTGCTACCTACTGACAATCTTCATCATTATAATAATATAATCATTGTCATCATCATCACCGTTTTACCTATATCACTATCCAAAGATTTACCAGTAGAGATATCGTAGGACTTTGATCAATTGTTACCCGCAATCTTCAAATCATCACCATCATCAATCGATTTTACTTTTGTCCATTGCCTAGGCGACATCATCAAGCTTAAATCATTATAAATCTGAAATTGCTGATGATCACTTTTAAGTGATTTTATGTATAGCTAGTTGAGACATCAATATGAATCTTATTAGATTAATAAAAAATACCAGCTTACCCGTTTAACACTATTTGGCTTAAATAAAACTCGCACCTATATTGAGGTTGCGTAAGCACTAAATAAGGTTTGTAGTATAATTCGTTTAGATGATGATTCGACTGTTTGTAGATTTCATTTGATCCAGTCCCTTTCTTTTTATAAACGAGTTATAATGGTAATTCTTACCTACAACAGTTACAGTAACAGCTAAGAGGCTAAGCCCGTTTAAGACAGTGGCCCAGCTTATTCGGAAAATAACACGATCTCATGAACAAGCAGCGTGAAATAACGCTTGCTCTCTTTTCGATGAGCGTTGACTAATAAGTTGAGTTTAAATTTAAGCCGTGTGCGCTAAGTGTGCTAATAATTAATTGCAACGGTTAACTTAACGGTGCAACATGAGTAGCTCGGTTTAAATTTGAACTCAACTTATAAGTCAACGCTCATCGAAAATATGTAAAGCAAGCGTTATTTCACGCCGCTTGTAATACAATAAAATAAATAAAATGACAATTACTGCTTAAATTGTTTGTTGTATCACTTTCATCTTGTATTCTAACATCTATGTATAGTAACCATCTAATATTCTTTTAAATTTGTGTAAAGTTATTTAAACTATCCGCTCAAAATCATTAAATAATTATAATAATCAAAAAACTAAAGACTTGCTGCTTTTTAACTTTTTTGTACATTTTATATATTTTAGTTTATACGCTGGAAGTCGGGTTATGATAAAAATAACTACTTTAATTATCTTGATTAAAAATTACCTTGGCTGATCTATTCTAATGATATTAGAAGTATTATTTAATTTATTTTGACATACATCATTATTTTATCGATGAAATTACGTTCCGAAGACGCAAGATCAAAGCGAGGTACCGAGTCGTGTCTTCTGTTAACCCTTGAGTGCGCTTGCCGTAAATAATGAACGTCGTGAATGGAATTCGATAATCAACGTTCGATACGCTGCCAACCCTACACTAATATCGACCTTTGACTATATAACCTAAAATGGTTAACCATATTCGGTTTTCATTTGAGTAGATATACAAATTACGCTATATTGGCAGTGGTGACAGACAAAGCATCTCATTTATATTTTGAATCCCAAAAAACATTAAATGATATTAATTAATATAGTTGTGATAAAGGCAACTTTGTATCTATTGTTTAAAAGTTGTCGCTAAAATATACTCTTGAATCATTATTTAAACAATTTTTTAAATAACTAGACTGTGATCATTGAACAGTATATAAAAGTTCGTTACATAAAAATAACACTCAAATAAAACTGCGAGAATATCACAAGTTAAAATAGCTCCGGTCGATTAGACCCTGAATAATTTCAACTGTTAAAAACAAACAAGAATGCATAGCGATAAAAAATGAACGCGACACTAGTGTGTAATCAGGACCTAACAAATGTTGCTTTTATACGGAAACTTAGCAGAAAAGTGCACCGTGTAAACAGTGTACGGTAGATACTTGAACGATTATCGCACACGATTTGTCGTACGACATTGTTTCATACTGTTGCTGTTGTCGACATATTTTTGCTAGAGCATAATATTTCATCACATTAATAATTCACAGGACTTCTTGCACTGTTTTCGTTTTAATAAGTTTTTTTTTTATATTAATTTTAATAATTTACACCTGATGTTGAATTTGTCAAAACAGGTCGTGTTTATTTGCACTTGCACTGTTTCCACTTATTAAAGTGGAAACAGTGCAAGAAGTTCTGTTACGTAGTAACTATTTTGTAAACTGTGAGTCCTGTGTATTATTAATGTGAAACATGAATGTCCTTTTTAACCTACAGTAAGTACAATCAATAACCTAATGTTTCATGCCTTACGTTACTGCATTTTCATTTCTATAACAATTCTCACAATATCAAACACATTGAAACGAGACGATTTAATAAACAAGAAACCATCATTTTGAAACTAGGATTCTCTTCGATGTCGCTGGAAAATATTCAAAATCGTGTCCGCATCGTGTCGCGAGCTATAAACAGGCCGGTCCCAGCTGCGACGAGCGTATAATACAGGCGGTGGGGCGATATCAAAACATAACTAGAGCTTACATATTATATAAATAGAGATGTATTTTAAACTTGCGTTTCAACATATCAGTATGATTGATAAGCTTAGTGAGCATCAAAATAGTGCTTGCGCGTTTATTAAAATATATGACGAACACATAAAAACATCTAGATATTGGGGCATTGATCGTTTGCGGGCATTGAAAATGTCATAAAAAATTGTATTCCCCTTGACCCGGAAAGTAGGTATGCCTTTAAAGGCTCGCTTAATGGGCAACAAAAATTGTTTACTTATGAGCAATTATGGTCGATTGAGACTTGACAAACTATCAAAGTCAAACAATTTCCAACAACTACAATATTGAGCGATAAGGAGCATCTCCTAGAAACTAGACAGTTGAAAAAAAAAACCGCCAATTTGTATCAGCGACATTGAGTCTTAAAGAATATATTGAGCCACTACAAGCAACATTGCTGAAACAATTATCTACCGATTATTATTTATTAAAATGCTGCATTCCCCCCATCATCATCATCCCCATCGCTGCATTAAGTACTGTAGATTGATCCAACCGTATTTCTAAGCACATTGCTTTAAAATTTACCGTTTAAACGCACCTTAACTAGTTTTTTACGAATTAGAGGTAATATTGTTACTAAAATAAGTTTTAAATTAATGACATTACTTCGATGTACCGTTTTTGTGTTTGTGTTGATGTGTTTTTCAAATGATTGTATTGTATAATTGACATTTTTGGCTAACACGGGCCTTAAATATCCCCGGAGGCACCGGTCAGTGTTAACAGGACGTCGTGAACCGATCGGAAATATTAACAACGCCGCACAAAATACTTAATGAGACTAATTAAAATTTCACCCTGGAGTTGTATTTTCTGAATTAATAAAGTTTATTAATAAAATTTTCAACAGTATTCACCGGAAACCTGTAAAATAACGTAATTACATTAATCTCCATTCATGTAATAATTATATCGTGCATAATGCAAATGTATACAATTATGTTTAATGAAATCACACATATTTTTGTCCCTTTTGTATAAAAAAATTGTTCTGTATTTTTGGTGTAGATCTGATTCAATTTAATTAAAAATCGAAAATAGAGCTGATTACCAGTGGCGTGGGGTTCCTAAAACTCTATTCCTATCGGCTTCACTTACCACTTGCCTTTTGAAGACCCTCATCCAAATCCCTACCTATAATACAGGCTAGGGCTTCCCTATGAAGGAGAACCGGCCTTCGCCACTGCTGATTACAATCAGTTTTTTAATGGATCAGAACGAGCAGACGGGTCGCGATTATCGGAATCGGGTAAGCGATTACCACCGCCCACGGACACTTGCAACACCAGGGGAGCTGTTACATTTGCAACTCCTCTGGTGTTGTTCACTTGCGTTGCTGGGCCTCAAAATATCCCCTTGGGTCTCCGGAATATGTTGCTAGTTTTTAACCGACTTCCAAAAAAAGAGTTAACCCTCGGTTGTTCATGCTTTTTTGGAACGTCATTAGTCATGGTGTAATTGTAGGCCTCAAAAATTTATTGATTGAAGTATTTTTTTTATTATTATCACAACATTTTTTAAATTTGTTTAAACTTAATCTATACACGTGCGCCACAAACCACAACAGTTTGTTCTGGGCACTATGGTTCACATTTGCAACTCCTCTGGTATTGCACACTTGCGTTCCTGGTCCTCAAAATGGAATGTATTTAATATTTTTATACTTGGGCCTTCTGGATTATGTGTTGCTGGCTTTTTACCCTCGGTTGTCATGCTTTTTTTGTAAAGTTAAAATACACAATGACTAACTCATTGTGTATTTGAAGGTTTCGAAAGTTTCTTGATCGTAAGCCGATCGTTTTCGTATTAAAATATATTTCCAAAAGTTATGACTGCTGCTATAATAAATATATTATTATTACATAATATATAAGCGAGAAGTTAGGTATTCTGCGTACCGTGAATCGGTTATTATTACTCTCCCGTAACGTTGTTCGAAAATATAATATCTCCATCAATCTAACTTTCTAATTATCCCGTCAATGTTAGTAATTGAATTAGTCGAGTTTGCTTCATTCGCTTCTAATAAAGACAAATCGATTTACAATTATATCTCGTGCAAAGCGTAGGATTCATCTAGCTATAATTATGTTTATTTGTAAATTTGCACGGGTCGGCTTTGCTCCAAAACATATAAAGAGATTCATCTTATCTTACTGATCAAAGGCGCGCGTCCCGTATAACAATATCAATAAGGGCCAGTTCACACCGCAACGACACACGACGCTTCATGACGCTGCATTTTTAAGATAGCTGTTTAAAATTGTACTTTATTAACTAAACAAAAAGATACACGTTTCATATTATGATATCAATCATACACTAACATTCGGACTCATATGTGTATCTTCTTGTGTAATAAATAAAGTTCAACTTCGAATAACTATCTTACAGCTCAATGTATCGTATCGTTTCGGTGTAAATTGACCCTTAGATTTAAAATATTTATCAATACATAATACCAACGATAAATTCTACTACACGAGTGATACTAATCATTATGCGTGTCATATAGTCAGAATTGTGGTAAAGTTTCAAAATCTCCAGTGACTGGATTTAACAGCGCTCGAAAGATTTTTAATCAACCAGCTGTTAGAGATAACTCTTAGAATTTTGTCTGTCTATGACTGTACAATGCTACTATTATCATTTTAATTTCGCGTTTTCAAAAATGAAAATAAAGGTGACCATTTGAATATCGACACATTGTTTTTCAATTTGGAGCACATATTACATCTGCGAGCTGGAGATGGAATTAAATTCTGTCGTGGCGCTCACGGGTTACCAATCAGATTGTTTTCGGGCAATTGACCCATCACACTTACCCACCACTGCAACTCCTGTGTAGCCAGGATCGACAGTGGTAACCAACCGCAAAAACCCTCTGATATGATCTCAGGGGTGCCCGGGGGACATGCTAAATCTGTCTTGGAACCCGCAACGAAATTAATTAGAAGATTGTAGGAGGAGTAGGAAGTATTCCAGTTTCCCTCCCCAAGCAAAGCGGGAGACAGCAAAAATTGTGATGACAAAATTTTTGCTGTCTCCTTTCTCTTTTTTTTTTAATGACTACAAGACAGAATGTATTTAAATGTTTTAATTTATAATACGACAATTAATTACAATGCATTTATAATGCCAAAAAAGTGTTGCATTGTTTCCAATAGTACTTATGATAAAAACGTTTGAAAGCTCGGAAGTTCTTCGCGCAGCCCACGAGATCTTCGCGCAGCCTACGAGATCTTCATAGTACACAACCCTAGAAACACAATGGACGCTGTTCAACATTTCGATTCTTTCGTCATACCAGAGATCACACTCCCAGAGTATGTGATGAGCAGTTTGTTCATAAGGGCTACCTTCGGTCGAATACTCACATAGCGGAGACGAGACTAATGTAAATCCAAAAAGTTTCGCTTTAAAGTTTCCGTGTCCTGTCAAAAATTGTGCGACGTAATGATCTATTTCTATCCATTGCTTGGAGAGTCGATCGCGTACCGAAGGGAAGAAATTATATAGGTGACGCCCTTTTATAGTGTTGTCCCACCGTTCCTGCCACTCAGAAATTAGGTTCTGTATAGAAATATCTAATGGTTCGAATAATCTAGTTATCTTATTACTCTCTTTCGCGCTTAAAAACCCAGGGTTAGTCATTTTTTTTATTTTTATAATTTAGTGCTGCAAACCGCTGTATCTCTAAATCTACTGGTAGACTCCGGCTAAGACTGGAAGTGCTTCAGTACTTACGGTACGGTATGGCTTACATAAAATTATTAAGGCGAGACGTTGGCTTTGCAAAAGTTTACGACGGGCCGCTCCTATTGTAGCCCTATCTGCCCAAGCCTATATGCGCCATAGCATATGCTGCCGAGGCACGTCGCATTATAAATTATTTTTAATGTTTTAAATGAAAGGCCCCATGTCGACGTTGATATTTTTGTGAAACAATAGTGAAAAAATTCCTTTTAGCTTTCTCACCGGTCTGTATTATATGTTCCAGGAATGTAAATTTATTTTCTAAAATAAGTCCTAGGTAACAAAGTGACTGTTTACGTTTCACATTGATGTTGTTCAGCTTAATGCAAGGAGTTGATATTAATGAACCTTTTAAAAGTACTTGAAAGGTTTTATGTGCTGCAAATTCTAATCGATTTCTGTGGCCCCAACTCGATATTACATTGAGGCACTTGTTGGCCTTGTTTTCAATTTCAGATCGCGAATTGGCTTGAATAATAAGAAAACCATCGTCAGCATAACTTATCAGAGAGCACAGAGCAGGCAAGGGAACACATAATAAATCATCAAAACTTATATTCCACAAGTGCGGCGATAGTACTGATCTTTGAGGGCAGCCGCGCGTTAAGTTTTTGAAATGTGTGTTATGGCCGAGTTGGAGTTTTGCTACGCCGGTGCAAAAATACGAGTAAATTAAATAATAAATATTATGATAGCAGCCTCTGTTTCTTAACTTTAGTAGTAGCATTGGCCACCAGGCATTATCGAAGGCACCCGCGATATCCAGAGATATACCTACTACATATTTACACTCCGATAGATTTACTGTTTTTCTGACCTCGATTGCTGCATCCACTGTTGACTTCCCGGCGGTAAATCCAAATTGCTGATTATTAAATTTCGGGCCACCGGGTAGCAAGCGGGGAACAATAAGACGTTCTAATAATTTACCTAAGCATGATAATAGCGTTAAAGGACGGTAGGATTTCGGATCGTCTGGTGGTTTATCACCGGCTTTTGGAATTCATTTTATTGTGCCGATTCGCCAGATTTTTGGAAAAGTGCCATCTGCAATACATTTATTAAAAACCTGTAATATAGATGAGCCTACCGCCTAGACAGATATATATATATATATATATATATATATATATATATATATATATATATATATATATATATATATATATAATAATAATAATAATAATAATAGCTCCCACACCGATTTCGGTGACGGTGGCCTGTTTCATTGAAACCAGGCCAGCTACGCAGGAGTTATGTTATAGTGCCCAAGTGTGTGCGCAGTACACAAGAGCACTCTCTCCTCCTTTTACTCTCGTAACCCAGTGGGACGGATAACCGACACGACTGGCGAGAGATTAGGCGCAGGTCCATATTTTTTTTTACCTTTGGGAAAAATAGTCGCACCTAACATATTATTTTAACATACACATTGGAATTGTAACATTATTCTTTATTTTGTGTTGTTATATCATAAAATTTCCCTTTTTCCAAAGTTATCTTTAACATAATTCGTACTCTTAAAAAGAAATTTCAATTTTACGAGGCGGACATCGCCATATTGAAATTTATAGGTTATCATTAATATGTGAAATTTCTTTACATATAATTTAATCGCATTATACCCCAATTCTTTAAGGTATTGGTTTATTGTTATTTCATAGCCTTTGTGCCGAATATTTCAGCGCCCGGTGGGGTCGCCGATCACAAATCGTTTCGCCGGCCGGCGTGCTCGGCGTTGGGGCGGCGCGGGTGCTCTCGGCCTCCGCTAGCAATAATCGCGACGGGCGAGTGTGCTTCGCGCCGGCACGCAGTGGTCTGAGTCGATTGCGGCTGGATCGAAAACGGTCAGACCTTTCCTTTTATAAAAAGTTTTTCGTGAATTTGCATTCTCCGAAAGTGAATCAAAAACAAGATCTAAAAGTCCTATGATGGCTTTAAACGTACAACATTCGGATTCTAGTGGTGACCAAGTAAAAATCTTAACTAAGAAGCGTGGAATTGTTCGATCTAGGTTAACTAATTTTAAAAATTACGTACAAATTTTTAACACCTCAGCTACTTATTCAAATTTACAAATAAAGGAATTGAGTTTAAGATTAGCTCAAGTTCAGGAATTATTTTCAAACTTCGATATAATACAAACCGAAATGGAGGAGCTTTCAGATAATTTTGAGGAACTAACAATTCAGCGTGAAATTACCGAGAAGGAATTTGTTACTCAAATAGCTTATGCACAGTTAATAATTGACACATTTTCAGCAAACGATAAAAATTCTGAACATGGATCTGAGAAGTCGCATCAGTCTAATTGTTGTCATGTGAGTGGTGGAAGTATGCCAGTACGGCTACCGACTATTAATCTACCTACCTTTGATGGTAATTATACAAAGTGGTTAGAGTTCCGTGACTCTTTCAAGTCATTAATACATGAGAATGATGCGATTTCATTGATTAACAAATTTCATTATTTAAGGCATTCGTTACAAGGAAGCGCCTCTGTAACTATTAAATCTATCGATTTTTCCGCTAATAATTATGAACTTGCGTGGATTAATTTATGTGAAAGATACAACAATAAAAACATTTTAGTAAATAATCATTTGAAGGCGATTGTAAATTTAAACCCAATTCAGAAGGAATCATTCAGTGCCCTTAGGTATTTAGGTGATCAAGTTTTTAAAAATTTAAGTGCGCTTAATAGTCTTGATATTTCCACGACGGGGTGGGACCCTTTAGTTTTATTCTTAGTCTCACCCAAATTAGATCCCGTAAGCAGTGTCAAGTGGGAAGACTATAATGGACATATTTCACAAATGGCCACACTTAAAGATTTTAAAACATTTATTCAAAATAGAGCGAATACATTAGAAAGTAGAAGCACAACCAATAATTATTATGACAATAAAATTAATAACATTAAATCTAATAATAACAATAAAGGAAATGGCAATTTTAATAAAAACATAAAATCATTTCTCGTTTCGGAGGTTTCCAAAAAAGGTTATTGTCTTGTTTGTAATAAATTAAACCATTTTATCCATCAATGTCACAAGTTCAAAACAATGAGTGTAGACGAAAGAATTTCTGTAGTTTCAAAACTTCATTTATGTATCAACTGCTTACGTTTTGGTCACACGGTAGCAGAATGCCCCTTGAAAGGTTGATGCCGCATCTGTCAAGAAAAATATAATACATATTTACATAAAAACAAAAATACAGTTAACAATAGGGTTGTTGAGAACACCACATTAACTTGTATTAATCCAGTAAGTCTACCAGCGACATCACCAGGCCAAGTCATACTGTGTACAGCTCGAGTCAAAATTATTAACAAAGAAACCAATCGCACTTATCTTGCTCGCGCGCTGTTAGACACGGGTGTCAGACAGGTGTCTTTTATCACTGGTGACCTAAAACGAAAATTAGGAGTAGTTTCAAAAAAAATTGGTAGTTTCAATATTTCTGGTATAAGTAATATTACATGTCCAGTGTCTGAAAGATGTAGTATTTTAGTAAAGTCATGTGTAAGACCTTTCAGTGTAAACATTAATTGTTTAGTTATACCTAAGATAACGGGTACTATTCCAAAAACCAAAGTCGACATTCAAAATTTAAATCTACCCGGTAATCTAGAACTTGCTGACCCTTCATTTCATGAACCCTCCGAAATAGATATTTTGCTAGGTGCAGACATATTCTTTGACATTCTTTGTCCCAATAAAATTAAATTAGGTCCAAATAAACCTATTCTTCAAGAAACTAAATTAGGATGGATAGTAGCTGGCCCTACTGTTCAAGATAATAATAATTCTGTCCCATCCATCCTTTTAACAGCTGGCTCTGCTAACCAGCCAAAGGCAAACGGTGATGTTTGTTCTCCGCTGTTGCTTCAGGATCATAGCCCATGTTCTCAGCTATTGCTTCAAGATGCGGATGCCCATTCTTTTATGTCACTTCAAGACGTCAACCTACCCCATGAAGTATCGCTTCAAGATACTTCTGGCTCCAATTCTTTGATGTCACTTCAAGACATCAATCTATCCAATGAAGTATCACTTCAAGATACTTCTAGGTCCCATCATTCCCTTGAGGTATCACTTCAAGATGCTTCTAGGTCCCCCAATTTTACACTATGTCCTGAAGTGTCATGTGAAGATGCTTCTAGGTCCCCCAATGTCCCACTATGTCCTGAAGTATCATGTGAAGATGCTACTAGGTCCCTCAATTTTACACTTTGTCCTGAAGTGTCATGTGAAGATGCTTCTAGGTGCCCCAATGTCCCACTATGTCATGAAGTGTCATGTGAAGATAAGTCTAGATTCCCCCATTTCAAACCAATACAAGATAATTCCGGGTCTAACCCTTCAACATCACTAGGACAAGCTTTGCGTGATATCAGTCCTGACTCTGAGGTGTCACTTCAAGATACTTCCGGGTCTTCTTCCATATCACGTAAAGATATAGTTGCTTGTTCTCGGGTATCACTTCAAGATGCCTCGGAGTCATTATTGGTGTCACTTAGAGATGTCAAACCTTATTCCGAAGTATCACTTTTAGATACTTCTGGGTACACTCCTTTAAATTTCTACTCCGAAGTATCGCATCAAGATAATAATTCCGGGTCTTCTTCCATATCACTCAAAGATATGGTTGCTTGTTCCCAGGATCATCTACAAGATACTCCTGAGCCTTTTTCTAATTTCTGTAAAACTTTTAAAATAAGTTCTTCCTTATCTTCTTTCATATCACTTCAGGACATACATTAGTCTATTAAGAAATTCTGTAAAATTGAGGAATTGCCCTTAGATAACAATACTCATTCTTCAGAAGAACAATTTTGTGAATCTCATTTCATAACGCATACCAAGCGTTTACTTAACGGTCGATTTTCTGTCATGATGCCGCTAACGGAGGATCCGGAGCAGGCTCTTGGTAATTCATTTTCTATTGCAATAAAAATTTCTTCAACCTTGAAAGAAAATTAAATAAAAACAAACATATCAATAAACAATATTGTGAATTTATAAAAAAATATGGTGAGTTAAGCCATCTTAAAGAAATTAAAAAACCTAAATTTGGATGTTTTCTTCCTCATCACCCTGTTATAAGAGAACAACGAGAAACTACTCGTCTTCGGGTTGTTTATGATGCTTCTGCTAAGACCACTTCCGGAAAATCATTAAATTTTATTCAAGCTGTAGGTCCTGTTCTACAAAGTGACTTGTTTTCCATTCTTCTCCGCTTTAGGAGTCATAAATTTGTTTTAACTGCAGATATTAATAAATTTTATAGGCAGATTGTTTTGGATGAATCTCAACGTAATTTACAATTGATACTCTGGAGAGATCCAGAAGATCAGGTAGAATATCAAAGTCATCCAATTAAAGTTTTACAACTTCAAACGGTAACATATGGCATGGCGTCGGCTCCATTTTTGAGCACAAGATGCCTGGTTCAATTAGCGAATGAATGTTCTGATCCAATCATAGCCAATGTTATCAAGAATGAATTTTTATATAGATGACCTAAACACAGTAGCAGAAACTCCTCAAAAATTAAAACACATTCAGTTAAATGTTACCAAGGTTCTTGACTCGGCTTGTTTTCCGTTAAGAAAATTTCGGACTAATTGTCCTCAAATATTAAATGATCAATCAGGATCTTCTACTTGTCTTGATTTTCATGACGAAGCTAATGTTCTAGGTCTGAAATGGTCCCCCAAGTCAGATTTATTACATTTTCCTAGTGTCATTGAAACGACACCCAAAATTACTAAAAGAACAATCATATCTACCACTTGTTAGCTTTTTGATCCCTTAGGGTTAGTTAGTTGTTGTATAATAAAACCAAAAATCTTGCTTCAAAATTTATGGAGTGTAAAATTAGATTGGGATGATCCGGTACCGGAACAGTTCAAAAAACGGTGGTTCACGTTTTTGGAAAATCTTCATCATTTATCTGGAGTGGTAATCCCTCGTTGTGTCATGGGCGGTGATCCTGAAGCCATAGAAATTCATTGTTTTGTAGATGCTTCAAAACAGGCTTATGGTACATGCATTTTTGTACGCTCAATATATAAAAATGAGATATGCGTGAGATTGCTATGTGCAAAATCACGAGTTGCACCTAGCAAAACTCTAACTATCCCACGTTTAGAGCTAACCGCGGCCTTGTTAGGATCTCAATTACTTAAAAAAGTTTTAAAAACAATACCATACAAAATATCTCAGAGCTACTTGTGGACAGATTCAACAGTTGTGTTGGGCTGGCTTAGATCACAAAGTAAAATGTTACAGGTTTTCATACGTAATCGTGTTAGTAAAATTAATGATCTCACCCATGACAGTGTATGGAATCATGTTCCAACGGACTTAAATCCTGCAGATCTGACTTCAAGAGGTGTTGACCCCCAGAATTTACAAGCCTCAGTTTTGTGGTGGGAAGGTCCTTCATTCCTGAAGGAAGGTCATAATGCTTGGCCTACTCAACCTCATTTGCCTACAAATTTACCTGAGATTAAGAGCTTGGTTTGTCACAACAATAATGTATACGAGTCATTTATAAATTTTTCTGATCATTCAAACTTTTCAAAGTTAAAACGTAGCTATGCATATGTATTACGTTTTGTTAACAATTATCAAGTAAATAAATCTAAACTCACTGGTCCATTGCAGGTTGATGAACTTGAAAATTCCTTGAGACCTTTATTAAAACAAAGCCAATTAGAGACTTTCTTTTCTGATAAACAGCTTCTACACAACAATAAAACCTTGCATCACAAAAGCAAACTACTACCTCTTAATCCTTTCTTAGATAACGATGATTTATTGAGAGTAGGAGGTAGACTATCTCATTCCGACTCGGAATATTCAAAAAAACATCCTGTCTTACTTGACGCTAAGCATCATTTAACTAAAATTATTTTCCAACACGAACATTTACGTTTGTATCATGCGGGTCCGCAATTGCTACTTTCATCTATTCGTGAACAATATTGGCCCATCGGGGGCAGAGTTTTGGCTCGTTCCATTTATAGAAAATGTGTGGTCTGTTGTCGTTTGCGTGGCCAGACCTTACAACCTAAAATGGGAGATTTACCTGTAGTAAGAACTTGTCCAGATTTTCCTTTTAATCAATGTGGTGTCGATTTTGCTGGGCCCTTTATGATTTTTTCTAAAAAGGGACGTGGTAACCGTATAACCAAGGCATATGCGTGTTTGTATGCCTTGTAACCAAGGCTATTCATTTAGAAGTCGTTAGCGACCTTAGTACTGATGCCTTCCTTTCATGCCTACGCAGGTTCGTATCGAGACGCGGAAAACCGGCAGTAATATACTGCGACAATGGGAAAAACTTCGTAGGCGCTAATAATGAGTTAGGTAAAGTTATGCGATCCAGTCGACATTCGATTCACACTTATGCAACCAACGAAGGCATAAAATTTATGTTTTCACCCCCTTATGCCCCTCACTTTGGTGGGATTTGGGAATCAGGCGTTCGTTGCGCCAAATATCGTTTAAAACGTATAGCAGGAAATGCTTCTTTTAAAGTAATTAAATTAAATATCAATAATTGTGCATTTCGGCGTGGACAATGTCTTTGTTTTGTACAAAATATTTGGGGTTATTTTTAACAAACATAACATGTCTCTAATGTACATGCATGGCAACGTAAGTATACCCAGCTTTTTAAATAACAATTTGCAACTTTCAAGTGGTCCTACATTACATATAGCTCTTATGCATTTCTTTTGTAATTTGAAAGCTGTATTGAATTCAACAGAGTTGCCCCAGATTATAAGACCATATGATAAGACGGAAGATACGTATCCGTGTTATGCACAAAGAGCTGCAGACATTCCCACGGTCTTTGCTAAACGTCGCAGTGCATAAACGAATTTGTCCAGCTTGCTACAAATATAGTCCACATGCGCCTTCCAGTTACAGTGTTGGTCAAACATTAATCCTAGAAATTTTATTGTGTCTACTTCATCTATATTTATGTTATTATATGTAATTTTTTAGGTATTTGTATTGCGTTATAGTATTTAAATTGCATTATTTTTGTTTTACTCAGATTAACCTGTAAATCATTTTCGTCTAGCCAGAATATTATGTCATTAAGTGCATTGTTAATTTTTTGTTCATATAATAAAATATTTTGGCATTTCACTAATATCGTTGTATTATCTGCAAATAAGACACTAGGATGCTTCGTTGCTGTTGTGACGTCATTTATATACATATGTAAGAAATAGAAATGGACCAATCATACTCCCTTGTAGTACTCCTATGTCTATATATGCGTATTTTGATTTGTATGTTTTTTTATATTACCATAAATGTTTGTAATTCCTGTACATACTTTTCTTTTGCTTAACACGTTGCGGGACGGACGGTAATGACCGTAAAAAAATTGACTGCATAATACGACACTACGGCTGACGCAGTTGTTTATTTTTAGACTTTACTAAACAGTACGGCATCTGCAGATGAATTTCTAAAGAATGTACTTATAATATAGGACTACCGTCATATCACATAATTTTTTCTTGTACGTAGAAGCATTTGAATGCACACAAACATACACTGAAAATGTTTCTGTGTGAGCAACATCTAGGCAGTGTCTGTACGCACACTACGGTCATGGCCGTGTACTATTGTGTGCAATCATTCGCAATGCGTTGAGTAGTGTCGCGCCGCGTGCGTTCGCTGAAGTTGTGTCGCTGTGGTTTTCCCTAAAGTTTTATTCACGTCAAAATTAATGCAAGAAGGTGAGTGTTACATTATTTTAGTAATTATAATGACTAATTATATACTAAGGCGGGTCAATAAGTCCGTGACTTTTTGAATTTCTAACCTCCTTACTGAAAAAGCAACACTACTCCTGTCAACAGGCATCTGTCAGTTGACTCCTATCAAAATTTGAACTTGCTGCGTCAGTTAGTTTGTGTTTTACAGCTATCTTTATCAGACTATCCAGTAACTTAAGGAAACAATGGAAAAAAGTGAATTTCGTGTGCTTATTAAGCATTATATTTTGCGAAAAAAAACCATTACCGAGACCAAGGCTAAGCTTGATAAATACTATGGGGACTCTGCACCATCGATTTCAATGGTAAAAAAGTGGTTACTGAATTTCGTTGTGTCCGTACAAGCACTGAAGATGCCGAACGTCCGGGACGCCCAGTTGAGGTCTCTACACCCGAAACAATCGAAAAAATTCACGATATGGTGTTGGCCGGCCGAAGATTAAAAGTGCAAGAGATTGTGGAAGCCATAGGCATCTCGCATGGTTCAGTGATTTCAATTTTGAATGATCACTTGGGCATGAGAAAGCTTTCCGCAAGATGGGTGCCGCGTTTGCTCACAGTCGACCACAAACGCAATCGTGTAACAACTTCACAGGAAGGTTTGGCGTTGTTTAATCACAATATGGAGGAGTTTTTCAACCGTGGACGAAACATGGATCCATCACAATACACCAGAGACCAAACAACAGTCAAAACAGTGTGTTTCTAAGGGTGAATCAGCGCCAAAGAAGGCCAAGGTGGGTTTGTCAGCCAATAAAGTTATGGCGACTGTTTTTTGGGATGCACGTGGGATAATCCACATTGACTATCTTCAAAAGGGAAGAACAATTAATGGGGAATATTATGCCAACTTATTGGACCGCTTCAATGAGGATTTGAAAAAAAAACGACCTCATTTGGCCAAGAAA
Organism: Phengaris arion; assembly: GCA_963565745.1. Lineage (NCBI taxonomy): Eukaryota > Metazoa > Arthropoda > Insecta > Lepidoptera > Lycaenidae > Phengaris > Phengaris arion. Next base: position 15,597,385 of record OY751449.1, on the reverse strand, counting down.
AAAGTTCTTTTTCACCAAGACAATGCATGTGCAGTTGCCATGGCAAAAATCCATGAATTGGGCTATGAATTGCTCCCACATCCACGCTATTCTCAAGATTTGGCTCCGAGTGACTACTTCTTGTTCCCAAACCTGAAAAAATGGCTCGGAGAAAAAGATTTGACTCCAATGATGAAGTCATCTTGAAACAAAGGCCTATTTTGAGGACCTCGACAAATCATATTTTTTGGAAGGGATAAAAAAATTGGAGAAGCGTTGGACAAAGTGTATAGAGCTCAAGGGGGACTACGTTGAAAAATAAAATGATTTATTTATCAAAAAATCTGTGTTTTATTCCAAAAGTCACGGACTTATTGACCCGCCCTCGTAGTTGTACTGATGTTAGTCTGAAAAAATGATTAGAAAATTGTCATTTTAGGTATAAATTACATGTAAACAAATTGTTATATTTTGTTATAGATGGATGATGAAAATTGCATCAAATGGCTTCTAGAAGAAGTCTCAACACCGGAAACAAGTGATGAGGATCCTTACCTCCTTCCTCCTTACTCGATGATGGAGGAGAGTACGGGTCAGACGATGACTATTGTCCACCGTCTTTTTTGGATTCTTCTTCTTCACCATGTAACCGTTATAGTTATTCGTCTGACAGTAATGATGACAATTCATCTGTGAGTACGTCTTTATTACCTCAAATTAACGCTGAAGAACAACCAGCCCTTCAACCTCCAGAGATGACACAGCCTGATTTCACCGAACTTGTACAACCTAATTTCTTAGAACATCAGTTACCAGAATCGCTGGAACAGATTCATCAACCAGGTGGCGATAATTTTCAGGAACAAATTTCTGAAAGAGAAGAAACCAGCGCAGCTAATCTAGAACAGTTGTCTAGCGACGAAGGGTGGTCTAAAACTATTATGCCAATTGCTGATTTCGAATTTGATGCATTTTCAACTGGGCCGAAATTTGATGTCAGCCTTATTCGTACGCCCTTCGATATGTTCAAACATGTCTTGCCGTCAAATCTTGTGGATTATATAGTAGAATGTACTAACAAATATGCTGAAAGAATGACTGTTCAAAATGGCGGATCTAGCAGTGCTGTCAATCTTAATTCGTACTTTGATGTTGCTAGACAACGCTACGGGTATTGCCGTAGGAATATTTTGTATGGAGAATTTTACTGTCATATCATATGTTTTTAATCAACTTAGTACCGACCCGCAACGTGTTAAATAAGGTTTTATCCAGTCGTATGCTTTTCCTCTAACTCCATATCTTTTTAATTTATACAATAATATGTTATGATTATCCTGGTCAAAAGCCTTTGTCATGTCTAAGAAAATTGCAGTGATAGGTACTTTATTGTTTAAACTATCATGTACTATTTTGCTCAAATAAAAACAGGCGTCTGTAGTCGAACTATTGTCACGGAAACCAAATTGTTCATCAACCAACAAAGGGGCATGCCAAGTCTCCATAGTAATTTCGGCCCACAGTGCACACCTGTGCTATGTACTGATAATTATAGTAGGCGATGGCAGCAACTAATTCCTAAAAGAAGTGGTTCATAAAAAACTTGGCATTTTTAAGTTATCAATTATTTTTATATGTTATTAACACAAGTTATATGACATATGTGCAATGTCATTTTATAAATTATTTTAATTTATTTGGAAGTATAATGTAATAAAACAATATTATATTTCAGTTTTACACATTTATTCATCATCATTGTATACTACTAATACCTCATCTAAAAATTGAGCCGGTGGTAAAATATTGTTTTGATGCCGTGCCCATCCTAAATACCACAACACAGTCATGACGTGGGCACAGCATCCTACCGTTCGACGGCCTACAATAAAATTACAGCAATACTGTTTTATTGCTTCGCGGCCTGTATTAATTGTACTGTATAAAATATACACAAAGTATACTTTTGCGACTAACGTGCCGACTAGCAATTCTTGCCCTTAACAGAAAAGAATTAGGTCCAAATATATTATCCTCCATCATCCTGTTTCTAATATTTGTGCATATTTCAATATGATAGCATCCATTAAACCTCCTATGCTCGCCATAGTAGGAGCGAGCTTGTTTTAATTGGTAAGTCCCGCAGGCAATCAATGTTAATTCATTTATATTTAATCTAGGGAATTCACTAACATTTTCATTGCTCACAGAAATATTTTGAAGATCTGCTCTTACTCTATTCAGATTGTGATCTCTTAAATAATCACACAGATCATTGTTTCTACTCATGTTACGGTTCACTATATCCAATATTTGAGCAGCATCCTCTCTATCTTGAACTCTAAAATGATATTTATTAATAAGAGCAGCAGCCACGGAAAAATCAATCATGATGTGCTTAGAAGCCCTGTTGAAAAATGTTTGTCTGAATATTTTGAATTTTATCTTAAAGATGTCATTTACAACCTCCACCACCCAGCGACATAATGTTACAGCTCTTGTCTCGTTAGCATCCTGAGTTGAAAGCTGGGTTTCACCTTCTTCTAGAAATAAAGGGACATGTACACTATAGCCACAACTACGTAATAATGGCAATGAGTCCCTAAAGCCTCTATCAAATATGAAGACATCCCCTGGTTGGAAAAAGCGTCGACAAGAGCTGTTTTCATTTGAGAATTCTTGTTTAATGATTTCTGCATTACTTGTTGTCGCAGGGTAGGGGCCAAAGACATTTATGATATAACCATCGCTGCATACTAGCAAAAATGGTTTTACTAAATTGCGGTACTTGTGAAGAGAGTAAGTCATTTTTTGGTAGAGATAATTTGAGCTTTTCTCTATATAAATATAAGTGCCATCAGCAATTACAATAGGTTTTCTGTCTTCACCCCCAAAAAGGCCATTTGGAATTAAAAGATTTCTTTGAGAGATATCTTCTCTCGAAATATGATTTAATCCAAGATTTCTCGGGAAAAAGTCCCGGTCTAATATTTCACGAGCTGTATTCATTAAAGATTCTAATGTGCTTCTAGGCACTCGTAAAAAAGATGCAATGCGTAGTAGTAACTAGGCTGCAAGTGCAAATGCTCCTCTGTGTTTTCCTGATAATCTTTGGACTTCTAAAAGGATTTCTTGAAATTCTGCTTTGAAAACCCTAGATAATAGTGAACAATATGATCTGGCATGATATGTATGTTTTCAAAATCCAAATGCAAAAGTATATTTTCTTTTAATAGAGAAAGTACTTCTTCCATTTGTTCTGAGCTAAATGTTTTAATAGGATTATATATAGATTCTAAAAGTAATTCCCATGAGTACCTGCTCAAGTGATAAGAACAGATCCTACAATCTGAAGGCACATAATAATTGTAAACGCAAAGTAAACTCACACGTAGCGATGACGGTATTAAGCATCTTTCAGTTCAATCTTTAAAATATATATGTAATTACTTTTATTTTATATAATCGAAATCATTTGAAAAACTAACATTAGGTATAAATATTATATCATTATATTATTTTATTAAAAATTGTATTATTTCGATTACCTGACAAAATAATATTTTTAGTAAGGGCAACATTTTATGTGAGAAAGTCATAGAAAGTACTTGTCTAGGTTCCTGTTCGTTTACTTATTTAATATTTTTTCTATAAAGTTGCCGAGTTGTACAGATTAATGAATACAAGGAAGGACTACCATAAAAATTAATACAATTTTTGAATATAGCCAATTATGTGTGCACTTCTGGGCCTAAAACTGGCATTCCCCTTTTCAAAAATAAAGAAACTTTTAATACGTTTTAACATTATTTTCTCAAAGATCTTTGCGAAAATGGAAATTAATGTTATAGGACGGTAATTATTTAATTCTGTTCTATCATCTTTTTTTAACAAAGGCTTAATAATTGAAATTTTTAATCGGCTATGAAGCACTCCCTGTTCTATCGATTGATTAATAATTTTAGCAAGTGGATAACATATTTGTACTGCACATTTCTTAATAACATCCGTTCGAATCTCATCATATCCTATGACCTACAGCATTAGTGTTCTTTAATGATAATATTGTATTAAAAACTTCATGGGGATCTGTTGGGTTTAAGAAAATTGTGTTTCTATTGAAATTGTATGAGCACATAATCTTATTTATGTTATTGTCCTTTTTTGGCCCCATATTTCCTAAATTTGTAAAGAAGTCATTGAATATTTAGCATATTTCGTTAGGCTTGGTATATACTTTTAAATCTTTCTTAATGTATGGAATGTCATTATTTTTATTATTATCGCGTAAGTTATCATTTAAGTATAATTTTCCATCCTGCTTTGCATTTTTTTTTGATTATTGATATATTTAGTGTTTTATATTTGCTTTGATTTAAAAATACATCTTCTTAACAAACAATTATATTTTGCAAGTGGCAGTTTTGTATTGTTATTTTTTATTCCTAATATTCTATAATTCAAATGCATTTTTCTTTTTACCAAACATGATTTTCTTATACCTCTAGTTAGACATAAAGTTCTTTGTTTATTATTATTAATGCTTGTTTTTATAAGTCGGAAACATAATGTATAAAAAAGGACTATTAATTCTCGAAATTCGTTGAATGAATCGTCCGCACTTTTTTCATCTCTTATCTCTGAAAATGATAAAGCCTAAAGATAATAATCTCTTCTATATTCCCAGGTAGGTTATATTTGTATTTTGCACCTTCCTTACTTTAATAGTTAATGTTTGAGCTGTGTCATGATCTGATAGTGCCAGATGATGAATATTTGGCATTGTCATATTTTTAATGTTGCTTGCTATCTGGTCTATGCATGATGATAACCTAGTAGGGCACTTTATATGTGAAGTTAAATTATAGTTACTTGGTAAACTTAGTAATTCACGTGTATTTTTGTTATCTTTAAGAGTGTCTAAATTCCAATCTCCACATAAAACTATTCTTATTTCCTTTCTTTTGTTACTTATTTCATGTAATAGTTTATCTAAGTTATTAAAGAAATTAAATGTATCACTGTGAGGTGTTCGGTAAATACATACAACATTTAAATTATGATCCAGTATTTCTACTCCACAGCCCTCGAATTCATTCGCTATTCCCATATTTTTTATTAATTTAATTTCTATACAATTTATAGAAGATTTCGTCAGTATGCATGAACCCCCTCTCTTAGTATTTCTGCAGAAATCAGTTGATAGCTTATATCCATGCAACTGAAATAAATTTTCTGAACCTTTCTTAATAAATGTTTGTGTCGGACATATAACATCTAAGTTATTTAGACCTTTATTTCTTAAATCTAGTAGGGACAAGTGTAATAATTCTGCTTTATTAATAGCCCCAGCAATGTTGTGATGAAAAATTGTTGTCATTATCAAAAAAAGTTGTCCTTGCTTGCTCCTTTATTACATAATTTAGAAAAATTAGTGTTACTGTTGGTAATTTTTTTTAAATAGTAAGGTATAGTACCTCTGTTTTAAACTTTTTGTACATTAGGTGTAGACTCTTCTTCTAGTAACTAGTAATCTTTTAAAGTGAAACTTTTATTACATCGTCTCAAACTTTTTCGTCTGTGTGTTGCATGTCGCGTGACGGTCGGCCGCGGAGTAGGGATAAAGTGAAAGGCGCTCGTTAGAGCAGCCGAGGCCAATATGGCGGCGCCTATAGTTCGCATCAGCTAACCGTGTAGTGTATAGACTAGTACTCATTTGTGCCAGTGCTCCATGCTATTTTGTTATTAAGTTTCACTTTTATCGTGGTTTCATAAAACCACACAATCCTTTTCTTGATTGGTTTACAACCCAAAAATACTTCACATTAGTAAGGCCCTCATAAACATCTTATGCAAATAGGTTCGCTTTACCTATAGCGTGATCTAGCGGCAAATCAGCGCCATCTAGTATGCCATATGAGAACCAAAGTTCCTTATGAAAATTAACTTAAAATCTAAAGCATAAACAGTCTGTATATTGATAAAGACCGCATTTAACTCGTTATGTAGTTCACGCGAAGACACAAGAAGCGCATTTTATTGTTATAAGTTTCACTTTTACCGTGGTTTCATAAAACCATACAATCCTTTTTAACCTTTAGGTAGTGACGTGGTTTGGATAATTCGTAAATGGTGACGTGACGTTTTATAGACGTCTACGCAATTTAGCTCAAAAGTATGATCTTAATTATTATTAGACATTTTTTTCTATATAATCAAAATAAAAATCCTCTTTTTAATGCTATAGACTAAAATTAAATCCAATTTAAGCATTAATCAACATTTATTAGGATATTTGGCAAAAGTTACGAAAAAATCACATTCTATAGAAGATGAACTTCTTAAGTGTTATGAAATAAACAAACAGACTTATTTTTTAACAAAACATAAAATTTCTTACTTCTTCAACTTAATTACTAAAACAAAATAGGAACTATGACAGAATTAGTCTTCAAAATTCAGTCTTAATCAGTACAGTCGCTGCAGATTGTTTTAGAACAACCCAAGCATATAGGCTTATGACATGTCACGCATTTGTACTTTGTGCGTCACTTAAGCCTTGCTGGACACACCTTACAAGTCTTTTTGACATTTTTTCCAACAACTGACTCAATGCGGCTAGGTTCTGGTGGTAAATCTCCGCCAAGAATCCGTTTCATTGTCAGTCTTAGCTCTCTTGGAAGACGGTCATTGTAGACTCGTCGTTGTAAATGTGGCAAAACTAATTCACGGGCAAGATCCTGTAAAAATCGTCCTCTTGATATATCTGATACATTGGCACACTGCCTATAAAGCACAAAGGCATTCACTTCGCTCAAGTCTAGCAATCTAAAAAAAATTGCTAAAGGCCATCTGCGAGTGCGGCGGCTACAGGAATAGTTTGAACATTTTTTGTCAACTTCATCAACCCCACCCTTTGTCTTATTATACTCCATTATGATGACCGGTTTTTTGGTATCAGGATCAAAATCAGTAAAATTGCTTTAGATTTCTTGGGAACATAGGAAACCAAGGTAAAGTCTTTTGTAAATCCATGCAATGCTGTTTCTGGTTCTCTTGTTTTGGACGCTTGAAATTCAGGTGGAATGTGACGTTTATTTTTTTTTAGATTTCCAACATAAGTCAGGCCTCTCTGTTTTAGCTCCTCCATTAGCTCATATGAGCTGAACCAGTTGTCAGCAGTGATGTTACGATTGGTGTTCTCAAAGTCTTTACAAAGTCGCAGAACTGACTGTGTAGGAATTGCAAACTTTTTGTCATCTTCAGGTAAACCTAAACCGTCCGATTCCTTGCCACAGTAGATATAAGCATTATAGACATAAAATGTCTCAGCATCACAAACCAACAAAATTTTAAGGCCGTACTTTGCTGGTTTTTTGGGCATGTAAATTACAAACTTGCATCGGCCTCTAAAGAGAACAAGCATTTCATCTACGCATAAGTAAGCACCGGGTACATAAACTTTATTGCAATTGGATATAAACTTGTTAAATATACCCGAAATTGCTGCCAGTTTGTCAGTTTCTAGTCGTTGCTGTCTGGTTTCTACATCGTCAAAGCGAATGCAGTTCAAAAGTGTAAGAGATCTGTACTGGGACATAACTGCACGAAATATCTCTCGGCCTGAACCATCTGTAGCAAAGATATATTTGGCATTTTCATGGTTAGATTTGAAGACTGATGAGTAAAATAATAACCCGAAGAAAGCCTTCATTTCTTCTGCGTCCGTGTTGCGAAGCTCAGGGTTTTCCTGATTTTTATATTTTACTCGAATCTGGGCAAGTTTTTTGTTCGTATATTCAATTATTTCATCAGTAATATCGTCATCCATAAAATATCTCCACAAGGCTTCTAGGTTGGTGAATGCTCTAGGCTGTGATCTAGGTATGTCAACCATGTTGTGGGTTAGTGAACGACAGTTACGCATCACTGGTTCATCGCTTGACCATTTAAAACCGTCCTTACCTATGTAGTATCTTGGGTTACTTTGGGATTCTGTGTTTAGATTATCTTGTGGGGGTATTGGAGGTAGACCCGAATCTTGCATCGCTACTGAACTGGCTAATGTTTGTTGTTGAGATACCTGAGTTTCTTCATCCTCAGATTGTTCTGAAGCTGAGTCATGATCACTTTGCAAACAGAAATCTGGATCCACTTCTTCATCATCCACATCACTGAAATCTCGCTCCAACTCATCCTCTATCCACTGACTTAGGGTCTTTTCATTTGTCGAAGTATTCAGTGCAACTCGCTTTCGCTTTCGACTGTTTCCTGAAGGTCCAGGTCGATCCATCTAAAATAATAACGTACACAGTGAGGTGACGAATAAGAGACACTTAGAAAAAAATACACTAATACTGAGGTGACGTCTAATAAATCATATACGCAAATACTGACCTCACGTCTCAGGGACACCAAACGGTCGTACAGGTACAGGTGTTGCTGCCACGAGCGCGAGCACTCGACTGACCGATCACGCCACCGAAACCCGAAGGTAGAGGGAGGGGCGGTGGCGTCTTTAAAAAATTAACGGCACAAGACTGTTTTTTGCATCGAGGCCGTCTGTGAGACCCCCGCGTCACTACTTAAAGGTTAAAGTAGAAAGTTATTTTATTTTTTTTCAAATTATCAGTTTTTTTATAATATTTGTTTTACCTGTTACTTCTCTATGTCTAATTATGTTATTGTTGTTATAAAATGGCAAATAAGTATTAAGATAGTCACTATAATCAATATTAAAATTAATTTGGTATGTTATGTCTTGTATATAATCATTAAAATTTTTGTCATGTCTTCGAGATTTAAGAAAAATTGAGTTTTTGTACAATTTTAAAAGGCATTGTATATGGTTATTGAGTGTCTTGGTCCTGAGATAATCATTTGAATGAACTTCTAAGACATATACTCGTGCTCTGCGAAGCTTATCTAGAGTAAATGCTAAGTCATTTAGAATAAATACTACAGGTATTTTTATCGTTTGTTTCCACTCCTAACTACATCTCTGTCTTTGATGGTATATTTGAGAGATTCACAGCTTCTTAAACCTTAAACCTTAAAGAAATTAAATTACCTAAAATAAACAGCACATGCTCTTATCTCAATTTTATGCTGAATAGAAGTCTTGAATATTAAATAATATTATGTGGCTAGTAGACTGGATACTTACTTCTGATTTTTAGGCTAATTAACAGGTAAATGTAATATTTAGGTATGTTATATTCTTTTCTTCTGACATGTAATTTCAGATATTCTTACAAATAAAACAAACACATATTAAGAAATAAATAACAGCAGTTGCAGCATAACATTATTTTTAAATAATTTAAGTATTCTTTAACTGAGGAATTGTTTTATTATTATTTTATAGTTTTACTTGCACAATTAATAATTTGTTGCGGTTTAATCTCAAGACCAATTTCCATGCAAAATAATAGGTAGGTACTTTTACTTAGTTCAATCTTATTTTAACATCTTTTACCTTACATACCTACTTTCATTACAGTACACACTTATTACATCAGTTAGTTATTATGCATGCAATTAATATTTTTACACCAATTTGTATTTCTAGAGCTCTTACCTTGCCTAGATATTACTTACTGGTAGTACAATAAATATGATGTGAATATTTTATACCTATTTCAATACAAACTGTAGTATATAATGACTAAAACTAAACACACCAAAAGGCATTAACAACGATAACTAGGTATTGTATTCAAGTATAGTCTTTTATAAACAACTATTCTTGCGGTTCCTATTTCTCATAGGTAGGTAGGTGTAATGACGGCGGTGTAATTCTAGTATAATGAAGGAAATATCAAATTTCAAGTTCTTCCTCCAAACTTTCAAACTTTCAGACCAAATAGCAACTATTTGGATTTTACGTTTCGTAGTTCCAGTGATCCAGTTCGTGTTACTTGTCAGTCGTTTGGTAACATACCTAATGCTTTTTATTATACTAATTTAATAATAACGTGTTGAGTCGATGTGCATATCAACAACAGCTGTTTCTTGCAGTAGGTAGGTATTTAAATTCATATGACTCGTTATGCATCCATTCGTTGATTATAGCTTATTTTTTTTCTATAACTAGAATTGTTGTAATTGTGTGATTAACAAAATTCGTTTGTAGTAATCGATCGATTTGTTTTCCTGCTTATAATTTCGGTTCTGTGTTCAGTTTTGTTCAATTTAAAAATATGAAAATGGCGAACAGTAGTTTAGGAACTAAGCACAGTTTTTTTTTGTTACACAAGTCACTTATTTTAGAACTTTGCACTATTACAATTTATATTTCACCAAATAATGTACTGAAATTATATATTTTTGCACTTTGTTTTGTAGTACGAGCATTTATTTTAATTTTAATTCACAAAATAAGCGGAGCCGATGTGTCTACTTTGACAGACGGTAGAAGACCTTGTTAAAATGATATAATGTAATAACAATCATACTATTTGTAATAATAGTAGTATTAAAATATAACAGTATTAAATAATATACTTCTCTTTGTATGGTACCTGTAACATAAGTTCTTCGGATACTTAGCACGGGGCCAGATTGACATGATGTGAAACGTCCATAGATATTATATCATATCGACGCTTGAAAGGCAAAAATTACCAAGCGACATTTTGAGCGATATTGAGTTATATATATCACTGAAATCAGAATTTTTTTCTCCGTCGATTGGTCCTACTGGCGTACCGCTACGACGAGTTTGGTTGTCGCTTGGTAATTTCAAAAAACCTCTTATTTTCACCGTTTTCGGCGTCCAAGCGACGATAATTTTATCTATTTACAAATTATTTTTACTTGGTCGACTTTGGATTTTAGCATTTTTTACTTAGTAATCTTTGCCTTAATTGGAATTAATACACTTAAACATAAAGTATTTTTTAGCTTTCACTAACTAGAGTAGGAGTATTGCTTAAGAAATTTTGCCCGAAACTTATTTAGTAATTTTTGTAATTTAAGCCGTTTTGACATACCTCATTTACATAGTCCTAGCCGTTTGGTATTTTTTTCTTAAATGCAATGTATTTAAAAATGTAATATAGTAGTATTTATGTTCCCGAATAAGAATATGTTTTGTCGTTTGGTAATTTTTTACCTGCCGTTTTTTAACTGCTTTTGTTACTTAGATAACTATTTCTGATGTGAAATTTGTGTAAAAAGTAGTTTATCCCTGTTACGTGTATTTCACTTTGTCAGTTATACGTGCTGCAATACATATTTTGAATGGTTGTTGGTAACAAATTTTCGATAAGTCGTCGCGGGATTGTCGCATAGGCAACTCGTACGCTCATGCTCATCGCACAAAGTACGCGGAGTTTTCGATTAACACTCGGTAAGTTTTTTGGATTTTAAGATCTTATTGGTATATTTTTGATTGTTTATTTTAACAATGCATTTTAAATTGATTTAAATTTATTGTTTTAGTTACATTATGAATCGCAATACGAGAGGAAAATACATACTAAAGCAAGCTTTGTTAGAAGTAGGCTTGAATAGCAAAGATTTGATCTCGGTACCTACTTGTTTCGTTAATTATTTTTCTATTAATCCTAATTATTTGAGAACCAAACAATGTTAATGTACATTTGAATTTCAGGTTTCAAAATGTGAACGACGTACTCAACGGATATTTTTGGAAAAAGTTCGAAGAAGACTGATATTTAATGAACCGGTACGTTTTTAATTTCATAAATTTATTTGTTATGCATAGTGAACTTAACATAAACACACACTGTGTTTATGTTAAGTTAAGTTATGCATTTTGTGATAAGTACATTCGTGTTAGTGTTTACCATTCTTGTAATTATTTATCATAAATAATAAAATACCTCCTTTAACTGAAGCGCTCATAGCTGCATTTGTGTTTATTGTAGTGATTTGTAGAAGATTGTCCCCCTAGTAAAAGTTGTTCTTACTGAAGTTTAAAATCATCTTTTTAGTACCAAAACTAGTTTTTACGTAGCTCTTAAGTATCAAAAACAATTTTCTCGTAATATTATATTATTTTCAGGTTGAGAAATTTTCAGATGAAGCTTCTGAGATTCTTACTGCTGAAAATGATAATATGGAGATACCTGTCCCAGTAAATGACAATCAACAGCATCACGTCAATAATAGTGAAGCAGTTATGGAAAAAGTGGCCAGTGGCCCATCTGGCCCCACTGCGGAATATTTGCCTGCAAATCTTTATAATGAACAGGGTACAGTCCCAGTAGATGATTATTTTGAATCGAATTGGCCTACTCGAAGATGAATCGGATACAAGAGCTACACATATTGCAATTGAGACGACTATACCGGAAACGTCTACTCAAAGAAATGCACAATAACTAATCCTACAATTATGGAATGCCCTCAGTCTAATGAATCAAAAACTGTCAAGTCTCAAAAAGGTCGTAAACTCAAAGTCAGAACTGATAAAGTGTACATTGATTATATGCCAGATGAAGATTTTTCAATTTTTATTGATTCTGAAGATGCTGCAAATTCAGATGAATGGGTAGGTTTTACTTCTTCTTCTAATGATGATGATATAATTTCAACATCAGAAAAAACCAAGGTCAGAAAGGCAAAAAAGAAAAAACTTGAAAAGAAAAATACGAATTTAGATGACGCAGACGAAGAAACAGTTGGAGAAAAGGGTCTGAAAAACAAAACGAAAAATTTAAGAAAAGATACATTTTTTATGTTTTTTATGCAACTTCTTAAGATGCTGCGGTATTTCTATTATGTTTAGAATACATTTCTTACCTCTGATATGATTAAATCTGTTCGTTAGTTTGGGCATGAAATCGTAACAGACAGGTAGACAGACGTAGTTACTTTCGCTTTTATAATATAAAAATATATATGTAGGGATGATTTTTATTTAATTTCCAAAGAGCTTTGGAATAATTTATTTTGTATGGAGACATTTGGTATGTTTTTATAAAAGTTCCTAAGAGGTTAAAGATTTACTTTATTTGATTAGGTATGAGAACATTTTTTGTAACTTATGTCAATGGATAAATCACAAGTTAATTTAATAAGAGTACTCTAAATATACCTCGCTCGTAGATAAGTAATTGGTTTTGAAAAGCTTAATTGTGATAAATAGTAAAAAGTATTTACGTGCTATTAAAATGTTAAATTGTTGCTGTTATTATTCTAAATGTGTACGTATCTAATAAGTAGATTTTATCACAAACCTGTGGCTATAAAGACAGTTCCTTTTGAATAGATTCTAGTATGTATGTTCCAAAGCAACAATAGGTAAGTAGTAGTAGTGAAAAGGCTCATTTGAAACTTAAGGACTTTTAATGATAAGTTGATTATAATATTAATAAGTAAATGTACGGTTAATAGAATTTATAAAAATATTGCCTGAATTTATTCTTACCAATACTTAATTTAAGTTTTGTAAGTATTCAATAACAAATACTTGTGTAGACGTTCATAACATATATTTTTAGACGTTCATAACAAAGGGTTGGTCACTAAGCCACAACCTCCACTCACCTGCATTAGAGTAATGTTGTGAAGTATACTCTAATTTATCCACCATTCTTGATAGATGATTGTAGATTACCACAAAAGGGGTTTTAATGATTATGATGATGATTATCCGTTGAAATATACATTTGTTTTTTTTTTATTTTGCGACTAAAATCTAATTATTTCGATAATTGTTCAATAACACCCCACACTAACCTTTTTTAATTTGTACAGTAGTTAAAATTGCTTGAAAGAAAGGTTTTTCTACTTTCTATTTAGATCATTGTACCATTATGTGAAAAATGTGTTACTTCTAGATGCGCAATTCTGGTTCCAACATAATTATAATTTAATGATGTTTAGCTCTTTTTACTTGTTTCATGACAACATTTTGTTGACGATTAGTAATTTTTACCTGTTTGTATTTTCATAGGAATTATTACTAAGCGACACTATTTCAGAGATTATAAATAAATTGCATAATCCCTAAATGACAGTTTATTAAGCCTTTGAAATATATTTCAAATTCGTTAGAATGAAGTAGTTTCGACTAATAGGTAATTTTCTATAATTTTTTTTCGCAAAAATAAAACTTTAACACGCTCTAGTGTAAAGTTGTATACATGTCGCTTGGTAATTTTTGCCTTTCAAGCGTCGATATTGTATCTTATTACGTAAAACAAAACCTTTCAGTAGTTTTACGATAATTATGTGGCTTATTAACAGAAATTTCTATTTACACATGCAATATGTACCTACAGTTAATTTCATAAGACGCAATAACTTGATTTAATACTAAATATGAGTTCAACAGCTGCAAAGCTTTACTTGGAGACATAGACCGAAGAAACATCTAGAAGGAATCAAAGATAACGTCAAATCACTTAAGTGTTTGGAGGAGCATCTCGTATAAGATAATAATACCACTATTATAAAATCTAGGATATAATAGATTTTGCTGAAAATTTAAATTCAAGATTTAAGTAGCAAATTAAGTCGAACGTATATCAGGACACCAAATAATAATCGAAGTAATTAATATTGCATCCACCCAAAACAATATTCGTGTTACTGTTATAATTTGCGAATAATTCTAGAAAACAGCTGAGCAATTTCATGAATCCCGGAAAACTTACCCGGAAGCAGAAGCTTCATTTTGATTTTGGAAATTATAGTTTTAATAAAATTTTTGGAAAAGCTTATTATATTATGTACTTACTCGTATCAATAACGGGATCAATTTCAATAAATTGACCCAATCCGATTTGATGATTAAAGATGGCCAGGACAATACAAAAAACATGTTTTATTGTCTTGACTTAGAAAGAAAAATAAGTGTATGCCTTAAAAAATTTTTTTTTACTATTTGCATGTTAAAGCAAGGTAAAAATATTTTAATCAAATACCATGCATGCATTGTTCCGGAAAATGACATTGACATATCTATCATATCTATCCTTTAGCAAGTCTATGGCAAGCACATGAATGCAGAATCGTCAACATCTTCACAAACTATATTAGTATAATTTAGGTAGTAAGTATATCAACTGTTAATTAGCAAAGGTGGAGTAGTTTTGTAATATTTATTAAGTATACATACTAGTGTTTGAGATTCGCATATATTAAACGTATGGCCGTTGTTCGCATATATACAAACTAATATTTGATGAAACGAATAATTGAATGGAGTGACGCATTATTATCCATGTTGACGGTTGATTGATGATTTTAGGCTTCTCTTATGCTTTTTCAAGCGCATCAATTGGGAGCTCAATTATAGTTAGTTTTTCATTGATCGGTAACGCAACTTTTTTTTACTTTTGCGGGTTTATTGTGGTGTTAATCGCTTTCCATCAGGCTCTCCACTCGCTTGCCGTTCTATTCCATATAAAAGTAAATAAATTGTAAGAAAATTAAGTCCAGACTTAAAAACACATATGTCACGCCCGGCTTCAATAAAAACAAATGCCATTTGAATACGAAGCGGCCACGGCTCTTTATTGCATCCCGACGCTGAATACTAAAATAATAACTCTGATAACACTTTAACAAGCAATAATACTTTGCCGTTTTGTATGGAATAAAACCAAAGGGCGATTTTGTTAATTAAATCCCGCAATAATATAGTTACGATCCAGTCCCGATATGTTAAAACTGCAAAATGGTATTCTCATAAACATCGATGACAACAAGACGATTCATTTACAATTAATATAATGAATAAAAGTAAAATGAAAGTGTAAATTAGGGTTTACAAGATATTGCGAGTAATGATTTCGAATATCTCATGAACACTATATATTGGCACTACTTTGAACAACTAGTGTTAACGACATGGTGAATATTTTTAATAATATTATCAAGTGGGCATTTGATTTATTGGCTCCCGTCAAAACTATTTATGTTAAGGATAGGCAGCACCCGTGGGTCACATACAACATCAAACAAATGATGAAGTGTCGAGACGAGGCGCATAAACGTGCACGTACTACTAAAAACGAGTCGCATATTCGCTTTTATAAGGATCTTAAGAAAAGTCAGCATATTTTAATACGTACATTAACGCTAATATTAAGTCACCACAACTAATGTGGAAGCACATTAAGGAAAATATTAATGCATATCAACCTAAATCTGACTTAATTTTCCCTAATCACCTATTCGACCCCGACCTTATTAATAACTTTTTTTTGGACGTTCCAGGCACTAGTTCAGTGCCCCAGTCAACGATTGCCTACTTTAATAACAACTTATTTAGCTCGTCAAAATTTAATTTCTCTACGGTTAGCAACAGTGACGTGCAAAAAATTATAAATACTTTAAAATCCAACGCGGTGGGTGCTGATGGCATAAACTTAGACATGCTGTCCATGGCTTGTCATTTTCCAGCTTGTCTAAGTTTTATAACTAAAATAATTAATACATCTCTTCAAACTGGCACTTTTCCTGAGTCGTGGCACTTGGCGATCGTTAAACCATTGCCAAAAAAAGTAAACGTATCTGAACTAAGGGACCTTAGACCAATAAGCATATTGTCATGTATGTCTAAAATATTAGAAAAGGTAATTCATGGCCAAATGAGTAGGTTTTTAGAAGAAAATCAAATACTACCTACAGTGCAGTCTGGTTTCCGCAGCCAACATAGCACGACAACTGTGTTGATGGATGTTGTGGAATATCATCTCATCACAAAACACGGGCGAGGTCGCCACCCAAAAAGATAAGTCAATTTTTACCACCAGTGAAATGTAACATTCCCCTTCAAGATGCAGGAGTCTTCAAGCTCGACTGTGACTGCGGTGCGACGGTGACAGCTGCTGCTGGACTTTCCGCGCGCTTTTGACACAATTAATATACCATTACTACTGGCAAAATTATAATTTTACGGTTTCGAAGCAGATGCTATCGCCTGGTTCTCGGACTACTTAAATAACTGGTCTCAAATAGTCGAGTTATAAAAGGATAACGGGACGCTAATACGTTCCAACCCATGTAGGGTAAATAGAGGGATTCCCCAAGAATCCGTGATTTTCCCCCGCCTCTTTGCACTGTACTGTGCTGATATCACCAGGTATATCCTGCATTGTAAATACCATATATAAGCCGATGATATCCAGCTGTATATAAACTATAAGCTGTGTAATATTAGAGAGGCTGTAGGCAAGCTGAACGATGACCTAGTGCGTATTTGTGAGTGGTCTAATACAAACTCCATTGTTGAGCACAACATCATCCTAACAAATCAAAATATATGATATTAGGTACAAAATACCAGGTCCAAAAAGTAGCTGTCACCCAGCCACTTATACGTATTAATAACGATGTAATTGAAAGAGTAACAGAAGCACGCAACTTAGGGGTGCTGATGGACGAGGGACTCAGATTTGAAAAGCATGTCGTTACAGCTGTCAGTCGGTGCTTCTACAGTGTAAATCTATTGTATAAGATAAGAAATTTTATACCACAATCGTTACGACGAACTCTCTGTGAATCTCTGGTGCTCTCAAACTTAAACTACGCAGACGCGGTGATAGGTCCCTGTTTGCTTGCACGGTCTAAAAGCCTCATTCAAAAGGTACAGAATGCATGCAGTAGGTATTGCTGCGACATCCCTCCGCGTGCTCACGTGATGCCTTATATAAACAATCTACGGTGGCTTAAAATGGATGGTCGCAGACAATTACACTTTGCTACTCTTTTTTTTGGACTCATTAAATTTAAAACACCGGCCTACCTTTATGACAAATTACAGTAGGCATGCGACAAAAACCTGAAAATGACTACTAGGGGATCGGCTTATTTACTAATTACTCCACTCCATCGCACTTCCATGTTCAGAGGTAGCTTCAGATACCTGGCCAGTAAAATCTGGAACAACCTTCTACCGCCGGAGTTGCGTGCTCTGAAAACAATAAATTACTTTAAATTAAAATTTAAATCTCCTTTGCTACGAGAACAACTTTCCCCAATATAATTTTTAATTTTTTAGTTTTATATAATATTATTATTAGTATTATTCTATTATTATTATTTTTTTATCCTTTAATTAATTAAATTCCTAATATTATTATGACATAACCTAATTGTAATATATATTATAATTATTTAATGATGTACTTAATTTACTATATTACTTAACTATGACGTTACATACCGTCCGGGTACGAGCTGACGCATGGCGGTTTGCAGGGGCCAGGGAGCCTGTAGTCTTAAAGGTCAGGTACCTACTTCTCAATTGACATTTATGTACGACAGCTAACGATTAATGATATTACCTATGTATAACACACCTAAAATATGTACCTAATAACTACTATTATTTTATGTAGTCTAATTATGCACAAAATTGATAAAGATCACAACTAAATGTATAAAAAATACTTACTATTTCATCCTCTTACAGCGCTAGTATAATATTATATATGTATTATGTATTATACATTTTCTGTTTGTATTGTTTATCTCCTGATAGTTGCTATGAACAAGTGTGTCGTCTAGCCACGCGGGGTCTGCCCCATGTAACTAAACTATAGTTTTAAATGGGACTAGGGAGGTGTGTGAGGGGGAGTGCGAAGGGCGCGGGTGGCGCGATCGCTGCATTGTCCATTATAGCAATGACTCGCACTGTCGTCTACTGTATTTTGTAATCCATAATATATATTATTATTATCATTATCTCGTTAATCGTCTATGTATATATGTAACAGTTTTTTTGCTGTTGCTGAGTGTATTTAATCTGTCCATCAAACGACAACAATATGGAACCACATAATACCAGGCACTGTGGTGTTACGCCGCAGTGATACGCCTGAGCGGTCTCCTTTTTGACAGTTAGGCATTACACTACCTACCTTCCTATCCATAATAGTATCTCTTCCGTACCTACTCCTACTCATGGTACGTAATTTTTATGTTTTGAGTTGTTTTTCTGTCCTGTTTTTGTATGTAAGTCTTTGTTTTATTTGTGGTATAATGTATCATTGTGTCAAATAAATGTTTATTATTAAATTAATTACGTGAATTGGGGATTCTGGAAACAAACAATGAATTCAGTCAATCGCCCGTTAAGAGAATATGGCATGGACATTGGACACTCGCAAGTCTCAATACTTAACGAAACTATGCCTTACCTTGTAAGGCGAGTTGTCGCGGTGTGTAATTTTTATGTATGTATTGCGTAGCAACATGGGCACTAAATATATAAAGCACTAAACGTGGTAAAACACATATCTGTTAGAAATTTGTTAATTATTATTGTTAATTTTTATATTTTATACAGGTTATTATTCTAAAACATATTATTAAATTAAATTTACAATTAATGTTATAAGTTTCATGTTAATCACGTCATGTTTATCTGTCAAACTGTCGAATGAAATGTCAAGTTTAGTTAATAGTTTTGTTATACCATTGTCTTTTTATAAAATCTATTATAAAATCAATTCCTTATTTTAAAATTGATGTAAATTTATTATAAGAATTATAAGATAGTCTTTAAATAGATTTAGTGAGATTTATGTTATTAAGCTTTTATTCCTGTAAGGTATAAATTAGATGTCGGTCATATTGGCGGATTCATTATTGTTACAAGCACCGAAGTGACAAGTCTAATTATAAATTATCATTAAAGTATTGAATACTTTGATTTGGGTTTTACTCTTTCAAATCAGAAGTGGTGGATAAAGAGTGCCTACGGCCTACATTTGGTAATGTATAGAAAAACGCGCGAAAATCGGTAAGTGATAATTACTGTTTTATACGGTCGAAATTAAAACTGAATTGCGATTATTATAGCTTGTACAGTGCATAAACGATTTCACCTATTATTATTACACTGTAATAATCCTTACGCAAAGTATAAATAACATAAAATAAAATTCTACAATACCCTACAATTGAGTATTAGTAGGCAGAAGTTAGTAAAACAAAGGTTATTTTTTGAGAAACTGTTCTATTATATAATTTTTGAATATTATGTGTATTTGGTTTGCTTATATTGAAATTTAATAAGTATTAACGGATGTTCGTTAAATTTAGAATATTTTAAAATCATTAACAAAGTGAATATTTTCAGATGTTTTTGCGATTGTTTCTAGTTGTCTCGGGTCGCTTTTAACTGTTATTTATCTCATTTCGCCGGTTTAACTCAACCATTAGTATATTACAAAAACTCATGGTTCTTTTGTTGGTACAGATTAATGTGTTGTTTTTTTTTATTTATTTAAATACCCACAATCATTTGGTTAATCTGTGATATTATTATCGGTAAAGCTATTCATTCGTACAGTCTATACATTACTTGAGGGTTAAATATGGCAGACCGTGAAGGTACTCCGAGGGGCCCTCTACACCTTATTCTACGAAACGTCCTGCTACTAAAAGTAATGGAACTAAATCGACTCGAAAAAGCCGTAAGCGACATCGTAGCCCAACTAGTGGCAGTTCCTCTTCACGTTCGCGTTATAGTAGTTCAGGACGTCGTGATCACCATCGCCGGTATGTAAGACGTCGCTTAATTCGCGGACGTACACGACGAGCTCATCGTAGATAACGAGTTAGTAGGTCTTCGTCAACACACCATAGTTCACGATCAGACTCGCATGGAACATCTTTGTATCGTTCTTGTTCGCGGTATACGGATCGTAGGTCACGCGTATATTCACTAACGCCTCTACGTCGACAAAAGTCTCATTCGGTTCAACGAAGGCAGAATCGCGATAGATCACGTGGTAGGTCAGATTCTCCCAAATGGAAATCCTGCTAATGAAAGATTAGTATTAAATTCACTGTCTAGTCATTTGCCAGATAATTCGAAAAACATTCTTGATCAATTGATCACTGCATTAAGGGGTGGAAGTAATCTTCGTAACAATAATCCTAGCCATGTGCAGGGTTCGCAAAATATAATTACCGAATTTGACCCCGCTTCGAAAGGTCAAATCATAAATGGATCACTAAAATTAATGAGTCTGCTGAAATTTATGGATGGTCGGAGCAGTAGACTATCTTTTACGCTTTAACAAAACTGTCCGGGTTAGCGGAAAAGTGGTATGATGGACTCGCTAGCGTTAAATTCACTTGGGAGGAATGGCAACAAAAATTACTAAAAACATTTCAGAGTGATCAGAATTATGCTCACCTTTTAGTTGAAATGCTTAACCGAAGAAGTCGACGTAACGAAACATTAGTAGAATATTTTTATGATAAGATTATGTTAGTTAATCGATGTCAATTAAAAGGTCGGCAAGCTCTAGACTGTTTAAGCCACGGGGTTTACGACAGTAATATTAGGATGAATATAGAGGGAGCACAATACAGTGATGCTGACCAAGTTCTTAATTATTTTCAAAATATTTCACATATTAAGGGGGATACATCTATATTCAAAAAGAACGATTTGAGGGATCGTAGTAATTTTGATAATTCGCGCAAGTTTACCGAGCTTCAAGATAATAAATCTAAATATTCTTATGAAACTTCGAGTAATAGGAAACTATCACACGCGATGATTTACTATAATTGTAGGGAAACAGGTCATACTGTAGCGAATTGTACTAAAGAGATACTTAAATGTAATAAATGTAAGCGTTACGGGCATTTAGAGTCAAATTGTAGAGTTTGTTTAGCTTATAAATCCAATACCAATAATAATGACAAATCAAAGGTTGCGGACAGCAAACTTAATTCAAAACATGTCATGTTTATTGATGAAAATCTAGACAAGACTCTACAGTAAGTCACAATTATTCAATGGAAGTATCTAGTAATTCTGATTTTACTGGATTCGCTAGCATTACACCTGATCTTGGGTTAAATCAAGGAGCTGAATATTTAATATTGCCTGGAATATATTCTATTACTAAAGGTTTAGGTCACATCGTATTACCTCTCAATTCTAAAGAGATACATATTGCCAAGAACAAAATTTTAGTTAGGGGTATAGGTTTACCTAGTGAAATATTTCCTGAAGATGTTAAAAATAGCTACATCGTAAATGCATCTATCTAACACCATTACGCAAATTTTTTATAATGATTTAAACGTTGACCAAACCCTGTTACCAGAGGCCGTGAATAAATTACTCGAAATATTGAATGAGTACAGAGACTGTTTCGCGTTCTCGACTGGTGAATTAGGGAAAACGTTAGTAGCTGAAATTTTAGAGACGATAAACTTGCATGACAATCCCCCTGTAACGTACCGTCCGTACATGCTAGCATTGGCAGAGCGCGGAAAAGTTTCTCAAATTATAACCGACTTCTAGCTAGTGACATCATTCGGGAATCTAACTCGGAGTATGCGAGCCCAATAATATTAGTGCCAAAGAAAAACGGTGAACTGAGTCTTTGTGTCGATTATCGGGTTCTTAATCGAAAAACTATTAAGGACAGATATCCAATGCCATTAATTGACGACCAAATAGATAATCTTCAGGGACAGAAATATTTTAGTACACTAGATCTGACTCAGGGTTATCATCAGATACCTATGTCTGAGGATTCCAAACATTATACAGCGTTCGTTACACCAGAAGGACACTACGAATATAATCGTATGCCGTTTGGTCTGACGAACGCTCCAGCGGTATTTCAAAGAATGGTGCATAAGCTACTATTCAAACATAAGATACCGGCTGATCTCGCGTACATGGATGACATAGTGATATGCTCCAGTTCAATAGATGAAGGAATCTGCAAATTGGAACAGGTCTTTGATATACTGCGAGAAGCTTTGACGATTGTCCCTCAATTTAATGAAATGTAATTTTTCAGAGAAAACATAGAATATTTAGGGTTTGTTATCAAATAATGGAGTCAGACCAGGTTCACGGAAAACAGATGCAGTTTTAGCTTTTCCTTCCCCTAAAAACCCGCACGAGATACGGCAGTTTATAGGATTAGCTAGTTTCTTTCTGAAATTTATTTGTAATTTTGCAACGGTAGCTTGGCCCTTAACGATGTTAACTAGAGCCAATGTTCCTTGGAAGTGGGGTGAAGAACAAATCAATGCATTTGCAAAAATTAAAGAATCTCTAATTACAAGACCGGTTCTGAGCATGTACAATCCTAGTTACCACACTGAACTTCACACTGATGCCAGTCAACATGGTATCGGTAGAATTTTGTTACAAAGGGAAGATGAGAAATCAACTCTTAGAGCAGTTGCTTACTACAGCCGCCAGACCTCTCCTGAAGAACAGCATCTCCATTCGTACGAGTTGGAGACGCTGGCGGTCGTAATGTCCTTAAATCGTTTCCGTTTACTTAATTGGTATACAGTTCAAGGTGGTGACTGATTCATATGCTCTGAGAACAACGTTAACGAAACGCGATCTAATACCGCGCATAGCTCGATGGTGGCTTCTAGTGCAAGATTACAATTTCTCTGTAGAGTATATACCTGGCAGTCAATCCCAACACGCAGATGCATTGAGTCGCAACTCTTTACCCTAAGTTGAGGAAGACTACCCTGAAGTTAATATATTTAGAATAAATTTAGATACCCAGACGTTACTTTCAATACAATTAGCTGATCCAAAATTAAAACTTATTAAATGTATCCTTGATAAAAATTGTCCAGAAGCGAAGGACGATATGAATAATTATAGTTTAAAAGACGGTAAAATATACAGAAAAGTAGGAGATTGGGTAATGTTTTTAAAGAATGTACATAATGTCGGCAATAGTAATAAACTTATCCCTCCATACAGCGGACCTTATAAGGTATCTGCTGTACTAGGTAATGATCGTTACGAAGTCTGAAGTATAGACGGTTTTTAGAGCAGGAAATATAAAAATGTATACTCGGCGGATAAAATGAAGCCGTGGATAGGGTTGGGACCCATCGGGAGCTCTGATGATGATAATGATGATTTAAACGACGAATCAAGTGCTGAACGACGTTTTACGATTTATTTAATACATACTTTTACGTTAATATTTCTGTGAATTATTCTACATTGCATTTTTATCTTTAATTATTTATATAACAATATCAAATCATTACATATATTAAACATCAATTAATGAATTACCAATAATATTTTTATTGTTTGTATTTGCTGATTATATTTTATAAACTGGTTTTAATGACGTACTACTATAACTAGTATTAAGCGAACCGAGGCTTCAATCGCACGTAATTGCGAGAGGTTATACTTGATACAATCGCAGCTTCGCAGTTTAAACACCCTGTGCGTGTATAATACTTACATCAGCTGCAAGGCCGATACACCCTGTGCGTGTACGCGGTAGTGTGGCTCACGACTTCGATACACCCTGTGCGTGTATAATACATCAGCTGCAAGGCCGATACACCCTGAGCGTGTACGCGGTAGTGTGGCTCACGACTTTAGCTGCAAGGCCGAAACATCCTGTGCGTGTACTCGGTAGTGTGGCTCACGACTTTGATACACCCTGTGCGTGTATAATACTTGCATCAGCTGCAAGGCCGATACACCCTATGCGTGTACGCGGTAGTGTTGCTCACGACTTCGATACACCCTGTGCGTGTACGCGGTAGTGTTGCTCACGACTTCGATACACCCTGTGCGTGTATAATATTTACATCAGCTGCAAGGCCGATACACCCTGTGCGTGTACTCGGTAGTGTGGCTCACGACTTTGATACACCCTGTGCGTGTATAATACTTACATCAGCTGCAAGGCCGATACACCCTGTGCGTGTACGCGGTAGTGTTGCTCACGACTTTGATACACCCTGTGCGTGTATAATATTTACATCAGCTGCAAGGCCGATACATCCTGTGCGTGTATAATACTTACATCAGCTGCAAGGCCGGTACACGGTACGGTGAAGTGAAGAAGTATTAATAGTGTATTGCCAAGTGAATACTTTTATGAAAAGCTAATTGAATGGGGAAATTCAATAATTACAAAAGGATGGCCGAAAATTGTAAAATAAAAACAATGTGGAAGATTATGCATTAATCTTAATCAGGCAAATTATTTAATTTATTAAATTCTTAGCATTGTTAGTGTTATTTTTTTTAAAAAAAAGCTGTAGCTATTAACAAATTTGATCGCCTGAGGACAGGCTTAAAATTCAGGATGGCCGACTGTTAGAAATTTGTTAATTATTATTGTTAATTTTTATATTTTATACAGGTTATTATTCTAAAACATATTATTAAATTAAATTTACAATTAATGTTATAAGTTTCATGTTAATCACGTCATGTTTATCTGTCAAACTGTCAAATGAAATGTCAAGTTTAGTTAATAGTTTTGTTATACCATTGTATTTTTATAAAATCTATTATAAAATCAATTCCTTATTTTAAAATTGTTGTAAATTTATTATAAGAATTATAAGATAGTCTTTAAATAGATTTAGTGAGATTTATGTTATTAAGCTTTTATTCCTGTAAGGTATAAATTAGATGTCGGCTATATTGGCGGATTCATTATTGTTACAAGCACCGAAGTGACAAGTCTAATTATAAATTATCATTAAAGTATTGAATACTTTGATTTGGGTTTTACTCTTTCATATCCATGCAAAGTATTATCTATTCTATCACTAACCGTTTGGATGGTAAGCCGAGGACGGACAGACATGACGAAACTATAAGGGTACCGAGACGTGAACTACGGAACCCTAAAAACCGGCCTCAGTTTTTGTTTGACAAAGCTCTGTCTTAATTTTTTTATTTGTGCTGATGTTTGTTCCTCGTCTTTTACACCCTAATGGAGGATTTACATGGGTCATCTTTTTTGTTGGAAAAATTGCCTAGTAATCAAGCCGAATGGCCATTTAAACGGTCGATTTTCGCCGTGCAGCGGAAATCGCGTGACTTTAATCACCCGTGTAAGTCCTGCATAAGCCTCCTTAGATGTATCCGCACTCACTAGATGAACTTTTCCTTGAACTGGACTATTCGTGCCAAAGCATGGAACTCACACAACAACAAAAAAAAATATCTCCGATATAACAATTACATCTCTTTCAAGAGAATGTAGACTATATATTTGGGAAGGTGAAAATTTTAAAAGAATTTTAATAAGATTTCACTTCAGACATTCATCCATACTTTGTAATACCTAAAAGTTTAGATATGCTTTGTTCTATAGTCCTCAATATAATGTCAAGGGTCAATGCTGATATGCGAACGGAACCGCGAGAATTGTGTGTGTGTGCTATATAAATATCGATTATATTATTTTAACTCGGGGACAACTGGTGTAATCGTAACAGAAATTCAAATAAAATATCCCCAATAGCTTCTCTCCCAGGTCTTGCCTTATTTAAAACCCTCACAGGTAAACGTACATTATTGGAAATCCTTTGATGTAAGATTTCTCTCTAGTTTGTGGTTTCGTTTCACCAACTGAAGTGGTTTTAGAAAATTAGTCAAGTATTTTAAACCGACGGTCGGCACGTTGATTTTAGTTACGTGAATAATAATGTTGGTATAACAGACCACTGCCCAGACATAACGCCAATTATAAGCGCTACAAATAAAAAATATATATTTTCTGATGTAAGTATCATATTCTCTCAATAACCAACTATAGATTTTTTTAATAGGTTTATCCCCGCATTTTACTATGGGATCAACATTCCTACTTGAAAAAAAAAAATCTGCTGTTTCCTACAAAAGGGCTACAGCATAAATAGCATTTTGTAGGAAACAGGTGATTGTTTTTAAGGAGGTTGATCCTATAGTAAAAGTTGCTTATATTCAAGAGTATATTTGCTCCTGAAT
The DNA here is from genome assembly GCA_963565745.1 of Phengaris arion. Classification (NCBI taxonomy): domain Eukaryota; kingdom Metazoa; phylum Arthropoda; class Insecta; order Lepidoptera; family Lycaenidae; genus Phengaris; species Phengaris arion. The sequence continues at coordinate 15,570,684 of OY751449.1, read as the reverse complement.
GTTTGGACACCGAATGAAAAAATACCAAGTATGAAGGGGATTGAAATTCAACAATAAATTATGGAGCCAAACTGACATTGTTTAAAACTGAAGCATTTAGTTAAAACAATATCTTCTGAATTTTTTGCACACACATTTTTAGGGTTCCTTAATACACAAGGAAATCTTATAGTTTTGCTCTGTCCGTCCGTCTGTCTGTCTGTCCGCTCTTCTAGTTTCTGTATGAATATAAATAGATGAAATTATGTATAGTTATATAATATGCATAGATCTCGTTTTTGGCATCATAAAATAATAACTATTTTATATTTTAGGGGTGGCTGTCCATGTCATGTAAGGTCGGGATGAAAAATATTTTTTCATTCTACTGGCCATCTTGTCCGTTAAATAGGTCTTTAAAAATAAAGGTAAGGTTTACTGTATTTTTTTTTTACAAAGTCAATCATTTTCCAGTAATTGGCCTCCAAAGTGGCTTGTAACTTGGTCTACACCCTGTATAATAGATAGAAACTTGTAAAATTCCATGCTGATAGATCATGCTAAAAACTCTCTAGAAAAGTCATTTTGAGCGAAATCGGACACTAGCTTTTGAAGTAATTCAAAGAAAACCTATTGCGCGTTGATTGTTACGGGACAGTCCTTAGACATGTCCTGACATGCTCTTGGTTAGGTTATTAATCAAAATAATCAACCGTCAAAAAGGTATAATACAAAGATGTCAACGGGTATAAAAATAAAACCGTTTTTTGTCCCCAGGCCTGACAGACATACGCTAGCGACGGAGGGTTAAGCGGGTCCCTAATTAATTCGTTGTAAATATACACGACCTACCGGATTTAGAGGAATTGGATTTGTGTTTCGGAAGTACTAAAGTTGGACTTGTGTAATGAAGGTCACTAAAATGTATACGCGTTATTAGAAATGCGTATTTTGAAAAAATCAAACTTTTTCATTAGGGTCAGTTCACACCGCGACGATACACCACGCCATGCTGCGATGCTGTTTTAAGATAGCTATTCAAAATTGAACTTTATTCACTACAAAAAAGATGCACGTTTTATATGATATCAGTCATATAGTGCACATACCTACTGACGTTCGAACTTTTACAATTAAACGAGTATCGTCTTACGTACTGTATAAAGTTAAATTTTGAAAAGCTATATAAAAGTACAGCGCAACGTATCTACTTACATATAAAATGGATTGCAATTCCAATGTCGCGCTAAAACTCGAGAACGGCTGGAGCGATTTGGCTTATTTTGACCTTGAAATAATTGTGGAAGTCCAGGGAAGGTTTAAACGGTGAGCAAAATTAGAAAAATTGCGGGGAAAATAATAAAAATATTGATTGAATTTTCGCATACTAACTGTTCACATTTTCACTTGACTGTCAAATATATATAGCTGGTGCGTTCTACTTAAGGTGTAGGTTGAAGTTGTAGATTTTGGTGTAGGTTGTGGGTGTAGGCGTAGTTTTTTACCTTTCACAGTTTACAGTTAAGACAGAACAACGTACGTCGGGACAGCTAGTGATATCATGCATGTACTTGTAAAAAAAACTAACCGATTTTTGGGACTATAAGCGATCGTAAAGGCCTTTAAGTTAATTTTTAATATTTTATACAGTGAAGTACTTCTTGTGACAAAATGGAGTGCCCATTTGAAAAAGGTGACTAGCAGCAGATGGATAGAAACCGGTCCAGACAGGAATGGTTTGTGCTCACTAGGAGAAGCCTAGATTCAGTGGGCAATAGGCTAATAACAATTATTCTAAAGAACTTCTAAGATTCCCCAACAATATCATGGTATTGTAATATGGCGCTAGACGGCCTAATTGCGAGGAACTCGTAAAATTTGAATTATGGCCAACTTTTATTACATTTCAAAAAGTCAGTAGTAAAATTTTAGGTTTATATCCCCGCAATATGGTATTTTCTTTTATACGAACTATTTTATATACTTGGTGCTTAAAATATAAACATTTCGGGTTGGACAGTTTCGAAGTTGGTAAGTGAATTTTATGACGAAACGATTTTGAGTCTTAAGAGATTTAAAAAAAAAATCTATTATTTAAGTAATTATAACAATATTAATAATATCTATAGACGATTTCACACCACGTCAATCCGGTCCCGTGGTAAGTTCTTGAAGAACTTGTGTTACGGGTACCAGACAACGGATATATATTTAATACTTTTTATTCGATACACATATTTAAGAGCCCTATTACAAATCTGCACTCTGCGAGATTAGGTATTTGAAGCGTTCCCGACATTTCGCCTTTTTTTAGTAATTTTGCAGTTGTATTTATCGTTTTTTATTGAAACAGGTTAGTAAATTTATGCTTTAAAATTATAAAATCTTTATTCCTCATGAAGTAACAATTGTTCTGGTATACATTTTGCCTAATAATATTATCGTAGATAGGAGTAATTCACAGTTAACTTAAAGCTATTTTCGAAGTTTTTTTGGCTTAGAATAAGATTTTTTTTCTATATTAAATCAAAGATATTTCAAAATTCTAAGGCCACTACGAACTATACGACTATATAGGAGATAACATTCTCATTTTATTATTTCATTTGCTAAGAACAGTAGTTCAATCCAGGAGCACAAAAAAGTGCCTTCGCGCATTTTATGAAAATCTTTCTCTGCAATTTTGTGCTTATTTAAAAAGTTAAGCAAAATTTACAAAAAGCGAGGCCGCTACGAACTGGGCCAATAGCTATTCTGCACTATTCAATATGTCAAAATTATTAATGTATCTTTGTTTCTGAGATCAAGAGTCATAATTGGCCATTTTATGCAAAAATTACAATCGAAATATAATATGCCTCTTATGATTATTATTATATTATACACATATTTAATACACATCCATGACACTAGAACATAGAAAACTTTTTTGTTTCTTTGGCGGGATTCAAACCCGCGACCCCCGGCTTGACCACTGACACTCAACCACGGAGCCACAGCGGTAAAGCGGTAGCGGTCAAAATGTTTACGTCGTTACTGACTACAATGTCTGTTATCTACCTATTCAAAGAAACAATACTAACTGTTAAAATAAAAATTTATTATCTTGGTACCTATTTATTTATTGAAATATATATTTTATAAAATTGATTCTGTTAGAAAGTTTTATTTTTTATTTTTATCAAAGTTTTTTGCAGACAATAAAAACGATACAATCATTTCGAAAAAAAACTTGAGAGGTATCAAGGGACACCCGGATGGAACGAAGTTATAATATAACTTAATCACACTCAAATCACACACAATCACAATCAAACAAAGACACTTCAATTTTGTTTATCTGTATAGATATAATATATTATATTATACAAAACAAATAGTTGAACTAAGTATATATAGTGCGCGCGGAACTAGTTGGCCGCGCCTTAGGTAGGGTCAGGGGTGAGGGGGCGGGTTGCTTGCTGCTCACAGTGTTGCCGCCGCGAAGTCCGGCTCCGTACTGAGTAATAACATCAAGCGCTCTTTCGTCCCACCGCTCGCATACCTAAGGTCCGGCTAGCTAGTCACAATATGTAACAGTCATAACAGTCACAATGTGTAATTGCAAAATTCTACATTATTGTCAAGGTGATAAGGTCGTTTTTTGTATCATTCTTAATAGTCGTTATTACATTGTGATTTCGAGTGGCAAAAAGTGTCGTGCCAATTCAATCCGTCTAGCCCCAATACAATTCGCAACGCGCCATAAGGAACTTCGTTCCAAAAAAAAATGATGCCTGCTGAAATTCAACATAATCATAAAATCTTTTGCCACAATAGGTGCCACAAAATATAATATACATTTTGCTCAACATTTTTTTCATTTTCCATTGATAGAGAAAAGTTTTTTGTTATTAAATTTAGCTTTAAACAAGTGGGTAAACCAATCACAGTTGGACAATTTAATTTTGTTACAACAAAAGTAATATTTTCTGGTTTTGTTTTGTTTTCAACTAAACAACAAATGTTTAACACTGAAATTATCGGTATTCTGTGCCCACTGTAGTCAAATATATTATATTTTTTACACATTTCTTTACTCTGCTTGTCAAATTTAAGATTCAATTCTTTAAATACTTGATAAGACATCACATTTATGTCTGCGCCAGTGTCAATTAGGCAATCTACATTTTTGTTGTTTATATTAAGAGAACAGTACCAGGACTTGTCTGTTGTGCTTATCAAATTTGTACTAGCATTCTGTGATTTTATGTTTTTAATGTTAAACAATGCCCCTATAGTAAATCTCTCAGCCTCAGCACTTTTGGGGCTTGATTCATCATCGAGATTTATGCTACCTACCCCAGTAACAACAGTCCTGACACTGTTTTTCTTGAAACATAAATGAGTAAAATGTCCATATTTAAAACATGACCTGCATCTGTGTTTCCAAGCTGGACAGTTGCGGCGACCATGCGATGTGTTGCACTTTACACACGACGTTGTTCTTGATCCAGGCGTAGCTGACCTTGGATGACCTTGGCATGATGGAGATCTTGCGTTTTTTCTTTTCTGGTATGAGGGGGAACTGGCCCGACGACTTTTGTGTAGCTTGTATATTGTGGCTTCTCTTCCATCTGCTGCATTGATTGATTCTTCACTTTTCTGTGCCATCGTAAGTGTTCTACAGAGGAGTTTGGCTCTTTCTAGGGATAGGTCCTGTTCTTGTAGTAGCTTTTGACGAAATTGCGAGAAGTTTGTGGCCATATTAGCAATGAGAATGTCCTTTACAAGGGACTCACGTAGCGAACCAAACTCACAGGCATGACTTGCGTTTTCTAATTCCATTAGAAAGTTTTCCAAGGATTCGTTCACACGCTGTTTCAACGTAAAGAATTTGTGTCGTGCCACCGTCAAATTCTTTTTGGGTTCAAAATACTCGACGAATTTTGCCTTGACTTCTTGGAAAGTAGCAGTGCTTAGGTCCAAATTGAAGGAATTGTATATGTTTAAACCCTTTTCTCCCATGGAATGCAGCATGATTGCAATTTTTCTTTTGTCTTCCGTTTTCTCCATGCCCGACGCCAGTAGAAATATCTCGAATGACTGCGTCCATTTCTTGAATTTTTCAGCATTATTGTTGATAATTTCTGTAGAGATCTCAAGCTTCTGTACTCCGTTGCCTGCCATTGTTAAGTTCCCACACTCAGATTGTCTCGAAGCTTCCGGAGTTTTCGACGTACCCTCTTTTTTGTTCATAATTTTCGTTTTCTTTTAAATTCACACCTGACACCATGTGTTGGTCTATGACCTCTTGATTGTAAGTCCTTCGTGCGCTCGTGTGGTGACGATAATAATACAGCAGCAATTCTTATACTCTCCTTTATTGGTGCTTACCACGAATACGTATTACAATATGTAATGAGATATGCTTAGCACAATATATACGTCTACACTATGTATAGCCTTTTGGCCAACTAAATAAACTAACTCGATAGGTTTTACTTATGACATCTGTCAATGTCAATAATGACATTGACAGTTACATCTTACTGTTGATATATGTAACGCGGCAAACGTACGCGGCAAACGTACGCGGCAATAGTGAAAAAAATTCGGCAAAGATTGTCTCCCGTCGAAGGGACGTCTAAAGGAGATCGGCAAGCCGCCATACAATTACTGCTTGGTATTAAAATTCGTGGCTACTAAAAGTATTTACTGTAAGTTTAACTTTATGAACATAGGAACAAAAAGAGGAATAATATTATACATCAAACTCGGGGGATAAAATATAATTAATTAAATATAAACTAACCTATTGTTCAATAAATTGCCCTAGTGACGGTTTGCGGAAAAGCGACATCTCTTTGATGATGGTGATGTCAAATACGTCATGAAATTAAAACTAGTTTATTTGGTATAATGCTAACAGATAAATGATATATGTCGATTTCACGTTAAAATTAAATTAAAATGAAAGAGCTTTATTATCCCTTAACAGAGCAGTTTAAATTTATGTGTTAGTATTATTATTATTATTTTACTTAATTTACATTAGTACTGTTAAATCTAATTATTTATAACATTATTTCACTCTATATAAGGGGCCCGCCTCTGGCGGTAAAAGCCTCCTCCAGATGTTGCCAGCTATTTCTATCTCTAGATAGTCTCGTCCAAATTGCTCCAGCTGCTTCTGCAATGTCATCGCTCTATCTTTTGGCTGGTCTGCCTCTCCTTCTAGTTTTTTAAATAGGGCTCCAGTTAGTGACAGCTTGCGACCATCTTACATCTGTTGTTCTTTGAATATGACCGGCCCATTTCCATTTTAGTGTTAATATTTGTTTAACAGCATCTCTGACCTTTGTTTTTTTTCTGATGTATGTGCTCTTAATCTTGTCTTTTAATTTTATACCCATTTAGCTTCTTTCAATGCCTCTTTGACATGATTTTATTTTATTAAGATGTGACTTTTTGAGCGGCCAAGTTTGACTTCCATATGATAAGCAGGGTGTTAGGCATATGTTCATAGCTTTTGTTTTTAGTTTTATCGGTATTTTTCCTTTCCTCCTTCGATAGAGTTCCTTCATTGACCAATATTTGTTCCATGTAATCTTTAGTCTCAGCTCTGTTTCTTTTTCTGTGCAGGATTTAAAAGAAATAATATGACCAAGGTACACATAGTCCTCTACATATTCTACGCACCCAATCGATATTTGTTTTGTATATCTGTTCGTCATAATTTTTGTCTTGTCTCTGTTAACTAGTAGTCCAACAACTTCACTATGGTGACAGAGAGAGTTTAGCATGTATTGCAGTCGCTCCGGGTTTTCGGATAAGATCACAATATCATCTGCGAATCTCAGATGTGATAAGTATTTTCCATTTACATTTATACCAATGTATTCCCAGTCTAGATTTTGGAATATGGACTTCACGATTTCACGTTACGAAAACCAAAAACATAATCATTATTTTTCATAGTATAAATATAGTATAGAGAGATTTATTTCACACCCCAAATATTTTTTTTTTCATAAAACTAGTACTAAGCTGCTGAACTATAGAAAAAGAAAATAACTTTATGCTCCAATTAAAAATAAATTTATCTAATGGGCCATTAGATGGAGCTTTTACGCCTCAAATTGTCTCTGTAAGTATATATTTTTAGTCTATGGTATGAGTTAAAATTGTGCCATTTAAAATGTGTGTTCATTTTGACCCAGAAAAAAGGTAAAGTTTGACTATCTTGCCCCTAATAACCATACCTACTGTATACAACACGTAAAATTTTATATCTTCAATTACAAAATAATTTTCCTCTCATAATTGAAGAGAAGTGAAGTTGGTGTGATAAAAATTGTGCTAATTTATGAAGTTCTGAAGTTACTTAAAAAGCAGAAAGCAGAAAATATGAGCATCTAATTTGCAACTTTCGTATTGTAGGACGATAATTTTTGCAGAGTTGTAAAATTATTAATTATGGTAGTAAAATTATGATTTGAAAATTATATTGATGATACTTTGTAAGTTTGTATGTACTTATCTCCGAACGGACATCTATTAATTTAAACGAGTAAATTTTGTATATAATATATAATAGGGTTCTCGGAAACGGCTTCAAGTATTTCCATAAAATTTAGTATGCAGGAGAGAGTAGTATGAGTTTTAAGGGAGAAAAAGAGAGCTAGGTTCTATCCCTGGAAACTTTGCATTTTTAAATTTTAATGTTTTTCTTTCGTCGCGTGCAATAAGATATATTATTATATATATATTGGTGAGCGTTGGCCGGCAAATTGATGTCTTCGCTTTGAATCCTGGTTATAGATATTTTTATTTCTTTTTCTTATATCTATATATATAATTCTACTGTACGTGTGCGTGTATCTGAACTCCTCCTAAACGGCTGGACCGATTTGAATGAATTTTATTGTATGCGTTTGGGTGGCGCCCTGGATGGTTTAGATTCACAAAACAGCCCAGCAGGACAACTTCTGTCGGGTCCGCTCGTATTTTATTTTTTTTTATCTTTCTATTATAACTCTAAGTTAGCTAAGTATGGTATCCCAGGTACAACCGATTTAAATGTAATTGAGCTCACATTTAAGCTGGACTCACAGGCTCTCTTTAGTCCAGCAAAACGGATTATGTAGATTTTTGTCGTAGTACGAACTGGTGTAGCATGCGATACTTTGTAAGACCTTTTTTAAGTGTTCCGTCGTACTCAAGTGCGAAACTATAAGGGTTCCCATAAATCTGTCTATATAAATTGATGAAAATTGGTATAGTTATCTAATGTATGTAGATCTCGATTTTGACATCATAAAATAATAATAATTTTATATTTCAGGGGTCGCTCTCCATATAATATGTGAAGTGGGGATGAAAAATATTTTTCATTCTACCCCGCCGTGTGGGGTATCGTTGAATAGGTATTTTATAGAAAAGGCAAGGTTTGATACATGACTTCTTTACAACCTTTTTTGAGTAATCAGCCTCCAAAGTGGTTTATAAGTTGGTCCCCCCTCTGCCATTTCTAAACTACGAGACTTAGAAACTTGCAAATTTCCATGCTAATAGATCGTGCTGAATACTCTTTAGTATTTTATTTTTGTTTTGAATTTAGTTATTTTGAACAAAATCGGACAGTAACTTTTAAAGTAATTTGAAAAAAACCGCAGAGAGCTACGGAACACTTCTTAGTCATGTCCTGACATGCTCTTGATTAACAAAACTGGACTGGACAAAATATAAGTAATATTTAAATATTATATTTTGTCTTTTGTTTCAAACTGATATTGAACTAAACTTTGAACCCGAGCAAGAAACGTATATCATAGTCACATGATAAACGGGACTTTTAACAGACTTAGTTTTAGAACTACAAGGAGGTTTGGATGATAGCCAAATTAAACTTAGGTTAGTTAAGTGCAGAATTTCAAGAAAATACTGAAATATTAACCTTTTAGACAGTTAGGGCAGAGGCTTCAACATGCAAGCGAATTGAAATTCGCGCTGAAATTGAAATAAATTTTTTAAATGAAAATTACAAAATTATATTTCCAAATGAAACTTAACAAGCTTTTCTCGGAAAGTCAACAGAAAAAGCTACCATCGGTTCAACCCTAACCCGTAAAAAAGAAACTTACATAGCCTAATAACACACAGGACTTCTTGCACTATTTCCACTGTAATAAGTATTTTACATTAATTTTAATATATTACACGACTGGTTTCGACATAGTCATCATCAGGTGATGATCATCATGACTTTGTCGAAATCGGTCGTGTAAGATATTAAAATTAATGTAAAATACTTATTAAAGTGGAAATAGTGCAAGAAGTCCTGTGTGTTATTACAGTGAAACATGAATTTCCACCAAGAACCTACAGTACAATCAACAACATATTACAAAGCCTAGTTTAGAGCCTAGATCACACCAAACGTGGCACGACGTGACGACTAAATCGAATTAGCGCATCGCTTCGCGTCATGTCTTGGTGTAAACTGGCCCTAGAGGCAAGCGCCAAGCTCCTTAGATAGCTGCTTTGCCAGATGAGTAACAAATGCGTTGCTGGTCCATATCTATACCATAGGGATTCTAACAACTACAATGTTTACTTCGCGTCAGTTTTCGACGAGGCCAAGATATCACTTCAGTTTCCCAGTTTACGTACCGTTAATTCATCATAATAATAAACACAAAATCCGTGTCTTTCATCAAAGACATAGACTACTTTTTGTAGCAGTAAATGTACGGTTCCCGTAGGATTTTCTTTTGTGCATACGTAGTCGCGGCCAATATCTAGTATCACATATTTTAATACCTGAAGCAAACATTGTAAGTACAGTTTTACGAGAATTTTGTGTATGGATGAGTGTGAAATTTGGCACAGTTAAAGATTATGTAAGAGAAGGACTGGCAACAGCTAATATTTTTTTTTTAATTATGTTTAGATCAACAACACACACTACCTCAGCTTATTTACACACACTACCGTGCATTTGATAGATACAATTTTGTTACACTTTTTTTTTTTAATATATGGCGTCGGCTTATTTTAAAACCATTTGCCAGTGTCAAATAAAAAAGGCGGGAAATAGAACTTTCGTTTCAAATTTCAACACTGTATTCATATATCGTCAAGTCTATAGTCTAGTCAAAGTCAAAATAAATAGTCAGTACAGTTAATGAGTCATGTCAGTCGATTCAGTAAAGTGGTAGACGCTTTATTGAAAGTTCCTAGGGAGTTTTGGCGGGAAACACACAGATAGCACGTTTTTAGAAGTTGTACCACTTGCCCACACTTGTGCACGTTAACGAATATTTAATGGTTAATATTCTACCAATATGACACATTAAGAACCGAGATAACACAAATTTATGAAATATTACAAGTTCACAACGTCACCCGTTGAACTCCCCGGCAAAATTTCTGTTACACGTTTATCAATTAGACACGACATTTGCTTTTTTTCCATTCTTTCTATCTGAGAGGCAAAAGAATCCTTATAAAGATTAAACTTAAAAAAAATATGAATTACTATGAGCGATTTTCGACCACAGGGCGACCTCTAGTTTAGATATAATTCGACTAGCATTATTTGCCCGCGGCTTCGCCCGCGTGAAATTAGGTTTTAAAGTTTTATTCCCTATTTTACCTATCTAGGGGCTGAATTTTAAAAAACGCTGAAATACATAACTCATTATTTTTTCCGTACTCAATTCATACGATTCAATTCTCATTTTTTGCTCAATTCACTCAATTCACTCAATTTCATGCAAATATCTCCAAGATATAAAAAGTTTCATACAAACTAAAATCTCCTATTTACCCCCTTGGATGTTGAATTTTGAAAAATCCTTCCTTAGCCTACGTCATATGAGAAACACGTGTACAAAATTTCAAATTTCTAGCCTTAAGGGTTTGCCCTATGCGTTGATACATCAGTCAATCAGCTTTGCCTTTTATGTAATTCGATAATTTGGACCATTACTTCACGTCGCCGCCAGTGCGGTCGGTAGTAATTATTGGCGGTCAGTATAATTGCACTGGCTTAGGTATTTCATTAATTCAATCAATATCAATTAAATCATTAATAACGTCATCGCTCAATTGAATTATGATTTCATTATTTTAATTGCATTGACATGGATTATTCAATATTATAGGTACTCTTATGTACGTGATCAAGTGGTTAACATCATCGATGCAACCTTGAATAGCTTCCACATAGATTTAAGTGACGGTGGCTGGTTTCATAGAAACCAACCAGCTATGCAGTTATTTTATAACACGCAAGTGTGTGCGCGATACACAAGAGCGCTCGCTCTCTTCCTTTACTCGTAACCCAGCGAGAGATCAGGCGCAGGACCGACATTTATCGATCCATATGTCAGATGGGCATGTCGAAAGTTGGTCATCTGTTTTGTCAGAAAATCAGGTAATCAGCCTGCATTGCTATAACCAGACTCGAAAACTACATTTTTGTTGTTTCAACGCGGAGATCGAACACACGACTTCCGGAATCTAGAGCCAAGCTCTACATCACTGGACCACGGAGTCGTTAATGTTTTTACTACAACATTAACGGCCGAATTCTCAAAACGTCAATCAAATTTTAACCGCCCAAATATTGAGTAGCTCCCAAACACAAAATGTGTCATACAAATTTTGATTTTATGGTTTTTACTGAGTAGCCGTTAATATTTGAGTGAAGATTAGGTATTAGGGTTCCAAGTCTCTCTCATCAACCACTGAGCCACAGAGGTCCTCAGATTACATTACTATATTAAACTCAACTCTAAAATGTCAGTGCAGAATATAGATAAAGGTAATAAAAAATATATACAATTTATTCTAAAACTGTTTCTATTTAAACGGCACCAATAAGTGTTAGCTACGAACCCTCACTAAAAATAGATCAGTTTTTGACCCCACTAAATGTTTTTAATATTCGTCTGTCAAACCCCGTTTAGCCCCTTTGTGTAACAGACTGTTAAGGCCCGTGTGTAACAAAAAATACACGATTAAATCTTTTCACGAAGTATCCGCAATTTTGGGTGCTCATTTTTTTACACGGCCTCTGTGGCTTAGTGGTGTAGATAGTATATGTAGGTAGTGAATGTAGGATAGGTTTAGGTGTAGTTAGTGTGTGTAGGTTGTAGGTGTAGGTGTAGTTGTTGGTGTGGAATCTGTAGGTAGTTATTTATTTATTCCAGTCTTAGTTTAGACTGAACAACGTCTGTTGGGCGCAGCTAGTTTATGTAGTAATAACATTTGCCCGCGGCTTCGCCCGCATGAAATTGGGTTTTAAACGATACCTTAAAAATATTTTAAAACTTTCATCCCCTATTTTACTCTCTCTGGGGTTGAATATTAAAAAACGCTAAAAAATGTAACTCATTATTTTTTCCGTACTCAATTCATACGAAATATCATGCAAATATGTCCAAGATATAAAAAGTTTCTTACAAACTTTTATCCCCTATTTTACCCCCATTTTTAGTTTAAAATTCTTTTTTAGTGGAGGCATCCACTCATATGAGTGCAAAATTTCCTAGCCTTAAGGGTTTGGCCTGTGCGGTGATACATCAGTCCATTAGCTTTGCCTTTTATATATATAGATAAATTATTTTAGGTTTACAGACGTTTCACTTTCACTCCAGATATCTGTTGGTCATGTTGTTAATAATAGCTGGAGTAGGAATTCTTCAAAATAGTACATAGAGATATGGCTGAAACTACTTTCTTGTAACAAACAATATAGCTCAAAGATTTCTCATAACATATTAACAGTTTGTCACAAATGTATCGAGATTGTAATGCGGATAGCACATTGGCGCAACACTCAGCTGCGTTGTGTAGCGTAGCGATACATGATGCTTCACAAAAACGGTTCTGCCACTGAATTTTTTACTTTAAACGAGACAATCTTGTATATATATAATAAACCGATTATATATATAATCGGTTTATCGACATCGGCTGCAAGTAGTAAGTACCAAGAAATTAAGTATTTAAGGAGTTTTGGGGGAGAAAAATCGATCAAGATAGTTCTCATCCTCCTGGAAACTGCGCATTTTGAAGCTATAAATGTTTTTCCTTTCGTCGTGCAACAATGATACTAACTCGTATATCAAGAAATTATGACTCAATTATGTCAGTCCGATTGGCAGTTTGGTAATGCGTTTGGATACAATTTTCGCTTTGCTCGGAAATTCGGAATGTGGTGGGTTCGAATCTCGGTCAGATAAATATTTTGTGATTCATTATATTTTCTCAAATTTACCTACCAGAGCTCCGAGCAAATCTCCGTTACCCAGGTACTGTAGGTAATCATAGTAATTCATGTCGCATTACATTGGGACATTCTTGGTTGTTTCCTGCATTCCGTTTTTCTCGTATTAACTTTTCGAATCAAAAATCACAGTTGATTGTTGCATTTTCACAGAGGTTCGATGCATCCGCTTATAAATGCACCAAATCGTAGCTTACGTTTTTCAGTTATTCTTATAAAGCCAAGATTGGGTTTTAACAATAAAATTTTGAAATGTTTATATTATAAAAAACGCAGTGCGGCACATTGCATTGTCGCAGTGTGTAACAGTCTTAAGGCCATTAGTAACCTCCGACATATAAGTACTGTGTAACGGTGCGTAGAATTGAATTGATAAAGTTTAAATATATCTCTCGCTGAGCGCCAATGCAATAAATTAGAGGAGGAAAATGTCTTAGATGATAGAAATCGTTCGTGACTTCGTTTGCGTAAAATAAAATCACCTAACCAGGAGTATGAGTAACTATAGTATCTAAGGATGGTTCCGTAACTATCAACACGTAATAAATTTCCTTTAAATTGCATCAAACGTTATTGTCCGATTTCGCTATAAATATTTTTCCAAAAAAGTTTTTAACTCGAGATATTTTTAGCATGGAAAGTTGCAAGACTCGTAGATCGACGCCGATTACCCGAAAATGTTAAATATATTATTAATGTAGGAAAAGTTGCCTTCATTTAAAACTACTTATTTGACGATACCCCACGTTGGAGTAGAATGAAAAAATATTTTTCATCCCCCCTTCACAACGGACGGACGGACAGACAGACAAATAGCAAAAAGTTGGAAAAATGTTTTTCTTTCCGAAAGAATCTTTCCCTTTGCTTTCTGCAATTTGTATATTTGAATCGAATGAATATTGTGTTGTGTAATGTTTGTTACGTCAGATATTACACATTGTATCATGCGGTTACTGTGTGGATCGTTTTAGGTTTCCGTAATACACAAGGAACCCTTATAGTCTCACTCTGTCCGTCCGTCTGGTTGTCTGTCTGTCTGTCCGTTCTTCAAGCTTCTGTAATTATGAATTCAAATGGATGAAATTTGGTACAGTTATAGATTTTGTATAGATCTCGGGTTTGGCATTATAAAATAAGAATAATTTTATAGTTCAGGGCGGCTCTCCATACATGTGAAGTGGGGATGAAAAATAATTTTTCATTCTACCCCATCGTGTGGGATGTATGCTGAGTTGCGCTTGGTTAGGTTATTTACTTTTTAAAAATACTTTTTCTACCGTGAAAAGTAATCAGAAAATAATATACAAATATAATAAAAGATGAAAGATTTGACTTTTTGTTTGTTTGATTTGAACACCGAAACTATTAAGCAGATTTTATGAAATTCGGCACACGTGAAACTTCCACGGGGAAGGACAAAGGCCACTTTTGTCGCTACTAAATGTACGATGCCAGCCAGGGCTTTTGGGTGCACGAAGACGTGGAGTTAGTAGAAAATAAAGGCACAACACAGCAACAAGAATGCGAATAGTAGAATTGCAACAGTTTCATTTATCAGCCATCAAACAAACGGTTCTATTGATGCATCTAGAAATCTCCATGAAGCTGAAACTGCACCTGATGTACGCCCGGATTTAAAATATAAATGGTCCGCATTTTGACTCTAGTGAAATGGCTGTATTGAATAAGTTGTGAATTTTAGCAAGCTACGAGAATTTGGTAATATAAAACCATTAAAATTAAATATCACAGCAATAAGGTTTCTATAATTGTTAAAATAAGAATCGAAAGTTTTGGTATTAGTAAGATAGCTATTGTAAAGGTAACTATAATAAGTTATAGTTTGTTTATTAATAAGAATCTCTCAAAATATTGTATAAAGGAAAAAAATATTTACGGGCATCAAAGACGGGGAAGATACTATAATATTTTATGTTAAGATAAAATATTGCTGCCCCGCCCGCTTGAATATAGTATCCCACGGAAACACTGTTATTTTTCGGGATAAAGACTACTTGTCTTTATATAAATCCCGAACTTAAACTACTAAGAAATCAAATTTCATCAAAATTGGTTTATTAGTTTCATCATCATCGCATCACAGTATGCACACCTCCGTGGTCCAGTAGCTTAGAGCTTGGCTCTCGAATCCGGAGGTCGTGGGCTTGATCCCGGCGTTCAAAAAAATTGTTTTCAAGCTGATTAGGACAATGCAGGCTGATCACCTGATTGTCTGACAAGCGATCCGTCCCACTGGATTGGAAGAGTAAAGGAAGACAGAGTGCTCGTGTGTACGGCAAACACACTTGGGCACTATGAAATAATTACTTCGTAGCCGGATCTATTTCAACGAAACCAGCCCCCACTACCGAAATCGGTTTGGGAGCTATTACGAGTTAAGGGTCTTTAGGTTTTAGGTGTCATTAATTTCAGCTACTAGTAATACCGAAATGGAGTGCTGCACCGCGTAGTTCCACTGCTGCGTAGTGCGCTATATCTCATACAATTTCATACAAAGAATATTTTGCCACGTCGCGTCGCGTAGTGCGTTATATATCATACAATTTCATACAAAGAATATTTTGCCATGTCGCGTCGCGTAGTGCGTTATATCTCATACAATTTCATGCAAAGAATATTTAGCCATGTTGCGTCGCGTAGTGCGTTATATCTCATACAATTTCATACAAAGAATATTTAGCCATGTCGCGTCGCGTAGTGCGTTATATCTCATACAATTTCACACAAAGAATATTTGGCCATGTCGCGTCGCGTAGTGCGTTATATCTCATACATTTTCACACAAACAATATTTGGCATTGTCGCGTCGCGTAGTGCGTTATATCTCGTACAATTTCATGAAAATAATATTTAGCCATGTTGCGTCGCGTACTGCGTTATATCTCATACAATTTCATACAAAGAATATTTAGCCATGTCGCGTCGCGTAGTGCGTTATATCTCATACAATTTCACACAAAGAATATTTGGCCATGTCGCGTCGCGTAGTGCGTTATATCTCATACAATTTCACACAAAGAATATTTGGCCATGTCGCGTCACATAGTGCGTTATATCTCATACAATTTCACACAAACAATATTTGGCCATGTCGCGTCGCGTAGTGCGTTATATCTCATACATTTTCAAACAAACAATATTTGGCATTGTCGCGTCGCGTAGTGCGTTATTTTTCATAGAATTTCATACAAAGAATATTTAGCCATGTCGCGTCGCGTAGTGCGTTATATCTGATACAATTTCACACAAAGAAAATTTGGCCATGTTGCGTCGCGTAGTGCGTTATATCTCATACAATTTCATACAAAGAATATTTGGCCACGTCGCGTCGCGAAGTGCGTAATATCTCATACAATTTCATACAAAAAATATTAGGCCATGTCGCGTCGCGTAGTACATTATATCCCATACAATTTCATACAAAGAAAACTTAGCCATGTCGCGTCGCGTAGTGCGTTATATCTCATACAATTCGCTTCGCGTAGTTCTGCTGCCGCGTAGTTACGCATAGCGCGGTCCCACCTTTAAGATCCTAGGCGCATTTCTTATGCTTCAACTAATCTGCTGCGAGTGGTTATGACGGGAAGTACTCCCCACGTTGTTCCGTGTCAAGAGCCAAGACTCTCAGAGTGGCAAGTGTCACCGCTATCCTAGTAATTTTGTGAAAGGAGTTTTTTGTAAAGAAATAAAAAAGATTTTTTTTAAATACTTAGTTGTGTTTTTCGTTTAGTCCAAAATTTATAATATATATTTGTCAAGCAAATGTCCTGTATAAGCTTACAGGACATTTGCTTGACAATAAGTATGCGTAATGATTACTATGCTTAAAGTGATTATGTAAAATTTGTTTTTATGACAAAACAGTGATGCCAAATAAATAATATGCGTAACTATAATTAGGCCAAGTTAAATTATGGCATCTGATTTAATGCGAAAAAATTGGGACCCTACAAGAAATCCTTACTTATTATTATTAACACGCAGTTTGTGTATATGGATGTTTGTTACTCTTTCACGCAATAACTACTGAACGATTTTGATGAAATTCAGTATGAGAGTATTTTAGGCTTTGGATGAATTACACATAGGCTACTTTTAATCGCATCAAAAAAAAACCCAACATGTGACAAAATTGTATCAAACGCATGGTAGTGTGAGTTATTAATGAGAGGTAGTGTGTGTAACGTACTCTTTATTAACTTATTTTTAAGCATTATTATAAAAGTAATATTAATGCAATTCACTCGTCCTCATAATAAATGAATTCATTCATTCATTGAACACTTTATTGCGCACCAAAAAAGTACAATCAAATATAGTCGCTAAAAGCGATTCAAGCTATTTCTACACCTTATTAAATTTGGATACAGATTTGTACGTAATTATTTCATTACAATGATAGGTGACTCAAAATAAACATTCAAGGAAATGATAATGATAATAATAAATATATATAATTAATTAACGAATAAATATATGATATACCTTTACCTAGTTACTAACTTAACTGTGAACATTTTTCTTCGTTCACATAATTTTCGTAAAAAGGCTTACAAACATTTTACTCCACGTACCTATTAACATGTTTAAATGGTGATAATCACTTTAGTTTATAACAATATGCTTCTATGCCTCATGCTCATGGTATATCGCCGGTTATATATTATTTACCTTATATCGCAATTAGTGGCATCGCATTATGCTCAATGTATTACCAACATTATGGTTAAATGTTTATGAGCTTAGTTAATGTAATTTGGTTGATATTACGAGACACTGCCGCTTTTGAGCGTACAGTAATATAATTGCCTATTGATGCGTGTGTAATCTGTATACTCTTTTCAGACCCATCTTAATCCTTTCGTAAAGATTAAGACAATAGTGCACATTCATATTACCAATTTAAATGTGACTTATTATCGTACAATAAGGAAATACAATGACACATATTCATCCGGCCGTGTTTGATCGTTTTGTTAAAAGAATATTAAATTAGTTTTGAACAGAGTTTATTACAGTGTGTGTCGTGTTAAACACCCACAAATGTTGTTTAGATAAAAATAAATCCTTCAATCATGTAAATATTATTGTTAGGTACTAGATATTGCCTGCGACTTCGTGCGCGCAAAAGTTAATCTCGCGGAGACCGTATATTTTTTCCGCGAGAAATAGTAGCGTTTATCCTTCCCCGTGGTCTACTCTATATCTGTGCCAAATTTCATCAAAATCGGTCCAGTAGTTTCGGAGCCTATTCAATGCAAACAAACTTTTCCTCTTTATAATATTATAGCATAGATAAAATGAGACCATATTAAAGTAAAGTAAAAGTAAAAAGTTTTTTATTAACCTTAAAGTCTTTTACAAATTTAAAAAAATACACTGTAAAACCCCTACACTAAGAGTCTCTTGTGCTGTAGGGGTTGCCTGCTCTTCATTGTACATTTACTAGCAGGTTACAGTATGAAGACATCGACAGTGATTGTAATAAAGTTAAGATAATTGTTAAATGTTATATCTTTTTGTTTTATTTTATTTTATTTTATAATGGTAAAGCTTTTGTGTGTTTGGTATGTGTGTGTATGAACATGGGAGTGAGTAAGTGTGTGTGTATTGTGTGTGTGATTGATTGCTCTGTATGATTAAATATTATGTGTGCGGTGTGTTTAATTTTAACAATTTATTTTACTATTTCTATTAAATTTTCAGTTTCGTTGTATTTAAGTCTGCTAAGCCAGCTGTTAACTGCAACCTTAGCGTCTCTGGTGGTCAACTGTTAAAATTCTCAATCTCTTTGTTGACGTGATTATACAATAGTGGCCCCAGGAAGTATTGTTGGCGCTGCGCCGTTGCACTACTGGTCGGTACTATGAACACTTTATCTTATCTTCTTTTATTTATATAGTTTTAAGTTAATTCTTGATTACTGGTGTGGCTGTGCTGTGTGAGTAGAGTCTTTCTAATAAATAGTTGTCTGACCGTCAAAACTTTAGTATGCTTGTAGAATTCATGTGTGGGAAAGTGGTAGGGCTTAGATGTTGCTACTTTAAGCACTGCTCTTTGGGCTCTTTCTAGCAGATTCATTTGTGTTTTACAGGCTCCTCCCCAAACTAATATGCAATAAGAGAGTACTGATTCACATAAGGCACGGTAAATTTCTAACATAAGCTTATTATCAGCGATATTGCGCAATTGCTTAAAAACATAAATAAGTTTACGTACTCTTTTGGTAAGTATTGCAATATGATCTTTCCAGAACAAGTTTTTATCGACAATAATACCTAGATATTTTAGATTCGATACTTCTTGCAGTTTGGGACAGTCATAACAATAGGTATCATTACAGTTTTTACGTATAGCAAGATCAACAGGTGCTATTCGTCTGCGACTGATCGTAAATTTAATAAATTTAGTCTTATTGACATTCACCGTGACTAAATTTTTAGATAACCATTTAGTAACCATATTCAAACCTAGTTGTGCATGAGTCCGAGCCTCCTCCCAGGTTTTTACCAGTGAAAACTAAGGCAGTATCATCTGCATAGGAGAATACTCTTCCGTTAATAAGTGATGTGTTACAGAGTTCATTTACGTACACTAGGAAGAGGCTCGGACCTAAAACACTTCCCTGAGGGACACTATAAGTTATAGTTTCCTCTTCACTTACTATATTACCAACTTTAGTTCGTTGAGTTCTATCACTTAAGTATCTTTTGAATAATTGGAGTGCTGAATCCCGTATACGCATATCTTCAAGTTTTTTAATAAGTATAGGAACAGAGACTGTGTCAAAGGCTTTTGCAAGATCCAAAAAGACTCCAATAACTTTATTCTTAGTATCTATCTCACTTGCTATTAATTTTGTGAGTTCAGAAACAGCATCCTCAGTAGAGCAACCTGATCTGAACCCATATTGATGTGGCGATAGTAAATTGTATTTTTCTAAGATTTTAGCCGATTATTCATAATTTTTTCAAGAATTTTAGAGATAGACGATAAAACTGATATTGGTTTATAATTTTCGACACAGTCTCTGTTGCCACCCTTATGTATAGGAGTAATAATACATATTTTAAAAGCCTTAGGAAATATGCTTGTAGACAGACATAAGTTGCAAATGTCTGTTATTATTGGTACCAAAGTAGAAGTTGATTTTTTTAGAATTTTTGAAGAAATGCCATCAATTCCGACTGCATAGTTTGTTTTTAGTCCTATAATAAGGTAATTAATTTCTGCATTATCGGTTTCTAGTACCCCCATTGAATTAGGTTGTGAAACTGTGTGTTTTATTTTAATACCTGGGTCACTACAAACGTTTGTGTTCTTTCTTATGTTAATACCTATTTTTTTATCTACGTTACCAAAATAATGATTTATGTAATTAGCAGATTCGGCGGGCTTTTCTCTTAGTTGAAGCAGGTGGTCATTGTTAGATGTTTGGGAATTCGTGTATGTAAATTTTTTAATTATTTCCTAAGTTTTTTTCATGTTGTCTTTATTTGTTTCTAATTCTAACCTGTGATACTCATCTTTAAGTCTTTTTACCAGGTTAGTATAATAGTTTCTGTATCTTTTGTAAGACGATTTAAGAATTTCATTGTTTGAAGATGCACCTCCGTCTAAAAGAATCTCCAGATTCTTTAAGATACCATATCATAGCTATCTCAAGATACCAGTGGTTATCCATGGCTTGATGGCACTCTTTTTGTGGAACAGTTTAAATGTGTGCGAGTTTAGCTTTATTATTTCTGGGAGTTTTTGGACCAGTACATTCGTTGCTAAATTGGGGTCTTGAGTATGCAGTATATAATAAAAATGGGATTGTTTGATTTGAAGTGCTATTTGTTTCTAGTTTACTTTGGTGCCAACTCTCTGCGATGCAAAGAATTTTTTTAACTTATATTTGATATTTATAAGAACAGGACGGTGATCTGTAATGTAAGTATTTAAGACATGTGTTGGGACATAGTTACATAGGTACTTACTTATTTCATAGAATGCTGACTTGGTAATCTTTGTAAGGCGACGTGGTGTCGGACCACGGCTCGCCAGTTGCGTGGTTACAGGGCAGTAGGGAACACACTTACTCATGCATTGTTCTTTGATATTTTGATATTATCATTATATGGTCTAGGCAGCTATTGCTGTAGGTTTAAGTAGAAATATTGTGGCTCGGCAAAATACCATGGCTAGCCAATAACTCTAGATATTGGACAGAATTTTTATCCGTTACATGTGAAACGATATTAATATTTATGTCACCAGCTATATTGATGAAAGTAGGTCACATATTCAATTGATCTTTGCCTCGAGACGACACACACTGTATACAAGAGAATAACGCGGCAGCAGAAAACGCGTTAGCTTAATGAGGGACCGAAAAAATTAATGAAAAATTATTCCCTGCTCTATGTAAACGAGTTACATCTCACATCAATATAACCTTTCCAAGAGCATGTCGGGAGATATTATCTAAGGTGGGTTCTGTAACTATCAACGCGCAATAGGTTTTTTTTTAATTACTTCATAAGTTACTGTCCGATTTCACTTAAGAATAATTTTACTATAACATGGAAACGATGGAACGCCGGGGGGGCAACATATCATATACCACTTTGGAGAACGATTATTTGAAATGGGTGACTTAAAAAAAAACTAAAAAAAGGCATGTTTTAAACCTTGCTTATATTTAAAATATCTATTCGACGATACTCCACACCATGCGGTAGAACGAAAAAATGTTTTTCATTCCCACTTAACATGTATGGCGAGCCACCCATGAAATTTAAAATTAATATTATCTTATGATGCCAAAACCGAGATCAATACACTGTCTTTAACTATACCAAATTTCATCTAATTATATTCATAATTACAGAAGCTGGAAGCGCGGACAGACAGACAGACAGACGGACAACCGGACAGACAGAAACCCGAAAAAACGTGCATCCGCGCGGTAACGCGTTATTTTATTTCAGTAGAAACCCCGTGTGATTTCGTGCATTTTTTGTCTAAGGTATAATAAAAAATCTGTTCTGATTAACTACGTACCCCGCTTTGCTTGGGGAGGGGACCTGGAACACATCCTGCTCCTCCTAAATTCTGGTTAATTTCGTTGCGGCTCCCAAGACAGACTTAACATGTCTCTCAGGCAAACATGAGATTACATCAAAGGGTTTTTGTGGTTGGTCGCCACTGTAAATACCTTGTTACCCACTGCAATATGTGTGGTTGGCTAATTGCCGTTACAAAAATATTGCTATGATAAATTATTTCGAACTAGATATTACCCGCGACTTTGCCCACGCAAAAGTTATTCGCACGGAAACCGTGGTTTATTCTATACATATTATCCTAAATTTTATCAAAATCGGTCCTTTAGTTTCGGAGTTTATTCAGTCCTGCCTTGTGGTAAGTATCCGAGGAACTTGTATTATAGGTACCAGAAAACGGAAAGTATGTTTAATACTTTTATACTATATATATATTTAAGATTTTTATTATATTCTACACATATTTAATACACATCTATGACCCAGGAAGACGGAAAAACTTTTTGTTCCTTCGGAGGGATTCGAACCCGCGACCCCGGATTTAGCACCAACGCGCTAACTCTACTAATATTACTACTATACTACTACTCGAAGTATTAGTAGTAATACTACTAATACTTCGAGGTCTAGTGGTTAGAGCTTGGCTCTTGACTTGGAGGTCGTGGGTTCGTTTCCCGCATTGGAATAACAAAAAAGTTGTTTCCAAGTTTGGTTAGGACAATACAGGCTGGTCACCTGATTGTCTGAATAGAAAGATGATCCATGCGTCGGATGGGCATGTAAAAAGTCGGATCTGCGCCTCTTCCGCTCCGATCTCTTGCCAGTCGTGTCGGTTATTTGTCCCACTGGGTTATGAGTGTAAAGGAATAGAGAGTGCTCTTGTGTACTGCGCACACACTTGGGCACTATAAAATTACTCCTGAGTAACTGGCCTTGTTTCAATGAAACCGGCCACCGTCACCGAAATTATTCTTATTATTAATCTACTTCGTAGCACCGCTACGACAAATTTTGCCTGCGGCAGAGTTACGTAGCATGCTACGAGAAGATATTGAAATTCAATAGTTGATGTATTATAGTACGATTCACTTAATGTGGCCATTTTAGACTTATAACTATGATAATAATATTCATTAAAATTTTATAATATGATTTTTTCTTACATTTCAACATTTTAAATTAATAGAAAATCACTTATGTATTTATCTAACAGCTGTTCAGTGTTAATCGGTTGAACAGTTTCTGTCATATTGTGCCCTTTTTCTATGATATATTTATCCTATCTTCTGGAGACAACACAATATCAAAATGTCTCAGTAAATAATATATTATGCCAGATCACTTTATTGCTTATATCAAGCTTCGATGCCGTTCAATTTTAGAATTGGGTTAAGTTCTGTGATCCAATTTATATGATAATCACATATGCCTTGATTTAATTATAAAAAATGATGACAATAACGCGCTAAGTCCTGCAACTGCATACCTCTTGTAAATACCTTTTCTCTTGTACCTTTTCCTATCTATAAAATCATCATCACCATCCTGTCGCCGTCCCCTGCTGAACTATAAAACTATAGAAAAGTAAATGATAATAATGATAAAGGTTTGCAAAAATTTAAGATTTAACAAGCTAAAAGAAAGAAAGTAGGTCTAGAAATTTCAATGGAATAATATTAAAATTCTACTACATTATCTATAAGTCGCAATTTCATTAGCGTTTTGTGTGAGCGAGACAGCTGCATATTTACAAGCGCTTGACATAGACATATGTTAACAATATTCTAATATTGGTCTGGAAATATGTCACATTTCCCGTCGTTTAGTACCGAAGTCACGTAGTTAATAATACAATAATAAACCGCCCATCAACATTGACCAAGGTTTATTAATTGCTGTCAAAACATCATTTTTATAGTCATCATAATCAGCCACTAACTGCTGCAGCTTGATCCTTGCTGTAAGACGGGTCCTGGACGCTCGCACACACGCTCTTACAATTGCACACAAGCATGCATGCAAGCTCGAATGGATGCACTTATTCTCGCACGCTCGTACCAGAATGCTCGTTGCACACGTGTATACTCGGACGCATGCATTCTTTCACAAACGCTCGCACGTACGCTCGCACGCACGCTCGCAAACACGCATGCTGATACACTCGGATTCATGCATTCATACATGCACGCATACTCGCATGCATACTGAGAAGGTCTGGGTGTCTAACAAAGCATAAATAACTATCCCGAAATGTCGCATAAAAATATTGTCGATATATTATATGATACCGGCCAAACGCCATTTTAGGCTAGGCTAAAGGCCGGCCAAGGCTACACTAATTCACCGGTACAGACTAGGCCAAAGTACTGGACCATCCTAAGGGCGATAGGGGAAAGTAATCTTTGCTTTTGTTTGGTCTAGTCTTTACTTACAGTAAATAATAAAATATTAGATGTTATAAAATTAACATGCATTTATTAATTAGATTAAAATCAATTTCACTTTTTTTGCATGGCGTACTCTGATGGCATTTGGAATTGCAGAGCATAATTTTCGTCTTGCATTTGCACCTGTTTACCTTACGTAGCTGCGTTTAAAATCAAGAAACTGGGCAATAGAGGATGACAAGGGAAGCGCGGGGCGTGAAAAATACAACAGAGGGATTCCCCACATGCACAGATCTCGACACGCACTCGGTTAAACATTTCTGACTAGGCAAAATCAACATAGATTAGGCAAAATAAATAAAAACAAGACTTAACCGGCTCCTCCTAGTTTAAACTAGTTTTCCTGTCGCCCTTAGGACGGACCAGTTTTGTCTAGTCTGTACCTGTTTATCTGATCGCATATAGAATGAACTAGTTTAGCCTTAGCGAACTAGTTTGACCTTAAACCCGGATTGGCTGGTAACATGTACAAACATTGTAGTTTTAGAAAACCACAATATTGGTTCACTGACCACTGTAACCAGCGGTTTCCGGAATGCACCGATATTGTTGATACACTGTAGCGGGGAAAATACAGGAAATCTCGGTTTTGGTTGTTATCGTTTTCACTATGTACAATGTAAAATATTTTCGGCTCACCATCAACGATATAATTTTTTTTAATTGTTGGTTGCAGTATTTTTGAGATGAATTATATAAATATTTGAATGCTTTTTAACTAACATGAGCATTGAGAGCATAATTGTTATTAGAGTCGCACACAGATCCGGTGTACCACTTTTCGACTTTATTTC
This sequence comes from Phengaris arion, assembly GCA_963565745.1. Taxonomy (NCBI): domain Eukaryota; kingdom Metazoa; phylum Arthropoda; class Insecta; order Lepidoptera; family Lycaenidae; genus Phengaris; species Phengaris arion. The sequence goes on along the minus strand of OY751449.1, from coordinate 15,545,114 downwards.
TTGGCATTTTTTTTTTTAAATATATGGATGCTTCACACCCCGTCAAACTTTTTCAGTGCTAAGTATCCGAAGTTCTCCTGTTACGGGCGACTAGACATTGGGAAATATATTTAATGCTTTTATACTATACGATATGTATTAGGGGGTCCCTTAAATTTCTAGTTCGATATTTTTTACGCATCTTAAAATATTCGTATTGACCTAATATAGCCTAGAAAAAAATATTAGCCCAATTGATAAACGATAGCCCGTGACAACTTGCGGTTTTAATTTTCCCATACAAGTTACAAGGGGTCAACCTAATGACCTTTTCTTTGTTTTATCAAATGAATCAGGAAACGAGCAGACGGATCGCCTGATGGTAAGCGATTACCGCCGCCCATGGACACTCGCAACTCGTGTTGCGACTTGCGTTCCCAGTCCTTAAAATCCCCAACCCCCCCTTGAGCCTCCGGTAACCTCACTTACTCGGCGAAACACAATGCAAGCGTTATTTGACGCCAATTTTCTTTGAGGCCGTGGTATTTAACCGGTCGAGTCAGCCTATTTATGCCGAAGCGTGGCTCTCCCACAATAAACCTGCAACTAAATGTTTCATTTGTCGTTTTATACGTGGTTTTTTGAAATTTCTTGTGCGCATTCAATTATTGCGTACCTAAAGATGTCTGTAAAATTCAAGAGTGGTAACAAAGTACTGCCAGTTTATGAAACATAATAATAATAAGATTATATTATTCTTAGTAAGATTATAGAACACATTCTGACAATTGAATAAGATTACAAATGGGAAGAAAAATCTTTTAGAAATAAACAAAGAGAGCAAGGTCACCCAAACCATTGCTCAGGCGGTTTAGTAGTTTCGGAGCCTTATCAATGCAAACAAACAAACAATAAAATCTTTCCTTTTAGTTTTCAGCAGATCTAATGACGTAATATAATAAAATCTATATACACTTCTTACCACGTCGATCTGGTCACGTGATAAGCATCCGAAGAATTTGTGTTACACGGATGTAACAGGAAAGGAAAGGTAACCTACCAGAAATATTAAATACTTTTTATATTAAGTATACATATATTAAAGATTTTTATTATATTATACACATATTGAATACACATCCATGACCCAGGAACACAGAAAACTTTTTTGTCCCTGAACACAGAAAACTTGAGCGCCAACGCACTAACCACTGAGTCACAGAGTTTGTCAAAATACTTACACTCAGCGGAAACGCACGACCGAAATCTGCTATCGCTGTCGTGACAGTGACAACACGTTTTTATTTATTTGGTAACACCACAGACATGTAGTCGGTAGCGACATATTAAAAGTATGAAAATTATATAGCGGGAGTTCGCGACAGCTACAGTCGCTCGTTTGCACCGATCCTTAATGTCCTTTGTTTCCAGTTTTAATTCAGCACATCTAATGAAAGACTTAATGTAAGTGCTGTCATTTAGCTCCAAAGCTAAGTGGCAGCGTCTTTTAATTCACAGTGGGTTTCAATTTGTTTTTAAATGCTCACTAAAGTTTTTTTTTTATTATTTTAAATGGCGCAGGAAACGAGCAGACGGTACGGCTGATGGTAAGCGATTACCGCTGCCCATGGACAATTGCAACACACTTGTAACTCCTCTGGTGTTCGCACTTGCGTTCCTGGTCCTTAAAATCACCAATCACCCTTGGGCCTTTTTTTCCCTCGAATGTTATAGACAATGCTTCTGTAGGAATTGGTATTTTGAATTAAGTAATTATTTTTTTGTGATAAATCGAAACATAAGAGATAATATTATATAGGTAAGTTTTATAGCAAAACTATTATTTTATTTTTCGCAATAATTCAAAAGTTATATCAAAATACAAATCAATTTTTGAATCCAGTACCGAAGAAACGCCGACAGCTCTCGAACAATTCAGAGCGCGTGTGACGTCATAATGCTAGTTTCACTTTAGGGTACTGTCAACTGGCGATCGTAAGTATTGGCGTTCGAAATTCAAATTATTGTCGTTTTCTTTACTTTTCACTATATAGCTTTAACATTATGACGTCACAACTATAATGACCGATCGTGGCGCGTTCATAGTCACGTAATTTTGGAGTTTACTCCTTAAGAATCGATTTTCATATAAGGCCCCCGGTATGAAAAAAATATGAGCAGTAACATCTACTAAACGAATGACAGCGTTACGTTTTCGTGCGCAACCTATTCTGCGCACCTGTCACTTTTTTACACATGGCGCGAATTTTTGAACTCAAATCGATCGCTAAAGTTTTTGTTCTTTCTGAGGGACGTGTTTTACTTTTTAGAGTAAACTCCAGTCATGCGTCGGAGCTGACACACACTTTTTTTATTTAATTTTTGATTGTGTACAGTTTTAAAAAAAAGTTTTTCAAGTTTTTCGCATTAAATATCAATATTATTTGTAATAAAGTTTTAAAATACATACAATAATAATTACAAATACAAGACCTTGTATCTTAGATCCAGATTTTGCGAGTAAAGGCTATTTGTGAAAAATGGTACATTTTTGAACTTTTCATGTAATCGGGAAAAGTGAAAATTAATATTAAAATAACAATTAATTAAATTAGAAAAATGGTCATTAATATCGCGTATTTCCTACACGTGCTCTTATTAAAGTTTCTACCCGTCTAGACATACTGAGAATGATGTTATCGATGGTCTCCTGGGATAGTCTCAGCCATTCCTTAACTACGGCGATTCGCAGTTCACCCACGTTGGCAGGAGCTGGAATTCTGGACTTCACTTTTCTTTTCAGCAAGTCCCAAACGTGCTCTATTGGGTTCATATCCGGTAATCTCGCCGGCCACTCCATAACAGTGATATTCATATCATTAAGATAAGCTTGAGTTACCCGAGCGGTATGCGGCCGAGCATTATCCTGCATAAAAACAAAATCGTCACCGGAATATGGGGCAAACGGTACGACATTTTCTTCTAAAACTTCTCTGATATAGCGGTCTGCAGTCAGACTCCCTCTGTCAATCACTACCAAGTCTGTGCGAGCTCCCAAACAAATGCCCGCCCAAACCATTATTGATCCACCACCGCATGCAACTGTAGTTTCAAAATTTGTCTGAATGTATCGTTCTCCTTTGCGTCTGTATATTCTTTGCCTGCCGTCAATTTGATTTCAGAGAATTCTGTACTCATCACTAAACAATACCTTACTCCATTGGTCTGCGTTCCAAAGTCGATGTTCCTGAGCAAAAGTTGTTCCTGAACCTGTTTCTACGATGATTTACCTCGAGCCTTGGAGCCTTGGCGGGCACAAATGAACCCAAACCAGCTTCTTCGAACCTTCTTCGTACCGTACGCTTACTTACGGTTAAACCCCGCACTGCTTCTAACTCATGTCGGGCTTGGACGGCCGTAAAACGGGGGATCCTACGTACACGAAGCCGAATGAAACGATCATACCTACTCGAAGTGCGTCTTTTTCTGTTCTTCTCACATAAGTACCGGTCTCCCTGAACCGTTGGATACTGCGATGGATCGTTGAAACTGGTCGACGAAGATCTCTGGATATCACTCAGGTAGGTTTGACCATTTCTTCGCATTTCGAGTGCCCTAGCAATCTCCGTTGGGGCTAAGTCAGGCATAATTCAGTCCTCAACTCCAAAAAGATACGCGATGAAAAAAAAACTAACAAAAAACAGTATTTCAATGAAATTTTAAATCAAACTCAGAAGGAATAAATACTCGAAGTTCGCTCCAGATAAGGTGTATTTGAATAAAATAAAAACAATTGCATAAAATGTGATGTTCAGTAGTTTTCTTAATTTGAAAATATTTCTTTTTAAATTAAATGACGTATAAACCAGCCAGCAACCTTATATGATACTGATATCAAACCTTTATCTTATGTTCCGCTTAATATACCGGTGTATATATATATCTCGGCAACGTATAACTAGTATGCAGGGAGTTTTGGGGGAGAAAAATCGATCGAGCTAGGTTTTATTCCTTAAAAACTGCGCATTTTAAGAATATACTATTATGGTTTTCTCCTTCGTCTTGCAACAATATATCAATAATTTTGACTCTCTTACGTCAGTCCGATTGTTGGTATAATTACTCGTACGTATACGTATACGTACTCACGTATAATTTTTGCATTGTTTGTAAAATTCGGAAGAATGTGGTGGGTTGGAATCGCGGTAAGATAAATATTTTTGTGATTCTCATTATTATTATGATTTTATTTTATCGTTTTACTAAAACTTAGAGCAAAGCTTGGTCTTCCAGCTACTAATTATTATAAACAATTGCATGGGGGTGTGAGTGAGATACGTGTAACTTTACTTTTATTACTTTAATATAATAATAATATATAAAGACTTCCACATCACGTTAATATCGCCCTGTGGTAAGTTCTCGAAGAACTTGTGTTACGGGTACTAGACAACGGAAATATATTTATTACTATTATTCACATATTTAAGATTTTTATTATATTATATACATATTTAATACACATTCATGGCCCAAGAACATAGAAAACTTTTTTGATCCAATGGCGGGATTCGAACACGTGACCTGCGGCTTGAGCACCAACGCGCTGAACCACTGAGCCACAGAGGTCGTCGAATATTTCTTAGCATTATTAAAAATGTATCTACACACTTTGCTCCACATATACTGTAACTGTGCCAAATTGCACACTCCTACGTTCTCACAATTCTCGTAAATCTATGCTGAAAATTTTAGCTTTACGCATATTTTATTCTACTACTATTATAAATGTGAAAGTTTGTGAGGATGGATGGATGAATGTTCGTTTGTTGCTCTTTCACGCAAAAACTACTAAACGGATTTGGATGAAATTTGGTATGGTAGTAGTTTAAGGTCTGGATTAAAACGGGCTAACATTTTATCCCGAAAAAGTACACTACTCCCGTGGGATACTGTATTTACGCGAGCTGAGCCGCGAGCAACGGCTAGTATAATAATAAAATTATGTATACTAGTAGTTATATCTGTTACGTTAAAGCTTATGTCTCAAAATGTACAATTACTAGTTTTTTTTATTGAAAGAAATAACAAAATGTTTATAATTATTTTTATAGGAGTCTGTAGCAAAAGGCACACTTCTATTATTATTTGTTAATACAAAAAACATCATTGAATACAATTATCTTTGTGTAGGGCTCTTCAAACATCGCATTTATTTGATCTGTATTGTGAGGAATTGGAAAACAATGTCATAAATGTTCGCCTTGTTACATCTCGACAAACATTGTTACAACTTACAATAGCGATAATTATGAGATTACGTTCTTATACAAGGGTGCTTTTATTTTGGTTAAAGGCAATATACGCTTTTATTTTGGTTTTGTCATTTGTCGTACGAAAATGGTTGAAGTTGGCATAATTTGTGCTCGTAAAGTGAGTAAGATATATCCAGCCTATGGGAACCGTACATGCATGTAAGCAAGGTGTGGGCTGTCATATTTAGACATAAGTACCTGGGTAACGACATTCCGAATTTTCAAAAAAGCTAGAAGCACATACGCATACCAAACTGCCAGTCGGACTGACATATAAAGTCAAAATTATTATTCATACCATATTGTTTCACGATGAAAGAAAAAACATAATATAGCTTAAAAATGCGCAGATTCCCAAGGATAAGTAAAACCTAGCTAGATCGATTTTTCTGTCCCAAAACTGCCTGCATAATAAATTTCATGATAATACTTGCAGCCGTTTTCCAGAAACTGATTGTATATACAGGACTGTATCATATAAAGTATAAGGTTGTCATTTTTTTATTTTTAATTAGGCTCGGTGCAAACGTGTGATTGATTTTCACTAACGATAAATAACGGGCACTCCTGGAACATAAGTGGCGGTTAGCTCTCAAAATATATGATAATTGTTAATCAGTGGCCATTTCTGATCCTTATTCTTTGCTTCATTTTTTAGAGTGTAACCATTTCAAATCAACATTTAGGGCCGTTTCACACCCATTAACATCTCAAACATTATGGTGATTCTGTACAAAGTTTTTATTACTCACAAAACTTTGTAGAGGCAATAACGAAATGTTCCGCACAGTCCACAGTTCGCTGTAATTAGTTAAGGAAACCCAGCAACCCAGTTAGAAAATTGAATTAAAAAATAATAAAAATAATATTCTGTGCAACTAGCTTTTGCCCCCGGCTTCGCCCGCGTATAAACACTGTTCTTTTCCGGGATCAAAAGTAGCTTATGTGGTAATCCGGAACTCGCATTACTACAATACCCAATTACATCGAAATCCGTTCAGTTGTTTTTGCGTGAAAGAGTAATTAACATCCATCCATCCGTCCGTCCACCCATTATTCATGCACACAAACTTTCACATTTATAATGGTCGTAGGATAAGAATAAATTGTAATAATAAGGAGTATTATTTTAGGCGCTATTCGTATTCAAATTACAAAAGGTAAACCTAGGATCATTAAAAATTTAGAGATTTAGGGCTAGTTCACATCGCGACGATACGCGACGCCACGTGGCAATGCATTTTTAAGATAGTTATTGAAAATTTAACTTAATTCACTACACAAAATAACACATGTTTCATATGACATCAGTCATACACTGCACATGCGCTGTTTAGTGCAACCTGACATTCGAACTCTTACGATGAAACGTTTATCTTCTTGTGCAATAAATAAAGTTTAATTTTGAATTGCTATCTTAAAAAAGCAGAGGCATGTCGCGTATCGTTTCGTTACGGTGTAAATTGTCTCTAAGGCTTATAATACATGTTCGCGCCTTTAACGCGGCAACACTTCGCGTACCACCGCAGCGCTCGCGGGGCACGCGGGGAGCGCGGGACATGCGGGGACTGGACGGCGGTGACCAGCATGCGGTCAACCGCAGCCACTACACATACGGACTCCTCGGCAGCTGGACGATTACACTAGGCTTAATAAACGTATAATTACAGTCCGCTTTTCATTGAAGGATCCACAGGAGTTTACTTTGCCTCCTCAACATACATAAACAAGTACATAAATGGAAAAAAAACTCTTATTATTGAAATACTGTAGAATGTTACAGTGGGCACAATTTTCAATCGATGTGACTAGTTGACGATTTGTAAGTTTTTGTGTTTAATTATTTTCTTTATTTAGAAGCTACTGATAGAAACTCGCATATTGTATTCTACAATTTGTGAAACAAATATTAATTTTAGCAATACTTCATTTAGAAAGTAAGTGGATTGAAAAGTTTAACTTGAGTAACTTAAATTGCTTTAGAAATTTTGCAAATATTGTGTTAATAGAAATGAGATTGAGTTACTTTTACGTCTAAAAAAATAACGAATCCCACCAAAAATATTTTCATGTAAAGTGATGCCAAGATCGCACTGTCAAAAAGTTATCAGATCGCATGTAAAACCAAGCTTCTGACTGAAGCTTCTCAATATTACTCTTATTAATAGTAATAAGAGGAAGTAATAAGAGTAATATTGTCCCTACGAAGTTACTGTGCCGTGGGTTGGGACAATATACCTGCTGGTATCAAAAAACAATACAAAGATGTAATTGCCCCACCCCTAAGACATATCTTTAACCTAGCTGTCCCTTACAACAAGCATCTTCCCCAAAGTCTTCAAAATAGCAATTATACATCCCATATATAAGGCGGGCAATAGAGACCAAGTCACTAATTATAGACCAATTGCCGTTCTACAATCCCTGAATACTAGATTAACAGCTTGCCTGAAAAAAAAAACAACTTTTTATCAACCTCTTAGTACGGATTCCGCACAGGCAAATCAACAGGCGATGCAGTACACGAACTCACAGCCTACATCGTAACAAAATTAGACGAAGGTCAAAAAGTCCTAGGAATATACCTCGACCTAGCTAAAGCCTTTGGACGGTCTCTATTGCTATCCTTATAAAGAAGATGGACCGAATGGGCATAAGGGGAACTCAACTCAAACTGTTTGATGACTTCCTCTTTGATCGTACACAGAGAGTTAAGGTAGATGAGTATCTAAGTACCGAACTAAACACTACGTGATTGCTCCAACCCTCTTTCTCATCTACGTTAACGATTTGTGTATGCTCAACCTCCGAGATGGAAAAATTTCACTTTTGCAGACGATACGGCCCTCGTTTTCCATTCAGACTCAAGGAAAAATGTTTATAAAACTACCCAGAATGGTTTCGACTCGGTAGCTGAATGGTTACGCAACAATATCCTAACTCTTAACACTCACAGAACAAAATACATTCCATCCCCGATGATTAATATCCCACCTACGAAGGACCTCACACAGCATCACCGCACATACATGTCTCTACCCCTTATACCATACACATGTACCATATACATGTGAGCCCTTGGAGAGTACCATGATAACTAAATATTTAGGATTTGTTCTAGACCCTTCTCTCAGCTTTCGTCCACACATTGAGGCCCTTACTATGAATAAGGAAGTTGATACCCATATTGAAGAACCTAAAAGACGTGGCGAACGATGATCTGAGAAGAATGGTCTACTTCACCCTTTGTCAATCATTGCTCACATATTGCATTGCAATATGGAGAGGCACACACAAAGACACCATATTACAATTAGAGCAAGCGGGCAATTTTAAAAGTGTCCAACTCCCTTCCTTTCCGTTATCCAACTGTAGAGCTCTAAAGAGAAAGTAAAGTCTTAACTGTGTGTCAGTTATTTATGTTCCATGCAGTCCTAAAATACCACAGCCTCCTCATTTACACCCCACCTTCCCTCCAAAGAAAAAGACGCTATAATCCTGACACCTCCGGACACCGCTTCCGCACCCGCTTTGCCAAGCGTTTTTTTAATTAACAACAAAAGAATTAACATTTATTCCTTAACAAAATCAGCATGCAAAACTAGACTGACTGAATGGCTGTTAACATTAAACTACCAAAACAGAAAATTTCATCACAGTGCCTAACTAACACACACACTCTCACACACAAATGTTACATTTCCTAACTACTAACACGATTAGACATCACCCTAAAGAATACGCAATGACTTGTACAGTCTATTCTATTATAATTTGTAATGACTAGTTGTAATATTCCTAGTTCGGAGGTTCTGGTGTCCTGAAATACAAGTTATGCCTAGTTTTAGCACCGGTCTACCACAAGCACCTGTGTTACATATTATGTAAAATTGTGAAATATATTATACTGTTCGTGTGGTGAAAAAAATTAACGAATTTTATTTTTATTTAATTTTAATTTAAGCTTCCAAACACTGACATCTATCGGTAGCATCAAGCACTACTTGAATACACATCATTAATATTGTTTATTAGCTAAGTACCTATTTGCCTAGATGGTGCTTTTGACTAGATGTTAATTTTCTCTAGAAGCTAATTGGATTAAGTTGTTATTTAAAACCCTGTTTATATATCTATCACGTATATTATGAATAATGTTAGTTATGTCGGCGTTCATCGCTTGTATTGGAAACTAATTGACGTAAAGGAACGTTCGTACGTACACATACTCGTGTCATGAAAATTTCATTTGTCTGGTATAATCCAAATCCAATTGATGAGGGTTCAAAAAATCGACGAAACGCTTCGAGAAAAGGTGGTCTGGTAGTGCCCTTGCGCTTCGCTTGGCTACCGTGCTTACCGTGCCCCCAGAAAAATACGAGCTGTATTTTAGTAACGTTTTCCGTATTTCTATCTAGTCTAAGGTATTATCGAACAAGTTGACGCTCGACCAGGGATAAGATGAAAATCGTGTAAATACTTAGTCCAACCACGTCTGCAGTCCTTGCGGTCAATTCCTATGTGTTTTAAAATTTTGAGACATCCTAGTGCTAACGAAAATGTTTAGAAACTGGTCAAGAAGGAACTTTGTCGATATTTTACCTATAAAAAAAATTATCATAAATTTTGTGAATTCACTGGTAACACGAACTTTTTATATTTTAAAGTGCGCTCTTCTTGTTCCATATTTCAAAGTACAGAAAAATAAATAAGTAGATTAAAACCTTTTTTTTTATCAAAATTCAACTCTTCTTTTTGTTAGTCGATTGGAAAGTATTTTTTTCTACTAAGGATCAGCTCACATCGAGACGCGATGTGACCTTCGCGGCGCTGCATTTTTAGACAGTGATACAAAATTGAACTTTATTCATTACACAAAAAGATACACTTCGTTTCATATTACATCAGTCATACACTGGACATGCGCTGTGCAACGCGGTGCAACTTGACATTCGAAATCTTACGATGATACGAGTATTTTCTAGAGTAGTGAATAAAGTTCAATTTTGTATCGCTACCTTAAAAAGGCAGCATCGCGTCGCGTATCATCGCGGTGTGAACTGACCCTTAGCATCAGTTCACACCGGAACGAAACAATCGTCACGCGGCGCTGCATTTTTAAAAAAAGCTATTCAAAATTGAACTTTATTCACTACTCAAGAAGATACACGTTTCACGGCGCACCTTGAAATTTGAACGCAATTAAACGTGTATCTTCTTGTATCATAGTAAATAAAGTTCAATTTCGAATCGCTATCTTAAAAATGCAACGTTGCGTCTCTATGTTAATTGACGCTTATGCCAAATAATAATAATAAACGTACATTTTGTAAGGGGCCCATACATGGTCCGGTCTGCCTTCAGTTCGGCCTGAACGGATGCAAAATCGTGTCGTGTGTATGCTCGAATCCGTTCAGGCCGAACTGACGTCAGTTGGGTCGGATGCGATTTTTTCCGTGTATGGGCTCGAATCCGTTCAGGCGTCAGTTCTAACTGAAACGATCGGCCTCTCGTCTGTGGCTGCCAGTAAATCCACACTCATGTACAAATTGCAGACACGAAAGTTATTACTTTGAAACATTTTATTTTGTTTTTCAATTGTTTCACCACCAAAGCTTTAAAACAAATAAAATTAAACGGTATAGACAGTTGAACGTTTTAAAACGGACTCTTGTTTTTCGCTCAACTTTTTAATTGTTCCCACAATTTTCATTGTTGTTGCTTGTTAAATTCTGGGAATATTTTCAGCCGTTGAAAAGTTTTGTTATTATTAAGTTCGGTCATAATCATAATTAAAAACTAATTGAGAATTATTAAGACTTCGTTATTCTTCTTTAAAGAGAGATGTGAATTGTGTTTTTATTATCTTGCTATCTGTTTGCCGTGACTTCCCTCATTTTGGGTCGTAATCGTGCAGAGTTGCCAGATGTTACCATTAACTGTTGCCATACACCATACTGCCTATCGTCCAAATATATGACTATTGTAACGTGCGGTAGCAGAGGTGACTGTACAAATGACAGCTCGAGCACCAGCGAATGTCATCCATGTTGACGTAAGCCTAAGGTTGACACCAAAATAATTTCAATCGACGCGTCAGACAAATCTATCATAAATATTATGAAGTTGTTACGGGTAAGTGTAAATAAAAGAGTTATTACCGTGACAAATTTATGTAAAATGTGGGTCGTTGGCAGAAGGCCGTACGTATCTGGTTTAGCCTCTTGGTGTCTGTGGGGATCGGAGGGCTTTAACCACGTGGGAACTTAGCTGAGTCCAGGAGCCTAGCACGTGGTGAGGGCGAAATGGGGCTCCAATTTCTGGTAGCGTCGTCCCAGGGGGCGTTACAGACTGATTTCAAAACCAAGTAGCTCAGTCCGGAATATCTAGCGGCCTCAGAAATCCGGTTGTGGGAAAATAGCCAATAGTCCTTGCATAACGGTGCCTTTCACCCGGTGTATAGATCCCTGGAAAATCCATAAAAAACGTGTGGGTAGGAAGTCCCGTTACACAGCGCGATCTTAACCCCAAACGATCAAAATCACGGGCTGTGTGACCATCACAAAATAAAATGTAGGCAAAATAAAAGAGAAGATAAAGAACAATCAAAATATGGATACAAACATCCTAATATAATAATAATGCAAAGACGGAAAGATTGAGCACGTGGGTTGGCCAATCAAATTTTGATAACTAATTTTACAATGGTGCTAATTTACAGGAAAGAATAATGTGTTTTAACCTTTAATTAGGCGCGCGGGGTCGCCGCGACCCCAAGTAATCTTCAAGTTAGGTTATTTTTTTACCTATTAACGCTGTCAACCCGAATTTCTTGCTAGCTTCCTAACTCTCTAGTCCCCACTCGATTCAGTGTCGCTCGCGCTGCGGAGTTGATCACACGTGCTGCACGGAGGGGCTTGGGGTCGCGGCGACCCCGCGCGACTTATAAAGTAGTTCAAATTTAGGTAAGTAAATATTTTTATATTATGATTTTAAGCATTTTTTTCAGCTTATATTGTCAATTACAAAAATATATAACGTTAATCACCCTTCTTTACTCAATTAAAGAGTTATACGAAATTGTGTTTTTAATGTGTTTGCTTGGTAAACACACGCTATTACGTTTTGCTTTTTCTCTATGCCTATAAACTACGGCTACTTGCTTAGTTCATTAATTTTTTTTAACAGTTACCTATTTATGTTTCACAGAATTATTTAATTATGGCCCACAATAAGCAGAGTCTTCGATTCGATTCGTGGGCAAATGATGGGACTGGGATAGAATTTTTTTCACACACAATGTTAGCAAAACGTTTTTTATTTATTCTACGTTGCTTGCGTTTTGATGATGCTAGTTCTCGTCAATCCAGACTAATTGTAGATAGACTGGCCCCAATACGATGCCCCTATAAATGAAAATTTTAAAAAGCACTACACCGTGTCGGAATATGTCACTGTGGATGAACAACTGCCTGCGTTTAGAGGAAGATTTTCAGGATTGGTATATATGCCGAGTAAGCCGAATAAATATGGAATAAAGAATTATGCAATGGTTGATGCTAAGACTACCTATCTCTAGAAATTTGAAGTTTACGTACGGAAACAGCCAGACGGGCCCTACAAAATCCCAAATGACACAAAAAGTCTCGTCAAACGATTGACGGAAACAATCAAGAATACAGGACGTAATATTACTATGGATAATTATTTCATTAGTGTTGAGTTAGCTAAAGACCTTTTGAAAGACAAGTTGACAATAGTAGGTTCGTTGAGAAAAAATAAAAAAGAAATACCACAAGCATTTTTGCCTGACAGACGTCGTGAAGTACACTCAACATTATTTGGTTTTCATGAAGAACTGACTTTGTGCTACTATGTCTCAAAAAAATCTAAAGCTGTTGTATTATTGTCGTCTATGCATCATGATGACATCATAGACGAGGGAGAATTGAAGAAGCCGGAGATGATTTTATTTTATAATAAAACAAAGGGTGACGTAGACACTAATGACAAGCTGTGTTCCACATATAACGTTGCTCGGCGGACGAAGAAATGGCCTATGGTTATCTTTTTTCATTTATTCAATGTGTCTGCTATAAATGCATTCGTTATTTCAAAAACAATGAGGCTACCATAAACAGACGAATTTTTCTAAAATTATTAGCAACAAAATTAGTAAAAGCACATAGATTAGCGCGAGCAATAATTCCGTCCCTGCCTAGTGCTTTGAAAAAGCGATTGTCAGAACCTGAAGTTGCGACTCCTTCAACGTCTAACACTGGATTGCTTTCAATAAAAAGAGGAAGGTGCTACATCTGTCCACGAAAAGGCGACAAAAAAACGACCGCAAAGTGTAATAAGTGCAACAAATTTATCTGTGGCGATCATACAAAGAAAATTTGTGATAATTGTTGAATTATTATAGTACTTACGAAAAACATATTTCTATACTGTTTTAAACATCTTGTTAAGATTTTTTTTTTGTATTTTGCTAAAAGTTTAATAAGAAATAAGTAGAATAAAAGCAATTAAAGTTGATTACTAATTTAAATCTTTCTTATTTCATACCTATCAATTTGGGGTAACTGCAGACCCCGCGCGACTAACAATGTTAGTTTATTGGCGCGCCTAATTAAAGGTTAATTACAAGCGTGATTTTTCAAATATTCACAACACAGATATAAAAGAAAACTCACCGTGAACACGGGATTAAGATATAAAACGACTACATCTTGAGTCTATAGAAAATTTTATTCTAAAAGGAAATGTCATTCGAAGAAGTGCCATATATACCCTTCTTCGTCTTTTTTTTAAACTTTTGACAACTAAGAAACTAAAGCATAAAGAGAAAAAATCCAGAAATCAAAATAAAAAGATATTATATCTTTAATCAATATATTATGTTGTAACACTATTGAGTATATTTGAGGTTGTAAAATAGTTTATCAGAAGGAAGAGTTACTGAATAAAATGTAGAAATATTTCACTGAATTTATTATGTCCTTAATACATGTACAAAGCTTAAGTTACAGCTAAAGTACAAGAAACGATCTGGCTGGGCTGTGACGCGGAACGACTGATTTGAACTCTAGCGCATAGCGCGTCGAATGATAAAATTGCTTAGACTACAAAATGTGTTCCCTACATCACACCCTCCCTAAAATTTTGGTACTAAAAAATTTCTAACGAACAAAACTGAAACATTTAAACATTACAACATGAACTCTGCATACAAAGAAGTAGGTGTGATACAATCTAAACAATTTGCTGATTTGAATTATATAATATAAACAAAGTCGTCGCTCAACTGCGAACATGAAATTTGAGTCCAGCCAAAGACGATAATATTATTTATTAAGCTTCTTACACACTACACAGTACACTTAATAATTATAATATTTAAAATACAAACATTATGTCTTAATATCTAATACAAATGTTCCTTAAGTTTCCAGTACAAACGGAAAATAAACATTTTTAAACACAAAAATATTATAAGTTTTCGCCATTATATGACATGGGGTTGAATGAATTTACCATGCACAATCAAGTCGTTGACTATGTGAAAACCACCTTTGTTGGATTAGTTGTTTGTTCACGCGGCTTTGTCTGTACTTGAATACTATTTTCATCACATGAAGTGTGATGGACTGAATAAGGTAATAATGTAAGTCTTAAAAATTTCTGGTAAAAAGCAAAACAACACTTGCACACACAACACAACACAATAACACATAAACACTAAAAGCACAAAAACTGTGACGATATTTTTGCGTAGTCGGTGTATTCAGCGTCAACCTATCGAAATTAACATGTTTTTGCTTAACTAACACATCTTTTGTTATACATGTTGATTCTTTTTCGTTGCTTGACAATTCTTGATTTAAAATGTAAGCTGGTTTAAGCCTATCGATCGATATATACGCTTGCCTCTTAGGAAATTGAATTTTGAAAATTTTTGATTTCCTTTCTAATACGCGAAATGGTCCATCGTACGGAGGTTTCAGCGGTTATTTAACTGTATCATCTCGTACAAATACATATTCACATGAATCTAAATCTCTCGGTAAATAAAATATTTTATTATTATCATTACTTTTCGAAACAGGTCTATTATTTTCTATCGCCTTATGAATATCGTCAAGTAACGAACTCGAATCATACTGTATGTTCCTCGTCATATTAAAGAAATCACTCGGTAACCGTAAATTACGTCCGTACGTTTCTGCTGGACTAACGCCTGTGTCACAGCGATCTGCTGCTCGCAGTCCAAACAAAACAGTTGGCAATTCCTTGATCCAAGTAGAAGATTCTAACCTAGCTGTTAAAGCTGTTTTAAGTGTACTATGCCAACGCTCTACCAGTCCATTACTCTGTGGATGATATGGCGTTGTACGAATTTTCTGTACACCTAAGTATTTTAATGACTCAGAAAACAACTGACTTTCAAATTGTCTGCCTTGGTCGGTAGTCAATTTGACAGGACACCCAAAGCGAGTAATCCATTGCTCATAAATTACCCTAGCTACTACTTCAGCCGTCATATCTTTTATAGATACTGCTTCTGGCCATCGCGTAGCTCTATCTACCAAGGTGACGCAATATTTAAAATTGTCCTCGGAAATAGGTAACGGACCTATCAAATCCACGTGGACATGCTCGAATCGGTCAACAGCTGCAAATGCTTCGAATTTCGTGAAAGTATGCCTATTAATTTTTGCACGTTGACACGAAATACATGATTTAGCTATAATAATATTCCAACATCTCGATTCATTCCCGGCCAAAAGTATTTATCAGCTATCATTTTACGCGTAGTTTTAATACCAGGATGACTTAAGTTGTGTATTGAATCAAATATTAATTTTCTAAATGATTTTGGCAAATACGGTCTTGCGATTTTAGTTGACATTTCACAATAAATATCGTTGTTACTTTCGGGCAAAAATATTTTCTTTATTAATACATTACATTGTTGCGCACCACTTTGACTGTTGTACTGCGCAATATAGTCATCAGATTTCTGTTCGTCAGCGAGTTTCGCGAAGTCGATACTCGTAGGAACGGAAATGGTCGCGACGCGCGATAAGGCGTCGGCTACAACATTGTTTTTGCCGCGTACATGACGTATTTCGGTTGTGAATTCACTAATCAATAAAAGTTGTCTAGTTCTACGGGGAGTTTTAGAATCATTACCTACCTTTTTAAACGCATGAATTAAAGGTTTATGATCGGTGTAAATAATTAAACTAAACCTTCAAAACTTTTCCGAAAATGTTTAATGGACATATAAATCGCGAGCAATTCCCTATCGTACGTGCTATAGCGTTGCTGCGTATCTGAAAGTTTTTTGGAAAAATATCCTAACGGTTTCCATACGTCTCCTATTTTTTGCTGTAAAACCGCGCCTACGCAACGGTCCGATGCGTCGGTCATGAGCGATAACGGCGCATCGTTATCTGGATAGCTTGACGTAACAGCATTTTGAAGTTGCTTTTTACAATCTTCAAAAGCTTGTAATGCCCCTGAATCTAACGAAATAGGAGATAAATCTTTCTTTTTCGCGTTACATACATATTTCCCTAAAACGGCTTGGCTCTGTACGGCATGAAGTATATGCTTCCTATAAAAATTAACCATTCCTAGGAAACGTCTTAACTCATACAGAGTTCTGAGGCACCGGAAAATTAACAATGGCCATTACTTTGTTATCCAACGGACGAATACCTTCCGCTGCTACATGAAAACCTAAAAATTCTAACTCCGGCACACCGAAACAAGATTTTGACAAATTAATTGTAATTCCAAATTTATCTAGCCTCTCGAACAACAACAATAAATGCTCCTTGTGCTTTTGTTCATCTTCACTAGCTATGATAATGTCATCTATGTAACATAAAACAAAATTTAAATCCTTTACAACCGTATGATGCATAAACCTTTGGAAGGTTTGTGCAGCATTTCATAATCCGAATGTCATTCTCACAAATTCGAATAATCCAAAAGGAGTAATTATTGCTGTTTTAGGTACATCATCTGGATGATTGGGAATAAAATGGTACGCCCTATTTATATCAACTTTTGAAAAAACAGTTTTCTTATTCAATAAGAACGTAATATCATGCACGCGAGGAATGGGCTATCGATCCGGTTTCGTGATCGCATTAAGTCGCCTATAATCCCCACAAGGTCTAATTCCTCCATATTTTTTCTGCACCACGTGCAAAGGACTTGCCCATGGGCTACTAGATGGGCGGCAAATACCCATCGCCTGCATGTTTTTAAATTCTTCCCTTACCTTAGCAAGACGATCCGGCGGCAGCGGCCTGGCCCGAGCATGAACCGGAGGCCCGGAGGTCTCGATGTAATGATACACCGAGTGCTGAGGAGGTTCCCTAAATGACACGGGTTTACAAATGTCTGGAAATTTATTTAATAAATCAATATAAGGGTGTCTTTCGTCGACTGTCTTAATTGTAGATTGTAAATATTCAACCAAACTGGCAACTGTATTCAGTTGAGTCGTTTTATCAATCAATTTTTTAGAGCTCAAATCAACCATCAAACCATAGTGACTCAAAAAATCTGCCCCTATTATCGGTTGCTTAACATTAGCTTTAATAAAAGTCCAACGAAAATCTCTCCTTAAATTTAAGTTTAAAGTAAGTGTTTTTAAACCAAAAGTATTAATTTTTGTGCCGTTAGCGGCGTACAAAAAATAATCACTACATTCTTGCTTACTGCTAACTAAATTACTAGGAATTACCGATACTTTAGCACCAGTGTCAATTAAAAAATTAAACCCACTACGACGGTCGGTGATGCTGAGGCGGTGATTGACGCAGGTACAGCTTTCCGCCCCCGGCTGCACCGATGCTACTTTTCCGGCCTCGTGCCTTGCCACGCGCATGGTTCCTTACATTTTGCAGCTTTCTCTCCATATCGGAAATGGTAAAAGCAAAGCCAGTCTGGATTTCGTGGTCATTTACCACGTGGCTGACTGCTATTCCTGCCTCTACTCATGGTCCTCCGTGAACGTGATTTAGAACGCGAGCGATCGTGTCTTCTAAATCCCTTACGTAATTCCGCTATTTCCAGTGAAAGCTTGTCCAGACGATCGGATAAACAGCCTTGGTTTACAGTCTCAACCACTGCAATGCTCGAAGAAGCTTGCTTTTCATGCACCTTGTCCGCTATCGAAGCTAACTTCTCCACTTCTTTCAGATCTGTAGCTGCCAGAATTGCTCGAACCGACGTAGGCAGATGATTTTGCCATAATATAATCAGTGTCTCCGTGTTAACACGATTTCCCGCCAACTCCTTCATTTTCCGAAGCAACTGTGAGGGTTTCTGGTATCCTAACTGAAGTTCTCCTATCAGCTTCTGGATACGACGTACTTCCGTCTCCTCATAAATCTCCAACAAGGCACGGTGCCTTGAGGGCCTGGTATTTATTAATCGCAAGCGGGCTGCCAATAAAATTTGCAACCTGCTGGATAACTGACTTTCCCAATTTCGTGATTAATAGTTGGTATTTGGCTTCGTCCGAAGTCTTCTGCGGCGCGACCACGGCTTCAAATTGCACAAACCAGTTCTGGTAGGTCAGTCCAAAGGTCCGCGATCCGAGATGACACTGATATTAGCATTAAGTTCGGCTCACTAGATTGTTCATTATCTTCAACAAATTTAGGCTCAGACATTATTTATAGCAAAAATAAGCTAAGTTACAACCGTTCAATGTCCACAAGTTGTTAACGTCTAAAGTATACTATTACAAAATTAAATTATTATTTTTTTAAGATTTAAGACGGAAAAATCGATCTGCGAATCAAATATTAAAGCAAGGCTAACGCCGTTTTAGTAAGGACGTGCGCCAAAAGATGCTGGTAAAGCCTCTGAATGAACAGAGGAAATGTAACTACGTTACAAAGTTGTAATGTCAATTACGTCAAAGCACGAAACGTACTTGAGAATGTTTAGTCCGGACTTGACAAACACCAACGTCCCGCGCGCACCGCGCTGTCCCCGCATGTCTAGCCGCGCACACACAGCAGCGAGCTGTCGTTTGTTTAAATCGTTGAGTTACGGTTCTTTACGTTAAAAATATTTATATTCTTTGGTAGAAGCGTATCTAAATAGGGAATTGATATGGTCTGTGAATTTCATAAATCACAGAGTAAAAATATATTTCTTTAATCTGTGCCTAAGTTAATCCAATTAATTTACTTTTGCATTTATTTTATTTTATTTTTTGTACCATAATTGTACCATATTTTAATACCAAGGGTTTGTTTTAAGGCTTCTTGACCCCCAACTATTCTCACAGAGAAATCTCGTTTACACCATGATCGAATGAAGGATCCCCTTGCGTATTTTATTATTCATGCTTTTAGCATTTTATTTATTACACATACATAGCATTTTAGCTAGTATTTAATTAAAGCACTGTGGCATTTTTCATCTTAACCTATCCAAATTCCTAACAAAAAAACTCATTCCATTTTGATGCTTTCAATATTTAAAACATCCATTAACCGTTGGGTGATCAGGCCAACAGCTACTAGAAATTCCAAACATCGGCGCATCCCTGTCTACCTAATAACAGTCCTATTTCAATCGAATACCTTCTTATGAAGCTAAAACCCAAATCCTTACTTCAAAATAACAATTTTTTTGCATCCCTACATTAAGCTTAAAGGAGCTATGTTACAAACTAAATATCCCATTCCTAATCCTTTTCACAATAATATTACGTCATATCTCGTATGAACGTAAATATTTTATAAGTAAATCCATGTAAGTCATATCCAGTATAAATTCTCGGAAAATGTAGCTAATCAACTTACAAAGTAGTTAAAAAGAATATTTTAATACATTTTTAAGAAATAATTGTCTCGTTTTGAGATTTTTACATACTTAAGCAATTTTTTTACCTATCCCTATTTTACTTTACTTTTTCTAATAAAAATTTATTATTTTTATAACTAAAAGTAACCATGAAATAAAAACCTTTTTTATTTTTATTTTATTTTATTTAAGTATTCATTTCTATGTTCTAACCTGAATTGAATTGGATTGGAATACATAGCAACATAACATCTTTTTGTTTTTATCTGTATATGCAACAAATTATTATTTTTATTAAAACCGTTTTACTCTGTTTTTACATTCCAAAAGTTAAAGTTACTATTACATAATAAATTTAATTAATATCACCAATTCGAAGTAAGTTAAGACGTTTAATTTATTTATCAATTATATTTTATTCTTCCTATTTTTTTATTCCTAAACCGGAAATAAAGTTAACGAACTATATTAATTTAGAAAGATAAATGTGCTTTATTCTGTCACCTTATTACAAAAAAAAATATATATAGCATTCCTACCTATGTAGGTATTCTGGTAAAAATATTTCCTGTTTTTTTTTTTAAATATAAAACAAAAAGTTCAATTGATTCTGTTAATAAATATTAAAACATTTATATTATTTTAATTTACTAAAATTAATTCTCCTTATGGAAGAAAAATATTGTTGCAAGGTGCAACACAATCTTTTACACGTGTAAATTCGTGGAATCTTTCCAAACTAAATATGGCATACTTGCTACTATAGCTAATGTTTTACTTTGTACTTACCATAAATGGTGCATGTAAAGTTGAGATGATCTGTTATACGACACCAATTATTATTGATAATCTTATAACATGGACCACCCATATTATCTACTATTAATATTTAATTCAATTCTGTTACTAAAAATACTTTAAATTTTCCTGACAAGAAGTCAATATGTAAATAGTGCCACAATATAATATTAAAATTTACCCAAAATTTAATAACTCAAATATTCTGAACTTTTAACTATTTTAACTAAATGACGAAAAATACCAATATGTAACACATGCGAAACAGTTTAAAACACGCTTTTCGTTACCGGTCTTATTCCAATTCAAAATAATTTAGGAGAATGAATTAAAACCATAATGCATGAAACATTTTTTCTGGTATTTTTTTTTAAATAACTAATATTGCCAATAAATGACATGATTTATACGACTTGTTACTTGTTATATTTATACACTATTTTGTACAACCCTAGCTTTGATTAACAAAGTGTAAGTAGTTACATTTCGTTGCGCGAATGCTGTGCTGGCACCGCGGATATTTGACGCTTTCCCAGCAAAGGCGTTGTTAACTGTGGGAACTAACCTACCTGCGTTAACCAACTGCGTAAAACATTTCGTTAGTAATGAGTTACTATGTATTCCCTTTTCCAAAAATGTAATATTAATATTATTTATGATATAGATAATTTTAATGTTATCTAGAACTGAGACAAATTATTATTTGAACTCATATTTTCTTTAAAGATATCTTTCTCACAGAACTAATATTATTATTTTTATTTGCAAAAAAATATCCTTATGTATCGTCAACACCCATTTATTAATTTTATTACAAAGTTTACTTTCATATTATGATTATGATTATAAATCCATAAAATATTATAATAATCTTTACTTCAGCCGAAAATTCTTTTTTAAATACTGTAACTTCTACTAGGTACCAAATAGACCTACGAGGGGCGGCTCAAGTTGCAAGATAATAACATTATAAATTAACTTCAAGTTTTTAAAGTTACTTGAAACTAATGAAATTACAAAAAGCAAATCAATAAATTTTTGATATATCTAAAAATTTACTACAAAAATGATATTTATCAGAATACTCCAATAACTTTTAACGCACACACAATTAAATAAACATCAATATTACCTTCTTGCACAATATGCTTTGTAACGGAACGTTACATGACTTCGTTTTATTGATATTACTTTAAAATATTTTCATAAACTTTACAAAATCAAATCTTTACTAACAATATGTTCTAATCTTACTCACTAATTTATTTACATTTTAATCCCTAACAATATTTACATAATATTATCAATAAAATATACCTACTAATAAAGTTAAAGTGAACGTTCGATTTGCTTCCGATATAATACGTCTTATTAAAAATTAATAAAATAATTAGTTAAGCATTTGTTAGCGACTGTACACCTCGGATCGAACAATAGAACCGGTTGTCATCGACTCGGGCGCCGCCGCAGAGGCGCTGGGGCATTCGGCGCTAGACTGCTAAGCTGCTACTACGTTACCAATTATTGTGCTTGACCGCAGCGCCGCCGATTATAATATTAACCTATATCATTTGTTCAGCATTTATTTGCTTAAAGTACTAATATTAACTGGATCCTAAATCACCCAGTTGGATATATATTGGAGAATTCCCGTCTTAGGGAACCTTGCTCCGAGTCGATAATACGAGCGTGGAGCGTCCACGCAACCCAGAAATCTACAGCGTCTTTTCGGAGGCCAACACCGTTGCTGCCTTCACCCGTCTGGATGCG
Source organism: Phengaris arion (assembly GCA_963565745.1). Lineage (NCBI taxonomy): Eukaryota > Metazoa > Arthropoda > Insecta > Lepidoptera > Lycaenidae > Phengaris > Phengaris arion. The sequence goes on along the minus strand of OY751449.1, from coordinate 15,522,405 downwards.
GAGTCCCTCCAGCGTCCTAGCTATACCGGAACCTTCGCCTTCCCTCCACGGTTGTATCAGGAGAGTAGCCCTACATTTCCTAAGTGGCAAAATCATAAGTAGGCTTTATACCACAACCCTGTATTAAATTTTGTGTCTCACATACCGGTTTTAATCACTGCTGTACCTTAATAAATTAAATTTTTAATTGAACACCGATCTTTTTTTTTTATACTAAAAGCGGTAGGTGTTACAGCTTCTGAGATTTTATTTTAACTATACTTCACAAACCAATCGGACACATAAATTTAATATTTCTCCATTTAAATTATAAATTTATTCAAATTCAAAATATTACCGTCATATATGTAGATACATATTATTTATTACAATTAAAATTTTGTTTATTCCCAATAGTTCATTAAAATGCTTTTCCTTTTACTACTTTTAATAACTTTGTAACCTTAGTATTATTCCATATTACTACTTTTTATTATAGATTAAAACATAAATTTTTGAATACGTTAAAGCACGTTAATTTTTAAAAATAATTACCATTGCTAATTACAAGTATATAGGTTCATTTTAAATTTGTAAAATAGCTTGATAAATTTTAAATTCTAAAATATCTAAAATTCTTATATTATGAAAATGTTACATAATAAGCCTAGAAAAAAAAAATCTGACGTCCAATTATTCTTATCTGTGTGCTCTGCTCACTGATCTCCCAGCTGCATCCACTTCCGACTCGAACTTCTCCCAGCTGCCTGCTCACCATTTCCACTCATCTGACTTCAACAACTCCCGGCTGCCTGCTCTACATCTCCAATCATCTGACTCCATCAACTTCCGGCTGCCTGCTCATCATCTTCACTCAAATATCTTCAAATTTATTGTCTTCAACTGATGGCCAATATTTAACTCTGTACTCGAATTTCTAGAAGCAAGTAATCTAGAAATCTATGATTATAATATTCTTCTTGCAACTTTTTGGTTTTAATTTCTCAGTTCACATAATATTGTCACACGTTTTTTTTCATTTTTTTTCCCATTAAGTCAGTTTTTTTTTTAAATATTTTTATATATGATTATTATTAGCACTTATAGATTTGTATTTATGTTTCTACACTATTTACTTAATATATTTTAAACCTACATTATTTATTTCCTAACTAACGGCCGTTAAATATAATTTTATAGTTCTTTTTTTTTTACACTTTAATGTCCACATTTTTCAATCACCGCATGAAGTTCACACTTCACATTTTAAAGTCTGATTTTTATTATTGTTGTCCCTGTACCATCTGCGCAGCGCTGCCACGGGGCAGCACTGGCAGGGTCGCCATGCAATGTGCAGGCTTGGGGAGGCCAATCAAAGATGTTGTGCTCGCGAATAACGTTTATTAACTGCTTATTTAATACACTTGCATTACAATATATAGGGAGGTGATACACACACTACAATACATAAGGAATTCTTGTAGTTTCGCTTTGTCCGTCCGCTGTATGTCTGTCTGTCACTTTGTGTCTTGTCTGTCCGCGCTTCTAGCTTCCGTAATTATGAAAACAAATGGGTGAAATTTGGTATAATTATAGACTGTATATATATCTCGGTTTTGGCATCATAAAATAATAATATTTTTATATTTTAGGGGTGGCTCTCCATACATGTGAATGGGGATGTTTTTATTTTTTTGCATTCTACTCCATCGTGTGGGGTATCGTTGAATAGGTTTTTTTATATAAAGGCAAGATTCTGTACATTACTTTTTGACAAAGTCAACCATTTTCGAGTAATCGGCCTAAGTGGTTTATCAGTTAGTCCCCACCCCCTGGCATTTCTAAACTATGAGACTTAGTAACTTGCAATTTTCCATGCTGATAGATCATGCTAAAAACTCTTTAGAAAAATTATTTTGAACGAAATCAGACAGTAACCTTTGAAGTAATTTCAAAAAATATTTTACGCGTTTATAGTTACGGAACCCTCCTTAGACATGTCCTTACATGCTCACGGTTAGATTATTTTATATACTGTTTCCTCTGAGAGAATGAGAGAGATTAATTTAAGAGTAGTATTAATTTAGGTATGCAATAAAAAAATCAATCGTCTAGCCGTATTTTTATGCACATTAATTCGCGATAGTAGATACTAGGTATAGACTGACCGGGAAAATAAATAAACAAAACGGCGAAGTGTCAGACCCGCGCGGGAAGGGTTCCGTACAAAACGGCAAGGAATCAGGTATGTCGCATTTATTTTTATGTTGTATTACTCTATTATTAATTTATTCTCTTTTTAGTATTTGTTATTATTGCGGCAACAGATATTATATTATATTATCATGTCTGAAAAATTCAATAGCTATCACGGTTCTTAAGCCTTACTAGGGCTTACCCTTTAGGTACGGAACCATAAAAACTGCACTGAGGCGCTTCATTTTATCACGGCTAGACTTCTAAAAGCTGTGATGTGATTGGTTGAATTTCGAAGATTTGACATTCTTGATATTTCAATTTAGTTCCGCAATTTTCCACAACGTGGCGAGGTTTTTTATTTTCTTGATCATGCTATATTATCCGCAGTAAATATCTTTGGATTGAAAGGATAATAATTATTGGAAGGTGAATATAGGCTAGGCTGTATTAATTGTCTCCATCGAGGCGAACGTCATTTGTCACGTCAGCTGTCAATTCCATCCCCAAGATTGAAGCCTGAAGGCGCCTGTGCGACGGGTCAGCAATGAGAAATAGCCAGTGATGAATCAGAGATATGTTTTGTGATCCATTTAGCGTGTTAATACTGTATTTATTATTATTTTAAAGCATACGAATATACATTTTATTTAAAAATCTATATATGAAAAATATTAATCGGCATTTGGCAACAGATAATTTTTTTTCACAGTAAACTCTATTAGAAACTGGAAAAGAGATAAATATGAAATGTATTGTCATGTCAAAATACTTGTGTAACAGTCATTTTTGGGTAACGATCCCCAAAAGGGGGGTTTTTTGTCAATAAAATTATCTTTAATTATTACTATTGGTTTTAGTTCAAAACGAAGAAAAAATTAAAATTCGTCTTTTATTTTAACTTAGCGCGCAGGTTAAAATTCAATCTTCTTAATGTAATTGTTGAAACTTAAAAACGAAAATATGAATTATGGTCGAATTTTGACCTCTAGTTATTATTATTTGATGATATCACTAGACAAATTCTCTAAAGTTTTACGATCAGGCAGTATACACAATAGGTATTGAAGAACGGAGTGTATTTTTGACGTGATAACGTCTTATAAATCGATGGAGCCGGCTGCACGCACGAAAAAACATGACTCATGCGTTACCTGTTACCCGTTATCGCTACCAAGTACCGTTACCAAGTACCAGCGTTAGCTCGCATTGCCTTTACCTCATTATTATTATTATTATTGTTGTTGTTATTGTTGTTATTGTTGTTGTTGTGGTTATTGTTGTTGTTGTTGTTGTTGTTGTTGTGGACGTTGTCACGTTCAACTATCGTCAGTAAACCGACTTTACAGACAACTGGTATGTTTTTTTCTTTTGAAGATTTATCCACCCTTTGTCGTTACAGGTTTCAGCGTTTCTTTTATCTTGACATGAATATATTTGTACAGATTAAGATGCGAGTACCTACAGATGTTTATTCATGCAAACGATGCAGTCGTTACTTAAGCAGCGACACACTTTTTAATTTGATTTTTATCTTTCGGTTTTTACTACGAGTTTTACTAAATGCTGCGCCATTTGGCGCGCAAATGTAGATTAAACATTCAAATTAGTTTTGGATAAAATATTATTTTACAATGTTAATTTAAAAATATATCTTACGAGCTATGCTATGCTCATTACCCGTATATGAATTAGGAATATTATGAGACATAATATATTTGTGGCTACTTACTTCATTAAAATTACAGACATTTTTTACCTTCCCGTGGAATTATTTCATCTAATTTTACTTCAGTACTAGCTGGTGCCCGCGACTCCGTTTGCATAGAACTAACGGAAATGGAACCCTAAGATAAATTATATGCTTGCCTATGTTAGACCTTATAACATCACCTATCTGCCAGTGAAAGTCCCGTGAAAATCGGTCAAGCTAGTTTATCAAGAGATTAGCCGGAATAACAGTCAGACGGACAGACAAAAATTTTAATAATTGATTTTTTATTGTACCGTCTAAACTTTCATATGCGTTAAGTGAAAAGCTGTTAATTTTAAAAATTGTAAATTTATTTTAATTCACTTCAGTTTTATTTATTTGTATAGATATCTATTGTCTGTAATGCTTAGATCTTTTATATTAGGTCTTTACCTATGAAATTGCCGTTTTGTATGAAAAAATTTAAGCAAATTTTTTTAATGTATTTTTATTTGTATTAATCGAAGTAATCACCCAAGCAATCAATGCATCTTTGCCAACGCAGTGGCAGTTTACTGATGCCCTTCTTAAAGAAATCAGCTGGACGGGAGGCAACAAATTCTTCAAAGGCATTTTGTACTGCCTCTCGGGTATTGAATTTTTTTCCCGTCAAGAAGTTATCCAAATTCTAGAAAAAGTAGTAGTCTGTAGGCGCAGGGTCTGGTGAGTAGGGCGGATGCAGGAGGGCTTCCAACCCCAGTTCTTGCAACTTGGAGACCGTCTGCTGTGCAGTATGAGGTCGCGCGTTGTCGTGCAGGAGCAGTGGAGACGAGCGATTGACCAATGCTGGATGGAGATGTGCCAGCTTCTCCATCATTGTGTTCAGTTCTTCACAGTACACATCTGCAGTAATACTCACCCTGTTTGGTAAGAAGCTGTGATGAATCACACCGGCGCTAGACCACCAAACAGTGACCATCACTTTTCTAGGGGTAAGTTTTCATTTAGGGCATTGTTTAGGTGCTGAAACAGGATCCAACCAACTTGCTGAGCGCTTGCGGTTATCAAACAGAATCCATTTTTTATCGCAGGTAACAATGCGGTTCAAAATTCCTTCATTTGTGTGTTTGTTGAGCAGTGCAAGGCACGTCTCGACGCGTACTTCGCGCTGGCGATCATTGAGTTCGTGGGGCACCCATTTGTCAAGATTTTTTACCTTGCCAATTTGACGCAAATGGACCAATATTTTTTTGACGCTAACGTCGAAAACTGCTGCTAATTCAGCTGTAGATTGTGTATCATAAGCTTCCACAATCGCCTTTAATTCGTCATTATCGACCAAAGTCTTCAGACAACCGCAAGGTTCTTTTTTCATATTTTGATTTGAAATGGCCAGTACTGCAGAACGGCAATTTCATAGGTAAAGACCTATTACAAGAACGTAAACAATCATTGCGATTCGTTTTTTTTAGACGTCAGTGATTCAAGAGGAAGCCTAATAATGCATGGGAAAAGCTTGCTAGGTAAAAGCTAGTAAAAAAACATACCGGTTGTCTGAAATATATTTTCGACGCTCGAGTCTCCCAAAAAAAATCAATTTTCAAAATTAACTTTATTTAAAATTACCAAAAATTACATAAAATTAACACTAAATCTTATCTAGTCGACTTGCTCGAGATTGGAGGCTAAGTGAGGTGGATTCTTCCATATCGATCCAGTTACACGTGCGCAGAGTCAGCATTTAGTTTCCCTGAATTCCGCTTCTATTTTACCAACGATTATGTATGTTGCAGCGGCGACAGTAAAATCCATCAATGATTATGTAGCGATGTAGAGGCGATATTAACTTATAGAATTATCTTCAATTGTACGATTGTAGGGGTTTGGTTGTATATATCACCTCCCCTCTTAGATCAATGACTATTTTTGAACAACGGGAAAAGATGTCATTGACAGCTTCCCACGATCTTGACTTGGTCCAGGTTCAGCATAACTTGATTCTTGACATGGCCGCTTGCTGGATACTTTTCTTTCTTGATTCTTCTTTCTTCTGTTCAGGAAAAGTCTTCTGCCCAAAATTATTAGAGAAAGTGCAATAGCACTGAATAATATAGTATAGAAAGGAATAGTTGTATTATAGAACATTGGAATTTGTTCTAATTGAATAGATTCTTGATGATGAATTTTGTCTTGAATTTCATGAAGTTTCTTCAAACTAATTGAATTACTTTTAACAGAAAATGACGATTTAAGCTCTTTTATATGAGCTGAAAATTTTGAAATTTTTATGGGCTTTCCTTTGATGTGATCGTAGGTGTTGACTATGGTGAAGTCTTCTGTGTGAAGCTTGCAGGTAAGTGGTATTGTGGCTAGGTAGCTTCCATTGAAATTGATAAGTTCTTCTCGTTCACAGGATAACCGGGCTTGAGTTAGCTGCGGGAACACTACGACGTAGTGGCGGTCATCAAGTTTTTCCATTGCAGGTTTCATCAGATTCACGGTCGTCATCTCGTAGGATTTATCTTCATTTAATTTTCCTTCAACGATGTTGCTGATACAATCCAGACGGGGTTTAAGTAAGTGGTTGAATTCATCTTCACATATGTACCTCATGCCTATCTTCGGGAATTCTGTAATTCTAGTAATTCATTTTGAATTTTTAAGGTTTAATTTAGCTTCAAATTTAATTAGTAAGTCCATTCCTATCAAACCGTCAAAATAATTATGGAATCTATATACGAATAATTTAATTTTACAGTCATCATTAAATTTTGGGAAACACGGTAAAGTTATGGAGTAATCATTTCTACTTGTTGCATAAACGTTAGTGACTTCAAACGGATCAAAATTTAATGGTATGTGGGAAAAATATTTTTCCACAGCCTCTGGACTAATAAATGACTGGTTTGCTCCAGTATCTATCAAAAATTTTAAAGAAAATCCTCCTTTGAGTAAAATTTTAATAAATGGTAGTTGACGTTGAGTTTGAAGGTTTACTTCCATTTTGATTTTTTTGTACTCTGAGATTTCTGAAAATTTTCACTAGATGATGATGATTTCTGTTCTGACTGCGGCTGTTCTTCTAACTCCTCGACTATAAGACTTTCACGATTTTCATACGGAACCATTTCCCTATACTCATTATAATAGCCGTCATAGTTATAATAATCGTTATGATCATAGTAGTCATTATAGTTATAATAATCAGAATCATCGTAATGTTCAAAGCTTGCACATTCGTTCATATTAAGGTCACGCGTTTTAAAATAATCAGAAGGTGGCGGATTACCCTGCTTGGACCAATTCCATCCACTAGGACCTGCTTGCATTGGTTTTTCTCTAGTTACAAAATGAGATACACCGCTCATAGGCTTGGGCCTTGAAATGAGGGTTGTGGTCTATGTTGAACTTGAAAACCATGTTGATAATTAGGAAGTCGTGCACTGAACATTTGTTGAGTGCGCGTTGGTATTCGCAATTGATTAAAAGGCATTTTAAATTGATTTTGAGGTAAAGATGGCTTATGCATAAATTGCGGTCTAGACGGACCTGGTATGTTAAAATTATTAGGCCTGAAGGGCTGAAAATTATGATTAGATATTTTATAAAGCTGCTGATTATCACAAAATTTTTATCTAACATATTAAGATAATTTCTATTCTGAATGTACATAGTATTAACTTCTTCGTGAACTAACTCTAAAGCTTTCTCAATCGTTTCGGGACGCATACATCTAATAGAACCCAATGGATCTTTTAAACCACGTAAAAATGCTTGGAGAGTTAATTTTTTATAAAGCTCGCGTTTAGCATCGATGGTAGTTACAAGAGATTTATGCAGTGAAATATAAGTCATAACTGTACTAAATAAGTTCTGGCAACGTTCGTAAAATTCTTGCGGTGTGTTAGACCCTTGTGTTAATAAAGCTAAATCGTTATAAAGTGCAGTTTCGTCTCTTTGATCTGCAAAATTATTTATTAAAGAATTACGAATACTATTCCAATCATTAGGGATGCCGTTAGAATTAATTTGTCGTGCGGCAGCACCTACTACTTTATTAAGTATTTCATTTAAAAGACCTGAATTAATTAATTGATTACCATTCTATCCATAAGTCGCAACCAATTGATCACATATATTAATTAATCTTACTAAAACATGAGGATTCCCATCGAATTCAGGAACCAATCGGAGGGCTTTACAGATATCGTCTAGGCTAGTCATATTTATGCTAATATTCGATTCGTCAATTTGCCTTAACTTATCAAGTAAATTTTTCCTGCTACTCATTTAATTAAATTATATTACGTATTTTAATTACTAATTTTTATAGTTGAAAAATGATTTTAATTTCGTTTATTTAATATCTAAGTGAATATATGTATATCAAATCAATTTATTTAATTAAAAATAATTAAACAATTCCTACTAAAATCTTTTTAGGTCCTACTTTAAATTCCTATAAAATATTTCTACACTGTTCGTTAATTTTCAAGATCGAACATTTTATAACACGTGCTGAAATAAAAATTCTAATACTAACAAAGGAAATAAAGGAGGAATCACTGAAATAATAGTGTACTCACATAGATCTCGGCATTCTTGGGAGGTATCGAAGTTCTGATGCTCGGGCGACGAAGTTCTTCTTGGAATTTCCGGTTCGGCTGAGAACGCCTATCTCGTGCAGAATTTTTCCTAATTATATCCCGATGGACCCGGAAATCCTACCGACTGCGCCAAATATATTTTCGACGCTCGAGTCTCCCAAAAAAAATCAATTTTCAAAATTAACTTTATTTAAAATTACCAAAAATTACATAAAATTAACACTAAATCATATCTAGTCGACTTGCTCGAGGTTGGAGGCTAAGTGAGGTGGATTCTTCCATATCGATCCAGTTACACGTGCGCAGAGTCAGCATAATCCATCAATGATTATGTAGTGATGTAGAGGCGATATTAACTTATAGAATTATCTTCAATTGTACGATTGTAGGGGTTTGGTTGTATATATCATATGTAAAAAAAACAACAACAACTACAACAACAACAACAAAAACAACAAGAACAATAATAATAATAATAATAATAATAATAATAATAATGAGGTAAAGGCAATGCGAGCTAACGCTGGTACTTGGTAACGATAACGGGGTAAATGCATGAATCATGTTCTTTCGTACGTGCAGCCGGCTCCATCGATTTATAAGACGTTATCAAGTCAAAAATAATTATATTATACAAATAAATAATACTCAAGTACCTGTTTGTAATTACAAATTAACAGGTTTGCACTAAATGCATAATAATAATAATAATAATAATAATAATAAAACATTTATTCGACAAAATAAGACATTACATGCAACAAACTAACATAATACAAGAAAAAAAACCAAACATATATTACGCGATTACAAAATACAGAAATAGGTATTATATAATAGTATTTTGCTTTGTTTTTGTTCAATGAGTAGGTACCTGCTAAAATATAACGCACGCCAAGATGCGTGCGGATAGGAAGGTAAAGGTGAGGACATCACTCAGGCGTAGCCGCGGTGTGAACACCACAGTGCCTGGTATTATGTGATTCCATTAGCTTTGTCATTTGAAGTACAGATTAACACTCAGCAACAGTATTATATATATATATATATATATATAAATAGTGTGCCTGCGCCACTGCACGCCCCGCACACATTTCCCATAGTGCCATAGTGCCTACAGCTATGTTGCAAGGGGCAGACGGCCACCATAGACCTGTCCATAGCAACTATCACGAGATAAATAATATTATAAATAACAAGATCTATTAAATACTTATTTTCTAAATAAGTATAAACTTATTTACATACTAGCGCAATACAAGTATAGAAAGGTAGGTTTAATGTTGATCTTATATTATATTTTTAAACATACTTAGGTAATTCAATATTATACATAATTAATATACTTAAGATAAAAATATATATTTATACATTTAGGTAATTGCTACGAAATAAAGTAGAACAAAGAGTGTGTAATAAGAGATATGATGTGGGCAGTACAACTGATAGCTCACCCATTTTACTGAAAAATTGGTAGGTACCTGACCTTGAAGGCGACTACGGTCCACCTGTAAACCTCCATGAGTCAGCTTACAACCCGAACGGTAAGTAGTATATGTGATGTCATAATAGCCAATAAAAACCAATCGCATATTGACTATTATAAAAACCTTAAGCTGGAAGTATCTAGTGCGCTTATCAGGGAAAAGGTAGCCTATTTTGATATGTACATCAATGCCAATATTAAATCTCCACAGCTTATGTGGAAACATTTAAAGAAAATAATAGATGTGCAAAAGCCTAAGTCTGATTTATTGCTGCCTAGTCATTTTTCTGACACCAACCTCATCAACAACTTCTTTTTGGATATTCCTGGTACTGGTGCGGTGCCCCAGTCAGCGCTCGACTACTTTAATCATCACTTGTTTGGTGCATGTAAGTTTAGCTTTTTTACGGTTAACGACAGCGAAGTCCTCAAATATATCAAAACTTGTAAGTCTAACGCGGCGGGCGCTGACGGCATCTCTCTGGACATGTTATCCATTGTTAGTCGTTTTCCGGGATGCCTAAGTGTCATTACTAAAATAATTACCACTTCTCTTACAACTTCTACTTTTCCTAAGTTGTGGCACCTAGCAATAGTTAAACCAGTGCCTAAAAAGGAAAATGTAAGTGAATTAAAAGATCTTAGACCAATTAGCATATTGCCTTGTATGTCGAAAGTTTTAGAGAAGGTGGTAAATGACCAAATGAGTCGGTTTTTAGATGAGAACAATATATTACCTCCAGTACAGTCTGGTTTTCGCAGTCGACATAGCACGACTACTGCGCTAATTGATGTCGTGGACAATATTATTTCGGCTCAAGACGCAGGCGAAGCTACTATTTTGGTGTTGCTAGATTTTTCGCGAGCTTTTGACACTATCAGTATCCCCTTGCTGTTAGCTAAATTAAAATTCTACGGATTTAACGACGACGCTATCGCTTAGTTCTCAGACTATCTAAGCAACCGGCTTCAAGTAGTCGAACTAAAAATTGATAACGGCACATCAACACGCTCTGATCCATTAAGAGCAGAAAAATAGATATTTATACATTTAGATAATTGCTACGAAATAAAGTAGAACAAAGAGTGTGTAATACGAGATATGATGTGGGCAGTACAACTGATAGCTCAACCATTTTACTGAAAAATTGGTAGGTACCTGACCTTGAAGGCGACTACGGTCCACCTGTAAACCTCCATGAGTCAGCTTACAACCCGAACGGTAAGTAGTATATGTTATGTCATAATTAGCGTAATAAAAAATAAATTCATTAAATATTAAAATGAATGCCGGTGTTTTGAATTTTAATACTCCAAATAAAATAGTGGCAAAGTGTAATTGTCTGCGACCATCCATTTTGAGCCACCGTAAGTTGTTTATATAAGGCGTCACGTGAGCACGCGGAGGGATGTCGCAGCAATACCTACTGCACGCATTCTGTACCTTTTGGATAAGACTCTTAGACCGTGCGAGTAAACAGGGACCTATCACCGCGTCTGCATAATTTAAATTTGAAAGCACCAGCGACTCGCAGAGGGTTCAACGCAACGGTTCCGCTATGAACTTTCTTATCTTGTATAGTACTTTCAACCTGTAAAAGCAACGACTGACCGTTCTAACGACATGTTTCTCAAATTTAAGCCCTCCGTCCATTATAACTCCTAAGTTGCGCGCTTCAGTGACCCTTGGAATATCATCATTGTGAACACATATTAGCGGTTGTGCGAGAACGATTTTTTGTATCTGATATTTCGTACCTAGTATCATGTACTGAGATTTGCTAGGATTAAGTAAAGCGTTCGCATTAGACCACTCAGAAATACGCGCTAGGTCCTCGTTTAGCTTTTTTACTGCCTTATTTACATCAGATGACTAGAAGTTATGTATATCTGAATGTCATCACAATATATGTGGTATTTACAATGTTTGATGTAATTAATGATGTCTGCACAGTAGAGTGAAAAGAGGCGAGGGCCCACCACCGATCCCTGAGGTACCCCCCTTACTGCTCTTAATGGATCAGAGCGTGTTGATGTGCCGTTATCAATTTTTAGTTCGACTACTTGAAGCCGGTTGCTTAGATAGTCTGAGAACCAAGCGATAGCGTCGTCGTTAAATCCGTAGAATTTTAATTTAGCTAACAGCAAGGGGCTACTGATAGTGTCAAAAGCTCGCGAAAAATCTAGCAACACCAAAATAGTAGCTTCGCCTGCGTCTTGAGCCGAAATAATATTGTCCACGACATCAATTAGCGCAGTAGTCGTGCTATGTCGACTGCGTAAACCAGACTGTACTGAAGGTAATATATTGTTCTCATCTAAAAACCCACTCATTTGGTCATATACCACCTTCTCTAAAACTTTCGACATACAAGGCAATATGCTAATTGGTCTAAGATCTTTTAATTCACTTACATTTTCCTTTTTAGGCAACGGTTTAACTATTGCTAGGTGCCACAACTTAGGAAAAGTAGAAGTTGTAAGAGAAGTGTTACTTATTTTAGTAATGACACTTAGGCATCCCGGAAAACGACTAACAATGGATAACATGTCCAGAGAGATGCCGTCAGCGCCCGCCACGTTAGACTTACAAGTTTTGATATATTTGAGGACTTCGCTGTCGTTAACCGTAAAAAAGCTAAACTTACATGCACCAAACAAGTGATGATTAAAGTAGTCGAGCGCTGACTGGGGCACCGCATCAGTACCAGGAATATCCAAAAAGAAGTTATTGATGAGGTTGGTGTCAGAAAGATGACTAGGCAGCAATAAATCAGACTTAGGCTTTTGCACATCTAATATTTTCTTTAAATGTTTCCACATAAGCTGTGGAGACTTAATATTAGCATTGATGTACATATCAAAATAGGCTACCTTTTCCCTGATAAGCGCACTAGATACTTCCCGCTTAAGGTTTTTATAATAGTCAATATGCGATTGGCTTTTAGTAGTGCGTGCACGTCTGTGCGCCTCGTCCCGACATTTCATCATTTGTTTGATGTTATATGTGACCCACGGGTGCTGACGGTCTCTGACATAAAGGGTTTTGACGGGGGCCAACAAATCAAATGCCCACATGACACAATTATTAAAGACACGCACCATTTCATGAACGCTAGACAACTGTTCGATGTAGTGCCAATCTATAGTGTTTAATACGTACTCTAAATCGTCACTTGCAATATCTTTAAGTGGTCGATATGTGATTTTCCTTGCTTGAATATTGTGATAGTGTGTTATACGATATCTACATCAAAATATCAAGATTTAACATTTTTGTCTGTCTGTCCGTCTGTATGTCTGTTTGTTTAGGCTAATCTCTGAAACGGCTGGATCGATTTTGACCGGACTTTCACTGGCATATAGCTCATGTTATAAGGAGTAACTAAGGGCACTTTTATCTTAGGGTTCCGTTTCCGTTAATAGTTGCGGAACTATGCGAGGGCATAGTTTACGAAGTTGCGGAACCAGCTAGTCTATATATAAGAAAATAAAATTTAAGTGACAGTGTGTGTTGTCAACAGCTTTTCAGTAAATGCATTATATGAAAGTACGTATATATGGTAGGTGCATACAATAAAAACATATAATTTAACATGTTTGTTTGTCTAACCGTCTGTCTATCAGTTTGTTCCGGCTAATCTCTGAAACGGCTGGATCGATTTTGATCGGACTTTCACGGGCAGCTAGCTGGTGTTATAATGAGTAACTTATGCTACTTTTATTTTAGACTAAATAAAAAAAGGGCTTCATTTCCAATAGTTCCGCGCTAACGAAGTTCTAGCTAGTTTAAAATATAACAGTAACATTACTATACGACGCAGAATAGTTTGACTTTACAATAATGTATGTGTACAGCGCTGCAGTATTGTGTAACCAGAATTACTAGCCTGTGACGTCACATGTCTGTTGTGCTAACAGTAAAACTGCTGACCCATTGCGACACCGCACCGATTGCGACAGTAACGGTCGAATCGCGACATCCATGGTCGAAAAGTGGCACCGACGCGACGGCCGAATGACGTCATCAACGGTCGAATGGCGACACCGACGGTCGAATGGTTCGTCTATTAGCATTTTCCGAATAGTTTTATTTTACTGGCCGCACAATTTATGATATTTTTATGCGATTTTTATACGATTTTTATACGAGTCAAAAGTTTTACACGCTGTTTAAATCCGCGATGGTATTGTGATGGTAAATCGAGATAACATTATTTTATTACTCGTTTACAGCGATTTTATTTGACGATTGATGAGTAAAGATTACAAACCGCTTCGCTAAGCATTTTAAAAATAAAACTACTTAAGACAACTCACCTTGTTCAAAACATGCTCTGCAATTACGTAAACTTAATTTGTTACACTTCAGCATTTTCTCAGTAGCCGGAAACTTGTTTCTATATTTCTTTTGCTCTCTCTGCAGGCTTGAAGTAGAGTGTAACGTGCGATTATTAATTGTAAGAGGCCGTTCCTACCACGGCGTCACAGAAAACCGAGGTGAGGTAAGGTTCTCAATTACGCTGACACTAAAATGATACGCTTGTAAATGACTGTAACTCTGGTGTAACAGGTGTTCAATGTCTATGGCCGGATATTATCGCTTACCATCAGGCGCTCAGTCGGCTCGTTTAACGGTTTAAACCAAAAAAAAATACAGTCCACAGGCCCGTGTAGCCGTCCTGTTATATAATACATTTGGTCTGCCAGTCTCGTGTATCTAATCAGGTTCTCAGACATTAATCACGAGCTTGTCACCTTTGCTTCCGGATTCAATCTCGTACTGTTTCATTATGTCTAGTGTGGCCATACTGTCACGAGAAAACCTCTCCTCTCAGAATATTATGATTGGTAAGTTGGGAAAATAAACAAACAGTACCTGGGTAACCGAGCTTTGCTCGGAGCTCTGGTAGATTAAAAAAAAGAAAAGTATCACAAAAATATTTTACCGGGGTTCGAACCCTTCAAACTGCCAATCGGACGGCATCATAAGAGAAAAAACAAATATAACTTGAAAATGTGCAGTTTCCTTGGGATAAAACCTAGCTAGACAGATTTTTCTCTCCCAAAACTTCCTGCATACTAAATTTCATGTAAATACTTGCAGCCGCTGCCGAGATTACGATTATAATAGTATATACAAAATTGTCTCGATAAAAGTATAATATAAGCTGTTAACATAATATATTTTCATTTCTCATTCATGAGCACGTTATTTACCCTCTTGTGTACATAATATACCTATGAGGTTATATTATTATGAACACAATTTCAATAAATATTTGTAAAAAAATACATTGACAGTCAAAAAAAAGAACATGATATTTGGCTTAGATTTTTCGCTACCCCAAAATATCTGTGGCATTTTCCTGTGAAACCGTGAACAATTTTTAACCCTTTGATTAATGTTTAGTAAAACCCCCAAAAATAAATTTATCATCTCAGTTCGTTTATTAAATTATGTGCAATTTGCGAAACTAATCAATCATGGCCGACAATGCCATGATCAGTTTGTCCAGTTTTTGTTATTTATTGATATTCGATGTGGAACATCTAATCTGCCACGTAATTATTTCTGTAGACGCCTCCGTAGTCCACTGGTTTAAAGCTTGGCTCTTGACTCCGGAGGTCATGGGCTTCAATCCCCGCGTTGAAACAACAAATTGAAATTTTGTTTTTAAGTCTGGTCAGGACAATGCAGGCGAATGCCTCGGATGGGCATGTAACTGTCCTGAGCCTGGTCTCTCGCCAGTTGTGTCGGTCATTCGACCCACTGAGTTACGAGAGTAAAGGATTAAGGAAGAGAAGAAGCTCTTGTGCATTGCGCACATACTTGGACACTATAAAATAGCTCGTGCCTAGCCTGTCTGGTTTCAATGAAACTGGACACCGAATTCGTTGTGGCAGCTGTCAATCAATTCGCAATTGGGTTACAAACTGCAGTATGGTGTCGCTCTCACACACGCACGATATGATGCATGCGTGTGCGAATTCGTGAATTAGACTACCAATGATGGCAAAGAGACATTGGACAGAAAGATTTTTGAGATATACAGGTGTATTTTGATCCAAATAAAATATTTAATCCAACATTACGTAAATATTATATAAGTAATGTCAGTATGCGTACAAAAAGTAACGTAATTCACAAGAAAATAACAATATGATTAACATTTTCTGATAACTCGCACTATGCATTACGCTGCCGTACAAGGCGCTGGCTTTGAAGGTCACGCGCCCGCCGCTCAGTATAAGCCGCGCGGTCATGAATATAATGTATCTATTTTATAGGATAATCTGGTCAAAATTTAAGTTCACATGTTATAATTATTATATATTTGGTACCAGAAACGAATACTATTCTTCGTACTCCTGTTCGTTGTACCTAAAATAATTATCTATTTTTGTTTATGTATAATATCTGAAAACTACAAAATATTATGTTTATTGTACAATATAGTTCTGCATTGCGTGTACAATGTAATATGATTCACTGGTTTTTTTCTGGATGGCTATACATATTCACATAGCTTTAGTTGCTGGCTCCGATTCCTGTGGTATATCACTCGCCGAAACAGCCTAACGAAGAAACGTTAGCTAATCTAGGGCTATCACACTAGATTGATGGGTTTAAAATAATAAATTTGTAATAACTAAAATATCTATGGACGCTTACACACCACGTTAATCTGGTGCCATGGTAAGTTCTCGAAAAACTTGTGTTACGGGTATCAGACAAAGGAATAACAATAATATATTTAATGCCTTTATAATACTAAACATATACTAAATATTTTTATTTATTCCTAGCTATATACCAAATAGACATTGTTCTGTCTGTTAAGTATAGCTTGTAGGATGTAGGAGTAGGGAGTAGGTACAGGTGAAGGTATAGGTGTAGGATGTAGGCGTAGGTAGTAGGTACAGATGAAGGCATAGGTGTAGGTTGTAGGTGTAGGTGTAGGTATAAGTGAAGGTAGTGGTTGTTGTTTTGTGTATAAGGTAGTTTGAGAAGTAGGTAGTAGGTGTAGTTATTAGTTTAGAAACTGTAAGTAGGGTAGGTAGTTGTTTATTTATACCAGTGCGGCATAGTTAAAACAAAAAACGTCTGTCGGTTCAGCTAGTTTTAGTATACGTTCTGCACAGCCCTATTACAATTACGGGCAGGTCAGCTAGCTCGTTTATCTCCGATAGTTACGTATCGATGTTTAAGTTACACTCACTGTGTATCCACAGTATCGTACGACATCGAGCGCATAATATTGGTAAACGCTTAATTTTCAATGAAATGTGACCATCACTACACACAAGCATGCGTAGCATGACTACGTATAAATGGGTTTTGTCTTTACTCTGTTCAGCAGATCTAAAATGTCCACATTATGTGAATCGTATTATGAAATATCATTTATTCAATTTCAATAGGTGATGGTTCATAACACGATTCACTTTATGTGGCCATTTTAAGACCTGCTGATCCAATTTGAACGTAAACCAAGAGACAATACTAAAATTTTATCAATTAAAACATCACTTATTTACTGTGCAATGATGTTATAATAATATTAATAATATGTATGGATACTTCTCACCAAGTCAATCTGGCCCCGTGCTAAGTTCTCGAAGGACTTGTGTTATGAGGGCCAGACAATACTCCCCGTATCCTATTAATATTATAAATGTGAAAGTTTGTGAGGATGGATAGATGTATGGATGGATGGGTGGATGTTTGTTACTCTTTCACGCAAAAACTACTGAACAGATTTTGATGAAATTTGGTATCATAGTAGTTTAGGCTGTGCATTAAAACATAGGCTACTTTTTATCCCGGAAAAAGACAGTATTCCCGCAGGATACTCGATTGTATATTTACGCGGGCGGAGCCGCGGGAAACAGTATTTAATACTTTTATATTGTACGTCATACATTTAAGATTTTTATTGTATTATGTGTAGGTATACAAAGTATATTATAATACATACCCATGACCCAGGAACACAGAAAATCATTGGGATTCGGACTCGTCACTGAGCCACAGAGGTCGTAGAGTAATATATTAATTTTCCGAGTTCCATATTTAATTTAAATGGATCTGACCTCAGTAGGTATAATATTTAGAATTAGGTATTATCTACGGAAGACTAATAATTAGAAAAAATGACAGATGGATAGATATCTGTAATTTTGTCTATGCAATCTGTCATTTTGTCTATTCCTCCGTACCGAACCCAGTTTCACGTTGGTCATATTACGCGTTCCGGAGATTGTTAAATAAAAATGTAATGTATCCCCATTCTACAACTAAGTATTTGAACTACAAGCACTCTGTTGGACCTAACAGAATATGACCAACGTAAAACTGGGTTCGGTACGGAAGAATAGACAAAATGACAGATTGCATAGACAAAATTACAGATATCTAATCATCTGTAATTTTATCTAATTATTAGTCTTCCGTAGATAAAACCTAATTCTAAATATTATACCTACTGAGGTCAGATCCATTTTAATTAAATATTGTACCCGTAAATAAAATAGAGTAACCGGTTAGTTTTATTAATAATTATTGTACTGAACTAAATGACACAAGGGCGCGTTTTCAGCGTGAAAATAGTCTCACAGTCTGCAAATATACATGTTAGGGTAGCGTAGATCACTTGTCAGAACCCTTATAGTTTATCTGTCTTCGTCTTACCTACCAAATTGGGTTAATTTTATTTTATTTTTTAATTATTATACATTTTGAAGTCACAAAAAAGTTGAAATAAAAAAGTAAAAAAATAAAAAAGATGAAATTTTGCATTAAAATATTGTGTATTTACCACGCCGACAAAATACTAAAATAAAATCACAAAATTATATTTTTTTGGGGCACGAGAGTACTCGTAAAGTGGGAATGATTTTTTTTCAAATCTAACCTATAGTTGTGGCATATAATTAGATAGGTATTTTAAAAACATTGCGAGGATGCGAAGTCGACTTTTTTATTGAAGTATCCCTTTGCGAGATATTCAACTTCAATTTGGAAAACTTCGTACAAATATAACGTTTATAGTTTATAAGTAAATATAATATTTACTTATTGTTTAGTAACATATTTTTACTATGGTACAGAACCCTTTGCACTCGCACTTGGCTGGTTTTATCTTTTTTTCTTTGTTTTAATTTATTTGGAACCACATTAAGTCCATAGAATTATTCCATTCGTCAAAATACACATGGCCTATGATTGATTACGTTAATTATGTTTACATTCATACAATGTCATCAAATAATACTCCCAAATGTACAGTTCGTTCAGAGTTCTTTTACCTTTTACCTCTGAGAGGACCTCTATGCCATCGACATAAGGATCACTTTCCTAGAAACTGCTAGGTAAAATAACTCTGAAGGGACTATAGGGTGGTGCCACATGGGTGTAACCGGTGCGTTGCCTCAACGCTGCGTCGACGTCGACGACGTTGATGCTTCGTCGTTCCACATAGAACGATTTGGCATACGATGCGATGCAAATATTTACGGCGACTCAACACATGCGCCACGCAAGAGGAGGAAGACGAAAAAGGGATTTTTCGTCTTTCTCCTGCCTCGGCTGCGATGGAACGATGAAGCGGCATCGAATGGAATAGCTACGTTGACGCAGCGCTGCCGCAATGCATGTATGGCATCACTCATACATGATGCTTTCAAAATAAAAATTACACCGGGAATTTTTTCATCATTAAACGAAATATTTCGTTTTGTAATTAAGGATAATCTCTTTTACCTTTTGTTTTGTTACGTGATGAAAATAATTTATTATATTATTGTATTGTTAGACGAAAAATGGTATAATTCTTAAACAATTCTTTTTATGAGACTTTATCGACGTTTTTAACAACATACTGACTAATATAGTCCATATTATATAAGAGTTATGTATGTAGAGCATAGTTAAGTTTTCAGAAAGGATTTTGTTATAAATATAAATAATTATTTGTTATTTAAACTAGACCTTGTATAATTGTATTTTATTTCTTAGTAAATATTATTTTAACGATGCAGTGAAACTATGAGTTCTGTCATGGCATAACATGAACACTTAACATACTAATATCGGTTATAAAATAAGAGCTTTTATCGGCCTTTCAATGTTTTAACTGTACCTACTTTTGAAAAATAATTTAAGCGATTTTCACACGCATCATAGATGCTTTTAACTGATTAAACACAAAGTATGCCCAAATGAATTACATCGTTGTCTTTGTGTCCCTATTTGAAAGTCAAATTGTGGGTCGTTTGGACCCGCGGGGACAAATGCTTTATAATTCAGGGTTGTCGATTTTTTAGGAATCCGATACCTTTTAATTTATAGAGGTATTTTTATACATTACTTCTGAAACTTAAAATTTATTGCAAGGCTATTTTTCCAGGGTTCGTTTTAATATAATAAAGAGTAAGCTAATTGTATGATTAAAAAAAACAGCCAAGTGCGTTTCAAGCCACGCATAGAGTAGGGTTTCCTAGTCGACTTATTATTTCGTTATTTTTGTACGAAGTTTTCCAAGTAATCTGGGGGCATGGCAGTGCCCCCGCCAAGACGAGCTAAGCGAAGCGCTAGGGCACTACCAGACCACCTTTTCTCGAAGCGTTTCGCCGATTTTTTTAACCCTCATAATTTATGAGTTTGTGTGTTTGGATTATACCAGATAAACGAAATTTTTTGAATTTGTTTCCAATAGCAGACTAATTAATCATGCTAAGTTATGATTGCATAGGTCTTATAATTTAGATTTTATTTATACCTAAAAACCCCTGATTTCGTCACTGACTTACTGAGGATCAACAAAATTAGAGGGTACCTTCGGATGTCCTAGAAAGCTGAAATTTGGTATTTAAGCTAGTATTTGCACAAAAACAACATAAAATTATCAATCTTGGAACTTTTAATCTCCAACCCCTTAAAGTAGGGGAGGAAAATTTGTAAGAGACTTACCTACGCAAATTTTTACTCTGTCCGAAAATTGTTGTCAAGATCCGTGTTATAAATAGTAATAATATGATAAAAAAATAAAATAAAAATATTATCATAACAACTTTCAAAAAGTAGTGTTTGACTCACACTGTCAAAAAGCTATCAGATCCTATGTTAAACTCTACCAAGTGGCTCTACCAAACTTCTAACTCTAGATCTAGACTTCAAAAGTTTACTTCAATAGTAACATCCAAGTAGTAAAAGAGAGTTCCTACAATACACGTAGCGCCTCTCTTGTAAAGTTAAATGTTCCTTGTTTCTCAAATTTATATGGTAAAAATTGTCTCGAATGTGTAATTCCCCAACTAATTAATAATTTAAATCCAGATCTTAAAAATAGCCTAACCCCAAAGAACATAAAATCAAAATTAAAAAATTATATATTAAATAACTTAACATCGCAAACTGAGTAGTTTAGAAGTATAATTAGACATTATTTAATCTATTCAATCCAGTATTTTACTAACAGCCTGTATATGGTGTTATACTAACCGGTTTTATGCCTGTGCTGAGCGCGCCGGGCGCGCGTCAGTACTCGCTACGCAGTACAGCGCGCGCAACGCACGCTCATGATCATGTCTCACACACCTATGTACACCACTACACACCTGAATTATAATGTACAATAATTACTTGTTTAAATACATTCTATTGTCAATTGTGAAGCGACGACTGGACGGCGTATGGTAAAACTTGTACAAGTTTATATTGCGCCGAAATGTAATGTTTTTGTATTTTTTATTGATAAATAAACAGAAAGAATCAGATCTCAAGAGATCTGATAGCTTTTTACAGTGCGAGTCAAATGGTATCGTCATGGCATCACTTTACATGAAAATGTTTTTGGTGGGAGGTGTTCTCATTTTACAAATTAGGTCTCTATAAACACCTGAACTAACAAAGTTATCTAAGCCGTTAGAGGTTTTCTTCAAATATGGTCACAATATGGACTTCAAACATAATTTTTTTCTTATTTTCAAGCCAGCCGTTAGAGAATAGGAACCTATTTGAAAGAAAAAAACCTTACCAAGAGCATGTCACGACGTATCGAGCTTCTTTGTAGTATATTCAAGGCTTGGGAGGAGGCGCAGGATGCATTAGGGGTTTTTTGCGAAATTTAAATGGAAATAAAACAAAATTGAAAAAACTGAGAGAAAAGTTTAAATAATTAGGTGTACTGCCCGTCGCTTCTAAAGTTGAAATATGCCCGAAATATTTTACTAAAAAACTACGTCACTGTTACGTTCATGTTAGCTCGACTCGTAAGGTCTTGATGCCTGTTGCTAAGTGCTAATTAATAATGTATCGAATTCTTCAGACCTGTGAGAAAAGACACCTGCTGGTAACCTTACTTTTAATGAACAGGAGATTTTTGTCTTTGAAAATATTTGAATCGGTGATTTCAGAATGGGCATTAGTCTATATTTTGAGGAATCAAAGGTTTGTTCTATGAAATGTTCCTCAAAGGTATTTGTTTCAATTCATGTAGAAAGGGCATACAATCACACAAAAAATACCTTTTAATCTGTAATCAAAAATGATGTTTATGCAGAAAGGGCCTAATACTACAATCTATGCCCTTTCTGCAACAACATGCATACAACCGAACGTATCTTTAGCTGACAGCTGACATGACAGTCAAGTGACATTTCGTTTTCTTTCTCGCATTTATTTCTGTTTCTGCATTGATTTCAAGAATAAAAATGAATATTGTGGCTGATAATGAAGATGCAATCGTTAAGGGAAGAAAGAGAAAACGGCAACCTGAAAAGTACAAAAGAAATGTAATTAAAAATGCTAGGGTTAGCGGAGAAGAATTCGTAAATTGGGCTGGTCGCTACGTGAGTGCCCGGTACCGAACTAACGAATACAAAAAAGTATATTCTTACCTATTCAAAATTCAGTACCTAATTTTCTCTTTTAAGGTGCAAGAAACGTTTCTGTTTTGAGGTTTCCAGCAACAAGAACATTGAAACATTAAATTCGATGAAGACTAAAGATGAGCAAGACATTTATTTACAAGGACTTATTCAATCAGTTTCTGTAAAGAGAAAGAGACCAAGAAAGGAAGATGCGAGGAAAAGGTGCAGCTCCTACCAATACTTTGTTGTTAGGGATGAGGATTGTTCACGATTGGAAGTTTGTAAGGAGGCTTTCATCAGTATCCATGGAGTAAAACAGAAGCGCGTGAGAAGACTCTGCTCATTATTAACTAAAGGTAAAATACCTACAGATATGAGAGGAAAAAACATAAGCGGCAATGCAATCCAAGGACCTGTTCTCGATGTCATACAAAAGTATATAGCTTCATTCCCAGTCAATAAATCCCATTATTCTGGAAAAGTATTGGAATACCTTGATGCAAAATTATCAGTGAAAAAAATGCATACACTTTTTTAATTATGCATCCAGAACTAAAAGGTGTAATTAAGTACTATTATTACTTGAAGTACTTCAACGAAAACTTTAATTTAAAGTTTGGAAGGCCTCAAATCGACACCTGTTGCAAATGCGAAGAACTTAGTATCAAAATTCGTAGCCCATCATTAGGATTTCGTAGCCCATCATTAGTGATTCAGTGCCGATTAATGAAGAAAAACTGGAAGACTTGAAAAAAATGTTGAAGTATATCCCCGAAGAACACAGAGAATTTTATGAAAAAGTTACCGCTGGACCCACAACTGCTACTGAAGATATTGAAGATCTTGATATTGAGTAATTAATAGGTACTTATAGGCTTATGAGATAATTAAGATAGGGTAGAAAGATAATGTAATATAATTAATTAATGAAAGGCACACATTCTTAACATGAAAATGGTTTTATTTAAGTGTAAAAAGGGCTTTAGTCACATATTATACATTTTGTATATTTCAAAAATGGTATTAGTCCAGGTATATTGCAGAAAAGGCGTGAGTCCAAATTAATTAAGGTCACTTTTAAGAGTATACAAATAAAATTATAGTGATCTTTTACTGTCATCGTATATAATATGATCCATATTACGATATAAGAAAACATCACAGTACAGACAAAATAGTAAGAATAAATATTAAGTTTTTTTTTCATTCCCTATAGTTCATTGTAAAGGACTAATGCCCTTTCTGAAATCACCGATTCATTTGAGAATTTAAAATAAAAGAGCCACGACGAGAGCCACACAATCACTGTCCCAGCATGACGTTTTGAAACATTTTTTGTTTTGTGAGAATCATTTGACGCAACGTGCTGATGCGACGTTGCGTTATTTTGCCACATTACATCACGACGCGATGTTGCTACATTTCAAATTATATATTTCAAGTACATTGAAATTATAAAGAAATACTTAAACCTTCAATGTTGATGACCTCTGTGGCTCAGTGGTTGAGCGTGGTGGTGCTCAAGCCGGGGGTCGCGGGTTCGAATTCCGCCGAAGAAACAAAAAGTTTTTCCGTGTTCCTGGTTCATGGATGTGTAATAAATATCTATGTGTGTAATATAAAAGTATTATATATATTTCCGTTGTCTGGTACCCATAACACAAGTTCTTCGAGAACTTACCACGGGTGGTTCCGTTGATTGACGTGGTGTGAAGCGTCCATAGATATTATTATTATATCCGATGTTTTGTATCACTATTGACCAAATTTACAAAGGCTTCTTAAAGTTACCGGCTCCTTAAATCACACGACACTGTCCTTGCTTGATAGAATATCAATTATGTGATTAGGAGTTTCTTAACTTAAGAAGCGCTAGAGTATTTACCCGTAAGCCATTTTTTGGGTTTCCGTACCCAAAGGGCAAAACGGGACCATATTACTAAGACTTCGCTGACCGTCCGTCTGTTCGTTATAGTTAGACATTTGAAATTTTCACAGATGATCGTATGTCTGTTGCCGTTATAACAGCAAATACTTAAAAACAAAACAGAATAAAATAAATATTTAAGGGGGTTCCCATACAACAAACATGAATTTATAACAGTGCGGAACCCTTATACGCGATTCCGACTAGCACTTGGCCGGTCTTACAATATAAATTCTATTACTGTCTTGATATTAAAATCCTTGCTTGTACTAAACACTAAGTTAGGGCGAAGGCTTAAACAACGTTAATTCTTTAGTGCTATCATACTATTAAACAACCATTAGTGTCAAGTAAATTATTCCGTTCAGATTGCTTGGATGCCATTAAGGAAAACGTCCAACAAGACTAAACTGTATTTACGATAATAGCTGGTAATAATCTGGGCGTTGTCTCTTAGTTAAGTCATTTGTAACTGCAATATTATGATGAATGTCATTCTACGCAGAGAGAACCTAGGTTAGGAGGTTTTGTAAAGCATTTTATTTTAGCAGTTTTTCAGGTTCAGCATTATTATTAGTGTTCTGAGTGCGAGTTTTTGTCCCTACTCGCCGTTACTTAGTTAACTAATTAATTCGATGCCATAAAAATAACAATTTGTATGGCATCGAATTAGTTACCATTGTTTGCCACTAGGGGCGTTGTTTTGATGTCATACATATTGTAGTAAACTTCTTCACGGCGAGTGACAAAAACTCGCATTCATTCTAAGATCCCTTCGCCGTTTCTGTTTTGTTACAATTAATAATAATTGTATCTGTGAGGCAGGCTTCAAAAGCATTTAAGCAAGTTCGCTCTGCAGCAAAATCTCTTCACATTAGAAATAAAATTAAGAATTCGAAAAATAAGATTAAAACAAATTGGAAAATCATTGCAAATGAAACTGGAAGAATCACCAGCCGCAACACATATTTTAAATTGAATATAGATAATAAAAAAATTAAATCCGACAGTGAAGTTGCAACTGCTTTTGAGAAATTCTTTGCTGACATTCCAGTTTCAACTACAAAAAATGTGTATGCCTCTCCTGCTGATGGTGAATTACTTATTAAAGATAATGTAAAAGAGTGTGAAATCGAATTTAGATTTAAAGAAATAGGATCGCAAGACATTATTAAAAAATTTAATTTATTAAATATTAAGAATACTGCAGATTTATGGATCCTATCAATGAAAGTTATTAAATATATAATCGATATTATCGCACCTTACTTAGCAGCTATTTTTAATGATTGCAAAAAAAGTGGCATATTTCCTGATCTAATGAAACATAGTAAAGTTTACGTTTTTAGTTAAGCTACTAGCACACTTTAATATAAATAACATTTTACATAATAAACAATTTGGTTTTACGAAGGGTCGCTCTACAACAGCTAACTATTGTAGAGCGATCCTTCGTAAAACCAAACTGTTTATTATGTAAAATGTTATTTAATTTATTATATAAATTATTAATATAACGAATCATATTTTTAAATTAGTTATATTTTTTAGATTAGTTTATAGATTAGTTATATTTTTAATGGAGGGGTTGGAGGATGCTCTAGGAGTCTTTTGCGATCTCTCTAAGGCATTTGTTGCGTGCAGCACACAACGTTGATCAGAAAACTATGCCACTATGGAGTAAGGGGACCAGCACAGGTCCTCTTAAAATCTTATTTATCAAATAGGACTCAGAGGGTTAAGATAAATGGAAAAAGATCCACATTTACCAAAATTGAGATGGAGGTCCCACAAGGATCCATTTTAGAACCCTTTCTTTTTCTGGTCTATTTAAATGACCTACCATACCTTATTAATGGAAAAAACGGGGTAGTCTTATTTGCCGATAACAAGTCACTTACTTTTAATATTAAAGTTGCCAAAACTCAGGCTATGACAAAGTAAATAATGCAGTAAATAAAAATAGTACACTGGTTTAGTGTTAATAATCTTTTGTTAAGTAGCAAAAAAACTAAATGTATAAAGTTTACGTTGCCAAATGTAAGACAAACTGAAACCAATATACTATTGAATGGGAAAGATATGGAACTTGTAGATACAGCTGTATTTCTAGGTATAACTTTAGACGCAAAACTTTAGTGGGCCCTCATTTTGTTGAGTTGGCCGACAGACTCAGTTCAGCAGCATTTGCAGTAAGTAAGATAAGACAATTTTGCAGACGAAAACATAGCAAAGCTTGTATATTTTAGTTACTTCCACAGTCTAATGTCCTATGGCATTCTACTGTGGGGAAATTCTGCCGATATAAATACTACATTTGTGCTGCAGAAGCGACCTGTTCGGGCAATCTATAAGCTTGCCCCCAACACCTCATTAAGAGTTAAAGAAACGTCGTCAAGGAGCCTAAAGAAACTGGAATCTTAACTGTAGCTTCTCAGTATGTTCTATCAAATGTTATGCATATTAAAAAAATTTAAGCCTATTCAAATAGAAAAGTGACAACCACAATAGAAATACCCGAAATAAGCATAAGCTTGATGTACCAGTGACTAGACTTAGTAAAGTAAAGAATTCGTTTAAAGGCCAATGTATACGCCTATACAATAATATCCCAGAAAGCGTTAAAATTTTATCAATCAATAAATTTAAAAAAGTATTTATAGAACGTTTGTGTGCTAGAGCCTATTATAAAGTTAATGATTTTATGAATGATAGCACACCTTGGAAATGAGGTGGCCCCCTGCAAGGCTACATCTAAATTACATACATTAATAAGCTCTTGTTATGTAGTTTTAGTAATAACATTGTTATAATGTATGCCTTTTTTATATTAATAAAATAACAATTTTCCATCTTTTTGATAAAAGATGGCCCCGCGCGAGTTTCTTACGCCGGTTCTTCTCGTCGGGCTAGTTCCTGAACCGGTGGTAGGCATCAGCCTACCACCGGTTCAGGAACTAGCCCGACTACATACACTTTCTGATACACTTACACTTTCTGATACACTTACACTTTCTGAACGTCGGTCTACATGATTGTAGACCGACGTTCAGAAAGTGTATAAAAATACCAATTTTAAATATAAAAAAATTGACTTTGACTTTGATTTGATAGATACAATCTCATACGATTTTGTCACACGTTGACGTTTGTCAATATGTCACAAAATTTAGTTTGATGTATCTAAGTGGCAAAAGAATCCTAATAAATTCAAACTTATAAATTATATGAATTACCTACTCGTATTACGGGCAAATTTCGACCGTCGGGCGACCTCTAGTATTTTTAAACTGTGCGTGATAATTTAAAACGAACGGTTAATACTAGCTTTTGCCCGCGGTTTCGATCGGACATTGATACATAAACACTGTAACCCACGGGAACAAAAATGTATCCGGGTTTTTCCGGGTCAAAAGTTTTTCGGGATAAATGTAACACGTGTCTCAATCCAGAGTCTAAGCTACTTCCATACCAAATTTCATAGAAATATATTCAGTAGTTTTTATGTGAAAGAATCACAAACATCTATCCATCCTCTTAAACTTTCACATTTATAATAGTAGTAGTAGGATTAGGAGTAGGACACACACTATAATAAAAAAAATATCATGCAAACAACTATTATTAAAAATTCTATTACCGAGCACCCTTCGTACAAGGACGTGTAAAGTATCTCAAACAATATTTACGGATCAGCATAAATAAAACGCGAAAATCCGTTGATTCTGTAAAGAACCTTTTCATAAATAATAAAGCCTCAAAAGGTTAATAAAAGGCTTCATAAAAATACAAATTCTGTACACGATGCGGCGTGATTCGCAATATTTTTGGGTTTTCTGTTTGTCAATATGAGGGTTTTAAATACTTTTTACCCGAATATGGTGAAGCCAAAATAAAGGGTAATAAATTATAATTTTGTATTTTGATTGACAGCGAAAGAATATACTTTCGCTGACCTTAAATATGGGAAATGAAAGTGTTTTTTTTTTCGCTGAAGATACCGCATATAAAGATGAGGTTCCAAAAAATATGATTTGTCGAGGTCCTCAAAATAGGCCTTTGTTTGCGAGATGACTTCATCATTGGAGTCAAATCTTTTTCCACCGAGCCATTTTTGCAGGTTTGGGAACAAGAAGTAGTCACTAGGAGCCAAATCTTGAGAATAGGGTGGATGTGGGAGCAATTCATAGCCCAATTCATGGATTTTTGCCATGGCAACTGCACATGTGTGCACCCTTGCATTATCTTAGTGAAAAAGAACTTTTTTCTTGGCCAAATGAGGTCGGTTTTTTTTCAAATCCTCATTGAAGCGGTCCAATAAGTTGGCATAATATTCCCCATTAATTGTTCTTCCCTTTTGAAGATAGTCAATGTGGATTATCCCACGTGCATCCCAAAAAACAGTCGCCATAACTTTATTGGCTGACAAACCCACCTTGGCCTTCTTTGGCGCCGATTCACCCTTAGAAACACACTGTTTTGACTGTTGTTTGGTCTCTGGTGTATTGTGATGGATCCATGTTTCGTCCACGGTTAAAAAACTCCTCCATATTGTGATTAAACAACGCCAAACCTTCCTGTGAAGTTGTTACACGATTGCGTTTGTGGTCGACTGTGAGCAAACGCGGCACCCATCTTGCGGAAAGCTTTCTCATGCCCAAGTGATCATTCAAAATTGAAACCACTGAGCCATGCGAGATGCCTATGGCTTCCACAATCTCTTGCACTTTAAATCTTCGGTCGGCCAACACCATATCGTGAATTTTTGCGATTGTTTCGGGTGTAGAGACCTCAACTGGGCGTCTAGGACGTTCGGCATCTTCAGTGCTTGTACGGCCACAACGAAATTCAATAAACCACTTTTTTACCATTGAGATCGATGGTGCAGAGTCCCCATAGTATTTATCAAGCTTAGCCTTGGTCTCGGTAATGGTTTTTTTTCGCAAAAAATAATGCTTAATAAGCACACGAAATTCACTTTTTTCCATTGTTTCCTTAAGTTACTGGATAGTCTGATAAAGATAGCTGTAAAACACAAACTAACTGACGCAGCAAGTTAAAATTTTGATAGGAGTCAACTGATAGATGCCTGTTGACAGGAGTAGTGTTGCTTTTTCAGTAAGGAGGTTAGAAATTCAAAAAGTCACGGACTTATTGACCCGCCTTAGTACATGAGTACCTTATGGAAGGTGTTCATCACTGTTAAGAAGTTAAAAAAAACTTCTTTCAAAAGTGTGATAATGTTATGGTGATGTGAATGTGCGATGTTACATTCTGGAAAGTGTTCACTACCGTCTAGAGGTACTCACAAAGACCACTCAAAACAAAACTAAAATAAAACTATTATCCGACTACGCAAATTATATAGACTATGTAACTTGGGCTATTACTACGAATCTATTTACACCTTACTCATTAAAATCGAACCGGTAGTTACGGCGGTACGATAGAATAAACATACATACATGGACTGCCAAAATCATTAGCACTCCATTTGGATTCGCCGTAGTCAGGTTATAACATGCTCGAGACCAAATATTTAAATAACATTTCACTATCAATTAAATAAAAACCTTAAAATATCTTCAATGTGATGTTGAATACAATAATAGTTTTCGGATCGAGTTGAGTGGTTATACTTCAAGAGATTAGCTTAGTTTATAAAATATTGACGTTATATTGAGGAGCTCTTACAAAGCTATAAATCAAGCTTTTGGATCCAGTCCAAGCTATTTTATTTCACACTACCAGTGTACTGCAATACTTACATGAATCGACATAAAGTGAGATCAAAATTTTATTTTCTCATAATTTATTGTTTGTTTACACATTATGTCTTGAAATGGAATAATATGGCTTCATTAAAATAAAATTTCATCTAATTTATAAAAATTGTATAAAACAGGATAAATACCAGCGCAAGTTGAGCAAACACAAGTTTCACTCAACTTAGTTATAACATAACATTCCTCTAGAATGTTACAGACTTATTCAAGACTCTGTTAATAAAAAAATATAGGAAAGGATGATTTTATTGCATATAATATTATATTATTGAAAAATTGGCTTAGCAAAGGTTGAATGTATATATTGGAAAGTTAATACTTTGCCATAAAAGGTAGAAAAAGTTTGCTTAAAAAATGTTTCCATACTTTTTGACTAAAAGTTAAAAGGAACAAAAGTAACTATCGTATTTGATTCCTAAAGGATATTGGAAAATAAACTCTGCCAAGTAAATAATATTAAAAATTCTTTATTCGGCTCGAGTTGCTGTAAAGTTTTTCGTATCTCGATTTTTATTACTTTTGTCTGAATTTAATGCTATCGAATATGATAATATCATACGCGAGGCTGATATCTGAATTCTTGGGTCTTTGCTTCCCGATGGTTTTGCTTTTGCTTTAGTATCGGCTCGAAGTACCACTCTAATATATTTGTTGATGGACATTAATAAAACGAATTCTTAGACAAAGAAAATCGTTTATTCTTCAAGCGTTACTTATTATCTACATTGATTTGGGTACTATTAATACACGCTGCTTCTTATTAGATTTTTTTAACCGAAACTTTGACGATGAGAGTGTAATTACAAAGTTGCGTCACGTCACGATTAACGTCATCGATATAGCGCCATCTGTCGGAAGCTACTCATACTTTTTACAAAACAACATAACTTTCTAAAACACATTCTGATGACGCTAGGTGTCTGAAAGTGCTGAAGTGAAGTGAGCTTTAGGCACGATGAGAGTATTTTTGGATTTTAAATGATGAATGAAGTTTAACTTCTGCGACGTCATGGTATTTTTATAACATTTTCTCATTCAAACACAGTAAATGAGATCCATAAATAATAAAATAAAAGTTCTACTTTAATTAAATGGATAATTATTTTTGAAGTACATAAACTTTAATTTGTGTTTTTCCTATCAACAGTAAAAATAATTGTCTTTGCAAAAAATTGTCAATAGACATAATCATTGTTTATGGACCTATAATTTAGTCCAATTAGTTTCGCGTTGATACAGAATGATACAAATCAAACACAGGTTATGTGAACGTTTTAAACAGCTGCTCTATTATAAACTTCATCTGACAAGTGGCGATGAGCTTCTTTCTTTTGACGTTTAAAATTAAAAAAATAAAACAATTAAAAAGATCAAAGTCAAAATGTTGAAATTTTACCTTTTTTAATTGTGTGTAAAAAATAGTTCAAATGTTAAAATGAAGATTATCACCACTTGTCAGTTGAAGTTTATAATATTGTATACCTACATTACAATATGTATCGGCGCGGTGGTAGGCATCATGTAAACAAGACGTTTGGAAAATATTTTGTAAAAATTTATTCTGGATAAAATTATTTGACTTTGATTTTAAAAATATCTCTATTTTCAAGCATACATTTTATACATATTCAATTTTATTAATTCAAAAACGTATGAAGCCGTACAAAATTAAATTATTTGTGTTCCTTCTTCTTCATTTATAATAAAGAGACCAAAAGTTAAATGAACTGAAATTTTTAAATGAAATTTTCTTTCGTAGGACCTAGTATATTGTTGAAACATACACGTTGGTATTCATAGACCATAATGTGTGTCCATGGCCACGGGAACGCCAAAACTGTCGTAACGCGTGTTATTGAAGTAAAATTTATCTACGAACCCTTGACAAAAAGTGCGATCGGGCTAGGCGAACGGAAGTTGAGGGGGAGATATAAGTTAGTGAAGATAAAAAAAGAGAAAGTTACGCTTCGTATATTACAGATACTGTAGGGGCAAGAGAGAGAGGTGCGAGCGATGGTCTCAAGCACACTCTTTATTTTATTAATTCAAAAATTCAGTACAAATTCTTTGAGTCCATATTGTACATCATCTTCACTTATAATAGACGCTCAGAGTAAAGACACCTAAAGTTAGTCATTGATTGAAATTATCTTTCGTAGCGTCCTGTATATTGAAACATACATGTTAGTATTCATAGCCCCTAATGTGTGTTCGAGGTCACGCAAACGCGTAAACTGTCCGAGCTCCAAACGCCCCAGCGTTAGAGGCAGAATTGTAATTGACTCATGAATTTACTTCCCATTTCATGGTACAAACGTTGCGTCAATCATCAGTTACATATCAAAATTACCTTAATATATTTTCAACTGTTATACAATAACTGATTCCCGCATTGGAACAACAAAAAATGTTGTTTCCAAGTTTAGTTAGGACAATGCAGGCCGATCACCTGATTGTCTGACAAGAAAGATGATCCATGCGTCGGATGGGCATGTAAAGAGTCTGACCTGCGCCTGATCTTTTGCCAATCGGGTCGGTCTTTCCGTCACACTTGGGCATTATAAAATAATTCTTGCGTAGATATGCCTGGTTTCAATGAAACCGTCAGCAAAATCGGTGTGGGGAGCTATTATATTTACAACTCAAACATCCACTACGGTATATAGGGTATTCAGAGTGTATACACTACAATACACTGACCTGCAAAAGAAACTTCTACTGTTAGGAAAAAAAAAAATTTTAAGTG
The DNA here is from genome assembly GCA_963565745.1 of Phengaris arion. Classification (NCBI taxonomy): domain Eukaryota; kingdom Metazoa; phylum Arthropoda; class Insecta; order Lepidoptera; family Lycaenidae; genus Phengaris; species Phengaris arion. The sequence continues at coordinate 15,489,109 of OY751449.1, read as the reverse complement.
TAGGCCGGTATAGTTTTGTAATAAAAACTGTAAAGGTACTATCAGGGAATCTAATTCTCAAGCAGGTAGTGTGTTCACATAATTTTTTTGTATCATAAAGATTGCATGCTACACTCACAACGAAATTATTGTCTTGTCTAGTTAATATCATAATCACCCTGCTAATAAATTAGATTTCCTGATAGTAATAAATGCACTTATGACCTAGTTATAATAGTGCCTGAAAGCTTTAGTAGAACTATATCAAAACTATTCTTGTCCGGCAGTCGGGAAAAATTAAACAAGCATTTAAAAAAAAACTGTCGCAGTAGTTTTCGTAGTCTGTTTAAGCTAATAAGACGCTGACAAAACAAACTCATTTATATAGAAAAAGATATTAAAAGTGTTAATAATAAAATTACGAGACTCCATGCATACGTTAGGAAGTTCACAATGAACTTCGAGATCTATACAAATAGAATAAATGTGATAAAACTCCGGCGTGGACTTGAAACTAGTTTATTTGGTGAGAAGCTCTTACAGAACTAATATCTTCCGGTCTACGATGGAGAGCTTTTCAAAGTTTTTCTATCAACGCCGAAGCTTTCTTTTGTTTTCCATCAATGTTGCTTTTTAGTATATTTATAATATCTATTATTGTATGAATACATTTTTTATTTTGTTCAAATATTACACCTTAGACTGGAATGCGACTGCGTGCGCGCGAAAGGAAATCTCGGCGGAAATCTTGCTGGTTTAAAAAGTAGCCTATGCCGAATTTCATAAAAATCGATTCAGTAGTTTGGGAGTATTATAAATTCAAACAAACAAACAACCAACTATTTCCTCTTTTTAATATAATATGTTTAACATCGATAATTACGTTAAAAATACAGAATGTTATAATTTTGAATTTCCAACAATTACTATTGATGTTCGCCGATATAACTGATTTAATACAGGTCCTTAAATTTGCAGTGGTCCTATATTATTTTCATTTACTGTATAATATGATATATAACACCCTGTGTTAGTGCCTTATGTTAGTAGTACGTGTATCTAAATATACGATCCGTGAAACTGATGGCGTTAGTATCAGAATACACTATTTATATTTAGGTTTCATATTAATATTTAATTTCAAGGAATCTTATACTTCAAACGAGCAAATATTGTATTTATAATATATATAATCAAAATCTCGGAAACAGCTGCAAGTATTTCCACGAAATTTAGTATGCAGGGAGTTTTAGGGGGGGGGAAATCTATCTAGCTATATAATATGTTTTTCTTTCGTCGCATAATAAGATTTGTGTGATTTAAATTTATAAATGTCAAATCCGGTTGGCTGCTTAGTTAGCGTTGGACTTGTTGCGTTGTTGGCGAATTAGTGTCTCGGGTTCGAAACCCGGTCAGACGAATATATCATATTTTTTCTATATTAAAAAAAGTCTATAAAGCTATTTTCATTAAGGATTCCGTACAAAACGGAAAAAACACGTTTGTTGTAAAGGAACTCCACTCAAATATTAATTTTATTCTGATGTAGTATTCGTCTTTATAGCGGCAACAGAAATACATCATCTGTGAAAATTTACACTGGTATTCTTGTCATTTGAAACAGAATATTATTCCGTCAACTATAGTACGGTAGCAACAATTACCTACTATAAAACATGAAACACCATTGTGAAGTAAATTCATACAAAGTTTTTAAGCATAAATTATTCATCCTTTTATCCTTACCACAAACCGCCAATTCGAATCTATTTATTTTAAAAATCCATTTATCTTTTTCTTTCCAATGGCACATAAAATTTTTCAGTTCAATTTATGTTCCGCGTAACTGTAAGCGAAACAATGATGGACATAAAAGATTGGATCCGTACCGTTAATTTCCAGCGACGTTTTACGTGAATTTTTTTAATTGTAATTATTTTGACATGGCTTTTAAGTAATTGCTAGAAGATTCTGTATATCTCAACCTGTCTGATCTGGAATTGCGTTTTTGCCAATAGATTATATTATTGTACGATTACAATATTATTGACCGCCTTTTTTTAGGGTACCATATCCAAAGGGTAAAACGGGACCCTATTACTAAGACTCCACTTTCCATCCGTCTGTCTGTCCCTCTGTTACCAGGCTGTGTCACAAGAACCGTGATAGTTAGATAGTTGAAATTTTCACAGACGATGTATTTCTGTTGACGCTATAACGACGAATACTACATCAGAATAAAATTAATATTTGAGTGGGGTTCCTTTACAACAAACGTGTTTTTTTTCCGTTTTGTACGGAATCCTTAATAAAAATAGCTTTATAGACTTTTTTTAATAATGAAAAAAATATGATATTATTCATCTGACCGGGTTTCGAACCCGAGACACTAATTCACCAACAACGCAACAAGTCCAACGCTAACTAAGCAGCCAACCGGAATTGACATTTATAAATTTAAATCACACAAATCTTATTACGCGACGAAAGAAAAACATATTATATAGCTAGATAGATTTCCCTCCTCTAAAACTCCCTGGATACTAAATTTCATGGAAATACTTGCAGCTGTTTCCGAGATTTTGATTATATATATTATAAATACAATATTTGCTCGTTTAAAGTATAAGATTCCTTGAAATTAAATATGAAACCTAAATATAAATAGTGTATTCTGATACTAACGCCATCAGTTTCACGGATCGTATATTTAGATACACGTACTACTAACATAAGGCACTAACACAGGGTGTTATATATCATATTATACAGTAAATGCTTGAATAAATATCTCGAAGGAAGCCCCGTCCGGGATAATGTCGCACAAACGTCTAGTGAGCGCTACGTGCGGCGAATATATTGTGTTCAGTAAAATTTTATAACTTACTAGGCGTAATATTGTGTTAATTTTGTAATATTTTGTTTAGATATAAAGTATCGGTCTTTTAAAAGAGTTGACGCATTTGGAGGTTGCAACATGACGTCTCAGGCGACAGTTAGTTCAACACAAATTATTTAGCCGTAGGAGGCAGAGAGTCCGTAGGTATCATTCGAAGCTGAATGCTTCGGGAAATATTTAGTGTACCAAAATAATCAACGTGTGAGATGGCTAGAGGGGTATAAAAAACTGGAAAAATAATCGATAAAAGAAAAAGGACATGTAGACAACAATTTCAGCGATTTTAAAACTGTCACCGGATAGTTTTCTTATCTATCACCCCGGGATAGTTTATGTACAGTTAGGGACAAAAACAATTACAGAGCTCGTAAATTGAAGCTCTTTGTGGATCGCCTGTGGTCCGGATAACGACTCGCCTCGAGATAAGTTGTTAAATTACCACGTTTATTTATTGGTGTCCTGCCGAGTAACGTCCTGATTATTTTATAAACACCCTGTGTGTACATTGTACACGTAAGTTACTACAGTGATAAATAACAGGAAACTATCTTTTACTAGCGATTTCATACGTGCGAATTCATAAAAAATTGGGACGTTTGTGCAAGTGAATTTTTAAAACACAATTTTTTAAAAAGGAAATATATTAGAAAACATTTAATTATGTTCGCGATCAACGTAAAGTTACTGAAATACACTCGCGTAAAAACATGGTTGGCAAGAGGCGCATGCCTTATTTATTCGTTGTAGGTAAAAAAGGTCTTTACCTATAGCACAGGGGCGACAATCTCTACAAATGACAGCTCGAGCACCGGCGAAGCACGAAACGACCAGCAGCTAGCCCCGTGAAAGAAAGTTTTGGCTGGAAAAACTCACGCCCCGTTCGCCGCGCGCATACCCCGCTTACGTCTAGCCACGCACACATAGCTGTCAATCATGTAAGTCTATCGAATGATGGTTATTTACGCTACATATATATTATATTCTTTGCATATAGACCATCTTCCCATATTTATGGCCAGTGTTAAAATTATTATTTTTTTATTCGACTACGAGGTGAGTTATTTTGGTGTCAAAAAAGTAGCATTCAAAGAAATACAAAAGTTTGATATCCAATTTTAGACCGTTTACAACGGCTGTATTTTATTGATAAGGGTATGATGTTATTACTGTGACGAAGGGTTGAGTCTCCATCAGATTGTCGTTTATTAGATTTATGTGTATACGAACTTTATTTATATTTGGGAATCGTATATCCGTTTAAAGTTAACAACAAACAAACGCGCTATCTGGATGGTACGAAAAACATTTAACTGAGCAAACTATCTCTCATAAGTCGCGGTCGTGACCTTGAGCTTCGGGACGTCCGAATATAATCTGGCTGGCCGGATATTTTTGCGTCCGCTTCCGGGGACGCTTCCGGGGACGTTTCGAGTCTCAAAAACGAACCAACCTTATTTTTGGAATAACAGAAACTATAGTAACTATAGTATACTAATAGTAAATTAATATTAAATAAATTCTTTATTGCCAAATAAAATTGTTTACATTACATCTCATACTTTAAACGTGATGATCTTATATGTATGCAGTTAGTTTTGGGGAAGAAAAATCGATCTAGATAGGTTTTATTCATAAACTGCGCATTTTTAAGCAATATATGTTTCTTATTTCGTCGTGTAACAATATATCAATAATTTCGATTCTCTTACGTCAGTCTAATTGGCAGCTTGGTATACGTATAATTTTTGCATTGTTTGAAGATTCGGAATACCACATTCCGAATTCCGGGTTCGAATCCCGGTGAGATAAATATTTTTGTGATTCTTATTATTTCTTTTTCTTTTTTATATATTTTTTATTTATTTTATCGTTCTACTAAAACACCGAGCAAAGCTCGGTCTCCCAGGAACTTGTAACACAAGTTGTGTTACAAGTTCCTGGGCTTGTCTTTTAACCGTCGATTTTTCATGTTTAATCATATTTTAAATATCAACAATTTGAACTGAAGCAGTAACTAAAATATTATGATTGAGATAGACACGTACGTCCAAAGACTAAAACTCAATCTTTCCCATTATAAGTATACCTACATAATTTAATTAGAACAAAATCGTATCGCGACTTCCTGTCCATGTTATACAAGCACCTGACGGTGTATCCACAACTTAAGCACACTCGCTTTGAACACTTTACGGTATTCGCCTCCTGAAATAGTTATACAGAGTGTGTTACAAAGTTGTTGTTGTCAAGTTGCCTTAGAAGCTACCGTTCAATTGGTGAATAATTTGTTGATTCAAAAAAAACCACAAGTATTTAGAACTAGTAAATAAGTATTTAACTAATTTAACAGTTTCGTAAGGACAGTCTACGCGTTAAAATATCCTCAATGTGTGTGCCCCAATGGGACTGACGCGACTTGTCGTCTACGATTCTCGAGACGTGATACTGCACGCGCAACAATGACAAAAATGGATTACGATAAAAATATTTATTGACGCTTCTACGCTACGTCAATCCGGCCCTGTACTTAATATCCGAAGAACTGCTAGTTATCATAGGTACCAGACAAGGGAAATATATTTAATACTTTTATATTATACACATACATAATTAAGTTTTTATTATACTATACACATAATATTTAATAATGTACGTCCATGACCCAGGAACAACAATACAAACAATAGGGAGGTACGAACCTCCGACCTCCGGCTTGAGCACTGACACGCTCAATCACTGAGTCACAGAGGGACAAATCTACGGGCAAAGTTATGTTAGTTGTAGTAATAAGAATGTTTAGTGCAAAAGTGAAAATGCAAGAAAGCTAATGTAAAATACATAGGCTGCACTAAAAGTATCAGAAATGGAATATTTCCACTGTTCCTGTCATATTAAAATCTTTTTAATTTAAAACTCCTTGGTTTTAAAAATCGAATACCGTTTATTTATTTAAAAAAAGATTCTCGGTCTTGTCACAAGGTCTTGTCAAACTTGTTTAGTCGTTGAGAAAATGGAATTGACTCGAGAAAATTCTAGAGCGATGATTTATTATGACTTTCGAAGTGGTTTAACACAAAAACAGTGTGTTGACCGGATGATTTCTGCATTTGGTGATGAAGCCCCATCCAAAAACACAATTTATCGCTGGTTTGCTGAATTTAAACGTGGACGTGTCAAGCTCAGTGATGATCCCCGTCAAGGTCGTCCAAAAACTGCAGTCACCCAAGAAAACGTTGATGCTGTGCGTAAGCTGATTGAGGAAGATCGACATGTGACATACCGCGAAATTCAGGCAACTTTAGACATTGGCATGAGTCGAATACAAATAATCTTGCATGAACAATTAGGTGTAAAAAAGTTGTTTTCCCGATGGATAGCGCATTTTTTTTTTTTTATTAAATAAGGGGCAAACGAGCAAACGGGTCACCTGATGGTAAGTAACTACCGTCGCCCATGGACACTCGCAACATCAGAAGAGCTGCAGGTGCGTTGCCGGCCTTTTAAGAGGGAATACGCTCTCTTCTTGAAGGTTTGCAGGTCGTATAGGTCCGGAAATACTGCTGGTGACAGTTCGTTCCAGAGTTTTACAGTGCGCGGCAGAAAGTTACGCGAAAAGCGCACGGTGGAAGACTGCCACTCATCAAGGTGATGAGGATGGTATGTTTTTCGCGTGGGACGATGGCGAAAAGTTGCAGGTGGTATGATTCCGAACAATTCCTCAGAGCACTCCCCGTGATACAACCGATAGAGGATGCAGAGTGAAGCTACATCTCGGCGTAATTCCAAGGGGTCCAAGCTGTTTGAAACACTATGGCACTCAACAACTCGAGCGGTATTTTGGCACCCCTGCCCAGAGATGAGAACAATATTCCATATGAGGCCGAACCTGCGCCTTGTAGAGTTGTAGGCGTTGGTCCGGACTGAAGTACTGTCTCGCTCTGTTAAGAACACCAAGCTTCTTCGAGGCTAATTTGGCCTTACCCTCTAGATGATATCGGAACTGGACTTCGCTCGATATGTTGACGCCAAGTATCTCAATGCTAGGAGAGATGGTTAAAGATGTGCCCTCGAAACGAGGATATACGACCATTGGTGACTTTTTAGTGGTGAACGCGCAGACTTGTGTCTTGGCGGGGTTGAATTGGACTAAGTTACGTCTACCCCATTCAGAGACTTTCTCCAATGAATTCTCTATTTTAGACACAAGTTCGTTTCGACTCTCAATGACATTTAGCCGAGAAATATTGGGGGAGCCGGTATATACAGCATCACCTGTACTATCATCCGCATAGCAATGAATGCCGTTGGTCTGTAACATGTCATTGATATGCAGTATGAATAGGGTAGGCGATAGCACACAGCCCTGAGGGATTTGCTCTGTGAAGAGCAAAAAGCGGCTCGCGTTACTTGGTGCGTCAGAACTCTCGAAAGATTCCACGCAGGATCCTCAAATGCTGTATACAACATCGTATCAGGTGACGAATCCTGGATATATGCGTACGAACCCGAAACAAAAAACCAGTCACGAGTTTGGGTGTTCGAAAATGGAAATGCCAACAAAAATTGTTCGTTCACGGAGTGTTGCATAAAAAATGGTGGCCACGTTTGTCTCCGAAACCGGCCATGTTGCGACTATTCCTCTTGAGGGACAAAGAACGGTTAATGCAGAATGGTATGCTAACATTTGTTTGTCACAGGTCGTTTCTGAACAGAGAACTGCAACCGCCGCATCATCCTCCATCACGACAATGCGAGTTCTCACACCGCGCACAGAACAAAAGAGTTTTTAGAGCAAGAAATCATAGAATTATTAGACCATCCGCCTACAGCCCCGACCTAAGCCCTAATGATTTCTATACTTTCCCTAAAATAAAGAATAAATTGCGTGGTCAGAGATTTTCATCACCTGAAGAAGCTGTGGACGCCTACAAAACGGCCATTTTGGAGACCCCAACTTCCGAATGGAATGGTTGCTTCAATCATTGGTTCCATCGTATGGAAAAATGTGTCAAATTTCGCGGAGAATACTTCGAAAAGCAATAAATACATTTTTAAATAGTAATGTTGTGTCACTTCCTTGATTCCCGAAATTTTCAGTGCCGCCCTCGTAGACTTAATTTATTTCATCTGCATATCTAATTAAAGAATTAGAGATTTTAATCTGTTTTTTTTGTTTGAAAGCTGACATGATCGAGAGTGGTCTTAGCTATAAATCATCATCATTCACTCGTTTACTTCTTGACAATTCAGGGGTTATATAATTTTTTTTGTGGTCAAAAGGTCACAGGTCCGATTTTTTACATGCCCATCTGACGCATGGATCATATTTCTTGTCAGACATTAGGTGATCAGCCTGCATTGTCCTAACCAAACATGGAATAACATTTTTTGCTGTTCCAATGCGTCAATCGAACCCACAACCACCGAGTCGAGAGCCAAGCTCTAAGCCACTTTACGCGAATTGTACGACCTTATTTTAAACGTGTATTTTGATATATTTGTGGTGACAAATGAATGAAATAGTGGTAAAAACCATTCTTTTGATATCAAACACGTAAAGATTATCTAGGTTTAATATTTTAGATGTTAGAATCTGAGGTTCAAAATACAACATTTTGAAGATAAAAATATAGCCTATGTTACCCGCGGCATCATAACGAATCTATTGACACCTCATTTATTAAAACTGGACCAGTAGTTTAGACGGTACGAGGGAACAAACATACATACATCACACATAGACTGCCAAAATCATCACCCTTCCTTTGGCTTCGCCGTAGTCGGGTAATCAGGTGTCGTCGAGTTAATTTTTTACGAGACCCTCTAAATCAGTTTACATTTTATATGAAAATATATTTTTGCTATGAGAACGCTCGCTGTGTTTCTTCGAATACTTTCAAGTGCGGGTACTTACCATTTTAATCACCAATTTTCTTTTGACAAGTCTACAGGCATTTGCCATTTCAACGCTTTGAAAATACACCACTTCAATTTGTGTATCCCTTATATTATATCCTTAGCAATTTGTGCAGAGTAAACTTAGAAACCGCATTTGATACCCCCATTTGCATGACAAACGTCCCCAAATATTTACGTATTACTATGAAAATACTTGATACGCCTGCATTATACTGTACTGAAATAACTTAATTCCTGAACAATAGATAGATTCCTAGAAGGGCAATATATTTTTTTATACGAACTAGCTTATGCCCGTGACTTCGTTTCCTTGGTACGAAACTTATGCCACGGAAAGTTCTGCTGATATTAACAAATATCCTAGCATAAACTTAATAATGACTTCCCACACCGATTTCTGTGATGGTAGCCAGTTTCATTAAAACCTGGGGGTCTAAAAAGGCCACTTTAGATGTTTCATAATTATTATGTTCCATATATATTTTTTCAAATCATACTATGTGCGCCATTTTACGCATTTCTATTGAAAACTGTCAAAATTTATGATTTATAATACGAGGGCGGGTCAATAAATCCGTGACTTTTGGAATAAAACACAGATTTTTTGATAAATAAATCATTTTATTTTTTAACGTATTGACCCCTTGAGCTCTATAGACTTTGTCCAACGCTTCTCCAATTTTTTTATCCCTTCCAAAAAATATGATTTGTCGAGGTCCTCAAAATAGGCCTTTGTTTGCGAGATGACTTCATTATTGGAGTCAAATCTTTTTCCACCGAGCCATTTTTTCAGGTTTGGGAACAAGAAGTAGTCACTCGGAGCCAAATCTGGAGAATAGGGTGGATGTGGGAGCAATTCATAGCCCAATTCATGGATTTTTGCCATGGCAACTGCACATGTGTGCACCCTTGCATTGTCTTGGTGAAAAAGAACTTTTTTCTTGGCCAAATGAGGTCGGTTTTTTTTCAAATCCTCATTGAAGCGGTCCAATAAGTTGGCATAATATTCCTCATTAATTGTTCTTCCCTTTTGAAGATAGTCAATGTGGATTATCCCACGTGCATCCCAAAAAACAGTCGCCATAACTTTATTGGCTGACAAACCCACCTTAGCCTTCTTTGGCGCCGATTCACCCTTAGAAACCCACTGTTTTGACTGTTGTTTGGTCTCTGGTGTATTGTGATGGATCCATGTTTCGTCCACGGTTACAAAACGGCGCCAAAACTCCTCCATATTGTGATTAAACAACGCCAAACCTTCCTGTGAAGTTGTGACACGATTGCGTTTGTGGTCGACTGTGAGCAAACGCGGCACCCATCTTGCGGAAAGCTTTCTCATGCCCAAGTGATCATTCAAAATTGAAACCACTGAGCCATGCGAGATGCCTATGGCTTTCACAATCTCTTGCACTTTCAATCTTCGGTCGGCCAACACCATATCGTGAATTTTTTCGATTGTTTCTGGTGTAGAGACCTCAACTGGGCGTCCAGGACGTTCGGCATCTTCAGTGCTTGTACGGCCACAACGAAATTCAGTAAACCACTTTTTTACCATTGAAATCGATGGTGCAGAGTCCCCATAGTATTTATCAAGCTTAGCCTTGGTCTCGGTAATGGTTTTTTTTCGCAAAAAATAATGCTTAATAAACACACGAAATTCACTTTTTTCCATTGTTTCCTTAAGTTACAGGATAAAGATAGCTGTAAAACACAAACTAACTGACGCAGCAAGTTCAAATTTTGATAGGAGTCAACTGACAGATGCCTGTTAACAGGAGTAGTGTTGCTTTTTCAGTAAGGAGGTTAGAAATTCAAAAAGTCACGGACTTATTGACCCGCCTTAGTATTATGAAATCACGTGAATTATGTAGCCATTTTATCATTTCACGATTTTTGAAAACAAAAAAAAATGAAACATAATATGAAACACCTAAAGTGGTATTTTTAGACCCCCAGGTCTGGACACTATAAAATAACTCCTGCGTAGCTGACAAGCTTCGCAGGAGTTGCCAAATGCCTCTTCTATTACTCTCATAACCCAGTGAGACGGATGAACGACAGGAGGGCGAGAAATCAGGCGCAGGACCGACTTTTTACATGCCCATCCAACGCATGGACTTCTTTCTTGTTAGTATATCAGGTGATCACCCTGCATTGTTCTAATCAGACTTAAAAACAATATTTTTGTTCCAAAGCGGGCATTGAACTCACAACCTCCGGAGTCGAGATCCAAGCTGAAAACTATTACTGGACTACGTAGGCGACAAACTTTATAAATATTAGTAGATAGTTTTATCGAAGAACGAAATATGAAAGGGGTTTTGAAAGTAAACAAGAAAGCACCGAAGTTCAAAGGAAATCTGTGATGGCAATTTACAGCACTCCCTGTGCTATGCAAATTTCTTCGAAATTGAACCGATGTTAATATTATTAGAGTTCAAGTTTGCAAATGGTGAATTTAGGAAGGTATACTAGAATTTTTACTTACTGATATTATAAGCTCTAGGGATCCGTCCTTTCTGTAGCCTTGAATATAGGCCTTTAAAGAATTTCCAGAGCTTTTCCTTAGTAAAAAACGTGGAATTAAGTTTATAAACTTACATTAATCTAAGTTTATAAACTCTGACTGAAGCATCGTATAAAAAGACCATTTATCTATTCCAATATAATAAAGAGGAAAGGTTTGTTTGCATTGAATAGGCTCTGAAACTACTAGATCAATTTTGATGAAATTTGACACAGATATAGAATAGACCACGGGAAAGCACATAGACTACTTTTATTGCGGCAAAATGTACGGTTCCTTTGAGTTTTCCTTTTGCGCGCACGATGTCGCGGGCAACATCTGTAGCATGTACGTTGTGAAACATTGTATTTTAAGCTATTGCATAGCTTCTATCGCGGGCCTTGAGCGCGGGGACCGAATCCAGAAATTACGTAACGAAAAAACCTCACGCTCCCCACTCCGACGGGCACGGAGGTGTGGCTTGAAGGCCGTGCATCGTCTAACGTCGTTACAGTTCGGCAGTCTTCGACACGGCGTTGCGTGCGTGCGATAATGCTATGCAATAGCTTTACCGCGGCAGTCCCCGAGTGCCACACGTCTTTTTTTTTAAATTATAATCTATTCTATATTGAAGGTGACGCGTTATTCGCCACGAATTATTCGTCACACTACTAAATATAGTCCGATCACACAGACTATAAGTGTAAGATGTCCAAGACGTAAATCTCAGAAAAGCGAATTCAAAAGTGCGAAAAAAAGGCTTAGAGAAGGTTTTACTAAGATTCCGGTAAGCGCAAGTCTTCTGGGTAATAGGCCGCTTTGGTCTTGACTGCAATTACGGAGGCTTGAAGTCGTGAGTAACTCCTTCAATGCATTACAAGGAGCATGTAATGACGTAGTACAGCTTCTTTTCGTAGAGTAATTAGACATTTTTCTTTGGTGTCAAACATGGAATATGAAAGAAGTCACTTCTATTATTGAAATTTAAGACTTGGTCATTTAAGGTCTATCGTTAAACTAAATCGTAATAATGGCTCAAATGTTTAACGCTAAAATCTAATATATTATGCTTAAAAAAACTAAGTTCTGCTTTTCAAAAAACTACACCTTAAACTCTAAGCAATTGGTTACAATATACACACTTAAAATAATTAGGATTATAATAGAAGATATTAAACATATTTTTGTCTATCTTAATTCCATTTTGTGAATTGTGAAAAAAAAATAACTTAGAAAAACAATTAATAAATGGCGTTTCAAAAACAATCGGATTTAAAACTTGGGAGAGCCGTGCTTAGGCACGAATGGGCCGTCCGAATAAATATCACGGCCTCACAGATAACCGGCGTGAAATAGCGCTAGTGTAATGTGTCACAAAGTGAGTGAGGTTACCGGAGGCTCAAGGGGGGTTTATTTATGGGCCTAGAAGGCAAATTCGTAACAGTGTAATGAGTTACAAGTGTAACTCCTCTGGTCTTGCGAGTGTCCATGGGCGGCGGTAATCGCTTACCATCAGGCGATCCGTCGCTCGTTTCCCGGCCCATTTCATAAAAAAACATGGCACAAAGATTTTACACGTTTAATGAAAAGTCGATAAGCATTATTAAAACGAAGGCCGGCATTGAGGACAACGTTTCCTCGGTAATTGATTAAGAAATTTCTTTCATCGGGGTCTGTTAGAGCATTTTCTAATTTATTTTAGGTCCGCCATAATTAAACAATGAAGTTTTTTACAGATTTAAGTAATTAATTTGTGTTTTTTGCACCGACAAACTAAATGACCAAATAATTTAATAGAGGTTTAATATGTATTTTTCTTTATACGCTACAATTTTTTATCTCAATATCTTAAACATCAATAAGGCTTATAATTATACTAAATTTTTTATTACTTCATTACAAAAATTAAATACAGTAATAAAAAAAACAAAATGGCGGTCTTACTGCTTAAAGCGGTTTCTTCCAAGCAAACATTGCAGCAGTGAAACTAATTTATATTAAGAACTCAACTTTTGTAAACATCCGTGGCCTAGTGGGTACACCGTTTGATTCGCACTCGAGAGAGTGCAGGTTCGAGTTCCAGGTTGTGGCGTGAGCCAATGAGAGTTTTCAGATCTCAAGTACATTATACGGACGCTCTAACGGTGAAGAAAAAATCGAGAGGAAACCCGCACATGGTTGGCCTCAGACGTATTGACCAGTCATTCCTCTGGACTAGGCTGACGGAGTTGTGAGAATGCCGTATGTGCTTGGGCAACCATACGACATTTAAAAACCAACTGTCCCAGGCACTACAGTATTTCAAGAGTGGTGGTACTTCGCTCGGAGAGTACTGTATAAATCATCCAATAACGGATGAAAAGGCCTAAGATTATTTTTTTTGTAAACATAAAAATTGTCAGGATTTAAAAGAGTGTATTTTATTATCGCGAGTGTATAACGCAGGTCATGTTAAGTATTTTTTTAGTTTATTTACGTGAAAAAGAACAGTCATTAGAATTACATGACTATTAACAGTGTTGTGTAACGATGTGCACTGTATGACGTACCTGTAAACATTCAAAATAATATTAAATGTATGTCAACAGCTCTCGGTTTGTCAGGAACATTACAGCATACTCGAGCTAGTTATGGACGTCAAGTGTTTGGATCAGCGCTCATAAAAGCCCCACAAAATCCCTGATGCCTACATAAATCACTTTACGGGCGGAATATAAATAATGCTATAAGTATTATATTATTTGATAGACATACTATCAAAATGTTAGAATTCGTTGACACATTAATAACTCTCGACAACCTCTGTGACTTAGTGGTTAGCGCTTTGGCGCTAAAGCCGGAGGTCATGGGTTCGAATGCCGCCAAGGGAACAAAAAGTTTTCAGTGTTCCTGCGTCATTTAAAAAAAATCTTACTTATAAGTATAGTATAATAAAAAGTATTAAATATATTTCCGTTGTTTGGTACCAGTAGACCCTACTTACTACCCGTAGTAGATATTTTTCTATTCTATTTTTGTTTATACTACTTTGCCAATTTTTTTAAGGAAACCAGCCTTCCTTACTAAAAGGAGAAAACAAAGTTTTAAACTCAAATAAAACGATGGTAAATAATAGTGTCCCGTTATTATTCCCAAACAAACAGTTACTAATTACTAATCCTAACAATATACTTAGTAATCGTAACGTAATTCAATTCATAGCCTGTATATTCTCATTACGCCTAAGTAATAAACTTAAAATATAGGGAAAACAGCACTTAAAGTCAAAGGTTCATTTTATTCGTGAATAGGCTACTTAAATACGAGTACTATTGAATTCGCTGCGAACAATTTCGTGGCGTTTTTAAAACTTTCCCGGCCAACATTCCGAGTTTTCGGTTTACGAGTACTGAAAAACCCACGTTTGAAGGTTTTATCCAATGAAATTTATTTACTGACTGTAATTCTGTTAACATCTGGGTTAAAAGTTTCATGTTTAGTTTTTAAGCATATAACCCAATTTGCTATAGCTTTCATTCCCTTTTTATGGGGGCCTTTTTCCAATTGCTTACCATAGTCATTAATACAGAGTATAATACACATGTTGCCCACTTCGTGCGCGCTACAGTTAATCTCACAGAAACATACATTTTTCCGCGGTAAAAAGTAGCCTACATCCTTCCCCGTGGTCTACCTATATCTGTGCCAAATTTCATCAAAATTGATCCTGGTGGATTTGAATCCTGTTCAATGCAAACAAACAAACTTTTCCCTTATATAATATTAAGTATAAAGAATATATATATAGATAATATACAAAATTTGTTTTAAATTTATGACCCATCTCGACTAGAAAGATACTACGGCCTCACAGAAGGTCAGCGTGAAGTAAAACCTTGCATTGTTCATTTCTACAAATGACTGAGGATGATCGGAGAATCAGCACTACAAAAACTAACATCCATGCGGCTGTGGTTACCACTTCCCACCAAGCGATTCGCCTGCTCGCTTACCACACTTATGCAATCCTACTATATCCTGCTAATATTATAAATGTGAAAGTTTGTGAGGATGGATGGATGAATGTATGGATGGATGTTTGTTACTCTTTCACGCAAAAACTACTGAAGTTATTTCGATGAAATTTGGTACGGTAGTAGTTTAGGCTCGGGACTAAACATAGGCTACTTTTCCCATCCCAACAAAGTTTGTACTTTTTCCCTTTTTTTATTCTTTTTTTATTCCCTTGGAATACCCAATACTATATTTACGCGGGCGAAGCCGCGGGAAAAGGCTAGTAAAAAATAAATAAACGCACGAACTAGCTGTTGCCCGCGGTTCCGCCCGCGTAAATACAGTAGGTATCCCTCGGGAACACTGTACTTTTTCGGGATAAAAGTAGCCTATGTTTTAATCTAGAGCCTAAACTACTATCATACCAAATTTCAACGAAATACGTTTAGTGGTTTTTGCGTCAATGAGCAATAAACATCCATCCATCCATCCTCACAAACTCACATTTATAATATTAGTAGGATAGTAGGATTATACTACTCCTACCTGTGAGTGTGAATGTTTGTGAGGATGAATGAATAGATAAATATGAATGGATGTTTGTGACTCTTTCATGCACGGACTTTGATGAAATTTAGTATGGTAGTTTATGCTTTGTATTAAAATAAATGCTACATTTTATCCCTTAAATCTAGTTTTCCCTTGGGATACTGTATTTACTACTTCCTAACATACCAATTTTCATCGAAATCCGTTCTGTAGTTTTTGCGTGAACGAGTAACAAACCATCCATCCATACTCACAAACTTTCACATTTATAATAGAAGCAAAGAATATTAACGATTGAGTAACTCGCTTCCCATATTTTATGTAAGTTTGTCTGACGTCGTAAATTATTTAATATCAAAGGAAATTAACGATTTTCAGATAATTATCATCGTTCGGTCTTGAATAGGATAATTAATATGATCCTTTTCATTAATATTATGGGGAGTGGGGATAGGTATTTGAGCGATTTTTGAAGGGAATTTATTATATTAGCCAATCAAAGTACTTTTAGGATTAAAATCGATAGTAGGTACGTTTAAATGATTATGTTAACAGACATTGACAGATGTTGACAGACATTATTACAGACAGGAGAGACTTGGCTATCTTATCGAGTGCCGTTTTTTTTTGTAAAGTACCCTAAATAATAATAATACCTATGAACGCCGCTTTCGTCGTCGTAGGGAACAAAAACGTTCTCTGTACGTTCGGCGTTCTGGCAGGATTCGGACCCGCGACCTCCGGCTTGAGCGCCAACGCGCTAACCACTGAGCCGTCACACACACGTCTAAAATATCACTAGATAAGACCTTACCAAAAAATCTAACACAGTCCAAAAATTTCACCAGACCAACAATTTTCAAGAACTAGAACCTAGAATACAGCTGAAACTAGACTCGTGTCGAGATAAATCCAATCCGAGGAACAAAGGACATGTTGAAATACAACAAAAATGGCTTATCATTTTCAAATATTAATATATATGAAAATATGAAACTATAGCTTATTACCGCGCCTCCGTGGGCTTAAATATAGTATACTGTACTTTTGCAGGATAAAAAGTAGCCTATTTTCAATCCAGACCCTAACTACTACCATGCCGAAATTCATCGAAATTCAGTAGTTTTTGCGTGAAAGAGTAACAAACATCCATCCAGCCTCCATAAACTTTCACATTGATGTATAAATAGAGAATGTTCACGAATATTTAATGTGAGCTTTTTGTATTCTCCATGGAAAATAAAGAATACTCGTGAAAGAATTAGATATACGTTATTTAGCTTCCAAGATATTTAAGTTTAAGCCTTTTGAGTTCAGTAGGTACGTTGTGACGTCACAGCATAGCTTTTTAGGCCGCTTTGTGCCGCAGCCATGCTTTATCCTACTACTATTATAAATGTAAAAATTTGTGAGGATGGATGGATGGATGGCTGGATTTCTGTTCTCTTTCACGCATAAACTACTGAACGGGTTTTAATGAAATTTGGTTTGGTAGTAGTTTGGCTTTGGTTTAACACATAGGCTACTTTTTATTCCGAAAAATAACAATATTTCCGTGGGATATTATATTGAAACAGGCGGAGTCGCGGGCAAAATATAGTAATGAATATATGGCAGTATTGAGTACCACTCGCAGAGTTCTTCAGAGTGAATAGTGAAACACACAATAATCGGTATAGGAATGTATATTTTGGGTGATAATGTATGGACATCTACATCACAGATAAATTTATGAAAGTTGATACATGTATAGTTATTTACATACAAAGTAGGTAATTTATATCTTCACAAAATATTCGGTCCCCGTAATTTAGATACTTAGACTCTACTGTCCACTTAAACTCGTTCGTTCTACGTAAAATAAATGGATTACGAAACAGAATAAAAGTTACTTATTCACAAACGTAATATTTTTGAACTTTTGATCGAACATATTTTACAAAGTCGTACCCCAAAAACTTAGAATATTATTTATTGGCAGAGCGACAAATTTTCCAATTTCTCCTTGTCTGCGACTCGCCGCTCTTTAATTTACTTCCTGTAACAAACTGAGAGTTTTTCTGACTGATACATTTCACTTAGAATAGTCGGCAAGTTTGATATTTGTAGTTACAACTTTGTGGCAAGCTGACCTTTGGAAACTAAAACTACAAAGGCAGTTTACAATACATTACTGTACAGCGTGAGGATCGTAAATAAATCTTCGAAGAATCAATATTTAGCAGACTGATTTAATTGTTCTTATCACTACACCACGTAATTATGAAAACAAATTTTGGGACCGACATCAGGGTTCAACTTTATTTTTCTCGATTAGCTATGAAACGTTTTGAAATTTCTTATGAACATTGGGAATTTCACTATGGAACAATCAACCAAAAATTAGGTTACAATCATGTAAGCGTAATTGCACCTGGATTACTACTGCCATTCCAAATTTCGTCGAAATGCGTTCAGTAATTTTTGCGTGAAAGAGTAACAAACATCCATCTATCCATACACCCATCCATTATCACAAACTTTCACATTGAATATAGTAGTAGGATCTCCACATTTTCATGGATCTGAATTAAAATAAATTATGGGAAATGAAATGTGAATGTTGTTGTGTTCGCGACATTTTTTAAATCGGGAAAAACGCCCGATATCTTTTATGACGAGTTTTTGGTCGTTTCATTAAAGGCCTGTCTAGACGTATCCGTAACTTATAAAGTATGTAATAAAAAGGAAATACCCAGTGTATATAATGAAGGAATACCAGCTTTATGAGATTCTCTCTTCAAATTTGACTAAAGTCCTATCAAACAAGCAACCCTTTCTGTAGGACTTTAATGAATTTCAATATTAAATGTTTACCTTTGAAACCCTCCACCACAATTTAAGAGCACCTGAAGATATTTTATAGCGAATTTAATCAATGTCCGTAATTATTTTTAAATTGTTCTCATAATGAAAGTTAATTAAACGTGAAATAAAATAATTAAACCCGAATTTGTTTAGGATGAAGGTTGGAAATACTTGTGAAGATTCTATCCGGATCTATAAGGTATCCCTTACGGCTTAAAATAATAATCCGGGTATTGTATTTAAATTTCCATATTTAATGCCGTCCGAGAGAGTCTGAGGCTAGTGGGCTTAGCACGAACTTAAAATAGGTATATAAAAATAAACACGAAAATACAATAGCGCCCGTCACACGTACGGTTCAGTCCGTGAAGGTATCTGTGCGATTTGGCCTGCGCGATCAAACTTTCATGCAAATAACGACGTCAAATTCGTCCACCGTTTGGATTGCTGGCCTCTTACATAGGACGTCAAAATATGGCGTCAAATAAAGGCGCGGTTAAAAAAGTGAAAAATGCGCTACAATCTTCAGTCAGATTAGACTCATTCGTTTCGGAGCCTGTTGGAATGGTGCGTGCTATTTCACGCGGTCCGAACTGTACTTGTGACAGGCGCTGTTTTATCAATTGTTCGTTCTAAGCTCTCTGAGCTTAATCTGCACTCGAGAGGGTTCAGGTAAGCTTCTAGGTACTAATAGTAATAGTAATAACTAGTGATTGTTAGACTTTTCTTAAGTAAAACGGGTGAAAGAAAATCTTACAATCTTCGGATACCGAAAAAGTTTACCAACCCGCGTAAACATAATAAATATCTAGGTAAACTTTTAAATATTTATTTAAATAGATGATAGTATCATTGAAAATAATAAAAATATGAACGTTCAAAGTAGTCAATGAAACAGAGAGATCCGATGTGTAACGTGACGTCATATTACAATGACATGTCTTGCATAGAAATATCATACTAAATTTCGTCTTGCTAGAAAGAATGTTTCTAATTTTTTAACAGCTATAGGTGATTTTTTCGTCATTTCGTTTATATATTACAGTCTAGTATCATATTTTGTTTTCGCGTAAATTTTCTGATAAATGAAAAATATTCCGTATTATTCAATCTGTGGCATTAGGTCTAAAATAATAAATCATCACATTTCAACAAGTATAACTTGTATTGTTGCGCGTATATTTGTTAATTACATCGGTGTTTGTACAGCATTTGAGAAATGTTGTTGTAAATCTTAACTCACGCAATCCGTCACGCGGAATAGCTTAGGGCCCTTCAACAGCTGCTATGAAGCTCATTTACAGAACAGGTGCTTTGAATTTATTGTTTTATAGTATTACAATTTTTTGAAGCACAACAAATAATATCATTGTTTTCTCGAAAGACCGTGAGGACTTATAAAGGATTTTCATCATCCATGCCAATAGGTATTTATAAAGAAAATTCAGTCAGTAAAAACTTTCAATATTTTTCCACTACTGATTAAAAACTATTCACGTTAAGAAGTCAGTTAATGTCAGTGAACCACGGGTACATTTATCAAAATGACTTACTTTAATTGGTTAACACGGCTTATGCGTCATTGGTCAATTTTGACATTTATCTGACTTCTTAATGCGAATATGCCCATATCCTACTAATATTATATTTGTAAAAGTTTGCAATGGATGGTTGTTACTCTTTCACGCAAAAACTACTGAACTCATTTCGATAAAATTTGGTATGGTAGTAGTTTAGGCTCTAGATTAGAACATAAGCTACTTTTTATCCCGAAAAATTACAGTGTTCCCGAGGGATACTGAATTTACGTGGGCGGAGCCGCGGGCAACAGATAGTCTAATATATAATTGACGGCCTCTGTGGTTCTGTAGTTCCTGGGTCATGGATGTGTATTAAATACGTGTATTATATAAATAATAAAACTCTTAAATATATTAATAGTATAAAAGTATTAAATATATTTCCGTTGTTTGGTAGGTACTCGTAACACAAGCTCTTCGAAAAACTTACCACGGGACCAGATTGACGTGGTGTTAAAGCGTCCATAGATATGATATATGTAAAGAAAACTGGGTGTTACTAAGTCGTCATCAATAGCTTACTTTCGGGAAATAATAATATAACCAAACTATAGTATAATATAATATAATATGGTATATAGTATAATATGGTAGATGAATGTTCTTATGAATAGGCATAGTTATGATGGAGTATAATAAGTTACGGAATAAGTTAAGACAAAAGACACGAGTTTCCGTCCAGAACGATTGCGCTGTGGTAATTTATACGGACTAGTTCGTAGTGTTCGTGACCGAAGCACCTCCCCATCAAATTGAGAAACTTGGTAAAAATAGAATCGCTTATTATTCATTAAATTTGTATTGCATAAACAAATCAGTGTGATTTTTTTTATAAACGAAAGTATGGTTATATTAATCACCTATCTAACTTTATTTTGGAAGATGATTTGTACGTGTTTCTAGTGTTTATTTTATGGCTTAATTGTAGAGGGCTACGACCTCTTGATTTTACGCTTGAGTGGTGATAATAATAATACAGCAACAATTATTATATCCTCCTTTATTGGTGCTTAACACAGATACGTATTACATATGAGATATGTCTAACACAAATACGTCTACAGTCTACAGTAAGTATAGCCTTTTTGGTAACTGAAATAAACCTAGATAGGCTTTACCTGTGACATCTGTCAATATGACTTTGACAATTATATTTCTTATAACTACTGTTGACAATATGCAACATTCTGAACTTATCAGCAATAATAATCTAAGCTTATTAGTATGTTACTGGTCACTTCAATACTTATCATTTTATAAAGAGGAATTTGTTTGTTTCTTTGTTTGCATTGAATAGGCTCCAAAAGTACTTGACTGATTTTGATTAAATTTGGCACATCACTAATCACTAATTAGTACCTATAAACCAGATGTGTACACTGATAATTTTAGAGGTTTCTAATGTAG
The DNA here is from genome assembly GCA_963565745.1 of Phengaris arion. NCBI lineage: Eukaryota > Metazoa > Arthropoda > Insecta > Lepidoptera > Lycaenidae > Phengaris > Phengaris arion. The sequence goes on along the minus strand of OY751449.1, from coordinate 15,467,430 downwards.
TATATGAACACATTTTTTTGTGCTTACATTGCAAACGCTGGCTGAACCCTACGAGATAGATCAAAATAATGTACTACAGTTTTTTGTACACCTTAAAAAGGTCTACAAAAAAGTCCGAGATGGTATATGTCTATCTCTTAGGGATAACCCAAAATAATTATTTTTATCCTTTACGAGAAATAATGGCTTATTTACGAAGCGATTTTAAGCAAAAGAGCATTAATCCTAATAAATACAATTAAGTGCCATAATTACATTGTAAATTTTATAAAGATCAATATGGCCCTTTACAGCATGCAATTTAAATTAATATTTACGAAGATATTACAGATTTAAAATACAGGGACATAGCGGTAGGATCGTAAAATTTATATTCAAGCGCGAAAATTTTAATAGTTATATGTGAGGTCTCACAGGTCGCGTCGAGGTGATAGGGTCCCGTTTTTACCCATTGGATACGAAACCCTAAAAACATTTAAATATTGTAACAGAAGTATATTGCAGTGAGTAGAGTTATTTGCTGAAGAAGTTTTTTTCTCCAAGAACACATTCCACGCGGGCGAACCCGCGGGCAAAAGCTAGTATTATATAGATTAAACCATGAGGAAGGACAACGGCTGGCAAAATGTACGGTTCCCACAAAATTTACTTTACATCTAGGATGTTATAAAAAAAAATCAACTAAAAACCCAAAAATATTCTTTGCTCCGCTTTGTTCAAACGGGGAAATTGTGTGTTTGTACAACATTTTGACCATTCTCATAATTTTTAACCGATTTCCAAAAAAAAGGCGGTTATATTTTTATTTTTTTTGTATGTTCAACAATTACTCCGCCGTCTGTGGACCCATTTTTAAAACTCTTTTTTTGATGTATAGAGTATAATCCCAAATTGGTCCTTTTGACATCAAAGTGGTGACCTGATGATGGGATCCATAAAGAATCGAGGGAACTTCTCGAAATTTATATGGACACATATGGTGATTTTGCCTTTTTCTGAAGTAGTCCAAGCATATTATGCTACCAGGTTGACAGGTGTCAAACATACAGTAAACATCGGCTCTACGTTAATTTTATATTTTAAAATAAAATAATTATTAAATACTATTCAAAAGATCAGCAAGAGATACAATATAACCTTAAAAGTGTTAACAAGTGCTTGCAACAAAAAACCTGCGATAGGAGCAAGGTTGTGAGTACTACTTGAATATCGTACATCATCCCACAAATTCATTTATATAAACATCCAAAAAATTTGGAGAACTGTGATAAATAGCATAACAAACCTTATATGAAAAACATAGTTAAACAAGCATTCCCAAAACTCAGAATACACGAACATAGAAGCCTTCTATTTCCAATTCACACATTTCCTTTGTTTCGGTCATCTTATATTATAACCGTTAAGCAAAATTAAAAATAGTTTGCATTGGATTATCTATTAAATTTAACTGGAAAAAACATCTGTTCAAAAATTCTAAAATCTGATAACAACTGACATCTGATAATTGACAAGTAACAACAAAACTTCAAAATTGACAATTAGACCAAAGAGAAGTTCAAGACTAATGTCACATTAGATATAGTTCAAGATGGCGCTTTAAATCAATGGAAACTGCACAAACAAATCATAGATGGCAATACATGTATGATATGTAATAAGATAAAATAAAAATTATATTAAATTGACATTATTAAATTATGAAATGTGAAATAAAATTGAATTAAATATTAATTTGACAAGGAAGGAAACAATCTATAATTATTACAATCAAGACATTAATAAATCACTTCATTTACACAAAAAATGGACAGTCCGAACTATGTGACAATTAGACCCAAAAAATTATTTAGATCCAAATCATATGAATCCCTTGGTCAAAACAATGAATATCTAAGTATTACGGACTTATCATCTGACTCTGAGAATGAACACAGAAGCTTTGATTTATCCACAATCGAACCAGAAAATATCAGCGAAATGAAAAAAAAAAGCTTGATAACATGTCATTATTACTACACTAATAAAATTAACTATACTATTGATCAGATATACTATGAAAATAAATTCTTAAACTATAGCTCTAGAAAGAATAATCCAAAAATGATATTACAACGAACATTTGTAAAAAAATCCAGAATGAATACATACAATACTATTACTAATCAAAAACAACACACACATTATTATATTAAGCGTAAAAATCAATTTCATAATAAAAATTTTAATAAAAATGAAAATGAAAATAACTTAGATCTAACTAAACTTAACTATTATAAAACATGTAACACTGACAATAAAATACAAAAATACACTACTGACTATTTTAAACCAAAAGATCTTTTTCGTGACAAGCCAAAAGCAACAAATTAAGATTATACATCAAAATATTGCTAGCTTCCATGCCAAAAGATGTCAACTTGAAATTGCGCTTACAGAGCTAAAATCATGTGATAAGAAACCTGATGTAATATGCCTAACTGAAACTTTTATTGAAAAAGGAACAGAGTCAAACATTAATTTAAATAACTACACTTTAGCATCATGTTATAGTAGGTCAAAAAAACAAGAAAGGGATAAATGTTTGCATACTTATTAAAAAAGTACATTCTCTTATTATAATAATATTGAATCTTGTTATGCAATTGATAATGATTTTGAATGTTGTGGCATAGAAATTTTTGACTTAAATCTTTTATCATGTGCTTATACAGAACTCAAAATTCAGTGAGTAGTACATTTTTCCAAAAGTTTGATTCTTTGTTATATAACATAACCAAAAAATCAAATAAAAATCTAATAATTGCTGGTGACTTTAATATTAATTTACTAAAAATAAATAAGGAATCAAATACACTGCGTGACATTTCGAGTAATTATTATTTAAAAATTCACTTTAATTAACCTACTAGACACTTGACATGTATAGATAATATATTAAGTAACTTATTGCATGCCAAAGCCGAATTATTACACTTAGGCCTTTCAGACCATAACACAGCACAATTTATTTCGGGAACAATAGAAGCATGTAACCGCAACTTAAGTAAATGCCACTATATCTACAAAAGAGAATATAAAAATGATAACATAAAAAAATTTAAAGATTACTTAGCAAATATTTCTTTTGATGAATGCTATTTGTTAAAAAACTTTAATGAAGCGTTTAACAGCTTTTATGATTTATTCATAATGCTATATAAGCTCTGCTTCCCTTTAGTCCGCTTAAAGGTCACAAATAAAGATACAGTACCTCACTGGATAACAAAAGGCTTAAAAAAAATTTGCAAAACAAAACGAAAATTACAATTTAGCTATTATCGGGAAAAAATATATCAACAAAAAACAAATACAAAAAATATAGTAAAATATTAAGAAAGTGTTTTAGGCTTGCAGAAATACATTCACATACAAAATATGTTGCTAAAGCTAAAAATAAATGCAGAGCCTTTTGGAATATTATTAAAAATTGCTCTAACAAAGGTAATGAAAAAAAAAATTATCACAGAAATAAATATAAATAATACCATAATAGATACGCCACGAGCCATAGCAAATACATTTAATGAATATTTTAATAAAACTTTTAACATAAATATGATTTCCAATTCTAAATTTACAAGTAATATCCAGGACAATCCTATGAGTATCTTTTTGAAAACATGTACCTGTGACGAAACAATACAACTTAGATATATACAATACAATATAAAGAAGTAATCTTTAAAAAATACAAATACGGTTGGTTATAACGAAATATCCACAAAAATAATTAAAGAATGTAATATAATTATAGCCCCCATCATAACAGAACTTATAAATAAATCTTTTGTGGAGGGTTCTTTTCCCAATAAATAAAAAATCTCAATAACTAAACCGCTACATAAAAATTTCATTACTAAAATTACTCTAGTTCCCATATTATCGAAAATATTTGAAAAAGCAATGCATAAAAGAATAACTGCATTTATAAAGTAATTTAATATTTAAAAAAATGAACAATATGGCTTTCAAAAGAATAAATCAACTCAACAAGCTTGCTTTAATGTTACTAACCAAATTATAAACTGCATTGATGATAAATACCACTGTATAGTTGTCTTTATTGATATGACTAAAGCTTTTGACCTTGTTTCACATAAATTGCTACTGATAAAATTAAACAAAATGGGAATAAGGGGACCAGCTTATAATTGGATTAAGTCATTTCTCGAAAATAGAACGCAATACACTGTAATAGAAAATATTAACACAGATAAAGAACTTGTTAATAGTAAATCCAGAATCTTATTAAATGAATTTGGTGTACCACAAGGCTCTGTATTAGGTTCTCTGCTATTTTTATTTTATATTAATGACATTCCAATAATGAATAATTATAAATTGACATTATTTGCAGATGATATATCAATACTATTTACATATGAAAAATCGGACGTGAACAAAATCGAAAGTGACATAATTTAACACTTGGACATTTAATTGAATGGCTAACATTTAACAATCTAAAAATTAATCTTAATAAAACTAGGTACATACAATTTAGAACTTATAATAAATTACCGTTACGACTAAGACTAGCATATAGTGATGAAATTATGATGTATTTGATGAGAACTTGTTTCTGGGCATTCAAATTGATAAATACTGTAACTGGCATGCACACATAGATAAAGTTTGTTCAAAACTGAACAAATTCGTATTTACCTTACGTAGACTAGCGTGGACAGTTAGTATACAAACCGCAATTATGACCTATCACGGCTACGTCTCATCAGTCCTACGCTATGGATTGATAATTTGGGGAAATTCTACGCATTTAGATAAGGCATTCATTGTCCAAAAGAAATGCATCCGTGCTATAGCTAAGATTCCACCATATGAGTCATGTAAGCCTTTCTTTAAACAATTTAACATCATGACTAACCTAACCTATACATTTTAGAAATTTTTAAATTTGTTATACACAACAATGACATTTTTACACAATTAATAGTAGCCCGACCGAGAGTAAGTACCCGACAAAATATTTAAGAAACTCAAATAGACTGATCATAGATAAAAAACCAAAAACAACCCTTTTTATAAATAATGCTTATTCAATGTGTGTAAAAATATATTATAATAAGGTACCTAAACATATAAAACAATTATCTAAAAAACACTCTATAAGAGAACTTAAAAAAATGTTAATAAATAAATGTTATTATGACGTGAAAGAATTTTTAATGAGCTAAAATTTAATCATCATTTTTAACATTATAGTATTTTTTTATATCTATTAACATTTTATGGAGCTCTTGATTTCACATTTGAATTTTTTCTTTCTTGCCATTTTTATAGTAATCTAAAAATTGTATTAACAACATTAAATTTTTACATTTGATATATTGACATAATGAATGATGTTTGTAATTAATATTTATATTATAATACTTATATTGACAATTTGATTCTGTTATTAAATGTATCTTAAAGCGATAGGTATGTTATATAATGAAACTATAATCGTGTTAATAATAAATAAAATATTTGGACGTCGTTAACTGCGACAAAATATGCGCACTAATGTAAAAATGTACATACATGTAAACACCTATATGGAACCATATTTTCACCAAATAAAGCATAATTTCATCATTTCATTACCAAAAAGTAAGATTTATACCAAGGTATACCCTAGATCCAAAAGTATTAGACAGAACTCCTGAGTCCTTATAGATACATGTTTGGGGATTCCGCAATTGTTTAAAGAACTGCTAGCTTATGCCATTATACCACTTACAGTAATATCATCATCACAACCAACTTCAGACGAAACACCAACATATTATTATGATGACATCACATTATGACATGACACTAACTACTCATCGAGTGCACGAGTTTTGTGCACCGTTATCAATGTCTTTGAATTTTGCAAATATTATATTCGTGATCATCATCAAAATATTATTATAGTATATTATTTTAATGCTATATTAAATAATATAGTATCTAATCACTATCATCACTGGTGATTGTTTAGTAGGTCCGCAGATCAGTAATGCTAATTTGGGGAAATATCACGGCCTCTGAGAAAACTGGTATGAAATAACGCTTGAGTTTGTTTTGCCGTGAGAGTGAGAATAGAGGATATTTATTTATTAGATATTTTTGAATTTATAACTTTCATAAGATGTGTTCATAATAATGACTTCAAAATAATGAAGAGTGTGTAGAGGAATAGTTTAAAAAATAACTTGTTTTTTAAATAATTCCCCTTTTAAATTAGGCTAAATTTAAAAGGGGAATTATTTAAAAAACAAGTTTTATTTCATACTTTTTTGTGCATTTTTACTTTGGAACTCGGTTTTAATTTTATGTTTAATAATAATTTCGTGTTATAGTAAGCACCTCAAACGCGATGCAGCTCCAGCGGAGCGGCCGGATTTTACATGGATTTGCAGAACAATCAATTTTATATCATCCTACTACTATCATAAATGTTAAAGTTTGTGAGGATGGATGGATGGATGTTTGTTACTCTTTCGCGCAAAAAATATTGAACAGATTTTAATTAATTCTGTATGGTAGTAGTTCAAGCTCCGGATAAACATAAAGACGACTTTTTATCCTAAAAAAGTACAATGTTGCCGTCGGATAATGTATTTACGCGGGCGAAGCCGCGGGGAAAAGCTAGTATTATTATAATACGAAAAGTCATGCAATTTTGTATATGGATATTTCTGAACCAAAAATCCTGTTACTAAAAGTGCATTTCGATTTTATTGAAATGTTTTGTCGGAATATTTTGAACACTTGTCGGTTGTGACGAGCGCTATAGAAGGTATGAATATTGTAAAGCTATAGAATATGAATATGAAACTTGTTGAAAGAAGAAGTTATTATATCAAAAATGCAGGTAGATAGTTATAAAAAAGAGGCCCACAAATAAATAAGCAAGATTTTTGTGTATCAATAAAATTGTCCCACCTGTATGGTACACTGTATGACCCCAAGTCGCCACCTTACTTAAAATAAAGGTTTAAATTTTTGGACGATAGTGTAAAATCTTTTCGAAATTCTAATATATCATTAAAACCCCCTACGAGAAATACAAATTTTTTTGACTCTTCATTCACAGCTCGTGCAGTCAGTCTGTGGAACAGATTACCAATTTCATTAAGACGCGCTCAATCTTTGCACGTATTTAAAAATGGAGTTAAGGAACATTTTTTGTCACAATTAATATGGTGATCTTTACTATATGTCCATAATTTGTTTGCATTATTTCTAATTTTAATAATAGTATTTATTTATTTATTCTATAGTACGATATGTAAGTATTTGTGTATGCATTAACAAATATTATAAAGTAGTGTACCTAAATAGTATATATCTTATAAAAAGAATTATGAAATCTTAAATTACAATATGTATTAACATAATTTTCTCTTTGCCTGTGTATAAAGCCACCTACCATTTAAGTAAACATGTGTCATGATTATATAGGTTGTCTGGCAGAAATCGCTTGTAGCGATAAACCTCCTTTTGTGTTTTTATAAGTTTAGTTTTTCTATGTTCTGTGTGTCCTATTTGTTTTTGGTGCAATAAAGAGTTTTTCATTCATTAATTCATTCATTAATCAAATGGACCGCCTCGTGGTAAGCAATTACTGTCGCTCAAGTTATACCATCACTACATACTAGATAACGCGCCTTCGTACGCGCAAAATGAAATAACCGTTCATTTTCCCGCGACAAAAAGTAGCGTATGTCCTTCCGCGTAGTCTACTTTATATCTGTGCCAAATTTTATGATGTTCGGTTAGGTAGTTTTTAGGTGAAAGCGTAACAACCAAACCAACAAACACACATTCACATTTATAATATTAGTAATAAATTATGCGTTCCCAGTCACTTAAGCCCCTTACCCTCTCTGGGTCATACTTACATAGCTAAACACAAAATGGCATCTCTTTGATCAAGAAGATTTCCATTTCCATTCGTACCGAATATCTCTGCCACAGTATTTACAGTTTTAATTTAATCATACAGCGCGAAAATGTTGTTCTTTCAATAAAATTTGAGATATTCCAAATAAAGTAATGGATACACATTCGACAACATTCCAATATTGGCATTATTAAATTCAAAAGATGTTTTTGAACGGTGAAACGGGATTGTGTATTTTGCGGTATTGTTGCAACTATTTTTATATGCATGCCTTTAAAATGTTTAACCGTCCATAAATGTTTTACATAAATGGAAGTTACGGATTGTTTTTATTTTAATGTTTTTGGACGGCTTCATCATCATTTAAGGAATAAAATACTGAATACCAGTTGTGTTTGTGATTTTTTCGTCGTATTTATTAATAGTTTAAACGACGCAATGCGTAATCAGACATGTCCTTAAATCTGAGTGATCATTTGTAAAAGTATTCCTTTTTATTTTCCAGTAAATTGTAAAGTAGAAGTTTTCAAACTAAGCTACTTATATCCAAATTTGGAGAATTTACTCACAAAATATCGTAAGTAGAATTTTGCTCTCCAAGTTACATGTCGCCAAAAATGGAGAATTTACTTACAAAACATCGTATTTCGCAGTATACTTACAGTACCTAATACCTAAAATACAATGCAATACCTAAAAGGGTCAGTTTATACCACGGTAAGAGATGATGCGACGCGGCGCTGCATTTTTAAGATAACTATTGAACTTTAAACACTACAGAAGAAGATACCTGCACGTTTAATTGCAAGAGCTCGAATGTCAAGTCAATTAAAGTCAATGTCTAAGGCGCCGCTCTTACAATGAAAAGTGTATATTTTTGTGTAGTGTAAAAAGTTCAATTTTGAATAGCTATCTTAAATATGCAGTACCGCATCGCATATCGTGTATATTGACCCTAAAAAGAGAGCTAAAAACTTTATACTACATTTCTACACAACCCAACATAGTTCCACGGCGATAACAAAGCTTGTCAATACTATACAGCTTATCATATACGAAGCAAAGCTCGCCTCAGGTCGAGATTTAAAAATGTTTTAGGCTAAGCCGTTCGTAAAAAGCTCTGGTCACGTCCCACGGAGCTTTCAGTCTAAATCTGAACTAACACACGTCACGGATAAAGCACGACGTCTGACTCCGTTCCATTTAGAGAATTCTCTCACTTAGAGGAGACGATATGACATTCGAGAGTTTTTGATGTAAATTGAAGCGGTGGCTATATATTTAAGAAAGATGAACAGATAAACAGCTATGTATCTTTCGATTTGATTGCACTACTACAAACATACGGTGTGTCCACGATTGCGTGGAAATATTGTCCACAATAGACCGTTGAAGTTGAAATGAAAAATAACCGTTGAAGGGGACGTCAACATTTTGAAATTGGGATCGGTTTGGCTCGTTCTATGAAAGCTGTTTCTCTAAGCGTAAAATATAATATATTTTCTACTTTGTGGCGGTGGGTGTATCGTCTCTTGGTGTGACGAGGCCTATTGTTTTCTGTGTAAAGCGGTGGGTCCAAGGATGTCGTGGCAAGCCAATGAATGTTAATAATTTGGAAAACAATAAATATATATACGATTTATTTTTCTATTTTCATATTAATTTACATGCGTTAAGTTTTCTGCAATATAACAATTACTTCAAATCTAATTTATCCACGCATTAATATCAGAATCAAACTGTTTGAACCAGTGCGATTAGAATTAGTGAAATACTTGTAGCGGCTAACATTAATATTGAATAGTACTGGAAATTCTATCCACGAAATCGTGTCGTACCCGTATAGAGAAAAAGAACCGTAGCTAAAAACTACGGAAAACGGAAAGAGTGCGATAAATAAAACCTGCAGGGGCTAATTGAAAAGATATATAAATCAGAGAGCTTTTGGAACGTTCCAGAACTTAGACACAAAAACAATTGCCACTAAATTTGCGGTTCACACTTGGATCCCAGTAAATTTGAGTTAGGGGATCTGACCATAGATACGATACTGGGAAGATTGAGCACAACGTGACTATCTTGGTCGACGACATAATATTCTCGTTAATTAATAAATATGCACATTGCACTTGAGTTACCATTTTGAAAAACTTTTTAATAACGACTTCGATAATATCTTTCATTATTTTTTACTAAATGATATCATTTTTTTTTTTCTTTATAATGCAAAAATCATGTACGGTTACCATTTTAAGTAATATTTTCATAGGTACAGCGATTTGTTTACAAAATTTTGCAAGTCTTTTGAAAACGCTCCATACAAAAGTCGTATCGAACGTCGTGATGTCACGATTAGGTTGGGTTAGGTTAGGAAATAAAAGGGTGCAGGAACATGTTTGTATAATATCTCCGGAATTTTTCCGGAATTGCGTTTAGGTTCATACTTAAAATAATTAATGTTTTTGTTTAAGATGTAAGTAAACTAATGATGAAGCTTTTTTTACTAATTTAGCAAAAAAAATTAAACATTTTTGTATTTTTAGATGTATCTATATAATATCTATGATAATTACTAAAAAACAAATACACATAAAATATATTTTTTACTTTTATCAAGTAGTGATAATATTTCTGCGTACATATTAAACTAAATATTTTTTATGTAGTGATCTCCCCAATTATTACTCGCTGACCAGTTTCGACTAGTCTCTGGCAACAAAACATTATTTGTTATTACAGCTTGTTTGCTCCTGTGAAATATATCTGAAGTTATTCTTACAGCTTCGCGCTTCAGTAATTCTAAATTATTTGTGTAGTCCGAGAGTAAAACTTAGTGCTAGTATTTTATCATAAGTTTACTCAGTTGACAGAGAGCTTCGACAAGTACTAGTTTAACACTAAAAGATCGTAAGAAAGCTTGATTACGAATTGGCTGACCGATAAATACTATAGTCTCGCAGAGAACCGGTATGAAATAACGCTTAAGTAGACGAGTGAGTACGATGCTTGAGGGGTAGTGAAGTGCAATTTTCACCATAACATTTTAACATGTACAGACCGAACCGTTTTTGTAGCTACGGTTTGAATACTATTTTCATTTGAGTTACTCCATAATGCCTACAACATAAAATAAATACCTACTAGCAATTTTTGTAACATAATTGTTCAGTATTAAACAATCTGTATCACAATAATTCATTTTATTATGCTCTGAAACACAAATAATTCAATTACACAATGACATTTTCTGTAGTACAACTCCATTTCAAATACTATCGTGGAATAATTGATTAATTGAATTGAACAAACTTGATTAAAGCCACAATAGGAATGATAATTAATTTATAAGTAATTTACATACCTACTGAGCCAAACATTTATCACACAGATGTACAGTTCTGTCGGTATTAGACAGTCTTTAAACGACTTCCAAATTATTGCCCATTCCTTTCGGCTTCGCCGTAGTCGGATAAAAAGGAGGCGGTTATACATTCGGCTGTGCATGTATTTTTTTTTTGTATGTTCAATGATAATTCCGCCGTCTGTAGACCGATTTTCGAAATAATTTTTTTGATGCATAGGGTATAATACGAGGGCGGGTCAATAAGTCCGTGACTTTTGGAATAAAACACAGATTTTTTGATAAATAAATCATTTTATTTTTCAACGTAGTCCCCCTTGAGCTCTATACACTTTGTCCAACGCTTCTCCAATTTTTTTATCCCTTCCCAAAAATATGATTTGTCGAGGTCCTCAAAATAGGCCTTTGTTTGCGAGATGACTTCATCATTGGAGTCAAATCTTTTTCCACCGAGCCATTTTTTCAGGTTTGGGAACAAGAAGTAGTCACTCGGAGCCAAATCTTGAGAATAGGGTGGATGTGGGAGCAATTCATAGCCCAATTCATGGATTTTTGCCATGGCAACTGCACATGTGTGCACCCTTGCATTGTCTTAGTGAAAAAGAACTTTTTTATGGGCCAAATGAGGTCGGTTTTTTTTCAAACCCTCATTGAAGCGGTCCAATAAGTTGGCATAATATTCCCCATTAATTGTTCTTCCCTTTTGAAGATAGTCAATGTGGATTATCCCACGTGCATCCCAAAAAACAGTCGCCATAACTTTATTGGCTGACAAACCCACCTTGGCCTTTGGCGCCGATTCACCCTTAGAAACACCCTGTTTTGACTGTTGTTTGGTCTCTGGTGTATTGTGATGGATCCATGTTTCGTCCACGGTTAAAAAACTCCTCCATATTGTGATTAAACAACGCTTAACCTTCCTGTGAAGTTGTTACACGATTGCGTTTGTGGTCGACTGTGAGCAAACGCGGCACCCATCTTGCGGAAAGCTTTCTCATGCCCAAGTGATCATTCAAAATTGAAACCACTGAGCCATGCGAGATGTCTATGGCTTCCACAATCTCTTGCACTTTCAATCTTCGGTCGGCCAACACCATATTGTGAATTTTTTCGATTGTTTCGGGTGTAGAGACCTCAACTGGGCGTCCAGGACGTTCGGCATCTTCAGTGCTTGTAAGGCCACAACGAAATTCAGTAAACCACTTTTTTACCATTGAAATCGATGGTGCAGAGTCCCCATAGTATTTATCAAGCTTAGCCTTGGTCTCGGTAATGGTTTTTTTTCGCAAAAAATAATGCTTAATAAGCACACGAAATTCACTTTTTTCCATTGTTTCCTTAAGTTACTGGATAGTCTGATAAAGATAGCTGTAAAACACAAACTAACTGACGCAGCAAGTTCAAATTTTGATAGGAGTCAACTGACAGATGCCTGTTGACAGGAGTAGTGTTGCTTTTTCAGTAAGGAGGTTAGAAATTCAAAAAGTCACGGACTTATTGACCCGCCTTAGTAACAAGTTAGTCCCGTTTTCATCAAAGTGGTGACCTGATGATGGGATCCATGAGGAATCGAGAGAACTCCTTGAAATATATATGGACACATATGGTGATTTTGACTTTTTCTGAAGTAGTTTAAGCATATACTATCAAAAAGTAAGCTTTCGCGTCAACTATCTAAGTATACTAAGTATACTAAGTATACCCTGGAACCAAAGTACTGAACACAACTCCAGCAGTCCTGTTGTCCTTGATATATACATGTTTGGATATTCCGGCGTTGTTTAAAGAACTGCAAGCATATGCCATCATACCACTTGCAGTAGTCATCAGCATCATCACCACCATCGTCACAAGAAACACCAACATATTAATAAGATGACATAGGTACTCATCAGAGTTTTGTGCACCGATATCAAAGTGTTCATAATAATATAGATAGTCAATTTAACAAAAAAGAGAAAAATTATTATTTTTAAACAAAAAATTAAAACATTAATAATAAGATAAGGATAATAAACGGGTAGGTATTTGTAACCTAGAGTAAAATTTAAACTCTTCTAACATATTTATATTAAAGTAGTGAATTGATGTTAATTACTATTATTTATATGGAATCTTTTGGTAATTAATTAATGTCACTCGCCTGCAGTGTATTTTTCCTAGTAAATATCCTTTCCTTCGCCGCTGCACAACATGACTTCTCATCACACACAGTTGGAAGACAATATCTACGATATGGCCCGGATGTTTGAGGCTAAAATGGCTGAATTCCAGGCTGAGCTGACGCTGGCCACTTCTTCGAACCGTAAGAATCCCACAATTGCTGCGCTTAACACTGAGTTTTTAGCATTTAAAGCTTTCGTTTGTAATGGCCTCTTCGTGCTGCGCGCCGAAGTTGATGCTTTAAAACTTAGCATAAATCGCATCGAGATGAGATTCTGTGGCAAAATGTTGCTTGTACATGGAATTCCAGAGGAACACGGTGAAGATACTAACGCTAAGGTCCACTCTAGTCTTGCCAACAAGTGCAAAGTACCATCTCTGACCACCAGCTCCATTGCCGCTAGCTACCGCTTGGGGAAGGGATTCAAAAACAGCAAGCCTCGACCCATCGTAGTGAAATTCATCAATTCCCCTGTTCCTGAAGCACTATGGAAAAATAAAGTCGCTCTCAAAGGTTCCAAAATAACATTGTCTGAGTTTTTAACGAAATCCTGGCATGAAGTGTTCATGGCCGCAAGACAAAAGTTCGGCATTTCAAATTGCTGGACCCTGGACGGTGTAATCCGGGTTAAAATTCCGGATAGTAAAATACTCAAAGTAGAAGCCATGGCTGAACTTAATTCAATCTCTTCAAGCACTGAAAATGATTAACTTCACTATGTTCTTTATAGTTTTGCTATCCTAAACTCGCAATTACACAACACTCAGCACCAGGTTTAGTTTATGATTTAATATTCGACTCGCACGTATCACTTGTCGGTGACACTAATTGCAACTAAGTAAGTAAACGCTACATGCGGGAGCGTCGACTGCCGCATTTGTATTGTACCTATTCCCTAAGTAACCGGTTCTTTTGAGTTGTTTATTCTTAATAAAAGAATTAGATTATTTTGTATGATGTACATAATGTGTATATGAACTGAAGAATGTGCAATTGTTATGGTTTTAGTCTGTTTTTTTAAACTTAAGAAATATAATTTTTTGTCTGTATGCTTTATTTTCTTTAAAATATAGAATGATGCACATATTTTATACAGATATAATAGGTATGACATAGTTATTTATTCAGTTTAATGTTAATTCTCCTTGCGTTTCTTGCGTTTGGTATGTACAATTGTGTAGAGGCATTATATTGTTAGCTTGAAACCAATAATGCAATGTTATTCTCACATATTATGTAGATCCAAGAAACTACAATATCCCTGAACAGTTTTGTGTAATTAACTAATTACAAAATGTTAATATATTTTAGCAGTAAGATTACAATATGATTGACTTTACTAATTTATCGCTTAAAAACTAGAAGTACAACTGTGTTACCTTTTAAATTCTTGGTTTTGTCCTCAATACATGTACTTTTTAATTTAACTTGGTGCTGTTTAATCTGTGTGCATAAGTAAATATATTTTGGTGCCTTTTATTTATGGCATTTATTTCAGCGAACCTCTTATACACTGCCTGTAAATTTTGATAGCACATATTTTTATATACTATACACTTTTGGTTACAATTTTAAGTACCTTATTTTATATTCACTTATATATATATATATATATATATATATATATATATATATATATATATATATATATATATATATATATATATATATATATATATATATATATATATATATATTATTTATTTATTTATATTGCTTAATGTTACAATCAACTAATGATGATAGTTTCCCGTCTAAAAATAGCTCTGAATACGAGTCGTTGTCGTCAGATGGTAGTTTCCAGAGTTTGCCCCCATCCTTAGACTCACAGCTGAATTCCACCTTTTCTTTGTTTTTCAAAAACTTCAATGTAGTGCATATAAATGCGCAAAGCATTCCTGCGCACTATCCGGATTTATTAAGTACATTCTATGACATACCACATCTACATGCTATTCTTGTGTCTCAATCCTTTTTGAAACCTTGCCTTTCTTCTTATTCGTAGGAATAAGAAGAAAGGCAAGGTTTCAAAAAATCAAAATCAAGAAATCCAGGTAGGGAGTAGTCCCTACCTGGATTTCGTATAATACGTAATGACAGAACGGGCAAGGGTGGAGGTGGAGTAGCTATATACCTTAAAAGCCATATAGTGTCGTCAATGCCTCTCCATCTCAATACTCCGAATCATCTGAACATTTATTTCTGGAGGTTCTCCTAGGTCAAACAAAGGTTCTGTTGGGAGTATTTTACAGCCCTAACCTACATATCGACTACTTCAGTTCTTTTAAAACGATGCTCAAATGACTGGTTCCGGTATTTGATCACACTTTAATTTTGGGTGACTTTAATACCTGTCTCCTTAAAGCGGACTCTCGTTCTAAAAGACTGCTTTCTATCGTTGAGAGTACAAACCTTAATATACTGCCTTCAGCTGCAACTCATCATGCACCTCCACTGTCTACCGTCACTATTGGATCTTGGTATGGTATCTTCTCTTGATCATGTCGCCACCCACGGTCAGTTTTCTGCTGAAGCCTTCTCTTGTTTCAAACCAGCTCAATTTATTTATTAATTCTATACATTTTTTAAATATATATCAGTCTGGGTTCTCTCCAGGACATAGTACCACTACTGATCTAGTCAATGTTTCAGATAACATTCGTCTAGGGATGTCCAACCGACTTGTGACTGCGATGGTTCTCCTGGACTTTAGCAACGTTTTTGTTGATAGCGATATTTTATTGGCTATGCTTCGAAACGTGCTCGGCTCTGACAAAGTGATCACGTGGTTTAGCAGTTATCTCGTCGGTCGACAGCAATACATCCGCGTAGATGGTAGGTCCTCTGGGTTATGCGATGTGGTTGCCGGATTGCCACAAGGCGGTGTACTTTCTCCTCTCCTTTTTATAATATTTATTAACTTTACAACCCCCTTGCTTACGTGTCATTACCATTTATACGCGGATGACCTCCAAATCTACTCTCAAGCCGATATTAAAGAAATAGATGCACTAATCTGCAAAATAAATCATAATCTCTCTAAAATTTACAATTAGAGTTTATCTCATGGGCTGACAATTAATCCGAACAAATCTCAGGCAATTATCATTGGTGGCGTGAAGCAGATGGATAAGCTCAAACAACTTACAGTTTCTCAATTTTTTTTAAATAATGTACCCTTAAATTTAACTAGTGTCGTTAAAAATCTGGGTGTCTGCTTTGATTCTTCCTTGTCTTGGGCACCTCACATATCTGAGATTAGTCAAAAGGTTTACGCAGCATCTGGGTCACTCAGAAGACTAAAAAATTTGCTACCTAAAAAAACAAAGACTGAACTTGCGCAGTCGCTACTCTTGCCGATCCTTGACTACGCGGACGTCTGCTTCATAGATCTCAATGATGGATTGATCAATAAACTCCAACGTATCCAAAACTTCAGCGTAAGATTCATTTACGGTTTGAGCAAGTTTCATCATGGAACCGAGTTCAGACGTTAACTTAAGTGGCTGCCCATCAGACTGCGTCGCGAGGAGCATATTTTGACTCTCTTATACAAAACTCTGTATGATCCTCGTGCACCGGTATATCTCAAGGAACACTTCAAATTCCTTGGTGCCAGTCACAGCCTTTCTCTACGCTCTGATATGGACAATACTTTGGAGATACCTCTTGCTCGATCTGGCTACTACTATAACTCCTTTACCATAAAGGCCTCAATCCTTTGGAACTCACTGCCACCTGACATACGACACTCCAATTCAATTGCAATTTTTAAATCGTAATTGCACAAACATCTGCTACAAAACGACTAGATTGTAACTATATTTATGTATTCTATATATTAATATATATTAATTTATTATACACATAAATACTATGTATGTATCTATGTATATTATAGTATCATGGTTTAGTATCTATTATGTTTATGTACAGTATGTAGATGTATTTATTTGTAATTAATTTCTTATATTTTATGTTTAGTTATCTTAATTATACCACTTACATTTAAGTTTTCCGTTGACACTAAGGTTGTCTGGAAGAGATCGCTTTTAGCGATAAGACCGGCTTTGCCCACCGTTTTTATTGCTAAGTCTATTATTTAGTAATTTGTGAGCAATAAATTTGTTTTATTATTATTATTATTATTAAAACCGAGTCCCAAAGTAAAAATGCACAAAAAAGTATGAAATAAAACTTATTTTCTAAATAATTCCCCTTTTAAATTCGGCTAAAATTTTAATTATTTCTCTACTCAATCTTCCTAATTTTGAAGTCGGTACCAGAAAATTTGAACGTGAGTTGTATAAAATACTAAAGGATATTGTTTGGGCTGGTACTGGACGTCGATTTCTTTTTAAATGTCTATGACCCGTTTGTTTCCAGTGTGAGTCTATCATCATCATATTATTTTTATCAGTGAATCCAACGTTTGACTAGATACTGCTTTACGAGAATTTTGCGAACGGAGGAAGGAAGGAGGAAGGAAAAATATAAAATTTGCCATAATAACAGTAGATGTTGGATTGATACAATCAATCAATCTTTTTTTTACATTCTATAGACGACACTAGCTGTTACCCGCAGCTCTGCACACGTAAACACAGTATCGCAAAGGAACACTGTACTTTTTCGGGACAAAAATTTTCATATGTTTTAATCCATAGCCTAAACTATCAAATAGTACTATACCAAATTTCATCCAAATCCGTTAAGTAGTTTTGGCGTGAAAGAGTAACAAACATCCATCCATCCATCCATCCATCCATCCCTTCATCCGTCCGTCCATTCATCCTCATAAACTTTCACATTTATAATATTAGTACGATTTATACTCAGAGGCAAAAGAACCCTGATTACGTTATTACCCTGATTAAGTTTAAACTTTAAATTTAAAGTATGAATTACCTAAGGTCGAATTGTCACTACAGGACGACCTTTTGTTCATAATATCTACTTAAACTCATAATATATTAGGTCTTTACCTATGAAATTGCTGTTTTGTATGAAAAAATTTAAACGAATTTTTTCATGTATTTTTTATTTGTATTAATCAAAGTAATCACCCATGCAATCAATGCATCTTTGCCAATGCAGTGGCAGTTTATTGATTGAAGAAATCAGCTTGACGGGAGGCAACAAATTCTTCAAAGGCATTTTGTACTGCCTCTCGGGTATTGAATTTTTTTCCCGCCAAGAAGTTATCCAAATTCTGGTAAAAGTAGTAGTCTGTAGGCGCAAGGTCTGGTGAGTAGGGCGGATGACGGAGAACTTCTGACCCAAGTTCCACCACAGCAGGTGGTTGGAGATGTGCCAGCTTCTCCATCATTGTGTTCAGTTCTTCACAGTACACATCTGCAGTAATGCTCAACCCGTTTGGTAAGAAACTGTGATCAATCACACCGGCGCTAGACCACCAAACAGTGACCATAACTTTTCTAGGGGTAAGTTTTCGTTTAGGGCATTGCTTAGGTGCTGAACCAGGGTCCAACCAACATTATCATTTATTACAAGTTATCAAACATAATCCATTTTTCATCGCAGGTAACAATGTGGTTCAAAATTCCTTCATTTGTGTGTCTGTTGAGCAGTGCAAGGCACGTCTCGACGCGTACTTTGCGCTGGCGATCATTGAGTTCGTGGGGCACCCATTTGTCAAGCCTTTTTACCTTGCCAAGTTGACGCAAATGGACCAATATTGTTTTGACGCTAACGTCGAAAGCTGCTGCTAATTCAGCCGTAGATTGTGTACCATCAGCTTCCACAATAGCCTTTAATTCGTCATTGTCGACCAAAGTCTTCGGACGACCGCGAGGTTCATTTTTCAGGTCGAAATTTCCAGAACGGAAGCGAGCAAACCAATAACAGTTGGTGCGTTGGTTTGTAGTGTTAGCTCCGTAAACGTCGTTGATGTTGCGTGCCGCTTGTGCCGCGTTGCTGCCACGACGGTACTCATATTCCATAATTACTCGACTTTTTAACGTATCCATGATGACGAAAAAGATTGAAATGCGATGAAAATGTAACACTAATCAATAAACAAATGACTACTTTTGGAAAAAGAATTACATGTTTTTAAAATAAAATTAATTTGAAATTAGAATTCTTAGCCAAACAAAAATTATTTTGATTTGAAATGGCCAGTACTGCAGAACGGCAATTTCATAGGTAAAGACCTATTATTAAAGAGGAAGAAATTATTTGTTTGCATTGAATAGGCACCGAAACTGTTAAATATGTATGTTGACGAAATTTGGCACAGATATAGAGCTGACTACGAGGAAGGCCATATGCTACTTTTTATCGCGGCAAAATGTACGGTTCCCGCGAGATTTCCTTTTGCGCGCACGAATTCGCGGACAACATCTGGTTTTTCATTGCTTGAAAAGCCATAGTCTGTCTTAGGACTATCGTGACTGAAGTGAGCGCTCGCCCTTAGTCAACAATTTAATAAGGGTCAGCTCACACCACCATGATACGCAACGCTACGCGGCGCGGCGCTGTGCAACATGACATTCGAACTTCTACAATGAAACGTGTAAATTTACTTTTATGTCCCAATAGCTGGTTTGAAAGCCACTAATGAAATAATTATACTTAGGGCGGATTCGACCAAACCGGAGTAAAATTTTACTCGAGTATAAAAAAGTTTTGCTCTTTTCCAACTACTAATCCAAGAATAAGGTAATTTACATGGGAGTAAATATTTACGCGGGCGATTTTGACGGAGTAAAGTATTAAACTGAGAATAGTGAATAGTCGCACAGCTGGCTGTCAATTGTCACGATCAATGTCATTGTGAAGTGTTATAATTTGATATTGACATTTTACTGTATTACTCTACGAAATTAAATTGTTATGGCGTACAAGTCATTCTAATACAAACAATAGTACATGATTTTTTGTCGGTTTATACATTCGTTCATTATTGATTGAATAATAATACCGAGCATAGTATACTCTTCGAGTAACTTGGTAAAACGCAAACGAAGATATCCTAGAGTAAATTGAAGGAGTAAAATTATTTTCATTATAGTTACACTCGTGTAACTTCAAGTTTGGTCGAATCGGGCCTTAATGTTGTAAGCGTCAAAAATTGCTTAACATTAGTTGTCAATTAATCCCTCATTAGTCCTACAAAGGTACTCACTAAAAAGTATACTTCCACTTTCCTAGTAGATATTATTTCAATACCTACTAATGTCATTACCTATTTTGACTAGAACTACTTACTTTACTTTACTTCTATTGACTAGAAGACACTTAACTTTCAAAATTTAAAAGTAAATAACCAAATAAAAGCCATTTCACCGTGAGTATTATAAAGGATGTTATAAATTCACTATTGTTTTGTTGCTATTGCAGACTGTAATATTAATAATTATAGGTCCACCCCAACGAGCGTAAAAAAATAAACAGACAAAGAAAATATAATTATTTTAAATATTACACACTTATTATTTAAATTCTTTAACCGGACTCAGAGCTACGAGCTAACCTCTTTGAGATTACGGTCTTTGGCAATGATAAATTGTCCATCCATAATTTGCGGACAATCGTCAACACACATCTCAAAGAATTGAAGTCCATAGCCGATTTTTAGAAGACTATTTTTAATAAAACAGAGTACTCTGTATAGTGAACACTCAATGTTTTGTAGTGTAATGTTATTTGGCACCGATTTGGCACGGCCCGTCTCCTGCGGTGCCAATCTCGTGTCCCGCGACCGCAGCACGCCGTCAGCTGCTGTCATTCCGCCATTTTGTGACGTCACAGCTCTGTACAGAATTTTGTTACCGTTCAATTGTTATTAACCTAGAAACAAGATAGTGTTATTTACAAAATCCAACCAGCCAAATTAAATACTAATCATTAATTTATTTCTTAAACCTTTGATCATTTAATTTTTAACATCAAAAATTCAACAAAAACAACGTTTAAAATAATTGTTATTAGAGAAACATTAAAAAATATTACGTATTATTTTTGGCAGACTACTTTCGCTTGCCTAATTTTATCTAAATATGAAAATAAATCTGCGAAGTGTCACATATTATTTTGTTCGAACATATAGAAGCGTTAAGTTACCTTTACCTTAGACAAAGATGAGTGAAGTGTGAAATCGACTTACAGGATTTGTTATCCCGACCAAAATATGTTACATAAAATTTCACTGTAGAGGCAGAATATTTTCGTAAATAGACGATATTACCATCAGATTTATGTCACCTTTAGGGATGTATGTATTGATGTTTGTTTCTATCAATTAGGTACACACTATAATATAAGAAATGTTTGTATTAAAGTATTCCACTGGGATGGAGACTTTTTGTAGGCAAAGGAATCTTTCTTTTCTTATAATCTCATAAAAATGAAAGTTTGTATGTTTGGATGTTTTTTATGAAATAGAGGGCGAACGAGCAGACGGATCACCTGATAGAAAGTGATTACCATCGCCCATGGACACACGCAACATCAGAGGAATCCCAAGTGCGTTGTCGGCCTTTTCAATGGGAGTACGCTCTTTTCTTGAAGTTTTGAAGGTCGTAGTGCTTCGGAAATACCGCTGGCTAGTTCATTCCTAAATCAATAAGTTCGCGGCAGGGAACTCCGGGAAAAGTGCACAGTGGGTGACTGTTACTTATCAAGGTGATGAGGATGTATGGATGTTTGTTATCTTTCATTCAATAACTACTGAACGGAACTCGATTAAATTTCGTATAGTAGTAGATTGGGCTCTGGACATAGGCTACTTTTATAAGCAAAATAATATGGTTTCCGCGGGATTTCTTTTTGTCTCTACTATGTCGCGGGTCTCTACTAGTACCGTTATAAATGTGATTTTTTATAAAGTATAAATGGATGGATGGATGTTTGTAACTCTTTGACGTAAAAACTACTGAACGAATTTTGATGAAATTTGCTATGGTAGTAGTTAATGCTCTGAATTAATACATAGGCTACTTTTTATACCGAAAAGTATAGTGTTCCCATGGGATATTTACGCAGGCGGAGCTTCAGGAAAATCTAGTTTAAAATACATTTTAAAAGTTAATCTGTGAGTAGTTTGAATGAAAATGCCAGTAATATTTTAAATTTTGAGTGTTTAATATAAGTAGCGGTTTGGATTTGAGGGCACAGTTGTAAAATATGTGGTCGAGACAATAGTGTATTGAAATATTTTCGTATCAATTTATAAACTACAATTAATATGCATCACGACTGATCGAATAAAATAATCACACTAAAAGCCTTGCTTTTTGATATGGCAATGCCCATGAATATTTTATAGCAGATGCGTTTACTTTTTACCCAAAAAATTAATTACGTCAGGCGTTTTTATTTTTTTTTGGTTATTGGTATTTATGTGGGAAGAATTACCGATGCAGAAAAGCAGAAACTGGACGATTTTTATTATTTATGCCAGAGCAATTTAGACTATTGTATAGCTTATTAATGTGAATCGTATCTAAATTATCTTACATTCGTAAATAAAATTCTATTTTGATTATTCAGTGCCGGAATTGAAGCTATTATATATTGAGAAGTACCAGGAATGCAGAACTTCTCGAGAGGTCTATTAAATAATATATTATTACAAAATCATATCTGTTCCTCGCAATATCGCTGGCAGCACATTTGTGTATCATTAGCTCTACTGTGCGTAAATTACGCTTGAATAAAAAGAGAGGATCACATAACTTATTTCAAGAGGTAGGTAATCAGCTTTAAGAAAATGTCATTTGAATTCTTTCAGCCGTATAAAGTTGGAGGAATTTGATATAATCGACTTATTTTCGAATTGTGTTCGCTATAATAAAGTAACCGTCCAAGTGAGAATGGGAATCACGCACGAAGGGTTCCGTACAATACGGCAAAAAATACATGTTTGTTGTATGGCAGAAACATTAATTTTGTTATAGCGGCAACAGAAATACATCATCTGTAAAAAATTCACTACCTATCTAGTTATCACGGTTCATGAGATACAACCTGGTGACAGACAGACGGACAGCGGAGTCCCGGTAATAGGGTCCCGTTTTAACCCTTTGGGTACGGAACCCTAATAGTCATAAATATTTTATATAATGTGTTACGGGTGAAATTAAAATAAAAGAGATTTCCCGTGACAGTATATATATATTTTTAAAAAAATAGGGGTCGTGGGCAGAAGGCCGTACGGTCTGGTCTAGCCTCTTGGTGTCTGAAGGGTATCTAAGGGGCTTTAAACCACGTGGGAACTTAGCTGAGGAGTCCGGTCTTTAGTTCAGGAGTCTAGCACGTGGCGAGAGAGCGAGATGGGGCTCCAACTTCTGGTTGCTTCTCCGTCACCGCTGCGTCCGATCGACGTCGATAGATCGTCCAAGAGGGCGGTGCAGACTGATTACAAAACCAAGTCCCTGTCCAATATCTAGCAGCACTCAGAACTCCAGACGTGGGAAAATGCTGGGTATAAGTCCTTTTAATCGGTGCCTCGAACCCGATAATTATGTAGGTCCCGTATCGTAGTTGGCGGTGCTTGTGCCCGTAACGAAGCTCCCGTGATACATGGGATTAAGAAATATAAGATACACTGGTATCTGGAAAAACTTCAACAATAAAAATTCGGCAGGAGAAAAAAGGCCCTATCATCTCGCGACAGCCCTTATATACTTCTACTGACATTACGTTTTTTTTCTGTAACAGACAACTAGCGGTAATGCATAAAACTGTTGAAATTGACAAGGCATTTAAGGTTCAAAAGAAGTGTGTAAGAGCCATTTGCGGAGCTTGACCCTCAGACAGTTGCAAACCCTTATTTCAGAAATTTCGTATTCTGTCTCTGGTATGCTTGTACATTAGGGATATTTGTACTTTTGTAAAACAGAATTCACAGTACTTTCCCAAAAATTCTGATATTAATTATAGAAGTACTACACCAAGACACAAGTATAAACTATATCTGCCTCAGTGCCGGTATGATATCTATAAAAAAAATGTGTACATCAATGCCATTACTGTATATAACAAGCTACCTGACCATTTCAAAAGCTTAAGCCTAGATAATTTTAAAAGACAATTAACTAAATGGCTGTTAAATAATTGTTTTTATACATTAAATGAATACATGACATTTAAAGAAAGATAAATGAAAATTACCTTAATTTACAAAAACGATATTAAATATATAATTTTTACTTTTTACATAACATTATAATGATTTTGACATAATATTTTATTAATGAATTTATTTGATTTAATGATGATTATGAATATTGTTTTTAAATTTACAAAAATGACATTAGATATCTTATTTTTACTTTTTACATGACATTATAATGATTTTGACATAATATTTTAGTAATGAATTTATTTGATTTAATGATGATTATTAATTGTGAATGTTACTTTTAAATTTACAAATATTATGACATTAGATATCTAATTTTTGCTCTTTACATGACATGATGATTTAGACATAATATTTTATTAATTAATTTATTTGATTTTATGATGATTATCGATTATGAATACTATTAAGATTTTGTTGTTATGATGACATGTTGTGCTATAACTTACTTTTTATATTGATTTTAGATACTTGTGACATTTTTTTTTTTTTTTTTGTTATGCCCTTTTTTAATAATACTTAAGGGCCGTGATATATAATTATTTAATTTCTATGACTAATACTAAAACTGTGTGATTTATTTATTTTAATTATTATTTAAATTGTTATGATCAATAATTTTTGATGCTTCTAAATTATTAACTGTATGTCTATATTTTATTTATTTCCAATTTATAAATGTTAACTTCACACACCTAACACCTTGCATGTTAAGGATATTTTGCGCGCCATTGTGATGGCAGAATGTGGGTTCCTAGTTATTATAATATTTTTAAGACCTTATGTATACCATATTCTTGCAATAAAGGATTGATTGATTGATTGATTGATAATCCAACTGCCACAATAAAGGAATATTGGAGATGAAGCTCCAGTTAGAAACGTTTGCCAATAGATGGCGCAAGGAGCGTCGTTATTAGTTATAATAATACGTTAAAATGTAGCTATGCTACAAATGTTAAAACTAAATAGTCAAGGGGGAAAGATGTACTAACACATGGGTTGGCTTGACGAGGGACACACCACGGCCTCACAGAATAGCGGTGTGGAAAACGCAGGACTTGTGTTTCACCGAGTGACAGGAGTTGAAGGCGTCCGCTCTTCGTGGGGGCGGGAATCGCTTATCACCAGGCGGTCTGTCTGCTCGTTGGAATAAAATATATGAAGGGATAACAATAATATAATGTAATTCTTGAAAAATGTTGGTAGGTAAATTCGGAAATAAGTAAAATCAAATCATAAAATAAATATTTTATTATCTTGGGTTTCTTAATTTAATTGTTTTTCCATAGAACTCTTCCCGAAATGAACGTTATGATTATTTTCGCTTTATAAATAGTCGGCTAATTTGCAGACCAACTACAAGCGACAGCGATTGGTCGCTCTAGTAAAATCTAATTAATTCACCGCGGATTCATTCGCGCGAGGCCAAATCCTGCGGGAACACTACATTTTTCATACACTACTTCAGCATAAATGTGCTTATGCCTAATTTAAATTAAATCTATTCAGGCGTTTCAGCGTAAAAGACAGTCAAACATATAATATTAGGCTGACTCCACATTAGGCGTGCGCGTTCCTCGGGTGTGTATGTGGCGCGATCAGCGCCCGCATCGCTGACACGCAGCGCGCTCGCGGCGCACACACAGCGCCCGCAACGCTGCTACGCCCGAGGAACGCGCACGCCTAATGTACACACAAAACACAAACTTTCGCGTTTATAATATTAGCGTGATTTTGAGTTGCCGCGCTACAA
This sequence comes from Phengaris arion, assembly GCA_963565745.1. Lineage (NCBI taxonomy): Eukaryota > Metazoa > Arthropoda > Insecta > Lepidoptera > Lycaenidae > Phengaris > Phengaris arion. Next base: position 15,441,103 of record OY751449.1, on the reverse strand, counting down.
CGCGACCGGCAACACGACCGTGTTCTCGAATGGGAAACTTCAAAAAGAAACCATTTTGTTTAAATATTCATTGAAATTAAAATTAAAAATGATTTTACATTCAAACTTAATCAGATCTATGTTGGATCTAAAGTGTCCAACTTAACACCAAATTCACGGTCCCACGTAACTGGTCCCAGTTGTCCCACCACGATGATGCGGCGTCAGCATTTCCAGTATATTATGATTTCTTACGTAATTTATGAAGAAACTGCACGACTTATATTTTCTATAAAGTCCAAGAGGTGGCTTCAATTATTATGTGTTATATGTTAATTATAGTCCAAGAGCATGTTCGAATGCAACTGACTGATGATGATGGTTCCCATATGATGGTATTCGGCAATTCGGTGCTAAGTCCATATTACATAGGACAGTGATGGCGAACCTTTATGTATTAACGTGCCATTTTTGTAAATAAATGTTTATAGACCTACCATAAACTTTTAATTTAATGTTTTTCTTTGTAATTTAGAGGCGTATTTCAAGATTTGGCGCTGTTGATACATTTTTTTTGTTTTACCTGATTAAACTGTAAACCCAGAACGTCAGTACTAAATACTATAATATTATGTTCTTTAAGCCAAACATGAGTGAGCGGAGCGAGCGTGCAAAAACGTTTCCCATTTTTCAGTTAAAATCTGTTTAAAGTAAAAGACTAAAAAACGGATGAGTTCGGAAATACAACAGGCTAAAACAGAACATCGGTACTAAATAATATAATATGTTGTTTATATTAAACGCGAGCGAGTGAAGCGAGCGACCAAACTTCATTCCATTTCCATTTAACAGATTAAATTTGTTTAAACTTTTTACCCTAAAAGACTGTGAAAATATGATCATTTTGTAATTTCTAATGTTGTAAAATATATGACAAATAACGTCCATTATGTTAGGTTTGCCATTTAACACTTACTTCACACTTTATTCGTAGTATATAATTACAAAATTTTTAGATCAGTGACGTGCCAAAGGTTCGCCACCCCTGACATAGGGAGTACATATTATGTCACACACGTGTCAACAGGTTGCTGTGTCGCTTGTGGTCATTCTACGCTGAAACAAATTTATATTTTCAATTGCTTCTCATAAAACCATGACAATCTGGTGCCGTATTAACTTTTGTTATGGTTAACAAAATAACCTACGGAAACCATACATTTTACTTACAGCCTCCGTGGTCCAGTGGTTTCGAACTTGGCTCACGACTCGGAGGTGGTGGGTTCGATTCCCGATTCGGAACAACAAAAAATGTGGTTTCCATGTTTGGTTAGGACAATGCACCTAATTGTCTCCTAACAAGAAAGATGATCCATGCGTCAAATGGGCATATAAAAAGTCGGTCCTACGGCTGATCTCTTGCCAGTGGTATCGGTTATCCGTCCCACTAGGTTTCGAGAGTGAAGGAAGAGAAAGTGCTCTTGTCTACTGCGCACACTCTCGGGCACTATAAAATAACTCCTGCGTAGCTGGCCTGGTTTCAAAGCAACCGGCTACCGTCACCGACATCGGTGGGCGGAGCTATTATTTTGCTTACCCACGATTTTTACACAAACTGCAAAAAAAAAACATTGTAAGTGCTCATTTTTCTTATACATGTCGTATAGCTTTATTTTTCTATTAATATCCCCTTACACAGGCTTTTATTTAGCTCATTTTTCTTATGAAAATACCTGCATTTGATTTATTTCAACAGGCACCTGCATAAGACGTTCCGTTCTTAATAAAAAACACACAGCATTTGCATACAGACCTGAGCGTAACATAAAGTCTTTATACGGCTCAGCTAAATATGAGAAAGCATTTTCCTTTATACGTAAAGCTTTATAGAAATAGAAAGTAAAGAATTGATGGTGTACCAACCATGCGAAGACTTTGGTTTATGGCGGTTGTAATTTTTACAACCATCTATGTGAACGGGTAAAAATTGGATATAATAACCTCACCAAGAGCATGCCAGGATATGTCTAAAAAGGGTTCCGGACATATAAATGCGTAATAGGTTTTTTGACGTGATAACGTCTTATAATTTGATTGAGCCGGCTGCACGCACGAAAAACCATGACTCATGCGTTACCTGTTACCAGCGTTACCTCGCTAAATATGACGCATTGCCGTTACCTCAGCTAGCCGCGCCTTAGGTATGTGAGCAGTGGGGCGGAGAGGCGGGGGCGCTTGATGTTATTACTCAGTTCGGCGCCGGACTTCGCGGCGGCAACACGCCTACCTAAGGCGCGGCCAATTAGTTCCGCGCGCACTATAAAAATGACGTTGTCACGTTCAACTATCGTCAGTAAACCGACTTTACAGACAACCGATTTTTCAAATTATTTCCAAAGTTACTGTACGATTTGATTCAAAATAAATTTCCTAAAAAGTATTTAGCATGATCTATCAGTATGGAAACTTGCAAGTTTCTAAATCTCATAGTTTAGAAATGCTAGAAAACCAACTTATAAATTACTTTGGATTCCGATTACTCGAAAATGATTGACTTTGTCCACACATAACCATTTTCAAGTAATCGAAAAAGGTAAGTAATAAAAGTTATAAATGACCCCTTGCTTTTATTTTAAACTACCTATTCAACCATACCCCACACGATAGGGTAGAATGCAAAAATATTTTTCATACCCATTTTATACACCGCGCCGTTTCATGTTGACGACGCGACGTCGTGACGTGGACATGCGCACAAGCCATTATCCAATAAAAAAAAAGTTTTTAATGAACAAGCCAGGATTAACTGTACAACATAACCATGTATTACCAACAAATTTATGTCTCATTCATATAAGACAAATGAACAATCGCATAATTTCCTACGCTGCGGTGGATAATTACTGCAATATTAACGTTAATTTACTGTATAATTAGTGTAAGTTCATGCAGTAAATGTCTGCGGAATCGGTAGATTGTATCTCATACAATGGTAGACTGAGTTGCTTAGGGTATGCAGTAGTGTCGCAATAGCGCCCGTCACACGTACAGTTCTGACCGCGGAAAATAACACGCACCGTTCCAACCCGCGCTCCGAACCGAACGTGTAAATGCGCGAGGCCGCCACTCCTATCTGGCATGTCAATTACAGCGCATTTTCCACAGTTCAAACTTTTGTTGTTTACGATTTAGACATACACGATCAAATCGTCGTAACGATCGATCTGAAACGTTGACGATCGAACGTGACGACAAAGTTTTTGAGGATGGGTGGATGGATGGATGTTTGTTACTACAAAACGGATTTTATGAAATTTAGTATGGTAGTTGTTTAAGCTCTGGATTAACACATAGGTTACTTTTTATCCCTCACAGTGTTGCCGTGGGATACAGTATATTTACGCGGTCAGAGCCGCGGGCGAAAGCTAGTTAATAATAATATAATCAAATTGTGGCGTTATTCAAGTTTAATTAATTTTAAGAAGCTAGTTACTGTGACACTAATTAATAATGTTTTGTTAGATTGTCGTTTACGAGGGTTTTGAGTAAAACGGATTATACTAAAAGGTTACCTGGTTTAATTTTACAAAGCCAATTTCGTATTTAGTTAATTTCATAATTAATTATAATCATCCCTGTATTTTCGGTTTGAGTATTAAGACAAAAATATTTTAAAGTGACTGGATCGATGGAGCGACTTGTCAATTGATTTTTAGGGTTTCGTACCTGTTTTCGCACTGTGTTCCCACTACGGGCCCTCCCAAGAGAAACAACCGATCGACTTAACAGATTTAATGAAACTTCACCTTTCACAATATTTGACAATCAATTTATACAAAATATACACTTCAAAAATAGTACAAAATTTGTTGAACCTCTATGCGCTGAAACGGCGCAACACACCGGCCGCCAAGGACGTCGTGAGGTCCTTAGCTAGACGTATTTTCTCTCTGTAAGCTGTAAAGTACTAATTAAAATTATTTTCTGAAAACTTGTTTTTCAAGCATCTTTGATACGCATCTCTGATATGCTCTACCCATCCGTTTTCATTATTGTCCCTAAATGGGTTGTAGCCATTCATATTATGTTTCTCTCAATAAAGGCTTTTTCATTCCACTTGTGTTTATGTTCCCGTATATAACGCCATCTTGTATATTACCAGCTGCATCTAAAAGCGAATCTGCATGTTCAATATTGTTTGTGGACTGTATTAATTTTTGTTAGTTTCTCGAAATTTCCTCTGTTCTGAATATTAAATATATGTTGTCGTTTCTGGGAAGTGTATAATTGTAGTACTCGTTCATATGGCAGTACTTATTTCTGTTCTCTGTCTCTGTATGATTAATTATCTTAATTGCATTTACATCTCTTTTATTATTTACAGGGTTTGTTCTTCCTTGTATTGTATCAAGCATTGTGACTTTAGCTGCAGTATATTTCTCCTCACAGTTGTTATAAATATAATTATTTATGTATTTTGTTTCCTCTAATTTCATGCTATATTGAATTAGCTCCAAATGGTTTTCCTGCATTTTTTCCATGTTTGTTCTAAAATTATTAACTTAATATTTACATTTATACAATTTACATTCAGACTGTCATTTGGAAATTTTTTGACGTTTAAATAACTTCTAGGAACTTGCTCTAAAAGCATTTGTTGTGCGCTAATAAGTTTTTCCATCTTAATTAATGTATAATCCTTCTTTCTCTCTGACAATTCTTGCCACATTCGCTGACACTTTGCTTTTATTTCTCTCGTTGACAAACATGTTACTTATTTATTTATTTTTTCAATACTTTTATGCACTATTTATTAGTTTAATTTATCTGTTTACGCTCTTTGTTTTTTTTCGTTTTCCTTTCTCTTCTTTATCTTATTTCTTCTCTTGCATTGCTTCTTACTTTCATTTCATTTTTACTGTTTATACTTTGTATTTAATTCTCTATAAACTCTCTAAAACTGGATACGACAGCCAGGCTAAATTTGTCAATTCGGCTCTTGGAGGACCATGTTTTGCCCACTACGGGCAGGCCTCTTGGGAGGCCAAGAGAGATAACCGGCCGACTCAAAAGATTTAATGAAACTGCACCTTTTACAATATTTGACAATCAATTTATACAAAATATACACTTTAAAAATAGAACACAATATGTTGAACCTCTATAAGCTGAAACGGCGCAACAGTACCCAAAGCGTAAAAACGGGACTTTAATAATGAAACTTCGCTGTTTGTCCGTCTGTCTGTCACCAGGCTGTATATAATACTACCGTGATAGCTACATAGTTGAAAATCTCACAGACGATATATTTCCGTTTTTTGTATAACAAAAAATATTAAAAATAGAATAAAATGAATATTTAGTGGGGCTCCCGTACAATTTTTAGGGTTCCGTAATACACAAGGAACCCTTATAGTTTCGTTCTGTCCGTCCGTCTGTCTGTCTGTCTGTCCGCGCTTCTAGCTTCTGTAATTATAAATCTAAATGGATAAAATTTAGTTTTGTTATAGATTGTGTATATATCTCGGTTTTGGCACCATAAAATAATAACAATTTTATATTTTAGGTGCAGCTCTCTATACATATGAAGTGCGGTAATATTTTTTCATTCTACCCCATCGTGTGGAATATCGTTGAATAGGTTTTTTAAAATAAAGGCAAGGTTTAAACATGACTTTTTTACAAAGTCGACCGTTTTAGAGTAATCGGCCTCCATAGTGGTTTGTAAGTTGGTTTATATATATATATATAGCATTTTTTAATTATACGAGATAGAAACTTGTATGTTTTCATGCTGATAGATCATGCTAAAAACTCTTTAAAAAAAATTATATTGAACGAAACTGGACAGTAACTTTTGAAGTAATTCGAAAAAAACCTATTACGTGTTGATATTTACGGAACCCTCCTTAGACATGTCCTGACATGCTCTTGGTTAGGTAATTTTGCCGTTATGTCTGACTCGCCCCGTTTTTTATTGACTTGGTAAAAATATGCTTTAAAACATAATATCAGTCTGTTCTGTATACTGTTGTTCTGTATGTGTTGAATAAAGAATTTTAATCTACTAACTAATACCATACTATTTCAAACTACTTCATACTTGGAAAGATCCAAAAATTATGTATTATTTACATATTATATGAACACCCATAAAGACTGGAAGTTAGATGTGAGAAAATAATAATCAAGCAGTAAGGAAAAAACATTAGGAAGTATAAAACTCACCATAGATTTTCTCGATTACCAGCCATGTCTAAAGAAGTGTTACCCCAAAATCGATTAGTAATTTATGGTTAAGGGTGAGCGCTTATAAATAATAGAGCGTCCAAGACACCAAGGGGATGAATAGAAAGAACACCCTTGTTTCGCGAAGCTTGAATGTGTTTTGTAAACGCTTAAGACATACAGGATGTTCAAATATTTTATTTATAAACCACTAGATGAAGCCCGCTACAACTTTCACACAAAATAAAATACCACGAGAATCATACAATTTTTCACAATAAAGAGTAAGTAGCCTATGTATTTGTCTACTCTATGTCTGTAAAATCAGTCCAGTAGTTTCGGCGCCTATTCAGTGCAAACAAACAAACAATAAATCTTTCCCCTTCATACTATTATTATAGAAGTATTGTATATTTGCAAAGATTGATTATAAATAAAATAGCGACGTAGTATAAAATTTAATGTAAGGTAAAACTTTAAAACAAAGATTATTTAAACGGACATAATTATATTGTCAAACATTAATATCATTTCATTGACTTCATTTAATCAAAAAAAAAAGATATATATACATAAAAAGATATATATTTATATCAGTATCCAAACTTTCAGGAGTGAATATACTCTTGAATGTAAGAAACATTTACTATGGCATCAACTATCCTATTTGAAAAAAAAAATATCAGCTGTTTCCCACAAAAGGGCATAGATAGCATTTTGTAGGAAACAGCTGATTTTTTTTTCAAGTAGGAATGTTGCTCCCATAGTAAAAGTTCCTTATACTCAAGAGTATATTCACTCCTGAAAGCTTGGACACTGACTGAATATTTAAAAGAACTTCGTTGTCGTTATGTCGCATGACGAAAAATACATTATTAATGAATATTAATATTCAATATACTGTTACATAATATACTTATAGTATGACTATAGAGAAATAAGCTTTCGAATTTATCCAATTAGCTTATTAACAGACATTAGTTTACTGTTATAATAATATTAGGTACTTACATATGAAATTGGTGTTTTGTCGTACTGACCACTTTGATCTCAAATATATCTTCTATGGTCAGGAATTCCAATTTCAAATTTAAGCCGCTATTTACTCATGCATTTGTGTTTTGAAAACCCAATTTATTAGTTTCTTCCTCTTTTGGTTTTTTCTTTGCGTCACTCTGTTTACAAAATGGAAAATTTGAAATATCGTATTATTTTCGAGTACGAGTTCTGCACCAGTGCTGCAGACACGGCTCAAAGGATTAATGATGTGTATGGCGGCGGTGTCGCAAAAGAAAACACAGTGCGTTTTTGTTCTGGAAATTTCGACCTGTAGAACAAGCCCCGTGGACTTGGAGACCAAAGTTAATAATGAAGAATTGAAGGCTATTGTGGAAGCAGATACATCGCAAACCACGTCCGAGTTAGCTGCAGGCTGCGGTGTTAGTGATAAAACTGTGGGATAAACAGGTGAAAAAGCTTGAAAGGTGGATGAATTGAGTGCAGCAATCCGACAAAGGCGCGTCGACTGCTGCGTCACATTACTCAACCGGCACAATAATGAAGGGATTTTAAATTGAATCATTACCTGTGATGAAAAGTGGATCCCGTACGACAATCGGAAATGCTCATGGCAATGGCTGAACCCTGGCGAACCAGCCAAAGCCTGCCCCAAGCGAAAATTGACTCAAAATTACTTGTGAGCGTTTAGTGGACAAGTTCCGGTGTCGTTCACTACAGCTTTCTTAAATCTGGCCAGACGACTTGACGACGAGAACTTCTTGCAAGGGGAAAAATTCAACTCCGATAGGGCCTAACTCCAAAACGCCTTCAAAGATTTTATTGGTTCCTGTCCGAATGGTTTTTTAGTAAAGGAATCAATGATCTATCTATGAGATACATTATGTTTAAAAATCGACCCGATGTTCCTCCTTACAAAACGCCAATTTCATATGTAATGACCTAAAATAATATTTGAAAAATTTCAAATCTAATAGCCAATTAGGAATCTTAAATAAATTTTCTTACTCTTTTACATACACTTATTCTAAACAGGATAGATTTAATTGTTTGTTTGTTTGTTTGAATTTTAATAGGTTTCTAAACTACTGGACCGTTTTCGATGAAATTTAACGCAGAAATAGAGTAGACCATGGGGTACATAGGCAAAGACAAAGTCTACTTTTTATTGCGTCAAAATGTACGGTTCCCACAGGATTTCACGTTCACGTAGAAACTAGCGAGCAACATCCAGTTTTTTTTATAAATTCAGTATATTTAAAATTTATTGATCACATCCTGTATATCATCCTTACTTACTCCTAAAGTGCTTTCTGGGATAGCTTTACTTATTCAAGTAGCTGTATTATATTAAACCTCATATCTACTTGCAACGGCCCCGTGCCAACTTTTGAAATTTTATTCAAATAGAAAACTTTGTCATTTTGGCTACTGGGTATGCCTGCTTTAGCGGTAAAATTAAACTGCTCTTTTAAGCTTATTTCAGGGTTATTAGAAGGCAACATTTTTTTTAAATCATTTAAATTTAACTGTATAATGCCCGCTACTGAGCATAACGATTAAACTGCACAGTTCAGTCACAGTAGACGTAAACAGTACTACATCTTCATACTAGACTGCCCGAATCGGCGCACGCATACATACTAATGCCCGCTATACATCACAACGATAAAAATGGACAGTTCGGTCACAGTAGACATTAGGATATCCCAAATATGGGCAAAATTTTTTTTTTTGAAACGCATACCCTCTACATTTTTTATAAATGCTAAAATAAATCTAAATATTAATTTTTATCCTTGAAGGATAATTGCAACCCGTACCGACTGAGCCGCAAAGTTTACAAAAATCACGTTCTGGAGTGATATTTTGTTCTGCTACAAAACCAATATAAGTGCAAAAATTTGGTAAATTAGGATCAAAATAAAACAAGTCTGACATGAATACATAAATAAACTCATAAAATAATAACATCAAGTTTGGATAACTTCTCTTTAGGTCAGCTTTTACAGGCCTGATACAAGTTTCTATGTTGACGACACAGTGCAACAAGAACCTTCGTTATTTAATTTTTTTGTCGTGATTTACGTAATTTTTATGAAGATTCAAAGATTACAGTTTAGATGTCTTTAGCATGATATTTTCCGATAAGATAATAAGGTTTTATAAGTCCAAGAAGCTGTTCTCTATCGTCAAATTATCGTGTTGAAAAGTTCTTTTCAACTTCGTCGATACATATAATTAGATAAAAGTTTTCCACCTTGATAGACTGAGATTACTTCAGACAAGTTGTTCTGAAAGACATTTTGATTGCTTCTGTCCTGCATTCGTACATAGACGCGTAAATATCACCTGGCATGCTGCGTCCAGAACTCAGAATCTGTTACATATAACAGATTCTGAGTTCTGGACCGTGACCGAATATTTTGAATATGCCATATCATTTACGGAAAACGTAGTAATAACAACTAATTGCTCTTTGTTGTAAAACATTATTTGATATTGCACATCCTAATGCCTTCAAAAGATGATTAATTGAGGGAGATCAATTTTCAAGAAACAAAGGTAGCCAGGTCAGACGAAATCATTGTTTAAGTGGTAAAGACAAAAAAAAAATAAAGAAAAGGACAAGAAGTAAACTTTTTTTCTTCTTGTGTCGGTTTCGTCTAAATTTTTTTTACTTTCTTTCTCCGCAATTTTGGAACGAAGTTCCTTGTGGGGCGATGCGGAGTGGTACCCTAGCCGGGGAAAAACGTCAGTAACGTAAGATTTTTATAACAAGGAACTTCGTTCCTATCTGGTGTCCCACGACACCACACGGCTTTTTTTTGTCTAAACCACCTGAGCAATGGTTTGGGTGACCTTACTCTATTTGTTTCTTTGAAAGTGATATGTCTTCCTTAATTGTAATATTTTCAAGTTGTCAGAATATTATGTTCTATAACCTTATTAAACATATAATCTTATTATTATTACGTTACTTTAACTGGCAGTCAGTTTGACTTCATAAATAATGTAAAATACACTTAAAATAGGACTGCCAAAATTTGACGATTATGTTGATTTTGCATCATTTAATATTGGTATTTATGAGCAAGAGTGCCTACTCTTGAATTTTACAGACATCTTAAGGTACGCAGTAAACAATAATTGCGCACAAGAAATCTTAAAAAAAACCACGTATGAAACGAAAAATGAAACATTTAATTGCAGGTCATAGGGTTGTCCCCTTTTGTATTGTATGGGAAAAGCACCACAAGCAAGTCGGCACGGGTTATCGTTAATCAAATCCGATTATATTTTTTTCTAGACTATATTGAGTCAGTACATTTTAAGAGAGTATGCGTAAAAAAATATCGAACTTGAAATTTCTGGAACACCCTGGTAGACATATTTGGTATGTGTGTGCGCCAATCGGGCGGTCTAGCATGAAGAAAACAGAGACAAAAACTTTGCTTCTTATGGGTATCAGACAACGGAAATATACTTAACACTTTTTTACTATAATTACATAATATGTTTAAGATTTGTATTATACACATATTTTACACATATCCATGACCCCGGAATATAGAAAACTTTTTTGTTTCTTTGGTGGGATCCGACCCGTGACCGGGGTCTTATCACTTACGCGCTCAAACACTAAGCCACAGAGGTCTTTCTGTTGGGAGTGTGAGGCATTTTGTGAGTCAAACGCGTAAGAACACGTCATTTGAATTAAAGCTATATTATATAGTCTTTTATCATATAACGCGTTCTTATACTTTAGAAAACCCTACAATACCAAATCATATTAGGAAGATTAATGTAGGCATTACGTAATTAATGAGTGACCATACAACTTTTGTCACACCCAGGTACGTTGACAGTATTTGTTTGATATAAATGATTCTTCATACAAAAGGGACAAAATATGCAAAATATAATATCATCATGTTTTCGACGTGGGTTTCATTTCGAGTACACAAACATTTTTGCGATTATCAACAAATCCCTTATTTGTTTGGATATGAAATATTATATTTTTATTTGTTTGCGAAATATATTCCGCAAAAGACGTGGTAATTGAATTAGAGTTTCAGTGCATACGGGCGACCGGGGATAGTTGCTGTCACTCGCCGCACACGTGTAGCCAGTCGCGGCAACTTAAAATAAAATATAATAACCTAAGAATGAGACTTAAAATAAAACATAATAACCTAAGAAAGAGTATGTCAGGACAAGTCTAAGAAGGGTTCCGTAACTATCAACGCGCAATAGGTTTTCTTTGAATTACTTCAGAAGTTACTGTCCGATTTTGTTCAAATTTTTCATAAAGTGTATTTATCTATCGGCGTGTAAAATCGCTAGTTTCTAAGTCTCATAGTTAAGAAATGCCAGGGGGACCAACTTGTAAACCACGTTGAAGGAAAACGGTTTACATTATAAAAAAGTAATGTATGAAATATTGCCTTTATTTAAAACGACCTATTCGACGATTCCCCACATGATACTAAGGCGGGTCAATAAGTCCGTGACTTTTTGAATTTTTAACCTCCTTACTGAAAAAGCAACACTACTCCTGTCAACAGGCATCTGTCAGTTGACTCCTATCTAAATTTGAACTTGCTGCGTCAGTTAGTTTGTGTTTTACAGCTATCTTTATCAGACTATCCAGTAACTTAAGGAAACAATGGAAAAAAGTGAATTTCGTGTGCTTATTAAGCATTATTTTTTGCGAAAAAAAACCATTATCGAGACCAAGGCTAAGCTTGATAAATACTATGGGGACTCTGCACCATCGATTTCAATGGTAAAAAAGTGGTTTACTGAATTTCGTTGTGGCCGTACAAGCACTGAAGATGCCGAACGTCCTGGACGCCCAGTTGAGGTCTCTACACCCGAAACAATCGAAAAAATTCACGATATGGTGTTGGCCGACCGAAGATTGAAAGTGCAAGAGATTGTGGAAGCCATAGGCATCTCGCATGGCTCAGTGGTTTCAATTTTGAATGATCACTTGGGCATGAGAAAGCTTTCCGCAAGTCGACCACAAACGCAATCGTGTAACAACTTCACAGGAAGGTTTGGCGTTGTTTAATCACAATATGGAGGAGTTTTTGCCCCGTTTTGTAACCGTGGACGAAACATGGATCCATCACAACACACCAGAGACCAAACAACAGTCAAAACAGTGGGTTCCTAAGGGTGAAACGGCGTCAAAGAAGGCCAAGGTGGGTTTGTCAGCCAATAAAGTTATGGCGACTGTTTTTTGGGATGCACGTGGGATAATCCACATTGACTATCTTCAAAAGGGAAGAACAATTAATGGGGAATATTATGCCAACTTATTGGACCGCTTCAATGAGGATTTGAAAAAAAACCGACCTCATTTGGCCAAGAAAAAAGTTCTTTTTCACCAAGACAATGCAAGGGTGCACACATGTGCAGTTGCCATGGCAAAAATCCATGAATTGGGCTATGAATTGCTCCCACATCCACCCTATTCTCCAGATTTGGCTCCGAGTGACTACTTCTTGTTCCCAAACCTGAAAAAATGGCTCGGTGGAAAAAGATTTGACTCCAATGATGAAGTCATCTCGCAAACAAAGGCCTATTTTGAGGACCTCGACAAATCATATTTTTTGGAAGGGATAAAAAAATTGGAGAAGCGTTGGACAAAGTGAGAGCAGTTTGACAAGAGCTCAAGGGGGACTACGTTGAAAAATAAAATGATTTATTTATCAAAAAATCTGTGTTTTATTCCAAAAGTCACGGACTTATTGACCCGCCCTCGTATGATGGAATGAAAATAAATATCATCCCCACTTGACCTTTACTATGGTTCTATTCTATTATACACTATAATATATAACTATATCAAATTTATTCATATAATATATAATTACAGAAGCTAGAAGGGCGGACAGACAGAAAGACAGACGGACGGACAGAACGAAACTATAGGGGTTCCATGAGTATTACGGAACCCTAAAAACTGAAGTGGTAGCACTCGACAGGTACAATCGCGCCGTTTGCATCTTATAAGCATTGCTGCAACTAACATTAAGAGCCACGTGGTCCAGTGGTTTAGAACTTGGCTCTCGACTCGGGGACAGTTTTTACGTCAACATGCCTCGTCTATAACATATAATATATTATAGTCGCAGGGGTGTAAAGTGGCAAAATTATTCAGTTATATTTATTAAATTAGAGGTCGCCCTATGGTGGAAATTCGACCATAATTCATTTAACTCTTTTAGGTTTCTTTTGCCTCTTAGATACGCAATAAAAATATGTATATGTCGTTTATGGATTGTGAAAGAAAGATTGACACTTATTGACAATTATGTCAAACCTACTCTAATATATACAGAAATGCTGGTGTAGGTGTATAATTTATAGTTATGTATTTGTATTAGTCTGTAGTTATGTACGTTGTGCAATGGAATTAGAGTCGGTTCTCGGGCAAAGGTGCACTGGACAGGTTGCGCCCTCAGAATTCGCAGTGTACACTATCTACTAGTTGAATAGTTGATCAATAAACGTGTAAGAGTCATTTTTTTCTTAATCCCCCGAGGGGCTCCCACACTACTATGAGTGAGGTAGTGTGTGATGTTGTTATTTTTATAAATTTAATGTAATTCTAAGCGTTTTTTTTTTATTATTAGCTTTTGGCAGGCCTTCCTCCACTTAAACTTTAAATGTGCCAAATTTCACACTGATCCGTAATGCACAATTCTCGTAAAACCGTACTAGAAATTTTTGCTTTACGTATTAATATAATGATGTTTCCGACTACGCGAGTAATTAAAATGAACTAACCAGGACATGTTTAAGGAGGGTTTCGTAACTGTAAACGCGTAATAGGTTTTTTCCCAATTTACTTCAAAAGCTAGTGTCCGATTTTGTTTAATATAATTTTCCTAAAGAGGTTTTAGCATGATCTATCAGCATGGAAACTTATAAGTTTCTATCTCCTATAGTTATAACCAACCGACCAACTTACAAACCACTTTGGAGGCTGATTACTCTAAAACGGTTGACTTTGTAAAAAAGTCATATTTAAATCTTGCTTTATTTTAAAAAAAACCTATTCAACGATATTCCACACGATGGGGTAGAATGAAAAAATATTACCGCACTTCATATGTATAGAGAGCCGCACCTAAAATATAAAATTGTTATTACTTTATGGTGCCAAAGCCGAGATATATACACAATCTATACCAATACAAAATTTTATCCATTTATATTTATAATTACAGAAGCTAGAAGCGCGGACAGACAGACAGACGGACGGACAGGGCGAAACTATAATCCTTGTGTCTTACGGAAACCTAAAACTACTAAAGTCATAGACGTATACGACGTATATACGAGACATGTTAGACAAAAAGTGTCTCCACTTAAATGGCCCCACTTTTGATATTTTTAGGGCCATTTTGACATTTGAAGTATGGTGGAAGCAAGATGGCTGACATTTCAAGTATGGTGAAAACCAAGATGGCGGAACTTTTTTGTATGAACGTTTGTTCTGTCAAATGTACGTCATAGCCTATCTTGAGTTTTTAAATCTTTGACTAAAGTCGTATCAGCTCAGCTCACTTCACTCCTAACTTCACTCCATCTCTGATTGTTAACTTCATAGTGCCACTATGGCTAGTTTTGAAACTATGACAAACTGATTGGCGAGTGAATTTATCGCCGAATTAATAACCCTCTCCTTTTGTAACTTGGTTAAGAAAGTTAACTAACAGTTTCATTTTATGGCTCAATGTAGACTCATATGCAAACAAAGTTAAAATCAAATTATAGTTTCAATAAAGTTTCCTACCCGTTGTCAGTGAATATTCAAGTTATTCGAAAAGCTTGTATATTTCCAAGAAATATTGTGTGTCGGATCTTCTTTGTGGAGAACTTTAATATTGTGTTCATTAAAATTTTTAGTTTGTGAAGCATCATAATATCACTCGTGTTTTATTTTGCATTGCATGAGATATAAAGTAATTTTAAACATAAATATACTCATATATTTTGACAATCGCTCAGACTTTAAGGCTGGGACTGTATTATCCGGAATCCGGAAGGCCGGAGAAAATTCAGAGCATTGATAATAGAACTCTGGCCTTATACAAAATAGAGTTGAAAAACGAGCGCAGTATAGCTAGCTACCCGGCTAAGTCCAATGGACTCACCGACCAACGTAGTATGCGGTCCTCCAGAATTTCGGGGGTTGTGCGGCGGGTTACACAGAAAAATCACAAGTTCAGGAACTGACTAAGAGAAATAAACGACCTGTGTGCTGTGAGCGTGTTTTTGTCACTACTCACCGTGAAGAAGTTAACTACAATTTGTATGGCATTGAATTAGTTACCACTGTTTGCCACTGGGGCGCTGTTTCCGACACCAACGACTCACGGCGAAGAAATACGGATTTTCGATTAGCCTCATGGAATGTGCATTGTATACTCTCTGTATAGACCCGGTGCCCTTTATCAAGCAAACAAAGAGTTAAATAGATATAGTGTAGGTATAGCAGCCCTCCAGGAAGTAATATGGCCCGGCAAGGGAGAATGTAATATAGATAATATTGCTTTGTTTTACGGCGGTAGCGAGTCTGGACGTCATACACGCGACACGGTCTTCCTGGTATCCAATATATTAACATGGTTATGAAGAGCACTATGTTCTCTACTTGTCTTCCTTTCTTATATCATAACATTTACCTAAACTTCAATTCGTACAGATGTGGAACGCGTAATAATCAATAGATGAGAAATTCCTATGCTATTATTTAAACTGACAATGGGTGTTCCATCACAATAGCACAATGGAAATTTGCAGCTAACGACTATATATACTAGTTCAATTATAGTCACTTTTATTTATTTTTATAACTTATTGTAACTAAGGTAAATTTTACATCTTCTATATCATAAAGGGGAAAGATTTGTATTTTGTATGTTCGTATTTTTCACTCAAAAACTACTGGACCGATTTCAAAAAAGTTTTCACCATTAAATTGCTATATAACATAATATTATATTTGATAAGTTTGCGAATACATTTAAAAATCGGCTACAGCCAGTGTAATCTAATATTAGTTATTTTTTTTAATCCTTTTCAGGTTCTCTTATACCTATGGTAATTTCAACAAAGGAATGGCTATTCAAAGGCACCAGCAATATACGACACAACGTGCTTAGAAAAAGTCGCGGCTGCACAAGATGTCTCAATACCTTTGATTTATAAATATATTACGGATCCCGTGACTCTAACAAAATGTCTGGGACTATATGATCTGGAATCCAGAAGGCTTGAGTAAAATCAGAGCACTGAAAATAGAAATCTGGGCATTAGCCTATACAATAGAGTTGAAAATCGAACAAACGAGTGTCAAGTAAAATGTCAATGTCAAATCTGACAACTCGTAACTCGTGTGTTTTATTTTCAACTCTATTGTATTAAGTGCAAAGTTCTATTTCCAATGCTCTGAATTTTCTCCGGCCTTCCGGATCCGTCCCAGCCTAATAATTGAGTTGGTTGTAAGAATGAATAGTCTTTAAACGAGAATTTGCACGCCACCTAAAATGCAAAATAAGAAGGAGCTAATGTACCTAAGCTGTAACACCATATTATACCTTATTTATGCAAATAACTGATTTCTTTCTTTCTAATCAAAAGTATCATAAGTCAGTTTCCCTCCAGAATAAAAAAAATTTAAGCTCCGTCCCATGTCCAGGGCACCTCGAACTGTGGGGGCCCGGCTGCAGACCGAGCAGAGAACCTCAAGCGGCGCATGTATGAGAACCTTAGCAGAGACCTCATATTAGAACCATTTGGGGTGGAAACGCTAGGCTCATCTCTAAGTTGCACATAAGCTTTTTAAAGAAACAACAAAAAAGCTTACTGAAGCCACCCGAGACCCTAGAGCCGGGAACTACCTGGCACAACGGATAGCCATTGCTATCCAACGAGGCATGCTATCAGTTTGCTAGGTACTACCAGATGGGGACAACCTGGGGAAGTATTTCTATACTATCTCTAAAAATATCTTTAATATTTTTAGAGATAGTCATATTTGTAGATAAGTCTTCTTTTTTATTAGTATTAATTTTTAGTTTATTATGTGATCGGTACAATTAATTATATATGAATTTATAATCTTATTTATTATAGTGATAATTTTTACAGTCCATCACAATCGTACAACCAAGAATAAATAAAAAGTACATTCGGAAGATCTCTGATTTTGGGTACAATATATTAAAAACTTTTTTGCTCAGAGTAGTTTTATCCCCTCTCTCCGGCTACATACTCACTCCACATATCACTGTCAGCGACACTGAGAGTCACTAAGTGAGCGCTATTCATATGTAACTTAACTTAGTCACACAAACGCCACTTTTAGTCTCTGCACAATATCTTATCCTTTTCGGTTACAATTCTATTTTATATTCTTGAGAAATATAAATTATTCAAGTAATTGTGGGTTAGTTTACGTGCGCGTACTCTCTCCAAGACATTGACAAAGAAACATTAGTCCAAAGAGAGCTAATTCCAATCTTTAACAATCATGCCAAAGTAAAGGACTACGACGTACATTTGACATAAAAATCTTCGTATACAAGAAAAAGTTACGCCATCTTGATTTCAGAAGTCTTTGTCAATTATATGCGGACTGATTGAACAACATGACATTTGACAAATGTCAAACCTCGACAAGCCCAAAAAACTTCAAATGTTTAAGTGTGGACACTTTTTGCCTCGACATGCCTCGTCTATAATATATCTATAGGTGTATGTTTTACGAGACACATTATTTTTCCTTATAAACAACTTATGTGCACACATAAAACCATAAAGATACAGTTAACCGCCCAAGTGTTTGGAGCATCGCCAATCCTGGTTTTTTGGGTCAACCGACACCAATTCATATTTCACGTTATGGTTTCATTATGGTTTTTTTTCCAGAAACAAACTCATAATGTAAAACATAATGTTCATCCGTTTGCAATTAGGATAAAATATATTATTAATCATAATACCATTTCTGTGAATTCATTAGTGATGAATTTTGATTTACTGGTTTACTTTTGAATAATATTATGAAAAGATGGGTAATATCATCACCGTTAAACAAAATTATTTAAAGTGATAATGACGACGTGAAAAAATAGTATTTGTCAGGATAGGCCAATATGGTCTTTGGTGTCAGTAATATTGACGCAGTGTCTTACAATATTAAGTTTATCGTGGCACGAAGTAAATAGTACCTTTCTTACGTAACGTAAACTAAGCATATTCTACTTTCATGTATGTAATAAGTAGTAGATATTTAATAAATCACTAGCTGTCCGGATAGACTTTGTTCTGTCTTAACTGTAAGCTGGAATATATAATAACCAAGCAGGTAAACTGAACGCATCTATAAATATTTGACAGTCAAGGGAAAATTCAATTGTCGTTTTTAGTATTTTCTCCGCAATTGTACCAATGTCTCTCACCGTTTAGATCTTCCCTGAAATACCACAATGATTTCAAGATCAAAATTAGCCTAATTGGTCTAGCTGTTCTCGAGTTTTAGCGAGATATTGGAATTGCAACCCATTTTTATTTAATTCATTCATTTGATAAGATTATTTGATTTCATACTATACTCATATATTTTAAGCGTTATTTACCCGCGGCTTCGCCCGCGCAAAATTTGTTTTCAAACACTATCTTTATAATAATTTAAAACTTTCATCCCCTTCTTGGGGCTGAATTTGAGGAAAGGCTGAAAAACGTAACTCATTATTTTATCCGTATTCAATTCATACGAAATATCATGCAAATATGTCCAAAGGACAAAAAGTCACATACAAACTTTTCCCCTATTTGACCCAGGAGTATAGAAAGCTTTTTGTTCCTTTGGCAGGATTCGAATTCGCGACCTGCGGCTCAGTTGCCGACGCGCTTACCACAGAGTCACAGAGGTCGTCAAGTGGGCTAAGATATTTGGTTCAAGTGTTTTAGTATTAAGCTTAAGTAGTTTAATGCCTCTTCTCCTCCTCCTCCAAAAGCCTCCGGAGCCTCCTGGTCCAGAGCTTGGCTCTCGACTCGGAGGTCGTGGGTTCGATTCCCGCGTCGGAACATCAAAAAATGTTGTTTCAAAATTTTGTTAGGACAATTCAGGCTGATCACCTGATTGTCTGACAAGAAAGATGATCCATGCGTCGGATGGGCATGCAAAAAGTCGGTCCTGCGACTGATCTCTCGCCAGTCGTGTCGGTCATTTGTCCCACTGACTTACGAGAGTAAAGGAGGAGAGAGTGCTCTTGTATACTGCCCACACACTTGGGCACTATAAAATAACTCGTGCGTTGCTGCTCTGGTTTCAATGAAAACGGCCACCGTCACCGAAATTGGTGTGGTGGAGTTAGCTATAAAGTATCTCAAAACATTATGGACATTGGACATTCTGCTATGCTTACAATACTCATCTAAGGATAACTGGGACAACTGTTTGGACGTCGTCCAAGCTGACTCTCTGGTCAGCAACTTTCTCCTAACTACATTATTACAGTTATTGGTATGTTTATGTGCGCATTTCGAGCTGTTACCGTTTTAAATTAAATAATTATAATAGCTCCTCACGCCAATTTCGTTTTAAAAAAAATTCCATAACAGTGGCCGATTTCATTGAAGCCAGACCAGCTACGCAGGTTATATTTTACAGTGTCCAAGTATGTGCGCAATATACAAGAGCTCTGTCTCTTCCTTTACTGTAGTAAGCCAGTATGACAGATGACCCATACGACTGGTGAGAGTTCAGGCGCAGGAACTACTTTTTACATGCCCATCCTACCCATGGATCATCTTCCTTGCCAGACAATCAGGTGACGGGCCTGCATTGTCCTGATCACTGACCAACTTATAAAAAACATAATTATTTTGTTGCTCTATACAAACTTTGGACCCCCATTTCATCTCCCTAGAGGAGGAATTTCAAAAAACTATAAAATTCAATGCACTGATGTGTATTTAGCCTCCGTGGTCTAGTGATTAGAGCTTGGCCCTCGACTCGGAGGTGGTATGTACTCTTGTGGACTGCGCACACACTTAGGCACTATAAAATAACTCCTGCGTTTATAAATAACTCCTCCTCCTCCTCCTCCGGCCTGGTTTCAAAGAAACCGGCCACCGTCACCGAAATCGGTATGGGGAGTTATTATTAGCTCGGACATTTTTCATGGAAATTTGACACTCACAGAGAGTGAATTCTAATAAACCTCGAAACACGTATTAAAGAGCATGAATCTTAATTTTTTTCAAACTATTGTCAATTATTATCATCCTTAACGGGACAAAGGACTATGTAAAATATCGTCCCCCCAACAGATTTCAAACTTATCTCAGTTAATAACTCTTGCCACACTGATTATTATTATTTAGTATGGCGATTTGATATCGCATGCATACATACATCCGATACATCGCACCCATGCGAAGCTGGAGTGGGTCGCTAATATAAAATAAAATTCCAAATTCTATCAAAAATATTTTTTAGCGTGGCAAGAGCTATTAACTCTTACTTATATTAGGTTTAAACTCTGTTGGTGGGTGGGGACACTGCCCATACAGTTTTTGCATGGTCGTTTAAAGATATTTCCACACAAAATTTCAACTCCTATTTCACCCCTTTTTCAAAATCCCTTCTTAATTAAGGGATATTAATAAAGTATTAATAAAGCGTTCTTATCGCTAAGACAATTCAAGAAGACAAGACTCAAGAAAGTACTTAAGATGTTGTTTTAATTAATAGATCGTACTTAATTACAGCTGTAGGTACGGCATATGAAGTGAGTGCGACCGTATTAAAAAACGAGACTCGTTACTCAAGTACGCTATCAATGCTGTCAAACTGTTACTTGAGACGCGGTTTCGTGAGTACAGTCAAACCTTGACTTGAGTACGGCTTGGGATACAGTACAGTACTATATTTGATACTTGACAGCAGAACTTTTTTTGCCTTTCCAAAAAACAATCCTCATTATATGATTCCCTCCCTCCTATAATTCCTTGCCCTATCGACCTTAAATCTGTTCTGTGTTTTGTAATTATACTCCTTTTATTGAATCTTTATGTACATAATATATTCTTACTAACAAAATAAAAGTGTGGTACTAACTCTAAATGTTTGTGTTTTTCTAGGTTTTAGATTATTCAATAGACCGTATACTTCCTCCAGTACACCGTACCCTTGTTTATTCGTAAAACCGACTCATAGGGCAGAGTTTACGTCAACACACACACATTGGCGAATCACTAAGGAGCCATTTTAAAGAATAAGAAGAATAAAACTTTTTTTCGTATGGCAATGATCCTCATTCCGTATTACGTAGTTGTTTTATGGATATTAATATTTTAGAGAATAATAAATATCAATATCTACGTGAAAATTAATGAAAATCAGTTTTTTCAAGATAAAAAATAGACAACTTTTTTGGTATTCATATTATTAAATATTACATTTTTAAAACGAAATATTAAAGGAATGTATATCGAATAAATCCGTTCTTTGTAGAAGTGTAAATGAAACGTTATTTCATTCGTTCTTTGTTGTGTAGATGACGCTTAAAAGTTGAGTAAGTGATCTCAATAACTTTATCAACTGATACGGTCTTGAGATCATACTATGAATTAAAGACTATGAAAGAGCTAATCGTTACTTGAGACCGTCTTAGCCAAGAAAGGTCTTGAAAACGAGTTTGAGAACGGTTAATTATTACGGGCCTAAGTAAGTATGTACATTATAAATTAATACAACCGTTCAAATGTCACGTGTCTACCATTAGCGGTTACATGTGTGCGAGCGTCTATATTGTATCAGTGAGTCAGTGGGGACATCTCCTTTCACATCTATATAGATTAAATACAATTATATTGATCCATCAACATACAGCTCACACCACTAATTGGATTGCACTAAAAGGTGAGCAGATACTATGTTCTTATTACATAAGTGTAAGCAGTTGACAAGATATATTTTAAAATTCACATGGGTCTAAAGTTAAGTTTTAAACTAACCCAACTGCCAATCGGACTGACATTATTAGAGTCGAAATCATTGATGTGTTTTCGCACGACTAAAGAAAAAACATATATAACTTAAAAATGTGCAGTTTTCCAGGGATGAAACCTAGCTAGATCTATTTTTCTCCCCCAAAACTATATATTAAATTTCATGTAAATACTTCCAGCTGTTTTCGAGATTACGATTATATATATACAAGATTGTCTCATTTAAAGTATAAGATATTTTAATTTGCTGTTTCTTCTGATAAATTAGTTATATTTTAGAGTACTATTCATTTTTGAAGCATTTAGCTGAGACGCCTATTTTTGTAAACGTTGTAATTGCTCGCTCAGCTATTAAAAAAAATCCAGCGCAAAGTTTGTGAAAGCCTATTATTACTTAATAATGAAATATTAAGTAATTGTTTTTCTCTACGGCTCTTAATACTTAACTATTAGTTAGCTAAGTCGAAAACAACTTAAAGAACTCAAAAGTTTAAAATACTGCTATTCTATAAAGCACTTTTTTCATTGCATTTTCATTGCTATTCTATAAAGCACTTTTTTCATTGCATTTTCATTGCTATTCTATAAAGCACTTTTTTCATTGCACTTAATAAGAAGACGTAAATGTTTGAACTTGTGACACTTGGTCCGCCACAAACTCTTGGATTCTTATGCGAGTAGCGAAGGAAAATGCTATTATTTTGCTTTGTGTTTGTTCAGATTATTTTTAATTATTATTATTTATATAATATTATAAATATCTTCAGCTTAAAACATTGTTCCGTTCGAGAAACAAAAAAACATTTGGCCCAATCTCTTTTAGAATGGACACACAACGATTCTGAAAGTCTAATGTGTAGTGTAGTAAATCTTTTAAAGGTATATACGCCAACTTAAAATTAATATTTTTATAATAAGGAACTTCGTTGTCCTTCGGTGTCTTGCGACACCACACGGCTTCTTTAAAATAAAAGTATTCAATTAACACAAAACACTAGTCACAAACTTACACATTCTTACCTTACATCACACATACACACACTTACACTGCACACACACACGCACTCACGCTTTCACACACGTACACACGCGCGCGTATACACACAACTTACTGTCACACAGTATTTAAATAATATTAATTGTACAATTAATAAATTAATTTTAATAGTAATGGCAACTTATGTTTAAGTTTGTTATAATTTTAATCCCCTAACTTCTCTCATGATAATAATAATAATATCTATGGACGCTTCACACCACGTCAAACTGGCCCCGTGCTAAGTGTCCGAAGAACTTGTGTTACAGGTACCAGAAAACGGGAAGTATATTTAATACTTTAGTACTATGCGTATATTTAAGATTTTATTATATTATACACATATTTAACACACATCCATGACCCAGGAACACAGAAAAACTATTTTTGTTTCTTCGGCGGGATTCGAACCCGCGACCCCCGGCTTGAGCACCAACACGCTTGAGCCACAGAGGTCCGCTTGTCACGTAGTTGTCAATTGTTCCTGCTTGGCTTACAAATTATATTAAGCACAGTTTATTCCGTGTTCAACCCCTAGGATTTCAACACTCTTCCTACGTAACGTAACAAGCAATTATAAGAAATGATAGGGGTTGAACACGTACCTACGAGTATTATATAGATTGTAAAACTCTCTGGCCACTTTGAAGGTCTTTTGTGGTTTTAGAGTTTACATTGACATTATGTTTACATTCACACTAGGTTTTTTCTTAATCGGAAATGTAAAATTGTTATGTTGTGCCCCTGTTACTGTCCAGTAATTTTGTATGTTCCGAATAAATATTTACTTATTTATTCCAAAAATTGTGATTGAAATATTATAATTTTAGTAACATAAATATAACGGGATAATAATATATTTATTTATTTTATTAAGTTTTAATAAAGTAAATCACATTCCAAATTTTTGAACGGATCAAAAATTATACATACGCATGCCAAACTTCCAGTCAGGCTGACTTAATAGAGTCTAAATTATTGATGTATTGTTGCACGACGAAAGAAAATATATATATAGCTTAAAAATGCGCAGTTTTTAATGCGCAGCTAGATTGATTTTTCTCCCCCACAACTCCCTGAATACTTTCATGGTCACTTGCAGCCGTTTTCGAGAAACCTATTATGTATACAAGATTGTCTTGTTTTAAGTATAAGATATGCAAACGAGAGTCTTATTTAAGCGCAGCATACATTACACGCAGTGAATAATATAATTGAAAACATCAATCCGTACGAAATGAGATTTCAAAGGGCTTATTATAAAATACGAGCGTCATTTACGGAACCCGACAATTGGCATGTTTTATTCAAGAGCTATGCTACAATGTCAACAGGGGAAGGAAATTGAATTAAAAAGCATAATATTTTATAGGCATCAGTAAATGTTTGTGATCTTACTTCTTATTCGTCATTTGTTTAATTTGCCTTAATTATTTTATAATAAATACATTTTTATTCCACTGCAGAATAGACAACCATACTTAAAATTGAAGATAACTTTAGAGGTGTTTAATTGTTAAATCAGCTTAATGGCACTTGACACAACGAGACAAAACGAAACGCGACATAGCGCTGCATTTTTAAGATAGCTATTAAAAATGTTACTTTATTCACTACATAAGAGGATACACGTTTCATTGTAGTGTCAAGTTGCACCGCGCTGCACAGCGCATGTGCAGTGTATGACTGATGTCATATGAAACGTGTATCTTTTAGTTTAGGGAATAAAGTTCAATTTTGGATAGCTATCTGAAAAATGCGACGTCGCGTATCGTCGTGATGCTAACTGACCCTTAACAGCCCGGCAAAGGCTCGACGATGACTACCTCATGACACTGGCCTCCCCGGTGCCAGGCCGGTAAGTGGAAAAACAGCCATTAGGCTGGACTATATGGTTCGGAATCCGGTAGGCCGAGGAAAATTCAGAGCATTGAAAATAGAACTCTGCGCTAATACAATGGAGCTTAAAATCGAATACACAATAGTCGAGCCAATTGTCAATATCCTACTATATGACAACTCAACTCCGAGACATCGCTTTTCAGCTCTATTGTAACAGAGCACAGTTCTATTTTCAGTGCTCTGAATTTTCTCTGGCCTTTTGGATTCTGGACAGTATAGACCCAGCCTTAGGTTTCTATAAAGTTTTAACACACATATAATAATATACTTTGTCCTTTTTCCCAATAGGGACGATCGAACCATATCGCCATTAATAATAATTATAATATGGAGTTTATGGAATTCCATTGTTTCCATGCCTCACTACAATGTACTGAGGCAGACGTCACATCCCTATGCCAACCAGTAAACGATTAAACCTCTGTAGATTTATAAAGATATAGATTTATACTAGATGTTTTCCGCAACTGCGTGCGCGCTTAAAAAAAAACTCGCGGGAATCGTACATTTTGCCGAGATAAAAAGTAGCCTATGTCCTTCCCCGTGGCTTAATCCATGTCTGTGTAAAATTTAATCAAAATGGTTCCAGTAGTTTCGGAGTATATTTAATGCAAACAAACAAACGAACTGTTTCTCTTTATAATATTAGTGTAGATAAAATTACGTAAAAATAAGTCAGCAGATAACAGCTAATCACATCCTATATAAAACTTTTAACGTCACTGATAAAACTCATCAAATGATAAATTGAATGTAAAAGATTTTTCACTTTGAAAACTAGTACTAGAAATTCTGTAGTTACATGTTTTCAAATCTAACCTTTGACGACGCACCTCAATTGAAAATGAGCTCTCTTCACATAGTAATATGTCGCATAATTGCAAACCATTATATGGATGCACGAACCATGAAATATGGGCACATAACGTTAAAATAAATTTAAAAAATGCTACCTCCTTTCTATTGAAGGCGATTGAAGCGCCACATTTAGATTAGGGCGACTGTGCACAGATAAATATGGAATTTATTGGAAATATTTTTTCTTGTTAAAGAGGATTTATGTTCTACTAGGGCTAAAACGCGGCATCACTAACCTGAATCAAGTATCTCACGGGAAATTTTCGGCATAAAATGTAGCCCATGTCGTAACCCAGAGCCAACTATTACCATACCAAATTTTATAAAAATCCGTTCAGTAGCTTAATAGTTACAAACATGCATCCATCCATCCATACATCCATCCATCCTCACTAACTTTCACTTTTATAATAGTAGTAGGATTAAAAAAAAACTCATAGGCGAATTTTAGCTTAGGTTTTCGGTGTTGTTGAATATTACTGGCCCAATAATGATAAAAACAGTCTACGCCAAAATTTATTTTACATGAAAATGCACTCGATTTAATAAAGGATTTCACTTGCTGAATCGAAAAATACAACTTATTAAATTTGGCTATAATTTTAACTATAATTTTCTACACAATCTTCATTATTTTGATGTCGGTACCAGCCCAAACAGTATCCTGAGAAATCATTAATTTGTAAAGCATTATTACGCTTAAGTTGGCTGGCCATTTCAATATAATGAAGATTGTGTAGAAAAATAGTTAAAATTTTAGCCGAATTCAAAAGGGAAACTATTTAGAAAATAATATTTATTTCATTTTCATTTTCATTTGTGTATTTTTACTTTGGCAGTCGGTTTAATTATTTGTTTTAAAAATAATATTTTTTCTCTTTTTAGTCATATTTTTTATATTATTAACACATTTTAAGAAATTTTAAAATAAACCATCGAACGTATAATTGAATACGCGCCAAGATTCCATCGGGTATTGTATATAAGATAATGATCATGTTTATTGTAAGTAACATAATGGCGTAAATGCTTGCAGTTATTTTAAGAATGTCGAAATTTTCAAACGCGTTTCTTCAAAGACTGAGACCATTCAGTCCTTTTGGATCCAGAGTATACCTTGGTACAAAATCTTACTTTTTGTTAGCAGATGCTTGGGCTACTTCAGAAAAAGTCAAAATCACTTTATTATGTGTCTATATAAATTTCGAGGAGTTCCATGGATGTCATCATTAGATCACCTTTGGTTACTTTGGTGACAAGGTGACCAACTTCGGATTATACCCTTAATATAAAAAAAAAAGAATTTTGAAAATTGGCCATCAGACGGCGGAGTTATCGTTGAACATACAAATCCGACCATTCGTCCGACCATTATCGTTGAACATACAAAACAGACCGTCACGGTTTGAGATACTTTATAGCTACGAGTAGCTCCACCACACCGATTTCGGTGACGGTGGCCGGTTTCGTTGAAACCGGGCCAGCTACGCAGGAGTTATTTTGTAATTTGTAGTGCGCAACTGTGTGCGCAGTATACAAGAGCACTCTTTCCTCCTTTACTCTCGTAACCCAGTGGGGCGGATAATCGACACGACTGGCGAGAGATCAGGCGCAGGTCCGACTCGCATTGCTAGTAATTCATAATTTAGAAGGTATGGGGTATCTCGGATATTAATATATCGGATATCGGATATCGGATATTAATATATTATAAAATAATAATTTATTTTAGACATAATATGTGTGTGTGTGTGACACAAGTGTTTTGTAAAGTAAATACTAAAGATCTTGGAAAAAAGTCAAATGGTGAACATACATAGCTATAGCATTTGGTCGTACTTTTAACTTTGTATGTGAATATTAGTAATTGTACATAAATGTGTGCTTATGTTATGCGTTGTATATATGGGAAAAGTTAATAAAGAGTTTCGCAAAATGTGTTTTATTATCCTTCGCTCATGGTAAACAAGAAAAATCGGTGGAAAATAGCCGTATAAGATAGTACAAGTGAGACGGCAAATCGTCTCAAAGGAGGCGTGACCGAACGGGTCTCTATACGGCATTGTAATGAGCTAGGATGATAAACTGAATTTTGCGTACAATGTTCTCCTCAATTAGTCGTATTATTTTTATACGCCTCGCTCTGCCTATTTCGGTGTAACCTTGCTATCTTCGAGTCCGATCCGAACCGGCGTAGGAAAATATTTTTTAAAAACTTTAAAAAATTTTAAATTCAAGTAAACATGTTTAAAAATAAATAGATACAAACAAAATTTTCAATTTTAGCCATTTGTGCTATAGGTCCAAAATACAAATAAGAATTTTTCATACGAGTCATATTTAATAAACATGGCCTTACCCGACAAAAATATTTTTGTTTCCGTATACAAAGACCCCAAATTAGTATAAAAAGTAGGTTTTAATTAAAAGGCAAAAAAAATTTTTTTTTGTTTTTGTTCATCAGCGTAATTATATCTAAGCTCAATTATTGTATGTAGGTTTCCACCACAATATTTTGCATTTTGCCGCAATTATAATTACAAGTAGTCGCCTAGTGGCACTGATTATTAAATAGTTACAACGTAACTAGTAGTTGAAATACAACCATGATGACATTAATATTTTAATTTTTAAGTGTCAAGAGTTTTTTTGCCACTTGGATACGCAATAAAATATCTAAATTTTATCTATGGAATGTGAAAGAAAGATCGACATATTTTGTGTCAAATGAAAACCTACTGTCATTATACAAACGCACGGTAGTGGGAGTTATAAATCTGAGGTAGTGTGTGTAACTTTGTTTTTATTAATTTAATGTATTTCTAAGCATTATTTAAAAAATATTAGCTTATTGCAACATCTTCCTCCATAATATCAACTTTCACTGTGCCAAATATCATACTCCTCCGCTCGCACAATTATCGTAAAACTGTACTGAACGTTGTTGCTTCACGTAATCACGTAATTTGATTAGTATCACTTCGTAATGTGGTGATTTGATGTTTCGTATGGGCTTTACTGCAGCTTTGGTTGTTACGTTCAGGAAATAAAGACGCTTTAGTCGGTGCATATAGAAAATTGTCGCTATATACAGTATTCTAAGATATAAGGCACATTTTTAGTACCCAACCAGTGTATTATCACCCTTACTTAAACGATGCATACATTCCTGAAGTTTAGTCGAACGCACTTACGGGGAGCTTACCAAAATCATTTTCCATTTATACTAAATGTTTGTCTTTTATTTTGAAAGCTTTTGCTTGTTTAAGTTTTGAAAAGGACTGAGAGCAAAGACGAATATGACGATAGATTACTTATCTAAACAAGTTGTATTTATTTTAACGTGTACTGTGTGTTTCAAGAAATTAGATACCTTAATAAATTCTTACCGTCAAAAATCGGGCAGTAGAAATTTCCATATGCATATTATGGAGATATCACTTGCCGCGTGAAATCAGTATCCTACGGGAACACAGTACTTTTTTGGGATAAAAAGTATCCAGAGCCTAAACTATACTACCACACAAACTTCACATTTATAATAGTATATAGTAGGAAAGATGATTGTGAAATTTCGGATACAAAACTGGGAAAATCTAGTGAATAACCTTGCAAGCGACTTCATTAAAATATTTTTTGCGAGAATGAAATGAACAATGCCACCAGAATGGTTCCATATGTGTCACATTGTTGGCTCATATAATGGGAACGCATTCATTGTATCAAAACAAAACGGATGAATATTAGGCAGTGTAGGTAAATGGAAGATCTAAAATCATTCTAGCAGTCGAAGTTAGCTCGACGGCCTTTGTGGCTCAGTGGTTAGCGCGTCGGTGCTCATGACGGAGGTTGCGGATTCGAATCCCGCCGAGGGAACAAAAAGTTTTCAATGTTCCTGGGTTATGGATATATATTAAAATATAATATGTTTATAATATTTTAATAATATCTATGGACGCTTCGCACCACGTCAATCTGGTACCGTGGTAAGTTCTCGAAGAACTTGTGTTACGGTACCAGACAACGGAAATAATATATTTAATAATTTTTATACTATACATATATTTAAAATTTTCATTATATTATACACACATATTTAATACACATCCATGACCCAGGAACACAGAAAAAATTTTTGTTCCTTCGGCGGGATTCAATCCGGCGACCCCCAGCTTGAGCTCCAACACCCTGATCTACTGAGCCACAGAGGTCGTCAATTATTATAATATAATATAGTAAATCATAAATTTATTATGTTTATTGTATAATATAAAAGTATTAAATATACTTCCCGTTGTCTGGTCCCCGTAACACAAGTTCTTCGGGTACTTAGCATGGGGCCAGATTGAAGTGATGTGAAGCGTTGAAAGATTAAAAAACGTCAAAAGGCTCCAAAATCACCCTTGTATACGGCGAAGTAGTCCAAGTAATGCTTAAAATAAATTATATCTGCTCAAAGTAAATCGTAGAAGGCTTGGCTTAGAAACTAAACTTAAAGAAGCCTTCAAATTTTCATAAGTCACTTACGGCCAAATTCTCAAAAGACATTCAAAATAAGGAGCCCACAATTAGAGAATATTAATGTTCCTGCCCGGCAGAATGACAAAAATAGCATGTAATTGAGCCACTTAATTTTAGAAGCGATTGCGTTTGTTGAAAGTCTACCTAACAATAGTTTACAGCTAATGACTGTAAATGAAAGTAAATTTTCAAAGGCACGTGAAGTTGATAAGTAGACTTTGTGTGCCTTCAAAGTTTGTAAGTTTGCTTAGTTTTAAATACACGCAGATCGCTGCAAGACATTTTACTTCACAGAGCGAGTTCAAACTTAGCCCTTTTATTTATCTTTTCATCGACTGTTGCAAACTTAGGCAAAAAAATAATTGTCATACCAAAAAAAGTAACTTCTCATATATTATAGCTCATTTTACATTTTAAACAAAAATTTTTTTTCTAGTAGATATGACAATTATTTTTCTTCTTTGCCCTAGAAAGATAATGTTATTTTATAGTAATGAAAAGATAAACATACGCCTATCGAGCACACGGGTTTATCATAATTACAAAACTGTGATACTTACCAAACTGCTGTGGTTGTCCTTCGGGAGTGGTGAGTAGCACCTGAGTTTGCGCGGGAACATAAGGTCATAAACGCGTTATTTTAATAAACGCAGTGATATATGTCGCGGGCGCTTCTAAGGCGCACGTTATCTTTCTAGGGTTAAAACGTCTTCATATAAGCAGTAACACATGTGTCCAGGGTAGGGATTTAGTGAAACCTTCAGAGAAAATATTATAATACACACAAAAATAGTAACCCTACATTGTAAAGCAGTAAGCAAGCTGATGATGATGTGTAGTAGGTGCTCAGGCACATGCTAAGTTTACACCGAGACGCGACGCGACGCGCACTTTATAAGGAATCGATTTAAATTTAACTTTATTCACTACACAATAAGATACACGATACCGCGCTGCGTAGCGCGATGCAGCTCGCAATGAGAAATTTTACAATAAAACGTGTTTCTTTCGGTGTGAGCTAACCCTAAGAAATATGTGCATCAAAATATTTGAAGAAAATACAGCATCAAATTATGTCTTTCCGTTTTGGAGCTACGATGTCACAGATACACAGACACGGTATTATTACACCCCTTTTTGCAACGTGGCTTGAAAAACGTCTAGCCAGTCTTCCCACTATATACTTCGTAAAACTTTATTATTATTGGGCTATTCTATTTATCTCTTTTTCTGTCTTCTGCAGTTCTCGTCCATCAATGTGTTTTCCATAAAGAATCACTTGTGTTCGATAAGCTAATATTCTGCTTACAGGAGAATATTCTAGTATCAATAAACAACGAATACTCGAGCGCTCAAAGGTTTATGTATACATAAAAGTTATTTTCTGATATAAGTATGTACTATCAATAAAATGTAACAAACATGTATATAAAGTTTATGTCATTCTGTTCTGAGGTCCTCCACATTTCGTAATTTTGGACAGAAAAGAGTTTCATATTATTTGATTGATAGTCCATCTAAGGAAGGGTGGCGTTTGAAATCACACATAGAATTTTGATGCATTTTTAAAATAGCTATTCAAAATTGAACTTTATTCACTATATGAAAAGATACACGTGGGAGCTGACCTTAAGCTTTTACATAAGCAAAACGTATAATTAATTAAAAATGTTTCCAAACTTCTACGCTACGCTTCTAAGAACACCAAAATTAATTAATACGAAACATTTATGTTAGAATAATAATAAACAAACTAAACAGGCCTTAAGTTATTTGGTAAGAAATTTGGTTGTGTTGTTGTAATGCTTAGCATAGCAGTTTATCATTAAATTTTCATACTCCAATCGAACTGCCGATGAGGCAGACCTTTTTCAATAAATATTATATTACACTTTTTATGCTCAGATTCCTAAAAAAAATAAATAGTATTTTTTCACTGTAATATATAAAATAGTGGTGTGTAAATATAAATAAATATAAAATAAATAAAACATTAACTAGTATATTTTTTTATCAATTAAAAGGTGTAATTCCCAACCTTAAATACTATCAGTACATATTACATATATTATGATTTAATTTGTGGTAAGAAAGGAATGTGATGAAAATTAATAACATTTATGACTATCTATATGTATATTAGGTCATTACATATGTAATTGGGGTTTTGTAAAGGAGGAACATAAAGTAGTTTTTTTTAAACATAATATATTTATTTAATCAAATTACATACCATTGCTATCTGTGCAATTTTGTTATGTCATAGGTAGTTCATTGATTCCTTTACAAAATAAACAATTCTGACAGGAATCAATAAAATCTTTGCAGGCGCTTTGAACTGCCCCATAGGAGTTGAATTTTTTCCCTTGCAAGAAGTTATCCAAATTTCTAAAAAATGGTAGTCTGTTGGAGCAATGTTTGGGGAGTACGGTGGATGTCTCAGACATTATAATAGAAGCTCCTCTAATTTGGTAGCCTTCTGTTGTGCAGTGTGTGGCTAGACCACATTTATCCTGAAGCAGTAGAAGCCTAGAGCGAATGACCAACCTCGGTCAGTAGCAAGCTTTTCCATCATGATTCGCAGTTGCTGGCAATAGACATCTGCCGTAATCGTCTGGCCAGATTTAAGAAAGCTGTAGTGAAAGACACCGGCACTAATCCACCAAACGTTCATAAGTAACTTTTTTTGAGTAAATTTTCGCTTGGGGCAGGCTTTGGCTGGTTCGCCAGGGTTCAGCCATTGCGATGAGCATTTCCGATTGTCGTACCGGATCCAATTTTCATCACAGGTAATGATTCGATTCAAAATCCCTTCATTATTGTGCTAGTTGAGTAATGTTACGCTGCAGTCGACGCGCGTTTGACGGTTTTATGCACTCAAATATGAGGTACCCACCTTTCAAGCTTTTCCACCTTCCCAATTTGCTTCAAGTTTATTAAAACAGTTTTGTCACTAACACCGCAGCCTGCAGATAACTCGGATGTAGTTTGCGATTGATCCGCTTCCACAATAGCCTTCAATTCTTCTTTTTTAACTTTGGATTCCGGCCGTCCACGGGGCTTGTTCTGCAGGTCAAAATTTCCAGAACGAAAACGTTGGAACCAAAAACACAGTGTGTTTTCTTTTGCGACACTGCCACCATATATATCATTAATGCTTCGAGCCGTTTCTGCAGCACTGGTGCCACGGTGGAACTCGTACTCGAAAATCATACGATATTTCAAGTTTTCCATTTTGTAAACAGAGTGACGCAAAGATAAAACCTAAAGAGGAAAAAAACAAATGAATTACAGTTATCGAAACAAAAATGCATGAGTAAATAGCGGTATAAATTTGAAATTGGATTTCCTAACCCAAGAAGATATATTTGAGATCAAATTGGCCAGTACGACAAAACGCCAATTTCATGTGTAAGGACCCAATATATAAAAGAAAGTCGTGTTAGTTACACAATTTATAACTCAAGAACAGCTGAACCGATTTGGCTGAAATTTGGTGAGGAAGTAGCTTAGAACCAGGAGACGGACATAGGATAACTTAAGTGCCCCGCCGAGTCTTTCTGTCTGAATGTTCGTGATAATTAAAAAAAACTACTGATAGAATTTCATGCCGTTTACATTTATAGACAGAGTGATTCCTTAGGAAGGTTTAGGTCGATACTTATTTGATAAGGTTTTGTGGAAATTATCGGAAATGTGTTGAAAAAAATCAAGCCGTCTGGGACTTTTATCGAAAACGCTGCCTAATCTTACCCGTTAGAGATAAATAATAACACAATGTATGGTGGAATTGTTTCTCTTTTATAGGTCTACAAAAATGTCCCGATGTCATAGATATGTCTATATTTTAAGGATAGGTTACACATTCTGAGTTTAAAAAAATTATCACAATTAATGTGATATTTTCAGGAGCTATTTAGACTGATACAATATTACCTAATCATTAAATTATAATAAATAAAAAGTACGTGTGAAAATTTATTATAAAGTAGTATATATTTTTACTCTGTATTGTTACTATATTGTAGATATATTTCCTTAAAGAAGTTTTTTGCTACGAACACTCTCCCACGCAGGCGAAGCTGCGGGCAAAAGCTAGTTACAGATATTTTTTCAGTTTTTATCCTTAACTCACTAAAATACTATTTCTATGTCAAAAGCTACCCAAGAGCATGTCAGGACATGTCTAGGGAATGTCAGGAGATGTCTAAATACCAAAAATAAACTCCATTTGTAATCTATAACTATACAAAATTTTGTCTATTTACATTCCCTGTATACATAAGACAATTACCGACGTTATATAGCGCCTGGCCTATGGGTGTGTTGTAGTTATGAACCGAACCCTAAACGTGATCATTCTGTTATTGTTATTATATTTTTTATCCTTCATTATCATCAGCTCGTCATTGTCAGAATAATAATGCAATAAGCGAACAATAAAAACAATAAAATGTCCTAGATTCGTGCCAAAGTAGAGGGGAAATTGTTTTTCCGCTTCGCAGAGATATGTCTGCGAAACGCTTACGGGGTATTATATACCCCACACTATACATTGAAGTACTCTTTTTTACGTTACAATATGGTTAGATATCGACTACCTCTGTGGCTCTGTGATTATCGGATATGTATTAAATACGTGTAAAATATATATAAAAGTATTAAATATTATACTTCCCATTGTCTGGTCCCTTTGCAACTTAGCACAGCGCCAGATTGACGTGGTGTGAAGCGTCCACTACATTATATTTATTTATGGACCAAAAACAGTTTTGCATCAAAAATAACGTAGAATAATAAAATACATTCAAATTTACAGCTAGGTACAATAACTAATTACATTTGGCCTCAACATGCATTGGAATATTTTACACTAAAAATTAAATTACTTTATTACTAATTATAAAACAAGTATAGAACAAATAATCACAACCCCTAAATCGAAAAACATATTCAAGATAAAGATACTTATTTATTAAAAATTACATTAAAAACGAATTATTAAAATAATCATAGATGAAAATAGATTTGAATTTAAATTGGTAATAAAATAATAATAATTTTAAAAAATTGTCTGGAACGTGATTAATTTTTTTTAGTTCTGTTTCTGTTCTGTTCTGGAAAAGGGAGAATGTTTACGAAGATTCGTGCGGCATCTGTATTTTGAAAACAAGGGGACTGGATAACGCGGCATACGGTGGGGTATTCTGAATGATATCTTTGACAGTAAATCTGCCTCTTGATTCAAGGCTTTGCATGTGCAGAATCCGTAACTTGTCCAGATAAGATTTGTTAGGTTCAAGGATATTTTTAAAGCACATACTTTTTAAGAAACGTTTTTGTAGATTATCAATTCTTTCAGTATGGATCTTGTAGGCAGGAGACCACACTGAACTACAGTACTCGATTTTATTCTAACTAAAGAATTGAATAGGAATTAGAGAGTCTAATACTTTTCCGTTTCGAAGAATAAATCCCAATGATTTGCCGGCAGAACCTATCATGTTGTCGATATGAGCTATAAAACGAAGTTCGCCATCCATTAGCACGCCTAAGTCGCAAATTTCTGATACAGAGCTGACAACGTCACCACAAATAGTATAGGTGGTCTCGAGTTTATTACGCCATGAAAACCTCATGTGAAAACACTTTGATCTATTGAGATCCATCTTGTTGTTTTGGCACCATGTTACTAGGCTGTTTAAATCATGTTGCATCAGGAGTTAGTCAATCTGACAATTTACTACGCGAGTAATTTTCAAGTCGTCGGCAAACATATAGAATTTTGAGTTAACGATGGCGTCACGTCATCGTTAATGAATATGTTAAAGAATAATGGACCCAAAATTGAACCATGTGGCACACCAGAGGTACATCTAAAGGCACTAGACTCTAAACCGTCATCGATCACAACGGATGACTTACGAAGATGTATATATGATCGACACCATTTTAGAAGTGATCCAGATACACCGTATCCACGTAGCTTGTTCATAAGTATGTTGTAATCAACCCTATCAAAAGCCTTCGAAAAATCAGTGTAAATAGTATCAGTTTCAGATTCCTTATCAACAGCATCAATCAAATCAGGTGTGTAGGAAAGAAGATTTGTTTGAGTTGATCTTTTTGACATGAAACCGTGCTGGAATTGACTGATGCTGCTCCCAAGGTGATCATGCAAATGTGAATAAACTAATGATTCAAAGACTTTTAATACGGTCGACAATACGGAGATGGGCCTGTAATTGGACACAGAGTCTTTTCGACCTTTTTTGTAAATTGGGACAACTTTGGTATATTTCCACAATGTAGGATATTTGCCAGCCTCTAATGAGGTGTTCAAAATTTTTAAAAGTGGCAAAGCTAAAGATTTAGTACATCTCTTTAAGAATATAGAATGTATGTTGTCCGGTCCTGGGCCCTTAGTGCAGCCTAGTTTTTTTAGCATTACGAATACGTCATGTGAGCTTAATTTGATTGAAGGCATATTAGATGCCATGTGCATCTAATATGCCTTCAATTTGGAAGTAATTCTCAGTTCCGCTAGAAGAGAACCAAACACTTACGCGATATACAGAGGAAAAGTGCTTTGCAAACAGTTCTCATGTTTGATCTGGTAAGTTTGCAGTGTCAGAATCTAAGTGCATGCGAGATGGGTAGCTAGAACTAGATTTACGCAAGTTTTTCAGGCGAGCCCAGAAATATTTTGGATTTTTAGTGATTTGCGATTCAATGTTTTCAATATATGCCCTATAATTACTAGCAATTAGGCTATCGCAGTCCTTGCGCAAGTATTAGAATTCAACTTTGTCAAGAGGATTTTGTACTTTTTATATTTGATTTCATATTTCTGCTTCAGTTTCAGCAATCTTCTAAGGTCTGGAGAAAACCAAATTGGTACCTTCCTCTTGCAGCGACAAGTCGAAGGTACATTAGCTCTTATAATATCATTAAGAATGTTATAAAATCTAGAAACCATCCCATCCACATCCCGAAATTCACAGAGTTCATTAATCCATTTCACTTTATCGAGACTTTGGATAATAGCATTGTAATCAGCTGAGAAGAGCTTCAACCTTTTAGCCGTATTCTTTGAGCTATATAGTATATTTGTTATTCGTAGTGAAATTTCAAGAGGTGGATGGAATGGATTTATCTCGCACATAGGAGAAGTACACGAATCAACCGAAACTATATTCTGATCACACAACACAAGGTCCAGCCAGGATTTTATTGGAGATCATGCAAGTGTAGAAAATCAACTAAACGACTTTTAATTGAAGAAGAACCGTAGTTTTCAGGTGTTAGTTGTGATTCTGTGGATTGAGATGGACGACAATCAATTCCACTAAGATTGAAATCTCCGATCATCGTAATTATGTCATCACCCTGTAGACTCTCTTTGACTTTACTAAAGTTATTCAGAAACACATCCAATGTTGCGCAAAGGTGTTGCGGGGGTAAGTATACTGAACATATGATAAGTTTCTGGGGCTTCTTATTATTATTAATTTCGATGCTAACCCAGACGTCTTCACAGGAACTACCGAAATCGGGTTAGCGGTGAGACAAAATTTTTTTCGAAACTGCAATGAGTACACCTCCACCATCTCTTTTAGTATGAGCTATTGCACAGGTTTCTCTATCTCGTCTGTACACATTGTACCTAGCATCAAAAAATTCACTATCGTACAAACTACTATTTAACCACGTTTTAGTAAGTAATAATAAACGGCACAGTTACTTTAGTGTTGCAAGCAACTCAAAATTCCTAACGTAGATATACTCAGATATTAGGAGTCAGCATAAACACATTTCCATCCTTGACCCAAACATATTTATACCCTAGATCCTTAGCTTTGGATCTGGCTGCTGCATGTAGTGCTTTAGTTGCAGGTGAAAGATGTTCTACCACAAAGATCGATTTTTTATCTCCACCAATACCCAGATGGCTAGTGTTTAACTTGTCTATTTCCTTCGCGGCCTTCTAATTGAATATTTTAGCTGCCACTAAGAAGCTATTGCGAATTTTAGGAGAACCGAACTTTGCTAAAACCGATCTAGGTCTGCTGGAGTCCTTGTTCACTTTTGAAATTCTAGTACATAGGTGAATGTCTTGCTCTGAGATGTTAAATTTTAATGCATTCGCTAACTGTTTCAGAGTAGCGTATATGTTCTCAGTTCGATGCTCAGGATTACATTGAATTTCAATATTACTAGCTCGGTAGTGCTGCTATAGTTGAGTAACTCTGGAGTTTAGGTCATTAACAGTTTTTTTGAGAGTTAAGTTCTCTTCCTCAAGATTATCAATTTGACAGACTTTGCTGATAGTTCTTTTCTCATATCTTCATATTGTTATTATATGAAATTCATTGAACTTGTAATCTGTGATAATTGCTCTAGTAGCTCTTTATTTTTTTCGGTGATCTGGTTAAGTAGTATATTTTGAAGAGAAATAAATAAGGGCTCGATTTCACTTTTAATCGCTTTTTTCAGGATGCTTGGTGATGCAAGAGAAGTTATTAGTATTAGGCACCCTTAGCGTAACATTTTGATCAATAGATTCTTCTGGACTCGACGTGGATGCGAGCAAAGTTACATGCCTCCTTGCAATATTAGATTGCAAGGAGGCATTAAACTTTGCTCGTTTACCCTTGCACTTGGAACAAGTCCATAACTTCCATTCTTCCCTGTTGTCCTTCTTGGACATTTTTACACAGGGACCGTAGTTACATCCTTTACATAGCAAGCATGATATAACTTTACCAACCCTAGAGGTTCGGGTACAACATACAAATTTAATATGAGGGGAATTCATATTTTTGTGGCAAAAATGTTCGGTTCAGATAATGCTGCTGTGAGAAGGCGAAGAATAGTCCAGAACTCAAAATGACATATCGCAAGTATTTCAGTTGTCTACTTGTCACTGCTCAGATGTTAGTTGTCTACCGCTAAAATCATTGGGTGACAAGTGTCACCCAATGATTTTAGCGGTAGACTTGCAATTAATAATTTATTGTTTATATTCTTAATTAGGTCATTTTTTGATGTGATTGGCTGATTTCAAAATTCAAATGTGGCTTTGTGTTTCTCAGGCACAAAAAATAACTGAAACTGATACCTGGAATCGTTGATAACTTGAAGAAAGTAGCGGTGATAGTTCTCTAATTTATCTTCTTGGTGAATTCAAAGGTTTAGGCATAATATGGATCTACAGAATTATTATAATATTAATATATATTGTATCTATTTTTGGCTACTAAAACCCATTTAATAAACTAAAAAATATTATACATATTTATACCGTCGCAGGGCAGAGCAATGCTTCGGCACTAGTGACACTCCGGACAGATGCCATGGCCTCACAGAAAATAGGGTCAGTTAACACCACGACGATACTTGGCGT
The DNA here is from genome assembly GCA_963565745.1 of Phengaris arion. NCBI lineage: Eukaryota > Metazoa > Arthropoda > Insecta > Lepidoptera > Lycaenidae > Phengaris > Phengaris arion. The sequence continues at coordinate 15,401,108 of OY751449.1, read as the reverse complement.
TACGCAGTGGTATTCTGTGCTACGAGGTGCTACTCAGTGTTCCGCGGTGCTACGGCGTGGTAGCGGAGCTACGCGATGATATGCATTGCTACGCGGTGCTACGCGATGATACGCGGTGCTAAGCACTGCTACGCGGTGCTACGCAGTGCTAAGCGCCTTACGTGGTGTAATGGGGCGCCGCATTTTTAATATACCTATGCAACATTTAACTTTATTCACTATACAAAAGATACATGTATCATATGACATCAGTCATACACTGCACATGCACTGTGCAGCGCGGTGTAATATGATATTCGAACTCTTACGATGAAACGTGTATCTTATTGTGTAATAAACATTTTAAAAATTGAATACTTATCTTAAAAATGCCTGGCCTTGCCTTGCCTTGTCGCGTATCGTTTTGTTTCGATGGGAATCGAACCTTAGTCTTCTAGTGTTTAACAAATTTTTTCGGTATCGGATAAATAATTTGATTGTCAATAAAAAAATATTTGAAATATTTTGTGCAAAGGACTAATCTAAAACTTTGGCGATCGCCGATTTAATGGCCACAAAAATCGCCATTCATTGTGTTAAGGAAATAGCAAGTTTAGCAATACTCCGTTCTACACGATAATATTATTTTCGCGACAAAAGTTTTCGATTTTCCTTTTACGAAACTATGTACTACTAATGAAATAACAAAATATTGATTTCTTATGTTTGCGCAAATATTTTTCATTGTTTTAAATACTTACGGATCGTGTCACGGTGCACTTTTCTTTTTCCCGACGTTTCGGCTACTTTCGAGCAGCCGTGGTCACGGAAGGACTGAGGTGTCAATTGTCCTATTTGTTGAAGTTGCTCAAACTACTCGAAGATTTTTCAATTATTATTTATGTTCCTATACATGCCAAACATACTAACAGTATCTTGAAGCCGCGGTGATTTTAAATAACATTTTATTTAGTTCATTATTGAATCCCAACTAGATGGCAGCACCCACCCATCTTCTCGTTTAAAATTAAGGTACTTTTTAATTTCTATAGCCTTGCGTATCATTCTTGGGCGATAACGGTGTTCCTTTGCCAGTACGTGTGGCTTCTCAAATTTTATGTAATGGTGAGGTTGATCCAGTGTGTGTTCGTAAATTGCAGATTTATTGTTGCGACAGTGTGTTGCTGTTGCATTGTTGCGATTTGTTCCTTTACGCGGGCGTTGATGGATCTTTTAGTTTTCCCTATATAGGAGAGACCGCAGTCACAGTCGAACTTGTAGACTCCTGCATCTTATCTTTCAAGCCGCCCAAAAAGATAAGTCAATTTTTACCACCAGTGAAATGTAATATTCCCCTTCAAGAAGAGGCTATTGGAAAGTAACCGAAACGTAACCTCAACGGCCCACAATTTTTACACACAATCGGGGTGACACTGTCTGCATGTAGTAGTACAATCACATCGAAAGCTAGCTGTTTGTCTGTTCCTCTTTTACAAACCGACACTTCTATTTCATTTATTTGTAAATATCGCTTGCTTTACAGTTCTTATTGAGAACTAAAATGCCTAAGATATTCTCATATAAAGGCAATCATTCCAGGTATCTTAAGATAAAATATTATAGTATCTATACAAAAATTTAATACCGGCAAAATATAGTATTACCGTGGAAAAAAAGTTTGCTAATTTCGCAAGCAACATTAAGTACATAATATATTTTATAAAATCAACATCGTTAAAAGTTATAGCACAATCTGCATTCGATATTTCTATTTTGCTTTTAACAGAGTTGTTCAGTTACTAAAAAGTTTGTATAAAGTTACTTCCGACATTGTTACCTCACTTTTCTGCCAGGTTTTAAACTATACTCAATTTAGCATCAAGAGTAATGTTGTGGTTAAAAGCAAAAAATATCAAACCTTTTTATTTAACCATAATCATTAAGTTCTTAAACTAATTGAAGTATACTCAAGTAATTATGAGTCTGCGCCAAACGTTTACTTTACTCTTTCTATAAACGTCTCAGATTAAATAAATATAGCCAGTAGTAACGCGGGAAATGAATGGATTGATGCTACCTTTTAAACATGTGTGCGTAAGGCACTCGACAACTGTCGGTACACGCATGCGGTTTTCGGTCGTGGGTTTGGGTTTGAACTTTGATTGGAGAATGTTCTAATATATTGGTGGTTTTATGATTATAACAGCTCACCAGTAGTGCAGTTAGTGCAGTAAAAATTAACATTATTTGCCACTTTATTAAATTACTATTCCAATTTTGATATGGTTTTTAGTAATGGTTTTGGGTTTACGTACTCATAATATCACATTTCGATTGGAAATAAAAATAAATTGTTTTTATTATTACGATAAACCGTTTATTATCATAATAATTATTATTTAGCATTTATTGAAATTCTAACATTGATACCATTGATTCAACAAGTAAGATCGCCAAAGATAAGGAAAAATATTCGACTGAAAACTTGCAACACTGACTTGATGCAGACATTTTGTTTTCCGAGAGAACCGCAAAGTAATATTGTAAATATTAATTAAAATAACAAAATAATCAATAGTTACCTGTGAAATGATATTCCATCTTCTTTTTTTTTCTTTTTGTAGACTACTTTTGCAGTGTTTAAAAACACAAAACGGCATTTTTATGTATTTACACCATGACGTGGGTTAAAAGTTCAAAATGGTGTAAATACATAAAAATGCTGTCTTGTGTTTTTAAACACTTCAAAAGTATGTCGCTTTGTTTAGTACTAAAGTGAATTCATATTAGCTTTTGGTTTCATAGTAAGTTTAGTTGTTACACCCAGATGTTCGGCGCGCTCAATCTGGTAATAATATGAGATAAACGTACTTTACTAACGTTATGTTGTCATTTACTTGTTCAGCACCGATTAAAAATTACTTGAGCATACTTACATTAGTTTAAGAACTTAGTTATTATGGTGAAATAAAAAAAGGTTTGTTATTTTTTGCTTTTCAGTTATTTCGATGGTTTAATTTTAAAAACTTATTTTTTTTGTGGCTAGTTCATAATCATGTTAATTACATGTTTATGCTTATTAGTCGAGAGGATTTTGTAATAATTTTATGTTGTTGTAATAAACAACTCGGCATAAAAACCTGTGAGCGAATGATGTTGATGATGATGTTATAGCAAATATTCAAATATTCAAATTCAATACCAGTGTAAAAGACTATGAGAAACACCTATATCATCATAATATGATAAGTACCTACGTACTTCTCATTCTTTTCTTATTCTTCTTATTCTCATCTTATTATGTGGAATGTAGATGTATGGTGTGATGATGGTGGTAATGATGATGATGATGATTACTTTATATATCTCGTCTCTATATATATATATATACTTAGTAAACGTTTGGCGCAGACTCATATTTAGCTGAGTATACTTCGATTAGTTTAAGAACTTTATTATTATGGTTAAATAAAAAGTTTTGTTATTTTTTGCTTTTAACCTATAAAATATAATATATATAAAGAAACTTATTTATTACAAATTACATTAAAAGCTTATTATTAAAAAAAATATGGATGAAATTAGATTTGAATTTAAATTGGTAATAAAATCATAATAATTTAAATAAAGTTATCTGGAACGTGATTTAAATTTTCCTAAAACAACCTTTTTATTATTGTAAGGCTATCAAAAAATACACCAACCTCACCTGAAATACTATTATACAAGTTTATAGTTCTGGAAAAGGAAGAATCTTTACGAAGAATCATGCGGCATGTGTATTTTGAAAACAAGGGGACTGGATAACGCGGCATACGGTGGGGCATTCTGAAAGATATCTTTGACAGTAAATCTGCCGAGTCTATTGCTCCATTCAAAATTTTGTAGAGCATGGACGCATCCAGCATAGCACGTCTTGATTCAAGGCTTTGCATATGCAGAATCTGTAACTTGTCCAGATAAGATTTGTTAGGTTCAAGGATATTTTTAAAGCACATAGTTTTTAAGAATCGTTTTTGTAGATTTTCAATTCTTTCAGTATGAATCTTGTAGGTAGGAGACCACACTGAACTACAGTACTCGAGTTTACTTCTAACTAAAGAATTGAATAGGAATATGAGAGTCTGAGATCTCTTAAAGACTTTTCCGTTTCGAAGAATAAATCCCAATGATTTGCCGGCAGAGCCTATCATGCTGTCGATATGAGCTATAAAACGAAGTTTTCCATCCATTAGCACGCCTAAGTCGCAAATTTCTGATAAAGAGCTGACAACGTCACCACAAAGAGTATGGTGGTCTCAAGTTTATTACACCTACGAGAAAACCTCATGTGAAAACACTTTGATCTATTGAGATCCATCTTGTTGTTTTGGCACCATGTCACTAGGCTGCTTAAATCATGTTGCATCAGGAATTGGTCAATCTGACTATTTACTACGCGAATAAGTTTTAAGTCGTCGGCAAATATAACTTGTTTGTTATAAATATAATTTGTTGTTGTTGTGACTTTTATGTTAGAGTTTAAGTAGATGGCGTCACTTAAATCGTTAATGAATATGATAAAGAATAATGGACCCAAAATTGAACCTTGAGGCACACCAGAGGTACATCTAAAGGCACTAGACTCTAAACCGTCGATCACAACTGATGAACACAAGGTGACCTGTATACAAAATACAAACTGTAGTGTTATATATTGATCTCTTATGTTTGTAACGGACTTCGACCTCTTGATTTGTATCTCCTTCTTGCGTTGAGTGGTTATGATAATAATACAGCAACAATTCTTATATTCTCCTTTATTGGTACTACATTATGGTATTACAAATGAGATATTATGTCTAACACGAATATACGTCTACACTATGTATAGCCTTTTGGCCAACTGAAATAAACTCGATAGGCTTTACTTCATGACATCTGTCAATGTCAATAATGATATTGACAGTTACGAGTACATCTTACTGTTGACATAATATGTAACACCTCCCTTTTCGAGTATAAAAGCAAACTAATAATATAAGTACATAACTAATAACAATACGTTACTTATCTATTCAAATTTCTCATGCATATACAATTTAGGACGTTTTACACTTCTACCAGATCTGGTTACGTAACCGGTATTTTCTAGACTCTCCATAGGAACACAGCTATCATCGATAATGCAATTTTGAACGGGACAGTTTCCGAGTTGTGTCGAACTCATGGGATCTATACTCTCCTGCATGGGAGGCATATTGTCAGTGCTGCCGTTGCCATAAAAAGAAGGTGGAGGATTTATTTCTTTTAAATTCCTTTTTCTAGGTCTAATGTGTCCCCTATTCCTACTATACACAACACCGTTTGGATCCGCAACATAATACGATCTACCACATCCTAACTTCTCTTTAATTATTCCCGGAGACCAGAATGATTTAGGATTTTTTTTGAAGGAAATGTCATTCCCCGGCTGAAACTCATAAGATGTATGCTTCGCATTCCTGTCAAAATAAAAAGACATCTTGTCTCTGATATATCTATGACATCTTTCAAATGTCGAAAATTTTACAATTTTAGGTTTTAATTTTCTGTTAAGCATTGGTAAATTAACTCGCAAGTTTCTAGACATTAATAATGCGGCCGGACTGGGAAAATTTCCCTTCGCAGAATTGCGACAGTGTAATAATGCCAAATGTATATCCGAGCCATCTTCTTTGCATTTTTTAATATGTTTTTGACAATTTTAACTCCTGTTTCAGCTTGACCATTAGACCTCGACCAGTACGGACTAGTGGTTATGTGTTCTACATCCCAATCAACAAGAAATTACTTGAATTTGCAGGAGTTAAATGGTGGACCATTGTCAGACACCAATGCTTTTGGTATACCATGTCGAGCAAAAAAGGATTTGAGACTCTTAACAACATTATCGACAGTGTAATTCTTATGCAAAGAAGCTAGCTCTATGTACTTGGAATAATAATCCATGCAGACAAGGAAATTTTCTCCATCAAAATATATTAAATCTATACCTACCTTCTCCCATGGAAGATAAGATATCTCATGGCATTTCAACGGTTCACGGGGTGGATTTGATCTGTATTTGGCACAGACGGAACATTGATCAATTAAGTTCTTAATATCCGCGTTTATATTTGGCCAATAAACTGTTTCTCTAGCGATGTTTAGTGTCTTATTAATACCTAAATGACCACAGTGTATTTTATCTAAAATCTGTCTTTGCAAGGACTTTGGAACAATAAGCCTATTGCATTTAAATATTAAGTCGTTCATTATATTATGTACTTCATTTTGAATGTTCCAATATGGTTTCACAAGAGAGATTACTTTATTTTTGCTTCTTGGCCAACCATTCTGAATATAAGACTTGAGCAGATTTAAAGATTCATCATTTTTGCTTTCTAATAATATAAATTTTAAATAAGGCTTACTCACTGAGAGATTAGAAAATACTGAATTAACATAATACTGTAAGTCTTGCTCATACTGAGGTATGTATGTATCACTAAGTGAGGCTCTTGACAAAGTATCTGCTATATACATATATTTACCAGGTACATAAACTACTTCTAGGTCATAACCCTGCAACGATAACATAATTCTTTGTAGCCTAGCAATGAAGAGGTTTTTTAAAAAGGTAAATTAAAGGTTTGTGATGAGTATGAACAGTTTTACTGCCATAAATATATTGGTGAAATTTATTACATCCAAACTGTATGGCAAACAATTTTTTTTCAATCTGAGCGTAGTTTTGTTGAGAGGAGGTAAGTGTTCTTGAACTATATGCAATGGGTCGTTTGTCTTGCATCAAGACCGCTCCCAGTGCATTCTTTGATGAATCTACCGACAAAATCACAGGTAAGTTGCAATTATAATTAGTTAACACAGGTGCTTTAGATACGACTTCTTTTAACAAATCAAAGTACTTTTGACAATTTTCATCCCATAACCATAACATATCTTTTTTTTACAAATTTCTTAACAAATTTCTTAGGGTATTAGTTTTTTCTGCTAGATTTTCTATAAACGGTGCTAAAAAATTAATCATTCCTAGAAATCTATGCAAATCTTTAATATTTTTAGGTATCGGCATATCTTTTATCGCTTTGACTTTATCTGGATCAATTTTTACACCTTCTTTACTAAAAATATAGCCCAAATATGCTATTTCTTCTAGAAGAAACTTGCACTTGGCTTTATTTAATTTTAAATTAACTTGCCTAGCCCTGTCCAAAAACATTTCTAATCTTTTATTGTGTATTTCAATTGTTTCACCGTATATTAAAATGTCATCACACCAAATTATTATACCTTCTATGTCTCCGTAAAGATCTATCATGGTTTTATAGAAAATTTCTGTAGCCGTGTTTATTCCAAAAAGGTAATCTTAAAAATTTGTATCTGCCAAATGGAGTTTGAAATGTACATAGATCACTACTTTCTTTAGTTAATTTTATGTTATAGAACCCAGAAAACGCATCTAAATGTGAAAAATAAGAGGCTTTGGACAATTTAGACCTGACTTCATCTATATTTTTAATTCGATAATGACATCTCAATAAATTTTTATTTTAATTTCTAGGATCTAAGCAAATTCACAATCCACCATTCTTTTTCATGGCTATAACTAAACTACTCACCCAGAGAGTAGGTTTGTTCACCTTCCGTATGACTCCCATGTTCTCCATGAGTTGAAGCTCTTTCCTTAACGGTTCAACCAACGCGAAAGGTACCTTTCGAGGGGGATCAACGCACGGAATAGCATCCTTTTTTAGCACGATGCTGTGTTCGTATGGGAGGCAGCCTAGACCCTGAAACACATCATTATATCTGGTCACAAATTTGTCACAAGTTTTTTGATACATATTATATACATTTTGCTCAACATTTTTTTTATTTTCCATTGATAGAGAGAAGTATTTTGTTATTAAATTTAGCTTTATACAAGTGGGTAAACCAATCACAGTCGGACAATTTAATTTTGTTACAACAAAAGTAATGTTTTCTGGTTTTGTTTTGTTTTCAACTAAACAACAAATGTTTAACACTGAAATTATCGGTATTCTGTGCCCACTGTAGGCAAATATATTATATTTTTTTACACATTTCTTTACTCTGTTTGTCAAATTTAAGATTCAATTCTTTAAATACTTGATAAGACATCACATTTATGTCTGCGAAAGTATCAATTAGGCAATCTACATTTTTGTAGTTTATCTTAAGAGAATAATGTCAGGACTTGTCTGTAATTGTGCTTATCAAATTTGTACTAGCATTTTGTGTCTTTATGTTTTTAATGTTGAACAATGCCCCTATTGTAAATCTCTCAGCCTTAGCCTCAGCACTTTTAGGGCTTGATTCATCATCGAGATTTATGCTACCTACCCCAGTAACAACAGTCCTGACACTATTTTTCTTGAAACATAAATGAGTAAAATGACCATATTTAAAACATGACCTACATCTGTTTTTCCAAGCTGGACAGTTGCGGCGAACATGCGATGTGTTGCACTTTACACACGACGTTGTTCTTGATCCAGGTGTAGCTGACCTTGGGTGACCTTGGCATGATGGAGATCTTGCGTTTTTCTTTTCTGGTATGAGGAGGAACTGGCCCGACGACTTTTGTGTAGCTTGTATATTGTGGCTTCTCTTCCATCTGCTGCATTGACTGATTCTTCACTTTTCTGCGCCATCGTCAGTGTTCTACAGAGGAGTTTGGCTCTTTCTAGGGATAGATCTTGCTCTTGTAGGAGCTTTTGACGAAATTGCGAGAAGTTTGTGGCCATATTAGCAATGAGAATGTCCTTTACAAGGGAATCACGTAGCGAACCAAACTCACAGGCATGACTTGCATTTTCTAATTCCATTAGAAAATTTTCCAAGGATTCGTTCACACGCTGTTTCAACGTAAAGAATTTGTGGCGCGCCACCGTCAAATTCTTTTTGGGTTCAAAATACTCGACGAAACTTTGCCTTGACTTCTTGGAAAGTAGCAGTGCTTAGGTCCAAATTGAAGGAATTGTATATGTTTAAACCCTTTTCTCCCATGGAATGCAGCATGATTGCAATTTTTCTTTTGTCTTCCGTTTTCTCCATGCCCGACGCCAGTAGAAATATCTCGAATGACTGCGTCCATTTCTTGAAATTTTCAGCATTATTGTTGATAATTTCTGTAGAGATCTCAAGCTTCTGTACTCCGTTGCCTGCCATTGTTAAGTTCCCATACTCAGATTGTCTCGAAGCTTCCGGAGTTTTCGATGTACCCTCTTTTGCGTTCATAATTTTCGTTTTCTTGATAATTTTTTCTGACACCATGTAACGGGCTTCGACCTCTTGATTTGTATCTCCTTCTTGCGTTGATGATAATAATACAGCAACAATTCTTATACTCTCCTTTATTGGTGCTTACCACAGATACGTATTATATATTATGAGATATGCTTAATATACGTCTACACTATGTATAAGCCTTTTGGCTAACTGAAATAAACTAACTCGATAGGCTTTACTTCATGACATCTGTCAATGTCAATAATGACATTGACAGTTACATCTTATTGTTGATATATGTAACAGATACACGTTTCATTGTAATGTCAGGTTGCACCGCGCTGCACATGTCAATAATGATATTGACAGTTACATCTTACTGTTGACATAATATGTAACAATGTTGACGCGTGAATATTGTTCATTGTTTTAAAGTCTTACGGATTGTATCGTGGTGCGCTTTTCTTTTTCCGACGTTTCGGCTACTTTTCAGCAGTCCTCCCGCGACCACGGCTGCTGGGAAGTAGCCGAAATGCTTAAAACTATGTTGTGTTATAACTTGTAAAGTGCTATAAAATAAAACCTAGTAATTTATTTACGACGATTTGATGACCTCTGTGGCTCAGCGGTTCAGCGCGTTGGTGCTCAAGCCGGGCGTCCCAGGTTTGAATCCCGCCGAAGGAACAAACACTTTTTCTGTGTTCATGGATGTGTTTTAAATATGCGTATAATTTATTTAAAAATCTTAAATATATGTATAGTATAAAAGTATTAATTTCCCGTTTTCTGACCTGTAACACAAGTTCTTCGGATACTTAGCACGGGGCCATATTGACGTGGTGTGAAGAGTCCATAGATATTTATTATTATTTATATTTATTTATTTTATTTTATTTAACACGAAAACCGTTTTGTTTTCGGGTTTTAATTATGTGACAATATAAAAATCTACAGTGCTAAAAATATACAGAATTATATTGTTTTCGCATATGGGTTAGACTTAAACAAAAATAAATTAATGCTTAACTATTACTTAAACTACAAAGAAGTATGATCGGTTTTTGAATACCAGTTTTTAGAAAGAGCACTTCTAAAATTGTTAGGTGATGAGGTAAAGAGATCGAGTGCGAAGCTATCTGCCGACTGATTCAGAGAGTGGTTGAATACTTATACATAGTATTGCTCTTGCTATGTCGTCCAATAATAACAATAAATTCTATAACCATAGGCGTTAGTTAACAGCGATGTGGCGTGGCATTTTTGAGATAACGATTTAAAATTGAATTATAGATTAAATCATTTTTAAATCACTATCTTAACTAGGGCACTCAATTAAACATATGAAGTTACCCCCGAATCGTTAAGCAGGGAGCGAGCTGATGATGACGAATTATGATAAGAACACTCGCTCATGTAAGTTTTCAAACAAAAAAAACTTGATCAAAATCGGTTCACCCGTTTGGGAGCTACGAGGCCACGGACAGATATACAGACAGACACGTCAAACAAACGGCACCTCAGTTTTCGTTGGGGGTTGAAAATGCCATGCTGCGTCGCGTCTCGATGTGAGATGACCCATGTATAATACTTATATTTTATTTAACAAAAGCTTACAGTGTTAATAGTGTAAAATTTTGATTGCAGGAACTCGCACAGTCGAAACAATGTTGCATGGAAAAGTTAAAAATGGTCTTTATTACTTTACTCGTTTTATAAAATTTGTTGTTCATTTAATTGGTTTAGTTAGTTATTGGACTGTGTTATTTAAATATTATTGATTCTACTTTTGAGTGACCCGCTCAAAAGTAAATAATATTATACGTAACTAGATATACCTACTTGAACCCCCTTACTGATAAAAATATTTATACAGTGTGAGTGTATTTCAAGCTATACGATGTTTTTTCCTTGTCTGTCGTGCAACTTTTATGACGTATCAGACAAGGACAAAACATTGTATAGCTTTATATACACTCACACTGTATAAATATTTTGATTAGTGAGGGAAAATGGTATAAATTTTCTTATGCCTAAAATAAATAGTCACATAATTATCCTACTAATATTTAATTATAAATGTGAAAGTTTGTGACAATGTATGAATGAATTTTACTTTTTCCAACAAAAACCACTGAACGGATTTTGATGAAATGTGGTATGATAGTTTAGGCTCCGGATTAAAATATAGGCTACTTTTTATTCCAATAAGTACTGTATTCTCGTGTGACACTAAATTTACTCTGGCGGAGCCGCGGGCAAAAGCTAGTGTATTATATTTAAGAATCAGAAGATTTACGTTGCTTCCATAATATATTTTATGACGTAATGTCGTACTCGTCCTTATTATACTTTCGCTTGTGTTCATCTTAAAATCATATATGTATACATTACACACACACATACATAAGCCTATTTCCCAATAGGGCTAAGTGGGCACAGATCACCGAGCCCCATAGGGTCAATTCACACCGAAACTAATTGCAAATTTAAGGTAGATATTCGAAATTGAACTTCATTCTTTACACCAAGAACACACAGGTTACATTGTAAGAGTTCGAATGTCAGGTTGCACCGTGCTGCACAGCGCATGTCTGATGTCATGAAGCATGAAGCGTGTATCTTTTTGTGTAGTGAATGTAGTTCAATTTTGAATAGTTATCTTTAAAATTTAGCGCCGCGTAGCGTCCCATATCGTCGTGGTGTAAACTGACCCATAGGGGTAAGCAAAAGGCACAGAGAAAATCTGTGACCCACTTCACACCCTGACCTTTTTGGTACGGGTGGCGAACTAGATAGGCGCCAATAATGAAGGTTTTTAATCATGCCATCGAAACAATTGCCGCTCGACTAGGCTTAAAACAATCGCTTAATCGCCGTTGAATCAAGCGCACGCGCCACACACACATACTGACGTGTAAATACGTAGATAAACCTAATATGAAAAGCATAGTTATAGCAAAAGCGACTTGTTGCTTTATATCATAAGAACTACTGTTTCATTGCACGAATATAAGTTTTCATTTTAAAAGAATTATGCTTTAAATTGATATACAACGTTCATAAAACAAACTTCCATTATATCTGACTGCTAGAGAACATAATATTTTCTTACATTAAAAATATGATTTATGCATAATAAAGGGAGATACACCTATATGCCACTATTCTTCGTGTGTGTGTATAATAATGATTTAAAACTACATAGGAATTTGGAACTAATTTTACAACCAATTGTCCAATTACCATGAAAAACGGCTTGACTGCTAGCTAGGATTTATAACATAGCAGTTTCTTTTACACTATCGCAAAGTACCTGCTCGACCAATTTCTAAGCATTTTGCTTTACACTAGAACGCTTTAAAATATTTGAACAAAACGAAGGTGACCGCAACGACTGTAGACGTGGCTTAACTCCGTATTTACAAAAGTAGTTTAGTACAAAAGTCGTAGGTTACCTACGTACAATTGACACGTGCGAGTATGTGTGCATGCGCACGATTTAACGGCGCTGTTAGCCGTTCACCTTATGCCTGTCGAGCTACCTAGTAGCGAGGCTACTTATTAGATAGTACCTAATGAGGATTACCTATAATCTGTTCAGATTAAATTTAATCCAAACATGAACAAAAATATCAAATTCGAAGAAATTATTGTGTCATTGTATTTCTTTGTTGCACAGTAAACGAGTGTAATTAAAATTCGCAGCATTAGGGTCAGTTCACACCGAGACGAAGCGATACGCAACATGACGCTGCTTTTTTAAGATAGTTATTTAAAATTGTACCTACTTTATTTATTACACAAAAAATACACGTTTCATATGATAAAAGTCGTATACTGCATACGGGCTGTGCAACATGACATTCAAACTCATGACAGTGTACATTCTTGTGTAATAAATAAAGTACTATTTTAAATAACTATCTTAAAAAAGCAGCGTCATGTCGCATATCGCTTCGACTCGGTGTGAATTTACCCTTAGTGCGCACAAATTTCTTTGTTTACGTTTAGATTTAATTGGGTGATTGGATGAATTGAACGGAGAATTGACTCCAGTCCACCATGCTAGCCTACCGCGTTTAAGTGCACGGGTATTCTAAGAGTGTAAGGCTTATTAAGATTAAGATTGTAAGGCAGAAAAACATGTTTTTTTTACGATATAGCTTGTGAAATGTATTAAAATACTAGTCTTGGTGTACAACTACTTGGTGTAAAATGATATAGTGAAACCAACTAGTTTTGAGAGTAATGTAATAATTTGTAAGTAGAACGAGCCACAATAAGTCGTGCACAAGTTATGAGAACGCTACGTGCCTCCTTACACTGTTTGGATAGGATCAAAAGGAACACGCGTAAAAATATATTTATCATCACTTTTATAGTAGGTATACGTTTATTTTTTCTCCTTTTTTCCCCCGAGAGCTCCTTGGCCTAGTGGGTAGACCGTTTGATTCGCACTAGAGAGAGTGCAGGCTCGATTCCCAGGTTGTGGCGTGTACCAATGACATTTTTTCAGATCTCAAGTACATTATATGGGCACTCTAATGGTGAAGGAAAACTTAATGAGGAAATCCGCACATGGTTGGCCCCAGACGTATTGACCAGTCATTCTTCTGGACTAGGCTGACTGTGCTGTGGGAATACCGTATATGCTTGGGTAACCACACGACATTTAAAACCGACTATTGCAAATTAAATACAATCGCGATTAAAACAATTAGAAAAAGAAGCAATGAAAATACTTTTTTTACAAATAAATATAAAATATTTAGTGACAATCGGATGATTATTATTAAAAGAGGTTTATAGTAAGTTCTTACCTTCTGACTTTTCGGGTGAAAAGTCTTTCAATAAACACTAAGAAGACTGATATTACTGAACATGTCCAAAAATTTTCTATCAAACTCAACCGCATTATTGAGTCGCGAAATTCGGGCCGACGAAAATATTACAAGTATTCCAAGCTTTTCCCATTTTAATATATTGGGCTTAGGACGTCATTTTATTGAATCTCTTGAAGAATTGATCGAGATGATTGACTTTTAATACTTGAGTGGTTTACAGAATGGAAAGAAAAAAACCAGTGTGTTATTATGTCATTGACACAGTTGTTTGTTGTGAAATACGATTAAAATGACGGCGCTTTTTACCTACGACGGAACGGAGAAGGTGTATGCGTTTGGGGTGAGATATTGTGTGTATGTGTGTGTGCGCAAACATATGTTCCCAAAAGTACTAGTCCGATTTCAATGCGGTTTCAAAGATGGCTTTGGTTGTGCTAGGCGAATGTTCGTAGATAGTTTTATGAAAATAACTCACCAGGTGGCGCTGTTCTTGCCATATATCTTTTTTAAAATTTATTTACAGTGATTCCAATTACCAAAAATCCTACTACTTATAAATCTGAAAGTTTGTGATGGTGGGATAGATTAGTGGATGTTTGTGACTCTTTCACTCTTTCAACGAATTTTGATGAAATTTGGTATGATAGTAGTTGAGGCTCTGTATTAATAAAGGCTACTTTTATCCCGCAAATGTACCCCCGTGGGATACTGTATGTACGCTATTTACGCACACAGAGCCGGGGTCTAAAGCTAGCTACTAGCTTTAGACCGCGGCTCTCAATTCAAAATTAAGTATACTATAGCCGTGTGAATGTGCCCTTACTTTATGACGTCATCAAATCTAGCGCGGCGTTATGTAATCTGTACAAACACCAAAATTAGTTCAGTTTATATTTGCTCCTGGCATTGACAAATAATACGATGAATATTCCTGATAATTAATGATCCCGTGTTTTGTTACGATACTATTGTATTCAAAACTAGCTTTTGCCCGCGGCTCCGCCCGCGTAAATATAGTTAACACTGTAATTTTTCGGAATAAAAAGTAGTAGCCTATATGTTAATCCAGAGCTTAAACTGCTAACATATCAAATTTTATCAAAATCAGTTTAGTAGTTTTCGCGTGAAGGAGTTACAAACATCTATCAAACCATCGTCACGAAATCACATTTATAATAGTTATTATGATGAATAGTTCGTTTAGTCAAACCATCGAAACGGTACATTGCTAAAGCTGTTTTTGAAAATAAATAATATAGGGGACATAGATTAGCAGGCTTTTAAAATGAACCCTTGTAGGAAGCCTAGCAGGCGCAAAACATTTGACACACTAGCTGCAGGTAGGCAAATAATAATCAGAAGAATCACCTGATGGTAATCAATTAGTTATAAGCGCGTTGTTTTTTAAAACCCCCAAACCTTCTTTCAGCTCCGTTATCCTTACAGCGAGACAATGTAAGTGTTATCTCTACATATACTCATAATTAAGTTTGAAGTGTCTGTTTGTACTTTCAAATTAATGAATATGATTAGTATACACGGTGCCTACGCCAAAAGAGTATTTTATTTTTATTTTTGTCTGTCTATCTGTTTGCCTGTCTGTCTTGTTTGTTCCGGATAATCCCTCAAACTCCAGACCTATTTTGATCGGACTTTCACTGGCAGAGAGCTGATGTTATAAGCGGTAATTTAGATTATTTTTATATTAAAGGTTCCGTTTACAATAATAGTTTCACGCAAACGAAGAAAGAAGAAGAAAAGAAGAAGCCGGTGTCAGTGTACGAGTTATTGTCAGTACTCGTCATGAAGAAGTTAAATATAATTTGTATGGTATCGAATTAGTTACCATTGTTTGCCATTAGGGCCGTTGTTTTGATGCCATAAAAATTATAGTTAACTTCTTCACGGCGAGTGACAAAAACTTGCAAACAACTCATTGAATTAAAATTCAGTTATGTTCCCAAAAACATCGATTAAAACAGTATGTAATTAATTTCTATTAAAAGTTTTTCTGAGTAATTGTGGCTTCGGTAATATTATCCAATAATATCTACAAAGTTTCGTACAATAATGGGTGTTCTTAATTTGTTATAATGCTTTTTGAATTCACTTAACGGCAATACGGACAGTCAATTATAATAACGAGATAATGGAGAGCCTTATTCCAATACTAATAAAATTATAGCATTAACAAATAATTACGCCTACTACTGTTATAAACGTGAAAGTTTGTGAGGATGGATGGATTACTGGATGGATGTTTGTTACTCTTTAACACAAAAACTACTGAACAGATTTGGATGAAATTGGTATGGTACTATTTTAGGCCCTAGATTAACACATAGGCTACATTTTATCTCGAATATGTACAGTGTTCTCGTAGGAAGTATCCTATACAGTTATAATAGCTCCCACACCGATTTCGGTGACGGTGGCCTGTTTCATTGAAACCAGGCCAGCTACGCAGGAGTTATGTTATAGTGTCCAAGTGTGTGCGCAGTACACAAGAGCACTCTCTCCGCCTTTTACTCTCGTAACCCAGTGGGACGGATAACCGACACGACTGGCGAGAGATTAGGCGCAGGTCTGACTTTTTACATGCCCATCCGACGCATGGATCATCTTTCTTGTCAGACAATCAGGTGATCAGCCTGAATTGTCCTAACCAAACTTGGAAACAACATTTTTTTTTGTTCCAATGCGGGAATCGAACCCACGACCTTCGAGTCGAGAGCCAAGCTCTAACCACTAGACCTATACAGTAGTATTTACGCGGAGCCACGGGCAAAGCTAGTAACAATTTTATAGTTGTAAAAATGCCCAAGAAATCAAGCAGTCATTGTTAAGCAGTATAAGCGAGCTGATCATTATGAATTATAGCTAAGAACAGTCTCGAACTCGTCAGCGTCCGTTTGGGAGTTACGATGCCACAGACAGACATACACACTCACACATACACAGGTAGAGAGATATGTCAAATTCAAAACTTATTATATTAATTATTATCAACACACTTTAAAATACTATTCATCGTTGTATTGGTTACCTTGGTTAGGTTGTTATAAAGAACCTAACCAAGAGCATGTCAGGACTTGTCTAAGGAGGGTTCCGTTACTATGTAAAAGGTTTTTTCCAAATCACTGTAAAATTGATTGACCAATTTCGCTCAAAATAATTTTCCTAAAGAGTATTTAACATGACCTATCAGCATGGAAAGTAACAAGTTTCTACCCCTTAAAGCTTACATATGCAACGGGAGGGCCAACTTATAAATCACTTTGGAGGCTGATTTATCGAAAATGGTTTACATTGAAAGATTTCAAAAATCAAGATAAGCTATGACGTACATTTGACAGAACAAATCTTCGAATACAGTAAAAAAGTTACGCCATCTTGGTTTTCACCATACTTAAAATGTCAGCCATCTTGTTTTCGCCATATTTCAAATGTCAAAATGGCCCCAAAAATTTTTTGACGACGAAAAGAGACACTTTTTCCTCAACATGCCTCGTCTATAATACATAAGGGAGGACAGAGGGACGGATGGACGGATGGAGCGAAACTATATAGATTTCTTGTAGCTACTACGGAGCCCTAAAAACAATACATAAAGCAATTTAAATTCTTTATTACACGCTCTCTTAAATATTTTCAGCGTTTGGGTTCAAGCCGTTTAACATGACACTTCTTTTGTTGACGCTACTTGAGTTGTTCAACGGAATTAATTATATGAGAATTACCAGAAGGCGTTCCGGAAATCTCTATCACTGTATCTCGCCGCAACGGTAATTAATTTAAACTCGGTGTAACGCTAACTGGATTCTCCGTTGCAACGGTCAATTTATGAACAAAGTTGCTCACTAATAACGCTAATTGAGATTTAACTGTAGCGGAAGTTTAAAACAATGGAGGTTTCTTTATTTCGAAACTCATTTGAGCGTCGAGGTAGAAAATAATAGTCGTATTTTGGATGTTTTATTTGGCGAATTGTATTTTCCACGCTATGCTATAAAAATTTACGAAAATCTTTTATTTAGTAGTAATTATTACTTTAGCATGATAAAATTGTTTTCGATTGTATCAATAAGCCTACTACTATTATAAATAAGTTTGTGATGGATAGATGAATGGATGTTTGTTACTCTTTCACGCCAAAATCCGTTCAGTAGTGAACGGATTTCGATGAAATTTGCTATGGCAATAGTTTGGGCTCTGGGTTAAAACACAGGCTACTTTTATCCTGAGAAGTACAGTATTCTCGTTGGATACCCGATACTATATTTAGATGGGCGGAGCCTCGGGAAAATGCTAGTCATTTATTAATTTTGTCTCGTTGTTGTCCCTTAATGTTGTATTCGCTCAACATATTCTTCATATATTTATCTTACCCTTTTAGAGATACAAAGAGTACATAAAAATGTTAAAGATGAGTGGGTAAGTGTAAATAACAAATTGAACGAAAAGGCCCACTTGCGAAGATTTGGTTTAAAGTTAACCGTGGGTTAAAATGTCACGCCTTCTCTTTTATAAATATGAAGAACGAGAGAGGTAACGTGATATATAATCGAGGGTTAACTTTAACTCACATCTGCCCAAGTGGGCCTAAGCATAAATAGTTTAAACGAAAATGTTCCTAGCCACTTTTAAGCGCGGATTAGATAAAAGTTTCTAAAGGTAGAGATGACTATTATACATTTACTTATATTTTGTTTCTTAAAATAAATACACAAAATGTTGGTTAAGATATTTTTTGCATCCTTTGTTGGCGGTCTTGTATCTTATTTAGCTTTTATGTTATTTTAGTTGCTTTTGCTTGTAATCAAATTGAGACAAGTGTTCGTATTATAATGTTACTATTGTGTAAGCTAACTGTATTACATGACCACTATGTTTTGTAATATAACACACAAAAGTAGCTTATTGATTTGATTTGGCATTAAAACCTTCAAGTATTACCGCCTAAAAGGCCGGCAACGCACTTGGAACTCCTCTGATGTTCTGTTCTCCGTTTGCTCGTTTGCCCCCTAGTTTTATAGTTTTATTATTTATTTATTATTTATTACTTCATACCAATAAACAAAAAAATATTAAATAAAGACCTACAAAACTGTTCTTCAGTTTGTCTGTAGGATCAATGTTACAAAACTTAATATTATAGACAGAGTATAAAAATAAAATTAACAAGATACAACATTAATAATACTAATAATACAATATTAGATATTGTAATAACAAAAAACAAGCAAAATAAAATTAGAGTAATGATTAAAATAATGTTTTAGGTGGTGAGGGATGTACAATAAGGTAATAAAGTAAAAAGGTGTTTGTACATGTTTTTTTTTGGAAGGCTTTTGTTTTGGTCTCGTGTCGGATATCGTTGGGTAAAGTTATAGTTTTTTTAACCCTACTCGGTCCTTTTAACATATCGATGTAAACAGAATTGTGGGAAAAATAATAAGTTCTGCTCAAAGATACACTCATATTATGTATGAAGCGCACTTATCTTGAAGCACATTTGCCAAGCTACTACATTACAACTTGCTAATTTCGGGATTCGGCACGTTAGAGCTCTCAAACTTGGGGACTTCTTAATAACATTCGCAGATAAGCCAGTGGCGAGCAGGGTTGACAAGAATCGGGCGCAGCTTTTTGTTGCGTGTCCCGCCAACACCTGTTATATAATCCTACTGCTATTATAAATGTGAAAGTTTGGGACGATGGATGGATGGAGGGTTGGATGTTTCTTGCTCTTTCACGCAAAAACGACTTAACGGATTTGGATGAAATTTGATGTGGTAGTAAAAAATTGTGTTCCCGTTTTATTTACGCGAGCGAAGCGGCGGTCAATAGCTAGTATAATATATTGATCTTCATAAGACTTTTAAAAATCTGCCTGGTTTTTTAATTTACTGTGTAAGGTTTTCCCCTCGCTTGTTAAACTGTGTAGCTTTAAACTTCAGTCAACCCGATGGCCAATGTTGGATTCAAATAGAAAAATATAGAAATAATATTGTTATTTTATGTTGTGTTGTTAAATTATATTACAATACTCAGCCCCACAAGTTCCTAGAGTCATGAAATAGGAGCTAGTGATATGATATGATAAACATTAGCTATATTATCTAAATTCTTATTGTCATACATTCATAATTGATAATAATAAATCTTGAGTATTTACAAGGGCATATGAGGCGAGCCTCAATATAAGGATATCGATTCTACCGACTTTTAGTAAAATATTCGAAAGATATATTTTTAAGACAGCTATAATTAATACATTTTAATTATTATATCGGTAATTATTAAGTGGATATTGTTGGTTAGTGCTTGCATTGGCATGGCTTCGAATAGCTATTGGCCATGAGAAATCATTGTGAAGAGCAGGTATAAACTATTAGTTCATTGGTAAGTATTGATTTCCGACTATTATTATATTATTAATACGTGAGGCAAAAACTTTCAGTACAGTCTTACGAAAATTCTGGCACCGGAGGGCTATGAAATTTGGCCATTAATTTAATGTTTATGTGAATAAAGGGGTGCAGAAAGATAATATTCTTTAAAATAATGCTTAGAAATATTATATAAAATTAATAAGAATACCAACAACACACACTACCTCAGATTAATATCACACACGTGCGTTTGGCACGTACGTTGAAGTTTGTATTGACAAATTTATATTTTTTATTTTTTATATCTAAGAGGTAAAGAAAGCCTTATATTTCAAACTTAAAATTATAATATGAATTGTTATGGATTAATTTCGAAATTTCGACCACAGGGCGACCTGTGGAGATCTCCCTTTTTCCCTTTTTACCTGTAATAAAAAAAGGTCACCCGAGACCCCAGAGCCGCCACCAATCTGGCCCAAAGAGTCAGTATCGCAATCCAGCGAGTAAACTCTCTGAGCCTTGTAAGTACTCTGCCTGGTGGGGACGACCTAGGAGATTTCTTTATGCTGTAGCTTTTTATTTATAATTTTTGTGGTTTTGTATTATTAATTTTCTTTTTAGTACTTTTATAGTCAGTCATTAAATTAAATAATTGTGTAAAATTTAAATTTAAGCCGTGTTGCTCCTCAAAGCACTATAAAAGAAAACATGTTGGTATTTAATTTTATTATGACGTGGCACCGTCATTATTTGTTTATTAAAAAAAAACAACAGCACTTAATAATTGTACTCGTACTACAATTATCCAATAAGTGTTCAAATAAATCATCTTATTTGTCCAGTTGTCCGGTTTTAGTCTGGCAACCCTGGCTGGCTGGCTGGCTTAAGTTATTTAGAAACGCTAACACTACTCTGTGGTTTTATTTACGAAACTTGTTCTCTATTTACATAATTTAATGCTAAACTTGGACCCTTTTTATGACTAGTGTAGTAATTTAACTTTCCTCGTGATAACATACATTTAGAGAGATATAGTTTAGAGAAAATTATAGCACAGACGTTCAACTAACTTTGAAATTACTGGCTCAAAATATTCTGTCAACTTGACATATAAACATATTGTGTGGAAAAAAGCTGGGAACCGAGCATAATAAAATGTTTTATGAACAAAAATGCGCCGTTCTATTTGGCATGAAATTGTAAAAACCGTTAGATTGTAATATAACTAGCGATATTGTAAAATTTCGTAAGCTTGTGAACCCAAACATTCGGCTTACAATTTGACGCATTTATTTTTCGTTATTTTATAAGCTGACGAACTGAAACTGTTATATTGCAGTCTGTCGCCCGTTAAATCAGCTGTACGAAGGCTGTCCCTGATCGGACGGTCTTATTCTTAACTCTTGAATAACACTTACTAATTTATCATTGAAACTGCACTTCTATGGTTAATCACAGATTTATTTTACTTTCATAAGAATTTTATATAAATAATTCTTAAAGTATGAGTTATTTTCAACATGAATTCAATTTGCAATCACCAAAAACAAATGAACTAACAAATATGGCCGGGCATATGCCTTTCCACCAATCAGCACGCGAGTTGCGTTCCTTTGCATGCCATTTCACAATTAGACAGATACTTGCCGATATATTACAATCTAACAAAAAATGATGCGTTAAATTATAAGCATTGTGTTCGGGATCACAAGCGTTTGATATTTTACAATCTTGCCGGTTATATAACAATCTAACGGTTTTTAGAATTTTACGGTGGCATATTCACTATACAGCTAACACCAGAACATGAAGATCAACGTATACGTGAATTGGCCATCTAAATACACACAAATTACAATTTATAATGTTTCAACGTGTAACTCAACAGAAAAATTGTCGACTTCTTTTGTCTACGCCTAAGCGCCCCGCATAAGGCTGCATAAGCGGGCTTCGTGCACAAGCGCGTATGAAAGGGGTCTCATTTGCGAGGACTGTCTTACCGCCTCTAAAGTCCCATTTGTTAAGGCGCGATGAGTTCCCTGAATAAAACATTAAGGCGTTAACACACCTAATTTTATATTTAATGGAAGTTCTTAATATGCCTGTTAAGCGCATCACAAGTAATAATTCTGAGAGTAGAGTTTCTAGAGAACGTATCTACGGACATACATACCATTACTCTCCAGATTCTAGATGGTAATGTTATGTGAGTTAGTATAGTTTTATTAGCGTGCATTGATCACGATAGTTAAAATTTATAATTTATAATCCGATGAATCTAAGAAAATAGGGGGAAATGGTTGAATATTAATAAAAAAAGGTCCCTATGGGCAGAGCGAAATCTAAATTCATACTTTTCTAAATGCAACATAAATTCCTCGGCGTATGAGATGTAGTTTTCGACCGTCTGGTTACTGGTTTTAACGTATTAGTTTTAGCATTATATGAATTAAGAGCTCCGTAGCCTAGTAGGTGGACCGTTTTATGCGCACTCGAGAGAGGCCATTTTTGATTCCCAGATACGGCTCTAACGGTGAAGGAAAACATTGTGAAAAACCCGCACATGGTTGACCTAAGACGTATTGAGCAGTCATTCCTCTAGACTAGGCTGACTATGTTGTGAGAATGCCGTATGTGCTTGGGCAACCATACGACATTTAAAAACCAACTGTCCCAGGCACTACAGTATTTCAAGAGTGGTTACTTCGCTCGGAGAATACTGTATAAATCATCCAATAATGGATGAAAAGGACTAAGTTAAGTTATATGAATTATCGTTAAGATTAATGTTAGCCAATCCAGTGTCATTGTAATCTTATACTTTAAACGAGACAATTTTGCATATATATATATATAATCTGTTTCTTGAACGGCTGCAAGTATTGAAATGCAATACATGAAATTTAGTACGCAGTCGATTTAGCTATGTCTTATCCCTAGGAATATGCGCATTTTTAAGCTATATACATTTTTTTTTCTTCGTGTAACAATATATTATCAAAAATTTTGACACTATTAAGTCGGTCCGATTGACAATTTGGTATGCGTATGTGTCATTTTTACAATGTTCGAAAAAAATGTGTTGGGTTCAAATTACGGTCCAATAAATATTTTTGTGATTCTTTTTATATTTTAAACTTATCAGAACTCTGAGTAAACCTCGGTTACCCAGGTACTCATTATTTACATCAACAATATTTTCAATTATAAATATTGTTTTTACCGGTGTACCCCGCACCTTACATGTACGACATACATGTATAACGCTTCATTTTTGTCCCCGCCTCATCCGACGCTCTCCCGCGTGCCGTCGCGTCGGGACTTTCAGGAATTGCAGGTTAATTTTGTCAAAGTTGCTTATGAAGGCTTTATGACAACTTTAATTTCAGATTCTTTTATATTTTTGGCAGACAATAAGGGGTACAGACGACGAAGATACTACAATATTATATTTTTAGAGAATATATCGCTTGCTATACTTGCAAGTTGTTTGAACTATCACAGACGACTATGGTACTTGTATATTTTCATATTACCTAATGTAATATGAAATATGTGGTGCCACTGTTTTACTGTCCTGTAATTTCTAATATGTCCCGAATAAAGATTTATTTATTTAAATATCAGGCATCTTAAGATACAATTTTAATTAGAGTATCTCGCCGTCTGTGACGCCTTTAAGTATAAATACCTCGTGTACAAATGAAGTGAGAATTTAAGAGTATTTCGATCAAAGCAGTAGGGCATACCGACTGTTCTTTGAGCTTAATCTAAGTACAGAGTAACTATTGTAAGCAAATTATTTAAGGTTATATAATATTAATAACAATAGCTCCCCACACTGATTTTGGTGATGGTGGCCGGTTTCATTGAAACCAGGCTAGTTACGCAGGAGTTATTTTATAGTACCAAATGTGTGCAAAGTACACAAGAGCATTCTCTTATCCTTTACTCTCGTAACACAGTGGGACGGATAAACGACGATGGCGAGAGATCAGGCGCAGGTCCGACTTTTTACATACCCATCCGACGCATGGATCATCTTTCTTGTCAGACAATCAGGTGATCAGCCAGCACTGTCCTAATCAAACTCGGAAACAACATTGTTTTGTTGTACCAATGCGGGAATCGAACCCACGATCTCGAGAGACAAGGTCTCACTACTAGACCAGGCAGGCTGTTAAGGTCTGCTGTCGGTCGGCTGATGTCTTAAGGTTATATAAAATACTTATGAATAATAATAGGTATAACGTAATCGAAAAATGAATGACTTAAATCTCCAAGGAAACAAAAAGTTTTCAATATTTCTGAGCTATAGATGTGTATTAAATCCTACTAATATTATAAAAGTGAAAATTTGTGATGATGGATGGATGTATGTTTGTTACTTTTTCACGCAAAAACTGCTAAACGGATTTTAATAAAATTTGATATGGTAGTAGTTTAGGCTCTGGATTAAAATATAGGCTACTTTTTATCCCGGAAAAGTAAAGTCTTCCTGCGGGATACTCGATAGATTCCCGTAACACATGTTCTTCGGGAACTTACCACCGGGCCAGATTGACGTGGTGTGAAGCGTCCATATATTATTATTATACTATCAAACTCAAAACACGTGAGTAGATACTGCCGTTTAAGTGTTCTAGGAGTCCTACTGAAAAAATCCCTCTGACCATAAAAAAATATAAAAAGACGTGTGGCACTCGGGGACTGCCGCGGTAAAGCTATTGCATAGCATTTTGTATCAACTTATGCAAACTTTCTCATAAACAGCTGCTTATGTATTCGTCCGATTTCGGAGCAGCTCGTCTCGATTCGTGCGAGTTTCGTAGAGTCGTACAATACGTCTAATCGCACGCTCACTACGCCGTGTCGAAGACTGCCGAACTGAAACGACGTTAGACGATGCACGGAGCGTGAGGTTTTTTCGTTACGGTATTTCTGGATTCGGTCCCCGCGCTCAAGGCATGCGATAGAAGCTATGCAATAGCTTAAAAGTCTTGTCTATTCTTATTAAGTTTGAGGGGAGTCAGCTAAAGCAGCAGTTGAGCTTAAATGTCAAAATTGACCGATGAGGCGTCTTAAGTGTTGCGATTGAATGGCTTTCTTAAATTGGTCAATATAAACATGTCCTAAGCGTCATTGATAAACTTTCGACAACTACAAACTTAACGGACATAAACCATAATTTCTTATTAACTTATTACAGATAATCAATGGGCTGTAATTTAATTTTCCATTTCCATTAATAATTTTATTGGCGATTAAATCGATGTACAGATGTGTCGTTTCTGGAAAAGAAGACGGGAAATTCGCCATATTATACTCACTGCCTTATTCTTAAAATATACATTCACAAAAAGTTTTTATTGTTAATTGCACATTTTAATTTTATAGCAACAAATAAAGCAATAAAACTTGAGAGGTGTCAAGGGACACCCGGATGGAACGAAGTTATAATATATATATTATAATATAAATATATAGTTGATAATGAAGCCTATTTTGGAAGAAATATACATACATACATTAGCCGGAATAAACATATATATTTGAGCCATTTACATATATATATATATATATATATATGTATATATATATATATATATATATATATATATATATATATATATGTTTGTTCCGGCTAATCTCTGTGTATATATATACAGAGATTATCCGGAACAAATACACAGACTGACAGACGGACAGAAAAATGTTAACAATTTATATTTTATTGTAAGTACCGATCCTACTTTTAAATGCATTAAGTGAAAATAAAAGCTGTTAATTTGAAATTACAAACAGACACTTCAATTTCATTTATCTGTATAGATATAATATATTATATTATACAAAACAAATAGTTGAACTAAGTATATATAGTGCGCGCGGAACTAGCGCCTTAGGTAGGGACAGGGCTGAGGTTGGTTGCTGCTCGCAGTGTTGCCGCCGCGAAGTCCGGCTCCGTACTGAGTAATAACATCAAGCGCTCGGCTAGCTAGTCACAATATGTAACAGTCATAACAGTCACAATGTGTAATTGCAAAATTCTACATTATTGTCAAGGTAGATAGATAAGGTCGTTTTTGTATCATTCTTAATAGTTGTTATTACATTGTGATTTCGAGTGGCAAAAAGTATCGTGCCTAGAGAATCCGCCTAGCTTCCATACAATTCGCAACGCGCCATAAGGAACTACGTTCCAATAAAAAAAAAAGTCCGGAAATCAAATATATTCGACTCAGTAAAACCTCGCCTATTGTCCACTTTGTCAACAACCAAATCACTAAACCTCAAAATGTAAATGTAAATGCATTTTTTTATGAAATGAATCAGGTGACGGATGGAACCTGCATGTTACACTTATGTAACTCTGGTGTTTCAACTTGCATTCACAGTCCTTAAAATCCCCTA
Organism: Phengaris arion; assembly: GCA_963565745.1. Classification (NCBI taxonomy): domain Eukaryota; kingdom Metazoa; phylum Arthropoda; class Insecta; order Lepidoptera; family Lycaenidae; genus Phengaris; species Phengaris arion. Next base: position 15,374,200 of record OY751449.1, on the reverse strand, counting down.
GCCCCCTTGAGCCTCTGGTAACCACAGTCACTCGGCAAAACACAACGCAAGCGTTATTTCACGCCGGTTTTCTGTGAGGCCGTGGTATTTACCCGGTTAAACCGGCCCATTCGTGCCGAAGCGTGGCTCTCCCACAGTTAAAAACTGAAAAAAATTTGTCAATTCAATAAGGTCGCAGTAAATCGTTAATACGAGTATAATTATAAAAACATGAATTAATAACTAATCAATCGCATATGTAAAATCAAAAATCAATTTGACATTAATAATAATAATAATAAAACATTTACGACAAAATAAGATATTACATTACATACATAGATTTACGCCATAAAACACAATAACATGAAATAAACTAACATAATACAAGAAAAAAACAAAACGGATATTACATAATAAACAAAAACAGAAATAAGTACCTACTCATTGAACAAAAAACAAAATCAAAATATAACGCATGCCAAGATGCGAACGGATAGGAAGATACCTACCTTGTAACCTTATTGTACCAGTGTAATGTGAAATGTCCTATTGCCGAAATGGAGATCAATCAGGCGTATCACCGCGGTGTGAACACCACAGTGCCTGGTATTATGTGATTCCATTAGCTTTGTCATTTGAAGTACAGATTTACACTCAGCAACATCATTTAGAAAGTTGAAACGAGAAAATTTACTTACATTGAGAGTATGCTGTCAAAAACTTGAACGATCTTACTCAAAAGCAAGGCAAAATTTACCAGAACTCATAATCCACCTCGCGTCTCAAATTAACTTATTTCAGTTCTTGTCAATGATAGTTTAAGGCGTTGTAAAACATTTAAAAATGTATCAGAATTAAGTGTCTTGTAAGCAACTATTCTATAAATGACAACAATGTCATATTTTATATTATAGTTGCCAGTCCCGGTATGTCAAAACTGCAAAATTGTATTCTCATAAACGTCAAACCAACGTCAAACCCGTTTCGGTTTATCTAAGCTTCGAATTTTAGTTTATTGAAGACGATTCATTTATAATTCAATAAAATTAAAATTAATTTGTCAGTTAATTACGAGAATTGAGGTTCTGGTTAAAAACTATGTGTGCATACTCTTTTCTAGATGTATACTTAAAAAAAACACTTTTACATATTAGGTTTACAATTATAATTTTTATAGGGTCTATATAGATGAGGGTTCATTTTAATAATAATATAATAATATCTATGGACTCTTCACACCACGTCAAACTGGTTCCGTGGTAAGTTCTCGAAGGACTTGTGTTGCGGGTTCCATAAAACGGAAATATATTTAATACTTTTTATACTTTACATATATTTAAGATTTTTATTACATTATATATTTAATACACATCCATGACCAATGAACACAGAAAACTTTTTTTCCTTCGGCGGCTTTCGAACCCGCGACCCCAATGACTCAGCCACAGAGGTCGTCAAATCGTTTTAATAGATGCTTTGCTTATCCGAAATAATATTATTGTGTATATTTTATACCGATTTAGAATGTTTAAAGTTTCTGCTCTTTTCAGTTAATCTGTCTGGAATGCGCTTCAAAGCTTTCAATAAAACTTAACGAAGCTGTCGAAACCATCCTTCCCTCGTATATACACTCTTACTTTGTTGTTAATTTATACAGTTTAAATTGAATTATGATTATTTTTCTGTGTAGGATTGAATTAATTTTTTTTACTTAGCAGAAGAAGTATTATTTTGTCCACAATAATGCAAAATAATAAATTTCTGTTGGCCTTTAAAGTTTAAAGATGTTTATCTACGAGTTTTTACGCTTTCAAAAACTGAACAACATCGGCCAACCTAAGAAAGTGATATTATATTATCTATAGGTATTTAAGTATAACCAAGTCAAGCTTAATAGCGATTAATAACTAATAATGTAGCTGAAAATTTCAAATTTAAATGCAATCGGCTTATTATATTCAATGAATTGCAAATGGTGGTGCGTTAAATGGCTCGAAGCGCCATTTCAAACAATACTATATGCTTTATGAGTTTTGTCTTTGGAGTTAAACCAAATTCAATTTTAGACGTGTAACGATTTAAAATTAAATCTTTTGTTCTGATTTTGTGGAATTTCGTTACAAAATGTCACTTCATTTCATTTTTTTGCTAATTAATAGACGCAGTTCGCTTTACGCCTACGAGCGTTTTGTTCGTTATATTAATATTAAATTTATAAACATGGGGCAATCAGACTGCACAGTGCATGCGCCTTTAAAAATGTTATACTTTCAGGTTTCCACCATTATAAGAGTTCCGTATCCATTCAGTAATACCTGACACTTCGTTATTTGTCAGTCTGTCCGTCCATCTGTCCATCACCAGGCTGTATCTCCTTATAGCGCCAACAGATAATTTATTTCTGTTGGCGCTATAACATCAAATACTAAATACAAAAGAAAATAAATATTGAATGGGCTCCCATACAACCAACATGATTTTTGGACGGGGCCGTTTGTGCGTCTGAGTCTGAGTTGCGCCTATTTAGCTTATAGTTTCGGGGTAAATATACAATATAGTACTTGTAAAAAAATGTCAAAGAAAAAAAAACGAAATATACGAAAAAAAAACGATACATTACTTTTATTGTCGTTACATACGAATAGAAATAGATAAAGAAGAATTTCATAAATATACATGAAACATAAAATAACTGAAGTATTTCAATAAAAGTCAATAGACGTGCAATTGATATTACACATACAGCTGACTTGACATAAATCGGTATACGCTGATGCCGGCTTGGAGACTTTCCAAAATGCTCATTTTGCCTTAAGTTCATATTTATTCGACGTAGCATTATGAATTCTTATGAGTGTTAAGTTGTTACTTAAATAATACGACGAAACTTAGGCACGAATGCACTGAATATATCGCATACCATGGCTTCAAAAAACCCACTTGGAATTGCAGTGGAGGTAAGGGTTATTAAAGCCCTTATAGAATGTGTTAATTTTAAAAGCAGACAAAATAAGTAAATTTTATCTGGATTATGATTTCATCTGGTTATGTTGTCAAAGGTGGTCAATAATTGTTTATCATGAATAAATTACATCAATGTATCAACATTTTTAAAAACATCTTAACATGAATCTAGATTGGTTTCTAGATTCAATTGAATTCGAAATCCATAAAAAAACTAAATGCTACATGATGCTAATATACAATAAATATGTTTATTTTACGTAGATACGAAAAAAAATATAGCGCTCCGAAGTACTTGCATGGCAAATTCTGCGATAGCGATACGACGTATGCCATAGTGTAGGGGACTGTATTATTCCACAGGGATTCAACCGCCGGCTCAGATTAGACTCGAAGATAGCAAGGTTACACCGATTTGGGCAGAGCCGGGGCGATAATAAAACACTATATTGAGGAGAACGTTTTTTCACTTTTTGGATTTGCTTACCTGGCTCATGGCAATGCCGTATAGAGAGCCCCACCCGTATGCCTCTTTCAGCCCGATCTTCCATCTCATTCTTACCTCTCTATACGGCTATTTTCCATAATTTTCCCCATTTTTCATGAGCCAGATGAAGCAAAACGCGTTGAGTGAAAATCTTTATTACCATGAACATATACATAAATCCTTATATACTAGAAATCTTATTCCATAAAAAAGTTATATACATCTTAAGTTCAACTTATATTAAATGTTGTACATTTTTTACCACTATTTTCGTAATAATTTATTAACCCTTTATTACACAACCTTAAGCTACACTACACGTTATGTACTATGTTTATTTATGTAAATTAAAAGAAGCTACGTTAAAATTAGCTTTAGTTAAAATTGTATCAGAAAAATAACCCGCACTTGACAAAACACCATTTTTACACGATTTTACACACTGATGCCATATAAATCTTTACATATAGTCACTGAGTATTCACTGTTATAGTTTTATGTACTGTTTTAAACCACTCGTTTATTGTTCAGATTTAAATTCACTCAAGTTTTAAATTACGAAGCCGCTATCCTTAACACATAGTATATAGAGTAGTGCTACGATGTAGAATATAGAGTAGCGCTACAATGTAGTATATAGAGTAGCGCTACAATGTAGTATATAGAGTAGCGCTACAATGTAGTATATAGAGTAGCGCTACAATGCAGTATATAGAGTAGCGCTACAATGTAGTATATAGAGTAGCGCTACAATGTAGCATATAGAGTAGCGCTACAATGTAGCATATAGAATAGCGCTACGATGTAGGGTATAGATGGTAGTGTGGTGCTTCAGCGTAGAATAGCATAGTGTACAAGAGCACTTTCTCTTCCTTTACTCTCGAAACTCAGTGGGACGGATAACCGATACGACTGGCGAGAGATCAGGCGCAAGGCCGAGTTTTATATACCCATTTGATGCATGGATCATCTTCCTTGTCAGACAATCAGGTGATCAGCCTGCATTGTCGTAACCAAAATTGGAAACAACATTTTTTGTTGTTCCATTGTGGGATTTGAACCCACGACCTCCGACCTCCGAGTCGAGAGACAAGCTCGAACCACTAGACCAGACGGAGGCTGTTATAGCGTAGTATATTATAGTATAAAGTGTAGCAATACGACGTAGCATAATGTGTGGTGCTACAGCGTAGCATACTATAGTGCGGGTGTAGCGATACGACGTAGCATAATGTGTGGTGCTACAGCGTAGCATAGTATAGTGCGTGTGTAGCGATACGACGTAGCATAATGTGTGGTGCTACAGCGTAGCATTGTATAGTGCGTGTGTAGCGATACGACGTAGCATAATGTGTGGTGCTATAGCGCAGCATACTAAAGTGCGGGTGTAGCGATGCGACGTAGCATAATGTGTGGTGCTACAGCGTAGCATACTATAGTGCGGGTGTAGCGATACGACGTAGCATAATGTGTGGTGCTACAGCGTAGCATACTAAAGTGCGGGTGTAGCGATACGACGTAGCATAATGTGTGGTGCTACAGCGCAGCATACTAAAGTGCGGGTGTAGCGATGCGACGTAGCATAATGTGTGGTGCTACAGCGTAGCATACTATAGTGCGGGTGTAGCGATACGACGTAGCATAATGTATGGTGCTACAGCGTAGCATACTATAGTGCGGGTGTAGCGATATGACGTAGCATAATGTGTGGTGCTACAGCGTAGCATACTATAGTGCGGGTGTAGCGATACGACGTAGCATAATGTGTGGTGCTACAGCGTAGCATACTATAGTGCGTGTGTAGCGATACGTCGTAGCTTATACTGTGCAGCTACGACGAGGTGGCTACGTATTTTTTCCCAAGCACAGAGTTATTTTATACAAATTAGTTTCAACTTTAATATGTATCGGAAAACCATTCTTATTCTCATACAAAACTAATCCATTTATCTGTCAAAAGTTTAGATTATAAAATAGTTTTATCATACCTGTGGCCTGTGGTAAGTTGGACGTGTCGAAACCTTTGCGGCAAGTTTTAAACGAATCCCACATTTTCAGAACAAATCCCTCACCAGATAATTTAACGGATCAACATGACAATCTTATTTCGAAACGAGATTAAACTATTCGTGTTATCATCTGCAAGAGTTATGTTGAAATAAATTTAAAAATATCATTCTAATTTGCCAAAAAGTTTTACTAATACTGTTGGTAATAAATCATTCGGTAGACTTATATATCTATACACCCAAAATTGTAAACGGATGGAGCTAAAATAGAGTACAGATAGTTAGATAGTTATTATGACCGACTATAGAATATATTTTATTTGTGGCCCTAGATTTAACCCAATTTCTTATTATATACACAGTTAAATTAATGTAATCGAAATATTAAGATACTCTTAGTAATATTAGTAATATTAGATACTCTACTCTTAGAAATATTAAGAGACACTTATCAATATAAAGAGACACTTATAAATGTTAAGAAACACTTAGAAATAAAATTGATTTTTATTTTTTGTAATAAAATAAAATATCTAAAAGCAATTATTTAATATACACTAGCGGACCCGACACAACTTGTACTTTTCTTATAACTATCTAATAACTAGTTAGTTGAAATGGTCCATCCGTTCTCGAGTTTTAGCGACTGGAATTAATTTTAACCGACTTCAAAAAAGGAGAAAGTAAGATATACGAACCATGTTTTTGGAAAGAAGTTCCTTATGGCGCGTTGCGAATTGTATTGGGGCTAGACAGATTAATATAGGCACGACACTTTTTGCCACTCGAGATCACAATGTAATAACGACTATAAAGAATGATACAAAAAACGACCTTATCACCTTGACAATAATGTAGAATTTTGCAATTACACATTGTGACTGTTATGACTGTTACATATTGTGACTAAGCGGAAGAGCGCTTGATGTTATTACTCAGTACGGAGCCGGACTTCACGGCAGCAACACTGCGAGCAGCAAGCAACCCGCCCCTTCACCACAGGGTTGAGGGGGCGGGCGGCTTACCTAAGGCGCGGCCAACTAGTTCCGCGCGCACTATATATACTTAGTTCAACTATTTGTTTCGTATAATATAATATATTATATCTATACAGATAAACAAAATTGAAGTGTCTGTTTGTAATTTCAAATTAACAGCTTTTATTTTCACTTAATGCATTTAAAAGTATGATCGGTACTTACAATGAAATATAGATCGTTAACATTTTTCTGTCCATCTGTCAGTCTGTGTGTTTGTTCCGGCTAATCTCTGTGTGTATGTATATATATATATATATATATATATATATATATATATATATATATATATATATATATATATATATATATATATATATATATATATATATATATATATATATATATATATATATATATATATCTTCCGAAATAGGCTTCAATTCTTCATTATCAACTATATATTTATATTATAATATTTATATTATAATATTTATATTATATTATAACTTCATTTCATCCGGGTGTCCCTTGAAACCACTCAAGTTTTTTTTATATGTTATATACGATAACACCATCGTCTGTGAACCGATTTTCACATACTTTTTTTATTTGTATGGCTAACTTTAAATTTGGTATTAATGACATTTTTTTGCAGATCCCATCAGGGTCGTGTGTCAGTGCAGCTAGTATATTTTAAATATTGAGCTGTGAGCTCGCCATCTTGGTTCTTGCGTGTCCTTCTTATGTTAGGGTATACCAACGATACAGCAACACATGTATTGAATCTTCTTTATTTACGTGTTATACTACAGATATCAGAGAGATGCTTATGACAGACACGTATACACTCAACATAGCTTTTTGGCTTATATATAACTTAGGCTTCAAAGTGACATCTGTCATTCAGACATTGACATTGTACAGTTTTTATAAGTACTTTGATATGTGTGTTATATAGATTACTGAGATTGTTTGGGCTCCGAAGTATGGGAAGTCGGTACACTTCAATAATAAGAGGTGTGAGTAGAGAAATAGTAGGTAATTTATAAGTTTTGGATCAGTAGAAAAGGAGAACTTTTTAAAGATAAGAATTATTTTTTAACTTTTTTATGACAATTTTTGTTATTGGGAGTCAGTTTTTATTTTTGGTTAAAAATTAATTTCAATAAAAAGATAACGTACAATAACTACACAAACTCCTTTCAACTCACACAACAAATAGCTATAATTGTTTGCTCGCGCCACAGTTGACAAGACTGTGCTTGTTTTCAATTTCTAACTTTCATACGTACAATTATTGGCTGTGTAAATATCTCCAACTTTTGCAACTTCGAACATTGTTTGCGGTATTGTTTACACGATTTAAATTTGTCGTGTTTAACTTCATTTTTGTGTTAAAGATAAATTATTACACAAAAGAAGAATAATAACCTAACCAAGAGCATGTCACTGCATGTCTCATGATGGTTCCGTGACTTGTACCGCGCAATAGGTATTTTCAATAATAACTTTAAAAGTCATTATCCGATTTCACCTACAATAATTTTCCTAGAGAGTATTTAGCATGACATAATTGCGTGGAAATTTACAAGTTTCTACCTCTTATAATTTGAAAATACCAGGGCCTTTCATCAAGGTTGCATTCGATAATTTCGACAGCGAAGTTCGCAATCAAAAACGTATGGGATTTGATATAAGTCATCACTAAGTTACATGTCGCTTGCGATGCCTTATGTCAAATTCCATCATAATATCCCATAGCAGTTATACACGTCTTATTTACATTATTTTTACTTTTACTATAAATTAATTTTATTTTTACTATAAATTTTGTAAAATGGCAATAGATAAGAGGGTTGGGGTTATAATTTTCGCGGCCCTATAGCAATAGCTTTTAGTCCAATTTACCTCTATTTTAAAAGAATATCTATGGACGTTTCACACCACCTCAATCTGGTGCCGCGCTAAGTACTCAAAAAACTTGTGTTACGGAGGATCAGACAAAGATAAGTATATTTAATACTTTTAAATTATACATATATTTAGGATTTTTATTTTATTACACACGTCATATTTAATACACATCTATGAAGAAACACAGAAAAATTTTGTTTCTTCAGCGGTATTCGAATCCGTGTCTCCCGGCTGGAGCACCAACACGCTAAACCACTGAGCCATAGAGGTCGTCTATTCTCTTGGATAGATATATTGCTAGGATATCGACAGAAGAACGTTGATTTGCAGTCCTAAACGAGCTGTTGACTTGACAGCGCAAACGGAATAGTCGACAAAACAACCGCACAAAGCTTTGTCAGTTTAATCACGTTCATTCACGTTTTACAATTGATAAATGTTTGTTGTCTAAATACATCATTCCTACTAATCCTACTAATATAATAAATGTGAAAGTTTGTGAGGATGGATGGATGGATGTATGTTACTCTTTCACGCAAATCTACGGAACTGATTTCGATGAAATTTGGTATGGTTGTAGTTAAGGCTCTGGATTAAAACATATGCTACTTTTCATCCCAAAAAAGTACAGTGTTCCTATGGAATATTGTATTTACATGGGCGGAGCAGAAGGAATGGATGGGAACAACTAGCTGAGAGATAAACAGAGTAATTTTTGAAAGGTACATGATAATGGAATGTGAAGAACAATTTAATATAACTAATTTTGAAACAACCAATTTGACAAGAGGATTATCATGGCCTCACATAACACTGTCGTGAAACAACACTTGGCACTACGTTTTTTCTAGGACATGAGTCCTTATTAACTGGATGAAATACGACGGTGGAATCCCAAGAGTGATTGGAGGTGTAGATTGTAGTCGTTTTAACCTGGGAGCATACGCGCCCTTGAATGTTACATGAGCACACGCGCATACTGCATTTTGCATGTTTTCTAAGCGGGCAAATAGTACACAGGACAGAATTAAATATATATTTTATGACTTTATTGTAATAAAACAATCATATTTAATCAAATAAAATGCTTATTTAAAATTTGCAACGTCTTTTACACTTTGAATTTTTATAATCAAACGTAAGAACTAAATTTCTAAACATTACATGTACTTTTGGAAAAAACGAAAAATAGTTAACTGCAATATTGCAAATAAAATGGGTATTTAAATATTAAAAAAAAAAAAAAAAAAAAAAAAAACATTATATATCTTATCACTCTTCACCATATGCTTCAGCTTAGCATATATTATACAAAGTAAAAGCATGTTCCATAAATAAACATTTTTTGGAGGTAATGCATATCTTTCTTTTTTTTTGCGATTTTGGACAAATCGCGCGAATCCCATAAGGTTTTTGAGACCCTGAAACCCCAGGTTTATTTGTAAGTCTATTTTGAGTATTACCTTTTATGGTCGTTTTCTACAATAATTATAAAAAATAATAAATTTTCTACAATAGCTTTTAGGGAAAAGCTCGCTTCGACTTACCACGCCAAAATTTATTGCTGAAGTCTATCCATATGGAAAAATGTTAAATTATATAAATTAACAGCTTACTATAATAGTAAGTAAAAATTATTTACTTGAAAATAACAATAAAACCGTTACATAATTTTATTTTTTCAATTCAAGTAAAGGCACAACAGAAAAACATACTTACATTCAACTCTCGCGATGAGCAAAATGCCGCGTAACACGACTTCGCCGAACAAACTCCCCTACAAATTTCTGCTTCTGATCAACCTCCCCTGATAGACTAGGATGCCACTGCACCGATGTAACTACTATGCGAGGGAGTACAAAATTCAGCTATAGCGTGGACGATACGCGTACGCCCATTTTTGACGAAATGCCGCAAGTTTTAAATGCGCCGTGAGGGAAATGCTCATAGCGCGAGTGCTCGTAGGTTAAAGGACAGCTACGCGCTCAATTCTACCATAATAATAGCTCCCCACACCATTTTTGGTAGCGGTGGCCGGTTTCATATTCCATGGCGGGCGGCGGTAGTTTTTAATCGATCCTTACATATACCAAGGATGGATGGATGGAGGGATGTATGGATTAATGTGTGGAGGGATGTATGGATGAATGTATGACAGATTGTATGTATGGATGTGTAGATGTGGAAGAATGTACGGTTCCTGTGAATTTCATTATGTGCGTACGTAGTCGCGGGCAACATCTAGTATGAAAAAAAACTTTGAAACATAAAAAAAAAACTTTAAAATAAAGAAAACCTTTTTTTGTTTAAATTGTTTCTTCCTTAGTTGCTACAAACAACTAGCACCTGCCAGTGCTAACAATTTCCCTAATGAAATAATGATCAAACGCCATCAATACGAGTCAATAATTATAAAGCTGTAGTACTAATAACATACCTTATCCTCTGATTATAAATGTGGAACGGTTAAGAATCATTTACACTTACACTTTCTGCAGACACTAAGACATACAATTTTAATAGACGAGATCAAACCACTACCACTCTGACAGTCTTATCAAAACGAAGCACAGAATAACAACTAGGCTGCTGCCTTCTATAAATATAACGAATAAATAATTTGTATTGTTTTTTTACCTTTTTTCAAATAAACCTAACCAAACTACATACGAAAGGTCGGGGACGGTTACCGCTCACTGCTTGTCACCTGCCACTCCGCCGCCGCCGCACCGCTGTATTCAAGAATAGGTCCATTTGAATATATGCAAACAATCTCGTCGCTAGCCCCGCTCTCGCCGCCGCGCCACTCCCGCGCCGCTCTCCCCGGGGTTTGAGCTACAGCTAAATTATGAATTACAGCTACATCTATCCTAATAAAGGGCATAATCAAAAATTCATACTGATAAAACCCAGCGTCGACAGCAATAAAATGTTTGCCAATAGGTTCACTTTAAAACATAATATTTGATAACACTAAAGAGGCAACCCTTAAATACGCCGGGTATAGAAGTTATTAGGAAGAATAAAATCCAAGATATATCCAATAGTAGGTGGATATGTAGGTGTAGATTTATTTGTAGGAGTGGAGGAGTATTGTAGGGGACTGTATTATTCCACAGGGTTTTAACCGCCGGCTCAGATTAGACTCGAAGATAGCAAGGTTACACTGATTTGGGCAGAGCCGGGGCGATAATAAAAACACTTATTTTTGATGAGAACGATTTTCCACTTTTTTCGTTTTACTTAACTGGCTCATGGCAATGCCGTATAGAGAGCCCTGCCCGTACGCCTCTTTCGGGTCGATTTGCTATCTCACTTTTACCTCTCTATACGGCTATTTTCCATAATTTTCCCTATTTTTCATGAGCCAGGTGAAGCAAAACGCGTTGTGTGAAATTCTTTATTGTCATAACCATGTACATAAACCCTTATATATTAGGGATCTTATTCTATAAAAAAGATATTTGCAACTTAAAGTTTACCATACAAGAAATGTTCTACATTTTTACCATTATTTTCTTAATAACTACTTAACCCTTTATTATATAATCTTAATCGTTACGCTACACGTAAGGTATTATGTTTATATATATAAATCAAAAGAAGCTACGTTAAAATTCACTTTAGTTTAAAATATATAAGCAAAATAACCTGCACTTGATAAAACACCATTTACCACGATTTTTGCACACTGATGCCATATAAATCTATATATATAGTCACTGAGTATTCACTATTATAGTTTTATGTACTGTTTTAAATCACTCGTTTATCGTTCAAATTTAGATTCACTTATGTATTACGTTACGAGGCCGCTGTCCTTAACAAGTATGTTAATGTTGTAGGTGGGTAGGTGTAGGCATAGATTATAGTTGTAACGGAGCTTTATTTCCGCCTTCACAATTACGGAACTTCCGCCACAAATCGTACCTCCGTACATTGAAACTGTAGGCGTAATATTTACGAGTATACTTACAATTTCAACACCAAAAACTACACCTACACCTACTTCCTACACCGACCAACATATGCTATTACATGGTTGTAACGTGGCTGTAATGTATTCATTACAACCACGATTTATTTCGGGATAATTTATTTCGGGAATCGTCATTTTTCATACATCGTATCACTTCTGTCGTTTCTATAGAAAAATTGTTACTATTTTAGCTCATATAGCCCTTTCGGTGACAGTAAATATGATTTAAAGTGAACAGATTGGCATTCATCGCTGTCGACTCGATTTCGGGACAGTTTCGGACCTTTACCTAAAGCCGAACGAACGAAAAAAGCTAACGAAAGCCGACATAATATTACTATCTCTAGTTTTATATCTAGCATATTCTGCTAGAGAACAGAAAGACAAAAAATATATGCAGCATAAGTAACCGCATTGTCTCTGTTCGTTAAGAGTGTATATTATTATGATAATATTATGTTTATGGTAGTCAAATCCTGCGAATCGTGTGCGTGTAACTGAGGTATAAGCTAAGATTCTTCTATTCATTATTCAGTCTGGCGCCACTAATAATATGTCGATACTAATGAATACGCAAGAGACGGTATGAGACATTGAGCCTTATTTTTTTTTTATTATTACAGCGAATAATTATTGTATTAAAATATTTACTGAATGAAAACCATTGACCATGCTTATACAATCAGCTGATTCTACCAGTGAAATAACAAGGCCTCACATAAATCCAGCGTAAAGTATGTATCGTGTGTCGTTGATACGGTTGTATCATGTTTTCCCTAGGTTATACACGTCTGAGTTCAGTTTTGTTGTATTGTTCCATTTTGTTGGTGGTTACCGCTTTTAATCCTATTTCACAAGAGTGGAAGTGGTGATGACTTAATATCATAAATAGGTACACATAGGTTTTCGTTAACTCAAAAAGGTATTAAGTCAGAGCCAGTATATTATTCACAGTATTTCCTGTTTCAATGGTATAAAATATTCGCTCGCAAACACATCTAAGTTTGCATGGAATACATTATTTAAGTTCCAATTGTAAAGAACTGCTACAATAGTCTTTTAACTTCTAAGAGAATATAAAATGTGGCCTTTCCTTATCTGTAATTCTCCTCTTCAAAAACTATTTTAATTCTGTCGTATTCCTGTTTGAATTACATGTTTGTAGTTTTGTTTGACTCGTGAATTTATTGTTATTTGAGTTACAATTTTAGTTGTATTTTTAAGCAGATACCACATAGACAAATAATATGAAATTCATAAACCAATTGAAATTTGAAGAATCTAAGCATAGCATGAGCTAAGTTACTAATTAAGACCATTATTTAGATTTCATTGGTATCTTGTCTTAAGAGTCTTTGATTTTCAACCCCGACACAAACAGAGGGGTATTATAAGAGGGGTATATGTCTGTCTGTCTGTAGCTCCTATACGGAAGGTCTGATTAAGATGCGGTTTTCTTTTTTGGTTAAACGCTGATGATCGAGATGGGTTTTACTCCCCATCCCGTTCCACGAAAATATGCCCAGCCATTTGAAGATAATCAGCTCTTATCTTGTTGATGAAAGGTTATTTCATATAAATTAAGGTAATTAATTTACAAAGATTTATATCATAAGGTTACAATATATATTTCCTCATAGATGCATCAAGTACATTAGGATTTACCTATTCACTTATTTGTTATACGTAGATTGTGTATCCACGCTCGCAGGTGAATGTCAGTGACAGACTTCTATTTATTCAGATCTCATTCCCAACTCTCACCGTTTGGAGAGCGTGTTTATTGTATGAACCATGGTAATAAAATGCACGAAAAATTCTACTGCATTCTAGAATAACTGTGTCGAATATTGTGGTGTCGTCATAGACATATTTTACAGAAGGGACATGGAAGAAGGGCATGTCGAGGCTAAAAACGTCCTTACTTTTACATGGGACAAAATATATATTAGTGTTGCGCTGTAAAAGGCTGGAAAATTACGACAAACGAGTAAAAATATGGTCGATGTAATATATTAATAACGGTAAAAGAATTCAGCTTATTTTTGTTTTATTTCGTTGCATTAAAGTATGTACTTAGGGAGTTTTAAAATAATTATAAAATTAAATACTGTTACGCAGGCCATCGCGGCCTGCGATAATACGCGTACGACGCATAGTTCGATTGTAGACACGATGTCTACAATCGAACTACGCGTCGTTCGATCGGTTTCAACAGATGGCAGGAGTTTTTTCTTATATGAAGATGTTTTTGATAATGTTTGACATGCTTTTTCCTTAGTATAACACACCTATGGGTGTAGTAGGTATACAAAATGCCTGCGGCCGTGACTGGCAGGAAGAAAAAATTATCCAACTATACAGTGTACTTTTTCAGTCTGTGTCCATGCTTTCAGGAGTGGCTGGAAAGGGCTAGGGCATATATAGCATTTTGTAGGAAACAGCTGATTTTTTTCAAGTAGAAAAGTTGACCCTATAGTAAAAGTTGCTTATATTCAAGAATATATTATTTACTCCTGAAAGTTTGGACACTGACTGAAAAAACACCCAGTATTGTAGGAACGATCGCTGACTTTATTTATATGGCAATACGATTAAAATTTGGTACGCCTAATTTGTCGACAAGCATACATACAAGATTCTAGTAGACTACGAAATAACTAGGAAATAATACGAGCAATTGAGGTGACACGTTTCTAGACACTACGCTTCCCCGCGCCTGCAATGGGAAACATGCTTACTGCATAGTTTAATTTATTTGCTTTTCAAAAAGTGTATAATAAGCTAGGAAAGAATGTAGTATTTGCAATGGAATATCTATGATCAACCGTTGACGACATACAGTCATCACAAAAGCATGATCGTTTAAGAGAATTAAAACGCTAAATACAAAGAATGCACGAGTGACGTTACAGCAGTTGAAAATGTATGTAGATAAAATATATAATACAATATTGATTTTAGTAACTTAAATAGTGCGTTTAAATGTATCGTTCTCATAACAAAAAAGTTACTGTGGGATTAGTAGGCATGCCCCAAAAATATCCGACCGATCGAGGTTACCACCTCAAGTCTTGTGCTCAGTGCTCTGTCAGGCCCACTTGTAAGCATTTCAGATGTTGTATATAGAGCGCCGAGCTGTGAAAACTTTGATAGCGCGATTTAGGGCGCTAATTGGCCCGCCACATCACTGTCCCTGAAGACAGGAGGTCGAATCTTGAGTCGCCAGTGCCAGAGAGTTCCAGTGAGTCGCAACTGTGCTGCTGCTGCACGGGCTCCAGGGAGTCGGAGTGCTGCTATGCAGGGCCCATGCTACGTGCTGACCAGGAAAGATGTGCTCTACTTGCTGACCGGTCGTTGTAGTGAGAGTGCCCGTTGAAGCCGATGAGGGTTTGACCGGGCCGCGGTGCGTTGCGGGCTGGTGGTCGAGGTGCCCAATGAGGGTGAAGCTGGCTGGCGTGGTGCGGACGGTTGGGGAGTGATGATAATGATGTTCAGAAGAAAGCGTGTTCTGTCGAGGGTCACCAATGATATATGTTAAGTTGGAGAGGTAAATGAAAAGTAGAGTCCTGATAACATATCATATTGTTCTTTCACTTATATTAAGTACATGCAACGTTTTGCTTAATATACCATTTAGATCGGAGGTTAGGACTAGACTGTCTAACTAGCATTATAAATATAACAATGAAATGACTTGGAACCAAGAGTGCAAGTATGCACTTTTGTATGATTCCTACAGTCACAAATAACATTAGGATTTGACGGTAATTTTCGTTTTTCTATAGAGCGATTGACGAGAGACTAGTAATTATTGATGTCACATTAAGGGCGGATTCGACCAAACTGGAGTAAGATTTTACTCGAGTGTAAATGTTTCCTAATCTAAGAGTAGGCTGGTTTTGCGTTTTTAACTTCTAATCCAAGAATAAGGTTTACACGGGAGTAAATATTTACACGGGCGATTTTGACGGAGTAAAGTATTAAACTGAGAATAGTGAATAGTCGCACAGCTGGCTGTCAATTGTCACGATCAATGTCATTGTGAAGTGTTATAATTTGACATTGACATTTTACTATATTACTCTACGAAATTAAATTGTTATGGCGTACAAGTCATTCTAATACAAACAGTAGTACATGAATTTTTGTCGGTTTATACATTCGTTCATTATTCATTGAATAATAATACCGAGCATAGTATACTCTTCGAGTAACTTGGTAAAACGCAAACGAAGATATCCTAGAGTAAATTGAAGGAGTAAAATTATTCTAATTATAGTTACACAGTTCAAGTTTGGTCGGTCGGTCGAATCGGGCCTGAGTAAACAATAGAAAAACTTAGAAATCTGTGTAACTTATGAAGCGTATGATCACTTTAGAATACAAAACAAGAGCTACAGTTCGACACACACTGAAAACACCTTTCATATTTTTAGGGTTCTGTTATAGTTTCGCTCTGTCCATCCGCCTGTCTGTCTGTCTGTTTGCGCTTCTAGCTTCTGTAATTATGAATATAAATGGACGAAATTTGGTATAGTTATAGACTGTGTATAGGTCTCGGTTCTGGCATCATAAAATAATAATAGCTTTTTTTCCTTCTACCCCATTTTGTGGGATATCGTTAAATAGGTCTATTAAAATAAAGGCAAGATCTAATACATGACTTTTTTACAAATTCGACCTTTTTCGAGTAATCCGCCTCCAAAATGGTTTGTAAGTTGCCACCCCTGTTGCCCCTTAACATTTCTAAACTATATGAGATAGAAACTTGTAAGTTTCCATGCTGATAGATCATACTAAAAACTCTTTAAGAAAATTATTTTGAATGAAATCGGACAGTAACTTTTAAAGTACATTAAAAAAACCTATTACGCGGTGATAGTTACGAAACCCTCCTTAGACATGTCGTGACATGCTCTTGGTTAGGTTTTTTATAATTTAAAAGCGCTTTCAAATATGAAAAAAGTTTCAACTTAACAACACTTCGCAGAGTCCATTAAAAGTTAGCTTTAAATGTTTCACGGTAGTTATAGCGGAAAATAAGTGCAACCATCTGAACACTTAAAACTATAAAAATGATTTATAGTATATATTACTTTAGAGTAATAAATTTCATAGTAAAATACAATAAGACAGACTCATGGCGAAAAATATCGCGCGAACTCACACAAACAAGGGCTCGCACTCGCCGAGAATTCCCGAGAAACATTCACGTATCACAAGGCTTCTCCGCGTTTAATTATTAAATCATTTATTAATCATAAAATATAATCTTAAATAATATTTAAATATTAATATTTAATACATATTAACTATTTATAAACATTTAACTGTTAATATGCATAAAATGTATAAAAAGATTTTTTTAAATGTCGTATGGTTGCCCAAGCACATACGGCATTCTCAAAACATAGTCAGCCTAGTCCAGAGGAATGTCTGGTCGATACGTCTAGGGCCAACCATTTGCGGGTTTCCTCACGATGTTATCCTTCACCGTTGGAGCGTCCGTATAATGTACTTGAGATCTGAAAAAGTCTCATTGGTACACTACACAACCTGGGAATCGAACCTGCACTTTCTCGAATGCGAATCAAACGGTCTACCCACTAGGCCACGGAGCTCTTTTAAAAGCACAAAGCGTTGGATAAAATATAGCTTTGTACGATTATCGCCTCGCGTGACACTTAAAAAAATTACTTAACAAATACAACTATCGACTGAGAGAGTACGCCAAACTACCCTTTATATTCTTACTGATAAAATGTATTTCTTATTGTAGTACCTATGTGTGTGTACAATGAACGTATACATACCCGCTGTTTTGCGCAATAATATTGCCTATGCTAATATAAAAGCCTGTGTTAATCCACAGCTTAAATTACTACCATACAAAATTTTATCAAAATACGTTTAATAGTTTTTGCGTGAAAGAGAATCAAACATCTATCCATCCATCTATCCCCACAAACATTCACTTTTATAATAGTAGAGGATAGGTATAATTATTAGTGATAGGTATTAATTAATCGATCCCCAGAAATGAATGTCGGTTAAGACGATGAATATCCTATTGATACTACACTGATACCCAAGTTTTCAGCACGTTTGGTTTACTAACTCCATTATTTTGGATCATATAAGTTTCTGAACTTTATTCGTATCTGAATTGAATGGGTAGGGCGATTGCAAACTACCAGTGGTAATAAAATTTGTCACTTGGATATTTCATTATCTATGGGCCTGTTACAGAATAGCTCTTAATAATTTGAACGACGAAGATCATCTTACAATATATAATGGTATACATAAACTGATCGCCTAATGGGAAGAGGTTACAGCTGTATATAGATATCCGAAACACCAGAATTATATTATGTTACTGATGCATTGCCGGCCTTTGAGCCCCCGGTTTCGACCTCTGGTACACTCAACTCACATGGCGAAATATAATAAAAGAATTATATCAAGAGGTTTCTTCTTATATATAAAACGGACTGCTATTCCAATGTCTCGTTAAAACTCGAGAACGGCTGGATCGATTTGTCTAATTTAGTCTTAAATAATTGTGGAAGTTTAAGGAAGGTTCAGAAGGTGAGAAATATAGGAAAAACTACGGGGAAAATACTAATAAGGGTTCTTTGTAGTAAGTACTACGGAACCCTACAAACGCCAATAATTTTTCCCGTACTAACTGTTTACTGTGTTCGATTTGTCTCTTGACTGTCAAATATTTATAGGTGCGATTAGTTTACCCCAGACCTAAGCCCCAGACGCCCGTAGGTTGGTAGGTGTAGATGCAGGTTATTGTAGTAGGTGTAGGTGTAGGTGTAGATGCAGGTTGTTGTAGTAGGTGTAGGTGTAGGTGTAGATGCAGGTTGTTGTAGTAGGTGTAGATGTAGGTGTAGATGCAGGTTGTTGTAGTAGGTGTAGGAGTAGGTGTAGGTGTAGGTGTAGATGCAGGTTGTTGTAGTAGGTGTAGGTGTGGATGCAGGTTGTTGTAGTAGGTGTAGGTGTAGGTGTAGGTGTAGATGCAGGTTGTTGTAGTAGGTGTAGGTGTAGGTGTAGGTGTAGATGCAGGTGTCGGTGTAGGTGTAGCTGTGTTGTTATTTATTTATTTCAGTTCATAGTTAAGATGAATAGAACAACGTGTGTCGGGACAGCTAGTAAAATATAATATGCTTACTCTTTATTATAATTTTAGATCATTATGTTGTTCCCAGGTGTGTGCGCAGTACACAAGAGTACTCTCTCTTCCTTTACTCTCATAACCCAGTGGGACGGATAACCGACACGACTGGTGAGAGATCAGGTGCAGGTCCGACTTTTTACATGCCCATCCGACGCATGGATCAACTTTCTTGTCAGACAATCAGGTGATCAGCCTGCGTTCTCCTTACCAAACTTGGAAACAACATTTTTGTTGTTCCAATGCGGGAATCGAACCCACAACCTCCGAGTCGAGAGCCAAGCTCGAACCACTAGACCACGGAGGCTGTTACATAATAAATGTGTACATTATAAGTATCGAATCATAGTTCCAAAGGCATAATTGGATTAGTTTCAAAGAAATATATCTGTATAAGAGTTTTTTCATTCCAATGCCAATTTGTAAGCTAACACAGGATTGCAATCGACTGCACACTTAGCAATATTAGACACTATACACGACCTTTGAATATTAGATATGGGATCTAATATTCAAAGGTCGTGTATAGTGTCTAATATTCAAATATAGTGGTATAGAGTACTGGCCATTAATTTCCCAGGTTATCTCTAAGGTATTCTAAGGGCTCCTGCTCAAAGAGTTTCAAAACTTCACCTCAGTGATATCTCACGGTACAGGACGGACAGGTTTTAGATATAAAATTCTCGAATCATATTTACGATACGTGAATTATACTTTGTATATGTTTAGAAGAAAGATATCCCTCGTCGAATCGACAAAAAATTGCTAAGCGTAAATATTTTAATGCGTTGGGTTCCGTGATATATTTTTTTGTCACACGTGGTACAAATAGAGGTTGCTTCAGCAACGGTAATCACTTACCACTCGTAATTAATTGTAATAATTGTCATAACATAAATCAAAACATGAAGAAAAAAAATCAACATTTAGTCTTTTAGTCAGAATATATATATATATATATATATATATATATATATATATATATATATATATTTTGTCATTTGGCGGTCTCCGGCTTTGCTTGGGGAGGGAAACTGGAACACTTCCTTCTCCTCCTACAATCATCTGATTAATTTCGTTGCGGGTCCCAAGACAGATTTAGCATGTCCCTCGGGTACCCTGAAATCATATCTAAGGGTTTTTGGGGTTGGTTACCACTGTCAATTCTCGCGACACAGGAGTTACAGTGGTGGGTAAGTGCGGTGGGTCAATTACCTCTCAGCGATCGATCTATCCGTTCCAAAGATTATTTTTAAAATATAATTTTTATATTGTGCTTGTTTTAACTGACTGACCTAAAGCTTGAATTCTAGGAAACATATTATTATAATACGAAGGCTATTTCCAAGTAAAAGTTAATTATTTAAAATATTACAAGTCAGATACACTACATTGAAATTCTTCGAACAATTTAAGCTGGAGATATGGCTTTTTGTAGCTTATAGAAAAATACATGTATCATGCTCTAGTGTGTTATACATCCATTTTATGCTCGAAAATGAACCTTAATGAAAATTTGGTGCAATTTTTCCTTTTTAAAAATTCGGATCATTAAGTTACCTACGATATTATGTACGAACGACAGCTGTTATGATATATAGATTTTAGGACTTATAATTATTATTAATTATCTAAATTAGTGAATTTCTTCTAATTTCTATAAGGCTATAGATAAATATGTAACGAATAAAAAAAAGTAATTATTTATTCTAATTACTTGCTTTTGCCTGCGGCTAGCCTGCGTAAATACATTATCCCGCGGGAATACTGTACTTTTACGGATAGCCTATGTGTTAATTCAGAGCTCAAACTACTACCGTTCAGAAATTTTTGCATGGAAGAGTAACAAACATCTATCCTTCAATCCATCCATCCTCACAAAGTTTCACATTTATAAAAGTAGTAGGATTTCTTGCCACATACGCAACCCTGAAAACTTAGAGACCTCCAAAAAGGTAAGATGCTAAACATTACGGACGTGTTACGATGAAAATGAAATAGATTTACAGGAATACCGTTTTCCTTATTCCTAGCTCCCGGTACAAGTTGCGGAAAAAATAAGGATATAACACAACAAAATGGTGGCCATTAATTACAATGATTGGTGGATTTTGAGAATAGATACCGACGTTAGCATGAAACTTTCAGCGTTACATTTTGCCGGTAAAAATTACAACATTTTTATTCGGGCAATTTAATTATTTTTTTTTCAAAATATATCTGGCCTTTTGTCAGGAAGCGATTCACGAAATTATTTCTATTCAATTCGCCGTTGGGTTCAAGTCTTGGACTATGCTATCGCTCTCGCGCACACTCGATTTGATGCGTGTGTAAATGCGACAGCATGCGCTGACACACTGGAACCATACTGCGAATTAGACAGAACTAATTACGTGAATTTATCTTCAGTTTACGCGCAACAAAAGTGAAATCTTCAATAAACTTTGTATTTGACGACCACTGTAGCTCAGTGGTAGCTCAGCGCTCAGCGCTCAAGCCAGAGGTTGCTGGTTTGAATTCTGCCAAAAGTTTATGTGTGTTAGATTGACATGGTGTGGAAGCGTGGTGTGGAAGCGTCCATAAAAAGATTTAAACCTTTTCTCTTTATTATATTAGTATTTCAGACACTAAAAATAGAAAAACAAAACAGTTATTGGGCGTCTTTATGATAATTTCATCAATAAATTAAAATTACACCACTAAATCATTTCAGGTTTTCAAGCTCAAAATTAAGGCGATTTGTTACAGTGTGATATATAGTTGTTCTAATTCAAGAGGAGTTGGGACTCTCAACTGGAAGCGGGCCAAACTAAACGCGGTATGGTCAGGTAAAGAAACGTATAGTTTTTAGTATAGTTGTGCTTAAGTTGTGGTAAGCTTGTGTTTTACTTCGTTTTTCTTGTATTTTACAATGGCAAGATTTTATTTGCTTCCTCATTCTTACTCCGGGCTTTTTTAGAAGATATCAAAGAAAGAGGAACAGTAAAACAGCGACATAGTTAGCTTTGGATTTGACTGCACTACTACAAACAAGCATATGGTGTGTCTACAATTGTGTCGAAAAATTGTGGGCCGTTAAAGGGGACGTCCAAATTTTAAAATTTGGATCGATTCGTTCTATGAAAACTGTTTGTCTGGAAGTAAGTATAATTATATATTTTTTAAATTGTACCCCTTAGTTTTTTTGGATGGTGTAATGTAACATTTGAAATAATTAGGCATAGTAAACGTTGCCAACCTATTGAAATAAGCTTTGGAGTCCAGTTCAATAAACATTGCGCCTCGAATTCACATGCTTTATCAACTTAATACATAAGTTCACGCCGTTTCTCAGAACGATACGGTAATATGTAGAGTAATTTATTCTCATTAAGTGACACTGCGTTGTTACAAGAAAGTAACAAAAAACACTTTAAGAGAATACCAGAGTTAATAAATTATATTATCTATTATAGTTATCTTATTCAATATAAGCATTAAATCAATAGATATATCCTTACTTAATATCTAAAAAAATCCAGAGATCATACATAAAAGATCTCGTGGTCATCCAACCCGGCAGTCAAATGAGCTGGCTAATTCGTTTAATGTGGCGGCTTAGACTTTGTTGCCTCCTCGAGTTTAATTGGCTGGAATATGGCCAAATTATACTTGTTCTTACTTTATGAGTCGATGAAGGTGATATATGAAAAAAGTTTTGTCTATAAAGTGGGCAGACCTTATGTGTAAAAGGCTACATTTTGCATCATTAACTTTTTAGAAGCTTAGCACGAAGCGTAGGGTCGAGGTAGACGAGCAAGGAATGCAATATGTCGACAAGAACATCTACTTGGGCCAGTTAGTTTCTTTTGAAAATAGACAAGGGAAGGAA
Source organism: Phengaris arion (assembly GCA_963565745.1). Lineage (NCBI taxonomy): Eukaryota > Metazoa > Arthropoda > Insecta > Lepidoptera > Lycaenidae > Phengaris > Phengaris arion. Next base: position 15,350,825 of record OY751449.1, on the reverse strand, counting down.
GTAGATCGCCGAATCGAAAACGCCTGGAAGAGCTACTGGTCCATGAAGACGCCGATGAAGGGAAATTTACTGATCTCCCTGAAGCGCAGACTCGTCGACATGTGCATTCTGCCTGTCCTAACCTACGGTGCACAAACTTGGTCATTGACCGTTCCACAAAAGTCCCAACTCGGGGTTTGCCAAAGAGCAATGGAGCGCAGTATGTTAGGAGTAAAACTTCTGGACAAAATAAGGAACAGCACACTGCGCTCCAAAACAGGTATCAATGATGTAAATGTCAAGGCTGCCAAGCTGAAGTGGGATTGGGCGGGTCACGTTGGCCGTATGCATTCCGACCGCTGGGCAAGGACACCTGGAGACGGACGCCGCCGCCGAGGCCAGACTAGAAAAAGATGGCGCGATGAGCTGGAGGCATACCAGCCAGGCTGGCCAGCGGTGGCGCAGGAGAGAGACAGATGGAAGTCTTTGGGGGAGGCCTTTGCCCAGCAGTGGGACAGTTTAGGCTTATAATAATAATAAAAAACTTTTTAGAAAGAAAAATCCATGAGCAATTCATATGGCTTAGTGTTTACACCAAACTGCCTTATGTTAATCGACATAACCCTGCCGATTGGATCAGTTATAACTGATCGTGGACTGGAATGATAGTTTAAACTGTTTATGTCAATATGGAACTGACCCAATCGGTAACGTCATGCCGTCATATCGATGATGCCCATCATCGATATATTAGTAGCTATAGACATAACTGCCTGTAATCTGTATAGCTACTATTACAACTAAAGATCAATTCATACCGGAACGAAACGATACGGGACGCGGCGCTGCATTTTTAAGGTAGCTATTCAAAATGGATCTTATCATTACACAAGAAGATACACCTCTCATTGTAAGAGTTCGAATGTCAATTATGCGCTGCATACCGCATGTGAAGTTTATGACTGATGTCTCTCTCCCTCTCAAACGCACGGTAGTGTGTGTTAACAATTTTTCAATAATAATTATAAAGGTAGCGTTTAACAACCAATATCACGCGGGAAAAGCCGCGGGCAAATGCTAGTTTTTAATAATTTTATGTATTTCTAAGCATTGTAAAAAACGATTAGCTTTCTGCACACCTTCATCAACATACACTTTAATTTGCCAGCCAAATATCATACCGTTTGCACAATTCTCGTAAAACTGTACTGAAAGTTTTTGCATCACGTATTTTGATAATGATGATTCGTTACCACCTCTGAATCCAAGTACAAAACAGTCGAGCGTATAACCGCCTCCTTTTTTGGAAGTCGGTTAAAAATTAAAAATTACTCTTATCTTGTTGTATAGCGAATACGTAGGGTTGCTACTAAACTATTGCGGCTAATGTTTTTCTCCACTAAACATTAACCACTCCATAAATCAGGACCCCATAGCTGTGACATGGCGGTGGCAATATACTATTTACTATATGTCAAGCGCACGTGCCTTTGGTTAAATATATACCATGATATAATTTGAATTAATAGTGTTGTTGGTTCGTTCTTGTAAGTAGGCGGTCTCGGTGAAGCATTTTAAAAATTATACGGACAGTAATCCTTGGATGCCAAATTTCAAAATTGACGCAAGAAGTAAACGTTCGTTTGGCTATTTCTTTCCATAACAATCATAGCTTTTTGTGTACACACTTATATGCCAAATTACAAAGTATCTTTTGCACTTATTTTACTGCTAAAAATTTTTATGTTTCGTCACTAAAATTTTTGTCGAATATGTTGTATACACATAATACTGAGTGATCTTAACGTGGGGCTAGAAATTATTACGACACATTTTCTTTCTTTTACAGACATGTCAAGTACACGTTTATGAAGGAATCTTTACGTTCAATCTTGTCTTAAGGTGTCAAATTTGATGCGGGTAAAGTCGACGATATATTTATGAAGGAACCTTTCCCGGGAACTCGGCTTTTATAAGTTGTTAAAGTGTTTTGTTCATTATGCGAATTTTTCGACTTTGACTTGACTTTTTGACAAACTCATAAAAAAAATCATGCTCCGTTAGTTAGACTAGCTTTATCGTTGAACCAGTCTTATGGCCGCGCTCGGAGACATTCAATGCTTATTAAGGATTATAATTAAGGAGCTCCTTAGTACAGACTTCGACTTAAAGTCCATGCAGTTGCCGTCAAAATCTCTACTAGTCTTACTTAAGGAGTCCTTAAGTAAGAATTAAAATGAGTGAGTGCCGCTGTAATTAATCAATATTAATATTATGAGTGGAAAGACTTGTTTGTTTGTTTATTTGTATTGAATAGGCTCCAAAACTACTGGACCGATTTGTATGAAAGTTGGCATAGATATGTTGGTATAGAGTGGACTACAGGTGGATACATAATACTTTCTATCTCGGCAAAATGGACGGTTCCAGTGGAATTTTTGTTTTGCGCGCACGACGTCGCGTAAAACAATACAAACGTAAAAATACCTGTCTCAAGGTACCGTAACTTTTGTACTTTCGTTCTACACGGGAATAGAAAGCCTCGCAATATAAGCAGACAGGCAAAGAGGCTCTGAACCAAGCTAGTTATTAAATAAAAAGTACCAGGAAAATAGATTATATTTTTAATACGTCGCCGAAGCAAGGAGATAAATTATAAAATATGGGGATTTCATAACCATAAATCTAGTGTGTAAAAAGTCATCGTTTGTCTCTCCTTCTTATTGCTTACAATACATGAGTTCAGCTTACATGAAACTAACATACATGTACACTGAAAACCATCCTTATATCAAAAAAACATAAGGGTCATTTTACAATGCTCGACATCCCGAATAACTATGTTTAGAATAAGAATAAAAGCACTTTCTATTAGCACTTATTACGATTGTCGTAAGAGTCAAAATAGAATAACCGGATATAAAATGTGTTTGTCAGTTAGAGTGCCCAGCTGTTGACACATGGCGACAGAGAAAGCTCTTTCTTGCCTTGTTTCAGTCCTTAACTCGATTCGCCAAATAAAGAATGTGACTCCGCTCCATTTATTGAGAGTTAAAAGGTATTACGATGATACGAAAACGATATAACAAAATAGGCCATTGATAGATAGCCGTTTTTACGCGGGACGAATATTTGTTTTTTTGTATTAAGGGTCAATTTACACCGACCAAAGCGATACGTAACATGGCGCTGCTTTAAGATAGCTATTTAAAGTTGAACTTTATTTGCTGCACAAGGAGATACACGTTTCATTGGAAGAGTTTGCATGTCAGATTGTCCTCACTCCTCCTATACTATTATTATAAAAAGTGTGTGTCAGCTCCGACGCACGACTAGAGTTTACTCTAAAAAGTAAAACACGTCCCTCAGAAGGAACAAAAACTTTAGCGATCGATTTGAGTTCAAAAATTCGCGCCATGTGAAAAAAAGTGACAGGTGCGCAGAATAGGTTGCGCACGAAAACGTAACGCTGTCATTCGTTCAGTAGATGTTACTGCTCATATTTTTTTCATACCGGGGGCCTTATATGAAAATCGATTCTTAAGGAGTAAACTCCAAAAAAAAGTTTTGTCGATTTTTGATCCACTTTTTCTGCTAAGTTGTTGTGTTTTTTACTGTAACGCTTTGTATTGTTTGTTATTATGTTAATGTTTTTATATGTAAATAAATGTTTATTTTGCTTAAGATATAATATGTATTATATTGTAATAAAAATCTTAAATATAAGTATAGTATAAAAGTATTAAATATATTTCCGTTGTCTGGTACCCGTAACACAAGTCCTTCGAGAACGTACCACAGATTGACGTGGCGTGAAAGCGTCCATAGATATTATTATTATTATTATTAGGCTGCACCGCACTGCACAGGGCATGACGTGTAGTGTACTCATGTCATATGAAACGTGTATTTTTGGTTAGCGAATAAACTTTAATTTTGAATTGCTATCCCAAAAATGCAGCGCCGCGTCGCTTATCGTCTCATTTCGATGTGAGCTGATGCTAAAGCAGATATTTACTTGTTTTGTACCTCAGTGTGCTACTTTTGAAATACCCCTTAACATCGCCATAATCTATATCATTTTGTTCGAATTAGGCTGGAACTGTATGATCCGGAATCCGGTAGGCCCGGGAAAATTCAGTGCACTCAATAAAGAACTCTGTGCTAATACAACAGAGTTTAAAATCGGAGTGTTGAGTGTCGAGCATTTATGACACTGACATTTGAGTGTTCACAGAGTGACACTTGTGTGTTCGATATTCAGCTCTATTGTACTAGAGCAGAGTTCTATTTTCAGCGCTCTGAATCTTTTCCGCATTTCGGATCACATAGCCCTTAGGCTATTTTAGTCTTAGACTAAAACTCAACGATGATAATGGCGGTGGTAAATAAAGTGAATACTTGTTCGTATAGATCGCTCAAGTTCGCCGAAAACATTTTCCAAGTCCTTAAAAGTTTTTTCTCACTCTGCAATGAACATTGTAATGGTCCGTTAGTTGCTTGATGGTTAACGATTATTGGAAAAGTTAACCCAATAAAATATCTTTTACAAAGAAAATAATATCTTTTGCAAAGAAAATACATAAATCGTTGACAGTCCTTTGGTTGTAACATTTTTCCGTCTATTTTTGCGACACCACGTAACGACATTAATGACAACATTTTGGGCGAACCAAATCTACGACGAAATATAAAATGTTTTTTTGTTTTTTTTTTTGGGAAAATATAGATTAATAATTAAATTTAAAAAAATAAATAACGACACAAATGTATTTATACAATATTTCAAGTCATGCAGATGAAAATAAATCAATTCGGTTTTTATTCTTCTTTTAGCGCGGCCATATTAGGTAGGCGCCATGTTAAGCATATAAAACTTGGTAGATGTATGAAAAATATAATGAACAATAATATATGAAGGGTACAGGCAAAGAACAGGAAATGTCACAATTTTTAATATTTTTAGCTATTTAATGGAAACATAATATTATTTTTGTCTATGGTATTTTAATTTCAAATCATTCGATTATAAAAAATAGATAACGCCAAAAATGCGGCATTGCATGGTTCGATCTCATTAAAAATATATATATACTTCTAAACTTTCAATTGTCTTTTTCTCATAATCAATTCATTAGAACATAGCCTGTTCTTTGCCTGTAATATCTTTGTCTATGGTATTTTAATTTCAAATCATTAGATTAAAAAAAAAAAACAAACAGATTGCGCTAGAAATGCGGTATTGCATGGTTCGATCTCATTAAAAATGATATACTTCTAAACTTTCAATTGTATTTTTCTCAAAATCAACTCATTAGTACATACCCTGTTCCTTGCCTGTACCCTACATATATTATCTTATTTATAAAATTATAATGTTTAACTTAGATATTTTTAACTCAAATCCAATATAATTTCACATAAAAAACCAGATGTTTCGGTTTTGCCGTATCAGTGCTAAATATAGGTGTACCTTCATCTTTCATGTACATTTTAAACGATGTTTTTGCGTTAAAACTAGCGTAATCCGAGGTGAATCAGTGATTTACATTTAAATTGGGTTCCGGACAGATCAAGCCAAGCTTCGCTATCTACGTTATTTAAGCAGTATTAAAACACGTACACACGTAATTGGATCCTTACTTGGACTAGTGTGCGGTTATTATTAGGTGCCCTGGACTCATAGTTATCATAATCACCATACACGAAATTTGTGACATAAAACTGGGCCCCAATTCTCGTGCCCCGAATTTCGGTTCGGTTAAAGCGTTGACTCCATCGCATAGACGTCAAATCATGCGTGCGGGGGCGGGACAGACTAATAGCCGAACCGAAATTTGACATATTAGAATTGGGGCTATGGTCGGGCACAGATATTATTACCATACCATTCAACAAACAGGTATAGAATCACAATAACCTGGTTCACAAGATATATGCAGAATCCTTCACCGTTCATTGAAGGTCAGTGCCACCAAGGGTTGAACCTGCATGCTCTGGCATGTAGTTCATTATTTTCATTATTATTTTATTTAACCTAACCATAGATTAAACATCTATACTAATAACTAAAATTGAAGTGTCTGTTTGTAATTTTAAATTAACAGCTTTTCAGTAAATGCATCTGAAATTATATACGGTATTTACAATAAAAAATAAATTTAAAAAATTCTGGTCTGCCCGTCTGTCTATTTGTTCCGGCTAATCTCTGAAACGGCTTGATCACTTAGCAGTGGCGTGGGGTTCTTATCCTATCGAACTCCATTTCTATCGGCTTCACGTATATTTTGAAGACTATATTTACTATCACAGTAATGACACAGGATTTTCCACTTTATAAGTATTTTGCATTAATTTTAATATATTACACGACCGGATTCGACAAAGTCATCGTCAGGTGTAGGTATATTTTTTATAATTTCTAAAGATTGATTGATTGGATTGTTGCCAGCATCATTAAATTTTTACAATTTTGTGCAACGTAATTTAATAAATAAATAAATAAATTTTTATACCAACTTCTTCTATTTTCTACTGCATAATATCACAAATTAATATTAGTATAGTATTATAACACATTAGATTGATAAATTCAAAATCACTCTTCGCTCTCGACTCTTATAGTGGACGGACGTGTTCGGCGTTGTATCGAGTGTTTTTATTTTGCAAGTTGTGTTTTGCGCCGTGAAGTCTCTAAACATTGGAGCCTCTACGGAGCCCTGTCTTCCTGGAACCTTCGCCCTTTCATGTGTGCGTGTGCGGTTCACGTTATTCACGAGCCTTCAGTGCGTGAATTCGACGTAAGTCGTGTGAATTTATAATTGTGAAGATTTTACATAGTTGGAGTATCAGCGGGGCTCGAACCCGGTGCCTCTGTGGACGAGCTGTCCTGCGACTCCTGTCTGTACCGCTAGACCGCGGCGACGTGAGCTGACGTCGCTCACTAAACGTTCGATATCACACTGCCGTCTAGAATAATTATGTCGACAGAGATGAATTGCCACAGATGTAAGAATGTTTTGAGTAATCACATCTCCTTGAAATGCAATGGTTGTCAATCTAGATACTGCTATGAGTGCCTTAACGTTACTGTGGAATCAAATAAACAATGAAGTGCTGCACAACTGGCTTCACTGAGATGTCCCTTTTGTCGTAACGAGGCGCAAATATAACGATGATGATACTCCGGTGCGCCGAAATCGCAAATATGATCTCCGAGACGCATCGCCAAATGCATCATTTAGTCAAACGTTGCTATGAACTTTCCATCAGGCACTGAAAAAACTAGTGAACCAGTCACTCTAGTAAATATTAGCAAGCTTATGGATCAGAAACTTTCTCTTGATTCATCTTTTATGTCAAATTTGCGAGCTGTACTGTTGAAGGACATGAAGGATATGGTTGCTGTGGATGTTGGGAATGCCATACAGGCGGTAAAAGCAGATTTCACGACAACTACAGATTTTATCACCATGGAACAAAACGATATTAAACGGGATATCACTGAAAAGAATAATTGTATCAAGCAGTTAGAATATGAGCTGTCTACATCCCAAAACTCACTAACAAAGCTTCAAAGTCGTCGGGATCTCAATTTCGAAATACATGAGGTACCAGAAACCAAGTCTGAAATTTGATCGCACTGTTTAAGGGCCTTTGTCAGTGTTTAGATGTCGTGATATCCGAAAGTGACCTCAAAGTGTGTCGTCGCATTGCGAAGATGGACCCTAGTTCAATGAGACCGCGGAACATCCTGGTCACCCTCTCATCGCAACGCCTCCGTGACACATTATTATCAGCAGTCACTCGTTTCAATAAGTCCCACCCTAACAAAAAGTTGTCTACTTCGCAAATTGGTTTGTCCGGTACTAGTTGTAGAATATTTCTATCCGAGCACTTGTCACCTGAGACTAAAGAAGTGCACAGCTTGGCATGTAAGTTTTGTAAAGAAAAAAATTACAAGTTTGTATGGGTTCGTTTTTTTAACATCTATATTCGTAAAAATGAAACGAGCCCGGCCATTTTAGTGAAGAATTCTGAGACGTTAAATAAGTTAAGTTAACTTTGTAATTTTTGTAATAGATTTTTCTGATTTTCTATATAAATACATACTATCCTACATAATGTTTAACATCTACTACCAAAATGTAAACCGAATACGTAGCAAATTATCACAATTTCGTTTAAATGTATTAAATTGTGATTATGACATCATATGTTTGACGGAAACCGCCCGACTTAACCCACAACCATTTTGAGCGCTTCTATGGCCACTGTCAAAACTTATTATTGAATTGCTTTCCTGCTTACAATTTATTACTTGTGGGTGATTTTAACACACCCGACTATTACTTAGCTTGCTTAAATAACACAACCGCTTCCACAACACCGCTTATACATAACAGAAAGCTTTATCTACTAAATGAATTTCTATCACTATGCAATCTAAATCAGTGTAACAGTGTCACAGTGTCACAAATGCCAACGGTCGTCTTCTTGACTTAGTCCTTTCAAATGTGGATAATTTACTCCTAAGTGTAAGTGATGAACTTGCGTTAAGCACACAGGACAAGCACCATCCTGCACTTTTAAAAAATGTATCTCTACCTGGAATTTCTAAAGAGCTTCGTCGATGTCTAGCTGTAAGGCTTAATTTCAGGAAATGTGACATTGTAAACATTAAATCTGAGTTGATAGTCGTAAATTGGCAGGACATTTTATATTCCAATGATATTAATCATTGCACTGACACCTTTTATGATACTTTTCTTAATATAATCAAAAGACACACTCCTACAGTATCTTACAAATATTCGACATATCCCATTTGATAAAGCAAAGCTTTAATTAAATGTAACCAAGAAAAAAACAAATTTCATAAACTATTTAAAAAATACGGCAATCCTCGTGACTATGATGTATTTTCATTACTTAGACATAGGTGTAAAACTCTAACTAAAGTATGCTACGATAGATATATCTCAGTTACTGAGAATTCACTTAAAATTGACATCAAATCATTTTGGCGTTTTGTCAATAGCAGAAAAGGTCAAGTTTCAATACCCAACACTATAAAGTTTGATGGGATGACGTCATCTAATGGTCAGGAGGTCTGTGATCTCTTTTCTCGTTTTTTTGCTTCGGTTTTTGATAAAAAATCCGATTTTTGAAATGATGATAACCGTACTTCTAGTCACTCAGATTATGAAAGCAAGTGTTTTCCTAACACATTGTCTCATATATCAATCGAGCAGAAAGAATCTATTTCTAATCTAACATCTAATTTTTTTATTTTCATAATTATATGAAAATAAAAAAATTAGATTCCAATAAGGGAGCAGGACCGGATCTGTTACCTCCTTCATTTATAAAGCTTCTCGGAAAGGAATTATCCATTCCTCTGTCTATTATTTTTAATAAGTCTTTAGTCAGCGGCAATTTCCCTGACCGTTGGAAGACTGCACATATCATCCCCATTTATAAAAATGGTGACAAGACTAACTGCGAAAATTGTTTTGCAAAAATATTCGAATCCTTAGTTTATAATCACTTTATAGTCATATGAAAACACTTCTTTCACACAAGTAACACGGTTTTGTTAAGAGTCGCTCGACAGTCACAAATTTGTTAGAGTAAAAAAATTATCTCTGACAAGCTTTTTATGTTGGTAGTCAAGTGGACTCTATATACACAGACTTTTCTAAGACCTTCGACAAGGTCAACCATCAGCTGCTTTGTCGTAATTTAGCATTTTATGGTATACACGGAAACTTATACAGATGGATATGCTCATACCTTAATAACAGGAATCAATTGGTCGCACTAAAGGGCTTTATCTCCTCACCTTCTACTGTTACATCAGGGGTACCCCCGATGTAACAGGCTCAAGGCTCCCACCTAGGACCTTTCTTCTTTATTATTTTTATTAATGACTTAATTTTAAGACTTTCTTGTAATTGCCTCTTGTACGCTGACGATTTAAAGGTATTTACTTTAATATCTAAAGCAGAAAGCTTAGCCCATCAGCAAGATATTGATGCAATATCGGATTTGTGCAGCGCTAATCGTATGTGTTTTAACATAAGCAAATGCTCAGTTATATCGTTTACTCAAAAACGGAATAAAATTATCTGGCAATATAACATTGATGGTCAAACACTTAACCGCGTACAAGTAAGCAAAGATTAAGGCATCCTTTTTACGACAAACATTCATTTCGGGCCTATTATGATCATATTATTTGCAAAGCAAATCGACTTCAAGGATTTGTTTTAAGAGCAACGAAAGACTTTAATAAACCTAGCAGCACCTTATACTTATTCTCTGCTCTGGTAAGGACTATTTTAGAATATGGAAGTCCTGTATGGTCCCCGAATTACAAAGCACATGTAGAAAATATTGAGCGCGTTCAGAAAAAAATTTTCAAAATCCTTTGTTATCGTCACTTCCCCAGTCGATCTGACTTAAATTACCATGACAGACTAATTTATTTCAAAGTATCCGTACTTTGAAATAAATAAGTCTGTCATGTTCTTCATGTCTCTTGAAAGCCGTCGCATATTTTTCGACCTATCGTATTTGTACAAAATTATAAACTACATTATTGATTCACCGGAGCTACTGTCTCAAATTAGTTTTAACATTAAATTCAGTGCACGTATAGCTAGTCGTACAAACTTATTCGCCTTACAAGTCTATAAAATAATATTTCTTACTTTAACCCATTAACACGTATGGCCCGTCAATATAACAATTTTGCTAAAGATAATAAAACGTTGGACATTTTTAATCATAACAGTAAATCATACAATAAAATTGTAAAAGACATCCTCCATAGCATACTCACCTTAGATTATTCTGAGTAACACACGTAGCGTCCTAATGTATTGTGTATAAATTGTAGTGAATGTTGAGCTATTATGTATGTCTAGAATAGTATTGTGTTTTATAGTGTGCACATATTTGTTACGTTGCGATCTAGGTCAAAAAATTTGTAGTAACAATTTGTGATTTGTTAAGATTGTAATGTGTTTTTGTGCATTTGTGATAGTTGTATTCAAAAAGCTTGTTAAGTTTCATTTGAAAAAAAAAAATCATTTCATTTCATTTAATTTTATATTCTAAGATTTATTCTATATAATTATATAATTCTATGATATTACAAGTCAATAAGTTATTAATTTATCAATCTAATGTGTTATAATATTATACTAATATTAATTTGTGATATGCAGTAGAAAATAGAAGAAGTTGGTATAAAAATTTAAATTATGTTGTACAAATTTATAAAAGTTTCATAATGCTGGCAACCCTTTGCACAATTTTTACAAATTAAAAAAAAAGATCTCCAAACACCTGATGATGACTTTGTTCGATAAAGTCATCCGGTCGTGTAATATATAAAAATTAATGCAAAATACTTATTTAAGTGAAAATTGTGAAATAAATTCTGTGTTATTACTGTGAAACATGAATTTGCACCAAGAACCTACAGCACAATCAATAACATTTATTTACTATTCATACAACCTATTATACAGGCTAGGGCTTCCCTTTGGAGGTGAACCAGCCTTCGCCACTGCCACTTAGGCTACTTTTATCTTAGGGTTCCGTTTAAAAAATAGGTTCTGTCCACGTATGGAAATCACATCGAGTGCGATTTCCCTCGCTGATCAATGTGCGGGGGTGCGGGGTGAAGGAAGGGGGCACTGGACTGGTTCTATGGGCGCGGACGGCGCGGCGGCGAGCATCACAGAGGGACACGGGCTCTCTTCTTTCCGATCCACAAGCGCTGGCACACGCTCCACTAGATATTGTACCTACATGTCAAAATAATATATCGGAGTTCTATCTTTATTTCTTCACCATAGTAGATAGGACCCAACAGATTCCGTTTACGTTAGTTATACGCAAACGAAGTTATATACATCCATAGCGTAATAATTATCTTCACAAATTAAGCAACGTACAGTTGCTATACTATAACTCCCCACACCGATACGGTGACTTTGGCCGGTCTCAAAGAATCAAGACCAGTTGCGCAAAATTTAATAGTGCCCATGTGTGTGCGCAGTATACAAGAACACTCTTTCTTCCTTTACTCTCGTAACCCAGTGGGACGGACAACCGACACTGGTGAGAACAGGCGCAGGCCGACTTCTTACATGCCCATCCGACGCATGAATCATCTTTCTAGTCAGACAATCAGGTCATCAGCCTGTATTGTCCTAACCAAACTTGGAAAAAACATTTTTTGTTGTTTTAATGCGGGAATCGAACCCACTACCTCCGAGTCGAGAGCCAAGCTGTAACCACTAGACCACGGTAGCTGTTACTTTAGCTATAATACTACCCTGTTCGTATAACATCTCATAGCCAAGATCTAATAAATATTAACAACGTAACTAACACTTAATATCATCGCACTCCAATATAATTAGATTTTACCACGCCATTATCATTCATTAGATATCCATTTTACGGAATTCGTTTTTATTTATGTCCCCTTTTATTGGAATATCGTATCGGACCGAAAACAATGTCATAAATCGGCGACCTTGTTAAGTTGTCACCATGACAGAGGCAATGAATAAATAAACCGATAAATATTGCGGTGAAACGGCGACACACTTTTTATCTGAAGATTTATTCAGAAAGTCTGGTGACGCTGACCTAATTTTAATAGGTCGTTGTCTATTTATTTTAACGAAGACGTAACTTATTAGTAATAGCAAATTTGTATGTGAAACAATTCACCCAAATCACAATTTAAAAAACATTTAATTTTTCTGGCATGCATCATAGCATACCTACGTTATCTGTATAATATGCTACAACCTACATGACTCTAAAAATATGTCTCTAAAATGATTCTAAAGTCAATAGTCAGATCAGAGAAAGTCAGAATTCGGTGGATTAATTTATATTATTGCCACATAATTCTGCCAAATTAAGTCAATTTGACGGTTTGTTTTGAATAAATTAATGCTACTTAATATCTTTAGAAGGAAAAATTTATGCAGTATAGTGTATTATCATCACCCACTTGCGTACACCTACCTACACAAGTTTCCGCTCGACCACGCATAAGATAAAAATCAATTAACAGCGCCGTTGAATTGTGAGCACGCACACGTACTCACGTGTTACTACGTACTTAAACCACGTCTGCAGTCGTTGCGCTCACTTCCTTTATGTTTAATTTTTTAAATAAAATGAACCAGGAAACGAGCAGACGGATCGCCTGATGGTAAGCGATTACCACCGCCCATGGACACTTGCAACACCAAAGAAGTTACACTTGTAATTCCTCTGGTGTTGCGACTTGCGTTCCCAGTCCTTAAAGTCAAAGTCAAAGTCAAAAATTTTCATTCAAAATAGGTATTTTTATACACTTTCTGAACGTCGATCTACATGATGCCTACCACCGGTTCGGGAACTAGCCCGGCCAGAAGAACCGGCGTAAGAAACTCGCGCGGGGCCATATTTTATCAAAAAGATGGAAAATTGTACTGTAATGGAAATAATAAGTGTGTGATGTAAAATCCCCAAGCCCCCTTGTGCCTCCGGTAACCTCACGTACTCAGCGAAACACAACGCAAGCGTTATTTCACGCCTGTTTCTGTTAGGCCGTGGTATTTACCCGGTCGAGCCAGCCCATTTCTGCCGAAGCGTGGCTCTGCCACTATTAATATTTTTAACGTTCCAGTACAAATGAAAATTTTAAGAAACTGGACCAGAAGGTACTTTGTCGATATATCAAAATGTGTACCAAAAAGTGGTACAGAGTCACTAGATGTCCTTGTCATTCTGAATATCGTAGACAGTGATAGCACGGTAAACAGAAAACAGTAGTTCATCTTCATACAAACGTGTCGCAATCGGTTTGAATGTGTGCGTGTGCGCCGGGCGCCTATCAGCACGCAGGCACACACCTCGTATAAGGAATGATAGGTCGCTCTCAGTGCGGGCTGTGCCGTGACCAATCGCGTACGTGCCGTGGTCACGCGCATTGTAGTATGTCGGCTCGCGTTATCCTGCATTATTTTAGCATTTATTTGACAGCCCTTGCGCCAACGCGAGAGTAGGCAAATAACTCGCCAGCGACCTTAGATGTTCTACTGTTCTCTATTTACCGTGGTGATAGCCTGTTATTCATGGAGTCCTGCTGTTCATAAGCATTTGGGACTGTGTATGAATGCTATCAACAAAACAACAACCAATTTTAAGTAGCCTTTCAGTAGTCGGCCGTTACTCTTATAACTAAGGGCCCTGGTTAAATCCTTCTACATACAAATGTGTTTGTGGGAATCGGTGGATGTTTGTTATTCTTTTAAGTTAAAACTACTGAACGGATTTTGATTAAAGGGCAATGCTGATTTTGTAGCCTTTCAATTTTTGCGTGGCCATCAATCAAACTTTGATTTTTGGATTAATGGTAATGCTAGATATTTCTATGGCTATTTTTCTCTTAACTCAGTATAATCAGAGATAATGAGGATTAAAAGTCACAAAAGAAGAAAACAAAAACCATTCTGTATTATTGCACCAATTGATAGTGTCGCTGGTATGTAACAATTCCTGGAAAGTAATGGTATTCGGCAAACATAATGAAAGTGTTGTATTAGCTTTTCTTATAAATTTGAATAGTTTTTTTCTGTAATATCAATCAAGAAGAAATTGATAATACTTAATCTGGTAAAAAAACATTATTTGTGGACGATACCTGTCTATTTTACTTTGGAGCTAATATTCACGATAGCATCAAACAAGCACAGAGTGATTTAAATATTATTTCTGAATGGTTTAAATACAAAATTCTAACAATAAATGTATTTAAAACGTGTTACATAATTTTTAGCTCAAGATACAAAATCATCCCAACACATGTTCCACTTATAGACAACACCCAGAAAATACAGCACAAAAAATAAATAAGGCCTGAGAATGGATAGGTGTATTACATGGAATAACCAAATAGATTCTATAACTAATACGCTATCATCTTTAATAAGCTCACTCATTAATTTAAACCAATGTATACCAACAAAACTAGACTTCAATATTTATAACTCCCTCGTCCAGTTACACCTACTACTGTATCTTACTGAGGTTTGCGGTAATGCAAATAAAACTAAATTGAAGAAACTACAAAGATTAGAAAATAAAATAATAAAAATATTTTTTCGATACCCATTACCTAACACCAACAGCCAAAATTTATAATGATACGAAAATTATAAACATCAAGCAACTTTACACCTGCAACACTTGTATCTTAATTAGAAAACTAATAGACGGTAAAATTAAAAGTGAATTATCTTTTGTCGTAAAATCACATATCGAAGCAATCGCCGGCCAAATTTATTAGTTTTACCTAAAATACGTACTAACTATGAAAAAAAAAGAGTCACTCACTTTTGAAGGACCAGAACTTTATAATAGTTTACCCGACCATATTTAAAATATTAACTCGTTTAAAAGATTCAAACATCAATTATTTAACTGTGTTATTCAAAATTGTTCCGTACAAACCTAATACTGTTCTCGTTAATTATTATTTTCAAAAGTATTTTTAATTTAAATCAAGTATAATCAAAAGTTATAAACTACAAATCGACTACGAAAATTGTATAGCCTATGTTGCCTAGGCCATTATTACAAATCTATTGACACATGACACCTCATTCATTAAAATCTGATCAGTAGTTTAATAGCTACGATGGAACAAATAAACACACTACATACATACAACATACATACATACATACACACAAACATAAATACACAGATACATACATATGCATAGACTGCCAAAATCATTGCCCTTCCTTTTGACTTCGCCGTAGTTCGGGTAAAAAAAAATGTTTTGCAAAAGCTTTCTGTAATTTGTATAAGTTCGAATTGTACTATCTTGAGCATTAAAACTAATATCTTGTTCTCATGTAAGTGGATATTGTATATTTTATGAGAATAAATTCTTTGAACCTTAAAACATAAAAGACTCAAGCAAAATACTCCACCTGATACAGAATTCTCTTTAATTAATTGATAATTTATCAAGGTTTCTTAAGCGTTGTGTTTTATTTGCGGTTTGTCGCAGTGAAATAAATTCACTTAATTGAAGAGAATTTACTTAGGATAGAGTTATTTTATGCTCAAATTGTATGCTCAACATACAATAATTAAAACTTCTTTACGATAAGTGTCAAGTAATAGCTCCTCATGCCGATTTCGGTGACGGTTGAAGGTGACGGTGGAAACCAGGCCAGCTACGCAGGAGATATTTTATGGTGCCCAAGTGTGTGCGGAGTACACAAGCGCAGTCTCTGTTCCTTTACTCTCGTAACCCAGTGGGACACGACTGGCGAGAGATCAGGACCGTCTTTTTACATGCCCATCCGACACATGGACCATCTTTCTTGTCAGACAATCAATTAGGTAATCAGCCTGCTTTGTCCTAATCAAACTTAGAAATAACATTTTTTGTTGTTCTAACGCGGGAATCGAACCCACTTACCTCAGAGTCGAGAGCCATGCTCCAAACCACTAGACCACGGGGGCACGGAGTAGTGAAAAGTAATGAAATAATGACTTATTTCAAATGTGATTTTTAATTTGAGTTACTGCTGCTCTACTCTAATATTCATTTTAATTTGATAAATAGGATCGTTATGTATTTATTGTAAAAAGTGCTTACTTTTTGAAGTGAACTTCGATACAATAAAATGTCCATAGACCAAATCACGGCCAGAAGCTAGTATTAAAAATGTATTAACACTTTTGTATTATATTTTAAGAGGTAAATAGAAAATATTGTGATTAGATTGTATTCTCAAGTTTTTTACTTGCCTCTTTAAAACTAATCAAAGTTTTTTGTTTGATCTTTAAATTTTCTTAGAAATAATGAATATTGCCTAGCCCTTGTCTTGTATATAAATTAAATATTAGCCTTGTTTTGTTGTCTTCGATTAAAAGTTTGCGACCTCAGTATTGAACACAGATAATGTTCAATAGTTTAACATATAACAGAAATCTAGAGGTCGTAGATATTTTGGTAGCCTCTCAGTAAGCTCGTAAGCTTGTACCAAATATTATTAACGTTAACGCAACTAGGAAAACATCGTATGGAAATCAGCGTGTCTGAAAATACTTAACACTCTTTAAATACCGGTAAATGTACAGCTGTGATGAAACATGCGTAGATCTACACACTGGCAAAGCGCGTATGGGCTTCGAAATTCCATAGTCTACACAGATACACGGCCACGTCAAACTTATGATACCACTGTTTAATTTGCGTCGATAAAAATATGTCCCTGTGCACTGTGCAGTCCAGTGTGTGTGTTTTTCGCCTAAAACGCCTAACGACCGCCTTTACTAGAAACTATAACTGAAATCTATTCTTGGCCAGCAAATGTTTTGGCGTTCAAAAAGAGATAAAGCTTATACAACCAAAATTCTCTCGCAACAACGGATATTGCATTCACAGCCAAATCCAATCCGTTGTTTTGTTGGTTGTTGTTGTTGTTGGTAACACGTTTTTAAGCTTTATATCGATTTGGAGATTAGACGTGCAAAGTAAATTGTATTTATTTTGCAGCAACGAACACTATAGTTATTTTGAGGACCTCTATGGCTCAGTGGTTAGCGAGTTGGCGCTCAAGCTGCTAATTAGACTTTCTCAATAACCGGATACTCACGCTACTCTTAGTTTAATTTAAACCCATCTTCCGTGACGACCATGATTAAATTTGAACTGTTCTATGAAAGTTGTTCCTCTGTACGTAAGTATATATTTATACTCTGTGATGCTTATCGAAAATTAATATTTCAAGATGGGACAAGATTGTCTATGAGTATGGATAACCAGTGTCTAAGTATGTTTCTCGACCCGGGAAGAAAATTAAAGCATAGACTTCTATGAAATCAAGACTTATCCATCGTCGCGGGTTCGAGTCCCGCCAGGGAACGAAAAACTTTCCGTATTCCTGGGTCATAGACGTGTAAAAAATATGTGTATCAATTAATAAAAATCTTAAATATATGTATAGTATTAAAGTATTAAACATATTTCCGTTGTCTGGTATCCGTAACAAGTTCTTCGAGAACTTACCACGAAACCAGGTTGACGTGGTGTGAAAAAAACCATAGCATATTATTACTATTACCGTGGAGAGCTGTGAACTCGACACACGAACGGGCTGCTCGGATACCATGGCCGTTGGGATAACCGCCGTGATGCTACGTCCAGCTACAAACTAAATTAATTAAACTTTCAATTGCTTAAAAATAATGTAGCAATCATTTTTAATTAGACACCAAACCATTATCTATTTCAAATCTATGGTGTAAAAGTTAGAGCGATTTATCTTAGGTCTGAGGACTGATCGTAACTTGGGCCTACTTTGTCCTGTGATTGATAGACCTTCGCCTTGAGCCAGGATTTGTATAAGTGATCAGAAGTAATACCAATTAGTCTTCATCATTGTGGACATTTATTATTTAATCTGGAGATTTAGTAGGTTAAAATACCTCTTGAAATTATTGGCGTTATTCGATTTTTTTTTACATCCATCAGGGTTGGGTTGGGTTAGTTCAATATATAAATAATTATTTATTAATGCAGCCCGACTATCAGGATTCGCTGTGATAAGCACAAGAGAGTCGATGAGATTTTGTGATAAAGAAACACATTAATTGACACCACAGACTGTGCCGCGTTTTGATGCCTTCTCGACTTTTTTTCACTCATCGCAAACAAATTTTATACTTTAAACGAGCAATTCTTGTATTATCTATAAATACTACCTTTTGCACGTAGCTACGCCCACGTGAATACAGTATCTCATGGGAACACTGTACTTTTTCGGGATAAAATATAGCCTATGTTTTATTTAATCTAGAGCCTATGCTAACATACCAAATTTCATTAAAATCCGTTCAGTAGCCTTTGCGTGAAAGAGTCACAAACATCCATCCATCCTTCCTTACAAACTTTCATATTTATAATAGTAGTAAGATACTAGCTGACACCGAAATACGTTGTTCTGTCTTTACTATAAACATTAATCAATAAAAAACTACACCTACTACCTACGCCTAAAACCTTCACCTACAACTACCTCTACAACCTACAGGTGATGTGAAAGAATACACATTATAAGAGTTATCGACTACTGGGCCTTTAGTCAAGATGCATTCGATAATTTCGACGGCGAAATTTGAAATCAAAAATGTATAGGATTTGACATAAGTCATCGCTAAGTGACATGTCGCTTGCGATTCCTTATGTCAAATCCCATACATTTTGTTTTCGAGCTTCGCCGTCGAAATTATCGAATGCATCTTGACTAAAGGCCCAGTAGTCGATAACTCTTATAATGTGTTACTTACTTAAAAAAATATCTTAGAAACTATTCTCTGAATACACCTGCAAGATTTCATAAAAATCGGTCCAGCCGTTTTGGAGGAGTTCTCTAACAAACACTGTGACATGAAAAAATTATTAAATAAGAACATAACATAAACGGTTTTGGAGGCAAAAATCTAGCTATGTATTATCCAAGGGTATGTATTCCCTTGACTTGACGTTTCCCTTGGTCTACTTTAAGTCTGTACCAAATTGAACCAAAATCGGTCCAGTAGTTTCAGAGTCATTCAACGCAAACAAACAAATAAATCTTTCCTCTTTTTAATTATATTCGTGAAGATTTAATACAAAAGAATACTTAACTAAACAACCACTTCCATTAACATAAGATGTTGGATTACGTCAGTGATTCGTCAAGAGGAAGGCTTAACAGCTGACTGCAGATGTTTCCTTTATAATATATCACGACAAATCCCTGCGACTTTTTTCGCTTAATAACCGTACTCTATTTAGATAAAACAATAATATTACGGTAGAAGTAGTATAAGGTTAGGCACAATTTGAGAAGGGTAGAGTAAAAACATTATTATGAAAATGAAATCAAATCAAAATTGATTTTTTTATTTCCAAATGAATCTTATAACCAGATTTTTTCGGAAAGTAAACGGAAAAAAAAACTACCACCAGTTCAACACTACCCCGCCGAGAAGAACCGGCGTAAAAAACTCGCACGGGGCCATCTTTTAGCAAAAGAGATGAAAAATGGATATAAAACTAGTCATTCTACTATATTTTTCCCAAGGACGTTAGTTAATGAAAATAATACCATTTGTGTACTACTAGATTAGACGGATATACTGTACCCAGATCCAAATTAATATGTTTTGTAAATAAAAAGGCAGTAGAACACTATAGCGCTACCAATTGAAATGTCAGTTATTTATAACGGTTAATACCGTGCTTAAAGAAAATCAATGACAAATTAATTTACTAGATTTTTTTTATGTTTAGATTTAATCTTATACTTTATACGAGAAAATCTTGTATATATATATATATATATATATATATATATATATATATATATATATATATATATATATATAATCGGAATCTCAAAAACGGCTATTAGTGTTTCCATGAATTTTAGTACGCAGGGAGTTTTGGGCGAGATAAATCGATCTAGCTAGGTCTTATCGCTGGAAACTGCGCACTTTTAAGTTATATATATGTTTTTTCGTACGTCGTGGAACAATATATCAATAATTTCGATTACACGAATGACAGTCTGGATGGCAGAATGGTATCCTGTTTGAATATTTGGAACGTGGGGGGTTCGAATCCCGGTCAGATAAATAATTTTGTATTTTTTTAATTTTAATACTACCTACTCCTAGAACTCCGAGCAAAGCTCCGTTACCCAGGCACTTTGATCGAAACAGAGAATAGTTACTATATCGCCTCTATTTTATACAATACACAATATGATATACTCTGTGTAATCGAACCAATCTTAATAACGACGAAAAAAGGCATGAAATGCTTAAGTCAAAATATATTTTTTTAAATAATTACAAGTGTCCTAATTAATTACTTAATTAATGTTTCAAATTAGCTCTCCTTGAGACGCAATTAATTTCAATTTAATATTTCAGAAACTGAATCAACTGAAAAGAACAGTAAAATATAATGAATCCGTATAAATTTTACGACTCGAATAATTTTGGCCTAATAATATTTAAAGATCTATTATGATAATAATTAATAACTACTTGAAAATACCTTAGGGCCTTTTTTATGAGCCTGTTCAATGTTTATCGTTTGAGAAAGTTGTTGGTAAACCAGATTTTTTTCCGTAAAACAGTATTTTATAGTTCAATACGTCTAGAATATTTTTGTTTGTTACCGACAAACCCAAAAACATCAATTACTTTGGTTTTAGTCAAATTGAATTTTAGTTTACTGTTCATTGTTTTATTTGAAAAACGCACAGCTAAACGCTTCTATTTTGGTTATTTTTTCACGCAGTTAGTTAACACTAGTAGGTACCACAGGGGCGACACTTTCTACAAATGACAGCTCGAGCACCGGCGAATCTCAGCTTGTTGTCGACGTAAGCCTAAGGTTGACACCGAAATAATTTTAAACGTCGCGTCAAACAAATCTATCATAATTATTGTGAAATTATAATGTTAATTATGTCAAATCACGAAACGACCAGCGGCCTGCCCCGTGAACGAAGAACGAAGTCCTGGCAGTAAAAACTCACGCCCCGCTCGCCGCGCGTACTCCCGGCATACGTCTAGCCACGCACACATATGTGTATGTCTATCGAATAACGGTTCTTTACGTTAGTAATATATATTCTTTGCTTTGTACCACACTATTTCGTGTTAAGTTTCAAGTAACTCATCAGCACAAATGTTAAAACTAACCGATGACGCGTAGTGATGAAATGGTGTCATTGGCGAATTATTAATAACTAAGTTTTTTTTTAAATGAAATGAACCAGTAAACGTGCAGACGGATTGCCTGATGGTAAGCGAGTACCGCCTCTCATGGATACTCGCAACACCAGAGGAGTTACAAGTGTAACTCCTCTGGTGTTGCGTTCCCAGTCCTTAAAGTCCCCAACCCCCCTTGGGCCTCCGGTAACCTCACTCACTCGGCGAAACACCAAGCAAGCGTTATTTCACGGCGGGTTTTCTGTAAGGCCGTGGTATTTACCCGGTCCAGCCGGCCCATTCATGCCGAAGCGTGGCTCTCCCACATTTAATTTACGTTTAAACTTATATAGTTTCCCCCATTTATTTTAGTGACGGTGGTCGGATTCATTGAAACTGACCAGCTGAGCAGGAGTTTATTTATAGTACCCAAGTGTGTGCACAATACATACTCAGCACTCAAGAGCACTCTCTCTTACTATACTCTCGTAGCCCAGCGGTACGGATGACCGACACACCTGGCGAGATGTCAGGCGCAGGACCAAATTTTTACATGCCTATCCGTAATCCGATGCATGTATCATCTTTCTTGTCAGACAATCGGCGAAACGATCGACCTGCATTGTTCTAACCAGACTTGAAAACAACATTTTTGTTGACCCAATGCGGGGATCGAACCCACGACCCCAAAGTCGAGAGCCACGCTCTAAACTACTAGACCACGGATGCGTCGACTTTAAACTTAACGCGAATATATTCTGTCACCGTTAGTGTGAATTTTAACTTATACAGAACAAAAAATTACAAGCAAAGGAAATTACAAATAAAATTGTAATATATATCGTCCTATCTAGGTACTTTCTATGTAATAATTTGCGAATGTACATTAATCAGAGTATATACTTTTGTTGAATCTATATTCACGCCAGCACCCATTAAATTCGTATTTAATTTATATTTTGCGAGTTTACAGTGCAAGCTGCTTCGTCTTCGCATCACGTAGCGCAGAATCAAAGCACTTTTAGTAGAAGTTTCGAGAGACCTCATGAATATATTTCCACGCTGTTCCTGAGACACTTGACAGCTTTTAGCTTGTTCACTTTCACATACTTTATCTAACAAATATTTGCTGTGCGCCTTAGAAATTGATATTTGCGTTGGTCGAAATGTCAGCGGTGTAAGCTACAATATTATATTGGTCGTGCTATTTTGTTTATAGATTGATAGAAAGTACATAGTTGCTTTAAAATTTTACTTCCCACCTTTCTTCTGATCAGTTTCGTTGCTAAAACAATATCAATATTATGTTGCCTTAGGCACTTCTGAAATCATAATAGGTACCTAACTATTTTTTTTATAAAAGCTATACCCGACTATGCCCGGGCAATTATAACGATTCTATTGACTCCTAATCTAGTATAAATCTAGTACTAGTAGTTTAGGCGATACGGTGGAACAATCATAAATACATACAAACATACATAGACCGTAAAAATCGTTATCATTCCCTTTAGCTTCGCCGTAGTCGGGTAAAAAATACAAGTATGAAAAGGTTTTTTGGTGGTAACTGGTTACTGGTATTTACAAAGAAGTTACAGCCGGAAGAACATGCAGTGGGATATATCCTATAACACAAGGAACTTAATCTGAAATTTCTACCTGACCGCCCAAGAATGGAGAGTTTGGCTTTTAAAACTATGCCACGAACCTTATAAGTAAGTATAAAGTTTTATTTTGACCAAATTCTAATGCAAATATCAATCTAGCTCGGTCCATCGAGTTATTGAAACGAGAATCCACTTTTGGGTGACCTCTTATTTGGAGATAAGCGTTTGACGTGGGTTGAACGTCCAACTATCTGGACGTAACTATTGGTACGTGGATCGCTAACGGTTATTATTTAACCTACTGCGTACGACAGTAGATATTTAGTTTAGTTAAACGACAACTGGGTGAGTAAATGTTTACTGTCTACCTACACCAAGAATTTAAACAAAATATTATTCAGGCTATGTTAAGTGACTTCTGTAATGATAGCAAATAAAACCTTCAGTAAAATAATTGAAAAATTTTGGGGCAAAATAGGCATCATATTGTATTCATGGTTTTATATATTGAAGACAATCGTCGCCCATACATCGTCTTACTTCAACTGTTAATAAATAAAACGATAACTTCAGTACACTCTAAACCGAAATTTTAACGTATTTTGTAAAGTGACCTCACTCCCTCGGGAAAACACAACGCAGCGCCAGTTTCCAGTGCGGCCGTGTTATTTTTCCAGTTTATGATTGAAAATGGCTCTCCCTTAGTATTATTTTTAAAAAATAAATGAAAACCGACTTCAAAATCTATATATATATAAAAGAAAGTCGTGTTAGTTACACTATTTATAACTCAAGAATGGCTGAACCGATTTGGCTAAAAATAGCTGGGGAGGTTGCTTAGAACCAGGAGACGGACATAAGACATTTTTTATTCCGTTCCCGAGGGACGTAAAAATGAATTGCAAGTCCAACGTCTCGCTAAATCTCGAGAACGGCTGTACCGATTTGGTTAATTTTAGTCTTGAAATAATTGTGGAAGTTCAGGGGAGGGTTAAACGGTGAGAAATATTGGAAAAAGTGTATATGAGGATAATAGTGAGGTTGTAGGAGTAGGTGTAGGTGTAGGACTAGGACGTAGGTTGCATTGTAGGTTTAGTTATTTATTCATTCCAGCTCATATTTAAGACAGAACAACGTGAGTCGGGACAGCTAGTTTAAAATATAAGACTTATATGGTTTTCTCATGGATGCCACTGTCAAAACTGGACCAAATTAAATTTATCAAAATCGGTTTACCCAGTCAAAAGTTCTGAGGTCATAAACATAAAAATACAGTCAAATTAAGAATCTCCTCTTTTTAAAGTCACATAAAAACTCAAATAATTAACCGTGAAGAGGCGCACCTAACATTGTATACGAATGAGCACGCGCGAGCATTTTGCTCACGCTACTTTAGCTGTTCATAATATTTTGAAGTTTTTTGATATTCATTCATTAAATTTGTATTCAAATAAATAAAATAGGATTTTATTAAATAGGATAAGTAAGAATAATACTTTATTTGAAGCAGAAGACAAAACAACTTGATTTTCATCATTTTTTTGGCAGTTTTACAACAATTATAATAATATTTCATAAATTAGAGAAACTAGAAAAAATATTCTACAAAGTAACATTCTACACTTATGAACCTACTTCTTGAAATATTATAAGCACATTCATGTAGTTGGTATGATTGGTGCAAAGCAGTTGCTTTCTGGAAATTACATTATTTTCAAAAAACCTGAAAAGTAACAAATACGGATAAGCGGATATTATGCAAATTGCCGAAAATTGTGCATGAACATTCATAACGCTTTCCTGAGCAGTTGCATCGTATCGGATAAGCACGAAACTGGTGTAAGGGGAAACAGGATGATAAGTTAGAAAGCTTGAAAAGGTGAAAAAAAAAGGTGCTTAAAGGAAAGATTAAAAAAAAATTAGTTATTTTAATTTATCTGTGAGATAATTTCTCATAGCATGCATTCTTGCGGGTTAAGTGCAGACAGAAATGTTGGAAAATAATAAAACTGCGAAGGTTTTTCTAAAACTTAAAATAGCTATGAAATAGAACTAGGAAATTCAGTATTTAAATTAATTTTATTATTATTTTTATTATTACAGTATTTAAATTTATGATCTGACGTTGTGGTTTTGCCAAATTCTTTAACTTATACAAGATGATTGTAATAATTTTAAATTATTCATTCATTAGAATAAAACAATTTTCGTGAAATTTACTTTCACAAGGGGCGTATTATGGAAACCCTATTAACTACGGATGGAAATACGTAATTAACTTTCGAGAAAACGGCGTTTTGTATGTTATTTCTTTGAATATTATTGCGCATTTCAAAAAAACATTTAAGCTATTTGAATTTTGTAAACTAAAATTACAACACTAAACTAATATAGGGAATAAAATCAGTAATATAATCAGTAATCAGTTTAAAATATGTATTTATGTAATTTTATATTTGCGGTGGCTGCGTGTAAATCTGTCCTACAAATGACAATACTGATGGAACCACATAATACCATGAGATGGAGGCACTGTGGTGTTGTCGCCAAGGTGATACGCCTGAGTGATCTCCTTTTGACAATATAGGCAATGCACAACCGTCCATCCAAACCACACGGGTCTTCAATCTCAGGAAGATTTTACTATTATAATTGTTTTTTTTGGTCCATTTTATGTCAACTTTTTCTGCTATGTTATTGTGTGTTTTTATTGTAACTCCTTGTTTTGTTTGTTATTGTGTAATGTATTTATATGTTTAATAAATATTTATTATTATTATTATTATTATTAATAAAAAAGATTGCAATTCTGTCACATTTTTTAACTTCATTCTATTGAAAAAAGTGTATCTTCTTGTGTAGAGCATATTGAGTTCAATTTTCAATCGCTATCTTAAATATGCAGAGCCGCGTCGTCTTGTTTCGGTGTAAGCTTGTAAGCTAAAAGTCAATCTCATTAAGATGTTATTTGAGTAACATTTCCACAATTTAATAAGACACGTTAAGGAGAGCGTTAAATGCACTGGATCAGCGGATTAACTCGCGAAGGTGATTGATGAAGGCGACTTCATTACGCTAGTGCAGATTGTCTGTGGAGTATTATTTTATATTAAAGTAGAAGTGGATTGTAAATGGGAAGATTTATATGCTATGCAAGTAAAGATTTTGTAATATCATTCACTGTACTGCTATGTATAGGCAAAAAATAATTTCAAAATTTTGAGTAAAATATATTATACTATAAAAATTTCATTGCGCTCTCTAAGGCACTGAGGTAATTAACCTCACAGAAACAGCTAACTTTAAACCGAAAGCAAAGTCTTTGTCAAAATAATATTAATGCTATGTGAGGTCATTAACTCCCTAGCGCCGTAACAAACGTAACGTAGTTTTAATTAGTATTTTCTTTTCGAAAATTTTCTGCCTAAACGTCTTTACATAAGCAGTAGCTCATATGCCCAAAATATCCGCAATTGATTTTACCAAACCTAACCTACGGAATACAGTTTACACGTATAAAGTGACTCTACCAAAGATACCGAAGACGCGACGCGAGATATAAGTAACATGGGGCCGCCGTCGACAAAGCGTTGCATTATTACGAATGTATTTGTTATAACCTAATTTGTTAAAATCGGATCAGTAATTTAGGCACCACGTTGCAAAAAACGTACAAACAATATATACATAGACTTCCAAAATCACTATTCTTCCTTTTTGCTTCACCGTAGTCGGGTTAAAATAAGAAGGTACTTTAAATAATCACAACTATAACGACTTACCCTGTTAAAGTGGCCCTAGTATACGTATCGAGTAACAAATGTGTGAGATCGTTTAGAGCAGAGCTTATACATATAGGGTATATTTGGTAGGAAGTGAGTGTAATAGGAAGTTAGAAATGATAACCACAAAATTAAGTCTGAAATTTATATTTACGGGTCACAATAGTGTTACACAATTAACACCACAAAAACCTATACTTAAATAGAAGGAGAGTGTGAGAGTCCACAGTAATGAAAGTACATAAAACACAAAACAGCTGACCGCGATATCGAGGTCGCGAACTTAAATTTCGGCGCACGAGCGTCACTAGTCTCGCGTATCAATAAATAAATCCAACTGGCGAGCGGCCGCGCGGCCCACAGCAGATAATTTCATACCGCGTAGGTACTCGCCAGACAATAGAAGCCGGTCGGCGCGCGAGTCTCCCATGCAGTTTAGCGTAAACATCTATTTAACTATAATATTTTAAATGAGCTGACTGTCAGAGTTTTATACTTTTTAGTTATAAAATAATGATGTAAATATTTTTACTCTTTTAAATGAAATGAATATGTTTAATTTTGAAGTTTGTAAATAGGTGTATAAATAAAATTGCGTGTGAAATAATATGTAAATATAAAATGTAAAAATAACATGTAGGAGATCCTTATCCTATCCTTATCTTGTCCTATCCTTATCCTATATCCGACTTACGTAACCCTTAACATGACCAAGCTGTAATAGCTTACGTGTACTAATAATTTACGTGTTTGGTCACACGTTTTCAGTGCTATTGGCATCTGTCTTTCTTCACGATATAAATTCATTACACATAATAACATCATTTCAGTCAATACGCGTAACGAATGCAGTTTAATTAATATTATATCTAGCAATTTCCCCCATTTTTTTTTTCCGCGGGATATTGCTAGATATAATATTAATTATATTGTTTTCTATGTATTTCCGCAAAGTATCGCCTGATCCTATTAAATATTTAACGCGTAATGAATATTATAATTAGAATAATACCTACTGTAAAATATATTATCTATGAAAGTAGATACCTAACAATGCATTTGTTATCTTTTATTGTTCTTTTATTGTTCTTATATTATTATTGTCCTGTTCCCTTGCACAATAGGGATGTTGCCTAGTGTGGAATATCAAATTTTATATTAGGTGCCTAGTTCGATAGGTACTCATCAAAAAGACGACTCCGAAAAGCAACGTGAATAAAGATACATAAATCTAAAAGAAATAGGTATTTAGATTGACGCGGTTAAAAATTAAAAGCAAATAAAAAATATTGCCCATCTTTTCTTCGCAAAACGATTTATTACGTCACAAGTTGCAACCGTCATACATTTTGTAATGACAAATGTATGGCGGGTGTAACTTGTGACGTCACAGGCCGATATATAGCTCTCTTTCATATTGTAAATTTAAATTGTTTTGTATCTTCGTTATTTTAAAGATATACGAAAATGGGTTCTAAATTGCTTATTTACATATTATCTAACAAAAAAAATTTTTCGGCATCATGCCTATTGCCAAATACGCGTTGTTACGTGAGATATGTCGCGCACTGACGACAAAGCTCAGAGCGTTTTGTCGCCGGCACGTATTTATGTATATTCGTACACGTCCAAATATCACATCACACGTCCAATTCTCGTTAAACTGTACTCACTGTTTTGGCTTCACGTATTAATATACTTATTAATACTATGATGTTTGATATTATAATCAATTTACAATTATTATTGTATATTGATTATAATATCAGTGTCCAAACTTTCAGGAGTGTAAATACTCTTGAATATAAGCAACTTTTACTATGAGATCAACTTTCCTACTTGAAAAAAAAACAGCTGTTCCATACAAAATACTACCGATGCCGAAGCCCTTTTGTATGAAACAGCTGATTTTATTTCAAGTAGGAAAGTTGATCCCATAGTAAAAGTTGCTTATAATATTCAAGAGTATATTTACTTCTAAAAGTTTGGACACTCACTGAAAAATTACCCTGTATAATATAATTATATATTAGTAAGGATATATTATAAAAGGTTGTCTGTATGGATATTGTTACTCTTTCACGCACTGCTAAAGGGTTTTTGATGAAACTTAATTATACATAGTCAATTTTTATCGCAGCAAAATGTACGGTTCCCGTGCGCTTTCTGCGCGTAATAAGTCGCTGGCAATATCTAGTTCATCAACATAAAATATTTTCTCAAGTCCGGCTTATAAAATCTGATATTAATAAGCTCGTACAAATTATAAACAAAATAAAAAATAATCGGATTATTACAAAACAGCACGGCGGGGATAATTAATCTTCTCATAACGCCTCTGTAATTAGAGATTACTGTAATCCACTGGCAAATACAAAAAAATGGTAGAAATATTAATCAAAACAACTTGATTTTATGTAAAAGAAATTACCTAAGTTTAAAATTAAAATATTTTCCAAGGACTTTGTTAGATACTATCGATGGCTCGACGAACGTTCGTCAAACTTGACTAGATATGCCACTTTTTAAGTTGCCTTGTTATTGACAAAATATTGATTCATTTGCGTGGCCGTATCAATATACAGTTACCTGTTGTTGTTATTTCAGCCTGGTGATGTCCATTGCAGGATATAGGACTCCCCAATGATTTCGACCGGTCGTTCGCGGTCTGTACCCACCGACTCCCTGCACTTTACAATTTCCTAGGTAGGTTTTACACGTACTAGTAAAACTAAAAGTCATCTCTCTGTTTCTGTGTAGCCCATTTCTTTTGTCTTAGCCAATTTGAATCCTTTACCTATGTGAAAATAAAACTTATACGTTTGAAAACAAACAAAAAATATTGTAGATACAACACGTCATATCTGTAGCATGGTTAGACAAGGCTGTTCAAAATCAATTACGCATAATTTGGGCATAATAATATAAAAATAATAATTAAACTATTAAAAATAGCCGGAAAAATAATTACGAAAAAAATTTATTACAGTATGCTCTTTACGGCACTGTCAGGGTCATTGACCTAACACATATGATTGTATTGCTCTTACCGCCTTACGCCTTAACCTCTACGCCTTAAGAGTGCAATGTAATTTTATTTAGTTAAATATATGTTTTCTATTTTTTTAGTTATTTTTCGGATTAAACGTTTTTACATAGGTAGTAGATTGTTTGGCCAAAATATCCATAATTTATTTTGAACAACCTTATGCATATAAAAGCAGCTCCGTGGTTTAGTAGGTAGACCGTTTGATTCGCACTCGAAAGAGTGCAGGTTCGATTCCCAGGTTGAGGCGTCTACCAATGAGACTTTTTCAGATCTCAAGTACATTATACGGATGCTCCAACGGTGAAGGAAAACATCGTGAGGTAAGCACATGGTTGGCCCCAGACGTATTGACCAGTCATTCCTCTGGACTAGGCTGAATGTGTTGTGAGAATGCCGTATGAGCTTGGGCAACCATACGGCATTTAAAAACCAACTGTCCCAGGCACTACAGTATTTAAAAAGTGGTTACTTCGCTCGGAGAATACTGTATAAATTATCCAGTAACGGATTAAAAGGCCCAAGTTTTTGATGCATATTTAGCCAAAATAGCCTAGCAGAGCTATCTCGGATAATAAACATGTCAGGAATGTTCGAGGTTGTGCGGGCTAAGCCCTAGATTTGCAAGTCAATGTTGACTTAAGACTATATTAGGTCCACACGTAATCATATATTGAGTGCTAAGGGTCTAATCGATTCTGCCTTGCTTCCATAAATAAGACTTAAGGTATGCTCACACCGAGACGCGACGCGGCGATCACTTTTTAAGATGTCGATTAAAATTTTAACTTTATTTATTACAGAAAAAGATACACATTTCACACAGTTGCAATGAAACGTATATGATTTGTGTAGTAAATAAAGTTCAATTTTGAATCGCTATCATAACAAAGTAAAAATGCGCAACAAAGTATGAAATAAAACTTATTTTCTAAATAATTCACCTTTTAAATTCGGATAAAATTTTAACTATTTCTCTACTCAATCTTCTTAATTTTGAATTCGGTACCAGCAAATTTGAACGTGAGATGTATAAAATATTGTTTGGTACCGACTTCAAAATTAAGAAGATTGAGTAGAAAAATGGTTAAAATTTTAGCCAAATTTAAAAGAGGAATTATCTAGAAAAAGTTTTATTTCGTACTTTTTGTGCATTTTAACTTTGGAAGAGTGTTTTCATTTTTTGTTTAAAAACATCATTTTTTCTCTTTTTAGTTATGAATTTTTATTATATTATTATTATCACATATTAAGAAAGTTATAAAGACAAAAAGCCTCCGCTATTCTCAGTCTCTCGGCAAAACAAACTCAAGCGTTATTTCATGCCAGTTTTCTTAATAGAAGCTGGCATAAATTAACGGCACGGCCATTTGGCCGTGGTATTTTCCCAAATAAGCATTACCGATCTGCGGACCTACTAAACGATCACCAGTGATGATAATGAGTAGATACTATATTATTAAATAATTATTATTATCTATCGTTATAGTCGGCGACAAAAAGGAAGCAGTAAGCATTAATTAATATATAATTAATTAGGCATGGCAAAATTATATTCCTGAAAATCATTATCACTATTATCACTATTATAGTGATAATGATTATCAGGAATATAATTTTGGCAATAGCAACATTTCAAAGACATTGATATCGGTGCACAAAACTCTGATGAGTAATTAGTACCTACGTCATCCTAATAATATGTTGGTGTATCGTGTGAAGATTGTGGTTATGATGATGATGATTAGGTACTATAAGTGGTATGATGGCCAGGAAGAGTCAGGATTTCTGTTTAGTACGTTTGGATCCAGGGTACACCTTGGTGTAAGTTCTTACTTTTTGGTAGCATATGCTTGGACCACTTCAGAAAAATATGTCCATATAGATTTCGAGGAGTTCCCTCGATTCCTCATAATCCCATCATCAGGTCACCACTTTGATGTCAAAAGGACCAATTTGAGATTATACCCTATACATTAAACATAACCTAACCAAGAGCATTACAGGACATGTCTAAGTAGGGTTCTGTAACTATAAACGCGTAATAGGTCTTTTTCATATTACTTCAAAAGTTACAATCCGATTTCGTTCAAAATAATTTTCCTAAAGAGTATTTAGCATACAATTTTCTAAGTCTCATAGTTTAGAAATGCCAGGGGGGGACCTACTTATAAACCACTTTGGAGGCCGATTACTCGAAAATGGTTGACCCTGTAAACAAGTCACGTATGAAATAAAAGACCTATTCATCGATACCCCCCACGGGTAGAATGGAAAAATATTTTTCATCCCCACTTCACATGTATGGAGAGCAACCCCTAAAATGTAAATGTAAAGTCTATATTATAAAGACTGTAACTATACCAAATTTTATCCATTTATATACTTAATTACAGAAGCTAGAGGCTTGACAGACAGACGAATGGACAGAGCGAAACTATAAGGAAAACTATAAGTATTACTAAACCCTAAAAAGGATTTTGAAAATCGGTCCACAGACGTCGGAGTAATCGTTGAACATATAAATATATATATATATATATATAAATATATATATATATATATATATATATATATATATATATATATATATATATATATATATATATATATATATATATATATATATATATATATATATATATATATATATATATATATATATATATATATATATATATATATATATATATATATATATATATATATATATATATATATATATATATATATATATATATATAATATATATATATATACAGCCGAACGTAAAACCGTCTCCTTTTTCTTAAAGTCGGTAAAAAAGAGCGCTTCACGTCTCGTATCTGTGTGAATTGACGCTTATAAATTGCAGACTAGCCAAATTTGATAATTTCGAAAATGTTCATTAGTCATCGTAGATAGATGTTAATAATTTTAGGTTTGTATTTTCCTTATCTAATCATTTTAAAAAAAATGATATTAGTAGGTATTTTCAGTCCTATTTTAATGTAATATCTAAACCACCACTTTTCAATTTATGAGTTAAACCAACCAGTCAATATATTTGAGCCCAAATTTTGCTTTTATTAATTTGAATAGAATTGGAATGAATTAGCATTATGGAATCCATATTCATAGGAATTAACTAAACCGTTATGGATATAGGGGAGCCTCTTGTACCTCGGTCAGTTTTTTAGGTATTCGTTATTTGTTCCAATTAGAATTACCGAACAGTGAACATAAGTTATGTTTGTATAATTATTTTGGAAGGTATACCTCACCAAAACCGTATTTACGTACATACATTTTTCCGTATGCCTAATTTAATTAGACATTTGGATAAATAGCGAATTGGAATAATCAGGAAAGTTATCATTTATAATTTGATAAAACATAATATTTTTACATTGTTCTAATTGCTCAATACTAAATGCACAATACTAACAACCGTTTCACCTATCAAATTAATAATTATGTAACTAACAATATGGTAATAATTTTTTATTATTGCTTTTTTCATCTCATTACTTCATGGTTACTGCTAAATTATAGCACTAATCTTGTTACAAATCTATAAAATCTTTTAAAAGGATTTTTGTTTATATTTTGTTATGGCATTGTTATATGTATAGCTGTAAGTTTTGGAGTTTACTCCTTAAGAATCGATTTTCATATAAGGCCCCCGGTATGAAAAAAATATGAGATGTAAAATCTACTGAACGAATGACCTCGTTATGTTTTCGTGCGCAACCTATTCTGCGCACCTGTCACTTTTTTTCACATGGCGCGAATTTTTGAACTCAAATCAATCGCTAAAGTTTTTGTTCCTTCTGAGGGACGTGTTGTACTTTTTAGAGTAAACTCCAGTCGTGCGTCGGAGCTGACACATACTTTTTTTTTCTGTACAAATAAAATAAAATAAAATAAGATGGTTGAGCTTCCGTGTCAATTTTTTTTATTAATACGACTGCAATATGCTGTAGGGTAGCGTGGTAAACAAAAGACTCGACATGTAACGTCATTACGACGGCAATATACTGTAGGATAGCATGGTAAACAACAGACTCGACATGTCACGTCATTACGACGGCAATATGCTGTAGGGTAGCGTGGTAAACAACAGACTCGACATGTAACGTCATTACGACGGCAATATGCTGTAGGGTAGCGTGGTAAACAACAGACTCGACATGTAACATCATTTATTTAAACGTCACTAACGTGAGGGTATTGACTAATATATTTCTACCAATAGATATAATTAAATTTAACAAAACAAAATTTAAAATTTTAAGTCGCTCCCGACATTTTCAAGATGTAATCGCTGTCGCGGACAATATTTGGAAGTGTACCTAGTCTACTAGGATGCGAACTCGAACTCGGGTTCGGGTCCCGGTCCCGTGTTAGGGTCGGTCTGTACGTCTGTACGTGTTGTCGTGACGGATGTGGTACCTCGGGGTAGGCGCCGGCGTCGACCCCGGTGCGATACTAACCTCGCGGGTGCGTGTGGTTTGTGTTTACGTAACTGTACACAGTACGTTACGTATTTTGTGATCGGGTTAACGGGATCGGCTAAGATATGCTTAGGCCGTTTGTACGGGTGTCGGAATGTCTGTGCGTCGTGATTATAGTCCAGTGCCTTTTTGGTAAGGGGGTTTGGGTGATTTTTGCCTTTATCAAAGAATCTCTCTACGAGTTCCTTGATATAGGCTTTAATAGTGACGAGTTCGCAGTCCCTATGCAAGTCGATATTACGCATGTACCAGGGGCCGCCTGTTGCCATTCGTAGAAACCGGTTCTGGACACTTTGCAAACGGTCCAATTGAGACTCGCTTATCTGTGCGAAAGAGACGCACGCATAAGTGAGTATCGTTCTAATGCAAACCTTATACAATGTAAGCTTATGTCTTAGGGACATTTTTTTTCGCGAATTAAGTAGCGGTTATAATAATTTGTAGAGTACATATTTCGCTTTGCGTAATGTATTACTAATGTGACTCGAAAAAATCATCGACTTGTTTAGTACTACGCCTAAATATTTGACCTGAGTGACCTCAGGAATTATGTTGCCGTGCAGACTAATAGGGCTCATTAGTTTACGGGGGCAAGTACGCCTCACTGCCCTTTTACTATTGAATTGGATGGCGTGACTTTTGTCGGGTTTAACTTCTATTCTCCATTTGGAGAACCAATTACCGAGAGCGGTAACTGACTCCTGGAGGGCTTTAGAAGCAATACAGGCTCGTGTGTGGGAATAATAAAGGGCTGTCGCGTCCGCGAACATAGCTAATTGCACCTTAGCGTGTTTAGGGATGTCACTAGTATACAGGTTATATAGGGAGGGCGAGAGGACCGAGCCCTGCGGTACTCCCGCCTCCATATATCTTGGCGACGACAGTGCGCCTTCTACGCGGAAATGAAATTTACGATTTTTTAAAAAGTTACTAATTAGTAAAACAAGATAATCGGGTATTTCCATTTGATAGAGTTTGTATAACAGTCCGTTATGCCAAATTTTATCAAAAGCTTTTGCAATGTCAAAGAATACGGCGCATGTCGTCTTCCTGTCGTTTTTGCTAGATATTATGTACTCCGTTAAGCGGTGTACTTGAGCGGGACAGCTGTGCATTTCGCGGAAGGTAAACTGCTCGTCTGGAAGGAGTTTATGACGTCATTGAGGCGCCTTTTAATAACTCTTTCGTAGACTTTACCGAGGGAGCTAATGAGACTTATTGGACGGTAGCTACCAGGCACCTTCCGGGGTTTCCCCGGTTTGTGGATACCTATGACAATAGCTACTTTCCAAATGTCTGGAAATGAACATTCTACTAAGAGGGAGCTAAGGATGTTCACTAGGAGAATTAGCTCGATCGGTAACATTTTAAGTGTTTTGTTTGAAATACCGTCGAGGCCTGGGACCTTTTTGGCATTCATACACTTAATACTGTCACTGACCTTCTCCGAGTCCACCATCCTCACCCTATCTACATCAGGTGGCCTCGAAAGTCGGCTGTGGACCTCGCTATTTACTAAGCAAAGGTGCACGGGATCAATCGGGAGAGTAAGGTGCACGGGATCAATCGAGAGAGTACTCGGCCGGCACTGTTGTTCGAAATTATCAGCTAGGCACTCGGCCTTGTCTATGTCTTCGAATGCAGGAGGACGGTTAGGTCTGTCTAACGGAGGCTTATCGCTCTCCGTGTTGTATCTGAGGGCCTTCGCGAGTGGCCAGTACGCCACGTGAGACGGTTCTAAATCACTGAGAAGTCGATCCCAACTCTCGGCTTTGTGCTGTTTAATTTTAAACTTAACTTCCCTCTCGTAGTGACGGAGGGCTTTCCTCCACTCTTCCGACGGGTAGCGATCATATGTGCCGCCGCGTTTTGGAGTCTGATGGACTCCCTTATGTCCTCAGGGAGGGGTCAACGGCTCTTGGGGGTCGTTGGCACCTCCCTAGATGAGTTCTCTATGGTCGCTACCAGGTGATCGGTCAAGTGGGCGGCGGCCTCTATGGCTGTCTCTTTACTATCTATAATATCGGGGATTTTATCTAGGTGGCTAGATTGGAGGACTTTGATGTTCTCCGCTAATGATTTATAATCTACTATCTTCCTAGTACTAGAATTATTGGGGTTAAGACTACCAAGTGTAATCGTAACCGGTCTGTGGTCCGAGTTAAGCTCGTGGAGAGTCTCAATATAGATATTGAGAGAAACATTTTTAACTAAAGCTATCTCTATCGTACTAGGATCGCGTATGACACCGTTTATGTTTTCATTGGTGTCATACTTATACATGCTTACTATAACAATGGGTCCGTGCCCGGACATACTAATGTGGCAAACAGATGTCTCTCTGTCGTGGTCACCGAGGCACTTTGCACATCGTGGCCTAGCTTGGCAATTCCGTGGCGAGTGCCCGTAAAGTTGGCATCGGTGGCACTGGCCAGGGATGCCCCTTTTACGGGGGGGCTCGACGCGGATGCCTGTAATGTGACAGATGGCTCGGATATTGAAGATATCCTTGCCCTCTGGCGTAAGAGGGAGGGTAACGAGTACCATATTGTACTCGTCTTTTTTAATAGGATGGTACATACGATGTACCTCTAGGGCGGGATAATCCTGGGACTGGATGTCCATGAGTACCTCTTTTGTGGAGAGGCACTTATCGACTCCGGTAATGACGCTTCTTCTTCTTCTTCAAGGGCGTATGTGTGGTATTCTATGCTTTTATTGCGTAGGAACGCGGTGAGGAGGCGGTGATCCTCCGGAGTCTTAACCTGCACTTTGATGCCTATGGGGGTCATGTGTGCAAAAGAGTAACGGAGCTTATGCTCGTTAATCGCTGCGGAGATTAAGTTCCATTTGACCTTCTCCTGTATGATTAAAGGAGGAGGCATTTTAGGGGAACGGACGGCCTGAGGGGCCTGGGAGGCCTGAGGGGCCTGGGAGGCCTGAAGGGCCTGGGATGCCGGAAGGGCCTGGGAGGTCGGAGGGGCCTGAGAGGTTCGGGGGACCTGGGAGGCCATAGGGGCCTGGGTGGCCAGAGGGGCCTGGGAGGACAGAGGGGCCGGGGGGGCCGATGGGGTAACGGGGGCCGCGGAGCCATTAGCCTGCACGGTTTTTCTATTCTTAGGGACCGATTTGGTCGGGGAAGATAAGACTGGAGAGGAGGTGCCCTCTGGATGCTTCCTCTTCTTCGTCTTCTTATATTTGACTGTAGTGAACTCGCCTTGTTCACTACGGTCGGATTCTTGCTCCGAGCAAGACATCTCTGAGGGAGATGATTGGTCTTCTACCTGTATCTCGACTACGTCGCTATCGGGCGACGCCGGTGAGTCTGCTTCGTGCATGCGCACGAAGCGTTCCCACTTGGACGCGACATCGGGGGATTCGAGTTTCAGGAACTCTAGGAACTTTCTAATCATGGCATCAGACATAATTAGAAAGTTTATCCCGGGAGTGGGATTCTGCTCTCTAAATAAATACACTACATATTGGGGGGATACAGCCCCTCCCGGCGACCGGGAGGGGAGGTGTGTAGGGAGGAAAAACTCCTCATGTAGTGTGCCTAAGCGTGTAACGGTACTTACAATTGTTCCTCGGGCGGCTGGAACTCACTCACAAACGTTGCGCTAACCACTAGGGCGCTAGTGTTCGCGAACGAGACGCGGCGGAGCGCGAGCAGAGGGGTCGCGCTAAAAACGAGACGGACGATGCGACCGGTCGCATGCTCGTCCTAACGCGGCAATAGGCTACGCGGCGGGTGTGCGAGCAGAAGGCTCGCACTGAAGAGCGAGACGGACGATGCGAGCGGTCGCACGAATTGTCCGGTAGGCGGCGGTCACGGCGCGGCGCGAGACACGGTACGGCACAGGTCGGGCGGCAAAGGCGGATGGGTGGCGCCTTTGTTTCTTCACACTTGCTGTCTTGACTCTAGAGTCTTCTTTCTTCTGTCTTCCTTCTTCAGGTGGTGCACTTTCACACGCGAGAGCGTAATACTGCGGGAACGACGGCAACGATCGGAACGAGCGGAGCTGTTCATCGGACGGTGTCCGAGAGCAAATGCCTAGCAATGTTAGAGAAGGAGACTCTTCTCCCGCGCCGGGCCCCTGAAAAGGGCCTTACGGCGGGGAACCAAAACCAAGGGCATAGCCCCTCTACTTGGGGTGGGAAGACGCGACCAGTACTAATACTGGGCGCATAGAGTCTAGTTTTAAGGGAAACCCATGGGGGGCAACACAAAAACAAGGGAATGTCGATTGCCAATCCAGGCACAACCAGGACTGGCGGTCGACTCCAAACGGCGCGTGGGGTTCCCGACCCGGGGGCCGGGGGGAAACGTGTGTGGGTCCACTCCCTCACGCGCCGCGTTTACCGGACCGCGGACATGAACGACCTGGGGAAAGGGTGTGGAGTTAACAAAAACTTCCAGGCCCCGACTTTTTGTGTCGGGGGGAGGGGAGGGGGGGGGAGGTACGCCACGGGGACGACGGGGTGGCAATAGGGCTGCCACTCGTCAGGCCCCGGACGAGATTAAGACGTAATTACACCGGCATCTGGTTTGCCGGTGTAAGGGAAGGTAGGGGGGGGGGGATACGATCCCGCGATATGGTAGGGGCGCATCATTGCGCTTTGGTGGCGCTCTCTGCAGCAACCCTTTCTGGGGTGCAGAGAGCAAGTGACGCAGGTGCCGCGTACGTAAGGCGGGACCGTACGTACGTCCGGTAGAGGGCGATGCGCATCCTCAATCCACACCTGCGGGGACGCGTAGGCTGGACGCAGCAGCGTTCGCCTTCGCCACCGCCAATGAGCACTGGGCGGCCATAGAGAATGTGTAATGTGTAGAGCTAGCGAACGGTCGCGCTCCGTGTTATACATATGCAGCAAAAATTAATTATCTAATTAATATTTTGTTAAACGCGCGGCTGATTGCCGCTGCAGGTGTTCATGGCGCTCGTGGGCAATGAGTTGCTGGCGTTTATCCAGCATGCAATCGACACCATGGACGAGGTCAGCATAATGCAGATCTGCAAGTCTTCCTTCACCAGCAAGGAGATTTGCAAAGGCAAGCATTTGCTGTACGAAACGCTCGGCCAGAGCGCGAACATGCCATCACGACGGAGAGATGGAACCGAAAAAAGCGTGCAGGACATCATCTCCCTGCTAAAGCAGACGGATCCGGATGAAGTGCCAGCTTTTGTAGCGAAAAAACTGCATAAGCTGCCACCGGTGACACTGAACTACGTCGACGTCGTCAGCCTACTAAAGAACATCAAGTTCCTGAAGGAAGAACTGACCGAAGTTCGAGGTAGATTGCAGGCATCAGAGTCTACCATAAGTGATTTACGTAGTGAATTATCACAGTTAAAAAGTGTTAATTCAATATGTAGGTCACCTCACCTGATGCAGCAAACGTCACTCGTCGTCGAGGCGCGCAGGCGGTCACGTTTAACCCGTCAGCATTATCCGACGGGTCAACGAACATCGTCGCTGCTGCCCCTGCCGCCCGCTCTCCGCTCGCGAAGGCGCCGGTGCTGAGTTTCGCAAGTGTCGCCGCTTGCATCCCCCCGCCACCGATCGGATCCGCGATCGAAAAACAAAGGAAAGAAGGAGGCCACTACAAAAGAGCGTCCTCTTTCTAAAGAGGACCGAACGTGCGATGATGATGGGTTCATTAAAGTCGAGAGTAAGAAGAAGAAACCCGTCGTCCGCAATCATCGCGGCACCGCACCCGGAGAACCCGAGCAGCTGTTTCGGTGTGAGACTCCCGCGACACCGCTGTACGTGTCCAGGCTGCATTGGTCTACGACGGTTGA
The DNA here is from genome assembly GCA_963565745.1 of Phengaris arion. Taxonomy (NCBI): domain Eukaryota; kingdom Metazoa; phylum Arthropoda; class Insecta; order Lepidoptera; family Lycaenidae; genus Phengaris; species Phengaris arion. The sequence goes on along the minus strand of OY751449.1, from coordinate 15,310,295 downwards.
GCAGGTCGTGGACTACATCAGGAGCAGAACCAACTTCGCCTTGAGGGTCGAGCGGTTGGAATCTCGTCATAAACTGAATTTGAGTTCCTTTGTGGTAAGAGTTCCAACCCATCATTTACCGACCTTCGAGAAGGAGGAGTTCTGGCCGATTGGAGTCGTCTACAGAAGATTTAGAGGACGACTCCCGAACACTTCGCGCCCCACGTCGCAGACAATACGTATTTAGTGTTAGCTTTAGTTTATTAAATATTAATTAAAGTAATATGTATGTTAGTCTATAAGGTATCTATAATTTGGGCCTATGCAGACTGAAATAAATGGAATTTAATTTTAATAGAGAGTCGGCGGTCCAGGGTGCCCCGAGGTACTTAGCTGTCCTCCCCCACGGGATCACAGCATCACCAATCTTTAGAGGCGCCGGAAGGGAGCACCTCGTGCTGACGGCGAGCGCCTGGGACTTGCCTGCGTTGACAGAGAGTCTCCATTTGCTCAGCCAGTCAGGGAGGAGATCCAGTGTCCTCTGGAGCTTGATGGCAGCATGCTCGGTGGTCAAAGAGGAGGTGAAGTACGCCGTGTCGTCGGCGTACAGCGCCACGGTGGTGCCCTGGTCCGCGGGCACGTCGCTGGCGTAGAAGTTGTAGAGCCCTGGAGAGAGAACACTACCTTGCGGGTCGCCAGCGGTGATGGGACGCTCGCCGGAGGGGACTCCGTCTAAGCGCGAGAGAGCAGAATGCCTAGCAATGTGTTTATCCAGAGCTTAAATACTACCCTACCATATTTCATCGAAATCCGTTCAGTAGTTTTTGCGTGAAAGAGAATCAAACATCCATCCATCCTCACAAACTTTCACATTTATAATAAATAGTAGTAGGATTTGTTACTTCAAATCTTAGATCGTCTTCCATTTTTGTCAGAGCCCTTTATGCAGCATTCGAAAATCAAAAGGAGTTTTTCGTTTCAGTAGTCGCCAGTAATCCCTGTTTCTGTGAGTGATGTGCAAGGTGCATTATTCATGAAATTAAAACTGGAAACTTTGTATTCCTGGAAACTTTACGAATATGCAAGATTGCCTTGTACGACTAGTGGGCTTAAAAACACCGTGTTTTCTAACAACCGCGGTCGTTAGGATATGACATGCATTCGAAATCGGTTACGTTACACTGTTCTGATGGCATATTACTAAATATAACCTGCAATAATACAATTATAATCAAGTTGCGTTATCTGCCAACCCTGTATTGTCGTAAACGTTAAAGCAGCGTCTAACGCCTCCTGAGTACTACTAAGTGTAAGTTTTTCTTTTCGCATTCGATCGTGAGTGCGCTTGGCGTTTACTAGGAATTTGTACGTGATTTGACCTAGTTGTTGCGTTTACAACTAGGTGGCGCTGTACAAATCGATCTCACGCGCTCACGATCGAATGCGAAAATAAAAACTCACACTTAGCACTCTGATTGCTCGAAACGTCACAAAATCAGTTTATGATAACAAGTCGCTTCACATTTAATACAATCAAAGTAAAACGATAGTTTACTTTATATACGAGAATTGAGGTTCTGATGGCAAACTACTATATTATAATATGACGACACCAAAACATAATTTTCTTCTTATCTTCTTCTTCTTATATTCTTTGACATAAGCGTCGCATTGAAGGCAAGCAAAGTATTAAATTCGAAATTGAAAGTTACCAACAAGTATTTAAATAATTATAAATATTTTAGTGCGAGCAGAACAAACCAGACGGTGTTCAAAAGTGAACAGGTTCGATATTATTATTATTGGAACGAAGTTCCTTATGGCGTGTTGCGATATTGAGGCTAGGTGGATTATATTGGCACGACACTTTTTGCCACTCGAAATCACAATGTAATTGACTGAATGATACAAAAAACGACCTTATCACCTTGACAATAATGTATAATTTTGCAATTACACATTGTGACTGTTATGACTGTTACATATTGTGACTATCTAGCCGAGCGTTTGATGTTATTACTCAGTACTCGGAGCCGGACTTCGCGGCGGCAATACTGCGAGCAGCAAGCAACCCCTGTCCCTACCTAACGCGCTAGTTCCGCGCGCACCATATATACTTAGTTCAACTATTTATTTTGTATAATATAATATATTATATCTATACAGATAAACAAAATTGAAGTCTCTGTTTGTAATTTCAAATTAACAGCTTTTATTTTCAATTAATACATTTAAAAGTATGATCGGTACTTAAAATAAAATATAAATTGTTAACATTTTTCTGTCCGTCTGTCATTCTGTGTGTTTGTTCCGGCTAATCTCTGTATATATAATTATATATATATATTACTTTCAAAATAGGCTTCAATTCTTCAACTATATATTTATATTATAATATATATATTATAACTTCGTTCCATCCGGGTGTCCCTTGACACCTGTCAAGTTTTTATTATAATGCTTAATAACTATTTGAATATTGAAGATAAATCATTACAAAATCAGCACGAAATACTTTTAATGCAAATATAATTTAACCTTAGGTTAAATTCACACCGAAACCATACCACGATGCGGCGCAGCATTTTTAAGATGGCTACACAAAATTGAAGTTTATTAATTATACAAGAAGATACACAAGTTTCATTGCGTTATTTATTATTACATTTTTCGTTATGAAATGAAAAATGAAATAAATATTAATAAATAACAGACGACATTCGAACTTGTATGAACGAATGTCGTGTGTCAAGAGCGCATGTGCAGCGTATGATTGATGTCATATAAACGTATAGCTTTTTGTGTAGTAAATAAAGTTCAATTTTGAATATATATCATAAAAAAGCGCGCCGCATCGCGTCACGTATCGACGCGATGTGAACTGACCCTTAGTGATTAATAGCTCCCAAATCTTGATAATTTATGTAAATACTTTATGCATTTACCAGCTCATAAATTATTATTTGTAAACAAAATATTTTAAAATGTGTAAGCTTTGTTTAAATAAAATTTATGTCATTATTATTCTGGATTCACATGCTAGATAAGCAGTTTAATGTGCGAATGCCAGATTTAATGGCACCCGCACACGCTAGACAAACAGTTTGACTAGCAGGGATCAACGAGGGTGAGGAAGATTCTAGCTAATGACCTTTTACTTCTTATTTTGATGTAAATAGTTAAGCTATTGCATAGCTTCTATCGCGGGCCTTGAGCGCGGGGACCGAATCCAGAAATTCCGTAACGAAAAAACCTCACGCTCCCCACTCCGACGGGCACGGAGATGTGGCATGAAGGCCGTGCATCGTCGAACGTCGTTTCAGTTCGGCAGTTTTCGACACGGCGTTGTGTGCGTGCGATTAGACGTATTGTACGACTCTACGAAACTCGCACGAATCGAGACGAGCTGCTCCGAAATCGGTTATCATAAACCTATAGTTTCAATGATAAATATTCCTGAATAACCAACAGCTACTGTAAGATAATAAAACCCACATGTATTGTAAAATAATAAAAATATTTTTAACAATATTAACTTTTTATTTATTTAATAAAAGAAAAATTTGTTTTCTTATCGGTCACCACGCTCAAAAAGTGTAACTTGAATTAATATCAAAGAAAAAGAAATACTGCATAAATAAAATAAATAAATAATTATAATTGCATAAGTTGATACAAAATGCTATGCAATGGCTTTACCGCGGCAGTCCCCGAGTGCCACACGTCTTTTTTTTTTTTATAAAATCGACCAGGAAATGAGCAGATGGATAGCCTGACGATAAGCGATTACCGCCGCCCATGGACACTCGCAAGACCAGCGGGGTTACAATTTTAACTCTCCTGGTGTTGCGCACTTGCGTCCCTGGTCCTTAAAAACCCCAACCCCCCTTGGGCTTCCGGTAACCTCACTCACTTGGCGAAACACAACGCAAGCGTTATTTCATGCTTGTTTTCTATGAGGCCGTGGTATTTATCCGGTCGAGCCGGTCCATTCGTACCGAAGTATCTCTCTCGCAGATTATGATGCTGCAATATAAACAGACGCTACAACCACCCATAAAGGGTGGCAGTGGCGGCTGCTTATTTATTTATTTATTATAACAACAAGCTTTCAGAAACAGCTAACCGTTTTTCACAAAACTGGTGTAGCAGTTTGTCTATGGGCAATGAGTACAATAAGGTTTTAGTTTACTAATATTATACAAAATTATATCTTATACCACAACATGAATTTGTATATTCTTACAACGACATTTGTAACAATGCTGTAAATATAATATATTATGTAGTTTTATTTAATACTACCATTGAACTGAAAGTTGCTTTTAAATTTTAATTTATAGGCACACCTTTGGCAATTTTTCTATATTAATTAAGTATTATCTTTCTATTTAGCTACACGCCTGTACACTCTGTTAAGATCTGTAATACCTGTTATTGGCCATATTCATTGTTAATTGGTTAGTGTTAATTTTTTTTATGTATACGCTGTTGGTATTATAATAAAGAAAAATAAAAAAATAAAATCACCACCGGGGTAGTTAAAAAATGTTACAATAAAGGAAATTACTCTAGTGTGCTTATTACTATATCTAATATCACAACATCAGCACCTGGGTAGTTAATAATTATTACAATATAATAGGAATTTAGTCTAGTGTGCTTATAAAATATTGTTTAACTTTGTTCTTAAATGTATTTTTATGTTATTCTCATTTCTAATGTTTATTTGAAGGCTGTTTGAAATACAAGGAATTCTTCTCCATAATAGTTATATGACCTAGCCTGTATAATAAGTAGGAATTTGTATGAGGGTCTTCAAAAGGTAAGTGTTAAGTAAGCCGACAGGAATGGAGTTATAGGAACCCCACGCCACTAATGTATGATAACGAATGCGATGTAAAGCCATCCAAACCGTTACCGTAATAAGGTAATAACAGAGTAGCTTCAGTAGTCAATGGCTAGTGTCTACTATTTAGGCTGTTACCTGAGTCTCTAAGGCACGATTCTCATATTTAAATTGACTTTCAACTTACTTTTTTATTTTATTAGGTTTGTCAACAATTGATTACACGTTATACATTTAAAAAATATAATTATAATCACAATGAAACGTACATCAATGTATTAATGACATAATTAATTAAAATAAAACATAAAAAAAAATAAAATTCATGCATTACAATTCGCAAACAAAAAAATAATTAAGTAGTAAATTTAATTTTTGAAATACGTAGTTAAAATGTACAAAGCTCATTGGTGTATATAAAAATAATTAACTTACCATCAATTCATCATAAATTAATCATCCTGTTATCATAAATTGACCGAAAGTCGGTATTCTACTACACTATATTAGTACATTCAAAATCCCAACACAGTCATTTTGAAATTACATTGACTACAATTCATAAATAAAGCGAGTACAAAGACAGCTGTTTCTTGACGTTTGTACGATCCAGTGTTACCAATTTTTGTCGCGTTAAGGCGCGTCGCCTTAACTGACAATAATTGGCAACACTCCTGCTTTTTTTTTGGAAACATTACACATCATCGAAATAGGCGCGTGGTGGTTATGCACATTTGTCGAGAAGGAGACTCTTCTCGCACGCCCAGCCCCTGTAAAGGGCCTTGGGCGTTGGGCAGGGAACCAATACCAGGGGCTAAGCCCCTCTAATTGGGGTGGGATGACGCGCCCAGTACGAGTACTGGGTGCATAGAGTCGGCAGAACGCGGGGAAAATCCGTGGGGGGAGCAAAAGTACACGATGGGAGTGACGATTGCCAAACCAGGCACGACGAGGACCGGCGGTCGGCTCCAAACGGCGCGTGGGGGTCCCGACCCGGGGGCCGAGAAACGTGTATGGGTCCACTCCCTCACGCGCCGCGTTTACCGGACCGTGGAAGCAAGCGACCTGGGATAGGAAGGGGGGGAAGGGTATTCCCGTAGGCTGCCCCACGTCATACTCCGGAAGCGCTAGAGATAGTTGCCCCGGTTTTTGTAAAGGCGAGCGGGCATGCCACGGCAGCGGGTCGGTGTTTTGACCGGAAGGGAAGGGCGTGCGTTAACAGCTCGCGCTTTCCGCATTTCCGTGCTGCCCTACGAAAGACTGGGCATTGTCTGCTATTTGCAGGGTGGGCCCCCCTGCAGTCAACGCAGGTAGGCATCTCGAAGGGTGGGAGGGGCATTCCCGCACGTAGTGTTCCTGGGCACACCGGACATAGGCCACCTTCCGGTAGCAGTTGTGGCTCGAGTGCCTGAACTGGTGGCATCGGTGGCACTGGGCGGGGCCGCCACGGCCCCGCCAGGCTTCGATGCTGACTCCCGGCATATTCAGAAGCTCACTAACCTTGTATATGCCGGGTACGACGTCTGGGGTCCTAACGATGAGGGCGAAGAATATACAGGCGCCGGGATCGGACCTCGCCTGGATCAGGGACACGTGCTCCGCCACGAATCCCAGTTCGGCAAGACCGGCCCTGATCTCTCCGGTGTCTGTAGAGGAAGGTAGGCCCCTGATACCTACCTTGATTGTCCGTTCCTGTGGTAGCGAGTAGGAGAACCAGGAGGCTTGTCCTTGCTTCTCCAGGTCGGTTAGGTAGTTGACGACCCGGTATTCTGATTCGATTTGGGGCGAAAAGCGAATCCCACGGCCTTTATATTTGGCATTAGGTATGTGCCCCAATATGTCGCGAAGACATCGGAAATGACGCACCCAGTCGTCAATTCTCTCGGCGATCAGGAGCGGGTAGCGAGTAGTAGTAAACGGAGGCGGTGTTTTGTTCTCCGACGGCGCCGGAGGGGGGGTCTGTAAATGCCTACTTGTGGGCTAATAGCACTCACCTCGGCGTAAGACAGCTGACGTTCGGTGTACCTGGCTGTCGGTGGTGTCGGAAGGTTTATGAGCGATGGCGGAAAGGCAGGCGCGCGGCAACGGTAGCCGTGCGGCGCGCTTGAGCGAGTTTCAGTGGTGGCTGGCGAGGGTCGCCAGCGTGCGCAGTACGGCGCGGGGCGCGCGTAGGGTTGGCCGAACCCTGATCGGCTGTTCGGGACGGGGGCCCAGACTCGTCGCAGGTCGCCGTCGGGAGGCATTAGGGCGGGGGGGTACCAGGACACCCCCGCGAGAATGCCGAAGGCGACCCGGGGCAGGCGGTGTCCTGCCTGCACAAGCTAGGCGCTCGGAGAGCGGGCGGTGGTGCGTGCGTTCCTGGGTCGAGCGTGAGCTGGACCTCGATGAGGCCGGGCTGTACGACGACTCAGAGTTCGTACGGGAAAAGTTTAGGTGATCGCGGCTTAGCCGCGGGTCATGGTCCGACATAGTTACGTAAACATAACATAAAACACACTTGTCAAACAAAAAACAGTCAAACGAACGGTACAACTGAACGGTAACAAGTGCACGTATCACTAACACAAAAGGTACTCACACTTTATGTGGACGGACGATACACTAAGTGTAAATACACGGAGACGGTACACACACTTAGGGGGGCTGTCTCCTCGTGACCCAACGCTGAGCCGAAACTCAACGGGAGGCCAAGAGCAGGGCAACTCCCCAGCAAGGCGCAAATCCACAACCTATTCAAATGAATAAGGTGTGAATTTACGATCGCTATCAGGAGTTTTTAGCTGCACTAACCTAGGGTTTTGTAAAATTTTGGAAAATCCGTCCTAGGCGGATACCTTCATAACAATATTCATATGTGAGTTCAATGTAATGCATTCAGTATTTTGTTTCAGCGTAAACGTAGTACGTTTTTCACAATATACAGGTTTTACACTTACTCTATACTATACTAATAAAAATATTTATACAGTTTATAAGTTACACAATGTTTTGTCCTTGTCTGTCAAGCAACTTTTCCGATGTATCAGACAAGGACAAAACATTGTGTAGCTTATACACTGTATAAATATTTTTAGTAGTAAGGGGGTTAATGTTTTTTTTTTCGCTATTACTTAGGTATATTTTTACAGGTAGACTTCCCTTTAAAATAATTCACCTCTGTAGTCTTTATGGACTAATTTAAAAGAAATTAAAATCCTGTACAATTTCGAATTTACGAGGCGTAGAAAAGAAAATGAGGATTTATTTTTTCATCGTTGCTTAGCAACACATCGGGACATCGTTTTTCCTGTTCATTATATCAGAGTTTTTGAAAAGATTTAAGGTTTTAATTGATACTTTGATACAGGTTTTAATGCCCGCAAACAGAGGAGTGCTTTAAGTTTGACGTGTGTTTTTGTATGTTTGCAACTCCTAAAGTTATAGACGACGTTAATTAGGTTTTTAGTTTTATTTTTATTTTACTATCGAGCTTTTTCTTTTGCTGTCTTATCTAATATATAAAATACTCGTGTCATAGTGTTCACACAGTTCTCCAAAACGGCTTGACGGCACGGTTCTTATGAAAAATTTTTTGGATATTCGCTAGGTCTGAGAATCGGTTGTAACCTATTTTTTCAACCCCTGAATGATGAGGATGACTCACCTCTAAATATACTTTTTTATTTTTTCGACAATTTTTTATGTTTATTTTTACATGATGTGAAATATTCACCCCTCTACACCATTTATTCCCGTTCATAGAAAAGACAGACTAGTCGGGACAGCTAGTTGCTTATAAGTGTTTAAATATTTGAAAAAAACATCATCGACACAATTTAATTTTGAATAATATTATTATTTCTATTTTTCTTAAAGGTGTTAGTTGCAGCAGGTTCGCTTTTTAACAACAACTTTTTTTTTGACGAGGGGAAATACGCCACCCCCGGGGAGGGCAACGGGGATACGACGGACTCCCCCTGCGCAGCTTGTGCCGGGGTTTACCGTCTAAAACCTCTCGATGCCTCCTTCAGCGCCAGTGCGGGGCCATGGGAATCGCGTGAGCATTCTTCTACGACCCCGCGTGCCGCGACCGGCCCTCCTCTATTGCGGCTGGTTGTTCGAACGCCACCGCCTGCCTCACCGAGAGCTCCCCGGGCATAGGGGAGCTTTACTCCTCGAACAACAACAACCTGCAGTTAAAAAACACGTAAAAGCACACAAAAAGGTGCCAATAAACATGTGAAATATCAAACACTGGAAACTCGCGTTTTTCCTGCTACTATTATAAATGTGAAAGTTTGTGTAAACGTTTGTTACTCTTTTACGCAAAAACTACTGAACGTATTTGGATGAAATTTGGTATAGCAAGAGATTAAGATCTTTTTTTTTTTAACGGGCAATTGGCCCACCACACTTACCCACCACTGCAACTCCTGTGTAGCCAGGATCGACAGTGGTAACCAACCGCAAAAACCCTTTGATATGATCTCAGGGGTGCCCGGGGGACATGCTAAATCTGTCTTGGAACCCGCAACGAAATTAATCAGAAGATTGTAGGAGGAGTAGGAAGTATTCCAGTTTCCCTCCCCAAGCAAAGCGGGAGACAGCAAAAATTGTGATGACAAAAAGTCAGAATTAAAGGGGAAGCACCACGGGAATAACATGTTTTTTTTTTTTTTTTATGGCTACAAGACAGAATGTAATTAAATGTTTTAATTTATAATATGACAATTGATTACAATGCATTTATAATGACAAAAAAGTGTTGCATTGTTTCCAATAGTACTTATGACAAAAACGTTTGAAAGCTCGGAAGTTTTTCGCGCAGTCCACGAGATCTTCATAGTACACAACCCTAGAAACACAATGGACGCTGTTCAACATTTCGATTCTTTCGTCATACCAGAGATCACACTCCCAGAGTATGTGATGAGCAGTTTGTTCATAAGGGCTACCTTCGGTCGAACACTCGCATAGCGGAGACGAGACTAATGTAAATCCAAACAGTTTCGCTTTAAAGTTTCCGTGTCCTGTCAAAAATTGTGCGACGTAGTGGTCTATTTCTATCCATTGCTTCGAGAGTCGATCGCGTACCGAAGGGAAGAAATTATATAGGTGACGCCCTTTGATAGTGTTGTCCCACCGTTCCTGCCACTCAGAAATTAGGTTCTGTATAGAAATATCTAATGGCTCGAATAATCTAGTTATCTTATTACTCTCTTTCGCGCTTAAAAACTCAGGGTTAGTCATTTTTTTATTTTTATAATATAGCGCTGCACGACGCTGTATCTCTAAATCTACTGGTAGGACTCCGGCTAAGACTGGGAGAGCTTCAGTACTTACGGTACGGTATGCCTTACATAAAAATATTAAGGCAAGACGTTGGCTTTGCAAAAGTTTACGACGGGCCGCTCCTATTGTAGCCCTATCTGCCCAAGCCGGTGCGCCAAAGCAAATGCTGCCGAGGTACGTCGCATTATAAATTATTTTTAATGTTTTAAATGAAAGGCCCCATATCGACGTTGAAATTTTTGTGAAACAATAGAAATTCCTTATTGCTTTCTCACCGGTCTGTATTATATGTTCGAGGAATGTAAATTTATTTTCTAAAATAAGTCCTAGGTAACAAAGTGACTGTTTACGTTTCACATTGATGTTGTTCAGTTTAATGCAAGGAGTTGATATTAATGAACCTTTTAAAAGTACTTGAAAGGTTTTATGTGCTGCAAATTCTAATCGATTTCTGTGGCCCCAACTCGATATTACGTTGAGGCACTTGTTGGCCTTGTTTTCAATTTCAGATCGCGAATTGGCTTGAATAATAAGAAAACCATCGTCAGCATAACCTATCAGAGAGCACAGAGGAGGCAAGGGAACACATAATAAATCATCAAAACTTATATTCCACAAGTGCGGCGATAGTACTGATCCTTGAGGGCAGCCGCGCGTTAAGTTTTTGGAATGTGTGTAATGGCCGAGTTGGAGTTTTGTTACGCCGTTGCAAAAATACGAGTAAATTAAATAATAAATATTACGATAGCAGCCTCTGTTTCTTAACTTCAGTAGTAGCATTGGCCACCAGGCATTATCGAAGGCACCCGCGATATCCAGAGATATACCTACTACATATTTACACTCCGATAGATTTACTGTTTTTCTGACCTCGATTGCTGCATCCACTGTTGACTTCCCGGCGGTAAATCCAAATTGCTGATTATTAAATTTCGGGCCACCGGGTAGCAAGCGGGGAACAATAAGACGTTCTAATAATTTACCTAAGCATGATAATAGCATTATAGGACGGTAGGATTTCGGATCGTCTGGTGGTTTATCATCGGCTTTTGGAATTAATTTTATTGTGCCGATTCGCCAGATTTTTGGAAAAGTGCCTTCTGCAATACATTTATTAAAAACCTGTAATATAGATGAGCCTACCGCTAGACACGCCTGCTTAATCATAATATTAGATATTTTATCCTCGCCTGCTGACTTTTTCGTAGGTAACAAATTAACTGTTGAAGTGAACTCATCAAGTGTAGGTAAGTCAGATACCGGCGTATTGATGGGGTTTTGGGATGGGATGGGATGGGATGGGGGGGATTAACACATTGGCTAATTTTTATCGCGAAAAATTCGTGAAATATTCTGCAGAATGTTCCCGTGGGTATATACTGTATTTATACGGGCGGAGCTGCGGGCAAAATCTAGTTCTTGCATAATCAGATCATCCAGTAAATCCACTGGCAGGAATTACTGCAGTATAAACTAATAATTATTTAACATTACCAGGTTAGTGCATGCAGGATATTAGCATAACAGTAGAATTATAATTTCAGTTGGACGCATTATGTATGAGCCCCGATAAGCTCAGTTCATCACGTTGTGGGGTAAATACTAGTGAACTGAATTGAGATAATTAGTTCTTTGATGAGAATGTAGCAACTAGCTTTTGCCCACGTAAATACAGTATCCCACGGGAACACTGTATATTAAAAGTAGTAGTAGTATTATAGTAATTGTTAATTAAGAGCTCAAATTACTACAATACTAAAAAGGGGAAGAGTAACGAGCATCAATTTATCCATTTTCACGAACTTTCACATTTTTAATAGTAGTAGGAAAGTTTTTACATTGTTATATGAATATTCGGTTGATGAAAATGATTAATAAATAGAGGATTTGTAACTCTGTTCACCTTAATAATTAAGGTGAACAAAGTTACAAATTAAATACGAGATAATTATTATCTCGTATTTAATTTGAAAAAAATATTTAAGAACCTGAAAAGATTTCGAAGGCTAGATGACATTTTTTTTTATTGCATAAATTAATAGTATTCTTAAATATGAGTAACTTCTCAGAAGAAACAGTATATCAAAAGTGAATATTTTCAAAGGTACAGCGATTTGTATACAAAATTTCGCAAGTGTCGTGTTAACGCTCCATACTAAAGTCGTACCTAGCTGTGACGTCACGCCTAGGTTAAAGTGTATAAAATATACGGCCGCAGAAACATATTTGTAAATATCTCCGATATTTGTGCGTTTAAGTTCATACTAACCTTAATGAATGATTTTGTATATGATATAAATAGCTTATTTACATCATATACAAAATCATTCATGATGTGGGTTTTGTTTACTAATTTAGCAAAAAAAATGAACTTTTTTGTACTTTTTAGATGTATCTAATTACTAAACTACACGTAAAATAACATATTTTTTTACATTTACTAAGTAGTAATGCCCACTAAATATTTTAGATGTAATCATCATCCCTATTCTCGTACCTCGAATTTCGATTCGATTATCGCAATGGCTCATTCGCATAGGCGTCAAATCATGCGCGCGCGAGCAGGACAGACTGACAGCCGAATCGAGATTCGAGGTACGAGAATAGGGATGATGACTACATCTAAAGTTCTAGCTTGAGGTTTCCATAATATAACTAAGATGCTGGCCATTCTCACTATTTGATTCATATTCCGAAGATTTTCCAATAGTAAAAGGAAGGTTTGTTCGGGTCAAAAGCTCTTAGCGATTCCCCGAAAATGTTAAGAAATTGGTTAATCGGTTTGTTAGTAAATAATGTCGTGTTAAATATAACAATGGCAATAGCCAACTAATGTATCTACACTAGTTAACGAAAACCTTGTTGTACAAACATAAAACTCTAATACATACAGAAATTGATAACAAAAAATATGGAACAGAAAACGTAAAAAAGAGTTGGTTCCACACATCGTAGTAAATCAATCTTTATGCAGTTCACAACTGGGTCAGGCTTTATAGAGACTCTGGAAATGACATTTTATTTTCATTATTTGCTCAGCCGATGGCTCGGCCATACATTTTCATTTTTGCCTCTGTAATTGACTTTGCTTTAACATCTTTATGCTGGTGAACAAGGGGATATGCTGTTGATTGTTGAGTGGCGAAAATATCATCATCACCAGCCAATAAGGGTTATTGTACTTGGGTGAGGCTGTATTAATGTACGGACTGGCATTATGTGATGACGATGACGTTCTTTCAAACTACACTGACCTGCAATAGAAAGCACTACACTTTTAAAAGGATTTTTTTAACTAGTAAGAAATTTAAAATTAAAAAAAATTCACCTTTCTGAAACTAGTAGAAAGCCGATAAAATTTGTTGTATAACGTTTTTATATAAATTCTCTTACTTTTATACTTTTGAAATATTGAAACTGTAGTAGCTACTTTCTTTTGCAGGCCAGTATATAAAGAATTATTTCCGAATAGGTATGACACTAAAACTGCACGTCCAGAATCACTACTATGACAATGGAATTAAACATTGAACTCTATCATAAATATCATCTAGTGCAGCTAGTGTATTGTTTTCTCTGTTAATATACTATAGGACAAATTTCAGAATACCACATACTAGTAATATGTATTACTTCCTGTTGTTTTATGACCGAAGAATTGGAGTTTTTATAATGAGTTTTGGATATACATTACTTGATAAAGTGCGGTCGCGGAGCACGTATAATTTCGAACATTGACATGATGCCACTTGTCTCTTTCATTTGCGCTGGAATATATTGCCATTACACAGGTACGCGATAGGAGCGTGATAGCAAGAAATTCGTGCGCGAGTGAAAGAGACAAGTAGCGATAAGTCATTATACAAAATTCTAAATGCACCGCCACCGCACTTTATCAGAAAATCATGAATGGCCACATATCTGTATCGGGCTGCGACCTCTTGATATGCAAGTCCTTCTCACGCTTGAGTGGTGATGATAATAATAATACAGCAGCAATTCTTATACTCTCCTTTACTCGATAGGCTTTACTTCATGATATCTGTCAATGTCAATAATGACATTGACAGTTACATCTTACTGTTGATATATGTAACAAATCCCTTTTCGAGTATAAAAGCAATCTAATAATATAGGTACATTACTAATAACAATACATTATTTATCTACTCAAATTTCTCATGCATATACAATTTAGGACGCTTTACACTTCTACCAGACCTGGTTACATAACCGGTATTTTCTAGACTCTCCATAGGAACACAGTTATCATCGTTAATGCAATTTTGAACGGGACGGTTTCCGCGTTGTGCCGAACTCATAGGATCTATACTCTCCTGCATGGGAGGAATATTGTCAGTTCTGTCGTTGCCATAAAAAGAAGGTGGAGGATTTATTTTGTTTTAAATTCTTTTTTCTAGGTCCAATGTGTCCCCTATTCCTCCTATACACAACACCGTTTGGGTCCGCAACATAATACGATCTACCACATCCTAATTTCTCTTTAATTATTCCCGGAGACCAGAATGATTTAGGTTTTTTTTGAAGTAAATGTCATTCCCCGGCTGAAACTCATAAGATGTATGCTTCGCATTTCTGTCAAAACAAAAAGACATCTTGTCTCTGCTATATCTATGACATCTCTCAAATGTCGAAAATTTTACAATTTTAGGTTTTAATTTTTTGTTAAGAATTGGTAAATTTACTCGCAAGTTTCTAGACTTTAATAATGCGACCAGACTGGGAAAATCTCCCTTCGCAGCGTTGCGATAGTGTAATAACGCCAAATGTATATCCGAGCCATCTTCTTTGCATTTTCTTAATATGTTTTTGACAATTTTAACTCCTGTTTCAGCTTGACCATTAGACCTCGACCAGTACGGACTAGTGGTTATGTGTTCTACATCCCAATCAACAAGAAAAGACTTGAATTAGCAGGAGTTAAATGGTGGACCATTGTCAGACACCAATGCTTTTGGTATACCATGTCGAGCGAAGAACGATTTGAGACTCTTAACAACATTATCGACAGTGTAATTCTTATGCAAAGAAGCTAACTCTATGTACTTGGAATAATAATCCATGCAGACAAGGAAATTTTCTCCATCAAAATATAATAAATCTATACCTACCTTCGCCCATGGAAGATAAGATATCTTCCATGGGAGAACAATAAGCCTATTGCCTTTAAATATTAAGTCGTTCATTATATGTATTTCATTTTGAATGTTCCAATATGGTTTCACAAGAGAGCTTGCTTTGTCTTTGCTTCTTGGCCAACCATTCTGAATATAAGACTTGAGCAGATTTAAAGGTTCATCATTTTTGCTTTCTAATAATATAAATTTTAAATAAGGCTTACTCACTGAGAGATTAGAAAATACTGAATTAACATGATACTGTAAGTCTTGCTCATACTGAGGTATGTATGTATCACTAAGTGAGGCTCTTGACAAAGTATCTGCTATATACGTATATTTACCAGGTACATAAACTACTTCTAGGTCATAACCCTGCAACGATAACATCATTCTTTGTAGCCTAGCAGGTACTTCATGAAGAGGTTTTTTAAAAAGGTAAATTAAAGGTTTGTGATCAGTATGAACAGTTGTTTTACTGCCATAAATATATTGGTGAAATTTATTACATCCAAACTGTATGGCAAACAATTCTTTTTCAATATGAGCGTAGTTTTACTACTGAGCGTCATTCGTCTTGCATCGTCGTTTCATCGGTCGTTTGTCTTGCATCAAGACCGCTCCCATTGCATGCTTTGATGAATCTACCGACAAAATCACACGTAAGTTACAATTATAATTAGTTAACACAGGTGCTTTAGATACGACTTCTTTTAACAAATCAAAACACTTTTGACAATTTTCATCCCATAACCATAACATATCTTTTTTTAACAAATTTCTTAGGGTATTAGTTTTTTCTGCTAGATTTTCTATAAACGGTGCTAAAAAATTAATCATGCCTAGAAATCTCTGCAAATCTTTAATATTTTTAGGTATGGGCATATTTTTTATCGCTTCAACTTTCTCTGGATCAATTTTTACACCTTCTTTACTAAAAATATAGCCCAAATATGCTATTTCTTCTAGAAGAAACTTGCACTTGGCTTTATTTAATTTTAAATTAACTTGCCTAGTCCTGTCCAAAAACATTTCTAACCTTTTATTGTGTATTTCAATTGTTTCACCGTATATTAAAATGTCTTCACACCATATTATTATACCTTCTATGTCTCCGAAAATATCGATCATGGTTTTGTAGAAAATGTCTGTAGCCGTGTTTATTCCAAAAGGTAATCTTAAAAAATTGTACCTGCCAAATGGAGTTTGAAATGTACATAGATCACTACTTTCTTTAGTTAATTTTATGTTATAGAACCCAGAAAACGCATCTAAATGTGAAAAATAAGAGGCTTTGGACAATTTAGACCTGATTTCATCTATATTTTTAATTGGATAATGACATGTCAATAAATTTTTATTTAAATTTCTAGGATCTAAGCAAATTCTCAATCCACCATTCTTTTTCATGGCTATAACTAAACTACTCACCCAGAGAGTAGGTTTGTTCACCTTCCGTATGACTCCCATGTTCTCCATGAGTTGAAGCTCTTTCCTTAACGGTTCAACCAACGCGAAGGGTACCTTTCTAGGGGGATCAACGCACGGAATAGCATCCTTTTTTAGCACGATGCTGTGTTCGTATGGGAGGCAGCCTAGACTCTGAAACACATCGTTATATCTGGTCACAATTTTGTCACAAGTTTTTTGATACATATTATATAAATTTTGCTCAACATTTTTTTTATTTTCCATTGATAGAGAAAAGTTTTTTGTTATTAAATTTAGCTTTATACAAGTGAGTAAACCAATCACAGTTGGACAATTTAATTTTGTTACAACAAAAGTAATGTTTTCTGGTTTTGTTTTTCTTCTTCTCTTCCATCTGCTGCATTGATTGATTCTTCACTTTTCTGCGCCATCGTCAGTGTTCTACAGAGGAGTTTGGCTCTTTCTAGGGATAGATCTTGCTCTTGTAGGAGCTTTTGACGAAATTGCGAGAAGTTTGTGGCCATGTTAGCAATGAGAATGTCCTTTACAAGGGAATCACGTAGCGAACCAAACACACAGGCATGACTTGCGTTTTCTAATTCCATTAGAAAATTTTCCAAGGATTCGTTCACAAGCTGTTTCAACGTAAAGAATTTGTGCCGCGCCACCGTCTAATTCTTTTTGGGTTCAAAATACTCGACGAATTTTGCCTTGACTTCTTGGAAAGTAGCAGTGCTTAGGTCTAAATTGAAGGAATTGTATATGTTTAAGGCCTTTTCTCCCATGGAATGCAGCATGATTGCAATTTTTCTTTTGTCTTCCGTTTTCTCCATGCCCGACGCCAGTAGAAATATCTCGAATGACTGCGTCCATTTTTTGAAATTTTAAGCATTATTGTTGATAATTTTTGTAGAGATCTCAAGCTTCTGTACTCCGTTGCCTGCCATTGTTAAGTTCCCACACTCAGATTGTCTCGAAGCATCCGGAGTTTTCGATGTACCCTCTTTTGCGTTCATAATTTTCGTTTTCTTGATAGTTTTTTCACACTTGACACCATGTATCGGGCTGCGACCTCTTAATATGCAAGTCCTTCTCTTGAGTGGTGATGATAATAATAATACAGCAGCAATTCTTATACTCTCCTTTATTGGTGCTTACCACAGATACGTATTACAATATGTAATGAGATATGCTTAACACAATATATACGTACACTATGTATAGCCTTTAACTGGCCAACTGAAATAAACTAACTCGATAGGCTTTATTTCATGACATCTGTCAATGTCAATAATGACAATGAGTTACATCTTACTGTTGATATATGTAACAATATCATAAACCTAATGTGATTTAGATCAGTAGCAATCTGCAGTTGTTCACCTGTCAGGAATGCATTATTTTTTGTAGGTCAATCTACAAGAAAATTATTTTGTAACAAAATATATGTAATGTTTTTTGTTCACTACACATAATTTTGTCATCGAGCAGCCAATTTTTTACTTATATCGTCTTGTGTAAGTATATAGTAATAAAATTCCGTGTAGTGGACAAAATACCTGACTTCATTATTTGTTACAAATATTTTTTCTTGGAGATTAACCCTTGTGTTCTGTAATGCTGTGTTTATTATATTATGTGCATCATATTATTTTTGAAATATGAAATAAAAATGCAATACGCTCATCTATCTAACTGTATCCGTGTTGTTACGCTGATGCGTTCGTCATCATCTGTCTGGAGTTAGATAAATGAGTTAGCGACACAGCCTGAAAAATCGCGTTTCGGCGCACTGGCCCGGAGAAAATTAATGCGATCCAGCATGCTAATCTACAATTTTAATAATATATTGCTGGGAATTGGTACACAAGGGGTCGCTCTGTGGTCGAAATTCGACCATGATAATTTATTTCGTGGTTCTTTTGCCACTTAGATACGCAATTAAAATATGTTAATTATATCTATAGAATGTGACAGAAATATGGACAATAATTGTGACAAACCGATGCCTACTAATATTATACAAACGCATGGTAGTGTGTGTTACTTTATTTTATATTTTTTCAGCATTATTTAAAAAGATAATATTATTAACTTTCTGCACACCTTACTCTACATACCTACACTTAAACTGTGCCCAATTTTATACTCCTCTGTTCGCACAATTCTCAGCAGATACAGTTTTATTTATCTTATGTGATATGTAATAAATAATTAATAATAACTAAGACGCCTGTACAAATATACACACCGGCATATTTAGCGGAATATAAAATAAAGATTTGATATCAGTATCATATAAGGTTGCTGGCTGGTTTATATGTCATTTAATTTAAAAAGAAATATTTTCAAATTAAGAAAACAACTGAACATATCTGGAGCAAACTTCGAGTATTTCTTCCTTCTGAGTTTGATTTAAAATTTCATTGAAATACTGTTTTTTGTCAGTTTTTTTTAATCGCGTATCTTTTTGAAGTTGAGGACAGAATTATGCCTGACTTAGCCCCAACGGAGATTGTCAGGACACTCGAAATACGAAAAAATGGTCAAACCTACAGAGTGATATCCAGAGATCTTCGTCGACCAGTTTCAACGATCCATCGCAGTATCCAACGGTTCAGGGAGACCGGTACTTATGTGAGAAGAGCAGAACAAGCCAGAAAAAGACGCACTTCGAGTAGGGATGATCGTTTCATTCGGCTTCGTGTACGTAGGAACCCCCGGTTGACGGCCGTCCAAGGCCGACATGAGTTATAATCAGTGCGGGGTGTAACCGTAAGTAAGCGTACGGTACGAAGAAGGTTTGAAGAAGCTGGTTTGGGTTCATTTGTGCCCGCCAAGGCTCCAAGGCTCGAGGTAAATCATCGTAGAAACAGGTTCAGGAATAACTTTTGCTCAGGAACATCGACTTTGGAACGCGGACCAATGGAGTAAGGTATTGTTTAGTGATGAGTGCAGAATTCTCTTAAATCAAATTGACGGCAGGCAAAGAATATACAGACGCAAAGGAGAACGATACATCTAGACAAATTTTGAACCACCATATGCAACTACAGTTGCATATGGTGGATCAATAATGGTTTGGGCGGGCATTTGTTTGGGAGCTCGCACAGACTTGGTAGCGATTGACAGAGAGAGTCTGACTGCAGACCGCTATATCAGAGAAGTTTTAGAAGAAAATGTCGTACCGTTTGCCCCCTATATCGGTGACGATTTTGTTTTTATGCAGGATAATGCTCGGCCGCATACCGCTCGGGTAACTCAAGCTTATCTTAATGATATGAATATCACTGTTATGGAGTGGCCGGCAAGATCACCGCATATAAACCCAATAGAGCACGTTTGGGACTTGCTGAAAAGAAAAGTTAAGTCCAGAATTCCGGCTCCTGCCAACGTGGGTGAACTGCGAATCGCCGTAGGTGAGGAATGGCGGAGACTATCCCAGGAGACCATCGATAACATCATTATCAGTATGCCTAGACTGTTAGAAACCTTAATAAGAGCACGTGGAGCAAATACGCGATATTAATCACCATTTTTCTAATTTAATTAATTGTTATTTTAATATTAATTTTCACTTTTCCCGCACTCTCACTCGCAAAATCTGTTCTTAATGTGATCTCTTTTTTAGTAAAACAAATGAAACTTTAAATAACAAAAGAAGTGTAGTAAGTAGATTTTAAAATAAAACCATATTTTTTTAATTATGGACCTTTTTTTTGTGTTCCGCTAAATATGCCGGTGTGTTTAGTTTAATTCGATTTCATAATATTCAGAAGATGTAACTGATGCGTAATATAATATTACATGTATTTGTTACTTTTTAACCCTCGACGCAAAAAGAGGGGTATCTGTCTGTCTGTCCCTGTTATCGTAGCTCCCATACGGATGAACCGAATTTGATGTAGTTTTTTTTGTTTGAAAGCTGACATGATCATGATCGAGAGTGTTCTTAGTTATAATTTATCATCGATAAAACAATTAGTGTTAACTTAATAATTATAAAGGTAAGTAGCTAATACATTATTAATTTTTCCTATTTCCCTGTTTTTTGTTCCTTTCTATCACTTTATATTTATCAGAAAGAAACAGACCAATTTTAAACCTAATGCAGCGCCAGTACCCATTGTAACAAAAAAGAAAAATCAACTCGGTAAATTCAATTTGTCATTTTTAAAAGCCTCACCCAAAACTCAATAGATATGCCAATTAAGGAAAAATCTTTTCATTCAATTCTAATTTTCGGCCGTATTGTCGATTCAGAATAAGTCAATTATTCAAATCGGGGAATATTGAAATTGATTGAAATCTAATAACAATGCAGCGAGTCTGTCATTTCATACGCGATTTTATCTGGGGACTAATTAGGAGCGGAATACCAATTTATTGGCCATTAAGCTACGAATACACGAGTATATTATGGAAATGATTCGCACACGTCGTGTTATAACTTTTTAACCGATTTCCGAAAAGACGGTTAAAAGTAATAATAGCATGTTCTTTTCTGGAATAAGACCGCCAAACGAGTAGATTGTGGCATTGTAGCTCACAAACTGATGAACCGATTTTGATCGGTTTTTTTTTGTATGAAAGCTGACACGATCGAAAATGTTCTTAGTAGAGTTCCAGTTCTATTTTATTTCATCATAATCACTGCTTCACAATAATCATTCGAGGAAACTTAATTTTTTTTAATTTTGTTTATTTATCTGATCACATAATATGAATACAATTTTTGCTGTCGAAAAGATTTTGGGTGAATTTTAAAATTTTTTTTATTACATCTGAAACGACGGCACGTGAAAAAACTTTTTAAATCGTATTACTCGATGACATAAAATACAGTTTACTCAATTTGATTGCGATATTGCTTTCGGCATTTTGTCATTATGCTCAATACTATTTTTAAAAATGAATAATAAGATTTTGCAAACTCTAATTTCGTGTTTTAGTTTTATGAAACAAATGAGACTGAAATTTTTAACTCACTTTTTTATCATTGCTAATAGTGTAAATTGTTTTCAGTGCGGAATAACTTTACATTTAACATTTATTTAAAAATTAGTGTAGTGAATTACTACGTACATGTTTAAAATACGAAATACTAACTTTTATAGCGATATACTGTATGTTGCGTATCAAAGAAAATGATACACATAGCGCCCTCTGTTAGAATCTAAATAAAGCATTGCAAAACCTCCTCTTTCACAGAACTAAAAGTTTCCTGAAGTTTCACACAGATGGCGATAGTTTACTGTCTGTAAAAATGTACTTTATAACAAGCAAGTTCTGGGTAATTTTAACCTGAGATGGTTTATTTTTTATACGTTGGTGTAAAAGAGTTTAAGAAACTACAATTACTATTTTTATAAAAACTATAACCCGACTACGTGAAATAAATAGCCTATATTACCGGGGCTATAATTACGAATCGACGACCAAACATACATACATACATACACAGACTGCCAAAATAATTACCCTTCCTTTTGGCTTCGACGCAGTCGGGTAAAAAAATATTTAACCCTACATTATTTTTCTACCTGAGTCAAGACGAACACAATTTGTATAATTACGGTACTTCACCAATAGATAATCTTCATGTGACAGCCAATGAATATTATTGTTTCTAATGTCTCACATAAATAGAATACACACTCACCAATTTCACATACTACATATACAATAGAGTGATACCTTATATTGTACGAACAATCAACATGGCTTTATATACCGTGTTAAGACTAACAAAGCGTCTATGATCTTTTTACCCGTCTACGGCGAAGGCAAAAGGAAGGGCAGATGTGATGATTTTGGCAGAATATGTAGTATAATGTACATGTATGTATGTTTGTTCCACCGTAGCGCCTAAACTACTGATCCGATTTTAATAAATGAGGTGTCAATAGATTCGTAATAATAGCTTGTGTGGCTATATTATAATTTACGTAGTCCGGTTATAGTTGTTTTATAATAATTGTATTTATTTATGAAATGGATATGAATGAAAGCGGATATTAAGCCATTACCGCCGCCCATAGACTCTTGTACCTAATAATAGAGGAGTCATAACTAGTGTGTTCCCAGACCTTAAAATCCCCAGCTCCCCTTGGGCCGGTAGCCTCACCGACTCGAAACAATACAACGCAAGCATTAATTTACGCCAGTTTTCTATAAGTGGTACTAACCCGGCTTAGCCAACCCATTTGTATATACCAATTATTACGAAAACACAAAGTCAAGTATATTTTATATGCATAATCTAATAAACATTAAGAGACAAAGAGATCGAACCAATAATTTAAACAGTCTAACTCCCAATAAAATCAGGTGCCCAACTCCAGTTATTGAATGAAAGCTTGGGACCAATTATTTGACCTTTTTTAATTAAATGAAGACAAAAACTCCGGTCAGGTATCGGAGCCGACCTACATCCCCTTGACAGCTATCCGACCCAATTTGGACGATCACTTCACCAATGACCAGGGTTGGCACTAAATAGAAATAATATTAAATGCGTTGAAATTTACTTTATTAGGTCCTTTCTATTCTGTGCTCTGTACAATTTTAAAAGTTCAACAGAATTAACCGTCCCTGCATTTAACAAACTTTTAGTGTTTGCGAAGCGACGCCCTATTTCTGTGCAACGCCACTACTTTTGCAAACTTTCTACAGACTTAAAAATATGTTACGAGAAATCTATTAAGGTGAAGCGAGAGTTTAAAAAGTAGAACTAAGTTAATATTTGGCTGAAGATTTTGAGCGAAGTTTCGGCTTAGTGAATCCGTTTTAGCTTTTTACTTGATTTAAATAGACATTTAATCTTCTATGTTGGAAACTTAACGGGTCCTAGAAAAATGTTAAATAATATCTATTGCATGTGCAATGACAGGTCTTCCATCTTACCTAATACGAGTACATAGCAATTTCCAAACCAGGTTAGGGCTAAGGCCTAATGTCCAATATTTACTTTTGTAAATAATTATTTCAATTTATACAAAAGGCGAATAAATCGATTTAAATATATCCGAATTGTCGAAAACCAATTGTATATTCGTCAAACCAACAGCGTGTGCTAACCCTAGAAATGATGGATACATCTCGTTAAAGGAATCTAGACCGCGATCCTGCCATTACATGACCTCCGGCCGGCACATTGATACCCTGACGCGAATCATTTTTCATCCACCATCATCCACTTACACGCTGATGGATGTCTTAAGGCCAGGTTACATGATGAACATGACATTTTTTAATTTTTTTTTTAATTCTAGGATAAGTTATGATTGAGTCTCGTGTGTTAAAAATTAAAAAAAAAAACAGATAAAAGAAAGTTTTAGTTAAATGATTAGTATCCTGTATTCTGTGATTATTGTCATATAACTAGAGGCCTTTTGTTAATAATCAAAAGTTAAAAACTATAACCTGACTAGACTACGCAAATTATGTAGCCTATGTTACCCGGGATATTATTACGAATCTATTGATACGTCATTCGTTAAAATCAGACCAGAGGTTAAGACGCTACAATAGAACATTAATGCATATATACACACATACATACATACATACATACATACATAGACTGCAAAAAATTCCTTTTGGTTTCGCCGTAGTCGGGTAAAAATTAAAAAGAGAGAGAAAAAATTGCGAATAATTATAAACAATCTTAACGCGTTTATTTTTCCTCAAAATATAACGCGTTAAGTTTGTAAATCAAGATTATTTTAAGTTTTTACCCAAATTCGGCGAAGTCAAAAGTTGAGTAATGGTTTTGGCAGTCTACGTATGTATGTAATATGTTTGTTTGTTTGTTTGTTCCACCGAATGAGGTGTCTATAGATTCATCATAGCAGGGTAACATTGGTTATTTATTTTACTTTACTTGGTTGGGTTATAAAAAGTGTAGTTATTTTAACTAATTCCATGCCGTAACTTATTTTTTTAACGTTAATTAACAATTTAGCCCCAGCTAAAACTGAAACCGTATAAAATACCAACCAACTTCGAACACAGCTACAACAGTACAACCAGAAACTGTTCTATTAATAAATCAAATTGGATTACGGTTGTATTATAAATTATATTAATAGTCACGGTTTCCACGAGTTCCTCGTATCCCCCTAGTACGGGTGACAGGGGGCCCGTGCCAGGGGGACCAGGGGTACATCTCTGGTCCCTCGGACATCGGGACTGACTTCATTCCATTATGGAACTTTTCCATTCGCCGCAAACTTCAATCAACAATGTCGCATGCATTTGAAATTCCAACTTTAAGTTAATACGAAAATTGCTTACCTACTACTCCAATATTTTTTAATTTGTCAAAATATGGCTTATATTTTCCGGAGAAATGCATAGTGAATGTATTTAGGAAATACCTAATTATAATAATAATATATTAATATTTAATATTTTAAGTTTAGCTTTTCATGCATATTTATACAAGAACAAGCTGTTGCCTTTACAGTACTCCACGGTCACCTTGTACTTTTTTGGGATAAAAATTAACGTGTGTATTAAACCCAATTTTCTAAACTGTTTTCGATATAATCCGTCTTTCGGTCTACATTTCCGTACGCGTCAATACGTGCGCGCGCGAGCGGCCTGAAGATGCGAACGGAATTTAACCGATAATAATATTTCCTTAATTGCCCCCCAGATCCTTATCTATCGTACCAAATTTTATTAAAATCCGTTCAGTAGATTTTACGTGTTTGCCGTGTTTGTCGTGGAGATTTGCGAAGGCAAGCATTTGCTGTACGAGACGCTCGGCTAGAGCGCAAACATGCCATCGCGACGGAGACATGGAACCGAAAGAAGTGTGCAGGACATCATCTCACTGCTAAAGCAGACGGATCCGGATGAAGTGCCAGTTTTGTAGCGAAAAAACTGTATAAGCTGCCACCGGTGACACTGGACCACGTCGGCGTCGTCAGCCTACTGAAGGACATCAAGTTCCTGAAGGAAGAACTGACCGAAGTTCGAGGTAGATTACAGGCATCAGAGTCTACCATAAGTGATTTACGTAGTGAATTATCATAGTTAAAAAGTGTTAATTCAATATGTATGTCACCTGATGCAGCAAACGTTACTCGTCGTCGAGGCGCGCAGGCGGTCACGTTTAGCTCGTCAGCATTATCCGACGGGTCAACAAACATCGTCGCTGCCGACACTACTGCCCGCTCCCCAAGCAAAGCTCCCCGCTTGCCAAGTTACGCAAGGAGGCCCCGTGAAAAGAGCGTCCACTTTCTACAAAGGACCGAACGTGCGATGATGACGGGTCCATCAAAGTCGAGAGGAAGAAGAAGAAACCTGTCGTCAGCAACCATCGCGACACCGCACCCGGAGGATCCGAGCAGCTGTTGCGGTGTGAGACACCGCTGTACGTGTCCATGTTGCATTGGTCTACGACGGTCGCGCAGGTCGTGGACTACATCAGGAGCAGAACCAACTTCGCCTTGAGGGTCAAGCGTTTGGGATCTCGTCATAAAGTGAACTTTAGTTCTTTTGTGGTGAGAGTTCCAACCCATCACTTACCAACCTTCGAGAAGGAGGAGTTCTGGCCGATTGGAGTCGTCTATAGAAGATTTAGAGGACGACTCCTGAACACTTCGCGCCCCACGTCGCAGACAATACGTGTTTAATGTTAGTGTTAGTTTATTATATATTATGTATGTTAGTCTATAAGATATTTATAATATGCAGCCTATGCAGCCTGAAATAAATGGTATTTAATTTAATTTAATTTATGTGTAGTGAATAAAGTAAAATTTTGAACGGCTATCTTTAAAAATACCGAGCCATGTCGCGTATGGTTTCATTTCGGTGTGAATTGCTGATGTGAAATATGCCGTTCAATATGATAACCCTTCGAAGAAGACGTCATATACAATATAGATAGATGCAATATATTTGTGACAGAGTCATCAACGGAGACAAATTGGGGTTAAGAGGGTGTGGCGGATTTGAAGGGCGGAACTCGCCTTAGGGTGGTTACGCCTATTTTGAATATACCGTAGGGTTAGGCTAGCTCCATTAGTATTATGGTCAGCTCACACCGAAACGAGATTTGAACCTCAATACTCGTAATGAACTTGCACTTTTGTTTTACTTTTATTGAATTATAAACGAGTTGTATTCATCACAAACTGATGTTTGGAGTTTAGATGTAGGCATTTTCGGATGTGTAATTTTTGCGTTGTTCGGAAATTCGAACCTCGGTAAAACATTTTTGTGGTTCTTTTTCTGATTGACCATTGAATCGGACCCAAAAAAACTGACGGAAGGGAGGCGATGTGATGCAAGGTTGCACGAGGCGAAGTTGAGCTCACACTATCGTATTCGACTAGCCTCAGTCAACTTCGTGAGCAATGTGGAGAGCGCTTTAGAATTACGTATTATTATAATTCATAAGACAGGGGACAATAATATTGCATAAATTCTAATCCTACACGGAACAAACTGAACACGCTGTACGCCCGCGAACATTTTATTACAAATCTAATTAAAACTTTCCCCACAATAAATGCCAGTGTTTCCACACTAACCGGCTCACAATAAATTAAACTTATGATTAACTGAGTAGTTAGCTGCTAATAACGACTGCAGTCTCATTAGAATCTAAACTGTAATACATAAATATAACGTTTTGCAAAATCAATCACAGAAATTTTGGGCACAAAATTTACTTTATTTACTGCTAATATGGACTAGATGACCTTCCGTGGACTACATGACCTTCCGTTCTGGAAATTTCGACCTGAAAAATGAACCTCGCGGTCGTCCGAAGACTTTGGTCGACAATGACGAATTAAAGGCGATTGTGGAAGCTGATGATACACAATCTACGGCTGAATTAGCAGCAGCTTTCGACGTTCGCGTTAAAACAATATTGGTCCATTTGCGTCAAATTGGCAAGGTAAAAAAGCTTGACAAATGGGTGCCCCATGAACTCAATGATCGCCAGCGCGAAGTACGCGTCGAGACGTGCCTTGCACTGCTCAACAGACACACAAATTAAGGAATTTTGAACCGCATTGTTACCTGCAATGAAAAATTGATTCTGTTTGATAACCGTTCAGCAAGTTGGTTGGATCCTAGTTCAGCACCTAAACAATGACCTAAACGAAAACTTACCCCTAGAAAAGTGATGGTCTCTGTTTGGTGGTCTAGCGCGGGTGTGATTCATCACAGCTTCTTACCAAATGGGGTAAGCATTACTGCAGATGTATACTGTGAAGAACTGAACATAATGATGGAGAAACTGGCACATTTCCAACCAGCATTGGTCAATCGCTCGTCTCCGCTGCTCCTGCACGACAACGCGTGACCTCATACTGCACAGCAGACGGTCTCCAAGTTGCAAGAACTGGGGTTGGAAGCTCTCCGTCATCCGCCCTACTCACCAGACCTTGCGCCTACAGACTACTACTTTTCCCAGAATTTGGATAACTTCTTGGCGGGAAAAAAATTCAATACCCGAGAGGCAGTACAAAATGCCTTTGAAGAATTATTTGCCTCCCGTCCAGCTGATTTCTTTAAGAAGAGCATCAAAAAACTGCCACTGCGTTGACAAAGATGCATTGATTGCATGGGTGATTACTTCGATTAATACAAATAAAAAATACATGAAAGAAAAATCGTTTAAATTGTTTCATACAAAACGGCAATTTCATAGGTAAATACCTAATATTTTGTGGCGATATAGTGCAAAGGAAAATATTTAGAAACTGGTCAAGGAGGAACTTTGCTGATATTGTACAAAATGGCGGTATTACTGCTTACTTACAGTACTTTCTTCCAAATACTTAATAGTAACTACATTTTAAAAGAACCTACAATATTTTTAAAGGTAGTAGGTACCTAGGTTTTCTTTTAGTTCTGAAAAATTAAAAAATTAAAAGAATCACAAAAATATTTATCTGACCAGGATTCAAACCCACCACATTCCGAATTTTCGAACAAAGCAAAATTATACATACTTATTCCAAACTGCTAATCGGACTGACTTAATTGAGTCGAAATTATTGTACTATTTATTGCCTGTTGGACGACGAAAGCAAAAACATACATAACTTAAATATGCGCAGTTTTCCAGGGATAATACCTATCTAGAACAAGTTGTCTCCCCCAAAACTCCCTGCATACTAAATTTCATGGAAATACATGCAGCCGTTTCCGAAATTCCGATAATAATATATACACAAGATTACCTCCTTTTAAGTATAAGATTTGTTTGTGAATTACCTAAAAAGTTTTTTAACGATTTGTTGTCTAATACCTAGTCCACCATCGTTAAAAATAAACTAACACGCGTAACATGTCTGACGCCTGTGGCGCTCCCTGATGACTCCGGTAATAGGATTTAAAATAAATTACATAAGAGACTGAATTTAATAGACTCGACGGCAATCAAATTTAAAACCCCACTAAAACTATAGGTAAATATGAACACATTTCAATATTTTATGTCTTAAGAGGATGAATGGATTAAGGATTTTGTGGATGTTATGGTCAATTCACACCGAAACGAAACGATACACGATGCGGCGCTGCATTTTTAATACATTCATCAAAATTGAACTTTATCCATTACACAAGAAGATAGATATATAGTATAATAAAAATCTTAAATTTATTATATGTAGGTATAGCACAACAGTATTAAATATATTTTCGTTGTCTGGTACCTGTGACGCAAGTTCTTCGGATATTTAGTACAGGACCAGATTGACGTAGTGCGGAAGCGTCCATACATATTAGCTGTCTGTCTGTCCTCCCTTTGGCTATTTTATATAATGGATTCATTAAAATTACCAAATAAGACAGTGTAATAAATTAGTTGACAAACTATTCTGTCTATTATATATTAATAGTTGCTATGGGCTATCAAATAGTCACATTTATCAACGTAAACTAAGCTTAGTGCATTAGGTTCGCATGATTTGTTTTCGTTGAAATCAACTTCTGAAGACAAAGGAATTATTATGTAAATATTATTTAAATTAGGCAAAGCAATAAATATACATTATGGGTTATGGACCTCGTTTATATAATGTATATGACAAAATGTTGGTGTATTTTAAGGTTGATTTTCGTTTATTTGTGTAGAAACCAAAAGACAGAAAACAAGAATGATGTGTAAAGAGTACAGAAAATACTTCTATCGTGCATAAAGAACATCACTTATAAAATAATATAAAAATTAAAGTGTGTACACCTAGCGCCATCTATGTATTGAATCGGACTTTAGAAAGTTAAGTTCAAAAACAAGAAATATAAGTAGCTTTCAGCAGATGGCGTTATATCGATGACGTTAGTGTCCTGACTTGAAACTTCACTCTCAACGCCAATTAAGTAGTTTCACTTCAAAAATCTTAAAGCATTGATCTTTCATTTGAGCAGAATGTCCAATACTCTAGCCTACTGCTAGTTGAAAAATTTCAAGGGCATTCGATGATTATTCATAATATCAATAAATGTTTTTATTAAAATATACTTAACTGAAATGTAAATCAAACCAGGCTTCTAGTGGAAATCAGGTTGATAGCTACTCATGGCCAAGTTTATGCCTTTTTATACGACCACCGTGAATTGGCTGGTCTCGTTAAATGTTATTAAGATGTGATAGCTCAAAATATATTGGATTATAGCAATGATTAAAATCCTTATGTTGAATATAATTTATTAATTGCGGCTTCAACATATTGCTATAATATCACAATGTTACGAGATATCATTTTTATCTTCTGGATTTAATATCAAACTCTTCTTTGATGTTGATGATGAACATAACTGCTTTGCATATCTGCTGTCTGTACAATAGTCATCTTAACTAATATTATAAAGAGAAAAGATTTGTTTGTTTTCAATGAATAGGTTCCAAAACAACTGAACTAATTTTGATGAAATTTAGCTCAGATAGTAGACCACGGGGATGGACTTAGGTATGTTACTTTTTTGCTACAAAATGTACGGTGCTAGCGTAATTCCGCTTTTCGCGCACGAAGTCGTGGGCTACATTTAGTACTTAGGCACATATTGGGTCTTTACCTATGAAATTGCCGTTTTGTATGAAAAAAATTAAACAAATTCTTTTCATGTATTTTTATTTGTATTAATCGAAGTAATCACCAATGCAATCAATGTATCTTTGCCAACGCAGTGGCAGTTTATTGATGCCCTTCTTAAAGAAATCAGCTGGACGGAAGGCAACAAATTCTTCAAAGGCATTTTGTACTGCCTCTCGGGTATTGAATTTTTTTCCCGCCAAGAAGTAATCCAAATTCTGGAAAAAGTAGTAGTCTGTAGGCGCAAGGTCTGGTGAGTAGGGCGGATGACGGAGAGCTTCCAACTCCAGTTCTTGCAACTTGGAGACTGTCTGCTGTGCAGTATGAGGTCGCGCGTTGTTGTGCAGGAGCAGCGGAGACGAGCGATTGACCAATGCTGGTTGGAGATGTGCCAGCTTCTCCATCATTGTGTTCAGTACACATCTGCAGTAATGCTCACCCCGTTTGGTAAGAAGCTGTGATAAATTACACCGGCGCTAGACCACCAAACAGTGACCATCACTTTTCTAGGGGTATGTTTTCGTTTAGGGCATTGTTTAGGTGCTGATCCAGGATCCAACCAACTTGCTGAGCGCTTGCGGTTATCAAACAGAATCCATTTTTCATCGCAGGTAATTGTTACATGCGATGCGGTTGAAACTTCCTTCATTTGTGTGTCTATTGAGCAGTGCAAGGCACGTCTCGACGCGTACTTCGCGCTGGCAATCATTAAGTTCGTGGGGCATCCATTTTTCAAGCTTTTTTACCTTGCCAATTTGACTCAAATGGAAAAATATTGTTTTGACGCTAACGTCGAAAGCTGCTGCTAATTCAGCCGTAGATTGTGTATCATCAGCTTCCACAATCGACTTCAATTCGTCATTGTCGACCAAGTCTTCGGACGACCGCAAGGTTCATTTTTCAGGTCGAAATTTCCAGAACGGAAGCAAGCAAACCAATAACAGGTGGTGCGTTGGTTTGTAGTGTTAGCTCCGTAAGCGTCGTTGATGTTGCGTGCCGCTTGTGCCGCGTTGCTGCCACGACGGTACTCATATTCTATAATTACTCGAATTTTTAACGTATCCATGATGACGAAAAATATTGAAATGCGATGAAAATATAACACTAATCAATAAACAAATGACTACTTTTGGAAAAAGAATCCCATGTTTTAAAATAAAATTAATTTGAAATCAGAATTCTTAGACAAACAAAACTTATTTTGATTTGAAATGGCCATTGGGAATAATCAAAAGTTAAAAACTATAACCCGACTATCCAAATTATGTAGCTTAAGTTACCCGGGACATTTTTACGAATATCTGGACACCTTATTCATCAAAATTCAAACATACATATACTGTCAAAATCATCACCCTTCCTTTTGGCTTCGCCGTAGTCGGGTAAAAAATAACGAAAATGCCGTATAAGTGTAAATTTGGCATTGTTTATCAACTTTTGAGCTAGCTTGGCACTAAGTCCCACAACGACGAGACGAGTGTTCAGGAGCTGCGGAATCGCTAACTATCATATTGTGAGCTGTCAGCTCGTTACCTAGACCGTTGAATTCAAAAAACAATTTGAAAAACATTGTGTACTAATAAAAATGTTGGCTTAGAAAACAGAATAGCCAAGTCCAAATAAAGCGAGTGTAAAACCAAGTAGTCGAAGTAAAATGCACTTTGATGACCACTACTGTTTAATTCTTAGCTTTGCGTTCAGCCAAGTATAAACGTATGTCCAAACTTTGCCCGGGAGTCATTTAAAACGCATTGTGCATTTGTACCAAAGATTCAATCAGTTAGATATGCCTTGACTTCGATAAGACGCCATCATACTTAGTAGATGTGTAACGAGAAAATTTTATAGTTTTTCGCAGTTTCAAGAGCTCATGTAGGTTGGCAGTCAAAAATTCACATAAATGAGGTCGAAATTGAGGAGTACAGGCTGGTCTAAGGCGCCCCTGCAAAGAGACGAAAACTTAACATTTCCTTAAGAAACCAAACCTCTACTACAACTAGGAATAGATATTTAAATCGAGAAAAATCCCACCAATATTTAAACCAGCACTACGCGAGTCCCTTATATTTTGAGCCTGAGAAGATGCGCGATAGAAATTACTTATGACAACGTCGCAATGCGTATTCGATTTTTGTGCTAGGGACTCATTATAAAGTTCAAGAGGAAATAGTAGAACTTATCTAACGCTTTACATCATTGACTGTTCCCGGAAGTAGGGCACTAAATCCAGATTTAGTTTTTATTAGTTATGTCCTTGGCGCTTGGTTCTCGATATATTTTAGTTTCGGAAAAGCTTTGCGGTGTATGCTGCATTATTAGGTAAGGTGGTTTTATTACTGCGCAGGTGCTTGTATAAATAAAATAAGAGAAAGTAATAAAAGCGCAGTGGAAACTTAAGTCCTTTTTTCTATAAGTTACGTTTTTTGCAATTTATTTACTAAAACCATGCAATTTCATACATTGTAATCTGAGAAAGAGAATGCCACAAGGTATACGAGTTATATTAGTATTAAGTCAACATTTGCACAAGGTGCAAATATTTAAAAAAAAAAAATTAAATCACCAGGAAACGTCGCTTACCTACAAGTATACGCAAAAATCGTTATAATTTTAATTACGTGAAGTAAATTAATTACCAAACATTCAGTATGGTTTACGAGAATAATTGTGCTAACGGATTAGTGTGATATTTACAACAAAATTTTCTGTGCAGGAAGGTATGCTGAAATCTATTTTTAAATGCTTAGTAATATATAAAATATGTTAAAATAACAACAAATTACACTGTCTCATTATTTATTTTTTCCTTTTAATGGCCGGTTTAAATAACCTATCTACCATTAAATATTTGTTAATAACATCGTCTTTCAATCATTTGCCGTTTTTTTTGGAATACAAACTTGACGTTTCTAACAAATAGTTGTTGGCAGATAGGTTACTGAAACGGGCCGTTAGAGGCAAAAGAATTCTTATAAAGTTCGACCTACAAATTATATAAATTATTATGGACGAATTTCGACCACATGACTTTCAGGTCAGAAAATGTTAATCACGTTATTTTTCTGTATATTACGAAAATTTTAGTAATGCATAATATTGTTATTACTTATGTAATATTGTAGCCGTTGTCTTAAATATCTCGTTCGGATAAAAATACTACTACTTAGGCTTTTTCATCCGTTATTGGATGATGCATACAGTATTCTCCGAGCGATGTAACCAGTCTTGAAATACTGTAGTGCCTGGGACAGTTGGTTTCAAATGTCGTATGGTTGCCCAAGCACATGCGGCATTCTCACAACACAGTCAGCCTAGTCCAGAGGAATGACTGGTCAATACGTCTGGGGCCAACCGTGTGCGGGTTTCCTCACGATGTTTTCCTTCGCCGTTAGAGCGTCCGTATAATGATATACTTGAGATCTGAAATGGTCTCATTGGTACACGTCACAACCTGGGAATCGAACCTGCACTCTCTCGAATGCGAATGAAACGGTCTACCCACTAGGCCACGGAACTCTTCGTAAAAATACATTCTGTATAATACTACTACTATACGCATGCGTCTACTTCAGGTTATTGGACTTTTCGTTACATCGAAGATCAGCGTTTTTTAACTCAAGTAGGTTTGGTCACAAATAAGTAAATTTGAAATACATAATTCAAGTCTATGATAAAGTTACGAAACTTTTTTCCAAAGGATGCGATCCCTAAAAATATGTGTTTACATTTTTTATGTTGTCTCCTGAACTTGACTATAGTAATTATGATTTGCCTTTTTTACATGTCCTCCACACTAATGCGTGTATTTTATCATTCGGTACTTCATTTTGCTGTAAATATCCAGCTCTAAGCTACTTTCCCTAAATTCCGCTGAAATTTGAGCGGGAAACAAGCTAATTCACGCTTATTACGCCCATGAAACAATACCTACTCCACTGTTTAGTTCCTAGATAACGTATTTCAAATTCTCTGAACGCTAAATTTTAGCTCAGTTACCAAACTATTGACAGAGGAATTTTTCGCAAAATAAATGTATCAAAATTGCGAAAATTGTTTAGAAATCTAGGTACGATTCGATACAAGTTCGTACTTATTAATCCTAGTACTATTATAAATATGAAACTTTGCGAGAATGGATGGATATTTGTTACTCTTTCACGCAAAAACTACTGAACGGATTTTGAAAAAATTTGGTATGGTAGTCGTTTAGGCTCTGGATAAAACATAGGTAATTTATTCAGTAAAAGTACAGTATTCCAATTTGATACCCGATACTATATTTACGTGAGCAGAGCCGCGGGAAAAAGCTAGTTGGTCATAATTAATAGGGAATATGCATGTATTTTTTAAACGTCTCTACTCGTAATAACATTACCAAATATATATAAAACACATCCAAAATATTTTCCATTAGGCTGGAAAAATGTTTAAAAATCCCAATATTTTTTGGGTGATTTAAACACGTCATTTTGGCGCGATTGAGTTCTGACGCCATCGCACATATATCTGACAGTTGACAGTTAAAATCATTGTTTGACTTAGACATACAGTCATACACGAGTTAGATATAACAAACAACGAATTGATTAGTTCAGGAAATTATAAAAATAAATGATAAAATCAACTTATCACCATGGAAAAGCACAGCAACCCATGTTAAAATATTGCTGGTCCTGTACCAAATGTAAGGATGCCTTATGAGCTCTTACAATAGTGATAAATGATATTGATAGGTGATATAATGATATTGAGAATTGACATAATGATAGACGGGGCGTAATTTACGCTGATTTATTGATTCTCTACAAAATGATAAATCGCTCGCTAAGCTATTACAATTTATTATTATGTACGCTTGTTCATACAGTGGTAATCTTACGATTATCAGTTCAGAAGCTCTTCGAGAACTTAGTACGGGACCGGATATACATGGTGTGATAGAGTCCATAAATATTATACATCCGTTATTTGGCAACTTTCCTAGGATTTATATTTTAAGCAAATAAGCCATAATTGGACATTAATAGACATACTTAATCGAAATGTCTTTGATTGCGTTTTATGTTTTTTTTTAAACCATGGTATAAGATTGTTTTTCTTTCTGTTGTGTTTTTTGTAGTGTATTATTTGGAGTGTAAAGTATCATTGTGTCAAATAAAAAAAAAAAAATTATAGTGGCCGTCATCAGACCGATGATGATGTTACACGTGGTCGTGTGAGACCAGCAATATCCTTAAACCTCACTCTTAAGAAAGTGTTCGCATTAGATATTCGCGCCACGTCCACACTGCGACAGTTTACCACTTATAGATATGTGAGTAGATGCCGCTAGTTTAGTCAGCAAAAGAGGGAAGAACACTTTTTGATTTCAAAAGCAAAATAACAAAATAAAAATGTTGAAAAAAACCCCACGAAGGTTAAAAAGCAATTGACAAAGAATAAACTCGTTATAAATCCCTGACTTTCCGTCGGGGCTGCCATGATTATGAGCTGAAGTTTGACGGTTTTATAGTAAGGTGAATAATAATTAGAGATATTTTATTACTTTTCCTACTCATTTTTCAATAACTTTATACCGTCGTGTGTCTTTGAATTTTAGTTAAAATATGGTGTTGATTCGATATTAACAGTGACGACACATATTTATAGTGACGTCACAGTAGGAATTTTGACGCGCCTAGTTTTCATACACTTTGCGAATGTGTGGTCTACTAAAATATGCCTGTGGTTCAACACTTGGTATTTTAGACGCATGCTTAACTATGTTTGTAATTAAATGAATTTCTCAAATGTTTAACTGTGTAAATTTATCTAATTCATCAATTAAAAAGTTTTTAAAGCAGATGTGAGTACACACGAACATAATTAAGTATACATTACATAATATTATGAATTATCGTCTTTCATATTCTTACATACAAAAATGGATTGCAATTCCAATGTCTCGATAAAACTCGAGAACAGCTGGACCGTTTTGGCTTATTTTAACCTTGAAATAATTGTGGAAGATTTGATCGGTGAGAAATATTAGAAATATTGTGGGCAAAATATTTAAAACAACGATGGACATTTCTCAAATAAACTGTTCACAGTTGAAAGTCAAGTGACAAATAATTCAAGTATGTGTAGGTATACATATACGTGTAAGTGTAGGTGTAGGTTATAGGTGTAGGTGTAGGTTATAGGTGTAGGTGTAGGTGTAGATAAAGTAATTTATTTATTCCGTTTTATAGTCATGATAGAACGTGTGTCAGGACCGCAATTATAAAGAGTCACATAAGCATTAAAGTTCTGTTCAAATGCCTAAGCTCCAATTATCAATTGTATAAGTTCGTTTGACAGTCTATTCTTTTCCGTTTATAATATTAGTGTAGATTTACTGTTTTTTTTTCTCTTATAAGTGGAAACACAAGAAGTTCTTGTCAGCAAAAT
The DNA here is from genome assembly GCA_963565745.1 of Phengaris arion. Taxonomy (NCBI): domain Eukaryota; kingdom Metazoa; phylum Arthropoda; class Insecta; order Lepidoptera; family Lycaenidae; genus Phengaris; species Phengaris arion. The sequence goes on along the minus strand of OY751449.1, from coordinate 15,273,123 downwards.
CGTAAATGTAAAATGAAATAGGTACATCCGGTCAAATTCCGCTCCGAATGAGTGCGAACTCCGCACCTGGTCGGTCGTGCATTTTGTCCGACAGATGTTTACTGCATTTTATCGAATCCGATTTGTATAAATGTATTTATATGACGGGCTCCATTCATTTCCACTATATTCCGTTTAGTTTTAGCACTGGGTGCCGACTTTTAGTTTGATAATGTTATGATTGTTTAGTGCACACAGGAAAGAGGCACCTCCTTAAGCAACTGTGCACTGTGATTTCAACTCAGTCCTAACGACATCACAATGGGCGTGGCCTTAATAAGTTTACTGTCAGCGCTCTCACTGTGTACAACTCTGTGATTTTATTAACTTTTTGTATTTTTCGTGTTTCTAAGAAGAAAGTGATGATAATTATGTTGTGTGTTATCATGTACAAATTCTAGATAGGCTGATTCTGATGTTATGGAGGGCATAATATCGTCGGCATTTATCTGTTCCTCTTTAGTCTTTGCCGCGGATACTGTGTGCCGCGTGTGAAAGCGTATTGCCAGCTGCCAATTGTGATATTATGTAAAATGAATGAAAGCAATAAGTAATATATTACCTACCTATTTCTGTTTGATGCATCTGTACAGCTGTTTGATGGACTACATAAAACTACTTGCACATACGAGCATATAGAAACTATAAAGTATGCTATAACAAGAGCCAATCATTACATAAATTCAATATAGATAATATAATGAATACATCATCAGTACATTCAAGTTCGCGAGCTGTGAAAGCGTTTGAATGGAGGCGAAGATTCAATAGGTCTTGCATGCTCATCGAGTTTTAGAATATTGATTATGGTATTGAAAAGTGAGAAATGGAGCATACATTTTAATTTTCACCTCATATTTCTGCTTTATTAAAGACTATTTTTAGGTTTTCAGTTAAGGACATATTTACGAATTCGACATAAATTAGCTGGTTTTCGGTCGACCAAATTTTGCGACAAAATCCTACAAAACTTATAATTCCAGCAAAAATTTACCAAAAATTAACAAAAAGATGTTTGGGATTAATTTTATGCTCTTATGTAGCTTATTATTTAGAATAAACAAAGATACGGATATAACAATAAAATTTGTATTAAAATAATTCAATAACATCAGAATTTATTTTGAAAAAGTATAAAAAGTCTCTTCAAAATTTTCACGTATTTTGCAATTATGCATACATTTTAATGCATTTCAAAAGAGCTGTATCCGTACTAGGCCGCTGACAAATAACATATTTTGGAAATGCGTCCTTAGTATTATTATTCGATTGAAATATAAAATATTTGAAACGCGTTTGCAACTTTCTATCGAAGTTTTTCATCAAGCGATGAATTTGCTCGTTTGCTCTCAATTTCATAGGAAAACCAAACAAAGAATTTAATTATCAGTAAATTAGTTCTGTACAAGTAGTTACTTTGTATTATATTCGAGGACTGAAAAACAAATTTTCCATATTTTTGGTTACGGATCTCAGTTACATAATAATATCTTACTTATTTATGATCATGCCACGAAAACTAAAATTATTGTAAAGATAATATAAGATAATAATATCTAATATATATTATGGAATCTTTACAATAATTTTAGTTTCCGTGACAAGTTTCCAAACTAATAATAATATTTTGTGTCCAAATCATAATATCAGGTATAATGGTATATTAATCGGTCGTACGTCCAGGCAGTATAATATATCAAGTCGCCATTACCATAACAATAACATAACTAATCTCTGTCTGTTGTCGCCTACTTACGGAAAATTACTGCCCTCTAAACGGACATAGAGTACACATCATGGGTGCGACATCTAGGCATAGATTAAAGAGGAACAGATAAACAGCTACATAGTAAGCTTTCGATTTGATTGCACTACTACAAGCATACGTATCTCCTATATCGTGCGCGGCAAAACTGCCCCGTCGAAGGTACTTCAACATTTTTGATATTATGATTGTTCTAATGAATGTTAATACTTTATAATATTGGGATATTAAATAGATATAATATTTAAAAAAATGTTTAATTTATGTATTGTACTGCGTGCATGAAAAATAGTAGAAATAATAAACATATATCTTAATTTACTTAACCTAAGGATAATAATAGGTAAGTAAATATTTCATTTTCTAGTAGGTGTCTGGTTTTATATTTAAGAGCGTCCATGACATACCTATTGACTATGCATACAGAGCTCTTGAGTTATGTGAGCCGGGTTGTGACTTGTGGTGTTTGCCGATTAGAATTTCTCACTTACCGTATACTGACCCTAGACTTAGTTTAATTTGTCTTCTTCTTATTCGTCGTTTTCGTTTCATCGTTTTTATTGGTTTTGTCGTCATCTTCTGTGACAACCCTGCCAAAAGTTGAATCGTTCTAGAAAGCTCTTCCTCTTTACGTAAGTATGATACTTACTATGTGGTGGAGGTACGTTTTCACCTATCTAACATAGAAAAATAAAGTTGTTATCTATCATTAGTCACATGCTACAGTTAAAAAATGGTGTACTTAATTTTTTTTGTAATTTATTATTAGAACTACATTTTTATTTAAAAATCAATGTTATTTTTATTATTATTATTTTTGTGTCGTATTGTGCAGACAGAGTATACTATTTTGTAAAGTGAATTAGAATAATTGTTTAAATAAAAATTTATTGTTTGATTAAAACTCGATAATGTATAGACAAAAGTAATGAAACTAAATGAATGAAAACTTGTGTAATAAATAAAATTGGAATAAAAATATATTACTCATGCACCGAATGAAACTACACGGAGAAAGTTTAAATTTTACTCCATTTCGGTTTCCAATGTACAATGAATATCCATATTTGCAATAAGCAAATTTTATTTATTGCTTGAACTTTTATGTAATATTCATAGTGCTAATGTATGTCGAGTGAACAAATATGAGAATATTTTTTTTATGAAATGTGAGTATGTCTCGTGAGCATTACAAGTCGTTACTTAGTGTAAAGGTAGCCTTCCGATCTATGCGATCGCGACGCATGACCACGACCCGTTACCGCAACCAGCCATCCAATCAGGTTCTCAGGTTACGCACACCGGACGCGCGTCGCGGTCGTGGGGATTATTTAGTGCCCCATAGGAACCATGGATGGCTATGTTAAGGAGATCAATGTAAATATTTTGTACTTGTAACACTGTATTTGTGTTTCCAAAGGTAGCCTACCGATGCACGCGACGCGCGATGGAGACCACGAACCGAGACCGAAATAGGGTCGCGGAGCCACTGCCTAGTATGAATTTAAAATATGGAGCACTAAACAATCACCGCGACTGGTGGTCGTGGCCAGAGAACCTCATTCGTTAGTTTGCTGGTCGCGGTCGCGGGTCGCGGTCTCGCGACGAAGTCGCATACATTGAAAGGCTACCTATACACTGAATATTTTATATATATATACATACAAATATGTTTTCTGTGTTACAATCAAAATTCAACAATATGAGGAAAGTTTTAATGATAGGTACATACAGTCATATAGATAAGACAGATGTCATGTCTATATTCTACTATTCTATGACAAATTATGGCCGTCGGTGGACGGATCCGACTAATTAAGTAGCAGTAGTTAATTTTGCCTGGATTTAGTACCACTATATTACCTCGAATTATGTACACTTCAAACAGTAACTCTAGGTAACGAGCATATTTGAGCACGTATTTCGAATTTACATTAAGTTATGTGTCTTTCACAGCTGTTGTTCTGGTCTTTTCGCTAGCTTCATTAAATCAATGAGGTAAGGAGCTTCACATATTATACTTGTGAGTAATATAACAAAGATAATGTTTCTGTATAGTTCACTATGAAGACGCGTTAGTAAAAACAAATTTTTATAATACAATTTATATTAATATTATATATAAAAAAAATATTATAACAGCCTCCGTGGTCTAGTGTTTAGAGCTTGGCTCTCGACTCCGAGGTTGTGGGTTCAATTCCCGCATTGGAACAACAAACATGTTGGTTCCAAGTTTGGTTAGGACAATGCAGGCTGATCACCTGATTGTCTGACTGATGATCCATGCGTCGGATGGGCATGTAAAAAGTCGGACCTGCGCCTAATCTCTCGCCAGTCGTGTCGGTTATCCATCCCACTGGGTTACGAGAGTAAAGGAAGAGAGAGTACTCTTTTGTACTGCGAACACACTTGGGCACTATAAAATTATTCCTGTGTGGCCTGGTTTCAATGAAACCGGCCACCGTCATCGAAATCGGTGTGGCCCGAATTATTATTATTAATACTATATCGAGCAATATCCCACGAAAAAATACCCACAAGCTGCAAGCAAATGTGTGAGTACACGCATAAGAAAATTCGGAATGTGGTGAGTTCGAACCCCCGTAAAATATTTTAGTGATTTTTTTTTATTTATCAGAAATCCGAGCAAAGCTCGGTTACGCAGGTACTTATATAATAAACAAATCAATTTATAAGTTAATTAATGGCGAAAGAAGACGATGCAGGGGTAAACTACATATCCATAGTTAAGGATAATTATCCTGAACAAATACAACGTGTTTGAAATGGATACACAGAATATATTTCCAAATTGATATATTTACTTACAATTTACCTACTAACAGAATTTACATATGCGTAGTTAATAAAACCGTTCAAAAAGTTACTAATCAGTGAACTTTAGAAACTATCGAAATGGAAATTCAGCGAAAGGTTCCAACGTAAAATAACAATCGTATTTTAGTTACGTTTAAATTTATAGTTTATGTGATGTTAAGCGAGAAATAAAGATTAATCTTCCCGGCCACAGTAGCAACTAGACAGCTTCCCGAGAGAACAGATTCGCAAGAAAAACAATCGCTAGTGGACAGATATAAATATAATGTTTACGTACTAACACATGTCGGGGGGAATCGATCTAGCTAGGTCTTAACCCCGGGAAACTGCGCATTTTCAAGTTATGATTTTTTTTCTTCTATGTAACAATATATAAATAATTTCGACTCTAATATGTCAGTCCGATTGGCAGTTTGGTTTGGGTATGTGTAATTTTTGCGTTGTTCGGAAAATCGGAATATGGTGGGTTCTAACGCAGTAAAATATTTTTGTGATTCTTTTTATTTTCATTTAAATATACTACAGCTCCGAGCAAAGCTCGGTCATACAGATACTAATAATAATAAAATACTATATACTGTTATATTTCCTGTATAAAATACATAAATAGATAGGTGTTGCTTATGATTCTCTATTGACCATCGACAGGAACTGAATTCGCGTTATGAATAATGTAAGTAACCATTTCCAAATAATTAGGACGAAATGGAAATAATGAACGGGAAAATGGCTGATTGAACCGGAAATACGAAATATTTATCCTCAACTTTTATATATAATTTTGTATTGTAAATTTAATTGTTGTACTTGACCTCTCGCATGTAGGGTATGACCTAATTTTTTTGAATATATTCAAGCCAATTTGCAGAAACTGATTTCATATTATGACGCCTGCTTATAGGATGCTACATAGAAAAAAAAAATTGCACATTCTTTATGTGCTATTATCATAATTAATCCCAAATAGTTATTAAAATGAATATACAACGAGGATCAATCACTTAGTAGCAAATCTGATTTTCACTAAGTACATCGTATGTATAAACTTATTGAGCATCATCGTCAAGAAACGATGGATTTATTAAAGTTTTTCTGAACGGCTAGTTTGAAAGCTGCCTCGACACGCGTTATTCAAGACAGAATAACGTGTATCGAGGCCAGCTAGTACTATAATTATAATATTACACATAACTATTGTACTGTATCGTTTTCATAATATTTCTTTTCATATTTTTCGAATATGCTCCATGCGAATAGTTATTTAGTTACATGGATAAAATTATAATAACTTAGGTTAGATAAATGAAATAGGATATAATTTATTGTCATTTGTATTTTTTGACTTTAAAATAAAATACAATGCCAATAAACTTAGGCCTTTTCATACGTTATTCGATGATTTATACAGTATTCTCCGTGCGAAGTAACCATTCTTGAAATTATGTAGTGCCTGGGACAGTTGGTTTTTTAAATGACGTATGGCTGCCCTAGCATATACGGAATTCTCACAACACAGTCAGCCTAGTCCAGAGGAATAGCTAGTCAATACGTCTGGGGCCAACCATGAGCGGGTTTCCTGATCCCAGTGTCCTTCTTATTTTTGGTCCAATTATTTTTACACAGTTTTACTACGCAAATTGTCATTTTCTTTCCGATTTTAACTAAAATTAAATTAAATATTCGGGATGTACACCTGTCATAAAGCTTTCAATATGACTGGCTCGGGTAAGCCGACCTCAGCTGAGTATTTAGTGCAGTATTTGACAAGCATGTCTGCTCGGTCCGGTAGAGCGCCCAGCAAAACCAATGATTAGTCTATGGGCATATTAATTGGCTGTAGAAAATCGAAGTTTTTCCATTTTGTCACGTTCATAACTAATTTATATTGTGTTATGATCAAAGTAATTAATTAAAGTGTAGCATTTGCTATTTATAGTTTAACTTACAACAAAATAACGTCTTATAATTCGATGGAGCCGGCTGCACGCACGAAAAAACATGACTCATGCGTTACCTGTTACTGTTACCAAGTACCAGCGTTACCTCGCATTGCCGTTACCTAAGCTAGCCGCGCCTAAGGTATGTGAGCGGTGGGACGGAGAGGCGTTATTATCGATGTATTATTATTATTATTATTATTATTATTATTATTATTATTATTATTATTATTATTATTATTATTATTCTGCGCTTGATGTTATTACTCAGTTCGGCGCCGGACTTCGCGGCGGCAAAACGCCTACCTAAGGCGCGGCCAATTAGTTCCGTGCGCACTATAAACATGACGTTGTCACGTTCAACTATCGTCAGTAAGCCGACTTTACAGACAACCGATTATTTTAAAAGTCACAAGCTCTTGCCTGTTATTAAATGCATGAGCTGTTTATTACTAACACTACTTCAAGTAAGTCTCTGCTTATAATAGCTAGTACCGGTTTCATTGAAACCAGGCCAGCTACGCAGGAGTTATATTATGCTCAAGTGTGTGCGCAGTACACAAGAGCACTCTTTCTTCCTTCAGTCTCAAAACCTAGTGGGACAGATAACCGACACGACTGACGAGAGATCTGATCTCTCGTCAGTTGTTTCCGAATTTTTACATGCCCATCCAACGCGTGGATTAGCTGTCTCGTCGGCCAATCAGATGATCAGCCTGCATTGTCCTAACCAGATTTAGAAACAATATTTTTTGCAGTTCCAACCCAGGAATCGAACCCACGACCTCCGAGTCGAGAGCCAAGCTCTAAATCACTGTACCACGGAGGCTGTTATCTCCAAGTCCAAGTCATACAAGTCTCTGCTTGGTAGAATGATAAGACAAGGACAGCGTGACATTGTGACTTGTGATTTTATTAATATAAGAAAACTTTGAGTATTCGGTCGCTGTGTATCAAATCACATTGGCGTCAGTTCAACCGCTATTGAGATAAGTAGGTACTTAAATTGATAAAAAAATTGATCCTAATCTAACTCTCTCTACGAGTTTTGCTTCACTAAATCATTATTGTAACGTCATAATTGTAACGTCATTATTGTAACGTAAATTATATATTGATTGGATATTGTTTTTGCTATAAAAAGTTATGGGAGTTTATTGAGCAGAAAATGTTCCGTGCAAGTGGTCTTAAAAAAGTTATGGACTGTTTTTGATGGCGTATCACAAACGTTCGAGTGACTGCTAACGCCGACGAAAATTCTGCGTGAAAATTCTTAAAATACTTTAGAGGGTTTCGTACCTACTCAAATGGTGAAAACGGGACCTTAAATCTAAGACTCCACTGGCCGTCTCTCTTTGTCTATCATCGTGAACCGTGATAGCTTGGCCAGTTGAAAATATCACAGATGATGTATTTCTGTTGCCGCTATAACAAACAAAATATACAAAAATATGAATAAAATAATTTATTGAGACTATCTATACCGGTACGAAATTTGCGAGTCCGACTCGCACTTGGTCAGTTTTTGATATAGCGTTAACTTTGGAAGACAAGCAGGAAATCATAAAGTTTTCGTTACATTAACTCTTAAATGTCAGCACGTACACATTCTTAGTCGTACTACACGGACGTACAGTACGACCAAAACGTCCATTTCTTTCGGCAATCGTCATTCTTAGGGTTCCGTAGCACTAAAAAAGAATATTGTTTCGCTATGTCCGTAGGTCTGTCCGCCCTTCTAACTTATCTGATTATGAAATTAAATGGATGAAATTTGGTACATTATTGCGTATAGATCTCGATTTTGGCATCATTAAAAAAAATTATCCTGTGCTTCATACGAGATAATTTTGTATATAAATTATACAATCGATTTGTCGGAGACGGCTGCAAGTTTTAAAATGAAATTTAGTATGCAGGGAGTTTTGGGGAAGAAAAATCGATCTCGATAGGTTTTATCCCTTGGGAACTGCGAATTTTTAAGCTATACTTAGTCTGGCCATAAATACTGTTACAATTAAAAATAAACAAAATATTACATTTGAATTTGGAATCTGTCATTTTATATGATTGTTCATTGTGTTTTCTTATTTTGGCGCCAATACATTGTACAATATTTTGCGATATTAAAATGAAGTGGGGCGATAAAGAGATCCGAATCGCTGTGATTGCATTACACAAAGTAGGTATGGAGCCAAATGCAATTTTTAAAACTCTCCATACGCTTGGTATTAGTAAAATGTTCGTGTACCGGGATATTAATAGGTATAATAAGACCTCTTCTATTTGTGACAGCAAAAGATCTGGCCGGCCACGTAGTATTCGTACGAAAAGGTGGTCAAAGCAGTAAGGGAAAGAATTCGAAAAAATCCTGTCCGAAAGCAAAATATTTTATCTCGGGATATGAAGATAGCACCTAGAACCATGTCGCGTATTTTTAAAGATGCCTTAGGACTTGCAGCCTATAAGAGATATACTGGTCATTTCTTAACTGATTATTAAAAAAAGAATAGGGTGGTAAAATCGAAACAACTACTGAAGCGGTACGCAAAGGGAGGTCACAGAAAAATTTTGTTAACGGATGAGAAATTTTTTACAATTGTGCAACATTTTAACAAACAAAATAACCGTATTTATGCTCAAAGCTCTAACGAAGCTTCCCAATTAGTCGACAGAGTGAAACGTGGGCACTATCCGACTTCAGTGATGGTTTGGTGGGGTTATTAGCTATGAAGGAGTAACTGAGCCATACTTTTGTGAAAAAGGTATCAAAACATCGGCACAAGTGTATCAATATACCATTCTTGAGAAGGTAGTGAAGCCCCTTAACAACACCATGTTCAATAACCAAGAATTGTCCTTCCAGCAAGACTCGGCGCCGGGTCATAAAGCTCGGTCTACGCAGTCTTGGTTGGAAACGAACGTTTCGGACTTCATCAGAGCTGAAGACTGGCCGTCGTCTAGTCCCGATCTTAATGGATCCCATGGAAAGAGTGCGTGCTTCTATTGATAACTGGCCTCAACGTTTAAAGGGCTGTATTGCAGCCAATGGAGACTACTTCGAATAAGCTTTTTATATTTTAAATTGTTTCATATTTAAATATTAAACTAATACACTGTAAAAGTAATAAATGTTATTTGCAATAGATTTTTTTTTTGTTTCAGTATTTATGGCAAAACTAGGTATATTATGTCTTTTCTTTCGTCGTGCAACTATAATATATCAATAATTTTGACTCTCTTACGTCAGTCTGTTACGCGTATGTATAATTTTTGGTTTGTTCGAAAATTCAGAATGTGGTGGGTTCGAATCCCGATCAGATAAATATTTCAGCTGCAAGTGAAAGTCCGGACAAAATCAGTTCAGCCGCACTAGAGATTAGCCGGAAAAAGAAGACAGACAGACGGACAGAAAGACGTACCGACAGAGAAAAATTTAAAAAATTATTTTCTGGTGTAGGTACCGTATACATAATAATAATATTATGCATTTAGTGTATAGCTGTTAATTTGATTTCAAATACACTTCAATTTAATTATGCAGACGTAGGTGTAGATGTAGATAACTTTGAAATATCGTGTAAAGTTCCAAAAGAAATAATTTAAAGTGTATTGTTATTGTGACTCAAGTGGTCTTGAAGTCTGAAGTTTTCCAAAGAGATTTTGAGCTGAGCAAATACGAGCTAGCACTTAGGGAGAAAACTTAAACATTAAACAGTTTTATTTAGGTGCTGTATTTTTTTTAAGCAAATTCAAAAACTATTTATGAATCAATATCTATTACAAAAAAAATAGATTAGAGCAGAAAATTTACAAGAGAAATAACGCACCTTATAAATTTAATGTTAGATAACAAATTAATTACTATCGTAGAACATGGAGTTGATCATATAAAAAAATGTAATAGACTATGATTTTCTAGAGCATTCCATATTGTAGATAAACTTTTTCAATATTTATTGTTTGGCCTAATATCTCTAAGCTACGAACTTCCAATCACTTTCGCAAACCTTTATCAAATTTTTATGCTGCTTGTTTATGTTTAATGTATATATCACTTTAGAATATGAACCACAGAGTAACAACTGCACAGAGATAAAATAATGTATATTGAAAAATGTAGTATGTAAGATGATAAATGCATTTGATTCGAAAATGAAATAAGTAGGTAATTCTAAATACACTGCAATGAAAAAATTATAATTATTTATTGCATTGCATTAAGAAAACTTAGCACAAAATGATTAAGTATAATAATATAATATTATACAACATAACCAAGAGCATGTAAGGACATGTCTAAGGAGGGTTCCGTAACTAAAACCGCGTAAAAGGTTTTTTTCAAACTACTTCAAAAGTTACTGTCCGATTTCGTTAAAATTATTTTCCTAAATAGTTTTTAGCATGGTCAATCAGCAACGAAAATTACAAGTTTCTAAGTGTCATAGATTAGAAATGCCGTAGGGGGGACCAACTTATAAACCACTTTGGAGGCCGATTACTCGTTAATGGTTGACTTTATAACAAAAATCATAAAAGAAACCTTGCATTTATTTTAAAAGACCTATTTAACGATATACCACACGATGGGGTAAGGTGAAAAAAATTTTTCATCCCCACTTACACACATGTACGGAGAGCCACCCCTCAAATATAAATTTTATTATTTTATGATACTAAATCTGAGATCTATATACAATCTATAACTATATCTTATTTCATCAATATATATTAATATTTACAGAAGCTAGAAGCGCGGACAGACAGACAGACAGACGGACGGACAGAGTGAAACTATAAGGGTTCCTTATGTATTACGGAACCCTGATTACCTAATCCCACGAGTTATTTTGCCAATATAAAAATAATTTTCCTACTGGAAGATTTTCGCGGTGTCACACTTTTCCGTCTAACCAACAATGGAAAACAACACTTAAATATCTAATGATTTACATAAAAAGGGGCAACTAATAAAATTGTAGTCTCTGTAGACTCTGTGTTATATTTAATTACTTTAACGGATGACAGTCAAGTGCTTGATGAAATTTTTCGGCGAAATATCGAATGAAAATATATCAGGTAATTTTATTATCAAATCTCCTTCAAAGTTTCCATTTTGGTTAAAAATATTCCGCGATATTTCCATAAATATTAGGTCCTTGCATACGAAATTGGCATTTTGATCTCAAATATATCTTCTTTGGTTAGGAATTCCAATTTCAAATTTAATACCGCTATTTACTCATGCATTAATTGTGTTTCGAAAACCGTAATTCATTTGTTTTTTCATCTTTTGGTCTTTTCTTTGCGTCACTCTGTTTAAAAAATGGAAAAACTTGAAATATCGTATTATTTTCGAGTACCGACGAGTACCACCGGCAGAAACGGCTCGAAGAATTAATGTATGGCGGCGGTGTCACAAAAGAAAAACGCACTGTGTTTACAGTGCGTTTTTGTTTTGGACATTTTGACCTGCAGAACATGCCCCGTGGACGGCCGATAGACCAAAGATAAACCAAAGACCAAAAAAATAGAGACCAAAGTTGATAATGAAGAATTGAAGGCTGTTGTGGAAGCGGATCCATCGCAAACCACGTTCGCGTTAGCTGCAGGCTGCGGTGTTAGTTATAAAACTGTTTTAATCCACTTGAAGCAAATTGGGAAGGTGAAAAAGCTTGAAAGGTGGGTACCTCACGAATTGAGTGAAGCAAACCGACAAACACGCGTCGACTGCTGCGTTACATTACTCAACCGGCACAATAATTAAGGGATTTTAAATCGAATGTGTGTGATGAAAAGTGGATCCTGTATGATAATCGGAAATGCTCATCGCAACGCCAAGCGAAAATTGACTAAAAAAAAGTTACTTGTGAGCGTTTGGTGGACTAGTGCCGGTGTCGTTCACTACAGCTTTCTTTAATTTGGTCAGACGATTACGGCAGATGTCTATTGCCAGCAACTGCAAATCATGATGGAAAAGCCAGCTGCTAAACAACCGAGGTTGGTCATTCGCTCTAGGCCACTGCTGCTTCAGGACAACGCTAGACCACACACTGCACAACAGACGGCTACCAAATTAGAGGAGATTCAATTAGAATGTCAAAGACATCCACCGTACTTCCCGGACCTTGCTCCAACAGATTACCATTTTTCGGATTTGGATAACTTCTTGCAAGGGAAAAAATTCAACTCCGATGGGGAAGTCCAAAGCGCCTTCAAAGATTTTATTGATTCCTGTCTGAATGGTTTTTTTAGTAAAGGAATCAATAAACTACCTATGAGATGGAAAAAGTACAAGAATAGCAATTATATTATACATTGATTGAATAAATATTATGCAGTCAAACATTTTTTGATGATGATGATGAGGATAAAAAGTAACCTATGATGATGAGGATAAAAAGTAACCTATGATGATGAGGACAAAAAGTAACCTATGATACTCCTTATAATTTGCCATATCTGCCAGTGTCTCGTCCCAAAGTCCAGTGAAAATCGGTCCAGACGTTTCATACATTAGCCGGAACAAACAGACAGACAGACAGATCAAAATTTTAAAAATTATTTTTTTATCTTTTGTACCGTATATACTTCATTAAGTGAAAAGCTGTTAATTTAAAATTAAAAACATACACATCAATTTTATTTATTTGTATAGATTAAGGGAGATGTCTTGTCACTGACTGACTGACTGGCTGACTGACGTATTATAGACGTTGGCACAATCGTTGCCACTAATGTTAAAAACGTAAAATTTGGAAAGTTGCGCTAATATTTCATAGAAGAACTAAATCACTATACGAGTAACAACTTTAAAATTTATAATATACAGTGACCACTTTCGGGATGCAACACGATAAATCCTGTCCCGGTCCCGTGTCAGATAAGTAGCCAAACTTCTACCGGCCAACCTTTTATCTCGGATCGCGTAAATTCTTCTAATCTCCGCCCAGTCTTCCAGTAGTATACATAGCTTTTTTTAATTAAATTTCCTTGTTTACTAAGACGCTAAATCATGCGAAATGTTGTTTCCACGTTTGGTTAGGACATTGCGGGCTGATCACCTGATTGTCTGACAGGACAGATGATCCATGCGTCAGATGGGCATGTAATGTAATTGTAAAAAGATCTATGGACGCATCACATCACGTCAATCTTGTCCGGTGGTAAGTTCTCGATGAACTTGTTTTGCAGGTTCATCATCATCATCATTATTAAATCATTAAATCACCATCATTTTACAGGATGGTACCTAATAAATAAATAAATATATTTCTCAGGGACAACAGAAATATATTTAGTACTTTTCTATTATACGCATCATATTTAAGATTTTTATTATTTTATACACATATTTAATACAAATCCATGGCCCAAGAACACGGAAAAACTTTTTGTTACTTCGGCGGGATTCGAACCCGTGACACCCGGCTTGAACACCATCCACTGAGCCACAGAGGTCGTCGAAAAAAAGTCGTCGTAAACAGTTAGTCCTGCGCCTGATCTCTTGCCAGTTGCCAGTCGTGTCGGTTATCCCTCCAACTAGGATTCGGGAGTAGAGTAAAGGAAGAAAGAGTGCTCTTGGGTACTGTGAACACACTTGGGCAATATAAAATAACTCCTGCGTAGCTGGCCTGCTTTCAATGAAACCAGCCAACGCCACCGACTTCGGGGAGCTATTAAATGATGCGGTAAGAACTTTTGTAAAAAAAATACAATACCCAACAGATACACATACAATACAATACCCTCGAATTTTCAAGCAGTGATCGAGCTGATGATGATGAATTATAGCTAAAAACACTCCCGATCATGGCAGATTTCAAACAAAAAAAACTAAATCAAAATCGGTTCATCCGTTTGGTAGCTACGACGCCACAGACAGACACATACTGACACCCATACACGTCAAACTTATAACGCCCGTCTGTTTCCGTCGGGGTTGGAAACAGCTAAATAAGCAGACGGACAACCTGATGGTAAGCGTTTACTGCTGTCTGTGGACCCCTCATCACCATCAAATTACCAATAAACTTACGTGTGGGTTACCGTCCTTTTATAAACCAACGTGCAACGGGGCAAAATTTTCTCATGCCTTTAACATTACACTTACTGAGATAAACACAACGCAAGTGATATTTCACGCTGGTTTTCTATGAGACTGTGGTTTTTCTCCGGCCGGTATTGAAGCGTAGCTCTTTTCGCAGTGTGGAGTAAATAGTTGTTTATCTTCGTATTTGTGGATGATGACGCTACGTTTTCGTTAAGTTACATTTCTTATGGAGTTCCTGATTCCTTTGGATTTTCTATACTCCATTAGTGTTAAGGTCAGTTCACACTATGACGATGCGCGACGCTACGTGGCGCTGCATTTTTAAGATAGCTATTAAAAATGTAACTTTATTCTCATCACAAAAAGATTCACATTTCGTATGACATCAGTCATACAATGCACATGCGCTGCGCAGCGCGGTGCAACCTGACAATCGAACTCCATGTGAATTCACACCAAAACGAAACGATACGCGACATGGCGCTGCATTTTTAAGATACATTAATTACGATGATACACATTGTAAGAGTTCGAATGTCAGGTTGCACCGTGCTGCACATGTGCAGTGTATGACTGATGTCATACGTAATGTAAATCTCTTTGTGATGTGAATAAAGTTCAATTTTGAATAGCTATCTTAAAAATGCAGCGCCACGTAGCTTCGCGTATCGTCACAGTGTGAACTGACCTTAACACTAATGGA
Source organism: Phengaris arion (assembly GCA_963565745.1). Taxonomy (NCBI): domain Eukaryota; kingdom Metazoa; phylum Arthropoda; class Insecta; order Lepidoptera; family Lycaenidae; genus Phengaris; species Phengaris arion. Next base: position 15,257,788 of record OY751449.1, on the reverse strand, counting down.
GTATAGAAAATCCAACGGAATCAGGAAACCCCTAAAAAATGTAACCAAACGAAAACGTAGCTTCATCATTCACAATACGAAGATAATCAACTTTTTAAAAATAAAGTTTCGCAGATTATCTTTTACGTGCCTAATATTTTGTTCCAATATTATAATGGTGTCATCAGCCGCTTCCTTGTGAAAATACTTACTTAGCCAATTTCAGAATTGTATGCTAAGCATTGAATTTTCTTGACTGTAGTTACCTATATTGTCATAGAAAAATACAAGTCCAAACATAAAGCATTATAAATAACAATAAAAATTGTATCTATGGGCGCTTCACGCCAGGTCAACCTGGCCCCGTGCTAAGTATCCGAAGAACTTGTGTTACAGGTACCAGAAAACGGGAAGTATATTTAATGCTTTTATACTATGCATATATTTAAGATTTTTATGATGTGATACACATATTTAATACACATCCATAAACCAGGAACACAGTAAATCTTTTTGTTCCATCAACGGGATTCGAACCAGCGACCCCCAGCTTGAGCACCAATGCGCTGAACCACTAAGCCACAGAGGTCGTAAATTTTTATTCAATTACTATGTCAATACGCTCGTTGCTACATGAAGCTTGGACACTTTTTGTTCGTGTACGTGTTTTAAGCATCGCACAAAGAACTTTAGAGAGTTTGATAAAAAAGTTTTAACTTTTAACTTTAAAGAGATTTTGAGACTAACAATGGCAATGTATGTACATTGATGTTGAGTTAGAACACATAATATTGCTTGTCTCTCTATATATTTGCTCGGGCATAACATCACGTAAAACTATGTACCGAAATTATTTGTTAACTTAAATTTATTTTACTACATAAGGAATCCTTATAGTTTCGCTTTGTCCGTCCGTCTGTCTGTTTCTCTGTCTGTCCGCGCTTCTAGCTTCTGTAATTATTTCTCATTTCTCAGTTGTGTTCGGAGCTCTTATACGGCTGGACGCGTGTTCGATTTTATAATTTTTAAATCAGCCATCGCATTCGCAAATTAAACCTTGTTACTATGTACCCTTGGTTGCAAATGCAATAACAATCGCGCCTTGTTTAAGAAACGTTCGAGTGAGAGTGCCAATCGCTTCATCTCCTTCATAACATAAATCGTGATCGTCCGTGTATCATCGTGAAAGCCCGTGTATTATCGACTACATATGCGCGAGTAAGACAGACCTCGGAAGAAGACGTCGGCAATTGTCGCTGTTTACCGATACCTTCAAACTCACTAATATTACTAACTTCTGTTTGGAAATATTGTACCGCAACATAATTATGAGTGATCAAAGATCTTCCCCAAAAATTGACACTGGTTCACACCCAGATTTGTTGAAATTGCAAGACACCCCGAATACCGGTGTGACACTTAGAAAGCGAAAACAGTCCGATTGTTGCAATCACTCGGATGCATTACTTGATTTCCAAAATAAAATAATGAATCCCATAAAAACCACCCTTGAAACCCATAACCAGCACGTATTAGGCACCCTGCAAGCATTGCGTGATGACATAAACGTATTCAAACTTGAGTTGAGTACTGTCAACGGCAAAATTGATAAACTTTCACAAGAACAATCCGCTATAAAAAAGGATATGAGTGATTTGATGTCGACAAATATTAATTATAATAGCAAAATAAAAACCATATCCAGTGACGTCACTCAAATACAGATGAATATCTCCAATCTCTCGGAACAATTACGCATCAAGGAGCAACAGGGAAGGATTAATAATCTAGAAATCACAGGGATCCCAAAAGGTGAAAACTTAATCAATATAATTCAAAGTATATCGAAGAAGATAAATTTCCATATCGCTGAAACTGATATCGATCATATTCATCGAGTTCGACGCTTCACTACAAACAACACTAATGATTCCAATATACCGAATATCATCATCAAGTTCACGCAAAAAAAGCGCAAAAATGATATGCTGGCTGCTGTCCGTGTGCGCCGAGGATTGACCACCGCAGATGCTGGGTTGGACGGGCCGGCGAAACCTATATACACAACGATCATCTGACCCCATACAACAAGAAATTACATAAGCAAGTTCGCCAACTCGCCATTGAAAAAAACTATAAATACGCTTGGGTGTCCGATTAAAAAATCTTATTACGTAAATCCGACTTGTTCGAAAATACAATGTATTTCTAATGAGTCTGATCTCGCAAAAATAAAATGACTATCAGTTTTTGTAAGTTGCATGCCATTCTTGTCGTTTATATTGTTACAAATATTGTTAGTCATATTATATAAACTTGAAATTAATTATAGTAAAGCTGCTGTAATATTTATCTTTCATGATAAGTCTCATCACTATAGTAATAATTGTACTGTAAACTTTTTAAATAATGTTAATGGAACGTGGACATTTATTACGAATTTTAATATAATTCGATAACACAAATTTTTCATTTTACTATCAGAACGTGAGGGGTTTACACACTAAATCACACTCATTCCTTAGGGAAGTTCTCAATAACAATTTTGACGTTATTTGTATTACAGAGACATGGCTCACTAAAAATTACCATAATAGCGAATATTTTGATAACCGATACGAACTTTATCGCTGCGACCGAAACAATCGAGATTCCCGTGCGCCGTGAGCTTCGTCCGAGGCAGCGCAGCGACATGCGCGCGCCACCGTTATCGGAGGAGGTATGGGTCACTCTGCCGCTGCGCGCGAGTGTCACAGCTGACTCATCGGCCGCGGCAGCGCGAAACAATAACGCATCGAGCCGGTATTTACATATTATTTGCACATATATTCCGCACAGTACTAAACACGAATTGACATTAACGTCCTTTTACGATCGAGTAAACGAATTTATCCTAAGTAATTCCAATGATATTTACGTAGTAATTGGAGATTTTAATATATCTCATGCTTCCTGGGGTTACAATTATAACTCCAATTCTTTGGATATTTGCACCAATGGCGATAAATTAGCCTGTCTAACTGCTGATTTTATGAATATTTCTTTATTATCACAATATAATAATCAGTTCAATCATAATAATAGATTATTGGACCTAATTTTTAGTAATGTGATGTGTCATATCTCACCGTGTGAAAGGCCACTTGTACCACAAGACCCCCATCACAAGTCTTTAGAGTTTGACATAAAATTAAATTACTGCCCGACACTTAAACTCGCCACCACAGTTAGAAAACAATATTACAAGGCCGATTATGACTGAATAAAAACTGCCCATAGCTCTGTAGACTGGGAATCATCTCTAACTATATGCCACAACGTCGATTCTATGACTGATCACTTTTACAGTGTTCTTAATAGTACTATTGATGAATTTGTACCCTATACACAAATTAGTAAACAAAAATATCCCCCGTAGTACACAATACTCCTTATTAAATTATCTAAAGAAAAATGTAAGTACCACAAAAAATGGAAAACGTATGGTAATCTTCTAGATTACCACACATTTTCAATTCTACGAAGCCGATTTAAGAAAATGTCTGAAGACTGTTATCAAAATTTCATTAAGCTTTCTAAAGACAACATTAAAACTAACCCTTAATCTTTTTGGTCATTCGTCAAATCCAAAAATGAGTCTAGTCAAATACCAGAAATAATGTTGTATAAGGGCCAAACACTCTCTACTGGAAGTGACATTTGTGATGCTTTTAATAATTATTTTAACTCGGTTTTTATTAGGAATAATTCACGAATAACTACTAATATTTACAATGATTTTCCTTCAAGTTTAGATATAAATTCAGTAGACATTAATTTAGATGTTGTATTAAAAGAATTAAAACAAGTGAGCACTAAAAAGGGTGCGGGATCTGATGACCTTCACCCAATTTTCATCTCTAGATGTGCTGAGGTTCTTGCTAAAACAGTTACGATTATTTAATTAAAACAATTAAAACAAGCGTTTTCCCTGGCATATGGAAAAAGTCCATTATAACTCCGATTCCCAAGAACAATAAAAAAGATAACATAACAGAATATAAACCTATCTCTAAATTGTGCGTCTTGGGTAAGATACTTGCAAAATAGTAACTTCTCAAATGTTTGCTGCTTTTTGTAATCATATTTCTCAATTTCAACATGGTTTCCTTAAAAACCGAAGCGTAGATAGCAATATGTTAAATTTCTCTGACTTTCTAGTGCAAGCGATGGACAAAAATCTACAGGTGGATGTCGTGTATACCGACTGCTCGAAAGCATTCGATAAAATAAATCATGATATGCTAATCGAAAAGCTGACGAGGGCCGGTGTACATGGCAACCTACTCAGGTGGATACATTAATACATAAAAAATCGTAGCTAGGCTGTCTACCTCAAAGGTTACTCTTCCCAATTCCTCCGTCCCTTCAGGAGTTGCCCAGGGATCGCACCTAGGACCATTACTGTTTAACATTTACATAAACGACATAGAATTAATATTTAAACATAGTAATCACCTACTCTATGCTGATGACACGAAAATTTTTATAGTCATCAAGTCGATACTTGATTGCACAAAATTGCAAAATAACTTATTGAGGTTCCTTAACATAGATAAATGTTTTATCATGTCATATACACGAAAAACTCACCAGATCAATTTTGACTACATGTTGAATAATTCCATTCTTAAAAGAGTTTCAACCATTAGAGACCTTGGGTTAATTATGGATTCCAAATATAATAATCACATTGACCATATAATTAGTACCGCATTTCGTAAGCTAGGTTTTATTCATCGTGTTAGTAAATCTTTTAGAGACGTAAAAAATCTAAAAATTCTTTATTTCTCTTTTGTTCGCTCTATTCTGGATTTTCGTAGTACTGTTTGGAGTCCATTCTTTTAAATACATATTAATCGCATTGAAAATGTTCAAAGAAAGTTCCTTAAATCACTTAATTACCGCGTAAATATTTATGATGAACCGTATGAAGATGCCCTGCGTAGGCATAACTTAACAACTCTTCACAATAGACGTAGCATGTTTGATATCACTCAATTATATAAAATTTTAAACTCGCTGACAGATTCGCCTACATTATTATCTAAGATATCATTTAAAGCTTACGCCCGACTTCCTGTGCGCCCCTCACGAAATAAGCCACTTTTTGTTCTTCCAACACTTTGTAAAACTTACACTCGTAATTCATTCTTATACCGTTCCACTAACAATTACAACAGAGACTTCACTGATATAGATATATTTAGTAACTCTCTCAATAGCCTAAAATCAGAATTAAAACGTAGATTTAATATTGTTTAAGATTTTATAACACACTTATTGTTCATTCTTTGTTATTATTATTATTTATTTTTTTGTTTGTTTGTAACTCTTGTGTCTTTACTCATGGCACAAAGATTAATGTTAATTAATTATACCTAAGCTACGCGTCTTCCAAAATAAGAGTTAAAATCTGTTATTGTTTCTGTACTTTATTTTCGGCACTGTAGGTTTATTGTAAAAAATTAATATTTACTGTACCTTCTATAACTGTATATGACTGTTTGTTGCCAGAATAAAAAAAATAAATAAAATAAAATAAATAAATAAAATCTCTTTGTGTGTAAACACATACTAGACAATTTATTACGATAATGGGCAGCTATAGCGCTTTTTTTTTTACTTTTTTTACGCTTTTATACTTTTTTTTTTCACAGTAAATGATCAAAGTTGACATTAAGAAAAAAATAGTTTAAAAAAAAGCATAAAAAGTTGATTTTGAAAATTTTTTACGTTAAAATCACCTAAAATTGTATTAAAATTAAATAATACACGTCTTTAGGAGTATAAAACTAAAAAAATCACACAGAAATACCTAAATTTGATGAAGTGGCAACGGAATGAACGAAAAAAGTAGCGAAATTTATAAAAAAGTATAAAATGCTACGCCATTTTCATATGGTTAGAAACCCTGGCAAGAAAATACGATTTTATTACAGTTTCACATCCGGACCAACTCCAGTTTACGGGTTATCCATTATTTACGACAGTCCTTGTATATGGATGAAATTTGGTATAGTAATAGACTGTGCATATATCTCAGTTTTGGCATCATAAAATAATAATATTTTATAATTTAGGGGTGGCTCTCTATACATGTGAAGTGGGGATGAAATTTTTTTTTTCATTATACCTCATCGTGTAGGGTGTCATTGAATAGGCATTTTTAAATAAAAGCAAGATTTCATACATGACTTTTTTACATAGTCAACCAATTTCGAGTATTTGGCCGCCAAAGTGGTTTATAAGTTGGTCCCCCTCCTGTCATTTCTAAACTATGAGATGAGAGACATGCTCTTGGTTAGGTTAGGTTATAAACGTATTTCACAGTAATAATACACAGAACTTCTTGCATCATTTCCACTTTGATGATTTACCTAACTAGGTATAGCATGCAGCCGGTCGGGTTAAACCAGATAGTTGCCGCAGGGGTTAATGATAGGTGCGCAGAGTTCAATTACTCTAGTTTTGCAAATGATAAACTAAACTTTAACTGTTCCAAATATCATACTCATCCATTCGCACAATAGGCTAGATGACTGAATTTTTTTAATTGCATAAATGAATAGTACTCTTAAATATGAGTAATTTCTCAGAAGAAACAGTATATCAAAAGTGAATATTTTCAAAGGTACATACATACATACATACGATGTACATACGTACATACGATTTGTATACAAAATTTCGCAAGTCTCGTAAAAACGTTCCATACTAAACTCGTACCTAGCTGTGACGTCACGCCTAGGTGAAGGTGTATGAAGTATAAAGCCGCAGGAACATATTAGTAAATATCTCCGATATTAGTGCGTTTGAGTTCATACTTACCATAATGTTGTGTATATGATATTATAAGTTAATTTATGATGCAGGTTTTCTTTACAAAAACAACAAGTTTTTTCTTCTTTTAGATGTATCTAATTAACAAACTATGCATTAATAATTTATTTTTTTTACAATTACCATGTAGTAATGCATTAATATTTCTAACTATATTAATGAAACTAAATTTTTTAGATGTAGTCATCTCCCCTATTCTCGTAAAACTACTGAAAGTTTTTGCTTCACGTATAAATCTATAGATATAATATAAAATATAATAATAATAATAAGTGCTAAGCATACACTACACGTTTATATTATAAAGTTTATTTTATAATCCGAGTTAGAAAGAACTTGAAACAACTTGAGTAACAGAATAATCTACTGCATGCTATATTGAAACAAAGTAGTGTGATTTATCTAGTACTCCGGTCCAGTACTTAGCTGGATATATTTGGCTCCGAGTAACTCTTATCAACATCCTCATAAGTTTGCGAGGACATGCCAAGGAGACAATTTTGTGTGCATTTGAAACTGATAACGATTAGTAGAAAGTCGCATATTATGACAATAATTAAGTCAAACTGTCTGTTCGTATATTCCGTACTAAATTAACTCATTTAATATACGAGTAAAATCTTTTTTAATTTCATGTATGTACTTTCAAAAATGGGAATTTATAAAGGTACAATATTTTGCCTCAAAAAAACAAAGCTTTATCGGAATCGGCGCGGGGGGTTTCATATTCACTCGTGTTTATGTTCTCTGGAATGACTCACGGGCGTGAATATGCTTATTACGTGTGAATATGTCAGCAACAACGGGAGAAACTGGGGAGCCCATCGCTACACCATCTACTTGCTTGTAGAAGTCATAATTCCACAACATGTAGCCAGATGTATCGCAAACCTACACATACTAATAGATATTTAAATGGTGAGTCCCACCACCATCCTTCACAGCTATCTACCGTTGGCAAAACTTTGTTTAGAAGAGCACGAGGAATCTGTGATCAGCAGCATTTGGAAACCGAGCTTCATCATGTCACACAAGTTCTACGTGACAATAAGCTTCGAGTCCCACGCCTGCATCACAGTGACCGAGTGAAACCAGCCACTGTCGAACGAATACCTGCAGTTCTACCTTTTATGAAAGGAGTCACTGATAAAGTTGGCTATATTCTAAGGAAAGCTTCTATAAAAACATATTTCCAGCCACCCAAAAAGATAAGTCAATTTTTACCACCAGTGAAATGTAACATTCCCCTTCAAGATGCAGGAGTCTACAAGCTCGACTGTGACTGCGGTCTCTCCTATATAGGGCAAACTAAAAGATCCATCAACACCCGCGTAAAGGAACACATCGCAGATGTTAAACACCGTCGCAACAATAAATCTGCAATTTGCGAGCACACACTGGATCAACCTCGCCATTACATAAGATTGGATAAGCCACAAGTACTGGCAAAGGAACACCGTTATCGCCCAAGAATGATACGTGAGGCTATAGAAATTAAAAAGTACCCTAATTTTAACCGAGAAGATGGCTGGGTGCTGCCATCTAGTTGGGATCCAATAATTAACAAAATAAAATGTAATTTAAAATCACCGCGGCTTCAAGATACTGTTAGTATGTTTTGCGTGGATCGGAACACAAATAATAATTGAAGAATCTTCGGGTAGTTTGAATAACTTCAACAAATAGGACAATTGACACCTCAGTCCTCCCGTGACCACGGCTGCTGGAAAGTAGCCGAAACGTCGGCAAAAAGAAAAGTGTACCGCGACACAATCCGTAAGTGTTTAAAACAATGAACAATATTCGCGTAAACCTAAGAAATCAATACATTGTCAATTATTTCAAAATACGAACCGACCAGCGGCCAGCCCCGTGAACGAAAGTTCTGGCTGGAAAATACTCACACCCCGTTCGCCGCGCGCAACCCCGGCATAAGTCTAGCCACGCACACATAGCTGCGAGCTGTCAATTGTGTAAGTCTATCGAATGACGGTTCCTTACGTTAGTAATATTTATTTTATTATTTATTTATTTATTAACACAAAAAATAACATATTTTACAGTCATTACATAAATCGCCAAACTGTGGAGCAGTTTGTTGGCGGTTAAAGTATACTAATTAAAATAATTACAATTCTATTTCAAACAATTTTCATAGAACAAAATAAAATATAAAACAAAATAATAAATATTATTTCTAACATCTAAATATATTTTACTTCTTTAATGACATTTATTACAAAATAGTACTACTATTTTCTAATAAATACTAGTATTTTCCAATAAATAGCTTTTCAGCCTTTTTTTTAAATTGACAAGTTTAATTTTTTATTTATTAAGAAATCTATTTTATTGTATATTAATGGTGTCAAATATCGTCTAGTTCTCTTACCATAATAATTTTTAATATTCGACATTACATATTTACCTTGTGTTACTTTTCTAGTATTATATTTAATATAATAATTAATATTATATAATATATTATTTGCCTAAACACACCTAAATAACAATATATTCATATAAAAATATATTTTATTAGCAATTAAACATTACTTAAAACCTATTTACAAGATTAGTTGAATAATCGGCCGGTTAGGCCAATCAGGAAAAAAGTTAGAGCAAAAATTGACCAAGTCAATCTTCTTTTCGCTCTCCTGTAAAGTGAGGAGCACGGAGCTGTTCTCCCTCCTGATAACCCCCGGAGGGAGTTTTCGGGGTTGCCGTTTCGGGACTAGGTCCCCATCGGCGGTGTCATCCGCATCCCATTAATATGGGAAGGTCCTTGGGTGCATTTTTAATTTCTTTTGTTTGATCTTCTTAATATTTCTTCGCAAGCAGTAGCCGTCCGTAGGCTCCCCCGGCGGTCTGCCCCTACCGTGTTTATTTGTGTGCTGGAATCAGTGCGGAAAGGGCAATCATGGTTAATTTGATAATTATTATTGATTGAGGAAGGAGGTCAGGTGTATATCGGGGAACCTTAGTCCTTGGGAGAAATGAGGTCCCGGTGATAGGGCCTGGCGTCGGGTGGCCTGGCATGGAGTGGGGCGAGGCCCCTAAGAGACGAGTGTCTAGAGTTGTCTGCCCGTAGAAATAGTAGGCGGGCCTGGTTTGCGATGAACGCGTCCAGGGGTTCGACCTTCAGGTCTCGGGCGATGACGTCGTTTTTGACGCACCATGGCGCGTCGACGAGGCATCGGAGGGCTTTAGATTGGGCGGCCCTTATTTTGTTTTTCGCCGTCGTGTTGGCCAGATGGAACCCGGCAGGTGGGGCGTAGGTGAATCTGGATCTGAGGTAAAGCTTGTATATTGTTACCTTCAGGTTTAACGGGATGAGTGAGGTACGTAGTGCTCTGAGTGTACCGAGGGCTGCTGCATTTTTGGCTGCTACTGTCTTCGCATGTCTTCCCATCGACAGTTTCCTATCCAAGGTGACGCCAAGGTATTTGGCCTCGGAGCACCAGGGGATGGGGACGCCTCAGAGGTTCAGTGGTGGTGGCAGCTTACCGTGTGATGGGAAGACGATGCCTTGTGACTTGCCTGCGTCAACCGCTAGCCTCCAGCGGTCCAGCCAGTCGGGCAGCAAGTCGAGCGTGCGCTGCAGCTTGGTTGCCGCATGCGCGAACGTAAGGGATGAGGCGAGGTAGGCTGTGTCGTCAGCGTACAGGGCCAGGGTGGTGTCCGAGTGGTTCGGGATGTCCTCCGTGTACCTGTTGAAGAGGGCTGGCGACAAGCAGTTACCTTGCGGGACTCCGGCTTCTATATGGCGGGGGGATGATGTCGTGTTCTCGACTTTGACGCGGAAGGAGCGGTTCCGCTGGAAGTTCTTTATGATAAGATGCTTACCAGTTTATAGAGAAGACCCTCGTGCCAGACTCTGTCGAAGGCCTTCTCCATATCTAGGAAGACGGCGGCGGCTTTCTTCTTCTTGTTTAGGGCGTCCATTATTCGAGCTGTGACCCGGATTAGCTGGTGTGTGGTGGCGTGCTCGCTCCGGAATCCGATTTCTTCCGGACGGATCGTGAGGAGTGGCGTGAGGCGGCTGAGGAAAAGTCTCTCGAATACCTTAGAGAGGCACGAGAGGAGTGTTATAGGGCGGTAGCTCGCCGCTCTGGTGACGTCCTTGCCTGGCTTAGGTATCATGACGACCACGCCCTCTTTCCAGCGCTCGGGAAAGTGTCCCGTGTGCGTAGGATGCCGTTGAAGAGCGTGGTCACCGATGGCACGGCGCTCCTTGGCAGTGCGCGGAGGGCGGCGTTGGTGACGCCGCGCCGTCGATCCCGGTAGCCTTCTTTGGATTAATTTTTTGTAGGGCTCGATGGACTGCACCCACGGGGAAGACCGGGAGCAGTTCCGATTCCGGTGAAGGTCCGATTTGGTTGAAGAAGTCACTCACCTGCTGCGTGACCGTTTCTACGTGGTTTATAGCGGGCGTAGGAAAGGGGGTAAATTGGGTCTGTAGGTTTTCGGCGAAAATTTCAGCTCTGTCCTCGGCTCTGTATCTCGGCTGTCCGTCATTGTGCAAGAGCTGGCGGGTTGTCGTCCGTTCTCCTGTGAGGGAGCGGCAGAGCTTGAAGATGGAGAATTTTCACCTGTTTTTATTAGCCTCCTTTCCCAGAGGTCATTGCTTAATGCATCGAGTTCAGCTTTTACCTTCTCGGTGATGCGGTTTAGGCGGCATTTTAAAGTTGGACATCTCGTTTGCTGCCAGAGGCGGCGCAGGCAGCGCTTTTGGGCGATCATGGCCGCGAGGGGTCTGGGAATTGGTTTCTTACCTCTCGGTGTTGGTGTGCTGTCGGAGGCCTGGGCTAGGGCCACCTTGATAGCCGACTCCAGTTCCTTGGTGAGCCTCTCGACCTCCTCGGCTGTGTCGGCTGGGAGGCAGGGGGCCGTCTCTGACAGCAGGGCGGCGAATTTTTCCTTGTCCACTCTGGGTTTGGGTGGTGGTGGCGGATTCCGGGTGAGTGGGGCTTCTAAAGTGATGAGTACAGGAGCGTGGTCTGACTCGAGGTCGTCATGTAGCACCTCCTGTGTGATCGTGCCGTGTAACTTACTTACCACTGCTATGTCTAGAACATCCGCTCTGTGTCTAGGGCTGTCTGGGAAGTGGGTCGGTTCGTTGGGTCCGAGAATGTCCAGACCCTGCTGAGCTGCTAGGTTATAAAGTGTTCTACCGCACCCGTTGGTGGAATGTGAGTTCCAGGCGATATGTTTGGAATTTAAGTCGCCGACGATCACTGTAGGCTCTTCTGATAAAAGCCCGAGGATGTCAGCGGTGTCTAGCTTGGTTTTTGGTGCCTTGTAGGCTGCGAAGAGCCTCGTGGGTCGTCCGGCGAGACTTACCTCGATGCCCAGGGTTGATGGAGTTGGTGTCGGTGGGGGAAGCGGCTGGTGGACCACTCCCCTTTTTGTTAGAATAGCCAGGCCGCGGATGTACTTGTCCGCACCACGGTGGTCCTTCCTTAGCGTGAAGTAGCCCGGAACGTGTATCCACATACCGGGGTTTAGGTGGGTTTTATTGATGAGGGCGACATCTACTGCATGGTCCCGGAGTACCTGTGCAAGCAGACGTCTCTTACCAACTAACCCACGGGCGTTCTAGTTTAAAATGGCTAGTTTTCCCCTTGCTGGTGTACTATCCATTGCGGGTGACTGTCATGGCGATGGCTTCAGTTAGGAGCATAAGTGCTCGTGGAAGGCAGCTAAGGGCGGCAGTTGGGTCGTTGCCCTCCGCGATTGTGCGCGCGTGCTCGCCGATAATGACTGCTACTTCATTAAGTAGGCGCCCTAGGTCACCTGGTTGGGAGCGTGCAGATGGCTGTGGGCGGCCCTGTGCGCGCTGGGCCGGTCCTGCAGTATTTTGAGGCACGGAACTTACCTGGGGGGCAGTGGCCGTGCTAGAGGGAGGAGTCGCGGTGTTATCTTGCGCTTTTCCCTTTGCGCTTTTCTTCTTCTTCTTTTTGTTCTTCTTCTTGTTTGGCCGCTTCTTCCCCTTAGGCTTCGGGTCGTTGACCTGGGCCATCAGGGAGCAACCTGGAGGTGGAAAAGGTACCTGGCTTGGAGCTGTGGCTTGCTCCGTCCGGGTCGTCTTTTTCGGTAGGTTTCGGCTGCGGAGGGCTCTCGCTTCGAGTGTGATGAACTCACACTTGATGCTGTTCGCTGGGTGGGGCCCCTCGCAGTTTGCACATTTGGCTGGGTCTTCTCTTGGTATCGTGCAGTCTTTTGCGGCGTGTTCTCAGCCGCATCGCACGCACGCCTGCCTTCTGTGGCAGTGATGCGAAGAGTGTCTAAATTTTTGGCATCGATGGCATTGCCTCGGGCCTCGGCCGCCTCTCCAGGCCTCGATGACGACGCCATCCATGCCAAGTAGGGAGTTTACCGCGTAAATTTGCGGTATTGTGTCTATCGTTCTTTTTAGGATGGCTAAGAAAATACATCCGGGCCTACCTTTACGTGCGTGTATGCTTCTCACGTATTCCGGGAAGTGACCGAGGTTGCGCAGCTCCTTGGCTATTTCCTCTGGCTCGGTGTCGTAGGGGAGTCCTCTGATGCATACTTTAACGCTCTTCTCGGCTGGGAGAGCGTATGTGAACCAGGCGATTCCTTCTGACCTCTCCAGCTCGGTGAGGTACTTCTGCGTCGTTTTAAATTCCTCGATGGAGCAAGGGGTGAAGCGGACGCCTTTTCCGTAGGGGCGGCCGCTGGAGTTGTGGCCGAGGCGCTCGCGGAGAACCCTGAAGTGTCGGGTCCAGTCGGGCAGCTTCTCGACAACAATGGGAGGCAGTTTTACCTGTTTCTCCGGAGTTACACTGCCTGCTGCTGCAGGAGTGGTGGTTGTGCTCGCTGGTGTCAGCGGCGGTGGGGTAGATCTCTCTGGGGCCTTCTTGTGGGGTGGTGATGGTGGTGGCGAGACGTTTCCCTGCTCCTCGAAGAAGGAGCGGGTACGTTTAACGTTGCGGCGGGAGTTGGCAGCTCCTGGCAGCAAGTTACCTTCCTCGTCCAGGATCCCGGACGAGATTTGGTGCTCTGCGATAATCCTGATGACTTCAGGGGCGTTCACAAATTCTAAATTTTTAGATATAAAGTCTTTCCAACCTTGGGCGCTGAAGGTGCAGTGCGGCGCGGCACCAGAATTGGACGCCACGTGGCGCTCGGTGGACGCCACGTGGCGCTCGGCGAACACCACGTGGCGCTCGGCGGGCAGAGAGGTCATCTCAGGGGTTGGGGGGCATTTGTGTCGGAGGTGGACTCCAACACGCTATTTATCGAGGCAGCGGACAAGCTGGACGCGGTCCGGGTCCGTCCCGAGCGGGAGGCCCCATCGCTGTCTTCGCTGGTCGACATGGTTGCCTATGGTAGCGTGTCGGTTTCGTCCATTATTTTAACCTCCTGTCCATAACTCTTAAAGATTTAAAATGCACAGTTTAAAATAAAATAGCGACGGAGGGGACAACTAGACGCTGGCTCTAAGAAACAGCGTAAGGAGTCCCTCCCGTCTAAAATTTGTCGCAATTTAGAACCTTGGAGGGAACTAAATTGCGACAGAATACCTGTGAGTTGGCAGTGCAGGTGGGAGCTGGCTGGAGATCGCCTATGCTTGTAGCACGCTGTACTGCCGGTAGGAGTTCGGGCGGATGCTACGGTGTGGTCAGCTTCAACACTTGTTTAACACTAACACACGTCCGTCGCGCTCGGAGGTTTGGCCGATCCTTGTAAAGTGAGGATTTTGCAGATGTGACTTTGTTCTATGCATAGGTCGATTTGGCTTATTCCATGTTAAATCCCAATATTTTTGAACCCCATACAACTACGTAACATTGTTATAAGGTAGGGCTTTAAAAATCTAGCGGCCTAACACGGAATAAACCGATTATTTTAAAGTACACGACCTTTATTATAATCGGTTCTGTATATTCACACATAACTATTAATAATATAATAATAATAATAATATGTAAAAAAATCTGCGAGCTGGAGTATCACCTAGTAGTAACAATAGTGATATTCAAGTTTTTTTTATTACGTTAAATAATATCTTGTTAAAAACGTGAGGTTCACAGAGTACACTTGGAGGACGTGAAACTTGATTCATAATTTTAAATCCAAAAATACTGTCATCGTGCCTGAAGAACAATATTTCAAAAAAATAATAGAAAAATTAAAATGTGTACACCTAGTATCATCTGTGTATTGAACACTTCCGAAAGTTAAGTTGTTATGCAAGAAGTATAAGTAGCTTCCAACAGATGGCGTTGTATCCAAAATTATGTTGTGTCGTGACGCTACCTTGACATTTTACTTCATGTGTACATAGTAAGATCAGTTTATGGCTGTCATTGAAAATAGCGTTAGCGTTTATATGTTTTATGAGCGTTTATAGTAGTCAATTAGACAGAGAGATAACATGTGTAGTGTGACGTGATCTGACACGACTTGGTAGAAACACATACATTTGCAATGCTAGAAATATATAGATTAAAAATTTTCAACAGATATTGGCGTTTTTTTTTCGCATTTCCCATTACTGCAGCCCGTGGTGTGCTGGTATTCATTCTTACCATACCAGCGGAGATGCGTTCCCGGTCCTTATAATGGGCCTCCAGTCCCACAATCAGCGCAACATTGCTAGCTATTTTTCAGTCCAGTATTCTGCCTGGCCGTGATATCTTTCGGATCAAACCGGCCGTTCCTTTTCTCATCTATCGTAAATACCTTAACTTTAAAGGTTCGAGGTCGCAAAAGATGAAATGAAAAACAAAGCAGTTTTAAAGTCTAATTAATTTAAAAACATTGTTTGTGCGGAATACACGGTTTGTTTGTTGCTAGCAAAAACAATTACCTCCATTTCCATTATTAAGCAAACGTGGTGAGCTAAAATTAATACATTAAATGGAATTTACATTTTTTTAATGCTCATTTAATCTGTTTTGATTCAATTTAATATTGTTTTAAACAACGAGCTGGATGCACACCAGCCAGGCTGGCCAGCGGTGGTTTAGTAAAAAGATATACGTGGAAGACATTGGGGGAGGCTTTTGCCCAACAGTGGGACAGTCTAGGCTATTAATATAATATAATATTATAAGCAACAAGACAATAATATTTTCTTTAATTTTTTTAGTAATATTTTTTTTTATTTTTTCTTATTTTTTTTTTTTTTTTGGTTGCGATCGCAATTATGTAACATTATAGCCCTTTAGATACAGGAGACATGCAGGAGATTTTTGTACTTTTGAAACGATATTATCTATACAAATAAATAAAATTGAAGTGTCTGTTTGTAATCTTAAATAACAGCTTTTCACAAAATGCAAATTATTATGTAAGTATATATAGTATACAGTACATACTAACAATAAAAATCAATTTTTAAATTTTTTGTTTTTCCAGCAGTGAGATAGTCTAGGCTATATTAATAATATAATATAAACAACAAGACAAAAGTATACCGTAATCCTACAAATTTAAATGTTTACCATGCAATGAAGAAACACATTTTGTCAATTTTTCTGTATATTTTTTGTTTTTTTTTTGGTTGCAATCGCAATTACATAACAATTACAAATAGCCCTTTATGTACAGGCAGGAGATTTTTGTACTTTTGAAATGATATTATCTATACAAATAAATAAAATTGAAGTGTCTGTTTGTAATTTTAAATTAACAGTTTTTCACTAAATGCAAATTATTTTGTAAGTATATATAGTGCCTAGCGGATGCTACGGTGTGGTCAGCTTCAACACTTGTTTAACACTAACACACGTCCGTCGCGCTCGGAGGTTTGGCCGATCCTTGTAAAGTGAGGATTTTGCAGATGTGACTTTGTTCTATGCATAGGTCGATTTGGCTTATTCCATGTTAAATCCCAATATTTTTGAACCCCATACAACTACGTAACATTGTTATAAGGTAGGGCTTTAAAAATCTAGCGGCCTAACACGGAATAAACCGATTATTTTAAAGTACACGACCTTTATTATAATCGGTTCTGTATATTCACACATAACTATTAATAATATAATAATAATAATAATATGTAAAAAAATCTGCGAGCTGGAGTATCACCTAGTAGTAACAATAGTGATATTCAAGTTTTTTTTATTACGTTAAATAATATCTTGTTAAAAACGTGAGGTTCACAGAGTACACTTGGAGGACGTGAAACTTGATTCATAATTTTAAATCCAAAAATACTGTCATCGTGCCTGAAGAACAATATTTCAAAAAAATAATAGAAAAATTAAAATGTGTACACCTAGTATCATCTGTGTATTGAACACTTCCGAAAGTTAAGTTGTTATGCAAGAAGTATAAGTAGCTTCCAACAGATGGCGTTGTATCCAAAATTATGTTGTGTCGTGACGCTACCTTGACATTTTACTTCATGTGTACATAGTAAGATCAGTTTATGGCTGTCATTGAAAATAGCGTTAGCGTTTATATGTTTTATGAGCGTTTATAGTAGTCAATTAGACAGAGAGATAACATGTGTAGTGTGACGTGATCTGACACGACTTGGTAGAAACACATACATTTGCAATGCTAGAAATATATAGATTAAAAATTTTCAACAGATATTGGCGTTTTTTTTTCGCATTTCCCATTACTGCAGCCCGTGGTGTGCTGGTATTCATTCTTACCATACCAGCGGAGATGCGTTCCCGGTCCTTATAATGGGCCTCCAGTCCCACAATCAGCGCAACATTGCTAGCTATTTTTCAGTCCAGTATTCTGCCTGGCCGTGATATCTTTCGGATCAAACCGGCCGTTCCTTTTCTCATCTATCGTAAATACCTTAACTTTAAAGGTTCGAGGTCGCAAAAGATGAAATGAAAAACAAAGCAGTTTTAAAGTCTAATTAATTTAAAAACATTGTTTGTGCGGAATACACGGTTTGTTTGTTGCTAGCAAAAACAATTACCTCCATTTCCATTATTAAGCAAACGTGGTGAGCTAAAATTAATACATTAAATGGAATTTACATTTTTTTAATGCTCATTTAATCTGTTTTGATTCAATTTAATATTGTTTTAAACAACGAGCTGGATGCACACCAGCCAGGCTGGCCAGCGGTGGTTTAGTAAAAAGATATACGTGGAAGACATTGGGGGAGGCTTTTGCCCAACAGTGGGACAGTCTAGGCTATTAATATAATATAATATTATAAGCAACAAGACAATAATATTTTCTTTAATTTTTTTAGTAATATTTTTTTTTATTTTTTCTTATTTTTTTTTTTTTTTTGGTTGCGATCGCAATTATGTAACATTATAGCCCTTTAGATACAGGAGACATGCAGGAGATTTTTGTACTTTTGAAACGATATTATCTATACAAATAAATAAAATTGAAGTGTCTGTTTGTAATCTTAAATAACAGCTTTTCACAAAATGCAAATTATTATGTAAGTATATATAGTATACAGTACATACTAACAATAAAAATCAATTTTTAAATTTTTTGTTTTTCCAGCAGTGAGATAGTCTAGGCTATATTAATAATATAATATAAACAACAAGACAAAAGTATACCGTAATCCTACAAATTTAAATGTTTACCATGCAATGAAGAAACACATTTTGTCAATTTTTCTGTATATTTTTTGTTTTTTTTTTGGTTGCAATCGCAATTACATAACAATTACAAATAGCCCTTTATGTACAGGCAGGAGATTTTTGTACTTTTGAAATGATATTATCTATACAAATAAATAAAATTGAAGTGTCTGTTTGTAATTTTAAATTAACAGTTTTTCACTAAATGCAAATTATTTTGTAAGTATATATAGTGCCTACTTACAATAAAAATCAGTTTTTAGTTTTTTGTCTTTCCGTCTCTCTGTCTGTTAGTTTTGACTAATTTCTGAAACGGCTGGACCGATTTTCATGGGACTTTCACTGGAAGATAGCTAGTACATATAATATTATGATTCGAAAGACAAACATACAATTTTCATTTGTTAAGCTACAACTCTTTTGTATCACTTACGATCACACTCAGAAACATTTAATGCTCACTTAAGGAGCTACTTAATTGGGGTTTTGACATAAAGTCCATTTATTTTCCCTTCAAAATCAGTTTCTTCTTCAAAGTCAAAATCTTAGACTAAGTAGTTTCTTAAATAAGCATTAAATGTCTCTGAGTGTGGCCATTAAACATACCTCAAATAAATATCACGTCAATAATATACAGGACATGGTCAGGTACAATAATGGTATAAGGAGCATGCGAAATACTTTTTATCTATTTTAGTACAATATATTTCACTGCGTTGCTTGTTATTACGTTTCAATTGGATCTCACACAAAGTACACTAGAAGTTAGAACGTAATAATATGCTCCATAGTGCATGACAATAAAATGTAATAATTCAAATAAAATGCATTGTACTTTCAACTGTAATTGTAAAAGTTAAAATCTAAATAATATAACGCATGCAGCATAAGTGATATTTTCCATTATGCTTTGTAAAGTGTTGGATACTATGAATCGCTAACTCATTTAGAACTCGAACTCGAATTTCATTATTTTAAATTTTTTCAAATAAAGTAATGTGAAGTACAAAGGAATATTTAAAGTAAATATTCATGAGTGCACAATATAATTTTGCCATGTGACACAATATCTTCAGTTTACTTTTTTATGTTATAATATTATGTATTCAATCGTGGTAATATTATATTGTTGAGTTTTGTACCAATATTTACTAAAGCCCACTTTAAAATAACACGTGTTAATTTTTATTTCTAATTACTCATGGGGTGATTGTCGTGCTATCTATTGTAACGTAGTTACATTCCCTTTCCATAAAATCGATAATTTCGGCGTTACTCGCGTCATCTATGATTTGTATAATTAATTATTTATTCATTTTTAGAGGCTTAAAACGCCATCTATCGGCGCACGTCCTTACTAACGGCGTCAGCCTTGCTTTAATACTTAGTTCGTAGATCGATTTTACTTTCGTCTTAAATCTTTGAAAAATAATAATTTAGTTTTTAATAATGAAAATACAGTAAATTTCTAATATTATATTACATAATATATTGATTATTGATATAATATCTTCTTATTTTGATTTCTGTATTTCTTATCTTTACGCTTTAGTTTATAGTTGTCAAAAGTTTAAAAAAGAGGAAGGAAATGTATATATATGGTACTTCTTCGAATAACATTTCCTTTTTTGAATAAAATTTTCTATACTCAAGATGTAGTCGTTATAATAATTATATTTTAATCCCGTGTATCACGGAACTTGCTTTGGGGCACGAAACACCTCCAACTACAGCATTCGAGGCACCAATTAAAAGGACTTATATCTAGCTGGAGTTCAGAGTGCTGATAGACATTGGACGGGGATTTATTTTTTTGAGACGATCTATCTACGACGAACGGACGCAGCGGTGACGGAGAAGCTTCCAGAAGTTGGAGCCCTATCTCGCATCCGCCACGTGATAGACACCTGGATCCTCAGCTAAGTTCCCACGTGGATTAAAGCCCCTTAGATACCACCACCTTGACACCAAGAGGCTAGATCAGACCGTACGGCCTTCTGCCCACGACCCCTTTTTTTTGTTAATAAATATATTATTGTCACGGGAAATCTCTCTTTTAATTTCACCCGTAACACTATGGCTCTTTGCCTGCAGTTTTTATGAAGTACACCCAAAGACATTTCGAACGAAAATGTCATATAGATCGAGTTACAAGTGAGTTACAATGGTAAAGTTAATGCTTTTCATTCGTGTCTCGTCTAGTCAAAAGAGCCTTAAAAATGAATTGCTCGTGAGCGAATACGGGTCGCAATAAAATATAGAAGCTGGGATCAGTACAAAACTCAATTGAAAATGTTATTGTGACATTAAGTGAATTGTATGACAGTAATATTTTAAGAATTGAAGACCAAAATCTTTATAATGGCCAAATGGATTCTGTTTAATAAGATATGTTACTATGCTCCGTTAAAAGGCGTAAACAAAGTTAACAATAGCGCTCTATAATGTTTTCCCGCGTATCTTGTATGTATGTATGTATGTTTTTAAATTCCTTTATTCCCATGTATCTTCCATAAGGCTGAATGGATTACGACAATTAAGGTACCGTTAAATTTGTCGCAGAACTCAAGTGTCCAATAAAAAATACAAAATGGGAAATTAAAAGACTACACTATGAGCTGAAAGCTTAAGTGAAATAATTGACACTATGCAGTCTTTTTTTGTAGTCGGGTTTTTTTTTTTAAGTCTAGTTGAATTGAATCTGATCAGAGCATACCTTCTGAGATTACACTCTATATTTTTGTAAAATTAGATCAATATTTAATTCAGAATTACTCTTGCGTATTGAGATAAATAAAGATACTTCATTCGTTACGATTTACTTCGGGTTTGCTTGAGAAGATACAAAATGTGTGAAGGTAAACAAGATTCAATGTTATCTATACTTATATAATAAAAAGGAAAGATTTGGATGATTGTTTGTTTCCATTGAATAGGCTCCGAATCTACTGGGCCGATTTTGATGACATTTTGCTCAGATATAGATTTGATGAGGTGACATGAGCTACTTTTTATAGCGTTAAAGTAAGGTTTCCGCGGGATTTCTTTTTGCGCGCACGGAATTGCGGGCAACATCTAATTAAAATATAAAACAATATTAGAATTGTTAACCAACCCCGACTCCCTTTTGTAAAGCAGAAAGCGAGTTGATACTTGATAATGACTAGCACATAACAAATAACCAATTTGGATTCATCAGCTTTCAAAAAAAAATATCCAAATCTCGTATTAAATTAGGCTTTCAATTTTCTTTCAATTAAATATTAGTTAATCGCCTTGACATCATAAGCTGATTTTTGGAGTTTGGACCAATCAAAACGCGTTTGACGTTTAGGAGAATACGATTTTGCTGTTTTAACATATTGAGACTGTTATATCGTCACTCTATTATTGAAAAATTTAATTAGCAGAATCGACCTATTGTCGATCTGTTAATGAGTTAAGATGCATCAAACAGAAAGACAAACGAAACCACTTCTTTTCGCGTCGGGGCTTAAATTCCATTATTTTCTTAACACATAGTTTGTTCATTATTAA
Organism: Phengaris arion; assembly: GCA_963565745.1. Classification (NCBI taxonomy): domain Eukaryota; kingdom Metazoa; phylum Arthropoda; class Insecta; order Lepidoptera; family Lycaenidae; genus Phengaris; species Phengaris arion. The sequence continues at coordinate 15,235,835 of OY751449.1, read as the reverse complement.
AAACATAAAATTCATTTCGAAATTGCCCTGTTTCTAACTTTTTCGTCTGTAACAAATTGCACTGTCTTCCGTACCTTACCAACGGGTATAAATCACAAAAATCGCATACGTAAGCATCGGAAATTGCATCGCTGGGGTATTACGGCATTAGATTACGAGAGATCTAAAATGGCTTTTGAGAAATTTACTTTTTCAGACGGATTGTTATGAGACAATTCATCATAGTTAATATCATTATCGCAAAAAATATAAGGTTAATTCAAGATTAAGACAGAAATACTTTTATCTGGGTCGACGAACTAATTTTCTTATGGCACTGACCATCTTACCTCTGTTGAGCGCGTTGGTGCTCAAGGCGTGGGTCGCGGGCTCCCGCCGAAGGAACAAAAAGTTTTTCTGTGTTCTTGGGTCTGTTACATATATCAACAGTAAGATGTAACTGTCAATGTCATTATTGACATTGACAGATGTCATAAGTAAAGCCTATCGAGTTAGTTTATTCAAAAGGCTATACATAGTGTAGACGTATATATTGTGCTAAGCATATCTCATTACATATTGTAATACGTATTTGTGGTAAGCACCAATAAAGGAGAGTATAAGAATTGCTGCTGTATTATTATCATCACCACACGAGCGCACGAAGGACTTACAATCAAGAGGTCATAGACCAACACATGGTGTCAGGTGTGAAAATTTAAAAGAAAACGAAAATTATGAACAAAAAAGAGGGTACGTCGAAAACTCCGGAAGCTTCGAGACAATCTGAGTGTGGGAACTTAACAATGGCAGGCAACGGAGTACAGAAGCTTGAGATCTCTACAGAAATTATCAACAATAATGCTGAAAATTTCAAGAAATGGACGCAGTCATTCGAGATATTTCTACTGGCGTCGGGCATGGAGAAAACGGAAGACAAAAGAAAAATTGCAATCATGCTGCATTCCATGGGAGAAAAGGGTTTAAACATATACAATTCCTTCAATTCGGACCTAAGCACTGCTACTTTCCAAGAAGTCAAGGCAAAATTCGTCGAGTATTTTGAACCCAAAAAGAATTTGACGGTAGCGCGACACAAATTCTTTACGTTGAAACAGTGTGTGAACGAATCCTTGGAAAATTTTCTATTGGAGTTAGAAAACGCAAGTCATGCCTGTGAGTTTGGTTCGCTACGTGAGTCCCTTGTAAAGGACATTCTCATTGCTAATATGGCCACAAACTTCTCGCAATTTCGTCAAAAGCTACTACAAGAACAGGACCTATCCCTAGAAAGAGCCAAACTCCTCTGTAGAACACTGACGATGGCGCAGAAAAGTGAAGAATCAATCAATGCAGCAGATGGAAGAGAAGCCACAATATACAAGCTACACAAAAGTCGTCGGGCCAGTTCCCCCTCATACCAGAAAAGAATAAACGCAAGATCTCCATCATGCCAAGGTCACCCAAGGTCAGCTACGCCTGGATCAAGAACAACGTCGTGTGTAAAGTGCAACACATCGCATGGTCGCCGCAACTGTCCAGCTTGGAAACACAGATGCAGGTCATGTTTTAAATATGGACATTTTACTCATTTATGTTTCAAGAAAAATAGTGTCAGGACTGTTGTTACTGGGGTAGGTAGCATAAATCTCGATGATGAATCAAGCCTTAAAAGTGCTGAGGCATAGGCTGAGAGATTTACAATAGGGGCATTGTTCAACATTAAAAACATAAAATCACAGAATGCTAGTACAAATTTCATAAGCACAACAGACAAGTCCTGGTACTGTTCTCTTAATATAAACAACAAAAATGTAGATTGCCTAATTGACACTGGCGCAGACATAAATGTGATGTCTTATCAAGTATTTAAAGAATTGAATCTTAAATTTGACAAGCAGAGTAAAGAAATGTGTAAAAAATATAATATATTTGCCTACAGTGGGTACAGAATACCGATAATTTCAGTGTTAAACATTTGTTGTTTAGTTGAAAACAAAACAAAACCAGAAAACATTACTTTTGTTGTAACAAAATTAACCAACTGTGATTGATTTACCCACTTGTATAAAGCTAAATTTAATAACAAAAAACTTTTCTCTATCAATGGAAAATGAAAAAAATGTTGAGCAAAATGTATATAATATGTATCAAAAAACTTGTGACAAAATTGTGACCAGATATAATGATGTGTTTCAGAGTCTAGGCTGCCTCCCATACGAACACAGCATCGTGCTAAAAAAGGATGCTATTCCGTGCGTTGATCCCCCTAGAAAGGTACCCTTCGCGTTGGTTGAACCGTTAAGGAAAGAGCTTCAACTCATGGAGAACATGGGAGTCATACGGAAGGTGAACAAACCTACTCTCTGGGTGAGTAGTTTAGTTATAGCCATGAAAAAGAATGGTGGATTGAGAATTTGCTTAGATCCTAGAAATTTAAATAAAAATTTATTGGGATGTCATTATCCAATTAAAAATATAGATGAAGTCAGGTCTAAATTGTCCAAAGCCTCTTATTTTTCACATTTAGATGCGTTTTCTGGGTTCTATAACATAAAATTAACTAAAGAAAGTAGTGATCTATGTACATTTCAAACTCCATTTGGCAGATACAAATTTTTAAGATTACCTTTTGGAATAAACACGGCTACAGAAAATTTCTATAAAACCATGATAGATCTTTTCGGAGACATAGAAGGTATAATAATTTGGTGTGATGACATTTTAATATACGGTGAAACAATTGAAATACACAATAAAAGGTTAGAAATGTTTTTGGACAGGGCTAGGCAAGTTAATTTAAAATTAAATAAAGCCAAGTGCAAGTTTCTTCTAGAAGAAATAGCATATTTGGGTTATATTTTCAGTAAAGAAGGTGTAAAAATCGATCCAGAAAAAGTTAAAGCGATAAAAAATATGCCCATACCTAAAAATATTAAGGATTTGCAGAGATTTTTAGGCATGATTAATTTTTTAGCACCGTTTATAGAAAATCTAGCAGAAAAAACTAATACCCTAAGAAATTTGTTAAAAAAAGATATGTTATGGTTATGGGATGAAAATTGTCAAAAGTGCTTTGATTTATTAAAAGAAGTCATATCTAAAGCACCTGTGTTAACTAATTATAATTGCAACTTAGCTGTGATTTTGTCGGTAGATTCATCAAAGAATGCACTGGGAGCGGTCTTGATGCAAGACAAACGATCCATTGCATATAGTTCAAGAACACTTACCCCCTCTCAACAAAACTACGCCCAGATTGAAAAAGAATTGTTTGCCATACAGTTTGGATGTAATAAATTTCACCAATATATTTATGGCAGTAAAACAACTGTTCATACTGATCACAAACCTTTAATTTACCTTTTTAAAAAACCTCTTCATGAAGTACCTGCTAGGCTACAAAGAATGATGTTATCGTTGCAGGGTTATGACCTAGAAGTAGTTTATGTGCCTGGTAAATATATGTATATAGCAGATACTTTGTCAAGAGCCTCAATTAGTGATACATACATACCTCAGTATGAGCAAGACTTACAGTATCATGTTAATTCAGTATTCTCTAATCTCTCAGTGAGTAAGCCTTATTTAAAATTTATATTATTAGAAAGCAAAAATGATGAATCTTTAAATCTGCTCAAGTCTTATATTCAAAATGGTTGGCCAAGAAGCAAAAATAAAGTAAGCTCTCTTGTGAAACCATATTGGAACATTCAAAATGAAGTACATATAATGAACGACTTAATATTTAAAGGCAATAGGCTTATTGTTCCAAAGTCCTTGCAAAGACAGATTTTAGATAAAATACACTGTGGTCATTTAGGTATTAATATGACACTAAACATCGCTAGAGAAACAGTTTATTGGCCAAATATAAACGCGGATATTTAGAACTTAATTGATCAATGTTCCGTCTGTGCTAAATACAGATCAAATCCACCCCGTGAACCGTTGAAATGCCATGAGATATCTTATCTTCCATGGGAGAAGGTAGGTATAGATTTATTATATTTTGATGGAGAAAATTTCCTTGTCTGCATGGATTATTATTCCAAGTACATAGAGTTAGCTCCTTTGCATAAGAATTACACTGTCGATAATGTTGTTAAAAGTCTAAAATCGTTTTTTGGTCGACATGGGATACCTAAGGCATTGGTGTCTGACAATGGTCCACCATTTAACTCCTGCAAATTCAAGTATTTTCTTGTTGATTGGGATGTAGAACACATAACCACAAGTCCGTTCTGGTCGAGGTCTAATGGTCAAGCTTGGTTAAAATTAAAAATGGTTAAAATTGTCAAAAACATATTAAGGAAATGCAAAGAAGATGGCTCGGATATACATTTGGCGTTATTACATTATCGCAACGCTGCGAAGGGAGATTTTCCCAGTCCGGCCGCATTATTAATGTCTAGAAACTTGCGAGTAAATTTACCAATTCTTAACAAAAAATTAAAACCTAAAATTGTAAAATTTTCGACATGTGAAAGATGTCATAGATATAGCAGAGACAAGATGTCTTTTTATTTTGACAGGAATGCGAAGCATACACCTTATGATTTTCAGCCGGGGAATGACATTTACTTCAAAAAAAATTCTAAATCGTTCTGGTCTCCGGGAATAATTAAAGAGAAATTAGGATGTGGTAGATCGTATTATGTTGCAGATCCAAACGGTGTTGTGTATAGGAGGAATAGGGGACACATTAGACCTAGAAAAAAGAATTTAAAAGAAATAAATCCTCCACCTTCTTTTTATGGCGATGGCAGCACAATCAATATGCCTCTCATGCAGGAGAGTATAGATCCCATGAGTTTAACACAACGCGGAAACGGTCCCGTTCAAAATTGCATTATCGATGAGAACTGTGTTCCTATGGAGAGTGTAGAAAATACCGGTTACGTAACCAGGTCTGGTAGAAGTGTAAAGCGTCCTAAATTGTACATGCATGAGAAATTTGAGTAGATAAGTAATGTATTTGTTATTAGTTATGTACCTATATTTTTAGTTTGCTTTTATACTCGAAAAGGGAGGTGTTACATATATCAACAGTAAGATGTAACTGTCAATGTCATTATTGACATTGACAGATGTCATAAGTAAAGCCTATCGAGTTGGCCAAAAGGCTATACATAGTGTAGACGTATATATTGTGCTAAGCATATCTCATTACATATTGTAATACGTATTTGTGGTAAGCACCAATAAAGGAGAGTATAAGAATTGCTGCTGTATTATTATCATCACCACACGAGCGCACGAAGGACTTACAATCAAGAGGTCATAGACCAACACAGGGTCATTGATGTGTATTAAGTTTGTGTATAATATAAAAGTATTAGATATACTTCCCGTTGTCTGGTCCCCGTAACACTAGTTCTTCGAGTACTTAGTACAGGGCCAAATTGACGTAGTGTGAAGCGTCCATAGATATTATATTATTTTATATCTTGTCACATCTGAAGTAAAAGCTACTACGAGTCCAATATCATTTAAAACCCAAAAGTATTTGATATCAGGTCTCCACTTTTGTAACATTGGAACCAATTTCGGATATTACTCATTACAATAAAAAAAAATTTGAACATAGATCAACAAACGATGGAGTAATCGTTGAACATACATTTTTTTAAATGAAATAGAACAGGAAATAAGCAGACGGATCGCCTGATGGTATGCGATTACCGCCGCCTGTATACTTCTCCTACTAAGTATTACCTATAATCTATATATATAAAAGGCAAAGCTGATTGACTGGTGTATCAACTCACAGGCCTAGAAATTTGAAATTTTACAAACGTATTTCTCATACAATGTAGGCATCCACTAAGAAAGAATTTTTCAAAATTCAACCCCCAAGAGGGGAACGTAGGGGATGAAAATTTAAATCAGAATTTCACGCGGGCGAAGCCGTGGGCAATTATGCTTGTATATATCAATTTGCGATTTTCCATGCTGATAGATCATGCTAAAATATTTAGGAAAATTCTAACGATAAGGCACTGTAACTTTTGACGGAATTCGAACTCTCTTTATAGTTAGGAAACCCTCTTTAAACATGTCTTGCTCTTGGTTAAGTTATAGTTTCTAAAAGGATAATAGAAAACTATGAAATTAAACTTTCTTTACCAATTTAAAATAAAATAACAACCAGTTCAATAAATTAAAGTAAAAAAACACCAATTTAAGCCAACAAAAGACAACAATGGCTAACAAGCTGTATGTTCAAACAAAAGTCCCTTCATCTTCACAATTTAACGCAAAAAACATGACCAAGACCGTAATTGCACCTTATTGTGCCTCTGTCCGATTGTTCGATACGAGTGATTAAATAAAAATGTCGTTTCGCCAATCGTGAAATCACATTAAACTCTATCGCATGGTCGTAAGGTGTATTTTCGTGAGGTGGTGGAATCCCAAATCGATGTAGAGAAACGTAATTAGCGGAACTGGTTAAGATTATAGGCACGATGTCTATTTATTCTGGTCCTTAGTGAATTGTGACTACCGTTTGTCGCTTTTTATAATGCTACTAAGATTGCTTCTATTGACCGTATCTTTCTGTAATCCAGATGGAAACTAAGGTAAGTTTCTCGTGCTTTATCCAATTAGACCAAAAATGAGGAAATTACTCTAATAAGCGTTTGAGCCAAAAGCAATTAAATTGTTGTCAATGTATTGTATAATTTATACTTCATATATGCATACTTTTCTGTCCCTCGAAATAGAGATATCCAAAAGGCGATTTTTAATACAAACAAGAGAATTCAGGCAGACGAAGTGGCAAACAAAATGAACAGAAAAAAACATATCTCGATTTGAATAAAGAATCACATTCATATTCGAGTCGAATCGCATTCAATGCAATGTTAAATTATCCAAGAGTTCTTCTTATAAATTATGCCCTTATGAATAAAAATAAAACCTCACGAAACGCCCTTTAGGGAATAAACAGGCGGACGACATTGAAGAGTTATGGAGCCTGCGTGAACACATAAACATGCCAAATACAGAAAAACATCACAGAAATCGTGAATATCATATAGCTAAATGGGTTGTGTTATGTGTGAAAAAATACATTCAAATGTACTAAGATGTTTTATGACTTTTAATTTTGTATAAAAATAAAGTGATATCATTTTATGAATTGCATTAAGCTGTTATTGTACTGTAAAAGCTCTATCTAAGTTCTAAGTTCTGTAAAATCATAAAATATTCATTACTAAATATTATTATTATATACTTGAAGCAAGAACTTTCAGTACAGTTTTACGTGAACTGTGTGAACGGAGGTGTATGTTTGGCACAGTTAAAGTATATATAGAGTTAGGTGTGCAGAAAGATAATATATTTTTAAATAATGCTAAGAAATTACATTATATTAATAAAAATAACAAAACACAATACCTCAGATCATTACACACACTACTGTGCGGTGCGTTAGATGCTGTAACACGTTGACGTTTGTCAAGCTGCCACAACATTTTCATTTTTTTTTCTTTCCAAGTTGCAAAAGAAGCCTTATAAAGTTCAACCTTAAAAATCAAAAGAATTATTACATACTAATTTCGACCACAGGGCGACTTCTAGTCTTTAAAATTATACATTACATTAAATTATTACGTACCTATATATTTAAAGTACTGTAGAGTAATAAGAAATTCAGGATTGTGATAAAAACGAATAGCTGAATTGATTCTAGGACAGATAAATCTATCAATGAACGAAATTAAAAGTTTACTTTTAATTGAGTTTGTATGAAAAAATTACATTTACAAAAACAGCGGGAAAATTCTAAAACTATATAAAATGCTAAACTAGTTTTTATTAAAAAAGTTGTTAAAATAAAATAGAAGCTACTTTTTTTCAGCGTACCTAACACCCATATTCATTACTTATGTATGGTTGGTTGGGACAATGAAGACCTACTTTAATTTTAACTAGCTTATGCCCGCAGCTCCGCCCGGGTAAATACAGTATCCCACGGGAACACTGTACTTATCGGGAAAAATGTAGCCTACGTGTTAATGCAGGGCGTAAACTACTACCATACCGGATTGCATTGAAATCCGTTAAGTAGTTTTTGCGTGAAAGAGTCACAAACAGCCATCGATCTAATCATATATCCATCCATCCTCACACAGTTTCACATTTATGATAGTAGTATGATTCCGGGTCAATAGAAACTTAGTTTTTGTTTGGCACTGGCCCTGGGCGAAATATCGCCTAACCTATTTACTCATAGATCTTGCCCCATATGACTAATATTATATTTAGAATATGAATTTTGACCTTATTTGTATAGACAATCTGACTCATAATAGTTCAAAGGTTCAAAGGACCATAGAGCCTTTGATCTACTAATCAGCATTTAGGTATTGATCGCGTGTGATACGCAAAGTAATTGATAAAGACAGTGATATATAGACGCGTTACAACGTTAATAGGGCGGATTTGATCTACCGCTGAGCGTCGTGTTAAATACAATACACTGACCTGTACGGGCCATGAAGCTTTGTTACCATTCGATTAATGGATGTAAATGTAAAAAATAAAACAAAAATAATATTTGTTTTTTTGTACACATTTCATGAGTAGGCAAGTTTCACAATTTTCCTGAAGTGTAGATCCTAAATTATGATACCACATAACGAGATAAAAAAATATAATTGGTATACTCGTAGTAAGTACCATTATTAAAGATATATTAAATCAATAAAAATATAAACGTCTGGGATGTTGTATATTTTTTAAACTGTCACGTTTTGAAATATGAATATATAGGCTTTATTTTAGCCTCAAAAAAACCCACGGTTTTTGGAGGCTAAAAACAGCCAGATACACATTTTTTTTGGAAACGGAGTCAAGTGTTGCGTATTACAATCTAAATAAATATAAATGAATCCCTATTTCTCCTGGTCACGCTATAACTTGAAAGTTGGAATGTTGGAAGATGTAGAAGTAGGTTTAGGTGTATGTGTGTGTAAGTGTAGGTATAGATGTAGGTGTAGTTATTTATTTATTCCATTTTATAGCTAAAACAGAACAACGTGTGTCGGGATAGCTAGTAATAATAATATGAAAATACGATGGTAAATAATATTTAAATTATAGGTAGGTAATATAAAAAAAAAAATACCAAAGTAGCCTCATGGCCTCAACTTTAGCTTTCCGCCGGGTATTCTCCCTGAAACAACAATTGATATTGTATAGCGCATAGACAATCCGTTACATCGATGGTGCACTAGACATAGTAATTCAGTAGCGCATAATGTGTACTAAATATCTATTATATACCATCATGTTGTAATAACCAGGAATTGTATAATGAAGCTAGAGTATGACAGTGAATCCTAATTAAATTATTACGGGAAGGTAGATTGACTATAAATCCTAGTTAAACTATTAAAAAAATCATCCTACTACTATTTTAGTCGGTCGGGTCTTGACTATTCGTAAAACCTGCTGCAAGTTAAAAAAGCCAGTGGTGCTCAACATTTTTTTTCTTTATAATCATTATAATATTAATTTTATAAAAATGAAGTGTGATGCATGCAGGTCTTCTTTCACTGACGGTGTATTTTGTAATGGTTGTTTACGCAATTTGGATTTTTCCTGTGCCTCCATCTCCGAGTCTGGATATCGCAAACTAGAGACTGACAGCCGGGCAATGTCTGACGGGCAGGCTCGCGATCACCAAAAGTCTCCGAGTCAGGTTCTGTGACTCTTGCAATGATTATGATGGAGTTGAGCGACATGAAGACTCAATTAAAGAAACTTCCTGAACTTTTCGAAGATGTGAAGACCATAAAAAAAGAAATCACGGAGTTAAAAGCGTCATGCGAGTTTAATAGCTCCAGACTTGAAGGTTTGGAAACTAAAGTTCTGGCTATCGAAAAACATGTCTCGGAATCCCAGAGGTTGGAGTCCACTTTGTTTAAAGATATTGGGCTACTCAAGAAAGACAACATCAACCGGAAGCAGTGGTCTCGCATGAATAACTTGGAAATAAAGGGCTTGCCGATTAAACATAATGAAAACTTATTTACTCTTGTTGACTCGATCGCTAAAGTTGTGAATTATCCTCTTCCAATGACACAAATCAACTACCATAGCTCGTGTTCTATCGCACAACTCGAACAATAAATCGATCATTGTTAGCTTTATTAATCGATATATCATAGAAGAATTTATCGCCGCTACTCGAGCAAGGAAACGAATAAGTTTAAGTGATATAGGGATGGGAGAGAATGGTCGACTTGTCTATGTTAATGACCACCTTGTTTCTGATATGAAGAAACTGCTAACGCGAGTCAAGGAATATTCAAAGCTTAAAGGATTTCAGTATGTATGGGTTAAGTTTTGTAAAATACATGTTCGCAAAAATAACAAATCACCCGTCTATATCATATCAAATGCAGCGGATTTAAACAAATTAGCATAGTATGCCTCTTGCATTGTTTATTATATTATGTGGTTAGATTGGCTATATTATGTATAACTCTTTCATTTTTAAACTCTTACTTTTACTGCTTATACTTATTTTATTGTATTATAGATGACCTTTACACTTTACGATGAGCATTACGTTCTAATGAATACATATGTATTCATTAGAACGTAATGCTTTATTTTTTAGCTTAATAATTACATTATTATTTTTTCACGCTGTAGACATAAATCTAATACACAAGAAAAGGTTGAGAACCGCTTGCTTTGCAATCGGAGTCTCGCTTCTTCACTGTTCATACAGTGTCGGATCACCAAAACCAGTAATGATCCATAGATCGTTACTATATTTGTCTTGCTCGCACCTGCTTCCGCTTATGGACAGTTTAACCAGTACAGATATTAACGTCTACCTGTTTTGTTACTCTATGCTAACTTTGCTTGATACGAGTACATTTTATAAATTTGCAACTTCGAATGTTTTAATGCACTTTTTATCACAGGCCCAGTAAATCTGATTCTTATATTTATTAATTTTACACTCCACAAAAAGTGCGAGGGTTTGTATGTAAAGGAATTCCATGTTTTCTGTATTATTACTGTGGGTACATTGATAACAATAATTTTATTCTATATGTAATTTTATTTTTGGCTATATATAAAAGGAATTGTTGATTGTAGTGTAATAGGTATTCAAAAGTGGTTCTGTTTTACTTGTCATTTATCGACGTACACTGATTTGAGGAACCTCTTACACTTTGCATTTTGTAATTTTACAATTAAGTATTTAAATTTTGTTTTCTTTCATATTTTATTTGAATATTTACCGTGTATTAAGTTACAAGAACTATTGAGGAAAATACTATTGGTTTACAAGATAATTATTGAAATAGCTTTGCCCGTGTATCTTGGAATAGCACTCGTCAGTCACTTGTATGTTTTATGGTACAATCAGGTTTTTTATAACCAGTTATAATTTGTCAATATTTTTATCATTGGATGCCTATTATACGAATATCATAATATGTTATTACAACTACTCACCATATTTTTTTAACAATAAAGAAGGTCGGTACTTAATTACTCAATTCACAATAATATTATTTTGCCCTACTGTAATGTTATCTGTGTGTATTATAATATATGTTTTGTGCCTTAGATTAATAATAATATTTACCATAATATGGAGGCAAATTTTATACATAAATTATTGAAACTTGATATTTATTTTATTATTTGTTAGTCTTATTGTTACTTAGGGGATATTTCTGCAAAAATACAATTATTATGGTTTTTAAAAAATTTAACCTTAATATATAATGGACTCTAGATTGACCATATTCTACCAGAATGCTAGGGGCTTACGTACTAAAACAGACTTTCGATTTTAAACAGAATTTCGATTACTACGACCTGGCTATTAGAGGGAATACTGGATGAGGAATTATTTGACAATAGATATGTTATTTGGCGGCGTGATAGAAATTATTCTTTAACAAAACAATAATTGGGAGGCGGTGTCCTACTAGCGATTCGCCTTGATTTTGCTGCGGTGGCTCGACATACCTCCGCTGAGGATCTCTGGGTGTCTATCAAACTCAATGATAGGTCTCAAGATACTATTCACCTGGGCACACTTTATCTTTGTAAGCAGAACGAGGGAAATAGCTCAAGCCTTCAGCTTGAAACGTTTTCCAATAGTCTATTCAACATCATTAATTCATTCCCAAATAATAAATTCGTAGTCTTAGGGGACTTCAATCTCCCGCCTATCGACTGGCATCCTCAGGGAATGCACTTTGCATCAGGTGGCGTGCCACTCACGAGAAGTCACATTAATTTTTTGGATACCCTGGCCCAGTGTAATCTCATACAGCGCAGTCAAGTTCGCAATCATAATAATCGACTCTTGAATCTAGTTTTTTCTAATTGTGATCTGACTGTTAATGCTTGTGATGACCCCTTGGTCCCTGGCGATGTACCTTTACCACCGGTCTTTGTGTATTGAACTTGTACAGAGCATGGAAAGCACTTTGGAATCAAAAAAGCGACTCAAATATTTTTATAATCGTGGTAAATATGACTTAATTCTCTCCTCTTTAAATTTAGTTGACTGGCATGAACGTCTTAATAACAAGTGCTTAGATGATGCTGTCAAGTGTTTTTATAACATTATTTACAATCTTCGGAAAACACATATACCACATAAAATAATATCACCGAACTGTTACCCCCCCCCCCCCCCCCTGGTACGACTCTGCGCTAAAAAGGTTTTGAGAGAGAAACACAAATTTCATCGTAAATTTAAGCGTTATGGTAATCACAGTGATTACCTTATTTTCTCATTACTTAGGCGCAGAGCGAAATTATTAGAGCACGCGTGCTATGAGTCTTATATAAGTAAAACTGAGAGTTATGTTATAAATAATCCCAAACTTTTTTCCTTCCTCCATGTGCTATGAAGGGGAACTAGCAACTGAAGGTGATACAATTTGTAAAATATTTGCGACATACTTTCAAGCAAAATTTCTCGATTCTAGTACCTCACCTAGTGATTTGGATTCTGAATTGCATACTATGAATAACAATTCCATTGGGGACGTCAAGATAGATTCTGATGACATACTCAAACTGCTAAAGACCGTAAATTTAAATAAAGGCGCTGGGTCTGACGATATTTCCCCTGTACTGGTTGTTGAGTGCACCACTAGCTTGGTTACGCCCCTAACTATATTATATTTAAAATCAATTAAGGAAGGATATGTACCAAGCATTTAGAAATCTGCATTTATTACACCTGTAGATAAGGGCGGGGATAAAGTTAATATTAAGAACTACAGGCCAATATCTAAGCTTTGTATTTTTGCCAAACTCTTTGAGAGCATTATATATCAACAAGTTTATTCTACACTTAAATGTTGGTTCATACCTGAACAACATGGGTTTCTAAATGGGCGCTCAACAACCTTAAATCTTCTTCTAACTTATGACCATATCAGTGTGTTGGTCTATGACCTCTTGATTGTAAGTCCTTCGTGCGCTCGTGTGGTGACGATAATAATACAGCAGCAATTCTTATATTCTCCTTTATTGGTGCTTACCACAAATACGTATTACTATATGTAATGAGATATACTTAGCACAATATATACGTCTACACTATGTATAGCCTTTTGGCCAACTAAAATAAACTAACTCGATAGGCTTTACTTATGACATATTCTGTCAATGTCAATAATGACATTGACAGTTACATCTTACTGTTGATATATGTAACAGTCAGTTCCGGTATGGATTCAGGCGCACAGGTGGATTTAATATTTACGGACTTTAGCAAGGCGTTTGGTCGTATAGACCATTGTATCTTACTCCAGAAGTTGTCTTATACGGGTATACATGGAAATCTTCTCCGGTGGTTTACCTCATATATTAGTAACACATCCCAAGCAATAGCTATTAACGGCTTCATTTCTGTCATATCATGGATATTTGTACCTTCTGGTGTTCCTCAAGTCTCTCTGTTGGGGCCATTGCTCTTTGCTATCTTACTTCATGTTTTCACCATTCAAAATTTTTATTGTATGCAGACTATACAAAATTACTGAAAAAAAATTCCTCGTTTGACGACTGTCACCTCTTACAAGAGGATTTGAATAGGTTTTCTAACTTCTGTGTAATTAATAAATTAGACCTGAATGTATCAAAGTATTTTACCATTAACTTTAGTCGTAAAGTAAATTTAGTTAAGTATAATTATGAACTTAAAAATAAGGTACTCATATTTAGGAAATCGATTAAAGATCTTGAAGTTATTATTAACTCTAAATTAATTTTCGATGAGCACATTGACTATACTATTAATAGGGCCTCGAAAGCTTTAGGCTTCATTATACGGTCTTGTAATAAATTCAAATCTATTAAGGTTGTAAAAGTACTTTATTGTGCATACGTTCTTTACTTTTTATTGAGACACAACTCATTATGTCAGCGTTTGGTAAATAATTCATAAAATTGTAATTTAGGTGTGGAGGCTCATGCTATATCCTCCCATAGTGAATATTTAATTGCACCATTGGCCTCTGGTCCGGGCATAGTCACTATATACAGCGATGAGCTTGGTCGGGGAGTCGGGGTGCAATTCAGTAAGTTGTACGAGGAACAGTCAGTGTACAACACCTGTATGCCGGGTGCAACATTTTCACAAATAATAAAAAAGATTTTAAGTACAACTCACTGTCCCAATACAACTCTAATAATCTTAGTGGGGAGACGGGGAAATGCGAATAGTAACCAATTAGATTATTATATAGATGCATTAAAAAAAACTGCAAAATATTAATAAGATTATATTATTCACATTTCCTTACATAAAATAGTTACCACGGGAAAAGAAAATTAAATATAGGCTTAACAGCCAATTGTATACTGCTGTTAATAACAATTGTATATTATGAAATAAATATGACAATAAAATAAATATAATTGACATTAATAATTTTTTAAATTATAAATTATGTAAATTGACATTAGATAGATATTATCTATCCTTTTATTTTACAAGACTTATAGCAAGTACGCTATTAACTTTTTTATATTTTAACTCAGCCAAGTACTTGGCTAGTAAGACAACAACTGCTTCTATTGAGCAGTTTAGTCATAATAATATGATTTATTATAACACCTTGGAAAATGTTCCAAATAATAATAATATAAATTAGCCTGTAAGACAACAGAGGAAGTCTCTAGCATTGTAGGTTTAAGTGATCATGAAAATAATATTTTAATTAAAGATAATAAATTATGTAAACTTACGCTGGTGCATCAAAACATACAAGGTATGTCTGGTAAGGAATTAGAAATTGAGTTGTTTTTAAACAATAATTTAGACATTTTATGTATAACTGAACATTGGTTTAAGAAAAATGAAATTATGTTAAATCTTGATATGCACCAGCTGGCTAGTTCTTTCTGCAGAGAAAAAGCCATAAGAGGCGGCTCACTTATATTAATTAAGAAGAATTTAAAATATAAAGAACGTAAAGACATAGTAGGCCTCTCTACAGAACGAACAACTTAAATAGCCTGTATAGAGGTAGGTAAGAAGTCATTAACATACTAAGCTCTGATCACTGTGGACAGCGGGTCATTTTCCCTATAGATAATAATTGCATACAACTATACAAGTACAGAAACACATGTATACCAATAAATGTCAAATATATTGAGAAGTTTAGAGGTGAAATTATAGCCAATATTGGACATTTAGAGTATCATAGTAGCCCGGATATGTCGTTTGGTTAACGTTTCAATTAATAAAACATAAATTTGATACTATTTTCGCCCCTAAGTGAGAACAAACAATAAAAGTAAATTCAGCGAATGGGCAACAGCAGGTATTTTAAAACGTAGATTAATATTGTATGAACTTTATAATGAAAGAACAATGGATCAAAGTGAAGAATTTAAAAATTATGTAAGGTTATATTGAAAAACATTTAAGCAAGTTTGCTCTGCAGCAAAATCTCTTCACATTAGAAATAAAATTAAGAATTCGAAAAATAAGATTAAAACAACTTGGCAAATCATTGCAAATGAAACTGGAAGAGTCACCAGGCGCAACACATTTTTTAAATTGAATATAGATAGTAAAATAATTAAATCCGACAGTGAAGTTGCAACTGCTTTTGAGAAATTCTTTGCTGATATTCTAGTTTCAACTACCAAAAATTTGCATACTTCTCCTGCTGACGCTGAATTACTCTTAAAGATAATGTAAAAGAGTGTGAAATCAAATTTAGATTTAAAGAAATAGTACCGCAAGACATCATTAAACAAAAAAAATTATTAAATATTAAGAATACTGCAGATTTATGGGCCTATCAATGAAAGTTATTAAATCTATTATCGATATATTCGCACCTTACTTAGCAACTATTTTTAATGATTGTATAAAAAGTGGCGTATTTCCTGATCTAATGAAACATAGTAAAGTTTTACCTCTGTTTAAGTCTGGTAGTAAGTCGGATCCATCTAACTTCCGACCTAATTCGCCGCCCTAGTGCTTGAATGGCCAAACGACCAATTTTACCACAATAGACTTTTTATTTCAAACTAATAGTAACCCTGATTACGCACTTTACAATATAAATATTTTTTATTTTGCTTGCATGTAACTTGTATTTTTAGCAAAAATAAAATATTCAATCTCCCATATAAAAACTGTTTTAAGTGCTTGAGTAGTCTAACTCCATATTTTGCTCAAATGAACGCATCCAAATATCCATCTCCGGTCTTGTTTGTCCAATCTCCATCGACCGACCAATCAGGGTCAATCATTTCGAAGGTCACGCGCACGTCATGACGCCGTTTTGTTGGTTTATTATTTGCTTCGTTTTTAAGTAAGCAGCGTTACTACGACAAATTTAAAAAAAATAATACTTTATATGCTTCAAAATGTCTGTAACAACGAAAAAAATGGATTATAAATTGAGCGAAGTTGATTTGGAAAGGTACGTTAACATTTTATTGATATATTCTTTTGTTTCAAATTTGTTTTAGTGTTCGAAGTTACTTGAGGATAAATACAGGATGATTTTTAGTACCTAATAAATAATTTATTACCTTGTCACATCTAAGCCATGATCCGTTCTTATCCGTTCTATTTTAAACCGACTTAAGAAAAGTAGGTTCTCAGGTTGACCTCTATGTATGTGTGTATGTATGTATGTAAGATGTATGTTTGTCCACAATTATCGCTAGTTTGGCTGAACCGATTCTGATGCGGTTTTCAGAACAATATTTGTCACAATTAGGAGAAGGTTTTAGTATATTAACCGACTGCATAAAAAGAAGGGGTAAGACTAAAAACTAAAAAGTGAGAAAAAAATGGTTAAATAAAAACCAAGAAGCGACTTCCGTGAAGTCGGAGCAATAAAAACGATTCAACAAAAGCGCAGACTTCATGGAGGTCGGTTCTTGGTTTTTACTTTACCATTTCTTTTTTCTCTTTTTTAGTTTTTAGTCATAACCCCTTCGTTTTACGTGTTGTTAAAGACTACTACATAATTGCTCGTTTTTGGATCAAGTATATTTTAGATATAAGTAAAGAGATATAAGGAACAATGCAAATTTTACTAAAATATGTTCTGTCGAGATAATGTTAATTTATTATATTTTTTATCATTATATCGTGTTATATAGTGATATAAATTGTGAAATATATACAAACCATAGATTTCAATGAAGTCAGAGCCCCTAAACTTACTCTATAAGGGGCACTAACAGAATTGAAGTCGGTTTTTTGTTTCTATTTGACAAATTTTGTCCTGTCACTCTTGTACTGGAAATTACTTTATAATGTTCTTGACTTCTTCAATTGTTCCGGGATCAGTTTTTTTTATTGTTTCGGTTAGAAAATAAAATAAGTTGAAAATTTCTAATTTCGCACACATTTTTTATGATATGTAAATTGTAAACAGTGATTGAAGCTGCCTTAAATTTAATTGTTCTGCTGTTTTAAAAATTAATAACCTTTTTTTTTCAGGATTGATACAGTAAAGAAAAGGTTATTTCTTAGTGATAAAGAGGATATTATAATAAATACATGCAAAAAAAGTGAACAAGACGAAAAAGTGTACAACATTTTAATGACATGCAAAGGAAAAAGAAAGGAAGTTAAACTGAATGAAAAGGTAGTTAGCCAAGAAGTTAGACAAAATGATGTTACCTTTGAAGAGAAAAAACAAGACACAGATGAACCTCTTACACGAAAAAGAAAAAGACAACCAGAAAAGTGGAAAAGAAATATTATGAAAAAGAGAAGAGAAGCAGGTGAAGAATATTTAAATATGAAAGGAGAAATCAAGAAGAAAAGGATTGTTCAACCTGGATGTGAAGTAACTTGTAACTATAAATGTTCAGAAAGATTTTCAAATAGTAAAAGAGAAGAAATAAAAACTCAGTTCTATAGTCTGAGTGATGAAAAAAAATATAAATACTACAATGAATACACTGAAAGAAAAAAAAAAGAAAGAAAAAGAACCCAGAAGGTAAACAGTAGGAGGAAATACACTTTTGTTTATAACTTTCCAAATGGGACAACCAAAGAAAGAGTATGCAAAAAATTCTTTTGTACTACCTTGGATATCTCTGTTAAAAGAGTATACCATTTCTACAAAAAAAAGTACGCCAGGAATGCAAATATAACGCCAACTCCCCAAAAAGGTATGTATGTCAAAAAACAAACTGATCCTGGAAAGATTGAAGAAGTCAAACAACATATAAAATCATTTCCAGTACAAGAGTCACATTATTGTAGAGCCACCACAAAGCGTCAATACCTAGAACCAAGTTTAAGTATCACAAAGATGTATTCGCTTTATGCTTCACTTTATGAGGAACCGGTTAAAGAAAACATTTATAGAAAATTTTTTAACGAAAACTTTAATTTAAGTTTTTATAAACCAAAAAAAGATACCTGCGACATATGTTGTGAATACAAAGCAATCATAAGTCCAGATGAGAATCAACAACTGAAATATAAAGAGCATATGATCCGTAAAGATGAAGGCGATAAAGAAAGAGCAAGAGACAGACAGATTAATGCTAAAAACTCAAATACAGCTGTTATAACCTTTGATTTGGAAAATATTTTCAGTTTACCCAAAGCAAATATCTCTTCTTTTTACTATATTAGTAAACTCACAGTTTATAACTTGACGGCACACTGTCATATTGACAATTCTGCAACTAACGCTATCTGGGATGAAACAAAGTCTGGGCGAGCAGGAGATGACATAGCCAGCGCATTGATAAAAAATTTAGTACGCGTAGTCGAGGACTTGCCAAGCAATATTACAAAAATTATTCTTTGGTCTGACTCTTGTGTACCACAAAATAAAAACTCACACATGAGCATGGCTTTGTTAAATTTTTTGCAGTCAGAAAAAGCCAAAAATATTACAGAGATAGAACAAAAGTTTTCAGAACCCGGCCATGGAAATGTACAGGAAGTAGACTGTGTGCACAGCGTTATAGAACGGAACTTAAGACACAAAGAAATGTATAGCCCTCTTGGGTTACTGCGGGTATTATTGAAAATACAATCGAAAATTAAGCTTCATTTTCTGCAAATGTTAGACACGGACTTTTACTCTTTTCATGATGAGGCTATTAAGCTTGGATTTGGTCAAATACCATACAAAAAAATTAAATCCATAAAATACAAGAAACCGGATTGGAATATAGTAGAGTTCAGAACTAGTTTTTCGGAAACAGCCGTAACAACAAATATAAAAAAAACTAAAGTAAAAATTTTAAATGACATAGTGCTCAAAAAACCAAAAAACTGTATGTGACAAAAAAACTCAAGATATACGTTCAGTTTACAAATATATGCCTCTAGAAGACAAAAAGTACATGGAAGTATTAATAAAAAAAGTTGAAGCCCATAAAGATGTCGAAGATATGCCAACCACAAGCAAAAATATAAATACTGGAAAACCAAAACAAGTAATAACTGTGAAAAACAAATCTAAACAGAATAAAAAGAACACTACAATGAAAGCCAAGAAAGAGTAGAAGTAAAAGCATAAGAATTTTATTAAAGAAATAACCCTAAGACTAAAGCATTTTAAAATAATATTTTGTTGTAGCAGCTATTTAATTACGATAAATGTGTAGGTAATAAAACCTTTGATTATATAACATGTATTTTTATTTGTTTACCTATAGTCTATTTCGTTGTGTTGTCTCGGCATACATGTTGTAGTATATAACAATTCCATATCTTCCCATGGATGTCGTAAAAGTCGACTAAGGGACACCAATATATGTTGACGGTGGTCAGCGTCATCGTCATCCCGTCTAGGATGACGACGAGCTCGCCACTTGTCACGTCAGATGGCCTCACGAGTCTGGCGAAACGTGAAAAAGAATACCATTTGCCATGTTGAATTGCCTTTATCACTTACGGGGTAGGCAGAGGCTGTTGAATCCCATCTGCTACGATCCTTCATTCAACGTAGCAAATGGATAATATTCTTGCCCACTTTTGTGACAAGTGGCGAGCTCGTTGCCGTCCTTGGACGGTCCTCACGATCGCAGTTTAAGCTCTTTTTACGTTGAAGGCGCTGCTGCCCATCGTTAACATTTTGTGTCCCTTAGTCGACTTTTACGACATCCACGATAGGAGATACTATTCTACATGTAGGCCGAGACGATACGGCCATATATATTTTTTAATTATTTTATAAAAAAATAAACATACTGTATAGCGAACATGTTGGTATTTTGGACAAACAAGCACTAACCTGGCACATTATTTTAGAGAACTATCTCCATGTCGTTGTGCTCAATCTCCATATACATAATTATGTTGGCAGAATTTTGGCCAACCTCCAATAATTAAATGAAATATTATGAGTGCTATACTTATTATTTTCAATTACTATTTCTATACATATAAAGAAAAACTACATTTTTCTAAGTCAGCAAAAGTTTAATAAACTTCTGAAAATATCCATAAGTAACTTAAAAAAAACGTCTCCTGTAAAATTTGCCCACTGGTCGATTGGCCATTCAAGCACTAGGGCGGCGCTATATCTATTTTACCAACACTAAGTAAAATATATTAAAAAATAATACTTACTCAGTTACTAGCACACTTTAATTTAAATAACATTTTACATAATAAACAATTTGGTTATACGAAGGGTCGCTCTACAACAGATGCTGGCGTTGATCTGATTAGTTATATTTTTGATGCTTGGGAGGGGTCGCAGGATGCTCTAGGAGTTTTTTGCGATCTCTCTAAGGCATTTGATTGCGTGCAGCATACAACGTTGATCAGGAAACTATGCCACTATGGAGTAAGGGGACCAGCACTCGTCCTCTTAAAATCTTATTTATCAAATAGGACTCAGAGGGTTGAGATAAATGGAAAAAGATCCACCGGTACCAAAATTGAGATGGGGGTCCTACAAGGATCCATTTTAGTACCCTTTCTTTTTCTGGTCTATATAAATGACCTACCATACCTTATTAATGAAAAAAATGGGATAGTCTTATTTGCCGATGACATGTCACTTACTTTTAATATTAATCGTCAGAACTCAGGCTATGACGAAGTAAATAATGCTCTCTCAAAATTAGTACACTGGTTTAGTGTTAATAATCTTTTGTTAAATATCAAAAAAACTAAATGTATAAAGTTCACGTTGCCAAATGTAAGGCAAACTGAAACCAATGTTCTATTGAATGGAAAAGGTATGGAACTAGTAGATACAGCTATATTTTTAGGTATAACTTTAGACGCAAAACTACAGTGAGGCCCTCATATTGCTGGGTTGGCCGACAGACTTAGTTCAGCAGCATTTGCAGTAAGTAAGATAAGACAATTATCAGACGAAAACTCAGCAAGACTTGTATATTTTAGTTACTTCCACAGTATAATGTCCTATGGCATTCTACTGTGGGGAAATGCTGCCGATATAAATACTATATTTGTGCTGCAGAAGCGAGCTGTTCAGGCAATCTACAAGCTGGCCCCCAACACGTCATTAAGAGAGAAGTTTAAAGAAACTGGAATCTTAACTGTAGCTTCTCAGTATGTTCTATCAAATGTATTATATGTTAAAAAAAATTTAAACCTATTCAAAAAAAAAAGTGACAACCACAATAGAAATACCCGAAATAAGCATAAGCTTGATGTACCAGTGACTAGACTTAGTAAAGTAAAGAATTCGTTTAAAGGCCAGTGTATACGCCTATACAATAAGATCCCAGAAAGTGTTCAAAATTTTTCAATCAATAAATGTAAAAAAAGTAGTTAAAGAACGTTTGTGGGCTAAAGCCTATTATAAAGTTAATGATTTTATAAATGATAGCACACCTTGGGAATGAGGTGACCCTCTGCAAGGCTACTTCCAAATTACATATATTATTGTACTCTTGTTATGTAGTCATAACAAAGTTATATATGCCTTTTTGATATTTTTAAAAGAACAATTTTCCATATTTTTTAATAAAAGATAGCCCCGCGCGAGTTTCTTACGCCGGTTCTTCTCGCCGGGCTAGTTCCCGAACCGGTGGTAGGCATCATGTAGATCAACGTTCAGAAAGTGTATAAAAATACCTATTTTGAATAATTTTTTTTGACTTTGACTTTGACTTTGACTTTGTTCGCAGTCTTTTGGAGTATTGTTCAGAGCTCTGGAACCCTGTTTAAAATATGTATATAAATAGAATTGAGTCAATACAGGAACGCTTTCTTAGATTTATTCAATTTAAATGCCACTTAACCCTTACTGATTATGATGCCAGGTGCAAAAAATTCCATTTTCTTCCATTACACTATCGTAGGAACATCTCTGACCTGGCTTACTTGTGTAAAATTATTATTAACAATAAAATTGATGTACCTGAATTATTACTTAAAATCAATCTTAACGTTCCCATTAGAACTTCTCGTAATTTTATGCCTTTTTATATCCCGCCTTTTAACACCTACTATCGTCGAAATTCATTTGTTTTTAGACCCAGCGCACTATTCAACAAATTCCTAAATAGTAATCCATCCATCTATCCATCCATCCATCCATCCATCCATCCATCCATCCATCCATCCATCCATCCATCCATCCATCCATCCATCCATCCATCCATTCATTTATCCATGCCACATCGCTCGTAGAACTGATAACCGCTGGAGAGTAAAGGTTCTAGAGTGGAGACCACGAACTGGAAAGCGCAGCGTTGGACGGCCTCCCTCTAGGTGGACCGATGACCTTATGAAGGTCACGGGCCGCCGTTGGTTGCGGGTGGCCCGGGACCGTTCGTTGTGGAAATCTTTGGGGGAGGCCTATGTCCAGCAGTGGACGTCCTATGGCTGTTAATGATGATGATGATGTTGAATCCATGTGAGGACTTATTCTTATTAAAGCCCAAGAAAGTTAGAAAACTTATGACTGATGCCTTCTTTAAATCTAATTTATAAACTATTTAATATTCTATGTCCTAATTATTTATTAAAAACCATTTGCTATGAGTATGAGTATGTGTGACGTGTCCTTTGATTTTATTATGATCTTTATTAATTGGCTAGCCTTTTCTTGTGGTTTGAGTATTTGAGTATTGATTATGCTGATCATTATTATTATTATTGATTTTAGTTTTATTTTTATGCAGTGTGTCTATGTCATGTAACGTCATGATCAGATGCTTAGCATGTGCTTATATTAACTTTAATTTGTTTTATACTAGTGAAAACTTGTTATTGATTTTCGCTTTTTAATATGTATTTTTATTGTTATTTTTTATGTTATAAGTTTTCCAAATAAAATAAAATAAATAAATTATAAAAGTGAATGTTTGCGAGGACAGATGGATAGATGTAAGAATAGATGTTTTTTAGTCTTTCAGGCAAAAAATACTAAACAAATTTCCATGAAATTTGGTATGGTAGTAGTTTTGGCTCTGGATTAAAACAAAGGCTACTTTTATACCGAAAAAGTACAGTATTCCCGTGGGATTCCCGATACTTTATTTACGTGGACGGAACTGCGTAAAAAAGCTAGTTCATCCTATAATGAAACTAACTTTTGCCCGCCACTCCGCCCGAGTACATACAGTCATGGGTATTGTATGCACTCTGTATGTATTCGGGCGGAGTCCCACAAGAACAAATTACTCTTTGGGATAAAAAGTATTCTATGTTTTAATTCAGAGCCAAAACTACTACCATACTAAATTTCAAAAAAATCGGTTTTTTCGGTAGTTTTTGTGAAAGAATAACAAACATCCATCCATCCATATATCCATCCACCGTCACAAACTTTAACATATTTTATAATAGTAGTAAGATCATAGTACGATTACAATAACAATTGTCAATGGAAAATCAAAATATTGTTTCTAGGCTTTCATGAGCCATTTAAACAGCAGCAATAGATAAATGATAGATTAATAAAACTGTAAAAAATCAAGAAACGCTGTTATTAATTATTATACTATAATTGTAGATTGTAGAAAGTGTCTCGAGTTCTTCTCGCTCTCGCTCAGATATATCTCACGTAAGAGTCAAGTTAATAATAAACTATAATATAATTGTAAATGTTAAAAGCTAAAATTAACTAAAATCTATTTAAAATATTTAGAAACTATAAAAGTAGGTAAGTACTAAAAAAAAAAAAATAACCACTCCAAAACTTAAAATGCTACAAAACAAAATCTCCCAGGTCGTCCCCACTAGGCAGAATACCTAGAAGGCTCAAAGAGTTTCCTCGCTGGATTGCGATACTTATTCTCTGGGCCAGGTAGGTGCCGGCTCTGGGGTCTCGGGTGGCCTCAATGAGTTTTTTGGAGATTTCTCTGAAAAGTTTGTGCGCATCCAGACCCCATGTACCTAGGGTTTTAACCCCAAACGGTTCAAATATGAGATCCCCACTAAGGTTCTCATATTTGCGCCGCTTGAGGTTTTCCGCCTGATTGGCGGCCGCTCCTGCAGAACTCGAGGCGCCCTTGACATGGGACGGAGCAAGTGTATCGACGCAAGTAGCGTCCCATACAAGAGCCCGCCACACCCTCCAAGGGACCAGGGTCATACCGTCTGGTCTCTTGCCATCGTCGCGCGCCAAACCAGAGGGTTCCAGCACAGCTGAATATTATAAGATATTATATTGTATACCTACTATCAATACATCTAAAGTTTATAATTCTAATTAGAATAACTTTTATTTGATTTAATGGCGTCTGAAGTTACGCTTACGTGATATAATATATTATATTATATTTGGAATCTCGGAAACGGCTGCAACGTTGTGGATGAGAAAATTTATCTAAGTAGGTCTTACCCGTGGGAAACTGCGCATATTTAAGTTATATGTTTTTTATTATATCGTACTTCAATACTTATAGGTATATTAAAAACATACCGGTTGTCTGTAAAGTCGGTTTACTGACGATAGTTGAACGTGACAACATCAACAACAACAACAACAACAACAACAACAACAACAACAACGACAATGACAACAACAACAACAACAACGACAACAATAATGAGGTAAAGGCAATGCGAGCTAACGCTGGTACCTTGGTAACGGTACTTGGTAACGATAACGGGTAACAGGTAACGCATGAATCATGTTTTTCGTGCGTGTAGCCGGCTCCATCGATTTATAAGACGTTATCACGTCAATAATTTCGACTCTAATATGTGAGTCCAATAATTGGCAGTTTTATATTGTATGCGTATATAATATAATTATTGCGTTGTTCAGAAATTTGGAATGTGTTGTGTTCAAATCTCGGTCGGATAAATATTTTTGTGATTCTTTTAACATTTACCTAACTACGGCGAATTCAAAAGGAAGGGTCATGATTTTGATAGTATATGTATGTTTGTTCATCCGCAGCGCCTAAAATACTATATCGATTTTAAAATGAAAATAGGTCAGTAGATTTGTAATAAAAGCCCGGATACTATAGACTATGTGATTATACGTAGTTGAGTGAAATTTTTTATAAAAATTGTAGGTATTTTAAAACTGCTAGAACTCCTAGAAAAGCTCGGTTACCCAGTTAATCTATAATAA
Organism: Phengaris arion; assembly: GCA_963565745.1. Classification (NCBI taxonomy): domain Eukaryota; kingdom Metazoa; phylum Arthropoda; class Insecta; order Lepidoptera; family Lycaenidae; genus Phengaris; species Phengaris arion. The sequence continues at coordinate 15,209,814 of OY751449.1, read as the reverse complement.
TCATCACAAAACCTACTACATTCGAAACTAGTTTTGAAACGGAATATTTTACTTATTACAGCGGTGATACCTCAACAAAACCTCGCAATCCGGTCTGAAATTACGGCTCAGGTAGCATTGTTACAGCGCTGTATATAATACAGGGACAGCAGATCTCAAAGGTTTCGAGTCACTATTTTTTAAAAGCTTGCAAGATAATTTCGTTCTCCTCTAAAAAAGGTGTGCGTATGTTGAAGGATCAGTTTGCACCAAAACGAGACAATACGCGACGCCGCGCTGAATTTTAAAGAAAGCATTCCAACTTTTTTACTACACATAAAGCTACAAGGTTTATATGACATCAGTCATAAACTGCACATGCGCTGTTATTGTGGGGTGGCGCGATGCAACTAGACATTCGAACTCTTACAACGAAACGTGTGTCTTTTGTGTTAAGAATAAAGTTCAATTTTGAATAGCTATACTTAAAAATGGAGCGCCTCGTCGCTTATCATTTTGGTTGGTGGTGAAATTACTTCTATCCTTTTTTTTAGTGCGTGCCATATTACATACAATGTTACGAGTATTTTTACATTATAATAGTTGGCAGTCAATACAACTGTGTAAATGAAAAAAAGGAATTGGAAACTATTACTTCCCTCAGTTTATGAGTTACAATTTATAAGCAGTGTAACAAACTCAACTTTGCATTGTATACAGTTTAGGGCGTCCTGCACAACCTACCGATAAGTGTGGTGTTTGCACGTTTTGTCTTTGTCGCTCTACATAAAGTAAGAAACAACAAAACTTCTGAATAAGCTATCCGACTCCTGTTAGAATATTGTGAAACAGGCCCGTTATAATAATAATATATATCTGTGGACGCTTCACACCACGTCAATCTGGCCCCGTGGTAAATATCCGAAGAACTTGTGTTACGGGGACCAGACAACGGGAAGTAAAAAGTATTTTGTATACCATACATAATATATTTAAGATTTTTATTATATTATAAACATATTTTATTCACATCCATGACCCAGGAACATTGAAAACTTTTTGTTACCTCGGCGGGATTCAAACCCACGAACTCCGGCTTGAGCGTCAACGCGCTAACCACAGAGCCACAGAGACCAGCACATTATGCGTTAGTTTTTATTTAAGCCGCTAAATAATAACGGTATATTGGGAAACGGTGCTCCAAACACAAGTATAAAGGGACAATTCGCGCCATATTGCAATATGGCGGACTTCAATGGACGGATTTAGTTCGCGAAGCCTCTCATCCGCACTGTTATTAACAATTTATATTTGAAATTATGATAGATATTGCCACTTTTGTGATTTATTTTCGGATATAATGCAGAATGAATAAATAATGGGCGTAAATAATGTTAATTTATACCCATCTATTTGAGAATGCTTTTTCATCAACAGTAATCATTGTACTAAAATCTACTGCTATTACTATAATATTATATATTGTAAACTAGTGCTGTAAATGTAAATAAATCACGTGTAAATAATGATATGTCGTAAATGGCTTACTGTAATTGGTTAATGTGAACATTGGTAAATTTTTGGACATTTCACTATATTCTTAACGTGAATGGTATTTAGTAGTAGTAAGATAGTTGTTCGTGAATAATTTCCGTATGAATTTTAAGGTGCGCTTACACGGGCAGCAAAAATTTATCAATTAAGAGCAATTGCTACATGACAAAATATAAAATTGTGTTGCAACTACAATACTGAGAGATAAGGAGCAACTAATCAGAAATCAAACACGAGCAATTAATTATTCAGTTGAAAAAAAATCGGCAATTTAGTGACATAGAGCAATATGGAATATTCAGAGCAATTAGAAGCAATATCGTCGTAATAATTGCCGAATATTTTTTGAATTGCTCCACATCGCTCCACTTATACTCCAGACTGAAAAATCCGTGTTGCCGGGCAAATATTTCCAAAAATACCATTATAAAGATACAGGCAGATGTGAAATGGATGTGGGTGGATGACATTCTCATACTGAAACTCGAATCTTGTGGGGAGAATGTGCTCTAAGTACGTTATATACGTAAGTCTACAACGAGTTAATAGTATAAATTACGTGTTTAGCTGTCAGTACATTTAGCATTTACTTTATCCGACCACGGCGAAGCCAAAAGGAAATAATGATTTTGGCAGTCTATATATGTAAGTATTAATGTATGTTCGTTCGAAATGAAATGAAATTTTATTTCCAAATGAAACTCAAAAAACTTTTTTTCGGAAAGTCAATAGAAAAAGCTACCAACGGTTCAACCCTAACCCGCCGAGAAGAAGCGGCGTAAGAAACTCGCACGAGGCCATATTTTTGCAAAAAGATGAAGAAAATTGTTCTTTTATTGGAATATATATTTTACATTGTAAACTTCAATCTGTTAAATATAAAAAAAAATAGTCACAAGTACATAGAGACCGCTTCTCGATTCTTTCTTCGATGCTCCCCTGCGCATCTTATTCCTAAGGTGTGCGTGCAATCGTTAACAAAATCGTTTACCTTGTACCCTTTAGCACACAAACATTTGTTGTGACTGTCGTTGACTACTTTTTAAATTTAATAAAAGAAAGGTTTTGAACGTTTTCTGGGATCCTATTGTATAGGCATTGGCCCTTGTATATACGCCGTAGCATCTGAACCACTGATCCGATTTCAATAAATTATTTGTCAATAGATTTGTACCAGTAGTCCGGATAATAATAGCTTTTTAATTTACGTAATCAGTATATAGTTTTCACAAAAATATTTTAGTAAATGAAATCGTCCAAGAAACGAACAGACGGATCGCCTGATACTCGCAAGAACAGAGGAAATACAAGTGTATTTCCTCTGTTCTTGCGAGTATCAGGCGATCACTTGTCACTCCTTTTGTGCTTCTTGGAAATATATTTTTTAATTTGAATACTATCGAATGATGCAATGCAAGTTTTTGGTTAAAATATTATAGGGCTTATTAGCATTTGCCCGCGCCTTTGCCCGCGTGAAATTAGGTTTTAAACTTTCATCCCCTATTGTGCCTACCTAGGGTCTGAATTTTAGAAAACGCTGAAATACGTAATTCATTATTTTTTCCGTACTCAATTCGTACGAAATATCATGTAAATTTGTCCAAGGAATAAAAAAAAGTCATACTAACTTTATCACATATTCTATCCCCTTTGGGGTCAAATTTAAAAAAAATCGTTCCTTAGTGGATGCTTACGTCATATGAGACATACGTGTGCAAAATTTCAAATTTCTACATTGATACATCAGTCTAATTAGCGTTGCCTTTTTATATTTATATATACTTTTTGTCCACTCGAATAACTTAGCGCAATAATTAACACGTTAAAGCTGACAAATTTATCGGCGACGGCGACGCTCACATGTAAATAATGGCGACGCCGGCACGTGAAAATGAAACAATAAATAAAATATCACTTTTATACTAGAAACTCACGCCACCCCATAGTAAATTTGATTTTTTATACTAGAACGAATAGCAAAGTGACAGGTATAAATTTACTCAGAAGTAAAATATAACGAATTTCAATCTCTGCATAGTGATTTTCGCTTACCCAAACTGGGTAATTAATACCTATCTCACTTGCGTTTCCATAAAAAATATATTATCGTAGTATTCACCCGACACTGTATACACTAATTATGTAAAAAAATATTCTAACTTTTTTGTAATTTTGAAAAGCATTTCAAATTTTATATTGTGTTGTTTCATAATTAGGAGCACCTATTACAACCCAACACCTAACAGCCTATTGGCTGTTTTACATCTTTTCAAATATATTTTAAAATGTTCGTATCGATTCGATAGTGAATTAGTATTATTATTTCCTGGAAATAATATCTCTTTATGCGAAGAAAAAATGATTAAAATTTAAACCACAAATGATTGCGAAAAAATGACAGCCACCATTATCGTGACGTATGACGTCATCGAATAGAAACAAACAGATGTCATATGTGCGTGAGTAGTGCATGAACTTTAGATTTAACTTTCGATTTATGTTCTTATGACGTCACTTACAAGAAAAATATGGCGGCTGGCGTTTTAGGTCACGTGACATACAGATTGTAAGACTACAGTTTTATTTTCGAAATTTTAAATAAATCGCATATTTATATAACAAAATAGTGCTGTATTCGTATTTCATATGATAGAAACTATATTATAAATAACAAATTTATATCATTAGATTTTGATAGATGAAACTAGCCTACATTATATAAAATTTTATTTATCATTTACATTTATCTAGTAAACATTCATCTCAAAATTTCTGAATATATAAATTTAGCTAAATATTTTACATGTAGTGAACTACCCAATTCGTTAAAATATTACCTGTTTGATACAAAGCAATACACTTTGATTGCGGTGAACTAACTCAAACAGCAGTTAAACAGAGATTATCTCAGTAATTGTGCGCAGTTGCTTAACTTGTTCCTGCACTTTGACTCTAATTCGTAGACGTCGCTTCGGCGTAGACGTGCTACGCCGTAGAGGTGCTACGCTTATGGTGTTTGCAGCTTTAGGATTTGCGTTTGCATAATATCTGTTTTTGTTCAGAAATCTCTTATTGAACCAATAGCGCTAGTAAATAGATAAACTACCGACAAATTAACTTCAGTAACCGAGCATAAGTGTTCCAGTTCGTGGGCCTTTGGTTTGTGGTGGCTTGGCTCTCAGCTCCGAATTTTGTGGCTTCGATTTCCGCGTTGGAACAATAAAAATATTTTCAAATCTGATTAGAACCATGCAGGCTACTCTGATCTGATTGGCTGATAAAAAAGATGATATGTGTCGGATGGGCATGTAAGATTTTGTTTACTGTTTGCTGCAGACATACTCGTTCACTGTAAAAACTGCTACGTAACCGGACTGGTATCAACAAAACCAACCATCGCCATTGAAATTGGTGTGGGAGTTTTTATATTATGGTCATAACTAGTTTCGGTTACCCCAAAAGGGTATAAAGAGTCGCTGATGATGATGATGTCATAAATCCCGAGATCGTTACGCTCCATCGTAAGTCTCGCATTATATTCGAAAGCCATCCATTGTAATCCCTCTCCGCCTATTACGGTCGGAGATTCCGACAAAGAATCGAATCACGATTCTAAATATTAAATGTAATGATTGTAGCCTTGTGGCAAATTGTATTTTTAACCGCTGAAGAAAACAGCGTGGTGTTATACGATTGACGTATCTGTCTGTGTGTGAGTCTTTTCTTGTCTTTAATATTGTTTATAATACATTTAAGATATTCGATTTTGAGGTGCTTTGCGATTATATATAGAGACGAAGTGTTTATTTCCATTGTAACATATGTCATGTTACATCTTGGTGCTAAAATACTTTTCAGCGGGTTGTTTCAATCTAGCTTGTGTGTAAAAGACAATTTAACTAAAAATTATTTTAATACTAGACGTTGCCCGCGACGCGCAAAAAGTAATCCCGCATGAACCGTATATTTTGCTGCATAAAAAAGTAGCTTATGTTCAGAGCCTAAACCACTACCATACCAAATTTTATCAGAAGTTATTGTCTGAAAGCGTAACAAACATCCATACATCCATCCTTACAAACTTCCTCCTTTATCATATTAGTAAAGAGTAGTAGTATTAGTAATGTATTAGTAGTAGTATAGTATTAGTAATCTTACAAGCCCTGTCTCTTGAAATTTCAAAAACAATAACTTGAAATACCGGTCATGAGCGATTCCGCCTCGCGAACAAAGAGTTCCATACAAAACGGCAAAAAAAAAACGTCTGGGGACAGACGAACAGACGGACGGACGGAAGGAAGAGTCTTAGTTAGTTAGTATAGAGACACGTGTTTACCTTTTGCGTACGGAACCCTTAAAAAAATTACCTCTTAATTGTAATTTTTAATTGTACCTACGAGTATGTCGCGTAAATATAGTATCCCACGGAAATACTGTACCTCTTCGGTATAAAATGTAGCCTAACCTAGAGCCTAAACTACTATCATACTAAAGTTTTATTAAAATCAGTTTAGTAGTTTTTGCGTGAAAGAGTCCATCCTGACAAACTTTCATATTTATAATAATAGTAAGATTTCACAAAGATCGAGTATTTCTACTCATTAATTTTACTTAGTATTAAATTAGTTACCAACAATAAATATCTAATTCTAATAATAATTCGGCGAAACTTGATATGTTTTCAACACAACGTAGGACCTCGTAAGAGGTAACGTAACTCGAACCCTTTGCCTTTTTACGTGTTACGTATTTATTACATACACGTGTTGACACGTCTGGAAGCTAATATTTATAGGACATTTAATGTGACAAGAACTTAAATAGAATGAAAGCATTAATATACAACACGGTGCATTTTAGTAATGTAAAACGTAGAATCAATCCATATCCTTACTTAATATTATAAGTTTAAATGTGAGTTCGTTTGTTTGTTTCTTACGCTTTCACGTAAAAACTACTGAACCGATCATCATGAAATTTGGCATAGATATAAAGTATACCACAGGAAAGGACATGTGATACTTTTTATCGCGGAGAATGTACGGTTCCCGTTGGATTTCCTTTTGCGTGTACGAAGTCGCGGGTAATATCTAGTAGTATATAAGTCAACAGGAATAAAAGTAACATTATTTAAGCTTAAAATATCTAAACAGAAAATTTTTATCCAAATATTTTAACTAGTTTAGGTGTGAAATCGGACAAAATGGACAAATGTCATACATCCACACAAACATTATTAATTATTATTACTTATCACTTAAGAATATTCTACAGTTAATCTTAACGGGGAAAATGAGGTTATATCCGTGGACATTTGCCAGGGAAATAACTAATTGTAATAATACGCTGGTCATTAAAAGTTTCCACTGAAATGACCCTTGACCTCAAATGACCGAGTAACTTTAAACCTCTCTAAGGTTTTGCTCGCCCAGTACTTTTTATAGTTCCTAACTGTGATAATATTAAAAAGGGAATGGTGAATTTCTTTATCTTTTTAAAACATTGGCTATGAAAGACAAGAATCAGGCATTTTCGCGGGATATTGCTGGATATAATATTTAATGAATTAAATGCTATTCTTAAATCGATATAAATAATTATATTATTTTAACTTGGTATTGATTTGCAAATAAATATTCATAAAGCAACAAAAAGACACAAATTTTACTTACAACTGTTTTTAGGAACCCTAAATTTAAAAATATGTGTAAAGTTTTTTACTAATGCAACTTTTACTGACAGCTATTTTGAGTCCCAAATTTAGAATTATAGGTGAAGTTAGAGTTAAATACTAATAGAGAGCAAAAAGCACAACTTATTCTCTTGTATTCCCTTTGATACCCTACTCAAACTGTCACAGTACTATTTAAATCCTATACTTAACTAACCTTTTTGTCAGCCTATTTATAATAAGCGTAGCACGGTTACGCGCTGTAGCGATAAAACTACGGGGTGAAATTAGGGCCGACAACACTTAGTTATCATAATTAATACGTGAAGCTAAAATTTTGTAATCCTATTTACGAAAGTAACGTGAAATGGGGAGTATAAAATTTGGCAGACTTGAATGAATTATGTAAAAATTATATATGGGCGAATGTCGATCACTTGTCGGCGACCACAAGTTAATATAATGAGACAATATTTATAACATTAAGTAATATTTTCACACTGCGAGACAATCTAGAATGGAGATCCTGAATTTTAACGTAATAATTATATAAAATAACCTAGTTACACGAAAAACTTTTAAATAATTATATATAGTATAAATATTTAAAAGTTTTTCGTGTTTGATTATTTGAGAAAATAAAAAGCTATGTTAGCAGATATTATGTATGACATAAATTATTTACATTAAAATAATGACATAAAACAAATACGAAAAACCACACCATTACAAATTTCAGTATATAGTAATTAGTCATACAAATGACAGTAAATAATATTTATTTATTAATATAATCATATGGATTATTATTTTATTTTGTCGTTTTACATTCAGTATATTCATTGAGAGAAACTCGTGAGCGACAACCCTACGAGAGCCGTCATTTTTGTGCTATGATTCGGAGACTGCGCGAGACTCCAGTACCAAGTGACTCGCTCGCGACAGTAGACGTTCTACGCGGACCCGTAGGTGTGCTACGCGAACCCGTAAGTGTGCTACGCGATCCCGTAGGTGTGCTACGAGTGCGTTAATACGACGTAGTGCTGCAAATGTGATTTCAAAATAATTGGTGAGTGCAGTGTTCTATTTTTAGATTTGAGTGTTATGGATTGTATTGTTGTGTATATGTGTTAGATGGAAAATCTAGGTATGTAGTTTGTATGGTTGAAAAGTTTTAATACGGTGTACTTTTGAATTGCAGCCGAACTTTTTTAATTGCGTTTTAACAATATTATCACTATAATAACGGAATTATTCTTGTTTTTATTTGGGTGGGAACTGGCTGTTAACTATTAAATGCATATTACAGTGCCGATAGAATATTAGAACTTATACATTTAATTATTTTGAACTATTCAACATTATTTTTCCTGTGCAATGTATTTTTGTAAAATATTACAAGCTCTACAAAAGACAACGTAGTCTGAAGTATCAAATAATAATATGGTTCTTTTTAGCATTTTTGAAATTTTATTATGCATTTATCTGTATAAGAAACTATTACAATCTAATACATTTCCTATAACATCTGATGCTGATAATGCAATACTTCTCTTCCGGAATAACAAGCAATAAGCTAACAGAAAATTATCTACTTGATGTGTATCGGCCCATTACACACACACAGATTAATGTTGATTTTATATTATATAAGATTACATAGGGCAAGAGGATCGTACTTTATTTTTCCGATCCCATATCTCGTATTTAACTTAGACTTTCAATTTACTTTCAATGAATTATAAATGAATCATCTTGATATCTTAAACTGATTTTGAGAGTTTGGACCAATCAAAACACGTTAGATGTTATTTTGACGTTTATGACAACACCATTTTGCTGTTTTACCATAATATCGAAACTGCATCGTAACTGTATTGATGTAAGAAGGTATTAGCAGATCCGACCTAATGGTCATCGTTATCCCGTATAAAATACTGGCTTTTTTCTTTAAATTCGGTCACTTTACTGTAAGCTCTCGTTTTGCACGTTATATTATGCACGTCGACTTAAGTTTTCATTTGATTTACCAGCCAGAAAGGTATACCTAATATTTAAGATAATGACATGGTGTCAACCTTAAGATTAATCTAAATTAATAACTACAAATAGCACAGATACCCGGCTATTAAGAGGATAAATAGACTTATATCATCCCTTATTCTTACGACACATGCTAGTCGAGAAAAATAATTAGTTAATCCATTTACATTCAAGAAATTTCTAGGTTTCTTTACGTACCAGCTTTTGTTAAAGGTTTCCGTTCACAAAATATAATATTTAATGAAAGAAGATGTCACTTATGTATATCGTAAGTCTTGCTAGCAAAACAATCAAAATAACTTTCAAAGCACAAAAACTTTAATGTTTTTTCCATGTATTCTTCTTGCAAGGTGTCAACAGTCACTTACCGTTGAGAAATAGTTACTTGACCAATTTCAGAAGTATGCCAACCCGCGAAATATAGAATTTTCTTGATTATAAAAATGTATAGTGAAGAAAATCAGTATGAAAGCTTTTCTATTATTTATATATTCATGAGTTTTCAGAATGCTTGTTTGTACTACGTTTTGTATCAAAATATCAGGTAATGTATTCGCCGTATTTGCTCCTTTATACTGAACTAGAACCAAATAACGAGCTCACTTCACAAATATTAATAATATCAAAAGTAAGTGTATAGTAAATATTAAAAATATTACTATCGTGAATATAATAGTTCAGAGCATAATATAATATAATGAGTATCTATAACTAGTATGATATAACTTAGTATTAAAGGTAACTATATTACCTACACCTCTTTCGCCCGACTTCACTCATATAGAAATAATGGTTACTATATTTCATAGCTACTACTGTCTAAAATGATATTTTACATTTTCAAAAGTATACATTTTGCAAATAGATTGAAGCCACTCTATCGTTGTTATCTCTATTGTTCTTCGTATATATGAAAGAGAAGGCATTATATTTTAACCCAGGATTAACTTTAACCCAGATCAGCGCAATTTGGCCTAACGATTACTAGAGGTCGCCCTGTAGTCGAAATTCATCCATAATAATTAATATAATTTTTAAGTTTGAACTTTAAAAGGTTTATTTTTGCCTCTTAGAGAAATATAAAATGTAAATGTTGTGAGTGACTGATAAATCCCAACGTGTAACAAAATTTTATCTATCAAAAATGCACAGTAATGTGTGGTTATAATTTGAGGTAGTGTGTTGTTGTGATTTTTATTAATTTGATAATAATAATATAATAATTTCTAACAAATATTTGAAAAAAACGAGCGAGCCTTCTAGTAGTTGCATATGATGTGTAACATTTTATATAAATATTTAAAAAACCTCAATGCGTAGTACAATTTAATAATATGACAATCAGTGACAGAAATAAACGACAAAATTTAAAAAAGGTAAAAAAGGTAAATGCTGATATATTTAATTCGAATCTGACGGCAAATTCTACCACCGCGTGTTCATTCGTCAAATCAAATAGCGCGCGCTTCCGCGACTTCCTGTTTCACACTTCTGTCCCATTTCACAAATCACTCCCACAGATTGCAAGAAAGCGAGAGGAAAGATGGTACACATCAAAAATAGCTTTCTGCATATCTTCCTCCACACAAACTTTAACTGTCTCAAGTATCATACTCCTCCGTTCGCACATTTCTTATAAAACTGTACTGAAAGTTTTCGCTTCGCATATTAATATAACAATAATGAATGAAATTCTAACGAGCCTCCTACTTTAGCTGTTTTTCAGTAAAGTAAGCCTAAATAATATATTTTTATTATAAATACATTTTTCATACGTATTTGTATCATAATCTCTCGGTACATTAACTTGATGTAAGGGATGGTCACGTTAAACTATTTATCTCCCTGGGGAATACTTTATAGGTTAAAAAATAGTGTTTTATATTCTGTGCACTCCTACAATGCTTATTTTAATAAGTCATGAAAGTTTATGAAATATAACTATAACACAGGAAAAAAATTAGACTTTCTCTTGTTGGAATTTTGTGTCAATTTTTTACTAATTCAAGGCGCCTGGCAAATATAAAACGACCATTTATATCATTTCTATGCTAGCTTTTGTTTACAGGAGCTTTGCATAATGCGCCTGCAGTATTCTGAATTCGTATGGGTATTTCAGTAATCCTGGTATAGCTCCTCAATAGCCTGAGTATCTAAAAAAAAAATTTTAGACTCCTGTCAGATCATGGATTTAAATCGGTGGAATAACGATTTTTACGTTACCTACTTAGTACCTGTCGTTGGTGTCCAAAAAAACATTAAAATTATGCACACTTATTTTATGAAGTACTTCGCAAAAATTAAAGCTGCTAGGAAACAAATTATTACACATTTGAATTCAGCACCGCAAAAACGTATAATAGGTCGTAATAATTATTTCATGAAACAAAAACTAATTGTGATAATATTAACTGAATATTTTAACTATTACTTTGATAACATTACCAAATATTTTCACCCCCATATTTTTTATATTATTAGGTAGTTTAAAGTATCTTTAATGAATCGAATCATTACATTCTAAATTGATTATGCATCAATATTATGCATTAATACTATAACATATTTATTTTCCCTCACTCTAATCTAAATTCAATCAACTAAAATGACGTGTAAAATCCTCGCATAAAATAAACAAAAACGTTATTTTAGATAGAGATCAAAAGGACTAACCGAATACACTCCTTGTGAGCCCTGAAGCCATCAAAGAATTGAAATCAAGTTCACGCTTTCAGATTTTGTGTTCAAATATTTGATGATTTTATAATGTTAACTGTTTTACCAATCCTACTAATATTATAAATGGGAAAGTTTATGAATGGATGGATCGATGTTTTCTACTCTGTTGCGCAAAAACTAATGAACTAATTTTGATGAAATTTAGTATGGCAGTAGTTTGAGCTCTAGATTAACATAAGCAACTTTTTATCCCGAAAAAGTACAGTGTTTCCATGGGATTCTGTTTCTGGAATCTAGTATATAATATTATAATATGCACCGAGCATTGTTCGGAGTTTTAGAAGAACGATAAAATAATTTAAAATAAATAAAAATAATCACAAAAATAAGTATTCGTCAGACCAGTATTTGAACCCGAGACACCAATTATTTGCCTTTAACGCAAACAGTCCAACGCTAACCAAAACACCAACCAGATTTGACAATAAGAAATCGAAATCACCCATATCTAAGTACGCGACGTAAGAAAAAACATATATCCTACTAATATTATAAATGTGAAAGTTTGTGAGAATGGATGGATGTTTGTTACTCTTACACGCAAAAACTAGTGAACGGATTTCGATGAAATTTCGTATGATAGCAGTTTAAGATCTGGATTATAACATCTACTACTACGGCTACTTTTAACCCGAATGTACTTACGCGGGTGGAGCCGCGGGCAACAGCTAGTAACTTATAAATTCACAGTTTCCCAAGGAATAAGACAATAAGACAATGCATGCATGCATTGCATGCTAAATTTCATGGAAATACTTGCAGCCATTTCCGAGATTCCGATTATATCCTTATATACAAGATTTTCTCTTTTAAAGTAAAAGATGCTTAGTGTGATAACATTGTTCAACGTGTTTTAATAGACAAAAAAAAATGTAACATTCCTTATAGTTAATATAAAACAACTTTTGTGTAAAAGCATCTCATAAGAGACTATATTTTTGTAATTTGGATTATTAAAAAATAGCTTCAAAATTAGCATAGAAAATACTTTTCATTTCTAAGAATTATTCATACCAGTCATAAAAAAACCTTAAGTAATAAAATTAAATTATTGTAAAATAATAAACTTAGAATGGAAGTTTATTATTAACTAACTACTAATTTTCTTAGAAAAAGTTATGGAAGCGGAAACTTTCATCTTTTTCGGTCGAAAAAGAATCATAAAATTAATGTAATGGGTCAAATTAATTCAAAGAATAATTCGGGTTGAAAAGATTACACGGTTCATGGTACATGCTAAAAAAGAGAGTTATCTTTTTTGTACAATAATGTAATATTATTAGGTACACATAAGTATAAAAATTGATTTAAAAATTAGTTGTATGGTACATCATTTTAGACCGTAAATATAACAACAACGTCTGCCACTAAGCGTCAGTTCATACCAAAACGAGACGACAGGCAACGCGGTGCTGCATTTTTAAGATAGCGATTCAAAATTGAACTTTTTTCACTACTCAATAAGGTACACGTTTAATACCAATAGTTTGAATGTCAAACCGCTATGCATAGCCTGGCGCCACTCTTGCAATGAAACGAGTATCATCTTGTGTACTGAAAAAAGTTCAATTTTGAATCACTATTTAAAAAAAATACAGTGCCGCGTCGCGTATCGTCTCGGTGTGAACTGGCCCTAAGCCGTTTGAAGTTACTGTAGCCCTATCATTATAATGAATCTTTGATCGTGGAACTAACTGGATGTAGCTAGTTAGTAGTTAGATCAGATATTCTTGAATACGATTAATGGGTAATCGAGTGAGAGAATAAATATTTAAGTGACTTTTATTGGAAATCCATTTACATAGTTCCGCCGTGCATTAAATATTATGTTTACTGAGTTCATCATCCTTAGGACTCTCCAGATAAGTACTATAATATAACCACGTGTTTATCTATCTATGACTGATGATGTATCAACGCACAAGGTAAAACCTTAAGGCTAGAAATTTAGCACATGTAAATTTTATTTCTCTTAAAACGTAGGTTAAAACGTAGGTAGGTGTTATAGGCTACGACGTCTTGGTTTTACAGATACTTCTTACGCTTGAGTGGTGATAATAATAATACAGCAACGATTGTTATATTCTCCTTTATTGATACATATGAGAGAGATGCTTAACAGAGATACATATTACATACGAGAGATGCTTAACACAGGTACATCTACACTCGTATATAGCCTTTTGGCTAGTTAAAATAAACTAACTAGATAGACTGTGCTTGTGACATCTGTCAATATGACATTGATAGTTCTACTTCATAATACTGTACTGTACTGTACTTCATAATACATATTATGCAACAGTAGGCACCCACTAAGGAAGGATTTTTCAAAATTAAACCCTCAAAGGGGTAAAATAGGGGATAAAAGTTCATATGAAAGTTTTATTTCTTGGATATATTTGCATGAAATTTCGTATTGTATTGAGTACGGAAAAAATAACGAGTTACGTATTTCAGCGTTTTCTAAAATTCAGCCCCTAGGTGGGTAAAATGAGGGATGAAAGTTGGAAACCTAATTTCACACCGGCAAAGCCGCGGGCAATTAATGCTATATTAGTATATTAAGAGGATCATCGTTTCATACATCGTCTGTAATTTTCTTTGAACAACTATGATTGCCGTGGGACATTCAGATATCGCGACGTAGAAAAACCGAGAGTTAGCCTTATTAACATGTGGGTAGGCTTCCCGTGAGATAGGCTAAATGATACATTAGACATACTGAAATTGAATATTAAAGTTAGAGTGACTTTTCAAGGTTCCGTAGTTTACGTCTCGGAACCCTTATGGTTTCGTCATGTCCGTCCTTCTTCGACTTTACGTCCAAACGGTGTAGTAGGTAGTGCTATAAAGATGAAACTTCGCATGGACATGTGTATTAACTACGTCGACAAAGTGCTAAAATTAAATCACGTTCTTAACACGGCGTGAATGCGGTTAAAAAAAGTTGCAACAACTATAGGTGGGGTGTGACATACCCAAAATTCAGTGCCATAATATTGATAATATTTTGTCGGGTCCTATCTACTATGGTGATGAAATAAAAGATATAAAGATAGAACTCCGATATATTATTATGACATGTAGGTATAATATCTCGTGGAGCGTGCGCCAGCGCTGGTGGATCGGAAAGAAGGGAGCCCTTCCCTCCGTGATGTTCACCGCCGCGCCGTCCGCGCTCATAGAACCAGTCCAGTACCCCTTCCCTCACCCCCCACCCCCACATTGGTCAGCGAGGTCCGTGCGCGGGGGAAATCGCACTCGATGCGATGTCCATACGTGGACATACTGCCCGCGTTGAAGTGTCAACTTCAATTGGAAGTGGACAGATATTGTTAAAGCCACGCCGCATTGTTCCCTTGCGTGTTTTGATGTCGGCGACTCTTACGACGCCGTCGTCGCCGCCTTCTCGACTCGCCTCAGCAGTCATAGTAGAGGAGGTAGCGTCTTGTCCTTCACAAGGACGAGTGCGCCCTCCAGTAGCGCGCCAGATGCAGCAGTCCATTTGCATTTCTGTTGAAACATTAGAACATATTCGTTATCAAAACGGCTCCAGAAATGTTGTTTCAAGAGAACCGCTTCTGCTTGTAGCGCTCCAGGCTTGTTATAGAGACGTCGGAGACGTGTGAATGTGGAACTGACAAAAGTGATCGTCCAATAAGGAAAGCATTCGTGCAGTGTGGTTCTCGCCGTTCGAGCTGACGACTCGCACCAAAGCTGTGGAAAGTAAAACAATAGACCGCGTAGTAGGCTGTTTTACACATGTTGTAGCATTAGCTGAAAACGTGACATTTTCTGAAGAACCCGGCAAAGGGTTTATAAATGGAGAATGAGATTGACCGGAATACAATTAACAATATTTGTAATGGGCTAATTTGCAACGTTTATCATCGTGACCAGGACGTAAACAATTTTTACAAACATTAAGTTCCTGCACTTTTTTAATACGTGATTCGACAGAAAGTTTTTATATACTTCGCATGCATATAATAAGTGAGCCTTGTTACATAGTGGACATTTATTTGTGTAAATACTTTTAGAATGATTGTTATCATTATTTGCAAATAAAAAAAAATGAT
Organism: Phengaris arion; assembly: GCA_963565745.1. Classification (NCBI taxonomy): domain Eukaryota; kingdom Metazoa; phylum Arthropoda; class Insecta; order Lepidoptera; family Lycaenidae; genus Phengaris; species Phengaris arion. The sequence goes on along the minus strand of OY751449.1, from coordinate 15,193,746 downwards.
TTGTTATTATTGCAACTATTATTTTCATGTTTATTACTAAATTTATTTTGTTCTTCTAAAGTTTCTAAAAGGTTAGCTTTATTACTAATAAATGCACAAAATTGTAATAAAGTTGGTGAAGTGTTAAGAGTGTTCCGATATTCCTCCCAATTTCTAGAAATAATCGGATCTAATTTAGTGGACGTCATATAAATACTTTTCAATACTCTGTTTAGACCTACATCCCCTTCTTATTTAAATGAGCGATTCTCATTTCCTAATTTCCAAAACATATCTTATAGAACCTTTAGACGTACTCTTCTAGATATCCCTCCCCATCGTACCGACTTCTTTATCTACTCCTTTACGGTGCATGCTGCTAAGCTCTGGAACTCCTTGCCAGCTCAGATACGGGAGTTTAAGACACTTGGGCTCTTTGAGGGAAGACTGCGTGAGCACTATCTCAGCTTAACCTGATAATTAAGATACCAAACCCTTAATTTAATTTATGCTATAAATATATTATGTTTTATTATACTATTATAAATTATTGTATATATTAGTATATTGTAATTTTTTTATGTAAGTATTTGTATAATATTAAAGCACTTAATCTGTTTTCATATTGTTAATAATTGTACGCACCAGATATTGTTAATTTTCTTTATGTTCTCCTGTATCGGCTCTACTAGAAGAAATTCCAATTTTGGAATAAGTAGTACCTTTGTACTAAATTGTATCTTAGTTTTAAGAGTTCATTATTTATTATTCTGTGTGCATAAATTATTAAATAAATAAAATAAAAAAATATAAAATAATGAGTGTCCCAATATTCAGTGGGCTCGTTTAGTATTTTAAGTGCCTAAGATTTTTGTTAATAACGTCAATTAGACAACGCAATAAAATACTAGACTCTTTCTGAAGTGGTTCACAATTAAACAAAGCCTGCACATGGAAATTTATCAAAAGCCTATTGTTATTGAAACGTTCACAAAGTAAACTCCATGCTATTTCATAGTTATATTTTCTAAATACTATATTTTTAATTATTTCTGCTGCCGAACCTTGTAAGCTTGCACGTAAATAATGAAATTTGTTTATTTTATCGATATAATTGTTTTCGTGTATTAACGATAAATCTCCAAATTCAAGCCAAAACTGATAGCCGCCGTCAAAGTGAGGCAAATCAATTTTAGGTAATCTAATAAAATTGTTGTTTGGCCTACCTGATCCATCTTCCGAGCCCGTTACAAACCCGCCAGAGTCGCGCCTGACTTTCTCCTCAGGGTTATTAGTAAGAAGGGTCTGCGCTTGAGCAACCAATGAGTGATATTGCTCCTCAAATTAGGCTCGAGCGGCGTAAGCCTCCTCTATATTGTTTGATTGCATCTCGATCTCCGTCTGTAATTCATCAAATTCCTCATAAATCTTAACGAAGTTTGCAAAGCGGCTTTCCAAGTCTCTCCTTTGTAATTTTGATAAATCATTGCTGCTTAATAAAAGCTCTAAATAATTATTAAAATAAGCTTAGCCTTCATTGAGCTTCGCTTTTTAATGAATTTGTTATCAATCATTTTAGCAAGAAGTGCGAAATATGAAAAAAATAAACAATGAAAAATATTATAAGCTTTGTTATTGAAAACAAATTGAAAACAAACCATTGAATAGTTAAGGAGTTGAAAAACAAGTGCGATAGGTAAATAACCTACCGATGCACGTGTTCGCAGAATGATACCGCATGCCTGATGCAACAAAAGCTCGCAGTATATTGTGATCTTTAAATAATAATTTTGAGTTGCTTAAATTAACAATTGGCAATGATAATTTATAAAAAAAAGCAAAATTATTTTTTGAAAAGGGTAAAAAAAGAGGGATTTTTTTCTTTTTAGAAAAAGGAATAAAATTGGAACTTTCTCACTTCTGTCAGTCCAATCCTGTCGTCCCAATGCTCTTCTTGATGTTCCTTGATGTCTCCACGTGGCACTTCTTGGACAAAGAACTTTCGCAAAGTCCAAAATTTTATACTGTAGCTTACTGTACTCCAAATCGCTGGAAACGTTCGACGAAGGACCAAATTGTCGGGTCCTATCTACTATGGTGAAGAAATAAAAGATATAAAGATAGAACTCCGATATATTATTATGACATGTAGGTACGATATCTAGTGGAGCGTGCGCCAGCGCTGGTGGATCGGAAAGAAGAGAGCCCCTCCCTACGTGATGCTCGCCGCCCCGCCGCCGCGCTCATAGAGCCAGTCCAGTACCCCTTCCCTCACCCCGCACCCCCACACTGGTCAGCGAGGTCCGTGCGCGGGGGAAATCGCACTCGATGCGATGTCCATACGTGGACAATTTTTATAATTGATAATTTGTTGATTTAGTTTTGTACAATCAATAATAAATTAATAGCAATAAATGAAACAAGTTTTCAATTATAACATTAATATTATTAATATAAGGTTTTCTATGATTATGTAATATAATACATAAAATAGCTGTTTGTTGCAAATGTTTGTAGCTCGTTACAAATGTTAAAAGGTTAACAAATTATTTAGAATTTAAAGAAAAAATCCTTTGGGATGTAACTCAACTAAAAACTAAAATATATTGATATCTTCCTCGTTAGGAAATTGTATATTATTATTTTTAATTGAAAATATCACTAATTTTTTTTTCATTACTATCCAAAAATGCACAATTTGCGGAAAAATATTTTGTACGCTCCAAACATATGGGTAAAAAATTACGCGAACATACGGACACTACAGTGATTAGTTACTTGTTATAAACTGGATGCACGAAAAGAAATCAGTTACAACCTACTCTATCATCCCACGGATAGGTATCCGTGTATATATCTCCTCTTGTTCATACTGAAAATATCCATTTGGGTCAAAAGTGAAAAAAACATATCAATGAATGAATAAATAACAAATGTATTCTATAAAATCATTACAAAAAACTAATAATAATTGAAAAAAAAAACATAAAACCGTCGTTGAACCAAAAAATGTATGTTATAAAAATTAGCCAAAATAAGGTATGACATACCCGAAATGGATTTGCACCCGATTATCCCGGCTAGTGTCCTGTGCCACTCTTAGATCACGCCACTTACCTCTCCAGGATTCCCCTACCTCCAGCTACTGAGCAAATCACGCAATTTTTAAATTTCACTCGGGTATGACATACCCGACCTCACTCACGCCGGGTTAAGTGAAGTAGGCACAACGCGGGATAGGCTAACAGCGCGTATGTCCAATAATAATTAGTCCAATAAGTCAAATTAGGTATACCAAACGGAAAGGCTACAAGCCTACCACAGATATATAATTTATTTGCTCTGTGGTTTTAATGCACTTGCTTATCAGGGTTCCGTAGTACTATAAGGAACCGTTATAGTTTCGCTCTGTCCGTTGGTATGTATGTCTTAAAGAAAGCTTTCTGTCTATCTGTCCGTTCTTCTTTCTTCTACCTTCTTTAATTATGAATATAAATGGATGAAATTTGGTATACTTATGTACTGTATGTAGTTGTCAATTTTGGCATCATAAAATAATGTTTTTTTTATATTTTAAGAGTGGCTCTCCATACATGTGATGTGGGGATGAAAAGTATTTCTACATTCTACCCTATCGTGGGGGGTATTGACGAATAGATATTTTTAAGTCATCATCAAGTTTCATACATGACTATTTTACAAAGTCACCCATTTTCGAGTAATCGGCCACCAAATTAGTTTATAAGATGTCCCCCCCCCTGACGTTTCTAAACTAAGAGAGATAGAAACTTGTAAGTTACCATACTAATAGATCTTGCTAAAAGCAATTAATAATGATTACACTCTTTAGCTATCTTTAAAACTCCGCGAATTTTAATAGATGTGTTATTAAAATCCGTATATTAATATTCTAGACAAGTCGAGGTTGTGGGTTTGATATTGTTTGCGTGACACGCGTGCGTCGTATAAATATTGCAAGTTTTATCTTAATATAATTAATATTACTTCATTATTGTAGTTCAGTCTATTTTAATTTAATTTCGCTTATCCAAAATACATTCTTATATTTAGGTATTATAATCGGTAATCTTATTTTTGGACAAAAACTTTGTAACTATTTAAAAAAAACTAGTATGTAACAAAAAAAACTCGTAATATAAAGCTTTTTATGGTTCCGTGCCGTGCAAAAGGAACGGAAACGAAAATGGAACCCTTATAAATTCATTTTGTTGTCCATCCGTCCGACTGTCCGTCCGTCTATCAAGACTTTTCATTTCGGAAACGCGTGGAGGTAACGAGTTGAAATTGAAACTGTATACTCAAGTCTACGGTTCATTGAAGCTGTGAAAAAATCAAATTACTGAGTTGACGTAAAAAATAGTCCTTTTTAGGTCAACGCATACTTTGACACTCTAAAGGGAATCAAATTCATAGATTATTTCTCATGATCTAGAACTATGAAATTTTTAAAGTAAGATGTTATGTACTTCAAATAAAAAAAAAATTGTACTTAAATAATATAAAGTAGGGGTTCGAAATTTGAAATTGAAGTTACTAGGTCAAAGGGGGTGTCGTCGAGAAGGGGCTTGATATAATATGCGTTCCAAAACACATTTTAATTTTTTTTTTCGAAACATGAAAAATTACAAAATTAATCTCATACAAGCTTTCATCCCCGCGAGACTCGATTCCTTATTCAATCTATAATGTTCTTATTGTATTCGGAACCATCGATGGGTGAGCCGCCCACTTGCTCTTACCCGGTTTTTTTTGTGTAAATTTAAAAGTATTAAATAAAACGTGCACACACACACTACATAATATTATTATATATAGCTTTAGATCATCAGCTTAAAAATGCATTTTGTTATTCGCATCCAACAATTCCTACAAAATCTTTGAATATACGCCATCCAATATCAAGCTGCATATAATATTATATCCGATTTCCGACGAAGGTCGCACAGTATGTGCTCCAGTTTACGTCGCCGCTCCGTATTCTACTAATTAGGTGAATCGCCCGCTTACTCGTTTATATTACTTTTTGCATAATCTATCGGATTAGGTGCGTATAAAATTATTAGTTTTTGTGATCTAACACCATGTGTTAGTCAATACTAACGGATTATTTAGTTTCCTGGATAACTTATTACCTGACTACGGCGAAGCCAAAAGGAAGGGATTTTAGCAGTCTATGTACGTTTGTATGTATGTATGCTTATTCCACCGCCTAAATTACAGGTTTGATTTTAATAAGTGAGGTGTCAATTGATTCGTAATAACAGCTCGGACAACATAGGCTATATAATTTACGTAGTCGGGTAATTCGCGGTGCGACGCGACCTCGAACTCTTACAATGAAACGCGTATCTTCTTGTGTAATAAATAAAGTTGAATATTGAATAGCTATCTTAAAAACGCAGCGCCACGTCAAATATCAAACAATTTCTGTGTGAATTAACCCTAAACCGTTTTCTTTTATAAGTTTTAGTAGGTTTGGCGATTTATTGTTCTAATATTTGTAATCAGAAGATTTTTGTTTAATGGCTAATGGCTGGAAGGCTAGCGTCGTAGGACTATGACTGCCGTCTGGCTAGTCAAAAGTAAAACAGTCTGTTTTATGTATTAATATTTTTCATAATTTTCAATTTTCCCCCATTTTTGTCAAACATAGCATAGTTAAAAAACAAATTCACATTAATTTCCCTACTTTCATGTAGAAACGGTTTTAAATAAGTTTCCAGTTTCGAATCACATTTAACTAAGACGTTTAACCGCAAGTTTTGAACCTCCTGGGGATTATTTGCAGATTTTGTGGTTCTCTGAGAGCCGTAAGCTTCGTATTGACCCAAATCTTATAGCGTAAACCTTACCTGTATAATGAAAGGACATTTCATGTTGGAATTTAGTTTTTTCTTAACATGATCATTTAAAAGAACTTGCAGTATTTACAAAGCATGTAGCCAAGTTTTAATTTCATTTCCTTAATAAAATTACTAGAACAATGTAGAAACCGCACATAATATTATGTTCGTAAAGTTCAATTCAACATCCTGTACTCGTATCAAAGTAAAGTATATAATCTTACTAACTATAGTTTGTTATTAAGTTTACTGAACCAAAATTAAACAAAAATGATGTCTGGTGGAAAGAAACAAAAAGTAGATACAGAGGATCGCCAGTTTCAAGAAAAATGGACTGAAGATTTTTTTTTTATCTTGCACAATGGTAAGCCTATTTGTTTGCTGTGTAATGAATCCATTTCAGTAATGAAAGAATTCAATATAAAGAGGCAACTTCTTACTCAAATAATCATGCTACGCTGCACTCACTGACGGGACAATCAAGAACAGACAAAATCTAGAAGCTTACCGCAAATTTGGAAAAATCAGCAACAAATGTTTCATAAAGAACACAACTTGATAATGTTGTGAAAGCTAGTTTTATAGTTAGCTCAAAATTGGCAAAGACATTAAAACCATTTGCCGAAGGAGAATTTATCAAGGTTAGTATATTAGAAGTATGCGGTATTTTGTGTCCTGAAAAGAAAAATGAATTTGAAAAAATTAGTTTGTCAAGACGAATTGAACGAGGACGAATTGAGACGAAGAAAATGATGGTTAATGATATAAAAACAACATTGACTGACCTTATGGCTGGTTTTGAATCATTTTCCATAGCATTAGACGAGAGCACCGATTTGTCTGACACAGCTCAACTGGCTATATTTATTCGAGGTGTTGATAAGGAGTTTACTGTTACTGAGGAATTGCTTGCTTTACAGCCGCTAAAAGGAACCACTACAGGAGAGGATATTTTTATTGAAGTTCAAAAGGTATTCACTAGTTTTGGCTTGCCATGTTCAAAATTAATTGGGGTATGCACTGATAGTGCACCTTTTATGGTCGGCTTACGTAAAGGTTTCATCGGGATTTTGAATGAAAAAGCAACAGAATTAAATGTGCAAAAAGATGATTTGATAGTCTTTCATTGCATTATCCACCAACAGAACTTGTGTTCTAAGTCCATTCGATTCCAGAATGTTATGAATGTGGTAGTAAAAACCATCAACTTTATTCGATGATTAAGATAATCATCGTCAGTTCAAGGCGTTTTTGGATGAAATATCAGCTGAATATAACGACGTAACATATCATTGTGAAGTCAGAAGGCTGAGCAAAAGAAAAATGTTGAAACGGTTTTACAAGATTAGAAATGAGATAGCAGACTTTATGAAAATAAAAGATAAACCACTATCTGAATTAAGTGACCCAAAATAGATATGTGACTTAGCATTTTTGGTCGATGTTATTCTCTATATTAATTAATAATTTGAAACTTTAAAAACAAGGACAGTTAGTAAATGATTTGTACAGCCATTTGAAAGCGTTTCAGATCAAACTACGCTTGTAGGAGTCACAGATGCTGTCTGGTAACAGTTACCATTTCAACACGCTCTCTGCGTACGAAAATATTGCTTATGCTCAATATGCTGAAGAACTCAAGTTACTGTCGGAACAATTTTCGAACAGATTTAGCGACTTCAAAAACATGGAAGACTGTTTCAGTTTATTTGCTACTCCTACAAAATGTAATGTACAAAATGCTTCAATACACTTACAAATGGAGTTGATCGAGATTCAAGAAAACTCACTCCTAAAATCCAAATTTGAAAAAAAAAGTTGTGCGATTTCTACAAAAAATACCTAGAAAAAGACAATTTTCCGCAGCTTAGTAAATTCGCAAGAAGATTGATTTGTGCGTTTGGCAGTACTTATAAATGCGAAGTTCTTTTCATTGATGAAAGTTAATAAATCAACACATCGTACAAGACTGACTGACGATAATTTGGAAAATTCTTTACGTCTTTGTATTAGTGGAATTAATCCAAATATCGATGGATTAATTGCCCAAATTCAAGCTCAAGCAAGTGTCTCATTGATTTCGGTGTATTTAACATTTCGTAGTTTGTAACAGTTGCAAATTTAACGATTTAGAGAAATCGTTAAATTTGCAAAATGAAATTTAAAAAAATGGTACATTATAATTATTAAAATGCACCATTTTTTTAAATTCCATTTGGTTATTTTAATAAATTGTACTATAATAACATTGTCGTATTATTTCATGTCTAATATCTGACGCAAAAAATATTATCACTACTTTAAAATGCACTAAGTACTTTTAAACGCGGCCCGCGAACGTATTTGCACGCTAAAGTTTAGCCCTCAACATGTCAAAGGTTGCCCATACCTGGTTTAAGCGGTTAGAAATATTACAGGATAGAAAAGACAGAATAGACAAAAATTATTAGCCTATATTCCTTCTCGTAATTCTACTCTATACATATTATGTGCGAAATTTCATCAAAATCGATTTAATCGTTTCGATGCCTATTCAATGCAATTACCCAAACAATGTAATTTTTCCTCTTTATAATTTTGTATTTAACAACCGGGAAAAATCGGCTAAGCTTACTAATAACGAATGGGGACACTTGATCCCACCCTTTTTTGTAGCACTAATGTCCTAAGTATAACACATAAGTCTTAAGTATAATATCTTCATAGTAGCATCATAGTATCTTCATTGTAAATGGAATGTCAAATACTGTTGAGGTCGTGTGTTGTATGAAAAAACTTGAAACGCATAGAACTCTGTTGGTCCACGGGATCGGTTGTAAAATTACATATTACTGATACAGGCTCTGTAAATTGAATGTACCTAGACTAGGTACATTCAATTCACCTATAAAATTGAAAGCATCTAGTGGCCAGAATTCGATACTTAGTTAATAACTTAGAATGACGTTCGGCTATCAGAGACCATTTGACTATGATAATGATAATGATGATGACGATGACGATTACGATAACGATGACGATAAAGATGAAGATGGTGATACTATTAATGATACTTGCAAAACATATAAAGCAGTATATTTTGCAAGTGTATTTGTCACTTGTGTCAATTTAGATATTTCCTGGATATTTCTTACAAACAGTGGATGTTGAATTTGTGGAAATCATAAGTCACGACTCCACGTTTGTGTTTGACAAAGGAACGAATTCGGCTTTGTTATATCAAACGGGATGCATATTAAGGGACCAATTTTAGTGGAGACAACTCGTGCGGAAACCATAGTTTTGAATTGGGAATTGGGCTGTTCTTTGAAATGTTATTTGGTTTTTTGGGTGTAATGAGATTTTTAAGGAATGTACTATTATTAGTTTAAGTAAATCCACAAGTTACCTTGATATTAATATGGCTGATTACTAATATATAAATTAATATATATATATATATATATATATATATATATATATATATATATATATATATATATATATATATTAATTTAATGAATTGTATAATATATAGGTTAATTGAAGTTTAAACTATAACGTTTTACTATACTAAACTAAAGTCACAAGATTCCTTTAAAACAATTTGAATATAAAATTACAGACCACAAATTTTCTTAGCAAATTTCAGGTAGATTTTAGTCCATTTAAATAAACTAATTCAACGGTTAGCTATTACTGAAATCTTATCCAGGTTTAATAATCATGTAATTTAATTTGCTCATAACTAAAATCGAATCAGGAGTTAAATAATGAAATTTGTTTTAATTTATTCTATTTCAAGCTACAAGCTTGAATTAAAAGAGCTCCCGTTCGGATGCATATTTAAACTTATCTTTTGCTTCGAAACTGTTCAAGTCGATACTACGGTATTTTGTTCAAGATAAAACGAATAAAACGAAATTTCCTTCGACAGATTTAAAATTCTTCGTGTTGTAAATCGGGATTCTTTTCAGTATAAATAAATGGAATAGATATAATATAATATCTATACTATTTATTGAATTTGATTGTCAACAAATATTACTACTTGCTATATTGTGTATAGTTAAGAGTTATAATTATTTTGTCTTACCATCAAGAGATACGTCAGCTCGTTTGCCGATCGTATTCCTTGAAGAATACAGATTAGAGGTACCTTATTAAATTAATAATTACATACAAAGTAGATATACTGTTAAAATGGTTATTGATAAAAAAATACTTTATTGTATCAAGTAGGCACTCAAAAAAACTAAATTAAGGCTTGACGTAGCGAAGTCGCCGAATATTACTCAGTTATCTCTGTTCTAAATGAAATATACCAAAGAGCATTACAATTTATTTAATTCGCTACACATGAAGGCGAATAAGAGAAAAAAATGCGACTTCAATAAGAATAAACGTATTATTTATAAAGAGCTAGAAGATGATTAATTCTAAGAAATATTAACCTAACCAAGAGCACGCCAGGACTATATGTCTAAGGATGGTTCCGTAACTATCAACGTGTAATTAGATTTTTTCAAATTACTTCAGAAGCTATGGTCCGATTTCGATTAAAATAATTGTCTTAAGTGTATTAAGGAGAACCAGTCAGCATGAAAAAATACGAGTTTCTTAATCTTATAGTTTAAAACTTCCAAAATGCGATTACTCGAAAATGGTTGATATTTAAAAAAATAATGTACGAAGTCCGGCCTTTATTGAAAAAAAAACCTATTTGACAGTACCCCACACGATGGGGTAGAATGAAAAAGAAAAATCATCCCAAATGCATTACAAACTAAACTAACTAACTAACTAACTTAAACTAACCCACATATTACAAAATTATAATTATTTATTTTATCATGCCAAAAATCAAGTCTATAATATGCTATAGTTAAAAAATATCTTTAACTTAACAAAATTTAATCACCGCAGTTAGCATAGGAGGACGGACTAATAAACCTTAGAGTTCCTACGGAACCTTAAAACTGGTGTACTTAACGTCGCACTTGCGTCAACCTTATTATTTTTTCCATTTGTTTCGATATATTTGAATCCATATTTCGATTTTTTTATTAGTGCTTAAATACCTTGCCTATGATTGTTACAGCATGTTAACAGAATAATGGTGTCGAGAACACGTGTTGCCATAATAATTTATACAAATAATAATTTACACACGAATAACAATTCGCTTGCACAGCATATTGTAGGCTCATTGGAAATTGCTATTTTGCTATCATAAGCTTTAGCACGGAAATAAATTAATAACAGTTTTATTTTACACTAGATTTAACAACGGTCTTGCTTCAATTCGGAATTAAAATTGTGGACTATGGCACAACCAGTCGCTCGAGCAGGCATAAGATGAAAATCGCCCAACAGCGCCATAAAATCGAGCGCATGCACACAAATACTATTAAATATTTTGAGCGTCCTAGTGCAAAGGAAAATGTTTAGAGATTAGTCGACCAGGAACTTTGTCAATACTGACATATCCATATTTTGGTCACATACTTTATTTGTTTACGACCCCAAAATATTTTGATTTGATTTTATTTTAGCACTTTGTCGACGTGGTAAATAAATATACATATCCTTGCAAAGATTCATCCTTCTAGCACTGTAAGCCGAAGACGAACGGACAGATGGACGGACGGACGGACATGATGAAATCATAAGGGTTCCGATACGTGAACTTTGGAACCCTAAAAACGATTCCCTAAACATTAAGAACGTAGAGCTAAATTTACGATTTATACATAAATATACTATATCCGTCCATAATTCGAATATCTACTTGAAAATTTGTAACCTTTTGTTCCATCGAGTTGTTTATATGTTGCATTTAAGTAACAATATCCCTAGATCCATCCGACTGCGCCAGCTCAGAAAGCAGCGGATTTACCGTCAACTAAAATTCAATCTTCGAATTTTCCCGTGCATTACGCAGTGCTTTTAGTCTGTAGCATCTGTTTTTGAATGTTTGTTTTTCGTTGCGGAAATCTATAGTAAATAGTTAATAGTAAACGGCGTTTAAACATTATAGGTACTTTAAACGTATATTTATAGTCAGTTTCTTGAAACGACTGCAAGTATTACCATGAAAAGACTGGGCGTTTTTGAGCTGCTTTATGAAAGTCACGACCACAGACCAAAATACTTTTAAATTGTACTATTTTCATCCACATTTCGGAAGTTATTCAAGTCCATAGGGAATGAAGTTAATAATTAAATTGTAAATCATATTTTATGTTTTCGATACATTGAATTGATATAAATTAAGATATATATATACACGTATTACACTACTTTTACCGTTGCTATAGCAACCGTTGCTAATAATGTAGGACTTCACTTATTTATATTATCATAGTAACTATGCACACAGCAAATGACAACTTATTTATATTTCAACATGCGCCACACACACACTTTTCTGGTAATAAACATACGACTCATAATTCAGATGTTCTTAGTGTTTTTTTTTGCATTTTTTACTTTTTACTACGAATATGATCCACAGTCGATTTTTATGCGGCCTGTAAATGTACAAGATTTGTATAATTTATTTATTTATTTATAGGGTTTTTCAACAATTGTGAACACTATTACTAAGCACATAAAACACTCGGTTAAGTATAGAATTGAGTGTTACAATCTTTTATAGACAAACACAGCATGCACCAATAATAATTGTAACCAGTAACAAACAAAATGTTACCTTCCAAAACACATTCTTATTTGTAACATTATTCAACAACAAACAAAACAATTATAAGAAACATTGTAGATAGGTAAAGATAACATATTTAATACTGTCAAATTGCTTAGTTTTAAATTAAAAACAAAGAAACAAATGTATATATACTTTTTAAATGTAGTTTTCATATTTCATAGGCACTTGTGGAATTTAAATTGTCAGAAGGCTATTGATGTGCTTTATGTAGCAAGTTAAATTAAGATCAATGTCAAATTCATTACCTGTAGAAAGACTGTTGTAGACCTTGCAGATCCTTGGCAATACAGCAAAAAGTCCGAGGTTGGTGTTTGACGCTGTTATATTAAATTGCTTAAAAGCATTTTTCCTTGGTAGTCTCGAAGGGGCATTAATTCTAAGCATGTGTAACAGTTCAGGGCAATCTATTTTGAAGTTTATTATTTTATGTAGGAAAATTAAGACTCATATCTTTCTGCGACTTTTTAAAGTTAAGATTTTGTAATATTTCAACCTGTTGTCATATCCGCGAAGTTCTTTAGATCTATAATCTTTGTAGGATAAATTGCAAAGGAACCAGTTTTGTTACGCTTTCTAGGCGCTTAATATATACTTCATAGTGCGGATTCCAAATGCTGCTGTTAAATTCTAAGATGGGTGTAACAAGCGCATTGAACAATTTAATTTTAGAATCAGATTGTTTGAATTTATTTTAATTTCTTATAACAAAGCCCAGCATTTAAAAGCTCTCTTGGCGATGTTGTTTATATGTTTATCAAATTTAAGTTGATTATCTATAACAACGCCTAGATCGCAGACTTCTTCTACTGATTCCACTTCTTGATTATTAATGTTATATTTATGGCAATTTAGGTTTTTGCGATTACGAGCGAAACAGATATGATGACATTTGCCTATATTCAGTAACATATTATTTTGTATACACCAATTATATAATCTGTCTAGATCTTCTTGAAGTAGTTTTGCATCCAAATGTGAGTATATAGGTTTAATAATTTTTAAATCATCAGCAAATAAATAAAAGTCGGAATTTTGAAAACAATGATGAATAACGTTTATAAATATATTAAAAAATATTGGCCCTAAGTGGGACCCTTGTGGAACTCCACCGATAGCAGAAAAAATGTCTGATGTAAATCCGTTAACTTTAGAAAACCGTTCTGATAAGTATGACTCGAACCAACGAAGCAATATACCATTGATACCAGCATTAGACATTTTGTAGAGAAGAATTTTATGGTCAACTTTATCAAAAGCTTTACTAAAATCTGTATATATTGCATGAACTGGAATCCGTTTATCTACATATTTATGAACATTTGAAGTAAAAGAAGCTAAATTAGTTGTAGTAGATCTTTTATTGACAAAACCATGTTGGTGTGAGATTATTATTTGTTTAAGATACCAAACTAGTTGTGTCGTAACTAATTTTTCTAAAACTTTTCCAAAAATATTAAGAATAGATATTGGTCAATAATTAGAAATCAAGTGCCGAGAACTAGATTTATGTAACGGAACTATTAGTGCCTCTTTCCAAAGATTAGGAAATACTCCGTCTGTAAGAGATTTATTGTAAATAATTTATAATGGATAAGACAGTGTCTTCGCGCAAGATTTAATAAATATTGGTGGGATACCATCACTGCCAGCACCTTTTCCAGAATCTAATGATTTGAGAGCTTTTAGAATTTCTTGTTCAGAAAATGACAATTAGCATTAGGACGACGAAATAAAATCTTTTGGTGACGGAATTAGGTGAGTAAAAGCTGAACTTAACTTATATGATGGCTGTATGTATTCTATAATAAACAGGGGCGTGCGCTTCATATAGGCAGAAATGCAGTGCTTTACTTGTCATTCACAGATATTTTAATAAAACGTTCGTACGTTTTAGATGACTATAATTAATAGTAAATAAATTAATTAAAAAAATATAATAACTTAAAAACGCCTAATATTTTATAAATAGCAACTAATGCCGCTAAGTTCTGCAGGAAAAATCATCGCATGTGTGTGTAATTTTCATACTTCGCAAACGCACACACCCATAAATATCGACATGATTTTATACCGGTAAGTCCCGCGGCAGGCGATGGCTCTTTCATTTTAACATTTGAAAGTGTGTACATTTAACGGTTTTTACTGAGTTTCTATAATAATTGTAGTGATTTGCTTTTACTAGTGAGTTAGTCGATTTTTTTTAAATGTTATTTGACTGTGAGGTTTTGATAATGTGTGTTTATTAAAAATTAAAAATAACAAGTTCTCACAATTGTCATTCAGTGAAAAGATTCAATTTCTCTCTAAAGGTAGGTGTGTACCCGAGTTACAACAATTAAAGCAGCAAAAAAATAATGTAACTCGAAAATTTCATGTTAAAAGTTATGAAACGTATAACTGGCTGTGTGGTTGTGTACACACGATTAAATTATATTGTTTTCCTTGCATATTATTTAGTAATTTACATCGAGATATAGTAATCTCAAGTAACCGGAACCTTGAATATGTGAAAATTGAAGCTGACTGACTGGTGAGTAGTTATAATATTTTAAAATATGCTTATTATTTTACTTATTAGAATTTCTTCCGCCGCGACGATCGATCGCTGTTTTGTCTGCGTTGCCGTAGAAGATGTACGTGAATAGTAGTACATCTAATACTTGCTCTGTTGGCATGGTTTCGACTTAGAGATCCGTCGCTTGGCTGTAGCTATGCTAAAAATCTATAAACGAAAAAGTTTTTGTACCGAGTACTTCACCGCATACCCAGTGTCATAATCCTGTGCACGCCACTGATAATAAATAATGAAAAAGTATATATTCTAAAAAATATTAACAATTAAAACTGGTGCGCAAAATTATGCATTTTCATTAAGAGAATATAAGATATCTTTATATTTTTTGATCACGGCGAACTATAACACTCTTTTAATTCAGTAGTTCAGTTACTAGTCACTGGGCACTATTTTTAATGGGCAACAGCTCAAGTCATATCTCACTATTCTCTTCCCAAAAATAGTTAAGTTTTGTTGGTTTTTCCTGTTCATTTAACAAAATGTTTAATGTTACCTGCTTCGAATGAGCTTACGTAGTTTTGTGCATTGTCGAGCGTGCGGGGCCGGGTGATGGTCGTGAACTAAAGATATTTAAACAATTCTTCATCATATGCCGTTGATTTACCAGAAAATCTTACTAAAGGGTAAAATACAGTCCTGTCATGTACAATGACAAAAAATATTATACATACATTTTAATTAATCCGGAACATCAGGGAAGACAGAGAATAGAAAGTTATTATTGTTCATGTATCCATGGCCGACGTACTCTTAGGAGTGGGCATATTGTAAGCATCGTTTATTTTTTTAATCTGGCTCCAAGGTGAAATCGAGGCACCTGCTGCGATTTCGACAAAATCGCTATGGATGGAGAAATATTTTGTATTTAGTGTATACATTGACACTTTTTTTACGACTTGACACTTAGTACTTTTTTGTAACACTTACTTCAATTACATACAAGTTAAAAAAGTACAGGTGTGTGTATAAAATCGAAGGATTTTTTTCGATTTCTTAAGCATCACATCGTCAGATCCTGACGCCGTGATCATGGGACGAACTTGGGAGTACGCTCTTTCAAACAAAAAAATATTTTTTCGAATCGGTCCAGGCATTTTTCACTAATGCAGTGAGTTATATTGTACGTTAATTTATGAAATCATTAAGCTTTAATTATCATTTTCTCATTACCCCTACATCCTACAGATATGCGACCTATATCATTGTAATCCAGGTGTAATTACGCTTATACCTAAAATAATTTTATCTTTGGTCGCCGTAGCAAATTGTTCCATAGGAAATGCCCAGTGTCCTTTAGTATGTAGTAAGTTTTGGCGGGAGAAGGGATCTAGCTAGGTGTAATCTTAAAAAACTTTAAGCTAAGTATGTTTTTACTTTCGTCGTGTAGCAATATAATAATAATTTCAATTCTGTAATTTTTTTTAGATTTGTTCACAAATATTGAATATAGTGGGTTCGAATCCCGGTAAGAAACGACCATATTAGTTGTAACTATATTTTTCCCGTGGCTACTCCCTCGTAAATAAAATATCCCACGGGAAAACTGTACCATTTCGGAATAAAAATAGCCTTAGTGTTAATTCGGAGCATTGACTACAACCACACCAAATTTGATCGATACTCGTTTAGTATTTCTCTCTTTGCGTGAAAGAGTAATAAACATCCATCCATCGTCACAAGCTTTTACATTTATAACAGCAGTATAATGTCTGCTTCCTATTACAGTATGTACTAAAATAATGCAATCAGAATTCATATTACTAGTTCAATTACTATAAATTTGATACATAATTGACTTTTGTACAATGTAGAAACTTGCAAGTACAATTTAGTAAGTTCTAGATTAGTATCCGTACGTCTGGAGAGCCAAACGAAATTGTCGCCAGGAAATTTCTTCTGAGATTGTCCCTGTTACTATTTTCCTGAAAGTAGCTGTAGCATGTTCATTGTACATGAATGAGGTTTGAAAAGATAAGTTTAGAAAGAATCAACAATAGAAAACAAGTTTTTAACATATTTTTGGAATTCAATCTGGAATAGACGAGCAGTGTGAGACTGAAAAGTTTTATGGATGCAAAATTTAATGGTATAGATCATTAAAAGATATGTTGTGCTAAAAATAATATAAAAGAAAGACAATCGTACTTATAAAATACAAGATGTAGCCCGTAACTTCGTACGCGCAAAAATAAATTTGCCGGACCGTACATTTTCCTTCTATACAATGTAGCCTATGTGTTAATGCCTGCCTGCCTGAGCTTGAGTCTGAGTATAAACTAGCAACATACCAAATTTAATTAAAATCCATTCAGTAGTTGTTGCGTGAAATACTAACAGACAACGAAACATCCACACAACCATACATTCACGCATTCTTTCAAACTTTCGCGTTTATTATTAAGGGTAACATGGATATGGGAATTCAAAACATTTCGTAAATCAGTCAAGTACTACAACGCGACTACATAATTATTAAATTTACTAATGTGGGATAAGTGGATGCCCCAAAGGGACTCTCCAGTGGAGAGTTGAAGCTAATGAGGATTCGACCAAGCCGCGGTGCGTTGAGGCTGGTGGTCGAAGTACCCGATGAGGCTATGTCTGGGTGGCGTGGTGCGGAGGGGTGGGGAGTGATGATGATATCCAGAACGAGGCGTGGTCTGTCAACAGGGTCACCTATGTGGAAATAAGTGGATGCCCCAAAGGGAGATCTCCGACCGAGCTAGATGGTATGCTCGGTCAGGCCGAATCCCACTTGTATGAATTTCAGATGTCATATACATAGTGCCGATTTTAGAAAGTTCGACAGCGCGATTCAAGATTGTGGCGCTAATTGGTCCGCCACACTATAATAGCGATACAAAATTAACTTCATTCAATACTCAAGAGTTCTGATTTCGAGCTGCACCGGGCTGCGTAACGACTACCTCGGCGTCGTTATTGCAATGAAACGTGTATCTTCTTGTGTAGTGAATAAAGTTCAAATTTGAATAACTATCTCAAAAATGCAGAACCGCGCCCCGTCTAGTCGCGGCTGCTGACCCTAACCTAAATTGAATAGCTAGTTGACATAAATCTCTTGGTGTGTATTGGCAAGGTACTGATGACCAATCTACGTCATCATAAAATGAACGAATTAAGAGGATTACTAGCTTAACCCCGCGGCTCCGCATGCGTAAATACAGAATCTCTCAGAAACATCACTGTATGTACTTTTTCGGGATAAAATGTAGCTTATGTTTTAATGAAGAGCTTAAACTAATACCGCACCATATTTCATCAAAATCCGTTCAGTAGTTTTTACATGAAAGAGTAACAAACATCCATCCATCTATCCTGACAAACTGTCACATTTATAATAGTAGTACCTAGGATAGAACTGACAAAAATATTGTGTCCAGTATCTACCAATATGCATGTCTTACAAAACGGTCTGAACCTGCCAATTTTCAAATTAAAGAAAGATAAGAGTACGCAATAATTGATATTTATTTTGCGAAACATCGTGAAATCTCTCATCTTCAGAAAATCGAATAGAAGGTATTTAAATAATCTCGCTCCTTGCCGTTAGAAATTGGATCATATAATTTGACAGTATTACTCGCAAATAATGCTTTAGGGAAGTAAAGGTGAGTACACACCTGACGATGCAGTGGAAACATGTCTTAATGCAACTTGGAAAAAAATGCTACAGTTTTCCACGGAAGAGAGTCATGTTCCGGAACTAAATAGCTGGATTGATCTTACTGAAACCCTGAGTGCAATATTGCGTATCTTATATTCGCCGAGCTAAGTAAGACTTACCCCATTAGACGTATATTAAAAACCCCTTAGAAAGGCGGTAATTTAATAACTCCTGTGGGAATATGGTGGAAAGCCTCAAAGGGAGATCTCCGACCGAGCGAGATGGTGTGCTCGGTCAGGCCGAAGCCTACTTGTATGAATTTCAGATATCGTATATATAGTGTTGAACTGTGCTGCCGTGCTGACCAGGAGAGGTGCTTTGTTCTCTGCTTGCTAACCGATCGTTGTAGCTACCGTGTGCTGATCAGGAGAGGTGCTTCGTTCTCTGCTTGCAAACCGATCGTTGTAGCTACGTGTGCTGATCAGGAGAGGTGCTTCGTTCTCTGCTTGCAAACCGATCGTTGTAGCTACGTGTGCTGATCAAGAGAGGTGCTTCGTTCTCTGCTTGCAAACCGATCGTTGTAGCTACGTGTGCTGATCAGGAAAGGTGCTTCGTTCTCTGCTTGCAAACCGATCGTTGTAGCTACGTGTGCTGATCAGGAGAGGTGCTTCGTTCTCTGCTTGCTAACCGATCGTTGTAGCTACGTGTACTGACCAGGAGAGATGCTTCGTGTTCTGCTTGCTGACCGGTCCGTGTAGTGTCCATTGAAGCCGATGAAGTTTCGACCAGGCCACGGTGCGTTGAGGTTGGTGGTCGAGGTACCCGATGAAGCTGAGTCTGGTGGCGTGGTGCGGAGGGGTGGGGGTGATGATGATAATGTCCAGAAGGAGGCATATGTTCTGTCCAGGGTCACCAATGTGGGAAGAGTGGATGCCCCAAAGGGAGATCTCCGACCGAGCGAGGTGGTATGCTCGGTCAGGCCGAAGCCCACTTGTATGAATTTCAGATATGGTTTATATAGTGTTGATCTTAGAAAACTTCAATAGCGCGATTCAGGATTGTGGCGCCAATTGGTCCGCCACACTCCTTTTGGTAGACTGCGGATGTAGTGTGACGATAATTATAAAGTAAATCGTTTTCTTGTTTGCTCCTATATAAAATACTAGCTTTTGCCCGCGACTTCGCCCGCGAGGAACAGTGTTCTTGGAGAAAAAAAATTGTCAGCAGCAATAACTTGCGTGGCCGGTAGCGCCGCGCATTGTACTCATTTCACTGGATTTTAAATCTGTTATATCTTCGGAAATATTCATTTACATTATGTACATGCTGTAAAGGGCCATATTGACATATATTCTATATTTAATGCACAATGTATTAATTAAGGTACTTTAATTGGTTAAGGATTAATGCTGTATTGCTTAAAATCGCTTCGCAAATAAGCCATTATTTCTCGTAAAAAAATAAGGATAAAACAAGGTTATTGTGGGTTATCAATAAGAGATAGACATATACCATCGCGGACTTTTTCTTAGACTTTTTTAAGGTCTACAATACTGTAGTACATTATTTTGATCTATCTCGTAAGGGTTTATTTACGACATTACAAATCTCTAATATTATCAGTGTTTCACTACTACATTATATACATATAAACCTTCCTCTTGAATTACTCTATCTATTAAAAAAACCCGCATCAAAATCCGTTGCGTAGTTTTAAAGATCTAAGCATAAATAGGGACAGACGGAAAAAGCGACTTTGTTTTATACTATGTAGTGATGACAAGTACAATGTAATTTTTTTGTTTTTGTTTGTCCCAATACCACAAAAAATATCGCATAGTATGTGCAAACCTTTAGGGTAATATTAAAATAAATTTGGCTGTAATTCTGGCTATTTGTGTCAAACTGGCAAGATAACTGTATTGATGGAAACATTTCCTTTGATACGTATAGTGGGTTTGTTGGATACGCTCAATTTTATTCATATGACTTAAAGATGGTTGGAGTTTAAGTAGGCGCATGAATATGCTTAATTTTCAATCGAAACTTCACATATTTTATGACCAAATTTGACTCTAAAAATATTATCATAACATGGGGGCACATATTGTGTTTGCCCAAAGAAACAATATTTCGTTATCCTATTTTTTTTAATAAATCTCGTATATTTTTAGCGTTCGTTTTTTACCATGCCTCGATTTTTTTATTTCTCTCTCTCTCTCTCTTGCTACGTTAAAAAATTCATAATCATTATCAGCTGGATTCTTTTTCGTCGTTTCTGTATTGATGTATTAAAACAATGTTTTTAATCTGAAAAGGCTGAAGTTTGAAAATTACCTTTCGAACAGTGAAGCTGTTGTTAGAAATCTTTAGTGCATAATAATAATATAAATGAAAAATGTTTTACATAGACATAACAACTCCGATGGTTGACACTAAAACAAAATGAAATATATTAAAACAATTTACTGAAACTAAACATTTAACTGCCTTTTTCAAATCGGGTCCTTCCCCTAAGGACCACCTGGATAAAAGCCCCATTTACAAGTTTGGTCCCTTGTTCATTATTGATGTTAGAAGTCAGCCATTTTGAGAAATTAAAGGAACTCATCCCGATGCGAGAGTCCGTTGCCTTTTAATTAAATTTCAAAACGTCTCAAATATTTTGCATTTTTTTTTTCTAAAGTTTACAGTTTTTGCTCGCCAAAACTAGAGAACGGCAGGACCGATTTGGCTAATTTTGGTATTAATAATCGTATCAGTTAATGGAAGGTGTAAACAGTGAGATATTTCGGTTCATAGTTAAGACAAAACAACGTGTGTCGGTACAACTAGTTAAAAATATTTTTACGACTTTTCCAATAAAACGAGGATGTAAATAGTCCAGAAATAACTGATGACTTGACAATTAAGTCGATGTTGCCGCAGTGCTCTAAATTACAAAAACGCTGACTTGGAGCAAGCAATTTCTGTGTTCAAATACGAGGTACTATTTTAGTATAATTGGAAACTCTGATTTTCTATCAAACCATTGACAAATTCAACATCAATTTATTGACAATTATATTATATTTATTTATTAATATTCGACATGAATTTATTTTAATTTATTGAGTAAATATCAACAACGTGTACGGTGTTTAAAGTGATTCTTCCTTATATGACCAAAGGTGATATTATATTATATATTATAATATTGGAAACCCGACCTGTTTGTCGATGTTTATTATCTTTTGGATACATGACAAGGGATGAGGTTATCTTTTAATAAAGATCTTAGGGGACCACTGGTATTGAATTGCGGCTATCCTCGTGGATATAAAATCGCTGTGTTGACGAATATAACTTTGCGAGAAAGGACATTTTACTATGAAATAATTACCCAGGGCGACAGGCAAGATAAAATCAGTTTAGATGTAAACGTAATAACAACTAGATTACAACCTAGATTACAACGGCATGTGTCGCATATCTGCATGAGGTAGGGTTAATACTGTGATATTTTAATTTATTTCAACGAATAGTCATAATAATATCAAATTCTGCTACTATTATAAATGTGAAAGTTTGTGAGAATGGATGGATAGATGGAATAACGGTGGATGGATAAACGTTACTCTTCCACGTAAAAACTACTGAACATATTTCGATGAATATCGGTATGGTAGTAGAATTGGCTTTTGATCAAAACATAATCTACTTTTTGTTTTTGAAAAAGTACAGTATTCACGTGGGATAACCCACACTATATTTACGCGGGCTCAGTCCCGGGAAAAAGCTAGGATGACTAATAAACTTAATGCAAGCACAATCAAAATGCTTTATTGTGCACATTACAAATAACAATGATAAAATACATAAACAACAAACATTACAAAAATCAGACGTGCACACAAAGCACACAGCCTTATAATGTTGGAAAGTGCAATGTTCTGAAAAAAGGGTGTAGTGCATAAGTGACATACATGAAAAAAATTACATAAAATTCAGCACTTAAGAAGGTAAAATAGGGGATGAAAGTTTAAAACCTAATTTCACGTGAAAGCGTAACAAACAAACTCACATTAAAATTTATAATATTATTAGTAAGGAATAAGGATTACATACATATATTATAAACTCCTAAAGTAAAGGTAGGGTCTAGTACCTACAAAATACAAATTAGAACACAAACACGATTAGCAGTGTTCCCGCGGGATAGGTACCTACTGTATTTACGAGGGCGGAGCCGTGCGCAAAATCTAGTACCTAACTTACCTACATTTTTGTCTACTAAACACGGAAACTACAGGACCTATTTAAAATAATCACCATTAGAATCCAACATTATCGTCTAAGAACATGGGCGATAGAACATGCTTGTATTAAACCTATATCGTGACGGCGCGCCGCGAGCGCCGCGCGGGTCGCTCTCACACGTCATGTGTGTTTAATTTGACGCATATTCTTTAGAAATTCGAAATCTCAACTTCATTAATACACATCTCATTCTCATTAATCTCTATCATATCTCATTAATACACATAATATACTTACTATACAGGTATGAAAGAAAATCGTCAGGAAAGAAATCGTCCCTTGTAATCTATCGGTTTATCATGTTATAGATGGTCATCATATTCAGTGGCTCACTGTCGAGAAATAGTTAACATAAATTAAATAAATTAAAAAAAGTAGTCAAAGAGCGTTTGTGTGCTAAAGCTTATTATAAAGTAAATGATTTTGTTAACGATTTCACACCTTCGGAATAAGATGCTCCCCTGCAAGGCTGTCTCTATGTACTTGTGTACTTTTGACTTTATTTTATATTTTAACATAGAGTTAAGTTTATAATGTAAAATATATATTTCTTTCAAAATAACAATTTTCCATCTTTTTGCCAAAAGATGGCCCCGTGTAAGTTTCTTATGGCGGTTCTTCTCGGCGGGTTACGGTTAAATCGGTGAAAGTTTTTTCTGTTGACTTTCCGAAAAAAGCTTGTTAAGGTACATTTGGAAATATTTTTTGTTTCATTTCATTTGATTTTCATTTCGCTAATTTCAGAAGAATGTTAAACTGCAAATCCTCAAAGGCGATAGTCAAAAATTGACCCAGAGTCGACAGCAATGAAATGGTTGTACTGAAAAACATTAAGAACGTGATTATTATGTATTATATAATTTCTTGGTCGGTGTAAGAAGTAGGTATTGTTGTAAATATATACGCCTACAATTTCAATGTACGGAGGTACGATATCTTGCTGAAGTTTCGCTATTGCAGAGGTGAAAACGAATTCCTCTCCTCCGTCACAACTATATACCTACACCTACCCACCTACAATAGCAACATACATACTCCTACAGTTCGTATACCAATAAACACATCTACACGTACATTTCCGCATAATGATTATGGATTTGATTCTTCCTCATAACTTCTATACCCGGCGTATTTTGGGATTGTCCCTTTTGGTGATGACATCAAATACGTAAACATACTTTCATTGCTGTCGACTCTTATTCGAATATATCGGTATTTAGGGTTCCGTAATTTAATAAGTACCTATGTATTTTTGTCCATGTCCTTTCGTCACCCGAAATTTATATTATTGATGAAATACATTAAATTAATTTTAAACACTTTATTACTTCTTTAGATATGTCGACTTAATATTATAATCTATTATAATTATCCCGTAACTCCGCGTCGTAAGTATACTGAGCAGTACGTGACGCGGCATCAAATTAGGAGCCACTTGATTCGCTTATTTATATAACCCAATAAGAGAAAATAAATTTTAAACACGCAAATTGTATTACACGCAAAAAGATAATTGGTTTGTTGAGCTTCACGGATTATAATGTTAATTAAATTAGTCAAATAATTTATTATTATGGTTTCGTATTAAATATGCTGACATATCCAAAAGTTACAAGCAGAAACAATTAAAGAAGTTTGTCCGTCTTTTTGTAGCATCTATTTAATCTATACTAATATTATAAAGCGGAAAAGTTTTGTTTGCATTGCACAGAAAAGACTCCGAAACTAGTCGACCGATTTGAATGAAATTTTGTACATATGTAGAGAAGCCCACGGGAAAGGACATATGCTACTTTTTTTTAGAGCGATTAAGTGCGCATGAAATCGCGGACAACATCTAGTATATTATAAAGTATTTGTATACCTACACGCTAGCTTTCACCCTGGTTTCGAAGTCTTTTTAAGCACGTTTTTATAATGCTCTCACCCCGCTCGTACTCTCTACGTTTGATATGCATTTTATTTAAGTATTATGCAACCAGTTTAACGTGACGTACAACAAACGCCTGCCATTCTTAGGGCCCGCTACACACCTAAAGTTTAATCGTATGGCAAGTCGTAGCGAATTATTTTATTTTATTTTTTATTTTTATTTATTTGGAAAACATACAGTGATATATATAAACTATCTTAAATACAATATAAATTCTTTACACTATAAACACGTTTTCACAATTATAATACTAAATAACAACAAATGCTTTTTTGATGTAAGTATGAAGAAAAAGTATGTGTAGTGTACAAAACAGTTTTTCACCATGATTTCATCATATTAGTTCACCAACAGTTAAGAAACAGCCTCAAACCATTGCCTAGTGATTAACTTTTTAGTAGCGTTAACTGAACAATTAAATAAATCAAGGTCGTGAAGCTTATTTAAGTCGTTAAGAGAGTTAGATGACCTTATGAAGAAAGAGTTTTTACGATAATTAGTATGGGAAAAAGGAGTATAGAGAGGGTTATAGGATGAGGTTCTGGAGGATCGTCACGGGACTTTTAAGTTTATTTTGGAAAGGAGATGATCAAAAACAATTTTCCATATACACAATCGATAAAACTGCAGTTTGGCTTACATCGTTAAATCTTTACTACGTTACGTGTGTATAAAACGTTAGGTGTGTAGCGTGCATTATACCCGCTACAGACGCAACGATTTATGTACAGTTTAAACTGTGCAGTCTGCAGGCGTGTGGAGGCACTAGGGGCGATCGATTAACTTCACACTTTGTTTTGCTACGATAAATTGTTACGTAATACGTGTTACGTATTAGTGTCAGTTCACACCGCGACAATACGTGGTGCTAGACGGCGCTGCATTTTTAAGATAGCTATTCAAAATTGAACTTTATTTACTACACGAAAAAAAATCGTTTCATATGACATCAGACATACACATGCGCTGTGGAGCGCGGTGCAACCTAACATTCGAACTCTTACGTGTATCTTCTATCGTTTCTTTTCGATGTGAATTGACCCTAAAGGTCAGCTCAGACCGCAACGCAGCGCGGCGCGACGCGACGCAACGCTACAAGAAGAAACCAGTGACTGTTCGCTGCACAGCGCATAGCCGCAAAATGCATTTGACAGTAGTACACCGCGAAGTGCCGCGCGTGCTGCTGAACGTGTATCTATGTGGCGACGGTAAAATAACCTCCTCCCTTGCTTTCGTTATGACGTTTCTTTGATGGCGGACGGCGACCTCAGGCTGCGTCTCGCGGCGTCGGTCTACACCGAGAGGCGACAGCTGCAGCGCTACGTGATGCAATGTATTCTGAATTGTCACAATGAAATATGTATCTTTCCGTGTAGTGAATAAAGTTTAATTTTGTATAGATATTTTAAAAATGCATCCCCGCGCAGCCCCACGTCGCGTTGCGGTCTGATCTGCCACTTAGTCTTCGTTTAAATCTAAACCACTGAACCCAAAACTAAACTCATACTTAATAGACAAATAAGAATACAAGTTACAACGTGTTTACTAAAAGCCGATAGATTCAAGTTTGGGAATTCGGAAGCCAAGCCAGTCTAAAGTCGTGCAGAGGGAAGAACAAAGTTTGACCAATGCACTACTGATGACCCAGCTATAGTTTACAAACTCCGGGCTAAGCCGAATGTCCAAAAGCTTAGGAAATAATCGTCGGTTGTGGCATTTGAGACATAGTAGGTTAGTAGAGAACATTAACGTACAATCAGCAAAGAATATTTATTTATTTTCACCCAACTACGGCGAAAGGAAGGGTAGTGATTCTGGCAGTCTATGTATGTATGTAAGTTCCACCGTAGCCCCTTAACTACTAATACGTCAATAGATTCGTATTAACAGCCCGGGTAGCATCATGCTGTATAATTTACGTAGTTGGGTTAAATAAAGTTTTTTATAATATTTGTAGATACTTTATAGAATAAAAATAAACTACAGGCATAATGCCCGTGTCCCCTTTAGTCACATATTATTACAGTTATTGAGCTCAGGACATTTATATTCTAATTAAATAATATAATTGTTTTCGAAGTCCATCACGGTTTTGGTAAACTAAAATCAAGGTAAGCTTAATAATTTTTTTCAAGAAAATATTTAGATTACTCTATTACTCTATTTATATCCAACTTTACCTTTCTGTTTACAAAAAGACATAGTAAACTATAATGCTACCGGTTTAAATTCATCCAATAACCGTGCAACAAACACAATGACACAAAAAAATTTAATTGAATTAAAATTTTCCCACAGAGGTTTTAGCATGACTTATCAGCATGGAAACTTACAAGTTCCTAAGAGTACAAGAGTACAAATTGAGTAAGTAAATTGCCAGGGGACCAACATGTAAACCAATTTGGAGGCTGTTAATCGAAAATGGTAGATTTTGTAAAATATTTGCATGTAATAAAAAATACCTATCGAAACATCATACCCCATACAATGGGGTAGAATTCAAATAAATTTTTCATCCCCAGATGACACAATTCACATGTTATATAAAATTATTATTATTCCATAATGTCAAAAACGTAACCTATATACAATCTTCAACTATGTAAGACACAGGGATGGACAGAACGCAACTATAAGGATTCCTTGTAGTACTACGGAGCCCTGAAAATGGGACGAAGTAAATATTATACGTTTTAAACTTTACCAGTGATTATTTTGAATTCGTAAATGATCTCTGAACGTGGAATTTTATGCTGATTGTACGTTTTAATAAAGCTCATTAATTAGCACAATCATTGACGTTCTCGTAATTCAGTCCAATTGCTAAAGTCACAAAATTATTATCAAGCAAATATTTTAGGATCTAAATTCAACCTGATCTTTTCTTTAAAATACGTACTAAAGAAAGTACAAATGAGTGACGCGTTTTATTCAATTTGAACTTCGTTACTTGATATTGTACTTTGTCCTGTACAAATATTTTTAGTAGATATTGTACTTTGTCCTGTGTCGTGTTGTTGTGTATTGTATTTGTACTTTGTCTAAGCCCGCTTTGGCGCACCAAAATTTAACTGATCTTTTCCTTAATATTTTCCTTAAATGTACTAAAAAAGTACAGTAGAGTGACGTGTTTTAATATTTTTGAACTTCGTTATCATTTCGATATTGTACTTTATCTAAGCCCACTTTAGCGGTACACGTGCTCAGTAAAATTTCCTCGTTATTAACATTTAATATACCTAGTACATTTGCCAAGAGCTTGAACAAGACGTTAGAGTGATCGGCACTTCGAGTACATTGGCCTCTTTACATACAAAGCAAATGCCCCAGTGGTTGACACAAAGGTCCACGAGATAGTAAACGAGCGCGTCGTTGGCATCCCTTTGATTGAAGCCCTACGTTAGAGAAACTTCCGACACCATCATCAGCAATAATACACAGCACACACGTTTCAATTAATATTTCTTGTCAGCTTAAAATAGTGCCCAAACCTAAGTGACAAGCAGGTGTAGTATAACAAAATTCTGAAACACCAACAGATTCGCCAAAGAACATGTTTCTTGTGATGTCCTACCCTACACAAATAATCAAAGATTTTTGATTTATCTGTGTCACCTGTAGAAAATTACCATTATTAAATGATATATTATTAGACTATTATTAATATTATTATAGAATGCGTGGGATAAAATACATATGCAAACGAATAGTTGAGAACTTATGTGTGAATCACATAATATTATTAATATGTCCACAGTGGGAGCTAGTACAAAAGCGACTGTATTCATCAAAGCATATTTGAGGGTGGAATAAAAACAATTTTAAGCGTATTCGCTTGTGCAAATAAGAGGTTTGGTGCGTAGTCACGTAAATGACTAAATTGCTGGCAATATTTAGTAGTTCTTTAGGTAATACTAAACCCATTATCCGTCAAAGCATATGGGTAGAATGAAAACTATTTAAAGTGTATTTGCACTGGGGGGCTATTTGCGTGTGAAGTATGTAAATTTGGCGGGATGCCACGAATAGTTCCCTTTATGAGGTCCAGTAAATTGTGCCGTGGACTTTATCATTTTTCCAAGTCCATTTAATATTATTAAGCAGTTTTAACGTTACTATGTTGCCAAGAGCCTGTTTCATTTTGTACTTATTGTTTTCAAATATTCTATTATGGTTTGATTAATGTTTGCTGCGCACATTTTTGGCAATAAAACTGGTTCAGTTTTGTGGTGCTTTGAACTTAGGGCTGACAAACAAACCAATAGTTTACCATAATCATCCTAACCTGTTAGTCATTCCATGAATGCTGTAGGATTAGACTACAGTCAACCAGGCCATCCTACTACAGGTTTGCTCCACTTTGCCCTTCGAAAATTATTAGTCTTCTAAGACACGCAGACTTGCTTACAACATCAGCATTTCTTCCGAAATCAGAAAAAAAAATCACTCACGCTAACACCCTAGCATCTAATCACCACCTTTTGATTATAATATCTCTAGTGATCACAATGCTTTTATACCACGTGTAAAGTTTTTACCCTTGTGGTTTAATTAAAAAATCATTTTCTTGTGTTCCATTCATAATAATTTATTCAACATTTCTGGGCTCTTTGATTAATATATTGTATTAAATATAGCGTTATAGCTCGAGGCCTGCTATTATGTATGTAAAGTGCGAAACGTGATAATTATAATACTGGATTTGTGGCAAAAAATCGAGATGAAATATTAAAAAAATCAGGATTGAATAATGAAAAGCAAACTTCTGTAGGCGTTCGCCTTGCCAAAAGGTATTCTAGATTGTCATATTTCACGATTACTATAATTCCAAGATTCTCACTCCAAGATTCAAGTGCTTGGCATAGCTTTGTTACACATGCGAAATTATAAATTTGTTTTTGTTTTAGAATATTATGTTAAATTCAGAGGTCATACTCCAATCTTCCACGTGCTTATAAGCGTGGAAGCCATTTGATTTTAATGATGTCGTAAGGGTTTTAACAATTTACTAAGGAAAAACGTGGTTGTGTTTTTGTAGAAAGGTTTACAATGTTAACCATTAAAAAATATTCATTATCTAAAACTTATTAATTATAATATGTTTCAGAACATAATTTTACCAAAAATACCTTCTGAAGCTTTTTATTTCTTTTGTGTTTTGAAATTTAATCACCCATACTTTTATATCATGATAATATTTGTCTTTCAGTTTAAACATGAAATTATATAAAAGTGCAAATACGATAATTGTATTTTTAATGCTAATGGGGAATTGTTTGAACTAGCTAATTATCATTTGGAATTTTCAAAAACATTATGACTTATAATTAATTTAAGCCTTGTGGCTTTTCATACTCTCTGTTTGTGGAATTTAAATTTAGTATTTACATAATCTGATGCATTGATTTTGTGCTTTTGATTATAATATTATTAGATATTTCCTGCAACATAGTTCGCGAACA
Source organism: Phengaris arion (assembly GCA_963565745.1). Taxonomy (NCBI): domain Eukaryota; kingdom Metazoa; phylum Arthropoda; class Insecta; order Lepidoptera; family Lycaenidae; genus Phengaris; species Phengaris arion. The sequence goes on along the minus strand of OY751449.1, from coordinate 15,163,300 downwards.
AACCGTGCTACTAATATTTTTCCGCGACAAAAATATTTCGTTCGTCAAGTTTTAATCAATTCTTATAACAAATTTGACCGGAATCCTTTCAGTTGTTTACGCATCATTGTGTAATAGATAAACAGTTTATGATGTTACATGTTAGCCTCTTATAAAACAAGACATATTCATACTGACGATTTTAAAAGAAAAAAAAGAAGAAGAGAAGGGGAAGTTTGATAAAAAACTATATTAATCAAGCGATAGAAAATGTAAATGTCATGTATTATAGGGAACTAAAGGTAATTACAGAGCGACAGAGAGAAATGGCGGAAGCTCCACCGACAAGAGCAAAGCTCCTAAAACAAGATGAAAAATATGGTTCAGTTATTTGTAGCCTCATTTTGTGTAAAGCAGAGTTATCTTACCGGTTAAGTCGGCCAATTAGACGCTCTACAAGAATATTTACTTACTACCTTTTGCCCGCAGCTCCACCGCGTAAATACAGTATACCACAGAAACACTGAACTTTTTCGGGATAAAAAGTAGCAGTGTTTATCTAGAGTTTAAACTATTACCATACCAAATTTCATCCAAATACGTTCAGTAGTTTTTGCGCAAAAGAGTAACAAACATCTAGCCATCCATCCTCACAAACTTTCAGATTTCCAATAGTAGTAAGATTACTAGTACTTCACAATTTCTTATTTCTTTCGTGTTACCGAGAACTATAGCTTTAGATATTAACGCCCTTTCTAATAAAAACGTCGACTTCGTCGGAAAAGTCGCTTGACAGAGACGGACAAAACATTGTATAGCTTATACACTGTATGAATATTCTTATTAGTTAGTGGGTATGTCTATCTCTTTTTCCTTGCCAACAAGCTAAAGCTTGAGCACAACATTAAATAAGCGGTGTGCCCACATTGTACAATAGTTTGACATTCACAACTATTCGCTAGAACTTTGCGCATTTGCTGTACTCTGAATGCAAACTTGTGTTTACTTTTAAGTTCGAAATAATTTCTTATTGACATTACATACATATTTATTTAATAAACAGATACAGGAACAAGAATTCTCTCATAGCTTCGTTTTTGTTGGCTTCCCACGTATCTTTCAAACGGCTGGATGGATTAATTAAGGTATCGTTAGATTTGTCTCAAAAACCCAAGTGTCCTTATATAGCTCAAATATATATAGTATAATATAATTATATAGTTCAAAGAAAAAATATAAAATAGCGGATTTTGGCGCCAAATTGTAAGTAGTTCAAAAATTTTCAAAAATAACTATACCATGATGTCAATGTAACATATTTTAGGAAATACATTTTAGAAAGAGCTGGACTAATTTAGATTAAACTCATTATTTAAAACTTGACGTAGTACGTGACGACTGATGATGGCGACCGGACCCTAGCGCCCTTTTATTAGACCAAAGAATTGCATGGACCACTCCAGGTGTGGTCAGACAGAAGAAAGACAGACAGGCTCTGTAGAGAAGTAAATTGATTGAAAAAAAGTCTACTAATGCCTTGTGGAAACAAAATATAGTTCACAATAAATGATTGTAATAATGTTTTGCTTACTAGATCCTACTAAGAGAAATGACGTGATGAATTCTCTGATTTTATTGTAAACGTCAACATACTCCAGAACCCAAATCCTCGTATTTAACTTAAACTTTCAACGAATTACAAATGAATCGTCTTGATATCATAAATTGATTTTTGGAGTTTGGACCCATCAAAAGGCGTTAGACGTTGGTTTGACTTTTATGAGAATACCATTTTGCTGTTGTAATATATCGAGAGTGTATCGAACGAACATGATGTAATATAAAATAAAATCTAACTGACGTAATCCGGCTCAAAAGATCATGTTTCGCCCAGTAGATACTACCAAAAGAAATAATCTGTATCGATACTCTGGTTAGATAGAAACTTCTATATCCTATCTTGTATAATGATTTAACAATGATTAGTTAAAACAAGTCACCTAACTTGATATTCAATACTTTTATCTGAACTAGAATATACTCTCCTTGTTCGAAAATGCTCCAACAATTAATAATAAACGGATTGCATCTCCAATATCTCGCTAAAACTCGAGAACGGCTGGACCGATTTGGGTTATTTTGACCTTGAAATTAATGCACCAGTTCAGGGAAGGTCTAAACGGTGAGAAATTTTGAAAAAAAATGCGAGATATCTTTTAAAATTATTATTTTTCGCTGGGTTCTGTTCACTAGGTTCAATTTGTCACTTGACTGTCAAATATTTATGTGCGTTCAGTTTATCTGTTTGGTTTATTTCAGAAAAATCGGCTGACCCCAATAGGGTTGTTACGGGTAGTTGCAGGTGTGGGTGTTGGTTGAAGGTGTACCTAGATGTAGATATTCATTTGTTCCAGTTCATAGTTAAGACAGAACAACGTGTGCCAACAGCTAGTGTAAAATAATATTCTCAATGATTATTGATGACATCCTGATCGTTATAAACGAAGACGATTATACGAAGTGTTGTATACATATATTCCTTGTCCCCATTCAAAGTTGGCAACATGGATTTTTATGAGTTTCGCCTCTTGTTGTTTGATAGTTCAGTATTTATTACTGATGTAATAAAAAAAACTTTTTATAGTTGAACCAAAGGAGTTCGGTATAAAGGATACAGTTTAAGCCAATTTCCCAAGTTTCGTAATAAAACTATTATGTTATGTGCATATTTACATGAAATTATGAAGATTTGTGTTCGCTAAACATGAATAATCTTCAAATCGGTGTTGGTGGTAGTTAATATTTGAATACGATTTAGATAGGTGGTATATCAATTTCATTTTAAATCATGATAATATTATTGGTTACGCTTTAGTCATCATCACTATGTCCAACCACTAACATCGCTCGCGGTCGCGGAGCACGTAAAATTTCGTAAATTGACCTATCGCTACTTGTCTCTTTTACAAATATTGTACGTAATAACAAACTTAAACACAGTTACAGGTGTTCACATACAAAGTTAAAAGTACAACCATATGCATTTAAATAACACGTTTTTTCATCACTATTCTTGTAATAGCTTTCTAACCATTTACGATCAAGATTTTTATTATTTACTGTACTATGTACTACAGCTACAGCGTTCGTACATACACTCCGCTCCGTGCTCCGTGGCCTAGTGGGTAGACCGTTTGATTCGCACTCGAAAGAGTGCAGGTTCGATTCCCAGATTGTGGCGTGTACCAATGAGACTTTCTCAGATCTCAAGTACGGACGGACGCTCTAACGGCGAAGGAAAACATCGTGAGAAAACCCGCACACGGTTGGCCCCAGACGTATTGACCAGTCATTCCTTTGGACTAGGCTGACTGTGTTGTGAGAATGCCGTATGTGCATGGGCAACCATTCGACATTTATAAACTAACTGTCCCAGGCACAACAGTATTTAAAGAGTACATAGTTACTTCGCTCAGAGAATACTGTATAAATCATCCAATAACGGATGAAAAAAAACACACCCTAACAAGGTATTTTACCAAGTTACTGTCTTCTTAGACACGAAGGTTTAATCACGATATTTTCCCTTTATCATTTAAACATTCGCATAGGCATTAAAGTAAATTATACGTAAATCATCATTGAAATGTGGCATTAAAATATTCCATCAATTCAACAAGTTCGGACAGGAGGTTTAGAGCTCGAAGTTTGATAATATTAAAATGTCAAATCCTTGTAATTAGAGCCAACTCCTAAGGATTACGCTGGAAGGAAATTCTTGAAGTTTTTAATTCAAAGCCAACCGCACTCCGGTTGTTTTGGATTTTGTCTATACGAAGTTACACTGCACAGTATCTGAACAGGATTTTAGTCACGTAATGCTTAGATTTTAACTTCACAGAAAGGATGCTAGTAAACAATTGTTTTACAAAGTTGATATTTAATTACATGTCTGTTATTTATGCTACAACTTAGAATGGAATTAAAATATGAAATATTAAAGTTTTATTGTTTTACATTTAATGTAAGTTTGTCAACTTATGGGTTTGCCCGCACCACTGCGTGGATTGTAGCTGTGTATCTTGATCTTGTCTGTTAAGTTAGTTAGATTAGAACTCAGCGTGAATGTTCTTTTTACCCGACTACGGCGAAGTCAATAGGAAGGGTAATGATTGTGGCTGGCTATGTATCATGTATGTATGTCCAACGTAGCGCCTAAGCTACTGATCGGATTTTAATGAATGAGATGTCAAGAGATTCGTAAAAGTGACCCGGGTAGCTTTCATATTTATAATATATAAATGTGAAAGTTTGCGAGGATGGATGTTTGTTACTCTTTCAAGCAAAAACTACTGAACGATTTCAATGAAACTTGGCATGGTAGTACTTTAGGCTCTGGATTAAAACAAAGGCCACTTTTTATTCCGAAAAAGCAGTGTTCCCGTGGTATTTACTCGGACGGAGCCGCTGGTAACAGCAGGCAGACCATAAAGATTGCGCTCGAGACAAAATTTTTATCTTTTTATTGTTGATCTTAAAACTTGGCTATCACGGTTTTTTTTTCACGCGTTCCATTACCTGTTAGGTATATTATGTATTTTGTTCAAAACTCGGTTTAGTACTGCAATCGAAACCAGCCGAAAATGAAATTATTAGGGACCACCTTCGAGTAGACTAAAAAGACTTAGTTCACTCTCTATATTTTGCGTAATAAGGTTTAAACGTAAATTTACTTTAAAGTTTTGTACTTAAGATTCAATTCACACCGAAACGCGTGAGAAGCGCTGCATTTTTAAGATAGATATTCAAAATTGAACTTTATTCGTTATACAAGAAGATACACGTTTCATTGTAGGAGTTCCAATGTACGGTTGCGCCACGCTGCACAGTGTACGACTGATGTCATATGAAACGTGTATCTTTTTGTGTTGTGAATAAAGTTCAATTTTGAAAAGTTATCTTAAAAATATAGCGTCGCTTACCGTCGCGGTGTGAATTGACCCTAAGTCTCGAATAATATTCCGTAAAATTAGTTATAATCAGGCAAGAGAGAAAATATTAATATCGAATACCAAATTAAGCTTGTTATTACCTGAACGAGATATCTTCATAACTAAGAGAAGCAGGTCAATCCAGGCTTAGTGCAGTGCCTGCGGCTTACCGACCAGAACAGTATATATTATTGGACATTAACGTCTGTGATATGGAGACGTACTACTATGGCGTCATAACATTTGATTTTACATCTTATCCGCTATAGGATAAGATTCAGATTTTATATAAAAACGATTTTTAAAAAGTATAAAATTGAAGCAGACAATGTTTTTCGCAATAACTGGAGAGACGACGACATGTAAAATATTTAGTTTGATTCAGAAACTTAGGTATATTGAGTTACTTGATAAACGAAAATAGAAACTAAAAGTAAAGCATAGACTTTATTATTTCGTCCCGAATCTGCTAAGAAAGCATTTAACTAAACAAAGCACACGAACACGAAAACAGTAAAACGGCGAATGTTCCATAATAATTTGACTATACATTAGATCGCATAAATTTCGTGAATTCGTACCCCCAGCACCGCTATTACAATACTAAGAGCGGAAACGTGTTATATAAGAAATGTTACCTATTACTCTGGGTAATAAATAACATAGTGATTATATTACGGTTAAACATATCGCATATTCATAACACATATTATGGACGGTTGCGTGCGGGATATTCCAAAAATCATGCAACAATTTTATAAAATTTTCCTTCCTACAATTTACGTACACTATATTATGTAATAATTATCCATACAATCATAGGGGTAAGTATATTTTGATGCACGTAACCTATTTAAAAGAAAATGAGTGTTACATGAAATCAAAAAAGCTAAATCAAACATTTGTGAATTTACACAATGTGAGAACGATATACGAGCAACTTGGAGATGATTTCTACAGATAAGATGATACATCATAAGGGTAAATTCAAACAGCGACGACACTCGATGCTACGTGGCGCTGGATTTTTATGATAGATAATATGCAAAATTGAACTTTATTAATTTCATAAGAAGATACACGTTTCATTGTAAGCGTTCGAATGTAAGTGGCAGCTCGCTGCACTGCGTATGTACAGTGTATTACTGACGTCATATGAAACGTGTGTCTTTTTGTGTCATAAATAAAGTTCAATTTTGAATAAATATCATAAAAATGCAGCGCCGCATATCGTCGCGTTATAACTGACCCTAATAAAATAACGCATGTTTCACCGAGTGAGTGAGAGCACCGTAGAGTTTAAATGATGGAAGAATGGGTAATGTGTGACACATTATAGTCTATTTGCGTTAAGAAGTCAGTGATTCATGCGTACATTTGCCAAAACGGCTTACTTTAATTGGTTAATATAAACACCACTTATCATTGGTCAAAAAAAAATGGTGGAAATAAAAGGAAATTGTGCTCATTCTGTAGTTCTTATCTAGGAGATCTAGCTGTGCAAAGTGCATCACTACATAGTATAAAACAAAGACGCTTTTTGTCTGTCCGTATGTATGCTTAGATCTTTAAAACTACGCAACGGATTTTGCGGGTTATTTTTATAGATAGAGTGATTCAAAAGGAAGGTTTATATGTATATAACATGCATAATATAGTAGAAAACATTGATAATTTTAGAGATTTCTAATGTGATGTAAATAAACATTTTTTTGCGCTTACATTGCAAACGCTGGCCGAGAGAGAGACCCTACGAGAGAGATCAAAATAATGTCCGCGATGGTATATGTCTATGTCTTAGGGATAACCCACAACAACCATTTTTGATCCTTTACTTTTTACGCGAAATAATGGCTTATTTACTAAGCGATTTTAAGCAACACAGAATTAATCCTTACACAATTTAGTGCCTTAAATACATTGTGCATTTAATATAGATCAATATGGCTGCTGTAGACAGCATGTAATTTAAATGAATATTTTCGGCTGCGGTGAAGACCGCGCTTCGTCTTATAGTACTGATTAATTATTATTATTTAGCAGCGATCACACGCGCTTATCAGAGCTCTCTAGCGAGAAAATTAAGATTCTAGTACTATTTATAATAGTATTTATGTGAAAGTTTGTGAGGATGGATGTATGGATCTCGTACTCTTTCTCTTACTCTTTCACGTAAAAACTACTGAACGGATTTCGATGAAATTTGGTATGATAGTAGTTTCGGCTTTGAATTACAACATAGGCTACGTTTTGTTCCGAAAAAGTACAATATTCCCGTGGGATACTGTATTTACGCGGGCGAAGCAGCGGGCAAAAGCTAGTGTTATATAAGTCAAGCGCACAAATCCCCTTTTACCCGACTACGGTGAAGCCAAAAGGAAGGATAATGATTTTGGCAGTAGATGTGTGTATGTATGTTTGTTACAGCGTAGCGCCTTAACTAATGATCCAATTTTTAATGAAAGAGGTGTCGATCGATGTGTCAATAGATTATAAATATATTTCTAAGTTTTTTTAGTTGGGCCGTTTCGAAACCATGGGTTTTATCTGTTAGTGCCGTTACATTAAAAAAGGTGCTTATGAGCTAGTTTTTTTTTATAAAATATGTACATACCAAATTAACATTTTATATTATTGATACGAATTCAAAAAAGTTAACAAAAAAAGTATATATTACTTTCATTTTCATTTGAAATTACGTGGTACCACTGGGTCCACGACTGTAGACACGTAAGTTTTTTTCACCACTAAAGTTAAGGGTTAAAAAATATAATATAAACAATTCAAATTATAAGGCTCAATTTACAGCAAAACGAAACAATGCGCGACATGGCTCTGCATTTTTAAGACAGCTATTTAATTCAATTATTTATTCACAGAATGTAGCAGGTGTACAATATTATATGCAGGTGTTAAAATACATATGGGACCGTACATTCTACCATTATGAAACTAGAAAATCTTAAAAATGCAGCGCAGCGTAGCGTCACGTATCGTCGCGGTGTGAGCTGACCCTTATCAAAACGCTTAAAATGTGAAATGATGATCGGATCAAACAATCAGCAAATATGATTTAAAGCCACAGTGCAGCGGTGTAAATGAAAATATCAACCGAATGTGGACAATCCAATAAATTTTAATTTCACAATTTTACAAGCAATAATTGTGCACAAAATATGTGATTATAATCCGGAAAAATATATTATGTTATTACTATTATTAATATTAGATAACGACCTGTATCTACTAAAGTCTGATTTATTATTTTCAGTCAAAAAATTAATATACTAGTCGAGTGAGAAAAATTATATTTTAAATACGATTTGACTATTATGATATTACGAGAATAGAAATACGAGTGATAATATAATAATATCTATGGACGCTTCACACTGTGTCAGTCTGGCCCCGTACTCAAATAACTTGTGTTACGGGGACCAGACATCGGGAAGCTTATATTTAATATTTTTAGTATATACATAATATTTAATACACATCCATGACCCAGGAACACAGAAAACTTTTTGTTACTTCGGCGGGATACGAAACCACGGCTTGAGCACCAACGCGACTGAATCACAGAGGCCGTCATCTAAATAAAATGTACTTGCACATTCGCCGATACATGGATAACTTTTGGGATGTCACAGTAATAAGAGCGAAATATGGTAGGTACTACACCATAGAGCTGCGTGATTACCGCCATACGGAAAAATGTAAACTGTAAGAATGCTTACACACGCACCAACTTGGGCTGGTACAGACCATTATGACAGCTAGACAAGTTAAGACAAGACTAGAGTGTGTTTAATTTTCAGCTCTATTGTATTAGCACAGAGTTGTGTGTGAAGTGCATTCCGATTTTTGCGCAATGTTCCAACTCTCAAAAATATTTCTTAATTTAACTTAATTAAACTGATTAACAATTAATAATGAAAAAATAATGTTTTTTAATATTATTCTGCCCTTTATACATTAAGATATACTTCCAAAAGAAATTTATTTTCTGCAGGTTGTCTTTTCAAACAATTATTGTCGATGTAACTTGTTACATCGACAATTGTTGTTTTGTCTTGTCAAAAGCTTAATTTAATTAAAAACAGGTAAATGCAAACTCTGAAATTAACCCTACAAACCTTAGCGGATTTTTATCCCAAATTTTAGGGAGAAACCCCTAAGTTGATAACCAAAGCCGTGGTCTGCTTCGGCCCAAATCTGCACATGTCTAACAAAAATCAGTAGCTTTAAATGGCAATTCAACTGTCAAATTTACATTTCAACGGCTGATTTTGTGCGACGTGCGGCTAAAACCGGCTTTAATCATCCGTGTAAATCCCGCATTATGCATTTTATCCAGACTAGATGTTTCCCGCGACTTCGTACGCGCAAAAGGAATCCCGCGGGAACCAAACATTTACCCGCGATAAATATAGCATATGTCTCTTGCTATAGTCTCCTCTATATCAGTGACAAGTTGAATCAAAATCGTTCCAGTAGCTTCGGCGCCTATTCAATGCAAACAAACAAACTTACAAATAAACAAATATTTCCTCTTGTAAATATATCTAGACATAGAAATGATACTCGTAATATGCAAATTACTTAATACTCTAATTTATATCTCATTTTAGTAAAAAATACATTAATTTTTACCCGACTACGGTAAAGCCAAAAGGAAGGGTTTGTGTAAATGGGTTGTGGTAATGATTTTGGCAGTATATGTATGTATGTATGTATGTATGTATGTATGTATGTTTGTTCCCTCGTATCATCTAAACTACTGGTCCGATTTTAATAAATAAGGTTTTAATACATTCTTAATGATGCCGCGGATAACATAGACTATATAAGTTTTTTCAGAATTTTGTGTTTCGAAAATGAGACCTCAGATTCTAAAATCTAGAAAATTTTACCGAGATAATCATCACGTGTTTGGTATCAAAAGAAAGGTATGATTATAGGCTAATATATTATATATTTATATATTATATACCAAATTTCATTTAAATCGTTTGGTAGTTTTTGCGTGAACAGAGTAACAAACATCCATCCATCCTCACAAACTTTCACATTTATAATATGAGTAGGAAAATCTTTCGCGTCCTTATCATGTTGCCGACAAAAACTCGGGCCCTTATTTTAATCAAATGTTGGGTTTTTAGGTCGCGTAAGAAGATTTGGATGACACTTTGTACCTAAAGGCTTAAAGTGATTTATGAATAGCGACATAAAAAACTGAAATATTATGTTTTGTGCCTATTTATCCTTCAACAAGCCCAACATTTTAGTCAAGGAAGTTGTTGCACAACTGAATAGAATCCTACAGCTATTATTATGCCAAATGAAATTATGCCAAATGAAATTATGCCAAATAAAATTATGCGAAAAAAGAGGATCCCCCTGATAAGACTTTGCCTAAGCTCCGACATCTGCAAATAAAAATATAATTTTCAGTAGACACCTTATCTTCAGAAATTGTTAAATACATAAAATATCCCGGGCTGACGATATCGTAGGAACCATTTTATTTTATTATAAACTGAGACCGAGTCCTGGCCTAGTACCGAATGGGCTATTACACAAATCCCACTTCGTATACGAATTGTTGGCGATTACCGAAAAATTATAGGTAATTGCTGGTATAAAGAGCGCATGCGACGCTTATTCGGAGAAATATAATTAAACTAGCTATTGCCCCCGGGTTCGCCCGCGTGGAATAGTGTTCTTGGAGAAAAATCTTCTTCAGCAAATAGCTCTACACACTGCAATATAGTTCTGTATACAATATTGAAAATGTTTTTTAGGGTTTTGTACCCAACGGGTAAAATCGGGACCCTATCACCTCAACGCGACGTCCGAGACCGCTTGATGTATTATATTTGTCGCGCTTGAATATAAATTTTACAATATCTTCTAAATATAAGATATTCATTTAAACTGTATGGTTTAAAGGGCTATTATAACGTGTATTTAAAATAATTAAAGTAAGTAACGTATTCAATTTGATAAGGATCATACTGTGTACGCCACTCTGTAATATTTTCGAAAATATTCATTTACATTACACGCTGTAAAGGGCCGTATTGATCTATATTAAATGCACAATGTATTTATGGTAGGTACTTAATTGAACAAGGATTAATGCTGTATTGCTTTAAATCGCTTCGTAAATAAACCATTATTACTCGTAAAAGTAAAGGTTAAAAAATTATTATTGTGGGTTATCCGAAAGAGATAGACATATACTGTCTTAGATTTTTTTGTAAACCTTTTTAAGGTGTACAATACTGTCGTACATTATTTTGATATATCTCGTAGAGTTCAGCCAGCGTTTGCAATGTAAGCGCAAAAATGTGTTTATTTACGACATAAGAAACCTCTAAAATTATCAGTGTTTCTCTACTACATTATGCATGTTATATACATATAAACATTTCTCTTGAATAACTCTATCTATTAAAAAAACACGCATCAAAATCCGCTGCGTAGTTGTAAAGATCTAAGCATACATAGGGACAAACAGAAAAGGCGACTCTGTTTTATATTATGTAGTGATTCAATATAAACAGCAGCCGCATACGACATTTCTTCGAGTTATAAATATGAACGTTGTTGGCATCTTGCAAAAAGTTATAACGACGAACCGGGTGTTACGACGAGAATATTTGAAGACTGTCTTACACGGAACACAATATGAACACCTTAATGTCGGTTTTGACAACTATCGGCTATACAATATATAGCCACGATAGTATTGTATCGGTCCCTTCAATGTCGTTGTAACAGATTTTCACTGTGTTTCAACGTATGCTCGGCACATTAAACTAAATACTCTGTAAAATGTTTAGGAAATCTACTTTTCATAACCATTTTAAAAATTTAAGTGAATACAACCGTTGTGTAATTGCCATAACACAAGTCTTAACTTAGCATGGGATTAGATTGACGTGATGTACATATTACATGTTTATTCTATTGTATATTTTTAAAGTGAAACTTTTATTACATCGTCTCAAACTTTTTCGTCTGTGTGTTGCATGTCGCGTGACGGTCGGCCGCGGAGTAGGGATAAAGTGAAAGGCGCTCGTCATAGCAGCCGAGGCCAATATGGCGGCGCCTATAGTTCGCATCAGCTGACCGTGTAGTGTATAGACTAGTACTCATTTGTGCCAGTGCTTCACGCTATTTTGTTATTAAGTTTCACTTTTACCGTGGTTTCATAAAACCACACAATCCTTTTATTTTTGTTTAATAAAGAATTTGAATTTTGAGGTCATCTTGTTACGTCACATGACATAGCTATTAACTACCAATCATTTTTGGCTTGATTTTATAGAATGTTATTCAGCAAAAAGAGGAAAACTTTTAGGGCAACATCCATCCAAAATTTATATCCCATATACCGATAAAATGTAGGCAAGTTTTTCCTTGCTGAGTGATTGGCTGCAGTCACACTTTAGTAAAATATCGACAAGGATTTTTGTAAGTTATTCGATGCAGCAATCCAGTAAATATCGTCACCGTCTTTTTTAAGTGATCAAAATATAATGTTGTGATTTTTTTTGCTGACGCAATAGATGCAGGGTGTAATATTGGATGACTAGTTTGCTAAACGCTGCATCGCTGAAAGGCAGCAACGTACTTGCGACTTATCCAGTGTTGCGGTTGTCCATGGGGAACGGTAATCTCTTTCCATCAGTTGATCAGTCTGCTCGTTTGCCCCCTATATTTCATTAAAAAACATACTTTAGTAATATCGTCAATATTTTTGCTGGTAGGTAGTACTCTATGGAATATTGATTTTTTTTCTTCGCTGACCCATGTTCCATCCATCCCAAACAATATTGCAGTTTAATTTAGTAAAAGTATCATCATGTTTTTTTTTTTTGCTGACCAGTTTTATTTTGCAAAATATTTCACCTTTTTTCACTGATTACTTCCTCCAGGTTATAAAGTTGGATGACATGATTCCAATTTCTTTTTTAAACTGAATGCAGTTACATTGTCAAGTCTTAACGAATAAAAACTATGTCCGCAGTGCGACTGTGAAGTTAATTTCTGTTCACGAGTTTCTGTCTCTGCATTCAGCAAATACCCACAAAATATGAACACGCTACTACATCATAGTAATCAAGTATATCTGATAATAATCAAGGTATGAAAATCAGTTTACTTGTTTGGCGCATTAAAAGTATAAAAATATAGATATCAAAATATGTAGTTCCAAGCGATCTCAAATAAATAGGAAAAAAAATCGGGCCCATTAGAACCCCAATTTTCGAATTTAGTTACATTTATTTTTATCACTACGTAGTATAAAACAAAGTCGCTTTTTCTGCCTGTCCGTATGTATGCTTAGATCTTTTAAAGTACGCAACGGATTTTGATGCGGATATTTTAGTAGATAGAGTGATTCAAGAGAAAGGTTTATATTATGTATAAAACATGCGTAATATAGTAGAGAAACACTGATAATTTTAGAGGTTTTTAATATCGTAAATAAACACATTTTTTGCGCTTACATTGCAAACGCTTGCTGAACCCGACGAGATATATCAAAATAATGTACTAGATTATTGTATATCTTAAAAAGGTCTACGAAAAAGTCCGGGATGGTATATGTCTATCTCTTAGATACATCATTTATTATCCTTTACTTTTTACGAGAAATATTGGCTTATTTACGAAGCGACTTTAAACAATACATGCAGCATTAATCGTTATCCAATTAAGTGTCTTAAATACATTGTGTATTTAATATAGATTAATATGGCCCTGTACGGCATGTAATTAAAATGAATATTTTCGAAGATATTACAGATTTAAAATGCAGGTACATAGTACAATGCGCGACGCTACCTGAAGTTTTTTCTCCAGGAACACTATTCCACGCGTGCGAAGCCTAGCGCAAAAGCTAGTTAAATTACAAATGAATCGTCTTGATATTATCATAAACTGGTTTTTGGAGTTTTGACCAATCAAAACGGGTTTAACGTTTTGCCCTTTATGAGAATACCATATTGCAGTTTTAACATATCGGGACTGAATTTTTGAAAGTCAGGTAAGGTCGTATCGTCGTATTATTCATGAAATTAAAACAATAAATCGCCATATCGAAATAATTGAGCTTCTCAGATATATTGAGCTTGCTTGTCTAAAATCTAAAGATTATTTACATAAATTTAAGTGTGGGAGAGCCACGCTTCGGTATAAATGGGCCGGCTCGACCGGGAAAACCACTCTCGTTTCCTGGTTCGTTTCATTAAAATAGCTATTTTTTTAAGAAACCCTTTGTATTCTAAGTAAAAAAAGCCGCTCATCGCATCACTAAGATACAAATAAAAGAACTATTACTATCATATTTTCATCCTTTCATCTAATCTTCAAAACCTTGTAGGTCTCCACGACGCTTAAGTGACTACACATTCAGCATCATGGGACATAATTGAAGGGACATTTTGGTTTCATCTGTATTTTAGGCGAAAGGCCTACTAAAAGCGAAATTGTATTTGAGTTTGATCCTTTTCATCTTTTTGTTATCCACTATGTTGCATGTTATTAATGTTTTAAATATTTTCATTTCAATAATTAGGATATTATCATATTCAATTCAAATATTCAATTGTACCTCAGAAATATCGTTGTTTCACATCTGTCATAGGTTTACTCCGATGGCTTTTGAATAGAATATTGAGTATTTCTCGTAACACAAAAGCAAGCATTGTATTTGCCAATGGCTCCGGGGCCTAGCAGGTGTTGAGTAGACCGTTTGATCACTCGAGAGGTTGCAGGTTTAATTCCCGGGTTATGGCGTGCACCAATGAGATTTCAACAGTAAAGGGAAACAGGAAATCCGCACATGGTTGGCCCCAGACGTAATGTTGCTACGAGTATAATGCGAAAAATAAAACAAGAGTTACTCGCTTTTACTCGGTTTTAAATGCCACAAAGCTAGTAATTATAACCTGAACTTAATTAAAAAGATTTAATATTCTATGTGTATACAATATTTCAAGCCCATTGAAGAGGGTAAGATGAAAGCTTTCAGACTCTCTTATAAACGCTGACACATATCACGTATTCTAATGGTCAGATAACTGGTACATTAGTAATCCTACTACTATTATAAATGTGAAAGTTTGTAAGGATGGATGGATGGATGTATGTATGTTTGTTACTCTTTCACGTAAAAAACTACTAAACGAATTTTGTTGAAATTTAGTATGGTAGTAGTTTAGGCTCTGAAATAACACACAGACTGCTTTTTATCCGGAAATATAAAAGTACAGTGTTCCCGTGGGATACTTAATTTACGCGGGCGGAGCCGCCTGCAAAAGCTAGTATATTATAATAATAATATGTTCTTGTTGACAGCTGTATTCACGTAAATCCATTAAAGTTTTTTTTATTATTTAGGAGTTATTAAGTAAATAGGTAGATATATTTACGTTGATGCCACCTACAAACGAGGAATTTGTATTGCTTCATAGGAAGCGATCGCTGCTTATTGATGTCACCAGCCAAATAGTTAAGGAGTAAAGTAATGTGTGTAGCTGTTTTTTTTTTCGAAACGGTCTACGCTAAGGGTCGGGTTCAGACCGCTGTAGTTACGTCAGACGTATGGTTGACTGTTGATGGTTTGACCCTCCCTAACATCACCCGGGTGATGTTCAGACCGGATATTGGGCATAGCTACGGGTTGCAAGCTATTTTTATGACAGGAGAGACGCGGGTCTCTCCTGCTAAGTGGTCCGACCCCTTCCTCACACGCTGAGGAGTGAGGTTGCTCGCGCGCGGTAGCAAAAACTAACGGCGTGCGAGTTATCGCGATAGAGGAGCTCTCGTTTTTATCGGTATCGGTACTGAGAGGGCCGTCCCTCTCCCCTTCCGCGTGCGGTCGGGATGACTCGCGCGCGTAAGTCCTAATAGACTACTAGGATGTGAACTCGAATTCTGGTTCGGTCCCGTGTTATGGTCGGTCTGTACGTATGCATGTGATCGTGTCGGATGTGGGTTCTCGGGGTAGGCGCCGGCATCGACCCCAGTGCGATACTAGCTTCGCGGATGCGTGTGTTTTGTGTTTACGTAACTGTACACAGTACGTTACGTATTTTGTGATCGGGTCGATGGGACCTGCTAAGATATGCTTAGGCCGCTTGTACGGGTGAAAAAGTAATAAAAGCCGACATTTAAAAATCGCTTTATAGACCAAGGAGCCACCTACATACTATAATGCTCGGTTTATCTATTCAATAGTGCTTTTGATTGGATGACGCAAATGTGTTAGCCGCCATTCATTTAATATCTCGGTAAGGGCTTGTGAGGTAATCACATCCAATAATTCAAGCACTATTTCACATTTAAGCTAGGTCATGTCGCCAGGCGCATCAATTTAATGCTATATAATCTCTCAGGGTAGCCATACAGCTATCATCCAATCGGCCCTGCCGTTTGGATGATAGCTGTGTGGCTACCCTGAGACATTTGGGCAGTGTGTGGGCGTGGATACAGCATGACAGTGGTATACAGTGACATGGTGTATATGGACGAACTGCAGATTGGATCAAGCCAGCATCGTCATGCCGATTGGACGATAAGAAATATGGTGTACGGCCACCTTAGATAAATGTAGCTTCGGTATACCTATAATATGAGACAGTATTAATATACAATTATATTTTTTTTATTGATAAATAAAAAAAATGAAAATGATTTTTGTTATTTGAGAAAAAATCTCAATCTATCATTACCAAATATATTAATAATCATCAGAAATATTAGCAGTCATCAGACATAATAATAATTCCAATAACCTACCTAGGTTAAAGGTACATTCATATATTATTCATATTTTGTTATTTTAATCAATGTGATTCATTCATTAATAATAATCAATGTTAATTAAAAAATGTGACAATATGTCACAGTGATATCATGAATAAATGATGAG
The DNA here is from genome assembly GCA_963565745.1 of Phengaris arion. Lineage (NCBI taxonomy): Eukaryota > Metazoa > Arthropoda > Insecta > Lepidoptera > Lycaenidae > Phengaris > Phengaris arion. The sequence goes on along the minus strand of OY751449.1, from coordinate 15,146,380 downwards.
GAAGAATAAAGCCTTTAGCCAAGTTGCCATCGCTAATTACGACGACGAAGTTTGGAAACAAAAAATTATGGGTTTGACATCGCTGTCACTTAGCGATGCCTAAGTCAATTCCCATACATTTTTGGTGTCGTAATTAGCGATAGCAACTTGGCTAAATTGCTATCGCTACTTAACAAATAAAGGCTCAATTGCTAGAGCATTAATTTTTCTTGAACGTTGTAAATCATTTAATAGCCTACGGTAGGTAAACACCACAGTGCCTATCGTCCAATCGGCATGACGCCACCGATTGAAAAGCGGCTTAGAATTTATACGTTTATGGTGTTCATGGATGAGCTGCAGACCAATCACGCCTACAGCGTCATGCCTATTGGACGACAGGTGTATGGCTACTGCAATAGAAAACAAAATTTTCCCTCCCATTGGGGCACCTATTCTGGTATAATTTCAACAAAAATATACACTATCGTGATGATCTATGTATGTGAGTAAGAATCAGCGATGATTTATGTTACAGTCTTTAGATGAAGTTTAATGTTATGTATTTTCTTAGTTTATAGATTAAAAAAAAACCTATTGAACATAGTAGGAAACAGTATTACGTTGTAAATGTTTGCCACCTATTAATATTGTTACTAAAACTTGTCTCTGAAAATGCTTAAACTTTGACTTATAAGGTCTTTATAATTAATAACCTAATTATTATAGGACGAATCGGACTTTTTTTTCGAAAATAACAATTACAGATCTACACGGACACAGGATTAGTCGATATTTATCCTTTATGAGCTTGTAGTTCCCATCATTACTGCTATTTTCGTCTATGAAACTCATAATATACCTACTGAAATAAATATTTTACGATGATATAGAAATTTTAAGAGTTAACATTTCACTCCCTTCCATTTTTTTTTCAAAATTTTTGCTTTTTTATTTATTCGATTTTAATATAGCTGATGATTATTCTTAATACCCGAATTACCGCTACATATTGAAATTGAGAGAAGAAATGAGAAGTCGTAGTAGAAGTTTGAAACTAAATAATTTTTTTTTTTCTCAAAAAAAAAGGTTTTATTTTCATTGAGGCATACCGATCTAAAACATAAAATATGGGGGATATTCTTCAGATATATATAAGAAACATCTACATATAAACAGTTTACCAACGAGGTATACCCACCAACGAGGCAACTTCAGTTATTTTTATAAAAATACCTTCCGATGAAATATATTTAATAGTGTCTTTATTGTGAGGTAAAAAAATATGGTCATAATAACTGATATAAACGCCATCGTAGCAATACAAGTAGCAGTGAAATGTGTAACCATAATAGAGGTGCCTTTATTGTGCTTAATAAAGAATAATGACAATATTAAAACAATAAAAACGCACCAAGAAAATTATATTTTGTGGGAAAACTTACATAGATAAATTCTTCGTCAATCTGGTCCCGTGGTAAGTTCTCGAAGAATCTGTGCTACGGGTACCAGACAACGGAAATGTGTTTAATACTTTTTAACCGACTTCCAAAAAAAGGAGGCGGTTATAGGTTCGGCTGTATGTATTTTTTTTTGTATGTTCAACGATAACTCCGCCGTCTGTTGACCGATTGTAAAAAATATTTTTTGATGTAAATAAAGGGTATACTTTGAAATTGGTCCTGCTTCACAAATATGGTGACCTGATGATGGGATCCATGAGGAATCGAGGGAACTCCTCAAAATTTATATGGACACATACTGATTTCGACTTTTTCTCAAGTATGCTACCAAAAAGTAAGATTTTGCACCAAGGTATACCCCGGATCCAAAAGTACTGAACAGAACTCCTGACTCCTTATAGATACATGTTTGGGGATTTCGGCGTTGCTTAAATAACTGCAAGCATAAGCCACTATGTCAATTAAAGTAATCATCATCATCACCACCATCATCACACCATAAATCATGACAATATTATGATGATATAATAGGTACTTCTCATAATATTTTACACCGACACGGATATCTTTGAACATTACTCTGCCGTTTATGGATCGATTTTCAAAATGATAAGAATCAATTTGTCAGTAAAATCAGTTGTATTGGGTATAATCCAAAGTTGGTCTCTTTGTCACCAAAGCGGTGACCTAATGATGGCATCCATGAGGAATCGAGGGAACTCCTCGAAATTTATATGGACATATAAATAGTGATTTTGACTTTTTCAGAAGTAACCCAAGCATATGCTATCAAAAAGTAAGATTCTGCATCCTAGATTCAAAATCACTGAACAGAACTCCTCAGTTTTTAAAGATACGCGTTTGGAAATTTCGACATTGTTTAAAGAACTGCAAGCATGTACCATTATGTAGGTAACTTAAAGTAATCATCATCATTATCTTATATACAATACCTAATGGAAGCTTGGCGCGTATTCAATTATACATTCGATCGTTTATTTTAAACGTTCTTAAAATGTGTTAATAATAATTTAACAAATATCAATAAAAAGGGAAAATTTATAATTATTTTTAAACAAAAAATTAAACCGACTTCCAAAGTAAAACTGCACAATTTTTTTTTTTAAATAAAACTTATTTTCTAAATAATTCCCCTTTGATATACTATACATATAAGATATGTATTAAATACCTGTACATACAGGTATTTAAGATTTTTATTTTATATAATACACATATTTAATACACATCTATGACCCAGGAAGAGAAAAAACTTTTTATTGTTCCCTGGCGGGATTCGAACTCGCGACCTCCGGCTTGAGCGCCAACGCCCTAACCACTGAGCCATAGAAGTTGTCAAATTATATTTCATTTTGGACCCAAAATATACTTTCCTAGATTTAACCCTACTGCTTGTAGCTAACAGCTAACTGCATAATTAAAAAGCCTCTGCAGTAGACCCTACTGATTCATTACTCATACATATAATAACTAAGTAATTGCTAATTGATATTCCTATGTGTTCCTATATGAATAACTCGTAAATAAATTTAAACGATAACCTTCATACAGTTTTATCATTATAATTTATTAGTCCACGAGAAAAACAAATCCATAAAAATGATGTATAAATGCTGTTAGCGAAGTTACATTTAACTAATCAAAGCATGGAACATGAGAGCGCTTGACCAGATTAGATTTGTTGTAACAGAGGTTCTACGGTGGCTTCATTAGGACTTTTATTCACTTAGATGGGCTAGTAAATAAAAAATGAGGGTTGTGGCTGTTTTATGGAATGACCACAGTATATATTTTTACTCTGTGGTAACGCTGCACGCTGCAATGCTAAGCCCTCGTACTGACGAGAGTTTTTTTGTGGTCGCGACAGAGTAAACTGCACTGTAAATAGAACTCTGCGCTCATACAGTAGAGCTGACAAGTGACAGATTTGTCAGCTCCACACGATTTTCAGCTCTATCGTAGTAGCGCACAGTTCTATTTACCGTGCTGTTTTTTCTGTCACGACCGCTAAAAAACGCTCGTTTGAACGTAGCCCGCTGCACATAATATGCTGCAAAATGAACTCAAAATGGCGGCGGTCCCTTCTTTAATCAATCATTCTATTTATTAATATGCACTATTAATATTATTATTTGCCATGCCCCAAGGGCTGAAATTTTGATCAAATTATAATAATGTTAACACATAAGTAAACAATTTCTTGTAAAAAAAAAACGATGCTTGTGCATGTCTTATTTTAGCATAAATAACAAAACGAATACTTTAATTTTTTGATTTTGTAATGAGGTAATTAAATTTTTCAAGGTCCGTCATGCTACCAAGCGCCGCCTGGTGACAGAAAAATAATCGAAAATTCTTATTGTCTGTTTTTGATACCACTTACGCCACCAGATGACGCTTTGTATGAGTTGGGTCTGCCCCCTAACGGCAGAAAATATATCAAAACCCCTCATTCCAAACTGTTCCCCGAGTTGTTTAACTTAGTTATTTAACTTAGATTTAAAAGAGCCAATTATGCGTTGTGAGTTTGTTATAATTCGACTATATAAATACCTTCCCTTCACTATGAAAGCCGTATTCAAAGAGGCTCCCACGTTGTACATTTCTCAAGATTCCCGCAGGTACCTTGTTAATTTGAAAACATGTAATTACGGATTTGACAAAATCTGAACACGAAGTATGAGTTGCAAGCCGCAACTTCGAATAGTTCCCCGGTAATTATTTAACAATCAAGTTTTAGGCTGGGACTATATGATCCGGAATACAGAAGGCTGTGGAAAATTCAGAGCACTGAAAATAGAACTCTGCGCTAGTACAATAGAGCTGAAAGTCGAACACACAAGTGTCGAATCAAATGTCAATGTCATATATGGCTCGACACTCGACACTTCGATTTTTATCTCAATTGTGAATAATACTCTGAATGAAAATAGAAGGTCTATTTAAATGCTTTGAATTTTCCCAAACCTCTCCCGGATTCCGCATAATATAGTCCCAGCCTAAGCAAGATACTTGATTTGCGTCATACTTTATTTAATTTGGTAACCTTGTTATATTTATTTGAGTTGGTATTCCTCTGGTTTCGTGCTGTGAACATCGTAATGATAATATATTCATTTGCTAGAATAATATGGTAACGAAATTGGTCCTAACTTAATGTAGTATTTTTGGAGAACACAATATATTCTGCTTCTATCATCTGCACTAAAATTTCTTTAAAACTTATATTTAAGCTACAAACCAAATTACCACTTACATCTGGGCTCTAGGTACTTAATGTAGGGTAAGGGCTGAATTGACTACGATTACCATTTACCAATAATTCAAATAGGCTTAGGTGACAAATTTTTATATTTTATAAATGAATAGTTACTCACTATTATTTTAGTAAGATCTGAACTTGCGTTCCGCACTTGTCGTCCGGTTTCATAATATTTGGGGCCTTGGGACTCTGGAAACCTGACTCACACAGCAAAACACAACGCAAGCGTTATTTCACGCCGGTTTCTGTGAGGTCGTGTTCTTTATTCGGTCGAGCCAGCCCATTTGTGTCGATGGCTCTTCCACGCAGTGATGTTTGAATATTCCTTTGTTAATAATTTGTCAAAAAACTCCCACCATACCCTAAAACTTTGAAAAAAATGACCACTCGAACAAAATTAAATTATCCAAAAGTTTGTTGGCGCTGTACCTACTAAGGTCCGCAATACATTGTCACAGTTCTGTAAACAATTGCTAACTTCCAAGCTGAACGTTCAGTTCCAGTGACTGTTATATTATCAACAGTAAACACCGCAAATCTATTTGTGTAAAGTTTGCGAAAATATTGGTGTAAAATGTGTTTATGTTTGGAACTGGACTTATCTATTTAATAGTTTACACGGGACAATCTTGTATATAATATGTAATCGGTTTCTCGTAAATGGCTGCAAGTATTTTCATGAAATTTAGTATGCAGGGAGTTTTTGGGGAAAAAAGCGGTGTTATCCCTGGAAAACTGCGCATTTTATGCTATATATTATATGCTATATATATATATATATATATATATATATATATATATATATATATATATATATATATATATATATATATATATATATATATATATATATATATATATATTTCATCGTGCAACAATATATTAACAATTTCGACTCCATTAAGTCACTCCGATTGGCATTTTGGTATGCGTATATATAATGTTTATATAAAATTTTTGCTTATTTCTAAAATTCGGAATGTGGTTGGTTCGAATCACGGTCGGATAAATATTTTTGTGATTCTTTTTATTTTTTAATTTATCAGAACCCCTAGCAAAACTCAGTTAGCCAAATACTTTTGAAGGAGATGTCCCCACTGACTTGCTGACGTTTTAGCTATGCGGCCCATGTCTGCCAAAAGGTTTCCAACCCGTGGCTTACATCATCAAATTTAACCGAACTGTGCAGTTTTATCGTTACGTGTGTAGCAGGCATAAATCAAATACTATTAAGTATATTCTTCATGATATGTCTATTGTATAGTCACTAGAACCTAAAATGTACATTATAATGAAATTATTAACTCCAAATTAGTTTGTATATTGTGCATTTACCTAACAAAATATAGCTTATAACTAATATTATATAAATAATTAACAACATTGTAAGTATTATTAATTCATCTTTAAAATATAGGAGGATAAAACTGTGGTCTAAACTTAGAAAAGGTATCGCAATAAACAAATTTTAATTAAAATTTGTTTATTGCGACTTGATTGCGAAGACTATCTTCTTATCCCTTTCCCCTTATACCTTCTGTAACTAATATGTAATTATTTAGCCACGTGTAAAGACAATGTTTAAAATAGATGTCAAAACGGTTAACGGATTAATATATACTACATATAATAATATAATAAAGAATTTTGATATAGTATAATATTCATAGTATTCTCTAAGTTTACCATCGTATTATTAATATCATAGTTATAATAATAATTATTATTATAATATCCATGGACACTTCTATTATTGATTGATGTTCGTTAATTATGAACTGTATGTTTATATTTAATTTAATTTTAATCTATTGTTGAAATTTTTTAATGTTGAATAACTTCCCACACCTTGCATGTTTAGGATATTTTGCGCGCCATTGTGATGACAGAATGTTGGATCTTAGATATAATATTTAGTAAGACCTTTATGTATACCAAATTCTTGCTATAAATGATTGATTGATTGATTCACACCACGTGAATCTGGTCCCGTGCTAAGTATCCGTAGAACTTGTGTTACAGGTACCAGACAACTGGAAGTATATTTAATACTTTTATAATATACATATTATATTTATGATTTTTATTTATACACATATCAAATACACATTCATGACTCACGAACACGAAAAACTTTTTTTTCCCTTGGCGGGATTCGACCACGGAACCTCCGGGTTGAGCGCCAACCCGCTAATCACTATAAGCCATAGCGAAGGTCGTCATATTTATTAAAACATATTTTAAAGATTAAAACATAGTTATAAGGATAATACATAGTACCAAAAAATATTATGTCCTTTGGCGAGGCTGTACATTGATCGAACAGTGCAATATTACAGTGTAAAAACTTGCAATATGTTATATCATTTATGCCTATTTTCTGGGGTGAATTTGACATTAGATATCGATGCAATAGTGCTTTTGATTGGTTATCGCATTTCGTGTTTGCCAATCAAAAACGCCATTGTATTGATATCTTATGTCAAATTCGACGGCCCCTGTGGCTCAGTGGTTAGCGCGAAAGAGCTCAAATCGGAGGTCGCGAGTTCGAATCCAGCCAGGGACCAAAAAATTTTCAATATTCCTGGGTCATGGATGAGTATTAAATATGTTTATAATATAATAAAATATAAAATATACTTCCCTTTGTCTGGTCCTAGTAACACGAGTTATTTGGATACTTAGCACGGGGCCAAGTTTACGTGGTGTGAAGCGTCTATAGATATTATTGTAAATTCAACTCGGAGACTAGATATTAAATAATAATATTAAATTATCTCAAAAAAAAATTGCCGCACAGTCTCCGCAAGCAATAATAATACGTAATTACAAGGAACGTAACATAAGTTTCATTAGACAGTACCATCGCGCAGCAAACTGTTCGCCCGGGTGGAAGATTTATGTGTATTTATTTAGACTAATCCCATATTATAACTTACTGAATACTTATGCAAACACAGTAATTATCTGAATAGAGGGGTAAGCATGAACAATTGACAAGTATGTATTCGTAGCGTTATCGAAAGAGAATTGTATGAAAATTGTGGCAGCAATACGCAGTTCTCAATTGTTCCTGCTTGGGCTACTGAACCCCGATTCTCGTAATTAGCTTACTTGCATTTCACTTTTATTTGCATTATATATGAATAGTTTATCATAAACAGATTTTTGGAGTTTGCACCAGTCGAAACGGGCTTGACGTTGAATTGACGTTTATGGGAGTACCATTTTGCAGTTTTGACATATCGGAATTGGAGCGTTACTGTATTATCGCAGGATCTAATGAAATCCTGCAATAATTTCAGAGTGATAAAATAGTAGGTAGTGTTCACACACGTTCAAGTTTTGGCGTGAAGTAGTGTTACACGATCAAATAGTTTAGTGGATAAGTTGATTACGTTTCATTAAATTCATCGATTCCTTGTTAAATGCTAGAATGATAATAGCTCCCCACACCGATTTCGGTGACGGTGGCCTGTTTCATTGAACCAGGCCAGCTACGCAGGAGTTATGTTATAGTGCCCAAGTGTGTGCGCAGCACACAAGAGCACTCTCTCCTCCTTTACTCTCGTAACCCAGTGGGACGGATAACCGACACGACTGGCGAGAGATTAGGCGCAGGTCCAACTTTTTACATGCCCATCCGACGCATGGATCATCTTTCTTGTCAGACAATCAGGTGATCAGCCTGACCAAACTTGGAAACAACATTTTTTTGTTCCAATGCGGGAATCGAACCCACGACCTCCGAGTCAAGAGCCGAGCTCTAACCACTAGACCACGGGGGCTGTTAATAAATGCTAGAATAACATGCTAGGCAAGGCATTACGCAATTATCTTGTTTCCAAAATCCAAGTCCTTTCGTTCTCTGGTGCCCGATGAAAAAAGTGGTAATACCTTTAATTGTAATGAAACATGAATCCTAGCTTAGAGTACAATCAATCAGTAATATTATTTTCACATTCTGAGCCAGTCTATTCGTGCCAAGGCAAAATGTAAGTGCTAATATTATTTTTATTTTACCGAACATACTTATGTTACTACGAACTATATACCAATTTCTACGCTTAGTTTGAATTAAAAAAATATCGGTTGTCTGTAAAGTCGGTTTACTGACGATAGTAGAACGTGACAACGTTAACAACAACAACAACAACAACAATAATAATAATAATAATAATAAAATGCGAGGTAACGTTGGTACTTGGTAACGGTAACAGGTAACGGTACTAGGTAACAGTACTTGGTAACGCATGAGTCATGTTTTTTCGTGCGTGCAGCCGGCTCCATCGAATTATAAGACGTTATCACGTCAAAAACTTTCTCTTCCCCATACAGCACCAAAGTACACATAACATTCACTAAATAATTAATAGGATTTATTATGGCGTGGTCTAAATAAATGGACCAGAACGGTTAGAAAACTTAATTAACGCACATTAAGTACAGAGGAACATTAGTTACACGTTTTTTGCTGAGGTATATACGAATTTTAGGACTTATGTGTTATGTAGAAAAAGAAAATAAGCGTTCCTAGAGGTCTTATACTCAAACGAAATAAGAAATTGAATACAAATCTGTGTCATACAGAAACTGAGGCCGGTTTTTCATTTTGTTGTGTAGCGCGTGTGTGGCTACGCTCCACAATCCACATATACCGGGTGCCTTATATCAACTTTCCTACTTGATAAAAAATCTGCTGTATATTCACTCCTGAAAGTTTGAACACTGACTGGAAAAGCATTCTGTATAAATAAAAAACCAACACATCGCGACAGGTCGCCTAAAAAAGATAGGGCGTAGTCTCGCTACATGTGTATGCGTTAAGCTGTGTAATTACATGGCGAGGCAATTAGTTTACCTACCGGCAACTTCATTTATTATTAGGTCTGATGTCTATCTTTCCTGTCGAATTTTTTTTTCATAGTAATAATAGACAACACTTCTTGCACTCATTCCACTTTAATATGTATTTTACATTAATTTTAATATATTATTATACGACTTATGAAATTCGTATAATATATAGTCCTAGAAGTATAATCATTGATCGTATAGCCGTTTATATAGACATTTCATCACATTTTCTAAGAATTTCCTAGCGTCGTTCGTTACTTACGAGTACGCTCCCAAAATGTATTGCAATTTCGCGGCGAAGAAATTCTAATTTATAAAACAAACGTGTAAAATACCTGCATAATACACCTTTTTCCCGGAGCGAGACAGTTATGGAGGTATAAAGCTAAGAGATAAGCTATAATATAATTCAGAATGAGTTGCCACCGAATTTTACTGCCAACGTGAATTTTATGCATATTTTATTACGATAACACATTTTATCAGATAGAGTGAAGTAAAATTTGTAAATACTACCTTCAAGAATACAAATTCGTAATAAATAGTTGTACGACTAAGGAATTTACGGACTACATTTTGGAAAAAATGTATACCATATTGTACGTCTATAATTTTCGTTTTTTAAACAATGTTTTTCCTGTTAAGGGGTCCGTAGTACTACAAAGAACCCTCATATTTTGGCTCTGTCCATCCGTCCGTCTTGCTCCAATTGACAAGAATAACACTGTAACATAAATTAATAATAGTGTTGTAATAAATCTGCGGCAAGAACTTCAATCTAATTGAGAGTATTTCTATTATAATCCGTCGCGGTTTTATGTTTCATTAAAACTTTGGTAAATTGTTGCAGTTCAGCGCATAGTATTGCCCATTTACTATTCATGGATTATGTTTCTGATTTTAATTAGTTATCAATCATGCTTTATGCTTTTAACCCCCGACACAAATAAACGTGTGTCTGTCCGTGGCATCATAGCTCTCAAACGGATAAACCGGTTTGATCTATGTTATTTATTTGAAAGCTGGCATGGTCAAGAGACGTGTTCATCATCATCAGCTCGCTCCCTGATTGACAAATCGGGGGCTACTTAAACTTTTTAATTTTGTTTCCATTTTGATATTTTTGTAGTACCCACTTGACGGTGTAGTAAATACAAGACAATGTCATATTATGTATTTAACTATGAAATTTCCGTTTTTTATGAAAAAATTTAAACGATTTTTTTTCATGTATTTTTATTAGTATTAATCGAAGTAATCACCCATGCAATCAATGCATCTTTGCCAACGCAGTGGCAGTTTATTGATGCCCTTCTTAAAGAATTCACCTGGACAACAAATTCTTCAAAGACATTTTGTACTGCCTCTCGGATATTGAATTTTTCTCCCGCCAAGAAGTTATCCAAATTCTGCAAAAAGTAGTAGTCTGTAGGTGCAAGGTCTGGTGAGTAGTAGATGAGTAGATGACGGAGAGCTTCCAACCCCAGTTCTAGCAACTTGGAGACCGTCTGCTGTGCAGTATGAGGCCGCGCGTTGTCATGCAGGAGCAGCGGAGACGAGCGATTGACCAATGCTGGTTGGAGATGTGCCAGCTTCTCCATCATTGTGTTCAGTTCTTCACAGTACACATCTGCAGTAATGCTCACCCCGTTTGTTAAGAAGCTGTGATGAATCACACCGGCGCTATACCACCAAACAGTGACCATCACTTTTCTAGGGGTAAGTTTTCGTTTAGGGCATTGTTTACGTGCTGAACCAGGATCCAGCCAACTTGATGAGCGCTTGCGGTTATCAAACAGAATCCATTTTTCATCGAAGGTAACAATGCGGTTCAAAATTCCTTCATTTGTGTGTCTGTTGAACAGTGCAAGGCACGTCTCGACGCGTACTTCGCGCTGGCGATCATTGAGTTCGTCGGGCACCCATTTGTCAAGCTTTTTTACCTTGCCAATTTGACGCAAATGGATCAATATTGTCTTGACGCTAACGTTAAAAGCTGCTGCTAATTCAGCCGTAGATTGTGTATCATCAGCTTCCACAATCGCCTTTAATTCGTTATTGTCGACCAAAGTCTTCGGACGACCGCGAGATTCATTTTTCAGGTCGAAATTTCCAGAACAGAAGCGAGCAAACCAATAGCAGGTGGTGCGTTGGTTTATAGTGGTAGCTCCGTAAACGTCGTTGATGTTGCGTGCCGCTTGTGCCGCGTTGCTGCCACGACGGTACACATATTCCAATTACTCGAATTTTTAACGTATCCATCACGATGACGAAAAAGATTGAAATGCGATGAGAATATAACACTTATCAATAAAAAAATGACTACTTTTGGAAAAAGAATTCCATGTTTTTAAAATAAAATTAATTTGAAATTAGAATTCTTAGCCAAACAAAAATTATTTTGATTTGAAATGGCCAGTACTGCAGAACGGCAATTTCACAGGTAACCTATTATTTACGTCCAGTTCCCGCCCACCGCTGGAGGCTCAATGGGCCTATTTTCTAACAGTCGCATGACTATGTAATGAATACGGGAGTCTGGAAGATGGCGGGCATGAGGATATCACCTCCGGTAAATCCTCAATGCCTCTGCGTCATTCCCAAATGCTTCACATAAGCACATAATCATCATACCATAGTGAAGCTTGGTATACGCTTATGGCGAAGGCATTTTAGTATAAAAAATCACACACAAGTCACAAACATAGGCATGTGTCCAGAAATGTATCGATAGTTTTTGATATCGATAACTTACTATTTAATTTACATACGCATTGATTAGTATGAATTCATTACAAAAACTACTGGAAGCTCGAGGCGCGTAAAAGAGCAAAGAGAGAGGCGCGTGGAAGACGATAATCGCATACCCTCAGGTGATCTTTCTGCTCGATTGCCGGTCATAAATCATAAAAATAGCTTGATATAAAAACAGTAACTTATTTATTACAAAAAACTAAGGAAAAAAGCATATCAAACAATTAACTAATTTTAATATCGACTACGTACACGTAAATGTTAAAATTTTCATAGGTCACATCACTTAGCCTAGGTAGTTTTTGAAAGATTCGAGCGGCACGCTTTAGATATTTGCCGCGAAAAAGCCGTGCTGTGGCCGCGCGCGCCGCATAGCGTCGGCATCCTTTGAATTTTGCCGAAATTCGATAAAAGAACTATGTTGTTTTGAAATAGATTTAGTTGCGGGTTTTCTCTCGAGGATTTTACCTTTTGGTTGTCGTCTGATTTGAGTTTCACTATTAGGTCGTATTTAAAAACGTAGTGTTGTGTTGTTAAGTTTTAAGTGATACGTTTAATGATTTATGATGCTAGCAACGACTTTCAAAATGCAACAAAAACACTTTCTAACAACTTTAAGTTTTAACTACTACCTACCTACTAGGAGACATTCAGTACTTAATACTTCTTTCAGGTAAGTAAATAGCTACATATTAGCCATAGTTTTACATATTATGATCGGTGTACAGACTTACGTGCGTAACTTATTATTATTAATAATAATTCACCAATGCGACTTCGGACACCCTTTTATACACCTACTTAGTTTTATTGTTACTTACTGTCAGTTCAACCACGTTTCATCTTTCGGTTATTGTTGTTTTTCAGACACCGTCTGCAATTTCGATAGAAAAGCGATGATTGCCGTTGGACATTAAGAATTTAGTTGCATTGTACACTGGTTTCATTATTTGTCTAGCAACATTTTGTGCGTGGTGGAGCAGAGATTTCTAAAGTGGATTCCATGTCATGGTGGTCATCAATCCGTTAAAATTATTTAAAATTATGAAATTAGGATCTTTACTTGGTAGTTGGCAAAAATCCGGACTAGGGATGTAGATCAGAGGTCTGAGTTCCAAAATTGGATTTTGGAATCTTATCTTATCATCTTACCGTCAGTTTTGTGTGTGTACGGTTCTAAGTCACCGCATGTTACACCACCGCTGAACACGTGTAGGTACTGGGAGAGGAGCACGGCGTGGCTGCGTGTCGGCACGCCGGGCCGGGTCATTGGCCCGCCTGCGTAATGAAGTAAATTACTTTGCGTAATGAAGTAAAAATAATATTTTTTTATTTAATAAAAAATCTACTTCTAAACATCTTGTTCTTATGATAAAACGGTATAAAATGTAAAAATATAAATAAAAAAAAATGAAATTTTTGAAAAAATAATTAAAAAAAAATATATTCTTCTAATTAGAAAAAGTAGTATAATTATAACCCAAAGTTAATGGAAGTGGTCTTCTGATATCATTTATATACCATTTTTATCTTATTATATTCTTAGCCCAAGAAAGTATTAAAAGGTTTCAGTGTCCTTTCGCATTCATAAAAGTAGTAGGATTGAGAGGCCACAGAGCTAGCTGTCCTCGCGCGCCACGCCACGCGAGTATTAGTTTCACACTCCCTCTATTTAATTTCTAATTCTAGAACCAAACATTCGTTCCTAATTTAAGAACCTCAAAATTGCTTCCTATACTGTCACGAGGCAACGTTATATGTGTTTTTATTCCCACTAAACCGACACAAGCTGTGGCAAGTTTATTAACCCGAGAGTAAATCTAGTCACGTATTCGTCACTATAAAAGTTGTTAAGCTTCCCCAGCGAATCTTGAATAGTTTCTTATCCTCCTATTACTTTTATCCTCGCAATTTATTAACATATAAAATGTATAGCCTAACATATTTGAGAACATCATTACTGTCCGTACATCTGATTGAAGATAATAATTATTATAACTAAAAATAAAAACAGAGCTAAACTTTTTCAAAACAGTTCCAAAACTCTTACCCAATTTTGTAATAAACGAGACGTTCGAATCAACGAAAAAAAATCAGTAAACACAAGAAAAAATATCGTTATTATCGATACAAAATATCATTAACAAGAAAAGTGATGTGTATAATCAGATAAACACAAGTCATAATAAGCCATTCAAGGAAATTATTACAGAGATGAACATAAAATAAACACGTTGCTCAAAGGAAAAACATAAAGTATAAAGATAATGATCCGAGCGTTTTCCTTCACAGATACTACAGTTGATAGATCATCGGAAACAAAGCTATTCGTTTGATTTTCCAGAGAGATGTTTTTACCGCTTCCAGATTGCTTTATGGTTGAAAAAATGTGCCTTGAATCTTGGAGGATAATACTTTCAAGCCGAACCTTTTGAATGACAATTTTTTTTATTAATCTCTGTTGAATTGTTGTGCTTTCGGTGTTTTTCAGCATCCTGCATTATTATGATTTAGAAAAACTCAAATTTCATCAGACTACAATGAAGAGGTAGATAATAGCTTTTACCCGACTACGGCGAAGCCAAAAGGTAGGGTAATGATTTTGGCATTCTATCTATGTATGTATGTTTGTTCTACCGTAGCGCGAAAACTACTGATCCGATTAATAAATTGCTGATCCGAAATATATAAACTGACACATACACTTAACAATACAAAATCTGTTGGAATAGATGACATAAATACAAAAATACTCAAGCTATCAGCACAATACATATAATGTCAACCGAAGCTTTATCAATAACCTATCTTTTTAAGAAGGAACCTTTCCTGGAAAACTAAAAAAGTCTATAGTAAAACCAATATTTAAAAAAGTTTATGTGCCGGACATGAATAATAACCGTCTAATAACACTGATACCGGTTATTTCAAAAATATATGAGAGGACTATGGCTATGGCTATTGACTTACTGACTATGTGTCCATACAAAACATTCTTATGCAAACTCAGTTTGGCTTTAGGAAAAACTGTAACACCACTGTAGCTTGTTTTGATTTAATAAAATCGATCACTGTGTCTCCTAACAATAGAATCTCAGTTACTACTATATTCCTAGACATGTGAGAAGCTTTCGATAATATAAATCACGCATTACTTCTTCACAAACTATAAAAATATGGGATAAGAGGAACAGTTAATAACTGGATACATAGTTATCTGTCTGACCGTTATATATAATAATAGTAAAAAGATTAAGAACCGATCAAACTTCAAGATTAACAAATATGGTATACTACAAGGTAGTGTATTAGGCCCATATCTCTTTTTACTCTATATCAATGATCTGCTACACGTAACTACACATAAAATGCTTTTATTTGTAGATGACACGACACTTATAATAAAATATGAAGATATTGGAAATTACGAGAATATCATTAACGTGACCTTTGATAAAGTAATTACCTGGCTTACTAATAATAATTTAAAAATAAATATAAGTAAAACACAATTAAAACAATTCCAAAAATATGAAAGACAAAACATTAACTTTAATATTTATTAAAAAAATACGAAACTCGAGGAAGTGCATTCTGCTAAATTTCTAGTGTTATTTTAGATAAATATTGCAATTGGAAAGACGAAATAGAACATATATGCACAAAACTAGATCGGTTCGTTTACGCTATCAAGAGAATACGTGAAACAGTGAGTACTGAAGCTGCTCGAGCGCGAGTGGTAATATATAAGTGGTAAATATATATATATATATATATATATATATATATATATATAAGATTTACCCTATAACCTGTTTAAAAAGAAATTTGATAATATGG
Source organism: Phengaris arion (assembly GCA_963565745.1). Classification (NCBI taxonomy): domain Eukaryota; kingdom Metazoa; phylum Arthropoda; class Insecta; order Lepidoptera; family Lycaenidae; genus Phengaris; species Phengaris arion. The sequence goes on along the minus strand of OY751449.1, from coordinate 15,130,204 downwards.
CTCGCAGAAAAATGTTTTTGATTGATGATGAATTAATATTTTACGCATAATAAAAATGACGATGTTATGATTATTTTATTTTTGACTAACTATGAATTTTGTTAATTTGAACCAAAAAAATTATATTTAAGTTGAAGTTTTCTCAATTGTATGTTTTAAATTTCACACACCATTATGTTATGGTAGAATGTACAGATCCAATTTAATGTTCATTTATATCCTTCGTACTGCATTATGTGAATAAATAAATTATGAATTATGAAATAATGAATGTAGTGTCAATAGATTCGTAATAATATCCCGCGTAACATAGTCTATAATCATTTACGTAGTCCGGTTCAAGTTTTTATAAAAAATATAGTTATTATATTATGTAAGTTTATTATTCTACTGTAGAAAATATCATCGTCATTATTCCAATTACCCATCATTATTATCAATTTGAAGTTTGATAACTCTCGTAAAGACTGTCTCACAATCTTTTGTTATGTCACTTCGTCCTAAAAGTAACAAATAGCAAAACTGCTTGTACAAATTTTTATCTGTTGTAAAGCATTACAGCCTCTTACGTAATAAATCAACGTCTTAAGCCACATTTTCCTGTCAGACTGTCACGCCGCGTATTGGTGTGAAATCGTAAATCGCGCCCGCGTGTCCTCAGTTGTCACTCGGAAACCATACAACACTCTAATTATTGAGTTTTTCACGTGTAAGGAAACGTCAACACCTGCATACAGTTGCTTCCTTTAATGTGAGACCGCACTAGGTATAACTACGTGACGCGACATGGCCAAATATTATTTGTACTAAATTGTATGAGATACTAGCTTTTGCCTGCAGCTTCGCCCGCGTGGGAGAGTGTTCGTGCCAAAAAACTTCTTTAGCAAATATACTCGTACCTACTGCAATATACAGTAATGTGCTATTACGAGTAAAAATATATACTTTATAATACATTTTGGAACGAAGTTCGTTATGGCGCGTTGCGAATTGTATTGGGGCTAGACGGATTATAGGCACGATACTTTTTGCCACTTGAAATCACAATGTAATAACGACTATTAAGAATGATACAAAAAAAGACCTTATCACCTTGACAATAATGTACAATTTTGCAATTACACATTGTGACTGTTATGACTGTTACATGTTGTGACTAGCTAGCCGGGCCTTAGGTATGCGAGCGCTGGGACGGAAGGTTTCAAGCAACCCGCCCCCTCACCCCTGTCCCTACGTAAGGCGCGGCGAACTAGTTCGGCGCGCACTATATATACTCAGTTCAACTATTTATTTTGTAAGTAACATAATATATTATATTTATACAGATAAACAAAATCGAAGTGCCTGTTTGTAATTTCAAAAATAACAGCTTTTATTTCCACTTGATGCATTTAAAAGTATGATCGGTACTTACAATAAAATATAAATTGTTAACATTTTTTCACATTTAATATATATATTTTTACTTCGTTCCATCCGGGTGTCCCTTGACACCTCTCAAGTTTTAAAAAAACGTACTTTTTAATTATAAGATATCTCCTAGATATAATCTCCTAGATAAGGATAATTAAATTGAATCCGTCTAAATAGCTTCTGAAAATACCACATTATTTCTGATCATTTTTTAAACTTAGAATATAGTAACCTATCCTTAAAATATAGACATATCTATGCCATCGCGGACTTTTTTGTAGACCTACAAAATAGAAACAATCCTAGCATACATTGTTTTGTTATTTATCTCCAAAGGTTAGGCAGCGTTTTCTTTAAAAGTTCCCAGATTGCTTGATTTTTTTTCGACACCTTCAATAATTATCGTCATAAATCAAACAATTTCCATAAAATTTTAACAAATTACTATTGACCTAAACCTTCCTAAGGAACCACTCTATTGGTAAATATAAACGGCATGAAAATCATTTCAGTAGTTTTTGACATTATCGCGAACATACAGACAGACAGACTAGGCGGCGTCTCCTAGTTCTAAGTTACCTTTTCACCAATTTTCAGCCAAATCGGTTCAGTCGTTCTTGAGTTATAAATAGTGTAACTAACTCGACTTTCTTTTATATATACTTAATAGATAACGCACTACGCGGCAGCGGAACTACGTGTTGCGGCACTCGATTGCGGTATTATTAGTAGGGAAATGTAGCGTCGCGTCGCTCCGCTGCCGCTCATTGGGGGCCTCTCCTTTAGGGTCAAGGACTTTAGTCAGATGCATTCGATAATTACGACGGCGAAGTTAGAAAATACAAATGTATGGGATTTGACATAAATCCTCGCTAAATGACATGTCGTTTGCGATGACTTATGTCAAATCCCATACATTTTGTTTTCGAACTTCGCCGTCGAAATTATCGAATGCATCTTGACTAAAGGTCCTGTTCACACCGCGACGATACGTGGCGCTGCATTTTTAAGCTATTGAAAATTGAACTTTATTCACTACACAAAACGACACGTTCCATGTGACATTTTTGCCTATACAGGCTCTGTAAATCGATCTTTCTCCTCCCGTATAAATTCCAAGTAGCAAACAATAACTTTCCTACGACGAGTGGAATCAATTATAATCTCTTAATGAGGATGAGGATGTTATTATCACTTTTTCGTCTAATAGTACAATAGCCTCATTAAGAATAATGAATACAAAATAATGGCATGTGCGCTCATATCCCCATTGTGTGTGAATTGAAGCAATTAATGATAACTTCTCCTAATATACTCTTGACTTTTCACTTCTTTCTTTATTAATGCTGACGCTCAAGAAATAGATTTTTGCTCTCAACTTTTATATTTTCTAGCGTCGCTTAATCTAGATCGGGATTCAGCTGCATATAAATTTAGATTATTATAATTTACAATGCAACTGTTAAAGCCGATAAATTAGTAATAAGTATAGAATATATAAAGGAAGTTTAAATTTAGGGATGTTTTATAGTATGTAAAATGTTAGGTTCAAAAATTATTTAATGTGTTAAGTGCTTAACCTATTCAGTAATAATAATAGTAATACAATTTTTGGAAATATTAAATTACACTACCGGGTAATTTAACCTGTTCAGATATCATATCAAAACTATATAAATTGAACAACAACAATAATTTAAAAGTTGGAGAGCATGGGGTAATAGCAGCCGACTAAGAAAAAAGTTAAATAAATGGCAAAAGGTCCAAAATTCATACTAAGACTCCCATAATCGACAGCAATGTAATGGTTGCCAATGGGTTCACTTTAAATAATATTTGATGTCACCAAACGGGCAATCCCAAAAACGCCGGGTATAGAAGTTATGAGCAAGAATAAAATCCAAAATCATAGTAGGTAGAGATGTAGGTGTAGATATATTTGCTGTTGTATGAACTGTAGGAGTATATTGCTGCTGTAGGTGGGTAGGTGTAGGTACAGATTAAAGTTGTAACGGAGCTTCGTTTCCGCCTAAACAATTGCGGAACTTCTGCAAGAAATCGTACCTCATCGTACGAACATTAAAATTGTAGGCGTATGTATGTATAATGGACGAGTACCTACAACTTCAACACCAAAAACTAGACATACACCTACTGCCGAAACCGACCAACCACCGTAGTAAACCCACGTTTTAATGTTTTTCGGGAATTGTCGTATTTCATACATCGTCTCATGTCTGTCAATCCTATACAAAAACTGCTTTTGTTATTGTTCATAACTTCTATACCCGGCATTTTTCAAGTTGCCCTTTTGGTGACATCAAATATTATTTAAAGTGAACCCATTGGAAATTATTTCATTGCTGTCGATTATGGGTTTTTTTAATATGAATTTTGGACCTTTTGCCATAAAGTGAACACATTAGCAAACCATTTCATTTCTGTCGATTCTGGGTCAGTTTCGGACTAAAGCCTTTATGCAATCTATTGTTTTTATTTTAAGAAACTAAATCCTTACACATCTGGCTAATAGCACAACTTCAATTTTACATTGTTAGGCATTTTGACATAAATAAACTTAAAAAATATCGCTCCCTAACGAGTTGCGGGTAATGAGAGCCTTAAAAACCCCATATGATATGTATGTTGTAATCTTCGCCGGGGATCATGGCCGTGGTATGATGGCGATGGCGCCGGAGTGGAAACCGAGTGAAAAGAAAGCTTTTGTTTTGTCTCAAGTCGCAGCGCTTAAATTACCCGCCCGTTCCCATTACCCCACGCTTCCCTAATATCCTCCTCTATCCCTTATCCTCTATCCTACTACTATTATAAATGTGAACATGCCGTCCCACCTGGGGACCCAGCGGAGCCACGCAGCCCGCCCCGCCGCCCCCGAAGAGGAGGAGCCCAGGCGCACTGATGCGCCACACCTAGCGCACTCACGAGCCTTGGCGCAACTGCGCCACCACCACCGCGGGATTGTATCCCCCTTTACCTTTCCCTTTCACCGGCAAACCAGATGCCGGTGAACCTCGTCTTACCGCGTCCGGGGCCTGACGAGTGGCAGCCCTATTGCCACCCCGTCGTCCTCGGGGCGTAGCTTCCCCCCCGACACAAAAAGTCGGGGCCCGGAAGTTTTAAAACTCCCACCCTTTTCCCCAGGTCGCTTGTGTCCACGGTCTGGTAAACGCGGCGTGTGTGCGGCGCGGCGGCGGCCCCCGGGTCGGGACCCCCACGCGCCGCTTGGAGCCGACCGCCGGTCCTGGTTTTGCCTGGATTGGCAATTCGACACTTCTTTTGTTTCGAGGTTGCCAACCCTAATGGGTTTACCCCGCGTTATGCCGCGGGGGGTCTTCCCTAAAACTTAACGACTCATGCGCTCAGTACTCGTACTGGGCGCGTCATCCCACCCCAAGTAGAGGGGCTTATGCCCCTGGTTTTGGTATGGCCCTTAAGGCCCTTTTCAGGGGCCCGGCGTCGAGAGAGAAGAGTCTCCTTCTCTAACTATAAATGTGAAAGTTTGTGAGGATGAATGGATGTATTGATGGATGTTTGTTATTCTTTCACGTAAAAACTAGTGTACGATTTTTGATGAAATTTGGTTATGGTAGTATTTGAAGCCCTGGATTAAGGCTACTTTTTATTCCGAAAAAGTACAGTTGTCCCGTGTGATACTGTATTTATTTGGGCAATGTCGCGGTCAATAGCTAGTACAAAATAAAATGTCAAATAACAATTATTGTAATCCTTTCTGTGATTTTCTGAAACTTATAAAACACTTTCATTTCTGTTAACTGTTTCACTTCTTATTTATTAATCTATTTTGCTGACTGTTATATCATACACATTCTACAACGTAAATACGATGACTCCAAATATTGCTTGGGGAATCCGTACTCATTCCGTCCTCTAGGGACGCTTACTTCTACACACTAACTCCAATAAGTTTGATTTTATGTAGACCTTTTCTTATCAATGCGTATATTTACCTCTAAATAATTTTGGTGTTATAAGTTCTAGGTCACGACCTTAGGGTCTAGACTCTAGAGTCTAGACAGCTATTTAGCCTAGCGGCTATTCGCACAATTGTTATTTAACAATAATTGTGCGAAGAAAAAATCTTGATATTCGTATGTTTTCGTAAAGTAGCCTTATAAAATTAACATGACGTAACATACGTACTTACATAGTAAGTAGAAGAATAGTATGATAGAAGATATTTTATGTACGACTGTTACCTGTTTGAATCAAAGAGGCTCAACTACACCTACAACCTACACATACTATCTACACTCACAATCTACTCAGTACTCCTACTAGCTATTTCTTCCATGTACGCCTACTACTTACACCTACTACCTACCCTTACAACCAACACCTACCACTTACACCTACATCCTACACATACGGCCTACACGCATACACCTACACATACTACCTACACCTACACTTAACCTACCTAGCTGAGGTTACATTAGAAAAGTTATAATGACTACATTACCGTATGATACTACATACGGTAAATATAGTCTCATACGGTAAAACCTATGTGTTAAACTTCTACCATACCAAATTTCATCAAAATAATATTTGAAACAATATTCCATACATTGCCTCAATAACTTCGACTTTCTATACAAATTCTAGAAAATGTATACAATGCCTCACACATTGCCTGTTACATCTACATACATAGCGATAACTGTCTATCCGTCCATAACTGTTACCTATACGGCGCACAAGTGAAAATATTTTTAATTTCGTCCCACACTTTGTCAATGTCACTTGGTGTAAAAGCTTTTAAGCGGGGAAACCTTCATGGCCGATAAGATTAAAACTCTTTGAGTCAAAGTTTCTGGCACACGAGCCCCACAGATCACGGAACAAGAAAAGTAATGTTTGCTCCGATCTGGAATTATTATAGGTATGTTTAACTTTCATTTTATAACGAACATTTTAACCAGAGGTCACATAGTGGTCGAAATATGACCATAATTCGTATTTTAAAATTTAAGTCTCAACTTTATTAGGTCTCTTTTGTCTCTTAGGTACGCAATAAAAATATGTTGTCTATGGAATGTGAAAGAAAGATCGACAATTGTGTCAAACTGTTGTTATATAAACGCATGGTAGTGTGAGTGAGGTAGTGTGTGTAACTAAATTTTTATGAATTTAATTTATTTTATTTTATTAGAAATACATACAGTATTTCTAAGCATTATTAACAACATGCACATAAACATTAACTGTGCTAAATTGTATACTCCTCCGAGCGCACAATTCTCGTAAAACTGTACTCGAAGTTTTTTCGTTACGCAAAAATAGCAACACCATGCAAGTGTGCATTTTCAGTGTCCGGTACTACATTTTCTCCGTCAAATTAAAGGCGAAATCTGCTCCTATGGGAGAGGTTATAAAATATTATGTGTGTGTCATCGTAGCTCCTAAACGAGAGAACTGGCTTATTGCAATTGTTGTAATGACAAATGGTCCTTAGCTACAATTCGTCATCATTAGTTTAATTACTAATAGGTCTTTACCTATGAAATTGCCGTTTTGTATGAAAAAATTTAAACGAATTTTTTCATGTATTTTTTATTTGTATTAATCGAAGTAATCACTCATGCAATCAATGCATCATTGCCAACGCAATGGCAGTTTATTGATGCCCTTCTTTAAAAAATCAGCTGGACGGGAGGCAACAAATTCTTCAAAGGCATTTTGTACTGCCTCTCGGGTATTGAATTTTTTTCCCGCCAAGAACTTATCCAAATTCTGGAAAAAGTAGTAGTCTGTAGGCGCAAGGTCTGGTGAGTAGGGTGGATGACGGAAAGCTTCCAACCCCAGTTCTTGCAACTTGGAGACCGTCTGCTGTGCAGTATGAGGTCGCGCGTTGTCGTGCAGGAGCAGCGGAGACGAGCGATTGTCCAATGCTGGTTGGAGATGTGCCAGCTTCTCCATCATTGTGTTCAGTTCTTCACAGTATACATCTGCAGTAATGCTCACCCCGTTTAGTAAGAAGCAGTGATGAATCACACCGGCGCTAGACCACCAAACAGTGACCATCACTTATCTAGGGGTAAGTTTTCGTTTAGGGCATTGTTTAGGTGCTGAACCAGGATCCAACTAACTTGCTGAGCGCGGTTATCAAACAGAATCCATTTTTAATCGCAGGTAACAATGCGGTTCAAAATTCCTTCATTTGTGTGTCTGTTGAGCAGTGCAAGGCACGTCTCGACGCGTACTTCGCGCTGGCGATCATTGAGTTCGTGGGGCACCCATTTGTCAAGCTTTATTACCTTGCCAATTTGACGCAAATGGACCAATATTGTTTTGACGCTAACGCCGAAAGCTGCTGCTAATTTAGCCGTAGATTGTGTATCATTAGCTTCCACAATCGCCTTTAATTTGTCATTGTCGACCAAAGTCTTCGGACGACCGCGAGGTTCATTTTTCAGGTCAAAATTACCAGAACGGAAGCGAGCAAACCAATAACAGGTGGTGCGTTGGTTTGTAGTGTTAGCTCCGTAAACGTCGTTGATGTTGCGTGCCGCTTGAGCCGCATTGCTGCCACGACGGTACTCATATTCCATAATTACTCGAATTTTTGACGTATCCATGATGACGAAAAAGATTGAAATGCGATGAAAATGTAACACTAATCAATAAACAAATGACTACTTTTGGAAAAAGAATTCCATATTTTTAAAATAAAATTAATTTGAAATTAGAATTCTTAGCCAAACAAAAATTATTTTTATTTGAAATGGCCAGTACTGCAGAACGGCAATTTCATAGGTAAAGACCTATTATTAATATAAACTAATGGAATATATTTTAAATGTGTAGTTTTTGAGCTTCATGTTTAGGAATCACGTATTGAAGGCATTGTAGTTCTATTATTGAATTTCAGCTTTTGCCTGCGGCTCCGCCCGCGTAAATACAGTATCCCACGGGAACACTTTACCTTTTCGGGATAAAAGTAGCCTATGTGTTAATTTAGAGCGTATGCTACTACCATACCAAATTTCATCAAACTAAATCCGTTCTGTAGTTTTTGTCTAAAAGAGTAACATCCATACATCCAACCATCCATCGTCACAAACTTTCACATTTACAATAGTAGTAGGATGGTTTAAAATCACAACATTCACAAAATATCACACATTGAAGATATTGTATCTTTAATAAGACGTCATATGTCGAGATATTAATATTAATATATTTCCAATTAAATATGAGGTTTATCAGCTGAGCGGGAATATACCGCACGTATTTACTTTGCCCAAAATGGTTTCCTTATTATTAAGAAAGCAATATCGCAACATCTGCTGAATGTTACAAGATTATTTTAAATATATTACGACACGTTCTGTTTCTACCAGAAATAAAATAAATTATTTGAAATATCCTCACTACTATTATAAATGTGAATGTTTCTGTGGATGGATGGACGCAAAAACTACAGAACGGATTTCGATGAAATTTGGTGTGGTAGTAATTCAAGCTCTGGATTAACACATAGGCTACTTATTATTCCTAAAAAGTTCCCGTGGGGCCCTGTACATAGGCCCGCACGTGTATTTACACGTGCGAGGCCGCGGACAAAATATATTCTTATAAATAACATTACCGTGTCACTGTTTCTTACGGAACTACTTCCAAAACGACTTGACTTATTTGTATGAAAATTTGCAAGTGTATTTGGTAGTGTATTTGCAAGTGTATTTGGTAGTGTATTTGCAAGTGTATTTGGTAGTGTATTTGCAAGTGTATTTGGTAGTGTATTTGCAAGTGTATTTGGTAGTGTATTTGCAAGTGTATTTGGTAGTGTATTTGCAAGTGTATTTGGTAGTGTATTTGCAAGTGTATTTGGTAGTGTATTTGCAAGTGTATTTGGTAGTGTATTTGCAAGTGTATTTGGTAGTGTATTTGCAAGTGTATTTGGTAGTGTATTTGCAAGTGTATTTGGTAGTGTATTTGCAAGTGTATTTGGTAGTGTATTTGCAAGTGTATTTGTTAGTGTATTTGCAAGTGTATTTGGTAGTGTATTTGCAAGTGTATTTGGTAGTGTATTTGCAAGTGTATTTGGTAGTGTATTTGCAAGTGTATTTGGTAGTGTATTTGCAAGTGTATTTGGTAGTGTATTTGCAAGTGTATTTGGTAGTGTATTTGCAAGTGTATTTGGTAGTGTATTTGCAAGTGTATTATAGCATTATACTGTGGGGAAATGCTGCAGATATTATTTGCAGAAGCGAGCTGTTCTAGAAATCTACAAGCTGGCCCCCAAAACTTCATTAAGAGAGAAGTTTAATGATACTGGAATCTTAAATGTAGCTTCTCAGTATGTTCTATCAAGTGTATTCTTAGTTAAAAAAATTAAGCCTATTCAAAAAGAAAAGTGACAACCACAATAGAAATACCCGAAATAAGCATAAGCTTGATGTACCAGTGACTAGACTTAGTAATGTAAAGAATTCGTTTAAAGGCCAATGTATACGCCTATACAATAGGATCCCAGAAAACGTTCAAAATTTTTTAATCAATAAATTTAAAAAAGGAGGCAAAGAACGTTTGTGTGCTAAAGCTAAAGTTAATGATTTTTTGAATGATAGCACACCTTGGAAATGAGATGGCAAAGACCTACAAAGCTACTTCTAAATTACATAATATACATTATTGTACTCTTGTTATGTAGTTTTAGTAATAACATTGTTATATTATATACCTTTTTTATATTATAAGAACAATTTTCCATCTTTTTGTTATAAGATATCCCCGCGTGAGTTTCTTACGCCGGTTCTTCCCGCCGGGCTAGTTCACGAACCGGTGGTAGGCATCATTTAGACCGACGTTCAGAAAGTGTATACAAATATCAAATGTGAATTTTTAAAAAAATAACTTTGACTTTATTTGGTAGTGTATTTGGAAGTGTATTTTGTAGGCGTGAGAATATAGTTATTTGACCCACACTAACATATTTTTTAAAATATATTTTATTTTGTTTTTTATGATTTGGCATTAAAAATACATATAACCCATAATTTTCACCCTTCTAACACCAACCCCCATTGTTTGAATACGATATTAGTACTGTAGGACAACATGTACCTCAGAGCCAGTCAATCGGCTTTTTCTAGATATTCTTTAGCTTTTGAATTCTAATACCTAGAGTGTTTGCTAGGTCTCTACCGATGATCTGATAGAGACATTTACTGCTATCAAGCCAGTCATTGAATTTATCGACGTTGATATAATTATTGATTTTTCAACTATATTTTAGTATTTGAGCGAGTGAGAGAGTAGAGCGAGGAGAGGGTTGATATCATAACGCTTATGGTTTCGTCATGTCCGTCTTCGGGTTTCCGTCCAAACAGTTAGTGCAAAAAAGATAAAACTTTGTATGGATTTACTACGTTGACAAAGTGCTAATATAAAATCATGAATATATTTTTTTTTTATTTTACAATACGCGTAAAGTGGGGATGATTTTTTTTTTTGTCTACCTAATAGTGTGTGGTATCATTAGATAGGTCTTTTAAAAACATTGCGAGTTTGCTTTATTGATTTTTTGATTTAGGTATCCGTTTGTGAGATATTCAAGTTTTATATGTTCAACGTCGCCCCAAATGCGATTTATATAATAAAAGTAATCGGCACATAAAAAAAGATGCTTCTGTTGTTCTTAAGTGCGAAGTCAAAATTAATGAACTGAAAATTCCCGCACCGAAACCTTTTTTTTGCAAGATTTTATTTAGTTTAACATGCCCCTGTTTGTGTAACCAAATCTTGCAAGTTTTTTTTTGTAGTAGCAAACTACAGCATCAAAATGCTGGAGCTGGAAGGTCGCCATAGAAAAAAAAATAGTTACAAAAAGCATGCTTTAAAAAAAAAAGAAACCATAATTTATTTTCACCTGTAAACGTTGTAACTTCGTATTTTATTGCGATCATGGGACAGAATTTTGTTATGTCAACGTGTCCTATGAGATGGACAAAATAGACGACTGTAAGGGAGAAAACAACAAATATTACCTCGTTATATCTACTGAAAACCTATCGTAAAGAGGAATTATTATTTGGGGCATGTCTCAGTTTTTACTATCCAACCTAATATTATATTAGTACAATAAATCTGAACAATATTGCGATAAAAATGTTTTATAGACAAAAAGTTTCAAACCTTCATATAAAAAAGCCCAACCTAGTTATTGTAATATTTCAGCCACAAGTCATAATCCTTACTTAAGAAAGATTTAAAAATAGAAATATTTCACATTATAAGTGTATGAAAATGTATTATATTGTATTATTTATTAATATCTTGGTAGTAAAATATTTCGCTTATAACGCTCATCACGTCAACCATCACTTCCAGGTTACTCTTTTTAGTGATGTTACACAAGTTTATTATTCCATATCGACATTATGTCGCTGATGTTACCTATGACGAAAGTCTGTTGTCCTGAATTACAGGCTGAAGGTAGCCGTCCGACATATTATGTGACCGCCGCGACCCGCGACCGCGTCCAGCAAACCAGCCAATCAGGTTCTCTGGTTACGCCTCAAGGGTCGCGCATCGCGGGTCGCGGGGATTGTTTAGTGCTCCATATAAATTCATACTAAGCATTGGCTCCGCGACCCTATTTCGGTCTCGGGTCGCGGTCTCGCGACTGTGCTAAATAAAGAACTATATAGTTATTGTTATAATCTTGTGGTGATTTTTTTTTTATAATACCTCAATATTTGATAATTTAAGGTAAGGTTTAAGTTATATATACTTTTAATTTTACATGATTATTTTTATTTTCATAATTGTAATTATAATGCTCAGATTTCATTGACACAAATACAATTATTCTAAAAAAGGGGAATTGGTGTAATTTGAAAATCTACGTTTTGAGGTTTTCGTCGATCATGAATTTTATATTTTAGATTGATATTAGATTCTAAACACGTTTGGCTTGCGGAGGCAGAATAAGTCGCTTTAACGAATCACATTTAATCTCAGTCAGATATTAATTTTGCTAGTCCGTGCAATAACGGACTATGAAAATTGATATAAAAATACTTTAGTGCAGCATACTTAAATGAGCCAAATTCTGAAAATAATAAGAATTTGTTATGAATTCACATGATAGCTTATCCTCCTTTTCATCCGAATACTGCGAAGCCAAAAGTCTATGTATGTATCACAGGCGAGGCGTTCATACAAACCGGCTTCCCTTTTGAATATTACTTATTTATAATCCATATTAATTTTAAAATACAGCACTAGAACAAAACAATAATTTGTACTCTATTCAAAATACCACAACCACACAAGCAACAATGTCAGCAAGCACGTTTAAGGCCCAAACCACCATGAATTTTGCAACCTGGCGTATTCTCTAGCATTTTCAAATGTGGTGAGTAACATAAAGCCACGCAAATTTTATATAAAGGTCAGCTCACATCGAAACGAGATGAAACTTCAAAATTGAACTTTATTCAGTACACAAGAAGGTAGACGTTTCATTTCATAAAAGCGGCGCTGCACTATGCACAGCGGTCTAGTTCGAGATTACATTGCAATGCAATTAAGCGTGTATCTTCGTGTGTAGTGAATAAAGTTTAATTTTGAATCCCTACCTTAAAAATGCAGCGCCGTGTATCGTTTCGTTTCGGTTTGACCTGGGCCTTTAGTCAAGATGCATTCGATAATTTCGACGGCGAATTCCTGATTCGTTTTGATTTCTGCGCGTCATTCGTTTCGAACAATTATTATTTCACCAAATCACATTCGATCCATTATACTATATAATATAATATTTATTGATGTGAAAATTAATTTTATCGATACATCTTAACGCATCACTATATCTTACGTAACATTTTCGTTTCGTGGAATTTTCCAAAATGCTATATAAGATAGCATGTCAATGCGTATAACATTTCGTTATAGCAGTCAAAGGGAGTTGAACGTCGATGAAAAACAAATTGCTTTTGGGCTTTGAACTTTTTATTGTTCACAGCGAATCGTTGTGAACGCGTGTTTTTATTGAATTACCGCTATTTGGTTGCCGTGGCTATATTATATCGAAACCATTAATTAACGGTTTATCGACAGCCTTAATCCATTTTTGTCTACAGGTCTCATTACTGCTAAATGGGCGATGCCTAATTTATTTTTACGTTCTTGTTTATGAAATAACCAATATCTTCATATTAGTATGCCTGATAATATGATTTTACCTTCCTATTAAATTTCTTCTTCCTTTAAATTTTCATAACACACGACATTTTTTTTTTGGGCATGAAAAACTTATTGAGCCTTTTTTTTTCAGGTAAGTGCCTGTAAGAAGCCGGTCAGAACTGCATTAAATGGACGATTGTGAACACAGTCCTACCTCTATGGAAAAACACGGCTAACTTTACGAGAAGTATGTATGACATAACTCAAAATAGCACTGCACAACTTCTAGATTAATATATATTTTTTTATGAAATAGATCGGAAAACGAGCACACGGATCGCTTAACTGGGAGTTACAAGTGTAACTCCTCTGGTGTTGCGCACTTGCGTTCCTGGACCTTAAAATCCCCAACCCCCCTTGGGCCTCCGGTAACCTCACTCACTCACGAAACACAACGCTATTATTTTACACCGGTTTTCTGTGAGGCCGTGATAATTTCCGGTCAAGCCGGTCCATTCGTACCGAAGCGTGGCTCTCCCACGTTATACTTTTTGCAATTACTAATTTTTCGCAGAGCTGTTATTAATTGAACCTAATGTCTATTCATCTCGTATCAATATCCCCATATAGTTGTGAGATTCAATAAATTTAAAGCATCACACATGTTTGCGACAGGGGTCTAAAATGTCAAACAAATGACGGGCCAATAAGGACCGGAGCGGGTTTTATTGGGCGCCTGAAGGATGGAACTTCATCCGTCATGCTAAAATAACTAACTCAAACTACCTCTATTTGTGTAAGGATAGTTTTAGCTTAATTTTGATACCTGATGTATTCGGTTATTATACTTTTGTATTATTACGAGCCCCGTTACAAATCTGCACTCTGCGAGATTAGGTATTTGAAGCGATCCCGACATTTCGCATTTTGTAGTAATTTTGCAGCATTTTTTTATCGTTTTTATAATAAATTCATGCTTTAAAATTATAAAATCTTTATTTCTCATAAAGTAACAATTGTTCTGGTATAAATTTTGCTTAATAATATTATCGTAGATAGGAGTAATTCACAGTTAACTTAAAGCTATTTTCGAAGTTTTTTTGGATTAGAATAAGATTATTTTCTATATTAAATTAAATATATTTCAAAATTCTAAGGCTGCTACGAACTATACGACTATATAGGAGTTAACGTTCTCATTTTATTATTTTATTTGCTTAGAACAGTAGTTCAATCCAGGAGCTCAAAAAGGTGCCTTCGCACATTTTATGAAAATCTTTCTTTGCAGTTTTGGGTTTAATTAAAAAGTTAAACAAAATTTACAAAAAACGAGGCCGTTACAAACTAGGCCAATAGCTATTCTGCACTATTCAATGTGTCGAAATTGTTAATGTATCTTTGTTTCTGAGATCAAGAACGCCATAATTGGCCATTTTACGCAAAAATCACAGACGAGATGTAATTTATACGTCTTAAATATTTATAGTTCAGAAAACAGCTTAGCTTACTTAGCACAGAACAACTGATTTTATAAGTATTAACAGATATAACAATATTACTGATGGATATCTTATTACTATTATAAATGTGAAAGTTTGTGAGGATGGATGGATGGAAAGATAGATGTTTGTGACTCTTTCACGCAAGCCCACCGAACGGATTTTAGTGAAAGTTGATATGGTAGTAGTTTAGGCTTTGGATTAAAATATAGGCTGAATTTTTGATCTGAAAAAGTACAGTATTTCCGTGAGATACTTACTGTATTCAAGCGGGCGGACCCGCGGGTAAATGCTAGTAATAAATATAAATAAATAAATAAATATTTATTCTGCCACTTTTGACATTACACCACCAAAGTATACACATAGATAACAATGGTACAATTACTATTAGCATGAAAATGAAACAAGGAAAGAAAATATACCTACTTACAACTAAAGTATAAATATGAATAACAAAGCCGTTGAATTGCTTCAAACAAATTATGTATATGTATGACAATTAATTACAAACATATAAAAATAAAAAAGAATTACGGCGGTGCAACACCCAAAACGCGCAGAATCGGAGATCCACTCAGGTTATGACGACATGGGAAAGTCGTCCCTGATCTTACGTGGACCCCTTGCTTCCGGGCAGGGGGCGAGCAAAATACAGTCTCTTATAAATATAAATGAATATTAAATTACAATTTTTACGGCAACACACAATAATATTTAATACCTACAGAGAACCCAATTTATCGCATCATATCGCAAATGCAATCTATTCAATATTATATTATGTCGCAAAGTTGAGTTTTTAGTAAATACAGTTAATATTTATTTTTAAAATTACAAACAGTCTTCAGAGCACAAAACGGTGGAGGCAGATTATTCCAAATTTTGCTGGCGTCATGTCTGAAACTCCCCCTAAACGCAGCGGTATGATGTAGCTGTGAGATCCTTCGAATATCCTTCGATAACTTTTTTCTAATCTAGATAAGTAATTTGTTCAATCAGGCATTCTTGTTATATATTCGCGTTCTATACTAATCAATAAAATCGTTATTTTATTTTTGTGAAATTTCTGTTTAATCTATTATTATCTTAGGTAGGTTAGGTATCTAAAATTTTTCAAATTTCACCACTCAAATTGTCACCTTCATCAGTACTAAGCATCAGTTTTTGCTTCCATAACTCACCGAAACCACTGATATTAGGTTGAATTAATTGGCTGGGCTAATGACTGCGGCGATTAGCCGTCCAATATTCACTGACCCAACCAGTAACTCTAGTGACCCCACGTAAAAACGACGATAAGGATAGTTAAAATTATCCACTGAAACTCGAGAGCAACGAAATTCATAATCTGATGCGCTTCCGTAAATTTTTTAAATATTCACTTTAATTATTGTTTTATTTGACTTAATTACGATTGTAATCTTAAAATGATGTATATGCGATGGATTATTATCCAACATTTTTAATTATTAAAATAGCTTTAAACTCTTCGTTGGGATTGATTTCTTTTTGAACATAATATCTAGGGTAAAACAACCGATTGTTGACACCCTAATAAAATTATTGGTTAGGCTGCCAACAATTGGCCCCTCATCATTTTAAATACGTATTCGTGTTTTATCTTTTTTATTTGTGTATAAATGAAGGGTAGTTACAACGTATGAACTTTAAACCTTTGGGGCCCAGTAACTGGCGGGAGGTTATCTTCTAATTAATAATAAATTTCATTTGTGCTTATAAGTTTATTTTACCTTCATTATAATACTACCTTTTACCCGCTGCTCCGCCAGAACAAATACAGTATCCTAGTCCAAGTGTTAATCCAGAGCATAAGCTACTGCAATACCATATTTCATTAAAATTCGTAGTTTTTTCGTGAAAGGGTAACAAACACACATCCATCCATCTATCCTCACAAACTTCACAGCTTTCTTTCTATACATTTTAGCTTTCGTTTAGAACTTCTTACAGTGAAATGGATACACTTACAAAAACTTATTAAATATGAATTCCAATGTAAAATATAAACTTAAGCTTGTATCTCCTAGCCGAAACATACCCATCCTTTCTGCAAGATTTAACTACCCGAAATTCGGACAAAGAATATTGCGTTACCCGGCGATAAAAGTAATCCATGCCGGTAGCACGTTCAGTTGCTCTCATCTGATTTGGCTCCGGGATAAAAACCCTATCATGTACCTTAAAGGCCAAAATTAACCCGAGGGCTTCATAGGAGGCGTCTGTGTTTTACGTCGTTTACAAGGAGTCTTCCTTTGCATTTTTTTCTTCATCTAAAACATTTATTTTGATTGAACGTCTGTTTGGCGAGTAAATTTATCGGGGTCAAAGTGTTTGTAATACGAATTTTTAATACAGAATTTTCACGGAATTGGAATGCGTCAGTAAAATACAGTTTCCGGTATATTTGTATGGATTGACAGGTATTTTTTCATAACAGTTTCAATATCTTGCTTTTTAGCAAGTCCTTACCGGAACGTTAAGTATAGTAATATTATATATTCGCGTTATTTATATTTGACATTATGTAAAAAAAACATTCGAGGTAAATTATTTCCTCTCCTTCTATATGAAAATGATTGTATCACGAAAGTATTCAAGTAGGATGTTGAGCGCGTAGTATTCTTGAGTTTCGTGGACCGTAGAAAATAAGTCACGTTGGTCCTAATGGGGACAGTGGAGACATTCCTCACGTTGGACACATTTTAACTGTTAGATGTTGAAAAAATATACCTACTAAGTATACTTTTTTAAGACTATGAAATTGGAAATAAATATAATTTTCTATGACATGACTTCTTCACAACGTTGGCAGCTGTCAGAAAATATAAATTTTGGATTTTTGTAAAATTTTTTCAAGAAGTCATTTAAAAACGGACGGAAAAGTCCATTTATATATCTTTATATATATAATTTTACTGTACGTGTGTATGTCACTGAACTCCTCCTAAACGGCTGGACCGATTTGAATTAATTTTATTGTATGCGTTTGGGTGGCGCCCTGGATGGTTTAGATTTACAAATCAGCCCGGACAACGTCTGTCGGGTCCGCTAGTATTATACATTATTCACAAAAAAAATGTTAATTTTGTGAATAATACGTTATTTCGTATTTATTTTAGTTAAAATAGATACTTTATATTATATTACATTAATTTTGTCCGTTGTAATTTTATAATCTTGAATATGATCAGATGTGGCAAGACGTGCATACATTATTTTTATTTCCACTCTCTGGATGGATAGACTCTTTCTATAGCACTGGCCTCCTTTACTCGTATTCCCCTATCTAACAATAAAATATTTTAGAAATTCAATCACGAATATATCAAAAGTTAAAAATTGAATGTAAAACACCTGCAATATTGCGGCTGCCACGAACCGGCTAAGCCATAAATCAATTCGTTTGATTTACCAAGCCCTGCTCGAGACACGAGAAATAATCATTGTTTAATGGAGTGTATGTTGTGCTTGAATTTCCATTCTGTTTCTCTTTGATAGTCCCTTCTGTCTAATTAACAACTAAGTAAATCATGGATAAGATTCGAATTATAATTTTGAGTTTTAATAGCTAACATTTTTGTTAAAAGCCCGACTACGTAAATTATATTACATAGGTTACGCTGGATATTTTTAAGAATCTACTGACACCTCATTCATTGAAATCGGACCGATAGTTTAGGCGCTACGGTGGGACAAACATACACACATTATGCCAAAATCATTACCCTTCCTTTTGGTTTCAAAAAAGTTTTGTTAAAATAAGGTTGAGAAAATTGAACTGTCGAAATTTTAGGGACAGGCCAATTATGGTGACTGTCGCCCTCTCCCGACAACATTTTTAGAGTTCCGTAGTTCACATCTCGGAACCCTTATGGTTTCATCATGCCCGTCCGTCCGTCTTCTGCTTACCGTCCAAACGGTTAGTGCTAGAAATATGAAACTCTGCATGGATATGTGTATTTACGTCAAAGTGCTAAAATAAAATCACGAACAATAATGTTTTTGGGGTAGGTACCTACCTCCCATACACGTGACCTGCGCAGGGTTGCATTTTTTTTCTCGCATATACCGTATCGTAAGGTATACATATCTTTTAAAAACATTTTGAGGTTGCAAAGACAATGGTATCCGTTTGCGAGATATTGAACTTTTTTTTTATTATTACGTAGGTTTTGAATTTTGGAAATTCGGTTCATTCATTTAATTTCCCAAAGGCAAACGGCCGCTTTGTCTCTTACTCCTTACTCTAAGGACTCCTTTTAATAGGGGAATGATTAATGTTAACCGATAATCTTGTATTTAAGATAAAACCAGGCAGTTGATATTATCCTGATAACGAAGTTGAATGTATTCGGTTTCTTGTGTAAAATTAGACCTTTATTTTATTTAGGCTATGCGCCTATTAAACACAATACTGTTGCTACGAAATTTTTTTGTCGAATTTGTTCTCCCTTGTTTCTCTTTTTAAGAGCATTATGCCTCAGTGCGCGCATACGGCATGGCTGGGACTATGTTCTAGAATCCGGAAGGCCAGCGAAAATTCGGAGCATTGAAAATCGAACACACAAATATCGACTCAAATGTCGATATCATAAATGACAACTCGACAATCGACACATTGATTTCTAACTCTATTGTATTTGTGCAGAGTTATATTTTCAGTGCTCTGAATTTTCCCGGGCCTGCTGGATTCCGAATCATAATATGATCCCAGCCTTAGTTGAAAGCGACCAGCTCCTCATTCATTTAATAGCTCATACTTCACTCGTTCATCTTGTAATTGCGAATATCTACGCGTTATAAACAGCAATGGACGGATTATTAGAGTGTGATGAACTACAATAAAACTCAACACATGATATATATAACGAATGAACTTTTCACAGAATATTAGAATTCCCGGCTATGTCGTCGTCCTTTATACACAATTTTAGAAGCTCGATACGATGTCGCGTCGTCGATCATCGTCACACGGCGCGAAGTCGCAACGCAAAATTCTCGTCTAGTAATAATAGTAATTCCCAAAACGTTGACTGCAGTCTGTACTATACTGTAATTAATTTTTCAACTAGTAATAGGAAAACGCATAAAGGAGGAAAAGGTACACAAAGTTAGTGGATATAAAATAGTCAAGCGGCACATGATACGAAATATTGACATGAATTTGTTTTCAATCAACAAAATGATGACTTTTCTCAAAGACAGCATAAATATGGACAAAGGACATGAAAATGCAAAAAATCAGTTGCTAAATTAAAAAGTTACAGGACTAAATAACGACGATTTTTTCGCTATGATTGAATAACCGAACCGAGAGCATGTCAGGACATGTCTAAGGAGGGTTCCGTAACTATCAACGCGTAATAGGTTTTCCAAATTATTTCAAATTTCTTCAAAAGTTACCGTCCGATTCAAAATTATTTTTCTATAGAGTTTTGAGCATGATCTATCAGCATGGATAGTTTATAGTAGATAGTTATATTTAGATAGTTAGATACTTTCTATCTCTAATAGTTTAGATATGCTAGGAGGGGGGACTAATTTACAAACAACTTTGCAGGCCGGTTACACGAAAATGGTCGACTTTGTCGAGTCGACCTACTCAATGATTGGGTAGAATTAAGCAATATTTTTCATCCCCACTTCACATGTTTGGAGAGCCACCCCTAAAATATATATTTTTTATTATTCTATGATTCCAAAAACTGAGATCTATACACAATCTATAAATATATCAAATTTGATCTATTTATATTCATAATTACAGAAGCTAGAAGCGCGGACAGACAGACAGACAGACGGACGAACAGAGCGAAACTATAAGGGTTCCTTGCGTATTACGGAACTCTAAAAAAGAAAATTACTGTTCAAATTCTTATGTATGTGACATTTTTAAACGACTTCCAAATAAGGAGGCGGTTATGCGTTCGCCTGTATATATTTTTATTTTTGTATGTTCAACGATTACTCCGCCATCTATGGACCGATTTTCAAAATTATTTTTTTGCTGTATAGGGTATATTCCCAATTTGGTCCTTTTGATACCAAGCTGATGATGATAATCCATTAGAAATCGAAGGAACTCCTCGAAATTTATATGGACACATATAGTGATTTCGACATTTCTGAAGATACCCAAGAATATGCTACCAAAAAGTAAGATTTTGCACCAAGGTATACCCTGGATCAAAAAGTACTAAACAGACAGTCCTTACGTACAGAACAACAGTCCTTATAGATAATATGTGTTTGGGGATTTCGGCGTTGTTTAAAGAACTATGTTAATTACAGTAATCATCATCATCACCACCATCATCACACCATACATACATACCATCATATTATGATGGTATGTATGTGTAATGATAATAGGTTCTTTTGATAGTATTTTACATCGATACATATCCTTGAATTTTATTTTGCCGTTTGTTGACCCATTTGAAAAATTATTTTGTTGTTGTAAAGGGTGTAATTCGAAATTGATCCTATAGCCACGAAAGTGGAAACCTGATCATGGTATATACATGATGAATAGAGGAAACTCAACATTTGTAGGGACATTTATAGGGATTTGACTTTCGTTAAGTAGATCAAGCATATGCTACCAAAAAGTAAAATTTTGTGCCAAGGATGTATCCTGGATCCAAAAGCACTGAACAGAACTCCTCTTTCTTTAAAGATACAAGTTTAGAAATTTTGGCGTTGTTTTAAGAACTACAAGTGTATGCCATTATGTAACTTTTCATAGCGCGTATTCAATTATTAAAAATATTAAAATAAATATAACTAAAATGGGAAAAATTATTATTTTTTAAGAAAAAACTAAATCGACTTCCATAGTAAAAATGCACAAAGAAAATGAAATAAATCTTATTATCTAAATAATTCCCCTTTTAAATTCGGCTAGAAATTTTACTATTTCTATACTCAATCTTCATTATTTTGAAGTCGGTACCCCACACAATATCCTGATAAAACAATATTTAGGTTGGCTGGTACTTAAAAAATGGAATTTAAAAAGGGAATTATTTAGAAAATAAGATTTATTTCATATTTTTTGTGCATTTATACTTTGGAAATCAGTTTATTTAGTAAAACTATGATATTAATAAACGCAGTATTTATTAGTAGTTTATCTTTATACATACACATACACATATATACACACACATTTATATATATATATATATATATATATATATATATATATATATATATATATATATATATAACTGTTCTTTTTCGGGATAAAAAGTAGCACATGTTTAATCCAGAGCCTAAACTACTACTATGCCACATTTCATCGAAATTAGCTCATTATTTTTGAGTGAAAGAGTAACAAACATCCATCCATCCATCCTCACAATCGTTCACGAAATTTCACGTTACGACGTCGTCTCTTGAAACAAGTAGTCATAGGTCGTATGTCGTAGCCATAGACGTATACATTATAGACAAGGAATGTTGAGGCAAGAAGTGTCTCCAGTTACAATGGCCAGATTTTGGGGCCATTTTGACATTTGAAGTATGGTGAAAACAAGATGGCTGACATTTGAAGTATGGTGAAAACCAAGATGGCGTAACTTGTAATTGTATGAAGTTTTGTTCTGTCAAATGTTCGTCGTAGCCTATCTTGAGTTTTAAAATCTTTGTTCGTAGCACGATATGTTGTATCGTGTTTATTCGTAAAGTTCGTCGTCCTTCAGATGATGCCGGCATATTTATTTGCCAATTTGCATGACAAGTACTCAGTAATAATAAAGATCACAATAATATCTCAATTGTTGCGACCGAGCCGGCTGTTTTAAGAGATAAGGCAAACACTACGGAGTTGTAAATGTAAGGGACAGGATTGCGGATCAAAATTACTCATTTTTGTATAAGCGTGTTGGACCGAAAAGTTTTAGATAATAATACCTGACTTGGTTAGGATAAAGTTCTATGGTTTTTGTATTCTTAATTTTTTTCTCATTTTCCTAAATGTTTTCTCGTATAAATAAGACCCAAGTTAAAGTTGTGCCAAACATTATTTTACTAAAACCGCAAGATTTTTTTTTCTGGTAATTGCGCCATTAAAATTTCTTGCCTCGAGGCTCACGTCTCTCTGAAAGCAATATGTCGCAGCTGAAATTTCCAGAACGGCCATACGTCTTCAATACTTGAGCCTTTGAGTACTGGCCTCGCTTACAGCTGAATGTAGGTCAATCTTGACAGTTGACACCTGGTACCAAGTCTAAAAACGTCCTTGACGGTGCCATTGGCATTGTATGAATCTAGCTCCCATATGTGCACCGTACACTTGCAATAATATAGGACGGCTAGGATAAAAAGAATGTCTAATACGTATAAATTGTCTGATTGTATAGATTTAAACTACGCCTCACCGTTAATTACATGGTTGTACGCACACACATGCGACGAAACTATGGCTTAGCTTGTAAGGTGAGTTGTCGCAGTGTGCGGTTGTAAACGAAGCTGTCTTCAATTTTTTGTTTGCTCTGAGATTTATGTATGAAACAACGAGATTATTGGCCAACTTTTACATACCACCGCCTGTGTGGCGGTGGTATGTAAAAGTTGGCCAATAATACTGATAAGACACAATAAGACTAATAAGACACAATACTGTCAACTTCACTTCCGCTCGCTTGACGATAAGGTTACGTATATCCTTCGAGAAGGTTACGTCAGTCTTATGCACTGGCAACAAATTTCTCTCCTTCATCTACCATTTCCATTTCGATTTTATCGACTTTAGCGCACGCGAAATAATGTTTTCGCAAAACATGACCATAATATTTATAATACGACCATGATTGATAATCATGTTTTGCGGGAAAGTTAACTCTATCTTGCGTGCGCTAAAGCTCATAATCAGAATGGTGGGCGACAGAGCCAATTTTATAGCCATTATGCGCATGCACTTATTCACGGGAAATCGTATTAGAAATTGAAAAAGCGAGAAGAAAAATATTACACATATGAAACCAGGGTCATTTATATTGAAAGTATTTTAATAGGTGAATCCTAAAAATAATTAACTGTGCCAACAAAGATTTAAAGAAGGCACAATTTAATGGTGTGTAACATGTTATTTCTAAAAATACTTCTTTGAAAATATATCACGCGGAGTGTACCCACTGACATATTTTTGTAGAAATCTTAACCCCGGCGTCTAAATTAGGACACATCTAATTCAGCTGCGGCGTGATACTTAGAATAAAGCATTCGTATTGTTGGTGCTGAGAATATACAGTACTAGCTTTTGCCCGGCACTAGCGGCTCTGCCTGCGTATATATAGTATCCCACGGTAACACTGTACTTTTCGGGATAAAATGCAGTATGAAACAAATCAACCTCCGGGTTGATTTGTTTCAAGGCTCCTAAATTCTGTTCAGTAGTTTTTGAGTGAAAGAGTTAGAAACATCCTTACAAACATTCACATTTATAATAGTAGTAAGATTAATAATTCTTCCATAATATTCGCTTGTGGATGTATGAGCGCCAACATTTTTTTGTGAAATCTTAACGTTCCACTGGTCGTTAGATTTGTAGTGTGTGTATCACCTCCCTATATATTGTAATGTAATTGAATTAAATGAGGAGTTACGGAGAGGAGAGGATAAACGTTATTCGCGAGCATAACATCTTTGATTGGACTCCCCAAGCCTGCACATTGCAGATTTAATTAATTGATTTTAATGGAAACTGTTCCTATATAATTCTGACTGTCATCAAAATCAGTTTCTGGAGTCTTTTAAGAATATATACCTACTACTATACTAGATTCCTCGTTTGAAAAATTCACCGTGTGCTGTTTAGAAAATTAAATGGAATGAGATTTCTGGCCCACTTGACTGCACTAATTTTACCCTGAGGGTCAGTTCACGCGGAAACGAGAGGCGACCGGACGCGGCGCTGCATTTCTTATTTAACTGTCATTACTCTGTTATAATATACGCAACAATCAGTTCAAAGGGTGTAAGAAAAGTTAGAGGTACATATTTCTCGTATCTTTGGTGCCCTGTACCTAAGAATTGACCCAAAGCCCAGATTGGGAAAAATGTATCATAGCATTTTCAATCTTCTTAATCCTCGCTATTATGTCTATAACAGCACGTAAAACAAAGCATTTTAAAAAATTCGCGTCAAAGATGTTGTTAAAGAGAGCCATCACGAAATGAAAAAACAACAAGCCATAAATAAAGTGCTTAGAAAAAAACAAAGCTCGCAAAGTAGAGTAATAAATCGTTAAATCTTTTTCTTTTGATAACGCAGTGTCGCTTTTTGAATGTCTATAAAATTAATACGCTGCTTTAATATTTCCGACCATATTTTTGCTCAGATGAGTTTTTATAATTTTTTATGTGTTTCTTTTGTAGATTCGATTTCAGGGAAGTGGTCCATTTTAGCTTAGTAGCGGTTCCGTTTTTAATACTTACGTACCCAATTTAAAATCACATAATATTATATACCATTATTTTCTTTAGTCCCCCTGGGACTTTTAAATGCTGTTACCCAATGAACGTAAGTATTACACTTTTAGTACGCTCACACACGCGCCGCAGCTCCCGCGGCGCCGCAGAAGCAGGATTTGTGCGTATTTTGTACGTAGACGGCGCGGTTGGTGATACGCCGCAAGTCCTGCGGCAATAAAACCCATACAAATCCTAGTGCAGCTGCGACACGTGTGAAAATATTATCGATATTTAATTAATATTTCCTGTAAATTGTATGCATCATAATGACATTTGTCGATTAATTGCTTTTGTTCAAAAACAGTCACATACATTTTACTGCGGACTTTTTCGACAACCATAAAATTAAAACTTATTTCAGATTGAAACGCATCTCACACATACACACATTAACATGTTTACGCCCATTTCCAAATACAGGTAGGCAGGGACCACCGAGCCCAAAAAGTTGCCCCTATTGGGCAGAGCCCACAATTCTGTAGCCCATTTAGCTCACGCGGCATCTCTTAGGAGGCCGCTGCCTCGAATTCAGCGGTGAGTGGCGCGGCGGCGGTCAGTAACAGCAGCAGAGGCGTGCGCAGGCGGGCGCCATAGTTACCGCTTATCAGAAATGCACTCCTGTCAAGCGGTGACGATGGCGCTCGCCTGCGCGCGTTGCCGCTGTCCCTGTCCGCCGCCGCACCGCCACTGCGCCGCTCACCACAAAAATCGACTCCAAATAGCTTTATTTCAGCAATTGGGGAAATCTAATTTCATCGTTTCATAGTGCACCTTCCAATTAAAATGCAAAATGGCGATATCCTGATCATAAAATCTATTTGATTATAGAACTTGCAGTTAGGGTCAAATCACATCGAAACGATACGATACGCAACGCGTCGCTGCATTTTTAAGATAGCTATTCAAATTTCAACTTTATTCATTACACAAGAAGATACACGTTTCATTGTAAAAGTTCGAATGTCAAGTTGCACCACACTGCACAGCGCATGTGCAGTGTACGGCAGATATCATATGAAACGTGTATCTTTCTGTGTAGTGAATAAAGTTTAATTTTGAATGGCTATCTCGACAAATCAGCGCTGAGTCGCATCGCATATCGCCGTGGTATGAACTGATACGAGTACCTTACTACGGTACGGATTTTACTGACTGTACCGTAATTTACAATTTTCGGGAATTTCAATTTTCAATTTGCGCGAACTTCATTATCTTGCAGATGTTATAAACATTTTATAGAGTAGTTATATTAAAGTCATTTCGGAATCAATTTTGCGGGTATAATGATGTTGTAGATGAAAAACCACCCATTTTAAATGCGCTGCAAAAAGCTTTACATTTCTCCGGGGGCCATTTGTCGGGTCGAGTCCCGAGTCCCGACGATCTTTCTCTCCGCTAATGTTTCGCATTTCAAATGTACAGTCCATGGAAAGTGTATGTTCTCTTTAGGATACAAAGTTTTTTTTTGTTCTTAATCATCTTCCAAAGAAGTCTTAGATTTTTTGCTGTGACACTGATGATAATGTCTCTTAAGCTGATGCGGCAAATGAATTGTTATAATATTAGCTAATGCCAACTAGGGTTACGATAAACAATATTCTTCGATTATATACGGACCTAAATATTATTCACGCTACAACTTTACATAGCCACCGCATCTTTACGGTCCAATTTTTTGTAAACACGAAATAGGATTTCAAGAGAAAATAATTCAGCCAACGATAATATTGCAGATGATAAGCAACGTTTCTAGAAATGCCATTTCTTATTGTAACAATATTTTAAATGAAACCTAGGTACCTACTATTATAATCATCTACTAGATGTTGCCGCGTCAACATCATCCACCTACTAGATAAACGCAAAACGGTAGCGTACATTTTGCAGCGATAAAAAGCAGTGGTTAAACCACTACCATTTTAATGAAACCCAATACACACATTGATACAGTATAATATCTTTGTACTTTCGGGATAAAAAGTAGCCTATGTACAATGCTTATCCGGAGTCTAAACTACTGCCATACTAAATTTGGTTAAGATCCGTTCAGTAGTTTTGCGTGAAAGAGTCACTAGCATGACGCCATTTTCCACAGTCACATTCAAAATTAGTAGTAGGATTAGAATTTTACTTGCAAAGTAATCATAAGGCTTCCATTTAAATATCGTATTTCTTAGAAAATGTTATGAAGTTTTATATCTTCTCTTTTACAAATAATTTACAAAGATTAATCTTCGAAGACCGTTCGAATGTATAAACGAACTAACATTTTAAAGAGCTAAAACTAGCGAACAAAATAAAACATGTTTATAATCAAAATTATAGTAGGTATTTTTATTTCTGAATAAATTTGATATAGATGCTTTCACAATTATTGTCCGGCGGCGAGAAGAACTGGCGTAAGAAACTTTAATCAAATAGATGGTGAAGATCTTTTAAAAAATGTTAATACGAAATCTATAGAGGGTGTTTGATAGAACGTCTAGTGGATTACTAATAATGAACCCCTCGTTTATTTGACTTTGTTTCTGAGATATTCGCCATTTTGTATTTTTTCTGAAGTGACCTGACTGACCTGTTCAGGTCATAATAAAACACTGAAAAACTCAATCGTCAACATTTTAATTTGCTCGTAATAACAGAACAATAATTAACTAATGTAAGTTTGTGTATTCAAATCTGAAAAACAAATGATCAGTCTTCACGTCAAGATCACGTCAGTCAAGATACATAAGTACTATCAGGGAATCTAATTAATAAGCCAGATATTGTGTTTTCATTACTTATTTGTATAAAAATCGCAACAACAGTGATACGTTGTCGTCGTCGAGTTTGATATTACGAACAAATTATGACACCGGTTAAACTTTGTAATAATTATATTCCCTGATAGTGCATAAAAGCAGCCTTGCAGGGGTGACCCCCTTTTATTACCAAGGTGTGCAAACGTTAGTAAAATCAATGACCCTATAAAAAGCTTTAGCACACAAACGTCCTTTAACTACAGAGTATTATCTAAGGTGAAGCGAGGTTAATGAGACTTCATAGGTACATACTAACGAACTTTTTAATTTTCTCTCTCCGTATAACTGGCTATATAATTATAGCTGTATACGTAATGGTTGTATAGCATCGTCATCATAACAGCCTGCGTAGTAGTTCTGCCAACTCTACCAACTTTTCGGTAGATCTACCAACTTTTAGTGTCGTAGTCAAACCTACCACTTTGTAGCAAAAATCTAGCAACTTTTGAAGTTTTCAAAAAGTTCAAATCTAACCTCCACGGTTGATTTTATTGGATGTTATCAATGTTTAATTAAACCTAGTTTTACAACATTAATATTAGTTACTACTATCTGTAAGTGACTTATAAACTATGCTTTGGTTGAAGTCATAGACTCATAATTATTTGTTTTTCAATTATAACTATTTTCTATTGATATTTTGAATAGCGGTCTGTAATTCTGTTTTATCATTGGATTTCTAATAAAAATAGTTCAAATATGTCTTATCCAATCGAAAAGTAAATTAAGGATGCCAGATTCTTATTGGAGGGTTTCTAAAAGACTTGAAAAGTATGGGTGGAAAGATCTACCAACTTTTCATAGTAGGGTTTGTTGGAAACTATTAACTTGTAGAACCCTATCTCCCACTTGACGAATTTCGAGTTGGCAACGCTGCTCCGTAGTCAAGTGGCTAGAGCTTGGCTCTCAACTCGGGGGTTGTGGGTTGCAACAATATTTTACTTCCGAGCTAATAGATAACTATAAAAATAATAATAAAATAGATCTCCACACTGATTTCGGTGACGGTGGCCGGTTTCATCGAAACCAGGCCAGCAAAGCGGGAGTTATTTTATAGTGCCCAGGTGTGTGCGCAGTACAAAAGAGCACTCTTTCTTCCTTTACTCTCTAAACCATCAACTATCATCATCCGGCCCACTAGGGCCGGATGATCGACACGCCTGGTGAGCGATCAGGCGCAGGTCCGACTTTTTACATGCCCATCCCGACTCATGGAACATCTTTCTTGTCAGACAATTAGGTGATCAGCCTGCATTGTCCTGACCAATCTTGGAAACAACATTTTTCATTGTTCCATCCCGGGAATCGAACCCACGACCTCCGAGTCGAGAACCAAGCTCAAACTGTGACTAGTTATGTAACAGCCTCCGTAGTCCAGTGGGGACTACGGAGGCTGTTACATAACTAGATTATGTTGCATGGTCCAGGAAACTGATTACATCGCAAATCGGTATTTCTCTTAAATAATAGTAAAAGACGTCATTGTGTACGACAAACTTGTAATCTCTTTTAGGGTTCCGTAATACACAAGGAACCTTTATAGTTTCGCTCTGTCAGTCCGCCTGTCTGTCTATCTCTCCGCGCTTCCAGCTTTTGTAATTATGATTATAAATGGATGAAATTTGATATGGTTATAGATATCGGTTTTGGCATTAAAAAATAATAATAACTTTATATTTTAGGGGTGGCTCTCCATACATGTGAAGTGGCGATGAAAAATATTTATTGGTATAGTTGAATAGGTATTAAAATAAAGGCATGGTTTAATGCACGACTTATTTACAATGTTGAATATTATCGAGAAACCGACCTCCAAAGTGGTTTGTAAGTTGCGCTCCAAAGTAATAGAAATTTGTAGGATAGGCTTGTAGGTAGGTTATAATGCTGATAGATCATGCTAAAATCTCTTTAGGAAAATTATTTTGAACGAAATAGGATATTGACTTTTAAAGTAATTTGAAAAAAATCTATTACGCGTCGATAGTTACGGAACCCTCTTTAGACATGTCCTGACATGCTCTTGATTATTTCTTTAAAATGAGACATAAGAAAAGACTTTGTGTTTTTAATTTTGAATAAAAACTTTTTTTTAAAACCATATTACAATGTAATATGCTACTTTTTGGGCGGTAAACATTTTTATTTGCGATGAAATTATTATTGTGGTTCGATTGATGCCAAGTGCTATGGTTTATTTCCTGACTGCCAAAAAGAGTGTTATATTTTAACTGCTTATTTATGTGTGTATTTGCATGCCAATTTGACTATATTAACGGGTTTCAAATAAGTGAATTAAATCATTAAAATTCGATAAATTATGTTTATTTAAATTGTTCACAACTTCTCTATATAACTATATTAGATATAATATTATTATTTGGTAGAAAAATATATTGTCATTCAGTTTTCCGAGTTCTAACCCGAGATAAGGCAACATATAATCTAAATAGAATTTCCTTGCTGATAAAGCAATTTATTTCTAAATAGATTGACGTGCTGTATATGAAAAAAAGCCGTCTAATAGAAATATCACTGAATAGATTACGGCACGGTCGCGGTTCCATACCTATGTCGTATTATCTCTTTCATTAGTGCAAATTATAAAGGAAAAAATATTTTGTTTTAAACACTTGAGACTATAAATTCACTTATTTTGATAAGAATTCATAATTATATTGATAATATTGATCAATAAACACGACTTAACGATTTCAATTATTTTTTAAATATAAAAACTTCTTTTTAGACTTAAATATAAAAGTGAGACATGTGTTGTCACTGAATTTTTTGTAGGCATTATCAAGCTCTACATCTTTTCTGTAGGACCGTATTGTATATCTCCCTCCGGTAAGGCAGCGTTTGTAAGGAACGTTTTCGTTCGACCGTTCGACTTTGCAAATCCGGCTACCACGAAAAAATATTTTCATTTTTCGGGTTAACATATAGCCTATGTCACTAATGTAGCCTTCTATTGGTAGAATAATGTTCAAAATCGGTTCAGTACATCCAGAGATTACCCCCTACAACCTCACAAACTTTACCTCCTTGTAATATTATATTATAGTATATAGTATATGTTGAACAATATGCACACTATGTTAGTATCTAATTCTACTTAGTATAAATCATTCACATGATTAATTTTAATAAGGGTTACGTACCCAAAGTGTAAACTATTACTAGGAATCCCACTGTCCATCCGTCCATCTGTATGTAACCAGAAGGTCGATTCTGGTAATTAAATTCTGCAATAATGCAGCTCTTACAATCCAGTACCGATATGTTAAAACTGCTAAATGGTATTCTCATAAACGTCAAACCGACGTCATACCCGTTTTGATTGGTCGATACTTAAAAGAAATGTTTTTGATAATAAGGCGATTCATTTAAAAAATTAAATAAAAGTAAAATTAATTTGTAAGTTAATTACGAGAATAGGGACTCAGGCTGCGGCCATGTCAACCGTGATAGCTAGACAGTTGAAATTTTCACACATGTTGTTATTCTGTTGCAGCTGTAACAAATGGAGCCCGACTCCTACTCGGCCGGTTTTTTCAATGCAAACGTCAATTAACTCATATCTCTGACTCCGAAAATGTTTTAAAAGATTTTGTCCACGAGTTTTATTCATGACAACAAATGGCTTTTTTGTCCAACTGACAGTATGAAATATCGGGTCAAGAGGCTTTTACACACTTTTCTGGTATAACGTATAGACATTTGCACTAAAAATTTTTGGTTCATTTTTGGGGATTGAAATTCAAGTTTTATGTCAGCATAGTAACGAAATTTTTAGTCTGTATAATATTATATAGAATAAGAATTGCAAAATTATAAATATCCATCCACACAAACTTAATTTATAACCAGCTATTGCCCGTGGCTCCGCCCGCCTAGATACATTAGGTACC
The DNA here is from genome assembly GCA_963565745.1 of Phengaris arion. NCBI lineage: Eukaryota > Metazoa > Arthropoda > Insecta > Lepidoptera > Lycaenidae > Phengaris > Phengaris arion. Next base: position 15,097,900 of record OY751449.1, on the reverse strand, counting down.
CCACGGAAACACTGTACTTTTTCGGGATAAAAGGATCCTATGTTTTAATCCAGAGCTTAAACTACTACTGTACCAAATTTTATCGAAAACCGTATAGTAGTTTTGCGTGAAAGAGTAACAAACATCCATCCATCCATCCATCATATCATCATCATAGTAGTAGGATTTTATTAGGTACTAAGATTGGATTATCTAGTAGAGAAGGTTACCTTAGAATCCTCAATTTATTCGAGGAACCGTTAAAATCGATTGTATTTTAAAGACAAAGGATTTTAAAATAAACGGGGTTTCGCCGGTGATAGGAACCAGGAGATTTAGCTAAACGATGGCGCCATATAAATCCACGACACGGTGAATGGATAAAAATAGTGAATGAAATAAATGGGTAAAAATATACGAGTGAAAATAATCGTACCTGCATCCAGCACCATTACAAATCGTTTGGCACAATACGCCACTTATTAATTACTCGCGTTAAACTTAGTGATTATAGAATATATAGATTACTCGAAACATACGCGTGGATTAATAAAACCATAATAAAATTTCCCCGTCCCCGTCATTGTCAAGCCGGTGATAATGATGATGATGATGAGTAACAGCTAAAAGCCATCTCCATCAAACCAGCTTTTAAATAAATAGTCGCAACAAATTCTATTCATTTGTTTGATACACAAACCTACACGACGCATAAAACATAAAAATATTATAAACTATAACATCCCTCTTTTGCATCTGAACTGGTTCAAAAGGACAGAACAGTATGATATTTATGAAACATGACTAATTGAATATAAATACCCTCAAGAAAGAAGAAAAAAGAAAGTCTTTCTTTCGAAATTTTTTCTTTTCTTTTGAAGTAAACGAAGTAGTGGTTATTGCTATAAGGTTTGGAAAAATGAATTACATATATTTTGGGCATATGATCCACTGCTACTGTAAAGACTTACAGGTCAAGTAGAAAAATAATTTAAAATTATCTAATAAAATATAATGTACTAAATAAAATTACATTGCGCTTTCTAAGCCGCTGAAGTCATTAACCCCACAGAAACAGCTGAATTTAAAGCGAGCCAAGTCTTTACCTAAATAATATTAATTCAATCAGCTATGTAAGGTCAATGACCTCCGTAGCACCGCGGCACCGTAAAGAAAATAATGTAAATTTATTAAGTATTGTTTTTCGGTTTTTTCTACCTAAACATCTTTACTTAAGCAGAAAGTAGATCATTTAGCCAAAATATCCGTAATTGATACCAAACCCATATGGCTACGCCCATAAAGGTAGTTTTTCTTATATTATAAATATATAATAATATATATTATATAAGTATAATTATATTATTATTATTTATAATATATATTATATATAATTATATTATTATTATTTATAATATATTATATTTTATACATGTACAGTGTATAAACGGATTTTATTATACCTTTTATTGTATCTAGAATCTAACTATGATCTGATTTCTTATGTCAGTCATATTTATATATTCTATTATTTATATTTTCATTTCTATTACATTTTTTTCATCTTTGTCAGTTAAAAGAGACAGAATAATTTATTTCTGTCATTTAATCGACTGAGATTAAAAATCAGAGTTTAAGCGCAGATTAAAGAAAAGGAACAGATAAACATCTATATAGCTTATAATATTTTACTCTGTGGTTTTGTGGTTCACAATCAAGAGTTATATAATATATTCTGTGACAATCACGTTTTTGTAACGTTGTAACAGAATATATTTTTTGTAGCCTAAGTGTCGATATACACCACACTGCTTATCGTCCAATCGGCATGACGCTACCGATTGGATCAGTTAGAACTGACCGCGTATTGGCGTGGATTGGCATGACAGTCAATGTACTGTTTAAATGATGATTCAAACGATAGCGTCATGCCGATTGGACAACAGGGTGGTGTATGGCTTCTGGGGGGGTTTTTATCTTATCAAAACAAAATAAAACACCAAAAATAGATGTCTCCCTTTACATTCATTATCTACAAAATTATTAAACATTTTTTGAGGATTCTCATGAATAATTTTCGTTTTCGTTTGTATTAATTAGCCTGTGTACATTCTTATTTAAATTTTCAACGAAATTATATATTCCTCCATAATTTTCTTTACGTGCCCCCGGCTAAATATTAATTTTATCTTTATTAAATTTGTTTAGGATAACTGCTAACAACGAAGGTATTATAGACCTGTTTCTTGGAAAATAATTGTAGGACTATAAAATGTTATCCAAAATCTGAAAATACTATGAAAGTTTATGTGAAAAAAAAACCAGTATCATAATATTATTATATTTTAAAATATTAATACGTAAAGCCAAAGTTTCTTAGCCATTTTTACAAAAAATTGTACAAACGTGTGAAATTTGGCACATTTAAAATTTATGTGGATCCTCCACATAAAATAACCCTTATAAAGTAAACTTAAACATTACAGTACCTACAATGTTTTAGCTGTCCCGACACACGTTCTGTCTTAGCTATTAACTAGAATAAATAAATAACTAAACAGATAAACTGAACGTACTAAGGCGGGTCAATAAGTCCGTGACTTTTTGAATTTCTAACCTCCTTACTGAAAAAGCAACACTACTCCTGTCAACAGGCATCTATCAGTTGACTCCTATCAAAATTTGAACTTGCTGCGTCAGTTAGTTTGTGTTTTACAGCTATCTTTATCAGACTATCCAGTAACTTAAGGAAACAATGGAAAAAAGTGAATTTCGTGTGCTTATTAAGCATTATTTTTTGCGAAAAAAAACCATTACCGAGACCAAGGCTAAGCTTGATAAATACTATGGGGACTCTGCACCATCGATTTCAATGGTAAAAAAGTGGTTTACTGAATTTCGTTGTGACCGTACAAGCACTGAAGATGCCGAACGTCCTGGACGCCCAGTTGAGGTCTCTACACCCGAAACAATCGAAAAAATTCACGATATGATGTTGGCCGACCGAAGATTGAAAGTGCAAGAGATTGTGGAAGCCATAGGCATCTCGCATGGCTCAGTGGTTTCAATTTTGAATGATCACTTGGGCATGAGAAAGCTTTCCGCAAGTCGACCACAAACGCAATCGTGTAACAACTTCACAGGAAGGTTTGGCGTTGTTGGAGGAGTTTTTGCGCCGTTTTGTAACCGTGGACGAAACATGGATCCATCAGAACACACCAGAGGCCAAACAACAGTCAAAACAGTGGGTTTCTAAGGGTGAATCGGCGCCAAAGAAGGCCAAGGTGGGTTTGTCAGCCAATAAAGTTATGGCGACTGTTTTTTGGGATGCACGTGGGATAATCCACTATGACTATCTTCAAAAGGGAAGAACAATTAATGGGGAATATTATGCCAACTTATTGGACCGCTTCAATGAGGATTTGAAAAAAAACCGACCTCATTTGGCCAAGAAAAAAGTTCTTTTTCACCAAGACAATGCAAGGGTGCACACATGTGCAGTTGCCATGGCAAAAATCCATGAATTGGGCTATGAATTGCTCCCACATCCACCCTATTCTCCAGATTTGGCTCCGAGTGACTACTTCTTGTTCCCAAACCTGAAAAAATGGCTCGGTGGAAAAAGATTTGACTCCAATAATGAAGTCATCTCGCAAACAAAGGCCTAATTTGAGGACCTCGACAAATCATATTTTTTGGAAGGGATAAAAAAATTGGAGAAGCGTTGGACAAAGTGCTCAGTATAGAGCTCAAGGGGGACTACGTTGAAAAATAAAATGATTTATTTATCAAAAAATCTGTGTTTTATTCCAAAAGTCACGGACTTATTGACCCGCCCTCGTATCTACAAATATTTGACAGTCAAATGACAAATTAAACACAGTGAGCAGTTAGTGTGGGAAATTTCAATCGTCGCTTTTAGTATTTTCCCCTCAATTGTTTCAATATTTCTTACCGTTTATAAGGTATAAATCCCTGAAGTACCACAATCATTTCAAGACCAAAATTAGCCAAATCGTTCGAGCCGTTCTCGAGTTTAAGCAAGACATTGGAATTTCGATCCATTTTTGAATATAAAAATGAAGAAGATGAAGATTTCGACTCTTTTAATTTTATTCTGATTAGCTGTTTAGTAGGCATGATATGAAAAAAAAATTGAATGTGCTGGTTTCCAACTATACAAATATATATATTAATTTTTGTCGTTCAACTAAAACTCGATCACCCAGGTACTGTAGCCGTTTAGTTAACTTGAATATTAAATGGAGAATTTGGCCTTTAGTCCAATATAATAACACGCACAAATACATATTTAAACAAAAAGGAATACCACAACACACTGTAGATCTACACAATTAAATATTAATTGTACTAAACTTCTGGCCAAATGTATTCTTAGCACTTGTCAAGGTAAATTATTCAGGTTACATTCCCGCTGGGTCGCAATATTATTTTCTGTCTTGTTAACGAATCAACTTATTACAACCACCATTATATTTTTGTGTCCGTTTGACGTACCTCCACGTTCTACATAGGCTGCACTAAAAGTATCGGGAATGGAATATTTCCACTGTTCCTGTCATATTAAAATCTTTTTAATTTAAAACTCCTTGGTTTTAAAAATCGAATACCGTTTATTTATTTAAAAAAAGATTCTCGGTCTTGTCACAAGGTCTTGTCAAACTTGTTTAGTCGTTGAGAAAATGGAATTGACTCGAGGAAATTCTAGAGCGATGATTTATTATGACTTTCGAAGTGGTTTAACACAAAAACAGTGTGTTGACCGGATGATTTCTGCATTTGGTGATGAAGCCCCATCCAAAACCACAATTTATCGCTGGTTTGCTGAATTTCAACGTGGACGTGTCAAGCTCAGTGATGATCCCCGTCAAGGTCGTCCAAAAACTGCAGTCACCCAAGAAAACGTTGATGCTGTGCGTAAGCTGATTGAGGAAGATCGAAATGTGACATACCGCGTAATTCAGGCAACTTTAGATATTGGCATGAGTAAAATACAAATAATCTTGCATGAACAATTAGGTGTAAAAAAGTTGTTTTCCCGATAGATACCGCATTTGCTCTGTGAAGAACAAAAAGCGGCTCGCGTTACTTGGTGCGTCAGAACTCTCGAAAGATTTCACACAGGATCCTCAAATGCTGTATACAACATCGTATCAGGTGACGAATCCTGGATATATGCGTACCAACCCGAAACAAAAAACCAGTCACGAGTTTGGGTGTTCGAAAATGAGTGAAAGCCAACAAAAATTGTTCGTTCACAGAGTGTTGCAAAAAAATGGTGGCCACGTTTGTTTCCAAAACCGGCCATGTTGCGACTATTCATCTTAAGGAACAAAGAACAGTTAATGCAGAATGGTATGCTAACATTTGTTTGCCACAGGGCGTTTCTGCACTCCGTAAAGAGAACTAGTATCGCCGCATCATCCTCCATCACGACAATGCGAGTTCTCAAACCGCGCACAGAACAAAAGACTTTTTAGAGCAAGAAATCATAGAATTATTAGACCATCCGCCGTACAGCCCCGACCTAAGCCCTAATGATTTCTATACTTTCCCTAAAATAAAGAATAAATTGCGTGGTCAGAGATTTTCATCACTTGAAGAAGCTGTGGACGCCTACAAAACGGCCATTTTGGAGACCCCAACTTCCAAATGGAATGGTTGCTTCAATGATTAGTTCCATCGTATGGAAAAATGTGTCAAATTTCGCGGAGAATACTTCGAAAAGCAATAAATACATTTTTAAATAGTAATGTTGTGTCACTTCCTTGATTCCCGAAATTTTCAGTGACCGCCCTCGTATATTATGCCTTTGGCAATCAAGGTTTTTGAATATAATTTCGATTCGATTTTCGGTTTTTCGGTTTTCGATTGCCTTTGCTTTGGACATAAGGTTAGTTGGATAGTTGCACCGTACAAATACTACGCGATGATATATTACAAGCATATTATCAAACGATGAGTATAAACGATAGGTTAATACATCACAGCATGCCTAAGCACATGTCATATAGACTATTAAAGAGCTCCTGATACTGATACGTAGTTAAAAAATCTGACTAATTCTAAACTATTCGTTCATTCGTGTAACACTCTGGGACATTCTTCTAGAATTAAATCTAATATAATATATATGGACGCTATTAGTACTAACAGACACTCGGTCTTGGTCTGCGGACCATATCCGCGTACCGAATCCGGTGTCGCTACATACGCACTGATTTGGTCCGGCAGACCGAATTAAAAACTCGACGCTCGTTCGATTTTCAGCTCCATTGTATAAGTGCAGAGCTCTATTTACAGTGCTGTTTTTTTACGACAACGACGATTCCCGCAATTCATTGAAATCGTGCAGTGATACCAACTCTCAAAAATATTTCTCCCCAAACTTAATCCTTAATTCGACCCTGATTAGTTATACTATTTACGAGATTTACGCTAATTTTATTGGACTATAATTGGGATAACCAAACTATAGTACAATATTAGCGTAAATCTCGGTACAAAAGATAGTCTAGAAACTCTAAAAACTTTATGTGTAAAAACACATACACACAAAACACATAAAGACTTACGCGTAAATGACATAAAACTTACGTGTCGCTTAATTTCATTTCACTTTCTATAAATTTTCATACCCCGGGCTGTATACACATATAAAAATTGATTCTTAAGGAGTAAACTCTAAAAATCCTGCCCCCTAGTAATCCCCCGTAGATTTTAGACGGGGACCAGACAACGTGTATTTAATACTTTTTATACTATAAATACTATCATATTTAACATTTTTATTATATTTTAAAGCATGGTAGTAGTTTAGGCTCTGAATACGCTATATATACATACGCTACTTTTTATCTCGAAAAAGTACAGTATTCCCATGGGATACTCGATAAAATATTGGAGCCGCGGGAAAAAGCTAATTTATTCGTTAAATATAATATTAGGTCTTTACCTATGAAATTGCCGTTTTGTATGACAAAATTTAAACGAATTTTTTTCATGTATTTTTTATTTGTATTAATCGAAGTAATCAGCCATGCAATCAATGCATCTTTGCCAACGCAGTGGCAGTTTAATGATGCCCTTCTTAAATAAATCAGTTGGACGGGGGGCAACAAATTCTTCAAAGGCATTTTGTACTGCCTCTCGGGTATTGAATTTTTTTCCCGCCAAGAAGTTATGCAAATTCTGGAAAAAGTAGTAGTCTGTAGGCGCAAGGTCTGGTGAGTAGGGCGGGTGACGGAGAGCTTCCAATCCCAGTTTTTGCAACTTGGAGACCGTCTGCTGTGCAGTATGAGGTCGCGCGTAGTCGTGCAGGAGCAGCGGAGACGAGCGATCGACCAATGCTGGTTGGAGATGTGCCAGCTTCTGCATCATTGTGTTCAGTTCTTCACAGTACACATCTGCAGTAATGCTCACCCCGTTTGGTAAGAAGCTGTGATGAATCATACCGGCGCTAGACCACCAAACAGTGACCATCACTTTTCTAGGGGTAAGTTTTCGTTTAGGGCATTGTTTAGATGCTAAACCAGGATCCAACCAACTTTCTGAGCGCTTGAGGTTATCAAACAGAATCCATTTTTCATCGCAGGTAACAATGCGGTTCAAAATTCCTTCATTTGTGTGTCTATTGAGCAGTGCAAGGCACGTCTCGACGCGTACTTCGTGCTGGCGATCATTTAGTTCGTGGGGCACTCATTTGTCAAGCTTTTTTACCTTGTCAATTTGACGCAAATGGACCAATATTGTTTTGACGCTAACGCCGAAAGCTGCTGCTAATTCAGCCGTAGATTGTGTATCATCAGGTTTCACAACCGCCTTTAATTCGTCATTGTCGACCAAAGTCTTCGGACGACCGCGAGGTTCATTTTTCAGGTCGAAATTTCCAGAACGGAAGCGAGCAAACCAATAACAGGTGGTGCGTTAGTTTGTAGTGTTAGCTCCGTAAACGTCGTTGATGTTGCGTGCCGCTTGTGCCGCGTTGCTGCCACGACGGTACTCATATTCCATAATTACTCGAATTTTTAACGTATCCATGATGACGAAAAAGATTGAAATGCGATGAAAATGTAACACTAATCAATAAACAAATGACTACTTTTGGAAAAAGAATTCCATGTTTTTAAAATAAAATTAATTTGAAATTATAATTCTTAGCCAAACAAAAATTATTTTGATTTGAAATGGCCAGTACTGCAGAACGGCAATTTCATAGGTAAAGACCTATTATTTGGTCCTGGTGCTGCTTCTACAAAATGTACATAAGCAAACATCGTCAATATGCTATCATTGACAAAGTGTTTAGCTGAGTAAACTAGGAACATCTTTTGTTATTTAGTTTTATTATGAAACTTTCGATATCAAGAATATGTTTCTCTTAGTAACCTTTCTTATCTGTTTTCGAAGTGAGTATGCTCGGAAAACTTTGTGTCTTCTATATAAAAATATTACTTTTGTTTTGAATGCTAGTTTTAGCCCTTAGTAGCCGTAGATATTTTATAACATTCCTTAATACTCTAAAATCTGAATACCCAATTTGCTATCTGTACATACTTGGTTTGTTTTGTGTTTATTATTTAATACTGATCCTGTAATTAAACTGTAAGGATAGTATAACAGTACTAAAAATATATTATTTAACTAGATTTTGCCCACGGCTCCGTCCGCGTAAATACAGTATACCTCAGGAACACTGTAATTTTTATTAGTCCACAGCTCAAAGTACTGCTATACCAAATTTCATCTAAATCCGTTTAGTAGAAAGAGTAACAAACATCCATCAATCCATCCATATATCCATACCCACAAATTTTCACATTTATAATAGAAGTAGGATATAGTTTTGATACATACATTGTCATCATTTAATACAGATTTGAATATTTATGAATGTTTTTGTGTGTACTGTAAATAATTGTTTGCATATTGTCAGAGTGCGGCATGGTTTGGTTCACACAATACGAATTTTGTTAAATTCAATAATGTTAATCATCGATTCAATAATAATTAAATGTTTTGTGGTAGTTTTTCATGTACAATTTCGTCCTTATTAAAATAACAATAGGGTTCCATAGGGTTGCACGGTTTTATATTATTGAAATTGGAGTTTTTTGAAACCTTTTTTCTCAGTCATGGTCGTATTGAAAAAAAATATACAAAGTTAATCTGCATTATATGTAGCCGAGGACTGTCTTTGTATAAATTGAATCTTTTATGAAAATATTGATTGATTTAAAAATATCCTAAGTCCACCATTTTTTTTTAAAGTTAAAATCTTTTTTCTCTTCTTGTATAAGTCACACGAGTGTTAAAATTATTTCAGTATTTTAAGTAAGCCTAGACTCAGGGGAACGCCGTTCAGTTTTTACCATTTTTGTCTCAAATATTTAAAGCGATTTCTTATGCGATTTCAATACTCTCCGGTCGGCGCGCGCGACCACGCGCGATCCCTTGTCGCTTATGTATGGGACTTGTCGCTCAAGGTCACTGCCGTTATACAGAGCTCCAAAAAAAACATTATTTTTTTCTACACCTTATCATAATAATACATCGTAGCATTCGTCCGTAATTTGCTTAAAACTAGCCGTTTAATTACTATATACGTAATATTTCCTAGTATATTTTAATTTGACGGTAATTTTTTCTTTTTTTTTTTTCACGAATTTATTTATTTCACAATTCACAATAGTATCTAAAATCTATTTAAAATATTTACAAACTATAAAAGTAGGTAAGTACAAAAAAAAAAAAAACTACTCCCAAAACTTAAAATGCTACAAAAACAAGAAATCTCCCAGGTCGTCCTCACCAGGAAGAGTACCTAGAAGGCTCAGAGAGTTTCGGTTTAAAGATCTTTATTCTCAAAAAAACATTGTCACTTACATGAGAGCATATTAACATTAAAAAGTTAAAACTATTAAGTAATTATTGTTGACCCGTTTATGTAGGTAGAATGAAAAAAAAGTATATCGAGACGTGTACAAGGTGCGAGTTCGCTGCATAATATTATCAATATTAGCCGGTGGTCCAAGTAATAAGCGTTTTTAACTACAAATTACAATAAATATGATCTGCGAGTTTTTTCTTAAAAATGTTGAACGCCTCTTTGACTACTTTTGGAAGTGCGTTGTATAGCTGTTAAATGTTATTGTATTCTTCCCGTAATTTGTTCTTATACATAGTAGAACAAGGTGGTCCGCGCGGCGAGATGTATGTCTACTTATTTTGTCTTGCATTGTAAAGGTAATGTGTGAATGAGTAAGTTTGTAAATTATTTTATATGTATGCATGTGTTATATGTATTAAGTTGTTGTATGTTCATTAGATTGGTTTCCTTGTATATAGTTTTAGATGGTGTCAAATTATAGTCGTAGTGGTGAAGTATTTTAATTATTTAGTTTTGTAGTATTTGGGTAAGTTTTAAATTAGTTTTAGCTGCACAACCCCATATTTCTATGAGGTATAACAAGTGAGGTTTTACTAAATAGGCAACACTAACTGGACGATAGTTCCCAGGGTCTGACTTTGTACCATTTTTATGTATGGGAGTGACTTTAGCTATTTTTAAACTAGAGTTTCCTCGCTGGATTGCGATATTTATTGACCCAGACCCCATGTACCTAGGGTTTCAACCACAAATGGTTCAAGTATGAGATCCCCACTAAGGTATCATATTTGTGCCGATTGAGGTCTTCCGCCTGATTGGCGGCCGCACCTGCAGAACTCGAGGTGCCCTGGACATGGGACGGAGCAAGTGTATCGACACAAGTAGCGTCCCATACAAGAGCCCGTCCCACTCTCCATGGTCATACCGTCTGGTCTCTTGCCATCGTCGCGCGCCAAACCAGAGGGTTCCAGCACAGCTGGCACTCCGCGAATGAGATCGTTCAGGCAGTGATGTCGGGAGATGCGGCTGGCGCTTCGTTGACAGGACAGCCCGTGGTGTCCGAGGCTGTCCACGTTTGCACCACAAACACAGCGATGGGGGACGACGTGGGGGGTGCCAAGACGCAGGGAAGTGGCTAACCGGAAAGCTGTTCGATCTAGCAATGTGCCCGTATTGAGTGACGATAATGTTTGTAGCCAAAGGCCAGACTCCCACTCCTCCGCAGCTAAGAGGCGGGCTTGCTCCACAAGACTGGAGGACTGGAGGAATTAAGAAGATAATTCCGTACCAGTCTGCAGAATAGCTCGTCCCAGAGCCTTTGGTAAAAAGTATTGTCAGGCAATTCGCTACATTCACTAGTTGCGCTCCAGGTGTCCTTGGCCTCGTCCAGAAAGGGAACTGTATTGGAGTAGGATAGGTGATGTAGTATTTTGGAGATAAGACTATGGTTCGCGTGGACTGAGGACAAGAAGGCCGGAAGTGATATGTCAGAGGGCTTTCGAACACCCAGGCCATCGAACCTAACTAAAGCGGAAGCGTTGCCTGACTCCATGCGCGGTCATCGAAATTTGTGTTCAAAATAGTGGAGAGCGTTTGTCTTATGGTATCATCCAACTCTTTGAGAAGTTGAGGGAACTTCCACAGTTGACAATACCGTAAGACATATGTCAATTTAGGTACGAAAATGCAAAAACGGATTAGGGTAAAGGCCATGTGACAGTTAATTTGGAGGAGGCGGCCTAAAGAGTCATAACATTTTGTAATTTGTTATCTATGAAGTCCGGGATAGATTCGTCTAAAATAGGTGAGCCCAAAAGGAAGATCGAATCCTCGTCAATGACAGACAGTTGTGGATCTATTTCTTTAAAGGTATATATAATCGTGTTTATATCCCCACAACTGTCTGGCACAAAAAGTTTGCACTTACCTAGGTTCAGCTGCAGATCTATTTTTTGGAACTCGCGGATCAGAGTGCGGAAGTCGGATAGTACAGTGGGTGCATCGCTTCCAAGGGTCCCATCATCCAAATACCAAACATTAAATTTTGAATTTAGAAGCTCGAATACCGGGTGTATAGCAAGGCTGAAGATTGCTGGACCTAGAGAGTAGAGGGTCGCCCTGTTGGCAGCCCACTTGGGATGAGATGAGGTGGTCTTTGTAAATGAGTTTGGTGGGGTCGTTGTCACACTGGAGCATAAGTGGTAAAATGGCAGGTGCTTTAGATTTAATTTGGGCCAACATGGCGCCTCGGTCAACTGAGTTGAAAGCGTTTTTGACATCGACCTTCAGAAACACATCATCGCCTTGATTGTGGATTGCTGTCCTGAAAGAGTGAACGGCGGCCTCACAACCCCCTTTGCAGGCAAAACCGAACTGTTTTGTATGGAAGTATGACGCGAGGGAAGTTACCGATTTGCAAGCTAGTTTGGCTGTAAGGCGCCGGTATGTGGAGCCGACAGCAATCGGACGAATGCCACCATCTCTCTTTCTCAAGGCGCAGAGGTTAGCTCCAAACAGAATGTTTACGATATCTGATGCGACCCCTCCACGTAGCATCAGGTTGCATAGATTCATAAGTTCATGTAGGAGCTTCTCGCCGGCCTCCCCGCAGCAACCTCTGGTGAGGTCCTTCAGATGGCGAGGGGTGAGACCGTCGAGGTCGCCAGCTGAACCCGGAAGAAAGGACATGATGCCTCCGCTTACTTTGTCTGTCGACGTTTGTAGTGGTGGTAATGCGTCATCGGAAACTGTGAAAGGATTGGATTGTGGTGGATGTTTGTTTTTCAGGGCGATGAGGGTTTCTGGGCAGGTAAAATTTATAATACAATTCGATAAATAATAAAATTTTATATATAAAAATTTTTTATTTATTGATTATACAAAACCTAAAATGCAGTGGTTTTTTGGGGGCTTTAGGAATTCCTAAGTTAGGTAGCTTTTTTTGATAGTTTTCAGTATTCTTCCAGTCGTTTTTAGTAGAAATCATCGCGAGTTTAGTAGTTTCGCAAAAACAGAGCTGGCAGCACTGGAACGAATCGCTTCAGTCCATCCGGCCGACTGATGCGTTTCTAGAAATTGCACCAGACGATTTGAATTTGCACCCGTTCAGGCCAAACTGAAGGAAAACCGGATCGTATATGGGGCCCCTAAGCAATATTTGATAATGGTCTATTGAAAACAGACACTTTTTCGTTTTATCGGGTCAATCACGACAGTAAAAGTTTTCACCTTCTAAAAGTTTCAAAAGTTACAATCAGGAACAATTTTAAATTACACTTGAAAAACTTCGAGTTCGAGATTTTTCGTTTTTTTTCGAACCGCTCTCAATGGCGTCCTTTGTTAGAATTTTTCAAAGGTAACAGATGTAAGTGTGTCGTAAAGCTTCGACGATTACAATCTCGAAGGTGTTTGTTTTGTAGAATGTTTCTAATTAGTTCCTGTTTACTTTGATTCTAATGAGTCTATTAAATTCTTATAAAAATCCTACTACTTATGATAAATGTGAAAGTATGTGGGCATGGATGAATGGATGTTTGTAACTCTTTCACGTAAAAACTACAAAACAGATTTTGATGAAATTGAGTATGGTAAAACTACTACTACTAAAACCTAAACATTAAGGTTCTGGATTGAAATAAAGATTATATTTTATCTATTAAATATATTTAAATTATAATATATATATTAATTTATGTTAATATATATTTAAAAAGTACAGTGTTCCAGTACAGTACGTAGGATGCTATACGTGGCAAATAATTAATATAATAAATAATAATTCAATAAAAACAAGTGAAAAGCCATTAACAGATTATTATTCCGTGTCATCGGAGGTTTTGAAATTCTCATTAGGCAAAGCTTCTTCCTTAGGGTAAAGGCTTACAATACTATCGCAGATTTAAACTAATACCTGTAGTTATTACGTATTCCCTTTGATGTTTCATTAATAAATTCGCTGGAAAGTTCTGGGCAATTTAATTGTGTTTAGATCGCGTCGGCTTAATCGTAAATAGCATATTATAATTGAGTTTGCCGAAGTGTATAAAGTTGGGCAACATAATATTGACACTTCACATCACGTCAATCTGGTCCTGTGGTAAGTTCTCGAAGTATTTGTGTTACGGAAATATATTTAACACTCGAATGACAAAGCCAGTCAATTTGACCGCACGGCGATTGCATTCTTAAATATTTTACAAACTATGTTTTTGTTTCTTTACATATTTTAAGACTTTTCCCTAATTTGCTATTGTTAGGCTAAATCTATATAAACAAATATTAAACTATATGTTGTATATGAGATTCCTTAACAAATACCAACTAAGACCGTCCATCTATATGTGACGGCATATATTTAGAAGCAGGTAGCGATAAGAATAGTAAACAATGATTTCTTCAAACTAATGAAGGTACTTTTGTTTATATTTATGCTAAATTCTCAAATTCAAGTTGTTACTGTGTAGCTTGTTTAGTAGACGTTGGTTTTGTTTAGTGAGCAGTCGTAATTTGTTATAAAAAAATGAGTCCCGTCTCAGTAGTTCTCGAATAGAACAAGAACTGTTGCGATATCGGGATATACAACTGGATGTGTCAGGTGCTGAAAGTGGTGACGATTTATCAGACAGTGTTCGTGAATCCCGTGATGCAGAACTTCAGCCGGAACACGTAACTTCTTCATCAGAAGACTCCGAAGTAGATTTCTCCGCTACAAATAACAATATTATTGTAAATTCCTGCAGAGGACACGGGGTATCTCGTAGATCCATTAGCGTCGGGTGAACAGTGCGCGGCGGACGTTCAGCTAGGACATCACTACCGGAAGTCGGTATGTTACAAGTAGCAGACGCTAGAGGAACCGAGACCGACATTTATTACTGTCTATCAATCAGAGATAGATTTACTGTCTATCAAAGAAAACCAGGATTTTTATTATTATTTTTAGTAATCTGCACCCCAACGTGAGCATAGGTACCGATCAAAAAAGCCGCCTGAGAGAATTGAATTTTATAATGAAAAATAATTTGGTGTAGCGTCATCGATCAAATGGCACGCATGTACACCGTAGAGCTCGATGTCGGAGATGGTCTGTTCACGTTTTTTTTACAATATACTTGATTTAACAGCTATAAACTCGTGTATTCTGTACCGAAAATTCACAGGAATAAAAATTTCTCGGCATGATTTTATCCTTTAACTAAAAAAAATCTCCTTGAATTCTTGTACGGTCAATTATTTCTTGCATTTGTGACAGTGATATTTGGTTTTTCTATTTTTTGATGATGTTTGGAACTGATCTTCATCAGATAGCATGGTTCCTGTAGAAGCGCTTCGAGACAACGTTGTTTATTTTCGTAAGACATTCTGAAACAAAATGTAAGCATTTATTATATATTTTTGTAAATCATCAAACAATAGATTTATTAAATGACTTTATAATACTATGATGAAAATAACAGTAAATGTAGCACTTACTATTGCTATTTTTACAAAATTAAAAGAAATATGCAAATAGAACATTGAAAAATTTACTGACGTAATTGGTGACGCCGGTCTCTCGCACCAGGTTGAGCCCAAAACTCTGGAACGTGCGTCCGCGACGCTGTCGCAAAAACAACTGACGGTGGGGCACGTAAAATGAGGCTGCTACTCGAAATCGTAACTCCCATTGACGTCGGATTAAAAAGTTATTCGTATTTTTCTGATCACCCGGTCTCACAGACATACACGTCACCAATGGCGGGTTAAGGATTTTATTTTATAATACACGTCATTTTTAATATACATCCATGATCCAGGAACACAGAAAACTTTTTTCCTGGCGGGATTCGAACCTGCGACCTCCGGCTTAAGCGCCAATGCGCTAACCACTGAGCCACAGAGGTAATATCATTCGCTAGATTTAAATATGGCTATGTTACGCCATTAAAAATTGGCATTTCAGAAAGATAAGGAGAAAGCTTAAAGCCAGGTCAAAGAAAAATTTAAATTGCAAAGTATGAAGTTAATCGTTTGGTATAAAAAACACGTCAAATTTTAACAATAACTATGAACTTTAATGCTACACTCGCCGCATTTAAATTTACGAGTACAATTAACTTTTTATATTAAATACTTTCAACATCGGCGCTCAAATTAAATTGAATAACCGGCGTTAAAAGTTAAACAACTTGAGAAGCTGCTGAGAAACTCCATAAGGAATAATTTAGTATGTCAAAAAAGATCTGGTAAGGCACACAAAGCCCGGGGAGCGCACAGTTGGGTATATTTTACCCAACTGTGCGCGTTGGGGATTATAAAATAACTCCTGCGTAGCTGTACTAGTTCCAACGAAATCAACCAACGTCACCGAAATATCAGTGTGGACAGCTATGATATTGTTATAGACGTTATTCATATTATGCTAATATTTCAAAAAATATATTGGTTTGGTAAAATTTTATTACTGTAAGATCATATTAGATAAGAGTTCACTGTGCGCTCTCCGGGTTAAACACAAAGTGTACCCCAAGGCATGATTCGCGAGCTTAACATGCCATACCGAACAATTCCAAATTCTTGAAAACTTGTTAGAATGTTGGATATTTCGTAATGTCAGCAAGGGCTTATGCGAAATTATTTTCAAAGATGGCCACACTATTCTAGGTATTCTTTTTTACGTGTATCAAATAAAATCAAATACCAAATCCTTAAGGGTCTACCTAGTCTAGGTACACTCAATTTACAGAGCCTGTAAATATTTCAAAAACCTACTTTTACAGTGTCTATGTTGGTAGTATATTATGCTATCAGTAAACATTTCCAAATAAGTCGAACTTTTTTAATGGTGGACGAAAAATGTTTTTTTTCACAGTCAACTTTTATTTTGTAAGTTTTTATTCTGATTGAACAGTTACTTATAAACTATATTAAAGACGTGTATGAATTTAAAATAAATCCTTATCTATGTGTATTTCATATTATTTAAAAAAATATTGGACAAAATGTATCAAATGCCCCTTAAAATATTTTTAATTATACGTAGATTAATTATTGCATAATATTAGTCGTAAAATATATAAAACAAGAAAAGGTACACAAGAAAGATTTCTAAACCATCAAAACGGCGATGAAAAATGCTGTGGAATAATTAACGCTAAGACACTACTTACGAAATGCGAATAAAATATGCAATAAATGAATTTAAAATAAACGTTCTCTATAAATTTTTTAAAGTTGCCTACTATTTGTACGGGGTGTCACCTTATAACTTAGGGACACTAGATCTCCATACACAATTGGCACTTGGTACAATACCCTGTCCTTTGTTTTAGTAGATAAATTAGTATTCTCTTCACTGATATTCTGTTATATTTTATCTTAATCTTTTAGCAGATTCTTGTAGCCTGATGAATTGCACGTACTCTAGCGCCATTTTTTTCAAATATGACATATATGTAGGAAATTTGAATAAAAAAACTATAGGGACAATCAAGTGTCCGCTTGTTTCCTATATTAATATGATTATGTAGTTGTTTAAAATATAGACCGTATATTATAAAGTTTTTGAGAAATCAGAGAGGGCAGTAAATAATGATACTTTCATTTACAGTACCGAAAAATCTATTTAATAATAATGAAAAGTATTTTTTTTACCAAAATTTTCGTCACCATATTTACCTAGATTATTTACCTACATTTACCTAGATGGGTAATATAATATGCCTATTATGTTATAGTATTCTTCAACCTATAAGCGTGCCTGCTGACTATAGGTATAGTATTATTATAAGGCACCTTATATTTCTTTTTCGACGAAAACAGAGGGGTCTGTGTACATGTCCGTGGAGTTTAAGATGAACCGATTTTAATCTTAATCTAGTTTTTTTATTTTAATTTTAATCTAGTTCCTAGATCTAGACTCTCGATTACGTAAGCTTTCAGGAAAACTAGATGAAAAAAACACGTTTCATCCGCTTGGGAACTACGATTCACGGTAGACACACACACACACACACACCTGATACACCTAGAGACCACACACATACGTCTCAACGTATAACTTACGTAATACGTCAAACTTATAAGACCCTCTGTTAAAAAGAAATAAATTATTATAAAGGGCAACTTATTTTATAGACATGATAGTGAAAAAGTTTTCAAATAATTTTATTATTACCACAAATTAGAATCGTTACAAAAAGTTTGAAAATAAAATGTTTTATGGAATTTGTGATACGGAAAAATATATTTTTATCACCGTAACTTAAGTAAACTTAGTAAAATTATATTGTAACTAAGCAGAAGTCGTGTTATTAATTAAATTGTTGTCAGCCACATTTTTACATACTTTAATTTACCGGATGAAACGGTAGCTTAGAATAAACACAATTAAAATTTTTTAGATACCCTCACATCGTCAAGCAGTGAGCCAGCTGATGGTGATGAATTATAACTAAGAACACTCTCGAGCACGCCAGCTTTCAAATAAATACAAAACACTAGATCCAAAATAGTGCACCCGTTTGGGAGCTACGACGGCACAATTTATCTAACTTATAACGCCCCTCTGCTTGTGACGGGGACTATAAAGTATTTAACGCGTGTTTAAACCACACGCAAGATTAAGGGTCTGTTTCACAATCTTCAAAAAAGTGTCGGATAGCTTATTCGGGAGTTTTGTCGCTGCTTCCTTTATATCGAGCGACAGAGAGAAAACATGCAAATCATCTATCTGACACTTATCAGTAGATTGTGAAACATGTCACTAACTGTTCAGTGTGTTTAATTTGTCACTTGACTGTCAATATTTATAGCTGCGTTTAGTTAACCTATTTCGTTATTTATGTATTTGTTCTAGTTCATAGGGACTTATAGTAATTCATATAATTTTTAAGTTTGAGGTTTATAAGGATTCTTTTGCCTCTTAGATTGAACAAAAAAGGTCAGTGTTGCGACAGATTGACAAACGTTGTTAGTGTAATAAAACTGTATCGCAAACGCACGGCACTGTGTGTTAATAATCCGAGGTAGCTAGTTATGTTGTTGTTATTTTTATTAATTTTATGTATTTATAAGCATTATAATCTTTAACAGAGCCAAATATCATACTCATCCGTGTGCACAATTATCATAAAACTGTACTGAATTGTTTTGCTTTTAGTTAATATATAAATGTTGAACGCGCGAACGTGGAGAGGTGCAATTTTAAGTATGTAATATTAGGTCCTTACATATGAAATTGGCGTTTTGTTGTACTGGCCACTTTGATCTCAAATATTTACTCATGCATTTGTGTTTCAAAAACCGTAATTCATTTGTTTTTTCCTCTTTTGGTTTTTTCTTTGCGTCACTCTGTTTACAAAATGGAAAACCTGAAATATCGTATTATTTTCGATTACGAGTTATACCGTGGCACCAGTGCTACAGAAATGGCTCAAAGGATTAATGATGTGTATGGCGGCGGTGTCGCTAAAGAAAACACAGTGTGTTTTTGGTTCCAACGTTTTCGTTCTGGAAATTTTGACCTGCAGAACAAGCCCCGTGGACGGCCGGAGACCAAAGTTGATAATGAAGAATTGAAGGCTATTATGGAAGTGGATCCATCGCAAACCGCGTTCGAGTTAGCTGCAGGCTGTGGTGTTAGTGATGAAACTGTTTTAATTCACTTGAAGCAAATTAGGAAGGTGAAAAAGCTTGAAAGGTGGGTACCTCATGAATTGAGTGCAGAAAACACTCTATACATTACTTAACCGGCACAATAATGAAGGGATTTTAAATCGAACCATTATCTGTGATGAAAAGTGGATCCTGTATGATAATCGGAAACGCTCATCGCAATGGCTGAACCGTATTGAACCAGCCAAAGCCGAGCGAAAGTTGACTCAAAAATAGTTACTTGTGAGCGTTTGGTGGACTAGTGCCAGTGTCGTTCACTACAGCTTTCTTAAGTCTGGCCAGACGATTACGGCAGATGTCTACTGCCAGCAACTGCAAATCATTATGGAAAAGCTAGCTGATAAACAACCGAGGTTAGTCATTCGCTCTAGGCCACTGCTGCTTCAGGACAACGCTAGACCACACACTGCACAACAGACGGCTATAAAATTAGAAGAGCTTTAATTGGAATATCTAAGACACCCACCGTACTCCCCAGACCTCGCTCCAACAGATTACCATTTTTTTCGAAATTCGGATAACTTCTTGCAAGGGGAAAAATTCAACTCCGATAGGGCGAGTCCAAAGCATATTCAAAGATCCTATTGATTCCTGTGCGAATGGTTTTTTTAGTAAAGGAATCAATGAACTACCTATGAGATGGGAAAAGTGCATAGATAGCAATGGTATATACTTTGATTAAATAAATATATTATGATTTTAAAAAATCGACCTTATGTTTAAAAATCGAAAATCGTCCTCCTTTACGAAACGTCAATTTCATATGTAATGACCTAATACTTTGTGTACTACGCAACACGTATTTTTTAATATAAATTAAAGCTCATACTTGCATACAATTTGAAAAGCGTAATATAATATACTCTTCGGTATTGTTATGTAAAAATTACCTAAACTATTATCTATTAATACACGATTTTATATTAAGTACCTGGGTACCTGGGTAACTGGGTAACTTTGCTAGGAGTTGTGATAAATTAAAAAAACATTCAATAAAAAGGGATTCGAACCCACCACATTCTTATTTTATAACAAAGCTAAAATTATACATACTTACGCATACCTAACTACCAATCGGACTGACATAAACGAGTCGAAATTATAAATATATTGTTGAACGACGACAGAAAAACATTAAAGAACCCTATACAAAAGGCAATGGAAACTTTTTCTGTTTCCTTATTTCTGTGATCTTCATAAAAGCTATGATCCATTTTCTCTGGACCTCAGATGCATGATGCTCTAAGAAACTTGTAATGAAATAAGGGAAATAGTTGATTTCACCAACAATGTTATCTTTAAATCTTTAAAATAAATAGAGAATGCCTTATATATATTCAATTAATTGTATCATCTATAACATATAACATGTATTCAATCAGTCCTACTATCCTACTAATATTATGAATGTGGAGATTTAAGCCTATAATAAACATGACTTAAAAATTACACATACGTACGTACATTAAATTTCGATCGTAACCAATGTCTCTGTAGGATAACCGAAACGTCGTAAAACTTAAAAATGATAATAAACAGCGATAAAATTGTGGAGGTTTAATCCTCTGTATAACACCAGTGAGCTTGACGTCAAGATCCCATACTAATTATGTAGACGACGAAGGTCGTATCGCGCCGACCGGAGTGTATTGAAATCGGAAATAAATCGCTATAAATATTTGAGACAAAATTTGCAAAAACTAAAACGGTTTTCCCCTGAGTCTTGTCTTACTTAATATACTGAAAGAATTTTCACACTCGTGTGACTTATAGAAGAAGAGAAAAAAGGTTTTTACTTTCAAAAGAAGGGTGGACTTAGCACATTTTTAAATCAATATTTAAATAAAAATTTCAATTTATAAAAAAACAGTGCTCGTGTAGAGAAAATATAATGCATATTAACATATATTTTTTTGGGATTTTTCAATACGACCATGACTGAGAAAGAAGGTTTCAAAGAACTCAAATTTTCAGTTCTATCGAGCGCACATCCCACGAAGCGGAGATATTGGAACGATTGCGGGGAAAATACTAAAAACAACGAATGAATTTCCCCATACCAACTGTTCACCGTGCTGAATTTGGCACTTGACTCTCAAATATTTATAGGTGCGTTCAGTTTACCTGTTTGGTTATTTATTTATTCCAGTTCATAGTTAAGACAGAACAACTTGTGTCGGGACAGCTAGTTTTATATATAAAAATGGATTGCAATTCCTTTGTCTCGCTAAAACTCGAGAACGGCTGGACCGATTTAGCTTATAGTGAAATGAGTTAGATGTTCAGGGAAGGTTTAAACTAGTGTTGCCCAAATGCAAGAACAAGACGAGACTTAGTCGTGGTCTTGGTCTTGGTCTTGCAGCAAGAGTCTTGCAAGTCTCGAAATTACCTATAAGCCTATTACTATTTATTAAGCATGTGTCGTTCGCGAACGAACGAACAAAAAACCCGGGTTGCGCGGTTCACTTGGTTCAATGGTTCACTCGTATGAAATTGATTCGGTCACTAGTGTTTGGTTCACTGATTTATTACCGACCCAACGAACCATCGGCTCATTGATTTATGAAACAGCCAAACGAACCATAGACTTCGTGTTCCGTTTACGATAGTGCGATCTCGGATCTTAAGCACTTCTACTTTAAGTAAGTTTTGCTAATAAATGAGAGATACCTATTACTTAGCAATATTTACGATGATCCTACTCTGCTTAAACAGAATACTAGGATATTTAAAATTTGAGTTTTGAAATAATTTGAAATTTGAGTTTCTCTGTCGTCTGATGTGTGTCTATGTGAGAGGTTATTTAGTACCATTTTCAAATATAAAGACAAAATATATTGACCATTCATACGAGTTATAAGTTTGAAGTTTAGACTCTGCTGCTGTTGAACAGGTTATTGTTATTTAAAATAAAGTTTTATTACCTAAATAATTAAAGTTGAATGTTGGGTGATATATTTACTATTTTATGTACGTACCTTTGTGTGTGTTTGTGATTTGTTTTATAATACTTAACTTAAGAGGTGTTTATTTATTGTAACATTTGATTTCATACGTATTAAATATAGAGCGTTACACAAAAGAACAACGCGTTATTATTATGAAAACCCATTACAAAAATGGGGAAAGCTACGCTGAAACCGCTCGCAAACTTCGCGTTATTTTCGGTCGTGAAAGTGCACCAAATGTGTCAACAATTAGAAGAGTGATCAATAAATTTGAGGAAACTGGGTCGATTATAGAAGGCAAGTCTCCTGTTCGTCGGCGTACCGGTTGGTCTCTCGAAAACATCGCTGCTGTAAATGAGAGTGTCGCCAAAAACCCGGGAACATCAATTCGGCATCGTTCACAACAACTCCAAATTTTAAGGAACACCACGCAGCGAATTCTAACTAAGGCATTTCACCTTCATCCTTACAAGATTCAGCTGAGGAGATTAAGCCAGCAGAACATGCACAGCGCCGACAATTCGTTGAATGGGTGTGGGAGCAAAATGAACTGGATGCCGATTTTTTGGAAAAAATCATCTTCACCGATTCTGCGCCTCGCACTTTCATTTAAACGGGTTCGTTAACAAACAATATTGTCGGCTTACAAAATCCGCACGTGATCTAGGAGCAACAAATGCATCCCCAGCGAGCCACTGTTTGGTGCGAATTCTTCGCAGGCGGCGTGATTGGGCCGTATTTCTTCGAAAATGATGCTGGAAATGCTGCAACTGTCAACGGTTTCCGTTACAGCACCATGATAACAGAGTTCTTGTGGCCCCAATTGGAAGGACTGGACCTGGACGACATGTGGTTCCAACAGGATGGCGCGACGCGCAGCGCGCGGCGCGATTCATTTATTGGAGGAAAAATTTCCGGACCGAATAATCTCCCGAAATTCCGATGTCAACTGGCCACCGAGATCTTGCAATTTAACGCCTTGCGACTTTTTTCTTTGGGGTTTTGTTAAATCTCAGGTCTATGCGAATAATCTACGAAATTACCTAGCTAAAGGCCGAGATCCAACGCGTCATTGGTGAGATAGAGCCGCCACTCTGTGAAAAGTCATCGAAAATTTTATGAAAAGAGCAGGGGTCTGCCACCAGAGCCGTGGTAGCCATTCGCAAGATATTATAGATAATATTCTATTCCATACTTAACTGAACATGTGTACTTTATAACGCAATAAAAATATCACCTCTCGCTCAAAAAAAATTGTGTTTTTTCTTAAAATTAAATCGTGCATTCTTATAGGGACACCCTTTACCACCTACGTTCATCGACAATAATGTAGGCATAGATGTAGAATTCTAATGGTGAAAGAATTTTTTAAATGGGTCCTATAATTTCCGTTTTTAGTAGAGAAATATATTATATAACTTACATATATTGCAAGTTATTCGTGTTCGTGTTGTATTTTTCCTTATTCCTTACTAATAATATTATAAATTTGAATGTGACTTTGTTTGTTTGTTAGTTAAGCTTCCATGTGAAATTAGGTCTTAAAGTTTCATCCCTATCCCTATTTTACCTTCTAATGTGCTGAATTTTGAAAAACGGTAAAATACATAACTAATTTTTTTCGTACTCAATTCATACGAAATACTATGCAAATATGTCCAAGGAATAAAAAGTTTCATACAAAGTTTTATCACCTATTTTACCCCCTTGGGGGTTGAATTTTAAAAAAATCCTTCCTGGATGCCTACGTCATATGAGGAATACGTATGCGAAATTGCAATTTTCTAGCCTTAAGGGCCTGTGCATTGATACATCAGTCAATCAGCTTTGGCAGACGTAGAGTAGACCACGGGGAAGGACATACCTAGTCTTTATATAGCAGGAAAATGTACTGTTCCCGTGGTATTGTGTATTTACGCTCCGCCGTGGGCAATAGCTAGTATAAAAAATAATGTAACATCTTACAAAGAAGGTTCGAAAGAATATGCGTCAAACACACTCGGTGCGTGGGAGCGGTTCGCGCGCGCACGGGCAGTTAAAGGTTAAGAATAAGAATAAGAATAAGAAACATTTATTTGCAGCTGTACTAAAAACTTTTAATAATAACTAAGCTTATATTTAAATATAATAAAAAAAATACATAAATGAAAAACGTCTAAAATTAAAACAGCGTAGGTTGCCGCAAATTGGATCAAGCTCGGCATTGCTGGCACACCTAGGTATGTCCAGCGTCTACCGCTTGACCCAATATATGACCTCACAACCGTCCAAACACTTACATACTACTTTAAACAAAAATAATAATAATAATTTAAAAAGAGAATTAAAAAATAAACAATAAATCTGTGACAAGTGTCAAATGTCTTGGTTCATGACCAAAATCGCAATTTTATATTTAAATTGTACATTTAAGAATTTTAGTCTTCAATTATTTTAAAAATAAATGTGAAATGTGAATATATAACCCAACACCAAAGAAAATATTTTATGAAAACAAGTAATTAAGGATGCCAATCGAATCAGTAAAATTTTTAATACAGGAAGCAAAGTGTCAAACAAGTAACCTGAAACATACACCTATAATACACTTATATCATGTCGCAAGCTTTCCTGTGCTTTCTGTTCGCGTAAAATAAATTGTCGGAGTTGCATTTTAAAAGAAGCTAGACTTTTTAGATTTCTAATCGGCGGCGGTATGTTATTCCAGCATTTGGATGCCGAATAACGAAAGCTGCCCCTGAACGACGCTGTATAATGTTTCTCGATTGATAGCTGGACTGAACATTGCCTTGACAAGACAAGACCTAAGGCTAGCAGTTCTTGAGAGTTTATCATATAGATATCTAGGCTTCCTTTATTTTAATACGTCAAACACAAGACAAGCAAGATGAAGTTTTCGCCGATGCTTCATTTTCAACATAAAATACTCATTCAAGAAGGGGGTCGCATGGCTTCTAGGTGGGATATCAAAACAGTAACGGGCACAGGCATTCTGAACTCGTTGTATGAGCTTTTTAGTTCCAGATGTTAAACTTGGGCCAAAAACAACATCTGTATAGTTCAAAAGACAGCACCAAAGACTCTACAAGACGAACACGCATTTCCACTGACAGAAACGGTCTCACTCTTTATCTTCAGTCTGTAAAAGGAGTTGTTGACTAGACTAGTTATATGTTCTTGCAACCGCAGATTACAATCAAGCAAAAGACCCAGATTACGTGCCGCATAAATGCGTTCAATTGGTTCACCCATTAAGTTTATGTCACTTGTAAGGCGTTTCTCAGATGTTTGAGTTGATTAATGGAGCCACAGATTAAGTATTTGGATTTAGCAGGATTAAGACACAAGCTGTTTTTTTGGGCCAACAGCATTATACGATTAAGGTCCTCATTGAGCAAAGCAACTGCTTTTTCTATATCACTTGGCCTACAAGATATATAAATTTGGATATTATCAGCGTAGAAGTGAAATTTACAGTGTCTAATATGGGTTCTTAAATCTGCTATGTATAAAATTAATAATATTGGTCCCAAAATAGAATCCTTCGGTACTCCATTTTCAACATCCAACCAGTCAGATAACAAGAAGGAACCGTCACTAAGGGTAAGCTGAACACGCTGGCGACGATCACTGAGGTAGCTATTACACCATTTCAATGTTGCATCATCAAATCCGTAGTGTCTTAGTTTTGATAATAGGATATTTATATTTATTGTGTCGAAAGCCCTGGAAAAGTCCAATAGGACAAGTAGGGTAATTTGCTCACACACCACCTTTTCCAGTATTTTTGAGAAGCAAGGCAAGATACTTATAGGCCTAAGATCTTTTGTCTCAATAGGGTTGGTGATTTTAGGTAGAGGCCTCACTACAGACTGCATCCAGAAAAGGGGGTAAACACCAGTCCGGATAGAAGTATTTATGATACATTTAATTATATCTAAGGAATTTGCCAGATACAATAACAACATGTCTAAACCGATGCCATCAGAACCCACAGCTTTGGATTTTAATATTTTTATAGTTTTGACCAGTGTATTGGTGGATACTGTCTCAAGGTGGAAGGTACTGTCACAAAATTTATGGTATTCAAAAAATGTAATATAAGATAGTTGAGTGATTGGAACCGTAGGTGTTTCTAAGAAATATTTATTAATAAGATTTGGGTTATTAAATTGTGAAGGTAGATAATTTTCATGTTTACTTAAAATAGTTTACTTTATATTTTTCCACAGCTGTTTAGGTTCTTTGATTTTATGATTAATATTTTGTTTAAAGTATGTAACTTTTTCATTATACAGTGACTTATGCTCTGTCCCGCAGTGTCATCATTAATTTGATGGTGTCTGTAATCCAAGGGTAAGACCATGTTTTTATGCGGACAATTCTTACCGGTGCATGTACGTGAAAAAGTTCCAATATTTGTGTATTAAAGCTATTCACCATTGCATTGACATCACTTAAAGACAGTATGCTATCCCAGTTTATAGCCTGTAAGTAGTGTTAAAGCTGTCTAAATCTATGTGCTTCATAGGTCTATACATTATAGAGTAAGGTTTAATTTTTTTCTCTTTTTATATTAAATTCGCAGCCAATCAGACAGTGGCCAAATAAGGAACCAACATGTTCAATAAATATGTTTTTAGCTTTAAGATTGGAACTAATCGGAACGTGTAGATCAATGTCTGGCTGGATTGTGTGAAGTGAGTTGGCGAAGTAATTAATTGATTTAAGCCTGGGCTTGCCTGGGCACCGCAGGAAAGTTATAATTTTATTTGATTTTGATCCATCAGGACATAAGAGATTTATATTAAAATCATCAGTCAAAATTAAGTGGTCATGACTGGGCATTGCATTAATAACATCTGTGAGAGCGTCTAGAAAAGTGTCAATATCCAGCCATGGTGGGCGGTAAGCAGTACCAATTACTAGCATTATACAATTTAAAGATATCTTAAGCCACATATGTTCAACATCTTTATATAGTGGGTCAATGGGTGGTGAAAGGGTCCGTGCAGTTATGCCTTTTCTTATATAAAATCCAACTCCTCCCCCACGCGAACGTATCTCTCGAGGTCATGGCTTATGGCAAATTCGGTATCATATGACGTTGGGAGCACGACCTTCCTCCCCTGTTCTTAACCACGTCTCATTGAGAGCCAGTATATCCAAGTCAAGTACATTAATTTTTGCCAGAAAATTATCGTGGTTTGTGCCTAGAGAGCCCACGTTGTATACTCCAACTTTTAGGGTTTTGTTAACCATTACTTAACAAAGTATATAAAACCATATAGTGGACCCACCTAGGAGAAAGAGGAATGTATGTGGAAATGTAATGTAATATTGGCGGATGAAAAGCAATTATATTTGATGTTCGGAATTAAAATTATATATAAAGTTTTGTATTTATAAATTATTATATTTTTTATATCTGTTTTGGCAACAAAAATTATAGAAAATTATGCTAGTGTTATAAAGGATAAATATTAAATTATATAAAATTGAAAATGTTGAATTATTGTAAATGCCATAATTATTTAATTGTGTTATGATGTCAAGTAATTTTATATTAAAAGTAAATATTAAATAAAATAAAATTGTAAATATTAAATTATATAAAGTTGGAAATATTGAATTAGTGTAAATACTATAATTATTGAATTGTGTTATGATGTCTAATAATTTTATATTAATAGTCTTATTAAGATACATGTAATATATGCGTTGTATATTGATTATTGCTGACTCTACTTTATGTTTAATTGGGACTAGATTAGGATTATTATAAGATTCGATTAGCAACGAGCATACACCATACAAAATTAAAACACACCAAAAGTGAAAAAAGTAATAATTACTGGCAAAAACATTATATACAGACAGAGTGATATAACGTAAACTAGCGCACTGACCGTCAAACCCTAGTAGTCTTAAAAACCCGGTCAACGTCGGCAGTCGATCGAATGAGGTGCACCGATTTACCATCCGCCTGCCGCGCAAAAATACGCCCTCTTTTTGTCCACGAGTATCGCAGTTGAGACGACGACACTCCTCGCGGACTCTATGAAAGAGCTGACGATTATAGCGCGTCAACCGCTCATTGATGTACACCCGCTGTGGCACCCCGGCTACGCCGAATTCGGCACTGGTGAGCGTGCGGCGAACCCGCGCCGTGTCAACAGCTCGTCTCGCAGCAGGCGGCGGGCCAACAGCACCATCAATCGCCGCGCTCGTTTGGGCTCATCGACACCGCTCTCGCTACTGCGTCACACACATTCAGGAAAAATAATATCTGCAGGTGCCAGGATTACTCTGAGTTTAGAGGCCAACACAGCGACGGTGTGCACCGCATTCTCCCTTGTAAGCTCCAGGACGTTTCCAATGTCTAGGTCCGTTGATAGTGCCTCCTGGTATCTATCGTTGAGCTTCGCCTTCAATTGCTTGACCGTTCTCTCCAATTCTACAACTTTATTCGATGGTTCGGATCCTGATCTGAATGATTAATTCTACGCTCGACGGAGACAAGACGCTCATTAATATTTGATAGTGCACTCCGGAGTTCAGAAATCTCCTTACGATATTGGCGAATCTCTGCCATATAGTCCGCGAGCTCGCGACGTATCTCGCGTCATATCAGGTTAAATAACCAAAAACTATAAGACGTATATTATATATATATATCTACCACCTATATTCGTCGGCGATAATTAAGGATTATATTTATTATTGCAAAGAATTTTTCAAATCGGTCCAGTAGTTTCCGTGTTTAGTAGACAAGAAAAAAATAACATAGCTTTAAAGTCGCCGACTGAACATATTTAAGTCAAGATAAATTACGCTTTGGTAGCTGTAAGCTATGTCTGTGCATGGTCTGTGCCTAATGCCTAATTTCATTTTTAATTTCATCCCACATAAACACTGTACAGTATACTTTTTCGATATAAAAAGTAGGCGAAATGTTAACCCAGAGCTTATAGTAGGTACTATCATAAGAAATTTCATCAATATACGTTCAGTAGATTTTTCGTGAGAGTACCAAAAAATTTTATATAATTTTTTGCGTCATAGACTATAGAGTCCCTAAGCGAACTATACCCCAAACTCTTATACTCCCTGAAACGACATTCAGTTCTAACGGTAATACGCAAAAGTCTCGCAGGCTTAGTCTTGTTCTTGCTCAAATCTTGCACAGTCAGTCTTGGTCTTGCAAAAATGTAAGAACAAGACCAAGACTGCAGGACCAACACCGATTTTGGGCAACACTAGTTTATACGGTGAGAAATATTGGAAACGGTTTAAGTGTAGGTTGTAGGTGTAGGCGTAGGTGTAGTTGTAGGTGTAGATTGTAGTTGTAGGTGTACTTATTTATTTATGTTATAAGTTAAGATAGAAGATGTATAGAACAGCTAAAGTGGAGTCATTTTAATAGGTAACATTTGACAATTCATAAAAATTCAACAACCTTGAAAAATTCAGTAACCTTGTAACGGCGGGCATAAAATAATATATTTTTTCGTTTTGTTAGAACTGCACAATTGCTTAACTTTTTCTAATTACGATTACAAATAAATATGTAATTTATTGTAATAATGACCGATAGGAGTAATTTTACCATTTATTTTGCTTTCACTAATAAACCATTCTAAACATAATAAACAATTACTGATCTAAAGAATTGTACGTCGTTACAATGTTGCGTCAGTTAACCCTTTTTCTTTTTAAACACTAGGAATGTTACTCTAAAAATCGAAAGCTGATAAGTAGAATCGAATGGAATGATTACTTGTGAAGAAATATCACCATAAATTAATAACCACGTTGTGATTATAATAGAACATAACTATATTTATTATTCTTATAACTAACTATAAAAATACAAAAAATAACTAAATAGAAAAATCATTGATGTTAGGTACAATTAAGGTGGGATATTGCTGGCAACACCAGTGCCTGTCGATGACGCCATGTCATGTCGCCATTACATGACGCAGTCTTTTGTCGTTGTGCGAAGTGACTGTGCGTTTTTGGTGTGCTCTCTGTTATTTTCTTCGGATCCGGCTTTTTTATTGGACTGATCTCACTGACTACGTTTACCTGGCTATGAATTGGACTCCGATTGCTTAACGATTAGTAAACAAGAACAACATTACAGTCTTACCATGTCTAAACGGGGGAACACGCTAAACAGTCAATCGAACGAATTGTACAATTTCACCACGAACTAGTGGTGAAATTGTACAATTATTTTGAACGTGAATCAGTTAACGATGGGCCTCTTTTACCATTGACACAACCGAGAGAACTCGTTGCCGAAGCATTGGGAATAGGAAAGAGCACAGTAACTCAAATTCTGAAAGATAAATACGGACCATCAGGTTCAGAAGATAATACTTTACGCACACCGAAAAAAAGAAAGAGGGACAAGAAAATTGTTGGCATTGATAATTTTGATGAATGTTGCTGCTGCAAATCGCAACCACATTTATGGATATTACTCAAGAAAAGAATATCCTACACGGGAAAAGCTAATGAGTTCGTTAAAAGACGCAGGCATATTTTTGGCGGTAAATCGTCTCTATCAAAGGTTTTGAAATCGATTGGCTTTAAAAAATCTGACAAGCGGAAAGTCCTGCTAGAACGCTACGATATTAATTTAAAGAGAGTAACAAGTCTAGTAAAAAAAAAGTACGTCAAGTAAATAAAATTACAAATTGGGACAATGTCGTGTTTATTGAAGAAACATGGTTGAATGCGAACCATACGGTTTCGCGGACATGGACCAATGATACAGCGGCTTCCACCTCAAAAGTCCCATCGGGAAAAGGAGCCCGACTTATTATATGTCACGCGGGATCAGCTTCTCAAGGTTTTATTCCAGACTGCCTCCTCGCATTCGTCTCTAAAACTACAAGTGATTACCATGAGAAAATGAACTTTGAGGTTTTTAAAGAGTGGTTTGAGAATCTGCTAGTCAGTTTAGAAAACCCATCGAAAATTATAATGGACAATGCACCATATCATTCTGTGCAAGTCAATAAAACACTAACTCAAGCAAATAAAAAGCAAGAAATAGTCTCGTAGCTGGTAAGAAATGGTGTGGATGCAAGTCCAACTTTATTAAAAGTTGAGCTGTTAAATATGGTAAAAGCAACTAAGCCGTCCAAGCTCTGCTATATAATCGATGAACTAGCCCTAGAGCATGGACTCGAAGTTATTCGATTGCCTGATTACCATTGCCAGTATAACGCCATCGAGCTTATTTGGGCACAAATAAAGGGATATGCAGCGCGGACCAATACTTAACCACCCTTCAGTACTGCTAAAATGATGACTCTGCTACAAACTGCGTGTGCAGAAGTCACTACAGAAGATTGGAGAAAAGTCGTAGAGAAAACAAAGTAAATAATTTTACAAGATTTTCGACGAGATGTAAGAATAGACAATATTATTGAAAATGAATTAATCTCTGAGTGCTGACAACAATGATGAAGATGACAATATAACATTTATATGTACATAACATGTATATGTATTTATATAATATAAAAATAACATTTCTGATAGTTAAACTGAATAAATGCAATTTTTTGTTAAATTATGTACTTGTCTTATTTTGTTCCTTAAATTTACGAAAGAAAAAATAATAATGGGACAGGGATTCGCCTGATGATTTTTAAAATTCACATATGTTTCTGTTATTTGTTACACTTTAATCGATGTTTTTAAGCAGGTCATCTCACTATGAAGATAAAACTGACAGACGTAATTGTTACCTATTAAAATGACTCTTTATTATGAATTATTCTATACTTCAGTTTAGAATAATTTTTATTTGATTTGACTGGCTTTACGAAATTCAATTAAAACTTTATTAACGAGAATAAATTTGCACAAAACGTGATACGGTAGATGAGTTGGGCATTTTTGGATTCTGTACCCAAAGCGTAAAAATCTAGGTATGGTAAAAAGGGGAAGCCTATTGCTAAGACTCCGCTGTCTGTCCGTCTGTCCTTCTGTCTGTCACCAGGCTGTTTCTCATGAGCCGTCACAACTAGACAGTGAAATTTTCTCAAATTATGTATTTCTATATATACCGCTATAACAAAAAATGCTAAAAACCAAATAAAATAATATATAAATGGGGTTCCCATACAAAAAACCTGTTTTTTTTTTGCCGTTTTGTATGGAACCCTTCGTGCGTGAGCCCGACTCTAACTTAGTCGGTTTTTAATACTTTTATATTGTAATATTTTAGACTTTTATTTATATGGTTAACTCGCAAACGAGCAGACAGATCGCCTGCTTTACAAGATTGCATTTACTGTCACTATAGGACCCCGGTACTGGAATCGGAGAAATACAAAATTTTTCACTCCGGTCTTCTGTAAGGGAATGGTATCTATTTGATTGACCTGGCCTGTTAATACTTGATAACATTACGTGATATATTATATTTTTTTCTATAAATTAATTAAATGCGACATAATTTACGCTTGTTTCATTTTGACGTCTTTTTTCTGTACAATGTATATATACCATTTTGTATATTAAATTGTCACTTTTTCAGCGACTAATGTAAATTCTTATCAGATGAACACGTCACGGAGCCAAGGACCGTATGGGTATGTAAATTGGTAAATAACGACTCAATTTTACCCACTTTAGGTCGAATCAATCTTGTGAGCAGGGTTACTTTGCATACTAAGAGTCAATTCACACCAAAACAATACGCGACGTGATGTTGCATTTCTAAGATTTTTGAATGAATGAATGAATTGAACTTTATTCACTACACAAAAAGATACAAGTTTCATAAGACTGAAACGTGTATCTTTTTGTGTAGTAAATAAAATTCTATTTTGAATAGATATCTTTAAAATGAAACGCCGCGTTAATGATCGAACTGATCCTTACCGACATAATTGATGATCATGATTTGATTGACTAGAGAACACTGTTGAACAAAATACGTTTAGTACTAAGGCGCTCAATTCAATTCAATAGGCGCTAAGATCACAACAATATAATGTAATGAACAGTAGCGGAACTCAGCCGTATCCTTGAAATTTTTACCTACGATTGAGCGTGGCCGAGCGGAGCGCTAGAGCTGGTACGTCTACAAAGAAGGCGTTGATAGTGCGCAAGCGTCGCGGCATTTATCTAAAACTCGTTAGTCCTTCAATGCGGACCATTCAAGAAGTCTTGATAGCGCGGCGCGCGATGTGACACTCCATGCTACTGCTATTTGAGGTTGCGTTAGCGACCGTGTAAATGACGCGTATGTGTGCGTGCACTGACTCGGGCGGTCTAGTATGAAGGTGGTCTACTGTACATTATTTATATTGTGTCTATGTGGAGTGCAGGCCTTACTCTTAACGTTCCTATCGTCCAACAGTATAAACCAGCTATATTTAACATTTTTTATAGGGGCCACAAACATTTTTCAGTCATAGTCTAGAGGGCCGCAAGCAATTAATATTTAAGCTTTGATAAAACGTTAACGATGAATTTATTTTAAAAATGAAAAGTTTTAGAAATATGTTCAAATAAATTTTAATGCTATTTTTTAAACTGTGAACACTTTTAAAATACTTCATTATGATTTAAAAACCTAACCAAGAACATGTCAGGACATATCTAAGGAGGAATTATCAACGCATAAAAGGTATTCTTTAAATGACTTCAAAACTTATTGTCCGATTACGCTCAAAAGAATTTTCCTAAAATGTTTTTAGTATGTCAATTGGTAAAATTTTTAACGGTATGCATACATTTTAACTGCACATGGGCCAAACGTCTGGTGGGCCACATGTGGAAAATACCTGGGAACTGTACATTTTCCTGCGATAAAAAGTAACCTATGTGCTTCCGCGTGGTCTACGCTATATAGCGTTACGGTATACCGTGACAAATTTCATCAAAACCTCTCCAGTAGTTTTGGAGTCCATTGGATGCAAACAAACAAACATACAAACAATTAAATCTTTCCTCTCTAAAATGTTAGTATAGATAATCTTGTCGTTTTGTGTATTCCCTAATCTAAAATCTTGTTTAAACTTCAAATTATATCATAATACATTTTTAATCTCGGATCATAATGTATAAGCGCCACTGTAATTTCATTCCCGATTGGACTAATGTCTCTCTCAACTCGCGCACGTGATCTGAATAATTTTGATACTTGAAGAAAATTTCCACCGTCATTGGAAGGTAACTCGCGTTTCAGCCATTCTTCTTATTATTGACAAAGAATTTAAAATAAATACGTGTAATGCTTACAGCGTTTGAAATTGTGCTTCTTAATAAAATCAATCGTCATTTTGTGAATGATGCTATTTTGTAATAAACAAGAAGACAGGATCAAAATTTTGACCTGCAGCTGTCCAACTGAAATTAAATCACTTTGATTCATCGCCAATCTGCACTAACGCCACCACTGGTGGGACATCTAAATGAGAGGAGAATAATTCTTATCCATCGGTACGGGTCAAATAAACATGCCTACTATGGGTTACATAGAGTGTGTTACAAAATGTGTCAGTAAAATAAAATATAATCTTACCTAATAAAGACTAAAACAAATGATAAATTCAAGCTCCATCTATACTAATATTTTAAAGGGGAAACACTTGATTGTTTATTAGTATGATTGTTTGCTTGTTCGCATTGAATTAGCAACGATACTACTGGACCGATTTGAGTAGACCACGGACAAGGACATAAGCTACTTTTATCGCGTCAAAATGTATGATTTACATGGGATTATCTTTTTTTCGCATCACGCGGGCAACATTATATAGTTTTCGGATAAAAAGATCTTCATTTGAATTTTATTCCTATTAAAAGGTATGATAATTTCCAGCCGCTTGACATTGAACTTATGCTCATTAAAATAATGAAAATGAATGAAATAATCCTGTAGTGGATGATTTAATTATCACTCTTCAAATTAAACGAGTGAGGTGACTGCAAAACTCCTGATTAAAACGGAACGTTTCCAATAATTAATAATCATTAAAGTTAATTTTTAAAATATTTAAAATATCTTTGTTGGAATTGGAATTAATTTGGTCAGTGGTAATTTAGATTAACTAAATTATAGAAGTACTCTACAGAGACGAATATCAAATGAAACTCCCGAAGAAATCTTATTTTAAGTGTTAATGACCTTGTAAAAATTGTTGCAAGATTATTAAGATCCATCCTAGTTAATAACATTTAATTGGAAAAGAAACTGAAAAATATTAAGAAACTTAAAGATAAACACGAATAATTCAATAAGAGGCTCCAACGGAAAGCACAAGGAAGTACAATAAATAGACACAACCCATAAAAGTAGTGATGGCACACATAAACGTCAATTTTATAGATCGCCATAAAATTGGTGTTATTGCTATTATGACCCTTAGAAGCAGAATTATCTGAAATTTTTCAGGTTAATTCGATACTTGTAATGGCGTCCACATATGCTATGATAATAATATAATATAATACATATTATATAATACTTGGACAACACGTTCAAATAAAAAGCTAATCTCTGATGTTAGGCCTGAAGAAAATATTGCTGCGATCGCCTGAATGGTTTTAATATCTGCATTGGTTAAAGTTCAAAACCCTTAATTCTCGTAATTAACTTACACTTTCATTTTACTTTTATTGAATTATAAATGAATCGTCTTGATATCATAAACTGATTTTTGGAGTTAGGACCAATCGAAATGGGTTTGACGTTGGTTTGACGTTTATGAGAATATCATTATGCGGTTCAACATATCGGGACTGGATCGTAACTGTATTATTGCCGAGTTTAATTATCATAATTGAACTTTTATTCTCCCACTCTCTGAACCTGCACAGGTAAACCCACACAGGTCGACCGTAATATGTATCGGCGCCATAATTCTTATGCACCATTCGTTTCCTCGTAACATATCGGTGCAGTTTCAAATCAACTTTGGCAATTTAAAAGCAATTCTAGATCAATGGTACAGTATTTTAAATTTCATTGCCCGTAAATAACTTAATACAGTTTATTCTGTGGTACTAGACTATTTTATGTCTATTGTATTTTTATCGTAATGCTCTGGTATTGCTGGATGAATATTTGCTAGGTATATCTTATCATATTATTCGTAACTTTTTGCTGATAATATATCATCTCTATATCAGTATTGCTCCCCATTTATAGCACTATCTTAATTAATAATAATAATATCTATAGACGCTTTTACACCGCGTCAATCTGGTCCCGTGGTTAGTTCTTGAAGATCTTGTGTTACGGGTACCAGACAACGGAAATACTATATTTAATACTTTTTTACACCATACTTATTTTAAGATTTTTATTACACAATACACATATTTAGTACACATTCATGACCTAGTAACACAGAAAACTTTTTGTTCCCTGGCGGAATTCGAACCCGCGACCTCCGACTGGAGCGCCAACGCGCTAATCACTGAGCCACAGAGGACGTCAAATATCCTTAACTTAGCATTGACTAATTTGCTTTAAGGTCACTAAGTATTTTCTGTTCTTAGTTTACATGTTTACTTATGTAAATAGGCAAACAAGTTATGTAAAAGTGTGCATTTTCCCAGTCTGCTCCACATCAGTTGGGCCCAAAGTGCTTAATCAACTGCGGTATGGCTCGAAGACAGTTACGGGCGTTGTAATTACTTGAAAATGCACACTATTTTAGTTTCAAAGGTAAACACCCCCAGCAAAAGGTACCCTCTTTTCTTCCAGTGATTCCGTTTACAAACAAATTTCTTGATGGTAGCCAGATTTTATGGAACCAGTTGGTGACGTACCTATGTCATATTTTAATATACTTACTATCTTTTGCCAGCGGCTCAGCCCGCGTAAATACAGTTTCCCACGGGAACACTTGTATTTTTTCGGTATGAAAAGTGTCATATGTGTTAATCCAGAGCTTACACTACTTCCATACCAAATTTTATCAAAATCCGTTCAGTACTTTTTGCGTAAAAGTGTAACAAGCATCCATCCATTTATAATAGTAGTAGGATTTTTGTAATAACAAAAATAAGAGATGGAAAATCTATCTTATATTTGACTCCCTAAAGTCGCGAAGTCCCATTTTTGGGCAAGGATTGGGCCTTAAGTATTCTACGTCTTTTCCTTATAAAAGTGGGTAAGTAGATGTCAAGTATGGTTTAAAAAATGAAAACACTCAGAAGCAAATTCACACATAGTAGTTATCCATACAGGTAAAAACTAGAAGAACTACTTCTACTAAGAAACTATGTTAAAGAATAAAACTATTTTTTATATATCTATGGACGCATGCACACCACGGCAATCTGGCCTCGTGGTTAGGTCTCAAAGAACTTGTGTTGCGGGCAACACACAACGGAAATGTCTATTTAATAGTTTATTAAGATTTTTGATAATTACACATCTTTATAGACTTATATGGTTAGGGTAGGTAGGTTAGGTTAGGTTAGGTTAGTTATATTTAAAAAAGCCGTTGAGGTGTGGGAAGGGCCCCCGGACATATATATTATATTCACCACTTTAGCTTTAAAGTCGCGCGACTTAAAACGTAAAGTGGTGTTCCATTGTATATGTAATAATACAATGGAGAGCAGCAGCAGGGCCTAGGCGGGGGCCAGTGAAGTGGTGAGGCGAGTCCAGCCGGGGGCGGGGGAGGTTAGGTTACCAAAATTGAGCAATTTCAGATGTTGCTTTTTTTTTTTTTTTAAGTCCAGGGGTCGTGACATTTAAAATTATAAAGGCAAAATTTCGATATTGGGGGTGTGTAGATAGAGGGTGTGGAAAGCGCCCGAACCATATAAGCAAACACAAAATTTATGCATAAATTAAAAAGTTGGGGTGCACTTGGGGATGAAGGAGAATGAATTTGGATCAACTTTTAAGATACAAGAGATACGTCGGACATTTTCATTTCCAATGATCTTATGCTGCGTCCACCACGAACGGAGCCACGAGTCGGACGACTAGAACAATATTAGAAAAATCTAGGTTATACATAGTTGCAAAATCAATTATCATAAATTAAATTAAAGGTCAACATTTGCATAATATCGTAAACAGGATAAAAAAAATAATTGGATCGTAAATTTCAAACTTAAAGGTCAATATTTGCAATCAATATTGACCTTTATTATAAGATCGTAAATACAGGTAATAAAAATTAATGAGTATCAAGTTATCAACAGGACATGTGTGGAGAGCGCCCGAACCATATAAGCAAACACAAAATTTATGCATAAATTAAAAAGTTGGGGTGCATTTGGGGATGAAGGAGGGTGAATTTGGATCAACTTTTAATGAGGTTAGGTTAGGTTAAGGGTAAGGTTGACTTTAGGTTTGGTTAGGTTAGGTTAAGTTACTACTACTACACCTACTACACGATATTAGACATGTTAGAACATGTCTTAAAACTATACAAAACCTACCTACCTATACCTATTTATACAGGACAGTGAAAAGTTCAAATGACATGCATGACTGAATATGTTGATGATGCTGATAGTGAACGGTAAACGAACAAAGGCAGTAAAGTACAACGTTTATTGCGTGTGCAGCGGAGCGTAAACGGTATATAAAGCGCGCGCGCAAAGGAACGGGCATCAGTATGTCTTTAATCGCATACCATATCATAACGTGCGTAGAGGTATTTGAGTGGCGAACAAAATGAACATGGAAGACGAACATCAACACCGAATGACGCCGTCACCGACGACAACCAACAACCAGGATCAAGCTGTGGAAGACGTGGACGACGAGATAACAAAGGACCTGCTAGAGGAAGAGGAGGAGTGGAGTCACGAGATGAATGCGGAATTTACGAACGAGACCGAGTTGTCGAACAACTCCGAAAGAACATCCAAGAAGAGGAAGCCAGAAGACAAGGAGAAAGAACACTTATCGAAGAAATCGAAGACCTGTTCAACACCACCGATGAAGAACTATGTGAAAACGCCGAACGAGCGGAACGAGCCACCAATTATAATGACACCATGGGCACCCTCGAAACAGGTAACACCGATAACGATAATCTGGATTGCGAACCTGTTAAAAGAATGCTGAACATCGACGGAAGTAAACAGTCTCCTTGGAAGGTCATCAGTGACCATACCAGAACCCGGAGGAAACATTATCGTCTCATTTATATCAGTACAGCAAAAAATTGGGGCCATAATTCGAAACTTGGAAAAGCTATACGATCAAAAGAATACAAATGTACTTCAGTTGCATGTATTGAGTGCATTGTTGAGTACATTACTACCGGCCCTAATCGTAAGACACATAGAAACATTCTCGAACAGAGTGATATTAACTTATTCAAATGCGTCTCTCATCAACTTGGAATTAAAGTTAACCCCCAAAACGACTATACGAGTACAAATGCTCAAAGGCGAATTGATATACATGAGGAACAAGGCACAGCACGAGGAGCAATTCTCGACCGAATGGATATCAACACTGCTGGATCCGATCAAGAATTACATGGCAATTCCGAATTCGACTTCGATCCTTTCGACAACAGAAACTATGGATTTGGAGATCAACCGAACGCCCTTCAGGGGAGGAAAACAAGAAGTATCCATACAAATACAGCATATGCACGCCAAAATCAAGGCATTGTGCTGCACTTATGTGAAAACAACACCATAATTACTTGCTGTGTATAAAATACACTTTGTGACAATGTGTTGTCCCTTGTACTTCATGTCAGTGTTCATCGGTTGTCGTCCCGCTAGTAATTTCCACTGTTCGAACTGATTGTCCGTCAATTTACACTCGTCCATGAAACATGCATTTCGCATGTATGTACTGCTAAAATTAAACGGTGATGTCGGTTGAAGTCCCGTTAAAATGCAATAATTATAATGTATTTCTACCAGTGAACTCATTACTAGTGTTTTGCCCGTACTTGGTGGTCCGAAAAAGAATAAATTATTTTTTTTGCCCGTCAATCCATAAAAGTGTCGTCTCGTGTCTCGTGCAAAGTTGTAGTGGTTTATGTCGTTGCTCGTTAAGTGTGATTCCAATTCCATCATTCCGTCGTAGACTGTGTTGAAGTCGTTTGCTTTTGGGTCTCGTTTGATGGCGAGAGCCTTGGCTCTTTCGAATCTTTGTTCGATAGTCTCTTGAAATACCATTGTTTTTGCAATTTGTACTGCTGTTTTAATTCGTTCGTCAAACCCTTTAGTAAATTGCATGGCAATCCCTGCAGGTGTTGCGCATAATAGTTTTTGAGCCTCTCCTTCGTCAAAAGCCTTGTTTTCACATAAGTGCAGCACAATGCCTTGATTTTGGAGTACATATTATGCTGTATTTGTATGGATACTTCTTGTTTTCCTCCCCTGAAGGGCGTTCGGTTGATCTCCAAATCCATAGTTTCTGTTGTCGAAAGGATCGAAGTCGAATTCGGAATTGCCATGTAATTCTTGATCGGATCCAGCAGTGTTGATATCCATTCGGTCGAGAATTGCTCCTCGTGTTGTGCCTTGTTCCTCATGTATATCAATTCGCCTTTGAGCATTTGTACTCGTATAGTCGTTTTGGGGGTTAACTTTAATTCCAAGTTGATGAGAGACGCATTTGAATAAGTTAATATCACTCTGTTCGAGAATGTTTCTATGTGTCTTACGATTAGGGCCGGTAGTAATGTACTCAACAATGCACTCAATACATGCAACTGAAGTACATTTGTATTCTTTTGATCGTATAGCTTTTCCAAGTTTCGAATTATGGCCCCAATTTTTTGCTGTACTGATATAAATGAGATGATAATGTTTCCTCCGGGTTCTGGTATGGTCACTGATGACTTTCCAAGGAGACTGTTTACTTCTGTCGATGTTCCGCATTCTTTTAACAGGTTCGCAATCCAGATTATCGTTATCGGTGTTACCTGTTTCGAGGGTGCCCATGGTGTCATTATAACTGGTAGCTCGTTCCGCTTGTTCGGCGTTTTCACATAGTTCTTCATCGGTGGTGTTGAACAGGTCTTCGATTTCTTCGATAAGTGTTCTTCCTCCTTGTCTTCTGGCTTCCTCTTCTTGGATGTTCTTTCGGAGTTGTTCGACAACTCGGTCTCGTTCGTAAATTCCGCATTCATCTCATGACTCCACTCCTCCTCTTCCTCTAGCAGGTCCTTTGTTATCTCGTCGTCCAAGTCTTCCACGGCTTGGTCCTGGTTGTTGGTTGTCGTCGGTGACGGCGTCATTCGATGTTGATGTTCATCTTCCATGTTCATTTTGTTCGCCACTCAAATACTTGAGTACCTCTACGCACGTTATGATATGGTATGCGATTAAAGACATACTGATGCCCGTTCCTTTGCGCGCGCCCTTTATATACCGTTTACGCTCCGCTGCACACGCAATAAACTTTGTACTTTACTGCCTTTGTTCGTTTACCGTTCACTATCAGCATCATCAACATTCAGTCATTCATGTCATTTGAACTTTTCACCGTCCTGTATAGGTATAGGTAGGTAGGTTTTGTATAGTTTTAAGACATGTTCTAACATGTCTAATATCGTGTAGTAGGTGTAGTAGTAGTAACTTAACCTAACCTAACCAAACCTAAAGTCAACCTTACCCTTAACCTAACCTAACCTCATTAAAAGTTGATCCAAATTCACCCTCCTTCATCCCCAAATGCACCCAAACTTATTAATTTATGCATAAATTTTGTGTTTGCTTATATGGTTCGGGCGCTCTCCACACCCTCTATCCACACCCCCAATATCGAAATTTTGCCTTGATAATTTTAAATGTCACGACCCCTGGACTTAAAAAAAAACAAAAAGCAACATCTGAAATTGGT
Organism: Phengaris arion; assembly: GCA_963565745.1. NCBI lineage: Eukaryota > Metazoa > Arthropoda > Insecta > Lepidoptera > Lycaenidae > Phengaris > Phengaris arion. Next base: position 15,055,581 of record OY751449.1, on the reverse strand, counting down.
CAATTTTGGTAACCTAACCTCCCCCGCCCCCGGCTGGACTCGCCTCACCACTTCACTGGCCCCCGCCTAGGCCCTGCTGCTGCTCTCCATTGTATTATTACATATACAATGGAACACCACTTTACGTTTTAAGTCGCGCGACTTAAAACGTAAATATAAAATATTAATAATATATACTAAATATATAATAATATATAATAATATATAAATGAATATAATATGCATACACACCAACTAAATAATCGCGGCAACTCCAGTGCCGCAGTCCGGGGGCCCTTCCCACACCTCAACGGCTTTTTTAAATATAACTAACCTAACCTAACCTAACCTACCTACCCTAACCATATAAGGTTGTTGTCTAAGACATCCATGACCCAGGAATGCAGAAAACTTTATGTTCCCTGATGGGATTCAAACCGCTAAAAATCCTACTGCTATTATAAATGTGAAAGTTTGTGAGGATGGATGGATCTTTGTTACTCTTTCACGCAAAAACTACTGAACGGACTTCGATGAAATTTGGTATGGCAGTAGCTTAAACTCTGAATTAACTCATATAGGGCTACATTTTATGACGAAAAATTGTACAATGTTCCAGTGGGATACTGTTATCATGCGGGCGGAACCGCGGGCTAAAGCTAGTTGAAAATAATCTGCACGGAAGCATCTTGCAAACTTCAATGAGGTAGCTCGAACGGGTGTCCTGAAACTTTTTATTGCCACCTGTTGGTGTGACGCTTTGAACGGTATTCAACTTTATAACAATGGACACTTCCTTTTTAAAACGTGACAAAACTGAGTAATTGAAACTTTTGATTTTTGAAACGTGACAAAACCCAATAAGTGCAGCTTTCGTTGGCCTTTCAAAGGTACATTGTGTTTGTTTTGTTAACGTAGTCAGAGATTATCTGATAAGGGTGATTTAACTTAATAATAATACTAAAATCGATGCTATAATATCAAGTAGGTACCTATGTACTTATGTTTAAAAACATTAAATGGGTATTTTAATAATAATATTAATAAGCTCTTTATTTCAGACCAAGTAGTCCATTCACAATCAATTAACAACAATAACCCAATTACAATGAATATTAGTAGATTGGTTAGTATTAGACATTTAAAAACTTAAAATGAGAGAGAGATACAGTAAAAATGCTTGGTAATTTGTTAGTGAACTGTTTACATAGGGTACAACCTACTTTTTATTTCTAATAAGGAGTACCTGCCCAGTATACTTGGAAGGGACAGTCAATCTTCCCAGCTTTAAGTATCGTCCGATATCCTTTTCGTTTTATAATAGGCTTATATTTTTATTATGAGGAAAAGAAACGACCATGTAACTGAAAATCTTTTAAACGTCGATTTGATACCGCTGATTCCTTTGCCGTCTTTACTAATCTCTGACAAAGCTTCAGAATACCGATTGCACCTGATTACAGGCTAACCTGCTTTCCGCTGCGTCACATTTCTAACTCAAATTGGAAAGTTCTCGGAAACGCCTGCAAAATGTAACATATTATTCTGGTTTGATTTGACTAACGAGATATATTATGTACATTGTATTTCGGCGAATTTGCTTACACGAGAATTTGTGGTTGATTACATTATCATTCTTTGCAAATATATACAGCCGAACATATAACCGCCTCCATTTTGGATGTCAGTTAAAAACATTATGAGTATTCAATCTGTTGAAGTCCATTTGTTTACGTTGTTCAAAAGTTAAATCAAAAACTTAACTACAACTGTGAAGGAAAGGTCTCGAGGGACACTGTTTAAAAGTAACCTCACAAACCTACCTACTTCGAAAGAAGGCCTATAAATATGTTATACTAGTTGGTACTTGCAAGTTCGTGGATTTAGTTCGTATTAATAGAAGCGGAAGCCTAAGATAAAAGTAGCCTAAGTTACTCTTTATAATATCACCTATCCATCAGTGAAAGTCCAGTCCAAATTGGTCAGGCCGTTTGGGAGATTAGCCGGAACAAACAGAGAGATAGAAAGACAAATAGACAAAAATTATTAAAAATATATATATTTAGTGTACCGTACCATACCGTAGTAGGCACCTTAATACGTGCATATTATGCTTGTATGCTTGAAAATGCAAACAGTTTCTGTTCAATTTTATTTATTTGTATATATTTACACATATACATATATGTAAATATACACATATACATATACATTACACATCCATGGCCCAGGAACGCAAAAAACTTTATTGTTCCTTTGACGGGATTCGACTTAAGCTTCGATGCGCTCAACCACTGAGCCACAGAGGACGTCAAACAACACTTACGAGCATTTCTCATCATATTTGCAATTACCAGTTCTAGCTACTTCCACATATACAGAGTAATTCATATTCTACAAAGTTCTAACCGCTTACAAACTTTATTAGTCTGTCAACACAGTCTCGCCGTGCATTTAGTGTGGAACTACAATAATGGCCGCTTGCAATGTCGCCATATTCAACTAAAACTGTTTGGCACAGGTTTCGTAAATTATAATCGGGGGAGCAAACAAACAGAAGTAACGCATTACCATCCTTTGCGTCGCGCAGTCATGTAAAAACACCAAGTGCTGGCGTCGGGCGATTATTATTGCGTGGTATATTATGTCATCGGTACGATAAAAAAAGTCATGTTGAAGATAAGCGATTGATATTGCTACTGCTATTATATTATATGTGAAAGTTTGCGAGGATGGATGGATGTTTGTGAGTAATTTCATGTAAACTGAACGGAATTTGATGTTTGGTACGGTAGCAGCTCGAGCTCTGGATTAACACAATATATGCTACTTTTATAACGAAAAAGTACAGTGTTCCTATGAGATACCGTAACGAGCGGAGCCGCGTTCAAAGGCTAGTATTCTTTTATTATTGGTCAATTTACTATTTCTTTCATCACGACAAGATACAAACAAACATTTTTCTCGACTGTACATAAAATAAGAATGCAACATTAACGCAAATAACTATTCTCTTTTAAAGTTACGTTTACGTTACGTACTACATAACGTTGCAAAAAATAATGTAACATGCGATATTCACAATTTACGTCTGTTTTTGAGTACCAAAGTGACTTTAAATAAAATAAATGCACCAGAAAATGTCGCCCAGTTTCGTATTGAAAGAAAAGCGAGGAACAAAGAGATTTTCAGTTACTTTTTCCCGTAAAATGGAACTTGTTAGACATGAGAAAAACCTTATTAGCAAGTTCTTTAATTCATTCTCGTTTTAACGAACTTTTCTAGGAAGTAACCTTTGACAAAAACTGTCGTTAAATATCGTGTGTAAAACGTTTAAAATAGAATTAAAAAAATTTGATTCGCATCGGCGGAATTTGTTTATAAATCATATACTACTTTATATTTAAAATGGTTTAGAGAAACAAAAGGTTTAGGTTAAAAAAAAGTTAAGACAAAAAAAATTCACCATCTTAGAATCACACGGCGACGTAATGCGACGCCACGCGGTGCGAAATTTTTAAGATAGCGCTTTAGCTATTCAAAATTAAACTTTATTCACTACATAAAAAGATACATGTTTCATATGATCAGTTATACACTGCACATGCGTTGTGCAGCGAAGTGCAACATGACATTCGAACTCTTACGATGAAACGTGTATCTTTTTGTGGAATGATAAAAAAATTTGTATCGTTTCGTTTCGGTGCGAATTGACCCTTAGCCCGTCTTGCCATTTTTTACGTTCTTATGTAAGTATGTGTGAAAATGTGAAATATTTTGGTTAGTTGTTTCATATAACATGTTATAGTACCTATCTAATCCTTGCCATAATTAATGATGATGGCTTACTATACTTTACAATATATATACTATAGAAGGCCAAAAAGTTATGCCATTTTCAGTAAACTTTCAAAGTATATAAAAAAATAAAACAATAAATATAAGTTTAAGCTCCAAAAGTACTGACGTAGCCAAAATCATTTCGCTCAGTTATATACGACACCTTAACCGACAATATTAGTCTCCATAAGCGTTTCCGGGGCTCATAAAAGAAAAGTGGGTTCAGAATTTACGAGATATAGTGATACCTTATCAGAGGGCATCTATTTAAATCAGGTGACGCTGTTAGCGAGATACGAAAATGGTAGTAATACCCTAACCCTGAGCAATATTATCTGTTCATGTATTTTTGGAGTTTACTCCTTAAGAATCGATTTTCATATAAGGCCCCCGGTATGAAAAAAATATGAGATGTAAAATCTACTGAACGAATGACCTCGTTACGTTTTCGTGCGCAACCTATTCTGCGCACCTGTTACTTTTTTTCACATGGCGCGAATTTTTGAACTCAAATCGATCGCTAAAGTTTTTGTTCCTTCTGACGGACGTGTTTTACTTTTTAGAGTAAACTCCAGTCGTGCGTCGGAGCTGACACACTTTTTTTATTTCACAGGTTATATTGTTTGATAAACCATGTTCACTATGAGTAGCGAGGCATGTACACAACTCGACATCATATCGGATTCCCTTATGTATGTTTCTTAACTATTATATATAATTTTTAAAATACAATACTAAAACAAAACAATAATAATTTGCGCCCAAAAAACTTTTTGTAACCCGATAGATGGCGCTAAGTGCAATAAAAATAAAGTATCGTTGTTCTGTATTAGAATAAATAGCTGAGACAGCTTACTATTTTGCTGATCTCACGCTTCGCCACTGTTCACTATACAATTCGGATGGATGTCTCAATCATAGTCCTGCTGGAAAAAAGACCTTATTTATTTCTGAAATATGCACTAACATATTCTCTGTTAGTTTTTTTTTTAAATTCAGTTTCTAGTCCTCATATAGTAATTCTGAATACATATATTATAGTGTTCTCTACTCTCAAAAACATTTAATAAGATTTTAGACTCCTCCAGAAACCAATACCAGGGAAGCGCGACCCAATTGAAAATTGCATCAGAATCGATATCTACAATATCGGCATGTTCGTCTAATATTACTTTAGGATACCCAATAAAGTTGGTTCGGTCCCCTGTCATTTTGCTGAAATATTATTTCAAATTCGGCCTAATAATTGTACAGTACACATAACTAAAGATACGAATTTCAGTCACCAATTTGAACCAACCCACCTAATAGTAACACCATGTCATTACATTCAAATTATAAACCACTTTTTTTCTCAATGTGACAAAATTAGTCTGAAATTTTGTACTCTACACTATTACACTATTACATCGTGTTTCATGTTACTATAGTCTACCTACAATGTATTTTACGAACATGAAGACATCACATTAATATCGTATAAGATTGACTTTTAGGTTCATCTCCAGTCTTTGTTGGCTTTAAAAGTCTTTGTAGACTATAAAACTCTATCTAGGCACCTTTTGTGTTCTACAAATGTTTCTCATTCCCATGTGTTGGCGCTAAACATGCAATATTAGGACGCAATGCGCCTGCATGTATGCAGTATGAAGTATCACGCGCGGAATTAAAATGGATTAATGTTTTAGCGTTCAAACAATTTCCGAATTCCAATTGGCGCAAACGAGCGTCTTTAGGCAGGGACTATACGATCTGGAATCCAGCGGGCTCGGGAAAATTCAGAGCACTGAATATAGAACTCTGCGCTAATACAATAGAGTAGAAAATCTAAGTGTCTTAATATATGACATTGACATTTGACTCGAATCTCGTTTGTTCGATTTTCAGCTCTATTTCGTTAGCGCAGAGTTATATTTTCAACGCTCTGAATTTTTTCCGGCCTTCTACATTCTATATTGTAGTCCCAGCCTTAGATGTCGCTATATGCTGCTACATAGTTTACATACACTTTGAGATGGGTTGCTTGTCCAATCGGTAGCTACTAGTGTCGACTCCTTGAAATTAGGACTGTGTAATGGTGAACACGCGTCGAGGTTATCGATAAATAGGTCAAATATGATTTGTGTAGGTCTTTAATTAGTAAATCCGAGTGGCTGCCACATAAATAATTATGTGGCAGCCACTGGATATAAATCTAGTCATGTTGAGTTGACGTGTTCATGTCATTCGGACAGTAGCGCCGAGCCCTCAAAAATATATCGTGAAAACTAATGTATCCGTAGCCACCTGACGCGCTCGTCAGTCGTACGTTTGCACAGACCCTTTCGAACAATTTGCGATTGTATTCGAATTTGTATTAGGCTAATGGTCTGTTTTCGGATTTACAAGGCGCAATTTTGTTGACATTTTTGATGAGAAGTTTTCTAATAAATGATTGTTGTGACTTATTGCGATATTCACGATGAATAATGTTTATTGTCTTTAAGTTGTTGTTTTTCGTATTTTGACTAAAGTATACGATATATTTACAGTACCCAATACTTTTTTAGTTAATTAAGCTCAAGGGCAAATTATAACATTTTCTTCATCGCTGATTTCTAAAAATAGTTTCATTTTTTTAAAGCTATGTTACCAAAAATAAGATGTATCTATGTTGCTCTGTAATTAAATTTTTTTATCTTAGGCTAACTATAACCTTTACACTCAGATAGATTTTATTAAGTTGCAACAAAGCTGCAGCTAGTGTTAAGTAATTACGGAAGATTTTACGAACCACCTTCTGAGGAATTAATTTCAGCGAAAAACAAAAGTTTTTAATAAAAGATCCCTGTTAACCTTACAAACTGGTTTTTGTATTAAATTACAACGTTTATTAAAAAATTACATCATTTCGTGATTCATTGGCGAAACCTAGCTTATAAACAAGAAAATGAATCTTTTAATTTTATTTTCATGTTGCGAAAACTTTTACGTTACAAAGAAAAGGCCCGTAAGGTTTCCTGAAATATAGTATTTCTGAAGCTGGAAATGCAATAGCCACAATGTTTATAAAAAACTTGAGAGGTGTCAAGGGACACCCGGATGGAACGATGTTATAATATTTTTAGGATCAGAAGCAGAACTTATTAAAAAAATAACACTGAACAAGGAAACCGTTATATTCATTTAATACAATTTGTAGTTTACTTTCCTAAACTTAAATTAAAACAAGAAATTCACATAAAATAACGATTTCCACTTGAATTTAACAATTTACAAAGAAAACAAAATGGCTCACATGACCCTTAAACCAACCGACAGAGATTCGTGTAACCGTCCATCCGATGCAAGCCCCGAGGAGTAAAAGAGGCTGACGGAGGAGAAGAAGGCGTCTTCTCTCGCCGCCGGGCCCCTGAAAAGGGCCTTACAGCGGTAAAACATGACCAGGGGCTATGCCCCTCTACATGTGGTCATCTTATTTTGTATTTTTTAAAAGAGGGCTCTCGTACTGGGCGCGCCCAGTACGAGTACTGGGCGCAAGACGTCCGTTTTGAGGGAAGACCCCCCGCGACAGAACGCGGGGTAAACCCGAGGTGCTGGAATGGAGAAAGGCGACAGCCGAGGGCAGCCAAGACCGACAGTCGACTCCGGCGAAGCGTGGGGCCCCGGTCCGGAGACCAAGGAACGCGTATGGTGCCGCTCCCACACACTCCGCATTTTGTCGGACTGCGGACACAACCAACCTGGGAAAAGGAGGGGGGAAAATTTTTCCCGAACCCCAGACTTTTGATGTCGGGGGGAAAGACAACGCCACGGTGTCTACAAGAGTGACATTAGGGTTGCCACCCGTCGAGCACCGGGCGAGTAATAAAAGTATGCACCGGTATTTAATTTACCGGCGCGGGAATAGGATGCGGGGGAAAACGATCCAGCGGTGGTCGGGGCGTAGAGCGCGCTAACGCGCCGAGGCGCCTCCTCTTCGGGGGCGGGACGGCAAGCGGCGTGGCTCTGCGGAGTCCCCAGCGCTGATGGCATCACGGGGCAGAAGTCTGCGGTCAGGCGGGCGGGCGTGCCACGGCGCCAAGTCGGCAAGCTCGACCAGGTCCGAGGCGTCAACTCGCTGGAACAGGGTGGTGGCGAGCCTGCAACAGAAAGCTTCCACGCTCGTTATATGGAGGTCTCTGTTAATGGTGGAGTTCCTCACGTACCGCGGTGCTCCAACGATGCGGCGCAGCACTCGGTTCTGCATTTGCTGCATCTTTTTTTTAAAGGACGCAGCGAGCAGGTGGTGCCACGCAGGAGCCGCGTACGTGAGGCGTGAGCGGATGTATGTTTTATACAGGGCCAGCCTCATGTTGAGCGGGACCTGGGGAGCTGAGTAGACCGGCGACAGTTTGGCTGCTGCGGCTCTTGGCGCTAGCAACCGAGGCTTCACACTGGGGGTGCATGGTCAGCCGCCGATCTATTATAACGCCTAGGTACTTGGCAGTCTTACCCCATGGGATCTCCCTCTCTCCTATCTTCAGGGCGGGCGGGTATCCCCTCTTGCGGGTAACGGCGAGCGCCTGGGACTTACCGGGATTCACGGAGAGTCGCCATTTGCTCAGCCATGCCGGAAGAAGGTCGAGGGTCCTCTGGAGCTTCACGGATGCGTGGGCTAGGTTTTGGGAAGTGCAGATAAAGGCGGTGTCGTCAGCATACAAAGCCGCGGTAGTGCCAGCGTCAGTGGGCACATCGCTGGCGTAAAAATTGTAGAGGCTGGGCGACAACACACCACCCTGCGGGACGCCTGCGGTGATGGGGCGTACCTCCGAGAGGACCCCGTCGACCTTGACCCTGAAGGTCCGGCCCGAGAGATAAGAAGAGAGGAGTCTTACCAAGTGGCTGGGGACATTCGCCTGCAGGAGTTTGTGGATTAGGCCTTCGTGCCACACGCTGTCAAAGGCCTTCTCCATGTCCAAAAAGACGGCCACTCCAGAGGCATTCCTGTTGGTAGCATCTGTGAGGAGGTGCACCACGCGGACCAGCTGCAGGGTTGTTCTCAGTTGGGAGCGGAACCCGAACTGTTCCCGCCGAGGAGGGAGAAAAGGAGAGAGGTGTTTGAGGAGCAGGATTTCAAAGGATTTAGATAAGGTGGAGAGAAGGGTTATAGGGCGGTAGCCCTCCGCCCGTCTCAAGTTCTTATGTGGCTTGGGGATGGTAATGATGAGCCCCATCTTCCAAGTGTCAGGGAAGTGGCTTGTCCTCACGATGCCGTTGAAAAGGCGGGTAAGGGCAGCCACTGTCCTAAAAGGCAGGTGGCGCAAGGCTGTGTTGGTGATCCCGTCAGCACCGGGGGCCTTGCGGGGCTTGAGGCGGGCGAGGATCTTTTTGACCTTTCTGGGGGAGAAGGAGAAGTTTGGACGTTCAAGGGAGGAAAGGGGGGAATCTAGGAATATTCTTACCTCCTCGGAAACTCTGGCTACTTGGTCGGTCGCCGTCGTCGGTAGCGGCGAGAACTGCCGCTCCAGGTGGTCGGCGTGGATCTCTGACGCTTGGTGTGGCAGCCTTATATAGCGGTCACCACAATCTGTTGTGGCGAGGGATTCTTATTCCTCACACGGCCTCTCCTGACGATGTGTCGACCTCGACACCGGCTCCTCGAGGGCTGCCACCTTGGCTTGGTGTGTATGGCATTGATGGTCCGGCTTCCATGTCCTCGCCCAATGAAGGCATAGGCCGACTGGCTGCAGTCACTGGTTCTGTCTGCACGGCATCGTTTTCTGTATCACCACCTTAAAATAGAGAATAACTAATTAGGAAAATTACTCGACAAGCATATAAAGTGCATTTATCTTGCACACAATTCGCTCGGTCATCACTCAATTAATTCAAACATCAACTTTCCCAAATAAAACAGATGTCTCTGTTAAACTTACTGATACCTGAGGCTTGACGCAGGCCGTATTCATACGTACAAGCCTCAACTCAACACGCAGGCCGTATCCTTACGCGCGAGAGTTTGCCCAAAATGCAGACCGTATTCGTACATTTGGCCGTCCGACCCACGGACAAGTTTGTCAAGCTGACAAACACTCGTGACACACCTGGGGCCCCACAAGCGTCATAGCAAGTAACAAAAAGTATAGCCACAAGTACAAAGCGACTCGTAACTAAATAGCTATCGTAAAGCATTTAGCAAAAGCAATACTCACTCTCTAAAAATGCAGCACATGTGTCTGGGAACCACTCTCCCCGCCACGGCACCATAAATTGGGCTGAAGCTTGTGTGGTTTTTCCATAGTCACCGCTCAGCAGACGGAGTGCAAAGCGGTCGCTTGGCAGAGCTTCCACCACTTTGTAGGGACCGCGCATGCCGGGATTGAGTTTTCCAGTAGACTGTGAAAATTTGATGACAAACACATAATCATTTATATTAAACTTACGAGGCTGTTGCCGTTGTTGGTTTACCCGCTCGTCTTGTCGATTTTGGTTGTTTCTCAGACACTGCCGCACTCTATCCCTGATGATATTATAATAGATGATTAAGGCCTCCCGGTTAGGATTTGACCCTTCGATTGCCACATCACGTACCAAAGCTCGTACAACAGGGGTGTTAGCTTCAGTGCCTATCAGTAAGTTCAATGGGGAGACTTGAGTAGTTTTCTGTTTCGTGATGTTTAGAATGAGCTGAAGTTTCCACAGTGTATCTGACCAGTACGCCTTTTTGTGATTTACTTGGATACGGAGCATGTTGAGAACGGTGCGCATGTACTGCTTGACTTGACTGTTTGCATGGTGCATCACCGGAGCTATGTAATGGAGATTGCAGCCTAGTTCATTTATCCACGACACAAAATTACTTGACTCAAACATACGCCCTTTATCAGTAACCATTAGTTTTGGAACCCCAAATAAAGAAATAGCCTGGGTAATCACACGTTTTAATTCTATGGCATCTTGTCTAGTAATAGGGAACAAGAATGAAAATTTGGTAAACGCGTCTACGACGACTAGAACGAATTTATGTCCCATTGATACTGGTTGGTAGGGGTCCTAGTGCATCTACGTGCACCGTATCAAATGGTGTCTCTGGTTTCTCCCAAGACGTGATATTTTGTAGTGGGGCGCGAGGAACTCTTTTTTGAGATATGCATACAAGGCGATGGTCCACATATTTACACACGAATTGTTTTAGACCGGGGAACCAAAAATGCCTTAAAATGAGATCTAAAGTTTTTTCCGCGCTTATGTGTTCATGTTCATCATGAAACACTCTGAGCAAGCTCAATGGGTGGCATTTGGGAATGTAGCAAAGCAATCGTGACTCTTTACCTATCGGGACGTACTTGTAATACAAAATTTCGTTGCGTATTGAATAACGACTAGCATCCAGACTACCATCGCGTAGTTTTTGAATGAGTTCTTGAGTCTCATTGTCTGCTAATTGTGCTATTTGAGCCCAATTGCGGGGTCTAGAAATTTGGTTAACACTAACTGCGGGATTTCGACTAAGGTAGTCTGCATGCGACATCATTACTCCTTTACGGTATTCGATCGAGAACTCGAAATCTTGGAGGTAGATCCACCAGCGAGCTACTCTAGGCAACAAATCTTTCTTTCGCTCTGTGGACTTAAGAGCGTTACACTCAGTAACTATTACAAACTTTAAACCAACTAGATAATGCCTAAAATTTTGAAGAGCCTTAACCACCGCGAGGGTCTCTAGTTCATAAGAGTGATATTTACTCTCGGCCCCATGAGTAGATCTACTAAAATATGCAACTACGTGTTTCTTAGAATCAGGATGTATTTGTAAAAGAACAGCACCGTAACCTGCGCTACTTGCGTCCGTATGGACTTCAGTGGGAAAACTAGGATTAAAGATTGCAAGGACCGGTGTGCTTGTTAAATGCTTAATAAGGTCCTGGCGGACAGACTCACACTCGGGAGACCAGTTGAATTTAACGTCCCTGCGAGTCAAATGTGCAATAGGACCGGTCTTAGTTGCGTAGTCTTTAATGTATCGCCTAATATATCCAGCTAAGCCCAAAAACTGACGTATTTGCTTAACATTTTTCGGCGATTTCGTATTTGCTAACGCTTCGACTTTTCGAGGACTTGCTTTACTAAACCTTGACTAATCACTCTTCCTAAATACTCAATTTCTGTCGTGAGAAAGGAACATTTTTTTAAGTTTATTGAAAATCCAGCCGTGGTGAGTGTCTTTATACTTTTTGTAGCAAATTGATTCCTTCACTAACCCTGTAACTAAGAATCAGCACATCATCAACGTAAACTAAAAAGTTTTCCTCGTTTATCTGTTCGCGTAAAGTATCGTTTATTATACGCTGGTAAATGATCGGTGAGTTAGCTAGGCCATACGGCATCATCACGTACTCGAAATGGTCTTCCGGTGTCACGAAACCGGTAAGGTGAATACATTCTTCCTTTAAGGGGATCTGGTGGAAGCCCGTAGCCATATCCAAGCTAGAAAAGTACTTACATCCACCCAACCTATCTATGTGATCGTCTATAAGGGGAAGGGGATATCTGTCTTTTACCGTAATTCGATTAAGCGCCCTGTAATAAACGCATAGTCTATCCGAGCCGTCTCGTTTCTTTACAAGTATGATAGGACTCGCGTATTCCGAATTAGAATGTCTAATCACACCTTTCTCTAACAGATCTTTCGTAATATCCCGGACTTTAAGCTTTTCTTGAAACGAAAGCTTGTATGGTCGATATACTATCGGCGTAGATTTGGTAAGCTTTATTTCTATTTCGCCCGTTCGAACTGTAGTCGAGGCAGTACCCGAAATCAAAAAGTTTGAGAAGTCATAAATAACGGACATAAGGCTTGCCAACTCTTCTACGAGTGGTGTGTTTAGTTCGACCCGGTCGCTTTGTTGTACGATGTGAACGTTGATAGTTTTTGTATGCGTTATAAACTGTTTATCTTTGTTTCTAATGTAAGGTATACCGTCCCAATTCAACACGTCGGTGCCTAATATAACTGGGGTATTTATAAATGACGCAGAAACCACCACTAAGTCTACTTCAACTGATATGTTTTTGAATTCGACCGTGACCGTTACGTAAGAAGTAGAAACTATTTCTTTGTCGCTCAAACCTTTTAAAACGCACAACTATGACTTAGGCTGGCATGAGATATATTTAAAAACATCCGAAGATACGAGGGAGACATCGAGGGCACCGCTGTCGATAAGTACATCGAGTGGATACAGGACAGCGGTGCCCTCAATGTCTCCCTCGTTCCCTCGAAGCTTACCAAATCTACGCCGATAGTATATCGACCATACAAGCTTTCGTTTCAAGAAAAGCTTAAAGTCCGGGATATTACGAAAGATCTGTTAGAGAAAGGTGTGATTAGACATTCTAATTCGGAATACGCGAGTCCTATCATACTTGTAATGAAACGAGACGGCTCGGATAGACTATGCGTTTATTACAGGGCGCTTAATCGAATTACGGTAAAAGACAGATATCCCCTTCCCCTTATAGACGATCACATAGATAGGTTGGGGGGATGTAAGTACTTTTCTAGCTTGGATATGGCTACGGGCTTCCACCAGATCCCCTTAAAGGAAGAATGTATTCACCTTACCGGTTTCGTGACACCGGAAGACCATTTCGAGTACGTGATGATGCCGTATGGCCTAGCTAACTCACCGATCATTTACCAGCGTATAATAAACGATACTTTACGCGAACACATAAGCGAGGAAAACTTTTTAGTTTACGTTGATGATGTGCTGATTCTTAGTTACAGGGTTAGTGAAGGAATCAATTTGCTACGAAAAGTATAAAGACACTCACCACGGCTGGATTTTCAATAAACTTAAAAAAATGTTCCTTTCTCACGACAGAAATTGAGTATTTAGGAAGAGTGATTAGTCAAGGTTTAGTAAAGCCAAGTCCTCGAAAAGTCGAAGCGTTAGCAAATACGAAATCGCCGAAAAATGTTAATCAAATACGTCAGTTTTTGGGCTTAGCCGGATACATTAGGCGATACATTAAAGACTACGCAACTAAGACCGCTCCTATTGCACATCCATTGGAAAATCGTCGCATTAGCGAGACACCACTCTCAGACATAGCGGAAAGCGAGAAGAAATATGAAACATAAAAAATAATTGAAAGCACTTATGTTTCACTTAAAAATGTCCTATGTTCCTGTCTTGTACCAAATATTTCAAAACTCAAGATAGGCTATGACGTACCTAAAAAAAAGTCCTATCTCCCGGAACTGTAGGAGTTAGGACCAATATTTATACCTTTCCCAAATGAATGAAAATACGTCCTAAAACGGGCACTCTGGGTTGTTATCCCTGGGGAACTGCGTGTTAATAAGCACTATATGTTCTTTCTTCCGTCGTGCAACAATCTTCTACCTTCTATCTATATATATAAAAGGCAAAGCTGATTGACTGATGTATCAACGCACAGGCTGGAAATTTAAAATTTTGCACTTTTTTCTTATTATCACTGCCTACGTCATATTATTGTAATAAACATCGTCATATATATAAATAAAGGGCTGATTGATAACTGGCCGAAACGACGAACTTAAAAAAATTATACGCAAAAAAGGAATATTACAATATATTCTGGCATCTTTTTGAAAATAGAACCCAAATTTGAATTTAATCGAACTGATGGAATTTGTTTGAGGGAACGTAGAACTTTCTCTGTCGTAAATTTTCTTAACAATGGAAAGAAACGAAATTCGTGTGGTGATAAAGTTTTACGTTTTATAAGAGAAAACAGCAACCCAGATTAAAACTAAGCTAGATAGTTTTTTAGGAAATTCTGCTCCTGCATTGAGTACAATTCACACCTGGGTAACTGATTTTAAGCGTGGAAGACAGAGCTGCGAAGACGCCCACAGGTCTGGCCGTCCAAATGAAGTCACGAATCCAGACATGATCAAAAAAATTCACAAAATTGTATAGAATGATCGGCGCTTAAAGTTGCGAGAAATTGCAGAGATGATGAGCATTTCATCTGAACGCGTTTTTAATATTTTGCACCAACATTTGGGAATGAAAAAGCTTTGCGCGCGATGGGTGCCGCGTTTGCTCACTGTAGACCAAAAGCAACGTCGAGTGGACGATTCATCGGAGTGTTTGGCGCTGTTTAACCGAGATCCTAATGAGTTTTTGCGGCGTTATGTGACAGTCGATGAAACCTGGATACATCATTATACTCCCGAGACAAAAGAACAATCTAAGCAGTGGACTGAGAGCGGAAAACCTGCGCCGAAGAAAGCAAAAACGGTTTTGTCGGCCGGCAAAGTGATGGCGACTGTTTTTTGGGATGCTCGAGGGATTATTTTAGTGGATTATCTGCAAAAAGGAAAAACAATAAATGGAGAGTACTACGCAAGCTTGCTGCAAAAATTAAGTGAAGACATCCAGAAGGAACGACCACATTTGGCCAAGAAAAAAATTTTGTTCCACCATGACAATGCACACACGTCAATGGTTGCAGTCGCCAAACTCTATGAATTGCGGTTCGTATTGCTACCGCATCCACCCTATTCCCCGGATCTGGCCCCGTGCGACTTCCACTTATTCCCAAACCTGAAGAAATGGTTAGGTGGCCAGAGATTTTCATCAAATGAAGAAGTCATTGTTGCCGTGGACGAGTATTTTGAGGGGTTGGAAAAAACATTTTATCAAACTGGTGTAACGGCATTGGAGAAGCGCTGGACTAAATGCATCGAGGTAGAAGGAAACTACGTTGAGAAATAAATTTATTTTAAATAGATTTTTGAAGTTTTTCTTTGTTGTTTCGGAAACTTATCAATCAGCCCTCGTACATTTGACAGAACAAATCTTCACACCGTAATAAGTTACGCCATAATTTTCACCATATTTCAAATGTCTGCCATCTTGTTTTCACCATAATTCAAATTTCAAAGTGGCCTCAAAAATCCCCCAATTGGGGTCATTTAACTGGAGACACTTTTTGCCTTAACATGCTTCGTCTATAATATATACGTCTATGCTTGTACACTCAATATTAAAATCGAGTCTCAAATCCGATTTCCGTTTGCCATTACATCGACAGAGGAAGTAACGTAGCAGGTTCCTCAGCCATCAATCAGCGTCTAAGTATCTGTTTATGCAAAGGTTTACATCGTAATATCGTTAAGCCTCTCGATGACAATTCATCTTTCATGACACGGAAGTTTCCAGCTGTTTACAGTAATATAAATGTTTTATTTATGTCAAAGCTTTTAGATGTATTTTGTCTCCTATCTCCAAGCAAACGCATTTTGACAACGGACATCACCGTCACTGAGTAAATAATCTTGACGTGTACGTGATTGGTTAGCTGTGGACACGCATACATTCACCGTAGGTTAATCAAATCGCGAGCTTAGTATGCAGCTGTTTATTCCTCTTTAAGCTGTGATCACCGTTCTCAGAAAGGCCATATTTTAACCCACTATTTTAAGTTCAGTGGCGTATATTTTTGCATGTTAAACGATTACTCCATTATTTTTTAGGGTTCCGTAGTGCATGCTTTGAAACCCTTATAGTTTCGTCATGTCCGTCCGTCCAACTTTGACTTATCTTCCAAACGGTTAGTGCTAAAAATATGAAACTGGTAAGAGGCATGGATATGTGTATTCACCACGCCGACAAAGTGGTAAAATATTTCTAGTGCTACCTCCCTTATACGTAAAATAGAGATGCTTTTTTCTCTTGCGTCTACCCCATAGTGTAGAATATCATTAGATAGGTATTTTAATAACATAAAAAGGTTTGCGAGATATTTAACTTTCAGGCGCATTTTTGTTAACATGGGGCATCTTGAGGCGATTTTTCTAGCAAGCCTTTAGGCGCCCTCTATAGGCTGGCTCGAAAATAGGTTGGCCGACATACAGGTTCTGTGGGTACACACTTTGGGTTTTTTTTTCATCAATAAAATTCAATAACTTTACGGATTTTACTTGTAAGAGGTATTATGATATAACTACTCTAAGAAATGATTTAAGTCTCATTGAAAACACTTTAATGAGTTGCAAGTTTTATTAGAAATAAACAAGAACAAAATGGATATAATAATTTTAAGTAAAATTAATATAAAAGGTGAAGAGATGTCACTTTATAATCTACCGGGATATAATAATATTATACAATAACGAGAGAGAAGCACAGAGGGGGGAAATACTTAATATATGTGCAAGGCTGTCTTAACTTCAAGGCTCAAGGTGAACAACTGGAAGCCCTAGACATAATGTATGGAAAACAAAAAAGTTATCGGTAAAAGTACCACTAACTTAATTGCTGTGTACAGGCCGCCTTACAGAAATTAGTTACGCTTCGTGGAACACCTAGACGTTACAATAAAGAAGATCTCAGATTCAGACAATGTGATTGTGAATGGCGATAAAAACATAGACATCCTTAATAATATAAGTAATCCAGTCACAACAACGTATAAAAACACCATGTGTGGCCGTGCTCCACCCCAGTACGTTATATCTAATACAAAAGTGCCACGAGAAGTGATCGTAAATGATCAGCTTGTGACGTAGTGCCTGCACGATGTATGGGAGAGGCGTTTTGTCATACGTTATCGAGACTCTTATCTCAGATCATCCTGCCGTGGCTATAGCTATAGACTTATCAAGTTCGAAAAATTACATTACTATGCGACAGTCTGTTATGCGTGAGTATTTATGTGATAAAACTTTTTTCGAATTTTCGAAACGATTCAGAAATTAGATTCCGACAATTGGGCGAATTTGTTAAAATTGAATTGTCCGTTAAAGATGTATCAATCTTTGTGCTCCTTGTTTGACCAGACATGTAAAGACAGTACAGTATAATTAACTCCTAAATTTAAACGAAAAATGCAGCCATGGATTGATAAATATTTATATACAATGTTAATGCGCAAATACTATTTATTTAGAGTTCAGAAATCTTAATCAAAAAGTATGTGTAAACAGTTAGAATAAACTAAATTTAGAAATAAGGTAAATAAACTAATAAACCAGCCTAAAAATTAATATAAACAATCAGAGATAACATATTGTAATGGGGATTTTATAAAAATTTGGGAAAATATTAATATGTGGATAGGGATAATTAAAAGTAGCTTAGATAACGTAATAATGAGGCATCTAAGTAAAACCATAGCTATCAAAGAAATTTATACAATTTTTTAAAAGACATTTACAGAAGAAATACAAAATATTAAGCACTCCTGTGATAATTTTTTTTGGATAGAAATAGCATTATACAGCCTGGTAAGTTTTAGATACAAACCATTCAATTCAGTGCAAATCGAGATAACTATAAATTCACTGTCATGTTTAAAATCACCTGGCATAGATCGCATCAGAGCTAAATATATAAAAATGTTTATGTAAAAGAATTAGTCCCATTTTGGTCAAATTCGTAAATATGTGCTTCTCTCGTGCAGTGTATCCCGAAAAACTAAAAAGGGCAATTATACGACCTATATACAAATCTGGAAGTTATCTTGAGTATGCGAATTATAGACCTATAGCCATACTATTAGTGATAGATAAAATAACAGAAAAAAGAATCGTAGAACAAATCTCAAACTTCTTAGAAAAGCACAATATATTCTCATGCTGATATCTGATGCTCAATATGGGTTCCGGAAAGGCTCGAGTACAGTGATGGCGCTCACGCGATTCACCGACCACATTAACGAATGTCTCGACTCCGGTTAACAGCTGATCGCACTGTTCATCGATTATAAAAAGCATTTGACACACTGGGCAACCTTTGACATGTTGAGGGCTAAACTTTAGCGTGCAAATACGTTCGCGGGCCGCGTTTAAAAGTACTAAGTGCATTTTAAAGTAGTGATAATATTTTTTGCGATAAATATTAGACATAAAATAATACGACAATGTTATTATGGTACAATTTATTAAAATAACAAAATGAAATTTAAAAATGGTACATTATCATTAAATCGTTAAATTTGCAATTGTTACAAACTACGAAAGTTAAATATACCGAAATCAATGAGACACTTGAGCTTGAATTTGGGAAACTAATCCATCGATATTTGGATTAATTCCACTGATACAAAGACGTAAAGAATTTTCCAAATTATCGTCAGTCAGTCTTGTACGATGTGTTGATTTATCAACTTTCATCAATCAAAAAAACTGTTCGCAATTATAAGTACTGCCAAACGCACAAATCAATCTTCTTGCGAATTTTCTAAGCTGTGGAAAATTGTCTTTGTCTTGGTATTTTTTGTAGAAATCGCACAACTCTACGTCTTCAAATTTGGATTTTAGGAGTGAGTTTTCTTGAATCTCGATCAACTCAATTTGTAAGTGTATTAGAGCATTTTGTACATTACATTTTGTAGCAGTAGCAAATAAACTGAAACAGTCTTCCATGTTTTTGAAGTCGCTAAATCTGTTCGAAAATTGTTCCGACAGTAACTTGAGTTCTTCAGTATATTGAGCATAAGCAATATTTTTATACGCAGAGAGCGTGTTGAAATGGTAATTGTTACCAGACAGCATCTGTGACTCCCACAAGCTTAGTTTGATCTGAAACGCTTTCAAATGGCTGTACAAATCATTTACTAACTGTCTTTGTTATTGAAGTTTCAAATTTAAATCATTCAAATAGCCTCTAAGATCGACCAGAAATGCTAAGTCACAGATCCATTTTGGGTCACTTAATTCAGATAGTGGTTTATCTTTTATTTTCATAAGGACTGCTATCTCATTTCTAAGCTCGTAAAACCGTTTCAACATTTTTCTTTTGCTCAGTCATCTGACTTCACAATAATATGTTACGTCGTTATATTCAGCTGATATTTCATCCAAAAACGCCTTGAACTGACAATGGTTAAGCCCTCGGGATCGAATAAAGTTGATGGTTTTTACTACCACATTCATAACATTCTGGAGTCGATTGGACTTAGAACACAAGTTCTGTAGGTGGATAATGCAATGAAGGACTATCAAATCATCTTTTTGCACATTTAATTCTGTTGCTTTTTCATTCAAAATCCCGATGAAACCTTTACGTAAGCCGACCATAAAAGGTGCACCATCAGTGCATACCCCAATTAATTTTGACCATGGCAAGCCAAAACTTGTGAATACCTTTTGAACTTCAATAAAAATATCCTCTCCTGTAGTGGTTCCTTTTAGCGGCTGTAAACAAGCAATTCCTCAGTAACAGTGAACTCCTTATCAACACCTCGAATAAATATAGCCAGTTGAGCTGTGTCAGACAAATCGGTGCTCTCGTCTAATGCTATGGAAAATTATTCAAAACCAGCCAATACGGTCAGTCAATGTTATTTTTATATCATTAGCCACCATTTCTATACGTCGAACAACAGTTCGTCTTGTCAAACTAATTTATTCAAATTCATTTTTCTTTTCAGGACACAAAATACCACAAACTTTTAACATACACTCCTTAATTAATTCGCCTTCGGCAAATGGTTTTAATGCCTTTGCCAATTTTGAGCTAACTATAAAACTAGCTTTCACAACATTATCATGTTGTATCCTTTGTTTATGAAACATTTGTTGCTGTTTTTCCAAATATGCGGTAAGCTTCTGGATTTTGTCTGTTCTTAATTGTTCTGTCAGTGAGTGCAGCGTAGCATGCTTAGTTAAGTAACGCCTCTTTGTATTGAATTCTTTAATTACTGAAATGGTTTCATTACACAGCAATCAAATAGGCTTACCATTGTGCAAGAAAAAAATTATTCTTCAGTACATTTTTATTGAAACTGGCGACCCTCTGTATCTACTTTTCGTTTCTTTTCACCAAACATCATTTTTGTTTACTTTTCGTTCAATAATCTTAATAAGAAACTATAGTTAGTAACCACTCAAGATGCACACAAAGTCACAAAGCAAGTTGACGGCTCGAGCAGTTCGCTAGGATATCGCTAGTCCAAGTTATTACCTCTGTAGCTCAAATAGAACTGAACTAACGTTCAGGCCATCCACCCGCTTATATAGGCAAAATGAAGGAATAATCTGGAATAAACTAGTTTAGAATAATTGAGAAGCAATAAATCTTTTGATGTGTCGCCGTGAGGCGGCAAACCTCAAAAAATTTGATCGAGCGAGTCGAGTGGCGGCGATTATCAAAGAGTGAGGCGGCAAACATCAAAGGATTTGATGTTTGCCGCCTCACTGTCACTCCCGTGAGTATAAGTACCTAACGTAATACTTTTAATTGGGTTTTTTCAAAATGTCTCGCGGGCCGGATCATATCTTACAGCGGGCCGGATCCAGCCCGCAAGCTGGTTGTTGACCAAATATGGCTTCCACAATTATTTCAAGACCAAAATCAGCCAAAGCGGTCCAGCCTTTCTAGAGTTTCAGCGAGACATTGGAATTGCGATCCATTTTTATATTTAAGATTATATACTTTACTTTGATACGGAGTACAGGATGTCGAATTGAACTTTTCGAACATAATATTATGTGCAGATTCTACTTAATGTTCTAGTAATTTTATTAAGAAATGATTTCAAAACTTGGCTACAAACATTGTAAATACTGCAAGTTCTTTGAAATGATCATGTTAAGAAAAAACTAAATTTCAACATGAAATGTCCTTTCCTTATACAGGTAAGGTTTACGCTATAAGATTTGGGTCAATACAAAGCTTATGGCTCTCAGAGAACTTTAAAATCTGTAAATAATCCCCAGGAGGTTCAAAACTTGTGGTTAAACGTTTTAGTTAAATGTGATTCGAAACTGGAAACTTAATATTTAAAACCTTCGCTACATGAAAGTAGGGAAATTAATGTGAATTTGTTTTTTAACCAAGCTATGTTTGACAAAAATGGGGGAAAATTGTAAATTATGAAAAAAATAAATAAATAAAATAAAAATAATAAAATAAAATAAATAATAAAAAAATAATAAATAAATACATAAAAGAGACTGTATTACTTTCGACTAGCCAGTCGGCAGTCAAAGTCCTACGACACTAAAATGGCCAGCCAGCCTTCCAGCCATTAACGTTCCAGCCATTCGAAAAAAAATTAAACAAAAAACCTCTGATTACAAATATTAGAACAATAAATCGCCAAAACTTCTAAAACTTATAAAAGAAAACGGTTTAGGGTTAATTCATACAGAAATCGTTTGATAGACTAGATAGACTCTCCACTCTCCACGAGCTTAACTCGGACCACAGACCGGTCACGATTACACTTGGTAGTCTTAACCCAAACAATTCTAGTACTAGAAAGATCGTAGACTGTAAATTATTAGCGGAGAACATTAAAGTCCTCCAATCTAGACACCTTGATAAAATTCCCGATACTATAGATAGTAAAGAGACAGCCATAAAAGCCGCCTCCCACTTGACCGATCACCTGGTAGCGACCATAGAAAATTCATCTAGGGAGGTGCCAACAACTCCCAAGGGCCGTTGGCCCCTCCCTGAGGATATAAAGGAGTCCATCAGACTCCGGAATGCGGCCAAACGCACATATAATCGCTACCCGTCGGAAGAGTGGAGGAAATCTCTCCGTCACTACGAAAGGGAAGTAAAGTTTAAGATTAAACAGCACAAAGCCGAGAGTTGGGATCGACTTCTCAGCGATACTACTTTCAGTAGATCCTAAAGTTGGCGTTAACTTGCTTAAAAAGAATTTAAGGAAATTTTATTACAAGATACACACACACACACACACACCACAGACGCACACACACAAACATGCTCGCATACACACACAATATATTACCTATAATTATAATTCTTGTTGTACTTACACGTAATATAGTAGAACCTAAGTTGCTGTAATTGTCTAGTTTAGGTTTAAAGTAATTATGTTAAGAGTGTGTACCCGCCAATAAACTTCATAGTTTGGCGGGATATAAATTTAAGTTATTTAATGTATTTTTACTGATTAAAGAAAACTGAAAAGTCACGATGGTAGTCCATGTGATGAATTTTTAAGTAAAACTTTAACGGCTTGTATGATTTTGTTAGTTCAGGAGTGATAGTAGCCTAATTTTTAATATGTGCTTACTTGGAATACTTCGTACGAAAGTAACGAAATAATAAGTCCTTATTATGTAAAATATTGGTATAATGGTACGGAACCTTACGTGCGCGAGTCTATCTCGTGCTTGGCCGTTTTTTTTTTATATACATGAATTGTGATGTTATTTTGAAATAATCTCTATAGTTAATCTAAACGTTTCATCATTTGTGGTACGAAATTGAATTTTTCTAAAAAATATTAGCAAAGTAATAGAATAATTTGCTTGCGGTTGATACTGTTATTATTTGTATACAAAACCCTGAGATAAATCTACGCGAAGATACAGCTTATTTTCATCATTATTATGTTTGAATGTAATATTTTTAGGAACCAGAAGTGGATTTAAAAAAAAATACAAACGAAGCCGACAAACGGCTTTTATTTAAAACTAAAAATAATTTAAATTACAAAAATAACTGCTTATTAATTTAAAATTACGATTCACACAATTAGAAAACTTAATATAAATTACAAAGAACTGATTTAGTAAAAACAACCTAATATAAATAAGAACACAAATGAAAAATGATTAGATACCAAAGTTAACAAGGAAAGATCTCACCAAGTAGGGTTACACCCCTTTCGATCCCAAGTCCACGTGCGAAATAGGCCCGTAACCTTCTTTTTTTTTTCGAAAGGGTCTACGCTAAGGGTCGGGTTAAGACCGCTGTAGCTACGTCGGACTATAACTAGCCTGGTGGCTAGTTGATTAGGTAAGAGACGAAGGGAGGGTTTGACCCTTCCTAGCATCACCCGGGTGATGTTAGGGAGGGTTTGACCCTTCCTAGCATCACCCGGGTGATGTTCAGAGCGGATATTGGGGACAGCTACGGGTTGTAAGCTATTTTTATGACGGGAGAGACGCGGGTCTCTCCTGCTAAGGGGTCCGGCCTCTTTCTCACTCTCTGAGGAGTGAGGTTGCTCGCGCGCGGTAGCAAAAACTAACAGCGTGCGAGTTATCGCGTTAGAGAAGCTAAAGTTATTATCGGTTTCGGTACTGAGAGGGCCGTCCCTCTCCCCTTCCGCGTACGGTCGGGATGACTCGCGCGCGTAAGTCCTAATATTGATGAGGTTCGCGGTATTGGTAGAGCTTCTATATCAATATCGCGGTCGCGGTCACTATTTTGTAGTGTACCTAGGCTACTAGGATGCGAACTCGAACTCGGGTTCGGGTTCGGTCCCGTATTTGAGTCCGTCTATATGTCTGTACGTGTTGTCGTGTTGGATGTGGGACCTCGGGGTAGGCGCCGGCGTCGACCCCGGTGCGATACTAACTTCGTGGGTGCGTGTGATTTGTGTTTACGTAACTGTATACAGTACTTTACGTATTTTGTGATCGGGTCGATGGGATCGGCTAAGATATGCTTAGGCCGCTTGTACGGGTGTCGAAAAGTCTGTGCGTCGTGGTTGTAGTCCAGGGCCTTTTGGATGAGAGTGTTTGGATGTTTTTCGCCTTTATCAAAGAATCTCTCTACGAGTTCTTTGATATAGGCTTTTATGGTGATGAGTTCGCAGTCTCTATGCAAGTAGACGTTACGCATGTAATAGGGGGCTCCTGTTGCCATGCGTAGAAACCGGTTTTGGACTCTTTGCAATCGGTCCAATTGAGACTCACTTATTTGTGCGAAAGAGACACACGCATAAATGAGTATCGTTCTTATGCATACTTTATATAATGTAAGCTTATGTCTTAGCGACATTTTGCTTCGAGAATTAATTAGCGGATATAATTTGAAGAGTACAAATTTCGCTTTTCGTAACGTGTTAGTGATGTGACTCGAAAACGTCATCGACTTGTTTAGTACTACGCCTAAATATTTGACTTTAGTGACCTCTGGGATTATGTTGCCGTGCAGGCTTATAGGGCTCATTATTTTACGGGCGCATGTACGCTTCTTTGAACAGGATTTTTTATCGAATTGAACCGCGTGACTTTTGTCGGGATTAACTTCGATTCTCCATTTGGAGAACCATTTACCGAGAGCGGTAACTGACTCCTGGAGGGCTTTAGACGCGGTACAGGGACGGATGTGGGAATAATAAAGGGCTGTGTCATCCGCGAACATAGCTAATTGCACCTAAGCGTGTTTGGGGATGTTGCTAGTGTACAGGTTATATAGGGAGGGCGAGAAAACCGAGCCCTGCGGTACTCCCGCCTTCATATATCTTGGCGACGACAGTGCGCCTTCTACGCGGAAATGAAATTTACGATTTTTTTAAAAGTTACTAATTAGTAAAACAAGATAATCGGGTATTCCCATTTGGTAGAGTTTGTATAACGATCCGTTATGCCAAATTTTATCAAGAGCTTTTGCAATGTCAAAGAATACGGCGCATGTCGTCTTCCTGTCGTTTTTGCTAGAAATTATGTACTCCGTTAAGCGGTGTAATTGAACGGGACAGCTGTGCATTTTGCGGAAGGCAAACTGCTGGTTTGGAAGGAGTTTTTTTTCGGTTATGACTTTCATAGACTTTTCAAAGGGAGCTAATGAGACTAATTGGTCGGTAGCTACCAGGTGCCTTCCGCGGCTTCCCCGGTTTGTGTATACCTATGACAATAGCTACTTTCCAAATGTCTGGAAATGAACATCCTACTAAGAGGGCGTTAAAAATGTTCACTAGGAGTTGAATTAGCTCGGTAACATTTTAAGTGTTTTGTTTAAAATACTGTCATGGCCTGGGGCCGTTTTGGCATTCATACACTTTATAATGTTATTGACCTCCTCCGAGTCCACCATTCTCACCCTATCGTCATCAGGTAGCCTCGAGAGTCGGCTGTTGACCGCGCTATTCACTAAGCTAAGGTGCTCGGGATCAATCGGGAGAGTACTCGACCGGCACTGTTGTTCGAAATTATCAGCTAGGCATTCGGCCTTGTCTATGTCTTCGAGTGCAGGAGGACGTTTTGGTCTGTCTAACGGAGGCATGTCGCTCTCCGTGTTATTTTTGAGGGCCTTCGCGAGTGGCCAGTACGTCATGTGTGACGGTTCTAAATCGCTGAGAAGTCGATCCCAACTCTCGGCTTTGTGCTGTTTAATCTTAAACTTTACTTCGCTTTCATAATGACGGAGGGATTTCCTCCACTTTTCCAACGGGTAGTATGTACCGGGTACGGGTAATCATATGTGCGTTTGGCCGCATTCCGGAGTCTGATGGACTCTTTTATGTCCTCAGGGAGGAGCCAACGGCCCTTGAGAGTCGTTGGCACTTCCCTAGATGAATTTTCAATGTTGGTCGGTGTGATCAGTCAAGTGGGAGGCGGCCTCAATGGCTGTCTCTTTACTATCTATAGTATCGGGAATTTTATCAAGGTGACTTTGAGATTGGAGGACTTTGATGTTCTCCGCTAATAATTTATAGTCTACGATCTTTCTAGTACTAGAATTGTTGGGGTTAAGACTACCAAGTGTAATCGTAACTGGTCTGTGGTCCGAGTTAAGCTCGTGGAGAGTCTCAATATAGATATTAAGAGAAACATTTTTGACTAAAGCTATATCTATCGTACTAGGACCGCGTATGACACCGTTGATTTTTTCATTAGTGTCATAGTGAGTGGGGTCAGTGGGAGCTAATAGTGCAAAGTTAAAAGTATCGGTTAATCTACGGAGAATGATGCCGTTTCTATTGTTACGTACGTTACCCCACTCAGTGTGTTTGCAATTTAGGTCGCCGGCAATGATGACGGCGTTGCCTAAGTTAAATAGCGATTGTAAATCGCTACAATGTAATTCTTTGTTGCACGCTAAGTACGCGCATACTATTACAATTGGTCCGTGACCTGACATGGTAATGTAGCAAATAGATGTCTCTAAAGTTAATAATGGTGGTGACTCTAAGGAAATACAATGTAAGGATTTTTATAGTAGATAAGAGTACCTCCGAGTCGGGATCGAGTTCTATCGTTTCTAACTATTTTGTAGTTTGCTATTTTTGGGCTCCTCATACTAGGTTTTAAGAACGTCTCCTGTACCAGAAGAATGTCGACATTATGGCTGCTTGCTAAATCGCGAATTTCTCTTATGTTATTTCTAATGCCGTTCGTATTGAACGACACTACGCGTAACGAGTGCGGCTTTGTCCTTCCCGAAGGCTCCATTAGTTACAGTCGGGGAAGAGCGCCTTGATATTACTGATCAAGACTTGATGGGCTGACAAAGCTTGGAAGCGGTCTGTGGCCGACCCTTTTAGCTTTGTAGCTAAAATAGAAAGCTCCATCGGGTCAATAGGCCCGATGTTGCTTAAGAACTGCGTGACGAAAGAGAGGTCTGCAGTGAAGCTGGGAGTCGGGGGGGGCGTGGCCTTAGGCGCTTTGGGCGCGGAGGGCATGGCCTTATTGGGGAGAGCGGGAAAAACCGCTAACTCCGAACTACGATACTATTTGCTATGTATTTGGTGCGTAGGAACTCGGTGAGGATGCGGTGATCCTCCAAAGTTTTGACTTGGTCTTTAATTCCAATAGGGGTCGTGTGTGCAGAAGAGTAACGAAGCTTTTGCTCGTTAATAGCTGCGCTATGCCTGTATGATTACAGGAGTAGGCATTTTTGGAGAAGGGGCGGTCTACGAGGCCAGAGGGGTCTGGTAGGCCAGAGGGGCCTGGGAGGACAGAGGGCCCGGGAAGGCCGGTGGGGTTACGGGGGCCGCGGAGCTATGATAAGTGATAAGCCTGCACGGTTTGTCTATTTTTAATAGCCAATTTAGTCGGGGAGGATAAGACTGGAGAGGAGGCGCCCTCTGGGCGCTTCATCTACTTCGTCTTCTTGTTTTTGACGGTAGTGAACTCGCCTAGTTCACTACGGTCGTATTCTTGCTCCGAGCAAGACATCTCTGATGGAGATGATTGGGCTTCGGCTTCAGCCGGTATTAGAGGGACGTCGCTATCGGGCGACGCCGGTGAGTCTGCTACGTGGATGCGCACGAAGCGTTCCCATTTGGACGCAACATCGGGTATTTCGGTTTTTAAAAACTCCAGGAACTTTCTGATTGTGGCGTCTGACATAATTAGAAGGTTTTTCCCGGTAGTGGGATCCTGCTCTCTAATTATAAATGATTGGGGATACAGCCCCTCCCGGCCGCCGGGTGTGTAGGGAGGAAAAACTCGTGTAGTATGCCTAAACGTGTCACGGTACTTACAATTAACCTCGGGCGACTGGAATACACTCACAAACGTTACGCTAAACACTAGGGCACTAGTGTTCGCGAACGAGAACGCGGCGGAGCGCGAGCAGAAGGCTCGCGCTTTAAAAGTCGAGACGGACGATGCACGCTCGTCCTAGCGCGGCGGTTACTACGCGGCGGGGTGCGAGCAGAGGGCTCGCACTAAAGACCGAGACGGACGATGCGAGCGGTTGTACGATCGTCTGGTTTGCGGCGGTCGCGGCGCGGCGCGAGACACGGTACGGCACGGGTCGGGCGGCAAGGCGGGTGGTCTTCCGTCTTCTTCGTCGGTCTTCTGTCTTCCTGTTGCTTCACTTTCGCGAGCGATAGCACTCGTGAGAGAGAGAGCGCGGTAGAGCGAGAGCGAAAGAGTGCTTACTGTGGTAGCGAGCACTTTCGTCGGAGCGAACGGAGCTGTTCATCGGACGGTGTCCGAGAGCAGAATGGGGCCCGTAACTTTTTTTTTTTTTCGTAAGGGTCTACGTTAAGGGTCGGGTTAATACCGCTGTAGCTACGTCGGTCTATAACTAGCCTAGTGGCTAGTTGATTAGGTAAGAGACGAAGGGAGGGTTTGACCCTCCCTAACATCATCCGGGTGATTTTCAGACCGGATACTGGGGACAGCTACGGGTTGTAAGCTATTTTTATGACGGGAGATTCGCGGGTCTCTCCTTCTAAGGGGTCCGACCTCTTCCTCACTCTCTGAGGAGTGAGGTAGCTCGCGCGCGGTAACACGCCCGTAACTCAGAACCGACCGGTTTATATACCCACCGTGGAGAGGTGTTGCCTTACTTTTAAAAAATAAATGTCTTATCAACTCATAATGTATTATATTGTTTGACAATATTTTCAACTGCAGTTTCCTTAAGCTGCATAAAGAAAAATCGGGGAAAGAAAATAAAATTTTGTGCTAAACTATTAATTTGATTCCGTTGTTGTATCTAAAGAATTTGGATCAACATTTTCTATGCCTTAGCGGGATTCGATCACGGGAATTCTACAATAGACAAGTTGCCTAAAAATTTATTTTTCGTCTATTCGATTTAAGACAACATGTTAATAAATAAACTAGAACGTAACTAGAAATTTTTCGTATATTTTAAAAATAACGAATATGTAAACAATTTAAATTTACAATAAGAAAGAGCGATATATCGGCCTGTGACGTCACGAGTTCTTTCCGTTCTTTATGGCGGTTGCAGCTTGTGACGTAAGTCGTGTAGCGAGAAAGAGATTAGCAATATGTTTATATGCTTATAATTTTTAATCGCGTCAACCTAAATACCTATTTCTTTTAGATTTATGTATGTCTATTCACCTATTTTTAAATATAATTTGTAAAAATGTGATATTCCATACTAGGCAACATCCCTGTTGTGCGAAATGGAAAAGTGAGTATTCTAAAATAAAAATTGCAAATCAATTGAAACCATTCATCTATATGCCGCTGTCTATATTATGGATAAAGTAAATGAGCAAAAATGGGTCAAAATAAAGAGCCATTGAAATACAATCACGATACTGATGTAAGCCCAAAAAAATTATTGATGGAATTATTTTTTACATAATATAATGAAAACTCCACTGCCTGTAACGGTTGTATAAGGCCCATTACAAAATAAATCAACGCTCCCTTCGGCTATTCTGTAAGCAGCCTACTTTACCTTTCCATTTAAATCTCGTGACTCGTCAGAATTGCCTGATGTAATGTGGAATCGTACAATCGTATTCGTAATTCCGTATAACGTAATACGGTTAGCTGATTGGCCAAAACTTCACCAAAACCACTGTCACTATCAACTTAAGGTTCGTGACCTCGTGCGCGCAAAAAAAGATCACGCGGGAACCGTACATTTGCCGCTATAATGTAGCCCGTGTATATGCCGTATTTCATGAGGATAGGTTAAGTAGTTTTTACGTAAAAGAGAAACAAACAAACCATTTTATATATTTTATAATATTTGTAAGGATTAGGATATTGGGATAATATTCCAATTTGTATTGAATAACGCGTTACGCGTCGCACGAGTCACGCTGAATATCTCGTGGTGGCATTGCATATTATTTGCTTGTTATTTCAGTAAATAATACAAAAATGCTGCCCCGCGTGGTGCAGCATATTTTTCACATTACTTACTTACTTAGGCTTAATATTAGGCTTAGGCCGTTATTGGATGATTTATACAGTATTCTCCGAGTGAAGTAACCACTCTTGAAATACTGTAGTGCCTGGGACAGTTGGCTTTTTTAAATGTCGTATGGTTGCCCAATAACACACGGCATTCTCACAACACTGAGGCCAATCATGTGCGGGTTTACTCACGATATTTTCCTTCACCGTTGGAGCGTCCGTATAATGTACTTGAGATCTGAAAAAGTCTCATTGGTACACGCCACAACCTTGAAATAGAACCTGCACTCTCTCCAGTGCGAATCAAACGGTCTACCCACTAGGCCACGGAGCTCTTTTTTCACCTGATATTAATAGAAAAGTCTCTAATGTCTTTCGGGAATCGTCGCTTTTCATACGTCTGTCATTTCTATACAAACGAAGATGGCCGAGAGACAATAACAAGGTGGTTGTAAACTTTAAGCAACATAAATGTTGCTACATTTATGTATGGTCACACCGAAACGAAACGATACGTGACATAGCGCTGCATTTTTAAGATAGCTATTAAAAATTGAAATTTTTTTACATTCTTACTTTCACAATAAGACACACGTTTCACTGTAAGAGTTCGGATGCTAGTTTGAAAGTTAAAGTTCAATTTTGAATAAAAAGGGCTATAGCTATATATATATATATATATATATATATATATATATATATCTTAAAAATGCAGCGCCGCTTAGCGTCACGCATCGTCGCGGTCTGAACTGACCCTAAGAGATCGGTTCGACTAATTACACTTATAATAATTAATCATTGACACGGGTTATAAACATAATTAACTAGCTTTTGCCTCCTCCCGCGTAAATACAGTATCCCAAAGAAATACAAGTTTTTCGGGATAAAAAGTAGCCTATTTGTTACCATACTGAATTTCATCTTAATCTGTTCAGTAGTTTTAGCGTGAAAGAGTAAAAAACATCCATCCATCCATCTACCCATCCGTTCATCCATCCATCCTCTCAAACTTTTACATTTATAATAGTAGTAGGATAATATACCTGATTGGCAGCTCCTTCACTCAACTAGGTTGGTTAGGAAGTTAATTACGGGTCCATTTCGAAGTTAAATAGTTGGTCGGTACGCAAATTGTGAGCTTCACATTAATTGAGTCGTCGAAGTGTACCGTAGTCGGCGAACTGATCCAATCTTTCCAAGTTGTCGTTTACCTTAATGATCGGATAGGGAAACGATTTACATGGGAGATACGAGACAAAGGAGCAATTACGAGTTTCCAGTTGATTTGGGATGAATAAAATTCTCGCGCACGAAGGGTTATTTTTTTATGAAAAACCCTTATTCCCGCGGATCCGCCCGCGTAAATATGGTATCCCACGGGAATACCATATTTACGAGTTTTTGCCTAAAAGTGTAACTCCATCTATCCATCCATCCTCACAAACTTTCAGACTTATAATTATAGTAATAGTAAGACTAGATGGTTCCCGCAACGTGGTTTGCGTAGAACTAACAGTAACGGAACCGTATTTTTTAAAACGGAACCCTAAGATAAAAGTAGCCTAAATTACTCTTTATAACATCAGCCATCTGCCAGTAAAAGTCCCATGAAAATCGATCTAGTTGTTGGAGAGATTAGCTGGAACAAACAGACAGACAAGCAGACATTTTTTTTTTTATTCATATTTTATTGTTAGTACAGTTTGTACTTTTATATGCATTTAGTGAAAAGCTTATAATTTAACCCTCTTACTAATAAAAATATTTACTTAATGGATAATCTATACAATAATTTGTATATACCATTGTCCTTGTCTGATACGTTAAAATAGTCGCTTGACAGACAAGGACAAACATTGTATAGCTTTTCCATTGTGTAAATACATTTATTAGTAAGGTCACAAGGTAACAGACACCTTAATTTTATTTATTCGTATATCTAAGATGGATGGAAAGCGATTACCGTCGCCAATAGAACTCACAATACTTGAAGAGTCGCAAGTGCGTTGTAAGCCTTTCAAAGATGAATACACTCTTTTTTTCTAGAAGGTTTGAAGTCTTAATAGTCCAGAAATACCACTGGCGTCAGTTCGTTATAACGTTTTACTGGTGGACTGCCGTCTGCCACTCATCAAGGTGGTGAGGGTGGTATTATCACGTGGAGTGGTGGCGAAAAGTTCCAGCAGGTGTAAGTCCGAACAATTCCTTGAAGCACACCCGTGATATAATCGATAGAGGATGCAGTTCTGTACGAAACGGCAAAACAATCACTTTACTGTATGGGAGCTCTACTAAAATATTTATTTTATTCGTTTTTTAGTGTTATAGCGGCAAGAAATACAGCATTTGTGAACAAAGTGCAACTCTGCTGTCATGGTTCATGAGACGGACAGACGGCCAGTGGAATCTTAGTAATAGGGTCCCGTTTTTAACCTTAGGGTACGGAACACTAAATAAGAAACAAACACGGAGCTTTGCAGACTCTGATATTAATTATGTTGTGCCTACAGTAGAAGAAATTCGACAAATTTCTTTAAAATAAAGTATAGTGATAGGTAAAAATGCAAACGGCAGTTTATACCTATTTCTAAAATAATGGCGCTCGTAATTATTTATAGGTACAGCTGATGTAGACGCCTCCGCTGTTCAAAGGTTTGCTCTTGACTACGGAGGTCGTGGGTTCGATCCCCGCGTTGGAGTTATGTTGTTCTTAAGTCTGATCAGGACAATGCAGGCTGATCGCCTGAATGTCCGACAAGAAAGATGATCCATGCGTCAGATGGGCATGTGAAAATTCGGTTCTACGCCTGATCTCTCGCCAGTCGTGTCGGTCATCCGTCCCAAACACTTTGGCACACTCCGGCCACCGTCACTAAAATCGGTGTGGAATCTATTGTCTGTTATAACACGAGTTACATTTATGGTAAAGACGTAAAAGCGGCTTAGATTGTTAGATGATATGATTCGAACTTGAAACAGCCTCTAACCACCTCTAACTCCATACTCGTGTAACGTAAAATTTTTATAACAAGCATCTTAACGAAGCAGAACATAAAGCAGGTTTATATTGCAAACGAGATGAACTAAATTTTTCATCTATTGTGAAAGGGTTTTTAGTTTTTGCCAAACGTAAAATTTGGAGGAAAATTTCGCTTAAACATTTGCAAAGTAAGCCTAATTAGGACTGCCTTTGTCCCCGTATAACTTCGTAATTTCATTTTTCGACTTCATTACAAGGCATGGAAAGGAAAAAATTTCTAAGTATTAAGTTAAGATGCATAGGATATAATATAATTTTAAGTGGATTCATAAACCTATAATATTTTCATTATCATACAATTTTAAATTGATTTATACAAACAAGAAAGTTAATAAAATTATACAACACATAGATTTATCATTTTCAGTTCTAAAATATCATCTTTAAATCAGACATACATAATCATCATTGATATTAATGCGTGAAGCGAAAACTTTTTATCCCTTTTTACGAGGATTATGCAAACGGAGAAGTGTAAAATTTGGCACAGTTAAAGTTTACGTGGAGGAAGGTATGCAAAAAGCTAATATGTTTTTAAATAATGCTAAGAATAATAAAAATAAAGTTACAAACACTATTCCAGGATTATCACTCACACTACTATGCGTTTGTATTATAAAAGTAAGTGTTGGTTTGACACAATTGTCAATCTTTATTTCACATTCCTTATACAACATTTATTTTTACTAACTAAAAATTTAAACTGTAAACTTAAAATTTAAAATATGAATTATGGTCAAATTTCAACCACTTGATTTCCAAAATTGTTCATAATGGCCATAGATAGCTCTATTCGCACTCATTCCAGCTCCTTTCAGTTAATGGAATATTTGCAATTCTTTCTCCAACCGAAATTAATGTTCCCCTTAAAAATTTAACTATTAATCGCTTTCATTTACCATAAAAGAACAATTAACACGAAAAACGTTTCTTATTTAAAAGCTGTGATTTATTTCTGAACGTAATGAGACTCGGTAACGGTCCATCGGACTTGTTTAATTTATATTAATTCCCGCTATTGATTTCTACTACCTACTGAACTAATTGAATTCTAATCAGGTCTTAGGCCCATTACAGACCAGGCTTCATTTGTAGGTTTTGCCTTCATTTGATTCTCATGTTGTCTGACGCGATGTCTTTTTTTTGTATTTTTTATTCAATTGTTTTCCTCTTTTCTTCCTTTATGTATAACATAAAATTTTCGTTATGATATTACTTAGTTTATAAAACTTTATTACTTTGTCATAACAAAGACTTTGAAGAGGAATAGTGTTGACTATGACATAGTATTCCTCATAATTTATTAATCATCAGGACTTTTACTACTTTAATCAGAAAAGAATAATCTAGAGTTCAAATTGTAATAGCCTATTCTAAATTTTTTCAAATATATTTTAAAATTTTCGTATCGATTCGATAGTAATCTAGTATTTTTATTTCCTGGAAATAATATCTTTTTATGGAAAGAAAAAATGATTAAAATTTAAACGATTAATGTTTACGCCAAAACGACAGACACCATTATCGTGACGTCATAACAACAGAAACAAACAATTGTTATATGTGCGTGTGTAGAGCATGAACTTAAGATTTAACTTTCGCTGTTGTTTATCGATTTGATAAGTTCTTGTGACGTCACTTACAAGAAAAATATGGCGGCTGGCGTTTTAGGTCACTTGACATACAGATAATAAAACTACTTTCGATTTATTTTATTTTAGAAATTATAAATAAATCGCATATTTATATAACAAAATAGTGTTAATGTTGTATTCGTATTTATTATGATAGAAACTATATAAATAACAAATTTATATCATTTGATTTTGATAGATGAAACTAGCCTATTGAAATACTTGCTAGAATGATAGCAATAATTTTTCCTTTAATAGAGAATTATTTCGCTGAAGTAAAAATACAAAGTAGCTTAGTTCGCAATAGCTATTAACGCAATCCGCAGCGCTTGGAAGGTACCTTAGGGAATTATTTAAGTCCGGTCACGAATTGGTTTGCATATTTTTGTCGCCAATTGGTAATGAAGTTACACAATGTACTGTTTTGAATAAACTTATGGCTCATTAATTTATTTTTCGTGTAATTTATAGTCTCGGAATTGAAATTTATTCCAAGCTTATTTGCCCATTTATTACTTTTCTGCTACATTTCAATTTTATAATATTATTTAATTCTGAAAGCAGGTCAATATAGAATTATAAGGAGTTTTATTTCTATTTATAAAATGAAACAAGCTGTTTAATTTTAGGCGAAATTCTTCTAAATGTAATGTAAAAACAATAACACTAAATGACAAACAAAAGACCGCTTAGCAATGTGAAAATAAATTTACAGGTACTATCGAACAAACTGCCGCTTGACCAGGCGCGCCGTTGAATTGTGCGCACTCACATATATACGTGTAAATACGTAGTTCAACCACGTCTGCAGTCGTTGCTGTCACTTCCTTTGTTTTCTAATATTTTGAGGCTTCTTAGTGCAAATAAAAAGTTTAGAAACTGATCGAGCAGAAACTGTCGATCGCCCCCTTACTAATTTACACAATCGATAACTTAAGCAGCGTTGCTGTCTTTGTCTGTTAAGTGAGTTTTCCAACGCATCAGATAAAGACAGCAACATCGTTTAAGTTATCCGCTGTGTAAATCTTTTTGAGGTAGAGATACACATTTAAATTTGATTCTAATATTGTTCTCTTTTGTTACAGGTAGAAGGTATGCGGGCTCAAAAGATACCCGCTGCCTTGCTACTGTTGCTAGTTGCAATAGACTCCCTGCACGCCAACCGAAGGAAACAAAAAGAGAAAATAATCCAAACGACAACAAATATATGCGACATTAGCGACAGGGACTCCAAAGTCCATTGCTACTGCGAAAACAGTCCGGAAATAAATGAGGCAATTAAAACAGAATGCTGGGTATTTAACGGAGGTATAGACAAGACGGATCCTTTGTGGCCAAGTTTTACTTCGCAGTCCAATATAGAAATTCTGGCTTTTAATGTGCGGGCCGACGGCGGACTCAGTTTTGTGCCAACCAAAGTACTTAGGTATTTGCGGAAGCTGAAAACCTTTAGCATAAAATATAGCTCCATCCTAAAGATAGAAAGCGAAACGTTTGTTAACTTGACATCCGTGCAAGAGATGACACTAACGAGAAACCAAATAGTCGTGCTGAATAAATATGCATTTTATAATTTACCTAATTTAACCACGCTGAATTTGGACGAGAACAGAATAAAAAAACTCGAGACAGATACATTTCACGGGCTGCCGGTGTTGCAGAAATTATTTCTAACGAGTAACAATATAAGCACAATCGAGGAAGGAGCGTTTCGACATCTGGTGAATTTGTTAGAATTAGAATTGGATAGAAATAATATAAGTGAATTGAATAAGGAGTCGTTTAATGGGCTCGCTAACCTAAAACGCTTAGATTTAAGAAGAAATAAGATAGCTATAATGAATTCTTTTACGTTTATTGAATTGTGGAATCTTCAAGAGTTATTACTAGATTATAACGAGATATACATATTAGCGCAGAGGACGTTTGATGGACTTTCGCAATTGAAGAAACTGAGCTTAAGTCATAATAAGTTGGTAACCTTAGCGGATGGATTATTTGAAGGCGTGCGAGGATTGGCAGCATTAGACCTAAGGCATAACAAGTTAAAACGTTTCACAATTGACAGCTTGCGCCCGATTTATGATAATTTGAAGCTACAGAAGAGTTATATTTATTTGGAAGGTAAGTAAAATTTTAGACAAATAAATCTTAAAAGAGAATTTTAAATTTAATTTAAAGACAATAATAATATTATGATTTAAATAAATTCCACATCATTGTCCTGAAAATTAAAAGTAATGAAAATTTCGTACTGTAAATACTTGCTTATTTCGTACATATTTTTAAAATTCATACCATTTAATGCAGGCTCAGAACACGAAACAATGACCCACAAAGCGATGGAAAACTTTTGTAAAACATTTCGCGTATTTACTACTTTTAATTAATGATTGCAAACACTTGAACCATGAAACCACCGACCGTTCGTTTTTACCTGCAATTAAATTGTACTGTATATTTTTCAATTACTTTAATGCATTTTTAATAAAATCACCTGTTGTGTCGCCCTTCAATCTAATACCTTTGTACGTATCTAAATATTTTTAAGTCGCCATAACATAATACATACTAATCTCTCAGTTACCACGAGAAAGTTCAAATCTCATTAAATAAAAGACTTGACAAAATCAATTAGTCTCGACTCGAGCATTTAGTCTAATCGAAGATTAATTAAAGCGCCGATTGTTACAGGGAACGATTTTGAATGCGACTGTCATTTGGCGTGGATGCACAAACTCCGACACGAGGCGAACAGTATAAAAATACGGACATCTTTGGAAAATTTCGTTTGCAAGCTCAGCAAAGACAGTAATTTCCATCAAGGTTACTTTGACCCAGCTAAAAACGTTAAGACGGAGAATATTATAAATGATCTCGACGAAGACGATTTTAACGAGGATGACGAAGCGTACATTGAGGAACCTAATAAAGTTAAAAATGATAATGAGAGAACATTATTACAGATACCCGTAGAGTTGCTACCATGTCCAGCTGAAGTTAAGAGTGTAACTGATAAAACCTACACATACCCATCACAAAACGAAGCTAAAGATTACAGGAATCTCATACTATCAAGTGCTGTGGCAAATTTCGGAAATATTATACTTCTAATTGTATTATTAGGTTTTCTAGCTTAAAATACAAATATAGGTTTGTTGTTAGGATAAATTGTTATTTTTTAAATAATAAATGTTTAAGATAGAATAATATTTGTTGCACTATTATATTCTATGACGATAAGTTATCTTTATATTGTGTTCGAAATTAAATCAGTGTCATTTGTGTATTTTTATTCTGAAAATATATTTATTAAGTCTAGAAAAAGAAAACCATTTTATTTACATCAAAATTAATTTAAAAATGTAAATATTACATCTTAAACTTGTAAAGAAATGTGATATAATTGTAAGGTATAGATATTTGTTTATTAAAATCAATTTTTCTAAAAGATGTGAGGTTATTAATTAATTATTTTGATCGATCTAAATAGTTATTGTTGCAAGTAATATCTATGTATATAACGTATGTGTAATTTCCGATATTGTGTGTATTGTAAATATAACCAAAAAGATATACATACTAGTACGTATTGTTTCTTTATAAACTGTATTCATTTTATAAGGTAATATAATTTTAAAATCCTTGCTTTGTTATTTTATTTATCTCAGATGTTTTAGTAAAATAAGATACTAAAGAAGACTTGTTTTGAAATAACAATACAGAATATACCTGAATATTTTATATTAATATTTGTATGTAAATAATTGTAAATGTGCTGGGAAGTTTTAAAATGTGAGAAGTATTGGAAAAATTTGCTGGGAAAATACTGAGACCGATGATTGAGTTTTGCCATACTTAGTGCATGCGCGCACTGGCAATGAAATTGCATTCTAATTATCAACTTTAATGCACGCGAAATAGAGTCAACTTTTTCACAAAACATGATTGTTTTCCTATACGGGCACGTTCTGCGGGAAAGTCGACTCTATTTCGCGTGCGTTGAAGTCAATAATTGGAATGCAAATGGTGGAGGAAGGAGACAATTTTGTTGCCAGTGCGCGCATTGCTTATCTGTTCACCATGTTCAATTTGTCACTTGACTGTCAAATATTTATAGGTGCTTCCAGACTTCCTGTTAGGCTTATTATAAAAAAAAGCCGGCCCCGTAGGTTGGTAGGTGTCCGTGTGGATTGTAGGTTTAGGTGTATGTATAGTTATTTATTTATCCAGTTCATACCTCAGATAGAACAAGGTGTGTCGGGACAGCTAGTATGAGAAAAAATTATAATGTCATTGATAATATTTATCAAACATTTTTGTAATAGAATACAAGATCATGCCATAATTAAAATATATCAGTACACTTTTTAGTGTAATTACACCAAATTATGCAATGATTGGCACTCGGCAGGAGAGAAACCGGTTCCTGAATTACACTATTGTATGTAAGTTTCAAAGTACGAGTAAGTATTAAAATATTTAAAAAAATTGTCATGAGTATGAGAATAACATTAAGGTTATTACTGCATAATTTTCGGAATTTTAGAGGTTCACAGTTATCATGTTCCATGATAAAACGTCTTTCAGGATGGCATAAAATATTAAGCATTGTAAAAACGAACACATGGAAACTATGTTTTAGCAGAAATGCATATACGTGTTGTATATATGCATTTCGTCGCGTGCTCTGACCGGTCCCCGACTGATCCCCGAGTGTACCACTTTTCGACCTTATTTCTTGTCAGTAAGGTTCCAAAGTGGTATAGTGGACATGTCGGCGACTTACCATAGAAACTGGTCGCATCGGGTCGCGTTTGACACGTGTTTTCCGAGCGTAATGGTATTGTTGCGAGCCTGTCCAGGGTTTTATTCACTTTTGGGAATTCCGTTGTTGTTCCGAAATTTTTCGTCGGACGCTGTTGCACTTTTTGGAGGCAGACAACTCTGAAAGCCGGTATTCAAGTTTATACATCAGGCTCATGTATTATTTATTTGTTGTACTAGCATATAATTGCTTATAGAATTATTTGACAACATGCAAACTATTTTTTTTAAACTAATTATTTAAAAAGAACTACAGTTCTTTTTAAATAATAAATAATAATAATGTCTATGGATGCTTCACATCACGTCAATCTGGCCCCGTGCTAAGTACTCAAAGAACTTGTATTAGGTAACACACAACGAGAAACATTAGGTCCTTACATATGAAATTGGCGTTTTGTCGTACTAGTCACTTTGATCTCAAATATATCTTCTTTGGTTAGAAATTCCAATTTAAAATTTATCCCGCTATTTACTCATGCATTAGTGTTTCGAAAACCATGATTCATATGTTTTTTTCTCTTTTAGTTTTTTCTTTGCGTCACTCTGTTTACAAAATGGAAAACTTGAAATATCGTATTATTTTCGAGTACGAGTTCCACCGTTGCACCAGTGCTGCAGAAATAGAAATTTCGACCTGCAGAACAAGCCCCGTGGACGGCCCGAGACTAAAGTTGATAATGAAGAATTAAAGGCTATTGTGGAAACGGATCAATCGCAAACCACGTCCGAGTTAGCTGCAGGCTGTGGTGTT
Source organism: Phengaris arion (assembly GCA_963565745.1). NCBI lineage: Eukaryota > Metazoa > Arthropoda > Insecta > Lepidoptera > Lycaenidae > Phengaris > Phengaris arion. The sequence continues at coordinate 15,015,190 of OY751449.1, read as the reverse complement.
AGTGATAAAACTGTTTTAATCCACTTGAAGAAAATTGGGAAGGGGAAAAATCTTGAAAGGTGGATAACTCATGAATTGAGTGCAGCAAACCGACAAACGCGCGTCGACTGCTACGTTACATTACTCAACCGGCACAATAATGAAGGGATTTTAAATTGAATCATTACCTGTGATGTAAAGTGGATCCTGTACGATAATCGGAAACGCTCATCGCAATGGCTGAACCCTGGCGAACTAGCCAAAGCCTGCCCCGAGCGAAAATTTACTCAAAAAAAGTTACTTGTGAGTGTTTGGTGGACTAGTGCCGGTGTCGTTCACTACAGCTTTATTAAATCTAGCCAGACAATTACGGCAGATGTCTATTGCCAGCAACTGCAAATCATGATGGAAAACCTTGCTGAAAACCCCGGACCTTGCTCCAACAGATTACCATTTTTTTCGAAATTTGGATAACTTCTTTCAAGGGAAAAAATTCAACTCCTATGGGGCCTAACTCCAAAGCGCCTTCAAAGATTTTATTGATTCCTGTCCGAATGGTTTTTTTAGTAAAGGAATCAATGAACTACATATGAGATGTGATAGATAGCAATGGTATATATATACCTACTTTGATTAAATAAATATATTATGTTTTAAAAAAATTGACTTTATGTTCCTCTTTTACAAAACGCCAATTTCATATGTAAGGACCTAATATATTGAATACTTATAAAATATACAAATATCTAAGATTTTTATTAATTTAAATACACATCCATGACCCAGCAATACAGAAAAACTTTTTTTCCGTAGGCGGGCGCGGCGAACCCGCGACCCGGTTTGAGCAAAATGTCGCTGAACCGCTGAGCCACAGAGGTCGTTACACACATACATTCAGGAATAATGAGAAATGTGTAAAAGTAAAAAAACCAATAAATTGATAAGTGTAGTTATGAATTATGTGTATGTAACAATTTTTAAAGTTACAAAAACTTGGAAAATTGTTTACATAATTAGTGTAAAAAAATACACACTTACATTAATTACAAAAAAAATTACTGTATGTATTAATAATAATAATAATAATAATTGCTATAGACGCTTCACACCACGTCAATCTGATCCCGTAGTAAGTTCTTGAAGATCTTGTGTTATGGGTACCAGACAACGGAAATATATTTAATACTTTTTATATTATAATATTATACTATACTATAATATATATTTAAGATTTTGATCATGTAATACACTTATTTATTACACTTCCATGACCCAGCAATACAGAAAAACTTCTTGTTCCTTCGGCGGGATTCGAACCCGCGACCCCCGGCTTGAGCACCACGTGCAACCACCGAGCCACAGAGGTCGTAAGTATGAACATAAACGCATAAACGAACATTTGCTAATGTTTTTGCACATTACGTAGCAACTTACGAGCGATGTGAGGTCACAATATGATTTTTTCCTGTATTTTTTTTATTACATAAATGAATAGTGGCCTGAAAAATAAGACAGTATACAGAAGGAATAATATACTATTGACAAAATGACAGATTGAAGAAACATTGATACCGTTCAGAACAAAATAGGTCTTATTGTAAGGCAGCAAGGTCGACGCAACGTCGTTATGAGAAACAACATTTCTTTTCTTCCCGAGCATGGGCTCACAAAATGGCCTCTTTTGACAGCTAAAGTAGAAACGTTTTCTTATTTTAATTCCAAATAGTCTTACAATAATGTCAACTACTCCACATCCATGATGTGGAGTAGTTGACATTATACCGCCATGGCGCGGGCGGTCCGAGACAAATTCTTTACGTTCAGTCATTTACTTGAAAATTTGATCATTTTTGACAGAAGATTTTCCGGCAACCATTTTAAAAATATGGCTATTTAGAAATGTTGACTTCTATTGACGACCTTGTTACCATAGACCTTAGTCTACGTCTCGTACTTATACTATTTTGCAACAAACTGTTTGGGATAGAATATTTCTTCATTAAAATTATTTCCTCGGATTGCCATGCTTAGCCCGCTGTTCACAAATAAAACGATACTCGACATGGCGCTGCATTTTTGAAATTTAACTTTTTTCATTACACAAGAAGATAGACGTTTCATCGTAAGTGTTCGAATTTCAGGTTGCACAGCGCATGTGCAGTGTATGACTGATGTCATATGTAACTTTTTGTATAGTGAACAAAGTTCAATTTGAATGTCTCTTTCCGTGGGAACTAATGATTAGTAACAAGAACCAAAAACTTAAATAGGTATACTTCAGAGAAAAAAATAAATCATCATCATAATCTCAGTCAGTAAAAGTACAGCCGAGACATAGCAGTTATTTACTGACAAGAAAAAAAAGAAAGATTATGGGCCCATTTCATAATCTACAAAAGTAAGAGAAGTGTCAGGTAGCTTATTTGCATGTTTTGTCTCTGTCGCTCTATATAAAGTAAGCAGCGACAAAACTTCCGAACAAGCTTTTCGAGACTTATTGGAAGATCGTGAAAAAGATACCTACTAAGTAAACAAAAATATATTATGAGGATTATAAGTAAACACTGGGCGATGGATGTAAGCCTTTTAATGGAACACCGTTGCATAATTTTTACAAAAAAGACCTTCTATTTTTAGACAACAATACATTTATTAAAATACCAAACAATTCGATATCATATTCACTTCAAACGTATCAGCATGTTATCGCTAACAGTGTTCCAAAAATATTCAAACGCCAATATATAATTGGTTTTGTATAGCAGGAGTCAGGACGCTTCACTGGCGAAACAAAATGGGACTCCAAAACTCATCAATTATTATTTTATGTTCAAGAAATTCTTATCAATATACAGAATAATTATTATTACGCTCTGTTTGAAGAAAATAACATAAAAGATCCCGGAACCGTATATTTTCCGGGATGCAACGTTGCGTGTAGAAAGTGATGGTATAATATGATTGCGAAATTTCAATTTCAATCAGAACGTCGATTCTGCTAATTAAATCCTCCAACAATACGATATGATAAAACTGCAAAATGGTATTCTCATAAACGTCAAACCAACGCCAAACACGTTTTGATTGGTCTAAACTCCAAAAATCACTCAATGATTTATTTATATTTCAATGAAAGTAAAATAAAAGTGTAAGTTCATTACGAGAATAGGCTAGATGACATTTTTTATTGCATAAATTAATAGAATTTTTAAATATGAGTAACTTCTCAGAAGAAACAGTATATCAAAAGTCAATATTTTCAAAGGTACAGCTAATTGTATACAAAATTTGTTTTGATTTGTATAAAAAACGCTCCATACCTCTGATATTTTTGCGTTTAAGTTCATACTTACCATAACAAATGTTTTTTTGTATATTATGATGTAAGTAAATTAATGTAGCAAAAAAAAAACTATACATAAAATATTTATATTTGTATTTAGCAAGTCGTAATGCCTCAATATATCTGAGTATATTAATGAAACTAAATAATTACGTAGTACGTAATAGTTATTAACATTATTATAAAAGAGGCCTTTTGGGTGAAAGTATAACCTCTACTTACTTTGACTACTTTTACGACCCACGTCCTCACAAACTTACCCATTTATAATATTGGCAGGATTAGTTATCTTGATAAAGTTGCATCTTAGATCTAGATTGTAATGTAGGTTGGAAGATCGTGAAATAAGACTCACAAAATTATGATTAAACATTAACAGGGAGAAAACGGGCTAGTTGTAACATTTTACCTCTTCTCAATGGGTTGAATAAATGTTGCAAAAAGGAAAAGAAAATGCTGAATCTATAATTAATTTGTATTTATTGAACTTTCTGTGTAAGGAGTCGCTTGTTACAACTTACCCCGTTTTCGGGACAAGTCGTAACTAAGTGTGGGGCAAGCAGTAACGATTTTTGGGCTACCTGACAAAAATTACAGTACTTCTGCCGAACTTCGGTTACGGGCTCTCCCGCGCTATACTGCCATGCCGTATCTAAAAGAACACGTTGAGTTCAAAATCGAAACAAAATATACCAGGTGCCACTATTTTTATTATTATAATTAGGTTCAAAAGTAGTTAACAGAATCCGTCGGCGGCAGTCCGTAGCAGATCAACAGACGGACTGTACTTTAATAAAGTTTTATGAATCATAAAAATATATTTTCTTCTTTTATGCCGTTACTTTTCGTATATCAACAGGCCTTTTTATTCATAGGACCTGGCACCTGGTGTTACTGAATACCGACTACCGTTACATAATACTACATGTCCAAAAGGGGCCGCGCATAACGTATTATGGATGAGGCATGTTGAAGCAAAAACTGTCTCCACTAAAATGGTCCCACTTTTTGAGTTTTTTTGGGCCATTTTGACATTTATTGACAAATGGTATGGCGAAATCAAGGTATGGTGAAAACAATACGGCGTAACTTTTTCTTGTATGAACATTTGTTATGTCAAATGTACGTTATGACGTACATAGGACGGGCTATGGCCTGTCCTTAGTTTTGAAATCTTTGGGGCCGTGTAAAACAGTTACTGTCTTTCTTGCTATCTATAAGGATATCTATAGTGAGCATTGTATGAATTTTTGTCGCAAAGAAATAAATATAAAACGGTTAAACTTTTTTAATGCAATGTTCGATGATAAATCTGAATGAAATCTTACAAAATAAAAGTTGATTGCAACAAACAACATTTTTCGTTCACCATTTAAAAAGTGTCATATGTGACGATTCTACTCAAGTTGGAAAAGTTTTCTGGTTACGTATACTACCAATATAGCCACCGTTAAATTAGGTATTATCCATACAGGCCCTGTAAATTGAGTGTATCTGGTCTCCCACATAGATCAAGTGTCTCTCATCCCTTACATTGCGTTATTTGTACCAATATATTATGTACTCATTCAATCTGTATTTCTTTGGATCAAAATCCTTCAGTATTAATATATACTCTAATATAATAAAACCAATACACTCACTTAATATAACTAACGGGAAAATACAGTGGAAAATATGGAGCACGCATAATAAAAGTTTCCCTTTCACTAAGAACAACGTCACTTATACCGGCAGCCGGAAAGATGACATATATTTTAGTGTTGTTTACGAGTTGCTTTTTATTTTTCCTCTGGACACATTTGTATTTGAACTCCGATTAAAATATTGACACACCCTTTTCGTCTGCCATGAATGTTTGCCTTTGTTTCGTTCTTAGAGCGTTTCCACATTATCCGATCCGATAATGGTATCGGACACCGACAGCCTAGATACCGATCACGAACGATAAAATCGTTCCGATACGATATGACGACTTGTAAACCCCACTTGGTGATGAGCTTGAGCGCGCAGAGGCGCACACAGAGATAATTTAGACAAACGTGTAGCACACATACAAACTTTGTCGTCCGATAGCCCACGGACATCCAATAGTGCCGTCAAATTTTTGGAATCCGATATCAGACCGGATAAGATAAATGCATGATTTATGTTTCATTTAATTAACATGCCCTGATGACGTATCGTTGTCCGGTACTAATATCGGATCGGGAACCGGATCGCTCTTTTAATTTGTTCGTCGCGTTCTCTACCATTTTCATACAAACATATAATACTAGTACCTGGGTGACGGAGCTTTGCTTGGAGTTCTGATTTTAAAAAGACAAAAACACAAAAATATATATCGGACCGGGATTCTAACCCACCACATTCCGAATTTTCGAACAAAGCAAAAAATATACAAACGCATACCAAACTGTCAAGTATGCGGACGGATATAAAAGAGTCATAATTATTGATACATTATTGTACGAACAGAACAAACATATATAGTTTCCCAGGGATAAGACCAAGCTGGATCAATTTTTCTGCCCCAAAACTAAATTTCATGGTAATGTATTTAATCGTTTTCGAGAAACGATTAAATACAGTGTGTTTCATCTGGAGGTTAAAACATTTTAATAGGAGATTTAATTTCATCTACAAAACAATCCCTAAACCCGCCCGAAATATAAACTAAACTTAGGCCTTTTCATCCGTTATTGGATAATTTATGCAGTATTTTCCGAGCGAAGTAACCAGTCTTGAAATACTGTAGTGCCTGGGATAGTGGGTTTTTAAATGTCATATGCATTTTATGGTTGCCCTAGCACATACGGCATTCTCACAACACAGCCTAGTCCTGAGGAAATGACTGGGACAGACATGATAGAGAGGAATGACTGGTCAATACGTCTGGGTCTAACCATGTGTGGGTTTCCTCACGATATTTTCCTTCACCGTTAGAGCGTCCGTATAGTGTTCTTGAGATCTGAAAATGTCTCATTGATACACGCCACAAAATGGGAATCTAACCAGCACTCTCTCGAGTGCGAATCAAACAGTCTACCCACTAGGCCACGGAGCCCGAAATACAAGCAAGTAAGTAATAAAATGAATAATTAAATAATGTAAAAAATATATAATATAATAATGTAAATATAATATAAGATAGCAATAAATTGAGAACCTTTAGATTTGTGTAGGTCATAAATAAAATAAATTATTTGGTTTTATAATTTTATTCAAACTAAGGTAGTAAACAAAATATAAAATATTTAATTGTTTGTAGCTCGAGGGGTTCAGAGTGCGACCCTCAAAAGGGGATTTCAATGAAATGAAACCTACTATCTGCTGTTAAAATCTCGCAGCCTCGAGACGAAACACACTGTATATACAAGATTGCCTCGTTTAAAGTATAAGATAATATTTTTACCAGTAGGCTTACTACTTTATCAGGTTGTATCTTCTATCTATTCTATATCTATACAGATAATTAAAATTGAAGTGTCTGTTTCTAATTTAAAATTAACAGCGTTTCACTTAATGCATGTGAAATAATATACGGTACTTACAATAGAAAACCAATTTTCAAAATTTTTGTCTCTCCGTCTGTCTGTCTCTCTGTCTATCTCTCTGTTTGTTCCAGCTAATCTCTGAAACGGCTGGACTGATTTTTACGGGGCTTTCACTGGCAGATAGCTGACGTTATAGGCTACTTTATCTTAGGGTTCCGTTTCAAAAATAGGGTTCCGTTACCGTTAGTTCGGTGCAAACGAAGTTGCGGGCACCAGCTAGTATTTAATAATTAGGCTATGGATGCTTAAGCCAGTTAGCTGTTGTGGCATGTGGTTCCAGCAAAGTCTCATTATTACATTATGCCATAATGTATGGTCACCATGATTATGGTCACCCCAGGTCTCAACTGCCTGGTCAACATTTATGTAATTTTTCAGTACGTTCGCTCCAAGTACCCTCCTAATTTTGCTATCCACGCTTATTGGCAGCTTAAATACCGTGAGCTAAGCTAATACGTTATACCGGATTAGCCTCATGAAGGTTATCAGCTAATATGTGCCTAAATAAAATTAAACGGGAAGATATCGTTCACAGTGATGGAGCAATTAATACTCCGGATAATAGGCTCAAGAGTTACTGATTTATGGACATGGACAACCTTTCGACGGACCACAAAGAGCCTTTGTTTATCATAGACATTTACAGTCCTAGCTAGAAAGAACCTCAAAATTTTGTCGAGCTCTGATTTGCACAAAAAAAATGGATTTGGATACGTTAACTTAAAAAAATAAGTGGGAGCTCAGGTCGCTCCAATTTTTTAAATAAAAAATTTCGAAATTGTAGGTAAATAGTTAATTTACTTTAATTAATATATATATTTTTATATTTTTTATTTTTTTATTTATTTTTTTTTCGAATGGGTCTACGCTAATGGCTTTCGGCCATCTTAGCTTAGTCGGTCCGGTGACTGCCATGTGGCATGTCGTTTGGTGGGGAGACGATGAGGGAGTCTTACTCCCCCCTGCGAACCGGTTTTTTAAAATAACTAATTATCCGTAGAAAGTTATTATTAGGTCTGGAGAGACCGTATTCCCTCCTACTGAGGGGTCCGACCCCTTCCTCACTCACTGACGAGTGTGGTTGCTCACGCGCGGTAGCACAACTAACGGCGTATTGGTAGGGATAGAGCAGCTCAGTTTTAAGGATCTGGGAGGGCCGTCCCTCCCCCCTTCCGCGTGCGATCGGGCGGACTTGCGCGCGAATGTCCTGATGTCGAGTACTTCCGTAGTATTGATAGAGCTCTCTATAACAATATCGCGGTCGCGGTCATAATTATGTGTGGCTACACTAGTGGGAGTCGAACTCGGATCCGGTGCGAGTCCGATGGTCCCGTGTTTGAGTCGGTCTGTATGTCTTTACGTGTGTTCGTGTCTGGTGTAAGACTTCGGGGTAGGCGCCGGCGTCTACCCCGATGCTTTTCTAATCACGCGGGTGCATGTTTTTGTGTTTAGGAGAACTCCTTTATTTTGTTTATCAAGTCCGTGTGACTTGCTAGTGCTGACATGCGGTCCTCGAAGGAACCTCGTAGTTTTGTGACAAATATGTTTAGCTCCATCGAGTCGATGTCGCTTAGAAATTTGGCGGCGAACGCTATGTCTGTGGCCCTTTTAGGCGGGGGAGGGGGGACCATAGTCGGACTGGCTGGGAGAGCCGTCGACCTTTGAGGAGGAGGTCCTTGTGGACCCTTTTTGGATAACCCCCAAGCAGGTTTGGAGGAAGGAGGGGCAGGGACGTACCTCTGCTTGGGAGGGGCACCTCTCTTTGGTGGTACTTTGCGCCTCTTTACTTGGGGTGCGCGTTTGCACCCTTTGTAGTTGGCCGGATGACCAGAAGTATTGCATAGGACGCAGCTTGGGGGAGTAGTCTCCTCAGCTGGGTTCCTACGCGGACATTCGGACGTGCCGTGGTCGCCCAGGCATTTGACGCAGCGCGGTCTGGCGAAGCAGTTCCGCGCTGAGTGGGCCGTACAGTTGGCAGCGATGACACTGCCCCGGCATTCCCCTTCTGTAGGGGGGTTCTATGGATATGCCTGTGATGTAGCATACGTCTTTGATGTTAAAGATGGCTTTTCCCCCCGGAGTGGGGGGAAGCACGACAAGTACCATGTTATACTAGTATTTCTTTGCGGGGTGGTACATCCTGTGTACCTCTTTAGCGGGGATCCCCTGTCTACAGAGGTCCTCGAGGACGGATTCCGTGGAGAGTTCTTTATCTACACCCTTGATGACGACTCGCAGCATGCGTTCGTCCTCCAGGGCGTATGTGTGGTATCCGATCTGCTTTTCTCTGAGAAAAGCAGTCAGATTCCTATGGTCATTTGCGGTTGGGACCTGCATCATGATTCCGTTTGGGGTGTTATGGGCTGACGAGTAGCTGATACGCTGCTCATTTAGGGCTTTCAGGCAAAGTGGAATCTAATAAGTGGGGCCACCCACTTATTAGCTTCCACTTTGCCTTCTCCTGTATTATAACAGGAGGCGGCAGTTTGGGGGCCTTGGGGCTGTTTGGGGCCGCGGCTTTTGTGCCATCAATCTGCATGGGTTTCGCACGGGGTGGGGATACCGGTTTAAATCCCTTTCCGCTTTTCGCGGTTTTTGCCGGTGGCGTCGGCGAGGAGCAGACCGCAGAGGAAGCGCCGTCCGAGCGTTCCCTCTTCTTGGTCTTCCTACCTTTTACGGTTTGAAAACCGTCCTCCCCCTCGGAGGTCTCCTACTCGGAGCAGGAATGTCTATATTTTATTTAAATAATATTAGTTTAATTACTCTAAGGCCCATTTGCGCAGATCTTGGTCAAATAGGTTATCTATTTCATTCTTCATATTTATGAAAGAGAAGGCATGATATATATAACCCAGGGTTAACTTTAACCCAGATCTAGTCAAGTGGGCCTAAAAAATAAAAATAAAAATATATTTAAAAGAAGATAGAATGATATAATAGTACTAATTTTTTTTTACATTTTACTATAACTATATTTATAAAAACTCCCACAATCCAGACTTCTGCCAGCTTTAATTTCACTACCTAAAAAATGTATTTAATGAGATATATTAATTGATGGCAGTAATGAAACTAACATTTTTGTCATTTTTTTTACCTAAGCTTTAGAAAAAAAAACAGAGCGACCTGTTTAGTTGACATAGTTGCAGGCTACGTTACGTCTTAGTATCAAAGACGATGAAATCATATTATACCGAAATGCTCCCTAGCTATTTCCCTCTACTTAAAAAATTATTATCATGTGCTGGTGTTAATTCCACCCCTTTTGATGATCATTAATATTACGTTCGCACAAACTAAAATTAAATATTTAAAACCAGAAAATAATAATATGACCTTTGTTGACACTTATGTCACGCCCTTCATATTAAAATTGTGTGATTTGCGATGTAGGTACGAGTTTCAAAATACTGGAACAAAAAATCATTTAACGCAATAAGAAAGATATAAATTCTGAATTCTGAATAAATGTAATATTGCATAAACACCTTATATAAATGCCTTCATTTAGAATGAAAGCAAGAACTTCCTCGTTCAAAACGGGGTTAATGGTCCCCAAAAATTTGAGCACTTCTTTCAGTTCCGGAGGCTTTGTCAGGTTACCGCTTTATAATTTACGGCTCCGTCTGTCTCTTAATTAAAATAATAATTAAAAGGATCATCATCATCAATAGCTTCTATCTTTTAATTTCGCAATTTGATTTTCTTTTTTATACTATTATGTTTTTTTTTCTTGCTACTTTTTGTTAATTGAAAATAAATGTTCTTTCTTTCTTCTTAATAATGCGACACACGATGAGAGAAACCTGTGTGCTGTATACGAGTTTTTGTCACTACTGCCGTGAAGAAGTAACTATAATTTGTATGACATCAAAACAATGCCCCTTGATGCAAACAAGGGTAACTCATTCGATGCCATACAAATTGTTGTTAGGTTTTCACAGTGAGTAGTGACAAAAACTAGCACACAGCACATTGTAGTCCACCATGATTTTGTGACGATTTATATATATAATAACTCCCCACACCGATGTCAGTGACGGTGGCCGGTTTCATTGTGCGCAGTACACAAGAGCACTCTCTCCTCCTTTACTCTCGTAACCCAATGGGACGGATAACCGACGCGACTGGAGAGAGGTCAGGCGCAGGTCCGACTTTTTACCTGCCCATCCGACGCATGGATCATCTTTTTTGTCAGACAACCAGGTGATCAGCCTGCAATGTCCTAACAAAACTTGGAAACAGCATTTTTTGTTGTTCCAATTCGGGAATCGAAGCCACGACGAGTCGAGAGCCAATCCCTAACCACTGGACCACGATGTGACAATCTAACATTATTTCAGTAATGTAGGAAATATTGTTGTAAATATATCCCGTGATTATTTAACTTACTTAACTTGCTTTATTTGTGTATAGACACAATTGTACAAACGGAAAAATAATACAAATATGTTACTGAAATTAATACATTTTATTTTCTTTTTAGTGCATATCATTCGCTAACACAACCCATAAAACCTTCCACAGTGAACTCGTCCAAACATGCAAGAACACAGAAAATACGGTTATATAAATAAGGAAACAAAATAAAGGGAAAACATCTAACGCACAATATAGTGAATGATATTGTTTGACGACGTTTCTTGTAGACAACTAAACCTAATATAAAAAGGCAATACTTCTCAGTTTCCTCCTAATAGACACTACCTACAAAAACGGAGATACAACCAACGTGCGTGTTTCGGTATTCCTTATCGAATTCCTTAAGACATTTCATCTGTTAGAGATTCGACTTTTGTGTCAAGACGATATTCACGATGAACGATTAACGTATACAGAAGAAATAACAGACCAAATAAAATATTTTACCACTGAGCAGTTGCCCAGTTCGAGGCAGGTAAATATATCTTGTGTTATGATATATATCTATAATTATAATATTATAAAGAGGCAAAGTTTGTTTGCATTGAAAAGGATCCGAAATTACTGGACCGGTTTTGATGAAATTTGGTATAGATATAGAGAGATATAGAGTAGACCATGGGGAAGGACATAGGCTACTTTGTACCGCGGCAAAATGTAACGTTTCCGTGGAATTGATTTTAGCACGCACGAAGTCGCGGGCAACATTTAGTAAGGGAAAATGATTGTTTGTTTGCATTGAAAGGCCTCCGCAATAACGTGACAGATTTTCATGAAAGGTAGAGACATACGAGAAAGGACATAGGTTCCTTTTTATTGCCAAAAAATTTAAGCTTTCCGAGAGATAAAGTTTTGCGCGCACTAAGCTCTGGGGGTGTAAAATAAGGGTTGAAAGAGGAAATATTTAAAATGTGTCCCGATTTCGAAGCACGTTAATATCCGAGGCAATAAATACAAATTATCGCCTACGTATTTTCTTGTATTTTTTTTTAAATTCGTCCTCTAAATGGGTGAAATGGGGTTCCAAAGTTTGTATAGTGAAATATCAACAACTAAATTGATGGCGTTGAATAATAAACGGCAGGCATATAGTTTTATTAATTATAAGTAAGAAATCCGTTAAAAAGTTTTTTTTTATATACATACCACACTATGGGGATCTACGCGGATGAAGTCGGGCGCGAAAGCTAGTTTTACTGTTTAAATAAGAGAAGTATGATTTTGTAACTTAAACGTACGGACCCCGAATGATATACGATAATCGCTTGACCGTGTTTTCATTACTAACCAGGTTAAAGCTGTTTAGTTGAAGGGGCGTAATTATTGTCGCTGAAAAAATTTCCTGCAAATGGCTTACTAATTATCTTAACACTCGTATTATAGGGAAACTTATTGCTGAGTTTTGTTAATGTAAGGACAGAGGACATTGTTAGATATTATTGCGTACTGTTATACGGGATTTCAAATTTCCCTTTTTAAAAAAAGATTTATTATACTTAAACTGATATAGAAAATAATACAAAGAATTAGAACTGAGACAACTGTCACCGTTAGGAGTCGGAGATCGAATGTGTGGAAAAGGTCTGGACTGAAGCGTAGGGCGATAAGAGAGATGCAGGATCAGCAAAGTCGGAAAGCTAGGGTGAGCATGTTAGGGTACAGGAGCGGGATATAACACCTCCCCGGGGTAGACTAAACTTCGGGGTCGAAGTTTATGGAAAACGAAATTTAGGAAATTAAACGTGGATTCTAAGGTAAGGAGTAGGAATAGGTTTAGTTCTGCTTTTGGATAGGTCTTGAAGAGGAATGGGAGGAGGAGAGGAGCCAGAAGAAGAAGATGATTCATCATGGGTTTCCTGTGTTGGAGATGGATTGACGGAGAGAGTTTTGGAAAATCGTGGAAGGTTGTAAGGGTGGCGACAGTTGTAACCTTTTATTAATATTAAACATTTAAAAACACAAAATACGGCTATATAAAAGAAATAACGAGAAGAATGAAAGAATAATGTGTTTCATATTTAATAAAACTGTGTTGGTTGATGATTTCATCAGTTTTCTTTGTTAATGATTTTAACTTTAATATGTCTTCATTACTAATAGCGTCTAAATCGAAATTCTGTAAGTCTATATTATGGAACTCACTATTCTCTCCATCATTTACTTTAAAATTACAACATGAATCATTTAATATATTAATAGTAGGAAATATCTTATTTATTCTAAGTTTCACAATTTGAGATTTAGGTATTAATTTTGTGTGTTTAGAGTAACCGATACAATTATTGGGAACATGAACAATTCCTGTACCTATCACATTTATATCTACATTTGTTTTGTTACGACATTCTATTAACACTTTAGTGTGAATAGATTGTACAAATATCCATTTATTGTTAGATATAGATTTCCAAATATTGATTTTGCCGTTAACACTTTGAGTTTTGCACTGCACTGGTAGAACTTTTGTGGTATTCACTAGTAATTCACTTTCACAACTCGGGTGCTCACTGCTGGAGAAAATCGTGGTCACGTCGCAGATGTAGGTATGCGTGTTCATCGCTTTGCATTCCCGTAGTGAGTCTAAGTTACAATATATACTTTTCTCATTGGTCATTGCAATGTATTTACTGCTAGGTACAACATAAGTATAATAACTAGGTTTAGATACATCATGTGGTGTCGGAAGAGCAATAGTGTGATATAGATTATATTCGTTCAAGGATACAAGAGGAATTCTAAGGATAAATACAATCTTATTGCTAACGCTATAACTAAATACACTAGAGACATTATTAAGAGTAAACATTTCATTTAATTCTAGATTTATAGGTAATTTCGCGTTAATAGGTAAGTGACGAAAGTTATCGACAAGCTCCTGGTATAGATGGTTAGGCAGTAATATAGTTGGATGTAGTATATTCTGGCTACTAAACATAATTGCATTAATAATGTCTTCTATTTGAAATGATAAGGTTATAATGTTTGCTTCTAGGCTATTTAATATAGTAATCATGTTAGTTCTCATTATTAAGCTTTTAGACATTGTAGATATATTATTTATTTTGTTAGAGAGGTTGTCGATAGCTTCGTCGAGGCTGTCTTCATTAATTTTTATTTTGTTTAAAGTAATGTTAATATTTTTTAAAGTAGTAGTTGCTATGAGAATATTATCTTTAATTAATGAAGCCAACTCTTTCTGATTTGTTTGTACATTTCGTATAGCTTCATCATATTTAATGGCGTCATTTTCATCAAGAGTGCCAAAAATAGTTTTGAAAGCAGAGCCTACGCCACCAAACTACGCAGATCTACGGAATCTTTGATCAATTAAATGTGATATGGAATTATAATTTTCTACTAATTCGTTATTTCTAATGGTAAGTGGTTGCAATACATTATGACATTCCAGGGTATCGTCAGATTCTATTTTTGCTTTATTGCATAAAAATCGTAATGTGCCAAGGATTGAGTTTATGTTAGTTATATGCGATTGGAAATGCGATATGTCTATTGGAGTGACAACGTCTAAATAATCTGAACATATTTTTAACTGCCCTATTGGATCAAAGTAAATACCCGGACTTGAATTTATTTGTTGAATAGGGTCTTGAGCCGCTAAGGCCGAAATGCTGAAATAGAAAGAAATTTACTTAAAATTATTTTACTTTAATTATTCTTATTAAACAGATTGAGTCAATGCTGGTTTGATTTGATCAACATGATGCTTAACATGTCTACGGTTAATGAGTAGAGAAACAGTATTTTAGCCATGAACTTTAACAATTTTATATGGACCTTTCCACTGAGGGGATAAGGCTTTCCTTAACCGTAAATGATTTTTTAAATAAACCAAATCTCCAACCTTATAAGACACGGGTCTTGTTTTATTATCGTAATAAGTTTTTGAAATTTGTTTTGACTTAATAATGTTCTCAATCGATTTCTCTCGAGCATGTTTCAATCGGTGTTGCAACATTTTGACATATTCTGGATATGTGGCGTCATTGATGTTTGAATTATAAACTGAATCTGGAAGATATGGCTTATGGCCAAATACGAGCTCGTAGGGTGTGAATTTTGTAGTGGTATGAACGGCCGTATTATAGGATAGCATAGCAGTGTATACATATCGGGACCAATTGTCCTGGTTTTCGTTTACTAACGATTTGAGATACTCCTTGAGTGTAGAATGACTACGCTCAAGTGCTCCTTGAGTTTGGGGATGGTAAGGAGTTGACCAGATTTGTTTTATTTTCAAAAAGTTACAAGTCTTTTTAAATAGATCAACAGTAAAATTTGTGCCTTGGTCGGTAAGTATTGTTTTTGGGATTCCGAATAATGAGATAAAATGAAGTAGACATTCGCTGATCTCTTCTGCTGTTGTGGTCCTAATGGGATACGCAACTGAGTATTTCGTGAGATCGTCTTGTAGAGTCATTATGAACTTGATTTTTGCGGTACCTACTTCCGGTAAGGGTCCTACTATGTCAAGAGATATGCGTTGAAACGGTGCAGTAGAAGTTGTAGTGATTTGCATCGGTGCTCTATTTATTTGTCTGAAAGCTTTATTTTCTTGACAAAGGGTGCATGATTTAACGTAATATTCGACGTCAGCACGCATACCCTTCCAATAATACTTTTCTTTTATTCTGTCGTACATTCTGTTTGCTCCTAAATGACCGGAAATAGGCAGATCATGATTTTCTTTTAAGATCTTTTTTATTTCACTTAAAGAAGGATACATGATACTATTATGGTAGATATGAAGTTGAATATTTGTGCCGTCAAATAGATACCCTAATATATTGTATATTTTAACAAAGAGAAATTTATCAAATGGACTTTTGAAATCGGATATAGCAACTTGATATGATTTGGGAAATGATATCATAATATTATCGCGTGTATATTTCAGGGCTTTAAATAAATCTGGGTAAGTACATTGATCAAAATGATTTACTTTAATGAATAAGAATAGGTAAAATTTGTCTTCAATTTGTAAATGATTATAAGTATAAAGTTCTCTTTCCATTTTTAAAAATTCTTCAAGGATAGGACCATGACTAATACTAAATACATCTTGCAGATAAGGTACCGATTCATCCAAGTCTATCGATGCAGGCACAATAATAAGTTTTTGCGGTGATTTTAAAAGAGTTTCATTATGTTCATGGATTATGGTGTTATAAGATCTAGTAGGTGATTTTAAGAATTTAGAATAATTTTCATCGACGACAGGAAGGTCAGGTTTAGGAGATTCATCAGTGACAGGTAAGTTAGATGTAGGAAATTCCAATGATATTGAAGATCCTGGTTCGGGGTAAGTAGATATGTTTTCGTTGTTAGAATCAGCGTTAGAGTTGGGATTTGCAACATTAGAGTCAGTGTAGGGAATAGGATTTTCAGTGTCTGTTACCAGTTCATCGGTCATAGGTAAGTAATCAAGTAAGTCATGTTGGAATTCTGGTAAATCAACATTAAAATCGATAGGAGACAAGGGTACATCAGGTGCATCAGTAGGGGATGTTGGATTCGGCGGAGTAGACAACAGTTGAGAGTCATTGCTAGGATTGGTATGTTGTTTATTTTCAGGATAAACAGGATTAACGGGGTACCTCGAGAGTGCGTCAGCTGCTGAATTTAATTTGCCTTTTCTATAAACAATTTCGTATTCAAATTCCTCTAATTTTAATCTCCATCTTTGCAGTTTACTGCTAGGGTCTTTATGATTGAATAACCATTTTAATGGTCTATGATCAGTCACTATCTGAAATTTCCATCCAAAAAGATAGGGTCTAAATGTTTTGCAGCCAAAAAGAATGGCTAGCAATTCTTTTTCGGTTGTACTGTAGTTGCACTCGCTTTTATTTAAGGTTCGAGACGCAAAAGCTATCGGTTGGTCTTTACCAATCTGTCCCTGGGATAAGACAGCACCTATTGCATAGTTTGACGCATCACAAGTTAGCATGAAAGGTTGTGCGAAATTAGGATAGGCTAGGAGAGGAGCAGTTGTAAGTTTGGATTTCAGTGTTTCAAAGGATAATTGCTGTTGATTCTCCCAATTAAAAGGAACATTCTTTTTTAGTAAGTTTGTAAGTGGTTTGGAAATAGTAGAGAATTCAGGGATGAAACGGCGATAATATGAGACTAAACCTAGGAAAGACTTTATGTCTTTTGGACATTTGGGAACAGGAAAGTTTGTAACAGCTTTGACCTTGTCAGGATTTGGTTTGACTCCTTTTTCAGTTATTATGTGTCCTAGGTAACCTACTTCTCGTCTCAGGAATTCGCATTTGTCAGGTTGAAGTTTGAGATTGGATTTACGTAGTCTTTGGAATATAGCAGCCAAATTCTCGATGTGTGAGTCGAGGTCATATGAATAGGAAACAATGTCATCGAGGAATACATAGCAGCGAATACCCTGAAGACCGGACAATACTGTTTTCATAAGTCTTTGGAAAGTAGCAGGCGCATTTTTCAGCCCGAAAGGCATTCTAAGAAATTGGTAGTGTCCCTCTGGAACGTTGAAAGCAGTCTTTGGTTTGTCTGATTCATTTAAGGGAATTTGGTGGAAACCGGAAGCTAAGTCCATTGTAGAGAAATATTTACTATTACCTAGTTGATCTAGGATTTCTGCAATTTGGGGAAGCGGGTAAGTATCTCCTATTGTTACGTCATTTAGTTTACGGTAGTCAATAACAACTCTCCATTTTTGTGTATCGGATGCATCTAATTTTTTTGGAACCACCCATATGGGTGAAGACCATGGTGAGTCAGAGGGTTCAATGATGTTTTGTTCTAGCATTTTTTCAATTTGTTTACGAACTTCAGCTTTGTGGACTTCAGGGAATCGGTAAGACTTAGTATGTATTGGTGTGTCGGAAGTCGTTTTGATTTCGTGTTTTAGAGCGTTAGTATGTGTCAGGTTTTCGTCAGGTAAGTGAAAAATGTCAGAGAAATCAGCACAGAGATTAAAGAGAGCAGATTTTTCTTCTTCATTTAAATGTGATACTCTGAGTTGATTAAGAACTCGGGTTGTCCGACTTAAGTTATCTGTAGGTTGTGTTCTCTCAATTTTATTCACAGAAACAGTGGGGTTTTTGTCAAGGTCTCCTGTGTCAAATGGTGTCAATTTTAATTTTAAATTTGAGTTAATTGTAGCTGATTCTTCGGAAGTATTAACTATTGTTATATTAATGCGATTATTTGATTTGACTTTTATTAAGCAGTTTGCTACTAATAAATTATTTGAAATGTGCTGGTCTAAAATTAATCCTTCTTTGATTTCAGGGTTTGTGACGGAGCATTCAACGACAGTTTCACTTCTAGCAGGAATAATGTAGGTTGGATCTCGGAAATACAGTGGAAGAGACGTTTTTGTGAACAACAATAAATTTTTACTATAATCGATTTTACAGTTATTAGAATTTAGCATGTCCGACCCTATTATGCCATCGTATGGTAGACTAATATTTTCAATAACATGGAATTGGTGAGTAATACTAGATTTAGCTAACTTGATTTTAAGATTAAAATGTCCCAGAGTTTGTATGGAATCGACTGAGGAATCTATGCCTTTTAGATTAATAAATTCTTTAGTGAGTTTAGGGAAATTGGTTAGGCAGGACTTTTTAATTAGACTTATAGAGGATCCAGAGTCTACTAATAAGGTAAGTGGGAATTAGTCAACGAGAATATAAGGTAAGAGTGTCTTAGTCGGATCATTAATAATTTCAAAAACATTTGATTTAGGATTAGTAGATTTGAAATCAGTGCTTTTAGAGTTAGTAGGCTTAGAATTTTTTTGTAACGGTGCAGTGGAATTAGAATTAATGGATTTAGAACAATTGTTAGATAGCGATACAGTGGATTTAGAATTAGATACAGTGGATTTAGAATTAGATACAGTGGATTTAGAATTAGATACAGTGGATTTAGAATTAGGTAAATTGCTATTAATCGCGTGATGGTGCTGATTTGGTATATAAGAATTATGCAACTTGCCCATGTAGCGGGGTCGCATGAATTTAATTGAACTTGCACCATTTGCACGTTGAGTTTTAAACAACTCGCCCTTGTTGCGGGGTTGAGTAAAACTAATAGATTTAGTAATTGCACCACTTGTGCGTTGATTTAGTATGGTGTCGGTTTTAAATCGCGCTTGTCCCGCACGACACCGAGACGAGACCTTAATTAGTTTTTTGGGGCGCTGTCAACCGTATCGTAACCTTCTTCGGTATTTGTTAGTTCGTTAGGATTTTCGTCATTAAAAGATGTAAAATTAACCCTATGGTAATTTGGCCTATTAAAATTTTGATTACGATTATTATTGTACTCTCGTTTTCTACATTCATCAATCGTATGACCCACATTCTTGCAATAACGGCAAACCGGGGGTGAGTTAGCGCCACTGTGATTTGGAACGCGGTTGCTGTTATTATTGTAACGAATATTAGGGTTTGGAGAGCGATTATTATAGTTATTTTGATTTCAATTCTTAGGGCATATTGACTAACAGGTTCGTTTGGCTGTTGTCTGCACTCCTGCAAGTCTGTTAGCAGATGTGCGTAGTGTTTTCGTTCACTGAATTGTATTTTAAGGAAATCTTTTAATTGCGACCAGTTTACAAATTCTTTTATTGAGCAGGTCGTTTGGGCTCTAACCTGTAATTGACATAGGATATATTTGAAAACAATATCTTTTTGTTGTTCGGAAGCTAAATCGTGGGCGTTATTACAATTCACAAGGAAAGAATTTAACGATTCCCTGGATCCGTCATAGGGTTTTATAAATTTGAGTAAAGTTGATAGATCTAACTCCACTTTTGGCGAAGTGGTGGTCTGCGTTTTCTTTTTAGATCTGGTTTGAGGCCCAGGTTGAGAGGATGGGACAATTTCGTCCTCGGGCTCATTTATATTCAATTCGAATTTTGGACTAGGCGCCCTAGATTCCGACATTTTAACCTTATAAAAAACGCTACAATCAATAAAGATACAAAAATACTAAAGAAATTGCAATGACCAAAGTAGAATAAATGAACGACTCACAGGAATGCGGCGATAAGAGCTTGTGTAAACATCCGTGCGGCGCGTCGGCTGCTGGGTTTCGTGGAACTCGGCGCGCTGGACCTGGCGAGATTGATGTACCGAACAAGAACTCGGGAACCGCGGACTCGTTACACTTTCAGGATTCGTTTAGAATTTACTTTAGGATTTAGAAATCAGGACTCACAGTTCGTGAGCGTGCCCGGGATTATTTTAAAATCCCCTTTAGCTGCCACCAATTTGTTATACGGGATTTCAAAAAAAGATTTATTATACTTAAACTGATATAGAAAATAATACAAAGAATTAGAACTGAGACAACTGTCACCGTTAGGAGTCGGAGATCGAATGTGTGGAAAAGGTCTGGACTGAAGCGTAGGGCGATAAGAGAGATGCAGGATCAGCAAAGTCGGAAAGCTAGGGTGAGCATGTTAGGGTACAGGAGCGGGATATAACAGTACGCAACTTCTTTTTCGTAGAAATAAAATCCATCTCTTGAGAACGATACATTTATGTGGGATAAGGAGGGTGTGATACATGGATGATTCAATTCTGTAATTTGATTGGCTAAAAACTAGGTATCTGTGTGCCGAATTTCTTCTATCGGAATAGTGACTAGTATAAAAATGGTTTCACCACACAATATTACACTGTCAGTTTCATGTAGAGTGCAATGTGTGGACATGTGGACGTGGAGCATGTCAGGACATGTTCAAGGAGGGTTCCGTAACTATCAACGAGCAATAGGTTTTCTTTTGACCCCCTGTCAGCAGGTGAGAATGGTTGCTGATAAAGCAATTTATTTCTAAATAGATTGACTGACACGTATATGAAAAAAACCTAACCAAGAGCATGTCTAAGGAGGGTTCCGTAACTATAAACGGGCAATAGGTTTTCTCTACATTACTTCAAAAGTTAATGTCTGATTTCGTTCAAAATAATTTTCCTATAGAGGCTTTAACATGTTTTATCAGCATGAAAACTTACAAGTGTCTGTCTCTTATAGTTTAGAAATGCTAGGAGGGGGGCAACTTATAAACCAATTTGGAGGCCAATTACTCGAGAATGGTTGAGTTTTTTAATAAAGTCGTGTATGAAACCTTGAAACCTTGAAAAAAAAAATATTATTTTATGCTACCAAAAAAATTCTTGCAATCTATAATTACACTAAATTTCGTGTATATATATTCATAATTACTGAAGTTAGGCTTAGAAGGTTAGAAACTATAAGGATTCTCTTTAGGTACCCTAAACGGAACCCTAAAAAAAGCATACTTGAAACTACAAATTCGCTTTTATTTCGACCCGCACTTGAAAACCGTAGATAAAGTTTGGTAACAAACTAGATTTAGTTTATTTACAACTATCGCAAAATATTTCCTGCGATATTTTTGGTGATATTTTGCCGCAAACCGAAACGGTCGAACGTCGTTTGTTACATTTTGTACGCTCTATTTTTTCGCTCGCACGGTAAAAGCAAAAAATATTGAATGATTTTCAATATTCTTTGTCACTTCTATTGTACGAGACTTCACAAAATTTTAAATGGATAATTTTTGTACGCAATATTTTATTCATTAGATATTTTGAAAATGTTAATGCCTTTTGTTTCTCCATTCTTTTCTCCGTTAAAATGGATTAAAATAATCGCTTTATAAAGACAGGTAAGCATAGAAACAAATGGCGAAATTTTTTTTCTATTACTTAAATAAATAGCACTCTTATATACGAGTAAGTTCTCAGAAGAAACAGTATTATATAAAAAATATATCTTTTCATCTTATTTATTTCGGTTTATACATGTATACATCACGCATATGCGAAGCTGGAGTGGGTCGCTAATATAAAACAATAAAAAAAATTAATTCCAATTGCGGTCAAAACCCCACTCCTGAGGTGGATATCACCATACTAAATAATAATCAGCATGGCAAGAGCTATTAACTGAGATAGATTTGAAATCTGTTGGTGGGTGGGGACGATTTTTTGCGTGGTCCTTTGTGCGTTTAAGTTCATACTTACAATAATGAATGTTGTTGTATAGTATGATGTAATTAAACTTACTAATGATTTACACAGGAGTTGCAGTGGTGGGAATGTGTGATGGGCCAATGCCCGTTTTGTTTTTAACTAATGATGTAGGTTTTTTTAATAATTTAGCAAAAAAAATTATTACTGACTCTCGACGCCGGAGTTCGCGGGTTCGTTTCCCGCGATGAAACAAAACATGTTGTTTTTAAGTCTGATGAGGAGAAAGCAGGCTGATAACCTGATATTCTGACAAGAAGATGATCCGTGCATCGCATGGGCGTGTAAGAATTCAGACCTGCGCCTGATCTCGCGCCAGTCGTATCGGTCATCCGTCCTACTGAGATACGACATAAAGGAAGAGAGAGTGCTCTTGTGTGTTACGCACACATTTGTGCATTATCAGATAACTTATGCGTATATGGCATCAACCGTTAAACAATTCATTTTATGGTTAAATCCGAATTTTTTTTAACTAGCTCATTTAGTATTCATGTTAAGGTAATTTCCGTAAGGGCTCAGATTATATCAAAGGTCTCATTAGGCAAATTCGGGATAAAGTCTCCCTTTAAGGGTACGGTTAAGATATTATAAATGAGCACAAGATTACGTCTTATGGCCGAAGATGCTAGGAATTTTTAGCTGTGTTTTGGGCAAAATCTACGTATATTATGAATAAACTTGTATTTGGTTCTCTTTAATACTACAACTTTTGAACTTTACGAAACCATCTGGTCTATTTCTGGTTGACAGAATAGGCTATTCTACATTTTTTCAAATATATTTTAAAAATTTCGTATATATTCGATGGTTAACTAGTATTTTTATTTCCTGGAAATAATATCTCTTTATGCAATGCTTGCGCCAAAACGACAGCCACCATTATCGGAACGTCGTAAGAACAGAAACAAACAAAAAATGTCAAATGTGCACACACGCACATTGTGCATGAACTGTAGTTTTAACTTTCGCTGTTGTTTATTTGATTTGATTATGTTCTTATGACGTCATTCGCAAGAAAATAGCGGCTGGCGTTTTCCGCCTCATGACATATAGATAATAAAACAAAAGTTTTATTTTCGAAATTATAAATAAATCGCATATTTATATATCAAAATAGTGTTGTATTATTATTTTTTATGACAGAAACTATATAAATTTATTTTATTATATAATTTATTATTTGATTTTCATACATGAAACTAGCCTATTCTTGTGCATTCGATTACAATTGTGAGGTGATCTTCTTAATAAGTAATGACCGCATGAGTAACATTGTTGGCCTTCACCTATTAAGAGTTTGTATGCCTACTACAGGATTATACAGTAGGACTAGCAGATCCAGCAAACGTTGTTTTGCCATTGTATGTATTTTTAATGCCACATCATTTGATAATAAGAATAAAAAAAATTGACGAAAAAATAAAATAAAATATTTAGGGGTGGATTATCTTTATCATTTAGGGGTTGAAAAAATAGATTACAACTGATTCTCAGAACGAATATGAACACTGTGACACACACACACACGAGAATTTTATATATTAGATTTCATAAGAATCGGTCAAAGCCGTTTCGGAGGGGTGTGTGTGTGTCCCCTAAAACTGTCACTAGAATTTTATATATTAGATATAGTAGGATTATATTGGTGGTAGGAATATAGTAGGATTATATTGATAGTGTTGTTGGGTGGGTTCTTCGGTGATTGTGAAAAAAACATGAACTGTACAGAGTTGTACACGTGAGAAAAGTAAAACTTCATTTACTAAGTCCAAAAATACTCTCATCTCTATATTATCTCGATAAAAAACATCAAAAATTGTATACATCTAGCTCCATCTGTATGTTGAATCGTACTTTAGATGTTAATTTGTAATGTAAGAAATTCAAGTAGCTTCCTACAGTTAGCGTTATATCCAAAATCATATCGTGACGTAACGCGACCTTGAAATGTAACTCACAACGCCGCTCAAAAAGTTTCCCTTCAAAACTATATAAACCACTAGCCTCCAATTTAGTTTACGTAGGACTAACGGAAACGGAACAATATTTTTAAAACGGTACCTTATTTTTTAAACGAAACAAGAGTGGAACACCATGACTATCGGCGACTGTACATTGAACGTATTGTACATTGTTATTTGTAGGTTAATTTTAATATGAGGGTTAGAGTAATTTTAGATTATCCGATGCGATAGGTAACGGTCACCGATACGATATGTAAAGTAGTAGTGCAAGTAAAATGTTTATGATATTATTATAATATTATGAACCAACTGTCTTTTTCCCTTGGCTCCGCGTGCGTTAATATAGTATCTCACGGAAATACCATATTTTTTCGAGATAAAAAGTAGCCTATGTCTACTATAATCCAGAGCCTAAGCTTCTATCGTACCAAATATCATCGAAACCGATCAGTAGTTTTTGGGTAAAAAGAGCAACAAACATACATCCACCATCCTCACAAACATTCGAATTTATAATTTCGTAGGATAATGTAGAATGTTCTAACGCGTCATAACGTCAAAACCACATGCATGTAATATTCAGAAATCAGATTAATTAGGAGCGCCTTGCGTTTGTTCGTTGTTTATCCTGTGGATAAATTTATATGTTAGCCCACATACATACATGAAATATTACAAACTATAGCTGGATTTTTAATCAAGTAGTTAAAAGTGAGTTAACATGTCATTATTGGACAAAATAGTGGCATTTTACTATTTCTTTGTAGTTTATTACAACTAAAGTATTAAGTAGCCCCCGACATTGTTGAGCAGTAACTGAGCTGATTATAATGAGTTACAGCTAAACTGTAATCTCGATTAATTTACGTTTAAAACAAACAAAAAACCAGCCAAGCCAAGCCAACCAGCCCGATGAGGGCGGGAGGGCCAGTCCTCTCCCGCCTCCTGGATGCGTCGGGTCCAGTGTGCTGCGTTGAGGTTTTCTAGTCGGATTTTACCTCTGCAGTGAGGCAGTTGAGCTGCGTCTTCTGCGCGGGGCAGCGGGTGAGCTGCCATATATATTTTTTTTCGTCCCCCTAACATTATCAGGGCTGTTTGTTTGCTCTTTTTTCATTTTTTATCATTTTTAGTTCTTTTTCTTTTTACTTTACATATTGTTATTCAATACTTTTTAACAATCATTTTTCATTTTTTAATAATTAACTTATTTCTTATTTTAGTACCATAAGATTGGATACAGTCAATAAAAATAGTTCTAATAATAATAGTTAGACAATAACAATAATCTCCATAAAATAATAATTCAAATAATAATTCCAATAAAACACTAAAGAAAAAATACAATTAAAATATCAACAATAAAATTACGGCACACACATTCAACTTAACCCTATTATCACATTAATTCTTAATCTAGAGCCTATACTAAAATCACACCAATTTATCGCAGTTTTTTCTATTTGTATATACAGTAATTTCCTTACAAAAGGAAAGGAATATTTCCTTCCTTTTTCCCCCCAGGATGGAAGACAGGCTCTCACCCGTAATCGATATGCCCAATTTTTGCTCAGTATCATATCTACTGCTAGAAAAAATCGGGCACTTGAGTAACAGGTGAGGAAGGAGGAGGTCTCCTCAACTCCTGGCTAACATGAACACGACGGGTCCTCGAGGCTTCAACTTGAATCTGTTCAAGTAGAAGGCGAACCCGCCGTGTCCAGTCAGTATCTGTGTAGTGTGGTGTGTTATGTTTATTTTGTTGACTATCTTGTATGCAGCAGCAGCGCTTGGGAAAAAGAGCTTCGTGGTTCCGGCCGTCCCTCCCACTTCGTATCTCCTGTCCCATTCCTCAACCGTATCCTCTCTTAAGATACGCTTGACGAATGAAACAGGACACAGATCGTAGTCAGGTTTCCTTTTCAATCGCAGCGCGCCACCTTGGCTAGTTTGTCAACCCTCTCATTCCCTCTCAACACTGCGTGCGCCTTAATCCAAAACAGGGAGACCTCCCGCCTCTGCGATGCAGCTTTTCGGAGGGCCTCCCTTGTTTGCACTGCCAGGGGATGAGGGAACTAAGTGTGACTGCCTGGAGAGCCGATCTGGAATCGCTAAGGATACCGACCTTCGCCATTCCACTCTTGCAGGCTATACTTACAGCTCTCTGGAGCGCTAGAAGCTCGGCTTGGTAGACGGTGCAATACGGCGGCAACGCAAGCTTGACGGCCTTCATCTCGGCCTCACCCTTTCATACGGAGAGTGCGGCTCTGACTCACCCCTCAATCTTGCTGCCGTCCGTATAGATCCTATAGACGTGGCTGTTAACTACGTCTGCATATGAGTCCTCGTCCACCAACCCGAACCTCAGCTCTGACTGCTCTGCCGGATGTGGGTCCTCAATCGCTGGAGCCATTCGTTCCACCTCCCTGTCTCTCAACACCGGGTGTGGTACCCCCTTCTTGAACTCATAGAGCCTCGAAGCTTCGAGTATCCTGAGATCAAGAGGAAGTATCCCAGCCCACAGCATCACAGAGTTCAGGGAGACGGTCCGATATGCTCTGCAGATCTTCTGGGAAAAACCCCGTTGGACGGAGTTAAGCCTTTTTTGGACCCCCATCTTTTCCACGGTGGGTGCCCACGCTGCCGATGCATACAAAAGAGTCGGCTCTATCACGGCCATATATATCGTTTTAACTATCTGGGGGTTAAGCCCCCATCCTACTCTGGCAGCCTTTGCAAGCTGCTTATACCTACTAATGGCCTTCTTACAGACATTGCCGACGTGGGCGTTAAAGGTGAGGCCACTGTCTATCGTTAGACCTAATATTTTTATGTTGTCGTAATATTTTAAATCGACACCTCCCTTGGCGAGCCGCGGCACATCAAATTTTAGTCTCCTTGTTGACAAGAGCGCGCAAGTTTTATGGGGGGCAAATTTTAACTTATTTAGCTCCCCCCATTTCCTAATTTCCTCTAGTATTTTATTGGCTTTAAGCTCAATTTCGAGCGACGTATCCCCTTCGACTATTAGAACGATGTCGTCCGCGAACGCTTGGTTGAAAACATTCATCTCCTCTAGCATACTTAGCAGGGGGTCCAACAAGAGGTTCCACAGGATTGGTCCACCTATGGATCCCTGTACACACCCCTTGTCGGTCCCCCTGCTCACTTCCACACCGGCATACCTAACATTGAGCTGCCATATTTGACGCAGGCGCTTCTTCTCTGAGGTCGGTGATGTGGCGAGGTAGAGAGGACCGCTTAAACTGGCGGCGGTTGGGGGCTGGGTTGCCACATCCATTACAGCTGTGATCGCCTCGGTAATCTGCAGCGTCATAAACTCGACGATCTCTGCAGAGTCAACCGGGAAGTTGGGCGTAGAGTCGTGCAGCTGTAATGTGAAGCGTCCCAGTCGCGGACTGCGAAGGTGGGGTTGGGTTGGACGCTCATGGGAACGGCGCATATGATAGCCAGGACCGGAAAATGGTCAGACCCGTGGACCACATCGAGGACCTCTTGGTGGAGGTTGCATGGGAGCTGGTGGGTAAAAGCCACATCGAGAACGTCTCGAGAGTGTTGGGGGTTCTCGGGGTAGTGGGTGGGGGAATTTGTGCCCACCACCAAGTACCCGACTCGTTCGGATACAATCTAGATCTCCGGCAATCAAAGTCTGCTCTTCTGATAGGAGCCTGTGGATGTCGGAGATATCTAATCGTGACCCCGAAGGTTTCTAACACGCATAAAGGCGTGTACGGTGGGAGCCAAGGAGCAGTTCTACGCCAAGAGCGTAGAGCGATGAAACCGAGGTGGGTGTGAGGAGTTGGTGCAGAATCCTCCTGCTGACACGAACGGCGAGGCCTCGGTACACACGCTCACCCACCAGAAAATCCTGGCGGTACACATGGTATCCGGGGGCACTGAAACGGTCCTGGGAGGACAGGAGGGTCTCGCTCACCAAGGCGACGTCCACCTCGTACACCCGAAGGAGGTGGCGAATCGGGGCCACCTTGCCACGGACCCCCCGGACGTTTCAGTGAACGACCTTTAAAGAGACTGGGGCATGGGGAGCCATAGGCAAATGGGGAGCCATAGGGAAATGATCTGGGCAATGAGGGAAGCCCCCTCAGGGAGGGCTCTTAAGAGGGTTGAGAGAATTTCTTCCCCGGCCTGGATTTTATTAAAAGCATCTAAGGCCAGGGAGAACAAAGCTTGAAGAAGCTGGGCCATGGTCCACTCACGGCTTTGAGAGGGTGGGGCAGCAAAAGAGGGCAGTTTTAACCGCTGGGTTTGCGGGCTCAGTGCTTACCTCGGCTACTTCGGTAGTGTTAGTGGCCGGTGGGATGTTGCGCTGTGCGCGAGAGGCGCGAGGGGCGCGAAGAGCGTAAGGAGGGAGCTGGTAAGACGACGACTGTTCGGGGAAGTGGGAGCGCTAAAGGCTCGAACTCCGAGTCAATGGCAGCAGTTGAGGTTGCTCCGGACTTGGACCTCTGTTTCTTCTTCCTCCTTTTGTTCGTCTTCTGTGTTGAAGATGCCGGGGCGGTGGAAGAGAGTACTAGTAGGTTCCCGGACGGTGGGCGCGCTTGGGCGGCGGCGACACATCCAACGAGACCTCCTGTCTCTGTCGTTTGGTGACCGGCGCAGGGGGCGCAGTGGGTGAGGACATGTTAGCCGGTATGGGGGCGACGCGTGTCAACGTGTCAACACAAGTGAAACATGCACAGTTGAACAGCTAAACAAATAGGAATAGTACTCGCATACAACACACGTAAAACTAAACACTTAACACGTATTTCGAGTTTAAGCAGTCACTATATTATTTTATCTCGAAAAACGGATACCTAAATCAAAAACTTGTCTTTACAACCTCTCAATGTTAGACGCGAGAAAACAAATCATACCCACTTTCCAACCTACAAAAAAAAAAAAATTCGTGATTTTATTATAGCACTTTGTCGATTCTTTCTTCACTTTCTAGCAGCTGCTAGAAAGATGAAGTCGTCAGCTGACGACGGATGGAGGAACGGGTGGACGGGTGGACGGACATGACGAAACCTTAAGGGTTTCGAGACGTAAACTACGGAACCCTAACAAATTAGATCGAAAACGGTTCATCTGTTTTGGTAGTCACGATCACGAAACATACACATACACATCCTTCTATTTGCGTCTTGGGTTAAAAATATTCTTTTTCCAAAAGAAGTCATTTGTTTATTGATTAGTGTTACATTTTCATCGCATTTCAATCTTTTTCGTCATCATGGATACGTTAAAAATTCGAGTAATTATGGAATATGAGTACCGTCGTAGCAGCAACGCGGCACAAGCGGCACGCAACATCAAAGACGTTTACGGAGCTAACACTACAAACCAACGCACCACCTGTTATTGGTATGCTCGCTTCCATTCTGGAAAATTCGACCTGAAAAATGAACCTCGCGGTCGTCCGAAGACTTTGGTCGACAATGACGAATTAAAGGCGATTGTGGAAGCTGATGATACACAATCTACGGCTGAATTAGCAGCAGCTTTCGACGTTAGCGTCAAAACAATATTGGTCTATTTGCGTCAAATTGGCAAGGTAAAAAAGCTTGACAAATGGGTGCCCCACGAACTCAATGATCGCTAGCGCGAAGTACGCGTCGAGATGTGCCTTGCACTGCTCAACAGAATTTTAAACCGCATTGTTACCTGCGATGAAAAATGGATTCTGTTTGATAACCGCACCTTTAATTCGTCATTGTCGACCAAAGTCTTCTGACGACCGCGAGGTTCATTTTTCAGGTCGAAATTTCCAGAACGGCAGCGAGCAAACCAATATCAGGTGGTGGGTTTGTTTTGTAGTGTTTAAGCTCCGTAAACGTCGTTGATGTTGCGTGCCGCTTGTGCCGCGTTGCTGCCACGACGGTGCTCATTTTCCATTATTACTCGAATTTTTAACGTATCCATGATGACGAAAAAGCAATTGCAATCAATGCGATGAAAATGTAACACTAATCAATAAACAAATGACTACTTTTGGAAAAATAATTCAATGTTTTTAAAATAAAATTAATTTGAAATTAGAATTCTTAGCCAAACAAAAATTATTTTTATTTGAAATCGCCAGTACTGCAGAAGGGCAATTTCATAGCTACTTATTATACATTTAGTCCGGAAAATACTGGTTTTATGGTAAATTGCTATTTTTGAAATTTTATAGTTTAATTTACAAAAATTTTGTAAGTACCTACTCTGTTTTATGAAAACTATGCGAACGGAGGAGTATGAAATTTGGCACATTTAAAGTGTATATGGAGGAAGAGTAAACTGCAGTAATATTTTTTGTTAATAATGCTTAAAAATTTATAAACTCAATATACATAGGCTGCATTAAAAGTATCGGGAATGGAATATTTGCACTGTTCCTGTCATATTAAAATCTTTTTAATTTAAAACTCCTTGGTTTTAAAAATCGAATCCCGTTTATTTATTTAAAAAAAGATTCTCGGTCTTGTCACAAAGTCTTGTCAAACTTGTTTAGTCGTTGAGAAAATAGATTTGACTCGAGAAAATTCTAGAGCGATGATTTATTATGACTTTTGAAGTGGTTTAACACAAAAACAGTGTGTTGACCGGATGATTTCTGCATTTGGTGATGAACCCCATCCAAAACCACAATTTATCGCTGGTTTGCTGAATTTCAACGTGGACGTGTCAAGCTCAGTGATGATCCCCGTCAAGGTCATTCAAAAACTGCAGTCACCCAAGAAAACGTTGATGCTGTGCGTAAGCTGATTGAGGAAGATCGACATATGACATACTGCGAAATTCAGGCAACTTTAGACATTGGCATGAGTCAAATACAAATAATCTTGCATGAACAATTAGGTGTAAAAAAGTTGTTTTCCCGATGGATACCGCATTTTCTCTGTGAAGAGCAAAAAGCGGCTCGTGTTACTTGGTGCGTCAGAACTCTCGAAAGATTCCACGCAGGATCCTCAAATGCTGTATACAACATCGTATCAGGTGACGAATCCTGGACATACGCGTACGAACCCGAAACAAAAAACCAGTCACGAGTTTGGGTGTTCGAAAATGACTTAAAGCCAACAAAAATTGTTCGTTCACGGAGTGCTGCAAAAAAAATGGCGGCCACGTTTGTCTCCAAAACCGGCCATGTTGCGACTATTCCTCTTGAGGAACAAAGAACGGTTAATGCAAAATGGTATGCTAACATTTGTTTGCCACAGGTCGTTTCTGAACTCCGTAGAGAGAACTGTAACCGCCGCATCATCCTCCATCACGACAATGCGAGTTCTCACACCGCGCACAGAACAAAAGAGTTTTTTAGTGCAAGAAATCATAGAATTATTAGACCATCCGCCGTACAGCCCCGACCTAAGCCCTAATCATTTCTATACTTTCCCTAAAATAAAGAATAAATTGCGTGGTCAGAGATTTTCATCACCTGAAGAAGCTGTGGACGCCTACAAAACGGCCATTTTGGAGACTCCAACTTCCGAATGGAATGGTTGCTTCAATGATTGGTTCCATCGTATGGAAAAATGTGTCAAATTTCGCGGAGAATACTTCGAAAAGCAATAAATACATTTTTAAATAGTAATGTTGTGTCACTTCCTTGATTCCCGAAATTTTCAGTGCCGCCCTCGTAAATTACGAACACCTCAGAACAATAACTCACACGCTCGATATCTGTTCCATACTCACACGCGTGTGCGTTTCATATAATTTTGTCACACGTTTTTCATCCGAAAGACAAGATGAATATTTTTTATTTTATTTTTATATTTATGTGGTAAATGAACCACCTAATTAAGTTCAATTTTTTTTTAAATTTTGAAAAAATAATTACAGGCTAATTTCGACCACTGAGCGGCCATACAAGTAATTAGTAAATAGATGTCCGTTTCGAATTTGTCATTGTAGTAATAAGTTCATCCTTACTAATGTTATAAATGTGAATGTGAGACTTTATTACGCTTTCACGTAAAAACTACTTAACCGATCATCATGGTATTTGGCTCAGATGTAAAGTAGACCCCGGGGAAGGACATATGCTGATTTTATCGCTGGAAAATGTACGATTCCTGTGGAATACTGTATTTACGCGGGCGGAGCCGCGGGCAAAAGCTATTTATCTGCCTCCATCTTATCTATATAATTTAATTAATGAAAACTACAATAATACAATAAAATAACGTAACTAAGCAAACAAAATATTAATAAAGAAATTAATTTCAATCAAATTTATAAACCTAGACGCTACAGCCGTCGGGCACTTCTATAATATTAATATGACACAAAAGCTACGTTCGATACATCGAAGCCATAGGAAAAAATTAATATCATTTTCCACATACCCTTAAACCTGGAAAGCTTAATAACAAGCTTTTTGGCGAACATTTTTACCCGCGAATTTAATCATATTATTTCGTTTTTTTTTAATTCACTATGTTACGTGTTACGATAGCTAAAGCGCGGTCGAGGAGCACGTAGAATTACGTACATTGACTTATCGCGCACGAATATATTGCTATCGCGCTCCTATTGTGAACCTGTGTCAACGCGATAGCAATATACTCCTGTGATGCGATAAAAGAGACAAGTAGCGATGAGTCGAAGTACGAAATTCTACGTACTCCGCTACCGCACTTTATAATTTTACTGCTAAAATGCATAATTTTCGTAACAAAAATCATCACGCATCTCTTACGTTTCAAATTTCCACTGCCGAGGTTCAGGTATCTCCCCGATATCATCTTCGCAGACACGCACGAGGTCAACATTTGCCTTTTTTAATATCTATATTCCGAACAATGTATATATATGTTTTTCTAGTACTTGCTAGAAAAACAGAAATGTCCTATAGCCATGGCCTTTAGACAAGATGCATTCGATAATTTCGACGGCGATGTTCGAAAATAAAATGTATGGGATTTGACATAAGGCATCGCAAGCGACATGCCACTTAGCGTTGTCTAATGTCAAATCCCATACATTTTTGATACACACTCGATACAACTGTCTTGCGGTTTCGCCACGAAAATCAGACACTCGTTCATTCATAGACACTCGATGTACGTCCGCTGTGAAATGAGCTTTATTGACTAGGCCACAAAGTAGCACCTATTATTGGCAATCTACCAAACGCGCGGTGGCGCCGCCACGCGTGTACGTGATTGTTAAAAAACTGCACGTTATGGCCTTGTGAAAACAATAATTTGCGGTGGCCGTATTGTGACACTTGTGGTAATACACTCGTAAGTAGAAAAAGGAGAACCTAGCGCCCATCACGTCAACCCAACTAAGCGCTCATCACGTCGCCGAAAAAAGACAATACGTGATAAACTACATTGTGTGTGTAAGAGTGAATGTGAATAACACAGAAAATACGATTTATGTATAGTATTGTATAGTATAAAATTGTGTGTGTGTAGTATAAAAATATATATCCGTAACACAAGTTTCAACTTACCATAAAACACATAAAAATAGATATATTTACTATGTATCTATTTTTATGTGTCTGAATAAATTGATTTGAAATTGATTTAATACTGATTTGATACTACATTTTATCTCTTGTATAGTGTAAATTAATAAGTAAGGAATATTTACGCGAAAACTATTCATTGTATTAAAGTTTAAACACGATCGCGGTGCACTTTCTCGGATACTTAATACAGGGCGAGGTTGACGTGGCGTGGAAGCGTCCATAGATATTATTATTATTAATATTTCGAACTTAATTTTTTTTATAAAATCATAGCTACTTAAGCTCTACACTTATTGTGTCTAGTTCACATAGTCACAGACTACTTTACGTCTTAGAATTATGACGATAAAATCATATACCTAAATAGCCACCAGATTCATGGCTAAATGGGGCAAGATAATAAATAGCTCCCCAAACCGATTTCGGTGACGGTGACCAGTTTCATTGAAACCAGGCCAGCTACGCAGCTATTTCACTGTGCCCAAGTGTGTGAGCAGTACACATGAGCACTCTCTCCTCCTTTACTCTCGAAACCCAGTGGGACGGACAGTCCGACTTTTTACATGCCCATCCGACGCATGGATCATGGACATGTCCTGTCAGACAATCAGGTGATCAGCCTGCATTGTCATAACTAAACTTGGAAACAACATTTTTGTTATTCCAATGCGGGAATCGAACCCACGACCTCCGAGTCGAGAGCCAATCTCTAAACCACAGAGGCTGTTAACGGAGCAAGATAGTATAGGTAAATATTGCCTTAGTTCCTCTTAAGCCAGAAAAAAGAATAGTCGCCTTGCCTCGTCTAACTATCAGATATTATAATTTTACCAAGTGCCAAACTGTGTGTATTTTACAAAATAGCACTGCGCTTCTCCTATCAGGTACCCGTGGTTTTACTGATTTAATTTTGGTTTCACTGCACAAAATAAACCACAGACCCCAATTCAATTAATACCTTTACAATGTGAATTATTCTAAAACAAATAATAATATAGAAAACATGTTGATCAATCATAATTATTATAATCAAGGCAAAATGAAACTCAGTGCACAATCAGGAGTTACACATACACACAAATCTAGACAATACAAAGAACACCTCGATGGTACACACATATTATGATGAATTTCATATTTGTTAATATTACATTTAATTTAAAAGTTATAGAATGCATAACATTCATCAAATATTATGAATAGTACGATGGGCTTAAATTATTGTTGATGTGTAATGAAAACCATTGTTGAGAGCGAAATATAGATCATTTATTAAATATATAGTTAGGGGTTTTGTTGTCGTAGATATGTAGAGTATGGCTGAATACATAATAATGATGAATTTACAAGTTACAAGTGATACAACACACTCACATCGTCCCCTAATTAGTGATTACTTACGAGTGTGTATAGTGATATATTAATAGGCTAGACGACATAGCATAGGTACAGCCATTCGTTTATAAAATTTCACAACTCTCGTGAAAACGCTCTGTACAAAAATCGCACCTACTCGTAACTATGACGTCACTTATTATAGGTTAAAGTTTATGAAATATACGGACGCAGGAACTTATTTGTAAATATATGTTTTGTTTGCAATGAATGTTTTTGTATATGAAGTACGTTTGGCAAAAAAAAAAATTAAACCTCTTTGAGACAATCTTGTCTATATATAAACGGTTTTAAGAAAATGGCTGCAAGTATCACCATGAAATTTTGTATGCAGGGAGTTTTTGGGAAGAAAACTTGATATAGCTGGGTCTTAATATGTCTTAAATAATCTATGCAATTTAAAACTAAATATATGTTTTGTTTTTTTTTCATCCTGCAATAATTCAACAATAATTAAGACTCTATTAAGTTTGATCGGCAGTTTGGTATGCGTATGTACAATTTTTGCTTTGTTCGAAAATTCGGAATGTGGTGGGTTTGAATTCCGGTCAGATAAATATAACTGTGAACTCACCCAGTTTCAGCCAAAAACAGACACTCCATGTGACGACGACCGAGCCTCGATGAAATATTTTAGCTGCAGGGTGAACTCCCTATCACGGGCTACAGCTGTCCGGCCAACAGGCCCCCCTGTCGCAGGTCACCTTCTGCTGGGCCACCGGTTTCCCCGGTGATCTCACCTGGTAGGGGCAGTCCGCCGGGGCGGGCCTGCGGACGGCTACTGCCTGCGATCAAATCAAATGATCAAACACAAGATAGTTACTACTATGCACCCAAGGATCTTCCCATATTAATGGGAAGCGGACAACACCGCCGAACCCAGTCCCGACACGGCAACCCCGAGAACTCACGGGGCTATCAGGAAGAAATGCAGCGGCCTCAATTACCCAGGTACTTATTATTATTAACTTATTATAGTTAGTCATTTCATCACAACATACATTTGAAGCGTATCTGTGACTTTGCAATATTCATAAGCGGGTTAAAGGGAAAACTTTACAATGACACACGTCAGTTAACCCTAGACTGCGGGAATATTTTACCGCACTCGTGGGAGATTTAGCGTGGGGTTAATTTAACCCCCGGGCTAATTTTACCCCGGTATTATCATGGTATATTGCTTACATTGAACCCCTTATGTTTTGAATTTGAGTAAACAAAGGGTTTGTATAATATGTATCAAGGGATGTAAATATGTAAGTATATACTTAACTAATTTTGTATACCGTATAGTGGCCAAAGCAGACGCGTTTTAGAATGGAGACTATGCTTAGAAAAACGTAATATAAGACGTCCTGCGGCACGATGGACCGACAGACTTGACCGACCGACAAAAGGAAAAGAAAGTGGCTGGCAGCGGATGGATGAGGGCTGCCCAAGGGATAGTTGGCGCTCATTAGGCGAGGCCTACGTTTAGCAGTGGATGGCGATAGACTGATGATGATAATGAAAGTGACCATAAATACCTAATAAATAAAATATTATATTTTATTTAAGTACGAATTTTAGGGATGGAATCAGCAGCGAACCTTTCTTACTCTCCAACACGTGACTTTGTGGTAAGAATTTTGGATAATATTATAAAATATTTTTTTGTTTTGCATAAATGAATAGTACTCTTAAATATATTATGAGTAACTTCTCGTAAAAGTCAATCTTTTCAAAGGTGCAGCGATCTGTATACAAAATTTCACAAGTTTCGTGAAAACGCTCCATACTAAACTCGTACCTAGCTGTGACGTAACGCCTAAGTTACAGTATATGAAGTATAAGGCCGCAGGAACATAAATATAATAAATATCTCCGATATTTAAAGTGTGCGATATTTAAAGGAGAAATATTCACTGAATATTGAGTTAATATTCTCTATAAAAATAAAAAAATAAATTAAAAGAAATAAATATTTAACTGTCTCCCATTCCCCCCTCAAGGCTCCCATACAAAAAACTTCATTTTGTAACGTAGTTACATTTCCTCTCCGTAAAATCAATTATTTTGGCGTTACTCGCGTCATCTTTGTTTTGTATGCTTAATGATTTTAGTCATTCAGAGGCTATAGCGCCATCTATCGGCGCACGACCTTACTAAAACGGCGTTAGCCTTGCTTTAATATTTGATTCATAGATCGATTTTACTTCCGTCTTAAATCTTAAAAAATAATAATTTGATTTTGAATAATGATTAAAATACAGTAGATTTGTATTATTAGATTACATAATATATTGATTGTTAATGTAATATAGTTTATTTTCATTAGTAGACTTTTTCTCTTTACGCTTTAGTTTTTTAGCTGTCAAAAGTTTTAAAAAAAGACGACGGAGAAGGGTATATAACGCACTTCGTCAAATGACGTTTCCTTTTAGAATAAAAATTTCTATAGACTCAAGATGTAGTTGTTTTATATATTCATCCCGTTTTCATGGTGAGTTTTTTATATCTGTGTTATGAATATTCGCTAAATCACGCTGATATTAATACACATTATTCTTTCATGTGAATTATCACATTGTAAAATTAGTTGACAAAATTTGATTGGCCAAACCACGTGCTCATTTTTTTCCGTTTTGCATAGATATAATATTAGGATATTTGTATCCATGCTTTAATTATTCTAGTTTAACATCCTTTATTTTGCTTACCCTTTATTTTGTGATGGTCACACAGCCCGTGATTTTGATCGTTTGGGGTTAAGATCACGCCGACTGTGGGACTCCTATCCACACGTTTTGTATGGATTTTCCAGGGATCTATACACCAGGTTCAAGGCACCGTTTTACAAGGACTTATGGCTATTTTCCCACATTTCTGGACGGATTTCACAGATTTCTGAGTGCCGCTAGATATTCCGAACTGAACTGACTGGTTTTGGAATCAATCTGCACCGCCCCTTGGACGATCTACGTCGCGGTGAACAGAGAGACGCTACCGGATGATGGAGCCCCAACTCGCTCTCGCCACGTGCTACACTCATGGACCCAGCTAAGTGCCCACGTGGTTAAAGCCCCTTCGATTCCCACAGACACCAGAGGCTAAGGCTAAACCAGATCGTTCGGCCTTCTGCCACAACCTCTTAATTTAATAAATTTGTCACGGTAATACCTCTTTTATTTACTCATATCCGTAACAATTTTTTCGCTGTTTTTTTCTTCTCGACAGTAATACTAGTGTAAAAATAATAATAGTTGCATAGATGGTACGGAAACCGGTTGGCCAGTTTTTTTATAAATATCATGTATGACACAAAGACACAGATTACTTCATAATATTAATTACGTCATAAATAAAAATCAGAACGAATCTTATATTTTTATGAGAGCTTTTTACTTAATTTAAAGTACGTATAAAATTTAAATGGGCGTTTAAATTACGTAAAAATAACTTGAACGATCGCAGTATAAGAGCAATTTAATTTAAGGGCATCAGATCCTGAAATTGGGGGCTTTGAGAGTGATCCCGGATCACCTTCAGTCACGACAACCGGATTTTCTGAATAATCATCAATAGGCTAGACGACTGATTTTTATTTTATTGCATCAATTAATAGATCTCTTAAATGTGAGTAGTTTAGAAATGCCAGGGCGGGGGGACCAACTTATAAACCACTTTGGAGGCTACTCAAAAATGGTTGACTTTATATAAAAGCCACGTATGAAATTTTACCTTTATTTAAAAAGACCTATTCGTCGATACTTATCACATAATATACCTACACGATGGGGTAGAATGAAAAAATAAATTTGTTAGGAGATACATGTATTGGAAGCCACCCCTTAATAGTAAAATTATCTTTATTTTATGATGCCAAAACCGAGACACAGTCTTTAACTATAGCAAATTTCATCCATTTATATTCATAATTACAGAAGCTAGAATCGCGGAAGAAGTTTGGATCCTAAAGAAAGTTAGTGAGGATAGATGTATGGATGTTTGTTACTCTTTCACGCCAATACTATTAAACGGATTTTGATGAAATGTGGTATGGTAGTAGTTTATGCTCTGCATTAGCCTATGTGGCTACTTTTTATCCCGAATAAGTACTATGTTCCCGTGGGATACTGTAACTACGCTGGCGAAGCCGCGGGCAAAAGCTAATTATGAAAATAATTAATTATTAATCTAGCTGCATGCAGAGTTTCCGTAGAAATAATGTATTATGCATAAATATTAACCTACTTTAGCTTAAGAACAATAGATGCTATTGATCGTAAAGTTCCAACGTGTGACGTCAAGAAGTCACCTGCTATCGACGGCCCATTTGACCGAAGTCACTTCCCCAAAAGTCATTAACGAGGTAATAATTACTTTAGCTAGAAATTTCAAATTGACTATTGATTTGAACACCGTGTAAGTCTGGTTGTGGTGTGGAAGAAACCTGTTTGAGAGGTCTTCCATTTTGCACATTATTTTCAAAATTTATTGTTTTTATTTTTGTAATTGTAATTTTGCAAATATGTAAAGAATTTATTATTATTGTTAATTATGGGTTGTCGTTATTTCGTCACAGTTTTGTGTTCACACTTTTTGGTCACAATTTTAACATAACAACATACCCTGGTTATATCACGGCAAAATGTACGGTGCTGACGATATGGTTACTTTGTAAGCCTACATTTTCGAGGCCTTTTATTAAAAGCCTTTATTAATAGGTGTTTGGAGAAAAAACTGCAATCTACATTGAGTTTAGTTTTTGTCTATTGATTGTATTCTTTAAGAGTGCGCTCGTCAACAGCTCGAACTCATTGCGGCGCGCGGGGAAAATGCTTGTTATTTCACCTAACATCGAGGAAAAAAGGATATTACCCATACAATAGTAATCTATA
The DNA here is from genome assembly GCA_963565745.1 of Phengaris arion. Taxonomy (NCBI): domain Eukaryota; kingdom Metazoa; phylum Arthropoda; class Insecta; order Lepidoptera; family Lycaenidae; genus Phengaris; species Phengaris arion. The sequence goes on along the minus strand of OY751449.1, from coordinate 14,975,082 downwards.
CTTATATAGCTATCTTAAAAGGCGTCCTCAAATTACGAAAATCGATACTTCTCTTCACGAGGTCTTGTAGTTTTATGAAAAAACTATAATAATATTATTGTTTGAAGTAAAGTTATCTCAATTGCTGAACAATCAAACTGGGTAGGTGCGTGTTTATTTTCATTCTTCGTTTAATTTTTATTAACGACCAAATTTGCGTTAAAAATCCGATGTTTGGAGGCTATTATATTCTAATCTAATTTAAATTTTAGTAATATAAGCACAATATATCGATCTAGATAAGTGTAATAAAAATCGACATTACGCTAATATGGGTCTACAATGTTCGAAATTAGGGTAAATCACCAAGAGCATTTGCATGGAGAAATATATGATATATGCGAGAAATATATTATATATTATATATTATATACGCGTTAATAGGTATAAATTCTATACCTATTAACGCGAAATAGGTTTTTTTCAAATGTAATTTTACTTCAAATTTTCTTTTTCTTCACTTTTTCAAATGTAATGAAAAAATATTTTTCATCCCCACTTCACGTGTATGGAGAGCCACAGCCTTTATACATGTGAAATGGGGATTAAATATATTTTTTCATTCTACCCCATAGTAAGGAGTATCGGCGGATAGGTAACTTGCAAGTTTCCGTGCAGACAGACTATACTAAAACTATTAAGGAAAACTATTTTGACTGAAATCGGACAATTACTATTAAAGTAATTTAAATACAAACTATCATCCTAACTACGTCCTGACATGCTTTTGGTAAGGTTATTTTACAAAAACTTGAGTCATAAACCGATTAAATGTTCAAACATTTCGCCTGCTTTTTTAATATAGCCATATTCATTTTTCTTCGTAAATGTAAAGACGAAATCCTATTGTACATACAAAGAAGCACTCCGTCGAAAAGTATACTTGCGTGCTATTTTGTTCTATATTTACAATAGGCTTTCACGAGGTTTGAAGAAAACGTACAGTGTTATGTATTCTTTGTGTGACTAGATAATACTATGCGGTGTTTGCTTCTTAAAATTGAGTCATATAGTTCCAATACCCGCCAGCTCCATAATTATAGAAAAAATAAGCTGTCGATGGTTTTATATAGTCTATAAAATTTCCGTTCTTTCATTCAAAGAAGTCTTATACCAAAAGCCGCTAAATCCCCTACAAATTTGACATTAAAGTTTTGAATTGCTTCCAAAAACCGCCAGCTCCTGGAACAATTCTTTCCAAACCCCGCCATATCCATTTTCAACCAATCACGAAGCGTTATTTCGTGGCGTCCATCATGGCGATTCAGTGAAAAAGCCGTGAATGTTGTCCAGTTTATAATTGCGAAAAGATATTAAAAAAATGGAAGAATTAACTAAAAAAGTTGAGAAAGCAGCTCGGAATAAAGGCAGAAAAAGATTATCTCAGCCAGAATCATGGAAGAAGAACAAAATGAAGGAAGAAAGGTATGTTAAAGTTTGTCAGTTTTGTTGGGCTAGTGTAATTTATACAGAGTGATTATACTTGTTGACAGTGACAACATCAGCACTCACATTTTTTTTATTACATAACTGAGAAAACTGTTTATTTATTACCTAATTTATATTTTATAATTTAAGTGTAAAAACAAAAACAATCTTCCGTTGACATGGTAATCCGTGTTTACGTATTAATATTACAAGCTTTTATAACCACTTTCTCTTATCATTCGGAGTTAAAATTTTGCATCTAAACGTTCATTTGCGATGAAAATATAATTTTATGGTTAGCATGACATGAAGGTTAACGGTTAGCACTTAGCAGCATGGACATGAAGCTTTGCATTCAGTGTCATCTACTTATGACGGATGATACTCCTTAACATTTTTTTTTTTCTGGTACACCCCCAATAATTTGGCAGTTTGTCCACAATGTAGACATAATACAAAAAGTTTAAAGTGTGGCTCTTTTTCAATGAGTGACTTGCTAAATATACACAAGAATTTTTATGCTAAAAGCAATAAAATATACCAAGATAACTTTATTTTCAAGTACTGGGTAACAAAAACCACTCAAAGACATCGGCCTAAATCTGGTACCCGAGGCTTGAAAAACATGAGTGTAACATACTATCTTTACAAAAAAACAGACGGAAAGAATGTGCGTGTCTGCAAAAAAGCTTTTATGTCTATTTTAAACGTGAAAAAGGACAGAATTACTGGAGTTTTTACAAAGATCACACCAGGCTTCAGGCGCAATAGCAAAAGAGAATAGAGGTGGAGATCGTCGATCTCAAAAAAATGAAATGAAACGTGCCGCTATAAACACATTTATTCAGTCTTTTCAATGCAGAGAATCCCATTATTGCCGAGGAAAATCAGCAGGAAGATTGTACTTGAGTAGTGATCCCAATATTAAAAAAATATGGCGTTTTTACAATAACAGTGTAGATGAACCAGAACTTAAAGTTAAGCAGTCTTTTTTCAGACAAGAATTGAATGTAAACTACAACATTGGTTTTGGAAATCCCCGGACTGACGTGTGTTCTCGCTGTACCGAACTATTAGAAAGTATAAAGGTGGCTAAAACTAATGAAGAAAAGTAGTCCTTAATGGTCGCTAAACGAGTGCATAGTTTGAGAGCTGCAGCTTTTTATAGCTTACTGAAGGATGACGACGATCAAGTGATGACATTGTCTTTTGATTGCCAAAAGAACCATTGTCTGCCAAAACTTCCTGATCAGTCAGCATACTTTAGCAGGCAGTATAATTTTTATAATTTCACTGTTGTAATCGGGAATTCTAAAAGTAAGTTAACTACTGAGAATGTATGGTCCTACTATTGGTACGAGACAGAGAGGCCAAAAGGATCAAATGAAATAGCTAGTGCCGTTTACCACACTTTGAAAAGCCTAAGCATACCCGTACATTGTAAAAAGGTAAGACTATTTGCAGACGGCTGTGGTGGCCAGAATAAAAACACAATACTCATTAGCATGTGTAGCAAGTGGTTATATTCGGATGCACCTCCTCATTTGAAAAAAATGGAAATAATATTCCCAGTAGTCGGTCACTCTTTTCTACCAGCCGATAGGGTTTTCGCCAAAATAGAAAAGGACATTCGGAGAAAAGAAGTGATCATGAAGCCGGAGGAGTATGTTGCAATTTTAAAACTTTATGCGAAAACATTTCACTTGTCAAAAGAAGTGCCTGTTCTAGATTGGAAAGCTGAGACCAACAATGTACTAAGACCTCCAGGTAATTGGCATTTCGGTTTTAACCTTTCAAAGAGGTTTTTGTTATTTAAAGGAAAAACTAATGTTGCTATTCAAGGAGAAGAAAATTATAGAAACGAAAGAGTTGAAAAAAAGCTTGTGACTAAGAAAGGTAAATCTGTTTCTAGCATATCACCCATCGCACTACCTGTAGGCACAAATTTGAAAAAGGAGAAGGTGAATGATGTCTGCAAGTTATTAGAGAAACATTATGGAGAGCATTGGCGGGATTTAACTGATATAAGTTTTTACCATACTGCTGAGCTGGCTATTCTTAATAACGGCAATCAAGTTCAAAATACTGAAAATGATTATGAGTGCGAAATGGTAGAAGAAAATAGTCAATTTGTTTAAATTTTCTCTTTAATTGATAATAAAAATGTGACAAAAATTTATCACCTTTATTTAAGCACCCCTTATCTGAATAAAACGACAGTTAGGTACAAAGCCCGCTAAATCCACTCATATTTAGTTCCATAATCCGCCAACTCCAGTGATTAATTTCAAAATCCGCCAGGTCCATCTTTAACATACAAATAACTCGTTTTTACATAATAATATTTCGTAAAACAGTGTCTAAAACGAATTAAAATTATATTCTCAAATAATATAACCACTAAACTGCTAAAAAAGTATTAAATTGACAGAGAAACCGTTTTTTGCCTCTACTGAAAATTTGTCCCGTGTGGAGTTGGCGGCTATTGGAACTATATGACTCAATTATAGATTTAAGTAAACAATTGAGACGAAAGGGCTCTGCCAACATGCCATCGTTAATTATAATAATGACGATGTTCCAAATTGAAAATATATGGGATAGACTTATCGTTCGCTAACACCCGAAATTAATAACGTACCTAAAATCTTAGATTAACTTCAATCTAAGATTCTCAAACAACAATAATTGTCGTAAATTGACGTGAAGTTAATCCTAGGATCGTTATTTCAGCGATCCTAGGATTAACTAGCATTGAATTCTTGGATTCAAATAGCTAAGATTGATATTATTAGTTTCGGGCGTAAGTGACATAGCGCGCGATACGTCAATACTATACATTTTTGACGTGATAACGTCTTATAAATCGATAGAGCCGGCTGCACGCACGAAAAAACATGACTCATGCGTTACCTGTTACCTGTTACCGTTACCAAGTACCAGCGTTACCTCGCATTGCCGTTACCTCATTATTATTATTATTATTATTATTATTATTATATTATATATATATATATATATATATATATATATATATATATATATATATATATATATATATATATATATATATATATATATATATATATATATATATATATATATATATATATATATATTATTTTTTTTGTCCTCTTTTCTCCCTTGCGGGGTATACTGAAGTTGCGGGCTTGTGGCCAAACAACTTCAGGTAACAACATTATTATAATTATTAACATTATTATTATTATTATTTTTTTATTATTATTATTATTATTATTATTATTATTATTTAACATATATTTGTCTCGGCTTAACCGGTAGAATGAAGCAGGTACGGGCGATTGCCAAGTATCCTGTTCATGTAGCGTGAAAGAAGTTTAATTGGTGTGAGTTGTAGGGAAGGATGAAGATGAATTAAGGAAGCGGCGGACTATAGAGCAGATATCTGTAACGATTGACTTTTGTAACTGTATATATGTGTTTTTGTGAAGGTTAAGGGATTTAAGTGCAACTGCAAGCGTTTTTGGAATAACGCCCGTTGAGGAGATGACTATCGGGATTATTTTTATTGTGTTTTGATGCCACATTTGTTTGATCTCATCTGCAAGCGGTATGTATTTTTGGATTTTTTCTGTGTGTTTCTGTTTCAGGTTGTTGGTTTGGAACGGCGATGTCTATAAGGTAAGTGGTTTTTTCAGATTTAATTGTGAGGGTTATGTCTGGTCTATTGCTTAGGATGGTACGGTCTGTGACAATATCGCGATCCCAGTAGAGTTTTACGGGGTCATTTTCTAGAACGTTAGATGGTTTGTATTTGTAGTACGGTGTATGTGTATCTATAAAGTTAAACTTGATTGCTATTAATTGATGTATATGTTTGGCTACGTTATCTTGACGGTGAGTATATTCTTTATTTGCTAGTGCACTGCATCCTCCAGTAATATGGTCTATCGTCTCAGTGGTTTGGTGGCATAATCTACACTTATCAGTTTCTATGGCTTCTTTGAGGATAAATTTTGAGTAATTGCGAGTTTTGATAGTTTGGTCCTGTATAGCTATTAAGAACCCTTCTGTTTCACTATAAATGTTGCCCTTAGTTAACCAACTGAATGACGCGGCTTGATCGATATGGCCCTGACTTAACTGGTACGGAAATTTACCATGTAGAGCCTTACTTTTCCATTTTACTATTTTATTTTCATCATTAATTATTTTATTTTTAGGGTTAAATTTGTCATTATTTAACTGTAGCGGTGTTCCAGAATGAGATAAATTTACAATGACTTTATGAAGTGGGCTTATGTTAGCTTTTGTCTTGAAATAATTTCGGAGGTTATCTATTTGGGTATAATGTAGATTTTTTATGTCTATAAAATCACGCCCTCCCTGCTTCCTCTTTATTGTAAATCTTTCAACTGCTGAATGGATGTGGTGAATATTGTGTTTGTAACAAACGGTTCTGGTTGCGGTGTTGAGGGTTTCCAAATCAGTGTCAGACCACCTGATAATTCCAAATGAATACGTTAATATAGGGATCGCATAGGTATTTACAGCTTTAATTTTGTTTTGGCCTGACAATTGCGTTTTTAAAATTTTATTTAGTCACTGTTTGTATTTATTTTTTAATGTTTTTTTTTATTTCTTTATGATCTATAGCTGTATTTTGTATATAACCTAGGTACTTATATGTGTCTTTCGCTTGCATGCTGTCTATTGTTCCTTCTTGTAGTTCTAAGTTGAGTGGTTCTGTATGTGTATGTTTGCCCTTAAGAATGCAATTAATTTTACATTTATCAGTTCCGAATGTCATGTAAATATCAGCGCTAAATTTTTCCGTTAATTTTAATAGTTGTTCCAGTTGTTGCCTGTCAGGTGCGAAGAGTTTTATGTCGTCCATGTAAAGAAGGTGAGTGATTTTGATTTTATTGACTTTACCTATAATATATCCTAAGTTTGACCTATTAAGAGTTTTAGATAGAGGGTTTAAAGCTAAGCAAAAAGGGGCTAAGTGAGTCGCCTTGGAAAATGCCACGCTTAATTTTGATTGGTGAGGTACTGACGGTGGTACTGACTGTTCTTAGATTGAGTTTAGTAGACCAGTTATGCATATTATTATATTGTAGAAAGTGAATTAAAGTATTATGAATCTTATATATTTTTAGTACATGTATCAATCAAGAATGCGGGACACTATCAAAGGCTTTTTGGTAATCTATGTATGCGTAATAAAGGTTCTTATGATCTTTTTTAGTTTGATTATGTATTTGGGCGTCGATGATAAGTTGTTCTTTACAGCCCATTGATCCTTTAGCGCAGCCTTTTTGTTCTTCAGGGATTATTTTATTATCAGTAATGTGAGTTTTTAGTTTTTGTGTGATTATTGACGTAAGTAGTTTGTAAAGAGTTGGAAGGCAGGTGATTGGACGGTATTTAGTCGGATTTTTAGTATCGTTTTTATCTTTAGGATTTAGATATGTTATTCCTTGCATCATAAATAGCGGCACTAATTTGGGATCCTTATGGGCTGAATTGAATGCTTTGGCGATGTGGTGTGTGTTGAAGTAAAATATTTTATCCAATAATTTTGAATTTTATCTGGCCCTGGTGCCTTCCAGTTCAAAGTCTTCTTTATGGCGTATGTGACATCGTTATCATCTATTATAACTTCAGGCATTGGATTAATATTGTGACATTCACTTATTTCGGTATCAAGCCATGAAGCGTGTACGTTGTGATGGGCTGGTTTGGACCATAGGTTTTCCCAATAGTCCTTAATTGTATCTGTACTAGGCGGTGGTATGATTTTAATATTTTCGGAGTTTAAATTTTGATAAAAGAGCTTTTGATTGTTAGTAAAAAATAAATTATCCGTTTTTCTAGAGTTACTGATTTTAAGTCGGCGGAGTCTTTTTGATTATGCTTATAATTTTTGTTTCAGAGTATCTAATAATTCTACTATTTGATTTTCAGTGAGATTGTTGGGGTTTAATTTTCGTTGTTTTGTGTGGCTAAGATTTCCTTTAAGGTACTGTGTAAGTTGTCCAATTTCTTTTCGTAGTTTCTTGACTCTATTTTCAATTAGTAGTTGCCATTTTGGCATTTTCGGGTCTCCTGTTTTATATAATATATCTTTTTCAGGGGGGTTATTTAGTTTAGTGTGTAGAGTTGTAGTTGATATTGCAGAGCAATAAATAGCACTGTGGATTTCCGTTAAATCTGGCGTTTCTTTCGCTTCTAGATGTTCTCCTATTAACTTGTTAAGTGAATTTACCGTCTTTATTATGTTTCGTGTAATCTGGAGTTTTGGTATTACCGGTCTAAGTGTTGGATCTGTATCGGCGTATTTGATTAACATTTCTGTAAATACTTGTCTAATTTTGTGATTCTGTGTTTGATCGGCATCAGTTGTGAGTATTTCAGCGTTGTTTGTCTCTGGTGCTATTAGATTTTCTACAGTTTCAGAAGAGTTTGATAGAGTTATGGGTTGATTATTATTTGTGGGTTGAATTGTAGAATGTTGTAGATTCGGGTCGTTCGTTGCATTATGTGGGATGGTAAGAATATCGCAGGGACTAAGCTGTGTATCTATGCTACATATTGTATTGTTCTGGTCGTTGGAATAATCGAACGTATGCGCTACTGTATTTTTTATCTTGTCTCTTTCATGACTTGGTATTCTGTTATTGCGATGTATAACTCGGATTTGATCTGCTAATCGTTGCTCAGATATGTGGCTTAGTTCAGGGTAGGACTCTGTGAATTTTTTATGGAGTGATGGTCTGAATGCTGTGAGGTTAGATTCGCATGATGTTATAATGTAGTTGTTGTTATAATGTTTATTTGATCAGTCCATTTCATCCGTTGTCTACTTTTTCCAGAGAGAGTGGTTGGAGAAAGCATTTCCTGCAAAACACTTCTTACGGCTGCGTATGAGTATTATGATCTATGATATTCGGATTAATGTATTCAGAATTTCTCGTAGACGGACTGGTGTCAGGAATGGGCACCGGATTAGTAGCTATTGCTTCCTGTGTAACATCGTCTGACAATGGTGATAATGTGGTGGATCGTGATGAGAATGAGTTATTGAGGATGAATGACTGCGGTGAAGAGTGAAGCGATGGAAATAAGCTGACGGATGAGGTAGGTGATGAAGGATATGAGTATGTGTTGCTTATTGTTTGGATATTAGTATTCTCTGCAGCAGTACTAGACTGGGCAGTAGGATGCTATACGGTGCCCCCCCCCCAGAATACGAGGGACAGCCTGGGCCCGAAAGCCCGGGGCGGGATTCTCCATTGCTTTTCGCGCCGGTACCCACCTGGGGTAGTATATTTCTATTACGTAGTCGCATTTTTCTTTTAATATATTAGAACAAAAATAGGAAGAGTTAAAGAAAAAGGAAATATAGGAAGAGAAGAAATAAAGGTGGTGAAAATTAGACAAACCAAAACTAAACCAAACCAAACCAAAAAAAAGATGCAAAAACAAGGGGTGATTAATAAAAAGGTGATGAAAAGATAGTGACGAGAAAGAAAGAAAGAAAGAAAGAAAGAAAGAAAGAGCCGATGATCAGCCACGTGAGTACCTCACCCCGAAGAGAGTGGGGTGGCGCACCCAAATGTTGCCCGGGGACACCAACTAGGAGGGACCGGCTTCACCCCCATTTATTATTATTATTATTATTAATAATATTATTATTATTATTATTGTTGTTGTTGTTGTTGATGTTGACGTTGTCACGTTCAACTATCGTCAGTAAACCGACTTTACAGACAACCGAAATTTTTTATTTCGAAATTCCTCATTGTAATTAGCGATGGCATCTTGGCTTAAGTGCCTGTTTAGGGCGAGGAGGAGGAAGAGGAGGTTTTCTGAGTACTGCGCTTTATTACTGGTTGGGAGGAGGAGGATTACAGGAGAATCTCGCGCGACGGCCATTTGTACGGCCGCCGACGGCCCTTATTAGTTTTCTCAGAGACACAGATTTCCTCAAAATACAGCTGTCGATCCTGGCTCCACAGCCCACAGGCCTTGCAGTTGTGTGATTCTGTTGTGGTGGTGGGGCAAAAGCCTGTTAAAAAAAGGTTTCCTCTTTCTCCGTTTGAGCGTCCATGTAACTATAATAGAAATAACTAGCTATTTCACCGCGGCTCCGCCCGTGTATATATAGTATCGGCTATGCCACGGTAAAACTGTACCTTTTTGGGATATAAAGTAGCTTATGTTTTAATCCAGAGCCGATGAAATTTGATTTGGTAGTAGTTTACTACCATACTAAATTTCATAGAAATCCGTAGTTTTCGAGTGAAAAAGTAACAAACACCCATCCATCCTCATAAACTTTCACATTTATAATATTAGTAGGATGTGCAGCAGCGGAACTTAGCCTTGTCCTTGAAAATTTTACCTACGATTGAGCGTGGCCGAGCGATGCGTTAGGGCTGGTACGTCTACAAAGAAGGCGTTGACAGTGCGCAAGTGTCGCGTCGTCGTCTCTATACATACAGTATAGAGACGACGACGACGACGACGGTAGGTCGCGGCACAACTAACTAAAACTCGTTAGTTGTTCAATGCAGCGACAAGTATTGGCGGTGTGCGGCGTGATACTACATACTTCTGCTATTTGAGGTATCGTTAGCAGCCGTGTAAATGACGCATATGCGAGCGTGCACCGATTCGGGCGGTCTAGTATGAAGATCTACTGTACATTATTTATATTGTGGTATATCGCACACGAGTAAAATCTCAATGCTACATATATCTCAGCACTTACTTGCGCCCTCATAAATCTTGTCAAGCGATCTACCTCTATACCTCGAACGCTTACGACTGCGTGTTGGTGGAAATATACTAATATATTATTATAAAGAGGAAACATTTTGTTTGTTTGTTGCATTGAATGGGCTCCGAAACTCCTGGACCAATTTTTGATGAAATTTGGCACAGATATAGATTAAATCACGAGAAAGGACAAAACTAATATTTATCGCGATAAAACGACGATTCCTGCGGAATTTTTTTGTCAATTTTTTTGTGGGTAGAGATTGAATAGATCGCATATTGAAAAGCACACGTCCAGTCCTACAAAAGTATGCGTTGAATTGAACACAAAATATCTCGGCAAAAGGCGACGAAATTGTCAGCTGGAATAAAAATGCACTTTGACTTTTTAAATCCTGAATGTTAGGATCTGAATACTATCTTTTATCTATATCAACGTCGTTATCACCATCATGATAATGATTGAAATTGCTTGGAATATTATTATTGGGGCTAGATCAATTATTGGCTTTTCGCGCGTTAGCTCCGAATATAATATGCGGGTTCCCTTACTATACTATACTTGCGTCTCACTCACACGCACGAGAACGTTCGCGGCAGACGGCGCGCTTTTATCTAGTATTATTTATTATATTTTGTAAAACCTGAATATAATCAGTCTAAATTATTCAGAATTTTATTTATCTCTTGTATACTATCGTACAGTGGCTACTGCCAACTATTGGCTATTTTTTTTACACATACGTGACGCTAGCTAGCCTACAGCGGGTTTTACATGGGCAAATGGCCCATCATATATTCCCATCACAGTAACTTCTGTGTAGCCAGGATCAACAGCGGTAACCAACCACAAAAACCCATTGATATGATCTCAGGGTGCATGCTAAATGTGTCTTGGGGCCCGCAACGAAATTAATCAGAAGGAACATATTTTCTTCTGATGAATTTCGTTGCGGGCCACAAGACTGCACACGTAAAGTTCAGACCGCGGATCGGACTCTGTTCCAAACCGTGGAAAAATCTGTACTGTTTGGACTGCGGATCTAACTGTAGTGCTAATTACGACTAAAAATGCGGCACGGTTTGGACTTCCGGTGTCCTACATAATAGGTCAAAATATATTATAGCACGCCGTTCAAACTGTGATAAATGCTGTCATCGACATGTGCCAGCTAGCGCATTTACATGTTCGGGTCGGAGCACGGGTTTTACGGGGCGTTCCAAATCCCGCGGTCAGAACTCTACGTGTGACGAGCGCTATTGACGCTTACGAGAATGAGTCAGCCTATAGAATGAGTCAGTCAGAACCGGGATTATATCCGGTTTAAGATCATTTAATCCTCAAAAAAGAATACAATAATTCACTTACATTGAGTGAGAACATATTATTCAAAATTATTTGACAGCGGCGCGGCGACACACAACAGTCATTTTTTAGTATTTTAAAACAATGAAATACACAATAACTCAAAATAAATATCACTTCTCAATATTAATTATTTTTGCTTGGCATTAGACGTACGTTTTATTTTGAGGGTAAATTGAAAAATAATTGCAAAGCATTGGTTCAAACTCGTTGTGCTTATCGGCGAGACATAGATTGAGCGTACCTGGAAGCGACATTAAACTTATAGTATGTATAATGACAATAATGTTGTATTTGTGTACTGTGTTAGATATTATTTAGTACCTATATTATAGTTTAAAATGCTGAATTATTCTAACATGTTAATATTTATTAGTGTATGATATGTATGTTAGGTATTTTCTTAATCTTTATTTATTTTCTTAAAATTACATAAATATTAAATTATTTAATTTAAATTTTATTACAAAATATGCTTATGCTTTTTTATGAAATAGTAGATAAACGAGCAAATGGGTGATCCATCCTGATGATAAGCGACTAAAGACTCATGAGTCATGAGTATTCTACATGACGTACACTGGAAGAGTTACAAAGTGCGTCACTAGTCTAAATCACTTAAATGCAATATGTTTTTCTATATTTATAAAAGTGTTTAAATGTGTAAGTTAGTTATAATGTGATGTTTCTTACTTATTTTTAAAAAATGACATATTTTTTGTTTCTTTTATGTCTTTGGGTAACTGATTTTAGCACCTTCGTGCATTATACACCTTTTATTACCGTAATTTGTTCGTGGTTTGGGTAGAAATATGTCGTTTTTGCTCCTTAGACGGTTGTTATGCATACTGTTTTTATTTGAAAATTTAATTTGTGTATGTACGAGTATGTCACCCCATAGAACTTTACGTATAAGTATGCAATTTTGGTATTTGTATGTTTGTATAATGGTCATTATTTTTGTTTCTTTATAATTTTTTTGCATTGATGTTAGAAAGTCGTAATTGAATATATTTTTTTTTTGTATATTTTGTGCTGTTTGTAGAGATGACAAATTGCTTGAGGCTGCTGTACCCCACACTTCTATTAAGTAATCTATATGCGGTTTTACTAATGTGTTATAAATTGTGTGACACAGGCGGCTCGGTATACACTGTACAACGCCTTTTAGCATTCCGGATTGGGAACTGAGTTTATTTTTGAGATTTTGAATATGCGGTTTCCATGTTAAGTGACTGTCTAAAATTAGGCCTAAATATTTTTCTTGATTTACTTTGTTAATTATTTTATTATTTATAATTAACCTTTTTTAGGTAAGAAAATAATATAATTTGTTTTAGAAACGTTAATAGTAAGTAAATTGTTAAGACACCACGCATTAACCTATACAAGTCATACTGGGCCTGCGCTATCACTGCATTAACTTGGTAGCCAAAGTAAAATATAGATGTTATCATCTCCGTATAATTTTACGTAGCCCCTTAGTTGTAAGTCCTGTACATCCTGTATATAATATATATTAGGAATAATAATGGGCCAATAATTGAACCTTGTGGTATTCCGTAGGTAATAATACTAGGTTTACTTGTGCTTTCACCGATTATTACTGTCTGTCGACGACTAGATAGATATGATTTAAATATATCGTGTGCAACTCGGTCTATACCAATGTCTCTCAGCTTTTTAAGCAGTTTTGTGTGGCTAATTGTGTCAAATACTTTCTTAAAATCTATAAAAATTCCTAGTAAAAAATATCAAAAATAGTTAAGAGAAGTTATGCAAAAGTCTTATTGGATGTAGATGTACAAGTGAAGATGAACCTACAACATAGGCCTACACCTAGGCTACATCGCTCATACTACAACTAGAAAAGAATATAAATACAAAAAAACAACTATGGCCGTAACATCAAAACGGAGCCTACAGAACTTTTATCCACAGCGGTAAGAAAAGTTACAAAATAAAACTTGGTTCAGATAAGAAGTTCAGCTTAATATAACATTTCCATCCTTACTTATATAGTAAACGCGAAATTTTGTAAGAATGTATGGATGTGTGGATGTTTGTTACTCTTTCACGCAATAACTACTGAGCGAATTTTAAATAAATTTCGTACGGTAGTAGTTTAGACTCTTGATTAACACGTAGGCTACTTTTTATCGCAGTTAAATGTGCGGTTCCCTTGCGATTTCTTTTTGCGAGTACGATGTCGCGGGGAACATCTACTGAGAAATAAACATTTTCGAAAGCGGCAGTAAAATTCTTGTTCAATACTTCGTAAATAAGCTCCATTTGGTTTGAATATCTCCTAAGCGACTAGTATTGTACTGATCTTGTTAGGTACAACAAAACTTTACTGTATTCAATTCAATATCGGTAAAAGTTTAGAGGTGTAAGTAATGTTTCTAATATTTCTATTGAATATTTTTTATGTATATACACTTTATGTATTAAGCTTTATGTTCCCAAATATACATTAAAAAAAAGTGAAGATGGCATTAGAGTCGATTCTGCTAATATATGTGGACGCATCCACGCCACGCAAGAAAGTCGAGGTGTCAAAACGCGACACAGTGTTTAGGCTTTGCAGTGGTGATAAGTGTGTCATTTGTAGGATTCCGTACCTCAAAAGAAGAAGACGGAACCCTTTATATAACTTGACCTGAGCACGGTCCCGTGATGCTAGGGGTAGACGCAAAAGAAAAAAAATCATCCCCACTTTATCGTTAAGATACCCCAAAAAATTAGATTTTATGTCATTTTATTTTAGCACTTTGTCGACGTGGTAAAAATAAATATCTAATCGATGTTTCATCTTTCTAGCATTAACGGAACGGAATCGTTTGGACGGTAAGCCGAAGACGGACAAACGGACGGACGGATGGACATGACGGAACCGTAAGGGTTCCGAGACGTAAGCTACGGCATCCTAAAAAGATACTTACAACAGTTTTTGCCAAAAAAGACGCATATTTTGATACCCTCAAGGGAACTTCCCGTTGACTTGGAACAATAAAACAATAAAATTGAGTAACATCGTTATATACTACAAGTACTAGAAAAAATATCAAACTGAACATGACAAATACCGGCCATGTGCGGATCGGAACCGCGCGGTTCCGTACCATACAGCAAAAAATAGCTTTTGTTGCATGGTATGTACTTACTTTTATATTTACAAAAATTGATATTTTTGGATATAGCGGCAACAGAAATACATTAATTGTGAAAATTTCAACTGTCTAGCTATCACAGTTATAAGATAGCTACAGCCTAGGTGATAGTCAGCCGGACGGACGGACAAACAGCGAAGTCTTTGCAATAGGGACAAAACGGGACCGTTTTGACCCGTTTCAGATGGATGTTGAAATTTCAAGTTGAAACTACTAGGTTCCAATAAGATACCACAGCATAATGATATATTTCATTTATTCTTTACGACTCACATTTTTTGATGTGTAACATATTTCCTCTCGCTTTCTTGCAATTGGGTATTTGCCAACATGTAAAAATTTTGTTTTTTTAAATAAATTTAGAAATTTATTTATTAAAACTTGATAAATGTAAAAAGAATAAGGATTTTATGTGCAGTTTTGTAATTATATGCATTTCGAAGTTACAACAAAGTTGAAATATTTTTTTAAAACATTAGCGTATAAAACCTACATAATTAGTTTACTTACATCATATTGAAAAAGATTTACTATGATATGTATTAACATAAACGCGCAAAATTACGAGATATAAGAAATTTGTACATATGGCCATATATTTCGTAGCAACATTACAAGCGTGTGACGTCACCTACTTGTACGACTTTTATATGGGGCGTTTTTACGAGACTCACAAAAGTGCTTCAAACAATCCGCAATATCTTTGAAAATTCCTATTGACTTTTAGTAGACTATTCCTTTTGTAAACTGTCATATTTTTCAGAGCACTATTCATTTATGTAATAAAAAAATACAGGAAAATACCGTATTTGTGGCAGTGATTTCGTGAAATGGGACGGAACTACATTGTATTAAATTTATTTTTTGTGCGAACAATATTTTTGTAATACACTTTGAAACAACTTATTCATAAACTTGTAAGTACCTACAGACTTATAGAGGGAGACCGAGTTTTAACTTTAAATCTAAATGATGTACAATCCGTTACAAGCCGTTCGACCTCGCATAAGATCAAAATCGCTTAGCAACGCGGTCGCTTCCTTTGTGTTTATTTCTACTTATTTTGTAGCGTCCTAGTTATATAATTTTACCGATATTATGTTGTACAATTGTACAATACAGAATACTGAAAGCAATGCCAAGCTATGTTAATCTTGTACATTAAATTTAGTCGAAACGGCTATTAACAAGCTAAAATTTATGCTAACCACCTTAGTGCCCACAAGTGACAAATATCCCTAAACTATATGAGCTAGTATAGACTGGCTTGGCTATCTATTGGTTAACGGTATATTACATTACAAGATCACGAATAGTCGCTTAAGCCAGTAATTGTGGTCTACCTACGCCCATATTCGTGTACAAATTTCACGAGGAATATAGAATGGCACTTGAGTTAACGCATGAAGGTATTTGTTTAAGAGATTCTGCATCAGTATAAGCTTGAGCCAAGAAGCAAGGTGCTTTTTATAATCCTAAAGGCCTTCACAATTTACTTATAAGTGTCAGATAGCTTTGAAAATGCAGCGTCTCATCGCGCATCGTTTCGTTTCGGTGTGAATTGACCTTTACCCACATTTCTTTCAAATAAAGATAATGATATTATTATGATTATGAATGTACACATAGTTCCCATCACTGATGACATAGTAAATATTTTACACTTACCAAGAAAAGTAGGATTCCCTGAAAAATATTAGTTCAACATAAACAAACATCAAACAACCTGTGTAACATGCTTCGGGTGTGACGTCACAACATGACGTCACAGCAGAGGCGTATTTATGTTTAGGTCAAATACACGAGTCGGAAATGGACTAAACACGATTCTTGATTCCGTTTCCTGAAACGTACAATGTTGGGAACCTAAATCACTTTCAGACAAAATGTACACGGTTTAAAACAATTTCTTCGTGGCTGTACTGAATAAACGTACAATTTAAAATTTTGTTATTTATTTTGAAGTGAAAACTTTTTAGCGACTTCTTAATTTGACCTGTATGTATGTATGTTTGTCTGCGATTTTCTCAAAAGCTACTGATTCTTTTTATATTTTTGTTGTAATAATATGGATTCGATAAAACAGGAAAGCGACAGTCTTACTTGGTACTACGACGACGAGACTGTAACATGTCTACGTTAAAAAAAAACTTAATGAAACTTGTGTCTCGAATCTATTAAATTCTAGTCAGGGAAGCGACAGCGCATGATAGCTCCATGTAATTAGTATTTAGTACAGCTCTGTAATTAAATAATCGATATTTGTCAATGATTTTAAAACTAAAGATGTTTGAACTAAAGTTGTTTGAAAATTTACGCCGTTATGATTTCAGAAGACTTCGTCAGTTAATTATATTATATTAAGCGGACTGATTAAACTGCGGAAAGCAAATGTCAAACTCAAATGTCATTTTTTTTTTTGGGATTTTATGACCCGGTGTTTACAACCTTTAGGTCAACTCTTATTATTCATAGACGTATATTACGTATAAGAGCACATTCCATTAAATTGTTTTAATTGTATTCTTTATGTAATTGTAGATGTGCTTGTAACTAAGTTCGTCTTGTAACAATTGTTTTAATGACGGCGGGCGGGTCAATAAATCACACTTATTTTCAACATCACTAAGTTCACTGGCCAACACTAGTCTGTCGATCAAAAATTTTTGACAATCGAAGATAATGTGCTCCACAGTTCCATCACTTGAATTGCAATGTGAACAGCTTTTATTCGCAATAATGCCGAGTCGAACAAGGTATGACGGTGCAGTATTATGACCAAAACGCAGTCTATTTATGATAGTAATAAAGTCTCGAGTAGCATCTTGCATACGATGATACCAAGGTCTTGCAGGTAAGCTTTCTTGTATGCTTCCATACCATTTTCCTTTCGTATCTTGATCTTTCTTCCACATTTCTAACCACAACTTTTGAGTATTCTGGTCAATACATTGCAAGTAATCGGACATAGGAACACTCATTGTATTTCTAACGTCAACATCATTAACTCCTTCATATGCAGTTTTATCAGCCATTTCATTGCCAGAGATTCCTTTGTGCGAAGGCACCCATAAAAAGAAAATTTGGATATTTTATTGTGGTATTGGTGAATTATTTGTTTAATGAAGTAAAGGATATAATTAGACTTGAATTTATCTGTGAGGGTAGTTAAAGATGTGATCAAACTCAAGGAATCAGAAATTATTAAAAAATAATTAATGTTATTGATTTCGCGAATACGCATTAATGCCTGATACAATGCATATGCCTCTGCCGTAAATATAGAGCAGGGTTCATGCAGAATAAAACTTGAAGAGAATTTTGCTTGTGCATATAGAGCAGCATGTACATAATCACTTGCTTTGCTCCCATCAGTGTAGATAACATAGTACATTGTATTTTCCTCCAAAAATTGAATCATTTCCGAATTATTATTTATTGTCTGTTGAACTACATTAATTGGATGTGAAATACACTGATAAGAGAAAGAGTAACATGGCCATGGAAACTGTTTTCTAATTTTTGAAAAAATATTGTCTATTTCCAGAAATATATCGGACAGTGTTGGAGAATTACCACATAGTAGACCTTGTGCTGTTGTTAATGGTCTTCTTGGGGATCTATCTATATAAGGTACGATTTTGTTTATTACTTGAGTGTTGTTTGATGCTATTAGTTTGATACAGTATCTTTTAGCAAGTAAGATTCGCCTCAAAATCAAAGGCATGACTTGTGTCTCAACTTCCATGGCCCTTATGGGAGTTGAGCACATAAAACCAGATATTATTCTTAAAGCCTTATTCTGCAATATATCTAATTTATTTACATGAGAACTATTCATATAAACGAGTGAGCTATAGTCTAAGTCACTTCTAACACTACTTTTATACAATATTGACAATATTTTAGGGTCTGCACCCCATGTTACGCCACAAAGTGATCTGATAACATTTAGTCCTGTGTGAGCATTTTTGGATATATATTTAATATGTTCTTCAAAAGTTAGCTTTGGGTTCAGTATTATTCCTAAAAATTTCTTTGAAGTGAATCTATTTATAATTTCATTATTGTAAATAATATTTGAATTTGGGGCTTCTTAAAAACATAACACTACTTTTAGAGGGGTTAATTTTTAAATGTAAACGATCATTATAATATTGTAATAGTTAAAATAAGGATTTGTTCATATTGTCTATTGCAATATCTAAGTTGTAATTACTGATGTATAATACATGTCATCAGAAAATTGTAAAATATTTACATTCCTATTATTTACATATTTAAAAATTTCACTTGTGTATATATTGTACAGTAATGGAGATAGTGTGGCACCCTGCATTGTGCCTCTTGAGGCACATTTGGGTCCATGTAAAATATTGTTATGCCTAGCATAGATTGTTCTGTTGTTCAAAAAATTAAAAATCCACTTACATAAGTGCCCGGGCACACCCAACCTAGACATGATTTGAACTAGTATACCAGGATCAATACTGTCAAAAGCACTTTTAACGTCTAGGAATACGCATACAGTGTTTAATTTTCTATGGTTTGCATTTTTCAGGTCAGAGATTAAAGAGGTGAAACTGTCTGCACTACTACGCCCTCTACGGAAGCCATATTGTATATGTGGAATGAAACACTTGGATTCAACATACCAATCAAGACGGATTTTCACCATATTTTCGAATATTTTACCTAGAAAGGATGACAAGGAAATTGGTCTATAAGAACTAGCAAACTCAGGAGATTTGTCGGGCTTAAGTATTGGGACAACACACTGTGTTTTCCATGATAGTGGAATAGATTTATTTTGCCAAAGCAAATTCAGGATGTTAAGAAACAACTTTTGGGCAGATACATCTAAGTTTTTAATTACCATGTAAGGATAATCATGTAAGCCAGGAGTTGTATTTCGTCTAGAGTGCAAGCTTGTTAAAAATTCAGACCATGAAAATGGATCCAGTAAAAATTTAGAATTTGGGTTATCATTGTTGATTTCAAAAATAATGTTCAGTTGATCTACTTCAATTAAGTTGCTATTATCTGATAATTTATCCAAGAGTGGAGATGTAAACTCATTTGTATATGATTTATTCCTAGGTCTTATGCCTTTGAACATTTTCAATAAATTCCAAATTTTACTTATGTGAGTATTTCTATTAAAAGTGTTACATAAGTTATTCCATCCAATTTTTTTCTGTTCTGAAATTGTTCTCTTTTTCTGGGCATCTTTTCTTTTATAATAAATATAATTTTCAATAGTAGGCTCTTTTCTATATAGTTTTAGTGCAATATATGAAGCAATAACACTTTGTTCACATATACTATTCCACCAGGGAGATGGTGGTCTGCTTATGAAAGTGTTCGTTTTAGTGAGCTTTGGGACTAACATTTCTTTAAAAGTATCTAAATGAATACAGAAATTATTATAAGTTGAAATAGGATCATGTGATTGAAGTGTCAAATCATTAAATATTGTTTTTGAAAGAACTGTGTATGTTGCCCAGTCAGCTTTTTTATATATGAACCTATCTATAGGGGAATTGAGATGATATTTATCTATATGTAATGAAATCTCTGTTATTGTTGGATAATGGTAACTTCCCTTTGTATCATCATGTACAGACCATTCACATAGTGGTGCGAGGCTGCCACTGATGAAGCTTATATCAATGGCAGACGCAGTTTGTCCATGGCGATTTATAGTTGTAGGTGTACCATCATTTAAAATACATAAATCTAAGTCATCAATTAAATTAAATAACTCCTGACCTCTACCTTTCGTTGACTGACAACCAAATGCAATATGATGAGCATTAAAATCACCACTCATAATTATGGGCTTTGGTAGATCATTAATAATGTAACGGAGTCTATTAATTCGTATATGCCCACTTGAAGGTGGACAGTATATACAGAGGATTGTTAAACAACTATGTCCTGTTGATACAGATACAGCAACTGTTTGAATGTCTTCATAAAATCTGGTATTTAATATATTATATTTAAGGTATGGTTTTATCAGCATTGCAACTCCATTATGTGCATTGTTTGAATTTTTGTTGTAAATATTATATTCTGGTATTTTAAAATTATTATCTTTGAACCATGTCTCTTTAAGAAGGCAAATATCAATATTTTGTTGTTTTAAAAATTGGATAAATAAAGGTTTTTTACTATTTGCACTTTGAATGTGATACTGCGCAATACATAGCTTGGATTGTGTAGAACTAGGCCCTACACAATCCATTATGTTAAGTTTTTTAATAATGCATCTTTAATAGTTTTAATATTAGTGGGTGTACTGTCATCTTTATTGGCTAATTCCACCAACGTCTGCACTAGGGCCATAAGTACATCGTTGTTGGAAATTATTTGAGTTTTAAGATCTTTAGAATGGACTATTTTAACTTTATTTAGATCTTGTACAGACCATACATACATATTTATTTGCAGAGATATTTACAGACTTATTTACAATAACATTACTATTTACAGGTTGTGGTTTTGGTGGTGGGAGTGAAGGGAAATCTGTTTCATTGGTGGTGACTTGTTTTGTTATGGCGACACTTGCATAAGATATGTTGTTTTTCTTTTCAATGATCTTTTTTGTTTTAATAGGACATAATCTAGATATCGCAGGATGAGGCCCACTGCAATTTATACAGCTGATTTCTGTTGGCTTATCACATTCCTTATACAAGTGCTCACCTCCGCAAATACTACATATTTGTTTACCATTACAGATCTTTGCTGAATGATTAAATTTAAAACACCTATAGCACTGTAGTAATGGTGGAATGTATTCAAAAACTCTGTATGAGAATAAATCATATTGTACATTATTAGGCAGTACATTAGATAAAAAAGTGATGCTTACAGTCTGCAATGCAATGCGCTCTTATCCGACTTTCTTTGAAAACCTTCTTATTGCCACTATTTCATAAATTGAAGAAAGTCTTGTGTAAAGTTTTTTGTTAGATATATTCGCTGAAACAAATCTTAAGCTGCCGGTTTTTTCAATTTGCGCTGCCGGTATGAACGCCTTCATGTTATATTTTGTGAGGAAAGTGGTGTTATTAATAAAGTTATTGGCTGTATTATATTGCTTGAAAATAACTGCTATTTTATTGGCATTCACCCTCTGAATACCCGTCACACCTTTTATGTCCATTGCGAAAATATGGTTAAGTGTATAGGGCTTTTGTTGCCCAATCTATCATCGTTTGTGGATTCCACATACACTTTAAAGTCTGTGTTGGTTGAGTTTTCCGGATAAAGTCTTTTATAATTCAGTTTGTAATAAGGCAGATATGCATCTCGCTCATCGGCGCAGTCCGATCGTCCAGAGCCTACGCCTACGCCTCCTTCATCCGTAGGCCGTGGCCGCTTTTTTGAGGCGGGCGGGTGAGACCCGCCCCCCTCGTTTACCTCCATTGCTATTGTGCTTTTCAGCAGCTAATAGCAACATTTAAATTCACTTTAACTATAAAAAAAACACTATTTATAATATAAATTTAAAATTAAGTTTTTGACGTGAAACGTCTTTAAAATCGCGCCGAAACATACGGGTACCAGGTTTAAAAACTGGACCGTAACGAAAAGGTCTATATCATCGTACCTTAATAATTAAAAAACTATTAGTCTTAGAAACAAAAATGTGGTGTAAATATTTCACTTATATAGTCAGCTCGCTGTTATGACATTGAGTTCGTGTCGGGGTCAAGCGGGGCGGCGGGGGAGGGATACTACGATAACTGTGCGAAACCGGCGCTCACGCTTGTTTCTATTCAGTGTAACTCGTGACTCCGACTTTATAGCGTGGTGATTCTTTCGTGTGTTTGTCAAATTTATTTGAACCGATTGATTTATACAAAAAAACAGCGTCCATCTTGTTTTCATTTCAATCTTTTACTTTAAAAGCGATTCGCTAACATAGACGTTTCACGTTAAAACCAACGGCCGTGTGCCCCGACACAGCCCCACCCGCTTTTTATAGTCAACCGCGCTTTTTCAAGGTTCCCGCCAGAATCCTCAACATGTCTCGACATGCCTCGTCTATAATAATATTATCTTCAGTCAACAGCCTCCGTGGTCTAGTGGTTAGAGCTTGGCTCTCGACTCGGAGGTCGTGGGTTCGATTCCCGCATTGGAGCAACAAAAAATGTTGTATCCAAGTTTGGTTAGGACAATACAGGCCGATCTTCTCATTGTCTGACAAGAGAGATGATCCATGGCGTCGGATGGGCATGTAAAAAGTCGGACCTGCGCCTGATCTCTCGCCAGTCGTGTCGGTTATCCGTCCCACTGGGTACCGAGAGTATTTTTGGAGGTGAGAGTGCCCTTGTGTACTTCGCACACACTTGGGAACTATAAAATTACTCCCGCGTAACTCGCATGATTTTAGTGAAACCGGCCACCGTCACCGAAATCGGCATGGGGAGTTATATTATCTTCTGTCGAGTGTATGCTGCAAACTGACTAGGTCTTTTCAATATAAATTTCTCTTCAATTAAGTACCGTCATCTAATAAAAGCCGTCTTCTGTTACATAATAAAATATAATATTATTTTATTTTTCATCAAAATTTGATGGTTTTCTTAGCTCACCTGATTTGAATAAGAATTAACGTAGATGATAGTAAGTAGTCAATCTCTAAAGCTTACACATTGGAAGTCTGACAACATTCCTAAAGACTTCTCAGACTGTTTGCGACTTTTATTTCATTTAATTTGTAAACAAACGTACATTGATTATAATGTTTTACCAGAAAAATGTACACACTATACAGTCATTGAAATGAGCAAACAGAAAAGACTTAAAAAATACTCTTAATATGAATTAATTATGAAAGTTACAAGTTTCTACCCTTTATAGCTTAGAAATGCTAGGGGGAAATGAAAAACTTGTAAAAAATGGAGGTCGATTCTCGAAAATGGTTAACATTATTTTTAAGTGTTTTATTTAAGTCGGAAATGTCACTCAAGTGTTTCAAATGACTGCTGTAAAACAGGATGGGGTTCGTTTTACAAACGTCATTAAGAAAACGTGTATACAACTGCTTCATTATACATATAACCGTCAAATATAGGTTTTTCAATCACCCAATTTGGTCAGTTTAAATCGTTTATTAGATAAGATATAAACGTGTAAGCAAAAACTATAATATATCGTCGTGTAGTTTAGTCTTGCCGACGTTGCTATGAACTGTTTATTATGACATATTGGTCACACGACTAAAACGTTAAATTAAAAACGTCTAAAGGACCTATTAGGCACCTTATTCCTATTGTTTGTTGGGTACGTTGACATTTACAAGATTAACTTACTTTGCTAACTCTGATCACCGGTATAACTGCTATCAATTTTGATAAAGCTGGCCGCAGCATCGCTTATTGTCTGTAGACGCCCTAAGATTCAATTAAGACTAGGTAGTGTAACCAAAACGACTACCTTGTGTATCCTCACAGATCCATGACTTACCTAGTATTAAATTTATGTAGGATTTAGATACTGCACGGGAATACTAAATACGTTAGCAAAAATCTATCAATTTAGATACAGAGTACTTGGGTATAGAGTATGGATAAGTTATTTTTAAATAATTACTTTCTGCTATTTTAACATGCTAGCAAAAATCTATTCATTTAGATATCGTTTTCTTACGTGTAAACTACATAGTTTTTTATGCTGATTAATTTGCGAGTTGGAAAGTTTGTGATGGTGGATGGATAGATAGATCATATTTTGTTGCTAAGCACTATAAGTTTTTTCATGAACTAAAACAATATGGAAGCACTTGTAAACATATGACCGAAGTTTGCTTGACTTGACATTCTATTAATAGTTCCTATGATCGCTACTAAATTGTTTTTGGCGCTAGTGTCGTTGCAAAAATGAAGCAAATGTACATTCAAAAATAAAAGCTAGCGATTAGTAATCGATCGCATAGGTAATACATTTTTTTTTGACGTTCAGCAATCGATTGCGCGTCTATCGCGCGATGACTGCAAGATTTTTGCTAATCGCTATTTTTACTTATTACGGCGGCAGTTTATTTTAATATACTGACATATTTTCAATAAAATTGTCAACATCCCTCTTGAGCCGTTTGCAAATCGGATAATTGGAAACATGTAAAAAAATAAAAAAATAACAAATCTTTTCGACTTTCAGTCCGCGTAGAACGTATGAATTATGGATAAAATTTTAGTGATGTTCAAATAAACTAACGATAAAAAAATATATTTTTTTATTTAAACTTAACTGATTGCATACTCTTACTATTAGAATAATTAATAAAAATTAACAATTATTTCACTTTTCAATTACTTCATCATACCCAGTAGACATCAAAATCATCCTCCTAGACCGCTTCATGATGGAGAAAATAATATTATGTAAACAAATTGAATAAAAAGTAATGTACTATAATAGTATTACGAGCATATTATAATATAATAAACTTGGCAATTCAATTATTATCGATTAAATCTCAATGGTAGTCGTATATATCGTGTTGCAACTGAACTTAAGCTCTACACTAGATAAACTGTCCTTAAATCTAGTGCGGCTATCAGGTCATCGGGTATACGGTCGAAAGGACCTGTTAGACTGATTTTTTGACTAGATTAGAATTGACTAGATGAAAAATCCATGTCGGTACTGATATCTGTTGGTACTGATACCTGAAACTAATCGACCCGAAACGTTTTTATTGTAAAAAGTTTCATGACTTAACTAGACAATTAAATAAAAGAGACAGTTACCTCTTTTTTATACCTAAGCAAACCGAAGATATTGTTCCCGCACCAGCTTTAGGAACAGTATTTTCTATGCCGCATAAGTTCACGATCGGGTCCATTAGACCTGACAACGCAATTAACGTGTTCATGTTGGGGTAAATTTATTCGGATACAAAATACACCTGTATATTACTAGAAATATGTCTAGTTCATGGTTTGCTAAAACAAAACAACACATTTCATTAGGGAAATTCTAGGCTATGGAACTGACAAGAGCGATCATTTTTCATATGCCTGATTTGACTTTGTGAATAGGTCATGCGGTACCTCGTCGGTCGACCATCGATACAGGAAAGCTAAAGGGTATTGTTTATTTGCAAATACTGTATAGGCTTTTCATGGAGGCAAACAGGCAAATTAATCGCCTGATGGTAAGCTAATACCGGAACGCGTAACACCAGATTAATTACATCAGGAGCTGAGTCTTTTTTAGAAACCATTTTCTTGATATTTTGAATGGCGTTATGCTCCAGAAATGCTTACCACTGGGGATACTCCGAAATACGATTGGCTCATTATGTACTATTTTACCTGCAAACAAGCAGACGGAACGTCTGATAGTAACAATAGTACTTAATTATTTAAGAAATACCTTTAATATAGTATTAAACGTACGTTTTGTTGCGAATTATTATTATCAAAGTCGTTTATTAAACTTGGCACTTCAAAATCATTAACTATTAAGAATTGATCACCTATCGATAGGTTCTTTACAATAACAAAAGTTCCATGATTATAAATAATAAAAATAAATCTATTAATAAAAATATTTACACCACGAACACGCCAATCCATGTTGCTGTCTTTGTCTGATAGGCTGGAAAAGCCACTTGCCAGACAAACAACATGGATTTGAGTATCCGTGGTATAATTATTTTTATTAATGAGGGGGATTATGTATACTTATTAACACGTTCAGAGCGAGTAAGCATTTTCAGAATACTTGCAGACAGTGCGTTTGAGACCCATAAGAGCTCGAAACCGTGTTTAACTGTAATGCGTATGAGACCTAAAATATCTCCTTAAAAATATTTTTTACAGTAAGCATGACTCGTTCAAACAATAAGATATGAGCATGAAATTTTTGTGGATTTTTCATTTCATTTCGATCATCAATTACTCTTTCTATAGGTTGTTTAGGACACAAATATGACAAACGGATTAAGAGAAAATACAGAAAAAAATTAGGTATCTATTATATCGCGCATCGCAAATTTAAAAAGTTCTGTTTGAGTAGTGACTTGAGAGGAAATTAAAATTAAATTTGCTATTAAAAATCAAATTTTTATTGAAGTAGATACAGTAGAACTATTAATTTACTCAAAGTATTTACTTAAAAAAAGTATTTGTCATTGAAGGAAACTAAATACATAGATTGGTTGTAATGCATAATTTGTTGTAGCAGCCTGCGTAATGCCTTTTTTGTCACCACGTTGAAATATAATATGATTTGAACATCAATTTTAATATAATTTAAATAATCACACAACTGCACTTGGTATCATAAATACGTAATTTAGCGTATTTCTAAAGTTTTTACCCAAACGCGTGGCCTCACGCTATCGGCACTTAAACAGCACTAAAACAAAGCGCGCGTCGCCAGCTCAGCCCGTTCTTCACTTTTTGCGTTTGTGAGGCCTCTGATTTCGAAGATATAAAAGATCTCTCTTCGCACTGAGTGTACATAATCACAACTTGTTAGCGTTAGGCTCCTCTTCGATCTCCATTTTTTTTTCTTTACCTTTAAATCAAATTTGAGGTATTATGTAGGTATATTTGACTCAGTCACACGCACAGAAATAAGAAAATTACAACCTCCTAATAACACGATTTTTGGCACCGCACTGGCTGAAAGTCTTGTAAGTGATCCTTTAGGTCCCCTAACGCACTGAACGTGTTATACATATTTATTTAATTAATTTTTAACAGGATTATTTAAATCCAATTAGAACAGTGAAAATTACTTAAAATTGAGTAGGTTCTGATAAGCCGTAAGCTCGTAAGGATAAATCGAGCCCGAGGGTAAATTAATGTGCAGGTTACAGTTAACTAGACTTACCTCATTTAGTTAAATTGATTGTTAAAATTGTATAGCGAAATTACAGATTTTATGGCGGGCATTATCTCATTATTTTTTGACTAATCTAATTTTTCTAGTCGATGCCGAAATATTATTTAACCTGAATAAATAAACTAACTAGTTATTAAGCAGTGTCTGTTCCCCATTATTAAATATTATTTCCTGCACAGTGAATAAGCCAAGGAATTTGTTGATGAGTCAACCATAGCTTTCATTCTCTGAAGGTCTGAGTCTAAGTGACATAGTTACACCATAATTTTTGATTTGAGTTATTACGAGATTGCGTTGCACGTAGGCGATGCGACACATCGTAGACATGACATATGTATTTTTCAATCTGTATTGCCGCGCATAGTATAAATATCAAAATTTGTGAGGATGGATGGATGTATAGATAGATGGATGGATGTTTGTTACTTTTCACGAAAAAACTACTGAACGTATTTTTGATGTAATTCTGTATGATTGTGCCATATTTTATACTCCTACGTTCGCACAATTCTGGTAAATCTGTTCTCAAAGTTTTCGCTTTACGCAGTTAGTCGGAACTATGTAAAATAAACGGCAACAATCCTATAGCTCCCCGTTGTGGGTGGATAGTCTTTAGGTAAAGACACGCCTACTTTACCACGCAAAAACTGCTGAATGGACTTAAAATTAAATTTGGCATTTTTTTGTCTGAATAATTTTATGTGACACTTGGGCTACTTTTTATCCAAAGAAATGTATGATTCTCGTGGAAATGTCTTCTCTATCGTATTGCGTCGCGTGGTTCGCACATAGGCTTAGTATAAATACGGTGTACGCTTAATTACGGTTGCACCGTTAAAGTTACTGCCAGTAAAATGTAACCAGGCATTATTTGGGTTTGTGTGTTAACTGTATCCTACGGCTTCACTTGTTTCCTTTTAATTACCAAGTAAAACCATTTACTACAATTTTTATAAAAACTATAAGCTGATTACGTAAATAACATTGCCTATGTTTTATTGCGAATCTATTGACACCTCATTCATTAAAATCAGATCAGTTTTTTAGGCACTAAAGAGGAACAAACAAACATACATGCACGTACACATATACATAGACTGCCAAAATCGTTACTCTTCCTTTTGGTTTCGCCGTAGTCGGGTAATTACACCATGCTCAGATAATAAGCATATTTTTGTATATTCAACGATTACTCCGCCGCCTATGGACCGATTTTCAAAATTATTTTATTGTTGTAAAGGGTATTGTTGTATAGTATGGGTAGTGTTGTTGTTGTATTGGGTATTGTTTTATTCCAAATTGGTCCTATTGATACCAAAGTGGTGATCTGATGATGGAATCTATAAGGAATCGAGGGTACTCCTCAAAATTTATATGGATACATATGGTGATTTTGACTTTTTCTGAAATAACCCAAGCATATGCTACCAAAATGTAAGATTTTGCACCAAGGTATATCCTGGATTCAAAAGTACTGAAAATAACTCAGGAGTTAGAGTTAGAGAGTAGAGAGTTAGAGACTCAGGAGTCCTTATAGATACATGTTTGGGGATTTCGGCATTGTTTAAAGAACTGAAAGCATATGCCATTATGTCAACTACAGTAATCATCATCATCATCACCACCATCTTCTCACGATACACCAACATTTTATTATGGTGACATATGTACTCTTCTTAGTTTTGTACACCGATATCAATGTCTTTGAAATTTTGCTATTCTCCAAATTATATTCATGATCATCATCATCACTATAATTTAAGATCAAACGAACTTACCTTAAGTGAAGTTCGATCACAATTATATGAGCGACTTCATTCTTAGCGATTTATGCTTACTTATTGTATAGTGGCGCCCCCATACGACAACCTTGCAAGTATTTTAGAGATGTTAAAAAAAAGTACATGTCATCTTCTCTAAGTTGCCTGTCACGACATGTTAGATGCATAGACGCGGGCTTTTCATTTTGTTTATAGCAAAAAACTTACTTACGGTGTGCATTTTATATTTGTAGTTTCTTGAGAAGGGAGAGACTTAACAGTCTCATCTATTCGGGGTGGGTTTGGATAAATCGCTAATAATGAAGTCGCTCATATAATTGTGATCGAACTTCACATAAGATAAGTTCGTTTGATCTTCAATTATATTTCGCGACTTCATTCTTAGCGATTGATGCTTACTTATTGTATGATGTTTAGAGTAGAAAAAATATAAAATGTCATACATTTACACTATCTTAATTATCTTAAACTTAAGTAATATATTTCTTACTTTTTTATATTATTAACTTTTATTTAACAATAATAATATTTATTATGTTATATTAATATAATCATATTCCTTATGAGTAATTATCTAACAAGGTTCTATCAAAATCGGAAGCAACAATTTCTTTATTATAAAATTTTGCAAATGTAATAGAAGTATTACTCCACCCTGCAGATTTTCTAATTGTCTCTATATTAACTCCTAGTTTGTTGGCTTTCGTTGTAGCAGCGTGGTAAGTGCTATGGGCCCCAAAAATTGAGGTATCAATGCCACTCTTACCTTAAGTTTCCTTGATCCACTTAAAGTCTGAGTAGAAATCTTGTTATATGGTTTCTTAAGGCTAATAAAAAGATAATCAGATTTACATTATAGTATATAATATATACATTAGTTTTGCTTAAATATTCTAAAAGGCATATTTTTGGGTCATTCAAATAATAAGGAAGTTTAAGTACCGGTTGAAAACTGTTAGGTTTCGAGGCTTTTATAATATCTGGTATGTAAATTAAAATCTCATCTTTGTTATTAAACTTAATATTACATATCTTTATCAAACTTTAACTTTGTACCCTGTGTGCCGCAATGAGGGTCAACAAAGTAGCAGTCTTTTAGAAAGAGTTTCTAGACTGAGATCCTCGTTGGGCCACTGAACTGGTATCCCAACTTACATTATACTTTGGTTTAAGTGGTCTCATTCTGTAAGCACCTTTCATAAACCTCTTTAATCTATAAATATTTTCTAAATCAGTACACAATAAAGACAATGCAGATTTAAAACTATTTAGAGTAACATATTTAGCACCTTTGTTGAATTTATCAGTTAAAAATCAAAAACCCTGTTCACAGACATCGTAAAAATCATAGTTATGGCTCCTGCAATACATTATCCATTTTCATACTGTTTATATGTGTTATCAGATAACGAATTTAATATAATTTCCACACATTCCTCTTTTTTTTTCGACATGCGTCGTGGTTATAGTCCAAGGCCTTTTGAATAACAGGGTTTGGATGATTTTTGCCTTTATCAAAGAATCTCTCTACGAGTTCCTTGATATAGACTTTATGGTGACGAGTTCGCAGTCTCTATGCAAGTCGATGTTGTCATGTAATAGGGGGTTCCTATTGCCATGCGTAGAAACCGGTTTTGGACTCTTTGCATACATTGTCAAATAGAATACAATGTCAGCTTAAGTCTTAGGGACATTTTGCTTCGCGAATTAATTGGCGGATATAATTTGAAGAGTACAAATTTCGCTTTTCGTAACGTGTTAGTGATGTGACTCGAAAAGGTCATCGACTTGTTTAGTACTACGCCTAAATGTTTGACTTGAGTGACCTCTGGGATTATGTTGCCGTGCAGACTTATAGGGCTCATTATTTTACGGGCGCATGTACGCTTTTTTGAGGATTTTTTGTCGAGTTGGATGGTGTGACTTTTGTCGGGGTTAACTTCGATTCTCCATTTGGAGAACCATTTAACGAGAGTGGTAACTGACTCCTGGAGGGCTTTAGACGCGGTACAGGGACGGATGTGGGAATAATAAAGGGCTGTGTCATCCGCGAACATAGCTAATTGCACCTTAGCGTGTTTGGGGATGTCGCTAGTGTACAGGTTATATAGAGAGGGCGAGAGGACCGAGACCTGCGGTACTCCCACCTCCATATATCTTGGCGACGACAGTGCACCTTCTACGCGGAAATGAACCTTGCGATTTTTAAGAAAGTTACTGATTAAAAATACAAGATTAACGGATATGCCCATTTGATAAAGTTTGTATAACAATCCGTTATGCCAAATTTTATCAAAAGCTTCTGCAATGTCAAAGAATACGGGGCATGTCATCTTCCTGTCGTTTTTGCTAGAAATTTTGTGCTCCGTTAAGCGGTGTACTTGAGCGGGACAGGTCCGGAGGACCTGGGAGGCCAGAGGGGCCTGGGAGGCCAGAGGGGCCTGGGAGGCCAGAGGAGCCTGGGAGGCCAGAGGGGCCTGGAATGCCGGAGGGGCCGGGAGGGCCGGTGGGGTTGCGAGAGCCGCAGAGCCATGAGCCTGCACGGTTTTCCTACTTTTAACGACCGATTTAGACGGGGAGGATAAGACTGGAGAGGAGGTGACCTCTGGGCGCTTCCTCTTCTTCGTCTTCTTGTTTTTGACGGAAGCTGAAGAATTTGAACTCGCCTAGTTCACTACGGTCGGATTCTTGCTCCGAGCAAGGCATTTCTGAAGGAGATGATAGGGCTTCGGCTTCGGCCGGTATCAGGGCGACGTCGCTATCGGGTGACGCCGGTGACTCTACGTCATGGGCGCTCACGAAGCATTCCCATTTTATCGCGGCATCTGGGAATTCTGACTTGAGGAACGTCAGGAACTTCCTGATTAAGGCATCTGTCATAATTAGGAAGTTTTATCCTGGTTGTGGAATTCTGCTCTCTATTATTTAAATGGTTGCGGATCGGAGAGCAAAAACTCCTCGTGTAGTGTGCCTAAACGTGTCACGGTACTTACAATTGTTCCTCGGCGGGCGGCTGGAACAAACGTTACGCTAAACACTAGGGCGCTAGTGTTCGCGAACGAGAACCCGGCAGAACGCGAGCAGAAGGCTCGCGCTAAAAGCGAGACGGACGATGCGACCGGTCGCACGCTCGTCCTAGCGCGGCGATTACGCGGCGGGGGTGCGAGCAGAAGGCTCGCACTAAAGAGTGAGACAGACGATGCGAGCGGTCGCACGATTGTCTGGTATGCGGCGGTTGCGGTGCAGCGCGAGACACGGTATGGCACGGGTCGGGCGGCAAGGCGGTTGGGTGGCGCCTTGTCTTCTCTCTTAAGTCTTGACTCTTGAGGCTTGACTCTTCACTCTTGAGTCTTCGGTCTTCTGTCTTCTTTCTTCTAGCGATGGCACTCGCGAGAGAGAGAGCGCGGTAGAGCGAGAGCGAGAGAGCCCTAACTGTAGCAGCGAGCACTATGGTCGGAGCGAACGGATCTGTTTATCGGACGGTGTCCGAGAGCAGAATACTCACGCTTGCGTCTTCTCACACCGGGCCCCTGAAAAGGGCCTTGGGCGGGGAACCAATGCTAGGCTAGAGCCCCTCTAATTGGGGTGGGATGACGCGCCCAGTACTAATACTGGACGCATTTTGTCGTTAGTTTTAAGGGAAGACCCCCCGCGGCAGAACGCAGGGGAAGCCCGAGGTGTCAAGGGAGTGATGATGGTGGCGAGGGCCGCGGACGGCCAAGAGCTGCGGTCGACTCCGGCGACGCGTGGGGTTCTGGTCCGGGGACCAGGAAGCGTGTATGGGTCCACTCCCGCGCGCGCTGCTTTTGTCGACCACGGACACAACCGACCTGGGAAGGGAGGGGGAAAAGGTGTTCCCCGAGAAGTGATGCTCCCTGCATCTGGTGTCTGCGTAGGCGGGTGCCGTTTGGCAAGCAGGCATACCACGGCAACGGGTCGGCATTTTGACCGGGCACGTGGCTTCCGCTCGCTCGGAGAAACTGGTGAAAAATCTGAAACTTAAAATAAAAAATTTATCGCGTTCGAGGAGCGCGGGGGGCGGTGCATGGCACGCGTGTGTCCCCAGTCCGGGACGTGCGTCGTAGGTCTCCGGCAATCACAGTCGGCTCCTCTCATAGGAGCTTCTGGATGCCGGAGATATCTAGGCGAGGGTCCGAGCTAGGGCCTGGGGAGCCAAATTTGTATTAAAGTGGCAATAGTGGGGGTGCCTTCTAAGAGGGCCTGCATTAAGGTTGGGAAGACTTCCTCCCCGGCCATAACCTTCTGGACGAAGTTCACAGCCAGGGAGAGGAGAGTCTGCAGAAGCTCTGCTGTGGATGCGGGGGCCTCGCTTTGCACCAACTCTTGATGTAGCGGAGGGGACAACGGAGGCTGAGAGTGCGGGGCAGCTGCGTAATTTGCGGGCTCCGAGGCGGTGGTTTTTTCCATGGCTGTGATGGCGGAGGAGGTGGCACTGGGTGTGCACGAGGTGCGTGGGGAGTGCGGGGGGCGCTGTGGGCGCCGAGTGGCCCGCGTGTGATCAGCCTGCGGTGGAGCGAGCGTGGGTGGTGGCTTTGGAAGAGACGGCAGCGCAGGGGGTGGCCACAGGAGATGCGGCATCTTTCCTCCTGGATCTCGGTTTCTTTATCCTCCGCGCGGAGGAGTCAGGGGCCGAGGGAGCGACTTGTTTGGGAGAGGAGTCGTTTGCCTCTGCCATCAGTGAAGTTGAAGTTGGCGAAAGAGGTGGGGGGGGGGGGGAGCCTCCTGCTCGAGGGGAGGCGGGTCAGAGTTTGCGCAGGGGGGGAGGAAGAGCGGGCATTGTCTGCTCGCAATTTCCAAGCTGCCTTACTGAAGACTGGGCATTTCCTGCTGTTAGCAGGGTGGGCCCCCCTGGAGCTATCGCAGGTAGGCGCCTCGGTCCGGGGGCGGGGGCACTCCCGCACGGAGTGTTCCTCGGCACACCGGACACAAGCCACCTTACGGTGGCAGTTGTGGCTCGTGAAATTGGAAGCAACGGTGGCATTGGGCCGGGCCGCTGCGGCCCTGGCTTCGGTGCAGAAATCCGGCATATTTAAAAGTTCGGTGACTTTATCAGGGTGACTTTTTCAGGGCCCCAGACGTCTGGGGCCCTGACAATGAGGGCGAAATAAATGCAGCCACCGGGTTCAGACGTCGCCGAAACTTGGGACACGTATTTCGCCACGTATCCCAATTCGGCGAGCCCATGCATAATGCACACATTCCTCTGACAGCGACGTCTTTAAATACTTCTCCCGGATAACCTCGCGGCAATTAGGCGTAACGTAAGATGGATATGGTGCGTAACTCTGAAAGAAGATTTTTGCAAATATTATTATTTATAATTAGTAATTCAAAAACAATAAAGTTTTTTTTTGTTAATCTTTTAAATAAAGGGAACCACGGCTGTGTTGGCCACGAAGGTACAATAACAATAACACCTTCTGCCTCATCCGTTAAAAATTTTTTTAGTGTTTTTAATATTAAGGAAAATGGTGGGAAGGCATAAAATATAAATTATTCCAGTTGATGCATTACTGCCCAAGCACTGGCACTCTGTGCCACGTAACATACGTGGGGCATTTGGCATTGGCGCGGCTAGCAAATAAATCTACATCAAATTCGCCAAAGTCCTTTCTTACCTTTGCAAACGCAGAATCTGCCAGTTCCCACTCGGTGTCAGAAAATATTTGCCGCGAAATTTTTTTTTTTTTTTTTGCCGATCAGCTTGTACATTGTCCTTAGTGTTAATATATGATGCAATAATATATAGTTAAAGAACTATGAAAGAAGACAAAGGTCTTCACATCATTGCCATATCTCTCTAGCAACTGAATTTAAATGTCTATATTGAACACTACCCATTCGGTTTATATGAGTACACGAGATAGTGGTCGTGTTATCAATTCTTAACAAAATCTCACAATTACGAAGATCCTTGGTAAAAATCTTTAAACCAAAAAGGGCTGCTTTTAATTCTAATTCGTTAATATGTAAGTCCATCTCGTCACCAGTTCAATGTCCATGAGATTTTTGTCCATTACAATAACTCCCCAGCCAGTTTGCGAAGCGTCCGAAAAAATTTCTAATGAAAATCTTAGTGATTTAATTCTACTAAAACCTGTGTCTACTGTCTTTAACCACCAACTTAGGTCGTATTTAACGTCTTTTGACAAAACAAGCGTTTGATTATAACTAGGATTCTTAGAGAGGTATAAAAATTTGATCATTTCTAAACTTTTAGTGTATAACCAGGAATACTCTAACGCTGGACATGCCGATACTTGTTAGTTAGTTAATACATTAATTTAAATTATATTTCTTCTTATTTATAAATGATTTTATATTCTTTAATTTTCTCTTTTTTGTCTGACGGCAGTTCCAAAGTCATAGAAATAGAGTTAAAAACAAACTAAATATCTACATTTAAGATCAGGAACTAACCTGCACATGCGTACGAACGCATTTCTTATTAACGATAATAAGAAACCCTTATTTTCTAAATAATTTTCGAGAAAATTTTTATATATTCTTGGCATTCGTTTAACGTTTCACCTAGACATATATAATCATCTAAATATATAGCACAACTTATTTTAATTTTTTCTAAAGTATTCCATAATTGGCTTTAAAATCTTTTTAAAAATATAAGGAACTGTACATAGCCCGAAAGGTAAACATGTAAATTCAAACAAAACGTCTTTGTATTGACGAAACGAAGATAGTATATTCTACAGGATTCATGAATTGGTATTAAGAAATATGCATCCATTAAATCCAACGTAGCCATGTAACAGTATTGTATTAACAATTTAGAGACAGTGAGATAATCCTCAATTTTAAAATGTCTGGTAGCAACGAACTTATTCAATGATTTTAAATTTAATATTAACCTTTTGTCGCCATTTGGTTGGTATCAAAAATATAGAAGCCATTTTTCAATTGCTTTAATCGTAATTAATCTATTAATACAATTATCAAATTCAGTTTTTTCATCTTTTGAAATACTATACGACGGAGGCACCTTGTAAAGGTTTTGCTTTAAATGGTATTTTATAACCGCTTATGTAAACTAATATAATTTTATTACAAGTAATACCCTTCCACTCGTGATAAAATTAAGTAATCGGCCTGAATACGGTACCTCATTTAACGACGGGCCTACCTGCGCGTCTGCGCTCGGGTCGTCGCTACTGGCGGCGGCGGGGGCGCGGGCCTGCGGGCTGCCGCGATGGTCGCTCGTGGCGGCGCTCGGGGCGGCGCGCGCCCTTGTGGGCGTCTCATAGTCTGTCGCTGGCCCTGATGTGTTGGCCCCGCAACCGGCCTCCGGGGCATTGTCAGTAGTTTTCCCGATTTTTGTTGGAAAAAGGAGCAGAGTTAGTGCTACTAGGAAAACTGTGTTTTTTGCTTAAGTGACTAGCCCGATTTTTGGACAGATTTGGCCGCTTTTAATCTCTCGGATAAATCTTCCCCAAATAAATATTTGTCTGTTGTAGAATCATTTAATGCCTCCTTAATTTCAGTACTAATAGAAGAAATAATAATATTTTTTCTCTTTCAGTCTCATATCGATACATATCACACAAAATGCGACATACATCTTTTGTTGTCTTTACAAATTCTTTAAATTCATTAAAATACTTCGTAATTATCTTATCTATAACTGCAGTAAGTGCAGCTACACTTACGCTTATATGTCTTTGTCGCCTCGTTAAATAGTTTTTCTTTCGTGTCCTTCTTTAAACCTCTTAATAACCTCGTGCCACCTACCCACAATATTTTTGTGCACTGCCTCGCCGAGTATTATTTCCAGCTCTGAAGCCTCGCCAAGAAGCTGCAATACTTCCTCATCCAGATTAGCCTGAAGTAGCTCACCTGGTGTTCCAGTATTCGACGGTTCCTGCATCTGAATAACGCCAGGCTCCGCAGACGGCGATGGTTCCGACGGAACCATGACCGCAGGGCTGACGGGGAACTCTGGTGCGTACGCTTCTGGAGACTGCGGTGACGTCGCCTGCACCCGGTCATTCTCTAAAGCAGAATCTTGATGATCTGTCAATAACCAAAATTGCAATTATAGGTACATTTCTAAACAGCAAAAAACCCTGGTATTGGTAGTTGCGTGTTCAATTTTGTTTTCATACAGCAAAAGCCCTGATATTGGCAGTTGCGCATTCGTAATTTACATTATATGTAGGTAGATGGAAAAAAAAAATATTGCGGTACGTCGCCATTGTGCAATGTTTTCCATTAAATTATGACTTTTTACAAATCGATAATGTATATCGATGGATATAGCCCTGGTTATTATAATTATAATATTAATTAGTAATTATAATGTTAGCTATTCGCATCAAATTTAAACTTACTTTCTCTACGACGAAGATGAAGTCCTTCTGTTTCGTTTCTTTAATTTTCTTTCCAATCTTAACTTCCTCCGAATATTTTTATCGTTATCCGGACTTCTGCGTTTCTTCCCCATGTTGAGAGCACACACCGTAGATAAGTTGCGAACGTGCGAAAGGTTCGGCACGGAAACTCGTAATGAAAAGCCCACGTCTAAGCACCTAACAAATCGTGACAGGCAACTTAGAGGAGATGACATGTACTTTTTTTAACATCTCTAACATACGTGCAAGGGTGACGTATGGGGGGCGCCACTATACAATAAGTAAGCATAAATCGCTAAGAATGAAGTCGCGAAACATAATATTATATTTAATGATAATTGCTACATTTTTTTACCGACTACTACAATAGATAACAATAACTATTTAATATTATAGTATCTACTCATCACATCACATCACTGGTGATTGTTTATTAAATCCACAGACCGGTAATGCTTATATGGGGAAATACCACGGCCTTAGAAAACCGGCATAAAATAACGCTTGAATTTGTGTTGGCGAGAGAGTGAGAATACTGAAGGCTTTTGAGTATTAATAACTTTCTTAAAATGTGTCAATAATTTATTAAATAAAGGGGATTTTTTTTTTTTAAACAAAAAAATTAAAACCAACGTCCAAGAAAAATGCACAAAAAGTCGGAAATAATTAATATTTTCTATGTTATTCTCCTTTTAGTTAATGTTATGTCTTAGTTTGTCGAATAAATATCTTATATTATGCTTTAAACGAGACGATCTTGGGTATATATATATATATATATATATATATATATATATATCATTTGTATCTCGACCACGGCTACAAGTATTACCATGAAATTTAGTATGCAGAGAGTTTTGAGTTATCCCTCAGAAACTACGCATTCTGAAGCAATTTTTTTATTTTTTTATTTCGTCGTGCAACAAAATATCAATAATTTCGACTCTTACGTCAGTGTAATTGGCAGCTTGGTATGCGTACCTGCATAATATAATCTTTGCATTGTTAGGAAATTCGGAATGTGGTGGGTTCAAATCCCCGGTAAGATAAATATTTTTGTGTTTCTTATTATTTATTTTTCTTTTATATTTATTTATTCATTTTTATTATTTTATCATTATACTAAAACACCCAGGTACTTATTATTTTAAATTGGGCTACAACATTAACTATTTCTCTACTCAATCTTTATATTTTTGAAGTCGGTACCAGCAAACTTGAACGTGAGTTCTATATTAAAATATTATTTTTATCAGGATATCGTTTGGGCTGTGTTGCATAATATAACAGTACTATAAAGTAGAACTATCAATGTCATATTGACAGATGTCACAAGCACAGCCTATCTAGTTAGTTTATTTTAGTTAGCCAAAAGTCTGTGTATAGTGTAGTGTATCTGTGTTGGGCATCTCTCATATGTAATATGTATCTGTGTTAATCATCTCTCTCATATGTACCAATAAAGGAGAATATAAGAATTGTTGCTGTATTATTATTATCACCACACGAGCGTAAGAAGGATATGTAAAAACCAAGATGTTGTAGTTCTCAACAGGCTGGTACCGACTTCTTTATAATTTATATTTTATAAAGTTAAATTAATGAATTAATAAATTTATAAATAATCTTTATAATTTATAAAGATTGAGTAGAGAAATAGTTAAAATTTTAACTGAATTTTAAAGGGGAATTATTTAGAAAATAGGAATTGTTTCATATTGTTTTGTGTATTTTTACTTTGGAAGTCGGTTAAATTTTTTGTTGAAAAATAATTATTAAAGGCTTATTATGCACTTTTCGAAAGCCAATAAAAAAAAACTTTGCAAGTTCTACATTACCCTTATTGTTTCAGCTGACTACTGTTGCAGAAATATCTAATCTTGTGTAACAGTCTATCAAAATTAAGAGCTCAGATTATCAGTTCTATCAGTGAATATATTATGCTATAACTTGCCTCCGGATTCAGCAAACGTCGTGGAAGTTTAAACCTCGTTAGACCTGTGTGTTCTGACTTGTTAGTACTTAGTCGATTAACAGAACACACATCAAGACCGCTAAAGCAGGCTTAGCTGCAATTTTATTTTCGATACAATTTCTTTTCAAGATTTGCTGAATTTTTAGGGTTCCGTAGTTTACGTCTCGAAACCCTTATATTTTGTCATGTTCGTCCGTCCGTCCGTCCGTCCCGCTTACCGTCCAAACGGATTGTGCTAGAAAAATTAAACTTTGCATAGATATTATATTATGTATTTATTACGTCTACAAAGTGCTAAAAAAAAATTTTATTTTGGTGTACATCCGAACCTTATCGCCCCTACACGTAAAGAGGGATGATTTTTTTTTCTTGCGTCTACCCTAAAGTTTGGGATATCATTAGATAGGTCTTTTGAAAACATTGAGAAGTTGCTAAGTATTTTTTTTTATTTGTTATATACATTTTTTTTTACCATAATAATATACGTGAAGCAATGAGCAGAGAAGCAAGCAGCAAAAATATTTAGTAAAAGAATCGTGTGAACGGATTAGTTTGATATTTGGCGCGGCTAAAGTTTATGTGGAAAAAGGTGTGCTAAAAGCTGATATTTTCATAAATAATGCTTAAAAATATATACAACTAATAAAAATAACAACAGCACACTATCTCAGATTATTAACACACACTACCGTGCGTTTGATACATATACAATTTTGTTACATGTTGAAGTTTGTCGATATGTCATAACAAATACATTTATTTTTATTATTTCTATGTAAGAGACAAAAGAGCCATTATAGAGTTCAAACTTCATAAGGGCTCCTTTGTCTCTTAACATAAATTATACGAATTATTATGAGCGAATTTCTACCACAGGGCGACAACAAGTTGATATTAATTTATCATTTTGCATATTCAAAGACATCCCATTTTGTTCTATACAAAGCCAAAGCGATAGGCAGTCAATTATAACGAAATTATGTACGTTGTTGGAATCAGCAAGTCTGTTTGAATCCTTTGTGTTCGTGATTGGCTTCGCTGTACACTTATAAATCATTAACCTGCCTCATCTCGGTGGCCAAACATTCTACAGATTGTATCAACTATAGCGGGACCAGCGTATTCTACAAAAGGAATCTAGATTGTCATTATAGTATTTGACCAATTTTTGACTTTTACAATTTATTGAGCTATGTAAAAAATTAGTGTTTGAAAGAGAAAACTTTTTAGCGATTCGAAATCTATGAAATTAGAACGATAGAATATTCATCATCATCAGCCTATCGCCGTGCACTGCTGAATGTAGGCCCTTTTTTATTATTATTATTTTGCAGGGGAAAGTCTTTATGCCTCCCCCGGTCGGGTGGCCCGGGGGTATGCGAGATTTGATCTCTCGCCGATACGTTACCCACTAAAACCTTCCTGATTTTATGGCTGGATTTTCCTCAGCCGCTATGAAGGGGATCCTGGATCTGTCTAACACAGGACACTGTTATTGTTTGTTTGCAGAAACTACTCAGAAACTACTAGGCAGATTTTGATGAAACTTGGAACTTAATACTTTCTATCCCGAAAATGTACAGTAATCTTGTGGCATACTGAATTTACGCGGGCGGAATCGCGGTCAACATAAATCCTACTAATATCATAAATGTGAAAGTTTGTGAGGATGTATGAATGGATGGATGGATATATGGATGGATGTATGGATGGATAGAAGATTGTTACTGTTTCACACAAAAACTACTGAACCAATTTCTATGAAATTTGGTATGGTAGCAGCTTAAGCTCTGGATTAAAACAAAGGATACTTTTTATGCCGAAAAGGTACAGTGCTCCCGTGGAATACTGTACTTACGCGGGTGGAGCCGCGGGCACCAGCTAGTGTAATTATACCTATGCCAGTTGCAGTTGACTTACTGGTTCAACTGAAGTCTGCCTCAAGTTTCAAGTCAAGACGTTGCCTAGTTGAAGCTGAGCGGTTACTTGCTAACAGAGTAAAGTTACTGAAGTCTACGCAAACGTCATGGGCTGAAACTAGCTCTGGAATAATTATTATTGATTATTTATTATATATAGTTCGCCCTCTGGACTATTATAAGTGTGAAAGATTGTGAGGATGTATGGATGGAATAGAGAAGATGAAAAAAAAGGGCATCATAATATTTTCGTTCACAAAACATTTCCCCCAATTACGTATGCTGAAGAGGGTGTGCTGAGTGGACAAGTTCGGGCCAGGGCTTTGTCCCAAGATCCTGGGCACTCGTTAAAGGATATTAACACCAACGGTCCATAAGAATGCGCGCACAATTTTCGTAGCTTGGGTACTCGAATTGATGATTTATAATACTAAATGTGAAAGTTTGTGAAGATCAATGTATTAATGGATGGGTGTTTGTTACTCTGAAAGGAAAGATCTATCTTTCTGTTTTAATTCAGAGCCTAAACTACTATCATACCAAAGTTAATTGAAATCCGTCACTGTAGTTTTTGCCATTAATCCATGGATATTTATAATAATAGTAGGATTTTACATGATCACTTATTATTCCTTTGTTTTACACGAAGTTTTCCAAGTAAACACATTTTACAAGTTAATTCTAAAACTATAACTGCCGAACTAACAAAGTTATTAATCTAATTGCCCTTCTAAGTTCATGAAATGGACCATCCATCCATACCATCATGATTTTTTTCAGATTTTTCGAGCCACAACAATGTCGTACAAAATAACGAAATATTAAGATGTAAAAATTAGGTATCCTACTAATATAATACATAAATATTATAAAAGTGAAAGTTTGTGAGGATGGATGGATGGATGTTTGTTACTCTTTCACACAAAAACTACTGAACGGATATCGTTGAAATTTGGTATGGTAGCAGTTTATGCTCTGGATTAAAACTTATGATATTTTTATCCCGAAAAAGTACAGTGTTCCCGTGGGTTACTGTATTTACGCGGGCGGAGCCGCGTGCAACAGCTAGTAAAATATACGTAGCTAGTAATATAGTACGAAACCTTACGTGCGAGATTTGGCCGGTATTTTCTTTACAAGAATTTCTTCGACAACTGACAGCTGAATGAACAAATGATTTTATTTTCACCATATTCTCAGATGGATAACTATTAAAAACGAGCGGTGTGTAAAACTGTTGTATATCGGTATATTTTATTGTAAGGCTCTTGATAAATATAGGTATCTCTTAGGTAGATATTATAGGTATTTCCAAAGAAGCTGTATTCAATCCTAGGAAATATATCGCCATTTTTGGGGTTTTTATTCAACTATATCGTATTGCGAAGACATAATACTAAAATGTTCTTTCAAAAAGCTAAATAAAGAAAAATATATTAAACAGAGTAAAAAGTTTCATATAATACTCGAAAATGAATATCTATTTCTTGAGGACACGGTAATTTTTTTAACACCGTTTGGAGTTTAAATACAGCGGGATTTTTTAATTTTGTGGTCCTTTGAAATTTCTATAAGGTTAGGCCGTAAAATATTACAAAAAATATAACCCGTAACAGTTTTATTCATTAAGGATATAGGAAAGTAGCCATAGGAATGTAATAAGATAATATTAAACAAATGCAATTTGTTGGATTTCTCAAAACATAATAAGCCTTCAAAACGTGGATAAAGAACGCAATCTTTAGCAACATTAAAAGAGACCCGGAAAAAACAAGACGCTCAAACTATTAAGCTTACCCCAAGGAGCTTATAAACAAAATTTTCATCCGCAAAGCGTCTGAAAAATTTAAAAGTTCTACACCTTTGGGGGTGTTTAAAAAAACTTCGCGAGCCTCGACCGCCATTATTCCGGCGAAACGATGCTAATTTTGGGAAAACGCCTTTCAGTCTAATTGAAATAAATGCGGAATTTTAATCTCGGGATAAATGTACTAATTCCCCGCTCCACCCTTTATCTATGAAATTGTATTCTGAAATATTCTGACGGAATGAGAAATTGCGAAATTTTTCATTAGGTGGTTATTTGATC
Source organism: Phengaris arion (assembly GCA_963565745.1). NCBI lineage: Eukaryota > Metazoa > Arthropoda > Insecta > Lepidoptera > Lycaenidae > Phengaris > Phengaris arion. Next base: position 14,931,280 of record OY751449.1, on the reverse strand, counting down.
AACAAAAAAGTGATTTTAATATATTTTGATACGAACGTTTGATGTTGGGCCGAAAAAAAGGAAAAGCCTTACTTGTGCGCGTTTGTGAGCAGTGAGTTTGAGAGTAAGCAGTACCTTCCTGTAAACAACTTTTTTATACGGTAAACAAGCCAATTATTGGGAAGAAAATTACTTTTACGGATTTGACACTCTATATTTTTTAATGAAAATGTTTCGCGACTTAAAACCGTAAAGGTTCGTTTGATTCAAGAATAACCATGCCAAGAGCATGTCAGGATAGATTGTATAAGAAAAGGTTTTCTTTGAATTACAGATAGATAGACGGACGGACTGACAGACGGACAAACGGACAGAGCGAAACTATAAAAGTTCCTTGAGTAGGTACTATGGAAGCCAAAAAGTGATCTTAGCAACAGGTGACATGTTGTTAACAGCAAAACCGTCTTTAAATTTAGAGTTACACACGGCCGGTTTTTTGTGGTACCGTCAATAATTATTGGACCAAAAATTCGAGCGACTTTTACATTACATTTCTGACCAACTTATAGACATGTGTGTTGCAAATTGCAACTTCCACGTTTGAAATCATTATGTTGCATTTTTAACCCCCAACGCAAAAATAGGGGTGTTATAAGTTTTATGTGACAGTCTGGCATCATAGCTCCTAAACGAGAGTACGGTTTGGATGCGCTTTTTTTGTTTGAAATCTGACGTGATCAAGAGTGTTCTTAGCTAAAACTCATCATCATCAGCTCACTCACTGCTTGACGACTCGGGGGTTACTTAAAATTTTTAATTTTGTTTGTACTCCTATAAATAATAATAGTCGGTGACCGATATGTGATATCTGACGCGCGAAAATTTGAGAGGCAGATCAGGCGTTTTATTCAGAAACATATAGGTATTTGTCATCACATAACATATTATTGACGCAATATCGGATATCGGACCTAATCAATGTGAAAACACTCGCGAGTATGCCGACGGTAATATCAACTATCGTAACGCGTAATGTTAAAACGCTGTAATTATTATTCTAGTATTTTCACTTAAAATTTTTGAATTCTACAAAACTCTATATCAATGACAGGAATTGCACGATAGAGATAATATTTTGTTCAATAAACTGCACGCTTACTGGAAACTCTGAAACGTTAATCGGTACTCCTTTGTGGGGCTGGATTTGTGATAAATTTGATTTAATTTAAGAATGTGGTAGCTCTAGAACATTTCTGTCGATACTTATTTGGGCGGCTAACTTCATCCGTATTGTCTACTTTGTCCATAGCTATGTGAACAAAAAAAGACGTGTGGCACTCGGGGACTGCCGCGGTAAAGCTATTGCATAGCATTATCGCACGCACACAACGCCGTGTCGAAGACTGCCGAACTGAAACGACGTTAGACGATGCACGGCCTTCAAGCCACACCTCCGTGCCCGTCGGAGTGGGGAGCGTGAGGTTTTTTCGTTACGGAATTTCTGGATTCGGTCCCCGCGCTCAAGGCCCGCGATAGAAGCTATGCAATAGCTTAAAACTTAGCAACAAGGCTTAGATATGGCAGAATAACCATAAAATGCCACTCCCCTCGAACGCACACGATGCGTCGTAATCTTCACTGGGCTAGATGACAAAAATGTTTTATCGCATAAATGAATAGTACTCTTAAATATTAGTAACTTCTCAGAAGAAACAGTATATCAAAGTCAATATTTTCAAAGGTGCAGCGATTTGTATACAAAATTTCGCAAGTCTCGTAAAAACGTTCCATACTAAACTCATACCTAGCTGTGACGTCACGCCTAGGTGAAAGTGTATGAAGTATAAGGCCGCAAGACCATATTTCTAAATATCTTCGATATTTGTGCGTTTAAGTTCATACTTAACATAATTAATGTTTTTGTATATGATGTAAGTAAACTAATGATGTTAGTTTTTGTTTACTAATTTAGCAAAAAAATAAATTAAACTTTTTGTACTATTTAGATGTATCTAATTACTAAACTACACATGAAATATTTTATTTTTTACATTTACCAAGTAGTAATGCCTCAATATTTCTGAGTATATTAATGAAACTTAACAGTTTAGATGTAGTCATCATCCCTATTAGCGTAATGATTTTTTATCTTTCTTTAGCTATTAATTATAGATGTTAAATGAATTTTGAATGGATAATATATTATTTTGCTGCAACACTAAACTGTTTTTTTCCGATTTCGTCATCATTCATAATATCGTATTCACATCAAGAACCACGAAGGGTCGCGCGCGAAAACGTCAAAAAACACGTTTGTTGCATGGGAGTACCAAAAAATTATTTATTTTATGCTTTTTTTAAATATTTGTTGTTATAGCGGCAACAGAAATACAAAATTTCAATTGCATTGCTATCGCAGTTCCCGAGATACCTACAGCCTGGTGACAAACGGACGGACAGCCTAGTATTAGTGGTAGGTAGAAGCCATAAATAGACTGTCAAAATCATTACCCTTTCGGTAATGATTTTGACATTCTATTTATGTATATTTGATCCACCGCGCCGTAACGCTTAAACTACTGGTTCGATTTCAATAAATTATGTGTCAATAGATTCGTAATAATAGCCCGGGTAACATAGGCTATATAATTCACGTAGTCGGGTTACAGTTTTTATAAAAAAATATAGCTTACAACCTAAACACAGTTCTTATTGTGGCATCCACAACAGAATCCACACAAGATTGTATCGATGAAGGGGAGGCAGGGTAAAGCAAATTATACTAAAGTTTTATAAGTCTGCGTCACCCTTATCAGTTTAAATTATTACTGCCAGGGCTACTTATATTTTAAAAACAGTTTTGTAAATTGGAAAACTCTGTATTAAAATATAATAGTGAAATGAAAAACTAACGAACAACTTTTTATTTCCTGGAAATGAAAATCAATTATTCTTTAATAGCATTTAAACGAAAAAATTTACTAAAATTATTAATTTTTTAATGCATAAAATAATGAATAGTGCTCTAAATTGTAAATTGTGAAAGTGAATTCTCAGAAAAACTACATAGTAAACAACAATCATATTAAAAATTAGTTCTTTCAAAGTAACAGCAATTTGTTTACAGAATTTCGCAAGTCTCGTGAAAATGCTCCATACAAAATTGCCGAAACCATGACGCCACGCTTTCGTAGTAGTATGAGTCGCAAGAACACAATAGGGCAGATGACTTAATGTAAAATATTTCGTTTAATCTATATTATATTCAGACATATTAAGGTACTACTTGACAAATGTAACACTGTGAACAGTTAGAATGGGAAAACTTAATCATCGTTTTTTGTATTTTACCAGCGACTTTTCTAATATTTCTCTTACACCTTCCCTGAACTTCCACAATTTTTTCAAGACTAAGATTAGCCTAATCGGCCCAGCCGTTCTCAAGTTTTGGAATTGCAATAATTTTTACATAACAATTACAAATTTCATTAAGATCCGTTTAGTAGTTATTGCGTGAAAGAGTAACATGCATATTGTATATTTGTATGGATTAGTAGGTATAGCTTTTATAATATTCGTAAATCGTATGATCACCGATTTATAACCATATCTCATCGAAATGACAGCCAAAAAGTAATTTGTCTCTACTGACTGACAAAGAAGGAAAGAGAAGTAAATTGCATAAAGGTAAATGTCATTTACTAACTGGGATAATAAATGAGAGTATTCAGAACTGAGTAGGCTGTAGGAAAGTAAATTAACTAATATCTAATAGGATAACTAGATTAATATACTACATAGTATAAAGTTAAGTCGCTTTGTCTGTCTATCCCTATGTATGCTTAGATCTTTAAAACTACGCAACAGATTTTGATGCGGGTATTTTAAATAGATATAGTGATTCAAGAGGAAGGTTTATATGTATATAACATGCATAATATAGTAGAGAAACACTGATAATTTTAGAGGTTTCTAATGTCGTAAACATACACATTTTTTGCGCTTACATTGCAAACGCTGGCTGAACCCTACGAGATAAATCAAAATAATATATTACAGTGTTGTACACATTGAAACGGTCTACAAAAAAGTCGGTAATGGTATATGTCCATCTCTTAGGGATAACCCACAATAACCATTTCTTATCCTTTACTTTTTAATAGGAAATATTTTAATAAGAAATAATGCCTTATTTACGAAGTGATTTTAAGCAATACAGCATTAATCCTTATCCAATTAAATGCCTTAAATAGATTGTGTATTTAATATAGATAAATATGGCACTTTACAGCATGTAATTTATATGAATATTTTTGAAGATATTACAGATTTAAGATTCAGGGACAAAGCAGTTGCGGCGCGGCGCGGCGGTAGCGGCCGATACGAAACCCTTTTCAATATTGTATCCAGAAGTACGAGGGCGGGTCAATAAGTCCGTGACTTTTGGAATAAAACACAGATTTTTTGATAAATAAATCATTTTATTTTTCAACGTAGTCCCCCTTGAGCTCTATACACTTTGTCCAACGCTTCTCCAATTTTTTTATCCCTTCCAAAAAATATGATTTGTCGAGGTCCTCAAAATAGGCCTTCGTTTGCGAGATGACTTCATCATTGGAGTCAAATCTTTTTCCACCGAGCCATTTTTTCAGATTTGGGAACAAGAAGTAGTCACTCGGAGCCAAATCTTGAGAATAGGGTGGATGTGGGAGCAATTCATAGCTCAATTCATGGATTTTTGCCATGGCAACTGCACATGTGTGCACCCTTGCATTGTCTTGGTGAAAAAGAACTTTTTTCTTGGCCAAATGAGGTCGGTTTTTTTTCAAATCCTCATAGAAGCGGTCCAATAAGTTGGCATAATATTCCCCATTAATTGTTCTTCCCTTTTGAAGATAGTCAATGTGGATTATCCCACGTGCATCCCAAAAAACAGTCGCCATAACTTTATTGGCTGACAAACCCACCTTGGCCTTCTTTGGCGCCGATTCACCCTTAGAAACACAATGTTTTGACTGTTGTTTGGTCTCTGGTGTGTTGTGATGGATCTATGTTTCGTCCACGGTTAAAAAACTCCTCCATATTGTGATTAAACAACGCCAAACCTTCCTGTGAAGTTGTTACACGATTGCGTTTGTGGTCGACTGTGAGCAAACGCGGCACCCATCTTGCGGAAAGATTTCTCATGCCCAAGTGATCATTCAAAATTGAAACCACTGAGCCATGCGAGATGCCTATGGCTTCCACAATCTCTTGCACTTTCAACCTTCGGTCGGCCAACACCATATCGTGAATTTTTTCGATTGTTTCGAAACGACACACGATTACACGATTGTGTAGAGACCTCAACTGGGCGTCCAGGACGTTCGGCATCTTCAGTGCTTGTACGGCAACAACGAAATTCAGTAAACCACTTTTTTACCATTGAAATCGATGGTGCAGAGTCCCCATAGTATTTATCAAGCTTAGCCTTGGTCTCGGTAATGGTTTTTTTTCGCAAAAAATAAAGCTTAATAAGCACACGAAATTCACTTTTTTCCATTGTTTCCTTAAGTTACTGGATAGTCTGATAAAGATAGCTGTAAAACACAAACTAACTGACGCAGCAAGTTCAAATTTTGATAGGAGTCAACTGACAGAAGCCTGTTGACAGGAGTAGTGTTGCTTTTTCAGTAAGGTGGTTAGAAATTCAAAAAGTCACGGACTTATTGACCCGCCTTAGTATATTGCAGTGAGTAGAGTTATTTGCTTAAGAAGTTTTTTCTCCAAGAACACTATTCCACGCGGGCGAAGCCGCGGGCAAAATCTAGAAGGAAATAATTTTATCCCTATAGGTACTTCATAAATAATACCTGTATACTACAATTTCAGTGGGAATGTGTAATTTTCACTGAAATTGCGGTTAGTTCACAGGTAACTTTTTTGCGAGGGGACGAGACAATGCAAAAATTCTCAAGAGTCAATTCATTCATTGAATTCAACAAAATATTTCTGTACCAAAAGCAAATCCCCAGCTTAGTATTCAGTGAGGGTGTAGCCGTGAATTGTTTAATATTCCAAAGAGTTTTTATATAAAAATATTATAATATTCACTCCGTTCTGTTTCAGAGTGCATTCGAGAACAAGTGCTATTGAAGAGCCGGGGGTGCTTTTTGTTGTGAGAATATCAATTCTGTAGAACTCGAATTCGCGATGTCGAAAACAGCAAAAACTTTATGTCTTTTGAATGTTATTAAAAGTCAGCATGAAATGCTTAGATTTTATTTGTTACTTTCCATCTTTAAGGATTCTTTTGCTTCTTCCATTATAAAAGCATATTTATTTAATTTACATGCCATAACTTTTTAATAGGTTCATCGAAAAATTGGATTTAACTGACTGTATACTTTTAATATTTGTCAGTTGGTATACATACATGTACACATGTGTACATGTATACATATAATATACAAAGAAAAAAGTAATGTAAAATTATCCTACATTTGTCATGCCTAGTGCTCCTATTCTATTGTGTTCTAGAAATCTAAAACAATAGGTAAAATACGTGTTTTATTTTATACTTGACACATTTTTATGTGGGTGTTGTGTAATTCATTTGGATGAATAAAAATGCATGGAATGAAAACGAGTTTAATTTTAGTAATTAAATCTACATCCTACTACTATTATAAATATGAAAGTTTGTGAGGATGGATGTACGGATGGATGGATGTTTGTTACTCTTTCACGCAAAAACTACGAAACAAATTTCGATGAAATTTGGTATGGTAGTGGTTTAGGCTTTGGATTAAAACGTAGGCTACTTTTTATCCCGAAAAAGTATAGTTATACCCGGGATAGTTACGCGGGTGAAGCCGCGGGCAAAAGCTAGTTAACTACAGTATTATTCAAGTATTTCTGTGGAATAAGACCGTTAACAAGCAAACAGGTAACCTGATGGTACACAATTGAAATTAGTACATTCCCAGAATTATCTCATATTCCCCATAGGCCTTAGGCCTTAGGCCTTATTGGGGAGACGACTACATGTAAATTTATATACTGTGAAATATTGAGGTATTACTACTTGATGAACGTAAGAAAATATAATATTTATGTGTAGTTTAGTAATTAGATACCTCCATATAAAAAATACAAAAAGTTTAATTTTTTTTTTGCAAAATTAGTAAAAACCTAGTATCATTAGTTTACATACACGATAATATACAGAAACGTTCATTACGGTAAGAATGAACTTAAACGCACAAGTTTCGGAGATATTTACAAATATGTTCCTGCGGCCGCATATTTCATACACTTTTACCTCACCTTTACCTCACGTCACAGCTATGTACGACATTTGTATGGAGCGTTTACCCCGTGTAAGCTGTGTACTTGTGAAATTTTCTAAACAAATCGCTGTATCTATATAAATATTGATTATTATTAGTGTATACTATAGAAAAGTATTAAAAGTAAAGAAGCATTATTGCTTCTTTTGAGAATTTCCTCATATTGAAGAGTACTTATTTATTCATTTATGCAATAAACAAATTCAGACATCTAGCTTATTATTTCACAACTTTCACAGGTTGGCACTTTCGTACCGACTAGGCTTTGGCTAGCTGGCCTTCTGACGGTGAGAATGTCGAAACACTCTTTTTTATTTACTATTAGAACAGTACCCAGCACAAGGATCTCTGAATAAAACAAACCCAAATGCATTTTGGAAACGTGAAAATGTATACTATAATACTTACTTTTCAACAAGCGATTTAGTTTTACGTGCGGCGCTGTAATGGTTAAAACATATCATGTTTACGGCTATTAACTCTTCAAACACGCTAAAACCACTGAAATAAAAACATGATAGAGTCAGCGAGATTTAGCGCCGGTCTTGAATATTTTGCAAATAGGGTTTAACGAAGTCGAACGTGTTTTTAAGTTGGTTGTATGATTCTGAGTACCTAGCGCCAGAAAACGTGTTTTGTTGAACATCTTAGATACAGAAGTTTGTCGTTTTTGACAGCAGTAAAAAGATCTAGTATTTGAAAGACCTTCAACTCTGTGTTGCGGGTGACATTCACTTGCCATCCGTTTGCTCGTTTGACGATCCTGTTCTATATATTTTTTCCAACAATTAAATAATATTTTAATTTTCACAGTAGGACTACAGAGGAGAAAAATATATACTTACGTACAGAGAAACAGCTTTCATAGAACGATACAAATTTGAAAATTGTAACGTCCCCCTCAACGGCCCATGATTTTGTCACTCAATCGTGGACACGCCGTATGCTTGAGTAGTGCAATCAAATCAATAACAAACGATGTAGCTGTTTATCTGTTTCTTTTTAATCTGCGGTAAGACGACACGATTTGTTTGTACATAATATCTTCGGGACTGCACGATTCGATTCTCTACATCGGAAGTTGACAAAGTACCATGTGGTGTTTTATTACCCGGTGATCAGAACAACTCCACTCAAATGGAACCATTTAAAACCAACAGACGGTGAAACGTCTACCTATTCAAACTTACTGCGCTCCCGAGAGTGCTCAATTTAATATTACTTGGTTGTAAATTTTGTGACTTTTAAAATTTTCGGATTACGCGAGCGTTAAAATGGCAAATGCTGTTAAGTGTCTGCAAGCCAGGCAATTGAATCATAATTGTGGTTTAAAATTACGTGAACGGAAGGTCGGTGGTGTGTGAAATTAATTTACCTTTAACGCAATTATGTGCGGAATTCATAATATTTTTTCACTATTTACAAACTTTTAAATGTTACACACACCTGATTTAAGTACGGTTTGGAAAATAGTTATTATTCAAATCTTTCGATTTGCTAAGTACCTAATTAACCTCCGATCGTTATATAGTATCATGTAAATGAAAATTTAGGATAAGATTGCGTACTACTTCACACAAGACGTGTACACTCAACAAAGAAATGTATGCGAATCGGGAAATTTGACGGCCATTTTATTTATTTATTTATTTATTCTTTATGTACACAAATTTTACAATGAAACTAAGAAAACACAGTGATGAAAGTACATAGGTGTGCTTACCTCTATAAGAGATCTCTGCCAGCAGACCTACGACAGGACATCATAAAAGATATAAACGGACACAGATAGTACACAAGAGAATAAAGGAAACAACGAAGAACAATACATCGAATAGTTATATAAGTAATAATAATAATTAATGATAATACATAATAACATATATTTTACAATAAAAATACATAAACATATAAATACATACCTAAACATACATACATAAACCTACATATACTAATAATTATATATTAATATTCATAGATATGACATAATATAGTGTCTCTTCATCCTTGTTTTGAACGTGCCCACTGTTGGGCTCTACTGCACGTCTTCAGGCAGAGCATTCCACAGCTGGGCTGCTCTAACGGTGTAAGAGTTACCGTAAAAAATGGTGTTATACCACGGAGTATCTAGCACCTTCCTTGGATTGCATGTGCGGGTAGGCCTTTCACTCGGAGCCGTATAAGTAAAACGGTCAGATAAATAAGAAGGAGAAGAAGAGAGTTTTAGTATTTTAAAAAGTGAAGTTAAAACGTGCATATTCCGACGATGGCGGATAGGCAGCCATTGCAATTTGTAACGGGCCTCAGATATGTGGTCGAATTTGCGTAATGAATATATAAAACGAATGCACGAATTTTGTAGACGTTCTAGTTTATTCAGTAGCTCTTCCGTTACATCCAAATAACAGGCATCAGCATAATCTAAAAGAGGTAAAAGTAAAGATTGTGCCAATAGGACTTTCGCAGGAATAGGAAGAAAATTTTGCAACCTCTTCAAAGCATGCAATGAGTGATAAAGTTTTTTGCTCACTTCATTAATATGTACAGACCAAGAAAGGTGACAGTCAAAAGTTAAACCTAGGTTTTTGGCGCTGTTTCTAAACTCTATCACATTGCCACTAAAGATTATCTTACCTAGAGATTTGAAATCAATCCTGGAACGTAGCTGCCTGCTGCCAATCAAAAGTGCTTGCGACTTTTTTGAGTTAACAAGGAGCCCAAAAGTGTTAGCCCAATTATTTATATTTATAAGATCACTGTTGATCGAATTAATCGCGGACTCGATGTCATTAACACTGGAGTGCCTGTAAATTTGCAGGTCGTCCGCATAAAGGTGGTAGGCAGAGGATATGGACTTTGTTATCTCGTTTATAAAAATTGCGAAAAGTAACGGAGACAAAACCCCTCCCTGAGGGACCCCAACGCATGTATTGCTCCATTCAGAGCAACCGTCTGGAATGAATATTCGCTGTTTTCGTCCTCTCAGGTAAGAGTCAAACCATTTGAGTGCAGTTGGAGAAACACCTATGGATTTAATGATGGCTAACAAAATATCATGATCTACCGAATTGAAGGCGCAGCTGAAATCTAGTAAGATCAAAACAGTGAGCATTCTGTTGTCCATAGCAAGCCGTATATCATCCGTAACTTTCAGCAAAGCGGTGGTAGTACTATGACCTGGTCTAAATCCTGATTGATATGGACTTAAAATCTGGTTGTGGCTTAATAAGTCAGATAATTGCTTAGATACTGCTTGCTCAAGAACTTTGGATAAGATAGGTAAGATAGAGATTGGCCGGTAATCGGAATTTGAAGTAGGATTGGAAATTTTAGGAAGCGGTATTATGTGACCATATTTCCACGTCGCCGGAAAGGTACAGGAGGTAATAGAAAAATTAAGAACATGGGCTATGACAGGGGATAGTAGATCGGCGGTAGGCAATAACATGTCCTTACTAAGGCCATCGCAGCCAAAAGCTTTAGAAGAGATAGAGAGAAGGCTTGTAAGCACCTGATGTTCAGAGATGTTAGTAAGGGTAAAGGAATCATGTGAAGGAGGTATCTTATTAGAGAGAAAGTTCAAGCAAGCTGATTTGTTGCCGTCGGATAAAAGAATAGGTGGTTCAGCAAAGTGTTTATTAAGTTCGTCCATATTTACTGAAATAGCAGGAGCTATGACTGATTTACCCACCCCAAGCCGTCCAAGAAATTTCCACAATTGTGCTTGAGATAAGTTCTCTGCCGATGTAAAAATATAGCGACGTTTAGCATCCCTACACAGCCTGTTGCACTTATTGCGTAGTTTTTTGTAGGCTATTACATTCGGTTCTGTAGGGAAATGTTTGCACCTTGTCTTGGCTTTATTACGCTTGGACATGAAATTCTTTATTTCTGTGGTCAGCCAGGGCGCTGGTAATCGCTTAACACGAACAGGTTTAAGGGGGGCATGTATGTCATAAATGTTTGTTACAACTGAGTTAAGAATGTCTACTTTAGTGTCGATGGTTGATGCCTCAAAGAGAGGATTCCAGTTGACTGAACTGAAGTCTTGTCTCAGGACATTGAGATCAATGCTAGAAAGGCTACGCTGCGTGATTGTTTTGGCTCTTAGTTTTGGGTTACGCAGTTTATATGACAAGTAAAGAAGATCATGATAGGAGAAAGGAGCAGTTAATTGACCATGAGAGATAACTTTAGAAGGTTGAGAAATTAAAATGCGGTCGAGAAGAGATGGATCAGAGTTAGGTGGGAAATGTGTAGGGGATAGTGGTAATACATGCATATTAAATGAGGAAATCAAATTTTGAAGCTTAAGAGCTCTGCGGTCATTTTTAATTAAACACGTGTTAAAGTCACCCATGATGATTACATGTTCATAGCAGGGGTAATAACAGCTGATCAGTTCATCAAGTACTTCAAAATAGTTGACTGTAGAGGAGGGACTGTACATCACGAGTAGAAGAACTTTATTATGGGAAATTGTGATTTCAAGCATTAGGAATTCCAGCTGACCACGATTATTATTTGGAGATTGGCAAACTACCTTATATGGGATGTTCTTCCTAACATAAATGCACACACCCCCACCCCTACCAACGCATCGATCGTTGCGTATCAAAGTAAAGTCTTGAAGAGGATACAACGTCGAAGGAAGAGAAGGTTTAAGCCACGATTCAGATACCAGGATGCAGTCCACCGAGACGCCGTTAAAATATGTAAGAAGGTCGGAGTAGTGAGCCGGTATACTCTGTGCGTTAATGTGTGCTAAGTTAAAGGAAAGAGAGCTATTGGAAAAAATATCACTTAACAAACTATCCGAGGGAGTTGAGTCGATAGTAAGTAAGTCACTACTAAGGCTAAGAAACTCACAAGATGAAGAGCACGAGAAAAAACTATTGTCAATCTCAAAAACATCACTATCAAACATTCTTATAATATTTTAAAAATAAATATAACATATAAGTATTTAAATATATAAATATTCGGTACTATTAATATGTATAATAAATAATATAATAAAATTACACACTGACAATAATTAAACCTTCAGAACAACAAAAAAAAAAAAAACTAAAATTATTATACACCTTGCACACTTTGGCAATAAATTATAAAAGAGAAACAAATATAAATAAATGCAAACTAAAGTACATAGTTGAAAATCACAGAAATAAAAAAAATAAAAAAAACATACTTAGAAACTATATGAATCAAAAATAAAACAAATTCAAACTACATAAATGAAAGCGTAAACAAAGCGAACAATAAGTAAATAATTTGTGCAGGCCAATACTATAATTTTGTATGAGCAATAAATACAAAATAAAAATGGGCAACAAAAGCAAACAATGAAATAAGGAATAAAAATAATTAAAAAAAAAAACTGACCATCCATCCCGCAAGCCAAGGCCGTGGACTTGTAGGCAAAAAATATTTAGAATTATTGACACTATTGACGGCTATTAGTTGCTGGACGGACGGACTTGCTGGCTGGGTCGTGAGTATGGCGCTTTAATTAATTGGTGTGAGGATGCATATTACAGTGAGAAAAAAAAAAAAATCAGGTGACAGCAGACATATTGACAGTTGACACATGACATGCAAAATTGAGCGATTGTCGAATTCAAGTTGATTTGTACAAATTTGTATAGTGACAGTAATTATTAATAAGTAATTTAAATTTACCTTTAAAATTGGTTCGCAAACATAACTACCGTTAATATTCGAATATGCATCCAATGACTTAACGTCATTTACCGATATCAAGAAAAGGTATTATAATATGTACCTGCGGAATATATTAAACTGTTACTTATTTCTTGTTAACAGCTTTTGCTCTTTTGGGCCTCACATATTTTGGGTCAGCCTGAGTATTCTGTGGTGGAAATTTACTTATTAAAGTGCTCAACTCATGCAAGGAAATTACTTTCTTTCGGGTTTGGTCTGGAAGCAGAATAAGGATGTTACCATCAGCAGTCCAACAGTTTCTCAATCCGAAGTGTTTTCTGGCAGCTACAAATAACTCCTGTCGAGGCTTAGTCAGGAACTCAGAGACTGTGATACCGGTTCCCTTAAGATTAGTTTTCCTAGACCAGATGATGTTCCTTATTCTAATTGAGGTGAAGCGTACCAGCACAGGTCTTGGGCGGTCATTTTTAGCACCAAGGCGATGACAGACTTCAATACTGCCTGGATCAATGTCTGAAATTTTGTGATCCTTAAGGATAGCACAAACCTGGTCTTCGGCCTCAGCGGGAGAGTCCTCAGGAACACCGTGAACTAATAAAATTTTGAGCCTGCTTCTCATCTCTTGGGCATCCAATCCAGTGGCTAAAAGCTCAACTTGTTGTTTCAACAATGACAACATACCCCATACAGTGGATTTGAAGGCGTTGAAGTCCGAAGTCAGCTTGACCAAATCCATAGCCTCAGTGGACGAAGATGACTGAGCTGCTTTCTCTGCTAGTGCCTTGTCATAATTCTCCATCCGTGCTTCAAACAGCTTTACTATATCTTCCATGTTTTTGTTCAACTGAGCATGTAAATCCATGTTTATATTTCTTTCAATTGTGGTTTGCAAATATACTGAAATTTATTATTGCCAGGTGTCCAAGGTATTTATTAGCACATTTATTTACTTGTATATCAATAAATAGTTGTTATTTAAGTAGTTTTATTTGACTTTAGTTTGATTTGAGTATCTTATACATTAACAAACCATTTCATATCATTTTAGATAAAGAACATTGAATTGAAAATTGAATCCAACATTAAAATCTAATTCCCAACAGAAACTATTATTCCGAAATTACAAAAATGCACAATGCTACATCATAAAGGCTTTTATAAGTACACAAATAAATTATTCCATTGCTTTGTCTAAAACATCAACAAGTGTGCAACGAGGCGTAATTAGCCTTATATAATTCATTCGCTCGGTGTTTACAGTTCGTTTGGAATTCGATTCAATTCCCCAATTAAATATTAAACAAACTCTGTAGGGTCAGGTGAATTGTAAAGTTTAAATGAACGTAAAATAACGACTGGTCAGGAAATAGATTTTGCTACGACGAAAGATTTAATCAGAAATATTATGTTGAATGTTGATTTTTACATTGAATTTTAGCCATTTGATGAACCAGTCGAGGTTCTCACAATTGCCTTGGTAACATCATTTTTGACTTGGATTCGTTAATTTTCCCAATAACTAATGATCGCAAAAACCCTGATTCTCTGAAGAGAGCGGTAATTGATACAGTAAAGCCAAAAAGCGGTGCCGCTATTTGCAAGACAGTCCTGACGATGTCAGAGTGTTTGCGAACGTTATGATAATCTATATGAATATACCTATGGAGTTTGTTTTTCCAAAATGAGGCTTAATGGCAGTTCATACTGCGGTGTAATGAATAAAGTTCAATTTTGAAAAGATATCTTAAAAATGCAGCTCCATGTCGCGTATCGTGTCATTATATGTGTAATATAATGGGAGTGGAATTTCACATACTACAAATTATGTCATCACCGTAGAAAAGGAAGTCCTTTTCCGTATGTTATACTATATAAGCCGCTTTAAAACGATATTGCCTTTCTAGGAAATCAGAGCTTAAGCGCGCTATGCGCTTATGGGTTGTCAAGTGGGATGATAATTGTTATATCAGGGCCTGCAAAATGCACTGGATAATTTCGACGGCGAAGTTCGAAAACAAAATGTATGGGATTTGACATAGGACATCGCAAGCGACATGCCACTTAGTAATGACTTATGTCAAATCCCATACATTTTAGATTTCGCACGTCGCTGTCGAAATTATCGAATGCATCTTGGCTAAAGGCCCTGATCTAAATGGCGTTTCCAAGACCATTGTGAACAGCCCTCCTGGTCTAGCAGGAACAATAATTGGGTATTTGATAACATGTAAAACAACATAGATATATATCGCTTAACAACAATACCGACAGTGTTACAATAGCTCAAGTATCCTAAAGCTCATTTCAGACTACGCTATACTATTGTGCTATATAGTAAAGCAAAGAAGGACCTAATGCTATACTATATAGCATGGCGTTCACCTTACACGATATTCTCGCAAGCATTCATAGTACATAGCAAGCTCAGTATGGTTGTGTCGCTCGTTTCGCTTGCAGAACGGCCGGGGGTGAGGGAGGAGGAAGAGGGCGGCTCGCGATTTAGCACAGCATGAACTCAGCGTATCCCACTATTTTATAGCTTATAGTAAGCCACTAATATATAGTACAGTACAGTGTGAACGTGTCCATAACAATGTATGGTGCGCGATATTGTTGTGCTATGAGCTATATTATACTATATACTATTATATTATAGCGTAGTCTGAAAGCCGCTTTAGGCGGTAAATATGTAAATATCGAGAACTTCGAACAATAAATCATATTGCGATGTTCATTTTTTACGTTAAAAAATACAAAAAGTAGAATATAATACAACCTACTTGTATTTTTGTACGCAAAAAAATGAACACCACCTAAAGAGTTGTGTAATGAAAGCAACAAAACTTGAGAGTTCTTAAAGTTTTTTCTGTTGAGTGTAATGTAGACCAATACTAAATTACAATAAAATTTATGTTTCATACTGATATCGTCTGCCTACTGCCTCTAAAAAATGCGAAAGTTTGTGAGGATGAATGGATGGATGTTTGTAACTGTTTCACGCAAAAACTATTGAATAAATTTCGATTACATTTGGTATGGTAATAGTTTGAGCTCTGGAACAACACGTAGGCTACTTTTTGTCCTGAATAAGTATTGTGTTCCCATGGGATACTTTATTTTCGCGGGCGGAGCCGCGGGCAAGAGCTAGTCCATACTAATATTATAAAGATGCAAAGGTAGTTACTTTGTGAGGTTGTAAAGGATAATCACTAGATCTACTGAATCGATTTCGAATCGACCAATAGAAAGCTCCTGACCGTTCGGAAGCTCTATCGACTCCTGACCTCGATAGAGCTTCCGAACGAGTGGGTCTAAAAATTAACATGGACAAGACGAAAATTATGTCTAATGCCCATGTTGTACCCGCTCCAGTATTTGTTAGGAACTCTAAAATCGAAGTTGTTGACGAATACGTCTACCTGGGACAGAGAGTCCGATTAGGCAAGTCCAACTTCGATAGTGAGGTCCAACGACGAATCCAACTCGGATGGGCAGCGTTCGGGAAACTACGCAGCGTCTTCGAGTCCGAAACACCTCAGTGCCTAAAGACAAAGGTCGTTGAACAGTGCGTGCTGCCAGTGATGTCTTATGGATGTGAAACGTGGTCCCTCACTGTTGGCCTCTTAAATAAGCTCAAAGTCACTCAAAGAGCGATGGAGAGAGCTATGCTCGGGGTTTCTCTGCGTGACAGATTCCGCAATGAGGAGATTCGCAGACGAACTGGAGTAACCAACATAGCTCGCAGAATCAGCAAGTTGAAGTGGCAATGGGCAGGCCACATCGCTCGTAGAACTGATAACCGCTGGGGAGTAAAGGTTCTAGAGTGGAGACCACGAACTGGAAAGCGCAGCGTAGGACGGCCTCCCTCTAGGTGGACCGATGACCTTATGAGGGTCACGGGTCGTCGTTGGTTGCAGGTGGCCCGGGACCGCTCGTTGTGGAAATCTTTGGGGGAGGCCTATGTCCAGCAGTGGACGTCCTATGGCTGAAAAAAAATATATAAAAAAATAGAAAGCTACATTATGAGTGTCGTATTCCATCAGAAAATGAACAGATTTTTTCGTGATATTCGAATTTGCAAAATAAGTCAGAGAGCAAACTGCCGAACCAAAACTGTTTTTTACAAACGCTGCTCTTACGATGAGAGATATTATAATATGATTTAGTTCTAGAGAAAAGTTTTAGAGCTTGATAATGCCTACAAAAAAGTTAGCGATAGCATAATATTATGTCTAACTTTCATATTTAGTCATAAAACGTAGATTATAATATATTAATCGATCCGCAGTAATTTTATCTTCTCGAGTGTTTAAAACATTTTCTCGTATACTGCATATAATTCGTACAAAAGGTTAAAGAGATAAGTCGTATTAACTCGTGTGTACATTTGCACTGCTCTAAGGAGAGTAAGCGCAGCGGACGTTGACGAATCACGAAATTAAAATCTATGAATTGTATACCGACAGCTTAACCGACAGATATATAGAGAAGTTACATGACTGAAAAAAGAGACGACTTGTCATCTCATTATACTATAGAATATACTAGAATATAATACACATAAGGACATTCTATTTCATACATTAAGAACAACAATTCTTCATGCGAGGAAAAAGTGACGACATCTGTTGAAGATCGATCGAATTACGGTGTAAGGGCCTTAGCCCGTAATGTAAGGACTTTAATTTTGAAATTACTATGAAATACTTTGTGTAATTTAAATACAACAATTGATGTTCTTATACTTTTACTTACAACATTAATATATTATCTCGTCTGTCTTTTTTACTCTTTTGTCGTAATTTTGCAGCCTTTTACAGCGTAACACTGACCTCTATATTGACCAATGGAAAGGTCGAGTGCCCTGATGGGGCTCTCAAATTCATTTAATTTTTAGCCACGACATTGCCCTTCCCTAATATATAAGTGTATGGTCGGAATCGTTCACTTGTATAAAGGTTTATTGTACCGCAACTACAGTTATTCTAAAAGCATCTATTTCTATATTTTTCAAAGTTATTTCAGAAGCAAGGAGCAAGTAAACATTATATTTACTAAAATAATACCTACAATGGTGTTGAATTAAACTCGTTATGTTTGGTTATTATTTGTCATGTTCGTGGAGCATAATAGAATAGTCGACAGAATTGATAACAAACAAGCGGTGTTGTAAAGGAGAATAGTTATCCTTAGATTTGGTTTATCGAGCTTCCATGCTACACCATTTTGTTCTCTAACATTTAGTTATAGAGTTTACTTTCGTGCATCAAAAATGCTCTACGGATTGTTATAAGCGGTGGTGTTGAAAGATATACAAGCTTGAAGGAATTTGATATTTTGGTTGGGAATTATAAGTCATATTTCAACCTCGGTTCGTGTTACTAATGTACGCGGTTGGTGTCATGCTAACACTGAATGGTATGGAAAACACTTATGACTCGACTAATTTTGGCAACACTGTTTTGTTGCATTGTATTATTACATGAAATATCTCGTGAATCGGAAAACGTTTTTGTCATTAGCAAAAATTATTTTGACTTCTTGACAGGAACGCAGCGGTTGGATGTCGTAAAGTTTAATTAAAAGTCTTTGTTTTTCTTTTGCAAATATCAATAACTTGCATTTGCCCGCGGCTTCGCCGGCGTTAAATTGGGTTTTGTACGACATCCCTAGTCGTCGTCGATCATCGAACCCTTGAATTAATTTTTTTCACGTGTAATTTTTAATCACCTTTAAAAAAATATTTTCTTATATTAGTAGGTCTTTACCTATTAAATTGCCGTTTTGTATGAAAAAATTTAAACGATTTTTTTTCATGTATTTTTTATTTGTATTAATCGAAGTAATCACCCATAAAATCAATGCATCTTTGCCAACGCAGTGGCAGTTTATTGATGCCCTTAAAGAAATCAGCTGGACGGGAGGCAACAAATCCTTCAAAGGCATTTTGTACTGCCTCTCGGGTATTGAATTTTTTTCCCGCCAAGAAGTTATCCAAATTCTGGAAAAAGTAGTAGTCTGTAGGCGCAAGGTCTGGTGAGTAGGGCGGATGACGGAGAGCTTGCAACCCCAGTTCTTGCAACTTGGAGACCGTCTGCTGTGCAGTATGAGGTCGCGCGTTGTCGTGCAGGAGCAGCGGAGACGAGCGATTGACCAATGCTGGTTGGAGATGTGCCAGTTTCTCCATCATTGTGTTCAGTTCTTCACAGTACACATCTGCAGTAATGCTCACCCCGTTTGGTAAGCAGCTGTGATGAATCACACCGGCGCTAGACCACCAAACAGTGACCATCACTTTTCTAGGGGTAAGTTTTCGTTTAGGGCATTGTTTAGGTGCTGAACTAGGATCCAACCAACTTGCTGAGCGCTTGCGGTTATCAAACAGAATCCATTTTTCATCGCAGGTAACAATGCGGTCCAAAATTCCTTCATCTGTGTGTGCAAAATGGACCAATATTGTTTTGACGCTAACGTCGAAAGCTGCTGCTAATTCAGCCGTAGATTATGTATCATCTGCTTCCACAATCGCCTTTAATTCGTCATTGTCGACCAAAGTCTTCGGACGACCACGAGGTTCATTTTTCAGGTCGAAATTTCCAGAACGGAAGCGAGCAAACCAATAACAGGTGGTGCGTTGGTTTTTACTGTTAGCTCCGTAAACGTCGTTGATGTTGCGTGCCGCTTGTGCCGCGTTGCTGCCACGACGGTACTCATATTCCATAATTACTAAGGCGGGTCAATAAGTCCGTGACTTTTTGAATTTCTAACCTCCTTACTGAAAAAGCAACACCACTCCTGTCAACAGGCATCTGTCAGTTGACTCCTATCAAAATTTGAACTTGCTGCGTCAGTTAGTTTGTGTTTTACAGCTATCTTTATCAGACTATCCAGTAACTTAAGGAAACAATGGAAAAAAGTGAATTTCGTGTGCTTATTAAGCATTATTTTTTGCGAAAAAAAACCATTACCGAGACCAAGACTAAGCTTGATAAATACTATGGGGACTCTGCACCATCGATTTCAATGGTAAAAAAGTGGTTTACTGAATTTCGTTGTGGCCGTACAAGCACTGAAGATGCCGAACGCCCTGGACGCCCAGTTTAGGTCTCTACACCCGAAACAATCGAAAAAATTCACGATATGGTGTTGGCCGACCGAAGATTGAAAGTGCAAGAGATTGTGGAAGCCATAGGCATCTCGCATGGCTCAGTGGTTTCAATTTTGAATGATCACTTGGGCATGAGAAAGCTTTCCGTAAGATGGGTGCCGCGTTTGCTCACAGTCGACCACAAACGCAATCGTGTAACAACTTCACAGGAAGGTTTTGCGTTGTTTAATCACAATATGCAGTAGTTTTTGCGCCGTTTTGTAACCGTGGACGAAACATGGATCCACCACAACACACCAGAGACCAAACAACAGTCAAAACAGTGGGTTTCTAAGGGTGAATCGGCGCCAAAGTAGGCCAAGGTGGGTTTGTCAGCCAATAAAGTTATGGCGACTGTTTTTTGGGATGCACGTGGGATAATCCACATTTACTATCTTCAAAAGGGAAGAACAATTAATGGGGAATATTATGCCAACTTATTGGACCGCTTCAATGAGGATTTAAAAAAAAACCGACCTCATTTGGCCAAGAAAAAAGTTATTTTTCACCAAGACAATGCAAGGGTGCACACATGTGCAGTTGCCATGGCAAAAATCCATGAATTGGGCTATGAATTGCTCCTACATCCACCCTATTCTCCAGATTTGGCTCCGAGTGACTACTTCTTGTTCCCAAACCTGAAAAAATGGCTCGGTGGAAAAAGATTTGACTCCAATGATGAAGTCATCTCGCAAACAAAGGCCTATTTTGAGGACCTCGACAAATCATATTTTTTGGAAGGGATAAAAAAATTAGAGAAGCGTTGGACAAAGTGTATAGAGCTCAAGGGGGACTACGTTGAAAAATAAAATGATTTATTTATCAAAAAATCTGTGTTTTATTCCAAAAGTCACGGACTTATTGACCCGCCCTCGTATTCGAATTTTTAACGTATCCATGATGACGAAAAAGATTGAAATGCGATGAAAATGTAACACTAATCAATAAATAAATGACTACTTTTGGAAAAAGAATTCCATGTTTTTAAAATAAAATTAATTTGAAGTTGAATTCTTAGCCAAACAAAAATTATTTCGATTTGAAATGGCCAGTATTGTATAACGTCAATTTCATAAGTAAAGACCTATTATTATGTCTACGTCATAAGAGTGTCATACGAGTGCGAAATTTCAAGTTTCTAGCCCTAAGGATCTAGCCTGTGCGTTTCTTTAAAACTTTAATCCCCTATTTTACCCACTTAGGGGTTGTATTTTAGTAAACGCTTAAAAAGTTTCATACAAACTTTTAACCCCAATTTACCTGGGGGTTGAATTTTACAAAATCCTGTCTTAGTGGATCCCTACGTCATATGAGAAATACATGCGCGAAATTTATAATTTCTACTTTCTAGCCTTAAGGGTTTGGCCTGTGCGTTGATACATCAGTCAATACGTTTTGCCTTTTATATATTTAGATTAAATTTGCATACCAAAAATAACAACAATGTTCGATTTATCGTGTTTGGTACTTACATACACTAATTACAGTACAGTTACATACTGAAGAAAAAAACAAAAATACTGGACTAAAATAGGTACTGCGTAATTTACGATACAGAATAAAATACTCGAATTATTTTCGTAAGTACATCTTATTTAACGAAACAAAATATTTAAAACCCTTTTATATTAAACAAATAATCCTCATATATTTCTGTCCGGATGCCATTATTTTCGGTGTTCATGACAGCAAGTTAGGAATGGCCTCGAGAAATATTCAAAGAAAAACCTACTGTATGGTAAAAGCAAAACAATTGAAAAAGCCTTATAGCGAAAGAGTAACAAAGTCACAGGTGTTGCTTGGAGCAAAAATTGAAGTGTAACTTTGAATACCGAATTGGAAATTCGAACATACTTTGTTATCTTTTTAAAATGCTTATGCCATGCCAATGTATGTTTAACATGCATAATATATTCCGAGAGTTATATTATCAGCTATTCTATATTATTGCACGCATTAGGCAGGGTTTGATTAGTAATATTAGTTCTTATCTAGGATAATATTATCATTATATTTGATATTTATTTGAAATATATTTTGTCATTATTAATGGAATTTGTTGTGACATAGATAATTTTATTTTTAATAATAAGTTTACCTATCCTACTACTATTATAAATGTGAAAGGATGGATGTATGGATGTAGGATGAATGTTTGTTACTCTTCCACGCAAACGCTACTGAACGGATTTTGATGAAAGTGTTAACATAGGCTACTTTTTATTTATTTATTTATTCAAAACATATACAGCCTCTTCTTGAATATTATATATACAAACATTTAGTTTATAATAATAGCTCCCCATATAAAACACTAAACACTGCAACAAAAGTATAAGTAGATACCTACGCCGAAAGATTTTAGAAAAGTAGCTTTTTAATAAATTTTGCGATGGTATTAGTAGAATGAGAATAGATTGTAAAGTATATTTTAAATCTTATTTTATGATTTGATGAAAAATACATAATATTATGACCTTCAATACTCTGCCTTCTAATGGCAAACCTAATTTTTAAAAAGCTCTATTAGAACTGATATAATCATTAACCCTTAGTGGCTTATAACTCTTTCACACTGCACACATCGCGTGTAGGTTGTAAGGTAGGTGTAGGTGTAGTTATAGGGTATAGGTAGTAGGTGTAGGTAGTATGTTTAGGTAGTAGGTGTAGGTAATATGTGTAGAAACTGTATGTAGGTAGTTATTCATTTATTCATGTATTCGGGTCAGCTAGTGTAAAAATTAACTTTGTCGCACATTTGTTTGACATTCGCAACTTATGATAGCCATTCCACACTAGCGACACTCTCTACAAATGACAGCTCGAGCACCGGCGAATGTCAGCCATATTGGCGTAAGCCTAAGATTGACACCAAAATAAATTTAATCGTCGCGTCAGGCAAATCTATCATAAATAAATATAATTCTATAGATAATAATAATAATAATATAATATCTATGGACGCTTCACACCACGTCAGTCTGGTCCCGTGGTAAGTATCCGAAGAACTTGTGTTACGGGTACCAGACAACGGAAATATATTTAATACTTTTTATACTGTACTTATATTTAAGATTTTTATTATATTATACACATATTTAATAAACATCCATGACCCAGGAACACAGAAAACTTTTTTTATTCCCTAGCGGGATTCGAACCCGCGACCTCCGGCTTGAGCGCCAATGCGCTAACCACTGAGCCACAGAGGTCGTAATTAAATTATATAGTCGATTATGTCAAAGAATGAAACGACGAGCAGCCAGCTGCCCCGTGAACGAAAGTTCCGGCTGGAAAAAAATCACACCCCGCTCGCCGCGCGCACCCCCAGCATACGTCTAGTCATGCACACATAGCTGCGAGCTGTCAATCGTGTAAGTCTATCGAATGATGATTCTCTATGTTAGTAATATAATAAATATTATTTGGACATACACCATACTGCCTCTGCCTATCATCCATATGACAGCATAACGCCACCGATTGGATCAGTTCTATATTATTGACATAAACTGTCATACCAATGTGGATTGGCGTGGGCCCATACACGGTTAGTGGATGATTAGATAATAGGCAGAATGGTTTATGGCTACAAATAGATTCATTTATCTTTTTGGTTAAAAAAAAGGGCATAATAAATAATGATCGGCGATTATAATAACGGTCGGATAGCGATTCGAAATTGATCTTTTAACTTTGGCGGCGCGTTGTGTCTCGATGTTAACTGACCCTAATAACCAATACATATTATGTTACTTTACTTCAAGTTTTCTCATAATATTATCAGTATAATGGCTACTAATACTAAACTACAATAGCTTATATACTTCTAGGCTAGAAGTACGGATCGCCGCAATGGAAATTATTAGTAAACTTACTTTATTCAGTTAATAAACAACATAACAGTTTTATTTGCGAACCTTTTCTGTGATTTCTATGAACATTGTCAACCTTAATAACGAAAGTAATAAATAAGGAATCAAAAGGAAATCGGCTATTTTGGACATGTCATAAAAGGTTTACTGATCGTTAAATTACGTAATTTATTTACTAGGGACACATAAATGTTAATATTGACAGTAACGAGTAGTAAAAAATTCTATTTAAGGATACCAAATTGTAGGAGATTTTTATTAACATCTGTTTCATAATAATTAATCTTATTCGAACTTTATTTTAACGCTCCGAGCACGCGAGCCGTTGCAGGACTCTAGTCAAAGTAAAACTTAATTTTTTTATATAACTATGCTTTACTCCGTGCCACGCATAACCCATCAAGAGGTGCATATGTGATAGGATGAGGAAAAGACCAAAAATGTTTGACTTACATTTTTCGATACACAGTACTTTGTTAACTCTCTGACACTAATCGCGGTGAATAATTACTTGATTACTACCCCTTAGTATATTGATATTCTAATACCTCATAAAATGCCCCAAGTTTTGCAGTAAACATTTCATTGGATACCTAAATATACTTTGTCTTACTTGCATCGAGAAGACAAGACAGTTAGGCACTACAAGATTTTTAATAGAGCTTCTATTAGTTTAATAGTCTCCGTGTTTATGATAGGAGAAATTTTATTTTCATTTACACTTTCAAATTATTTTGCCGAATTTCACATCACAATTTACAACTAACTACAACTTTAGGTTGCCAACAATAATACTAATAGTGAGACACAAAATTGAAATAGATAGTTATGGTCGGACTAGCCCGCTCCCAGATGTATCATACCAAATACTGAAACATCTCTCAAATTTTGTGCTCTAATGTTTGAGTAGCCCCTGAACAAACATTAGTAGGCATGACACATTTTGTGTTTGTAAGCAGCCGCTCAGAATGTCAATAGCCGTCGAAATTTGTGTGACACTTCATTAATAAGATGCATAATATCACACAACTTTTTGACATTAGAAATGTCTATTCGTTCGCTCCAGTATAGGCCCCGATTTCACGAAAAAATCCGATCCTCTTATCTGTTGAGAGTTAGGAGAGTTTTAAACTCATTATATTAAAAAAGGCTCAAAAGATGCGTATTCACGAGAGCTATAAGGTACAAAAAGAATTATGCGAGAAAGTCGAAAACAAAAAATTTTTGGCAGAAATGGTGATTTTTATTTCGGATTTTTTTTATTTTGGTGTTCGATATTTTGGTATGATATCAAAAATTTGAGGAAAAACTCCTCTGGACAAAATTGTCAGCTACCTTTTGAGCTAAATATAATGACGATAAGGTTAAGGTTTTGCTATGTAACCTAACCTTTTTGAAAAAAAACTATATCTTATCCCTTAGAAACTGCGCATTTTTAAGCAACATGTGTTTTTTTTCTTTCGTCGTGCGACTGTATATTAATAATTTCGACTCTTTTACTTCAGTTTGATTGGCATTTGGTTTGCATACCTATGTAAAATTTTTGCGTTGTTTAGAAATTTGGAATGTGGTGGGTTCGAATCCCGGTCAGATACATATTTTTGTGATTCTTATTATTTCTTTTTTATTTTTTACTAGCTGGTGCCCGCAACTTTATTTGCGCAGAATAATGGAAGCAGAATCCTATTTTTACCCGACTGCGGGGAAGCCAAAAGGAAGGGTGATGATTTTGGCAGTCTATATCTTTATGTATGTTTGTTCCCTCGTAGCGTCAAAACTACTTAATTTTTTTGATTTTAAACCTTAAATGAGGTGTCAATAAATTAATAATGTTGCCGCGGTTAACATAGGCTATATGATTTCATTTAAAATTTTGGATTTCGAAAATTAACCTCAGATTCTAACATCTAAAAAAATTAAACCGAGATAATCATCACGTGTTTAGTATCAAAAGAAAGCAAGCACACCACAAATATGTATATACCTAGTCTTGCTATAAATACTGAAACAAAGAAAAAAAAATCTATAGCAAATATCATTTATTACTTTTACAGTGTGTTAGTTTTAAACATAAATATAAAACAATTTAAAATATAAAAAGCTTATTCGAAGTGGTCTCCATTGGCTGAAATACAGTCCTTTAAACGTTGAGGCCAGTTATCAATAGAAGCTCGCACTCTTTCCATGGGAAAATTCTTCACTGCCAATTTTAATTGTACGGATTGTTTTAGAAACTACAAATCATCATGGCGTTTAGAGCAAGCCGTACTCTCTAAAACTGACCATAAATCATAATCCAGCGGATTAAGATCGGGACTAGACGACGGCCAGTCTTCAGCTCTGATGAAGTCCGAAACGTTCGTTTCCAACCAAGACTGCGTAGACCGAGCTTTATGACCTGGCGCCGAGTCTTGCTGGAAGGACCATTCTTAGTTATTGAACATGGTGTTGTTGAGGGGCTTCACTACCTTCTCAAGAATGGTATCTTGATACACTTGTGCCGATGTTTTGATACCTTTTTCAAAAAATTATGGCTCAGTCACTCCTTCATAGCTAATACCCCACCAAACCATCACTGAAGTCGGATAGTGCCCACGTTGCACTGTGTCGACCAATTGGGAAGCTTTCTTAGAGCTTTGAGCATAAATACGGTCATTTTGTTTGTTAGAATGTTGCTCAATTGTAAAAAAATTCTCATCCGTAAACAAATTTTTTCTGTGACTGAGTTGTTTCGATTTTACCACCCTATTCTTTTTTAAATTATCAGTTAAGAAATGACCAGTACGTGTCTTATGGCTGCAAGTCCTAAGTCATCTTTTAAAATACGCGACATGGTTCTAGATGCTATCTTCATCTCCCGAGATAAAATCTTTTGCTTTCGGACAGGATTTCTTCGAATTCTTTCCCTTACTGCTTTGACCACCTTTTTCGTACGAACACTACATGGACGGCCAGATCTCTTTCTGTCACAAGCAGAGGAGGTCTCATTGTACCTATTAATAGCCCGGTACACAAACATTTTACTCATACTAAGCGTATGGAGAGTTTTAAAAATTGCATTTGGCTCCATACCTACATTGTGTGTAATTCAATCACAGCGATTCGGTTCTCTTTATCACCCCACTCCATTTTAATATCGCAAAATATTGTACAATGATGGCAAAATTACAAGAAACAGAACCCCAATTCTCATATTTAACTTAGACTTTCAATACACTTTCAATGAATTCTAAATGAATCGTCTTGATATCATGAACTTATTGTGAAGTTTGAACCAATCAAAACTCGTTAAACGTTGCTTTGACGTTTATGAGAACACCGTTTTGCTTTTTTAACACATCGCAACTGCATCGAAACTATTTTATTGTTTGATTTAATTAGCAGAATCGACCTACAGGTTATAATATTTTATGTAATAGTAGGTAGGTGTAGTTAATTCAGGTAAATTAATCCCAGGTGAAAACGGTTTATTCACGGAAAATTTACTCAGTCCTAAACTAATATTATAATTATTGTTACAATAATTTGTTAAGCTTATACGCTTAAGCTTCTAAATGTATTTAAAAAAGTTTATCACCTAGACTCCTACTAACATGAGATTAACAGCTGCGAATATTTTATCTCAAATCTGCGACGCGGCGCGCACTTTTAATATACAAGATATAAGATAGATAAAATATTTTTGCTTTTTATCCTGGCAAGAAAACTGGAATGTATTGACGAATCATTCCTCTTGATTAGTGCCCGGTTTCTGTTCGGTTTTTTTTCGGTAGTTTATATATTCAATAGCGTTTTTGATTGAATGACGCGATTGCGCAATCCAATTAAAAGCGCTATTGAATATATAAACTACCGACCAACCCCTTAGAAACTGCGCATATATTTACTATACATTTTATTGGCAGATATGAGAAGGATCTTCACTTTGATAATATCTTAAAAATCACTTTAAGCGATGTCTGACCGTTTGAAGTGGATCAAAATCAAATCCACTGAAGTCGGTTATATACAAACAAACGTACAGGTGAAGACACTGAACCCCACGCTGTTTTACAATAATAAACATTTATTTTTCATTTACACTATTCTTAATTCAAATTCATTAAATTTTATTTTTTAGTTAAATTTTCTATAAAAGCGTGTTTTTTTAGTTTTTTTAAACTATAATTTATTTTTTGCTTTTTAGTACGATTTTCTATCTATAAACCGGGGGACCAAAGAGTAAGACTGGAACTGCACGCATGCGTAGTTCGCGCACTAGTTCTATCTCTCATATTTTTATTCGAATTTAATCAGGATAATCGGATATTTTAATCGAATTATTGCATTGTCATCGGTCTTTGACAGTTGTGCAAAGTTTGAATTAAATTTGATCGTTCAAAGTAGGACAAAATCGAGCCCAAAAGAGTCGGTTACAAACAAGCAAGCAAGCGAGTAAGCAAACATACAGGTGAAACTAATAAAAGCGTTATAAAAAACTCATCATAAAGTCATAGAAGAATAGGTTTATCCTGGTAAAAAAAATTTCAAGGAAAATATAGTTTTGCGCCAAAAAGCTCACGCTCAAAACTAGGCTCGACGCAAACTTGCTACTAGCCACAGCGACTGTATGTTTTTCATACAGTTTGTATAGACAAGATTTATGTATATATATATATGTATAACGAGTTACGAGTTGCCGATAGCTATATGGGCAACTCGTAACTCGTTAAAAAAAAAATGGGTAGCAGCTACTCACGACCGTTACAATCAGTCGCCCGTCTACGCCTAGACCTAGAAGTGAATAAAGAAAAGGTCTTTACAAATCAGAACTAAGTCGAGATTATCTTTAGCTTTTACGGCAAAGGGGAATTGTTCGATAAATCGTCTGCCTATCAGCTAGTGAAGGAGTAGGTATGGTTCAGTGTTTCTCAAAATTGACAAGTGGCAGTCATTTTTATTTTACTTTAGAAAGATGCCTTCTTGTCCTACAATATTAAAATATCGTCTTCCATGAAACTTCTAGATAGGAATGAAAATACAACTCATTAGATAAGACTCATTTAGATCTACGCCGTTTCTTATTAACTTTTCCGCAAAACATAATAATTGTTTTTCAATACGGTCATATTTTGTGAAAAAGTTGACTCTATTCGCGTGCGCTAACGTCGATAGTCGGAATACTAATGGTGAAGGAATAATAAAATTTTGTTACCACTGCGCGCTCTACTTTATTATAAATACATTATTTTATATAGGTATTATTTGACAATTTAAAACACAATTTAATTTCATACTGTGCAGTCATCATTCTGTCATGTCAAAGGCACTATTAAAATTTGTATACATACCTTATAAGCCAGACAAATTTTAAAACAATCTTATTCGAACTAAATATCATGTGCCAGCAAAAAAAAGAGTAACCAGACATAATGACCTCTTGAAGTGCGATTAGGCGAGCGAGCGAAACTAATAACTTTGAGAACTCCTGACATACACTTACTGAACGATTTACTAACCGGGCCGATCTCAGATCTGGGATTTTCTTTTTGTTTTGTTAACTTTTTAAATGGATCTGTGGGCTTGCTCTTATCCATAGGTAAGTTTTCTTTTATCATTGTTCAATGTTTCTATCGGTATTTGAATGGTGGATTACTGTTTCATTGTTATCTCTAGTACTTTCTTTTTATGTCGCCTAATTATATTTGCTTTATAAGTTCAAAGGGAAAAAAGGCTGCGGTTATTTATTGGATAGATAGTATTATGTATATTGTATAAATAATAATTATATTACAAAATACGAACCTGGAACAGGTAGGTACTGAAGTGAAACAATCAATTTTACCACAAAACAAAACACCGTTTCCCACAGATGCCAGAAATATGTTCGCCTCACGCTAGACCCCCATACCTATCGTTTATTATACTAAAAAATATAATATACTTACGATATATATATCTTCTTATATATCAAAAATCAATTGTGAAACCTGTGTCTCGCTAAAACTCGAGAACGGCTGAACCGATTTAGCTAATTTTGGTCTTGAAATAATTGTGGAAGTTCAGTGAAGGTTTAAACGGTCATAAATATTGACAAAAATATGAACATAGTTAAGCCAGAACGACGTTGGTCGGGACAGCAGGTATCTTTTATAATATGGATTGTAATTCCAACGTCTCGCCAAAAATAGTTGAGACAAAATAATTTAGCACGAGACCAGATTGACGTGGTGTGGAATCATCCATAGATATTAATATTAATTTATATCATAAAACTATAAAAATAAATAAAGAGTATTTATTCAATTATTAAAACTTATTCTAAGGCAGTTCCCAGTTCAGTTCATCGTCGTGTTTCTCGTTGTGCTTCAGAGGTTCGAACATGGACGTTCTCGCGATCAATCCTGAAGAAAAAACAACACAGTATATAAAAAAAATGGCTTCTTCCCGCGGCTTTGCCCACGTCAATATAGTATCACACGGGAATACTGTACACTTTTTTGGATAAATGTATCCTATGTTTTAGTCCAGAGCCTAAAATACTACCATACCAAATTTCATCAAAATCCGTTCAGTACTTTTTGCGTCAACGAATTATAATCTTCCATCCACCCATCGATCCATTCTCATAAACTTTCACATTTCAAATAGTAGCAGGATGTGATACAGCTGATGTCTTACTCAAAATCACAACTAAAACACTTTCAAACATTTCATAAAGCCTTAAGTCACTTCTTAAAGGTTATTATTACCTTCATTGCTTCATAACCTTTAGGAATCGACTAAAGGTATCCGTTTTACCATTGTATTATCAATTTCAATCACCTGCGGGCTTGTCTATAAAATTAAACTTAATGATGTTTACTATTTAATTAAAATCAAAATCTACTTCAATTTAATTCAGTAATTTAATTGAATTACAATTCCACTTCAATTCATACCTACTGAAAATAATAATAAGCAGATGTTGATGATTTCTTATGTAAACGGATTAGGTGTCAATTTTGATAGAACTGTGATTTATACTTGGCCTGAATGGCAACATCGCTTTCGATGAGCACTGACCGCATCGCCGTTTAACGTGTTAAACTCAAATACTTGACATATTACTTTAAATCCTCTAATATGGTTCCTCTGAGATGAAATCCTTTCCCACACGAACGAAGTCGCGAGCTTCAACCAGTATAAACGAAAACTCCAAACAAAGCCCCCGCGAAACAACAGAGTAATTTATCTTAATCTGTTTTATTATTTAAAACGCTTAAAGTGTTTTCCAGTGTCATTATATAGCGGAAAGTTTTGTGGGTCAAAATATAATAATAAATGGCTCAAAAGGGCTTTTAAACTTATTAAAATCTTACAGTCATTGAATCTCAATAATTTGAAACTCTGTTTATCATTAGACATTAGTACCTGGGAAACCAAGCTTTGCTCGGAGTTCTAGTAGGTTCATAGTACGGTTGGACCGACGTATGGTTGGAGTTTACTTTAAAAAATTAAATTTTGTGTGCAATGTAAAGTTACTGACGCATTTTCGACACCGTACCGTGTGACCGTGTGACATCGTGAATACTATTACTCCCATAGATTTTCATACCCCGGGCTTATATAATTATTATGAGAATCGTTTCTTAAGGTGTAAGCTACAAAAACGGATTGAAAAACACCTTCTTCAAATCGTCGGTCCGTCGTGCCGCAAGACGTCCTACACTACGTTTGCCCAAGCGTGGTCCCCACTCTATCACTTGTCTGCTCCAACAACCGCCAATTTATGTTGTATGGCTACACTAATTGTTATTACTTTGTTCGTAAAAAAATCTACGAAGTTGTCATATAATTAGTCACACACATAACTAGACCATTTTATGAAGTATATTCAGATTTATATCATACACATTCCATTACCTGTGGTCCCCGTGAGCCGTGTGGTCCCCGGCAGAGTAGAATAGGACCTCCCTCATTCCAACCGAGGTGTCGTACGAGGCGACTAAGGTACAAATATGCGTGCACCATCACCGCACACAGAGAAGGAAAACTCTGTTACTAATGAAACCCTCGCCAATACGCCTTTGCCCAGCGCGGCGAGTAAGGGCAACTCTTCCCAATGAGTCACGCCAGAAAACAACGGCCCTCAGTTCCCGGTGACCCCGCTATTCCCGGTCATCGTGGCGGTCGCGGTCACGGCGGGGTGGAGAGTGCGAAGAATCCCCGGGAGGGTTACGGCCATCACCAACAACAACTACATTTGGCTACATATAATGCTCGTTCGCTGAGGGAAGACGTCCATATTGCTGAGCTTGAGTCAGAGTTAGGTCACATTAACTGGCATATCCTAGGGTTGTCTGAAGTCCGAAGATAGGGGGAGGACATGATAACCCTGGAATCTGGTCACCTACTCTACTATCGGGAGGGCGATAGGACGTCCCAAGGCGGGGTTGGCATATTGATCAACAAAGTTCTCTGTAACAGTGTGATGGAAATCAGCAGTGTGTCTACGCGGGTAGCATACCTCGTTCTCAGACTTACCAAGAGATATTCTATAAAGGTAGTCCAGGTTTATGCTCCCACGTCGGCATACTTTGACGATGAAGTCGAGGCCGTCTATGAGGATATAGCCAAGGCCATTCATAACACCACCAAGACTCACTTCACGGTTGTTATGGGGGACTTCAACGCCAAAGTGGGAGTACAAAAAACGCGGTGAATCGGTGATCGGTTCGCACGGTGTTGGTAGCAGAAACCAAAGGGGACAGATGCTGGTCAATTTCCTCGAAGCCCAGAGGCTTTTTCTGATGAACTCATTCTTTCAGAAGAAGCCTCATAGGAAATGGATCTGGCGGAGCCCCGATAGTGTGACCAAAAATGAGATAGACTTCATCATAACGAATAGGAGGTATATATTCACAGATGTCACAGTGATCAACAGGTTTGATACTGGTCATTGGTCATCACCGACTTGTACGTGGCACTCTGAATATAAACTTCCGTACTGAGAGAAATCGTCTGATGAAGTCTGCGCTCCGACCGTCACTACACCATATCGCTGCGGGATCACAAAAATTCCAGCTGGAATTATAAAATCGGTTTAGCCTGCTGGAAACCACGGAGGACGTTGATCAATATGTCAATAAATTCACGACTATTGTCCGAGAGGTGGGAGAGGTATTTTGCCAACGGAAACGTGGGAGAAAAGTGTCCAAGATCTCAGTAGAAACAGTAGATCTCATGCGACAGAGACTAGAGATGGCAGCGGATTCGTCAGTGTCACCTTCTCAATAAGCGTATAAAAAAGCGGCTACGTTTTGACCTGCGCCAAAGCAGTAATCGAGAAATTGAAGATGCAATAAGGCTGGGGTCAACCATGTGCGGGTTTCCTCACGATGTTTCCCTTCACCGTTGGAGCGTGCCTATAATGTTCTTGAGATTTAAAAAAGTCTCATTGGTACGCGTCACAACCTGGGAATCGAACCTGAACTCTTTCGAGTGCGAATCAAACGGTCACCTCACTAGGCAACAGAGCGATCTACCTACCTACGGATATCTCCTATGACATTTAAGGATGATCTTTAACACCTCACACCGATTTCAGTGAGTGAAACCGTTCATTGAAACCAGACTAGCTACGCAGGAATTATTGTATAATAATTATTTTGTGATTGCGCAATGCGCAATACGCAAGAGCACTCTCTCTTTCTTTACACTCCTAACCCAGTGGGACAAATGACCGACACGGCAGGCGACAGATCAGGCGCAGGAGTAGGACCGACTTTTACATGCCCATACGACGCATAAATAAAAGTAGCTTTGGTAGCTAGCTTTTTTTTTTTTTTTTTAATTATTTTGCTAGGCCTTTGATAATATTGCAAGCAATTATAGCTCGTAATTAGACTTGTGTTTAGCAATAATTGGTAAATAAAAGAACCATTGATATGAAATATACAGAGAAGTCGCAGCTTAAAAAGGACGACAGTTATTTTAAAGTGTGTAGTAACCGAAACCCTGTTGAGGTCCAACTTAATATTTTTGTACACAAACACAATAAATGAAACCAAATTTTGAATCGGTAACATTTTTGTTTGCTATCGTCATTTCGTTTACAAAAAGATGAAATTAGATCGGAACAGAATTAGGTGGGTTTATTGCTATGCATATTCCTCGTAAGGATAAGCTAAAACGATAATTTATTGATTGTATGTCTACACTAGCTTTTGTTCGAGGCTCCGCTCGCATAAATAAAGTGTCCCGCGGAAACACTACTTTTAGTGGATAAAAAGTAGCCTGTGT
Source organism: Phengaris arion (assembly GCA_963565745.1). Taxonomy (NCBI): domain Eukaryota; kingdom Metazoa; phylum Arthropoda; class Insecta; order Lepidoptera; family Lycaenidae; genus Phengaris; species Phengaris arion. The sequence goes on along the minus strand of OY751449.1, from coordinate 14,896,997 downwards.
TTTAATCCAGAGCCTAAAACCTTCCTAAGAATACTACCTGACCAAATTTCATCAAAATATAATTAGTAGTTTTTGCGTGAAAGAGTACCAAGCATACGTCCATCCATCCATACATTCATCCTCACAAACTTTCACATTTGTTATAGTAGTAGGATTATGTTGTGCCAGATGTGACGTCCTTACTTTATAGTACGTCGATGACTAACGAATAAATCATTTTGATAACAAAACCAGCTTTTCTTTGTCATGTTACAGTATTGTCATTTACGTACAGATTTGATCTGGAGGAAACCACGGATTTGGTTGCCAACTTAGGAGTTAAAAATAAAATTTGGGAAAAAGCCTCCAGGTAGAGAATGTTTTAGGGTTATTTTTAGAGGTTTGTGTAGAAAATAAACTTTTAGAAGTATATTTAACTGTAAAAAGGACAAAATAATATTACAGAACATAATTTTCTTATTATTTATTTATTAGTTTATTTAAGTTTGGGGAGTAGTATTTTTGAGAGTTGGAACACTGCACAAAAATCGGAATGCACTGTAAATAGTACTCTGTTCTAATACAACAGAGCTGAAAATCAAATACACGGGTGTCATGCTGTCAAAATGGTCCGCTCCAGACCAATAGGTCTGTAAGCAACATTAGACTGAATTTTTAAACATTTGTTAACATTATCATTAGCATGGATTAATGAAAATGGATGAAAGTTGGATTTAAATTAATGTTATTCTTTTGAATAGGGAAAGTCGCGCAAAATTATATAAAATAATATTGCCATGGTTACTAATTACTTCTGTTATAACATTTTCTAGAGGTTACATATTTATTTGATATTATAGTCATTTCCCAGGAGTATAACTGTGAGAGATTGAAGAATAAACCTAGGAAGGAGTATGGGTACTCCAAATTGAATCTGAACATATTACCCAGGGCACCCGGGGCTTAGAACTAATATCATAATTTTGTTAATAAAAAGACAACATCACACCTTAATGGTACCAATTGCAATGTCAATTATGTACCGTGCATTAAGACAATGACACATTCATTTTTGTTAGGGATGTGTAGGGATTATAATAAAATAAATAGATAGGTACAATAATTTTCCATAGGATATTCTAGCGCCCCGCTGGTTCGGTTCGGACTCGAAGATAGGTTACACTGTAGGTCAAAGCGAGACGTAAATAAAAAGACAAAATAAGGAGAATTATTACATTTATTACAAAAGTCTTCTTCTTGTCTGACAAGATGATCCATGAGTCGGACGGGCATGTAAAATGTCGGACCTGCGCCTGATCTCTCGCCAGTCGTGTCAGTCATCCGTCCCACTAAGTTACGAGAGTAAAGAAAGAGAGGTTTCTTATGTGTATTGTACACACTTTTGGGCACTATAAGCCAACTCCTGCGTAGCTGGCCTGAACCTCAATTCTTGTATTAAAAGTAGACTTTCATTTTACTTTGATTCTATTAATATACTAATAAGTGAAGCGACTTGTTATCATAAATTGATTTTGTGAAGTTTACCTATTATATTGCTATACATGTCATTACGTCATGTTCGTGACTTCCCGTTAATATTTCTTTGAAAATCTAGCGCGTATCTATGTTTGCGCTCACAAGTGCACCTATTAGGTAGCTAATTTAAAGCTCACGGACTATACATTGTATGAACACGAAACGGCTTAATACGTAAAATAAAACTGGGTACGGAGTTTAAAACTAACGAACAGGGTGTTTTATAAAAGTTTGGCAAAATTTTCAATCGATTTTAGAATGGAACGTAAAGTACAAAGTTAAGTCTTTCATTTACTGCGTGAATAAATTTATGCATATTATTCAGTTTTAAATTTAATACAAGAACAATATTTTTAGCACTTTAGTGTATCTCATAATATTTTGTTTGCATTACGACTATCATTAGGTGGCGACATTTTAGCTTTTTACGCTTGCCGTTGGGAAATAGTAACATGACCAAAGAATACATAATATTTACTAACGTAAGAATTTCAAGGGTTTTCACAATTTACAGCTCGCAGCTATGTTTGCGCGGCTAGACGTATGCGGGGGTCGCGGAACGTGACGTTTTTCAAGCCAGGACTTTCGTTCACTGCACAGATTTCGCTGGTATTTTCATGCTTTGACATAATTGACAATATGATTTCTTAATATTTATAATAGATTTGTCTGACGCGACGTTTGAAATTATTTCGGTGTCAACCTTATGCTTACGTCAGTCAACATGGCTGATATTCGCCGGAGCTCGAGCTATCATTTATCTAGTGTCGCCCCTATGACATGACTTATTTCAGAAGTATGTCGTTCTAGTGATTGGCTCTACTGTGCGATGTATATGTAACATTTTAATCACACATAATATTTATAGTAACTAACAAATATATTTATCCAAATAAATTACTTCGAGGTTCAAATTTTATACATACTAATTTGTTATTATCAAAAACAAAAAAAGCATAGAAATAGGTACCCAAATGATTACATCCTGTATGCTAGTTAGTATCAGTTGCGAGTTAAAATTTAGTTATTACTGCCACGTTTTTGGACACCGACAAAGGATTAATATAATCCGATAGTCAGCCGCACTGTGTGTTTATGTTACAATACATACCTTTGAAACACGTATAGAATTAACACAAAAGCTTTTGAAGCATCATCTTAATGATGTAAACTGATCGTAGTAGGCTAAACGAGTATGAAATTAGGCTCGTAATATTGCCACATCTTTAAGTTACATGTCTATTGTGATTTTTTATACTTATATTATTATAAAGTTTGTTTGTTTACGCGGAACGCCCTTCGTACACCGACGCAATCGCATACTGCGAAAAAACTATAAGCCGGCTTCCCTTATGTATATTATATAATACTAGCGGACCCAACAGACGTTGTCCTGTCGGGCTGATTTGTAAATCTAAACCATCCAGGGCGCCACCCAAACGCATACAATAAAATTCATTCAAATCGGTCCAGCCGTTTAGGAGGAGTTCAGTGACATGGACACGTACAGTAGAATTATATATTTATAGATATAAGATATATATTTTTTAAATATGGTACTAAGCCAAAACAATATTTTGCGGCCAATGCACCCAAAAAATTGCGCTCACACTGTGACGAACCAATTCCGTATTTTTAAAAATTAATATATTATATTAAATAATAGGTTTAAAGTAATATTGATAGGGGAAGCCGGCTTGTACGAGTATGCACGCCTCGCTTGTGATAAGTAGTAAGACAAAGATTCGCATTATAATTATGCTATGTCTCTTTCTCTCTAGCACTAAGCTAGATTAAACGGTCGCGTCTTTGTCGGTATAGTTTCGCAAGGAATTGCGAAATGGCCGTTACGTAGACATATCGCTAGTGGTGTTTCGCATCGCAAGGTGTCCTGTCGCACGCATCGCATGCAGCATCTATCGGTGAGGGCAGATATTTGTACTGCGGAAACCGAAAACATTTAATTCGATTGGAAATTGTCGATTTTATAATATGCAGTTGGATACATAGATTTTATGCGTACGAACAAGAGGTGGCATAGAGTAAAGTTCAAGAAAAGATGGAAATTACCATGCGAAAAATTGCAATTCGCCTTTTCTGGATAAAGTCTCTTTACGTTCATTAATTTATATTTGAAAGATTATCAATTTTGTAACTTATTAACCTATTTATATATTATTATATTATTATATATTAAAGTATTCCATAGAAAACTAAAAACGTAAAACATTTACTGCGAAACAAAACACACAAAAATACTCCAAAAACACCCAACATTTGGGCCCATATTTTAAGCTTTAAATATCCGAGGTACAGAATTGACTTCGAAATACAAACTTCCTGGGTGCAGGACAAACGTTTAAATCCCTTATCGGAACCGCATGTGAGGAAATGAACACAAAAACTACGAAACGACATTCCTGTGTTTAATATTTTTAACGTCCAGGCTCAGATTAAAGCATAATTCTGAAATTTGTTATGACTATTTACAATATGACTTGATATTATCGTTAATTTTAGCCAATTATTTAAAAATTATAGTCCATAACGTTAGCAAATAGCCTTTAAGCTAGCGTTATCGACTTAAATCCTCACATTGAGGAAGACCCATTATCATACGCGTGCGAAATTTCATCAAAATTGGTCCTATATTTTAGGAGGCTTTTCAATGCGAGCAATCAAATCTTGCCTCTGTATAACATAAGTGTAGGCAAAGTAATATTAAAAACAAAAAATAACATCTTCATTACTATGACATAGGTCTCTCCTAAACAGGAGGAGGAGGTCCCCATGTAAACCTCAATACGGAATACTCGACTTTAGACATGCACCAGTATTGCAACCCCTCATGTTGCTGTATTTGTCTGTCAAGTGGCTTTTCCAACGTATTAGACAAAGAGAGATTAGCTGCAGCACTGTACTTAGTTATAAAGTTTATTCGCGTTAACTTTAAAAGATAACGTTATTTTATAGTACTGAAAAGATACTACTACTATTATAAATATGAAGGTTTGCAAAGATGGATGTATGGATGGATTTGTTATTCTTTCACACACAAACTACTAAACTGATTATTATGAAATTTGGTAGCATGGTAGTAGTTTAGGCTCTGGATTAAAACATAGGCTACTTTTTATCAAGAAAAAGTACATTGTTTCCTTGGGATACTATATTTACGCGGGCGGAGCCGCGTGAAAAAATTTAAGACGTAATATTGTATGTACTACATTACTCACCACTAAATACACCTCCCAATGAAGCTAAGCCCACAGTAGACCCAAGAGCAGCTAACTGGTACAAAGCCTGTGACGACGCAGCCCGACCCGCTTCATCCTGAAACAATATCTTAATCAAATCCCTGAAAACAATCACATTATAACGCCTGATTGAAAGCTGATGAAGAAGATTATACAAGCCCCTGGGAGGGCGTAAAATAATGTCAAAATATTTTCAAAGCAACAATAATGTCAAAGTATTTTACGGCATATAGGGAAGCGCCTATACATTCCCGTGGGCAATACAGGCCGCGAGCGACCGGCCACACTGGAAAGCTATGGGGAGGCCAATGTCCTGCAGAGGACAGGCTGTAACGAACGAAGCCGTGGGAGTCGGTTATAATAATGTCAAAGTATTTTACGGCATAACTCAGGGAAACAGATCGCCTGATGGTAAGCAATTACAGTGTTTGTTACGATAATAATTCTACCCGACTTTTTAAAATCGTCACCCCTCTAAACTACCTGAAATACAATGCAACCACGTCTCGCTTGCGACCACATTTATTAGAGGCCGTGGTATCTCTCCAGAATCCGGATATCCACCAAGGTAATAATGCTGAAAGGTCTACCTCAGTCATAGCAATGAAGATTGAAGACAGCTCCGTTCCGTAGCCGTCTTTGGTGGCGAGCGCTGCCAATAGGATGGTCAGGACACCTGATAGAAGGCCAGGCATGCCGTGTAAGTTATTGACCCCGCATGTGTCCGGTACACCACATTTCTCTAATTTTGGCTGTAACAAAAATATTAGATATTCATACCTTAATCTTCACGTTAATTTGTGAGAAAAACTGTGTAGTCCACAAATTTCCCTTCGCGCGAATGGAGGAGTATAAAATTTGTCACAGTTCATATGGAGGAGGAGTGAACTGCACTAATGTTTTATTTATAATAATGTTTCAAAATACTGTTTTGGATGTGGACCACGTTGAGTTTACAGTTTACTATACTATCCATTAGCATTCGCACTCGAGAGTGCAGGTTCGATTCCCAGGTTGTGGCGTGTACCAATGAGACTTTTTCAGATCTCAAGTACATTAAACGGACGCTCTAACGGTGTAGGAAAACATCGTGAGGAAACTCGCACATGGTTGGCCCCAGACCAGTCATTCCTCTGGACTAGGTTGACTATGTTGTGAGAATGCCGTATGTGCTTGGCCAACCATACGACATTTAAAATCCAACTATGCCAGGCACTACAGTATTTCAAGAGCGGTTACTTCGCTCGGAGAATACTGTATAAATCATCCAATAACGGATGAAAACGCCCAAGTTATTTATACTATCCATGCAAGTAAGACTTACCGTCAAATACTTATACCCCAGCACGCTCAATAGCCCTGCAGCAACACCAATGAGGACCGCACCGCCCGGGTTTATGTGCATGTTACAGACTGAGCCGACTGCCACACCACCGGCCAGGGTCGAGTTTTGGATGTGGACCATGTCGAGTTTACCGTGGTTCACTGCAGAGGAGACGAAGAATGTTGTTACCTGTGAAAAATAGGACATGACATAGTACTGGCTGAAAATGAGTACTTTTTTAGATAAAAAAGAAGTATTTTAGGATTTTAGGAAGATAGGCAGGCCGCAGTGGCGTGGGGTTCCCATAACTCAATTCCTATATTACACTTACCACTTACCTTTTGAAGACCCTCATCCAAATCTCTACATTATACAGGCTAGGGCTTCCCTATGAAGGAGAACCAGCCTCCGTCACTGGCAGGCAGATAAATATTGCCTGGTTAAGAGCTATCACAACCCAGGGACAAGAAAGGAGATAGAAGTGCGTTGTAGATTATAACGCCTAAAGCTCACTTGCGTAGATTAAGGCTAAAGTTAACCTTGGGTCATAATATCATGCCTTCTCTTTTAGAAATACGAAGAACGAGAGAGATAACATGATACTTAACCCAGGGTTACTTTAACCCACATCTGCCCAAGTGAGCCTAATTAAAAAAAATTAAACCTGTAGTTCTAGCTCTCTTTCAGCGAAACGTATAGCGCTTCGCACACAAGTTACTTTCGAAGCTTCAGATTTTATTTAACTATAGATTACAAAGGAATAAAAACAGGACAAGTGCGAGTAGGACTCGCGCACGAAGGGTTCCATACAATAATACGTTTGTTGTGTAGGAACCCCACTTAAATATTTATTTTATTCTGTGTTTATTATTTGTTGATAAAGCGCTTATTAGAAATAGATAATCTGCGAAATTTTCAACTATATAATTATCACGTTTATAAGATACAGGCTGAGTCAGTCTAAGTAATAGGGTCCCGTTTTACCCTTTGGGTACGGAAACCTAAAAACTTACCGTAGCCGCAGCCAAAGATAGGTAGGTGTTAACAGTAGCCATTTCATATTCAGCTGGGGTTTGAGTCAAACCCGAGTTAAAAGATGGCCAGTATATCCATAAGAATATAGAACCTGAAAATAATAATTGCGATGTATAGAAAAATGGAAAGAATTAATGAAGCTTTAAGAACTGAAATACACTATGAGGAATCAATCTTTTAGCAAGCTGAATATAATAATAATAATAATAATAGGTCGTAGTAATCTTGACCCTCATATTTTAATTCATTTTATTTTGCCTTTCACGGTTTATTGTCGTGTATTTGTCGCGTTATTGTTATATATTGTTCAGACTGCAGACGTGGTTGAAATCCGAATTTACACGTGACTAGTATGTGTGCGTGCGCACGATTTAACGGCGCTGATAAGCAATTTTTGCTCTTATGCCTGAAGGTGATTCTGCTAATTAAATCATGCAATAATACAGAATATACATTATACATACATACCATACCATACATACCAGTCTATCATCCCGATATTATGTTGAAACTGCAAAATGGTATTCTCATAACCGTCAAACCAACGTCAAAAGCGTTTTGATTGGTCCGAACTCCAATAATCAGTATATGACATCAAGAGGATTCATTCACAAGTCACAAGAAATGGTATTCTGGTCGAGCGGCAACTTGTTCTATATACGCCGTATTTTATTCTTAGAACATTGGTTAACGAAATATGAAATCTGGATTCTAGCTCTAGGTAGGTACCTGAAGTAATTCTATAGTGTGGTCGTAAAAGTCTCGCTATTTTACTCCCTCATAAATTCCACCTTTGCCGTATTTACGAGGTAGAAATTAGGTCAAAGCATAAATTATAGTTTTATTATCTGCTGTTCAATACCAAGGGTTCACATTATTGACGTGTATAATCCTGAATTTACTCCTTTCAAAACCAACTTACCAAAAAGACTTTATTCGATCAAATACAAAATCTTGGTCTTTTTTATTTAAAAGATTACATTTTGAAATCAATCATGTGTGACAATGTTTGGCTAATGACTGCAGCACCGTTGATTCTTTTCATTGCAATTTTTTTTTTCGAGTTCAAAAATATATCCTACTGAACGTATTTACTTAAGCAGTAAATCAGATGCCCAAATTTTCGGTAACCGATTTTGCATAACGTTTTATTTATAGTTGGGGTTGAGGTGCCGAATTTCCACTGCGGTAGTGTTTGTGCTGCCCAAGGTAAAGTGTAAAAAGGTGTAGAGAAAGTAATGTCGTTGTTGAAATAACTATACCTATCATGGCCGTGACGTCAGATGTATAGCTAGGTCCGTTTAAGTTGACTGTCGGTGCGTTTGTGGTATCTTCGGTTTTCTTGAATCTCAATGCCCAACTCGCTGCAAGGCCAAAGTATGCTCCAAATGTATGTATTGCTATGGAGCCACCGACATCGGCTGCCTGAAAAATTAAAAATACAAGTCTTTCAACGGGCATTGGTGTACCTACATAATGTTTTTTCAATCAGTGTATAAACTTTCAGGAGTGAACACTTGTAAATAAACAACTTTTACTATGGGATCAACTTTCCTTCTTGAAAAAAAAATAAGCAGTTTCCTACTATCTATGCCATAGCCCTTTTGTAGGAAACACCAGATTTTTTTTTCCAAGTCTGAAAGTTGATCCCATAAAAATAAAAAGTTCCTTATGACTTTTACTATGGGATACACTGACTGAAAAAACATCCCTGTATAAGGTTGTTCAAAATTAATTAAGGATATTTTGGTCATAATATGATCTAGTGCTTATGTAAAGACGTTTAGGCTGAAAACTATCGAAAAAAAAAGTTGTACTAAATGAAATTAACTGCGCTCTCTAAGGCGCTGAGGTCATTAGTCTCACAGAAACAGGTGATTTAAAGAGGAAGCAAAGACTCTGCCTAGATAACATCAACACAATAAGCTGTGTGAGGTTAATGATCTTAACAGCGCCGTAAAGAGCGTAAAGTGATTGTGTTCAATTATTTTTCAGCCTAAACATTTTGACATAAGCAATAGATTATAATATACTCAAAATACTTGTAACTGATTTTGAACATCCTTATATATGTGCCAATCAATCCTACCACAGTAACTCATGTGTAATCAGGATAGACAGTAGTAATCAGAATATTCCCTTTGATATGACTCAAGAGTGCCAAAGGGCATGTCTCGTCTTGGGATTCACAACGAAACTAATCTGAAGAAACAGGTAACAAAGTGTTTTAAATTTTCCTTTTAACATAGATAAAGTTCGCTGTTGCTGTATTTCTGTTACCGAAAAGTACCTAATACAGAATGCATATATACTTCAGCGCCCTCTGGGGCTCAGTGGTTAACGCGTTGGCGCCGGAGGTAGCGTATTTAAAATCCGCCTAGGGAACAAAAATAGTTCTGGGGCCTAGATGTGTATTAAATGTTATTTATGTTTATAATATTATAATAAAAATATTAAATATAGTTATAGTATAAAAATTTTAATATACTTCCCGTTGTCCGGTCGTTGTGTTAAGCGTCCATATAATATATTATTAATATTATTATTATGTAAACTGAACATTTTTTGATTAAATTATTCCCTCTAATGTTCTCTAACTTTTTAATTGATGGAACTTGTGAATTATTAACTGCAGAAGTTTATTTCAACTTCATTAATCTAATTGGTGTGGATACTTTTAGTGATATTAATTTTGAGTTATTGTGTATTTAAGTGCCATACTCACCTTCCAGCTTGCAATTCCAAGGCCGCGGCCTTGAAGAAGACTTGAGGACAAAAATTACAAATGATTAACACTATTGACGACCATTGGAACCCGCGCTGGATTTGCAGGCTGGACGGTCAGTAAGGTCCTTTACTTACTTTAAACACACTGGTAACAAGCCAAAGGTTCAAACTGGCTATGACAATTTCAATGACAGCAATCAACAGTAGCTGTAGTCCACTAGCCAGGCCCAAAACTGCGCCGAACGTGATCAAGACCGTCGCAGACATTATGTCAGCCTCTGGAAACCAAACAAATGTACCTATAATCGTTTGTTTATCAAAATCACACTAGCGGATATTAGTAAAATTTTGTAAGAAGGAATGTTTTGTTATAGATGCTATTCTATGCTAGCTATGCTTATAGCTTAAGCCATAATATTTAATCCTGCAATTCTAACAGATTAGATGCAGCGTTAGTTAAAAATGGTAATAATTAAAATCAATTTCAATAATAAAATTTCAAGAAAAGTACTTAGATAACATGAAATGATTTTTTTTACATAACTTTTTCATATTAGTCTAGGTAACAAACTACAAACTGAAAAACGTATTAATTCTTTATATTGTGAATTTAAATACATACGATATCTCGTTAGATTTGTTATGACGTCTAGAAAAATGGGCGAAAGTTTAATGAAAGTTCAAATCCGCACTTAAACAATTTCAAAAGTTATATACTATTTGTAGGATAACAGGTACTAATATAGGCTCGCCAATGCCCGGCCACACGTGTCGCCCGACTGGCAGCTACATGATGACTACGCCTCCTGTCACTGTGACACTTTAACTGTCATGTGTTGCTAGAGCATTCGAGATCATGTATATTCTATGCTTACAAACACTACACTATTAAATATATCAAAACAAGGGACTTTGGTTTTTCGGTAATATTTCATGAACTAAAATAAATCTTCTAAAGTGTTCAGAATATACCATACTAATTTCAGATTTTTAAATATAAATTTATTAGTTTAAAACATTATTTTAAGCAACGTACTCACTTTTCACGCGCGGAGACTCATTTTCAGTATTAAATTAAAGTTATAAAATACCTAATCAAGAGCATGTCACGACATGTCTAAGGAGGTTTCCGCAGCTTATAAACCACTTTGGAGGCCGATTACTTGAAAATAGTTGACTTTGTAAAAAATCATCAGTTTTAGGTGTAGGTAGCAGGTGTAGGTTGGTGTTGGTAGTATGGGTAGATGGTAGATGTTGAAGTAGTATGTGTATTACTTGGTTGTAGGTGTGGTTAGCAGGTGTAGGTTGGTGTTGGTAGTATGCGTAGATAGTAGATGTTGAAGTAGTAAGTGTATTATTAGGTTGAAGGTGTAGGTTAGTAGTAATTTATCTATTCTAGTCCATAATTAAGACAGAACAACTCCGTAATTAAAAAAGAACAACGCCTGTCAGAATCAGCTAGTAATATTTTATTTAAAACAGGTGAAGGTTGAAAAATACATTTCTTTTTAAAACTGAAATAAAATATGTTACCTGCTTCACAATAATTTTTGCCATGAAACAAAATGTACTTCAGTAAATTTTCTATACAAATTAGTGGGATGGATTTAAATCTGCTGATGATAATGATGGAAGCTTCTAGAATTTCTAGATGCAGCTCGTCACTACGACCGAGACTTGTCTATAACGGAGTTACGCGTAAGTACGGGACTTGGTTTGCATGTCGAATGCATAAATTAATGCCAGTGTTGTTTGTGAGACAGGTGCAATAAGGGGTTCCGTAGAGCTAAATAAATATTTCTAGTTCCAGTAGAGCTAGGTAAATACAGTAACCCACGGGAACACTGTAATTTTGGGGGAAAAAAAGTATTCTATGTTTTAATCCAGAGGTTAAGCTACTACGATACCAAATTTCATCGAAATCCGTTTAGCAGTTTTTGCGTGAAAGAGTCACTAACATACATCCATCCATCCATCCTCACAAACTTACTTTCACATTTATATAATAGTACAAATTACTACAAATTATTTTTGGCATACAATATTTTTTCTGTTTCTTTACCATAATTCATAAAATGTACATTGTACAATAAGAATGAAGCTACAAACAAGTTGGAAAAAACCATTCGATTTGACATGATTGGCAAACGAAAGCCTCTAAATCCTAAAAGACTAATCGATCACGGTTGATTAATATTTATATATCGTTGATTTTTTAAATTATTAAGTACATTTTAAAAATTTAAACTTATACTAGTACACTAATTACATTATGCTTACCTATCTACTTTAATTTACTAAAATTACAAGATTAAAAGCAAATTTTAATCGCCGGGGGAACCCTATAATACGTAGATTGCATCCTATTTTTCATTACGTTGGAATTTATTTGTTTTCTAAATGAAAAGATTCTCAGAGATTATTTATGTAACAGTATTCAGGTTCCCCGATGTCCTAGGACTTGCGTGATTAGACTCTAGATTATTCACATATTTTCAGTGAAGTAGTATGCATGAAAAGGTTTTGATGCTTAAACTACGGTTTATACGAGACTTTACGAGCTTCTTGTTAAGGAAGCGTTTACTAATTTGTCATAAATTGGCACACCAAATCCTACAAAACTAACAATTGTCACAAATAGAGTACTTCTTTATCTAAATATTGGGTAAACAATATTATTAAAAATAAATATTTTTTAGCATAACAAAAACAACTATCCGAACCTCTTCACCCGAAATTTATAAAAAGAGGCCGTGTTTAGAATCATTTTTGTGCTCTTATGTAGACTATTTTGGTTGTTTAAAAATACCCAAAGATAGCGGATATAATCAGCTAAAATTTGAATAAAAAACATTATTGCGACAGACGATCTCTGTGGCTCAGTGGTTAGCGCGACAGCGCTTAAGCCGGAGGTCGCGGGTTCAAATCCCCCCGAAGGGATAAAAAGTTTTTCAGTATTGCAGGGTCTTCGATGTGTATTAAATATATGTATAGTATAATAAAAAATTAACTGTCACATGGCCTTTACCCTAATCCGTTTTTGCATTTTCGTACCTAAATAGACATATGTCTTACGGTGTTGTCAACTGTTAGTACAACTGTAGGTTCGGTGGCCTGGGTGTTCGAAAGCCCTCTGACATATCACTTCCGGCCTTCTTGTCCTCAGTCCACGCGAACAATAGTCTTATCTCCAAAATACTACATCACCCATCCTACTCCAATACAGTTCCCTTTCTGGACGAGGCCAAGGACGCCTGGAGCGCAACTAGTGCTTGTAGCGAATTGCCTGACAATACTTTTTCCCAATGGCTCTGGGACAAGCCACTCTGCAGACTGGTACGGAATAATCTTCTTAATACGTTCTCCAGTCCTGTAGAGCAGGCTCGCCTGTTAACTGCGGAGAAGTGGGAGTCGGGCCTTTGGCTACAAGCATTACCGTCACCCAATACGGGCATGCTGGATATTGCTGGATCGAACAGCTTTCCGGTTAGCCACTTCCCTGCGTCTTGGCACCCCCCACGTCGTCCCCCATCGCTGTGTTTGTGGCGCAAGCGTGGACAGCCTCGGACACCACGGACTGTCCTGTCAACGAAGCGCCGGCCGCATCTCCCGACATCACTGCCTGAACGATCTCATCCGTCGGGCTCTTGTCACCGCCGGAGTGCCAGCTGTGCTGGAACCCTCTCGTTTGGCACGCGACGATGGCAAGAGACCAGACGGTTTGACCCTGGTCCCTTGGAGAGTGGGACGGGCTCTTGTATGGGACGCTACTTGCGTCGATACACTTGCTCCGTCCCATGTCCAGGGCACCTCGAGTTCTGCAGGTGCGGCCGCCAATCAGGCGGAAAACCTCAAGCGGCGCAAATATGAGAACCTTAGTGGGGATCTCATATTTGAACCGTTTGGGGTTGAAACCTAGGTACATGGGGTCTGGGTGCGCACAAACTTTTCAGAGAAATCTCCAAAAAAATCATTGAGGCCATTCGAGACCCCAGAGCCGGCACCTACCTGGCCCAGAGAATAAGTATCGCAATCCAGCGAGGAAACTCTTTGAGCCTTCTAGGTACTCTGCCTGGTGGGGACGACCTGGGAGATTTCTTTGTTTTGTAGCATTTTAAGTTTTGGAGTAGTTATTATTGTTTTTAGTACTTACCTACTTGTACAGTTTGTAAATATTTTATTTCCTGTATGTATTAATATTGTTCTGTATATATTTTTGTGTGTCTGAATAAATTATTACTTATAAAAAAAATTTAATATGTGTAATAGTATAAAAGTATTAAAATATATATTTCCGTTGTCTGGTATCTGTGATAAAGTTCTTCGGATACTTAGTACAGGACCAGATTGACGTGGTGTGGAAGCGTCCATAGATATTATTACTATTACTAAAACTTGATTTGGAAAAAGGATAAAAAGTCTCCACAATATTTTCACGTGTTTTGCTGATATGCATGAATCTTAATGAGTGGTAATTAGGTTTAGTTTATTTGGTGACTGTCTAGATTTATTAAACAACACATTTCTAATATGTTTGCTCACTATACTCGGAAACCGATTAAGCAACTTTTCGTAAACGCATCCTTAAAGAACTTAGACATAGGCGAGCGAAGTAATCACTCTTGAAATATTGTAGTGCCTGGGACAGTCGGTTTTAGATATCGTATGGTTGGTTGCTCAAGCACATACGGGATTCTCACAACACAGTCAGCCTAGTCCAGAGGAATAACTGGCCAATACGTCTGGGGCCAACCATGTGCGGGTTTCCTCACGGTGTATTCCTTTGCCGTTAGAGCGTCCGTATAATGTACTTGAGATCTGAAAAAGTCTCATTGGCACACGCCACAACCTGGGAGTCGAACCTGCACTCTCTCGAATGCGAATCAAACGGTCTACCCACTAGGCCACGGAGCTCTTTGTACCTTAGTGTAAATTTTCGTTTTTTTGTGTAAAATTGTCGCGATAGTGTGTTCATGTGCGTTAAAAGTTATAATGACGTGGTATCAGCCTTAGTCATCGGAAAATACCTGATACCTAGCAACGTGGCCAATTTCAGAAGTAGGTAGTTAAATAATATTATTATTACCTATGTAAATCTGGTATACATTCAGCGCTATTGAAGTAGGGTACTATCATTATAAATTTGAAAGTTTGTGATGATGGATGGTAGTAGTTTAGGTTCTGGATTAACACATAGGCTACTTTTTATCCCGAAAAATACAGTATTCCCGAGGGATCACGGATACTATATTTACGTGGGCGGTGCCGAAAAAATCTGGTTATTTATGAAATACAAGATTTCATACAAAGTACAATTTTAACTTAGGCACAAAATAACCCCTGTTCATTGTGTAGACTGCAAAAATATTTTTGGAAAAAAGTAATCCAAAAAATATCTTTAAGATACTTTTACACCAGAACCTTGATTCTCGTATTTAAATTAGACTTTCATTTTACATTGATTGTATTATAAGTGTAGTGACTTGTTGTCATAAACTGGTTATTTGTGAAGTTTGAACCAATCAGAACGCGTTTGACGCTGCTGGTTTCACGTTTACGAGAATACCAGTTTGGCAGTTTTAGCGTATCGGGACTTGATTGTAATAGACATTTTTTAAAAATATATTTTAAAATGTTCGTATCGATTCGATAGTCATCTAGTATTTTAATTTCCTGGTAAATAATATATCTTTATTCAAAGAAAACATGATTAAAATTTAAACGGTTAATGTTTGCTCCAAAACGATAGCCACCATTATCGTGACGTCATAACAACAGAAACAAACAAATGTCATATGTGCGTGTGTAGTGCATGAACATTAGATTTAACTTACTCTGTTGTTTTCATTACGTTAAAACATTATATTAAAATATAACTACTAATTAGTGGGGAGGCGACAACATGTAAAATATTTAGTTTATTTATATACTCAGATATATTGAGGTATTACTACTTGATAAACGTAAAAAAAAGTATTTTATGTGTAGTTTAGTAAATAGATACATCTAAAAAAAAACTTTTTTTTGCTAAATTAGTAAGAAATCTTCATTTTACTTACGTCATCATATACAAAAACATTCATTAACATGAACTCAAACGCACAGATTTCGGTCATATTTACAAATATGTTCCTGCGGCCTTATAATTATATTTTAATTTACGTGACGTCACAAGATTATCTTTTGTATGGAGCGTTTTAACGAAATTTGCAAAATTCTGTAAAAAAATCGCAGTACGTATGAAAATATTGATTTTTAGTAAACTGCTTCTTCTGAGAAGGAACTCATATTTAAGAGAACCATTCATTTAAGAGAACCATGCAATAAAAAGAAAATTCAGCCATTTAGCCTATTATTGTATGCGATATTTCGGCGTACAGTTTTTATCCGACATAAAATTGTCATCCCTATTTACACCGAGCAGACGTCGAATTATGCGGTTAGGGATGCCCCAAAATATGTTTATTTTTATAAATATTAGTTCACATGTATTGAAATAAAAATTCTCATCCCTTATAAACTTTAATTAATTGTATTAAATAATACTTCATTAATTTAAAAAAAAAGTAGTAAATCGAAATAATTTCTATGCTTTATTTGTATAAATGAAGTGTATGCACACGCGTTGTTTTTATTTGATTCTCTTTTTAAATATTTGAAGGGGATATGTTAATATGGGGATATGTTAATATATTAAAATAATGTATTTATTATGTATGTAAATGTACATATTATTTGTACAGGTACCATAGTACCTGAATAACTGCCGAGCTTTTCACGAAGTTCTGATAAATTTAAAAAATAAAAATAATAACAAAATATTTATCTGACCGGGGTTTGCACCCACCAACCACATCTAAAATTTCGCTTCGATTATTGATAGGTATAAAGGAAAAAACATAATATTATATATCTTAAAAATGCGCAGTTTCCATTTTTCTCCCCCAAAACTACCTGAATATAAAACTTCATGGATGGTGGATATGTTAAATGTCATATTATCCATAGTACCTGGATAACGGCTCCCGTCTTCAAGAAACCGATTATATTATATATACAAGATATAATATAATCTTTATAATGGTTTAAAGTATAATATTTATTGTTATAAAAATCTCTCAATCTTTTAAACTTTAATGTTCGTCGGATAAGAGGTGACAACCCTATTTTCTCTGTACGTTACATGCAACATATTATGTTATGTAATGCAGATGCAAAGTAATAAAGTCACGAACATTTTACACTGTCGCATTATGTGACAACAAATACTGGAGAAGTTTTGTAAAAACAAAAAGTTAAAACCGGGTTAGTACGAGTCGAACTCGCGCACGTAGGGTTCCGTACCATTTTACTAATATGTTACATATTTACATATTATTTAGTTATTTCTGTTCGGAGTTTTTCAAGTAAGCGCATTCTTCAGGTAAACTATAACGGAACATATAACTTTGTTAGTTCAGGAGTTATAGATACTTAAGTTATAAAATGCGCTTACTTGAAAAACTCAAAACAAAAATTTGAAAAGTTCATGACTCTTTCCATCCCATTAAGAATTTTTACACACTTTTCGAGTTAGCCATTGAGCTTTTAGATGATTTTATTTTTGCACTGTGTCGGCGTGATAAATACACATATCCATGCCAAGTTTTATTTTTCTAGAATTAACCGTTTGGACGGTAAGCCGGTAAGACATCCGGACGGAAATGACGAAACCATAAGGGTGTAACCACAACAATCTGAGACGTGAACTACGGAACCCTAAGGAAGAAACGTGCGGGCCAAACAGTAGTCGAATATTTAACATCTGATACAAAAAGAAACACTTAAAATACTAATAAGTGGCAAGAAATAGTACACCGAAGTCGGAGTGCCCGAGCCCGACACATTGAAATCTTCGTGTCAGACGTACGTACTGAATTCACGCACAGTAGACATTGTCATACACAAATTGATATTATAAGCCCGCTCTACAATAATGAATTGCCGCATTCACGGTGCTGTTGTAGTTAGCTAGCGCAGTATCTAGTCGAGCGCCGAGACCAATCATTTATCTAAGAAAATTACGTATATTCCCACATTTGCACGAATAGAGACGAATATTATGCATAACTACATACGAATGCAAAAAGTAAGTACTATTATTATTAATGCGACACAAATGAGTTGTGTGAATAGATAGATGTATGCATGGATGGATGTTTGTTACTCTGTCACGCAAAAACTACTAAACGGATTTTGATAAAATTTGGTTTGGTAGTAGTTATATAAGATTTGGATTAACATATAGACTACGATTTATCCCGAAAAAGTACTGTGTTCCCGTGGGATACTGTATTTACGCAGATGGAGCCGCGGGCTAAATCTAGCCAATAATAGTTTTACGTTAGTGTGCTACGGCATTACCAACTAACTTCTTTTAAACGCTTATACGATGGTGAACCGATATTAATTAAACTTTAGTAAATATTAATTTACGTATTAACGGCCTCGCTTTAGCCACAATAAACAACAACTTACTAATTAATATAAAGAAATTTCATCTAAAGTTGCGTAGACAGTGGGAATACAAATTTATTCGGAATTTATTCTGGGAAAATTGTTTTTATATAAATTACTTGTTTATGAAATATTTTTACTTAAAAGTACTTTTTTCTCGAAAATTGCTTTTTTAACTTTTTATTGACTTCGTACCTTCTTTATGAATATTAAACACAAGCTCAATATTTCTTAGATTAAGGATGTTTACAATCTATAAAATGTCGAATAAATTAAAAATAAATTATTATTTAACCTAAAAAAGTAAAAAAAAACTTGTGCATAAGCCACTTCACTTTGGATGTGAAAAAGACACTTGCGGTCGAATACTACAAAGCTTCTTAAATTAAGAGTAACTCAAGTTAAATGCTTGCCATGCCACTCAATGCTGTACCTACTTTGACGACCTCTGTGGCTCAGTGGTTAGCGCATAGGCGCTCAAGCCGGAGGTCGCGGGTTCGAATCCCGCCAGGGAATAAAAAAAAAGTTTTCTGTGTTCCTGGGTCATGGATGTTTATTAAATATGTGTATAATATAATAAAAATCTTAAATATAAGTACAGTATAAAAAGTATTAAATATATATCCGTTGTCTGGTACCCGTAACACAAGTTCTTGGGATACTTACCACGGGACCAGACTGACGTGGTGTGAAGGACGTGCCGAAGCATGGCTCTCATGTGGGAGAGCCATGCTTCGGCACGAATGGGCCGGCTCGACCGGAGAAATACCACGGGCTCACAGAAAACCGGCGTGAAACAGCGCTTGCGCTGTGTTTCGCCGAGTGAGTGAGTTTACCGGAGGCCCAATCCCCTACCCCCCTAGAAATGCCGCAGTTGAAAAGCAATTTGTTACCCCAGGAGGGTACCAACTGCGTTGGAGAATCCCTCTCTGGACGTCCATGCTCAGGAACCCCTGGAACTGAACGTGGACGTCCGGGCTGCCCCTCGTATTCTGGGGAGGGCAAAACTGCGCTCCAATCTGCTCGGGGCAAGAGCAAACGCACAAAGGCACCCCCCTCGATATTAAACATGGACTTTTGTAATATCAGGGGATTACACTCCAACCTTAATGCCGTCCATTACCACCTTGAGACGGCAAAGCCGGCTTTGCTCTTTTTAACCGAGACGCAGATATCATCTCCGAGTGACACATCATACCTTTCCCACCCAGGTTATTCTCTCGAGCACTCCTTTCTGCCCAAAGCTGGAGTGTGTGTGTATGTCAGAGATGATATCAGCTCTCGCCGCCTCAGCAATCTTGAGGACAGGGACCTGTCAACGTTATGGCTCCGCATAGATTGCGTCGACCACCCTCGCGTCTATGCGTGCCTATATAGGTCCCATAGTGGTGACCCCGAGACGGACCGACTCTTGGAACACCTGCAAGCTGCTTCCTATTTTGTGCAGCGGCAGATCCCATCCGCAGAGATCATAATACTTGGCGACTTTAATGCCCACCACGCCGACTGGCTCAATTCCAGTAAAACTGATTATGCGGGGAGATCTGTCTGCAATTTTGCCCTTGCCAACGACTTGACACAACTGGTCACTACGCCTACGCGAATCCCAGATGTGGATGGTCAGAATCCTTCCTTGTTGGACCTTCTGCTGACTTCAAATCCTGACGGCTACCAAATATCCGTAATCGCATCACTTGGTACATCGGATCACTGCCTTGTTAGGAGTTCTGTGCCACTTACGACGGTGTTACGACAGCGTGCTATTAAATACCGTCGTGTGTGGCACTACAAGTCGGCAGACTGGGATAGGATGCGGTCGTTTTATGCATCCTATCCTTGGGTGAACGTGTGCTTCTCGTCGGATGATCCCGACAACACTGCCAACTCTGTTGCCGATGTGGTGATGCAAGGGATGGAACTTTTCATTCCGTCCTCTGTAGTGCCAACTGGCGGCAGATTTCATCCCTGGTTTAGTTCATCCCCCAAAAAAGCTTCTCGCCGGAAGCAGGAGGCTTACCAATCCTGAGCCAATGCAGTGTCTGCTCGGGATTTAAATACCAGCACATATAAAAAGGATTACAACCTTGCCTCTAGGTCCCTCAAGAAAGAGATCACTCGGGCAAAGAAACAGCACGTCAATAGAATTGGTAAGAGACTTGAGCGCCTCCCCTCGGGAACCCGTGCATTCTGGTCTCTGGCCAAAGCTATTGAAGGAAATTTCTGCAAGCCAACCCTACCATCCCTACACGGAAATGGATCGTTGGCCCAGGATGCAAAGGACAAAGCCGATCTTCTGGGCAAGCTCTTTGCATCAAACTCGACCCTGGATGACGGGGGGCAGAAACCGCCGACCATACCGCGATGCACGAGCATCATGTCGGATATTCGGTTTCATCAGCGCTCAGTGCGAAAAGCCCTCCGTTCCCTTGATATCCAAAAGTCGAGTGGGCCTGACGGGATCCCTCCTATTGTGTTGAAAAAGTGTGCTCCAGAGTTGGCTCCGGTCTTGACGCGTCTATTTCGGTTCTCCTACTCTTCTGGCATCGTCCCGGCTTCTTGGAAGACAGCCTTGGTGCACCCGATCCCCAAAATAGGTGATCGCTCAAATCGTTCCAACTACAGACCAATCGCTATAACCTCTCTCTTCTCGAAGATAATGGAATCCATTATCAATAGCCAGCTTCTTCCTACTACATACTTGGACGGCCAGGGATTACTAAGCGACAAACAATACGGGTTCCGTAAGGGTCGCTCGGCTGGTGATCTCTTGGCGTACCTAACTCATCGTTGGGCTCAGGCAATTGAGTCGAAGGGAGAGGCATTGGCTGTTAGTTTGGACATTGCGAAGGCCTTTGATCGGGTTTGGCATAAAGCGCTGCTATCAAAGCTTCCATCATACGGGCTGCCCGAGAAATTATGTAAGTGGGTCACTAGTTTCTTAGCAGATAGAAGCATAAAGGTCGTAGTTGACGGCGAATGCTCGGAAACTCAGTCTGTTGATGCTGGTGTCCCTCAGGGCTGTGTGCTATCGCCTACCCTATTCATACTGCATATCAATGACATGTTACAGACCAACGGCATTCATTGCTATGCGGATGATAGTACAGGTGATGCTGTATATACCGGCTCCCCCAATATTTCTTGGCTAAATGTCATTGAGAGTCGAAACGAACTTGTGTCTAAAATAAAGAATTCATTGGAGAAAGTCTCTGAATGGGGTAGACGTAACTTAGTCCAATTCAACCCCGCCAAGACACAAGTCTGCGCGTTCACCACTAAAAAGTCACCAATGGTCGTATATCCTCGTTTCGAGGGCACATCTTTAACCATCTCCCCTAGCATTGAGATACTTGGCGTCAACATATCGAGCGAAGTCCAGTTCCGATATCATCTAGAGGGTAAGGCCAAATTAGCCTCGAAGAAGCTTGGTGTTCTTAACAGAGCGAGACAGTACTTCAGTCCGGACCAACGCCTACAACTCTACAAGGCGCAGGTTCGGCCTCATATGGAATATTGTTCTCATCTCTGGGCAGGGGCGCCAAAATACCAACTGCTCCCTCTGGATCGTATCCAACGAAGGGCCGCTCGAGTTGTTGAGTGCCATAGTGTTTCAAACAGCTTGGACCCCTTGGAATTACGCCGAGATGTAGCTTCACTCTGCATCCTCTATCGGTTGTATCACGGGGAGTGCTCTGAGGAATTGTTCGGAATTATACCACCTGCAACTTTTCGCCATCGTCCCACGCAAAAAACATACCATCCTCATCACCTTGATGAGTGGCAGTCTTCCACCGTGCGCTTTTCGCGTAACTTTCTGCCGCGCACTGTAAAACTCTGGAACGAACTGTCACCAGCAGTATTTCCGGACCTATACGACCTGCAAACCTTCAAGAAGAGAGCGTAGTCCCTCTTAAAAGGCCGGCAACGCACCTGCAGCTCTTCTGATGTTGCGAGTGTCCATGGGCGACGGTAGTTGCTTACCATCAGGTGACCCGTTTGCTCGTTTGCCCCCTTATTTAATTAAAAAAAAAAAAAAAAAGCGTCCATAGATATTATATTATTAAAACCTACTTGCTAACGTAGATAATAATTACCTTATTACTGTCCCAATTTACGCTAACGTAAGGTCAGGGACTCTAATTCGTAAACATTATAATAATTATTATATCATAATTACATGTCATTAACAATATTGTATTGCTACTGTATGCCATCATTATAATACAAATTAATTATATGAACACTATCTGCTTATAGATAGATTCCCTGTTAGTACATTACCACCACACGACGTCAATGTCTTTTGGCAGTCATCATTTTTCGTACAACGTCTGTGGTTTCCATAGAAAAACTATATATTACAGTTTATTGTATCGTCTAGGTAGTGAATTTTATATTAATTATTTTGATAGATTATTACATATGAATATTTTATTTATATTCTAGTATAGATAGATCCCACCTAAAACATATTCATGTTGAAAATTGCAAAGACTATAACCATATGACTCGCATTGTCAAAAAGTTAACAGATCTCATATAAAACCAAGCTTCTGACTCTACACGCCCTGACTCTACAAGACTAACTTCACAAACTTTAGTCAAGATATGGTATCGTCTCGCAATATTTTAACATGAATACGTTTTTGGTGGGATTTCGATTCTTTTTGTAAGTTGTTGCGACAATATTTTTCGTAAGTCGCCAATCTGTGTCAAATATCTGGCTCAGCCGTTAAGCGTCAGCCGTCAGTTTGCGTTGTTGGAAAGTAATTGGTTGCGCGTTCGAATCCTGGTGAGATTTAATTATTTATACATAAAAATCTTTTTTATACATATATTTTTTTTCGTTCTACTATAAATCCTAGCTCGGTCGCCCAGATTATTCGAGTGTTCGGTGAAAATTTTGTTACTTGTTACGGTGAGTCTATTATCTTTTAAGTATTATATTTACAACACCAACCACCAACCACCAATAGCGAGATGCAGGGTCGATGGGCTGCTGATGGGTGTCGCGTGTATGGCGATCGTAAGTATGAGCGTTCGAAATTCAAAATTATACCTAAATATCGTCTGTGCAAACCATATAACTGGCTCGCTCTTACAACGCGTGTACTCTTTCACACATCGCCTATGATTAGTGATGCAGAAATAGAAGAAGATGATTGTTTTTAAATTTCAAAATTGGAAATTCCGTAACTTTATCTTTAAAAATTAATTTCAACTATTACAAAATTCTGTTATTTGCAAAAAACTGTAATTTTTAGTGAAGTGAACTCGAAATCAATATTCATTATGATGAAACAATGATTTTTAATAAAAAAATTCATGTATATAAACACTATATAAACATGCTTGAACTCAAAGAATATCGGTAAGTATTTGTATAAGATTTTTCCTTAACTTCTCGATTTAATGAAAAGAGAAGATTACATCTGTTTCTATAAATGAAATATATTGTGTAGTGCTTTTAATGTGCATGCTAAGATTTAAGATTGTAAAGTTTCTCTATTAATAATATAAGAATCGAATGTTCAATAATTATACACGCAATATGTTTAAAACAAAGTCATATTAGTGTTTACCTAATATTGGTTATACTTGATATTTTATTTATAAAAATACAGACATATTACGTTTTCTTCTAAGTTCTACACGTCAATAAAAACTTTATAGTTTAAAATAGGTGCATAATAATATTTATACTTTATTTTTAATATAGTACTATTGTACAGTTTCACCATCATACATAATGATCTAATTTTACATTTAGTTGAACCTTTGTTAGTATTGCGAAAAAGTATAATGTAGTCTAATTTCATAATTTGCAGGGAGTGGATTTAAACTTCAAGGGCCCGCAATAATATTGACAACATGAATATATTTCAAGAACTCTCATTCATTAACGTTGCGTAACGTGGTTACGCCGCAGTCAAATGTTTCTGGTGGGCCCACCAGAAGTATACCTATTTTGCACAAACGGATAACCGCTGAAGATAATCAGGCTACGCCGTATTTATACCAACCTTATGCCCTCGTACCCACGAGAGTTTTTTTATGGTCCTGACTCGCGATAGAAAAAACTGCACTTTTAATAGAATTCTGCACCTAACCTACAATAGAGCTGAAAATCGATTTATCAAGTGTGAAATGTCAGATTTGACAGCTGTACATGATTTTCAGCTGTGTTGTATTATAGAGCGCAGAGTTCTATATAATATAGTGCAGTATTTTTTGTTGCGACTACATAAAAACGCTCGTGGGAACGTAGCCTTACTTTGCAATAAAAACGATCGAATTATAGTAGTTTTGTTGTTTTAGTTAATTTTTTAACCTAATAATTGGATCCTAAAATAAAAAATCGATAATAATAACCGACGTATAATTTTTTTACTTTTTTTTTTCATTTTAGGCTTGAATCTTTCGCACTTTTAGCCGATACTCGTAATACGTAAAAAAGCTAAGGTAAAACTTTGAATTTCGAACACTTTTTTTTTATTCGGAGTTTCACCTCTTATTACCTAGTTACATTCTCTTTAACACATTATCTATTATGATGCTTGATATTATTATATTATTTATTAGCTATTGTAAGGGGAGTGGGGGGGGGGGGGGTTCGCGCAGGGATGTTGTCAAACAGCGGTGTATATTGTTGCACAAGGTACAACATTGAGCTGCAAATTATTATGAAATATCATGATGCTATAGAGTTTTTGGATTAATATTTCTCAATAATGAAATATAATTTTTGTTCATTAAATAAAAATTGGTTTATTAATTACTGGAAGAAATTTTTTTTCAGAAATAAGCAGGACCTTTGTTTGGTTTTTCTTTCCATATAAATTGAGTTACGAGGGCAGTAAATCCCAATTAATCACGCGTGTTAGAATGACTTACTATAATTGGTATTACACGGCTTAAGCGTCATTGCTCAATTGTGTAATTTTTTATGACATTTCACTGTCTACTTAACACGATTAGACTATAGATCGCTTGAGGCTACTAGATAAAAAAGCAAAGAAAATACACAGGATCTAAATTAAAAATTCACGAAGCTTTAGGCAAAATGGTTGGTTTGGTACGAAAGTTGTTACATTGTATTACCCCATTTTTTTATAAAAAAATCGAAGCTTTGGCCGAGAAAGAATTCACAATCAGTTTTGTCTGAGCTTAGCAACAGAAAATGAAAAATATAACAACATTTTTCTAATACTAAGAAACCATATTTAAATTCTACATCAGAATTATCATTCTACCTAAGGACATTATACATTTTATTATGTTATACTTTATACGAGACAATATTTTATATACATTATAATAATTGGTTTCTCGAAAACGTCTGCAAGTATTACCATGAAATTTAGCTTCCAGAGTGTTTTGGTGGAGGAAAATCGGTCAAGCTAGGTCTTGACCCGGTTTTCTCCTACCATGGGAAACTCTGCTTTTTAAACAACATATATTTTTTTCTTGCATCGTGCAACAGTATATTAATAATTTCGACTCTATTACGTCGGTCCTGTTAGCAATTTAGTATGCCTATGTATAATTTTTGCTTTGTTAGAAAATTCGGAATGTGGTGTTTTCGAAACCCAGGTTTCGAATTTCCGAATCTGACTGGCAGATAAAATATTTTTGTGATTCTTTATATTTTTTTTAATTTATCAGAACTCCGAGCAAAGCTTGGTAACCCAGGTATTTTTTATTATAAAAGATAGCACATTTTAAATAAAAGTTCTATGACTGTAGAAAAAAAATCAAATTAATTAATTAATAGCGATCGGATCGCTACGTAATAGTCGCGCGATCATTTTACTAAGACTTTTTTGACGTGACAACGTCTTATAATTCGATGGAGCTGGCTGCACGCACGAAAAAACATGACTCATGCGGCGTTACCGGCGTTACCTCGCTAAACATGACTCATGCGGCGTTACCTCGCTCAAGAAAGAAAAGAATTGTGTGGTTTTATGAAACCACGGTAAAAGTGAAACTTTTTTCACATTATAGACATTTAACTAAAAATTTTCGGAATAATATTACATTAAGGGTATAAAAATCGCTTTATCAATCTTAATTTTATAGCACTGGCACAAATGAGTACTAGTCTATACACTACACGGTCAGCTGATGCGAACTATAGGCGCCGCCATATTGGCCTCGGCTGCTCTGACGAGCGCCTTTCACTTTATCCCTACTCCGCGGCCGACCGTCACGCGACATGCAACACACAGACGAAAAAGTTTGGCCTACTCTATGTCTCTGCCAAATTTCATCAAAATCGGTTTAGTAGTTTCGGAGCCTATTCAATGCGAACAAAAAACAAACTTTTCCTCTTTATTATAGACATAAAAAAGTAATAATCAAAAGTTAAAAATTATTACCCGACTACGCAAATTATGTAGCCTATATTACCCGGGCTATTATTACGAATCTATTGTCACCTCACCCATTTAAATCGGACCAGCAGGTAAGGCGCTGCGATGGAAAATGTGAAAGTAAATAAAAAACACATCGTACTTACCAAGTAACGATTTTTTCGTAACATAAATAGTGTTGTTCTCCATCGTGAAGAAGTTTTGGCAAAGCAGAGCCCATTGTACCGTCAGAGCTGCTAGTAACCAGTTGAATCCTAGCGCGCTGTAGCAGTACTTCTTGAGGAAGGTCATAAGGAATCCGAAACCGATGAAGATCATCACATGCGTGCCTTCGAAGGTACCTGAAACAACATAAATTGGGATATACTTAATAATAATAGCTCCCCACACCGGTTTCGGTGACAGTGGCCGGTTTCATTGAAACCAGGTCAGCTACACAAGAGTTATTTAATAGTGCCCAAGTGTGAGCGCAGTACACAAGAGCACTCTCTCTTCCTTTACTCTCGTAACCCAGTGGGACGGATGACCGACATGACTGGCGAGAGATCAGGCGCGGGACCTACTTTTTACATGCCCATCCGACGCATGCATCATCTTTCTTGTCAGACAATCAGGTGATCAGCATGCATTGTGCTAACCAAACTTGGAAACAACATTTTTTTTGTTCCAACGCAGGAATCGAACCTACGACCTCCGATTCGAGAGCCAATCTCTAAGCCACTGGACCACGGAGTCTGTTTCATAATATTATGCATGTAGTGTAAAGCTTTTATTTTAAAACTACAAACAGACACTTTAATTTTATTTATTCGTAATTTGTTTGTTCAATTTTATTATTAGCTAAAAATTAATGTATATGTAAATAGAAGTATACCTATATACTATACCTATATACTTCTATTTAATATAGCGTTTCGATTCTTATTTCAATGCACTTAAAACCAGGCTTTAGATACGGGTAATCAAACATAGATGATTGAATCTAAATAAATATAACGCGACGCACTTGCGACTCCTCCGGTGTTGCGGGTGTCCATCAGGTGATTCGTCTGCTCGTTTGCTGGCTTTATTTCATAAAAAAGCCACACATATAACGCTATGTTGAACTACCACAGTGTAAAAATATAATAATTTACTTACTGCTTTAATTCTTGGCACAACTGTGCAGGGGGTCCAAAAAGGCCACTTTAGGTGTTTAATATTATGATTCATATATTTTTTCAACTTATATTATGTGCGCCATTTTACGCATTTCTATTGAAAACTGTCAAAATTTAAGTTTTCTAATATGATGAAATTAGATGAATCCCATAATTTATCTGATTGCTACATAGCCATTTTACAATTTCACGATTTTTGTATGGAAAAAAATATATGAAACATAATATGAAACACCTAAAGTGTCATTTTAGATCCCCAGGTGTCCATACTACTCAGCTCAACTCTTAGCACTCAGAGCAGGAAATGCTATCAGGTATAGCGTTTCGTGTATGACTAGCATTAAGTTGAATTTAAATATATCCTTACGTATATGGCTAGCTTAATACGTTGTACGAACATTTATTTGAAAATAAGTAGTATTAAGTATCATTGTATGGCTGAATTTCAACGAAATTAAGTAATACAATGAAACAAAATCTGGAAAAGACCACATATTTTTAATATAAAAACCATAAAGATGAAAACGAAATATGCAATTTGGATTTTTTCCAAATTGAAGCTTTTTAATACATTCTCATTACATTTGGCGGCACTTCGTAGGTGAACCACGCTGACAGTTCAATTGAGGATATGTATGTCAATTGTATAGCGTTTTAATTATTTTATTTAACGTAATCAATGCATTTACTAAGGCGGGTCAATAAGTCCGTGACTTTTTGAATTTCTAACCTCCTTACTGAAAAAGCAACACTACTCCTGTCAACACGCATCTGTCAGTTGACTCCTATCAAAATTTGAACTTTCTGCGTCAGTTAGTTTGTGTTTTACAGCTATCTTTATCAGACTATCCAGTAACTTAAGGAAACAATGGAAAAAAGTGAATTTCGTGTGCTTATTAAGCATTATTTTTTGCGAAAAAAAACCATTACCGAGACCAAGGCTAAGCTTGATAAATACTATGGGGACTCTGCACCATCGATTTCAATGGTAAAAAAGTGGTTTACTGAATTTCGTTGTGGCCGTACAAGCACTGAAGATGCCGAACGTCCTGGACGCCCAGTTGAGGTCTCTACACCCGAAACAATCGAAAAAATTCACGATATGGTGTTGGCCGACCGAAGATTGAAAGTGCAAGAGATTGTGGAAGCCATAGGCATCTCGCATGGCTCAGTGGTTTCAATTTTGAATTATCACTTGGGCATGAGAAAGCTTTCCGCAAGATGGGTGCCGCGTTTGCTCACAGTCGACCACAAACGCAATCGTGTAACAACTTCACAGGAAGGTTTGGCGTTGTTTAATCACAATATGGAGGAGTTTTTGCGCCGTTTTGTAACCGTGGACGAAACATGGATCCATCACAACACACCAGAGACCAAACAACAGTCAAAACAGTGGGTTTCTAAGGGTGAATCGGCGCCAAAGAAGGCCAAGGTGGGTTTGTCAGCCAATAAAGTTATGGCGACTGTTTTTTGGGATGCACGTGGGATAATCCACATTGACTATCTTCAAAAGGTAAGAACAATTAATGGGGAATATTATGCCAACTTATTGGACCGCTTCAATGAGGATTTGAAAAAAAACCGACCTCATTTGGCCAAGAAAAAAGTTCTTTTTCACCAAGACAATGCAAGGGTGCACACATGTGCAGTTGCCATGGCAAAAATTGGGCTATGAATTGCTCCCACATCCACCCTATTCTCCAGATTTGGCTCCGAGTGAGTACTTCTTGTTCCCAAACCTGAATAAATGGCTCGGTGGAAAAAGATTTGACTCCAATGATGAAGTCATCTCGCAAACAAAGGCCTATTTTGAGGACCTCGACAAATCATATTTTTTGGAAGGGATAAAAAAATTGGAGAAGCGTTGGACAAAGTGTATAGAGCTCAAGGGGGACTACGTTGAAAAATAAAATGATTTATTTATCAAAAAATCTGTGTTTTATTCCAAAAGTCACGGACTTATTGACCCGCCCTCGTATTTAGGGCCTGGATCACAATCGCCTAATAAGTGACGAATAGCTTTTCCGGAAGTTTTGTCGCTGCTTACGTTATACTGAGCGACAGAGACAACACTTCCGGATACGTTATTCTTCACTAATTAGGCGATTCTGAAACACGACCTTATTGTTGTAAACACACAACATAAAGTATCCTAAAACTATTCTTAAGTGAACAACGGAATCACTTTTCAACGTGAAGCTTCCCTTAGTTGATAAATAATTAATTCTAATTATTATTCATAAACGCATTAACTTATTACAAAATTCCAAGTAATCCTATTACTATTATAAATGTGAGGATGGCTGGATATTTGTTACTCTTTCACGCAAAAACAACTGAACGGGTCTTTTAGTGTGGTAGTAGCTTATCCTCTGGATTAAAACATAGACACATTGTTACATATATCAACAGTAAGATGTAACTGTCAATGTCATTATTGACATTGACAGATGTCATAAGTAAAACCTATCGAGTTAGTTTATTTTAGTTGGCCAAAAGGCTATACATAGTGTAGACGTATATATTGTGCTAAGCATATCTCATTACATATTGTAATACGTATTCGTGGTAAGCACCAATAAAGGAGAGTATAAGAATTGCTGCTGTATTATTATCGTCACCACACGAGCGCACGAAGGACTTACAATCAAGAGGTCATAGACCAACACATGGTGTCAGGTGTGAAAATTTAAAAGAAAACGAAAATTATGAACAAAAAAGAGGGTACGTCGAAAACTCCGGAAGCTTCGAGACAATCTGAGTGTGGGAACTTAACAATGGCAGGCAACGGAGTACAGAAGCTTGAGATCTCTACAGAAATTATCAACAATAATGCTGAAAATTTCAAGAAATGGACGCAGTCATTCGAGATATTTCTACTGGCGTCGGGCATGGAGAAAACGGAAGACAAAAGAAAAATTGCAATCATGCTGCATTCCATGGGAGAAAAGGGTTTAAACATATACAATTCCTTCAATTTGGACCTAAGCACTGCTACTTTCTAAGAAGTCAAGGCAAAATTCGTCGAGTATTTTGAACCCAAAAAGAATTTGACGGTGGCACGACACAAATTCTTTACGTTGAAACAGCGTGTGAACGAATCCTTGGAAAACTTTCTAATGGAATTAGAAAACGCAAGTCATGCCTGTGAGTTTGGTTCGCTACGTGAGTCCCTTGTAAAGGACATTCTCATTGCTAATATGGCCACAAACTTCTCGCAATTTCGTCAAAAGCTACTACAAGAATAGGACCTATCCCTAGAAAGAGCCATACTCCTCTGTAGAACACTGACGATGGCGCAGAAAAATGAAGAATCAATCAATGCAGCAGATGGAAGAGAAGCCACAATATACAAGCTACACAAAAGTCGTCGGTCCAGTTCCCCCTCATACCAGAAAAGAAAAAACGCAAGATCTCCATCATGCCAAGGTCACCCAAGGTCAGCTACGCCTGGATCAAGAACAACGTCGTGTGTAAAGTGCAACACATCGCATGGTCGCCGCAACTGTCCAGCTTGGAAACACAGATGCAGGTCATGTTTTAAATATGGACATTTTACTCATTTATGTTTCAAGAAAAACAGTGTCAGGACTGTTGTTACTGGGGTAGGTAGCATAAATCTCGATGATGAATCAAGCCCCAAAAGTGCTGAGGCTGAGGCTGAGAGATTTACAATAGGGGCATTGTTCAACATTAAAAACATAAAATCACAGAATGCTAGTACAAATTTGATAAGCACAACAGACAAGTCCTGGTACTGTTCTCTTAATATAAACAACAAAAAGGTAGATTGCCTAATTGACACTGGCGCAGACATAAATGTGATGTCTTATCAAGTATTTAAAGAATTGAATCTTAATTTTGACAAGCAGAGTAAAGAAATGTGTAAAAAATATAATATTTGCCTACAGTGGGCACAGAATACCGATAATTTCAGTGTTAAACATTTGTTGTTTAGTTGAAAACAAAACAAAACCAGAAAACATTACTTTTGTTGTAACAAAATTAAATTGTCTAACTGTGATTGGTTTACCCACTTGTATAAAGCTAAATTTAATAACAAAAAACTTTTCTCTATCAATGGAAAATGAAAAAAATGTTGAGCAAAATGTATATAATATGTATCAAAAAACTTGTGACAAAATTGTGACCAGATATAATGATGTGTTTCAGGGTCTAGGCTGCCTCCCATACGAACACAGCATCGTGCTAAAAAAGGATGCTATTCCGTGCGTTGATCCCCCTAGAAAGGTACCCTTTGCGTTGGTTGAACCGTTAAGGAAAGAGCTTCAACTCATGGAGAACATGGGAGTCATACGGAAGGTGAACAAACCTACTCTCTGGGTGAGTAGTTTAGTTATAGCCATGAAAAAGAATGGTGGATTGAGAATTTGCTTAGATCCTAGAAATTTAAATAAAAATTTATTGAGATGTCATTATCCAATTAAAAATATAGATGAAGTCAGGTCTAAATTGTCCAAAGCCTCTTATTTTTCACATTTAGATGCGTTTTCTGGGTTCTATAACATAAAATTAACTAAAGAAAGTAGTGATCTATGTACATTTCAAAATCCATTTGGCAGATACAAATTTTTAAGATTACCTTTTGGAATAAACACGGCTACAGAAATTTTCTATAAAACCATGATAGATCTTTTCGGAGACATAGAAGGTATAATAATTTGGTGTGATGACATTTTAATATACGGTGAAACAATTTAAATACACAATAAAAGGTTAGAAATGTTTTTGGACAGGGCTAGGCAAGTTAATTTAAAATTAAATAAAGCCAAATGCAAGTTTCTTCTAGAAGAAATAGCATATTTGGGCTATATTTTCAGTAAAGAAGGTGTAAAAATCGATCCAGAAAAAGTTAAAGCGATAAAAAACATGCCCATACCTAAAAATATTAAGGATTTGCAGAGATTTTTAGGCATGATAAATTTTTTAGCACCGTTTATAGAAAATCTAGCAGAAAAAACTAATACCCTAAGAAATTTGTTAAAAAAAGATATGTTATGGTTATGGGATGAAAATTGTCAAAAATGCTTTGATTTATTAAAAGAAGTCATATCTAAAGCACCTGTGTTAACTAATTATAATTGCAACTTACCTGTGATTTTGTCGGTAGATTCATCAAAGAATGCACTGGGAGCGGTCTTGATGCAAGACAAACGACCCATTGCATATAGTTCAAGAACACTTACCCCCTCTCAACAAAACTACGCCCAGATTGAAAAAGAATTGTTTGCCATACAGTTTGGATGTAATAAATTTCACCAATATATTTATGGCAGTAAAACAACTGTTCATACTGATCACAAACCTTTAATTTACCTTTTTAAAAAACCTCTTCATGAAGTACCTGCTAGGCTACAAAGAATGATGTTATCGTTGCAGGGTTATGACCTAGAAGTAGTTTATGTACCTGGTAAATATATGTATATAGCAGATACTTTGTCAAGAGCCTCACTTAGTGATACATAAATACCTCAGTATGAGCAAGACTTACAGTATCATGTTAATTCAGTATTCTCTAATCTCTCAGTAAGTAAGCCTTATTTAAAATTTATATTAATAGAAAGCAAAAATGATGAATCTTTAAATCTGCTCAAGTCTTATATTCAGAATGGTTGGCCAAGAAGCAAAAATAAAGTAAGCTCTCTTGTGAAACCATATTGGAATATTCAAAATGAAGTACATATAATGAATGACTTAATATTTAAAGGCAATAGGCTTATTGTTCCAAAGTCCTTGCAAAGACAGATTTTAGATAAAATACACTGTGGTCATTTAGGTATTAATAAGACACTAAACATCGCTAGAGATACAGTTTATTGGCCAAATATAAACGCGGATATTAAGAACTTAATTGATCAATGTTCCGTCTGTGCTAAATACAGATCAAATCCACCCCGTGAACCGTTGAAATGCCATGAGATATCTTATCTTCCATGGGAGAAGGTAGGTATAGATTTATTATATTTTGATGGAGAAAATTTCCTTGTCTGCATGGATTATTATTCCAAGTACATAGAGTTAGCTTCTTTGCATAAGAATTACACTGTCGATAATGTTGTTAAAAGTCTAAAATCGTTTTTCGGTCGACATGGTATACCCAAGGCATTGGTGTCTGACAATGGTCCACCATTTAACTCCTGCAAATTCAAGTCTTTTCTTGTTGATTGGGATGTAGAACACATAACCACTAGTCCGTACTGGTCGAGGTCTAACGGCCAAGCTGAAACCGGTGTTAAAATTGTTAAAAACATATTACGAAAATGCAGAGAAGAAGGCTCGGATATACATTTGGCGTTATTACACTATCGCAACGCTGCGAAGGGAGATTTTCCCAGTCCGGCCGCATTATAAATGTCTAGAAACTTGCGAGTAAATTTACCAATTCTTAACAAAAAATTAAAACCTAAAATTGTAAAATTTTCGACATTTGAAAAATGTCATAGACAGAGCAGAGACAAAATGTCTTTTTATTTTGACAGGAATGCGAAACATACATCTCATGAGTTTCAGCCGGGAGATGACATTTACTTCAAAAAAAATCCTAAATCCTTTTGGTCTCCGGGAATAATTAAAGAGAAATTAGGATGTGGTAGATCATATTATGTTGCGGATCCAAACGGTGTTGTGTATAGGAGGAATAGGGGACACATTAGACCTAGAAAAAAGAATTTAAAAGAAATAAATCCTCCACCTTCTTTTTATGGCGATGGCAGCACAATCAATATGCCTCCCATGCAGGAGAGTATAGATCCCATGAGTTTAACACAACGCGGAAACGGTCCCGTTCAAAATTGCATTATCGATGAGAACTGTGTTCCTATGGAGAGTCTAGAAAATACCGGTTACGTAACCAGGTCTGGTAGAAGTGTAAAGCGTCCTAAATTGTACATGCATGAGAAATTTGAGTAGATAAGTAATGTATTTGTTATTAGTTATGTACCTATATTTTTAGTTTGCTTTTATACTCGAAAAGGGAGGTGTTACATATATCAACAGTAAGATGTAACTGTCAATGTCATTATTGACATTGACAGATGTCATAAGTAAAACCTATCGAGTTAGTTTATTTTAGTTGGCCAAAAGGCTATACATAGTGTAGACGTATATATTGTGCTAAGCATATCTCATTACATATTGTAATACGTATTCGTGGTAAGCACCAATAAAGGAGAGTAGAAGAATTGCTGCTGTATTATTATCGTCACCACACGAGCGCACGAAGGACTTACAATCAAGAGGTCATAGACCAACACACTTTTTATCCCGAAAAAGTACAGTATTCCCGTGGGATACTAAATTTACGTGGGCGAAAAAAAGCTAGTCTTTTATAAAGCATACATTTTACCGGTATAAAACAAGACTTGAGCGTTAAAGGAAATTTTCATACAATAGCTTTCGTATTGACAAAACGGCGTCATTCGTTTCGTCCGGCGCCAGCACGGGTTCGGTCCCTCATGAACCATTTGTCCCGACAGCTAAACATCGACGCTGCAATCTCAATTCTAACAAATCATCCCATCTGAGTGCCCAGGGACTACGGAACTTTAAATAACGTTAACAATTTAAGTGCCGCCAAAAGTAACGTAACGTAAGCGGAAAACTCTCAGGGAATATTTAGGATATTATCATAATCTCAGACTAATAAGTATAAATAGCAGGGATAGCCGGTTATCAGTAGGAAAAGGAAACATGACATATCGTTCCTTATTCTCCTTACGGAACACGCAAATGGAGAAGAAAGAGATGTCTATTAATCTGTTAATCCATCCACATCATACTTTTGTTGAAGATTTCCGTACACAAAATATATTTTTATTCTTTCAATTTAAGAAGTCACTTACATTGCAATATTGTTGTAATTCGTACATCGCACTAGAAAAACTACCAAAATCACAACCAAAGTACATAAACGTATTGGCTTTAGTGTTCCTTCCATGTAAACCTATTGCATAGTCTTTTTCCAAATAATACACAATGTAAGCAAATTTTGAAAGTTTCTTGTACTTGTAAAAAGCAAGCAAACGCATTTTTGTTTCTTATTTAAATTCCATTTTTTTTCTACTTTTAGATGAACTTATATGTTCGTTGTTAGTTGCTTTAGAATTATTATAACGTGAAAAAAAAAACAGTCAGTACGAGAATTTTGCATCCGGAGGAGTATAAATTTTGACCAGTAAATTAAAGTTTATGTGGAGGAAGATGTGCAGAAAACTATTTTTTTTAAATAACGTTTAGAAAAACAAAAAAATTAATAAAATAACAGCAATACACACTAGATCAGATTATTAACACACACTACTGTGTGTTTAATACATAGATACGATTTTGTAACACGTTGCCGATTGTCAATTTTTCACAAAATTTACATTTTTTTTCTATCTAGGAGGTAAAAGAATACATATGAAGCTTAAACCTAAACATTGCATAAATTATTATGGTCGGATTTCGACCGCAGGGCGACTCTGGTGTTATAAAAACACGGTTACTTATGACGTAAATAAATAGATAAAAAATGTTACAAGTTCGCACAAGGAAGTTTTTAATGGTCACCCTAAATCAGAATATTATGTTGCCCTCTTATTACAATGTTATTTGGAATGAAATACTCTTTAGGCGTACCGCTACAGCTAAAATTATTGTGATAAGTGGCAGAAGATAATTTTTTATACACTTGTAACTAATTTTCTACGTAAAATGACGACTCTTAGTTCTATAATTTATAATATAGTTCCATGTATTTCACAATCCTACTACTATTATTAATGTGAAAATTGTGAGGATGGATGTTACTCCTACACGTAAAAACTACTGAACGGATTTTTATGAAATTTGGTATGGTTTAAGCTTTGGTATAACACATAGGCTGTATTTTATCCCGAAATAGTACAGTGTTCCCGTGGGAACGTGGGAAAAACTGACTAGCTTTTTCCCGCGGCTAAAATAATAATATTACTTATAACAAAGATACAATATTGAGTTATTGTACAACAATAACTCAATATTATATCTTGCTCAGAACTGGAACTAAGTATTAAGTACTACTTTTAAACATTGAGATACTTCTTTCAAAAAATAAAACTATACGCAAAAATTAAATAAGATTGTCGCCCTGAAAAGGATTGTGAAATGGACATATTTAACTGAATATTGTAAGCTTGTGTCTCTGCGATTGCAATGCTCCAGGTAATTATGTGGAGTTAAATTTCAAATATTTGATCGGGTATGGTCATTTCATCGATTCGGAGGCTATCAATATGCGTTCAGTCCTCGAATATGATGGACCCGGAACACTTCGGGGTTACTGCGTGTTAATAGTAAGCGATCTCCAAAACAGGGATTGACAAAGTGGGTTCCGTGGAACCTAGGAATTAGAAGAACATCCGGTTCAAATTATTGAAGAAAAACTTCTTCAGCGGCGTTGAGAGTAAAATTTCAAAGTCGCTTCACGGCACGATACTTGTCACACGGCACGATTTGAATATAACGCCATTTGTCGGAAGCTACTTATTATACTTCTTACGTAACAATATAAATTTTACAGACTTATGTGTGTCCAAATTTAAATTTTTATATTACATTTTTAAGTGATGCCCTTTAGGCACAATGAGAGTATTTCAAGATTTTAAATTATGAATTATTCTCTTCTGTCACGTGTATAAAATAGGTACGCGTTATTTTTTTTTATTATTAGCTGTTAAATAATACCATTGACAAAAATATTATTATAAATAGTAATTGCACATTTTTTATTTAAAAAATATGGAGCGTTATTTCAAAATTTTCATGATTTAATATGGGGTTGATCTTAAAAGTTCAGGAACTCCTGGTCTAACAGACACTTCTAGGCTGTTTTCCCAAATCTTTGTCGATTGAGAGATTTGAGAAATTGATATTGCATTAAGGCATTAGGTTCCAATAACGGGCATTACCAATTTCTCCAAAAACTTAAGACGTAGGGATTTATAGGGATATTTAAAGAGAAAAACGCAAATACGGCCGGTTAACGTCACACGCTTCCAGTAAAATTGTGTTGAATGCATTATTCTTAGATACTCAATAATATAATGAATAATTATTATTTTATTTATGAACGCTGCACACCACTTTAATCTAACCCCTTGTGTCACGGGTTATTTCTATACTATACACATATTAAAGTTTTTTTGACGTGATAACGTCTTATAAATCGATGGAGCCGGCTGCACGCATGAAAAAACATGACTCATGCGTTACCTGTTACCCGTTATTGTTAACAAGTACTGTTACCAAGTACCAACGTTAGCTCGCATTGCCTTTACCTCATTATTATTATTGTTGTTGTTGTTGTTTATGTTATTGTTTTTGTTGTTGATGTTGTTGTTGTTGTTGTTAACGTCGTCACGTTTTTTTAAATCATTGATCGAAAAATTTTGAACGCTTTCTGGGATCTTATTGTATAGGCGTACCTATACATTGGCCTTTAAACGAAATCTAGTCACTAAGTCTAGTCACTGGTACATCAAGCTTATGCTTATTTCGGGTATTTCTATTGTGGTTGTCACCTTTCTTTTTGATAGGCTTAATTTTTTTTAACATATAATACATTTGATAGGACATCCTGAGAAGCTACAGTTAAGATTCCAGTTTCTTTAAACTCAACTTCAAGTATCGTCAGTAAACCGACTTTACAGACAACCGGTATGTTTTTTTAATATTATATACGTCATATTTATTACACATCCATGACCTAGGAACGCAGAAAACTTTGAGACGTCTGCGGCTCCGTGGAAGAAACAAATTCTTCCACAGAGCCGCAGACGTCTCAAGTCGTCGGTAGATACTTACAACGAATTTAATTTGCAATGTAAAATAAACAAATAACTAGGAACGTTTCGAATACATTGGCTATTCCAATAGCATTTAATTTATATTGAAATTGCGCGAACATAATATTAAGTTCACGTAATAGCCCTAGAGGCCAGGGGTCGGAACGAACCTCAACGTGACCCCAACTGAACATACTCCATTAGATTCACCGATACTTGTAACCTCAACATTATATTATGAAGGTCAATATGAGTTATAATATAATATTTTTATACGGTCGAATTCGGAAGGGTTAACTCTTTATCTACAGAACGCAACAGCTAGGCTTTTTGCATGTATACTGTTCACTATTTATCGGCTTGAAAATGTATGTAGCAACTGTTTGCAAATTGGTTTAATATCATAGACGTGTATATATCGACGAGGCATGTCGAGGCAAAAACTGTTCCCACTTGGGGTTTTTGGGACCATTTTGACACTTGAGGTAAGGTGAAATCAAGATGGCTGACATTTGAGGTATGATGAAATTAAGATAGAAGAGAGAAGATTTTTTCCGTTAAAATATGTGCCAACGTCATAGTTTTGAAATCATTGTTTAATATGCATTATCTGCGGATACTTAATTGAGGTAAAACGGACTTACTTTATTGTTCTTTTAGGAACAAACATATTTTTATGGCACAATAAATTTTATCCATAGACTATCTCGACGCCTTCGTGTTGTTGTCAAGTCTGGTTAGCACAATGCATGCTGATCATCTGATTGTCTGACAAGATGATCCATGTGTCAGATGGGCACATAAAAAGTCGGTCCTGCGCCTGATCTCTCGCCAGTCGTGTCGGTTATCTGACCCATTGGGTTATGTTAGTAATCCTTTACATTCGTAAGAGAGTGCTCTTGTGTAGTGCGGACACACTTGGGGACTATAAAAATAAGTCCTGCTACTTTTTATCGTGGGAAAATGTACGGTTCCGGAACTTTATGTGCTTACGAGTCGCGGAAAATATCTAGTAAATAAATAAATAAAAATATTTTTATAAAATTAAACATTATTAACTGTTTTTACATTGAAATTTCTTTTCGTTCGCTCTAGCTGCGCTTTCACAAAAAGTGTAATCCTCTTATATCTCAAAAGAAGCATACTCACGAGAGCTGTAAGGTGCAAAAAGATTATTCGAGAAAGTCAAAAACTAAAAAGTTATGGCCGAAATAGTGAAAACGATTTTTTTTTTCCGTTTTTTTGATTTTGGCGCTCGATAGTTTGGAAACAAAGAATGATATCAAAAATTTGAGAAAAAATCCTCTGGGTAATTTAGTCAGCTACAATCTGAGCCTAAAATAAAGGCCTAACCTTTTTGAATAAGTCTAGATTTTTCGAATGCCGTAGATTCATTTTCAATTTGCTCGGTAGTCGTGTAAGGCACGAAATTTGTGATTTTTAATTAAAAGTTTACACAAAAAAATGACATCCGAATCCCTAAACTGACTTCGGCGTATTCGGCGAAATAAACTCGCGCGTGTGCCACCGTTTAATTAAAACATGACCAAAATTGTTAAAAAAAAAACAATTAAATTACAATAATTGTAAATGCATTATAAAATTTACAAAATACCTAATTGAGTAATTAAAAATGATTATACTGAAACTATCTTGTGACTTTGAACCAAATTACAAGCTTTTTGATGCACCGCAAGTCGCTCACAGTCGCAAACATGTTTGATTGTGCTCAGTAAAATTTGTAATAATTAGTTAAATACTCGTATAGTGAATATAATAATATTATTGTTTGAGGTATTATATAGTACAAGTATAGAAGGGAATTAATCCAACAATCGGGCCTTATTACCTTGATCCACACAAGGCAATTTCATCTGGAAGATAATATTGAAGGAAACGGAATGATTGAATAGACTTGAGGTAAGAGAATATAATATTTTGGGACAGAGGCGAAACACGGAACATAGTCGTGTGTACTTTCTTTCTACTACCTATTATAAATATGTAGGTTTGTGAGGATAGATGGATGGATCGATGGAAGGATGGATAGATATCCATCCAGATTTAATACGCTGTTACACTTTCACGCTGTATGAATGATTTATGTATATTGTGAGTTATGTAATGCATACATAATATTATTATTATCCGATCACTCCAAAGCCGCGGTCAATTTAAGCCACTTCATAAAATAGCGGATATACAAATATTATGTCATATAATTATTTCATCTTCGAATATTATTATTTGTTTATATCAATTTGTGGTTTCATAAAGTTAAATCTGTTTTAACTTTTAACTACATAACATATTTCCTAACTTGTTATGTATACTTGTGTACCAGCTTTTTCCCGCGGCTCCGCCCGCGCAAAATGCAGTATACTTTTTCAGGATGTATAGGTAGCCTATATGTTAAACCGGAGCTTTAACTACTACCATACCAAATTTCATTAAAATTCACTCCATCCATCCATCGATCTATTCATCCGTCCATCCATGGTCAAAAACATTTACATTTATAATAGTAGTAAGAAACTCCACTCCACATTTCAAGCGTCTGCCTGTAAAGTTTCCTATTCCATCATAAATGATAATAAATAATATTTAACTGCAGTCAATATTAAATTAGTTTTTACCCGACCACGACGAAGGCAAAACGAAGGGTGATTATTATATGATTAATTATAATTTGGCAGTCATTAAAGTATAGTCCGATTTTAATGAACGTGGTGTCAATGGATTCGCAATAAAAGCCCGGGTAACATAGGCTATAATATAATTTACGTAGTCGGGTTATAGTTTTGTATAAAAATTGTAGATATTAGAAATAAACTTTAGATTCTGTTCATCCATTTACCCTTCTCACGAAGGATGATATTAATCTTTATCTATTGTATTAGTTTCTGTAATTCGGTAGGGATACTGGTGATTACGTTAAAATAATTTATCCCATCCTAATTGACTGGCCTAATCACAATAGTATTATACAAGGTGGCTTGCTTTATGACTAATAAGAAATTGTATATACAATGTAAATCATATTTATTTGTCTTTTGGGTATATTATAATACTAGCTGGTGCCCGCAACTCTGTTAACGTGGAACCCTAAGATAAAAGTATCCTAAGTTACTCCTTATAAAATCAGCTATCTGCCAGTGAAGGTCCGGTCAAAATCGTTTCAGCCGTTTCAGAGATTAGCTGGAACAAACAGATACAGTGGAGTCCGTCATGTCATCGAAATGACATCATAGTGAAATAACAATCACGTCATACTAAGCGGACGTCATACAAAACATTTTATAGAAAATAAAAAATCGCCTGTTGTCGTTAACTTCCTTTGCGAGAGATGAGTTGGATTCTCCATTTTTTAATCTGCATAATATTGTACCTCTCTCTTCAATCGTAAATGCTTTAAGACTAAGATTAGATGTCATATTTTCATAAATCACAACTAACAATTACCTAATAATACTTAAAATAAAACAATCCATGCACGCGCCCTACGTCGTTGGGCATCACGTGACTCTCCCGAACACTGCCAAAGGTGTTACGAATCATGTCGGTCAATATAACCGGACGCAATTTATTACAAATGGGTCACAATAAGCAAAGTCATTATTTGCGACTTAGTTATATAAACTTTAATATAAAAACAAAACTTCGCTGTGTAATTACTTCATAGTAAGCGGTTGGTAAATATAGGCGGAGTCATAATCAACGGATACTATCGATAGACAGACACGATATTTCAGATACAGATAAAATTTTAAAAATTATTTTTTTGTATAGGGACCGTATTAACTATCATAATAATATGCATTCCACGAGAACACTGTACTTTTTCGGTATAAAAAGTAGCCTATATGTTTATACAGAGCTCTAACTATTACCGTACCATATTTCCTCGAATGCCGTTCAGTAGTTTTTAAGTGAAAGTGTAACAAACGTTCATCCATTTTTATAATAGATATAGAATTAAACCCTAAAAGCGCCCTTAAAGCGTAGCAGTAACGTAGCATGGCTACGCGGCTACGACTGTGCTACGTGTTCAGTAAATAGGTATATTACATAGGTATTTCTATGAAGTATGAGTTATGACTTGCCTCCGTGATCTAGTGGTTAGAGCTTGCCTCTCGACTAGACGGTCGGTAGACGGTCGTGGATTCGATTCCCGCATTGGAACAACAAAAAATGTTGTTTCCAAGTCTGGTTAGGACAATGCAGACTGACCACCTGATGGGGACACATATTACACTTGGATACATTTGGGCACTAAAAAATTGCAGGAGCAATTATTTATTTTTTGTTACGCAGGAGCGTAACTTTTCAATTAAGCCGGCCATCGTCACCGAAATCTATGTGGGGAGTTTATTATGACTTGATAACTTCTGTCACGCTTATATTGAATTTCTATGGTTTCATAAATTTTCATTTAGTTCATTATTTTTGTGTCTGGCTCAAAGGAACTTCGCAAAACTTCGAAAACTGGAAAATAAGCGTGAGCTTGTGTAGAAACAAAAAGATGAATATTTTTACCCACAAAAACACTCTACCTGGTGGCACACCCAGGAAGAGAAAAAATTTTCTTCTAGGCGAGACGGGACTGGCTCAAACTCTCGCATATTGATCATTCATGAAACTAAAGGCCTTACTTTTGGGTCCGTGGTAATTTTACAGACTAGGAGCGACAGCCTGAGCATTCACAACAACATACCTAACGCATGTCGCAATCGCAACACACCAACACCCGTGTTTACTATACCACCTGCTTTGGGAAAGAAGTCAGTCGAATATGTATCTGACCATAACGTTAGAATGGCCGAGGGAAAAAACAACATTATTAAAAAGGACAAGGGAACATAGGTGGTCATCAGTGACCTTGATTTTAGTTTCCCAAGAACCGTGATGGACCATGCAAAGGATCATGCAAAAACTCGTCCCCACCCGCCAACATATTTTAAAAATATCTCAGTTACTACGGCGATATCCACCTCAGGAGTCCCCACTCCTTTTGACAGAAATTGTTTTTTTTTTTTTCAATTTGCTGAGATAGGTCCGAAATCTGTTGGTGCATCACCGGTTGAGGGACGCAGCCGTTACAGTTTTTTGCATCGTCTTTAATAAATGTCCTGAGCATGATAATTATTACATCTGGGTGATAAAGGTTTATATAGGTGTGGGTGATAAGGCATAAGTCTGAAGTTTGATTTCATTGAATGAAAAAAGATATTTTAGTTATCTTTCAGACATAAATAGTAACTTTCGTCTATACAAAAAGATATATTCATACTCGGCGATCCAAAAGAAAACTACGATCGCAACAAACAGATCAATAAAGGGGTCTCGTTGACATAACATGTTCGAAATATTAGGGTTGAGTCGGTCTTATCTTATCAATAAAGACCACAGAGCTATGTAACTGATAGTAGTGGCACCAAAAATGAAAATCACTACTAAATTTTAAATTCAATCCATAAGAGATTTCAAACTTCTATAGTTAAATAAGGGATTAATCATAATAATATGTAACTGATTATTATTATTAATAATAGAAACGTCCCTTTTTTGACATCATAATACCTTTTAATTTGAGGCTTAAATCCATAGGCGTTTATATTATAGACGAGGCATGTTGAGGCAATAAGTGTATCCAGTTGAATGGCCCCATTTCGAGATTTTTGGGGCCATTTTGACATTTGAAGTATGGTGAAAACAAGATGGCTGATATTTTAAGAATGGTGGACACCCAGATGGCGTAACTTTCTATTGTTTGAACATTTGTTCTGAAAAATGTACGTCAATGGCCTATCTTGAGTTTTGAAACCTTTGCTTAAATTATTATTATTAGGTTAAGTCAACTCGTCGCGCCACCTATTCTTGGGCCTGCCTCTGTTTCGCCGACCAGTCGGTAGCCACTCCGAGACTTGACGGGCCCACCTCTCCAGGTGCATGCGGGAGACATGCCCAGCCCAGCTACACTTCAGACTGGTTAATTTTCTATCAACGTCAGCTAGCCTCGTTTACGAGCGAAGTAGTTTTTTGGATACTCTCAATCCTTTTGACACCTCGAATGTTACGCTCTATAGCTCGATGATAGAGACGAGATATAAAATATTTATCAATATTTATCACCCGCGGCTCCACCCCCGTAAATACAGTATCCAAAAATGTACAGTTCAGTTCCTTTTTTGG
Organism: Phengaris arion; assembly: GCA_963565745.1. Taxonomy (NCBI): domain Eukaryota; kingdom Metazoa; phylum Arthropoda; class Insecta; order Lepidoptera; family Lycaenidae; genus Phengaris; species Phengaris arion. The sequence continues at coordinate 14,852,090 of OY751449.1, read as the reverse complement.
AATAAAAAACAGCCTATGATTTAATTCAGAGCCTAAACTACTACCATACCAAATTTCATCGAAATCCGTTCAGTAGTTTTTGCGTGAAAGAGTAACAAACAGCCATCCATCCATCCATCCTCACAAACTTTCATATTTATAATATTAGTAGGACGGTCATTTTTTTAAGTATGTGGTACGTGCACAGTACATAATACATAGGCTGCACTAAAAGTATCGGGAATGGAATATTTCCACTGCTCCTGCCATATTAAAATCTTTTTAATTTAAAACTCCTTGGTTTTAAAAATCGAATACCGTTTATTTATTTAAAAAAAGATTCTCGGTCTTGTCACAAGGTCTTGTCAAACTTGTTTAGTCGTTCAGAAAATGGAATTGACTCGAGAAAATGGAATTGACTCGAGAAAATTCTAGAGCGATGATTTATTATGACTTTCGAAGTGGTTTAACACAAAAACAGTGTGTTGACCGGATGATTTCTGCATTTGGTGATGAAGCCCCATCCAAAACCACAATTTATCGCTGGTTTGCTGAATTTCAACGTGGACGTGTCAAGCTCAGTGATGATCCCCGTCAAGGTCGTCCAAAAACTGCAGTCACCCAAGAAAACGTTGATGCTGTGCGTAAGCTGATTGAGGAAGATCGACATGTAACATACCGCGAAATTCAGGCAACTTTAGATATTGGCATGAGTCAAATACAAATAATCTTGCATGAACAATTAGGTGTAAAAAGTTGTTTTCCCGATGGATACCGCATTTGCTCTGTGAAGAGCAAAAAGCGGCTCGCGTTACTTGGTGCGTCAGAACTCTCAAAAGATTCCACGCAGGATCAACTCAAATGCTGTATACAACATCGTATCAGGTGACGAATCCTGGATATACGCGTACGAACCCGAAACAAAAAACCAGTCACGAGTTTTCGAGAGTCACGAGAGAAATTGTTCGTTCCCGGAGTGTTGCAAAAAAAATGGTGGCCACGTTTGTCTCCAAAACCGGCCATGTTGCAACTATTCCTCTTGAGGGACAAAGAACGGTTAATGCAGAATGGTATGCTAACATTTGTTTGCCACAGGTCGTTTCTGAACTCCGTAAAGAAAACTGCAACCGCCGTATCATCCTCCATCACGACAATGCGAGTTCTCACACCGCGCACAGAACAAAAGAGTTTTTAGAGCAAGAAATCATAGAATTATTAGACCATCCGCCGTACAGCCCCGACCTAAGTCCTAATGATTTCTATACTTTCCCTAAAATAAAGAATAAATTGCGTGGTCAGAGATTTTCATCACCTGAAGAAGCTGTGGACGCCTACAAAACGGCCATTTTGGAGACCCCAACTTACGAATGGAATGGTTGCTTCAATGATTGGTTCCATCGTATGGAAAAATGTGTCAAATTTCGCGGAGAATACTTCGAAAAGCAATAAATACATTTTTAAATAGTACCTAATGTGACCTTACCTAGTGTGTACCTTGATTCCCGAAATTTTCAGTGCAGCCCTCGTATTAACTTAACTATAAGAGTTAAGTTAATATTAATGAAGAAGGTTCTACACTCCGACTTATTAGAATTGCATATTTATATATTATATTGTTATACAGCCAGTTGTGAACCTTAGAAATAAAAAAATAAAAATGACATTCAAAACATATTACCCTTAGTCAATCTGCATGCATGCATCCGATAATTTCGACGGCGAAGTTCGAAAACAAAAACTTATGGCAAATCAAGAGCTCCGTGGCCTAGTGGAGTCAAACGGTCTACCGTTTGACTCGCACTCGAGAGAGTGCAGGTTCGACTCCCAGGTTGTGGCGTGTACCAATGATTCTTTTTCATATCTCAAGTACATTATACGGACCCTCTAAAGATGAAGGAAAACATCGTGAGGAAACCCGCACATGGTTGGCCCCAGACATGTTGACCAGTCATTCCTCTGGACTAGGCTGACTGTGTTGTAAGAATGCCGTATGTGCTTGGACAATCATACGACATTTAAAACCGACTGTCCCAGGCACTACAGTATTTCAAAAGTGGTTACTTCGCTTGGAGAATACTGTATAAATCATCCAATAAAGGATGAAAAAAGCCTAAGTTTTTTATGTCGAACATCGCCGTCGAAATTATAGAATGCATCTTGACTAAAGGCCCAGGTATGTCATTTCTACTAGATGTTTCGGTTTTCACACGAGCCCAAGGGTCGTGACTGTTTTGATGTAAATATTTTGTTTACGATCAGTACCGTTTCCTCTTTTACCTAATATTTTAACAACAATATTATGTAGCTAACATTATAAAAAATGTTCTATTTTAGTAATGTAAGCTACATAATACTTTCGAGTAAATATTTAAAAGTTTGTTGCGCTTTAATGCAATCTGACGAACTATTTAGGCTTTTCTCATATTACCGCGGGGCGCTGATTTAAAAGTGCAATTTGGACACAAAAAACTTACACACATTTAAATTGTATCCCCTTGTAGTGCAGTATTTTAGGCCTTGAGTCAATTCACACCGAGACGCGGCTGCATTAACATATCTATTCGAAATTAAACTTTATTTCGAATAGCATCTTAATGCAGCCGCGCTGTACCACAAAACAAAAAGATACACTGCACATGCGCTGTACAGCGCGACATTCGGACTAACAATGAAACGCGTAATTTCTTGTGTAATGAATAAAGTGCAAATTTGAATAGTTAACTTAAAAATGCAGCGCCGAATCGCGTATCGTCTTGTTCTGATGTGCATTGACCCTTAAAAACACATTCATCATCCATGTTATCACTTTCTCCTATACCCTTGCAGCTGAGGAACAGATTTTTCCTAATGTAAGCACTGAGCGTAGTATTCTGTAGACCACGCTAGTGAAGGTTAGAAAATAAGATATTTATACAGGCTGTATTCTTATCCGAATTTAACATTTAACCCTGAGTTAAAATTTCGTAAATATCATAAATAATATTTCCTGACAACTCTAACTACATATGGACACTCTCGTACTGTCGTACAACGCGCCGGCTTTGAAGATCACGCGCCCATCGCTCTGTATAGGCCGCGCGGCTATAGAATTCTGGCCAAAATTCAAGTTCACATGTTAAATATATTTTTGGAACGAGAATCGAACACTGATTAAGCTTCTGAAAATCAATTTTTGTCTTAAGACATAATATATTATAAAGCATCTAACTATACAATAATAATAAGTTTTAACTACAAAATGATGCACGCAAACATCGGAACAGAAGCCAGGACGCTGACCATAGAGCCAATTAAAAATTAAATTAAATACGTGTCTTGGACTATTTATAAACAAACTGAAACGTGGTATACAGTGGGTTTCGTCTCGAGGTAAAGAGATTTAACAGCAGATAATAGATTTAATTTTATAGACTAAACCCCTTTGGGGGTTTCAACCCTCACCCCCCGAGCTACAAGCAATTAAATGTTTTATACTCGTACAATATCCAAATAATAATATTATGTTTATTGAATTCATAATATCGCACTGTAAATTGTTAATCCGGCTTGGAATATGTTGTTGGTTAAATAGTTAATTTTATTTATAACCTACATACATCGAAAGGGTCTCATTTTATTGCTAAGAATATTTAGACACACAATCTACTTTTATCCCGAAAAAGTACAGTTCTCGTGGGATACAGTATTTACGCGGGCGGAGCCGCGAGTAAAAGCTAGTAGTAGATAGATTAAGCGAAAGGTGTTCGTTTCGATCCCTGGATGTAACAATAAAATGTATTTCAAGGTGATTGAATGTATCAGGACATAAAATCATTGTACTTCCCGACGGTAAGCGAGTAATGACGACACCACGAGATTTTATTACGAACAAATTATATGACGAGAACAGCTGCTAAGCATTTATTTTACGCGTACAAATATTATTTTATTTTTATTTCATTTAACGGGAAAACTTAACGGTAATTAACATAATAATAATATATCTACATTGCAAAAAGGGTATCAAAAACAAAAAATTAAATCTAATTCCAAAGTAAAAATGCACAAAAAAAACTATGAAATAAAACTTATTTCCTAAATAATGCGGCTAAACTTTTAATTCGGATTTATTACTCGGATTATACCCTTTACACTAAAAAAAGAATTTTGAAAATCGGTCCATAAACGGCAGAGTGATGTTCAAAGATATCCGTGTCGGTGTAAAATATTATGAGAAGTACCTATTATATCATCATAATGTGATGATGTATGGTGTGATGATGGTGGTGATGATGATGATTACTTTAATTGACATAGTGGATTATGCTTGCAGTCTAAACAACGCCGAAATCCCCAAACATGTACCTATAAGGAGTCAAGAGTTCTGTTCAGTACTTTTGGATTCAGGGTATATCTTGGTGCAAAATCTTACTTTTTGGTAGCATTAGCTTGGGTTACTTCAGAAAAAGTCAAAATCACTATATTATGTGTTCATACAAATTTCGAGGAGTTCGCTCGATTCTTTATGTATTTCATCATCAGGTCACATCACACATCAAAAAATTTGTTTGCCTAATGCCCGGTTTCTGAGGTTCTTGGCAGTAGTTTATATAGTCAATAGCGCTTTTGATTGGATGACGAAAACGCATTGAACAATCGAAAACCCTATTGAATAGATAAACTAGCGACGAAATAATAATAATAATAATAAATCCGGGTATAAGATGGCATACAATCTACGAAACCATAGTAGGCTGGTATGGTGGACAGAAACTTTTATAGTACTAGCATTTGCCCGCGGCTTCGCCCGCATGAAATTGGATTTCAAACGATATCTTTATAATAATTTAAAACTCTCTCAGGAATTGAATAATATTCAATAACGCTGAAATATGTAGCTCATTATTTTTCCGTACTCAATTCATACGAAATTTCATGCAAGTATGTCCAAGGAATAAAAAGTTTCATACAAACTTTTAAATGAATAATTCTGTAGTCGTCAGCGGTTACAAACATAACGAAATAAAAATAATTAATAATAATTATCCAAAATATTATTACGGGGAACTAAATGAACGCGTCCGTTAATCTATTGAGGTTAATTTTCATAACCGTAAAACTTATTATTAGCATTATGATGTTAATAATAGGTCTTTACCTATGAAATTGCCGTTCTGCAGTACTGGTCATTTCGAAATCAAAATATTTTGTTTGGCTTACTTACTTACTTACTTACTTCAAATTAATTTTATTTTAATAACATGGAATTCTTTTTCCAAAAGTAGTCACTTGTTTATTGATTAGTGTTATATTTCAATCGCATTTCAATCTTTTTCGGCATCATGGATACGTTAAAAATTCGAGTAATTATGGAATATGAGTACCGTCGTGGCAGCAACGCGGCACAAGCGGCACGCAACATCAACGACGTTTACGGAGCTAACACTACAAACCAACGCACCACCTGTTATTGGTTTGCTCGCTTCCGTTCTGGAAATTTCGACCTGAAAAATGAACCTCGTGGTCGTCCGAAGACTTTGGTCAACAATGACGAATTAAAGGCGATTGTGGAAGCTGATGATACACAATCTACGGCTGAATTAGCAGCAGGTATAGATGTTAGCGTCAAAACAATATTGGTCAGTTTGCGTCAAATTGGCAAGGTAAAAAAGCTTGACAAATGGGTGCCCTACGAACTCAATGATCGCCAGCACGAAGTACGCTTTGAGACGTGCCTTGCACTGCTCAACAGACACACAAATGAAGGAATTTTGAACCACATTGTTACCTGTGATGAAAAATGGATTCTGTTTGATAACTGCAAGCGCTCAGCAAGTTGGTTGGATCCTGGTTCAGCACCTAAACAATGCCCTAAACGAAAACTTACCCCTAGAAAAGTGATGGTCACTGTTTGGTGGTCTAGTGCCGGTGTGATTCATCACAGCTTCTTACCAAACGGGGTAGGCATTACTGCAGATGTGTACTGTGAAGAACTGACCACAATGATGCAGAAGCTGGCACATCTCCAACCAACATTGGTCAATCGCTCGTCTCTACTGCTCCTGCACGACAACGGTTTAAAGACCGACATAACACTAGTGTCGTTACTAGTTAGTGTTCATAGGCGGCGTTAATCAATATCCATTAGGCGATGCGTCTGCTCTTTTCAAATATAGTTTCTAAGCTATCTTAAAACGCAGCGCCATATCGCTATCTCTATCGTTTCGTTTCGGTATGAATTGACACTTACACGGCTTCTTAATAATTTAACTAAAATAAACTTATTTAAATCTCAACATAAGCATAATAACTAACACTTTTGGCTCAATCCACGTCAGTTAAACAGGAAACGTAGAAAAATCTGGATCTAAGCCAGACTATAAGCTAGAGCGTGTAATCTTTGTTTATTTTTCAGGGTAATTCGACCGAGAAATTCACAGATAAAGACTTAAGAATCCAGACACCGTGGATGTTAGAAGCTTTTTTTTAACCCAAAAATACAACTTTGAACTGCAAACTGAAACTTTGAGCAAGAACTGTTTATTCTTTAAAATGTATCAGAATAAATCTTTAAAGTAAATTTTATATAAATAAGGGCTTCGCAGACGGCGAAGATACTTCAATATTTTATCATAAGATGCCTGGATTTATTTCTTCTTACAGTACCTACGTAATATGAAAATATTATATTATAGTACGAGGGCGGGTCAATAAGTCCGTGACTTTTGGAATAAAACACAGATTTTTTGATAAATAAATCATTTTATTTTTCAACGTAGTCCCCCTTGAGCTCTATACACTTTGTCCTACGCTTCTCCAATTTTTTTATCCCTTCCAAAAAATATGATTTGTCGAGGTCCTCAAAATAGGCCATTGTTTGCGAGATGACTTCATCATTGGAGTCAAATCTTTTTCCACCGAGCCATTTTTTCAGGTTTGGGAACAAGAAGTAGTCACTCGGAGCCAAATCTGGCGAATAGGGTGGATGTGGGAGCAATTCATAGCCCAATTCATGGATTTTTGCCATGGCAACTGCACATGTGTGCACCCTTGCATTGTCTTGGTGAAAAAGAACTTTTTTCTTGGCCAAATGAGGTCGGTTTTTTTTCAAATCCTCATTGAAGCGGTCCAATAAGTTGGCATAATATTCCCCATTAATTGTTCTTCCCTTTTGAAGATAGTCAATGTGGATTATCCCACGTGCATCCCAAAAAACAGTCGCCATAACTTTATTGGCTGACAAACCCACCTTGGCCTTCTTTGGCGCCGATTCACCCTTAGAAACCCACTGTTTTGACTGTTGTTTGGTCTCTGGTGTGTTGTGATGGATCCATGTTTCGTCCACGGTTACAAAACGGTGGAAAAACTCCTCCATATTGTGATTAAACAACGCCAAACCTTCCTGTGAAGTTGTTACACGATTGCGTTTGTGGTCGACTTGCGGAAAGCTTTCTCATGCCCAAGTGATCATTCAAAATTGAAACCACTGAGCCATGCGAGATGCCTATGGCTTCCACAATCTCTTGCACTTTCAATCTTCGGTCGGCCAACACCATATCGTGAATTTTTTCGATTGTTTCGGGTGTAGAGACCTCAACTGGGCATCCAGGACGTTCGGCATCTTCAGTGCTTGTACGGCCACAACGAAATTCAGTAAACCACTTTTTTACCATTGAAATCGATGGTGCAGAGTCCCCATAGTATTTATCAAGCTTAGCCTTGGTCTCGGTAATGGTTTTTTTTCGCAAAAAATAATGCTTAATAAGCACACGAAATTCACTTTTTTCCATTGTTTCCTTAAGTTACTGGATAGTCTGATAAAGATAGCTGTAAAACACAAACTAACTGACGCAGCAAGTTCAAATTTTGATAGGAGTCAACTGACAGATGCCTGTTGACAGGAGTAGTGTTGCTTTTTCAGTAAGGAGGTTAGAAATTCAAAAAGTCACGGACTTATTGACCCGCCTTAGTATGTTAGCCGTCTGTGATAGTTCATACAAACTGTATAGCAAGCGATATTTTATCTAAACATAAAATATGAAAGTATCTTCGCCATCTGTGATAATATCTATAACATAATCTATGGAAGCTTCACACCACGTCAATCTGGCCCCGTGCTAAGTATCCGAAGAACTTGTGTTACAGGTAGCAGAAAACTGGAATTATATTTAATACTTTTATACTATACATATATTTAATATTTTTAATTCACATATACTGGGATACACATATTTAATACACATCCATGACCCAGGACCACGGAAAACATACAAACAAACAAACATACACCCTTCCCCTTTACCTTTACATACGTCCCATTCCGACGTCTCTTTACCAATATTTTAGCTTAATATTTTAACAATACATTTAATACCTATGGTATCTAGCTGAAATGTGTTGCAAAGCATCGAAAATAATAAGTTTTCAAAAGTATCTTTACCGCACACGGAATTTTAACTATAAAATATGTTCTTACAATATAATTATATATCTATATTGTATATTAATAATAGCTTAATTATGTTAAAAACAATCAAATACACGCCCCCAAAAATAACCTTCATAAATCCTTCCACCTTGGGAATTTTTTTCCGTAATTTTAGGGAGAAACCCATAAGTTGGCATCTAAATCCGTAGTCTGCTCCGGACTAAATCCGTACGTCACATGTGTTCAAAGTAAAACGTAGAAGAGGGTTTTTAATAGACTATAAAACACCAACAGACAAGAGGCGAGACAGACTGAGTGTGTAGGTTGTGTTGGCATGGAAGGTTTTGTACTCAGCGTGTAGTTAAATGCGACGGAGAAGTCACTCAAATTGCGTGTGAAATGTATCACCACATAAGGATTGAATACTTTTCAGACATGGAACTATTTTGTTGCAGAATGAAAAGTGTGCTTAAGCTTAGGGTCAGCTCATACCGAGACGCGGCGCGGTGCGGCATTTTTAAGATAGTCGCTTAAAATTTAACTTTATTCACTACGCAACACACAGGTTTCATTGCAATAGAGGCGCCGCGCTGCACAGCGCAGTGCCGCTCGTGCCGCAATTCAAACTCTTGCAATGAAATGAGTATCTTCTTGTGTAGTACATAAAGTTGCTCTTTTTTTGTCACACAACAAGACATTTTCTTAAAAATACCGTTTCGATGTGAACTGACGCTAAGAATCTCTCTAAATATCAACGTATGTTTCCGCTATAGAAAAAGTACAATGACATTTTGAGTAGCCAGTAGCAACGACCACTAGCGATGTCGTCTAGGTGTAATAGTGATGAATCGTGGTTTACTGTTGCCGCTATAGCAACAGATAATAACTTAAAACTGAATAAATTAAAATATATTTTAAATTGTATGAGAGCCACCACGGCTCTCATACAACAAATATGACTTTTTGCCGTTTTTTGCTCGATAATTTATAACGACAACTTTAAGAGGCTTTTGAGAATTCGGCTGTTATTTCATAAAAATCTCAAAGTTTTCATTTGTCTCACTCTTCCGATGGGTTTGTCTCGTTCTCACGAGTACTTTTGACCCGCTTCTGCAATCGTCATCGCTAAAAGTGCACTTCGTCTTGGAGCATTCCAATGAGACGAGCATTAATTACGTATAATATCGTGTTCATTCTGACGAGAAGCGCGTGTTTAAGGTATTTCAATGTGGAATGTGGATGTTGGATTATCTAATGCAGATTGTCTATTAACGATGACATATACATAAAGCGATGCCCAGTAATAAAAGTGTTTGTACATTACGCGATACGACATCGCTCATCGCGCCGATAATAACCAATGACAAGATAAAGACAGGTATATGTCTTAATACGAAACATATACCTGTCAATGTCACTATCGGTGCGATATCGGATTGGATAAGAGCGTTTCCGGTACGATAAGCGCTCTGGTGTGAAAACGCACTTAGGGACGCGTTAATACATTGTGTTTAAAGAAATATGCATAAATTTTTAAAAATAAATATATTAAATCTTTTTGTACTTATTATTTGGCAAAATCAATAAAATTTTGTATTATATTAAACGTTGGCTTTTTTGTTGATATTTTATTATCGATTTTAGAAAATAAACATTCACTGTTATTATGCGGCTTAGGAAAAAAAATTACACTGAGTCTAATTGACCCGTGATTGTGTTACAAATTAACATTGGAGACCTAATGGTAATGTCACACCATTATAATATATGCCATCATTATATTATATGAGACAATATTATATGCCATTGCGAACTTAGACCTTTAGAACAAAAACAATCCCACCATACATTGTTTTGTTATAAATTATCTCCAACGGTTTAGGTTAAGGTAGGTTAGGCAGCATTTTCTATAAAAACTCCCAAACGCCTTGAATTTTTTTCGACAACCTCAACAATTATCATCGTAAATCAAACAATTTCCACAAAACCTTCACTAATTATTATCGACCTCAACCTTCCTAAGAAACCACTCTGTAGGTAAATGTAAGGCTGAATGAAAATCCTTTCAGTAGTTTTTGAGATTATCGGGAAGATACAGACAGACAGACTAAGCGGGGGACTTAAATACGGTTAACTACCGTAGGAATTACTCACACTTTCTACTTTTCTCTAAAGTTATTATAAATTTAAGTCCCCCGCTTAGTCTGTCTGTCTGTATCTTCCCGATAATCTCAAAAACTACTGAAAGGATTTTCATTCAGCTTACATTTACCTACAGAGTGGTTTCTTAACCTAAGGCTGGGAGTATATTGTCCGGAATCCGGTAGGGCGGGAAAAATTCAGAGCATTACAATTGAGCAAACAGACCTTTTCGCTAATAAACTGAAAATCAAAGTGTCATACTGTCATAATATATGACATTGACGTAGGACTCGACATTTGTGTGCTCGATTTCCAACTCTAATGTATCAACGCAGAGTTCTATTTTTAGCTTTCTGAATATTCTCCGGCCTTTCGGATTCCGGATCATATAGTCCCAGCCTTAGGTATTATTTTAAGTTTTCAAGAAAGTGTGCTACATTTTCCAAAATTCAACCCCCCAAGATGATGAAACAGGGGGGATAAAAGTTAGTATGAAATTTTTTATTCCTTGGAATAGCTTTTATTCAGATGAAATTTCGTATGAATTTTCATTTGTATATGTCCAAGGAATAAAAATATTTTAGCGTTTTTAAATATTCAACCCCTAAGAAAGTAAAGTAGGGGATGAAATTTTTAAATTATTATAACGATATCATTGAAAACCCAATTATACGCGGGCGAAGCCGCGGGCAAATGCTATTTATATTTTTTGCAGGCACGACCAAATTCTGAAACTTTTCTCTAGAATTCTAATAAGTTCATCTCTCCTCTTCTCTCCTCATCTCTCATCGTTTCTCAAAAACGATTTCGTTCGCTCATTTTTTTCGATTTCTATTGCAAATCCTGCTACCACGGAAAATACTTATCATTTTTTGGGTTAATATTAGGTATTTACCTATGAAATTGCCTTTTTTATGAAAAAATTTAAACGAATTTTTTTCATGTAATTTTTATTTGTATTAATCGAAGTAATCACCCATACAATCAATGCATCTTTGCCAACGCAGTGGCAGTTTATTGATGCCCTTCTTAAAGAAATCAGCTGGACGGGAAGCAACAAATTCTTCAAAGGCATTTTGTACTGCCGCTCGGGTATTGAATTTTTTTCCCGCCAAGAAGTTATCCAAATTCAGGATAAAGTAGTAGTCAATGGGCGCAAGGTCTGGTGAGTAGGGCGGATGACGGAGAGCTTCCAACACCAGTTCTTGCAACTTGGAGACCGTCTGCTGTGCAGTATGAGGTCGCGCGTTGTCGTGCAGGAGCAACGGAGACGAGCAATTGACCAATGCTGGTTGGAGATGTGCCAGCTTCTCCATCATTGTGTTCAGTTTTTCACAGTACACATTTGCAGTAATGCTCACCCCGTTTGGTAAGAAGCTGTGATGAATCAAACCGGCGCTAGACCACCAAACAGTGACCATCACTTTTTTAGGGGTAAGTTTTCGTTTAGGGCATTGTTAAGGTGCTGAACCAGGATCCAACCAACTTGCTGAGCACTTGCGGTTATCAAACAGAATCCATTTTTCATCGCAGGTAACAATTCAGTTCAAAATTCCTTCATTTGTGCGTCTGTTGAGGCAAGGCACGTCTCGACGCGTACTTTGCGCTAGCGATCATTGAGTCAAGCTTTTTTACCTTGCCAATTTGATGCAAATGGACCAATATTGCTTTGATGCTAACGTCGAAAGCTGCTGCTAATTCAACCGTAGATTGTGTATCATCAGCTTCCACAATCGCCTTTAATTCGTCACTGTCGACAAAAGTCTTTGGACGACCGCGAAGTTCATTTTTCAGGTCGAAATTTTCAGAACGGAAGCGAGCAAACCAATAACAGGTGGTGCGTTGGTTTGTAGTGTTAGCTCCGTAAACGTCGTTGATGTTGCGTGCCGCTTGTGCCGCGTTGCTGCCACGACGGTACTCATATTCCATAATTACTCGAATTTTTAACGTATCCATGATGACGAAAAAGATTGAAATGCAATGAAAATGTAACACTAATCAATAAACAAATGACTACTTTTGGAAAAAGAATTCCATGTTTTTAAAATAGAATTAATTTGAAATTAGAATTCTTAGCCAAACAAAACTTATTTTGATTTGAAATGGCGAGTACTGCAGAACAGCAATTTCATAGATAAAGACCTATTATATAGCCTATGACACTCACAAGTAATGTGGATTTCTATTGGTAAATGAATTTAAATAATAGATTAAACTAGATCCAGAGATTATTACCACTTATAATCTCGGTAAGTGACAAAATCTCAAAGAAACAAACTTTATAATATTAGCTTTAGCCCTTTTATAATATTAGAATAGTTCTGATGTTAGCCGCGACTTCGTACGCAAAAAAGATAACCGTTTTTGGGATAACCGTTCATTTTCTTGCGATAAAAAGTAGCCTAGGTGTTAGGTTGTTGGTAAAATTTGTACTGGGATACCTAACGCTCATATTATGTCAAAATTATTAATTAATTATTATATTTTTACTACCCGCTCCGCTTATGAGCGTGGCTGCGGTTTAAATGTGTTGAAAACCAATCAGTACCCCATCTCGACAGCCAGGCGGTGACGACATTCGGTCCTTGTGGAAATAATTTAAATATACATATTCGTATTCAACCTATAGCTACCAACATATTCATTATTCATATTATGATCTCGAGCTGTATTATCGATCTGAGGGTCTAGCACGAAATTGAAACGTTGTAAATTGATCGTGCTAGGCCAAGGAGCAACTTTTAAAGAAGAAATGTGCACAACATCCAACGGGATCGAATCCACGACCTCCGGAGTCGATAGCTCTTAACTGCTGGACTTAACACGGAGGCGTCAAACTCTTGTAACACCTACCCACTATCGGTGGCTCTCAATCTTCTATTCTAGGGTGTTTTACTTCAGTCGTCACTCATGACTCATGACGCAGGGTTGGTACACGTTTCAGCATTTAAATGAAAATTATTTCTTAGTTCCCATGACCTAAGAATACCTACATCACAGACGAGTAACGTAGGTCATCTTATTCACCCTACGCCATTTTTTGTATTCCGGGCGTCTCAGATGGCAAAGGTTAATTAACTGGAATAATTGCCTGCATATGAAAATATATAGTATCTTAGCCATCTGTGATAGTTCATACAAACTGTATAGCAAGTGATATTTTATCTAAACATAAGTATTTTCGCCCTCTGTGATGTTCTTCATCCCATTTTACAAAAGGATATAAATGAACTGATGCGTTCGATTATAAAATATTATGTTTAGAAAAAAAATAACAGTCTTCAAAGAAATTTTTGAAATTAATAAAAAAACTTATCTTTTTGTACGATAATTGTTTTCAAATGTTTTTATAACAATCGTCGTAGAAAGTTTTTTTATTTCATGGTCCAATTTTATTTTCAGCGAAGCATAAACAGCTTGCTTATTATAATATATTAATTTGAACTGATTCAGCAGTAAGCAGTATTTTATAATGCAAATTTATGTTTTTATTAAAGTCCTTTGCTCATTGTTGAGTATATAATATATTCTATTTTAAAATAGTTGCTAAAGTTGCGCGTACGCAAAAATACTGACTTAAGTGGTCAGCGGTAAAAGCCCTTGGTTAGCGTTAAATATTATTTTTTTTATAATCAATAAGGGACATATTTTTCGCTGAAATATTTTTTCATTAGTAATCTCTGTTTATTTAGTGTAGTAAAAAAGATTTTATGAATTTAAACAATTTTACCTTGAGTAATGTTGAAGATTAAGATTTGCTCTGAGGCCTCTGCCTAGCCCTATGGGGCTCGGTGGCCTCTGCCTACCCCTATGGGACTCGGAGGCCTCTGCTTACCCCTATGGGACTCGGTGGCCTCTGCCTACCCCTATGGGGCTCGGTGGCCCCTGCCTACTATGTTGGGCTCGGTGGTCTCTGCCTACCCCTACTGGGAAATGCGCGTGACCTTTGTATGAAACGCGCTCGTATGTATGTATTAAAATCATAGATTCTTTTTCATTTAAAGTGTGAGATGAGGTTAAAAGCATCAATTACAACTTGCAATTAAAAGTATAACAACATTGATGCGTTTTTATTAATTTTAACACATATGTCCTTCTGTGTAGATCCTTTTGATGCTTTAATTAATTTGGAACGGTTTGTAATCCCAGTAGTATAAAATTACAAGTATTAAGACTAATCGAGACTAAAATAAATATTTTAAGTAGATCACTCAGATGTCTAGAGACATATTATTTGGTACTAGCTTTTTCCCGCGGCTCTGCCCGCGTAAATATATCGGGTACCCCACGGGAAAACTGTACTTTTTCAGGATCAAAGGTATGCTTTAATCCAGAGCCTAAACTACTACCATACCATATTTCATCGACATCCTTTCAGTAGTTTTTGTGTGAAAGTGTAACAAACATCCATCCATTCATACATCCATCCATCCAATACATCCATCCATCCATCCTCACACACTTTCAGATTAATAATATTACTAGGATAAATACACTTACATCTACTTATAAAAAACTTCAAGAAGAAAATATATTTTTGGAAGTAAATAGATTTGTGGTTCGATACAAAATTATCTTCATATCTATAGAGAAATCCTTTATAATATTTTATATCCCTTGGAATTTTTTAAATAAATAATTATATTTTCTTTAGACTTGTTCTTTTATAAAAATTTAAAAGATATTATCTACCAACAGTACTCCGAATTAAGTTGCAAAGAAATAAAAATGTATCTTCTTACTGTAAAATATGTTATTTTTGAAAATGTACTTCTTAATGTACCTTCATTATCCGTTTCAACCAGTAATTTCAATAAAAATATTATTTTATTGAATATTCAATTAATTTCAATAAATAAAAATTTAATTTCAATAAAATAATATGGTCGTTTACGTATTTTTCTATTGGAGACAATAGAAGCAACGTTCAAAATATGATAGACACACATTTTTGAGCGTTTTTGAACATAGAGAATGTCATAAATATAACTGTAATATAGTGTTACGGCTATATCAAATTTGGCTATAAAAACCCACCTGGTTGTATTTGTTCCAGATTATTCTGATAGTGTGAGGCATCGTGATATCTCACAAATACGAAGAACAACACCACCAGTATCAGTTGAAACAGCATCAGCGGTAAATACTTCATATTTTTTGAGTTCATGCTTAACACCATTTTCTCCCTGGAACAGAAGAAAATATATTATTTTATCTTATACTTTAAACGAAAAATTCAAAACGAGCTTTCTTCTTCTCAAAATTCTTCTTATATGTATTACATTGTCTCTGAAACGGCTGCAAGTATTTCAATCAAATAATATATTCGGGGGGATTTGGGAAGTAAAATCAATCTACCTAGGTCTCAACACAGGCTAGCTTGTATTTTCTCGTGAATTCTATTATATTTTTACATTAAATTGTCTATGTAGTGGAGGGCATGTCAAAAAGCCGGCCAAGTGTGAGTCGGACTCGAAAAAACACAAAAGATATTCAAAAAACACAAATGATACTACTATTATAAATGTGTAAGTTTGTGAGGATGGATGGATGTTTGCTACTCTTTGATGCAAAAACTACTGAACGGATTTTTATGTAATTTGGTATGGTGATATTTTATGTTCTGGAATGACACATAGGCTACTTTTTATCCCGAAATAGTACAATGTCCCCTTGGGATTATATATTTACGCGGCCGCGGGCAAAAGCTAGTTTTAAATAAATGGTTAAGAAAATCAAATGTAAAAGACTACATAGGCTGCACTAAAAGTATCGGGAATGGAAAATTTTCACTGTTCCTGTCATATTAAAATCTTTTTAATTTAAAACTCCTTGGTTTTAAAAATCGAATACCGTTTATTTATTTCAAAAAAGATTCTCGGTCTTGTCACAAGGTCTTGTCAAACTTGTTTAGTCGTTGAGAAAATGGAATTGACTGGAGAAAATTCTAGAGCGATGATTTATTATGACTTTCGAAGTGGTTTAACACAAAAACAGTGTGTTGACCGGATGATTTCTGCATTTGGTGATGAAGCCCCATCCAAAACCACAATTTATCGCTGGTTTGCTGAATTTCAACGTGGACGTGTCAAGCTCAGTGATGATCCCCGTCAAGGTCGTCCAAAAACTGCAGTCACCAAAGAAAACGTTGATGCTGTGCGTAAGCTGATTGAGGAAGATCGACATGTGACATACCGCGAAATTCAGGCAACTTTAGACATTGGCATGAGTCAAATACAAATAATCTTGCATGAACAATTAGGTGTAAAAAAGTTGTTTTCCCGATGGATACCGCATTTGCTCTGTGAAGAGCAAAAAGCGGCTCGCGTTACTTGGTACGTCAGAACTCTCAAAAGATTCCACGCAGGATCCTCAAATGCTGTATACAAGATCGTATCAGGTGACGAATCCTGGATATACGCGTACAAACCCGAAACAAAAAACCAGTCACGAGTTTGGGTGTTCGAAAATGAGTTAAAGCCAACAAAAATTATTCGTTCACGGAGTGTTGCAAAAAAATGGTGGCCGTTTGTCTCCAAAACCGGCCATGTTGCGACTATTCCTCTTGAGGGACAAAGAATGGTTAATGCAAAATGGTATGCTAACATTTGTTTGCCACAGGTCGCTTCTGAACTCCGTAAAGAGAACTGCAACCGCCGCATCATCTTCCATCACGACAATGCGAGTTCTCACACCGCGCACCGAACAAAAGAGTTTTTAGAGCAAGAAATCATAGAATTATTACACCATCCGCCGTACAGCCCCGACCTAAGCCCTAATGATTTCTATACTTTCCCTAAAATAAAGAATAAATTGCGTGGTCAGAGATTTTCATCACCTGAAGAAGCTGTGGACGCCTACAAAACGGCCATTTTGGAGACCCCAACTTCCGAATGGAATGGTTGCTTCAATGATTGGTTCCATCGTATGGAAAAATGTGTCAAATTTCGCGCAGAATATTTCGAAAAGCAATTAATACATTTTTAAATAGTAATGTTGTGTCACTTCCTTGATTCCCGAAATTTTCAGTGCCGCCCTCGTACTATTCATTTAAGCAAATGTAATGTGTTATTTTGTCTGTCATTTTATACCCTCCTACTTACTTACTTACATAACATTGATAATTATAGGCCTAAATATAGTTATTTTTCACATTATTGGTGGACCTGCAGGTACTCTATACAATACCTAGGTATTCTATAAATTATCAAGGTATTGTATAGAATACCTTTATTATACAGATTGCCTGTAACATATATATTCTAAGTATTATAATATTTATCTTAAGCGTCAGCTCACACCGAGACGCGACGAGACGCGGCACTACATTATTAAGATAGCGATCAAAAATTTAACTTTATTTACTACACAAGAAGATATACGTTTCATTGCTAGATTTAGAATTTTGAGCTGCACCGCGCTGCGTAGCGCTTGGAATGAAACGTGTATTTTTTATGTACGTGTGAATAAAGTTCAATTTTGAATCGCGACGCGTCGCATCTCGGTGTGAACTGATTTGAAGACGAGAAGATAAGGATAGCTAACTTTAGTGATGTCAATCACAGAATATTGGAATCTCAATTCTATAGCGGTACTGCCAATATGAAATAGGAAGCATTTTCTCTCGATTCCTTTGTTTGCTTTCTTTAAAAGAGCTGATATTTATTAATATAATAGAGGTCGCTATGTGATCGAAATTCGCGCATAGTATTTCATATAATTTTAAAGCCTGATATAAGGTTTATTTTGCGTCTTACGAGGGCGGCACTGAAAATTTCGGGAATCAAGGAAGTGATACAACATTACTATTTAAAAATGTATTTATTGCTTTTCGAAGTATTCTCCGCGAAATTTGACACATTTTTCCATACGATGGAACCAATCATTGAAGCAACCATTCCATTCGAAAGTTGGGGTCTCCAAAATGGCCGTTTTGTAGGCGTCAACAGCTTCTTCAGGTGATGAAAATCTCTGACCACGCAATTTATTCTTTAGTTTAGGGAAGGTATAGAAATCATTAGGGCTTAGTTCGGGGCTGTACGGCGGATGGTCTAATAATTCTATGATTTCTTGCTCTAAAAACTCTTTTGTTCGGTGCGCGGTGTGAGAACTCGCATTGTCGTGATGGAGGATGATGCGGCGGTTGCAGTTCTCTTTACGGAGTTCAGATACGACCTGTGTCAAACAAATATTAGCATACCATTCTGCATTAACCGTTCTTTGTCCCTTAAGAGGAATAGTCGCAACATGGCCGGTTTTGGAGACAAACGTGGCCAACATTTTTTTTGCAACACTCCGTGAACGAACAATTTTTGTTGGCTTTTACTCATTTTCGAACACCCAAACTCGTGACTGGTTTTTTGTTTCGGGTTCGTACGCGTATATCCAGGATTCGTCACCTGATACGATGTTGTATACAGCATTTGAGGATCCTGCGTGGAATCTTTCGAGAGTTCTGACGCACCAAGTAACGCGAGCCGCTTTTTGCTCTTCACAGAGCAAATGCGGTATCCATCGGGAAAACAACTTTTTTACACCTAATTGTTCATGCAAGATTATTTGTATTTGACTCATGCCAATGTCTAAAGTTGCCTGAATTTCGCGGTATGTCACATGTCGATCTTCCTCAATCAGCTTACGCACAGCATCAACGTTTTCTTTGGTGACTGCAGTTTTTGGACGACCTTGACGGGGATCATCACTGAGCTTGACACGTCCACGTTGAAATTCAGCAAACCAGCGATAAATTGTGGTTTTGGATGGGGCTTCATCACCAAATGCAGAAATCATCCGGTCAACACACTGTTTTTGTGTTAAACCACTTCAAAAGTCATAATAAATCATTGCTCTAGAATTTTCTTGAGTCAATTCCATTTTCTCAACGACTAAACAAGTTTGACAAGGCCTTGTGACAAGACCGAGAATCTTTTTTTAATAAATAAACGGTATTCGATTTTTAAAACCAAGGAGTTTTAAATTAAAAAGATTTTAATATGACAGGAACAGTGGAAATATTCCATTCCCGATACTTTTAGTGCAGCCTATGTAGATAGAAAAAATAATAAAAAATGTAAACGTTGTGACAGATTGACAAGCGTATATGTTAGACAAGTGTATATGTTTGACAAATTATTTATTAGTATCTACAAAATGCATGGTAGTGTGTGTTAATAATCTGGTAGGTATTTTTACTAATTTAACTAGCTTTAGCAAATATACCTGCAATATAGTAATAGCACAGAGTAAAAATATACACGTTTTAATACATTTTCACGCGCACTTTTTAATTTTAAGATATCTCCTAGATATAATCTCTTGGATAAGGCTATTGGAATATTGGATAGATTTTATCCGTCTAAATAGCTTCTGAAAATAGGACATTTTTTCCAATATTTTTTTAAAACTTAGAATATAGTAATCTATCCTTAAAATATATACATATCTATGCCATCGCGGACTTTTTTGTAGACCTATGAAAGAGAAACGATCCCACCATACATTTATTGCTTTTTATCTCCAACGGGTTAGGTTAGACAGCGTTCTCGATAAAAGTTCCCAGACGGCTTGTTTTTATCCGACACCTTCAACAATAATTATCCTCATAAATCAAACAATTTCCACAAAACCTTAACAAATTACTATCGTACTAAACCTTCCTAAGGATCACTTTGTTGGTAAATGTAAACAGCATGAAAATCCTTTCTGTAGTTTTGAGATTATCGCGAACATACAGACAGACAGACTCGGCGGGGTACTTAAGTCCTATGTCCGTCTCCTGGTTCTAATCTACCTCCTCACCAATTTTCAGCCAAATCGATTAAGCCGTTCTTGAATTATAAATATTATAACTAACACGACTTTCTTATATATATACAGGCTGTTTTTTCAATCAACAATCAATCAATCAACTGTTTCCTACAAAAGGGCTACGGCATAGATATCATTTTCTAAGAAACAGCAGATTTTTTTTTCAAGTAGGAAAATTGATCCCATAGTAAAAGTTGCTTATATTCAAGAGTATATTCACTCCTGAAAGTTTGGACACTGCATAAAAAAACACCCAGTATATATGTATTTTAAGCATAAGTCGAGACAGAATAATTGAAGGTACTGTATGTAGAAACCTGAAGAAACCAAGAAACATACAAGCGAATAGAAAACCAATTTTTTTTACAAATCAGTTAGTGACACAGTTTTTTCACTCTTTACCGCTATACCAGGAAGACAGAAATATGAGGGTAAGTTTGTCATGTCGAGCCAATCGGCTGGCTGATGGCTAATCCAGATAGAGTGATCTGTCACTGCTAACTGATTTGAAGGTATTTGTCAGCAACCTGAGCGCTACTCAATAGATGAGAGGGTATCACTTACCTCATAAAACATTTTTTGTAAGACTAGCTGACCCGTGCCCCCTTCGTTAAGCGTTAAACATTTTTCCTTGAGATAAAAATAGGCTAGATGACTGATTATTTTTATTGCTTAAATTAACAGTACTCTTAAATATGAGTAACTTCTCAGAAGAAACAGTATAATATCAAATGTCAATATTTTCAAATGTACTGCGATTTGTTATACAAAATTTCGCGTATCTCTTGAAAACGCTCCATACTAAAGTCGTACCTAGCTGTGACGTCACGCCTAGGTAAGGTGTATGAAGTAGGTATAAGGCCGCAGGAACATATTATTTGTAAATATCTCCGATATTTGTGCGTTTAAGTTCATACTTACCATAATTAATGTTTTCGTATATGATGTAGGTAAACTAGTGATGTAGGTTTTGTTTACTAATTTAGCAAAAAAAAAACATTTTTGTACTTTTTAGATGTATCTAATTAATAAACTACACATAAAATATTTTCTCCTAAGTCCTACAGCTTCGGAGATTAGCCCGTACAAACAAACAGAAAGAGAAACAAAAAAAATTTAAAAGTATCTGGATTTGTTCTTTATTGCTCTTCTTACATCCCCCTGACTCGGCTTTTAGCATTTTTTTCAATGTACAGACATTCTACCTCTCCAGTTATATTATATGTATAGATTGTTTTAAACACTTACGGATTGTGTCGCGGTGCACTTTTCTTTTTCCCGACGTTTCGGCTACTTTCCAGCAGCCGTGGTCACGGGAGGACTGCTGGAAAGTAGCCGAAACGTCGGGAAAAAGAAAAGTGCACCGCGACACAATCCGTAAGTGTTTAAAACAATGAACAATATTCGCGTAAACCTAAGAAATCAATATATATGTATAGATCTTTAGCTGACCTTTCACATACGATTCATTGCTCACACACCAATTTCTGTACCTGCCGGAGTTATGTTACACTATCAAAGTGTGTGCGCAGTACCTACACAAGAGCTCTCTTCCTTTTACTCTCTTAACCCAGTGCGACAGGGATCATCTTTCTTGCCAGACAATCAGGTGAACAGCCTGCAATGACCTAGCCAGACTTTAAAGTAACATTCTTATTATTCCAACGCGCGTGGCTCTAAGCCACTGGACCACGGAGACGTCAAATTTCTTTTACCTAATATATAACGTGCTTGTCATTAATAGACGGTCATTTCGGTCCTTATTCACATTTGAATGATTAATTGGAGAACATTCAAACCACCGAATTAATGTAAGTAAACGAAATCATTAGGCAATCTATTAAAAATATAATTAAAAATAAGAAAAATTGCTCCTTAATTAATCAAAATCAATCTGTTATCCGAGAGAATCAATGAAGATTCGTTATAATGTTTTAGCAATTAAAATAAAAGTTCACTCGTCGTTGGAAGGGTGAAGAGATAGATTGAGTAAGCAACTTTGAACAATGAAATAATATAAAAAAAATTGCAAGCTCAGGACTTAAGTATTTCTCTTATAATTGGTATTTTGAAATTTTTTTTAGTTGCTTATTAATAAATTGGTTTAAATACATTAATACGGCAAGCAAAACTGTCAGGTGGTACAGTTTTACGAGAATTGTTCAACTGAGGAGCATGAAATTTGGACGGATATTCAAAGTTTATGTGGAGGAAAGTGTACAGTAACTCATATTATTTAAAATAATGCTTAGAAATACATAAAACTTGGTGTGTACATGATATACGTAGAAAAATAATAATAATACGTCCTATTATCTCTATACAGTGTGTGTCGTCTCGCGGGAGATTTTAACACAAGATAAAAGGTTTAATTTTATAGATAAAACACCCCCCATTTTTGGGGTCGCAACCCTCCAAAGCTAAAAGCAATTGAATGTAAAAAAAAACTTAAAAATATTTTTTTATGAGCTACACACATCAAAATATTATTTCTATCGGTTTATTCAACGTAAGGTTTACTACCTTACCAAACATAAAATATTCGATTTCCTGTAATAATAATAATAATAATAATAATAATTTCCTGTAGCTCGGGGGTTGAGGGTTGCAATCCCAAAAGGGGGATGTTTTTGTCGATAAATTAAAACTATTATCTGCTGTTGAAATCTCTCAACCTCGAGACGATACACAATTATGATTTATCCAAGTTTTTTTTTTTTTTCAAAATCTTAATCCTTTTTATTCCTGCTCTTATCTCTAGTTAGTTATTCTACTGCAGTATCGTATGAAATACTTTAAACGAAAGACAAAGTGAACATAGATTAAATAACATTTTGCTCGACCGCACCGGGCAGGACTAGCTGTTCGAAAACTATTTGAGTTAAACTGTATTCCGGGGCTTGGCTCGGTGCATACGCGCGCCTCGGGACCGCGACCGGTGGACAGCGACACGCTTTTTATAAATGTATAGATTCGCCGCACTGCGCACACATGCATGCGACATCGGGGATTCGCTACAGTATCCGTGAATTTTTGACGATCTCTGTGGCTCAGTGGTTAGCGCATCGGCACTCAAACCGGAGGTCATGGGTTCGAATCCCGCCGAAGGAACAAAAGAGTTTTCTGTGTTCCTGGGTGATAAGTCTTAAGTATATGTATAGTATAAAAGTATTAAATATATTTCTGTTGTCTGGTACTCGTAACATAAGTTCTGCGAGAACTTACCACGGGACCAGATTGATGTGGTGTGAAAGCGTCCATAGATATTATTATATAGATGTCGTCACTACAGGCGATTCAATACTTAAACTCGAACTATACTAAATCTGTTCAGATACAATTTAAGCTTTTTGTAATAAAAAATATAAAATTCGACCAAAAAATATTGTGTCATTGTATTTTGCTATTAATAGCTCCTACACCAATTTCGGTGGCAGGGTCTGGTTTAATTAAAACCAGTCCGGCTACGCAATAGTTACCTTTGTAGTGCCCAAGTGTGAGCGCAGTACACAAGAGCACACTCTCTTCCTCTACTAATATAACCCAGTGGAACTAATAACCGACACTACTTGTGAGAGATCAGCTGCAGGACTGACTTTTTACATGCCCATCCGACGCATGGATTATCTTTGTTGTCAGACAATCAGGTGATCAGCCTGCATTATTTTAACTAGACTTGAAAGAACATATTATTTTGTTATTCCAACGTGGAAATCGAACCTCGGAACGACCTCCGGAGTCGAGAGCTAAGCTCTAATGTACTGGACCACGGAGGTTTCTTATATAAAAATATAGGTCGGTCTGTGGTTGAAATTTGCCCATATTAATTCATATAACTTTTAACTTTGAACTTTAAAAGGGTTCTTTTGGTAGATAGAAAAAATATTTAAAAAGTGGAAATGTTGTGGGGAAAGGTGTCCACAAAGCTAATATTTTTAAAAATAATGCTTAGAAATACATAAAATTAGTACAAATAACAACAACACACACTAAGTCACATAACACACTCACAGAAACAGACTCTACTGTGTGTTTAATAGATACAAATTTATTACACACTGACGCCAATCAGTCACAAGTCACAAAACTTTAGTTTTTTTACTCTTTCTATCTAAGGGGCAAAATAGCTATTATAAAGTTCAAACCAAAAAGATAATAAATCGTACAAAAATACATGGGTCCCGCCTGCTACCAAATGTCAATTATTTCACTAAGGCTTTCAGCCCACTCTTGTTAGGTTGAGGTAGGTATGTTTTTTTGCAGTTGGGTTTTTTATTTTTTTTAATTGTTTATTTTATTTTAGATTTTTTTTTATCCAACACACACTTGATCGATTTAAAGCAAAAAACCGACTATTTAAATACATTGATTACAAATTTATTCGAATTATTTAATTATAATGGTTGTTATTATTCCTAATTAAATTTAATTACATAGAATATGTATATTTTCGAAATCTCATTTTAATTTCCTATATTTTGATACCCTACTCGTACTACGTTTCGCTAAAAAAATTGAACTACATACAATTTGGCGCCAAAACCACCATTTTGTATTTTTTCTTTAAATTAGCTACTAAGGACACTTGGGTTCTTGAGACAAATCTAACGATACCTTAATTATCGAAATCCATCCAGCCATTTGGAAGATACGTGGGAATAAAAAAATTTACAAACATACAAGATACGCGCGCAGGTAAAAATATATTTATTATTAGTGGCAAATTTCGAATACTGCGCAACCTCTAGTTGTCTACAGCGACTGGACGCAGTCGCTAGTAGCCCGTCTGTGCCGATTCAGGTTCTATTAAAATCAAATGCAAACTGCGCCCCAAGTGAGGCACGATCTTGTATCTTCCCTTTTAAAGTTGGGTAAGTAATAAATAATTGAAATGAGATAGGGATGCTACATAGCCGAGTCGAAGATGCTAATTGAATTTTGAAAAAAAAAATGATTCGGAATATTATGTCAAAGTCTTAAAATTACCAGATGCCTTAGTCTCAGAATAACCAGATAGTAAAATGTCAAGTTCTTAGAATGACTAGACAGTAATATTATATGTGAAAGACTTAGAAGAAATTCAATAATATGTTCTATTTACAGTTTGTCTCGTCTCGATGTTAGGATATTTTAACAGCATAATATCTGCTGTTAAAATATCATAACACCTCGAGACGAAACACACTGTATACTAGTCTGCTCATAATAAGATGTTTTAGATGCATTCAGTAGCGGAATTAGGGGTAGGTAGGCCATGAAGCAGATCTGCTCCATGGGGTACGCTTTGCAGGCTGGTGCCCATAGCCACAGTATAAGAACAGTAGAACATCTTCATATAATCGTGCCGCGATCCGTTTGAGTGTGTGCGTGCGCGCCGGGCGCCTATCCACACGCAGGCTCACACCCCGTCTAAGGAATGATAAGGCGCTCTCAGTGCGGGCTGTGCCGTGACCGATACGTACTGTGATCACGTGCATTCAAGTACGCCTAAATTAATTTAGCACTTATTTTGATTATGACTTCGCACAGAAGCAAAAAATATTATGTTATGGTGTATATCTAAAAGCTTTTTACTAAATGAATACACTTATATAAGGATTAGAATTTATTTAACTTCATCTGCTTATCATAAAGCATTCCGAACATGCAGAAACGAAGGAAATTTTTTCAATATATTTTTTAAATATGCAGTTTTATATCTAAATATTTAAAAAGCGTTTTATTTGCACCTTATTTATGAATTGGTAAAACATTTCATTATATCATAAAAATAAAAACCAAGTGTTGTTCCATGATGCAGAAACAAAAATATTTAACTGAAAATATGAAGGTACTACTGACAGCCCTTGCGCCAACGCTAGAGTAGGCTAATAACTCTGCAGATGGCCTTAGATGTCCTACTGTTCTCTGTTTACCATGCCATAGCGGCAGATTTAGGCAGCCCATATCGGGAGATTATAATTTTGCTCGAAAATTCGCTGCTCCCAAAATAGATTAGTTCTTCACTTTACCTACTGACCTAACACACGGTGGAATCTCTATTTTTTTGGGGCAATTTTTAATTTTTATTCAATAATATTATTTCATTAATAATTTCCGTAGACATATTAAATAAGTGTTCTAAATCGTCGACAAATTATCATCAACATTCCGTATGTTGTATTCCATTTAACGACATGCATTTTACGATTAAGACAGTTATATAGAATTGATACCTTCTTTTTGGAAGTCCGTTAAAATTGGTAACAACTAACCTTCTTCGGTGTTGCGTATGTCAAAAGGCGGTGGCGAGCGCTTACAATCAGCGATCAGCCGCTCGTTTGCCTATTTCATTGCTTGTTTATATGTTAGCGGAAGCGGAGGTCACTGTCATAAAATTGACATAAACTTCTATAAATAGACCCGACCCCAATTCGCCGCGCAAAATAATATACATACTACTTAGTACGTTTGACTGTACAGTCAGCATATTATTACTTAGTGCGTTTGACAGTAGTCAGATTTTTTTTATTCCTATCCAAGACCATTTTTTTTTTTTGATGATAGTCGTTACTCATGATCAGAAACCCTACAGGGGCTTATATTATGTTGATGACTTAAAAAAAAATGTTATATTTAAACTAGCACAATGAGAAAAAAGTAACAAAGTAAGATACATTTTAAAACAAATACTGTATTAAAGCACAATAAATTGTTGAGTGTATGTGTGTATATATGTATGTGTATGTGTGAAGAACCCTTGCCCTTCGACTGAAGTTTTGGGATCAGTATAAAACTGCCACGGCGCTTGTCTAGTGTACTTACTTAGAATGCCGAACAC
Source organism: Phengaris arion (assembly GCA_963565745.1). Classification (NCBI taxonomy): domain Eukaryota; kingdom Metazoa; phylum Arthropoda; class Insecta; order Lepidoptera; family Lycaenidae; genus Phengaris; species Phengaris arion. The sequence goes on along the minus strand of OY751449.1, from coordinate 14,824,935 downwards.
ACACGTACCGATTTGGTCTCGAGCAAACCATTATGACAGCACAACACTCGTGAGTTTGATTTTCAGCTGTATTGTATTAGCACAGAGTTCTATTTACAGTGCATTCCGATTTTTGTGCAGTGTTCCAACTCTCAAAAATATTTCTCCCCAACTTAAATAAACTGATAAGCAAATAATGTTCTGTACTATTATTGTGTCCTTTATACATTAAAATATACTTCCAAAAGTTTGTTTTCTACAGGATGACTTTCAAAAATATATTTACGATAAACGACCTATGTGACTCATTGGTTAGCGCGTTGGCGCTCAAGCCGGAGGTCGCGGGTACGAATCCTGCCTGGCAATAAAAAGTTTTCTGTGTTCCTGGGTCATTAACGCCCAAAATTAATAATAATCAAACTTAATCTCATTTTAGCTATCTGAGATAAAGATTTCAATTCATTTCAACGATCCTAGGATTGTTCACGTCAATTTACGTCAATTTTTGTTTGAGAATGAAGGCAATCTAAGATTTTAAATACGGTATTAATTTCGGGCTTTAATATTTTTATTTACTTTAACATTAAATTGGTTTTGAACATAATTATGTTCAAAACCAATTTAATATGTCAACCTCAAGCCCGTGCTCGAGCTGTCATTTGTAGAGTCGCCGCTGTGCCATCTGTAGAATAAAAAAGTATGACCTATCGAAGATAATTAATTCTTTACAAAATGACAGAATATTGCAATTGCAATATTCTGTCATTTTGTATAGATTTCAATTATTTTTTTAATATAAAACTACTTTTTAGACTTTTATATAAAAGTTAGACATATGCTGCCGCTGACTTTTTGTAGGCATTATCAAGCTCTACAACTTTTCTCTAGGACTTAATTATAATTATATCTCCCATCGGTAAGGCAGCGTTCGTAAGAAATGTTTTCGTTCGACGGTTTATCTCCGACTTTGCAAATCCAGCTACCACAAAAGGATCTTTTCATTTTTCGGTTTAATATATGTCATATATATATATCACTCACAAATAAAGTAGCCTTCTATTGGTAAAATCATTTTCAAAATCGGAATCAGTAGATCCATAGATTACCCCCTACAACCTCACAAATATATATTATATATAATATTTATAATATTAGTATAGTATTTATTAGCACAGATAAACATAATATTATTTGCTGTTCATGAGTTAACTTAGTACGGTCCCCTGTTAAAATGTCTACCGAGTTAGTGATTCAGAAACGATCGGAAAATTCGTTTCTACTTAGTAATTTAGAACGTCGAAGGTACTCATTTTGTAATTTTCTGCATGCGACGTCTGAATAAAAACTATTTGTTGGTAAAAATACGCACGCAGAATAAGCCTGGGACACATGTGATTGTACAGTGCGACCCCGCCTTATAGTGGTTTTCGACAATTGTCATTTTTCATACATCGTCTGTCTATTTCCATAGAAAAACGAAGTCAAAGTCAAAACCATTAGCAAATTGTTTTTACTGTACTTATTTTGACATCCTTTAAGAATGTCAAATTCAGATCGAAGGCCTGGTTTCCATACAAAACACGCATGTCCCACACACGCGTTTACTCGTTCAGATCCTGAATATGTCAGATCGATCTGACACTTACATACAATTTCGTAAATTTTCAGTGTTCGTGTGTTTTTGTGTTCCCAAGCTAAGACATACGAGTAAGTATGTGTGCAGTACACAAGAGCACTTTCTCTTCCTTTTACTCTCGAAACCTAGTAGGTGTATGTGGCAGGACCGACTTTTGAAATGTCCATCCGACGCATGGATCATCTTTTTAGGGTTCTCAAGAAACCGAAACCCTTATAGTTTCGCTCTGTCCATCCGTCTGTCTATCTGTCTATCCGTCTATCCGCCCTTCTAGCTTCTGTAATTATGAACATAAATGGATAAAATTAGTATAGTTATATAATGTATACAGATGTTGGTTTTGGCATTATTAAATAATAATAATTTTATATTTTAGGGGTGGCTCTCCAGTACCTATATAAAGTGGGGATGATTTTTTTTTTATTTTCATCCTACCCCATCGTGTAGGGTATCGTTGAATAGGTATTTTAAAATAAAGGTAAGGTTTCATATTTGACTATTTTACAAAGTCAACCATTTTCGAGTACTCGGCTTCCAAAGTGGCTTATATAAGATGGTCCCCTTTCAGATGGTTCCCCTGGCAATTCAAAACTCTAAGAGATAGCAACTTGTAAATTTTTTGTAAGTTAAATATTTTAAAGTAAATATTTTGAGCAAAATCGGACCATAACTTTTGAATAAATTTAAAGAAAATTTATTGAGCGTTGATAGTTACGGAACCCTCTTAGACATGTCCTGATAAGGTCTTGGTTACGTCAGGTTATTTAATTTTAGACCTGTGAAGCTGAGTTCCATTCCGTTCCTTATTTCTCGCATTTTAGTGGTTTAATATTGTCTAAAATTATCTCAGAGCTATTCGGGCCGGTATGCGCTCCCGGCGTTTTCTTTGACAAATAACAGATTCTGGGGGTTAGGTTTGAGCAAGTTTTAGGTTATTATATTATTATCAGCGTACCTAAGTTTGACTTTGAATAATACGCTAATAACGCTCAATAAGTTTTCTTTAAATTTATTCAAAAGTTATGGTCCAATTTTGCTCAAAATATTTTCTTTAAAAGATTTAACTTACAAAAAAAATTCTATCTCTTAGCATTTTGGAATGCCAGGGGAACCATCTGAAAAGAGACCATCTTATAAATCACTTTGGAAGCCGAGTACTCGAGAATGGTTGACTTTGTAAAATAGTCAAATATGGAACCTTGCCTTTTTTTAAAATACCTATTCAATGATACCCTACACGATGGGGTAGAATGAAAATAAAAAAAATTTCATCCACACGTTATATAGGTACTGTATGGAGAGCCACCCCTAAAATATAAAATTATTAATGTTTAATGATGCCAAAACCGACATTTATATACATTATATAACTTTACTAATTTTATCTATTTATGTTCATAATTACAGAAGCTAGAAGGGTGGAGAGACGGATAGACAGATATACAGATGGACGGACAGAGCGAAACTATAAGGGTTCCTTGAGAACCCTAAAAAGATGATCCATGCGTCGGATGGACATGTAAAAAGTTGATCCTGCCGCCTGCGCCTGCTAGGTTTCGAGAGTAAAAGGAAGAGAGAGTGCTCTTGTGTACTGCACACACACTTGGGCATTATAAATTTCAATGAATCCGGCCACCGTCACCGACATCGGTGTAGGGAGTTATTATTTATATGTTATTGTATTTGTATTGTATTTAATAAAATAATTGTACGTATAAAAGTATGTAATGTAAGAGATTACACAACACTTTTACTAGTAGTCTCCTTTTTATTTGTCATGAACAATATTATGATCGTTGGATATGAGTTGAAAGATAACCTGTTTTTAATGAGTAACCTGATAAACATTACTGAATTTCTTTTTTTAAATAAACAGTACCTTTATGTCGTATTTTTTTATGCATCGTATTGTTCTAATATACTTCTATGTGTGCAATAATTTGTTAAATAAAATATTATACATTAAATAACAGAGGATAAATATTAAAAATGTTTCCTTTGATCAGGAAACATTTGGTTATTATGGTTAAGTGTATTAGTAAAAAAATATTCAATGAAATTCGATAAAAAAGCACTACTTATTTTATGAATCGTAACTTTGATTCTAGATAAAGTCATTGAAACAAAAAAATAATATTATGCATCTTTGATACAAAAAAAAATAATACCTCGACACTGCTCTGGACACTGGAAACTGTAGCACGTATGATATTCACTTGAAAACACTCCGAGTGTCGCACACACAGTTTCGTTGGAGCCGTCAATCAAACTTGCTAGTTGCAGGCCGCGCCAGATATCGACGTTTCGCAAAATACCTGGGAACTAAGGCGGCGTGCATAGCGGTGTGATTCCCATTTTATTTTCTTTTTTTACTTCAGTGATCGCTGATGGTGGAAAATACCAAACAATTTATTGACGATTCAACTAAATACCTGGGCTAAGCTGCTAAGCTAAAATAAACTAAAGCTGCGTTTTTTAAGTCAGTTCCTTTGATTTACTGATTGACGATCACGGGTGTAAAGTCTAGGCGAGGCCAGTATCGGCACAGAGTAGAAATTATAATATATACTTACGTACAGAAAAACGGCTTTCATAGATCGATCCAAATTTGAAAATTTGGACATCCCTTTCAACGCCCCACAATTTTTCCACTATTTCGGGAACAAAAGGTATGCTTGTAGTAGTGCAATCGATAGCAAACTATGTAGCTGTTTATCTGTTCCTATTTAGTTCGTGGCATTGGCTAGAGCGTCTGGAGATAAATGAAAAGCTCGATCGTTATATGCCAACTTCATAATGAAATCAAACGTTATCTTCATCACGGTAAATGCCCGATGTACTTATAATATAATAGTAAAGCCACAGACGATATTCTAGCCGCATTTTTACTAACCAGAAAACTACTTTTTAACCGATTACATATTCAATGTTGCTGTCTTTGTCTGTCAAGTGACTTTTCCAACGTATCAGACAAAGACAGCAACGAATATGAAAATGAAATGATCATCGACGAAAAAGCCGAATATGTATTGCGAGAACTGTACAATCGTGTGTCTTCACAATACAAATCATATCTTTACTGGTAGCTGCAATGATTTCTAGACTGATAGCCTATGACGTACATTTGACAAAAAAATCTTCATACGAGAAAATGTTTCGCCACGCCATCTTGATTTCAGAAGATTTTGTTAACTAAATGCGGACTGACTATACGTCGGAAAGCGAATGTCAAGATGACAAATGTAAACCTCGACTGTCCCAAACAACCGCAAAAGCAGGGCAGTTTAAGTGTACACACTTTTAGCCTCGACATGCCTCGTCTATAATATAGGTCTATGGGTAGCAGAACATTTTGTATGCCATGTGAATGTGGAACAAAACAGTGTGTAATACTAAAGAGCCCCTGAAACGATCATATGGTTTGACTCAAATACGTAAATTTTGGTTTGAGTCAAACCAATTTGATCGTTTACAAGCCCGTTTGAACGGGTTGTCAAACATTTACGGGTTTGAAGCTCGTTTGATGGAATTACATATTTTTGTTTTGTTTGACAGTGATGTGACAGTGAAACTGAACTGTGCCGTTTGACAAACCGATCACACCGACGTCAAACGGTTTGCATTAAATACGTAAGGTTTGAGTCAAACCGCTTGATCGTCTCGGGGGCTCTTTAGTATTACACACTGTTTTGTTCCACATTCACATGGCATACAAAATGTTCTGCTACCCATAGACCTATATTATAGACGAGGCATGTCGAGGCTAAAAGTGTCTACACTTAAACTGCCCTGCTTTTGCGATACAATATATCTCTCTCTCGTTACAATAAAAGTGATAACTTTATTAATAACTCAGTTCGGATTTAAAGTCAACAAAAAATTTAAATCCAACCAAATTATTGTCATTGTGTTTTTTTTTATTGCACAATACAGAAGTGACATTTAAATCGGTAGCATCGTAGCAGTTCATATCGAAGTTTGTTTACATTTTGATTACATGACGTAAACAAACTGAACTGCTATAATCTTAGACGTATATAATATTATAGACGAGACATGTCGAGGCAAAACTGTCCCCATTTAAATAGCCCCACTTTAGGGGATTTAGGGGCCATTTTAACATTTTAGGTATGGTGAAAACAAGATGGCGTAACTTTTTCTTGTATTAAGATTTGTTCTGTCAAATGTACCTCATAGCCCATCCTTAGTTTTGAAATCTTTGACTTTACTGTACCGAGCACTAATTTAGAAATTTTTTCTAAAGCAACACTAACTTTTTAGATTTTAAATATATGTCTAATATTTTTTTGTATTATAGTAGACTTTGCGGCGACTAATAGATATCCAGCGGAAACTTTATTATGTGCCAAATTTCATAAAAATCGGTTTATGTAAACAAACAAACAAATCATTACTCTTTATAATATTAGTATAGAAGTACAGATATAGATATAGAAAAATAAATATTCCAACATTGTGGCCGTTAAAAAAAGGTTAGGCTTAAAAACAAGGTAAGTACGTCAATGTAAACAAAATCTTGCAGTAAAACTCGGTTTCCTACAAATAAATTCTAATTGAAATGGCATCGTTTTTTTATTGCAGTTCCAGGATATATATACACAGATTTATATAAATAGAATATTTAAAGCAAACAGGATATCCCTAGAAATATTGTTCATATTCAAATATAGACGACAGTAGTAGAAATTTTTTCCAATCTATTTTCTACTAGCTGATGCGCGCAACTTCGTTTACATAGAACTAACGGAAACGGAACCCTAAAATAAAAGTAGCCTATGTTAGACCTTATAGCATCAGCTATCTGCCAGTGAAAGTCCCGAAAAATTAGACAATTTTGAAAAAAATTTGATATTTTGTTGTAAGTATCGAATATACTTTCATATGCATCAAGTGAAAAGATATTAATTTGAAACTACAAACAGACACTTCAATTTTATTTATCTGTATAGATCGTCTAATCCATATGTGATATTAAAATTCTTGCATATTGGTACTCACTAGAATTTCTATGTTAGTAATGATATAATAATTTTATATTGCTTTTAGATATGGGTTAACCTAAAATTACCATGTTAGATATTATGAATAAATTAACAATACCTTATGAGAACTTCTTCCTATTTTTATAATGCGTGCTTCCAGAATATTTTCATTGAGTAAAAAAGTCTGTAATTACCTGCTTCTATATAAAATAAGTCAAATACTTTAAAATAAAGGAATTTCACTAATTTTCACTTTATTTTTTGGTGAAATTGTAATAAGCTCTTAAGCTTGGAATTATCATAAATGTCTATGTCTAGACTTAAATTAAATTTATTTTATCTTGGAAATATAACAAAATCTTTGGTATATTTCATTTGGAGAAATAATTATTATAACCTAAAAATATTAATTTAAATGTGAAATTCTCATAATATATAAATAATAGCGTGAAATATAAGATAAGGCCACTATAATAATATGTTAAAGTGGGAAATATGTTAATTGTCATATTATGTAATGATAACTGCGACATGTTCTATCCTTTTCTAACGGGTTAGAAGTGAAACAGATAGATGTTACATTATAGCGATAGGGCGCCTTATCAATTGACTTTTTAACCCGCATTATGCCGTGATGCACACGCGACGAACAAAACTACGTAAGTAACAAACAATTTGATTGAAATTGTATGAAAGTTTATATTGTGTGTGATGCTACTACTATACTATACTATAGAACATAATATATCTACTATTATGTACCTAATATAATTAGTTGTCAGAAAAATAAAATACTTGCCTTTTTTAATTTAGGCGTGCCTATGTGACTTTGATGGTTCTGTCAATTTCAAAAGCAATCAGAGCAAAGGCAGAATTAAAAAGTATCATTTTAAAGTTACTTTTTTATTTTTCCTGAAATGTCATGTAGTTATTTTCAGTATGCAACCTAATTCCTACACTTATAGTAAATACATACTAAATGATTATTAATTATTATTATAAGAGTCCTATTTGCGATAAGAGGTCAGTGAATCATATGCACGAATGTAGTTACTTCTTCATTCGCGTACCTCGCGACTCTCACGCGTAAATCGCGCCGTCCACACGATATGTGTATCACAGGCATAACAAATGATTAGTTAAGGTCAGTCACAGTCTGACGTAAACGGTCCCATGAGGGGGCCGTGGTCCCCTGTGAAGAACTTGATCACCTTTTCATATCTGTGTCCCTGGTACCTGTAGGTACCTGTCAATGTGAACTATTTTATTATACATTTCTCATAGTGTTTCTTATAATGTAATAGAATATTTTTGCATTCTGGCAGAATCGACGGTTCCCGTGGCGTATAGTTCTGCACAATGTTGTAAGAGGTCCGTGGCCTAGTGGGTAGACCGTTTGATTGGTACTCGAGAGAGTGCAGGTTCGATTCCCAGGTTGTGGCGTGTGGTGTGTGGCTAATGAGATCTTTTTCAGATCTCAAGTGCATTATACAGATGCTCTAACGGTGAAGGAAAACATTGTGAGAAAACCCGCACATGGTTGGCCCCAGGCGTATTGACCAGTCATTTTTCTGGGCTGACTATGTTATGAGAATGCCGTATGTGCTTGGGCAACCATACGACATTTAAAAAAACCAACTGTCCCAGGCACTAAAGTATTTCAAGAGTGGTTACTTCGCTCGGAGAATACTGTATAAATCATCCAATAACGGATGAAAAGGCCTAAGTTTTTTTTTGTAAGTATTGTAGAGGTTTTCATAATTTCAAAAACCTAGGATGTTTACCTACTTTTATAAGCTTCCTAAAGCCACAGAGCATATAATAACTGCCATATTATTTAAAAAATTGGGCGGATTTAAATATTACTAGGGGTCACCCCTGAGGTCGAAATTCGTCTATAATAATTGATTATATAATTTTTAAGTTTGAACTTTCTAAGGGTTTCTTTTGGCTCTCAGGTAAAAAAAAGTAAATGTTGTGACAGATAGACAAACTTCAACGTGTAACAAGATTGTGTCGATCAAACGCAAGGTAGTGTTTTCTTATTTTTCTTAATTTTATGTATTGCTAAACATTATTTTAAAAAATATTAGCTTTTATCACACCTTCCCCCACATGAAACTTTAACTGTGACAAATAAAATACTCCTCCGTTCGCGGAATTCTCGTAAAAATGTACTGAAAGTTTTTGATATGATGATTTATGTGAATTCTTTCTATCGATCAATATACGTAGTGACAGTCGACAAACCGTATTTACTGCGGAAAACATAACGTAATATTTATCACGACGAATAACATGTTGACTCTAATTATCTACGTAACACCTACGTCGTGTCGTGCTCTAATATTTATCATGTAGCTCCTAATAAACCAATATACACACCCACTAAAATAATTTCTGTGGAAATGTGATATTGAATTGATTTCCTTCGTTAAACAACGAGCATCAAAAGATCTGCGCATAATTTTTCGAACGTAAAAAATTTCGGCGCATTTATTAAACACGCGCGCAATCATGTTAACGCGCCAAAAAAAATCGGTTGTCTGTGAAGGCGGTTTACTGACGATAGTTGAACGTGACAACGTCATGTTTATCAACTAATTGGCCGCGCCTCAGGTAGGCGTGTTGCCGCCGCGAAGTCCGGCGCCGAACTGAGTAATAACATCAAGCGCCCCCGCCTCTCCGTCCCACCGCCCACATACCTAAGGCAGGGCTAGCTGAGGTAACGGCAATGCGTCATATTTAGCGAGGTAACGCTGGTAACAGGTAACGCATGAGTCATGTTTTTTCGTGCGTGCAGCCGGCTCCATCAAATTATCTCCATCAAAAAAAATTCCCCAAGAAGCAGCCAGTATACTTCGTGCCAAAATAATTTTCATCTTACAAATTTAAAATATTCAGTTTTCTTAAATGAAGACGGCGTAACTTTTTCTTGCATGAAGATTTTTTCTGTCAAATGTACGTGTATATAGCCCGTCCTTAGTTTTGAAATATTTGATGAAAATGCATAATAACTAGCCCCCTATTCAAAACTTGCTAGCATCTCAATGATTTCAAAACTAAGGATGGGCTATATATTTGACTAAACAAATCTTCATACGAGAAAAAGTTACGCCATCTTGATTTCACCATACCTCAAATGTCAAAATGGCTCCAAACAACCCCAAAAGTGGGGTCGTTTAAGTGGGGACAGTTTTCGCCTCGACATGTCTCGTCTATAATATTACATACGTCTGTCCGTTTAACAGCCTCCATGGTCTAGTGGTTAGAGCTTGGCTCTCGACTCGGAGGTCACGGGCTCGATTCCCGCATTGGTACAACAAAAAATAATGCTTCAACGTTTGGTTAGGACAATGCGGGCTGATCACCTGATTGTCTGACAAGAAAGATGATCCATGCGTCGGATGGGCATGTAAAAAGTCGGACCTGCGCTCAGGCGCAGAGATCAGTCTCTCGCCAGTCGTATCGGCTATACGACTATATATACATATATAGTCGTATAGCCGATACGACTATTTATATATATATATAGTCGTATAGCCGATACGACTATATATATATATATAGTCCAGTAGTTTCAAAACAAACTTTTCCTCTTTACAATATCAGCACAGATATATTATCTCATGTCAAACAATTCTTTTGATGCTAGATAACTAATGAAACAAAACAATATCTCCAAAACGCGACACATCTCGCTCGCGTCTACGTACAATTGAGCAAGAGTGGCAGTGGAGTGAAGTCAACTTGTGGTTGTGCGCGTGTATAAACATAGATTCGCTCTCAATTCTCAAATGTTCATAAACTCCACATTGAAATACGTCGGATTACGTAAACAGATTGTTTACGACGATCTAAATCAACTTGTAACGTGGGCATGATGAACGAATTAGTAGACACGCCCAGCGCACTCTGTAGGCGGAAGTATAATTATTATTTCTTACGTAGTATTTAGTCGTTTTAAGTAAACATTTTCTATATAATACTCTGATTTTTAATCCTAGTAAGTCAGTCAGTAAAATGTCAGTCGCATCCCGCAACGTAACTCTGTCTCAACTGATTAATAAAGTAGGAGATGAAAATAATAAAAAATAGTTATCTTACTGTATGACATTATTTATCAATTATAAATACATTATTGTCGTGAATTTGAGCCATGAGTTAAGAATATATTTTTTTTAATCTTCAAAATTCTACAACACCTACCCTATTCTACCACTGACGAGATCTCCCCTCAAAATGAGGAGGGTTATTATTGCGAATTGGCAGACGTCAGGGTCTTCCGATGATTAAATGCCCGTTTAATATTAAGCGAAACTTAACCAGAGTTTGCGACGTCCCTTATGTAAAAGTTGTAAACAGCTGTGTTTAATGTGTGCGGTTTCCCTGCCCCATACAATCTACAAAACAAATATTAAGTTAAGGTCACGGTGAAAACTACAAACGTTTAGGTAATCATTTTGAGCAAACTGGATGGCAAGTAATGGGATAATGTAGAAAGAAAGAAATGTTTTTAAATGTTATTATTACAACGACCTTTACGATTGTAACTATAAGAATACTTACACACGTACCTACCTATTTGGTCTGGAGCAGACCATTATGACAGCACGACACTCGTGTGTTTGAATTTCAGCTCTATTGTATTCGCACAGAATTCCATTTATGCTGCATTCCGATTTTTGTGCAGTATTCCAACTCTCCAAAAAATATTCTACCAAACTTAAATAAACTGATACACAAATTATTGAAAAATAATTTTTGGTAATATTATTCTTACATTTATACATTAAAATATACTTTCAAAATTTTATTTTCTTCAGGTTGACTTTTCAAATCGCTTGCAGAGAAAGTCCTAAGTTGGCAACCAAGTCCGTGGTCTGCACCGGACCAAATCCGTACACGTGTTAAGGCTTTAAGCAATTCCCGTCCCGTCGCGTCACAGGTGCGTTTCTTTTCGAAGGGGGTTTACAATTGAACCCTGGTATCTCTGCGACCCTAGTAGATATACTTTGTTGAAATTGTGATTAGATTTCAATAAGCCTACCTTTTATACTACCTTTCCTAGCTGGCCGCCTGTAGAATAACAGAAACCTGAGAAAATACGCAGACAGACGAACCCTTACGGAGGAGTATGAAATTTGGTACAGTTAAATTTATATGGAAGTGTGAACTGCATCTTTTTTTTTATTATAAATTTTATAATTCATTAAATTAAAATACATTATATTAATAAAAATAATGTAACACCTCAGAGTAATAACTCACACGAATGATCGTGTGCGCACGAGTGGTCGAAGCGCATGAGCGCTTGGTACAATTTTATGACATGTTGACGTTTGTCAATCACATTCTATAGACAACATTTATAAATATTTTTTATTTCCTATCTAAGAGGCCAACGAACCAACACAAGTTCAAACTAAAAAAATAATATTATGAATTATTGGCGAATTTCGACCACAGGGTTAGTATTTCTCTTCTCAATTTTCTTTGACTCGGCGGCTACAGTTGAGCCCAATTGCTTTCAATTTAGCTTTGAAAATTGTTTCATTTAGAAAATGCTTCTCTGATGCAACCAAAGATTTCAAAACTAAGGATGGGATATAACGTACATATTTTGATAGTGAAAATCTTCATACAAGTTACGCCATAATATTGATTTCAGACGACTCTAGTCTAATGACTGCGGAAAGCAAATGTCAAACATGTTTGGGGCCAGTTAGGTGTAGACACTTCTTGCCTCGTCTATAATATATATATATATATATATATATATATATATATATATCTATGGATGCAACTACAACCCGTATAATTTAAAATAACAGCGTACTTAGCTTAAAGTGTGAAATATTACTTGAAAGATGAAACAAATAATAAATTCAACGACCAAGTGGATACGATTACGCTATATCTCCCGAATTGTCGTATACCAAAACTAAACCTTAAATTCAGAGAGAAAAAGTTTATTTTCAATTGAATGAATAGCTACACCCATTAGCTTGCTTCTTGTATATAGATCCTTTCTAACCCAAAAGCAAAATGTCTAAGAATATTTGGAAAATTTTGAATTTGAGAGTAAAATATTACAGTGCTTATTTACTTTTAGCACTTAAAAGCTTATCTTTTAAACCTAACATTTTTAAATGGGTATTATAAATTATATTTTGCACCTACCTACCTACATTTATTTGAAATCCGTCTAATCCAAATAAAAATTGTTTAAAAAGTCCACACCGAAAAAGCAAACGCTAAATATATACAGCTTTTTAAAACAATAGTGAAGCTGAAGGTATGATCGATTAAAATAAACCTTTCATATTAGTTATTCAGGAACCTTTCATATTGTACGTAACAAATAAATATAAGAAATTTAAAAAATAATAAACATTTAATAATTAATATACAAATAGGTAAAGGTAGCCATACATGTTAGGGTGTACCTGAAGGGTTTGCCTGTACTGACCATACACGTAAGATTGAACTTGACAAGTTTTGAGGCCGCGTTCTACTTCCTTTTGTAGAGCAGTAGATGAGCTGACAATGTTGAGTTGTACCTACGAAACAATTGAGATCACCTCAGCTTTCAAATGACGAAAAACAAATGAAAATCTGTCTGTTCGTTTAGTTTTAAAGCTATGGTACCACAGACACACAGACGCGTCAAACTTGTTTTGCGTTCAGAAGGTCGATTGTGCTAAATAAATCCAGCAATAATATAATCACGATACAGTCCCGATATGATAAAACTGCAGTCTGCAAAATGGTATTCTCATGAACGTCAAACCCGTTTTAATTGGTCCCAACTCCAAAAATCAGTTTATGATATCAAAACGATTAATTTATAAGACAATAAATGTAAAATGAAACTGTGAGCTAATTACGAGAATTGGGTTTTAGGTTTAAAAAGATATAACAGAAAAAAACAAAACAATACATATATGAACAGTTGTACACGCTTTAGCTGTTAAGGATTACGAAAAACTTTCTGTAAGTTTTTTTTTTATTTATTTATTTTGACAGATTTTAAAAGCAAGGTACAATACAAACTCGGTGTCACAGGTTTGTCAATTTGCTCATGCTCAATTTAGATATTATAACTTTACTTATTAACTATGAACAAAATGTTAGTTTAATAGCAAAGTAAAATGTAAATATATACAACAAATACTGTTCACAGTGTCAGTCGCACTCATGGTAGGCATGAGGCGTCTAGTGCGCGTAAGTATATCGCATAAGTATAATTGACCTTTATATAAACTAGTCAACTTGTAACGGAAAAAACAAGGAAATGTTTCCAAAGTTTAGTAAGCACTAAAGATTAATGACCTTATATAAAGGATGCTAGCGCAAAACAAACTGCTTTCAACTGAACTTAATATTATTTACTCTGTAGTGTTACTTATACAGAGGATAATCTTAACTTTAAGGTGAAACACAATATTGTACAGTCAGCTAAGAAAATACTTCACTTGGGAGAGGCTTGACGGGATAAATACCACAGACTCACAGAAAACCGATGTGAAATAACTCACTCGGTGAAGCATAACGCGAGATTGTGTTTCGCCGAGTACGTGAGGTTACCAGAGGCCCAAGGGCGGCTGGGAATTTTAATAACTAGGTGCATAAATGTAAGTTCTTCTCTGGTGTTGAGGGTGTCCATGGGCGGCGGTAAATTACAATCAGGTGATCTGTCTGTTCGTTTCCTGGTCCATTACACAAATAAATATTGTACCCTGAAATCCCGACTGACGATCCGTTTTACAAATCATTAAGATTGGAGAGCAACTGAAATATGTTTCCCTTACTAATAAAAATGTTTACACAACTGATTAGCTATTCATGTATCACACAAAGACAAGAACATTGAAAAGCTAATAAGTTGTGTAAATATTTTTATTAGTAGCGGGGTATACCTTTTACCTACACAAGCTCAGACCAAATAAAAAGTGATGGCAGAGTTCTGCGAATTTTCGAGGCCACGCAATTACACAACGTGACGCACACACATGTAACGAAACTACGCCTTAACTTGTAAGGCGAGCTGTCGCGGTGTGATGTCATACATCAAAAACCGGCCCTATTTGGCTTGAGCACACAGGAAACAGTATTTACAGGATATTATGACTAAACATTGTATTCAATTTCAGTAAAAAAAAATGGAAGTTTATTAATTATCAATGTTTTATTTTACTGACTGTACTTCGAGTATTTACATTTTAATATAGCTTGTTTGAAGCTATAAATAAAGTTTATTAAAGCAATTTCTTAAGTTTTCTTTAACAAAGTGGCAGTCAAATTAGTTTTAATAGATCTCACCCAATTTTTAATTGTCTATGTTGAATATTATATCAAATTATTCAATTTTTAAGCACAATATGATGTGCTTTATGTCACTTAGTAAATATTATGATTATTACCCAACTACAACAAAGCCAATAGGAAAGGTACCTGCGTAATGGACTTTAGCAGTCTCTGCATGTATGTAATGTTTGTTTGTTCCATTGTAGTGCCTAAAATATATAGCTCCCCACACCAATGTCGGTGACGGTCGCCGGTTTCATTGAAACCAGGTCAGCTACGCAGGAGTTATTGTACAGTGCCCAAGAATGTGCGCAGTACACAAGAGCACTCTCTCTTCCTATACTCTCGTAACCCAGTGGGACAGATGACCGACGCGACAGGCGAGCGATCAGGCGCAGGTCCGACTTGTTCTAACCAAACTTTGAACCAACATTTTTTGTAGTTCCAACGCGGGAAACGAATGTACGACCTCCGAGTGGAGAGCCAAGCCCTAAACCACTGAACCACGGAGGCTGTTCTATTAGGATATAATATTGTATACTCGAGTAAGGTGCACTATCGTGAATGCTTTACAACTTTAAATCTTCTTCAGCGATGTCGTAAATTTCACCAAAATGGCGAATTCCGGTAATAAACTTTAAATATTTATTTTTAGACATACTTCAACAAAATTCGCGAGAAAATTGTATACAATTTAATGATTTGTTTCGGCTCCAGAAATTATTGTTATCAGGGGGCTAATTAAGGATAGTAAATATTTTTGTTCAATTTGCACTATCACAGGTCAGTAGGTACACAGTTCACACCGAAACGAAACGATACTCGACATGGCGCTACATTTTTAACATAGCTATTCAAAATTGATCTTTATTCATAACACAATAAGACACACGTTTCATGGTTAGCGGCAACAGAAATACATCATCTGTGAAAATTTAAACTGGCTAGCTAATAAGCTGTCACGGTTCATATGGGTCTGGTGAAAGACAGACAGGCGGACAGACGGATAGACGGATGGACAGCGGAGTCATAGTAATAGGGTCCCGTTTTAACCCATTGGGTATGGAATCCTAGTAGGTAATTGGATACTTCTTCTTCTTTCTGGATCTTGTCTTCTGGATACTTGTGGTATATATCCTACAATTTTGTCGTATTTAATTTTCCAACAATTTCTTGAATTAAATAAAGTCTACATGAAATATTTTAATTGCTTAACTTTGTAAGAATATTTCGATCCAAAAGGTTATTGAATGAAAACAAACTCGAACGAGATGAAAAATTTCTTAATTTACCTTAAGGTATTTGTGTTAAAATAAATTACAGAACTCCAAACTTCGTTCCAACCTGAATATTGTGTTTGTATTTGACACAGAAACTTGCGCAATGAGATTAGATCGGTTACTCTTGAATTTTTAGTTTATTCCAGGCTGACAGTAAATGACTTTTAAAGTCTCCTTTATTTGATAATAAAATTAGGCATCAGTGCCTTATTTATTTAACCTTAAAGTAAGGTTGCCTTTATTAGGGAAATAAAGACGGTTAGCTACAATTGAATTGTTCTCTTGTGTATTACAATTTTTGAATACTTCTATTATTTACATTTTATGTGGGTTCTTATTTTTTGTCTTTTAAGTCTACCTACCAGAACCTTTAGCCAAGTTGCCATCGCTAAATACGACGACGAAGTTAGAAAACAAAAATGTGTGGAATTTTACATTGAAAGGCAACTTGGCTAAAGGCTCGCATCACAGGGAAACTTTCCCTACACAGTCAGTGGAGGATCCATTTCCCCACTTTAAAAAATAATTGGGCACCTGACATGGTCGAGCAGTGGTCATTTATAATAGCTAAGAAGCGATTAAGATCACGTCAAACAAAAATAAAAAACGACCAAGTGCACGTGAAGGGTGCCGTACAAAACGGTAAAAAAACATGTTTGTTGCATGGGAGCTCCCCTTGAATATTTATTTTAATATTTAATATTTATTTTTAATTAATATTTATGGTATTTCTTGTTATAGCGGCAACAGAAATACATCATCTGTGAAAATTTCAACTTTATAGCTAACACGGTTAAGGAGATGCAGCCAGACGGACGGACAGGGAAGTCTCAGTAATAGGGTCCCATTTTTATCCTTTGGGTTCCGATGAGAGCTCCTTTCCGTTTCGTAAGTCTTATTAAATACCTACACAAAATAGGCGTGTAACTTTACATTCTTTCATACATTTAGCGTCAGACACCGAGCTGCGACGCGATAATGATTATACCCCTTAATTTATTCAAAGCAGAAAGAAACAAGTGCCGAATGGGAGTGATTAAAATTTCATTATCCAAAATGTAAGAGAAAGATTAGTTGAATAATTGAGAAGACACCAGATGGCGCATCGGGAAGTAAGCACTTGCGTCTTGCTCGAGGAATCGAGGAAACAAGATTTTTTGCGCATCACTTAAAACGTTCAAAGTATAAGAGTTTTCCGTTGTGAAAAAATCGCTTCGTTCATAAATTTCACTTTTTATTATTTAATTTATAGTATAAGATAAAATTATAATCTCAGAAATTAATTTCTCTTTGGAAATTACTGATTTTTGATAAAAAATAATACTAGGTAAGTGAATACCTAGCCTGAATATCTGACCTAGCATATAGAATGACTAGCCTAAGATAGAATAGAGTTGCCAGAGCTTTAAACGAGTCCAATAAACGCCATTTTGCACTGATTTTGCCAAAAAGTTCGATTAAACGAGCAAGTAAAATATGGAATGATTTTTCTCGAATTCTCTGAAAGACACGACCAAAAGCAAACAGAAGTTGAATCTGCAATCATTCGCGTTTTTTGATGTTCGTAGCTCGTATTAGTTTTGCGTTTCTGATGCTTCAATTATACTGGTTTAATTTGCAGGCCAGGTTAGTTATCAGGTAAAGTAGAAAATATAAAAATATGTTAAAAACTATAACCCGACTACGTAAAAAAGGGGTCTCAAAAGGCCGAAACAAGAAAATAATTCAGATAGAAATCTAGGAATACAAAGGTACAAAAATGGCCAAGCTAGATCCGTTTATATATTCCGTAATAACTAGAAAGTTGAAATTTTTAGATGTTCGGATCTGTGGTTCGATAATTTTCGAAATACAAAATTTTGAAAAAATATTTATAGTTACCCGCGGCATCATTATGAATCCATAGACACTTCATTTATTAAAATCGGCCCAGCAGTTTAGACGCTACGAGGGACCAAACACACAAATATACATACATACATACATAGACTGGCAAAATCATTACCCTTCCTTTTGGCTTCGCCGTAGCCGGGTAAGAAGCATGGAGACGCGCCATATACATCGACATTATTTTGAATACAGTACATACACCATCTTGTACAATTCCATTACGTAATTAGTTTACTAGTGTCAAATATAGCATTTAAGTGAATTAAATTTAATTGTTGAAGAATATAAAAGAAAAGTTATTTCAGTTCACGCGATTAAAAACTTACTTGGATACTAGCCAAGCGAGAAGCATGTAAAAGTATACAATATACATACTTAGAATTACATAAAAAAGTCATAGACAGCAGCTGTGAGTATTTGAAATATTTATATAAATAGCCTCAAACATTCCAAAACACACGCATACACGCACACAAATACACACACACACACACTAAACTGACATGTAGATCTATCTCACTTGGTCAACCTAAATTTTAAACTTGTTAAAATATATTGCAGTTAAAATCATTGATAAGTATGATAGTTTTAAGGAAGAGTGGGCCTCCTAATATATATTTAGTATTATAATTACTTTCTAGGTGGTTCCAATCTCTGATTAATGGTTACAAAAATCTGTAGTAAGGCAAAATAAATATTTTCAAATTTTCATGTTGGCACATTATAAACTTGACCTTTCGTAAATTCGGAATTCGCAAAACCCAATTACATTTAAAGACGTCCCCAATACGACGTCACTATGTAAATCCCAATCCAGAAACGAGGTTGATACTAGGTCAAGGCTGGATATAAAACTCTAGTCAAAAGTACCCTCCTACTAAATTAAATGTCACTAACTAACTGTGAATGTTAAGGTTCAAGTGAGTGAGTAACGCAGAGGGTTACATTCGTTCAAAAGCCGAAGCTTTTGATACAAACGTTTGAATGCGTACTCATTTTAGGGTCCATAGTTCACGTCTCGAAACCCTTACGGTTTCGTCATGTCCGTACGTCCGTCCCGTCCGAGCGTCCCGTTTTCGGCTTACCGTCCAAGCGGTTAGTGCTAGAAAGATAAAAAATGAATATGATGTGTCTGTACGTACTACGTGTACTGTGTGATTTATCACGTGGACAAAGTGATAACATAAAATCACGAAAAATATTTTTTAGGGGTACCTCCACTACATGTTAAGTGGGGATACATTTTTGTCTTTCGTCTACCTCATAGTGTAGGGTAATATTAGATAGGTATCTATGAAATTTTTTTTAATGAAGGATCCGTGTGCGAGAGATTCAACTTTAAAGCGTATTTTTTTGTTGTTAAAATAGAGCATCCTCACTCTAAAAGCTAAACGGCTGGATCGAAAAATCTGAAAAAATTCATGATGAGTCCATGTGATGAACTTTGAAGAAAAACTATAACGGCTTATCTAAATTAATTAGTTCAGGAGTTATAGATACTTAACTTCGTAAAATTCGCTTACTTGGAAAAAATGTTTGTAATTTAAAATTTTTGTATTTAATATGCATCGTAAAAAAATAACTAAATAATTTGTAAATATGTAAAATATAATATGCAACTATTATGGCACGGGACCCTACGTGTGCGAGTCCGACTCGCACTTGGCCGGTTTCATCTATGATGTAAATTCATACACATTTATAATATATAATTTTTATATGACTGTTAATTCAGAATAAAAGCTTACAAAATAAAAATTGATTGCAACATAAATAAGTTTGTTGTGCACCATTTAAAAAAATATAAGAATATTAATATTTGATGATTCTGCCTATTTAGAAAAGTTTTCTTTTATCGTATACTACCGACATAGCCACTTTGAAAGTAGGTATTGTCCATACAAACCCTGTAAATTGAGTGTACCTAGTCTCCTTTTAGGATGAAGTGTCTCCTCCTGTATCATTTAGATAAGGTTTCGCGAAATCAATAATGGACACTTCGGGCACAATGGACACTTTAGCAGTGTCCATTGTGCCCGAAGTGTCCATTATTGATTTTGCGTTCTATTTGTACTATTTTTTACCCACACGTCTTTGCAGTCCCACAAGTATCCGTAATTACTTTTGGGAAACCTTGATTAGTTCACGTGTATAGAACCTATTTTAATTACAAATCTGTTATTCCAGCTATTTATAGCCGTTGTCCACTCTTCTTACATATTCTTTGATTCTCACGAGCCTCCATTTAAAAAATAAATTACTCTTCATAAACGGACGAAAAAGAATCGTGGTTTTAAATGAGTAGACTAGTGGATATTCTGTGAGGGTATCCAATTAAAATTGAAGTTAAAATTTCAAGTACTTGGCCTGGTTTAATCTTCTCACTCTTTGAGTTACGAGCCCATTGACTCATAATATATTACTGTCGTAAAGACATGGCCTAAAAAAGCGTTAGAGTGTCTCCGACGTGTGTGCCACACTGGGATCAACGCGACTTATCATCTACGGTCCAAGAGACATAAGAACTCTACGCGCAACATGACAATGATAATGTTTGTTTACAGCAAATCTGAGTTGCTTATGTCCCTCGCCAATCATTGATTTTCTATGTAAATGACAGATGGTGTACTATGTGGTTAAACGATGATTCGCGACAGACATTTAGATAGTGTTCGCAATGTACTTTGTAAAGAGAGTTTGAGAGAGTTGTTACGCAAAATGTATGTAGGGACTAATCCTTACCTGCGTAGTCTTACTAGCCTTTTATTTCAGACATGTGCCCTTGACAAGGGTGAAGGTTGTCTGAACTTCACTTGTCAGACAAGATGTATTATTTAAAACAAACAAATTGACTTACGTATTGTAATGTAGGTATTATTATGACTAATATAAATAAGTCTTCATAATGTCAAGAAAAACGTTTTGTATTTACTTTATTAAATATTTTTTGGGGATTTATGATTAAATATAAATCACATTGGTTTACATTTCAAGAGATGTAGACGCGTTTGAGCGACTTTTATTTTTTACTTTTTTTTTTTTCATTACACTTTATTCATTTCACAAAAAGATTCATGTTTTGCAATGAGACGTGTATCTTCTAGCGTAGTGAATAAAGTTCAATTTTGAATCGCTATCTTAAAAATGCTGCGCCGCGAGGCATCTCGGTGTGACCAGACCTATTGGCTCAAGTTATCTCGAGCTTTGTCTGCGCGCAATTGGGGTCGCTTGTGCAGCAACTGTACTAGCTAACAAGATCTTTACTTAAATAAAAATGTATGTGTATGATAAAAATGTATTCTGTTAATAGATCAGTTTTTTAAAACAATAGATCAGTTTTTGAAGACAAATTTTTAAAATTATATTTTTATATGATGTGGCATTAAAAATACATACTTATAACACTAAATTTCCACCCTTCTACTAAAAATTATCTTATAGAAATAATATACATATACGATATATGACAAAACAACGTTTGCCGGGTCAGCTAGTAAATAATATTATGATCTAGATAATCCATATTCGGTAGGTAATTTAATAATCAATCTTAATCTCATATTAGCTATCTGAGATGAAGATTTAATACATTTCAACGATCCTATGATTAACTGCACGTCGATTTACCTCAATTTTTGTTTGAGAATCTAAGATTGAAGTCGATCTAATATTTTAGATACGTTATTAATTTCGGGCGTTTTCGTAATCAGACATAAACAACGTGTATATGTATAGAACGCTAAAGAGCACTTTCAGAATGATCGGAAATCTAAAGAAACTCCTAGTTGCTTCGTTAAATTCTGTAACAAGTATTCGTGACTATGATAAAATAGTTTTATCCCATTTCATTTTCTATTGCTTTGCATTTTTTATAAGTAAATATTTGAAGATGAAAAGGCGACTTGACTTAACTTCTGATTCTGAAATGAGTCTTTGAAAAAAACATTATTATGAAATGGACCAGGTAACGAGCAGACGGATGGCCTGATGGTAAGCGATTCCCGCCTCCAAGGACACTCGCAACACCAGAGTCTTATACATCCATATTAGAGATATTATTATGAACATGAATTTCCACCAAGAACACTCCATCAGTTTTATCTAGCATAGAATGCTTGGAGGACAAGTGTTTATGTATACCTGCGACCTTTGGGAATCCATCAGCTTATTAAAACAAACTCAAGCCAACACAATCTGTTCAGTGGTTTGCTGTGTATGTTGATAGATCAGTTACTTTGCATAATATTACCTAGTACCTGGATAACTGAGCTTCGCTCGGATCTTTAGTAGATTTTTAAAAAAAGTCACAAAAATATTTTTCCCACGATATTCCGAATTTTCGAATAAATCAAAAATCATACACAGGCATACCAAACTGCCAATCGCACTGACATAATAGAGTCGAAATTATTGAAATATTGTTGCACGACGAAAGAAAAAACACTCTTAGCTTAAAAATGCGCAGTTTAGCTGTAGCTGTCCCCACTTTCGTTCGCAACGCGTGCCGAAATGTTGGAACCCATCAGTGCGCGGGGGACCACTTGAGGAGGAGGTTCTTACTATCAGCTGTCGTCAGGCAGCAAAAAGCTCATCGCGCGCCCACTCACGTAAGTAAAAATTGTGTCATGTATTTTTGCGATGTTGAAATATAGACTATTTTATGGTGCATTTATTGTGAAAACTAAAAACACTTTTAATTTCAGGATTTGTAGGAAAAGAATCAAGTGATAATAACAAAATGGACGCTCAAATTATCTTGGCTAGAGGAAATGTCTAATTTTGAATCATAGAAAGACCATCGTTAGAACTTTACGTACCTCAAAAATATATAAGGAATTCCACCTAATTTTCTGGTCGGTGGATGCCGTCTATTGATACATTGAATTAGAATCAAAATCGAAAAATAAATAAGAAAGGATCATTAACAAGAAAAATAGGCGCACGAAAAAGGATCTTAGAGATGCTTAAAGTTACTGTGCAATGAACATTTCACATACCTTTGTGAAGACTGTTTGGATAAAACATATCCTGTAGATTTAGCAAATACATGATTTTGTTTTTTTTTTAATTTTTTTTAGGATTATATAGGATAAGTTGAAAAGGTCTAATAAAATATTACTTTTTTTTAAATCTTTTGTAATCAAAAGTTCATAAAACAGATTTTAAAATATATTATGTTGATTTATCATTATTTGTTTGTAAATAACTGACATCCTGAGAAAATAAATAAATTTAATTGCTGTATTCCTACTTAAAATGGTCAAAAAAAAGGGCGCCTGAATGCTCTTCACGCCCCCTGACGTTTCGCGGAAAGACGCGCCCACTCTAGGGTTAATTACCAGGCAGTAAATGTATGGCGACTTGCCCCTCTCCTTGCTGACATATTAACAAATATGTCAACAATAACAAATATGTAAACAATATGTTGCGGCCCTATAATATTAGGTTTTTACCTATGAAATTGCCGTTTTGTATGAAAAAATTTAAACGAATTTTTTTCATGTATTTTTTATTTGTATTAATCGAAGTAATCACCCATGCAATTAATGCATCTTTGCCAACGCAGTGGCAGTTTATTGATTTTTTTCGCCAGTTTTTCGTTTGCCAGAAAAAATTCGCCAGTTCGTTTTACCGATGAAAATCGGAACGAAGGTTACAGCAATCCGGTCCCGTGCTAGATGTACGACAAACTTGTACCGCATAATATATATTTTAATCAATGATTTCAACAGGCATAATATAAAAGTTACGCCATCTGCATTTCAGAAGATTTTGTCAAATAAATGAGGACTGATTATACTGCGGAAGGCGAATGTTAAAATGTCTAGAAGACAAAATATGTCAAACCTAGAATGCCCCAAAAACCCCAAAAGTTCAAGTGTGAACGCTTCTTGCCTCGACATGCCTTGTCTATAATATAAAGGTAACGTACGAATATAAACGCAGGAACACCGTAAATTTTCCGTTCCGCTTCGATTCTGCGACCACTGACAGCGCGCTGTCTGCTGGCGCGGTAACCAATTGTAAATATCATTATTTAAAAAAAAATGTTTTACGTACCAAATCGAACCTAACTTTACATCACTCCTAATAACGAATATTTTACTTTGTAATTAAATTTATTCGATCTTTTCAAAAAGTAAATTGAATAAGTGAATCTCTTTAAAAATAAAAACAACAAAATTGTGAACGATAAAAAAGTTCATTTACATGGTTCCATTAAAATGAAGCGATGAATAAAGTCATTTCGACCCCGCACATTTATAAAACCCTTGTAGAGTGTAGACAAGCGGCAGAGGTCGCATTTTATCAGAGAATTTGATTGGGTCCATTCAAATTTAATTATATGTCTACATATAATTAAATTTGAATGGATATGGTATATGTTGTCAACCTTTTTGGTTTTAACTAGTAGCTTCTGGTTTTATTTTATTAAAATTACATTGGTTTACATCTATAGCGGGGTCTCGCGACGGTAAGCGTGCGAGTTGGACGTATGCGCTTTGATCCCTTATCAGTGCAATAGATCGATAGGTTGTTTACTAGTTACGGCTGATCGCCTCGCGCCCCGCGGCCCTGCCGCTGCAGGTGTAGTTACATAGATAACATTGTGTATTGGCTATTGTTTTGTTCATGGTGTAATGCTTACATAATGGAAAATATTAAAGATCGCGGTGAAGAGGATGATTCTACAAACGATAAAAGTGTAATTGCCTATTTAAATCAGCTTTTTAAAGAGAAGGAGTCGAGTCATTCAAATGAAATTGAAAATAGTGAATTGTTCGAGAACATTCAAAATACAGAAGATATATGTATGGAAGAAGAAGAATAAAGGATTTCAAACAAAAATACGGAAGAGAATATAATCGAGAGTAAAAAAATGTCTAAAGAAGCTTCTAAAATAGTTTTTAACCAGTTATGGTCTGATTAAAACGGGAATGAAGAAGGATGGAAAATCCAAGAGAAGAAAAAGCAGAAACAAGATGAACTTGAAGTCTACATATCTTGTAAAGAAAAACTCCCAAAACAGTTTGCCTTAGCTAAGCTCTTTAAAGGGATAGATGTTAAAGAAATCAGGAGAATTAAGTATTTGTCACCTTACAAAATCCGACTAGAATTCGAAAAATTGATAAATTGTGATAAGTTAATCAACATGGGATGGAAATTTAGTGAAGCTTTTAATGTGAGTCACTCCTATGGAGTGATAAGAGATATTGACTTGGACCTGGAAGAAGTGGAGATAATAAATCGTATTTGCACAGACGAGCGAGCAGTTTTAATTTCGGCATTACGCCTTAAAAGAAGAAATATAGAGGGAGAGTGTATTCCCAGTGAATCTGTTAGACTATGTTTTAAGGGGTGCTTTCTACCTACTCATGTAACAGTATACCATCTGCTGATTAAGGTTGATAAATATATTTTTTCCGTTTCGCAGTCCTCGAAATGTTGGCGGTTCGGTCACATTGTTTCCAAATACCCATCTAACAGAATCGTCTGTCCTAAGTGTGGCCAGTTCCATGCTAACTGCGATATAAAATCTTTTTCTTATGTCAATTGCCAAGGTAATCACGTCTTTAAGTAAAAGTGCTAAAAAGTAAATAAAATGTACATGACTTTGCAACCCCGTATCTCAGCAACCGTTGGTCGGAGATGGGCCCTTCTTGGGTTCCTTCGCCTCAGGTTTTTCCCGTCTATCTGTTTTTGGGCTTTTCTAGGGTGGAATTTTTTTTGGAAATTATATATTAATTTGTAATGAGATTTGAACCAAGACGCTACGCTTTGCCCAGGCAGGCAAAAATCCCCCAGGCTATGAAGCAAAATTGTCGAAATTACACTTTTGTGCATTATGGACACATCACTTTGATGTAATTCGCGCGAAGCAGGGCGTCACGTCCCCTACTCGTCTCCTTCACCCCCTTGAATACTTCATAGTTGGCGACTCGCCTTAAGGGTTTGGCCTGTGCATTGTTACATCAGCCAATCAGCTTTGCGTTTTATATAATATAGAAAATTAAAAGTCAGTATTACTAATATTTAATAAATAAAGCTAAAAAATACGCTTTTCATCCTGGTAAGTAGAAAACATGTAGGAAAATATTTAACATCCGACGAAGCTACATAAAATAAATTAACAAATTATTTATATGGGAATTTTCAAAGCGTGAAAAGCAATTTATCACATTATAAAAGAACGTACTTACATTCTACGGTGATTCTATGAATAATCCAAAGGATAATAGTTTCTCTCGCGTGTTCGAGAAAAAGTGATTTATATAGAGTGTTGACTTTTAATTAGTCATAAAATGAGTATGAATTTTGATCACATATAATTGATTTCGTTAGTTAATTAGAATAGTATTGATAAATTCATATGTAAAAATCGGCTAAGCTGAGCTGCTGAGAGCTGAGATCGCGCACGTTGGGTTCCATACCATTCCATTCTAATTTATACCAACTTACATATTGTTTCGTTTTTTTTTGTACGAAGATTTTCAAGTAAGCGCATTTTACAATTTAACTAACTAAAACTCCTGAACTAACAAAGTTATATAAGCCGTTATAGTTGTCCTTCAAAGTTCATCACATGAGTTACTATCATCATGTTTCTTTTGAATTGTTAGAGCCAGCGTTTAGCTTTTAGAGGTGAGGGGTAACACCCAATTTAAAAAAAAATAATCCACTTTAAAGTTGAATATCTCACAAACAGATACCGAAATCAAAAAATCGTCCTAACAAACCCTTAATATTTTTAAAAACCTATCTAATGATACCCTACACTATGGGGCAGACGAGAGAAAAAAATCATCCCCACTATACGTGTAGGGGAGGTACCAAAATCATGTTTTTATTTTAGCACGTGGTAAATATATAATAATATATACATGCAAAGTTTAATATTTCTAGCACTAACCGTTTGGACAGAAAGCTGAATTTTTTTGTTGTCGTGTCCGAAGACGGACATGACGAACCCATATGAGTTCCGACACGTGAACTACGAAACTCTAACCAGTCCTTCACTAAATCTTAAGAACATAGTACATACCACAAATATATTACTTCATAGATAAATAAGTACCTATTATGGTTTTTGTTAGATATACATAATTGATTGATTACTTACGACGACTTTCAATATCTACGTTAATTATTCCAAAAATGTCCAGTTAAAGAACAAAAGGTATACACGTGTAAATACGGACCTCAACCATGTCTGCAGTCAATGCGGTCACTTCCTTTGCGTTTAATTATTTTTAAGCGACCTAAAGCTCATTTCAGACTAAGCTATACTATTTTGCAATATATTATAGAATAGCAAAGAAGGACCTAATGTTATACTATATAGCATGGCGTTCACATTACGCGATATTACGCTGCTTTCAGACTACGCTATAATATAATAGCATATAGTAAATAGCTCTCATAGCACAACAATATCGTGCACCATACATTGCTATGGACACGTTCACATTGGACTGTAGGTACTATGTATTATTGGCTTTACTATACGCTATAAAATAGTGCGATACTCTGAGTTCATGCATTTATAGTATATGGAAGCTCAGTATGGTTGTGTCACTCGTTTCGCTTGCGGAACGTCCGGGGGTGAGGGAGGAGAAAGAGGGTCGCGCGTGATATAGCATAGCATGAACTCAGCGTATCACACATTCTATAGCGTAAGCAAATAATACATAGTACTACTTGTACTATGTATTATTTGCTTACGGTGTTAACGTGTCCATAACAATGTATGGTGCGCGATATTGTTGTGCTATGAGCTATATACTATATGCTATTATATTATAGCGTAGTCTAAAAGCCGCTTAATGTAAAGGAAAATGTTCGAGCAGGAACTTTGCCGATATTGTACAAGTTAAAATAAGTATAAATAGATATCGATCCCCATTTTTACGTAATAGCAGCTAAAAGCAAGATTAGGCGGGATATATAGATGTGTTTAGCCCGGGGCTAGCGTGTATCCAGTCTCAGACACACTATTGGGGATTTTCTGAATTTTATTCAAATTGGATTCTATATTTACTGCACAGCTTTTCGATTTTTTGGCTGTGGTTCTATTGTATGTCCTCCAGATTATAAAATTTTATCAAACTTTAAATCGAACTTCAAGTTCATTGGTTTTAAGTAATTTACTCAATTATCTAATTGAGTTAAAATTATATTTACATAATATCGTAACAGGTAAGGTTAGTAAGTAGTAATCCGCGGTAAAATTCAGAGCATTGAAAATAGAACTCTGCGCTAATACAATAGAGCTGAAAATCGAGCACACGGGTGTCGAGTCAAATACAAATGAAAATCGAAATGTCGAGTTGTCATATTTGACATTGACATTCAGCCCCATTGTATTAGTACACAGTTCTATCAGTGCCCTGAATTTTACCCGGCCTTACGGATTCCGGACAATACGGTCCCAGCCTGAGGCTTGTATGGGCTATGACTTACATTCGACAGAAAAAATCTTCATATAAGAAAAAGTTATGCCATCTCGATTTCAGAAGATTTTGTCAACTATATGCGGACTGATTATACTGCGCAAAAAATATTATCAAAATGTGAAGAGGACAAATTTCAAACCTCGACTAAACAACGCCCTAAACAACCCCAAACGTGTGTGTGTGTTAAGTGTGGACACATTTTGCCTCGACATATGCCTCGTCTATGAATCCTACTAATATTTTATAAATGTGAAAGTTTGTGAGGATGGATCGAAGGATGTATGTTACTCTTTCACGCAAAAACTACTGAACGAATTTCGATGAAATTTGGTTTGGCAGTAGTTTAGGCTCTGGATTAAAACATAGGCCTTTGTCCTCAAAAAGTACGGTATACGCGTGGGACACCCGGTACTATATTTCTGCGGGCGCAGCCGCGGGCAACAGCTAGTCAAATATAAAACTGTACGCACGTATATACATACGTACGTAATGAAATCGTTTGATTAAATACATATAGCGTTATATGACTCCCCACACCGATTTCGGTGACGGTGGCCGGTTTCAGAAACCAGGCCAGTTAAGCAGGAGTATTTTTTATAGAGCCCAAGTGTGTGCGCAGTACATAAGAGCACTATCTCTTCCTTTACTCTCATAACCCAGTGGGACGGATAACCGACACGACTGGTGAGAGATCAGGCGCAGGTCCGACTTTTTACATGCCCATCCGACGCATGGATCATCTTTCTTATCAGACAATCAGGTGATGAGCCTGCATTATCCTAACCAAACTTGGAAACAACATTTTTTGTTGTTCCAATGCGGGAATCGAACCCACGACCTCCGAGTGAAGAGTCAAGCTCTAACCACTAGATATTTAAGACCATTATGTACCACATTCTAGCAATAAAGGAATTTGATTTGATAGACCACGGAGGCTGTTAGCGTTATCCAAAGTCCAAAACATAGTGCAGTATTTGTAGGTAGTGTAGAAGTGTTGACCAAATACAAGAACAAGACGAAACTTAGCCAGTCTTGGTCTTGGCCTTGCGCCAATACACCTGGTATTGGACTTGTTCTTGGTCTTGCAGCAAGAGTCGCAATTACCTATTAGCCTATTGCTATTTATTAAGCATATGTCGTTCGCGAACGAACGAACAAAAACCCGGGTTGCTCGGTTCACTTGGTTCAATGGTTCACTGGTATGAAATTGATTCGGTCACTAGTGTTTGTTTGATTCACTGATTTATTACCGAACCATATGAACCATAGCTCGATTGGGTCAGTTTGAGCCAAACGAACCATTGGCTCACTGATTTATGAAACAGTCAAACCATAGTCTTCGTTTTTCGTTTACGATCGTGCGATTTCGGATCTATTGATTGATATGATTATAGTTAATCTTGTATATTTAAAAGAAACACCTCAAAAATATAAGACTTGGCTTAAAGGTCTTGTTGCCAGGCCATTAAATCTTCAAAAAAAAATTGTTAATCGTATTAATAAAGTTTAAGCATGTTTTGCTTATGAATGAGAGAGATACCTATTACCTAGCAATATTTACGTTGATCCTACTTCGCTTACACATAATACTAGGAGAATTTAAATTTAATTTTCTAAATAATTTGAAATTTGAATTTCTGTCTGATGTGATTATTGTATAATTTTTTTTATACAATAATCACATCAGACATTATTACACAGACACACAGACATTATCACATCAGAGATTATTAAATAAATGGGGTTACTTAGTACCATTTTCAAATGATTAAATACATATTATTGAATAAAGACAAAATATATTGACCAATCATATGAGTTATAAGTTTGGAGTTTGGACTGCTGCTTTGCTGCTGTTGAACATACAAAGGTTATTGTAATTTAAACTAAAGTTTTATTACCTAATTAATTAACGTTGTTGAATGTTGGGTGATATATTGACTGTTTTTATTTTCCGTTCCTATGTGTGTTTTTGTGAGTTGTATACTTACTTAACTTACACTTAACTTAGGAGGCGTTTATTTATTATTACATTTATTTTCATACGCATAACTATGTAGGTATATAGGCATTAACTCAATACTAATAACTTTATTATTTCCACAATCCAAAGGCCCGCGGGCCGCGTGCGCGCGATGGGGCAACGCGCGTTGCCCCGGGCAACTGTATATTCTTTTAACAGTGAGTTATCAATGGCATCCATAACAGCTATAGCTTGGTTTTTCTTTGGGAATGCATCATTTTGGGTAACGGCAGCATAGCTGTAACGGGCTACGACCTCTTGATTTGTATGTCCTTCTTGCGCTTGAGTGGTGATGATAATAATACAGCAACAATTCTTATACTCTCCTTTATTGGTTCTTACCACTGATACGTATTACATATTATGAGATATGCTTAACATAAAATATACGTCTACACTATTTTAGCCTTTTGGCCAACTAAAATAAACTAACTCGATAGGCTTTACTTCATGACATCTGTCAATATCAATAATGACATTGACAGTTACATCTTACTGTTGACATATGTAACAAGCTAGATGAGTTCGGGTTATATTGCCAGGATATAGTTCCCATAGCTAAAAATCACTTAAACATCAGGTGGAATCGTGAATGGGCTAGATCAAGTAACATTAAAGGCAAACACTACTTTGATATTCAAGGTGACGTTCCAGTTAGGCCATGGTTTTTTAAATACACACAGAGTAGCAAAATAGCGTGCTCTACATACTGTCGAGTTAGACTCGGACATTGCTGCTCGCCAGTATTTTTAGCTAAAATTAGATAGCTCTCTATGTGAGTGTGGCCTTGACGAGGGTACCCTAGACCACATATTTTTCTGTTGATCTAGAAACCAATCCTCCCTCTATGACGTTCTCCCTTCCAATATTCCCAGCCCTATCAATTTCAAATCATCTCTATTTTATGTAAATACTTCTTTTATTGAAATTCTATGTGCATATATTCGTTCTAATAATATTAAATTGTGTAGTTTCACTAACACTTTTTTGTTTGTGATTGTTTTAGATTATTCAACAACATAGCATCAGTTATGTAGATCACTGTACCCTTGTTTCCTCACTAAACCTACAATAGAGCAGGGTTTAAATATATTTAGCACTCGGACATTGGCAACTCACTGAGGCCGCCATACATAAAAGAAGATGAAGAGTTCGGGTTCGGGTAGGTCATTTTCTTCGCTGAGTGATCCCTGTAGTCAGAGATCAAAACAGCACACGCGACAATAACAACAAACTGATAACGCTGAAAACTGACACCAACGCTTTTGGTATCCCATGTCGAGAAAAGAAGGATTTTAGATTTTTCACAACATTATCGACAGTGTAATTCTTATGCAAAGAAGCTAGCTCTATGTACTTGGAATAATAATCCATGCAGACAAGGAAATTTTCTCCATCAAAATATAATAAATCTATACCTACCTTCTCCCATGGAAGATAAGATATCTCATGGCATTTCAACGGTTCACTGGGTGGATTTGATCTGTATTTGGCACAGACGGAACATTGATCAATTAAGTTCTTAATATCCGCGTTTATATTTGGCCAATAAACTTTTTCTCTAGCGATGTTTAGTGTCTTATTAATACCTAAATGACCACAGTGTATTTTATTTAAAATCTGTCTTTGCAAGGACTTTGGAACTATAAGCCTTTAAATATTAAGCCATTCATTATATTATGTATTTCATTTTAAATGTTCCAATATGGTTTCACTAGACAGTTTACTTTGTTTTTGCTTTTTGGCCAACCATTCTGAATATAAGACTTGAGCAGATTTATAGATTCATGATTTTTACTTTCTAATAATATAAATTCTAAATATGGCTTACTCACAGAGAGATTAGAAAATACTGAATTAACATGATACTGTTAGTCTTGCTCATACTGAGGTATGTATGTATCACTAAGTGAGGCTCTTGACAAAGTACCTGCTATATACATATATTTACCAGGTACATAAACTACTTCTAGGTCATAACCCTGTAACGATAACATCATTCTTTGTAGCCTAGCAGGTACTTCATGAAGAGGTTTTTTAAAAAGGTAAATTAAAGGTTTGAGATCAGTATGAACAGTTGTTTTACTGCCATAAATATATTGGTGAAATTTATTACATCCTAACTGTATGGCAAACAATTCTTTTTCAATCTGAGCGTAGTTTTGTTAAGAAGAGGTAAGTGTTCTTGAACTATATGAAATGGGTCGTTTGTTTTGCATCCAGACCGCTCCCAGTGCATTCTTTGATGAATCTACCGACAAAATCACAGGTAAGTTACAATTATAATTAGTTAACACAGGTGCTTTAGATACGACTTATTTTAATAATCAAAGCACTTTTGACAATTTTCATCCCATAACCATAACATATCTTTTTTTAACAAATTTCTTAAGGTATTAGTTTTTTTGCTAGATTTTCTATAAACGGTGCCAAAGAATTAATAGTGCCTAGAAATCTCTGCATATCTTTAATATTTTTAGGTATGGGCATATCTTTTATGGCTTAAAATTTCTCTGGATCAATTTTTACACCTTCTTTACTAAAAATATAGCCCAAATATGCTATTTCTTCTAGAAGAAATTTGCACTTGACTTTATTTAATTTTAAATTATCTTGCCTAGCCCTGTCCAAAAACATTTCTAACCTTTTATTGTGTATTTCAATTGTTTCACCGTATATTAAAATGTCATCACACCAAATTATTATATCTTCAATGTCTCCGAAAAGATCTATCATGGTTCCCAAATATATTTATATTTAGTATATTCCAAAAGGTAATCTTAAAAATTTGTATCTGCCAAATGGAGTTTGAAATGTACATAGATCACTACTTTCTTTAGTTAATTTTATGTTATAAAACCCAGAAAACGCATCTAAATGCGAAAAATAAGAGGCTTTGGACAATTTAGACCTGACTTCATCTTTATTTTAATTGGATAATGACATCTCAATAAATTTTTATTTAAATTTCTAGGATCTAAGCAAATTCTCAATCCACCATTCTTTTTCATGGCTATAACTAAACTACTCACCCAGAGAGTAGGTTTGTTCACCTTCCGTATGCTCCCATGTTCTCCATGAGTTGAAGCTCTGTGGCGATGTATAGTAAATATAATATTTTATATTTTATAAATTGTTATTTGCATACGGTGCGGCGCGTATAAGTAGTGGCGACCCGTTTAACAGTCTAAAACGAACCTCGGTCCAGAAGTAAATAGTGCAGTTTTACAACATTTATATTACGATGTCTAGTTCGGACAGTGAATATTAAGACTTTTCGGACGCAATACCTGACGAAGTGTGTCGTGTATCAGTTAAAGTTCCGCCATTTTGGCCAAATGAACCGGCGTTATGGTTCATACAACTGGAAGGGCAATTTGCGTTGGCGAATATAACTACTGATGCGACTAAATTTTACCACGTTATATCTAACCTGGACTATAAATATGTGTGCGAGATAAAAGATATATTAACAAAGCCGCCAGCGGAAAACAAATACGAGAAAATCAAAACGGAATTGATATCGCGTTTGTCAGCCTCGCAAGAACAAAAAGTTCGACAACTTTTGACCCTTGAGGAGCTCGGGGACAGGAAACCATCCCAGTTCCTGCGTCGTCTAAGGAATTTAGCTGGTTCTGAGGTTACCGAGGAATTTATACATTCGTTGTGGACCAATCATCTGCCTAGTCACATACAGGCTATTATAGTCGCCCAGGCGGATTTGCCGCTGCATAATCTTGCACAAATTGTGGACAAAATCCACGAGATAACCATGCCACCGGCACTGCACGTAGCTGCCGTCTCTAGTCACGCGTCTGCCGAGAAATCGTCATCTTCGACTGTGGCTATCGAACAGCTGACTCGCCGCATCGATGACCTGTCATGCAAGGTGGCCGCGCTGTCCACGGGTACGCGCTCGCGTGCCATGAATCGTTCCAGTTCCCCGCACTGGCTTCGTCGGTCTCGCAGCCGCTCTGGTGCCGGCCCGAGACACTGCTGGTACCACCGCCGCTTCGGGAGTAAGTCGACGAAGTGCAGGTCTCCGTGTTCCTATCGTGCGGGAAACAAGCCGGGCAGTCAGTGAAGGCGGCAACATCTGACTGCAATGGAGTATCTGGTGGCCGTGTATACGTGAGTGATAAAAAAACTAAAGTGCAATATTTAGTGGACACCGGTTCCGACCTTTGTGCGTATCCACGTAAGTACATTAATTGTGACAAGCGCTGTGTTAAAACGGAATATGAGCTTTTCGCTGCTAATGGTTCCGTTATTCACACATATGGCTGGTTAACGCTATCATTGGAATTTGGACTCAGGCGTGATTTTACGTGGCGCTTCATAATAGCCGACGTCACAAAACCCATCATAGGCATAGATTTTTTGTCACATTTTAACTTGCTTGTTGATGCTAGATATAATCGCTTAGTTGATAATGTCACTTCACTCACTGCTTTCGCTACGCCCGCACCTTCGACTCCACATCAAATTAAATCTGTAACAACTAATACTTCACAGTACCATTGTCTACTTTCGAAGTTTCCAGACATCACGCGCCCAGCTGGAGATCTTTCTGCTCGTAATATTAAGCATAGTACTGTACATTATATTCGTACGACTAGTAGACCACCTGTGTTTACGCGCCCCCGCCGTTTAGCCCCCGATCGACTTAGAATTGCTAAACGTGAATTTGAGGACATGGTTAAAGCCGGTATCGCGAGGCGGTCTGATAGCCCATGGTCTTCTGCGCTTCATTTAGTGGCCAAAAAGAACAATGAATGGCGATTATGCGGGGATTACCGTGCACTTAATGCACGTACCATTCCCGATGTATCCTGTACGTCATATTGGTGATTTTTCACACC
Organism: Phengaris arion; assembly: GCA_963565745.1. Lineage (NCBI taxonomy): Eukaryota > Metazoa > Arthropoda > Insecta > Lepidoptera > Lycaenidae > Phengaris > Phengaris arion. Next base: position 14,789,498 of record OY751449.1, on the reverse strand, counting down.
ATCTTCACGGGTGTAATATTTTTAGTACAATTGACTGTTTGCGCGCTTACAACCAGATTCCCGTCAATCCATCTGACGTTGCTAAGACTGCGATAACCACGCCGTTTGGAATGTTTGAGTTTCCGTTTATGAGTTTCGGACTACGCAACGCGGCTCAAACATTCCAACGGTTTATGGACGAGAATATAAGGGAAACAAAAATCGAGCCCTCTCACTATCTCGTTTTTTGTTTCCCTTATATAGATGACATATTAGTAGCATCGCGTAATGAAACTGAGCATCTAGAACATCTAAAACTTGTTTTTCAGCGACTTCAGGAACATAGCGTTATTGTAAATTCTTCTAAAAGCGATTTCGGTCAACTGCAAGTTGAATTTCTAGGTTATCTTGTTTCCTCCGAAGGCATTCGACCGCTGCCACAGAAGGTAGAAGCTATTCAAAATTTTTCGCGCCCTAGGACAATCAAAGAGTTGAGGAGATTTCTTGGCATGATAAACTTTTACAGACGTTTTGTGCCAAATGCAGCTAAACTTCAGTTGCCTCTACTCGGTCTGTTATCCGGTCCAGCTGTTAAATCTAGCACTGTTATTTCCTGGACACCAGAGTTAGAGAGTGCATTTGTAGAGTGTAAAACGTGTTTAGCTAAAGCTACACTTTTGGCTCACCCAGATCCCCAAGCTCATCTCACTTTATGTACTGACGCGTCTGATAATGCGATTGGCGCTGTGTTGCAGCAAGAGGTTAATTCCATCTTACAACCGCTAGCTTTCTTTTCTAAGAAGCTTAATAAAGCTCAAAAGAAATACAGTCCGTTTGATAGAGAGCTTCTTGCGATCTATGAAGCCGTAAAATATTCACTGAGGAATAAAATAAGGAGTTTACATGAGTATTATTTCAACCCGAGGATTGAAAATGAGGAGGAAGGATACATGACCGTAAAATTAGTAAGGGCCAAGTCGTTGCCAGCGACTTCGTCCGCACAATAGAATATATGTCTATCCAACAGTAACCGCACATTTTTCCAGATTAAACAAGTCTGTGTTAAACCCTTGTTTCTGGAAAAGTTTGTATCCTTGGGCCTTCCCAAGGATACAAACTTTTTACACGATTTATAAGTCAGTCCTGTAGTCTCAGCACAAAGTGAATGATAAATACTTGTCAGTCAGTAACGGTTATATTTTATATAATAATACAGGTGAATGACCATAGAGGGCGTAGACTAGAGGAGGCGCATCTATTTTGTGAACGTCAGTGGCCGCTTTTTGCATGAGGATGAGGAGCATTTTGCCGCCTGTTTTAATGACCATTTCATGTAGGAATACACCAATCCTGCTACTATTATAAATGTCAAAGTTTGTGAGGATGAATGGATGGAGGTGGTATCAATTCTGGGACATATTAATTCGAGCTAAATAAATATGTCCCACAGCAGCTATTTTGATTGCACTGAAGGTTTATATTTTAAAAAAGTTTTTACGAGAACGTAACAATATCAAGATCGATTTTAATATCATTTGGGTCAATTTACACCCAAACAAAACGATACGTGATATGGCGCTGCATTTTCCAGGTGTCTTTTAAAAATGAACTTTATTAATTACACAAGAAGATACACGCAGTGAACGTTTGACGTTCATAGGTATTACACGTGCGGAGTGTTGTAGGTAAATTACTCGCTCGCGCGTTATCAGTTTGTTGTTATTGTCGCGTGTGCTGTTTTGATCTCTGACTAGAGGGATCACTCAGCGAAGAAAATGACCTAACCGAACCCGAACTCATCTAGCTTGTTACATATGTCAACAGTAAGATGTAACTGTCAATGTCATTATTGACATTGACAGATGTCATGAAGTAAAGCCTATCGAGTTTATTTTAGTTGGCCAAAAGGCTATACATAGTGTAGACGTATATTTTATGTTAAGCATATCTCATAATATGTAATACGTATCTGTGGTAAGCACCAATAAAGGAGAGTATAAGAATTGTTGCTTGTTGCTGTATTATTATCATCACCACTCAAGCGCAAGAAGGACATACAAATCAAGAGGTCGTAGCCCGTTACATAGTGTCAGAAGAAAAAGTTGAAAAGAAAACGAAAATTATGAACGCAAAAGAGGGTACATCGAAAACTCCGGAAGCTTCTAGACAATCTGAGTGTGGGAACTTAACAATGGCAGGAAACGGAGCGCAGAAGCTTGAGATCTCTACAGAAATTATCAACAATAACGCTGAAAATTTCAAAAAATGGACGCAGTCATTCGAGATATTCCTACTGGCATCGGGCATGGAGAAAACGGAAGACAAAAGAAAAATTGCAATCATGCTGCATTCCATGGGAGAAAAAGGCTTAAATATCTACAATTCCTTCAATTAGGACCTAAGCACTGCTACATTCCAAGAAGTCAAGGCAAAATTCGTCGAGTATTTTGAACCCAAAAAGAATTTGACGGTGGCGCGGCACAAATTCTTTACGTTGAAACAACGTGTGAACGAATCCTTGGAAAATTTTCTAATGGAATTAGAAAACGCAAGTCATGCCTGTGAGTTCGGTTCGCTACGCGATTCCCTTGTAAAGGACATTCTCATTGCTAATATGGCCACAAACTTCTCGCAATTTCGTCAAAAGCTCCTACAAGAGCAAGATCTATACCTAGAAAGAGCCAAACTCCTCTGTAGAACACTCACGATGGCGCAGAAAAGTGAAGAATCAATCAATGCAGCAGATGGAAGAGAAGAAGCCACAACATACAAACTACAAAAAAGTCTTCGGGCCAGTTCCACCCCATACCAAAAGAGAAGAAAGTCAATATCCCCATCGGGCCAAGGTCACCCAAGATCAGCTACACCTGAATCCAGAACAACGTGTGTAAAGCGCAACACATCGCATGGTCGCCGCAACTGTCCAGCGTGGAAAAACAGATGCAGGTCATGTTTTAAATATGGACATTTTACTCATTTATGTTTTAAGAAAAATAGTGTCAGGACTATTATTACTGGGGTAGGTAGCATAAATCTCGATGATGAATCAAGCCCCAAAGGTGCTGAGGCTGAGAGATTTACAATAGGGGCACTGTTCAACATTAAGAGTATAAAGTCACAAAATGCTAGTACAAATTTGATTAACACAGACAAGTCCTGGCATTATTCTCTTAAGATAAACAACAAAAATGTAGATTTCCTAATTGACACTGGCGCATACATTAATGTAATGTCTTATCAAGTATTTAAAGAATTGAATCTTAAATTTGACAAACAGAGTAAAGAAATGTGTAAAAAATATAATATCTTAGCCTACAGTGGGCACAGAATTCCGATAATTTCAGTGTCAAACATTTGTTGTTTAGTTGAAAACAAAACAAAACCAGAAAACATTACTTTTGTTGTAACAAAATTAAATTGTCCAACTGTGATTGGTTTACCCACTTGTATAAAGCTAAATTTAATAACAAAAAACTTTTCTGTAACAATGGAAAATAAAAAAAATGTTGAGCAAAATGTATATAATATGTATCAAAAAACTTGTAATGTGATATAATGATGTGTTTCAGGGTCTAGGCTGCCTGCCATACGAACACAGCATCGTGCTAAAGAAGGATGCTATTCCGTGAGTTGATCCCCCTAGAAAGGTACCCTTCGCGTTGGTTGAACCGTTAAGGAGCTATGGGAGTTGGAATAAATATTCGACACCTATTATTTATAGTTTATACGCGTATATTGTCCACTTTTTAACACGACACAGATTTAGTGAAAAAGGTACACACAATTAGACTTAAAAAACTAATAACGTAAAATTATATGCGCGCACGCAGCCTTCTGGACCGAGGTTCGTTTCAGACTGTTAAACGGGTCACCCGAAGCCTGTGCCGGCGCATCCTGAAGTAAGTACTACCTATAAGCGCCGCACCGTATGCAAATAACAATTTATAAAATATAAAATATTATATTTACTATACATCGCCACATCAGCCCCCCCCGGAGACCTATAAGGTCGAAAGAAATCAGGGAAATTGACTCGACGACCAGACCGTGTTGTACGCGGTATGTGTCGTTCTGCAGTGTTTTTAGCGCTCGTAACATCCTTTTCGTTAAGAACATACGCGGGTTTTAACCTGTCGATGGAAACTGTAACCGGCTTACCTTTCACGTCAATTTTATAATACTTATCGTGTCTTTCGATAACTTTATACAGTCCAGAATATGGTGCTTCGAGAGGTTTTCGAACCGCGTCTTGGTGAAGAAATACCTCGGAAGACGAGTTTCTTGCCAGCTCTTCTCGCTGGGTTAGTTCCCTAACCAGTGGTAGGCATCACGTAGTAACGACGTTCAAAAAGAGTATTTAAAAATACCAATTTTGAATAAAAAATTTTTGATTTGATTTGATTTAATTTGACGATTTAAGATCATTACTAACAAAAATAGGAGATTTACCGTGGTGAACTACAGGAGTAGGTTTAATAGAACTCAAATTAGATCTGAGGCGAGAAAGAAAATCGGCGTGATCAATAACTTCGGTTGGCTGCCTATTAAATAACGGTCCTGGAAGACGCAACGTTTCGCCGTAAACTAGCTCGGCTGAAGAAGAATTAATGTCCTCCTTCCACGCTGTGCGTATTCCCAGAAGAACTAAGGGAAGAACTTCGTACCAGCCATCCTTCGCATGGCACATTATAGAAGATTTTAATTGCCTGTGAAAGCGCTCGACCATGCCATTAGCGGCTGGATGATATGCCGTCATCTGCAAGTGACAACTCCCTATGAGCTTAGACAACTCCTTAAATAGATAAGCCTCGAATTGCTTACCTGTGTCTGACGTAATCCTTTCGGGACATCCAAAGCGTGATAACCAGCCAGTGACAAAAGCAGCTGCCACTGTGTCAGCTTTGATGTCTTGAATAGGTATTACTTCTGGCCATCTAGTGTATCTGTCTACAACAGTTAAACAGTACCTAAAGCCTTGAGAAACCGGAAGAGGTCCAATCAAGTGAATATGAACGTGACTAAATCTATTAGAGGGAGGAGTGACTTACTCCTGGCATGGTCGAGCGCTTTCACAGGCAATTAAAATCTTCTATAATGTGCCATGCGAAGGACGGCTGGTACGAAGTTCTTCCCTTAGTTCTTCTGGGAATACGCACAGCGTGGAAGGAGGACATTAATTCTTGTTCAGCCGAGATAGTTTACGGTGAAACGTTGCGTCTTCCAGGACCGTTATTTAATAGGCAGCCAACCGAAGTTATTGATCACGCCGATTTTCTTTCTCGCCTCAGATCTAATTTGAGTTCTATTAAACCTACTCCTGTAGTTCACCACGGTAAATCTCCTATTTTTGTTAGTAATGATCTTAAATCGTCAAATTAAATCAAATCAAATCAAAAAAAATTTATTCAAAATTGGTGTTTTTAAATACTCTTTTTGAACGTCGTTACTACGTGATGCCTACCACCGGTTAGGGAACTAACCCAGCGAGAAGAGCTGGCAAGAAACTCGTCTTCCGAGGTATTTCTTCACCAAGACGCGGTTCGAAAACCTCTCGAAGCACCATATTCTGGACCGTATAAAGTTATCGAAAGACACGATAAGTATTATAAAATTGACGTGAAAGGTAAGCCGGTTACAGTTTCCATCGACAGGTTAAAACCCGCGTATGTTCTTAACGAAAAGAATGTTACGAGCGCTACAAACACTGCAGAACGACACTTACCGCGTACAACACGGTCTGGTCGTCGAGTCAATTTCCCTGATTTCTTTCGACCTTATAGGTCTCCGGGGGGGCTGATGTGGCGATGTATAGTAAATATAATATTTTATATTTTATAAATTGTTATTTGCATACGGTGCGGCGCTTATAGGTAGTACTTACTTCAGGATGCGCCGGCACAGGCTTCGGGTGACCCGTTTAACAGTCTGAAACGAACCTCGGTCCAGAAGGCTGCGCGCGCGCATATAATTTTACGTTATTAGTTTTTTAAGTCTAATTGTGTGTACCTTTTTTACTAAATCTGTGTCGTGTTAAAAAGTGGACAATATACGCGTATTAACTATAAATAATAGGTGTCGAATATTTATTCCAACTCCCATAGCTCCTTAACGGTTCAACCAACGCGAAGGGTACCTTTCTAGGGGGATCAACTCACGGAATAGCATCCTTCTTTAGCACGATGCTGTGTTCGTATGGGAGGCAGCCTAGACCCTGAAACACATTATTATATCACATCACAAGTTTTTTGATACATATTATATACATTTTGCTCAACATTTTTTTATTTTCCATTGTTAAAGAAAAGTTTTTTGTTATTAAATTTAGCTTTATACAAGTGGGTAAACCAATCACAGTTGGACAATTTAATTTTGTTACAACAAAAGTAATGTTTTCTGGTTTTGTTTTGTTTTCAACTAAACAACAAATGTTTGACACTGAAATTATCGGAATTCTGTGCCCACTGTAGGCTAAGATATTATATTTTTTACACATTTCTTTACTCTGTTTGTCAAATTTAAGATTCAATTCTTTAAATACTTGATAAGACATTACATTTATGTCTGCGCCAGTGTCAATTAGGCAATCTACATTTTTGTTGTTTATATTAAGAGAACAGTACCAGGACTTGTCTGTTGTGCTTATCAAATTTGTACTAGCATTCTGTGATTTTATGTTTTTAATGTTGAACAATGCCCCTATTGTAAATCTCTCAGCCTCAGCCTCAGCAATTTTGCGGCTTGATTCATCATCGAGATTTATGCTACCTACCCCAGTAATAATAGTCCTGACACTATTTTTCTTAAAACATAAATGAGTAAAATGTCCATATTTAAAACATGACCTGCATCTGTTTTTCAACGCTGGACAGTTGCGGCGACCATGCGATGTGTTGCGCTTTACACACGTTGTTCTGGATTCAGGTGTAGCTGATCTTGGGTGACCTTGGCCCGATGGGGATCTTGACTTTCTTCTCTTTTGGTATGGGGTGGAACTGGCCCGAAGACTTTTGTGTAGTTTGTATGTTGTGGCTTCTTCTCTTCCATCTGCTGCATTGATTGATTCTTCACTTTTCTGCGCCATCGTGAGTGTTCTACAGAGGAGTTTGGCTCTTTCTAGGTATAGATCTTGCTCTTGTAGGAGCTTTTGACGAAATTGCGAGAAGTTTGTGGCCATATTAGCAATGAGAATGTCCTTTACAAGGGAATCGCGTAGCGAACCGAACTCACAGGCATGACTTGCGTTTTCTAATTCCATTAGAAAATTTTCCAAGGATTCGTTCACACGTTGTTTCAACGTAAAGAATTTGTGCCGCGCCACCGTCAAATTCTTTTTGGGTTCAAAATACTCGACGAATTTTGCCTTGACTTCTTGGAATGTAGCAGTGCTTAGGTCCAAATTGAAGGAATTGTAGATATTTAAGCCCTTTTCTCCCATGGAATGCAGCATGATTGCAATTTTTCTTTTGTCTTCCGTTTTCTCCATGCCCGATGCCAGTAGGAATATCTCGAATGACTGCGTCCATTTTTTGAAATTTTCAGCGTTATTGTTGATAATTTCTGTAGAGATCTCAAGCTTCTGCGCTCCGTTTCCTGCCATTGTTAAGTTCCCACACTCAGATTGTCTAGAAGCTTCCGGAGTTTTCGATGTACCCTCTTTTGCGTTCATAATTTTCGTTTTCTTTTCAACTTTTTCTTCTGACACTATGTAACGGGCTACGACCTCTTGATTTGTATGTCCTTCTTGCGCTTGAGTGGTGATGATAATAATACAGCAACAAGCAACAATTCTTATACTCTCCTTTATTGGTGCTTACCACAGAACTCGATAGGCTTTACTTCATGACATCTGTCAATGTCAATAATGACATTGACAGTTACATCTTACTGTTGACATATGTAACAAGCTAGATGAGTTCGGGTTCGGTTAGGTCATTTTCTTAGCTGAGTGATCCCTCTAGTCAGAGATCAAAACAGCACACGCGACAATAACAACAAACTGATAACGCGCGAGCGAGTAATTTACCTACAACACTCCGCACGTGTAATACGTATGAACGTCAAACGTTCACTGCGTGTATCTTCTTGTGTAATTAATAAAGTTCAGTTTTTAAAAGACACCTTGAAAATGCAGCGCCATATCACGTATCGTTTTGTTTGGGTGTAAATTGACCCAAATGATATTAAAATCGATCTTAATATTGTTACGTTCTCGTAAATTTTTTTAAAAAATATAAACCTTCAGTGCAATCAAAATAGCTGCTGTGGGACATATTTATTTAGCCCGAATTAATATGTCCCAGAATTGATACCACCTCCATCCATTCATCCTCACAAACTTTGACATTTATAATAGTAGCAGGATTGGTGTATTCCTACATGAAATGGTCATTAAAACAGGCGGCAAAATGCTCCTCATCCTCATGCAAAAAGCGGCCACTGACGTTCACAAAATAGATGCGCCTCCTCTAGTCTACGCCCTCTATGGTCATTCACCTGTATTATTATATAAAATATAACCGTTACTGACTGACAAGTATTTATCATTTACTTTGTGCTGAGACTACAGGACTGACTTATAAATCGTGTAAAAAGTTTATATCCTTGGGAAGGCCCAAGGATACAAACTTTTCCAGAAACAAGGGTTTAACACAGACTTGTTTAATCTGGAAAAATTTGCGGTTACTGTTGGATAGACATATATTCTATTGTGCGGACGAAGTCGCTGGCAACGACTTGGCCCTTACTAATTTTACGGTCATGTGCAATCCTCGGGAAATAATATTCATGTAAACTCCTTATTTCGACACCCAATATGAATAACATTGTAACTCAATTTGTCATGGTTTTCAGGAGAGCCATTTTAAGATTTTTTTAAAGTTTATTACCTTTTAACAGCTGTTGTATTAGAGTTAGTCTATAGAATTGTAGGTGTTATATACTGATTTTAATTGCTCTTTAAGATTATTTATATACCATTTTGATAAACCAACTGCAAGTACGACTTTTGCAATGTTACAATGTACAGTTTTCAAGTATTTTTCAAATGAAAATCATTGTAACTAATATTGCAATGGGGTCATGCAAACATATGAAAGTATTTTTCAGTGCATTTAATTGTAACTTATTTTACAATCACGAATTATATTTACAAATGGAAAATATTTATTGAATAACATTGTAAACAACATTACAACGTGTCTTAATGTTACATTTGGTTGAAAGAACATGGTAAGTACTATTAAAGAAAATAATAAAAATCAATGTTTAATACATATTTTAATGAACTACACAAGCCACCAGCACGAAAAAAATAACTACAATTAGTCTTCAATGTCAGAATCAACCGTATTAGTAACGGTGTTTGAGTGCGGCAAGTTTACATAAAACATTCTATATTGTTCTGGAATTGCACCGCTGGAGCATAAGCTCATCAAGTCCTTGTATTTGCTTTGAGTAATTGGGTGTAAGCTTCCATAAGCTAAAGCTAAATTATGACTCCACAACGTTTCCAAATTTTTGTTTTTACTCAGTCGTCTGGTCTTTACTTTGTGGTAGTCCAAATCAATCCAATTGAGTTGATCGCTATAAAAATCATTTTGAAAGATTATGATATATTTTGGACTTTGCATATTAATTTCAATATGGTTAACTTTCGACCACATCATTTTCATATTATCCTTGTCTAATTCCCAATTCGGAACTAAGTTCAGCAATGACTTGAAGTCAAATATATCATTTTGATTGACTTCTTTTACGGCGTATGGTTTGCCTGTACTTTTAGCACAGCGTATCAGAGTGTACCATTGTTGTGGTATATAAATTACTTGATTTTTCTTACGTCGCTCTATAAGAGCATGCATTGAGTCTCCTTCTGATTGGGAATGGCCAACTTCAAAGAAATTGTGTGTAATATTCACTCCAAATATTTTTGAAGCATAAGCATACATTAGAAATATGATTCTATTTCTGTTCTGGCCACCGCAGCAGTCTGAATAGAATCGGAATTCTTTTATACCTTGTGAAGCCTTCTGTTTTATAAAGTCGAATAGAAAGCTAGCAATTTCGTTAGGGCCTTTTTTCCCAATGCATTCGTCCCACACATAACAGTGACCTTCTGCAGATCCTATGTCATAAATTGTGAAATTGAATACTTGAAATTTTCTTTTGTAATAGAAGGTTGAAACATCGGATTGAGGAGTAGTTAAAATTTTTTGTAAGTCAAAACATGCTGTAATCAATGTTTCCCTCAATTGCTTTGCTTCGGCCTTATCGTTTTCTTTTATTTCACGTACGATAGATTTATTTGCTATATGTAATGCATAATCAATGGCTGTGGTTTCTTTTTCTGACTCTGAAGATTTTTGGTGAACCTCGCATTTTAGGCATTGGTCTTTCTTTGGTTTGAAGAAATCTATGTTGAATTCTTTATAAAATATTTGTCTGTACTGTTCTTGGGTAGCTTTAGCATCATTAGGTTTATTTTCAGTCATCCATTCAGCATATAGAGAGTACAGTTTAGGAAAAGTAAGTGATTCTTCAAAATAAAGTTTCGATGTTCTTTGCCTTACATAATGTGACTCTTTGACTGGCATTGAATTTATGTGTTGACGAACTGAAATCTTGATATTTTCGTTTATTGCATTTCCCCTATTACAATGCTTACCACGCCTATCATTGGGAATGACTTCTTCATTACTTTCGTCAATTTTTTTGAACATTGTGGTTATCCACATGTCTGTGATACTGAATGTGTCTAAAAACATTTTTTTGCAGACTCTTACTTTGTCTCCAAGAGCAGGTAAGTAATACTCATAAGTATATTGGCGTCTAGAATTAATGTTATTCAGTTTTACTGTTTTTCGTTGTACTCTAGTTAAAAACCGAGATAAATATAAAACTTGTTGGTCGTGATCACCCATTGCCCAAAATAGTGTGAATAAGTTTGTTCGGTGATCATTAGAAATATTAGTGTGACATTTTCTTATGCAATCTTTACCTTTTTTACATCCGGGTCCCAACGCTCTCTTTGTAACTAATTTTCCTTTTTTGTTTGTATATTCTAATCCCAAATTTCGAAGTGTTTTTAACTTATTCATTTTCCAATTTTTTTGATCTCTTTGCCTTTTTCTACCAGGAGAGTTTTTTTTTGGATATACTCTTTTAGTTGACTTGTTATCTATATCATTATTATGCGCGGAGGAACATGGATCAGTTGGAATCTGTGGTTCTCGCCTTTCGGAGTTGCTCGGTGGATTGTCATTAGTGAGTAAGGGTTCTTCTTGGTGCAAAGTATTAGTCGTAGTTGGAGCTTCTAAATTACTGACAGTACTAGACAGAGGCAAATTTTGATGAGAGAAGCCAATAGAACATGGAACTGTTGTTAGGGTATGGAATTTACGTCTTTCCGGATTCTGCGATTGATCCACATTATTATCTTCGCCAAATTTATCTGCAGGACGATCAGCATCTAAAAAAAAAGTAATAGGTAAGTAAGTAAATAATATATAAACAAAACATCGGAGTAAATTTTTTCACGCAGCTGTCTATACGTCTTAATGTTAGTGTATAGCTTTTTATAAGGATTAACAATATAAAATACAAGTTAGTATAATTATATTGTATAGTTTATGTTTGGGTGATAAGTTATATCAGAATCTAAAAAAACATAGATTAAATAAAATAACATTTCGAATAAAGTAAAAAGTGCACAATAGATAAAATACTTAATAGTAGACAGGTATTAAAAGCACCTAAGCAGAAGTAGCTGTTTTGGTTTGAAGCTAGTCCAACTCCCAAATCGTCAAGAGTAATTAATCTATTAATTTCCATGTTATTTTCCTCTGCATGTACTTGACATTCGCTTAATATATCAGTGCAATCGGAATCTGAAAAAAAATCACAAATCATTTTAATAGATTTAACTACCGCAATATATTTGAAAATCTAAGAACGAATCAAAACGTTTCGGTAAATAGGTATACCATTTGCATAAAATACAAATATATCATTTAACTTTTTAAACTAACACGAACCATTATACTGAGCTCTGGGGTCTTGAAGCTGAGGAGGTACATATTCGTCTGATAATTCATTAGCTGAAAAATCACCATCGTCTTTTGAACAGGCGTAATGAATGGGACGATTACGCCGTCTTAGTTTTCTTTTAAACTTTATTAATTCCTCACCTATAAACAAAAAGCATAAAATGTAGGTAAGTACATAAGATTACACACATAAATTGTATATTTATTAAACTAATAAAAATAATACCAACCATTAATAACTTCAAATTGCTCTCTGTTGCGTTTCTTACAAATTTCGATTTGATTTGGAGTATCGTCATTTGGAATATTTGTACATTCTGTGAATAAAGAACTTTATTAATTCACTAATATAATAACTTTAATTCTAGACACACTGGGTCTCCGTCTGGTTTCCCTTGGTAAAAAGTAGCCCAGGTATATATACCGTAATACATAATAAACTAGTGCTTGATCTACCTAACAAACACTCACGCACAGCAACCCCTAACTTTCACATTATTAATATATTAGAAATGAATTATTACTAGTACATATTATTATACAACTACATATTATTTAAACAAGAATAAAACCAACCGTGAAGTACTTCAAAATTATCACTATTGCGTTTTCTAGAGATCTCCATTTGGTCGTCTTTTGAAGTATCGGTATTTTCTGAAATTCAAAAATACCTTTAAGCTTATTTGATTTTTATAACAAGTTAGCTTAGATTTTGTTTCTATAACAAGTGACAAAGACAAGACGTGAAAATCAAAACAAATAAAACTTTTTTAACAACAATTTTTATAACTCTGTTTAATCATTAATCACAGAAGTCAAATTATAACTTACCTATTGATTCCACAGCTAAGACATCTTTTTTTTCAATAAGGCTCACCATGAGCTTGCCACGAAACATCACTAATACAATATTAACAATAAAATTAAATCACAAACGTTCACTATCACTGGAGCACAATAATATTTACTGAGCACTGAGTAGAATTCTGACAGTCAGTGTTGCCACACGACTAATACAAAATTTGCTAAACTGCAGCTGTTAAAATTTTGCCAAAATTATGCCAATTGGTATGAAATTATGCTAAAAAATTATAGTCTAAATATAATATTATGATATTTAATTTTAAATCTTTAATAATCAACAAAATCTTAATTAATTTTATGTTTTAATCAATTAAGTTGTCGAAAAAAATATTAATATGTTGTTTCAAGGTTAAATTTTTATTAAATAATTATATGCTAAAAATATGCTATATGCTTAACAACAAATAAATATGTCAAACAGCGTAAAAATATGTCAAATTTAGCATACAGTATCTAAATTGGCAACACTGCTGACAGTAATGGCGGTTATGTTTACGAATGAAAATATTACTCGCTAATAATAACATCGGATATGTTGATACTGTTATATTCAAATGACGTACTTGAAACTTAGTCTGGATGTCAACACCGCAACTTTGTTTACAATTGTATTCTTTAAAATAAAGTGTTTAACTTTTAGCACAATAACATGGTAACTTAAAATACGATTTTATCAATGTTTTAATTTGTTGCAATTTTATGTGAATAGCATTGTATGTCAATTTGCAATTATTGTAACACTAAGAAACCCTTGTCACCAAATATTTTGTGTATTGTAATTTAATTTACAATGATACTTCAATGGAAACGTTATTAATTTACAATTACAATGAAACTATATTGTTTCATAAAACTAGTTCTTATTGTCATAGAAATATGGTTCAAAGACAGAAAGTTAGGTCTGACCTTGCTGAATTCATACGTGATATAGTTGTATAAAAGTGTAACTAAAGTTACAATGTTATTCATATTGGGTGTCGATTTTATTCCTCAGAAAGTGTTTTATACTCGACCCTCCCTCGAGAGCAGTGCAAATAGCACTCGCAAACAATTTTTCGGTCGCATGCAATCGCATAATGCATACAATAATATGTTTCTTGAGTGTAATTCTTACCGCGTTGCGACTTAAAATTTTATTTGCCAAATAGAAACCGTCCTTTATATATATCTAAAGGACGGTTTCTAATTGGCAAATAAAATTTTAAGACAAATTATATTTGAAGGGCAAATTGAAAAAAAATGATTATTCATTACGTAGTATAAAACAAGTCACTTTATCTGTCTGTCCCTATGTACCTATATAGTATGCTTAGACTTTTAAATCTACGCAACGGATTTTGATGCGGTTTTTTTAAATAGTCTTTTTATACTCGAGCGCGATAGATATAATAATATAATGTATATCAAGCGGTCGCGCATGTCGCGTCGAGGTGATAGGGTCCCATTTTTAACCATTTGCATTGGGTAAACCTATAAACATTTTCAATATTGTATCAGAAGTAGGTATATTGCTGTAAATAGAGAGTTATTCGCCGAAGTAGTTATTTCTCCAAAAACACTATACTTACTACGCAGGCAAAAGCTAGTATTATATAAAAGGCAAAGCTGATGTATCAACGCACAACCAAACCCTTAAGGCCAGAAATTTGAAATTTTGCACACGTATTTCGCATATGACGTAGGCATCCACTACGGACGGAGTTCTAAAAATTCAACCCACAGGGGGGTAAAATAAGTGATTAAAGTTTGTATGAAACTTTTTATTCCTTTGACATATTTGCATGATATTTCGTATGAATTGAGTACGAAAAAAAATATGAATTACATATTCCAGTGTTTTCTAAAATTCAGCCCCTAGGTAGGTAAAATAGGGGATGAAAGTTTAATACCTAATTTCACGCGGGCGAAACCGCGGGCAATTAATGCTAGTGTTAAATATTCTCTTACAAAAAAACACAATTGAAAAAAAAGTTACCCCCGAATATTCAAGCACTGAGCTAGCTGAAGATGATTAATAATTATAGCTAAGAGCACTCTCGATCATGTCAGATTTGAAACAAAGAAAACTTGATCAAAATCGGTTGATCCGTTTGGGAGATATCGTATCTCGAACACGAACAGACACACAGACAGACAGTCAAACTTATAAAAACCTTCGGTTTTCGTCGGGGATCAAAAACCGGTCATGTAGGATAAAATTGATGTTTCCTAGGTAGGTTGATACGATATATTTAGCGTAACTTAAAGTAGCCTATGTGCTTATCCCAGATATGAAAGGCCAGTTAATTTTATTAACCCGCGACGATAACAGAGGAGTAAGTCTGTGTATGTATGTGCGGGGCATCGTAGCTCCCAAACAGATGAAACGATTTTGATCTAGTTTTTTTTAGTTTGAAAGCTGACAAGATCCCAAATGTTCTTAGACATAATTCATCATCATCAGCTTGCTCACTGTTTGACAATTCGGGCGTTACTTAAATTTTTAATTTTGTTTATAATTTAATTCTCTTTTGCGGTTTAATTCTGAATGCTCTTACTTAGATACCCTTGTACAATAGTAATAAAAATATGTGCTGAATAAATAATATGTGCTTGTACAATAGTTATACTTCATAGTGCTCAATGAATTAATGATAGTGTAAAAGCGTAATAAACATCCTCCCATCCTCCTTTAATACTAATTAAGATCCGCGAGCACAATATGTAGAGCAAAAAACAAAAGTAAGCGCTATTCCTCAAGAAACCCTCTTTAATCTTGAATAGGTACACAGCAATTAAAATTAGTTAGGTGCCAAGTCTAGTACAGTCAGGAGTGTTAACTTTTTAAGGTTCCGTAGTAGTACAAGGAACTCTTAGGGTCAGATTAAACCTCGACGATACCCGACGCTACGCAGCGCTGCATTTTTAAAATAGCTATTTAATATTGAACTTTGTGCACTTTGCAAAGAGATACAAGTTTCTTATGACATCAGTACATGCGTATGTGCATACACTGCACATGCGCTATGCGGCGCGCGTACCTATTCAAGATTCAAGAGACTTAATAAAGTTTAATTTTGAATAGCTATCTTAAAATGGGTTCCTTCACATCTGGCCACATTCCCATCTCGCAACCCTTATTAAATTAATATTTAATAGGGGTTGCAACGACAACTATAAATAGTTACATACATCTTGTACTAGATTTTCCCAACAGGCGCTGTTGTCAAGGCTGTAGCAATGTGTTTATAAACACATAGATACAGCCTTGTGAATCTATGATAATAATTTAGCTAATAAAATTTGCTATAAAACTAATCGGGTCACATTAATAATAATAATGTCTATAGACGCTTTACATCCTCCATCCATCCATCAGGTCCCGTACATAAGCATCCGAAGAACTTGTGTTACATGTACCAGACAGCGGGAAGTATATTTAATACTTATATAATATACATAAAATATTTAAGATTTGTATTATATTAAAATCATATTTAATACACATTCATGACCCAGGAACATAGAAAACTTTTTGTTCCTCTGGCGCCAAGCCACTGAGCCATAGAGGTCGTCAAAACATTAAACTTTAATAAAACGTATTTACGAACACTTGAAGCGGAATGTATCAAATAACACTAAATGTATGAAGAATCTGAAGGTAGCGACACGCCGATTTTTATCAAAATATTATAAGGGTTGCGAGGTGGGAAAGTTGCCATATGGAAGGAGCCATTAAAATGCAGCACCGCGTAGCGTCGCGTATCGTTTCGGTTAGGTGTTATAACGTTCGAACGTAAATATTATATGAATTATGGGTGAAAATCGACCACTAGTACCTAGATAATATTTGTAGGTCAAAATATAATATATCGTTTCGTAGAACCTCCTTTGAATTATGATAAATTGTTTTTTCATGCGTTGTTAAGTCACGATGAAAATATCTATTTATAATTTTTAAAATTATTGTTAAAATTAATAATATCCGATTAATAATATCCGTGGCTTTTCCAGGAACTATCCGTAGATTATAATTTAGCAGCTAGTGTTGCCCGCGGCTCCGCTCGCGTAAATACAGTATCCCACGGGAATATTGTACTTTTTCGGGATTAAAAATAGCCTGTTTTAATCCAGAGCTCAAGCTATTACCCTACTAAATTTCATCAAAATCCGTTCAGTAGTTCAGTTCCGTTTTTTGCGTAAAAAAAGTTACCAACATCTATTAATCCATCCATACGTCCATCCATCCTCACAAACTTTCACATTTATAATATTAGTAGGATAATTCGGCTAATAATATTGAATGTAATTATATTCTAATTGAAGATAGCACGAAATTAATATCACATATTATGTCAGTTGCTTCATTAGAACTGAGTTGGTAGGTTACATTCACTAATGGTTTATAATTAAACTGGTCTATCAACACGCAGCTCAAACTGCATGCATGCTGATAGTCTGTAGGTATACGAATAGACCCCTTAGATACTGACGCTAGATTTATACGCCCATCTTCTGTGACAACACTGACCAAATTTGGATTGTACTATGAAAGCTGATCCTCTGTACGCGGGTCACGCGACTGCCGCGCAGTAGCGGTCTTGCATGAATGTGAGGAGTTAATCTGAAGAGTTATAGTCCACCACGCTAGCCTACTGCTGGCAGATAGGCCATCGGTGCGATTGCGCTAAGTTGTAAGGTAAGATTAACTTGTAATTACCAGCGCGACGCGAATTTTTATTTATTTAGGCTTTGCGTAAACAAGCGACTATCGCCACCGATATAAGCCGCGCCGGCTTTTAAGGTCACACCGCTGCCGCGCAGTATCGGTATTTTCTTAATGTGAGGAGGATTAAACTGTAGGTCAGTATAATCCTCCTCACAGTCAGTCAGGTAGTTTCGATGCAGTCTCGATATATTAATACAGCAAAATACTATTCTTATAAACGTCGAACCAACGCGAAACGCGTTTTAGTTGGTCCAAACTCCAAAATCAGATTAGGATAATATCATATACTACAAAATCAGTTTATGATATTATCATAAACTGATTTTGGAGATGTTTCACAGATGTATCCATCGACATACAAAACAAATAATATTATGGTACAGTTGTGTGAATAGTGGAAGTAGGAAGTACTTCCACTATTCACACAAGAGGAAGTAGGCTCGGTCAGGACGAGGCTCGGTGTAGTCATTGTATGTAATATACCGCCGAACTGTAAAAACTTCGATAGCGCGATTCAGGATCGTGGCCGCCACACAGTCTTATAAATCGTTAACAGTGACAGGACATATTATTATCTAAATATTAAAATCCTTGGAATTTGTTGTAAGAGTATCTTATATCGTACTTAAGCAGCCACTTGAAAGATTAACGAGCAACAAGAAATCCAATAAAATCTTAATTAAATATTTCCCTGAAGTTATTTTTTGTGCAAAAACCTGACAAATACCAGAAATATAATTTTGCTAAAGGGAGATATTTTCTTATAGATAAACCAAATTTGTAAATATCTTGTTTTCATTGTGCCCTTAATTGAAAACTGTAGGTAAACTAAATGGTTATATGCAATTTAAGATAGAGTCACTAGGAATTAAATGCACAAAAAAATGCAGACCACGGCTGAAACCTCCGATTAATAACTTTAATGAGAATAATATTATACACCTGATTATTACCAGGGGAAGAAGATTATATATATTGTTCCTTATTCTTCATACGACACACGCTAATAGGTGGGAAAAAGAGATGTCTAATAATAATATTAGTCAATCCATCCACATCCCACTTTTGTTGAAGCTTTCCGTAAAAAAATTATATTAATATTCTATAAATTGTAGTCGTCACTTATTTACATTGCAATAAAGTCGTAATTCGTACGTCGTAGTAGAAAAACAATTCAGAATCACAACTAAAGTACAAAAATCTAATTACTTTAGTGTTCTTCTTATGTATTTTCTTCTTCCAAGGTTGAATCCACTGAAAATACTTAGTTTTGGCACCTTCTCGACTCTTTATTGTTGCGACATAGTCATGTAGGAATAACAAAGTTATGGAACGTGTCCCCGTCTTCCTTGTTCCGTTACGTTCCATAATATCAAGGGCATCATTTTCAAATATCGAACAATAAGGTTTATTAAGGCCAAAGTATCTAACAGATAAATTCGTCTCGCTTCAACTCCGACGAACTTAATGCTATCTCGGAGTGAACTTCGAATTTCCGTACAAATTACATTCCATTTAATGTTACCTCCTTACGTATAATTACGTAATCTTATATAAACGTCACCGTAAAATTGTAAATTCCGTAAGATTATAATATAATTAGCGACATTGTTTATTGTTGGTTTTTGTCTGTCTGTTATTGACTTTAACAACCTTTATATACCTAGGTAAGAATGGATTGCAATTCATGTGTTTCGCTAAAACTCAGGAACGGCTGGACCGATTTTAATTTTGATCTTGAATTAATTCTAGAAGTTCAGGGAAAGTTTAAACAGTAAGAAATATTGGATAAATTGCGAGAAAAATTCTAAAAACTACAATTAAATTTTCTCATAGTAACTGTTAGGTAGCGTAAATTTGAGTCTTCAGTTACTTGAGTGTCATATATTAGGGGCGTTCAGTTTCTTCTGTTTGGTTTGACTGATAAGCAGTAATATTACCTTCGGCCCCACACTGTAGGTTGTAGGCGTAGGCTGCACGTGAAGGTTGTTGTAGATGTAGTTTTTGGTGTTGAAATTGTAGGCTTATGTGGGTACAATTTGTGACGGAACCCTAAGATAAAATTAGCCTGAGTTATTCCTTATAACCACAGCTATCTGCCAGTGAAAGTCCTGTGAGAATTTGTCCTGCCGATTAAGAGATTAGCCGGAACAAACGGGCAGACAGACGAACAGACAGACAAAAAATATTTTTATTTTTTAGTCTAGGCATCGTATTTGCTACCATAATATGCATAATTTAGTCACTTTGAAATTACAGACAGACACTTTAATTTCACTTATTTGTATATATAAGTACCTGGGCAACCGAGTTCTGAGAAATTTAAATAAATAAAAAAAATCACAAAAATATTTAGCTGACCGGAATTCGAACCCACCACATTCCGAATCTTCGAACAAAGCAAAAATTATACATAAGCATACCAATCTACCAATGGGACTGACATTATGAATCGTTGATATATTGTTGTACGACGAAAAAATCACATATATATCTTAAAAACGCGCAGCTTCCCAGGGATAAGACCTAGCTAGATCAAATTTTTTCCCCCGAAACTATCAGCATACTAAATTTCATGTAAATACTTGCAGCCGTTTTCGAGATTACAATTATATACATACAAGATTGTATCGTTTAAAGTATAAGACATTATGATGCTATTGCGTATTATGTTTCTCTGCGAACAATAACTAGTTACACCCATTATACCAATAACGGGTATTAATCTTCCTCAACCCTATCAGAGTCTTATCTCTAGCCCACTTATCAGACCTTTGTGACCCACTTAGAACTCACAATGGGGTTGTATAATCAAGCTTCAATTATACGTTTTACTGTCTTCTCTTTCATGAAACCACTAATCAGTGTAATTAACGCCCTAATATCCGCCCGAAAATGTATAACTACAATTATTATAAAAAAAACTATAACCCGACTACGTAAATTACATAGCCTATGTTACCCGGGCTATTATCATCATTTATTAAAATCAGACCAGTAGTTTAGGTGCTATGGTGGAAATAACCCGACTACGTAAAAAAAGGGGTCTAAAAAGGCCAAAACTAGAAAATAATTCATTTAAAATCCAGAAATGCATAGGTACAAAAATGGTCCAGCTAGAGCCGTGGTCGCACCCACCCACTAAGCGTCAGTTCACACCGAGATGCGTCGCGTCTGGGTATGAGCTGACCGCAAGGCCTAGAGAAGTTTCTAGAATTATATCCCAAGATAGATACAGACTGCGATTTGACATAGACTATTCCGAACCTTATAAAGTAGGTGCGATAAAAATATAACTTTGTTACATCAGGAGTTATAGATATTTGACTTGTTAAGTGCGCTTACTTGGAATCTTCATACAAAAATAACTAAGTAATACATGTTAAATATTGTATTGTAGGGGACTGTATTATTCCACAGGGTTTCAACCGCCGGCTCAGATTAGACTCGAAGATAGCAAGGTTACACCGATTTGGGCAGAGCCGGGACGATAATAAAAACACATATTTTTGAGGAGAACGATTTTCACTTTTTTCGCTTTGCTTACCTGGCTCATGGTAATGCCGTATAGAGAGCACTGCCCGTACGCCTCTTTCGGGCCGATTTGCTATCTCACTTTTACCTCTCTATACAGTTTCTTTTCCATAATTTTCCCTATTTTTCATGAGCCAGGTGAAGCAAAACGCGTTGTGTGAAATTCTTTATTGTCATGACCATGTACATAAACCCTTATAAACTAGGGATCTTATTCTATAAAAAAGATATTTACAACATAAAGTTTACCATACATGAAATGTTCTACATTTTTACCATTATTTTCTTAAAAACTACTTAACCCTTTATTATATAATCTGAATGGTTACGCTACAAGTTAGGTATTATATTTATATATATAAATCAAAAGAAGCTACGTTAAAATTCACTTTAGTTTAAAATATATAAGCAAAATAACCTGCACTTGATAAAACACCATTTAACACGACTTTTACACACTGATGCTATAGAAATCTATAAATATAGTCACTGAGTATTCACTATTATAGTTTTATGTACTGTTTTAAATCACTTGTTTAGCATTCACATTTAAATTCACTTACGATTACGTTACGAGGCCGCTGCCCTTAACAGGTATAATGGTACGGAACCCTACGTTCGCTCTTGGGCGATTTTTTATCTTTAGCAGACGTAAAAACGATGCGGTGTTACGTAGTAACTCTTTATTAATCTGTGGCGGTGTGCAGTGAAACGATTTTATTTTATCGTGTGTATTCATTTTCTTATTGGACCCAAAACCATTTATCTGTAAGCGTCGAATCAGGTAATTCGAAACGGCATTAGTACAACAATTAAGTAAGTGCGAACTGCGAGCTTCGAACTGCGAGCTCGACAAATTGCAATTAAACTTTCGTATCCACCCGCTACAGGCCTTAACAATTATTGGGTACGATAGTTTTTATACTTTATGTAGTGATTTTTTACAACCGCCTGGTCTAGTGGTTAGAGCTTGGCTCTCAACTCGGAGGTCGTGGGTTCGATTGCCGCATTGGACAACAAAAAATGTTGATTCCAAGTTTTGTTAGGAAATGCAGGCTGCTCACCTAATTGTCTGTCAAGAAAGATGATCCATGCGTCGGATGGGCATGTAAAAAGTCGGTCCTGCGCCTGATTTCTCGCCAGTCGTGTCGGTTATCCGTCCTACTGGGTTATAGTAAGAGAGAGTGCTCTTGCGTACTGCGCACACACTTGGACACTATAAAATTACTCCTGCGTAGCAGGCCTGGTTTCAATTAAACCGGCGACCGTCACCGACATCGGTATGGGGAAGTAATTATAGTGATTTTTTATTCGTACCAGCTTTATTTGTTTATTTGGTAGATACGTGAAACTAAATGTTGAATAAAACATATCGATAGAGTACTTTAGATATAAAATGTAGATATTTTGTGAAGGTTTGAGTCCATTTTGAAGGATCTGGGTATAAAGCAGCTGATTCTGCTAATCAAATCCTGCAGTCATATTAAAACTGCAAAATGGTATTCTCATAAACGTTAAACCAACGTCAAGCCCGGTTTGATTGGTGCAAACAAAAACGGACTCCAAAAATCGATTTATGATATCACGACGATTCATTTATAATTCACTAAAAGTAACATGACAGTGTAAGTTAATTAGTTAATTACGAGAATCTTTTCCGAATTTGGGCGTAAGTACCCCAATACCTACGCCCAAATTCTGAAAAGATCTCTCTTCATATATATATATATAAATAAGAATATAAGACTAGAAGATTCTCAATTTATAAGACTATAATTAGGCTATAATTGTAATTACTTTGACATTTTAAATAGTATTTAGCCTCATTTTACATTAAATTGATTGATTATTATGTGAATATATATATTGTTATGACTTAATTCTCTGCTATGAATTGCAATGAATTAAATTCATTATTATAAATAAATGTCACCTGATAATTATATGATGGCTAAATATGATTCTGTTCTGCTTATTATGGAACTTAAGATGGATTTTATTTTAATGTTTGCAAGAACGGAATTGTAGTTACCTATTGTTTCTGATTGTATATTAAGCAAGGTACCTACTCAAATTTGTGCAACCTTTAGTCAAGATGCATTCTATAATTTCGACAGTGAACTTCCAAATAAAAATGTATGGGATTTGACATAAGTTAACGCTGAGTGACATGTCGCTTGCGAGGTCTTAAGTCAAATCTCATACATTTTGTTTTCGAACTTCGCCGTCGAAATTATCAAATGCTACTTGACTAAAGGCCCAGGATGCTGTAAAACCACTCTTTTAATTTTTGACACTTGACGACTGACACGTCAAATTACATTTTATTTCTATATAATTGCACATTTGACGTAAATCTTTCTACTACCTATGTTTTGCTTGTGTTTAGGTGAAAATATAATTACTGTAGTGATAATATTTCTTAATTTTATTTTAAATGAATGTAATGTAAAAATGTAGAGCATTTCCACGCTCATTGGGTAGAAATTATTGTGACCAATAATTGTATCTAATGTTAACATCTTTGTACCAATTTCATGGAAATAAATGATTCTGGTATGAATAATAGACTTATACATAATAGGACATTCATT
Source organism: Phengaris arion (assembly GCA_963565745.1). NCBI lineage: Eukaryota > Metazoa > Arthropoda > Insecta > Lepidoptera > Lycaenidae > Phengaris > Phengaris arion. The sequence goes on along the minus strand of OY751449.1, from coordinate 14,765,775 downwards.
GCATACATTCAGTCGAACAATTTCTTCATACAAGAAAAAGTAACGCCATCTGTTGACAATCAATCGTACTACGATGTAAGCGATCGAACTAAGGCTTGTAATCGCTTCTACTTACTTTAATCTACTTTTACCTATAATATTATAATATCTCGTCCTTATTTTTTCTCGTTTGTCGTAATATTACAGTCTTTTACGGACATACTCGGACAGATGACAGACGGATGGACGGAGAACAAGGGTTCTGTTTTTCCCTTTTGAGGAGCGGAAACCTAGAAATACGCGTCACTTGAGTATTACATCTATAAACATTAAAAAAAAACCGTGGTGACTTATTAACAAATAGATTATATCACCAGATGTTTATTAACGCCTACATAATATCATTAAATCGCGGCTATCTGCCGTGAAAATTCCACACGAGTAGGCGTGTACACGAAGGAATAACATACATTCATGATTTCACGATCTCGCTCTTCTTGATCTTATTTTAATACCTAAAACAAATGTTTGTATCTATGAGTACAAAACCACAGGTGACAGGACGAATTGTGCTGAGAAACACGTAATATTCATTTCGTAATCACCCCTCTTGAACCCATGTCAAAAAGAGGGGTGTTATAAGTTTGATGTGTCTGTCCGTCTGTGTGCCTGTCCGTGGCATCAGCTCCTAAACGAAAGGTCCGATTAAGATGCGGTATTTCTGTCTGAATGCTGAACATGATCGAGAGTGTTCTAAGCTATAATTCATCATCATCAGCTCGCCCACTGCTTGACAATTAGGGGGGTACGTAATTTTTTTAATTTTGTTTATTTGCACTACTGTAAATGGACACTCCCAGACTCGCTGCGAGAAGATGCCTCTCTCGTTATAAGCCTCTGCGCGAGAGCGAGAAATAGGTATGAAGTCTGTCAGTCTGGGCCCATAGAATTCTATGACATCTGTAGTTAATAAAGTAATTTCCACACTATTGTCTATAACAAGCTGGATGTCAGCTAGAAATTAGGTTTTCTGTTTTACAATTACCCAGCATTAAAAAAGTTGTGATACAATCAGTCTAGTAGTTTCGGAGTCTATTCAATGCAAACAAACAAACAAACTTTTTCTCTTTACAATATTATTATTATAGATTGTATCATATATATTAAGCCGTACAGCCACTTAAAGGTAATCTCATACACAGAATTTGAAATATTGTTTAAAGCTTTTATTACGTTCCATAAAAATATTTTTCATTTAGCGAAACAATATCACTACATGAAAGCTTCGTAGATTTCTCAAAATTACTTGTACATTTTATTTACATTGATTGGTTTCAGTGGTTGGTCAGTAAAAAAATCTCGGCCCCTGTTTAGATGCAGCCGCAGAGCCACAGAGTAAAAATACTTACTTACAGAGGAACACCTTTCATAGAACGACCCAAATTGTCACAGAGTTGGGGTTGTCACAGAAGATGGGGGAAATTAAACTAAGTCTAGCGTCAGTACACGGTTATTCCTTAGTTCACGGACGCTATTATAATATAGCAAGACATCTCCTACGAAATGAAATATTTGATAGGGAAAATAAGAAATATTTTTATTGATTACTAGCCTTTGCCCGCAGCTTCGGCCGCGTGGAATTGTGTTCGTGGTAATAAACTTCAAACGTGACAAAAAAACGGTTGAAGTAGATCCAGAGATCCCTTACAACCTTGGTAAGTCACAAAATCACAAACAAACAAACTTTGCCTCTTTATAATATTAGCATAGTGCAGATGTTAGCCACGACTTCGTGGCGCGAAAAAGAAATCTCGGAGAACCGTACTTTTCGCTGCGAATAAAAGTAGCCTAGGCGCTAATCCAGATACTAAACTACAACAATAACAAATTTCATCAAAATCCGTTCAGTTGTTATTACGTGAAAGAGTTAACGAACATCCATACATATAACTTTTCGCGTCGTCGTGTTTTAATGATTTCGAAAATCTCTTCAATAGGAATACGGTAGTAGGTATTAGGCGTATAGATTTTGACCTTAAATAATAAATTTGGGATTATGGTCACCCATCCCAGTTGAATCCACGACCGGCGTTGCTTAACATGAGTTAGCGTTACGACAATAATAGAACATCTCATTTTATTCCTCCTCGTATTAATATACATCAATGATGAGGCCTAATACCTACGTAAATTTTTAACGTACGTTTTACGTAATTAATTCAACTGATGAATTTGATATGTTATATTCTTTAGACTGACATAATTTTTAAATATATGAATCGATCGGAATGAAACAAACATTTAATTTTAAGTAGTGCAAATCAAAACGTATTAGTGAAAACCGCATTCAAATCGGTTAAGCCGTTGACTTCCTACGCGCAAACCAAATATCGCGAGAACCATACATTTTTCCGCAATAAAAAGTAGCCCATGTGTTAATCCAGAGTCTAAACTACTACCATACCAAATATCATAAAAATCCGTCTTGTAGATTCCGAGATTAGGGCGTATAAACAAACAGACAAAATTATAAAAATCAATGTTTTGAGTTCTATGTCGTTCATAAAGCCCGCCTGTAATACTTTTTCTTATATTATATCTTCCATTTACAGAATGTCACCAGTTACGAATTTATTATTTAAATAGATATTATTTTTCAAACACACAGTACAATAAATAATTGCACTGTGTGTACACTTTTTGACGTGACAACGTTTTAAAATTCGATGGAGCTGGCTGCACGCACGAAAAAACATGACTCATCCGACGTTACCTCGCTCTGAGGCGTTCCATTGAAGTGCACGACGATGAACGAACGACAAAGAGGCACAAACGGCCTCCGCGTTCGGCAGCGTTCGATATCTGATTCTCTCCTACTTGAGTGAGCGATCCATCAGTATTTTCTTACGACGTTGTCACGTTCAACTATCGTCAGTAAACCGACTTTACAGACAACCGATATTTTTTGTATGATATTATTTGTATTTAATATTCTTATATTATAAGTTTAAATATTCATTGGACACAAATATAATAAAAACAATATATTTGTCGTCGTGACAACCAACAACACATGACAGAAAAACTCAAACACGAAATTTGAAAATTTGGACGTCCTTTCGACGGCGCACAATCTCGATAGATTTTTGACACTGTTTTCGTGTACGCGATAGGAGAATTGTGCACACACCGTATGTTTGTAGTTGTGCAATCTAACCGAAAGTTAACTATGTAGCTGTTTATCTGGACCTAGCTTTCTTTAATCTGTGGCAGAGCTGTTGAATCGTCAAAACGCACACATTCTCACGTGTAAATACTTACTTCACTACGTCTGCAGCCGTTGCTCTCACTTACTTTGTTTAAATATTTTGGGGCGTCCTAGTGCAAAGGAAAATGTTTAAAGAGGGGGTCAAGCCGATTTTTTTTCGATGTGTGTACAATACACACCGTCACATCATCAAAGATACAGGCGAAACGTTGAAATAATTAGCTGGTAAGGGTCAATTCAAACCGAAACGAAGGATACTGATGCGACGCTGCATTTTTAAGCTAGCTATTCGAAATTGAACTTTATTCATTACACAAGAAGATACATGTTTCATTGTAAGAGTACGTATGTGCAGTGTATTACTGACGTCTTATGAAACGTGTATATTTTTGTGTAGTAAATACAGTTCATTTTCAGTTTCAGTTCAGTTCAGCATCGCGTATCTTCGCGGTGTGAACTGACCCTTATATGTATTTAAAACGAGCATCACGTCATAAAATAAATAAAAAATTACCGCTCTCTTTTTGGAGTTTACTCCTTAAGAATCGATTTTCATATAAGGCCCCCGGTATGAAAAAAATATGAGGAGTAAAACTACTGAACGAATGACCTCGTTACGTTTTCGTGCGCAACCTATTCTGCGTACCTTCCACTTTTTTTCACATGGCGCGGATTTTTGAACTCAAATCGATCGCTAGTCGCTTTGCATTGCACACAAAATTTTACTTTTTATAGTAAACTCCAGTCGTGCGTCGGATCTGACACACACTTTTTTTTATATCTACTCTGACTTTTACAGTTCTATGAAAATTCTACGCATATTATAAAGTGTTTGTACTTCCATTCAGTAGTTAAATAACATTGTTATATAACGTTAGGGCTAGTTCACGCCGCGACAATGCGCAACGCTACGTGGCGCTGCATTTTTAAGATAGCTAATCGAAATTGAACTTTAACCACTACACAACAAGATACACATTTCATATGACATCAGTAAAACACTGCACATTGATATTCGAACTACATAACATTACAATGAACTGTGTATCTTCTTGTGCAATGAGAAAAGTTCAATTTTGAATAGATCCATATCTTAAAAATGCAGCGCTAAGTCGCGTATCGTTTCGTTTCGGTCTGAATTGACCTTCAAGGGCTTTCTTTTTACGTGGGCTATTCATTATTCAAGGCTTTCTTTTCAACATATTAATACTGGCATGTGTATCACGGGATTCGGTTTTAGTCAGTTCTGAAAACAAATGTTTTTGGTTCGGAAAAATCTATTCGTCATGAATATTTCTTTTACTTTTTTCAGAATCTGCCCACTCCGTTCGCGTTTATGTTTGCCTAAAAGGGCATTCAATCGGGACTTGTTTTTGTTTATGTTACTCGAAAATATTTTTGACCTAAAAACCATTGACATGCTAACTTTAGTAAATGTAATTTTTATCTTTTTTAAAACAAAAATATTTATTATATTATTGGACTTTTCGATGAGGTTGTGTATCGTGGATATGAATTAAAATAAATCACTTCATTGCGTGCTTTAATAATAATCATACAAATTATGAATGTAAGCCTATTGAACAAGTTCATTGTATAACTTACCTTGGTGTCAAAGTAGACAAACATTTTTCTTGGTCATGTCATATAGACTACATCGCAAACAAATTAAGAACTCTCCTAGGAAAATTTTATATAAGTCTAAAAGTACCGAGAAGCGTATTAAGGTGTTTGTACTTTGCATTAGTTGACTCAATTCTAGGTTATGCGCTTGATAGTTACGGTCTGACATTTAGAAGTTATCTAAATAAACTTGAATCTCTACAAATAAGATTTTTAAAACTCTTAGTCAGTAAAAAAACCAAATCTATTTGTAAAGGCGACTATTCTAAACTATTTAAAATTTGTAAAATTCTCCCAGTTACTTTAAAACACAAATACCTTTTGGCAATTAACAACCACAACCGTAATAATATCCATAACCTAGAATTACTGCAGCACAACTATGGTACTCGGTCTGTATCGGAAGGCAAATATAAGGTATCCAGAGTTCTTAACTACTTTGGGGACCGAACTTTAAATAAAAGGATACCATATGTATTGAATAGCTTGCCCAACGATATCCGACACGAGACCAAAACAAAAGCCTTCCAAAAAACATGTACAAACACCTTTTTACTTTATTACCTTATTGTACATCCTTCACACCACCTAAAACATTATTTTTTAATCATTACTCTAATTTTATTTAGCTTGTTTTTTGTTAATACAATATCTAATATTGTATTATTAGTATTATTAATGTTGTATCTTGTTAATTTTATTTTTATACTCCGTCTATAATATTAAGTTTTGTAACATTGATCCTACAGACAAACTGAAGAATAGTTTTGTTGGTCTTTATTTAATATTTTTTGTTTATTGGTATGTAGTAATAAATAAATAATAATAATTAAATATAATTACTGCGCTTTACTAAGTTAAGCGCTCAAAAGTTATGTCGTCCATTGCCTACGGCAGAAACCAACAACAACAACCAGTGTAACAGCACGGATTAAAGGAAGCTAGGGCCAGATAAACACCCACATACTTCACTTTCGATTAGATTGCATACGATGTGTGCACGTCGTCGCAAAATTTGTCGATGGGACGATTAAAAAAATTTGCTTTAAAAGCGCGTGAAGTCTGCTAACTCGCAGGAGGCTAAAACCAATTTTCTAATGTACTTCGAAAATACATCGGTTTTCGTACATCGCCTGTAATTTTCATACAAAAACGACGATTGCCGAAAACTCATGGTCATCAACAACATGGTCGCACTGCAAAAATTATATGTTGTATAAGGAAAGGATTATTGTATTTTCAGGCGACATGATTGGCTAAAATCCGTCGGGCGCGAAGACCTTACAATGACACTTATGAATGCCAAAACTAGGCAAAATTATAGGATTATACATAAGGGTTTTTTTTAATAATTCCTCCCGACAATTTTGTCGCATTTATTAAATAATTAGAAAATAAATTTCGTGAATCTTTTAACCTTCAAACAAATATAGCCATTACTATACTACTGGCAGTCAAATTTTTCACCGCATTCCGGAATGTAAATTTGAAATGCCCTGTGAATGTTTCCATATAGAATAATAAATAAAACTTATGTTAACGTTATGTTATGTAATATTCTTTTTGTTTTGATGTTCTAGTTCTTTATTATAAGCACAGAAATATTAGAGTAAAAATGTAATGTACATCACGTCAATCTAATCCCATGCTAAGTTAAGACGTGTGTTATGACAACCGCTAGCTGATTATGTATCTTTAGCAGATAGTTTGCAGACAGCAACCGGTCGCACAGTTGTCGCGCGATCGCTTATCTAATCTAATAAATCTAATCTCTGAAAAAAATCGTATTACGTACGGCTGTTGCTGTGCTGTTGTTCAATAACTTTTAAATGCATTTTTAGCGGTAAACAGCGCCACTAGCAAACATGTAGCGATATGTAGAACTATATACTGTTATGAAGTATCAAGTGTTTTGTTTACACAATGGATTATTTGCCGCTTATAAACAAAAATGGGACGAATTTTTGATGAGAGTACTTTATGTGGATGTAGAATAGCACACTATTCATCTATATATAATATTATATTCTATTGTAAGCCTATATAATGGGACTGAACTAATTGCCTCATTCCTTAGCCTTATACCACTAAAAAATCGAAATATACCTAACCTAAAAATAACAGAGACGAACGATATTTATTATTTCTTTGATGTTATATATTATATAACATATTGATACACTACAACAAGTCGAAAACACTGCCTACATTGATTTATAATAATATCAGCAATTTTTCAACAATAATCTAAATGGATTGTCGCTCTTTGATAATTGAAATTGCTTGCCGTATGCTGTCGCGTTGCTGTCAAATGTCATAACGTAATACCGAAGTTTTGTTGTAACAAGGAGAATCGATTGCATTTTTAGTTCCCTAATTGTTCGCTAGAGCGCGATCCCATCGATTGTTGTCTGGTGCGTCGCTATTGCTAATACGTAATACAAAAATTATGTATGACAGCGATATTGTACAATTTACGCCTGTCGCATTGCTGTTGCAAGATACAGAATCAGCCTGCGGATACACATTTAAAATTGTATACTTTATTATATTATTACAATCACTCTCAGACTACACAAACAAGTAATAACACACAGGACTTCTTGCACCAATTCCACTTAAATAAATATTTTACATTAATTTTAATATATTACACGACCGGTTTCGACAAAGTCATCATCAGGTGTCACTAAACTACACCCGACGACCAGAACGCTTCCACCTCGAGGATAGACATAAGTGGTGTCGGCTGTGGTGGTGTCACTCTCACCACAAAGGAACTGAAGTTGACCTTGTGGCAAGACTATAGATGCTCGACTCTCAAAGTGTAGGTAGTCTTTTCACGGATATATCTTACGACGTCCTCTACCTCATACTGCAGACGCAGTACGTAGGGTGCGGTGCAGTGATGGTTGCGGATGGCGGGCTTCCTCTTCTGTCTTCCACCAGAATGACGCCCTCCTCAGCGCACCTTCTGCTCTTGAACTCGACCGGTCGAAGAGATTCAGCCTTGCGGCTCTCCTTGGCCTTGGGGCTCTCCTTAGCCTGGCGACTCTCTATCTCCCCCTTTGATTTCCGCGGGGTTGCGAGGTAAGCGGCAACACTGGCATACTTTTTCTGCTGAGTCGATGGATTTTTCAGCTTCGGCTCGATCGCTAGCGACAAGGCTTCGGCGGTTATTGACCCGTCAAATTCCGCTGACATGACCAACGACGAATCAAACTGCCCTGTGCCCTGTATATATTATAGTTGTTAATAATATAATGCTAATTTACCAAAACGTCATATTTATTTTAATTTACCCCCAGTAAGTACGTTTTGGTTGACGTCTTCTGTTGAGTCTTGCCACATTAAGTGAATCACTATGAAACATCGACCATTGAAGAAGTAGCTCTTGGAGTAACTTCTAATAATTATATTTTGACAATTTCAATAGAAATGCGTAAAATGGTACACATAATAAGAATTGCTTAAGGTACACCTAATATACTTTTGAATGTCCTTTCTAGTTATATATATATATATATATATATATATATATATATATATATATATATATATATATATATCTATGTCATATCTATGTCATAACATAGACATATATATTATAGACGAGGCATGTTGATACAGGCAAAAACTGTATCCTTTTAAATTTCCTTTAAAAAAGCCTATCTTTAGTTTTGAAATCTTTGTGCCATAATAAAATCATAACTTCTTCAAAAGTTGATGTTTCATAGTATGATTCACCTAATGTCGCGATTTTAGACCTGCTGCTTTTAATTAAAGCTTCATAACACTGTTCTTGTATTATGTAAAATAACCAAATACAACAAACACATCGACGGTGAACGAAAAACTGGATGTAAAAAGCTGGCTGGTTTTACCTACAAACTGATTTATGTGACATAGGCATGTATGTGAATACCAATCCATAGAAATAATAACAATCTAATAATAAAATAATAAAAGCGGTTTAGTATATTATACTAAACCGCTTCGGATGCATGTTTTTAAGGCATTGTGAATTTTATTCAAAATATTATGTATGTCTAGTGTCTACACGGTATGAAATTTAAACCAATTTCGTGTCGACTTAAATGCCTTGATAATAAAATGTGTTTATAATAACAATGAGCTTTGTGGTTGAAATCTGAAACTCGTATCAAAGGTGATAAATATTATGAAATAACTAATTATATTTTATTGAGTCCAGAAAACGTAAAAGAAATAATATGACAAATAAACGCATATCTTTATAACTGTACTAGCTGTTTCCCGCGACTTCGCCCGCATAAATATACCTACTATCGGGTATCCGCAGGAACGGGATAAAAAGTAGCCTATTTTTAATCAAGAGCCTATACTAACATACCAAATTTCATTAAAATCCGTTCAGTGGTTTTTTGAATTTATTTAAAATAATTTATTTAAATTAATTTTTGAAAGAGTAACAAGCATCCATCCATCCATACATCCGTCCTCACAAACTTTCGCATTTATAAAATTAAGTAGGATGATGTTTTATTTTGTTACTATTTAATCTTTATATTTTATGAAGAAATTCAATTTCACTAATTCATTTTCTATCCCGTTATATATTCTGGATAAAAGGTACGCCAATCTCATCAATTCAGTTGTTTTTAAATTGTAAATAATCTGTCTACTAGTACACTTTCTTTATCTTTCAAAAATACTCAAAAACGTCAAAGTAGGTACGTAACGCTTGTCTATGTAAGTATGCACACATAGATCTGTTAAAGTACGCAAGAAATGTGTTATCACTAAATTTATATCTATGGACGCTTAGCACCACGCAAATCTCCGTGGTAAATATCTGAAGAACTTGTGTTACGGGGTCTAGACAAGGGGAAGTAAAATATAAGTTTGTACTATACATAAATTTAAGATTTTTATTATATTATAAACACATTTAATACACATCTATGTCCCAGAACATTGAAAACTCTTTGTTCCCTCGGCGGCATTCGAACCCGCGACCTCCGGTGCAAACCACTGAACCAGAAGCTAGGTCGCCTGTCCGTCACTAAACCGAGTGTGTTCAGGTATAAGAATGTATGAAACACGTATATTATGTAGAAACTGAAATTAACAGACACGAAACCGCATGTAATAACTACAAATTTTATAAGAAAAACTGTAACCCGACTACGTAAATTGTATAGCCTATGATACGGACTATTGTACGTTACGTACGTTACGGGATGTTTCGGCGCAACAGTGAAATATACATACATACATACATACATAGAGTTTCAAAATCATTACCCTTCCTTAAGGACCTGTGGGAGTATGGTGGCAAGCCCCAAAGGGCCCCAAACCCAAAAAAAGCCCCGACCGAGCGAGGTGTTATGCTCGGTCTGGCCGAAGCCCACTTGTATCAATTTCAGTAATCGTATATATAGTGCCGATAATAGAAAACTTCGATAGCGCAATTCAGGATTGTGGCGCTAATTGGTCCGCCACATCACTCCCTCCCGAAGTCCTGAGATCGAATCTTGAGTCGTCTAGCTTGAGTCGCCAGTGCCAGAGAGTCCCAGTGAGTCGGAACTGTGCTGCTGCTGCACGGGCTCCAGTGAGTGCGGGGCGATGCTACGTGCTGACCAGGAGAGATGTGCTCTGCTTGCTGACCGGTCGTTGTAGTGAGAGTGCCCGTTGAAGCCGATGAGGGTTCGACCAGGCCGCGGTGCGTTGAGACTGGTGGTCGAGGTACCCGATGAAGCTGAAGCTGGCTGGCGTGGTGCGGAGGGTTGGGGAGTGATTATGTCCAGAAGGAGGCGTGTTCTGTCGAGGGTCACCAATGTGGGAATATGGTGGCAAACCCCAAAGGGAAATCTCGACGGAGCGAGCTGGTTTGCTCGGTCAGGCCGAAAATCACTTATGGGAACCTCAAATTTTTATTTTATTCTGTTTTTAGTATTTTTTGTTATAACGGCAATAGAAATACCTAAGAATTTTCAACTGTCGAGCTATCACGGTATAAGAAGGTTAAGATACGGCGACAGACGGACGGACAGCAAAGTCTCAGTAATAGGGTACCATTTTTACCCTTTGGGTACGGAACCCTAAAAATGGCAACGTATTCTAAAGAATATTTATTAGAGTTCATTGAAGTATTTGAAACTTTAGAGTCACTATGGTTGATAAAATCTAAAGACTATTACTATAAAACAAAGAGAAATGATTTCTATAACAATTATTACTGAAAAATTGTATGGCACAATATTTCGGATTCGTCGATAGCGTGACTACAGTTACAGCAAAATACAATAAATAAATTAAGTAATAACCTAATCAAGAGCATGTCACGACATTTCTAAGGAGGGTTCCGTAACTATCAACGCGCAATAGGTTTTCTTTGAATTACTTCAAAAGTTATTTTCATAAAGTTATTACAGAAGCTAGGAGAGCGGACAGACAGACAGACAGACGGATGGACAGAGCGAAACTATAAGGGTTTCTTAAGTATTACGGAACGATACTCGCCGCTAACCAGATACTATTTTCCGTGTATGTGCTCGAATCCGTTCAGGCCGAATCTTAGATTAAAACGCCTAGAAACCGGGTACACGCATGAAAAGTGAAGCAAATCATACTGAGCCATATCGGCTCAGTTTGTTTGAACGACCCGTCAGTTGTCAAGCGCTAGTGCATTAGTCATCTCCCGACTATTTTTTAATAGTCGGAAATTATGACGGTTTGTGTCGTTATAGGGTGTCACAATGCATCGGAAAAAAACTAGAAAAGCTTGAGACATAACATTTCATATGTAAGTACTACAACTTGACTTGTATTAAACCAAATATTTAAAACATTTTAGAATAAAATCATATTTTGTCGCCATCTTTCTGCCCTATTGAGAATTGTGAAAATGTAACTAGTAATAAGAAATTTATTTAAACATTTTTATGGCTATATTGTCTGATTTTTTAACTGCCAATTTAAAGTATTTTCAGTATTAAGGTAATCCTTAATATATTCCTTAATACCAGTTTCATATAAATAATGTTTACAAATCCTCTTTAGATGGTTTTAAATGAAATAAAAGTTATATTTTTACATCTCTCATTATTGAGAAAAACAAATACAATAACTCCAATTTCAAGAGCAACATTTTCCGTGGATATTGTTCCTTAAAACTGTACACACTCCACAACATTAAAGTTCAGTTCTAACTCAAACGATCGGCCTCTCGTCTGTGGCAGCCTTAAGGCTTCGCCGTAGTTGGGTAAATACTATCAAAACAAATAATAGGTCTTTACCTATGAAATTGCCGTTCTGCAGTACTGGCCATTTCAAATCAAAATAATTTTTGTTTGGCTAAGAATTCTAATTTCAAAATAATTTTATTTTAAAAACATGGAATTCTTTTTCCAAAAGTAGTCATTTGTTTATTGATTATTGTTACATTTTCATGGCATTTCAATCTTTTTCGTCATCATGGATACGTTAAAAATTCGAGTAATTATGGAATATGAGTACCGTCGTGGCAGCAACGCGGCACAAGCGGCACGCAACATCAACGATGTTTACGGAGCTAACACTACAAACCAACGCACCACCTGTTATTGATTTGCTCGCTTCCTTTCTGGAAATTTCGACCTGAAAAATGAACCTCGCGGTCGTCCGAAGATTTTGGTCAGCAATGACGAATTAAAGGCGATTGTGGAAGCTGATGATATACAATCTATGGCTGAATTAGCAGCAGCTTTCGAAGTTAGCGTCAAAATAATATTATTCCATTTGCGTCAAATCGGCAAGGTAAAAAAGCTTGACAAATGGTTGCCCCACGAACTCAATGATCGCCAGCGCGAAGTACGCGTCGAGACGTGCCTTGCACTGCTCAACAAACATACAAATGAAGGAATTTGAACCGCATTGTTACCTGCGATGAAAAATGGATTCTGTTTGATAACTGCAAGCGCTCAGCACTTTGGTTGGATCCTGGTTCAGCACAAGAACAACTCCCTAAACGAAAACTTACCCCTAGAAAAGTGATGGTCACTGTTTGGTGGTCTAGCGCCGGTGTGATTCATCACAGCTTCTTACCAAACGCATTATATTTACAAAGCGTTACTGCAGATGTGTACTGTGAAGAACTGAACACAATGATGGAGAAGCTGGCACATCTCCAACCAGCATTGGTCAATCGCTCGTCTCCGCTGCTCCTGCACGAGAACGCGCGACCTCATACTGCACAGCAGACGGTCTCCAAGTTACAAGAACTGGGGTTGGAAGCTCTCCGTCATCTGCCCTACTCACCAGACCTTGCGCCTACAGTCTACTACTTTTTCCAGAATTTGGATAACTTCTTGGCGGGAAAAAAATTCAATACCCGAGAGGCAGTACAAAATGCCTTTGAAGAATTTGTTGCCTCCCATCCAGCTGATTTCTTTAACAAGGGCATCAATAAACCGCCACTGTGTTGGCAAAGATGCATTGATTGCATGATAAAAATACATGAAAAAAATTCGTTTAAATTTTTTCATACAAAACGGCAATTTCATAGGTAAAGACCTAATATAATAGTTCCCCACACCGATTTCAGTGACGGTAATTGGTTTCATTAAAACTAGGCCAGCGACGCAGGAGTTATTTTATAGTGCCCAAGTGTGTGTGCACTACACAAGAACACTCAAAACCCAGTGGGACGGATAATCGACACGACTGGCGAGAGATAAGGCACGGGACCAACTTTTTTTTACATGCCCATCCGACGCATCATCTTTCTTGTCAGACAATCAGGTGATCAGCCTGCATCAGTTCTAACCAAACTTGGAAACAACATTTTTTGTTCTTCCAACGCGAATTAATCCATGACCTCTGAGTCGAGAGCCAAGCTCTAAACCACTGGACCACGGGGTCCGTTAAAACAAATATACGTATAGTTTCACACTGCAAGCTACAAGCTTTACAAATTCAGTTTATTCAGTTTTCATTCGGTTAGTTTGTGTAAAGAATTTATGGTAGTTGTATATCTATAACATGCGAGAACTGATGCCTCAAAACCGGAACAATCAAATTGCAACAAATATATCGCTGCGCTTCCTCGGCTCGTTGGCCGAATGCTATACAGCGTGATTTCATTTTCAACTGTCATCATCATCGAGCATACATAAAAGTGAGAGGGATTGGCAAGTAGACTTTACAGTATATTACAATAATACAAGCTCTTGCCCGCGGCTCCGCCCGCGTAAACACAGTATCCCACGGGAACACTACTTTTTCGGGATAAAATGTAGCCTATGTTTTAACCTAGAACCAAAACTATCTACCATATCAAATTTAATCAAAATCCGTTCAATAGTTTTTGCGTGAAATAGTAACAAACATCCATGCATCCGTCCATCCATCCATCCATCCATCCATCCATCCATCCAGCCATCCATCCATCCATCCATCCATCCATCCATCCATCCATCCATCCATCCGTCCTCGCAAACTTTCACATTTATAATAGTGGTAGGATATAGCTAGCTATAATTATTTTTAATTATTTTATAGCGTGTTTAGTTAGAAGCGCGTAGCAGCGTGTAACCGTCCGATTCGTAAGATCAGTATAATATTATTCCGTGAGCTTATAATCTTAAGCTTCGAAAGTGAATTCGTAAATTGTAATTATGACACACAAGATGTTTCCTGCGACTTAGTACGCGCAAAAAGAAATCCCGCTGGACCTGTACATTATCCTGAAGTAGCCTATGTGTTAATCCAGAGTCTAAACAACTGCCATGCCAAATTTCATCAAAATCCGTAAAAGTAGTTGTTGCGTGAAAGAGCAACAAACGTTCACACATCCATACATTCAAACTTTCGCGTTTATAAAATTAGTAAGAAAGTAAGTATACAATTTACAAATATTAATTTATAAATGTCAACAATTTGTAACTTTCAACAACTGTAATTTCTAACTCATCATCACCTGGTGATGAGCTAAACGAAACCGGTCGTGTTTATATGTAAATTATTGTAAAAACCTAAAAGTTGAAAAGCGTACAAAAAGTTGACTGATATTCAAATTCAAATTCAAATTCAAATTCAAATTCAAATTCAAATTCAAATTCAAATTCAAATTCAAATTCAAATTCAAATTCAAATTCAAATTCAAATTCAAATTCAAATTCAAATTCAAATTCAAATTCAAATTCAAATTCAAATTCAAATTCAAATTCAAATTTTGTTTTATTATGTATTAGGTATGAAGTAACTTTTAAATCGAACTCTTAATAAAAATTACTCGAGCATAATTCATAAGCATTCCCCTACGCAATATCAACTCAAAGTGAATCAGGGAGTCAATATTAGACAAACGCATATTGGGAAAAGTACAAAAAGCTAAGTAAAACACTCACTCACTCACGAATCTCATACATCAGATGAGCTCAAACTTCTGGTATCTCGAGCCGAAGTTTTTGAAATATCACAAAGTTGAAACAAAATTTTAAGACTCAATTCACCCTGTTCGTGAAGTTTGATATTATTCCATAGATTTGGATCATGGATCTGGTTGTTCCTGGATGTTAAATCAAACTCATTTTTTTAATTCATATCTTATAATCGTATAATAAAGATGGATTCCAATTCCAATGTCTCGACAAAACCCGAGAAAGGCTCAATTAAAACCGTTTTGGCTAATTTTGGTCTTGAAATAATTGTGGAAGCTGAGGGAATGTGTAAACGGTGTAAGATATTGGAACAAACAACGGGGAAAATACTAGAAATAAAGATTGAACTTTTCCATACGAACTGTTCAGTGTGTCCAATTTCTGTATTTGACTGTCAAATACTTTACCAGTAGGCGTAGTTATTTATCTGTTGTACTTCATAGACAAGACAGAACAACGTCTGTCGGGTAAACTAATAAGTTAATAAATAACACTTATAGAATTTGTCTACATGTCCCACATGCCTATCACGGGTTCGGTAAGCAGCCCGGCGAGAAGAACCAACGTAAGAATCTCGCGATTACAACGCGTTATATGTCAAAACTTTCTGTGATAACGCACCTTAATACTTAACTACTTTTATGACTTTTGCATTGTTTTACAATTATTATAGATTCTTACACAATAAGGTCCATTTTTACTGATGTAGGATTCATGGTATATCGTATTTACTTATACACACGATTAACTTCATGGGAAGATAAGAGTCCTAAGCGGGTGGCCCATACGATTTACAATTTACCTTAAGTTGTACTTTAATCAAGTCTTAAGATGTATTCACCTAAAAACGCATTAAGATATTGAAGATTAAATTAATACTTACGTAAAATATGACATTCAACGCTTTTTTAGAATGGTTAATGTATTAATTTCTTAGGTTTACGCGAATATTGTTCATTGTTTTAAACACGTTTTAGTTTTAGTTTTAGGGTTTTAGTCCTCCCGTGACCACGGCTGCTGGAAAGTAGCCGAAACGTCGGAAAAAGAAAAGTGCACCGCGACACAATCCGTAAGTGTTTAAAACAATGGTTAATGTATTGTTTTTACTGAGCACGTCGGCATGTTGCCGGTCGGATAGTTCGCGCGTGACTGAGAGTCTAGGCGTGCTTATTCGCATGTTAAGCACTCATCAGACAGGATATATTTCGAGCGATCGTGGGGTATCTTGGTTTTATAATATTATCGTTGCCTATGGCTAAAACTTGCTTAAATTATGGCTTGAAAAGTATATCATTTTAATCATTATATTTGATTCCGATCTCTGTCTACACCACTTGAATAGACACATTTATTGCGCTAAACAACTTCAATTTCATTTTTATTCACGTCACATCTAGAGAAGTGACTCAATGACCTCATATTTCCATAGCGAGATGAAATCTCTCCACGTATGATTAAATTTTTCCTTTGAACATAAGCTCATATGATTTTGTTTTTAAGATGTTGTAATATTATGTTCGAAGTTTGCTCATAGACAAAACAAAATACTGCCATGGAATCGTTTACAAATAAATAATATATTTTCTTTTAAGGTATACATCTACACAACACAACTAACTATACGACATAATAATTAATTACACAATACACAATATTATATTACCAGATTCTCTTCAGCCGAAACCCTTTATTTCGGCTATTATTATCTAGGCCGGCTATTATTTATTATTAAAATCGAAAACGTTTTTAATAATAAATAATAGCCTATGTAAAGATTGTGCTATAAAATGTATGTGTGCTATATTATTTCACTGAAATCAGTTCAAAAGTTAATATAATAATAATAATAATATCTGTCGACGCTTCACACCACGTCAAATTGGTCCCAGTGCTAAGTACTCGAAGAAATTGTGTTACGGGGACTGGACAGCGGAAAATATATTTAATACTTTATATTATATTAAAAATTATACATATTATATTTAAGATTTTTAGTATATTATAAAAATATTTAAAACACATCCATCTAGAAACACAGAATAACTTTTTGTTCCTTCGGTGGGTTTTGAACCTGCCATTCCTTGCTTGAGCACCAACGCGCTCAACCACCGAGCCAAAGAGGTCGTCTCAAGAAATTTGCGCGTGGACCACATGGAAACGAGGGCACTACTTCCTATCGTTTTGAATAATTTAACATAAGGAAACGCCTGTTTTACTCGCATATAAGGATATGCAGTGACCTCCATTTAATGCGATCCTAAGAGACCTAGAATCGTTCTTATTTTCCCGGGTACTCTCGGACCTTTTTTAAGAATTTCATTTATTTGGCTCTTAAAAATTCGTCTGCGGCGACCTTTTTCCGTCGTACGATTCACATTCGCACAATAATTCCCTTCGATAATTTCCCATCAAGGATAGTGCGGAAAACATCAAATTATACACAATAACACAGAACATACAAAAAAATATAAAAAATACAGGCGAACGTATAACCGCCTCCTCATTTTGGAAGTCAGTAAAAAAATAAGATGGTGCTTCTACCTTCATCATCATTTACAAGTCGAAAGGCATAATATATATTTATATAACTTTAACAAGGCGGTAATCACAGCGGCACAATATCTTATACCATGTGAAAATAAATTAATAAATTCTTCGGCCACTTTTATAATATTATGAATAAGAACGTTGGTAAATAGCGAAAAAAGTACTGACGTCCGGTGCGTAACTCAAAGAAACTTAATCAGGAAAGTCGTTTGCTGACCGTACATAAGGATTAATTAAAATCTTTCTGACTTTGAACTAGAGAGTAGAGCTTTGATAGTTGATACGTATTGTAGGTTCGCCCGGATTTTATTATACCGCATTGCTGCATAATTTTTTGTTGGTTAGAGTTTTCTTAGGCGCTTAGGGTAATTTTTATAGTAGGAAAGCTAGGTGACGGACACTTGACTGGCTAGATATCACGGTCATGTAGAAAACCAGCATTCCGGCATGACCAGGCCGAGTCATCAACATTCAGATTTCCCGATGGATTAACGGGTTCTTAGTTTTCAGTTAATTTAAGTAATAAATTCAATTAGGTTATTTTAAACCTTTATGACAGACAATTTTTATAAGCAAACATTTTATTGATGTCAACACTGGGTTTTTTGTATGGATTTTAGACCATGTCCTCTTTGCTCAATTAAAATAAAATTAGCGTCATACATCAAAGTGTTGGGAGTAAGTTAATTAAAACTATTTCGAGTCGAAGTTTTCACGTCTCCGAGTCGGAGCCGTCTTCGGTCGAACCTAATTTGTTTTCCTACTGCATTTATCACCAGTTTCTTCTCGAATTTATTTGCTCAAAGTATGGAATTTTTGTAGGAAATGAAAAAGGTTAAGGACCTGTTTCTCAATCTACTGATAACATCAGTTGGTTTATTTGCATGTTTTGTCTCTGTAGCTCAGTATAAACTTATAAAGTAGGCAGCAAGACAAAACATCCAAATAAGCTAGTTGACACATAATTAGGTCATTGTGAAACAGGGTCTTACTAAAAGTGATATATTTTTTTGTTCATAAATTTAAGCAAATAAGTAATAGTAAGGAGGTATTTTAGCAACCGTATATTCTTATATCTACAAGAGATTTAAAATAGAGATTTAAAGTAGCCCCCCTACCAGAACTACATGCTCGACATTGTTATCGTCCTAATACAACGTTTGGCAAAATCAATTACAGAAATTTGGGGCCAATGATTTATGATGATGATGTTTTTTTCTGTTTATGTGAAGACGTTAGGTAGAAAAATAATTGTAAAATTAAAAAATATGTGCAAAATAAATTTGCATTGCACTCTTTTCGACAAAGGTCTCTCAAGGTCTCTCAAAGGTCAATCACATCAGAAGGTGATTGACCTTACACAGCCGATTTCAATTGATTAAATTCGTATTAAAATTATTTTGAAATCAGCTGTCAGGTCAGTGTAGTACTACTCGTAGTATGCCAAGCAAATGTAATTTTATTTTGTATATTTTTTTTATTTCACATTTATTTTTCTGCCTAATGTATTTTCTTTGTGTAAATTGTGTGCACAAAATCTGTAATTTGTTTTGCAAAACGTTATACATTTTAACGAATAATCTGTGGTGGTCCAATCAGCGCGCAGAGCATAGCTCGACTATTGGTGCTAGAGCATTTGGGGCACTGCCGGCTGGTATAAGGGCAAGAAGATCACTATACAAATTACCAGCTTTTGCCCTCGGCTCTGCCCGCGTAAATACAGTATCCTACGGGAAAACTGTACTTTTTCGGGATAAAAGTAGGTACCCTAATGTTAATCCAGAGCTAAAACTACTACCATACCAAATTTCATCAAAATCAGTTCAGTTTTCACGTGAAAAAGTAACAAACATTCATCCATCCACCCATCCTCACAAACTTTCACTTTTAAAATAGTCTTAGGATTACATACATACACACACTACTTCAGAATGTTGTAATATTCGAATACTTTTTCATTTTAAATCATGCAGCGACTCATTTAATATTTTACATTAAAATTTAAATAAATTAAATATGAATTCTCAGACCTTTCATCGTTAAAGCGATCAGAACGATTACGTTCGCTCTAAAGATATTGAATCATCTCAACTTTGAGGAAATTCATAGAAATTCTTCAGTCTTGTTCATAAAACGTCTTTGAGAAAATTGTTAAAAAGACGGGGAATGCGTTTAATTATTGCACCAAATAAGGTAAGATGGATCAATAAGGACAAACATAAAAGTGTCATGTTTTTAGGCATTGTGACGTAAGCAAATGACATTGGGTATTTGAACGCTGTTTAAAAAAGTGGAGACGGTATTTAAGGTCGACCCACACGTACCATAACTACACCACGTCGACGCGACAAAATTCGCTGCGGATTCTTGCAGTTGTGTTGTTGTTACCTTCAAAATCTCAATGTAGTTGCGTTGTCGCTAATAGCTGCGATGTGGTTCTTCGGACACAGTTCGACTCCGGCTTTCATAGACTTTCAGTGTGTTTGCGATGTGACTGGCAGCTAGTGGCTTGTGGTCGCGTTGCGGTTGCGATGTGGTTGCCATGTGATTGCCATGTGGTTGCCATGTGGTTGCCATGTGGTTGCCATGTGGTTGCCAAATGGTTGCCATGTGGTTGGTACCATACACGTGATTGTAACTGCAAAATTTGGTAGGTATGAATGGAATATTCTGTGTGTTTGTAGTACGTGTAGGAAGATCCTTAAATTGTACAATTTTCATTTACATTTCATTTCCCGTAATCATTTTAAATCATATCAATAGATAAATGGCGATAATCAATAGTTTGTTAATCATATTTTGAATGAATATTCGTTGAAATGGGTTAAAATATCACAGGAGGTATTAACTCAACTTCCTGCAGATATGAGACCTCATCATCATCATCAGCCTGTTTCCGTCCACTGCTGAACGTAGGCCTCCCCCTGAGCGCTAACCATCCCGACCTTGGGCAGCCCTCATCCATCCGCTGCCAGCCACAGCCAGTTAGTTACGTATACCGTTACCAATTTTATCCACCAGAGATATGCGACCTTTGCCGTTATAATCCCGGTGTAATACGTTTGGATCTAACCTAATTTTATCTTTGGTCTCCCTGACTAATTGTTCCACAGTAAAACTCCCTATGTCATTTTCGCGAAGTCGAGAAGTGGGCTATAGATTTTCTTTATGGCCAATGGGGCTCGGTGGTATCTATCAGCTTAATGCCTACATAGTATGCATTAAGCTGATAGATACCCCATATTTGAAAACAGCATTACGCTATCACGCTGTTTATTAGTTTCGCGTTGCAGTAAATTAGTTTATTTTAGGAATCCGTAGCATATAATATTAGGTTATAGTATTAGGTTAAGCGTAATGTAAGCGTTGAATAAATATTTATTATTATTATGATTATCATTTCGCTCTGTCCGTCCGTCTTTCTGTCTGTCTGTCCGCCCTGATAAGTTCAGTTTTTTATTTTTTATTTATATTTTATTCAATAAAAATACATTAAATAACCTAAATTTCCATACCGCCAAATTATGAACTTTATTGGCGGGTTTACTCTTAACATAATTATTTTGGTTCTATTATAATACGGGTACCTGTGTGTGTGTGTGTGTGTGTGTGAGTAAAAAATTTATTATTCGTGATTCTAAATAGTACACAATGTATATATTTTTATATTAAGTAAGTTCTTGTAATAAAATTTTCCTTAAATTCTTTTTAAGCAAGTTAACGCCAACCTTAGGATTCTGTCTTATGAAAACTAATCTATTACTTAAATATTTTTGGTACTAATCTATTAAATCGATTTAGTCATATATTGTATTAATAAGTGAAGCAAAAACTTTGAGTACAGTTTTCGAGAATTATGCGTACAGAGGAGTATGAAATTTGGCAAAGTGAAAAAAAGTTTTATGTTGAGTGGATGTTTAAACTTGTAACTTATGGAAAGTTACAAGTTTTTTAGTTAAAATATTAATATACTTACTTGAAAAATATTTTTAATCAAAAACGCACCCCATTTTTCGAAGTAATTTGAAAACGATCTATTGGACGTTGATAGTTACGGAACCCTCCTTGGACGTATCCTGACGCTCTTGGTATTTATGCTTTCTATTATTTTTACCAGTAGAAGGACGGCTTAAAGTTTGAAGTTATTTTGAAGTAAACATTTACACAACCATTATACAACATCTGTTACATATTTTCGTCTGCAAAATAACAGCGTCCAGTTTTATTTAAGTTTTGATAAAAGTAAAACGCAGTAGTGCCGTATGAAATTTTACGAAACTGCACACCCAACGAACATTTCGTTTTAATTTAAGTTACAGCCGCTTTTTGCGCATTGGAATTAGTTTTTTTTAAGGTCTCGTAACCAGGCCATGGTTACGAGATCTTTAAGCCAAGTCTTGATTTGAGGTAATTATTTTATAATAATAATATTATGTACAGTCGAAGACAGATTCAGTGTGCCACTTTTCGACCTTATTACTCGGTAATAAGGTTTTCAAATATCAACTGTTCTGTCGGCGATCGTACACACAGTATTATTCGTATTACATAAGTCATAAGGTATTATGACAATTATATAAAAGTACCTGGGTAGCTAAGCTTTGCTCGGAGCTTTAGCAGATTTAAAAAAATAAAAATATCACTAAAATATTTTACCGGGTATAGAATTTCGAACCCACCACATTCCGGATTTCGCAAAAATTACACTTACGCATACCAAACTGCCAAACAGACTGACATATTAGCAGGGGCGTGCGCTCCTTGTAGGCAGAAATGCAGTGCTTTACTTGTCATTCACAGATATTTTAATAAAACGTACATACGTTTTAGATGACTTTAATTAATAGTCAATAAATTATATTTGAAAAATATAATAACTTAAAAACGCCTAATATTTTATAAATAGCAACTCATGCCGGTAAGTTCTGCAGGAAAAATCATCGCATGTGTGTGTAATTTTCATACTTTTTTACTATTTACATACGCTGTGTGCGTTTGCGAAGTATGAAATACCATGAATACCGACATGATTATAAAGCGGTAACTCATGCGGCAGGCGATGGTCGAACCGAGAGCCGAGCCAAGAGCTTCGGTTCTGCTATCCGATCGCTTCCGAAAACCGCCGAACTGGCTTGTCGGAAATTATTCGTTGCCTATAATCCGAGTAAAAACAATACGACGTGAATCTAATGAATCATGTATGGACATTATGCATTTTTGTTTAGTAAGGTTTTATTTGTTTAAATAGAAGAAATGTTTTGTGTTTCGCGGGGGCCATATTGCATATTTCATGTGATAAGCATTGTTTACAATTTAATCGCTCCTGTTTATTTATAGTTTTCTTAAAAGATTTTTCATTTTAACATTTGAAAGTGTGTACATTTATCAGTCTCTTACTGAGTTTCTTTAATAATTGTAGTGATTTGCTTTTACAAGGTGCGTTTGTTGATTTTTTTTAAATGTTATTTGATTGTGAGGTTTGCGTTGATAATGTGTGCTTATTAAAAATTAAAAATAACAAGTTCTCACAATTGTCATTCAGTGAAAAGATACAAATTTTGTCTAAAGGTAGGTGTGTACCCGAGTTACAACAAAATAAACCTGTAAAAAATAATGTAACTCGAAAATTTCATGTTAAAAGTTATGAAACGTATAACTGGCTGTGTTGTTGTGTACACACGATTAAATTATATTGTTTTCCTTGCATATTATTTAGTAATTCTAGTACAGTGTGGACTGATTCGGGATATTCAGATTTAAATAATTTCTATTCCGCGGCCAAGAAGCATGACCATACAGAAAAACATCTGGAGGCCTGCTTAAAATTAAACACTTTTGGTAAATCTCGTATTGAAATGAGTATCAACAGTCAGTTACGATTAGATATTGAGAGGCATAATGCTAAAGTTGATCGCAATAGAAACATTTTTCAAAGGCTGATCGATGCAGTTTGCTTTCTCGGAAAACAAGAATTAGCTTTTAGCGATCACGATGAGTCAGTATCGTCGTTGAATAGAGGTAATTATTTAGAAATAGTAGATTTATTAGCCAAGTATGATGGAGTTTTAGAAACCCATGTACAGAGTGCAAGTACCATTCACGGGCATGACGAACCGTACGCAGAATGATTTGATCTCGAGCGTTGCATCTGTGATGATCGATCGCGTTAAAGCCGAAATTAAACAGTCCGATTTTGTCGCCGTCATGGTAGATGAGACTCCTGATGTTAGCGGCCGTGAACAATTAGTATTAGTTTTGAGATATATTCGTGATTCTGAAGTAGTACATTGATTTATCAAATATTTTGATGTTAGCGCGGATCGGACCGCTGTAACCTTGAGTTCTATAATTTTGGAAATTTTGGAAGAGTTCGATTGTGTATCCAAATTAGTTGCACAAACTTACGACGGGGCAGCAGTTTTATCCTCACAAATTAATGGCGTGCAGGCTTTGGTAAGACAAAAATGTCCACAAGCTTTGTACGTTTGGTGTTCAGCACATATATTAAATTTAGTTTTATCGAAATCGTTCGAACGAGTTGCTGCAACAAAACGCTTTTTGGAGATTACTCCTTAAGAATCGATTTTCATATAAGGCCCCCGGTATGAAAAAAATATGAACAGTAACATCTACTGAACGAATGACCTCGTTTCGTTTTCGTGCGCAACCTATTCTGCGCACCTGTCACTTTTTTTCACATGGCGCGAATTTTTGAACTCAAATCGATCGCCAAAGTTTTTGTTCCTTCTGAGGGACGTGTTTTACTTTTTAGAGTAAACTCCAGTCGTGTTTAGTATAATAAAATCAATCGCGGCTTTTTTCATACCCACTGACAACTGACACAAGTCAGTTCATTTTTATTTATTATGAAAGAATTTGAATTTAATTTTCTTTTAAAATCTTTCGCAGATATTTTTTCAGAAACGGATATTCTGTACGATATTTTGCAAAAAAAAAACTAGTGACATCGCGTATTGTGTAACAAAGATAAAAGAGTAAGAGTCATTTTTAGACCGTTTCAGAGACAAGTTCAAGATCTATTATGATGCTGCCGTTCGCATTACCGGACCACCTAAAAGAAAGGGCAACGTCGATGATGTAAAAATACATTATCGGCGAATTTTTGTTGAAATAATTGATAATGTAATCAGTGAATCAACAAATCGCTATAAAAACATTAAAGATTTAAAGTTTATTGAGCTACTTTCTTGTGAGAATTAAAAAAAATATAGTGAACGTTTCCCTGAAAATGAAATCAGAGAGTTCACTAATAATTATCAGGCAAATTTTAATTTTGATAAATTGAAAAATGAATTGCGCTGTATTTATCGATCACCTCAATTTGCAAATAGTTGTGTATTTAGTATTATTCAAAATTTGTATAAGGACAATTTAAATAAAGTTTTTTCTGAAGTGTTACGATTAGCGAAATTCATTGTGACTATCCCCGCAAGCAGTGCATCGGCAGAGCGTTCATTTTCGTGTTTAAAACGTATCCACACATATTTGAGAAACACACAAAATCAACAACGACTCACAGAGCTTTCCATGATTTCTATAGAAAAGGCATTAATGATAGAATTAAAACGCAATCCAACTTTCTATGACGATATCCTAAAATCATATTTAAAAAAGGATAGGCGCATAGATTTAATCTATAAATGAATGAGTAGTTTGTTTTTTTTTACTAACACGTAGTTTTATTATTAAGTTTATTTATATAATCACATGAAAATCGGCCTTTTAAAGGCCACATCGGATATCTTGCAAGGGACGTATTCTGTAACTATCACTCACATGGATAAGATATTTGAGGTGGCCAAAATCTTGCGTTTATTTACATCGGGATATAGTAATCTCAAGTAACCGGAACATATTCAATATGTGAAATTTGAAGCTGACTTACTTTAGTGTTAGTGATAATGTTACTGAGTAGTTATAATGTTTTAAAATATGCTTATTATTTTACTTATTAGAATTTCTGTCGCCGCGACGATCGATCGCTGTTTTGTCTGCGTTGCCGTAGAAGATGTACATGAATAGTACATCTAAGACTTGCTCTGTTGGCATGGTTTCGACTTACAGATCCGTGGCTTGGCTGTAGCTATGCTAAAAATCTATAAACGAAAAATTTTTTGTGACCGAGTACTTCGCCGCATACCCAGTGTCATAATCCTGTGCACGCCACTGTATATTAGAGTCGAAACTATTGATATATCGTTACACGACGAAAGAAAAAAGTGTGTGTCAGCTCCGACGCACGACTGGAGTTTACTCTAAAAAGTAAAACACGGGACGTGTTTTACTTTTTAGATCTGAAGGAACAAAAACTTTAGCGATCGATTTGAGATCAAAAATTCGCGCCATGTAAAAAACGGTGATGCATTGAAATATACATAGATGGCGCTTTACATATTTCGATAGAATAGTTATTTATAATATTTAGCTCTGAGTACTAGGAGATTCCTCTTGAGCAAGACTTGTTGACATTTTAAATGCTTAGTATTTAAATTGTATAATATTATTTTTATTTTATTGGGCAATGTTAAAAAGTGCGTACTTCGAACAATAAACGAATATTATGATAACTAAAGTGATTAATGATAGGAAATTTTATTTTAGTACAGCAAAATATATTTAAAAAAGTATTTAAAATTAGAAACAATCTACTCCGTATATAATCTATATTTTTTCTGTAAAATTATTAAGACCATACCAATGGTTAATGTTTATTTCCATAGATGGCGTCCGGACTGGAAAACAATAATATGAACTTCTATTTCCCTTAGTGAAAATTGGGTACTAAATGGGTACTAGGTATTAAGGTTTTAAGTAAGTGCCAACTACTAGGAGAAATAGGCAAAAAACTAGACAAAGTTTTTAAAAACTTTAGCGATCGATTTGAGTTCAAAAATTCGCGCCATGTGTGAAAAAGTGACAGGTGCGCAGAATAGGTTGCGCACGAAAACGTAACGCTGTCATCCGTTCAATAGATTTTACATCTCATATTTTTTCATACCGGGCGCCTTATATGAAAATCGATTCTTAAGTAGTAAACTCCAAAAAATATATAACTTAAAAATGCGCAGTTTCTCAGGGATAAGACCTAGCTAGATCGATTTTTCTCTCCCAAAACTATGAAAGAAAATATGTAGCATACTCATGGAAATACTAATTGCAGCCGTTTCCGAGATTACAATTAGTATACAAGATTTCTGTGGGAGTGATTTCGTGAAATGCGACAGAAGTGTGAAACAGGAAATTTACACATAGCGCTATTTGAATTGACGAATGAGCGCGCGGTGGTAGAGTTGTGTGTCAAATTCGAATAAAATATTTCACTATTTAGCTTTTTAAATTTTGAGGTTGATTTCTGACACTGCTTAGTGGAAAAGTTTTGGTATTTTTTTTTCATATTAGAAAATCATACTAAGCATTGTGTTTTTTTTTTAATATTTTCATAAAATGTTACAACACATCATATGCGACTACTGTAATACTGTAAGGCTCATTGGTTTTTTTTAGTAGCCTATGCTGTCCCACTGCTGGGCAGAGGTCTCCCCCAAGGCCTTTCATTCCTCCCGTTCCTGCGCCACCGTTGGCCAGCCTGGCTGGTATGCATACAGCTCATCGCGCCATCTTCTTCTAGGCCAGCCAGGGCGCGGGCGGAGTGGTCCGTCTTCTGGTACTGGCAGTGGTGATCTTTGCACAGCGGTCGGGATGCCTGCGGCTGGCATGACGCGCCCAATCCCACTTTAGCTGAGCAGCCCTCATACTAGCGTCTACAATACAATATTATCTCGTTTAAAGTATAAAATTAACAAGTGACTTCCTAGAGCATTAACAATTACATTAATCTGGACTTATATTATAAAGAGGAAAGATTTGTTTGTTTGCATTGATTAGGCTCCTAAACCATAGATAAGAAAATATATTATATATACTTACGTACAGAACCCCTGTTATAACGCTTTTATTAGTTTCACCTGTATGTTTGCTTGCTTGCTTGCTTGTTTGTTTGTTTGTAACCGACTCCTTTGGGCTCGATTTTGTCCTACTTTGAACGATCAGATTTAATTCAAACTTTGCACACCTGTCAAAGACCGATGACAATGCAATAATTCGATTAAAATATCCGATTATGCTGATTAAATTCGCCAGGATACATCAATTTATTTCCGCATCCTTTGCATGAGAGTAAGAGAGATAGAACTAGTGCGTGAACTACGCATGCGTGCAGTTCCAGGCTTACTCTTTGGTCCCCCGGTTAATAGATAGCAAATCGTACTAAAAAGCAAAAAATAAATTATAGTTTAAAAAAAAACTAAAAAAAACACGCTTTTATAGAAAATCTAACAAAAAAATTAAAAATTAAATTTAATGAATTTGGATTAATAATAGTGTAAATGAAAAATAAATGTTTATTATTGTAAAAAAGCGTGCATAGTGTCAATAGTTATAAACATTTTATTGGCAGATATGAGAAGGATCTTCACTTTGATAATATCTTAAAAATCACTTTAAACGAAATCTGACCGTTTGAAGTGGATCAAAATCAAATCCACTGGAGTCGGTTACATACAAACAAACATACAGGTGAAGACACTGCACCCCACGCTTTTTTACAATAATAAACATTTATTTTTCATTTACACTATTCTTAATCCAAATTTATTAAATTTTATTTTTCATTTTTTAGTTAGATTTTCTATAAAAGCGTGTTTTTTTAGTTTTTTGAAACTATAATTTATATAAATACAGCTTTTATAAATTACTAGCTTTTTCCCGCGGCTCCGCCCGCGTAAATATAGTATCCCATGGGAATACTGTACTTTTTCCGGATAAAAAGTACCCTGTTTTAATCCATAGCCTAAATTACTATACCAACATTTATCGAAATCCATTCAATTGATAGTAATTGACATCGACAGTTTAATGTTGTTGCAAATTCCACCTTTTTTAAATTTGATATGACTTGGAGTCAAATCCTTTATCCGTACCAATGTTTTATGTATGTAAAATAGGGATATTAAAATAATACTTTATAACTTTTGGTAACGCGGTTTGTGTTTAACTGATGTAATGACGTGAAAACTGATGCATTGTAAAACAAAAGAAATAATATCGCGAAGCCGACCAAAAAGTTTCGGAACGCGACATTAAATCCATCAACGATGTATTCTGTGCTCCAACGCCCACACGCACACTGTTTTGATAGATATGATTGAATCTGAACTTTGTACAGCGGTAATAAAGTGCAAATTGACTCATTGACGTTAGGAATGTAGGTGACATTGCTTAGACAACAGTGAGTGTTTGTAATATATGAACTTTATGCAATAACTATAAAGCTCAAATTGACTCTACGTTTTAGTTAGAAAACGTTTGTATGGGAAAAAAAACTTGACACAGATATAGGGTAGACCACGGGCAAGTAGGCTACTTTTATCCGAGGGAAATGTACGGGTCCTGCGGGTTCTTCTTTTAAATATAACTTGCTTGTAACTTGTTTCAGAGATATCTACTAAAAAGTCAAGCTTCGGATAAAATAAAAACATCCGAAGGGTACATAAATAAATCCGGTTGAGCAAGTTAAAAAAAAACATATTAAAAAATACTAATTTATTTCATAGTACAACATTTTTTGTGTTTTCGAAAAAACATATTCAATGTTTCACAAAGGAAAAAAAATATTGCACACTTTGTTAACATTTCTACAATTGCTTGCGAGCTAGGATATTTGTGTGTCAAAAATCACTTGAGGCCAGGCCCTCAGTCCTCAGTTCTCAATATTTGCCCCATTTCACGCCAAAACGTTGTGAAAGCAGTTTTGAATAAAGAATCAATTTAAAACTACGCTCGAACCTACTTCAAACATTTTTATCATTTCTACTTTGTGATATTTAATGGTGAATAAGAATCCCAAGAAAATTAAAATACTTAAAAGACATTAAATCTGCTTTAGGTGCTAGAATCGTAAATCTTTTTATCCTTTGTCATTATTTTTGAGCTATAAAACGATACTTTTTTATCATTTTCTCAGTTGAGCAAATTTTACATAATATATCTAAAACATGCGGGCGCCATTTTTTTTTCGTGACGTCACAAAACTAGTAGACGCTCCTAAATGTTTTAAGTACCTACACAACCATCACACACAGTGAATATGGAATAAGATTAGCAAACGAGCAGACGGATCACATGATGGTAAGCGATGAAATAGTTTATATAAAAATCCTGTAAGTACAAATTGTTGTACCTTTAATGGTGTTAAGGCATAAATCATTCTCTATATTGTAATATTGTGTATTCACTTCTGTCTAGATTGGTTCGGACTTCGGACTACTTTTTAACTGGTCGGCTGAAATTGGTATTGTGCACAAAGCAAACCTTTGATACGTCGAGCATTCCATTTCATCGTTAACAGCTATAATATTATTCTAATAATTGTTTAACTTGTGTCATTTGATTCACGTATATTACGCACAGGTTTCGAGGTTATGTTATCTAATCACTAAAGATCACAAAGTCCGCCATTGCGACTGACTGTCTGTCTGTATGTTCGCGATAATCTAAAAACCTACATGACAAACTGTGAGTGTAACTCCTCTGGTGCTGTGCAGAGAAATCGTTTTCTGGTCCATTTCATTAAAAAATATTAATAAATACATACCTAATTTAACACAGATCAAAATCGTGTGTTCAATTCACCCGCGTTAAAATTTAAATTTAAAATATTAAGAAATAATGCAATAGTGTATTTAAGCATACCTATTATTGTATTAGATTCAGACGTTATATTAAAATTATATAATACCAACTGTCCCAACACACCTTTTTTTATATTAACTATATTTTGTTATTCCGTTTTAATTTAGGCATTTAAGCGCACATCTGTCATAACTATAACCTGGAATTTTAAAGTTTAAACTGTGAGAAATATTTTTTTTAAAAATGCGTGGTAATTACTAAAAACGACAGATGAAAATTCCCATACTGACATGTTCATTGTATTCAACTTGTTACTTGACTGTCGAATATGATATTCAAGTACGTTCAGTGTTTACTTGTGTTTACTTGGAATAAGTCAGCCGACATGAGTAGGATGTAGGTGTAGGTGTAGACAATAGATATCTACATCTACAAACCTACTCAGGCCGACTTTATAAAAGTACTAGATGTTGCCCTCAACTTCGTACGCGCTAAAGTAAATCCCAATAAAATTTGATGAAAAATGGATTCTGTTTGATAACCGCAAGCGCTCAGCAAGTTGGTTGGATCCTGGTTCAGCACCTAAACAATGCCCTAAATGAAAACTTACCCCTAGAAAAGTGATGGTCACTGTTTGGTGGTCTAGCGCCGGTGTGATTCATCACAGCTTCTTACCAAACGCGGTGAGCATTACTGCAGATGTTTACCGTGAAGAACTGAACACAATGATGGAGAAGCTGGCACATCTCCAACCAGCATTGGTCAATCGCTCGTCTCCGCTGCTCCTACACGACAGCGCGTGACCTATACTGTACAGCAGACGGTCTCCAAGTTGCAAGAACTGGGGTTGGAAGCTTTCCGTCATCCGCCCTACTCACCAGACCTTGCGCCCACAGACTACTATTTATTCCAGAATTTGGATAACTTCTTGGCGGGTAAAAAATTCAATACCCGAGTGGCAGTACAAAATGCCTTTGAAGAATTTGTTGCCTCCCGTCCAGCTGATTTCTTTAAGAAGGGCATCAATAAGCTGCCACTGCGTTGGCAAAGATGCATTGATTGCATGGGTGATTACTTCGATTACAAAATATAAAAATACATGAAAAAAATTCGTTTAAATTTTTTCATACAAAACGGCAATTTCATAGGTAAAGACCTAATATTAAATATACTTCCCGTGGTACCTGTAACACAAAATCTTCGGATAATAATTAGCTCGGGGCCAGATAGACTTTGGGTAAAGCGTACATAGATATTAGTATTATTATTATAACATTATGCTGACAGAAGGGATTTTTAGAGTGCTATTTCACCCAATTTTACTCGGAACCCATCCGAAATGCCCGCTCATCCAAACTCATCCGCGCTTCACACAGATTCCAAATCGCGTGATCCAAATGATGTCGGTATTGATTTGTCTGTGATCCGATTTTCACTATGCCTAAAGGTATGATCGCACTACGCGGGGACACATTCAAATAGTCGAGTCGTTGTATGTAGCAATCATTTTGTATGAGAAATAGTTCCGCCAAATTCACCTTTGACATACAATTAAATTAAGTTGCTTTTATTTCAAGATGCATAGGCTTATACCCATATTATAAATGCCTTACATACTAACATACATATTATGTACTTAAAAACTACACTTTCGCACATTTTTTCGTAGAAACTACTTATTAATCTGTGACTACAGCACGTCTTGTCGGCGACGTGATGCGCGCTTCGTTACGGAGTCTCCGGTATATCGATGCATCTTCTATCGACTCCTCCACCTCTAAGGTCGATAGAAGATGCATCAGTACTCTAAACACAAAGGAACTCAAGTTAACCTTGTGGCGAGTCTCCAAACGCTCGCCCCATACGACGAGGGACGTCTCCTTGCGGATGTTTGTAATATGTATACTTTCTATATTCTATGCCGCGGTCGTCAAACTGCGGCCGTGAATGGTGCGGCCCTTGGCTCTCACAGCAGCGTATTTACCCTGTGCCAAAAGTGTCGTGGCCTGGGGCATCAGGCTGCTAGAGGCGGATTTCGCTGGGCGCTATATTTTACTGTCAAATTATTGCTATTATTAACATTTAAATTAAAAGCAAATGATTACCAAAATACATTGGTTGTGAATCGTGATTGTACTGTACCAACATTTTTATAATTGTTTTGAAGTGCTCAGACTCTCAGGTAGGATTTCCTCAAATTTCACCTGTTTTAATAAGCAACAATTTTCTCGCTGGCTCCGCCTATTGGCTGTTTAAATCGAACCTTTGAACTAGAATGTTTTGTTTTAATACACAGCGTGCACAGTCTTCTAGAGCTTAAACTTACACGGTACAATAGGAAAACAACACTTTCTCGCTCGTTCCGCTCGCTTGACTTAACATAAAAAGCACGATATTAGTAGACTATGTGTTTCAGATATTTTTAGGACTTTACAGTTTGCGATATCGTAGCGGGTTACTAGTTACTACCCGCTACGATATCGGAAAGTAGTAGATTTTTGCGAGTGAAAACTCCATGGCATGTTTACTACTGTACCCGCTATGGATCATACCATAAAAGTGCGTCGTCTGCCATACCATAAACTTTTGGCAACTCCTGTTATGCTACCTTTTTATTTTATGTATGCCCGCTGGAAATTTGGTGACGACACTGGTCGATTCTGCTATTTAAATCTTACAATAATATAGTTTCGATACAATCTCGATCTCATATAACAGCAAAATGCTATTCTCATAAATGTCAAACAAACGTCAAAAAAACTTCTAACTTTTGTTTGACTAACTAACGACTTATGGTCAGTTTATGATTAAAAGACAGTTCATTTGTAATTCATTGAAAGTAAATTGATAGTTAAATATGAGAATTGCGGTCCAGGTGAGCGCCCTATATTTACTATTTGCTGGTAGCATAAATGCAAAACGCCTGTTTGAAAATGTCAAATTCAGTAGTAATTTTAGCTAATGTTATAACTGCAAATGTTTGTTACGCTTTCTTACCTCGCCTCCGCGATCTATCATCGGTAATTTGTATGCGTAATTATATAAACACACCGGCATATTTAGCGGAACACAAAAAAAAGGTCGATAATTAAAATAATATGGTTTTATTTTTTATTCGTCCTCAACTCCAAAAAGATACGCGATAAAAAAAAAACTAACAAAAAACAGTATTTCAATGAAATTTTAAATCAAACTCAGAAGGAAGAAATACACGAAGTTCGCTCCAGATAAGGTGTATTTGAATAAAATTAAAACAATTGCATAAATTGTGATGTTCAGTTGTTTTCTTAATTTGAAAATATTTCTTTTTAAATTAAATGACGTATAAACCAGCCAGCAACCTTATATGATACTGATATCAAACCTTTATTTTATGTTCCGCTAAATATACCGGTGTGTGTATTACACGTACAATAAAACAGAGTTAGATCAACAATGTACAAAAGACTTAGGGCGAGCTCTCACTTGTGTATGAATAAAGTTTAGTTTCGAGTATCTATCTTAAATATTCAGCGCCATGTCGCGTATCGTTTCGTCTCGGAGTGAACTGACCCTTACTCTCAAAAACCATCCTAAAAATATTCACTCGAAACGTTTTTATGCCACTTCGGCAAAATGTAAAATGTAAAACCCTTTTAGATTTGCGTGTTAAAAGCTTACGCAATAATATAAAACGTTACATAAAATTAGTTAGAATTTAGATATACAATCTATATAGACAGACAAACCATTCATGACTAATAATAGCTCCCCACACCGATTTCGGTGAGTGGCCGGTTTCATCGAAACCGGGCCAGCTGCACAGAAGTTATTTTATAATGCCCAAGTGTGTGCGCTGTACACAAGTGGACTCCCTGTACCTTTTACTCTCGAAACCCCGTGAGACAGATGACCGACACGACTGATCAGGCGCAGGACCGGCTTTTCACATGCCCATCTGACGCATGGATCATCTATCTTGTCAGACAATCAGGTGATCAGCCTGCATTGTCTGGTTAGGACTTAAAAACAACATTTTTTGTTGTTCCAACGCGGGAATCGAACCCACGACCTCCGAGTCGAGAGCCAAGTTCAAAACCTCTGATATTATGTATTAGGCTGTCATAACTCATAAGAGTGTAATAGCACGGAACACCGCTGCCCATTAGCAAGTTTTCTAGTCCGGGACAGCAGTAAAACTAAGGATTGGTACAAAAATCCGTTATTTTGTGTTCACATCAAGTTTGCTTCTTCTTATTCATTTAGTTTTGTTTTAAATTCCAGTTACATCATAATATAGGGAATGTATTCTTGTTTCTAAATATATCAAACATGCAATGGTTTTAGAATTAAATTGTCATTAAAATCTTGAGAGAAACAAAACGCTACGCGCAACGGTTTTTTTAATTTTGACAGTCTGACGCTCGAAAGGTCAGACTGTCACTACAATAGCTATTCAAAATAGAACTTTATTTATTACACAAATAAATACACGTTACATACTTTTACAATGAAACGTGTATCTTCTTGTGTAATCAATAAAGTTCAATTTCGAAAAACTATCTTAATAATTCAGCGCCGCGCAGCGTCACGTATCGTCGCTGTGTGAACTTACCCTTAATATAAGATATAAATAGCGGAGTCGACCTTCATGGCTCAGTATTAGAAAGTCAACATACAATTACTGAGTATATTTTATTCCTGCAGGCGTTTTCGATGAGCTTGTCTACCTACCTCCGATAAATTGCTGTACAATCCGACTTACCTTTGTCTGTTGATGATATTCTCATTTACTACAAAGGAACAAAGCCCGTAGGCTTATCCCTAATAGATAATTTACTAACATATAAACATATTTTGTACTTCTAAATCTAATGGAATCTGAAGTCGCTTTACACGTACCTACTAGTTGCCGCTCGACCAGGCATAAGACGAAAATCGACCGCAGGCACACACACGTGTAAATACGTAGTTCAACCACGTCTGCAGTCATTGCGGCCACTTCATTTGGGTTTGAATATTCTAGTGCAAAAGAAAATGTTTAAAAACTGGTCGAGCAGGAACATTGTCGATATTATATATTTATTTGTTATCATTTCCTTTTTATATAAATAAGAAAAATATGAGGAACGTAAAATGTTGTAGGTACCCAAAATATAGGCAATACTCGATAAGTAGGTATTTGAAATGGTACGAGGGTCGTTTTAAATACCGACGCAAAAAGGCTTGAGCTTCATTTAATTGACGTTTGTTTGCATTTCCAATTTATTCGAAAAACGACGAACTCTTAAAAGTTGTAAATGTGTATCTTCCTACTACTATCATAAACATAAAAGTTTGTGAGGATGTATGGATGGATGGATGTTTGTTACTCTATCACGCAAAAACTACTGAATAGATTTCAATGAAATTGAGTATGATTGTAGTTTAGGCTCGGGATTAAAGTATGCGCTACTTGTTATTTCGAAAAAGTACAATATTTCCGTGGGATACTGTATATAAGCGGGCGGTGCCGCGGGTAAGAGTTACTCTTGTATATAATGTCTGTTGGGTAAAAAGGGGCCATGCTTCATATTTTT
Organism: Phengaris arion; assembly: GCA_963565745.1. Lineage (NCBI taxonomy): Eukaryota > Metazoa > Arthropoda > Insecta > Lepidoptera > Lycaenidae > Phengaris > Phengaris arion. The sequence continues at coordinate 14,729,686 of OY751449.1, read as the reverse complement.
TCAGAGTTTCGAGGAACATACATTGTTTGCCAGCGCCTTTACACGCACCGTCTTACATTCGGCATATTTAGAGTAAAAATTATAGATTAGAGACATGGCCAACTTGATCGCGAGTTTTATAAAATATTGTTTTATCAGTATATTGTCTGAGCTGGTACCGACAGCCAACTTCAAAATTATGAAGATTGAGTAGAGGAATAATTAAAATTTTGGCCGAATTTAAAAGGGGAATTGTTTAGAAAATAAGATTTATTTCGTACTTTTTTGTGCATTTTACTTTGGGAGTCGGTTTTAATTTTTATGTCGTAATTTTTTTCCACTCCACTAATTACTCCAGATTGATCCATCCGTATTGCCGAGAAAATATTGCTCATGAAATTTCCCGTATAAACGCGAATAGACCATAATAACTTCATTCTTAACCTTGAAATGTTTCGGATTGTGTACACAAAAGGTGTAATCAGAAAGGAAAAAAAGAAAAATAGTGATATCCTGAAGGTAAATTTAACTTTATCGAGGTCTTTTGTGACGTCACAATAGTCGCTAAAGCGAGAAAAGGGACAATGTGTTTTCGACATGTAGCCATTACCTGTCTTTGTATTAATTTTGAATTTCGTTTTTTATTTCAATGAAAATTGAAAAATAATGGTGTACCTATGTACCAAAGATTTCAAAACTAAAGATAGGCTATGACATACATTTGACAGAACAAATCTTCATACAAGAAACAGTTTTACCATCTTGTTTTTTCACCAAACCTCAAATGTCAGCCATGTTGTTTTCACCATACTTCAAATGTCAAAATGGCCCTAAAAACTCCCAAAGGGGACATTTAAGTGGAGACAGTTTTGCCTTAACATACCTCGTCTATAATATTATGTACATCTATGATACCTAGTACGTAAAGTAAAAAGCTGTCCTATAAAGTCATAATTTATTTGCCTCCTTAGTCCTTATACTTATTTAATAGTTCCACGAAGATGTGAGAAGACGCGAGAAATGTCGCGCCGCAACCTGGGATCGAATCGCAACTCAAAGGGTCTACCCAAGCGATTACCAGACTAAGGACGCATTCTATCTAGAATCTAGACCAGAATAGTTATATAACGTTGTGTAACATCTTTTGACGTGATAACGTCTTATAAATCGATGGAGCCGGGTACACGCACGAAAAAACATTACTCACGCGTTACCTGTTACCCCGTTATCGTTACCAAGTACCGTTACCAAGTACCACCTTTAGCTCGCATTGCCTTTACCTCATTATCATTATTATTATTATTATTATTATTATTATTATTATTATTAATATTTATTGTTATTATTGTTGACGTTGTCACGTTCAACTATCGTCAGTAAACCGACTTTACAGACAACCGGTATGTTTTTTTACTACAACTAATGTCTAGAAATCAGCTGTGAGGTGAATCAGCTCATAGTGTGAAGTCAATGACCTCAGAGGCGATGATTCGTTTCATTACTAGATTTTTTTTCAACAAAAAAATCTGCCTAAACGTCTTCATGAGTAATTGTACATAGAGCAGTAAATCATGTGACCAATTTTTCACTAATTGATTTTTCGTAACGGCACCAGAAAAATAAAGGCACCATCTACGGTTATGTTATTTGTTTATATATAGGATTATTCCAACGCCGGTTCGGTTCGGACTCGAATAGATCGATCGAAAAGATAGCAAGAAATAGATAAAAGATAGATCGAATCGATAGCAAGGGTTGCACCGATATGGGCAAAGCGAGGCGTAAATAAGTAACACGAATTGAGGAGAACGTTGTACACAAAATTCAGTTTACTATCATATCTCATGGCAATGCCGTATAGAGACCCTTGGGTCACGCTTCCTCTAAAACGATTTGCCGTCTTACTTGTACTATCTTAGACGGCTATTTTCCACCGATTTTCCCTTTTTACCAAGGGATAATAAAACACATTTTGCGAAACTCTTTAATAACTTTCCCATATATACAATTCATTAAATAGGCACACATTTATGTACAATTTTATATTCACATACAAGTTCAACCAAATGCTATGTATTTTCACCACTATTGTTTGAATAACTATTTAACCATTTACTTTTCTATCAAGTTCTTTATAATTTTGTATACAAAACACTTTTATCTATATACTTCAAAAAGATTTACGTCTAAATAGGCCACGTTTCTTAAAATATAATCAAAATAAACTCCTGTTAAAAACATATACTTTACAGTGATGCTATCATATTAACACTGATATTTTTCACTAAAATTCACTCTAAGAGTTTAAAACATTTTATGTACTACATATATAGCGTTCTTAAATGTACAGGTTGTTGCGTAATTAATAGATAATCCTTCACCTACAGCTGGATAATATCATAACGGATCAGAAAAATACAATTCATGTTTAGTAAAAGTAACATGGTTTTTTAGTTATCGGCCATTTTTTTAAAATTATGAAAATTTTACCCTTGGTCACTAATTTTGTTGTCACAGTCGCAAAAACATGAATTATCTCTATCAGGTTTTTATTTATTATACTTGAATAGTTATATTATCAAATGTATCATGTCATTTTTGTGCGGTTCCTATTTTATTTTTACAAATACTACCGAAAATAAGTTTTGATCTTTCAAACCTTTTTTCTTTGTGTTTGATCGCACATGTCATAAAAAAATGTATGGGGACTTGACTGAACAGCTTTCAAATAATTAGAATATTTAATTGAGATTGTAAAAATGTATAACATATGGTATTTAACCCTTAGATTTCAAAGTGATTACCTAATGACTTTGATGAAGGCCTATTTTCCTAAAAACATACATCTCAGAAAATATTTTAATTATTTCTTTTTTCTTTTCTTTAAGCTTAATCCCTTTCATTATAAACGTGTACAAAATCTTCTTCCAAGGGACTACCCTTTAAGATTAGCATTTTGTCAAAGAATGTTACGAAAAATAAGAAACGAACCAAATTTTTTTGACAAAATACTATGGAGTGACGAATCTTCTTGTAAAAAAGACGGCTATTTTAATATGCATAATTTTCACAGTTGGCAGCTGACTAACCCACATTCAGTTAGAGAAGATAGATCCCAGTACCAATTTAAAATAAATCTGTGGTCTGGTATCCTTAGTGGTGAAGTCATCGGCCCGTTCGAGCTGCCAGACACGTTAACCGCCGAGAGATATCTAAATTTTTTACAAAATGATCCCCCTGGACTTTTGGAGGACGTGACCTTGGAGAATAGAAGGGACATGTGGCTGCAGCACGATGGCTGTCCTGCACATTATGCCCGTAACGTTCGCGAATATTTAGACGCGACATTCCCCCAAAAATGGATTGGCCGTTTGGGATATTTTCTTTGGCCTCCAAGATCACCAGACCTTGACCCTCTGGATTTTTTTTATTGGGGTTGTATAAGTATAAGGTGTACAAAAAACTAGTCACATCAGTGGAAGATTTACGCAAAAGAATATTTGCCGCTGCTCGAGAAATTAAGGAGGCAGGCCACGCGCAACGAATAAAACAATCGTTTATTAGAAGGTGCAGGGCCTGCATTAGAGCTCGGGGTGGTCATTTTGAACACTTGTTATAAAAGTGAATAATAAACTGTGCAAAGATAACCTTCTTTTCTTTCAACTCCTTTAAATTTAATTCATAAATGAATAAAATTATTTTAAAATAAAATTTTAATGAAACCTGTCATTAAGACAATAAATGGGCTCTTTTTTTATAAATTATGAAAATTCTTTGAAACCGAAGGATCAAATACCATCTGTTATACCTTTTTACAATCTCAATTGAATAGGCTAAATATTTGTAAGTTGGTCAGTCAAGTCCCCATACATTTTTCTTACGATATGAGCGGTCAAACAAGAAGAAAAAATTATTTGAAAGAAAAAAAATATTTTCGGTTGCATTTGTAAAAAAAAATTAGGCAACAGCAAAAAAGTGACATAATACATTTGATAATACAACTATTCAAGTATAATAAATAAAAAATTTGATAGCGATAATTCATGTTTTTGCGACTGTGACAACAAAATTAGTGAGCAAGGGTGTCATTTTTATAATTTAAAAAAAATGGCCGATAACTAAAAAACCATGATACTTTTACTAAACATGAAATGTATTTTTCTGATCCGTTATGATATTCTCCAGCTGCAGGTGAAGGATTATCCATTAATTACGCCACACCCTGTATATACTTACTATGTATTATTTCGCTGCGAGGTCGCTGTCCTTAACATGTATTTTGATCAGTCTTTACGTATTTATAAGTTAAGCGGGAATAAAGTGGGTAACACACTCGTACATAATTTGCATTAATTAAGTGATCCACTGAAATTCTGTTTAAACATGCCACGATAAATAAACCATTTCGTTTGTTGGGATATAGGGTTGCTTCTTTCAAGTATTTATAATATTTGAGACCGGTTAGACTGTATTTAAAAATGGTCCTTGTAAAATGGTCATAAATATTTTTGTAGAATTTTCAAGTGGCTAGTGGTTAACTCCACTGGTTAGAGCCTACGGCTTCACAGACAACCGTCGTTAAATAGCGCTTTCGATGTGTTACGCCAAATAATAGAGGCCCAAGGAAGGTTGAGAATTTACCTTCTAAATTAACTTAAAACAACAAATAATTTCAACTCCTCAGATCGCTTACGATTAAGCGATCCGTCTGCACGTTTGTTGGACTTATTGCATAAAATAAATAAATTCATAACTTTCTTGTGACAACCCTACCACGCATGTTAAACACGCTTGCACATGTAAAGTAAATCCGTTTGTAATCGGCGTGGCTGAACTTACGTGTGACGGAACCCGCTGCAATGTAAAGCTTATAGATATATACGCCAAAAATATTATGTACACAAACGGTACAAGCTTAAGTGTTATTAATTAGTACACTATAGTATAGTGTAATGGCGGTCGCACACGCTAGGCAAATAGCTTGGCCGGATTCCACAAAGGTGAGACGTGAAAGATTACTTGTCAAACTGTTTGTTTTTCGTCTAAATCTAGTATTAGAGTCGCAAAGGATTTAATGTATATTATGCTCGTGAATTAAACATTAAAGATGCATTGACATTAAAAACCAGCTTGTATAGGCAACTGAGTGGTCTAAACTTTTCCACCTCAATTTTTTGAGTTTCTCCTTAAGAAACGATTTTCATATAAAAATTTCATTAAATTTTTTAATGAAAATCTATGGGAAATGACGAAAATAAAATCCCGGGGAATGAAAATCTATGGGAGTAAAATCGAATTCACGGTGTCACACGGTCACACGGTACGGTGTCACACGATGTTAGCCGAAGATGCGTCGGTCGCTTTGCAATGCATGCCAAATATTACTTTTTAGAATAAACTCCAGTCGCAAACATGATTCTATTGATGTGGCCCCACTGATTTCATAAAATATGCATGTTGCCAGGGGCAGGGCAGGTTGCCTGGGTCAAAAGTGTTAAAACCGCGTTTATACCTTAACTGGGAATTCACAAGCGCACACACACACACCCTAAAGTGGTACATTGTTAGTCCTCTTATGCCCACTTGCACAGATCTGGGTTAAAGTTAACCCTGGGTTGAGAGGTCATGCGTACTCTTACATAAATACGAAATTACGATTCTACGAATACGAATTCGAGAGAGATAAATATTATATTTAACCCAGCGTTAACTTTAATCCAGATCTGCGCAAGTGGGCGCTGACACGCAGGTTTCCTCGTCGTTTGGGCGAAGAAAAACATCGCAAGGAATATAGAAAAGGTACACAGCCCAAAGCAGTATAGGTGTAATGTACTTGAAATAACCGAAGAGGTTAAGTGACAAATAGCTTACTCACAAATCACAAGTCTGTGTTATGGAGCATTTAAGCTGAGACTATATTGTACGGAATCCGGAGGGCCGGAGAAAATTCAGAGCATTGATAATAATAGAACTCTAGACTTATTAGTTACAATAGATTTGAAAATCGAACACGTGAGTGTTGAGTTGTCAGATTTGACATTGACATTCGACTTGAATTACTCGTGTGTTAAATTTTCAGCTCTTTCGTATATGCGGAGAGATTCCCTACAATATAATCCCAGCCTCACATGATTATGTGTCGATTTTCGCCGCACGATTTTTGCTGTGCGGCGACAACCGTGTACCGTGTTTAAATGACAATTCGGCTAGGTCGCAAGGCAATTATGCCAACAAAAATGACATGGCGATTTATCAAGCGACTCGCCGCACGGCGAAAATCGACATAAATTTTAGTTAAAGTTAAACCAAAGCATAAACCTGCAATCAGTGCTTAAGGGTTACACCGAGACGCGACATAACACGAAGCGATGCGACGATTCTTAAAGATGTGAAAATATGCATAATGCAGCGCTGCGTCTTGCAATCCTACGCGCCGCGCGCAATATCGATTTTGTGTCGCTATTGAAAAGTGCGCGCCTCGTCGCGTCTTCGTATGAACTGACCCGTACTGGTGACACAAGCGAATACACGGGCAATTTAATTCTCAGTGACATTCAGTTGCTTTCCAACAGAGCGCACCAAATGATGAACAGCTCCCTGCCAAATTATCCCAATTTGTTCGTTTGGTCGATTGTTAACAAAATAGGGGTGCAGTTGACATATTGTATAGACAAACATTTAGTTCAGTTTATATTCCACAATCTCTATTATTTCTGTAGGTTACCCGAGGACCAAGGGGTTTTAAAAACCGTGAACGCACTTTTAATTTCTCCGGTGTTGCGAATCTAATCTAAGCTATCAGATATTAATTTCATAAATTTAATTGTATTTTCTATTGTAAAGTAATTTGTATTTTGATAATATTAATATTATTCTAAATTTTACTGTTAATTTTGTATATGAAGTTAGTTTTAATTAATTGATGTGATTGGGGTCTTCAGTTTTAGTTAACCTAAAATAAATAAATTCAGTAATATGAAAGTATTATTCCTTGATAAAATATTTAAAAACATTTTGTGTAGTTTTGTAATTGTAATGAAATTGTAATACCTACATAAAAAAAATTACAAAAATGTTTTAAAGTTTTTGCTCAATTATATTATTAAAAAAGTACATCATTAGTTTACTTACATAATATAAAAAACATTCAATAAGTATCCGAAGATAAAAGCAATTATGTTCCTACGACCGTTATATTTCATACTAATTTAGTAACAAGTGACGTCATACGTTCCGCTACTTTTGTATAGAGCGTCTTCACGAGACTTTCGAAATTGTGTAAACAAATCCCCTGTATATATTATATATAATAATATTTTTATATATAATATAATATTCTAGAGAAGGTACTATTTATAAATGCAATAAAAAAACATTTAACAAGCATATTTATCAGAATAAAGGCGGAAAACGTTCGGGAACTTTAGTTAAGAAAGGCAAGTCTTTTTTTTTCTTTATTTAAAGGCTCTTTATCATATGATTATGTCAGCCTAAGGCAAGACTTTATTATAATGATTTGGAACTTTAGCGACTCAAAATGAGAATGATAAATTCACTAAATCATATTCTAAAAAATATAACTTTCCAAAGTATAAATGAAACTAATGTACAGCCAATGGCTTGAAAAAATCATTACGATGAGTGAGGACCATGATACACGTTTCATTGTAAGTGTTCGAATGTCAAGTTGCACCGCGCTGTACAGCGCATGTGCAGTGTCTGATGTCTTATGAAACGTGTATATTTTTGTGTAGTAAATAAAGGAATTAGATTTTGAATAATTGTATTAAATATGCAGCGCCGCGTCGTAGCGTCGCATATCGTCGAAGTGAACTGACCCTTACTTTTAAAACATGCTTGGAAATATAAAATAACACCCCGAAAGTGGTGTTACATTGTAAAATTTGTGTGAAATGTTAAAGGCGCCATCCTAACTTTACAGTGTTGTGAAACAAAGGTGTTGCTGTAAAACTGTAAAAGCCATTTTGGAAAATACGTTTTCTTTTAGATGTTTTAAAATATTAGAATTGTAAAACTATGCTTTGAGAAACAGGTAGGTACAATGCTTTAAAGCTATTATTTTTTTTCATAAAATATATCTATTATTTAGATATTATTTCTGTAAAAGAAGTGTCAGAGTATTTACCTACTCTTTTTTCGAAAGCAAATATTTTAGAAATGTATTATGTATACAATGTATTAGAAAATAATTTTTTGTTTAGAAAAATATATGATTTTCTGAGATAGACCTGATTTTCTTCCTACGCCGAAGTCGCGGGTGGGCGAGCGCCGAGCTGTGTTATAAAATTGTTTATTTGGTCGAGTGCCTAACTATTGAAAATATTATATTATTAGACTTTAATATTCTATAAACATAACTATTTTCTACTTAAATATTGTTGGAGCTTCATTATATATACCACCCACCTCTACTTAGAGCTAAAGAAAACAATATAAATAGAAACGATTTAATTTTATTTTGTAAAATATTATGTTAAGTACTTGTCTAACAAATATTATGTCATAAAGTGCCATCAATTTTTTTTTTTTTTTTCGAAAGGTTCTACGCTAAGGGTCGGGTTAAGACCGCTGTAGCTAAATCGGACTATAACTAGCCTGGTGGCTAGTTTATTTGGTAAGAGTCGATGGGAGGTTTTGACCCTCCCTAACATCACCCGGGTGATGTTAAGACCGGTTATTGGGAACAGCTGCGGATTGTGAGCTATTATTATGACATGCGGGTCTCTCCTGCTAAGGGGTCCGACCCCTTCCTCACTCGCTGATGAGTGAGGTTGCTCGCGCGCGGTAGCAGAAGCTAGCGGCGTGCGAGTTATCGCGATAGAGGAGCTCTCGTTTTGATTGGTATCAGTTCTGAGAGGGCCGTCCCTCTCCCCTTCCGCGTTCGGTCGGGATGACTCGCGCGCGTAAGTCCTAATGTCGATGAGGTTAGCGGTATTGGTAGAGCTCTCTATATCAATATCGCGGTCGCGTACACTATTTGGAAGTGTACCTAGTCTACTAGGATGCAAACTCGAACTCGAGTTCGGGTCCGGTCCCGTGTTAGGGTCGGTATGTACGTCTGTTGTCGTGTCGGATGTGGTACGCACGCGCGTGGTAGGCGCCGGCGTCGACCCCGGTGCGATACTAACCTCGCGGGTGCGTGTGATTTGTGTTTACGTAACTGTACGCAGTACGTTACGTATTTTCTGATCGGGTCAACGGGATCGGCTAAGATATGCTTAGGCCGTACGGGTGTCGGAAAGTCTGTGCGTCGTGATCATAGTCCAGGGCCTTTTGGATAAGAGGGTTTGGGTGATTTTTGCCTTTATCAAAGAATCTCTCTACGAGTTTCTTGATATAGGCTTTGATAGTGACGAGCTCGCAGTCCCTATGCAAGTCGATGTGACGCATGTACCAGGGGGCGTCTGTTGCCATGCGTAGGAACCGGTTTTAGACTCTTTGGAAACGGTCCAGTTGAGACTCGCTTATCTGTGCGAAAGAGACGCACGCATGAGTGAGTATCGTTCTAATGCAAGTTTTATACAATGTAAACTTATGTCTAAGGGACATTTTGCTTCGCGAATAAATTAGCGGATATAATTTGAAAAGTACATATTTCGCTTTACGTATTACTGGTCTGACTCGAAAACGTCATCGACTTGTTTAGTACTATGCCTAAATATTTGACCTGAGTGACCTCAGGGATTATGTTGCCGTGCAGGCTAATAGGGCTCATTAGTTTACGGGGGCAAGTACGCCTCACTGCACTTTTAATATCGAATTGGATGGCGTGACTTTTGTCGGGATTAACTTCTATTCTCCATTTGGAGAACCATTTACCGAGAGCGGTAACTGACTCCTGGAGGGCTTTAGACGCGGTACAGGCTCGTATATGGGAATAATAAAGGGCTGTGTCATCCGCGAACATAGCACCTTAGCGTGCTTAGGGATGTCACTAGTATACAGGTTATATAGGGAGGGCGAGAGGACCGAGCCCTGCGATACTCCCGCCTCCATATATCTTGGCAACGACAGTGCGTCTTCTACGCGGAAATGAAATTTACGATTTTTTTTAAAAATTACTAATTAGTAATACAAGATCGAGACGGGTGAGAATCTGCCTTCCATCCTGGGGGGCAAAAAGAGGGACATCTTCCTCGCCCATTGTAAGAAGATTGTGGGTGTAGTTTGTAAGAAAAATTGTGATATTTTAGTGTGATATTAGTTAGGGTCTATTGTATAATGTGTAGCTATGATACTAGGTTACTCTTTTATTTTGTGCCGTCGTTTTAGCTTGACATTTTTAAATTGTTGTAATTGTATTTTATTGAACTTTTATTGGAATTATTATTATTATTATTGGTATTATTACTTTATTGATTTTATTGACAAGTATTAAATGGATACTATTATTTCTGACTACTATTTTACTGAATGGTATGTAAATAAATCAAGTTATATTGTAAAATTATTACTGACAATGATCAAAATTGTAAAAAATGAACTGTAAATAAAAATGTAAGAAATGTAAAAAGAAAAGAAAAAAGAAATAAAAAATTACAATGAAAAAAATATAAAAAACAGAAATGAAACAGCCCTGATAATGTTAGGGGGACGATAAAAAAAATAAAAAAATAATAATAATAATAAAAACAAGATAATCGGGTATTCCAATTGATAGAGTTTGTATAACAGTCCGTTATGCCAAATTTTATCAAAAGCTTTTGCAATGTCAAAGAATACGGTGCATGTCATCTTCCTGTCGTTTTTGCTAGTTAATATGTACTCCGTTAAGCGGTGTTCTTGAGCAGGACAGCTGTGCATTTCGCGGAAGGCAAACTGCTCGTCTGGAAGGAGTTTTTTGTCGGTTATGACGTCATTGAGGCGCCTTTTAATAACTCTTTCGTAGACTTTACCAAGGGAGCTAATGAGACTTATTGGACGGTAGCTACCAGGCACCTTCCGGGGTTTCCCCGGTTTGTGGATACCTATGACAATAGCTACTTTCCAAATGTCTGGAAATGAACATCCTACTAAGAGGGCGTTAAAGATGTTCACTAAGAGTTGAATTAGCTCGGACGGTAACATTTTAAGTCTTTTGTTTGAAATACCGTCGAGACCTGGGGCCTTTTTGGTATTCATACACTTAATAATGTCGCTGACCTCCTCCGAGTCCACCATCCTCACCCAATCTACATCAGGTGGCCTCTAGAGTCGGCTGTCGACATCGCTATTTACCTTAGTAAACAGACTAAGGTGCACGGGATCAATCGAGAGTGTACTCGGCCGGCACTGTTGTTCGAAATTATCAGCTAGACACTCGGCCTTGTCTATGTATTCGAATGCAGGAGGACGGTTAGGTCTGTCTAACGGAGGCATATCGCTCTCCGTGTTGTATTTGAGGGCCTTCGCGAGTGGCCAGTACGCCACGTGAGACGGTTCTAAATCACTGAGAAGTCGATCCCAACTCTCGGCTTTGTGCTGTTTAATTTTAAACTTAACTTCCCTCTCGTAGTGACGGAGGGCTTTACTCCACTCTTCCGACGGGTAGCGATCATATGTGCGCTTAGCCGCATTTCGGAGTCTGATGGACTCCCTTATGTCCTCAGGGAGGGGCCAACGGCCCTTGGGGGTCGTTGGCACCTCCCTAGATGAGTTCTCTATGGTCGCTACCAGGTGATCGGTCAAGTGGGAGGCGGCCTCTATGGCTGTCTCTTTACTATCTATAATATCGGGGATTTTATCTAAGTGACTAGATTGGAGGACTTTGATGTTCTCCGCTAATGATTTATAATCTACTATCTTCCTAGTACTAGAATTATTGGGGATAAAACTACCAAGTGTACTACGTAACCGGTCTGTGGTCCGAGTTAAGCTCGTGGAGAGTCTCAATATAGATATTGAGAGAAACATTTTTAACTAAAGCTATGTCTATCGTACTAGGATCGCGTATGACACCGTTGATGTTTTCATTGGTGTCATAGCGAGTGGGGTCAGTGGGAGCTAATAGTGCAAAATCTAGAGCAAATCTAATCGGTTAATCTACAAAGAATGGCGCCGTTTCTATTGTTACGAACGTTGCCCCACTCAGTGTGTTTGCAATTTAGGTCGCCGGCAATGATGACAGCGTTGCCTAAGTTAAATAGCGACTGTAGATCGCTAGAATGTAGTTCTTTGTTGCACGCTAAGTACGCGCTTACTAATACAATTGGTCCGTGACCGGACATACTAATGTGGCAAACAGATGTTTCTAAAGTTAACAATGGCGGTGGCTCTAGTGGAATACAATGCAAGGATTTTTTATAGAAAATAAGAATGCCTCCGAGCTAGGAACGAGTTCTATCGTTTCTGACTATTTTGTAGTTTGCTATTTTAGGGCTCCTCATGTTAGGTTTTAAAAACGTCTCCTGCACTAGAAGAATGTCGACATTTTGGCTGTTTACAAAATCGCGGATTTCGCTTATGTTATTCCTAATGCCGTTCGTATTGAACGACACTACGCGTAACGAGTGCGGCTTTGTCCTTTCCGAAGGCTCCATTAATTACCGTTGGTGGAGAGAGCCTTGATCTGACGGATCAAGACCTGATGGTCTAACAAAGCTTGGATGCGGTCTGTGGCCGATCCTTTTAGCTTTGTCGCTAAAATAGAATGCTCCATCGGGTCAATAGGCCCAATGTTGCTTAGGAACTGCTGGACGAACGAGAGGTCTGCAGTGAAGCTGGGAGTCGGGGGGGGCGTGGCCTTAGGCGCTTTGGGCACGGAGGGCATGGCCTCACTGGGGAGAGCGGGGAAAACCTCTACCTCCGAACTACGATTCTGCGCGGGCTTGAACCATGCAGATTGGGAGGGTAGGGGGGCAGGGACGAATCTCTGTTTGGGGGGGCACCTTTCGTCTGTAGTGCAATGCGCTTTTTTACTTTGGTGCTTTTTTGCACCCTCTGTAATTGCCGGGGTGTCCTTGGGACTTACATAAAATACAGCTGGGGGGTTCGGACTCCTCAGCTGGGCTCTTACGGGGACAGTCAGAGGTACCGTGGTCACCGAGGCACTTAACACAACGCGGCCTAGCTTGGCAATTCCATGCCGAGTGCCCGTAAAGTTGGCATCGGTGGCACTGGCCAGGGATGCCCCTTTTACGGGGGGGCTCGACGCGGATGCGGATACTGAAGATATCCTTACGCTCTGGCGTAAGAGGAAGTGTTACGAGTACCATATTGTACTCGTGTTTTTTAATAGGATGGTACATACGATGTACCTCTATGGCGGGATAACCCTGGGACTGGATGTCCATGAGTATCTCTTTTGTGGAGAGGCACTTATCGACTCCGGTAATGACGACGCGCAGAAGGCGCTCGTCTTCAAGGGCATAAGTATGATAACCTATATTCTTTGTGCGTAGGAACGCGGTGAGGAGGCGGTGGTCCTCCGAAGTCTTAACCTGCACTTTAATGCCGATGGGGGTCGTATGTGCAGAAGAGTAACGGAGCTTATGCTCGTTAAACGCTGTGGAGATTAAATTCCATTTGGCCTTCTCCTGTATGATAACAGGAGGAGGCATTTTAGGAGTACGGACGGCCTGAGGGGCCTGAGAGGCCTGAGGGGCCTGGGATGCCGGAAGGGCCTGGGAGGCTGGAAAGGCCTGAGAGGTTTGGGGGACCTGGGAGGCCAGAGGGGCCTGGGTGGCAAGAGGGGCCTGGGAGGCCAGAGGTCCGGGAGGGCCGATGGGGTAACGGGGGCCGCGGAGCCATGAGCCTGCACGGTTTTCCTGCTTTTAGGGACCGATTTGGTCGGGGAAGATAAGACTGGAGAGGAGATGCCCTCTGGGCGCTACCTCTCCCTTCCTCCTTCCTTCTTTCGTCTTCCTTCCTCTTCTTTGTCTTCTTATATTTGACTGTAGTGAACTTGCCTTGTTCACTACGGTCGGATTCTTCATCTTTCGATTCGTCAAGACATCTCTGAGGGAGATGATTGGTCTTCTACTGGTATATCGACGACGTCGCTATCGGGCGACGCCGGTGAGTCTACTACGTGCATGCGCACGAAGCGTTCCCACTTGGACGCGACAACGGGGACTTCGAGTTTCAGGAACTCCAGAAGCTTTCTAATTATGTCTGACGCCATAATTAGAAAGTTTATCCCGGGAGTGGGATTCTGCTCTCTAATTAATTATTGGGGATACAGCCCCTCCCGGCGACCGGGAGGGGAGGTGTGTAGGGAGGAAAAACTCCTCGTGTAGTGTGCCTAAATGTGTCACGGTACTTACAATTGTTCCTCGGGCGGCTGGAACTCACTCACTAACGTTACGCTAAAAACTAGGGCGCTAGTGTTCGCGAACGAGACGCGGCGGAGCGCGAGCAGAAGGCTCGCGCTAAAAACGAGACGGACGATGCGACCGGTCGCACGCTCGTCCTAACGCGGCGATAACTACGCGGCGGGTGTGCGAGCAGAAGGCTCGCACTAAAGAGCGAGATGAACGATGCAAGCGGTCGCACGATTCGTCCGGTAAGCGGCGGTCGCGGCGCGGCGCGAGACACGGTACGGCACGGGTCGGGCGGCAAAGGCGGTTGGGTGGCGCCTTTGTTTCTTCTTTCTTGAGTCTTGACTCTTGAGGCTTGACTCTTGAGTCTTCGGACTTCTGTCTTCTTTCTTCTTATGTGTACACTATCGCGAGCGATGTCACACGCGACAGAGCGAGCGCAATGAGAGAGCGCTTAACGACGGCAACGATCGGAACGAGCGGAGCTGTTCGTCGGACGGTGTCCGAGAGCAGAATACTGCCATCTAGTGTAAGGGCGCGTTTCAATGACCACAAGAAAGGCAACGCAGCCAACGCGGTTCTGCGCGTCACGGCCACGCGGAGACTGTACGACGGCCGGGAACACGGAATATAAAACACAAGGCCGGGTACTTATTTTCATTCATTGCAGTTTGAGCTTTATTGACCAAGCCACAACGTTGCAGATTATAAAATTTAAATTTCCCCTTGGCTGAGAACTCACGGAGCGGTCTTTTCCCTTGCCCGCCGAGGTCATCGAACTGCGGTCTTATTTCTAAGCTCACGAGACCGCGATTTTGCGCGGTCACCCAGCCGCCGCGGTTAAGATTATCGTCCGCAACGCGGTTGTAAAAAGGCAAATATTTACAATAGAATTTCTGAATTTTGCCCGCAAACCGAACGCAGAGCGCGCGGGCGCAAACCGCCGAGGCTGCGGTGACCTCGGCCCGCGCGATTCTACTAGTTGCCCGCCGGTGCAGCGGGACTCACGAACAACCGCGCACACCGCGGGCGTAAAACGCGCCGTGAGTTGTGCTTTAATTTTTTACATACATATCTGCATTCTACAAAAGTTGCGGGCCCGCAACCGCGGCGGGCGCGGGTGAAAACCGCTGCGTGAGTTCTTAGCCTTAGGTACTTAAATGTATATTATGAGCCTGTGTGCATACATGTATTTAAAGACCACCCGTACTTCGAAAGGTCTTCGAAAATTACGTGTATAATATAAAATAAAATGTGTAAATTTGTTTCTTCGCGCGCGATTGGCATGCAAAATGTAAAGCGGGCATAACTACTAAGGCGGGTCAATAAGTCCGTGACTTTTTGAATTTCTAACCTCCTTACTGAAAAAGCAACACTACTCCTGTCAACAGGCATCTGTCAGTTGACTCCTATCAAAATTTGAACTTTCTGCGTCAGTTAGTTTGTGTTTTACAGCTATCTTTATCAGACTATCCAGTAACTTAAGGAAACAATGGAAAAAAGTGAATTTCGTGTGCTTATTAAGCATTATTTTTTGCGAAAAAAAACCATTACCGAGACCAAGGCTAAGCTTGATAAATACTATGGGGACTCTGCACCATCGATTTCAATGGTAAAAAAGTGGTTTACTGAATTTCGTTGTGGCCGTACAAGCACTGAAGATGCCGAACGTCCTGGACGCCCAGTTGAGGTCTCTACACCCGAAACAATCGAAAAAATTCACGATATGGTGTTGGCCGACCGAAGATTGAAAGTGCAAGAGATTGTGGAAGCCATAGGCATCTCGCATGGCTCAGTGGTTTCAATTTTGAATGATCACTTGGGCATGAGAAAGCTTTCCGCAAGTCGACCACAAACGCAATCGTGTAACAACTTCACAGGAAGATTTGGCGTTGTTTAATCACAATATGGAGGAGTTTTTGCGCCGTTTTGTAACCGTAGACGAAACATGGATCCATCACAACACACCAGAGACCAAACAACAGTCAAAACAGTGGGTTTCTAAGGGTGAATCGGCGCCAAAGAAGGCCAAGGTGGGTTTGTCAGGCAATAAAGTTATGGCGACTGTTTTTTGGGATTCACGTGGGATAATCCACATTGACTATCTTCAAAAGGGAAGAACAATTAATGGGGAATATTATGCCAACTTATTGGACCGCTTCAATGAGGATTGGAAAAAAAACCGACCTCATTTGGCCAAGAAAAAAGTTCTTTTTCACCAAGACAATGCAAGGGTGCACACATGTGCAGTTGCCATGGCAAAAATCCATGAATTGGGCTATGAATTGCTCCCACATCCACCCTATTCTCCAGATTTGGCTCCGAGTGACTACTTCTTGTTCCCAAACCTGAAAAAATGGCTCGGTGGAAAAAGATTTGACTCCAATGATGAAGTCATCTCGCAAACAAAGGCCTATTTTGAGGACCTCGACAAATCATATTTTTTGGAAGGGATAAAAAAATTGGAGAAGCGTTGGACAAAGTGTATAGAGCTCAAGGGGGACTACGTTGAAAAATAAAATGATTTATTTATCAAAAAATCTGTGTTTTATTCCAAAAGTCACGGACTTATTGACCCGCCCTATAAGAACACAAAAAGCATGTCACACAACTTTAATAGAGGAAATGATTGTTGAGCAGTTTGATTGTCCTCATAATTTCCTTGTAAAATGTATACAAATTAATGACGTACTGCTCGATACCATAATATTATTTAAGAGTTATATGCCCCTAATAAAATAAATGTTTGGTATATGATGCGGATCAACTTGTTTACGAGTTCTAGTTTCAACCCATAGTTTTATTTATTTTTACCGCACCTAAAGTCCCGAGTCCCGACCATATGATCCGGAATCCGAAGGCCTGGGAAAATTCAGAGCACTGAAAATAGAATTCTGCGCTAATACACTAGAGCTGAAAGTTGAGTCAAATGTCTATGTCATATATCGACACTTGACACTTCAATCGTCGAGTATCGAGTTATCAGATTTGACGTTGACTTTATAATCGTGTGTTCGGTTTTCAACTCTATTATATTAGCCCAAAGTTCTATTTTCTCCAGTATTTCGGATTCCGGATCATATTGACCCAGCCTAAGATACTTTGCTTCAAATATTAGCGGGAAGATAAAACTGTTTTACAGAGACCCGCCAGGAAATTTTCCTTTCGGTGGAGCCATGCTTCGGTAAAAATGATTCGAAAAATATAACAGTCTCAAAAAAAATGCTTTTGTTTGTCAACTGAGGGAGGGTGCCCAATTCGTGCGGTGAGGCGTAGAAGAAAGCAACGCACTAGTTCCTTTGATATTACTCGATCAATATGCGGTAATTACTTACCATCAGGGGCACGATTCTCAGCTAATAGTGTAAAGTTTACATTCGAATAAAAAATGGAAATACGAAAATTTTTAACAACGAAACACTGTTTGTGTATTAATAGAACTTCACGAAACGTTCGAACTGAATACCTAGTTCGAACTAACGTCCCTCTAACGTAACGAGTGCTAGGGACCGGTAGAAGTCATAATTGGTACAGAAAATTATCCGATTGGTAGACTAGCTGTAAACATAAAATATAGCAGTTTAGATCAGCTGATTTCTTTTTCCAAGCAGCTGACAGTTTGGGGTGTTCCGTTAAACGTTTCAAGACAAACATTGTATTCGAAATTGAAACATTTTATCACTTTAACACTAAGTATTCGTTTTCGTAGCAATATATAAAAATTACTGAATTGTGTTAATAATATTTATAATAAAAAACCTAAAAAACTAATAAAACTTTGTACACAGCGTCTTTTAAAACTCAGAAATGGAACGTAGCATATGCTCGTAAAAACGTATGCGGCTAGGTATACAGCGGGCTCTAAAAGCAGGTGAAGGGCGCGAACCGCGAGTATGGGTTGGTATCGCAGCTTCTCAGCGTTCCTCATTCGTTCTTGGTAATTTGATCTGCGACAATCGATTTGCAAAGCGTAAACGCAACCGCACTGGCGGAGTGTTCGATATCATTTGCAGATTGTTTTAAATACTTACGGATTGTGTCGCGGTGCACTTTTCTAGTAGACCGCCTCTTGCGCAGTTTTTACCCTGTCATAACAAACGTTTGACATAAATACAATAAAAGTTTTGGAAAAGGGCTTGAATTTTCCAATAATACCGCGAAAAATCCCTTTTGAGGAAATTGTCTGCAGTATAGAGGATCGTTTATCGAATAATAACATAAACAAGGATGATTTGGAGGCCATACGACAGGATATATCGTCAGTCTTACGACGAAGCTCGGCGCCCAAACCAAATCTTCCTCGTGAGCAAATGAAAGCGTTACAAAACTTGCGCACCAGATCGGATTTGACGATTCTCCGCGCGGATAAAGGTGATGCCACGGTGATTATGGATACCTCAGATTACAGTGATAGAATACAACATCTATTATCAGACGAAGACACATACAAAAAAGTCAGAACCGACCCGACTAACAACGTTTTAAAGACTACTCAAAGTCTCATAAAGAAATACTCCGACTCACTGAATCTAGATACCAAGTCTTTCTTGCCTTCGTATCCTAAACCCCCTAAGTTGTATGGTTTGCCAAAAATACATAAACCTAACGCTCCACTTCGCCCAATTGTAAGCCAAATTGACTCACCAACCTATAAATTGGCTCAGATAGTGGCTAATGTACTTTCACCACTACGTGGACACACTAGAGCTCATGTAAAGGATTCTTACTACTTTTTTGATGAGATTAAACACCTATGCCTCACAGACAATGAACAGTTGGTCGGTTTTGATATACAATCCTTATTCACTTGCTTACCATTACAGGAATGTATTGAATTGTATCGCAAACCTACACGTACTAATAGATATTTAAATAGTGAATCCCACCACCATCCATCACAGCTATCTACAGTTGGCAAAACTTTGTTTAGATGAGCACGAGGAATCTGTGATCAGCAGCATTTGGAAACCGAGCTTCATCATGTCACACAAGTTCTACGTGACAATAAGCTTCGAGTCCCACGCCTGCATCACAGGGACCGAGTTAAACCAGCCACTGTCAAACGAATATCTGCAGTTCTACCTTTTATGAATGGAGTCACTGATAAATTTGGCTATATTCTAAGGAAAGCTTCTATAAAAACACAAAAAGCCCAAAAAGATAAGTCAATTTTTACCACCAGTGAAATGTAACATTCCCCATCAAGATGCAGGAGTATACAAGATCGAATGTGACTGCGGTCTCTCCTATATAGGGCAAACTAAAAGATCCATCAACACCCGCGTAAAAGAACACATCGCAGATGTTAATCACCGTCGGAACAATAAATCAGCAATTTGCGAACACACCTGGATAAACCTCGCCATTACATAAGATTTGATAACCCACAAGTACTGGCAAAGGAACACCGTTATCGCCCAAGAATGATACGCGAGGCTATAGAAATTAAAAAGTACCCTAATTTTATCATCATCCCTTACCGACCTATTTTTCTTTTCCAGTCAAGACTCAAGAGATACCTTTTGTATGACACTGGCCATTTTTACCCATATACAATTTTGCTACATCTGAGTTAAGTTAGATTCTCACAGAATCAGAATAGTTTTATTTTTCATAGTAACATAAGCTATATTTTATAGTAATATATATTTAAAATCGTGCTACGCCGCAGGCAAAAGCTATTAAAACAAAATACTCGTGTTCTCGGTAACATTCCTTGCAATTATGTATGTATATTACAAAATATGCTCAATATGAAGGAATGGAATTGCAACAACTCGCACTGTGTCCGTGCAGTGTGCATCAATTGAAATGAGGTTTAATTAGCATTCTAATTGCGACGCGAATGTGTGCAAAATGGACATTTGAATTTGGCCATATTTTTATGGTCATAGACGTATATACATATTTATAGACGAGGCATGTTAAGGCAAAAACTGTCCCCACTTAAATGGCTGCACTTTTGAAGTTATTTTGGGCCATTTTGACATTTGAGGTATGGTGAAAACCAAGATGTTGTAACTTTTTCTTCTATGATGATTTAATCTGTCAAATATTTAGTTTTGTAATCTTTGCTTATGGAAGAGGCTCGATCAAAGTAGCTCATAGTTTTTCTATCAAACTGTTAGTCTAATTTTACCACGATTTTTTTATAAATACCACGTGAATTTGAGTCTAACGTGGCACAGTGCAAAACTTTTATAAAGACATCATTTATAACGCCTAACCGGATATTACGACAAGATTTTAAGGGCGGTCTTGGTACAAAACGAACATTTTAATATCAGTTTTCACGACTATTGACAATTACGACCATAATTTATCGCCCCCTTCAATGTCGTAATAACCGACTTTCACTGTGTTCATCTACGGCCGTGTCGTCATGGTCGCCGCAGCCAGAAGACGTTCACTGCAAGAGATCATCCTTCCTAATGCTCTTCCATAGCGTCAGGTCTCTTGCGATCTCCACCGACTCCCAGCTGACTTTTTTGTCATGGTCGCCTTAGCCGGGAGACGTCCACTGCAAGATATAATCCTTTCTAATGCTCTTCCATAGCGTCAGGTCTCTTGCGATCTATCTCCACCGACTCCCAGTTGACTTTTTTGTCATGGTCGCCTTAGCCGGGAGACGTTCACTGCAAGAGATAATCCTTCCTAATGCTCTTCCATAGCGTCAGGGCGCTTGCGATCTTCACCGACTCCCAGCTGACTTTTTTGTCATGGTCGCCTTAGCCGGGAGACGTCCACTTCAAGATATAATTCATCCTAATGCTCTTCCATACCGACAGGTCCCTTGCGATCTTCACCGACTCCCAGCTGACTTTTTTGTCATGGTCGCCTTAGCCGGGAGACGTCCACTGCAAGAGATAATCCTTCCTAATGCTCTTGCATACCGACAGGTCCCGTGCGATCTTCACCGACTCCCAGCTGCCTTTTTTGTCATGGTTACTTCATCCGGGAGACGTCCACTGCAAGAGATAATCCTTCATAATGCTTTTCCATAGCGACATGTTGTTTGCTATATCAACCGACTCCCATCGAACCTTTTCGTCACGATCGCCTTAGCCGGGAGACGTCCACTGCAAGAGATAATCCTTCCTAATGCTCTTCCATAGCGACTGGTTGCTTGCGAATTGCGATCTGCTTCACCGGCTCCCAGCTAACTTTATCTGGTTGTCTAATGTCTGATCCAGTTTTGAAACATCCATGTGCAGCAGTAACGTAGGCTGGTTCTCCATCATAGGAAAGCCCTGGCCTGTATTATAGGTAGGGATTTGAATGAGAGTCTTCAAAAGGTAAGTGTTAAGTGAAGCCGATAGGAATAGCTTATAACATGCCACTGATGTTCAGTCACAGCATATAAATACACTTTTCCAAAATTGTGTATTCCCATGCTGTAGGTACGACCACGACCTCTTTCGGTAGTCGTCGATTTTCATACATCGTCTATCATTTTTATAGAAAAACGAAGGTTGGTTATATAAATTCATACACCTTGCTTGCCCAGGATGTTTTGCTCGCAATTCTGATGGTAGAATGTTGGATCATAGATAAGTATATTTTGTAAGACCTTAGTATTGCTAATTATAAATATAAATATTATGCATAACTGCATTTTACTGCAGGTAATTTTTTAATTTTTTGTTTCGCCGTTTATACGTGACACATATATTTTAAAACTCATCTTTAAAAACAAAATTAGTACGTAATTTACTTCTCGTGACTTTAAATTGACGGTAACTTTAAAAGAATTTCACGATTCATCTCTCTGTGTATTTTACTCCATTAAATTTGCTCAATGCTTTGTAGTTTCTGTGCGTTTTAATTTCACATCTAGGAAAGAAATTCTATGCATTGTTGATTCGAGTTAAGTTATATTTTCTAGAGATATAAATCTTTGATTAAAACTTAATTTAAAATTGTAGATACATTACATAATATAATACTTATACGATATTCCGACAAAAAATTAAATTCATAGTAACAACTAAAAAGATTTTCAGATAGTAATAGTAAGAATATTATCCCCTTAATATCGATCTTAATTTTCCTTGTATAACGCCGTGCCGTGAAATAATGGCAAAGGTACCCTACAAAAACCAATACGTGAAAACCTCTGGACTAGCCAAACGTTCACACCTGTTTACGGAGCTTCACGGCGATTCCTTTGAGCCGGAGTTAGATTTGTCACTTTACATTACTGTCTGTACGTATTAAATCAGTTATTAGATTATACATTAGTGCAATATTACTTTTAGACTTACTCAGAAAGTCTGAAGGTAAATATTGTATTTTTAATGTTCAAACATAAAAAAAAATTCAATAATTTATTTTTAATTATTTTTAAATGCTTAAATAAATTATTAACCACAATTAAAACCCTATGATAATATCATTAATAGGATAAAAATTCACAGATTTCGTGCCTCACACGACTATCGAGCACTTTGGAAATTAATCTTCGGAATTCGAAAAAATATTGTCGCTGAGCGACGAGAAAGTCGGGATATTAGGAAAACGTTACAAAATAAAACTACAAAGTTAAATGATAATTATTTTATTCTTAGACTAGCTTTTGGCCGTGACTTCGCACGCGTAGATGTTGAGGTGACTAATTTCCTATTATTTTTAGAAATATACTTTAATTATCCTAAAAATAAATTAAATTAAATGGTAAATGGTTTAAAACTATTTTATTATTAGTGTATTATGCTATTGCAGGACCTTTATATACAACATTAACTGTATTGCCGTACGGAGCAAGGATCACGAGAAAGACTGCTAGCCGAACTTGGGAACGCGCAACACAGAACTGTCCGTGTGGGAAACAGTTCTCTCTTAGGTCTATCCCAGCCACATTCAATGGCTGCCCAAGAGCTTTATTGATGGCGATGCATACTTTTAGGGGAAATTCTAGTATTTTAAATAAAAATGGATACTCTGATGGGATCAATGGTATATTAGGTATGAATAGTTTCCCTTTGAGCACATCTAGTGAGCACAATAGCTGCGACAATGTTGCGATGTAGACCAGGAGTATATCCTGGAGATGTTTAAATTCGTCATTAAGAATAGGGATTCTTTTACGCAATTAATAAATAAGTATTCCATGAAATAGTATCGGAATCATCAGAGATTGATTATTGATAAAAACCCAAGACATATGTTTTCCTTAAAACTACTTATTGTATGTGTGTAAAAATATACAATAAGGTTTCATAGATATTATAATCGATCTGTTAGAGAGCTAAAAATGCTCGCAAACGAGTGTTACTATAGTGTAAAAGAATTCTTACAGTCGTAAATTTACTTATTAGTTTAATTACAGATACTATACAATATTACTACTATTACTTTACATGCACTGTTTACAGTGTTTATATGCACTGAAATAATTTGACATGACGTGAAAATAATTAAAACAATTGTTAGTTTAGGAAAGGTTTAGGTAAAATATTATGACATGATATCTAGATCATTTATTGTAAAATCTTATTATATAATTATTATTATGCATTACTATTAAATTTGTAAAATATTAGTGTTTCAATTGACGTATATAATAATAAATGTAATATTCGAATGTTTAAAATTATAGATACTGATTTCTTATGTTTTCGCGAATATTGTTCATTGTTTCAAACACTTACGGATTACGGAGCAGCAGTCCTCCCGTGACCACGGCTGCTGGAAAGTAGCCGAAACGTCGGGTAAAAGAAAAGTGCACCGTGACATAATCCGTAAGTGTTTAAAACAATTATAGATACTCTTAAAAATAATTGTCAATTTTACTGTATAGATTTAATTTTATGTTGCACACCATCAAGTGGTAGTATGAAAGATCAAATTATATTTATAGAATAAGACCACATTATTGTAACTTCATGCTGGCAATAAATGAATTATGAACTTTTATCTGGAGTCTGGTGCCATTGCACAATATATTTATTTGATATTCTATTTACTTAATATTTCTTAATAACCTAACTGGTGCTCCAATATTCAAACGGAGATTATGTGTTGGAAGACCTGTTAGGTTTAGATTATTAAGGAACTCCTAAGGATAGTTTACTGCATCATCAGTTTTGTACTACTGATCCACAGACTTATATTGTACTTCATATACTTAAAATGACTTGAGTAAAAGTTCATTTATTCTGGCTGCGCTTTCATTCCTTGGAGTCAAAATGGCACGTTCACATAACCTTTCTATGGGCTTTGTGATGATATTGGTGACATCAGGGTAAACTGCGTTAGTGAATTCTGTAAGTGATGTCACTTACAGAATTCACTAACCAAGTTGCCAAACTTGGCGGAATAGTAATTTTACTAAGGCGGGTCAATAAGTCCGTGACTTTTTGAATTTCTAACCTCCTTACTGAAAAAGCAACACTACTCCTGTCAACAGGCATCTGTCAGTTGACTCCTATCAAAATTTGAACTTGCTGCGTCAGTTAGTTTGTGTTTTACAGCTATCTTTATCAGACTATCCAGTAACTTAAGGAAACAATGGAAAAAAGGGAATTTCGTGTGCTTATTAAGCATTATTTTTTGCGAAAAAAAACTATTACCGAGACCAAGGCTAAGCTTGATAAATACTATGGGGACTCTGCACCATCGATTTCAATGGTAAAAAAGTGGTTTACTGAATTTCGTTGTGGCCGTACAAGCACTGAAGATGCCGAACGTCCTGGACGCCCAGTTGAGGTCTCTACACCCGAAACAATCGAAAAAATTCACGATATGGTGTTAGCCGACCGAAGATTGAAAGTGCAAGAGATTGTGGAAGCCATAGGCACCTCGCATGGCTCAGTGGTTTCAATTTTGAATGATCACTTGGGCATGAGAAAGCTTTCCGCAAGTCGACCACAAACGCAATCGTGTAACAACTTCACAGGAAGGTTTGGCGTTGTTTAATCACAATATGGAGGAGTTTTTGCGCCGTTTTGTAACCGTGGACGAAACATGGATCCATCACAATACACCAGAGACCAAACAACAGTCAAAACAGTGGGTTTCTAAGGGTGAATCGGCGCCAAAGAAGGCCATGGTGGGTTTGTCAGCCAATAAAGTTATGGCGACTGTTTTTTGGGATGCACGTGGGATAATCCACCTTGACTATCTTCAAAAGGGAAGAACAATTAATGGGGAATATTATGCCAACTTATTGGACCGCTTCAATAAGGATTTGAAAAAAAATCGACCTCATTTGGCCAAGAAAAAAGTTCTTTTTCACCAAGACAATGCAAGGGTGCACACATGTGCAGTTGCCATGGCAAAAATCCATGAATTGGGCTATGAATTGCTCCCACATCCACCCTATTCTCCAGATTTGGCTCCGAGTGACTACTTCTTGTTCCCAAACCTGAAAAAATGGCTCGGTGGAAAAAGATTTGACTCCAATGATGAAGTCATCTCGCAAACAAAGGCCTATTTTGAGGACCTCGACAAATCATATTTTTTGGAAGGGATAAAAAAATTGGAGAAGCGTTGGACAAAGTGTATAGAGCTCAAGGGGGACTACATTGAAAAATAAAATGATTTATTTATAAAAAAATCAGTGTTTTATTCCAAAAGTCACGGACTTATTGACCCGCCCTCGTACTATTGATTGTAGGGAATACGCCATTCCCTAATATAAGTAACAATTATTAAACTGTTCATCATTCTGTTCACCTCTCAAATGGACTCTTATGTCTATTGTTAAAGCGAGCTTTTGTGTGTGACTCCACTTGTATGATCACTTTAAACACGACTTTACCTCCGCTCGTGTGCCGCTGGGTACTACCGGTATTAAAATAAAGAGCTTTAAGAAAACATTCCAAAAATATACAACAAATAGAGTTTTAGTAGATCATGTCAAAGAGTAATATCACGGAATTTCAAACAAATTTGACCACTAACAAAAAAGTAATATAAAAACATTGATACCCCTTTTTACCCCTTCAAGGGGTGAGTTTCTCAAAATCCTTTCTTAGTGGAACTATAGTCACAAAAGGAAGCCACAGTCCAACTAAGTATTACGTGTCTAGCTTCAGTAGTTTTGCCTCGGCGTTGATGAATCAGTATATATTAGGTCTTTACCTATGAAATTGCCGTTTTGTATGAAAATATTTAAAAGATTTTTTTCATGTATTTTTTATTTGTATTAATCGAAGTAATCACACATGCAATCAATGTATCTTTGCCAACGCAGTGGGAGTTTATTGATGCCCTTCTTAAAGAAATCAGCTGGACGGGAGGCAACAAATTCTTCAAAGGCATTTTTTACTGCATCTCGGGTATTGAATTTTTTTCCCGTTAAGAAGTTATCCACATTCTGGAAAAAGTAGTAGTCTGTGGGCGCAAGGTCTGGTGATTAGGGGGGATGACGGAGAGCTTCCAACCCCAGATCTTACAACTTGGATACCGTCTGCTGTGCAGTATGAGATCGCGCGTTGTCGTGCAGGACCAACGGAGACGAGCGATTAACCAACGATGGTTGGAGATATGCCAGCTTCTCCATCATTGTGTTCAGTTCTTCACAGTACACATCTGCAGTAATGCTCACCCCGTTTGGTAAGAAGCTGTGATGAATCACACCGGCGCTAGACCACCAAACAGTGACGATCACTTTTCTAGGGGTAAGTTTTTCGTTTAGGGCATTGTTTAGGTGCTGAACCAGGATCCAACCAACTTGCTGAGCACTTGCGGTTATTGAACAGAATCCATTTTTCATCGCAGGTAACAATGCGGTTCAAAATTCCTTCATTTGTGTGTCTGTTGAGCAGTGCAAGGCACGTCTCGACGCGTACTTTGCGCTGGCGATCATTGAGTTCGTGGGGCACCCATTTGTCAAGCTTTTTTACCTTGCCAATTTGACGAAAATGGACCAATATTGTTTTGTCGCTAACGTCGAAAGCTGCTGCTAATTCATCCGTAGATTGTGTATCATCAGCTTCCACAATCGCGTTTAATTCGTCATTATCGACCAAAGTCTTCGGACGACCGCGAGGTTCATTTTTCAGGTTGAAATTTCCAGAAAGGAAGCGAGCAAACCAATAACAGGCGGTGCGTTGGTTTGTAGTGTTAGCTCCGTAAACGTCGTTGATATTGCGTGCCGCTTGTGCCGCGTTGCTGCCACGACGATACTCTTATTCCATAATTACTCAAATTTTCAACGTATCCATGATGACGAAAAAGATTGAAATGCGATGAAAATATAACACTAATTAATAAACAAATGACTACTTTTGTAAAAAGAATTCCATGTTTTTAAAATATAATTAATTAGAAGTTAGAATTCTTAGCCAAACAAAAATAATTTTGATTTGAAATGGCTAGTACTGCAGAACGGCAATTTCGTAGGTAAAGACCTATTATATTATATACTAGCTGTTGCCCGCGGCTCCGCCCGCGTAAATATACTATCGGGTATCCCGCGGGAACACTGTACTTTTCCGAGATAAAAGGTAGCCTATGTTTTAATCAAGAGCCTAAACTACTACGATACCAAATTTCATCAAAATCCGTTTAGTAGTTTTTGCGTGAAAGAGTAACAAACGTCCATCCATCCTCACAAAATTTCACATTTATAATATTAGTAGGATTTAGGACAAGAAGCAAAAATTTCAAGTACAGTTTTACGAGGATTGAGCGCACGGATGAGTGTGAATTTTAGCACAGTTAAAGTTAATGCGGAGGAAGGCGTGCATAAAGCCTAATTTTGATATTGGAAATGTTCGTTCGCTCCAGTATAGAGGCCGATTTCACGAAAAAGTGCGATCCCTTATATCTCGGAGAGTTGTGAGGATATGATAATCGAAAAAAGCTAAAAAAGCAAGAGAGCTATAAGGCGCAAAAAGAATTATTGGAGAAAATAAAAAAGGAAAAATGTTATGGGCGAAATAGTGTTCTTTTTCCGAATTTTCGATTTTGGCGCTCGATATTTTGGCAACAAAGAATGATATCAAAAATTTGAGAAAAAACCGCAACAGCCACAATTATTCAAACTTCAAACAAACAAACCACGAACTCAATGATCGCCAGCGCTAAGTACGCGTCGAGACGTGCCTTGCACTGCTCAACAGACACAAATGAAGGAATTTTGAACCGCATTGTTACCTGCGATAAAAAATGGATTCTGTTTGATAACCGCAAGCGCTCAGCAAGTTGGTTGGATCCTGGTTCAGCACCTAAACAATGCCCTAAGCGAAAACTTACCCCTAGAAAAGTGATGGTCACTGTTTGGTGGTCTAGCGCCGGTGTGATTCATCACAGCTTCTTACCAAACGGGGTGAGCATTACTGCAGATGTGTACTGTGAAGAACTGAACACAATTATGGAGAAGCTGGCACATCTCCAACCAGAATTGGTCAATCGCTCGTCTCCGCTGCTCATGCACGACAACGCGCGACCTCATACTGCACAGCAGACGGTCTCCAAGTTGCAAGAACTGGGGTTGGAACCTCTCCGTCATCCACCCTACTCACCAAACCTTGCGCCTACAGACTACTACTTTTTCCAGAATTTGGATAACTTCTTGGCGGGAAAAAAATTCAATACCCGAGAGGCAGTACAAAATGCCTTTGAAGAATTTGTTGCCTCCCGTTCAGCTGATTTCTTTAAGAAGGGCATCAATAAACTGTCACTTCGTTAGCAAAGATGCATGGGTGATTACTTCGATTAATACAATTAAAAAAAACATGAAAAAAATTCGTTTAAATTTTTTCATACAAAACGGCAATTTCATAGGTAAAGACCTAATATATGTTACGAGCAAAACCTGAAGTGCAACATTTGGGGTATACAAGATATCCTATCGAGTCCAAATATTGCTGTAGTCGAATTTTGTTCTTTGCCACTGCCTCAACGTTCAAAGTATCCTCCACATCGGTGTAGCCCGCTGCCAGAGTGCAGACGCACAAAATAGTCCCGTTCCAACTCTGATAAACTTGTTCATGATTCTGAAAAGGAAATTTAAAAAATGAGTGGTGAAAAAAATATTTAATACTTTTTCGTAGCAAGTATAGAAACTGGTAACACTGTTTTGCTGATGCGATGTAGCGCTGCCTTCTTAAGATAGCAATTCAAATTTGAACGTTATTCACTACACAAAAGGATACACCTTTCATATGACAGTATATGACACACTGCACATGCGCTGTGCAGCGCGGTGCAACATGATATTTGAACTCATACAATGAAACGTGTATCTAATTTTGTAATTAATAAAGTTCAATTTTTAATAGCTATCTTAAAAATGCTGCGCCACGTGTTGTTTAGTTGAAATAATACTTGTAACAAAACATCAATTCTGTAATAAACAACTAAATATAAATAACGGATACATGCATACCTATTACATTACATACCAACAATTTACTAAACTTACCTTAAATAAATTTTGAAGATACAATACTTCTTTAACACGAGTAGGCAATCACTGATTTCTTTAAAAGACTTTGCATTTTATACTTGTATACTCGACATTTTAGTATTTAATAAAATTAATAATACTCCTCGTTAAATTATTACTTCTACAGATTTTGCTAACTTATTTAATTAATTAGTATGCACATTATGTATTTAATTTTTATTTTAAATCAGTTTAATAAGACCGTATGCTAACTTGGTTAAAGTTATTTTTTTATAGTAAACAAGCTTTAGCCCACAGCTCCGCCCGCGTAAATACAGTATCGCGGGACCATGGACGCGGGAACACGGGAATACTGTACTTTATCGGGATAAAATGTGTTTTAATGCAGAGCCTACCATATCAAATTTCACCAAAATCCGTTCAATAGTTGTTGCGTGAAAGAGAAACAAACATCCATCCATCCATCCATTATTATTTATTACTTCATACCAATGAACAAAAAATGCTCTGCTCTGCTCTCTGCTCTGCTCTGCATCAAAAGTGCTGAAAAACTAAAAAAGAAAAAATTTAAAAACTTAAAAGTGAAATAGGATAAGTGTTTGTGTACGGATTTTCAAAACAAAAAGTGGACTTTGTGTAGGATAGTGACCTGTATATGTGTTGTGAGTTTTGTAATTATAGCTGTATGTTTAGTGCCATTGACCTTTAGTTTTAGTTTTTGGCGTCCCCAGGAGGTGGGTGAATTCGCCACTCTACGCAAGCGAACTACAGTGCCAAAGGAGGGGCACACAAATAAAGAGGAAAAGCCGTAAAAAGAAAAATTTTATCGCTCATAGGGGGTGAGTTATCTAATTATAAAAAGTGAAACTTTAGAGACTAATAGCAGGAAGACCGGCCGAGACGCGTGGGTTTTGAGGCGCTGAAAATTAGGCCCAGGATACCGCCTTAATCAGCCAATAAAAAGGGTAAGCCGCTCTATACAAAAATTTTCCGGAAACCCGGAAAAACCACTTTTCCGGGAAAATCCCAATAGAAAAGTGCTGGAACCGGCCACGCTGCGCTCATCACCACCACAGGCTGCCTGCACTCACCCCCTACCGAACGCCGCAAACCGCGACTTTCCAGCTACTCCAGGACCGGAAAAAACCTAAAACCTAAAAAACCTAAAAAGGTAAAAATCCTGGATAAATAGGGAACGGCTGGAACAGCTGGAATACCACCCTAACGAGGCGATACCCAGCAAGGAGACGAAGCGAACGACACCTTGTGCGTTTCTGTGCGACGAAGGGTTCCGGAGATAATTAGGAAAAACTTTTCGGCGGCCATTTTGTCGGCCATATTGAAAATATTCAAAGGCCGACAGCTCCAGAACCGCTGTAAGTAGCCACCGAACCGCCGAAAGTAAATAGAAATAAAAATTGAAATGTAAATAAAAAACCAAATAAATACAGAAAAATTAAATTGTAATAGCAAATATGTAATATGTAAGTAGGAATGTAAAGATAGAAAATGTAAAATTGACTTAGTAAACAAGAATAGACTTAAATTGTAACAGCAAATAAGTTAATAAGAATTTAAAGATATGAGGAAAGAGAACATGATGTAATGTAAAGATATAAAACAAATCTGACAAAGCAAGAAAGAAAAATGTAAAACAACAAAAAACAAAAAAAAGGTATCAAAGACAAAATGCTCGACTTGTTACTTAGAGATTTACTGTTTTCTAATAACTTATATTCTTTGGGGAAAGATTCAATTTGAGAAATCATACATAGACTATAGAAAGCATCGTTTAGCTCATCCAAGCATAAAACTCCTTCACGTTTATTTGTTCTGTTTCTTAGATTAAAAATAATACGCTTAACATAACCTAACACTTTATGAACCTTTGTAAATTTAGAATATTTTTCAAACTCAATTACGCTTACTTCTTTAGTTTCACCTAGCACGCATGCTGTAGAGCTTAATTTAATCTCAGGTAAGATAAACTCATTTGAGATATCTGGGGAAGGAATACACCACTCTGATTCTGGTTTATATAAAAATTCAGGACCATTCCACCACATTTTCTTTGAAATTATATATTTTGGTATGACACCCCTAGAAACAAGATCCGCTGGATTCATTAAAGTAGGAATATAATGCCAAGATTCGACGTCGGTAAGCCATCCAAGGATAACAGTAAAATCGCACCAATGTACCTGGCGTGCGACTGTATATCTAAGCGACGTTACTACTGCCTTCGATAACTTAGATGCTAGAAGTGCTGCGCATAGTTCTAAACGGGGTATAGTAGTAGGTTTAATAGGAGACATTTTCGACTTAGAACATTATAATTTCACATTAATGATATCTTTATTATTCATAGATCTTATATAAATACAAGCTCCAAAAACCCGCAACGAAGCGTCACTAAATGAATGTAACTCAACATAATTGTAATTGTCACACAGAACTCTTCGCGGTACGTTGACATTTAAAAGATGTGGTAAGTTATTGCTCAATTCATTCAAAGACCTTTGTATGACTTTGGGGACTGGTTCATCCCAATCTAGCCCCCTTTGCCACAGAGATTGTAATATAACTTTTGCTAATACCACACATGGACTTATCAAGCCCAAGGGGTCAATTATTTTAAAAGTAAATGATAAGATTAGCCGCTTAGTAACAAATTGTTCCTTTGGTGGAACTTCAAAGAAAATCCGTAAATTATCGTCGTCAGGGTTTCAATTAATACCTATAGAACTGGTTGATGAACTAATACTAAACTCACCAGTTGAGTAAACTATATCTGAACTTAGAATTGATTTACCAATGGATTTATCAGTACATTCGTGTCCTAATTGCCAGAGACAACGTGTACTTAAAAAACTTGAACTTGCAAGGCCGTACGTAACAGTTTTAAGGCGTAGGGTTTTGATTCTATCTGTTCCGTTTTCCCTCCATAAAATTAACTGCAAATTTTGATGTTCATGATGCAAGTGAATTTGGCGATACATTTTCTCTATATCAGCTGTGAGTAGAAACTTATATTGTCGCGCCCTAATGAGAATAGCAAATAAAGAATCTTGAATATTTGGTCCAACCATTTGGATATCGTATAGTGAAAACCCCGAAGTAGTTGGCGCGGAACCATCAAACACCACTCTTATTTTAGTAGATTCACTGTTCTCTTTAAATACTGCATGATGACAAAGAAAATGAGATTGTCTCAGAGATTTTGCATTAGACAATTCTTCTAAATGCCCAAGTTTCAAGTATTCATTGATAAAATTGGAATATTGGGTTTTCAATTTCGGATATTTCCCAAAGCGTTTCTCCAAATTTAAAAATCTATGTAGTGCCATATTGTGAGAATTACCTAAACAATCAGGTGTATTAATCAGAGGAAGTTGAACGGAAAATCTTCCACTAGGTAAGCGAATGGCATTTTTATAAAATGTTGCTCACAAGCCCTTTTGACTTTAGTGAGCGTAGATTTATTTGGAACTTCTTCAATAGCCCAAATAAAAATAGTAATATTTAACGTTTCAAGTATGTCAGCTCGATCCGTTAAAAATGTATTAAATTGTTCTAACGTAGGTACCTCATACAAAGAGTTACGCATTTCTTCCCATTTAATTAAAGTGCATGTATCTAGTTTTAAAGAAACTATGTGAATTACTAAAATGTCCCAATGCTGTGTAGATTGCCCTAGACTAGATAACGCACGCAAGATTTAGTAACATGGTCCACAAGAAAACGTGACGTAACGTTACAGAGAGCATTTAAATGATGATTCAAAAGCTGTCGCTTATTGTCGTACCTTTCACAAAGTAAGCGCCACGCATCATTATAGTTAGCCTCGGAAACCTCCAAATTGGATATAATTCGTGCAGCATCACCTACTAAATATGATATTAAATAATGAAATTTGTGAATAGGCTTGATGCGATCATTATTATGTATAACAGACAAGAAAGGATCACGAAACTCTAACCATCTAAAATATGCACCATCAAATTTATTAATTTGTAATTGAGGCAATTTAAATTCAGCTTCAAAATGATCGCGATGACACTGAGATAAGGAAGAGTTGTTATGTTCATCTTTGTTGTTACTAAACTTAGTTATAATAGTTTGTTCCATTGCCATACATGTAGCACAATCCTGCTCAATAGCATCCTGCTCATTTATTTCAAATGTTGAATTATCTGAATTTAATACATCAATTGAATCTTGTACTTTTTCATATTGAACTGTTTTTAAACGAAAATTTTCTAATTTGATTGACACTTTCGTTAGTTGAACAGTAGATAGATCTTCCCTTTTAGAAATCAAATCGATGTAGTTTTTAAATTTTGTAATGCGACCCTTTAAAGAAGTGCGCTTCGCAAGTAATGTCTTTAATTCACTCTTGTCAGTATCGTTAGGCATTATAGTAGACAAGTAACAAAATAACAAGAGGCAAAAAAAAAATAATATGGAAATAATAATAATTATTGAACTTCCCCTTAAATGTTCATTTAAATTTATTTAATTTTGTTTTTTTTTTTAACTTCGCCTTAAATAAAATATAATTTGCTTAGACTTCGCCTTAACTTTAAATCTTATTTTGTTAAAATTGTCTTGTAGGTATGTGAATGGAAAAAAAATGGAAAAAAAATGGAAAAAATGAAAAGGAAAAAAATGGAAAAAAATCGCTCACGCTCCTTAATTTGGTGTCACCTCGTTCTCCACAAAATGACCGCTCGCCTTAAGCTTCGCCTTAAATGATTTTCCAAGGTTTTTCCAAATTCGATCGCCTGAAATAGTCGGCAAATAATGATAAGTTTATGCTTTCTGTATTCAATTGACAAATAATATCTAATAGGTTTCCAACTTTAATGAACGAAACCTAATGAGTAGCTAGGTACTATTTTTCTTATGCTTATTGTAGACAATGAACTCCTCAAATAGATTTTTGAATTCACTTAATTAACTATTTTTTTTATACTTTATACAATTTACTTTTAAATTACATTTACTTTTAAAGTATATATATGTTAATTTAATTTTTGGACCAAATATCATACAAAATAATATACCAATTAGAACAAAGTAATGTTTTATATTTTAGTAGATTAGGATTATTATGACTTGGAAGCAATAATGTAGAACACAGGAAAGTAGGATATAGATAGAAAGTAAGGTTTTATGTATTAATGGTTGTAATGTGGAAGAATAGGAAGACACTTATCTGAAAAGCCGAATCCGTAGCAGGATCCCACAACAACGTCTTGAGTTTCGTCTTTTTCTACTTCCAGAAATAATAATTACTTCTCCAGCTGGATCACTCTGACCAAGATGACGCAATAGTTGGATCGTCGAATAACCGCCGAACGTAATTTCTCATTTCGTATTGTTGAAATTCTCCGTATCTTTGGATTGCAATTTGTAGATTCGTATTTTATCACGGTCGCCAGATGTTTTGTATAGTAGGTTGGTTAAAATTAAAGATTGACTTGAAAAACGTAAATTTATTGCAACTTGCTTGTAAGAACAAAGAGAGACAAGTAAAAAGTGAAATGACTAAGCAAATACATAAAAATGACCAATGCGCAGGGTACTTGAAATATAAATTTGTAGGTGGCCGTATATTTTATCCCCCGTTGCTATGTAGAAATTGTAGGCGCTCGAACATCGTAAAATAACTATGAACTAATAGAATTTATATGCATTTTGTACCTTCTGTGTCGTCAAATGTTCTATGGCAGAGATTCCAAAGTTGAATAAACGCGCTTATTTAACAATTCGCATAATTGGTAGTGACAAACACTAGTCATTTTTTTTTTGCTATTGAATTAAGCATGCCACGAATTCACGTATTTTTGTTGTGTGAGTGAAATGTAACAATATTCAATAATGAAAAATGTCAATATGTGTCGCGGCACAAAAACATTGTCAGTTTTGTAAGGATATTACGTATCCATAGTTATCAATGATCTATGGATATGAATGGAAAGGAGAATTTTAAGACTAGGTAGTAGCTTTAATAAAAGCACCTGGGAGACAGAGATTTGCTCGGAGGTTTAAAAGAATTAAATTTATAAAAAATCACTAAAATATTGGTCTGACTGGGATTGAAACCGAGACACCAATTAGCCAACAACTCGTGAAGTGCAAATTTAACCAAGCCGCATAATGGATTTGGTGTGTATAAGTAATATAAGTGCGTACATATAGGCATATGTACAAAACATATGTAGAAAATTAAATTATTCTTACGTTAAGAGAAACAGCTGTTATAGAACAATCCAATTCGATCCATATTTGAAAATTTTGACGACCCCTTCAACGGCCCACAAGTTTTTTCACACAATCGTAGACACACCGTATGCTTATATATATATATATATATAAAGTAGTGCAATCAAATCGAAAGCTTATTATGTAGCTGTTTATCTGTTCCTCTTACTTTAATATGTGGATGAGAGAGCGCGCACATCGTGATAAATCCTGAAAAAAAAATCCAAACCGCCACAAGTTTAACTTCAATAAACATTTCACATACTCTTATATAGCGTCTGCTGAGCCGTACAAGGTGCTCTGTCGAGGAAGCAGTCCATGTACTGCTCTAGCCGAACAGTGTGTGTCTTTAGCCAACGCCTCTACGCTCAGAGAATCATCCGTATCGGTGTAGCCAGCGACCAAAGCCCATACGGACAAGAGAGAAACGATTCCGACAAACTTGTTCATGATTCTGAAAATAAGTATAAGTAATAAATAAATAATTAAAAAGTAGAGCTAGGCAAAAATAGAGATAATAAAGTGAGAGGAACACTCGGTGCCCAAAAAAAAGCCTTGAGTAAAGTAGAAAAAAAAGCAGAAAGAAGTCCTAAGAGTAGAAAAAACTGTAAATTTTTTTCTACTTTTCCGTAAGTTACGGTGTTAAGTGAAGCAAAAATATCGCTACTGTGAATAAATTTTAACTGTTTTTTCTACATTTCGGCTGGGACTATATGATCCGGAATCCGGAAGGCCGGGGATAATTCGGAGCATTGAAAATTGAACTCTGGACTTAAACAATAGAGTTAAAAATCGAAAACACAAGTTTCAAGTGTCGAGTTGTCGTCATACATGACGACAGCTCGACACTCGACTCTCAGGTTTTCAATTCTATTGTATTAGGGCAGAGGTAGACTATTTTCAGTCCTCGGATTCACCTTAATTTTCACAGGCTTGGCATTCCGGGAGCATAATTATAGTCCCAGCCTTAATGGTAGCAGTTAACAGAATCATCTTCAAACGGCATTCGCAATTGAAAATAGTAAAGGAGACTAACTTATAAACCATTTTTGGAGGCCGATTACTCGTAAATGGTTGACTTTGTAAAAAAATATGCATAAAATCTTGCCTTTATTTTAAAAGACCTATTCAACGATACCCCATACGATGGGGTAGGATGAAAATATATTTTTTATCCCGCTTCACATGTATGGGGTGGCTAAAATATAAAATTATTATTATTTTATGATACTTAAACTGAGATGAATTCACAATCTATAACTATACCAAATTTCATCAATTTATATTCATAATTACAGAAGCTAGAAGCGCGGACAGACAGACAGACGGACGGACGGACCGAGCGAAACTATAAGGGTTCCTTATGTATTAGGGAACCCTAAAAAGCAAACCTTATGTATATTTTTTTGAAAATATTGTTCAAACTCAAACAATTTTTTTTTATTTCTATGTAGGTTACCAAGTAACTCTTATAGAATTGTCCTACATGATGCCTACCACCGGTTCGGGAACTAGCCCGGCGAGAAGAACCGTCGTAAGAAACTCACACGGGGCCACCTTTTAACAAAATGATGGGAAAATTGTTCTTTTCAAAAAAAAAATGTTTACTATGCAGTAACTTATTATATATAAAAAAATCAAGATACTTAAAGTAGGTACGACATAGAAGCAGCCATGTGGTGGCCTTCTTATTCCCAATGTGTGCAATCGCTAATGAAATCATTGACCTTATAATAAGCTTTAGCACACAAACGTTCTTTAACAATTTTTTTAAATTTATTAATGGTAAGATTTTGAACGTTTTCTGGGATTCTATTGTAAAGCCATTATACAGTCACATCGGCATATTTAGCGGAACATAAAATAAAGGTTTGATATCAGTATCATATAAGGTTGCTGGCTGGTTTATACGTCATTTAATTTAAAAAGAAATATGTTCAAATTAAGAAAACAACTGAACATCACATTTTATGCAATTGTTTTAATTTTATTCAAATACACCTTATCTGGAGCGAACTTCGAATTCACTTAATTAACTATTTTTTTTATACTTTATACAATTTACTTTTAAATTACATTTACTTTTAAAGTATATATATGTTAATTTAATTTTTGGACCAAATATCATACAAAATAATATACCAATTAGAACAAAGTAATGTTTTATATTTTAGTAGATTAGGATTATTATGACTTGGAAGCAATAATGTAGAACACAGGAAAGTAGGATATAGATAGAAAGTAAGGTTTTATGTATTAATGGTTGTAATGTGGAAGAATAGGAAGACACTTATCTGAAAAGCCGAATCCGTAGCAGGATCCCACAACAACGTCTTGAGTTTCGTCTTTTTCTACTTCCAGAAATAATAATTACTTCTCCAGCTGGATCACTCTGACCAAGATGACGCAATAGTTGGATCGTCGAATAACCGCCGAACGTAATTTCTTATTTCGTATTGTTGAAATTCTCCGTATCTTTGGATTGCAATTTGTAGATTCGTATTTTGTCACGGTCGCCAGATGTTTTGTATAGTAGGTTGGTTAAAATTAAAGATTGACTTGAAAAACGTAAATTTATTGCAACTTGCTTGTAAGAACAAAGAGAGACAAGTAAAAAGTGAAATGACTAAGCGAATACATAAAAATGACCAATGCGCAGGGTACTTGAAATATAAATTTGTAGGTGGCCGTATATGTTATCCCCCGTTGCTATGTAGAAATTGTAGGCGCTCGAACATCGTAAAATAACTATGAACTAATAGAATTTATATGCATTTTGTACCTTCTGTGTCGTCAAATGTTCTATGGCAGAGATTCCAAAGTTGAATAAACGCGCTTATTTAACAATTCGCATAATTGGTAGTGACAAACACTAGTCATTTTTTTTTTGCAATTGAATTAAGCATGCCACGAATTCACGTATTTTTGTTGTGTGAGTGAAATGTAACAATATTCAATAATGAAAAATGTCAATATGTGTCGCGGCACAAAAACATTGTCAGTTTTGTAAGAATATTACGTATCCATAGTTATCAATGATCTATGGATATGAATGGAAAGGAGAATTTTAAGACTAGGTAGTAGCTTTAATAAAAGCACCTGGGAGACAGAGATTTGCTCGGAGGTTTAAAAGAATTAAATTTATAAAAAATCACTAAAATATTGGTCTGACTGGGATTGAAACCGAGACACCAATTAGCCAACAACTCGTGAAGTGCAAATTTAACCAAGCCGCATAATGGATTTGGTGTGTATAAGTAATATAAGTGCGTACATATAGGCATATGTACAAAACATATGTAGAAAATTAAATTATTCTTACGTTAAGAGAAACAGCTGTTATAGAACAATCCAATTCGATCCATATTTGAAAATTTTGACGACCCCTTCAACGGCCCACAAGTTTTTTCACACAATCGTAGACACACCGTATGCTTATATATATATATATATAAAGTAGTGCAATCAAATCGAAAGCTTATTATGTAGCTGTTTATCTGTTCCTCTTACTTTAATATGTGGATGAGAGAGCGCGCACATCGTGATAAATCCTGAAAAAAAAATCCAAACCGCCACAAGTTTAACTTCAATAAACATTTCACATACTCTTATATAGCGTCTGCTGAGCCGTACAAGGTGCTCTGTCGAGGAAGCAGTCCATGTACTGCTCTAGCCGAACAGTGTGTGTCTTTAGCCAACGCCTCTACGCTCAGAGAATCATCCGTATCGGTGTAGCCAGCGACCAAAGCCCATACGGACAAGAGAGAAACGATTCCGACAAACTTGTTCATGATTCTGAAAATAAGTATAAGTAATAAATAAATAATTAAAAAGTAGAGCTAGGCAAAAATAGAGATAATAAAGTGAGAGGAACACTCGGTGCCCAAAAAAAAGCCTTGAGTAAAGTAGAAAAAAAAGCAGAAAGAAGTCCTAAGAGTAGAAAAAACTGTAAATTTTTTTCTACTTTTCCGTAAGTTACGGTGTTAAGTGAAGCAAAAATATCGCTACTGTGAATAAATTTTAACTGTTTTTTCTACATTTCGGCTGGGACTATATGATCCGGAATCCGGAAGGCCGGGGATAATTCGGAGCATTGAAAATTGAACTCTGGACTTAAACAATAGAGTTAAAAATCGAAAACACAAGTTTCAAGTGTCGAGTTGTCGTCATACATGACGACAGCTCGACACTCGACTCTCAGGTTTTCAATTCTATTGTATTAGGGCAGAGGTAGACTATTTTCAGTCCTCGGATTCACCTTAATTTTCACAGGCTTGGCATTCCGGGAGCATAATTATAGTCCCAGCCTTAATGGTAGCAGTTAACAGAATCATCTTCAAACGGCATTCGCAATTGAAAATAGTAAAGGAGACTAACTTATAAACCATTTTTGGAGGCCGATTACTCGTAAATGGTTGACTTTGTAAAAAAATATGCATAAAATCTTGCCTTTATTTTAAAAGACCTATTCAACGATACCCCATACGATGGGGTAGGATGAAAATATATTTTTTATCCCGCTTCACATGTATGGGGTGGCTAAAATATAAAATTATTATTATTTTATGATACTTAAACTGAGATGAATTCACAATCTATAACTATACCAAATTTCATCAATTTATATTCATAATTACAGAAGCTAGAAGCGCGGACAGACAGACAGACGGACGGACGGACCGAGCGAAACTATAAGGGTTCCTTATGTATTAGGGAACCCTAAAAAGCAAACCTTATGTATATTTTTTTGAAAATATTGTTCAAACTCAAACAATTTTTTTTTATTTCTATGTAGGTTACCAAGTAACTCTTATAGAATTGTCCTACATGATGCCTACCACCGGTTCGGGAACTAGCCCGGCGAGAAGAACCGTCGTAAGAAACTCACACGGGGCCACCTTTTAACAAAATGATGGGAAAATTGTTCTTTTCAAAAAAAAAATGTTTACTATGCAGTAACTTATTATATATAAAAAAATCAAGATACTTAAAGTAGGTACGACATAGAAGCAGCCATGTGGTGGCCTTCTTATTCCCAATGTGTGCAATCGCTAATGAAATCATTGACCTTATAATAAGCTTTAGCACACAAACGTTCTTTAACAATTTTTTTAAATTTATTAATGGTAAGATTTTGAACGTTTTCTGGGATTCTATTGTAAAGCCATTATACAGTCACATCGGCATATTTAGCGGAACATAAAATAAAGGTTTGATATCAGTATCATATAAGGTTGCTGGCTGGTTTATACGTCATTTAATTTAAAAAGAAATATGTTCAAATTAAGAAAACAACTGAACATCACATTTTATGCAATTGTTTTAATTTTATTCAAATACACCTTATCTGGAGCGAACTTCGAGTATTTCTTCCTTCTGAGTTTGATTTAAAATTTCATTGAAATACTGTTTTTTGTTAGTTTTTTTTAATCGCGTATCTTTTTGGAGTTGAGGGCTGAATTATGCCTGACTTAGCCCCAACGGAGATTGCCAGGGCACTTGAAATGCGAGAATGGTCAAACCTACAGAGTGATATCCAGAGATCTGCGTCGACCAGTTTCAACGATCCATCGCAGTATCCAACGGTTCAGGGAGACCGGTACTTATCTCACATAAGAGCAGGACAAGGCAGAAAAAGACGCACTTCGAGTAGGGATGATCGTTTCATTCGGCTTCGTGTACGTAGGAACCCCCGATTGCCGGCCGTCCAAGCCCGACATGAGTTAGAAGCAGTGCGGGGTGTAACCGTAAGAGAGCGTACGGTACGAAGAAGGTTTGAAGAAGCTGGTTTGGGTTCATTTGTGCCCGCCAAGGCTCCAAGGCTCGAGGTAAATCATCGTAGAAACAGGTTAACTTTTGCTCAGGAACATCGACTTTGGATCGCGGACCAATGGAGTAAGGTATTGTTTAGTGATGAGTGCAGAATTCTCTTAAATTAAATTGACGGCATGCAAAGAATATATAGACGCAAAGGAGAACGATACATTCAGACAAATTTTGAAACTACAGTTGCATACGGTGGTGGATCAATAATGGTTTGGGCGAGCATTTGGGAGCTCGCACAGACTTGATAGTGATTGACAGAGGGAGTCTGACTGCAGACCGCT
The DNA here is from genome assembly GCA_963565745.1 of Phengaris arion. NCBI lineage: Eukaryota > Metazoa > Arthropoda > Insecta > Lepidoptera > Lycaenidae > Phengaris > Phengaris arion. The sequence goes on along the minus strand of OY751449.1, from coordinate 14,687,717 downwards.
ATATCAGAGAAGTTTTAGAAGAAAATGTTGTACCGTTTGCCCCATATATCGGTGACGATTTTGTTTTTATGCAGGATAATGCTCGGCCGCATACCGCTCGGGTAACTCATACTTATCTTAATGATATGAATATCACTGTTATGGAGTGGCCGGCGAGATCACCGGATATGAACCCAATAGAGCACGTTTGGGACTTGCTGAAAAGAAAAGTTAAGTCCAGAATTCCAGCAGGGTGAACTGCGAATCGCCGTAGTTGAGTAATGGCGGAGACTATCCCAGGAGACCATCGATAACATCATTCTCAGTATGCCTAGACGGGTAGAAACTTTAATAAGAGCACGTGGAGGAAATACGCGATATTAATCACCATTTTTCTCATTTTATTAATTGTTATTTTAATATTAATTTTCACTTTTCCCGGTTACATGAAAAGTTCAAAAATGTACCATTTTTCACAAATAGCATTTACTCGCAAAATTTGTTCTTAATGTGATATCATTTTAAGTAAAACAAATGAAACTTTAAATAACAAAAGAAGTGTAGTAAGTAGATTTTAAAATAAAACATTTTTTTTTAATTATGGACCTTTTTTTTGTGTTCCGCTAAATATGCCGGTGTGTTTATATACATTGACGTTTAAAGTGAATGAAACGTATCATATAAAAAACTTAGGAATACTTTAAGGTTTATTACAGTTACCTTTTAATGTTGTAGACACAGCTATAAGTATAAGTGCTCGTGTAGACACTGGTTTTTGTCTTCTACAGCGCCGTTATCGCATTTTATACTTTTAATCCTACAAAAAAATGTTAGTATTTCAAAAATATTTTCATATGTGGCTAATGTAATTAGTTCCACATATTTTATCAATTTAATTATAACTAGAGGTCATTCTGTTGCCGACATTTGAAGGGTTCTTTTGCCTCTTAGATATATTATACGCAATAAAAATTAAGTACCTAAATGTTGTCTCTGGAATGCATAGACGTATAAATTATAGATGAGTCATGTCGAGGTAAACATTTTCCCCACTTCAACCTTTTGGTTTTTTTGGGACCATTTTCACATTTGAGGTATGGTGAAATCAAGTTGGCTGATATTTGAGTTATGGTAAAAACAATATGGCGTAATTTTTTCTTGTATGAAGATTTGTTCTGTCAAAATATGTACGTCATAGCCCATCCTTAGTTTTGATACCATTGATGAAATGTAAAAGAAATGCTAGTGCCATGTTCACCTTCCAGCATGCAAATCCAAGGCCGCTGCCTCGAAGCGGAGTTGTAGGCAAAAATTATAAATGATTGACACTTTTGATACCAATGATGACCATTACTACCAGTGCTGTATTTGCAGGCTGGACCGTGAGTATGGCGCTATAGTCATTATTCTGAGGAAAGAAAGATATATTATAATTACTTCCAAAGTAAAAATGCACAAAAAAGTATGAAATAAAACTTATTTTCTAAATAATTCCCCTTTTAAATTCGGCTATAATTTTAACTATTTCTTTACTCAATGTTCAAAGTTAGTACCAGAAGTACGGAAACAATATACTACAATGTTTTATAGAACTCACGCTTACGTTTGCTGGTACCGACTTCAAAATTAAGAAGATTGAGTATATAAATAGTTAAAATTTTAGCCGAATTCATAAGGGAAATTATTTATAAAATAAGTTTTATTTCATACTTGTTTGTGCATTCTACTTTGGAAGTCGGTTTTAATAGTTGGTTTAAAAATAATATTTTTTCTCTTTTTAGTTAAATTTATTGTCTATATTAATAACAATACATTTTAAGAAATTTATAAATACAAAAATATTTTTTTCGCAATTTCGGCCATAACTTTTTTCGTTTTTGCTTTTACGAGGTAGGAGTTCTGTTCAGTACTTTTGGATCCAGGGTATACCTTGGTGCAAAATCTTACTTTTGGTAGCATATGCTTGGACTTCTTCAGAAAAAGTCAAAATCACAATGTGTCCATATAAATTTCGAGGAATCCCCTCGATTCCTCATGAATCATCTTTCAGTCACCACTTTGATGTCAAAAGGACCAATATGGGATGATTATATATATCGATAACGTATATCCGCCTCCTGTTTTTGGAAGTCGGAAGAAGGACATTAAAACGTAACTTGATTTACCTAATTAAATGTTTAATTGAAATGCAATCGGGTTTGGCGTGTCCAAGGCCCAGGCTTGTGTGCTATCGCATTAGAATTATAATCGAGCGTCTAAGGTTCATTTGTCACGGGTTAAATTAAAATAAAAGAATGTATTTCCCGTGACAATATATATTTAAAAAAAAGGGTCGTGGGCAGAAGGCCGTACGATCTGGTTTAGCCTCTTGGCGTCTATGGGTATCGAAGGGGCTTTAAATCACGTGGGAACTTAGCTGAAGAGTCCAGGTCCTTAGTCCAGGAGTCTAACACGTGGCGAGAGAGCGAGATGGGGCTCCAACTTTTGGTAGCATCTCTCTGTCACAGACGCGTCCTATCGTCGTCGATAGATCGTCCAAGAGGGGTGGTGCAGACTGATTTCAAAATCAACTTGCAGTCCGGAATATCTAGCGTCACTCAGAACTCCAGATGTGGGAAAAATAGCTTATCAGTCCTTGTAAATCGGTGCCTTGAACCCGGTGTATAGGTCCCTGAAAAATTCATGAAAAACGTGTGGGTAGGAGTCACACGTCACACAGCGTGATCTTAACCCAAAACGATCAAAACCACGGGCTGTGTGACCATCACAATATAAATGATATACAAGAATAATTAAGGCATGTATACAAATATCCTAATACCTTAACAATGCAAGAACGTAAAATGAAACTACAAACGATACCACGTGGTATGGCCAATCAAATAATTGACACCTAATTTTACCAAGATGATAGATTACATGAATGAATAATGCGTTTTAATACAAGCGTGATTTTCCAAATATTCACAACACAGATATACAAAATTACTCACCGTGAACACGGGGCTTAAAATATAAGAGACACTTGTATCTAGAAAAACTTGAACAATAAAATTCGGCAGGAGAAAAAGGCCCTGTCATCTCGCGACAGCCCTTATACAATCCTACTGTCATTATGTTTTTTTTCTTTAACTGACAACTAGCGGTAATGCGTAATCCAAATGCCACAATAAAGAAATATTGGAGATGAAGCTCCAGTTAGAAACGTTTGCCAATAGATGGCGTCGTCTAACATAAATTAGCTATTAAAGTTAGCAATAACAGCCAATAGATGGCGCTAGGAGCGTCGTTATTAGCTAAATACGTTAAAAAAAAGTAGCTATGCTACACATTTATCTATGCTAGTACCAACGATAATATATTTACGTACAGTTTAACTAGCTTCTTAATGTCTGTCTGTCTGTCAATCTTCGTCTGTCGCTCAGATAAAAAAACCATTATTGCCGAAGGACATTAAAACATTGTTGTACCTCCTGTATTTATGTACCGTACAATTAGCTTCTTAATGTCTCTTGGCAATCTTCGTCTACTTCTTTCTTTCCTAGTTTAATTTTGTGTAGTTTAGTAAAATACAATGTATTAACTTGCGACAAAACAATTAAATTTTGGGTGTGAAAAAACCGAATATAGAATACTGAATTACTAAGTTTGCGAAAGAATGCAAGACACAAAAAAATACCAAATCCGGCGACTAAATAATGCCAGTTCTGTTAACTGAATATAGCAATATAGCAGACCAGCAGAGAGATATTATTTTGGCGAACAAAATATAGCCATCTTGGCAACAAATTGAGAGTACAAATTTAATTTAAGAATAAGCACATATAATTTACCTAATGTAAGTTATTCGAAAAATAAAGCAGCAAAACAAGTGCACATGAAAAAAAGTAAAGGAGCGTACAAATTTCCCATTTTTAATTGTTTTCGGTTCCGGAGGGTGTAGATTACAAAAATATCATTAATTTTGAAATTACAAAATGGCGGACATATTCTATTCTATACTTAATAATTAATATGGGTGTCTTTTTAAAGGTGTCCGGGGGTGCTGATTACAAAACTTCATTCATTTTGAAATTTAAAAATTGTGAATATTTATTTTTCTGTAAAACTAATAACATGGGTGTCGTCTTCGAGGTTTTTAGGGCTGTTGAATACAAAAATGTAATAAAATTAATCTGAGTGTCCTTTTCAAGGTTTAAGGGGACGTTAACAAAAAAAACACCGGAAGAAAATCCGGAATTTTCCAACATTTCTATAGAATTATACATCGCTCGTATATCAAAGTAGGTATTGCCATATCTAGGGGCATGGTAGTGCCCCCGCCAAAACCAGCCAAGCGAAGGGCATTACCCGTCCACCTTTTCTCCGCTCTCGCCACCCTCGCCTTCTCTCTATTGAGGTTGGCCTTAGCCTTGGCCCAGCCGACATACTGGCCGGTCGTAGGCGGCCGGCTACGCCCCTTCTTTGGCTTGGGTGCCACCTCCTAACTGGTGGAAGGCGCCACGTGCTCGTCGGTGTTGCTCCGTTTTCGCGCAGTCTTGTCCGGTGATTCGGGCAACCTCACGGAGTCCAGCAACATGTTGGATGCGCTGCTGATTTTTGTGAGTCAAAATGGCTCGCTCACAATATAACTTTTCTATGGGCTTTGTCATGAGATGGATGACTTCAGGGTAAACTGCGTTCTCTAAGACGTGATGTCACCACTGTTGCCAAACTTTGCGGAATAGTAATTTTACCATACCATTGTAGGGTAATCACCGTTTCCTATATTAAGCAACAATTCATAAAACTGTTCAGCAGACTGTTCACCTCTCAAATGGACTCTAAGCTGCCCCATATACGGCCCGGTTTTCCTTCAGTTCGGGCTGAACGGATGCAAAATTGTATCGTCTGTGTGACTTGATTATATTATATATATTGATAGATTGCATCAGTCGGCCGGATGGACTGAAGCGATTTATTCCAGTGTTGCCAGCTCTGTTTTTGCGATACTACTAAGCTCGCGTCGATTTCTATTAAAACTACTAAAATAATACTGAAAACTAAAATAATACTTAAAAGCTACTAAACTTAGGAATCCGTAGAGCCCCCAAAAAACCACGGCATTTTAGGTTTTGTTATATTCAAAAAATATTATATTGAATTTTTTTGTAAATTTTACCGTTAAATTAAAATACACTAGGAAATATTACGTATACTATATACGGGTAACGTAAACGGGTAGTTTTAAGCAAATTACGGACGAATGTATTATTATGATAATACATTCGTACGAGGTGTATTTTTTTTGTGCCTAACCTAAACCTTTTTCCATATGATTACTGTCTGGCTCTTTCCTACTTAAACACTACTAACAACTAAATTCCTACTAAGGAGGGAATAGAATACTTAATTTAGTAGTAAAACTTTGTAAAACTAAGTTGCGATTTTTTCCGTGTATGTGGTCGAATTCGTTCAGGCCGAACTAACGTCAGTTCTAACTGAAACGATCGGCCTCTCGTCTGTGGAGGCCTTTATGTTTTTTTAATGCGAGCTTTTGTATGTGACTCCACATGTATGATGACTTTCAACATGACTTTACCTCATCCGCTCATGTGCCCCTGGGTACTACGGGTATCGAAATAAAGAGATTGAAGAGAACTTTTCAAAAATGTACAACAAATATTGTAAAATGGTCAAGCATAAGTCTGACTCTGTAAAAAATACATTCATACCCTTGTCCTCTGTTCACCCCTTTAGGGGTTGAATATCGAAAAATCGATATATACGTGTTTACTTATTTTCTTTTAGGACTACATTTACATTCGCTACAAGTTCCAAGCCGAAATGCTCATTTTCTGGGTTAGGTTATTTGCGTTGCAACACCGCAACTCAGTGTTATAGCAACGCCCTTACTACTTGATAAGTAAAACTACAAAAAGAAGATTATTTTAATGTATTTCGTACTGATGACGCTGATAAAATATAAAAATAAGTATGATAAATAAAAGAGAGAAAAATATAGTTGAAAATATGTACCTAAACGGCAAACATTCACGTTTGTCAGGACTTCTCGCCAAAAGTAGGACTCTTTTCATATTATTATTTATCTTAGAAACGCGCAAGAACAGAAAACGTAGTCTCAATATGGTTATTAGGATCGAACTTGGTTTTCATTATTTCATAGTCTCCATTTTTTAAGTTTTTGACAGTTTGAAGGAAAACCTTCAACATGTGTCTTTCTACGTCGTTGCACTCTTGGCATCCGTCAGAAATTGCTTCTAGAAGATGACCTGCAAGCAAAGATTGAAACTTACAATATGCTAATTTTGTAGCCTGCATGCAGCAATCACGCACACTTCGACCTGGACTTCGTCTTGGTCAGAGATATCTCATCTCTGCCCAATACGGCCAGACCAAAGTATATAATATATATATATATATATATATATATATATATACAGGGTGTTTTGCACATGGACCGACATGATTTTTTGGGGGGTGGGGGGGGTCATGTGCTATTTTCCCCCGTGAGACCCAATATCCTAAGTCTCACGGTAGTCTAGATATGTTTTTTTTTAATTTTTTTGAAATCTACCCGAAATCTTGCCTTTAAATCGTCCTAACTTTTTTGTTTGTGGTTATAATACCACAAAACAAAGTATGCTTGTATTCTACAATGTTTTCTAATTCTAAATAAATCATTACATGTTACAATTGATATCCACAAAAAAACTTCTGAGCTTTCAAAGTGGTAAATCGGTGTAAATGTTATGAAAAGTGACAACTTATCAATTCATTTAAAAAAAAACTAAAGTTCATTTTGAATTTAGCTTTTTATTAAAAAGTTCTTTACTTATTACCCTTTCTAACGATATGCTACATGACAGAAATAATACATCAGGGGTCGACCTAAGAGATACTTTGTTGCTAGGGTCAAGATAATGAAAATACATTTTTTATGTTAAGTTGTTTTTATTAAATTAAAATTACAAAGTTTGCTCGAATTGGCCGCCTCCACACCTTATGCATGCACGACACCTTTTTCTTATTTCCGAGGTTGTAGTTAAAAGCCGCATTTCCTCTTGCATTTTTACGAATGCTGTGTTTATTCGTTCCACTAAAATTTCTTTTGTGGGCACCTCTGTTGCATACACTAACTCTTTTGCACGTCCCCATACGTAGAAATCCAGGGGTGTTAAATCTGGGGACCGTGCTGGCCATGGAATGGGGCCAGCTCTACCAATCCACGAGTTTGGAAATGCATTATTTAAATGCTCTCGTACCGTTCGTTGGTAATGTGCCGGACAGCCATCATTTTGAAAAACAATTGGCACATCTTCTAAAACTGGTAGTACCAGTTCAGGTAAATCATTTTGAAGAAACTCTAAATAATTGTTTCCATTGAGTCGTTCTGGCAAAAAATATGGGCCGACAAGATTTCGCCCAATAACACCAGCCCAAACATTTACGCTGAATTTTCGCTGAAAGGAAGTCTGCCTTTTTTTGTGCGGATTTTGGCCCCTTTTCTCCCAGTGATGCAAATTGTGCAGATTTGCTATGCCTTCATGGCTAAAATTTGACTCGTCAGTCCATAAAATTCTTTTCAAAAAGTCGCTATCTTCAACATCTGTGTGCAATAAAAATCGGCAGAACTCTAACCGTCTTGCATTGTCACCCTCTTCGAGACCTGGAACAATGAATGAAATCCGTGAGTTTGTGGTAATAACTGCATAAACGCGATATTTCTTTCTTTTAATTGAGCTCACGCAAAGAACTTCTTCAGTTGTCCGAGAAACATAGCAAGAAAGGAATTCAACGAAACAATTACAACAATAAAAAATAAAAAATAATAAGAGTAAAAGTGAACACATTAAGATTTGAAATCAAGTAAAATGTTTTAATGTCACATTTTAAATAAGTAGTAAGTACTGTAAGTTGTTACCTTGAACAGGAGTGTAATGAAATGCGTGCCTTCCATCTGCCCGAAGAACGGACCAGACTTTCCAAACTGATACGTTAAGTCCGTCAGCAACAACTCGTATGCTTGTTGTAGGATCGTCATCAAAAGCTTGAAGGATTCTCTCATCAACTTCAACATTATGTTGCCTCACATTCACTCGGGGCTCCCGAAAGTTTAAGTTTCCGGTCTCCCTCAGACGTCGATAGGTAGTTGAGAAGGTCTCGTGGTGAGGTAACCGTCGATCAGTGTAGCGTTCTTGATAAATTCTTCGCGCTTCATGCGAATTGCAATCAGCTTTACCATACGCCAACATCATGTCAGCATACTCCTCGTTACTGAAGTTCGCCATTGTAACGAATACGCAAAGATAAACAACAAAAACGTAACAGTTCAACAACAGATTTAACAAAAAAACAATAACAAGACTTTAATTTGATTACGATAGAACAACGGGAAAAGTACGGGCACTTCGAATCGCAGAGTAATCTCGACTGATTCCCGGCAAGTGACCTTCACTCACTTTCAACTCGATAGACAAAGACAACAATAACTGTACTACTAGTAAGAAAGGGACTAACTTTTTACCTGCTGCTTGATAATCCGCGTTGACTGGTTACATTGTTCAAACCAGTTACATTGTTAGAGTGCGTGTTCAGGCAAACGAAGCTTAATTTGACCACTTTAAGAATGGTTTCTTATATCATGTAGCATATCGTTAGAAAGGGTAATAAGTAAAGAACTTTTTTAAAAAAAGCTAAATTCAAAATGAGCTTTAGTTTTTTTTTAAATGAATTGATAAGTTGTCACTTTTCATAACATTTACACCGATTTACCACTTTGAAAGCTCAGAAGTTTTTTTGTGGATATCAATTGTAACATGTAATGATTTATTTAGAATTAGAAAACATTGTAAAATACAAGCATACTTTGTTTTGTGGTATTATAACCACAAACAAAAAAGTTAGGACGATTTAAAGGCAAGATTTCGGGTAGATTTCAAAAAAATTAAAAAAAAACATATCTAGACTACCGTGAGACTTAGGTTATTGGGTCTCACGGGGGAAAATAGCACATGACCCCCCCCACCCCCCAAAAAATCATGTCGGTCCATGTGCAAAACACCCTGTATATATATATATATATATATATATATATATATATATATATATATATATATATATATAATCTATGTCTCTTTTTAATGTTATACATAATATATGAATCTATGTTATAGATGTATTATATTAAAAAGAGTAGAGTAGGTATAGTTTGAGCGCGCAGTTTTGCAGTCGGAGTAGAGTCGTAGTCGAGTAGAGTAGCGCGTACAACGCATCCCGTGCACCGTGCCCAAAATGCCATCGCCATAAATATTGTAAAAACCATGACAAAAAAGTGAATAAAAGTAAAGGAATTTCATTCCACACGTAACTTTACAACATTTAACGCTATCAGTAAAGTATTTTCTTAATATTTTTTTAACAATAAATAAATGCAAGAAAATACTTGACAGCTTATGACATAAGAAAACAGAAAATCAATTTCAATGTATACTTTTTTGTGAATATATGGATGGATGCATGCATTTCTACCATAGAGTAGGTAATAGTACAGAAGCGAATGTCGTTAGTTGTACATAATGACAGCCTGTTAACTTATTTTATTTTATATCTAGCTTTAAATATATTTTGATAATATTGAAGAAAATAATTTAATTATATCTTTCAAGCAGTTAAATAAATATAAACTTCGTAAAATTGTTAAACTACATAAAAGTGAGTTGTGAGATGTAAATAACTTAGAACGAACTGGGGGCCTAACAGTAACAGTAAAGTAACTGCTACTTTTATTTGATTTAAATTTATCAATCTTAAATTATTCTTTAAGGTTTCCAAAACACACACACACAAACTTTCGCCTTTATAATATTAGTATGATATACAAAATGAAAGAGGACTAATAGTAATAATAAAAACTTATTTTACTATTTTTTTCTACAGTGTTACCGTTTATTGAATTTTCTTACTTTTCTTTTATATTTTGATTGTTAAAATTCCTACGCACTTAGATTCTAAGGCCTGTTATAAGGAATTGAAAATTTAATTGAAAAAAAATTGAATTAAAGGAAAAAATACGAAAGAATTATTCGAATAGTATCAAAAAAAATCGAATATTCGAATATCAAAATTGTCGAATTTTTGATATCCTTAACATAAAAAGAGATTGATTTTAAGTTTTCCTAATGAGGAACAAATTCTGGAAAATTAGCCAACTTACCAAACTTACTTTATTGGTGTTATATTACACAAATCTAGGTTTATAAGGTGTATTTTGTTAAAAATAATTTTCTTCGTGAAAGGCGTCCTTTATTACTTTGCTGGATTCTTACCACAACATCAATTCTATCAAAGCGCAAATATACAAATATGTTTTTAATACGATTTCGATTTCTGTTTAGGACATAATTTAAAAAAACTAAATTATGCAGTTTTATCTAAATAATAGTAGGCATTCACGCGATTATTATCTTGATTAATCTTACATAAAATGGTTGTCAAACTACCGATTACCTATAAAAATTAAATTGTAAGCATTGTCGTAAAATAACTATGAACTAATAGAAGTGCGTAAGTGAGTACATATACGTATATGTACGCACTTACGAAGGTATATTTTGTAGCTACGAGTTTTCACAAAACCTAAGTTACATTTATTAGCTCACTTCAGCAAGTCGCTTTTTGCATGTCGAGAGCACAGAGTAGAAAATTAAATTATTTTTACGTAAAGAGAAACAGCTGTTATAGAACAATCCAAATCGATCCATATTTGAAAATTTTGACGACCCCTTCAACGGCCCACAAGTTTTTTCACACAATCGTAGACACACTGTATGCTTATATATATAGTAGTGCAATCAAATCGAAAGCTTATTATGTAGCTGTTTATCTGTTCTTCTTACTTTAATATGTGGATAAGAGAGCGCGCAATTCGTGATAAATCCTGAAAAAAAAATCCAAACCGCCACAAGTTTAACTTCAATAAACATTTCACATACTCTTATATACCGTCTCCTGAGCCGTACAAGGTGCTCTGTCGAGGAAGCAGTCCATGTACTGCTTTAGCCGAACAGTGTCCTTAGCCAACGCTTCTACGTTCAGAGAATCATCCATATCGGTGTAGCCAGCGACCAAAGCCCAAACGGACAAGAGAGAAACGATTCCGACAAACTTGGTCATGATTCTGAAAATAAATTTTAAAAAGTAGAGCTAGGCAAAAATAGAGCTAATAAAGTGAGAGGTACACTCGGTGCCCAAAAAAAAGATTTGAGTGAAGTAGAAAAAAAAAAGAAGAAAGAAGTCCTAAAAGTAGAAAAAAACTGTAAATTTTTTTCTACTTTTCCGTAAGTTACTTTTAGTGAAGCAAAAATATCGCTACTGTGAATACTTTTTAACATTTCTTTCAACTTTTAGGCTGGGACTATATGATCCGGAATCCGGAAGGCCGGGGATAATTCGGAGCATTGAAAATTGAACTCTGGACTTAAACAATAGAGTTAAAAATCGAAAACACAAGTGTCGGGTGTTGAGCTGTCGACATACATGACGACAGCTCGACACTCGACTCTCCGGTTTTCAATTCTATTGTATGAGCGCAAAGTTCTACTTTCAGTCCTCGGATTCACCTCAATTTTCACCGGCTTGGCATTCCGGATTCTGGAGCATAATTATAGTCCCAGCCTTAATGGTAGCAGTTAACAGATCATCTTCAAACGGTATTCGCAATTGAAAATAGTAAAGTGGACCAACTTATAAACCATTTCTGGAGGCCGATTACTCGTAAATGGTTAACTTTGTAAAAAAATATGCATGAAAACTTGCTTTTATTTTAAAAGACCTATTCAACGATACCCCATACGATGGGGTAGGATGAAAAAATATTTTTCATCCCCGCTTCACATGTATGGAGCCACCCCTAAAATATAAAATTATTATTATTTTATTATACTTAAACTGAGATCTATACACAATCTATACCTATACCAAATTTCATCAATTTATATTCATAATTCCAGAAGCTAGAAGCGCGGACAGGCAGACAGACAGACGGACAAACGGACGGAGCGAAACTATAAGGGTTCCTTAAATATTACGGAACCCTAAAAAGCAAACCTTATGTGTATTTTTGTGAAAATATTGTTCAAACTCAAACAATTTTTCTATGTAGGTTACCAAGTAACTCTTATAGAATTGTCCTACATGATGCCTACCACCGGTTCGGGAACTAGCCCGGCGAGAAGAACCGGTGTAAGAAACTCTGGCCCCGTGCGAGTTTCTTACACCTTTTAACAAAAGATGGAAAAATTGTTCTTTTCAAAAAAAATGTTTACAATGTAGTAACTTAATATATGAGTAGTTTGGTTTCATAATTGGTCAAATCCCAAAATACACCTTTTTAAACTGACAATGCAGCTATATCCACTTTGTTAAAGTAAACCATTATTTTTATCTCAAACCCGGCCAAATCCTTGCGTTTGCCTTTAAAAAAGACTTCAAACGTGATATTGGTATCAATAACGGTCAAATCCTAGACAGTTAATTATCAAAATTAGATAAATCCACTTCAACCAATCAGGGATGAGTTCTTAGTATGGGACCAACAGCCATTTTGAATTCTTGTCCTTGACGTAGCTTGCCACAAAGAGTGTTTCTCCGCGTTTTTTATTGAATAAAAATAGTTAAAATGGAAGAATCGCTAGAAAATATACAAGAAACAGAAGGTAATTTATCGAGAAAACGGATTCCTCAAACAAAAAAGTGGAAGTGCAATGAGAAAAAAGTTTCTCGGTAAGTAAACTTTTTGCTTCACCTCGCCGAGTATTTGCCACCAGGGGAGTTTAACATTTTAGTTTTTGGTTACCTTTTGTGTGAATATTTGATAGAACTGGTACAATGTTTATTTTTATGAGCTTACATTTCTATAATTCATGTGCTTCTAAACTTCAACTCTATATTTATTGTTATTTTATTTTGTGGTTGAAAAATGATCGCTAAAACGCGTGAATGATTCTTTGACTTTAAATGGTGAATAAAGGTAGGTACATAGACAAGTTCTTTTGAACCCTAACGTGCATGAGGTGCATGTAAAATTTGACCTTCTTTCCGCTATCCGATTAGGCTCAAATTTTGTAAAGAATTCATTCATCAAAAGTCATGAGGTCCAATATAAACGCTTGTTATACAAGAAAATGTTAACAATAAATTAAATTTCATTTGAAATATGAATGGAGCTGTGATTAGAAGGTTAAATAAATATACTGCATTTTTATTTCTATATTATTTTCCTTCCCATATAATGTAACTTTAATATTTTTGACCACATTTGGCAACCCCTGGCTGATACTGTCATTGAAGTTCAAAACTAGTCAAATCCTTTTATGAACTTTCAAATTCAGCCATATCCTTTTCGTGAACTTTCAAATCTGGTCAAATAATGACTGGAGAATCAAAATTAGACAAATCCAAATTTAAAACATAAATTTTGTTTCTTATTCATATAGGAACAAGGCTTTATTCCCTGTACATTTTATATTGATATCGCATTTGAATTACCCGCTTCAATCTTTGTTTGGTTGGAGGTGGCCATGTGAAAAATATTGAAATCGTGCTATTGTATAAAATGACCTAAAATGGACTTGACCAAATTTGATACCAAACCACTCATATATAAAGAAAAGTCAAGATACTCAAGTAGGTACGACATAGAAGCAGCTATGTGGGTGGCCATCTTATTCCCAAGGTGTGCAATCGTTAATGAAATCATTGACCTTATAATAAGCTTTAGCACACAAACGTTCTTTAACAATTTTTTTAAATTTATTAATGGTACGATTTTGAACGTTTTCTGGGATTCTATTGTAAAGCCATTATATTATATACATTGACGTTTAAGTTAAATGAAACGTATCATATAAAAAACTAAGGAATACTTTAATGTTGTTTACCTTTGAATTTTGAAGACACAGCTATAAGTATAAGTGCTCGAGTAGACACTGGTTTTTGTCTTCTACAGCGCCGTTATCGCATTTTATACTTTTAATCCTACAAAAAAATGTTTGTATTTCAAAAATATTTTCATCTGCGGGTAATTTCTTTCACATTTTTATAATTCTTCCACAAATTTTCAAATTAATTTTAACAAGAGGTCGCTCTGTTGCCGACATTTGAAGGGTTCTTTTGCCTCTTATATATATACGCAATAAAAATTAAGTACCTACCTAAATGTTGTCTCTGAAATGCATAGACGAATAAATTAGAGACGAGTCATGTCGAGGTAAACATTTTCCCCACTTCAACCTTTTGGTTTTTTTTGGGACCATTTTGACATTTGAGAAATCAAAATCAATTTGACAAATCAAGATAGCTGAATATTTGAGTTATGGTAAAAACAATATGGCGTAATTTTTTCTTCTAACAACTTTAAGTTTTAACTTTTAACGTGACACCTTGCCGCGGTCACCTGATGGTCGATGGATTCCGTGAACTTAGTACTAGGAGTAGACTTAGTACCTACTACCTACTAGCAGTCATTCAGTACTCAATACTTCTTTCATCGTGTACTAAGGCAGGAGCACGGCGCGGCGGCCGGCCCGTGCGTCAGCTGACGGGTTATTGGCTTGCGAGCGCAATGAAGTAAATTACATTGCGTATTGAAGTTAAAATAATAAAATTTTAGATTTTAATAAAAAATCTACTTCTAGACATCTTGTTCTTATTTTGAAATAAAAGAAATTAAAAAAAAAAAAACTTTATTGGAATGAGAAAAGGTAGTATAATCATACCCCAAAGTTAATAGAGCGGTCTTCTGGCACCCTGTATACATATTACATATATTTAAGATTTTTATCATAGTATACATATATATTATAATACACATCCAAGATCCAGGAACACAGAAAGCCTTTTTGTCCCTTCGGCAGGATTCGAACACGCGACCTCCGCCTTAGGCTCCGCTGACGTGCTAACCCCTGAGCCACAGTGTTCGTCAAGCGACTTTTCCAACGTATTAAAGCAAAACATTGTATAGCTTATCCATTGTGTAAATATTTTTATTAGTAAGATAGTCTGTAGTACGAAAAAACATATAGGATAAAAATCAATAAAATCAATAAAAAAAATCGTCTGACCGGGGTTCGAACCCGCGACCAATCTGCCAACAACGCATAAAGTCTGACGCTCAGTAGCTGCTGAGACACGTAAATGACATTGCCTGGTGAATTACGAATATTCAAAAAAATTATGTAAAATATATTAGCCTATGTTACCTAGTCTATTATTGCGAATTTATTGACACTGAATTTATTTAAATCGGATCAGTAGCTTAGGTGCTCCGGTGAAAGAAACAGACATACGTACATACATAGACTGCCAAAACCATTACCATTCATTTGTTTTCACCATAGTCGGGTAAAAATATGATCTTATAAACTTTATACTTTAAAACTTTAAACTTTATAACAATTACTTAGAAAAAGGAGTGAAATTTTGGTGGTTTTTTTTCTATAATCGCTTCTATCTCGGTAACGGTGTATCTTACCGGAAAAAGAAATGAAAATAACATAACTTTTTAATAAAGTTTAACATAGAACTCATAAACTATTTCACATATTTGTATAGTGGACCCTGTAAGATACATTATTATTATATGCTCAAAAACCAATGATCTTTATGACCTTAATATCCAAAACAGATGCTTTTTAATTCTTAGGTATACTCTTCACGCGACCTCCGTAGAAATGTATGGGTTGTGGCGGGGAAGATCGCGGGGTATTTTACGATGTTTTCGGTAGTCGGATGCGTCCATGGAGCTGAAAAGCTTTTTATCAGCTCCATGGACGCGTTATGCGGCCCCGCGCCCGCACGCTCCTCAGCCCCCGATGGCGCCGGATGGCTGGCGGGCGGGTATATACATAATAGGTAATTACTAATTTGGTACCTTACTAGATGATTATTTTGTCTGTACTTTGACAATAAATTAAGAATAATGTGAGTAAGTATTAAGCAATATTCAATTAATAATAATATGTAATTATTAATTATATATTTACCTATTTAATTAAAAATGAATACCTACCTAAACCTATTTACGAATTGATCAACAGTCAGAACTAACATTTAAATAAGTATTTATTATTATACTAAAACAAATCGTTTTTTTTTACTATAACTTATTTAGGAATATATAATTAGGTATTGGTATTTGGTACATACAAGAAATTTACCTAGGTTACCTTTCTTCATTATTATCTCTGAAATGATAAATTGTTTAACTTTCTGCTAAATTAAATAAAATGCACCATACACGCACTCCGGAGTCCCAGTGCAAGAAAATACACAAATAACGTAAAATAATATGAGAACGAGTTTAATATTCAAAATATAATAACCCACACGATTAGGTAGCCAGCATGACTGGTAATCCACACGATTTGGTAACCCAATCGCTTGGGTTTTGAGCGGGTTTCCAGCCAGGATCGGTAACACACTCCATGCGCTGACACATTTCATGTAAAATCAATTTTCTGGGGGTTACCGGAATATGGGCGGTCCCTGAGTGTGAAGATAGATTATACAGATATGTGTGTGAAATTTAGCACTTGTTTGTTTAGACGCGTCCCAATTTGCCCGCCTCCATACTTAACAGGTTCCTCACTACGTATCCCTAAAATTTGAAGTTAATTTATTTTAAGATTTATTATTCAGTAACAATTTTCATAATAAGCCTACTAGGTAATTAACTTATCCTAATACAAATTTGTATGCAAAAATTTTATAACAATTCAAAATGCGTTATTTAAAACATTAGGAATTTAATTACCATTCTGTCTATGTGTTATCATCACTATATATACGTACTACGTATAAAACAAAGTCGCTTTTTCTGTCTGTCCCTATGTAAAAACTATGTGTTGAATCTTTAAAACTACGCAACGGATTTTGATGCGGGTTTTTTAATGGAGTATTAAGGTAATCCTTAATATTTTCCTTAATACCAGTTTAAAACTTTAATGGTATACAATGAGACGTATGAGAAGTTGTATGTTAAGTCGGTTCAAGGACGATAATTTTACGTGATAACGTCGTCAATGATGCCGATCGTGGCTCTTTGTCGCTTGTTCCGCGCTCTCGCTTGCACGCTCGGCTCAGGTGGAACGTGACTCAGGCGGAACGTGACTCAGGCGGAACATGTAAATTTATCGTGCGTTCGTTTAAATAAAGACGTTATCACATCAAAAGTATTAAAAATATTACAATATTCCTTAGAAGTGTATAAGTGTACTGAATATTTATTTTCATACTAATATAAGTATAAAAATAAAATATATTTAATTATATATAATAAAATATGTTATATTTTTATACCTCACGACATTAATAAAAACAAATACAATCATTCCAATTTTAAGAGCAACATATTCCCACTTTCGGTGAAATTGCCCCTTAACTGACAACATTAAAGTTTTGTTTGTGGGAGTGTCGGCGAACGTAAGTATGTAATGCTTACGCCTACATCTATATTATGTTGCTAGCTTCACTTTTTACGATGCGTTTGTATGAAGACTATCGATCTGGACGTTATAAATCTATGGTCGTAGTAATTTTTTTCAACCCCTAAATAATAAGGGTGATCCACCCCAAGTTTTATTTTTTTTATTTTTTATATGATGCAGCATAAAAAAAACATACAATGGCAAAACAACTTTTGGCAGGTCAGCTAGTCACTACATAGTATAAAACAAAGTCGCTTTATCTGTTTGTCCCTGTGTATGCTTAGATCTTTGAAACTACGCAACGGATTTTGATGCGATTTTTTAATAGATAGAGTGATTCAAGGGGAAGGTTTATAATATATATATATATAACATGCATAATATAGTAGAGAAACAGTGATAATTTTAGAGGTTTCTAATGTCGTAAATAAATACACTTTTGAGCTTACATAATCTCTATCTATCTATCGTCTATCTCTTAGGGATAACCCACAGTAACTATTTTTATCCTTTACTTTTTACGAAAAATAATAGCTTATATACGAAGCTATTTTAATCAATACAGCATTAATCCATATCCAATTAAGTACCTTAAATACATTGTGCATTTAATATAGATCAATATGGCTCTTTACAGCATGTATTTAAATGCATATTTTCGAAGATATTACAGATTTAAAATGCAGGGACATAACGGTCTACTTTATAAATCTAGCTGCCCGTGCCCAGTTCATAATTATTGCTATATATATGCTATTTTCAGAAACTATTTAGACGTATCCAGTATTATCCTTATCAAACTAAATCAAATACGTTACTCACTTTAAGCATTTTATACACATTATAGTAGCCCTTTAAACCATACAGTTTAAATTAATATCTTATATTTAGAAGACATCGTAAAATTCATATTCAAGCGCGAAAAATATAAATCAAGCGGTCTCGCACGTCGCGCGGAGGTGATAGGGTCCATTTTTACCTATTGTATACAAAAGTATATTGCAGTGAGTAGAGTTATTTGCTGAAGAAGTTTTGTCTCCAAAAACACTATTCCACGCGGCCAAAAGCTAGTTTATTATAAAGCTACAAACGTTTTCTTGAAAATAATTAACCGATGTAAAATCTGAGTGAAGTCTCATCTTAATAAGAAAATTACGGAACTCTGAAAAAAAGTGGTTTTCCAAGTACTTTTGTGGTACTGTACTTGTTGAGTTTTATAGCCAGGATGGCGCCCGCACACGCTAGACAAGCAGCGATCGAAGGAGGCGGGAAGACTCTAAGGGGCTATTGGAGGATTTGCAGGCTTACCAAGCTGCTTGTTGACACAATCGCCTCGGCCAACTTTTGAACGATGCGAATGTCAAAGCGTTGAAATGTCAGAAACGAAATTTTCTGGGATGGTGTCGGCACCGTGAAAAAATTTGCTTATAGCGAATTGTGTCTTAGCCAAGCGGCAAGCGATATTGCAAATACATTTAGCAAAGTGCTTGCCGTATAAACGCGGCTAATATAATGCGTCGAGTGTAAGTGTCCTTGTGAACCAGCCAATTAGAGAATATTTACTTAGCCGGAAATTCATATTTTTAAATACCTCCATAAATCAAACAGGTAGCTTTTCGCTAAATAACATTACTTAACTCATAAAATATGATGATGAACTATAGCTAATATCACTCTCGATCACGTTAGCATACAAACAAATAAATAGCTCAAAATCGGTTCATTTCTGAGCTACGATACCACGGACACACACACAGACACGTCATACTTATAACACCTCTTTGTTTTCGTCGGTGGTTAAAAAATGGTCCACAGGGGACCATCTGAACCATCTGTATGTGTGTACCTTAATAACAAATGGCCGCAATTAATCCTAACTAAGGATTATTACTCGTGCCGTAATAAAAATTACAAGGAAGCAAAGTGTGTTCTTTTGATATTTTTGTAATACAAAGTTATCTTTACGCGATTTTCGTCTTATCGAGTCATTATCGGCTCATCCGTAATTCTCTCTCGGATTACCTACTAATTGCACAAAGTCACTTTTCAATTAAGCGCTTTTATCACGAGAACCGCCTACTTAAAACTTTTTATTTTTTAATTGCTTCCCGGAAAAGCATAAGTGTTGGGGCAGAGCTCCAGGGGTAGTGCTGGTGGTCTCCACCAAATAAAAATACTGCTTCGATGTGTACTTGTATAATATAGGTACTGGTATGATAGCCGCGGTGCGTGCGTCGCGTACGGAGGTGGTCGGGCGAATTCCCCGTGAGGAGTGCACAGGCTCGCGACGCTGTCATCCGCTAAGCCGCGGGCGTGCGCGGGAGGTCGCGCGCGGGGGGCCGCGCGTAAGAGGGGGCGCGCGGTGAAGAAACCAGTTAGCCAGCCCGGCCCGATGAGACGCAGGAACATATTCCCCGGGAACAGGTCACTGAAGAGGAAGCGGTACTATGCTGTTGTAGGCACGAGTTATGGTGCCCTTCTTCGTGCGTATGTCGGCGACTCGACTGCGCCCGTCTGTCCCAGGCTTGACAGCGACTACTCTACCAAGTAGCCACAGTAGAGGCGGTAGATTGGTGTCCCGTACAAGGACCATGGCTCCAACCTTGAGGTCTTGACTCCCGGTCCGCCACTTGGTTCGTTGCTGTAGAAGAGACACATATTCGTTAGAGTAGCGCTGCCAAAATGTTGTCTCAATTTTTCGATGCGGTCGAATCGTTGGAGGCGCTGTATGTTGACATCGGTGATCTGAGGTCGTGGAATCGAACTCTGAGCTCGTCCGAGGAGGAAATGAGAAAGGGAAAAAAAAGAAAGATCTGAAGGATCAGTGGGCAAAGGTGTTAAGGGTCTGGAATTTAAAATAGCCTCTATCTGGATCAAACATGTCGATAACTCTTCATACGTCAAGTGAGTAAGACTCAAGACTCTACGCAAAAGATGTTTGGTTGACTTTACTGCTGCTTCCCATATCCCACCAAAGTGTGGAGAGTAGGCAGGAATGAATTTAAATTCAATACCTTGGTTCGCAAGATCAGACTCTATATGCTTAGATGAATCTTGTAAGAAGCGTGAAAGCTCGTTGAAAGCTCCCACAAAGGTTGTGCCGTTGTCGGAGTACACGCGTTGAGGTTTGCCCCTTCTACTTATGAATCGGCTGAAGGCTGCAAGAAATGCCTCCTTGGTTAAATCGGACACCAACTCTAGGTGCACGGCTCTGACTGCAAAGCAGACAAAACACAAATATAAGATTTAGTAAGCCTACAACCTCTACCTTTACGGTCGGCTATAAGCACTGGCCCGGCGTAATCCATGCCTGTATTCAAAAAAGGAAACTCAAGGTGCGTCCTATCAGTAGGTAGGTTACCCATAGAAATCTGAATAGGCTGAGCCCTAAAGCGAGTACAGCGAGCACAGGAACGCACCACGTGCCTAGCAAGATTTTTTCCAGCTAGAGGCCAGTAAGTAAGACGTATATGTGCCAACAGTAATTGAGGCCCTGCATGAAAGAGTGTTTTGTGCTCTTTTTCAAAGATAATTTTGTCAAGTGGTGTTTACTACACAATAAAATAGGGTGTTTGACATTGTAATCGTAGTAAGAGTTTGCTAAACGACCGCCTACACGAATTAAGTTCTGTGAATCTATGTAAGGACAAAGACTTATCAAACGATTATTTTTATGTAAAGTTTGTCCTGATTTAAGAATTTTATACTCTTCAGGAAACATTTCGTGTTGAGCAGTCTGTATTATTAAATTCTGCGATGATTGTAGTTCTGTAAAAGTTAAATATAATGATGTTTTAACTTTATTTCTGCAATTAAAAATAAATCTCTGTATATAGGCTACTACTCTGATTAATTTAGTATAAGAAGACATTTTATGTATTAAATTAGAAATTAGGTGAAGTTGTATAATATTATTTAAGTTTGTCTGATTGTCTGTATATAAAGCTGTTTCTAATAATAAATTACTTTGTAAATTAGGAAAAATGGGAAATTGTATTTTAATCTGATTGATAAAATCAGGACCTAACCACCAAAGAGTGGATGAGCTGATGTAATCAGCCCTCACCCCCCGAGATGCAAGATCAGCAGGGTTGCACTTGGAAGGTACATAGCTCCACGTCTGGCCGGTCGTGATTTCTTGAATCTCACTTACTCTATTGCGTACAAATTGGTCGAGCTTACTAGGTGGTTTAGAGAGCCAACCTAGCACGATCGTAGAGTCACACCAAAAGTAGCAATGATGGAAATTAAGAGTAAGAGATCTGCGTACCTTTTGAAAGAGTCGTGTACCCAATAACGCACCACACAACTCCATACGTGGTATAGTTGTAGGTTTTATTGGAGCAACCTTGTTCTTTGAAGTTAAAAGGCGAACGCAAACTGTGCCATCAACTGCTACCGTCCTTACGTAAACACACGCGCCATAAGCGCGTTCTGAGGCGTCTGTGAAAGTGTGAAGCTCTAATAAGGAAGGATTGCTACAAGACACCCACCGAGGAATGCAAATAGAGTTGAGAGCTGGAAGGGACTCTATAAATTCAAGAAATTGTGATTTTAAATCTGATGGAACCTCTTCATCCCAGCCACACTTATGTATCCATAACTGTTGAAGAATAAATTTCCCCTGAACTATGCATGGCCCGACAAGGCCAAGCGGATCAAACACCTGGCTGATTAAAGATAAAATATTACGTTTTGTAACTTTGAGGTTAACATTTAAGTCTACTGTGAAAAATAAATTATCTAAATTACAGTCCCAATATAAACCAAGTGTCTTACTAGGAGAAGCGACATTTAAATTTAATTTTTTGTCTGTATTTTCTGAAAGAAAGTTAGTAATGGATTCTAATATTTTTGAACTATTTGACTGCCACTTGCGTAAATGAAATTTTGCAGAAGATAGAGTTTCAATCACGCCTCTACATTGCTCTATGACTGAATCGGTAGAGTCACCGCCACTCAAATAGTCATCAACATAAAAGTCGCTCTTTATAGAGTAACTAACCTTTGGGTCTAAAGCCTGCTCTGCTAAGGAAACTAAGCATTTAGTAGCAAGATACGGTGCCGAAGCAGTGCCGTACGTCACTGTATTAAGATAATATGTTTTTAAAGGTTCTGAGGGATCAAATCTAAAGACGATTTGTTGTAGAGAACGCTGAGATGGCTCTATTAAAATGGCTCTATACATCTTCTCTATGTCAGAAGTAACAACATATTTATGCTGTCTGTATCTTAAAAGAATAGATAGTAAATCCTCTTGAACTATAGGACCTATCATGTGTATATCATTGAAGGACCTACCCGAGGTGCTGGCGGCTGACGCGTCAAAGACAACGCGAAGCTTAGTGGTAGTACTCGACTCTCGCTCAACACCATGATGAGGTAAATAGTATTGAAACTTATTTATTTCTGATTTTGGTTTTTCTGTCATATGATTTAATTGTAAATACTCTTGCATGAATTCTAAATATCTATTTTTAAATATAAGGTTGCGTTCAAATTTACGCTCTAGGGAGAGAAATCGACATTTAGCCATTGCGTATGTGTCTCCTAAGCACTCGGGAGAGTCCTTCAACGGTATAGTGACCACGAATTGGCCATTGTCATTACGTCGAATTGTTTTTCGAAATATATTTTCACAGGCCTCTTCTTCAGATGAAAAAGAGCTACTACACTTAACAGAATCAAGCTCCCAGAACCGAGTTAGCTGATTACATACGTCCTGGGAAAAATGACATAGAGAAGGATGTGTACGTCCATGAGGTAGAGACACGCACCCTGATATAAGCCAACCTAGTTTGGAAGACTGCAATCAAGGTTGATTTTTACCTAAATTAACTGTATGGGATAATAAGACGTCCCAAAATATTTCAGCGCCTACGAGGATATCAACAGCTGACGGCACATAAAATTTAGGATCTGCTAACTGAAGACCTGGCGGGATATTTATAAGTTTTTTATCCACGTAAGACCCAGGCACTGATTGTGTTATGAATGGTAAAATAAAACAAGTTATATTCGCCTTATAACTACCAAAACAAGACAGAACCGTAAGAGTACAGCTTTCAGAGGTATTAGAAATCTGACCATTGATACCTGAGACTATGGAGGTAGTACCTTCCTTTGACAAGCCCAGCTTCTCACAAAGGTTTCGGGTGATAAAGTTGGACGTGCTGCCGTTATCCAACAGGAGCCTTACAGGATGCAGCTTTCCATTGACGTCTGCTGTGTTCACCATAGCTGTGGATAGCAATACAATGTTCTGATTATTGTATGCTTTAGATATTTCTGTATTAGTTGACAATACAATATTGTTAACTGACTGATTATCTGAATCCCTATGTAAGAGGGTATTATGTTTAAGTGTGCAATATTTGCAATGTGAAAGTTTACATCGCTTGTCTGTATGACCTGGTCGTAAGCAGTTCATACACACATTGCTCTCTGATGCTTTTTTAATACGTGAATCAACATCTAAATTTCTGAAAGATTGACAACTAAATAAATAATGATTTTGTGAACACATAGCACAAGAAATTTTGTTATTAGTATGGTAAGAATTATTTTTTAGCATTGTAGTTGTAAGTTTTTATTTTTATTAATTTCTTGTATGTGCTTTGTATTTATATTATGTGCTAGTTTTGGGTGTGTATTATTATTATAATTTAATGATTCAATTAAATCTGCTCGATTAGATAAAAATTTAAGAAATTCTTTTAAATTAGGATATTGACCTAAATTATTTTTGAATTCTTCCCACTCACGATTGGTCACAACATCCAATTTTTTGGACATCGTAAAAATGATCAATGTATCCCAATGTGAAGTAGGCTGTCCTAGGGTGTCAAGAGCTCTTAAATTCTTATTAGTTACATCTATCATGTTACGTAATGATGCACTCGATTCTTTAAGTATTGGTTCAAAATTAAATAAAGCTTGAATATGATTGTTTATAAGTAACCTTTCATTATTATACCTATCTGTTAATAATTGCCAAGCGATAGCATAATTATCGGCTTTGAAATCTATGCTTTTAATAACAACTGCTGCGCTGCCTTTTAGGGTAGCACGCAGATAGTGAAATTTATTAATGTCTTGTATACTAATATTATTATGAATAAGGGAAATATACGTATCTCGGAACTCAAGCCAGTGCTGATAGTCGCCGTTGAAATGAGGCAAGTCAATCTTGGGTAAGCGCACAAAATCATGCTTGCAACCAGAGCCATGGAGATTGTCACCAGCAGAAGCCGCGGAGACAAGTTCAGGGGAAGAGGAACGCGGAGGGCCAAGCAACGACCGCGCGTAGCCCATCTGCGCGTAATATAACGACTCGAATTGATCCCGCTCAGCATATGCCTCGATCGTGTTTTCCGACAACAACTCCAACTCCGTCTGTAACGTATCGAAATCATTATATAGCGTTTCCATTACATTAACACGGCACTGCAACTGCAATTGAGAAGTAGGTATCAATTTTAAAAAGTTGGCAAAATAGGTTAGCTTAGCTTTATAGCCACCACGCCTCTTAACAAGTTCCTTTAATTTAGCTTCAGACATAATGATAAGTTAGCGCACAATAAGCGCCTGCAGTGCAGAGAAAGATAAATGAAATAAAAAGGAAAAATAAGAAAGTAGCGCTCAAAAGCGTGATGATTTATGAATGCAAGTATTATCTTCAAAATACAGGCAAATAAACCAGATGATGAAATAAATGCGTAAATAGCCTGCGGTAAATAAATAATAAATAATAAGATTTATATGCCTATTGCATTAAGTGGTATGGAAAAAATTAACAATAGAACAATGGCGAGCACATGTTCGGTGATTACGCACTGACAATGTTATCAAAAAATTTGGAGATATTATTTTTACAATTTTTAATTGATTTTTGATATGAAAATGAATTGTTGTAAGCTGATAATAATAAATGTATGATTAGGCTACGTATGAAGAGATCACATATGACTGATC
Source organism: Phengaris arion (assembly GCA_963565745.1). Taxonomy (NCBI): domain Eukaryota; kingdom Metazoa; phylum Arthropoda; class Insecta; order Lepidoptera; family Lycaenidae; genus Phengaris; species Phengaris arion. The sequence goes on along the minus strand of OY751449.1, from coordinate 14,662,278 downwards.
CATGTAGCACTATTCTATTTTCCTGAAAAAAGGTTTTTAAAAAAAAAGCAGGAAAAAAAGGATAATGGAACGGACTCACTCAGAATTAATGTAATTATTCCTTGATTGTCTTTCGATTGTACGCGTCCACGTGGAATGCGGCGCGATCGGCGCATGCGCAACTCCTTGTCGGGGCGTCTCGGTCCAAAGTCGAGTCCGAATATTTGCGCTTCGCAGCAAATAAGACGGCTATTCTTCTATTTTCCTTTCGAAGGACCACTGTTGGGGCAGAGCTCCAGGGGTAGTGCTGGTGGTCTCCACCAAATAAAAATACTGCTTCGATGTGTACTTGTATAATATAGGTACTGGTATGATAGCCGCGGTGCGTGCGTCGCGTACGGAGGTGGTCGGGCGAATTCCCCGTGAGGAGTGCACAGGCTCGCGACGCTGTCATCCGCTAAGCCGCGGGCGTGCGCGGGAGGTCGCGCGCGGGGGGCCGCGCGTAAGAGGGGGCGCGCGGTGAAGAAACCAGTTAGCCAGCCCGGCCCGATGAGACGCAGGAACAATAAGTTTTCTATAATAGTAATGTTGAAATAGGCCACGTCGAGAAAAAGCCTCACAGAAAAAAAACTTAGGCATTTTCATTCGTTATTGGATGATTTATAAAGTATTCTCCGAGCGAAATAAAGACTCATGAAATAAGTACTGTAGTTCCTGGGAAAGGCGGTTTTAAATGTTGTATGGTTTCCCAAGCACACACGGCATTCTCACAACACAGTCAGCCTAGTCCAGAGGAGTGACTGGTCAATACGTCTTGTAATGTACTTGAGGTCTAAAAAACGAATCTCATTGGTTCACGCTACAATCTGGGAATCGAACCAGCACTCTCTCGAGTGCGAATCAACGGTCTACCCACTAGTCCACGGAGCTGTATAATTCACAGAACGCCACAGAAAACTAGCGTAAACTGACGCTTTACATCCTAGGTAACCGTGCTTTGCTCGGAGCTCTAGTAGATTTAAAAAAAAAATCACAAAATCATCAATTTACCGGGGTTCGAGGCCACCACATTCCGAATTTCCAAACAACGCAAAAATTACACATACGCAAACCAAACTGCTAATCGTACTGACATACATAGGCTGCACTAAAAGTATCGGGAATGGAATATTTCCACTGTTCCTGTCATATTAAAATCTTTTTAATTTAAAACTCCTTGGTTTTAAAAATCGAATACCGTTTATTTATTTAAAAAAAGATTCTCGGTCTTGTCACAAGGTCTTGTCAAACTTGTTTAGTCGTTTAGAAAATGTAATTGACTCGAGAAAATTCTAGAGCGACGATTTATTATGACTTTCGAAGTGGTTTAACACAAAAACAGTGTGTTGACCGGATGATTTCTGCATTTGGTGATGAAGCCCCATCCAAAACCACAATTTATCGCTGGTTTGCTGAATTTTAACGTGGACGTGTCAAGCTCAGTGATGATCCCCGTCAAGGTCGTCCAAAAACTGCAGTCACCCAAGAAAACGTTGATGCTGTGCGTAAGCTGATTGAGGAAGAGCGACATGTGACATACCGCGAAATTCAGGCAACTTTAGACATTGGCATGAGTCAAATACAAATAATCTTGCATGAACAATTAGGTGTAAAAAAGTTGTTTTCCCGATGGATACCGCATTTGCTCTGTGAAGAGCAAAAAGCGGCTCGCGTTACTTGGTGCGTCAGAACTCTCGAAAGATTCCACGCAGGATCCTCAAATGCTGTATACAACATCGTATCAGGTGACGAATCCTGGATATACGCGTACGAACCCGAAACAAAAAACCAATAACGAGTTTGGGTGTTCGAAAAGAGTTAAAGCCAACAAAAATTGTTCGTTCACGAAGTGTTGCAAAAAAAATGGTGGCCACGTTTGTCTCCAATACCGACCATGTTGCGACTATTCCTCTTGAGGGACAAAGGTCTGCCACAGGTCGTTTCTGAACTCCGTAAAGAGAACTGCAACCGCCGCATCATCCTCCATCACGACAATGCGAGTTCTCACACCGCGCACAGAACAAAAGAGTTTTTAGAGCAAGAAATCATAGAATTATTAGACCATCCGCCGTACAGCCCCGACCTAAGCCCTAATGATTTCTATACTTTCCCTAAAATAAATTGCGTGGTCAGAGATTTTCATCACCTGAAGAAGCTGTAGACGCCTACAAAACGGCCATTTTGGAGACCCCAACTTCCGAATGGAATGGTTGCTTCAATGATTGGTACCATCGTATGGAAAAATGTGTCAAATTTCGCGGAGAATACTTTGAAAAGCAATAAATACATTTTTAATGTTGTGTCACCTTGATTCCCAAAATTTTCAGTACCGCCCTCGAATTAGATTAAAATTATTGATAGTATATTGTTGCACGACGAAAGAAAAAACATAATTTGTAGCTTAAAAATGCGCAGTTTTCCAGGGATAAGACCTAGCTAGATCGATTTTCCTCACCCATAACACCCTGCATACGAAATTTCATGATAAGACTTGCAGCCTTTTTTTAAAAATCGATTGTATATATACAATATTGTCTCGTTTAAAGTATAATTATAATCCGTTAATATCTCTTACCTTGTTCATGATAATATAATATTCTGTTCAGATTAATTTTAATCTCTTTTTCTAGTGACCAATACATTACACGCTTCTACGCTTCGTCGAAGTGCTCCCCGAAGTAACGAGAAGCGACGAACCTCTCGAAGAAAAGTCTCTCGAAGTCTGTCCTCACAGCAACATAGATGTTCAAGCTACGACTGCCGTTGGAATGTGTACTCTCGCATATTTGAAACATGTGTGCGAAGGAAATTAAGATACAACAGACAAAAGGAAGTAGCATACTGTCTGTGTTTACAAAATTAAATTGGATGAAGAAAGCTAAAGTTTTCCAAGATAAAGAAACAACCATCTTATGCCCATTCAGCCAGACGCACTTTGAAATCTCCAAGCACCACACTTAACCCACAAACTGGCAAGGGGACTTGTGGAAGCCTATTTACAGCGATGCAGCAAATCCGCTCGCTATTAGAAGTTAGTAAATCGATTCATTGAAGAATATGACTCGTGTTATTATATTGATACATACAACAATATAATATTGTTGTATGTATTAATATAATAATACTTGACCGATTTAAATCACTTGGCACAGATATAGAGTAGACCACGGGGAAAAACATAGGCTACTTTTCATCGCGACAAAACTTCAAGTGAGTAAAAGGAAATCCCTCGCGATTTCCTTTTACTCACTTCTACAACTAACTAGTAAATTAAAATAGAACATCTAGTAAATTAAAGAAGTAAAATATAATTTGTGGCGTCCAACCGAAAATGGATTAACAACGAAAACGAAGCTTCGGCTGAAAACGAAAATGATACAGACATTAATAATTTATGATATTAAATGAACTATTATTGGAAAATATTTCCGCTGCATTCTGAAACATAGTTTATTTTTTATTTTTAAGCAAATGAAGGCTTTGAAAGATACAAAATGAAACACGATAATTTCACTAGATTTTAGAGGACAAAAACTTTCGTGTATTTCTAGCTGTATTTATTGATTACATAAAATATAATACAATCAATATAATTTATACTACGACAATCACCATCAATATCAACAAAACTTTGTCAAAAATCAACGTTGTTAAACTAAACAATATCATTTATCAATTAGTAGTAAAATAGTAAAAAAAGCTAAAAGGTAACGAAACACGTAATATTTTAGCTTTTTTTACTACTAAATAATAAAATAATATTTTCTCAAAAAAAAAAAAAAACTTAAATTTGGGAAAATAGCATAGCGTGCTTAAGGCCAATCACACCGAAACGATTTTTTAAGATAACTATTCAAAATTCATCACCTACACAAGAAGAAACACGTTTCGTTGTAAGAGTTCGAATATCATAAAGGTTAAGGCGACTATTCTAAATTATTTAAAATTTGTAAAATTCTCCCAGTTACTTTAAAACACAAATACCTTTTGGCAATTAACAACCACAACCGTCATAATATCCATAACCTAGAATTACTGCATCACAACTATGGTACTCGGTCTGTATCGGAAGGCAAATATAAGGTACCCAGAGTTCTTAACTACTTTGGGGACCGAACTTAAATAAATAAAAGGATACCATATGTATTAAATAGCTTGCCCAACGATATCCGACACGAGACCAAAACAAAAGCCTTCCAAAAAAACATGTACCTTTTTACTTTATTACCTTATTGTACATCCTTCACCACCTAAAACATTATTTTAATCATTACTCTAATTTTATTTTGCTTGTTTTTTGTTATTACAATATCTAATTGTGTATTATTAGTATTATTAATGTTGTATCTTGTTAATTTTATTTTTATCTATTATATTATATTTAGAATATTAAGTTTTGTAACATTGATCCTACAGACAAACTGACGAACAGTTTTGTAGGTCTTTATTTAATATTTTTTGTTTATTGGTATGAAGTAATAAATAATAATAATAATAATCATGTTCCACCGCGCGGGCATATATATATTATAATACGAGGTATGTTGAGGCAAAAACTGTCTCCACTTAAATGGTCCCACTTTTCGAGTTTTTAGGACCATTTTCACATTTGAAGTATGGTGAAATAAAGATATCTGACATAGATTTGAGGTATGGTGAAAACCAAGATGGCGTAACTTTTTCTTGTATGTAGATCTGTCAAATGTACGTCATAGCCTATATTTAGTTTTGAAATCTTTGCGCGCGACACAGAGCATGTTCAGTGTATGACTGATGTCATATGAAACGTGTTTCTTTTTGTGCAGTGAATAAAGTTCAATTTTGAATAACTATCTTAAAAATGCAGCGCTGAGTAGCATCATGTATTGTCGCGGTGTAGCTGACCCTTAAGCTTCCGATCCAGCGAGCGGTGTTAAGTCAACAGTTATTGTGCTGTGTGGATGTGCTTTAGTCGTTAGTTTTGTGTTTAATAATGTTGTATTATTAAAATCAATTTTCAAAATGCATTTAATTTGTAAACGCAATATTTTACGTTCTTTTTTTCGATTGCATTTTACATATAATATTTTGCGACTACAATACACAGTACCCGGCCAAGAATAGAGCACATCGACCTTTGAAATAAGATATTCAGTTAGTTTTGGCTTTGGCGAGCAATATCTCTGTCCAACACTGGCAATGTGATATTTGTAAAGCTCTGTTTTCCTAGGATAGCGTTGCCGGCATACTATAATGGACATAATACAGATTGCCATGAATGAATGTTTTGATTTTAAAAAGATACCGCCCTCTAGGAAACCATGCCATTTTATTTACATAGAAAATTTACACTCATGGCTGCTTTATGAAGGCAACGGTATGCTAGGAAAACAAAGCTTAAGGGTCAGTTCAAATTGAACTTTATTTTAATGGAAACAAAATTGTCCGGTTCCCAAGAGAGGGGTATTTTTTTTAATGAAAACGTTTATTCACCGCAACCTGTGAACCGCTACCGCGACCCGCTACCGAAGCCGGGTCGCGCGACCCTTTGTTTAGTATGAATTTATATGGAGCACTAAACAAACCCCACGACCGAGTCACGCGACCGATGGGCGTGGCCGGAGAACCTGTTTCGCTACTTTACTGGTCGCGATCGCGCGTTGCGGTCGCAAGGATCGGAATGCTACCTTATGCGCGTTTGTATGTGTCTCGCACTCATACAAACCACTTTTCAGAGCGTTCCACATTATCTCAGCCCCCACTCTTAACTATCACTTAACCTTATTAAATCGTGCATGTATAAAGGCCTGGAAATAGGGCATTAAATCAAAGTGGTAACCATCCCTACGAAGGACCGCCCTTTTAACATATCTGACATTAGCCCGACCACACTCGCTTTAGCGGGGCTTTTATCAATCTACCCTAATTTGTAGACATTCGAGAATTTATTCAACTAAGTATGTACAAAATCGTTTTAATTAAAACAAAGTGTTCTCTTAATAGCACGTGATAAGCAGGAGGTCTGGGATAGGGTATGTTATTATTCGACAAATTTTACTATTCGAATAGTGGCTAAACATTATTCGAATGAATTCGAATAATACGAATATTAGTAATGAAATATAAATAAAAGTAATGTAATGCATTAACCCTAGAATACTAAACTATCGTAAAATTTACGACGACGAAACGACGATTCCTGGAATAAATAATTATATTGCATGTTAAATCTGTCCCAGAAGCAGTCACAATTGAAGACACTAATTCAAGAAAAATATGTGCCTTTTGTCTATCCAAGTCAAGAAAAATTACAACACAGTTTTGTATGAAATGCAAAAGAGCCACAGGTATGTAGGGCGCATAATATGAACATGTGTCCCAACTGTGTAGAATAAGTTAATTATTTTATTTTCATTATAACGTGATCTTTGTAACCCTAAGAATGATACGATAACTTCTAAAATAATAAAAGTTTTGATTATCTTGTTTATTCTTGTTTCATTTTAATGTCGTATTTTTAACGAATGTTTAGTAAAAACGTTACTCGTAGTATAGTTTAGTCATTTCGGGTTAATATTACCTACATAATATTTAGTAATATTAAAATGTGAAGTGATTCACTATTAACTCACAAAAATCAACGTTATATTTAACAAAAATCGTCTTTTAACATAACTTAAGATACTGGCCTGCCAAACTAACTTAAAAAAACTAATTTGCAATAACTTTTTAAATACACACGTACGGATTTGATCCAGAGCAGATGACGGATTTCGTTGCCAACTTATGGGTTTCTTCCTAAAATTAGGTATAAAAAGGGACAGCCGCCGACCGCCGCCGTCAGTACTAAACAAGTCGATGACGTTCTCGAGTCACATCACTAACACGTTACGAAAAGTGAAATTTGTACTCTACAAATTATATCCGCGAATTGAATTTATACATTAAATTATATATAAATTAACTTCGCGAAGCAAAATGTCCCTAAGACAAAAGTTTACATTATATAAAGTATGTATAATAACGGTACTCACTTATGCGTGCGTCTCAAAACCGCGTTTCTATTTTAACTTTTTACCGTTTCTACGCATGGCAACAGGAGCCCCCTATTACATTTGTAACATCGACTTGAGACTGCGAACTCGTCTGAAGCCTATATCAAGGAACTCGTAGAGAGATTCTTTGATAAAGGCAAAAAGCACCTAAACCGTCTCATCTAAAAGGCCCTAGACTACAACCACGACGCACAGACTTTTCGACACCCGTACAAGCGGCCTAAGCATATCTTAGCCGATCCCATCGACCCGATCACAAAATACGTAACGTACTGTGTACAGTTACGTAAACACAAAACACACGCACCCGCGAGGTTAGTATCGCACTGGGGTCGACGCCGGCGCCTACCCCGAGGACCCACATCCGACACGATCACATGCACACCGACCCTAACACGGGACCGAACCAGAATTCGAGTTCACATCCTAGTAGTCTAGGTACACTACAAAATACATAATAACCGCGACCGCGATATTGATATAGAGAGCTCTACCAATACCGCGAACCTCAGCGATATTAGGACCTACGCGCGCGAGTCATCCCGACCGTACGCGGAAGGGGAGAGGGACGGCACCTGATCTCCTCTATCGCGATAACTTGCACACCGTTACTTTTTGCTACTGCGCGCGAGCAACCTCACTCTTCAGAGAAAATGTCGAATATGTATGTAAATGAAGGATGTACTGATGCGTAAAACAAATTTAAAAGTAAGAGAACTAAAGTTTTTAAAGGGTATTAAATAGTAAAGATTATAGAATAATAAAAATTTAAAAATATATTAGAATATAATAGAATATAATAATGTATGGATTAACACAAAGTATAAAGTATAGAAATGAAAAATAAGATATGGATGTACATGTAAATAAAATAGAACTTATCGAACAGCACTATAGATTGTAACAGTAAAACGAAATAGTAAAATCAAAACCGAAATATAATATAGGGAAGTTCCAGAAGTAAAAGTCTTCTTTCACTATATTTCCTAATATATTTCTCTTTCAACATAAATTTAATCTAATATTTTACAGACATTATAAGTATTTTATAAAATTGCTTACAGCTTGGCCATCCTGTTCGAAGCGAGACCCTTCGGCTTCAATTACAAAGAAATAACAATAATACAATACTTATTGTTCGTGGATATTTGTATAATATAATAGAAGATCAGTACAATATATACTAAAGAATTAATTTTAAAGTTTATAATCAAATATAAAAATCAAATAAAAAAGATTTTAATTTTAGTTACATTCTATGTAACTAAAATTTAAATTTGATTAAATTTAACTAATATTTAAATAGAGTTATAGTGTAAATAATGTAAATATGTAATACTACCTATAAACTACTTTTTTTACATAAGTCTTGATCATGTTCACTACAAATACTCTCGTTATCAGAAGTATCTAGGTTTCTATCAAAATTAAGCCAAGGCTGTAATTTATCTATAGCTACTACTAAGGCGGGTCAATAAGTCCGTGACTTTTTGAATTTCTAACCACCTTACTGAAAAAGCAACACTACTCCTGTTAACAGGCATCTGTCAGTTGACTCCTATCAAAATTTGAACTTGCTGCGTCAGTTAGTTTGTGTTTTACAGCTATCTTCATCAGACTATCCAGTAACTTAAGGAAACAATGGAAAAAAGTGAATTTCGTGTGCTTATTAAGCATTATTTTTTGCGAAAAAAAACCATTACCGAGACCAAGGCTAAGCTTGATAAATACTATGGGGACTCTGCACCATCGATTTCAATGGTAAAAAAGTGGTTTACTGAATTTCGTTGTGGCCGTACAAGCACTGAAGATGCCGAACGTCCTGGACGCCCAGTTGAGGTCTCTACACCCGAAACAATCGAAAAAATTCACGATATGGTGTTGGCCGACCGAAGATTGAAAGTGCAAGAGATTGTGGAAGCCATAGGCATCTCGCATGGCTCAGTGGTTTCAATTTTGAATGATCACTTGGGCATGAGAAAGCTTTCCGCAAGATGGGTGCCGCATTTGCTCACAGTCGACCACAAACGCAATCGTGTAACAACTTCACAGGAAGGTTTGGCGTTGTTTAATCACAATATGGAGGAGTTTTTTAACCGTGGACGAAACATGGATCCATCACAACACACCAGAGACCAAACAACAGTCAAAACAGTGTGTTTCTAAGGGTGAATCGGCGCCAAAGAAGGCCAAGGTGGGTTTGTCAGCCAATAAAGTTATGGCGACTGTTTTTTGGGATGCACGTGGGATAATCCACATTGACTATCTTCAAAAGGGAAGAACAATTAATGGAGAATATTATGCCAACTTATTGGACCGCTTCAATGAGGATTTGAAAAAAAACCGACCTCATTTGGCCAAGAAAAAAGTTCTTTTTCACCAAGACAATGCAAGGGTGCACACATGTGCAGTTGCCATGGCAAAAATCCATGAATTGGGCTATGAATTGCTCCCACATCCACCCTATTCTCAAGATTTGGCTCCGAGTGACTACTTCTTGTTCCCAAACCTGAAAAAATGGCTCGGTGGAAAAAGATTTGACTCCAATGATGAAGTCATCTCGCAAACAAAGGCCTATTTTGAGGACCTCGACAAATCATATTTTTTGGAAGGGATAAAAAAATTGGAGAAGCGTTGGACAAAGTGTATAGAGCTCAAGGGGGACTACGTTGAAAAATAAAATGATTTATTTATCAAAAAATCTGTGTTTTATTCCAAAAGTCACGGACTTATTGACCCGCCCTCGTACATTCTCATATCGACGACCTTGCTTACGAGTTAAAGGAGTATCCTCAATGAGGAATCTGTCATTTGGGAGTACTTTCATTATACGATAAGGGCCCTGATTTTTTTAACGAGTTTCTGGGATTTACCGTCGTGGGGTACCTGCCTTTCAACTCTAACCAAATCACCTACATTGTAAGTTTTACTGGGTTTCCTATTTTTATTATATTTTGCAATATCCTTTGCTAGTTGTTCTTTTATGTTATCACTAGCTTCGTTCCGAACTTCTACCAGATTCTCTGGTTCTAGTGAATTAATTGTATCGTTAATAATAGAATGAAGAATACCTTGCGACCGAGTTGTAACGTTAAAGCCAAAAACTAATTCGGATGGGCTTTTCTTAGTAGTTTTATGTATCGTCGTATTAAGTCCTACTTGGATATCAGGAATAAGATTATCCCAATTTTTTTCATCATCACCGTGAGCAGAATTGGAAAGTGCGTCAAGGATTGTTCTATTAAATCTTTCCACCTGGCCGTTAGCTCGAGGTGTAGCAACAGCGTTTTGCACATGCTTAATTCCATAAGCTGTTATAAACTCCTTAAAAGTTTTACTAGTGAAGCTAGAGCCCTTATCCGAGATAAGCCTCGTAGGGACGCCAAAGTAACTTATGTGGTCTTTTAAGACCTTAATAGTTGTTACCGACTTTGTATTTTTGACGGGAGCTAGATTTATAAACTTGGTAAAACCATCAACCAAAACCAAAAGATAACAATTCCCTTTTTTGCTTTTAACAAAAGGACCAAGGTGATCCGCATGAAGCGTATGGAACGGAACATTTATTTTCTCTATCGGGTGGAGCTCACCTTCCCGTTTTCCGCCAGGCGCTTTATGATGCGCGCACTCTAAGCATGAAGACACATACTTTTTTATAAAACGACGCATCTTCGAAAACCAGTAAAGTTTTTGTATACGCTGAAGAGTTTTCTTAAAACCGCAATGGCCTACGTCGTCGTGATTTCGTTTTACCACCTGCCAACGGACACCTTTTGGGACCAGCCATTTAAGATCCTCACCAACGATACGATACACTCTTCCATTTTTGAGCTTATAATTTTTACAAAATTCGACTGTTTGTTCAGAATCTGGATTACTTAAAGTATCCTTGATTCTTCGAACTTCTTCATCCGCACATTGCACGGAGTGATCCAGTCATCTTCCACATTATCTTTTCGTATTGGTAATACGTCTAAAATACGATGTGATTCAGGCTCCGGATTATCGACCGGGTTTCGACTCAAAGCATCGACGTGAGCCATTTTCGATCCCGGGCGATACTCTATGGAACAATCGTATTCTTGTAGTTGGACCCACCAACGTGCAATACGCGGAATAACATCGCGCTTTGTTAGTGTAAATCTTAAGGCGTTACAGTCGGTGAGAACCTTAAATGATATCCCAATCAAGTAAACCCGAAAACGGTTTAGCGAGGCTACAACGGCAAGCGTTTCAAGCTCGTAAGAGTGTAACTTACGTTCGTCAGGAGTTGTTTTACGACTAAAATATGATACTGGCTGAAAAACATCATTGAGATTGCTTTGAAGAAGAATACCGGCCAGACCTTCCTTGCTAGCGTCAGTATGCACTTGGGTTTCAGCAAGAGGGTTATATAGAGCTAATACAGGGCGTTCAATCAATAAACTCTTTACATCATTAAACGCTTTTTCTTGACTTTTACCCCAAACTTAGTGAACATCCTTTTTCAACAGATCGGTCAGGGGAGAAACGATTATCGCGTAACTTTTTATAAATCGACGGAAAAACCCCGAGAGTCCAAGAAATTGCCAAAGTTCGTGTTGGTTTCTTGGTGTCGAAAATTTTGAAACAGCATCAGTTTTCCTAGAACCTGGGCGAATACCTTGAGCGCTTACTTCGAAACCAAGGAAATCGATGTTTTGTTTGAAAAAGTTACATTTACCAAGATTGAGAGTAAGATCACCCTTTTTCAGCGACTGGAGGACCTCTTCTAGCCTCGTTAACCCCTCACTGACATTTTTGGATGGTATCAAGATGTCGTCCATATATACGATAGCATATTTAATTTTGGCTTCTAATAAAATTTTGTTTATAGTCCTCTGAAAAACCGAAGGTGCATTAACAAGACCAAAAGGCATGCGGTTATACTCAAACTGTCCGTCAGGGGTTACAAAGGCCGTTTTATGTCGCGATTCCTCCTCAATAGGGATTTGGTAGTAGCCTGATGCTAAATCGAGAGATGTAAATAACGAATTGCCAGCTATTTGATCTAATTGATCTTCAACTCTAGGAAGAGGGTAGTGATCTTTTTTTTGTTTTACGATTTAATGCTCGGTAGTCTACGCATAATCGTTTCTCGTCGGTCTTTTTCTTTACAAGAACTCTTCTCTTACAATTCCGCTGTCAAGCATCTCCTGTACCATATTTCTAACAAGTGTTCTTTCCGCAATAGACATACGGTAAGGTCTATAAACTATGGGTTGGGAATCCTCGAGCTCAATAACCATTTCGGTTGCGTTAGTAAAGCCTAGATCACTAAGGTCAGTTGAAAAACTATCAGCGTATTTTTCAAGCAGCTGATGTAGTAGTGAACGTTCATTATCATCAAGCCCGTCGCCGCAGTTCAAAGTGATAGGTTGTTTTGTCTCGCTTAAGGCGACACTGCATGTATTTAAAATTTGTACAGACTCTAGGTTTTTATAATGAGCTCAAGTCAAAAGAAAACCTTCATTTAGTGTAATTGTATCAGATGAAATATTATAAATAAAAAGTGCAGTTCTACCATCGGTGATTTCGTATTGACCAGGGAAGAGATAGTATTCCTTCCCATCAGGTCCCCTCAAAGTACCATTAACTAAAACAAAGCCTACTAAAGCTAATTTCGATCTGACAATAATATGTTTTATAGAATTACTTGGTATACTTATTCGTTCGCTAACAGACAAACAAATTTTATCGGAAATAATTTTTTTGAAAATCAATTCATTAGGTGTTTTAGTAATAATAATGTTAGGCTTTTCTGTAAATGAGTGGCTGAGTAGCACCGGTTGCTGAATAACATAATCATCTACTATATACAAACTAATGGTTTCTTTAATACCCTGTACTTCCAAAGTACATACCGCACAGCCTAAGGGAGTTATTAGGTTAGCCCCGATGCCCCTCAGCACGGGTAATTCATCAGAAACAGTATATTCTAGGTCGAGTTCTTTAGCCACACTTTGCTTAATTAATGTACATTGGCTGCCTAGATCCACATGACACTTAAATATAGAATTATTTAGCTTGATATCTATTATATACTTACTGTTAGCATTATCAACACTAAGTTCAGCTACTTGTTTTTCATTCCTATCCTTGACTTGCGCTTGTCCTTTTTCATATTCCTTAGTGGACCTTTTTTTAAAGCAGTAGTCTACACGATGCCCTAACCTCTCACAATAATCGCATTTTATGGGAGATTTATCACACTTCGAACTACGATGTCCTAGCTCACTACAATTGTAACACCTTACACTTGCATTGTCTCTTGAGCCAGTAAGCTTATTTGATGGATATCTACGTTTGTTTCGAAACTTTTATCCTTAAATTCTATTCTATCTCTATTCTGTCCTACTTTTACAGTCCTAAAATATTTTAAAACTTGTTCAGGTTCCGTAAACTGAGCCGCTTGGGTACCTACTTTAACGGCACGGTCTTCAACCCCATATAGAATACAGTCAACAGCTTGTATACCGTAAATTTTGCATCTATTTAATAAATTTACCTTCGTATAATAAAAGTGCTCCAATGACTCTCCATATTTTACTTTCTTACTTAACATTTCTGTCAAAAGCTCAGCATAATCTTCACGACAAGGAAAGGACTAACAGTTTCTTTTTCCATACATACCAAGTAAATAACAAAGATGGTAAGCCCTGATACAACGATTTTGCTACCCCTGATAATTTAGGCAAAGCATAATGAATCGTTTCCTTGTCGTCCCAGCCATAAATTTCTGCGCATTCCTCTACCTTAGTTAGCCAAGTCAAAATGGTCTGTTCTTTCGACATTGGATCAAATTCTGGAATGACGTTAACGTTAAACGAGAGCCTAGGTTTATCTGAGCTTCTGACCTTATTAAGTATACTAAGAAACTTATCTAAAATATTACTATCATGATCTCTATTTTGGTAACTCGAATATCGAGTACGTTTAAGAGGAGTATGATGTCGCGTACCTGAATCGGACGATGAAGAACTTCGGGTGTCTACGGTGGCTATTTCGTGAATTATAATTCCTCTCGGGTTCTCGACTAACACGAGAAACAGATGGTTCAGTATGATGGCTAGATAAATCTAATAATTCATTATGACCCTGACCCTGCCTGGGTGCTCCTGGGCTATGAACATTTTCACCAAAACCCTGACCCTGTGACCTGGGTACTCCTGGGTTATTTGAACTTCCTTGAACTCGACCCTGACCCTCACTCCGGGGTTCTCTTGGGTCTCGTATTATTGATTCAACATCGGACATTAGTCTCCTTGCCAGTGAACGGTCTATGTTCATAGCTGAAACTTGAAATTAATAATATTAGAACTAGTATACAGAAATTTAATTGTATTATTCCTTGATTCATTAATCATTCCATTTCAGTTTAATTCATTTAATAAGACAATGCAACTTAAATCTACAACATACAGAACTTTGGACAAAATCTTGTAAATTATTGAGGCATTGCATGCCTCAATAATTACAATTCAAAAATAGTTTATTTTTATAAATCGCATAGTTATTGTATAATTCAGTTTGTAAAATATAATAAGATATTATTGTAAAAATAAAAATAAAGTTTTATGAAGCTAGCAATGTCAATCCAAAACTCCTCATGACGTTATAGACGTTATTTTTTTTAGTTTTTTTAACTACCTTCACTAATTATATTACTTAAACTATGTTCGAAGTTAGTTGTCAATATGATATGTACTATAATTATTATTAAACAAATTAATATAAAGAAATATTATACTTTATAGTGAAAATAAGTATTGTGAAATATTGTGTGGTTCAAAGTGGTTAATAATTATGAAAAGAAAAAAAAAAGAACAATACAAGAAATTATAATAGTAGAATAAAATAAAAGCAATAACCATTTAACTTACGTTTTGTAGGCGTGGCGATTCCCTATTCAAGGGTCTCGTTGATCCAACTTCTTAAACTATAGGGAAGTTCCAGAAATAAAAGTCTTCTTTCACTATATTTCCTAATATATTTCAGTATAACACAATTACTTTTCAATTATTGAAAATTATTACAGCATTACCACAATTTGGGTCTACTGCCTTGGGTTGCTTCCAATCGAATCACTGTCGAGCTCCACTCCAGCCCTCCCTGGCTTGACTTCCCCACTATTCCTACCAAAGGGGCGTACATCCGGTTTATAAAATAAAAATTAATAAGCCGGATGTTTGGTCATGAGTACGGTGATCTTTTCGTGCTCATGACCATAAAATTCAATAAATTAAATAATTGTAATAATTCATTATAAACGAATAATTAAGGTTTCTCTTTCAACATAAATTTAATCTAATATTTTACAGACATTATAAGTATTTTATAAAATTGTTTACAATAATATATATGTAAATTAGAATTGAGAAACTGGGGTTGTAATTGTAAGAAAGTAAATGTATCAAAGGGAAAGAAAATGTAAGAGACAATGTAAAATTAAATAGAATATAATAATGTATGAATTAACACAAAGTATAAAGTATGGAAATGAAAATAAGATATAGATGTACATGAAAATAAAATAGAACTTATCGAACAGCACTATAGATTGTAACAGTAAAACGAAATAGTAAAACCAAAACCGAAATATAATATGTATGTATAAATTAGAATTGAGAAACTGGGGTCAAAATTGTAAGAAAGTAAATGTATCAAAGGGAAAGAAAATGTAAGAGACAATGTAATATGAATTAGAGAAAATAGAAAACAAATAACTAATGTAAAGGAAATGTATAGAATATAACCGAGAAAATGGGGTTGTAAAGTAAGAAAATGTAACAAAGAGCAAGAATATAAAAGAAAATGTGACATAACGTAGCAAAAATTGAAAACAAATAATTAATGTAAAAGAAAGATACACACCAAAATAGTGGAAAGAGAAATGTAAAAGAATAATGTTAAAAATGTGAAAATGTAAAACAGGAATTGGAATAAAACTGATGTTAAAGAATACGATATAAAAGAAATGTACTAATATTAAACAAAATACATGTAAAAATTAAAAAAGTTACAAATTGTCCTGACCTCGCTGTTGGGGGAACAAGTAGGCCCAGAAATGGGAAAAAAATAAATAAATATCCGAACATCACCCGGGTGATGTTAGGGAGGGTCAAACCCTCCCATCGTCTCTCACCTAATCAACTAGCCACGAGGCTAATTATACTGCGATGAAGCTACAGCGATCTTAACCCGACCGTTAGAGTAGACCCTTTCGAAAAAAAAACCGCCGTTTTAACGAAAAAAAAACGAATTACGATTACGACAGCTTACGATTTGGACATTTTGACGTATTGAAAGACCAGACCTGTGTTGGTGTGGAAATTCGTAGCGAATAAACTCCCTCAGAGGAAACTGGTGTTTTACTCCGAATATCGGACCATTATACCATAACAATATTATAGTATCTAAGGAAAAGGAAAAATTAGCTCTTCAAATGATGATAACATCATTTATATGGGCTATTTGCTTTAAATAGTTCTTGCTGAAAAAACTACAGGAATTGTTCACAAATCCTTTCATTCACAAACGGCGATACTGTGGAGCTGATGCAGGCCTCAGCCGCACTAGAATAAGCCGATTAAAACGCGCCGCTGCGTGGAACTAATCCTTGTCGAGCAGATATTACAAGCTATGTGACATATTTTATTTATGTTCCCTTTACCACAAGAGTCTAGACGAAAAACTTATTTCATGCGACCCATGAGCACACACGCTCCTCTTTCTTTAATATGTGCTATGAAACTGTAGAAAGTGGTCGAGTATTTCTAACCGACTTCCAAAAAAAGGAGGTGGTTATAACGTTCAGCTGTATATATATTTTAGATTAGATTAGATTACTCCGCCGATCTGTGGACCGATTTTCAGATTTTTTATTGATATATAGGGTACAATCCCAAATTGGTAATTTTGACATCAAAGTGGTAACTTAATGATGGGATCGATGAGAAATCGAGGGAACTCCTCAAAATTTATATAGACATATTATGGTGATTTCAACTTATTCTGAAGTAGTCCAAGCATATGCCACCAAAAACTAAGATTTTGCATCAATCATCATTTATACCCTGGATCCAAAAGCACTGAACAGAACTCCTGCCTTTAAAGATACGCGGAAATTTCGGCATTGCTTAAATAACTGTAAGCATATACCACTATGTAACTTACTGTAATCATCATCATCATATTTACAATACCTAATGGAAGCGTATTCAATTATACATTCGATCGTTTATTTTAAACGGTATTAAAATGTATTAATAATAATTTAACAAATATCACTAAAAAGGGACAAATTATTATTTTAAAACAAAAAATTAAACTACCAAAGTAAAAATGGACAAAAAAACAACATCCTGATAAAACCATATTTTATAGAACTCACGTTCAACTTTGCTGGTACCGACTTCATAATTATAAAGATTGAGTAGAGAAATAGTTGAAAATTTTAGCCGAATTTAAAAGGGCAATTGTTTAGAAAATGAGTTTTATTTCATACTTTTTTATGCATTTTAACTTCGGAAGTCGATTTAATTTTTTGTTTATAAATAATTCTTACCAAAGTATGGTTTTCCCGTGATAAAGGCAAAATTTGCTCATGAGCGGTGAACAAACCGTGGGAGGCTATGCTTTAGCACGTATGGGCCGGCTCCCATAAAGAACTGTAACTACGGACCTGTGTGTATTTTTGACCATAATTATTCATATATAAATTTTTACGTTCCAAACTTTTTAAGGTTATTTTACTTCTTATACATGAAATAAAAATGTTATGTAAATGTTGTCTATGGAATGAGAAATAAAGATTGACAATTATTGTGTCAACAGACTGTTAGGAGGTTATAACACAATCGCATATTCCTCCGTTTGCATTATTCTAGAAAAATTGTACTAATAGTTTTTAACTACACGTATTATTTATTAATAATTCTACTAATATTATAAATGTGAAAGTTTTTGAGGATAGATAAAGCCACTGAAGGGATTTCGAAGAAATTTGGTATGGTAGTAGATTATGCACTGGATTAAAACATAGGATACTTTTTATCCCGAAAAAGTACAGTGTTGCCGTGGGATAGGTACTGTATTTATGCGGGCGGAGCCGCGGGCAACAGCTAGTATAATAATAAAACAAAAGAGAGAAGGCAGAAGAAGAAGTTGATACTAATTGATAGATAATACAGAAATTATTGCCATAACTACTAACAGTTATATTAATACGAGGGCGGCACTGAAAATTTCGGGAATCAAGGAAGTGACACAACATTACTATATAAAAATGTATTTATTGCTTTTCGAAGTATTCTCCGCGAAATTTGACACATTTTTCCATACGATGGAACCAATCATTGAAGCAACCATTCCATTCGGAAGTTGGGGTCTCCAAAATGGCCGTTTTGTAGGCGTCCACAGCTTCTTCAGGTGATGAAAATCTCTGACCACGCAATTTATTCTTTATTTTAGGGGAAGTATAGAAATCATTACGGCTTAGGTCGGGGCTGTACGGCGGATGGTCTAATAATTTTATGATTTCTTGATCTAAAAACTCTTTTGTTCTGTGCGCGGTGTGAGAACTCGCATTGTCGTGATGGAGGATGATGCGGTGGTTGCAGTTCTCTTTACGGAGTTCAGAAACGACCTGTGGCAAACAAATGTTAGCATATCATTCTGCATTAACCGTTATTTGTCCCTCAAGAGGAATAGTCGCAACATGGCCGGTATTGGAGACAAACGTGGCCACCATTTTTTTTGCAAAACTCCGTGAACGAAGAATTTTTTTTGGCTTTAACTCATTTTCGAACACCCAAACTCGTGACTGGTTTTTTTGTTTCGGGTTCGTACGCGTATATTCAGGATTCGTCACCTGATACGATGTTGTAAACAGCATTTGATGATCCTGCGTGGAATCTTTCGAGAGTTCTGACGCACCAAGTAACTCGAGCCGCTTTTTGCTCTTCACAGAGCAAATGCGGTATCCATCGGGAAAACAACTTTTTTCCACCTAATTGTTCATGCAAGATTATTTGTATTTGACTTATGCCAATGTATAAAGTTGCCTGAATTTCCCGGTATGTCACATGTCGATCTTCCTCAATCAGCTTACGCACAGCATCAACGTTTTCTTGGGTGACTGCAGTTTTTGGACGACCTTGACGGTGATCATCACTGAGCTTGACACGTCCACGTTGAAATTCAGCAAACCAGCGATAAATTGTGGTTTTGGATTGGGCTTCATCACCAAATGCAGAAATCATCCGGTCAACACACTGTTTTTGTGTTAAACCACTTCGAAAGTCATAATAAATCATCGCTCTAGAATTTTCTCGAGTCAATTCCATTTTCTCAACGACTAAACAAGTTTGACAAGACCTTGTGACAAGACCGAAAATCTTTTTTTAAATAAATAAACGGTATTCGATTTTTAAAACCAAGGAGTTTTAAATTAAAAAGATTTTAATATGACAGGAACAGTGGAAATATTCCATTCCCGATACTTTTAGTGCAGCCTATGTAAGTACCTGGAAGACCGAGCTATTCTCGGAGATTTTGAAAGAACGATAAAATAATTAATATATATATATATATATATATATATATATATATATACATATATAGACGGCTAATATGCATCAGTCAGTATGCTGAACTAATAACAGCGAAATTTATTGTTGTATTCTGAGCCTTTAGTTATGCTGCCATCGCTTACTACAACGATAAAGTTCGAAAACAAAAATGTATTGGATTTGACATAAGCATCGCTAAATGATACGCATAATATACGCATCCTTAAGTCGATGCTTTGTCGAAACCGTGTTATCATAATATAATATAATATAATATAATATAATATAATATAATATAATATAATATAATATAATATAATATAATATAATATAATATAATATAATATAATATAATATAATATAATATAATATAATATAATATAATATAATATAATATAATATAATATAATATAATATAATATAATATAATATAATATAATATAATATAATATGATATGATAGAATATAATATACAGACAGATTAAAATCATATACAGACAGACCGGAACATTTAAAACTATTTTCAGTTGTTAAACTATAGATATAGCAAGCTGGTGTACGTGGAAATTTGTTTGTAAGAAGTTGACTACATTTCGCAAGTTCCTAATGCTCTACCCCCACTATCAGTCACTGCCTGATGTCGTTTTGTTCCCAACCCCTGAATAATGGTAAAACTTTACTTCCTAAATATGTCCACAAAACGCAGAAAATTATGTTGCCGTGTTTTTTCCACAGGCGCTTACTTTTACATGTTTCTTGTTCTGTGTTTGCGATCCCAGATTTATGTGGTCTGACGTTTTTACTCCGTAAAAATACAAGTTGCTTTCAATTTTTTTTTTAAACTACTGACTAAGAATACGATAATTATTATTTATGTATACCACTATTATAAAGAGGAAAGATTTGTTTGTATGTTTGTTTGCATTGAATTAGCCTCTAAACTAGTAGGCTGATTATTATGAAATTTGGCATAGATAAAGAGTTAGACCACGGGGAAGGATATAGGCTACTTTTTATTGCAGCAAAGTGTGCGGTTCTCGCGGTATTTCCTTTAAGTCGCGGGCAATATCTAGTCTAATAAAAGTGTAGTGAGCTTTATTATTTTCTATTAATCTATACAAATAAATAAAACTAAGTGTCTGCTTGTAATTTTAAATCAACAATTACTCACTAAATGCTTGTTAAAATATATACGGTACTTAAAAAAAAAAGACGTGTGGCACTCGGGGACTGCCGCGGTAAAGCTATTGCATAGCATTATCGCACGCACACAACGCCGTGTCGAAGACTGCCGAACTGAAACGACGTTAGACGATGCACGGCCTTCAAGCCACACCTCCGTGCCCGTCGGAGTGGGGAGCGTGAGGTTTTTTCGTTACGGAATTTCTGGATTCGGTCCCCGCGCTCAAGGCCCGCGATAGAAGCTATGCAATAGCTTAAAATAATTTTTTTTAATCTCTGAAACGGCCGGATCGATTTTGACGGAAGTTTCACTGGCAGATAGCTGATGTTGTAAGAAGTAACCTTAGGCTACTTACTAAGGGATCCTTTAAAAAAATAGGGTTCTCTTTCCGTTTGTTCTACGCAAACGAAGTTGCCTACCTGTAACTTTGTTTTTTCGTACATTTGACTGTTGAAAATAAATAAAAACGCCACCCAACTTCCTAACTACTTAGTTTCCACTTTCCATACAAACATTTTAACGAGCAAGATTATCTCATTAATGTAGTTATTACACAGTACATATTAGTTGTTGTACCTCGCCATACAAAATCTGAATGGTTTAATTAACTAAGGTATTTAACTCCATTCACGGCCATTAATTTAACGCGTTAATTCTCAATTATAACGTTCTACTTTGTTCGCGTAAAATGGTTTAGTTTTTAACCCCCGACGAACACAGCGGGTTGTTATAAGTTCGAAGTGTCTGTCTGTCTGTATGTGTGTGTGTCCTATTTTGATTTAGTTTTTATTTGTTTTAAAGCTGACGTGATCGATAGTGATCTTAGCCATAGTTCATCGTCATCAGCCCGCTTACCTACTAAGCACAAAATCAATGAGTCGTAATGAGTCTGGCCGATGTGAATCATGGAAAAAACACGCATGGTAAAAAACGACGCCAGGCTTGGCGACGCGTTACATTGCCACTTTACGCGCTAATGGAGTAACTTAAGTTAGTTTCAAAAGACAACTAGGTATAAATCGTTTACGTAAAGAAAGGTAATGTGTCAAATGCAGTCTACGTATGATTAGTTTGACGTATCGTATGTAGTCTTCATTTGTCTCAATATATTACTTTGTGTAAATATTAATCGGCAAATTTTAATCGGATACGATCTTGAAAGCTCAGATTATAAAACAATATTTAAAATCAATTTAATCTGACAATATATAACAATTGAACAATATAAAACATTTGACAATATATAAAACATTTTAATCTGAGCTTGAAAGGACCTATATCAAGATAGGGTATTGCACTAACCTAACTCAAATCCAGAGACCCCTTTCGTAGCCGTGCACATACTAATATAGTATTCTCGGATCGAATAGTATTTCGTTGTCATTACAACTAAACATTGTTTCAATGTAATAACAACAAAATAATGCAAATGCTGGCCCTTTTCAAAATGTCGAATATTTCCGAAATTTTGAAAGGGCCAATATTAGCATACACCGTAAAGTTTTTATTAGTTTAAGGCATATTGAAACGCTTAAATAAAGGTTCTCACTGCCCGAGGGCAATGAGAATTTCCAAATAATTTTACACGCTATTCCTCCTACGAGTATACTTCCCAAGATAAAGTCACTTCGAGTTACTCGAAGTTTGGGTACTGTCAACAGCGAATTTTTTGTGGAAGTTTTTTTCAAATATGGCAGAAAGATCAAAAATTTGATTACCTATATCAGATAGCCAATTTATATAGTTATTTGATTACCTATATCAGATAGCCAATTTATATAGTTATTTCTAGTAAAATCTCGTTTGAGTTGGCACACAGCGTGCGCACTTCAAAAAGCAATCAAAACTTTTGATGTAACATTAATTAACCTTACAAAGGTGAACTTCAAGAAAGTTAAAAGACAATAACCAATTCTACGCTGAAATAATTATGTGTAAATTATGCGTGAAGTTATTTTAAGATTGGGATTTTCATAAAATATTCCACGAAAATTCACAGTCCACAATAGATATAATATAATAATTCTATTACCATTGTGCTACAAAAAATAATATTTTGCAGCCTTTTGATTGAATGTTGAATTTTTATACGAATCTGGAATCACTGAATACGTAAATATACATTATTAAGTCAATTTATATTAGCTCTTTAAAAAAATATGATTGATTACCTGCTTAAAACTTAAAAATGACCTGAAACTTGCAGGGCATGCTCTTTGTAATGCATGGTCATCCGATAAGATGGGATTTTTTGACTCCTAAGGAGGCGAAAAGGGGGGAAAAAGTTTGTATGGGGCAACGTGATTCCTTGGTCCAATCTACTTCATATTTTACACAAACATTCATTTTCATGTGTGTATCATAATTTATTGAAATACGTCCCTTAACGGGGTTAAAAAAAGAAAGAAAGTTGTTTGGGAGCGATTTGCATTAAAGTTGATATCAATACTCCTTAGTGCTTTTGATTTAAAGCTCCCACTCACAAGCGATCGATCGATTTAGTCTTTCCAATTTAAACATTTACTGGATTCGAAGTTGCAAGTAAATCAGTTTAGATGAATGATGAGTATAGCCTGAGATCCGAGGCCCGCCTGACTAAACTTTTCATAAACAACTAAATTTTTTTCGTACTTTTGGCGCCCACCGCAGAAAATAGCGGGTATGAACTGTGCATAGTTATATTTATTATACACACTTATGATATGTGTAAGTGACAAGTGCTGGTGTGGGATCTCGGTCTATAAATTATCTTAACAACTGAAGCGTTCGTTGTTAACAATTTACCATTACAAATTAATTTCCAATTCGATCTTTACAATCGATTGCCTGTGAGTGGGACCGATTATTTTTATTTTGTTTTGACACGTCAAATTATTGTCACCTGTTGAAAAATTAATCTGATTAGAATTGGAAATTTAAATTTTATATTTTTTTCTTGGTCATTTGATGAAAAACTCACCTTATACCTTGATTTTCCTGGGAAAACTCCTAAATTACCTACCTACCTACCTACCAGCGATTGTCTATATATATAAAAGAAAGTCGTGTTGGTTACACTATTTATAACTCAGGAACAGCTGAACTGATTTGGCTGAAAATTGGTGGGGAGGTAGCTTAGAACCAGGAGACGGACATAGGATAATGAGTGCCCCGCCGAGTCTGTCTGTCTGTATGTTCGCGATAATCTCAAAAACTACTAAAACATGCCGTTTACATTTACCGACAGAGTGGTTTCTTAGGAAGGTTTAGGTCGATAATAATTTGCTAAGGTTTTATGGAAATTGTTTGATTTATGAAGGTGTCGGAAAAAATCAAGCCGTCTGGGAACTTTTATCGAAAACACTGCCTAACCTAACCCGTTGGAGATAATTAACAAATCAATGTATGGTGGGATTGTTTCTATTTTATAGGTCTACAAAAACTTCGATGGCATACTTCGGCATAAAAGTAACCTATTAATATTGTCTATTGTGTAATATTGTCTATATTTTAAGGATAGGTTACTATACCCATTCTAAGTTTAAAAAAAATATCATAAATAATGTGGTATTTTCAGAAGATATTTAGACGAATACAATATTACCCAATCCTTATCTAGGAGATATCTTAAAATTAAAAAGTACATGTGAAAATTTATTATAAAGTATATATTTTTACTCTGTGCTATTACTATATTGCAGGTATATTTGCTATAGAAGTTTTTTGCTACGAACACTCCCACGCGGGCGAAGCTGCGGGCAAAAGCTAGTTGTATGATAAATTTTCACGTGGACGCTCCTCTTTTAAAGTTACTTATTAACTATCACAGTAACAAACTGTGAAAGTCGACGATCAACTTAGTACTAAGTTTTTGACTACCAAAGGCACTGCTCAAGGTTCAATTATTGGCCCAATTGAGTATCTCCTATATGTCAACGATATGAGCAATGTTATAGAATCAGGTTCTGCGTACCAATTCGCAGATGATACGTGTAAGTAAAAATATCCCGGAAGCACAAAGTTGGCTTCAACATAACTTCAATAACGTGTGCAAATAGGCACATGACCTCGGCCTGGTAATAAATGCTCTAAAAACATAAATAGTACATAATATACACTCATCACATAATAGATCTCTGATCATGGCATCGGTGATAGCCGATGAACATGCTTGTTTGCATTCGAATAATCTGAATAACTCGTGCCAATGTCCTACTCTTGAAGTAGTTGATAAACATTCCGCGCTCGTGAAGAAAATATTTTTATTTTTATTTCAAGTGATTTGATTAGGTACTTATTAATATTGTTCCAAAAAAAAAACATCGGTTGTCTGTAAAGTCGCTTTTCTGACGATAGTTAAACGTGACAACGTCAACAACAACAACTAGAACAACGACAACAACAATAATAATAATAATAATAAGGTACCGGCAATGCGAGGTAACGCTGGTACTTGATAACGATAACGGGTAACAGGTAACGCATGAGTCATGTTTTTTCGTGCGTGCAGCCGGCTCCATCGATTTATACAAAATAAATAAAAAGTAAGAGAAACTGTAACCCCACTACGTAAAAAAGGGGTCTAAAAAGGCCGAAACAAGAAAATAATTCAGATGGAAATCCAGAAGTGCATAGGTAAAAAAATGGCCAACAGTCGATGTTAAATCGCAGCCGTCTGAAACTTCTCTAGGCCATAGGGTCAGCTCATACTTAGACGCGACGCATCTCGGTGTGAACTGACGCTCAGATACCATTAGTGGGTGCGGCTCTAGCTTGACCATTTTTTTTCCTGTGCGTTTTTGGATTTTATCTTGTTTTGGCCTTTTAAGACCCCTTTTTTACGTAGTCGGGTTACAGATTTTTTACCTTTTTTTTCTTTTTGAGGCACGGAACCCTAGATTTTTTTAATTTGCAGCAGCAGGTACAGTTTTTTTAAACTAGGAAAAAGAAAAAGAAAATAAATTTATCATCAGATTTTAGACCAGTAAGACCAAACTGTTTAGCCAAGTCCATTATAAATCTAAGAAGTTCAACTATTTATGTATGATGCGTTATTGTTTTAATTTTAACAAATCGCCAGTACTTTATGTCGGAGCTCTTTTGAGGTCTAATTGAGGCCCGTCTACGCCGCGCCAATTAATTACTCTCTTAAAATAAAAATATAAAATAATAAAAAATATATACAGCCGAACGTATAACCGCCTTTTTTTAAAAGTCGGTTAAGATACAAAGTCATTCGACCGATACAGCTGAAAATAGATTAGAAAGCCTCCGTCATCCCAGTTTATAAGATGGCCACCCCAAATGTTTTGTCACAAACTTGCGCATACTTTAGACAAAAGACAATTTTGTAAAACATAAAAACAATTAATCGTCATGATATTTACGACATGATGACACGAAGTTTAGACGTTTCACCATATTTGGAGAATACTAAAACTATGCAAACTTTTCACTCAGCCGAACTCAGCTGCGATGATGTTTAGAATAGGAAGAAAACTTTTATAACTCTTGAAAGGGTTGAAAGGGTAGTAAGGTATGTTCGTAATTTTAGTAAATATTTAGAATATTTTAGCTAGATTAACTATTATCAACGTTTAGACCACTAGGTGCAAACAGACAAAATACGACCGTGACTAATAGCTGTCGCAAATTCTCATAATAAAACTCATGTATAAATTTGGTTGTGAAACTACTTTATCGACGTGTGAGAGAAATTTTATAGAAAAATCGTCACGATTTTCAGTTACGCGCCATGTTGTTTTCTTTCGTCGTAATACAAAAATAAGATATGAGTAATTTCGAATTCTAATGTCAGATACGCGTACGCGCAATTACATAGGCACTTGGATTTTCGACCGTTGGTATTGGGTTCGAATCTTGGTCAGGCGAAATATTTTTATTCTTTTTATTTATTTTACTTTTATAATTTTTATTTTTCTCGCACTACTAAAACTCCGAGCAATGCCTTTTGCCCTTTGGTCTCCCAGTTACTATATAACTGATTCCTAAATATGTGTATTATAAACACACCGGCATATTTAGCGGAACACAAAAAAGGGTACATAATTAAAAAAATATGGTTTTATTTTAAAATCTACTTACTACACTTCTTTTGTTATTTAAAGTTTCATTTGTTTTACTTAAAATGAGATCACATTAAGAACAGATTTTGCGAGTAAAGGCTATTTGTGAAAAATGGTACATTTTTTAACTTTTCATGTAACCGGGAAAAGTGAAAATTAATATTAAAATAACAATTAATCAAATTAGAAAAATGGTGATTGATATCGCGTATTTCGCCCACGTGCTCTAATTAAAGTTTCTACCCGTCTAGGCATACTGAGAAAGATATTATCGATGGTCTCCTGGGATAGTCTCCGCCATTCCTCAACTACAGCGATTCGCAGTTCACCCACGTTGGCAGGAGCTGGAATTCTGGACTTAACTTTTCTTTCCAGCAAGTCCCAAACGTGCTCTATTGGGTTCATATCCGATGATCTCGCCGGCCACTCCATAACAGTGATATTTATATCATTAAGGTAAGCTTAAGTTACCCGAGCGGTATGCGGCTGAGCATTATCCTGCATAAAAACAAAATCGTCACCGATATATGGAGCAAACAGTACGACATTTTGTTCTAAAACTTCTCTGATATAGCGGTCTGCAGTCAGACTCCCTCTGTCAATCACTACCAAGTCTGTGCGAGCTCCCAAACAAATGCCCGCCCAAACCATTATTGATCCACCACCGTATGCAACTGTAGTTTCAAAATTTGTCTGAATGTATCGTTCTCCTTTGCGTCTGTATATATTTTTTGCCTGCCGTCAATTTGATTTAAGAGAATTCTGCAATCATCACTAAGCAATACCTTACTCCATTGGTCCGCGTTCCAAAGTCAATGTTCCTGAGCAAAATTTAACCTGTTTCTACGATGATTTACCTCGAGCCTTTGAGCCTTGGCGGGCACAAATGAACCCAAACCAGCTTCTTCGAACCTTCTTCATACCGTACGCTCACTTACGGTTACACCCCGCACTGCTTCTAACTGATGTCGGGCTTGGACGGCCGTCTAACAGGGGTCCCTCCCTACGTACACGAAGCCGAATGAAACGATCATCCCTACTCGAAGTGCGTCTTTTTCTGCCTTGTCCTGCTCTTCTCACATAAGTACCGGTATCCCTGAACCGTTGGATACTGCGATGGATCGTTGAAACTGGTCGACGAAGATCTCTGGATATCACTCAGTAGGTTTGACCATTTTTTCGCATTTTGAGTGCCCTGGCAATCTCCGTTGGGGCTAAGTCAGGCATAATTCAGTCCTCAACTCCAAAAAGATACGTGATTAAAAAAAAACTAACAAAAAACAGTATTTCAATGAAATTTTAAATCAAACTCAGTAGGAAGAAATACTTGAAGTTCGCTCCAGATAAGGTGTATTTGAATAAAATTAAAACAATTGAATTAAATGTGATGTTCAGTTGTTTTCTTAATTTGAAAATATTTCTTTTTAAATTAAATGACGTATTAAGCAGCCAGCAACCTTATATGATACTGATATCAAACCTTTATTTTATGTTCCGCTAAATATGGCCGGTGTGTGTATGATAAAAATGTGTGGATAAACTGTTTTCTGTCAGTAAGTGTCCCTGACATATTAATCTCATTCATAATGTGTCGACCTAGCGAACGGTCGCGCTCCGCATTATACATATGCAGCAAATATTAATTATTAATTAATATTTTTGTGAATCGCACGGCTGATTGCCGCTGCACATGACCATAGCGCTCGTGGCCATTGAGTTGCTGGCGCTTATCTTGCATGCCATCGACACCATGGACGAGGTCAGCATAATGCATGTCTTCATGAATGATGAATGATCTGCAAGTCTTCCTTCACCAGCGAGAAGATTTGCAGAGGCAAGCATTTGCTGTACCAGACGCTCGGCCAGAGCGCGAACATGTCATCGCGACGGAGAGATGGAACCGAAAAAAGCATGCAGGACATCATTTCCCGTTTTTATGTTATTTTTCAGGTTTTAAATAACTTTACACATAACGGTGATATAATTTTAGTGAGTCGGTTTATTCATATGAGTTGTTAAATCTGCGACTCATACGTCAAATAAATCATTTTAATGGCGATAATTGCATCGAAATTCCTCACAATCCATGTCCATTGCTAATGTGTTGAAGTTGGTGAATCTTCGTAAATTTTCCATTTCCCGAACGCTTATTCTATTAGCTCCTTCAATAACATTAAATAATGCTGCAATACTGCAATAAAAATTACGTAATTTAATTGAAATACACTAAAACAAGCAAACTCGATACTGTAAATGAGACCGCTTTACGTATCGTGTAATTTGACGTTTATTATCGATCCTGCCATTCGATTCTCAGTCGATTGATTTCGTCGGGAGTACCAAAAGTTACGATGTAACGAACTTCTCGATCCAGGTTAGTTACAAATTGAGCCAACGCACGATAGTGGTTGGGCCATTTCGGCCGTAACTTCAGAAGAGGCTGCGTGTGTTTAATACGTATCTGCTGTCTCACTTCGAATTTTAACTGTGTTTTTTAGTATAAATTGTACTATTTTAGTAAGAACTACATTTCTACATTTCCCATTCAAATAATTTTTAAGTTCTTTTTGAACATATTTTTAACAAATTATTGAAATTATGGTATAATTGCTCTGGAGTCACGAGGCCACTGAGTCACTTAAAACGTGACCTAAGAGAATGTGGTTGTGACTCCAGAGAAATTTCTATATTTCGTTGCAAATTAAACAAACTAGGTTTACCTTTTCAAAGACGTAACTTCTAAGACGTGCTAATGTTCACAGATAAAATCTAATACGTCGGTACCAAAAATATTTTAAATATCGAAATTTACTCTATGTTGATTGTTACCATTACTGCTTTATAGTGATACAGTTTATTATAGACAAACTAAGACCCATCGTACAGATATTTACAAAAAAACTCAGATACTATCTTTTTTCAGTAAGCAAAAGTACATGCTATTAACAAGGGATAGAAAGGAAAGCTGAAACATGACCCTGCGAAGTAGGAAGAATATAAATGGAAAAAAACGAGACAATTATCATGTAAAAAAAAAATTAACACCTAATGAGAGGCACAATGAAAGGACAATTTGGAAACTTAGGTTAGGAAGCAGAACTTTAGAAAACATGTAGATACGATTCTAGATATTTATTCGTATATTCCGATTTATCCTTCATAAAGGTGCCTGAAGTAATAACCTATCTCAGAATGCTGTTATAAATTCTCGACAGCAGAATTATGATGATACCGATATCTCGGGCATTAGTAATCCTCAAAGCTCTGATGCCATTCGTAGAAACGTTTCGAGATAAAGAATCAATCACTCTCAATCAATTTACTATTTTCTCTTGTGTCTTTTTTGGCTCTATTAAAATGTTGCTTATATTTTTCATATTTCTTTTTCAGATCTGCAACTTCTTGCTGTTTTATATATATTTTTATGTTAAAAAAATTGTTTTAAATTTTATCCTAGTTGTAAAAAAATCCTTATGATTTTTTGCCATTTGGTATTTTTCTTTGATTGCGTTGGATAGCTTATTGTATTTCGTAGTATTATAACATTTCCTTTAATCTTTACTAAAATAGTAGGTACTCTTGTGTCTTTTTGGCCCTATTGAAACCTTTTTTTAATATTTTTGATATTTCATTTTCAGATCTGCAACTTCTTGCTGTAATCTCAAATTTTCTCTATATTTAGTTTTGATCTATCCTTCTCACTTTTTTCTTCCTTTGTTTTTCTCGAATCGTTCCTACAATTAATAGCATCAGAGCTTTGAGGATTACTAATACCCGAGATATCGGTATCATCATGATTTTGCTGTCGGGAAACTATAAAAGTATTCTGAGATAGGTTTGCTTCAGGCACCAATATGAGGAATATCTCGGAATTTACGAGTAAATATCAAGAATCCTATTTAATATTTTTCTATTTTTTCTAAAAATCTGCTTCTAACCCTAAGTTTCCAAATTGTCCTTCCTCTCTTTAGGTGTTGTCTATTTTTAACATGATAATTTTAAAAAAAGGTTAAAGAGTCGGATTCGTTTATTGAAATAAGTTAAATTAAAAATAATTTCCTTTTATTTTATTATAAGTTGCTACTAGCATGAATATTGACAGTGTATGCTCGGTTACAGTTTCAAAGTCTCCTGACTGACATGTTTGTCCACATGTTCCATGACCAATAATGTCTTTTATTTTGGAAAAAAAATGCGTAATTCTTATTCTCTCTCACTTTAGATCAATTTAAAAAAAAATAATGAAAATATGGTCCGCATTATTATTTTCTTTTACATTAGTTTGAATAACATATTATAATGAAAACTGGTTCGGATTTGTTACATTGTGACTCAACAGACACCTTGAACGTCCGTATTTTTATTAAAATACCGATTTGTTGATTTTCTTTTGTTGTAATTATTTCCTAAGGGGTTTTTAAGAATTTCAATACAAGATTTACAATTCTGTCTTGTTTTATTAGCAATATTTTTTATATGTTACCCAGTTGTTATAATTATAATTACCGAGTTCTCAGATTTCTTTTAAAAACAATAGTTAAATTCACAAAAGTGCGATGCTCTAGATAAATTCATGATATCTTATTATTGATTTATCAATATTAAGACTCAAATTAATTAAAAATATAAAAAAATATTTTTTGTCAAAATAGTTGATTCTATACAGAAAATAGTGGATTCACCCAAGTATAGTATGAAAAGTATTAAATACATTTCCGTTGTCTGGTACCCGTAACACAAGTTCTTCGAGAACTTACAACGGGACCAGATTGACGTGATGTGAAAGCGTCCATAGATATTATTATTATAGTAACATACATAAATAAAAAAATAAACCTTAAAAAGGACATAATAAAACTTACGCCGAAACGTAATTCACAAAGTTGATATTAACTTGGGTAAGCAATAACTTAGTATTCCATATTATACGCCGTATCATCGACTCCCTAAAGTTTACCAATATCGTATTTTTCATGAGATTTCACTTTTTGCGGCCCAACTTTCCTGATAAGCAGAAAATTGATGATTATTAAAATGTCACATAGACGAAATATGAGTATTATAATTCATTTGGTTTTTAAATATACTATGTCACCTCTCTCAAATAAAAAGGTGTACATTTAAACAGAATTTATGAAAATAATGTATACAAAATAATGTTACAGCTATAATTCTACTTATAATTAATGTATTTGACAACAATTAAATCTCTTTTTATTGGAATATTTTTGCTCGTTTGATTTATGTATTTTCGTTGATATTTTATTTTATTGAAATGAGCCTGTTTAGGTTAAAATTTTAGGTTGCTAGAGCAAACGATATTTGAAGCGGTGAAACAAAGTAAAAATAAGTCGATGACAAATACTTTGATTGGCGTTTTATGTAGATTATAAGAAAGTTATTTCAAAATGGGTAGAAAATCCAGCGGAACCGTTCATTTTGTGTGATAAAAAGTAGTTAGTGTCCACTGTCTCAACTACTACTATACCAAATTTTATCAAAATCCGTTTAGTTGTTCTTTCGTGAAAGAGTAATAAATATGCATACTTCCATACATACAAATTTTCTCGTTTATAATATTAGTAAGGATGTATAAACTGTTATATATTTGTAATATTAGGTCCTTACATAAGAAATTGGCGTTATGTCGTACTGGCCACTTTGATCTCAAATTTATATGCTTTGGTTAGGAATTCCAATTTCAAATTTATACCGCTATTTACTTATTCACTTGTGTTTCGAAAACCGTAATTCATTTGTTTTTACCTCTTTTGGTTTTTTCTTTGCGTCACTCTGTTTACAAAATGGAAAACTTGAAATATCGTATTATTTTCGAGTACGAGTTTCACCGTGACACCAGTGTTGCAAAAACGGCTCGAAGGATTAATTATGTGTATCGCAAATTCGGTATTGAAAAAGAAAACACAGTGCGTTTTTGATTTCAACGTTTTCATTCTGGAAATTTCGACCTGCAGAACAGGCCCCGTGGACGGCCGGAAACCAAAATTGATAATGAAGAATTGAAGGCTATTGTGGAAGCGGATCCTTTGCAAACCACGTCCGAGTTAGCTGCAGTCTGCGGTATTAGTGATAAAACTGTTTTAATCCACTTAAAGCAAATTGGGAAGGTGAAAAAGCTTGAAAGGTGGGTACCTAATGAATTGATTGCAGCAAACCGACAAACGCGCGTCGACTGCTGCGTTACATTACTCAACCGGCTCAATAATGAAGGAATTTTAAATCGAATAATTACCTGTGATGAAAAGTGGATCCTGTTCGATAATCGGAAATGCTCATCGCAATGGCTGAACCCTGGCGAACCAGCCAAAGCCTGTCCCAAGCGAAAATATACTCAAAAAAAGTTACTTGTGAGCGTTTGGTGGACTAGTGCCGGTGTCGTTCACTACAGCATTCTTAAATCTGGCCAGACGTTTACGGCAGATGTCATTTACCAGCAACTGCAAATCATGATGGAAGAACTAGCTACTAAACAACCGAGGTTGGTCATTCGCTCTAATCCACTGCTACTTCAGGACAACGCTAGACCACACACTGCACAACAGATGGCTACCAAATTAGAGGAGCTTCAATTGGAATGTCTAAGACATCCACCGTACTCCCGGACCTTGCTCCAACAGATTAACATTTTTTTCGAAATTTAGATAACTTCTAGCAAGGGAAAAAATTCAACTCCGATGGGGCAGTCCAAAGCGCCTTCAAAGATTGTATTGATTCCTGTCCGAATGGTTTTTTTAGTTTGATTCCTTTAATCAATGAACCACCTATGAGATGGCAAAAGTGCATAGATAGCAATGGTTATATACTTTGATTAAATAAATATGTGTAAGCAATTATTAAAAATTATTACAGATATATAGTATTGATTAACATTATTTGGACACTCGGCATCCGGCGTAGACCGGATGTCATAAAGTTAACAGATTAGACAGGAAATGCATAATAATTATTATTATTTTAGTCCCGGAAGTTCTTAATGTAGATGAATAATATTTATACCGGAAGTCAAGAATAGGGGTTTAATTGATGGCGGGCTGGGGTTCTGGGACGAGCTCATTCGTTTTTCGGACAGCCAAGCTGTTAAGTTGTGTGAATTCATATTGAGTGTTCTACTCATATATTCTAGCAGTTAAATGCTAAGTGTTTGAATTATTATATTGAGTGTTAAGGTGAATAAATATAAAGTGATTTTACTAAGTGTGATGTATTATTCCGGCCACCAAGGATCCTTTTTATATCTCAGAAGTGGGATAGACCTACGATAAAAGGTAATCCCAAAATGCTAAAGCGCAAGCGTCGTGACAAGACCACAAGGGTGCCCCGGGGTCGCTCCCGAGAATCTGAAGGGTCACCGGGTACGCGACGCAGAAGACATGAGCAGACTAACACAAGAGACGGCAGCCACCGTGAGTCCAGACAACGAGAGTCGCGGTCAAGTCGGCGCCGCATACGCCGCAGTTCGTCGGCTTCCGGTGAAGGACACTCTCCAACTGTTGCTCCGAGGTATGCAGAGTCACAGCTTGATTTTCTTCATAAATTCATCAACGCGATGAACAATTTTAAGAGTGGTTCGGAACGCGAAAATTTTCCAGTTCTCAATGTTGTACCCGAGTTTGACCCTTTAGGTAAAGAGCAATCGATTGATTCCTGGTTGAATAAAGTAGAAGAGTATGCTGAAACTAGCTAACTAACTGGGACGATAAGCATATTATTCACTACGCCCTACCAAAATTAACCGGAGTTGCTAAGACCTGGTACCAGGTCCTTCCAACTTTACTTTACTCCTGGGCAGAATGGAAAATAAAGCTTAGGGAATCTTTTCCATCCCGTCAAAATTACGCAGAGTTGTTGACGGAAATGTTATAAAAGAGAGTCCGGTTTGGTGAATCACTCGAACTTTACTATTATACGAAAATGAATATACTTAACAGATGCGAAATAAATGGTAAAAGAGCTGTTGATTGTTTAGTGTTTGGAATAGATGACAGAGGTGTTAGATTAGGAGCCCAGGCAGCGAAATTAAAAGAACCGGAAAAAGTACTACATTTTCTAAAGTCTGTCAAGGTCGGTCAGGACAAGGCATCAAGTGAAGATACAAATAGTAAGGATAGGCATAGTAAAATAGTATCTAATGTGAATTCAACTAATCAATATAAATTGCAAAAAGATACTAAATTTGATAATGTTACGTGTTATAATTGCAACGAAAAGGGTACCTTCTACCATTGTGCTAGATAGTCGGCGCTTCTCGACACGGTTCACATCAGCTCCGCGAAAAAATATCTAAAAAATTATAAAAAAACCAGTAATTCGTTATATGGGCATTATAGAACTATAAATAAAGTGACAATAGTTATGTGTAAATGTTATTTTAAAAAACAATTAAGTGCTTCATTGTTTTTTATCAAGTGAAAAAACTAGAAAAAGACAAATAAACAAAAAATACCAAAAACTATCATAAACAAATTAGTGTATGTGCCTCTCAAATGTGTTCTCAAAACAAAAAATAACATTTCAGTGCTAAAAAGTGATAAATGTAACATTTTATTTTTAAGTGATAAGTACAAAGAACTATTTTAATTTCAATTATAACTAACGGACACTTGTATAACGGAAAAATAACAACATATTATGAGGTCATATTTCGCTACTCTATCTAGCACTCTCGATGGCGCAGTGGGCCAATGACTTTGTTTTTAACACACATTAAACTAATATTGACCAGGGTTCGATCCCAGCGATCCACCCCAAGTTTTTATAAGCTAGAATTTGTTACGCCATTGGAGTGGCGTCATCTAACACTAAAATAACTAAACAATACAGAAGTCAGGACGCATGATAACAACTGGAAAGGGAATAATTTAAATGTACCTTCAACTGCCGATAGAGGGCACCACTAATGAATATAAATATACAATTTATGGATTATTATCAGCTGATAGAGGGCGCTACTAACATAATATTATAAATACATCAAATACAATATAAAGAAAGTCGTAATCCTATAGAGGAAACTACATACAAATTAACCAAAAAAAATTAACAGAAAAATTCATTCAGCAAGAAAAAAGAAAAGACGATCGATACAGGATTTTCATAGAAATCTTAACGACGAGAATGACACATCATTTAACTATAATAATATAAGTAACATGACTGGCTTACAAAACTTAGACTGCGAACTAGACTTATCATCCACTAAGAAATGTAAAAAATATCTTCCTCCTCCTCTGACATCGACAGAATTCTCGCACGATAGTAATAATTTAGAAATACTGGAAATACTGGAACATCAATGCCAACAAGCGTCGGAAAAACTGAACTACCAGCAAAACACTGAACTAAATGATAACACTGAGGCAACTAGAAAACAGCCAGAACAACACGAAATCAATCAAAAAACTATATTCATCATAGGTGGAGAACAGTCACTGATTTAGCAAGCGAGCTAAACAGATCAAGACAAAATTCCAAATATGAAAATTACAGAGTCATGTCATTCATAAAACCGGGAGCAACAACATGTGAAATCATACAAACGTGTAAAACATTTAAATACTCTACAAAAGATCGGATCATACTATCAGTGGGTGAACATGACATGAACCCTACAGAGGTGTCGACAGAACTCAGTGCTGCCCTAAAAACTCTACCCTGTTCAGTGTTTGTGCTAACCAATAGTTACAATAAATTTCTAAATGAACACAAACTAAACAATATATTAAAATGTATCTGTAATTATTTTTCAACTACGAGTAGTATATATGTAGATTTTATAAAAATGCCACCTAAACAATTTCATTACAATTATAAAAAACCTATGTGTCAACGTATTAATTGTGCTTTAGTTAGTATGATTATGATAAAAAAAAACCTTTGTAAAACCAAAAATGTATATGTATGGAAAAAATATCCTAAGTATTCACTAGATGTTCTGGAACCAAAACCTAAAAAGGGAACAATTCCTTTTTATTTCCCATTAACCAATAAACTGCACATTGAAAACAAGTTTTTTCGAAATCAAGTTTTGTAATAAAAATAATTATAATAACTGTAACGATAACATGCACACTACATGTAATATTTCTCCCGAGAATATTAAATTAATGCACCAAAATATAGCTGGTCTATTCACTAAACAAGATTTAATAAATGTGACAATTACTGAATTAAATAGTGCGGCTCAAAAACCTGACATATTGTGCTTCACTGAATCTTTCTTGAACTCAGCAAATATACAAAATTTAAAATGAAGGGATTCAAAATAGTTTCTTATTACTGCAGGAGTAGCAATAAAAATAGATGTGGGGTGTGTATTTCATTAAGTGATGGTATCCTATGTATTGATCTGCCCATTATTAAAGAGAAACATGCAGTCGATAATGTATTCGAATGTTGTGGAGTTGAAATACCACAGTATAATATAATTGTG
The DNA here is from genome assembly GCA_963565745.1 of Phengaris arion. Taxonomy (NCBI): domain Eukaryota; kingdom Metazoa; phylum Arthropoda; class Insecta; order Lepidoptera; family Lycaenidae; genus Phengaris; species Phengaris arion. The sequence continues at coordinate 14,624,938 of OY751449.1, read as the reverse complement.
ATTTGTTTATATAGAACACCTAATTCAGATGTTAATTTATACTTACAAAAACTGGACATAATGCTTTATGACCTATTACAGCGTTCTAAAAAGAAGTTGATAGTTGCTGGAGATTTAAATATAGATACACTAAAGTGTTATAATGCTGCTAAAAATTTCATTGCAATTATTACACAAAACTACAATCTAACCGTCCACATAACTGAGCCAACCAGGCAAAAATCATGTATTGATCATATTATAAGTAATATTCATAATGCATCCGGCTTTCTTCTTGAACTTGGACTATCTGATCACAACACTTCTCAAATCTTAGATATACCTGTAAATAGTAAACCACACACAAAACCAATGACATACTATATTTACAAAAAAGATTACAGTATAGAAAATATGAACAAATTTCACTATTGTTTGGGCCAGATATCTTTTAACGATGTATATAATCAAAATAACATCAATACGGCAATGCAATCCCTCTATGACGAGTTTACTCTGTTTTATAATTTGTGTTTTCCCTTTAAAAAAATAAAAATTACAAATACTTACACAAAACAAAAATGAATAAGTAGAGGTATAAAAATAAGCTGTAAAACAAAATGATTACTTCGAATTGCATACTATAAAGATAAAACTCATAAAAATAAATTTAGAATATATTCTAAAATATTACGCGCTAGTCTATATCTTTCTCAAAAAATATACAATGATAAATATTTAAAGCAGGCAAAAAATAAATGTAGAGCAACTTGGAAAATAATAAACAATGAAATAAGCAACAAAACACATAGTAATGACTTTATAACAGAAATACAAAATAAAAATAATGAACTAATACTTAAACCTATTGACATTTCAAATGAATTTAATAACTATTTTATAAATGTGACAACATCTAATAACGACAGAGAATGTACCAACACAAATAAAAATAATGTACCCAGTAGTATCTTCTTAACAACATGCGATTTTTCTGAAATAAGCAGTATCGTACAATCATTAAAAAATACAAATTCAGAAGGATATGACGGTATTTCTGCAAAAGTCTTAAAACATTGTAAAAAAGTTATAACACCCATACTCACTTACCTCATAAATCTGTCTTTTGAAACGGGGCAATATTCAGATATTTTTAAAAGATCGTTAGTGAAACCGATACATAAGAAAGGCAATAAAAAATTGTTAGAGAATTATAGACCTAAAACACTTATACCTATGATACCAATAGTTTTTAAAAAATGTATGCACAAACGAATCACTGCATTTATAGGAAAATATAATATAGTAAAACAAGAGCAATATGGGTTTCAAAACAACAAAAACACTATTCTAGCAGCTTCTACTCTTCTTCGTGCCACAATAAAAAAATTAAATGACAAAACCTGCTTTTGGCATGTTTTTTTATATGTCTAGGGCGTTTGATTTCGTATCGCATAAACTATTACTACAAAAACTTGAAAATCTAGGTGTTTAGAGGTCATGCACTAGACTGGATCAGATCATATCTCTATCAAAGAACACAATTAGTTGAAATAACTTCAATAAACCATCTAAACATACTTTCGACTCATAGGTCGGAGTCCAGAGTAAATGATTGCGGGGTTCCTCAGGGGAGTGTAATAGGGCCATTACTGTTTCTGATTTACATTAACGACCTTCCTGACGTCACGGATGATACGTGCACACTATTTGCTGATTATATATCAATAATTATGAATACTAATAACATAAATATTGACATGAAAATGAATGAAACAATAAAAAAAATACAATGGATGCAAAACAATAATCTTAATATTAATCTGACCAAAACTAATTATATTGAATTTTAAAATCATGGAAATAAAATAATTAATTTTAATATTAAATACAATAATGACGTAATACCACAAGTAAGTAAAACAAAATTCCTGGGAGTATATATAGACGAAAATTTAAAATGGAAGGCACATGTAGAGTATGTATATAACAAACTTAATAGATTGGTCTATGCTCTTTATAGACTGAGACAAGTATGCACCCTACCGACTGTTCTCTCGGCGTACCATGCTTATGTAGTATCAGTACTTAAATACGGCCTGATGCTATGGGGAAACTCCACAGAAATTAATAAGGTGTTCATAGAGCAAAAGAAATGTGTCAGAGCGATTTGTGGTAGACCACCTTATGAATCATGTAGACCACTTTTTAAAAAACTAGGAGTACTTACATTACCTATCTTATATATATTTGAGCTAGCCAATTTTGTTAAGCTAAACTATAAACATTTCTCAGAAGCACGTGATATTTACTCGCGTAGTAATAGAAAAGCTGACAGATTGGTCATTATTCCAAGAATAACATTATATCAAAAACAATACCATCCTATGTGCATTAAAGTATACAATGCTTTACCAAAAATGATAAAGGAGTTACCTTATATTAAATTTAAGAAGGAAATTATTAAGTAAGTGGCTTAAATGTAAAACGTTTTATTCCATAACTGAATTGCTAGAAACCTAGAATTATTTGTAAAGAAACGAGAATAATGATAATAATAATTTAATCGATTAATTTAGGTGGACTAGATTAAAGAAAATATTTTGACATGAATTCTGTTTTTAGTTTTAAGTTGATATTAAATTCCTATGTTATTAATTATATTTATTAGACATAATTATTGTCATTGACGTAATAATGAAGTTATAGTTATTAGTAATGATAAAATGTTTAATATTATTGTATTAGGTAATTATATTTAAACAATTAACAGTAAATGATGTAACTTTAAATTAGACTTCAATTTAACAGTATTTGCATGCTATTGTGTAGCTAAAAGTGCTAGATCTAAGAAATGTATCTTATATAATATGAACATCTATTGTACCACTTTTAACGCAAATAAATGATTGATTGATTGATAAGCCTAGATTGTGATGTAATAATTGTAAATTAATTGGACATTCTAAGATTCTGACTGTTCTAAGACGACTCAAGGTAACAACGAGAGTAGTACCAGTAAAAATATATTAAAGGTTGAAGGTCTCGGGGATACTAGATCAAAATATAAAATGCCTATAAAAATTATCGACGCTATATTGGATGGTTATGTGGATTTGGGTAGTGAAGGCACCTTGATCCGTCTAAGTAATGCTCAGCAACTGAAACTGCATTGGGACTCTACAGCGGGTCCTATGTTAAAGGGTTTCAACGGAACCCTTACTGTCCGATTGGAAAAAATATTATGCACACTAAAAATTCAAGGCATTGAAGAAGAAGACGTAGAGATACTTATTGTAGATGATTATCTATTAAGCGCGCCGTTGTTAATTGGACACACGTTCACTGAAAGGCCAAATATTAAAATAATTAAGACTATTCCGATGTCATATTCCAAAGAATTCAACTGAATGCCACAATTAAGCTTCATCTTATTTGTTCTGCTAATATTATTGTTAATTCTGGTGAGATTAAGGCATTTCCAGTTAAGTGTAATCCAGTTTACACCGGCCGCATTTGTGTGCAGTGTTGAGAGGTCGTAAAGGTAAAGAGTACTATTTGCTGCCAGGTGAATATATTTTAACAGACGGTATAGGTTTTGTATTTATTCAAAATGTTAGCAATGATATTATTAAATTTGTCCTGGATACGCTGATAACGCGTAGTTATACAATAGGGAAAAGTACTTCTTTAGACATTCGTAAAATGGACGTTCATAGTTCTCGGGACAGGTTAGACGAATTAATCATAAAATGTAGTAATAATCTATCGCAACAGCAGAGAGCTATTTTAAGAAACATACTTGATAAGTACCCTATGTGTTTTTCCAAGGGACTTAGTGACTTAGGTTTTTCTAGGGAGTCAGAGATGGTAATTCAGCTAGTTGATTCTGATCCGGTTGTGTATAGACACACATACAGTGAGCGATATTTAGTCAGGGGAATGATCAACGAGATGCTAGATAGTGGTATAATTAGGGAAAGTAACTCGCCGTATGCTAGCCCAATCGTTTTGGTTAATAAAAAGTCGGGGGAGAAAACACTATGCGTGGATTATCGCGCTTAAACATAAGACAGTTCGCGAGCATTAATCACATGCCTCGAATTGAAGACCAGCTTGACATGCTTGTAGGTAGTTATTTATTTATAACCCTTGACTTAGCGTCTGGTTATTACCAAGTGCCTATAGCTGAGTCTTCGCGGGACAAGACGGCCTTCGTCACACCGGACGGCCAATATGAGTACTGTAGGATGCCATTCGGTCTTGTCAATGTACCTTCAGTATTCCAACGGACTATGAATAAACTCGTACAAAACTCTCCCGTGCGGTCTTACGTGCTGCTGTATATGGATGATATCCTTATACCAGCAAAATCATTTGAAGATTCCATGATTCGATTGGAGGCGGTTTTATGTCTATTGAGGGAAAGTGGCCTCACCCTAAAGCTAAACAAATGTAATTTTTGTTTTGAGAAAATAGATTACCTAGGTTACGAAGTTAGCGCTGATGGCGTAATACCAGGATCCATTAAAACGGATGCGATTTCTAAATTTCCCACCCCAAGCAGCGTTCATGAATTAAGGATATTTTCGGGACTTGCTAGTTTTTTCCGAAGATTTGTGAAGGATTTCGCAATAAATGCACATCCCCTGACTAACCTTCTGAAGAAGAACGTTGCTTGAAGATGGGGAACTGAAGAATCTCAGGCTTTTAAAACTTTACAGTCATGCCTAATAGAAAGACTAGTTCTTGCAATTTACAACTCTCAGGCTGAAACACAGCTGCATACAGATGCGTATAAATTCGGAGTGGCAGGAATCCTCCTACAAAAGGATAAATCGGGTTCATTTAGGGCTTTTGCTTATTATAGTCGTCAGACTACAGTCGACGAACAAAAGATGCACTCATTCGAGCTCGAAACATTAGCGGTTCTAGCTTCATTAATTTAATTCAGGGTATACCTATTAGGGAATAAATTTTAAATATTAACAGATTGTAACGCGTTACGTACGACTTTAACCAAACGTGTTTTAATCCCACGAATCGCGCGTTGATGGATACAATTTTTAGAGTTTGATTGCGATATTGAGTATAGGTGCGGAGAAAAGATGGCACACGTGGCACAGATGCTCTGAGCAGGGGAGCTATCGAGGATGATCAGAATGAATTTCATGTACTTGACATATTAAATATTAATTCGGAAGATTGGCTAACTACTTATCAACAGTCAGATGATGAAATAAAAAGGATTGTTAACGTTTTAGGTGATTCAAAAACTAAAGAAACAGCTGATATTTTTAATAACTATAAAATTAAAAATGGTCATGTCTATCGGATTATTGATGATAAAACGGAGCTGTGGGTAGTCCCAAAGGGTGCCCGATGGCAAACATTAAAAAGCAACCACGACGATGTGGGTCATTTTGGCTACGAGAAAACTTTGTCACGTATAAGATATTCTTATTGATTTCCAAAAATGCGGCGTTTTGTGAAAAAGTATGTCTCGGCTTGTTTGGGTTGTGCATCATAAAGTTCCCAGTGGCACTTTGGCTAGCGAACTACATCCTATACCCAAAATAGACATACCTTTTCACACAATTCACGCGGACCATTTGGGACCATTTATTATAACTAAATGCGAAAATACACGGTACATTTGGATCATCATCGATTCTTTTACTAAATTTATCAATATTACGGCAGTGCGGAATACTAAATCTTCTTAGTATAAAGTGTTACGCGAGCACATTAGTTATTTCGGTTCTCCTAGTAGATGAATTACTGTTCAAGGAACATGTTTTACTAGCAGAGATTTTAAGTCATACATTAAGTCCATCGGGGTTAAACATGTATATAATGCGGCAGCGACACCTCGCGCCAACGGCCAAGTTAAACGATATTACCGAACAATTTTGGCCGCACTTGGTGCAATGAATCATAGCAAGAATTGTAACAGTGTTTGGGATGAACATTTACCACAAATTCAGTTAGGCATAAATACCACCGTACATGCTATCACGAAAAAGACTACAACCGAATTATTGTTCGGACGTACGGAGTAACAAACCCATGTCAAGGCTTTTTAAATGAGGTTATAAATGTCGATTAATCTAACTCAAATAATGAGGACTTGACCAAAATTAGGGCCGAGGCGAATGACAGTATTTAACAACAACAAGAGAGAGATAGAGAAAGATTGAAACCGAAGCCGACATAGCCATCGATAAAAAAATTCCATGGTTAGTCTTTCAGACTCCATCATCTTCGGAATCCGTTAATTCAGAGAACGACGACTGATAAAAACGATAGATTACTCTATAACCATTATGGGTTACTACGGAAAATATTAGGGTATTATTTTCATAGAATTATTTTGTTTTAACACACTTTATGTTGAATAATTTTTGGAAGTTCTAGAATTTGAATTAGGTAACGTTACAGTATTATAGAATTTATCTGATGTACTGGCCAGGTAACAGACTGTTCTCAGTTTGGATGTATTGAATTATAAATAAGCTGGGATCAGTACTGGGGTGTGTACATCGGAATGTGATTAAAGTTACGCCGGTTACGGGCTATTTAACAAGCATGTTTATACAATGCTAGGTCACGGGCTGCTATACATTTTGTATATCACAGCTAACCCAGTAATAGTAAAATTTATACAATATTACAGAATAGATCAGCCGGTTTACAGTTTTCATTAAAGTAATTATAATTACAAGCTTAAGGCCTAATATTATTATTATTTTTATATACAAGTTCTGAATAAGGATTTATATACAATTTTAGTAAAATTTCTATATAAATTATATTCTTAATTGTGTTTTTTAAGTAAAGTAAATCATAACTTTTGTATTTTTAGATTATCCATGAACGAGAGGACTCGTCTCAGAACGGATGGCCGAGTTGTAAGCAATCATTAAAAATTATTACAGATATACATATAGTATTGATTAACATTATTTGGACACTCGGCATCCGGCGTAGACCGGATGTCATTAAGTTAATAGATTAGACAGGAAATGCATAATAATAATTATTATTTTAGTCCCGGAAGTCCATAATGTGGATGAATAATATTTATACCGGAAGTCAAGAATATTGGGGGTTTAATTGATGGCGGGCTGGGATTCTGGGACGAGCTCATTCGTTTTTCGGACAGCCAAGCTGTTAAGTTGTGTGAATTCATATTGAGTGTTCTACTCGTATATTCTAGCAGTTAAATGCTAAGTGTTTGAATTATTATATTGAGTGTTAAGGTGAATAAATATAAAGTGATTTTACTAAGTGTGAAGTATTATTCCGGCCACCAAGAATCCTTTTTATATATGTTTAAAAAATCGACTTTATGTTCCTTTTTTACAAAACGCCAATTTCATATGTAATGACCTAATATATATTTTGTTATTTATTATAAATATATTACTACAATAGTTTGAAATTGTTAAAAGCACCTAAACCCTTGAGAATTAATACCTATTATCTTAAGATAATACAATAAGATAGTGTTTATTATATATTAATTCGTAAATATACAATAATAACAAATATTATTTATTTATTTTTAAATCACATAAAGTATACAGAATATGTTTACAGAATATGATAAAATCTTATTAATACAGTTTATGTAATTATTCAGTAGTTGACATTGAAAGCTGTACCTACTAGTTTAAACTGTGACGCAGCTCCCTAGCAATATGTAATAGCAAGTGATATTATATATTAACATAGAATATATTATATAGTATCTTCGCCGTCTGTGATGCCCCTAAGTTTTAGCTAAGAACCATCTCAATTGTCACCTTTCAAACAAAAATAAAACAGATAAAATCAATCCATCCATTTAGAATCTATTTACTACAGACAGACTTACAGACAAAATCACATAATTTGTAGCTATTTAAAGAGAATATTCTTGCCTGAAGACAGCCACCACCAATATGGCGCATACATTGTGTCTTAGTGGGAAAGGGTCCCTACGTAATAAGACTTTCATTAGCTGTAAATCGGGTCGATCATTTGTAACTGTCAACCGGACTGTCAATACTGTCAATAGTGAACAAAGTCACTAACTTGATTACGGCGTCACTTGTTTGCGGAGTACTTAAGTGTCGCACTGCACGATGAATATATCAAATGGAGCTTTGTTGATTTTATCTTGTTTACACTATGCGATATGTCGTCACGACCTTCTAATAAATTGACCTTATTCCATAAAGTAGCGTACATACTTTACGTACCTATAATGTATATACAAATAAATGAAATTTAAATGTCTATTTGTACTGATTTCTTATGTTTACGCGAATATTGTTCATTGTTTTAAACACTCTTTTTCGCGACGTTTCGGCTACTTTCCAGCAGCCATGGTCACGGGAGGACTACGGTGTCAATTGTCCTATTTGTTGAAGTTATTCAAACTACCCGAAGATTCTTCAATTATTATTTGTGTTCCGATCCACGCAAAACATACTAACAGTATCTTGAAGCCGCGATTATTTTAAATTAAATTTTATTTTGTTAATTATTGGATCCCAACTAGATGGCAGCACCCAGCCATCTTCTCGGTTAAAATTAGGGTACTTTTTAATTTCTATAGCCCCGCGTATCATTCTTGGGCGATAACGGTGTTCCTTTGCCAGTACTTGTGGCTTATCAAATCTTATGTAATGGCGAGGTTGATCCAGTGTGTGTTCGCAAATTGCAGATTTATTGTTGCGATGGTGTTTAACATCTGCAATGTGTCTATTTGTACTTTCAAGTTAACAGTTTTGCACTAAATGCATATGATAGAATATGCGATACACCGAAAATAAAATTTTAAAATGTTTGTTTATTTGTCTATCTGTCTGTCTTTCTATTTGTTCCGGCTAATCTCTGGACAAATTTTTAACAACACTTTCACTGGCAGCTGGTGTTATAAGGAGTAACTTAGGGTACTTTTATCGTAGGGTTCCGATAAAACAATTGGTTTCCATTTACATTACTTTCACGCAAACGAAGTTTTGACCATCAGCTAGTATAATAATCAAAATGTAAAGTGTACTTCTACAGAACGTTTCTTGAAATGTTACATTACATTGCATTGAAGCCGGAAGTGGCGGGTTCGAATTCCTGCCAGGGAACAAAAAGTTTTATGTGTTCCTTATTATTTATTATTTACTCCTAGAGTAGATATTCATGTTTGACTTTTCTGAAAAAATATTATTTAAAAATAACAGAAAAATGTTTAAAATTTTACAAAACAATAATTTTAGTTATTGCACACGCTATAGCATATTTTAAGATTGTTTTATGAACGTTTTAACTTTTAGCTCACCGCACAATTATACTATACATTCACAGATGTATAGTATAATTTCTACTGTTTATTATTTTTCTATAATACTAAATATATTAATAACTAGCTGACCCGTGCCCTCTTCATTGGGTGGTACCTAAACATTGTGGTTCGGTTAATTCCCAGTGCTATAGTTTATTTCCTGACTGTCAAAAGGAGGGTTATATATTAACTGCTTATTTAAGTGTGTCAATGCCATGCCAACACGCCAATTTGGCTATATTGACTGGTTTCAAATGAGTTATTGAAATCATTAAAATTTAATAAATTATGTTAATTTAAATTGTTCAAAACTTCTCTGTATACTATATCAGAGGTAATGTTATTATTTGGTACCAGTCTTTCAGGAGTTCCAACCCGAGTTAAGGATACATATTGTATGTATAAGGATACATATACAATGTATATACAAATAAATGAAATTTAAATGTCTATTTGTACTGATTTCTTATGTTTACGCGAATATTGTTCATTGTTTTAAACACTCTTTTTCGCGACGTTTCGGCTACTTTCCAGCAGCCATGGTCACGGGAGGACTACGGTGTCAATTGTCCTATTTGTTGAAGTTATTCAAACTACCCGAAGATTCTTCAATTATTATTTGTGTTCCGATCCACGCAAAACATACTAACAGTATCTTGAAGCCGCGATTATTTTAAATTAAATTTTATTTTGTTAATTATTGGATCCCAACTAGATGGCAGCACCCAGCCATCTTCTCGGTTAAAATTAGGGTACTTTTTAATTTCTATAGCCCCGCGTATCATTCTTGGGCGATAACGGTGTTCCTTTGCCAGTACTTGTGGCTTATCAAATCTTATGTAATGGCGAGGTTGATCCAGTGTGTGTTCGCAAATTGCAGATTTATTGTTGCGATGGTGTTTAACATCTGCAATGTGTCTATTTGTACTTTCAAGTTAACAGTTTTGCACTAAATGCATATGATAGAATATGCGATACACCGAAAATAAAATTTTAAAATGTTTGTTTATTTGTCTATCTGTCTGTCTTTCTATTTGTTCCGGCTAATCTCTGGACAAATTTTTAACAACACTTTCACTGGCAGCTGGTGTTATAAGGAGTAACTTAGGGTACTTTTATCGTAGGGTTCCGATAAAACAATTGGTTTCCATTTACATTACTTTCACGCAAACGAAGTTTTGACCATCAGCTAGTATAATAATCAAAATGTAAAGTGTACTTCTACAGAACGTTTCTTGAAATGTTACATTACATTGCATTGAAGCCGGAAGTGGCGGGTTCGAATTCCTGCCAGGGAACAAAAAGTTTTATGTGTTCCTTATTATTTATTATTTACTCCTAGAGTAGATATTCATGTTTGACTTTTCTGAAAAAATATTATTTAAAAATAACAGAAAAATGTTTAAAATTTTACAAAACAATAATTTTAGTTATTGCACACGCTATAGCATATTTTAAGATTGTTTTATGAACGTTTTAACTTTTAGCTCACCGCACAATTATACTATACATTCACAGATGTATAGTATAATTTCTACTGTTTATTATTTTTCTATAATACTAAATATATTAATAACTAGCTGACCCGTGCCCTCTTCATTGGGTGGTACCTAAACATTGTGGTTCGGTTAATTCCCAGTGCTATAGTTTATTTCCTGACTGTCAAAAGGAGGGTTATATATTAACTGCTTATTTAAGTGTGTCAATGCCATGCCAACACGCCAATTTGGCTATATTGACTGGTTTCAAATGAGTTATTGAAATCATTAAAATTTAATAAATTATGTTAATTTAAATTGTTCAAAACTTCTCTGTATACTATATCAGAGGTAATGTTATTATTTGGTACCAGTCTTTCAGGAGTTCCAACCCGAGTTAAGGATACATATTATAATCTAAATGGAATTTCCTTGCTGATATAGCACTATATTTCTAAATAGATTGACGTCTTGTATAGGAAAAAAAACCGTCTAATAGAAATATCACTCAATAGATTATGGCACGATCGCGGTTCCATGCCTTGTCGTTTTATCTCTTCCATTCGTGCAAATTATATTCAGAAAAGGAAAAAATATTTTGTTTTAAACACTTGAGACTATAAATTACTTATTTTGATAATAATTCATAATTATTGATATTATTAACCAATAAACATGACCTAATGATATAAATTATTTTTTTAATCTACTTTTTATCTACTTATTAGACTTATATATAAAAGTTAGACATATGCTGTCGCTGACTTTTTTGTAGGCATTATCAAGCTCTACAACTTTTCTCTCGGACTTAATCATAATTATATCTCCCATCGGTAAAGCAGCTTTTGTAAGAAACGTTTTCGTTCGACCGTTTTATCTGCGACTTACTTTGCAAATCCGGCTACCTCGAAAAAGTCTTTTAATTTTTCGGGTTAATATATAGCCTATGTAACTCACAAAATATCGGTTATCGGTATTATCGGCTTAGTAGATACAGAGATTACCCCATACAACCTCACAAACTCTTTACCTCTCTTTACATACCTCTTTATAAGCAAATAAAAAAATATATACATATGTTAGTACAGATAACTCCCCACACCGATTTCGGTAACGGTGGCCGGTTTCATTGAAACCAGGACAGTTACGCAGGAGTAATTTTATAGTGCCCAAGCGCAGTACACAAGAGTACTCTCTCTTCCTTTACTCTCATAACCCAATGGGGCGGATAACGGACATGACTGGCGAGAGATCAGGCGCATGTCCGACTTTTTACATGCCCATCCGACGCATGGATCATCTTTCTTGTCAGACAATCAGGTGATCAGCCTGCATTGTCCTAACCAAACTTGAAAACAACATTTTTGTTGTTCCAATGCGGGAATCGAATCCACGACCTCCGAGTCGAGACCGATTTCTAACCACTAGACCACGGAGGCTGTTATTAGTTATATACCTAACTATAGACGCTTTAACAACACACCAATTTTATTACGGTAGGCATTAGAAGAACATTGAGGGTTTTTGATATTTTTTCTGCCTAATATTTTTATTTCCCCCTAAGGGGCATATCCAACTCACACCAAAAAAATGGTGTAAATAATGTCTTATCGTACAGTGTAAATAAGTTTGCATTGATGTTTAGACAATCCCCCCGGAGATCCAATCAGTGCCCCTTATTATATTGCAATAAAGATAGCTTTCGATCAACTTTGAGCAACGCAATTTTAACTAGTAAGTAATTTAAACAAGTTGGAAAATACTTTACTTTGATTTTTTTAAATTTCTTACTTTAACATTTTTCTAAGATTTTTAGCATCTTTCAACCAAACATAATATTATAAATAATTTATTTTTACTAGTTTGTTCCCGTAACTTTTTTTGCGTGGATTAATGGAGACGGGCCCTATTTTTTTAGGGTTTCTAAAATAAAAGTAATCCAAGCTATCTGCCAATTGCTCTGATTCTGATTCTGAAAATCGGTCCGGCCATTTCAGAGATAAGCAGGAATAAACAGACGGAAAGACTGACAAAATTTTAAAATTGTGTTTGATGTAGGTAAGGTACCGTATATGTATACTATTAAATGCATTTAGTGCAAACCTGTTGATTTGAAATTATAAACAGAGACTTTAATATTTTTTAGTTTTGTGATGCTTTTTTTAATTTTCAATCCTTAACTTTCCAAGTATATATGCGTAATTGGATATTATTGGCCGAAAACTGGAACTATAGTTAAATTAAGTGACGCACATGCTGTCCTTGTCGTTTCGGCTAGCAGCGACAGCGACAGCCTGTGAATAAGAGGGCTCTTAATTTTGATTAGCGTTTCAGTATTCTGCCATTAGTATGGAATATATTCGCTACTTTTCACTCATGCAGGTCGCCCCTAGCCCACTAATGTTTAAATAACGCCCAAAATATTTATATTAATATTAAATAGATGTCGCAGGTGAAGCGTGCAAAAGCAAAATCGCGATATAAAGTAGCCTATGTTCTTCTCCGTGGTCAACTCTATATCTGTGTAAAATTTCATCAAAATCGGACAAGTAGTTTCGGAGCCTAACAACCAAAAAGACATTTAAAATTATATATAGGTATATATTAGGTCATTACATATGAAATTGGCGTTTTGTAAAGGAGGAACATAGAGTCGATTTTTCTAAACATAATATATTTATTTAATCAAAGTATATACCATTGCTATCTATGCACTTTTGCCATCTCATAGGTGGTTCATTGATTAAAGGAATCAAACTAAAAAAACCATTCGGACAGGAATCAATAAAATCTTTAAAGGCGCTTTGGACTGCCCCATCGGAGTTGAATTTTTTCCCTTGCAAGTTATCCAAATTTCGAAAAACATGGTAATCTGTTGGAGCAAGGTCCGGGGAGTACGGTGGATGTCTTAGACATTCCAATTGAAGCTCCTCTAATTTGGTAGCCGTCTGTTGTACAGTGTGCGTTGTCCTGAAGCAGCAGTGGCCTAGAGCGAATGACCAACCTCGGTTGTTTAGCAGCTAGCTTTTCCATCATGATTTGCAGTTGATGGCAATAGACATCCGCCGTAATCGTCTGGCCAGATTTAAGAAAGCTGTAGTGAACGACACCGGCACTAGTCCACCAAACAAGACATTTCACAAGTAATTTTTTTTGAGTCAATTTTCACCTATGGCATGCTTTGGGTGGTTCGCCAGGGTTTAGCCATTGCGATGAGCATTGACGATTATCGTACAGGATACACTTTTCATCACAGGTAATGATTCGATTTAAAATTCCTCCATTATTGTGCCAGTTGAGTAATGTAACGCAGCAGTCGACGCGCGTTTGTCGGTTTGCTGCACTCAATTCTCGAGGTACCCACCTTTCAAGCTTTTTCACCTTACCAATTTGCTTCAAGTGCATGAAAACAGTTTTATCACTAACACCGCAGCCTGCAGCTAACTCGGACGTGGTTTGCAAAGGATCCGCTTTCACAATAGCCTTCAAATCTTCATTATCAACTTTGGTCTCCGGCCGTCCACCGGGCCTGTTCTGCAGGTCGAAATTTCCAGAACAAAAACGTTGGAACCAAAAACGCACTGTTTCCTTTTGCGACACCACCGCCATAGACATCATTAATCCTTCGAGACATTTCTGCAGCACTGGTGCCACGGTGGAACTCGTACTCGAAAATAATACGATATTTCAAGTTTTCCATTTTGTAAACAACACTCTGTTTACAAAATAAATAAAAAACAGCACATAAAGAAAAAACCAAAAGATGAAAAAACAAATGAATCTCGGCTTTTGAAACACAAATGCATGAGTAAATAAATAGCGGTATAAATTTGAAATTGAAATTCCTAACCAAAGAAAATATATATGAGATCAAAGTGGCTAGTACGACAAAACGCCAATTTCATATGTAAGGAACATATGAATCTGGCGTTTTGTCGTACTAATACCTCATTATAGTTAAACATTTTTGCCGAATTTAAATTCACCCTTTTTTGTTATTTTTACTTTGGAAGTCGGTTTAATTTGAATTAATAACTTTCTTAAAATGTGTCAATAATAATAAATATAAGTAAAAATAGTAAAATTATTATTTTTAAACAAAAAATGAAAACCTACTTCCCAAGCAAAAATGCAGAAAAAAGTATGGCTTATAACTTCTTTTCTTAAACATTTCCCTTTCAAAATTCGGCTAAATATTTAACTATTTCTCTACTCTATCTTCATATTTTTGAAGTCGGTACCATGGGGTCTACAAAAAAGTCAGCGATGGCATAAAGATGTCTATCTTTTAAGAATAGGTTACTATTAAGACGATATTTTTATTTTGGTAATATGGTATTTTCAGAACCTATCAATACGGATACAATATTACATAATCCTTATCTAGGAGATGTAATATTAAAATTAAAAAGTAAGTGTGAAAATTTATTATAAGTATATATTTTTACTCTGTGCTATTACTATATTGCAGTAGGTATAAATATACTAAATAATATAATATAATATAATATAAATAATAATAATAAAGCTAAAGAAGGTTTTTGCCCCGAACACTCTCCCACGCGGGCGAAGCTAGTTCATAATATCCCTGTAGATTAGTACACCCAAGCAGAGCCACACAATGACCTAGTCTAGTTTCGATCGTGGAAATTAGAACGAATAGAATATGTATCAAGGGATAAGCAGTACGAGATGTTTGTACCAATTAACGTCGGTTCCCTGGTCTATTAGTTTTAATGGCATTTGTTATTCGGTAATGTATTCGGTATTTCGGGTAATCCGATTAATAATACATTGCCAAGAAAAATAAACCTGATAATGTTTGTGTGTGTACGAAAAGAGATGGACTCGATGATTTATATAAAACTAGCATATTATGCCCGCGGCTTTGCCAGCGTGAAATTAGGTTTTAAACTATCATCCCCTATAAATTTTACCCACCTAGGGGCTAAATTTTAGAAAACGCTGAAATATGTAACTATTATTTTTTCCGTACTCAATTTATACGAAATATCATGCAAATATGTCCAAGGAATAAAAGTTTCATGCAAACTTATGTCGCCTATTTTACCCCCTTGGGGGTTGAATTTAGAAAAATCCTTCCCTAGTGGATGCTTATTGCCTACGTCATAGTATGAGAAATAAGTGTGCAAAATTTCAAATTTCTAGCCTTAAGGGTTTGGCCTGTACGGTGATACATCAGTCATTCAGCTTTGCCTTTTTACCCGACCACGGCGAAGCCTTTTGGCTTTTAGGAAGGGGTGCCTAATGATTTTGGCAGTCTATGTATGTATGTTTGATCCCTCTTAGCGTCTAAACTACTGGTTTTAGTAAAGAGGCCTACAGATTCGTAATGATGCCGCGGGTAACATAGGCTATTTAATTTTTTTTTTTTAATTTTGTATTTCGAAAATAGAACCCCAGATTCAATCATATTGATTGGTCTTGGCAAGCACATCACAAATATGTAGGTATATATATTTTACATATTATTTTTATGTGCTTGCACAAATGTGTCAAAAAACGTGTATTTTTAAAATGCAGTCGTACAATTGTCCAATAGGGATGACGACTACATTTAAAATATTTAGTTTCATTAAAATACTTAGAAATAATGAGGCATTACTACTTGGTAAATGTAAAAAAATATAATATTTTATGTGTAGTTTATTAATTAGATACATCTAAAAAGTACAAAAAAGTTTAAATTCTTTTATGCTAAATTAGTAAACAAAACTTATATCATTAGTTTACTCACATCATATACAAAACATTCATTATGGTAAGTATGAACTGAAACGCATAAATATCGGAGATATTTACAAATATTATGTTCCTGCGACCGTATACTTCATACACTTTAACCTAGGCGTGACGTCATAGCTAGGTACGACTTTAGTATGGAGCGTTTTCACGAGAAATTTTGTATACAAATCGCTGTACCTTTGAAAATATTGACTTTTGATATACTGTTCCTTCTGAGAAGTTACTAATATTTAAGAGTACTATTCATTCATGCAATAAAAAAAAAATTGTCGTCTAGCCTATTTTCGATCATCACGTAACATAAGACTATAAATAAATAATGTAAGTATATATTATACTATATATTATTTTACCTTGATTATACATATTTTATTTTATAATTATAATTTATTATAGAAAAACATACCAAAATAAAAAAAATTATAATCCCTGAACTATCAAGCAGTGACCGGATCTGATGATGATGAATTATAGCTAAAACACTTTCGATCACGTCAGCTTTCAAACAAAAAAAAACTAGTTAAAAAATGGTTAATCGGTTCAACCGCTTTTAATTAGATATAAATAGATTATTAGCACTTTAATTACATATTCGTTAGATAGATGTCACTATACGGGTGCGGGTGTGACGTATTTCTGAATCGCAGTATACATTTACTATACGGTGAATTAGTGAATTCGTGTTGACTGTTGAATACTCTCAGTTGCGTTTCTTGGTTAATATAATATAATAATATTTTTATCGTTCTTTACATCTGGAAAAAAAATTGCCTCTTTCGGCGCTCGTGAAGAAGATATTTTTAATTACAAGTGTTTTGATTAGGTACTTATTAATATTATTCCAAAAAGTGTTCGATTGGGAAATGGAAAAATACGAAATAAAAAAATAAGTATAAAAAAAAATATAGCCCGACTACGTAAAAAAGACTTTTCTAGAGAAAATAATTCAGATAGAAATCCAGAAATGCATAGGTACAAAAATGGTCAAGGTAGAGCCGTGGTCGCACCTTTATAAGGTCGGAACAGTCGATGTCAAATCGCAGCCGCCAACAAGTTATCCAAATTCTAGAAAAAGTAGTAGTCTGTAGGCGCAAGGTCTGGTGAGTAGGGCGGATGACGGAGAGCTTCCAACCCCAGTTTAGGGCATTGTTTAGGTGCTGAACCAGGATCCAATCAACTTGCTAAGCGCTTGCGGTTATCGAACAGAATCCATTTTTCATCGCAGGTAACAATGCGGTTCAAAATTCCTTCATTTGTGTGTCTGTTGAGCAGTGCAAGGCACGTCTCGACGCGTACTTCGCGCTGGCGATCAATGAGTTCGTGGGACACCCATTTGTCAAGCTTTTTTACCTTACCAATTTGACGCAAATGGACCAATATTGTTTTGACGCTAACGTCGAAAGCTCCTGCTGATTCAGCCGTAGATTGTGTATCATCAGCTTCCACAATCGCCTTTAATTCGTCATTGTCGACCAAAGTCTTCGGACGACCGCGCGGTTCATTTTTCAGGTCGAAATTTCCAATACGGATGCGACCAAACCAATAACAGGTGGTGCGTTGGTTTGTAGTGTTAGCTCCGTAAACGTCATTGATGTTGCGTGCCGCTTGTGCCGCGTTGCTGCCACGACGGTACTCATATTCCATAATTACTCGAATTTTTAACGTATCCATGATGACGAAAAAGATTGAAATGCGATGAAAATGTAACACTAATCAATAAACAAATGACTACTTTTGGAAAAAGAATTCCATATTTTTAAAACAAAATTAATTTGAAATTATAATTCTTAGCCAAACAAAAATTATTTTGATTTGAAATGGCCATATATATATATATATATATATATATATATATATATATATATATAATGCAGTCTCTATATTATGTTATAACAGGAAAATAGTATTATCATAACATTTAACGCGTTTTGATTGTTAAAACTCCAAAAATCAGTTTATGATATCAACACGATTCATTTATAAATAATTAATTCAATGAGGTTGGATTGGCAACCGTGACACTTTTATTTGAAAACCAGGTGTGAGGCGTCGAATAGCGAAAAAAATATTTATTATGATTATTATTACAAAAAAACGAGAATTGGGGTTCTTTAGGTCGATTCTGCTAATTAAATGCTGCAATTATACAGTTACAATCCAGTCCCGATATGTTTAAACAGCAAAATGGTATTCTTTTGAATGTCAATCCAACGTCAAACCCATTTTCATTTGTCCAAACCCCAAAAATCAGTTTTTGATATCAAGACGTAACATATATAATTCAATAAAAGTAAAACGAAAGTGTAAGTTAATTTAAAGAAATACGGTTCAGGTCAAAAACTATGTTCATCTTCATCCGGAAACAAGTATTAAATTTACGGCTAGTAATGGAAACATTATAGGACACTACTATATCGTTGTTTATCTGATTAAACTAAACTTAATGTTTAGTTAAACATGTTATATTACTTTACGTTATGATTAAATTGCATCTGAACGGAATATTTAGTTAAACGTATCTAAAATACCATTTTTTTTTCATTCATTGAGAGGAATACGTTATGATAAAACTCTGTTCCGATTGAGTGTAATCTAATTAATATAAACAAAAAATTAAGTTCGATCAAAATAACGTGACATTTCATTTGGCAGCTTTATTGAGCGATATTTAATCTTAACATAATTATGCAAATCGCATTATGAAAATAGCGTACTTTTAACATTTTGTTATATTTCACATATTATATTTCTTTTGTTTGCCGACACAATCACTTTCCTTATGTTTGCCGAATACTATTACATTCCAGGAATTGTTCTTTACCAGCAACACTATCAATTGGTGCAATAATACAGAATGTTTTTTTGCTTTTTTGTGACATTTAATCCTCATTATCTCTGATTATACTGACTTTAGAAAAAAATGGCTGTAGCAAGTTCGATTTCTAGTATTAATCCTAAAATCAAAGTTTGATTGATGGCCCCGCGAAAAAGAAAAGGCTACAAAATCAGCATTGCCCTTTTAAAGTGTCTTCGCCGTCCCAGTATACGCATATTTCCTAAAACTCAGCCCCTGAGGGAAGAAACGGGATTCAGAGTTATCCCACCTCGATAGTTAGTCACGGGAAAAGCTTCTGTATTCGCAGAATTTCTATTGCTGACCAGCTTCAAGAGTTATAATAGTTGTAGTAGGCCAGAATCCAGATTGACGTTCCAACTTCCACGCTCCGCCAGACATTAAATTACTGAGTTCCCGGTACTGTAACTCCACGCCTAGCCCTTTTCCTCTGAAACCGTATTAATTACCAAGATAACTGTAATTATTATTCGAAAAGTAATGATTAATGAATAAGTTTGTCGAAATATTACTCGCTACCGGGAATATAATGTTCCAGGACCTTTGGTCAAGATGATGTGAATAAAATGTATGGGATTTGACATTAGGCATCGCAAGAGACATTACTTAGCGAAGTTCTAAATCAAAAATGTATGGGATTGACACATTTGGTCGCTAAACCACGCGGTTACTCCCATACATTTTATTCTTTAAGATCTTCGTAATCGGTCTGTTATTGCACTTTGTCTAAGGCAGCAGAACCATTAACCAAGTTGCCATCGCTAGTTATGAAGATAAAATTCGAAAACAAAAATTATATGGTATCTGTCATAAGCATCGCTAAGCGGCATATCGATGCATAAGTCACTTAGCGATGCTTATGTCAAATCCCATACATTTTTGTTTCCGAACTTCGTCGTCGTAATTGGCGATGGCCACTTGGCCAAAGGCTCAGGATCAACAACGATAACAACGCGTACCTATAGCATGTGCGAGTGCAAAATTAGAACCTGCGACAGAAAATACTGCAATTTTATCCGATTTATTAGTAGAATGAGCTTTCTGTACAAGCATCTATAGCAAAGAATATATATTACGAGTGTGAGTTTTTTCCAGCCAGGACTTTCGTTCACGGGGCTGGCCGCTGGTCGTTTCGTGCTTTGACATAATTGACAATGTAATTTCACAATTATATGTATGATAGATTTGTCTGATGCGACTTTTGAAATTATTTCGGTGTCAACCTTAGGCTTACGTCAAAATGGCTGAGATTTGCCCGTGAGTGTCGCCCCTGTCTGTAGTCGTTATGTTTGCAGTGAGACACCAGTGAGAATCTCGAAATTGACCAATGACGCTTAAGCCGTGTTCACATGAACGCAATTAAAGTACTACCTATGTAGTGACTACCTGATCATTCTGCTCTCGGATTCCGATTCGGGTGGCAGTGCAAAGTGGTAACGCTCGACTGTAAAGTAAATCTATGTTCAGATATTTGATTAAAGTGTTTATTATAGTACACAACACAGTGCCAGTGCCTTCTTCTCGGGGCTTCAAACAGCGACGTGACGCCGGGAATTTCGCGCGTTCCGTCACGACCGTTAAGTTTCCCGCCGCGACCGTTATTTTTCGACGCGACCGTTCTAAAACACTTTTCCACCGTAGCGATCGCTTCGCATAGCGATAGTGTAGTGTCGGTGTGTTCCTGCGTCCGAGGAACATAGGAAAGTAAGTAAAGTGTAATTGTACGATTAGGTTTACACACCAGTGGACTCCTCCACGCAACACACCTCCCCCCCCGGACGCCGGGAGGGGTTGCACCTTTAAATTTAAATTAAAAATTCAAATAGAGAGCAGACCCAAAAGGGGCAGATAAAACTGCCTCACCATGGATGACAACATGTTGAGGTTGTTCCTGTCCTTTATAGACAAAACATACCCAGGAGCATTAAAGGCCTGGGAAGAGTTCAATAAATTGCATCCTATCCCCACTAGCTCGCCGGCTTCTCCGGCAGCTACGTCCGAAGAGTCGCCGTCGTCGCCGGCGACGTCGTAGGCGACGACTACAACGTCATCGCCACAGAGCGATGACAACGAGTATACAACCCAGTCGGAGATGTCCTGCTCCGAGCAGGAGGCCTCCGAGGGGGAGGACGGTTTTCAAACCGTGAACGGTAGGAAGACCAAGAAGAGGTAACGCTCGGACGGCGCTTCCTCTGCGGTCTACTCCTCACCGACGCCACCGGCAAAATCCGCGAAAAGCGGAAAGGGAAATGTTTTTAGGGGTTTTAAACCAGGATCCCCACCCCGTACCGAACCCATGCAGACTGACGATACGACAGTCGCGGCCCCGAACAGCCCCATGGCCCCCAAATTGCCGCCTCCTGTTATAGTACAGGAGAAGGCAAAGTGGAACATCATTAGTACAGCAATAAATGAGCAGAGTATAAACTACTCATCAGCCCGTAGCACCCCAAACGGTATCATGGTGCAGGTCCCAACCCCAAACGACCATAGGAAACTGACTGCTTTTCCCAGAGAAAAGCAGATCGGATTCCACACTTACGCCCTGGAGGACGAACGCACTCTGCGTGTCGTCATCAAGGGTGTAGACAAAGCTGCGTCCTATGCAACTCTTCTGGCCATCCGGCCAATTACAAGGGGTGCAAGCGCGCACCCCAAGCAAAGAGGCGCAAGGTACCACCAATGAGAGGTGCCCCTCTCAAGAAGAGGTACGTCCCTGCCCCTCCTCCCTCCAAACCTGCTTGGGGGTTATCTAAAAAGAGTCCACAAGAACCTCCTCCTCAAAGGTCGACGGCCCTCCCAGCCAGTCCGACAAAGGTCCTCCCTCCCCCGGCCAATAGGGCCACAGAGACGCGACCTGCAAAACCGTCCCCGACCTCCAATTTCGGCGCCGACATAGCGTTCGCAACCAAATTTCTTAGCGAAATCGATTCGATGGAGCTAAACGTTTTCGTCACAAAACTGCGAGAATCCTTCGAGGACCGCATGTCAGTCAGCATTAGCAAGTCACACGGACTTGATAAACAAAATAAAGGAGTTCTCCTAAACACAATAACATGCACCCGCGTGATAGAAAAGCACCGGGGTAGACGCCGGCGCCTACCCCGTAGTCTTACACCAGACACGAACACACGTAAGACATACGGACCGACTCAAACACGGGACCACCGGACTCGAACCCGGATCCGAGTTCGACTCCCATTAGTGTAGCCACACATAATTATGACCGTGACCGCGATATTGTTATAGAAAAGCTCTATAAATACTGCGGAAGCACTCGACATCAGAACATTCGCGCGCGAGTCCACCTGACCGCACGCGGAAGGGGGAGGGAGGGCCCTCCCAGATCCTTAAAACTGAGCTTCTCTATCCCTACAAATACGCCGTTAGTTTGTGCTACCGCGGGTGAGCAACCACACTCGTCAGTGAGTGCGGAAGGGGTCGGACCCCTCAGTAGGAGGGACTATGGTCTCTCCAGACCTAAAAATAGTTTTCTACGGATATTTAGCTATTTTTAAAAAACCGTTTTAGGGAGTGAAACTCCCTCTTTGTTTTCCCACCAAAACGACTGCTAGATGGCAGTCAGTAGACCGACGAAGCTAAGACGGCTTAAAGCCAATAGCGTAGACCCATTCGAAAAAAAAAAAAAAAAAAAGTGACTACCTATGTGGCTGACGACCTCTGTGGCTCAGTGGTTAGCGGGTCGACGCTCGAGCCGGTGTTACGAATCCCGCCGAGGGAACCAAAAGTTTTCAAAGTTCCTGGGTCATGGATGTGTATTAAATATGTGAATAGTATAATAAAAATCTTAAATATATGTACAGTATAAAAGTATTGAATATACTTCCCGTTGTCTGGTCCGCGTAACACAATTTCGTCGGATACTTTCCACGGGGCCAGGTTGGCGTGGTGTGGTGCGTCCATAGATATTATTATTAAAGAGACTATAATGAATGAAAATATCGTAGCTTAGATCGACTATAACGAGGCTACAATTTACAATACGGTATTTTCCTGTATTTATTTATTACATAAATGAATAGTGCCCTGAAAAATGAGACGGTTTACAAAAGGATTCAATATTTTCAAAGATATTGTTACGGATTGTTTGAAGCACTTTTGTGAGTCTCGTGAAAACGCCCCATATAAAAGTCGTACAAGTAGGTGACGTCACACGCTGGTCGCCCCTGGTCATGTTTGCCCGCCCAAGGCCCCCTTATAGGGCCCGGCGCGAGAAGACGTAAGTGATGATGACGTCACACGCTAGTAATTTGCACAAATTTTCTGATATCTCCGAAGTATGCGCGTTTATGTTAATACATACCCATAGTAAATGTTTTTGTATTTGATGTAACCTAATTATGTATGTTATATACACTAATGTTTAAAAAAATATTTAAACTTTTTTGGGACTTCTAAATGCATATAATTACAAAACTACACATAAAATCCCAACATTTTTACTTTTATTAAGTTGTAATACCTAATTATTTCTTAATTTATTTACAAAAAAAACAAATTTTTACAATACCCAAATTTCATCCAAAAAATTTCCATTTCAGTAGCTAAAAGCCATCCTATCAGGTGTCCAATTGTAAATTCCATTCAACTTAAACAAAACCGTCTTGGCCGCATTGTACAGTGACATAAAAGTGGCCCGCAAGACGCCATTGTCCCCGCAAGACAAAGACAAGAGATGAAAGACGTACATGTGTCTGATTACTTGTCAGCCCGTGTACAGCAGGGCTGCCACAAGCTAGTTTCTAACCTTTTATTTATATTTTTTTAAACGGGCCATTGGCACACCACACATTCCCACCACTGTAACTCTTGTGTAGCCAGGATGTTCAATGTTACCTTTGAAAAAATTTAGTTTTTTATAATAAATTATTAATAAATTGGTAAGTATTACAACTTGATAAAAGTAAAATGAATTAGGATTTGGGATATGCTACATCTGTCTTGGGCCCCGCAACGAAATTAATCAGAAGAATGTAGGAGGAGTAGAAAGTGTTCTAGTTTCCCCAAGCAAAGCAAGAGACAGCAAATTTGTAATGAAAAAAAGTCAGTTTTATTCCCCTATTCGTATAGGAGAAGCACCACGGGAATCGTAAAAAATATGACTACAAAACTAAATGATGATAATATGTTTGGATTTTATGACATTTAATTATAATGGCAAAATAGTATTGGATTGTTTCCAATAGTACTTGTGACAAAAACGTTTGAACGCACGGAAATTCCTCGAGCAGCCCACGAGATCTTCGTAATACACTAACCTAGAAACTATTTCTAGGGTAGTTTCTGACCTGCGGGCTAAGCATGGCGATCCGAAGAAATAATTTTAAAGAAGAAATATTCTATCCAAAACAGTTTGTTGCAAAATAGTTCTTAATCCATGATAACAAGGTCGTCAATATAAGTCAACATTTCTGAACGGCCATATTTTTAAAATGGC
Organism: Phengaris arion; assembly: GCA_963565745.1. Taxonomy (NCBI): domain Eukaryota; kingdom Metazoa; phylum Arthropoda; class Insecta; order Lepidoptera; family Lycaenidae; genus Phengaris; species Phengaris arion. Next base: position 14,600,075 of record OY751449.1, on the reverse strand, counting down.
TGCCGGGAAATCTTGTGTCAAAAATGATCAAATTTTCAAGTAAATGACTGAACGTAAAGAAACTATTTGTCTTGGACCGCCGTGATGTGGAGTATTTGACATTATTGTAAGACTATTTGACATTGAAATAAGAAAACGTTTCTACTTTAGCTGTCAATATAGGCCATTTTGTGATCTCATGGTCGGGAAGAAAAGAAATGTTGATTCTTCAATCTGTAATCTTGTAGATTCTTCGGTGTTTCTAGTGTGCGCATGCTAAGCCTGCTGCTTTATAAATGCAAAAGTTTATACTTTTCGGGTATATTTACTATGGGTGTACAACAGTAGCGAGGCGTGTGTACTTAATACAACTCGACATCATATCGGATTTCCTAATGAATATTAACTAATTTTTAAAATACAATACTAAAACAAAACAATAATTTCCACCTTATGTGTCCAAAAGACTTGTTTTAGATATTATATACCGCACCATAGATGGCGCTAATTGCGATAAAAAATAAAGTATCGTTGTTCTGTATTAGAATAGAATATAGATCTTAACTCACGCGGCTTACCATTCCGCTAATCTCCCGTTTTGCGACTGGTGTATAAATTTGTTACTCATATCAAGTAATTATAAAGACATATAAAAAGACTATATACATATATCTTATATATAAAATTCTCGTGTCACAATGTTAGTCGCCGTACTCCTCCGAAACGGCTTTACAGATTTTTACCAAATTTTATATGCATATTCAGTAGGTCTGAGAATCGGCTACTGGGTATTTTATATATTGATAAGTGCATTTGTTGAATGAAAAATAGTAAATTATTACAACTCGAGACTGACGGCGACCATATTGTTTGTGTGACGGGATAGCGATCGACGTTGCCATGGTGACATACTTATTTAGTCACTTCAATAAAATAATATGGGCGAAATACTTAATATGGCAAAGCAACGTTTGCCGGGACAGCTAGTATAGACATATAAAAGACTATAAGAAATATTATTATGCATGATTACTTGTTAGCCAGCAACACAAAGGCCAACACACAGTTTCCAATATTTTATGGAATAATAAGGAAAACGAGCAGACTTTTGTTTTCTAGCTTGCCCATCACGTGGCAATTAAGGAGAATTTTCACTTTCTATCTTCTCCGTGGGAAATAAAAATACTCACGAAAGAATTGTTTCGATACCTCAATTAGTTTCCAAGATATTTAACTTTAAAGTGGCCCAGACAGTATCTTGCGACTAAGTGGTGGGTAGTACGGCGCGAACTCCAGTCTGTTTGGCCGAGATGTAGCGTGACGTCACGTTACAGCATAGCGAGATTCGAAAATTTTCGGAACTTTGAACGCGTGTAATATCATGACTACTATATTTTTGAATAGAACTAAAACTAGTGTATACATAATAGCTTTACTGTAACAAAGTTTCAAGTGATTTTACTTAACTAGTAACATTATCCATTGCGCCGCCTTTTTTACTTGCCATGTATATTTCATGATCACAATATAATTTCCTGTTTAGGCAACATTATAGTAGACGTAATTACAAAAGTGTGGAACGATTTTTTCTTAACTTGTTCCGATTCATTGATTTTTCGCATTTAATTACAATTTATCTAATTAACGAAGCAGCAGTATAAATTAATAATACAGTGTAACCTGGTTAAGTGGGACCTGGATAAGGGAGAAAGAGAGAATTTCATTGGGGTCCTGGTACTTTTTCATCGAATAACCTCTGTGAATTGATTATGTGAAAGGATTATTTGAACCTGGTTAAATAAAATTTGATTTCTAGGATTTTTTTAAATCTTTACCTCTCTAATTGGGGATCTATAGCTTGATTCCCTGTGTAAACGAGACATAATATTAGCAGGTTGGGACACTTTTCGACACATTTATTTACAAAGATCTGGGCCCCAATTCTAGTACCTCAAAACTCGGTTCGGTTGTCAGTCCGTCAGACTCGCGCGCGCGCGATTTGACGCCTGTGCGAATGAATCAGCGCGATAATCGAACCGAGATTCGAAGTACAAGAATTGGCGCACTGAACACTATAATATATGGAATAACGGTAAATTTAGAACTCTATAAGCGGGATGCCTCTTTAAATGAGACAATTACAATTTAAAGCTAAAAGCTTCAGTTGGGAAACTGATTGAAGGAAAACCTCTTTAAATGGTTCAAAAACCTTGAACCTTGAGATCCTAATAAGCCAGGTTTTACTGTATTATGTTGTTTGCTATTTAATTATTTTCACGTATCCATTCATTTTGTTTAATTTAGGTACCTACTACTATGTAAATCTATACTTCTATATGTATATCTGTACCTAATAAAATTAAAAAGAAGAAAGGTTTGTTTGTTTAAATTAAATAGGCTCCGAAAGTGCTAGACCGATTTTGAAGAAATTCGGCACATATATAGGAACAGAACTATGGATAAAAGGTACTTTTTATCGCGAAAAAATTCACGGTTCTCACGGCATATACTTTTTCGTGCGCGGGTCGCGGGCAACATCTGGTAATATTATAACCACGAGGCTACTTTTTATCGCGGCAAATGAAAGGTTTCCGTGGGATTTCCTTTATCGTGTACGAAATCGACAGCAAAATCTTGCATCATATAAAAATTTATCAAAATATACCTGTCGACAACCCTGTATGATAAAACGATGTAGGCCACAGAATTCATTTTACGAAATGCTTTTATTCGGTTTTGCACACCGAGTGCCGAAACCCATTTAGTGATTACTAGATCACTAGAATATAGTTAACTAGTAGTTAACTAACGCCAGTGGCGTTGTAAGAGAGACAAGTTTTGAGCAATATTTTTATGTAAATAAGCTTTAGATACCTAGTAACTTATATTCTATTCGCGTTAAGTTCACAGTGAATCATTAGTACAAATGTCAAAATGGCTGACTTTACTTGGATAATGTGAACTATGCGTCTTTGGTCAATTTTCACATACGCATTATGCACCGCAAACTTAACGAATAGATTATATAAGCTTTCTAGAAGTAAACAGTATCGTCAGCTGGAGTAAGATAAATAAGATGATCTGACGATAAAGTAAAGATAGCCAGTGCAATACAAAAAGTATGTTCATCATAACTCAGAAAGAAAAACAAAATAAAAACATTTGACTAAACCCCGAATTGTCATTCAGTGACCCAGCTGATGATGATGGATTATAGCTTAGAACACTCTGGATCATGTCAGCTATAAGACTAGATTCAAATCGGTTAATTCCCTGACAAGTTGTGAAAATGGAATTGATGCCACGGACTGACAGATACCCAGATAGACAGAAACGTCAAATGTATAACACTCCTCTGTTTTCGCTGGGGATTAAAAGTAAGGAACGTCCTTCTTGTCTCAACGAACCTAATGATGATTTTTATAAGAAACTGATCCAAGAAGTGAATAGATATTAAAAAATATTATTATTCGTGCAAATAGTCCAAATACTGTTTGTAAAATAAAAAAAAATACCAACAAGCAAAATTATTTGTAACATCTCAAAAAATAATAAAAGGAAAACAAATACGAGCTTTCTCTATTGAAAAATCATTACCTACGTACAAGAGCCCTCGGACATACAAAACCACTTGACAGTAGTGTTCTCTGGAATAGACAATAGAAAAGTCATTTGATTAGATACAAGAGGTTCATTAAACATTATTAGCTGGATCTAGTCACAAAACGTCGATGTTACATATTGATGACATGAAATGTTGATGAGTGATCATGACACAGGATACATCAGATGGTATAGTTAGGTCGAAGTAGGTTTTTGACGTGACAACGTCTTATAATTCGATGGAGCCGGCTGCACGCACGAAAACACATGACTCATGCGGCGTTACCTCGTTCTGAGGCGTTCCATTTAAGGCTTAATAAAATTAAAATTTTCTTTTGAAAAATGCAACCATTCCATCAGTATTTTTTTTTTTATGACGTTGTCACGTTCAACTATCGTCAGTAAACCGACTTTACAGACAACCGATTATTTTTACCAAAGAATATATATTACCAACGTAAAGAATCGTAATTCCACCAATTTACACGAATGACAGCTCGCGGCTATGTGTGCGTGGTTGGGCGAATGCGAAGGCGGGCGGGGAGGAACTTTTTCCCAGCCTGCACTATGGCTCACGTGGCTGGCCGCTGGTCGTTTCGTGCTTTGACATAATTAACAATACAATTTGATCATATTTATGATAGATTAGTCTGACGCGACGCTTAGAAATATTTCGGTGTCAACCTTAACCTAGCCTTAACCTTAACCTTTATAAAGTAAAGCCACAGATTAAAGAGGAACAGAAGCTAAACATATATATAGTTAGGTCACGATTTGAGTTTTTATTTTTACTCTGTGGTAAAGATCCAGATGCATCTTAGATGTATGACAAAATGGATTAGACTGATGTGTTAGTATAAAAATTAAAACTCATTACTGGTTATTAAAAAAATTACGGTACCTATGTAATTTTTGGCCAGCTTGGCCAAAAATTACATAGGTAGGTAATGAATAAATTGCTTGTATTTATTATATTATACTCTTTTCTAATCCAATTTAAATTCATAGCATTATAGTGGCCCCTTGTCTATTTGTTTACGTTTAGATTGAAATGGATTTGAACTTGATTAATTAATAATTACTTAGTATTTAAATAAACTGCTCTGTTTACACTACATTTCCTTTGCAGATTGTTTCAATTCCCTAAATAGTGACCTTTTTTAATGGGATACCTACGAGATGTTTTTTTTGTCCTTTTTTCGGAATGCTTAAGGAGATATAAGGGATAAGTTAATTTTCGGCTCCATAAAACCCTGAAACTTCCGTCTTCTAACAGGATAAGGATGCTGATAAGGGCGAGGAAAATAAATAAGATTATTAACATGGGATAAAGACTTAGGATAATGTGATAAGTATGAGATTTATACGCTGTTATGGCCTATCATAACTCTCACATATTACCTTAACGATAGTGTGTTATGGGTAGTTATAGTTTTTTATGGGGTGAAAAACTTGAAAAAATAACATTTTTTTTGTGTTTTTGCCGAAAATGAAACAAATATTCGCCACTGAGGTCCTTACCTGATTCACCTCACATTTGATTTCAATCCCTTTTTTTTTCTAAAACATAATATGTTTTATAAATCAGCTGTGAGGTGAATCAGCTCATAGTGTGATGTCAATAACCTCAGCAGCGAAGATTATTTTCATTACTAGATGTATATTTTTTCAGCGTTAAAAAAACTGCCTTAACGTCTTTACATAGGCAGTTAATCAATCGTGTGTGCAAATTTTTCTGTACTTGATTTTACATAACGTTATGATATTTTTTCTACGTAAATTCCTCTAGCATGTGCTATGACTTCAAAGATTCTTCGTCAGAATTTCTTTAAGATTCTGAGGGTATGGTCATCAGGTAATGCAAATGCCTTTTAGTGACAATGGTCTATAACCTAGAGACTCTAACATTTCGTCTCCAAACGTTATGTTTAACTGAAAGATGTGTCGGTCAGATCCAATATGATCTAAACAAAGAGGACAAAAGCGCACATAATGCTACTTAAGTAGCATTATGCGCGCTTTTGTCCTCTTTGTTACTAAATTTGACGACACTAATTGCAGTGCAATAAATAAATACGTCTACGTATTTATTCAATTTAAATAATTTTGTTTACGTTCATATTAAAGTTGTATCTGAACCGAGTAGAACTAAAGATATTTCTAACAAGTTCCTACAATGATACAAATAGATGTTTTGTTTTCTTTCCGCGAGCGTTTTATATGAAGGCTCCCGAGGGAGGAGATATTTCAAGTTATCCGCGACAAGTTGTGACACTTATGTAAGTATGTAAATGTTACGTAATGCGATACTGACAATCTGAGTAACTCAGGACAACCGGAAATGTTTTGAAGGGTTGTTCTTCTACAATGAAGAAAATATCATGCCTTTGGTGAGACGCAAACTTATGTGTTATCATCAACAAAAATGGCGTCCTACCGGTTAGATATACATGACGCATATAGATGTGTCCAATTACCAATAGCCATTTTCAGACGCAAATATTATGCAACTGGCATTATCAGAAATTACTTTATCGACTAGGCCATAGCGCACACCCAACCCATCAAGCCCGGCGGCCGGGGAGTTGGGTGATTGTTATTAGTTTGTACGTTTAGGCCTAGTCGATAAAGCTCAATTTTCTATAAATGAAAACAGGTGCTCGGCTTTCGGACGCCTCGTCTATCTGGGCCGTAATACTGCTCCATATACGGTCCGGTTTTCCTTCAGTTCGGCCTGAACGGATGCACAATCGTATCGTCTGTGAGCAATTTCGAGATCGCATCAGTCGGCCGGATGGACTGAAGCGATTCGTTCCAGTGTTGCCAGCTCTGTTCTTGCGAAACTACTAAACTCGCGTAGACATCTACTAAAAGAATACTACTATCTATCTCTATCTAAACTATCAAAAAAGCTACTTAACGTAGGAATTCCCAAAAGCCCCCAAAAACCACTGCATTTTAGGTTTTGTTGTATTAAATTTTTATTATTTATTGATTTATATTATAAATTTTATCGTTAAATTTAAATATTATACTGGGTAATATTACATATATAGTAATTAAACGCGAAGTTTTAAGAAAACTACGGACGAATGCTACGATGTATTATTATGATAAGATGTCAATTTGTTTTTTGTTTTTTTTATGCTTAACTTAGTCCATTTTGAATATGATTACTGTCTGGCTTTTTCCCACTAAAACATTAATAGCAACTAAATTCCTACTAAGGAGGTACTAAAATACTTAATTTAGTAGTAAAACTTTGTAAAATAACTAAGTTGGCAACATTAATTCTGGACTGATAGACTGAACGGACCATGTGTGACACACAAATCGCTTCAGTTCTCGCCAGAGCCGCGGCTGTGCGGGTGTGTATTGCGTACAAGCATAGTGAGTTTACTATTGATAAACACGACCGTAGCTCGCTGCAAACCAGAACGAACTGATGCGATTTTTCCGTGTGTGTGATCGAATCCGTTCAGGCCGAACTGACGTCATTCTAACTGAAATGATCGGCCTCTCGTCTGTGCGGGCCAATGCTGATCAAACCTTGATGTATACTACAAAGAAAACAATGTATATTATTACAACTTCATAGATACCTACCAGTAGGTACCGATCCCTTTGAACCTACCCTAATATATAAAAGAACTTATACAGTTGTATTTTTATCCGGATAATGTATTTTCCTATAATTAGGCCACAATATTACGTAGACCTGACAGTATGTATAACTGAAAATTCTCGTAATTTACCGAAAAGCAAAATGATAAACATTTCCTGATAACTCTCACTAAGATATGTTAAGATTGTACTGTAGGTTTTTATAGAAATTCATACCTGATGATTACTTTGTAGAAACCGGTCGTGTAATATTATATATTAAAATTAATGCAAAATACTTATTATAGTGGAAATAATGCAAGAAATCCTGTGTATCATTACTGTGGAACTCTCACTAAGTATATAAGACACCCTCGCACAAGCTTACGCCGTGCCAGATTTGTAGGTGCCGCGACCGCCTCGCAATATCGACCGCATGGTTATGAATCGACGTTAACTATGTTATAAGATAATCTGGTCAAAATTTATGGTCACATGTTACATATCACTTTGAAAACGAGAATCGCTCGCTTAACGCTCCTAAAATATCTACTTTTATTTTGAATACATAAAATAAAACAATTTAAAATGTAGTACAGAGTGTTTTACATTTTCAATTATTGTTTTTTTTTTTTAATACGAACAAAATATTAAGTAACATCAATGTCGAAACGAATACAGTGTTACATAATAATAATATATCGTTAATCGTTATGTCATTCTCAACTTTCACCCATAAACAGGATGCTCAAGTACGTTATATAATGTATAACCTCTATATCAATGTATTTAATCTATACTTCACATTAATATGGAGCCGTGGTAATAATTAGAATAGGTTCCGAAACTACTTGAGCGATTTTGATGAAATTTGGCACAGTTATAGAGTATGTCACAATCGCGGCACACATTTTCACGTCAACGGAATATCCTTTTACGCGGACGAAGATGTAGCGGGCACCATCCCGTTTGACTATATAAAGCTATTTTTTAAGAAGAACTAGTTTTTTAATCTTAATTAGAACCTTAAACACAGATACTTTAATGATAGTTATAGTATTTGCTGTATTTACATCGTCCAAATAGAATAAGTGTAAGCCTTTGCCGAGTCTAGTTGAGCTGCTGAGTAAATACGGGCACAATGTACGGTAGTACAAATGTGGCGGGTTTTGTCTTTAATGCAATCTCTGGAAAAAAAAATTGGATTGAAGTCGGATTGTTTAATTGAAATTGCTTCCATAGTTAAGACCATTCAAAAAGTCAAAAGATTAAAACGTCCGATAGATCCTCTACCATACATAAATGAGCAAATAATTAATTACGCCAACGAGGGTTCTTCTTTTCTTCTTTTGAAAATGGGTCCTTAGCGAATCGCCAATGTCAGAGTGCGTTGACGAAGACTCTGCCCTACGAGTTTGCCTTATGGGGTTCGTGACATCTGACAGCTGTTTGACATAACTAGGCGCCCGACTCTTACGAAGCGCTGCCGTGGCGAAAATTCATATTGATAGTTTTGAAATCACTTCTACAACCAGATGACACTTTGTGTGAGTCGGGTCTGCCTCCTAGCGGCAGAAAAAGATGCGACAACACTCATTCGCTTGCTGGTTTGCTGGTTGCGGTCTCTTGGCGCAGTCGCTAAGATCGGAATGCTACCTTAACCCATACTCAATTAATACCAGGCCGGCACGACTGCGCAGATATATTGACCATAATTCCATAATTGCAGGTGGCGCCTAACAATTCCAATCACGTGGGTCCCTTTAGACGTGCTCCATTACCTTAACTGCAGTCAGCGTGCCCGAGGGTCGAGCTCTAACTAGTTTAATTTGTCTTGAGTCTCGTTAATTTGAATGGAAGTTTTCAATAGATGAGAAGTCGTTTTTTAGGGTTCCGTAGTACAAGGAACCACTATAGTTTCACTCTGACCGTGCGTCTGTGTGTCTGTTTCTCTGTCCGCCCTCCTAACTCCTGTAATATAATAAATATAAATAAAAGGGATTTGGTACAGTATAGCTCGCGTATAGACACAGATTTTGGCATCGTTATCTTACTACTATTATAAATGTACAAGTTTGTGAGGATGGATGTATGGATAGATGGATGGAGTTTTTTACTCTTTCACACAAAAACTACTGAATGGATTGTAATGAAATTTAGTTAGGTAGTAGTTTAGGCTCTAGATTAAAACATAGGCTACATTTTATCCCAATAAAGTACAGTGTTCCCGTGGGATACTGTATTTACGCGAGCGGAGCCGCGGGCAAAAGCTAGAAAATTTATATTTTAGAGGTCTAAGGCTAGAGTGTCTCCATTAATGTCATATGGTTGTGATTTTTTTTCTCTTTTCTCCATCGGTGAATAAGTATTTTTAAATAAAGTAGAAGTCTTTACATGGCTTTTTCACAAAGTTAACCATTTTCGATTAATCAGCCTCCAAAGAGGTTTATAAATTGGTCCCTCTGGCATTTATAAGCTTTATCTAAACTTGCAATTTTCTAAGCTGATACGTCAAGTTAAATATTCTTAAGGAAATTATTTTGAGCAAAATCGATGAACTTTGAAGTAATTTCAAAAGTTCCTATTGCGCGTTTATATCTAGTTACGGAACCCTCCTTAGACATTGTTGCATATTAAAGAAGAAATACTCAATCCAAAACTGTTCGTTGCGAAATAGTAATAGCAATCCATGGTAACGTCGTCAATAGAAGTCAACATTTTTAAATACCCATATTTTTTATTTGGCTGCCGGGAAATCTTCTGTCAAAAACAAACAACTATTCAAGTAAATGACTAAACGTAAAGAAACTATTTGTCTATTACCGCCATGATGTGGAGTAGTTGACATTATTGTAAGACTATTTGACATTGAAATAAGAAAACGTTTCTACTTTAGCTGTCGAAAGAGGCCATTTTGTGAGCTCATACTCGAGAAGAAATTAAATATTGTTTCTCATAACGACGATGCATCGACCTTGCTGCCTTACAATAAGAACTATTTTGCTCCGAATGCTATTAATGTTTCTTTAATCTGTCATTTTGTCGATTCTTCGGTGTTTCTAGGGTGCGTATGCTAAGCCTGCTGGGATAACTTGCCATTCCGGGAAGAAACTGAATTGCATGACCTTTGACTGTATCACGCAATACATTATAATATACTAGCTTTTGCCCACGGCTCCGTCCGCGTCCGTAAATACCCCGCGGGAACACTGTACTTTTTCGGTATAAAATGTAGCCTAAGTTTTAATCCCGAGCCTAAACTACAACCATACCATATTTCATCAAAACCCGTTCATTAGTTTTTGCGTGATAGAGTAACAAATATCCATCTATCCATCCATCCATCCTCACAAACTTTCACATTTATAATATTAAGTAGTATTAACTTGTATTAAAGACAATGTATTCAGGTAATGAATACCGAAATGCCGATAGCAATTAGTGACGTCAGAATAGTCCGAATAATTAAATGTAAATTAATTATGTCAACAATTGGCGAGTGTATCACTTTCCATTTAACTTATTAACAAATAAAGCTACGATAAAGTTTATAATTTAATTATTTACAATGGGTACAACGAATAGGTTCTCGATACTCAAACGGAAAGTTTAATATTAAGTTTGGATAAAAGCTTCAATTCAGTATAGAATTTGAGATATCAAAATGTTATTTATCTTAATTAATTTATGTGTACTCTGTACTAGTACATAATTTAAATAGGACATCCTTACTATAATATTATAAATGTGAAAGCGTGGATGTTTGTTAATCTTTCACGCAAAAACAACTGAACGGATTTCGATGAAATTCGGTATGGTAGTAGTTTAGAATCTGGATTAAAACATAGGCTACTTTTTATCCCGAAAAAGTAGTGTTCCCGAGGGATACTGTATTTACGCGGGCGGAGCCGCGGGAAACAGCTAGTAATATTATAAATTTACTAGCATTCGTGAATTGGGTTTTAATAATAAATAGCGACCCGCAATAGAATTGATAAATTATGTTTTTAATCTAATCTAATTGCACTATACTTACTATAAGTGCAGCTTAAAAATTAACCATAGTACCGACGTTTTATCAAACTCTACAACTTTTCCCTAAGACTTAATTATATAATATCTGCCATCGGTGAGGCAGCGTTCGTAAAAAACGTTTCCGTTCTCGGACCTTTTTTCTCCGACATACTTAGCAAATCCTAGCCGGATTTGCTAAGTATGTCGAATAAGTACCTATGCCACGAAAAAGTATTTTACCAATAGAACAAAATCGGTTCAGTAAATCCAGAGATTACCCCCTACAACCTCACAAACTCCTCTTTATAATATTAGCATTGATAATGATGAGTAAAATTTAGAATAAATTTTAACTATAGTTGCGATGCGGTTACGATTTTATTTTGTGTAGTTACGATCGCAAAATATGAAAAGCTAGCTTTTGCCGCGGCTATCCAGTATCCCACGGGAACACTGTACTTTTTCGGGCCTATGTGTCTATCTAGAGGCTAAACTACTACCATACCTTTCATCAATATCCGTTCAGTAGTTTTTGCATGAAAGAGTAACGAACATCCATCCATCCATCCTAACAAACCTTAACATTTATAATAGTAGTAGGATATATTATACTTTCAAGGGTGTCCATTGTGGACTATATAGAGCATAATTATAAAAGCCTTAGTCCCAATTTTACCAATGCCTGTTAAAGTTAATTGGAATTGGCTCTAATATTTCCATGAAGTTTAGTATGCAGAGGGTTTTGGAGGAAAAAATTGATTTAGCTAGGTCTTATCCCCGGGAAGCCGCACATTTTAAGTTATAAATTTAAAAAGAAATCTTTCGTCGTGAAACAATACACTAATAATTTGATTCTATTAATGTCGGGCCAAATGGTTTAGTATCCGTATGTATAATTTTCGCTTTGTTGGCAAATTGGTGTCTCGGGTTCGAATCCCGGTCAGGTGAATAGTTCTAGTACTTCGTACTTCGTATCAATGAGGAGAAGGCATGATGTTTAGACAAATGATCTACACTAACAGGCGGTGGTGAAATTGACACTAAATCCCGTATAATATTAATATTATTAATATAATAGTAATAATAATAGTTATAGACGCTTTCACACCACGTCAATCTGGTCCCGTGCTAAGTTCTCGGGGAGCTTGTGTTACGGGTACCAGACAACGGAAATACATTTAATATTTTTATTATTTTTTTCCCATAATATTTAATACACACCCTTGACCCATGGAGCATAGAAAACTCTTTTGGTCCTTTGGCGGGATTCGAAGCCACGATACTGACGTGTGCATCCACTGAGCCACAGTCGGTGTTAGGTATATTTTCGATATCTCTCAATCCTTATCATTATAACAATAACCATTGCCTCATTGTGACCCCAGCATTTAAAACCCTAGAAATATAATTCAAATACAACCGATATTTTCCATTAGAAATTGGAAAACATGTGCATAATTTTACCAATACGTAAGGTATATTTCCACTAACCGGCCTGCGCCGCCACCGGCAACTGCCGGCTACCGGGTGCCGGGGAAGGAAAATATATGAATTTACTTTAGGCTCGGATTATATGATCCGGAATCCGTCGGGCCGGGAAAATTGGGAGCACTGAAAATACAGCTTTGCGCCAATACATTAAAGTTGAAAATGTACCTACTACATTCAGTAAATAAACGACTGAATCTTGAAGTATCTATCATAATATAATTATATGTCATTGACATTTCACTCGACACTTGTGTGTTCGATTTTCAGCTCAACATTATTAGCGCAGAGTTCTATTTTCAATGCTCTGAATTATCTTCGGCCTACCGAATTCCGGACAATATAGTGCCAGAATTAAACGAGCTAATCTTGTGTTTATATAATCGTAATCTCTTTATAATTTAATATGCAGGTAGTTTTGGAAGAAAATCGATCTAGCTAGGTCTTCCCACTGAGAAACATCGCATTTTTAAGCTATGTATGGTTTTTTTTCGTCGCGCAACAATATATCAATAATTTCGACTCTAACATATCAGTCCGATTGGCAGTTGCGTATGCGTATTTTTGCGTTCTTCGGAAATTCGGAATGTAGTGAGTTCGAACTCCGCTAAAATATTTTTGTGACGCTTTTCTATCTACTAGAGCTCCGAGCAAAGCTCAGTTACCCAGGTACTATTCATGTTTAAGCACTTACCAGCCCGACAGCAGCACAGCGATGACTCCCACCTGACATGTCACCGGCCACCCCGGCACGGCGCAGCGCCGCGCCGGTAAGTGGAAAAACAGCCATTGCATGTCAGCCACTATATGTAGTATGACATGATGGCACCTAGATCATAATAGAACAACCGTAGGGAGTTCAGCATCAACTATATTAAGTGCCTCGATGTGATATTAAATTAAATATAGATCCAGTTTCAAGTGGGTGTAGAATGTATTTGTGTGTTCCATTTACTGATTTATGTTCTAGATTTTAAAAAAAATATTTAAATTTACTGAATAATAGCTCCTCAAACCGATTTCGGTGTCGGTGGCCGGTTTCATTGAAATTAGACCAGGTACGCAGGAGTTATATAGTGCTCAAATGTGTGCGCAATACATAAGAGCACTTTCTCTTCCTTTACTCGCGTAACCCAGTGGGACGAATAACATTTTGCATGCCCATCCTACGCATGGATCATCATTCTTGTCAGACACTCAGCCGATCAGCCTGCATTGTCCTAACCAGATTTGAAATCAACATTTTTTGTTGTTCCAACGCGGCGATCGAACCCACGCCCTCCGGAGTCGTGAGCCAAACTCTAAACAATTGGACCACGGAAGCGACTGATTTCAGCAACTAATATCTACTGGTTTATTAAAAACGTGAGACTTTCTGTGGATAGATGGTTGGATGTATGTTACTCTTTCACGCAAAAACTACTGCACGGATTTTGATGAATTTTGATATGGTAGTAGTTTAAGCTCTGGATTAACTCATAGGCTACTTTTTATCCTGAACAAATACAGTGTTCCCGCGAAAGATTAAATATAATACCTTGCGCGGACGCAGTCCCATGTAACGTCTAGTAATTAAATATCGTGGCTGGCTTTCATCTGTGTCTGTTACCTCACGGCTCATGGCGTAACAGTAGATAAGTGGCAGTCCGAGTGTGTTCGCCCGTGCCGCCTGACCACGATCACGGTACGGTTATACTGCATACTATTATACTATTTTGTTTTACTGTGTCATCGGATTTTCGGTTGTGTCAGCGGATTTCGGTTGTGTCATTAGATTTTCGGGCGTTACTTTGTAACAGGATAGTGATACGCTTTGCTTGACGACGCGAACGTATGTTACATTCGATGTATTGTGTCATTGGATTTTCGGTTGTGTCATTGAATTTTCGGGGGTAACACTTTGCTGCAGGATAGTGACATGGTTTGCTTGTAATATAACGCGGGCGGTTCGGTTTTCATTGCGACGTGCTATATATATTTCATTGTATATTTTTAATTGTGTCATAAGATTTTTGATTGTATCACTTTAGAATAGTGAGATGGTTTAACGGCACGGTTTCATATCGCTGAATTTTGTTATTTCTACGGCCGTGTCATGGGATTTTGATTATGTCATCTACTTGAAATGTGTTACCTTTTTAGCTTTTAATAACAATTCATGTTTTATATGCCTGCGTTAACAGTTGCATTAACAGTTAAATCTAATGAGATTTAACTGTTTAAAAAAAATTGCCTTGGTAAGAATATGTTTTCTTTGAAAGGTTCTTTCTTTGTAGGCCTTATATAAATAATATTATGATTTATTGCATACAAAATTGACTTATTAAGTTTGTTGTTTGTCCTCGAAGATTTATTGACCTCAATCTGCGGCTTTCAATATATCAAAGTTAAGACTTGTTCAAGATTCTTAATAAGCTTATTTCGTAATAATTAAGCGGCGAGACTCAACCAACGCTGACTTATGGAATTAAATATGTAAAGTAACTAATGTTTAAAGGCTTTTTTTCTAGGTTAGATATTATTTTTTATGCGCCATCTTGAATATAAATCTACTGGTATTAATTTTATTATAAATGTATTAAATCTACATTTTATTACGTTATTGTTTCATGTTTATCAAACAAAGAACCGCCTTGCTGAAAACTTTGAAACTTTGAAAACTTTGAAACATTCTAAGAAATAAAAGACGTTAAAATAAGTAGAGCAAGAAATCAGTCAAACATAATATAGCTTACTAGAGTTCGGCTTTATTGTAGTATACAAGTGTAAAGTACCTAATATATTAGAAATGTTAATGGTCGCCCTGTGGTCGAAATTCGATCATAATTCGCATAACATTTTTAAATAACTTTCATCTTTCAACTCTTTTAGGGTTGTTTTGCCTCTTAGCTATACGTTAAAAATATGTAAATTTTGTCTATCGAATGTGAAAGAATGAATGACAATAATTGTGTCAGACCGACACCTACTGATAGTATATAAACGTATTGTAGCGTAAGTGACGTAGTGTGTGTAACTTTATTTTTATTAAATTTATGTGGTTCTAAGCGTTATATTAAAAAGTAGCTTTCCGACCACATTCCTACACATAAACTTTAACTGTGCCAAATTTCACACTCCTCGGTTAGCACGATTCTCGTAAAACTGTACTCAAAAATGTTTGTACACGTATTATTTAAAAAATATTAGATCTCATCGGGTAATTTTTTTTTTTATGAAATGAACCAGGAAACGAGCAGACGGATCACCTGATGGACTTGTAACTCCTCTGGTGTTGCGACTTGCGTTCCCAGTCCTTAAAATCCCCAAATCACTTTGGGCCTCCTGTCACTTAATCACTCGGCGTAACAAAACGCAAGCGTTATTTCACCTCGCTTTTCTGTGAGGCCGTGGTATTTACCCGGTCGAGCGAGCAGTAAAAGCTAGCAGCATATTTAAAATTCCATTACTACGTTTTAATAACTTATTAATGACCATTTCGCAATAATTGTGAATTATCATAACGTACAAAGTATAATTTTTTCATTTACAAATGATTGGAAATTTAAATTTGGAGGAAATTAATGTACTAATTGAGTGTGAATCATAAATAAATTAAAATATTTATTAGAAATCTCAGATGTTGACCCTTGGGGTCGGTGCAGACGGGATACAAGCGACCGCAAAGCGACAACCTGTTGTTTTATATAGCCACCTGCCGTACACGAGAAGCCGGTCGCTGCAACTCAGAAATATAGCGAAAGCTAGCAATTGGATCTTAGAGACCGCGACCGCGATTGACGAACCAGCGAATCAGAGCCTTTAGTCAAGATGCATTCGATAATTTCTACGGCGAAGTTCGAAATCAAAAATGTATGGGACTTGACATAAGTCATCGCTAAATAACGTATCGCTTGCTTTCGTTTTGTTGTTTGTTTGTTTGTTCATTTTGTTTTCGAACTTCGCCTTCGAAATTATAGAATGCATCTTGACTAAAGGCCCAGGCTCGCCGGTCGCGCGATTCGGTCGTAACATTTAATTAGTGCGCGACATAAATTCATGCTAAACAGTGGGTCGCGCGACTTGGTCACGGTCACGGGTATTACTATGAAATTTAGTATGCTGCGAGTTTTGGGGGGTGAAAAATCGAACTAGCTAGGTCTTATCCCTTAGAAAATGCGCATTTTTAAGCTATATATTTTTTTATCTTCCGTCGTGCAACAATATATCAATAATTTCGACTCTATTACGTCCTTGGAGCATTATTCCAACGTCAGTCCGATTGGCAGTGTGGTATAAGTATGTACAATTTTTGCTTTGTTGGAAATTCGAAATGTGGGTTCGAATCCCGGTCAGATAAATGTTCTGTGATTCTTTTAAATTATTTTTAATTTATCAGAACTCCAAGCAAAGCTCGGTTACCAAGTTACTATTTATTAAATAATGAAATTTACGTATATTTTTCTCTAGCTACCTGTGGGAAAATTTAATTCTATATCACTGTGTAATTTTTGCGTGAAAGAGTTAGCTTATGATTCTTATGAGTCTACTATTATATTAAAGTTTAGTACTAGACCTTAGTAGGTCCTAATCTAGAGAGTCAGGAACGTGTTAGGTAAAACCGCTTTCTAGGTCCTCAACACGACGGACGGACGTTTGACGGACGACTTATAAATTATTTCATTACTGGTACTCGTGTGCCATCGCTATCGGCTACTTACGTCACAGGGGCGACACTCTCTACAAATGACAGCTCGAACACCGGCGAATGTCAGCGATGTTGACGTAAGCCTAATGTTGACACCAAAAAAACTTGAGAGGTGTCAAGGGACACCCGGATGGAACGAAGTTATATATATATATATATATATATATATATATATATATATATATATATATATATATATATATATATATATATATATATATATATATATATATATATATATATATATATATATATATATATATATATATATATATATATATTTACGTTACAATAATTTCAAATTCGTGTCAGACAAATCTATCATATATATTATGAAATAATACTGTCAATTATGTCAAAGCATGAAACGACCAGCGGCCAACCCGTGAACGAAAGTCCTGGCTATAAAAAACTCGCGCATCGCCCGCCTCCGCAATCGTCCAGCCACGCACACACGCAAACACAGCCGCGACTGGCATTCGTGTACATCGGAGGAATGACGATTATTTACGTTAGTATATTCTTTGCTTACGTCGTGTCCTAACTAAGATCGCGCAGTACTAAAACCAGTCACCACTATTTCATGTCACTCGATTTGTAATTTCCACCCTTGTCCTCAAAATCGCATTTCATGTCACTCGATTAGAAATTTGCACCCTTGTACTGGACTGAGATCGCAGG
Source organism: Phengaris arion (assembly GCA_963565745.1). Taxonomy (NCBI): domain Eukaryota; kingdom Metazoa; phylum Arthropoda; class Insecta; order Lepidoptera; family Lycaenidae; genus Phengaris; species Phengaris arion. Next base: position 14,582,020 of record OY751449.1, on the reverse strand, counting down.
CCCGCCAGACTACCCTTATATTCTCACTGATTAAATGTATATCATATTGTAGTATTAGTGTATACAATTAACGTATTGTACCCGCTAGTTTGCGCGGTGGGCCAATTGTACAAAAACATTTCTTCCAGCTTCTGAAATGATTCCAATATATTTTATAGTTGGATAATGACAAGAAAATATTATGAAGTGAAATTTACATCGATTATAATAGCCAAGATGCCATGACATGTCTTAGGCTAAGAACTCAAGGAGTGATTTTCACCCCCGTTTGCCGCGGTTACGGGCCTGCAGCTTCTGTAGAATGCAGATATATATGTAAAAAATTAAAACACAACTCACGACGCGATTTCCGGCCGCGGCGTGCGCGATTGTTCGCGGGTGTCGCTGCGCCGGCGGGCGACTAGCAGAATCGCGCGGGCCGCGATCACCCGCTGCCTCGGCGATTTGCGCCCGCGCGCTCCGCGATCGGTTGGCGGGCGAAATTCTTACGTTTAGATTTGCCCCTGTTGCAGTCGCCCGGCCCGTCTTGATATTGTCGCCCGCCACATTTGCGGGCGATGATCGCAACCGCGGTGGCTATGTAATCGCGCGAATGGTCTCGTGGGTCTTGAAATAAAACCACACTTCCACAATGGGTGAAAATCGCTCCGCGAGTTCTTAGCCTAAGAAGTTTCCGTAACTATCAACGCGCAATAGGTTTTCTTTGAACTACTTCAAAAGTTATTGTCCGATTTCGCTCAAAATAATTTTCCTAATGAGTTTTCAGCATGGCCACTAACAAGATTCTATCTCGTACTGTTTAGAAATGCCAGATGGGGGGGACCTACTTACAAAACAATTTGGAGGCCGATTACTTGAAAATGGTTGACTTTGTAAAAAAGTCATGTATGAAACTTCGCCTTTTTTATAAGACCTATTCAACGATAACCCACACGATGGGGTAGAATGAAAAAAAAATTCATCCCCACTTCACATGTATGGAGAACCACCCCTAAAATGTAAAACTATTATTAGTTTATGATGTCAAAACCGAGATCTATATATTATAACTATACAAAATTTCATCCGTTTATATCCTTAATTACAGAAGCTAAAAAAGCGGACAGACAGACAGACGGGCGGACAGAACGAAACTATATGGATTCCTTGAGTGTTACGGAACCCCAAAAAAATGAAAAAATGAAACGTGTAGAAAAAAAACATTATAACTACTTCTTACCTTTATATCTCTCTATTCATAGGTACTAAACTTAGAGAAAAAATACTTTAATAAGTTTTGTGCCTTACGTTATTCTAATATCAAAAAATGATTTTTTTTCTTTCTATGGACGCTTCACACGACGTCAATCTGATCCCGTGGTAAGTTCTCGAAGAGCTTGTGTTACGGGTACCAGGCAATGGAAATATATTTAATTCTTCATAAACTATACATATATTTAAGATGTTTATTATATTATACACATATTTATTACACATCCATGACCCAGGAACACAGAAAACTTTTTGTTCCCTCGGCGGGATTCGAACCCGCGATCCCCGGGTTCAGCACCAACACGCTCAACCACTGAGCCACAGAGGTCATAAAAATTGGTAACTTGGTACATTATCAGAATGAAAGTGAAGTGAGTGCAATTTTCCACAACATTGAGGCCTTAAAAAATGGCCCACGATGGACCACAGCTCAAACTAGCCCGGTTCCTCTCGCCGGGTGGTAGGCATCATGTAGACCGACGCTCAGAAAGTGTATAAAAATACCAATTTTGAATTATATTTTTATTGACTTTGACTTTGATTGGGATCTCAGTCCAGTGCATACGACAATGCGATCATCAAGCGTCGTGCATCAAGCGACCATGACTGGACCACGTTCAGATAATTTTAGTATTTAGATTTACACGAATAGATTTAGCCACTTTATTCCCCAACGACGTGTCATTCAGTATTATTACTTAGGATTCGAAATCTTGGAAACTGTGCGCTCCGGGACTAACTGCAGGTTAAATTGTGTTTCGCCAAACTGATGTCATGTTATGTCGTCAGCCTAGATTTATACTGAAATAATATGCTTCTCAATGTGAATATTAATTGTTGTTAAGTTTTTCGCTATTTATAACAAATAACCACATTAAAAAAATGAAAAAGTGTCAGCTCCGACGACCGACGCATCTTCGGCTAACATAGAGTGACACCGTGTGACCGTGTGACATCGCGAATTCGATTTTACGCCCGTAGATTTTCATACCCCGGGCTTATTTATGAAAATCGTTTCTTACGGAGTAAACTCCAACTTATAACCCGACTGCGTAAATGATATAGCCCATGTTACCCGGGATATTATTACGAATCTATTGAATAGTTTAGGCGTTACGTTGGAACAAACATACACATATACATGAATAGACTGCCAAAACGGCGAAGCCTGCCATTCGACTATGCGGTAGTCGGGTAAAAATTAAGACAAAAGACAAACCATTTACTGACAATTATCACGCGCGCTATCAATATACGATTTTCAAGCATTTTAAGTTGTGACCGGCTACACCACAGAGTAAAAATATATACTTACGCACAGAGACACAGCTTTCATAGAACGATCCAAAATGGTAGAAATTTTAAAAAATTTACGTCCCCTTCAACGGTCCACAGTTTTTCCACACAATCGTGGACACACCGTATGCTAGTGTGTCGTGTAGTAGTGCAATCAAATCGAAATCTAGCTTTGTAGCTGTTTATCTGTTCCTCTTTCTTTAATCTGTGGCGCTACCGCTTGAGGTCGGTAAAGACTAAAGGCAACTTATCTATAATGTGTGGGTAACATTTTTAAATCGTCCGCAACAGCGACAGATAGGGTCTCTCCGAACCTAAAGATCGTTGATGTAGTTAAATTGTTTAATGTTACAAAAACCTCAAATTCAATAGGGAATATCCATTTGTTTTAAATTAGCAAAAGTCGTATATTATTTTCCGAAAAGTAACATAAATATGGACCGAAATATGTTAAGTAATCTGTCGCTAAATTAAAAAGTTTCAGGATAAAAAGAAACGCTGTTTTTTTTTGCTCTAATTAATAAACGAACATTGCCATCTTTATGTTATTTGTAACATTTTTTCCTTGTAACTATCATAATATACAATATATATATAAACCCGTCATTTCCCGTCAAACCTCACAAACGAATCTCACTTTTGTGATGGCTGTATTTCGTCAACGGTTGATCGTAGATATGCCATTGCATGGACAATATTTCCCAGTTTATTATATACTTTTCGAAAAACATTAAAATAACTTTGCATATTTCCAATTAAAAAGTCAGTTATTACGGTATATCAAACAGATGTGTTTTTCCAACGACTGAAGCACAGATTAAAGAACTCTAGGACCAGATAGACAGCTACATAGTAAACTGTCGATTAGATGACAAGCATACGACGTGTCTACAATTCTTCTATTGCGTACACGGCAATAGTGTCAAAAATCCGGTTAAGATTATGTCCCCTCGAAAGGACGTCTAACTTTTCAAATTTCGTGTTTGAGTTTTTGTGTCATGTGCTATTTATAATAATTCTGATATTGTGTTGTCGATTGCCATGACGACAAACAATATTTTTTAATATTATATTTGTGTCCAATGAATGTTTAAACTTTATAATATTAGAATATTAAATACAAATAATATAAAACAAAAACGTCGTTATCTGTATTGTAATGTGTGTATGAAAAATAATGGAATAAATAAAAATATCTCTTTACCTATCAAATATTTCATTTTCTAGTGGTGTGTACCAATTACACATTCTTAATAACCGTATACTGCCGCTAGACTTAGTTTAATTTACCCCCCCCCCCCCCCCATCTTCTGACGCCTACGCCCTGACAAAATTTGGATCGTTCTATGAAAGGTTTTCCTCTGTACGTAAGTATTTTTACTCTGTGACTGAAGTGTGAACTGATTAATTGAAACATTTTTTAATCTCGTTCGGGATTCTGACTTTACTGTGGACATTTTATTTTTAAACTAGCTGGTGGCCGCAACTTCGTGTGCATAGAACTAACGGACTCTATTTTTTTAAACGGAACCCGGAAGATAAAGCAACCTATGTTAGACCTTATAACATCAGCTATCTGCCAGTGAAAATCCCGTGAAAATCGGTCCAGCCGTTTAAAAGATTAACCGGAACAAACAGACAGACAGACAAAAACCTGAAAAATTTATTGTAACATGCTTATTTTTATTGTAAGTACCGTATATACTTTTATATCCATTAAGTGAAAAGGTGTTAATTTAAAATTACAAACAGACACTTCAATTTTATTTACTTGTATGTATGTATCTATAGAGATACCTGTTACTGAGTTAACTACTAGTTAATGAGAATAGCCATATGTCACCACAAAATCTACCAAATAAAAAGTGAATACAGAGCTTGATCGAACAAAAACTGAGGCCGGTTTGTGGCTACGCACTAGTATAATTCCTCCATGGCACTACATACATAAAAAACCAAACACCGCAACAGCTCGATTTACAAGGTAAGGCGTAGTTCGTTACACGTGTGTGTGTGTGTAACAGTGTAGGCTTGGTTAAGACAGGCCTCACTGTTCGCAGAAGTCTGTCTTCAGTTCTTCTGTTACGCGAAACTCTCAAATCAATCCCACGGGCACCGTACATTTTGCGCAATACGTAGCCAGAACTAGCTTTTTAAACTATACGTTTGTCAAAATTAAATTAAATCAAGTCAGTGATAGATACTCCTATTAACGTAAAACCAGAGCCTTTATTTTTTTTAAATTTTAAGTAAAGAAAGGATTTTTATGAATATTTTTCAATATATCTTATGTTTTCACCCGACTACAGCGAAGCCAAAAAAAGGGTGATGATTTTGGCAGTCTATGTATGTATATATTTTGTTCTCTCGTAGCGCCTAAACTACTGATACAATTTCAATGAACGAGGTGTCAATAGATTCGTAATAATAGCCCGGGCAACATAGGCTATGTACCTAATTTGCCTAGTCGGGTTATAGATTTTAGTAAAAATAATAGTCAATAAGCTATCTTATGTTTTTAAACTATCTATATATCTGTATTAACACTATCTGCACTCAAAGTAATAGCCTGAACTGTGAATATAAAGTGCAACTTCTAAGGATACTTTGTATTCAAAGTTATGCGCGATCCATAAAGGGAAATATAACAGCCCCGTAGAGGATTACCGCTCAATAGAAATAAAACCGTGTTTGCAGGTTAGGTTTTAATTAATATCAGTCTAGAACTGCATATCAAATATGAATACGACCCTCTATATAGAGTTCTACTTTAATTATGTAAATCCTAGATGAATTGAACAGGCATTTCAAATGCCGAAGTAATTATGCGGCATCAGTTATAATAGTAGATATTGTAACGTAATAAAACAAAAATTAAAATTTTAAGTAACTCCCGAAATGTCCAGCAGTGAGCGAGCTGAAGATGATGAATTATAGCTAAGGACACTCTCGATCATGATAGATCTAAATCGGTTCATCCGTTTTGGAGCTACGATGTCACGGACAGACACAGAAACAGACAAACTTATAACACCCCACTTTTTACGTCGGGGGTCACAAAGAAGCGGGCAACATCTACCTTGCCAATTTCACTAACGCCTGATAAGTTAATCGCTGAGTAAATATCATGTTATCTCTCTCGTTCTTCGTATCAATAAAAACAAAGGAATTATATTTAGACTAACAATTGATATTGACAGGCGGTAGTGAAACTGGGATATAATATCGGAAGATCGTAAAGGTAACTTAACAAAATATAATAAAATATAAATACTTCTCAAGTGGCCAGGTAAATTTAATGTAAATTAGTAAATAATAGAATATTGTGAAAATATCGTAAGTAATGTAAATTATAATATTAAATACATACGCGAAGCAAAAACTTTGCCTACAGATTTACGAGAATCGTGCGAACGGGTGGGGTGTGAAGAAAGTAACTATTTTTATTGATGATTAGAAAAACATAATATTAATAAAAATAAAATTACACACACTAGCTCACTCACACTACCATGCGTGTTTATAATAATACTCACACTACAGTACGTGTTGTACTTGTCGTGTCACATTCCGTAGACAAAATGTACATTTTTTTGCGTATTTATAAGCGAGCTAGTGAGAGTAATAGACACACTAGTATCAAGACTCAAGTCAAATGTCGACACTCATGTGTTCGATTTTCAACTCTATTGTATTAGACCAGAGTTCAATTTTCAATGCTCTAAATTTTCTCCGGCCTTCCGGATTCCGGAGAATAATATAGTCTCCGCCTTAGAGGCAAAAGAATCCTAAAAAAGATGTACCTAAGTGAAAAATTAAAATATGAATGATGGTCGAATTTCGACCACAGGGTCGACCTCTAGTACAATATAATTATTAGATTTGGCCTTGCCGTGTTACTAATGGCCCATATAGCTTCTTTATTTAAAACAATACAAGGTATTTAAACATTTCCTCACAATATCAATTATGCTGCAGCATAAATATAAGATTATAAGTATTTTAATAGATGCATTGACAGGTTAGCTTACAGTAAAATCCAAGTTTGGAAAATCTTAATGGCTTAGGGGCAGTAAAGGTGCTGCTCTGGCAATGAAACGTGTATCTTCTAGAGTAGTGAATAAATTTCAATTTTGAATTGCTATCTTTAAAATGCACCACCACGTCGCGTCGCGTCACATTGTGCACTGACGCTTATTCTACGTTCATCCCCCAGAGTTTCTACCACAGAAGCCTATGTCTTTCATTCAATTGCAATACTATACAAATACAGTATTATTCCATAATCTATGCATTATGCATGTGCATATGCATTTCATAGCTATGGCATAAACTAGCCAACGAGCAGACAAATCGCCTGATCATTGATTGTCGTAAAACGTTCCTCGGGTTGAGCTGTAAAATATATAAGTATTTGTATACAAATATAACAGCCTTCATACACAACGCCTTTCGCAATAAACAACTGCCTTGACTTGTTATGAATCAATTATGAATTTACATAGGTCGCTTAAAATATTCTTGGAAAAATCATCATCAATATATACATGGCTTCGGCACGAATATGCCTACAGAGCCAAGGTGTCATCGCTAATTACGACAACGTAGTTCGAAAACAAAGATGTATGGGTATAGCTGCATAGCGCGACGCCGCTGTTGCAATGAAAAGTGTATCTTGTGTACTGAATAAAGTTCAATTTTGAATCACTATTTTAAAAATGCAACGTCACGTCGCGTACCCTGTCGTTTCGTCGTGAGCTAAAAGTCTTGAAAAACTCATATTGATTCTACTGATCCGCAGTACGCTTATACTATGTTTCGTTTTGAGGAAAAAAGCTTTTATAGCAGCTTTAATCAATTTTACTACCTAGTTTTGCCTGAATCGTTATGTGCCATAGGGGCGTAGGTGCCGATGTTGATGATGATTAGAGTACCAGCATCCAGCTCTCCGTAATGATGCAAAAGCGTGTGTCAATCATTTCACAACTGACTTTGGCAAGCGTCTATTGATTGTTGTGAGAGTCATCTTAAGGCCAATTCACACCAAACTATACTCGACGCGGCATGGTGCTGTATTTTTCATAGCTGTTAATTAAACTTTATATATATTTATTTTATAATGCAGGGGATGCACGTTTCATTGTATGAGTTCGAATGTCAAGTCGCACCGCGCTGCACAGCGCATGTGCAGTGTACGACTGATGTTGTATGAAATATTATGTATCTTTTTGTGTAGTGAATCAAGTTCAATTTTAAATCGCTGTCTTAAAAATTCAGCGCCGCCTCCGTCGCGTATCGTCGCGGTGTGAACTGAACCTTATTATAATTATCATTGACGATCAGGAGCCTTAGTAGATAGGCTTACAATATCGAAACGAATAACCACCTGATTTTGCGATGAAATTTCCGACTTAGTTATCGTTTTTATGTACACCGATTACGTAGCGGAGGCCGGTTTCAAAGACACCAGTTCAGCTACGCAGGAGTAATTTTCTAGTACCCAAGTGTGTGCGCAGTACACAAGATCACTCTCTCTTCCTTTACTCTCGTAGCCTAGCGGGACGGATGACCGACACGACCGGCGAGAGATCAGGCGCAGGATTAACGTTTTACATGCCCATACGACGCATGGATCATCTTTCTTGTCATTGTTGACATTCAGGTGATCTGCATTGTCCTAACCATAGATTATATAGATATCTGATATATGCTAGCATGTTTAGCACAACCGCCGTAGAAATGGTTTCTTTTTACGGATGAATAAACAAAATGACATATTGACAAAAGAAAGCTGTCATTTTGTCCATATTATATGTCAGTATGTCTATTCTTATGTAGGCAAAACGTATTTCTGTGTCGTCATGCTAACCAAACTAATATTAAGCGTGCTGGTCCTACTGACTAATATTATAATACCATAAGGCCCACTTACGCAGGGTTGAAATATCATGCATTCTCTTTTTTTAAATACGAAGAACGAGAGAGATAACATATGATATTAAGCCCAAGAGATCTGCGCAAATAGGCCTAAGACAGAGATGGTCAGTCTAGCGACACACTTTGACATCAATTCAAATACTGTGTCGCACTTTGACATTTTCGACTCTCACGCAAATTGTAATAGTTTTTACCCAATGATAGATATATAAATATTGATAGCGTAGTGTAAAAAAATGCACACTTCAATTATTCACACTTAATTTTAATAAATTGAAGTAAAATCCTTCCAGTTTCAACTTTCCATGGGGTGAGTTCCTCAAAAGATCCTTTATTGTGACAGTCGACCGGGTTTCTTAGTTGATAGATGGGTATAGTCTTAAATATAATAAAACCCCATTTCAGCGTTTGACGAAGGCGAAATAAATGTTCGTCGTAAATGTGTAAATTAAGCGTGAGGTTGGGTGATAAATTACATGGGAAAATCAATAAGGGTGACACTGACATTGCCTTGTGTAATATTATAATGTTACATCCGAATTACATAATACGAGTAGTTCTCCTACTATTAAATATAAAAAAATAAAAAGAATCACAAAAATATTTTACCGGAGTTCGAACCCACCACGTTTCGAATTTCCGAACAACGCAAAAATTAACCAAACTGCAGAATTGGCCAACAGAAGATAAATTTCGTCATTACATTTTTTCAAAAGTTGTAACATCACAGAATGGTAATGGCGCGTGTATAAGCGTAGGTATTTTGTGTCCAAAACTTCATCACATTTCATCAATATGGCAAAGGATCAGACGAAACTGTGAACCAACATTGTGAGCTAGCCTGCGTCTGCAAAGGCTAAATTACAAATCTTATGAAAAAGAGAGACCAGAATTATTTTATCCAGAAATAAGGACTTTAGTAGTTGGTGATGATAATTTTAAAGCCATAGTTCTAAGAAAACGTTATTTTGAACGGAATCGAAATTTGAATTATTTAGCGCCATTGACATTTGACACTAAAAAGTTGGCCACATTTTGAACGTTAAGCAAGCTCGAGCTCTCCAACAAATATAGCCGTAATATTTACATAATCAACTGTGTCGTGCTGTATGCCTTGTGTATGCCAATAACCTTACAAATGACAAAAGAATTACATAACGTGTTGCACGCGAGCAACGACATTCGAACGCTAGCAGCTACATTGAGCGTTTTTTAGCACAAGAATTATTTGTACAGTAAAAAGAAGCGATGTATATTAAATGAGCGAATCTGTCGCCAGAATTCCTTTCACTTCTGTCGGTGGTTTTGCGGCGATTTAATCTGCTTAACGTAGAACGTGGACGTAGAAAGTGTTACGTATCACGTAATTAACGTAACCAGATGAATGATAAGTGGCACGAATTTGTTGACCCTCTTAAAGAGACTAATTGTTTTGTTGAGTTGACTTACGGCCCGTTTCAACAACCTACCTACCAATAACTATTTGTTAAAAACTTTACATTTGTATCGCAAAAAAACGCCAAATGATTGAACGTGACGACGTTTTTAACAAATATTTTTTGGTAGATAGGTTATTGAAACCGGCCGTTAAAAGCTTAAAATTCTGTCTCTGTCTCTGTCCGTGGCATCGTAGCTCCCAAATAAAAGTTAGTAATTTGTTCTCGAATTAACATTAGCTATTAAGGCTATTTTGAAGACTGAAACACTGTAAAGAAGTTATTACTAGTAGCAACCATATTATATAATTAGTCATTGGTATTAAATCTTTATTGTTACCTATTGTTACTTATCGGTACCTACTAAACACAAATATTACTTATTTCTTTTATCCAATAAAAATATTATTAAAAAATAAAAATAAATGTTTTGGATCTATTAATATCTAATTTCTATCTCTCATCCTCTTGAGCTTGCTTTTCCCCACACCCAGCGTTAGGCGTGGGCGCCTCGGGCCTCAATTACGTATAACTCGAAATTGGGATGCAATGAAAAAGTTTATCCGTTGTAAAATGATACATTTTTTTCTCTCGCTAGCGTTAAATACAACCAACTTACTATATTAATTTTGTATCGACGCGACGTTCTGTCTCAGGCTGTTGGTTGTGTTGTATTTACCCAAGTGTACATAATATTATAGTCTTCCGGGGTTTAAAGTTCAACGAGTCACATACAAAATTTTTTGCTCGCTCCTTCCGCTCGCTCGCATTTTAATTAAGAATCTGATGTTTCCATGTGGGTTTTAATGCATTTTCGACGCGAGACAGTTTGGCGTCTTCACCAGTTCTTTTGAATAAATAAGTTAGTCGGATTCAAACTACAACTATTTCTTATTTTCTTGTCAGTTGTTGGCAAGAAAAAAAAGTGGCTCTTCAAAAACTTAGAAATTTCACAAATTGTAATTTTCGACTCTACCGACTCAACTTTCATACTCTTCCTTTAAAACTTCATACGTTATACAAAGTTTCGTTTACGCATTTCCATTTAAAACGTGTGCAGTTCAAAGGCCAAACTGCACTTTCAGACGAGAATTGTTCATCTCTAATATTTCACTTTTAACATTCGTAACTTACCCTTGCATACTTTAACTATACCAGTTCTCACATTCGCTATTATTCTTTGTTTCATTTGAATAGTTTTGATATTATGTACTATGTAAAGTACCTGGGTAACTGAGCTTTGCTCGGGGTACTAGTAGATTTAAAAGGAAATAAAAAGAATTACAAAAACTTAACTGAACGGGATCTAATTCCGTTCAGTTAAGTTTTTAAGTTAAAGTTTAAGGTTCAGGTTAAGTTTAAGATCAGTTTCAGGTTAAGTACCCACCACATTCTAGATTTCCGAACAACGCAAAAATCATACATACGCACTCCAAACTGCCAAATAGACTGACATAATAGAGTCAAATTTATTGAACAAAAGAAAAAACATCTGTAGCTTAAAAATGCGTAATTTTCCAGGGATAACACCGAGCTAGATCGATTTTTCTCTCCCAAAACTTCCTGCATACTAAAACACTGGCGAATCCTGCCTGATTTTCCATCAAGAGCGGCTAAGTTTCGAACATATGTGGATTTATAGTACTAATTAAAAAGTTATTAAACAAAAAATATATTATATTTTTAGGACTTGGAAATAAAAATTTATGTCTCCGAATATCAGAGAATTCATGAGCAAAATGTGTGGTAATTGTTGTCATCATATCTGTTTAATCTATGGTTATCATGCTGTAAATTGTCAATTTGAGGCGTAAAAGCTCCATCTAGTGGCCCATTAGATAGATTTATTTTTAATTGGAGTAAGTATAAAGTTTTTTTGTCTAGTTCAGCAGCTTAGTACTAGTTTTATGAACAAAAATTTTACTTGGAGTGTGAAATACATCCCTCTATACTATATTTATACTATGAAAAATAATTATCATGTTTTTGGTTTTCGTAACGTGAAAGCGACATCTATCATTAATTATATGTTAGCATATTGCGTTTCGATCTCCTTTCAAGCTAATACTTGCAGCCATTTCCGAGATTTCGATCACATATTTACAAGATTAGCTCGTTTAAAATATAAGATTGTAACTTATGTTCGTGAAGTTTAATGTCTCTGAGCACATGAGTTCATGAAAAGATATATAGAAATAACTTTTCTCGCATTTCCTGATATACTTTTTTGAAACCAAATGAAATATCACATTGTTAAATACAAAAAGTTACATAATATAGTCATTAGACATGTTACAACAACTTTTTTTTTTAAACCATGCATAATATTTTTTGTCGTCTCGTTTTTTTAAATGTATGATGACATAAATATTATAAATGTTTTATATAACAATCCAAGTTGTAAAATATGTTTGTCAACATATTATTATCGCCCAAAATAATCATAACCTAAATATAATAATTTATAAGCAACATTTTATTTAGTTAGATAACGATATTAATTATAAAACAAGCTGTTCATTGACACGTGTTGAATGTGTTTTATGTGGTTGCTTAGTAATGGAATTATTGGTAGATAATTGAAGCAAAAGTGGCATTGTATATTTTTGTTAGATTAAATTATATTTTTTATTACGAGCTTTGCTCGGAGTTTTAGTAGAACTATGAAATAATCCAGAATCCTACTATCCTACTATTAATATATATGTAAAAGTTTTTTAGGATGGATGGATAGACTAATGGATTGTTGGGTGGATGTTTGTTACTCTTTCACGCAAAAACTATAAAACATATATTGATAAAATTTAGTATGGTAGCAGGTTTGGCTTGGGATTAAAACATAGGCTTTTTATCCCGAAAAAGTACAGTGTTCCCGTGGGATACTGTATACGCGGGCGAAGCCGTGGGCAAAAACTAGTATAGTATAAACATACAAACTCTATTTTTGTTCACAATTCCAATCTCTTTTATCTGGAAAGGAACTGGAATCCCTCTAGAGCAATAATCATTTACATTTTAACAGATGCCTTGAGGAAGTTGTTTAAAAGTGTAATTAAAATAAAGTGTACAGGGAAATCTATGGAAGCATAAGCTAGATGATAATTAAATACTTTTGTGCAGTTCTTTGTTTTGCATGCGTTTCAAAGGCGAAAGCGTAGAAATGACGATTGCATTGGCTTATCACATACTACTAGTATATACTTTTAATAAGCAAACCTTCTATAAACAGGGTAAAAGCCTATTGGGGAAGTCAATGTTGATCACTAAAGGGGTTGTAGTTCCAATCATTTCCAATATTTCCTTCAATGAAACCCAGTTTCCAATATTAATATTTTACGAGAATTAATATTTTTTTTATCTCTTATACATTTTTTTTGAATTTATGATTTTGAATTTTTTGTTTTTATAGTTCCTCCATCCTTGCTCTACGATAAACCTAGAGTTGTTTTTAACTCCAGGATAAAGCATTCATTTGTGTCTAAAATTAACGAACTTCCAGCTTACTACCTCTCTCCAAGCATCTTAACTGACACCTACTTCCTCCATCCACGGCAGCCGCTAATAAATACTTTCGCTGCCAAAGTCAGCTAGTTATATAAATCAACCGATGTTGTTCCGCTGTGTAGGGTGAATTTTTCGAGAAGGCATGGTAGGGGAAGTCGGAAACTATAAGGAATAGTGAAAAATGTTGAAAACAGACGCGAGCACGATTTTGACAAAAAACTGAAACTATCATTATAATATATCAGTAATATTATTTATCTGCCTTTATTTTGCCTATTTTTTACATAAGAAGTAGACGATGTGCCCAAAATGCCTGTAATTGATTTTGCAATACGATATACAGAATGTCTTCCAAACAAAAATAAATATTCAAGGAGCGTAACCAGTATTCGGTTCTCGTTCCAAAAATATAATATAAATAACATTTAACCTTAAATTTTGAACAAATTATCCTATAAAATACTAAAATTCATTACATAACTTTATAGCGGCTGATACTGCGTAGCGGGTGTGTGACCTTCAAAGCCGGCTCGTTGCGCGGCAGTGTGAGGGTGTCCATGCAATTTATCAAGAAAATATGTTAATCATGTTTTTTTCTGTTAATTAGAAAAAAAATAAGTCATGCATACTATTATTACTTAAGAAATAATGTAGCCTAATATTGGGTTGGAAATAGAGACAAGGCCAGCTATTTTTATGAATATGCTTTAGTTAAAGTCAGTAAAAATAAAACAATCGGCAAACAAGTAAAATACGAACTCTACATGTAGATTGTAGAGTCATAAATTAAATTATGACATATTTTTCAAGCTTTTTTTTTAACTTTTGCGGTAACTTTTTGCTGACTTACACATGTCATTTCATGCCAGTCAGTGAAAACAGAGCATTTTTCATACGCGAGTGTCAGAGGCCATTGAAAACGTGGCTCGCGTGCCGCATGCCGATGCGAAGAAAGTGATGAAACGTGCCTTTTCGCCGTTTATTTTACTGCGGCTTATAGTTGGGATGGAAATTGAAATGTGTCGATATCGACGTTTTTATATCGATTCTTGAGTTTTGGGCCTCATACATTATATAGTTCCTTGCGGATGATCCGGGACAGCGAAATCGTTCTAAGTCTCTGTTGAAAGATTTTTGTGTATTTCCCTTAATTATAATATTATATTGATATTTTAATTGATATCTATTCCTAATTTAATGCGTAACGACAATGCTTATATTATATTTTACTTATTATGAGTGTCTATTCGCTCCAAATAATGTACTAACGAAAAATGCGAAAACTTACAATAGGTACACATTTTATTACGTATGTAATCCTATTTATATTATAAATGTAAAAGTTTGTGAGGATAGATGGATGTTTGTTACACTTTCACACTAAAACTACTGAACGAAATTGAAAATTAAATTTGGTAGTAATTTAGGCACTGGATTAAAACGTAGGCTACTTTTTATTCCGAAAAAGTACAATATTCCCGTGGAATACCCTATTTATGTAGGCGGAGCCGCGGCTAAAAGCCAGTTATAAAATAAAAAAATAGTAGTAAAAACTTTATCTAAGCATTTACGTTTGCATTGAGTAGGCTCCGAAACCTTTGGACCAATTTTGATGAAATTTGCCACAGTAGACTACGGAAAAGGACATAGGATACTTTTTATCGCGGCAATACATTTTAAAACTCTCAATTGCGTGAAAATTGGTCCAGTGGTTTCGGATTCTATTCAATGCAAACAAAAACTTATAGATAAACCGTACACGGTTCCCGGGAATTTTCTTTTGCGCACACCAAACCGCTAGTTGTAAATAATATTCATTTTATATACCTAATTTGACTCAAAACGAGATCCAGTTAATTTTTTTTTAATACTTCTTGTTAAGACTATCGACATAATTTTCGCTCTCACTACTCGGGTGGGCTGTTTTATGACGGTCCGTATAAATGACCTTATTAAATACACTATCCATTTACTCAGGCCTTGTCCACGTAAATGTTTATTATTTTCACTGCTAATATATTCTAGATAGTTCGGCCATATCTTTTATCTTTTTACATAAAATTATATAAACTACGTTAGTTTGCCGCCCATTCGACCATAGAGTTTTGTCCACCGAAATAAAAGTTGTAGATAGTTTTTGTCATGCAACAATTTACTATAAATTTTTTCAGTTTTTGTTTAGTCGAAATTTAATTATATCAGTCTTTATATCACATTTGTTACTATAATTTTATAGAAATAAAACTTGTTAATTTAAACTTGTTAATTATTGTTCTATTGTAATTCGGTACTAGTTATAGTTAAACTTCTTTCAATATTTAGTACAATAATCTCAAAACAATTACTAATCATTAGTTGGGTTTTTCTCACCTGCATATTGATTTTATTAACAAAGATTGTATTGTCTTATTGTTATTAGGTTCCCGCAAAAATTATCAAGTTATTCTCAACGTGAGAAATATTACGACACACTTCCTCCCTAAGGATAATAAATATTGTTAAAAGGGCATATTTTGGTATCGAATAATGTCTTCTCTAATTTTCCTGCAGGAAAAATATGGACAATTTATCTAAGTAACTTTGACGCTAAAGAACTATACACTTTATGTAGCCTATATTGTCAATTTTTGTTTTTTTTTTCAGAAAATGAAGCTGTATTGGTGCTGCTTTGCTGCAGTATTACTTACAATAACTCATGCGGCCGTGGACGTTGAGAAAACAGTGCAACAAGTACAAAACATACTAAAAACTAACTCATTATTACCAAGACTATCCAGGGATGAAATAATACAACTTTTAAATGATATCAAAGCCGAGGATGCTAAAAGTACATCCGCATCAAAAGAAAAGTCGAGTGAGGTAATATCTACAACAACTTTTAAGAGCACTGAAGAAAATGAGGTTATTTCTGAATCAGAAGAACATTCAAAAGACAAAGATAATAAGATAGAAAGAGAAGTAATAAGAGAAACTGATGATCTTACAGCAGTGTCTGGAAAAGATAATCTTGTAGAAAGTACTACAAAATCTACCGGTCAGACTTTAACCGTAGTTCTCCCATATACACCACGAGATGGTTCTTCTTTACAAGAATTATACACCAGACCACCTCGTCTAGAAATAGTCACAGAAAAAGTTACCCCCAAGCCAAAGAAAGCAGTGAAATATAATAGCAACATTCAAGACATTTTAACGACAAATTCTAAGATTGCTAATAACCAGAAATTAGATTTCCCAGCTGAGCTGCAAGCATTTTTAGATAGTCACGGATTAAAAAGTGATACAGGGAGAGATCATTTTCTTCTACCTCTTGATGGATTCAAACCTTTGCCACCTGGTAAGATCGTAGATGGAACGGTTCAGTTACCAGAAAACATTTTACTGACTTATGATCTTCTGTCACCATCAGATTTATCATCGAGTAGTGATCGATTGGCAGCACATTCAAATAATAATTACCTTTATGAACCATTACGTCCAGAATTTCCTTTTGAATTAGACACTTCAGCTTCTGAAAATAAAGACATAAATATTCCATACGATTTGCCAAAACCACGCAAAACAAAATCCGCCAAAAACTATGAGCCCATAGATTATGACTCGGTAAAAGTTATACCTTTAAGTCAAGGTCCTAGTCCAGCTGTTGCTGATGAGAGTAAATTAAGCGAACAAAGTAAGCGACAAACCAATGAAACCAATGTAATGGACGACAGTGCAGCAAACGAAACTACTACAATACCTACTGTAAATACTGAGAGTGAAACAAGAGATGAAACAACTACAACAGCAGCAACTACTTCAAGTGCAGCACCTGCTGCTGACAGTCTACCATCTGACTCCGATTCTGGAGCATCTATTGCTGATTTAGAAGATTCGTTCGGAGGTGCTGCCCCTGAGATGCCAGGGGACTCAATGCTACCTCCGCCAAAGAAGAATGGTTTCTACTGGATGGTAGATTGGAATAGCTTTTTAGAAGTCGGAGATGGTGATACTAAAGTGAACATTCGATTCGAACCTAAGCTAGGAGATCCACAGATGTTTTTACCTGTTAATATTCCGTGATTTTAGATATTATATTTAAGTGAGTAGGGTTCTAGTCTTAGGGGATTATTTAATGGTGTAAATAAATTACGCTAGTTTTAAGTTTACTTATTTAACTTTAAAATAAATCAATAAAAAAAAGTTGCTAAGCAACGTAGAAATGTACGGTGCCTATGCTACACATTCAATTGAATTGTAATAACTGAATTGAGGATAAACTAAAATCAACTTTAGGTACTTAAATTCTTAAATATTTTTAGGCTTTTGTAATTAACTTATTTTCTTAGTTTATCTGTGTATATTTTTTTTGCGTTTTATGTCTTATAATTAATGATTGTATAAATATATGAAATCACATGCAAATCGTGTATTGTAATTAATTCTTGGTTCATTCAGAGCAATGAACCTAAGACTCGATCGAAAGTCGTCACGCCTTGCGGAAAATGTATGACACGTAGCAATTTCATACAGTTTCTACTGTCTTTTGTTGAGTTGAGTTGAATAAAAAAATTACAACACGTTGTTTATGTAATTTACATCCGTTATAGCTTTTGCCCGCAGCTTCTCCCGCATGGGAGAGTGTTCGTGGCAAAAAACTTCTTTAGCAAATGAACCTGCAATATAGTACTAGCACAGTGTAAAAATATATACTTTATAATAAATTTGCACACGTACTTTTTAATTTTAATATATCTTCTAGATATAATCTCCTAGGTAAGGATAATTTAATTGTATCCGTCTCAATAGCTTCTGAAAATAACAAATTATTCCTGATCATTTTTTAAACTTAGAATGGGAATAGCAACCTATCCTTTAGAGATAGACATATCCATGCCAATGTAGACTTTTTTGTAGACCTATAAAATAGAAACAATTCCACCATACATTGTTTTGTTATTTATCTCGTTTTTCGATATAAGTTCCCAGACGGCTTGATTTTTACCGACACCTTCAAAAAATATCAGTCATAATCATAAATTATATTCATAAATAATAATAATATGTCATAAATATAAGTCATAAATCAAACAATTTCCACAAAACCTTAACAAATTATTATCGACCTAAATCCTCATAAGGAACCACTCTGTCGGTAAATGTAGACGGCATGAAAATCCTTTCAGTAGTTTTTGAGATTATCGCGAACATACAGACAGACAGACTCGGCGGGGCACTCAAGTATCCTATTTCCGTCTCCTGGTTCTAAGTTACCTCTCCACCAATTTTCAGCCAAATTGGTTCAGCCGTTCTTGAGTTACAAGTAGTGTAACTAACACGACTTTCTTTTATATAATATATCTATATATATAAAAGAAAGTCATGTTAGCTGATTTGGCTGAAAATTGGTGGAGAGGTAGCATAGAACCAGGAGATGGATAGACGTGTCACGTGACATAAAACGTGGTATAACTAAACGCAACTGACAGCTAAACGTAATGTTGTCTATTACGTTTAGCTGTCAGTTAATAATGGTTGAACATTTGACAAATAGAAATTTTGAAATTGACCAGTGATGTATTTGTTTCGAGTTTATATTAACTTATTGTAGTAATTACAGGGGAGGCTATGCCAAAAGAAGAAGAAGAAGAACTTATTGTGGCGATATTATTATTAACAATGCCGCGACCTAGACGACCGAATAGACTGACAGATATTCAGACAGACGAACGGACAGAGCGAAACTATAAGGGTTCCTTAAGTATTACGGAACCCTATAATTGTATTGCAATTCCAATGTCTCGCTAGAACTCGAGAACGGACTGATTTTGCTAATGTTGGTCTTGAAATAATCGTGGAAGTTCAGGGAAGGTTTAAACGGTAGTATTTTCTCCGTAATTTTTCCCATATTTCTCAATATGGGAAAAATTACGGAGAAAATACTGTAGGTGCAGATGTTGGAGTAGGTTGTAGGTGTGTATGTATAGTTATTTATTTATTCCAGTTGTTCATAGTTGAGACACAACGTGTGTCGGGACAGCTAGTAGATTAATAAAATTTTAAGTGAAATTAAAGATTAAAGTTTAATTTCAACAAGATTCTTAAAATTGGTATTATATAAGGGTAGTTTTACATCTTACAGAGTTTGGATTGGCATGAAATTTATAATTTTGTGATGTATATGGACGAACTACAGAATTCAGCGTCAAACCGATTGGACGATAGGCAGTCATGCATAGATCCCTTATTTATCACTTTAAAAAGTATTTTTACAAGGACTTCTTTAGCGTTTCAGAGTCCACAATAACTTTTCTTTTAACATTGAAAATGTCTTTTCGTTCGCTCCAGTGTAGGCTAATTTCACGAAAAAGTGCGATCCCCTTATATCTCGGAGAGTTGTGAAGATATCATATTCAAAAAAGACACAAAAGACGAGTATTCGCGAGAGCTGTAAGGTGCAAGAAATGAAATGAAAGTGCAAGAATTATTCGAGGAAATCAAAAACGAAAAAGGGTATGGCTGAAATAGTAAAAAAAAAACATAAATTATATTATAGTCTTTGTCACCTCGTTCATTGAAATTAGATCATTATAAGTGATATAGGCGCAAAGGTGGAAAAAACATACATGCATACATAGACTGCAAAAATAATTGCCATTCCTTTTGGCTTCGCCTTAGTGGGGTAAAAAGTAAAAAAAAATCGGTTGTCTGTAAAGTCGGTTTACTGACGATAGTTGAACGTGACAACGTCATGTTTATAGTGCGCGCGGAACTAATTGGCCGCGCCCGCGCCGCGCGCGTGTTGCCGCCGCGAAGTCCGGCGCCGAACTGAGTAATAACATCAAGCACCCCCGCCTCTCCGTCCCACCGCTCACATACCTAAGGCGCGGCCAGCTGACGTAACGCTGGTAACAAGGATCGCTCGTAACAGTAACAGGTAACAGTAACACGTAACGCATGATGAGTCATGTTTTTTCGTGCGTGCAGCCGGCTCCATCAAATTATAAGACGTTATCACGTCAAAACTACGGTACAAATACAGCTTAAACATATTCCGTTAAAAACCAACAACGAAGGGCCCAGTAATAAATATGAAACAATGTGTTACCATGATTTATTGGGCCCTGTTCTGGCACAAACATAAATTAGGGGACTGGAACCCGAACGTACCTTATAACGGAGTCATAACTTGAATATAAGTCATAGAAATTCGAAATAGGCAATTGAAATAATGTCGTTTCAATATTACAAAATGGCGGACTGGAAACTATTGGAGGGAGAATGTATTTAAAATTAGGGACGATATTTAATAACCAGCCGCTGGTCTAAAGGCCACTACGAGTGTTTTGTATTACGCTCATATTATTTTTTTGTTTCTTTGTTTCTTTTCAGATATCGCAAAATGGCTACATGTCAGATGAATCATCCTACTACTATTATAAATGTGAAAGTTCGTGAGGATGGATGTATGGATAGATGGATGGATGGATGGATGAACGGATGGATGGATGTTTGTAACTCTTTCACGCAAAACTACTCTCGGATTTCGATGAAATTTGGTATGGTAGTAGTCAAGTCTCTGGATTAAAACATAAGATCATTTTTATCCTACTACTATTATAAATGTGAAAGTTTGTGAGGATGGATGGATGGATGGTTGAATGTTTGTTACTCTTTCACACTAAAACTACCGAACGAATTTCGATGAAATTTGGTATAGTAGTAGTTTAGGCTCTGGATTAAAACATAGGCTACTTTTTATCCCGAAAAAGTACAGTATACCCGTGGGATACCCGATACTTTATTTACGCGAACAGAGCAGCAGGAAAAATCTAGTCATAAATGTAATAAATTACCAATTCATCAATTTCGACACTTTTCAATAGAAATTCGAAAAATGGCACACATGATAAATTGCTTGATTGTCAATAAAGAGAATTGTTAGAAGGTAATGTAATAGCAGCGTCATCAATACAAACATACGATTCACTTAATGTGGCCATTTTAGACCTACAAGTATAAAATAAATACAACAGCAATATTAATAATTGAAGAAGTTGCTCTGACAGTAAATTCTAACGATTCTCTTCTCTTAATTGACAATTAAGCAATTGATGTGTACCATTTTACGTATTTCTATTGAAATTGAAATGATTCTATTTATAATGATTCATCTGACATGACAATTGGATCCACTTTATGATATCTGATATTATGAAACAAATGATGTATGTAATAAGAATCCCACTTCGGGCCCACTTGCGCAGATCTGGGTTAAAGTTAACCATGGATTAAAATATCATGCATTTTTTCGTTTTTAAATACGAAGAACGAGAGAGATAACATAATATTTAACCCAGGGCTAACTTTAACCTAGTATACTTCTGAGGCCGACAGAGTAATATATAATAGTGGTCATGGAAAAATAAAGTGCTCAGCGTGTACCAAGTCCTACCCAACACAATGTCTTGAAGTGACCTACAGGTACTCTATAGGAGTCCTGAAGGTAACTAAGCCCATATTTCACCAAATCTCTTTAAACGAGCTTAACGCTAAACCCGGATTCGATATTTCTCATTCAATGTTAGAACGAGACATACAGGTCGACAATCGTAGATCAGCATTAAGCGTCGTTTTAATACGTTGATGAATTCGAGGCTTAGTATTTTTCTCAAAACCAGCACTTTTTTCTCTTGTTATCTATTTCATTTGAAAACTGATGTATATATTTTTGAATTGCGTTAGCATCGAACAGACCACGCTTTATATTATTACTATAGTTTAATTGAATGTAACGCTAATAACATTTCAAAACGTATTCCATAACGTCAGTTGTTGCCATTTAACAACGCCTTTAAACTTATTTGTATTTGAAACTTGGCTCGAACATAAATTCCAAACACTCGGTATTAACAACAGATGTTTCGGGAACTATGTAACAGCATGCTACTTCCAAACATAGTTCGGTAAGAACATCTTCATATTTCGCGCTATTTCATAGTAGTTTTCCGGACAGAATACATTGCCAACTATGCGAAAACGATGGAAGGTTTATTTATTAAAATAAGAAAATATTTTAAACACCGGCCAAGTGCGAGTCGAACTCGCGCACGAACGGTTCTGTATCGTTATCTATAATAACCTAACCAGACGCATGTCAAGACACTAAGGAGGGTTCCGTAACTATTAACACGCAATAGGTTTTCTTTTAATTACTTCAAAAGTTATTGTCCGATTACGCTCAACATAATTTTCCTAAAGTGTTTTTCGTATGTTCTATCAGCATGGAAACTTACAAGTTTCTATCTCCCATGGTTTAGAAATGCCAGGGGGGGGGGGCTAATTCATTAACTACTTTGAAGGCCGATTGCACGAAAAAGGTTTGCTTTAGTAAAAAAGTGATAGGTATATTATGAAACTAAAAGTCTTTATTTTAGATATAGCTCCGTGGCCTAGTGGGTAGACCGTTTGATTCGCACTCGAGAGAGTGCAGGTTTGATTCCCAGGTTATGGCGTGTACCTATGAGACTTTTTCAGATCTCAAGTACATTATACGGACGCTCTAACGGTGAAGGAAAATATCGTGAGGTAAGCACATGGTTGGCCCCAGACGTATAGACCAGTCATTCCTCTGGACTAGGCTGCCTATGTTGTCAGAATGCCGTATGTGCTTGGGCAACCATACATTTTAAAAAAACCAACAGTCCCAGGCACTGCAGTATTTCAAGAGTGGTTACTTCGCTCGGAGAATACCGTATAAATCATCCACTTCTATTCATAACTAGCTTTTGCCTGCAGCTTCGCCCGCGTGGGAGAGTGTTCGTGGCAAACCATATATTGTACCAACCTTATACCAACAACTTGGCCGTGCTAGTTAACACGACCTTAAGCTGTAATATTGTCCGGAATCCGGTAGGCTGGGGAAAATACAGAGCATTGTACCTAAATAGCGCTAATTACAATAGACCTGAAAACCAAAGTATTGAGTGTCGAGCTGTCATATATGACAATGGCTCCACACTTGTATTTTCGATTTTCAGTTATATTGTAGTAACGCAGAGTCCTATTTTTAGCGCCCTGAATTTTCTCCGGACTTCCGGACTCCAGATCATATCATAGTCCCTTATCTCTTTAACCAATAGTCCAAATTATGTGCAGTAAAAAGAAAAAGATCTCATGTTTTAAACACTTGACACGATAAATTATCTTATTTTGATAAAAAATCATAATTGTTGATAATATGACCAATAAACATCACGTCACGATCATCAATCATCTTTTTGTGACTTAAATATTATGCTGTCGGTGACGTTTTTTGCAGGAACTATCAAATTCTAAAACTTTTCTCTAGAATTCAATAATGAATCTCTTATCGTTAAGGCAGCCTTTCTTAAACACAATTTGTCGTTTCAAAATTTTGAAGGCGGACATGATGACACTTAGGTGAAATTTGGTATAGTTATAGATAGACTGTGTATAGATCTCGGTTTTGGCATCATACAATAATAATAATTTTATTTAAAAAAAAAACCGGCGTTGCTTAACTCACTTATTCCTCCTGGTATTAATATACATCAATGATTAGGTAATACCTTCATAACTTTCAGCCAATTATTCTATAGGATTTGATATGTTATATCCTTTAGAGGCCCCATATACGGTCCGGTTTTCCTTCAGTTCGGCCTGAACGGATGCAAAATCGTATTTTCTGTATACAATTTCTAGATCGTTTAGTTTTATATTCGATCGTTTAGTTAAAGATAATAGTTTTAAAAAACTACTTAACTTAGGAATCCCTTAATCCCCCAAAAAACCACTACATTTTATGTTTTGTTATTTTTTTTTTTAATATACTAGGAAGTATTACGTATATAGTATAAAACGGACGAACGCTACGATGTATTATTCATCATCATTCATAAGATGTCATTTTTTTTGTTTTTTTTTTTTGCCTAATCATTTTTCACATGATTTCTGGCTGGCTCTTTCCTACTAAAATACCTAATTTAGTAGTAAATCTTTGTAAAACAACTAAGTTGGCAATATTAATTTTGAACTGAACGAACCATGTTTGACAAATCGCTTCAGTTCTCGCCAGAGCCGCGGCCGTGCGGGCGTGTTTCCTGTACAAGCGTAGTGAGTTTACAATTAAAAATTACGACCGTAGCTTGCGGCAAACCAGAACGAAGTGATACGATTTTTCCGTGTGTGTGCTCAAATCCGTTCAGGTCGAACTGACATCAGTTCGACCTGAAACGATCGGCCTCTCGTCTGTGGGAGCCTTTAGACTGACTTAACTTTTATATCTTTGAACTGATTGAAATGAAACATTAAATTTTAAGTCAAGCAAACCAAAACGTATTAGTGAAAACCGCATTCAAATCGGTTAAGCCGTTGGCTTCGTACGCGCAAAAACAAATATCGCGGAAACCGTACATTTTTCCGCAATAAGGAGTAACATATGTTAATCCAGAGTCTAACCTACTAACATACCAAATTTCATCAAAATCCGTCCAGTAGATTCCGAGATTAGCGCGTACAAAATTGGAAAGTGCGATAATCTGAGAACAGTGGAAGCGTGATAAACAGACAAACGGACAAAAATTCTAAAAATCATTGTTTTGGGTTCTATGTCGTTCATAAAGCCACTTTACTTGTGTATCTTCCATGTACACTGTACAAACAGCGACCAGTTACGAATTTGTTATATGTATTGATATAGATTATAGAAGCTAGAAGCGCGGACAGACAGACAGAGGGACGGACAGAGTGAAACTATAAGGGTTCCTTGAGTATTACGGAACTCTAAAAACGAGCAAAAACATCACATTTTTATATTGGCAGCGTCCTAAAATATTTATTTTATTCTGTTTTTTTTAATACATAAAGCGGCAACAGAAATATATCATCTGTGTAAATTTCAACTGTCTAACGGTTCATGAGATATAGACGGACGGACATATAGACACACGGACAGACATCGGAGTCTTATTAAGAGGGTCCCATTTTACCCTTTGGGTACGGAGCCCTAAAAAGCACACCAGGTTTCTGTGTGATTGACTGGAGGTTTATATTGTACGAATAAATGTCTAACACCTGAATAATTTTAAGTATTTATTGTTCCGTAGCAGTGGGGCCTTTTGCTACATTAATAAATGTACGTAACGGCCAAACGAGGCGACGGAACCCTATTGGACAGCTTACATCGCGGCTGTCTGTGGACACTTCCAACAACAAAGCGGCAGACTCGACAGTTGTTGTCGACTCAACGACAGAGCGTAACCACGGAAAACGTTACTACAGAACCCATGAAACCTGGATTAGGCTCTCCATTCGAGAGACTTCGTTTTTGGAACGTAGTTCCTTATGACGCGTTGCGAATTGTATGGGGGCTAGACGGATTGATTAGGTACGACACTTTTTGCCACTCAAAATCACAATGTAATAACGGCTATTAAGAATGATACAAAAAACTAACCTTATCACCTTGACAATAATGTAGAATTTTGCAATTACACATTGTGACTGTTATGACTGTTACATATTGTGACTAGCTAGCCGGGCCTTAGGTTTGCGAGCGGTGGGACGGAAGAGCGCTTGATGTTATTACTCAGTACGGAGCCGGACTTCGCGGCGGCAACACTGCGAGCAGCAAGCAACCCGCCCTCTCACCCCTGTCCCTATCTAAAGCGCGGCAAACTAGTTTCGCGCGCACTATATATACTTAGTTCAACAATTTGTTTTGAAGTGTCTGTTTGTAATTTCAAATTAACAGCTTTTATTTTCACTTAATGCATTTAAAAGTATGATCGGTACTTACAATAATATTAATTGTTAACATTTTTCTGTCTGTCAAGAGTCAAGTTACGCCATCTTGTTTTTACTATACTTAAGTACCTCAAATGTCAGCCATCTTGATTTCACCATACCTCAAATATTAAAATGGCCCAAAAAACCAAAAGTCGGACCGTTTAAGTGTGGCCAGTTTTTCCCTCGACATGCCTCCTCCTCTATAATATATACGTCTATGGTTTTTACTCAAAGCTCGTAATGAAACCACATCATTAAAACTTTCAATAGCAAATTGCAGCTTTACAGTTGTAGACACTAACAGGAAAGTATATAAAGTATTATTGGTACGTCAAGCAAAACCTTTAAGCACAGTTTCACGAGAATTTTACCCACGGCGGAGTATGAAATTTGACACAGTTAAAGTTTATGTCGAGTAAGGTGAGTAGAAGGCTAACATTTTTAAAATAATGCTTATAAATACATACAATTAATATTGTATAATTTTACGTACACACAGTCACAAACTACCTCACTCACACTAGCGTGCGTTTGTATAATAACAGTAGGTTTTGGTTTGACACAATTGTCGATCCTTCTTTCAAATTCCTTTACATATTTTTATTGCGTATCTTATACGCTAATTAACTCAATAAAGGTGAAACTAAAAAATATATATTAGCCTTTGCCCGCGACTTCGTCCGCGTAAATACAGTATCCCACGGAAACCGTATATGTTAACACAATAAAAGTAGCCTATGTCCTTCCCCGTAGTCTACTCCACGGATAAGATAAATGAGGTTGGATTGGCAACCGTGATACTTTTACTTGAAAACCAGCGTCGCCGCCTGTCTCCCACCAATGCACTCCACTACATAAGAAATAATAATACATACACGAATTACGCACACTAATTAACAAGTCACACCTAGAACAGGGGGCTGCGATTTGGTACTCACACTACGTTGAGTCGGTAACGTTACGACACAACCACGTGCTCAAAATTCACACGCACGCTAGGGCTTGCTATAGTCGATAGGAATTTTCGATAATGAAAATGGTCAAACTTGAATCTTGAAATCATCTTAGTTTCAGTTAGATTTACAATTTATGAGCCCTAACTTTTGAATGCGGCGGGGGGAGTAGCGTGGCAAGTATGGTTGCGCGTGTACAATATGTGCATCCCCACTATTTTTGCCGAGGGCTCATCGTAAATCGTAAGCCGTCCTGTAGCTATTGGTAATTGAATAAACAATTTTAATAACGGGAGCACTAGTAATTTTATACTAACTAAAACATTGTGTCAAAGGCGAATTTCATTGGTATTGGGATAGAAAATGAAAAAAAATAGCAACATGTATTAACTTTATTTGTAATCAAAAATTATTAGAAAATCAAAGCAAAAAAAGAAGTCGATGGTCGATAAATATTATGTAGCAAAAAAAGACTAGCAAAATTTTACTACCGAGAACAGTAGTAACTCATTCTGAAGAAAAATAATTTGTCGATAAATCATCGATCACTGCACTATCCAGGCGACCGAAGCGGACGTGACGCGAACGAGTCGAAAGGCGCGGTAATTTGGCTCGCTTCGCAACCCATTGCGGGTCAGATGTGTCTTCTCGCGAAATATTTGCGTACTTCACCAGCAATGTATATTTTCTATGATTCTTGGCTTAATTGTCGTTTCTACTTAGAATTTCATAATTCGAACTAGTTTTTTGGGAAAAATACTAAAAAACTAAGGTTTTTATGCTTACCGAAGAAAAGAAATTCCTCCTTGTTTCATATTTGATGTCTGACTCTTTAATTTGCACATAACAATCGCACAACACGGCATTTTCAAAGGATATTAGCGCTGCTCCGTACTGCGAGGCAATCAACAAGCGACTAAAAAGTATGAACGCGTGGTTCGGTTGAAGTATGATTGTCCAATCATACTTGTGGCGCGTCTGCCCCGCGCACATTGCCAATCCAACCTCATTTATCTTATCCGTGGTCTACTCTATGCCTGTGCCAAATTTCACGATGGTCGATTAAGTAAGATTGGTCACGGGAACCGTACATTTTCCTGCAATAATGGTAACAACCAAACAAACAAACATATAATAAATTCACAATAAACACATAAACTGCATATTTGCAGGATCGTTAAGTTTGTAATTAAAAAAAAATCCATTTTTTTATTCGGCACCAAAGACATAACCTAAAGGACCTTTAGCATGAGCACTTCTTATAAATTCAGTTCAGCATACCTCTAGATCAGCTAAAGCTGAAATGGTTTGAAGAAAAACTTGGTTAAAACAAATTATTTATGAAATTAAAATTTATAAAATTTTCAAGTAGGTATTTAATAATATGTATTATAATTTTATACTTTAAACAAGCAATTCTTGTATATATGTTATCAAAACCTTGTATACGCCTTAAGCGATTTCCTTGAAAAACTAAATTGTGAAGAATCGATCCAGCTTGGTCTTATCTTATCCCAGGAAAAGCGCATTCTTTTTATTATGTTTTTTTTTTGCGTAATATAAGATATGGGTTATTTCGCTCTTACATCAAAGCCAAAGTCCCGGCCAGTTTAATATTTCTGTAATTATTTTTTTAATACCTATTCCGAGAAAAGCGTGGTCTCCCAGGTACTACAAGTATTATTTCAATTATTAAAATTTAAAACATACTTTTTACTTACATACTTTTACTTATCTATACTAATATTATTATAATGAAGGAAGATTTGTTTGTTTGTTTGCATTGAATAGGCTCTGAAACTACTGTACCGATTATGAATTAAATCTGTAACAAAAATGCACGGTAGCGTGTGTGAATAATATGTGGTAGTGTGTGTGAATAATCCGTGGTAGTGTGTGTGGTTGTTATTTTTATTACTTTATGTATTTTTAAAGCATTAACAATAAAAATGTATTAACTTTATGTACACCGTCCTCTACATAAACCTTAATTTACCTGTCAAATTTCAAACTCCACCGTTTGTACTCGTAAAAGTGTATTTATTAAAAATAGATATTTCACATATATAATAATAATATATTTTATATATATATATATATATATATCCTACTTATATCAAATGCCTTACAAACTTAACCAAAATAATACAATAGTTGCAATACTTGTTCAAGAAAATACCACAATGTTAGAAGTTATTAGAATCTGGAATAACAACTTATCAAACTGGAAAACTTCCAGCTTGTTAGCGGGAATTGTCCTCGTAATATTCGATTCCAATGGGAAAATATGGGGAATAGCTGATAACTATTTATAATAAGGTGTTCTGGGTTTGACGTACCATTTAGAATTTCCCATCTATCAAGCTGCACTTTTTCCAGAACTTTTCCGCTTAAGTCGAAACGTTTTTCTTTTCAGAGAATTACTGAGCAATATCTCATACTTTAAACGAGCAATTCTTGTATATATATATATATATATATATATATATATATATATATATATATATATATATATATATTATTGATATTATTGATCTAAATCTCGGAAACGGCTTCAACAATTTCCAAGAAATTTACTACGCAGTGGGTTTTGGGGGTGACAAATCGATCTGGCTAGGATTTTATCTCACAGAACCCGCTAATTCATGAGTTTTTTCAGAGAACCCGCTAATTCATGAGTTTTTTCAAGAGTTCTAATTTCAAGCGCGGCGCCACTCTTATGTAACGTGTACATCTTCTGGTGTACTGAATAAAGTTCAATTTTGAATCACTAATTTATAAATTCGCGTATCGTCTCGTTTCGGTGTGAGCTGAACCTAAACAGAGTAAAAATATATACTTGCCCCCAATATTATGCTCCGGAATCCCGAATCCGGCGGGCCGGGAATTTCTATTTTCAGAGCACTGAAAACAGAACTCTGCTCTCATACAATAGAGCTGAAGATCGAGCATGACACTCGACACTTCGATTTTGAACTATATTGTATGAGCGCAGTGTTCTATTTTCAGTGCTCTGAATTTTCCCCGGCCCGCCGGATCCCGGATCGTAAAGTCCCAACGTAAAAGCACAAGTCAACACCGTGTGCAGTCTGAGCTTAGACGGCTTATGCTAGATGCAATTTGAAGATTTAGCTAGACGAAATGTTGTTGACTGTTTTCAACAACTTTGTGTTAGAAGGAAATGGATTTAAAATATTAAATAAGTTAGTTCGAATGTTATATCCTCTACAGCAGGGTTCCCCAATCTTTTTCTCCACGGAGATAAATAACAATTTCTTAGTAATATCCCCCATTTATGTGATCTATCGATATACTTATTTATTCCTATACAAATCTCCATTTATATCAATCAATAAATGAATATTGTAACTTGTAGTAACTTGTTTAATAGCGACTGACGAGGCTTCGATTAATATTAGAGACAAAAAAAATCCCTGATTGTTTAATTTGTATTTTGCCCTCCCCTGATATCTCCCCTAGGGAGGCGCGCCCACTTGTTGGGAAGTCCTGCTCTACATCATTACTACCTAATTGTACCCACTACCTAAACAACAAATAGACGTTTTTCTGTAAACAACACTGAAACGTGTACCTCAAAATAATTACTTACATTTTCTACAAGAGCAGTTACAGTTCCGGCAAACCACAAGAGGTACAGTTAATTAACTTTAAAAATAAACGCCTCGTAGTTTCGAATAGCAAAATAGAATAATAAAATACGACTAAACTATTTTAAATGACAAGGGGCGCCACCGTGTTTTAATTACAAAGTTTGGCGGCAGGCAAATGAATTAAGCTTTCAATTCTTTTTAGTAAAGTTTATTCAAAAACGAGTGCAATAGTTGTTGGTAGGTAAATAAATAAATAAAATTTATTTCTAAACAACAAAAGCGTTATTAAAAGTCTTTTCTTTCGTTGTTTTAGATTGTGTCATACGCTTTTACACTTTTTTTGTGAATATACAATGCAATGGGTCGATCCATCATACGTGATGGCGTAACGCGTTCCAACGCTACAGCGAATTTGTATAAAATATCTGTTCCATATATATCTGTTGAATAGTTTTATATCTATTAGACACCATTAACGATTCCTTGGTACATATTTTAATCAAATGTGTAATACGTAGGTATACTAAAAACCAGTGTCAAGTGAGAACTATTTATGTAACTAATTAATCTAATTATAAAATTATGTCAAAATGAAAATAATTCTAAATTCAAACACTCCAAAGTAACATACGTGTCATTTGAAACTAATAAGCAAATTTTACTCGGTCGAATTATAAGCTAGCCTCAGAATAGGCAATAGGCTACTTGACCTTATTTTTATTTATGTCCTGAACGCTTCATGATTGTTTCATTACACAAAAAAAATACCTATTCTATTATTTTGAAAAAAAACCTACAAAAAATTATTTTAAAATACACTTTTTAAAAACCGCCCAAAACACTATTCACCATGTTGGTTGATAGATTATCTGTGCTGTGACGTCATACTAGTACTATTTGTAATCTGTGCTATAGTCCGTAGTAGTAAAGTGGCGGTGTGACGTTCCATTTGACGTTTAGACATAATATAACTATTTATTTATAATAAAAGAACTAATATGAATGATTTCCACAAAAGGAGACGGTTTTGCATTCAGCTGTATATATATATATATATATATATATATATATATATATATATATATATATATATATATATATATATATATACCCCCTTACTAATAAAAATATTTACACAACGGATACCTAACTTATACAACGTTGTTATCTTTTTCTATCATGTGACATTTCCAACGCATCAGACAAAGACAGCAACGTTGTTTAAGTTATCCGTTGTGTAAATAGTTTTATTAGTAAGGGGGTTAATATATATGTATATATTTTTTTTGTATGTTCAACGATAATTCCGCCGTCTGTGGTACGATTTTCAAAATCCCAAGTTGATCCCGTTTTCACCAAAATGGTGACCTGATGATGGGATCCATGAGGAATTGAGGGAATTCCTCGAAATTTATTTCGATTTTTTCTGAAGTAGTCCAATCATATTATTATGCTACCAAAAAGTAAGATTTTGCACCAAGGTATATATACCCTGCATCCAAAAGTACTGAACAGAACTCCTGAATCCTTATAGATACATGTTTGGGGATTTCGGCGTTATTTAAGGCTGGCAACACTGAAACGAAGCGCTTTTGACCATCCGGCCGACTGATGCGATCTCAAAATTGCACACAGACGATACTATTTTGCATCCGTTCAGGCCGAACTGAAGGAAAACCGGACCGTATATGGGGCCCCTTACACCGACTTATATTGTACTGCTCTATAAACGTACGAGTGTGTCCTAATAATAATATTATATAAATGTGAAATTTTGTGAGGATGGATGGATGTTTGTGACTCTTTCACGCAAAAACTACTGAATAGATTTTGATGAAATTTATTATGGTTGTAGTTTGAGCCCTGGTAAGACACATAAGCTAAATTTTATCCCGAAAAAGTACAGTGTTTCCGTGGGATACTGCTTTTACGTGAGCCGCGAGCAAAAGCTAGTTCTATAATAACTAAGCTAGACTTCCAACTCATACTAAAATATATTTGCTTTTTTACATATAAAAGAGCTCTTGAATACCTTTCGTACGTATCAGTATTGAGTATCGACCAATCAGTGCTTCATTTCATGCTTCAAAACTTTTCTATAACGTACTCGGCGGTCATATCTGGGGTAAGCCGCAGGTTACATACAGCGTCGGCTTTTCATTCAATTTTTATAAAGTTTAAATTAAAATATGTGTATAGGTACTCTATGTTTGTATGAAATAAAAAAATCTGGGTAACCGAGCTTCGCTCGGAGCTCTAGTTGATTTAATTATTCTTTTTTAATAATCGCAATTTTTTTTTATTTTACTGGGGTTCGAACCCACCACATTATGAAATTTTGGACAACGCAATAATTAACCAATTTTCCGATTGGACTGACATTATTGGAGTCGAAATTATTGATATATTATGTGTACGACGAAAGAATAAACATATATCTTAAAAATACGCCGTTTTCTAGGGATAAAACCTAGCTAGAACGATTTCTCTCCCCCAAAACTCCCTGCATATCAATTTTCATGTAAGTACTTGCAGCCGTTTCCAAGATTACAATTGTATATATACAATATTGTCTCGTTTAAAGTATAAGATTTTAATTTATACATACATGCATTGGCAGCTCAAGTAAGTAGTGTGTTTTTTGACTTGTTTAGTTCACATTTACAGTCAAAAACTAAATTGGCGTAGGTACCTCCTACCTATGGAGTATGGAGACTGGAGAGGTATAAAAAAAATCAATCACAAAAATTTTATACTGACTGGAACACTAATTTGCCAACAACGTAAAAAGTACAACTCATATTGTCTTATGAAAAAAAGAAAAGAAAAAATATATAAAACTCGAAAATTCCCCCTGTGTGCTCAGTAACTGCTAAATTTTATGTAAATGATTTTCATGTATGGACATAGTACTCCTTTCCTCTACCCTCCATATGCGGAATATCAGCACAGATCAAAGAAAGCTAGGACCAGACAAACATGTGCATAAAAAACTGTCGATTGTTTGCCCTACTACAAGCATACGACGATTTCACAATGCTCCTATCGCTTACACGACAATAGTGTCAAAAATCCGTCAAGAGACGTCAAAATTTTCGAATTTCGTGTTTGAGTTTTGATGTCATGTGAGATTGAAAATTGGGATATTGTGTTGTTAGTAATGTTGTCATGACGACAAATAACATTTTTGAATATAAATTCGTGTTCAATGAATGTGAAAACTTTGTAATATTAGAATATATACAAATAATATCAAACAAAAAGTCGTTATGTATTGTGCTGTATATCAATACTAGAATAAATATATATTATTTTACCTATCCTAAGGATAGGTAAGTAAATATTTAATTATCTAGGAGATGACTTGCTTTATTAAACAAAATAATATAAATATAATATAATAATAATATAATATTATCAAATATAAAAATCAATAAAAAATGCCATCAAAATAAAATACCGGGTCGCAACCCGCCTTGTTTTGAAAACAATACCTACTATCAATCGACGCATCTTAAATATTTGTAAGCGATAAGGCGATATATTAAATATAACTTGAAAAATACCCTATTCATTTAGAACAACCTTATGAGATACACAAAATTATTTAAATTTAATAATCTCACTGTAACTCAGCCAAAATCTTATTAAAGTCTTCCCTGATAATATGTACCGCAGCTGAGGTTTGGTTGTAATTTCCGTGAGTCGATGTGGTTCCAACAACATGTAGCAAACAATTGCGAAATTAATTAATTACACAGTCTTATAGATGTCTCTCGGATTTGTCTGTATTTGTAGGAAAAGTTTTACTGCAGTTAAATTGAATTTTATTGATGTTATATCTAGAAATATACCGCGAAAAAATACCCACAACCTGCAAGCTAATGTGTGAGTACACGCATAAGCATGCGTGCAAACCTTAAAGCAGTAATTCTCAAAGTGGTCCAGGTGGACCCCCAGGGGTCCACGTGAGACTCGACGAGGGTCTACGTTGGACGTGACAAAAAATGGGGGTCTACAATCGTAAGCAGGGGTGCATGAAAATTAATTTGGATTCGATAGTGAAGAATTAAAATGTTGGCTTGTTATTTTTAATAATATGATACCTAAATTAAACCTTCTCAATAAGACAATTTATAAATAAATTGAGAAAAAAATGCATAGTTCCGAACTGGAAGTCGAACCCAGACCATGTCGGTATCGCGCCGAGTGCTCTACCAGTTGAGCTATCAGACCCTATGACACTTTCGTTTTTAAATTTCATTTATAACTTATTGAGCCCGGACGTTTACTAAATAAAATTTTGATTGAGAATTGATTGGTCCTTGTACTGTCCTGTTCCTGAGTCACTGTAGATTTCAAAAAAGTAAAGTTGGATGGAGTCACTTTTTCGATTGGCCAACTTTGCTTTTTTGACATCCACTCACAACACAATGAATTAAAATTTAATTGAAAATTTGTTTAGTCTACCTACTTTATTATCAAATAATTAACCCTATCAAGCAATCAATTCTAACCTTTTTTTTCGAAAACTGTTAATTCGTCTTTGAAACTCAGCCAAAACGCAAGTTTCCATAGATAGATAGATCTAATCTTCACTTTTTTTCGAGATTTAGAAATTGGTAGTAATGTTGAATGTATATGCAGGGGGACCACCGGATCCAGCAAATTTTTGAAAGTGGTCTATGAAACAAAAGAGTACGGGAACCACTGCCTTAAGCATTAGTCCAACGAGCAAACATGCTATGGATTTCCGCAAAGAAACGCCATATGCTGGGAGTTGGGACTAGGGGAACTGGAATACGGCGGGCCGGAGAAAATTCAGAGCACTGAAAATAGAACTTTGCGCTAAATGCAATAAAGCTGAGAATCGAAGTGTCGAGTGTGATTTGACTTGACAGTCATGTGTTCGATTTTCGTCTCTATCTATACTCTAGAGTTATATTTTCAGTGCTTTGAATTTTGCCAGATCCGCCGGATCATGATATACTCCCAGCCTTATTCTATTAACTAGTTATTAAGGCCTTCCTACACATACCACAACCATACCACTCCGACGACTTGTCGTTGCGTTGTGGTACCGACAAAATGTCGATGTTTGAAAAACCTTGAAATATCGTATCGTATTAGTATTTTCGAGTACGAGTTCCACCGTGGCACCAGTGCTGCAGAAACGGCTCGAAGGATTAATTATGTGTATGGCGGCGGTGTCGTAAAATAAAACAGTGCGTTTTTGGTTCCAACGTTTTCGTTCTGGAAATTTCGACCTGCAGAACTAGACCCGTGGACGGCCAGAGACCAAAGTTGATAATGAAGAATTGAAGGCTATTGTGGAAGCGGATGCATCGCAAACCACGTCCGAGTTAGCTGCAGGTTGCGGTGTTAGTGATAAAACTGTTTTAATCTACTTGAAGCAAATTGGGAAGGTGAAAAAGCTTGAAAGGTGAGTGAAAACCTCATGAATTGAGTGCAGCAAAGCGACAAACGCGCGTCGACTGCTGCGTTACATTACTTAACCGGTACAATAATGAAGGGATTTTAAATCGAATCATTACCTGTAATAAAAGGTGGATCCTGTACGATAATCGGAAACGCTCATCGCAATGGTTGAACCCTGGCGAACCTGCCAAAGCCTGCCCCAAGCGAAAATTGACTCAAAAAAAGTTACTTATGAGCGTTTGGTGGACTAGTGCCGGTGGCGTTCACTACAGCTTTCTTAAATCTGGCCAGATGATTACGGCAGTGGTATATTGCCAGCAACTGCAAATCATGATGGAAAAGCTAGCTGCTAAACAACCGAGGTTGGTCATTCGCTCTAGGCCACTGCTGCTTCAGGACAACGCTAGACCACACACTGCACAAAAGACGACTACCAAATTAGAGAAGCTTCAATTTTTCGAAATTTGACGCTAACGTCGAAAGCTGCTGCTAATTCAGCCGTAGATTGTGTATCATCAGCTTCCAAAATCGCCTTTTTTTTTTTTTTTTTTTTAAATCTTTATTAAGGACTTGGTTCACAAACAGAGAGCGACCATGTCGTCCTCATAAGTCTACAACAATAGATAGTCTTAAAAAAAAATAGTCTTAAGAAATTCTTACGTCTAGCCCAAACTTAACCAATCTATACAAGATTATTGCGTCACTGGACATAGGGTCCGATAACGCAATATTACATCCTCCCACACTATTAAACATATATTTATTAGGTATACAATTCCTAAATGATTCATTCCGGACACATTCCACCAATATGTGGTAGACATCTTCAATAGTTCCACACACGGCGCAATTTGAGGAATTAGTCTTCCCCATTAACAATGCAAACTTATTAAGTGGGATGTGTCCAGATCGTATTCTAAATGCAATAACTAAAATATTCCTATTACTTAACCTGCGTGGACTGAACCATGGAAATCGACAAGGTGCTGATCGTAACGTTCTATACCAGATACCTTTGGTTACAGACATGTATTCAAAGTATTCAGACCAAAGCTTATGTACATTGTCTTTCAACTTCGGTATTACATCAGAATAAAAGGGAACAATATTGTAAGATATGCCATCCATAACAGCTTCATTGGCCAACCTATCCGCTTCTTCATTGCCCTCCAGCCCTATATGAGACGGTATCCACTGAAGGTGAACGGTTACCCCAGACTTCTCTAACTTTCTAATAGTGTCTAAAATTATATAAGCTATCGGTACTCCTCGAAAACACGAGGTGCACCGAGCTAAGTGTTGAAGAGCACTTCTAGCATCAGTTAAAATAACAAATTTATTGTAATTGACACAACTTATATAAGCAAGGGCTTCTGACATCGCAACTAATTCTGTGTACATTATGGAAACATTACTGTTTACTTTAAATTTAATTTTAGTATTAGTCTGGGGGTCAAACACTGCCGCACCTGAACCATCTTTACCTTTGGAGCCGTCTGTATAAATATTATAAAAACCATTAAATTTTGTGTCAATCCATTCCTTGCATTTCAATTTTAAATACGTACTATCCAAATACCTTTTAGGTCTAGTAATTACATCTATAAAACAAGAAACTATGTTGTCTAAATTAATATTCTGCACCCAGGTATCAAGACTAAACATTTCTAACTGAGGCGACACATACATAGGGGTCGATTTAAATAAATCATATATGACAGTAATGAGTGGCTTTTTCTTACGACTCCAATAACCTGGTCTACTACAGTGATCAAAAAGTTGGTCAACAAGTTTTACAATCAGACTATTACGAATACTAAAACATCGTAGCCAAAATTTTCCACCAAGATAATACCTGCGCAAATGCAAAGGCTGCAAACAAAGTTCATTTTGCATAGCGTGGATTGGAGTGCTCTTTATAAATCCCCCTATAACTCGCATACACTGATTTTGCACTTTATCAATTTTAACCAGATGAGATTTAACACCCGTATCATATAGAAAGCTCCCATAATCTAACCGACTACGAACTATGGATATGTATAACTTTCTCAAATGTATAGGGTGCACGCCCCAGCCAGATCCAGACAACACTTTGAGTACATTGACAAATTTAACAGCTTTGTGAGTAATCTCGTTTATGTGTTTACCCCACTTAAGAGACCGGTCAATCCAAATGCCTAGATATTTTACAGAATCCACAACCTGCAGTCTAGACCCTTGAATGGACACATTAACGTCCTGTCTTTTACATCCTTTACTAAATAAACAAAGTTTAGTTTTCCTTTCAGATACCTCTAGACCAAGATTTTCTATCAATTTTGAAAAGGTTTTTAGCGCTAACTCCATATTTCGACAACCATCCACAACAACTTTGTATGAACCGTATAAAACAAAATCATCAGCATATTGCGAGGTAAACACATTAACGATACTTTTACAAATGTGCATAGTATCTACATTAAACAATAAAGGGGATAAAGGATCACCCTGTGGGAGACCACGCCCTGTCGTTCTGGATAAGGTACAATTATCTGAATACTTTAAATTTAATTGTCTAGAACTCAAGAAATCCCATAAGTAATGGCAAATTTTTGAACCCACCCCAATGTTATCCAAAGTGTTTAACAAAATCGAAATGTCAACATTATTATACGCATTTTTTATATCTATAAAACATCCTAAAGTAAATAGATCCCTGCTAAAACCTAGTTGAATTTGGGAAACCAATCGAAAAAGAGCATCTAAACAAGAACGCGATTTTCTAAAACCCACAGTGTTCTCTGAGAAGATATTTTTAGACTCTAAGTACCATTCTAACCTATGTTTTAAAATTGTATGGAAAATTTTACACAAACAAGATATAAGGGCAATCGGACGAACATTACGAGTTTGATTGTCGTTACCGGCTTTAGGTATAGGGACTATTTTGACATTTCTCCACTGAACTGGAGCAAACCCTATTTCAAGAAATGTGTTGTATAGATGAACTAAAATTTGTTTGCCAATCATAGGGAGGTATTTTATCATTGAGAAGGAAATACAATCCTGACCTGGCGCCGTATCTTTTGATTTAATAGCGCGATTTAGTTCATGAATCGAAATTTTACCTTCAAGAGCGTGGTTAACGGAATAAAACTGAGGTTTCATGGGAGACACATAGTCTGGCGATATACTCTGTAAGAGATTGCTTGCAGTTTCTTTATCAATATTTGAAGATCCTGGAAGTTTATACCCCTTTAGCCACTTCATCCGGCGCCACATATCGTTCGATGATATTGTATGATCAATACTATTACAAAAAGCTTGCCAGGAAAGACGTTTGGCTTTTCTAATCAATTTCCGTGCTAATGCAACCTTCATCTTCAGAATAGTTAAATTCTCAGGCGTAGGATTCCGTCTAAACATTGCCAGTGCTAATCTTCTTTCGGCAACAGCACGAGAGATGTCAACATTCCAATATGGCTTCGGGGTAAATTTATTAAGGCGAAGGGGATCTTGACAAACCCTTACAACAGGAATATGTAAGTCTGCAGCACTATTTATGGCACTAATAAATACGTTATATGCCTCTTGAGGATTATCTCCCAAAGAAAAACCGATCAAAGCATCATGAAGAGTCTTACTATATTTTTCCCAGTTAGCGTTCTTGAAATTTCGCTTTTTATCACCAACTGTGTTCGACGAAGTGTATGTGGCGAGCTTTATGACCAAATGGTCACTTCCCAGGCACTCATTGGACACGTTCCAGATAAATTGTAAAGCAATGTCGTTCGAAGCAAACGTAACATCAGGGGATGATTTTTGCAGCCTACCGTTAACTAATTTGACTCTAGTTGGTGACCCATTATTCAAACAAACAAAGTTTTTGTCTAGTATAGTATCAAAAAGTTGAATTCCTCTGGGATCCGTCTTATATGACCAACAAGAGTGGTGGCCATTAAAATCTCCGGCTATTAAAGATTTATCCTGGCACATATTAAAAACCGTGTCCCAGTCACCAGCCGTTGTTCGAACATGTGATGGACAGTATATTGAAACTATATTCTTTATGTTAGTGCAATTCAAAATTCTAACCCGCAGTATCTGAATTCCAGGATTGACATTATGAACCTGGGATGATTGGTATTTTATGCTAGAGTGAATAACTAAGGCCACACCACCGTATCCATCATCTCGGTCTTGACGTAGAACACTATATCCCGCTATTCTCAATATACTGTCTGGCTTCAACCATGTTTCGCTTAAGATAGCAATGTGAACCTTTTCTTGAGATAGTAACTGTTCAAAATCCACAAGCTTTGTCCGTACACTCTGACAATTCCATTGGATTATGTTAACTGTTTGTTGGACTAACAAATCCATTTTGGATGAATGATTTAATGACCGGCCACTCTGAGAAATAATTTACAATTATGTTAATCATCCAATCGTATATCAACCAGCCACATGACTTCAATTTCTTTACAAAACTAATTCTTTTCATAAAAATTATTTCTTTAACTTTTTGTATTAAATGTTTAATGTCCATGTTTCTGGATGCTTGCTCTTGTCCATTTTCTGTATCCTTCGACATATCCTCCTCCACCACACTTTCCTCCATTAATTCTATATTTTCCTCATTATTGTGTTGTCTTTTTTTTTTCCTACTTGTTTCCTTCTGTGTGCCTATTGAACTGGGCGAAGACTGCCGCGCGTAATGTATGTCTGCCGAAGATTTAAGAATTTCTGCATACGAAGGGTTGTCTTCAGACTGCGTAGGTCTTAGTCGGGAATAACTCGAGGCATTGACAGACTGACTGACCGATGTTTTTTCCTCCTGGGGCGAAGGTGGTACATACATCGTAAGTGCCCGTTTAAATGAACAGTTGAATTCCGCCATTATTTCTCTAATTCTTCTCTCTTTGATGTAAATTGGACACGATTTTGATAGTGCCATATGTGTACCAGAACAGTTCACGCATCGGAAAGTTGAAGTTTCACAGTTCGGATGAGATTTTCCACATTTAGGGCACGTCATATGAATTTGTGCACATGTTCTATGAGAATGACCATACCTCCAACATTTGGAACAAAGTTTTTTGACATTTGTATCCGTGTTCCATAAAGTATATACAGCTCAATAGTTTTTCTGCGCTATCTTCTGTACTAAACTTTAATAGTACTCTATAAGCATTTATATATTTAATTTTGACAATATCACAAATATGTTCATTTTTAAGAATGCGTGCTAACCCTTTTTGTTTAGGCAACGGCTCGTTCTTCGATGTAATACTTACTTCGATTTGTTCCTGCGCCACTCTAACGCTATCATCTTTCGATGAACTACGCGCCATAATTTTTCCTCTTCTCCCCACTTCCGTCCATAAATCATCCTCATCTATACACCGAACCCTCTTCTCTGGTCTTTGACAGCCTATTTCTTCATTTATAAGTTCTACACTGCTCTCGAACAATATTGAATTATTCATGTTAGTCTCCACTAAATCTTCTAATGGGTTAATTACAACACAACGCCGCTCGTCGTCGTCAGTAGAATCAAGTGTATAGCTATCCATAGCCAGTAGGCATGCACCGCATCGTAATTCTTAGAAAAATAAGTCGACGCGTGATAACAGCACGTAACAAGTCGAATAATACCGAACGCAACGTGCAGCACCGGCAGGCGCGCGTGAGCCACTGAAAATCGCCTTTAATTCCTCATTGTCGACCAAAGTGGTACGTTGGTTTGTAGTATTAGCTCCGTAAACGTCGTCGATGTTGCGTGCCGCTTGTGCCGCGTTGCTGCCACGACGGTACTCATATTCCATAATTACTCGAATTTTTAACGTATCCATGATGACGAAAAAGATTGAAATGCGATGAAAATGTAACACTAATCAATAAATAAATGACTACTTTTGGAAAAAGATTTCCATGTTTTTAAAATAAAATTAATTTGAAATTAGAATTCTTAGCCAAACAAAACTTATTTTGATTTGAAATGGCCAGTACTGCAGAACGGCAATTTCATAGGTAAAGACCTATTATTATAATATTTAATACTGACTTTTTTCCGCCCACTACTACAAAAGATAATAATTATTATTTAATAATATAGTGTCTAATCATAATCATCACTGGTGATTGTTTATTTGGTCCACAATCTGTGGTAATGCTTATTTGGGGAAATACCACGGCCTCTCAGAAAACTGGCATAAAAAACTGCTTGAGTTTGTTTTGCCGAGAGAGTGCGAATACCGGAAGCTTTTTTTGTATTAATAACTTTATTAAAATGTGTTAATAATAATAAATATAATTAATAAGGGAAAAAATGTTATTTTTAAACAAAAACCGAACTTGAAAACCGACTTCCAAAGTATAAATGCACAAAAAAGTATGAAATAAAACTTCTTTTCCAAATAAATCCCCTTTTGAATTCGGAAAATTTTTTAACTATTTCTCTACTCAATCGTCATATTTTGAAGTCGGTAACATGGTGTCTACAAAAAAGTCTGCGATCGCATATATATGTCTTTTAAGGATAGATTACTATACCAAGTCTAAATTTAAAAAAAAATATCACAAATAATATGGTATTTCTATAAGCTATTTAAATGGATACAATATTACCCAATCCTTATCTAGGAGATATATTAAAATTAAAAAGTACGTGTGAAAATATATTAGGTATAAGCATATTAAGATAAAGAAGTTTTTTGCGACGAACACTCCCACGCGGGCGAATCTGCGGGCAAAAGCTAGTATAAAATAAATTTTTCAATTAATTAGTAACATTTTATCCAAAACAGAACTGTTGACTCAATAATTTTAATATTTGATCAAATATATTTTAATTGGAAAAATCGTTTTGTTGGCAAGTTCAATATTAAAAGAATATGGCTCATAAAATACATAATAAATTGTACAACAGAACGGGCGTTTAAATATGAATGTGCATTTTGAGTTCCAGTTAAATGTTGTCACGAGTTGCTGCCCACTTGACTTATCGAAACACGTCATTTCTCGACCTTACCTTTTACGGGTTTCGCACGAAAGGGTAAAAAGGGACAACTATTACTGAGACTTCGCTGCCCGTCCGTCCGTCCGTTTGTCTGTCACCACACGACATATCGTGAACCGCGATAACTAGACTGTTGAAATTTCACAAATGACGTATTTCTGTTCCCGCCATAACAACAAATACCAGAATCATATAGATATTTATGGGGGGTCCGGGCTCCCAATATACAACAAACTTGATTTTTGCCGTGTTTTTCTTCATATTAATTAATTATTAATAACAGCAACA
The DNA here is from genome assembly GCA_963565745.1 of Phengaris arion. Taxonomy (NCBI): domain Eukaryota; kingdom Metazoa; phylum Arthropoda; class Insecta; order Lepidoptera; family Lycaenidae; genus Phengaris; species Phengaris arion. The sequence continues at coordinate 14,538,513 of OY751449.1, read as the reverse complement.
GGTAGACGCTTGAAATCTTCACTGAATATTGAATTTTATGTTCTCTTTGAAAATAAATAATAAAATAAATATTCAAGTGCGCCTCTCCCGCTGTTTTTTGTTTATATTAATAGTTAATACTAGTGCTCATAGATAATCGGAAGGTACGTAATCCTTCGGGCACCAGTCCGACTCGCACTTGGCTGGTTTTTATTTCTATCTAGATATATAACTCAATTCACGTCCTTGCGTCGATGGTGTATCACTTGAATTGCACCATAAGGTTCCATGGGAGATCTGCTTGTGCTCCATTGGCTCGACCGGAGCGATGCCATAAATTACAACGCTTGCATTACGATTCCTTCAGGCTGACACTATATTATCCGGGATCCGTAAAGCTGAGGGGAAATTCATAGCACTAAAAATAGAACTCTGCGCTAACACATTAAAGCTGAATAGGAGCACACGATTGTCAAGTCAAATATCGATGTCAAATCTGACAACTCGACATTCATGTGTTAGATTTTCCAACTCTATCGTATTAGCAGTACTATTTTCAGTGCTCTGAATTTTCCTGGGCTCGCTGGATTCTGGTGCATAATATAGTTCCAGCCTTATAGAGCGGGGAACGCTCTTGTAACTCCTCTGTAAGGTATCGGGACTACAGGCATAGTAATATTTCTGTTAAATCGCATTTTATATTCATTCGTTGTAATGTAACAGTCATGTAATTAAGATATCGCATGAACTTGGTAATACATAAAATTACAATATTCCTAAACTTGGAAGATTACGCTCGGGGGCCTAATGGAATGGCTCCTTCGTAAGCTAATCTATACAGCCTCCCAAGACAGATCCATCGAAACTTCGGGATGTTACGAAATTGACTTCTGTAATTAAAATGCGTCTCATGTTTGTATTTGTTTTACGAATATAATTATGATTAACTTGCTGGTGCAGAACTAATGAAAACGAAATCCTATTTTTTAAGAAACATTTTTTTTTCTCTTTATTATTTTCGAAAATTCATCAATCGTGATGTAAATAACAATTTTTAAGAAACAGAGTAAAAAATCAGTTTACAAGTGTCCATGGGCGGCGGTAATCGGTTAACATCAGGCGATCCGCTGCTCGTTTCCTGGCTCATTTCATAAAATAAAAATAAAAGTGTATTGCCGATTACGTTCTGTAAATGGATGCCATTTTTACCAGCGCCCAGGGCGATTACACCAAAATTGTAAAAAAAAAAAAAATTACATCGATTAAATCCGCAATTTTTATTGCACAATCTCATATACATAGAGGGGTCAATAGAGGGGTCAAAAATTATTATTATAGGATAGGGTCAATGATTTTATTGACGATCGCACACTGTGATTTTATTTTTTGATTTTTCTGCAAGAGTCCTGAATCCGTTGCGGTTTACTTGAAGCTTAGGAGGGCTATCTGACGCTAGTCTAAAAGTCAATTGCGCTTAGAGAGAGGACCCTTGACTCCGTAGCTAAGGAGACTGATCAAAATCTGAGTAGACGGTTATATTGCTCACACATTTTGAACATTTTTACGGGTAAGTAAACATATTTCGTACTTGTGGACTATTAACACCACAGATTAAAGAGAAGGTACAGATAATCAGCTACATGGTGAGCATTCGATTTGATTGCATTACTACAAGTATACGGGTAATGTATCCGTGTGCACGAAACTCCTATCGCGTACGTGGCAATAGTGGACAAATCCGGTAAACATTGTGTCCCGTCGAAGGGACCTGACTTCTTTTGAATCTAATTTTAAAATTTAAGTCTAATTTCGTTTTTATTTTGTCGTGTTTTAGTTTTCATGTCATGAAAGATTGTGATGTGATTGTGACTTGTGATGTGTGCTACCGATTGTGTTGGTTGTCATGACGACAAATGACAAATTTTTCATATTATGTTTTTTTTTTAAATATGTCATCGGCTTATAACTATTTGCCAGTGTCAAGTTAAAAAGGCGGGAAATAGAACTTTCGTTTCAATTTTCAACACCGTATTCCTAAGTCGTCTCGTCTAAAGTCTAGTCAAAGTCCAAATAAATAGTCAGTGCAGTCCATGAGTCATGTCAGTCGATTCAGTAAAGTGGTAGAAGCTTTACTGAAAGTTTCTAGGGAGTTTTGGAGGGAAACTCAAAATAGCACGTTTTTAGAAGTTGTACCACTTGCCCAGACTTGTGCACGTTAACGAATATTTAATGGTTAATATTCTACCAATATTATACATTAAGAACCGAAATAACACACATTTATGAAAAAAATGCAAAATCCAAACGTCACCCTTTTGAATTCCCCGGCAGAACTCTATTATGTTTTTTGTCGAATGAAAGTTTTAAAACTTTATAATAAAAGAGCGTCCATGACCTAGTGAATAGTAATTCCTATAGATGAGGAGGTGAAAAACATGCCATACATTTTTGCTCCCCTAGCAGAAGCAGGTGCCGGTGCCGGCGGCCCGGTAAGTGGAAATACAGCCATTGTCTTGGCGTCTGACGAAAGCCGGGCCAACTTTGACTGTAGAAATTTAGAAGCAACATGGTCTTTGTTTTGTTTAACTTGTGCAGTTTGATGTATGATTAAACCGAGGTATATGTTTGATCTTTTCATAGTATAAAAGGAAGTCGCTTCCTTTCCTGTTCGCTTAAATCTTTTAAACTACTCAACGGATTTTGATGCAGTTTTCAGCAATAGATAGAGTGATTCAAGAGGAAGGATCATGTGTAATACATTGCACTGCGAAGCTGGGACGGGTTGCTAATTTGATAATATTTATTGCAACATTGTAGGTTCGAGTTTTGTGAGTCGACTTATGTATTTAAGTCTTTTTCGATTTGAAAAAAAAATATAATAACTTTACCTGCTTAATTCCCAGGATACAGTAAACTGTGTTATGCACGGTACAATTTTGTGAAAATGCGTCAACACATCGTCACAAACTTTACACTTTACATCAAATATACTAGACGTTGTCCGCGACTTCTTGCGTTCAAAAGGAAATATCGCTGGCACCGTATATTTGACATAGATAAAAGTAGTATATGTCCTCCCCCGTGGTCTAATCTACATCTGTGTCGAATTTCATCAAAATCGGTCCAGTAGTCTCGGAGCCTCTTCAATGCAAACAAACGAATCTTTCCTGTTTTAATATTAGTGTAGTCGAGTAGTAACAAAATAAAAACAACATTTGGAGTCTCGCGTTGGGTAGTATATACTATTAGCGCAGAGGGACCGCGGGATTCCGGATCATACATTCCAGCGTAACACATGTCGTTCGAGTACTTAGCACGGGGCCAGACTGACGTGGCGTGAAGCGTCCTTGGATATTATTATTTACTAGCTGTTGTCCGCGGCTCCGCCCGCGTAAACACAGCATCTCACGGAAACACTGTACTTTTGTCGGGATAAAAAGTAGCCTATGTTTTAATCAGATCTTAAGCTACTACCATACTATTATTTAATTAAAAATACGTTCAGTAGTTTTTACGTGAAAGAGTAACAAACATCCATCCATTCATACATCCTCACAAGCTTTCACATTTATAATTATATTAGTATTTCACATACAGTTCAAAGTGCTTCTTAGCACATATTATGATAAACTTTGAACCATGTAGCAGTTGTAATCAAACGCCGCACCTGCGCGTTTCCAGCTCAGATCATATATTTGATCTTGTTACCATAAACACAGAATAATTTTACAACAGTAAATTCTACTTCGTCTTCTCACGCCGGGCCCTGGGCGGAGAACCATGGTCAGGGGCTGAGCTCCTCTACATGGGGTGGGATGACGCGCCTAGTACAAATACTGGACTGAAAGATTTACAACAGAAATTGTGTATGAGGCACAAATCCTACATAAAGCCGCCAACGAAAACGAAGGGGTGTTATAGGTGACGTGTATGTCTGTGTGTGTTGTCCGTCGCATCGTAGCTCTCATATAAACGCTGAAGTGATCGAGAGGATTTTTAGCTATTATTCATCATCAGCTCGCTCACTGCTTATCATTGACGGGGGTTACTTAAATGTTTAAATTTGTTTATCCAAGGATACAAGTTCAGTTGCGTAGCTATCATATATTAGCGTCTTGGTCACCTAGCTTAATCGTTCATTCATAACGTTTACCGGTGTCAATCGTGGAGTTGTTTGGGGCCTTTTGGGGCCATTCAGGTTTGACATTTGTCATTTTGACATTTGCTTTCCGCAGTATATTCAGTCTTCTGAAATCAAGATGGCGTAACTTTTGCTTGTACTCGTATGAAGATTTTTTCTGACAAATGTACCTCATAGCACATCTTTAGTTTTGAAATCTTTGGGCGTACCTGGGTCAATCTCCAAAAAAATTGATTGTGTAACGGATTTTGTTACAAAATATTTTTTCTTGTAGATTGACGGGCACCTAGTCTATATTTTGTCCAGTATTTCGGAACTTTATGCGATAATTCACTTGTTTGTCAGTCGTAGATAGAAGCTACGGGCTACGGCAGATATTGTATCGCGACTTCCGAAGACGGATATGAACCCTAGGGCCCAAGATACTAGAGACTACATAATAGTAATAGGATGAGTGATGACCGAGTATCTAAGGCTGGGAATATATGATACGGAACCCGAAAAGCCGGAGAAAATTCAGAGTGCCAAAAATTTAACTCCGTGCCAATTTATTAAAGAGTTGAATATCAAAGTCTCCAGTGTCGAGTTGTCAGATCTGACATTGGCATTTGACTCAACACTCGTGTGTTTAATCTTCAGCTGTATTTGTTATATTATCACACAGTTCTATTTTATTTGCTCTGAATTTTCCCCGGCCTTACGGATTCCAGACAAAATAGCCTCAACCCAACGCGAGACTCCAAATGTTGCTTTTATTTTGTTACTACTCGACTACACTAATATTAAAAGAGGAAAGATTCGTTTGTTTGCAGTGAAGAGGCTCCGAGATTACAGGACCGATTTTGATGAAATTTGATACAGATGTAGATTAGACCACGGGTAAGGACATAGACTACTTTTATCTATGTCGAATATACGGTGCCAGCGATATTTCCTTTTGAACGCAAGACGTCGCGGGCGACGTCTAGTATATTTGATGTAAAAGTTTGTGACGATGTGTTGACGCATTTTCACAAAATCAGCTTTCCCGATTTTTGTGAAAATAATTTGGCATAAACATAGTTTATACCCTGCATTAACACAGTTTACTTTATCCTGGCAATTAAGCAGGTAAAGTTATTATATATTTTTTTTCAAATCGAAAAAGGCTTAAATATATAAGTCGACTTACAAAACTCGAACCTACAATGTTGCAATAAATATTATCAAATTCGCAGTGCAATGTATTACACATAAACCTTCCTCTTGAATCACTCTATCTATTGCTGAAAAATGCATTAAAATCCGTTGAGTAGTTTAAAAGATTTAAGCGAACAGGTAAGGAAGCGACTTCCTTTTATACTATGAAAAGATCAAACATATACCTCGGTTTACTCATACATCAAACTGCACAAGTTAAACAAAACAAAGACCACGTCTTTTGACATAAAGCAAAGGTTGTACTTGCAGCGCTGCTTAGTAAGCCAACAAACGAAACTTTGTTATGTTGCTTCTAAATTTCTACGCTCAAAGTTGTCCCGGCTTTCGTCAGGCGCTAAGACAATGGCTGTTTTTCCACTTACCGGGCCGGGTACCGGGCACCTGCTTCTGCTGGGGCAGCAAAAAATGTATGGCATGTTTTTTCACCTCTTCTTCTATAGGAGTTACCATCATCAGAATGTAGAGAAATAATATATATTGCTAACATAAAGAACCGTCATTCAATAGACTTACACGATTGACATCTCATAGCTATGTGTGCGTAGCAAGAAGTGCGCGCGGCTAGCGGGATGCGAGTTTTTTCAAGCCAGGACTTTCGTTCACGGGGCTGGCTGCTGGTCGTTATGTGCTATGACATAATTGACAATATTATAATTTCTTAATATTATCTATGATAGATTTCTCTAACACGACGATTAATTATATCGGTGTCAACCTTAGGCTTCCATCATCATGGCTGACATTCGCCGGTGCTCGAGCTGTCATTAGTAGAGAGTGTCGACCCTGAGGTGTAGATGAGCATATTTTTCACAAGCCAGCCTGGCAATGGCACGGCGATGACTTCCACATGACACGTCACCGGCCGCCCCGGCGCCGGGCCGGTAAGTGGAAAAACAGCCAATAGTTTGCATGTAGTAAAATGCATATTTTGCTATGTTGTATTAAATGCATTTTGCAAAGGAATTATGTTTAAATTAAACTGAAGGAGGCAAACTTTAGGTACAAAGTAATATTATACCACTTGTTTATGTATTATTTTAATAAATCTTTATTAGTACGCCGAAACGTAATGTAAGACGTGCTTTTTATTGACAAAATAAAGCTAAAAGAACCATCAGGAGAGGTATGTGTATTCAAAAAGAAATTCCAATTTTATGTAGTTTGAAATTGTGTGTTTCGTAAATAATCGGTTTGATCGGCTATTTCCGTAGATACTCATTCGGGTTACCCTGCCCCGGGGGAGTTTCGGTGCCAAAAACGCCTTAAGTATGTTTTTCTTTTTTTCACAGATTTTCTTTATTAATCTGTTTATAATTTCATAAACACTATGTAAAAATTAGGTAAATTTTTCTACGGTTCTCATACTAAGCGAGCAGAATTATATTTCAAACTGCAGTTTCTTTTTAAGGCAGGATAAAATGCATTTAAAACTATTTTCGCGAACGAAGCTGCGAGCTGTACCTATATTGTTTGTGCATGTGAGCTGGTGGTTAGTTGTAAATCAATCTTAGTTACTAATTGGCTTTGGACCAGCTCCAGCGAGATATGGATGGGATTCGCAATAGACGGGGATGGCAAAAACACTGTGGTCCACGCTTAGAGTCAGTTCACATGGAGACAAGACGCGACTTTACTTGAAGATTATTGGAACGAAGTTCCTTATGGCGCGTTGCGAATTGTATTGGGGCTAGACGGATTGAATTGGCACGATACTTTTTGCCACTCGAAATCACAATGTAATAATATTTAATATATAAATATATAGAGCGCTTGATGTTATTACTCAGTACGGAGCCGGACTTCGCGGCGGCAACACTGCGAGCAGCAAGCAAACCCGCCCCGCCCCCTCACCCTTGTCACTACCTAAGGCGCGGCCAACTAGTTCCGCGCGCACTATATAACTTAGTTCAACTATTTGTTTTGTATAATATAATATATTATATCTATACAGATAAACAAAATTGAAGTGTCTGTTTGTAATTTCAAATTAACAGCTTTTATTTTCACTTAATGCATTTAAAAGTATGATCGGTACTTACAATAAAATATAAATTGTTATATATATATATATATATATATATATATATATATATATATAGGCTTCAATTCTAAATTATAATTCTTCAAATAATATATATATTATAACTTCGTTCCATCCGGGTGTCCCTTGACACCACTCAAGTTTTATTTTATCAATATTATGATTTTTTATATGATTATGATTCTATAATAATATGCAGCGCAGCGACTTCTATTTGGAATTCGTATCGCTATTAAAAACTGCACACCGCGCTGCCTCGGTGTAAACTGACTCTTGTGCAATCCTCTAGTAACAAATTAGTGCGTATGAAGGAAGTTATCGTACATGCACAGATGAAGAACTAAATTAATTGAAAGTGGTGTAAATAAAACCTGAAATGAGTTTTGCCGGGGAGTTCAATGGATGACGTTGTGGTTTTTGTTATTTCGGTTCTTAATGTGTAATATTGCTAGAATATTTAACCATAAATATTCGTTATCGTGCACAAATGTGGGCAAGTGGTACGACTTCTAAAAACGTGCTAAACGCCAAAACTCCCAAGGAACTTTCAGTAAAGCTTCTACCACTTGACTGAATCGACTGACATGACTCATGGACTGACTGACTATTTATTTGGACTTTGACTAGACTTTATACGGTGTTGAAAATTGAAACGAAAATTCTATTTCCCGCCTTTTTAACTTGACACTGGCAAATGGCCGATGCCATATATAACGCTTACAATAAATAAAACACGCACTAAGTGCTTAAATCACTCACTCCCTTTTTCATAATAATATTTACGCCACGAATTTGCACATCCATGTTGCTGTCTTTGTCTTATACGTTGGAAAAGTCACTTGTCATATAAAAACAGCCATGACAGACATGGATTTGAATATTGGATATTGGACATGGATCGTGGTGTAAATATTTTTATTAATAATGAGGAGAGAGTATTTGAATGAAATGCCTATATCCTGGTTTAAAATATTTGTAATAGTAGATATTAAATTGTAATATTCTGCTGTCTCTGTACCAAGCTTGCTCTGTTCGAATCAGTAGACTGTAAAAATTTGTTTATCCGTTGTTAGAGCACACGACAAAGTGATATTTTACACAAGTAATTATAATACTTATGTAGGGAACAGTAATTTTCCATAGGATTTTCCAGCGCCGCGTCGCCGGTTCGGTTCAGACGATAGCAACAAATTGTTAAGGTCAGAGAGAAACTATTTATAATTATCTGTGGTAAGAGGAATAAAAGATATCTTGTGGAGAACATTTAGCACAAAATTTTGTTTACTCTCCTAGCTCATGGCAATGCCGTATAGAGAGCCGTTCGGCCACGCCCTCTTTGGACCGATTTGCTGTCCCATCTGATATATGGCTATCTCCCATCGATTTTTTTATTTACCATGAGCCAGGGATAATTCAACATATTTTGTTACATTATTTATTAAATTTTCCACATAGGAAATACTTTACATAGTCACACATTTATGTAGGTACAATTACAAATATTCGTATGTAAAGGCACAAGTAACCAAGTTCGACTAAATGATATGCATCTACACCACTTTTTAGCCAATAAAAATTAAACCTTTTACTTTAATTTTTTTCCTTTTTTGACGTTAGTTTACCATCTACGAGAAATAAGCAAAATAAACATACGTTACAAAACAACTATATTACACTGCCATATTAACACGGATAATTGCACTAAAGTTTTCATTATTAGAGATTATTAAAACATATTATTATGCACTTTATAGGGTTCGTATAATATATGCACTCACTCGTACTATGTGTTTTTTAACTACGAGGCCTCTGATGTTGATCCTTCATGGATCCTTCATCAAATATTTAATATGATGGGGTGACCACCCCATCATATTAAATATTTTCTAGAATGAAACCCATATTCCAAAATTATTATTTTACGAGATTGTGATGTTTTAAGTTTTTTTTTTATAAAAATTAACGATTTTTTTTTATCTTCTCAATTTTTTTTCAAAATTTGTGCTTTTAATTTATTTTTCGGCATCGTTTCCCCCAAACGGATAAACCAATTTTGATCGATAGTCTATTCGCGTTAAGAATGAAGTGAATCATGCGTACATATCAAATAGGCTTATTTTAATTGGTTAATGTGAACACAGCATAAGCGTACTGTGTACCCAATTGGTAAATTTTTACTTATTGTGAGTATGTGCACATGATTTACTTCATTCGTAACGCGAATAGACTATAGTTTTTTTTTTACTCTGCCTTGAACGAGAGTGTTCTTAGCTATAGTAATTCATCATCATCAGCTCGCTTACTGCTTGATAATATCGGGTGTTAATTTTTTTATCGTGATATAAACTATGCGAGTCGAAAATGAAACATTATTGCAAGTAGATAAAAATATTAAAAGATCCTGTTTGATTATAACGATGATAGTGGTGATAATGATTAGACTTCTTAAGCTTTACAAGCATTTTTTCGTAAACCAACCAGAAAGAACCTAAAGCTTTCTATTTTTACGCTCACAATTCCTTATAAATTTGTGCTTTTCACGATGAAAGTACAAACTACAAAGAATTTGCGCCTCGATTGAGGTTCTATGCTTAGTCAGTTTAAAAATAATAATACTTGACGACCTCTGTGGTTAGCGGATTGGCGCTCAAGCCGGAAGTCGCGGGTTCGAATCCCGTCAGGGAACAAAAAAGTCTTCTATATTCCTGGGTCATGGATGTGAATTAAATATTATGTTTATTATATATTAAATATACCTAAGTATAGTATAAAAAAAACTTGAGAGGTGTCAAGGGACACCCGGATGGAACGAAGTTCCTTTCGATTAGATTTTTTAGATTTTTTTAGATTAGATTAGATATGGAACGAAGTTCCTTTCGATAGGTAAGGAATAGTAATAAAATTATATTTTTTTAAGTTATAATTTTTTTTATTTACTATTGAGAAATATAATGTAATATAAACTTAATCACTAGGCTCAATTTTAGTAATAATTGGCTTGTGGTAAAAAATTGAAGGGAATTTATAATTTATTCCACGCCGCACGGCTTACAACTATAGCAAAAAATGTCGTAAAAATTTTTTTCTTAATTTTTCCGTCTTTCCCCCTTTCGCAACGCGCGATAAGGAACTTCGTTCCAAAACTTCGTTCCAAAAGTATGTGAAAGTGTCCATAGATATTAATTATTATTAGATATTTACATGCATATTTCAGATGTAAAAATGTTTGCAGTAACTGATACTTCATTCTGCAGCCACACTTACTTTTATAATCGTGTTTCTGAACGTTGACCATTGCCTTTGTGATAAATATATGTAACTTATTTTACATGCTTTTATTTCATATTTGTCGTGTTTTGACTAAATTAGGCAGGCAATCAGAAAATGCAGAGTGTTGATTATCCCTTATTAAAGCCGCGTTTGCACTAGGCATCAACTGACACTCAACGCTCAACATTGGCAACATTGCAAAACAGCGCACGGCGTTGCCAGCTGGCGCGCAACATTGGTAGTTGTAGTAGATTCGTATTTATTTTTTTTATAATGGCGATCGACTTTAAGCCATTGCCAGTGTCAAGTGAAGGAGGCGGGAAAATCGAATTTTCATTTAAGATTCCAACACCTTATTTCTAAATCGTCTAGTCCAAAGTCTCGTCAAAGTCCAAATAAATCGTCAGTGTAGTCAATGAGTCAAATCAGTCGATTCAGTAAAGTGGTAGACGCTTTACAGGCAGTTTTATAAGCACAAGCTAGATATACCGGTGATCAGACTAAGTATTATTTTATTATTTATTAACCAAGCCAACAAAAAATTCCTTTTTTGGTTTGTAGTCATCATCAGAAGCCCTACAGGGGCTTATATGTTGATGACTTTACAATCATTTTTATAACCTAGCACACTGAGAAAAAAAGGAGTAACATACATTATGCATACATGCAAATGCTGCATCTAAAAATATAATCAATTGCAGTGTGTATGTGTGTAGCACCCTAGCCCTACGACCAATGTCTTCAATCAGTATACAGAACTACTAGGGTGCTTGTCTAGTGTAAAGTGGTATAGTATTAAGCCATACGTGTTTGGTTATCTGTGTGTATATTATTTATACACACAGATAACAGAACTATACACAGTCTAAAAAGAGAAAGTAATTTTTTAAACAGTCTTTACATTTTTCCTTGCCAGATATTGCTTCAGTATATCATTAGGCGAATCGTTAAGTAATTTGGGTAATGTATAGTTGTATATGTCACGTTCCATAAACATTATTATATAAAAAGGGAGGGTGTATTCATTATATTAATTCAGTTTTCTTAAATTGACTGGTCTATTTTTTTCTTTTAGTACATTCAAGTTATGATGTTCTGCATTTAAAATTGATAATTTAATCTTGCTTTGAATTTGAAGTATGTTACTGAATTTAAATGATTCTATATAATTGTAAAGTAAATTAAGCAAATCGTTTATGGTTGAATGAATACGCCTATACAATACAATACTACAATAGTAAAAAAAGCTTTTTTTCCCATATCTTCTTACAAATTTTAAATTACCTATAAAGATAAATCATGAAATTTCCGCGTACGTAGTCATAAAGAGGAAAGTTTTGTATGTTTGTTGGTTTGCATTGAATAGGTACCGAAACTACTGGACCAATTTTAATGAAATTTAGCATAGATATGCTGTAGACGAGGGGGAAGGACATAGGCAACTTTAATAGCGGTAAAATGTACAGTTTCCGGGTTTTCTTTTGCGCGCATGAAGTTCAAATTCATGCTATGTGTGATACTCATTCAAAATTGGCCATGTTACTAATAGGTCTTTACCTATGAAATTGCCGTTCTGCAGTACTGGCCATTTCAAATCAAAATAATTTTTGTTTGGCTAAGAATTCTAATTTCAAATTAATTTTATTTTCAAAACATGGAATTCTTTTCCAAAAGTAGTCATTTGTTTATTGATTAGTGTTACATTTTCATCGTATTTCAATCTTTTTCGTCATCATGGATACGTTAAAAATTCGAATATTTATTGAATATGAGTACCGTCGTGGCAGCAACGCGGCACAAGCGGCACGCAACATCGACGACATTTACGGAGCTAATACTACAAACCAACGCACCACCTGTTATTGGTTTGCTCGCTTTCGTTCTGGAAATTTCGACCTGAAAAATGATCCTCGCGGTCGTCCGAACACTTTGGTCGACAATGATGAATTAAAGGCGATTGTGGAAGCTGATGATACACAATCTACGGCTGAATTAGCAGCAGCTTTCGACGTTAGCGTCAAAACAATATTGGTCCATTTGCGTCAAATTGGCAAGGTAAAAAAGCTTGACAAATGGTTGCCCCACGAAATGATCGCCAGCGCAAAGTCAGCGCCAGCGTCGAGACGTGCCTTACACTGCTTAACAGACACACAAATGAAGGAATTTTGAACCGCATTGTTACCTGCGATGAAAAATGGATTCTGTTTGATAACCGCAAGCGCTCAGTAAGTTGGTTGGATCCTGGTTCAGCACCTAAACAATGTCCTAAACGAAAACTTACCCCTAGAAAAGTGATGGTCACTGTTTGGTGGTCTAGCGCCGGTGTGATTCATCACAGCTTCTTACCAAACGGGGTGAGCATTACTGCAGATGTGTACTGTGAAGAACTGAATACAATGATGGAGAAGCTGGCACATCGCCAACCAGCATTGGTCAATCGCTCGTCTCCGCTGCTCCTGCACGACAACGCGCGACCTCATACTGCACAGCAGACGGTCTCCAAGTTGCAAGAACTGGGGTTAGAAGCTCTCTCCGTCATCCACCCTACTCACCAGACCTTGCGCCTACAGACTACTACTTTTTCCAGAATTTGGATAACTTCTTGGCGGGAGAAAAATTCAATACCCGAGAGGCAGTACAAAATGCCTTTGAAGAATTTGCTGTCTCCCGTCCAGCTGATTTATTTAAGAAGGGCATCAATAAACTGCCACTGCGTTGGCAAAGATGCATTGATTGCATGGGTGATTACTTCGATTAATACAAATAAAAATACATGAATAAAATTCGTTTAAATTTTTTCATACCAACGGCGATTTCATAGGTAAAGACCTAATATTACCCGGGGATAAGACGATGGACGCCGCAACGCCAAAGAAAGTAACAATACTTTCTATTCGTATTACTAACGCAAAAAACCGTCATTTGATAGACTTAGGTACACCATTGACAGCTCGCAGCTATGCGATATATGTGCGTGACTAGACGTATGCCGGGTGTGCGCGCGGCGAGCGGGGCGTGAGTTTTTGTCAATGGGCTGGTTGCTTTATATGATTTATACAGGGATAAAATTTTTACCCCCTTGAGTGTTTAATTTAGAAAAATCCTTCCTTAGTGGTTGCCTACGCCATACGAGAAATACGTGTGCAAAATTTCAAATTTCTAGTCTTAAAGGTTTGGCCTGTGTATTGATACATCAGTCAATGAATATTTTTTTTTATTAAACTTTTCGATGTGCAGGTCCTTACTGGCCCTATAGATACAAATGAATTTTTATGGATAGGATGTTGCCGAAATAATTTCCAGTGATAGTTAGGAATGGAATTGGTGTTCCCATTAATCTAATGATAATAGTCGTGATGAAATACAATTAACATTCTCTAAGTTTTGTTGTTATAAATAGTATTCTCCACTAACCACGGTATATTCATTTTGTACTCTCAAGATTTCAACAGTTTACTCACGGTCACCGAGCGAAGCCAGTGATGAGTACTAAATAATTTAGAAATATATGTTACAGACTGTTGTAAAAACATGAAATGTTAAAGAATATCGTCGTGGGAGTTGAAATCAAAAGGGACCAAGAGATTCCGAATCAGACAGCTGCATATTTTCTCATACTGAACAACTGTATATTGGAATATAAGCCTTTGAACAATATTGTAAATAAGACATCATGAATAGCGATACAGTTATCGTTGACCTTCAAGGATTTAAGGATATCAAAAATAAATTTATCGTAAAAGAATTTTCAATTGCAACCAAAGACTACACACAGACGTTTGTAATTAAACCACCATATCCTTATAATAATCTTACAAGTGAAAAAAAGAAGCAACTTCGATGGTTAGAAAAAAATCGTGGACTACGTTGGAGTGAAGGATTCATTGACTATCGTGAATTTCAAAGGACGATTATGTCCTACTTAAGCGGTAAAAAAATACTAACAAAAGAAATGGAAAAGATTAAGTGGATTCATGAGCTATGTCAAGAATGTGAAATAATAGAATTAGGGGAAAAGGGTTGTCCTAAATTTTTAATATTATATTATAAAGAATATTTTGAGAAAACAAAGAAAAAAGAAAATGACATCTCGAATTGTGTTCATCACAAAAATATATGTACTTTAAAAAATGTACTCTGTCTGAAAACATGGTATTGTGAAAATGCTAATTTGTTTTCATTTTTTTATCAAGTAAAAAAATTTACTTTCTTAATAAAAAATATGTATACTAGATTATAATTTTCTTTAATTTCCTTTTATTCTGTAATAATAAATTAAACCAAGGAGAAAAAATCGACACTGTGTATTTTAGTTTTTTTTATTTGTTCAAAAATTTTTATATTATATTATACTAGCTTTTTCCTACGGCTTCGCCCGCGTGAAATAGTATTGTTAGAGAAAATCTACTTCGGCGAATAACTCTCTACTTACAACAATATACTTCTGATACAATATTGAAAATGTTTTTAAGTTTACCCAATGCAAATGGCTAAAAACGGGACCCTATCACATCGGCACGACATGCGTTATCGCGATCGCTTGATATACATTTACCGCGCTTGAATATAAATTTTACGATATCTTAATATATCTTAGACTATTTAAAAAAAACCCGCATCATAAACCGTTGCGTAGTTGTAAAGATTTAAGCATACATAGGGATAGACAAAAAAAAAGAGACTGTAATATACTATGTAATGATAATGATTATACCGACTATTGTAAAGAAACAAGAAAAGAAAATAACGCTTTGAATTGTGTCCATCACGAAAAGATATGCGTTAAAAAAATGTACTCTGTCTGAAAACATGGTATTGTGATAATGCTAATTTGTTTTAAAAAGCGCGATAATGAACTTCGTTCCAAAAGTATGTGAAAGTGTCCATAGATATTAATTATTATTAGATATTTACATGCATACTTTAGATGTAAAAATGTTTGCAGAAACTGATACTTCATTCTGCAGCCACACTAACTTTTATAATCGTGTTTCTGAACGTTGACCATTGCCTTTGTGATAAATATATTATGTAACTTATTTTACATGCTTTTATTTCATATTTGTCGTGTTTTGACTAAATTAGGCAGATAATCAGAAAATGCAGAGTGTTGATTATCCCTTATTAAAGCCGCGTTTGCACTAGGCATCAACTGACACTCAACGCACAACATTGGCAACATTGCAAAACAGCGCACGGCGTTGCCAGCTGGCGCGCAACATTGGTAGTTGTAGTAGATTCGTATTTATTTTTTATATAATGGCGATCGACTTTAAGCCATTGCCAGTGTCAAGTGAAGGAGGCGGGAAAAATCGAATTTTCATTTAAGATTCCAACACCTCATTTCTAAATCGTCTAGTCAAAAGTCTCGTCAAAGTCCAAATAAATCGTCAGTGTAGTCAATGAGTCAAATCAGTCGATTCAGTAAAGTGGTAGACGCTTTACAGGCAGTTTTATAAGCACAAGCTAGATATACCGGTGATCAGACTAAGTATTATTTTATTATTTATTAACCAAGCCAACAAAAAATTCCTTTTTTGGTTTGTAGTCATCATCAGAAGCCCTACAGGGGCTTATATGTTGATGACTTTACAATCATTTTTATAACCTAGCACACTGAGAAAAAAAGGAGTAACATACATTATGCATACATGCAAATGCTGCATCTAAAAATATAATCAATTGCAGTGTGTATGTGTGTAGCACCCTAGCCCTACGACCAATGTCTTCAATCAGTATACAGAACTACTAGGGTGCTTGTCTAGTGTAAAGTGGTATAGTATTAAGCCATACGTGTTTGGTTATCTGTGTGTATATTATTTATACACACAGATAACAGAACTATATACAGTCTAAAAAGAGAAAGTAATTTTTTAAACAGTCTTTACATTTTTCCTTGCCAGATATTGCTTCAGTATATCATTAGGCGAATCGTTAAGTAATTTGGGTAATGTATAGTTGTATATGTCACGTTCCATAAACATTATTATATAAAGGGAGGGTGTATTCATTATATTAATTCAGTTTTCTTAAATTGACTGGTCTATTTTTTTCTTTTAGTACATTCAAGTTATGATGTTCTGCATTTAAAATTGATAATTTAATCTTGCTTTGAATTTGAAGTATGTTACTGAATTTAAATGATTCTATATAATTGTAAAGTAAATTAAGCAAATCGTTTATAGTTGAATGAATACGCCTATACAATACAATACTACAATAGTAAAAAAAGCTTTTTTTCCCATATCTTCTTACAAATTTTAAATTACCTATAAAGATAAATCATGAAATTTCCGCGTACGTAGTCATAAAGAGGAAAGTTTTGTATGTTTGTTGGTTTGCATTGAATAGGTACCGAAACTACTGGACTAATTTTGATGAAATTTAGCATAGATATGCTGTAGACGAGGGGGAAGGACATAGGCAACTTTAATAGCGGTAAAATGTACAGTTTCCGGGTTTTCTTTTGAGCGCATGAACTTCAAATTCATGCTATTTGTGATACTCATTCAAAATTGGCCATCTTACTAATAGGTCTTTACCTATGAAATTGCCGTTCTGCAGTACTGGCCATTTCAAATCAAAATATTTTTTGTTTGGCTATGAATTCTAATTTCAAATTAATTTTATTTTAAAAACATGGAATTCTTTTCCAAAAGTAGTCATTTGTTTATTGATTAGTGATTCATTTTCATCGTATTTCAATCTTTTTCGTCATCATGGATACGTTAAAAATTGGAGTAATTATGGAATATGAGTACCGTCGTGGCAGCAACGCGGCACAAGCGGCACGCAACATCGACGACGTTTACGGAGCTAATACTACAAACCAACGTACCACTTTGGTCGACAATGAGGAATTAAAGGCGATTTTGGAAGCTGATGATACACAATCTACGGCTGAATTAGCAGCAGCTTTCGACGTTAGCGTCAAAACAATATTGGTCCATTTGCGTCAAATTGGCAAGGTAAAAAAGCTTGACAAATGGGTGCCCCACGAACTTAATGATCGCCAGCGCGAAGTACGCATCGAGACGTGCCTTGCACTGCTTAACAGACACACAAATGAAGGAATTTTGAACCGCATTGTTACCTGCGATGAAAAATGGATTCTGTTTGAGAACCGCAAGCGCTCAGCAAGTTGGTTGGATTCTGGTTGAGCACCTAAACAATGCCCTAAACGAAAACTTACCCCTAGAAAAGTGATGGTCACTGTTTGGTGGTCTAGCGCCGGTGTGATCCATCACAGCTTCTTACCAAACGGGGTGAGCATTACTGCAGATGTGTACTGTGAAGAACTGAATACAATGATGGAGAAGCTGGCACATCTCCAACCAGCATTGGTCAATCGCTCGTCTCCGCTGCTCCTGCACGACATAGCGCGACCTCATACTGCACAGCAGACGGTCTCCAAGTTGCAAGAACTGGGGTTGGAAGCTCTCCGTTATCCGCCCTACTCACCAGACCTTGCGCCTACAGACTACTACTTTTTCCAGAATTTGGATAACTTCTTGGCGGGAAAAAAATTCAATACCCGAGAGGCAGTACAAAATGCCTTTGAAGAATTTTCTGTCTCCCGTCCAGCTGATTTCTTTAAGAAGGGCATCAATAAACTGCCACTGCGTTGGCAAAGATGCATTGATTGCATGGGTGATTACTTCGATTAATACAAATAAAAATACATGAATAAAATTCGTTTAAATTTTTTCATACCAACGGCAATGTCATAGGTAAAGACCTAATATTACCCGGGGATAAGACGATGGACGCCGCAACGCCAAAGAAAGTAACAATACTTTCTATTCGTATTACTAACGCAAAAAACCGTCATTTGATAGACTTAGGTACACCATTGACAGCTCGCAGCTATGCGATATATGTGCGTGACTAGACGTATGCCGGGTGTGCGCGCGGCGAGCGGGGCGTGGGTTTTTTTAATGGGCTGGCTGCTGGTCGTTTCGTGCTTTGACATAATTGACAATATAATTTCATAATAATTATAATAGATTTGTCTGACTCCCGTCAGTTTAAAATTATTTCGGTGTCAACCTTAGGCTTGCGTCAACATGGGTGACATTCACCGGTGCTCGAGCTGTCATTTGGTATATTTAATTAAAGTTTAACTAATTTTCATTAATTTTTATTTTATTTATATATGTTATGTACATTATGTAGGGCTTAATAAAAAATAAAAAAGGCTAAGAAACATTGGCTTTGTATATTATTCTGTTTTTATACTAGTAATTATAACTTGTATCTGCATGAGGTACCCATGAAGTCATTGCATGAGTCATTCCCGGCACTGTACGCCATCAGCTTTTCACTGAACATCTGCTCCATCACGCTGACGTTGGCAACTCCTATTAGAGGGGAGGCTATGCCAAAAGAAGAAGAAGAGAAGAAGAAGAGCGTGTCGACCCCTGTGGCAACGCCACTTCAAAATAACACATAGTAATATATTATTATATTATAATACGAGATAATATTTATGGACGCTTCCACACCACGTCAATTTGGTCCTGTAAGAAGAACTTACCTGAAGAACTTGTATCACAGTTACCAGACAACGGAAATAATATTATAATATATTATTTAAGATTTTTATAATGCAATACATATTATACTTATTTTATACATATTCAAGACCCATTCGGCGAGATGCGAACCCGCGTCCTCGCTAACCACTGAGCCACAGAGGTTGTCAAACTTATTAAAGATTATTTTCACTGAATGTATGGAAATTGTTTGTACATTTAAGTCCTTATTATAATATTATAAGCCCGTACACATTTATAAAAATATTTACACCACGTATACCTACGCTAATCCATGTTGCTGTTTTTGTCTGATACGTTGGAAATCCACTTGATAGACAAAGACAGCAACATGAATATTAACGTATCCGTGGTGTAAATATTTTTATTATTAAACGGATTGAGTGTAGGTTGATCTGAATTTCAACCTCAGTCCCTTGTCAATCAAGCCATAATATAATACCTAGAGGCTAGCACTAGATGTGCGATTCATTCACGGATTGTAATACATACATGTGAGTAGGTCAGTATGCGTTTTGTGAAATTCTAAACTGGCAACGTAAAATCCAATCATCCCATCAAATTCGACGTAAATCGTCATGAAAACAATATTGTATCCACTATTCTTGTTGCAGATATATTAAGGACTAGCTTTTTCCCGTGGCTCCGCCAGCGTAAATATAGTATCGAGTATCCCACGGGCATACTGTACTTTTTCGAGATAAGAAGTAGACCAGAGCCTAAACTAGTACCCATCCAATTTTCCTCGAATTACAGTTCAGTAGTTTGTGAAACAGTAACAAACATCCGTCCATCCATTCATGCATCCTTACAAACTTTCACGTTTATAAGAGTAGTAAGAAGTCTTTTTATTTTCACGTAGATCTGGTTCTGTACGCTTCAATAAATAAATCCGAAATACGCTTTCAAAACGGGAATAAAATCGATCACTGGCTTAATCCTCAGAAAATCCCCACTTTAAACTACAGAATTCTGTTTTGTTTAAAAATAACATTTTATAATTGCGCACAAAAATAATTATTTTATCGTGGACCAAAACTCGCAAGTTTTTTTAAACCTATTTACTATTTGGGATAAAAAGGACAGGAAACATTATGGAATACAATGACTCATTTGTTTCATTCTAGGCTGTAATGTGGAGCATAGTAATGTCATTATATCGATAAAAAATTATTATGAACTAGATGCGACGCATTGGCTGAGCTGGGGAAAGGATACTCCATGTTAATCTCACCTCATAGTGAGGGCTTACTACGAAATTTGTTACCTATTCACTGACGCGACATATAACAACATTTACCATGGCAAGAAACTAGGACAAATTTAGGAATATTTCCATTTTCGGTAACAGCTGCATTTCTAGAGCAGCTGTAAAAGTGAAAAGAAGTTGCACAGCTTTACTTAAAACTCGCTTCTATAACCGAAACTATATTATTTTCGTCGATATCTATTTTATCGACACTTCCACCTCACTACCTCACGTGGCGCTACCCCGGCAATGATTATGATAACTCCTTTGTGATTTTCGTCATAAAAGATGCAAAATACAACGTGCGTCTGAAATTTATCATCCATTTGCTATTCACAAAGGTGTATGTAATTTTGACTCGGCAAAATATACACGCCTATACAACTTTGTCGTGGTTCTTTGTATTTCAATGAGTCGAGCAAAATATTATTCTCTAAGTCCTACTACTATTATAAATGTGAAAGTTCGTGAGGACTACTGGACGGATTTTGATGAAATGTGGTATGGAAGTTGAAGCTCAGGGTTAACATATAGTCTACTTTTTATCCCGAAAAATGGCAGTGGGATATTCCCGTAGTAGGATTGTGAAACATTTTCATCTGCATCAGCTGTTTTATGCTAGAAGTACGCTCAAATCAAATACCATCTTATATTTGAAAATAAAATGTACTTACTGAACAACATAATAGGAAATCTGCGATTGTTTTAAATCAGCAAAATTCTTATATTATCTGAATAGCAACATAAAAAAGTGTGCAAAAGTTACAGGACTAAAAAAACGTCCAAATCAAACTAACGTAAACAAAAATCCTTATGTCGTTTGTGTAATTTTTTGTTAAAATAATGATATACATAGACGCAGTATTTAAGATAATATAATTAATTTTGTATTTATGTCCATACATTTTCAACTGCTGTGACGTCACTCGTGCATATTTTTTTTGTATAGAGCGTTTTTAATGCTCTCCAACGATCTCACATTTGTGATGGCTGTATTTCGTCAACAGTTGATCGTAGATATGCCATTGTAGAGACAATATATCCTGGCGTATTATGTACTTTTCGAAAAGCCAATAAAAAAAACATACCGGTTGTCTGTAAAGTCGGTTTACTGACGATAGTTGAACGCGACAACGTCAACAACAACAACAACAACAACAATAATAATAATGAGATAAAGGCAATGCGAGCTAACGCTGGTACTTGGTAACGATAACGGGTAACAGGTAACGCATGAGTCATGTTTTTTCGTGCGTGCAGCGGGCTCCATCGATTTATAAGACGTTATCACGTCAAAAACTATGCATGTTCCCCATTCAAACTTAGCGGAACTCTAAACAAGAGCCATAAATAATATATTATACCAATATTATATAATAAAACACTGTCTATATAAAAATAATCCATTTTGCGAGATCTTCTGCAGTGACAGTACTAGAATTTATAGTCTAATATCAGCAGGATATGGATCCCAAACACCCCGAAGAATTTAAGTATCCCATACAAGTTTGTTTTGACTTACTAAAACTGGCTAACATTGGGTTTTTTGACGCAAACCAACCGTTTTTCAAGAAACACTGGCGTTCATTATACATTGTCCCATTAATTTTCATACATTTCATCTCCATGTCGTGTTACATGAAGACACTGTCTCTGAATACGAACATATCGAAACTGGCTTTCATGGTGTCTTCATATATGATTACAGCTCAAGGTTTAATATTATAATTATTGTGATACTTTTATAATATTTGAGCACTTATTGAAAAGAATACCAGCAGTACATATTACATAATAAAAATTATTAACTTAATCTATACTATCTATTAGGGAACATGCATATTTTGTTTTAAATCGGCAAAATTCTTATATATTCCGATAGGCAACACAAAAGTGGACTGAAAAATGCAAAAATACAGTAATCAGTTGCTAAATTAAAAAGTTGCAGGACTAAAAAGGATGAAACAAGACGACGTTTTTTTTTTGCTATGTTTGAAAAACGAAAAAAACTGTTCAATTCCGTTATTTCAGATTTTTTTTGTTACAACATTGATATACATAAACACAGTATTTAAGATAATGAAATAAATGTTGTATTTATCTTCATAAATTTCAACTGCTGTCATCACTCGTGCGTCATATATTGTATAGAGCGGTTTTAATGCTTTCCAACGATTCCATAGATAACTTTTGTGATGACCGTATTTCGTCAACGGTTTATCGTAGATATCCCATTGCAAAAACAAAATTTCCTCGCCTATTATGTACTTTTCGAAAAGCCAAAAAAAAAACTATGCATGTTCTCCATTTTCTGATGTATGCACCTTTGTAGGTAACACGTTTACATAAGCGCACTTTTAAGTGGGAAAGGTATCGTTGTTAAACCTCGTAGCTGCGGCGCTTCTAGTTTTGACTAGTGACTAGTCAATACTCAGGTCTGACTTGACATCTCAGTCAAAGCCCAAATAATTTAGGTTTTCCTAAGTTTTTCAGTCGCTTCTAAGATCGACTAGGCAAAGCCCGAAACAGATATATTTATTTTCAACGTTAGGCTGAAAGTAGTAAGGACAAAGTAGTAATTCCGGGAAGAGACTGCATTTTGAGCTTGGACTGAAACATCTCGACTAGAGAGATACCACGGCCTCGCGGAAAACCAATATTGATTGAATTGTGTTTATTGCAAATTGCAATACTGGAGGCCAAAGTGGTTTAAAAGATTGGCAACGCATTTGATACTCTTCTGTTGCAAATATCCATGTCCCCAATGTTAATGTAACTCAAAATTTTCAATTTTGCTTGTATAAAAAAAACCCAGCATTGCTCAGAGTTCTAGGCTTCAAAACAGAATCACAAAAATATTTATCTAACCGTATTTTGAACTCACCATATTCCGAATTTGCGAACAAAGCAAATCTTATACTTTAAACGAGACAATCTTGTATGTATATAATCGTAATCTCGGCAACGGCTGCATGTATTTACATTAAATTTAGTATGCAGTTTTGGGGGAGAAAAATAGATCTAGCTAGGTTTTATTCCTGGAAAACTGCGCATTTTTTCTTTCTTTCTTTCGTTGTGCAACAATATGTCAATAATAGCATTTATTGCCCGCGGCCTCGCCCGCGTGAAATTAGGTTTTAAACTTTCACCCCCTATTTTACCTACCTAGGGGCTGAATTTTAAAAAACGCTGAAATACGTATCTCATTATTTTTTCCGTATGAATAAGACTTAGCTAGATCGAGTTTTCCCACTCAAAATTCCCTGCATACTAAATTTTATCGTAATATTAGGTCTTTACCTATGAAATTGCCGTTTTGTATGAAAAAATTTAAACGTTTAAAAATTTTAAAAATTTTTTCACGTATTTTTTATTTGTATTAATCGAAGTAATCACCCATGCAATCAATGCATCTTTGCCAAAGAAGTGGCAGTTTATTTATGCCCTTAAAGAAATCAGCTGGACGGGAAATTCTTCAAAGGCATTTTGTACTGCCTCTCGGGTATTGAATTTTTTTCCCGCCAAGAAGTTATCCAAATTCTGGAAAAAGTAGTAGTCTGTAGGCGCAAGGTCTGGTGAGTAGGGCGGATGACGGAGAGCTTCCAATCCCAGTTCTTGCAACTTGGAGACCGTTTACTGTGCAGTATGAGGTCGCGCGTTGTCGTGCAGGAGCAACGGAGACGAGCGATTGACCAATGATGGTTGGAGATGTGCCAGCTTCCCTTCATTGTGTTCATTTCTTCACAGTACACATCTGCAGTAATGCTCACCCCGTTTGGTAAGAAGCTGTGATGAATCACACCGGCGCTAGACCACCAAACAGTGACCATCACTTTTTTAGAGGTAAGTTTTCGTTTAGGGCATTGTTTAGGTGCTGAACCAGGATCCAACCAACTTGCTGAGCGCTTGCGGCTATCAAACAGAATCCATTTTTCATCGCAGGTAACAATGCGGTTCAAAATTCCTCCATTTGTGTGTCTGTTGAGTAGTGCAAGGCACGTCTCGGCGCGTACTTCGCGCTGGTGATCATTGAGTTCGTGGGGCACCTATTTGTCAAGCTTTTTTACCTTGTCAATTTGACGCAAATGAACCAATATTGTTTTGACGCTAACGTCGAAAGCTCCTGCTAATTCAGCCGTAGATTGTGTATCATCAGCTTCCACAATCGCCTTTAATTCGTCATTGTCGACCAAAGTCTTCGGACGACCGCGCGGTTCATTTTTCAGGTCGAAATTTCCAGAACGGAAGCGAGCAAACCAATAACAGGTGGTGCGTTGTTTTGTAGTGTTAGCTCCGTAAACGTCGTTGATGTTGCGTGCCGCTTGTGCCGCGTTGCTGCCACGACGGTACTCATATTCCATAATTACTCGATTTTTTACGTATCCATGATGACGAAAAAGATTGAAATGCGATGAAAATGTAACACTGATCAATAAACAAATTACTACTTTTGGAAAAAGACTTCCATTTTTTTTAAATAAAATTAATTTGAAATTAGAATTCTTAGCCAAACAAAAATTATTTTGAATTGAAATGGCCAGTACTGCAGAACGGCAATTTCATAGGTAAAGACCTATTATATGCAGCCGTTACCGAGATTCCTATTATATATGTATACACGGCTGTCTCGTTTAATGTTAGATAACTTTGTTCGTAGAGTTCATAATACAATGTAGCGTTTACCACACAAGTGCACTGCAAAGACATTCAATTTAAAAAGCTAAATAATAGTGTCACTACCGCAACAAAAATAGTTTTGCAAATCCCCATTCTAGTCCTAAGCCCTTAGTATGTTTAAGTAACGTTATCGGAGCTTGGCGAGCACCCAAACACTAACCATTACACCCTTCTCTATGTAACGTCTGCAATAAAATAAACTCTTTAAGGACTAGGAGTGTGCTTTGTTGCGATCTTTTGAATTGGTCGGGTTATGTGGATGGGTCCTTTCTGTGAAAATTGTGACATTCAATTCCTACGTATTATATTCTGTAGCCACTACTGTATTTCACTTTGTTTCTTCAATTATTTTCTAGTCCACAAAACGACGATTACGATCATTAATGAATTCTCACTTCTTTGCAGAAAATATCACATTTAAAAATCGAATGGACTCCACATAATATATAATTATGTAAAATGTAGAGTCAATTTAAAATTAAAATATCGATGGATTTTCACGATAAATGTACCTCGATCTTACCTTTTATATCTTACACACTCCTTACTCCTTCGTACTACCAGGGAATCTAATTCATAAGCAGGTTGAATGTTGTCATAATACGATATCGAACTGACATGTTGTTGATATGTATTGTGACTGCATGCCGTCATTGTATTACAAATAAATTATCAGAACACACTACCTGCTTATGAATTAATTATTCCAAGGTATTTAATTCTTTCATATGCACACTTGTTAACTATCTTGCTCTTTTGTATAATTGTTTTCTAGTTATTATCAAAGCGCTGATTATCATTAAAAATAAAAGCAATATGGAAACTATTGTGAGTAGTCTTGGAGCTCTGTGGAAATCTGACTCTCTTACTGCAGTTCAAAATGAAAGAAGAACGACTTTCCTAAAGCAACTTCATGTTGTTATAAAAAGTATGTCTATCCTACTTACAATTATAAATGTGAATGTTCGTGAGGATGGATGTATGGATATGGATGGGTGGATGGATGGATGTTTGTGACTCTTTGACGCAAAAACTACCGAACGGATTTAGATGAAATTTGGTATCGCAGTAGTTTAGGCTCTAGATTGAAACATATGCTACAATTTATCCCCAAAAAGTACAGTGTTCCCGTGGGATACTCTATTTTCCGCCGGCGGAGCCGCGGGCAATAGCTAGTCTATAATAAACCTTTTGATCAAACCTTAGTAATTAACTCAAATAGTCTGGTATAAAGGTCTGCCGTCGATATTTTAAAGTCATATACTAAATACTTCTAAAGGTAATCCACTTTTTTTTAACTGTGAAGTAAGTCCAACTTGACAACTCCATCTCCACTCCAAGGCAATTACTTAAAGCAAATTGTATAAATAGATTTTTTTTGATGAACACACACACACACAAACCCTCACAAATGTGTTTTTCTCTATTACTTTATTACAATTTACATGATTGCTTACGCTCTTATGCCTGCTACACACCATAACGATAAAACTGCACAGTTCCGTACACAGAACTACATCTTCATACTAAGACTGTCCGAATCAGCGCACGCACACATACTATAATATAATATGTCCATGACGGAACCACAGAGTAGAAAATATATATACTTACGTACAGAGAAACAGCTGTCATAGAACGAACCAAATCGATATAAATTTGAAAATTTTGACGTCGTCCCCTTCCCCCCTTCCACACAATCGTAGACACACCGTATGCTTGTAGTAGTGCAATGAAATCGAAAGCTATCTAGCTGTTTATCTGGTCGCATTTTTTAAATCTATGACTGAACTGTGCAGTTTTATCGTTGTTGTCTGTAGCGGGCATTAGTAAGTTTACAGACTGTCTTATTCACAAATGTTTCAGTTTTCTACTGGGTGTGCGTAGTAGCCGCATGGCAGAACCTCATGACACCTCTCTTCGTCACAGCTCTGCAGAGGTACCAAGGGCATTACGATCTACAGCTGCCCTTTGGTTATGTACTCCCATTCAAACTAAATACTTGGAGATACTTGGCGGTCTACGCCTTTCAATGTTATGCGAGTAAGAATCCTTTGCAGAGTTCCGTACCTGATGGGTAAAAACGGGACCCTATTAGGGTAAGCTCATGTAATTGTGTGACTCATCTTATTTGGTGATACCGTGTTTTGAGGCTGCCCCCGCCTTGTGTAAGCAAAATTAACTATTTTATATTATACCTTACGATCGAGGCATAAAGCTTCTTTTTGTGTGCAAAATTTTGTTAAGATCGTGCGAGCGAGATGGTAACAATAACACGATTTGTGATTTCGAGCGCACGTTTCGACTTGTCAGCGCCAGCGCGTTGCAGTGTGGATGAAATTAATTCATTTTAAATAGTAAAAAGTGCTTAATAGGAATAAAAATTGAACCAAATTACGTAAAATAAAAATTGATCACCTGATTAATATTAAAAATTAGTTTTAGTGTGCTGTTATTAGTTATTTAGTAAGACCTTATTTACTGGGACTAAAAAGTTACCGTTTTCGACTATTTGACGGAGAAGCAGTATCACCGCATTAAGCAAGGTAAAAATTGTGTTTGTTTGTTTTTTATATTATTAATAGTTTTCAATTAGATTAATTAAGTAAATTAACCTTTAAAAAAATATTGGATTACAATGACAAACATTGTAGCTATTTTGACGCATTTTAAATACCTAGTGTAGTTTTTAATATCACCGAATTAAGTAAGTCTTTGTAATGTTTTTCCAGATGGATAAGGACATGTTAGATGATGGTTACCGAACAAAAAAAATTGAAAATATAATGAAATGTCATTAAAGTCATCTGTACCTACTTACTAATTATTATATTTTTTTTATTTCTTATATGTTAAAAATATGATTTAGATAATCATATTTTTCAGAGTTTATTTTGTGTTTTTGTTACTGTAATTTTTTGTTAATTTAACATACTTGGCTAATTTGATGATAAAAAATAATAATTTCTCATTTAATTATGTTATATCAGAATTAGAGTAGTAGCGCCACCGAATTAAGGTGATTATCACAGAATTACCCAAGTCATCATACTTTTTAAAAATTGTTCTTAAAGTAAGTTAATTATATTAAATTAAAGATCTCTTGTGCTCAAAGGATACCGAAAAGTCTGATTATTGTTTTAAATAAATATAAAAATAATTGATTAAATATAAGCCGGTTTTTCTTACCCTTTACCGAATTATCACCGAATTACATGAGCTTACCCTACTCTATAATATAATAATAATATCTATAGAATATACTAGATATTTCCCGCGACTTCATACGCGCAAAAGTACATCCTGCGGTAATCGTGCATTTTTCCAGGATAAAACTAGCTATGTCCTTCCCCGTGGTCTACTCTATATCCTTGCTAAATATCAGAATTGGGCCAGTAGTTTCGGAGGCTTTTCGATGCAAACAAACAAACAAACATACAAACAAATCTTTCCTCTTTATAATATTAGTAGGTATAGATAATATAAACGCTTCACATTTAAGATTTTTGTTTCATTATACCTACACATGTATATTACATATCTATGACCCATGAACACAGAAAAAAAATCTTCGGATACTTACCACGGAGCCGGAAGAGGCGTCCATACTCCATTATTATTATATTATTGAACATAACGAACAGTAACACCCGGTATCTGAAAGGCTAATCAAATAGTTGATCAACTAACACGTTGTTGAGTTAACAGGCTTGTTAAATCAATTTCCGTTTCTGAAACGCTGATTAGTGAAAAATTTACTAATCATTGATCAAATTGACATGACACATACAAGCACATAAAAGCCTTAAATAGCTTTCCAGAAACCGAAAACAGCGCTTGACATATTGTTTGACCATTCGTTTGACATTAGTTTTGTTAACTAACACGTTGATCAAATCAAACGACTGATCAAGCTTTTTGCAACTCAATTTACACTTGACAAGAGATTTGACCGCTGATTAGTTGATTTTCGCGTTGATTAGCCTTTCAGAAACCGGGGGTTAGTATGGGAAAACGTAGTCATATTTTTTAAATTTTCCTCGCCTTTTTTCTAATATTAATCACTATTTCAACCTTCCCTGAACTTTAACAATTATTTCAAGATCAAAATTAGCAAAATCGGTCAAGCCGTTCTCGAGTTTTAGCGTGACATGGAAACTGCAATCCATTTTTATACATAAATAATAAGATTATTATATTGTATCGTATTATATCGCATGTGAATTGCACACATAAATTTCAAAATAATATACATACAACTTATTTCAATTACAAAATAATACGTAAAAATCAAAATGTACAGCGCAAAATCTGTGTGAATTTAACATCAGCTCTAAACTATTTGTTATTTCGGAACTAACATAATATCAAACTCAAAAGTCAATACCCAAATATGAATTATTCAATATTTTACCACAAATAAATGAAATGGCAACTCTATTTGTTTGTATGTCTATTCACGTTTTCCGATATTAAAATTGTATCGTTAAAAACGTCCCTGGTCTTAACTTCTTTATTTTGTATTTAACTTTATTTTCTACAAATAGAAATAAAACTTTCGATTCCATGAAATCTGGACAAACTACAAAAAAAAAAGTTTTTCGGCAAAAAGTTTTTGAGAGGGCAAAGGAAATAGTTTCATCAATTATTGTCAGATTAATTTCTATCAATCTATGAGTTTCACAATGATATCAAAATTAAGAATGGCCTACGACGTACATTTGACTGTAAAATCTGAAAGCAAATGTCCAAATGTCATGATGACAAATTTCCAACCTCAACTGCCGCAAACAACCCCAAAAGTGGGGCAGATAAAATGTAGACACCATGGAGACTTACTCTGTTATCCATGGTGGCCACTTTTTGGATCGACATGCATCAATAATACAAACATCTATGAGTTTTATATATATATATATATATTTTAAGTGTTGTCATAAAATATGTTAAGTTCTTTGATTTTACCCTCCGTGTACCTACTAATTATTATTATATTTCTGTAGTGTTGCGATTAATCTACATATACCTTGGTACCGAGCTATCAAAGATAATCCTGTGTGCGTACCTCAGTATTGAGTTCATGCTTCTACAAGAGGACCTAAAATGTATTTCACGAGAAAAAACCCCGGAATATGTAATGAGAAACGTAAAAATTTTAATCAGAAGACATCAAGTGTTGATAAGGTAAGAGAGCGATACTACTATTACAAATTTGAAAGTTTGTGAGGATGTATGGATGTTTATTACTCTTTCACACAGAAACGACTGAACAGATTTTGATGAAATTTGGTATAGTAGTCGGCTAGGCTCGGGATTAAAACATAGACCACTTTTGAGCCGAAAAAGTACAGTGTTCCCATGGGATACTGTATGTACGCAGGCGGAGCCGCGGGCAAAAGCTAGTGTAGTATAAAGGTAAGCAGTTCAATGTTGAAGAATTAAAACTTCTAATTAGTTATTTAGTGCTATTACTTATTTAGTACTAGATGTTGGCCGCGACTTAGGTCGTTGATATTCTCACGGGAACCGTGCATTTTGCCGCGACAAAAAGTAGCCTATGTCCTTCCCCGTGGTCTACTCTATATCTATGCCAAATCTCATTAAAATTAGACCTGTAGTTTCAGAGCTTATTCGAGACAAACAAACGTACAAAAATCTTTCCGCTTTATAATATTAGTATTGTTAATATTTTTGATTTGAATCTCGATGAAATGAAAAGGTAACATTAGAGGTAGACTTCCGAATCGAGCGTCTGTAGCGACAGTGCCGCCGCAACAGTGCCGCCGAGACAGTGCGACAGGTCAATGTAGTTCATACTGAATAGTATGGGACGGCTTTCGAGTGCTGCGACAGTGTCGTGCAGTGTCGGACTGCCGCAGCGCTTGAAAGCCGTCCGAATGAGGGTTTCTATATTTGTGACATTTGACAGCTGTTTGACACGACAGACCCGACCTAAATACGACGCGCCGCGCCGCCTGGTGATGAAAAAAGAATCTAAAATTCTTATTGACAGTTTTCGATACCACATATGCCACCAGATGACGCCTTGTGTGAGTAGGGTATGTAGTAGCGGCTGAAAAAATATCAATAACCCTCATTCAGCACTATTATATTGTACACTCTCTCGCACAACACATACACTCTCGCGGCGTCACTGTCGCTATAGACACTCGATTCGAAAGTATATCTAAAAAAAGGTAAATCTGTATAATAATATAGAGTGCGTGTTAGCGCCTTTACACACGCGCCGTAGTTAAGGAGTCGCCGCCGGAATTTGTATGGACTTTGTAAAAAATCCGGCGGCGGATTGATTGCGTGTCTAAATGTATTAAGAGGTAACTAAGATAAAATGTATAAAATTAAACGTGAAACCAAATAAGATAGAACGTATGTCGCATACTTATTATAAAAAATTACATTTCTAACATAATTTTATGTGAACTGTACATATACTATTTTTATTTATATTATTGAACCAGCAAATCTCAAAACATTGTTTCAGCCTGTCAGTTTTACTGGACAACATTTTTAATAAAATGATATTCTTCGATCTGCTGTTTGCTACAATCACCGCGTGTTTTTTCGCGTTCGCAGCAACTGTAAGTATAATTACTGTAACTAGAGCTCGCCATGTCGAAATTGTCCCTTAATATAAGGTTCGCCTCTAAGATAGAAATAAGTAAAGTGTAAATATTGCAGCTGATTGTTAATTAATGGCAACGTGTAACAAAATTGTACAAAACGTAACAGCACTCAAGGTGGTTGCAGTTCCCGGCCGAGAAGAATGCACATCGACCTTTGAAAAGATATATTCGGCTGGTGTCGGTTTTGTAGACGGTTTTCTCTAAGGCCGCTGCCTGGAATATCGCGGTGGGCGGCGCAGCGGCGAAGCGTGCAGGCGGGAGCCATAGTCTCTGCTTATCAGAAATGCACTCCTGTCCAGCGTTACCAACTCTAAAAAATATTTCACCCCAAACTTAAGTAAAAACCCCCAAAATCGCAATAAATACTCGAAATTCCTCCTAATTTTTTTGTATGATTAAGAATATCTACCATTAATAGTACAAAAATCTACAATGACAAGCAAATAATAAAAATTAATGGTGTGTAATATTATTCTGTACAACTTTATCCCAAAAATTTATTTTGTATTTAATAATTCCAAAAGTTTATTTTATACAGGTTGACTTTCCAAATCACTTTTCGAAAAAAGAAAATAAAATACCCTAAAAATAACCCTAAAAAAAACTTGAGAGGTGTCAAGGGACACCCGGATGGAACGAAGTTCCTTTCGATTAATTAGTGAAGGAATTGTAATATATTTTTTTTAAGTTATAATAATATATTTTTTATTATTAACAAATATAATGTAATATAAACTTAATCAGTAAGCTCAATTTTAGTAATAATTGAGAGAGGGAGAGACAGACAGAGAAACACGCGCACGCCGCACGGCTTACAACTATAGCAAAAAGTGTCGTTACGACTTTTACACCCGGTTTCTGAAAGGCTGATCAAATAGTTGATCAACTAACACATATGTTGAGTTAACAGAGTTGTTAAATCAATTTGCGATTCTGAAACGCTAATTAGTGAAAAATTTACTAATCATTGATCATCTTGACATGACACGAAGTTTGATTTTTAACATGGTCACACAGTGTGTGGCGTCCAGTTTGTCGTTCAATATTTCGTTGAAAAGTGTGAAATTAATGTAAATTGCCTAATGCCATTTCGAAAAAAAAACACAATTTGTCAAGCAGATAGCTGTCAAGTGTCCAGAGTGAGGTATTTTTCGACTTAAGTCGTTAATAAGTAAGTAGTAAGGTTTTCGATATTCCGCGAATTTTTCTTGACAAATATTACAATAGAAGTATTTCAGAATGAGTTCTCGAGGCAAAAATTTTACCGAAAGAGAAAAATGTCAGCTTATGGAAATAATTTCCAAGTAAGTGCCTACTGAAAAGTATTATGTGATTTTATTATGTACCAACTCTGGGAGCATGGTACAAAAACGTGAAGCTTGGGAGTCTATTGCTTTAGAATTCAATAGTAATCGCACGCTAAAACAGCTACATACGGCATTTAAATCTTGGTGCTCGCCTGCGCGCGTCGCCGCTGTTGTCACTGCCCGCCGCGTCGCTCACCGCGAAATCGAGGCACCTGCCTTTCGCATATAGTAGTGACAGCGCGCGCCAGCGACAAATATCACATTAGTGTTGGACAGAGATGATGCTCTACAAAGCCGACACCACACGATACATGGCAAATATCTCTTTTCAAAGGTCGATGTGCATTCTTTTTGGCCGGGTACTGTAGTTTAGTTAGTTTCTAATCTGTGGTGTGGTAGTGTGTGTTGTTATTTTTAATAACTTATGTATTTTTAAGCATTATATTTAAAAAAATATAACTGTGCCAAATTTCATACTACTCCGTTTGCATAATTTTTGTAAAAAGTTTTCGTTCACTTATTTATATATGATATGATGATATTCGTCTAATTTATTACATGTTTGAACATGTAATAAACCAGGTTGCCAGGATTTTTGAGCCCCGTCCTTATAACGACGTTAGGAAAGGACAGGGGTGGAAAATCTAGGGGTTAAACATGGTATAAGCAATACAGATGCAATACATTTAATGCCACCTACCAGTGGCGTGGGTTTCCTATAACTCCATTCCTATCGGCTTTACCACTTACTTTTTGAAGATCCTCATCCAATTCCTACCTTTTATACAGTGTAGAGCTTCCCTATGAAGGAGAACCAGCCTTCGCCACTGCCATGCCATCAAGTATACAATAGATCAAAAGGATTTGCTTGTATTGCAAGCGCAGCTGATTGCCTGCAGTCTATAGGCGACATAACATTATAATTGAAAAAAGCATTTTGTAGGTAGACTTAATGCCTTGTTTTTTCAGTGTACCCACGAAACATCACTAATGGCAAGTAACTTTTCGGCGGTTTTCGGTATATTGACACCGATTTATATTTATTGCTACTACAGCACCATTTTGGGAGAGGAAGTAAGTGTTTCTATAACAACTAAGTCTGGGACTATATTCTCCGGAATCCGGAAGGCCGGAGAAAATTCAGAGCTTTGAAAATATAACACTGTAATAATAGAATAGAGTTGAAAATCAAACACATGAGTTTTGAGTTGTCACTTGTCAGATTTAACATTGACATAGATAATTATTATTATTACTAGTATTATTGTCCTATATAATATAATATTATAAATTTTAAATTTTGTAAGGGTGGATGGTTGTATGGATGGATGTTTGTTACTCTTTCACCCAAAATCTACTGAACGGATTTCCATTAAATTTGGTATGGTAGTTGTTTCGATTCTGGATTAAAACATAGGCTGCTTTTTATCCCGAAAAAGTACAATGTTTCAGAGGAATACTGTATTTACGCGGGCGGAGCCGCGGGCAACAGATAGTTTTTTATACAATGAATCTAACAAACAAAGATATATGTTTGGTCTCGCTAGTGGTAGAGCGCCCAGCGAGACCAAAGTATATGCTAAGAAATTAACATTACATTTTGAAAAAACATTGTAGTTTCGCAACCATCCATATATTTAGCCAACACAGTATATTCAGCTAATAGATCAGTGGATTGCAAAACTTGCTGTCTACGCGTTTTGAAAAACAGCTATAAATATAAATTAACGCACTTACAGAGCTCCCGTATAGCAGATGCCGTGTACGAGGATTTATGGTACCAGGGCGGCACGAATTACCAGAAAACAATTTGTTTTATTATTGCGAGGTAAAAGCGTAATAAATAAGGTGTGCGCGTCATGACTATCAGCATTTTTATAAACATTTTTTGTAATCTTCTGTTTCCTTGGTACTCTACCGAGAAAAATCCTATTACTATTATAAATGTGAAAGTTTGTGAAGATGGATAGATGGATGTAACCTCTTTCACGCAAAAACTACTGAACTTCGAAATCTCGAATAAATTTGGTATGGTAGTAGTTTAAACTCTGGATTAACACTAAAGCTACTTTTTATCTCGAAATGTGCACTGTTCCCACGGGATACTGTATTTTACGCGGGTGGAGCCGTGGGTAAAACTATTGAAAAATACAAATGCAAAGTCTATTTTTCCTCAGATCGGTATAGTTAGAGCGAGAATTAGTTAATAAAAATAAAATTTAATTTATAATATTTTATTATATGGTGTAGTGTTCGTGTGGTTAGAAAAGGATAATTCGGATATTAATTTTTTTACAATATAGGTTAGGGAAGGTAAAGATTGGTTGGGGAAAAAGAAATCCATTATTTTTTTCGTTAGATGGCTGCAGTGAACGATATCACGTAAAGTATCGATCAAACAAATTCAAGTATATGCTCGTTGTCAAGGTGACATTTCACACAAAAAAAAATATTTTGATATTTTTTGTTTCGTCCATTCTGTTGTCAGTTACAGAATGTTAAAAATGGAAGTCAACAGAGATAAAATTCTGTACATTGTACAGTTTTTCTTTGATAAAGGCGAAAATGCAGGCCAGGCGGCTGAAAATGTTAATGGTGTAAATGGTGCCGATACTGTAACAGCTAATCGCGTGCAATCTTGGTTCCGTCGATTCCGTTAAGGCATTTTTGATGTTTAGCCATTGTTTATGTATAGCCCAGGAGCGAAAGATCGACCATGAAATAGTTTTAAACCATTTGCGCAAAGATGGATTCAAAAAGAAGCTGGATGTTTGGGTGCCGCACCAATTAACAACAAAAAACATGTTAGATCGAATTTCCATCTGGGAAGCCTTGGTCAAACGGAATGAAATCGAACCATTTCTTAAACGGATGGTGACTCGCGATGAGAAATGGGTCACATACAACATGGGACAATATTGTGCGAAAACGATCGTGGTCAAAGCGCGATTAAGCAGCTCAAACGGTAGCCAAACGAGGACTAAAGGTTAGAACCTTTAGTCCTCGTCTACTGTGTATTTGGTGGGACTGGAAAGGAATCATTTATTATGAGTTGCTTCCGTATGGCCAAACACGAAATTCAAATCTCTACTGTCAACAACTGGACCGTTTGAAGCTAGCGATTGACCAGAAACGGCCAACGCCAGGCCATACATGTCGTAGTGACTCGCCAGAAACTCTTGGAGCTTGGTTGGGAAATTTTAATGCATCCACCATATAGTCCGGACCTGGCACCAAGCGATTACCACCTTTTTCTCGCATTGCAAAACTTCCTGCGCGATAAGAAATTGGAATCATGAGAAGATTGTGAAAATCGATTATTAGAGTTTTTCGCCAATAAGGACCAAAACTTCTATGAGTGAGGCATTATGAAGTTACCTTTAAAATGGCAAAAAGTTATGCAAAGAAACAGTGCATAATTGACCTGAATCGGACAATCAAAAGCATGTTAAATAAAGTTTTGAATTTCGCGCAAAAATAATGGATTTCTTTTTCCCCAACCAATATTTTAAATGAGGACTGGATTAAAAAATCGGTCCTGGCAAACTACTATAACTACTAATACTAAAAGTAAGCTCATACCGAGACGCGACACGCCGCGGCATTTTTAAAATAGTGATTCAAAAGTGAATTTTCTTCACTACACAAAAAGATACACGTTTCATTTCAAGAGCGGTGTCGCGTTGCGCAACGCTGTGTAGCTCCAAATTCGACTCTTGCAAATGACGTGCTGCGTCGCGATTTTTGATCGATTATTCTTTAATTTACTGTTCTAGGTCCCAATGTCCATGCTATTTGACTGCTTTAAAGCGTGTGCCAGTAACTTTAAGAACTTTCTTCAGGGTAAGTACACGTGTGCTCAGCCACATCTTGTACTTTAAATAAGACTGTATATTATATATATAATAGATTTCTCGAAATCGGCTGCAAGATTACCGTGAAATTTAGTTGGGAGTTATGGGGGCAAAAAATCGTGCTAACTAGGTTTTATTTCTGGGAAACTGCGTATCTTTAAGGTATCTTTATGTTTTAGCCACAGAGGTCCTCCTCAACCTCTGTGGCTCAGTGGTTGAGCACGTCAGTGCTCAAGCTGGTGGTCGTGGGTTCGAATCCCGCCAAAGGTACATAAATACACCGCCGTAGGTTAAGTAAAAAAATTGTACATATACCTATTCCCGTTGTCTAGTCCCCGTAACACAATTTCTTCGAGTGCTTACCACGGGACCTGATTGACGTGGTGTGGAATCGTCCATAGATTAAAAAATCCTTTCATTCCACCGGGTTCGGGACCCTCAAGCCCTCGTAGATCCCTGGTTGCCTGCGAGCGTATACGCCTATAAGCTAAGCAACCAATCGGATGGTTATAGCCATAACTAGCTTCAGATGGTAAGGCTAAGGAGCTGAGTAAAACTCTTTATTCTGGCTACACTATATGACGATACCTAGAATATGTTTCATCTCATAAAAAAGATCACAATGACGTATTTTTCTGTGGACTTGCCACACTAAGCTCATAAAATGTAATGTGACCACAACTCACAGTTATAGCCTCGTGACTACCCCAGGTTTGTCATTAGCGCTTGTTATTCCGTACTTATGTGGTAGTTATATTGTGGTTCAGGGTTTGCAAGTGTAATAGAATTATTGGGGAATATGTATACCTAGTTATTTTTTTCAATGGCATATCTACGATCAACCGTTGACGAAATACAATCACGAGTCGTTGGGGGGGGCATTAAAAACGCTCTATACAATAAAATATGCACGAGTGATGTCACAGCAGTTGAAAATGTACGAAGAAAAAATATACGCGTTGACTTGACATGACAACCTCGGACCTCCTCGGGTTTTTCGTCGGTTAATGTAATTAATAGTAAAGGAATTCCTAAACAGTTGACATACATTATTTTATTATATGATAATAGTTTTAAAATTAATTCACATTTTCTACTTTATCTAATTTCTTGACATAAATATATATATTTCTCATTATCTTCATGACATGATTAATTATTATTGTGAATGACCTATGTATAAATATTGTTAGCGTAAAATATATTTTGTATGATTATAATTATTAGATATTCTTATGACATGTTTAATTATTACTATTATTAATGACTTATATTGTATAAAATTGATTTGAATATTGTTAGCGTAAAATATGTTTTGTATGATTATAATTTAAATCTATATTTGCATGCTATTTTATACATAGCTAAAAGTGTTAGTTCTTAAGAAAATGATCATTACCACCTACTGTATTCACCACTTTTATAGCAAATAAATGAATTGAATTGAATTGAATTAATAAATACAAAATTGATTTTACTAACTTAAATACTGCGTTTATGTAAATCATTGTGGTACCAAAAAAGAGTTACAAATAACATAAGGATTTGAACAGTCATTTTCGTTTTCCAACCGGACGGAATGCCGGGAGTGTCCGGAACCCTCGCCCTGTATTCGACTCTTCCTTGACTAATCTGTTATTTAAATGTTTCAGGTGGTGAGCACTACGTGGTCATATTTCTCATTAGCAAACAGCTTATACTCAGATTAAAATATAAATGTTGCTGCGTAAAACAAGTCCAGTTGTGGACTATGTTGCTAATTGCGGTATTGCTGTATAGTTATTTTTTTTTGCGTTACCATAGAATTGCGAATGCCTGACTAGGTTCGCCTGTGAAGGTTTCCATACAGTATCAGCTCAAGTTTACCTGACAGATATAACTGTGCAGACACACCTGTCAGGTATACCGTTACGTGTACGGCTAGCTTAAGGCTCAACTCCCACTGGCGTACAGTCGAGGCGACTGGACGCGTCATGCTTTTCACCTATATCATAATATTTATCTCTATTTTTCCATTGTTAAGGTACGAAGTATTATGAAAATATGATGTCAAACGTAGGCGCAACGTCACGCGCTTCCATATTTCCATAATACTAAGCACCTGGGTAACTGCCAATCGGACTGACATTAAAATTTGAGTTTGAGTCAAAATTATTGATATATTGTTGCACGATGAAAGAAAAAACCTTTTTCTGCCTCAAAACTCCCTGCATACTAAATGTCATGGTAATACTTGTAGCCGTTTTCGTGACACCGATTATACATACAAGATTGTCTCGTTTAAATTATAAGATGTACCTTAAATATTAATAATGAAAATATGGAGATAAATATTATGCTAATCTATAGGTGAAAACATGACGTGTCGAGTCGCTTCGACTCTACGCCGTGCCAGTATGAGTTAAGCTTAATAGTACTAGCGAAGCTTAACGATTGTTTGAATTCTAGTTCAGAATCTAAAATAAATGTGTTATTATGGATATTAATGGTTTTTAATTTTAAATACTCCGAGAGCGATAGCACATGGCGTATTTTAAACGCGCAGAGGACGCGCGTTGTTACATTGTAGGGACGCACGCCTACTGCGCCGTAGATTCTGATCGTTGTATTAATTAGTTCGAATCTCATTAAAAGCACATATTACGCGCGTCATCTGCGCGTAATACGCGCGCCTTTTGTACGTTTAAAATACGCCGTGTGCTATGGCTCTTACATTTTGATAACATACCTATTATAAGGAAACTAACTCAAAAACATAGACTTATATATTATAAACGAGGCATGTTGAAGCAAAAAGTGTCCTCAGTTAAATGGCCCCACTTTTGAATTTTTTTGGGCCATTTTGACATATTTTGAAGTATGATGAAAACCAAAGTGGCGTAACTTTTTCTTGTGTGAAGATTTGTTCTGTAAGATGTACGTCTGCCAATGCAATGCCTATCTTGAGTTTTGAAATCTTTTCTCAAAAAGGACTAGATTTAAGACAGATTTCAATCTGATTGTGTACTATTACTAGATGTGCCCAGCAAACATTGTTCCGTCTTAACTATGAACTGGAATAAAATATAACCCTACAACCTACAGGTGATATTATGTATAAGAGTTATCGACAACTGATGCTTTTAGATTATTACAGTGCTAATATTATCGCTTACAAACAATGGGGGTTTGTGTCAGAAGGGTGAAAATGTATGGTTATAACAAAGATTTCAAAACTCAAGTTATGCTATGACGTAAATTTGAGAGAACAAATCATCATACAAGAAAAAGTTACGCCATCTTGGTTTTCACCAAATTTCAAATGTCAGCCATCTTGTTTTCACCAACTACTTCAGTACTTCAAATGACAATATGACCCCAAAAATCTCAAAAGTGGGGCCATTTAACTGGAGACACTTTTTGCCACATCATGCCTCGTCTATAATATATACCTACGTGTATGGGCTATAAGTATTTTTAAGCTCAAATTATAAAATAAAAATAAAAAAGAGGTCAAAAAATAAAAATAAATGGGGTGGGTGACCCCTGTCACTTAGAGGTATAAAAGAGTATAAACTATACTCTTACCCACCAAATACACGTGCAAAATTTCATAAAAATCTGTCGAGCCGTCTCGGAGGAGTTCTGTAATAAACATCACGCACAAGAATTTTATATAAAAGACTAGCTTTTGCCCGCAGCTTCGCCCGCAGTGTTCTGTTGTGTGTTGGCAAAAAACTTCTTACCTGCAATATAGTATTAGTATATTCAATATAGTAGTAGCACAGAGTAAACAAAATATATATATATATATATATATATATATATATATATATATATATATATAAAACTTTATAATAAATTTTCACACGTACTTTTGATTTTAAGATACCTCCTAGATAAGGATAATTAATTTATATTTTATTATTACTAATCATTTTTTTAAACTTAGAATGGGTATAGTAACCTATCCTTAAAAGATAGACATATCTATGCCATCTCGGACTTTTTTGTAGACCTATAAAAAAGAAACAATCCCACCATACATTGTTTTGTTATTTATCTCCAAGGGGTTAGGTTAGGCAGCGTTTTCGATCAAAGCTCCCAGACGGCTTGATTTTTTCCGACACCTTCATAAATCAAACAATTTCCATAAATAAAAGCATAGCAAATTATTATCGACCTAAACCTTCCTAAGAAAACCTTCACTCTGTCGGTAAATGTAAGCGGCAAATCCTTTCAGTAGTTTGCACTTAAGTATCCTATGTCCGTCTTCTGGTTCTAAGCTACCTCCCCACCAATTTTCAGCCAAATCAGTTCAGCTGTTCCTGAGTTATAAATAGTGTAACCAACACGACTTTCTTTCATATATATATAATATATACTATATATATATAATTGTACAATTGAAATCAAACAAAGTGGTATCTATATCTTAAACTATTTCCAGTCACAAAATAAAATAGTGAGCCCGTATCTATTTTTACGGGTTAAGATATAAAATTATTGAAGAAAATAAAATTCCATATTTTCTCTATTCATCCCCATACATGAAGTAAAAGAATTTTATATCCTCTTGGTCACCCGAACCAAGGATACTTGTCTCTAGATCAGTCTTACTACGCCTTTGTAAGGAGATTCGCTTACGAAGTGGTCTTTTCAGAAGCGCAGAATTGCACGATATTTTTCATTCTTCCGAGTCCATATTGTAAACTTGTTATTGCTTAAATTTATACAGATTCTAATAATTGCTCGTCCCAGCTGTTTCTTGTACCAATTTCGGCACAAACTATGTAGGCGCAAAGGACAAAATGACAAGGGCCTTCTGTATCAGTCAACTATGAAAAGTCTACCATTACATTAAAGTGTAGTACTTTACTACTTAGAGATACTGAAAAAATGGCACATCTATAAATTTTATCTCGTAGGCCAATACAATATAATATGAAATTCCTTTTAGTGTAAGCAGACTGAAATTCCACATATAGCTCTGTCTGTTTAGTTCCACGTCACAAACTTGAGTATCGCCATATTTCGATCAAAAATATCAGCCTTCGCTTGTTACTTATAATTTTATTAAAGTGTCCAAACGCGACAAAGACTATTCCTATCGATAGTCAAATAAGTGTGGCAGATAATGGCGGTCTTATGAAATGCACATCGGCCGTTGAAAAGAGAATATATTCGGTTACTGTCAGTTTTGGAGAGCATAATCGTAAGATAAGTTTGACTACATAATTATTTTCTTTATTTCAAAGTGTGTGATATTAATTATTATAGATGTTTCAGTATGATAACTGTAGAATCAGCACATTTACCCAATTGGGCATACAAATGTCTAACTGTGTATGTCTAATTATGTATACTAATATAATAAACAGGAAAGGCTTGTTTGTTTGTATGTATCGAATAGACTTCGAAAATACTGGACCAATTTTGATGCAATTTGACACAGATATAGAATAGACTACGGGGAATGACATAGGCTACTTTTTGTTGCGGAAAACGTTACGGTTACTTTTGTGCGCACAAAGTCGCGGGCAACATTTACATACTAAGTATATTACGTTATTTATTACTAAAGACAAAGTAACATAAAATCATTTATATGTATTACAGTCAAACTAGCATGAAGTTTTGTGAGCGAGAGAAGCCATACACCACACAGCCTATCGTCCAATCGGCTCGACGCTACAGATTGGATCAGTTAATGCTGACCGTCCATGAGCGTGGATTGGAATGACAGTTTATCATAGACGTATATCGTCGATCGGATTCATTATCGGATCATTTCCAAAAATTCCGTTATTTAAGATAAGTATGCAGAATTGTAGGAAAATGAATATTATTTCCAATTCACTAACGGTATAACTCAATTTTTTGTTCTAATTGACATAAAACTATTTATTCCATTAAAGAAAAAAATATTTTAGTAATCACTTCCTTTTCAGTATCAGCTTATTTCGAAATGTCCCGCTGCTACTCTAAATTCTAAAGTGCATCCGTGGTTCATTAATGAAATATTTCGAAATGTTCCAATATGGTTCTGAAATTCTTTACTTGATTATTGTTTATTCGGGTTTTGTGCCAGTTGCGTTTTGAACGCGAAGTGTAGCGGTCAGTCGCAGCTTGAGTTTCGATAAAACAAATTGTGAAAATGGGTTCGAGAGCTAAAAAATTGCTTAAATTAGCAATAACCAGAAGTTCAGAGAGTGACCATGATCATTTTAGCGGTAAGTTTTATACAAATTACTTATGCAATTTATAACCCCTAACTTTTGTGTCATGTGTGAAAGCTTTAAAACTAATTTAACAATAACTGAGAACGTTTACTAAGAAAGAAAAGCTTCCTACAGCTTATTATTTTAATGGTATGGATGTATATTTCTTAGTACTTGGCTTAGGATTCGCCAAATTTAGGTACGTAGTATGTAGACTATGCTAACGTTCGCTACTAAATTTAGCAAATCCTAAGCCAAGTACTTACTTATTGATTTTCCACTTTTGATAGCTTATAGCTATAATGCTTTTTTCGCTTAATAGATGCTGGTATTGTGGTGGAATTCGTTCCAAAAAGAAAATTAAAAGCTGTTCGTAAAGACAATCCTGCACTGAATCTTGTCGAAGACCAAAAATATCATCGGACTGAACCAGGTAAGAAATTGAGGGGGCAAAATATAGAATATCCTAATAATGTTTGAAATACTTTTGAATATTATGAATCCGGTTCTTTAAAAGTATTTATTTACTATTAGTGCCCAGTTTCTCCTATTTACTTTGTAAAGGATTACGAGTAGAGAAAACTTATTTAATTACAGGTATCGAAGCGGGTCAGATACTGCAGTCAATTACAATGTATGAAGAAAATGACTTTAACTTACTTAACATAGCTCCACAAAATAATGATGCTACTAATAATAAAATAACAGAAAAGGGGCCAATAGAGCAGGAGATTACAACGGCTGCGGTACTTCAGGACCATGCTGAGCCTATGCTAGGTACTAACATAGTGATTAATTATTTCGTAATTACTCCGTTACAATATTTTAAAGGTAGGTAAGTCTTGTACGGTTTTTAAAATTGTCTTTTATGTTTTATAGGTGGTGAATTGGGTCAAGAACCAGATCAATGTGCGATGGCAGAAAAAAAAAACAACAACATGAATAATATAGGCCCACATGATTCAGATTTAACAGATTGCGAAGATTTAAGTACTAGCATTTTGATTTATTATTTGAACATTACCTACTACTAAAAAATTAAAGAAGTAGATACCACTGCTTTAAATTTTTTTGGTAGGTAAGTATGCAACAATGAAGTGCCTAAACGTGCGCAACAAAACTAGAGGCAGAGCTGCTGCAAATGTTGAACTGCATCTACGAAATAAGTACTACC
Source organism: Phengaris arion (assembly GCA_963565745.1). Classification (NCBI taxonomy): domain Eukaryota; kingdom Metazoa; phylum Arthropoda; class Insecta; order Lepidoptera; family Lycaenidae; genus Phengaris; species Phengaris arion. Next base: position 14,494,222 of record OY751449.1, on the reverse strand, counting down.
AGCGACCACAGATATCAAGCCTAAAGAAAAAAGACTTGCTTTCTCTATGCGACTCTAATGTCATTCCAAGAGTATACCGAGAGTATTACTCAACTTTGGAGGCTGCAGACATTGACCCCGATGAGTATAACGAAAATGACTAACTTAAAGCTTCTTATAATTTTTAATTCTATTCTTTTTTACTTTTTTGATATTAAATAAACCATTAACATTTTAAAATTGAATGTTTTTTTTTTTATCAATTTTTATCATATTATACAAATATTTAATACACATCCATGACCCAGGAAACAGAAAAACTTTTTGTTCCATCGGCGGGATTCAAACTTGCGACCCCCAGCTTGAGCACCAACGCGCTGAACCACTGAGCCACAGTGGTGGTCGAATATACTAAAAAGTAGCCTGTGTTTTAATCCAGAGCCTAAACTAACACCATACCAAATTTCATTAAAATCCGTTCAGTAGTTGTTGCGTGAAAGAGTAACAAACATCCATCCATTCATCCTCACTAACTTTCATATTTATAATATTAGTAGGATAGACGAGGCATGTTGAGGCAAAAACTGTCCCCACTTAAATGGCCATACTTTTGGGGTTTTAGAGCCATTTTGAAATATTTTGAGGTATGGTGAAATCAAGATGGCGTAACTTTTAAACACACATTGGACGATAGGCGTTGTTCTATATGGCTACTGTAAGAGAAAACGCTCTACAAAACCTTGATGCTAGCGAAGACCTATTATCCAGGGTCAATGCATAATCTTATTTAACCGACTTCCAAAGGAGGAAGTTGTATATTCGACCCGTGGATTTTTTTGTATGTTCAACGATTACTCCGTCACTTGTAAACAGATTTTAAAAATTATTTTTTCGTTGTATAGGGCTTACTTCGAAGTTGGTCCTTTTGACATTTTGGTGTAGACTTGACAACAGAATTCATGAGAAATCGAGGAAATTCTTCGAAAATTAGTTAATCGATAACCTATGATGAATTAGAATTTTTTTTGAGCATGTTACGTAGATGCTACTAACGAGTAAATTTTTGTTTGAAGGTACCGACATCAAAAATATGAATGTTGTGTAGAGAAATAATTGAATTTTGGTTCATTTTTAAGAATATTTTTGTTTTTACATTGAAAGTCAGTTTTTGTTAGTTAATTACCGTGCACTGTAGGCAAGACCTATTGTCATTTTAGTAATTTGTAAACACAATCTTGACCTAACCTAACCTAAAGGGAAACAGGCAAAATATTTTTAATATTTTAAGGTATTCGACACTCTAAAAACTTTCTTCCTCGCATTTTCCTACATAAATTTATTCACATGTAGGGACCTCCATATAGTTCCTTCTAAAGGATTTTACGATGGGACTCATTGTAACTAACCCAAATATGGTGACATAAACGTCCTACTTTTATATCTTGACCTAAAATTTCAATAACAAATGTTAAGGGAGACCATTTGTCCACTATTCGACCAAGTTTATTGCTAAAAGGACGAGTAAACTTTCCGGCATGCAGACACAAACAAGATAAAAATATAAACCAAAAGCCATTATAAATGGAAGTTCCGATGCAAGAACTCAAATTTAAAAAAAAACGAGCGAGTCATTATAGTAGTCGCAAGTTTATTGGTATTGGTTAATATGAACTATTTTATGAAAATATATAAAGAAAAAAACACAATGCTTTTACTACGACACGCTACGATTTTCTAATATGATTAAAAAAATACGGAAACTTTTCCACTAAACAGTGACAGAAATCAACGTAAAAATGTAATAAATAAGTTAAAAATACTATAAGCGACAACGTAAAAAAGGGGTCGTGGTCGACGTCTACGTGGGTGACCACGGATCTAGCTTGACCATTTTTGTACCTATGCATTTCGGGATTTCTATCTGAATTTTTTTTTTGTTTCGGCCTTTTTATACCCCCTTTTTTACGTAGTCGGGTTATAGTTTTTTTAACTTTTTTTTTTTATTTCGTATTTTTCCGTTTCCCAATCGAACATATTTTTGGAAAAATATATATAATTCAAAACACTTGAAATTAAAAATATCTTCTTCAAAGCGCGGAGCGAGCCAAATATTTTTCTAGATTATAGAATGATAATAATAAAAATTATAATATTATTATAATCAAGAAATACAATAGAGATCATTCAACAGGCTACATCATATTTTCACTTATTAGATATTAATATTATGTAGTATTTATTAATATTATATCCTCACATCAAACACAACGATACTGCAATTTAGAAATATGTAAGACCCGTATAGTGACATCTATCGAACGTAGAAATAAAAGTGCTAATAATTTATTTCATCTGCGTGTTTTAATTAAAAACGGATGAACCGATTAACCGATTTTAATCTAGTTTTTTTTTGTTTGAAAGCTGACATGAACGAGAGTGTTCTTAGCCATAATTCATTAAAATCAGCTCGTTCACTGCTTGACAATTCAGGGGTTACCTAAATTTATTATTTTCTTATGTCATTGTCTATAATAAATTATATTTATAAAAAAATATATATTTTATGAAGATAGAACAATATACATAATATATATTTAGTCTTATATTACGTAACATTCGAAAATAGGACAACTCTGTTAGTACGAATTGTACGACCTTATTTTAAACGTATGTTTTGACTTAAACAAAATGATATTATATTAGGTCCTTACATATGAAATTGGCGTTTTGTCGTACTGGCCACTTTGATCTCAAATATATCTTCTTTGGTTAGGAATTCGAATTTCAAATTTATACCGCTATTTACTCATTCATTTGTGTTTCGAAAACCGTCATTCATTTGTTTTTTCCTCTTCTGTTTTTTTCTTTGCGTCATTCTGCTTACAAAATGGAAAACTTGATATATCGTATTATTTTCGAGTACGAGTTCCACCGTGGCACCAGTGCTGCAGAAACGGCTCGAAGGATTAATGATGTGTATGGCGGCGGTGTTGCAAAAGAAAACACAGTGCGTTTTTGGTTCCAACGTTTTCGTTCTGGAAATTTCGACCTGCAGAACAAGCTCCGTGGACGGCCGGAGACCAAAGTTGATAATGAAGAATTGAAGGCTATTATGGAAGTGGATCCATCGCAAACCACGTCCGAGTAAGCTGTAGTCTGCGGCGGTAGTGATAAAACGGTTTTAACCCATTTGAAGCAAATTGGGAAGGTGAAATAGCTTGAAAAGTGATGAAATCTCATGAATTGAGTGCAGCAAACCGACAAACGCGCGTCGACTGCTGCGATACATTACTCAACTGGCACAATTATGAAAGGATTTTAAATCGAATCATTACCTGTGATGAAAAGTGGATCCTGTACGATAATCGGAAACGCTTATTGCAATGGCTGAACCTAAACACCCTACAAAATGCTCCAATACACTTACAAATGGAGTTGATCGAGATTCAAGAAAACTCACTCCTAAAATCCAAATTTGAAGACGTAGAGTTGTGCGATTTCTACAAAAAATACCCAGAAAAAGACAATTTTCCGCAACATAGAAAATTCGCAAGAAGATTGATTTGTGAGTTTGGTAGTACTTATAAATGCGAACAGTTCTTTTCATTGATGAAAGTTAATAAATCAACACATCGTACAAGACTGACTGACGATTATTTGGAAAATTCTTTACGACTTTGTTTCAGTGGAATTAATCTAAATATCGATGGATTAGTTTCCCAAATTTAAGCTCAAGTGTCTCATTGATTTCGGTGTATTTAACTTTCGTAGTTTGTAACAATTGCAAATTTAACGATTTAATTATAATGTTTTTTAAAATTTCATTTTGTTATTTTAATAAATTGTACTATAATAACATTGTCGTATTATTTCATGTCTAATATTTATCGCAAAAAATATTATCACTACTTTAAAATGCACTAACTACTTTTAAACGAGGCCCGCGAACGTATTTACACGCTAAAGTTTGGCCCTCAACATGTCAAAGGTTGCCCATACCTGGTCTAAGACATCCACCGTACTCCCCGGACCTTGCTGCAACAGATTACCATTTTTTTAGAAATTTGGATAACTGCCTGCACGGGAAAAAATTCAACTCCGATGGGGTAGTCCAAAGCGCCTTCAAAGATTTTATTGATTCATGTCCGAATGGTTTTTGACGTGAAACGTCTTTAAAATCGCGCCGAAACATACGGGTACCAGGTTTAAAAACTGGACCGTGACGAAAAGGTCTATATCATCGTACCTTAATAATTAAAAAACTATTAGTCTTAGAAACAAAAATGTGGTGTAAATATTTCACTTATATAGTCAGCTCGCTGTTATGACTTTGATTTCGTGTCGGGGTCAAGCGGGGCGGCGGGGGAGGGATACTGCGATAACTGTGCGAAACCGGCGCTCACGCTTGTTTCTATTCAGTGTAACTCGTGACTCCGACTTTATAGCGTGGTGATTCTTTCGTGTGTTTGTCAAGTTTATTTGAACCGATTGATTTATACAAAAAAACAGCGTCCATCTTGTTTTCATTTCAATCTTTTACTTTAAAAGCGATTCGCTAACATAGACGTTTCACGTTAAAACCAACGGCCGTGTGCCCCGACACAGCCCCACCCGCTTTTTTAGTAAAGAGGTATCAATGACCATCTATGAGATGGTAAAAGTGCATAGATAGCAATGGTATTTACTTTGATTAAATAAATATATTATGTTTAGAAAAATCGACTATACTAAACGCCAATTTCATATGTAATGACCTAATATAATACATAATATACGTATTTGTGATAGTACCAAGACCTTTCTTTTGATACCAAACACGTGTTTGAGAGAGAGAGAGAGAGATTATAGGTTTAATTTTTTTAGATGTTAGAATTTGAGGTTCAATTTTCGAACCACAAAATTTTGAAAAAAATTATATGGTCTATGTTATCCGCGGCATTATTACAAATCTATTGACACCTCATTTATAAAAATCGGACCACTACTTTAGACGCTACGAGGGAACAAACACATATAAACATACATAAAGATCATAATCATAATCATAACATCAAAAGAAAGGTCTTGGCAAGCACACCACAATATATGTATATATGTATGTGTGTATTATACACACGCCACAAATGTGTATATTATACACATTTGTGGCGTGCTTGCACAAATATGTCAAAATACATGTTCAAAATGCAGTCATACAAACCCAGTTGTCTAATTTTCGAACATTTCGTAATATAAATATATAACTCTATAATTTTTATATTATACATATTATTTTACCTTCATTACGTATATTTTGTTTTATAAATATTATATTAATATTATTATTATCGGTCTTAAAATCGAGAATAAAAATGTTTCGCTCCGCGCTCGACGCTCGTGAAGATATTATTTTTAATGTCAAGTGTTTTGATTAGGTACTCATTAATATTATTCCAAAAACATGTTCTATTGGGAAACGGAAAAATACGAAATATAAAAAAAAGTTAAAAAAGGCCGAAAAAGAAGATAATTCAGATAGACATCCAGAAATGCATAGGTACAAAAATGGTCAAGGTATAATGGGGTAATGGTATATGGTTCGGCGCAGTCGATGTCACAGGCGTCTGTATCTATATTAGGGTATAATTCTAGAAACTTCTCCAGGCCTTATACTGACGCTTAGATGCCTTTAGTGGGTGCCACCACGGCTCTACCTTGACCAGTTTTGTACCTATGCATTTCTGGTTTTCTATCTGAATTATTTTCTTGTTTCGGCCTTCTTAGACCCCTTTTTTATTCCGTAGTCGGGTTAATGATTTATTTATTTGCATTTTAGGACCTACTAGTTTAAATAATAGGTAGGTAGTTATTAGAATCAGGCGTTACTTTTAATTAATACGTTAGATAATTAATGTCATTATATCTATCAATATTCCGCGAAAAATACCCACAACCTGCAAGCAGACGTGTGAGTGCATATTTATTTTTTCGAGGGATATTGCTAGATATAATATTAATCAAATTGTATATATAGGTATTCAATAAGTAAGTAAACGAATTGACAAATCGCTTTCGACTGATGTGACCTCGATGTGACAGCGGATAGAAAAAATATATTGTTTTCGTATATGTAACGGATAAAATGTCAATAAATAAAACCATTTATATAAGTGTTACCATCATATCACGCAAAATATTTGCCGTTGCGTCGATAGTTTGATTGATATGTTTACGGGGATTGCTATTTGCTTAATCGATAGTCGCAAGACATGGTTTAGTCCGAAAATATTACAGATAATCAAAAGATACACAATTAAAACATTGTATCAAGGTTCCGTACCTACATTTCGACATTGATTTAAGGAGACATCACGTGCGCAGATTAAAGAAAGCTAGGTCTTACTCTGTGTCACGTGTGTTTCGAATCGATTCTATGCATACCGAAATTCTCATCGGTTGTAGATTCGCAGTGTTGTCATTACTCCAACTTACAACATGTCTCGTATGGTTTTTAAAGCATGACCGGAAAAATAAAAAATCTCGCCATGTTGCGGGAAATCACGGCACTAAAACGAAATGTCAAATGTTTGAGATTTAACCAATCACATCCCAGCCATTCTTAGTGTTGCTGCAATTGAAAAATGAAGCGCCTCCAGTGCAGGTTTTTTATTTTTCTGGTCAGGCTTTAAGTGCTTAAATCTTTTTTCATGTTAAGGTTTTTTTTAAACATGATATACTTAGTATGTACAAAAAAATACACGTGATCTTAGGTGGGGATAGTACCAAAAACTTCACCACGTATCACCAGGGGGGAGGCGGGGTCTAAAAATTTGTTAACAACATCACGTGATTAATGGACAGCCCCTAATCGGTTTTGATCAAGTTCTGTTGTATACAAATGTGTTGCCATGCCCATATCTGGACACATGTTCCCAAAATTCTTGGCCTGCAGACCATGAGCTACTAGTGGGTTTACATGTGAAATTTTAAGTAAATATTTAATTAAGACATAATCCAGAAGGAGAAATCCTCACAAAATTAAATATATCTCGCACAGCAAATTTTATTATCGGTACGTGATTTTTTCCAAACAAACCAAGGATCAGAATTTTAATAATCCGCCCCATCTCCATAAAACGACGAATGACGAATAAGACTTCCAAATTTTCTTGGAAATTGTAGACCTTAGTTTTATTAAACCTGAATCGTGTATAAAAATGTTACGTCTCACGCAGACCTTTTTGCTTTTTTGGTGGTGTTAATAGAATATATTTTTTTACTAGATGTTGCACGCGACTTCGTGCGCGCAAATGGACATCGCAGGGGAATCGTACATTTTGCCGCAATAAAAAGTAGCCTATCTTCTTCCCCGCGGTCTACTCTATATATGTGTCAAATTTCATCAAAATCGGTCTAGTACTTTCGGAGCCTATTCAAAGAAACAAAAAAATTGTTTTGTCCTTGTCTGATACGCTGAAAAAGTCGATTGACAGCCAAGGACAAAACATTGTAAAGCTTATCCATTGTGTAAATGTTTTTATTAGTTAGTATAGACAAAGCAGGTTAAAATTATTTTGAATTTTTAATTGATATAGATCAGGATTTCTCAAAGTGGGGTACGTGAACCCCTAGGGGTTCGCCATTCGTCGGTAGGGGGTTCGCGGTGAGATTTACGTAATACGATAAAAACGAATTACAGAAATCGACTTGATGCTGAGTCAGAATTAGGGTTAAAATTGTCCAAAATTATTCCTAAAATTGACACAATTTGCGACAAGAAACAAGCCCACCTATCAGATTAATATTAAAAAGATATTTCTTTTGAAATAAAAACCTTTGCTTTCATCTGGAAACTTTAACAGGGGTTCGTGGAGCCTCTAGACAAGATTATTTATCCACAATTTAGTTAAACATGCTCCTAAAAGTAACGAAAAGGATGATAATACATTGACAAAGACAAAACAGAGGCAGAGAAGCCAATCGATAATATTTATACGGGCATAGCGAGCGGTGCCAAAAGGCTAGGCTTACTATATATACTTATATATTGCACAGTGCTCGAATAAATCATTTTATATGGCTAGGCTTAAATCGTCCTTTTTGATGCTATAAGCTTGTGCTAGATTTTGAATCACGACAAAAGAGGATAGTTTTAGTTTGAAATTACATATTATGTCAGTATATCATATTATGTGTATGCATCTTGTGTACTGCGCACACACTTAGGCACCATAAAATTACTCCTGCTTAACTGGCCTGGTTTCAATGAAACCGGCCACCGTCACCGAAATCGGTGTGGGGGAGTTATTTATTAAATTAATAATTCGTAGCTTTCAAAACTATCAAAATCAATGGAAAGGCCTTAGGTACGATTTTGTTTTTAATCTTAGTTAGTAGTATTAACTTAAGTGTGGGAGTGAGTGCGTTTCGTCTGCTGTAAATTGTAGTAGGCTAATGAATTCACAACTAAATTAGAAATGATTCTTATTCGCTCATGAGTAAGACGATGATTGGCCAGAATTTTGCTGTATAAGCTTAATCTTATATGTACCTACTTACTTTAAAAGAGCTAATCTTGTATATTATATTATATAGATTATAGGTAATCGTAATCTTGGAAATGGCTGCAAGTTTTTCTATGAAATTCAGTTTGTAGAGATTTTTGGGGGAGGAAAATCATTGTAGCTAGGCCTTATCCCTGAAAAATTTTTATGTTATATATGTTTTTTTCTTTCATCGTGCAACAAAATATCAATAATTTCGACTCTAATGTGTCAGTCCGATTGGCAGTTTGGTATGCGTAATGATGCGTATGTGTGATTTTTGCGTTGTTCGAAAATTCGGAATGTGGTGCGTTCGAATCCAGGTAAAATATTTTTGTCACTCTTTTTTTTAATCTACTAGAGCTCCGAGCAAAGCTAGGCTACCTAAGTACTATGGGTTTTTTTATTAAACTAGGGGGCAAACGATATATTCTTTGCCCGAGTAAGGCACTTTCGAACACATATTTCTAACATTTTTATAGCGGGTTTACAGCTAATAGAAATGCTACATTGTACGGCCAATCCCTCAATCTGCGGCTTAAGACTCAGGCAGCTTTAATCCAGACGACTACACTACAAATGCGGGAACAATAAAAGGAGTTTATAGACAGTATTTTCATGTTCCGCGCTACGAGAGCGACAATAGCATCGAGTGGATTTTCTCGTGTAGAAAATAGTTGAACTTAAATTGAGCATTGTGAAAAAATTACCTTTTTTCATAAACAACCCATGCGACTTATCCTACTACTAGTATAAACGTGAAAGATGGTGAGGATGGATGGACGGATGGATGTTTGCGACTCCTTTACGCAAAAAGCTTTCAAGCACGTAAAGTCGCAGACTGTAGAGCATTTAAAAGTAGCAAATACATACAGCCATGCATACAGTCATACAGTCTGAGCTGTCTTACGGTTTAATGTACACGCACGGAGGTAACAAAGTTAAAGAACACTTCATACTGTCGCCAGACGACACTCAGCGTGATAGTCTAGCTTAAGCTTAATGAGATGGGGCCTAAAAATGATAAAGCTGAGGCGAGACAATTTTGTTTCGTTTTTACCTCACTACGCCACGCAAAGGAGGATAATGTGTTTATCAGCCTATATAATATGTATGTCTGTACCTTTGTCGCACTATTTAGACCAAACGCGTGAGCCAATTTTGATAAATAAATGACACGGTCGTTTGATTTGTCATAACGGCGCAAATGTCTCCTCCGATTTTGGACGTCATATTGTGAAAGAGAGAAAAATTAAAATCGACGATCCATGTCATATAGAGTATCGTTGAATAGGTATTTATCGTTTTACAATTAGAATTACCGTTTAGAAAGTTGGTTAGTAACGATTCTAGTACGATAGGCTTTTAGACAGAACTGATATGGATACGGTGCTGCTGACTGCAGATAGTGTTGAAGTATAAGAAAGACAATGAAGAACTTAAAAATGTAAAATAAAATAAATTAATATAAAAAATTATAAAAGCCCATTGCGTAAAAAACTGAAAAGAAAAAAACAAAAAAGTCCACTAATTACAGTACTTTTTTAAGATCCGCGTGATGAGCCGCGACGATGATTGTGATTTGTCTGAGGCGTCGCGCCGCGTCGGAAGTTAAGCCCGCTGTGTGATGTGTCGCGCCCGTGTTCCTCGGAGCCAATAAATTTTAGCACATACTTGCCCATATTTGTATAGAGCTGAAGATATAAAGACGACTGAGAGAGAGAGAGAGAGAGAGAGCTTTTTAATAAGAAAATGATATGTTTAAGCTCGGTATACTTAGACTTAAATACTTAGTTGAATGTTTGTAAAACTCTTTGATAATAAACGATTTATTTATTTACTTCACCAAAATATGAGAACTGTACTTATTATGCTTACATGTCTTCAAGTCCTTTAAAAAGAAAATATAAAGATTTCCAAGGTAATCAAGTACTTAAATAATAAGTAACATTCTTAACAGCACTATAAGAATATTTGAATACGATACGTCGATCCCTTATAGGCACCAAAGAGTGGGGCATTGATTTTTTTTTTTTCGAACGGGTCTATGCTAAGGGTCGGGTTAAGACCGCTGTAGCTAAATCGGACTGTAACTAGCCTGGTGGCTAGTTTATTTGGTTAGAGTCGATGGGAGGGTTTGACCCTCCCTAACATCACCCGGGTGATGTTCAGACCGGATATTGGGGACAGCTACGGATTGTGAGCTATTATTATGACAGGGGAGACGCGGGTCTCTCCTGCTGAGGGGTCCGACCCCTTCCTCACTCGCTGATGAGTGAGGTTGCTCGCGCGCGGTAGCAGAAGCTAGCGGCGTGCGAGTTATCGCGATAGAGGAGCTCTCGTTTTTATCGCTATCGGTACTGAGAGGGCCGTCCCTCTCCCCTTCCGCGTACGGTCGGGATGACTCGCGCGCGTAAGTCCTAATGTCGATCAGGTTCGCGGTATTGGTAGAGCTCTCTATATCAATATCGCGGTCGCGGGCACTATTTAGAAGTGTACCTAGTCTACTAGGATGCGAACTCGAACTCGGGTTCGGGTCCGGTCCCGTGTTAGGGTCGGTCTGTACGTCTGTACGTGTTGTCGTGTCGGATGTGGGACCTCGGGGTAGTCGCCGGCGTCGACCCCGGTGCGATACTACTCTCGCGGGTGCGTGTGTTTTGTGCTTACGTAACTGTACACAGTACGTTACGTGTTTTGTGATCGGGTCAACGGGATCGGCTAAGATATGCTTAGGCCGTTTGTACGGGTGTCGGAAAGTCTGTGCGTCGTGGTCATAGTCTATTGCCTTTTTGATAAGGGGGTTTGGGTGATTTTTGCCTTTATCAAAGAATCTTTCTACGAGTTCCTTGATATAGGTTTTTAATAGTGACGATTTCGCAGTCCCTATGCGAGTCGATGTTACGCATGTACTAGGGGGCGCCTGTTGCCATGCGTAGAAACCGGTTCTGGACTCTTTGCAAACGGTCCAATTGAGACTCGCTTATCTGTGCGAAAGAGACGCACGCATAAGTGAGTATCGTTCTGATGCAAACCTTATACAGTGTAAGCTTATGTCTTAGGGACATTTTGCTTCGCGAATTAAGTAGCGGATATAATTTGTAGAGTACAAATTTCGCTTATCGTAATGTGTTACTAATGTGACTCGAGAACGACATCGACTTGTTTAGTACTACGCCTAAATATTTGACCTGAGTGACCTGTGGGATTATGTTGCCGTGCAGGCTTATAGGGCTCATTAGTTTACGGGGGCAAGTACGCCTCATTGCACTTTTAATATCGAATTGGATGGCGTGACTTTTGTCGGGATTAACTTCTATTCTCCATTTGGAGAACCAGTTACCGAGAGCGGTAACTGACTCCTGGAGGGCTTTTGACGCGGTACAGGCTCGTATGTGGGAATAATAAAGGGCTGTGTTGTCCGCGAACATAGCTAATTGCACCTAAGCGTGTTTGGGGATGTCACTAGTATACAGGTTATATAGGGAGGACGAGAGGACCGAGCCCTGCGGTACTCCCGCCTCCATATTTCTTGGCGACGACAGTGCGCCTTCTACGCGGAAATGAAATTTACGATTTTTTAAAAAGTTACTAATTAGAAAGACAAGATAATCGGGTATTTCCATTTGATAGAGTTTGTATAACAGTCCGTTATGCCAAATTTTATCAAAAGCTTTTGCAATATCAAAGAATACGGCGCATGTCGTCTTCCTGTCGTTTTTGCTAGATATTATGTACTCCGTTAAGCGGTGTACTTGAGCGGGACAGCTGTGCATTTCGCGGAAGGCAAACTGCTCGTCTGGAAGGAGTTTTTGTCGGATATGACGTCATTGAGGCGCCTTTTAATAACTCTTTCGTAGACTTTACCGAGGGAGCTAATGAGACTTATTGGACGGTAACTACCAGGCACCTCCCGGGGTTTCCCCGGTTTGTGGATACCTATGACAATAGCTACTTTCCAAATGTCTGGGAATGAACATCCTACTAAGAGGGCGTTAAAGATGTTCACTAAGAGTTGAATTAGCTCGGACGGTAACATTTTAAGTGTTTTGTTTGAAATACCGTCGAGGCCTGGGGCCTTTTTGGCTTTCATACACTTAATAATGTCACTGACCTCCTCCGTGTCCACCATCCTCAACCTATCTACATCAGGTGGCCTCGAGAGTCGACTGTCGACCTCGCTATTTACTGAGCTAAGGTGCACGGGATCAATCGGGAGAGTGGGGCATTGATGACTATGGATACCTTATATCCTAACAAAACTGACTAATTTTATGTGCCGCGACACACATTGAAATTTTTCATTACTGTTACATTTCACTCACACAGCAAAACTTCGTGAAAGGGATGGAATGCGTAATTGAATAGCAAAAAAAGATAACTAGTGTTTGTTACTACTATTAAATAACCGCGTATATTCAATTTTGAAATCTTTGCCATTTCTCATTTGACGACACAGAAGGTACAAAAAGCGTAAAACAATTGACGACATGCTGTGAATTTAATTTTTTTGTGTAATCGGTAGTTTGACAACCATTTTGTGTAAGATTAATCTAGACAATAATGGCGTGAATGCCTACTATTATTTAGATAAAACTGCATATCGTCACTGGAAAGGTAAAATTACTGAAGCGCCAAAAGGCCGTTTCGAGAAAAAGCCGTTTAAAGTTTTATTTTTTCGTTTTTAATTCATAACTTTTTTTACTCGGTCATCCAATTTTGATAAGGTCAAGGTAAGATTTCATTATTTTTTCATTTCCTATGTCCTACAATACATTTTGTAATATTTGGCCTGGTAGCTTAGGAAATAGTGGCACAGAGAAGTTGATTTAAGTTTTACGGTAAACCAAATTTTCTTAACCGCCATCTGATTAATATATTTCTTTGTGTACTTTCGTCTTGTTCTGTGTATTGTTTATATTGTATATGTGTGTATGTAACTGTTGATTGTGCACAATAAAGTATATTTTCATTTCATTTCATATTTCGGTAAAGCAAATTTTCTTAACCGCCATCTAATTTATATATTAATTGAATCCAAAATTACTTATCACTGTTACATAAATGAATTAAGAGACTTTTAGCGTCTGTTATCGTCATGTCTAAACGTCTTAAAATGTGACCGGTTGATTATGTGAGTGTACCAAAAATGCTTTCAAGTATGTTATTGTAATTATAAAATACGTAAAATTCAAATATCTCAGTTTGATAGATCATTAAAAACTCCTTATGACTTTAATTTATTTAGAAAGAATCTTAATTAAAATACTGAAATGTTAATAATAAAGGTTTAAAAATATTTTACTGATTTCTTATGTAAAATACTTTAGCTTTCAAAAAATTAAAAATACAGAAATTTTTGTAGTAAAATTTCATCCATAATTAACAATATACTTGTAGGGGACTGTATTATTCCACAGGGTTTCAACCGCCGGCTCAGATTTAACTCGAAGATGCATGGTCACACCGATTCGGGCGGAGCCGGTATAACGTAGTTACATTTCCTCTATTTATTCAGAGGTTTTAGCACCATCTATCGGCGCACGTCCTTACTAAAACGGCGTTAGCCTTGCTTTAATATTTGATTCATAGATCGATTTTACTTCCGTCTTAAATCTTAAAAAATAATAATTTAGTTTTTAATAATGAAAATACAGTAGATTTGTATTATTATATTACATAATATATTGATTATTAATATATTATCTTTTTATTTTGATTTCTGGATTTTTTCTCTTTACGCTTTAGTTTCATAGTTGTCAAAAGTTTAATAAAAGATGACGGAGAAGGGTATATATGGCATTTCTTCGAATGACATTTCCTTTTAGAATAAAATTTTCTATAGACTCAAGATGTAGTCGTTATATATCTTAATCCCGTATTCACGGTGAGTCGTTTTTTATATATGTGTTGTGAATATTTGGGAAATCACGCTTGTAATTAAAACACATTATTATTTCCTGTAAATTAGCACCATTTTAAAATTAGTTGTCAATTATTTGAATGACCATACCACGTGGTATCATTTGTAGTTTCATCTTACGTTCTTGCATTGTTAAAATATTAGGATATATATATCCATGCTTTAATTATTCTTTCCTTGTATATCATCTTTTATTTTGTGATGGTCACACAGCCCGTGATTTTGATCGTTTGGGGTTAAGATAACGCTGTGTGATGGGACTCCTACCCACACGTTATTTATGGATTTTCCAGGGATCTCTACACCGGGTTAAAGGCACTGTTATACAAGGACTATTGGCTATTTTCCCAAAACCGGATTTCTGAGGCCGCTAGATATTCCGGACTGAACTACTGGTTTTGGAATCAGTTTGCACCGCCTATTGGACGATCTACGTCGCGATGAACAGCGGGAAACCACCCGAAGTTGGAGCTCCAGTTCACTCTCGCCACACTCCTGGACCCAGCTAAGTTCCCACGTGGTTAAAGCCCTCCGATCCCCACAGACACCAAGAGGCTAAACCAGACCGTACGGCCTTCTGCCCACGACCCTTATTTTAAATATATATTGTCACGGTAAATCCCTATTTTATTTTATATTACCCGTAACACCGGGGCGATAATAAAACACTTGTTTTTGAAGAGAACATTTATCACAATCTTTGCTTTGATTACCTGGCTCATGGCAATGCCGTATAGAGAGCCGCGCCCGTACGCCTCTTTCGGGCCGATTTGCCGTCTCGCTTTTGCCTCTCTATATGGCTATTTTCCATAATTTTCCCTATTTTCCATGAGCCAGGTGAAGTAAAACGCATTTTGTGAAACTCTGTATTCATTTTCTAAATTACATAAAGCCTTATTTACTAACAATCTTATTTAATACTAAAGATATTCATAATCTAAGGTACACAATCTATGAAATGTTATGTATTTTCACCACTATTCGTTTAATAATTACGTATCCCTTTATTATATAATCCAAACTGTTGTTCTTTGCGTTAGGTATTATGTTTATCTACACGACATAAAAGAAATTGAGTTAAAATTCACCATAGCTTAAAATGTATAAGCAAAATAACCTTAAGTTCGTAGAACACTATTTAGCACGACTTATTGCACACTGATGCTATAGGTTTAGTTGCTATTGTCACTGAATGTTCACCGTTATAGTTTATGTACTGTTTTTATCACTTGTTTATCGTTCACATTTCAACTAACTGATATTATTACGTTACGAGGCCGCTGTCCTTAATAATACTAATACGAGCAGAAACACAATAAACTAACCGGCAGAGAATTTTTAGAAAAAGCTATAATGCCATTGTCAGAGCCAGCAACATAAGGATGAATCGTCTTACCCTAGCAAATTAAAAGTAGGAGCAGCTGTTTCTTTAGGACAATAACAGAAAATTAAATGATA
Source organism: Phengaris arion (assembly GCA_963565745.1). NCBI lineage: Eukaryota > Metazoa > Arthropoda > Insecta > Lepidoptera > Lycaenidae > Phengaris > Phengaris arion. Next base: position 14,478,343 of record OY751449.1, on the reverse strand, counting down.
AAATATGTGAAGAAAATGATAAAATGGAAGAAAGTATTTACAAAGATAATGAATAGCTAAAAGTAAAAGCAAAAGACAAAGTTAGAGGATCAAGAGATAAAAGTGGCAGTACCTAGAAAGTAGGGACGGAAGAAATCATACTACAAGACAATATTATAAAGAAAAAGAGTGAGGATCGTGTAACATTTTGGGAAGTATTAGTGAGATTTAAGGAGATCATATTCATAAGAGAGGTTTCTATAGAATTTAAGGTACATAAAGTAATAAATACTTGGTTGAGTGGTTTATACTTAAGCACCGACTTGTATTTATTGGGAACAGATTTCGACATTTGAAGAACCAGAGATAAAAATTCTGCAGCAATATTCACCCGATGTTGTCTTTGTATCTTCTGGTATAGCTATTAAATTTAAATTCAAAGTTCTATGTGGAACCTTAGGAAGTGACCATAGTGTGTGTAAATATTTTAAAAAGACAATTTAACAAAGCGAATTGGCTGTCACATACAAAATTACTAGATGTTTTCTAATATAATTATAAAATTAATAATAACCTTCTATATTTCGGAGGGACTCAGGTTTGACTGTGCTTATTTATCTTACCTTCAGCAATACAAGACTTGCCTTTTGACATTTAACTTGTTTATTTTGATTAAAACTCCAGTTATTTTACTAACATTTATTTATAGGATAACTGAAATTATCACAATCCATTTTGCAACACTTAAAACACGGAACTTTACTAAACTTTGAAACTTTAAGTAGGTAATAATAATATTAATGAAATATAATGATTCTGACGAGCTGTTTTAAATTTTAACAATTTTAATAACTTTTAATACCAACTAGATGTTGCTTGGACCAACGTCCCCGTGATAATGATCTTCCTCCCGAGCACGCTGTACTCCCCTCTTCATAGGAGGGGCGAACCCTCATTATCCCCACCTTGCTGATTCATGGGTTGTCAAGAGTGGTTCGATGAGTAACATTGCACGTAGGCATGACAAACAACATCAGGTACATTAACACCTGCGCCGACATATATCAATAGTGCCAGTTTGTTGGTTTTATGAATATTGGTGCAGTATAGGTACATATAACGTCAAAAAAGTATTATTTTCAAACACTTACAAAACGTTTTTAACCTTTCATCAAACCTTTAAAAAACAAAAGTAGTTTTTTTAAGGTAAACGTGTTTTCCAGAATTTGTTCGATTTTTATGGGCTCTATTCGAAAAATAGAAAAAAACTATGTTTTTATTACAATCTGTTTTTGTTCACAAATTTAAATATTTAACAAAATATTGTGAAGAGACATTGGCGATTTACACGAAAATCAACAAATTCTTAATAACAGGCTTTAAAAGCTGCGTAGGAATTTTAACAATCAAAATATATAAAAAAACAAAGAAATATTAAATAAACGGTAAAACTGTAGAAAAAAATAACTTTTTTATTATTACTATTAGTCCTCTTTTACTTTGTATATTACACTAATATTATAAAGGCGCAAGTTTGTGTGTGTGTGTTTTTGGAAACCTTAAAAAAAATTAAGATTGATAAATTTATATCAAATATAAGTAGCATTTACTTTACTGTTACTGTTAGGCCCTCAGTTCGTTCTAAGTTAGTTAATATCTAACAACTCGCTTTTTTGTAGTTTAACAATTTTAAGAAGTTTATATTTATTTAACTGATTGAACGGTATACCTAATTAAATTGTTTTCGTCGATCTTATCAAAATAATATCTAATAAAGCTAAATATTAAATAAAACAAGTAAACGGTGTGTAATTATGTACATCTAACGACATTCGCTTCTGTAGGTACTATTACTCTATGGCAGAAATGCATGCATCCTTGTTAGATTCACAAAAAAGTATATAGGTATTGACATTTTTTTTTTTTACGTCATGAACTGTCAAGTGTTTTCTTGCAATTATATATTGTTAAAAAATATATTTTTAAGAAAACACACTCATCACTCTGACGCTGGCAACTCCTATTACAAGGAAGGCTATGCCAAAAGAAGAAGAATAAGAAGAAAACACATGACTGATAATAATAAATGTTGTAAAGTTACATTTTTGTCACGGTTTTTACAGCTTTTATAGACACACGACGAACCGCCATCCCTCTGCGCTCACGTTCAATGTCGGGATCATCGCTGAGGTTTTCGTCTACAATATGACCTAGATATTTATATTGTGTAACTCTACTGAGCGGTATACCATTTAATGACACTAGTGGTACACTATCAGGAGTGAATGATCGTGCTTTGAAAACCATAAATTCACTTTTCCCTACAGTGTACACGAGCCCGTGCTCACCCACGTAGCTTTCACAAACTGTAACAGTTTGCGAAGGTCATTAATCGATGGGCTCAGTAACACCATACCATCGGCATAGCTAATAAAGTACAATTTTCATAAAACTATAACCCGACTAAAATTATAACTCGAGTATAAAATAACCCGAATAAATTTTATCCCGAAAGCACGGGTAATATAGTCTATGGTACCCGGGTTGTTATTACGAACATATTGACACCTCATCAAAAAAATTGGACCAGTAGTTTAGGCGCTACGGTGGAACAAACATACATACATAGACTGCCAAAATCTAACCCTTCCTTTTGGCTTCACCGTAGTCGGGTAAAAAAAAGGATCGGATTATTTTTTTTAAACATTCATTGGTCTTCTGTATGATCGAGAAAAATATTATCTTATACTTTAAATGAGCAAATCTTGTTTACGTTTATATAATGGGATCTCGGAAATGGCTGCACACTTGGACACTGACTGAAAAAACATTCTGTATATATTACGTGTAATCGGCATCTCGACAACGGCTACAAGTATTACCATGAAATTTTAATTTGGCGGTGAAAAATCGATCTAGTTAGGTCTCATCCCTTAGAAACTACGCATTTTTAAGGAATATATGTTTTTTTATGTCGTCGTGCAAGAATATATCAATAATTTCGACTTTCTTAATACGTCAGTCTGATTGGCAGCGTGGCTCTACTAAACACCGAGCGAAGGTCGGTGTCCCAGGTACTGATATGTTATTTCTTTCGTTGCGTAAAAAGATATCAGTAACCGATCTCCCAGGTACTTTATAACATAAGTGGTAATTTAAATTTAAATTTTATGTTGTTACGATTAAAATTTTCTGTACTTAGCTTAACTTTTTTGTGTATTATTTATAATTCTTGTTGGCTGCCGCAAAATGTTTGCCTCAAATTGCGGCCGAACTTTTAAGCAATAACATTTTTCAATGCTTGTAAATTGTAAACATAAAAGTAACATAAAAGTACAGTAATTATACAAAGAGCTCGTTAAGTGCAACTTAATGTTGTTACGTGTAATAAAATGTGTGAACACAAAGAAATAAAAATATATTAAACAAATGTTTTATTACCAAAACACATTCGTGAAAACACGCTTTGATGCAGCTTAGATAAGAGTGTTAAGATTTAAGACCTCATTACACTATCCAACGTGTAGAAATCATAACAATTTTGAAATTAGAAAATACAATCGTAGTAATTATTAGCTAAGAGTTAGGAGCCAATTTAGGATGATTGTGAAAGCTCGTTTTAAATTGTCTATGATTTAGCCCCAATTTCACCAACACATTAAAACGACGTTAAATGCTGAGCTACGGTTTTGAATCTGTCTGTCCCGTTCTAACATTGAATGAGAGAGAGAGAGAGAGAGAGAGAGAGATCGAATACGGGTTTAGCGTTAAGCGCGTTTAAATAATTTTGGTGAAATCGGGGCTTAGTGCACTGTAATCGTGTTTAGTTACGGGCTTGAAGCATCTTGATCGAGGAGACTACTCGCTTTGCGATTTAACTGAAATGTGATCAATTTGCGAATTTGACCTTTATCCTTCTTAAGATTCCCACAAATTGGATAGTGTAATAGGTTTTATAAATCACAACAAAAAACATACAATTATCATTCTATTTATTTTGCACACTTCTGTATAATATGTGATCAATATGCGATTTCAGCTAATCCTTACATCCTTAAAACCGCAACAAAACATATACAATTAGCACTCTATTTAATTGCTATTCCAAATGAGTTTCGCGGTATGGGATACTGTATAGTGGGGCAAAATCTGATAGCATTACCGCCGGAGGCTCAGTCTCATTACGATATTCCGAAGTCGCGTCCACTAATGGTACATCATCCGTCCTTAATTCCCTGTATCTGAACTTCCAACCCACAAAAATAGAAACAAAATATATAGCAATACCAATAAATATACCTGTCAACCACGTGCTTAAAGCTTTTGGCGGTATCAATTCCGTAACATCAACTCTGGTCACTTCAGTACATATGTAACTGGAACCGAGGGTAGTTGTGCAAATTTTGACCACGTATTTCTTGGCTTCAATTGATTTCACCACTATATTAGTGACGTTTCTTGAAATGCACGTCACTTGAGGTAAAGTACGACTTATATCATTAATCTTTATACCTGGATAAATTTCCAAATTGTAACACAGTATTGGTCCATTTGTTGATTTCGGTGGTTCCCATTGTATTGTTACATGGCCCGATGCGTTTGCAGTTACAGACTTTATAGTAGCCACATCAGCATTTTTAGTTCTTAGAGTTCTTACAAATTCTCTAACTGTACGACTACATAATTCTTTGGTGCAGGCTCTTAGTTCAAATCTGTAATCTCTGAACGGTGCTAAACCACTTATTTGAGTGTTATTTGTTGATCCATTCAAGTTAAGAGACATAGTATGTACAACACCACCTTTAGTAACATTGTTAGGACGGTTGATATATTCGTTATCACCACAGCCCCCAATAATGCTGCAAACGTCAAAATAGTCTTCTACCATGGCTCCGATAGTAACAGTTGACAAGACTCCACACATAGATTCACATGACTTCTCATATTTCCTGGGCGGTCTCATAACTTTGGCATGCCGAGAATAATCTATTTCTATCATATTATTATAGGGAAATAAACAATTACCTTTGTAAATAACGTCAACATCAGATATATCTACAATTCTTACATCTAACTCATAGTGATCAATAAAAGGTTTAAAATCTAAATGATTGACCCATCTAATTACTATAGCGTCTGAAAATGATGCTGTCAATTCTAAAATAAATGGTGGCTCAGGTTTACCGACGGGCGTCGAAAAGTTTACAACCGAACTTCTTGCGAGAAAACGAGAGGATGACTCGTAAGTTTCTATACACGCTACATAAGTAGATGCAGGCTGTAGATTCATCAATTCCACTTTTGCCAAAGTTTCCGTTGTAACGTTAACGCTGATAGCATTCCATTCGAACTCGCTGCATGTTTCGGGAACTATAGTTGCATTGATCCCATGGGGCACCCTCACATATAAAATGGTGTAGTCAGATTCAGCTTTTGCGTTGGGATAAAAAGTTGCGATGGCAGAAGTTTCGTTTGTTGCACTTATTTTTAAGCCCAGAGACACTTCCTTGCAACTTCCACTGTATCCGTTCATACCCTGGGGTATGTCTAGTTCGTTCGGCGTCTCACGAAACACAGACTTCAACTTTTCAATTTGTTTCTTACAAAGCATCGGATTTCTGTATAATCTCAAAGTGCCGTTCTCTACATTGAGATTTTCCGTAACGTTCGATAGGAACAGCGTCTGCAAATTATGCATATCGTGAACTACAACGCTGTATCTATTCCCGTATAAGCGTATTCCCCTAACACGTTGCAGAGATGAAAGAAAATGTAAAGAGGTTAGGGTCATGGATCCGTGTATGAGGATATACTCTGACACTTCGACGATATTCTTAAGATAGAATCGGAGCTCGTTCGCCACGTTGGGTGTCGACCACACTCGAATCGTCAATGAACCGTTCACGTAGACACATTTCTCGGCGTCCTGAATCGAGGCGAGGGTCTGAAGAGTTAAAGTGCCGCAGGTCTGAAATAAACATTAATTCAATGTGTTCTAACAAATCTAAGCTTGGTGGGTAAAAGTTTTATTTTGCAAAATAAAAATAGTTCAGTTACATAAATGGAAAGATTTAGTTTTCTTTTACAACAGTCATAGTAAATGCGGTTAATTATTGTGGAGATTTTGGGCTATGATTGTCGCTTACCTATTTATTCATTATGTAGTAACCAAAACCTAACTCTAATCTTGTCTTTATACAAGCTATTAAAGTTGTGCCCCGAAACCATGAAGTTATCAGTTACCTTGATTATCTCATAAACCATATAAAACTGGCTACCTACCTTTTTACAATCATCACATCGTGTGCACGTGACAATACCATTCTGATGAGATTTCTCATAATTCTCTGGGCAACCCGCAACGCAACGACCATCCCAGGCAAACCGGCCTAGAAACTCGCAGTCAAATGTGGTGATACAGTAGTTACTGGCTGACAGGATGAGCCTGTGAAAGCATTTCGTTTTTCTCAGTTAATGATATCAATATTCTTATCTGTACAATTCTATAGAATTTTAACGACCTAAAAGACAAACCCCCTTACTAATAAAAATATTTACACAATGGATAAGCTATTCAATGTTTTGTATAGTTGGAAAAGGAGCTTAACAGACAAAGACAAAACATTGTATAGCTTATTCATTGTGTAATTATTTTTATTAGTAAGGGGGTAAATTTATTTTATATACGTTTACATAACGGAGTCATCTGCTGTTGACTGCCTAAATCTTTTGTCACCGAGGAGAGACTCCCGCGTGATAAATCGAGATGATGATGATGAACATGATATTATAATTCGTGTAATATCACAAGGATGGTGTTGATATCTCACGTGTGCTGGGGACAGCGCGACACACAGGTGTCCCCGTCGACGAACTCCCGGCAGAGCGTGCAGCTGCTGGCGTTAGTTCTGCGGCAGCCGAGACACTGCTCGCTGCAACGCTCGCCCTCCGGCCCGTCCAGGAAACGCTGGCATTTCCTGAAAAGAATACGTTTGAGGATAATCATTATCATAATCAGCTTATCGCCATCCACTGCTGTGCACAGGCCTACCCCAATGACCGGCAGCTATCCCGGTCTTGTACGTATGTGGTTAATGAGAAGACAGATTAATCAGCGCCAAGCAATTACCGCAATCCATGGAAATTCGCAACATTAGAGATATCGTTATTTGCTTTGCCTGCCTTAAAATATTGTGCTAATTTAGGACTAAAATAAAATAATGACCAGAAAAGGCTTTATTACGCAGAAGTATATTTGAGAGTTAAATTAGAACCGCGGGAAAGTCATCTTAAAAATTGATCCGAAAACTCCACCAGATCTTGACCTTATTTTTTACCCTTCCCAAAATAACTCACTTATTATTCCAACAGCGGTTTGTCACCGGATTCCTGGAGCAGGTACACATCACGTTACAGGCCGCGTGCTTGTCCGGGGAGCTGAGCACGTGGCGTGCACGTGGGGCTATGTGGTTCCAGTCTATAGTGTCGACGTTGCAGGTGAGAGGACCGCCCCAGATTATTACTCCACCACGATCGATTTTCAGGAGGTTGTAGAATCCTACCTGAAACGTCGATTAGTTGTTTTAGTGGTTGCCAATGTTGATATGTGAATAAATCAGTGTGATGTGTCGGTTTTGTCATTCGCCGTGAAGAAGTTAACTACAATGTGTATGGCATCGAAACAACACCCCTAGTGGCAAACAATGGTAACTAATATTTGTAATTAACAAATATTAGTGAAACTTCTTAACGGCTAGTAGTGACAAAAACTCCCACAAAGCACACTAATGGTAATACTAAAGTAACCAAACAGTAAAATTGTACGCACCTCGTACGTAGCTTAAATATTTGACAGTTAAGTGAAAAATTTAACACTGTGACCAGTTAGTGTGGGAAAAAAGACTAAAATAAGCCAATCGGTCCAACCGTTTTCGAGGTTTAGCGTGTCATCGGAATTGCAATACATTTTTATATATAAGAAGAAGAAAATGAGTAACATATCGTGCAGAAGCGATTCATTTCTATAATGTATTATAAGTAACTTTTTCCTGCGGCTTCGCCCGCGTAATTTAAGTATACCACGTGAACATTTCGGGATAAAAAGTAGCCTATATTTTAATCCAAAGAATAAACTACTACTATACCAAATTTCATCAAAATCCGTTAAGTAGTTATTGCGTTAAAGAGTAACAAATAACCATACGTCCATCCATCCATCCATTCTCACAAACTTTCATATTTATAATAGTAGTAGAATATTTAATAATAATAACCTTAGCTGCATAAATACACCTGTTTTCGCTTGAAGTTGATTTGCATTAAAATTGTAAATTAATATGCTTCTATCATGCTTCATAAAATAGGATACACTTCAATTTATTACAAAACGAATTTGGCTTCTAACAGTCTTATTGCAATTCATAAGGTAAGAAGTAGAAAATAAAAGCCCAAAACATTTATTAATTAAAAGCTTCTTGTCCTACATACCCGTTGAAGTCTAGAATTATCCGCTTTTATGTTATAAATACTTTGGATTTAATATGAAAATTCAATATACAAAAGAAAATGTCTGATAAAAATACGAAATCATTATATTAATATTTGCAGAGATCAAACAATATTAACAGATGGATAACTCAAGGAAAACATCTGTTAAGTCGCTTAGAAAACGCTTTGAACGTTATAAAGCGAGGCTCCCGAATCAAACAGAAACACGCATCCATCAGATTTCAATAGCTTCAAAATTATTGTTAGGTTATTGTATCTGCATTCATGTAATAGGTATTCGTTTTTGCAAACCGAAAGTTAAACACCCAAAGCTAACTCATATGCACCTAGGGCTCAGAAGTTAGCCCTTGAGATTCATGAATGGTCAAGACACGGGAGTTATACAATTCTTTTATTTATTACAAACCACCTAATTGTAGGAAATGGATAGTTGTCATATCTGATTAAAAAGTGTAAGGACACTAAGCCTGCAGCTTGTTTTATGGAATAAAAAATCTATACAAACAAAAAAATATACGTGTGGCACTCGGGGACTGCCGCGGTAAAGCTATTGCATAGTAAGTCTACACGCATACGTCTAGTCGCACGCACACAGACACCGTGCCGAAGTCTACCGAACTGAAACGACGTTAGACGATGCACGGCTTTCAGCGCCGCACCGCTGTGCCGGTCGGAGTGGGGGGTGTTAGGTTTATTTTCGTTAAGGAATTTCTTGATTCGGTGGCCGCGCTCAAAGCCCGCGATAAAAGCTATGCAATAGCTTAAAAAAATTAAAGTGTCTTATTGTAATTCAAAATTTTAATATAAATAAGTATATAGTTGATAATGAAGAATTGAAGTCTATTTTGGAAGAATATATACATATATACACAGATTACCCGGAACAAACACACAGACTGACAGACGGACAGAAAAATGTTAACAATTTATATTTTATTGTAAGTACCGATCATACTTTTAAATGCATTAAGTGAAAATAAAAGCTGTTAATTTGAAATTACACAAACACTTCTACAGACACTTCAATTTTGTTTATCTGTATAGATATAATATATTATATTCTACAAAACAAATAGTTGAACTAAGTATATATAGTGCGCGCGGAACTAGCGCCTTAGGTAGGGACAGGGGTGATGGGGCGGGTAGCTTACTGCTCGCAGTGTTGCCGCCGCGAAGTCCGGCTCCGTACTGAGTAATAACATCAAGCGCTCGGCTAGCTAGTCACAATATGTAACAGTCATAACAGTCACAATGTGTAATTGCAAAATTCTACATTTTTGTCAAGGTGATAAGGTCGTTTTTTGTATAATTCTTAATAGTTGTTATTACATTGTGATTTCGAGTGGCAAAAAGTGTCGTGCCAATTTTAATCCGCCTAGCCTCCAATTCGCAACGCGCCATAAGGAACTACGTTCCAATTATATTATATTTGTAGTCTTATATTACTTAATGTTCGAAAATTGTACAACTGGGTTAGTACGAATTGTACGAACGCATTTTAAATGTGTATTTTGACATCAGTATCCCATTATATTATGTCAAATACAGACTGTGTTTTACATATGTGTGCAATCACATGAGAAATATGTAAAATATATATACATATTTGTAGTGTGCTTGCCACAACCTTTATTTTGATATCAAACACGTGATGATTATCTCGGTTTAATTTTTTTAGATGTTAGAATCTGATTTTCGAAATACAAAATTTTGTAAAAAAATTTGCCTATGTGTCCCGCGGCATCATTACGAACCTATTGACACCTCATTTATTAAAATCAGACCAGTAGTTTATATGCTACGAGCAAACAAACATATAATATACATGTTGACTGCCAAAATCATTACCCCTCGTTTTGGCTACGCCGTAGTCGGGTAAAAAGCGGTCGAATTTTACGCTGCACACATCTTTAAACCCGACTGAGCTCAAATAATGAGGATAAATTTTGTTGTCTTATCGCTCAAAAGTCATCAGCAATTCGAGACACACAGACATACCTCTCTCAAATTCGGCACATCATACACGATAAGAGCGTAATTATACAACAAGTTGTTCCCCCTGATCCGTGCCAAGTTCGGGAACATTCGGCCGAAAGTATCCAAACCCGCCACACGGTACACCACCATGAATCCCGTTACCTGCAATAAATAATTCATTCGATCAACAGGTCCAAAAGTATGTGCCATCGGTTAAAGAAGGGTTAATAGGATGACCATGCGTTATGTCTTTTCATTATATTTCCATTTTTTTTATCATTGCTGGCTGTGGTATGTAGAGAACGTTTATAATTTATCACACACAATGCTTTTTAAGTTGTATTGCATTGCGCGAGTTCCTGCTTTTGTATAAAAAATATTTCGTTTTTCCTTTTCCGATGAATGATGGCAATGAATAACTCTGAGGTGACTAACAAGCGATTCACGTACGGGCGCCAAAACTCGTCATTGATAAGGATTCGAGCGTGAACCGCTCACGAATCTCACGATATCTCAAGAATTCCTCCTGAAATATATAAATCCGACTTCTTGAGACGCGGCGGACATACTAAATCGTTCAAGTGCGAACAAAAATAGCGAGGAAGTTGGAAACTTAAAAGTTGGTTTTGAATATCTGTTTACTAAATTATAATTATCTGGTTAAGGCCACCCGAGACCCCAGAGCCGGCATCTATCTGGCTGAAAGAGTTAGCATTTTAGTTAGGTACTCTGCCTGGTGGAGATTTCTTTTTTTTTTGTAGCTTTTTAAGTTTTTCTAGTACTCATTTTCTTGTTAGTAGTTTTATAATTGTTATCTAACTGTCTGGAATAAATTCACTGGTAAAATAAATTATTCAAACGTAAAACTTTTACCTCCTTTAATTTTGGAAAGCTCATATTAGTAAAATCTTTAGGCTTAGCTCTTTCTAAGAGTACTATTTTCAGATTGCCAACAACAATGGTGCAATTTTCCAAATTCTTCAACTTTGCCAAACTGTTACAATTCATTGTCATACAGAAGCCATTATGTTCGAATGACTGCATTAAATTATAACAAGAACTTGTGCACAGAAAAATTACGAACACGAACCTGAAAAGAGACAGTTTGTAAATAAGAATCGTTGTGGTTACCTTAAAATACATATGAATGAACTATTGAGAAAGTTTGAAAGTATGTATATTATAAATGTTGGGATATTTTAGAAAGATTTTATCAAATTGATAAATTAAATTGGCTAGTTTAGAAGAATTATCAATTTAATCAATCTTTTTACATATAAGTGGATATTGGGTAAGGGTCAATTCACACTGAAACGAGACGACACGCTACGCGGCGCTGCATTTTTTAGGACAGCTATTCAAAATTGAACTTTATTATTTTACACAAGAAGATACATGTTTCATTGTCAGAGTTCGAATGTCAAGTTGCACCGCGCTGTCATTTGAAATCTCTTTATGTATTAAATAAAGTTCAATTTCGAATAGCTATCATACAAATGCAGTGCCGCGTCGCGTTGGTTATCATCGTGGTGTGAACTGATCCTAAATCTATACTAAGTGAAAATCTATCATAACGATATTGCAGAAACTGATAGATTATAGTCGTAATAGCCGAATGTCGTTATAACCAATATCAAAATGTGTCATGTACCATGACAAAACTCAACTTGTCGTCGTAATGCACAGTTTGCTGTTATAAACTGTGCATTACGACTGTAATATTGTAATAAAGAGGAAAGATTTGTTTTGTTTGTTTATATCGAATACGCTACGAAACTAACGGATCGATTTCATGAAATTCGACACATATATTTGCCGAGTATTTGCCTATGCCACGTGTAAGGACATAGGTTACTTTTTGTTGCAGCACAATGTACGGTTTCCGCGAGATTTACTTTTTTATCTATCTAGTTCTGAATACAGAGATATTTTAGAACACGTTTGGATTAATTTCACACACACGGAATGCCTATTTTAATAAAGGAGGAGAGATTGTTTGGAGTTTATTTTTTCCAACCCGCTTTCTCCTTTATCCTATTATTTAGAATAGAAATTCTATGTTTTCTCAACACGTTTACATTCTAAGCGAAACGCAACAAACTAAAAATTTTGTATAAATATAAACATTACTCTAACTTTTAGCACAACTTTAATCTTTTTGTCGCAAAAGTAAAACGGCGAAATGTTATTCCTGCAACATGCTCTAATTAAGTGCATAAATATGGCGCCATTGTGCTAATTAGCTGGAAGTAGGGTGACCACGCGTCTGTATTATAATAATACTATAGTATTGTTATAATAGTACGCATTATAATGGTAGTAAATGTTGGGCACTTAAAGAAAGGGTTTGAAATAAATGAAGTCTACATATCATACGTCATCTCAATGTTTGTATATTATATACTATAGAATATTAAACTTATGATGTAGAAGTTATGGCCTTTATGATGCCTATGCCTATTAATGGAAGCCTATTTTTATTTACATCCGTTTATCGAATTTTACGTTGAACACAAACACACTACCACACATTCTCACGAATGTCGACATTTGTAATGTTTATAAAATTAATATTTCTATTTAACGATATAGATATGCATTTTAAGCATTATAGCTATAACTAATACGATAACTAAACAATTTAAATTTTTCAAAACGAAATCAAGTATTTACACATTGGTGGATATCTAAAAGTACCGCTTCTCTCCTCTACCTATGCTTAACATTTGCGCATAACATTTATGCAGTTTACACCAACAAAAAGTTACAGAATTATGTGGGAACCGAATTAAGTGAGCGGAGTCGTGACTAACAATTATTTAACAAGTATTAAGTCGATAAGCCTATGATAATAAAGGAGACGCGTATTAAAACATGTGAGATAAATTATAAAGTCCTTGAAATGTATTTAGTATACTCACACTATTCATTTATTTGGTTAAGATTAGCTGGTGTAATAAACACCTAAGGACACCTTATCATAATAGCACATAGTAGCACGCGTCTGAAAGTAGCTTAAAACTACCGATTTAATTTATAGGTATATACGTAATATTTTCTACTATATTTTTTTTCATTTAACGGTAAAATTATCATATTTTCAATTTAATATTAAAACTGAAAATACAGTGGTTTTGTAAGCACAAAAAACCACTGCATTTTGTAAACACAAAATCCTTAAAAAATCTTTTAGGGACTCCTAAGTTTATAGTTATCGGTAATCTTTTAGTAGAAAACGACGCGAGTTTAGCAGTTTCGCAAAAACATAGTTGGCAACACTGGAACGAATCGCTTCAGTGCATACGGCCGACTGATGCGATCTCGAAATTGCACACAGACGATACGATTTTGCATCCGTTCAGGCCGAACTGAACGAAAACCGGACCGTGTATGGGGCCCCTAAGTGATTACTGCCGACCATGAACACTCGCAATATCAGACGTTACATTAAGACGAGAGAAGACCTTCAGAAAGAAGATCAGGATACGGGATACATTTTAATGTTATAATTAAATCATGTATATATGTACCAGTGGCGTGGGGTTCAGTTCCTATAACTCCATTTCTATCAGCTTCACTTACCACTTACCCTTTGAAGGCCCTCATCCAAATCCCTACCTATTATACAGGCTAAGGCTGGCATTCCCCTAGGAAAGCCAGCCTTTGCCACTGAAATGTACAACCAAGGAAAACGAATGCTTAGCATTTTGATCTCATGATTTGTTCGTATTATAATGAGCTGTTAATTGTTATCTGTCGCTTTAGGGTCAGTTCACACCGCGACAATATGCCCCTTAGAATTGCCCCTTAGCTCTCGTGCACACGAGCGTTTTTAGTGGTCGCGACAGAAAAAACAGCACTGTACATAGAACTCTGCGCCAATACATATCGCTATACTACATAGAGCTGCTAATCGTATAGAGTTGTCAAATCTGACGTTCTGACTATTTACAGTGCTGTTTTTTCTGTAGCGACCACAAAAAATATCTCGTGGGAACGTAGCCTAAAGGAGGAATACATGAACAATTTCAGAAGTATGTTAAGCCAATCTATTGTTAAACCGCCAAACATCCTTCTTTCTCGGTCATACTTATATTATACCCTCAATCTACTAATGCTAATATTACAATATTTAATTAATAATCATAGTGCGCCCAGCGAGACCAATCATAAGCGTCTTACACACGATCCAGGCTGCAAAATATGACCAGCACCGGGACTAAGACCCGTCATTAGTGTCAATCTTTTATGATTTTTGTCTACAAGTCCGCTTCGAGGCTGCGATATTGGATTTGCAGGCTGGACGGTGAGTAAAGCGTTTTATATATTTGTTAATAATATGAATTTACAAAATGTTTACAATATCAGCGGGACCGCCATGTCACTTTCAGTTTCCTCCTATCGAACCGCTCGTATTTCTTCTGTTTTTTAACTTTCTTCTTCGACGTAAACCTCCTCAATAACTTAAAACAGGTCCACGAGAAGCTTATACACGTCATTGTTGAGCATTTCTGACTTTGGTTAATTGAAAACCCTGAAAAAAGAATGTACTGTGAAAGTGAGTGATCATAGTTTTCCAATACACCGCAGCTGTGTGACACATAGCGTAGCAGATGCCTATCGTGCGTGCCATCATCTGCTGCGGCTGGCACAACGGAGAATGTTACTAGGTGTGTAAAATCACTTAAAAACTTCGTTACAGGAAAGCAATTATGTATAGATATTATATATAGATACACTAGTTTTTTTATTCAAAAATATTAAGTACCTAGTTATGATTTTACACGCATTCTAAAGTTCCGAAAATATTGGAATCCCGCTAACAGTATCGCACTAGCGTGACGTCACGCTACAACGCACCGCCTAAACGCAAGTTACCAACTAAATATATTTGGAAGTAGATGATGTGTCGAATTTTCCACAGAGAATGCAGAAAGCTTGCACTTGTCTGACGTCACATTTAAAAATCTATTATATTAATCTAAGTGTTAAGTAAAACACGGACTTTGAACTATTAACGAAACACTCAAAAATATTTACAACTCAATCTATAGGCTATTAAGGTTCAAATTGTTTTGTCGGCCACTACTAGTGTTACGCGCCGACGGCCTAATTGCCCTTTGATAAAATTAAATGCACCGTGCCAAGCGATGACATTCTTTCTATCATAGATAATACAGTATATATATAGAGACTTTCTATTTCATTTGAACATCGACTTTCGCGGATGAAACATCGCCATTTTCTTAGTTCTGCTATTTTAACAATGTTTAAAATTAATAAATACACTAGGGAAGAGAGTCGTCACAAATGCAATGTGACCAGCTTTGACACGGGCGGGGGTAGGGTCAAAAATATGGATGGCCCCTAATTATCAAACTACACATAAGATATTATATTTTTTCACGTTTATCAATTACTTACCTCAATTTTTCTGAATAAACAAATTAAACTAAATATATTACAAAACGTAGTCGTCACCCCTGTTAGTAGGACTATGGGTTTTGAAGTTATTAGAGTGTAACCTAAACTGTTTACTGTTGTAACGGCCTTGGTGGTAACAAAGCCATTCGAAACTAATAGGTAGTTGCCTCGATTTCATTCGCGTAGAATGTAAATAAAATCCTATCCCATGGGAACCATACATTTGGCCATGATAGAAATGAACCTAAATTTTTACAACCTAAGTGTTGTTTACGCAAAATAAATCTGTATTAGCGTGCACTAAGGTTGAATTTCAATATCGTCAAAAATAGTAGTGGAGCTATTTTATGGTCTACGTGATAGCTTCGTAAAGAATTTACCTACTTCGCGGACAATATGTTTTCACGGAGAATTCGCATTGGATCATGCATCTACAGTGTATAAGATCTTTGAGCTTAGTTACTTAGACATAGTATAATTATACGAACGCATATTGCATGACTATTAAAATATATACTTAATAATATACTTACCCAATAAAATTAAAAACAACAACAATACATTCAACAAATTTAAAAACGTATTATTTACCGGGTTACTAGATGAATGCTACTCCATAACGCAAGAGTTCTTTAATGATGTCATTATAAATTTTTTAATATGTTTTAAATGCTAATTTTAATGTTATTTTTAAATAATTCTATAGAAATTATTTGTATTGAATTCAATTGTATTTTTTAATTGTAACATTTAAAATAATTAAAATTATTGTAATATTTCCACGCCCTAGAGGCAGAAATTGTGACCCATATTTTACAATAAAATCCATGTAGGTATTACCAATTTCTTGGAAAAAATAAATCATTCATTCATTAATTCATTCATATATGCAAAATTCTGCAATTGTACTCACAGTTTTTTTGCAGTTTCCCTGACGCATGCGAACGCGTATATGTACTTTTTTTTAATATATGGCGTCGGCTTAAAAGCATTTGCCAGTGTCAAGTTAAAAACGCGGAGAATGGAATTTTTGTTTCAATTTTCAACACCGTATTTCTAAATCGTCAAGTCTAAATCAAAGTCCTAATAAATAGTCAGTGCAGTCAATTAGTCAAGTCAGTCGATTCCGTAAAGTGGTAGAAACTTTACTGAAAGTTCTTAGGGAGTTTTGGAGGAACACAAAATACGAGTAGCACGTTTCTTTTAAGTTGTACCCCTTTCGCACACTTGTGCACGTTAACGAATATTTAATGGTTAATATTCTATCAATATTACACATTAAGAATCGGAATAACACAATTTAAAAAAAAAAATACAAAATCCACAACATCACCCATGGAATTCCCCGGCAAATCTCCGTATATGTACTTAGAGGGCGGTGTAAATGACAATTCGGCTAGGTCGCGGGGCCATTTTGCCAACAAAAAAGACAAAGCGATTTATTTTTCAAGCGACTCTCGCCGCACGGCGAAAATCGACCCGTGTTAATCCAGCATAAAGTTTTTGGTGCCAGGTTCTGACATCTCATCAAATAAGTACCTACGTATTTCGTAATATAATTCGCCTGTGTTTTCGACATGTTATATAAAAGGCAAATATTTTGTAGGTAAATAAATAAGATTCAAAGAAACAAATAAAAAAAAGTAAGTACTTGACATAATTATTTCGTAGAAGATACAAGACAAACTTGTGAAAAGGATTCGTAATTCGTATATAATATATTTGCCTAATCAGTTAACTCGTTCGAATTTTAAACATAAAACTATTTAATTAGGTTGCTAATTAAAATAATAATAATATGTAGATACTTAATTAAAATAAAATTTGTATATGCATATTTTATTAAATATTACATTTTATTTTAATACATCTATATACCCCACCGAAGGCCGAAAATACGTGCAGCATGCAATAAACTGATTTTTATTTCAAGTGATTTGGCTAGTGCTTTTAAGGGTTCCGTAGTGATACAAGGAACCTTATAGTTTCGATGTGTCCGTCCGTCTGTCTGTCTGAATGTCTGTCCGTCCGCTTTTCTAACTTCCGTAATACTTAATGTAAATAGATCATAATATTTAGTATAGTTATAGATGGTGTTTGGATTTCATTTTTGGAATCATAAAAAAATATATATTATGCATACATGTGAAGTGGGAAGATATTTTTTTTTTTTTCATTCTACCCCATCGTCTGATGGGTCGTCTACGTCTAACTCTCTAACTGTCTAACTAATCTAAGTACCATTCTTTTCGTTAGTAATATACATATATTATTTGCCTTTGGTTCTTTAACCAAAGGCAAAGTATATCTATTACTAACGTAAATAATCGTCATTCTACCGATTTATACGAATGACAGCTCGCCGCTGTGTTTGCGTGGCTGGGCGAATGCTGAGGCAGACGGGGCGTGAGTTTTTTCCAGCCAGGACTTTCGTTCACGGGGCTGGCCGCTAGTCATTTCGTGCTTTGACATAATGGACAATATAATTTCATAATATTTAAGATTGATTTGTCTGACGCGACGTATAATATTATTTCGGTGTCAACCTTAGGCTTACGTCAACATGGCTGACATTCGCCGGTGCTCGAGCTGTCATTTGTAGAGAGACAGGATAAACCGTTGCGGATGCGAATATCTATGTCACATTATTATTTACATAATGACCTGGGTAACCGAGCTTTGCTTGGAATTCTAGTAGATAAAAAAAAAAAAAAATATTTGTCTAAATGGGATTCGAACAAGGGACACCAATTTGCCTACAACGCAAAAATTATACTAACGCACACCAAACATTCGGACTGACATTAATAGAGTCAAAATATTGATAATTTATGACAAAGAAAAAACTTTAAAATGCATCTAGATAGGTCTTATTCCCCACGAATAAGACCTATCTAGATCGATTTTCTCCCCCAAAACCCCTTGCATGCTAAATTTCATGGAAATAGTTGCATCCGTTTCTGAGATTCTGATTAGATATATTTATAATTATATATCTATACAATAATTGCTCGTTTATAGTATAAGATTAGATTAACCAAGATGTCCTAGTAACATACACGTATAATATATTTAAATGTATCCCTCGGTATACCTACACAACTATAATTTTTTTTGCACAAAATAAGTACCCAATAAACCTAGGTAATTAATTATTACTTACCATGAAGCAAAAATATTTTTCGATTATCAAAAAAAATACATACTGATAAAGGTATGCTGTTTTAAAGTCAGCCAACTAAGTCAATTCAAAAAAATATAATCAAGTAAAAAAAAACAAAACACAAATTTAAAACAGAGGTGTTATCGAATTAGAGTTATCACAAAGACTGGTCACGGAGTCCGGTGCGGTGGCTGCAAATTATTTAATTACACTCGATAGGATCTCAATTTAGGAGCTGACCTCAAAAAGGTCACGTATACGGAATGTTCCAAATATTGTTTGATAATTTTTAGTATTACGATTTAGAAAGCACCCGTAATAATTCTTATAATTTTTGGAACGAAGTTCCTTATCGCGCGTTGCGAAAGGGGGCTAGACGGAAAAAATTAAGACTGTAACGACACTTTTTGCTATAGTTGTAAGCAGTGCGGCGTGCGCGTGTTTCTCTGTCTGTCTCTCCTTCTCTCTCTCTCTCTCAATTATTACTAAAATTGAGCCTACTGATTAAGTTTATATTATATTATATTTGTTAATAATAAAAAAAATATTATTATAACTTAAAAACAATATATTACAATTCCTTCACTAATTAATCGAAAGGAACTTCGTTCCATCCGGGTGTCCATTGACACCTCTCAAGTTTAAATATTTTTTTTATAGAGAGCCTCATAGAGACATTCAAAATGTAAATGTTGTGAGTTGTGAGTTGTGAGTTGTGAGACAGATTGACAAACGTCGACGTGTAACATTATTGTATCAATCAAACGCACGGTCGTTTTTACGCAGAATTATTTAAAAATATTATGTTTTTGCACACTTTCCTGCACTTTGCACTTTAACTGTGCCAAATATCATACTCCCCCGTTCGCACAGTACTCATAAAACTGAACTGAAAGTTTTTGCTTTACGTAATATTATAAAGAGGAAAAGTTTGTTTGTTTGCATTGAATAGGCTCCGAAACTACTAAATCGATTTTGATTAAATTTGGCACAGGGATATACTTTTACGCGCGTAAAGTCGCTAGCAACATCTAGTATAATAATAAGTTTTAAAATACTAAGTACTCGCTTTTAAAGTATTAAGCTCGCACGATAAGTAGATATTGAGTAAAATAATAAGTAGAAATGTGGATAAGGTAGATACTATATAGGTAGATAAAATGTTCAATAAAGAGATAATAAACTATTTCCTGTTTCGATGCTATGTTATGCGATGTATTCGGATACACCATGTCAAAAAACTAATATCGTATGCCACTCTCTGACCAAAATATCCATAAAGAACGGTTCCAGTTTTAAAAATGTTTAAAAATATAATAGAACGGATGGTATAAGTGAAACATTTTTAAAACATTTTCTCGCTGATATTCCGTAGTGCATTTCTCTGTTAAAATTTTATCACTCGGGTATTAACCAGATATTTTAAAACTTAGCCAAATTGTGTTTCCGCGTTTAGAATCGTGCAGCATCAATTAAAGCATCTCTTGCTAAAATCCTTTTTTTTTGTCTTTCCTCGACTGCATTTCCGATGACATTTTAGTTTTCAAAAATACTACAAAACTTGGTATGGAATATTTTGTACTCGTAAGAGCCCTATTACAAATCAGCACCTGCGATATTGTATTTTAAGCGTTCCCGACATTTCGCATTTCGTAGTAATTTTGCAGTTGTATTAATAGTTTTTATTGAAATAGGTTAATAAATTCATGCTTTAAAATTACAAAATCTTTATTTCTCATGAAGTAACAATTGTTCTGGTATAAATTTTGCTTAGTAATATTATCGTAAATAGGAGTAATGCACAGTTAGGTACCTTAAAGCGATTTTCGAAGTTTTTTTGGCTTAGAATAAGATTTTTTTCTATATTAAATCAAAGATATATCAAAATTATAAGGCCGCTACGATATAAACGACTATATAGGAGATAACATTTTATTATTTCATTTGCTTAGAACATTAGTTCAATCCAGGAGCTCAAAAAAGTGCCTTCGCGCATTTTATGAAAATCTTTCTCGTGAAAAAAAAACGGGTTTAATTAAAAAGTTAAGCAAAATTTACAAACAGCGAGGCCGCTACGAACTAGGCCAATAGCTATTCTGCCCTATTCAATATGTCAAAATTGTTAATGTGTCTTTGTTTCTGAGATCAAGTACGCCATAATTGGCCACTTTTCGCAAAAATCACAGTCGATATGTAATGAATGAATGCCTCTTAATACAATAGCGACAAAGTTCCTGCTCGACCAGTTTCTAAATATTTTACTTTGCACCAAGACGCCTCAAAATATTTAATCACAAAGGAAGTGACCGCAATGACTGCAGACGTGGTTGAACTACGTATATACACGTGAGAATATTGTGTGCGTGCGCACGATTCAATGGCACACTTTATGCGTTCGTGCGGCTACTTGTTCGTTAGTGTCTACAGTCTAGGTAGGTATAGTATATATATTTATTATTATCTATTTAGATACTAATATTATTTTATTGAGATCATCATATTTTTCATAATACCCAATTGTATCAACTTATGCAATAGTCTAGCAACGAAGCTAATTAAAATTAATTGGTCGCTTTACCCCCCACAAGTTCGATCACTTTTACTGTCGAATTAATTTTAATATATTTTGAGTGGCTCTTTACTTAAAAGCCTGCCATAGAATTTCATAACAGTGAGTAGCAATAACAGCCTGTATAGTCGGGACCCCGGGTCAAGTGGTCTTAACAAGCAATATTGCATTTTGCCCCGTTCTGGCGGGAACGTATAATATTATATTGTGATGATTTATTTACCTGAGTATTTCTAATACTCTATATTTTACGTAATTCGTAAGTGGAGGTTGTGATGTTAATAATATCTTTTTTAGGTTGATTATTATCATTATATTGAGTGTCATCTTCATACTGAAGTTTGGCGGTCAGTAGGTATGCTGAATATTTTGCGATCCTGGGCTAATTTCTTCTATTGTGGGTAGTTTTATTTAGTTAATTCCTTTCACATCATCCATCCATTTTCTCATTTGTCTAGCAGGTGCTCTTTTTCCAAAATATATCCTACTCTCTAGGATCAACCGTATAAATTCGTATAGGGATCCTCTTTGTAGGTTACCGAAAAAAGCGACCTTTCTTTGAATGATGAAATTTATAATCATGACCAGACTCAGAATTCAGCTCAGGTATAGTTCAGAAATAAAAAATTAAAAAAAAATCTCATAAAAGACACCTTCATAAACTAATATTATCGACTATTAATTTACAGTATATTGGCATTACCGGGCCCGGCCGTTACGTTTGCAGTGAATCATCGGTGCAGATGTCAAAATTTACCAATGACGCTTATAATAAATCCTATGTGGCATCACTGTAGTCTCAAATCTTGTTAAGCGACTGATGTAACGCTAATTAATTCCAAAACACGTCATGATATATATTAAAATATAAAAATATCTAAACAAAATATTGAAAATAAATCGATAAAACCAATTTACGCCAAGAGTAAATAAAAGTTATAATTTATAACGCCCCAAAAGGGCCAAACTGTGAGTAGAAATCTAAAGCAATTCACTCATAGAACTAACAAGACCTAGAAGAGGCAACCCCGGGAAGCCGAATGCTCTTTTTATGGTGAAAAGCAAGCCCAGGAACTGCCAAAAGCAAAAAAGAAATGTCCCGATCTCACGTTCAATCCGACATTTATCAAGAAAAGGAGCATATAGTCCACGGACTTTTTATCTTAGATAAGCAGTTTTTTTAATATAAGTTTTTGTTTATAGTTTATTTTATTATATAAGTCTTCGTTAATAGTTTAGCCTTACCAACCTATGTCAAGCAGCCAGGATGCAGGGACCTCCACCAATATTTCGACTGTGACCTTGGGAAATCTGCTGCAATGCTCCCACCGTTCCCGTTATTTTAAAAGCCAGCGGGGTTTAAGCATTCGTATAGGCTGAGATGAGGCCGAGATGTAGCTTCACTCTGCATCCTCTATCGGTTGTATCACGGGGAGTGCTCTGAGGAATTGTTCGGAATCATACCACCTGCAACTTTTCGCCATCGTCCCACGCGAAAAACATACCATCCTCATCACCTTGATGAGTGGCAGTCTTCCACCGTGCGCTTTTCGCGTAACTTTCTGCCGCGCACTATAAAACTCTGGAACGAACTGTCACCAGCAGTATTTCCGGACCTATACGACCTGCAAACCTTCAAGAAGAGAGCGTATTCCCTCTTAAAAGGCCGGCAACGCACCTGCAGCTCTTCTGATGTTGCGAGTGTCCATGGGCGACGGTAGTTGCTTATCATCAGGTGACCCGTTTGCTCGTTTGCCCCCTTATTTATTTAAAAAAAAAAAAAGGCAAATGCCACAAACAGCTTCCCACCCTCACTCCTTCAAAAACCACTCCACTTTCGAACTCCATCTATCAAACAAATTTCTGGCAAGAAAATCCAAATTTAAACGTTTTGCACTAAACGTTTCTAAAACGGATCCCTAGGGGTGCTACAGTGACCGTAGCCCAGAAGCTTGCCGAGACAATATGCCACATAGTGCTGACAATCATGGGAAAATCTACTCACCTTACCCTACCGACATTAAGAGTGCAGCGCGGCTTCTTTTTCCAATAACACGGTCGCCCGCGACTGCCCTGAAACCCTCATCGCCCCGCAGAACAATCATCCATCACAATCCAATCCTTTCACAGCTTCCGATGACGCTTCACCACCACTACAAACGTCGGCAGACAAAGTACGCGGAGCCATCATGTTCTTTCTTCCGGGTTCAGTTGGTGGCCTCGACGGTCTCACCCCTCAGCATCTGGAGGACCAACAGTTGCTGCGGGGAGGCCGGCGAGAAGCTCCTGCATGAACTCACGAATCTGTGCAACCTGATGCTACGTGGAGGGATCGCATAAGATATCGGGGACATTCTGTATGGAGCAAACCTCTGCGCCTTGGAGAAGAGAGATGGTGGCATTCGTCCGATTGCTGTCGGCTCCACATACCGGTGCCTTATAGCCAAACTAGCCTGTAAATCGGTCACTTCCCTCGCGTCGTACTTCCAGCCGAAACAGCTCGGTTATGCCTGCAAAGGGGGCTGTGAGGCATTTTCAGGACAGCTATCCACAATCAAGGCGATGATATGTTCCTGAAGGTCGACGTCAGAACGCCTTCAACTCAGTTGACCGAGGCACCATGTTGGCCTAAATAAAATCTAAAGCACCTGCCATTTTACCATTCATGCTCCAGTGTTACAAGAACCCCACCAAATCAATTTATTATTTACAAGTTATTACAAATTATTTACAAAGATCACCTCATCTCATCCGTAGTTGGCTGCCAACAGACCCTCTAAGTCCAGCAATTTTCAGCCTTGCCATCGGCACCCAGTCTCCGAGCTTCTAAATTCAAAATGTAATGTTTGGTACTTGGTACTTGGATAATGGGACCCTTGGAAGCGATGCACCCACTGTACTATCCGACTTCCGCACTCTGATCCGCGAGTTCCAAAAAATAAGTCTGGAACTTGAGGAAGTGCGAACTTTTTGTGCCAGACACTTGTGCAGATAGAAACACGTCTGTCACAACACAACTGTCCGTAATCGACAAGGATTCGCTCTTCCTTTTGGGCTCACCTATTTTAGACGAGTCTCTCCCGGATTTCATAAACAATAAATTACAAAATTTTAGTAAAACTTTAGACCGTCTCTTTCAAATTAACAGTCACATGGCCTTCACCATAATACGATATTGCATTTTCGTACCAAAATTTAGTTTTTTTTTAATTATTGTGAGCTGAATGCTGAGTCCTTTGCAAAATTTACGTATGTCTTGCGTGTTGCCAACTGAGAAAGTTCCCTCAACTTCTCAAACAGTTGGATGATACCTTAAGACATACGCTCACCACGATTTTAAATATCAAACTTCGATGACCACGCATGGACTCAGACAACGCTTCCAGTTAGGGTCGGTGGCCTGGGTGTTCGAAAACCTTCTGACATATCGCTTCCGGCCTTTTCCGGTCCTCAGTCCACGCCAACCATAGATTTAGCTCCTAATACTAGAGCACCCATCCTACTCCAATATACTTGGCCTCGTCCTCTCATGGCAAGAAACCAGACGGGATGACTCTGGTCCTCGCAATCCAGCGATGAAACTCTCTGAGCCTTCTAGGTACTCTACCTGGTGGGGATGATCTGGGAGATTTCTTTTTGTTGTAGGTTTTTTATTTGTAATTTTTGTAGTTTTGTATTATTATTTTTTTAGTACTTTTATATTATTTAGAAACGTAAATATTTTAAATAGTTATCAGACACTTCGATTTAATTTATTTACGTCATGTTAATATTATGTAAGTACATGTTCATTTCTATAATATTCATTCCGTATATAAGCCATAATTATTATGAACATGGAATGTAAGAAAAAAGAAACTATTCACTCGAGTGAACCGTCTGATATCACCGATGGTACCGTCTGTACTTTCAGGAACAAATCTATGCCTGTTATTTTAAACATTTTGAACCATGTCGTCTATTTTATGGATTGTCAAAACTAAAAATAAATCGTTTTTAAAATACATCGTCTCAAACTTTTTAGTCTGTGTGTTGCATGTCGCGTGACGGTCGGCCGCGGAGTAGGGATAAAGTGAAAGGCGCTCGTCAGAGCAGCTGAGGCCAATATGGCGGCGCCTATAGTTCGCATCAGCTGACTGTGTAGTGTATAGACTAGTACTCATTTGTGCCAGTGCTATAAAATTAAGATTGATGAAGCTATTTTTATACCCTTAATGGAATATTATTCCGAAAATTTTTTTTTAAATGTCTATAATGTGAAAAAAAAGTTTCACTTTTACCGTGGTTTCATAAAACCACACAATCCTTTTTTTATTTATATATGGCATCGGCTTATAACCATTTGCCAGTGTCAAGTTAAAAAGGCGGGAAATAGAACTTTCATTTCAACTTTCAACACCGTATTACTAAATTGTCAAGTCTAAAGCCTAGTCAAAGCCCAAATAAATAGTCAGTGCAGTGCATGAGTCATGTCAGTCGATTCAGTAAAGTGGTAAAAGCGTTACTGAAAGTTCCTTGGGAGTTTTGGCGGATACACAAAAAGCACGTTTTTAGAAGTTGTACCACTTTCCCACACTTGTGCACGTTAACGAATATTTAATGGTTAATATTCTACCAATATTACACATTAAGAACCGAAATAACACAAATTTATGAAAAAATACAAAATCCACAACATCACCCATTGAACTCCCCGACAAAACTCCATAAAACGTTAAACGACCCATTACTGAGGCGATTACGATACGATTTTTTAATCTGTGACAAAAGATTTAAAACAATATTTAGTCGAAGTTTTTGCCGGGGAATTCAGTGTGTAACGTTTTTGTTTTTGTATTTCCTCCATAAATTTGTGTTATTTAGTTTCATAATGTGTAACATTGGTAGAATATTAACCATTATATGAGGGGTATAATTTTAAAACCCCGTTTCAAAATCATTCAATTCAAAATCAACCAAAACAAAATGACTTCGGGCACATTTGCATATTTTTATACCAAAAGAAAGTTTTAAAAATTACTTCCAATATGTCTATACGTCAGCTTTCATAACCCACTTAAATACACAGTAAAATCAGTTAAAAAATTAATTTTAGTTGCAAATGCCGCTAAAATGTACCTAGTTGTAATCAAAATCCCCTAAAATGAAATCGACCAATGACAGCGCCGCACAGGAGTCAGGTGACTTTAAAAACAGTATGGCGATTTTCGTTATGTTGTTGAGAGTTGCTCGCGGTTTTTAATCATATTCACTAGAAAAAATTTAAGATCTAGCGCAGTTTGTAAAAAAATGTGATCCTAAGTATGCTCGGAAACGTCCATGCAATCCACAATCTTGGAAACGAGAACAGAAGCGTTGAAAAAGGTGAGTAAAATTTCACTAAAACCTACTTGAAAAGTTCGTTAAAAAGTTTCATGCAACATGTACCTAGTAATGAATTAATGTCTACCCAAAAATAATGTTTCAGTTCTATTTTTTACAATAATATGTAGAGGTCGCTATCAAGTTTTCTTTATTCGACATTGATGTTTAATATCATAATTTTATTTCAATAATATAATAACTTGTATTTTTAAATATACAATTTTTAGGGTTCCATACCCAAAGGGTATAAACGGGACCCTATTACTTAGACTCCCCTGTCCATCTATCTGTCACCAGGATTTATCTCATGAACCGTGATAGCTAGACAATTGAAATTTTCGTATGATGTATTTCTGTTGCTGCTGAAAAACAAAATATACTAAAATACTATATCGAGGTTAAGCAACGGTGGATGGATGACTAAATCTGTTTGTAATTTTAATATTACTTACATTGTTATTGTTATTTTTGTTTCAGATATGAATCAAAATCACTCCCGAAGTTTTCTTCTTGCGGTCATAAACAAAAGGCTTTTTGCTGCAACCTTGTCACTTGTCAAGATATCCGAAAATTTCACATACTTTTTTATAAACGTAAAACAAAAATCGATCAAGATAATTTTTTACTGAGGTACTGTCGTGTAAATACCCAAAAAAAAACATTCCATATAGTAAGAGGAAGTTAACGATTAAGTACAATACTCCTATCAACGGAGGAGGTCAAAAGCCCGTGTGTCAAAAAACATTTTTGGACGCATTGCAGATAAAAAAGGATCGGGTTCAGGGGGTGATGAACCGTTTTTACTCTAGTGATTCACCATCATCACCAGGAGGAGACAAAAAAAGTGCACAATTTGAAGCGAAAAAATGTCAGTTGAATGGTTTTTGGAGATGTTTAAAGGTATTGAGAGTCACTATTGTAGAACACAAACAAACAGAATTTATCTGCCGTCCGGATTAAATATCCGAAAGATGTGGCGAATGTACAACCAAGAAAGAGATGGGGAATTAAAAGTAAAGCAAAGTTTTTTTCGAAAAATTGTGAATACTTCATACAACTTTGGTTTTGGGTCTCCCAGAACAGATGTATGTTCCACGTGCATTTCGTTACAAGAGCATTTGAAAGTTGAAAAAGACGCTATAAAAAGAAATGGGCTAATAGTAGAAAAGAGGATCCACAGGCTTAAGTACAAAGCATTTTACAATATTTTAAAAGATGATGATGAAAGCATCAAAACAATCAGTTTTGATTGTCAGATAAACCAACCACTCCCAAAACTGCCTGATCAGTCGGCTTATTTTAGCAGGCAATTTAACTTCTACCACTTTGCTATAGTGCAAGGAAATTCAAAAGCAAAATTGACCATGGAAAATGTACATTCCTATTACTGGGCTGAGTTAGACCAATCTAAAGGCAGCGACCAAATTATTAGCGCAGTTTATCACTTTTTACAAGGATTTATGGTAGAACCGCAAGTGAAGATATTAAGGATAGTTTGTGATGGATGCTCCAGACAAAACAAAAATACGGGAATGATAAGTATGCTTGGAAAATGGCTGTATAATGAAGCACCACGGAATGTAAAAAAAATTGAAATTATTTTTCGTGTGGTGGGCCACTCCTTCATTCCTCCCGACCGCGTATTTGCTAAAATTGAGAGGACATTAAAAACAAAAGAAGTGATTGTTTCTCCCTTGGAATACACTGAAGTATTGCAAAAAAATGGAACATGTGTCAATCTGACAACGATACCAGTGCATGATTGGAAAGCGGCTTATGAGCCCGTGATTAAACCTACGTCATCCTGGCACTTCCCATTTATGAGAAGTAAACGATTCTTCCTTACTCGTTCTAAAACTGAAAATATTTTTGTAAAAGGTGAAGAGACCTACCGGAATGAAATAAATAGCAAAAATATTATTACGAAGAAAAACAAAAAAATAACTATGATTACCCCTCTCATCATAACCCCCCATATTTAACCCAAAGAAACCAAAGTCAAAGATGTGACCGCTTTACTGCAAAAGCATTACGGTCCAGAATGGAGAAATTTATCTGAACTAAAATACTATGGCGACATAGAAAATCAGCCTCGCATACCATGTACAGCTGATAATGTTATTAATAGTGATCTATGTGAAGATGGTTTCGAAGATAGGACTGCACATATTTAATAAAAAAAACTTCATTAAAAATACTTTTTTAATTTCGCATTTTGTTTTTCCTTTGTTCATTTTATACCTTACCTATTTATTTACTTTTACAAGTGATAAGCCTAAAGATTTTATTGCATAACGTCATCCACCGAGCAATATAAAGTTAGTTGCAAAACCCCCTTTGTTATGACAGTTGAGTTTCAAAATCCGCTAAAATGGCGAGTTACTTGCAAATCCATCTATATTGAATTGTAATCTTTAATATTTTTAAAAATGCACGTATCTAATACAGGGTTTTCACGATTTTTAGAATTGCCATGACATGATTAACAATATTAATATCAAACGTTGCCCTCAGTATTAATTTTACCAAAACATATTTAAAATATCTTCTTGTGAAAAATTTCCTTAGAATGATATAAAGGGTTTTGAAATTACACCCCTCATATATTCGTGCTATTTAGTGTTTCCTTCCAAAACTCCCTAAGAACTTCCAGTAAAGCTTCTACCACTTTACTGAATCGACTAACTTGACTAATTGACTGCACTGACTATTTATTTGTACTTTGACTAGACTTTGGATTTGACGATTTAGGAATACGGTGTTGAAAATTGAAACGAAAGTTCTAGTTCGCGCCTTTTTAACTTTACACTGGCAAATGGTTATAATCTTAATATATAAAAAAAATATGTATAAGAAAGAAGAACAAGAAGATTGCCGAATTCCAATTTTTCTTTATTTACTAACATTTGGAATGCTTTTTGTAAACCTAGAAAAGTTTTATTTTACACAGGATTATCTTAGTAAAAGGAAGGACACATGAAAAAATCATTCAAATTTAACTCCGTAAGTATTATCCTCAAAGAAACGTTTCAAAAGAAAAGAAAGTGAGTCTTGCGACAATCAAACAAATTATTTTAGAGCAAGTTTGAAGCCAATACATTAGAAGCAGTTATTTTTAGGTAAATACATTAGTATTAAGTTCGGTAAAGATTTTAATCTTGTTACTTGCTTAGGTTAAGAGGCTGAATTTATGACGTATTATCTTTCATCTAAATTGTAATTATTTTAAACAGATATATACTCAAGAAGTAATCACTTTTTTACAGCTTAGTGGGAAAACCATCAACTAAAGAAAAGAGGAAACTGCTAATTTGTTCAATGTCAAGTAACCAAAATCAAATTTATCCTAGTAATAAGCAGGAATTTGTGCTAGTCTCACATAAAGATGGATGTGCTGTCTATGTACCCAAAAATACACTTAAAGGGTTAGTGTAAAACCATACTTATTTTAATAAATTTTAAAGCCGCAATTTAAAAAGCATAAAATTACAAAATTTACAAAAAAAAGGATTTTAATGTCAGGTGAATAGCTTGTTATTTATTATGAATTGCCCTCGGCATCACCCACATGAAATTAGGTTTTATACTTTCAACCCCTATTTAACCCACCTAGGGGCTGAATTTTAGAAAACGCTGAAATACTTAACTCATTAATTTTTCTGTACTCAATTCATACAATATGTCATGCAAAAATGTCCAAGGAATAAAAAGTTTCATTCAAACTTTAATCACCTATTTTACCCCTTGTGGGTTGAATTTTGAAAAATCCTTCCATAATGAATGCCTACTTCATATGAGAAATATATTGTGTCCAACATTTCAAATTTCTAGCCTAATGGGTTTGGCCTGTGGGTTGATACATCAGTCAATCAGCTTTGCCTTTTATATATATAGATTACCCCCTTGGGGGTTGAATTTTGAAAAATCCTTCCATAGTGGATGCCTGCTTCATGTGAGAAATATGTGTCCAAAATTTCAAATTTCTAGCCTTAAGGGTTTGGCCTATGCGTTGATACATCGCTTTCGCATCTTAAAACAAAATATAAATTTTACGTTACATTTAACTTTGTCACTGTTACTAAGTGGGTACTAAGGTACGAGTGTCCCTAATATGGGCAACAAAATTTTTTGTACATTTGAAACGCAGGTATGCATTTCAAATTCACCACCACATTTTTTTTAATCCACATTTTTTATTAATGCTAAAACATATCTAAATATGAATTTTTAAGCCTTCTAGGATGATTGCAACCCATGCTGACTGAGCCGCAAAGTTTCCAAGAAATCGTGTTCTGTACTGATATTTTATTCTGCTACAAAACCAGTATACGTGCAAAAATTAGGTAAATTACAAACATACAAGATACGCGCGAAAAACATAACCCAGTCGGGTAATTAGGATCAAAATAAAACAAATCTGACATGAATACTTATTTAAACTCATAGAAAATAACAACCAGTTTGGATAACTTATCTAGGTCAGTTTTTACATGACTGATACAAGTTTCTATGTGGACAACACAGCGCAGCAAGAAGCTTTTTTATTTATGTACTCTTATATGAAGATTCCTGATTAAAATAAACAAAGGTAGCCAGGTCGAACGAAACGATGGTTCAGGTGGTGTAGCCAAAAAAATAGTAAAGAAAAGGACAAGAAGTTAACTTTCTTTCTTCTTCTTGTAATCGGTTTTGTCTAATTTTTTTTCTATCTCTGCAATTGTTTTGTCTAAACCACCTGAGCAATGGCTTGGGTGACCTTGCTCTCTTTTTTTCTTTGAAAATGATTTGTTTTCCTCAATTGTGATCCCAATCAAGTTAAAAATTCAAGAATATGTTTTATAATCTTATTAAGAATATAATCTTATTATTATTACATTCCCTTAACTGGCAGTCAGTGGGACTTCATAAAATATGTGAAATACACGTAAAATAGGACTGCCAAAACTTTTTGGCAGTCCTATTTCCTGCCCTTTTTTCAAAACCAAAATGATTATGTGTTGATTTTGCACCATTGATGTGGTGGCTACTGGCTAGGCAGTATGTTTTTACCACTCTTGAATTTTACAAATAATAATTATCTTTAGGTACGCAATGAACAATTGCGCAGATGAAATCTCAAAAACCCACGTATGAAACGACAAATCAAACATTAAAGCGTGTCACACATTATGCAGATACGGTAATATACGAAATGATACATTCACACAGAATCCTTCAAACTGGCTACACTTGTTCTTTGGTGCGGATCGTATTATACAGATGTTATCTGCCGATATATTTGTATACATAGATAATATCTGACCATCTTTTGATATAATATTATGTCGGTGCCCACAGATGCTTGACGGTAAAATATAAGTTATCTGCATAGTGTGTGTTGCTCCTTGAGTTTAGTATAGAGAGCGATATGGACAGATACGCGCTCATACATCTGATACGGATATCTTACCGTATATGCGTAGTGTGTGACACGCTTTAATTGCAGGTCATATAGGGTTGCCCCCCTTGTAACTTGTATGGGATCGTTTATCAATTGGGCTAATATTTTTTCTAGGCTATATTGGGTCAATAAACATTTTAAACGGGTATGCTTAAAAAATATATCGAACTTGACATTTAATTTGGATTTGGGATTGGTACCCTAGGGGGTACCTACCTAATGTTTTCTTTATATGACTAAGGGTATCTTTCGATATGCACTGCGACCACTGTACAGTGTGACGTCAATTTAGTATACTGTGAAGCTGTTCCTTTATAGCCAGTTATACTGGTTACTATTTAAAACGGAACGCAATCTCGTATACTGTCAGCCGCATTTTTTGATGCAGCATTCAAATGAGTGTATTAAAGTTTTCTAGGTCGTTAAAAAAAAGTGTTGGAGTACTGTCAAATTAAAATATTTTAATTAATATTAATTGTAAATTGAATTTATAATAAAGGCTGTAGGTATTGTTTATAAGACGTTAGGCACTCGAAGTGGTTTTGACTGATCACGTGATCAAAGTACTGCGAGTATACCTTACCTCGAAAACGCCAGTGCTCACATTAGAGTATGGCGGCGATGGTAGTCATATCTACAGTGATAGGCACTGTGCAGTGCTCGCAGTGCATGTCGAAACATACCCTAAAATGTGTGGGACTCTTTGAACTGTCAGGCTTTTGTCAGGACTTTTCAAAATTCTAAATGGTGACCCTACCTCCAGCCTACTTTTTCTCAGGATTATTTTTCTATGCATATATTACTTTAGACAATACGGTATTTTTTCTGTATTTTTTTTTATAACTTATATGAATAGTGCTCTGAAAAATAAGACAGTTTTCAAAAGGAATAGTATAGGTAGGTACTAAAGGTCAATATTTTCAAAGATATTGCGGATTGCTTAAAGCACTTTTGTGAGTCTCGTGAAAACAGCATATTTATTCTGTAGCTCCATAAAAAAGTCGTACAAGTAGGTGACGTCACATGCTACTAATGTTGCTACGAAGTGTATGGCCATATGCACAAAATATCTGATATCCCCGAAGTTTGTGCGTTGTATGTTCATACATACCATACTAAACCTTTAGTATTCGATGTAAGTAAACTAATTATGTAGGTTTTGTACACTAATGTTGTAAAAAGAAATATTACAACTTTTTTGTGACTTCGAAATGCATATAATTACAAAACTACACATAAAATCCTAATTCTTTTTACTTTTATCAAGATTTAATACCGAACCATGTGTATTGATTGTTTGATTATATTTTTACAGTGAACTAAAACCAGTGTTAAACCAGGTGTCGCCATTTCAACCCATTGAAGGCTCCAGTAATCACAACCAGCTGTCACAGCCTGCCAGCATGCACCTAGCAAATTCATCCCAAAGGAAGTCCCTGCAGATTAATCTATGTAATTATACATATATTTTTACCTGTAAACTATCAAGACTATAAGTTCATTTAATTAGAAAAAATAATTCATAAAATGTTGTCACAGTCAGCAAGCCAATTTCTAATGTAATCTTTCTTTTATCTTTATAAGATTAAAAAGTTTCTTTACTAAGCTAAGAAATATCCAGAATAAATTTATTTTAGCAATAATTGTGATAGTAAATGTATAAATGTGTCTTGTTTTTTGTTTACATACATAGTACCTGAGTAACCGAGCTTTGCTTGCAGTTCAAATTAATTTTAAAAAATTAAAAGATTCACTAAAATATATATCTGACCGGTATTCAAACCCACCACATTCCAAATTTTCGAACAAAGCAATAGTTATACATACGCATATCAAATTACCAATTGAACTGACATAATTCATAATAATAAAATAAAATTATTGATATATTGTTGCACCGCGAAAGAAAATACTTAAACAGCTAAAGGCTTGGGCAGATCGATTTTTCGCCCCCAAAACTCCACGCATACTAAATCTCCATAGTTATTATTATAGTTTCGTAATTATTGTTATGTGTTTATATTGTGAGTGTGCATATAAAGAGTTTTCTATTCTATATTTTCAGTAAACAGACCTAATGAAGTGGTGAAAGCGGTCGAGAAAGGTATGTCGAAGTCAAATATTTTATTCAGAGTTAATAATATATTAATAGGTAAATTTATTACGAGATTTTAGGCTGGGACTGTATGCTCCGGAATACAAAACGCCAGTGAAAATTCAGAGCATTGAAAATAAAACGTATGTTATTACAATAGAGCTAAAAATCGCACACACAAGTGTCGAGTCTTCTTCTTCTTCTTTTAATTATGGCGGCCTCGGTGAGTTGCCAATGTCACAGTGTTTTTAAGTAGACTTTGCTCTATAAATTGTAGGTCTGATGAAACAACAAGGGTACAGTTACCAAAAAATCTAAACATCTGTTGAATCACCTAAAACAAACATACGAGTGTTAGTAAAAACTAATATATGTACATAAAATATCAATAAATGTAGTACTTACATAACATGTTTTAAAACTGATTTAAAATTTGATAGGGCGAGAAATGTAAAATATAATAATATCTATGGACGCTTCAGACCACGTCAGTCTGGCACGGGGCCACGCGGCTAAGTATCCGAAGAACTTGTGCTACAGGTACCAGACAACGGGAAGTATATTTAATACTTTTATACTATACCTATATTTAAGATTTTTATTATATTATACACATATTGTTTCTTTCTATATAATTTATAAACTGTGTCAAATTAGCGTGTATTAGTGTACACTATGTTTAACTCCTGTTAACCTATTTAGTTTCTACATGTGAGGACCTGTAATTGACTTTCTAATAATTAGAATAGTTTTATATTGTTATTACTGATAGCTGTTGGTCTTCCTAATAAAATAAAATAAAATATTTAATACACATCCATAACCCAGGAACACAGAAAAACTATTTTGTTCCTTCGGCGGGTTTCGAACCCACGACCACCTTGAGCACCAACGCGCTGAACCACTGAGCGACAGAGGTCGTCTGTGGTCGTCAATTCAATTGGGAAGAAAGTCATATTGGGAGGGATGGTTTCTTGGGCAACAGAAAAATATATAATAAATAATAATAATAAAATTTATTTCCTCAAACAACAGTTTACAGCAACCAACAGTTCTGGCCCCCACGCTAGGCGAGGCCTGTCCTGTGGGGGAGTTTATATACACATTTACTAATCCACAAGGATACATTGTTGCGTATTACATCATTACATATATATTTATTATTACAAATTTATATCATCAGGGCAATTTAATCTAGAGCTAAATACATGCAGGAACAAACACTACAATCTCAACTTTATTATTTAGATAATTGTCTTTATTATTTAGATAGTTGTTGTTATAAGGACTGTTTGGGAAGCACTACCCCAGGCCAGGATGCAGTAATTAAGTATGGACTGACATAGTACCAGATACACCATTTTCATAGTTTTTGCATCCATGCATTCTCGTAGATTTCTCATTACATTTATTAATTTTCTTACACGGGAAGAAGTTACAGAGATATGATCTTTAAAATTCAGTTTTTCGTCAAGGACTACGCCCAGGTATTTTAGAGAGTTAGATCTTGTCATTTGGTTACATTTACATAATGGATTTGGATTTTGGAATTCGCATGTATGTATTTTAATATGACTAAAATTTGATGGGGCTGACGCAGCTGTTTTATGAAAACATAGAAACTTCGTTTTGACTGTGTTAAGAGTAAGCAGATTAGAACTAAGACACTGGGAGATACGGATCATACCAGTTTCTACTCTTTGGTGCAAATAACTCCAGGACGTGTCATGAAAAATGATTGTCGTATCATCGGCATAGCACAGGATATCAGCATTTGGTAAGTTAAGCAGAGGTAAATCATTAATATATAGAAGAAATAGCGTTGGCCCGAGAATGCTGCCCTGAGGAACTCCGAAGGATATCTGCCTCTCACTACTAATGTGTTCACCTATCTTAGTGAATTGACTTCTATTCGACAAATAGCTGCAGAACCAGCTCAGTGCAGTACCCCTTATACCAAAGGACTCGAGTTTTTTCAAAGGGATCGGGATTGAGACCGTGTCGAACGCCTTAGCTAAATCCAAGAAGACGCCGACACAGCCACGGCCGTTATCAAGGTGAGAAGAGACTATATTAGTGAGCAAGATTACCGCATCTTCTGTGGATTTACCACCCCGAAAACCGAATTGTCTGGCAGATAATAGACCGTTTGTTTCTAAATAGGACATTAATCTTTTATTTACAATGCGCTCAAGGATTTTTGATATATTACCCAAAAGAGAAATAGGGCGGAAGTTACTGGGATCATCTTTAGCCCCCTCCTTATGGATGGGAATAACTGCAGCTGTTTTCCAGGCTGCAGGAAACCTGCCGGACTCGATGCTTAGATTGAATAGGGTTGAAAGTGGCCCCGCTATTGCCTGCCCTAAGGTTTTTAGAATTTTATTACTAATCCATAATAAATATGATCCAAGGTACCCACGTCTAGTCCACACTCACAAAGAGAATTATCCTTAACCCTGATTTTTGCAAGAAAGACGCCCCCGTCTTTCAGCAACAATGACCTTGTCTGACTCGGCAGATTGTCGAGCACTCTGGTTTGTAAATGTGTAGAGTCAAATGTTAATATCATATATGACAGCTCGACACTTGACACTTGGATTTTCAACTATATTGTATTAGCGCAAAGTTCTATTTTCGGTGCTCTGAATTTTCCCCGGTCTTCCGGATTCCGGATCATATAGTTCCAGCCTTAACTGTTCTTTCTCTTTTGTGCAAAGTTATCGTCACTCACAACAAATATTATATATTTTTTTTTATTATTATCTCATCTACATTGATACTGGCTATTCCTTAAGGGCCAATTTAAAAAATAAGAAGCTATTTTAAATATACTTTCTATACGTCTGGATCCGTTAAATACCACGGCCTCACAGAAAACCGGCGTAAAACAAACAAACGCGTTGTGTTTCGACTAGTCAGTGAGGTTACTGCAGGCCCAAGAGGATTGGTTATTTTAAGGACCAAGAACGCAAGTGTCACTCCTCTGGTGTTGCAAGTGTCTATGGGTGGCGGTAATTAGGCGATCCGTCTGCTTCTTTCCTATTCCATAAAAAAAATTGCTGCGTTCAATTTCCTCAACTAGTTTATATATTGTATTATGTGATTATTCATATTATTAGGTCCGTATGAAATTGGCGTTTTGTCGTACTGGCCACTTTGATCTCAAATATATCTTCTTTGGTTAGGAATTCCAATTTCAAATTTATACCGCTATTTACTCATGCATTTGTGTTTCGAAAACCGTAATTTATTTGTTTTTTCCTTTTTTGGTTTTTTCTTTACAAAATGGAAAACTTGAAATATCGTATTATTTTCGAGTTCGACGTCCACCGTAGCACCAGTGCTGCCGAAACGGCTCGAAGGATTAATAATGTGTATGGCGGCGGTGATGCAAATGAAAACACAGTACGTTTTTGGTTCTAACGTTTTCGTTCTGGAAATTTCGACCTGCAGAACAAGCCCCGTGGACGGCCGGAGACCAAAGTTGATAATGAAGAATTGAAGGCTATTGTGGAAGCGGATCCATCGCAAACTACGCCCGAGTTAGCTGCAGGCTGAGGTGTTAGTGATAAAACTGTTTTAATCCACTTGAAGCAAATTAGGAAGGTGAAAAGGCTTGAGAGTTGGGTACCTCATGAATTGCGTGCAGCAAACCGACAAACGCGCGTCGACTGCTGCGTTACATTATTTAACCGGCACAATAATGAAGGGATTTTAAATCGAATCATTACGTGTATGAAAAGTGGTTCCTGTACGATAATCGGAAACGCTCATCGCAATGGCTGAACCCTGGCGAACCAGCCAAAGCCTGCCCCAAGCGAAAATTGACTCAAAAAAGTTTCTTGTGAGCGTTTGGTGGACTAGTGCCGGTGACGTTCACTACTGCTTTCTTAAATCTGGCTAGACGATTACGGTTGATGTCTATTGCCAGCAACTGCAAATCATGATGGAAAAGCTAGCTGCTAAACAACCGAGGTTGGTTATTCACTCTAGGCCACTGCTGCTTCAGGACAACGCTAGACCACACACTGCACAACAGACGGCTACCAAATTAGAGGAGCTTCAATTGGAATGTCTAAGACATCCACCGCACTCCCCGGACCTTGCTCCAACAGATTACCATTTTTTTCGAAATTTGGACAACTTCTTGCACGGGATAAAATTCAATTCCGATGTGGCAGTCCAAAGCGCCTTTAAAGATTTTATTGATTCCTGTCCTGTGGTTTTTTTAGTAAAGGAATCAATGAACTACCTTTGAGATGGCAAAAGTGTATAGATAGCAATGGTATATACTTTGATTAAATAAATATATTATGTTTAAAGAAATCGACTTTATGTTCTTTCCTTTACAAAACCCCAATTTCATATGTAATGACCTAATATTATTATTTTTAATTCTTACTAGCTTTTGCCCTCGTCTAGGCCCGCGTAAATACAGCTTCACTCTTTTTTTCTACTATTCCGCCATAAAAAGTATCCAGATTATTATTATTATTTATTCCAGAGTTTAAACTACTACCATATTAAACATCAAAATCCGTTCAGAAGTTTTTTCGTGAAAGAGTAACAATCATCCATCCATCAGTGCTAGATTATGTACTTAGTGACCACTTTGGTTTTTCTTAATTTCAGCAGACACTGGCACGGTTTTCAACCGCTTGGAGCCGAGACAAGTCGTGAACACTCCAAGTAATGTTGCGCTAAACGTCATCACCGATGGTCCCAGTGGCAGTTCCCAACTGTATTCCCCTACTGAAGTGTGTAAGGAGAATGAAGGTAATATTTGTGGTGTATTAAATGAGCAGGTTAATTGCCGCATGGTACGCATCAAGTATCGTCGCATTAAATGTCCTCACCGACGGCGCCAGTAGTAGCACACTATAAATAATGTTCAGTGGCGGAACTCAGCCGTGCGTGGCCGAGCGGAGCGCTAGGGCTGGTACGTCTACAAAGAAGGCATTGACAGTGCGCAAGCGTCGCGGCACAACTAACTAAAATTCGGTAGTAGTTCAATGCACTGACGAGTATTTTCGGTGCGGCGCGGGTGGCGCGGCGCGTGGCGTGACACTCTATGCTTCTGCTATTTGAGGTTTCGTTAGCGGTCGTGTAAATGACGCGTATGTGTGCGTGAGCCGTTTCGGGCGGTCTAGTATGAAGATGGTCTATTGTACATTATTTTATTTGTGGTAGTAGTACTCAACTGTACCCCTACTGAAGTGTTTATGGAGAATGAAAGTAGTTTTGTACTAAATAGGCAGGTGTTTTGCCTGATGGTAAGAAATTACTAACAGGCATATCTCCTAACGTCAAGTCGTCGTATCGTCACTCCTAACACATAAGGAGTTAAGACTGGGACTGTATAGATCTCTGAAAATCGAACACACAAGTGTCGAGTCAAATGTCAATGTCATACATGACAGCTCGACACTTGCATTTGCGACTCGATTGTATTAGAGCAGAGTTATATTTTCAGTGCTCTGAAATTTTCCGGGCCCGCCGGATTCCGGATCATATAGTCCCAGCCTAAACGGCTACAGCTAATACAAAAGGCCACTTGACTCATACTTAATTTCATACATCGTATTAGAGTTCCCTTCAGTACTTGGCTTAGCAGGCTTGGCTTGGCAGGGTTAGTTCACACCGCGACGATACGCGGCGCTGCATTTTTAAGATAGCTATTCAAAATTAACCTTTATTCATCATACAAAAAGATACACATTTCATATGACATCAGACATGCACATGCGCTGCGCAGCGCGGTGCAATCTGACATTTGAACTAAAACTCAATTTTTTTATTTACATATAGGTTATTAAATAACTCCTAAAGAGTAGAGTAGAGTAGGCTACTTGAGCCTTTTTTTATCCTAAATGATTAATAATTGTTCCGATACCCCAAAAAATTATATATATTTTATTACCTTTTTATATATTTTAGATTTTAAAACCATAAAAACCCACAAAACTTTAATTTAAAAAATACGCTTTTTAAAAACAGCCGAAAACGCCTCCCGTCATGTTTGTCGATAGATAATGTGCTCTGACGTCATACTAATAGTAAACAACCACTTGACAGCTCAGTGCACTATGGAGTATTTGACAACTATCAGAAGTGACGTTTATTTGTTAACTAATAAGAATCTCGCTCTAAAAACAGCCAAACCGAGCACGCGTCTAGCCTTCGCGAAAGCGTTCGAAACCACCTTGGTTTCCCCCTTTTTATTTTTCAAGATGATATTGATAAATTGTTACTAAAACCTATGCATGTGACATATTTAAAAACTAGAATAAATTCCCTATATTAAGATGATGTAACTGGGATTTAAAAATACTAAATGAATACAAACAATCTTGATTTGAAATTTTTATACTAATGTTTGCAGATGATGAATTCGATGTGGACTCGGTACACATCAAGCGACAGAGCGCGTTCGACCGACTCGGTCCGCTGACAGAGGCGAAAAAACCGAAGTTGACCATCAATTTGAACCTAACCAAGGAACAGAGGTAAGTTTCTCAGATAAATGATTGGTCTCGGCGCTCGACTAGATACCGCGCTGTCTAACAACAACAGCTCCGTGAATGCGGCAACTCATTTCGTAGTGTGGGTTTATATATCATTGTGTGTAAGTCAATTTCTAGTGTGCGTGAATTCGGTACGTATATCTGACGCACAGAACGCCAACTTGGGCGTACTATTTGTTGCCGCTTTTTTTTTAATACGTCAGCGGTATCTTGTCGAGTGACGAGACCAATCATTTATCTTTGTGTTATTTATAAAAAATTGTGTAACCCGATTATATTTTATGACCGTGTGTAGAACATGCTTAATTGTTTAAAAAAAGTTAGAAAAACGTGGGAGAGCCATGCTTCGGCTCCACCGGATATATTTATACCACGGCCTCACAGAAAACCGGTGTGCAATAATCCTTGCGTTGTGTTTCGCCTAGTGAGGTTAGGGATTTGGGGGGTTGCGGATTTTAGGGACCAGGATGGAAAGTGCGCAGCACCAGAGGAGTTTTAAGTGTGATGTGATGCGACCTTGAAATTTCGCTCTCAATTTTTTCAATTTTCACTCCAATAACTACAATATGAAGAAAACTATAACCCGACTACGTAAATTATATAGCCTTTGTTACCCGGGTTGTTATTACGAATCTATTGACACCTCATTTATAAAATTGCACCAGTAGTTTACGAGCTACGGTGGAACAAACATACGTATATTAATATTATAATTGTGAAAGTTTGTGTGGATGGATGGATGTTTGTTACTCTTTCACGCAAAAACTACTGAACAGAATTTGATCAATTTTTTATCCCGAAAAAGTACAGTGTACCCGTTAGATACTCTATTTACGCGGGCGGAGCCGCGGGCGATATCTAGTACATACGTACATAGACTGACTTTTTGGCTTCGCGGTAGTCGGGTAGAAAAATCACATTTTTCAGGCAAGTGGTGCAGGAGGAGCCATACATTCCGACCCACGAGCGCGTAGAACTGGTCAACAGCACTGACGATATAGTGGTCAAGTATCTACCAGTGTGGCCGTGGAAACAGCCAAGTCTGCAGTTCACGTCCAAGAAGTCCTTCACCGCTAGAGTTTCCAAGGTGAGTATTTCCAATAGTTTTGAAATTAAATATTTTTCTTACGATATAATAGCTCCTCACACCGATTTCGGTGACGGTGACCGGTTTCATTGAAAGTAGTCCAACTACGCAGGAGTTTATAGTGCCCAAGTGTGTGCGCAGTACATAAGAGCACTCTTAGATGTGGTGACCTGATGATGGCATCCATGAGGAATCGAGGGAACTCCTCCAAATTTATATAGTGATTTTGAAGTATATAATATTGATTTTTTCTGAAGTAAGCAAGTAAGTAACAAGCATATATACCAAAAAATGAGATTTTGCACCAATGTATACCCTGGATCTAAAAGCACTGGACCGAACTCCTCAGTCTTTAAAGATACGCGTTTGGAAATTTCGGTATTGTTTAAAGAACTGCAAGCATATGTCACTATGTAACTTACAGTAATCATCATCTTATTAACAATACCTAATGGAAGCTGTACCAGCCAACTTAAACGTGCGCTCTATAAAATAATGATTTATCAGGATATTGTTTGGGCTGGTACCGACTTCAAAATAATGAAGATTGTGTAGACAAATATGTAAAATTTTAGCCTAATTTAAAAGGGGAATTATTTATAAAACAAGATTTATTTCACACTTTTTTGTGTATTTTTTACGAATTCGGTTTAATTATATTATATTATAACTACAAAATTTCATAAATTTATATTCATAATCACAGAAACTAGAAGGGCGGACAGACAGGCAGACAGACAGACGGACAGACAGAGGTAAACTATAAGGATTCCTTGAATATTACGGAACCCTAAAAAGCATTAAATCCATAAATAACAAAGTGTCCGGTCCTTCTACTATGGTGAAGAAATAAAAGATGTACAGAGAAAAACTCCGATATATTATTATGACATGTAGGTACAATATCTAGTGGCGCGTGCGCCAGCGCTGGTGGATCGGAAAGAAGAGAGCCCCTCCCTCCGTGATGCTCGCCTCCGCGCTGTCCGCGCTCATAGAACCCCTTCCCTCACCCCGCACCCCCACATTGGTCAGCGAGGTTCGTGCGCGGGGGAAATCGCACTCGATGCGATGTCCATACGTGGACACAAAGCAAACGTTATTTCACGCCGGTTTCTTTCGAGGCCATCGTGTGCAGCCTGCAGCTTAAACACAAGGTATTTTGTTTCAGTCTGTAATGCTTATGGAGAAGGAGCAGGTGGGTGAAATATATGGGAGGGACAACAGCTTCGTGCAAGTTTCCGTAAGTTATCTTATTCCGGACTAAACCATAGGCGTATATATTTATACTAGGCGAGTCGAGGCAAAAACTGTCCCTACTTAAATAGCTCCACTTTTGAAGTTTTTGGGGCCATTTTGACATATGAGGTAGGATTAATTTAAGATGGCGTAACTTTTTCTTTCTTTTTCCAGAAAATTAATTTCTTCTTCTCCACAGAACTTCTGTCATAATGTACGTGATAGCGAACCCTTAGTTTTTAAATCTTTGGACATTGTTATGGTAGGATGTGTATTGTGCAAGTACTATTACCGCGATCCAAAATTGAACTTTATTCTCTACACAAGAAGATACCCGTTTCATTACAAGAGCTGCGCCGACGCGACGCTGCCCGGTGCAGCTTGAAATTCGAACTCTTGCAATGAATTGTGTATCTTCTTGTGTAGTGAATATTATTAATAAAAAATAACAATAATAATCATTTATTTTCACATGATACAATTAAACAACCATGTACAATAAAAAAGAAAAAAGAAAACAATAATACAAAAAAATATAGGAAACATAAAGATTTTTATGTTGAGAATTAAACAATACAAAAACATTCTGAACAAAACACAAATGTAAAATAATTAATAAAGTTTAACTTTGAACCGTTATCTTAGAAATGCCGCGCCGCGTCGCGCCTCGGTGTAAGCTGACCCTAAAGCCGCAAGGCGAAAATCGACCGTCTAAATGGCATT
Organism: Phengaris arion; assembly: GCA_963565745.1. Taxonomy (NCBI): domain Eukaryota; kingdom Metazoa; phylum Arthropoda; class Insecta; order Lepidoptera; family Lycaenidae; genus Phengaris; species Phengaris arion. The sequence continues at coordinate 14,434,251 of OY751449.1, read as the reverse complement.
TTTGACGGTAGAATTGCCGTTTAGACGGTCGATTTTCATACTTTGATATTCTTTTGATGTTTTATAATCTCAGTCAGTGAATTTACATTCTTATGCACCTTCTCTTCCCGCTTTGCCAGTTAGTAGTGACAGAAGACAGAAAGAAAATGTTATGCTGTCTATTCGATCGGTTATATGTGAGTTTCATGAGTTAGTTTAGAAAATTAAATAATAGAGTCTTGTACTAGTTTTAATCGCCATCACACGCGCTTCCCATTTTGCAAGGAAGGGTTAAACTACAATATTATGATAATCCAGGCTAGGTTAAGCCCAAGTTTTCAGGACGAACGCAAGTGCGCAACATCACTTGTGTGCTGAGTGTCCATGGGCGGCGGTACTCGCTCAACATCAGGCTATCCGTCTGCTCGATTCCTGGCCCTCTAAAATTTGTGTATGCGACATTTCAATAACTGGTTAACCGTTTCATCATACTGTACCGCTTCAGTTGGATGAGAAATTCGCTCATCGCAAATAATGTTGCGGGTAAAAGCATATTATAATCTATTCGTGCTAAGAAGACGGTTAATGATACATACATAATATGTCAAAATGGCTTACTATAATTAACCAAAGTAAGCCATTTTGACATATTCACAGTCTTCTAAATGCGAATAGACAACAGTTAAATCACCATACCCACGGCCCCTCCAGCAAATCCAGCACCGGGAGCCGTCATTAGTGTCCATAGTTTCAATAATTTATAATTTTTGCCTACAAGTCCGCGGCCTTGGGCTTGCGAGCTGGATGGTGGCCCTTTACTCTATTTTCTATTTAAATTTTGATGTGTTACAGATTAAAGGATTTCCAAAATCATGGACAAAGGAGGATATTTTGGACATACTGCTGGACAACCTGCAGGGGAAAAGTTTCATACCGTGTTTTATAGAGGTACTTAATTATTTTCATACACTTGCATTACCGCTTCGAATTGCAGATGTCTTTGTGTGATCACATAACATAAGGGTCAATTGACACCCAAACGAAACGCTATAACGCGCGATAAGCGACGCAGCGCTGAATTTTATAGATAGCTATTTAAAAAAATCTTTTTGTGTAGTGAATAAAGTTGAATTTTGAATAGCTATCTTAAAAATGCAGTGTCTGTGGCTCAGTGATTCAGCGCGTTGGTGCTCAAGCCGGGGGTCGCGGGTTCGAATCCCGCCGAAGGCACAAAAAGTTTTTATGTGTTCCTGTGTCATGGATGTGTATTAAATATGTGTGTAACATAATAAAAATATTAAATATATGTATAGTATAAAAGTATTAAATATACTTCCCGTTTTCTGGTACTGTCTTCGGATACTTAGCACGGGGCCAGATCGACGTGGTGTGAAGCGTCCATAGATATTTATTTATTTATTATTATTTATCTGCAATACCAAAGACTACTTTCTTTCCTAGTTTCTAGAGAGAAAGTTTCCAACGTGTATGTTCTAAAAGCGACTTATTAATTTTTCAGCTGACCAAAGACGAATGCAAGTTTTTAGTTCACAAATGTAAGGGCGCATTGCTCGAGATACACGGCTTCGGCTTTTTCCTACGCCAATATGACATAGAGATGGCTATTACTATATCTTTAGTGTATTTGACTGTTACTCAATTGGACTTCAGACCCAAGGAGATAATACAAAGTATCATTAAATCTAATTACAAAGATGGGGCGCTTAATCTGAAGTCTTTTACATTGCAGAGAGGTGAGATTTTTTGACGTGATAACGTCTTATAATTCGATGGAGCCGTCTGCACGCACGAAAAAACATGACTCATGCGTTACCAAGTACCAGCGTTACCTCGCATTTTATTATTATTATTATTGTTGTTGTTGTTGTTGACGTTGTCACGTTCAACTATCGTCAGTAAACCGACTTTACAGACAACCGATATTTTTTATAAAGGCACCACTTGGGACATTGATATTTCAACTGTATATTTGCTTACTACCAGTAGTACCAGTACTACATATATATGTATGCTTATTTTAATAATCAAGCCATAAAAAAATCTTCTAGTGGTACCAAAATTTGTCAATTGCATTTTTCTTCAAATATTAAATTTCTAGTGACATTCATTACGAATATTATTATTTTTTTTTGCTAAATTAGTAAACAAAACCTACATCATTAGTTTACTTACATCATAATTATACAATAACATTAATTATGGTAAATATGAACTTAATCGCACAAATAATAGGTTGAAACCTATGAAATTGCCGTTCTGCAGTACTGGCCATTTCAAATCAAAATAATTTTTGTTTGACTAAGAATTCTAATTTCAAATTAATTTTATTTTAAAAATATGGAATTCTTTTTCCAAAAGTAGTAATTTGTTTATTGCTTTGTGTTACATTTTCATCGCATTTCAATCTTTTTCGTCATCATGGATACGTTAAAAATTCGAGTAATTATAGAATATGAGTACCGTCGTAGCAGCAACGCGGCACAAGCGGCACGCAACATCGACGACGTTTACGGAGCTAACACTACAAACCAACGCACCACCTATTATTGGTTTGCTCGCTTCTGTTCTGGAAATTTCGACCTGAAAAATGAACCTGATTGTGGAAGCTGATGATAAACAATCTACGGCTGAATTAGCAGCAGCTTTCGACGTTACCCTCAAAACAATATTGGTCTATTTGCGTCAAATTGGCAAGGTAAAATAGCTTGACAAATGGGTGCCCCACGAACTCATGAAGCCGTATATTTATTATACACCAAACGGGGTGAGCATTGATGCAGATGTGTACTGTGAAGAACTGAACACAATGATGGAAAAACTGGCACATCTCCAACCAGCATTGGTCAATCGCTCGTCTCCGCTGTTCCTGCACGACAACACGCGGCCTCATTCTGCACAGCAGACGGTCTTCAATTTGCAAGAACTGGGGTTGGAAGCTCTCCGTCATCCGCCCTACTCACCAGACCTTGCGCCTACAGACTACTACTTTTTCCAGAATTTGGATAACTTCTTGGCGGGAAAATAAATTCAATACCCGAGAGGCAGTACAAAATGCCTTTGAAGAATTTGTTGCCTCCCGTCCAGCTGATTACTTTAAGAAGGGCATCAATAAACTGCCACTGCGTTGGCAAAGATGCATTGATTGGATGGATGATTACTTCGATTAATACAAATAAAAAATACATGAAAAAAAATCGTTTAAATTTTTTCATACAAAACGGCAATTTCATAGGTAAAGACCTAATATCTGAGATATTAACAAATATGTTCCTGCAGCTTTATATTATATTTCATACACTTTTATTTAGGCATGACGTCACAGCTAGGTACGACTTTAGTATGGAGCGTTTTCACGAGACTTGCGAAATTTTGTATACAAATCGCTGTACAGACCTTTAAAAAGATTGACTTTTGATATTATACTGTTTCTTCTGACTATGTAACTCATATTTAAGAGTACCATTTATGCAATAAAAAAAATAAGTCATCTAGCCTATGGTCACTTTAAGAAAAAAAAACATCGATTGCATTTTTAAATAAATAGTTTATTAATCTTTATTGAAATATTCATTAAGACATGAAAAACGGAACGAGCGATGGGTACGAGATACGATAAAAACATGGGAGAGCCATGCTTCGGCACAAATGGACCGGCTCGACCGGATAAATACCACCGCCTCACAGAAAACCGGCGTGAATACAACGCCTCTGGTGTTGCATGTGTCCATGGGCGGTGGTAATCGGTTACCATCAGGCAATCAGTCTGCTCCTTTCAATGCTGCCAATTTTGTATTTTTTATAGAGTTTACTCCTTAAGAATCGATTTTCATATAAGGCCCCCGGTATGAAAAAAATATGAGCAGTAAAATCTACTGAACGAATGACTTCGTTACGTTTTCGTGCGCAACCTATTCTGCGCACCAGTCCGGACGCCATCTATGGAAATAAACATTAACCAAAAAGTTTAACAAAAAAAAATATAGATGGCGCTTATACGGAGTAGATTGTTTCTAATTTTAAATACTTTTTAGAGTAAACTCCAGTCGTGCGTCGGAGCTGACAAACACACTTTTTTTTATTTCTCAGATCTAAGCCACTTCGTGTATTATCCACTTAACAGAGTATACAATCAGCGTGAGATCATGCAGCAGCTAACTATTTTTAGCTGGCGGAATTTGACTGAACTGGATCTGTCATATAACAGACTAAAGTATGTATTAATTATTCGCAGTGGTATTATTAGTTCGTAGTAGTAAGAGCTATACATAAATATAAAAATATAATATAATTAAAACACAAAAATTTTAAAATTACATAAAGCACAAAATTAATTTTAAATAGCATGACGTGTAATAGCAAAGTACACGTTGCAGAAGTGAAACTTCATTCATCACTTAAGAATTAAGATTCAAAATGATTCAATGCAAACAACAGACAAACAAATCTTTCCTCTATATAATATTATTAGTATATAAATATAGATATCAGATATGTATATACAAGTAATAAGCGTTTTGTTTATTTGTCAATGACGAGTTTAATATGCTGTGAATTCTTATATTGTTATTTTATTTGATTTTTTTCTTCTTTAATTCCATGTTATATATTACACCTTTTTTATTTTTCACAGAACTGTCGACGGCTTTCAATTACCAACATACACTCCGAGCCTACAGTCTCTAGATCTATCACACAACCTCATACCGACTCTGCCCACACTGCTGTCCTGTCGGGGGTTGCCCCTGAGGAGACTGAGGTTGGAGGGGAATCCCCTCTGTCTGGATGTGAACGTGACGACGTATGTGGACTGTGTGCGCATGATGTTCAGTGGTTTGAGGGAGTTGGTGAGTTTTATTCACCAAGGAAATTTTATACATTAAACGAGACAATCTTGTATATATATAATCGGTTTCTCGAAAACGGTTGCATGTAATTCAGTATGCAGGTAGTTTTGGGGAAAAAATTGATCTAGCCCTGGGAAACTGCGCATTTTTAAGCTATATATAATTATTTCTTTCGTCGTGCAACAATATTATATCAATAATTTCGACTCCATTGTGTCAGTCCGATCGGCAGTTTGGTACGCGTGTGTATGATATTTTTTTGCTTTGTTCCAAAAATTCGGAATGTGGTGGGTAAGAATCCCTAATTCCCTGTCATATAAATGTTTACGCGACTCTTTTTAGTTTTAAAATATATCAAAACTACGAGCAAAGTTCGGTTACCCAGGTACTTTAACGTAGTAATGAGGCCCGAGAAACTCCGAAATACACTAGTGTATTGTGTATACCAGTGGTTCTCTTAGCCTTTTAGTCCTGGGGGGCCATTTGACAAAATTTACTTTACGCCGTGGACCACCCAGTCGGTTTAATGATTTGGAGGTAATATTCAGTAAATAAATGTAATTAAAAATGTAAGTAAATAAACGGTTGTTATGTATTTCAACAATAAACGAACTATGCGTTTACACCGTACATATTAGTACGTATAGTTCGTTTATTGTGATTTTTTAATTCTATAGAACAGGCCCTTTAGCAAAGATGCCGTCGCTAATTACGATGACGGAGTTAGAAATAAAAAATGTATGCTATTGACGTATCGCGCGCTACCTGCCGAATATTGAAACGCTAATCAAAATGAGGAGCCCGCATATTCACAGGCTGTCGCTGTCTCTGCTAGCCGAAATGACAAGGACATGACTGGAGCGTGACTTTTGCACCTTCATGGGGGTCTATTTTTCGCGGGATATTGCTAGATGTACCTAATATTAATTAAAGTACCTGGGAGACCGAGCTTTGCTGGGTGTTTTAGTAGAAAGATAAAATAATTTAAAATAAATAAGCTTGATGTACCAGTGACTAGACTTAGTAAAGTAAAGAATTCGTTTAAAGGTCAGTGTATACGCCTATACAATAATAAATTTAAAAAAGTAGTTAAAGAACGTTTGTGTGCTAATGCCTATTATAAAGTTAATGATTTTATGAATGATAGCACACCTTGGGAATGAGGTTGCCCCCTGCAAGGCTACTTCTAAATTACATATATTATTGTACTCTTGTTATGTAGTTTTAGTCGTAACATTGTTATGTATGCCTTTTTTATATTTTAAATAGAACAATTTTCCATCTTTTTGATAAAAGATGGCCCCGCGCGAGTTTCTTACGCCGGTACTTCTCGCCGGGCTAGTTCCCGAACCGGTGGTAGGCATCATGTAGATCGACGTTCAGAAAGTGTATAAAAATACCTATTTTGAATAAAAAAAAATTAAACTTTTGACTTTTAATAAAAAAATGTAAAAGAAAAAGAAACAATAACCCCCGGTTTGTGAAAGGCTAATCAACGCCAAAATTAACTAATCAGCGGTCAAATCTCGTGTCAGGTGTAAATTGAGTTGCAAGAAGCTTGATCAGTCGTTTGATTTAATCAACGTGTTAGTTAACTAAAACTAAAGAAAAAAAACATAAATTGATTAAAATGCGCAGTTTCTAAGGGATAACACCTAGCTAAATCGATTTTTCTCCCCCATAACTCCCTGCATGCTAAATTTCATGGTAATACTTGCTGTCGTTGTCGAGATACCGATTATATATATATACAAGATCGTCTCGTTTAAAGATTGCCAAACATTTATCACTATAGGATGATGAACATATCGGATCCTAATTCACTCACACGTGAACATTAACTTTTTCTTGATGACTCTATTTCACTTTCAGGACGGTGAGCCGATTATTTTAAAGGGGGAAATGCCGAAATTCATCAAAAACTATTGCCCTGAAGATGTTTTTTCAATCGTCGAGAAATATCTCGAGATTTTCTACACGCTATTGGACTCGGAGGAGAAAGAGCTCGTCGAAAACATGTACGACAAAAACGCAGTACTGACGATTACAGCTAGGAGTAAGATACGTGAGTACTTCTACACTTGTATCCATTTGAAATATAATAATACTAGCTTTTGTCCGCCGCTCCGCCCGCGTAAATACAGAAATCCACGGGAACACAGTACTTTTTCAGTATAAAAAAATAGCCTGTTGTTTGGTTTTGTTGGATATGTCACCGCAAAATTGTAAAAAACCGTTAGATTGTAATACAACTAGCGAGATTGTAAAAATCTGTCGAAAAATTCTTTGCTATATATTTATAAAGTAACGAAAAATAATGTGTTAAATTATAAGCAGAATATTCGATTCCGCAATGTTTCAACGTTGATTTTACAACGTCACTCGTTATATTACAATCTGACGGTTTTGTCAATTTTACGATGACAGATATAAACATTTGATTTAATATTTTTTAGGTCACGACTACGACGACTTTCGGTATCTACGTTCCTTATTCCAAAAATGTCGAGTTATAGAGCAAAAGGTATTCGACAATGTTCGGGGCGCGGCGAACATAAGGAACACGATCGAAAAGTGGCCTAGAGTGGCCCACGATCCGACTACGTTTACTGTGGACGTGTTGCATTATACGGTAAGTCAAATACACCCTGGTAAAGGCGGGGCCGGATCTACCAAATGGCTTTATGGGCTTCATCCCGGGGCCCCGTGGACTCGAGGGTTCCCAGCTAAGTCAAGTCGAAGTCTAAAATAGGCGATAATGGGAAAAGAACATAATTTTATTAAATTAAACAGGTCGTGAGTATTTTATTGGGCCCCCTAAACAGAAGGGCCCCCGGAACAGATATAGAGTAGACCACGGGGAAGGACATAAGCTAATCTTTTGTACAGTCCCTGCGGGATTTCGTCGCGTCGCGGGCAACATCCAGTGTTTAAGGTCCGGACGATATTCCTTTTTTTTGTCTCGGCCGAGACCGAGACCGAGAATTTATAAAATAGTTAAAGTATGTAAGAAAACACACAAAAACATGCATTTACTTGCACCGGGCATATCCGATTCTATAGTAAAAAAACGTCACATTTCACACCAACCGAGCGATGCGACCAATAGGGTGGCTTAGAATCCGGCGCTGCGCCCGTAATTCGAGAATGCCGAGACCGGGATCTCGGTCGGACCTTACTATAGTGTTATTAAAAAAATATTTTTTTTCGTCTAGACCGACACAGTGTTGCTGAAAGTAGCAGGTGTTATGAAAGTGGTAGCTGCTAGTCTAGCTGAAGACGAACATGTACTGGCCTTCTCTAGAACTGTGCTGCTACATACTACAGACTCCTGCGAGTATAAGATCGCGCACGAAATGCTGTACTGGGACGAACCTACGAACGAATACTCTGACGCCGCTTTCAAACTGATTAGGGTAAGTTGCATATCCTTAAAAGCGAATTTCAAAAAGGAGGAGGTTAAAAATGGAGCGCCGCGTCGCGCCTCGGTGTGAACTGACCATGGAGGAAATATACAGCGGTGTTGTAAGTAGATTTCAGTATTAAACAAAGTGTGTCTGACTCCGCCCACTCGTGTACCGGTCAATAGCAAAACTACATACTTCGTTCGTTATCGACCGTACTAAGTAGTTTTGCTATCTCACACTAGATGGCACTAAACGTTATACAGGGTTATAGATCTACGCCCGAAATTAATAATCAATCCTAATCTCATTTTAGCTATCTGAGATCAAGATTCCAATACATTTCTTATTATATTGATTTCTTAGGTTTACGCGAATATTGTTCATTGTTTTAAACACATACGGATTTTGTCGCGGTGCACTTTTCTTTTTCCCGACGTTTCGGCTACTTTCCAGCAGCCGTGGTCACGGGAGGACACCAAATGTCGGGAAAAAGAAAAGTGCACCGCGACAAAATCCGTAAGTGTTTAAAACATTTCTTATTATCTTTAACTTCACGACAATGGGGGTTTTTAAATTCGTCACATCTGACAGCTTTTTGACATGACAAGGACCGTCGGGCTACCAAGCGCCATCTGATGACAGAAAAAGAATCGAAAATTCTTATTGACCGTTTTCGATACCACTTATGCCACCAGATAACGCTTTGTGTGCGTTTGGTCTGCCGCCTAACGGCAGAAAAAATATCAAACATCCTCATTCAAGTCAATTTGTATTCGAGTGTCTAAGATTAAAGTTAATCTAAGATTTTAGATACGTTATTAATTTCGGGCGTAAGTCGATGTTGATCCTTAGTATATACAGGCTGTTTTTCCAGTCAGTGTCCAAACTTTCAGGAGTGAATATACTCTTGAAAAAAAATCTGGTGTTTCCTACAAAATGCTATCTATGCCGTAGTTTCCTACTTGAAACGGAAAGTTGACCACATAGTAAAAGTTGTTTATATTCAAGAGTATATTCACTCCTGAAAGTTTGGACACTGACTAGAAAAACATTCTGTATATAGTTTTTGTTTATATCTGAAAACATTACTCTAATTTCTGTTAAGTCTTAAAATACCTTTGGTTGTTATATCTCGTTGGATAGTTGTTTAAGTTGTTTTTCTACAATTATCTGCAGAGCAGCTGCCATATTTTTTTAATAAATAGGAAGGTAAGTTTACCCAAAAGAAAAACAATAGAATAATTTTAAAAAATTGAATTTTAATTTTTTTTAATCAAGTCGTCAAAACAATTTATTCAAAATTGAAATTTTTATACACTTTCTGAACGTCGGTCTACATGATGCCTACCACCGGTTCGGGAACTAGCCCGGCGAGAAAAACCGGCGTAAGAAACGCGCGCGGGGCCATCTTTTATCAAAAAGATGGAAAATTGTTCATTTAAAAATATTTAAAAAAGGTATATATAACAATGTTATGACTAAAACTACATAACAAAAGTACAATAATATATTTAATTTAGAAGTAGCCTTACAGGGGGCCACCTAATTCCCAAGGCGTGCTATCCTTACTTAATATTATAAATGTGAAAGCGTGGATGTTTGTTACTCTTTCACGCAAAAACTACTGAACGGATTTCGATGAAATTCGGTTTGGTAGTAGTTTAGACTCTGGATTAAAACATAGGCTACTTTTTATCCCGAAAAAGTAGCGTTTCCGAGGGATACCGTATTTACGCGGGCGGAGCCGCGGGAAACAGCTAGTCATTCATAAAATCACTAACTTTATAATAAGGCTTTAGCACACAAACGTTCTTTAACTACTTTTTTTAAATCATTGATTGAAAAATTTTGAACGCTTTTTGGGATCTTATTGTATAGGCGTATACAATGCCTTTAAACGAAATCTAGTCACTAAGTCTAGTCACTAAGTCTAGTCACTGGTACATCAAGCTTATGCTTATTTCGGGTATTTCTATTGTGGTTGTCACCTTTCTTTTTGAATAGGCTTAATTTTTTTAACATATAATACATTTTATAGAACATCCTGAGAAGCTACAGTTAAGATTCCAGTTTCTTTAAACTTTTCTCTTAATGAAGTGTTGAGGGCCAGCTTATAGATTCCCCGAACAGCTCGCTTCTGCAGCACAAATAAAGTATTTATATCTGCAGCATTTCTCCACAGTAGAATGCCATAGGACATTATACTGTAGAAGTAACTAAAAATAAAGGCTTGTATAGCCTTGCTGTGTTTTCGTCTGAAAATTGTCTTATCTTACTTACTGCAAATCCTGCTGAACTAAGTCTGACGACCAACCCAACAATATGTTTGGAAGTTTTGAGTCTAAAGTTATACCTAAAAAGACAGCTGTATCTACTAGTACTGTAGTTCCATACCTTTCCCATTCAATAGTACATTGGTTTCTGTTTGCCTTACATTCGGCAACGTGAACTTTATACATTTAGTTTTTTGCTATTTAACAAAAGGTTATTAACACTAAACCTGTGTACTATTTTTGAGAGAGAATTATTTACTTCGTCATAGCCTGAGTTTTGGCGATTAATATTAAAAGTAAGTGACATGTCATCGGCAAATAAGACTATCCCGTTTTTTCCATTAATAAGGTATGGGGTAGGTCATATAAATAGACCAGAAAAAGAAAGGGTCCTAAAATGGATCCTTGTGATCTCAATTTTGGTACCTGTGGATCTTTTTCCATTTATCTCAACCCACTAAGTCCTATTTGATTAATAAAATTTTAAGAGGACAAGTGCTGGTCCCCTTACTCCATAGTGGAGTCAAGTCAAGTACAATATTTTACTAAGACTTAGTTTTTAGGGTTCCGTGGTTCCCGTAACGTTACCATTATGGTTTCATCATGTCCGTCCGTTCGTCTCGGGCTCACCGTCCAAACGGTAAATGCTAGAAAAATGAAACTCGATAAGTGCTAAAATAAAACGTGCGCGAATACGACTCGCACTTGACTGGTTTTTTCACCAAAGTGGTGACCTGATGATGGGATCCATGAGGTATCGAGGGAACTCCTCGAAATTTATATGGACACATAATAATTTCAACTTTTTCTGAAGTAAGAAGTACGCATAAAGTATATTTTAGATCCAAAAGGAATGAACACAATAATTGTGTCCTCGTCTTTAATGATACATGTTCGGAAATTTTGGCATCGTTTAAAGAACTGCAATAATATGCCATCTGTCACTAATAGTAATTATCATCATCACCACCATCTTCACATGATACACCAGCAGGCTTAGCATGTGCACCCTAAAAACACCGAAGAATCGACAAAATGACAGATTAAAGAATTTAATTATACCATTCGGAGCAAAATAGTTCTTATTGTAAGGCAGCAATGTCGATGCATCGTCGTTATGAGAAACAACATTTCTTTTCTTCCCTAGCATGAGCTCACAAAACGGCCTCTTTTGACAACTAAAGTAGGAACGTCTTCTTATTTCAATGTCAAATAATCTTACAATAATGTCAACTACTCCACATCATTGCGGTCTAAAATAAATAGTTTCTTTACGTTCAGTCATTTGCTTGAAAATTTGATCATTTTTGACAGAAGTTTCCCGGCAGCCATTTTAAAAATATGGCTATTTAGAAATGTTGACTTCTATTAACTACCTTGTTACCATGGATTAAAAACTGTTTTTCAATGAACTGTTTTGGGTAGAATATTTCTTCTTTAAAATTATTTCTTCGGATCGCCATGCTAAGCCCGCACTCCGCAGCATGCAGTTTTTTTGGCAGCCGCGATATATAGTCTCAAATCGCGAATTCTTTTGCCTTCTGTCCCGATTTCAATCAATTCGCACCTGATAACACTACCTATGACACGGCAACACCAAAAAAGATAACCAAAGTTTACGTTAAAAGTTTAAACGATATCTGGTTAACTTTTCTGGTGTATAATACGATATGAAATGGTTTGAATTTTAAATCATTTTATATAATGGTATACAGATGGGGTAAGATGTCTATAACGAAGACGACCTCTGTGGCTCAGTGTTTCAGCGCGTTGGTGCTCAAGCCGGGTAGTTGCGGGTTCGAATCCCGCCGAAGGAACAAAAAGATTTTTTGTGTTCCTGGGTCATGGAAATATGTGTATTATCATAATAAAAATCTCAAATATATGTATAGTATAAAATTATTAAATATACTTCCCGTTTTCTGGTACCTGTAACACAAGTTCTTCGGATACTTAGCATGGGGCCAGATTATAAAAGGACTTACTCGAGAGAGGGAAAAATATGTTTATCTTACTTACCCCACCCCATCACACTTAATAGATTTCATTGAAAGTATAATTACCACCAAGGTGGTGACATAATGTTTATATTATACTGTTAAGGAATAAAAGATAATTGATAACGAAAAATAAAACGATTTATATACTTAAAAATAATCTTTAATTTGGAAAATTCCAATGTGCATTATCTGCCTTACATACACACACAATAAACTAGGTACATTTTATTTTATATACTTTTGCATTCAAAAATAAAAAAGAACAGATTTTGCACTTATAAAACTAAAGATTGTCACTAAAGGCAATACACTGACAATACTATTTCCTATTAAATCATGTAAAATTGAAAAATAAAAACATTGTTATTTTTAACATTATTTCCTATTATAATAATAATGTTTAGTTTTAGCTAAAACAGGCGTGAATAAGGCAGGCAAGTGAGCAAATGGAACGTCTGATGAAAGTGATAATAGCCCTCATAAAATTGATATTTTATTATAATTATATCATGTCAATTTATTCTAATTGCATTCTGTGAATTGATCAATTGATTCAGTAAATCAGTAATCACTTATATATTACATTTTTTTCTTACACTTGTAAGACAATTCAGCCAAATATTTCTATGGTTTTAAAATAAGTTGTTGAGGATTAGGTGTATCCATCGCATTAATTATTTAAAAAAACAGGTATTCACATTAGACATTGTACTTCAAATGCTTTATTTACAATTTATTCATGCTGTTACTATTTTGTTACATAACCTAATCTGTATTTTTTATAACTATTTTGATTATGAACTTTGTTATGAAGTGAGAACACAACAATTTATAATATCTTAGCTAAGTAGGATATTAAAATCAGGTTTTCTGTTGTGATAAATGTTTTAACTGTATATCGTTTATTTAAATGAGTTAATTCAATATATTGTAATTATTATATTTTGAACAGTTGCTTTGAATTACACTTGGCTGGGATTTAATACAGGTTCGGTGTATAGGCGTTTCGAAAACAATTCTCACACAGTATCCATCGACTCTTCGTTTGTTGGCTCAGTCTCCATTTGCATTTCCTTATCATCCACACCTCCTACATATTTCAACCGCAATTTCTCATAATGTAATTGTTCCTTGGTGGAAACAGATGGCTTAGATTTGGACAGAGCCGCTCTGAAATCTTCGTAAGTCACAAACAATTCACCTTCTAGTGTTCCATTAGATATATGGTTAGTGAGGGAATTAGTTGCAGCTATTCTCACTAAACCTGACAAATCTGCACCAGTGTAGCCTTCAGTGAGGTTTGCAATTATCTGCAGATCAACATCAGGACCAAGGTTAGGCTTTGTGCCATTCTTAGTTAGCTTTTGTAAGATGTCGTGCCTATCTTCTGTAGCTGGCATACCAACATACATGATCCTATCCAGACGGCCAGGTCTCAGGACAGCCGGGTCAATAATGTCAGGACGATTTGATGCAGCTAGCACAAACACACCCTCCCGAGTTTCTATACCGTCCATTTCAGTCAGTAACTGGTTGACCACTCGAGCTGCACCATTGTTGTCATGAGAACTACGTCTTGGACATAAAGCATCAAATTCATCAAAGAATATTACGCATGGAGCAGAATTCCTGGCTCTACGGAAGCAGGTACGTACTGCACGTTCACTTTCACCAACATACATGTTTAACAGCTCTGGTCCCTTAACAGATATAAAGTTTACACCTGCCTCGTTAGCCACAGCTTTAGCTAGTAATGTTTTACCGCATCCCGGTGGTCCACATAGGAGCACTCCACTCGGTGCTGATAAACCTAGTCTTTTCATTTGTTCCGGATACTTAACAGGTGCCAGAACAGCTAATTGCAGATCTTTGCGAACTTGACTCAATGAGCCAACATCGTTCCAAGTAACATCAGGCACAGTTACAATTCCTTCTCGGACAGCGCAGGGTTTTGTGGTTTTTAAAGCTTCTAGAAAATCATCTTGTCTTATTGCTAATCCATTTAACTGCTCTTTACTATAGGGCATATTATCCTCCAAAAGACTCATGACTTCTTCAATTGGATCTATTGGTTTATCAACGGGATGTTGTGGTGCAATTTCTTCTGGAACTTTTTCTGGCTCTTGTGGTTGTACTTCTGATGCATTGTTTTGTGTTTCCTCTTCTGGAGTAGTTGACTCTACTTGGTCATTAGTTTCTTTATCATCCTTAGGCTCATCTACTTCATCGCCATTAGGAACAGTCACAGTGTCTGTTGATTTGTTTACGGCTTCATTGATTTGTTTCTTCTCTTTTGACCTTATTTCTGTGAATATTCTTTTAACAGCATAAGTACTAGCTTTATTGACGAGTGCTTGCAAATCTGCTCCCACAAACCCAGGGGTAATTTGAGATAGCACATTCATGTCTATGTCATTGAGCACTAGATTTTTACATAGAATGGATAGTATTTCTTTTCTAGCTTTTAATGATGGGATTCCTAGAGTAATTTCTTGCTCTAGTCTCCCTGCTCTTCTTAATGCAGGATCCAAAGTATCTGGATTGTTTGTTGCAGCTAAAACTAAAACTGAGGCACTGTTTTCTGATAGACTATCTAAGCTTGCTAGTAGTTGAGCCACCATCCTTTTTTCCATGTCTTTTTGGGCATGTATTCTATTACCACATACTGCGTCTATCTCATCTATGAAAAGTACACAAGGTTCAATGCTCACAGCCCTCTCAAACAATTCTCTTATTCTCTCCTCAGATTCTCCCGACACTCCACCCACAAGTTCTGTGCCAGTTACAGTAATCAGGGGCAGTTGTAGTTTTCCTGCTATCGCATTTGCTAACAGTGTTTTACCAGTTCCAGGGGGACCATGTAGCAGGGCACCCCTTGGTGACTTGATTCCTAACTGTTGATATACTTCTGGGTGCTTCATGTGCAATATTAGGTCACAAATCTGGGTTACAATATCAGATATACCACCAATGTCCTCGAAACTAACCTTAACATTTTTAATTGCGAATTCAGTCTTTTTCCTTGAAACTGTAGTTTTATTTACTTCCTGCTTCTTCTTTTTGTCTATAGTTTGGTTCACTTGTATTTTCGCTGAACTTTCGATGGTCGTACTGTTGGCGTTATTCCGCGATGGAATGTGGGGGGTAATTGTTATTTGATCATTGATTTTTGGTAATTTCGGCGCAGCACCGCCGTCCTCGTCGCTGCTAAGGATATCAATAGGTTCTCCCGACTTAGAAGTAGTTCTGCGTGAGGCGGCCGGTCGTTTCTTGTCCTGTATTTTGTACATAGCCAGTAATTGATCATTCAAGGAGCTGTTGTTTTCTTCGAGCATCTCCAAGTCCGACTCTTCGGAGCCTTCCGATGTAGTCGTTCCGTCGAGTCCGTAGCTCTGTAGCACGATTTTATACGCATTTTCTACCATTTGGCAGAACGCGCTATCGCTTCTATTACTATATTCGCGGTAGCGCTCCTTTAGCGAACGCGCCATTTGGCTAACATCGACAAACGTTTTATCAACATTTTCGGCAAGGTAATTTTTTACTCTCGATACTATAACTGGATCGTTAGTCGTTCTCTGTCTTGGTTGATGTTTCTTCATGATTATTTTAATTAAATTTCTTAAATTTCAGTTCAAACTAAAATGATAACCACAACTTGACAAATAGCAATGTTTGACAAGAAAGCTTTGACAGAACGCACGACACCCCTCGTTGCGATGGCGGATCAATCGAATTGTTGCCAAGCTAAAAATCTATTATTAAGATGCTGTTTTTAACCGACTGCTACACGCATTTTTCACATGATGTTACAAAATTGCTCTTAAGTAATCTTATATATTTACCCCCTTACAAATAAAAATATTTACACAACGGATAACTTAAACAACATTGCTGTCTTTGTCTAATGCGTTGGATAACAAATAACAGACAAAGACAGCAAATTTGTTTTAAGTTATCCATTGTGTAATTTTTTTTATTATTAAGGTTGTTACAAGATATGAAATCCAAACAAAATAATATTTTTTTAATGTATTGTATTTCAGATACGAAACAAAAAAATAGAATTAAAATTCGACTCAACGCCTGATAATAATATTCAGGAGGAACTTATAAGGGCGTTTACTAAAGTAACTAAATTAGAAGCGAAACCAAGCCGAAGGTAAAATTTTAATTGTATCATTGTATCTTTATGCGCCCACAGGAGACAAAACTGTCGCCGCGACATTTTCTTTTAACATCGCCATTGCCCACAGACTTACGGGCTTAGCATGGCGATCCGAAGAAATAAATTTAAAGAAGAAATATTCTCTTCAAATAAATCGTTGCAAAATAGTCCACAATCCATGGTAACAAAGTCGTCAATAGAAGTCAACATTTCTAAACAGCCATATTTTTAAAATGGCTGCCGGAAAGTCGATAAAAACGAACAAATATTCAAGTAAATGACTGAACGTAAAAAAACTATTTGTCTAGGGGCGCCATGATGTGGAGTTGTTGACATTATTATAAGACTATTTGACATTGAATTAGGAAAACGTTTCTACTGTAGCTGTTAAAAGATGCCATTTTGTTCTCAGTAGTAATACTTAACATCTATGCCATTTTGTGAACTTATACTCGGGAAGAAAAGAAATGTTGTTTCTCTTAATGACGATGCGTCGACCTTGCTTTCAAAATAAATTAAAAAAAAAGTTGTAAATTACCCTGTCTTTTACAAATTTTAAAAAATACACTAAAGTTGTAGATACACTATAGACTAGATAGAACACATATAACAAATTTATTGCGCAACCTCTACACTAAGAATCTCGTGCTGTAGGGGTTGCCTGCTCTTCAATGTACATTTACTAGCAGGTTACAGTATGAAGACATCGACAGTGATTGTAATAAAGGTAACATAATTGTTTTATATCTTACTTTCTTGCTGTTTCTTACAAGACCTATTTTCGAATGGTATTAATGTTTCTTCAATCTGCCATTTTGTCGATTCTTCGGTGTTTCTAAGGTGCGCATGCTAAGCCTGTTGGTAAGGACGACAACGCGAAGACAAAAACCTGGTTTATTTTGAAATGCCAGAAAATATTTCAACGACTTATTATATTATATACCTAGTTTGTTTTCCCGTGGGCCGTGGCCGCCTTGCCTCAGTGGTGGTTCGATTGCGTATGAGAAAATTTCGCGGCGACATTTTCTTCCCTTTAATAGTTGGTTTTTCATAAAATTTTGTATGTATATTTAAAGAGATTATTAATATTATTTTTCAGATGTCTGGAAGAAAAAGACTGGCATTTCAAGAACGCTTTAGAATACTATGTGAAACTATTGAAAATTGATAATATAAGTTCATTGTATACCTAAACAATAATGCTCATAAAATATTTTAAATAAAATAGAAACTGCAGTTGTCTTTTTAATTTTCTTCCTTTACCAGACCATTTTTTTTAAATTTGTATAACAAATTATTTATCATCTAAAAAATATCAATCCTACAAGAGTACGATTAATAAGAATTACATTCATTTTCTATAAAACAGATAAAAAATGTAAATGAAAATCATGCCCTCAAAAATAACAATGCCTTGTATAATTAATGTAAAAAAAGTATTTTTGAAAATCTCTTATTTAATTTATGTTCTAATATACCATTACAATAATATTTTTATAAAAAAAAATTAGACAATCATTTCAAGATGTTTGGCGTATTCAATAGTCTGTTCAGCCAGTTCTGAAGATGGGAAGATACCGGCTGCGGCAGCGCAGGTTTCCTCTGCAGCATTGAAATGGTAGCAGTTGTCAGCACCGAGTATCCAATTTCTCTGTAAAAATATATTTCAATAATACATAATAATATTATATTATCATTATAAAAAGAGTAGGCCATATTTTGGTTAGTCACAAAGGTTTAGTAATATGCAAGATACTTAATATTAAAAAGCTATCATTCTCTGAAATGTAAGTATTTGATGCTATATGCCTATTATTATGATTACTACATAATACATATTATATTCACTTTTATACAAGTCTATAGAAGTGAGAGAGTCAGTAAAGCGGTTGTACCGCTTGTACCATACAGTAAATCATATTTGACAAGAATAATAAACAGATTCTTCTACTAGTTCACTACCACATTACTTGAAACGCATACCTTTTTCCCATACTCTAATACTGCCTGTTGTGATGGCAAGTTCAATCGTCTTGCTGCTTCTGCACATGATATACATAAGTACGCCTTCTCAATACATGCAGCGATCTCCCCTCTTACAGTATCCAATAGTGTATCCATGAACAAAGTGTAACTCTCAGCCGGTACATTATCCTAAAATGTTTTGTATATTTTATTATTATTTTAATACATTAAACTTATACTTTGATTACCTACAAAAATGTGCACTTCTTCTCCTTCTTTATGTATAAAAGGCAACACTATCAAAATTAAGTCATTCCTGTTCATTTTCGAAACATTACAAAAGATGAAACAAAAACATGTTTTCATACACAAGCTGACTTCAGCTACAGAAAATGTTTTTGATTAAAACAAAACATTTTATGTAGAAAAGATCATGAGTTCCGATAAAGAAGACATACTTGCATATGAGTGGTGTGACACTTGTTATGAAATGAAACAACCCTTCCCTCCTCTCTACCTGCTTGGGGAATGATTTCAGTCCATCTCGGAAGACAAAAATATTGTGTATGCGACATGCTTACACAAATGAGTATAGCTTTGCTGCACGCCCCAATGTTTCGATGTTTTTATGTATTGTTTCGAAAAAGCATGAGCAGGATACGTGCAATTAAATAATCAATTTGTAATGTAATATAACATAACATTTACCTTGGCCAAGAATATTTTATTGTAACTGCCCTCCATGAGGTACTGTTCAAGGGCCAGGGGATGTTTCACATAGGGGTCCGCCCGTATCACATCAACCGAAAGTCGCTCAAGCTCCGTGTGAAATTCCGCAACCCGATTTTGAGATAACAGGAACAGCAGGTTCAAGCCCAGAAGTTGGTACATAAAAGCAGATTCTGGAAGATGGTCCCTAAAAGTAAGAAACACATTAATTTACATTCATAATTTTTTTTCTCTGTGATATTTAAAACCCAAATTATATTCAATATAGGTATTATGTTAAGTGAAAACTAAGATGTTTTTATACTTCAAATGAAAATTTAGTTTAAAAGATTATGACTACTTCTAAGAATAAACAAAAGCTAAATTTAAATGACTCACTTGTAATCAAAATAATAGCATTTTAACTGGGACATGTATCTTTCGAATGATTTGACATCCTTGGCTGCCACCGCCCATTGTGCACCAATCTCCAGGACATCTCGAGCCAGAATCAACTCTTTCTGATTTGCCGTGGTATTATTACTCGGTAGGAAGGTAAGTTGAGTGAAAGCAATCTGAATATAGGGCAAATAAAATAAGTTTATTTATTTATAACACAATGGATAAATTTTATCATTTCTTTTTCATGAATTCTAATGTGACATTAAAGCTTGGTAAGACTTGAGTTATTCTTTGTTTTTACCTCCTCATGAGTAAATCTATATTTTTGGACTACTTAAAGGATTTTTTTTTTGCTTTACACTGAATGTAACTTGTGTTACATGAAAAATTAAATTTTAAACAAATACTGAATACACAAGACAACAAATAAATTTGTAATTTTGACAAGTCATGATGCGAGTTTACGGTACCTTGATTTTATTTAAAAGTTCTCCGCATTTATCAAGTTTACGGGGTTTTTTAGTCCACTCGGTCTTCAAATTTTGGTAAAGACTAGCTAAATCCTTTATCGAAGCCATAATGCTTTAGAATATTATTAAATCTCCCAAGTATCTTTAACTTGCACAATCCACAGTGCACCTCGGTTTAGAAAAATCTTTATGTCAATCTGTCAAATAACAGAAATCATTTTTTTTTAATTTATATATGGCATCGGCATAACTATTTGCCAGTGTCAAGTTAAAAAGGCGGGAAATAGAACTTTAAAGTCTAGTTAAAGTCTAGTTAAAGTCCAAATAAATAGTCAGTGCAGTCCATGAGTCAAATCATCCGATTCAGTAAAGTGGTAGAAGCTTTGCTGAAAGTTCCTAGGGAGTTTTGGAGGGAAACTCAAAATAGCACGTTTTTAGAAGTTGTACCACTTGCCCACACTTGTGCACGTTAATGAATATTTAATGGTTATTATTCTACCAATATTACACATTAAGAATTGAAATAACACAAATTTATGAAAAAAATGCAAAATCCATAATCCAATCCAATCCAATCTTGTGCACGACAAGTGTGGGCAAGTGGTACAACTTCTAAAAATTTACTATTTTGAGTTTCCCTCCAAAACTCCCTTGGAACTTTCAGTAAAGCTTCTACCACTTTACTGAATCGACTGACATGACTCATGGACTGCACTGACTACTTATTTGAACTTTGACTAGACTTTAGACTTGACGATTTAGGAATATGGTGTTGAAAATTGAAACGAAAGTTCTATTTCCCGCCTTTTTAAATTGACACTGGCAAATAGTTATAAGCCGATGCCATATATAAATAAAAAAAAATAGAAAAAAATATTTGATATTAATTTTTTGGCGGCAAAATCTATTTCCCAAATAGAATTTCAGAAATTTTAATGATGGAAACAATTTAGATTTGTACGTTGGAAACTAGACAATAAAATAAATAATACGTTTAGTATTAAATTTTAAATTCAATGTTGTGAATATAATTGTCGTAGGAAATATACATTATTATTAAAAAAATATATTTTGGTGTAGCTACACAAGTTACAAGAAAATGGTATGTTTTTTAGTTAATTCGTGGTAAAGTAAATTAATTGCAATTGAAATTCTAAATAATTAGGAACGTGTTTAAAAATAAAAAGCGGCGTTTTTATACACAAGAGGTACTTATTAAAATATAATATTGTTGACATACTTTCAGAGTAAAAAACGACGTATTAACTTGAGGCAAACTCCTCGCGTGAGCTATTATGAACCAGAAGAGCCGAATTTGGATGAATATATTTGTAAGTGAAAAACTCTTTGCTCTTCAAAGAAGTAGTGTAAGTATCCGCGCCAAAATTTTAAAAAAGGAAAACTTTGTTACAGTCTGTTCCGAATGTGGTGATTATGTTTATGAATATTGCTCAATTCATGGTCCACTGCTTGTGATTCCTGATGATAAGGTATGTATAAGTTAATAAGATAGGCGCTTCATCTTTACATAGTATAAAATGAGACCACTGACTCTTTGAACTTCTAACCTTGAAATGACAAATGAAACTTTCTTAGTTCCAGTTAACTGATTTTAATGCAGTTTTCATCTCATTCATCTATTACTGAAAACAGCATAAATATTGAATCACTTTCAAGATGAATGTTTATAATATTATGTATAAAACATTACATCTGTGGAAAGCCAAGGCGGATCGCTATTTTAAATTAAAACAAATCAAATTATTATTGTAGTACTTAAATACCTGCATTAATAATGTGATTTGTTTCCAATCTCAAGTATTCAATTGTTAGATGGGTCAAATAGCTCAGATAAACCTTTTAATAAATTATTTAATATAATAAGAACCCAATTTAATTCAGTATTTACTTCTTAAACGGTTAGACTTGATAATAGAAAGAGTAGCTTTATTGAATTGGTAACTGCAGGAATTAAAATAAGCAGGCAAAGATTATATGATTTATATTATGATGAAAAATGTATTAATAATAGTGAAACCTTGAAAACATATATTAAAAATTATTCAAAAACTTTCAAAAGAGTATATAAAGCTGCTAAGGCTTTTTATATAAAGAATAAGATTAAAAATTCTAACAATAAAATTAAAACAATAGAAGGTGATAGCAAGTGAGACTGGAAACATCAACTCCGATTTTGAACTATATTTTGAAAATAAAAATATTACTACTGACCTAGAAGTTGCGACGGTCTTCGAAAAAATGTTTGCTGACATTCCGGTCTCAAGTACAAGAAATTTAAATTCCTCACCTGCAGCTGCTGTAAAGTAAAACTACTCAGAGACAATGTAAAGAAATGTGATGTCAATTTAAAGTTTAAAGAAATGGACTCCAGAGACATTATTATCACATTTAAGTTGTTGAATATTAAAAATACTGCTGATCTCTGGGGCATGTCCACAAAAATTATTAAATCAATAATTGACATTGTAGCTCCTAATCTAGTGATGATTTTCAATGATTGTATAAAAAGTGGTGTTTTCCCTGACTTAATGAAGCATAGCAAGGTCAATCCCTTATTCAAAGCTGGAAATAAATGTAATCCGACAAATTACAGGCCTATATCAATTCTACCAACTGTTAGTAAAATTTTTGAAAGAATAATTTCATGACAGTTATTAGTAGATTTTAATTCAAATAATTTATTACACAATAATCAATACGGTTTTACTAAGGGTCGATCCACAACGGATGCTGGTATGAGTCTTACTGGTATACGGGACTCTTCACTCGACCTTTTGAGTTCTTACCTTAAAAAAAGAACTCAAATAGAGATAAATAGTAGAAGGTCCACTGGGACCAAAATAGAATTACGTGTCCCACAGGGATCCATTATATGCACATTTCTTTTTTTCATATATATAAATGACTCGCCTTATCTAGTTAAATATAATGTGAGATAGTACTTTTTGCCGATGACACTTCACTAATTTTTAATGTGAAGCGACAACAGTCTAATAACGACGAGGTAAATAGCGTTCTCTCGAAAATAGTACATTGGTTTAATGTTAATAATTTACTTTTAAATTCAAATAAAACAAAATGTTTAAAGTTAACTTTGCCCAATGTTAGGCAAGTACAAACCAATATACTATTAAATGATGAGAAAATGAACTTAGACACCACTGTTTTTCTAGGTATAACACTAGATAGTAAATTACAGTGGGATGCTTATATTGCTAATCTTGCAGATTGACTCAGTTACGCAGCATATGCAGTCAGAAAATTTAGGGAAATTTCTGACGAAGATACGGCACGACTAACTAGTTTATTTTAGTTATTTTCATAGTAGAATGTCTCACGGCATTCTTTTATGGGGAAATTCCACCGACATTAATACAATATTTGTGCTGCAGAAGCGAGGAATACGTTTGATTTACAAAATGAGAGAAAAGTTTAAAGGAATAGGAATTCTGACCGTCGCTTCTCAATACATTTTGGACAATGTGTTGTATGTTAGAGAAAAAAATTAAGTATGTTCAATACGAAAAGCAATAATCACTGTATGAACACTAGAAATAAACACAAACTAGATATACCGGTGATCAGAATAAGTAAAGTTAATTAATCTTTTAAAGGTCAATGTATGCGCCTATACAATATAATCCCAGAAAACGTTAAAAATCTGTCTATTAATAAATTTAAAAAAAGTAGTTAAAGAACGTTTGTGTGCTGAAGTTTATTATAGGGTCAATGATTTTATTGACGATCGCACACCATGGGAATAGGATGACCACCTGCAAGGCTATGTATTATGTATTATTATACTCTTGTTATGTAGTTTTAGTCGTAACATTGTAAAAGATGGCCCCGCGTGAGTTTCTTACGCCGGTTCTTCTCGCCGGCCTAGTTCCCGAACCGGTGGTAGGCATCACGTATACCGATGTTCAGAAAGTGTATAATAATACCAACTTTGAATAATTTTTTTTTACTTTTTGACTTGACACTGACACATTGAGTAAGTTCTTATAATGTGTGTGTGCCCGTGACTGCAAAGTCCATTATGTTTACTTAAAGGTGTTAGTTATTGACTTTGTTTATAGGTACCCAAAAACCCTGATGTTCCATCCTTCATTCCTCATGCAGCCCTCACCATTCCACATGTGTTCCTACATCTCAACTATTCCAGTATTCCAGGTTTTGTAACTATTATTATTGCCCTCTTAGTAATACATTAATATGGATTGATTTGTTCTAAATCTAGATTTTTCTTTTATAATTTTATTTCCTACTTTGGCAAAGTATCACAAATAATTATTTATACCTATTCTGCTTGCAATCTTCACGAGACTATGTAGTTAAAATCAAATTATTTGTGTTATTCAATAATCAAAATATACTCTATTTGAAATTCTGTTACTGCAGTTAAAAGTAAGTATTACTTAATACAACTTATCAAAAGCATGGAAACATGAAAATAGATCTAGACAGTTATATAATATAAACAGTATATACCTAAGATTAAGCACATAATTACTAAGACATATTTTGGTTTGTATAATTTATTAGTTTATCTTACACATTCTGTACTTTATATAAAATATGCTTCTCGGCGACAGCTTCAACTCTGCTGCAACTGTCTGAAAGTGTATAAAAATATAGACATAACCTAATTACAATTCTTCCTGCACACTTACTGGTATTGCAGATGTCCTTGAACTCAGATCATAAATTTAATCTCGAGTTCTTGAACATAAGAACGACCTCCGTGGCTCAGTGGTAAGCGTGTTGGCGTCCAAGCCGGAGTGTAGCAGGTTCAAATCTCACCAGTGACCACAAAAGTTTTCTGTGTCTCTGCGTCATGGATGCGTGTTAAATATGTGTATAATACACATATTTAACACACATACATGATAGTAAAAATCTTAAACATATGACGAAGACAGAGAAATAATCATGCCTCAAATATCGTACTATATTGAAGTTCTCTCAAACTTATAAGTATATGGGCTTAATGTGGGTAGTGTTGGTTTTAAAATGAAAAGACAAGAAACAACATTACTTCACCTTTATTCTCAATAGTAATAAAACTAAACAATTCAGACTATTGGAACGAAGTTCCTTATCGCGTGTTGCGAAAAGGGGCTAGACGGAAAAAATTAAGACTAAAAGTTGTAACGACACTTTTTGCTATAGTTGTAAGCCATGCGGCGTGCGCGTGTTTCTCTGTATGTCTCTCTCTCTGTCTCTCTCTCTCTCTCTCTCAATTATTACTAAAGCGCCTACTGATTAAGTTGATATTACATTATATTTGTTAATAATAATAAAAAAACATTATTATAACTTAAAAAAAATATATTACAATTCCTTCACTAATTTAATCTAACTAACTTAATCGAAAGGAACTTCGTTCCATCCGGGTGTCCCTTGACACCTCTCAAGTTTTTTAATCACTTTCACTGTCTATTGAAATGATAACGATTCTGCACTTATTTCACTACTTTGCACTTATTTTCACTGTCACTTTTTAACAAGAACACCGATAGTTCCCGAGCCGAACCTCGCCACGACGGCTGGTAGTTTAGTGTTCAGTGATCGTTCCTTGGAGGGAAAACGTGATCACCACTCCCACGAAATCGGACGCGCAAGCTCGTCAGACCAGACTCTATCAACGCCAAACAACATAGCGCTAGTGTTCCCGCTAATTATACTTCCGTACTATTGACTAACAAAGTCAATTCAGGACTAAATATTAACCGCTTCGAGATAATATATGTATAGTATAAGAGTATTATATAAATTTCCGTTGTATGGTACCTTCAGGGACCAGATTGACGTGGTGTGAAATGTGTCCATAGATATTATATTGTTATTATAAACATATCACTTTCAACCAGGTATGTTGTAAATCTATTTCCCACATTTTACACAAACCAAATATTTACAGGAGCCGGTCTAGGTGTCTTCACAACATTAACTCTGCCGCGCGGCGTACGGTTTGGTCCATACAGGGGGAGTAAGAGTGACGAAATCAAGTCTTCATATTGTTGGCAGGTACAAATTTTCTCATGTAGCCAATAGTATAAGTAAGATTTTTTCCAATTACTTAATACGAATGCCGTAACCTCTAATGGTGGAAACGTGGAATTTGGACAATTGTATTAATTTATAACGTAGAAGCTGACTAAGAAGGGGTTTTGAAAATTTCCACCCCTACAGGGGTGAAGTAGAGGTTTAAAGTTTGTATGGAAAATCTTTACATTTGCACCGATTTTGTTGAAAAATGAGATTCATGCTCTTGAATATCTACATTTCAATAAATAAGTTTTCAATCAGGCTTTATTAGAATTCACCCTATGATGGTGTAAAATAAGGGTTGAATGTTTGTATGGAAAATATTTAAAATCTGTCCTGATTTACATGAAATGTTATACTTCAAACTAAGAAAATAAATGACAAATCATTGAGTACATTTCTTTTAATTCGTCTTCTAAAGGGTTAAATGTTTGTATACCAATTACACAGTTCGTATATCAAGTGATAGTTATTATGATGTAGACACCATGTTTATAACTAACTGTTGCCCGCGTAAATACAGTATCCCACGGGAACACTGTGCTTTTTCGGGATAAAAAGCATCTTATATCTTATTAATCCAGAGCTTAATTAAACTAGTACCATCTGAATTTCATTGAAATCCATTCAGTAGTTTTTGCGTGAAAGAGTAACAAACATCCATCCATCCTCACAAATTATCATGTTTATAATTTCATCATTATCACTTTAAAATTTTGAAAAATATTTTTATATATCGTATTTCTACTATGGATTACGATATATAAAAATGTTTTTCAAAATTTATATTTCACCATGTTGTTTGTCTAAATACCCCCGTCCGTTGAGGAAGTACCACGGTCTCACGGAAAACAGATGCTTGCGTTGTGTTTCGTAATACATACTTTTGCACTATTATAAGTGGACTAAAGTTAAGAAAACTTAATTTCTGTGACTGCACACGCTTGTTTAAGATCCGGGATGCTAACAATCGGCCATGCCACGTCGTGGACGCTTCAGACCCCAACAACTCCAACTGGATGCGCTACGTCAACTGCTCCAGACATTGGGTCGAGCAGAACCTAGTCGCATACCAGTACAGAGGACAGATATACTACAGGTAGGTAAATTCGTCATTAATTATGTTAGGGTAAGATCCCACTGCTCGCAAAGCTCTTTTGGCATCACCCTTATATTTGTCTCATTCAGTGTAATGGTTATTTCATTTCAGAACAATTAAAATTATCCCTCGATTTACTGAGCTAATGGTATTCTACGGGAGCGAGTTTGCATGTGAACTTGGTATAGATCTTAAGAAATACAATTCTCCTAGCACATATGCGCAGAAATTAGGTAAGTTTTTAATGCAAATGATCAAACATATTGCCTGATGGTAAGCGGTTACCACTGTCCATGTACCACCATCTACACCTCAAATACCAGAGAAGTAACTGTCTCTTTTACTTTATCGGTATATATTATCTCTAATCTCTATATAAAGGTCTACAACTATTTATTAAATACTACCTAAGTAGAAAATCGTCGTAAAATACTTATAATTTTATTTTACTGCCTATGATTAAACGCGCTTATCGTAAATTCAGATTTCTATATGTTACGAACGTTATAGAACGACAGAGACAGATCTTAAACTGAAGCTCAGCGTTAGACGTCGTTTCAATACGCGAACTAGTTAAATTGGGGCTTGCTGCCGCACTCGGAGACAATCAATGCTTACTTAAGGAGTCACCTAGTAGAGATTTTGACAGAAACTGTATGGACATGTCAAAGTCTGTACTAAGTAGCTCCTTCAGTTAGCAATAAAGTCTCTGAGTGCGGACGTTATAGTAGTAAGTTCCTATGATAGTCAATGCTAGTGTAGTAGACACTGGGGCCAACAGAGGTAAATTAATTTAAAAAAACCATTACATATTGTTGATTAAAGTTGAAATTAATAGTGTCGATAAACGTATATAATTTGTTTACTGAGATAAGGGTATAAAATAATACGAAGTAAGTGAGTATACTTTTAAAAAGTTATAAAATATAAATCGACAACCTCTGGGGCTCATTGGTTAGCGCGTTGACGCTCAAGCCGGAGGTTGCGGGTTCGAATCCCGCTGAGGGAACAAAAAGTTTTCTGTGTTCCTGGGTCATGGGTGTGTATTTAATATGTAGTCCAGTTATCTTAGGGCAAATTAGGTGAATATCTTGGAAAATCGACATACCCAGTGTATTACCACGTAACAACTTGTAGTTTGGCATCGTAAAAATTCACATATAATTGGATGGTCGCAAGTTTTAAGTCAGGGGTCAAAGGTCACAAAAATCGATTTAATGGGTAGACCGATTAATTCGCACTCGAGAGAGTGCAGGTTCGATTTCCAGGTTGTAGCGTGTACCAATGGGACTTTTTCTGTAACGGTGAAGGAAAACATCGTGACGGAACCCGCACATGATTGGCCCCAGACGTATTGACCAGTCATTCCTCTGGACTAGGCTGACCGTGTTGTGAGAATGCCGTGTGTGCTTGGGCAACCATAGGACATTTACAAACCAACTGTCCCAGGCACTACAGTATTTCAAGAGTGGTTACTTCGCTCGGAGAATACTGTATAAATCATCCAATAACAGATGAAAAAGCCTAAGTTTTTTTTTATTATATAGTAAAATCTTAAATATATTATGTATAGCATTAAATATTTCCCGTTGTCTGGTACCTATAACATAAGTTCTTCGATACTTAGCACGGGGCCAGATTGACGTGGTGTGAAGCGTCCATAGATATTATTATTATTTACATACATTAATATTTTCAGGAATGGAACTAACAACGAAGCACGTAAATAGTACACAAATAGAAGCTGTAAATGAAGATTGTTCAAAAATACACCATGTAAAAGATGTTGAAAAAGTAAATATGTACCAGAAAGTAAACAAGATGAAACATATAGAAAAGCATGACCTACCAAAGGTAGAAAAAGATGTTAACATGATTTGTTTTGTTAATGTAGATTCATCAAAACGTTTTGATAAAATAGATACTTTAACTGCTGAAAGTTCTGAAACGGTTAAAGATCTAAATAACAATTTTTCTAGCCATTTGAAAAGTGTTAGTAGTATTGAACCATTGAGTTCAGAAAGTAATTTAAATGAAACTCATAAAAATAAATATTTTAATCGCACTGCAATTACTGAATACACTTGTGATATTTGTTCATTTATAACACATAAAAAAGTAAGTTTAGAAAATCATTTACCCTTGCACGCCAATGTTAAAGGTATATTAATTTTTAAGTGCAAATATTGTTTGCATGTTTGTAAAACCGAACAAAGTATAAAGTACCATGAACTATGTCATACAGGCGAGAAACCGTACACCTGTGATATATGTCAACGTAAATTCTCCCAAAGTAGCAGTTTAGCATACCATAAAAGGACTCATACAGGCGAGAAACCGTACATATGTGATATATGTCAACGTAAATTCTCTCGAAGTAGTCATTTAGCATACCATAAAAGGACTCATACGGGCGAGAAACCGTACACCTGTGATATATGTCAACGTAAATTCTCCCAAAGTAGCAGTTTAGCATACCATAAAAGGACTCATACAGGCGAGAAACCGTACACCTGTGATATATGTCAACGTAAATTCTCCCAAAGTAGCAGTTTAGCATACCATAAAAGGACTCATACAGGCGAGAAACCGTACACCTGTGAAATATGTCAACGTAAATTCTCCCAAAGTAGCAGTTTAGCATACCATAAAAGGACTCATACAGGCGAGAAACCGTACATATGTGATATATGTCAACGTAAATTCTCCCAAAGTAGCAGTTTAGCATACCATAAAAGGACTCATACAGGCGAGAAACCGTACATATGTGATATATTATGTCAACGTAAATTCTCTCGAAGTAGTCATTTAGCATACCATAAAAGGACTCATACGGGCGAGAAACCGTACACCTGTGATATATGTCAACGTAAATTCTCTCATAGTCGTGCTTTACGAAAACATAAGAATACATGTAGGTGTGAAACCATAGTTGCGTGAATAATACAACAAGTAATTAAATGTGTTTTAAATCAACGTAACGAGCACCAACATAAATGTTGAAGATAACACCCACATCTATACTTCTATACTAATATAATAAAGAGGAATTGTTTGTTTGTTTGCATTGACTAGGCTCCGAAACTACAGATATAGAATAGACCACGGGGAAGGACATAGTTTACTTTTTACTGCGGCAAAGTTACGGTTCTCTCGAGATGTCCTTTACACGAGGTCGCGGGCAACATCTAGTTAGTGAATAAGTATCGGTACAGTTTTAAACAAATATGCTTATATATTTAATGTAATCCACTTTTATAGATTTTCTTGCGGATTATTCTTATTTTAATTTATATGCAGTACAAGTATTACGTTTTTAATCTCTTCGGAAAACATCATTTTCCATTCATCGTTTGTCGCTACTATAGAGAACATCTCGATTCTATGATTGCCGAGGGACATTTTTCACTTTATGTATGCGCAAAAATTGAGTAGAAGTGAAAATTTCAGTAGTTTCGTCACTACATTCTGTTTTACTAGCATTACTACTCTTCTACTACTAAAATACTACTATCGTTAATATCGATAAACTTTTAATCAAAATACAATTTTAAACATTTTCATTTTTATTTTCATTCTTTGTACTTGAGAATTTGCGTTAAGTTAACCCTGGATTAAAATATCATGCCTTCTCTTTCATAAATATGAAGAACGAGAGAGATAACATTATATTTAACCCAGGGTTAACTAGATCTGCGCAAGTGGGCCATAGATATTAGAAATTTGTACGAACAACTTGTGTTAAAAATTTTGTCTTTTATTAGTGAAATAAATTAATCTTGATTCTTTTGGTAAAAATCAACAGGTATATTTTTATTTTACATAGCTAGATACCTTATTATAAAAAAGTATACTAAATATATATTTAAATATTATGTATAATATCATTATAGATAAAATAGTAACCTCTAATTTTGCCGATCGTTTGGCCTGCACTGGCATGAACCCTCGGTGCGTTGACCCTTACGTCCGAACAATGCAATTTTACTAAGGCTACGTTCCCACAAGCGTTTCTTAGTGATCGCAACATAAAACAGTACTGTAAATAGAACTGCGCTACGTTAGATATATATATACTTTGACTGTGCGCTAGTACAATAGAGCTGAAAGTCGTGTAGGTACAGCAGTAAAATCTGACACTTGACAATTCGATTTTCTACCACTAAAAACGCTCGTGGAAACGGGGGGCCTACTCACGGTCCACCGGTTCTAAGGCCGGGGCCTGGGACTATACTTAGTCTTGCCATAAATACTGAAACAAAGAAAAAAAATTTCTATAGCAAATAACATTTATTACTTTTACAGTGCGTTGGTTTAATATATAAATATAAAACAATTTAAAAAGCTTATTCGAAGTAGTCTCCATTGGCTGCAATACAGTCCTTTAAACGTTGAGGCCAGTTATCAATAGAAGCACGCACTCTTTTCGTGGGAAAATTCTTCACTGCCAATCACACGGATTGTTTTAGGGACTCCAAATTATTATGGCGTTTAGAGCAAGCCTTACTCTCTAAAACTAACCATAAATCATAATCCAGCGGATTAAGATCGGGACTAGACGACGGCCAGTCTTCAGCTCTGATGACGTCCGAAACATTCGTTTCCAACCAAGACTGCGTAGACCGAGCTTTATGACCTGGCGCCGAGTCTTGCTGAAGGACCATTCTTGGTTATTGAACATGGTGTTGTTAAGGGGCTTCACTACCTTCTTAAGAATGGTATCTTGATACACTTGTGCCGATGTTTTGATACCTTTTTCACAAAAGTATAGCTCCTTCATAGCTAATACCCACCACCAAACCATCACTGAAGTCGGATAGTGCCCACGTTGCACTCTGTCGACTAATTGGGAAGCTTCCTTAGAGCTTTGAACATAAATACGGTCATTTTGTTTGTTATAATGTTGCTCAGTTGTAAAAAAATCTAATCCGTAAACAAAATTTTTCTGTGACCTCCCTTTGCGTACCGCTTCAGTAGTTGTTTCGATTTTACCACCCTATTCTTTTTTAAATTATCAGTTAAAAAATGACCAGTACGTCTCTTAAAGGCTGCAAGTCCTAAGTAATTAGTTCTTCGAATTCTTTCCCTTACTGCTTTGACCACCTTTTTCGTACGAATACTACGTGGACGGCCAGATCTTTTCTGTCACAAATAGAGTAAGTCTCATTGTGCCTATTACCTATGTGCCTATAATAGCCCGGTATACAAACATTTTACTAATACCAAGCGAATGGAGAGTTTTAAAAATTGCTTTTGGCTCTGGGTAGATTAAGTATACACCGGAATCCGGAAGGCCGTAGAAAATCTTGAGCATTGAAAATAGAACATTGAGCTAATACAATAGAGTTAAAAATCGAAGTCTCAGTGCGAGCTGTCATATATTATGACATTGACATTTGACTCGACACTCATGCGTTTGATTTTCAATTGAAAATTTAATTGAAATTGAAAAAATTCAATTGAAATTGAAAAAATTCAATTGAAAGTGAAACTATTGTATTAGCGCAGAATTCTATTTTCAGTGCTCTGAATTTTCACCGTCGGTTCCGATTCCGGAGCATATAGTCCTAGCCTAATGGCTTATAAGACCGTAGTTAGTGTCAAAAGCATAGAGCTAAAACAAAGCTGTTTTAGCTCTATGGTCCAAAGTGTTAATCATTTTTATTTTTTGCCTACAAGTCAGCTTCAAGACCACGGTATTGCATTTGCTGGCCAGTAGGCGTGGTAGTGCTTACAAGACAAATACGACTTGTATATTTCATAAGAAAATTAAATGTTAGGTAAACAGTTATTATAGTCATTTTAAAAATAATATACTTGTCAACCTACTCGTACACTAATAAGACCTTGTCCAGAAAGGAAAAATACGTGCGTAAACCTGCGCGCGTAGAGATTCTTATCAAAACAAAATGTCGGGCGATCTACCAATGATGCATACTTGGGACTTTTTCCCTAAATTTAGGGAGAAAAAGTTTCTGAAGGAGTTTTTAGGGGTTTATATATGCTTATTTTATTTAAATATTAGCAAATAATCTGCTTCTCGACAAGTAGTAATTAGAAAAATAAGAGCGTGAAGATAAATAAGTTTTTTTAAGTAAATAGACAGTAAAATATATAATTACAGTACACTAATTGTTATTTTCCTACCTATAATTATTTAATTTCAGCTGACGTTCTGCTATTTAATCACCTATCACTCATTGATATAAAAAATAGTGTAAGACTTTAGAATACACAAAAATAGTAGTTTTTATCTTCCTTTTGTGGGAAAATGCCGGCCAAGTACTAGTCGGAGTCGTTCACGAAAGGTACCATACGATTAGTCTGGGACTATATGCTCCGGAATTTCCGGATTCCGGAGGATGTAGAAAATTCTGAGCATTGAAAATAAAACTCTGTGCTAATACAATGGAGTTGAAAATGGAAGTTTCGAGTATCGAGCTGTCATATATGACATTGACATTTGACTCGACACTTATACGTGTTCGATTTTCAACTCTATTGTATTAGCGCAGAGTTCTATTTTCAATGCTCAGAATTTTCTACGGCCATCCGGATTCCGGACCTTATTAAAGTCCCAGCCTTATTAGGTGTCTACACAACTATATTAAGTAGGTACTAATATCGATCAAATAAGGACATAAAGTCACGTTTCTTGTATGACAGCCCTCCATAATTAATATTACTTTAATTTTATTTTAATTATTTTTTTAAAGAGAATATAATATACAGGTTCTATGATATAACCAAAATTCTTATTTCAAGCGTACCTACCTGTTGCTGTTGTATTAATGATATTTCCGCAGCGGAATTAGGGTGACTAAAGGGCCATACTGACCAACCAGCCTGCAAGCCCAAGGCCTCGGACTTGTATGCAAAAATTATAAATGATTGACAGTATTTGACACTAATGACGGCTATTAGTACCGGTGCTGGATTTACTGGATGGGCCGTGGCCCGTGAGTATGACCCTCTAAGGGCCATACTTACAAATGATTGACACTAATGACGGCGGTACTAGTACCGGCGCTGGATTTGCTGGAGGGGCCGTGAGTATGGCGCTATTGTTATAATTATATGGTCCATAGTCTCTGTTTTTTTTT
Source organism: Phengaris arion (assembly GCA_963565745.1). Taxonomy (NCBI): domain Eukaryota; kingdom Metazoa; phylum Arthropoda; class Insecta; order Lepidoptera; family Lycaenidae; genus Phengaris; species Phengaris arion. Next base: position 14,399,740 of record OY751449.1, on the reverse strand, counting down.
CTACAGACTTAATGGAAGATCTCTAACATTTTTGCTTTTGTAGTAAAAATATTAGAGACCTTTCATTAAGTCTGGTAGTACACTCAAAATATAAAAAAATAGCTTCGACTCTATGATTAGTCAGATATTTGTCAGCAGATTTCATTTGCATTAATTGATGTATAGGTTAATTTTATTTACAGATCTCAAAACTTTTAAGCTATTGCATAGCTTTTATCGCGGGCTTTGAGCGCGGCGACCGAATCAAGAAATTCCGTAACGAAAATAAACCTAACACCCCCCACTCCGACCGGCACAGCGGTGCGGCGTTGAAAGCCGTGCATCGTCTAACGTCGTTTCAGTTCGACAGACTTCGGCACGGTGTGCGTGCGACTAGACGTATGCGTGTAGATTAGCTGCTAACTGCTCATAACTGATTCTATCTCTTTTAGACACAATGCTAGGTGAGACAGGGTGCTTTTTGGCCGCGTCCACGAGTGAGTTCGAGCCCGCGACTAGTTGAACCTTAACGTGTATGTATATGATACGACTGTACGAAGCTCGCACGGATCGAGACGAGCTGCTCCCAAATCGGACGAATACGTAGGCAGCTGTTTGTGAGAAAGTATAAAAAATGCTATGCAATAGCTTTACCGCGGTAGTCCCCGAGTGCCACACTTATTTTTTATATAAATCGTTATTTAAACGCATACTTAACAAATTAAATAAAAACTTTGTTATATGTGCTATAATAGTTATATTGGCGAAACTTCGTACGCGCAAGAAAAATACCCCCGGGGGGGCCATACTATCTATTACTATTATTATTATTTATATATGGCATCGGCTTGTAACCATTTGCCAGTGTCAAGTTAAAAAGGCGGGAAAAAGAACTTTCGTTTCAATTTTCAATACCGTATTCCTAAATCGTCAAGTCTAAAGTCTAGTCAAAGTCCAAAAAAAGGATTGTGTGGTTTTATGAAACCACGGTAAAAGTGAAACTTTTTTCACATTATAGACATTTAACTAAAAATTTTTGGAATAATATTCCATTAAGGGTATAAAAATCGCTTCATCAATCTTAATTTTATAGCACTGGCACAAATGAGTACTAGTCTTTACACTACACGGTCAGCAGCTGATGCGAACTATAGGCGCCGCCATCACTTTATCCCTACTCCGCGGCCGACCGTCACGCGACATGCAACACACAGACGAAAAAGTTTGAGACGATGTAAATAGTCAGTGCAGTCCATGAGTCATGTCAGTCGAATCAGTAAAGTTGTAGAAGCTTTACTGAAAGTTCCTAGGGAGTTTTGGCGGAAAAACACAATATCACGTTTTTAGAAGTTGTACCACTTGCCCACACTTATGCACGTTAATGAATATTTAATGGTTAATATTCTACCAATATTACACATTAAGAACCGAAATAACATAAATTTATGAAGAAAAATCCACAACGGCACCTATTAAACTCCCCGGCAAAACTCCGCCATACTATTTATTTTAGGGAGAAATATTTTTTTAAACTTGTCAACATGATCTTACTACGCTTTCATTGCACTACAAAAGACAAGTGACATTTTTGAATATTTCAAATTGATATTAAAGTGTGTCGCTTATCTTCAAACTCGGTTAAATCCAATAAACATACTTTAGAGATATTTGAAAGAAGTTATTAAAATTCTTATTTGATGGTTTAATGGGCGGTTTTTTTATTAAGAAAGTAACATTATTGAAAACAAACGATCCCGTTCAGCAACAAAACTGTCCATTCTCTCAAAAACCTGATATTTATATTGGATTTATCTACATTTGATTTAAGAGAATGAAATTTATCTATGTTTGAAAAAACTCACTGTGGATTTGTAGAGTTTTGATGTAATAGATCTGCATTTAGCTATATTTGAAAAATATAGATATGTAGCAGTGGAGAAATAACGGAATACTATCGCCAGTAAAACACGGATTACTGATTTTCGTTAATAATACGGATATTATTAATGAAAATCAGTGAAATTAAATGCCGCTAAGTTGCATTTTGCAAAAAAATGATAATTTTTCATCATTTAAATTATAATCTTCCGACATTTCACAATAGGTAATTAATAATTATATTATATAACGTGCATATAAAAAGAAAATAAGCAAAATTACAAAACATATTATCCAGACGACATGCAATTGACCAAATATTTGACAAGTATTTGAAACTAACCGAATTCTCGCTCTTTCGTCTTTCTTACTGCGAACTTCTATATTATGCCGCTTGCGGGCTTTGTTAGGAGAAACGATTTTAATTGGGTCATCCATAAGAACTGCGAAATTATTAATAAAAACAACGGGAGAGCACAGTGTTTACAGATTATACAAAGTTTGCGTCAACTGACGGCCATTTTGAATAAACGCAATACGCTGTTTGGTTCGGATGGATTTAACTACGATCGAAAAATACTGTATATTGGATCTATCGAACTTTGATAAAATATTATGATTTTAACGGCTTTTTTCTCAAGAACCATGCGGATTTAAGCACATTTGATAAAATTATCATAATACTTTTTTACATTCTGTATTTTGATATCAAATTCTTAAAAAAAAAACAAAATTGGATTTATCTGAGTTTGAAGTTTAGCGACACAATTTGTGTATGCTTTTTGTACTATTTATGCATATATTTTTTATTTAATTAATTTATAATCTTAGTTTATGTTAATTTGTTAAAGGTATATTGAAAGCTTATATTTTTTACACGGCATAAAACTAATTTATAATTGCTGAATAAGCGAAAAACTTTCTCGCTCACTTCGCGCGCTCGCTTTTAATTAACATAATATTATAAAGGAGATATTACATTTTTTTTTATTCTAATTAACATGTTATAAAGGAATTAATAAAATCAAAATTTTTGGGCCACATCCTTATTTGAGAGCTGGATCCACGCCTGAACCAACCAAAGCGGTTCAATATGGCAATCTAGTACGATACGCGCGTTAGTAAAAAAATACGTGTGGCACTCGGGGACTGCCACGGTAAAGCTATTGCATAGTAAGTCTACACGATACGTCTAGTCGCACGCACACAAACACCGTGCCGAAGTCTGCCGAACTGAAACGACGTTAGAAGATGCACGGCTTTCAACGCTGTGTAACGTAGTTACATTTTCTCTCCGTAAAATCAATTATTTCGGCGTTACTCGCGTCATCTATGATTTGTATACTTAATTATTTTAGTATCGGCGCACATCCTTACTAAAACGGCGTTAGCCTTGCTTTAATATTTGGTACAGAGATAGATTTTACTTCCGTCTTAAATCTTAAAAATAAAACGCCGTGTCGAAGACTGCCGAACTGAAACGACGTTAGACGATGCGCGAACGTGAGGTTTTTTCGTTACGGAATTTCTGGATTCGGTCCCCGCGCTCAAGGCCCGCGATAGAAGCTATGCAATAGCTTAAAAAAGCTTCTGGACGTAATGTATGGGGGCCTAGTACCTCGACATACGCGTCGGCCTTACATGCGTATGATTACGCGGTAAATACGCGCTTTCTGGGCATAGTGTCTAATTCAAAATTATTTAACTCCCCCCGCACCGAGGGAAGAACGCAATTGATTTCGCTCCAGCACCACGGAAAAGTCGCATACTACCGAATATGACTTGTAAAGCATGACCGGAAAAATAAAAAATCAAGCCATGTTGCGGGAAATCACGGCACTAAAATAAAATGTCAAATGTTTGAGATTTAACCAATCAGATCCCAGCCATTCTTAGTTGCTGCAATTAAAAAATGAAGCGCCTCCAGTGCAGGTTTATTTTTCTGGTCAGGCTATAGAATAGCCGTGAACATTATAACTTGACATTGGTAGCCACACTGCCATATTTAATTACATATAAAAAAAAACAAGTTGTCAAATGTCAAAACTGTCAAATATTGCCAAATGAGGAAATCTAGTTCTGGGCAATGGGCATGTACTGGGTTTGGTTTTAATTTTATTTATTATTTAATACTGTACTTAAAAGGAAAATTATTTTAAATTATTCCTCTTTTACTAATTTTGTACAATGAAAAGGATAAACAGAAACATAAAAATGCAATGGGATCCAATTAATCGATGTTTAAAATGAACTAAAAAAATAGATTTCATTATGAGTTCTCCCTCAGTCGTTGTTTGCCGAGAAATATTTGATGAAAACAGCCAACCCTCTGCAGAAGGTAAGTAATAAGTATATATTGTAAGTTTTCTAATACCTAACCGTATGATTTTATATACAAATCTGTACCCAGATAGAAACCTTAAAATCATAAAAGAACCTAGACATCAACTGGTATATTCATTAAACTGTTTTATTTTGTCCTTATTTGTTTTATGTGAATAAAAGTATCCATAATATTTGTCTTAAATAGCACAATTTATCATCTACAGATACAATCAATAAGATGGCCAATATTTTTGCTAGCAGTAAAAGTTTTACATCATGTTTACTAAACACACTTCTTATCATACCATGTTGAGATACTTTTAGTTTTTTGTTGTTACTTTTTGTCAGACCCCAAGTTTGGCGTCCCTTATGTTAGCACCAGTTAGGATACATATTATATTGGATGCTTTTGCCTTTTCACATTTTGGTATTGTTTCGTTTTTCATGACCTCTTAGGGCCCAATTTATAGTTTTACAATAATTAAAAGACAAATCCGGTTGGCGGCTTGGTTATTAATGGGCTTTATTGAGTTGTTGACAAAAAGGTGTATCGGGTTCGAATCCTGTTATTTTATTCACAGAAATATCAGACTACGCATGCCAACTTGGCATCGACCCCGAGAGTGAGAGCCACCTCCTGCCCTTGGCTCAGGATGGCCTCATGCAAGCTTTACCAGCCCCATGGAAAGCATAGTAAGTATTAAAAAATTTGATGTGTGTTTTAAAGACCAAAACATATTATTGTGTTTCAGGTACCAATATGTTTTGGTTCTTCAATATCTTCATTTGTGAATGTGTGTGTAGTTTTTCTAGTGGTAGTCACTTTTTTTTTCTTTTTATCACACAATATTTTTCATTCATAACAATTGACCTAATAGAACATTTTATTTCACACTAAGGTTCTGTATCCAGTGGTTAGTAGGAACAACTGACAAGTATGTATTCGTAACATTATCGAAAGAGAATAGTATGAAAATTATAACAGCTCCCATACAAATGACATTTGATAATGTTACAAATAGATAGTTGCCAATTGTTCCTGCTAGGGCTACATTATAGGTTTACCATATTATGGAAATTTTAAATGTTCTGAAAAAAGCCTGACACTTTGACAAAGTCCAGACTAAAATAGTCACAAAATGGTATCCTGTTATACTTACTGGACTATTTAGTGTATGGTATTGTCATCATTACTTGATAAAGTAGCATACTGCATATACTTGCTCTGGAAGGAAGCTTGTGAAATCATGTACCTAGCAACCTCCTACTCAAATTTCATTTTCTTTTTGAATTAGGTTTAGGAAACATTTTACTTTTAATAAAAATGCGAACTTTCTGTGAATTTGTATGTGTTTTAATTTCTCCAAAAAAAAACAAATAAAATTATCTAAGTATCTACCCATAAGGGGGCGTATTCAAGTATTACATACCGCCCTGCGTAACGCACCATAACATTTTACTGAACCACTTCTACTTTTTGTTTCTTTGGTTGAACACGCTAATCTCTGGAACTACTGGTACGAATTGTAAATTTTTTTTTGTTTCTATAGTCCATTTATTGAGGAAGAGCTTATGATTTCTAACATAATACTGCGCAGTGACGAGGTGAGACTAAAATTTGATGTGAGCAAGATACAATGAGCAAGGCTCTATCTGATGCAGAATCGTATTTGAAGATTTGGCCACCCGGGCCAATTAACTTTGACGCCTCATTAACTAGTGGTGGTGATTAATAATTACAATGCGTCCGAGCATAGCAACCGGGAAATTTTTATTGTCTATTTTACAAGTTAACTTTAAACCCTATCTGAAAGACTGCTCACAAATAAAAACAATGAAACGAATAGCCACAATTATAATATTATGAATACTAAATATTATAATATGCTCTCTATGTTGTACGCGAGAGTAAAATTTTTATTTTATTTTTAATTTCCTCTTTAAAATTAAAAAAAAAGGTTCTCCATAGTCCATAGCATGTCTCTTTTAGATTCACTCACTATAAACTTTTTATGATAATCAAATTTATTGGAAATTTATGTTTATTTTGATGATATTAATCCTTATCCAAATAAATACTTTATTAATTACAAATTTTTAATTGTGAATAAAATTGACCTTGAAATCAATTGATTTAAAAAATTATCTTAGGATATATCAACATTTAAAAAGAAATCCACAACAATGAGGTATGATGATCTTGACGAAATTTTGTATAGACTATACAGAGTAAGCTTGAACCTCAAATAAGGACATAGTAATACTTTTAATCCATCGTGGTTGCAACCACACACGAAAAACATTCAGACGAACCAAGTTGCGTGCGAAAGCAATAAGGTATAGTATAGTATAGCAGATTTTATACTATACTATACCTTATGACCTTAGTATACCTGCTTAAGGTTGATATTATTTAAAAGTTTTGGGTGCTCGTGGGGGATGAATTTCGTAAAAACTTTCTTAATGTCTACGTAGTACGTACTAATCCTATCTATCTGCTTGCAAAATTTCAGCACAAGTCCGTCCCCATATAAACTTGGACCCCCATTACACGCCTTTGTGGGATGAATTTGGAAAACAAAAAAAAACGTGCTCAATTATTATTTTTTTGTATATTAAAGTCATTTAATTTCATGAAAAACGGTGCAGATTTTATGTTTTCTATAAAAACTTTCAGTTTATATCAGGGGGTGAATTCTAATGAACCCTGAAAGAGTTATTTAGTAAAATGTATTTCAGAGCATGAATCCCAATTTTCAATGAAGGGGGTGAATTTTGAATGAACCCCTAATGAAAATAGCTGTAAAGAAAAATAAGTAGCTACTAGCTGCGTTTATCAATAAGCAACGCTGCCTAAGTGGCCCCATACACGGTCCGGTTTTCCTTCAGTTCGGCCTGAACGGATGCAAAATCGTATCGTCTGTGTGCAATTTCGAGATCGCATCAGTCAGCCGTATGGACTGAAGCGATTCGTTCCAGTGTTGCCAACTCTGTTTTTGCGAAACTACTAAACTCGCGACGTTTTCTACTAAAAACGACTAAAAGAGTACCGATAACTATAAAAAAGCTACTAAACTTAGGAATCCCTAAAAGTCTTTTTAGGGATTTTGTGTTTACAATCATACATACATTTTCAGTTTTAATATTTAACCGTTAAATTAAAAAAATATAGTAGGAAATACTACGTATATAGAAATTAAATCACTAGTTTTAAGCGACTTACGGATGCGTGCTATTATGATAAGGTGTCATAATAGCACATAGAAGCAGGCCACTTTGCATATTATGATTACTGTCTAGCTATTTTCTACAAAACCACTATTAACAAGTAAATTCCTACTAAGTAGGGAATAAAATACAAAATCTTGTAGTAAATCTTTGTAAAACAACTAAGTTGGCAACATTAAATCTGACCTGTACGGATGGACTGAACAGCAATAAAATTGGACTGAACGGTAATAAAATTCGAGTGTAAAATAAAACCGGTCAAGTGCGAGTCGGCAATATGAGTTCTGTACAAAACGGAAAAACCACGTTTGTTGTATGTGAGCCTCAAATTTTTATTTTATTCTGTTTTTAGTATTTGTTGATAAAACAGCAATAGAAATACCTACATCATACATTTGTGGAAATTGTACCTGTTGAGCTATCACGGTATAAGAAGGTTAAGGTACAGCCTGGCGACAGGCGGACGAACAGCAAAGTCTCAGTAATGGGGTCCCGTTTTTACCCTTTGGGTACGGAACCCTAAAAATGGCACGTGGTCTAAAGAAATTTCATTGAAGTATTTAAAACTTATTAGTAACTATTTAGAGCCACTATGGTTGATAAAATCTAAAGACTATTACTAAAAAACAAAGAGAAATTATTTCTATAACAATAATTATTACTGGAAAAATGTATGGCACAATCTTTCGGTTTCGTTGATAGCGTGATTACAATTGCAGCAAAATACAATAAATAAATAAAATAATAGCTTAAACTGAACAAGAGCATGTCAGGACATGTCTAAGGAGGGTTCCGTAACCATCAAAGCCTATAACCTATTGCAGTTTTTCTTTGAATTACTACAAAAGTTATTGTCATAAAGTTATTACAGAAGCTTGGATAGCGGCAGACAGACAGACAGACGGACAGGCAGAGTGAAATTATAAGGCTTCCTTAAGTATTACGGAACCCTAAAAACACGACCGAAGCTCGCGGCAATTTTCCGTATATGTGCTCGAATCCGTTCAGGCCGAACCTTAGATTAAAACGTCTAGAAACTGGGTACGCGCATGAAAAGTGAAGTAAATCATACTGAGCCATATCGGCTCAGTTTTTTCGAACGACCCGTCAGTTGTCAAGGTCAAGCGCTAGCATACTACTAGCGCGCATACATCTCCGACTACTAAAAACATTATGACGGTTTGTGTCGTTATTGTATGTCACAATTTAATAAAAGAATTAAAAAAGCTTCGGACATAACATTTCATAATATGTAAGTATGAAATGTTATGTCTGAACAATTTGACATGTATTAAGTCAAATATTTAAAACATTTTAAAATAAAATCATATTATATCGCCATCTTGCTGCCCTATTGTGAATTGTGAGTGTTACTAGTAAAAATAAATTTATTTCAAATTTTTTATGGCTTACTAATAGTTGCAACTAAGACAAAGTTTTATAATATTTTCTGATTTTTTAAATTATGAATTTAAAGTATTGCCCGTATTGAGATAGTCCTTAATATATTCCTTAATATCAGTTTAATATAAATAAAGTTCACAAATTGTGTTTAGGTTTAAAATGAAATATAAGTTTAAAACTGACGTCAGTTCGGTCGGATGCGATTTTCTCCGTGTATGTGCTCGAATGCGTTCAGGCCGAACTGACGTCAGTTCTAACTGAAACGATCGGCCTCTCGTCTGTGGAGGCCTAAGCTGTCTTCACATTAACCAATTAAAGTAAGGCATTTTGATATATGTATGACTGATTCACTGCCTTCTCAAAGCTAACAGACTATAGTTATTTTTTATTGAAACAAAATCCTACAGTTTTGATGAAAAGCTACAAACCCACTACTACTACAACGAGGACACGAAGAAAACCCAATGGGAGCATCCGTTAGATCACATATACAGGGAACTCGTGAAGAAGGCAAGAGATGCTTCTATGCAGGACGACACATGTGCTTCGGTGCAGGTATGCAAACGATTAGATATATTGCCTGGTGTTACAATGTTGTAATTACACATATTATATATAATATGTCCTCTGTAATGAAATACACCTAAAAGTTATGAGCCCCAAATCACAGGTTTTTTTCTTTTTCTGTTTAACTTAATGACAATAGCTTGAGTGCTATTTAATTTAAGTAGCACTTCAGTAATAGGCCGTAAGGCTGTTAATGGTTTGTTTTGGTCGCAAAATAGCTAGGATTTGTGCACATTATGTGTTTAATATAGAAAACCACTGGTTTTGTATATTAGGTCTTTATTGCCGATGCCGATGCCGATGAAATTGCCGTTTTGTATGAAAAAAATTAAACGAATTTTTTTCATGTATTTTTTATTTGTATTAATCGAAGTAATCACCCATGCAATCAATGCATCTTTGCCAACGCAGTGGCAGTTTATTGATGCCCTTCTTAAAGAAATCAGCTGGACTCGAGGTAACAAATTCTTCGAAGGCATTTTGTACTGGCTCTCGGGTATTGAATTTTTTTCCCGCCAAGAAGTTATCCAAATTCTGGAAAAAGTAGTAGTCTGTAGGCGCAAGGTCTGGTGAGGAGGGCGATGACGGAGAGCTTCCAACCCCAGTTCTTGCAACTTGGAGATCGTCTGCTGTGCAGTATGAGGTCGCGCGTTGTCGTGCAAGAGCAGCGGAGACGAGCGTTTGACCAATGCTGGTTGGAGATGTGCCAGCTTCTCCATCATTGTGTTCAGTTCTTCACAGTACACATCTGCAGTAATGCTCACCCTATTTGGTAAGAAGCTGTGATGAATTACACCGGCGCTAGAACACCAAACAGTGACCATCACTTTTCTAGGGGTAAGTTTTTGTTTAGGGCATTCAACCAACTTGCTGAGCGCTTACGGTTATCATTCAGAATCCATTTTTCATCGCAAGTAACAATGCGGTTCAAAATTCCTTCATTTGTGTGTTTGTTGAGCAATGCAAGGCACGTCTCGACGCGTACTTCGCGCTGGCGATCATTGAGTTCGTGGGGCACCCATTTGTCAAGCTTTTTTACCTTGCCAATTTGACGCAAATATACCAATATTGTTTTGACGCTAACGTCAAAAGCTGCTGCTAATTCAGCCGTAGATTGTGTATCATCAGCTTCCACAATCGCCTTTAATTCGTCATTGACGACCAAAGTTTTCGGACGACCACGAGGTTCATTTTTCAGGTCGAAATTTCCAGAACGGAAGCGAGCAAACCAATAACAGGTGGTGCGTTGATTTGTAGTGTTAGCTCCGTAAACGTCGTTGATGTTGCGTGCCGCTTGTGCCGCGTTGCTGCCACGACGGTACTCATATTCCATAATTACTCGAATTTTTAACGTATCCATGATGACGAAAAAGATTGAAATGCGATGAAATTGTAACACTAATCAATAAACTACTTTTGGAAAAAGTATTCCATGTTTTTAAAATAAAATTAATTTGAAATTAGAATTCTTAGCCAAACAAAAATTATTTTGATTTGAAATGGCCAGTACTGTAGAACGGCAATTTCATAGGTAAATTTACTTGTTATTAAACACATAATGTGCACAAATCCTGTGTGATCAGTAACATGTCCTTTTATGAAATAACCAATAAGTTATAATTTTAACCCAGTAAAACTATTAGGGAGATGGCTACTTACATGTAAAATATTAAGTTTATTTTATAAACTCAAATATATTGAGATATTACTGCTTGATAAATGTAAAACAATATAGTATATAATGTGTAGTTTAGTAATTGGATACATCTAAAAATAAAGAAAAAGTTTCAAATATTTTTTCGCGATAGCTGCGAAATTTTGTAAACAAATCGCTGGACCCTCATTAGTATACTTCTGAGAAGTTACTCATATTTAAGAGTACTTTTATGGAATAAAAGTAAATTCAGTCGTTTAACCTATTCTAGATTTATAGCTATGATCGTCTTTTAGGAATTGCTTACATCCGAAGAGTATACAAAGAATTTGGAGCGAGCCGAGACTAAAGTAGAAAGTGATGATGAAGACCTAACCATAGATAGCGAACAGCAACCCTCAGATAGAAACCAAACGCTCAGAAAATTAGCGCCTTTAGGAAAACCACCGATATCCAGATTGGACAAGAAACTTATTGATATGCGAATATCACCCTTAAGACGAGGGACCGAAGGCCCGAAGCCGCTAGTGAGGAATGCATCAGATAAGGACATACTACACCGAACGTTTGAAAGACCTAAAACACTGTTTAAACAACAATCAGAAATTATTGACCTCAAAATGCATGTTCTAAGTCCTGAAGAGGAGAATTTTGCTCCTCTTATTACAGCTAACAAGTATGATAAGGGATTGCCGTTTTCTGGTAAGTGAAAATATATTTTTTTAAATCATTAATTACGTGCATAATATGATTATTTTAAAAGTGTTACCAGAGCTACGGCCTACGCTCTAATATCAACGAACAACTATACTATTTACTGTTTTGGTCTATTTATAAACTTATTGCTTTTACAAAATGTGTTAAAAAAACAGCCAAGTATGAACTGACATTTCTTTAGAAATGTTTTGTGCAATAAATCGAGTCAGTGATCGAATCTAAAATGAATTTTTAATATTGTTGAATTGTTTTTAAGACAATTATATCCTCTATCTCTGGGTTAATAAACAAACAAAATAAGCTACATAAGAGCATAAAAATATGTTTTTTGTGAATTTTGGTTGAAGAGGTTCTGGAAACTTGTTTTTGCTATACAATCATAATTTTTTATGTTTTTTTTTTTAACCATTCAGTCAATATTTTTTTTACAAATTATGTCGAATTGGCTATTTGACATTTTTTTAAAATTTATTTTTAACTTTACTTAAGTTTATTTTATACCTCCTGAAATATTTTTTTCTTTGAAAAAAGTATTATTATTATAAATATTTTTTAATCCATTTATCCTTAACAATTCGCGCCAAAAAAGCCAGTGAGCTGTCATTTACTGTCGGTGACGTCATAATACCTATAATTAATCAAAAACCAAAACAAAAGACACGTACGACAATTTCACACAACGTTTTTGAAATGTTACTGTTATCATAATTGACAATTGGCATATTTTGAGTATTATGACGTCACACGAATCACGATGCTTAAAAATAAAAATATGTAGAATTTATTATCCTCCAAAAAAAGATTTAAATTAACAATAAATATAATATTGTTATCCTTTATGCTATCCTTTGTAACTGAATACTAGTTTTTAAGATTTTGTACTTGTGTGATCACTGTTGGATGTCCCCAAAAAAGAAAAAAAAACTACCATTTAAAACACATTTCATGTTTTTCCGTGACAACGGTCAAGTAGCCAATTGTAGACGTAAGACGCGTCCTTAGTAAAATTACATATTTTGTAAACCCCATTTCACCCTTTTAGCTGTGTGGTATAAACGATTCTACCAAATTCTAGCTAAATGGATGTGTGTGGCAGGCAGCACCTAAGTGGATATAAATCCACTTTGCCTGTGTCATAAGATTTTATGTCACAGGCAGACATCTTACCACAATATGAGTATTCTTTTAACTTTTTACCCGACTACGGCGAAGCCAAAAGGAAGGATTTTGGTAGTTCAACAACCCAACATACATACATATGTATGTTGGGTTGTTCCAGTAGCGCCTAAGTGGTTCGATTTTAATAAATGAATTGTCAATAGATACGTTATAATAGCCCGGGTAACATAGGCTATATTATTATAATTTACGTAGTCGGATTATAGTTTTTTATAAAAATTGTAGTTATTATATTATATGTAGAAAATTTATTCTTAACTTATTGCAGGCAAAGGCAACATGTTTTTGAAGTTATCTCGCTCAAATCTACCTAGTCCTGACACAGATAAGTCCCTACCACTAGACTCGGTAACCAAGAGTGATCCACCAAGGGGTATATTGAGGGAGAAAACATCGGAGTTCATACAGAGGAAAATTGATAGTATGTTGACTGGGAAAACGAAACAGGCCTCCAGTTTTGAAGACGATAAGAAGAGTGTTAGGTAAGTGTTTGTAAGTTTGGGTTAGTTATAATATGGATGCTTCCGCCGGGATGTTGCTAGATATAATATTAATTAAATTGAATGCTATGGATTTCCGCATAGTAACGCCTGATTCTACTAAATCTTACTACTATTATAAATGTGTGAGGATGGATGGATGTATGGATGGATGTGTCTTTCACGTACAAAAACTACTGAACAGATTTTGATGAAGTTTCGTCCATACCACACAGTAAGACTGTATTTTTTCGGGATAAAATGTAGCCTATGTGTTAATCCAGAGCTGAAACCACCATAGTAGTTTGATCTCTGGATTAACACATAGGCTACTTTTTATCCCGAAAAAGTACAGTGTTTCTGTGGGATATTGTATTTACGCGGGCGGAGCCGTGGGCAAAAGCTAGTATAGTAATATAGTGTTTCCTTTACAGATTCAAGCTGGAGAGCTTACCTGACCCTACCATAAGTCCTGGTTCGAATAGTTCCTCTGAACAGAACGAAGCCCACTCCATAATAAGTGCTGTAGCTTCGACTATCCCATCACCGGTCGCTAACCCATCATTAAACCCACTATCCCCAATCACTAAATCCCCTATAACCCATCCCTTGCAGACCCCCATTCTATCCCCACTGGTGGGTAGACCGCCTATCCCTCCAAGGTTTCTGGACAGTCCAAGAGAATTGAAGACTTTACAAACGGCGGTTTCTTTGGGTAAGATATTTAAAGTTTGTTAAAACCTAATAAAAATATCATAAACTGTGATGTTCTAATTTTTATAAATTGACAAAATAAAAAAAGTATGAATGAGAGGCTGCAACGGCTTCGTATTATCTATTGTATGATAATGCGCACATTAAACGTGGGCGTCTATGACCCGCTATTTAAAAAAGTGTCGACCACAAACCAAAATACTATCAGATAGTTAAATTTTTATTCACATTTCATTTTCTGTAATTATTTTTAATTCAGATCCATGGAGAAGTGGAGATAATCAATATATTGTTAATCATATTTTATATGAATATTCGTTGGAATGAGTTAAAATTTTACCCACCTACTGCAGATATGCGACCTATGGTGTTGTAATCTCACATAGATTATAACTACGCTTGCATCTAACTTAGTTTTGTCTTTGATCGCCGTAGCAAATTGGGCCTGTTTCACAATCTTCTAATAAATGTCCTTAACGTTCGAGAGCCATGCTTCGTCACGAATTCAGAAAAATAATGCTTGCGTTGTGTTTTACCACTAAAATCTCTTACAGGCAACCAAATACTTACCCCTAATACTCTTACAGACGACCGTACTTCACCCAGACGTCGCCTCGTCAAGCCTCCACCGGGCGACTACATCAAGCCGGACCTCTTCCAGAAGTCCTTCCACAAGATATCCGACATTGTGCGTCGCGCGGGCACCGAACCTGCGCCCACCTTGACCGAGCCCTCGGACAAGGAGAGCAGACCCAGGTCAGTTTGATCCACTGACATGTCTATGCAGCTAATATCTTTTTGTGTAGTGAATAACGTTCAATTATGAGTAGCTATCTTAAAAATGCAGCGCCGCGTTTCGTCGCGTACAGTTACTGACCCTTAGCTGGTTAAATTATAGGTTGTATTTATAAATTAGACATTATTCTGTTTGCTGTTATACAAATTGACATAACATTATTTAAATACATTAAATAAAAAATAAAAACATATATTTTAGGTTTCAAATCTTGCCATTGTTACAATATATTGCCACACTTAAAATTACCTACGCTTTAACTGGCTTATTATGTAATAATGTCAACATTTTATTCCAGATCACCAATGATACCACCACAAAATAAAATTTCAATTAACCTCATGGAGAGCATAGAGTCTGAAACATCCATCGATTCTCCCGACAGAGAATTTGCCAATTTGGATCTCAATGATTTGGATACATCGAACGAAAATAAGGACGATATAAATGAAGATAAAAACGACAAAAAGGACGATATACCAAAATCGAACGATGCAAAACAAAAAGACACTCCAATACCTCAAATAAAAGTTCCGAAGTTAAATCTAATGACTAAATATTCCGATTCTGATGATTCTAAGAATAGAGAAGATGAAACAAAAAGCACTGGACGATCGAATAGCATAGAACTACCGCGTGACCCGAAGCAATTTAAACTATCTCCAACGCCAAGTTTGAGTTCAGAAAGATCACCGAAACTGGAATTTATGAAGAATTGGTCTAGTCCACTATCAACTTTCAAACCGCTAAAATCAGTGAGCCCTTTAAAATCAGACTCAGCGTCTAGTTTAGGTAAAAGTCTGACCAGTCCAAGATTAGACGGAGTCATATTGTCTCAAGGTAAATCTAGTTCGGATAACGTTGTAGTGGTCTATCAATTTGAGACCCAAGACGAAACCCCTAAATCCAAATCCCCGCTGATACCAGACATGGGCGCTAGGGAAATGATGGAAAGGACTAAAACAGACGAGCGTAGAAGATTGGAGTTATCAATGCAGAAAGAACTAGAGACGATAAGAGTGGAATGGGCGGCGAAGGAGAGGAAAATGAGAGCAGAGTTACAAGAGGATATACAAGAGGCTGAAGAGAAATTTTTGAGAGAGAAAAGAATGAGACTGACCGAACAAGCGGAGAGGCATAGACGTGAGATTGAGGAGGTGATTTGTTTCTTATATGAGTTTCTATTGAATGCATTTGTAACAATGGATATTGTTAGTTATTGTTTTATACAAAAATATTGATTAGGTACGATTTTACATGCGTTCAAAGTTCCGAAATTGTTTGAATCCCGCAACAGTAGCGTGACATCATGCTACAACTCGGCCAAACCGCCTGGAATTCGCGTTGTGCGTACTACTTTGTCGCGAGTTACCTACTGGGCCATTTTAAAGTTAAATTTGTTGAAAACTAATTGACGTATCGATAATTATTCTTCCACGAGTAATTATTATTTTCCATAGATAATACTCCATTCATGGCATATTGACGAAAACGAAACCGGTGATTAAAGAAAGCATACCTTGGCCTTTAGTCAATATGCATTCGGTAATTTCGAGGGTGAAGTTCGAAATCGAATTGTATGGGTTCCGACATAAGGCATCGCAAGCGACATGTCACTTGGCGATGACTTATGTCAATTGCCATACAATTTGATTTCGAACTTCGTCGCCGAAATTATCGATTGCATCTTGACTAAAGGTCAAGGTCTATCTTTCCCATCCAAATTCAATAATACCTTCGCCTATTTTAATTATACCTTTGGATAGCCAAAGGATTAATCAATTCGTTGCACTTTAACTGTGGAGTGTGGAAACGCCGCCCTCTTGAGGGCATTTTGCTGTGTATTCGTATTACATTGTATGACCGTGTCTATTACTCAGCAACATAAAAAAAATGCTAGACTATATTTCTTGCATATAATAAGAAAACTAGCCTTTGCGATAGGATATATAGATAATGAACGAACGATAACATACGAATCTCAATTTTCAACAAAATCGGTGCAGATTTAAACACAAACACAAACTTTCAAGGGTGGGATTTATCGAAATTTCCATTTTACCCGACTACGGCGAAGGCAAAAGGAAGGGTAATGATTTAGGCAGTCTATATGTATGTTTGTTCCATCGTAGCGCCTAAACTACTGGTACGATTTTAATGAATGAGGTGAAATTAAAAATGCATATATATATTACTTACTTTTATTACTTACTTTTAAGGCCATCGCAACAACAGAGAGAATGCACCAGCAAGGTTTAAGCGATAAACTGAAAGAGCTAGAAGAAAAATATAACAACGACGTAGAGGCGGCGGAGAACCAACACAAAAAGAACATGAACAAACTGCGAGAGGATCTAAATAGACAACTACACGAGCTGCGAGAACAGTTGGAGATTGGTAAGTTGATTTACGACTAGCTTTTATAGTGCCTGCTTGCCCGCCTCCTAATAAATTAAGCCTGCTCGTATAAATAAAGTGTCCCACGGGAACACTACTTTCTCGGGATAAAAAGTAGCCTATGTTTTATTCCAGAGCCTATATTGTAGTATCTACTACCGTACCAAATTGTATAAAATTGTTGTATAAAATCTGTTCAGTAGTTTTTGCGTGAAAAAGTGACAAACATACATACATCATTATATATATTAGTAATATTTCACCGAATAATGTCGATAATCTGACTCACGGAAACTGTAGCGTTCTTGATTGACTCTTCACACTTTTACTTGATAGATATGAAATGAAACTAGAGTTACTAATTATAACAAGAGCATGTAACTTATAAACCACTTTGGAGGCCGATTACTCAAAAATGATCGACATAGTAAAAAAGTCATGTATGAAACCTTGCTTTTATTTTAAATGACCTATTCAACGATATACCCCATCGTGTAGGGTACACGATGGGGTAGAATGAAAAAATATTTTTCATCTCCACTTCACATATTGTATGGAGAGCCACCTCTAAAATATAAAATTATTATTATTTTATGATGTCAAAACTGAGATCTATAGACAATATATAACTATGCCAAATTTCATCCATTTATATTCAACAGACAGACGGACGGACAGAGCAAACCTACAAGGGTTCCTTATGTATTACGGAACTCTAAAAATATACTGATTTATTGATCCTTGATGTTATCAAATGACTCGGGTGCGCGCACGCCCGATCGTCTTGATAGACCTGAATATTGATATTACTGAATTATATTTAATAATTAATTAATTATTATGCGCGTGTCACAATTCACAAACCGCTGATACCTAAAACCTAAAAATGCTTGACGTACGATTTGTATCGTATAGAAACTTTCTACTTTCTTTTTGATAAGGCAGAACGTATATTTTTAACCGACTTCAAAATAGGAAGAGATTATACAACCCTCGGATGTTTTTTTGTATTTTCGATTACTCCGCCATTTATAAACCGATTTTCAAAAAAATTAATACAGCATATAAACAATTTGCAGGAATGTTTGATCTATATATTATAAGTAATTTTGTAAGATCTTATTTGTACAACATTCTTGCAATAAACGTGATTGATTGATTGATAGTTGGTCCTTTTTTAAAATAAATTAATATATTTTACATTTTCCCATAGAGAACTCTTTGTTTTTCTCATTTTCATCTCAAACAGAAAGAGATAAAATGAATAACGTACAGAGGCAGACAATGCATAAGGAATTTTCTACAAATCAACCTTATGATATGTGTATATTTACTTCAGAGAACGAGCGAGCTCTGTCCGAACTGAGCGAACAACTCCGCGCGGCGCTGGCCCGCGAGCGTGCGCGCATGGCGGACGACAACCGCGCCGCGCTCGACACGCTGCGGTCCGAGCACGCAGCGCGCGTCACTGACCTGCGACACGACTACAGGGCAGAGGTATATAATATTTTGCAAAATAAATTACGGCAATTTTGAGCACATGATTAGTGAATCATTAGTAAAGCAGTAGCTTAAGACGTTGCGGTAGGAAAATTATTATGAATTTCGAAATAAGTAGGCAAAAACATAGGTTCATAGATTTTTTAAATTATTTATATTCGACAAAAATTATAATACATATTACACGTAGTATCGTGTTGTTGGTGTCTTGACGCGTCCTTGAAATTTCAATCTCAACGCGCCTAGTGGCGAAGGCTGGTCTTCCTTCATAGGGAATCAATAATTTATAAATCACCAAGAATGTGAATGGAAGGCCCAGCCTGTATAAACCAGCCGGTAGGGATTTGGATGAGGGTCTTCAAAGGGTAAGTGGTAAGTGAAGCCGACAGGAAAGGAGTTATAGGAACCCCACGCCACTGGTATACACTATATACGATTAGGTAATGTCGCTTACAAAATAACCCTCAATATTGACACAGGTGGAGCGGTTGCGTGCGCAGCAGGCGTGTCACCTGGAGGAGCTGCGCGCGCGCCGGCCCGCGCCGGAGCAGGACCGCGCACTCGCCGACAAGTACCGCTGCCTGAAGGAGAAGTACGCGCGCCTTAAGCACGACGTCAAGGTAATAACACGCGACAGAATTGAAAACCTTCAAAAATATACCAAAACTCACACTGTTAAAGAAACAACTTGTGTCATAACTCACATTGTTAATTAAAAAAACAAAGTAGCGTGAAGTTTACGCGTGACAGAAGACGAACCTGGGCATTTAGTCAAGATGCATTCGATAATTTTGACGGCGAACTTCGAAAACTAATGTATGGGATTTGACTGAAGGCATCGTAAGCGACATGTCACTTAGCGATGACTTATGTCAAATCCCATATATTTTTGATTTCGCAATTCTCCGTCGAAATTATCAAATGCATCTTGACTAGAGGCCCTGCAAAGATATCTTTCTCAATCACTCGCACGTTTTCTATACTAATAATATAAAGAAAAAAAGGTATGTTGGTTTGCATCGAATAGGCTCCGAAACTACTGGACCGATTTTGATGAAATTTTTTACAGATAAAGAGTAGACTACGGGGAAGGACATATACTGTTCAGACTGCCAGATATATTAGGTCTTTACCTATGAAATTGCCGTTTTTAGAAAAAAATTAAACGAATTTTTTTCAAGTATTTTTTATTTGTATTAATCGAAGTAATCACCCATGCAATCAATGCATCTTTGCCAACGCAGTGGCAGTTTATTGATGCCCTTCTTAAAGAAATCAGCTGGACGGGAGGTAACAAATTCTCCAAAGGCATTTTGTACTGCCTCTCGGGTATTGAATTTTTTTCCCGCCAAGAAGTTATCCAAATTCTGGAAAAAGTAGTAGTCTGCAGGCGTAAGGTCTGGTGAGTAGGGCGGATGACGGAGAGCTTCCAACCCCAGTTCTTGCAACTTGGAGACCGTCTGCTGTGCAGTATGAGGTCGCGCGTTGTCGTGCAGGAGTAGCGGAGACGAGCGATTGACCAATGCTGGTAGGAGATGTGCCAGCTTCTCCATTATTGTGTTCAGTTCTTCACAGTACATATCTGCAGTAATGCTCACCCCTTATGGTAAGAAGCTGTGATTAATCACACCGGCGTTAGACCACCAAACAGTGACCATCACTTTTCTAGGGGCAAGTTTTCGTTTAGGGCATTGTTTAGGTGCTGAACCAGGATCCAACCATCTTGCTGAGCACTTGCGGCTATCAAACAGAATCCATTTTTTATCGCAGGTAACAATGCGGTTGAAAATTCCTTCATTTGTGTGTCTGTTGAGCAGTGCAAGGCACGTCTCGACGCGTACTTCGCGCTGGCGATCATTGAGTTCGTGGGGCACCCATTTGTTAAGCTTTTTTACCTTGCCAATTTGACGCAAATTGACCAATATTTTTTGACGCTAACGTCAAAAGCTGCTGCTAATTCAGCCGTAGATTGTGTATCATCAGCTTTCAATATCGCCTTTAATTCGTCATTGTCGACCAAAGTCTTCGGACGACCGCGAGGTTCATTTTTCAGGTTTTTCGAAATTTCCAGAACGGAAGCGAGCAAACCAATAACAGGTGGTGCGTTGGTTTGTAGTGTTAGCCCCGTAAACGTCGTTGATGTTGCGTGCCGCTTGTGCCGCGTTGCTGCCACGACGGTACTCATATTCCATAATTACTCGAATTTTTAACGTATCCATGATGACGAAAAAGATTGAAATGCAATGAAAATGTAACACTAATCAATAAACAAATGACTACTTTAGGAAAAAGAATTCCATGTTTTTAAAATAAAATTAATTTGAAATTAGAATTCTTAGCCAAACAAAAATTATTTGGATTTGAAATGGCCAGTACTGCAGAACGGCAATTTCATAGGTTTTTACTACCTATTATGATGCCATATAATGCCAGATAGAAAGACGGACATACAAAATTATAAAAATATATGATTTTTTATTGTAACAACCGTTAATACTTTCAAATTCATTTAGAGAAAATCTGTTACTCTAAAACTACACACAGACACTTAAATTTTATTAATTTGTGTAGATTTACGTCAACATTGTTACAGATATCGATGGAGCGGCGCAACAAGCGGCGGCAAATGAGCGCGACCACCGGGTCTGAGACTGAGAAATCTAATTCACACAAAGCCAACCAGTCATTGGAAAGGTAATTTTGACGACCTCTGTGGCTCAGTGGTTAGCGCGTTGGCGCTCAAGCTTATTTGTAATCAAGCTCTTTTTATCTGTAAGTGGGAATATGTATAGTATAAAAGTATTAAATATATAAAATATGTGACCGTAACTTTTGACCGGATTATCCTATAAAATACTTGAAATCTCTTCATAGCCGCGCGCCCGCCGCGTTGTTGTTGTGTTGTTAGGAAAATGTTAATCATGTTATTTTTTTGTCAATGTCGAACATTTTTAATCAATACAAATATGTAATATTTTAGCCTAATTCTGGATTAAATATTTGATTAGTATAAAATACACCCTGTCCACAAAATCTCAAGTTCATTTTATGCGAACTCTCATTCATGCGAACGAAGTCCCACTTAGTAAATTAACGTTTTTGCAGATGCAAGGAACTAAACGAGACCTCGGTGAGTGTGGTCATAGAGGCCGAGCCGAGGAGGACAAACAACAACTTGAAGGTCAAATCCAACGACAACGAGACTTCGTATTCGGACAATGCACCAAAGTCATTGGACAACAACAATGACGAGTGGAAGAGGAGGGATAATGTGAGTGAACTGTCTTATATTTAAAACGAGCTAATCTTGTATATATCTATATAATCGTAATCTTGGAAATGGTTATCAATCGTGCTAACTGCACACATGCCGTTTCTGTGTTTCAGACGCTACAATCGGACTCATCGCACGGCCGCGAACCGCGACGGCGCGCAGCGGTCGCGTTCCGAGAGCCGCCGCGACGGCACCGACACAGAGGCGATGGTAAGTCCCCGCTGCGAGTGAGTACACGTCCTCAGGCCTTTTCATTCGTTATTTTATGATTTGTACAGTATTCTTCGATCGAAGATCAATTTCAATTTTAAAACCTTTTGTTGCCAATTAGTTACAAAAAACACATTTACAAAACATTTAAAAACTAGTAAGTACCTAAAATAGGAGGCTGCGCGTCAGGTCACGCCAATGTGGGGGACATTGGCGTGACCTTCTTCATCCCCCGTCCTTGGGACCAGTAACGTTTTTAAGAGTTTGTGATTCTGATGATGATCTGTCCCAGGCATATATTTAAGATTTGACATAGTCTATCTTGTGGCCTTCTACTGAGATGGCCTGTTCAGTGCTGTTAGCTTAGTCTTGGTCTGATTCATTGTCAAGCAAACTTCTCTGCCCTTGATGGGCGAAGGCTCCGAGCGAAGTTCCACTCTTTAAATACTGTAGTGCCTGGGACAGGCATTATTTAAATGTCCTCATGATGTTTATTTGAGATCTAAAAAAGTATCATCGGTACACGCTACAACTTGGGAATCGAACCGGCACTCTCTCGAGTGTGAATTAAACGGTCTACCCATTAGGCCACGGAGCTCTTATTTATTGAACGAAGCCGAATGTACACACGCGTACACCTGCAGATGCACGGGACATGCGTGGAAGCGTGCGTGATTTCGACTGGCGACATACACTACATAGTAACGGAGTAACAGACGGCTCGTCCAATCTTTTTTATATTTGTAAATCTCTGTGACTTAGGTCTTAAACCACAGATAGTAGAGGTAGCATGAGTCACCACCTATATAAAATAATCATTATATAAATATACGAGGGCGGGTCAATAAGTCCGTGACTTTTGGAATAAAACACAGATTTTTTGATAAATAAATCATTTTATTTTTCAACGTAGTCCCCCTTGAGCTCTATACACTTTGTCCAACGCTTCTCCAATTTTTTTATCCCTTCCAAAAAATATGATTTGTTGAGGTCCTCAAAATAGGCCTTTGTTTGCGAGATGACTTCATCATTGGAGTCAAATCTTTTTCCACCGAGCCATTTTTTCAGGTTTGGGAACAAGAAGTAGTCACTCGGAGCCAAATCTGGAGAATAGGGTGGATGTGGGAGCAATTCATAGCCCAATTCATGGATTTTTGCCATGGCAACTGCACATGTGTGCACCCTTGCATTGTCTTGGTGAAAAAGAACTTTTTTCTTGGCCAAATGAGGTCGGTTTTTTTTCAAATGCTCATTGAGGCGGTCCAATAAGTTGGCATAATATTCCCCATTAATTGTTCTTCCCTTTTGAAGATAGTCAATGTGGATTATCCCACGTGCATCCCAAAAAACAGTCGCCATAACTTTATTGGCTGACAAACCCACCTTGGCCTTCTTTGGCGCCGATTCACCCTTAGAAACCCACTGTTTTGACTGTTGTTTGGTCTCTGGTGTGTTGTGATGGATCCATGTTTCGTCCACGGTTACAAAACGGCGCAAAAACTCCTCCATATTGTGATTAAACAACGCTAAACCTTCCTGTGAAGTTGTTACACGATTGCGTTTGTGGTCGACTTGCGGAAAGCTTTCTCATGCCCAAGTGATCATTCAAAATTGAAACCACTGAGCCATGCGAGATGCCTATGGCTTCCACAATCTCTTGCACTTTCAATCTTCGGTCGGCCAACACCATATCGTGAATTTTTTCGATTGTTTCGGGTGTAGAGACCTCAACTGGGCGTCCAGGACGTTCGGCATCTTCAGTGCTTGTACGGGCACAACGAAATTCAGTAAACCACTTTTTTACCATTGAAATCGATGGTGCAGAGTCCCCATAGTATTTATCAAGCTTAGCCTTGGTCTCGGTAATGGTTTTTTTTCGCAAAAAATAATGCTTAATAAGCACACGAAATTCACTTTTTTCCATTGTTTCCTTAAGTTACTGAATAGTCTGATAAAGATAGCTGTAAAACACAAACTAACTGACGCAGCAAGTTCAAATTTTGATAGGAGTCAACTGACAGATGCCTGTTGACAGGAGTAGTGTTGCTTTTTCAGTAAGGAGGTTAGAAATTCAAAAAGTCACGGACTTATTGACCCGCCTTAGTAATAGGTCTTTAACCTATGAAATTGCCGTTCTGCAGTACTGGCCATTTCAAATCAAAATAATTTTTGTTTGGCTTAGAATTCTAATTTCAAATTAAGTTTATTTTAAAAACATGGAATTCTTTTTCCTAAAGTAGTCATTTGTTTATTGGTTAGTGTTACATTTTCATCGCATTTCAATCTTTTTCGTCATCATGGATACGTTAAAAATTCGAGTAATTATGGAATATGAGTACCGTCGTGGCAGCAACGCGGCACAAGCGGCACGCAACATCAACGACACTTATGGAGCTAACACTACAAACCAACGCATCATCTGTTATTGGTTTGCTCGCTTCCGTTCTAGAAATTTCGACCTGAAAAATGAACCTCGCGGTCGTCCGAAGACTTTGGTCGACAATGACGAATTAAAGGCGATTGTGGAAGCTGATGATACACAATCTACGGCTGAATTAGCAGCAGCTTTCGACGTTAGCGTCAAAACAATATTGGTCAATTTGTGTCAAATTGGAAAGGTAAAAAAGCTTGACAAATGGGTTCCCCACGAACTCATTGATCGCCAGCGCGAAGTACGCCTCGCACTGCTCAACAGACACACAAATGAAGGAATTTTGAACCGCATTGTTACCTTTGATGAAAAATGGATTCTGTTTGATAACCGCAAGCGCTCAGCTAGTTGGTTGGATCCTGGTCCAGCACCTAAACAATGCCCTAAACGAAAACTTACCCATAGAAAAGTGATGGTCACTGTTTGGTGGTCTAGCGCCGGTGTGATTAATCACAGCTTCTTACCAAACGGGGTGAGCATTACTGCAGATGTGTACTGTGAAGAACTGAACACAATGATGGAGAACTGGCACATCTCCAACCAGCACTGGTCAATCGCTCATCTCCGCTGCTCCAGCACGACAACGCGCGACCTCATACTGCACAGCAGACGGTCTCCAAGTTGCAAGAACTAGGGGTTGGAAGCTCTCCGTCATTCGCCTAACTCACCAGACCTTGCGCCTACAGATTACTACTTTTTCCAAAATTTGGATAACTTCTTGGCGGGAGAAAAATTCGATACCCGAGAGACAGTACAAAATGCCTTTGAACAATTTGTTGCCTCCCGTCCAGCTGATTTCTTTAAGAAGGGCATCAATAAACTGCCACTGCGTTGGAAAAGATGCATTGATTGCATGGGTGATTACTTCGATTAATTCAAATAAAAAATACATGAAAAAAATTCGTTTAAATTTTTTCATACAAAACGGCAATTACCTAATATTATCGTGATAATACGTGAATACGTGAAGCAATAAATCAAGTACGGTTTTACGGTTTGTGCATAGGGATCAGTGTGAAATTTGGCACATTTAAAACTACCTCACTCATACTAGCATGTTCGTATATATATATATATATTACATTAGGTTCGACACAATTGCCAATCTTTCTTTCACAATCCATAAACAACATTTACATATTTTTTTGCGTATCTAAAATGCAAAAGAACCCTAAAAAAGTTGAAACTTTATAATTGAAACATGAGTTGTGGTCGAATTTCGACCACAGTGCCCACCTCTAGTTAATAATTATAGTCCTAACCTTTTTGAAATGACTTCATACAGTCTGAATTCATATTTTGATATGGCCGTGTTATATTTCAGGAACTACCACTGACTGCCAAGATTCGTCTGACGCAACCACTGCTGACGAAAAACCGAAAGAGGCAATAAATGGTAAGTATAAAAGCACAATTTTCGAGACGTGTTTCCGAATCCAACGAGGTATCCACACATTATACTGTGGGACCAGTATTTATTTCAATTTGAAACGAAAATCGGTTTGTCGATTAGACTAATAGTTTCGGAGTCGAAAGAGATAGTATTGATATGATATTATTTTCAGGTCACGGGCGACGGCGTTGTTTCACTCGACTCAAGTCCGCCTCCACTTCCCGTTTGAACTACTCACCCAAGTATGTGTGACACTATACGTGTTTGTAAGTCGCATTTGTTTTTATTTCCACGCTTCACCCTTATTTATCTAACTCTAGTACATGATATCTTAATTTAACACACTATGGGGGCGTTCCTAAACTATATTTTCCTGTTCCACAATCGCCTAGTGAGTGTTGAATAGCTCTGGCAGTTTGGTCGTTGCTTACTTTATACTGAGCGACAGAGACAGAACTTGCAGGTATCTGACACTTATTAGATGATTGTGAAACAGGCCCGAAAGTATATCGTACTGGCCAGTTATACAGGTATAGTTTAGGAACGCACGCTATAAATCAGCTACGCTTCTCGTCTTTGTACACTTAGATCTTTTGGGTTCGGCACGAATTTTTACTAATAGGCAGAATGATTTAATATTATTTTGTATTTATTATACATGCATAAGGACGGGCGAATCGGAGGTAAATGTATGCGTATATATTTACCTTTGCTCGTCAAAGAAATTCAGAACTTAATTAATTATGATAAATATATAAATAAAATAAATAACGTTCCAGACGCGGCGAGGGTTGGTCGAGTCCGCTGGAGTCGCTGCGACAGCAGCTCAGGAAGCTGGATGACCTGGAAGATCAGTTCCCCGACCTGGCGTGCCAGCCGGCATACAGCCTGAGATATCCGTTCGCTGAACTTGGTAGGTCTATATATTACTAGATTTTTCGCGTGACTATGTCCGCGTGGATCTCTATTGCACCCCCGTGGAGTAAGCTGTTGATTTTTCACCCATACAAACTTTAGATCCCCATTTCACCCGTTTAGGGAAAGAATTTCAAAAAACTATAGAATACATACTCAATTATTTCTATTTATTTCCTCGGATATTAAATTTCAGGAAAATAGAAATTAGGATTTTTTTACAAAAGTGATTTGTTTACAATCATAAATTATCACGTTTCATTAACTAGTTCCTCTCATATGTTTCAGGTCCTGTGGCAAAAGCGGACACGCCCGAGCTGGAGTTCGTGCGACACCGGGCCCTCGTGGAGCGGGAGGGCATGCGGAGGGCCCGCGCGGTGCTCAAGCGGCGGAGGGCCGCGCTCAGGGAGTCCCGGGCCTCGCTGTCGCCGCATAGGGCTCCGTCGGTATGTAGAAGAGATATTCGGTCTAGTGTCGGCCGTCGTCGTGTCATTTTCTCACACAAAATAAGTCACATTCTTAATGTTTGACAGAGATAAGGCACTGCAATGTAGGTGTCTCTTTTCAAAGCGGATGTGCTTTCTTAATGGCACGGCAGTTTGTGTAACTCCGTGAAGCGAGAGAGGATTGGGATTTGGTACCCACTAAAGTCATAATTACTAAAATCTTGGATTTTTTAACGATTTGCTAAACAACAATACATTTATAGCGTTTTCCGCCTCCAAAACTGCCCTGAACTGGCAGGGTAGTCGAATAGCAACTGAAATAGTAGAACGAAAATAGTCCAACGAAACCGATGATTTACGAAGCACTACATTTCCATCTTATCATCATATCACATATTATATACATAATATTTGTCAGAGTTATAGCCAGATTTAGACATTGACATTGATATTTGGCTATTTCCGTACACATTCGGCTGTCCTGCCCCGGGGCAGTTTCAGATGCCGGAAACGCCACTAATGTAGCTGTCACGCTCGCTCAGTGGCATTGACTGTCATTGAATATAGGAGGAACGTGAGACCACAGAACTAGAGGTGGCGTTACACCGGGCTCGAGCTCTACTCGGCGAGAAGGAGA
Source organism: Phengaris arion (assembly GCA_963565745.1). NCBI lineage: Eukaryota > Metazoa > Arthropoda > Insecta > Lepidoptera > Lycaenidae > Phengaris > Phengaris arion. The sequence continues at coordinate 14,371,617 of OY751449.1, read as the reverse complement.
TAAGGCTGCGGCATATTGAGCGCGCGTTGCGAAGGCTGGCCGAATCGCAACCGCCGCCATTGATACAGGTCTACATAATAGACACTAGCGGCTTGGCTACTTTTTGAAGTGAAAACTTCTTTTGGCGCACCGAACACACATTTTTTCTTAGGCTGTAAGTGAGGCTGATCCGTCACGCTCTGAGGTGAAAGGCTCGATCGGGTGAACTCGAGACCGCCGAGTATACCTGAGCGAGAAAACACCGCACAGACATTTCTTCATAGGCATTGAGTGAGGCTGATCCGTCATGCTCTAAGGTGAAAAGCTCGATCGGGTTAGCGGTTCATTTATTACGATTGCCAATGAAGTTTTCACTTCAGCCGTGCGGTCTTAGGCACACACTCTATAATTTTTTGTAGAGGGCACTTTTCAGTTTTTGGGCTTTTTGAAGTTCACTTTTTTTGCCGCGCTTGGAATAGTACGACGATAAAAATTTTACGACGCACACCGACAGCCATAAAGCGACACGATGAAGTTAGCTGATAACTGTCACTCAAGATTTCGTGAAAGCTCGTAACTACAAATAAAGTATAACTTCTCACGTGCGTACATAGGAGCACACACCCGATTTTTTCTGTTAGTTATAGTGGCTGCATAGGGAATCATGGCATCGTTTTTTAATCAAAACTTAGAGGACACTTTTAGTTTTGAAGCTTTTAGCATGGCGAATCTACTTTCATATGAAGGTTTAAAGATCTTCTCTCTTCTGCTAAATTATATTTGATGTCTTATAATATGGTGTTGCTTCAAATATTCGTCGGCATTATGTTGTTAAAGCACTATATTTTTGTCTGTCGTCTTGCTGTCGTATGTAACTTTGAGGTTTAATTTTTTTATTTTTTTGGGGTAGAGAAACGTCTTTAGTTGAAAATTTTGTATTGGGTTTCTTTTTATAAAATTATATTTTTTATTTTGTTTAAATTTTTTCTTGTTATAAAATTTTAAACTTACCTAAATGTTATAAACGCTTCTTATGTATTAGCAATGTACTAGTGATACATTATAGTCAGCTATATTTCGAAATACACACTTTAAACTGCAATATTCTCAGGAGGCGTCGACTAGCGACGCGTCGTCGGGCAGCGAACGCGCAGCAGCGGGCGGCGCGGTGCTGCGCTCGCTGCGTGCGCTGCACGCCGACGTGCGCGACATATGGCGCGCGCTGGACGCACGACGAGCCGTCATCGGTATGTACCCAAGCTGTTCCTAGTCGATAGCCGTCAAGATATATACGTCGCGCGTAGTCATCGAATATATCTCGTGCTAAGCGTAATTAGACTTATTTACGCGTGATATATTTGTCGATGGTTATGTCGCTAGCTATAGGCTATAGGCTATAGGCTACTTGACTCATACTTAATTTCATATTTCGAACGAGTATTTACTTGGCTTAGGAAAACGTCATATAGCTATATCATTAGAAAAAATATGCGATGACTAGTCACATAAACTTTAGACGAACAAAACACGGCCGTGTCCATGACACAGATCACGCGTTTCGCATCGCGTCAAATTGATGTTAAATTGTGTTAATTTTTCAGCATCCCCGGAGACCAGCTCCTGTAACATGCCCACCACATCGCAGACCAGACTGACCATGTCCGCGGTGAGTGGAAACATTGTTTATATAAGCGACATTTGTATAAAAGCGAGGATAAATGTGTAACCTTAAAAAAGTCGACTTAGAATATGTAATTACAATGATATCAGTAGTCTCTAAGGCCGCAGCCGCGCGGCGGCGCCGTCGCTGTGTTAGAGGCGGCGACCTTAGAGGTAATATACACACGGAAACCTGTAATTGGCACCCTTGGATTTTTTTGTTTGTCTTCTGTTATAATATACTACGTTACGATTCAATGTAATCTGAATGAAAACAAAATAACTAATTTTTTATAAAAAAAAAACTACGACCAGACTACGAAAATTCTATAGCCTATGTTACCCGGGCTGTTTTTACGAATATATTGACACCTCATTTATCAAAATCGGACCAGTAGTTTAGACGCTACGGTGGAACAAACATACATGCATAGACTGCCAAATATACACCATTACCCTTTTTGGCTTTGCCATAGTCGGGTAAAAATGAAATTCGACCAAATAGATTTGTCATTGTATTTCTCAATGAGTGTGTTTGATATTTGTCCTGCCGTTAGGGGGCAGACCCAACGCACACAAAACGTCATCTGGTGGCGTAAGTGGTATCAAAAAACGGTCAATTCTTTTTCTGTCACCAGGCGGCGCTTTTTAGCGCGAGGGTCCTTGTCGTGTCAAAAAGCTGTCAGATGTCACGAATTTAAAAACCCTCACTGTCTGATGAATAAAGTGTAACAACGTAACGAAAACATCTTGGATGCGAGCTACCCACGCTCGCTGCATTCGCTTGCAACTTGCAATACCGCGACTGGCTCCCTTTTGCCTTCACGTGATATATAATCCATTGTATGGTTTGTACAATATGTAACATAACTATTTATATTGTACGGTTTGTTTATGTGCATACTAGCTTTTTCAAGCGGCTCCGCCCGCGTAAATATAGTATAAGGGTATCCCACGGGAATGCTGTCGGGATAAAAAGTAGCCTATGTTTTAATCTAAATCCTAACCTACTACCATACCAAATATCATCGAAATCCCTTCAGTAGTTTTTTCTTGAAACAGTAACAAACATCTATCCATCCATCCATACAAGCTTTCACATTTATAACAGTAGTAGGATTATTTCTATTTCAACTTTTGTAATATTATATTAAAGTATTGTTAATTGTAATGTGCGCGCGGTGAATTTTTGCTGTACCGCACAAATCTTGTAGGTTTGTGGTACACATCAATTTTATTATGTGGGAATATGTGGAAGCCCCAAAGGGAGATCTACCGAGCGAGGTGGTATGCTCTGTCAGGACGAAGCCCACTTGTATGCATATGGGATGTTGTATATATAGCGCCGAGCTGTGAAAACTTCGATAGCAATCGATATCGATTCAGGATCGTGGCGCTAATTAGTCCGCCACAATAACAAAATTGTTTATGGAATACCATAAATAAAGCTAAATACTATATTTTTTAAAGTGACATTTAAATTGGTAGCACTGTAGCCGCTCATATTGAGTTTTTGATTGATTTACATTTAGATTACATTGAATCGGAACGGAGTATATTAGAATAAAGCTGTTGGTTTTCCAATATGGAATAATTAATGGAGTTACGTGTTTCTGGGTATTAGGTCTTATTAGGTGTGTAATTTATATATTTTACATATATTTTAGCCTGAGCCAGTGACTGCGGAAAACGACAGCGTTGCCGAGAGGGCGAAGGGACTTCGCGCATGGCTGCAAACCGCGCCTTAAATACGTAATTCACACTTATGTATGAGAGAATAGAGACCAAAATCAGTTTTTCAGTTGCATAACTGTTGATCATCTTGTGCGGTATGGTAAAAATGATATAATAATTTAGAATCGATGTCAAGTCAATAAATATTTTAGAATCGATTTCAAGAAATATACTGGTAAAAAAAGATATTAAAATCGTGCTATGTAGTTGGCGCTTGAGCCGCAAAGTGATGTTTTAGAGTAATCTCTATAATGATAATTCATGAAGAGATAGTGTTTTTGGTCTCTGTTCTCTTGACAGTTATCATGGGTATTGGAAAATGTCATGAATTACTTTCATAAAAAACAAGACAATAAGCTGGTACTTATAAGGAGTTTTTGTTATATGTAGCGATGTCTATTAGCTTCTTAGAACTAGCGCCATCTTTGCGTCAGTATAAAGGACTTTCTCTGAATCGCGCTATCAAAATTCTAAAATCAAGTAGTAAAAAGTTTCATATTATGTCGTAGGATAATTGGAAAATTAGGATAATTGCGATTTTCGTAAAGATCCTAATTTAGAATTTAAAATTAGGAATATGGGAAACTTGAGTACTGGTTAGCTGTTACAAAGAGTGCGTTTAGAGCACCTTTATTCAGATTGGTCAAAAATCAGCGAGCTGTAGTGCTATAGACTTTAGACAGCCAATTAGCGCGCACGACATATAAAGCGTCATAGATTTTTCGCTATTATCCCAGTGCAGTCGGGTTTTTTGCGAAGATCCTGAAAATTGTTTGGAACAGGGCGAAATTTTATCAATCAAATTGTCAGGCTCTTTGCAATTATCCTAGCATTTTCGCAAATATCCTTATTTTCCAATTATCCTATGAGTCCATCGACATATATGCTATTACAAAATTCAACTGAAATAGAGAAAATATAAGACTTTTTTGTTGAAAATTCACTCTTTTTGTAACTGAGAAAATTTTTCCTTGGCAGTTTGCTGTTATTTTCCAGTACCCATCTAGCTTTATTTAACATCTAAGTCAATCGACTGATTTCTTAATCGATGTTTCTAGAATAAAATATGCTAGTCATTTGTGATTCTCTAGTGTTATAGTAGGAAACTACGGAAATTTCAATTATTTATATAATTTTAATACTAATATCTAAATACGTCTGTTAAATGTTCGTAAATTTAGGGAATACAGGAAGACTGGGATTTGATGGAAAAGGAAGCATTTATAAGATATGATACACAGGGCCTAGCTAATGTAAGAAAAAAATAATAGCCGCCATTTGGTTCAAAAATATCAAAATGGCGGCTGTTTGTTTTGCAATCATGGACTTATCATGGACTGTTACAAAAAACGAGTGTGCCAACCTTCTGAAAACATAAATAACTTTGAAAATAATCAAATGAAATGGAAAAATATTTATTGCATTAATTAATGCATGGTTATATGGGTGAAGTTTTTTGGCGAGTTGGATAAAAAAACCGGTCAAGTGCGAGTCGTACTCGCGCACGTTCCGATTTGTTCCCGAGTATTTGTTGTTATAGCGGCAACAGAAATCCATCATCTGTGAAAATATCAACTGTCTAGCTATCACGTTTCATGAGATACAGCCTGGTGGCAGACAGACAGACGGACTGCGGTGTCTTAGTAGTAAGATAGGGTATAGAAAATATTTTATGTGTGCTTCCTTTGAGAGTATTAAGGTAAGACTTTCGAAGCGAGCGTCTATAGCGACAGTGCTGCCGCGACAGTGCGACATGTCAACGTAGTACTGAATTGTATGGGACGCCTTTCGAGCGTCGCGGCACTACACGACACTATACGACACTGTCGCAGGGGCGACACTCTACAAATGTCAGCTCGAGCACCGGCGAATGTCAGTCATGTTGACGTAAGCCTAAGGTTGACACCGAAAAAATATTATGAAATTATATTGTCAATTATGTAAAAGCACGAAACGACCAGCGGTTAGTCCCGTGAATGACAGTCCTGGCTGGAAAAAACTCGCGCCCGCTCGCCGCGCGCCCATCTCCGCATACGTCTAGCCACGCGCACACACAGCTGCAAGCTGTCAATCGTCTATCGACTGACACTGTCACAGCGCTCTAAAGCCGTCCCATAAAATTCAGTTCCACTAAGGATACACACTACGCAGTAAAGTTTGCATATTTGTGACAATGTATTATATCACATTTTTGGGGCAACCTGTATATTATGTATAAAGATTGTATGTCAGATTTTGGCTTAGTATATTGATCATTTATAAGTTTTATAACATTTAGTTTTAGTTTGTCACTTTATTATATTAGCCAAATTTTAAAAGCGTTGTAAAAAAAAGCGGTGTAACATTTTTTTGGCCTATAAATTCTGACAAAACAAACTAAATTTATGTCTATAATATATATCTTTATTTAGCTTTTTTACATTCCGTCAAGCTTTAAAGCTTTAATATGCACAAAGTTATTTTGTAAAGTACAAAAATGTACGGACTACGTTATTGGTTTTCGTCATCAATTTATAAATTTTAAGTACCCAAAATGTATTCATATTTCAAGATACTTCGTTTATTTAGAAAACAAAAGAGATAATTATTATTTTATCTAAATGGCATAATAAAATATTATGTGATGTTAAAACTATAGTGCTTTGGTAACTTATAAATTTTCATGTCTTGAATGATAATAATACTACATATTATTATATAAAACATCTTAATATGCGTCGAACTTAAAAAAGAATATAATTAAAAAATAATAAAAACCTAAACTCCATTCCAACATTATATGTAACCAAAACATAATTACGGGTATTGAAACATATATGATTTATATATAAATTAAGTATTTATTAGATATAATTAATATTCGACATGTGTGAACAAAGTGTTTAAGATTCTTAAAGCATTTAATATAACGCACAATATTGTAGTACTAAGTCCCTTTTTCAATGTGATTTATAAGATGAAATGGCACCATGAAATTTCTAGACCAATCTTCAGCCAGGTTAAAAACCTGTAGAGAAGTTAGCCAAAAAATTTGGTCTAGACCAAACTATTGTTCCTATTCCCTCACCCCATTTACTAATAAAAATATTTACACAATGGATAAGCTATACAATGTTTTGTCCTTGTCTGATACGTTGGAAATGTCGCTTGATAGACAAGGACAAAACATTGTTTAGCTTATCGATTGTGTAAATACTTTTATTAGTAAGGGGGTCAATATTTTGTGGACTAGGTACAATATAGGTATCGAAATATAAAACACTTTTCAAATATTTGATCACTTGTTAAAAGACATGCTTTCTTCTGTCGTTATTTGAATAGTGCTAATGAATTCAATATACTTTTATTCTCGTATTTTTTGCAAGTTTTTAATAAGTGTTCAAACATTTGTTATGTGTTTTCGTCATTATGACTAACAGGGATAGCGTTGTCGTCATATAGCGACTGTAATACAGCGTTAAATGAAAGTTATCTATGTAACACACACGTCACAGTTTTTTACACAGAAAACGTTAATACCCCAGTATTACCACAGAGTAGAAAATTTTCATACTTACGAATATAGAAATAGAGAACGATCCAAATCGATCCAAATTTGAAGATTTTGACGTCCTCTTCAACGGTCCACAATTTTTACACACAATCGTGGACACACCGTATGCTTGTAGTAGTGCAATAAAATCGAAAGCTATGCAGCTGTTTGTCTGTTGCTCTTTATTTGATCTATGATACAACGGCCGCTCTATGACGGCAACGCTATCCCAGGAAACCAGAGCTTTACCTGATTTTATTTATGACGTCATCGAAGTTGTTTTTGAGATGTATAAAACGCCATATATCGGAGAGAAGGCACTAACACACACGTGGTCGAGGATTGTCGATGCGATACGATCACAGATTTGAAAAATATTAAGCAGGTGTATTATTAGTTCGTTATTCAGTACATTTTTCTGTATAAATTTTGTGGTTGTGATAAATAGACGTTTTTTTTCGAATGTACAAGTTGCCTTTAAAACATATTTTTAATAGTGCTGTACCATTTTTTTTAATAATCAATTTTTCGGACGAGAAAACATTGAATTTTTTCAAAAGATGGGGGTTGAGTCTAATGTTATCTTATAAAAATATAATAGGGTTGTTGACTTCATGTTAAATATTGAGTTTAATTTAAATATTCTCTAAACATCGAGGTGGGTATTATTACTTGGTATTGGGTACATTTCAAAGTTACATAAAAGTTGGATTATTTTTTACATAATTAGTGTAAAAAAACCTACATAATTAGTTTACTCACATGAAATACGAAAACATTAATCAAAGTAATTATAAACTTATATTATACTTATATAAAACGCAATAATTTCGGAGATATCAGCAAATATGTTCTTGCGACTTACATATTTTATACAACTGCAGGAACGCGTGAGGTCACTCTTTTATATGCAGCGTTTTCACGAGACTTGCGAAATTCTGTATTACAAATCGCTGTACTTTTTTTTTCAAATCTGTAATTATATCAAAACCCTGTGATAATCATCTAGCATCATTACTTCATCTTTCCCTAGAAAATGTACTGAGTTCAATTATATTATGGAGTGTACCACTTATCAAGTGATTGTTTGTCTTAAATAATAATTTTCGTAAATTAGAAAAAATAATTTTGTGTTTTTTTTATTAAAATCTTTTCGTCCTAAAATCTGTACTCAGTACATTTTTCTTTTCATTTTCATCCAACGTAGTTTTAATAGCTCTCATCAATTATGAAAAATGACCTTATTCAAATAAATCAATAACCTTAGGGTTTTGTAAAACTAAAATCCTATGCAACTTTATTTTGGAGAGGATTCTGTTATAACTTACGTGTTCTAAAGACATTTTAATCTCTTTCTTTAGTTCTCTTTTGTGGGACAAAATGAACTGTTTTTGATAGAGAGAGAGATAGAAATATTCATAATGAGTCTGCATTGACTGGTGATGCCAGTCAATATAATTCAATGAAATAAAAGACCAAAGCATATAGAATAATTAATTTATTATTAAATTTGATCTTAAAATATATATAAAAACTTGAAAATAAAAACATTTAATGTTCCTTAAAGTATTGAATTTTCTTAAACGTAATTATATTTACATTATTTAAAATAAATGTTAGTTATAGGTCATTTTTGTTGTTAAAATATAAGCCGCCTGATGTTATTACTTACATAATATGTCATATTGACTATATCTTCTGTCTCTTTCACTTTTGAAATTTTGTTAATAAACAGTTAACTTTGTTGTGTATAGCCTGAGTTGAAAAATAAATAATCTGCACTGAAGGCGCTTTATTTTTTATTGCGGCAATACTAAGAAAAGCTAGGATGTGATTAAATCTCGAAGACATTTTTATTTTCGTAATGTTCCGCAATGTTTTAGGGCCCTCGCCCAAAACGATGTAGCTTTTTGTAGCGATGCATTAGCGCATTCGTATCGATACAGTCGCGATGCGGTCGCTAGTTGTGTGCCCTCGTCCACATAAACACGATGCAGTCGCGATGCAAACGCGATACCGTCGCGATGCAAACGTGATTCAGTAACGGCCCAAAAATACCTGCGATCGTCACAGTTGCAAGATGGACTCCTTTGAGGCAACATTAACACGTTGTCTTTGGCTGCTTTTACGTAAGCAGACGAAGCGAAAGCAGCGTCAATATTGGATGCACCCATTTACTAAAGAAATATTTAAATTTAAAATATCGATACAGTCGCAATGCTGTAGCGCGTTAGAAGCTCGTTGACATCGCTTCTGTAGCACGTTGCAAATGCGACTAACGCTCGTTAGTAGCAATGCTGTCGATTGTTTACGAAACGCGCGACAGCATCACTACAAAAAGTCGCCGTGGGTGAGGGGCCTTACCTCTACGGCTGGGACTATATGGTCCGGAATCCGGCGGGCCCGGGAAAATTTAGAGCACTGGAAATAGAACTCTACGCTAATACAATAGAGTTGAACATCGAAGGGCTTCTTCTTCTTCTTTTTTATATATGGCTCCGGAGAGTGTCAGAGTAATTGACGGTAAAACATCGAAGTGTCGAGTGTCGAGCTGTCCTTTATGGCATTGACATTTGACTCGACACTCGTGTGTTTGATTTTCAGCTCTATTGTATTAGCGCATACTTCTATTTTTAGTGCTCTGAATTTTCCCCGGCCTTACGGATTCCGGACAGTATAGCCCTGAATGTCATATTATTTTAAAATCAGGTAGATTTGTAACATCACTTATATTTTCAACAACCAATCTGACCTTAAATTAAATTTCGTCCAATAATTTAACAAGCGTTCATCTTTAAATGTTTACTATTATATTAAGTATGCGCACATTGTAACAAATTATATTAAGTTGATCGCGAATAGAGATCGCCACCACAGTACAGTAAAGGCCTCTGCATGAGTAACGACCGAATACTGAAACGCTAATCAAATCGCATTTCTTTATTGCTAGAATGTAGCTTGCTTAATGGTCTTATATTCTACGAGAGCTGCTGATACATTATGCCATTACAATGGCTTGCAATCCATTAAAATGATTGTTTTTGTCAAATAAATTAGGTCACAATGTTTAAAGAAGTTACATTTGACAAAAAACATTTAGACAAAGTTGAAGATTCGTTTAAATAGTCAATTTGGTTAGAATGTAAAAATAGCATTAATTATAAAATTGAGAGCCCTCCTATTCACAGGCTGTCGCTGTCGCTGCTAGCCGAAACGACAAGGACAGCATGTGACTTAAGCGTTACTTAATGTAACTATCGTTCCAGTATTCGTCCGTAAGTCCGAAGCATTCTGGTCAAAGGTCAAGGTCAGGTAGAGAAATATTGTTTAGGGCAGCCACGTTCTTAATGTTTCTCGGCAATCGTTATTTTCTCTAGCGCAAAGATGACAATGTATGAAAAACGCCCCCCCCCAAAAATATTGAGAGATCGTAGACTGTACAAGTCATGAAAAGATAGTGGGGACGGGCTCATAATAATATTCTCTGCCGTACGACCGAATTATGCAAAGAGATATTTTTAAGACAATTTTTCATATTTAATACATATATAAAAAGAATAATAAAACTTATTCCGTAAAAATTATAATATTACTTATTTAGTTTTCTTGAATTCCTCATATTTTGTAAGCTACATAAGTCATGTAGAGGCCAGAAAAATGGTTTATGAGTATGGAGTTACAAAAAAATATATATATATATATATATATATATATATGTAATATCGATTCCTATATCTATACTTCTATACTAATATTATAAAGATGAAGGATTTATAGGTTAGACCACGGGGAACGGCATAGGCTTCTTCTTACAGCGGCGAAACGTACGGTTCCGGCGGGATTTCCTTTTGCGCGCACGAAGTAGCGGGCATAATGCTTTCCTGCTACAACATATTTTTTACGTTTATCCTCTACTAGCTGTTTCCCGCGGCTCCGCCCGCGTAAATACAGGATCCCTCGGGAACACTGTACTTTTTCGGGATAAAAAGTAACCTATGTTTTAATCCAGAGTCTAAACTACTACCATACCGAATTTCATCGAAATCCCTTCAGTAGTTTTTGCGTGAAAGAGTAACAAACATCCACGCTTTCACATTTATAATATTAGTAAGGATGTCCAGACATCGGGAATACGCCAAATTAATATTGTATTCTATGAATTGTAAAATTAATGTTGATTATAAGGCAAAAAAATAATAGATGTGAAAAGAAAAACAATATTATTCATAATATTAAATAGATGGTGTACAGTTCAGTTTTATAACAAATCGTTGAATATCTGTGTTAGTTTTTTTTTTTGTATAATGTGTAATATATTACGTGCCAACAATATTGTAGCTCCTACTCTATAAAATACAATAAACTGATATTATGGATTAGTGTTTTGTTTTATTGACCGACTTCCAAAATAGACGCGGGTATGCATGCTATGAACGAACTCTTTTTTAATGGATATGATAGATGAAAAAATGAAAAATGCATGAAAAATGAACAACATCGATTCCCGAAAGACATTAAGAGCTTAAACATAAGATTTTTTTCTTACACTTAAGTCCTCGCCTATATTTTAAGATTTGTCATATACAATGGAATCTTGAAGTCAAGAAATTGAAAGAAAATAGTTTCTTTCTCTTCCGTGAAACTGTAAATGTCACATTTCTTGAGCAGATACTTTTGTAGTCTTTTGATCTTATCACCGTAGTAGTAAAGTAAGAATTACGGCCATTGTGGATAGAATTGTACCTGAAAAAAAAATACACGTTATAACGGCATACATATTTTTTTAATAATTGTATGGGCGCTTTTACACCACATCAATCTGGTCCCGTGGCAAGTTCTCGAAGAACTTGTGGACCAGACAGCGGAAATATATTTAATACGTTCTTATATTTAAGACTTTTATTGTATTAAGTCATTACATATGAAATTGGCATTTTGTAAAGGAGGAACGGAACAGAAGTCGATTTTTTTAAAACATAATATATTTATTTAATCAAAGTACATTCCATTTACATTGTACAAAAAACCATTCGGATAGGAATCAATAAAATCTTTGAAGGCGCTTTGGACTGCCTCATCGGAGTTGAATTTTTTCCCTTACAAGAAGTTATCCAAATTTCGAAAAAAATGGTAATCTGTTGGAGCAAGGTCCGGGGAGTACGGTGGATGTCTTAGACATTCCAATTGAAGCTCCTCTAATTTGGTAGCTTAGTCTAGCGTTGTCCTGAAGCAGCAGTGGCCTAGAGCGAATGACCAACCTCTGTTGTTTAGCAGCTAGCTTTTCCATCATGATTTGAAGTTGCTGGCAATAGACATCTGCCGTAATCGTCTGGCCAGATTTAAGAAACACCGGCACTAGTCCACCAAACGCTCACAAGTAACTTTTTTAAAGTAAATTTTCGCTTGGGGCAGTCTTGGTTTCAGCCATTGCGATGAACGTTTCCGTTTATCGCACAGGATCCACTTTTCGTCACAGGTAATGATTCGATTACAAATCCCTTAATTATTCTGCCGGTTGAGTAATGTAACGCAGCAGTCGACGCGCGTTTGCTGCACTCAATTCATGAGGTACCCACCTTTCAAGCTTTTGCACCTTCCCAATTTGCGTGTGAATAAAAAAAAAAGGGGATTAAAACAGTTTTATCACTAACAACGCAGCCTGCAGCTAACTCGGACGTGGTTTGCGATGGATCCGCTTCCACAATAGCCTTCAATTCTTCATTATCGTCTTTGGTCTCCGGCCGTCCACGGGGCTTGTTCTGCAGGTCGAAATTTCCAGAACGAAAATGTTGAAACCAAAAACGCACTGTGTTTTCTTTTGCGACACCGCCACGATACACATCATTAATCCTCCGAGCCGTTTCTGCAGCACTGGTGCCACGGTGGAACTCGTACTCGAAAATAATACGATATTTCATGTTTTCCATTTTATAAACAGAGTGACGCAAAGAAAAAACCAAAAGAGGAAAAAACAAATGAATTACGGTTTTCGAAACACAAATATGCATGAGTAAATAGCGGTATAAATTTGAAGTCGGAATTCCTAACCAAATAAGATATATTTGAGATCAGTGGCCAGTACGGCAAAATGCCAATTTCATATGTATCCAGGACCTAATATAATTTACACATATTTAATACACATTCATGAAGCAGGAACACACTTTTTTTTATTCACAGCGGGCTTAGCAGGGCGATCCGAAGAAATAAATTTAAAAAAGAATTAATATCCTATCCAAATAGTTCGTTGCAAAATAGTTCTTAATCCATGGTAACAAGGTTGTCAATAGAAGTCACAATTCTAAACAGCCATATTTTTAAAATAGCTGCCGGGAAATATCTTCTGTCAAAAACGAACAAATATTCAAGTAAATGACTGAACGTAAAGAAACTATTTGTCTTGGACCGCCATGATGTGGAGTAGTTGACATTATTATAAGACTATTTGACATTGAATTAAGAAAAAAAATCCTACTTTAGCTGTCAAAAGAGGCCATTTTCTGAGCTCATGCTCGGGAAGAAAAAAAATGTTTTTGATAACGACGATGCGTCAACCTTGCTGCCTTACAATAGGACCTATTTTGCTCCGAATAGTATTAATTAAAACGATTCTTCGGTGTTTCTAGGGTGCGCATGTTAAGCCTGCTAGTGGGATTCGAACTCGCGCCCTCCGGGTTGAGCGCCAACGCGCTATCCATTGAGCTACAGATGCCTTCAAACCACTGGACCACGAAGGCATCAAAGTAAAGTACTCACCAAGTAATAGTCTCTCCGAGTTATACTAATTTTAACACTTGACGTATTTATGTTAACAATGCTTAATAGCTTTGATGATGTGCGACACCGCGACAATTTTATTTTGCGTCGCGTCTTCTTGTGCTTGGGTCAATTACTCACCAACTAATCGTCTCGCGGAGTTATACTCAGCTGGTTCGCCCATCACTGCGTTTTCTGGCGTACACACCACAGGCGAGCTGTCGGACCGTGTGTACGAGAAGGAAGACCAGACGTGCCAGAGTTTGGAGGTCACGTTCCATTTGCGCTCCGTGAAGTCGGCTTGCACCTGAAATAGTAGACATAAGGTAATATGGCTTTTGGGACATTCAAGAAAAGAGTGTATTCTTTCAAAAGGTCAGCAAATTTTTCAGGCAAACAAAAGCCTTTTGGTGATACGGCTAATTTCAGTAAAACATCCTAAGGCTTATTTCTTACAAAAAGAAGCCTCTTTTACCTGTAGTTTATTCTGAGACTAAAAGTGAAAACTTGTATTCCACAGATAAATTTCCTTTATGTTCCTTGAGTGTTTGGTTAAGCTGTATAGATATTAAAAACATAATATTTACTAGTCTCCATAATGTCACTGGTTCTAAAGCAAGTTACGATTGTCATATTCTCCATTTTGATATTCTTAAGGAAGTAAATGAAAAATATTGTGACTAACGGAAAATCTAAACGGTTCTAAGGATGTCAATGGTCTTGGCGCAGCATTTTTCGACAGTGCCTTAGAACATAGTGCACTATTTAAATTGCCTGGTAATTTTTCGTTTATGAATGCAGAGTTACAGGCAATTAATGAAGCAATTACATATGCTGAAATGCTTGATTGTAATAAGATTGTTATTTTTAGCGACTGCAAGAGTGGACTACAACACATAATGCAATGTGTTCTGGGACATAGAGGTGTTCAATTAGCGTATAATATATTAGAGAAGTTATATATTTTCCGATTGTCTAACAAAAAGTTACAGATTCAATGGATTCCGTCTCATATTGGTCTTGCAGGCAATGAGAAAGCCGATCGTTTGGCTACATGTGATGTTACGTCTGGAATATAAAAAAGTGTAATGCCATGTTCCTTTGAGGTTTCATCAAAATATAAAAGAACGTGCTTTGTGTTGTGGAAGGAATACTTTGATGAAAGGTCTAAGGAGAAGGGTATCTGGTAGAGTCGTTCAGGATAGACCTCTCGTTAAGCCCTGGTTTATAGACTTACGCTTTAACAGAAATGAGCTAGTAACTATGTTTATAATTCGTACTGGTCACATTCCATTGAACAATTTTGGATTCTTAATGCGAAAGGTAGCGTCCCCGAATTGTGATATATGTGGTGTTACCGAGGATGTCCATCATATGTTTGTGGAGTGTGTTCGGTATGAAGCTCTTAGATTAGAATTGTTTAAGTTTTTTAAAGTTAATTTATATGATGTAGGGTTAATGTTTAGTTTTATAAGATTCCCGCATACTGATTTTCAGACCATAGTTACATTAATTGTTAATAATTGTTTAAAATTAAGAGCTCAATAGAATATTTGTGTAGTTAATAAAGTTAATGTACGATGAGGCTGACTGTTACATATATCAACAGTAAGATGTAACTGTCAATGTCATTATTGACATTGACAGATGTCATAAGTAAAGCCTATCGAGTTAGTTTATTTAGTTGGCCAAAAGGCTATACATAGTGTAGACGTATATATTGTGCTAAGCATATCTCATTACATATTGTAATACGTATTCGTGGTAAGCACCAATAAAGGAGAGTATAAGAATTGCTGCTGTATTATTATCGTCACCACACGAGCGCACGAAGGACTTACAATCAAGAGGTCATAGACCAACACATAGTCCAAAGGTTCTAAGCGTCTTTAAAATAAATGAAAAAAAAAAAGGTTTATTTCTTACTTTATGTTATTCTCGCTGTATTAAACGAAGCCATGGTATCACCATCCCCGACATTATCAGTAAAGAATATGTCTCCGGAATTGTGTGAGAGTTAGGTACAATTACGATATCCTTAGATTTTTTTTCGCCGAGTAAATGCGTTTAAGCACGGCTATGTGAGAATGGTCCGCTCGATAAGATGGTAATTGGACGCAGCCCCTACTCACTAAAAACTCGGCGGTACTCCACTAAGTGCCTTGGACAGCGACTCCGCCGGCGGGCGCCTGCTAACGTGCAGGCCCTTCTGGGTCATTGGAATTTATGGCCACCCAGACGATAGAGTACCTACTATTTACCTTGCTATCCCCTACAGTCCACAGTATGCTCGGCGCGGGTAGCCCGGCGGACGAGCAGTTGAGAGTCACGTGTGCTGGCGCTTGTTGTACGGTAGCCGTTAACTCGGCGGGCGTAGGCGGCACTGGAAAATTAAAGAATTTAGTTAAATGTATTAGGTATATTATGGTATAAGACATGGTACTTAAAGTTAAATCATTCCCATTCACCATTTTTTTAACGTTAAATCCATAGTTACTCACCCAAAACCTTTACAGTATAATCTTTCTTTCCGATCCTAAACATGGGTCGTTCCCCCGATACTTCACACGTGTACGTAAACTCTACAGTTGGTGGCTGGTAAGGCTCCAGCACCAGCACGCAGCGACCCACGCGTCCGCGCTCCATGGTGGTTTCGCAGTTGACAGTCATAGCGCGATCGGGAGCACGGAATACTTCGGAGCGGGATGGACCGTGTTTCTGGAAAGAAGCATCATCATTATTATCATCGTCATCATCTTCGAAAATTAACGTCCTAAATAATGGGACTTGTGTCCATGTTGAGGCCTTAATAGGCTCGAGCTATATTAGGTCGGTATTGGTAAAATTTGTATTATTGGTGCCATTAATATCTGTGTCATAATCGCATATATACATGTAAATGCGTTAATTTAAATAGGGAAATTAATCGTGTGACTAAAAAATAACTTGGCGCCTGCACAGTTGCATACTGTATTACTGAATTTGGCAGCGAATTAATATGTTGGCGACTAAATCACTAAACTGGCAAAAGCACTCGGGTGAGAAAAATTACAAAAATCGGCAGATAAAAGGTCGAGAATATTAATCCCAATTGGTACTGAAATTTAAACGTTGGCGATTTAATTTCCGAGTTGGCGACCGTTATACGATGTAAGCAGTTGTAAAACCAGATTTGGTTGATAAATTAATGGCTGCTAAAAATCAATTAGTAGGCTACGAAAATTCACCATTTCTTGGATACTATTGGGGTTATTAAATCCTTTGGTATAGGTGTCGTTTTCAAGGTTTTTGTTTGTGCTGAGTACGAAAATTATAACCATTTTCAAATACAAAAATGGCGTAATTTTTTAAATCAATTTGATATGTGTCATTTCGAAGATTTCTGAGAGTGCTCTTTCTAAAAAGTCATGCATTTTGAGATTCCAAGACGGCGGACATTTTTTTCAATAAATTTAATGTAGGTGTCCGTTTCTAGGTTTCTGAGGGTGTAGACTACAAAAAAATCATTAATTTTAAAATTCCAAAATGGTGGATTTTTTTTTGTAAAATATATACAAATTTTACAAAAAAATATAAACATAAAAATGACATTCACAGTTACCTTGTGGGTCGTCCGCCTCTGCCAGACGCCAGAAAAAATGAGAAAGTCAATGACAACAATTTACAATATTATTATTTGACTAGAAACCGAACTAATATACATACAGTACTAATTCTAACCCTAACCCACAAAAAACTACAAAACCAAACAGAAAAAATCCTAATTGACAATTACCGTTAGTAGCCAACCGGTAGGGGAACGAGCTCATCAGCATATCAGCTTAGAGGAAGCGGATGCCAACGAATACTCCAAGACTTAAGTGGTGACTGGTGACTCAGAAGATTATGAGTCTCGAATGAAAAGAAACTTTCGAGAGCAAGCGAGAGAGCGTTTTTTTTTACTAAGCTAGCCCACTGCGGTATATACCTCAGGTCTATAGATCATGAACTGCTGGCCATTGCTGTACAGCCGGACGGACTGCAGTGTGTCGTTGTCCAGCGTCCGCCAAGCGCAGGTCACCTCCCAACCCAGGTCTGTCTTCCACTCGCTACGGACGTCCACGTCGATGGATAACACTGAAGATACTGGAAATTAGTAGAAAATAATTTAACAGTAGATTCATCCGACGCCGTAATACGACGCATCGCCAAAAACGACGTCGCATTACAATACAATGAGGAACATGCATAGTTTTTTATTGGCTTTTCGAAAAGTACATAAAAGCTAGGAAATATTGTCGCTTGCAACCTTATATCTACGATCAACCGTTGAGAAAATTTTGAAGAAGAGCATTAAAACGCCCTAAAATAAAATTATGCACAAGTGACGTCACAGCAATTGAAAATGTATAAAGATAAATACAAAATTGATTTTACTAACTTAAATACGTGTTATTTGTGTCATTTTTAGGGTTCCGTAATACTCAAGGAACCCTTATAGTTTCGCTCTGTCCGTCCGTCTATCTGTCTGTCTTTCTGTCCGCGCTTCTAGCGTCTGTAATTATTAATATAAATTGATGAAATTTGGTAAAGTTATAGATAGTGTATTGATCTCAGTTTTGGCATCATAAAATAATAATAATTTTATATTTTAGGGGTGGCCATACATGTGGAGTGGGGATGAAAAAATATTTTTCCATTCTACCCCATCGTGTAAGGTTTCGTTGAATACGTCTTTTAAAATAAAGGCAAGGTTTTATACATGTCTTTTTTACAAAGTCAATCAGTAATCGAGTTATCGGCCTCCAAAGTGGTTTAAAAGTTGGCTCCCCATTGTCATTTCTAAACTATAAAAGATAGAAACTTGTAAGTTTCTATGTTAATAGATCATGCTAAAAACTCTTTAGGAAAATTATTTTATGCGAATTCAATTCAATTCCTTCACTTTTGAAGTTTACAAAGAAAACATGTTGCGAGTTGATAGCTACGGAATCCTCCTTAGACATGTCCTGACATGCTCCTGATTAGGTTATTTGGTATAACAAGGATTTGTTTTAACAATAAAAACTTTTTTAATAATAGCAAAAAAAACGTCGTTTCTTTAGTCCTTTTTAGTTCTGTAACTTTTTAATTTAACAACTGATTACTGTATTTTTTAAATATTTTGGTCCATATCTATGTTGTCTTTCGGAAAATATAAGAATTTGGCTGATTTAAAAGAAAAGTATGTACACTCTACAAGAATTGTACAATGTCCTTTGTGCGATGCGTCGCCGCAACTCAGTGTTGTGGTCTCGCCCACACAATTCCTAGTGCAGCGTGTAGGCAAACGCATCTCAAAAAATGTATGATTTCTATAATTCATCCGGAGATCTCTCTTTATGGCCTGCGCAAACATTGTCCACTTTAGTCAGATTATACTTGGTGCTCGTAATAAAGAAATCCCACGTAAATGACGTAAAAAGTAACTATATTTTTTTATGAAAACTATATAAGTACCCGACTAAGTGAAAAACCCGGCTTTTATAACGTATAATAGCCCGGGTAATCTCGGGTCACCTAATTTATTAAAACCGTATCAGGCGCTATTGTGAAACAAACATACAGACAGACTGCCAAAATCATTACTCTTCCTTTTGGCTTCGCCGTAGTCGGGTCATGATTGTTATATTCTAGTCTTTGTGATCTATTAGTTATTACAATAGAGAACCGCAATTTCTTCACCTACGCAAGTCTTTGCATATCTAAATTATCTGCGGCCGATGTAAAAGGATAACTAACTTACTCCACACAGTGTATGGTCGAAAATAATTATTTATTCATATAATATCCTAAATGGGATCCTTATTAATTGTAATAAATAATTAAACTTTAATCTTACACAACTCCTTATGAATAATAAATGATCTGTTTGTCCCGTCGGCCTTACAATATATTAATTCATAACGTCTTATTAGACAAGCGTCTTTTGATCCGAAAAATTGGTAAAGTTAGGTGTTGTGGTAGAGACTATTCGTTCAGTATTTAAAAGTGAGTAAAAGGTTACAAACGGAATGTGGATATTGAAGATGGAAAAACCGTCAAAGTGCGTATCAGGCCACGCATAGTAGGAGGGTTCCGTAGTCAACGGTGTCGGTTTTTTTGTACTTACGAAGTTTTCCAAGTAAACGCATTTTATAAGTTAGGTCTCTATAAACAAAACGATACGCGACATGGCGCTGCATTTTTTGTAAGAGTTCGAATGTCAGGCTACGGCGCGCTGCACAGCGCATGTGTAGTGTATGACTGATAGTGTGAGTGATGAAACGTGTATCTTTTTGTGTAAACTGACCTTAAGAGAACGATATAGCTAAATATACTGATTGCACAATACTCCATCAGCCGCTGACTGATGTTATTCTAACACAATTAAGTGAAATTCGCAATAGAAATAAATATACGTGGCTGTTAGGTGTATGTACATACGCATCCGCGCAGACGAGCGACCGTGTGTATACTAAATGTACGAACAGATAATCAATTCGCGAACTTTTGTGGCTCGCCTGATTGTTAGCGATTACCATCGCACATGGACACTCGCTACACCAGAAGAGTTAAGTGCGTTCCCAGTCTTTAAAATTCCCACCACCCTGGGCCTCCGGTAACCTCACTCGCTCGGCGAAACACATCGCAATAGTTATTTCATGCTTGTTTTCTGTGAGGCCGTGTAAAAGCATAGCTCTTTCACGTTTGCACGGTGCACCGACTTATTTACATAAGTAAATCGCGTAGTCGGGAGTGGATTAAACAATTAATTATGCAAATATACGAAGGTATGAACAACGCGTAACATGGGTTGGCCAATTGGATCCTATCACACTTTATTCCCAATGGAATACGGTTAAGATGTTCAAAAGTAACAAAGAGACAAATGGATGGGATTATTAACAAGGAGTTATTGATTGTGGTATAGTATGACTTTTAAAACATACCTAATAATTATGTATTACGCAAAATTTTTGGAAAATGTTACGATTACAAAGTTATTATGATTACTATATATTATATATTAGGTACTATTATAGAGAAATTTTATAGAAAGTCACTATTTTCTGTAACGCGCTATGTTGTTTTCTTTCGTCGTGTAATACAAATTATATATGAGTAATTTCGAATACTAATGTCAGATACGCGTAGCGCAGTTACGTAGGCACTTGGATTTTTGACCAATAGGTCTCGGTTTCTTATGTTTACGCGAATATTGTTCGATGTTTTAAACACTTACGGATTGTGTCGCGGTGCACTTTTATTTTTCCCGACGTTTCGGCTACTTTCCGGCAGCCGTGGTTACGTGAGGACTGAGGTGGCAATTGTCCTATTTGTTGAAGTTGTTCAAACTACCCGAAGATTCTTCAATTATAATCTGTGTTTCGATCCACGCAATACATACCTACTAACAGTATCTTGAAGCCGCGGTGATTTTAAATTACATTTTATTTTGTTAATTATTGGATCCCAACTAGATGGCAGCACCCAGCCATCTTCTCGGTTAAAATTGATCGGTGAAAATCGATGTCTTCCTTTACGCGGGTGATGATGGATTTGAATGATCTTAATTAATGAACACATCGGAGATGTCAAACAATAAATCTGCAATTTGCGAATACACACTGGATCAACCTCGCCATTACATAAGATTTGATAAGCCACAAGTACTGGCAAAGGAACACCGTTATCGCCCAAGAATTATACGCGAGGCTATAGAAATTAAAAAGTACCCTAATTTTATTAATCAATAGGTCTTGGGTAATATCTTGTTCAGAAGAAATATTTTTATTTCCTTTTCTTTTATATATTTTTTTCTCGCACTACTAATACCTAAATACAGTTTCACTTCTATCGGCAATTCATATAATATGTCATATGTGCAAATTTCTTTTTTTTATTAGAAATGCTAAAGTTTCTTTGCTTATTTATATTTTTGAAGAATTTTGGTCTAATCAGTAAGTGTGTAGAAATGCTACGATTTTTAAAATCTTCTCTACCAGTGCACACATACACACACACACACACACACACACACACACACACATATATATATATATATATATATATATCTCTATGTATCTGATTTCTGTCATTACTTTATGTCACGACTTACAGGACCGAATTCACAGTGTAATTTTAAATTTATAATTTGTTACAAACAAATTAAATAATATTATTTCTAAATAACAACAAAAAACCCAATAACATAATAATACTAAATAGAAGAGTTATCTACAAATAAAGCTATCCCTACAAATATCTATATAGAGAAAATCCCCAGGTCGTCCCAATCTGCCAGAGTACCTACCAAACTGATAGCATGGATAGATAGATGGATACTTTTTACATGCCCATCCGATGCATACATCAACTTTCTTGTCAGACAATCAGGTGATCAGCCTGCATCGTCCTAACTAAAAGTGAAAAAAAAAATTTTTGTTATTTCAACCATCATCGAACCCACGAGCTCCGGAGTCGAGAGCCAAGCTCTAAGCCACTGGACCACGGAGGCGTCAACGGAAATTTAATGTTTTCAAAGATTCTAAATCATTTTGCCCCATTAAGTCCAAGGACTTGGAAAGTGAACACGAGTAGCACTTAAACGGCCCCTTGTTGAGTCTTATTTTCTAAATAAGACAAATTACGTGAGGGAGGGGTTCGTCATATCATATTAGTTTTAATACATCACTTGTTTCGCTTTAAGTATCTGTGTTTATACCAATAGTAATATTAAATTCATCGAGCTTTACGTTTGAAAAGATTTTCAAAGACGAAAGTTTTTGACAGTGTTTATTAAAAAACAACTATTCTTTTTTACCCGACTACGGCGAAGCCAAAAGGAATGGTAAAGATTTTGGCAGTCTGTGTATGTATGTATGTTTGTTCCGTCGTAGCGCCTAAAATTTTGGTCCGATTTTAATTAATGAGGTGACAATAGTTTCGTAATAATGGGCCGGTTAGCATATGCTATAGCTATAGTTCACGTAGCCGGCTTATAGTTTTTGGAACGATGTTCCTTATGGGGCGATGCGCAGGCTAGGGTACCCACCCTAGCCGGGAAAAAACGTCCGTAACGTAAGATTTTTATGTATAGTCTTTATTATTTTCTTTATACCTCGAATAGAACTTAAAATTAATATTTTTATAATAAGGAACTTCGTTCCTATCCGGTGTCCCACGACACCACACGGCTTTTATACTTTGGCATTAAAATATATACTTATAACCCTTTTTTATAAAAATTGTAGTTATGTTAGATAGTTAGGTATGTAATTGTAATCTGTTGATTCCAAATTATGATTAGCTCATACATTTTATGCCCGCAAAAATAAGGAAGGCTGGTGAACAAAATATAACACAGACGACAAAAGTGTTTTTCTTCTCACCACTTTTTTTGCCCGCTAATTTTGTAAACATTGCTACTAATAATAATGGAATATGGTCGGCAGTTCCCAAGCTAATCTCTCATACACAATAATTACAGCACGCTATTTCTATTACAACAGAGCCAGAGATCAAAGAACAAACGAATGGCTCGTGACTATGTGACTTAAAACTATGAACATAAATTAGGGCCCGCACACATTGAGATGAATCTATACTAATATTATAAAGAAGAAAGATTTGTTAGCAAATGATTAGGTATACTGTGTATTTTGAATTTTTCGGTCCATATGTATGTTTCCTTTCGGAAAATACACGACTATAGCGTATTTATAACAAACGCATCCTATTCCCAAAGGCGTGACGCGATGCGGAAATAATTTCTCTAAATATATATTTCTTTTAAAATAACAATTTTACATCTTTTTGCTAAAAGATGGCCCCGTGTGAGTTTCTTACGCCGGTTCCTCTCGGCGGGTTACGGTTGAACCGGTGGTAGCTTTTTTTCTGTTGACTTTCCGAAAAAAACTCTCTCTCGCGTCGATAGATCAACAATGGGGGCTGGTAAATGCTCGTGACGCCTGGTGTGTTCAAAGCCTGACGGCCAAAAGATCTTAATGCGCTCAATTGGGCCCGCGGGCTCTAATGCTTTAATAAACAATATTTAGGACAAGAGTCCCGCTCAATAAGAGAATACACGCAGAATCGTCCTACTAATTATCGTTAGTTAACTGCGTTATTTTTGAGCAGTTAAATATTATCATACTTATACGTGCAGCGACTTTCAGTAGTTTTACGAGAATCATGCAACCGGAGAAGTATGAAAATTGGCCGGTAAATTGAAATTTTATATGGAGGAAACACCTTCCTCCACCTTCCAGATTAAAAAAAAAGCTTATAATTCCTTTAGAAATACATTAAATTAATAAATTACTCGGGAGTACAATAACGAAAGACTCAAGGTGATGATGATGTGGACACTTCAGATGTGGTGTCCAGAATAGCAATAGACAAGACAGCATTTAACACCAAAAAACATTTAATTAAATCAAAAGCATTTCTAAAAAGACCCGTAAATGATTTCATAAAACCTACATCTGGAGTATAGCTTTGTATGCATATGAAACATGGAACCTAACTAGAAGAGATAAAGAAAGGCTAGAGGCATTTGAGATGTGGTGCTGGAGAAGAATGGAAGGTATGAGCTGGACGGAAAGAAAAAGAAATATTGAGGTATTAGATATGGTAGAGGAAAAAATAAATATAATTAAAACGGAAAAGTGAGAAAAGCGGACAAGAGGAGAGAAGAGCAAGAGGAACGCCTAGGAAAAACTGTTTTGCTGCGAACAGCTGAAAAAGAAAGTTAATGTTGTGTCGTATCAAAAGGTCATGGCGATTACTCCACCGACAAGATCCTAATTAAAAGCTTTTTAAATTTGAATGTAATATGTATTAATAAAAATAACAACTATACACACAACTTACATTCAATCAAAAATCACACTCTGTATCACATTACAAACATTTAGGGTCAGCTTCCACCCAACGCGACGCGACGCGATGCATTTTTAAGATCATTTCGTCGCGTCGTTTTAGGAAGTAAAATGCGAACTTAACGAATGGTTAACGGCCATTTTGTGACTGCCAACATTGCAGATGTCTTTAATTATGCCCAATTGAAGTCAATTACGCCATATTACAGCAAAGCCGGTGAAGGGACATCGCAATTGCAATGATGGCGGTCATAAAAATGACATTTGTCACACAAAACAGTTTTAAATTAGATTTTATGGCTTTGAATGGAATTAATAATGATCTACATTAATGGATAAACGAGTACCGTTCTGCAGAAAGATAAGAAAACAAAGGAGATTGAGTCAAAAGATATTTGAGAAAGTGACCGTTTAATAAGTTTTGTTTTTGCGAGTATGTACCTGTAATTTATATTCCACGGACGCTTCACACCACGTCAATTAGTCCCGTGCTAAGTATCCGAAGAACTTGTGTTACAGGTACCAGACAACGGGTAGTATATTTAATACTTCCATACTACACGTGTAATATATTAAAGATTTTTATTATATTATACCCAAGAACGAAGTAAGAATATTTTATCTTATAGTGTGAGATATCGAGTTAGTCTTTTAAAAAAATATCGATTGTCTGTAAAGTCGGTTTACTGACGATAGTTGAACGTGACAACGTCAAAAACAACAACAACAACAACAACAACAATAACAACAATAATAATAATAAAATGCGAGGTAACGCTGGTACTTGGTAACGGTAACAGGTAACGGTACTTGGTAACGCATGAGTCATGTTTTTTCGTGCGTGCAGCCGGCTCCATATAATTATAAAAGGCAAGGACTTCTTTCAACGTCAACCATTTTCCAGTAATCGGCCTCCAAAGTGATTTATAACTTGGTCCCTCCCGGCATTTCTATAGGCATTTCTATAGCTATAGGAGACAGTAACTTGTAAGTTTCCACATTCCATGCTGATAGGTCATGTTAAAAGTCTTTAGGAAAATTATTTTGTGCGAAATCAGACAATAACTTTTGAGGTAATTCAAAGAAAAACTATTGCTCGTTGTTAGTTACGGAACCCTCCTTGGTTATTTCCCGACATGCTCTTGGTTGGGTTATTATAATTTATAAGAAGAATTTATATTCGCTTATATAAAAGTGCTATACACCATGTCCATAATGTTTACTAAATAACCTTTTAAGATAAACTATTTATTTATACTTATATTTATTTATTTATATATTTTTATTTACCAGAACTCCGAGCAAAGCTCGGATACCCAGGTACTAATAAATTATATTCTCATAAACATATTATAAATCTTTCTGTCAATATTATAATATCAAGAGACAGGGGATTTAATGATCTATACAACCAATAAAGGATACTTCACACTTCACTAACAGATAAACAATAATAAAATGCATTACCGAATAATAGACACATTAAAGTCCTCATCATAAACATGGTCACAGTCACTGCGCAAACAGAATACAAACAAAATGTATACACTAAACGCGACTACTGCATCTAGCAGTTTTGAATAAACTGTGGCGGTTAGGAGCGGCGCGCGCGCTCGTGTAAGTATTGGATCTATTGGATATACGACTGATTAGGATGCAAGCAAAATGTTTAACTTTAGATCCGCTTAAAAAATATGGAACAAGAGTACGAAAAAGGGTAACAGTAGCTTGGGAAAAAAATGAACTGAATTTGGTAATGACTTTAATATAAAGTTGGTTTGGCGGTTTTGAAGGGTACGCAACGTATAGGGGCTTCACAGATGGCGAAGATGCTATAATATTTTATGTTGAGATAAAATATAGCTTGATATCCGTTTGTATGAACTATCACAGATGGCTAAGATACTATATATTTTATTATTACAGTACATTTATATGCCAACATCTTAAGATAAAATATTATAGTATCTTCGCTGCCTGTGACGCCCTTTAAAATACATAAAAAAATTCCTAATAATCCTGGGACATTATACTTTTTTAAATCGAAAAACCTTTTTTAAAAAGCTTATTTTGAGACTTGAACAATATTTAAATTCTTTTACTTCGAAAATGTAATTACAAACACAATTTGTATGCATCACAATAACCTCCATTTTAATTATAGGCTTACACGCCTCGCTGGGTATAATGTATATCGTCTTGTGTTTTAAAATGGCGAAGTTTTAAAGTTAATCTGCATTTAAATGTTTTTGGAATGATCACTTTGATACATAGTTGTATGTTGAGGTCCAGCGGTGTAAAGTTTGGCTCTCGATTCGGAGATCGTCGGTTCAATTTCCGCATTGGAACGTCAAAATATGTTGTTTCCAAGTTTGGATAGAACAATGTAGGCTGATCACCTGATTGTCTTGACAAGAAAGATGATCCATGCGTCGGATGGGCATGTAAAAAGTCGGTCCTACGCCTGATCTCTCGCCAGTCGTGTTGGTGTAATCCATCTCATTGTATTATGAGAGTAAAGGATGAGGGAGTGCTTTTGTGTACTGCGCACACATAATACTGGGCACACTAAAAAATAACTCACTTCACAAAACCAGCCGCCACCGAAATCGGTGTGGGAGCTGTTAGTCTACACAGTAATGTGATGAAAAGCAAATGTATACTTTTAAGTAGGTATATACTTCTTTAATTTACAGTGTAACATTACGTTTCGAGGCTAAGATTTTAACAGTAGAAAATATGTTTAACTTTATCGACAAACCCTTTGGGGATCGCAACCAGTAAGGGCCTCGAGACATACAATATATAAATTACATTTGCTTCCAAAATTGACATTATTTAAGGACACTTTTTACTAAATTTAGCTTATTTACATGCTTAACTAATACTGAAATAGTTAAAAAAAAGTATCAATATTATTAAATTTTTCATTCCACACCTTACTGTGGATTTATTCAGCGGTTATAAACACAGCTCCCGCCATTTTGCATGAATGGCCAATTCGCATTCAAAATGACATTTAAATT
Organism: Phengaris arion; assembly: GCA_963565745.1. NCBI lineage: Eukaryota > Metazoa > Arthropoda > Insecta > Lepidoptera > Lycaenidae > Phengaris > Phengaris arion. The sequence goes on along the minus strand of OY751449.1, from coordinate 14,344,048 downwards.
TATATACCGCTCCCGATGAACTTAATAAAGAATTCATCGCGCTATTTTTTTATCTAATTTAAGTGCTTATGAAATAAACTGCAACGAGCAGACAGATCGCCTGATAGAAAGTGATTACCGCTGACTATGAACAACCGCGACAAAGGAGTCACTAGTGAGTCACTAGTAGTATATATAGTCACTGGTCTTTGATTCCCCATTTTATTCACGCCGGTTTTCTGTAATGCCTCGTTATCTTTGCACTCGATCCGAAGCCTATACTTTGGACAATCGTTGTTTGATACACCTTAGGAAAATAATATAACATTACTAACGTACCTATAATAGTAATTAAAAATAATCACGCCCTCAAATTAGTCGCATGCTGTATAATAAAACGGGGCGGTTGAAATGATTTTACTGGCAAATGGTAATAGATATCATTCACGCTCATATGATACAAACAACAAAGCTGTAGAGCTTTGTTGTTTGTATTATCATAGTAATTATTATAATTTACTACTAAATTGCAGCTAGATTATTATGTCACAGACGAGGGAAAATAAAGTTACTTTAGATAAATACTTGTCTAACTTACCTACTAGAATATGTTGCGCCAAAATGAATCTTGCAGAAATCGTACATATTTTTGATAAAAAGATGTCCTTTCTCGTGGTCTACTCTACATCTGTGCCAAATTTCATCAAAATCGGTCCAGTAGATTCGGAGCCTGTTCAGTGCAAACAAGCAAAATAAATTTTCCTCTTTTTAATATTACTTAGTATGGATAACGTTTTGCAAAACCAATTGCAGAAACTTTGGACACATGGTTATAAAAGGCAAAAAAAAATGCACCAAATAAAATTACATTGCACTCTTTACGAATCAGCTGCGAGGTCATTGACCAGACAGCTGATTCAAAATGATTTTAATATCAATTCAATAACTTTCAATCACCTAAAATCAGCTGTGGGTCAACAACAGTCTTCTGTAATCAAGATGGCGTAACTTTTTCTTGTATGAAGATTTTTTTCTGTCAAATGTCTACAAAGTTCCTTCTTCACCAGTTACTAAATATTTTCCTTTGCATTAGGACGCCTCAAAATATTTAAACACAAAGGAAGTGAACGCAACTACGGCAGACGTGGTTTAACAGCTACGTATTGACATGTGAGTGCGTGCGTGCGCACGCACTCACATGTCAATACATGTCAATACGTAGAGTTAAACGGCGCTGTTGTGCGATTTTCATCTTACGCCTGGTCAAGCGGCAACCTGTTCGATAGTACGTCATAGTCCATCCTTAGTTTTGAAAACTTCGCCTATTTGGTAATCTGCAGCTTTTAAGTGCGAAAAAGAATAATAATTAAGAGCGCTATTATGGGGACTGTCCGAAGATGCAATTTGTCTTCATTAAAAGTACGTCATCCGCATTTATCACTCCTTCGGCCATAGCTGCTGAAATTACTAGCCAGGGGTGGACAACAGTTGGCGTGTGTCCGTCGCGAGACGAGAAATTAAATAATGTAAATAAAATGTTAGAGTTAAAAACGATTAATACATCCGACAGAAGTGAAAACGTGTGTATAGCGCACAGGCAAGCATGCGGCGCGCGACGTGAATCACAATCACACCACACCGACGCGACATAATGTGTCTGTGCCTTCCTGCCGTTGCGTTGTGGTACCGAAAAAATGTAGATGTTTGTTATGAATTACCGGTATAAATACTCAGTGTCGCTGGTGGTAACGTTGCGGTTGCGATGTGGTTCACACGCAACCACAGTTTGACCAGATTTTGTCGCGTCGGTGTGGTCAGTAGTGTGGTTGTAGTTTTGCCGGAAGGCCCAAACAGTGTTGCGAGTTCAATGATTTTTTCCCATTAAAAATGCCCAACGCACATAAATAAGTTTCTATTTACTGACGGGACTTACTTTTTTTATTTAAAGCACTCGTTTAGTTGCCAAACGTTACACTTAGTCCGCTGTTTGATATCTAAATGTATAAAAATTAATTTCACCAAGAAAATTAATGTTATTTCTTTTATTAGTTTATGTTATTTATTTTCTTTTTTTGTTCTTTTATTGTGTTTTTTTGTAGACTGTGTCCTAATCTGTGTACTAAACATTATTATTATGATTATTATTATTATTAAATCGTGTATCTCTGATTATAAATTAAGCGATGACGGTCAATGTTATGTATTAATCTTAAAATACGGTAGGTATTATACAGTAAGAAGATAAAATAAAACTTTTATTTTAATCAACGTAAAATCTTCTCAAATGTTGTAATACGTTAGAAAACATACTTTTTACATTAGACCCGAGCAATTTTATCCCGTCTAGAAACTCCCACAGTATATTCATTTACGCCAGGCGACAATGACAAACTGTAGTGTAAAACCTAATTATTATTTTGCAAAAAGGTTTCGGAGCGCTGACTTTGCGGATATTTTAATTTTCCCTCGTCTTGAGGTAATGCGTGCTAAAATTCATCGCTAATGTATCTATTATTACGCTATTAAGAACCTTTTTTGCGTAACTAAGTTTGAAAAGTGATTACACTTTCGCGGAGTGCTTAACTGGACTTAAAATTTCCTACTTATGGGATATCTTTTCGGTTTTATTTCATAAAGTACAGCTGTAGCGGACCGTAGTCAGCTTCGAAACTTTAAGCTTTTTTGTGCATGGAACACGTTAGGGTCAATTTATACTGTAACGAAACGATACGCGACATGGCGCAACATTTTTAAGAAAGCTGTTAAAAATTGAACTTTATTCATTACACAGTAGATACACGTGTGTTTTTTTGTGTAGTGAATAAAGTTTAATTTTGAATAGCTATCTTATGCTGAAATGCAGCGCCGCGTATCGTGGTGTCGCGGTGTGAACTGACCCTTAAGTGAAATTGTATTTTGACAAAGGACAAGTAATTGGGTAGTATTATCTGAAAAATTTCGCGGGAGTATTGAAAATTGGTAATTGTATAGATTTTGATAGAAATAGGAAAGGAGAAAGCATCAAAATTATTTTAGATTTTTTTTTCAATATGGCGACGCTAACGGCCATGTTACGAGGTGGAAAAGTTGAAAATAATTCAAACAGAAGACTATCTATAAAATTACTTATTTTTCAAAACTCCCGCAGAACTTTCCAGGTAACCCTTTTTTAGGGTTCCGTACTGAGAGGGTCAAAATGGAGTTTGTTCGTCTGTCCGTGATAGCTAGACAGTTGACCGTGATAGCTAGACAGTTGAAGTTTTCACAGATGATGTAACTCTGTTGCCGCTATAACAACAAATACTAAAAACAGATTGAAATAAATATTTAAGGGGGCTCCCATACAACAAACGTGTTTTTTTGGCGTTTCGAACCCTGAACACTAATAAAAATATTTACTCGACTTCGACTTGTTCAATTTGGCAAAGCCAATAATTTGTAATCTTCAATTTCAATCGCATTTCGCATATTAATTAATTTCTGGGAATACCTCTGTCAAAGCACTTTTGATTAAATAATTACGTAATTTAGGCGACTAATTTGTCTGTATGTAGGGGAAAGTCGGGCAAGGCGAATACCCCGGGCAAAGCGAATACTCCCCACTACTCCTACATTTTTAGCATTTCAATCAACGCGCCACCACTGTTGCATTCGGCCATCTTGGTTTAGTACGCAGCAAGCATTAGAGCGAGAGGCCGCGTCGCGTCCCGTCCGCGGAGTGGAGGTTTGTGTTTTCGTAAATAAAAGATTGATTTTACGCGGTAAGTAAATTTATCAATTCTCCAGTATTACTAGTTCTTCATTTTTAGGAATGTATTTATTCGCTAGCGGATCAAAATAGGTTTTTACAGTATAATTAACAGAAAGTCAGAATTATTAGTTTTTGTATAAAATGTGTTAACCTCAAAACTTGCCTAGTCGGGCAAAGTGAATAGGGCAAAGTGGATATGGTATCCACTTTGCCCGCCATTTCTTATTAGTGACTTATTATCTCAGAATGTATTTTACATGTTTCAGATGGTGAATAAATATGTTAAAAAAACTAAGCAAAGTACGTGGGATGAAAATATAATGCAAACAGCTATTAATTTGTGCAAAGCTGGGGAATCAATAAAAAGCACGGCTAAAAAGTATGGCTTGGCTTATGCAACCTTGTACAGGCATGTAAAAACCGGCATATCAGCTCCAAAACTTGGTCGATACCGTCCTGTTTTCACTGAAGACCAGGAAATAGAGTTGGTGACATATCTCAGGAATATGGATTCAGTATTTTTTGGCTTGACTCGAGATGAATTTAAAAATTTAGCGTTCACCTACGCCAAGGAAAATAATTTAAAGTATCCAAAGAGCTGGGATAAATTTCAAAAGGCGGGATTTTATGCTTTTTTTGCGGTGAAATATATATTGAACAAGACGGTAAACCAATTGAAAATTGGATTCAATGTGACATTTGTCAGCAATGGTGTCACGAAGATTGTTCTGCTTTTGATGGTACTCAAGGGTATACCTGTGACAATTGCCAATCTTAATTTTCTAATTTTATGGTCAAGTTATTTTTTTTCTTAGTTTATTAAAGTTATTCCTATATTTTCAGAGATTAAATATTGGTATTCACTTTGCCCAAGTACTGTATCCGCTTTACCCTGGGTACCGGGCAAAGCGGATAATTTCTCCCTTTTTTATTTTTATTTGCAGTTGATTATTGTTTAAGTATTAATGGTTACTGATGTTTGTATTTGTAAGAGTAATTAATAAAGACTGATTTGTGATACTTATATTGTTTTTGTATCGTATACCTTTTCTGCTATAACCTTAAATACCTTAACGTATCCACTTTGCCCGGCCTTCCCCTATATAATAAGTATACAATGTCTGACGACCTCTGTGGCTCAGTGGTTAGCGCATTAGCGCTCAAACCGGAGGTCGCGGGTTTGAATGCCGCCAGGGAACAAAAAGAATATCTTTGTTCCTGGGTCATGGATGTGTTAAATATGTGTATGATATAACAAAAATCATAAATATAAGTATAGTATAAAAAGTATTAAATATATTTCCATTGTCTGGTACCCGTAACACAAGTTCTACGGATACTTACCACGGGGCCAGACTGACGTGGTGTGAAGCGTTCATAGATGTTATTATTATTATTATTTGAAATAAATAGTAGTCTTGGCTATTGCCGGATCAAACTCGGGTACGGGCTTTTGTCAAGTATCCTGATTCATGTTAAGAAGAATTATGATTGAGGTGTAGAAAAAGATGAGGATGGGTTAAGAAAACGACGAACTAATGAGCACATATCTATGACGATAGATTTTTGCATATGAATGTATGTGTTTTTATGAACGTCTAGAGTTTTTAGAGAAGCGGCAAGGATTTTAGGTATTACTCCGGTTGAAGAGATGATGATGGGAATAATTTTAACAGCCTTTTGCTGCCACATTTGTTTGATTTCGTCTGCAGGTGGAATATATTTCTGTATTTTCTCATTGTGTTTCTGTTTTAGATTGTTGGTATTAGGGACGGCGATATCTATGAGGTGAGTTGTTTTATCGGATTTCATTGTGAGGGTTATGTCAGGTCTGTTGCTTAAGATGGTACGGTCTGTAACTATATCGCGATCCCAGTGGAGTTTTACGGTGCTGTTTTCGAGGACATTACGAAGCTTGTATTTATAGTAAGGGGTGTGTGAATCTATGAGTTTGTATTTGATGGCTAGTAATTGATGAATGTGTTTGGCTACGTTGTCGTGACGGTGAGTGTATTCCTTATTGGCTAGTGCGCTACATCCTCCAATGATATGGCTTATTGTTTCGGTGGTTTGATGGCATACTTTACACTCATCTGTGTTTATTGGTTCTTTAAGTATATATTTTGAATAATTGCGTGTTTTGATAATTTGATCTTGGATCGCTATAAGGAAGCCTTCTGTCTCAGCATATATTATATTGCCTTTAGATATCCAGCTGTTCGATGCTGTTTGGTCTACATGCTCTTGTTCCAGATTGTGAGGATATTTGCCATGTAGTGCTTTGCTTTTCCACTTCTGTATCTTATTAACGTCTTGCAATATTTTATGTTTTGGATTGAATGTGTTATTGTTTAGGTATAGAGGTGTTCCTTTATGGGGAAGATTTACTATTGCTTTATGTAATTGGCTAGTTTGAGCTTTATTTAAGAAATATGTTCTCAGGTTATCTATTTGGTTATAGTGTAAATTTTAAATCTCTTTGACACCCCGACCTCCTAATTTTCTCTTTAGTGTAAATCTTTCAACTGCTGAATGGATGTGATGGATATTGTGCTTATAGCTTAAAGTTGGGATTGTGGTGTTGAAAGCTTCTAGTTCTCTAACTGTCCATTTAATGATTTCAAATGAGTATGTTAATATGGGCATGGCTTAAGTATTTATGGCTTTAATTTTATTCCGACCAGATAGTTGTGTAGCTAGTATTTTATCTAGTCTTTGTTTGTATTAAGATTTTAATGTATTTTAAATATTTTTGTGATTAATTGCTGTGCTTTGTATATATCCTAAATATTTATATGTATCTTTTGCTTGCATACTATCTATTATTCCTACTTGTAGTTCTCAGTTTAAAGGTTCTGTTTGTATGTGTGGGCCTTTCTGAATGTAGTTAATTTTACATTTTTCGATCCCAAATGTCATTTTAATATCTGTACTAAATTTTTCATTTAGTTTTCGTAGGTGTTTCAGTTGTTGCCTGTCTTTTTATTGCCATATAGTTTTTTATCATCCATATAGAGCAGGTGGGTTAGTTTGATTTTGTTCAGTTTATCTATTTTATATCCGCTGATATAATCATGCTGATTTGTTTAGGATTTTAGAGAGTGGATTGAGAGCTAAACAAAACCATAAAGGGCTGAGTGAATCACCTTGAAAAATGCCGCATTTAAATTTAATTGGGGGTGTACAGAAATTAGGATAAATAGTTCATAAGATAAACTTAGTAGACCAGGTAGACATTATATGTCGTAAGTACTGAATTAATTTACTATCAACTTTATATATTTTTAAAACATGTATCAGCCACGAGTGAGGAACACTATCAAAAGGCTTTTGATAATCAATGTATGAGTAGTATAGGTTTTTACGGTTTTGTTTAGCTTGGTTATGTATCTCGGCGTCAATAACTAGTTGTTCTTTGTAGCCCATATACCCCTTAGCGCATCCTATTTGTTCCTCCGGTATGATTTTATTTTGTATATATAATATAAAATTATAGATGTAAGTAATTTGTATAGTGTTGGAAGGCAGGTGATTGGGGGGTATTTTGTTGGATTGGTTGTGTCATTATCCTTAGGCTTTAAATATGTGATGTTCCTTGCGTAAGGTACGGAGGTATTGTTTTTGGGTCCTGTACGAATGAATTAAATATATTTCCAATGTGTGTGTGTGTTGCGGTGAAGTATTTAATCCAGTAGTTAAGTATTTTGTCAGGTCCTGGGGGCTTCCAGTTTAAAGTTTTCTTAAAGCGTGGGTTACATTTTCTCTATCCATTATTATATCTGGCATGAGGTTTATATTCTGCCATTCTTGTGTTTCGGTATCAATCCAAGGAGATTGCGCGTTGTGTTGTACTTGTTTTGACCATAGACTTTCGCATTAGCTTTTAACTTCCTCCATATCTGGTGGCCGTGTAATTTTAATGTTTTCTGAATTAAGATTTTGATGAAATACTTTTGATTATTTGAAAATAATATATTGTGTCTTCTTCTGTCATTACTGATTTTAAGACTACGTAAACGTTTTGAGTGTGCTTGTAATTTTTGTTTGAAATTATCTAGTTGATCTACTAATTGGTTTGTAGTTTAATTTTTTGGGTTGAGTTTCTGTTGGTTTCTTGTGTTTAGATTTCCTTTCAGATATTGTGTAAGTTGTCATATTTCTGTCATATTAGCTGTTTAATTCTGTTTTCAATTCGTAGCTGCCATTTTGGATTATTGTAGTCTATTGTTTTGTAGGTTACTTTCTTTTCAGATGGGTTAATTAATTAGGTATGCAAAGTAGAAGCAGTTATGGCTGCGCAGTATATGGCACTTTTAATTTCATCTACATTAGGATTCTCGTTTTCTTCTAAATATTCTTCAATTTTATTGTTCAATACATTTACTGTTTTAATTATGCTACGCGTGACTTGGAGCTTTGGGTCTAAGAGATGGGAGATGGGTCTCCATTGCATTGGGATCTGTATGTGATATGTTTGTGGCGTTTGATTTTGGAGTGATTGCATGTTCTGTAGTATCAGGAAAGCTTGAAACGGTATTTGACTGTTGTAAAGTTGTGGTTGTAGAATGGTATGGAGATGGGATATGTGTCGGTGTCTGATTGATAATTGTAGGTTACGGGGGCTAGTTTGTAGTTCTGTGTTTTGTATTATTATAATTATTATTACAATAGTATATTTCATATAAGTTTGCAGTTCAAACATCAAAATTGTCCAATGAAGCTTCTTTTGTTCAGTCGACTCACAGCAAACTTAACACGAATTGATTATAGTGACTTGCCCTTGCCTTACATTATCAGGATATAATAATAATATAGCCTATGTTATTGAGCCTTTAAAAGGCTATTTATGCCCTATAACTGTTTTGTTGTTAGGTACTTGTTAGTAAAGTTTTTTTTTTATTTAAACGTTAATTCGAGTTCTCAGATTTGACGATTGACATTTAACTTGACTCTCGTGTGTTCGATTTTCAATTCCGGATAATATAGCCTTAGTGCCGTTGCACACTTTCCGACTGTCCAGTATCGGTCCGGGAGACATTCAGCCTTCACACGGCCCACGGTTCACAGTCGACGTACTGGATGACTGGCCACCCGGCCAGTGCGTATGCGTACTACGTGTTCCATACAACACTGTGAGTCCGGCCGCCGGCTATCCGATACCCGGCGGTCGGCCGCGCAGTGGTGGAACCGGCGGCTACCCGGCGGGCACCCGGCGCCGGACCGGACGAATAATTATGACGGTACGTGTGAAAGCTATCGTACATGGCCATACACTTCGCGACCGACTACCCGGCAACCGGGACGTGTGCAACGGCACTTAGGGTCAGCTCACCCGAGAGTCGCGTATCGTCGAGACGAGACGATACGCGACGGGCGCAACATTTTTGAAATAGTGATTCAAAATTAAATTTTATTCAGTACACAAGAAGATAGACGTTTCATTTCAAGAGCGGCGCCGCGCATTCTAACTCTTGCAATAAAACGTGAATATTTGTGTAGTATATAAAATTCTATTTTGAAGCGCTATCTTTAAAATGCAGCGCCGTGTCCCGTATCGTCTCGATAACATATCGCCATGCCAAAGCATGTTTCACATCTGTGGTAGAAAAGACATGGTTCATATCTGTTAGGTGTTTTAGACATTAATTTAGCTCTAACTTTCATTTCTATCTAGATTCTAGATTATTTTAGATAGAACCACGTAATTATCTAGCCAATATCAAACTTAATATGTGGTTAGCTGTCAGTGACGTCACAGTCTGGGGTCGAGGGATAGTGACGTCACTGGGGAGTTATATTAGGTCCGTAGGGACACATTGTTCTAGGTGGAAATTAGTTTAGTGAAAGTTTGCTAGATATATTCATTTATTTAGCCTTGCACAAATTAACAGGTGAGATGCAGAAATAGGGAACATGTATTTGTTTTAAATCAGCAAAATTCTTATATTTTCCGAAAGACAACATGAATACCTATAGAACGAAAAATGCAAAAGTACAGTAATCTGTTGCTAAATTAAAAAGTTACAGGACAAAAAAAACGTGATTTTTTTTGCTATGATTGAAAAACGAAAGTTATAATGCTTAAATCCTTATGGCTTATGTTACTTGTGACATTTTTTTAATGAGATACTTAAACAGATACATACATACATACACATATACATAATTAACATACATACAAATACATACATAACATGTAAATTACATGAAATACATAATATTAATATCTATAGTACCTAGTAACTACATAAAATCCATTTTACCTGTACAGTATACGCATATGAAACGTAAATCAAATGAATATAAAAAAAACATACCGGTTGTCTGTAATGTCGGTGACGTGACAACGTCAACAACAACAACAAAAACAATAATAATGAGGTAAAGGCAATGCGAGGTTACGCTGGTACTTGGTAACGATAACGGGTAACAGGTAACGCATGAGTCATGTTTTTTCGTGCGTGCAGCCGGCTCCATCGATTTATAAGACGTTATCACGTCAAAAATAAAATGAATACTAGAAAAACTTAAAAAGCTCAGTAAAAATAAATCTCCCAGGTCGTCCCCACCAGGCAGAGTAGAAGGCTCAAAGAGTTTCCCCGCTGGAATGCGATACTCACTCCTTGGGCCAGATAGTTGCCGGCTCTGGGGTCTTGGGTGGCCTTTTACACAGTATTTGAATTTAAAAAATCAGATTTGTATTGTGTGTTTGCGGGGAGAACGTAGACAGCCACGGCCACCACGGGATGTGCTGCTCACGAAACGCTGTTACGAAGTTAGTGTTCCCGCCAATTATACTTACGTACTATTGACTTGTTACTTAATTCAGCAACCAAAGTATTGACCGCTCTGACATATATATTATATGCTTATGTACAGAAAAACAGCTTTCATAGACCGATCCAATTCGATGCAAATTTGAAAATCTTGTGGTCCCCTTCAACGGCCCACAATTTTTTTTTACACAATCGTGGACACACCATGTGCTCATGTAGTAGTGCATTCAAATCGAAAGCTAACTATGTAGCTGTTTATCTGTTCCTCTTTCTTTAATCTCTGCTTTAGGTAAAGATTGACAATGTCATACAAAAATATATTGTAGCATTTGACCCGGAAAATAAAATATTCTCTTACTAAGGGTGAATTCACACCGAAACGATACGCTATACGGCGCTGCATTTTATACATAGCTATTCAAAATTGAACTTTATTAATTACATGAAAAGATATACGTTTCATATGACATCAGTCATAGGTACACTGGACATACGCTGTGCAACTTGACATACAAACTCTTACAATGAAACGTGTATCTTCTTGTGTAATTAAGTTCAATTTTGAATAGCTCTATTTTAAAAATGCAGCGCCGCGTATCGTCGCGGTGTGAACTGGGTCAGGTAAGGCTACGTTCCCACGACAGTTTTAGTGGCCGTAACAGAAAAAAAATGTACTGTAAACAAAAATCTGCGCTACCTCAACGTGTAGAGCTGTCAAATCTGACACTTGACACTTCGATTTTTATCTCCATTGGATGAGCGCAGGGTTCTATTTATAGTGCATTTTTTTTCATCACGACCACATAAAAAAATCTCGTGTGTAAGAGGACTCGAGGTAAGTTTATTAGAATTATGAAAAACTTTTAAGTACCGTCGCGGATAACTGTGGCTGGACTCTTCGGAGGGTCCACGCACACAAGATTCGAATATTATGCAATTTATGACAGTATTATAAAGTTGAAGTATTAATGTCATATTGACAGATGTCACAAGCACAGCCTATCTAGTTAGTTTATTTCAGTTAGCCAAAAGGCGATATATAGTGTACACGTTAAGCATCTCTCATAAGTACCAATAATGGAGAATATCTCAATTGTTGCTGTATTATTCTTAACACCACTCAAGCGTAAGAAGGATACGTAAAAATCAAGACGTCGTAGTTCTCTACAATTTGTTTTAAGAATTCTATGCAATCCGCTACGTCAAAAAATAAAGAAAGAGAGAACAGTTTTGAGTGCGTACGGCGTAAGATGCCATACTATCTATATATTGGTGTTTTCTATATAAGATGCTGTCTGTATATTGGTGTATTGAAGTAAAAGAATAAAGAAGTGATTATTATCGTATTGTTTGGTTCAATTGGTACTTGGTAGACCGAGCCAGTAGCCACCCCTTAAGCGACTACGCCCCCATTATGCGCCACAGTACAGTATCATCATTGTGGCTTTTCGGACTTAAGATAGGACTTAATGAAGCACTTAAATGCTATTTGATAAAATGTTTCGATATATTTAAAATATAAAGCATTAATTGCTCCTGGTAATTGTCGAAAGTTATTCGCTTGGAAGCTTCTTAGTGAGATGGAATTCTGGCATTTATGTTTAAAACAATGTAAAATATTCGCCCACAAAAAGTTATTTTTAGGGTTCCGTTCCGTTCTGTCTGTTTGCCTGTCTGTCTGTCCATCCGTCTGTCTGTCACCAGGCTGTATCTCCTTCACCGTGATAGCAAGACAGTTGTAATTTTCCTGAATGACGTATTTCTGTTGCCGCAATAACAACAAATACTAAATACAGAATGTAATAAATATTTAACGGGGGCAACAAAAGATTGTACATCAGCCGCAGGGGGGTGATGTAGGAGGGAGTCAAACCCCCCCATCGTCTCTCCGCCAAAACGACCAGCCAACCAGCAGTTATAGACCAATGAAGCTAAAACGGTCTTCCGGCCATTATTTAGGAAATTACAAAAAATAAGGACTTTGAGAATATTAATCAGTTAGTCGAGTGTCATTGATTCTATTGTCCTATTTGGACATTAAAAAACCTGTTTTGTACAGCCAAATACATGTAACATCTAACGCTTTACATAAAGAATAATAAGTAAGTAACAAATATGGTTTTACTTCATTGAAAAGAAAGCAAACATAAAAAAAATCCCCTAAATGAACCAGTTACACCTACTATGATTCTTCTTCTTCTTGTTTCACGAATGGCGGCCTCAGTGAGTTGCCAATGTCAAATTTCTTAATTTGTATAGACTTTGCTCTATTGCAGGTCTAGTGAGGAGACAGGGGTACAGTGAATCACTGGTTCTAAACCTAAATTGTTGAATAACCTAAAACAAACACAAACAAAGTGGTGTTAATGAAATGTCACAGTTTTATATTGTTAGAACGAATATAGGTTCGTATGTACAACATTGAACAAGTTGCCGCTCGACCAGGGATAATATGAAAAATGCTTAACAGCGCTGATGTATCGTAAGCACGCGTACATACTCACGTGTAAATAAGTAGTTCACAGTAACACATCTGCAGTCGTTGCGGTCACATTCCCTGTGTTTAGATATTTTAAGGCGTCCTAGTGCAAAGGAAAACTTTTAGAAACCGGTCGAGCAGGAACTTAGTCGATGTTGTACATAAGAACCTATTAATGTATTTATCTATAAAGAATAAGAAGTATTTGTGTAGGTAAATACATACCATACAATCGATTTGGAATTGACACGGCGAGGAATGTTCATAAAAAGAAGGTCATAGAAAGGATATTATGATTTTACAGTCCATACAGAATCCAGCAACCAAAGTCATCCGGTATATTGGAATAGTATTTTTACGTAGCGCCGCGGTAGTCCATGCTGGGTTTCGGTTAAATCCCTCTGACGAAGGATTAAACTAACAACTTTGTTAAGCCCAGCAGTAATTACTTTTTAAGGTTCCGTAACAAAAGGGTAATAACCAAATATTTTTCTGATCTTGTTTTCACCATACCTACCTCAAATGTCAAAATGGCCTCAAAATCCCCAAAAGTGGGGCCATTTAAGTGGGGACAGTTCTTGCCTCGACATGCATCGTCTATAATATATACATCTATGGTAATAACCTATCCAAGAGCATCTCAGGACATATCTAAGCAGGTTTCTGTAGCTATCAACGCGCAAAAGGTTTTCTTAGAATTACTTCAAAAGCTATTGTCCGATTTCGCTGAAAATCAATTCCATAAAGATTTTTTAGCTTGATCTATCAGCATGGACACTTACATGTTTTTATTTCCTATAGTTTAGAAATGCTAGGACCAACTTATAAACAACTTTGGAGGCTGATTACTCGAAAATCTAATTATTTGGTATAGTTATTAACTATGTACAGTTAATAGCTATACAAAATTTCATCAATTTATATTTAGAAATATTATAGAAGCTAGAAGGGTGGACAGACAGACAGACAGACAGACGAACGGATGGACAGTGCAAAACTACAAGGGTTCCTTAAATATTACGGAATGTGATGTTTTGCCGTTTTGTATGGAACCCTTCGTGCGTCCGAGTTCGATGCGAGTCCAACTCGGACTTGGCCGGCTTAACAAAATACGAATATTTACAAAAACTTATGTATATAGCAATGATGAGAGGTTTAAATAAATTTAATTTTGTTTAAATACTTAAAATACTCTCCTTATTGCAAAATAATACGTCCTTTAGCATCATTATATGACTTTTAATTAACATTTGAAATATATTCTCGGTAACATTTACTACTATTTAAATTTAGTTATCATTGAATCACCTCCAAAGTGAGATAAAACTTTTAGCATTTTAGTTTTGCTAACTAGTATTCACCTTTTGCATAAAATATCAAAACCCTTTTATCCAACTTTAATATTTGTCAAAATTAGCAAGTCACAAAAGTTCATGTTTAAAATATCAATAGTTAGATTAGAACATTAAATTTGCAGCTTAACAAGTTAACAGACGCGACGCGACGCTGTTAATTAGAAAGTTTCCATCAGACTAAAAGCCAAAACTATTCAGGTTGGAGCTAGGGATGTTAGGGATCTTTTACAATGGTGCGACGATGCGGCGTCGTTGCGTAGCGTGGTCGCGTTCGTAAGAAAAGTGAATCACGCGTACATACGTCTTTATGACGCATCTACGTATGATTGGCTTACTTCATTGGTTAATGTGAACACGGCTTATGCGTCATTGGTCAATTTTGACATATGGATGCATGATTAAATTTTTTCTTAACGCGAATAGATTTTAAGCGATAATTTTATTCTGTATAACGCCAGTGACCTTGAAGGTCAAGTCCCATACTAATTTTGTAGGCGTTTTAGTTTTTGCAAATACCCCCTGTATTTGCAAAAACTAAAACGGCCTTCCCCTGAGTCTTGTCTTACTTAAAATACTATAATACTGAAATAATTTTCACAGTCGTGTGACTTATAGAAGGGGAGAATAACCAAGAGCTATGTCAGGACATGTCTGAGGAGGGTTCCGTAACTATAAACGCGCAATAAGTTTTTTCAAATAACTTCAAAAGTTACGTTAGTTAGTTACGTAAGTTAGTTTAGGAGATATTATGCGGCAAAAGCGCTTTTGAAAGATATGGATCGGATCAGAAATTTCAAATTTGCTGTCAGGCTAGGTTACTAGCTACATCTAAAGGGAAAATATAGAAAATGTAAAAATTCTGGAAAAATAAAATTATTTTAGATTTTAGAATTTTTAAAATAACGAATTCACAGGAACGAACAAAACGTATGAATACAAGACATTCACTGATAACTTTGTAATCCTTATTTATGTAACAAATCTAATAAATTGAGGTAGTTTATTTTAGGTTACAGTAGATGCTTCGGGACGAATGGGCCCACTCGACCGGATAAATAAGACGCCCTCATAGAAAACCGATGGGAAATAGCACTTGCGTTGCGTCTCACTGCATGAGGAAGATACCCGGTGTCCCCAAGTGGAACACAGGTCCATGAGCGGCGGTAAACGTTTTAACTCTGGAATAGATCTGAACACGAGCAATCGGATCGCCCGTTAGTATGACATTGTAAAAAGTTCTTACTAATTAATCGCCTGGTAGTTACAAATTGTTATAATTTCTTACCATTAATTAGAGGCTGGTGGTTTTAATACTAAGGCGGGTCAATAAGTCCGTGACTTTTTGAATTTCTAACCTCCTTACTGAAAAAGCAACACTACTCCTGTCAACAGGCATCTGTCAGTTGAGGTCTCTACACCTGAAACAATCGAAAAAATTCACGATATGGTGTTGACCGACCGAAGATTGAAAGTGCAAGAGATTGTGGAAGCCATAGGCATCTCGCATAGCTCAGTGGTTTCAATTTTGAATGATCACTTGGGCATGAGAAAGCTTTCCGCAAGATGGGTGCCGCGTTTGCTCACAGTCGACCACAAACGCAATCGTGTAACAACTTCACAGGAAGGTTTGGCGTTGTTTAATCACAATATGGAGGAGTTTTTTAACCGTGGACGAAACATGGATCCATCACAATACACCAGAGACCAAACAACAGTCAAAACAGTGTGTTTCTAAGGGTGAATCGGCGCCAAAGAAGGCCAAGGTGGGTTTGTCAGCCAATAAAGTTATGGCGACTGTTTTTTGGGATGCACGTGGGATAATCCACATTGACTATCTTCAAAAGGGAAGAACAATTAATGGGGAATATTATGCCAACTTATTGGACCGCTTCAATGAGGATTTGAAAAAAAACCGACCTCATTTGGCCAAGAAAAAAGTTCTTTTTCACTAAGACAATGCAAGGGTGCACACGTGTGCAGTTGCCATGGCAAAAATCCATGAATTGGGCTATGAATTGCTCCCACATCCACCCTATTCTCAAGATTTGGCTCCGAGTGACTACTTCTTGTTCCCAAACCTGAAAAGATGGCTCGGTGGAAAAAGATTTGACTCCAATGATGAAGTCATCTCGCAAACAAAGGCCTATTTTGAGGACCTCGACAAATCATATTTTTTGGAAGGGATAAAAAAATTGGAGAAGCGTTGGACAAAGTGTATAGAGCTCAAGGGGGACTACGTTGAAAAATAAAATGATTTATTTATCAAAAAATCTGTGTTTTATTCCAAAAGTCACGGACTTATTGACCCGCCCTCGTAATCGGAAACGCACTTGTAACTCTTCTGGTGTTGTAGATATATATGATGGGCGGTAATCGCTTTAATTATGGAATCGATCTGGAAACGAGCAAACGGATCGACTGATGGTATGAAGTTGTAGTAATTTCTTACCATAAGGTGATCCGTTTGCACACTTAGACATCTGCAACACCAGAGGAGTTACAAGTGCATTCCGATTTTTTAAATCTCCAAACCCTACCCTGGTCAAAGAAATTGTAGTCCTGAAGAGGGGAGTAATTGATTCGAGGGCGCACTTGTGGTTCCTCTGGTTTTGCTCTCTTGCTTGCTCTGGTGTCCACGGCCAGTAATCATTTTATTTATGGAAAAGATCTAGAAACAAGCAAATGGACCACCTGATAGTAAGCAATTATTACTCCCGCATAAAGACATTCGCAACACCGGAGAAATTATAAGTGTGTTCACGGTCTGTAAAACCCCAAATTGGTCTTCGGGTAACCTACAAAAAGAAATGAGATCCCACAAAAAATATTACCTAAATGAAAAAAGCCAAGAAAAAATTCGTAACCGTATGTGGAAAATTTTATTTTTATAATTTATTACATTAAATAGTGACTTGGCAATGAGCACTTTAATAAATCAATATATTCATATTATGTGGTCACTAGCAGCTTAAAGCTACATCTTATTACCTGCAGTCGTTCTAATATTTGTGATCTAGATTACAATTTATTGATGAGTAACTAATTAAAGCGACTATCTTGAATTTCACTTGGTCTCTACGACATCTCATAACTTTTTGCAAAGGAAATACTTGGCTTTTGTCATTTGGGTAATGTTTTTGTGGGATACAAATATTTTCTGTATACTAAAGCCGGCGCGGAGTACGGCAGTGCGAGAGTGTCCATACTAATTAGTAAGAGTTGTAAGGAAATGTCAATCTTGTGATTTTTCTGTAAATTACTAAAATTTTTAGCTATCGACAGTTCATTACATAAGTAATATTGTAGCCTAATGTTGGGTTAAATATTATATTCGGATAAAAATACACCCTGTATTATGATACTGTTTTTATTGTAGGTCCTTGGTGGGATTTCATGTTTCTCAGTAATCATACATATATACTCGTACCACTATACTATACCACTGTCGATCCTGGCTACACAGGCGTTGCAGTGGTGGGTAAGTATGCTGGGCCAATTGCCCGTTTAAAAAAAAAAGTAATCATACATATATACCACTATACTATACCACTGTCGATCCTGGCTACACAGGAGTTGCAGTGGTGGGTAAGTGTGGTGGGCCAATTGCCCGTTTAAAAAAAAAGTAATCATACATATATACCACTATACTATACCACTGTCGATCCTGGCTACACAGGAGTTGCAGTGGTGGGTAAGTGTGGTGGGCCAATTGCCCGTTAAAAAAAAAGA
The DNA here is from genome assembly GCA_963565745.1 of Phengaris arion. Taxonomy (NCBI): domain Eukaryota; kingdom Metazoa; phylum Arthropoda; class Insecta; order Lepidoptera; family Lycaenidae; genus Phengaris; species Phengaris arion. Next base: position 14,325,979 of record OY751449.1, on the reverse strand, counting down.
AGTAATCATACATGTTTTATGTTAATGTAAAGTACGTGTTAAAGTGGACAAAACTGACTGCAAGAAAATCTGTGTTGGTATTATTACACATAATTTATAGAAATAAATTCGAAGTTTTAAATAAATGTTTCATTCTGTTTTGCTTACATATTATTGATGCAGATATGCCATCTCCAGTGTCCAGTGTTCTGTATATTTCAAATATATATTTTTCATATCAATTCTGTTTATGTTACTTAGATCTAATGTGAAGTTTGCAACAGAATTTGTCGCTGGGATTTTCTCTGCTACTTGCGATTTTGCCACCATTATGTACTAGTTCTTATGAACATAAATCTTCCTAAGTCATGTGAAACAAATCGGTTTATATTAAACAATAAATTGAATAAATAGTTGGAAAGTTCGTTAAGGATTAGGAGAAAATCTGCTTTAAAACCTTCATCATTATCAGCTTAGCATCCGCCATTTTGATATTTAAAGACGTTTTCACTTAGCATAATGAATTCTTTGTTTCTATAACCTTCTTCTTGCTGTGCCGTCTCCTTTAGGAGGTTGGTGATCTTTTCTATTTTGAAATCGCTGTTCTAAAAAGTGATATGGTGCTTTTCTGAACCACTCTCCAAGGTTCTTGTGCCATGGTATCCGTCTGCGGCCAGACGGTCGATTCTGCTAATTAAATCCTGCAATACAGTAACGAGTTATGACACAGATTAAAAAGGAACAGATAAACATCTACATAGTTAGCTATCGATTTGATTGCATTATTACAGTGTGTCCACGATTGTGTGGAAAAATTGTGGGCCGTTTAAGGAGACGACAAAATTTTCAAATTTGGATGGATTTGGATCGTTCTATGAAAGCTGTTTCTCTGTACGTAAGTAATAATTATATATTTTCTACTCTGTGGTTAGGATCCAGTAACCGCAATATGTTAAAAGTGCATCCTTTTTACGCTCTTACTGCATACCGCTGATGTTATTGATGTAAATTACCGGTTTCTGTGAGGAGCGCCGCGCAATTTGATGATTTTTTGATTCTAAAGATGTTTAGATGATCTACTGCTTCTCTCTTCTCTCGTCTTGACGAGAGAAGAGAGAAGCAGTAGATCATAATATGCCCAAATGTGCTAACCCAACCTTAGATATTTATTTAATTATACGTATAATTCTGGTAACAAGAGGTACCTAGCAGTGGCGAAGGCCGGATCTCCTTCATAGGAAAGCCCTAGCCTGTATAATAGGTATGGATTTGGACGAGTCTTCAAAAGGTAAGCGGTAAGTTAAGCCCATAGGAATAGAATAGAGCAGTGAATAGTTATTCATTGATCTGTGGTTATAGGAACCCCATGTAGTAGCACCTACTCTGTTTAAGGTGACATGACGATCATGATGCTGCTGTCGCACGTGTTTAAAACATGTAAAATCCGCCACGACCTTTTGTTACTTATTCAAAGAAATGTGTCCAATTTTAGGCGGGCAGCAAACTTAAATGAAGGTGAAATAAAATATTCTGTGTTTGTTATTTATTCCTCGAAGTAGGATTTAGGAATAATGAAGAGACAAAATTAATATTCTTCTGACGAAATAAGTTAAGTACAATATTATTAACAAAATATAGCCTTTTAAAGTTTGAAGTAGCTTGTGGCACTGATATTTTTGTATGGCTTTTTACTCGTAGCACCAACCTCAACCACATCGTTCAGTTTATGAGCAGCATAGGCCTGGGTCAGGTACTATAACGCGAAGGAGTCACAATAGATCCACTTGGGTCGCAGTGACGTCAGGGCTCGATTTAGACCTGCCTTCGACAGTAATAAATAAAAAAAGTGTGTGTCAGCTCCGACGCACGACTGAAGTTTATTCTAAAAAGTAAAATTTTGTGTGCAATGCAAAGCGACCGACACATCTTCGGCTAATATCGTGTGACATCGTGAATTAGATTTTACTCCTATAGATCTTTATACCCCAGGCTTATATTTGAAAATAGTTCTTATGGAGTAAACTCCAATTATCTAGTAGTTAGTAGTCCAAGTTTTTTAAATTAATATGTTGTCTGTTGCTATTTTATCATGATCTTCCATTATATTTATAAATTATAATCATGTTTCTCCATTTGGAAATCCATTTCTATTAAAAAGGGATTGTGATAAACTTCAAGCTCAAAACATTAAAACGTTTTAACTTTTCAATGGTTATAAACTATTTCTAATGTTACTTTTTAAATAATTTATAACTAGAATTGGTACACAATATTTTTGATAAGACTCATTGACAAACTAGGCCAATAGCTATTCTGCACTATTCAATTCAAGTCAAAATTGTTAATGTATCTTTGTTTCTGTGATGAAGAACGCCATAATTGGCCATTTTACACAAAAATCAGTCGAGATGTAATATGCCTCTTAACCTCTAAAGACCGGATGTTCCTTTAAAGGAAATTTATTTTATAGTCGTTACAGCCGAGACTTTTACGAAAGCAACTTGGAAGGAAATTTATTTTATAGTCGTTACAGCCGAGACTTTTACGAAAGCAACTTGGAAGAAACACCGGACGTGCCTCAGAAGGAACAAAAACTTTAGCGATCGATTTGAGTTGAAAAATTCGCGCCATGTGAAAAAAAGTGAAAGGTGCGCAGAATAGGTTGCGCACGAAAACGTAACGAGGTCATTCGTTCAGTAGATTTTACTCCTCATATTTTTTTCATACCGGGGGCCTTATATGAAAATCGATTCTTAAGGAGTAAACTCCAAAAAATAAAATGTCTTTTTTTAACTAGTTAGATAGTTCGATAAGGAGGAGAAAATTTGCTTTAAAACTTACATCATTATCAGTTTTGCATCCGTCATTATGATATTTAAAGTCGTTCTCACTTGGCGTAATCAATTCTTTGATCCTTTAGGTTTCCAATAATTAACAGTAAAACTAAATTCTACACACATATTCGAGTTCATACACAAAAGCCTAAACGGTGAATAAAAACGTTGTGCAAAAAAGCGTATTTTGAAAATATACTATGTAATAATAATCTTCAACAGCCTCCGTGGTCCAGTGGCCTAGAGCTTGACTCTCGACTTGGAGGTCGTGGGTTCTATTCCCGCGTTGGAACAACAAAAAAATGTTGTTTCCGAGTTTGGTTAGGACAATGCAGGCTGATCTCCTGATTGTCTCACAAGAAAGATGATCCGTGCGTGATCTCTCGCCAGTCGTGATGGTCATGGGTTTCAAGAGTAAAGGAAGAGAGAGTGCTCCTGTGCCTGGTCACTTTAAACACCTGTGTAGCTGGCCTGGTTTCAATGAAACTGGCCACCGTCACTGAAATCGGTGTGGGGAGCTATTATTATAATTAATAATATTCTTCGATGGTGCGTAAAATCTGCCAACCCGCAGGAAGCCAGAACCCCAATTCTCATAATTGACTAACACTCTCATTTTACTTTTATTGAATTAAAAATGAATCGTCTTGATATCATAAACTGATCTTTGGAGTTTGGGCACAATGAAAACGGGTTTGACGTTAACATGAATACTATTTTGCAGTTTTAACACATCGGGACTGGATTGTAACTGTATTAATGCAGCATTTAATTAGCAGAATCTATCTTCTGGGTGTTGGACTACAGCATATTCCTAACATTGAGGAGTTACCCGTCCTAATTCGTAGTATGCTAGAGTAGTGGAGTAATGAATATCCTCTTCACATAGAGGAAAGGTCCGGTCTAATTCGTAATTGGTTCGAGTAGTGGACAACTGCGGCGTGTTCTTCCTCACATTGGGACCCTTCCCCTGGGATAGATACGTGAATATCCTCCTTAAATTGAGGTGAGTCTCGTGCTCATCAGTACACACAACACACAATGATCGTTGGTAATGACGGTGATAAAAATCCTCTAAGTTTTTAGAAAGTCTTTATTGACACAAATAATTCCTCTTTAATGAAGTATGGCGCAGTAAACATCGCAAAAAACTCTTTTGTGAGCGGGAAGCGTGTGCCTTTGTGATCCACCCATATTCCACCAGTCCGCGCCAGTCTGTTGTTTGCTTCTTAAGATTCACAACCAGTAACATTGTTGGAGCCACAAAGAGATTTTAACGGCGCACAATGCAAGCGGAACATTTTTCTGACATAAATATTTTAAAAGTTTTCGTTTTCTTGTCGTATTTTTACCCAACTACGGCGAAGCCAAATAGAAGGGCAATGATTTTGTTTGTTCCACCGTAGCGCCTATTAACTACTAATTCGATTTTAATGGTGTCAATAGATTCGTAATAATAGCCCGGGTAACATAGAGTATATAATTTACGTAGTCGGTTTATAGTTTTTATAAATAATATATAGTTGTTGCACATAGAGTAGACTATACATTCTAATGAATGTGATAAATTAGATTATAGATTAAAATAATAAAAGTGTATAATATAGAATTTAATTATTGATTCTCAAATGGTTGACTCCTCAAAAGTCAACCGAATAAAATAATGTACAAATAATATATTGTCAGATCAGGATACTGACATAATTGAAATTACTTATAGGATGAAATAAAGCCAAAATATTCATTGCTATTAGTGGAAGTTTATTGTATTGGTTAATTTCCTGCAAATCTTTGAATATTTAATTTTATTATTATAAAGTGATATTTATTTAATATCTGATATTAATCTATTACCAGGGATTTATTTTACTGATATTTCAATTCGAACATAATTATAACCTTTATAGCAAATACATTTATCTCAACCTACCCCAGCAATTAAAGGTAGGTAGATATGATTATACCATTCGTTAAAAGAGCTTTAACATTATCACAGTTTAAAATACAAAGAGGTAAGTCAAAATTATTTATTAATTCAGAAATAACATAAAATAATATGTGGGTAGCTATGAGATTAAATAAAAGACTCACTTTCTATTCGCAGAATACTATTAATCTTACAACACAATTACTAATGACATTATAACATTTGACTTTATTACGAGTATATTACATGAGATTTAAACCAGTAGATACGTTAGATGCTACTCGTATAAACATTAAAACCGTTTGTGGCTTTTCATAACTTTTACTCTTAGTACCGCCTGTGACAATTCAAATTATTATAAAGCAATAAGCATAACAGCTAGAAATAAACCTAGATGATATTATACTGTGTACAATAGTAACTTTCCCCATTTTTTTCCAATTATAATTACATCATTATAATTTCAATTATTTATTATTTAAAATTATAAAACAGAAGTAATAAACATAAGATATCATCGGGGAATATTTAAAGAAAATAAAATTACAGAAATAACAAACAGGTACGTCTCCTGACTATTACAGCTTTCCGTGTGAACCCCTAACCGGTTTATTTTTTTCGAAAGGGTCTACGCTAAGGGTCAGGTTAAGACCGCTGTAGCTAAATCGGACTGTAACTAGCCTGGTGGCTAGTTTATTTGGTAAGAGTCGAGGGGTGGGTTTGACCCTCCCTAACATCACCCGGGTGAAGTTCAGAACGGATATTGGGGACAGCTACGGATTGTGAGCTATTATTATGACAGGGGAGACGCGTGTCTCTCCTGCTAAGGGGTCCGACCCCTTCCTCACTCGCTGATGAGTGAGGTTGCTCGCGCGCGGCAGCAAAAACTAGCGGCGTGCGAGTTATCGCGATAGAGGAGCTCTCGTTTTTATCGCTATCGGTACTGAGAGGGCCGTCCCTCTCCCCTTCCGCGTACGGTCGGGATGACTCGCGCGCGTAAGTCCTAATGTCGATGAGGTTCGCGGTATTGGTAGAGCTCCCCTAACCGGGTGTGGTCGCCCTTTTTATAGACTACCACCACTATCGTCTTGGGGTTGCCACAGACACAATTTATGCACAGACTATAATTATAGATTTCAACAACAAATATGCTTATACATTTCGTCTTCACAATTACACAATTATTTTGTAATAATATTAATCATTACATCAACGACTCATAACCAACTAAGGTTTAATATTTAACATAGTAGTTATTATATTTAAACTGCATTAATATTGGTGTTGCCAAATATTTAACGGAAGTAACGAAACCAATTGATATGTTTTATTTAAATTAATTAATATCTGACTTGTGTATTTTATCACCGAGCAACATTAAGTATGTTTGCTTCATAAGTAAGTACGAATATTTATCGATATCTATAGCTCTGTATATAACCATATCTAGTAAATGCATGGTTCAACGTCTTCCATAGGCATATTAGATAAAGGTTTGTAATAACTACGAGTAAGTAGATTCATATTTTCTTTCCAATAATGTTGTTGAAGCCACGATTCAGCTAATATATTATTATAACTATCTAACGACGCCATATCTTTTGAGTTTTGACGCCTCCGTGGTCCAAGGGTTTAGAGCTTGGCCCTCAACTCCGTAGGTCGAAGGTGATTCCCGCTTTGAACTAACAAAAATGTTGTTTTTAAGTCTGGCTAGAACAATGCAGGCTGATCACCTACTGGTGTATGATCCATGCGTCGGATGGGCATGTAAAAAGTCGGACCTGCTCCAGATCTCTGACCAGTCGTGTCGGTCATCCGTCCCGTGTAAAGCGTGCATAGATATTGTTATTATTAGATATTATTATAAGAATTTACTAAATACTAATAAAGTTAAGTTTTAAATGGCTTAATCATATATATGAAAAGGAAAATACTAAATTACTTTCTTTTGCAGGCCAATATACTAAATTAATGCTTAAAGTGAAAACTTCTTACCCCTTTTTAAGAAAATTATGCAAATGGAGGAGTATAAAATTTGGCAGTTTAAATTAATGCGGATGAAGGTGTGTAGAAAGTTAATATTTCTTAAAATAATGCTCATAAAATAAATAAAAATATAGTTACACACACTACCTCAGATTAAGTCCCAGGCCAGTATTTTGACTAAGATGTGGAGTTTAAAAAGTTAGGACTTGTAGAGTCAGGGTAGTGATGGTCGACTCGAGTAACTAACTCGAGTTGGGCTTAGCTCGAACCAACTCGAGTTGAATTCTATCCGACTCGAGTTCGAAAACCGAATTTTTCGTTTAATTTTTAGTATAATTTTCCTTTATAGGCACAATGAAGACTAAAATATCAATCAACATATAATTTAACTACAGAAAAAATATTCTTTATGATACTAATTAGCTAATTTTTTTGGAAATATTGTGATTGTGATAATAAAACTATTATAAGCCTATATACATAGGTACACCATGTAGTACATATTATCTACATCATAATGTTAGTCTGATTTTATTTCGAAAACACTATTTGTTTACATAGTTTTATTGATAATAATAAATATAAATATTTTTTAAATTAAAATTCAATTCGAAAATTCATTAAAAAAATGATTAGATTTTTAAACAATACCTTTTTATTTTATATATTCCTAATATAAATAACCTTTAACCTTTTGAACCTTTTTTAATTTAGATAGTACAACTCTCCCAGTACATATAAGCAAATAATATAAAATATGAAAAAATTGAAACAGAAAATATAATTTTTTTGTTAAAATTTTTTGTAACTATTAATGCAATGCTGTTTATATAGTAAACAGGAAAAATAAAAAAAATACATTAACTCTTTCATTTAGTTAACTCAACCTCAACCCGAGTGACGTGAATTTTAACTCGGGTTAAACCGAGATTTGTTTTTTCTGAGTTGGCACATCACAAAGTTAGGGCGTGTAGAGTCTAGCTTGACTATAGAATATGAGATCTAACAATGCTGACAGACAGACGGACAGACGGACAGTGGAGTCTCAGTAATAGGGTCCCGTATGGGTACGGAATCCTAAAAAGGTCTTTAAAAGCCCTAATTATTTTATGCATTAGTTATGTCAGTGCATAAACTTGAACTGTAAACCGAAACGCGAGCCGTGAAAAGCGATTGTCAAACATAACTATATTTAATTAAATAAGCCGATTATTTAATTTAAAATTTTCATTACAGGCTTTATTAATAATATTATAATTTTACTTGAATATTACGAAAGCCACAATATTCAATATATTGAAATTTAATGGTCGATTCCGAGTACCGTATTTAAACTATTGCATGCCTGCATTCATTTAATAATAATTCTATTAAATTTATTCATAATGCGTTGCAACATATTAACTGAGTTACTTTTAATACGGATAAATAAATATAACATTAATACGTGAAGCAACAACTTTGAGTGCAGTTTCACGAGAATTGTACGTACGGAGGAGTATGAAATTTGGCCGGTAAATAAAATAACAACAACACACACTACCTCCGATTATTAGCACACATTACCGTCCGTTTGATAGATACGTTTTCTTAATCTGTTACAACATTTACATTTATTGTTATGTTTTCTGTCTAAGAGGCAAAATAACTGTTATAAAGTTAAAAAAAAGACGTGTGGCACTCGGGGACTGCCGCGGTAAAGCTATTGCATAGCATTATCGCACGCACACAACGCCGTGTCGAAGACTGCCGAACTGAAACGACGTTAGACGATGCACGGCCTTCAAGCCACACCTCCGTGCCCGTCGGAGTGGGGAGCGTGAGGTTTTTTCGTTACGGAATTTCTGGATTCGGTCCCCGCGCTCAAGGCCCGCGATAGAAGCTATGCAATAGCTTAAAAAATATGGCCTAATTACGACCACAGAGCGAGCTCTAGTAGTAATAATTGCCGAAACCAATACAACAGTTTTGAGTGTTGCGTGTCGAATTTTAGTAGGCGCTAAAAACGATACAAATTAGGGGTATCGTCCTTATTTAACCGACGTAAAAAGGTTATGTATTCGACACGTGGTGTTTTATACAACGTCATTGACATAGAAAAATGATGATTGCCTGAGAAATAATAGGAACGTGGTTGATTTTTAATTAAAACAATTCTATTTTGTCGTTGTATCATAGCCTAAATATATACCCCCGTACTAATAAAAATATTTACACAACGGATAACTTAAAAAACGTTGCTATATGTTTCTATCATGTTACATTTCTAACGTATCAGACAAAGACAGCGACAATGTTTAATATCCGTTGTGTAAATAGTTTTATTAGTAAGGGGGCTGGTGTTTAGTGTTGTGTAAGTGGTTAGTGTGTGTTGAGGTTAAGTGTAAGTATTAGATATGTTGGTAGTCTTTATAGTAACTGACTGGCATTGGGTTATGAAGAAAAGTAATTTTATTTTCAAATGACTGTCCACGCTGACCATGTCGGTGTAATATGAATTATGAACTGGCTGTACTCAAAAGTGATTAATATGACAACAATTAAATTATAGACTGAGATCCCAGGCACGCCAGACTATCCTTATATTCTTGCCGATAAAATGTTAATTTTATTGTAGTATTAATGTGTACAATGAACGTACATATAGCCGCTAGTTTGTGCCGTGGGTCAATTATTAGGGACAAGGTGCTAAAATTGCGGAAAATTTGTACTACCTTAACTTACATTATGATAAAGTGGTACTATTTGGCTAGTTATAGTCTTGAAATAATTTTTGAAGTTCAGGGAAGGTTTAAGCGGTTAAATTAAGGTTTAATATTGGAAAAATTGCGCGCAAAATACTAAAAACGAGTATTGAATGAATTTTCCCATACTAACAAATAACTGTGTTCAATTTGTCACTAGACTGTCAAATATTTATAGGTGCGTTCAGTGTTCAGTTTACCTATTTGGTTTAATTAAAAAAAAAACAGCCGTAGTCCCAGTTGGTTGTAAGATGTTGATGTAGTTATCGCCTACACCTAAATCAAGTTGTAGGTATGGGTGTAGATGTAGTTATCACGTACACCTAAATCTAGTTGTAGATATAGGTAGGTGTAGATGTAGTTGTCGCCTACACCTAAATCTGGTTAACAGTATAGGTGTGGATGTAGTAGTCACCTACACCTACATCTTGTCGTAGCTGAAGACGTTGGTGTAGGTTGTAGGTGTAGTAATTTAATGTAGTAATTTAGGTCAACTAGTGTATTAAATATTACTGCTATCTACTATCATACTCTGCTATCATAATTTATGCAGCAAACTATTAATACATAGTTATTTTCCATGTATCGATGTTTGATTTATACTCCTTGTGCGAACTCTACTTTTCAAATAGCTTTGGTAAAACTGAATCTTTGGAAGTTGAACAAATCTTGTTTCGCATAATTATTTCAAGTGAAATTATAGAATGACTTGTTCATTGCTCCTTATATAATTTTATTCTCGACCTAGAATTTACACACTAAAGTTTTCGAAGGGCAAAAATTAATAAGACTGAGCTGTCCGCCTGTCTGTAACCAGGACCTTTTGTCAAGATGCATTTCAAACCTAAACAAATCTTCATACAAGAAAAAGTTACGCCATCTTGGTTTTCACCATACCTCAGATGTCAGCCATCTCGATTTCACCATACTTCCCATGTCAAAATGGCCTCAAAAATTTCAAATATTGGGCCATTTAAGTGGAGACAATTTTTGCCTCAACATGCCTCGTCTATAATATATACGTCTATGTTAGCCAATCAAAAGCACTATTAAATATATATCTAGTGTCAAATTCACCTCAGAAGCCAGGCATAGGTTAGTGGGGCTCCCATACAACAAATGTGTTTGAAACCCTTTGAGTTCGCAAGTCAGACTCGCACTTGGTCGGTTTCAATTTTTATTCCTGTGTAACCTCTTCGAGAATTTTAGAATCGTTAAGCGGTATGTGATTAATGTACCAACAGAAATACACATTCTGTGAAAATTTCAACTGTCTAGCTATCACGGTTAAGGATATACAGCTTGGTTACAGACTGACGGACAGCGAGGTCTCTTTAATAGGGCCCCGTTTTTTCCCTTTGGGTACGGAACCCTAATGATCCATTATACCTGACATCACCCGTAGTACAATATCGCCAAAGGTCTTTGTCGATCAGTTTCTAAACATTATGCTTTGGATATATATATATATATGGATATATGGACTTTGCACTAGGACGCCTCAACAACAACTGTACTTAAGCACAGGAAGTGACCGCAACGACTGTAGACGTGGTTGAACTACGTATTTACACGTGAGTATGTGTGCGTGCGCGCTGTTAAACGATTTTCACCTTATGCCTGGTCGAGCGGCAACTAGCTCGATACTAAAGTATCGTCGTGTCGACGTTTTACTCGTTACGCTCGCCAACAACACATGTTACCTGAAATCAAGCTTTACATGCTTCAAGCCAATTTAAAAAACCAGCCAAGTGCGAGTCGGACTCGCGTACGTAGGGTTCCGTACCACTTTTCCAATATTTTATTATTTCGTAACTTTTGTACGAAGTTTTCCAAGTAAGCTTGTTTTTCCAAGTTAGGCATCTATAACTTCTAAACTAACAAAGTTATATTAGCCGTTATAGTTTTCCTTTAAAGTTCATCACGTGGACTACCATCTCGTGTATCTTTTTGTGTAATTAATAAAGTTCAACTTTGAATAGCTATCTATTCGCTGAAAAATGCAGCGCCGAGTTGCGTATCGTTTCATTCCGGTGTGAATTGACCCATAGGTTAAAACAATATCTACATCAGCGCCTTATGTCATTTGAAAACGCAAGGCCTAGTTACTGTCTAAAATATCTATGCCTTATACCTATTAAATTATAAACTTAGTTCTCAAAGGACCCAAAAGCCCGGAGTGCGCCATACGGCATCTGATAAAATTTAAATTCAGTCCCCAATCTCGCACTCGATTGTCAAAGACTTACCCCTAAGCTGCTTACCAGAATAAGGAGATTTCGTCCGGATCCGTCCGCTGCAACTTTGTAGACTTAAAATTTAAATAGCACGGCGCATATTGACCATTTATGTCACTATTTTGAGCCATCGGAATATTAATTAAATAGAAAATATGTATATAAAATATAGACGACAAAAAATTTATGACAAAAAAATATATAGTCATAATTGTAATATTGATAAGTATATTATGTAGCAACAAATTGTACGGAAAATTATTTCATTTTATTTCTTTTACTATTTAATTTTACTAACAAAAAAATCCTTTTTTGGTTTGTAGTCATCATCAGAAAAACAATTCTGCAAAACGTTTACGTATTTTACTTGACTGTATGTATTATTAAAGATGGAAAATTGTTCTTTTAAAAATATAAAAAAAGCATATATATATTTGTTATAAAGGCATATATTATATATGTTATGACTAAAACTACATAACCAGAGTACATTAATATATGTAATTTAGAAGTAGCCTTGCAGAGGGTCACCTCATTCCCAAGGTGTACTTTCATTCATAAAATCATTAACTTTATAATAGGCTTTAGTACACAAACGCTCTTTAACTACTTTTTTAAATTTATTGATTGAAAAATTTTGAACGCTTTCTGGGATCTTATTGTATAGGCGTACACTGGCCTTTAAACGAATTCTTTACTTTACTAAGTCTAGTCACTGGTACATCAAGCTTATGCTTATTTCGGGTATTTCTATTGTGGTTGTCACTTTTCTTTTTGAATAGGTTTAAATTTTTTTTAACATATAATACATTTGATAGAGCATACTGAGAAGCTACAGTTAAGATTCCAGTTTCTTTAAACTTCTCTCTTAATGACGTGTTGGGGGCCAGCTTGTAGATTTCCCGAACAGCTCGCTTCTGCAGCACAAATATAGTATTTATATCGGCAGCATTTCCCCACAGTAGAATGCCATAGGACATTATACTGTGGAAGTAACTAAAATATACAAGTCTTGCTGTGTTTTCGTCTGAAAATTGTCTTATCTTACTTACTACAAATGCTGCTGAATTGAGTTGGTCGGCAAACCCAGCAATATGAGGGCCCCACTGTAGTTTTGCGTCTATAGTTATACCTTAAAAAAACAGCTGTATCTACTAGTTCCTTACCTTTTTCATTCAGTAGAAAATTGGTTTCGGTTTGCCTTACATTTGGCAACGTGAACTTTATACATTTAGTTTTTTTGCTATTTAACAAAAGATTATTAACACTAAACCAGTGTACTATTTTTGAAAGAGCATTATTTACTTCGTCATAGCATGAGTTTTGGCGATTAATATTAAAAGAAAGTGACGTGTCATCGGCAAATAAGACTATCCCGTTTTTTTTCATAAATAAGGTATGGTAGGTCATTTATATAGAACAGAAAAAGAAAGGGTCCAAAAATGGATCCTTGTAGAACCTCCGTCTCAATTTTGGTACCTATGGATCTTTTTCCATTTATCTCAACCCTCTGAGTCCGATTTGATAAATAAGATTTTAAGAGGACGAGTGCTGGGTCCCCTTACTCCATAGTGGCATAGTTTCCTGATCAACGTTGTGTGCTGCACGCAATCAAATGCCTTAGAGAGATCGCAAAAAATCCTAGAGCATCCTGCGACCCCTCCCAAGCATCAAAAATATAACTAATCAGATCAACGCCAGCATCTGTTGTAGAGCGACCCTTCGTAAAACCAAATTGTTTATTATGTAAAATGTTATTTATATTAAAGTGTGCTAGTAACTGAGTAAGTGTTATTTTTTCATATATTTTACTTAGTGTTGGTAAAATAGATAAAGGTCGGAAGTTAGATGGATCCGACTTACTACCAGACTCAAACAGAGGTAAAACTTTACTATGTTTCATTAGATCAGGAAATACGCCACTTTTTATACAATCATCAAAAATAGTTGCTAAGTAAGGTGCGATAATATCGATTATAGATTTAATAACTTTCATTGATAGGCCCCATAAATCTGCAGTATTCTTAATATTTAATAAATTAAAAATTTTAATAATGTCTTGCGGTCCTATATTTTCTTTAAATCTAAATTCGATTTCACACTCTTTTACACTATCTTTAAGAAGTAATTCAGCGTCAGCAGGAGAGGCATACAAATTTTTGGTAGTTGAAACTGGAATGTCAGCAAAGAATTTTTTCTTCTTTTTTCGGGTAGTTTTGCAAAAAAAGTAAAGACGTTTTTTGTAGAGCTCTTTAATTTAAAAATAGAATTAATTCAATTTTATTATCCTACACAATCCTACTATGCTTTAAAGTATTTCTATTACCTACCAGTGCATAAGTCTCCTTTATTTATTCATTAATTAACATTGTCAAGATTCACTATTCACTTCATTACTGTCACTGACTTGAAAACATTTATTGTGTCAATGGAAGCTATTAAACAATCCATAGAAGAGATGACCACAATGTTTCACTCACGGATGGAGGCCTTTCAGCAAGATCTTCAGTCTGCTTCCGATAATGGAACAGGTTGTTCGGATAAGCTAAGTAGCGAGTTCTGTACTTTCAAAGCATTTGTTGTCAATTCTCTCAAATGTCTTCAGTCCCAAGTACAATTGCTATATGACTCATTTGATAATCTGGAGATGAGAAGCCGGAAAAAGATCTTATTGTTTCATGGAGTTCCAGAAAGTGGCAATGATGTTCTTGAGTCCATAACCAATGTTATTACTACTCAGCTTAATTCACCGGATTTGAACCAATCCTGCATAAAATATTGTAACAGATTGGGCAAGCTGAACAAGGATAAGCCAAGACCTATTTTAGTCAAGTTTCATGATATGTTCATTCGCTCAAGGATATGGAACTTGAAAACAAATCTGAAACAAACAGGAATCACAATGTCAGAGTTTCTGACTAAAAAGCGTCATCAAATCTTTATGGCTGCTCGTCAACGTCATGGCATCAATAAGTGTTGGACTAGGGATGGCAATATTTTTGTTATTGGACCTGATGGCTCTAGACACCGTGTCCAGAGCATGGTCGACCTCGATGCCATCAAGAATCTTAAGGCAACACCTGGATCAAGCCGCCCCGTAGCGCCGCCTTCTCAAGCCGAGGTAACCGTTGATCGAGTAGCACCTAGAATCAAACGCAATATTAATAAAGTGAAGTAGATTTTTCTTTTTTAATTTGATGATTGACTATATATTTAAATTATTACCTGCTTGTAACTGCTGATTTTACATTATATAACTCTCTCCACAATCTAGCTGTTAGCGCATATGCTTCTTAGTATTGTCTTCCTTTATTTGTATCTGTTTTATATTATGTATGCAGCTTGTTTTGTGATTATTATATTATAAGTCTTTACTTGGGTATTTCTGATTTCTGTAACTCTGATTGTAGAAATTTGAGGGTATGTGTTGTTTTGCAGGTAAATTTATAAATTTTTAGATTTGAATTGTAATCAGATAAAATTTTCTAAAATATCTGTTGATCTGACAATTGACATTCATCAACTTGTCATTTGTCATTGACAGCTGTCAAATGTATCTAATGATAATTTTTGTCTGGATACTTGTAATTTGCTTTTATTATCACTGGTGGTATTAGTTAATTGTAATTTCAAGGAATTAAAAAAAAAAAAATATATATATATATATACATTTTAATAGATTTAAAGTATAACAACTTTAAACATTTCATATTTATCAATTATAATTTAATATTTATCATAATATATTATTACATAATACATTGTAATTAGATATTTTATTAGTATTACATTATAATATTTAATTTACATACCTACATTTAAATCATGAATTCTTCTAATGATATAAATGATGATTTCTTCTCACCTTCCTCCAGCGAATCTGGCGATGAAAGTTTTTATAGCGCAAATTCACTAAATCTGATTGACTCGCCTTCGTCTCCATTTGCCGACATAAAAATGTCCACTTCTAGTGAGTCTCTTAGTATTGGTGACAGTTGCAGTAACGTATCATTGTTGGATTGGGCTTGGATAACCGCTTGAATAAAATTTTTTCTAATAACTCACCCTCTCTTAACTTGGTGCACATAAATGCACAAAGTATACCGGCCCATTACTCAGATTTCTTTGCATCTTTCAACGGCGTACCAGTTGACTGCATATTGGTGTCTGAATCATGGCTAAAACCCTCACTTTCCTCCATACTGTATCCTTTACAAGATTTTTCTTTAGTTCGTAATGATCGCTGCGTTGATAGAGGTGGGGGTGTGTGTATTTATATTAGGAAGAACATCTCATATAAAATAATCTGCCAATCTTCTAACTATATTCGTGGACAGCTGGAATTTTTATTTCTAGAAATCACCATCTCCCATAATAAAGTTCTTTTAGGTGTTTTGTATAGTCCCTCCTCTGCAGTCAATTACTTTGCAGTACTTGATGATTTGCTTAACCGTTACTGCCCCTCCTACGAACACATAATCCTCATGGGCGACTTTAATACGTGTTTAACTAAAAATGATAATAGAACTCTTATGCTCCAAAATATAATTTCTTCTTTTAATATGCATATTTTACCCCTTTCCCCGACACATTTTCCACCGAACTCTGAGCCTTCTTTGCTTGACCTTATTTTTATCTCTCAACCTACTAAAGTAATTTCCCATGGCCAATTATCTGCTCCTTTCTCCTACCATGATCTCTTATACTTGTCTTATAAGCTCCGTAATCCCAAACCCAGAGCTAAAACCATTTTGCAGCGTAGCCTTGCCAAGATAGATCTGGACATATTAAGACATGACTTCAGTGCGATCGACTGGAATCCGCTCTACGAGGCGACATCTATTGATTGTAAAGTAGAAATTTTCAATTCAGTGGTTACCAAAATTTATGATGTTCATGCCCCTGTAAAACCTATTCGCATGAAGCGTCTCCCAGCGCCCTGGTTATCCCAAGAAATCAAAAATGTAATGACTATGCGTAACAAGGCCAAGAGTAAGTGTAAACGAGTGCCTACAGAACAGAATTTATTAGCTTATAAAAAACTGCGTAATACTTGTAACAGAATGTGTAGAGACGCTAAGCGCCATTATATATATGCTTCAGCTGAAAACTTGTCTCAGGCACAGATGTGGAAATTTCTTCGACGCCTCGGGATTGGGAAAACATCGGAGACTCCTGCGCCAGTAGTAAATATTGACATACTTAACAAACATTTTGCTGTTCAGCCTATAAACTTATCAGATGCCAATAAATCCTGCTGTTTGAACTCCCTTTCTAATAAGTTACCTCCTCCGTTTGATCCGTTTGTCTTGAAAAATATCTCGGAAGATCAGGTACTCACAAGTCTTCGTTCAATCGCCTCTAAAGCCATTGGTAGTGATGGCCTGAGTAAGGATATGTTATCCCCAATTGCTGATTTGTTGTCTCCAGCTATAGCCCATATCCTTAACTTTTCCATTAGTTCAAGCACTTTTCCTTCCATGTGGAAACATGCCCATATAATACCTCTTCCTAAAACCACTAATCCTACTTTACCTTCTGATTATCGACCCATTTCCATTTTACCAATCCTTTCTAAAATTCTTGAGCAAGCAGTTACCAAACAATTCAGTGATTTTCTAAACACCAACCATATTTTAAGTCCATACCAGTCTGGATTTCGTCCTGGGCATAGCACTACCACGGCATTGCTGAAAGTAACGGACGATATACGGTATGCAATGGACAACAGACTGCTAACAATTTTAGTTTTATTAGACTTTAGTTGCGCGTTCAATTCGGTGGACTACGATATTTTGTTGGCCATACTTAGGTCTTTAGGTGTATCTTCTTCTACGTCAGCATGGTTTGACTCCTACCTGAGAGGACGAAAGCAACGTATATTTACTCCTGACGTTAGTTCTGACTGGTCCAGCATTACTGCTGGTGTCCCACAGGGGGGAGTATTGTCCCCATTACTTTTCGCGGTCTTCATAAACGAAATAACAAGGTTCATCTCTTCGGCCTACCATTTATATGCAGATGACCTGCAAATATACAGGCACACTAGTATTGAGGAAATTGATCTTGCTATTATTGCTGTTAACCAAGATCTTTTAAATATATTTAAGTGGGCGAACACTTTTGGACTTCTGGTTAATCCAAAAAAGTCGCAAGTTCTTCTCATTGGCAGCAGGCAGTTGCGCTCCAGGGTTGATTTTGAATCTATTAGCAAAATAATTTACGGTAGTGATGTATTGGAGTTTAGCGACAATGCCAAATATTTAGGTCTAATTATTGATTGCAACCTGTCGTGGTCTGCTCATATTAATGGTATAAGCAAAAAGTTACATCATTCTTTGCATACATTAAAAAGACTACAGAATTTCCTTCCTCTATCCACTAAAATTCTTCTAGCACAATCCTTGTTATTGCCATTGATAGATTACGCTGACTCCTGTTTTTTGGATGTAACTGAGGAGCTATTGTGTAAACTTGAACGTCTTCAGAATTTGTGCATACGTTTTATTTTTGGACTGCGCAAATTCGACCATGTTTCCGAGTTTCGCAACAAATTACAATGGCTACCCATCAGCCTTCGTCGGAATTTTCATATTTTAACCCAGTTGTTTAAAATTCTAAAATTGTCCAACTCTCCTTCTTACCTATTTGAACGATTTTCATATACTACCCCGAGTGATAGACCTCTGCGTACTTGTAACCCAAAAAAGGTACTCGACACCCCTTGGTGTAAATCAAATTTCTACGCCAACTCGTTCACGGTCCGAGCTGCCCAGCTGTGGAATGCTTTGCCTGAACATGTGCGGCAGGGTCCAACAGTGGACACGTTCAAGACTAGGCTGAAGAATCATTTCTTATTGTCATCAGCAACAAAATAGTTTATGTAGGTTTATTTTTTTCATATTATTATTATTTATTAGGTTCATTAATTTTTATTTATTATTCTTTTATGTAGGTATTATTATATTTATAATATGTATTAGTATATTGTATTTACTGGTCTATTTTCATTATAAATCAGTTGTAAGTAATTGTCTCTTTTTTAATCTGATATTATTCTTTGCTGTACTACCTGTGTCCTACTTATTTTATTTTTCCTAAACTCTGTGTAAGGTCTGCTGGCAGAGATCTCTTTTTAGAGATAAGCACGCCTTTGTACCATCTCTTTTGTGTATTTTGTAATATTTTGTATTATTTCTGTTGTGTACATGAAGAATAAATAAATAAATAAATAAATAAATAAATTTCTCAAAAGCAGTTGCAACTTTACTGTCGGATTTAATTATTTTATTATCTATATTCAATTTAAAATATGTGTTGCGGCTGGTGACTCTTCCAGTTTAATTTGAAATGATTTGCCAAGTTGTTTTAATCTTATTTTTCGAATTCTTAATTTTATTTCTAATGTGAAGAGATTTTGCTGCAGAGCAAACTTGCTTAAATGTTTTTGAATATAACCTTACATAATTTTTAAATTCTTCACTTTGATTCATTGTTCTTTCATTATAAGGTTCATACAATTTTAATCAACTTTTTGAAATACCTGCTGTTGCCCATTCGCTGAATTTACTTTTATTGTTTGTTCTCACTGTCTTACGGGTGAAGATAGTATCAAATTTATGTTTTATTAATTTAAACAGTTTACCAAACGACATATCCGGGCTACTATGATAATATAAATGTCCAATATTAGCTATATTTCACCTCTACACTTCTCAATATATTTGACATTTATTGGTATACATGTGTTTCTGTCCTCGTGTAATTGTTTGCAATTATTATCTATAGGGAAAATGGCCCGCTGTCCACAGTGACCAGAGCTTAGTATGTTAATGACTTCTTTATTTAATGGATCTATGTTGGTAAAAATGTTATCAAGCAGAGCTATCACTGATCCTTGTTGGTTCAAATAATAAATGAGTTAAGTTATATGATTTTAACAATGAAGTAAATCTAACCGTGGTGGAATTACTTTCTAAAATATTTATATTAAAATCACCACACAATAATATATGTTTGTTAGAAACACTTATCTTAGTAAATAACGTTTCCATTATTTTTCAAATGAATCATATAACCCTAAAGGAGGCCTGTATACCTTAACAATAATAAAGTGTCCCACCTTTATACAGGCTATTTCAGTTGTTCGTTCTGTAGAGAGGCTTACTATGTCTTTACGTTCTTTACATTTTAAATTCTTCTTAATTAACATAAGTGAGCCGCCTCTTATGGCTTTTTCTCTTACTTTTACTTTTACTAGCCAGCTGGTGCATACCAAGATTTAATATTATTTCATTTTTCTTAAACCAATGTTCGGTTATACATAAAATGTCTAAATTATTGTTTAAAAACAACTCAATTTCTAATAATTCCTTACTAGACATACGTTGTATGTTTTGATGAACCAGCGCAAGTTTACATAATTTATTATCTTTAATTAAAATATTATTTTCATGATCACTTAAACCTACAATGCTAGAGACTTCCTCTGTTGTCTTACAGGCTAATTTAAGTTATTATTATTTGGAACATTTTCCGAGGTGTTATAATAAATATAATAATAAATAAGTCATATTATTATGACTATCATATTTATTTAATAATATACAATTATTGTTTTAAACACTTACGGATTGTGTCGCGGTGCACTTTTCTTTTTCCCGACGTTTCGGCTACTTTCCAGCAGCCGTGGTCACGGGAGGACTGAGGTGTCAATTGTCCTATTTGTTGAAGTTATTCAAACTCTGCAATTTGCGAACACACACTGGATCAACCTCGCCATTACATAAGATTTGATAAGCCACAAGTACTGGCAAAGGAACACCGTTATCGCCCAAGAATGATACGCGAGGCTATAGAAATTAAAAAGTACCCTAATTTTAACCGAGAAGATGGCTGGGTACTGCCATCTAGTTGGGATCCAATAATTAACAAAATAAAATGTAATTTAAAATCACCGCGGCTTCAAGATACTGTTAGTATGTTTTGCGTGGATCGGAACACAAAAAATCTGCAATTTGCGAACACACACTGGATCAACCTCGCCATTACATAAGATTTGATAAGCCACAAGTACTGGCAAAGGAACACCGTTATCGCCCAAGAATGATACGCGAGGCTATAGAAATTAAAAAGTACCCTAATTTTAACCGAGAAGATGGCTGGGTACTGCCATCTAGTTGGGATCCAATAATTAACAAAATAAAATGTAATTTAAAATCACCGCGGCTTCAAGATACTGTTAGTATGTTTTGCGTGGATCGGAACACAAATAATAATTGAAGAATCTTCGGGTAGTTTGAATAACTTCAACAAATAGGACAATTGACACCTCAGTCCTCCCGTGACCACGGCTGCTGGAAAGTAGCCGAAACGTCGGGAAAAAGAAAAGTGCACCGCGACACAATCCGTAAGTGTTTAAAACAATGAACAATATTCGCGTAAACCTAAGAAATCAAAATATACAATTATTATTAACAGCAGTATACAATTGGCTGTTAAGCTTATATCTAATTTTGTTTTCCCGTGGCAATCGTTTTATGTAAGGAAATGTGAATAATATAATCTTATTAATATTTTGCAGTTTGTTTAATGCTTCTATATAATATTCTAATTGGTTACTATTCGCATTTCCCCGTCTCCCCACTAATATTATTAGTGTTGTATTGGGACACTGAGTTGTACTTCAAATCTTTTTAATTATTTGTGAAAATAAATAAATTATAATATTAAATTAAAATAAATAAATTAGCATGTCGCAGTATCGCATCAGTCTTATTCGTACAGGTATCAAATCGTGCGTTTTGCGAGTGACACAAAATCACTGCGAAAAACCATTCTGCGAATTTAACATTTTAAAACGTCAAGAATTCCCTTTAGGTTTAATTGTAACATATTCATTTTAAAATATACTAAAAATTTAGCCTAATCGATCAACATAACATCAAATTTCGAATAGACAATGATTGGACAACCAAGCTACTAGAAAGGACGTAAAAGTTCTGCAGTGAGAGTTAATTAAAAAGAACATTCCTGTCGTTTATGAGCTCCTAGTAATTATGAGCAAGGTCCGGGGGAAATTAATGTTTCATTGCCTAGCCATTTAGTCATTTAGTGCTTGATACATGAGCTAGATAGTCATTTAAATAGACTTTATGCATGGCAACTTCTAAACCACTTTAGAGGTCGATTTCTCGTAAATGGCATTCACATTGTAAAAAAGTCAAGAATGAAATTTCATGTTTATTTAAAAATACCTATTTAACGATACTAGACACGATGGGGTAGAATGAAAAAAAATATGCCATCCCCACTTCACGTCAAATTATAATTATTTTATGATGCCAAAAATGAAGTCTGTATGCAATCTATAACCATACAAAATTTCGGCTATTTATATTCATAATTACCGAAGTCACTAAGGAAGCACATACTGATGGACGGACAGAGAGAAACTATTAGCCGAAAAAAGGAATTCTATAAAAGTTTATTTTAACTTAGTCTACTTTTAGGCATAAGCAATTTAACTTTACCTAATTTTCTATCACAAATCATAATATTATTGCTTAATTTTTTATGACTGTACTTTGTTGCCAATTTATTACATCTATAAAAAAATTCTTCACTGTTCTACTAGCATTTTAGTGTTTATGAACATGGAATACGGCATGAAATACGATCTATAAAATTTGTGAACGTTATACAGTATGATGCGCTCAGCACTGCCGAATAGCTTTTCTTCTAGATTTTATATATCACTCTCTCATTTTCATTTCACCAACTGTTTCTCAATTGATATTTTCTGAAGTGAAAACTGCTTAAGGCGCGCTGGGCTTTTTTGTGATGGGTAAAAACCGTTGATGCAGCGATACTGCTATCGACACCCGTCCGATATGAGATAGGGTGAGGCGGGCGGGTCCCGTGCCGCATGCTTGTTTTCACTTCTGTAGGAACTCCTTGAGTGCCACTTTTTTATTTGAAACTTTAACGTAACTAAGAATTTTTGTTTTACATTTACAACAAAAGTTGTAGAAAGAGACATTAGAGGCATTTTGATCACGTACTTTTTTTTTGTTTTCAATGTGACCAAACTTTTGGAACAACCTGTATAAAATTGTACTTTACTATTTAAATATTTTTTGGGCGAAAACCTTTTAGCGTCAGCAACACCGAGACGCGACGCGGCACGCACTTTTTAAATTGAATTATGTTACATATAATATACACGATTCATTCTAAGAGTTCGAACACTCAATGAAACGTGTATCTTTTTGTGTGGTAAATAAAGTTCATCTTTGAAGCGCTGCGTCACGTCTCGTTATGAGCTGACCCTTAATTGATGCTTTCACCACAGAGGATGGTGTACAATGAGCAAAAAATGTGTATTTTCCAATTGTATTTTATTATATTGCTTTATTATAAACATTAGGTAAGTATTACTTTATTTTTGCTCGTATAAAATCCCCTGAGTTTTCCATAACTTTGTAATCATATATACGTCAAGCAAAAACTTTCAATTACAGTTTTACGAGAAATGTGCGAACGGAGGAGTTATGATATTTGGCAGAGTTAAAGTTTATGTGAATTTAAAAGAAAGCTAATATTTTTAAATAATGCTTAGAAATACGTATAAAAATAATAAACAACAAAAACACACACTACCTCAGATTAATAACACACACTACCGTGCATTTGATAACTACAATTTTCATCTTATGCCTGGTTGAGCGGCCACTTCTTCGATAGTACATAGGCGACGGTAGTCGTTTCCCACTGAGCGATTCGTCTGCTCATTTGCCGTTCTTTAACTATTAATATCCGAATACTCCAAAATAGTTTTATGCACACCGTACCTCCGTTGTATGTGGTAACATTTTCATTATTCAAATGGCCCCCGAAACTAAGGACGTGAGTACTCTAACGCCGCATTGTCACGAACACACAAAATCTTGTCCTAATTATAAATTAGGGGCTCAAATGAACACCCTAGGAGCTTGTTCAGAAAGGCGAATTATGCACGTAAACCTACGTGTGTAGAGCTTCAAGACAAAATGTCTGACGGCCTATATGTGGTGGACGATACGCGCGTTAGTAAAAAAATACGCGCGAAGCTTCTGAACGTAATGTATTGGGGCGCGTCGGCCTTACGTGCGTATGATTACGCGCTTTCTGGTCATAGACTAAACTTTAATAGTCAGGTTAAGTAAATAAAGACATCAAACATGGCTACATATATAAAGACTTAGGGTCTTTTGTCTCATAAATGACTGAGATGTTAATCAACTTTTATTTTAAAGATTCGCCGCGTACTACATAATATGTAATCCGTATGATGCTAGGAGCACAGATTAAAGAAAGAGGAACAGATAAACAGCCACATAGTAAGCTTTCGGTTTGATTGCACTACTACAAGTATACGGTGTGTCCACGACTGTGTGGGAAAATTGATGTGTATACTTCTTAGCAAATAATAATAATAATAATAAAACCCTACACAGATTTCGGTGACCGTGTCCAGTCTCATTGAAACCAGGTGAGCTACGCAACAGTTATTTATAGTACCAAAGTGTGTGTGCAATACACAAGAGCACTCTCTCTTCCTTTACTCTCGTAACCCAGTGGGACGGATGACCGTCAAGATAGGAAAGGACATTATGCTTTCCCCGGGATGGGCGTCCCGGGGATATATGGGACTCCCGGCGCTGTCACCAGCTTACCCACTAAAACCATACCTGCGGATTGCCATCAGCCTCTATGAGAGGGAGTGTCCCGGATCTATCTAAAACCAAGAACACTCCCCACGACCGGCCGGTCTTCCTCATGAGGGACCGGACTTCCAAATAGAATAGGGGGGACTCCGAAAACCTGAAGCGCCCCCCTCGACGCCGGGACTGGCTAAGAAGGGGAGATTCCCATCCTCTCCCGGAGCTCCGTTATACAGGAGGCAGGAAGTTCGCGTAGCGACGCCTCCACACTCCTGTCCTACGCCGGCGGAGCGGAACAGAGGATGGATCATTCTCTCTGTCCCGCTCCGCGGCCTCTTTCTGCGAAAATCTGGTGATCAGCCTGCATTGTCCTCACCAGACTTGAAAAAAACATTTTTTTGTTGTTCCAACGTGGGGATCGATCCTACGACCTCCGGAGTCGAAAGCTAAGCTAAACCACTGAACAACGAAGGCAACTTCTTATCAAACCATCGTTTGTAGATCCATAACACGGATAACTCTCACAAAGATCCATTAGAAATAAAAACAAATCATTTACCGTGTAACTCCAGTTGAAAACTACTACGAGATTCCAATCTCCATTAAGTCGGGGTATACAGATGTATACCTGAGGTAAGGTAAGGTAGCGGCTACACTCAAACTTGAGCAGCGCTCACATAACAAAGCTCCCTAATGAGATCTTGACTCGTTAGCTTCGTCTTATAAGGCTTTGAACGCACGCTGCGATTTCAGTATTTAATTTCACGTTTTTTTTTTTATTTATTCATAAGTATTAACAATTTTGTTTCATAAACTGCGATACGAGTTTATTTAAGGATGACTGAATGAATAGAAAACTAGGAAATATGATCAATTGAAGTATCGTATGTAGACTTCATTTGTCTCAATCCCCCTCTTTATGTAAACGCGTTGTGATATACATTGTGACCATAGCCGGGCACCGTTAATCAAATAGTTAATCGTTAATTCGCTACAAAAAAAGTTAATTTCGTTAAACGTTAAAGCGTTACATTTCGGAAGAATTAACGCAAGTTAACGTTAATCGTTAATCCGTTAATATGTGTAAAATTGCATCTTTATATCGTTGCGTTAGTGAACTTATAAAACCCGTTGGTTTAGGTTATAATTTATTCATCAATTATCAACACGCAAATGATCACTGACAGTAATTTATAAAAGTGTGTGTCAGCTCCGACGCACGACTGGAGTTTACTCTAAAAAGTAAAATTTTGTGTGCAATGCAAAATGACTAGCGCTCGATTTGAGTTCAAAAATTCACGCCATGTGAAAAAAAGTGAAAGGTGCGCAGAATAGGTTGCGCACGAAAACGTAACGAGGTCATTCGTTCAGTAGTTTTACACCTCATATTTTTTTCATACCGAGGGCCTTATATGAAAATCGAATCTTAAGGAGTAAACTCCAATAACAACAAACAAACAAACAAACAAAACACTCGTCACTCTAGGAACCGGCGCTAAGTAATGAAATGATCGAACAAAACAAATCTCTTCACAGTATTCTTTCTCACTCGCACGCGCCGGCAAAATATATCTTGTTTTGTTTTTGTTTCGCTCGCTGCCACGCGCCGCCCGGCACTTGTCGGTGCCGTGCGGTAACTATTAGGCATTGGATTAACGATTAATGGACTTCTGCATATAAACGGAAGTTAACGTGCCCGTTAACATTTTTAAAAGTTAACTTAAAAGTTAATCCGTTAATCAAAATGTTAACTTCGTTAATTAACGATTAACGGATTAACGAGTTAATGCCCAGCTATGATTGTGACGTACAAATGTTCATGCTGGTTTTCTACACGGACAGCTGTTACAATCTGCAGACCTCTATTTAGTACGATTGTGACACTCCTTTTGTTTTATACACTTAATATTTTGTAATGCTTTTCATTACCACTTGACTTTTTTGAAAAATTTTCTGTTATATATTTTATTATTTAAGTCAACTACCATATTGTATAACACTGACCGTGTCATAGAATATAATATTATGGACATAAATAAATGAAGTAAAAACTTCTCTTAAGTCGTTTACTTAATATAAACTTTGTTTTTATTGTGTTTGTCACCTTATACTTTAAACGAGACCATCTTGTCGGTATCTCAACAACGGCTACAAGTATTACCATGAAATTTAGTATACAGGGAGTTTTGGGGGAGAAAAATCGATCTAGGTCTTGTTCCTTAGAAACTGCGTATTTTTAAGCAATATACTTATCTTTTTTTATTTTGTCGTTCAACAATATATCAATAATTTCGACTCTTACGTCAGTCTAATTGGCAGCTCGGTATGCGTACCTACGTATAATTTTTGCATTGTTTGGAGATTCGGAATGCGGTGGGTTCTAAGTAAGTAAGATAAATATTATTTCTTTAAGTTTTAAATTTTTAAAATATATTTTTAACTATTTAATCGTTCTACTGAAACACCGAGCATAGCTCGGTCTCCCAGGTACTTATAATTATATAACAAATCAAATGTCAGCAGTTTTGGCTTTCATTGATTTCGGTCGCACAGTGTGTAAAGTGCCTACACAATCCGCAGCAGGGTTAACAATGAAACTTCACCAATTCTGATGTGAAGTGCTAACATAGCTTTTTAAACTAGCTATTTGTTGAGTTTCGCTTACTGCTTGTACAGTTAATGATTGTTAATTATTTCATTTTATAATAACGTTAAATATTGCTGGCTTTTGATAAGAATCAGCAAGTATTTCGTCTTTGTTGTTCAACATTATGATGTGTCCACGCCGAGAAGCTCATAACCTTCTCGCTCAAGCACAGAGACTTCTCGTGAGACTTCTCGCTGTAGATTGGGTGTCTTCTGATCGATTCAAATTAGGACAGGCAAAACTGTCCGTCGGGCACAGAGACACTAAGAGATGTAAGCAGTAAGATATCTGAAAGTCTTTTTCACGGAAAATAGTTATTCTATATTTTTGTTTATTCCAATTACTTTACTTGAGAAAAAGGGGTTACCTGAATGGCCTTGATAGACTTTTGAAATTTGTTTATTGTATAGAATTTTAATGTGATCTTTTTTGAATTTCCACTTTGCCACCTCGTAACTTGGCCGCTAGCGCCGCCATCCAAAAAAATGTATCTTGAAGCAGTTTTTTGATGCTATCTTCTTTCC
Organism: Phengaris arion; assembly: GCA_963565745.1. Lineage (NCBI taxonomy): Eukaryota > Metazoa > Arthropoda > Insecta > Lepidoptera > Lycaenidae > Phengaris > Phengaris arion. The sequence goes on along the minus strand of OY751449.1, from coordinate 14,298,397 downwards.
GATTCAAACATCATACTAACCCCCGGTTTCTGAAAGGATAATCAGCGCCAATATTAACTATACAGCTAAAAGCTAAAATCTCTTGTCAAATATAAAATATCGAGTTGATGATAAGCTTGATCACTCGTTTTTTGATCAACGTGTTAAGTTAACGTGTTTTTCGGTTTCTGGAAACCTATTTAATGCGTAAATGTGTCATGTCAAGATAATCAATTAAAGTTAATTTTTCACTTTTCACTAGCGTTTAAGAAACGCAAATTGATTTAACTAGCCTGTTAACTCAAGATCACATATCTTAGTTCGTCAACTATTTGAATTTTGATCAGCCTTTAAGAAACCGGGCGTAAGTATTTAAATTGAAATGAATTTAATATTATAAGTATGACTTTGACTACACTCGAATGGCAAAATGTACAGAAAGTGTTATTTATTTAAAGATATTTTGTAACTATATTCGTGCAAATTAATGAAGTCAATTGAATTAAATATTGACCCCAGTCCTACCCCTCCTACTACCCTACTAACTACCCCTCCCCAGTTTGTACTGGGAGAAATAGTTTGATGTTGGATGATAGTAGCAAAAGAAAAAAATAATTTTCAGCACGTTTAAGTAAAATAGACTATTTATTTGAAAAAATTTGGTCTCGGACTCGCCCACCGAGGGTTCCGTACAAAGTAGAAACATTATAAATAGTTCAGGAATCGAGTCTCGCAGTTTCTGTCGAGCCTGAAAGTTAGTGATGAATGTAGAAGATATTATTGACATTTTTCGTTTTTAACAAAACTAATAGTTTTATTAAAAACGAAAAATGAAAAAAAAAATTTTTTTAAATAATATCATTAAAAAAAAATTATAAAATAAGTTCTACAACACACACATAAAAGCCCTATTAGTTTCAACATAAATTTCGACCGCCTTTTATACTTTAGAACCTCTATTTTTTATGATTTAATTACAAATGTGCAGTTTGCAGTTTTTTTCTTGTATATGTCGTATACATTAAAATGTTACTTGCCCATAGTTTTAGGTCAACGGTCTCTATGAAATTTGATTCCATTGAGAGTGTCGAAATAAGCGTGTTTTGTGTCAAAAACGGTCGTAATGTTTTTCACGTTAAATTAGAATTTTAATTTTGCACAGCTTCTAGGGACCGTAGATCTGTTCAGGTATACCTGTATACCTGTAAACAGTCTTAATATCAAATCGATACCTTCACGCGTTTAAAAAATAAAGGGTCTTGTCAGACAGACGGAGAGACGTACGGACGGATGGACAACAAAGTAATCTCATACGGGTGAAATTTTTTATTTTTATGATACGGAATCCTTATAAAATAAGCTTAAATCCAGCTCTGTCGCTCTGTTAAAATTAATTAAAACTAAATAAGCTTATAAAGAAAAGTAAGCGTTCATAGAGGTAAGAGTAAATTATTTTGAAAGTATTAATGAGCCTCTAAGAACATAATATTACTGATATCTTCTTTATAAAAATAAACTGATATTATTTTATTATGTTGCGCGCACAGTGTTCTCGAGTTTTACGGAATGTAGATTACAGAGTAGAAAATATACATATTTATTTACAGAGAAACAGCTTTCATAGAACTATCCGCATCGATCAAAATTTGAAATTTTTGACGTCCCCTTCAACCCACGATTTTTTCATACATTCGTGGTCTTTAATCTGTGATATAGATGACACGTATTTGCCCCAACGGGCACATACGTTAGAGACAGTTTAACGCGTCGACTGGACCTGTTCTTACGACAGTAGTATAATACTAAGGCGGGTCAATAAGTCCGTGACTTTTTGAATTTCTAACCTCCTTACTGAAAAAGCAACACTACTCCTGTCAACAGGCATCTGTCAGTTGACTCCTATCAAAATTTGAACTTGCTGCGTCAGTTAGTTTGTGTTTTACAGCTATCTTTATCAGACTATCCAGTAACTTAAGGAAACAATGTAAAAAAGTGAATTTCGTGTGCTTATTAAGCATTATTTTTTGCGAAAAAAAACCATTACCGAGACCAAGGCTAAGCTTGATAAATACTATGGGGACTCTGCACCATCGATTTCAATGGTAAAAAAGTGGTTTACTGAATTTCGTTGTGGCCGTACAAGCACTGAAGATGCCGAACGTCCTGGACGCCCAGTTGAGGTCTCTACACCCAAAACAATCGAAAATATTCACGATATGGTGTTGGCCGACCGAAGATTGAAAGTGCAAGAGATTGTGGAAGCCATAGGCATCTCGCATGGCTCAGTGGTTTCAATTTTGAATGATCACTTGGGCATGAGAAAGCTTTCCGCAAGATGGGTGCCGCGTTTGCTCACAGTCGACCACAAACGCAATCGTGTAACAACTTCACAGGAAGGTTTGGCGTTGTTCAATCACAATATGGAGGAGTTTTTTAACCGTGGACGAAACATGGATCCATCACAACACACCAGAGACCAAACAACAGTCAAAACAGTGTGTTTCTAAGGGTGAATCGGCGCCAAAGAAGGCCAAGGTGGGTTTGTCAGCCAATAAAGTTATGGCGACTGTTTTTTGGGATGCACGTGGGATAATCCACATTGACTATCTTCAAAAGGGAAGAACAATTAATGGGGAATATTATGCCAACTTATTGGACCGCTTCAATGAGGATTTGAAAAAAAAACCGACCTCATTTGGCCAAGAAAAAAGTTCTTTTTCACCAAGACAATGCAAGGGTGCACACATGTGCAGTTGCCATGGCAAAAATCCATGAATTGGGCTATGAATTGCTCCCACATCCACCCTATTCTCCAGATTTGGCTCCGAGTGACTACTTCTTGTTCCCAAACCTGAAAAAATGGCTCGGTGGAAAAAGATTTGACTCCAATGATGAAGTCATCTCGCAAACAAAGGCCTATTTTGAGGACCTCGACAAATCATATTTTTTGGAAGGGATAAAAAAATTGGAGAAGCGTTGGACAAAGTGTATAGGGCTCAAGGGGGACTACGTTGAAAAATAAAATGATTTATTTATCAAAAAATCTGTGTTTTATTCCAAAAGTCACGGACTTATTGACCCGCCCTCGTATATAAGTAAATGGTCTGTCAGTTATTTTCAACTCGTTCGACGCTCCAGTTCACTCTTTTACTGGAATATATAATTTGGCAGGATTTTTTAATGGTTCTGCTTTATGGATTAAGTTTCCATTTGCGCCAGTTTTTCGTTTACGAGTTAAAGAAATTTCGTGTACATTTTGCTCTTAATTGTGTTTAAAAATATAATTCTTATAAATGTAACATAAGTTGAATTATTTTATTTAAAACGAGCTGATGCTCGTAACTTGGTATGCTTAGAGCTTACGGAAACGGAACCTTAAGATAAAAGTAGCCTAAGTTACTCTATGACATTAGCTGTCTGCCAGTGAAAATCCCGTGAAAATCGGCCCAGCCGTTTCAAAGATTATTCGAAACAAACAGACAGACAGACATACAGACAAAAATAAAAATAAATCTTTTTTTGTAAGTACCGATTTACTTTCATATGCATTAAGTGAAAAGAAAAATATAAAATTACTAACAGGCACTTCAATTTTATTTATTTGTATCGTAAGAAAATCGTCGTGGTCGAATCTAAATACTGCATTTTTTCAACCGCAACATATTTTTCAAGAGTTTCACCATATTTAGAAAGCACAAGCTTTACATTTTTTTATTATTGCTGATTGAAGTTCGACGACCTCTACGGCTTAGTGGTTGAGCGCGTTGGTGCTCAAGTCGTGGGCTGGAATCCGGCCGAAGGAACAAAAAGATTTCTGTGTTCCTGGGTCATGGAATATAATATGTCTAATATAGTATAACTCCCCGCACCGATTTCGGTGATGGTGGCCGGTTTCATTGAAACCGGGCCAGTTACGCAGGAGAAATTTTACAGTGCCCAAGTGCGTGCGCAGTACAAGAGCACTCTCTCTTCCTTTACTCTCATAACCAAGTGGGACGGATAACTGACACGACTGGCGAGAGATCAGGTGATCAGTCTGGTTTGTCCTAACCAAACTTGGAAACAATATTTTTTGTTGTTCCAATGCGGGAATCAAACTCACGACCTACGAGTCGAGGGCCTAGCTCTAACCACTAGACCACGGAGGCTGTTATGTATAGTATAAAAATTATGTATAATTAAATATATACTTCCCGTTGTTTGGTCCACACAACACAAGTTCTTAGCACAGGGCATGATGGACGAGGTGGGAAGCGAATATATATTATTATTAAATGAAAATCTTAACTACTCGTACTTTACTTTACTAACGATCCTTTTGAATCAATAAACTTCAAAGATATCTTCATGCTAAGGGCGTCTATGAGCAAAAAATTGGCCAATTAAGAGGAGCGAAATTCTTCGAAACAGAAATACGGATGAGAGATTTTTTTCTTGACGATCAAGACCGGATAATTATGGGCATCCGTTTCATCGGCAGCCGCAAAATCGCTCTCACTTCTATTGCGAGTCTATTGTAAGTATTCCCGAAGCGAATGATATTTATATTTCCAACATCAATTCCAAAGTATACAATCTGAAGTTCCTTAAATCTTTCGTGTAATTAAAACTGTTCTTTGGGGTATTTGCTTTGTTCGTTATTTTACAAAACATAAAAAAAGCGGCCTAAAATATGTCAAAGCATTTTTAATACACGACCAACAAATATTATAATAATTTAAGAAAACCTTTTCTTAAAATCAATGCTTTGATTTATATGATTAAACTAGCAGATGCCTGCAACTTCGTTCGCGGACCTAATGGAAACGGAACCCTATTTTTTAAACGGAACTCAGATAAAAGTTGCCTTAGTTACTCCTTATAACATCAGCTATATGCCAGTGAAAGTCCTGTCAAAATCGGTCCAGCCGTTGTAGAGATTAGCCGGAACAGACAGACAGACGGACAGACAGACAAAAAAAAAGAAGTTTTTTTTGGTGTTTTTTTGTGGTGGTACCGTATAAATTTGCAATATATCATATGCATTTAGTACAAAGCTGTTAATTTGAAATTACAAACATACACTTTTTATTTATTTGTATTCTATGATTTATCTAAGATAGATCATAGAATAGAGCTCCGTGGCCTAATGGGTAGACCGCTTGATTTACACTGAGAGAGGGTAGGTTCGATTCCCAGGTTGTAGCGTGTACCAATGAGACTTTTTCAGATCTCAAGTACATTATACGGACGCTCCAACGGTGAAGAAAAACATCGTAAGGAAGTCTGCACATGGTTGGCCCCAGACGTATTGACCAGTAATTCCTCTGGACTAGGCTGACTGTATTGTGAGAATGCCGTATGTGCTTGGGCAAGGCACCACAGTATTTCAAGAGTGGCTACTTCGCTCGGAGGATACTGTATACATCGTCCGATAAGGGATGAAAAGGAAAGTTTACTTCATTTATCTAAGATGTGATCATATAATATAAATTACTGTTCCTGTGATATTTTTCCATGAACCGTAATAGCGATAACTTTTCCCTTTACTAAATAAATACGAATAAACTTTATGAAGCAATATTTTTTTTACATAAAACTATATCCCGTAATTTATATATATTTTGTTACCCGGGGTAAAAATAGGTTCTGTTATTACGAAGCTATTTTTTAAATCCTTATTTATTAAAATCGAATCAGTGGTTAGCGCCTACGCTACGGAGGAACAAACATACATACATATATTGCCAAAATTACCACCCTTCCATTTGGCTTCACTGTAGGTTAAAAATCTTGAGAGTGCATTCTTTCGACACGTCTGTGAACTTTTATACGGTAATCGGTGGTAATCGGCAGTTATGACGTCATCAATCGGGGGCTCGCAACAAACGCGTTCCCCGTTATACACAATCAGTTAACAAATTGGGCCAATTTCCGATACCGATTCCGTTTTGCCGTCGATGTTTTGTACTGGATGTTGTCACGATAGCCACTACGGTATGGTAAAACAAAACATGTTGCTCAGTTGGCACAGAAAAAAAATATGCTTCATAGTACTACGGCTAGCTTGTGTATGGTTTTACACGGGAGAGCCAAGCTTCGCCACGGCCGGCCGGCTCGACCGGATAAATACCACAGCCTCACAGAAAACCGGCGTGAAATATCGCTTGCGTTGTGTTTCGCCGAGTGAGTGAGGTTACCGGAGGCCCAAAGGAGGTTGGGGGTTTTGAGTTCGAGTTACAGGTGTAGCTCCTCTTGTGCTGCGACTATTCGTATCTTCTTGTGTAATTAATAAAGTTCAATTTTGAATGGCTATCTTAATAATGTAGCGCCATGTTCCGTAACGTTTCGTTTCTGTGTGAATTGACCCTAAGGCGCCTTCGAATGAGTGTTGCTTGATATTTTTTCTTTTCGAGTGGTGTTTGATATTTTTTCTACCGCTACGGCACGGAAAGCGTCATCTGGTGGCGTAAGTACCACTTACGCCATTAGATATTATAAAATATAGAAATTATAAAAAACGGTCAATAAGAATTTTCGATTCTTTTTATGTCACTAGGCGGCGCTTGGTAGCCCAACGGTACTTGTGTCGAAAATCTGTCAGATGTCACGAATTTAAAAACCCTCATTGCTAGATTCTCTTCTATCTCTAGATGCTTTTTTTAACTCTTGAACGTCCGTATAATTTTATTTTATCTAGTATAATATTATGTATGATATCTATGGCATGGTTAAGCAAAAAAACCTTTCATTTTAATGTCAATTACATTCAAAATACCATTTGGAGTTGTTTAAGATCCGTATTGTACCTGCATGGGGCACCTACCCACAGTGCCATGTGTCCAAACATAGATATCATAAAATGGAAGAGCTCTTTTACAAGGGTAATAAGAATGTTACCAAGGTGGACTGCAGTCTTTTCCCTGCCTATGGGATTGAGCGTGGCCGAGCGCTAGTACGTTTACAAAGAAGGCGTTCACAATGCGCAAGGGTCGCGGCGCAACTGACCAAAACTCGTTAGTCGGCGTTGCACTACATACTTCAGGTATTTGACGTTTCGTTAGCGGCCGGTGTGTGTGTGCGCCGATTCGTACGGTGTAGTATGAGGATGGTATACTGTGCATTATTTATATTGTGACGAGACTCTGAGAAGACCTTGTACTAGGATTAGAGAATATTTATGAATTATGTAGATAGTAATACTTTTTAGAACGAAGTTCCTTATGGCGCGTTGCGAATTGTATTGGGGCTAGAGGGATTATTAGGCACGACACTTTTTGCCACTCGAAATCACAATGTAATAACGACTATTAAGAATGATAGAAAAAACGACCTTATCACCTTGACAATAATGTAGAATTTTGCAATTACACATTGTGACTGTTATGACTGTTACATATTGTGACTAGCTAGCCGGGCCTTAGGTAAGCGAGCGGTAGGACGGAAGGGGCAAGCCACCCGCTCTACCCTCACCCCTGTCCCTACCTAAGGCGCGGCCAACTAGTTCCGCGCGCACTATATATACTTAGTTGAACTATTTGTTTTGTAATTTCATATTAATAGCTTTTATTTTCTCTTAATGCATTTAAAAGTATGATCGGTACTTACAATAAAATATAAATTGTTAACATTTTTCTGTCCGTCTGTCAGTCTGTGGAACTGGGAACTTCGTTCCATCCGGGTGTCCTTTGACACCTCTAAATAATATTGTTGCTAAATAATATATTATCTAATAATTGCAGGTTGCAATAATTCAATTAAAATCAAGTCCCGATCCGCTAAATCTGCCAAACTGGTATTCTTGTAAACGTTAAACCAGCGTCAAACGCGTTACGATTGGCCAAAACTTCACAATCAGTTTATGACAACAAGTCGCTTCACTCATAATACAATCAAAGAAAAATGAAAGTCTACCACTGTCTACTTTTTCTGTCACTGTATCATAATGTGTGTCTTTTAAATTCTTAATTCAATAAATTTCACTAAACTTCGCATGATACCTCCATCAAATGTCACTGCCATCTGACAATTTTGACACTTGACTGATGTCACTGTCACTTGACACCTGATATTGGCGTAGTTATGCGTTCAGTAATTGCACTGTTTGTATTTTGACTGTTAGCTATAGGTATAGTCTAATATAATAAGCTTTTATTATTTACAAATTTATTAATGTGTTGCTTTGAAGTTTCAACAGCATAATATTTTGATTACTATAATGGTTGTTGTTGCGATCATATTTAGTTTGTTTTCATCTCTCACAGTCTTAATGTACAACTTAAACACTGTAGGCAGACATAGTAAACATAACGAAGTATATAATATTATGATATATTTTCTATTTACTAGTTACACTGGTGTAATATATTATTAAGGTAGTAGTTTAAATTAGTTAGGTATTTATTTAAGCATGTAAATATGAGCGATGATGATTTGTCGGATGATAGTGCTGACTTTCTCTCATTGACTTCCTCGTCACATTTCTCGGGTGATAGCTTTCACAGTCTTTCACTTCCTCTTGATGTTTCTTCAATGCTGTACACATCAATGCCCAAAGCATCCCAGCACACTATTCTGACCTCCTAGCCACTTTTACAAATAACCAGAATGTCCATGCGATACTTCTTTCTGAATCCTTCCTAAAACCCTGTCTCCCATCAACTTCTTACTCCTTACGCGGCTTTGTCCTCACCCGAAATGACAGAACTGGAAATGGTGGTGGTAGTGTGGCAATTTACCTTAGAAATCACCTTCCTTACACTAAACTCGATAAATCTTCCTCTGATTACTCTGAATCCTCAGAACACCTACTGGCTGAAGTGTTATTTGGAAATTTTAAGTTGCTACTTGATGTGTTCTACTGTCCTTCAGTAAACATTGACTACTTCCATAACTTTGAAGTACTATTAGAAACTACTAAATATGTCACCACCGTAGACCACACAATCATTATGGGCGATTTTAATACCTGATTAGTAAACAATGACAGACTACACTCAATACGTGCCTCCAAACTGCGCTCCTTAATAAACTCCGTCAATCTCAATATCCTTCCCCTTAATCCAACCCATTTCTTTCCTAACTGCGCACCCTCTTTACTAGATCTTATAATTGTTTCCTCATCTGATCATGTAAGCGCACACGGGCAATTTCATGTCGAAGCCTTTTCCTATCATGACCTAGTCTTCCTTTCCTACAAAATTCATTGCCCCAAAACCGAAACCCCGTATTGTAATGCTGCGCAATTTTAACTCAATAGATACATCTAAGTTTATGGATGATCTCTGTGCTATTGATTGGGATGCAGTCTATCATGCTTCCACTGTAGACGAGAAGATGGACGTTTTTAACACACTCTTCGACCTATAAGATTTAATAAAACAATTTCTGTGCAAGAAGTTGAGAAAACTATTACGGCTATCAAATCCAACGCCGAGGGTGTTGATGGCATTAGTCGTAGAATGATTACTCTTAGCATAACTGCGGTTCTCCCTATCATCTGCCATATTTTCAATTTTTCGCTTAGTTTAAGTACCTTCCCTAGCCGTTGGCGTAAAGCTGCAGTTATCCCTATACCTAAAGTGAAATATCCTACATTACCCTCTCACTTCCGACCTATTTCCATTCTCCCATTCCTATCAAAAGTCCTTGAGCATCTTGTTTATCACCAAATTAGTACGTTCATTAATTAAAATGGTTTGCTTAGTCCTCTTCAATCCGGTTTTCGCTCTAGGCATAGTACCGTTACTGCACTAACCAAGATCTCTGACGATGTGCGCCTAGCCACGTCTTATCAACAACTTACTGTCTTAGCCCTACTTGATTTTAGTAATGCGTTTAACACCGTAGACTACGACATCCTTATTGCAATGTTAGGCGCGCTTCACTTCTCACATCCAGTGCTGGAGTGGTTTCGGGATTATCTTTCTGGAAGACAGCAATGCATAGGGGCTAATGATCGCGTATCTGGCTTCTGTGATATATCTGCTGGCGTACCACAGGGTAGTATTGTGTCCCCTATCCTTTTTTCCATTTTCATAAATTTCCTTACCCCACACCTCTCCTGTTTCTTTCACCTCTATGCGGACGATCTCCAAATTTATACCCACGCTTCTACTGATGATCTTAATTCCGCTATTTTGGCAATCAATAAGGACCTTGCGACAATCCTCCATTGGAGTCAATGTCATGGCTTAATGGTCAATCCCAACAAGTCGCAAATTATAGTCATCGGTGGATCAAAACAGATCAATCGACCTAACTTTGATTACATTCATCACTAGTATTACATTTGACAATATTACATTACCCTGTAGCGATGTAGTCAAAAACCTGGGTGTGTATTTTGATTCGACCCTTAAAAGGTCTCACCACATCTCTGAAGTCAGTCGTAGGTTCTTTGTTGCGGTGGGGCGCTTGGGCGTTGGAAGAACCTACTACTCATAAAGACTAAAGTCTAGCTGGCGCAGTTTTTACTTCTACCAATACTGGACTATGCGGATGTTTGTATGATCGTCCTTAATGAGGAATATCTTAATAAATTAGAAAGGTGACAAAACGTTTGCATTAGGTTCGTGTATGGACTGCACATTTCGATCATGTCTCTGAGTTTCGACAGTGACTTGGTTGGCTGCCCATCAGGCTCCGTCAGGATGAGCATGTTCTTATATTTATGTTTAATGTCCTATTTGACCCTCGCTCTCCCCCCTATCTGAAGGAGTGTTTTCACTATCGAAGCACTGACCAAATCCGTGCACTACGCTCTGGATAAGTAGGAAACTTCATGTGCCATTTACAAAGTCTGGTTACTTTAGTGGTTCTTTCATTGTAAAGGCTGCGCTCATGTGGAATGACCTACTACGTGACATTCGAGAGTCAAAGTCACTTGCTATCTTCAAATCCAAACTGCATAACTATCTTCTGAACAAAGTCACTCTCTAATCTAACTATAAGTACCTATTTATTATTTGAACAATTGTATATTATTTTGAAAGTTATTCTTGACTTTTCGTAATACCCTGCTTATTTAGTTATTTTACCTCTCTGTGCTGCAGGATTGCCTGGAAGAGATCGCTTATAGCGATAAGGCCGCCCTTGCCCACATTTAGATTATAAGTTTAGTTTTAGTCTACTGATTTGTATTCTTTAATGTGAGCAATAAAGAGTTTATCTATCTATCTATCTATCTACGTTAAATACGAGAATTGAGGTTCTGGAACAGAACTGTCCGTGTAAGAAACAGGTCTCTTAGGCTTATCCCAGCCACTATACTTGAGAGACACAACTGCCCTTGAGCTTCATTGATGGTCATGGCAAAGCATACTTTTAGGGGAAACTGAAGTATGACTCTGCAGTATTCATTTTAACCCCTTTAGGGGTTGAATATCGAAAAATCATGAAATGCGTGTTTACTTATTTTAATTTTAGTACAAGTTCCAAGCCGAAATGCTAATTTAATATTTTTTTCCTTTAAAAAGTTTACTAACCTCTTTTTACCCCTAAAGATATCGAATTAAAATAAAATATAATTACAGTTTTAGTAAATCATGTCAAAGAGCAATATCACGAAATTCCAAACGGATCTGATCACAAACAAAAAAGTTACATACAAACGTTGATATTTTTACCCCTTTAGAGGGCGAATTAAGCAAAATCCCTTCTTAGTGGACTTCTTAGTGGATACGTCACAAAAGGAAGCCACGGTCCAAATATTACGCTTCTAACATACCAAATTAAAAAAAAATCCATTCAGTAGTTTTTGCGTGAAATATTCACGCTCACAAACTTTCACGTTTATTAAAACGTTAGTAGGAAGATCTAGAATATTCTCTTCCAGTAGCTGTACCGTCCGCGTGGTGTAGCGTGTTGCAGCGTGTGGCGTGTCGCGCGGCGGTAACGGGCGTCGCGGGCTAATGCGCCGCTAACACGGCATTTGCACACGCGCCTGCTGCAGTTTCTAGCTGAAAATTAGCTATTCAGTGGAGGATATTATGAGGAACAGTAGATTATCTAATGTGCACAATGCAAATGTCCTAATCAACACCGATGTGCTCCATCATTATAGAGGCGTCAACGCTACGTGTTTCTAATCAACGCGCATACAGTTCGTTTACACGCTTCCGAATCTTCTACAAACGCACTTATAACCTGTCTACGAGCCTGCAGATTGTCTAGGCACCTACGGTTTGTCTACGCGCTTACGGCTTGTCTACGCGCCTACGGCATGTCTACACACTTACAACTTGTGTTCGCGGCTACGGCTTGTCTACGCACCTACGGCATGCTACACACTTAGAACTTGTATACGCGGCTACGGCTTATCTACGCGCATACGGCATGTCTACGCGCCTACTGCTTGTCTATACGCCTACGGCAGTTCTCGCGTAGAATGGCTTTTTAATTATTAGCTTTTGTCCGAGGCGTCGCCCGCGTGAAATTGGGCCTTAATTGTAATGTTATTTTATGTAACCTACTTAATATAAGTGAGGTTTTTTTTTAAAAAAAACAATTAACCTTACTACCGACATTTTATTGTTATTTTCCTCGCTAGAGAGCTCCGATAAAAGCGTGCGATCCTCTAAATTTATCAGTGTTTCTCTAAATATATGATGCATGTTATATACATACATACCTTCCACTTGAATCACTATATCTATTAAAAAAATCCGCATCAACACCCGTTGCGTAGTTTTAAAGATCTAAGCATACATAGGGACAGAGAAAACGGTGAGAAAACGACAGAAGTGAACGGAATTATACTATGTAGTGAAAATCTTCTGTTCGTCTGTTTGTATTTGAACTCCTTCTAAACAGTAGAGGCGATTTCGATGTAAAGTTTTTGTGTGTGTTCAAGTGGATTCGAGAATGGTTTAGATTTAAATTTCGTCTACTGGATGATGTTTAATTAATATTTTTTATATAAAAAAAATCACTAGTAAAAATGTTTTACGCCCAACGAGCACAAGATAGCAGCTAGTATTATTTAAAGTATCAAAATAAATTATACATAATATACACTTATACTTATACATGTATATTATGCATAATGTGTGTGAATTCTGTTTAATGTACAAAGGGCCCGTGTCAAATGTTTCAGCTATCATTTGACATTAGATACGTTATCGAATGTATTGATTGTAATTTATAGCCTTCTGAGGACTCCCTAATAATAGTAAAGATATTCAGCTCGTTGCTGCTTATATTATTATTAAGCTTGTAAAATTATGAAAATTTCCTCTGAATTGGGCTTAAATCTAAATAAAAAAAATCGGTTGTATGTAAAGTCGGTTTACTGACGATAGTTGAACGTGACAACGTCATAAGAAATGAGTCATGTTTAGCGAGGTAACGCCGGTAACGCATGATCCATGTTTATTCGTGCGTGCAGCCGGCTCCATCGAATTATAAGACGTTTTCACGTCAATAATAATAAAATTTCTGTACTAATGTACACTACAAGCTTATGCTTGTATATATTGCATAGATACGTGGTAATTTAAAACAATGTGCGAGTCGGACTCACACGCAAAGGGTTTCGTGCATTACAGTAAAAAAAAACACGTTTGCTGTAAGTTGTATGGACACCCCCTAAAATATTAATTTAATTCTGTTTTTTAGTATTTGTATAGCGGCAACAGGAATACATCATCTGTGAAAATTTCAACTGTCTAGCTATCACGTTTAGGGAGATACAGACGGACGGACAGACGGACTGACAGTCGAACAGCGAAGTCTCAGTAATAGGGTCCCGTTTTTAACCTTTGGGTACGGAACCCTAAAAAGATAATCATGATCATCATTTATTCACAAAATGTGGCTTACAATGGTGGGTAACAGAGAATAAATAGTTATAACACATTTTACCATAACAATGGTATGTGAATGTTAACAAGCTTACATAATTTAATTGAACAAACAAAATATAGATTACATGATTATTTGATATAAAAATAAAAATTCACATATTTCGTGCCTCACTCAACTATCGAGCACATTGGAAATTAATCTTCGGAATTCGATAGAATACTGTCGCTGAGCGAGCGACGAGAAAGTCGGGATAAGGAAAAGGTTACAAAATTAAACAACAATCTTGAATGATAATTATTTTATTCTTACACTAGCTTTTGCCCGCGACTTCGTATACGCTATCGTATGTTTAGGTGACTAATTTCCTATTATTTTTAGAAAGAGACTTTAATTATGCTAAAAATAAATAAAATGATAAATGGCTTAACATTATTTTATTATTAGAGTGTATTCTGCTATTGAAGGACCTCTTTATGTACAACATTAACTGTATTGCCGTACGGAGCAAGGATCATCAGACTGTTGTTTACTCTGGAACACGCAACATAGAACTGTATAACAACATAGAACTTATTCAATATTTTCTAAAATTCGATATTTTAATTGATAAAAAGGTGTAGTAAACTTTGTATGGCGATATTAAATGAGCTTCGGCTTGGAACCTTGTAAATTTAGTCCTTAAAGGAAATAAATAAACACATATTTCACGATTTTCCAATATTCAACCCCGAAAGGGCTGAGCAGGGGTGTGAATGTATTTTTTTCAGAGTAAGACTCATGCTTGACCATTTTACTATATTTGTTGTATATATTTAGAATGTCGTCTCCAAGATCATTATTTTGATACCCGTAATACCCGGGGTACACGAGCGGATGAGGTAAAGTCGTGTTTAAAGTCATCATACATGTGGAGTCACTTACAGAAGCTCGCTTTAAAAAAAAACATAAGAGTCCATTTGAGAGGTGAACAGTCTGCTCAACAGTTTTATGAATTTTTGCTTAAAATAGGAAACAGCGATCACCCTACAATTTATGGTAAAAGTACTAATCCGCAAAGTTTGGCAACAGTGGTGACATCACTTACAGAATTCACTAACGCAGTTTACCCTGATGTTACCAATCTCATGACAAAGCCCATAGAAAGGTTGTGAGAATGCCATATGACTCCCAAAAATGAAAACGCAGCCACAATAAATGAAATAATTGATAACCTCAGCGTATCCATTTGTATTTAAAAGACTGCAGTTTCCCCTTAAAGTATGCTTTGCCGTCAATAAAGCTCAGGAGCAGCCATTGAGAAATTGTGGCTGGGATAGACCTAAGAGAGAACTGTTTCTCACACGGACAGTTCTATGTTGCGTGTTCAAAGGGCAGTCCAAAGCGCCTACAAAGATTGTATTGATTCCTGTCCGAATGGGTTTATTAGTAAAGGAATCAATGAACTACCTATGAGATGGCAAAAGCATGCTTAAAAAAATCGACTTTATGTGCCTCCTTTACAAAACGCCAATTTTATATGTAATGACCTAATATTTCTAAAGGATCAGTTGGATTAAAAAATATCGTTTTTGTATGTGTGGTGATAGTTTTATTTATAAAGGAAATATCAAATTTAAAATTACTTTTGTTTGTCAAATTTATATACCTAATGTACATTAAATATTTCGCTAATGTCCGTTGATTTCGTATAAAATTGGTTGTTATATAAAATTTAATTTATGTCTCCAGTATTTTGATTTATTATTTTCCAAATAGCTTAACAATTATTTTTATTATTTAATATATTTTTTTTTGTTTAATTGCTTCGATTTATGCAATGTTTTTTTTAATATTTAAGAATATTTTTATAGAGACCTTTGGTAGAGATATTTTTACTTATACATAAATAATACAGACAATAATACAATAATACAGAGTCCTTTTTTTTAAGCAGCACTTTTTCAAGCCTTTAGTTTGCCAAGTTGTTTTAGTTTTCGTATTAATATATTTTTTTATTGTTAGGTAGAGAAACAGAAATAAAAAATAGAATGCATCTTCAATGACCAACGTTTTTAGTTTCTTGTAATGTCACATAATCATTAAAAGAAAAACGTTCCGTTCCATTCTAAAGTGTACAAGAATTCGAAGTTTATATTCTAGTTTATATTCTTCGAATATTCTAGTCCCCCGTTCAATGAGGATTTTTAAATTCGTGACATTTGACAGCTTTTTGACACGACAAGGACCGTCGGGCTACTAAGCGCCGCCTGGTGACAGAAAAATAATCGAAAATTCTTATTTGCTTAATTTGCTTGAAGATACCAGTGGCGAAGGCTGGGTCTCCTTCATAGGGAATACCCTAGCCTATTAATAGGTTGGGATTTGCATGAGGGACTTCAAAAGGTAAGTGATAAGTGAAATCGATAGAAATGGAGTAATGGAACCCCACGCCACTGCTATGTCATGATAATGTCTTCAACCACAGGTTTACGAGTACAGGTCATTACATGTGAAATTGGCGTTTTGTAATGGAGGAACATGAATCGATTTTTTTTAAACATAATATATTTATTTAATCAAAGTATATACCATTTCTATCTATGCACTTTTGCCATCTAAAAACATACATAACATCATACTAAAAAACCATTCGGACAGGAATCAATAAAATCTTTGAAGGCGCTTTGGACTGCCCCATCGGAGTTGAATTTTTTCCCTTGCAAGAAGTTATCCAAATTTCTAAAAAAAAAAAGGTAATCTGTTGGAGCAAGGTCCGGGGAGTACGGTGGATGTCTTAGACATTCCAATTGAAGCTCCTCTAATTTGGTAGCCGTCTGTTGTGCAGTGTGTGGTCTAGCGTTGTCCTGAAGCAGCAGTGGCTTAGAGTGAATGACCAACCTCAGTTGTTCAGCAGCTAGCTTTTCCATCATGATTTGCAGTTGCTAGCAATAGCTATTTAGCGTAATTGTCTGGCCAGATTTAGGAAGCTGTAGTGAATGACACCGGCACAAGTCCACCAAACGCTCAAAAGTAACTTTTTTTGAGCAAATTTTCGCTTGGGGCAGGCTTTGGTTGGTTTGCCAGGATTCAGCCATTATATGCATATGAAAAGTGAATTCTGTACGATAACGCTCGATGAGCGTTATCGTACAGGATCCACTTTTCATTACAGGTAATGATTCAATTTAAAATTCCTTAATTTTTGTGCCGGTTGAGTAATGTAACTCTGAACTGAACTCAATTCATGAGTTTTTTTTAATTTACCTTTTAAGCTTTTTCACCTTCCCAATTTGATTCAAGTGGACTAAAACAATTTTATCACTAACACCGCAGCCTGCAGCTAACTCGGACGTGGTTTGCGATAGATCCGTTTCCACAATAGCCTTCAATTCTTCATTATCAACTTTGGTCTCCGGCCTTCCACGGGGCTTGTTCTGCAGGTCGAAATTTCCAGAACGAAAACGTTGGAAACAAAAACGGACTTTGTTTTCTTTTGCGACACGGCCGCCATACACATCATTAATCCTTCGAGCCGTTTCTGCAGCACTGGCGCCATGGTGGAACTGGTACTCGAAAATAATACGATATTTTAAGTTTTCCATTTTGTAAACAGAGTGACGCAAAGAAAAAACCAAAAGGGGAAAAAACAAATGAATTACGGTTTTCGAAACACAAATGTATGAGTAAATAGTGGTATAAATTTTAAATTGGAATTCCTAACCATAGAAGATATATTTGAGATCAAAATGGCCAATAGACCTAATATTTATAATAAAACTTAGAGGTGTTAAATGGAATATAAAATTGGCTTCTATATTCAACTCCGTCTAACAAGTTTGATATAAACTTTATATTGTATTTTAAATTAGATCCTAAACTTCTCAGACGTTGGGTCTAGTTTTCATAAAAAATGTAAAATTCCCGAAAAAAAGTCCTAACGAAAGCTGTTTTTTTATTAATATTTAAGCACTGTAACATTGTGGTTTTTCTTTTATGGTTTAACTAAAGTCATACATGCCGTTCCATTACCTACTGTAGGCCTAGCACGAACAAATGGCAATAGCGTATACGTAGCGTTAGCGAATGAAAATGTTTAGGCGTGTATAAAAAAATTACGCATACGTTGCTGTCAGTTTTTCGCGCTAAGCCCAGAATGAATTGCGTAATGCGTTGCAACTAACAAGGCACGAAGATAAATACTGAAAAATTGAAATTTCGGGACTGAAAATTTCGGGAATCAAGGAAGTGACACAACATTACTATTTAAAAATGTATTTATTGCTTTTCGAAGTATTCTCCGCGAAATTTGACACATTTTTCCATACGATGGAACCAATCATTGAAGCAACCATTCCATTCGGAAGTTGGGGTCTCCAAAATGGCCGTTTTGTAGGCGTCCACAGCTTCTTCAAGTGATGAAAATCTCACGCAATTTATTCTTTATTTTAGGGAAAGTATAGAAATCATTAGGGCTTAGGTCGGGGCGGTACGGCGGATGGTCTAATAATTCTATGATTTCTTGCTCTAAAAACTCTTTTGTTCTGTGCGCGGTGTGAGAACTCGCATTGTCGTGATGGAGGATGATGCGGCGGTTGCAGTTCTCTTTACGGAGTTCAGAAACGACCTGTGGCAAACAAATGTTAGCATACCATTCTGTATTAACCGTTCTTTGTCCCTCAAGAGGAATAGTCGCAACATGGCCGATTTTGGAGACACACGTGGCCACCATTTTTTTTGCAACACTCCGTGAACGAACAATTTTTGTTGGCTTTAACTCATTTTCGAACACCCAAACTCGTGACTGGTTTTTTGTTTCGGGTTCGTACGCATATATCCAGGATTCGTCACCTGATACGATGTTGTATACAACATTTGAGGATCCTGCGTGGAATCTTTCGAGAGTTCTGACGCACCAAGTAACGCGAACCGCTTTTTGCTCTTCACAGAGCAAATGCGGTATCCATCGGGAAAACAACTTTTTTACACCTAATTGTTCATGCAAGATTATTTGTATTTGACTCATGCCAATGTCTAAAGTTGCCTGAATTTTGCGGTATGTCACATGTCGATCTTCCTCAATCAGCTTACGCACAGCATCAACGTTTTCTGGGGTGACTGCAGTTTTTGGACGACCTTGACGGGGATCATCACTGAGCTTGACACGTCCACGTTGAAATTCAGCAAACCAGCGATAAATTGTGGTATTGGATGGGGCTTCATCACCAAATGCAGAAATCATCCGGTCAACACACTGTTTTTGTGTTAAACCACTTCGAAAGTCATAATAAATCATCGATCTAGAATTTTCTCGAGTCAATTCCATTTTCTCAACGACTAAACAAGTTTGACAAGACAAGGTCTTGACAAGACCGAGAATCTTTTTTTAAATTAATAAACGGTATTCGATTTTTAAAACCAAGGAGTTTTAAATTAAAAAGATTTTAATATGACAGGAACAGTGGAAATATTCCATTCCCGATACTTTTAGTGCAGCCTATGTAGATGTTCCTAAATTCGCGCGAGTGAACGTATTAGCTTAGTTATGAAATGGAAATACATTATATGAATATAAGTGCCCAAATGCTTTTAAAACAGCTATTTAGGTACTTTTCACACGTAGGCCTATGTAAATCGTGAATACGCCAAGTAAAAAAGGGGACAAAACTCAATTTTCTTATCAATAACAGGGGGAAAATGAAAATTGCCTCGATATAAGAAATTCGCGGGAAATGACGTCATTACTCAACTGACCTATACATCACACTATACGTCTGTACATAATGACTGTAATATTTCTTCACCGAAAAAGAATAGACGATTTGTTTAATAGTTGAACTCTGTGCGAAGAAGGGTTACAGCGCTTTCTATTTTGTGGTTAGGTATAGTTAAAATCGAAAGTCAAGTTAAAGTGTGGTTTCATATTGTTTAATATGTAAGTTTGGGTATAGTTTTTGATTTATTATAGGTCTAATACTTTTTAAAATTTTTAAGTAATTTTGTGTTAGCGACAATTTAGACAAAACTTAGACATCCTTGATTTTGTAATTTACATCTATTTAAAATTCTCGTGTCCACAGTGTTTGTAACCAAACTCCTGCGAAACGGCTTGACAAATTTTTGTTTTTTAGGGTTCCGTAGTACTCAAGGAACCCTTATAGTTTCGCTCTGTCCATCCGTCTGTCTGTCTGTCTGTGTGTCCGGTCTTCTAACTTCTGTTTATGAGAAATTTATAAAATTTGGTATGGTTATTGGATTCTGTGTAGATCTCGGTCTATCATAAAATAATAATAATTTTGCATTTCACATGTAAAGTAGGGATGATTTTTTTGTTTTCATTAGATCCCATCATTTGGGGTCCTTTTAAATAAAGGCAAGGTTTGAGACATGACTTTTTTATACTGTATACGATTTTCGAGTAATCGACTTCCAAAGTGGTTCACAAGTTGGTCCCAACCCCCGGTAATTCCTAAACCATGAGATGCAATGACCATGCTGATAGAACATGCTAAACACTCTTTTACCACCCAAAGATTTCAAAACTGAGGATAGGCTATGACGTACATATGACAGAACAAATCTTCATACAAGAAAAAGTTACGCCATCTTGGTTTTCACCATACTTCAAATGTCAGCCATCCTGTTTTCAACATACTTCAAATATCAAAATGGACCCAAAAATCTCAAAAATTGGGCCATTTAACTGGATACACTTTTTGCCTAAACATGTCTCGTATATAAAATTATATACGAATATGAATCAGACAGTAACTTTTGAAGTAACTTGAAAAAAACCTTTTACGCTTTGACAGTTACGGAGAGACTCGTCCAGGCATGCTCTTGGTAAGGTTTGTTTTGTGTATAGCTCTGTATTTTTTATTAGAGTTATAATTTAGAGCACAAAACGTTTGCTGGGTCAGCTAGTGATGTGTGCTTATACTACTAATATTATAAAAACTTTTTTAGAACGCGGGTAGTTGGAAAGTTAACAGTCATTTTAACTAGCTCTCGAATTTAATTAAATTAAAAATACTTACAGCATATCATTTTATGTAATTTACATGTTATCTCTATATGCGTAAATAGAGCTACTTGCCTGCAGTGTTTACTTGTGTCACTAAGACCTATTCAGTAAAAACAACATTCAACATGAACTACACACAAGTGCAAGCTAATATGGAGGACATGATAAAAATGTTTCACTCTAAGATGTCAGAGTTCTAAGCTGATCTACAACAGGCCACCTCACGTAAGCCACCAAACACTATAGCAGCACTTAACACCGAATTCCAAGCTTTTAAATCCTTTGTTTGTGGTGCACTTAACATCCTACGAGCCGAGGTAGATGCACTGGCAAGAGGCCTTGACCGTCTGGAAACACACTCTCGCCGCAAAATATTACTCATACATGGTGTTCCTGAGGCCAAGGACGAGGACACCACAGGTGTTATTGCGGCATCTTTGTCCACCAAGTGCAAACTTTCAGATTTAACACCTGACAAAATCCGTACTTGCCATCGTATGGGGAAGCCTAAAAACGATGATACTAGCCTTAAGCCGAGGCCCGTTCTTATAAAGTTTAATGATGTATCACTCCGTGAACGGGTATGGAACGCTAAGAAGGCATTCAAAGGAACAAAAGTCACACTCTCAGAGTTCCTTACTAAGTCGCGACACAACACATTCATGGCGGCCAGAGAGCATTTTGGCGTTTCATCATGCTGGACCCGTGGCGGCTGTATCTATATCAAAAGTCCTGATGGCTCTAGGCACAAGGTTGAGACATTGGCCGAACTTCAGAAGTTGCAGATAAAGCATCCCAAATCGATGGTATAGTTGGTATATCAGTCAACTAGTACCCACATATAATATTATAATTATCTTTTCTCTTTTTCTGTTACTGTATCATAATGTGGGTCTTTTAAATTCTAAATTCAATAAATTTCACTAAACTTCGCATGATACCTCCATCAAATGTCACTGCCATCTGACAATTTAACACTTGACCGATGTCACTGTCACTTGACACTTGATATTGGCGTAGTTATGCGTTCAGTAATTGCACTGTTTGTATTTTGACTGTTAGCTATAGGTATAGTTTAATATAATAAGTTTATTTTTTACAAATTTATTAATGTGTTGCTTTGAAGATTAAACAGAATAATATTTTGATTAATCTAATGGTTGTTGTTGTGATTAGATTTAGTTTGTTTTTATCTCTCACAGTCTTAATGTAAAACTTAAACACTGTAGGCAGACATTGTAAAAATAACGAAGTATATAATATTTTCTATTTACTAGTTACACTGGTTTAATATATTATTTAGGTAGTAGTTTAAATTAGTTTGGTATTTATTTATGCATGTAAATATGAGCGATGATGATTTGTCGGGTGATGGTGCTGACTTTCTCTCATTGACTTCTTCGTCACATTTCTCGGGTGATAGCTTTCACAGTCTTTCACTTCCTCTTGATGTTTCTGTGGAGACAGCTTTTACATCGTTTCCTCGTAACTTCAATGCTGTACACATCAATGCCCAAAGCATCCCAGCACACTATTCTGACCTCCTAGCCACTTTTACAAACAACCGGAATGTCCATGCCATACTAATTTCTGAATCCTTCCTAAAACCCTGTCTCCCATCAACTTCCTACTCCTTACCCGGCTTTGTCCTCAATGACTAAACCGAACCGACCTCCGAAATGACAGAACTGGAAAGGGTGGTGGTGGTGTGGCAATTTACCTTAGAAATCACCTTCCTTACACCATAAACGATAAATCTCCCTCTGATTACTCTGAATCCTCAGAACACCTACTGGTTGAAGTGTTATTTGGAAATTTAAAGTTGCTACTTGGTGTGTTCTACTGTCCTTCACTAAACATTGACTACTTCCATAACTTTAAAGTATTATTAGAAAAATATGTCACCACCGTAGATCACACAATCATTATGGGCGATTTTAATACCTGCTTAGTAAACAATGACAAATTACACTCAATACGTGCCTCCAAACTGCGCTCCTTAATAAACTCCGTCAATCTCAATATCCTTCCCCTTAATCCAACCCATTTCTTTCCTAACTGCGCACCCTCTTTACTAGATCTTATAATTGTTTCCTTATCTGATCATGTAAGCGCACACGGGTAATTTCATGCCGAAGCCTTTTCCTATCATGACCTAGTCTTCCTCTCCTACAAAATTCGTTGCCCCAAACCGAAACCCCGTATTGTAATGCAGCGCAATTTTAACTCAATAGATACATCTAAGTTTATGGACGATCTCTGTGCTATTGATTGGGATGCAGTCTATCATGCTTCCACTGTAGAAGAGAAAATGGACGTTTTTAACACACTCTTAATGCAAGTATTTGACCTTCACGCTCCTCTTCGACCTATAAGATTAAAACACCTGCCTGCCCCGTGGCTCACGGATGATATAAAGCATATTATGGCCAAAAGAAATGCAGCGAAAGTTAACTATAGAAAAAATCCTACTGATCATAACCACGATAAGTATAAAGAGCTCCGAAACAGATACAGCAGATTGTGCAGAGATGCGCAGCGTCGCCACATTCACTCATCTGTTAGCAATGGTGATCCGGCTAAAGTGTGGTCGTTTCTTAACAGCTTAGGCATTGGCAAATCTAAGTCCTCTCTTTCTTCTAATTTTGACCTTGACGCCCTCAACCTACACCTCACTACAACCTGTCCCATCCCAGCCTCTATTAAAAAACAGACCATAAAGGACCTTGTACCTCCTGCTACATCTGACTCCTCGTTTTCTCCTTTCATTTTCAAACCAGTTTCTGTGCAAGAAGTTGAGAAAACTATTGCGGCTATCAAATCCAACGCCGAGGGTGTTGATGGCATTAGTCGTAGGATGATGACTCTTAGCATACCTGCGGTTCTCCCTATCATCTGCCATATTTTCAATTTTTCCCTTAGCTCTAGTACCTTCCCTAGCTGTTGGCGTAAAGCTGCAGTTATCCTTATACCTAAAGTGAAATATCCTACATTACCCTCTCACTTTCGACTATTTCCATTCTCCCATTCCTATCAAAAGTCCTTGAGCGCCTTGTCAATCACCAAGTTAGTACGTTCATTAATTACAATGGTTTGCTTAGTCCTCTGAAGAGGACTAAGCAAACCATTGTAATCCGGTTTTCGCCCTAGGCATAGTACCGTTACTGCGTTACCCAAGGTCTCTGACGATGTGCGCCTAGCCATGTCTTATCAACAACTTACTGTCATAGCCCTACTTGATTTTAGTAATGCGTTTAACACCGTAGACTACGACATCCTTATTGCAATGTTAGGCGCGCTTCACTTCTCACATCCTGTGCAGGAGTGGTTTCGGAATTATCTTTTTGGAAGACAGCAATGCATACGGGCTAATGATCGCGTATCTGGCTTCTGTGATATATCTGCTGGCGTACCACAGGGTAGTATTTTGTCCCCTATCCTTTTTCCATTTTCATAAATTTCCTTACCCCACACCTCTCTTGTTTCTTTCACCTCTATGTGGATGATCTCCAAATTTATACCCACGCTTCTGCTGATGACCTTAATTCCGCTATTTTGGCAATCAATAAGGACCTTGCGACAATCCTCCATTGGAGTCAATGTCATGGCTTAATGGTCAATCCCAACAAGTCGTAAATTATAGTCATCGGTGGATCAAAACAGATCAATCGACCTAACTATGATACTATCACTAGCATTACATTTGACTACTTTACCTATATACTATATTTACTAGCATTACCTTGTACCTTGTAAAATCTGGGTGTGTATTTTAATTCGACCCTTTAATGGTCTCACCACATATCTGAAGTCAGTCGTAAGTTCTTTGCTGCGGTGGGGGCGCTTGGGCGTTGGAAGAACCTACTACCCATAAAGACTAAAGTCGAGCTGGCGCAGTCTTTACTTCTACCAATACTGGACTATGCCGATGTTTGTATGATCGACCTTAATGAGGAATATCTTAATAAATTAGAAAGGTTACAAAACGTTTGCATTAGGTTCGTGTATGGACTACGCAAGTTCGACCATGTCTCTGAGTTTCGCCAGCGACTTGGTTGGCTGCCCATCAGGCTCCGTCGGGATGAGCATGTTCTTATATTTTTATTTAATGTCCTATTTGACCCTCGCTCTCCCCCTATCTGAAGGAGTGTTTTCACTATCGGAGCACTGACCAAATCCGTGCACTACGCTCTGGATATAGTAGGAAACTTCATGTGCCATTTACAAAGTCTGGTTACTTTAGTGGTTCTTTCATTGTGAAGGCTGCGCTCATGTGGAATGACCTACCACGTGACATTCGAGAGTCAAAGTCACATGCTATCTTCAAATCTAAACTGCATAACTATCTTCTGAACAAAGTCACTCGCTAATCTAACTCTTAGTACCTATTTATTATTTGAACAATTGTATATTATTTTGTATGTTATTCTTGACCTTACGTATTACCCTGCTTATTTAGCTATTTTACCTCTCCTGTACTGCAGGGTTGCCTGGAAGAGATCGCTTATAGCGATAAGGCCGCCTTTGCTCACATTTAGATTATAAGTTTAGTTTTAGTCAACTGATTGTATTATTTAATGTGAGCAATAAAGAGTTTATCTATCTATCTATAAATGTTAAAGTTTGTGAGGATGGATGAATGTTACTCGTTCAAGCAAAAACTACTAAACTAATTTTGATGAAATTTGGTATGGTAGTAGCTTGAGCTAATTTTTATACCGAAAAAGTACAGTATTCCCGTGGGAACAGCAACGGCTAGTATAATATTATAAAGAGGAAATGTTTGTTTATTTGCATTGAATAGGCTCCAAAATTACCGGACCGATTCTGATGCAATTTGACAGAGTTTTAGAGTAGACCAAGGGGAAGGACTACTTTTTATTGCGGTTAAAAGTAAGGCTTCCGCACGAAGAATTGTTGCCGCCAGAAGTCGCGGGCAACGTGTTGTGTTTTCACAAAAAAACTCCAACATTTTATTATTTACCTACGTAACTAATTAAAATTGAACACAAGCGAGACCATACGTCACAGAGAGTAATAATATAGCCGTCGTCCGTGTCACTTTGACAAATGTCAGAAATATTTCAAAATGGCCGCCGCTACCCTCGAAATTTTTACACGCAACCATATTATTTGTGGTATAATTTTCTAATAATTTCTCGTTTCCAAGCGTGCATGTATTTTTAATGTAACAGAAATTAATAATATGGTTTATGCATATTTCATACAAAAAGGAATTTATGTATGAAAATGTTTTGTTCGGTGAAAATTATACATTGGTGTTCCTTTTTTTCTGGCAACTATTAAAATTTATGTTTCTTTAAATAATTTATAACGATAATAATATCATCAATAGAAGCTTTTACACCACGGTAATCAGGTCCCATCATCATCATCAAATACACATATCCATGACCCAGGAACACAGAAAACTTTTTATGCCCTGGCGGGATTCGAACCCGCAACCTCGGATCGGCAGTCCATTGCCGTAAGGATGTGTCGCGTCGCGTCGCTCCGCTGCCGCTTAGTGCGGTCTTACCTTAAATCACAAAGGTAATCTCAGAAGGGCAGCATGACATTATCTAATTTCGTACTAGAATCATATTTCGAGATCTGTTTTACAAGACTAGTAATTGACGTGGCTGCGTTTATGTCATTATTTAGGTCACATAGAGTAAGAAGCACGCACAGATAGTGCAGTCCATTCAGAGTAGCTCTACATCTGACAGGACCTCTTATCTCTATATTTGCGCGCTTAACACCCGAAATTAATAATCAATATTAATCTCATTTTAGTTATCTGAGATCAAGATTTCAATACATTTCAACGATCCTAGGATTAACTTCACGTCAATTTACGTCAATTTTTGTTTGAGAATCTTAGATTTTAGATATCTGATGACAAAGGACATTTAGCTGTTAGTTTTAAGGATCTCCTTCACATTCTAGACAATAGCAACAGATTAGTAAAATAAATATGCGTCAAAATCTCGTGAAAACCATGTACATTACACCACTTATAGCTAGGGAGCTGGTGGCAATTTAGGTGTATGATTTCTTCGTCGATGATTCTAAGACGTTATGTAGTCTGCAACTATTTGAGCTAGAGAAGAAAAGAGGCCGGATCAGGTAGCTCTGATTTATTTAAATAAATAAAGTTCAAAATTTTAGGTAAAAAACTTTAAAAGAATTATTATGTCCACCATCAATTATATGTTGTTATATACATTTTAAATACTCCATGAATAATAAAAAGAAATATTAAAAGGAATATAATGAAATGTTGTGATAGCACTAATAATTATTTTTTAACACTAATAATTATCTATTTTTATGAAAAATCCTACTAGGATAGTGGGAGTTTTATCTTCTGACAGCTTTAATTTCACAATCTATAAAATTTATTTAATAAGATGTAATGCAGTTTTCTTTTACCGAAGATTTCGAACTTACCTATTTATTAAAAAAAAAATAGACCTACCTGAATCGCCACTTATTTTTTCTAGTTCGCATTGTTACAGACTACATTACCTCTTAGTATCAACGACGATGGTATCGTGCCTAAATTGCCACCAGCTCCCTAGCTATTACGCTCGCGTGTGCGTATATCGCGAATCCTTTACATTGGATCTCATGAAGTGAAACGGCTGGACCGATTTTCACGAGACTTTCACTGGCAGATAGCTGCTGCTATAAGGTCTAACATAGGCTACTTTATCTCAGGGTTCCGTTTAAAAATATAGGGTTCCGTTTCCGTTCCGTTAGTTCTATGCAAACGAAGTTAGTTATTAACATAAAATGTCCTGTCTATGTGAAATTCCTACTCTGTACACAGAAATCATTAATATAATATTAATGGCTCCATTATCCTCTTTTTATTGATATGGGTCACCATAAAGAGAGTGTCAAATATTAATCCCACAAGTTTTAATATTATCTAGCAGATCGATAATCAAGTATGATCGACTAGAGCTTACCCGCGGCTCCGCTCACGTAAATATATCCCACGGGACACTGTATTTTTCGTGATAAAAAGTAACACAAAGGCTACTTTTTATTTCTTTAACCAGAGCTCAAACTACTACTAGTAGTAAGCAGACTTTGTCTAATTAACATCAATACAACCAGCGGTGTGAGGTCAATGACCTTAACAGCGCCGTAGAGAGCGTAATGTAATTTAATTTAGTATAATATTTTTTTTTCGATATTTTTAATTAATTTTTAGCCCAAGCGTCTTGACTGCAGTAGACTGTACATAATATTACGCTCAAAATATCCGTAATTGATTTTGTACAACCTTATGCTTTACAAAAATATAATATTAATCTATGCTAATGTCCGCCATATTTTCACTACCAACCCACACATAAAATATGAAATCTCCAACACTATTCACGTAATTGGCACATCACCTTTTTGTCCCCAATAAATAATAATACGATATCAACTGCACCTGCCTCTTATTGTATGGCGACGGCTTTTTCCATTGTCTTGCTCTTGGAGGCTGTATCCAATATGTGGTAATTGACAGTACAATATGGAGTACACAATGCCACAGTACATGATAAATTCGCATTGTGTTGGATAAAAAAAAAAACAATATAGACGCGTGTGCGTCGTACGATGCGTAAGTCGTACGATTCATTGAAAATAACAAATGAATTACGGTTTTCGAAATACAAATGCATGAGTAAATAGCGGTATAAATTTGAAATTGGAATTCCTAACCAAAGAAGATATATTTGAGGTCAAAGTGGCCAGTACGATAAAACGCTATTTTCATATTATGTAAGGACCTAATACATACAATTTAAACGTTTTGTTTTTGTAATTTTTTTCAGGCATAATATGACCGTTAGGATAATAATTATAATTATCTTTCAATAAACGTACAAGGTATTAATTGGAAAACTCGGAAAAAGTCACGTTACTTTCCAGTGGCGTGGAGTTCCTATAACTCCATTCCTATCAGCTTCACTTACCACTTACATTTGAAGACCCTCATCCAAATCCCTACCTATTATACAGGCTAGGACTTCCCTATGAAGGAGAGCCAGCCTTCGTCACTGCTACTTTCCTACCCGTAGGAAAGTAACTTTTTAAGAAAATTAATATTAATCTTCCGTGAATTTTAGTCATTGAGGCGATGCGATTAAGTAATTTCTTTTAAATTTTAAGTACATCGGTCCTTGGAATTAGCTAGTTATTGTACACGCGAACTGTTTTCGTTTTGTTACAAAATCGCGACTGTAAATGCTAAAGTAATTGAAAAGTGAATTATGAACATTAAGAATATAATATCCAGAGAAAGTTATAATCAATTAGACTCAAACTTTTTGTCAATGGATATGCCATATATATCTTATATATTATAGTATATACCATGTGTGCTAAAGGTACTTCGTTTGACTGATCATAAAATAATTAGGTACATAAGTATATATTTTATTACGCGAAACTTTTAATTACAGTTTTACGAGAATTGTGCGAACGGAGGAGTATGAAATTTGGCAAAGTAAAAGTTTATGTAGAAGAACGTGTACAGAATGCTAATATTTCTATAAATTACGCTAAGAAACACATCAAATTAATAAAAATAAAGTTACACACACTACTTTACTCAGAATACCATGTGTTTGTATAACATCAGTAAGTATTAGTTTGACACAATTGTCAATCTTTCTTTCACATTCCATAGACACCATTTACATATTTTTATTGCGTATCTAAGAGGCAAAAGAACTTTAAAAAGTTGTAACTTAAATATTCAAATATGAATTATGGTCGAATTTCGAACCAATTATAGCCGACCTCTTGTTATCTTAAGGCCGTATAAAGAGCTACTTCAGTAGTTTAAAACTTTTATTATCAATTTTTTTAATAAATAAATCAATATATTTCACTTGACGCTTCGCCACACTCTTGAATTATAAAAAATCAGGATTAACAAAACGAATAATTTTATTACATTATAAAAAAGCCATTTTCATTTCTGCCACCAAAATAATAACATAATAATGTGACACCGCCGCCGGCCCGTCGCATCGTCTTCGACGATTTGCACCCGATCCCACCCGATGTGACCCGTGCGACCCTACCGACGCAAAGTGACTTACGGAGTATTATTTCATATTGGAGAGTATTATTTCATAATTTTGCTTTCACCTTCCCCTTTTTTAACATTTAAAGGGAGGGAAAAACAAAGAAAAAGTTTTTGTCTGAAAAGGTGTTTCTATATTGTTTAAAACAAACTTCTAGATTACTTTCTCAACTTCAGAGGATCTGCTACAGCCTATTCAATATCTGGAAAATCTACAAAGACTAAGGGACGCTATATACGGTCCGGTCTACCTTCAGTTCGGCCTGAACAGATGCAAAATCGTATCGACTGTGTGCAATTTCGGCCTTGAATTTAGGCAAGATCGCATCAGTCAGTCGGATGGACTGAAACGAACTGAAGCGATATTTCCTTGTATGTGATCAACTCATTCAGGCCGAAGTAACGTCCGCATCAGTTCTACCTGATTCGATCGCCCTCCCCGTTTAAGGGGCCTTAATATTTGTGTTCATAACGCGCATTGAATAGATATGGAAATGTAATATTTAGCCGTTGTAACAACCTTATAATGATTTTTTTATTGCTCATTAATATAAAGGGCCTTATCACATCACTCACATGCGATATATAGTGTGGCAGACCAATTAGTGCCATAATCCTGAATCGCGCTATCGAAGTTTTCTACGATCGACGGTATATATACAACACCTGAAATTTCTACAAGTGGGCTTCGGCCTGATCTAGCGTAGCACCTCGCTCGGTTGGAGATCTCCCTTTGGGGCTTGCCACCATATTCCCACATTAGTGACCCTCGACAGAACACGCCACCTTCTGGACATCATCACTCCCCACCCCTCCGCACCACGCCAGACAGCTTCGGCCTCATCGGGTACCTCGACCACCAGCCTCAACGCACCGCGACCTGGTCGAACCCTCATCGGCTTCAACGGGCATTCTCACTACAACGACCGGTCAGCAAGCAGAGCACATCTCTCCTGGTCAGCACGTAGCAACGCCCCGCACTCACTGGAGCCCGTGCAGCAGCAGCACAGTTTCGACTTACTGAGACTCTCTGGCACTGGCGGCTCAAGATTCGACCTCAGGTCTTC
Source organism: Phengaris arion (assembly GCA_963565745.1). Taxonomy (NCBI): domain Eukaryota; kingdom Metazoa; phylum Arthropoda; class Insecta; order Lepidoptera; family Lycaenidae; genus Phengaris; species Phengaris arion. The sequence continues at coordinate 14,267,466 of OY751449.1, read as the reverse complement.
GGGGGGAGTTCCCACATTGGTGACCCTCGACAGAACACGCCACCTTCTGGACATCATCACTCCCCACCCCTCCGCACCACGCCAGACAGCTTCAACCTCATCGGGTACCTCGACCACCAGCCTCAACGCACCGCGACCTGGTCGAACCCTCATCGGCTTGCCATTATAATGACAATACAGTATCGTCATCAGTCCCTTACAGTCATGATTGCACCGCGCACGTAATTTCAGAAATTTTCAGAAATGCAGACTATTATTACCCGACAGAGGGAGGGGGAAGGGGACCCCAGAAGGAGGGTAATGTGTTTATAGATTCATCTCAGTCGTAAGAGTAACATTGACTACACCAAAATTCTTTGATACAGTGGGGTTTTTTGTTATATTAACTAATTATATTTTCGTTATTGTTAGAATTCAATTTTATTATTCCTGTTACATCCAATTCTTATTCTGAAGATAGATGTAATAATATATTTTGTATAATCGACATCATATAGGCTTTCATCACATTACACCCGGAGCGAATTGCCACCGGAAATTGTCTTTCAATATTAATTTTTTTATGCTTCAAAAGCATATATAATATTATATCGAGAATAAAATAATATGATTGTCATAATATTTTTTATACACTAAGAATCGTCTTTAAAAGAAAAAAAATATATTTAAAGTATTTTATCTCAATTTATATAGTCTGAGTATTTAATGCTCAGTTTGTGAAGGAGTTTATCGACAGTATATCTATTCAACAAAACAATGCACGTGAGTCACAAGCGTCAAGAATTGGAGAATGAATACTTAAGCAACACCTATGAAGTATGAGTAAATAATATATTATATTACTAACGGTATGAGTACAATCAAGCCGTCGCACGGATCGCGACAGATGACGTCATCGTAACCAATTCAGCGGAAGCGCGCGTTTCAAACCAGCCGTTCAGAAAAACTAAGAAATCCCCCATTTCTTGACGGATTTTAATAATTTTAATAATAAAATGCTCAGTAAGTTAATACACATACGATGTACTTAGTAAAAATTAAATTTGTTACTAAGTGATCCTCATTTCGTCATCGCGCAACACCCGTCGCGTAAGGAGCCGACCGCGCGAGATAATACAACCATCTCTTTAACCATTCATTCATATTATATGCAGTAAAGAGAGAGTACTACCTTCGTGGTCCAGTGGTTTAGAGCTTTGCTCTCGAGTTAGAGGTCGTAGGTTCGATTCCCGCGTTGGAACAACAAAAATTGTTGTTTCCAAGTTTGGTTAGGACAATCCAGGCTGATCACCTGATTGCTGACAAGAAAGATGATCCATGCGTCGGATGGGCATGTAAAAAGTCGATCCTGCGCCTGATCTCTCGCCAGTCGTGTCGGTTGTCCGTCCCACTAGATATCGATGGTGAAAGAAGAGAGAGTGCTCTTGTTTTACCATCGATACTCTACTCTACTACTACTACAGCCACTACTACTCTGCTCTACTTGGGCACTATAAAAGTAACTTCTGCTTAGCTGGCTTCAATTAAACCGGTCACCACGAACGTAATCGGTGTGAGAGGAGCTATTATGCAGAAAAAGGGAAAAGTCGTATGTCTTAAAGTCACTTGAGACGATGAATTTACTTATTTTGATAAGAATTCATAATTGTTGAAAACATGGCCTTACTTAACGAGTTTATTCTTATTTTTTTAATAAAAAAATTGGAAAATCTACTTTTTGCGATTTAAATATAAAAGTTAAACGTGCCGTTGCTGATATTTTTATAGCTTGAGATGATTATTATCAAGCTCTAAAACTAAATGATTAAAAACTATTTACTTAGCTCTCATTGTAAAGGCAGCGTTTGTAAGAATCGGTTTTCGTTCGACCGTTTTCTCTTTGCTTTGTTTTACAAATTTTTCTACCACAACAAGTCTTTTCATATTTCTGGTTAATATATAAGGTCCACTAAAATCAATTACGGATATTTTGGGAATATGCGCTACTGCTAATTTAGAGACGTTTAGACAGAAAAACAATTGTCACACTGGAAAAAAAAATCTTCCTTTAAGTCTGTGTTGAGCGGAGTCACCCATACATGAGATAATTTTTTTACATTGAGTAAGACAATATTTTTTAGCCTAAACGTCTTTATAATAAGCAGTAGATCATATACCCAAAATATCCGTAATCGATTTTACCAAACCTTATAATATATGATACATAAATTGCGGCTTTCTATTGCTACAAGAATTTTCAAAATCGGTTCAGTAGAGATTAAAACTACGTGACACCGTCACAAACTTTGTCACTTTATAGCATAAAAAATGATAATAATATTTCTATGTTTCTCTTACGTGACAAGAATGCTAGAAACATGCTAGAAAAAAAGTGCCTTTTTAATTAAAAATATCTGAATGTTTTTTTTTCATAACCTAAAGAGATTTCAACTACGTAAAAATATTATTTAAACTTCATTTAAATACGTCCGAAATTATATATTGTACCTCAAATTAATGACAGTATTTTACGAAGTCTAAACAAAGACTTTAACATCATATAATAGGAGCATTATTAATTATGAATGTAAGTTTTACATAAACGCAGTTTTGGAGTTGAAATTATAGTTGTAAGCCCTTCCCAGAGGTCACGCAAATCTCAAGGGTTCACCCTTATAGTCCATTTTCCATTATTAAAACTTTTCTTAATTATGACAGTAAAAGGCGAGGTCTAAAGAGGGCAAACGCGACTCCATTATGCGCCTGGCTTTAGAGGAGGCGCCCATTCACGGCAATGTTTTTTTTTTACTTTTTTATTTTCACACTTGAATCTAGTTGTACATTATACCATATTATAATAATAATATTATTTTTGAAAAAAGATTCATTTAGTTAGTATGAGGAGATTTTTTTTGGGGTTTTAGTGTGAGTAGTGTATATGGTGGTGTGAAGCGTCCATAGATATTTTGTTGGGCAGCCCAAGCAATCGTAATATTTTTATTGAGATTCGTGCCCTGACCGTGCCTTAATTGTAGAGGTTGGTGAGAATAAGAGACTCGTGAATGGCAATCACTATTCTATCATAGAAAGCAGCTGAAAACAGTAAGGTATTATGGAAGTTAAAGTCTCCATTATAGTCGGAGGGAGATTTTAAAATGGCCATTATATTTTTCTATTAATATATCACGACTCACGGGCGTCAGGAGAAAATAATTTTCTGTGGCGCGGTGGTTGAGCGGTTTAAACATAGTTTGTTGAACTTGAAGTAGAAATAAAACACAATGTTAATATCATCGCTCTCAGAGGAAACTGGGGATAATTTGCATGATTTCCTTAATGTTGGCCCTAATTGAAAAAAAAGGCACACGTACACATATATTTATTTTTAGAAGAACCTTTGTAAATCTTATTCCATGTAAAAGATATTCATAACCTAAGGTACACCATGGATGAAATGCCATGTATTTTTACCAGTTTTTGCCTTATATCTACGTATCCATTTATTAATATAATTCAAACTGTTATTATTCCTATGAGATATTATGTTAATCTATGTAAATCAAAAGAAACTACGTTAAAATTCACTATAATTTAAAATATATAAGCAAAAAAGGTGAAATTTTAAAGTTTCAACTATATTATAAATCTATATTAAGGATTATGCGCAAATTTCTTTTTAAAAGAGCTAATCTTGTATCTTTAATCGGTTTCTCAGGTATGCAGGGAGTTTTGGGAGGGAAAAATCGATCTAGCTAGGTCTTATCCCTGGAAAACATATGCAAAAATATATCCATAATTTCGACTGTATTGATGTCAGTCCGATTGACAGTTTGGTATGGTATTTTTACTTATAATTTGGTATGTGTAACTTTTGTTTGTTCGAAAATACGAAATGTGGTGGGTTTGAATTCAGGTCAGATAAATATTTTTATAATGGTTTTTATTTTTTTTACATTTATCAGAACTCCGAGCAAGGCGCGGTTACCCAGGTGCTTATGTATTAAAACTATTAATAAGACTAAGCATTTCCAAAAAATAAATAGGAAATACCTATGTATGATTAGGTAATTTTTAACTTCGGTAAAAATATTATCTCCAATCCTCCACTTTGGGAGTACGTTAAGGCTCGTTCATACTTACTATCTTGGAAATTTTGTAAAAATCTCGACATTTTAAATTCTATTTAAATTGAAATTCAAATTGACGCAATTTGAAATTAACTGTTTTAATGGACTGTATATTGAATGGGATTGCACGAAATGGAAGAATGTTTGTTGGGAGCTCCGTGGCCTAGTGGGAAGACCGATCAATTCGCACTCGGAGTGCAGGTTCGATTCCCAGGTTGTGGCGTGCACCAATGAGGCTTTTTCAGATCTCAAGTACATTATACGGACGCTCTTACGGTGAAGGAAAACATCGTGAGGAAACCCGCACATGGTTGGCCCCAGGCGTATTGATCAGTCATTCCTCTGTAGTCCAGAGGCTGACTGTGTTGTGAGAATACCGTATGTCCTTGGGCAACCATATATATAGGTATACGACATTAAAAAAAAACCAACATTAAATTCAAATTTAGTATGCATCCCTGAATACTAAATTGTTTTGGGAAGAAAAGCACGGTTCGGTCACACGGCACGGTGTCACACGATGTTAGCCGAAGATGCGTCGGTCGCTTTGCATTGCACACCAAATTTTACTTTTTAGAGTAAATTCCAGTCATGCGTCGAAGCTGAAACACACTTTTTATGCTATAAAATCAGTCAACAAGCCTATTAGGAGTAAGGATGTTAATACTTGGAAAACGTGGCGTCTGATCAAAGAGACAATAAATGTTCTAAGGCATCTTGTGTATCAGTCAACGTGCAGTTGACTAGCATGGTGATATAACCTTACTAATATTATAAATGTGAAAACGTGGATGTTTGTTACTCTTTCACGCAAAAACTACTGAACGGATTTCGATGAAATTCGGCATGGTTGTTGGTATGGTAGTTTAAACTCTGGATTAAAACATAGGCTACTTTTTATCCCGAATAAGTAGTGTTCCCGAGGGATACTGTATTTACGCGGGCGGAGCCGCGGGAAACAGCTAGTACATTATAAATCCCAATACCACCCGTATTATGAAAACTTAATATTTATAAATAGTAGATACCAAGAACCATCCTATTGGTTATTAATTATTAATATTATAAATGTGAAAGTTTGTGAGGATGGATGGATGTTTGTTACTCTTTCACACGAAAACCACTGAACGGATTTTGATTAAATTTGGTATGGTAGTAGCTTAATCTCTGCATTAAAACATAGGTTACTTTTTATCCCGCAAAAGTATAGTGTTCTTACTGTATTTACGCAGGCGGAGCCGCGGGCAACAGTTAGTTATTAACTTTACGCCTAAGTTATTTATTAACCCCCTTACTAATAAAATATTTATACAGTGTATATGGTAAGCAATGGTCTTTGCGTCCGCAAACACAAACATTTTGCCGCGATAAAAAGTAGCCTACGTCCATCCCCGTGGTCTAATCTATATTTGTGCCAAATTTCGTCAGTGTGTCCGGTAGTTTCGGAGCATATTCAATGCAAACAAACAAACAAAACATTTCTCTGTATAGTATTAGTACAGATAGACGATGGTTGTAATGTAGATCCGCATGTACTCGTATAAACTCTTACGTTAGTAAAATAACGAATAATAATATTGTCATAATGTCTCGTATGTAATTTAGACATACATTTACTTTGTATTAAGAGGGCACAAAAGAAATGGAGGCATGGAGGAATCTTATTATTCTTAATTTTCCGCTATCATCATAACGTTAATGATCATCTCGTTGTTATGTAAATGTTATTATGTGAGTATATTTGTTAAAGAAATAAGAAATTTAACTTTTTTTTTAACTACCTACTTTATTTATCAAAACACTCATACTTTACTAACTTTATTTATCAAAACACTCAACTTAATTTTTACACAAAGTTGTGTAAAAATTAATTTTATTCATTATTTATATTTCATTATTATAATATTTTAATATCTATGAGCGCCTATAACCACGACAATCTAGGCCCGTGATAAGTACTCCAAGAATTTGTATTACAGGTACCAGTCAACAGGAAGTATATTTAATACTTTTATATTTATACTATACAAATATTTAAGATTTTTATTATATTATACACATCCATAACCCAGGAACAAAGAGAAATGTATGTTCCCTCGACGGGATGCATACTAAATTTCATGGTAATACTTGCAGCCGTATTCAAAACCCCGATTATATACATACAAGATTCTCTTATTTAAAGTTTATGGATGAGTTATTGAAAAAGTCAGTTAAACCTGCTTAATTAACTGTAAATACAATAAAATAACAAACAGTTTTTCATCCCTTTACCAAAGTTCTGTTTCAAATATTTTAACTGTTTCGGTTTCGGATAGTAATTCTTTATAAAAAGGTAATATAATATGACATTATCTGAGACTGGTCACCATATGACGTGAAATATGGTCCCGTGGGTGCGGACCGATGCAGAACAGTCGTTGATTCCGGTAGCTCGCAAGCTAGCTTGCATGAAATATTATTTCACCTTCGTTAAAACAGTCTCCTTGGCTAGCGATACTCCGCGGTCTCCTTGGCTATATATAATATGGACGTTGGTTCCATTGTTGATATAATTACTAGAAGGGCCTTCAGTTGCTTTAGCGTGGTTCTTTCATTAAAAAAATGTTTTTTTTCCTTTTTTCACAGGTTTTATTTCTGGGGAATGCCAGAAGTAGTAATTTAAAAGATGTGGATAATTGGATGATTTTTTTTGGTCGAACATAAAATCTCATAAAAACCACACACCGCGACAGCTCGCCTTACTAGGTGAGGCGTAGGTTTGTCACATGTGCGTGCGTGACACTGTGTAGGCGTAGTTTAGATCGGCCTCACTGTGCGGTTCGCAGAACTCTGTCTTCAGTTTTTTTATAGGCCTGAGCTCACTTGACTGTAGAGTGTAGTTACACAGCTATATAACTAGAAAACTCGTACTTCTTCTAGTACTAATCTACCAAGTACAGCTATTTTCAAGCTATTTTATAACGTATAGAAGGAGCATTTTAGAATATGTCAAAATGTAATACATAATATTAAGAAACACTTCTTGCAGTTGAGTAGAAGATAATAAATAATCATATTTACATCATCATAATTACTACTAAACATTTTCTTAAACCGATCTGTCTAAAAATCGTACAGTCGCCGACAGATACCGTATTACCAAGTAAAAAGGTCGAAAAGTGGTACACCGGATCTGTCTTCAACCGTACATATGCGTAATATAATACTAAATAAACGAGATAATCTTAATGTATATATATGTCACCGTAAAATTGTAAATACCGTTAGATTGTAATATAACTAGCGAGATTATAAAATGTCGACAGATTAACTGTGGGAGAGCCACGCTTCGGCATGAATGGGCCGGATCCACCGGGTAACGGCTACGGTCTCATAGAAAACCGGCGTGAAATAAGGCTTGCGTTTTATTTCGTCGAGTGAGCGAGATTACCGGAGGCCTATGGGATTTTAAGGAGTGGAAACGCAAGTCGCAACACCAGAGAAGTTACAGGTGTAATTCCTCTGGTGTTGCGAGTGTCCATGGGCGGCGGTAATCGCTTACTATCAGGCGATCCGCCTGCTCGTTTCCTGGTTCATTTCATAAAAAAGAAGATTGTGAAAAAAACATTCTGCCTATTGTAAGTATACGCATTATTTTTCGTTATATTATAATATAACGCACTGAAACTCGTCAGGGAACGCAACTCGCGCGCTGCTTGGTTGAACCGTGAATGGCATATGCCCGGCGCCGCCATATTTTTTATTACTTTGATAACGAATGTAAGCAAACAGTGTTTTGGGGATTTTAAATTTATTTCGTGTTTTTAAATAACTCGCATATTAGAGTCAGGTAATAAAGTATTTACAATTTTACGGTGACATATACAGTCTAATTTTTAACTTTTATAATTTTTATTAAGTAGGTATATTATATATTTCACTAATTTTATTATATTATGTAAACAGAACAGAAAAGCTTTTTTTGTTCCTTCGGCGTTCGTTCGTTTTCCTTGTTAATTCGAACCCATGACCCCCGGCTTGAGCACCAACGAGCCCAACCATTGAGCCTTAGAGGCCGTCGATGAATTATGAGCTTTCAAGATACCAAGATACTAATTTAAAATCTCATACTTTAAACGAGACGATCTTGTATATGTGTAAACGGTATATCGACAACGGCTACAAGTATTGCCATGAAATTTAGTATGCAGGGAGTTTTGGGGGAGATAAATCGATCTAGCTAGCTTATTCCTTAGAAACTGCGCATTTTAAGCAACAAATGTTTTTTATTTCTCGTTCAACAATATATCAATAATTTCGACTCTTACGTCAGTCTAATTGGCAGCTCGGTATGCGTACCTACGTATAATTTTTGCATTTTTCGGAAATTCGGAATGTGGTGGTGGGTTCGAATCCCGGTAAGATATATATTTTTTTGATTCCTATTATTTCTTTTTCTTTTATGTTTTGTTTAGTTATTTTTAATTATTTTATCGCTCTACTAAAAACGAGAAAAGCTCGGTTAACTAGGTACTATTATGTTATGAAATAGAATTAGAATTACCTAGGAGACCTATAATATTAGGTCTTTACCTATGAAATTGCCGTTTTGTATGGAAAAATTTAAACGAAGTAATCACCCATGCTATCAATGCATCTTTGTCAACGTGTCAGTGGCAGTTTATTGATGCCCTTCTTAAAGAAATCAGCTGGACGGGAGGCAACAAATTCTTCAAAGGCATTTTGTACTGCCTCTCGGGTATTGAATTTTTTTCCCGCCAAGAAGTAATCCAAATTCTGGAAAAAGTAGTAGTCTGTAGGCGCAAGGTCTGGTGAGTACGGCGGATGACGGAGAGCTTCCGACCCCAGTTCTTGCAACTTGGAGACCGTCTGCTGTGCAGTATGAGGTCGCGCGTTGTCGTGCAGGAGCAGCGGAGACGAGCGATTGACCAATGCTGGTTGGAGATATGGCAGCTTCTCCATCATTGTGTTCAGTTCTTCACAGTACACATTTGCAGTAATGCTCACCCAATTTGGTAAGAAGCTGTGATGAATCACACCGGCGCTAGACCACCAAACAGTGACCATCACTTTTCTAGGGTTAAGTTTTTGTTTAGGGCATTGTTTGGGTGCTGAACCAGGATCCAACCAACTTGCTGAGCGCTTGCAGTTATCAAGCAGAATCCATTTTTCAACGCAGGTAACAAGACGGTTCAAAATTCCTTCATTTGTGTGTCTGTTGAGCAGTGAAAGGCACGTCTCGACGCGTACTTCGCGCTGGCGATCATTGAGTTCGTGGGGCACTCATTTGTCAAGCTTTTTTACCTTGCCAATTTGACGCAAATGGACCAATATTGTTTTGACGCTAACGCCGAAAGCTGCTAATTCAGCCGTAGATTGTGTATCATCAGCTTCCACAATCGCCTTTAATTCGTCATTGTCGACCAAAGTCTTCGGACGACCGCGAGGTTCATTTTTCAGGTCGAAATTTCTAGAACGGAAGCGAGCAAAGCAATAACAGGTGGTGCGTTGGTTTGTAGTGTTAGCTCCGTAAACGTCGTTGATGTTGCGTGCCGCTTGTGCCGCGTTGCTGCCACGACGGTACTCATATTCCATAATTACTCGAATTTTTAACGTATCCATGATGACGAAAAAGATTGAAATGCGATGAAAATGTAACACTAATCAATAAACAAATGACTACTTTTGGAAAAAGAATTCCATGTTTTAAAATAAAATTAATTTGAAATTAGAATTCTTAGTCAAACAAACATTATTTTGATTTGAATTGGCCAGTACTGCAGAACGACAATTTCATAGGTAAATACCTATTTCTTGACGTACGTACCCTGTTTCCTTTAGTTTTGAAAAATAATTATGATCAATCATTAAATTCACAAAATATAACAAAAATTCTGTAACACAATATTTTACTTACTACTTATATTTCACAGCCGCAGATTTTATTTCAATAAATACATTTGTATTTTGTAAAAGCTATTACCTAGTTTTAAGTTTTTGAGGATGAATGGATGTATGGATGAACTGATTATGATGAAATTTGGTATGGTAGTAGTATAAGCTGTCGAATAATACGTAGGCTACTTTTTACCCCGAAAAAATACAGTGTTCCCGTTGGATACTGTATTTACGTGGGCGGAGCCGCGGGCAACAGCTAGTTAATCATAAAACTTGCGGTTCATTCCGTTTTCAACCCCTATACTTTCAACCCTGTCCTACGTTACGTTGTTATAAGGCGGCTCAACATCAAGGAGTTGAACACTCTTATACCCACTCGCAGATCTGAGTTAAATTAATCCTAGGTTAAATATCATGCTATCTCTGTCAATCTTAACCCAGGGTTAGTATAGCAGATAGGCGACATGACAGGTAACATACATGATCACGCAGTTTTGCTATTATTTTGTTACCAACTTATAATAATTGTACTTAACACTTTTAGTAAACGAATTGAATAGAATTGAATTTGGTACGGCCTTACAATGAAAAGTGAAGTTAACTTCCCTTAAATCTCTGTAGGTAACTCAGAAAATTAATTTGCTTGATATCTTAAGGAAAAACCTTGGAGTATAAAATTAAATAAAAAGTATTCCGTCTCCAACAGATATTGCCTCTTGATACAATGAAATCGATAAGATATCCGTGGAGGTAGAAAAAGTACGGATGCAATAAATAAATTACAAGCTTGGCTTCGCAAATAAAACCAAGGTAAACCAATCCTTCACCATGAATCGACCGGCTTGACCGAAAGGATAGCTCGGCCTCGCGGAACCTGAGGTGAAACACTATTGCCATTAGGTTATACGTCTGCTCGTTTGCCACTTATTCCATTATAGGTAATTTAAAACAAAATGTAATATTTAATTTTAAAAATTAAGGTTGTTGTTTCACAGCACCCTAGTGTTGACTGACATTTCCTTGTGACCATATAAAATAAGCCTTATTGCCACGCATTAAGATTCATGCATAATAGTAAAACTGGTGAAATTTCCAAAAAAAATTTAATATTGTCGGGTTATTTTTTGCAAATTTTATTGCAAATATTCGATATCTTTGGTAGTAAGCTAGATAAGAACAGATTATAATCCTAAACATGACCTCTTTTTGTAAATAGCAAAATTTACAAAAGAGGTCTGGTAATTTTTGCTAAACAATTTCATTTAAACCAAATAATTTTAGATAAAAAAACACTCAATTTGTGACAATAGGCTAGACGACATATTTTTTTGATTGCATAAATGAATAGTACTCTTAAATAAATTAATTAAATATTTCCTTTATTTAATTTAATAACAATTATAATGTTGATATCTATTATAGCTAACTACTTAAAAAATTTACAAACTATAAAATAATTAAAAAGAAAATTACTAGAAACACTTTAAAATCAGTATGAGTTCCTCTCAGAGGAAGACACATACAACATTATGTAAAAAATATATTTTCAAATGTATAGCGATCTAACTGTGACGGGTTCCCTTTTTTCGCATAATTTTTTTTTGGCATAATAATTTAATGTGGCATAAAATTGTTTGTCATAATAATACTTTGGCATACTTGTTTCTTGGCATACTATATTATGAGGCATAATTAACATTTATACTAAAATTTTTTGTCCTAATTTAATGTGGCATAACTGGTTTATCATATATTTCTTATCTTAACAATACTTTGGCGTAATTGTTTTTTGGCATAACTGTATAGGCATAAATAACGTTTGTGTAGTTTTGGGTTAGGTTAGAACTTTTTATCGCGTTCAAAACGTCTTCAAATAATTTTATATCATTATGCCTAAATATGTTTATGCTTTGTAAAAGTATGCTTGAATATTATGCGTCAATATATGTATTCCTAACAATAAGTATGCGAAATGATTATTATGCTTAAAGTGATTATGTCAAAAAAAATTTATACATAAACAGTTATGCCAAATTAACATTATCCGTAACTGTTTTTAGGACAAATTAAATTATGTCAAGGTAAATTATGACATATGATTTTATGCGAAAAAATAGGGAGCCAACAGTGACATCACGATTAGGTAAAAGTGTATGAAATATAAGGCCGCAGGAACATATTATTCGTAATTATCTCCAAAATTTGTGCGTTTAAGTTCATATTTACCATAATAATTATGTTTTTGTATATGATGTAATTAAACTAATGATGTAGGTTTGTTTACTAATTTTGCAAATTAATTTTAAACTATTACTAAACTACACATAAATATTATTATTATTACGTTTATCAAGCAGTAATACCTCAATATTTCTGAGTATATAAACTAAACTAAACATTTTAAATTTAGTCGTCGCCCCTATTAGTTTTGTATTTGGTTTCATTTGGTCGCAAAATGGAGCGAGAAGCATCCAATTTATATCAAATTTGTAAACGCGCCCTTAAATATTACAAAAATAGACAGGCAAATAAATAGACTAAAATAGCTTTAAGGAAAAGCAGTAAAATTGTTAACACCATTAATTAATTTTAGCGAAGATTCTTCATTAATCATTGTTCTAAATAAATTAAATTTCGAAGCATCAATGAGCAATAAAATAATAATGAAAATTGATTTCTAACACTATTATTATCAAGACGGAGCTTAGATCTTCAATGTTTTGACAACAAAAGGGCACAAAATATTATGAGGATATTTATAAATAAGTTAACATCATCATCATCACAGCTAGACTTTTGTAATAATAATTATATTATTAATGCGTAAAACAATATTTTCGTACAGTTTTACGAGAATGGTGCAACCGGAGGAGTATGAAATTTGGCCGGTAAATTAAAGCTCATGTAGGATAGGATTAGATAGGATTAATGATTATTATCACGGTATGTTATGTAGGTCGAGACACCTAATTTATTACACAAAAATTTTGGAAAATTCAGTATTTTCAAATTTAATTTCTTCTCATCATGAAGATTTTTTTTGTGACGGGTATACAATCGTTCATTGTACACAACTAACACTACATTATGCCATACATTTTATCAGTAAGAATATAAGGGGAGTCTGGCGGGGCTGGGATCTCAGTCCAAAAGCTTTTGCTTCACATATTAATTGTTAGCAACCACTAGCAGACTTCAGTCTCGACAGTGATGCTACATCCGGATCCGTATAATATTTTACATTTACTGTGTTTATTATGAATATCAATTTGGTTTCATATTTAATAAATTATTAATCAACTGATTATTATAAATTATATTATTGTAAACATGATGGTTATGACTAATGACGTCACGTCAGAATTTAGTCATGCATTTTATATTAAATATAAATAATCAAATGTAATTAAACACATAATAATTAATATTAGTAACTGGTAAAATAAGAATTATATTTAATTGAAATCTATTTAGTTAATTTATATTTAATTGTAATACCGGATATAAAGTGTTTATTTTGACTAGCTCTAACGACCTTCAAGTAATATAAAAGGGCAGGACTCTCTGTAGCCGCCATTATTACTTCTTCAAAATTGTTGTAAATTGCTGTCTGACGAATAAAAGTGTAACAGTGGAATAAGTGATTTTATTTACGCCCGTCACATAATATTATATTATATGATTTGATAGCGTCGATGTTATATTGCAATGGACATCACACTTGTCTTCAATACGTGTGAAACGACAAAATGTTGACTTTTGATAACTTTGGATGTGATTTTGAACTGTAGCCTTATTCATAATAATATGTCCAAAGGGCACAAGTCTAATTCTATGTGGCAGAATTTAAGCCAGTCACAGCAAACGTGGGCTCTTGTACACATTCGTTCATAGGAATAAGTGTCAGATTATCGAATTCAAAAGTCAATCACTGCGCGGCGGGCGAAGAGATATTGGGATTTTTTACCAGCTGTTTAAAAAACACAAACCAAAATAGGAATTTATTGTAGAATTTTAACTCGCATTTCATTTCTCTTAATTATTTCAGTTCAGATGTATGGAGAATTGGAGATAATCGAAAAATTGTTAATCACATTTTATATGATGATAATATCATAGTATTTATATAAAATTTTAAATTTTATATATAATAAAATCATAGTATTTATTATATACCCTACCTCCTGCAGACATGCGACCTATGCCTTAGTAATCCAGATGCAATCACGCGTACTCCTTACCTAAATTTATCTTTGGTCCCGTGGCTAATTGTTCAATAGAAAAATGTCCCTTGTACTTTATCTCTATCGTGGTAGTAGTATAAATACGAAATAACCGAACCAAGAGCATTTAATATGTCTATGGAGGGTTCCGTAATCATCAACGCGTAATAGGTTTTTTTACAATTACTTCATAATTTACTGTCCGATTCGGTTCAAAATAATTTTCCTAATAAGTATTTAACATGGTCTATCAGCATGGAAAATTTCAAGTTTCTAAGTCAAAGACTTAGAAACTAGGGCAACTTGTAAACCACTTTGGAGGTCGATTACTCAAAAATGGCTTACGTTATAAAAAAAAGTAATTTATGAATCCCTACCTTTATTTAAAAATACCTATTCGACGATACACCAAACGATGCGGTAGCATGAAAAATATTTTTTATCCCCACTTCACATGTATGGAGTGCCACCCCTAAAATGGTAAATTGTTATTATTTTATGATGCGAAAACCGAGATCTATATACAGTATTTAAGTGCACCAAATTTCATTAATTTATATTCATAATCACAAAAGCTAGAAGCGTGGACAGACATACAGACATACAGACGGACGAACAGAGCGAAACTATAAGGGTTCCTTGAGTATTAAGGAACACTAAAAAGAACGTAACCTTTTTTTGTCATTTTAATTTAATGGCGCACGCTGCATTTGTTGTTATCCTCTTTAGATGTGCCATAATTATTCTCTATTGTCGATTTTGTACATGATGATCGACGTCGACGTCGATTGAAGAAGTCGACATTCAAAATATGGTACATCAACGGTTAAGAGTATTAAATATCCCATTATTTTCACTGTCTTGTATCCGTATATTCGTTACAATATAAGTGTTATTGAAACTTTATATTCTGAACACTTTATGTAAATTAATTAAATGAAAATGAAAAAATTACAAAGAATATTATACTTTAAACCAGACAATCTTGTATATATATAATCGATATCTCGACAACGGCTACAAGTATTACCATAAAATTTAGCATGCAGGGAGTGTTGGGGGAGAAAAATCAATCTAGATAGGTCTTATCCCCTAAGGGAAATTTCAATTTCGTATAGCTATCCTAAATATGCAGCACCGTGTAGCGGTGCGTATCGTCGCGGTGTGGACTAGCCCTTACTTACCCTTCTTGCTATCTTGAATCTGTGGGATGATTTCCTGACATGTGAGGCGAAAATATGTATGACCAGAAGTCAGGTGTGCAACAGTTTTATTATTATTTCTAATGAAAAAATACTGACTGTTCTCTGACTCATTTTGTTTGAAATTTTTTTTTCAGGATATAATTTTAATGTTGCTTGTAACTGTGCTATAAATACTACTAGATGTTACATACTATAATATGCGTGTTGTAGCTTGATCGTGTTTTCTAGGGTTCCGTAACCAAAACATAAAAACGGGACCCTATTACTGAGACATCTCTGTCCGTCCGTCCGTCACTCTGTGACCAGGCTGTATCTCAGGAACTGTGATAGCTAGAGAGTTGAAGTCTTCACAGGTGTATTTCGGTTGCCGCTATAGCAACAAATACTGTCATAAAATCAATATTTAACCATTTAGCAAACGTGAATTTTTAGCTGTTTTATAAGGAACACTTCGTGCGCGAGTCCGACTCGCACTTGCCCGATTTTTTCATGTAACACTTGCTTGTTTATATAGCCCTTCCTAGCTTTTAATATGAGGTTCATTGACACAAGAGCCATATTACTCACATACTCACAGCGTCGCTCGTAAAGATCTAATTACTAAACGTGTACACGTAATAATATCTCAACTCTTTAATTTAACACCTGCTCAAGTTAAACTATTTTAAGTCTGAACCAGACATGACCAACGCGCGGGACTGCCATGCGGGCCTTGAGCAAATTTAGCGGTTGACTCGGTATCCCACATCTCACGGAACAGCTGTACTTTTTCGGGACAAAAAGTAGCCTATATTTTAATCCAGTAGCTAAACTACTACCATACCAAATTTCATCGAAATCCGTTCAGTAGTTTTGGCGTGAAATAGTAACAAACATCCATCCATCTATACATCCATAAATATACATCCATCCATCCTCACAAACTTTCACATTTATAACATTAGTAGGATTTGGTAATGTTTAAAAAACATAAATTATTGTGGTTTTGTGGACGAATTGTGGATTTTTATAGATGTGCGACCCGTTAGGGTTTTGTTAAAATAACAAATGCCACCCAATCTTAAAAATGTTGGTCATGCCTGGTCTGAATTTTGTGTCAGTTAGATTCCAGACAATATTCTAGGATAACAGATCCATTCTGTCTGAAGAAGATAGAAATCTTTCTAAAGTTTTTTTAAAGCCTTCATTTTATGGTATACTAGCTGTTTCCCGCGGCTCCGCCCGCGTAAATACAGTATCCCTCGGGAACACTACTTTTTCGGGATAAAAAGTAGCCTATGTTTTAATCCAGAGTCTAAACTACTACCATACCGAATTTCATCGAAATCCGTTCAGAAGTTTTTGCGTGCAAGTGTAACAAACAATCACGCTTTCACTCAATTCATTCAATATACTACGAGTGAGTTATGATGTAAGCTCTAAGGACAAATTTAAAACCTAACCACCACAACACACTATATTATAGTTAAATAAAGTACCTACTCGTATACCTACCTGTCTTAAATTAATTAACTGTATCGCAGATTCAATCATTCATAATATATTTTATTTAGATTTAGCTTTTGCCCGCGGCTCCACACGTGTAAATACAGTGACTCACGGGAACACTACATCACGGGAACAAATAGGCTACTTTTTTACCCGAAAAAGTGTAATCTTTGTCGTGTGCCTCTGTGTTAATCCAGAGCTTAAACTAGTACCATACCAAATTTCATCAAAATTCGTTCAGTAGTTTTTGCTTGAAAGAGTGACAAACATCCATCCATCCTCAAAAACTTTCAGATTTATAATAGTAGTAGGGTCAAGTAACTTTTTTCCATAGTGTCGAGCCCTTAGTCCTTGTATCTGGTACGTAATGGAGGTCTTTGTCAAGTGTTTTTTTTTTAGTTTAATTTTTTTTATGGCGTCGTCTTATCTTAAAACCATTTGCCAGTGTCAAGTAAAAAAGGCGGGAAATAGAACTTTCGTTTCAATTTTAAACACTGTATTCCTATATCGTCAAGTCTAAAGTCTAGTCAAAGTCTAAATAAATAGTCAGTACAGTCAACGAGTCATGTCAGTCGATTCAGTAAAGTGGTAGACGCTTTACTGAAAGTTCCCAAGGAGTTTTGGCGGGAAACACAAAATAGTACGTTTTTAGAAGTTGTACCCCTTGCCCACACTTGTGCACGTTAACGAACATTTAATGGTTAATATTCTACCAATATTACACAATAAGAACCGAAGTAACACGAATTTATGTAGAAATACAAAATCCCACAACGTCACCCATTGAACTCCCCGACAAAACTCGAAACGGATTTAAATTTTAGTTTAGTTTAAAATGTTACGTTTTTTGAGCCTTTTAAAGTCTAAGGACAAAGTATTTACCGCGTTAACATTTCTTTAACTTAACGTGTGTTGAACCCTTAAGGTCTAAGGACAAAACACCGCGTCAAACCCTCCGTCAGTGCTCGCGTTATCGCCGTGGAGTACGCGCGTTTGTAACTCTGTGCCGGACTATTACTGGAATATAGCGGACTATTCAGCGACTATAGTAATCGGACTATTGTGAGTAAACTTTTGTATGTTTAGTCTTAGGTTGAAACAGTTTTGGAGAAACAATTTTTTTCTAAGTTAACTTTCATTACAAAAAAAAAATGTAAATATTTTGAGTAACCGAAAATAAAAGATTCAATTGTTTAAGATTATGTCGTTAGGAACGTTAGTAGTGTCAATGGATACTAGTTATTTTAAATATTATTTATTATTAAAAAAAAATCACTTCAAACAAAACACAAGTAGCAACGCTAGAGCTTTTAAACAATAATATTTTGTTTATTATCCGTTTCGTTATAAAGCCCTCGTTCATTTTAATGTCTTGCAGGATAACATAAATTTAGATTTTACATCCACATAAAAAAAATCCTCATCATCAAAAGTTATAAAACACTTCACGAGGAATAAAGGATAATTCAATAAAAAGTTTTCAGATAAAGCTCTTTGTTAGGTTTTATAAAGAATTATAAAGTTGTATTTGTGTGCCATTAAAAGTTTTTGCACGTTCGGCTTTAGAGCTGGGAACTTTCCAAACTTATTCTAATTACCCAAAATTTTATTGCCAGCATAAAAAAATAATGAAAGCTCATGGACGGCTCAACCCTAATGCGTAACGGGGTGAGAAACTGGCTTGTTTTTCTGAATATTTAAGCAATTTTAATATAGTCGATAAATTTTGTAGTTTTTCTGCTTGTCAAATCTTTTTCTAATTATGCTTCCTCTTATTGCTAGCATAAAAAATAATGAAGACTCGAGAAAGGTTTTTTTTAATATGGGTAAGTAAGGTAAGAAAAATTCTGCGTTTGTTATTGTTATTCTCAAACGGTCGGCCAATAAAATAGAACGTTTTGCAGAATCAAGTGCAGAAACTTTGGGAAATTTAATTTAATTTTGTATAAAAAATTTTCGTGTTTTATAATTACTTTTCTTATAATTTAGTCTTTAAATGTTTCTGTAATTGACTTTACAAAACGTTATAATATATAAGTATAGGAATTTCTGTTTGAATTTTTATATCTCTTTCTAATTATATGAATGAATAACTAAAATAATAAAATACGAAATGAATAAAGGCTCTCTAATACGGATAACGGGGTGAGAAAATAGTCATAACAATAATATTATCTACTGACGCTTATGACGTTACGCATAACGGGGTGAGAAAATAGTTATAACAATAATATTATCTACGGACGCTTTCAGTCCACGTCGATCTGGTATCGTGGTGAGTTATAACAATAATATTATCTACGGACGCTTTCAGTCCACGTCGATCTGGTATCGTGGTGAGTTTTCAGTTTTAAGAAAATGTATTTTACGGGTACCAGACAACGGAAATATATTATATAATACTTTTAATACTATATTTAAAATTAAGATTTTCATTAAGACGTCCATGAAGTAGGAATACAGAAAACTTTTAGTTCCCTGGCGGGATTCGAGCGCGCGACCTCCGGCTCGAGCGCCAATGCGCTAACCACTGAGCCACAGAGGTCGTCTAATAGTTTGTTGCTACTGAAATTTTTTGATAGGTACCTAATTAACAGCAGCTTCCATTAAAAAAACAGTAATTTTGTGTTCAATATGATTTTATGTTTTAAAAAGTTTCATAATCTGTGGGAGAAAGAGAAAAAATAACAGTGGGAGAGCCTTGCTTCGGTAAGAATGGGCCGGCTCGACCGGATAAATACCACTACCTCGCACAAAACCGGCGTGAAATAACGCTTGCGTTGTGTTTCACCGAGTGAATGAGGTTATCGGAGGCCCAATGGGGGATTTTAAGCATCAGGAACGCAAGTCGCAATACCAGGGTAGTTACATTTGAAAGTCCTCTGGTATTGCACACTTGCGTTCCTGGTACATAAAATCCTCAACCTAAGGTAAATCGCTTACGTCCGTCTGCTCGTTCCCTGGTCGATTTCATAAAAAAGTGTTTTATCAGAGTAACATCGATAGACCCGTGTCCTAGGATAGCGTTGCCATCATAAAGCGACCGTAATACAGCGGTGAATGAGCGTTTTCTATGTAAACAAAATGGCGTGGTTTCCTAGACAGCGCGTAGTTGGTACAGTTTTTTTTATATGCCGCTATATGATGGCCGCGTTATCCTAGGAAACCGGAGCTTTAGCAGTAACAGTGGAAACGTTATTATAATGGCCATGATGATAACAATAATGATGATTATAAATTGGTATTATTAAACAGATTTGAACCCGTGCTCTGTAACAGTAGAGCCATTAATCTCCTGAGATACACCGTTACGCCTATAGTCTGTAACCTGATAACGTTTTTGCCAAGGCACTATCTACAATCAACAACCTCCTTCGGATTCCCCATACAACTTACAAGTAAATAGTAATATACAGGACTAGCTTTTGCCCGCAGCTCCGCCCGCGTAATTACAGTATCCCACGGGAACACTGCTTTCTGGGGACAAAAAGGAACGTATGTGTTAATCCAGAGCTCAAGTATAAAGATTACCAAATTTCATCAAAATCCGTTCAGTAGTTTTTGCTTGAAAGAGTTGCAAACATCCATCCATCCATACATCCATCCCCACAAACTTTCACATTTATAATAGTAGTAAGATACTTCTATACTAATATTGTAAAGAGGAAAGTTACCACCAGTTACCAAATTACATCAAAATCCGTTCAGTAGTATTTGCGTGAAAGAGTAACAAATATCCATCCATAAATCCATCTTCACAAACTTTCACATTTACAATATTAGTAGGATGGTTTTTCGGTGAATATTCCTCTGTACAAGGAATTAAATATTTTCCTGGGATTGTATTCTGGGAGTTTGGTATATTTTGTATTAGATTCCCGTTCCAAATATTATATGACGTGGTCGAAATTTTTGAAACTAGCTGCTGTACCTGACCAGATGTTGTTCTGTCTTACTGTCAACTGGAATAAATAAATAACTACCAACGGCTATACCTACTATCTACACATACAGAGTTATCGACGACTGAAGTTTTATGATTGTTACGGTCGAATACTGAAACGGTAATCAAAACTAAGAGCCGTCCTATTCCCAGGCTGTCGCTGTCTCTGCTAGCCGAAATGACAAGGACGGCATGTGACTTGAGCGTCACTTAGTTTAACTATTGTTCCAGTATTCGGCCGTTAAAGTACCAATATCGCTAACAGTGGGGGTTGGTGTTAGAAGCGTGTGAATGAAGGGTTATAATAATCATACAAAAATAAAAATAAATAGATCAAAAACATAAAAATAAAATTTTTGGGGTGGGTCAGGGGTCAGGGGTCACCACCACAAAAAAATTATCACTGTTATCACTTAGAGGTGTAAAAATAGTTTACAAATACACCTACAAAATTGTATAAAATCCGTTTCCTTATTACTCTTTCAAACAATGCTACTATACGGATCCAAAGTATTTATATTACTAACGTAACGGACGACGGAACCATTTTATACCCCTCTAAGGGATAAAAGTGATAACATTTTTGAGGTAGGTCACCCGTGACGAACCCCAAAAATTTTATTTTTATTTTTTTGATCTATTTATTTTTATTTTTGTATGATTATTATAACCCTACATTTTCACGCTTCTAACACTAACCCCCATTGTTTGTTAGCGATATTAGTACTATAACAATCATAAACCCTCAGTTGTCGATAACTCTGTATGTGTAAATAGTAGGTGTAGTTGTTGATGATGATGACATAGATACGTCTACACTAATCGGCGTGAAATAACGATTGACACAAGGACCCGGGAGCACAATGGGGATTGGGGATTTTAATGACTGGGTGCGCAAGTTGCCACGCCAGAGTTACCAATGTAACTCTTCTGGTGTTGTCCATAGGCTGCGGTATCGCATACCACCTTTTTGCTCGTTTTCTGGATTTCCTGCTTTTTGATTTTACGAAATGAGTTCATAAAATTAAAAAAAAACTATACACAGCCTTTTGGCTAACTCAATTATTCTCTTCAATTCAATTGACAGATGTCACATTCGCATGTGACATCTGTCAATAAAACATTGACATTATATACTTTTTATAACTAGTTTAATATGCAACACATTTTACATGTAGAAGTTGGTTCTAATATTGTTCAGAGAGTATAAACGATATTAATAATATTATTATGTTGTGGCAGTATTAATAGTAGTATTAATTAAGCAATATTAATCTTATAGTGGTGTACATGTAGGTAGTTACGTACATAAGCTATTCTAGACTAAATAAATATTTGTTATTAGTAATTTCATTTGCGATATATTTATTTGAGAATAACAATGTACTTTGACCAAACAAAAATTGTTCATGAATGTTATTGTTTTCATGTAAGAAAACGATAAGATTAAATTTATCAATTGATCGTACACACGTTTCTGTCAAAGTGACAATTCTATACAAAGGATTATTAAAAAAAGACGTGTGGCACTCGGGGACTGCCGCGGTAAAGCTATTGCATAGCATTTTGTATCAACTTATGCAATTATAATTATTTATTTATTTTATTTTATTTATGCAGTATTTCTTTTTCTTTGATATTAATTCAAGTTACACTTTTTGAGCGTGGTGACCGATAAGAAAACAAATTTTTCTTTTATTAAATAAATAAAAAGTTAATATTGTTTAAAATATTTTTATTATTTTACAATACATGTGGGTTTTAAATTATTATTTTTTACAATTACTTTCTCATAAACAGCTGCTTATGTATTCGTCCGATTTCGGAGCAGCTCGTCTCGATTCGTGCGAGTTTCGTAGAGTCGTACAATACGTCTAATCGCACGCACACAACGCCGTGTCGAAGACTGCCGAACTGAAACGACGTTAGACGATGCACAGAGCGTGAGGTTTTTTCGTTACGGAATTTCTGGATTCGGTCCCCGCGCTCAAGGCCCGCGATAGAAGCTATGCAATAGTTTAAAAAGTAATAGCAAAACAGAAATTATACAATTAGATTAATTGTTAGGTATTTTCAAACCGCCCGCTTCGTCGCGTTGTTAGAAAATGCAATGTCACTGTAAGTAGTATTATTAACGATCTCTAGCCCTTATTTAATAAAAAAAGCTAATAGATCTGTGTCAGTCATAATAAATGATGTCTATTTAGTAATGTTAGTTAGGCCACATCATAAAAGTATATAGCTTTATTTATTCACACTTGACATTCAAGTCTAGACTTTGATGCTGAACTATTGATAGGTTTTTGTGTTTTTATTTATTAATGAGGTTAGATGGAAGCAAGAGGGGCACACAAAATTTTTTTTGTGGTCAAAATAAGACATACTTCCTTATTAACATCATAAACGCGAAAGTTCGTATATGCGGATGTATGGATGTTCGTTGCTCTTTCGCGCAATAACTACCGAGCGTATTTTGATGAAATTTGGTAGGATAAAAGCCGGATAGTTGCCCCACTTAAAAAAAACCCTGTATTTGGTAAAATTATACAAATTGAGAATAATTTAACGCGTACATCCAAAGGTAGGTCTTAAATATTTTATAGTAGCAAATTTTTGTAAACCTATTTAATATGAGTTTTGAGTAAATCCATTTTCATTGGACCTCTAAATAAGGGGATAGTTGCCTCATATAGCGGATAGTCGCCTAACGATAGAAATGCATCGGGGGATAGTTGCCTAGCGTAGGTCATTTATTTTAGTTAGAACTATATTTTTATAGTTATAATCACTGCAAAAGTTTGAAAAATAAAAAATAAAAAATAAAATCAATTTGTCCTTTTGTTGTTTCAGAATATATATTGTGTAGGTCTATATAGATAGGTTCGGATTGTTGCTCCTAGAGCAGATCTAGGAGCGACTATCCTTTTTGGTACTGATACTTGCCTTTACTCTTTACAAAATAAAAAAAAGCTGTTCTACAGTAGAAAGTAAGAAACATAGTAGGTAACTTAACCTCTAATGCACACAAAATTACTAAAAAAATTCTGTACAAAAAAAAAGAAAAAAAAAAAAGTACGCGTAGTAGTAGTACCTACTACGCTAATAAAAATATGAAGTAGAATTTACTTGCCATTATAATTATAACGCTCGTTCAAGTTTCACCGTGAAAGATTGTTGGTCACATAGACAAAGCGGATGCGCCTAATAATGATTTTTAGGGAATTAATGTCTGCAGGAAAGGGACTGCCAATAATAATCAAAGTCTACCGCAGAAAACATTCCTAACATAGCGAATTCAGAACCGAGGCTAGTATCCAACCAAGGCAACTATTCGGTTTTTACCCTATGGTAATAGCTTTAGGCTCTGGATTAACACATAGGATAGCTTTTATCTCAAAAAAGTACAGTGTTCCCGTGGGTTACTGTATTTACGCAGAGAGAGCAGGGACAACATCTAGTTGTGTACATTCTGACGACCTCTGTGGCTCAGTGGTTGAGCGTGTTGGTGCTCAAGCCGGGGGTCGCGGGTTCGAATACCGCCGAAGGAACAAAAAAGTTATTCCGTGTTCCTGGGTCATGGATGTGTATAATATAATAAAAATCTTAAATATGTGTATAATGTAAAAGTATTAAATATATTTCCGTTGTCCGGTACCCGTAACACAAGTTCTTCGAGAACTTACCACGGAACCAGATTGACGTGGTGTGAAGCGTCCATAAATATTATATTATTATTATTATGTTTTTCAAATTTTTCATTTCTCTTTAAGGGGTATTTTACTAAAGCTGCGGGCTTGTGGCCGAGCAACTTCAGCTGAAGTATAAAATTAAGTAATGGAGAAGAATTTCCTGACGATTTGGCATGTATTGAGGATTACAGCCTTTTGCAGGGTGATATAATATGTAAGTGGATGGATGTTGAGTGTTTTAAGGCTATTGTGTAATGTATTTGGTATGATGCCAGTACTTGATATGATGATTGGTATAGTTTTAACTGCGTTAACTTTCCCCTGTGATTTTAGTTCAATTGTTAGGTCTATATATTTTGTGAATTTGGTTGTGTGTGTGGTAGTGTGGTTGTGTGAATTAGGTATTGCGATGTCTATGAGGTAAACAGTTCTATTTCGTTTGTCATGAAGTGTTATATCAGGTCTGTTGTGATGTATGGCTTTGTCTGTTAATATTGTCCGGTCCCATTACAATTTGTAGTCAGGTGAGTCTAGTATGATTTGTGGTTATTATTATTATAGTTATCGACTAAGATCCCAGGTCCGCCTGACTACCCTTATATTATAACTGATAAAATGTTTATCATATTGCAAGTAGTATTAGTGTTTACAACTAGTAGGCTGTAAACGTACAGCCTACTAGTTCGCGCGGTGAGCCAATTCTCAGCACAGGGCGCCGAGGTACAAAAAAATATTACCAGCTTTTCTTACAGCCTTTGAAATGATTCTTACATATGTAAAAATCATCATCGTCAGCCCGTCGTCGTCCACTGTTGGACATAAGCCTTTCCCATTTCGCGGTCCCGATACCCGGTCCTCTGCCTTCCGCATCCAACCGCTTCCGGCCACTCTCTTTAGGTCGTCGGTCCACCTCCTATATGTAAGAATAATGACAGTTAAATATTATAGAGTTAAATTTACGGCGATTACATATTTTTGTTTTGAGCACATAAAAACTAGAAAAAAAAAATTAATGAACAAGAGAAAAAAATCGTCAACAATTTTGTGAAAACATTAAAAATCCAAAACGAGATTTTGGACTTTTAATGTTAATTTTGGAATATGGATTTCATTGTAGAAGATATTGGCAATGATCGGAACTACCAGACATCAAAAGATCAACGTCGACTTAACATATAACCCTGTATTATACAAATATAGTAATTACCACGGTGCAAACAAAAAATCTGCCGGTTTTCCGGTTGATGAGACGGAACGCAACTAAAGGAGTTTTCACTTTAAAATATTGTAGAAAAGCTATTACTTACAAAGTTTCATTACCCGGGACATTAACTCACACAGACGGACAAAATCCCACATCGCCTAATGGAGACAATTTCAATAAAAACGAATGTAGCAGCTCGGTCCGCGAAATATGAAAATGGCGTTTAAAACTGCCCCTATATTGGAGTTGAGAGTTGTAATGAGCTGGATATTGAGAGCTTGGATGGGATTCAATAGATTTCATCATCATCACTACCGTACCACACTGCTAGGACTTTTTCTTTGACGAGGCTTCTTTTTAAATTCATGCCCGCGGGTAGGAAAACTTTACGGCTCTTCGAAGATTATTAATTGATTAGCCAGGTCGTAAAACCTTTTTTTTACCATGGATGAGCGGATGGGTCGGCCTCATAGAAACCGGAAATAATTAGTCGACTACAGCGAAGCCGAAAGGAAGGGTAATAATATTTGCAGCCTATGTATGTATGTTTGTTCCACCGCAGCGCCTAAGCTACTGGTCCGATTTTAATAAACGAGGTGTCAATAGATACGTAATAATAGCCCACGTAACATAGGCTATATGATTTACGTAGTATTTTATAACTCGTATGGTATAGCGGAGGTCCACGGGCGACTGTAATTATAGTTTACCATTATCTGATCTGTCTGCCCGTTTGCCGATTTCGTTTTATTCCAAGTCACTATTACCTTATGTAGTTTGTTTACCTACGCGACCATCTTTAATCCTTATTGTCCATCTCATCAACAAATGGTTGACTGGTAGATATTGATTAGTAGCAATAAGTTCGCCTTGTGTACATCTACACTTATAGAAATTCTACATTTATAGAAAGAAATTTGAAATTTTACACACGTATTTCTCATATGACGTTGGCATCCACTAAGGAAGGATTTTTCAAAATTCAACCCGAAGTGGGTAAAATGTGTGATAAAAGTTTGTATGAAACTTTTTATTCCTTGCATATAATATGATATTTGCATGATATTTCGTATGAATTGAGTACGGAAAAAATAATGAGTTTCGTATTTCAGCGTTTTCTAAAATTCATCCCCTAGGAGGGTAAAATAAGGTAATAAAAGTTTAACGCGGGCAATTGATGCTATTTTTTATTAAACTGACTTTATTTTTTTACCCACACAAAGTAAACATTAACACTTTTAAAATAACATCGAACTGACATCTGCGAGAAATTCAAAAGTGCCTGATATAAAGCAATTAATTAACCCTAAATTATTATTAATGAGTCTTAACCGCTCAGCTGCCAAGGTCATTAACCCCCGAGCTTTTTAACTAATAAGTTAAAAAACTAATAACACTAATTAAAACTGGTTATTTATCATGTGATAAATTAAGTGTTGTTAATTATTATTATGAAGTGTGTGGTGTGTTATCATAATTACTTTTGTTTTCACGCATGTTACAAACGCCGAAGGGACTTTATGAAAATAATGATATGATAAAAAAATAAATCTTAAAAAAAACTACCTAACCTAAAATTATAATAAACTAGAGGTAGCCCGCGACTTCGTGAGCACAAAACGAAATTTCGCGGGAACCGTACACTTTGCAATTCAATAAAAAGTAGCCTATGTATGAATCCAGAGCTCTGGATTCACACGTAGGATACTTTTTTCGCTTTTTATTATTTTTATAGTAGTCTAAACTACTACCAACCAAATGTCATTACAATCAGTTCAGTATGATTTGCGTGAAAGAGTAACAAACATCCATACATACAGACTTTCACGTTTAAAACGTAATAAGATAACTAAGACAAACTTAAATAATATCTGTTTCAATCTCTTGCTAACATACACGACGAATATACTATAATTACTATCTGACCCATCAAACACCGTATAATTTATCACACAGGGGTGTAAAAACTAGTTTGCCACCAGCTATTCTTATACCTACCGAATATACACAAATAACATACAAATCCGTCAAACTGTTACGGAGATATTTCGTTACAAACACTGTGAGACGAGAAACTTATGTACTAAGCCAGCTGGCTCGAAGGCGTCGTTCTTTTTATGAACTTCAATTAATGCATTATTACCTGCATAATGCACCCGCACTTTCTACGCCAATAATTACACCTACAACTATAAGCCTTTACACATCTACACGACGGGATTTTCCCGTATTTTTTTTATTACATAAATGAATAGTGCTCTGAGAAATTAAACACTTCACAAACGAAGTAGTATACTACAAATATTTTCAAAGATACTGCGGATTGTTTGAAGCACTTTTGTGAGTCTTGTAAAAACGCCGCATACATAAATCGTACAAGCAGCTGACGTCACACGCCACTAATGTTGCTACGAAATGTATGGCCATATGCACACAATTTCTGATATCTCCGAAGTTTTGCCCGTTTATGTTTATATATACCATAGTAAATCTTTTTGTATTTGATGTAAGTAAACTAATCATGTAGGTTTTTTACACTAATGTTGTTATTTTTTTTTGTGTGATAATATAATTACGAAATGCATAATTTAATAATATTATAATTTATTCTATTGTATATTATTATGTATGTTGAATAAAATGTTATTTAAGTAGATTAATACTTACAATAATACAAATTAAAAGTACATACTAAGATTACAAAACTACACATAAAATCTTATTTCTTTTTACTTTTATCAAGTTGTAATAATACCTAATTATATCTAAATTCTTAAACAAATCACGATGCCTCACACGACAATCGAGCATATTGGTAATTAATTTACGGAATTCGATAAAATATTGTCGCAAAAAGGTTAGGCTACAGGGCAAACCCTTTTACCCGATCGTCTTTGTTTTTTTCAAATTTTTCATATCGAATAAACGAAGAAGTCTCCAAAATAAAGAGCGCCAAAATAAAAAAATCGGAAAAAATGTTTTTTTTTTCTTTTAAATTGAATAATTCTTTTTGCACGTTACAGCACTCGTTGATATGCGTCTTTTTAGTATACATTTTTTTTATTGTAAGTACCGTATACACTTTCATATGTATTAAGTGAAAATCAGTGAATTTAAAATTACAAAGAGACACTAATTTTATTTATTTGTGTATTATATAATTAGTAACTCGCTTTTACATATCATCGATTTTTCAAAATACATATGGGTAAGCGATAGAACCGTCATCCTGTGACCAGACTAGTTGCTCTAATATTATATCCAAAAGTTGTAAAGTAAAAACAATCCACGATAAAAATCGTAAAATACGATTGCTTTTTTTTTACCGTAGGCTTGCTACGAGAGTTCGTAGAAGACTCGTAGCTACGAGTCTCTCTCTCTCGTCAACTTTTTTATTTTTATATTTGACAAGATTCTTAATTGGGTTTCTGCCTTTGATGTTTTGTGAGACCTACGAGTATAATAATTATTTTCTGCTTCGATTTAAGTTATCCTTCCATGTATGTATGTACATACATATTCTTCTTCCAAGCTTCCTTGTATAATTTTCTTTCAATTTAAGTATTAAGATTTGCTGCCAGCGCGGTGCAGTGTGTTTTTATTTTAGGGTTCCTTAGTTTAAGTCTCGGAACCCTTATGGTTTCGTCATTACCGTCTAAACGGTTAGTGCTAGATAGATGAAACTTTGCATGGATATGTGTATTTACCACGTCGATAAAGTGCTAAAATAAAATCAAGAAAATATATATTTTTTTGAGTACCGTACACGTACGTATATTGGGAATTATTTTTTTCTCGCGTTTACCCCATAGTGTGGGGTATCGTTAGATGGGTCTTCAAAAAATATTGGGTAGTTGCTAAGACGATTTTTTGATTTAGGCATCCGCTTCTGAGATATTCAACTTTAAAGAGCTATTTTTTGTTAAAATAGGACTCTAAAAGCTAGGCTTTCATGATGGTAGTCCATGTGATTGACTTTGAAGAAAAACTAGGTATACTGACATCTATGACTTTCTCGGTTCAGGAGTCATAGAATAAAATACCATTGGTTGGAAAACTTCGAATAAGCATAACGAACCAATGATATGTAAAATATATTGTATAATGGAACAGAACCCTCGCACTTGGCCGGTCTTTCTATAGTGTACTGTGTGGTTATAACATATCTTATTTTACTCCACCAAATAATTCTCACAGGTTAAACTAAGCATTCGTTTTAATTCAATATAATAATAAATATGAATGAAAACTTCTGTGAAACAAATAATATAACATAATACATTTTAATAAATATAAAAAAGCTCTCTTTCACCGGTGAGTTATGCGAATTTGTAAACTATGAAATATCTTTTGGACGTTTCACTAATTCTATTTAATTTATTTAATTATTCAACTTTATACGGTGTATTTGTGAAGGTTTTTAATTAATTAATGGCTTTGTTTTATGTTAGCCTTCAGAGTAATTAATGTATTTAGTTTGTTTTATATTTGGAACCTTTATATGCTGGTAAATAAAAATAGTCATTAATACCCTTACCCACATCCCCCAGAGTAGAAAATATATTGCATACTTACGTACAGAGAAACAGCTTTCATAGATCGACCAAAACGATCCAAATTTGAAAATTTTGACGTCTCCTTCAACGGCCCACAATTTTCCATACAATCGTGGACACACCGTATGCTTGTAGTAGTGCAATCAAATCAAAAGCTGACTACGTAGCTGTTTATCTGTTCCTCTTTATTTCACCTGTGCTCACATTCTGCGGTGGCGTCACCAGAGTTTTTTTATGGCCAGTATTGAATTGGTAGCAACACCAGTGCCAGGTCGACAACTAAACTGCATTTTGCACCCTCCATGTTAAGATGCAATTTAATCTTGATGTAAACCAAAATACAATTCTTTTTTTATTTATATGGCGTTCGGCTTAAAACCATTCGCCAGTGTCATGTTAAAAAGGCGGGAAATAGAATTTTCGTTAAAGTTTTCAACCCTGTATTTTTCCTAGTTTCGTCAAGTCCTAAGTCTAGTGAAAGTCTAAATAAATAGTCAGTGCAGTCAATGAGTCAAGTCAGTCGATTCAGAAAAGTGGTAGAAGCTTTACTGAAAGTTTCTAAGAAGTTTTAGCGGGAACACAAAATAGCGCGCACTTGTGCACGTCAACGAATATCTAATGGTTAATTTTCCACCAATATTACACATAATGAACCGAATTAAACAAATTTCGGAAGAAATACAACAACAACAACGTCGAACATTGACATTTCCGGGAAAACTTAAAAATACAATAATACTTTATATTATTCATTTATATTGCTACCAATTTAAATGTCACTTATTTTAATGCAATGAAGAAATTCAATAACACGAAAATTTGGTGGCGTTTTGTTTATACAATAAGAATAATACACAGGACTTTTTACACGTTAATAAGTATTTTACATTAACTTTAATTTAATACACGACCGGTTTCGACAAAGTCATCATCAGGTGTTCTTTGTCGAAACCGGTCGTGTAATATAGTAAAAGTAATGTAATGTAAAATACTTAATAACGTGGAAACAGTGCAAGAAGTCCTGTGTATTATTACTGTGAAACATAAATTTCCACCAAGGACCTATAGTACAATCATATTATATTTACAATATTAAAATGACTCTGAACAGAGTAAAGCTGCATATATTTGAATGGTGGCAAGGTGGCACCACTTGTGACGTCACAACTGTCTGAGTAAGCCAGAGGCCTGATCTCGTATTTAACTTAGAATTTCAACTTACCATCAATTCATTTCTCAATTCATTCATCAATTCAATGGTTCATTTCGAATGATAACAGAATGATTAATTTATAGATTAATCATCCTGTTATCATAAATCTACTGAAAGTCGGTATTCTAGTACACTATTATAGTACATTTAAAATCCCAACACAGCCATTTAGAAATTACATTGACCCCAAATTTATAAATAAAGCGAGTACAAAGACAGCTGTTGTTTGAAGTTTGTACGGTCCAGTGTTGCCAATTATTGTCTGTTAAGGCGCGTCTCCTGCTCGTGTTTTTTTGAAACATTACACAATATCATTCCCGCATTTGTGTACGCATACACAATGTTTTTGTCTTCCGAGACGAACGGAAAGTATTCCCCGCACGGGCAGAGAGGGGAAGGCAAAAGAAGTGATTTGTGCGTAAAATAAATATTTTTATGTTATGACATCCCCACTTGTAAAAGTGAAAAAAACCGGTTGACGATTCAGTTTGAGTCAAATTGGAGTCAAGTTTATAAATATAACAGAATACCGTTTTCTATGGATAAGTGGTTCGATCAATCTACAATCAAGCTTCGATACAATAATAATTGCATCGCAGTGAAATTCGTCCTTTGATGTTGTTGATGTTTGAAGTTTAGTAGAATACCATTTTGCTGTTTGATAGGATCCGGACTGTATCGAACAAGTATTGAAGCTGCATTATTGTTGGATTAAAATAGCAGAATCAACCTTCAGGGCCATCAAATTTTAATTTTGATGTCTATAAAGATTTGTTAAATAAAGTCTACAAATGCTTTGTGTGTAAAACAAAGCAAATTTTACCTCAATTATAAACATAAATCAAAATGAAAGCTATGAATAATAAAGTAAACATTTGACTTAATTACCAGAAGATAATATTAGTGGAAACAAAGGCCGCCATTTATTAAGTTCTACGACAGATAATAGATTAATTTCGTTGTTTATGGTCTACAATTTATAATAAAAGAAATCGTCCATTAGTCAATATGTCATTCAGTCAAAAGTTTACTTCAATCATTGGACTAAAATAAAAAAAAAATAGATTGGCAGCATTGATCTAGCATACATCAATATTGAAATAAAAAATAAATTACTTATTCTAAGCAAATAATAGAAGTCTGTGCCTTCCAAACTTTAAAGTTGAGAAGAATCAAAGTGCCCAATGTTTTATCGTTTTTATGCAAACTTCAGATGAATTTGTGGAAATAAGTGGAAGCCCCAAAGGGAGATCTCCGACCGAGCGAGGTGGTATGCTCGGTCAGGCCGAAGCCCGCTTATAAGCATTTCAGCTGTTGAATATATAGCGCCCAACTGTGAAAACTTCGATAGCGTGATTCAGGATCGTAGCGCTAATTGGTCCGTTACAAATTTAAGCGAAGAATAAGCAAAGGAAAAATTTGAAGTGCCAAAAAGAATTTAAGGTAAGGGAGCGCCACGGCGTTGAATCGCAATAATTAAAAATTGTTGTGGAATAAATGTCTTACAGTTATTATTATTATCATAACTATTAATGGCCAATTGACAGGACGCTAGATAAAACAACTCAGTACTTTCCAAACTATTCAGCCCAAGGCTTTATTCAAAAGACCTTATGCGAAGAATAATGAAAATAAGTTTGAAGTAACAAAAAAAAATTATTTAATAGAAAGGATGAAAAATTTCACGGGCATAATTTTATTTTGGGGCTCAACACAAAAAAAAAGTAATGATGAACACTGGTGTTATTTTTTAAGTGCAAAATATTCTATGATTGGTACATAATATTTGATAACTAGTTATTGCCCGCGGCTCTGCCCGCACAAAAACAGTATCCCACGGGAAAACTATACATTTTCGGCATAAAAAGTACCCTATGTTTTGAATCAAGAGCCTAAACCACGAACATACCAAATGTTATCAAAATCCGTTTAGTAGTTTTTGCGTGAAAGAGCCACACACATCCATCCATTCTCACAAAGTTGCACATTTATAATAGTGGTAGGTCTACGTTTTATTAACATTTGTGTGGCGAAGTAACGTAAAACTTATAGGTAGGTATATTATTAATTTGTATAGTAGTAGAATCAATAAAGTAGTGCGTGAGTGGGAACCTAAGCGATTTCTTCGGGAACATAATATTCAGGATGCTTAGGGAGAAAACATACTTAAAGTCCTGACGTCTAGAAGGCGAGGGGGTTTGGAGGGTTTTGCTAATATCTCAAAAACGGTGCATTGCAGCAAAAAAGTTCTCAAATGAAATAAAAGCCTATAAAATTATCTATAATTTTGATTCTATATAGTTTTTCCATATTCCAACCATTTTTTAACTACACGCTCCAGAAATGTAGAAATCAAAGTTTCATTCGTGTGTCCTTTCCCTCCTCCCCTGGCTCGCCTCCTAGACGTCAGGACTTTTAGTATCTTTTCTACATAAGCACCCTGAATAAGTTTCTGAAGATATAGCTTAGGTTCCCGCTCACACACTCTATACCCTCCTTTGGGTCATTCATTGTCTGGACTATAGCTATGCTCCGAATAAAATATCCATTATGTTTAAGGTGACCTTTAGTTTCTCAATGCAGCCGCAAAACAATTTCATTTTCGTAGTTATTTCCAGGCTTTGCGCTAAGACCTAAAGACATCAGCGTCTTTTGTTGTACAGTTTGGAAGCCGCTGTCTGGAGTAATTTGAAATTTTAATTGTGAAATGGCGCTAATTAAACCCAAGACGTTTTTGTTATGAAATATTATATTTGAAACTTTAGTTAATATTTTCAGTATCAGAGATATTCCAATAAATTTAATAGAATATTAAATTCTGAGCTCACGATTTATAGTGCTGTCGATACGTACGATAGATAATAAATAGATCTAAATACAACTACGATAGTAACATATATTCTTTGTCATTGCTGAAATACGAATAAGTTTTTATATAATATTATACTAGCTGTCCCGACACACGACATTCTGTCTAAGCTATGAACAGGAATAACTACACCTCCAATATTTCTCATCTCTTAAACTGAACTTGAACTTCCACAATTATTTCAAGGTTAAAATTAGCCAAATCGGTCCAACCGTTCTCGAGTTTTAGATTGGATTGGATTTGCAGTCCATTTTTATATATAAGAAGATATATGGACGCTTCACACCTCGTCAATCTGGCCCCGTAGTAAGAATTTGTTTTACGGGGACCAGACAACGAGATGTAGAACCTTGGTGTAGAAAGGTCGTAAAAGCTAAAACCCTACTCTACAGAAGAAGCAAAAAACCAAAATTGAAAAAAATAGACTAAAAAACTAATTTTTCTTGTATGTATATTAACTTTTTAAAGTGATGTATGTTATTTTTTACGTTCTTTACAATATAAAACCTTGTTTTATTGTTAGTCTCTTAGTTTAAAAGTAAGCGTGGATTTACGACCAAGTTTTTTTTTGTAAAAATGGTTTATACACCACATATTTCTTTCAGGTGTTTCATTGTAATGAGTCTACTAGAAGTAGGTCATTGTTATTGAGCTTATAGACCACGAATAAAAATTAAGAAAGGCGTAAAATCACTTAAACTGTACCTTTTGAATGCGTGGAGTCGTAACTAAAATAAGTTTATACTAATAATACATACCAGAAACTTAAGTAATAAAAACCATCATACATATATACCTCGCTTTACCTACTTGTATCTATGGGTGAAAAACTTAAATTTTAATTAGTTAATTAATTAAATTTAGTCAAATTTATGAAGTGATTAATTTTCTAAGAACAATGTATAAAATAAAGCATGTTTTATTAAATAAAGTTGTTTTTATACTACTGCGCGACAAAAAGAAGTGGTAATGTGCTTATCAGCCTATGTATGTGTGTTTGCACCTAAGACACTATAAAGACCAAACGCGTGGGCCGATTTTGATAGATAAACAAAAACTTAAAAGTAAAATAAAATAATTACAAAAGTAACCCGACTGCGTAAATGAAATAAAACTGAAAAAAAGACAGTCCAGACTAGAAAATCGAGACTTTCGTTATTAAATATTATTGAATAACTATACCTACCTTTGAAATAGTTTAGTGATCGATTTTAACAGATTTCTTGTTTTGCTTAGATTTTACGTAGTCAGTTTATTAATTAATTTATTTTATTATTTACATTAAAGACAGTAACAGTAAAAGCTTTATGATATTTGTTAATGCGGCAACGAAATAGGAAAATTACTTTTAGTTAATATAATAATAATAATATTATGCTTAGAACAATCATTGAGGTCAAAGTTATCACCAGTTATCTAGAATTCAATAATATAATATGGTGATTGGCTCTTGTCGTATTTAACATATAAGCAAGGGGTCATCAGAGTGAATTAGCGGTAGTACCGAATTCGCAATAATAAATTGCAATATGATTCATAATATAAGACGGAAAAAAAATATACAGCCGAATGCATAACCGCCTCCTTTCTGTGGAAGTCAGTTAAAAAAGAAAAAGAAAAATGAGTCAAGTATCCACCTTATCAACTACTTTAAAATATTACCTTGCCTCATTCCTAATAACATAACGTTGAAACTTTGGCGAAGTTAAATAACAATATAAAACTATAAACTATAAACAATAACGTTATTATTTATTTGGATTCATGCAGCAATATACCTACTACCTCATTTTATTTCGTAATTGAAAAATGAAATGAGCCAGTAAGTATGTTGCTGAATTAAACCAAATTAAATACCTAAGTAGTTCACAAATTTTTGGACGGCAGTAAATATATTCTCTTTTTCTTCAAAATCTTCACACATTGATTAGGTACATAATATCTACTTTTTTTTTAATTTAATGAAATTTTATATTGAAACCAAATAGTACTAAACATCGTATTAAAAATCGTACTGAACTTTGGTTTTTACGACCAAGTGCATTTGTTACGTTAGTAATACCCCATACTTGACTCAAATCTATTGTCTTTTACGACCTAATTATAAAACAAATATGACATTACACAAAATAGTCATAGCAATATATATTTTTTGCTTCTTACATTATAAATTCCAATAAAAAGTCTGTTTATACGTTGAAGTCATCTAGGCCGTAAAAACTAATTTTTTGCGATTTTGAAAGTGTTACATATTATATGTATGTATACTACCAATCGATAGAGCGGAAAATTTTAAATAAGACTGAATTCTAAATTCATTTTGATCATGGATAAAATGGTTTATACGCCCTTCCTACCCAAAGGTATCGCTATACATAATATTATATTTAAGTTTTTTATCTTATTTTAAGCATTATCCCCCTTACTAATAAAGCTATTAACACAACGGATAAGTTAAACAACGTTGCTGTCTTTGTCTGATACGTTGGAAATGTCACATGATAGAAAAATATAGCAAAAAAAATATATTATTTTATCATTTCAACTATGTATTTTATATTTATAAAGTATGTATATCTTGATAGTATACATTACACATTATATTCTTTATAAGGATAGGATATGTAATATGTAAGAAGTGTATTTGTAATTGTGCACGTCCTATCTGCTGTCTTTTATCCCATCTCTCTCCGAAATTTCTTTTTAGAAATAAGCAGTAGCTTTGTGTCCTCTTTCTTTGTTAAATTGGAATGTTATAAATTATTCTTGTGTACAATAAATTGTTAAATAAAAAAAAAAAAAAATGAAAACTTTATGTTCCCTCGACGGGAACTGAACTCAAAACGTCCGGCTTAAGAGCCAACGCACTAATCACTGAGCCACAGACGCCGCTGAAGAGGACGATCAAAATGCCAAGCGTCAAATTCTCCCGGACTTTATGCCTACATCAAAATATCGTCTTACATATTATCTTCCTTTATCATTCCATGTTTTTACATGTGTGATGCTCTTTCTAGAATTAAGATAAATATTTTGACAATAGTTATAGTAAATTAAGGCACACTTTACTACTGCAATATACAACGTGG
The DNA here is from genome assembly GCA_963565745.1 of Phengaris arion. Classification (NCBI taxonomy): domain Eukaryota; kingdom Metazoa; phylum Arthropoda; class Insecta; order Lepidoptera; family Lycaenidae; genus Phengaris; species Phengaris arion. The sequence goes on along the minus strand of OY751449.1, from coordinate 14,229,980 downwards.
GAGAGTCATCCTTTGGCACGAATAGGCCGGCTCGACCAGGTAAAATATAACGCCTGCGTTGTGTTTCGCCGTGTGAGTGAGATAACGAAGGCCCAAGTAGCTTTGGGGATTTTAAGAGGAGATTTCTGGCCGAGCCACACGGTGCGGCGCCGCACCGCACCGCATTATTCCGCACCGCACTGGCGCACACGAGTAGTGCGGCGTCGCAATGTTCTTACGGCGCCGCTGCGTACTGCTTGCAACCTCCCCGCCTCGTCTGCCTCGTTCCCAAGTCCGGTGTGTTTTAGGCGAACGCAAGTGCGCAACACTGCAGGAGTTACAAGTGTAACGCCTCTGGTGTTGCGGGTGTCCATGGGCGGCAGTAATCGCTTACCGTCAGGCGATCCGTCTGCTCGTTTTCTGGCCCATTAAATAACAACAAAAACGCATGTTACTGCAATAATATACACTTTTACTGATATTTATCCATATACTTAGGGTCGATTCACACCGCGACGTTACATGGCACGACGTGGCGCTGGATTTTTAAGATATCAACTCAAAATTGAACTTTATTCACTACACAAAAATGTATAAGTTTCATTGCAAGAGTTCGAATGTCAAGTCAATCAAAGTCATTGTAGAAGGCGCCGCTTTGCAATGAAATCTGTTTGTGTAGTGATTAAAGTTTAATTTTGAATAGCTATCTTAAAAATAGCCGCGTCGTGTCGCTTCTCAGTGTGAACTGACTAAAACAATTGAACAGATTTCGACGGGTTGGTTCAACTTGGGTCGCATTTTATGTCGCTGCCTTCATATAGCGCTAACACAATGACTTCCATGCGGCTTGTTTTAGTGATTGTGTGTACATTACTCTTTCACGACCAATTAAATATTTCACAGACCATTTATTTTGTTAGGGTCATAATTGTCATCGTAAACAAGGGTGTTACAAATGAAATAATCCGTCCCATACTTCTTTTTTTGGTCTTTTATCCTACTTATTATTATAAATGTGACGGTTTTTGAGGATGGATGGATGTTTGTTACACTTTCACGCAGAAAATACTAAACGGATTTCGATGAAATTTGGTATAGTAGTGGTTTAGGCTCTGGATTAAACATACATCTGGAAAAAACATAGGCTATTTTTTATCCCTAAAAAGTACAGTATTACCGTGGGATCTCCGATACTATATTTACGCGGACGGAGCTGCAGGAAAAAGCTGGCACAGATATATAATTGGGTATTTGACAATATTATGTAAACATTTTGTTTTTTTTTTTTCAATACATTCGGGAATAATGTTGATAAAAAACAAGTTGATAAAAGTCAAAATAAGATTTTAAATGTACTATTGAAATAACGTGCACTTAGTTACAAAAAAGGTAGAATATTTTATTACATAATTAGTGTAGGTACAAGACCTACATAATAATTAGTTTACTTACATCGAATACAAAAATATTTACTATGGTATGTATTCACATAAACACTCAAATCGGAGATGTTAAAATTTGTGCATGTTTTTGCACAGTCGTAGCAATTTACGAGCAATGTTACGTCACATTTGCTGTCACTTTTTTATGGGGCGTTTGCAGACGACTCACAAAAGTGCTTCAAACAATCTGAAGATACCTTATAAATATTTATTTTAGTACACAAAAGAGCTTCAAACAAGTTTATCTAAGATATAGGAGATTAATTATTATACGGAGAAAAAAATTGAAAGTCGAAAAAATATATCTACCTAGTAATGAACCAAATCTTCGCCGCTATGCCAATGACTTTTTTCCCTAAGGGTCAGTTCACACCGCGACGAGACGCGGCGCGGCGCTTGCAATAAAACGTGTATTTTTTTGTGTAGTTATATAAAGTTTAATTTTGTAGTGTAGTTATATAAAGTTTAGTTATATATATAAAGTTTAATTTTGAATAGCTATGTCGCGGTGTGAATTGACCTAAACCTCTTTACATAAGCAGTACATCATAACTAACTTTTCTGTAATTGATTTTACAAAATCTAATATTATAGTTATTAGTAAAATATTTGTACCGATTTATAATTTGGCTTATTGACTGCATCCGCCTGGGTATCTCTAGTGAGCAGGGCTAAACGATTAATATTAAACAAAACTCCACAATACATTAACAATACAGACAGTGAAAATTGAATTCCCAAATACAATCAGAGTTCGCGATGTCCATAATTTTGCCTTGCAAATTTAATTGAATTTAAGATGGAAATCTTGATCATCCCAAAGTCGACACCTACTACGCATATTTGGATTCGTGAAAATTAAAATTTTTATTCCTGCATTTTGATCAATTCATATAATAAAATCGTAACTGGTCGCTATCTGTACATGGAAGATATATAAGTTAAATTATTACAAGCCTAATAAATAGTTAAGCCTAATAATACAAGCCTAATAAAAAAAAGTTCATAAAGCCTTTTATGAACGAAATAAAACCCAAAACAATGATTTTTAGAATATCCGTCTGTTTACGCACGTTTGCAGGTACGCGCTAATCTTTTGAAGTGAGTGTAAGTAACTACTGAACAAATTTTGATGAAGTTTGGTATAGTAGTAGTTTAGGCTCTGGTTTAACACATATATTACTTTTTATCGCAGCAAAATTTCCCGCATGATTACTTTTTGTGCGTACGAAGTCGCGGGAAATATCTATACTTTAATTTAAAAAATCGGTTGTCTGTAAAGTCGGTTTACTGACGATAGTTGAACGTGACAACGTCATGTTTATAGTGCGCGTGGAACTAATTGGCCGCGCCTTAGGTAGGCGTGTTGCCGCCGCGAAGTCCGGCGCCGAACTAAGTAATAACATCAAGCGCCCCCGCCTCTCCGTCCCACCGCTCACATACCTAAGGCGCGGCTAGCAGAGGTAACGGCAATGCGTCATATTTAGCGAGGTAACGCTGGTAATAGGTAACGCATGAGTCATGTTTTTTCGTGCGTGCAGCCGGCTCCATCAAATTATAAGACGTTATCACGTCAAAAGTAATGTTTTGTTGGTTTGCTCTGTTGCAAGATGAATCCTACTACTATTATAAATGTGACAGTTTGTGAGGATGGATGGGTGTTTATTACTCTGTCACGCAAAAACTTCTGAACGGATTTTGTTGAAATTTAGTATGGTAGTAGTTTTAGCTCCATTTAGATTATTACATAGGCTACTTTTCCCCGAAAAATTAAAGCGTTCCCACGTTGGGATACTGTATATACGCGGGCGGAGCCGCGAGTGTAGTTACAACTTACACACAGCTGATTGAAACTTACGATTGACATTAAAATGGGTTACTGCCGTTTCGTCCCCTGAAATACGCACCATTTGAGGTAGGTACAAACTCGTCCCCAGATTTCAGTTTCCTATTCGTTCCTACATTGCATAATTATGATAATTTAAATCTGTAAAAGCAACATATTGGGGACCCATTTGGAATTGAAATACAAGTACTTACCAAGGTTTAAAAGATTAAAAAATTATCGCTTCGTTTCTTTCACGCGAGGGCTAATCTGTGGCAGAACATGCAAGAAACCGATTACAATTAGTGATCTACAAAACACAAAAGTCTGTTTGATTTTTAGTTAAATTTTTGAATATAATTATAAAAAATAACTTACACCCGTTTCATTAGTTGTTTTCTCGAGATTTCCTCCACTCGACTCAACCTCGATCCACGAAAATTGTATCATTTTCAGTACAACAAAATGTCCTTGACTTGAGGAATTTCCCTACGCGAGCCGGGGAATCAACTGTCAAAGTTATGGTACCTCAGGACGTACCTTGAGGCTCTCTCGAGCGTCTATTTCCGACATTCATAACAAATCTATTTATAAACAGAGTGGAATAATTTTAAGCAATTACCCAATTACAGTGGGCTACTTATTTAAAGAGAAGCATGGAGGATTTTTTGGAGTTTCTGGATTGCCTTTACGAAAATGATATTTACGCGACGCTCAAAACCCCTTAGAGACCGACACAATACCACCGGGTATTGTGTCGAGGAATTCAAAAAACGATTTAGAGAAGACACTGTGGTAGAAGTCATTTTACCACTTCTGAACCGACCAATTCGTGGAAATAACAGGGGACTACCAGTCCCACCCATTATACAATTACTAAAAGCGTTAAGAACACGACAATACAAGGGTTATAATATAATTCTGCCAAATTCGGATCTAATTTCAATGGTAACTATCAGGTGATAACATAAAAAAGTATATTTTTCTATGATTATGTCTATGGCGTCATACCTCTATTCAACCTTAATGAAGGAGCAAACAGCTGAGGTAGAAATTACGTTTAAGAATACAAAATTCGAGGAACTTCTTAAGGATATCTCAGTTGAGGTTGAGTCGAGGCGGATCTGAGGAAAGGACTAACGTTAAAGTCAGTTATTTTATTTCTTTGACAAAACAAAACTTACAACCTTACGAGTTTCAACTTTGTTCAGCCCAAATAAATAATATATTAATACGTGAAGCACTAACTTTCATTTCAGTTTCACAAGAATTATGCAAAAGAAGGAATATAATATTCGGCACAGTAAAAGCTTATGATTAGGAAGTTGTACGGAAAGCTAATATTTAAAAAATATTAGCTTTTATATTTAAAAACACTCGTTTGGCGAGATAGAACTTGAATTGCATTGTTTCTTTTTATGAATAAACAAATAAAAAATGCTAGAATAAAATAACATAAAAATACATAAAATAAATAAATAAATATAAATAATATAAATATAAATACTTAATATAAAATAAATAATATTATCATAATAACTTAACATAATATAAATACTTTATACATAAAATTTATAAAATAACAACAACACACACTACCTCAGATTACTCGTATTAACACACACTACCTCAGATTATTAACACACACGACCGTGCGTTTGATATACACAGTTTTGTTACACGTCGACGTTTGTCAATCTGTCAGAACATTTAGGCTTTTTTTTTTATGTGTAAGTGGAAAAATAAAAAATAAAAAAAGTTCAATGGTATATGAATTATTATGAATTTCGACCGCAAGGCGACCTCTAAGTACATAATAATATACATAATACATAAAATTATAGTATACTTGGATTTGTGCCACATAATACTACTTATAATATTATAAATGTGAAAGTTTGCGAGGATGGATGGATGTTTGTTACTCTTTCACGCAAAAACTACTAAACGGATTTCGATGAAATTTGGTGCGGTAATAGTTTATGCTCTGGAATAAATCCTAGGATAGTTTTTATCCCGAAAAAGTACAATGTTCCCGTGGGATACTGTACTTACGCGGGTGGAGCCGCGGGCAACAGCTAGTAAAATATAAATAGCTAATGAAGGCATATTATGCCACGGTTGGCACTATACATTTTTCAAGGATGAAAATTACGTGGAAAATTTAATTCAAAATTTAGTTTAACAGTGCGAAAGAGAAATATCCTTTCTTCATTCATATTCCGACACGTTAAGCAAAAATATATCGGCTTCTGTCATAGGGTCAGCTCACACTGAAACGAGATAATGCGCAACTCTACGCTGCATTTCTAAATTAGTGATTCAAAATTGAACTTTATTCAGTAGGTACACAAGAAGACGTTTCATTGAAAGAGCGGCGCCGCGCTATGCAGAGCGCTGCAGTTTGACATTCGATTTTGTATCTTTTTGGGTAGTGGTTAGTGAATAAAGTTCAACCATGAATCGCTATCCTAAACATGCAGCATATTGTCTCGATTCAGTGTGATCTGACGCTTGTATTAACTTTTGGCCACCTTGTTGACCATATGTTATTACATAATATACTTACTAATGATAATATTTTGTAATTTTTTTTAATAGTAAGCTCAGAGTTCGTTTTACAATCTACTGATAAGTGTCACATAACTTATTTACATGTTTTGTCTCTGTCGCTGGATATAAAGCAGCGAAAAAACCTCCGAATAAGCTATCCGACACTTAGGTATTAGAAGATTTGGGAAACATGGCCTGAATTTATCAATTTGGAAATAGTCGTAATCTGCAAAGCGAGTATAACCATAAATAAAGTTCAGACTTCCAAAAACATCCGTTACTCAAGACCAGAATTTATATTTTCTGATACAAAAAATATATTTACGTAATAAGGTCTCCGCTAACCGCTGAACCGTGAAATGTTCCAGACAGACTTTTATTAGGTTAGGCAAACTAAATAGGTTCGAGCAAATTTAAAATTTTTCACAAATATTGCGATATTGAATAGATATTAAGGTTAATTCGGTGGGTACAAATATAATTTTTCCGTCTGGCTTAAAAATAGCTTCTTATTATGATTAAAACCAAATCATACTAAAATAAAGTGAATCAAAACGGCGGCGTTACTACACCACGCGCAATGCGTCATATTTCTCACTTAGCGTAATGGCTGCTTTGTTATAGTCACCCAATGTACCTAGTTAAATTTTAGACGGAGATGTGATATATTTTTATATAAAAAAATGGATGAATCATCAAATTACAATGTCTCGCTAAAACTCTTGAACGGCTAGTTTTGGCTACTTTTATCCTTAAAATTATTGTGGCAGTATATGTTTAAATGGTGAGAGACATTGGAACAACTGCGCGAAAAATGCCAAAAACGACGATTGAATTTTCCCAAACTAACTGCTCACTGTGTTCAAGCAATTTGAAATACCGCCACCTAGAAATATTTGACAGTCAAGTGACAAACTTGACTGTCAAATATTTATAGGTGGCGGGACAGCTAGTAATATCTGCAATATGCAATACTTATTCTTAATCAAACACCATGGGTTTTTTGGTACCTTCTAAAATTCGCCCGATTGCATTTAGTTTCGTTGATTTTACTTTCATGACTAACTTTAAATGATTAGAATCCCTGATTTCCAATTCTGGTGCATCGCTTAAACATCGACAAATCGATAATCCGATTAGATTATTCGTTCATTTTCGAATCGTAACAGGGACTTCGTTAAAAAAAGCGAATTCGCCCACTCGTGATTAAATAAACCGCACCCGATTGAGTTTCGGCAGCAAATTGCAGTGTAAAAACTCAATGTACAATCGGTTCATTAGGTGTTCCGAGATGTACTCGCCCGAATCGGTTATAATTGAGGAATCGATTTAACAAAACGAGTCGGGCTTTCCGATTTGATTACCGATAAATATTTTGCGTTTGGCACGCCACTATTTTCGAGCAGTAAGTATTTTAAAGTTAACAGCAAATATTAAATATTAAAGATTAAAACAGGATTAGGGTAAACTGTACTAAATGACGACCAATTGTGTAACGGATACGCAATACTACACATTTCGCTAACATTTCACTAAAGACAAATGTACGAAGTGTAGACGAGTGCCAGAATTCAAATTTTTTAGGGTTCCACACCCAAAGGGTAAAACGGGACCCTATAACTGAGACTTTGTCGTCTGTCCGTCTGTAACCAGGCCGCTCCTCAATCGCGATAGTTGACAGTTTGAATTTTCACAGAATGTGTATTTCTGTTGCCGCTATGACAACTACTCGTAAAACTAAAAATAGACTAAAATAAATATTTTAGGGGGCGCTCCATACAACAAACGTATTTTTTCCCGTTTTGTGCGGAACTCTTCGTACGCAAGTCCGACTCGCACTTGGCCGGTTTTTATAAAAGTAAACCAATAAAAAAAAAAATATATATTATTATGTATAAAATTATCCTTGATACAAACCAATCACGCCGAGTATGGACGTGTATGATATTGATGAATTCAGTGCGGGGAAGTAAATTAATATTTCAAAGCAAGTAATTAAATCGACATGAGCTAAGTGCCATTATGACGCCATGGCCGGCAAATGAAATTGAGGTAAAACTGTTAGGGTGAGTGGGTGAAGTGTATATTGTGATTTTATCATCATCACCATCATCATGATAATAATAATCATCACTGTTCTCGTCCACTTCTGAATGTGGGTTTTCCCAATGAGCGCTATCCCGATGTTAGGCAGCTCTTTACCATCCATAATGTGGTATAATTTTATATTAATACATGAAGCAAAAACCCATGCCTGCTCATAAATTAGATTCCCTGGTAGTACAATGCGCAAAAAAAAGTATGTTTTGACGTGAAAATATACAAGCTGATACTAGATTTTCCAGAAAAAACGTAGCTAGGTCACATAGCGGTAGCTAGATTATTATTATTACCAGATCTCAACATTACCTACCTATCTAAAATTTCGAGGAAAGTTTTGCTATCGATGTCAACCCAGGGTCAGGTAGTCATAAATATGCAGCTATCGAGAACTTGGGTTTGCATGAATTGCAATACGCTATTTACCTGTATTTTTTTTATTGCATAAATGAATAGTGCTCTGAAAAAAAACGAGTTCACAAAAGGAATAGTATACTACAAATCAAAATTTTCAAAGATATTGCGGATTGTTTGAAACACTTTTGTGAGTCTCGTGAAAACGCCCCATATAAAAGTCGTACAAGTAGGTGACGTCACACGCTACTAATGTTGCTACGAAATATGCACACCATATTTTGCCATATGCACACAATTTCTGATATCTCCGAAGTTTTGCCCGTTTATGTTTATACATACTATAGTAAATCTTTTTGTATTTGATGTAAGTAAACTAATTGTGTAGGTTTTATACACTAACTGTCTTATTCATAAAAAACGCTTATAAAACGTTTATAACGTATATTAGTTAAAATGCTCGATAGGCTTATAAAACGTTCGATAAAATTGTTTATTCATAACAGTTCTATAAACCTTCTATAACTAAAAATTGTCTATAAGCAAAAATGTTGCCATTATTAGGAAGTTGGCAAACAAGTTTGACAAACATATTGAATTGATCATAGATAATAAGTATCGATTGTAAAAATACGTCTGATCATAGACAACATGACGGCTTAAAACTAAATTTGTTGTCTACGTCATACGAAACGTCAAGTGCTTTCAAGTTGTCAACAATGGTCAAGGATCAAATTTGAATTATTAGTACCCTAAGAGTACCTACCTAACTTAATTAACAAAAAATATTAACAATTTCTATTATAAAAGTAGTTAAAATGGCATCGCAATCGACGAGTAAAAGGCAGAGAAGTGAAAACTGGTTGGAGGAAGATAAGGTTAGTAGTTTAGTACTGATACAACTAAAATAGGATCATAGTAATTAGAAAGGAACATTCTTACACGTCTTAAACTAACGCTTGCATTGCTTCTATTTATTAGATAATATTGAAGGAATTGATAAGGGAGGCGGTTAAAATCATCGAAAACAAAAACACCGATGCAAACACTAACGCGAAAAAGGTGGCTGCTTGGAATAATTTACGTACTAGGTACTAAGTTCGATATATTTTTAATAATTTAATGAAGTATTATATGTAAGTAGCTTATAACTCAGCATTTCGTGTTTCAGTTTTAACATTATGGCCCACACTCCGAGGACACTGCAGCAAATTAAAGCTCAATGGGGGATCATAAAAATGACTGAGAAAAAGAAGAAGTACCAGGAAAGAAAAAAAATACTCCAAACAGGTGGTGGTCCACCACCTGTTACTGACCCACCAACTGGTGACGACATAACAGTGTGGCTACCTCATGAGTTCACTGTGGACTCAAATGAATTTGATTCAGATAGACTGGTAAATCAATTAATTCATTTGCGGTAAAGAAGCATCTATGTTCATTAAAACATTACAATATTAATTCTTGTTCCAGAAATTAACTGACAATAAAATGACACAACCGGAACCACCACCACTTAGTAGTCTCTGTGAGAATACTCAACAAGAAATAGAAATGGTATGTGTGTTATACAGCTGTAAATAAGTATTAGTAGCCAAATGCTGTCACCAATTATATTATTTATTATGATAATATTAATGTATAATAAATTTCTTGTTTCAGAAATTAACTGACAATAAAATGACACAACCGGAACCACCACCACTTAGTAGTCTCTGTGAGAATACTCAACAAGAAATAGAAATGGTATGTGTGTTATACAGCTGTAAATAAGTATTAGTAGCCAAATGCTGTCACAAATTATATTATTTATTATGATAATAGTAATGTATAATAAATAATTTTTAACCGACTTCAAAAACAAGGTTTCTCAATTTAACTGTATATAATTATGCTTGTTTTATGTTTGTTTGCAGATAGCTTTGTCGTTTATTTTAACTATTTCTCTACTCAAACTTGGAATCATCAAATTTGAATGTGTTTAAATATAGTATCAATGGATATTGGAGGGGCTGGTACCAACTTCAAAATTAAGAAAGATTAATTAATTTTTTTCATAAATTGTTTAATTGTTGTAGGGCACGAGTCAAGTGATACAAGAACCACTTCAAGAGAATATAGAAAATACACAAAAGGTAATAACTAATAACACAGTCAATTTAAAATTGTTTTTTATTTATATATACCTACAAAATGTTATTAAAACAGGTTTCATTTTTTCAGGTTGTATCCACTGGTTCAAAATATTCTTCCTCGAAGAAACCTAAAAAAAAACAAAATATGAACAAGGTAAATCCTTAAATAAAACTAGGGTGTTTATTAGCGAAATCGAGTGTTTATAATAATATGAAAATTAATTATGAAAGTCTATATTATTCCCGACTATTTTTTTTAGGCATCAGCAGCAGAAACAATAGCCAGTAACGAAACTGCATGCAGAAATGAACTCCATGAAGTCCAAATGGCAAACGAAGAGAGAAGAGCCCGAAACTTGGACTTAGAAGAGACATTATTAAAAGTAAAAATAGATTTTTATAGAAAAAAAATGCAATTATTAGAAAATGATAAATAATGATAATAAATACTTGTAAAAATATATACCCACTTATTTATCTAAAATGCCTATCAATAAATGCTCGTAAGACAGCATTGTTTCGGCCTCTTCCTCTGTCCTCAATAGCTTGTGGTTCAGCAACAGCATCTTGTAGCTCAATAATTTCATTGTCTTGATCTGTAAATTTAAATTAGGTTTTGCATTAAGTAGCAGAATGATGACATAATTTACTATGTAAATAGGTTACTGATTTCCTGGTTATTTAAAATTGTTTTTGGTATAATAAATATTGTGGATATTTCACACAAAGTTACTTGATGCAAGATTAGGCAAAGCCTATGTATGATTATTTTGTGCAAGTTACCTGGTATCAAGTCCTCGTGACCTATTGCAATATTGTGCAACACTGCAAGTGCCACAATGGTTGGTTTGACATTGTGCATGTGTACTGTTAAACCATTTAATAAACATTGAAACCTCTGCTTCCATACGCCAAAGCAACGTTCAACACAGTTGCGAGTGGCAATCTGGGCTCGATTGTATCTTTCCTCATGATCATTTTGAGGCCTTAGTATGGGTGTAAAAAGATATGGCTCTAGTCGATACCCAGAATCTCCCAAAAGTCTCCCTCTGAACTCGCCTCGCTCAAAGCGTTCTTTAAGAGAGGACTCTGTGAAAATTCTAGAGTCGTGTGTGAGTCGTCTCTGATTTGTAGTTTAGCATCACAAGTTACCTGAAATATGGATGACATGGCTAAGGTAAATTTTGGTCTGAGTCAACTTTGGGGCGGGATATAGGAGTTGGAGTATAGCATTTGAACTTACCTGTACATTTAATGAATAAAATCCTTTTCTATTAATATAGTATTGAGCTGCGTCACTACCATATTTCTTTATTTTTATATGGGTGCAATCGATACAACCCAAGATGGAAGGAAAATTTCTTATTTCAAAAAATTCCCCCATAACTCTTTGCTGTTCTGCCAGGGACTCTGGCATTTTTATGTAGGTATCAGAGTGGCGAGCAATCGCGCGGGCTACTCTGGCACAAATGCGACTCACAGTTGGTTGAGACAACCCATGGATATAAGCGGGATATAAATACTTGTAAACATGCTTACTTCACGACGACCCCAACATCTTATAGCGGTAAGCACCTGTAACTCGGGTGACGTTCCACGACCTCTTGAGTCCAGTTGCAAGTCTTGTCTGACGAGATCAATTATAAAGGCCATAGTATTTTTATTGAAACGGTATCGACCTTTAAATTCTACATCGGGCAAAGAAAACGGATCACATCTCTCCTGGTAAATCTTTCGGCGACGTGGAACATGCTCTGCTCGTTCAACAGCATCAATAGCATCTAGTGCTTGCAAAGCTTGCATAACTACCGTAAAACAACAACCACCATAAACACCGTAAAACGTAGTGATTATAATATTAACTTTGCCGTAAAACACGATTTTACTATTTTAAATTTTTGCAAATCCTCGTTATTGTTCTGTCTTCACAAATGTCAGTTTTTAGCAATCAGCTGTTATGAGTTCGGCCATTTTGTATCTTATAGTACTGTTATAGTAGGGTCTTGGCCTCTATAATTTTATGATAGGTTTATAGAACTCTTTTGTGATATAGTGCTGTTATGAATACCATTTTTTGCGAATCTTCTTATAGCGATCATAAAGAACACTTTAGGTGTTCTATAAGTTTTTATGAATAAGACTGTTAGGTTGTAAAAAAATATTTCAACTTTTTTGTGACTTCGAAATAATTATATAACCACACATAAAATCCTAATTTTTTCAAATTTTATCAAGTTGTAATACCTAATTATTTTTTGAAACATTTAAAAAAAACAAAATTTTTACATGGAAATATCCAATTCCAATTTCCAACCCGTTGTATCTAAGGTACAGCCGGTTCACGTGACCGACTTCGCTCGGAGTTCTATTAGATTAAAAAAAAAAAGAATTATGAAAATATTTTCTGACTGGAATTCGAGCACAGCACATTTCGAATTTCCGAACAACGCAAAAATTATACATACGCATACCATACTTCCAATCGGACTGACATATCACGACAAAAGAAAAAACATATAATATAACTTAAAAACGCGTGGTTTCGCATGGATAGATAAGACATAGCTAGATTAATTTTTCTCCTCCAAAATTCCCTGCATACTGAATTTCATGGACATACCTGCAGCCGTTATCGAGATTCTGACTACATAATATATACAAGATTGTCTCATTTAAAGTATAAGGTAGGTAGGTTGCATGTGTGATGTGTCATGAACACGACGTCATGATGGATGCTGTATATGAGTACGTAGCAAAAGACCCAAAATGGCGGAACTTCCACCAATCGCACGATGCGACACAGTCCTCATTTAGCATAGGCATTGTTTAGCTTATGATATTCAAAAAGCCATTGCCCCCAATTTTGGGTAGTTTCTCGCCCTACGTAGCTGATTATGGTGTCAAATTGGAAATCATTTTGTAAAATTTACCCTTTGAACATTATATGGGGACGCATCAATAACGCATATTATTTCACATCAAAATGATTGCTTAAGCATTTTGATACTTGACCAGTATGAGTCATTCAAATTATGGAACTCATTTTATTGCGTGCTAAGAACGTTTTTGTGAGACGACGTTAGTCCCCCAGTTCACGCGGCTTTATTTGTTATAATTATTTAGCAAAATGCCCGCGAACGGTCACAATATTATATACTTATTAAGTCGCTTAGGCATCGTCAACCTTTTCCTGGTAGGGAAAAAAACACATATTTGTACTCTCCTTAAAACAAAAGATAATTCTGACCGATTTCAAGTGTTTTTCCTGTCATTCCAAAAATATGATTGGTTCGCTTCTGACCCGAAACGTCCGCGGACGCGTCCCGCGACCCGTTCACACCGTTCGACGAAAAAATATCCGGCTAGACTGATTCTATTCCGACGTCCGTATGCTCAAGGTCACGTCCGCGACTAATGACCGATTAGCCGTTACCGGTACCGTTTGCACAGTTTAATCTGTACAAACTATATTATATTCCGGATAATATATTGTCCGGGATCCAGAGGTCCGCTAAAAATTCACAGCGCTGAACGATGAACACACGAGTGGTTGAGTCAAATGTCAATGTCAAATATGACTACTCGACACTGGACACTTCGAATTTCAGCTCTATTGTATTCGCGTAGAGATCTATTTTCAATGCTCTGAATTTTCCCCAACCTTCCGGATTCCGGATAATATAGTCCCAGATTTAGTATATTTTGTACTGCGTCGTCATCCGGCGTCCGTCAGCCGCGACTTACGGCTGCATCCTATAGTTTGTTGCCAGCTATGTGGTGTGGGCAGAAACAGCCTCCGTGGTCCAGTGGTATAGTGATTGCCAATCGACTCGGAGGTTGTGGGTTCGATTCCCGCGTTAGAACAACAAAAAATGTGGTTTCCAAGTTTGGTTAGGACAATACAGGCTGATCACCTGGTTGTTAGATAAGAAAGATGATCCATGCGTCGGACGGGCAATGGGCATGTAAGAAGTCGGACCTGCACCTGATCTCTCACCAGTCGTCTCGGAAAGTGCTCTTGTGTACTGCGCACACACTTGGGCACTATAAAATAACTCGTGCGTAGCTGGTCTGGTTTCAATGAAACCGGCCACCGTCACCGAAATCGGTGTGGGAGCTATTATTACTATGTGGTGTGGCAACGCGATTTGTTACATACGTGACGTGAGTACACACAAACAGACGGTCTGAACAATTAGATGTTTAATAAAAAACGACAGTCTTACAGTAGTCGCATATGATGTCGAACAATTTATGAAATATTTAAAAAAAAGTGTGTGTCAGCTCCGACGCACGACTGGAGTTTACTCTAAAAAGTAAAACACGTCCCTCAGAAGGAACAAAAACTTTAGCGATCGATTTGAGTTCAAACATTCGCGCCATGTGAAAAAAAGTGACAGGTGCGCTGAATAGGTTGCGCACGAAAACGTAACGCTGTCATTCGTTCAGTAGATGCTGCTCTCTCTGCTCTGCTCATCCTTATATGAAAATCGATTCTTAAGGAGTAAATCTCCAAAAATACAATGCTTAGTACGATTTTCTAATATATATGATAAAAAATACGAAAACTTTTCCATTATTCAGTGACAGAAATGAACCTCAAAATTTAAAAAAGCTAAATACTGAAATATTTTATTCGAATATGACGGCCAACTCTACCACCGCGCGCTCGTTCGTCAAATCAAATAGCGCGCACTTCCGTGACTTCCTGTTACACACTTTCGTACCATTTCACGAAACCACTCCCACAAATTGCAAGAAAGCGAGAGGAAAGATACATTACACATCAAAAATATAAAATAACCACCAAATGTTGAGGACAACTTCTATGATTTATACCCCTCCTTACTACTTAGCAAGGTTTCGTGACTTATGTACTAATCCGACTTCAAATTGATGTTTGCTCGAGGCGGGCTTTTTGTCATAACTTTAAAGTAATTGTTTTAATACTTTCGTATTCACTTTTGAAATTAAATGGGTCGTAATAGTGGACGATTGTGTTTAAAACAAAAATTACTAATTTTTGAATTAGTTATTATTACCACTAATCACTATATAATATCTAGGGACGCTTCCACACCACGTCAATCTGGTCCTGTACTAAGTTTTCGAAGAACTTGTATCACAGGTACCAGATAACAGAAATATATTTAATACTTTTATACGATACACATATTTAAGATTTTTATTAAGTATACTATACATCTATTTAATACAAGACAGAAAAACTTTTTGTCCCTTCGGCGAGATTCCAACCCACGACGGGATTCCAACGCTAACCGCTAAGCCACAGAGGTCGTCATGTAATATTAACAAGACAAGACGCTCTTACTCTGTACAGATTTAATTAAATCTTTCTGTTTACAATATTATTAATTAAAATAAATAAATATTTATTTACAAATTTCGCTTCGTAGTGGAATTCAAACGCACGACGAGCATAATATGTGTCGCGTCAGATGGTGAGGTCGTCGTTTAAGCGATTACCGCAGCTTAAGAAGACTTTAGTGTTGCTAAAGGAATAGGGTATTTCCAAGCTTTTGAAAAATATGTCAAATTGTTCATAATGACATAATACATTTGCAATCTAGACCATTCCTTGTGAATTTCTTTCCTTTCCTTGCAAATCAACATAAATGTTTAAATAATTAATAGAGCCGTCAAAACGCTAAAATGTATTTTCTTGACGTCGCCGACTGGCTCAATTCCAGTATAACTGATCATGCGGGGAGATCTATCTGCAACTTTGCCCTTGCGAACGATTTGACACAACTGGTCACTACGCCTACGCGAATCCCAGATGTGGATGGTCAGAATCCTTCCTTGTTGGACCTTCTGCTGACTTCAAATCCTTACGGCTACCAAATATCCGTAATCGCACCACTTGGTACATCGGATTACTGCCTTGTTAGGAGTTATGTGCCACTTACGACGGTGTTACTACAGCGTGCTGTTAAATACCGTCGTGTGTGGCACTAAAAGTCAGCAGACTGGGATGGGATGCGGTCGTTTTTTGCATCCTATCCTTGGGGGAACGTGTGCTTCTCGCCGGATGATCCCGATAACACTGCCAACTCTGTTGCCGATGTGGTGATGCAAGGGATGGAACTTTTCATTCCGTCCTCTGTAGTTCCAACTGGTGGCAGATTTCGTCCCTGGTTTGGTTCATCCCCCAAAAAAGCTTCTCGCCGGAAGCAGGAGGCTTACCAATCCTGGGCCAATGCAGTGTCTGCTCGGGATTTGAATACCAGCACATATAAAAAGGAGTACAACCTTGCCTCTAGGTCCCTCAAGAAAGAGATCACTCGGGCAAAGAAACAGCACGTCAATAGAATTGGTAAGAGACTTGAGCGCCTCCCCTCGGGAACCCGTGCATTCTGGTCTCTGGCCAAAGCTATTGAAGGAAATTTCTGCAAGCCAACCCTACCATCCCTACACGTAGGAAATGGATCGTTGGCCCAGGACGCAAAGGACAAAGCCGATCTTCTGGGCAAGCTCTTTGCGTCAAACTCGACCCTGGATGACGGGGGGCAGAAACCGCCGACCATACCGCGATGCACGAGCATCATGTCGGATATTCGGTTTCATCAGCGCTCAGCGCGAAATGCCCTCCGTTCCCTTGATATCCAAAAGTCGAGTGGGCCTGACGGAATCCCTCCTATTGTGTTGAAAAAGTGTGCTCCAGAGTTGGCTCCGGTCTTGACGCGTCTTTTTCGGTTCTCCTACTCTTCTGGCATCGTTTTGACTTCTTTTAAGATAGCCTTGGTGCACCCGATCCCCAAAAAAGGTGATCGCTCAAATCCTTCCAACTACAGACCAATCGCTATAACCTCTCTCTTCTCGAAGATAATGGAATCCATTATCAATAGCCAGCTTCTTCGATACTTGGACGGCCAGGGATTACTAAGCGACAAACAATACGGGTTCCGTAAGGGTCGCTCGGCTGATGATCTCTTGGCGTACAATCGTTGGGCTCAGGCAATTGAGTCGAAGGGAGAGGCATTGGCTGTTAGTTTGGACATTGCGAAGGCCTTTGATCGGGTTTGGCATAAAGCGCTGCTATCAAAGCTTCCATCATACGGGCTGCCCGAGAAATTATGTAAGTGGGTCACTAGTTTCTTAGCAGATAGAAGCATAAAGGTCGTAGTTGATGGCGAATGCTCGGTAACTCAGTCTGTTGATGCTGGTGTCCCTCAGGGCTGTGCTATCGCCTATGCATATCAATGACATGTTACAGACCAACGGCATTCATTGCTATGCGGATGATAGTACAGATGATGCTGTATAAACCGGCTCCCCCAATATTTCTCGGCTAAATGTCATTGAGAGTCGAAACGAACTTGTGTCTAAAATAGAGAATTCATTGGAGAAAGTCTCTGAATGGGGTAGACGTAACTTAGTCCAATTCAACCCCGCCAAGACACAAGTCTGCGCGTTCACCACTAAAAAGTCACCAATGGTCGTATATCCTCGTTTCGAGGGCACATCTTTAACCATCCCCACTAGCATTGAGATACTTGGCGTCAACATATCGAGCGAAGTCCAGTTCCGATATCATCTAGAGGGTAAGGCCAAGTTAGCCTCGAAGAAGCTTGGTGTTCTTAACAGACCGAGACAGTACTTCAGTCCGGACCAACGCCTACAACTCTACAAGGCGCAGGTTCGGCCTCATATGGAATATTGTTCTCATCTCTGGGCAGGGGCGCCAAAATACCAACTGCTTCCTCTGGATCGTATCCAACGAAGGGCCGCTCGAGTTGTTGACTGCCATAGTGTTTCAAACAGCTTGGACCCCTTGGAATTACGCCGAGATGTAGCTTCACTCTGCATCCTCTATCGGTTGTATCACGGGGAGTGCTCTGAGGAATTGTTCGGAATCATACCACCTGCAACTTTTCGTCATCGTCCCACGCGAAAAACAAACCATCCTCATCACCTTGATGAGTGGCAGTCTTCCACCGTGCGCTTTTCGCGTAACTTTCTACCGCGCACTGTAAAACTCTGGAACGAACTGTCACCAGCAGTATTTCCGGACCTATACAACCTGCAAACCTTCAAGATGAGAGCGTATTCCCTCTTAAAAGGCCGGCAACGCACCTGCAGCTCTTCTGATGTTGCGAGTGTCCATGGGCGACGGTAGTTGCTTACCATCAAGTGACCCGTTTGCTCGTTTGCCCCCTTATTTAATTTTAAAAAAAAAGTCACCTTCTTGTAAACACCTATTGTCACCTGTCAGCTTTTTTTTGAGGGGAAAATCTTTAAGATCATCCTAAAAACACTCTTGGGGGTAAAAGCTAGACGTATGTGAAGATTTCAGCTATAAAATCACACTAAACATGTCAAATACTAGAATGCTTGGTGCTAACTTTGGTAATTTAAGTATTTTAAAATGCGTCATAAATGGTGCTATACTATTATTATCGAAGAGAAGCGCTGATATTCCCCACAAACTGGCACAAAACATCGACTGACAACTGTAATTTTTTTTTAAATGCCTTTTTTAATTGACGTTTGCTGACGGTAATGATACTGGCTATTCCATAAGAGATTAGGAAGGTCATTAAAAACATACCGGTTGTCTGTAAAGTCGGTTTACTGACGATAGTTGAACGTGACAACGTCAAAAACAACAACAACAACAACAACGACAACAACAACAACAACAACAAAAATAATGAGGTAAAGGCAATGCGACGTTACGCTAGTACTTGGTAACGGTACTTGGTAACGACAACGGGTAACAGGTAACGCATGAGTTATGTTTTTTCGTGCGTGCAGCCGGCTCCATCAATTTATAAGACGTTATCACGTCAAAAAGTAGAAGAAGTACAAGAAGACGACGGCACGTTTGACGACTGTGCGTTTTTAATCACGTGGTCAAATGAGAAATTTATTTACTTTAGATATTTCATAAAATAATACATATTTTATAGTAAAATGTTGATTATTAGTGATAAAATATCAACAGTTTGATGTATATTTTCATCATGGGATAATTGCCTATTCGACATAGCAAGAATATTTTATTCGACCAAAGATTTCAAAACTAAAGATACGCTATGACATACATATGACAGAACAAACCTTCATACAAGAAAAAGTTACGCCATCTTGGTTTTAACCATACCTCAAATGTCAGCCATCTTGATTTCACCATACTTCAAATGTCAAAATGGTCCAAAAAACTAAAAATGTGGGGCTATTTAAGTGGAGAGAGTTTTTGTCTCAACATGCCCCGTTTATAATATATACGTCTATGTATTCGACTTTATTTATGTGTCATTGTATCTCTTTTTTGCACCGTAAATAAGTGACATTTAAATTGGTAGCATTATTTTTACAAAAATAGGATTTTTGTTTACAAAAAAATAAATTAGATCTGAGCCGAGTTTAAAACAAATGTCTTTGTTCAAAGTGCATTTAATGTTTCACATTAACTACATCGAATCAATTCCTCATGGGTTTAGCTATGTTGGTATTTTATACATAAATGTGGGAATAGTGGTAAGGGAGATCTCCGACCGAGCGAGGTGGTATGGCCGAAGCCTACTTGTATGCATTTCAGATGTTATAGTTATAGCGCCGTGCTGTGAAAACTTCGATAGAGCGATTCAGGGTCGTGGCGCTAATTGGTCCGCCACACAAATATAATATATTTTATTATTTAACCAACAATGGAAAACTAGCTACACGCAAGAGTTACTAACATAATAGCACATTAATTTAAGATATGAATGCAGCGAGCAAATACGATAGTTAAGAGTTACTTTGTCGGTCACAACTTTGCGCGGACTAACTTTGACAAAATTAGCGCTCTCGTGTAGAGCAAAGAAAGTGGAAGATTCGGTATATTTATCAATGACAGTCGGAGACTATACCACGAGGTTATAGCGATATTTTTTAATATTACTTTTGGATTTCGCGCAAATTAAAAATATATAATATTTTGCCTATGTAAATCATTACTTAAGCAAAATATTATATATCCACAAACGGCATGAATGGGCCGGCTCCACCGGGTAACGGTCACGGTCTCACAGAAAACCGGCGTGAAATAACGCATGCTTTGTGTTTCGCCGAGTGAGTCAGGTTACCGGAGGCCCAAGAGGGGTTTTGGATTTTAAGTACTGGGAACGCAAATCACAACACTAGAGGAGTTACAAGTGTAACTCCTCTGCTTTTGCGAGTGTCCATGGGCGGCGGTAATCTCTTACCATCAGGCGATCCGTCTTCTCGTTTCCTGGTTCATTTCATTAAAAAAAATCATGTTTAGATCATATTTGTATGTACGAAATTAAAAAAAATCCCTTTTTCCGACTTTGTGAGCGCAAATAGTCGATCATAAAAACACACAAAAAAGCGTTTTTTAAACGGGGATACGGCTAAAGATTTTATCATTTTTAATAGTAGGTATACTACAAGTAGCAATAATTATATTAGATTATTTAAAAACGTAAACAGAATTTACATGTCATGTCTGCGCGTTACCTACATCATAATTACAGTTGCATACAATGGCCGCCGGAGTGGGCAAAGTTGGCTCATTTTCATTTGTATTCATATTTTTGGACAGTTTCAAACTTTACCTAATTTAGAAACAATCTTTTAGACTCTAAATATTTTAACTTTATTTATTAATTCAAATATATTTTTAATAAAAAAATATTGTTTGATTACATATTTTTAGGTTTCCGTTGTCTGTCTGTCCGTCCGTTCTCCCTTGTTAACTACTGTAATTATATGAAATTTGTTACAGTTAACATATAAACTTTACATAATTTAATAATAATTTCGTATTTTATGGAGCCACGCCTTCACACATTAAGTGAAGTGGGAATGAATTTTTTTTCATTTTACCCCATCGTGTGAGGGATACGGATAGCATGTTTTTTTTAAGTCGAATAGCTCATTTTAAATAAAGGCGGAGTTTCATACATAATTTTTACCATTAAAAGTCACTCTTTTTATTCAAAATTGGTATTTTTATACACTTTCTGAACGTCGGATGATACATACATACATGATGGCTACCACTGGTTAGGAAACTAGCCCGGCGAGAAGAACTGGCGTAAGAAACTCGCACGGGGCCACCTTTAGTAAAAATATGGACAAATTGTTCTTTTCAAAAAATATTTTACAATGTTGTAACTTAATCTTTATAGCAGAAGTAATAAGTACATAAGAACATACTTAAGTAGATAAAAGCAGCCTTGCAGGGGCCATCTTACTCCCAAGGTGTGCAATCGTTAATGACATCACTAACATTATAATAAGCTTTAGCACACAAACGTTCTCTAATAGCTTTTTTAAATTTAATTATGGTAAGATTTTGAACATTTTCTGGGATTCTATTGTAAAGGCGTATACATGAACCTTTAAACTATTTACTTACTTTGCTAAGTTTGATCACCGGTATTTCTAACTTGTTCTTATTTCTAGTATTCCTACAATGGTTGTCACTTTTCTTTTTGAAAACCTACCTTACGGCTACCAAATATCCGTAATCGCACCACTTGGTACATCGGATTACTGCCTTGTTAGGAGTTATGTGCCACTTACGACGGTGTTACTACAGCGTGCTGTTAAATACCGTCGTGTGTGGCACTAAAAGTCAGCAGACTGGGATGGGATGCGGTCGTTTTTTGCATCCTATCCTTGGGGGAACGTGTGCTTCTCGCCGGATGATCCCGATAACACTGCCAACTCTGTTGCCGATGTGGTGATGCAAGGGATGGAACTTTTCATTCCGTCCTCTGTAGTTCCAACTGGTGGCAGATTTCGTCCCTGGTTTGGTTCATCCCCCAAAAAAGCTTCTCGCCGGAAGCAGGAGGCTTACCAATCCTGGGCCAATGCAGTGTCTGCTCGGGATTTGAATACCAGCACATATAAAAAGGAGTACAACCTTGCCTCTAGGTCCCTCAAGAAAGAGATCACTCGGGCAAAGAAACAGCACGTCAATAGAATTGGTAAGAGACTTGAGCGCCTCCCCTCGGGAACCCGTGCATTCTGGTCTCTGGCCAAAGCTATTGAAGGAAATTTCTGCAAGCCAACCCTACCATCCCTACACGTAGGAAATGGATCGTTGGCCCAGGACGCAAAGGACAAAGCCGATCTTCTGGGCAAGCTCTTTGCGTCAAACTCGACCCTGGATGACGGGGGGCAGAAACCGCCGACCATACCGCGATGCACGAGCATCATGTCGGATATTCGGTTTCATCAGCGCTCAGCGCGAAATGCCCTCCGTTCCCTTGATATCCAAAAGTCGAGTGGGCCTGACGGAATCCCTCCTATTGTGTTGAAAAAGTGTGCTCCAGAGTTGGCTCCGGTCTTGACGCGTCTTTTTCGGTTCTCCTACTCTTCTGGCATCGTTTTGACTTCTTTTAAGATAGCCTTGGTGCACCCGATCCCCAAAAAAGGTGATCGCTCAAATCCTTCCAACTACAGACCAATCGCTATAACCTCTCTCTTCTCGAAGATAATGGAATCCATTATCAATAGCCAGCTTCTTCGATACTTGGACGGCCAGGGATTACTAAGCGACAAACAATACGGGTTCCGTAAGGGTCGCTCGGCTGATGATCTCTTGGCGTACAATCGTTGGGCTCAGGCAATTGAGTCGAAGGGAGAGGCATTGGCTGTTAGTTTGGACATTGCGAAGGCCTTTGATCGGGTTTGGCATAAAGCGCTGCTATCAAAGCTTCCATCATACGGGCTGCCCGAGAAATTATGTAAGTGGGTCACTAGTTTCTTAGCAGATAGAAGCATAAAGGTCGTAGTTGATGGCGAATGCTCGGTAACTCAGTCTGTTGATGCTGGTGTCCCTCAGGGCTGTGCTATCGCCTATGCATATCAATGACATGTTACAGACCAACGGCATTCATTGCTATGCGGATGATAGTACAGATGATGCTGTATAAACCGGCTCCCCCAATATTTCTCGGCTAAATGTCATTGAGAGTCGAAACGAACTTGTGTCTAAAATAGAGAATTCATTGGAGAAAGTCTCTGAATGGGGTAGACGTAACTTAGTCCAATTCAACCCCGCCAAGACACAAGTCTGCGCGTTCACCACTAAAAAGTCACCAATGGTCGTATATCCTCGTTTCGAGGGCACATCTTTAACCATCCCCACTAGCATTGAGATACTTGGCGTCAACATATCGAGCGAAGTCCAGTTCCGATATCATCTAGAGGGTAAGGCCAAGTTAGCCTCGAAGAAGCTTGGTGTTCTTAACAGACCGAGACAGTACTTCAGTCCGGACCAACGCCTACAACTCTACAAGGCGCAGGTTCGGCCTCATATGGAATATTGTTCTCATCTCTGGGCAGGGGCGCCAAAATACCAACTGCTTCCTCTGGATCGTATCCAACGAAGGGCCGCTCGAGTTGTTGACTGCCATAGTGTTTCAAACAGCTTGGACCCCTTGGAATTACGCCGAGATGTAGCTTCACTCTGCATCCTCTATCGGTTGTATCACGGGGAGTGCTCTGAGGAATTGTTCGGAATCATACCACCTGCAACTTTTCGTCATCGTCCCACGCGAAAAACAAACCATCCTCATCACCTTGATGAGTGGCAGTCTTCCACCGTGCGCTTTTCGCGTAACTTTCTACCGCGCACTGTAAAACTCTGGAACGAACTGTCACCAGCAGTATTTCCGGACCTATACAACCTGCAAACCTTCAAGATGAGAGCGTATTCCCTCTTAAAAGGCCGGCAACGCACCTGCAGCTCTTCTGATGTTGCGAGTGTCCATGGGCGACGGTAGTTGCTTACCATCAAGTGACCCGTTTGCTCGTTTGCCCCCTTATTTAATTTTTAAAAAAAAGTCACCTTCTTGTAAACACCTATTGTCACCTGTCAGCTTTTTTTTGAGGGGAAAATCTTTAAGATCATCCTAAAAACACTCTTGGGGGTAAAAGCTAGACGTATGTGAAGATTTCAGCTATAAAATCACACTAAACATGTCAAATACTAGAATGCTTGGTGCTAACTTTGGTAATTTAAGTATTTTAAAATGCGTCATAAATGGTGCTATACTATTATTATCGAAGAGAAGCGCTGATATTCCCCACAAACTGGCACAAAACATCGACTGACAACTGTAATTTTTTTTTAAATGCCTTTTTTAATTGACGTTTGCTGACGGTAATGATACTGGCTATTCCATAAGAGATTAGGAAGGTCATTAAAAACATACCGGTTGTCTGTAAAGTCGGTTTACTGACGATAGTTGAACGTGACAACGTCAAAAACAACAACAACAACAACAACGACAACAACAACAACAACAACAAAAATAATGAGGTAAAGGCAATGCGACGTTACGCTAGTACTTGGTAACGGTACTTGGTAACGACAACGGGTAACAGGTAACGCATGAGTTATGTTTTTTCGTGCGTGCAGCCGGCTCCATCAATTTATAAGACGTTATCACGTCAAAAAGTAGAAGAAGTACAAGAAGACGACGGCACGTTTGACGACTGTGCGTTTTTAATCACGTGGTCAAATGAGAAATTTATTTACTTTAGATATTTCATAAAATAATACATATTTTATAGTAAAATGTTGATTATTAGTGATAAAATATCAACAGTTTGATGTATATTTTCATCATGGGATAATTGCCTATTCGACATAGCAAGAATATTTTATTCGACCAAAGATTTCAAAACTAAAGATACGCTATGACATACATATGACAGAACAAACCTTCATACAAGAAAAAGTTACGCCATCTTGGTTTTAACCATACCTCAAATGTCAGCCATCTTGATTTCACCATACTTCAAATGTCAAAATGGTCCAAAAAACTAAAAATGTGGGGCTATTTAAGTGGAGAGAGTTTTTGTCTCAACATGCCCCGTTTATAATATATACGTCTATGTATTCGACTTTATTTATGTGTCATTGTATCTCTTTTTTGCACCGTAAATAAGTGACATTTAAATTGGTAGCATTATTTTTACAAAAATAGGATTTTTGTTTACAAAAAAATAAATTAGATCTGAGCCGAGTTTAAAACAAATGTCTTTGTTCAAAGTGCATTTAATGTTTCACATTAACTACATCGAATCAATTCCTCATGGGTTTAGCTATGTTGGTATTTTATACATAAATGTGGGAATAGTGGTAAGGGAGATCTCCGACCGAGCGAGGTGGTATGGCCGAAGCCTACTTGTATGCATTTCAGATGTTATAGTTATAGCGCCGTGCTGTGAAAACTTCGATAGAGCGATTCAGGGTCGTGGCGCTAATTGGTCCGCCACACAAATATAATATATTTTATTATTTAACCAACAATGGAAAACTAGCTACACGCAAGAGTTACTAACATAATAGCACATTAATTTAAGATATGAATGCAGCGAGCAAATACGATAGTTAAGAGTTACTTTGTCGGTCACAACTTTGCGCGGACTAACTTTGACAAAATTAGCGCTCTCGTGTAGAGCAAAGAAAGTGGAAGATTCGGTATATTTATCAATGACAGTCGGAGACTATACCACGAGGTTATAGCGATATTTTTTAATATTACTTTTGGATTTCGCGCAAATTAAAAATATATAATATTTTGCCTATGTAAATCATTACTTAAGCAAAATATTATATATCCACAAACGGCATGAATGGGCCGGCTCCACCGGGTAACGGTCACGGTCTCACAGAAAACCGGCGTGAAATAACGCATGCTTTGTGTTTCGCCGAGTGAGTCAGGTTACCGGAGGCCCAAGAGGGGTTTTGGATTTTAAGTACTGGGAACGCAAATCACAACACTAGAGGAGTTACAAGTGTAACTCCTCTGCTTTTGCGAGTGTCCATGGGCGGCGGTAATCTCTTACCATCAGGCGATCCGTCTTCTCGTTTCCTGGTTCATTTCATTAAAAAAAATCATGTTTAGATCATATTTGTATGTACGAAATTAAAAAAAATCCCTTTTTCCGACTTTGTGAGCGCAAATAGTCGATCATAAAAACACACAAAAAAGCGTTTTTTAAACGGGGATACGGCTAAAGATTTTATCATTTTTAATAGTAGGTATACTACAAGTAGCAATAATTATATTAGATTATTTAAAAACGTAAACAGAATTTACATGTCATGTCTGCGCGTTACCTACATCATAATTACAGTTGCATACAATGGC
The DNA here is from genome assembly GCA_963565745.1 of Phengaris arion. Taxonomy (NCBI): domain Eukaryota; kingdom Metazoa; phylum Arthropoda; class Insecta; order Lepidoptera; family Lycaenidae; genus Phengaris; species Phengaris arion. The sequence continues at coordinate 14,203,444 of OY751449.1, read as the reverse complement.
CGCCGGAGTGGGCAAAGTTGGCTCATTTTCATTTGTATTCATATTTTTGGACAGTTTCAAACTTTACCTAATTTAGAAACAATCTTTTAGACTCTAAATATTTTAACTTTATTTATTAATTCAAATATATTTTTAATAAAAAAATATTGTTTGATTACATATTTTTAGGTTTCCGTTGTCTGTCTGTCCGTCCGTTCTCCCTTGTTAACTACTGTAATTATATGAAATTTGTTACAGTTAACATATAAACTTTACATAATTTAATAATAATTTCGTATTTTATGGAGCCACGCCTTCACACATTAAGTGAAGTGGGAATGAATTTTTTTTCATTTTACCCCATCGTGTGAGGGATACGGATAGCATGTTTTTTTTAAGTCGAATAGCTCATTTTAAATAAAGGCGGAGTTTCATACATAATTTTTACCATTAAAAGTCACTCTTTTTATTCAAAATTGGTATTTTTATACACTTTCTGAACGTCGGATGATACATACATACATGATGGCTACCACTGGTTAGGAAACTAGCCCGGCGAGAAGAACTGGCGTAAGAAACTCGCACGGGGCCACCTTTAGTAAAAATATGGACAAATTGTTCTTTTCAAAAAATATTTTACAATGTTGTAACTTAATCTTTATAGCAGAAGTAATAAGTACATAAGAACATACTTAAGTAGATAAAAGCAGCCTTGCAGGGGCCATCTTACTCCCAAGGTGTGCAATCGTTAATGACATCACTAACATTATAATAAGCTTTAGCACACAAACGTTCTCTAATAGCTTTTTTAAATTTAATTATGGTAAGATTTTGAACATTTTCTGGGATTCTATTGTAAAGGCGTATACATGAACCTTTAAACTATTTACTTACTTTGCTAAGTTTGATCACCGGTATTTCTAACTTGTTCTTATTTCTAGTATTCCTACAATGGTTGTCACTTTTCTTTTTGAAAATATTTTCTGACATAAAACACATTGTCCATAATGTATTGAGAAACGGCGGTACAACAATACCTATTTCTTTAAACTTATCTCTCAGAGATTCAAAATATGACATCTTATAAATGTTACAATTCTACTGTTACAATACTGCAGAACCGAGCCTATCTGGCAGATAGGCTCGGTATATGGAGTCAAAAAAATTTGAGAAATTTCCGATGAGGACACAGCGCGACTAGTTTATTTTAGTTATTTTCATAGTATAATGTCATACAGGAAACTTGTGCTGCAGAAGCGAGCTATACAGAACGTATAGCTCGCTTCTGCAGCACGACTAAAAATAACTAAAATAAACTAGTCGCGCTGTGTCCTCATCGGAAATTTCTCAAATTTTTTTGACTCCATATACTGCAGAACCGAGCCTATCTGCCAGATTTGCAATATAGGGACCCCACTGTAATTTACAATCTAGTGTTATTCCTAGAAATACAGTGGTGTCCACTAATTTCATTTTCTCAGCATTTAACAGTACTATGCTTTGTGCCTGCCTAACATTTGGCAGGTTAAACTTTAAACATATTGTTTTATTGGAATTAAAAAGTAAATTATTAAACATTAAACCAACGTACTATTTTTGAGGGAGCACTATTTATCTTTGCAATTTGACTGTCGTTACTTCACATTAAAAATTAGTGAAGTGTCATCAGCAAAAATTACTATCTCATGCTTATCTTTAACTAGATAAGGAAGGTCATTTATATAGATAAGAAAAAGAAACGGGCCTAAAATGGACCCTTGTGGCACAACTAGTTCAATTTTAGTCCCAGTGGACCTTGTAAAATTTACATCTATTCTCTGCGTTCTATTTTAAAAATAAGAACTTAAAAGTTTAAGTGCCGTGTCCCTTATACAATAATGGTTTAATTTTCTGACCAACGTAGCATTCTCGACACAGTCGAAAGTCTTGGATAGATCACAAAAGATACCAAGTACATTCTGCGATCCCTCCCAGGCCTCAAATATGCTGCATAGAAGACTGATGCCTGCGTCTGTTGTGGACCGACCTTTAGTTACCCCAATTGATTACTATGTAATAAAAAATATTTAAGTTAAAGTGAACCAGCAATTGATTTAAGAATACTTTCTCGAAAATTTTATTCGATAGTATAGATATTGGTCTATAATTAGCTTATAAATTATATTTTATCCCCAGAGTTTGATGTATAATATTATTGCTTTTGTTCCTATGTATAATGTAAAATGTAAAGATATTAGTTAAAAATATTTAATGTAAAGATATTGTGTAAAGTACAACTTACAAATATTTTTTGTGGCCGCTTATTTTATAAATATATATAGTATATACCAAAATATCGTGCTCCAAAATAAAAAAAATCGGAAAAAATTTATGTTTTTCAACTATTTCGGCCATATGTAACTTTTTTATTTTTGACTTTCTCGAATAACTCTTTTTGCAGCTTATAGCTCTCGTGAATACGCGCCTTTGAACCTTATATGAATATCATATCTGCACAACTCTCCGAGATATAAGGGGATCATACTTTTTCGTGAAATCAGAGCCTGCGAATGAAAATAAATTTCCATTGTCAAAAGATTAGATTTCGTTCTTGCATAAGTAAGTTAGTACATAAGTTGAAGAAAACACATTTAAATTGGAGAATAGTGCACTTGACTGTTTGATTACGTTTAGATTAAATAGGATCTCAGCGGAGTACAGAAGAATAGGGAACATGCAGTTGTTTTAAATCAGCAAAATTCTTATATTACCCGAAAGGCATCAAAAATATGGACCGAAAAATAAATTTAATTTTTTTTGTTACAACTATACATTAAGATGGTCTCGCTCAACGAGCGCCCGGCGAGACTTGTCATTTATTTATCTATGGTCAAAACAATGATATAAATAAACGCAGTAATGAAGTTAAATAAAATAATTGTGTATTTTTCTTCATAAATTTTCAACTGTTGTGACGTCACACGTGTATAATTTTTTGTAAAGCGCGTTTTTATCGCTCTCCAACGATATCACATTTGTGATGACTGTATTTCGTCAACGGTTGAACGTAGATATGCCATTGCAAAGACAACATTTCCTCGCTTTTTATTTACTTTTCGAAAAGCCAATAAAAAAACTATGCATGCTCCCCATCGTATCAATTGTGTAACGAAAAGTTTTCTGTTACACAAACTCTGGGTAGGCACAACAAAAACCAGGTCATTCAAAATTCATATTAAGCCTCTTAATAGTCAAACTATCCACTTTTACTCTCTAATCACACGTATCTATGATTTAATAGTATGTAATATGCAATCAAAATACCAAGTTTTAATTACTAATAATTACCGTTTTAATACCGAAGCGGGCTACACTAATTAAAAACATTGGGGTGCAGTTTATCGACCTCTACAACAGTGGACAATTTTATTACTGTTTGTCTATGGGGCTAGGGTGACAATTTTTGGGTAAAAAAGTGTACTACCGATATATTTATTTTTATTTTTAAGAATATTTTTTTTAAAACATTTTATCCAAAAGACACACATACACACACACAACATATCGTGTTGCATCATTTGTGTGTAATGCTTAATATTTCTTACTTTTTTCTCAGGGTGCTAGTCTATAATATTTTTTGTTTAGTCATCAACAGCCTTTTAGTTTAGCCCCTGTTCTGATGATAACTATTATCCAAAAAAAAAATTATATTGTCAACTTTACTAAACACACCGCCATATTTAGCGGAAGACAAAAAAAAGGTCCATTATTAAAAAAATATGGTTTTATTTTAAAATCTACTTACTTAATTGTTTTACTTAAAATGAGATCACATTAAGAACAGATTCTGCGAATAAAGGCTATTTGTGAAAAATGGTACATTTTTGAACTTTTCATGTAACCGGGAAAAGTGAAAATTAATATTAAAATAACAATTAATTACATTAGAAAAATGGTGATTAATATCAGGTATTTCCTTCATGTGCTCTTATTAAAGTTTAAACGTCTAGGCATACTGAGAATGATGTTATCGATGGTCTCGATCGATCGATGATGGCGGAGACTATCCCAGATAGTCTCCGCCATTCCTCAACTACGGCGATTCGCAGTTCACCCACGTTGGCAGGAGCTGGAATTCTGGACTTAACTTTTCCTTTCAGCAAGTCCCAAACGTGCACTTTTGGGTTCATATCCAGTGATCTCGCCGGCCACTCCATAACAGTGATATTCATATCATTAAGATAAGCTTGAGTTACCCGAGCGGTATGCGGCCGAGCATTATCCTGCATAAAAACAAAATCGTCACCGATATATGGGGCAAACGGTACGACATTTTCTTCTAAAACTTCTCTGATATAGCGGTCTGCAGTCAGACTCCCTCTGTCAATCAGTACCAAGTCTGTGCGAGCTCCCAAACAAATGCCCGCCCAAAACATTATTGATCCACTACCGTATGCATCTGTAGTTTCAAAATTTGTCTGAATGTATCGTTCTCCTTTGCGTCTGTATATTCTTTGCCTGCCGTCAATTTGATTTAAGAGAATTCTGCACTCATCACTAAACAATACCTTACTCCATTGGTCCGCGTTCCAAAGTCGATGTTCCTGAGCAAAAGTTAACCTGTTTCTACGATGATTTACCTCGAGCCTTGGAGCCTTGGCGGGCCTGGCATGAACCCAAACCAGCTTCTTCGAACATTTTTCGTACCGTACGCTCACTTAAGGTTACACCCCGCACTGCTTCTAACTCATGTCGGGCTTCGACGGCCGTCAAACGGGGGTTCCTACGTACACGAAGCCGAATGAAAAGATCATCCCTACTCGAAGTGCGTCTTTTTCTGCCTTGTCCTGCTCTTCTCACATAAGTACCGGTCTCCCTGAACCGTTAGATACTGCGATGGATCGTTGAAACTGGTCGACGAAGATCTCTGGATATCACTCTGTAGGTTTGACCATTTCTTCGCATTTCGAGTGCCCTGGCAATCTCCGTTGGGGCTAAGTCAGGCATAATTCAGTCCTCAACTTCAAAAAGATACGCAATTAAAAAAAAAACTAACAAAAAACAGTATTTCAATGAAATTTTAAATCAAACTCAGAAGGAAGAAATACTCGAAGTTCGCTCCAGATAAGGTGTATTTGAATAAAATTAAAACAATTGCATAAAATGTGATGTTCAGTTGTTTTCTTAATTTGAAAATATTTCTTTTTAAATTAAATAACGTATAAACCAGCCAGCAACTTTATATGATACTGATATCAAACCTTTATTTTATGTTCCGCTAAATATGCCGGTGTGTGTATAATTAAATATCGATCACGACATAGATCGTGAGCTTTAATATCAAGCTTAAAAATGTTCTCGTGTTTAATAATTTTTAATCAATAGGTACTGAGGAATAACAAAGGACACAGTTTTAACAATTAAGAAATAAACATTAGCCTGCAATATAAAAAGAAAAACAATTTAAGAAAAAGTTTATAAGTAGGATAGAATTATTACAATATATTTTCAAATAGTAAAAATGTATAGGTGCAGGGGTGCAGCTATATTTGCTAAATGCAACAAGGAAAATATATCACAATAAGGAAAAATAAGTGTATGTAATCTATTTTTCTCCTTGTTACCAACATAACCCTATGGTATGGGCACCCTACAAGCGCGACATATTTATATGTCCGGTGATAATCAAGGGAATTACCTACAGCGCGGGGCGGCACAAAGAAATATTTATTTTGTTTATGAGCGCCCGCTTTTCATATTAACCGAACTTTAGTGCATAAAGTTTGAAGCGCTGAAACTTTAGTTTAAAATTTTAATGCCACACACCGTATAGCAACAAAACGTGGTTCTTACAATAAGGCCGTAAAACTGGAAGTTTATATTTTTTGGTAGGTTTGGTAGGCATTGGTAACAGCAAAAGCATTGTGAGGCGTCACCACGCCGATAGTGTTATGCTAGTATAGTTTTACAGAGTTTCGAGCGTTTAGAGCGCTCAATGGAGAATAGTACTAGTTAAGTAAAATCACTTGAAACTTTGTTTCAATAAAGCTAATATGTATACAGATACATTAGTCTTTGTTCTATATAAAAGTATTAAGTAGTTATGATTTTACACGCGCTTGAAGTTCCGAAAATTTTCGAATCTCGCAACAGTAGCGTGACGTCACGCTACACGTCTGCTATACGGCTCCGACTTCGTGCCGTACTACGCACCGCTTAGTCGCAACCGTCTGGGCCACTTTAAAGTTAAATATATTGGAAACTAATTGACGTTTTGAAATAATTCTTTCACGAGTATTTTTATTTTCCACGGAGAATACAGAAAGTTTACATTTAAAATTAGTGAACATTCTCCATTGTTTGTAATACAACAATGACTACTGCTGTAACGCATTGCCACGCCTCGCACCATAAGAAATAATGAGCTTTTTGATACACCAAGGACCGTCGGGCTATCAAGCGCCGCCTGGTGACAGAAAAAGAATCGAAATTTCTTATCGACCGTTTTTGACGCTTTGTGTGCGTTGGGTTAGGTTAGCTCCTAGCGGCAGAAAAAATATTAACCACCCTCATTCCTTGAAAATGAAAACTATTTTTAATATTCATTTATCTCCTATTCTGTAGCACTAGATGATATTTTCTTTTAAATTATACTTTAAACGAGCAATTCTTATATTTTATATATCTATTTCCGTAGGTATGCATGGGGTTGTGGGGAGAGAAATGGATTTAAGTTGTTCTTTCTTTTGTCGTGCAACAATTTATCAATACTTTCGACTCTAGTAATGTCAGTCCAAGTACGTGTGTTTAATTTTTACTTGAAAAAAATGCCCATTATTACAACATATTTACGTACGTACGTGCTTTTGTATCCAGGGTATACCTTGGTGCAGAATCTTATTTTTTCGTAGCATGTGCTTGCTCCAGAAAAAGTCAAAATCACTATATTATTTGTCCATATAAATTTCGAGGAGTTCCCTCGATTACTCTTAGATGCCATTTGGTGACATTTTGATTCGCCGTTTTGGTGACATCGAAACCAATTTTGGATTATACCCAATACATCAAAAAAATAATTTTGAGTAATGATCAATGATATCCGTGTCGGTGTAAAATACTATGAGAAGTACCTATTATATCATCATTATGTGATGATGGTGGTGATGATGATTACTTTAATTGACATAGTGGTTTATGCTTGCAGTTCTTTAAACAGCGCGGAAATCCCCAAACATGTATCTATAAGGAGTCGGGAGTTCTGTTCAGTGCTTTTGGATCCAGGGTATACCTTGGTGCAGAACCTTATTTTTTCGTAGTATATGCTTGGGTTACTTCAGAAAAATTCAAAATCACTATGTGTCTTTATCAATTTCGAGGTGTTCCCTCAATTCCTCACAGATGCCATAATCACTTTGGTGACAACTAGACTAACCTTAGATTATATACCGTTTACATCAAAAAATAATTTTGTAAATTGGTCGCCAGATGGCGGAGTTATCGTTGAATATACAAAAAAAAAAATAATACAATACAATAAAAAAAAAACACTTTATTGCACACCAAAACATACAATATACAGGCGAACGTATAACCGCCTCCTTTTTTTGTGAAGTCGGTTATAAATGTCCAAGGACATTTCTTAGAAATAGAAATAATTCCAGTATAGTGAAGCGTTGACTTAAATGATACAATTACCGTTAATTGGTCATACGACAGGATGTAACAGAGGACGCTTTCATCTTATTAATCAACTCAAATTAATAGTGAATTCGATTCAAGTAATTAATTCAGTAAGTACGAATAGGTACTGATTAAAATTTAATGGCTTAGAGGTCAGTGTTCTTATATATTTAAGATGTTTACATGCTATAATCTTCTTCTTAATATTTCTTCCAGATCGTAGTTAGAAGAGAATATATAGTAACGCATACGTCTCTGAATCTTTAGATATTTTAATCCACGCAACGGAATTTTCTTTACCATTTTTATTTAGAGATAGAGTGATTCAAGAGGAAGTGTATAATATATGTATACCAACCGCGGATAATTAATGCTAGTTATAAATATGATAAGTTTCTCAGACAAATAGAACAGTTTTATATTTGGTCTGAGATAAGGAAAAGTCAGTGGAAAAAGAAGATCGCTGCATTGATGATTTCCATAAGCTGAACATCTTTTAAAGTTTAATTATACAAAATAATCTTGACATTTTTTATTATGTGATAACATTATTAAGTATATTTAAAATATGACTTTTTAGAATAATATTTAAAAAACGTATATTTTATATATAATAGTATTATTATATAGAAAAATATATATAAAACTTAAAAATTCAGCATCTCTAGGGTTTATTTAAATATTCATGTTTTAGATTATGTACTCAAAATCGCTTTTTTTCTGGTTATTTTTGCTTTTACAAGCCGTAACGCCGTACGGTGGAAAAGGCTAATTGTATGGGACTTGAGAGCTGCATGAAAATCTCATTGTACTAAAGCTTTATAACTTGTAGCTAAATTGGGTTAAAACCTTTTTATTTTAGATTTTTTAACACTATGTGACTACGAGAAAAATCTGTTTTTAGTGTATCGTTAATTTTAGTGTATTAATATTTGTACAGTGCCCGGCACGTAGGTTGAACCCAAATTTTACGACACAAAACTAAATGTTTTTTTAACAAAACGGTTGCTGTGTTTCGTTAGATATTGTATTGTTAATAATTCTTTAGTGCTATGTTGTTTTTCTGTGAATAAAATTGCGCAGAAAACAAAAATTTGTGTTCAACTGACGTGCCGGGCACTGTATGTAACTTTATGAAGATATTGGTATTAAAAATAAAATATTTTTATATATTGATACACGTAAGTTCATCTTTATATTGAAACTAGTTACAAACACTCGCGTAAATACAGTATCCCTAAATATATATAAAGGGAACACTGTTTTTTTTTCGGGATTAAATGTAGTGTATGTTTTAATCCAGAGCCTACTACCACAACAAATTTCACCAAAATCCGTTAAGTAGTTTTTGCATTAAAGAGTCACAAACATCCATCCATCCTTCTATCCATCCATCTTCACAAACTTTCACATTTATAATTACGCTATTATCTCAATTTTAATATAAAAGTCGAAAAATCGGTATTTTTTGTTCTATCTTAAAATAGAACTTGAAACAGGATATATTTTTTGGTGTTGTACAACATAATATGTTACAATAGTATATTTTGAGATGAAGAGAAAAAATACCTTGAAAATATATTTTAAGTTAATATTAAACTACTCGTAACAAAAAAACATGGTGTCACATTTCACCACACGATCAATTAAATTACTTAACGATTAGGTGACGTTTTTACCGAAATAATAACAGCCTATGTAAGAGAATTTGGTAGTTAAATCTACCCAATTATCTAAGTATTCTATTGATTTTCAGGTTTTCGTAACAAAACAATTGAATTAGTCAGCAAGAAAATAATTCTTGTGGCAATTTAAACGACGATCATGTCCTAAAACAACTTAAGTTTTCAAAACAATGACGTCATATTGATTTTATTGCGATCTCTTTACGATCCTACTACTATTATAAATATGAAAGTATGTGAAGGTGGATGTATGTTTGTTTTTCTTTCACGCAAAAACTACTGAACGGATTTAAAAGAAATTTGGTATGGTAGTAGTTTAAGATCTGGATTTATGAGAGAACTAATCATTACTTGAACTTCAATAATGAATAGCTTCCCACACCGATTTCGGTGACGATGGTCGGTTAATTGAAAGCAGGCCAGCTACGCAGGAGTTATTTTAGCAGTAGCTCAAGTGTGTGCGCAGTACACAAGAGCACTCTCTCCTCCATTACTCTCGTAACCCAGTGGGATGGATAACCGACACGACTAGTGAGAGATCAGGCGCAGGTCCGACTTTTGACATGCCCATCTGACGCATGGATCATCTTTCTTGTCAGACAATCAAGTGACCAGCCTGCACTGTCCTAACCAAACTTGGAAACAACATTTTTGTTGTTCCAATGTGGGAATCGAACCCACGACCTCTGAGTCGAGAGCCAAGCTCTAACCACTAGACCACAGAGGCTGGTACTATGACTTTAATGACCATTATAATATTATTATTCTGATTATTATTTTTAAATGTGTTTCGTTTTTTGTTACTGATTTATGACATCTATTAAACAGTCCTGACATGTTATTGTAATTACCGACAAAATATATCTACTTGATTGACATCATACTCGTAATATGTTATGTACTGACTAATATTTTGCGAATTTCATTAATAATTTAAATGTGTTATGTGTGATTTTCTGTTTTTTTTGTTATCTAATAAACCTCCTAACAGTTTTAACATGTAATTATTGTAATGTATAATAAAATAATTAGAATACAATATAATAATGTTAATAATTTAAAATCATTAGTAACTTAAATTAATGTAATAAATATTTGCATGCTATTTATAATTACATAGCTAAAAGTGACAGAGCATATAAATTTTGTTACCAACTATTGTTACTTACCACTTTACTTTAGAGCAAATAAACGAATTGAATTGAATTGAGAAAATGAACAAAGGCTTTTTTTATCCCGAAAACTTACAGTGTTCCCGTGGGATACTGTATTTACGGGGGCAGAGCCGCAGGAAAAAGCTAGTATTCATATATTATTACAATACCATACTAAAGCCGATCTGGAAATAGCGCATTCCGATGCTATATGCCGATGCGCTAGTAAAAGTGCAAGAGTGGGCAAAATATTATACTGAGAACCATCGCTAATGGTCAATGGTCAGGGTAAGTTCACACCGCGACGATACCTAACGGGGCGCTGCATTTTAAGATAGCTATACAAAATTAAACTTTATTCATTACACAAAAAGATACGAAGAACTTGTGTTACAAAGTACCAGACAACGAACATATAAAAGGCAAAGGCAAAACGGACTACACAAATTACACATATTTTTATTATATTAAACACATCAATATAGAAAATACGAATATAATATTGAGCACTAACGCGCAGAATCACCAGAGCCACGGAGGTCGTCATCGGTTTTTTTTAAGTCTAATTGTAGTCAGACCTGATTGTAGATCTGAAAACTAGAAAAAAATGTCCACGGACAGTATTCTACGTAACACTAAAATACTATTATTTAAAATCGAAACATAACACGTTTACTCTCCATTCGTAATTTCACACACTCGATTTGTTTGTTTGTACAATTTTACTTGTATATTTTTTTAATTAATCCACTTAGGGCGATAATACACGCAATATGTACACGCAACCTTTTGACCCAGCAATTTGTCATGCGGCACATGTCGCCCGGATGTCGGTTGCGTTTTGTGTAAATTTTTTACTTGACTTGTTTTGTGTAAAAAGTCAAGGGAAGCATGAATGCAATTCAAAACGTATTATAATTCTAGATTCACGCGCTAGGCGAGCTTGATAAGCTAATCCTTTTATTGTCAAGAGTCTCACTGTCCTCCTTGCTTGCCAAGCTGTTTGCCTAGAGCCGAAAAATAACTGTGGCAGGCTAGGCCATCTCAGCTGGTGTACCAAGTATGGATAAATGACGCGACCTCAGTAGGCAGTAGGGAGCAAATTTATCTCCTAATGGAATGCGATATCCGTCGCCCACGGATACTTGAGACACCAGAGAATTATTATATACGAGTATTTTAGTTCAACTCGTTTGTGCGCGCGGCGCTATGTAGTATGTAGGTAGCGTAGCGTTACCCATACATAACGCCGTGTACGGTAATCGTGCCGCGTCACTGTCACACAAAAAACATAACGTGTACAAAATACACGTGGCGTGGTGAAACTTCATTCATCATTTAAAATCCAAGAATACTCTAAAGTCTCATCATGCCTTACTCCCAAAAAGACCTAGCACCATATGTGTACTGAGCTGTTTCGTAAGAATTAAAAGCAGCTTCCTTCAGATGGTGTTATAACGATAGCGTTATTTCTAAAATCGTGTCGTCACGCGTCGACGTTCAACTCTCAACACCGCTAAAGCAGTTTCCATTCAATAAATAAATATTCTTTCAGCTGTATAATTACAAGCACACGCACAAATAAGTTGAAGTATCTCATACTAGACTGGAGAAAATTACACTATCTTATAAACACACAATATACTATACTATTTTCATAAAGGTCTGGAAGTCGTTATAGTTCGTAATAGGCGACGCACGACGGGCTCTATCAAAGTTTCATATTTTGTTCATATCCAAAACCTTGGTTGAAATATAAAATAAGAAAATAACCAAAAATGTCAGTGACAAAACGGTGCACTTATACCGTCAATCAAAATATCGTGATAGGTCAAAGTTGACAGAACAATGTTCTAGAACGCGCCCAAACCGTTATGAATTGTAAAATCCCTAGAAACAAAAAATTTAAAATATTAATTACCGTGTTTCACCTTGTTTCGGTAAATCGATTGCTCAAATATTTTTTAACTAATTGGTAGTTAACACGTTACTTTTGTTTCTACTTCAAATAACACTAATATTGTAATAATTATTATAGTAATACGTGAAACAAAAACTTTCAGCCCAGTTTTACGAAAATTGGCAACCGGAGGAGTATTAAATTTGGCCGATAAATTAAAGTTTGTTTGGAGGAATGTGTACAGAAAGCAAATATTTGTGCATAATGCTTAGAAATACATCAAATTTATAAAAATATAATACAAATCACTAGATAGGCACCTTAGATTATTATATATTAACACACACTAAGTAATGTGCGTTTGAATTTTGTTATATGTTGACATATTAATATGTCAAAATGTTTTATATTTTTATAACATTTTCATATATAGAGTTCCGTACTCAAAGGATAAAAACGGGACCATATACTAAGACTTCGCTGTTTGTATGTATGTCTGTCCGTCCGTACATCTGTCACCAGGCTGTAAGCTCATGAACCGTGACAGCTAGGCAGCTAAAATTTTTACAAAAGGTGTATTTGTGTGAACCCTTCGTGCGCGTGTCCGAAACGCACTTGGGTGTTTTTTTCTAAATGGCAACAAAACCCTTATAAAGTTCAAACTAAAAATGATATAGAATATTATTATAATGTCGATCACAAGACGCTAATTTGTTAAGACTATCCAATGTTGTTGCCTTATGAAGACGACATGGTCGCTCTCTGTTTGTATACCGAGTCCTTAATAAAGATTTAAAGAAAAAGACGATCCTCTAGTAGTAATTATTTTTCGTGGTACAAAGTGTTTGGCAGACGTACCAAAAAAACTGTCTCATGGATACACTAAGCGTTAGTTCACACTAAAACGAGACGATACGGGACGCACGATACACGTTTAATTGCCAGAGTTCGAATGTCAAACTGCATTTCTCTGGATAGCGCGGCGCCACTTTCCAATGAAACGTGTTCCTTATTGTGTACTGAATAAATATAAATTACTATTTTAAAAATGCAGTGCCGCTTCACGTACCATCTTATTTCTGTGTGAGCTGACCCTAATCCGTTTTTATTTAACTAGCTTCTACTTACGTTTATATTAAATAAAATCTCAATACGTAGTAAAATGACCTCAAAGTCGGTGTTTGCCCTAACATGCACGCAATGTCACAGTCTGCACTTAACGTGATGAATTCTGTAATCTTTTTCAAAGTCCCTCTAAATGTATTTATTTTTAAATGTGGCTCAAGTAATGAATCTACCATTGAAATATGAAAGAGCTATGCAAATACAACTTTATTAATACAGTTATGAGCTAAGTTGTTAATCTAAAACTAAATACATCTTCGCAAACACGTCTACTTAATCTTAATAACAAAATTCCATGCGAAAATGCTCCTTAACACCTTAAAATAAGTTAAAAATTCAATAACGTAGCATGTTTATGCAGCATACATTTAAAGTTTCAGGAGCGGGACACCGTCTGAGTTTCTGCGTAAAATGTGTTTTCTTTACTTAACCGACTCTCGTAAACATTGTTTTACGAAAATGTATAATGTAAGCACAATGTATGAAGATGGAGGTTATGTGGCCTAGAAAACTTAGGCTTTTGCTCATTTCCTGTAACATCCTAGGGTACATAATGATATTGGTACTACCACGAGCTACTTGTATTTAATTACATAATAATATACTATTATATACGCAAATTTTCATTAAAATATACATGATACAATACGTAATTAAAAAACTTTTGCTTCAAATTTATAGCTTTGGATTCTTAGTTACCGTATAACGGGAGTCTGTTTATACCGCGGAAACCATATTTTTTATTTACCGGAGTAGAAGTAGTGTATCAAATCAGGCTGTCTGCATGCCAAATGTCATTTAAGTCCGTTTACGGCCCGTTTCAATAATCTATTTACCAATAACTATTTGTTAAAAACGGCACGCTCCGTATACGCTATTTCTATATATTATATAGCAATAATTTATAACCTTAATATTACGAGTTTTTGATCGGGGCTACCAGTTGACCTCACATGATTCTCTGAGCGCGCGCTCTCCGCCCTCTATCTCGGAAATAGTTCAAGGTATGAAAAAATAATAAATGCAAAAGTTGCAGAGAATTTAATTTTCTACAATATTGATAGTAAATACATATTTATTTATTTATTTAGTACGCTATTTAGCGTAAACCCATAGATAATGAGATATTTGCGAAAAATGAAACAAAAATCGTTTTTTGTGACCTTTGACCCCAGACTTTAAAACTTGCGACCATCCAATTATATGTGAATTTTGACAACAGTTTTAGGATGCCAAAATACATGTTTTCACGTGTTAATATGGGTATGTTGATTTTCCGAAGTGAACCCCCTATAATGACTGGACTAATCTCGCTGTTACAGACAAAGATTCCTTAACTAATTTAGTTTATTGTAACGCAAAAAACCGGCAAATGACACTAAAGGTGCCTTTTTAACAAATAGTTATTGGTAGATAGGTTATTGAAACCGGTCGATAGAGATTTTTGCGTGAATGTTACTCTTTCAACACACATCCGCACAAAGTTTCGCAGTATCGTCAAAATTTTCATGATATTCGTATAATATTTCGTTTTTTTTTTTCAAATTTTCATATATCTCGTATTTGTATAAAGGATGTCTTAGAAACAACAATGGTTATTCAAGGAGCGTATAGATTGTCCTTCCAAAAATATATAACAATATGTGACCTTAATGTGGGCCAAAGTATTCTGTTAAATAAATAACGTCTATTCCTAACAGCGCTCCCGATACAGCCCGGCGGTCGCCTTCGAATCCGGCGCGGCGTACGGTAGTCCAGGGTGTCCATACTTAGTGAGGGTTGTCAGGAAATGCAAATCACAATATTTTTCTGTAAATTACAAAATGTTTAGTTATCATTCCTGTCATTACTTACGTAATATTGTAACCTAATGTTGGGTAAAATAATTCATTTGGATAAAAATACATCCCGTATATGCTCGTGACTTCATCACAATGACCTGAAGATAAACGTTACGTAATTAGCACGTTCGTGTGATTGCTAATGCGGGACTGGATCGGTCCCCTGTGTGAAAATCGCAGACTCAACTTTAAGACAATGTTCGATTGAGTTACACGTCGATTTGAAATCTGAACTTTAACCTGACCTAAGTAAAAGCATACGATTATGGTAGTAGCTAGATGCACAACCGTTTGATATAAACCGTCGGTCTGCCGGTTCTAAACTTAATACTTTATTATTGACCAAAATGTGTGAAGAATTTTCGAGCAAAAGTTCATAAGGTAAAAGCAGACTGTTTTTATACTCGGTTGCGCACTATCTAGAAACCCAAAAAAAAAGCAAGTCTATCATTCCTACTATTAAACAGTTTCCACATAGTCCGCCTTGAACGTGTAAGAATTTTTAATCAAAAAGGTCGTAAGGTACAAGATCATGTCAATCTATTCGTTCCCTAATCCTCTTTCGAAAATTGTCGGTCTGTTTTATTTAAACCTACCCATAACTCAACCAGACCAGGATAGAGTTACCTTGTAATGTTGTCTTGTAATGCTTACTAATAGGTAAAACTTAATAATGAGTAATTTGCACTTAAGGCTATACTAGTCGGTTTTTCTCCATACAAACGCTCTTGGTGATTTACTTAAAACTCACCTAAGACCCAAATTTTAGCGTAATATCGATTTTTATCATAGGTCGAAATGTGCTTATATTTCTAAATTTTAAATTAGTTTAGAAGATATAATATAAGAATAGCCTCTAAACATCGGATTTTTTACGCAACTTTGACCGTAAATAAAAAACAAACGAAGAATTAAAAAAAAAGCACGCTCTGTCACAGTTTTATTGTTCAGCAATTGGATAACTTTAATTCAGACAATAATATAAATATAGTTTTTTCATTAAAGAAGAGACACACAGACAATAATATTAATATATATAATATTATAGTTTGTATATAATATATATAGTATTATAGTTAGTTAAAAAATTTGAGGTCTACTTTTCTAAACAACGCGGTATAGATGTGTGCACTATAGCTTCTCTTATAAGAATAGATTACTATTTTATGCGTATATCCTTTTTTGCCCCGATGTTAGGTAGAAATAACATTATACTCGCGCGCCCCAATGAGTTCGAGCCGTTGCCTAGAGCACTCTTAACGAAGCTATATCGTTATGTAGTTACTTAAATGGTAACTGTGATCATAATGAATAGATTGATGCTTTGATTTCCGAATATTTTATAGTGTTCCACAGGGATCAATTCTCGGACCTTTACTTTTCTTAACTTACATTAACAACATAAAAGACCTAGACTTAACAGCTGATACAACCCTGTACGCTGATGATACATGCCTCTTTTACTTTGGACAAAAAATTGAGTCTATAGTGACACAAGCCCAAAACGACCTCGATAAGTTGAATGAATGGTTTAAGTACAATTTGCTTACAATTAATGTAAAAAGAACTAATTTCGTAATATTATCGTCAGAAAATAAAAACCAATTAGGTCACTCTACTCCGTTAACAATTAACAATGAACCCATAAATAAAGTGCAATCAGAGAAATATCTTGGCCTTACCAAATACCTTGGTCAAACACCTTGGAAAACATATAGATAAAATATGTAATAAACTGTCGACGCTAATGGGAATCCATATGGGTAGTTCATATTGTTTTCCAAGAAATATTAAATATCTTGTATACAACTACCTCATCAAATCCAACCTTACCTACTTAATTGAAGTGTGGGAATCTACTACAAACGAAAATATCAAAAAACTTCAAACAAAACAAAATAAAATATCAAAACACTTTTTAATTATGACTACTTATCACCGACTGAAACTGTCTACAAAGAACCAAACTAATGACCATGATACAAATTTATAAATTCCATACTTCCCTACTGATTAGAAAAATACTAACTCTTTTCACAAATTATTTTTACTAAAATATCACAAATTCACACCCGCCAATTAAGAAATGCAAATAATATAAGTTTATATACACCACTAATTATGGGAATAAAAATATTATGTTTGAAGGTGCTAAAATGTATAACAGCATACCAAAAGAAATAAAATCACTACCTTTATTAAAAAAGAAACTAAATTTTTATCACATATATGAATAACAAAGATTTTAATAATTTACCGGATAGACATACTAATAATAATATTTAAAAAAAAGTTTGGGTTTGAATGTTTGTAAAATTAAGTCATAAGTAACTTTTGAATTTATAATAAGATGCTATGAACGGTAAATGCAAAGTGCAGCGTTTTATAAGCAAAATGAAATGTTAACTGTTTAGACTTATGTAACTATTTAAGTGTTTGTCAATTATTGTACCATTTTTGTTTGTGCATCTTGTGTTTCTCGCCTTTCTTTAATATAATATTATTATGTATTATTTTTGTGAGAAATAAAGTCTTAAACCTTATTAGGTAGGTACTCTATTTGTTAGGCACGTGAGTAACCTACCGCTACTCTAAATCCATATTAATGTGACTTCTGTGAGATTTCAGTCACAGAACTACCCAAAGTAATAAATACTAGTACAATATCTCTGTTCCTAGGAATTAGTATTCGCTGGAGTACTGCATTTACAACAAATCAAACTTTTAAATAAAAGTTTGTGACGATGGATGGATGGACGGATAAATGGATGGACAGATGCATGCTTTCGACTCTATTCCACCCAAAAAGTACTGAACAGATATTAATGAAATTTTGTATGGTAGTAGTTCAGGCTCTAGATGAACACACATGCTACTTTTATCCTAAATAAGTACAGTGCTCTCGTGAGATACTATATTTACTTATTTTATATACAATTGCAAGTAAATATGATTAAAATACTTTCAATAATATTAGCTTTTTGTTACAGGTAAATGTGAGCTCCAAAAATGGATTTCAAATACCTTATTCTGATGATTGCCTTCGCGACTGTCGAGATTAATCTAACAGAGAGTCGTCAGAACGAGAAACGAAGATGGAAGACAGATAAATCATTATACTCATCACATTACGTCAACATCTGTGATATACAGGACAGAGTATCCAAAGTACACTGCTATTGCGAAAGTATCAAATTGAAGTCAGCAACCAAAGCGGACTGCTGGGTCTTTAACGGCGGAATCGCAGAAGACGACCCCTTCTGGTCAAATTTCTACTCCCAGCCGAAAATAGAACGACTTACATTCAACGTCAGAGCAGATGGTGGACTAACTTACGTTCCTTCAAAGGTCATAGTAAGGCTTGACCGCTTGCAGCACATAAGTATACAATACGCTAATATATTCAGCATACCATCCTTCGCTTTCACGAATTCGACAACGTTACGCGAAATAAATTTGCCTAAAAATAAAATAACGAAGCTTGATAAGATGGCCTTCGCACACATGATAATGCTAGCCAACGTGAGTCTATCAGAAAATCAGGTATCGGAACTGAACCAAGACGTATTTTACGTCCTTCCCAATCTACAGAGGCTGTATTTATCCAAAAATATAATTACCGTCCTCCACGATAGCTGTTTTCAACACTTAAACAATCTGATCAAGTTAGATTTGAGTAGCAATCTGTTATCGGTTGTCGTTCGGGAGAATTTTCAAGGTTTATCGAATTTAATTACCTTGGACATGAGAAATAACAAACTTATGATGATCGGGGACCTCGCTTTTGCGGAACTTTGGAGCCTCCAAGAGTTGTATTTAGATGGTAATGAAATAGAATTCATTTCTGAGCGGGGTCTGGGTGGGTTGACTCAGCTGAGAAAACTTTCTTTGGCCGACAATAACTTAGCTGTTTTGGATGAGGGGGTGCTGGACGATGTACAAAAGTTAAACATCCTGGATCTGAGAAACAACAATTTGGAGACGATAAAACAGGAGGCCTTGCGGGGCGTCGCCGAGAATATGAAATCAAGTTATGCATTAATTTCTCTTGACGGTGAGTTATTTCAATGATTATTTAAATTAAAAATTTGTATGTCCCTTGAAAACTTTTGATGAGACATCCGGTGTTTGAACCTTATTAATAATAATAATAATATTCTTTATTTCTGAGAAATTGGTGTACAGTGTTCTTATGTTTAATTAGTTTCACAATTTCTACCTCTTAGAGGTGTGGAAATATTCAGATTATTGATTTAATCCATATATTATAAATTATTTAAAACATATTGCCAAGTAATTAGTTCGAAAAGTATACCGGGTTTGTATGCGACCGTATACTAATCTTTAATTGAATTTGTTAGGATTTAGGAATTAAATACGTTACGTCTATAAGTTGGTATAATTTTATTTGCATTTTGTAAAAATGTCTCATCGCCTTCGAACATTTACTAGTAAAGCTATCGGTAAAACGTAGTTAGTTGCTTTTAATATCAATATTTAAATGGCATCTGGAAGCTTTGTGAGTTATTCGCAGAGCAAATTTAATTTAAATTTCAGATGGTCCTTGACTTTAATTAATTTTGTGTTGGTTTAGAAAAGTTGTCTATTGGACTGACTAAGATTAATGGCAGTATGACAACAAGTGATTGCCATGATGTAAATATAAATCTAGGCATTATATTG
Organism: Phengaris arion; assembly: GCA_963565745.1. Taxonomy (NCBI): domain Eukaryota; kingdom Metazoa; phylum Arthropoda; class Insecta; order Lepidoptera; family Lycaenidae; genus Phengaris; species Phengaris arion. Next base: position 14,183,418 of record OY751449.1, on the reverse strand, counting down.
TCAGACGGGGTATATAGATAGCCCATGGGTACAATACACTACAATACACTTTATTGCACACCAAAACTAATAAGCAATCACTACCTGCCATAAAGGGTAAAGGTAAAGGTAATAACTGCTGTACAAAAAGTATTTCTCTTAAATCAGAATAATACCCGCTACAGACCACGACGATAAAACTGCACAGTTCGATCTCAGTAGAGACATATTTAGTACTCGCTGGTGCCTTCAACTTCTATTGCGTCAAACTAACGAAAACGGAACACGATTTTTTTAATGGAACTGTAACTTTTTTTCACAGCCTTTCTCAATTTAGTTTCCTGGTCCATTTCAATAAAAAAATTAAAAAATGCATTCATTGAGTATTTATTGAAATAATATAATTAAGAGCTCTAATTATATTAGTCCACTCATACACAGCAGAGCCAATAATTTGTTAAATTGTTACCAGATATGACAAAATTAATAACGCAATTGTTAGAATTATTAACAAAACAGTTTCTGCTCTCGACGTTATTAACAATAGCTATTCATGCAGGCTCCCAGTTAATTACTGCAAAAGAATATGGGGCTGTAAGAGTTTATGTAGACAAATGAAAGGATGTAGGGCAGGATTTTTCTAAACAACAATAATAATAATTATACTTAATGCAAACTATTTATGAAAGCGCTGGACATTGTTATGGAAAAGTAAAGTATTTTTCAGTAGCGAGGCGTGTGTACAACTTGACGTCACGGCTACCGAATTCCCTCAAGAAAATTTGCTTAATAAATGGCGTTATTGCAATAAAAATAAAGCTTTGTTGTTCTGTATTACAAAAGATATTAGCTTACGCGGCTTACTATTTCGCAGATCACACGCTTCGCCACTGATATTTTAGCATTCCATACAGAATGAATCAGAGAGATCTTGTGTCTACTTAGATCTGTTAGGATCACATAGATTTTTTTACACCGGTATTTTTTGGGATCTTAAAAGAGTCTATAAAATTACGAATTTTTTGGACCTATAAAGTTATGTGCCTTTCTCAAAGCAGCTATCGGCTTTTAACGTTTTTATTAGTATTTATAATAGCGAAAAAATTCTCGATGGACGCTAGATCAATTACTTTGCAATATTAATGGGCATTTACGAAAAAGGTCTTATTTATTTCAGTACCGAACCACTAGGGTATTATTATAAAGTATTCCAGTTAAATTCGTACATCCCATCGGCACCGAAAAGGTCAATTCTCCGTGGAAATTAGTACATCCAGACCCATCAAAGTGACACTTGTACAGACTTTATTGATACGTATTTACTGCTCGGGGGTAATAAATAGCCAAGATCAAAAATTTATAGCATTGTATAAACATTATAGCGTCTAAAAAGGCCGCAATAGTGCACAAAGCATTTTCGGTCTTATTATAAGAATTTAGGGTTTACATCTGATTGTGTGGTTGTTTTGTATGAATTGTTACAACACCTGTACCAGTATTCACAGTTATACTGGTCTGGTCTATGAATCAGGGGTTGAAATATAGTGGTTTGCTGCGGCACGACATTTTAATGGGTAGCATATTTCGTGGTTGGGAGATTATATTTGCAACAAAACAGCGGCTTACTTTGTTTGATTTTGTGAATGAAGTTTTATTTCAGTGATGTTGTGTTATTACTCTAATTAAGCTTTTTATTAGCTTTGGTTTTAACTGAGTCATCAGGATAAATGACTTCAATAAAGCATATTTTGTTGCAATTGTTTATCTCATCTATTTATTTTTAATTAAAATGCATCTCTTTTGTACATTTTTCACACATAATATTTACATCATAAAAGTAATAAATAGACAAAACCAACCTAATCTCAGAGAAACATTTACGATTTCTGTAAAGGTCAAACGGCTGGCAACAATCTTTTGGTACATAAAACTATTTCACGAACTTGTTAGCAGTTTATTTTTCCTTCAATTTTCTTTATGTTCTGGATACTTTAAAACAATTGTGTCCCCAAGATTCGTGCTCTACAATAAAAACAAACGGCTTGAAATTTCATAAAATTACATTTATTTACAGCGAAGAATATTCACGAATAAGGCGAATTTACTAGCTATGCCAGAGCTGTACTAACAATTGTTTTGTTCCCAGGTAATAAGTTGTCATGTGACTGCCGACTCTCCTGGCTGCACAAACTTCGGAACGAAACACGAAGCAAGCGCGTCAAAGCCTCCCTCGACAGACTCAACTGCGTCATGGACAACAAACTCAAAACTAACTTGGGCGACATAAAAACTCAAATCAAGATCACCAAAGCTAACCTCAAAAAAGATGACAAAGTATACGATGAGGATGAAGATTTTGAAGAGGACTATGATGACACAATGCACGATCAGGACACTAATAATAAAATTGAATACAGACGCAAGTTACTCGAGATTCCAACTGAAATGCTTCCTTGTGCGAGTAAATTAAGCTACGAAGCATCATACTCACCGCCAACGCAAGACGAAGTGAAATATTACAAGACTTCGGGAGGTGCAATGTGTGTCGTATCCAGCACTTTATTTTTCTTTGCTATCTTAAATTATTTGTAGAGCTGACTGATACATAAGATCCGCCTTGTTTAGGGTATCCTATTTCTGAAGTAAACGTATAATACGAGTAATAATATGAATATAAGGCCCTGTTACACAATCTTCTGATAAAAGTCAGATTGTTAATTCACAGGTATTGTCACTTTTTAACTTGGTAGCAAGTGATAGATATTTATCCTCCACTCATTAAAAGATTGTGAAACGAACTCTAATATAATAATTTTATCGTGTGTATAAAATAACATTTGCATAAGATTTTAAGCATTTCCTGATTAATTGATCCATAGCCTTCGAATATTTCGAATTCAAATCAACTAAAAAACCTTTGTCCTTACAAATGCGGCGACTTGCGAGATGCAGATTTGTCACGTTTCGAGTTTTTATGTCATTGTGACTTTTCTTTGCCCGGTTCCGATTCTAAAAAAGGCTACGAACTTACTCTGTAGATATGTTAGAATTATGAACTTTTCACACGAAAGTTATGCAGTGACGAATATTCCTTATCTAAAAGACAATGACGACTCAAGGTATGTAAGGCAAATCTGCTTTTTTAATTAAATGACAAACCTAAGATTAGAAGATAAGTTTCACAAAATATATTTTTATGTATTTTTTTTCTTCGAGAAAGAGTAGGTAGTGCCCCTGACCTTCGCATGACTTGTCATGGCGGGGACACTGCCATGTCCCCAGATTAGAACACTTATGATTAGCTGTCATTTATATTATGTATCTTTGTACCATAGATGTAGCCATATCGCAGATTGTTCTTGAAGTATACTATTTGGGCCCAAAATTAAAAAAAATCTATTGTAAATACACTAAAATAAAATTAATTAAAAAAAACATTACTATTCCAGAAAAAAAAGTAAATATTTTAAATGGATTTAAATATAATATACAGAAAATTACATAAAAACATACATACACATTTAAAACTTCTGTTAAAATGTTGTAGTTTATATAGGCAAAGTTATTGTGTAGCGACCCCAAAACGTTTAGAATTATCAAAAAATCCCACTATTATAATATATAATATTATTGTAAATACATTCAACATGATATATTTAACATGTAAAATAGTCAGTTTTGGTCACATTTCAATGTCTGAATAATTAAAAAGGTAAGAATAAGATTTACCAAGTAAGTGATTCAATGTGATGTATAAAATTTAAATATATCCATAAATATTTATTTAACTGAATTATGTAATTATGTTATATTTTAGAATTATTATTAGCTATATTTTTACAGCAACAAACTGTAAAAAATAATCGAAAATGAATAATAGACTAATAAAATAATAATATATTGGTTATTATTGTACAATAATAACCAAAATATTTTATAAGCTGTTTGTCTTTCACATTGTTGATTCTGAGAAGTTTGCATTTCAATATTATTTTATTAATATTTCAATAAGTATTTTCTTTCATTAATTTAATTATTATAATATAAATTAATTTATAATTATAATACTTATTATATAAATGTGAAAGTTTGTGAGGATGGATGGATGGATGGATGTATGGATAGATGGATGGATGGATGATGGTTACTCATTCACGCAAAAATTACTGAACGGATTTCGATGAAATTTGGTATGGTAGTAGTTTAGCCTCTGGATTAAAGCATAGGCTACTTTTATCCCAAAAAAGTACTGTGTTCCTTTGGGATACCGTCTTTACGCGGGCGGAGCCGCGGGCAACAGGTAGTAAATAATACGTAAATTTTTTAATTTTGTTTGTTTACATTATATTTTAAAGTGAATAGTTCATTTTCAATATTTAAAGACGGGCATAATTTGCATTTAGTTAGATTCTTATAATAAATAATCTATATCGTAATATCTTGTAAAATAAGAGATAAGTGTGAAATAAATTGATACTTTTCATATGTAATGGTTGTTTCAGTGATTTTTGCCAACTTTATAGAAAACTTCAACCTCCAAATAATAAAACGGAAGTACGAAGTCTCCCGTAATCATCACGTATCTCTCCTCCCGTGCATTCAGATTTACTCCCGGTACATCTGAACATTTAAAACCATGTTCGAAATTCATACACTTTATTTATATCATGGACTGTATAATTTATGTCCTTTTGAGAATACGTCGTTTTGAGAGTATGTCGTTTTGCTACTATGGCGTTTAGCGCCAGATCCAAAAAATCGTGATGTGTACAGAATACACGTGGCAGGAGTGGAACTTTATTGGGACACTGATAACTGATAAGTAATACTGTGTCAACCCACAAAATTACTAAAATGAAGATGTTTATACTAATCGCATTCTCAGGCGATAAACTATAATTTAGAAAGTAGTGTTAAGGGAATTAAATCGTTTTAGTACTGAAGAAACTGATAAAAATTTTTGACACGTAGTTGAAATGAGGGTTTTTAAATTCGTGACATCTGACAGCTCTTTGACACGACAAGGACCGTCGGGCTACCAAGCGCCGCCTGATGACAGAAAAATAATGGAAAATGATTATTAACCGTTTTTGATACCACTTACGCCACCACATGACACTTTATCGTCAGAAAAAATATCAAACACCCTCATTCCCTATTCTATGTTTAATTAAACACGATTTTCTCAAAATGGCGATCTATGATTTAAGATCCGTAATACTATAACCGTGCCTACTTCACATCACTTCGAAATAGAATAGAAAAATGAAAATTTGTACACCTAGCGAGCCGTACTTTAGAAAGTTAAGTTGTCATATTCGAGTTATAAGCTTCAACATATCTGTTTGAAGCTTATAACTCGCGTTATATCCAAAATCGTGTAGTGACGTGACGTGACGCAAACTTGAAATTTCACTCTCAACGCCACTAAAGCAGCTTTAATTCAATAAAAAAAAGTACGTACGTGTATTCTGTTAAGGACTTTGTGGGTCTCTTTACCGATTTAAGCCGATGACCAACTTTATCTAGGCAAAACTGATTGCCTATACAAAGCTATTGATTCCATTTTAGGGGAAGTTCCGTTGGGGAAATACCTTCACCGTCGATTTATTATCGGCTCGATTATTATCAGTCCTACAAAAAGTCGGTTGAAAATCCTATGGTCACCCATTAAGTGATGCTCCAGTGTGACGTCGTATAACCCAATCAAACGGTTAAGATGATCGCTTCACGGATGAGGCATATACATTTATTCATTATAGATTCAAATGATTATGGTAATATCCTCGATAGAGGCTTCAACGGTGCTGAATGCTGATTAATTGCCCTTAAGGTGCAAGTGTCCTGAGATCTCAATTTTATGCCATTTTTACACGACGATAAGTACAGGGACATAATGTTGACATAAAGAGCGTAAAGCTCTTTAAGTAAAAGTAGAATAAAAACTTGTGATTTTCGTACTGCTAAATTTTGATTTGAAATTTTAATTTCAAAATGATGTCGGTAATCGTGAATTTCTAACGTATAATTGTGACTGAATTTGAAAGTGCAGGCACGGAGCAAGAAGAATTTCGTACTCATCGGCCAGTGCTACTTGTCTCTTTCACTCGCATATGAATATAATATTGCTATCGCGCTCATTCCGCGTACTTATCGCGATAGCAATATATTCGTGTCGAGTGAATGAGTCAAGTAGCGATTAGTCAGCGTACGAAATCCACTGTAAAATTTAGTCTGGGACTATATGATTCCGGTATCTGGCAGTCCGGGGAAATTCAATGCACTGATAATGGAACTCTGCGCTAATACAATAGAAGTTGGAAGAGTCGAGTGTCGAGCTGTCATATATGACATTGATATTTGACTCGACCCTTCGAAGGGCTTCTTCTTCTTCTTTTTTATATATGGCTCCGGAGAGTGTCAGAGTAATTGACGGTAAAACATCGAAGTGTCGAGTGTCGAGCTGTCCTTTATGGCATTGACATTTGACTCGACACTCGTGTGTTCGATCTTCACCTCTATTGTATTTGCGCTGAATTCTATTTTCAATGCTCTGAATTTTCCCCGGCTTTCCGGATTCCGGAACATATTATAACAGTCCCAGTTATACAGTCTCCTTACACTACCAACAAATAAGTAATTGAGTTAGGACACAACTTAATGTATTTTTTGGTTTTACAAAATATTACATTATGTTTATTACAAAAATAAGTCTTACTAAATAACCAGAGCTATAAACCATGGAAGCTTGAGCAGTAAGTAAGCTTAAGTCTCTCTATAACGCCAGTGACCTTGGGCGTCAAATCCCATACTAATTTTGTGGGCGACAATTGCGCCGACCGGAGAGTATTAAAATCGGATAAAAAATCGCTATAAGCATTTGAGACAAAATTTACAAAAACTAAAACGACCTTCCCCTGAGACGTGTCTTACATCCGCTACTGCTGAAATCATTTTCACACTCGTATGACTTATGGAAGAAGAGAAAAAAGGTTTTAACTTTACAAAAAATGGTGGACTTAGCATATTTTTAAATCAATATTTAAATAAAAATTTCAATTTACAAAAAGACAGAGTTTCAGTCCTCGGTTAAATATAATGCAGATTAGCATTTTTATTTTGGGATTACTCAATACAATCATGACTGAGAAAAAGGTTTCAAAGAACTCCAATTTTCAATTCTATCCAGCGCACTTAAGGTAAAGTAACATGGAAATTATTTCTTAGCTTCAACAACAAGGTTGTGTACATTAGAAAATGCCTTGGAAATTTATTTGACCAAGGAGGGCTTCTAAACGATCTTATTTCTTTGGATAACATTGACCAAAAAGGTATATGCAGTATATAATTCGTTTATGTAAAACATTTCTTTAAATTAAAATATGTCTGTCTATGGGCCACGGTAGTATTTAAGTTTTGATAAATTAGCTTGAAATATATTTATGTCGAAGGAAATTAATGCATAAGGTAATTTTACCTCCTTTGCCAATATTGAATAGGTAAAATCGAAAACGAGCTGTATGTTTTAGAAAAAAGTTATGTAAAAATGTTGTCAAGTTTTAGAGTTGAGTAATATCTATCTATGGACGCTTCACACCACGTCAATCTGGTCCCGTGCTAAGTATCCTAAGATCTTGTGTTACAGGTACCAGACAAGTGGAAGTATATTTAATACTTCGTATACTATATTTAAGATTTTATTATATAATACACATCCGTGACCCAGGAACACAGAAAACTTTTTGTTCGACATCGGCGGGATTCGAACCCGCGACATCCGGCTTGAGCGCCAACGCGCTAACCACTGAGCCACAGAGGTCGTCAGGAAGTAAAGCAAGCATACGTGATGATTAATATAACCGGACCGAAATCACATCGCAGGTCGAGCTCCCTAAACTTGTAACGAAATCCCTAAAGAGAAAATCTGGGAATTGTGTCGGACGGCAAATGATGGAATATCGAACACCCTATATGTTGCTGAGTGATATTCCCGGAGGCTCAAAACGGAGGAGGAGCTTAAAACGGAACGCACTTGCAATTCCGCTGTACTCCAAGCACGAAAAATATGTAATAAGTATTCGCATTGTTATCAAATGAATAAAAATAACTTTAGAATAAAACAATATTAACAAGATACGCGTCTCCAGGGCCCCGCGCAGGTTACCGCCCGTGCTGGCAGTACCTAGTCGTAACTGTAAAACAAGCCTCATGGTCAATTCACACTGACACGTAAAGATACGCGACGCAGCTCTGCATTTTTAACAAAGCTATTCAAAATTGAACTTCTTTAATTACATATGAATGTGCAGTGTATGACTAATGTCATATAAATCTTAAAAAATCAGCGCCACGTAGCGTCACGTATCGTCGCGATGTGAACTGATCTTTATCCCGCCATCAGACGAACTGCAGAGCAGCAACCGCGGGCACTCGATATATTCAACTGCATGCAGTTGTACCGTAGAGTGTAGGGCTGTAGGCTGCAGTTGTGTGAATACAATATTAACTGCATTCAATCGTGACTTCAACTTTAAGCGGTCGGTCGTATAGCGTCGACGCAGTATGTCCATCGCTAACCGCATACAGGGCCTTTAGTCAAGATACATTCGATAATTTCGACGGCGAAGTTCGAAATCAAAAGCCTATGGTATTTGACGTAAATCCTCGCTAAGTGACATGTGCTTCGCTTGCGATGCCTTATGTCGAATTCCATACATTTTGTTTGCCGTCGAAATTATCGAATGCATCTTGACTAAAGGCCCAGATGTGCAGTTAGTCGCGTCTAACGATTTGAGAAAAAATGGATTATGATACCGACTTATTTATTTCTGTAATAAAAAAGTAAAGTATAAAATAAAAAGTAAAGGATCAATCCACTAAGCTCCTGGGATAGAGCCCAAAAAAGTCAGATCCACTCTTCATATTTGCATGCAGTTGAATATATCGACTGCGCGTGGTTGCTGAAATGCAGCCCGTCTAATGGTAGCCTAAGAGCCTTTTTTATTTTATGAAATGAACCAGAAAACGAGATTACCGCCGCCCATGGACAGTCGGAACACCAGAGGAGTTACACTTGTAACTCCTCTGGGAGGAGTTACACTTGTAACTCCTCTGGCGTTCCCAGTCCTCAAAATCCCCAACCCCCTTGGGCCTCCGGTGACCTCACCCACTCGGCGAAACACAACGCAAACGTTATATCACGCTGGTTTTCTGTGAGGCCGTGGTATTTACCCGGTTGAGCCGGCTCATTCATGAAGCGTGGCTCTCCCACGTTTACGCCTGTTTCACAATCGCCTCATAAGTGACGAATAGCTAATCCAGAAGTTTTGTCTCCGTCGCTCAGTATAAAGTAAGCAGCGACAAAGCTTCCGGATAAGCTATTCGTCACTTATTAGGCGATTGTCAAAGAGGCCCTTAGTGACACATCTCTATTGTGGCACAGATGATCATAACATTGTACAGGAATTAAAATTATGCAAAATTTTCCAATCAAAGCGTTTCCCCTTTCACAACAGATGGTATTCCATTTTGTAATAAAAGTGGGAAATTAAACCGGGAACGAATTCCCATGGGAATGCCGGCTGAAAGTATTTTTTATATTACATCGGGTTTGCTTAGATTTATCGTGTAAAACACATTTATGTAAAAGTCAAACAAGATCACACCGACTTTCGAATCACTCTACATAAATGATGAAATTAGACTAGGACTATATTGTACGGAATCCGTAAAGCCGAGAAAAATTCGGAGCACTGAAAATAGAACTCTGCTACAATACAATAGAGCTGAAAATCGAACACAATCGTGTCGAGTCAAATGTCAATGTCATTTATGACATTGAGATTTGACATCTGCTGTTTAGCTGTCATTTATAACATCACGTCGATTTTATAAAATTTTGACGTCCATTTCATAGGCTCACAATTTTTCCACACAATCGTGGACACACCATATGCTTGTAGTAGTGCGATCAAATCGAAAGCTAACTATGTAGCTGTTTATCTATTCCTCTAACCTTAATCTTTAATGAAAATATTATGAAATGTAACTTAGACTTTCAATGAATTAAAAATGAATCGTCGTGATAAACTGATTTTTGGCATTTTGACACTGGTTCTTCTCCACATCAAGGAAGATAGAATTAGTCGAAGGTTACAGTGATACAACAAACTGCCGAATGAACACATTATATAAATTGTTATATTTTTAACTGAAATCTTGATCGAAAGACCGAGTAAACCTCGCTACTATATATAAATTGTTATCAATATCAACTAATAGTTTCCACTAGCTATAATTTCGAGTGGGGTGCTGCATTCCAAATTCTGACTACTTCGTTACGTGCTTTGAATAACGCCAACATTAGGAATAGTAAAATCTTGACTTGTGGCACACATACACACACACACACACACACATATTACATTATCTATGGACGCTTCACATCACGTCAATCTGGCTCGTGCTAAGTACCCGAAGAACTTGTGTTACGGGAACCAGACACACATCCATGACCCAGGAATACAGAAAACTTTTTGTTCCTTAGGCGAGATTCAAATCCGCGAACTCCGGCTCGAGCGCCTACGCGCTAACCACTGAGCCACAGAGGTCGTCAAAAAATATATTATCCTCTATGTTATTTAAACATTTTTATTTTAATATGGCCCTGTAAAAACATTTTACCTATAGTGTTGGCCATTTTATTACTTCCAATGTTCGTTTTATACCTTTTAAAATTTTATTTTTAAAGCCAAAGCCTCTCAATTTAGCTACTGCCAATACGTACGGATGTTTACACAAATATTCTCGATGGTCGCACACTGAATTTACAGTATTATTGCTCCTGTATATTGATCGTTTAGTGCGTACACACTTCGTTACTTATCGGGAAAGAGCTCATTATTTTGAAGGTTGATTTTTGTCCACTAATGTGCGGTAATATGTGATGTTTTGTATAACATCTTATATAATATCATACAAAAAATACAGGTGGTGTTAAATTGCTTAGTGTGTACCCACCTTTATAGTCTACAAACAAAAATTGTGCTTCAGTGTATACTTTTAATTGCTACGATCAAACATGGTAGCATAGCTTTATTGGAACTCTCTCTACGTACCATATTTGTTGGACAAATAAAATGCTATCATTATGATTGATTTTATCAATATTTGTCGGAATATTTAACATTACTTGAGACATATTATTATTATTGTCAATATTTATCTTTAAATATTTTTGTTACTTTTGACAACAGAGAATGAGGGGTATCACAGACGGCGAAGATACTATAATATTTCATGTTAAGATAAATTAATATCGCTTGCAGTTTGTATGATCAATCAAAGACGGCTAAGATAGCATATTATATTATCATAATATTACGTACTTTTATAATTAATATATCGAGACATCTTAAGATAAAATATTATAATATTTTCGCTGTCTGTGACGCACTTAGTCATTTTTATTTTTTTTATTTCTTACTACAAAATATAAGAAAACATTTTTTTTAAAGAACAGTTACAATTATTACCAATTTGGTTCTAAAAGTACAAAAGTATTGAGCACTCGAAACGCGGTCCATTGAATGGTGTCAAGTGTGCTAAGTAGTAATGGTTCCGTATCGAAAGGGTAAAACCGAACCTTATTACTAAGACTAGTTAATCAGTTAAAATTTTCACAGATTATACATTTCTTCTGGCGTTAAGGGCGTCAAAATCGGCGAATATACTATCATATTATATATTAAGATGCCTGGATATATTTCATATTAAAGTACGAAATACGAAAATATATATTATCTTAGTTCTCTGTGATAGTTCATACAAACTGTATAGCAACCGATATTTAATGTTAACATAAAATAATATAGTATCTTCGCCGACTGTGATGCACGTAACAGCAAATAATAAAAACAATATAGGGCCATTACTGTTTAACATTTACATAAACGACATAGAATTAATATTTAAACATAGTAATCACCTCCTCTATGCTGATGACACAAAAATTTTTATAGGCATCAAGTCGATACTTGATTGCACAAAATTGCAAAATGACTTATTGAGGTTGCAACAATATTGTGAGATTAATCAACTATTCCTTAACATAGATAAATGTTTTATCATGTCATATACACGAAAAACTCACCAGATCAATTTTGACTACATGTTGAATAATTCCATTCTTAAAAGAGTTTCAACCATTAGAGACCTTGGGTTAATTATGAATTCCAAATAAACATATAATAATCACATTGACCATATAATTAGTACCGCATTTCGTAACTTAGGTTTTATTCATCGTGTTAGTAAACCTTTTAGAGACGTGAAAACTCTAAAAATTCTTTATTTCTCTTTTGTTCGCTCTATTCTGGATTTTTGTAGTACTGTTTGGAGTCCATGCTTTCAAATACATATTAATCGCATTGAAAATGTTCAGAGAAAGTTCCTTAAATCACTTAATTACCGCGTAAATATTTATGAAGGACCCGTATGAAGATGCCCTGCGTAGGCATAACTTATCAACTCTTCACAATAGACGTAGCATGTTTGATATCACTCAATTAATAAGCCACTTTTTGTTCTTCCAACACTTTGTAAAACTAACACTCGTAATTCATTCTTATACCGTTCCACTAACAATTACAACAGAGACTTTACTGATATAGATATATTTAATAACTCTCTCAATAGCCTAAAATCAGAATTAAAACGTAGATTTAATATTGTTTAAGATCTTATAACACACTTATTGTTCATTCTTTGTTATTTTTTTTATTTTTTTTGTTGTTTGTCTATAACTCTTGTGTCTTTATTTTCATGCCACAAAGATTAATGTTAATTAATTATACCTAAGCTACGCGTCTTCCAAAATAAGAGTTAAAATTTGTTATTGTTTTTGTACTTTATTTTCGGCACTGTAGGTATATTGTTAAAAATTAATATTTACTGTACCTTCTATAACTGTATATGACTGTTTGTTGCCAGAATAAATTAAATAAAATAAAATAAAACAATAATTATACGCGAGTCCGACTCGCACTTGGCCATTTTTTTACTTTTTCGGCTCTCACATGCTTATGTCGGTGGGTGATAAAATAGCTAGCCCTTAATACCGTTATTATGGAACAGAGCTCAGAGGGGTGTTTAGTCGCGGACGATTATACAGGTTGGGACAATTCGAGCATTATACAGAGTGGGGACAGATGGTAGAAACATTAACGCTAACACCATGTTGTTTTGGCGTTTATTAACAGAGCTTATGATAAATTTTTATTTTGTACCATTTAAATGTTTTAATTTTGTTGCAATGAAATTAATGGACAACCAGCAACTTAATATATTTTTTTAGTGTAATTAATTAGAACAATATACAATATCATTTTCAATATTACCTAAAATTTGTCCGCGCCTAAATATGGAAGTTTACTTTTAATTAATTATATTTGTCACCGTAACATTCTAAATACCGCAAGATTTGACGCAAGACAGTTCTTGCGTCAAATCTTGCGAGATTCTAAAGTCTAAACCGTCAAAAGATTGTGAAACCAAACACACTGCTAACAATTATTTAACGCATTGTTTTTCGCTACATTTACAATTTCACGGTGACACATTAATCACGTAAAGATTAGTTATGAAAAAACATGCATCCAACTGAAAGTAATAACTCTTTAAATAACTTAGAATATCGAATAGTAATGACGGATATATAATTAATTATACTATAACTAAGTTATTTTTAGCTAAAGATAAAAGCGAACTATTTACATAAAATTTAACACTAACTTATGTAAACTACGTGTAGAACTCACAGTCAGGTGTAAACAAAAGTTATAATATGTAAACACACTTAAACCTCCAGATTATAGAGAGGATCAGCGCAGACGAGCTACGAACCGCTACGAGTCGCTGCGGTTACACAAATGTCATATTGTCATACATTTTTAGTGAAAGCACCCTTAGGGGCAGAGTCCCATAGAGTATCAATAAATCCTAAAACATTTAGAAACGCTTATGAGATATCGTGTTAAGTTCGCTTATTACCATTAAAAAAACAATAATAAAATAAACAGTCATAATAAAATAGAAATAAAATAACAATTCGGCGGAATTGTTTCTCATACAAAATTAATGCTATTACGACTCTTTCGGGGTATCCTCAATGGGTTTCTACATCACGCTACACGCAGTAGAAACACAAAATATATTACTATTATTAAATTGTATAAATTTACTAGAGGTGGTGGTCGGTCGCGGTTATCGGTCGCTGGTTTACGCTGAACCTAAGCTTAATGGCTTTATAGACGTTGTTTTAATAGTACCTCTGTTTTCCAACAAATAAATTAATATATTTTAGATTAATATTGTGTTGTTAACATTTTTTTTTCGAAAACTATTTGAACTAAAACTAGTTATATATTTATTATAGCCTACGAAATTTAAAAGATGTGTAGGTACACAATAATACACAATAATACACAACCTAATTTGTACCTGCTGAAAATTCTAGGTAACAGAACCCACGTTGTCTGTGAATAAGTAGCAAAAGTACTTAATCAATATAATATTACATATAAAAGGAGATGTCCCCACTGAGTCACTGACATAAAATTATAGACGCACGCAGGGCCGTAATCGCTAACGGTAGAAATGTGAAATCTAAACACACTACGAAGGGTTTTTGTTACGCGGTTTTTTCCCGTGCCCGCCGCTGTCGTCGAACTTCGGTTTTATTTGAGGTTTTGCGCGGTCAAAGGCAAAAAGGCAAATAAATATTTACAATAGAATCTCTGAATTTCGCCCGCAAACCAAACGCAGAGCGCTACCCGTCGAGGCTGCGGTTCCGCGCGATTCTACATGTTGCCCGCCGGTGCAGCGGGACCCGCGAACCGCGCACACCGCGGGCGTAGAACGCGCCGCGCGATGTGCTTTAATTTACTACATTCTACTAATATTATAAATGTGAAAGTTTGTAAGGATGGATGGATGTTTGTTACTCTTTCACGCAAAAACTACTTAACGGATTTTGATGAAATTTGGTATGGTAGTAATCATCTGGATAAAACATAGGTTACTTTCTATCCCGGAAAAGTATAGTATTCCCGCGGGATACCCGATTGTATATTTACGCGGGCGGAGCGGCGGGCAGCAGCTCGTACATAATGTTATCAGCATTCTACAGAAGTTGCGGGCCCGCGGTCGCGTTGGGCGCGGGTGAAAACCGCTCCGTGAGTACTTAGCCTTAGGGGTAAAATGTGGGTCCGAAGTTTGTTTAGTGAAATATCAACAAGTGGACGGATTGCGTTGAACACGGCAACGAACGAACAACGGCACGCAGATAGTTAATATGACGTAGAAATCTTAAAAGAGGATTTTTTCGGAATTTATCCCCCACGGGGTGCAATGGACGCGGACGAAATCACGTGCAGAAGCTAGTAATAATATTATATTCTTCAAGTAAATTGTTGATGTAGATTTCTGTTCTCACTGTAGTTACAAAGTTACAAAAAAAAGCTCGCATCGCCTCGAAGAATTTCCAGTAAGCGCAAACAAATTGTTTTCTGTTTTTTTTTTAATTGGTGGTGAGTGACTTAACATTTCTTTCAGAAAAGTAAGTTGTTTTCTCTCTGTATTGTTCTACTTTATGTTAATACGAACTATGAGATTGTCTAGTTTTTTACTTTTTATTCCTGAGTCCTGACGCAAAATATTCTTAGAAACATAAAAAAAATATTAAATGAAGTAAAAATCATTATAATAAACATTACCTTATACACAAACGAGTATACTAATGAATATAACACGACAAATACGAGTATTATGCTAGTATACAAAAACCTATCAATATTTAAAAAAAAGCTACGTCCGTATATGTTTATTACGTTAGCTTTCAGGTTAATAAACCATATTTTCTCAGGTATATGGCTAAAGAGAAAAACATTGTTCGCAGTAAAAATAGCCTTGCGTCCGAGGCAAAAAACCGTTATTAATATAGCCTGTTAGACAAAGCCTTGGTTGACTTTAGACCGTCTGGTGAGTAGAGTTTTGGATTTGATTATAATATCGAAAAGGCTTTTGAAATGTTTATGAAAAGATAGAGGAAAAGAGAGGTGTTTTTTTTTAAATAATAATATCTATGGATCCTTTTGACCTCATCGATCTGGCCCCTTGATAAGTACCTTATGTAACGGAGACGATACAACGGGAAGTTCGTTAATACTTTATACTATCCATATATTTAAGATTTTTATTATATTCTAGTGATTCTACACATGTTTAATACGCATTAATGACCCGGGATTACAAAACTTTTTTGTTCCTTCGGCGGGATTCGAGCCCGCGACTTCCGGCTTGAGCGCCAACGCGCTAACCACTGAGCCACAGTAGTCGTAAAAAAAGAGACAATTGAAACCCTCAACCCCAGAAGAGCTATGTGTGCGTTGCCCGAAGTACCATAACTCGCTCGGCGAAACATAAGCATTGGTTCAAGCCAGTTGTCTGTGTGGCCGTGTTATATCTCCGAAGAAGCAAGGCTCTCACACGTCTAAGAGTCAGTTCACACAAATACCGATACCACGTGAATACTTGAAGATGTTATAGTAATATGCAGCGCTGCGTAGCGTGATGCCGCGCGCCATTTCAAATTCAATGAAGCGTGTACCTTTTCGTGAAGTAATTAATGTTACGTTTTATTTGAAAACGTTATGTTTGAAAATAGTGCAAAAAAGTTGTCATGTCGCGATGTGAGCTGAACCTTTAACTATGTTCTTTTTGCATAATATTAATCAAAGCTACAGCGATGGTGTATGGATGTCACAAACCTAGTGGTTAGAGCTTGGCTCTCGACTCGGAGGTCGTGGGTTCGATTCCCGCATTGGAACAAAAAAAAAGTTGTTTCCATGTTTGGTTAGGACAATTCAGGCTGATCACCTGATTGTCTGACAAGAAAGATGATCCATGCGTCGGATGGGCATGTAAAAAGTCGGACCTGCGTCTAATCTCTCGCCAGTCGTGGCGGTTATCCGTCCCACTGGGTTACGAGAGTAAAAGGAGGAGAGAGTGCTCTTGTGTACTGCGCACACACTTGGGCACTACAACATAACTCCTGCGTAGCTGGCCTGGTTTCAATGAAACAGGCCACCGTCACCGAAATCGGTGTGGGAGCTATTATTATTATTATGGATGTCACGCAAAAAGCTACAAAACGGATTTTAATGAAACTTTACAAGAATATAGCTTATACATCAGAATAACACTAGGCTATAATTTATAAATACATTATGCGAATTATCTAATAAATAATGAAAAGTGTCAAGTAAGTAGAAAAAAAATGTTTTTTTTTTTATTTCGGCTATACCTTTTAGTTTTTGACTGTCTTGAATAATTCTGTTTTCACCTTACAGCTTTCGTGAATACTCGTCTTCTGGGTCTTTTTTTAATATATCTTCAAAACTATCCGAGAGATAAGGGGATCGCACTTTTTCGTGAAATCGGGGCCTATTCTGGAAGCGAACGAAAAGACATTTCCAATGTCAAAAAATATTGCCTGCGAGATATCCTGGGTGTGCTGTATAGTTAAATCGTTATAGATACACGTATATATTCTATAAGCTTATGTTAATTGGGTCTATAAAAATAGCATATGTCTATCTTTTGTAATATATTTCTTAGAAGCTATTCAGATGGATACAGTATTAATCGTTATCAAATTAAACATGTTATTCACTTTAAGCATTTCATACACATTATAGTCCATTATAGTTTAAATGAATTCCTTAGGAATTATCGCAAAATTGAAAAGTACGCGCGTGAGAGATAAAATTTGAATGATCTCACACCGTACCTTACCAGTAGAAAGCCTTACTATTTATATAAGTAGCTATATATTGCATAAAACCCAATTTATCGCAGGCGAACTTGAAGACAAAAGCTAGTGTGTATCATAAAGTTATTTAGTACTAGATATTGCCCGCGCACAGAGAAGGAAATCACAATGGAACCATATATTTGCCGCAATAAAAAGTAGCGTACGTCCTTCCCAGTGGTTTTCTCTATATCTGGTCAAATTTCATCCAAATCGGTTCAATATTTTCAAAGCCTATTCAATGCAAACGAACAAATAATTTTCTCTTTAAATTAAAAGTGTAGATTTAATGAAATTGAATCACGTCATTAATCAAAAAAAAATGTATTTAAATTCTGTTTTGACACGAACCTTTGTAACTCAAATCTCCATTCTCCAATAGCGGTACGAATACAAGACATCATTCAGTATTGGAACAGTACAATGAAATCGTCACCAGGTCAGATATTTACAATAGGCCAGCCCTGATAAATATCTCGAATCTAGGCCAGCTGCCTTTGATGCACTAGGAATATATCCGTTTTGGTCTCGTGCAATACAATCGCCGAATTTTTTTACGCGCAAATTAAGTTTGATTCGCCTTAGAAACGGGAGTAATAAAAAGGTTTTAGGTATAAACATGGTATAGGTATAAACTCATTGGGAAAAAATACAGGCGGGCTACATAGTTACCCATTTTTAAGGTTCTGTAATACTCAAGGAACCCTCATAGTTTTGCTCTGTCCTTCCGTCTGTCCGTCTGTCTGTCCGCCCTTCTAGCTTCTAGCGTATTTATGAATATACATGGATGTTATATGGTATTGTCATGTAGTGTGTATAGATCTCGATTTTGGCATCATAAAATAATAATTATTTTATATTTTAGTGGCGGGGATGAATATTATACATATATATAAAGTGGGGTGAAAAATATTTTTTCATTCTACCCCATCATGTGGGGTATCGTTAAATAGGCATTTTTAAATAAAGGTAAGGTTTGATACATGACTTTTTTACAAAGTCCACCATTATCGAGTAATTGGCCTCCAAATTGGCTTATAAGTTGGTACCCTGGCATTTCTAAACTATATGAGATAGAAACTTGTAAATTTCCATGCCGATAGATCATGCTAAAAACTCTATAGATACTTTAAAAAAATAATTTTCTGCGAAATTGGACAATAATTTTTAAAGTAATTCAAAGAAAACCTATCGCGAGTCGATAGCTACGGAACTCTTCTTAGACATGTCCTGACATGCTCCTGGTTAGGTTATATATTATAATATAGATTATATACTATACCCGGCGTTAGGGTTGCCAGGTCGCCAAACCTAATAGCCGGACAGACGAACTAGTTTGGCCGGACATTTGGGTAAAAAGGCCGGACACCCAACATTATTGACGATTTTGTCTCAGTATTAATAAAAATACGACAGTAAAATATTTACTAAAAACAAGCTTTATGATATTTACCATAAATATTCTTAAATTCTAATGAAATATAAAAAAAATCGAAGGCCAAGTCAATCTAATTACTTTATTATTAATCAGTCCAATTATTGTTATAAAGTCAAGTTAAAATTAATTACTAAATAAACACTTATCAACATTTTTAAATACTAAAAAGCCTTATAAAATCCGGATAAGCCGGACACCGTTTATTTTGGCCGGACACGCAATCAAAAAGCCTAACTGTGTCCGGCTTTATCCGGACGCCTGGCAACCCTACCCGGCGTTCAGAGTTGCCCGTTTGGTGACATCAAATGTGATTTAAAGTGAATCCAGTGGCATTCATTTCATTGATGTTGATTCTAGGTTTTTTTTCAGTTTGAGTACAATAGTCATACTGAAAAATGTCCAGTGGACCATGACCTTTTCACTCCACAAAAACAACTGATGACCTTTCGATTTGGGTCACAACAAAAACACATTTTAAAAATCAGTCATTGAAATAATGAAGCGCTTTTTGAATCGAAGATCATTGTTTGCGAAGAGCAATCGTCATCACTCGACCCACAAATCAAGAGCAAAAGTAGAAGAGCTCATAGATATTCCCGTTGTTTAAAGGGCATTTAAACAGCCCTTAGAGAGAATACTATAGAGTGAGATAATTGAAAAATACTGAGTAAATGATGATAATAATATCTAAGGACGCTTCCACAAGCTTATACATCACGTCAATCTAGTCCTGTACATACTTTAATATTTACCTCAAGATAAAATATCGCTTGCTAAAGTTGTACTCGTATGAACTGTCATAGTTTTTTTTTTCTGGACAATTTGTCCAGAAAGGTGACTTATCACGCGCGTTAATTGCGGCGATAATGCGCGTAGCACCTAGACGCAATATATATATATATAGTATATACCTCCTATAATATACCTCGATTCGCACGTGGTGAATTCGCCCTTTCTGTCCAAGGACTTACTGATGCGGACACTTTCGATGTCGTGCGTCGAAATATATAGGGTCGTCATAAGGTCGAAATATTATATAGGTACCAGGTTTGTCAGCGACTGTACCATTTCCTCTAACATCATCAATTATATTTGCGAAGCAATTACAGCTCGCTAATATACTGCATTGCAATAAAACGGCGCCATAATAAAATGTTGTCATTACGGGTGCACGCGACTTTATAGAATTACCACTAATAATGCAAATGTACCATAATGCAGTACAATTAAGTATTTACACGATTTTCTTGTAAAACGGTCAAACAAATTATAAAAGGAAAGGTAATTTGCCGGGATATTACCCTGCTAGTTGTAAAAATCAAAACCTAATAATTGTAGTCGCATATAAAATATTTACCTATATTATATTATTATAGCTTTCCCCCCTTAAGAATCTGACACGTTGGAAATGTCACTTGACAGACGAAGACAGCAACATTGAACAGATAATGAGTTGTCTAAATATTTTTATTAGTAGAGTGGCTAATGTCTAAATATTAAGAAAAAAATAACATGTCTAAGGAGAGTTCCGTAACTATCAACGTGCAATAAGTTTTCTTTAAATCACTTCAAAAGCTATATAAGTAGATTTCGCTCAAAATATTTTCTTTAATAGTTTTTAGTATGATCTATCAGCATCGACATCGACAGAAAACCCTCATAACCCATAGAACGAAAAAATATTATTCATTCGCAAAACAAAAATTTTAATATTTAATGATACCGAAACCGTAATATATCCACAATCTATAACTTTACCACATTTCATCTATTTATATTCATAATTACAGAAGCTGGAAAGGTGGACAAACAGACGAACACAGCGAAACTATAAGGAATATTATGTAACTTTAAAATCGCTGTATTAACTAGCTATTCACACACCATTCGATAGCGTCGCTTTTAAGAATAAATTCTAGAAAGTTTCTGTACGGATTTCGGTCGGCCAGGTTGGCCCATAAATTGAAACTAGGTTTTATTCCTGTTATAACGTATTGTGTGGACATAATCAATTCTATTACCGCCATTGTCGGGCTTAGCAACAATAGAATAGAGCAAGCTTCGTGCAGAGCTTAGAGAAATTGATGTGGTAGGTTTGTTAAATTTAAAGATGCAATCCAAAATGTTTCATAGCCGTCAGTTCACACCGAGACACGACGCGACGCAACACGATGCAGCTTTTTAAGATAGCGATTCCAAATTAAACTTTTTCATTACACAAGAAGATAAAGTGGCACGGCACAGTGCAAGTGCAAGGATAGTGACAGTGACTGATCTCACATGAAACGTAAATCTTTTTGTGTAGCGAATAAAGTTCAATTTTGAATAGCTATCTTAAAATACAGCGTCACGTCGCGTATCGTCGAGACGTGAAATGACCCTAATAATAACAATTTCAAACTAAAATATTGATGAAACCATTTTTAATATTCAAATTAAGGTGAGTTACTACTCCTACATACCTACATGAACATTCATGCAAATGTTTTTGGGATATCCAATACGAAGCTCCATGCTCGCTCTCAAGGTGCTGCATATTTCATACCGAGCTTGAGCTCAATTCGTAGCCAAATGTTTATTTACCTAATGCAGACATTTGTATCTAACTAGCTTTTTACCGCGGCTCCGCACGCGTAAATACAGTGTCCCACGGGATCACTGTAGTTTTTGGGATAAAATTTAGTTGAGCAGAGCCTGAACTACTACCATACTAAATTTCATCAAAATCCGTACAGTAGTTTATGCGTGGAGGAGTCACAAATATCCATCCATCCTCACAAACTTTCATACATTTATAATGGTAGTAGAACTGGATGTTGCCAAATTTTGCCAGTTTGCCAAATAGATATAAATAGAAACCGTACACACTGTCTCAACAAAAAGTAGCCTATGTGCTTCCCCATGGTCTACTCTACCTATATCTGTGCCCTATAAAATCCATCCAGAGGTTTCGGTGCCTATTAAATATTAACGAACCAACAATCAAATCGTTCCTTTTTATAGTATTAAGGTTATAGCAGAATACTCAAACGCTTCTCAATTCAGAACAGTCTGAAGATAGATATAGTAGGTTTGTTACTTTTAAAGATGCAGTCCAAAATATTTCATAGCTTTAAGCGTCAGCTCACACCGAGATGTCGGTTTGTTTGAACTTATACCTGCTGCAGTTTTGCAACCGTGCGACAAAATATTTATCATCCTCATCACCTTGATGAGTGGCAGTCCTTCACCGTACAAGTATTTCCCACGGGAATACTGTCATTTTTTTAAATTTTGTACTATATGTACGCGGGCGGATCCCCGGGCAACACTCCGGTGCAACCTGACATTCAAACTACTAGAATTAAAAAAATAACTTCTTGTGTAATGTATAAAGTTCGATTCGGAATAACTATCTTAAATATGTCATGTGGCATATAATTTTGTTTCGGTGTGAATAGACCCTAAGTTTAATATTTTACAATAGAAAAAAGGATTTGCTAAAACATTTAGCACCCTCCGTCAATAGTCACAATAATGCCACTTAAATCTCTTCCATAAAACCCTCAAATTAATGAATTAAAATTTATGGACGCCATAAAATTTAATAATATGTGAATATTTTATTTCTTTTTTATGTGAAAGTATCTAGCTTATTGAACAAAATAAAATATGGGATTTGAAAAGTAATTTTGCCATTTCTCCTAACATGGTTTCCAATTGTCTGAATTTTACGTTTTATGGGGGATTCAAAATATAAAGGATAAACTTTTTGTAAAGTTCTAAAAGATATTTTTTTAAGTTTCAGAGGGATATTATATTACAAAATACTATAAAATACAAGTGTTTATAAAATACGATATAGGTATTATAAAATACAAGGTTTTTTGTCGATCAAAATACAATTATGTCAATGGCTAGAAAAAAAAAACAATAGATTAAAAACACTATACAGTACCCACCTATTAATAATAATAAAATGAAATTCACTTTCGACTAGAAAATAAGAAAAAGTTAAAATAAATGAAGACTTATCACATGAAAATATTATGAAACTAAGTAAAAATAATAAAACAGCGACAGTTAAAACATTTCGCAACAGTTTCCGAACAACTGAAGACTAAATAGCTTAATTAATGTAACTAGTTACTTAAATTTTAAATTCCATCCAGTCTTATTACATAACTAAAACGGTTAGTTCTATTGAATAATTCAAAGCAAACTGTTCTGCAGCCGAATTTAATACGGAGTTTACCTTTGTGTTACGTTAGAAATGACATAATACCAAATTAGATAATAATTAGAACAAGCTAATAAGCTTTAGTAGATTTCTAATTAGGTTGAATTTACTAGGAGTAGGGGTCACCATGTGGTCGAAATCGCATATAATAATTTATATAATTCTTAAATTTCTAAAGATTATTTTGCCTGTTGGATAGAAAAAAAGAAAAAAAAAAGAAAATGTAATGACGGATTGACAAGCGTCAACGTGTAACAAATATGGTGTAGTGTGTGTGGTGGTTATTTTTATTAATTATAATATCTAATTCTAAGCATTACTAAAAAAATATAATAGCTTTCAGCACACCTTCCTCCACTAAAACATTAATTTAACTACCATTAAAATACTATAACAATTACTCCTGCGTAACTGTCCTGGTTTCAATTAAACCGGCCACCGTCACCGAAATCGGTGTGGAGTTATATTATATAAACATTCTTGATGTAGGTCTAAAACAAAATAAAAAAATTTAAGTAACCCCCGGATTGTGAAGAAGTGAGCTCGAGTCGAAAATATTTTAACAAAAATAACCGAAAAAGATGCTAGGATTTAATTTTTCGTTTAAACTTTGCAGATTTGCACCCTTGCGACAGTAGCGCCACCCCCTATTTAACGATTTTTACGGACACTTTTTCATATAAGGAGATGTCACTCCTTTATTGGAGTGACATCTCCTTAGAGGCATTATGTAATTACCCACTGATCATACAGATTGATGTTGATTCAGTGGTAATTTTTGAATAGCATTTTAAATGTATTCAAAGGTTTACGCTTACTATCTCAGCAGTCCCCTTTAAAATCTTCAAAGTCTTATTGGTGTTATACTAAGCCTCTTTCTGTAAGACTTTAAAAAAACGGCCAAGTGCGACGACGTAAGTGGGACTCGCGCGCAAAGGGTTACGTACAAAAAAAAACACGTTTGTTGTATGGGTAAAATATTTATTTTATTCTGTTTTTATTGTTTGTTGTCACAGCGGCACCAGAAATACACCATTTGTGAACATTTCAACTGTCTAGCTATCACGGTTCATGAGATACAGTCTGGTGGCAGACAGACAGACAGTCGGACGGACACCTACCCTTTGGATACGGATCCGTAAAAATTAAGGATAGGTGAAAGGGCAATAGTTTCAATTATAAGTTCGTACAGTTACTAGGGACAAAAAGTTCAAATGTTAAAACGACAGAATAAACGAAAAAAGCGAAGTTATTCAATTACTGAGCTTGGGCGACGGAAATAAGCGCCCTGATCAGTTAGAAATTACTCGTGGAAATAGAGAGGCTAATGGGACTTTTCATTTTTATTAGCTTTTAGTTTTTTTTGCTGGCTTTTTGCCATTGAGAAATGCATTGTAATTCTGAGGAGAACGCCAAAGTGCAAACGATGGCCTCAGTGTTAATATATACTTCAAAGACGTCTCACAAATGCCTAATTATAGTAGACGAAGCACTTATGAACCACTTTGGCTCCATGGTAATGGCAGCTAAGCTGACGGGTGCAAACGACGTTGTTCTCATTAGACACATAGTTCAACTACCGTTCACCGAACGTGAAAACGTTTTTGAACTCGGATATAACCAACCAAACCTGCTCACGAACATCAGCCAGGAGTTATCTTGCATGCACCGCTGCCCCATGAACGTGGCAAAGTGGCTGTACGAAAGAGTACAGACATTGAGAGTCGAAAGATACGCGGGTGTTACAATACAAAGAGGCGCTCCAAACACTCTCTACCTAGTGCACACCCAGGAAGAGAAGAAATCTCTTTCATACAAGGAATACGGGACTGGCTTAAACTCCCGCGTTTTGATCATTCATTGATCTCAAGGGCTTACTTTTGAGTCAGTGATAATTTTACAGACTAGGAGCGATAGGCCTTGTGTCGGAGGCCGAGATCCACTTTGGGTCGCTGAGCCATTGTAGTAAGTAGTAAGTAAATAAGGAGCGACAGGCTGAGCATTCACGATAGCATCACGGTTGTAGCACTCTCGCGACATACCAACACCAGTGTACTGCTTTGAGGACGCCATTGGCAAGACCATCAGGCAAACGATGAATGCGTCAGTCGACGAGGTATTCGACCATAGCGTTTGAATACCATACGACACGGACATAAAACATTGATCAACAAAATGAAACAAAAAGGGCAAGGGAACGAAGGTGACCAGCGACCTTGAATTAAGTTTACCAAAATAGTGATGGACTTCGTAAACAATTATACATATCAAATAATTGGGAATTTGAATGATTTTTTTTTGTGATAAATGGAAGGATCATATTATATAAGTTATATAACGAAACTACACACACCGGCATATTTAGCGGAACATAAAATAAAGGTTTGATATCAGTATCATATAAGGTTGCTGGCTGTTTTATACGTTATTTAATTTGAAAATAAATATTTTCAAATTAAGAAAACAACTGAACATCACATTTTATGCAATAGTTTTAATTTTATTCAAATACACCTTATTTGGAGCGAACTTAGAGTATTTCTTCCTTCTGAGTTTGATTTAAAATTTCATTGAAATACTGTTTTTTGTTAGTTTTTTTTTAATCGCGTATCTTTTTGGAGTTGAGGACTGAATTATGCCTGACTTAGCCCTAACGGAGATTGCCAGGGCACTCGAAATGCGAAGAAATGGTCAAACCTACAGAGTGATATCCAGAGATCTTCGTCGACCAGTTTCAACGATCCATCGCAGTATCCAACGGTTCAGGGAGACCGGTACTTATGTGAGAAGAGCAGGACAAGGCAGAAAAAGACGCACTTCAAGTAGGGATGATCGTTTCATTCGGCTTCGTGTACGTAGGAACCCCCGTTTGACGGCCGTCCAAGCCAGACATGAGTTAGAAGCAGTGCGGGGTGTAACCGTAAGCGAGCGTACTGTTATAGCTTTGGTATGTATGTAACATCCCTTAGTCAGTCCCTTTCCTACCTATCCAGCATTTCCTTTGTGTAGCAGCTTCGGTTGCATTCCCAGTCCCACACTCTCCATCCAGTTTCCAACCGCGCTAGACGTGTGCATCAAAAATAAAAAATTGTTTTTTTTAAAAGCCAAAATCCTTGTGCGTTGTAACATTGGTGGCAGCGAAAGGGGATTTTAAAAGTCCCTGGAAAACGTCTATCGAAAATTCTTCTAAATCCTCAGTATCCTGAATCTTCTATATCCAGTGAGAAGTGTTTCGTGAAAAGTGCTAATTCCAATCAACCACAAGTCGAAGTCTTACGTAAAAAAAAAAACATTCTTATTCTTGCACACTTTCTTTCGTCGAAGACACTAACCCGACTGAAGGCTACGAAACTGTCGATATCGGACCAAAAAACTTCAAATCATCACAAAATTATCCTCTGTTTCCTCTAGAGTCACACAACAGGGTAACCAGCCCCAAACTGAAGACTCCTTAATTAATAAAAATAATAAATTATCCTCTGTTTCCTCTAGAGTCACACAACAGGGTAACCAGCCCCAAACCGGAGACTCTTTAACTAGTAAAAGTACGAACGTAAGTAAGAACCGGCATATCTAATTCCACCCAGGACCGAACAAATTATTGAGTGTTCAGTATCGAATCCTGAAATAAAGGAAGGTTTTATTTTAGATCAAAAAATTTCTGACTCTTTATTAATTGCAAACTGTGTTGTTAGTGTAAAGCAAAATAACAGAATAAATTTGTCCGTCGTCAATCTTTCAGAAGAAAAAGTTACTCTAAATTCAAACCTTAATTTAAAAATAATACCGATAGAATCCAATAATTTAAACTGTTGTCATACTGCCTCTGTAAATCATTTAAGTAGCTCACCTCCTAATTTTACAAAACGCACTGAAAAAGTTCTACAACAATTACGTATTACACACCTTAATGAAGAAGAGGCTAATGCATTAATAGAGCTTTGTTCCGATTATTCAGACATATTTCACTTACCCGATGAAAAGCTTACATATACAAATGCTCTTAAACATGAAATTAAAACTACTACCGACATCCCGATCCACACGAAAACTTACCGGTTTCCTGAGGTGCATAAAGCAGAAGTCCGTAACCAGATCAACAAGATGTTGGATCAAAACATAATTGAACCATCTAATTCACCATGGTCTTCCCCGATTTGGGTGGTACCAAAGAAACTAGACGCGTCAAACGTTCAAAAGTGGAGAGTAGTGATAGATTACAGGAAGCTAAACGACGTGACTATTGGTGACACATATCCTATCCCTCAAATTACTGAAATCCTGGACCAACTGGGTCAAAGTACTTACTTTTCCTCGTTAGATTTAGCATCAGGTTTCCATCAGATCCCTTTAAATAAAGAAGACAAATCCAAAACTGCATTCACTGTACCAGAATTTCTAAGGATGCCGTTTGGACTGAAAAACGCACCGGCAACCTTTCAAAGACTAATGAATAACACACTTACCGGATTGCAAGGCTTGCGTTGCTTTATTTATTTAGACGATATTATCTGTTATTCTCACGACTTGTTATCACATATTAAAAATTTAGAACTCATTTTCCAAAGAATAAGAAAATTTAACCTGAAGTTGCAACCCGACAAGTGCGAATTCCTGCGTCGTGAAATTTTATATTTAGGCCACATTATCACAGAAGATGGCGTTAGGCCAAACCCGGATAATATCAAATCTGTTGTCGAATTTCCTATCCCGCAAAGTCCTAAAGACATCAAATCCTTCCTCGGTTTAGTATCCTATTACCAAAGATTTATCCCAGATTTTTCGAAACTAGCTAAACCTCTAACCAGCCTTTTAAAGAAGGATCAGCCCTTTATTTGGGAAAACCAACAGCAACTAGCCCTAGAAGCACTTAAAAATAAACTTACCTCCGCACCCGTCCTATGTTATCCCGACTTTACCAAACCCTTTATACTAACAACAGACGCTTCAAACTACGCTCTCGGAGCTGTCCTTTCCCAAGGCCCCTTAGGTCAAGAGCGCCCCATAGCCTATGCCTCTCGAACCCTTAACAGGAGCGAGAGTAATTATAGTACGACAGAGAAGGAGTTGCTAGCCATCCTATTTGGTTGTAAGCAGTTTAGACCGTATCTGTATGGACAAAAATTCCAGATTGTCACTGACCACAGGCCTTTAAAATGGCTTTTCAATCATAAAGATCCGTCCAGCAAATTACAGAGATGGCGTCTCAAGCTCGAAGAATACGACTATGAAATAGTGTATAGGAAGGGAAAGCTGAATTCAGCAGCGGACGCCCTATCAAGATATCCAGTTAATCCCATATCTCCTGAAAATACTACACCAACTGAAAATAACAATCCTATCCTATCCTTCAGAGCCATATTCTGACGTTTTCGACGATAACGAATGGACCACAATAACGTTTAGCCCAATAGACGAAAAAGACTTAGACTTGTCACCACTGAATCCTCCTACTCCGGTTGAATCCGATCCTCTAAATCAGCAATTTCAAAATCCTGTAACTGACAATCTTAACCCTGACTTGAATTTGACATTTGATCCACAACCTTCAACCAGTAGACAAACTACTGTACGACCCAAAATCGACAGCCCTGTAATTAGTCACGCTCCCTTGGTACCAACCTATCAGTCGGAACAGCCTTCTGCGCCTCAAGAACGGTCAACAACACCGGATGAAACCTATAATAATTTCCTTAAATCACCTTCTATATCTTTTAATACCCGAATTTTAGAACATACCAGCAGCATCATGAAAAGTTATTATAGAATCATAATTATACCAACTTCAATAGACATGGACGAAAATATACCTTACGTCCAAGAAATTATCAACAATTGTCCTGCATCTATACGCAACGAATTTGAAAAACTCGAAAGGACATTATTTGAACACTTGTCACTCGAATACAATAATAAAATATTCATTTTCCTGTTTACAAAAGTACACCATTTCGATTCTTGCACTTACCCGGACATATTCAAATCGCTTAAAAGTATAAGAGATCAAATAATGATAAACCACCCAACCGTAAACGATATCAGTATAACAGACTTTCGGAACCCTTTTGATAGAATATCGTTTGTAAAAATCTATAATATACTTGGTCATATTTTCGACGGAACAAATATTTCCATTCACATTTACCATAATAGCTTGATTTATCCTGTTCCATCTGGAATCAAAAAAAATCTTAAAGAAAATCACGATATTCCTATTGCTGGACATTTAGGGCAGAACAGAATGCTTAGTCGCATCAAAGAAAAGTATTTCTGGACAAACATGCGTATTGATATCGAAAATTATGTAAAAAATTGTTCATCATGCCAAACAAATAAGGCCTTAAGAAAAATTAATCGCGCACCCATGGTTATCACGTCTACTTCAACATCTCCTTTCGCAAGGTTGGCAATAGATATTGTAGGACCTCTTCCCGAATGCGGCCCTGCAAAATTGAAATACATTTTAACGATGCAAGACGACCTCACAAAATTTAGCTTAGCATATCCGATGCGGAGCATCACCGCTGAAGATACCAGTGAGTGCCTCGTACACTGCATTTCATTATTCGGAATACCCAAGCGCATACTCACAGATCAAGGCACGAATTTTATTGCAGAGTTATTTAGTAAAACATGCGAACTATTCAAAATCAAACATCTTTTCTCATCTCCTTATCATCCCCAAACTCAAGGTGCCTTGGAGAGATCGCACTCCACTTTAAAAGAATATCTTAAATCATAATATATTAACGAAAATCAGGACAATTGGGCTCGCTACGTATATACAGCTGTATTATCATATAACACCGCTATACATTCCACTACGCATTACTCACCTTATGAATTATTATTTGGACATAAAACCCACATCCCGACGTCAGTTTACGATGATACATCATCCACGACCTACCCCGAATACGTTAGAATGTTGCAACACCGTTTAAAATATTCCCACGAAAATTCTTTAGAGCATATTAGAAGATCCAAACAAACATCAAAAGGTCACTATGACTCGCATACTCGCCCAGTAGAGTACAAAGTCGGAGATTTAGTATATCTCAAAAATCATTTAAAATTAAGAAAAGCTCTATCACCTGTTTGGAAAGGGGCGTACAAAGTAGTTAAAATACACGGCAATCACACATTGTCGCTACTTATTAACAGACGTCATGTTAAACACCATTATGACGAGGTAAAACTCGCAGAGATCCAAGGAGATACTCCAACCTGAAAACCTGAAAAAGAAAAGAAAAGGGTTATACTATTTACATATTTAAATTACACTTTATACAAAATTAAATAATATATTTTACTTACCTATTATACATTATACATACATACCTTAGTCGATAAGGAAATACCTAACGGAAGCAATCATCTTCCCTTACAGCATACTGGCTCACGCTCTTCAGGAGTTTACTCGTCGAATCGACACGAGTCCGGGCATATATTTTGATCCAATTGGCGAACTCAAGATCAATGTTGGCCGCTTAGATCTTATTACACCTTATGATTTATCATATATGGAACCGAACATTAAGACCATTAACTCAATTTTAGGTACAGTAAGGTTTTTGTGTAATCAAATTCAAATTGAAACAATAAACGACCTGGAATGCCATAATGTTCTGGAGCCACTGAGTGTAAGATACAATGATGTTGTTTCGGAATATTCTTCCATTTCACATCTTATTAGTAATAAGAGATTTAAACGTGCTTGGATAGGTGCCGTAGGATCTTTGTCTAAAACAGTATTTGGTACTTTAAACGAAGATGACGCTATCAGATACGATAACGCCATACGAGATATACAGGATAATGAAAAAAGACTAAGTTTATTGATAAAAGAAAACATATTGGTTACAACTTCAGTTTTGTCAAAATTTAACGATACACTTTTTAAAATAAAGCTCAATGAAATTAGTCTTACTGAGGCTGTCGAAGACCTCTCACTAAAGATGAAAAATATTTCAAAAAACTCTATAGAACTAAACTTTAAAACTAGCATTGATTCTATACTAACAAATCTGGAAGCATCATTACTAACACTATCTTTCCAAATGGAAGATATAACAAATGCCATTCTTTTTGGTAGCCGAAACATTTTACATCCAGCTATTTTGCCCCCAAAACAGTTGTATAAAGAGCTCGTCGACAACTATAGGCACCTACCAGCTGACGTTATATTACCTTTAAGTTTAGAATTAAGAAACATTCATAAACTATTAAATGTGTCTAGTAAAAGTTGTTTTAGCCTAAAC
Source organism: Phengaris arion (assembly GCA_963565745.1). Lineage (NCBI taxonomy): Eukaryota > Metazoa > Arthropoda > Insecta > Lepidoptera > Lycaenidae > Phengaris > Phengaris arion. The sequence goes on along the minus strand of OY751449.1, from coordinate 14,151,652 downwards.
ACTAAGATAGTATTTGTAATAAGATTACCTTTGGTGTCCCCTAAACTGTATGATCTATACCATAATGTAGCATTACCAACGCCACATGATGATGTTAAACCAGATACTTTTAGTCTTATTAGGCCCAGTAGTAAATTTATCGCAATGACCAGAGATAAATCAGAATATTGTAAACTCGATTCACTCACGGACTGTCTGGCAATCGACGTCGACGACTACATCTGTAATGTGATGACCGTCTCCCCAACAAGTGCAAACCCCAGCTGTAAAAGATGAAATTTTAAATCAGCAACCAATAATAAAATATGGGACCCATTATTCAATTGTTTTAATTATAATGTTAATTTTAATGTGTACTTATTTTGTAATTAGATTATATTTTTACATTAAAGAGCACCGTCTATCCTATCGTTTTCCTCCGTTGCCCTTTCAATCACCTCAAAATACTATTAATGCTATAATACCAAATTCAACTCCTCCCTATGCAATTGATTCAAAAAGAAATATTGATGAAAATTCTATAGTCACACCTAGCAATTCGAAAACTCCTTCACGCGAAATACCTTTACCGAGCATTAGAATCAATGTTTAAATTTTATTTATTTTTTTATTTTTTCTAAACTTCAGGAACAAAAGCCCCTGAAGTTTATTCTACCCCGGGGAGGTGTTATAGCTTTGAGATATAAAAAAAGTTTTATCTGTTGAGATAGCAACACAAATATTTCTTTATAATCTGTAGGATAGACTCTTTTTGTTATCTGTGGTTTATGAAAACTACTTCTTGCTTCCGGTAAAAAAATGGCTTTCTAGTATGATGTGCTAGGTATGTTAGAAATAAGTAAAAGTAATAAAAGTGAGTTGTTTCAAGTTAATGCAATTTAATTACAAGAACATTCTTCTAAAACACAGATATTCCAATAGTTATGGGCCCAGATCCCTTTTCCGAGAAAATCTAAAAAATTTCGAAGCACGAGGGAAGCAATATTATGTCGGCGAGAGACGCTATGAATAGTAAGTACAAAATACCACAATTTGATGGCGAAAGCTTCAATACTTGGGCATTTAGACTAAAAAGCATTTTAAAAGAGAGTGGTTGCTATGAGGCAATTCTGCAAAAGGATTTTAAAGATGAAAAATTGGAAGCAAGAGCCCAAGCTATAATAATTTCTGCAGTGGCGGATAGCCACCTAGAGTATTTGAGAAGTGATACAGCTTACGAGATGTTTAAGAACCTAGAGGAGAGCTTTAAAAATCGAGGCACCCGTAGCAAATTGTTCCTGCGAAGGCAGTTGAGTGAAATTAAATATATTGAAACAAAGTCTTTGAAAGAACATCTCACTAGAATGCAGGAAATCATTACACAATGTCAGAGGAAGAAAAGGTCAACATCTTCTTACTGTCCATGCCAAAAAGTTATGAAAATATAGTGACTGCGCTGGAAACTATCGGAGAATTAAAACTTACTACTGTAAAAGACATATTACTGGCAGAAGAAGAAAAAAAGAAAGCAGTTTCACAGCAAGGAGATTGTCACTCCAAGTGCATTCTCATGCTTTGTATGTGGGAAACCAGGACATAAAAAATTTCAATGCCATAAATTACAAGGAAACGGATATAAGAATTTCAACACCGGACAAGGACATAGTAACGGGCAAGGATACAACGCTATACATGGGTTTCAAAGAGGACGTGGACAAAGAGGACAAGGATTTTATGGAGGACGTGGACATACTTTCAATAACCGAGGTAGAGCACAAGGTGGCCATGTGAATTTTGCGGTGAATAATCCAAATGTATTTATGTGCTACGACGAACAGTATAATAGTGGAAATAACTCATTGATTCAGTTTTGTGTGGACTCTGGGTGTACAAACCATTTAATTAATAGTAAGGAACATTTTATAGACTATATTGAGTTAAATGTACCTAAGAAAATTGCAGCAGCCAAAAATGGGGTTAGTTTAGAAGCAGGTGGGATTGGAAATATGGAAGTATCATGTCAAGTGGGTAAGATTTTAAACAAATTTCTAATAAAAAATGTTTATTATATACCTGATTTAAAGAAAAATTTATTATCTGTGTCAAAAATGAAAAGTGCTGGTTTTAGAGTAGTTTTTAGCGGAGGTAAAGTAAGAGTTTATAAACAAGAGAACTTAATGATGATAGGTAATAAAATAGACACATTGTACACACTAAACTTGCAAAGTATTGTAACTTCATGTAATTTTTCAAGTAAAATTAATAATGATGAGTATGACATATGGCATAGGAGGTTTGCTCATTTAGGAATTAATAATTTAAATTTATTGGTAAACAAAAACATGGTACATGGTTTGGCAGGATTAAAAAATAAAACTATAGAAAATAACTTGTTGTGTGAGCCCTGTGTATGAGGGAAAATTTGTAGACAACCTTTCAATAAAGGCATTTACACAGGCATTAGAGCGAGGCAACCTTTAGAGCTTGTGCATACTGATGTATGTGGATCTCTCCACAAACTTATGACGGAAATAATTACTTTGTAACATTCATTGATGATTTCATACACTTTACAATAGTTTATTTAATGAAAAATAAATCAGATACTTTTGAAAATTTTCAGCATTATTATAATTTTGCAACGAGACATTTCAATAGAGATCTTTTAAAATTAAGAATGGATAACGGTAGAGAATATTTTTCAAATGAATTTAAGAATTTTTGTAGTAGGAACGGAATAGTGATGCAGTACACAGTGCCATACAATCCGGAGATGAATGGAACAGCCGAAATGATGAATCAAACATTAATGGATAAAGCTAGAACTATATTGATTGACTCAGGAATGAAAAAGGAGTTCTGGGGAGAAGCAGTTTTGTATGCAGCGTATGTGACAAACCGAAGTCCAGTTACTGGAAGAGATAAAACACCAAGTGAAAGGTGGGAAGGTAGAAAACCGGACGTATCAAACTTAAAAATATTTGGATGTATCGCTTATAATTATATACCAAAGGAATTGAGAAATAAACTAGATCATAGAGGAAAGAAAATGATAATGATTGGATATAGTATGGCAGGTTATAAGCTATATGATGAACAAACAGGAAAAGTTGTGACTGCGAGACATGTTATTTTTGATGAAAAATGGAAGAAAATTAAAGGATTAGCTAACATGCCTGAATATGAAGAAAACGAGAACAAAGAAAGCGTGAAAGACAGCACAGAAGAGGAAATAAATGAAGAAGTTGAAAGACAAGAAAGTAATGAGAAAGCAAGAGATGAAATAGTGGAAATTTGTAAAGAAGAAGAAATTACGAATAATAGAGAAGAAAGTCAAGAAATAGGAAGAGAAAAGATTATAATGGAAAATGAAGAAACAGGAAGAGGAAAGAGAAATAGAATGAAGCCAAAATGGCAGAATGAATATGTAACCAGCTTTAGTGATGAAGATGATGCCATGTATGCGTTTTTATGTATGAATGATGACGTGCAGTTTACATATGATGATATAAAAACCAGAGAAGAAAAAAAGGATTGGATGAAAGCTGTAAGTGAAGAATTGAAAGTCAGAAGACATGAAAACATTAGATGCAAAATGGGTATTTACAAGGAAGGATACAAGAAGAGAAACGATATGTAAGGCTAGACTAGTAGTACGAGGTTTTCAACAAGAAGAGAAATTTGATGATGTTTACTCACCCGTGTTAAAGTTACAGACGTTAAGGATATTGTTATCTGTAGCTGCTAAACGAGATTATCATTTAAGTCAGATGGATGTGTAAGGAGCATTTTTATGTGGGAATATAGAAGAGGAAGTATACATAAAACCACCAGATGGTATGAAAGTGCAACAAGGATTTGTACTGAAACTAAAGAAAGCACTATACGGTTTAAAGAAATCTCCTAAATACTGGTATGAAAAGTTTAATAACACATTTATATCATATGGTTTTAAACGTTCAAATAATGATTATTGCTTATATTACATAAAAGATATATACTTACTATTATATGTCGACGATTTGCTTATACTAGGCTCAAACTTAAATAAAATAGAAGATTTAAAACAATTTTTGAAAACTAAATTTAAAATGAAAGATTTGGGTAGCAATAATTTAATGTACCTTGGGATATCGATTAAAAGGACCTCTATTGGAATAACTATTGGTAAAACTAAATATTTAACAAGTGTTCTTGAACGTTATAATATGAATGAGTGTAAGGGATGTGAAACACCAATGGATGCAAATAATAAATTTGATGAGAACGGAGATATTGATTTATCATACGAAAAACAATGTCGATCATTGATAGGGTCACTTATGTATGTTACTGTCGGTTCAAGGCCAGATTTAGCGGCATCTGTTTATTATTTAGGTAGATTTCAATCTAGACCAAATATTGAGCTCTGGAGATCTCTCAAACGTTTGCTAAGATATGTAAAACATACAATTAATTTTGCATTGTTGTATACTAAAGATGATTGTAACATGCCTTTATTAGGGTATGCAGACGCTGATTGGGCTAGAGATTTAGACAGAAAATCGACATCAGGATATATGTTTAAAATTTTAATAATACTGTTGTATGGAAGTCTAGGAAACAAAGTACCGTTGCCTTAAGCACAACTGAAGCGGAATTTGTATCATTATGTGAATGTATTATGGAAGCTTCTTGGATGTTAAAATTACTTGCTGATTTAAATATTAATGTTAAAAACGTAACTATTTATGAAGATAATCAAAGTACTATTAAAGCTATTAAAAATCCTGATCAGAAAAGGCTTAAACACATGGATGTTAAATATAATTTTATAAAACAGAAAGTAGAAGAAAATATTGTTACTGTAAAGTATATTAATACTAAAGAATAGATTGCTGATATCTTAACTAAACCTTTGTCTAAGAATATTTATAAAAATTTAGTTTCTAAATTAAGTTTGTGTTCTATAAATGTTTAAAGTTAAAACATTATTATTGTGTTAGAGTTTGAGTATGTTAAAGTTCAAAGTTAGTTATTTACTTTTGTGAATGTTGAGGAATTTAAGTTTAATAAATTTAAATGTAAGTTGTTGTGTATCTATGTAAAAGAAATGTTTGTGTTGAGGAAGAGTGTTGAGATAGCAACACAAATATTTCTTTATAATCTGTAGGATAGACTCTTTTTGTTATCTGTGGTTTATGAAAACTACTTCTTGCTTCCGGTAAAAAAATGGCTTTCTAGTATGATGTGCTAGGTATGTTAGAAATAAGTAAAAGTAATAAAAGTGAGTTGTTTCAAGTTAATGCAATTTAATTACAAGAACATTCTTCTAAAACACATATATTACAATAGTATGTATGTAACATCCCTTAGTCAGTCCCTTTCCTACCTATCCAGCATTTCCTTTGTGTAGCAGCTTCGGTTGCATTTCCAGTCCCACACTCTCCATCCAGTTTCCAACCGCGCTAGACGTGTGCATCAAAAATCAAAAATTGATTTTTTTTTAAAAGCCAAAATCCTTGTGCTTTGTAACAGTACGGTACGAAGAATCTCTCATCACTTTGAGATGTGATGATCGATCTTAACGGGGGGGTTGTTATATTTTCGCAAGTTGCATGAGTTCATATGTATAGTAAAATTGCTGAGTTTCCCATTGCATTATTGCTAATGCAATAGGAAACCTATATTATTTCCGTTTAATAAAAACATAGTGTTTTTAGTCAGATTGAATTGGACTTCCGTCGGGTGCAGGTCTTTCTCTAAGTTCTTTTTTATAATATATTTTCGTGTGTCAATTAAAATAGTTTTTTTTTTAAACCAAATCCTGAACCACCCCATAACAGTACGTAGGAACCCCCGTTTGACGGCCGTCCAAGCCCGACATGAGTTAGAAGCAGTGCGGGGTGTAACCGTAAGTGAGCGTAAGGTACGAAGAAGGTTCGAAGAAGCTGGTTTGGGTTCATTTGTGCCCGCCAAGGCTCCAAGGCTCGAGGTAAAGCATCGTAGAAACAGGTTAACGGTTGCTCAGGAACATCGACTTTGGAACGCGGACCAATGGAGTAAGGTATTGTTTAGTGATGAGTGCAGAATTCTCTTAAATCAAATTGACGGCAGGCAAAGAATATATAGACGCAAAGGAGAACGATACATTCAGACAAATTTTGAAACTACAGTTGCATACGGTGCTGGAGCAATAATGGTTTGGGCGGGCATTTGTTTAGGAGCTCGCACAGACTTGGTAGTGATTGATAGAGGGAGTCTGACTGCATACCGCTATATCAGAGAAGTTTTAGAAGAAAATGTCGTACCGTTTGCCCCATATACTCGTATCGGTGACGATTTTGTTTTTATGCAGGTCAATGCTCGGCCGCATACCGCTCGGGTAACTCAAGTTTATCTTAATGATATGAATATCACTGTTATGGAGTGGCCGGCGAGATCACTGGATATGATCCCAAAAGTGCACGTTTGGGACTTGCTGAAAGGAAAAGTTAAGTCCAGATTTCCAGCTCCTGCCAACGTGGGTGAACTGCGAATCGCCGTAGTTGAGGAATGGCGGAGACTATCCCAGGAGACCATCGATAACATCATTCTCAGTATGCCTAGACGGGTAGAAACTTTAATAAGAGCACGTGGAGGAAATACGCGATATCAATCACCATTTTTCTAATTTAATTAATTGTTATTTTAATATTAATTTTCACTTTTCCCGGTTACATGAAAAGTTCAAAAATGTACCATTTTTCACAAATAGCCTTTACTCGCAAAATCTGTTCTTAATGTGATCTCATTTTAAGTAAAACAAATGAAACTTTAAATAACAAAAGAAGTGTAGTAAGTACATTTTAAAATAAAACCATATTTTTTTAATTATGGACCTTTTTTTGTGTTCCACTAAATATGCCGGTGTGTTTATGTTTATTTTTCGCAATAATTCATAAGTTGTATGAAAATTTAAAATTAACTTTTGAATCCAGTACCGAAGACACGTCGACAGCACCCGAACAAACCCGAGCGCGTGTGACGTCATATTGTTAGTTGTCACTCATTGCAGTTTATACAGAAATAATAAGTACTGTTACATCTATTTAATCCTGTTGTCATTGTTAAATACTCAAACGGGCCAAGTCTCAATAGTCATTTTGGCCCACAGCGCACACATGTGTTGACTACTGATCATTATTATAGTAGACAATGGCAACAACTAATTCCTAAAGGAAGTGGGTTATAAAAACCTTGTCATTTTTAAGTTATCTTATAGTTATATAGTTCTTTTTGTATGTTATTAACACAAGTCATATGAAATATGTGCAATGTCATTTTATAAATTATTATTTTAATTTATTTGGGAGTGCAATGAAATAAAACAATATTGTATTTCAGTTTTGCAAATTCATTCATCATCATTATATACTATTAATACTTCATCTAAACATTGAGCCGGTGGTTAAATATTGTTAAGATGCCATTAGGATGGGCCTAGATATCACAACACAGTCATGACGTGGGCACAGCATCCTACCGTTCGACGGCCCATACAATTACTGCAATACTGTTTTATTGCTTCGCGGCCTGTATTATTTGTACTGTACAAAATATACACAAAGTATACTTTGCGACTAACGCGCCGACTAGCAAAGTGCAAATGCACCTCTGTGTTTTCCAGATCATTTTCTGGGACTGGGACTTCTAAAAGAATTTCTCGAAACTGCTGCTTTGAAAAACCTAGATGATAGTGAACAATATAATCTGGCATGATACGTATGTTTTCAAAATCCAAATGCATAAGCATATTTTCTTTCAATAGAGAAAGTACTTCCTCCGTTTGTTCTGAGATAAATGTTTTAATAGGATTATATATAGATTCTAAAAGTAATTGCCATGAGTTCCTGCTCAAGTGATAGGAACAGATCCTACAATCTGAAGGCACATAATAATTGTAGTCGCAAAGTAAGTTGACACGTAGCAATGACGGTATTAAACATCTTTCAGTTCCATTCCAGGGAAAAAACACTGGCGATGTGTGCTTGGTGCTCGGATATATTTTGGCAATAATATATCGTTACTACCAGATATTATATGTGAGGTTGATACCCTCTGAGGACTGCTGGCCGCTACTGGGTCCCGTTCGACAGTAGATCGTGAAGTATCACATCAAGCTGTCAGTCTTTCTCCAACAAGTGTGACAGAGATATTATTGTGTTGTATGGCAACTAAAAAAATTGATACATTTAAAAAAATATTATTTTGTTTTGAATGACTATGATACTTTAGTATTATTTTATGATATGTTTTAAAAAACTGAATATAGTATAGTTAGAGTACTATTATAATAATTATATTACTAATATTATAATTAATGCCATATTTCTAATAGCAGCTTTCATATAATGGAGAATAAATACTTAAATATTATTTTTAAACAGATTTACCTTGATGGCCAAGGCATCTCATCTCAATCAGGCCTCTAATTTCAAGCAGAATTGAACTGAACATCTTTTTTTTTTAATTGGCATTGGAATATATCAACATCAGAAATATTATACTTTGCCTTTATAAATCCTTTATGACACGTAACTAATCGGAATTAACTAACAAATCTTTTAAGTAGTAAATTTTCAATGTTATTGACAAGGCACGTGTAATAGCCGTAAACGCTGTTCTGTTACTAAACCATAGGGGATAATTAGTAGGACTACTGAGATGTTAAACAGTAATCTATCATCTGTATTAAGTAGCTTGTTATTGAGTAGCTTTAACATTACGCCCTCACAACTATGGTGACCAGTCGTGGCGCGTTCATAGGTCACGTGTTTTATTTTTTTTTCGTCAAATTCCCAATTGTAGGAATTTATAAATTTCCTGAGTATAATAATTGTAATATTTGGCTCAAAAGGGTATGCATTAGGCATGTTTCTTTGTTTAGTTTGTTTTTATTAAATCCAAATTTCCTAGAGATCCTGAATGGATGTAAAAATACATTATTTAGGCTTAACATAAATAGATCCTGCACAATGGGGTTGTTCAATAATATCTTAACTTTATTACCCGAAGTACCAGAAGGAGGGTTATGTTTTTCGAGTGTATGTATGTATATGGGTAATTCTTTTTCATGCTCTAGAGCCTAACGGCTGATCGCATTTGAGCTTGAGAAGTATCATTAGATTTGTCTCGGTCGTGACTGGGTACATCGAAAACCTCAATATAAAAAGAAACCCGCTGCGGGTGTGTCGGGTCTACGTGTCGGGTTTTTTTATATTGAGATTATTTTCATACTTTCTTCAGCCCTTATACGTAATGACTTTCTAATAAGTTTTCAATTGTGGCTGATGATGATGTTTGATTAAGTCTGCCGGTTGTCCGTGGGATGGAAAACACGGTCTCTGATTCCACACTAATTCCATTTCCTGCGAGACTACCCGGAGTAAACAAGAAGTATTTAACTTCGACTGAAAAGTACTGTAAATAAAATTCTGGTAGGTCACATCATAATTTTATCACAATTAACTTCTTACCGATTTTTACCGATTTTCCGAGTGTTGATTATACAACAAGGAAAAGGATCAGGTGGTTAGCCTGATGGTATGGTATGGACCGGTAACCGCATGTACCCGCAACACAAGAGAAATTCAATTTTATCAATATTATATCTAACAATATCCTGCGAGAAAATACCCACAATCTGCAAGCAAATGTGTGAGTGCACGTATAAGCATGCGTAAAGCACCTCCCTCTGTGCAAACACCGCCACTACACAAGCAACAATGTCAGCAAGATCGTGCAAGGCCTCACACCACCATGCAGGTTGCAAAACTCGACACGCGTTTCGCCCCGAACCAGGAGCATGCTCAGGAAGTGGACCTGCGAACAATGTTCGTAGCTTAATGTTAGTAACGGTATACGTGGGATATTGCTAGATATACCTAATATTAATTCAATTGTATGCTATGGATTTACGCAAGGTGACGGAATTTCTACCAGAGGAACTATGAGAGCGTTGAAACAATACCGACTCCTAATATATTAATATTCCGTGGTTATTGGTTGAAGGTATTTTTCACGATTCGATTCGATTGTTTTCAATATTTTTTACCTCTTTCTAACATGATTTTAAATATTAACTGTAGCTTGTTGTTATAAATCTTAAACTTTTCTATCTAAAAATTGCTTAGCTTCGAATATAGGCTACATTAAAATAGCCTAAATAACATGTGGTTGCGGTAGAACCTTATGAAAGTAACATGTCTGACCGCAGCTTAAAGCGCTGTCAACTCACGTGAAATTCTCCGTGTCTTGCGCCGACAAGAATACGTGTGAGGGATAGGGCTACCACAATAATCACGAATAATATTATTGGACTGAGATCCCAGCACCACCAGACTCCCCTTATCTTCTTACTGATAAAATGTATGGCATATTGTAGTATTAGGTGTGTACAAAGAACGTTTGTTTACCCTCCAGACTACAGGTACAGGGTGCCAAAAGTACAGCAAAATTAAACTAACTTTTCTTACAGCCTTTGAAATGATTCTAACGTATATAGCGTATATTTAATGTATATAGTAGATTAATGACATTTGAATATTATAAAGTAAAATTTACACTGTATGCTTATTTTTATGTCGTAGTTTTCATTTAAAAAATCGAAAATCATCCACGTAGAAATTAAAATCATTAAACCTTTATGTCTCTGTTCATACTAAGTTTAGAGAAAAATGACGTTAATATATTTTGTTCCTTACGTTATTACGAATCCAAAAAATAAGATTCATGCTTTATCAGAATCTAAGTAAAGTGAGTACAAATTTTTTGTACCTTTGGCGCCCTGTACCTGAGAATTGGCCCACTGCACAACCTGGCGGGTACACAAACGTTCATTGTACACATATAATACTACAGTGTGACATACATTTTATCAGTAAGATTTTAAGGGGAGTCTGGCGGGGCTGGGATCTCAGTCCATATTGGGTTGAGGCAAGATGCTCTCTAGGTAAAGAATGACAGTGCTATACAAAGTATGTTCCTCTTGAACCCGAAAATATTTATATTGCTCTTACGCTAACTAACTGATATTATAAACTACAATATAGAAAAAAGCCGTCAGTTGACAGTGAAAGTATTTTCTGAGCCGCATTATAAAGAACTGAGTAATTATGCGGTAAATTTGTCAAAAATATATTATTTCTATTTTTATGCTAAACATATCTAATCAAAGTAAATTGGAAGTACAATTGTGAATTGAATGAATTGGAAGTTTTATTGTGATTTTTTTCTACTTCGAAAATGAAATATATATGAGACATCTTTAATTTATATAATATAAAATATTATATCATTTGTGCACGGAAAGCTTTTGTTACAAAAGTGGGATGTAAATGAATTGACTTATTATTATTTGACATCTCTTTCTTCCCCATTAGCATATGAAATAAATAACGATATAATTATGTCATCTCCTGCTAATAGGCGAGTATCTATATGCTGTATACTAAATAATTATTAATTAAAAAAACTACGAAATTTAGCAAAAGTGCATATATATTGATGCCAAAACTTTACAATAGATTACCGAATGACATTATGGAAATTAACGATTTGAATAAATTTATGCAAATAAAGAATATTTAAATTAAATAGCATAAAAAGCTTAATAAAAAGTATTGTCCTTTAGTGTTCCTTTGAATTTTCATATAGTGTCTAAAATAATAAATGTTATGTGTTAAACAAAAATAAAAATAATTAAACGTAAAATAAGAATATTAAATGAATATAAAATTTTAAAATGTATATTAAGTAGCTTGTAATATTTGCATGCCAATAAAACGGCAAAACATGTAGTATATTATAAATTTTAATTTGTAACATCTTTATTAACATGTTTTATGCGAATGACAGACAGATGATGACAGAGACTGACAGATGGATATTGATTGATAAATTAATCTGAGCGACATATTCAAGACTAAAGACTTTTTGCTTCTTCGTTGGTTGGTCATTACTAATTTCCAATTGTTGCCAGCCCTAGGAGTTGTATTAAGTTGAAATTCCTTTATATACATTAAAGTTCAAATCTTGCAAAGATTGACTGTTGATGACTAGCTATAATTCTGCACAATTAAGACACAGTGAAAATATTTGGTAATTCCCTATAAATTATTGCATGGGAAAAATAAAAACGAAAAAAAACTTGAGAGGTGTCAAGGGTCACCCGGATGCAACGAAGTTATAATATATATATATACAAACTGACAGATGGACAGAAAAATGTTAACAATTTATATTTTATTGTAAGTACCGATCATACTCTTAAATGCATTAAGTGAAAATAAAAGCTGTTAATTTGAAATTACAAACAGACACTTCAATTTTGTTTATCTGTATAGATATAATATATTATATTATACAAAACAAATAGTTGAACTAGGTATATATAGTGCGTGCGGAACTAGTTGGCCGCGCCTTAGGTAGGACAGGGGTGAGGGGGCGGGTTGCTTGCTGCTCGCAGTGTTGCCGCCGCGAAGTCCGGCTCCGTACTGAGTAATAACATCAAGCGCTCTTCCGTCCCACCGCTCGCAAACCTAAGGCCCGGCTAGCTAGTCACAATATGTAACAGTCATAACAGTCACAATGTGTAAATGCAAAATTCTACATTATTGTCAAGGTTATAAGGTCGTTTTTTGTATCATTCTTAATAGTCGTTATTACATTGTGATTTCGAGTGGCAAAAAGTGTCGTGCCTATAATCCGTCTAGCCTCCATACAATTCGCAACGCGCCATAAGAAACTTCGTTCCAACATCAATCACAAACACAAACACACAACACACTTATTATGTAAAAAGTATTTTTAAGTTATTATGTAGTAGGTATACTACTTACGTAGAAAATAACCATTATTCACATTCACAAGATATCTGTTTCTTACAATACATTCTTAATATCCATTCTCACAATAAAACTGTTGGACCAAGAAGATATTGATAGATTCTAGACCTATCTAACGCCAGATGCAATCTGCGAGTCTAAAAAGACCTGAATAATTTTCGCATTGCCGCCTCGGAGCGCCCGACTGATAGGCAGGAGAAAAGTTATTTATATCACCAATACTTTTCCGACTGAACAGTTTACGGAAGCCAGTACCTTAAATCGGTTTTGGAAATCTCAGCTGTGTTGTACGAGAACAATGCTTATTATTAAATGGGGCACATGCACAGTTTTTCTTATTGGCTTTTCGAAATAGTCTTTACAATGGCATATCTACGATCAACCGTTGACGAAATACAGCCATCGCAAATGTGAGATCGTTGGAGAGCATTAAATACGCTCTATAGAATAAAATTATGCACGAATGACGTCACAGCAATTGAAAATGCATAAATATAAATACAAAATTGATTTTATTCACATAGCTCAATTAGATACTGCGTTTATGCTTATCACTATTTAACAAAACATGTCACAAACAACATAAGGATTTGAACGGTAACCTAATTATCATTTTTCAATCATTCGTCGATTTTTAGACCGTTTTAGTCCTGTGACTTTTTAATTTAGCAACTGGGGCCGTATTACAAGCTCTTAATTCCAGTCAGTTTACGCCATAAAACAAACTGGCTGGAATTTTCGTATTATAGTCACATGTTACCAGCCGGTCAGCAGTCACGTGACTCTTGACTTACTTCTGCATTGAAACTTGAGTGGTATTTTCGTATTATGACAGTACTTCTGACATTAGCTGGCTTGTATTTACGTCAAAAACTGTTTAAACGAAGCCGTTCAGTTTACGCTCAACTTCATTAACTTTTATTGAATAGTTTATATTTTAGTGTTCTCTTTTAATAATATATAGATTAGGTTAGTAACGTAAAATATTGCTAAAGTGAGCATAGAATTTAATTTATAAATAATTAATAATTAAATTAATAATTTAATAATTTAATTTATAATAATTTCTCCCATAGAATTCAGTTTATCTGAGACGTCAGTCCACATGCGTTTGGAGTATTCTCGCGTCTGCGCCGATTTGTTGAATCCAACAGCTATAACCCTGTGAGAATTCTAAAACTCCCACAAAGATTCTAGCTGGTTGAATGAAACCCGGCGACGACGCGAAAACACCTCCTGTGAACTAAACATGAATAGCCTTTGTTTCAGTCTAAACTAATATGTACTAAGTATGCTTAAATATACTTTATATTTGATAAATAAAACGCAAATAATACTTACGCCATTCCTAATTATTTAAATCTTATATTATTGAGATTACAAATTAAAAAACATTACACTTTTCTAATCATCTAACAGTCCGGTCAGATCAGTGTTGCCAAACTCAGATTATTTAAATTTGCCGCCTTTTTTCAGTTTCATTAATCGCTGGCCGAATGACCAAATCGAGCTGTAAAGTAGTTAAATTGGCAACACTGATTTCACTCCTGACAGGACCTCTATGCCGACGATCACTCACTATTCACTATTTAGAAACTCCGAGGTTATTGAGCTGTGAATTCCGTTTTCCAAAATCTTCGTAACCCTAATTGCGCCTTAAACAGCATACACGCACGGTCCGATCCAGCACCGTGGCCGTAGACCGTGAGTATGCCGCTTATTTTACCGATAATTTTTTTAGAAATAAGGTTTTTGGCAGAAAATAAGCACATTTTTTTCTTGTAATAGGTGTATACAAAAACGACGACTATTTTACCAACTTAAACCATTTATTTTTTGCAGTCCATAAAATTTGCTTAACTTTAACAATAATTGTACATATTCTATGTATAGTTAAAAATATTTAGTACAAGTTTTCTGTTCGTTATTGGCTATTCACTTCATAAGTGCATGGCAAGAAAAAAACATACTGTAATACGTCAAATTTGACGTATCCGAATGTCACCTTCATGCTCCATTAAACCAGTCATAGACAATCAAACCAGGATGAATCCAGTCAGCATGAAATATCGTTGTAATACGAAAAAAGAACAAGGCACTTTAAGGCCGTATATTGAATTGCCTGGAAACAAGCTGGTTTTTTAAAAGATCATAATACGGCCCCTGATTACTGTACTTTTTGCATTTCCTGGTCCATTGTATGTCGCCTTTAGGAAAATATAATAATTTTGCCTATTTAAAACAAATGCATGTTGGATATTTAAGGAGGTTCCGTCGAGGTAATAAATATCGTTATATATAATCAATGAATCACAAAACGGAAAACAATTGAAAGTATTTTATGACACAATTAGTATGAAAGTCGTTGTCGTCAAACCCAAACAAGTATTGGTCGTGTATATTTTAGTAAAAACTAGTATATAAACTTGAAAAGAAGGCCTCACATAATTATAATCCATTGGGATTAGGTTTATTTTTAACCGACTTCCAAAAAAGGAGGCGCTTTTGTTATACTGCAAAAAGTACTTGCGACGTATTTTATCTGAAATGAACGAATCCTGAACGAAAATAAATACACGTAAGAACTTCGATTATTCCGCACTTCCGCTTGTTTTCTGTTCCATGTATCCTGTGTTTGTGAGGATGGATGTATTCCATATCCTACCCATGCGGATGGATGGATGTTTGTTACTCTTTCACGCAAAAACTACTAAATGGATTTCGATTAAATTTGGTACGGTAGGAGTTTAAGCTCTGGATTAAAACATGGGATACTTTTTATCCCGAAAAAGTACAGCGTTCCCGTGGTATACTGTATTTACGCGGGCGGAGTCGCGGGCAATATTATAATAATCGTAAGCAAAAACATTTAATTTAACCTTATTCGTGTATTTATTGTACGGCAAAGAAAATAAGTGAACATAAAAATGGTAGCATTATATGAAGCTATTGTCTCTTTGTTTAAGTTAAGAATAAATTAGATCTCAAATGAGCGTAACTATTTGAAATAAGCACTATCGATTTAGCAAAATCGACCGTGTAAGGCTGGTACTTTATTACCGGAATCTCTCCGACCGGAAAAAATCAGAGCATTAAAAATAGAACTCTAATCAATACAATAGAGCTGAAAACCAGACAAACAATTTGACAACTGTCGCATTTGACATTGACATTTGACTCAACACTCGTGTGTACGATTTTCAACTCTATTGTATGACCCCAGAGTTCTATTTTCAATGCTCTGAATTTTCTCCGGTCGGAAAGATTCCGGTAATATTATAGTCAATTTACATTGTAACGAAACGATACGCGACATGGCGCTGCATTTTTAAAGTAGCTATTCAAACGTCATATGAAACTTGTATATTTTTGTCTAGTAAATACAGTTCAATTTTGACTAACTATCTTAAAAATGCAGCGCCGTGTAGCGTCACGTATCGTCGCGGTGTGAACTGACCCTAATTGACAATGCGACGAGGTCGCAAGGCAATTTCGCCAACAAAAATAACACGGCGACTTGTCAAGCGACTAACCGCACGGAAATATATCTTTCTAAAAATACTCATCATCATTATCGCCAACAATGCCTCTAGTTACTTTAGTTAAGCTAGCCTATAGGTCGAGTATAGTAATTAAGTAAAGGAGATGTTCTAGAAATGTATGAGGCGTGGGCCAGCACGATGTACACTATATGTAAATATAGCTACATAATATAGTAACCGTTTCCAATTATTTATTTAATCCAATTTCACTTCGTTTCAATGTCCATTTAAATTAACTTCGTCAAGGAGAGCAACGCAACGTCATTTAAAACATGACAATCAGTTTAGACTTATCCAAAGAATGTCATTTTGACATTGACATTTGATTGACGTATATTTTAATATAGGTATGCAATTAAAAAAAAACGAATCTTGGGTTTCGATAAAATAAGACTACCTACAGGTTAACTTAGGTAAGAGAGAGAGAGGTATATAATAAAACAACTTGTTGGGGTTAACGATTTTATTCATTTTATTCATCATCCCTAATTAATATTCCATCCAGGAATGACGCCGGTGCTACTATTTTCTCTTGGTATCGAACCCAAATACCACAAAATGATCATGATGTGAGCACCAGCAACCTACTGTCCATTTTCAGGTACACCTACAATTGTAGCTTATTATTTTATCATCCCAACTTGATCCTTCCCTTACCAGCAATATGTAGGTGTAATACATTCGTCCTGAGCTATGTCTAGATTTTATACGGCCTCAACTACAATTACAACTTCCATTTGATCAGATATTTCTACCTGAAATGATCCATGCCATATCACATGTTCCCCAAAATAGCTTCGAGTTTGTTTTATTTGATAGGTGCCCAGGCCAAAAAGCATCAACTCAGACATTTCAGGGTAATAAAAAGTAAAATACTCAACTCAGTTGACCATCAATTGTTGTGAATTGGGCTCTAAAGCGGTTGATACGGTTATCAAATATAAGTTCTGCCAATAGATTGGAATAGCATTGGTTACACTGGAAGAGATGACAAAGAAAGACATATGACGTTCAAGAAAACGTCACTTGCTAAAACTGTCAACTACGTCAAAAGTCATGACAAAACAACTGTCATGGCCGCCCTAAAAACCCTTATCGCATTAAAAAACTTTTCAAATAATCATTCTTCAAATTATTATTTTTTATTTTTATGAAATTCCCATATTGTTTTCCTATTTATCTATGTGGTGTACATACAGTTGGCCCATAATCAAACATCTCCTTTGTTTTATATACGGTAGCTAACTTGTACCACAATTCAAAAGTTTAGACGAGCAAACTATCCCTGACGGCAGTTTCTCTCGATGGGCTTACAGTTCCCTGTACTGATCGAGGAGAAATAAAGATAATTTACGTAACAACGCAGTGCTTACAACTTGGGTTTCGTGTGCATTGTTTAATCTCTATTCTGTGAATCAAATTGAAATGAGTCTCTTTAGTTTTTAAGACGCTCATAATGATGCCCCTATATCCAACTACCAATATAAATGTGAATGTTGGTAAGGATGGACGGATGTTTGTGACTCTTTAATGCAAAAGCTGAACGGATTTTGATAAAAATTGGTATGGTAGTTTAGTCTCTGGATTAACACACATCTTACATTTTATCCCGAAAAAATAGAGTGTTCCCGTGGGATACTGTATTTACTCGTTCGGAGCCAAGCGCAATCTATTGTTTAACAATAGTGTAGTTATAACAATTTATCACAGCATTTGGTTGGCGAGATGGGGCATTTCACCTGCCTTCAATTCAACAGGGCCTTCAATAAAAACCCAGAGCATTTTCGTAAAAATATATTGTTGAAATTACCTTTACAAATTTTAATATGTTTGCTTGTTACGTCTTGGAGGGAAGAGCAAAAGAGGGCGCGGAAGAGACGCTGGCTGACAGCTGCCATTTTGAAAAATTCTTTTCTTTTGATGGGAGTTAATTTGGGGTTAAGATCAAGTCTGAACACAATTGTTATTTTTGATATTGTTATTTTGATATCTTCTTCATTATTAATTGCCAGGGTTCAGGTCACTTCTGAACCTGAGTAGAGTCAATACGCAACGCTGTAGTCTAAAGTCTGGTCGCGGAGCACATAGAATTTCGTACATTGACTCATCGCTACTTCTATCTTTCACTCGCGCACGAATATATTGCTGTCACATTTAAACAGCTACGCGATAGCAGCACAATAGCAATATATATTAACGCGCTAGTGAAAAAGACAAGTAGCAATGTGTCAATGTGCGAAATTCTATGTAGGTACTCTGTAAGTTAGCACTAGCCTTCTGTAAGTTGCATAATATTGTAATAGATACAGGTGCAGTAAGCAATGATTTTTTTTACGAAAATATTCAACGAATATAACACAAAGTGCGCCGCGTACTGATTTTCAGACCGTAGTTAATAATTGTTTAAAACTAAGAGCTCAATAGAATATTAATAAAGTGAATATACGATGAGGCTGACAGAGCCCAAAGGTTTTAAGCGTCTTAAAAATAAATTAATCCTTGTGTCAAGTTGCCAAAACAGAAGAGAAAAAAAAGGAGAATAAACAAAGTGCAACGCATGCCTCATATAATGACCCAAATTTCACAAATTAAAATTTCAACATCGCGCCGAAAATATATTCGTGTACGGAAAATATATTGGACTGCAAAATACAGTGGCAGCTACTTGTTTAATTAATTATTAGCGATTAACGAACGAATGAGCCTCAAATGAGATTTCATGAAACAAAATACTTGACGAAATAACAGCTAAATAATAATAACACTATCTACGTAGCCACTAAAATTGATAACAGAAAAAAACAATGGAATAAAAATTTGGCACAGAAATAGTGTAGACCACGGACGAGTACTAATTTTGACGTGATAACGTCTTATAATTCGATGGAGCCGGCTGCACGCACGAAAAAACTTGACTCATGCGTTACCAAGTACTGTTACCAAGTACCTGTTACTGTTACCAAGTACCAGCGTTACCTCGCATTGCCGGTACCTCATTATATTATTATTATTATTATTGTTGTTGTTGTTGTTGTTGTTGTTGTTGTTGTTGTTGTTGTTGTTGTTGTTGACGTTGTCACGTTCAACTATCGTCAGTAAACCGACTTTACAAACAACAACAGCTTTTTTTTTATAGTGGCCAAATGTTCAGTTCCCGCGCGATTTCCGTTTGCGCGTACGAAGTCGCGGGCAACACCAGGTTGGATAATAACATACAAATTCAAAAATAACTTTTGTGGCACACAAAAATAAGCTGTATAATAATATCAGCTCTTGCCCGCCGCTCCGCCCGCGATAACCTACGGAAACTTTTTGGGATAAAAGTAGTCTATGTTTTAATCCGCTGAATTTAACAGTCATTCGCGCATTGGAACAACAAAAAATGTTGTTTCCAAGTTTGGCTAGGACAATGCAGGCTGATCAGCTGATTGTCTGACAAGAAAGATGATCCATTCGTCGGATGGGCATGTAAAAAGTCGGACTTGCGCATGGTATGTCTCGCCTGTCGTGTCGGTTATCTGTCCTAGTGGTTTATGAGAGTAAAAAAGGAAGAGAAAGTGCTCTTGTGTACTGCACATATACTTGGACACCATAAAATTACGCCTGGTTTCAATAAAACCGGCCACCGTCACCGAAATCGGTGTGGGGAGTTATGTTATATGTGTTAATCCAGAGTTCAAACTACTACCATATAAAATTTGTTTAGCAAAATCTGTTTAGTAGGTTTTGCGTGAAAGAGTAGCAAACATCCATCCATCCATCCAACTATTCATCCGTCCTTACAAACTTTCACATTTATAATAGTAGTAGGATGGTCAAATTTTGACCAGACCTGACCAGGCGACCTCTAGTTAGTAACACATAAACTAAACATGTAATCGTATAAGGACTGGTATCGCTTATTAGATCTGCATCTAATCTGTTTGTCAATTACATGCTGATTCAATTATCGACGCATATATATGTCAATCTTGTGCACAGAAATTCTTGTGCGTAGAGTTCGTAGGTAGGATTTAGTACAGACGCACAGTTTACAAGCTGTGTTGCCGCAGATTGCCTCTCCTGACTTATACACGTTGGTATTTTTATCCTGTCCACTGTGTGCTCTACCTAATACCTATGCGATGCGGCTTTTTCGTACCAGATTGGTGTAGTGCCATAAAGTTTTCGTAGTTTTTAGTTTTCCGTACCCAAAGGGTAAAAAGGGGAACCTTTTACTGAGACTTCGCTGTCCGTCCGTCTGTTTATCCGTCTGGCTCTATCGCTGATACGAATTCCCGATTCTTTATCAACTGAAATGTTCGTGTATGAAAGTATTGTCTAGTTTCTTGGAGTTGCTCCTTATCGCTAAATTGATGCTTGTTGCCGGTGCCGTAAACTGCTTCATATTTTGTTACCTCGCAATCGACCATATTTGCTCAGAATTGATCAACTTTTGTTGCCCATGTAAGTGCTCCTTAAGAAAGACACATCAAAAATCTATCTGTTTTAATCCGAACGAACCCTACGTGTAGAGACAACGAAACATAACATTTATATTTATATCATCTGTGCCTCGGTCTGCGATTGACCTCTTGTTTATTTCCCGCTTGATTGCCTGCGGCATCGCCATTCTTTTGTTACCCATATTTTGGTAAGTCAAGCAAGTCGACGTTTAAACTATTTTCCTTTTTCGTTCCGAATTGTTTGTTTGGGTTATTCTCGAAATAAGCAAAAAAGTAAGAAAGGCAGTAAAAGGAAGATAGAAAACTGTTTTCACTGTGATAAAGGTTTATATTTGGCTAGTTATATATTTTTGCTTTTGAAAATAACAATTTTTGCTTTTGAAAATAACAATTTTTCCATCTTTTTACTAAAAGGAATCCCACGCTAGATTTTCTCGCCGGGCTAGTTTTCGAACCGGTGGTATCATGTAGCTCAAATCATAATTAGTTTTATATAGTAAAAATTTCATTGGTATTATTATTAATGATTTTCATATTCTCGAAAAAATATTTGATCCGATTAGCCTCGGTCTATCCTACATTGTTCAACAGTGTAGAATACCCTATTATTAATTACAATAGTTTACTCAAATAATTATTTTCATTCGGTCTTTCAGGTGTAATTGGAGACATTTAAAAATGTAATAAATAACCTAACCAAGAGCATGTCAGGACATGTCTAAGGAGGGCTCCGAAACTAATAATGCGTAATACGTTTTTTTCAAATTACTTTAAAAGTTACTGTCCGATTTCGTTCAAAATAATCTTCTTAAAGAGTTTTTAGCATAATCTATTAGCATGGAAACTTATAAGTTTCTACATAGGCTGCACTAAAAGTATCGGGAATGGAATATTTCCACTGTTCCTGTCATATTAAAATCTTTTTAATTTAAAGCTCCTTGGTTTTAAAAATCGAATACCGTTTATTTATTTAAAAAAAGATTCTCGGTCTTGTCACAAGGTCTTGTCAAACTTGTTTAGTCGTTGAGAAAATGGAATTGACTCGAGAAAATTCTAGAGTGATGATTTATTATGACTTTCGAAGTGGTTTAACACAAAAACAGTGTGTTGACCGGATGATTTCTGCATTTGGTGATGAAGCCCCATCCAAAACCACAATTTATCGCTGGTTTGCTGAATTTCAACGTGGACGTGTCAAGCTCAGTGATGATCCCCGTCAAGGTCGTCCAAACACTGCAGTCACCCAAGAAAACGTTGATGCTGTGCGTAAGCTGATTGAGGAAGATCGACATGTGACATACCGCGAAATTCAGGCAACTTTAGACATTGGCATGAGTCAAATACAAATAATCTTGCATGAACAATTAGGTGTAAAAAAGTTGTTTTCCCGATGGATACCGCATTTGCTCTGTGAAGAGCAAAAAGCGGCTCGCGTTACTTGGTGCGTCTCTCGAAAGATTCCACGCAGGATCCTCAAATGCTGTATACAACATCGTATCAGGTGACGAATCCTGGATATACGCGTACGAACCCGAAACAAGAAACCAGTCACGAGTTTGGGTGTTCGAAAATGAGCTAAAGCCAACAAAAATTGTTCGTTCACGGAGTGTTGCAAAAAAAATGGTGGCCACGTTTGTCTCCAAAACCGGCCATGTTGCGACTATTCCTCTTGAGGGACAAAGAACGGTTAATGCAGAATGGTATGCTAACATTTGTTTGCCACAGGTCGTTTCTAAACTCCGTAAAGAGAACTGCAACCGCCGCATCATCCTCCATCACGACAATGCGAGTTCTCACACCGCGCACAGAACAAAAGAGTTTTTAGAGCAAGAAATCATAGAATTATTAGACCATCCGCCGTACAGCCCCGACCTAACCCCTAATGATTTCTATACTTTCCCTAAAATAAAGAATAAATTGCGTGATCAGAGATTTTTATCACCTGAAGAAGCTGTGGACGCCTACAAAACGGCCATTTTGGAGACCCCAACTTCCGAATGGAATGGTTGCTTCAATGATTGGTTCCATCGTATGGAAGAATGTGTCAAATTTTGCGGAGAATACTTCGAAAATCAATAAATACATTTTTAAATAGTAATGTTGTGTCACTTCCTTGATTCCCGAAATTTTCAGTGCCGCCCTCGTATCTCCTATAGTTATAGCCAACCGACCAACTTACAAACCACTTTGGATGCCGATTACTCAAAAATGGTCGACTTTGTAAAAAAGTCATGTGTCAAGCCTTGCCTTAATTTTAAAAGACCTATTCATCGATACCCAACACGTTGGGGTAGAACGAAAACATATTTTTCATCCCCACTTTACATGTATTGTAAGTTGTAAGTATTATGTAGCCACCCCTAAAATGTAAAATTATTATTATTTTATGATGCCAAAACCGAGATCTATACACAATCTATAACTTTGCCTTTTATCTATTTATATTCATCATTACAGAAGCTAGAAGCGCGGACAGACAGACAGACAGACAGACGGACGGACAGAGCGAAACTATAAGGGTTCCTCGTGTATTACGGAACACTAAAAAGAGGTCACTAAATAATCCCGTGTGAATTATAGTTCCGTATTTTTCTAAGTTTCTCAAGGCGAGATAGGTATGTGAGTCGTTAACAATGCATGTCTCTACCAACTTTCTCGCAGTGATTTATTCCCCCTAATGTTTTATTAGGATTCCGTTTTTAGGCTACATTGGCGGGAAATGCCGTGATTTTTTATGATGTGATCGGAAACCGTGCAGACGGATCGCCTGATAGTATGTGAAGGGATGCCTGTCAGTAACTGTTGTACGTGGATACACATGGCAACACCAAAATATTGTTATGGGATTCTGATCCGATATTCAGGGTAAAACGCCAGTTTCCTCTGATGTAGTTTATTCGCTACGAATTTCCACACCAACACAGGTCTGGTCTTTGAACACGTCAAAATGTCCAAATCATAAGATGTTGTAATGTTGATTCGTAGCCGCAGTCGTAAAGAGTAATCACACGAATCGCTTTAGGTATCGCTCGAAATTAACTCGAAGAAAACTCGTAGTTAACTGAAGTGACGGCGGTCGGCGGCGGCCCATACCGACGACACGGTTACTATAAAGTTCGCGCTGTGGAATTTTCTAGATCTTTACCCATAGAATAATATAGAAATTTCGAGTCGGGGTGAGAATGGTACAGTGCACGTTCGAGAACGTTCTAGTACTTTCCATACTAGAAGCTTAAAAGCTTCTAGTAATGAAGTATAGAGTGTTCTAAAGAACAAGTTTATTAACATAATATTTTTTGTATTATGACACATGGTCGGGGCCACTTGAGGTGTCCCACCTGCGTTGAGCCTAAATCTTGCTGTAGTATGTTTTACTTCATAATCCCAAGTTCTCATTTCCCCATCCCCCATTCCAATTCCTCAAGTAGTCGGAACCCGTTCATAATTGAACAAGTAAAGTTGTAAAATCGAGAGGTTAAGCTTGACGATCCCTGTTCAAGATTCGTATGTAACAACAGACTATGCAACGAGTTAAGGTGACTATAAATATTGCGACACCAGGAAAAGTCTTATAACAATTATAAAACACTATTGTTGAAAATCATAGTTCATGTTAAAAAAATATAAGGTTCTTTAAAATTAATTACGGATATTTTGGGAATATTATCTACTGCTTATGTAAAGATGTTTAGACAGAAAAATAATTTGAAAATTTTGTAAAAAAACAATATTATACTAAATAAAATTACATTGCACTCTCTAAGGCGCTGAGGTCGTTTACCTCATAAACAGCTAAGCAGTAAAGAATATAGTGTAATTTTATTATTTTATTTTTCAAAACTTTTAATTATTTTTCTGCCTAAACGTCTTTACATAAGCAGTAGATTATAATATGCCCAAAATATCCGTAATTGATTTTACCAAACCTTACATAATACTACGTAAATCGTTTAGCATAAAACATTATAATTAAATTGATTACATTAGCCTTATAAAAGTAGCTTCTAATATACAGATTATTTTTTACGTAAGTAAAATTATAAGCCTTTTACATTAACAAGTATTTGAATATTTTTAGACTCAAAGCTTTATGTGGGCACTCGTAATTAGGTGTCAAAATCGGTGGAGCGGACTTTTAAACTTTACGCAACTTCAATTCCGTCTGCTTTTAGGAATTTTTAAGAGTTGTAACGGAGTGTTTATAAAATAATAAGAATAACATGACGTATTAATCAATCAATCATTTTTATTTGCTCTAAAAGTACCTAAATTAAGTTGGAAATTGCTGATATGTTTTATGCAAACTTAGTATAATACGTCTGTTTTATATACAAAGGGCAAGGCATGTCAATCATAAGCCAAAAAAATCTTCATACGAAGAAAAGCCACTGCTAGCTGTTGAAAACGAACTATGATGTCTACAATCGAACTACTCGCCGTACGCGTATTATCATAGGCCGCGATAGTCTCTTTAATAGGCTTTAGTTTTAAAACTTATTTTAAAATACCTTATGTACTTACTTTAATTATAACAAATAGTGTTATGCTTATTTTACCTAGAATATTGTATCTGGAGTTTTATATACGTATACAAACAAAAGAATGCAAATATATTAGTAGCTTATAGGATCTGAAAATATGAAATCCTTACAAAATAACATTATTTTGTTATTTCAGGAATTTTATAATAAACTTACGTAAATAACTCAAACGGTTTCTTAAAACAAAATCAAGCGTTAGTTTGCATAGTAACAGAATTACATTGCATGTGACTTAAAGCTGGATTGACGCGCACCTAATTTCGACTGGCAATCTTCTAAAAGCCTTACCAGCTCCCTTGCCGGCGGGGCTTTGGGTTCAACGCTGATATGTTTGCGAGGATTTATAATACGAGTAACTATATAGTACGTAAGTCGTACACTGTAGACTATACAGCAATAGTAACACCCACACCCATTTCGATGACGGTGGCCGGTTTCATTGAAACCAGGCCAGCTACGCAGGACTTGTTTTATAGTGCCCAAGTGTGTGCGCGGTAGACAAGAGCACACTCTCCTCATTTACTCTCGTATCTCTGCTAGATGGGTGATAGACACGACTGGACGATCAGTCGCAAGTCCGTCTTTTTACATGATCGTCCGACGCATGGATCATCTTTCTTGTCAGACAATCAGGTGATCAGCCTGCATTGTCCTAACCAAACGTGAAAACAACATTTTTTGTTGTCCCAACGCGCGAATCGAACCCACGACCATATATTGTACCTAATTTTTAAACGAATGTTTCAAAGTTTGTTTGAATATTATTGTCATAATAGAGTAAGCGATTTCTTTGTGAGTGTTGCTCCATGAGCTTCGTCCATTCGTTTTGCCATGTCAAATTTTTAGCAGCTACATGTCTTTACCCGACTACGGCGAAGCCAAATAGAAGGGTAATGATTTTGTCAGTGTATGTATGTATGATTGTTCCACCGTAGCGCCTAAGCCACTGATCCTATTTTAATAAATTAGGTCTCAATTGATTCATTATATTAGCCCGGGTAACTTATGTTATATAATTTTAATTCTATCATTTATGTATTCGGGCGATCATTTTTTATAAAAATTGTAGTAATTATTCCGCTCTGCTTTCAATAAGATAAAAGAGTCATTTAAATAAATACTAAGTTTATACTCTTAATAGAGCATTGACCTCTGTCAATGCTTTACTCTTAAAACAAAGGAAAGATTAGCTCAAGGTAAAAGTGGGACAGTTCCCACCGAAATCATGGTCACCGAAAGGGTCACGTTATGACGGGTTAGCATTAAATTCAACTAATTCGGGCACAAGTGACCGGATCACGGGTACAATGGGTCGCAAATTGTTGTGTGCCCTTAATGCAAGGGTTAACTGCCCGAATCGCGGAATTACTTACTAAGTTTGTGAGTGAGCTTCGGCACAAATGGGCCGGATAAATACCACGGCCCTACAGAAAACCTGCGAGAAATAACGCTTGCGTATTTCACAATCTGAGTGAGGCTATCAATAGTTTTAGGACCGGGATCGCACTTGTATCTTTTCTGGTATTGCGGGTATCGTAGGCGGCGGTAATCGTTCAATATCAGGCCGATAAATCTGCCCTTTTTTGCTCCATTTCATAAAAAAAAAGTATTACTACATAATATTTTACTCATAAAATTCCTTATGCAAAATTGCTGTTCAGTTGCAACATTCGTGTTACTTTTTACCCGATTTAATGCCACTAATAACCAATTTTAAACATTTCGATTGAAATTTTAATTCAAAAACATCGCTTTAAATGCTCATAAAAATAGCGGACAAGGTAGAATTATTTCGTAACAAGTAGAAGGGTCGATGCACACTATACTGAAATATCGTTGCACAAGTTTTTGTACACACACGAGCCTAATAAACAATTATAATTCCTGAGAGCATTTACAACACTAGATAAGATTTCTTCTTAAAATATACGCTGCAGCGAGAGAGAGAGCGACATATACGACGTATTTAACGTCGTATATGTCAAGCAATTCAAGGATTCCCTATCTCCATATATATAGTTGATTTTCAATAGTGTTGACATTATCATTTACGTGGTCAAATTCTGTGTAGTATTAGTTTATAGTAATATTTCTTTTTTATTGAATATTTAGTTTTGCTTCCTAATTTAAAGTCCTGCCTTCAATTCCTTAAAAATGCCTGCGATTTCAAGTGAACTTTTTCGCCACTAAGGTAGTGTGGAGTGGAGTGGTGTCACGCGACGCGACCCTACTATTAATACCCCAATGGAGTGTCGTAGAGAATTATATCTCATTCGATTTCTTATGAAGAATATTTTGTCGTGTCGCGTTGCGTTGCTCCGCTGCCGCGTAGTTGTTTAGTGCGGTCTTACCTTAACTATTCGCTAGGAAATTACAAGAAGCACGCCTATACGATAAACTGCAAAACGTTATTAGCTAATGCGTCGGTGGCGTTTAGGAAAATGATTATGCACTAATGCACCAATACAGCGTTTCCCAACCTTATACACGGAATTTCATGCGCTCGTATGGTTTTTAGATTGAAAAAAAAAACGAATTTTAACGATCTTTATTTATTTCCATACATTTTTTTTTCTATTGGAATAAATAAATATCTAACTTGTCAATAGTTATTTAGTAACGACTGATGAGGTGTTGGTTAATATTTGTGATAATACATATTATGTATTAATGTGTTTGATTAGTGCTTTGCCTCTCTTGGCGCGCCCCACTGGTTGAGAACTCCTGCACTAATAGGTGTATGTATCAGCAATAGGTTAGCATGGTGGACAGCAGTTTATTCGAATTTAAATTAAAAATCATTAAGGACTTTTGCCGGGGAGTTCAATGGGTGACGTTGTGGATTTTGTATATCCTCATAAAATTGTGTTATTTCGGTTCTTAATGTGTAATATTGGTAGAATATTAACCATTAAATATTCGTTAACGTGCACAAGTGTGGGCAAGTGGTACAACTTCTAAAAACGTGCTATTCTGTGTTTCCCGCCAAAACACCCTAGGAACATTCAGTAAAGCTTCTACCACTTTACTGAATCGACTGATATGCCTCATGGACTGTACTGACTATTTATTTGGACTTTGACTAGACTTTAGACTTGACGATATAGGAATACGGTGTTGAAAATTGAAACGAAAGTTCTATGCCCGCCTTTTTAACTTGACACTGGCAAATGGTTACAAGCCGATGCATACAAAAAAATCATTGAAATATACAAAAACGTACATATATATTCTAGCTGTTGCCTGCGGCTCCGCCTGCGTAAATACAGTATCCCACGGGAAGACTGTACTTTTTTGCTATAAAAAGTATCTTATGTTTCGAATCCAGAGCTAAAACTACTACCATACTCAATTTAATTGCAATCCGTTCAGTAGTTTTCGCGTGAAAATGTAGCAAACCTCCATCCATGCATACATCTATTACTGAGACTTCCCTGTCTGCTTGTCTCTCTGTCCGTCTGTCCGTTCTTCTGTCTGCTACCATACTGTACCTCCGTGATAGCTAGACATTTGATATTTTCACAGATGATGTATTTCTGTTGCCCCTATAACAACAAATACTAAAAAACAGAATAAAATAAATATTTAAGAGGGCTCCCATACAACGAACGTGACTTTTTTGCCGTTTTGTACGGAACCCTTCGTGCGCGAGTCCGGCTCGCATTTGGCCGGTTTGTTAAATTTAGTCCTCATGAAAGCTTGTAAAATTAAAACTAATAGATGTGAAATTTTTCTATGACGATACTTAAAGATAAGATTACTAGAAGACAGTAAGTAATTATAAAACAATAATAATATATTTACTTACTCGAAGGCCGTAACATAGCTAGTTAGTGATAATAAACTTGATAAATTAATTAATGTTTCAAAATATATTTCGCAACACGTAATATCTTATTTACCGTCTCCCTTGATTAATTATATTTCTTTGTTAATAATATATTTATACAACGAATACACTCGATTATATTTTAATTATATAAAAGAAGTATTTAATGTGGTACTGATGAGATATTTTTTATTCAATACAATTTAACTTAATCTAATAATTTAATTAATAAAGATCAAAATTGTATAGCAGCGTGTATGATGAATATATAATAAATAATAAATTTCCATTAAAATGTTACATATTTCAATTTGCATTTTTATACTTATGTTGAATTATAACTCAGCTACTTTGCAATATGCGTTTAAAAATTAAGAAAACTTTCATTAAAAAATACTAGTAAACCCGTACGTACGAATTACGATGTACATCTAACATCTAATCTTATCTATGGATGCTTCACACCACGTCAATCTAGCCCCGTGCTGAGTATCCGAAGAACTTTTGTTACGAGGAAATCGGCCACCGTCACCGATATAATAATAATAGCCACCGATGCTTCACACCACGACAATTTGGCCCTGTGGTAAGTACCCGAAGACCTTGTTTTACGGGACCAGACAACGGGAAGTGTATATAATATATTAAATATTTTAATATATTCATGACCGAGGAACATACAAATTTTGTTCCTTTGGCGGGATTCGCCTCCAGTTTGACCGCTGACAGAAGATATTAATTATTATTACTGATGTACGGTCGCAGAACACGTAGAATTTCGTACATTGACTCATCGTTATTCGTCTCTTTCACTCGCGCACTATTGCAAAATACTCGTGCGCGAGTGAAAGAGACAAATACCGATGAGTCAATGCACAAAACTCTACGTGCTCCGCGACCGCACTTTACTCTACATACCTATCATACACTACACATTTGACATAAAACACTAACTCAATCAATACTCGATAAATCCATAAAGCTTTGAATCTAGAATTTTCATCTATTCGCCGAATTTAAAAAGCTCTGCATTTGACGATAATAACTACACTTATACAAAATCATAAAGCTCCAGCTTACGTCGTAGCTTTGTAACACACATCCGAACTTATAAGCTCCTGGATTTTAGTTGGCAGTTCAAAAACAAATGGTCGGTACGTACCAGTATGTTCGTTGCTAAATTAGAAGCCCTAAAGACTTACGTAATACTACGGCCGCGAGGAATTAATTTGTTGTCCCTTTCCCGCTAATATATTCCGTACAATTAACTCATACACCTTTCTCTCTCTCAACTAAGGAGAATGTTTATCGTAAACTATAAAGGTGCTCCTACAAGCAACATACTTGAGATATTACGAGGGCAGTATTTAATATTGTTTACAGTGTCAATATTCTTTCGGCATCAAAATTGGAGCAAAACAATGTATATTCTGTGGAATTCATACAATATATTGACAAGCAAGCGTTCAAAAAGAGTATTTAAAAATACCAATTTTGAATAAAAATTTTTTGATTTGATTTGATTTGATTTGATTTGTCTTTTTTATATCTAATTAGTATTTTAATTCATCTAAGATTATAAGTAATATCATATAAGTCAAATGTTTTGTGTAATTCCGTAAAATTTAAATAAGAAAAGCTAATAAACTAGACGTGACAGAATCATTCTATAAACAGTTTTTGATTTAGCACACCAAAGTACATTAAAATCACAGAACATAGTTCTTGCTCCCGGACTTATAAAATGTTTGGCCGACAAGTGTTATGAACCATTTATCTTTCCTATATTATATTCTTATTATAAAATTTCTGTTTAGCTATAAAGCGTGTTTTAACCTCAAATAATTTAAACTATAATCGGATTTGATTATCAGACTCACAAGAGTAGACAATATAGGTACCTTATGCCTGACATACACGATAAAACAGTTTGTTCAAATACTACACGCAAACTCTGCAATACAAGTTGTTTAAACACAAACTATTTACTATTAAATAGTATTGTGTTATAATCAAATAGGTAAAATTTCTGTTGCTTGTTGCCAATTACTCATATTTCGTCCAATTTTCCTGCATACTTATAAATGTACAAGTTATGGTACAAATCTTTTACCATAACTTGTACCAACATATTTTGTACCACAAATTGATCAAATTATCTTAACGTGTATAAACCGGTTATATATTTGAAATAACTGAAACTAATCTCAGCGAGTTTTATTCGAGTCTGTTGCAGTTTTTTAACGAGTTATCGATTCTCAGTTGTTTATGCTGTGTCAAAAGTTTTGATGACTTCCAACTTTTATTGGAACAGAATCCTCATGGATGGATCCTCATGCTCATGCAGGTAAACAAAATGAAATATGACAACAACTACCCACTGGGATGAGATTTGTTGTGAATACAAAAACTTAGTTGAAGATTTAGTATCTATCAATGTAGTTATTCTTTATCGCGACCAAATGTTTTCATTGCTAGAAAAAATTCGAAATATGAGGGGAGGTTGAATCGCATCACGCGTGCCTGCTGCCACATAAAAATGTTATTTGTGACATTTTGGCGTATCGTATTATTCTTGTTGAAGTAAAACTGCTTTAGTGGCGTTGATAGTAAAATTTAAAATAAACGTGGCATCACAACACGACACGATTTTTTATTTAACACCATTGGTATGCCGTCATCTATCAGCAGCTATTGTAACTTAACTTTCTAAAGTACACACGGCTAAATACACAGATGACGCTAGGATTACAGATATAAATTTCTGAATTCTTTTTTGAAGTGATGTTCGTTAGGTATGATGAGAGTGTTTTTTGAATTTTAAATAATGAATGAAGTTATACTTCTGCCACGTGTACTCTACACAAGTCTTGTATTTTGTACACCAGTGTAAAACGTAAAGTAATGTAAAGTACACGAGAATTCTTAGAGTACTTATTATGTAAATTAACTAAGAGCATGAAAACATACTCTATTGTGTTAAAAGTAGATGGATTTCTACATGACGAATCAATTTTTATATAATATATTTTTATAATAAAAATCTACATCAGCAAAGCCGCAAGTATCTACTCGTAGTTTTATTTTAAAAGTTATACACAATGAGCACAATCGCTTTACACCTAGATACAAGTGTTATCAACTATCTAGTAACTTCACGAAGAAAATTGAAAAACTAGTTTAGCTCTTCGGCATTAGCTCGGCTTGGCAACTTGTCGTTAATCAACCATTTAAACGGGGATTAAACTGTAGTTGGATACTTAACTTTGATCCAACGTTACGTATTATCCGAACAGTGTTGCCGTGTCTAAGATTTTTTTCCTATATTTCAGGAAAATTGCTAAACCTAAAAAAACAACAACAATTGCATTTTCCATAATTTGTACTAGAAAAAAGGGGACAAGTCATAATCTCTTTATTTGTGAACTAAAGTCTAAATGACCTGCTGCTATTCAGCATCATTATCATTGTATTCTTTAAAGCTCTGGATGTTTGTTTTTTAGTTTTGTAAATTTCCTTTATTCGATTTAAAAGTTATCATTCAAAAATGTCAATCAATAAGTATGTAAATTTTTTTTTCTCTTCTGTTTTGGCAACTTGAAGTATGTCAATTTTCAAATGAAACGCTGGGATATTTTTTTTTTTAATTATGTTTCAAGTGCTAAATATTTTTTTAAGAGTTTAATATATTACTTAGACTATTTATATTTTAACTCCTATCTATACAAACAAATAAAATTAAAATATATTTTTGTAATTTGAAATTCTCAGCTTTTCACTAAATGCGTTCACAATGAAAAATCTTCTTTTTATTAAATTTATCTGCACGTCAGTCAGTTTGTTTTTTCCGGCTGATTTCTGAAATGGCTGGAACGATTTTCACGAGACTTTCTCTGATATATAGCTAATGTTATAAGGAGCAACGAAGGCTACTTTTGTCTTAGGGTTCCGTTTGAAAAAGTAGGGTTCCATTTCCATTAGCTCTACGCAAACGAAGTTGTGGGCACCAGTACAAATTTTAACTACTGCGTTAATTATTCAGCATTCATTATAATATTATTATGTCATTTTATATACGTGAAGGAAAACTTTTGAGCACAGTTGTACAAGAATTGTGCTATTGAGCAGAACATTTGAGTAGAAAATTCAACACACTTGAAGTTTATGTGGAGGAAGGTGTGCAGATTTCTTATATTAGAAAAACATTAAATTAATAAAAATAAAGTTACATGCACTACTCACTCACACTACCATACAGTAGGTTTTGGTTTGACACAATTGCCAATCTGTCTTTCACATTGCACAGACAAAATTTACATATTTTTATTACATATCTAAGGGGAACACCACTAAGAAAGATGAAACTGAAAAATTTTAATATATATTATGTTCAGATTTTGACCTCAGAGCAGCCTCTAGTTATTCAGTAAAACCTCTGGGTGTTTTTAATTTTTTGAAGACTAAGTATTTTTGTAGGGACCTTTTTTTCACTACCTGACAACCCCATGCGCACTAGCTACGTAATAAGGCGATACGGTCACTATTTCAGTTCAATAACTTTTTTAATATTGAATGATTTATGTCCAAACTTCGTAGGTCTAGTCGTTAGGAGAATTCTGCTTTATAACGTCAGATTTTTTGCTCATTGAAACTTTTTTCTACTAAGGCTTAAATTTCTTTCACCCGATTTCAATAGAGACTACCACGAAAGTATTATTAAACTGTGTATTAAAGGTAAATAGTTTATGTATCTTGAAGCCTTCGTTAGATTTACCCTTGATTTACTGCGACTTCGTTTATTCAAATTTTGAAATAGTCAAAGGCTTAGAAACATAAATATTTCATTCATAAATATTTTTTTGTATACATAAATATTTAACTTAAACAGAAAGGTTAAAAAGGAAAAAAAAACCTTAAAAGAAACCTCTGTGGCTCAGTGGTTGAGCGTGTTGGTGCTTAAGCCGGGGGTAGCGAGTTCAAATCCCCCGAAGGAACAAAAAGATTTTCCGTGTTCCTGGGTCATGAATGTGTATAATATAATAATAATTTTAAATTTGTGTATAATATAAAAGTAATACATATATTTCCGTTGTCTGGTACTCGTAACACAAGTTCTTCGTGAACTTACCACGAGACCAGATTGACGTGGCGTGAAACGCCCATAGATATTATATTATTATAAGCAATAAGTTTTATAATTATAATTAGACATTTCTTTTAATAAATTATATTATTATCAAAACATCAAAACTCCAGTCTTAACATCAAAAGCGCCCAATTTTTCCTTCTATATTCTCAGTAAATAATCTGTCAAATGAAACTATAAGCACATCAAAGTTCTTAACCATCTCATTACAAGTAACAAGCGGAACTTCGAACACTATAAAGAAATAAAGTTTAGGGGAGAATAAGAGCGAACGCACACATAGAACTTTTCAAACAACAAAGCGCTCGTAATTCATATCCGTAGTGAAATCGAAGTAGGTAATACGTCATTGATTATTTTAGTGTTCTGTTCAAATCCAATTTAACCTTTTTGTAAACAAAAAAAAATCTGTACACTACTGCAATGCTACAAGTTTATTGATTATGTTGACAAAATCAGTCCTGTGATAAGTAAAATCGGTTGTCTGTAAAGTCGGTTTACTGACGATAGTTCAACGTGACAACGTCATGTTTATAGTGTGCGCGGAACTAATTAACATGAGATTAGACAGTGACGACCAATCTCGAGATATCGTGAACAATAATTATTCAATTATTGAAAAGAATAAATTAAAGACGCATCAGGTTTATATTCTAAACTATTGACATCGGCTATTATATCCTTAGATTGTCTTTTTATCGGCGGACTCATATTGCTATTGAAATCTCTTGTGCGTTTTGTCTAAACTAGCCAGAACTGTCAACGCGTGTTGCCGCCGTGAAGTCTGGCGCCGAACTGAGTAATAACATTAAGCGCCCCCGCCTCTCCGGGGCTCACTCTCCCCCCGCTCACATACCTAAGACGTGGCCAGCTGAGGTAACGGCAAATGCGTCATATTTAGCGAGGTAACGGTGGTAACGGTATGAGTCATGTTTTTTCGTGCGTGCAGCCAGCTCCATCAAATTATAAGACGTTATCACGACAAAAATACAGTTATTTAGTTACTACACTGTCATAATAAACTATCGAGAGCTACACTATTGACCTATCAGGCAGAATCGATTACCCCAAGATGATTGACCATGTCAACGTAATGGGACTGTCAAGAGTCTTAGAATAGGTGATTTAATGCATCGCCTCCGCTGAATCTGATGACGTCATTTGAAATTATTGATTATTACTAATGGAGTTCAGATTCGAAAAAAATACTCAAATCTGCGACATACAAATTACACCCTAATCCTTGATAAAACCTGCAATTGAACACCTCATAAAATACACTTTAGTACGATAAAAAAATCCTTTTATTATTTCGTTAAAAGTGTGCGCTCACCTTAAATTGGAAGTTATTTTCCGTCCCGTCGAGCGTCGACGTTGACACTTAAATCTCTGGAAATAATTAAACGCTATCGACATATTCTGACTGTAAACTTTTTTATAATTCATAAACTGGGGCCATATTTATATTCTTTTTTGATGTTGAAATTCGGGAGTTATTTTGGCTCTTTGAAGCTCTGGTTTTTTGACAAAAGTCAAACTTTGTTTGGTTTTGTGGCTCTACTGGTTTACCAGTATATCATCCAATTAAATATTATAATACAAAATCATCTTTGTTTATTTAAAAAAATAGAACAGTTACCAGCTAATATAACATAAAGGGCCTCCGACACAAAAGTTATAATATAGCAAATAACAATAGAATGTTTACATAACAGATTGATGCGTTAAGTTGACTAGTATATACAATAATAGTAGTATAATAGTATATATATAAAAGTCATGTTTAAAACCTTGTCTTTATTAAAAAACTATTTGTCGATACCCCACACGGTGGGGTGATTCAAAAAATATTTTCATCCCCACTTCACATATTGCATGAAATAATATTTTATGATGCAAAAACCGTGATCTATACACAATCTATAACTATACAAAATTTCATCCATTTCTATTCATAATTACAGAAGCTAGAATGGCGGACAGACGACAAACAGACAAAGAGATGGACAGACAGACCACAGACGGCAGACGACAGACAGACAGACAGACGGACAAATGGACAGAGCGAAACTATAAGGATTCATTGTACGAAACCTTGACCACCTGGCACTTACCATACATTATTGTCCCACAACCACATGACATACGTCTGTGAGACGTTTTTTGTTTTTATTTTCAAAACGTGGAAGGAACATAATTAACTATTTATTAGAAAAAAAATGCAACTAAAAATCAACAGTTTTTCTTATAAACTGTAATAATAATAATATACCTGTTTTTTAGGCTAATAAATTAACATATTTGTAATTTGAGATCTTCGGTAGTTACAAGAGCTCCGTGGCCTAGTGGGTAGACCGTTTGATTCGCACTCGAGAGAGTGCAGGTTCGATTCCCAGGTTGTGGCGTGTATCAATGAGACTTTTTCAGATCTCAAGTACGAGTACATTATACGGAAGCTCTACGCGCGCTTGCGCGCCATCACCGTTGTACGGTCAATCACGGTCGATTACTCTATCTTGGAGTAATCGACCTCCAAAGTGGTTTATAAATTCCCCCCAGCGTTTCTAAGGTATGATACATAGAAACTGGAAATTTTAAATGATAATTATTTTAAACAATTTTTTAAAATTATTTTAACAAAATCGGACAGTAACTTTTGAAGTAATTTGAAGAAACCTATTACTCGTTGATAGTTACGGAACCTTCCTAGACGGATTCTGACTTGCTCTTGGTTAAGTTATTTCCAGCATTTCATGAGTTAAAAAAATGTTGTCATATATCCAACGGTGAAGAATAAGCGTTTAAGTCCTGGACTATATTATGCTACATTAACAAAATATTACGTAAACACCTGAAATACGTCTCTCAGATCACTAGCAGTAGCTTTTTTCTCACCTCAGACAAACGCGCGCACGTTCGACGTCGACAAGCGGTTGCCCGGCACTGCGGGACGAGGGGAAAAGGTACAGGAATGAACAGTTTCATACGAGTCGCGGGCGCAAAGATATTCGCGTTTTTTTTATTGGACGGTGTCTGCGAGACATATGGTAGGTGGTTAAGAGTTAAAAACCAATTGCCCATTAATTTAAAGCTTATAATATCTTATTATTCAATTTTTACTAAGAAAAGAACACGGGGAAAATGTACCAGAACATTTTTTATGACCCCTGATATCATACGAACGATAAGTATGAACATAAGACACTTCGAAAAACACAATCGGCGCGTGGGAGCGGCCCGTGCCTGTCTCACGGCACAGTATAAGAACAGTAGAACATATTCATACAAACGTGCCGCGATCGGTTTGAATGTGTGCGTGAGCGCCGGGCGCCTATCCGCACGCAGGCACACACCCCGTATAAGGAATGATAAGGCGCTCTCACTGCGGACGATCATGTACGTACCGTGATCACGCGCATCGAAGTACGACTGCTCGCTTTTGCCTGCAATATTTTAGCACTTATTTTGATCATGACTTCAAACAGAAGCAAAAAATATTGTAGTGTATATCTAGAAGGTTTTTATTAAATGAATACGTTTACATAAGGATGAGAATTTACTTACCTTCATCAGCTAACCATAAAGCGTTTCGATTATCCAGAGACGAGGGGATTGTTTTCAATATAAGGTTTTTTTTTAATAAATGCAATTTTATAATGTAACCAAAAATTTCAAAAGCATTTTATTCGTACCTCATTTATGAATTGGCAAAACATTTTATTATGTTATACAAATAAAAATCAAGTGCTGCTCCATGATACTGAAATAAAAATATTTAACTAAAAATATGAAGTAATTACTGACAGCCCTTGCGCCAACGCGAGAGTAGGCAAATAACTCCCCAGATGGCCTTAGATGTCCTATAACTGTTCTCTGTTAAGCGTGCTCACGGGCAGATATAGGTTGCGACCTAATACTAGTAGTATACTAGCTGTCCCGATATACGTTGTTCTGTCTTAACTACAAAATTGAATAAATAAATAACTACATCTACACCTACCAACCTACTGGAAATAAAATGAACTGGTAAACTGAACGCACCTGTAAATATTTGACAGTCATGTGACAAATTGAACGCAGTGAATAGTTAGTATGGGAAAATGAAATAGTCGTTTCTAGAATTTACTCCACTATATTTCCAATATTTCTCACCTTTTAAACCTTCCTTGAACTTCCACAATTATTTCAAGACCAAAACTAGCCAAATCGGTCCAGCTGTTCTCAAGTAATAGCGTGACCAGGAAAAATGGGATTTCATTTTATATAATACTAGCTGTTTCCCGCGGCTCCGCTCGCTTAAATACAGTATCCCTCGGGAACACTACTTTTTCGGAATAAAAAGTAGCCTGTTTTAATCCAGAGCCTGAACTACTACCATACCGAATTTCATCGAAATCTGTTCAGTAGTTTTTGCGTGAAAGAGTAACAACCATCCACGCTCTCACATTTATAATATTAGTAAGGATAAATATAGATTATACTGCATATTATGTTCATCGGTGATAATTTCAATAATGCAGAACTATAACGATAGTACAGGTGATGCTGTATATACCGGCTCCCCCAATATTTCTCGGCTTTGAGAAAGGCTTTGAGAGAATTCATTGGTGAAAGTCTCTGAATGGGGTAGACGTAACTTAGTCCAATTCAACCCCGCCAAGACACAAGTCTGCGCATTCACCACTAAAAAGTCACCAATGGTCGTATATCCTCGTTTCGAGGGCACATCTTTAACCATCTCCCCTAGCATTGAGATACTTGGCGTCAACATATCGAGCGAAGTCCAGTTCCGATATCATCTAGAGGGTAAGGCCAAATTAGCCTCGAAGAAGCTTGGTGTTCTTAACAGAGCGAGACAGTACTTCAGTCCGGACCAACGCCTACAACTCTACAAGGCGCAGGTTCGGCCTCATATGGAATATTGTTCTCATCTCTGGGCAGGGGCGCCAAAATACCAACTGCTCCCTCTGGATCGTATCCAACGAAGGGCCGCTCGAGTTGTTGACTGCCATAGTGTTTCAAACAGCTTGGACCCCTTGGAATTACGCCGAGATATAGCTTCACTCTGCATCCTCTATCGGTTGTATCACGGGGAGTGCTCTGAGGAATTGTTCGGAATCATACCACCTGCAACTTTTCGCCATCGTCCCACGCGAAAAACATACCATCACCTTGATGAGTGGCAGTCTTCCACCGTGCGCTTTTCGCGTAACTTTCTGCCGCGCACTGTAAAACTCTGGAACGAACTGTCACCAGCAGTATTTCCGGACCTATACGACCTGCAAACCTTCAAGAAGAGAGCGTATTCCCTCTTAAAAGGCCGGCAACGCACCTGCAGCTCTTCTGATGTTGCGAGTGTCCATGGGCGACGGTAGTTGCTTACCATCAGGTGACCTGTTTGCTCGTTTGCCCCCTTATTTAATAAAAAAAAAATAATAAAATAATAATAAAAAAATTAACGATGAAAGAATTCTTTTAATCGGTCAAGTAGTTTCCATGTTTAGTATACGCAAAAATATCAAACTTTTAGATCGCCGACTGTACTTATTCGGTCGATTCATAAAATAACGTATTATGTTACGGCAACTGTAAGTTATTACGCAATAAGTAATCTGACATAAGAATTAAAGATTAAATTTGAAGAGAAGAAAGATTATGGGACATACCGACCAGTATAAGTCAGTATAAAAAATCCAATGTTTAATAACTCCCCACACTGATTTCGGTGAAAATAGCCGGATTCATTTAAATCAGGCCAGTTACACAGGAATAATTTTAAAGTGCCCAAGTGTGTACGCAGTACACAAGAGCA
Organism: Phengaris arion; assembly: GCA_963565745.1. Classification (NCBI taxonomy): domain Eukaryota; kingdom Metazoa; phylum Arthropoda; class Insecta; order Lepidoptera; family Lycaenidae; genus Phengaris; species Phengaris arion. Next base: position 14,111,492 of record OY751449.1, on the reverse strand, counting down.
CACTCTCCTCCTTTACTCTCGAAACCTAGTGGGATGGATAACCGACACGACTGGCGAGAGATCCGGCGCCCATCCGACGCATGGATCAACTTTCTTCTCAGACAATCAGGTGATCAGCCGCCTGCGTTGTGCTAACCAAACTTGGAAACAACATTTTTTGTTATCCTAATGCGGGAATCGAACCCACGACATCTGAGTCGAGAGCCAAGATCTAAACCACTTTATCACGGAGGCTGTTTGAACTGTCGTGTGGGTGCACTTTAATATTACAATATTATGCTAGTTGTCGCAGGTCTGAGATTTTGGTATAATACCAAAAATATTGTGACACAATACCAAAATTATAACAACATAATATTATTGCATGATATTATTATAACCTTAACGAGAACGTGTTATTAATAGACGTCGCCCTGTGGTCGAAATTCAACCATAAATCATATTTTAATTTTGAAGTTTCAACGTTTTTAGGTTTCTTTTGCCTCTTAGATACGCAATTAAATTATTATGCAAATGTTGTTTATGGACTGTGAAAGAAAGATTGACACTCATGGACAATTGTGTCAAACCTACTGTAATATATACGAACATGATAGTATGAGTGAGGTGGTGCGTGTTGTTGTTATTTTTATAAAATTAATGTATTTCTAAGTGTTATTTAAAAAAATATTATCTTTCGGCAGGCCTTCCTCCACTTAAACTTTAAATGTGCCAAATTTCACACTCATCCGTATGCATAATTCTCGTAAAACCGTACTTGACATTTTTGCTGCACGTATTGATATACTCGTAATATAATATATTATAGGACATGAGTGTTGCGTGCTACGGGCTACGGGCTACGGGCTACGGGAGAATTAAACGCTACGAGGCCGCTACGAAAATCATTATTCTATTATGAGGCTTAGTGGCACTGAGATATTGAGTTCCCTAGTAATGGGAAATGTCAAGTTGAAATGTGTTACAGTTCGAATTATTATTATTATCGATATATTAGGTCCTTACATATGAAATTGACGATTTGTCGTACTGGCCACTTTGATTTCAAATATATCTTCTTTGGTTAGGAATTCCACTTTATTTTCCACTTTCCGCTTCACTGTCTACTCATGCATTTGTGTTTCGAAAACCGTAATTGATTTGTTTTTTCCTCTTTTAGTTTTTTCTTTGCGTCACTCTGTTTACAAAATGGAAAATTTGAAATATCGTATTATTTTCGAGTACGAGTTCCACCGTGGCACCAGTGCTGCAGAAACGGCTTGATGGATTAATGATGTGTATGGCGGTGGTGTCGCAAAGTAAAACACAGTGCGTTTTTGGAATCGCACGCGCCTTATCGCGCGTTGCGAAAGGGGGCTAGAGGGAAAAAATTAAGACTAAAAGTTGTAACGACATTTTTTGCTATAGTTGTAAGCCATGCGGCGTGCGCGTGTTTCTCTGTCTGTCTCTCTCCCTCTCTCTCTATCAATTATTACTAAAATTGAGCCTACTGATTAAGTTTATATTACATTATATTTGTTAATAATAAAAAAATATTATTATAACTTAAAAAAAATAAAAATTTATTACAATTCCTTCACTAATTAGTTGAAAGGAACTTCGTTCCATCCGGGTGTCCCTTGACATCTCTCAAGTTTTTTTGGTTCCAACGTTTTCGTTCTGGAAATTTCGATCTGCAGAACAAGCCTCGTGGACGGCCGGAGACCAAAGTTGATAATAAAGAATTGAAGGCTATTGTGGAAGCGCAAACCACATCTGAGTTAGCTGCAGGCTGCGGTGTTGGTGATAAAACTGTTGTAATCCACTTGAAGCAAATTGTGAAGGTGAAAAAGCTTGAAAGGTGGGTACCTCATGAATTGAGTGCAGCAAACCGACAAACGCGCGTCGACTGCTGCGGTACAATACTCAACCGGCACAATAATGAAGGGATTTTAAGTCGAATCGTTACCTCTGATGAAAAGTGGGTCCTGTACGACAATCGGTAAAGCTCATCGCAATGGCTGAACCCTGGCGAACCAGCCAAAGCCTGCCCCAAGCGAAAATTGACTCAGAAAAGTTACTTGTGAGCGTTTGGTGGACTTGTGCTGGTGTCGTTCACTACAGCTTTCTTAAATCTGGCCTGATGATTACGGCAGATGTCTATTGCCAGCAACTGAAAATCATAACCTAAACATTATAAGCAAATGGTTTAACTATAACCTTCTTACCATTAATGTTGCTAAGACATCGTACATAATCTTTAGCGCTAAAAACAAACAAATTCCTAAAAACCTAACATTATCTATAAACGGGGATGTCTTACAAAGAAAAAATCAGGAAAAATACCTCGGATTAATAATCGATAATATCTAAGCTGGAACGCGCATTTAACTCACATTAAAAAGAAACTTTTATCTTTAATAGGCCGGCTCCATCAAATAATCCGATGCATCCCAAAAATGGTAGAATCTTAATTTACAATGCCCTACTGAAACCACATTTACTTTATCTAGTCGAAATATGGAGCACCGCTGCTAAGACAAATATAAAAACCATTCAAGTTCTTCAAAACAAAATTATAAAAATATTATACAACTATGATTACCTAACTCCATCAGACACTATTTATAAAGAAACTAAACTTATAACTATGTCTCAACTATTCACATACCAAACATGTATTCTTGTTTACAAAATAAAACACCAACTAATACACATTTATAACAAAAAAAACAAACAAACACGTACATTACGCGACGAGCAAGTAACATTGCATTGAATTGAATTAAATTATTTTATTTTCCAAGAAATTGGTAATACAAGGATGTTGTTATACAATATAGGTCACAATTTCTGCCTCTAGAGCGTGGAAATATTTACAATATAAATAAAGATCACGCAAATTAAAAACTTTTAAACAATAATTGTAATAATAATATCATATCACCAAAACCTTTAAATAAGTCAAAAGTTAAAATCTGTCTTAATCACCATAAAATCAAAATAAATTTTATAATATGTCAAAATCATCATATTTAATAACTTATATTAATTAAGTAATAATTATTATAGCAATGTCAAATCAATTATTATTATATATGTCATTTTATTTGTAATATAGATATAGAAAATAAAATAAAAGAATGTAAAACAGAATAAAATAAATATTTAAAACATATTTTTGAATTTTTTGGTAACTATAACATCATTAAAGAACTCTTGTGTTGTGTAGTAGCTTTTATCTAACAACCAGGTGAAGAGTACGTTTTTAAATTTATTGCATGTAATATTATTATTTTTAATTCTATTGGGTATATTATTGTATATTTTAATAGTGATGCAATATGCGTTCTTGCTATGAATTGTTAACCGCTGTGTTGGAATAGTAATATTTTTACTAATTTGTTTATCATTCTGATCTTCAAATAATGCAGTATATTTTTTTATAAATAGGCACGATTCTAATATATATAGACTAGTAAGAGGAAGTATTTTAAACTTTCTAAAAAGAGGTCTACAATGTGTTAGTCTATCAGCTCCTGCCATAGCTCTGATACATTTTTTTTGTATTAAGAATGCTTTGTTTAAATCTACTGAATTTCCCCACAATACTAGACCATATCTTAATGTTGAAGATTATATAATATTAAGAAGAAGATTATATATTAATAAGACATATCCATGATAAGCTGTTACAGCGGCATCTAGTGAAACAATATTTTTTATCCTCCTCAGAGCAAATACAAACCTATTAAGTTTATTACAAACATTATCTACGTGATCTTTCCAATTTAAGTTACTATCTAAAATAAATCCTAGAAATTTAGTAGAAGGTACGCATTTAATAGGGCTTACTTTTATTTCTAAATGTGTATCATTATTATTAGTCGATTTGTAAAATTTTATTATTTTAGTTTTTTCTAGATTGACCTGTAAATTATTACAATACAACCATTTCGTCACATTTTTAATTTCATTTTCAATCTCGTCATTTTAATATTGTTTGCAGGATTTTATTAGCAATGTTGTATCGTCAGCGAACATGATGCCCTCATGTTTTAAAATTTTTAGCAAATCATTTATATATATTATAAATAAGTTTGGACCCAAAATACTCCCTTGTGGTACACCACAACTATTGATTCTGTATTCAGATCTATAAGAAATTTCTCTATTGTTTATACTATTTGTTATTTCAGTACATTGCTTTCTGTCTTTTAGATACGATTCAAACCATTTATGTGCATTCCCCCTTATACCATATCTATTTAATTTATCGAATAGGCGTTCATGATTAACAAAATCGAAAGCTTTACTCATATCAAGGAATACTGCTGCTACAGATAACCTTTTGTCAATTGCTTCTGTTACTTGTTTTATTAGTGAAAAACAGGCCAGTGTTGTGGAGCTACCTTTTGTAAAGCCAAATTGTTGTTTGCTAAATAGATTTCTTGAATTTAAATATTGCACTATCTTAGATTGCATAACCTTACCTTGTATACGAACGAAATGTACGAATGTTGAACCAATTTCGGTAAAAATAACATTACTTATAAGGGAGCACAGCTGTTTAACAAACTACCAAAATCTGTAAAAGAAGCGAAATCTTTGAATACTTTTAAACGATTATTACGCAATTACATTAACGATAACTAAATTCTCAACCTTATTATAATAATTATTCAAATATAACCAGTGAAAGCGTTTTGTACTTGGACCACCACCCAAGATGTATAGCAAAGACATTCGCTTCCTAATAATTATTATGGTTTTTTTTTCAATCTACCTGCTCTGTCGAAATTTAAAACGTTGTAATATTTTATTGTTCTCATGTAAGTGACGAAATGTTTTAATGGGAAATAAAGATCTTTAAACCGAACTGAAAATCATCCTGTAAAAGCTAGCTGCTAAACAACATTTGAGTTTAGTCATTCGCTTTAGACCACACACTACACAACAGATGGATACCAAATTAGAGGAGCTTCAATTGGAATGTCTAAGACATCCACCGTACTCCCCGGACCTTGCTCCAACAGATTACCATTATTTTCAAAATTTGAATAACTTTATGCAAGGGAAAAAATTCAACCCAGATGGGGCGGTCCAAAGCGCCATCAAATATTTTATTGATTCCTGTCCGAATGGTTTTTTTAGTAAAGGAATCAATGAATTACCTACATTACTAACTACATCTGCAATCAGCAACGGTAAATATGCTTTGATATGGTAATATACTTTGATTAAATAAATATAATAAGTTTAAAAAAATCGACTTTATGTTCCTCCTTTACAAAACGCTAATTTCATATGTAATGACCTAATATATAAAAGAAAGTCGTGTTATTTACACAATTTGTAACTCAAGAACGGCTGAACCGATTTGGCTGAAGATTGGTGGGGAGGTAGCTTAGAACCAGGAAATGGATATAGGATACATTTTATCCCGTTCCCGTGGGACGTGACATAAATTAATAAACTATGTGATTTGATATGGAAAATTACAAAGTAATGGAAAATCTTATGTTATTTATAATAAAAATGGATTGCAATTCCAATGTCTCGCTAAAACTTGAGACCAGCGAATCGATTTGGCTAATTTAGGTCTTGATATTTAAACGGTGTGAAATATTGGAATAATAGCGGGGGATAATATTAACACTATATTTATAGGTGCGACAAAACAACAAATGTCGGGACAGCTAGTTATTAATAATAACCAGTTTTACAGGAAGAAGTATGTAATGATATATATTATGTTTTATTAAAGTAATCAAGACAGCAATTTTAAGAACGCATTTAAGATTATTATGCTATGTCATGACTATGTTTATGTTTCCTATTTTTTAGGGTTCCGTACCTACCTCAGAAGGAAAAAACGAACCCTTATTTAAATAAGTTGGCGAACATTGACATCAGTCAAATATGTATATTGTTTTATTTTAAGTCGTCACAAATTCATCGTTGATTATGGGAAACCTGTTATTGCTATATACTTTGTAAAATACTGAGCTTGTAAAAATTGTACGTGTTTGGTTGATTTTTATTTATCTTCTATCTTTTGATACATAAAAATGGATTGCCGTTCCAATGTCTCGCCAAAACTCGAGAATGGCTGGATCGATTTGTCTTATTATGGCCTTGAAATAATTGAAATAATCACAAACTAACTGCTCAATGTGTTCAATTTGTCTGTCTGACAAACGCGCTCACGATCGAATGTGAAAAGAAAAACTCACACTTAGCTCTCAATTGACCTGTTTCGTTTAATTTTTTAAAAATCAGATAGCCCTGCCGGGCTAGCTCGTTAGTAGGTGTAGAACTGTAGATGGAGGTGTAGTCATAGGTGTTGGATGTTTTTGTAGATGTAGGATGTTGATGTAGGTTGTAGTTGTAATTGTAGATGTAGTCATAGGTGTTGGATGTTTTTGTAGATGTAGGATGTTGATGTAGATTGTAGTTGTAATTGTAGGTGTAGTCATAGGTGTTGGATGTTTTTGTAGATGTAGGATGTTGATGTAGGTTGTAGTTGTAATTGTAGGTGTAGTCATAGGTGTTGGATGTTTTTGTAGATGTAGGATGTTGATGTAGGTTGTAGTTGTAATTGTAGGTGTAGTCATAGGTGTTGGATGTTTTTGTAGATGTAGGATGTTGATGTAGGTTGTAGTTGTAATTGTAGGTGTAGTTGTAGGTGTAGGTGTAGATATAGTTGTTTATTTTAGTTCATAGTAGGGACAGATAGTAATAAGTAAATAAATAAACTAAGCTGACCATGGCTTTTGTCAATTAAACCACACATTTATTTCATAACACACTTCAAGTATTTCGCCTTTTCAGTTCCCAAGTTCTTTTAAAAGTTCAACTCATTAAGCGAATGAAAGAATCCAATAAATCTTTCAAAGAATTAAGTGTATTGACAGATTTTGCAATTTAATCTGTCAAAAACAGATTTGAAAGAAAGTTAGAAAACAAAATAGAAACTTTAGAATCTTGATTCTTGGGTAAGGTCTTTTTGCTTCTTGTATATGCACGAAGTAAATACAATTTAGTTACAATCAAAACGTATTATAATTTTATATTTATGAATATTTGGCGCGGACGAAATCGCAGGTAACAAACAGTGCAAATCCTTTCACTTTCCAAATAAAGAATAATACGATTCGAAATGTGTGGAAATTCATTAATTCTAGCCCTTTTTCAGGGTTTTTATTGTAATGATAAATGTTCGCTCGCACAATGGGCTTGATTAATGATTTTGAAATTTCTAAGGGCCCAATTAAATATTTATTTACTTTTGATAATATTTTACGTGTATGGATACGAGTTGTTTGTGTAGAACAATCGTCCAGTGGCCGAGTGAGATTTTTTGTTTTTTTATTTATTGTTCTTCAGATTATTATTGTTGACAACAACTTGCTGTTTCCTGCGGCTCCGCCCGCGTAAATATACTATCGAGTATCCCGCGGGAACACTGTACTTTTCCGGGATAAAAAGTAGCCTATGTTTCAATCCAGAGTCTAAACTAAAATCCGTTCAGTAGTTTTCGCGTGAAGGCATAACAAACAAACTTACATTCACATTTATAATATTAGGTGGGGATTATATTAAATTTTTTGAAATACTTTAAGTACCCTTCTCCAGCAATTTCATTATTTCAAAGGTTGTCTGGAAGAAATTGTTGTTTAGTACTTTCCGTAGCCGTTGTGTACTTTCGTCTTGTTCTGTGTAGTTTATATTTTGTATGTATGTGTAACTGCTGATTGTGCACAATAAAGTAAATTTTCATTACCTAAATATGCGAAAATTTCCCACAACATCAACCTGCATCTTCCGATTTTGTAACTCGACTTATATGGGATAAGTATTTATATACATAAATACACACACACACACACACACACACACACACACACACAGTGTGTGTGTGTGTGTGTGTTTTTTTTTTTTTTGTTTCAAGTTTTTGAGGATGGACGGATGAATGGATGTTTGTTATTCTATCACGCACAAACTACTGAACGGATTTCGATGAAATTCGGTATGGTAGTAGTTTAGGCTCTCGATTAAAACATAGGCTACCTTTTATCCCAATATTAGGTGGGGATTATATTAAATTTTTTGAAATACTTTAAGTACCCTTCTCCAGCAATTTCATTATTTCAAAGGTTGTCTGGAAGAAATTGTTGTTTAGTACTTTCCGTAGCCGTTGTGTACTTTCGTCTTGTTCTGTGTAGTTTATATTTTGTATGTATGTGTAACTGCTGATTGTGCACAATAAAGTAAATTTTCATTACCTAAATATGCGAAAATTTCCCTCAACATCAACCTGCATCTTCCGATTTTGTAACTCGACTTATATGGGATAAGTATTTATATACATAAATACACACACACACACACACACACACACACACACACACAGTGTGTGTGTGTGTGTGTGTTTTTTTTTTTTTGTTTCAAGTTTTTGAGGATGGACGGATGAATGGATGTTTGTTATTCTATCACGCACAAACTACTGAACGGATTTCGATGAAATTCGGTATGGTAGTAGTTTAGGCTCTCGATTAAAACATAGGCTACCTTTTATCCCTAAAAAGTACAGTGTTCCTTTGGGATTCTGATTTACACGGGCGAAGCCGCGGGCAACAGCTAGTACCTATATAAATACCAATGCACTACTAACTGTTATTGATAATTAATTAATTATATTAGCGACAAAAGATATAAAATCTCTTCACTCATTCAACCAGGGGACTACTCGTAGTAATAATATAAATAGGCAATACCCCTAAATGATAATTAAAGTTATAACGTTAATGTTTTAAACAGTGCGATAGCTGGAATGAGTTAGTGAGCTGGCATGACATTTTTATGGTCTGTACATGAACTAGATTATGCGAGTGCATATTAAAGGTGGGTTTAGACTGCAGAATGCATTTTACTTACTAGTTTACTCATTGATGTATATATTATAGACGAGGCATGTTGAGGCAAAAAGTGTCTCCAGTTAAATGGACTTTTGATATTTTTGGGGCCATTTTGACATTTGAAGTATGGTGAAAACAAGATGGCTGACATTTGAAGTATGGTGAAAACCAAGTAGGCGTAGCTTTTAACCGTATGAAGGTTTGTTCAAATGTACCTTATACACTATCTTGAGTTTTGGAATCTTTGAGTTTACTAATTATCTTTACCTATATTATCACAATAAAGAGGAAATATATAGGCTCCGAAACTTTTTACTTTGGCATGGATAAATGGTAGACTAAAGGATATGAGCTTCTTTTTATTGCGGGATAAGGTACGGCTTACGCGTGATGTTCTTCTTCGCGTACTAAGTCCCGGGAGGCAACTAGTAGTTGTTATAAAGTTTTTGTGATAAGTTCTTCGGTACTTGTGAATGCGATCATCAATATAAATTACTACGTCATATATTCCGCGACTTCGTACGCACTAAAGAAAACACTGCGAGAACCATACAATATCCCGCGATATAACGTAGCCTATGTCCTTCTATCTCTGACAAATTTCATCGACATTAGTCCAGTAGTTTCAGAGCATATTCAAAGCCAATAAACAAACGAACAAATCTTTCCTCTTCATATATATATAAAGTCCTAAAATAGTCTATTCAGTTCTAATTTAATCTGAACGTAAACAAAAACAAAATAGGAGCCCTAACAATTAATGTTAAAATAAAATGTTATATATTTACGATGCTGTATATTTATTCACTCCCAAATGAGGTTGTATATAATAGAGGTTATATATTTATTGATGTGGGTAGGAAAGCAGCCTGAAGTGGAGCTGGGCAGGGCACGTCTCCCGTCTGCACCAGAACAGGTGGGCACGTCGAGTTCCGGAGTGGGTAAAAAGGCGGCGCGACGATTTGGGCGCGTTCGATAAAGAGTGGACAGAAACAGCTGAAGATCGCGACTTGTGGAAAGGGAGAGGGGAGGCCTTTGTCCAGCAGTGGGAAACTAACGGCTATTAATAATGATGATAATTACAATACGATGAAAAATACAATGACACACTAATTTGGACATATTTAATACTGGATGTTGCCCGCGCCTTCGTGCGTGCAAAAGGAAATCTCGCGGAAAACGTACATTTTGCTGCGATAAAAAGTAGCCTATGTTCTTCCCCGTGGTCTACTCTATATATGTGCTAAATTTCACCAAAATCGATCTGGTGGTTTTGGAACTTATTCAATGCAAACAAACCAACATACTAACTAACAAATATTTCCTCTTTATAATATTAGTATAGATTATTTATTGTTGACGTTCGTAAACTAGCAACATAATATTTTGATGACGTAGCCTTGTTAAGAATGGACCTTTTTAACCCCATAACTGTCACGTGGAATGCGGCACGCATTTCGCGTGACAAACTTTCGGGGCCTTGAAGGGTTGGACGAATTCTAATAATTCAAAAAACCTCCAATTATTTTTGACTTCCTATTTAGTTTTTTAAATATGAAAATGTTTTATATTTTTGTGTTGAAAAGCTCTTTTGTGCGTCTCGGCTTATCATTTGTATCAATAATTTTCAGCTTCCAATTTTTACAACTTTAACGGTAAAGCAGCACGCATATTACATTTTACTATCGTGATAATAATAATTGGTATCTATGAACGCTTTACACTACATCAGTCTGGCCCCGAGCTAAGAAGGTACCCAAAAAACTTGTGTTACGGACCAGATAACGGGAAATATATTTAATATTATACTAATAAAATATACATAATATATATTTAAGATTTTTGTTATTATTGAAGAAATATATATTGAATATATATTTAAGTTTTGACATGTTTTTCTGTGCCCCTTCGGCGGGATTCGAACCCGCGACCCCCGCCTTGAGGACCAACGTACTCATTATCTCTGAGCCACAGAGGTCGTCAAATTGTGATAAAAAGACATAGCCACCAATGATGGACACTCACGCCAAGGAAGTTGCAACTACATCATCGACAGTAACAAGTAGGTCACCATGCTCAATTCTATTTAATATTAGTTGTTGCCCATGACTTCGTACGTGAATAATGGTAATCCCACAGGAACCGCGCATTTTTCTGCGATAAAAAGTTGCTTATATCATTCCCCGTAGCCTATTACGAGTAGCCTGTGCCGAATTTCATCACAGTCGGACTCGTAGTTCCGGAGCCTATTCAATGCAAACAAACAAGTCTTCCCTCTTTATAATATTAGTATAGACATACCAATCATTCATGTTTCCATTCCAACACACAATGCATTTTCAAATGATACCTCTATTCTATTTTTAAATGTACCCTTTCAAATACTTTAATCAATCTTTCACCAAGTAGTCAGTTAGCGGTCTAGTCGGTTTGTAAACTGTTCTGTATAGTTAGTTTGTAAAGTGGTATAGTCAGTACAGTCATCTAGTGAGTCAGCAGCTTTACAGTGACACGTTTCAGCGACGGAAGTTATTCATTATATCGCGCTATGTCAGTACAAGATAAGGCGTGGTGCACATTGAACATTGCATAAAACTATAAAGTGTTTCCTGGATATGGTTTTACGACGATAATTATTGTAGTGAAATGAGTCGATTATAAAATTGAGTGCAGATTAATTTTCAATTTGTTCTAATGTACCGACGTAGAATTAGAAAGAAAATGGAACTGAAAGAAAATACATTTGAAAATACTAAACATACATAGATCTAACGTATTAGTAAAAATTACGATCTGAAAAAAGTGAGTAGATTTCGTTAGATGGCGTTATATCCAGTGTAGTGATGCGTGTCGTGACCTGACACTCTCAACGCTACTAAAGGAGTTTCTCTTTAAAAATACTATTACTTACATAATGAATGCTGGCATAGAATTTAGTAATGTTAAATTTATTTAAATACAACAATTTAAATCTTGCACAATATATTCTATTTTTAATTACAATACAAATAGTTTATTTTCAATAAAATGTATATTTATTAATATTTAATATTTAAAATTATTTAATAAAAGTTGAAAACAAATATGACTACTGTATGCACTGCTTATCAAAACTGGTACATAAAATACCATTTATAAGCCAAAATGACATGACCTGGATGCATCGAATTAACGTTTTGTCATGAAAATTGCCATCCACGCGCCGCTTCATCGCCGTCCCCTATACGGGGGACTCTTTGTGGTATTAGGGGATTTACTAATTAGTGGGCCTACTAAGGGCTCTTTTGTAATATTGCGGTCTTTGCCAATTAGTTACAAACGCGCCCTACGAATACCGAAATGATCTTTGATATTGCTTTTTATTTATCATATCCTACTACTATTATTTTTGTGAAACTTCGTGAGGATGGATGGATGAATTGATAGATGGATGGTTGGATGTTTGTGAGTCTTTCGCATAAAAACTACTGAACGGATTTTAATAAAATTTGGTATGGTAGTAGTTTAGGGTGTGGATTAAAACATAGGCTACATTTTAATCCAAAAAAGTACAGTGTTCCCGTGGGATACTGTATTTATCGCGGGCTGAGCCGCGGGCAAAAGCTACTATTTTTAAACGAGCAGTTCTTCTATCAGAATCTCTTAAACGGCTTCAAGATGCAAATGTCAAAAGTTTTGACTTATTAATGTCAGTCCGAATTGAACTTTTGTATGCGTTGGTATAATATTGCGTTGTTATCAAATTGGTGTCTCGGGTTCAAATCCCGGTCAGATAAATTTTGTATGATTTTTTTGAAATATAATTTTTTTAAAAAGGTTTACATGGTCAGTTATAATATGTTTAAAAATTAAATTAGAAATGAATTCTGCAAAATTTATAAAATAAACCAAATAGGTACTAAATTGGGTAGGTATCTATTGCAATCCTATATTTCTGTACTATGTACTTCTGTAAACTATACAGGCCGTTGATTTTTGGTTTCTGCCTTTTAATGCCACTTTGGATAATATGGAACATGTTTTTGTTAAAATCTGATTTTATCGTGAATTTAATTATTTTTCATCACTTAGATATTCTAATAAAAGCGTGTTGAACTAACACTTAGTATAAAACTTAAATAAAACCGCGTTTATTATTAAAAGTGAAAAAAAAGAAGCATAAATTATTCAATTTCCATACAATTTTTAATATAATTTTAATCTTCGGAATCTCATCAAAATCATAAAACTCGATCACCCATTCGTTTTTCGAACCTATTTTCATTCGAGATTACAAGATATGACAGGGCTCTTACGAACTCTCATTAAAAGTATTATATTACTGTTATGAGACCTCGTCTTTAGAATACTAAGTTTGGGGATACCAATTTTCTTTGAAGGCAATTTATTAGATTTTTACGCCGCGCTCCGTGGGCGGTTTATAACGTAAAGAAAAGGTGTACAATATAAGCCGAATTTTAAAACAAAATGTGATTTAATTAACATGCCGAAGGAATGTTTTGTGCCAGAACTTTTCATTTTTGAGCATACACAAACATCTAACCTAACCAAAAGCATGTCAGGACATGTCTAAGGAGGGTTCCGTAGCTACCAACGCGCAATTGGTTTTCTTTAAAGTACTTCAAAAATTATTGTCCGATTTCGCTCAAAATGATTTTTCTAAAGAGTTTTTAGCATGTTCTATCAGCACTGAAACTTTCTATCTCCTATAGTTTAGAAATGGGCCTATATTTGATAATCGGGGGGCCCCCCCTGGCATTTAAAATATACTTTGAAGGCCGATTACTCGAAAATGGTTGAGGTGTGAACCTCTGCCTTTATTTTAAAACACCTATTCAACGATATCCCACACGATGGGGTAGAATGAAAAAATATTTTATCCCTACTTCACATGTATGAAGATCCACCCCTAAAATATAAAATTATTATTTCATAGTAGAGACAGAACAACGTGTGTCGGGACAGCTAGTTATGAAAATAAAAATAATTAAATTTGGTATAGTTAAAGACTGTGTATAGTTTTCGGTTTTAGCATCATAATCATTAATTTATATTTAAGGGGTGGCTCCCCATACATGTGAAGTTGACCATTTTTGAGTTATCGGCCTCCAAAGTGGTTTATAAGTTGGACCTCCCCTTGAATTTATAAACTATAAAAGATAGAATCTTGCAAGTTTCTACGCTGATAGATCACGGTAAAAACTGTTTAATGTAATTGTGTTGTAAAAAAAAAATGTGTGTTTAATATAATTAAAATCTTAAATATATGTACCTACCTATACTATAAAAGTATTAAATATATTTCCGTTGTCTGGTACCAAGACTGGAACACAAGTTCTTCTGATACCTTACACGCGGCCAGATTGACGTGGTGTGAATTATATATAAACCGTTTTTTATGTCAACTTAAAATTCTGATTTTTCACACATTAAAGGGACCGTAGACTTGAGTATAAGATTTCAATTTCATCTCGATACCTCCACGCGTTTCCGAAATAAAGGCTCTTGAGTCTTGAAACACGGACGGACCGAAGGACTTTTTTTGAAGGAGATTAAGAGTTCCGTTTTTTCCTTTTATGGTACGGAACTCTAAAAAGAAATAGAGAGGAAAAGTGCATAGAACTGTAATTTTACTAAGGTTATTAATCTGATTTCTTCTTCTGAGTATGAGATTAACCCCCGATTTCTGAAAGGATAATCAACGCCAAAATTAAATCAGCGGTCAATCTCTTGTCAGGTGTAAATTGAGTTGCAAAAAGCTTGATCAGTCGTTTGATTTGAACAACGTGTTAGTTAATAAAACTAATGTCAAACCCATGGTCAAACCACATGTCAAACGATGTTTTCGGTTTCTGGAAAGCTATTTAAGACGTAAATGTATCATGTCAAGATGATCAATGATTAGTACATTTTTCACTAATCAGAGTTTTAGAAACCCAAATTGATTTAACAAGTCTGTTTACTCAACAACGTGTTAGTTCATCAACTATTTGATTAGCCTTTCAGAAACCGGGTGTAATAGCCTCAGACTGTTTGCAAAAGGTAAGTTTTCCGTTGACAGTGGTATACGACAGTAAGGTATCCTCAACTGCGTTCGACACCTAATATCCCTCGCCGGCCATAAATCCGCGCCATAACTTCCCATTACACCCTGTAGGTAACAGTCGGCCTGTGTGTGACACGACCATCGATGTAACATAATTACTAGAATCTTTAATCCCGATTCCACTAACGCCTTATGTTGGTGTAAATCTTTTTATTTTATGAAATGGACCAGAAAACTACCTAAAGGATCACCTGATGATAAGTGATTACAGACACCCATAAACAGTCGTAGCACCATAGGAGTCAACTCCTATGGTGTTGCGCACTTGCGTTCCTGGTCCTTATAATCCCCAACCCCCTTTGGGCTTCCGGTCACCTCACTTGGCGAAACACAACGCAAGCGTAACAAAGTAACAAAGATGCGTTGGATGGGTATGTAAAAACTTAGTCCTGTACCTGAGCTCTCGCCAGTTGTCTCAGTCATACGTGCCAATGGGTTACTAGAGTAAAGGAATGAGAGCGTGCTCTTGTGTATTTCGTACACACTTGCGCAATATAAAGTAACTCCTGCGTAGCTGGTCTGGTTTCAATTAAACCGGCCACCGAAATCGGTGCGGGGCTATTATTAATATAATTCATGAATGCAAAACTTAAGTAAAAGACTGATCTAATCGTTTAGCTCGATGCAGTCAGGTCGTAAAGAAACCTAAGGGGATAAATAAACTTTTTCTTTACTCTTGAGAAGATTGCATTTAATGCAAATAATTATGCATGTTGCAAGTTAATCTTGGGTGCAAAATATACCTGAGATTCGTCTGTGGGGAGCGATAAAGTAAGTCTTAATTGGACGCTACGTCTTGGGGCTCTAATAAATAGAACATGTTTTAATGAAGTTACGATTTTTGCAACGAAACTTTATTCTGAAAGAGATTTTTATAATGCCCGTGTAATACTAGTGCTAGAGTACAGCTTTTTGTGCGTTAAATATTGTTTTTCAATATTTAAGCCTGGAGTTTCGCTCACGGGGCTGGCCGTTGGTCGTGTCGTGCGTTGACATAGTTGACAATAAAATGTTATAACTGACGCGACGTTTGATATTATTCCGGTGTCAACTTTAGGCTTACGTCAACAACTCAACAGGGCTGACATTCGCCGGTGCTCGAGCTGTCATTTGTATTGAGTGTGGCCCTTGTGACAATGTTGATAAATCAGTTAATAACGATCGCTATTTTATATGTTTTTTTACTTTTTACATGCAGAAGCAATATAATTTTAATTTAAGTTTTAAAGTGGTCTAGGTGAATCTAGCGCTTATAATACATCTACGGCGAAACAATTAGTGTATCTAAATATTGAATATCTATGTCGGGGATCAATACATTGATATTAGAACTGCTTGATAGTGAATTGTATTATGTAACAAACTGACACTCTATATCTACCATAGATGGATGATCTACATTACACCAAGCTACTTTCTTAATATCTCTTGGCATGGCATAAAACTATGATGGTTTAAAAAAAAATACAACCATATTGGAACACGATGATTTCCGAATGACATTATAAGAACTTATTTCTATTGTATACATTTTTTGATTTATCCATTAAACATGTATTGTATAATTCAAACTTTCTGTGAGCTTTATAATGAACAATAGGGGAGACGACTACGCCAAAAATATTTTGTTAAATTTATATACTCAGACATAATTATTATAAATTAGTAAATAAAACCAACATCTTTAGTTTACTTACATCATCATATTTTGTAATACGTACATTAATTATGGTAATAATGAACTTAAACGCACAAGTATAGGAGATATTTACAAATATGTTACTGCGGCCTTCAGTCTTATATTTCATACACTTTTACCTAGGCGTGACGTCACAGTTTGGTACGACTTTTGTATGGAGCGTTTTCTCGAGTCTTGCGAAATCTTGTAAATAAAACGCTGTTGCCTTTGAAAATACAGATTTTTACATACTGTTTCTTTTGGAAACTGACACATATTTAAGAGTACTATTTATATATGCAAGAAATAAAATTCAGTCTAGTCTATAAAAATACTTCAAACCATCATGGGAGAGAGCGGGTGCTATGAATATATTGGTACATATATCCTTTGATGTTGCGGGTACCCTCAGCCTTATGCTTGTTAAATACAACAAAACTTTACAGCAATGAAGAGTTGTTAACAATTATAATACTCATTTGGAGAAAACAATTCATAACTGTGACAATTAAATGAATTCAGATACCGCGAATAGTTGTCGAAAGTGTAATTACATACCCTTCCGAATCCCGAATTTTTAATTAAATCGTTTCTATTGAAAATCGTTCGGCCATAATTATTTCCGTCTGACGTTAAATGGACTTTAATAACGTAACTTTTGACGTGAACGTGCGTGAAAAATACGTCAATCTACGTGATGGCTGCGGCTGCAATTTACAAATGTACGGCCATTTCCATTTTTAAGGCCTTTGGTAAATTAATTTTTAGACGTAGTTGTACCTGGTAGATATAGACCTATACCTTATAGACGAGCAAAAAGTGTCTACACTTAAACTGCGCCACTTTTGGGGTTGTTTGGAGTAGTTGAGGTGACATATTTTGTCATCTAGGCATTTTGGAATTTCCTCTCCGCAGTGTAATCAGTCCGCATTTAACTATTGACAAAATCTAGTACGTGTTTAGCAGAGCTTTGTTCGTAGTTATAGTGGATTTAAAAAAATAAAAAGAATCACAGAAAGTATTTTACCGGTGTTCGAACCCACCGCATTCCGATTTTCTGAACAACGAAAAAATTCCACATACGCATACCAAACTGCCGATCGGACTGACATATTAGAGTCGAAATTATTTATATAATGTTGCGCAACGAAAGAAAAAAACATATATAACTTAAATAGCGCAGTTTCTCAGGGTTAATCCCCAGCTAGATCGATTTTACTTCCCCAAAACTCCTTGCACACAAAATTTCATGGATATACTTGCAGCCGTTTCCAAGATTACGATTATATATATTATAATACAAGATTAGCTCGCTTAAAGGTTAAGATTGGTACGAAACTCTATATACAATAAAGATAGATTAATTACTAGCGAAATATATAATTACTATAAAAGCGAATGATTATTCAACACGAAAAATACAATTTTGGGAAAGACGAAGCTTATAGATAGAAACACACATAAAATATTATTCAATATTAGCACTCTAAGGGGATATTAGCACTCTTAGCATCTTTGTATTGAAAAAAGAAAAAAGGTAGTTACTTCATAATTTGCTCCAAGATTGAAAAACTCTTAAATCGATACAATATTGAAGACGCAACTCGAGCAACCGAATTGCTGCAAAATTCATCTCACTGCTTACTAGTTACATATCCGTTTAACGAGGCAGAAAATTGAAAAAAAAAACAAATACACGCAATCGAATACCGACCTTCTCACCTGTACACAAACATCAGAATAGCGTGCAGTAATTTCACAGTTCGTTACTATTCGGGTTTACACTCATAAAGTATCTCAAGACTCAAACTAGGGCTGCGAATTTCTCTTTAAGCTTTCAGGAGTGGTGTATTGAAATTTCAACTCTATACGTGTGTATTAAGTCATATATTCTGTTTAACGTGATCGATGCAGCTGCATGGAAGGCCAATTTGCTTGATTTCGTCCAAGGGAAACTGTGTATTACCTACCCAACTTGTCAAATCTATTAAAAGTGACATACTTTGCGAAATTGCTAAAGTTTCACGGCTAGATGCATGTGCTTGTAATTTTGGTAATAACACTTGGCTGTTTAACGTACAGCCACGACCTATAACATGGAAGTAGCCAATTTTGACATGCAGGATACATTTAAAATGAGCGACATAGGCCTAATTAAAAAAACAATGATTAAAAAAACCGGTCAAAAGCAAGTCGGACTCGTTCGAAGGGTTTCGAACCATTATACCAATTATATTATATGTTTACTTATTATTTCGTGTTTTTTTTTTGTACGAAGATTTAACATAAAAAATGCGCATGAAAGCTTGAATATCACGCAAACGGATACCTAAATCAAAAAATCGTCTTAACAACCTCCCAATGTTTTTAAAACACCTATCTAATATACCCACAATATAGGGTAGACGCGAGAAAAACAAAAACATTCCCACTTTACGTGTACGGGAGGTCCCCAAAAAATATTTTTCGTGATTTTATTTTAGAAATTTGTCGGTGTGATAGATACACATATTCATATAAAATTTATTTCTTCTAGCACCAACCGTTTGGAAGGCAAGCCGAGGACGGAAGGACGGACATGACAAAACTATGAGTTCTTAACTCATGAAGCGGTATTTTCCCATACCCGCCGCGGTCGGGGAACTGTGGTTTTATTTCTAAACTTAAGATGCCGGTTATTTGCGCGGTTACGCAGCCGTCGCGGCAGAGGTTACCGCCCGCAGACGTGGCGGTCGAAGATCGCAGGACGCGCTGTTGAAAAAAGCCAAATATCTACAATATAACTTCTGTCGCAACCTGCCTCGGCTGCGGCTGACCACGGCCCGCGCGATTCTACTGATTGCAGGCCATTGCAGCGGCACCCGCGAACAACCGCGCACACCGCGGGCGTAATACGCGCCGTGAGTTGTGCTTTAATTTCTTACATACATACCTACTTGCATTCTACAGAAGCTGCGTACCCGTAACGGCAGCGGGCGCGGGTGAAAACCTCTTCGTGAGTTTTTAGCCTAAGGATTCTGAGACGCGAATTACGCAACCCTACTAAAACTGTAACCAGTTTGGTATCTATCATGTTCATTTTATAATAATTATTATGGTACCACTTGTAGCTACAGGGTATAATCAAATATTAATTACTAGCTTTCTCCGGCAGCTCCGCCCGCGTAAATATAGTTTAATTCCCTCACGGGAGTACTGTACTTTTTCAGGATACAAAGTAGCCTATATTTTAATCCAAAGCTTACCATCGCAAATTTCCTCGTAATTCATTCAGGAACTTTTGCGTAAAAGAGTTACAAACATCCAACTATCCACCCATCCATCCTTACAAACTTTTACATTTATAATTACCTATAGTAGTAAGATGTTGTGTGGATTGGCCGCCATTTTGAGGTTATTTTGCACAAAAGACGTAATGTAATATGACCATTTAAATTTTAAGATGTAAAAGGAGCGCAATACCTGACGACAAACTGTCACGCAGTGTAATACTTAATGTAAAGATTTATTTGCCAACTAGCTATTGCCCGCGGCTCCGCCCGCGTAAATAAAGAACCCCACGGGAACACTACTATTTTTGGATAAAAAGTCGACTATATTTTAATCCAGAGCCTAATCTACTACCATACCAAATTTAATCGAAATCCGTTCGGTAGTACTTGCGTGAAAGAGTAGGGTAAATAATTTATTATTGTTATTACAATGTATAGTTCAATCTGCAAAAGCAGCGAATTTGTTCCCTTCCACATAATATTCCATTGAATGCAAACTCCAGGATTAGGCCTCTCAAACCAATTTGTCATGAAGGGTTGAGTGCCATTGTCTCAAACTAAAATCATAGAGACTAGCCATCTCATTCTCTACTTAAATTAAACCCTCTTCATTGTTATTATTCAAGGCATTCTATTTGTAATGTGAATGAAGAAACTCATTCACATTACAAACGGAACGCCTAGAATTGTGCTATTAGCAAAGAATATATATTACTAACGTAAAGAATCGTCATTCAATAGACTTACACGAATGACATCTCGCAGCTATGTATGCGCGGCGAAATGTACGCAGGGGGTGCGCGCGGCGAGCTGGACGAGAGTTTTTTCAAGCCAGGACTTTTGTTCACGGGGCTGGCCGTTTGGTCGTTTCGTGCTTTGACATAATTGACAGTATAATTCCATAATATTTATGATAGATTTGTCTGACGCGACGTTTGAAATTATTACGGCGTCAACCTTAGGCTCACGTCAACATGCCTGACATTCGTCGATGCTCGAGCTGTCATTTGTAGCGAGTGTCGCCCCTGTGTTATTTTATTAGTGAATTAAATTACTCATACTTAGTACCTACTTAAATTAACATGGGTGTTTCCTCAAAGTTCAACTCGTGTGTACTGTGTTCTTAGAGAGCTCATTTGAAGACAAATTAATCCTTACCTCTCACATTGCACCTAATAATGTCTAAGTTGTTTTACTCACTATAAGGCTATGTTATTTCATAGAAAGCTATCATCTTTTGCTTCAAGAAAATTGCCAGAATTTAAATATTTAAAATTTATATGAAAACACCGATAACTAGTCCAGCTTATTTTTAATGCCAACGTGTGCACCCAATACATAAGAGCACTCTCTACACTCACTTTCGCCCAGTGGGCGAATGACCGACACGACTAGCTAGAGATCAGGCGCAGGTCCTACATTTTACATGCGTATCCGACGCATGGATCATCTTCCTTGTCAAACAGTCAGGCGATCAGCCTGCATTGCCCTAACCAGACCTCTGCAGGAAGCTCAGTAAAAGTATCAACACTAATTAGTAGTAATGGCTAAAACTTCCGATCAGGCTTAAGTTATGCAAGTTAAGCCACGATTTCATGAAACTCTCGCGAATGCATAAATTGAAAAGGAACTTTTACTTTGCATATATATAGTATATGGAAGCGAGTATCTATATTTTTTCTTATAAGCGGCCGTTTTTGGAGTTTACTCCTTAAGAATCAATTTTCATATAAGGCCCCCAGTATGAAAAAAATATGAGGAGTAAAACCTACTGAACGAATGACCTCGTTACGTTTTCGTGCGCAACCTATTCTGCGCACCTTTCAATTTTTTTTCACATGGCGCGAATTTTTGAACTCAAATCGATCGCTAGTCGCTTTGCATTTGTTTTTTTTTATTCAAAAAAGGTCTTTTATTCATTCAATTTAATGTTTAAGTATAATTAAATGGCTTCCATAAATAGACTTATTCCATTGCTTGACAAAATATACGCGATTCTAACAGCCGAATACTGAAACGTCACTTAAATGTTAGCGGCGACTCAAATGTAGTCCCTACACATAAAATTTGTATAACACACTGGGTGTTTTGTAACTATATGGATATTAGGATTTTAGTCATTACTATGCCGCTCCATAATTACTCAGTAGGTAGGTGGGTATATAAGAATTCAGTGCATGATAGTGCTAACGTCTTTTATTACCCGACTACGGCGAAGCCAACAGGAAGGGTAATGATTTTGGCGGTCTATGTAAGTATGTAGGTTTGTTCCACCGTAGCGTCTTAACTACTATTCCGATTTTAATAAACGAGGCGTCAATAGTTTCGTAATAATAGCTCGGATTGGCTATATAATATTACGTAGTCAGCTTATAGTTTAAATAAAATGTAGGTACCTAGTTATATTTTACTACTAGCTTTTGCCCGCTGCTCCACCTGCGTAAATACAGTATCCCATGCTAACACTGTACTTTTTCGGGATAAAAAGTAGCCTATGTGTTAATTCAAAGCTTACTAACATACCAAATTTCATCAAAATTCGTCCAGTTGTTTTTACGTGAAAGAGTAACAAACATCCATCCGTCCATCCTCACAAACTTTCACATTTATAATAGTAGTAGAATTATATACTTTCCTATTAAACATTGGAAGTATTCCAAATAAGATTTAATATTCCTAAAATGTTACTTTACTAAAACTTGTGATCTCTTAAATCTCAACAACATTAGGCTGCATCAAAAACTGCGAAACTTCAAGCTATATGAAACAAAAGTTTCCAGCAGAGAGGCAAACAACTTTACTTCCTATTTGGAGAACAAATGGCATCGGAACGAGCTGGACTTTTCACATTGAGGGGGATAATTTAGAAAAATACTAGCTTTTGGTCGCGGCTCCGCCCGCGTAAATAGTAAATACAATGTCACACGGAAATTCTGTATTTTTTTATAAAAAATTGAAGTGTCTGTTTGTAATTTCAAATTAACAGATTTTTACTTAATGGATATGAAAGTATATACGGTAATAACAATAAAAAATATTTTTTTATAATTTTATCTGTCCGTCTGTCTGTATCTCTGGAGTGGCTGGAGCGATTTTCACGGGAGTTTCATAAACAGATAGCTGATGTTATAAGGGACACTTTTTAATCTCATCATCATTATCAAAAAAACGCCCAATCCAAATTTCATCAAAACCGTTTAGTAGGTTTTGCGTGAAAGAGTAACAAACATCCGTCCATCCATCCATCCTCACAAACTTTCACATTTATAATAGTAGGATTTGGCAAACATACTGAAAATTAGTTGAAGAAAAAGTAAAAACTATAAACACGACTACGCAAATAATATAGCTTACCTGTACCATTATTATGAACCATCTAGCTGTTGCCCGCGGCTCCGCCCTCGTAAATATAGTATCCCTCGGAAACATTGCACTTTTTTCGGGATAAAAAGTAGCCTATGTTTTAATCGAGAGCCTAAATTTGTTTTTAATTGATTCACTAATCTGGATATTACACAAAATTAGCTTCTTTCTTAATACAAAGAAAATCTCAACGTAGTGTAAATCCTTCTGGAAGTGAATACTACATGCAAATATAATCAAATTTACAAATGATATCAGTGTGCACTGTGAGGTGGTCTTGTTGACTAAGAACTTTTATATAACTTTTGTTTAAAGGATAGAAGGACAGAAGCACCAAAGATATCTAAATCACCACAGGTCTTATTGTTGAGCAGTGAAGATAACTCTTTTCAAAGCGTATTGTCACTCTCTGTACACGTGCAGCCTCTGGGTGAATTACACTCAAACAAGTTACAGGGCCCTGTGAATCCAATATAATAACGCCCTCAGGGCATTACTGGGGCTTCCTCGTCACTGTAGTACTTCAGGGATGCTAGCTTCAGCTGAAGTTGATAGCTTCTCAGCTATCATTAGGAAATGTGTAGCGTCTCCGATACAGCGGGTGCGTGGCAGCGCCAACAGTCTCCTGAAGACAGTAGCGGGAAGGCTGGACGTGGACAGTGCTATCATGCAGCACTGGACTCGCATCCACCTCACTAAGGATTCCAATATCACGTATAATACTTATATTGTACGTGACATTGGTGTCACTCATACAACCAGATTTTAAAAACCAAGTTTTAATATACTAACATAGCTTCTGAGTAAAAATGTTTACTTACACTATGGCCTGTTGACCGAAATAAAAACATTTTATTTTATTTTTATTTTTTTATTTTTTATTGTATGTGGAACACACACGGTATAACGGGGAGTTTTGTCCATAATTAGTCCAGTGTATTGCCAATTCAAATGTTTTTCTGTTTTGAATACGACTTCCCGATCGAGATCTGGATATACCATACCAAATTTCATCGAGATCCGTTCAGTAGTTTTCGCGTGAACGAGTAACAAACATCCATCCATTCTCGCAAACTTTCACATTTACAATATTAAGAAGGATTGAGAACTCATTCATTAAAATCACATCTGTAATTCAGGCGTGTACGATGGAGCAAACATATATAGACCAACCCTACCACCCTACAATCCTACAACCCATGCAGGGTTTCCCTATCTTTTGGCTTTGCTGTGACGCGTCAAAATTAGAAGATATGAAATGGTAAAACAAAAAAGTTCTAGAGAATTGTAAACTTATGTTTTTGTTTTAACTCTTGATTGAATTATTTTTTTCTGTCCTTAATAATACATCACAGGTTGATTACTTAACAGCATAATTCATGAACTAGATATTTGATTTACTAGATGTCCCGACACACGTTCTTGCTAACTAGGAACTGGTATAAATAAATAGCAAAACAGGTAATATTTGACGGTCAAGTGAAAAATTGAACACTGTGAATAGTACCTATAGAAAAATTCTATCGTCGTTTACATAATATCCCTGCAATTGTTTCAATATCTCTCACCGCTTAGACAATCTCTGAACTACCACAATCATTTCACGACAAAAATTAGCCAAATCGGTCCAGTCGTTCTCGAGTTTTAGCTAGACATCGGGATTGCAATCAAGTTTTATATATAAGAATATAGAAGATAGACAAGCGTTGGTTTTTTCGCAATTATATAATAACTCACAGACATAGGTAATGTCTAACACACGTATCGTAAAGATTTAATAGTGTAAGCCGAACTTGCAGTTTTATCGATTAAGCTATTATGACAATTTGCTACGATTTGTCATACACCCGATCGATAAAACTGTAAAGTTACGATAAAACGTTTTGTGTGTAGGAGGCTTAAGTGCTACTGAATTCTTAAAACAAAGTAGGTTAAAAATCCAAACAGAACTTCAAACAGTTCATACTTAAATTATTTTACGTGTAGATTTAAATTGGAAGCAACAAATCATTTCATAAAGTTTTTCATCTCTAACGATACAGTCATAATGTTGCATACGTTGTGAAAAGTCCCAGTTCATGTTTAAAGATAACCATTCTCCTTCAATCGCTCGCAGAGTCGAACCGAATCTCTATGTAAAATATGACAGGTACACATACGCCTTTGTACAATACAATACACATTCTGACGAGAAGTTACGCAATTGTGTACAAAGCGAATGCGTGTTAAGTGAATATTCTGGTTTGTTATCTTATACTTTAAACGACACAATCTATACTAATATTTTAAAGAGGTTTTATAATATTAGTATAGATTGAGGAGGAGGAGGAATGTTTGTGAGGTTGTAGGGGGTAATCTCTGGATCTACTGAACCGAGATCGAAAATTCTTTTCCAAATACGACATAGGATATATAATTACTAGAAAAATGAAAATACTTTTTCATGGTAGCCGGATTTGCAAAGTAAGTCGGAGAAAAAACGGTCGAACGAAAACGTTTCTTACGAACGCTGCCTCACCGATGGGAGATATATGATTAAGTCTTAGAGAAGAGTTTTAGAGCTTGGTAATACTAAATAAAAATGTCGGTATTAAGATTACTTTTTGAACTGCACTTATAGTAAGTACATTAGGTTAGATAAGTTTAGATTATAACTATAATTCATCAACTCTATGTCGGGCGGGTCGTTATTTATTATTAAAACCCAATTTCACGCGGGCGAAGCCGCGGGCAAAAGCTAGTCTTGTGTATATATAATCGTAATCTCGGAAACGGCTGGAAGTATTTACATGAAATTTAGTATGCAGTTTTGGGGGAGAAAAATCGATCTAGCTAGGCTTTATCCCTGGAAAACTGCGCTTTTTTAGGGAGGACGGGTAATCATAGCTTTAGGGTTTCCTTAACATAAAACTAGATGTTTCCTCGAATCGTACGCGCAAACCGTTGGAACCGTACACTTTCCCGCGATAAAAAGTAGCCTATGTCCTTTTCCGTGGTCTACTATAGAAGAAAAAACTTTTCATCCGTTATTGGATGATGTATACAGTATACTATACAGAATACTCTCCCAGCGAAGTAACCACTCTTGAAATACTTGTAGTGCCTGGGACAGTTGGTTTTTAAATGTCGTATGGTTGCCCAAGCACATACGGCACTCTTACAACATAGTCAGCCTAGTCCAGAGGAATGACTGGTCAATACGTCTGGGGCACTAAACCATGTGCGGGTTTCCTCACGATGTTTTCCTTCACCGTTAGAGCGTCCGTATAATGTACTTGAGATATGAAAAAGTCTCATTGGTGCACGCCACAATCTGGGAATCGAACCTCTACTATATATTTGAGCCATATTTCATCAAATTCCGTTCAATTGTTTTTGCTCACAAATTTTTATATTTATAACTAGTTGTCTCGACACACGTTGTTCTGTCTCAACTATGAACTGGAATATATAAATAACTACAACAACATCTCATCATCTACCTACAACCTACTCCAACATCTACAGTATTTTCTCCGCGATCATCCCAATATTTCTCACCGATTAAACCTTCCCTGAAATTCCACAGTCATTTCAAGATCAAAATTAGCCAAATCGGTCCAGCCGTTCTCAAGTTTTAGCGAGACATTCAAATTGCAATCCATTTTTATATATAAGATACGATAGGTAGTAGGATTATTATTTAATCAATCCAATTCAATTCAATTCAATTTATTTATTTGCTGTAAAAGTGGTAAGTACAATAGTTGGTACAAAATTTATAGGTTCTGACACTTTTAGCTACATATAAATAGATAGCATACAAACATTTATAAGATTAATTTAAATTATGAAGCTTATAAAATACTATTAACATTATTATACAAATATTCTATTCCAATAATTATCTTATTTTACTTTACAATAATAATTACATGTCAAGACTTTTAAGAGGTTAAGTAACAAAAACAAAACATAAATACAGAAAAACACAGAAAATCATACAGTTTACATCACACATTTATAATAATAATAGCAATCGCAAAAATAATAGTTAGTACATAATTTCGTAATAGTAATCGAGTAGATAATAATATTGATTAAACCAGTATTAAAATATTTATTTTAAAATATGTAAAATAAAGTCATTTCATCATTATATCAAATGTCAATTCAATAAGTTTTATAAAATAATTACAATAATACATGTCAGGATTGTTTAAAATATGACATAAATGAGTAACAAACAACAAAAAAAAATATACAGAAAACATACAAACCACCATAAAAATAATAATCATGTATTGCCCTTATTGTCAAGTTAAATATATTTTGTGTGAAAGAATAACAAGCATTTATCCATCCATCCATCCTCACAAACTTTCACATTTTTATGGCAGTAGGATTCCAAGGTCATTATGTATGGAAGTTTTTGTATCAACCTATCAATTATGTATTTTGCTGGACAAACCTCAACTGACAATTTCCAGTCATAAAGCGGTATCTGCGAATGTAATCGAACCTATGTTCAAGAGTTATGACAGATAAATACAGCGTAAAAGTTTAGAGCGACTTCTCACGCACTCAATCAGGGTACTGTGTTCGATATGAAAGTAAGGGGACCCCCCTTACTTTTATATACTCCATTTTTGGCATTGGCCAGTGTCATGGATGTGTATTAACTGTGGGAGAGCCATGCTTTGGCACGAATAGGCCGGATCGATCGGATAAATACCGCGACCTCACAGACAACTGGCGTGAATTGACGCTTGCGTTGTGTTTCGCTGAGTGAGTGAGGTTAGGTACCGGAGGCACAAGGGGACGATTGGGGATTTTAGGGAACGCAAGTCGCAACACCGAGGAGTTACAAGATAACTCCTTTGGTGTTGCGAGTGTCCCCATGGGCGGCTGTAATCGCTTACCATCAGGCGATCTGTCTGCTCGTTTCCTGGCTCGTTTCATTAAAAAAAAATTCTTTCACCATCTAACACTATTATGTAATCGTTTCGTTTAAGCCAGTCCAGCTACACAGGAGATATTTAATAGTGCCCAAGTATGTGCGCAGTACACAAGAAGACCCTCTTCTCCTTTATTCTCGTACTCCCAGTGGGACGGATGACTGGCGACAGATCAGGCGCTCAACTTTTTACAATTATAATAATTATAAAGCGGAAATATTTGATTCTTTGTATGTTAGTTTGACCACGGCGATGGACATACGTAACTTTTTACTGCAGCAAAATGAACGGTTCCCGCGGAATTTCCTTTTGGGCGCACGAAGTCGCGGGCAACATCTAGTTGGTAATATTTTAAATTTCACTCAACATTTTCACAAAACTAAAGTTCTTTCAATATCTTCAAGAACGATACGTCACAAAATGTACGGAATTCGGGGCTTATGTATTGTATAGCTGTGTCCATCGATTGCACCACTGTCCATAAATTTATATTTATGACCCATAATGCACATAGCAATGGACATTGATACAATCCACAGAACTTATAATTACAACTCCTGTAATAATATGAGACATAAATATTATTGTACCCATTTACGTTCGCCGACAGATCCAGTGTTTCACTTTTTGACCATACTGCTTGGCAATAAGGTTCAAAAAAGGTATACCATATAAGGTTCAAAAGAGGCATGAAGACCTCTATGGCTCATGTTTCAGCGCGTTGGCGCTCAAGCCGAAGGTCGCGGGTTCGAATCCAGCCAAAGAAACAAAAAATATTCTTTGTTCCTGGGTAATTTATGTGTATTAATTATTTCTATACTATATTAAAAATCTTATATGTAATATGTATAGTATAAAATTATTAAAATACTTCCTGTCCTTTAACCTAATGTTCAAAAAAATACTCCAACCTTTTTGCAACTTTGAAATGCACCTAATTACAGAACTACACATAAAATCTTATTATTATCAAGTTATAATAAAACTATTTTTTATCTGTTGTCTAATAATCTATTTCTCTCATTAATCTACCTAATTTTTATATAATTATACTCGTATGGGTCGTTAGTCGTTTCGCACCGCAAGGATTCGAACAGCGGTGTGAATCGCCCCAGCACTGCTTTGAATGAGTCGATTCGCACCACGGTCCAAAACGCCCAAGACGTTTTTAGAATACGTCGATTCGAACCGCAGTAGAAAACATTCCTTTTTTTGAATGAATAAAATTTTGAAGGTAAAATATGTATAGTAGGTACAATCATGCACAAAATAACAGAAAAGTACAAAATAAGTTATAAGTTACTGCGTTGGGAAAAACTGCGATTTTAATAACGATTGACTCTCAATAAAAAGATCACCCGTAGTTCGGTATATGGTTGTCTTTGGAAACCAGAGTTTTGCTTGATCGTTAAAATGTTATAATACTCATTTTATGACTTTAGGCGACCAAACATTGGCTAAAACTTTCTGTGAGTACATTTCCACAAAAAAAAACAAAAATCACTCGCTAATATAATATGCCAAGATGGAAAAAGCTAATGCTCAGGATGTAATTTAAATAAGATTGGATATCGCTCCCATCATACCCTAAACATTAATATTATTTAGTTTGAATCGAATGAAAATAAAAAGCACATCTTTTATTTTTACTTAGCGCACAGGTAAAATTCAAGCTTGTTGAAATTATTTTTCAATAATGATTTACTCAAAATATTATGATAAAATGGACTTAAACTCAGAAGATCAAATAACCCATAACTATCAGAAAAATAAGGGCAAGGCTAAAATTGGTAATTTCTGTCCCACTAGTTTTTTTTTTCTAAAGAGAGTAGTTGTAAGTAAATTATACATTATATAATAACCTGCGATTATCAATCTCTTACGAAAAAAAAGTTGAACTAAGGTTAAACAAAACTTATTCTGCGACACAATCTTGTTTAAACACTTATCTAAAACAGATGTGTATTATTGCTATTAATTTTCCTCAACTGACCTTTACCTTTCTTGTAGTAAGATGGATAGTAATTACAAAATCTGTGGTTAAAGCGTGGTATAACCATTTTTAATAAAATTATTTGGCATTTTTTCACGGACCACTTTTTTCACCTGCTTAAAAAAATTATAGGTTCCTAAATATTTCAATCTGCGGTCCGAATCGACATTTCCAAAAATTATATGGGGCGATTCACACCAAAATTATAAAGCGTTGCGAATCGAGAAACAGGGCTGAGGCGATTCACACCGCGGTTCGAATCCTCGCGGTCCGAAACGCCTAACAACCCACTCGTAACTTTGGTAGGCATCAAAGTAGGATTTTAACTATTTAGTATTTTTTATCCTACGCCGGGTTGGCCTAGGTTTATGGGACATATTATAAAAGGCTTGTTTGTCTTAAAATCCAATTTCATAATTTCTAGTCTATATTAATATTATTATAAAGAGTAAAGATTTTTTGGAGAGTTTTATTTTTATTTAAGGTTAGTAAACATATATTTAGACCACGGGGAAAGACAGAGACAAGGACAACAAAATGTACGGTGCCATTGTACCTTCCTTTTGCGGTAAAAAGTGACGTTTCCAACGTATCAGACAAATACAGCAACATTGAATAGCTTATCCGTTATATAAATATTTTTAGTATCCAGTCATGGAGCTAGCATTTAAATATGGGTTATACCTATCTTTGGTTTGAGAATGAATCGTACAAGTTTTGAAAAAAAACACGGCCAATTTTTCAACAAAGTTTTGACAGCACTATTCCTATCTTAGAGGTAAGGAAAGAGCTTTATTTTATATCATAAAAACAATTTGAGCTCGAGAACGAACGAACGAAATAGTTTTCTGTTCCAGAGACAATTCATTTTACGGTCGAATTGAGTGCGAGTCTCGCTGTATTTGCTTTGGACCAAATATCATAATGGTTCTTCATTTAAATTAATTTAAAATTAATGAAACCGCATAATTTTATGAAGGACTCGTTTTCATGAAGTATTGTTTTCGGAAAAAAAACTACTAGTTTACTATTGTCTTTGTTGTATATAAAATTCTCTTATCACAGTGTTTGCTGGAGAGCTCCTCCGAAACGGCTTGACAGATTTTTAGGAAAATTTGCTGGTGTATTCAGAAGCTTACAATATAAGTTGTAAGCTATCTTCATACCCCTAAGTAATAATATATAGGTATTAATATATAAGTAATAATAATAATATCAACCACACTATTACTACAATAATTTTTATTTATTGTCATTTTTTAAAATTATTTTAAAGATTTGGCTTCAAATATCATAAAACCCTTAATTTTCACCCTTCTTACACCAATATTTTTAATATATAAATTAGTACTGTTTTTATCTTCGCCCCCAGTGGTCGATAACTCTTTCACACATCACTTGTAGGTTGTAGGTGTATCGGTCTATGACCTCTTGATTGTAAGTCCTTCTTGCGCTCGTGTGGTGATGATAATAATACAGCAGCAATTCTTATACTCTCCTTTATTGGTGCTTACCACAAATACGTATTACAATATGTAATGAGATATGCTTAACACAATATATACGTCTACACTATGTATAGCCTTTTGGCCATCTGAAATAAACTAACTCGATAGGCTTTACTTCATGACATCTGTCAATGTCAATAATGACATTGACAGTTACATCTTACTGTTGATATATGTAACAGTAGGTTGGTGTAGGTTGTTGTAGATGTCGTTATAATACGTAGCTAAAATAGGTGTAGGTTTTATAGAAGTAGGAGTGATATGTGTAGTTAGTAAATAATAATAAATACTGGAAGAGTGAGAGAGCAAAGACAGACGAAACCTAAAATAAAAAACTATTATGGAGCAATAATTACTTAATTCCTAAAATGTATACAAAGTTAGATATATTAATATACTAGTTGGCCATTCAGACGTTGTTCTGTTTTGACTATGAACTGGAAAAATAAATAACTACACCTACAACATACACCTACAACGTACACCTAACCTACAACCTCCACCTAACCTACAACCTGCACCTAACCTACAACCTACACCTAACCTAAAACCTACACCTAACCTATAACCTACACCTACACTTACACTCAGATAGGGAACAAACGCCCCTAAAGGGGGAATTGGCGATCTAATTTTTTGGCACTCAGTCAGATATTATTATAACCTACATATTCGTTAAAAATACTTATTCGAAATTCATCCCCCAAGGGCGTGCGATGGGGGTGGACGAAGTTGCGCGCAAAAGCTACTTATATTATAATATGACTGAACATAATCTATTATAAGTAATAAGTAATAAAAATCTAGGTTTTATTTATATTACAGTTTCGAATCCTCTCAATCTCACTTGTGGGAAATCGGATAACTCCAATAGTTATATAAATTAGACGATCTCCGATGGTAATGAAACACGTCTGGAATCGAACTGAAGAAGATCAAGACCACAGATATATTTAAGTGGATGACACAGAACAGTCACGAGCATAAAACAGCAGAAAGACGACGATTAATAGTATTAATATCCAACTTTTTTTATATTTTTAACAATATATACTTATTTATAACAGTGCATCATCTCAGTTTTGTTTTTAATACCACCCCCCCCTCGACGAAAATAGAGGGGTGTTAAAGTTTTACGTCTCTGCTGTGTAAGTATTTTGTTATATTATAATATATATTGCAATTGCGCATCAGCTCTCTTAGTCCTGACAATTACGGGGGTTACAATTTCTTTTTAATTTTGTTACATTTTGGATAAATGTGAAAATGGATGCATTTGGAAAAATATGAATTTTCAAAGTTAAAATGTCGTCGCACACTAGTCGCAATAATTTCAGTTTGTTCTCAATCGTAAAAATTGCCTATATTTAACTGTGAATCAATTGACAGTGCTGCAAACTTTCATGTAGATTTCGAAATCATTAAAATATTCTTATAATGTCATAACTCATCGTCAATTGGAAGATTGGAATGGAAGCTGGTCCATTTAAATAACTGTCTGTGTTACAATGACATTTTTTGTGAAAGTTGCATTGCAGAATACTTGTTTGAATCGGAGGGATTTTGTTCGTTAGGTACTAGAGAAATCAGTTTTATTAGTTGTTTTATAGTATTTGACTTTGATTTGACTGCAATTTGAAAGCATGTCGTATAGTAGTTGGTTTATATAAGGATGGTCAATAATTACGGATATTTTGGGCGTATAGTCTACTGCTTGAGTAAAGACGTTAAGGCAAACAAATAATTAAAAAATTCGGAAATAAAAATGTAAAATATTTTGATTTTTTTAAATATTATACTGAATAAAATTACACTGCGCTCTCTCAGGCGTTAAGATCATTGACCTCACAAATCTGATTGTATTGATGTTATTTATGCAATGTCTTTGCTTCTCCTTTAAGTCAGCTGTTTCTGTGAAATCTTCAACGCCTGAGAGACCGCAATGTAATTTAATTCTGCAGATTTTTTTTTCAATTTGTTTATTATTTTTGAACTTATACATATTTTACATAAACAGTAGATTATGTGCATTTTATGTGTATTGTGTGTTTATGTGTATAGTAAAATTAAACCAAAGTAGATTTTTTACACTTCTCGTGCATTTTTAACATAATTATTACAATCTTCATACGTATAGTATGAAATGCGTATAATATATATATTATAGTATACTACATAACTGTGAAAGCAAAGTATAATTTTTAAAGTTAATACAAAATTACTTCGCTCTAATAGGGCAGAAGACTACAATATGTAAAGTAATAAATATTGTATGCGTAGTTAAGTAATTAAATACATCTAAAATACAAAAATGGTTATTTTTTGTGCAATTAGTAAAAAAAAGCCTACATCATTAGTTTACTTGCATCATATACAAAAACATTAATTGTGGTAAGTATGAACTTAAACGGTAAACAAATATCGGAGATATTTACTAATATGTTACTGCGCCCTTCAGCCTTAAATTTCATACACTTTTACTTAATAGTGACGTCACAGTTGTGTACTACTATGGTATGGAGCGTTCTCCCGAGACTTGCGAATTTTGTAAACAAATCGCTGTATCTATGCAAATATTGATCTTTAATATATTGATTCTTCTAAGAGTACTAATCATATTCACTTACTTACTCATATTTAAGAGTACTATTCATTTATGCAATAAAAATATAAGTCGTACTAGTCTATTTAGTGTTAAAACATTTTTGGATGTTCATAGATCTTAGCATAATATAAATCTTCGCCTCCGTGGTCCTGATGCTTCGAGCTTCGCGTTCGACTCCGGAGGTCGCGGGTTCGATCACGGCACTGTGGTTTTCAAGTCTGGTTAGGACAATACAGGCAGATCACCTAATTGTCTGACAATAAGGATCGGTGTCGGATGGGCACGTGAAAGTCAGACATGTGCCTGATCAGTCGTGTCAGTCATCTCTCTTACTGGGTTACGAGAGTAAAGGAAGAGAGAGTGTTCTTGTGTATTGCACATACACTTGGGCACTATAAAATAACTCCCGCGTAGCTAGCCTGGTTTCAATGAAACCGGCCACCATCTGTCGGTCTGGGGAGCTATTATCTCTAAATCTCAGATCAAAAGACATAGACAACAAAGTAAATACAAAATAAAACATTTCGAAGCACAATACGCTTGTAAAACGGAGAGATAAAAACAACTAAGTTGAAAATCATAAAGTTTTCGAATATAGAGCGAAATTGCATTCTAGTCTGAAACTAAAGTTTCGAGGTTTAAAGTAAAGAAGTGTTGAAGGTTTTAGTCTATTACGGCTAAAATAAAACTGGCAGAAAACAATGCCTAGCTTGAGCCCGAACTTAAGAATTATTTTCGTCGAATCCTAATAGCGTTTTCACATTATGCGATACGATATACGCTGTCGCACCGGAAACGCTCTATGTCTTCGGCATAACAGCGTTTCGTGTGTTGTTCAAGCGCGTTTTCCCGCTATCCAATCCGATATCCGATATCGCGCCAATAATGACAAAAACAGATATAATATTATGTTTCATAATTATTGAAAAATACACCTGGGGGCCAATTCGCGTACCTCGAATCTCGGTTCTTTTGTCAGTCTGTCCCGCTCGCAAACGCATGATGACGCCTATGCGAATGAGTCAGCGCGTTAACGAACCGAGAATCGAGGTACGAGTAGTGGAGCCGTGACTTTATATGAAAGACATAATGTTTGTTATTATCGGACGATATAAGCGATATCGTATCGCGTGATGCGAAAATGCTCTAACTTTGAATTATGAAGCCGACTTTCTGGAGTAAAATTTTTCCTTTATTGTTTTTGACTCGTTCTTTTAATAAATTTTCGAGACTAAAATATGTGTTTGCTACAATATGAACGTAAAAGTATATTCGTTTATAGTTTACTAACATATTATTTGTTATATTTATGCTCAAATCAATATATTCCTTTAGTTATAAAACAGTTGATTTTTTTGAAAACATTGCACATAATCTTTATTATGATAATAATAGTATTAGAGGAAAGATTTGTTTGTTTTTTGTGTGTACTGTATAATAAACATCTAATTATTTTCTTTAGACTTTGTCACTTTCAGGAATTTCCTCCAAACCAGTAATTAAAACTATACCAAGAAGTAATATGAAAAATACTAAAATCATTTTGAAATTTTCTAGTCTAATGAACAACATTTTCAAAGAAGCGGAATATTAAAGTCCAAAATTCATACGAGCTAAATTCGAGTACTTTTGAGAAAATTCTTAACATTTAAAATCCAGGCCCACAAAACCAGTTTGTTCATTTTATTCCCATGACATGTGCCAAGTTTTAGTATTTCGAAAAAATTGATTTTACGATTTTTTAAATACTAAAACTTGACAGAATAACAAACATACACACAGACTTTCATATTATAATTTACTAGCTTTAGAGCATAAATGGGAACCGTACATTTTTCTGCGATAAAAAGCAGTCTATGTCCCTGCCCGTGGTCTACTTTATATCTGAGCCTTTCATGAAGATCGGTTAAATAGTTTTTATGTGATTGCGCAACAAACAAACTCACATTCACATTTATAAAATTACTAAGTAAAGGATAATATTACTAGAATAGTATGGACCAGCTAGATGTTATCTGCTACTTAGTTAGCGTAAAAGGGCTGGTCTCTACAAATTATTTTCTGGGATAAAAACAGCTTGAATGTTAGTCCAGGCCAACTATAGGTACTATCTCCGTGTTTGATTTCATTCAAATCCGTTCAGCCGGCTTGGCGTGCAAGACAGCTAAACATACATAAACACGTACACACATATTATACGAACGGAAAGGCGATAAAAATATAAAAAACCACGTGAGAGAATAATTTATGTAAGCCATGATCGTCTGTGAAAAAATTTGTCAAAATAAAAATAATTCTTAATTCAATCAACCCAAAGTAACATTTTTTTCCGTGTTATTCGAAATTTATAAACAATTTCTTGGTCAGATTATAATCTGGCGCCTGATACCATGAACTACCAACCATCGGTAAGGGTCCATTTTTTCATGGACCAACATGATCCCGACGGTGTGACTTATCTGAAGACAATAAGGGTCAAATCATACCGAAACGGCAGTAGAGCGGCAAGAATCTCTGTCATATAATTTTAACCTTTATTTTCATTCCCATCACTTTATATTCATAATACACATTATTGCTTGAGAAAAGAGTGAAAAGATCATAGCGACCATCAGCGGCCGTGAGCATCGGTGGTCGTCTCAAGCGAAACTGTGTTTTATAGCAATGTAAAAAACGTTTAGAATTGTATGAAAGCTACACTGCTACTACTGACCGCTCCGCTGGCATTTCGGTGTGAATTGACCCTAACTCGTTACTTTGTTAGAGATATTTACATTTTCCATCTAACTCGGAAGTAGGTCGGGTAGTTGTTCAAACTTAGAAGCTAGTTTTGTGTTATGGACATTGTATGGACTAGTAAAATACACTAAGGGCCCGTTTCACAATTGCCTATTAAGTGAAGTGAAGTGAAGTCTCTGTCTCTTAATGTAAAGTAAGCAGCGACAAAACTTCCGGATAAGCTATTCGTCACTTATTAGGCGATTCTGAAACATGCCTTTAGGATATTAAATGCGTTTGTTATCGTCAAACATTATTAGCCTGGCCCTAGAAAATTTCAAGCCCGTGTAAGAAAATTATTAGTTTTTTATGGTGGTACAGCAATGGGTAGCAATAAGCGCTTACCATCAGCCATTATTTACCTGGAAGTGCAGATTTTAAAAATGTACTTACGCCAATACAATAAAAAAATCAAAGATATCGTGCCTCACACGACTATCGAGTACATTGCAAAGGAATCTACGGAATTCGAAAAACTATTGTTGCTGAGCGAAGACAAAGTCGGGATGGTAGGAAAAGAATACAAAATATGTTAAAACTCTAAATGATAATTATCTTATTCTAAGAGTAGCTTTTGGCCGTGACTTCGTACGCGTAGATGTTGAGGTGACTAATTTTCTATTATTTTTAGAAATATAATTAATTATGCTTAAAATAAATTAAATTAGATGGTAAATGGTGTAAGACTATTTTATTATTAGAGTGTATTATGCTGTTTTAGGACCTCTTTATATACAACATTAACTGTACTGCCGTGCGGAGTAAGGATCTTCAGATTGATAGCCGAACTTTCTCTGGAACACGCAACATAGAACTGTCAGTGTGAGAAACAGTTCTCTCTTAGGTCTATCCCAGCCACATTCAATGACTGTCCCTGAGCCTGTTGATGGTCATGGCGAAGCATACTTTTAGGGAATTCTGCAGTCTTTTAAATACAAATGGATAGTCTGATGGGATTAATGGTATTTTAGGTATGAATAGTTTCCCCTTGAGCACATCTAGTGAGTACAGTAGCTACGACAATGTTGCGATGTAGACGAGGAATATATCCTGGAGATGTTTAAATTCGTCATCAAGAATAGGGATTCTTTTACGCAATTAATAAATAAGTATTTCACGAAATATTATCGGAATCATCAGAGATTGATTATTGATAAAAACCCAAGACATCTGTTTTCCTTAAAAGTACTTATTGTATGTGTGTAAAAATATACAATAAGGAGAGCTAAAAAATTGCTAGCAAACATCAGTTTTTAAAAGAATTCTTACAGTCGTAAAATTATTTATTATTAAAATTTAATTCAAACAATTATTGTTAGTTTAGGGAAAATATTATGACATTATATTATATACCTATATCATTTATTGTAAAATCTTATTATGTATATTATATTATGCATTATTATTAATTCTGTAAAATATTAGTGTTTCAATTGATGTATATAATATTAAATGTAATTAAACATTCGTAATGTTTAAAATTATTCTCATAAAAATAATTGTCAATTATAAAGTATTAGATTTAATTTTATGTTGCACACCATCAAGTGGTAGTATGAAAGATCAAATTATATTTATAGAATAAGACCATATTATTGTAAGTTCATGCTGGCAATAAATGAATTATGATCTATGATATGAATTATGTTATCTGAAGTCTAGTTCCATTGCACAATATTGGAGGCTTCATATTTCATAATAACATAACTGGTGCTCCAATATTCAAACGGAGATTATGTGTTGGAAGACCTGTTGAGTTTAGATTATTAAGGAACTCCTCGGGATAGTTTACTGCATCATCAGTTTTGTACTACTGAATCCACAGACTTATATTGTACTGTCATATACTTCAAATGATTTGAGTGAAAGTTCATTTATTCTGGCTGCGTTTTCATTTCTTGGAGTCAAAATGGCACGTTCACATAACCTTTCTATGGGCTTTGTGATGTGATTGGTGACATCAGGGTAAACTGCTTTAGTGAATTCTGTAAGTGATGTCACCACTGTTGCTAAACTTTGCGGAATAGTAATTTTACCATCAATTGTAGGGAATACGCCATTTCCTATTTTAAGCAACAATTCATAAACTGTTCATTACTTTTTTGTACA
Organism: Phengaris arion; assembly: GCA_963565745.1. Lineage (NCBI taxonomy): Eukaryota > Metazoa > Arthropoda > Insecta > Lepidoptera > Lycaenidae > Phengaris > Phengaris arion. Next base: position 14,072,243 of record OY751449.1, on the reverse strand, counting down.
TTTTTACTTTTAGGCTGACTATGTTGTGAGAATGCCGTATGTGCTTTGACAACAATACGACTATTAAAAACCAACTGGCCCAGGCACTACAGTATTTCAAAAGTGGTTACTTTGCTCGAAGAATACTGTATAAATCATCCAATAACAGATGAAAAGACCTAATTAATTTTACAATAAATAAAAAAATAAAAAAAACTTGAGAGGTGTCTAGGGACACCCGGATGGAACGAAGTTCCTTTCGATTAATTAGTGAAGGAATTGTAATATTTTTTATTTTTTTTAAAGTTATAATAATATATTTTATTATTAACAAATATAATGTTATATAAACTTAATCAGTAGGCTCAATTTTAGTAATAATTAAGAGAGGGATGTGGAGAGACAGACAGAGAAACATGTGCACGCCGCACGGCTTACAACTATAGCAAAAAGTGTCGTTACAGTCTTAATTTTTTCCGTCTAGCCCCCTTTCGCAACGCGCGATAAGGAACTTCATTCCAAAAATGTTTATTCAGTATCGTTTACAAATATAACATACAAGTTGCTAGGGTCTCCTTTTAAGTATAAACCTGTGTTAGGAGACCTCGCTCTTTCGGTAAACAAACAAAAGAAACAAAAATTTATTATTATTATTTTTTTTTTTTAAAGTGAGGAAGTAAAATGAAATGAAAGTTTAGCACGCACACATGAATACATTTGCATTTACATAGATATTATCTAACAGGTAAATAATACATAATGCATAATAATATATGAAAATCGAACAGTAGGTACCTATCCTCTGAGTAACAATCAAAATCAATTTTTTAGTACAAAATGAATCGTCGGTTTTCGTATTATTTTCATAGAAAAACGAAGATTTCCGAGCACCACCAGTTAGATGGTCGCCCTGTGCTTGAAATAAATTTCTATGTTTGATCATAATCTTATAATATAAAATAAATCTTCTATATGAAAAAATAAATAAATAAAAGTAAAAATAAAAAAACAAAAAATGGATTGCAATTCTGATGTCAGTGTCTAAAACTGAACTGATATAAGTTTATTTCCCATTACCATTACCGATCTGTGGACCTAATAAACAATCACCAGTGACGATAGTATTAAATTATTATTATTATCTATTGTAGTAGTCGGCGGAAAAATGTAGTAATAAGCATTAAATATAATATTATAGTGATGACGACAACAGCCTCCGTGGTCTAGTCGTTAGAGCTTGGCTCTCGACTCGGAGGTCGTGGGTTCGATTCCCGCATTGGAACAAAAAAATGTTGTTTCCAAGTTTCGTTAGGACAATTCAGGCTGATCACCTAATTGTCTGACAAGAAAGATGATCCATGCGTCGGATGGGCATGTAAAAAGTCGGACCTGCGCCTAATCTCTCGCCAGTCGTGTCGGTTATCCGTCCCACTGGGTTACGAGAGTAAAAGTAGGAGAGAGTGCTCTTGTGTACTGCGGCACACACTTGGGCACTATAACATAACTCCTGCGTAGCTGGCCTGGTTTCAATGAAACAGGCCACCGTCACCGAAATCGGTGTGGGAGATATTATTATAGTGATGATGATGAACACGAATATAATTTTGCCAAGAGTGCACAAAACTCTGATGAGTGGTGAGAACCTTTGTCATCCTAATAATATGTTGTTGGTTTGTGAATATCGCGATAAACATCGCCGAAATTCTCAAAACAGCTATCTATAAGGAGTCAGGACTCCTTTTCAGTACATTTGGATCCAGGGTGTATTTGGTGCAAATTCTTACTTTTTGGTAGCATATGCTTGGACTACTTCAGAAAAATTTGAAACCGCCATAATATGTGTCCATATAAATTTCGAGGAGCTCCCTCGATTCCTCGTGGATCCCATCATCAGGTCACCACTTTGATGTCAAAAGGACTGATTTCTGATTGTACCCTTTATATCCAAAAAATAATTTTGAAAATCGGCCCACAGACGACGGAGGCATCGTTGAATGTATAACCGCCACCTATTTTGGAAGTCGGTTAAAACCAGACTATCTGATATATAATCTATCTTTTATGTATGGCGAAACACCGTTTGCCGGGTCAGACAGTAGAAGATTATAAAATTAATAGTATGCTCGACATAAGTATCCTCGACATGACACCTGTGAACAAACAAATTGCAAAATTTCCACACGCGTATCGAAGTTTTAATAATTGTCGCCGTGGCGCATAAGTGGCGCATAACCTGGGAGACCGAGCTTTGCTAGGAGTTGAGTTGAGAGAGTTTGTTTGGCAAACGATAAAATAATAAAATATAAAAGAAAAAATAATAATAATCACGAAAAATATCTGTCTGACCGACATTCGAACCCACCACATTCCAAATTTCCAAACAACGCAAAAAATTATACTTAGGTTCGCATACCAATCTGCTAATCACACATACGTAAGGGAGTCGAAATTATTGATATAGGTATTGTTGCACGATATCCATATATTGCCTAAAAATCCGTAGTTTCTGAGGGACCTAGCTAGATAGATTTTTCTCCTCCAAAACTAACTGCGTACTAAATTTTATGTCTCGTTTAAAGTATAAGATATTTAATTTTTTGTTTTCAAAAAGGTTAGGCTACAGGGCAAACCCGTAACCCGATCGTGTTTGTTTTAGGCTCAAAATTGTAGCTGACTAAACTGCCCAGAGGTGATTTTCTCAATTATTTTATATCATTTCCAAAATATCGAGCGCCAAAATCAAAAATTTGGAAAAAGTTTAATTTTTCACTATTTCGGCCATAACTTTTTTCGATTTTTACTTTTTCGAATAATTATTTTTGCATCTTATAGCTCTTGTGAATACACACCTTTTCTGAATATGATATCTTCACAACTCTCCGAGATATATGGGGATCGCAATTTTTCGTGAAATCGGCCCCTATACTGGAGCGAACGAAAATACATTTCCAATGTCAAAACTTTGTGTTTCGTATATCGTCCGTTGCTTCTCTAGAAATGCGATGATTACTGAAGTACAACACTGTGACTGGCTATACGATACACACAAAATCAAGTTATATACCTAATCAAACGGCATTCGCATGTGAAATAAATGCTACACACCGGAATATTACTTTTATCTTTAGTTCCTTAATCGTTACCGCTTCAATATTTGATCAGATGCGGTTATCAATGTTCGGTAACTTTAGTTAGTTTAACTTGAAACCGACTTCCAACTGAAAATTACTCGCGATATTAATGTCTCAATAGAACGATAGCACACAGCGTATTCTAAACGCGCAGAGGACGCGCGTTTAGGAACGCGTGCTTACGGCGCCGTAGATTCTGATTGTTACTTAAGCTGGTACTATATGATACAAATCCGGAGGGCCCCGGAATACTCAGAGCATACACACACAATACACTATACTCAAGTCAAATGTCAATGTCATATATGACAGCTCGACACTCGACAACTCGATTTTCAACTGTATTAGCGCAAAGTGCTATTTTCAGTGCTCACCAGACAGCAACAGCTGTCTTTGTACTCGCTAGTTTGAGGGTTTTTGATATTTGTACAAGCGTCATCTGGTGGCGTAAGTGGTATCGAAGCGGTAAATAAGAATTTTCGATTACTTTTCTGTCACCAGGCGGCGCTTGGTAGCAGTACGGTCCTTGTCGTGTCAAAAAGCTGTCAGATGTCACGAATTTAAAAACTCTCATTGTAGTCAATGCTATTTTAAAATGTCTGTGTTGAGATTTAATCGTGCTAAAATAGTGTAGTAGAATACCGACTTTCGGTCAATTTATGATAACAAGATGATTAATTGTAATGAATTGATAGTTAATTGAATGTCTAAGTTAAATACGAGAATTGGGCCTTTCATTTGAAGCGCGTATACGCGCGTCATAAGCGCGTTCCCTGCGCATTTAAATTACGCCGTGCGCTATGGCTCTTATGATTGGCTTAGGAACTGTGCTTGTTATCTTTTCAGTATCATGAACATCATTACAATTTCAAGTTAACAAATTGTGCGTAAATAGTATAAAAATATATTATATATCCGTTGCCTGATAACTTCAAGGCTTCAAGGCAAGTTTACACTTGACTGATGGTGTTGCATACTTTTTTTTCAGGTAATACCTATCTGCATATTATTTGCAGCCTTGGTATATTAATTTATTCTGCGTCTTTAGTATTGTGCGTTTGCTGCGATTTAAAATTAATTAAACGAAGAGCGGCAATAAAAATATATCTATGCGAAATAACATCTTTTGAAAGCATTTTTTAAGGTTTTTTACTTTTATAGTGTAACGCACACAATATTTTTGTCCTGGAGACTATAAGTGTATTCTGTCTATACCACGGATAAGATAAATGAGGTTGGATTGGCAATGTGCGCGGGGCAGACGCGCCACAAGTATGATTGGACAATCATACTTCAACCGAACGCTTCGCTTCGCTTTAGTCGCTTGTTGATTGCCTCGCAGTACGGAGCAGCGCTAATATCCTTTGAAAATGCCGAGTTGTGCGATTGTTATGTGCAAATCAAAGAGTCAGACATCAAATATGAAACAAGGAGGAATTTCTTTTCATTGGTAAGCATAAAAACCTTAGTTTTTTAGTATTTTTCCCAAAAAACTAGTTCGAAGTATGAAATTCTAAGTAGAAACGACAATTAAGCCAAGAATCACAGAAAATATACATTGCTCGTGAAGTACGCAAATATTTCGCGAGAAGACACATCTGACGCGCAATGGGTTGCGAAGCGAGCCAAATTACCGCGCCTTTTGACTCGTTCGCGTCACGTCCGCTTCGGTCGCCTGGATAGTGCAGTCAGTGATTGATGATTTATCGACAAATTATTTTTCTTCAAAATGAGTTACTACTGTTCTCGGTAGTAAAATTTTGCTAGTCTTTTTTTTGCTACATAATATTTATAAAGATGTCGATTCTTGCACGCGAGTGACGAGTGTTTTGTTTGTTTGTTTGTTGTTATTATAAATTACTGTCAGTGATCATTTGCGTGTTGATAATTGATGAATGAATTAGAACCTAAACCAATAGGTTTTATAAATTCACTAAAGCAACGATATAAATATGCAATTTTACACATATTAACGGATTAACGTTAATTTGCGTTAATTCTTCCGAAATGTAACGCTTTAACGTTTAACGAAGCTAACTTTTTTTGTAGCGGATTAACGATTAACGAAGTTAACTATTTGATTAACTGTGCCCGGCTATGCCTAAAACCTTTCCGCGATGCGGGGTTGTTGACGAATGTAATATTTGATGCTGAAGCGAAGAAGATAATGTATTGGTTTATTACTTGTTGGTATTGCATAATAATATGTACGCTTGAGTATCTGAAAATGTAAATTATGAATATTTCGTCAACAATAAAAAAAAATTAAAAGACTACGACTGTGCAAATGGCAGTGCTACACTGCATCGACTTCTTTTTTTGCTTTGATTTTCTAATTATTTTTGATTACAAATAAAGGTAATACATGTTGATATTTTTTTCATTTTCTATCCCAATACCAATTAAATTCGCCTTTGACACAATGTTTTAGTTAGTATAAAATTACAAGTGCTCACGTTATTAAAATTTTTCATTCAATTACCAATAGCTACAGGACGGTTTACGATTTACGATGAGCCCTCGGCAAAAATAGTGGGGATGCACATATTGTACACGCGCAACCATACTTGCCCCGCTTCTCCCCCCGCCGCATTCAAAAGTTAGGGCTCATAAATCGTAAATCTAACTGAAACTAAGATGATTTCAAGATTCAAGTTTGACCATTTTCATTATCGAAAATTCCTATCGACCATAGCGAGCCCTAGCGTGCGTGTGAATTTTGAGCATGTGGTTGTGTCGTAACGTTACCGACTCAACGTAGTGTGAGTACCAAATCGCAGCCCTCTGTTCTAGGTGTGATTTGTTAATTAGTGTGCGTAATTCGTGTATGTATTATTATTTCTTATGTAGTGGAGTGCATTGGTGGGAGACAGGCGGCGACGCTGGTTTTCAAGTAAAAGGGTCACGGTTGCCAATCCAACCTCATTTATGTTATCCGTGGTCTATACTATAATAAGGATTTGTTTGTTTATTTGCATTGAATAGGCTTCTAAACTACTGGACGGATTTTGATGTCTTTGTCTTTTTTCATTATCTTTGATGAAATTTGGCACAGATATAGAACGGGATCAATTCACACCGAAACGAAATGATTTGGCGATATGGCGCTGCATTTTTAAGATCTATTCAAAATTGACCTTTTTCATTACATAAGAAGATACCTATGCGTTTCATTGTAAGAGTTCGAATGTCAGGTTGCACCGCGCTGCACGTGAAACGTGTATCTTTTTGTGTACCTAGTGGATAAAGTGAAATTTTGAATACCTATTTTAAAAAGGCAGCGCCGCGTCCAATCGCGTATCGTCGCGGTGTGAACTGACCCTAAAAAGACGTAGTACGTTTTATAGTGTAACGCACATAATATATTTTTGTCCTAGACTACAAGTGCAAGTTATATCAAAATATAATATATTGACATAATATTTATCAAAATTTGCACAGCCCATCAAAGTATAAAGTTGCATCGCCATAATGAATACCCTATATTAAATCATATTAGCGACGCGGTAACTGTCCGTAAGCATACTCATTATGAATGAGGCCTTATTTATAGCGCTTATAAATACGTAGCTACTGAAATATGCCAGTAGCTTGATAGCTAGAAATAATATGTAGCTAACAAATATGACAGTAAATTGATAGCTTGTAAATACGCCAGTAACTAGACAGCTGTAAATATGCAGCTACGGTGAACATGCCAGTAACTTGATAGAAATATCAGTAACTGCGTACTTAATACTAAACTGACAAGAAAGAGTCCATTCTTCAATGAGTTCAATATTATATATTTTGTTTTTCTGTAATATTTTAAGTCTTAAATTTATTAAAAGTTAAAATGACGGAGATAATTCTTTAAACAATGATCCTACGTGCCATGGAACATTGGCAATGTTTTAAAGTATTACTATGAGCAAATAATTTTAAATAAACCTAAAAAAATTAAAAGCAAATTACGCATTTTATTATAAAACTAGCGCAGTTATAATGGATTGTGTGTTGTGCAAGCAGCAGGCAGGTTACAACAGCCATTGTAAACGTTACAGTATAGAAAACATGTGCGTATATAAAACAATAAATTAGGAACTCCACGTTTTAATTCTACGCGTATATGGGTTAGACGCTAGAAAGTTATGACAAGAAAATCAATATTTTTAAATGCCATTTTTGTGCTCTACTTTTAGCGGAATTATTTTAAAAGACAAAAAAATTGAGCCACCCCCTCCGAACAAAACCGGCCAAGTGCGAGTCGGACTAGCGCACGAAGAGTTACGTACAAAATGGCAAACAATCACGTTTATTGTATTGGAGATCCCTTAATTGCTTATTTTATGCTTTTTTAAATATTTGTTGATATAGAGGCTATAGAAATACATCATCTGTGAACATTTCATCTGTCTAGCTGTCATGATTAAGGAAATACAGCCTGGTGAGAGACGAACAGACAGACGGACGGACAGCGAAGTCTCAGTAATAGGGTCACGTTTTTACCCTTTGGGTACGGAATTCAATTTTTTGGGATTCAATATGACCATGACTGAGAAAAAGGATCTCCAATTTTATGTTCTATCCAGCGCACAACCCCTTAAATTACATATTCATATTAAAAACCAAGATATATTTTGGTTTTTATATTATTCCCTATAAAACATCAATAATTACAATTGGTATACGTCCATATTTAACAAGAACTTTCACGAATAACCGATAAAACGCTTTGTATGAAAATTAAAATAATGATAAACCGAAAATGAGAGTGTGAACGTGAATAAAAATAAATTACAGTGGAGTGATGTATTACTATGTACTCGGAACTCGAATAAGTAATGTGAATTTAAATATTTTATCGGTCCGATATGTTGTTTATCGTACAATATCTTTCTTTCTTTTATACGAAATAAAATTACAAATGAATTGGAAGATTAACTATGGTTGTAGATACTAGATAGGTTATTTATTTTGAATGACAGGGAAAAAACATGCAAATAAGCTATCTGTCATGTATCTATCAGCAGATTGTGAAGAAGCCTTATATGTAGATAGTATATTTTGCATTCACGTATAATATATTCAATGAAACAAGTTATAAAGTATTTTTTGCACAAAAAAAATACTTGTAATAATTAAAAAAACTAATCCATAATAAGCTAGCTTGGTGGACTGAAAAGACTAATGAGAAAAGAATAAAGATGCTAGGATTGGGCTCATAGAACCGATGCCCAGTAGTGGGAACGGTCAATAGAATGGAAAAAAAATCCTGAATAGAAAAAAAAGGCACTTTAGGAGTCGCACGACAGAAGTAAAAACAATAGCGCACAGGCAAGCATGCGCCATGCCCTACCTCATACCGCACCGTTGTCGTGAGTTCAATTATGTTTTTCCCATCTCCAAAAATGCCTTACATCATGAAGTTTTCACTTCAATAACGGCTCAGTGGCCCAAGCACGAACAATTTGCGACAAAATATTCACATCGTCATCGAATGTCAAACGTCAAACGCATTAAAATCATGAGCGTCTATACAATTTTCATTCGATAACGTCGTTCATGCTTGGTCTACTGTATAAAAATAAAAGGCCATGAAGTTACTGTGCCGTACTGGAAAATGTCATGCGAATAACTTACCAAATAGAAACATAAATTACAACCATTACTCGCGTGATACACTGAACTGTTATAATTGGGTCGTTCCCGAGCTGAAGTGTTATAAGCGGTGTACAATCAAAGTTATAAACTTTAAAAATGGGTCAAGTGCGAGTCGGGCTCGTGCACGAAGGTTTCCGTACATAACGGCAGATTTATGGCATAATTTATTTTATTCTGTTGTTATAGCGGCAACACAAATACGTTATCTGATAATTTTTTTTTCTGGCCATAACGGTTCATGAGATACAGCTTGGTTATAGATGGACAGATGGCCTGGTAGACGGACGGACAGCAAAGTATTAGTAATAGTGTCCCGTTATTACCTTTTTGGGTATGGAGCCCTATAAAGGGAACACTTGCCTAAATGATCCCACATAAGTAGGATTTCTTACGATAAATCCATTATTTAAATATTTTCTTTTTTATACTTTCAAAGTTTTAATAAACTTTCATCCTAGAAACTTATATTAATTATGATTAGTCTCAATATCCCAACTGTAACTTGAATTACACATAATAAAGAGCTGAGGCCTTAAAAAAACGCAATACCATAACGATAACGAAGTTCTAGATTAAAAAATAAATTAAATGAGATGTGATTTACCGACCAAACATGTCAATCCTATCTATAATAAATCTATTTCCTTTTAATACTATGCATCTACCTCACAGTCTCTGCATCACATTTTTTGCTTTGATTTTCTAATTATTTTTGATTACAAATAAAGGTAATAAATACATGTTGATATTTTTTTCATTTTCTATCCCAATACCAATTAAATTCGCCTTTGACACAATGTTTTAGTTAGTATAAAATTACAAGTGCTCACGTTATTAAAATTTTTCATTCAATTACCAATAGCTACAGGACGGTTTACGATTTACGATGAGCCCTCGGCAAAAATAGTGGGGATGCACATATTGTACACGCGCAACCATACTTGCCCCGCTTCTCCCCCCGCCGCATTCAAAAGTTAGGGCTCATAAATCGTAAATCTAACTGAAATTAAGATGATTTCAAGATTAAAGTTTGACCATTTTCATTATCGAAAATTCCTATCGACCATAGCGAGCCCTAGCGTGCGTGTGAATTTTGAGCATGTGGTTGTGTCGTAACGTTACCGACTCAACGTAGTGTGAGTACCAAATCGCAGCCCCCTGTTCTAGGTGTGATTTGTTAATTAGTGTGCGTAATTCGTGTATGTATTATTATTTCTTATGTAGTGGAGTGCATTGGTGGGAGACAGGCGGCGACGCTGGTTTTCAAGTAAAAGGGTCACGGTTGCCAATCCAACCTCATTTATGTTATCCGTGGTCTATACTATAATAAGGATTTGTTTGTTTATTTGCATTGAATAGGCTTCTAAACTACTGGACGGATTTTGATGTCTTTGTCTTTTTTCATTATCTTTGATGAAATTTGGCACAGATATAGAACGGGATCAATTCACACCGAAACGAAATGATTTGGCTATATGGCGCTGCATTTTTAAGATCTATTCAAAATTGACCTTTCTCATTACATAACAAGATACCTATGCGTTTCATTGTAAGAGTTCGAATGTCAGGTTGCACCGCGCTGCACGTGAAACGTGTATCTTTTTGTGTACCTAGTGGATAAAGTGAAATTTTGAATACATACGAGTATTTTAAAAATGCAGCGCCGCGTCCAATCGCGTATCGTCGCGGTGTGAACTGACCCTAAAAAGACGTAGTACGTTTTATAGTGTAACGCACATAATATATTTTTGTCCTAGACTACAAGTGCAAGTTATATCAAAATATAATATATTGACATAATATTTATCAAAATTTGCACAGCCCATCAAAGTATAAAGTTGCATCGCCATAATGAATACCCTATATTAAATCATATTAGCGACGCGGTAACTGTCCGTAAGCATACTCATTATGAATGAGGCCTTATTTATAGCGCTTATAAATACGTAGCTACTGAAATATGCCAGTAGCTTGATAGCTAGAAATAATATGTAGCTAACAAATATGACAGTAAATTGATAGCTTGTAAATACGCCAGTAACTAGACAGCTGTAAATATGCAGCTACGGTGAACATGCCAGTAACTTGATAGAAATATCAGTAACTGCGTACTTAATACTAAACTGACAAGAAAGAGTCCATTCTTCAATGAGTTCAATATTATATATTTTGTTTTTCTGTAATATTTTAAGTCTTAAATTTATTAAAAGTTAAAATGACGGAGATAATTCTTTAAACAATGATCCTACGTGCCATGGAACATTGGCAATGTTTTAAAGTATTACTATGAGCAAATAATTTTAAATAAACCTAAAAAAATTAAAAGCAAATTACGCATTTTATTATAAAACTAGCGCAGTTATAATGGATTGTGTGTTGTGCAAGCAGCAGGCAGGTTACAACAGCCATTGTAAACGTTACAGTATAGAAAACATGTGCGTATATAAAACAATAAATTAGGAACTCCACGTTTTAATTCTACGCGTATATGGGTTAGACGCTAGAAAGTTATGACAAGAAAATCAATATTTTTAAATGCCATTTTTGTGCTCTACTTTTAGCGGAATTATTTTAAAAGACAAAAAAATTGAGCCACCCCCTCTGAACAAAACCGGCCAAGTGCGAGTCGGACTAGCGCACGAAGAGTTACGTACAAAATGGCAAACAATCACGTTTATTGTATTGGAGATCCCTTAATTGCTTATTTTATGCTTTTTTAAATATTTGTTGATATAGAGGCTATAGAAATACATCATCTGTGAACATTTCATCGGTCTAGCTGTCATGATTAAGGAAATACAGCCTGGTGAGAGACGAACAGACAGACGGACGGACAGCGAAGTCTCAGTAATAGGGTCATGTTTTTACCCTTTGGGTACGGAATTCAATTTTTTGGGATTCAATATGACCATGACTGAGAAAAAGGATCTCCAATTTTATGTTCTATCCAGCGCACAACCCCTTAAATTACATATTCATATTAAAAACTAAGATATATTTTGGTTTTTATATTATTCCCTATAAAACATCAATAATTACAATTGGTATACGTCCATATTTAACAAGAACTTTCACGAATAACCGATAAAACGCTTTGTATGAAAATTAAAATAATGATAAACCGAAAATGAGAGTGTGAACGTGAATAAAAATAAATTACAGTGGAGTGATGTATTACTATGTACTCGGATCTCGAATAAGTAATGTGAATTTAAATATTTTATCGGTCCGATATGTTGTTTATCGTACAATATCTTTCTTTCTTTTATACGAAATAAAATTACAAGTGAATTGGAAGATTAACTATGGTTGTAGATACTAGATAGGTTATTTATTTTGAATGACAGGGAAAAAACATGCAAATAAGCTATCTGTCATGTATCTATCAGCAGATTGTGAAGAAGCCTTATATGTAGATAGTATATTTTGCATTCACGTATAATATATTCAATGAAACAAGTTATAAAGTATTTTTTGCACAAAAAAAATACTTGTAATAATTAAAAAAACTAATCCATAATGAGCTAGCTTGGTGGACTGAAAAGACTAATGAGAAAAGAATAAAGATGCTAGGATTGGGCTCATAGAACCGATGCCCAGTAGTGGGAACGGTCAATAGAATGGAAAAAAAAATCCTGAATAGAAAAAAAAGGCACTTTAGGAGTCGCACGACAGAAGTAAAAACAATAGCGCACAGGCAAGCATGCGCCATGCCCTACCTCATACCGCACCATTGTCGTGAGTTCAATTATGTTTTTCCCATCTCCAAAAATGCCTTACATCATGAAGTTTTCACTTCAATAACGGCTCAGTGGCCCAAGCACGAACAATTTGCGACAAAATATTCACATCGTCATCGAATGTCAAACGCATTGAAATCATGAGCGTCTATACAATTTTCATTCGATAACGTCGTTCATGCTTGGTCTACTGTATAAAAATAAAAGGCCATGAAGTTACTGTGCCGTACTGGAAAATGTCATGCGAATAACTTACCAAATAAAAACATAAATTACAACCATTACTCGCGTGATACACTGAACTGTTATAATTGGGTCGTTCCCGAGCTGAAGTGTTATAAGCGGTGTACAATCAGAGTTATAAACTTTAAAAATGGGACAAGTGCGAGTCGCGCTCGTTCACGAAGGTTTCCGTACGTAACGGCAGATTTATGGCATAATTTATTTTATTCTGTTGTTATAGCGGCAACACAAATACGTTATCTGATAATTTTTTTTTCTGCCCATAACGGTTCATGAGATACAGCTTGGTTATAGATGGACAGATGGCCTGGTAGACGGACGGACAGCAAAGTATTAGTAATAGTGTCCCGTTTTTACCTTTTTGGGTATGGAGCCCTATAAAGGGAACACTTGCCTAAATGATCCCACATAAGTAGGATTTCTTACGATAAATCCATAATTTAAACATTTTCTTTTTTATACTTTCAAAGTTTTAATAAACTTCCATCCTAGAAACTTATATTAATTATGATTAGTATCAATATCCCGAATGTAACTTGAATTACACATAATAAAGAGCTGAGGCCTTAAAAAAACGCAATACCATAACGATACCGAAGTTCTAGATTAAAAAATAAATTAAATGAGATGTGATTTACCGACCAAACATGTCAATCCGATCTATAATAAATCTATTTCCTTTTAATACTATGCATCTACCTCACAGTCTCTGCATCACCCATAGGTTGGCTGGTAGAAAATGCCACAAGGCATTAAGCCCGCCTCTGTACCATATTGTGTGCATAAAGTATAATAAACAAAAATAAATAAAAAAAATCCCATACATCTTTGATTTTCGACGTTTAATCATGGCAATTAAAAAAGGTATATGGATTTTCAAGCCTCAGGTTGTTTTTCAGTTGGCATGTCGCAATGAAATATTTCGTAAATACATTGGACACGTCTAAAATGGTTTTAACTGGTAATTTCGAAGACAGGCATGGTCCGCAATACTTAGAAGCTAGCGTGATAGTCAGAAGTGTGTTGCTGAACCTTTTACTATGAGTACACTTGTACGCCTCCGTTGTCCAGTGGCCAGTGGGTTCGACCCTCGGGTTGAAACAAAAAAATGTTGTTTTCAATTAATCTAGTTAAGGCAATGCAGGCTTATCACCTGGTTGTCTAGCAAGAAAGATGATCCATACGTCATACGGGTATGTAAAAAATTGGTCCTGCGCCTGATCTCTCGCCAGTCGTGTCGGTAATTCGTCAAGTGGTTTACGAGAGTAAAGGAAGAGAGAGAGCTCTTGTGTATTGCCCACACATTCGGGTACTATAAAATAACTCCTGCGTAGCTGGTCTGGTTTTAACGAAACTAGCCACTGTCACCGAAATTGGTGTGGGGAGCTATTATTATTATTTGTGTATACAACTTAAACCTTTAAAAGCTCCAAAACTGTGTCCCAGATACAGAATAAACTTGAACCTAGTTTAGATGCCAATTGACAGAATCGTGTCGACTGATTTAATTCGTGATTGGTTTATTTATTGTCTTACCGACGGAGATTTATTTGCATTGATATTGCGCCATTTTTTTAAGAACTGAGACAGATAAATAAGCAGATGATGGTAAACGATTTTCGTCGCCCAAGGACACCTGCACCACCAACAAGGTTGCCTCCGAGTGAGTGTCTTTTAAACCCTTTGGGTCACAGATACCCTCACTCACTCGGAGGCAACCTTCACACATTGTATTTCCGCAGTCGAGCCGTTCAGTTATTCAGTGTAACCATTCGTGCCGAAGTATTCCCTGGTATAAACTTAACACATGATATGGCGTTTAAAGGTAATACGTACGTCAAATCATGTATACCATCACCACCAACATGAAATCGAGTACACCACCGACGAAGAATTATAATATAACTAGCTTTTTCCCGCGGCTTCACCCGCGTAAATACAGTATCCCACGGGAACCGTATATTTTCCCGGGATAAAAAGTAGCACATGTCCGTTCCCGTGGTCTACTTTATATACTTTCGTGATGTTCGGTTAAGTAGTTTTCACGTAAAAGCGTTACAACCAAACAAGGATTAGGTACATATTACTAACGTACCACCAGCCACTTTTAACTTACACAATTTTTTTTTTATTTATTGAAATTACAAATTGAATATTTTCACCACCTTATCGTGTGACAAAAGACATGTCACGGTGACATATGCTGTGACACAAATGACACGTGTGGCTTGTAACACGTAATATTTCAGTCACGTGTCGTGTCCGGTGATAATTAATCAGTTTATAGTCTCGTTAATTCGTCTGATAATTAACGTTTACGACTTGATGCTTTTAATTAGATGATTGCTTTGCTCGTCTAAAAATAATGTGAAATAAAGAAAAGATAAATTAGGAATTAAGAGTAAATATTTCTTAGTAACTGGATATTTGGGTACTTTTAGCTTCCTATTACCTTCATTCATAGCATGTTTTTAGCTCTTTACGTCTGTAATAATAGTGTGTATTATTTTGGTAGGTAAAGAGTATGATATCCTACTACTATACTATTAAAATATATGTAAAAGTTTGTGAGGATAGATGGATGGATGTTTGTTACTCTTTCGCACAAAAACAACTTAATGGATTTTGATGAAATTTGGTATGGCAGTTGTAGGGGACAGTAATTTTCCATAGGATTTTTCCAACGCTGGCTCGTTTGGAGTCGAAGATAGCATGGTTACACCGATATAGACAGAGAGAGGCGCATAAACAAAACACGAGTTGAGGAGAACATTGTACACAAAAATCGGTTTACTATTCTAGCTTATGGCAATGCCGTATAGAGAGCCTCTCGGTCACGCCTCCTGTGACTCGATTTGCCGTCGCACTTTTACTATCATATACAACTATTTTCCGCCGTTTTTCCTATTTACCATGAGCTAGGGATAGTGAAACACATTTTATGAAACTCTTTATTTTCTTTTCCACATATATAAAGCATGACATAAACGCACACTTATATACAATCATAAATATTCGCGTTCAAAGTTAAAAGTATAACCAAATGCCATGTATTTACATCACTATTTTTGTAATATCTTTTCAACCATTTACTTTACGATCAAGATTTTTGTTATTTACTGTACTAAACATTTTTATCTAAGTACTACAAAAAGAATTACGTTAAAATAGGGTACTATTTTTAATATAATATGATCAAAATAAACTTACGTTCAAAAACAACTATTTTACACTGATGCTATGAATTCAACACATATATTTTTCATTAAATTTTCACTCTTAGAGTTTATAAAAAGTTTTTCAGCTATACATATACCGTTTGTATGTACACCCTGTTTGTATGTACTGCGTTATATTACTGCAAGGTCACTGTCCTTAATAGTAGTAGTTTAAGCTCTGGATTAACATAATATAATAATAATAATTATTATTATTATTATAATAATAACAATAATAATAATACTTTATTTCAGACCATAGATCCATAGATGTGTTAGTATTGTACAAATGTTCTTACAACTATGTTAGTAAAGTGAAAGTACATAATATGAAATTCTTTTAATATTATATTACATAATATGGAGATTAGTCCAGTGTCTCCATATAGGACTTTACTTACCATATAGGACTAGTTTAATAGCAATTTCCTTCAGGTATCTGTTGGAACTGTCTCGCACTCTTCTATAGGCTACTGACGTACTACTTAGTTATCCCGAAAAAGTGCAGTCAGTAATGGGTATTTAGGCGGGCGGAGCCGCGGGCCTAAGCTAGTCCAAGAATTGCGGCTCCAACCGCTGCCGCCGCGACGCGACGCCTGTCTCGCTATATTCGAGGCAGCGGACTAATTTTGTGTTGTCTTTAACGTTTAACCCTCCTACTAATAAACGGATAACTTAAACAACGCCGTTGTCGTTGTCTAATACGTTGGAAAAGTCACTCAACAAATATGACTCTGACTTACTGTGACTCCAATTTACGCTCGGGAATTTGTTTGTCTCAGGTTTACTTCACACACTTGAAAATTTGTCGACATGATTAAGAGTTTATATAACATAAAAACTTTGTTTATTAAACGGAGTTAATATATAGAGGATTTTACTTACTTACAATTACTTATAAGATTTGCCGTTCATCTGACTATTGTCTACTTCTCTCTTTTGCTGAAAATTATGTGAAAGAGGTTTTTGAAAGAGAAAAAAATTACCTAACCAAGAGCATGTTACGACTTGGAGTGTTACATAACTATCAAAAACGCGCAATATTCTCTAACTTCAAAAATGATTGTCAGATTTAGCTCAATACAACATTTCTAAAGATATTTATTTTATCACGATTTATCAGCATGGAAACCTATAGTTTCTATCTCTTCTACTTAATTTCTATAGTCGATCTTGTAGGGTACAAGATGGAGTGGAGTAAAAAAAATATTTTTCACCCCCACTTCACATGTATGGAGAACCACACCTAAAATATAAAATAATAATTATTTTATGATTCCAAAATTGCAAAATTTAAAATGTTGAAATTCAACCTAAAATGCTTTAAAACTATTCGTATATTTCCCATATATTTTCTTTTTAGGGCACTCCGTAAAAACCACTTAAGTAGTCAGTATAAATAATTATATTATTTCAACTTATTTTAATGAACACGAAACTGGGCCAGAGGAAATTAACTCTATGATAATTTTCTAACGCAAAAGTTGCTATCCGTGAGATTTTATGCAGATTTAATATTTTCAATTAGACCGACTTACTTTTGGGATAAAAGTTTATGTTCATAGATTAGTTAAAATTATGAGAACTTAGTCTCATACTTTTAGCGACCAATTCTTTGATATACATTCAATCCGAATCTCGGAAACGGCTTCATGTATTTCCAAAAAAATTAGTAAGGTGGTTTCGGAGGAGAAAACTCGGTCTAGCTACGTCTTATCCCTGGGACACCGCGCATTTTTAAGTTATTTAACTCAATATTTTTGACTTTACTAATGTCAGTCAAAACGGCAGTTTGGTATGCGTATACATGTATAATTTTTGCGTCGTTGGCGAGTTGGTGTCTCGAGTTCGAATCCCTGTCAGACGAATGTTGTTGTGATTCTACTCTCAGAACTTTGATTTCCTGCCTGGGTAATATTGTGATTAGCGATTCTAATGCTCCGTGCTAGAAGACACGTTGGATTAGGTAAGTTAAATTTAAAAAATATCAATTTTTCACCAAATTATCAAAGTCACCACACGATTTTAGTATCGTATATTTTGCAGATACTAAAGTAAAGCATGCATCTAAGATTTAAGTTAATGGTGTGCCAAATTTTATCCAAATCTGGTCAGCAGTTTAGGCATCAAAGGGCATCCACCATGATTACGTATTAACGATTAACCATTAGTAATAATATGTATAATGTATGTTTTCTCGTATGTAGTGCCATCCATCCAAACAAGCATTCACATTGTATATATATATATACAATGTGAATATATATAATATATATATATATATATATATATATATATATATATATATATATATATATATATATATATATGTAATATATAGCCTGATCTCTCGCGTCGGTCGCGTAGTCGTGTCGGTCATCCGTCCTACTACGCTACGAGAGTATAAAGGAAGAGAGAGTGCTCTTGTGTACTGCGCACACACTTGGGCACTATAAAATTACTCCTGCGTAACTGGCCTGGTTTCAATTAAACCGGCCACAATCACCGAAATCGGTGTGGGAAGTTATTATATAACGATATTAACTATATTTTTCGAAACTTCAACTTAGGTGAAAAACACACCGATCCACGCTGAATGGTGGATTTATTAGAATGTATTGAAATAGCGGATTAGATTTAGGGGACAAAATCGTGGCAGAGGCCTTGTACTTGTACATTTGGCTTCAATATTACGTGAGTAATGACAGTATGCCATAGACGTATATATTATAGACGAGGCATGTTGAGGCAAAAACTGTCCCCACTTAAATAACCCCATTTTTGGAGTTTTTGGGGTCATTTTGATATATTAGGTTCTTACATATGAAAGTGGCGTTTTGTCGTTCACTTTGTTCTCAAACATATCTTCTTTGGTTAGGTTAGTTAGTTAGTTAAATTTATACCGCATTTACTCATGCATTTGTGTTTCAAAAACCGTATTTGTTTTTTCCTCTTTTGGTTTTTTCTTTGCATCACTCTGTTTTCAAAATGGAAAACTTGCAATTATCGTATTATTTTCGAGTACGAGTTCCACCGTGGCACCAGTGCTGCAGAAACGGCTCGAAGGATGATTGACGTGTATGGCGGCGGTGTCGCAAAAGAAAACACAGTGCGTTTTTTGTTCCAAAATTTTCGTTCTGGAAATTTCGACCTGCAGAACAAGCCCCGTGGACGGCCGGAGACCAAAGTTAATAATGAAGAATTGAAGGCTATTGTGGAAGCGGATCCATCGCAAACCACATCCGAGCTAGCTGCAGGTTGCGGTGTTAGTGATAAAACTGTTTTAATCCACTTGAAGCAAATTGGGAAGGTGAAAAAGCTTGAAAGGTCGCGCGTGTGTCACGTGCGAAAGACAAACGCGCGTCTACAACTGCGTGACATTACTCAACCGGCACAATAATAAAGGGATTTTAAATGTAATCATTATCTGTGATGTGAAGTGGATCCTGTACGATAATCGGAAACACTCATCGCAATCGCTGAACCCTGGCGAACCATCCCTAAAAGCCTGCCCCAAGCGAAAATTGACTTAAAAAAAGTACTTTTGAGCATTTGGTGGACTAGTGTCGGTGTCGTTCACTACAGCTTTCTTAAATCTGGCCAGACAGCAACTGCAAATCATGATGGAAAAGCTAGCTGCTTAACAACCGAAGTTGGTCATTCGCTCTAGGTCACTGCTGCTTCAGGACAACGCTAGACCATACACTGCACAACAGACGGCTACCAAATTAGAGGAGGTTCAATTGAAATGTCTAAGACATCCACCGTACTCGCCGGACGGCAAGGGAAAAAATTCAACTCCGATGGGGCAGTCCAAATCGCCTTCAAAGATTTTATTGATTCCTGTCCGAATGGTTTTTTTAGTAAAGGAATCAATGAACTACCTATGAGATGGCAAAAGTCCATAGGTAGCAATGGTATATACTTTGATTAAACAAATATAATATTATGTTTAAAAAAAATCGACTTTATGTTCCTTCTTTACAAAACGCCAATTTCATAAACCTAATATTTTGAGGTATGGTAAAAACGAATATGGCGTAACTTTTTGTTGTATGAAGATTTGTTCGGACAAAATCGTGTACGTCATAGCCTATATTTAGTTTTAAAATCTTTGCTGTATGCTTATGTGAAAATGTTCGTCATTTACAAAAAAATCACATGACTGACATTCTTGACATCTGTCACTACGCACGGACACCATCGCACTGCCGTACTTCGCGCTGACTTGGCTACGCAACCGCTGCTACCGACGTTAATGTCTTTTAATACGATAATCCTATATAGTAAAATAATTAATTATTTTGTAGGATTATCTGATTAAAATTTAAGGCAGAGATTAAAGAAAGAGGAACATATACACAGCTGTAGCTGTATATATAAACTATGTAAACTATGTATAGTTTAGCTTGCGGTTTGATTACACTACTACAAGCACACGGCGTGTCCACTATTGTTTGTGAAAAATGTGAGCCGTTGAAGAGGAAAACATTTTCAAATTTGGATCGTTCTGTGAAATAATACTATTTTATACACTTTTCCACTTTATTTTTCTGCGAAAGCTGTTCCACTGTAGGTACGTACTTGTATAATAATATATTAGACCTTTTATTTTCACTATCCTACTAATATTATAAATGTGAAAGTTTGTGAGGATCGATAGATGGACCATGGATGAATGGAGGGATGGATGTTTGTTACTCTTTCACGCAATAAGTTCGGATTTCGATGAAATTTGGTGTGGTGGTAGTTTAAGCTCTGGGTTAAAACATAGGATACTTTTTATCGCAAAAACGTCAAACTCGTTTTGATTGGTCCAAACTCCAAAAGGTGATTCATTTGTCTATACTAGTATTATAAAGAGGAAAAGTTTGTTTGTTTTTTATTTGTTTGCATTGAATGTTCTGCGCAACTACTGGTCCGAGTTTGATGAAATTTGGTACAGATATACAGTAGACCACGGGAAAGGATAAAGGCTACTTTTTATCGCGGCAAAATGTACGGTTCCGGCGATATTTCTTTACGAAGTCGCGGGGAACATCTAATAATTCAATAAAATTAAAACGAAAGCGTAAGTAAATTACGAGAATTGAGGTTCTCTAAAGATTCTGATTCTTCGAGAAAGATTCTGATTTCGAAAGATTCTTCATCTGATTTCATCATATTACAAAACATAAATTTTGTCAGTTTTCAACAGAAATGCGTAAAATGACGCACATAAGTTGAAAAATATGTATGAATATGAAACACCTAAAGTGGCATTATTAGACCCCCAGTCCTCTGTATAACGGCAGTGACCTTGAGCGTCAAGTCCCATACTGATTATGTAGGCGACAAGGGCGTATCGCGCCGACCGAAGAGTATTGAAATCGGATAAAAATAGCTTTAAATAGTTGAGACAAAATTTGCAAAAACTGAAACGGCATTATCCTGATTCTTGTCTTACTTAAAATACTGAAATAACTTTTAGACTCGTGTGACTTATAGAAGAAGAGAAAAAAGGTTTTAAATTTTAAATATATTTTTTTTAAATAAAATGGACATAATATATTTTTTATACAATATTAAAATAAAAATTTCAATTTCTAAATAGATATTCTTAGGCTAAATATAATGCAGATTAATACATATTTTCTTAGGACTTTTCAATACGACCATGACTGAGGTAAATGGTTTGATTGAACTCCAATTTTCAGTTCTATCGAATGCACAACCCCTTGAGTACATTACACAGTACACACCTAAATCAATTTGCCTTAAGAATTCACTGATTTTGGAAGTCGTTCATAAAGTTTCCATCTCGAAATATTCTGGAACTGAAATGGCCCAACTATGCGCGACAGTACAATTACGAAGCCAGGGCCGTGTTTGTTCATTTTGGCCCGTGTACAGTCATTAAGACAATGTTTATGCATGCAATTGCTTGTGTGAAATTTTCAATGCGCGTTATAAGCAATGAATTTTGAAGACAAATCAAATTAAATTAGCAATGTTAAACATAGCGTTGAATCGAAAAAGACTATGTGGTGGGTAACTATATATATGGTATCAATATAAGGTTCATTTTTATCCATACAAGCCGGTAAATTAATAGTTATTTTTTATTTATTAATTTCGGCGCATCTCTTGCGTCCAACGGAATTGTTTCGTCACAAGGTGTCAGCGCAATGTTTTGGGTGTATTAAGCATAAATTATTGTTTTGTTTTAAGCATAGCGTTGAATCTAAAAAGACTATGTGGTGGGTAACTATATATGTGGTATCAATATAAGGTTCATTTTTATCCATACAAGCCGGTAAATTAATAGTGACTTTTTATTTATTAATTGCGTGCGTCCAACGGAATTATTTCGTCACAAGGTGTCAGCGCAATGTTTTTGGGTGCATTGGGAATAAATTATTGTTTTGTTTTAGTGCTGTATTTTAAAAATAAATATGTATTATAAATAAGCAATATTCGTGAGGGAAGCCGGCTTGTATGGACGCCTCGTCTCTGGTACCCAGATTTACTTATCTAGTGGTCGAGTTATTAAAGTTGGGGGATTAGATTTAGGGGACAAATCACAGGCTACGGGCGGTAATCGTTTATAATTAGGCGATTCGTCAGCTTATTTGCCAGTCTTGTTCCATAAAAAGACCACAACACACACCAACAAAGTCAAAGGATATTGTATATTTATCACATATCTATAAATCTATGAAGAATTTTCTGATATAGTTAGAAGTATAGGCGTAGACACCTACGTATCTTTAGATGTAGGTTATTTTTGTAGTTGTAGGTGTAGATGGCATAGTTAGCATAATATACCTGGTATAGTCTGTCTTAACTATAAATTGTAGGTGTAGACATCTACAACTTATAGTAATTAATATCAGCTTATTCCTGTTTATAGTTGAACAACGTGTGTCGGGACAGCTAGTCTAATATTTAAGTCATTATAGTCATGGTGACTATGTAACTTTCAGCTCTACTTATACGCGTAAAGCCTAATTGCCTTTCACATTATTCGCTTTTTTCTGTCGAAAGTTTGTACTGCCGACAGAAAAAGCAAAATAATAAAAGTTTCCGAAGTATTTTCCGAGAAAGTTGTATACGATGATTTATAAAATATATGCACATTTTAAAATGTTAACAGAGTAACATTTGTATTCAAAGTAAAATGCATATGGTGTGTTTAAGCTTATTGGGGTTGACGAAGGCATTGAGTTCTGTTTGCGTTTCCCGGACCGTTCATCTTAGAAAAGGATTATAATAATGTTCTACAATGTTACTACGCGAAATACAATTTAGTGGCTTAGAGCTTGGCTCTCGATACAGAGGTCGTGGGTTCGATTCCCGCGTTGGGACAACAAAAAATGTTGTTTCCAAGTTTGACTGTAAACAATACAGACTGATCACCTGATTGTCTGGCTAGAAAGATGAGGCATGCGTCGGATGGGCATATGAAACGGCGGTTCTGCGCCTGATCTCTCGCTAGTCGTGTCAGTCATCCGTCTTACTACGCTACGAGAGTAAAGGAAGAGAGAGTGCTCCTGTGTACTGCGCACACGGTTGGGCACTACAAAAATAACTTCTGCGTAGCTGGGCCTGGTTCGAATGAAAACCGGCCACCGTCACTGAAATCGCTGTGGCCAACTATTACTACATATATTTTAAAAAAATATGGTTTTATTTTAAAATCTACTTACTACACTTCTTTTGTTATTTAAAGTTTCATTTGTTTTACTTAAAATGAGATCACATTAAGAATAGACTTTGCGAGTAAAGGCTATTTGTGAAAAATGGTACATTTTTGAACTTTTCATGTAACCGGGAAAAGTGAAAATTAATATTAAAATAACAATTAATTCAATTATAAAAATGGTGATTAATATCGCGTATTTCCTCCACGGGCTTTTATTAAAGTTTCTACCCGTCTAGGCATACTGAGAACGATGTTATCGATGGTCTCCTGGGATAGTCTCCGCCATTCCTCAACTACGGCGATTCGCAGTTCACCCACGTTGGCAGGAGCTGGAATTCTGGACTTAACTTTTCTTTTCAGCAAGTCCCAAACGTGTTCTATTGGGTTCATATCCGGTGATCTCTCCGGCCACTCCATAACAGTGATATTTATATCATTAAGATAAGCTTGAGTTACCCGAGCGGTATGTGGCCAAGCATTATCCTGCATAAAAACAAAATCGTCACCGATATATGGGGCAAACGGTACGACATTTTCTTCTAAAACTTCTCTGATATAGCGGTCTGCAGTCAGACTCCCTCTGTCAATCACTACCAAGTCTGTGCGAGCTCCCAAACAAATGCCCGCCAACCAATTATTGATCCACCACCGTATGCAACTGTAGTTTCAAAATTTGTCTGAATGTATCGTTCTCCTTTGCATCTGTGTATTCTTTGCCTGCCGTCAATTTGATTTAAGAGAATTCTGCACTCATCACTAAACAATACCTTACTCCATTGGTCCGTGTTCCAAAGTCCATGTTCCTGAGCATAAGTTAACCTGTTTCTACGATGATTTACCTCGAGCCTTGGAGCCTTGGCGGGCACAAATGAACCCAAACCAGCTTCTTCTAACCTTCTTCGTATCATACGCTCACTTACGGTTACACCCCGCACTGCTTCTAACTCATGTCGAGCTTGGACGGCCGTCAAACGGGGGTTCCTACGTACTGTTACAGGGTGGTTCAGGATTTGGTTTAAAAAAAAACTATTGTAATTGACACACGAAAATATATTATAAAAAAGAACTTAGAGAAAGACCTGCACCCGACGGAAGTCCAATTCAATCTGACTAAAAACACTATGTTTTTATTAAACGGAAATAATATAGGTTTCCTATTGCATTAGCAATAATGCAATGGGAAACTTCGCAATTTTACTATACATAATATGAACTCATGCAACTTGCGATATAACAACCCCCCCGCTAAGATCGATCATCACATCTCAAAGTGATGAGAGATTATGCTAATACAAGAAAACAGCTAAATTACAAAAACATTTTATTTAATTAAATTTATTCAAAATACTTGATTAACACAAATATTCTTAGGATTTCTTAAGATATAGTTATTACATTATTGTATAAAATAAGTACCAATTATTATTATTGAGAATTAATGTATAATATTATTATATCTGCATTAATATATTTTAAATCATTTAACATTTACATTAAAATTCATGATCTTTTATTATATTGGTTAACACAACATTTCTTTTTAAAGGAGTTGGCGTGTTAATAGACGTTTCCTCCAGCACAGAATCATTTTTAATACTATTATCCTTAAAGACAACAAGAGATGCTGGATGATCAGTGCGAGACATGGAATTATGGCACTGATTAAAATTTTGAATACAGCAAGGCGATTTCTTACAAGTTATATTTTTTCGACATTTATACATCAGATATCTCTCTCTAAGTGAGATGGGTTAGTATGGGTGGGTTTGATGGGTTGGGGGCTAATTTATTTAACTCATCTTCCATTGAGCGAAGATGGATGCTGGCATGTAGTAATGAGTCAAGATTGCCAATATTTTTTAAACTAGAGTGTGGAAGTTTTGCGAATGTTTTATTAATTTTTGAATGTTCACAACAATCGTCTAGTAATATGTTGAAATTTGACACTACGTTTGTTACGTTACCGAGTGGCGTTTCGCCAACTGCGGTGAACTGTAATGTTTTATAAAATGCTTTACAATATTTAGGTAAGGTCAGGATGCCAGTTCCGAATAATATAACATCTGAATTTACATCGGACTTTTCACAAGTAATATGGCATTTTCCTGGATCTGACTGAACAAAAATCCATTGATTAAAACTAAGTTTGTGAAATATAGCTATAGAACCGTGAATTATTTTAGCTACACAGGAATCAGGGAGTTTAGTAACCACTTCACTTAATAAAGTTGTTTCGCACATGGGGTTGGCAACGACTGAAAATAAGTCGGCGAGCACACGCACATAACACTTTTCACTGATTAGTTTACAATTGTCGATGTCCCTTAATAGCGAGTAGAACATAATATCACCTGTTACTGCTACATATGAGCTAGTTGGCTTGATTAGAATGTAGGTGTCTGGTTTCAATATATCATATGGATAATTTCAATATATCATATATAATACGGTATTATATTAAAAAGATTATAGGTTTGAGGTAGGACTAAAGGGATGTTGAGGACGAATATTATTTTATTTTGATGATAATAACAAATTAATTTGGAAATATCTGTTAGTTCCTGTATATTTTGTAGTGTTAATGGTACAGGCAAGTCATAATGGCTAGGAAGTTTATTTCTATGTTTATCTAATTCATTATATAATTGGTAAGGATTCAGTACAGTCGGGTGTAAAACGTTAAGTTTTGCAAATAAAATAGCATTGTTTATGTCATCGATATCGAAAGATGACGTTAGGATTATAGCTTCTAAAGAATTAGATAAGGAGTTAATTTGAGTTTTTAATGTAAGCTTATTATTTGTGCTAGAAACCGAGTCTAATATTTTGTGTATTATTTCCATATTTTCTAAAAGATGTTTTTCATTTAAGTTAACGTTCGACATAGAATTATTAAATGATGAAATGGTAGATTGTATAACATGGATATTATCTTTCATAAGATGAGCGAGATGTTTTTCATCCGTCTGTACACTATTTATAGCTTCTGAATATTTGACAGCGTCTTCGGCGTCCAATGTACCGAAGATAGTTTTTAAGATAGATCCTCCTAAATCAATGAGACCTCTTTTAAAACGCTCTTTAGTTTTATCATTATGGAGCAAATATGATACAGAAGAAAACTTGTTAACATTAATGAGATGCTGATTTTTCAGCGCCGAAAGTGAATTAATGCAGTCCGACTGTATCTTGGATGACGTAAGAGAGTATATATAGTAGAGTATATAGTATATAGTAGAGTAATACAAAATACATTTAGCTTTTCTAATAAAAACTCTATTTTATCTAAGTTAGGTTGGATATGACTTATATCTAAATATGATAAGACTTTCCAGTCGTTATTAGTAAACTTAAGATCTAGGAGCTTATCAAAATAAAGGCCCGGACTACTTATGATGGGCGATACTAAATCTGATCTAGCTAGCGGCGACAGCGCATCTGAAATGGAATGAAAGAACTTATGTTACGATTACGTTATACTTACTATTGTTACTACTAACTTACTGACCTAGGACACTTTGCTGTGTCGTCACTTGCCGGCTTTATTTCATCGAAATGATGACGAACGTGCTTACGATTAATTAATAGCGTTACCGTATGATTACCATTTAGTTTTATTATTTTAAACGGACCTTTCCACACTGGGGATAAGGCCTTATTTTGCTTGTGGTGGCAACGGACATACGCCGTATCGCCAGCGCTGTATATAATAGGCTTTGTTCGAACATCATAATAATTTTTAGATTTTTCTTTAGACGTCTGAATATTTTGTAGAGCCTTTTGACGGCTATAATAAAGTCGATGATTTAGTGCTCAAATATAATCTGTATATGTGTTGTTATCGAGGACGTCTATGCTAGATGGTAAATAGGGTTTAAAGCCAAATAATAGATCTAATGGGGAGTAACCTGTCGTACTATGCACATTTGAATTGTAAGCTATCATAGCGCTTGGGATGTAAAGGTCTCAAGTGTTTTGATTTTCGCCTATATAGGACCTCAAATATTCTTTGAGGGTAGAGTGGCTCCTTTCTAGCACGCCACAAGTTTGGGGATGATATGGTGAAGCAAAAATGTGTTTGATACTGAATAACCTTGCTAGTTGCTTAAAAAGGTCAGAACAAAAGGTGTGCCTTGGTCGGAGATGATCATTTTGGGTATTCCCATGTGTGAAATATAATTAACGAGTGTTCTAGCTGTGTCTTCAGCTGAACATGACTGCATGGGATAAGCTTGTGAATATTTAGTGAGGTCATCTTGTACGGTAAGTAAAAATTTATATTTATATTCATATGTTTCAGGAAGTGGACCGACCAGATCTAAATAGATTTTTTCGTTGGGTCGCGATGCCGTGGAGGTTATTATCATCGGAGCCCGATTGGTTTGTCGTAACGGCTTATTAATTTGAGACGAACGACAATTTTTTACATAATCTTCGATGTCTTGCCTCATGTTTTTCCACCAAAATTGGGATTTGATTCTTTCTAGCATACGAGAGATACCTGGATGCCCAGCGAGAGGTGAGTCATGATTGTCTTTTAAGATTTGTTTGATTTCGCTCGGTGTTGGATATTTTATACAATTATGATAAATATGAATTTTTATATTAGTAGTATGAAAAAGAAACGCAATAATATTATATATTTTTGTAAACGAAAGTTTAGAGAACGGGTCTGTAAAATCTGATAGTGCTAATTCCTTCTCTTCAGAATACCAGTATTTTATCATGCCTCGATATTCACGGAGGACATTAAATATATCCTTGTAAGTCATTTCGTCAAAATGATTTAATTTAATAAACAAATTTGTGAATACATGGTTATCATTGGAAGTTGAATAATAGGTATGGAGTTCGCGTTCAATATTTCGAATATTAGGATCGCTAGTAGATGCGTTTATGATATCACTACAATATGGAATAGATTCGTCTAAATCAATTGACGTTGGATACGCGATTAATTTTATTTTAGTTTTTAATAAACTTTCGTTATGTTCTTGAATCACGGTGTCGAAGGTAACACCGGGTTGTTTTGAGATTTGCAGAAATTGATCGTAAGTTTCAGATATTGACGGAATATTATGAGAATCGATGTCACTTCCGGGTGACAGTGTAGGGTAACATATCATTGAATTATCAGTTTTATCATCTAGAATGAGTATTGGATAGCGAGATGATGCGTCAGGGTTTGCATTTAATTTTCCTTTTTTACATATAATTTCATAATCATATTCCTCTAGTTTAAGACGCCATCTAATGAGCCTGGATCCGGGATCTTTAACGCTAAATAGCCACACTAGCGGTTTGTGGTTTGTTATGATTTTAAATTTACGCCCATATAGATAAGAGCGGAATGTTTTTACCCCGAATAAAATGGCTAAAAGTTTTTTCTCTAAGGTAGAGTAATTACCCTCGACTTTGTTTAGAGTTCGTGACGCATATGAGATAGGTTTATCTTTGCCTATTTCTCCTTGAGATAATACGGCACCTACTCCGTAGTTAGAGGCGTCGGTAGTTAGTAAGAAAGGTTCATTAAAATCGGGATATTGGAGTAGAGGTGCTGACGTCAATTTATCCTTTAGATTTGTAAAAGCTCGTTCTTGTTCATGAGACTATTGAAATATTGCATCCTTTTTTAAAAGAGATGTCAATGGTTTTGTGATTTGTGAAAAGTTGTTTATAAAACGTCGATAATATCCGACTAGACCTAGGAAGGATTTTATATCCTTTGGATTTTTAAGTGTTGGGAATTGAGTTACAGCTTTGATTTTATCCGGATTTGGGCTGACACCCTTGTCTGTAATTATGTGGCCTAAGTAAGCGACTTCGCGCCTTATGAACACGCATTTGTCAGGCTGTAATTTTAAATTGAATTTTCGTAAGCGGTCAAAAACTAATTTAAGTTTTGAAATATGACTAGGAAGGTCGTGGCTATAAATGGTTGTGTCATCGAGATATATATATGCATGTAGCCCTTGAAGACCCGAGAGAACGGTGTTTATCAGCCTCTGAAATGTGGAAGGTGCATTTTTTAGCCCAAAAGGCATTCTTGTGAATTCGTAGTGCCCAGAGACACTCGAATTTGTGTTTATAGTAAATCCCGTTTTTAGGGCGTCCTTTGGACTCATTTTGACTTGGTGGAAGCCACTGGATAGGTCGAGGGTGCTAAAATATTTACAATGTCCTAATTGATCTAGAATATCGGTGATGAGAGGTAGAGAATAACTTTCCGATACAGTGACGTCATTTAATCGACGATAATCTATAACTATTCGCCACTTCTTTTTATCTGAAACGTCCATTTTCTTAGCAACGACCCATACCGGGGCACTCCAAGGTGAAAAAGAAGGACGTATGATATTTTGGTTAAGCATTTTTCGAATTTGTGAATCTACCTCTTCCTTATGGCATTCCGGGAAACGATATGATTTTACGTGAATAGGAGGCGCGTTTCCTGAATCTATAGTATGTTCGATTGCACTTGTAAATGATAGAGGTTCATCTTGCATGTGAAATATATCAGTGTAATGTGAGCAACATTCTAAAAGAGTTTCTTTCTCTTCATAATTTAAATGAGAGCAGCGAATAAGATCGAGTACTTTTTAACTCTATCTGAATTAGAATAGGAAATGGAATTGAGGACATGTTTTTAGAAGTATTTTCTGGTTCAAAAGGATTTAATTCTACGGCGTACTCTTTGATTTCAATGGCTGAGTTAGTAGTATTTAAAATTGTTACGTTAATTCTTTTATTAGATTTTATTGTGACAATACAATTAGCGAAATAAATGTCATCTTTTAAAATATGATCTAATAATAACCCTTGATTGTTCGGATAACGCTCGGGTGAGTAATTTGATACCGCGCACTCGATGACGGCTTCGGAACGAGCAGGAATTATGTAAGTTGGCTGAACATAGTTCATATCCATGGTTTGCCCGCAAATATTAATTCATTTTGTTTCGTAATTAATGTTAGCTTTAAAATAGCCTTAAAATCACTACCGATGATGCCGTCATACTCTAGACTTACATCATCATTAAAGATATGAAATTTATAATTATAAGTGTTATTAGATAAATAAAAATTGACCTGAGATGTACCTAAAGATTCAGAACAATGTGCGATATTATTGATCCCTTTTATCTTAACTATTTCGCGGGATAAAATATATTTTTGATTTAAGCTGGATTTTTTTATAAGGATTTATGCTTGCACCAGTGTCTATTTGAAACCGTAAAGGACGCGTAGATAATTCGGTCTTTAAATTAATGTGAGGCAAGGATATTTTTGTAATGAATGAATTTATCTCATATATTGGAGTTTTAAAATTAGACTCGATTTTATTTTTATTATTAATATAATTTTTATTATATTTTTATATGGTCCGACGATTTTGAATTATGGACACATATTTGGGGCTGGTTACCCGTGTGGTGGTCCGATGACATAGAGATATTGGCACTTGTTTGGGGCTGGTTACCCGTGTGGTCCAATTATTTAGAGATATTGGCACTTGTTTGGGACTGGTTACCCCTGTGGTCCAATGATTTAGAGATATTGGCACTTGTTTGGGGCTGGTTACCCGTGTGGTCCAATGATTTAGAAATATTGCCACTTGTTTGGGACTGGTTACCCATGTGGTCCAATGATTTAGAAATATGTCTCAACGATACAGAGGTTCCAGAAGGAATGTGTTGAGATGAATTATTTGATTTAAGATTAGAATTAGTAGATTTTGACGAAACACTAGGCACACTAAAATTTTCCACAAAATCTATTTTGTGGAAAATTTTAGTGTGCCTAAATTAGTCGGAAAACGACGGCACTTTTTCGTAATCCGATCAATAAGTTTAAATCACAGTCGCCGACATTTTCACATGGAACTTCATAAGGTGTCGGTGACGGTGGCGACAGCGGCTCGTAAGAAATATGATGTGCGTTCGCGGACTTGTTATAATTATTAGAATGATTATACGAATAACGCTTTTCATGATTATATTTCCTTCTACGACATTATTTTATGTCGTGGCCACTCTTTTTGCAATATTTGCAGAAAACGTGGGAATCGGATTGATTATTATTAAAATTAAAAGATGTTGGATTTTGAAGCTTCGAAAAATCATGTGGCGGATGTGAGCGCCTCTCTACACTATAACATTCCGATTCCGCATGTCCTGATTTTCCACAGGTTTTACATTTAGATTTGGTAGTTTTATATGAAAGATTTTGTATCTTTTCCTCTTTGAGGGCAATATTGATTGCATCATTAAGAGACTTAGGATTTCTACACCTAACATTATTACTTATTCGCGGATGAAGCCCTAAGGAAAATGAAAATAACGCTAAATCCTATGTCATAGCGATTCGACTAGAAATATCTTTTTTAAAGATTCAAAATTATAGATTTCGGACTGTAAATCAGTGAGACAGCTTTCAACACGAAGCGAAAATTGTGAAACAGATTCATTTAGTTGTTGCTTACACGACTGTAGATCTAGCAATAAGTGATTGTAATGCTTTCTTTCACCAAAATTTTGCATCAGAAAACATTTTAACTGGTTGAAATCGTCGAAAATTGTTTCGAAAATTGTTTTGAATCAAAAAAAAAAAATTGGAAAAAAAAACGGAACCAAAAACGCACTGTGTTTTCTTTTGCGACACCGCCTCGATAGACTTCAATCATCCTTCGAGCCGTCTCTGCAGCCCTGGTGCCACGGTGGAACTCGTACTCGAAAATAATACGATAATTGCAAGTTTTCCATTTTGAAAACAGAGTTACGCAAAGAAAAAACCAAAAGAGGAAAAAACAAATAAATTACGGTTTTCGAAACATAAATGCATGCGTAGATAGCGAAGCAGAAAGCGGAAAATAAAGCGGAATTCCTAACCAAAGAAGATATATTTGAGATCAAAGTGAACGACAAAACGCCACTTTCATATGTAAGAACCATATATATTAAAATGGCCCCAAAAACTCCAAAAGTGGGGTTATTTAAGTGGGGACAGTTTTTGCCTCAACATGTCTCGTCTTTAATATATACGCTATGGCATACTGTCATTACTCACGTAATATTGAAGCCAAATGTTGGGTAAAATATCTCATTCGGATAAACATATACTCAGATAGCTGATGTTGCTTCCTCTTTTTAAGTTAATACATCTATGTTACATTCAGATTAACTTGGATCTGAATATATAAAGCTTTGAAACAGTAAAGGAATAAATCGCAAATGTAAATTTTTCTATGTAAAAACGTACAAGGCCTCTGCCACGATTTTGTCCCCTAAATCTAATCCGCTATTTCAATACATTCTAATAAATCCACCATTCAGCGTGGATCGGTGTGTTTTTCACCTAAGTTGAAGTTTCGAAAAATATAGTTAATATCGTTATATAATAACTCCCCACACTGATTTCGGTGATTGTGGCCGGTTTAATTGAAACCAGGCTAGTTACACAGAAGTAATTTTATAGTGATCAAGTGTGTGCGCAGTACACAAGAGCACTCTCTCTTCCTTTACTCTCATAACCCAGTGGGACGGATAAACGACACGACTGGCGAGACATTAGGCGCAGGTCCTACTTTTTACATGCCCATCCGACGCATGGATCCATTTTTCTTGTCAGACAATCAGGTGATCAGCCTGCATTGTCCTAACCAAACTTAGAAACAACATTTTTTGTTGTTCCAATGCGGCAATCGAACCCACGACCTCCCGAGTCGACAGCCAAGCTCTAACCACTAGACCACGGAGGCTGTTATCGTTATATATCTTTTGTTTTAAAAAGGACCGATGTAAAAATAGCCTGACAGGAAACTTGGCTTACCTCGCCCTTCATTGAAATTCACAGGCTGCACTCAAAAGATTTCTTACAAAATATGCCAAGTATTTTTAAGATATACTTATAGTGCAAGAGCCGGTAAAGGAAATATATACACTCATTTGTTATTTATATTGATAAGAAATAAATGATACATAATATTCACATTGACACATTGCAAATAGGTTGCCTAGTTAAATTGCGCCCTAAGGGCTGATTCACACCGAAATGGCAGGGGAGCGGCGAGCAGCATAACTGTCATATACTTAGTTTCAAACTTTATCATCATTACTATAAAACACAGTTTCGCTTGAGAGAACCGCCGCCGCTCGCACCGCTCACGGCCGCCGATGGCCGCTACGGTCGCTAGCGGCCATCAGCGGCCCCTAGTTATGCTGCTGCTCGCCGCTCCCCTGCCGTTTCGGTGTGAATCAGCCCTTAGGGCGCAATTTAACTAGGCAACCTATTTGCAATGTGTCAATGTGAATATTATGTATCATTTATTTCTTATCACTAATAAATAACAGATGAAGGTATACATTTATATTTATTTATTCTTATACCGGATCTTAGACCATTAGAACAAACAGACAGGCTGAAAGCGTTGCCGTGTCTCGAACGTGACGGTATAGTAACGAGCTTATTGTTCACGAAAAAAGTGCTTAATATCAAGAGAAGTTTTCACCTTATGAAATATTCAAATGTTTGTGAACATACATTAATGGCTTACGATAATGTCATATGGTATATGGTATTATTTTTTAATGTGACACAAATATTGTGTAGGAGTATTGAGAACGAGCGATTCGAGTTAGATTTAAAACATATTTTATATAATTCAGTAAAAAAATATCAGTTTTCAAAATGGCCACAAACGTAGGCAGAATAATGGTGTGCTACATTGAATCCGAGTTAAGAAAATATTCATAAACTATTTTGTTATAATGAACCGTATTTATTAAGAAGCCTATAAATAATCAGGGGGTCCAAAAAGGCCACTTTAGGTGTTTCATAATATTATGATTAATATATTTTTTTCAACTCATATTATGTGCGCCATTTTACGCATTTCTATTGAAAACTGTCAAAATTGATTTTATATTAAGATGAAATTAGATGAATCATGTAGCCATTTTACAATTTCACGATTCTTGTGTGGAAAAAAATGTATGAAACATAATATTAAACACCTAGTGTGGCCTTTTTAGACCCCCAGATCTCAAATGGCTACATTAGGTAAATCTTACTATAAAATATCGTCTTTTGAACTTCAATATAAAGTTGTTCAAAATTAATATGGATATTTTGGGCATATAATTTACTGCTAATATAAAAACATTATTAAGTAGAAAAATAATTAAATATTATGGTAATATACTTGTTTTTTCAATTAGTGTCCAAACTTTATGTTTGGTAAAGAAAAAATATGCTATATCCTACAAAAGTGCTACGGCATTTTGTAGGAAAAAGCAGTTTTTGACGTGACAACGTCTTATAATTCGATGGAGCCGGCTGCACGCACGAAAAAACATGACTCATGCGGCGTTACCGGCGTTACCTCGCTAAACATGACTCATGCGGCGTTACCTCGCTCTAAGGCGTTCCATTTCTTATGACGTTATCACGTTCAACTATTGTCAGTAAAGCGACTTTACAGACAACCGATTTTTTTTTAAGCTAGGAAAGTTGATCCCATAGTAAAAGTTGCTTATATTCAAGAGTATATTCACCGATGACAGCTTAGACACTGACTGGAAAAACATCCTGTATGTTATGTCTGTGTCTACTTTACATTATGTCGTTAGCGTTTTGTTTGTCGATAAGATGACTTTTGTTTGAGGGTACAATAAAATCACTCATCGCATTTAGGGCCTGTTTTGTCTCTGCTTATTCTATATCGAGCGACAGAGAGAAAACATGCAGTTAAACTATGTGACACTTATTAGAATATGGTGAAACACACCCTTAATTGTCTAATGCACTTTACAAATAGGTATGTAGTTAAAAATATAATTTTCTAATTATGGTAAAATTATTTTTTTTGAAAATCTTTTTATGGTTTGGTAACCACCGGTACACAACAAAAGTAAAAAATATGCAAAATAGAAGCCACAAAATACTTCACTGCTATTATTTCTTCTATGATTCTATCGTTAGTAAAAAAGAAAATTTGATATAATATATACTTGATAAAATCTGACTTTAGTTCTATCTTGATTCAAAATAATTATGAAACCTTCAAGTTTTCTTTGCTCAAACGTCCTACCTTGAAATATTTATATCAAACTTTAGCCTTTTAACCAAGATTGACATTGGTTTTGTTTTCAAAGAGCTTTATCTTTAAATATATATCTTTAAATATAAAATCTTATATATAGCTATATCTTTAAATAAAAAAGGTTTTTTTTTCACTTTGTTATGTAAAAAATGTTATTTATGTACAGTTTATTAGCAGGTACTAATAATGACATCAAATTTTGTAGCCAAGAAGTAGATCGCTTAAGGTTCGATCCCAGAAGAGCGGGTGGCCTTAGGCCTAAAAGAAAATATATATTAAATACCCAGACAAATATGGACTTTTAATCAATATTTTCACAACTAATTCATACATAAGGTATACGGCAAAGAAAAAAACATTCTAAAAAAGAATACACGTCGGAAAAGAAAAAAAAGTCGTCGAAAAATATCCGAAGGGCCTTTTTATGTCTTTTTTTTATTTTCTATATTTTTTATTAATACCTAATGTGTGAAATCTGACAACTTGACTACCGTGCTGGAGTAGCTAATCTACCTCACATTTAGGAAACACTTGAGCAGAGTTTCTGCTCAATTGGTCGACTATAATGATGTAACCAACCAAGGGACAAAAGTCGTTTATACAGAGTGTACTTTTCTCGAAATAATATATTTAATCCAAAATTGGGCTACAATATTACATTTAGTACATAACTTAAATATTTCGCAATTCACAGAAAAATAACATCATTAACATTTCCTGAAAACTCTCACTAAGTATGGACACTCTCATACGTGCCGTAAACCGCAGCCGTGCAGTACCGGCTGCGTGATTATGAATCGACGTTAATCACCTGTTTATATATTTTATAGACAGCCTCCGTGGTCTAGTAATTAGAGCTTGGCTCTCGACTCGGAGATCGTGGGTTTAATTCCCGCATGGGAACAACAAAAAAATGTTGTTTCCAAGTTTGGATAGGACAATGCAGGCTGATTGTCTGACAAGAAAGATGATCCATGCGTCAGATGGGCATGTAAAAAGTCGAACCTGCGCCTGATCTCTCGCCAGTCGTGTCGGTCACCCATCCCACTGGGTTATGAGAGTAAAGGAAGACAGAGTGCTCTTATGTACTGCGCACATACTTGGGCACTATAAAATTAATCCTGCGTAACTGGCCTGGTTTGCAATCGGCATGGGGGAGTTATTTTTGTATGTGCATATGCATGATGTATAATGTGTATGTATTCGGAACTAGAATCGAATACGGATCACGAAACTTGAATATCTATTTTTGTTTTTGAATGACCTAAGCAATCTACACAACAAGGAATACCTCTTATCAGCACCCTGAGTTGAGTATAATTGATCTATGAACACAGCCCAGTCAGCCTGAGCCGAATCTAGATACTGTCTAATTTTAGATAACATGACAAGACGAGCTTACAACAGAAACCGAATGGATATTGTGTCGATCATTACTAAGAATACGTGTAACTACAGACGAAAATACGGACTCAGGACTGTAAATTAATTACAATAACATTAGTAATAAATTATTAATGTATTTTATAAAAATATTGCAGTTTAATATTAGGTCTGTACCTATGAAATTGCCGTTTTGTATGAAAAAATTTAAACGATTTTTTTTCATGTATTTTTTATTTGTATTAATCGAAATAATCACCCATGCAATCAATGCATCTTTGCCAACGCAGTGGCAGCTTATTGATGCCCTTCTTAAAGAAATCAGCTGCACGAGAGGCAACAAATTCTTCAAAGGCATTTTGTACTGCCTCTCGGGTATTGATTTTTTTTCCCGCCAAGAAGTTATCCAAATTCTGGAAAAAGTAGTAGTTTGTAGGCGCAAGGTCTGGTGAGTAGGGCGGATGACGCAGAGCTTCCAACCCCAGTTCTTGCAACTTTGGAGACCGTCTGCTGTGCAGTATGAGGTCGCGCGTTGTCGTGCAGGAGCAGCAGAGACGAGCGATTGACCAATGCTGGTTGGAGATGTGCCAGCTTCTCCATCATTGTGTTCAGTTCTTCACAGTACACATCTGCAGTAATGCTCACCCCGTTTGATAAGAAGCTGTGATGAATCACACCGGTGCTAGACCACCAAACAGTGACCATCACTTTTCTAGGGGTAAGTTTTCGTTTAGGGCATTGTTTAGGTGCTGAACCAGGATCCAACCAACTTGTTGAGCGCTTGCGGTTATCAAACAGAATCCATTTTTCATCACAGGTAACAATGCGGTTCAAAATTCCTTCATTTGTGTGTCTGTTGAGCAGTGCAAGGTACGTCTCGACGCGTACTTCGCGCTGGCGATCATTGAGTTCGTGGGGCACCCATTTGTCAAGCTTTTTTACCTTGCCAATTTGACGCAAATGGACCAATATTGTTTTGACGCTAACGTCGAAAGCTGCTGCTAATTCAGCCGTAGATTTTGTATCATCAGCTTCCAAAATCGCCTTTAATTCGTTATTGTCGACCTAAGCCTTCGGACGATCACGAGGTTCATTTTTCAGGTTGAAATTTCCAGATCGGAAGCGAGCAAAGCAATAACCGGTGGTGCTTTGGTTTGTAGTGTTAGCTCCGTAAACGTCGTTGATGTTGCGTGCCGCTTAGGCCGCGTTGCTGCCACGACGGTACTCATATTCCATAATTACTCTAATTTTTAACGTATCCATGATGACGAAAAAGATTGAAATGCGATGAAAATGTAACACTAATCAATAAACATATGACTACTTTTGGAAAAAGAAATCCATGTTTTTAAAATAAAATTAATTTGAAATTAGAATTCTTAGCCAAACAAAAATTATTTTGATTTGAAATGGCCAGTACTGCAGAACGGAAATTTCATAGGTAAAGACCTATTATAACAAGTGTTCGCCACGTGGTTGAAATTTGACTATAATTCGTTTAATTTTAAGTTTGAACTTAGTAAGGGCTCTTTTGGCTTTTGTAAATGATGTCTATTTAATGTGAAAGACAGATCGAGAAACGTCAACGTGTGATATAATTGTATCAAACGCATAGTAGTGTGAGTCATTAATCTGAGGTAGTGTGTGTAATGTATGTGTGTAATATTTGGATGGACCACAAGAACGTATCGTTCTTCTGGAACGGCCCAATTGGTAGAAGTATACCAATTACGAGATGGGCGGATGTCATAAGATCTTTAGCTGGAGATGCGGGCTTTGCATGGCGATCCGAAGAAATAAATTTAAATAAGAAATATTCTATCCAAATAGTTCGTTGTAAAATAGTTATTAATCCATAGTAACAAGGTCGTCAATAGAAGTCAACATTTCTAAACAGCCATATTTTTAAAATGGTTGCCGGGAAATCTTCTGTCAAAAACGAACAACTATTCAAATAATGACTAAACGTAAAGAAACTATTTGTCTAGGACCGCCATGATGTGGAGTAGTTGACATTATTGTAAGACTATTTGACATTGAAATAAGAAAACGTTTCTACTTTAGCTGTCGAGGCCATTTTGTGAGCTCATGCTTGGGAAAAGAAATGTTGTTTCTCATAACGACGATGCATCGAGTTTGCTGCCTTACAATAAGAGATATTTTGATCCGAATGGTAATAATGTTTCTTCAATCTGTCATTTTTTCGATTCTTCGGTGATTCTAGGGTGCGCATGCTAAGCCTGCAGGATGGTTAAACACAGCACGAGATAGAGAAAAGTGGGCTTCTCTGGAGGAGGACTTCAACCGCGGAGGGGTTCTAGAAGATTAAATCCAATTATTTTATTAGTGAGTGCACTAATCAGTTTTGTATTGTATCTTCTACGAAATAAAGGCTTTTTTATTTTTATTTTATTATTTATTTATTACAAAATATTTATTTAAAGCATTATTATATAAACATATTAGTGCAGTTCACTCCTCTTCCGTATAATATTTAAATTTAATTATGCCCAATTTCATACTCCTCCATTCGCATAGTTATTTTTTTGCTTCACATATTAATAATATTATATTATTATGATATATGTCTAGCTGTCCCCTGGACACTTTGTTGGGCGTAAAATATTTTTACTTGTGATGAAATTGATGAAATGAGTGCTATTGATTTATTTCCTGACTGCCAAAAGGAAGGTTACATTTTAGTGCATATGTATGTTGCGTAATTTTATGCTAATTTGGCTATATTATTTAAAAAAAATGTAACGTGTTTTGTACACATTCCATTTTTCGATCAGAGGATCAGCCTCTTAGATCTGTTATAAAACTAGATGTTGATAGCGACTTTATGCGCGCAAAAGGTAATCCCGCCGTAACCGTACATTTTGCCGCGATAAAAAATGTATCATATCAAATATCAAAGTACACATCTGTGCCAAATTTCATCAAAAAAGCTTCGGAGCCTGTTCAATGCAAACAAACAAACAAACTTTCCTATTTATAATATTAGTATAGATTTATAAGATAATATATTATATTATTTTGATTTGGGCTGTTGATGATGAACGTCATAATAACCAATCACAGTGCGGTTATTCGAATATGAATAATAAACTGCCGGCACTCGGCCGTTGTAGTCTGATGGATTTTTGATTCGGGGCGTCACCGCGCCGCGCGCCGCCGAGCTGTCCAATTACTATCGCCTAATAGACTTGCCTGAAATACATGAATTTAAAGAAAAGATAAGCGTGAATTGTGCGAATAACTGTGGGTTCTGCTGCCTATAGATAGTTTGTAGGAAAAGGGACATTCGAATAATTTTACTAACGCGAATTATAAAATAATATTAGTTTATGGAGAACATTAAATCAGTTTTTCTAAGAATTATTATGAATCCCCAAACGGTTACACTTGCGATTTTAAAGAGGTTTGTTGAAAATAATGTATTCTTTGCTTACATTACATCAAAATAGCGAAGATGGGTGACTCGACTCCAGCGCGTGGGCCGCTCAAATCAGGCTCCCGTCGCCTAATTGCAATAGTCACAATTGGTGAGTGACACAAGTTACCGTGTTACGCAAAAATATTTTTTCATTGTTTTTGGCCTGTTTTTCAGTTGACAAATATAAAAGTGCTAACAGTCACTCGAACGAGGTCCGCAGACCATATCCGTGTACCGAATCCGGTGTCGCTACACACGTACGGATTTGGTCCGGCAGACCGAATTGAAAACTCGACACTCGTGTGCCAGTCAATTTTCAGCTCTATTGTATTAGCGGAGAGTTCTATTAACTGTGTTTCGACGACGGCGATGATTCCAGCAATCTATTGAAATCGTGCAATGATACGAACTCTCAAAA
This sequence comes from Phengaris arion, assembly GCA_963565745.1. Lineage (NCBI taxonomy): Eukaryota > Metazoa > Arthropoda > Insecta > Lepidoptera > Lycaenidae > Phengaris > Phengaris arion. Next base: position 14,031,266 of record OY751449.1, on the reverse strand, counting down.
ATATTTCCCCCCAAACTTAACCCTTAATTCGATCCTGATTAGTTATACTATTTACAAGATTTACGCTGATTTTATTGGACTATAATTGGGTTATCCCAATTATAGTCTATATGTGTTTATATACATGAAGACTTACGCGTAAATAACATAAAACTAACGTGTCACTTAGCCGATTTCACTCCCTATAAATTTTCATAGCCCGGTCTATATACTATACATATATAAAAATTGATTCTTAAAGAGTAAACTCTAAAAATCCTGCCCTCTAATAAACCCCCGTAGATACCCCCGTAGTAAACCTCCGAGAGAAGTTGGCAACAATGAGATCGGTGTCCGGCCCAATCGCCTGACTGCTGTACACACGCACGGATTTGGTACGAAGCGAACCATATCCGATGCGGACCGCGGCGGACACTATTAATAATTATTATTTTCGCGGGACTACACACGCTCGGATTTGGTACGGAGCGGACCAAATCCGTGGTCCGCTCCGTACCGAATCCATACGTGTGTTAGCACTTTAAGGACGTACCGTATCTTTGCTATGATTTAATATAAGATTCATTGTATACATTTCACTTGACAATGCAATACTCTAAACAAAGTCATTTGATAATTTAGCACAAATCGTATTGATAGATTATATACATTTGATCGTTTATCCCCAGAACCAAACCCTTTAAGTTAGCACCACATAGCGAGCCTTTTGTTTCAAAAATCCTTCAAGCGTCTCATTGCAATAATTTAAAACTTCCCCAGTACCGGAATGACCAATAACGCATATAAATATTCATAGAACTGGGAAGGGAAAATAACCCAAAGGGTTCACAAAAGGTTCTGGACGTTTGAAAAACACAAGATTCTTAGTGATTTATTGTAAATTATAATGTTACCTTATTAAATTATCCGATAAACCGTAATTTTGCCTATAATAATTTAAAAACAGTAATTTTTGCTGAACTTTAGGAGTAAGTTATGCTCTACAGTTTATTGTTTTTTGTTTTCACGGCCAAAAAAAAACTCTTGCTTTTTAGATGCAGGCTTATTTGAGATTGTCGCGTAGACCCCGAGGAACTATATAACTATAAAGTAACCAGGGTAACTTACGACTAAATATAACCACACATTAATAAATAGTTACTACGTAACAGATACGTCACTCCCATACAAAAGCGAAAATACCTACGCTAAAATAGCCTACAAAATTTTAATAATAATATCTACTTTTCGCAGCGAGATAAAATGTACCATAAGTACGCGCACAAAGAGTAGAGATTGTGTTGCCGGCCGTGCGACTCACGTGTAAGCGCGCCATCGTACGAAGGCACCTGGGTTGTAACTATGAGGATTATTGTAATTTATTTGTTTTTTTAAATAATAATAATAATATTTTTTGCAATATTTATTAAGAACGCTCTTTCTATTTTTGGAACGAAGTTCCTTATGGCGCGTTGCGAATTGGGCACATTGGACACTTTTTGCCACTCGAAATCACAATGTAATAACGACTATTAAGAATGATACAAAAAACGACCTTATCACCTTGACAATAATGCAGAATTTTGCAATTACACATTGTGACTGTTATGACTGTTACATATTGTGACTAGCTAGCCGCGCCTAGGTATGCGAGCGGTGGGACGGAAAGGCGGGAGCGCTTGATGTTATTACTCAGTTCGGAGCCGGACTTCGCGGCGGCAACACGCGTCGACAGTTCTGGCTAGTTTAGACAAAACCCACAAGAGATTGCAATAGCAAGATGAGTCCGCCGAAAAAAGACAATCTAAGGAAATAATATTTAAAGTGCATACGTTTTTTAAAAAACGGAAATCCAATGTCAATAGTTTAGAATATAAAACTGATGCCTCTTTGATTTATTCTTTTCAATAATTGAATAATTATTGTTCACGATATCTCGAGATTGGTCGTCACTGTCTAATCTCATGTACGTTGCGAGCAGCAAGCAACCCGCCCCCTCACCCCTGTCCCTACCTAAGGCGCGGCCAGCTAGTTCCGCGCGCACTATATATACTTAGTTCAACTATTTGTTTTGTATAATATAATATTATACAAAATATTATACAAGATAAACAAAATTGAAGTGTCTGTTTGTAATTTCAAATTAACAGCTTTTATTTTCACTTAATGCATTTAAAAGTATGATCGGTACTTACAATAAAATATAAATCGTTAACATTTTCCTGTCCGTCTGTCAGTCTGTGTGTTTGTTCCGGTTAATCTCTGAAACGGCTTGACCGATTTTCACGGGACTTTCACTGGCATATATAGCTGATATTATAAGGTCTAGCATATATATCTTCCAAAATAGGCTTCAATTCTTCATTATCAACTATATATATATATATATATATATATATATATATATATATATATATATATATATATATATATATATATATATATATATATATATATATATATATATATTATAACTTCGTTCCATCCGGGTGTCGCTTGACACCTCTCATTTTTCTGGCTGGAGGCTATTGCCTAAAAAAAACTACTAAGAAATAAATGCCTACAAAAAACGACAAAAACTACTAAATTTAGTAGTTAAACTACTACACTGCAGCCATCCACTGCACAATAATTACGTTGCATTTCGACTCGTAAGCGCGGGAACGTGCGGTGCGAGTGCTCTGTGTGCTGAGTGAGAGTTTTTGTCACTACTCGCCGTGAATAAGTTAACTACAATTCGTATCGCACCGAAACGGCACCCCTAGTGGCAAACAATGGTAACTAATTCAGTGCCATACAAATTGTAGTTAACTTATTCACGGCGAGTAGTGACAAAAACTCGCACTCAGCACACTGGCGGGCGTGCGGCGACCCTTTGTCGATTGTCTCATAAGAGACACGCCGAGCGGTAGACAAATAACCTTGGGCGAGTAACGAACGCCTGATATAACTATTACCTATGTCTTCCTTCCTTCCTTCTTCTTTCTTTTCTGGACTTCCAAAAAGTCCAGAAAAATAATTAAGGCAACGCGATATTAGAACATCGCGCCCCATTTCGAAAAAAGTGCCATTAAATTTTGACCATCACAAAATAATTTTCAAGTTCAACGAACCCCGAAGCATATACGATCTGCGATCAAAGCCTCCATAAATTGAAATCAGACAGGAAATTAAAATGGGCGGACCGCTGCCAGCAGAATATTGGGCGCAGCCTCCAATAATTTTCAGGATGTTGTTAGATGGGAATGTCGCACACATGGCTCTTCTTGAGTGATCATCATCATCATCATTGTCTTCATCGTCATTACTATCTATAGTCTGGTCAGATACAAATGTTTTCTAAACATATAGAAATGATTAAATTCGACCGAATTAATGTGTCGTTGTATTTATTTATATATCGTCGTCTAAAAGTGTTAAACCTGCTAACTCCAAAAGTACAAATTTTCAGGAGACAAATAAAACATTCCTATTTTAACAGTAGGCAGTAAAATGAAAAACTGAAAATACCGTTGGCGGGAATAATTTGTATTAATTATTTTAATTACAAACAACATGCTGACTTGTATTTTGATAAAGTTATCGATAAAAAAAGGAGTTATAACAATTTATTTTTATAATAATACCATGGAGAGCAACCCAGATACGGAGTTATAATTTTTTATTTTTTACAACAGTCTAATTAAATTACTTTGGTATAACAAATTTTACTTAAAAACAATATTTTTATAACTTATTTTACGAAATACATTTTCAGAAAAACTTTTTTTCTTCTGATTAACTTATAATATTATAACCAAGCCTAATGTGGCAGACTATCATAAAATTCATGGTAATCTTTTGGAAGAACTAATTTGATCTGTTGTAAGTCCTGGAACTGCGATCTTTTATGGGTAATCGATTTTCGTATAGATTTTCCAATTCATGGTAGTATTTAGGATTGACAGGAATTTTTCTTTGTGGCAGCTCTGACCACATTTTAGCAAATCTCAATTTGTAAGAAATAATACCGGTAGGGCTGTACTGGAGTGCACGAATATCATTTACTTTTGCATCTCCAACTGACCTTCCTGGTCTTATAGTTTTGTAGGATTGGACAGTATCAAACTTTTTGAAAAAGTTGTGACTCAAATACTGGACATAGTTTCGAGCACTTTTGATGACGTCAATGTAATCTGCAGGGATTCACCGCCGCCCACGGTCACCAGCGACGCCAGTGCGTTGCCTACCCTTCAGGTAAGCCAACGCCAACGGAACGCCAACCATCCAGATGGTGCGGATGATAGTTGCGGCGAGACGATCGGTTGCGGAAATCAGCGGCTTCTATTAAATTGAACAACTCCTCAGAACACTCCCCATTGTAAATTCTGTAAAGTATGCATAGGGAAGATAGATCCCTACGCAGTGCCAAAGGATCTAGCCGATCGGCAAGTTCAGGATCGTCGACAATCCGAGATGCCCTACGTTGGATTCGGTCAAATGGAGATAGCTGATAACCCGGGGCCCCGGACCAAAGGTGGCAACAATACTCCATGTGAGGCCGCACCTGCGCCTTATACAGTTTAAGGCGGTGAGCCGGCCTGAAGTACTGTTTGGCTCTGTTGAGTACTCCGAGTTTTTTGGAGGCCATTTTAGCCTTGCTCTCCAAATGACCGCCAAACTGGACAACACTCGAAATGTTGACGCCCAGAATGCCAATGTTTGGCTTGGCACAAAGGTAAGTGTTTCCGAAGAGTGGTGATGCGACAAAGGGGGCTTTTTAGCGGTGAACGCGCAAACTTGAGTCTTAGAAGGGTTGAACTGGACTAGATTTAGTCCCCCCCAATCGGAAATCTTCACAAGGGATGATTCGATTTCAGACACAAGTTCCGACACTCATCGACGTGATCCCGAGAGATATTGCTGCAGCCGAAATACAGTGCATCCACGGTACTGTCATCCGCATAGCAATGAATGCCACTGGTATGCAACAAATCATTGATGTGCAGAATGAACAATGTCGGGGATAACACGCAGCCTTGGGGAACACCAGCATTTACGGTCCGGGTGTCCGAGCATGAGCCGTCTACGACGACTTTAACTCTCTGTTCCGCAAGGAAACTGCCGATCCACCTGCAAAGTCTCTAAGGAAGCCCATAGGAAGGAAGCTTCGATAGTAAGGCTTTATGCCAAACCCGATCGAAAGCTTTCGCTATGTCCAAGTTAACGCCTAGTGCCTCACCCCTACTCTCAATCGCCTGCGCCCAACGGTGAGTTAGTAAAGCCAGAAGATCACCAGCTGATCGGCCTTTGCGGAAGCCATATTGGTGGTCGCTGATCAGCTGGTGCTCTTCCAGGTAGAATTAAATATAATTCGATTACATCCAGCTGGTAAATTTGGTATAACGTTTTATTCTAAAAAATCCACCCAAATGGAAGCAAATTCTTCAGCATTCATGCCACCCTCACACTCATTCCACAAATAGGAGTAGGCGTCCTTGTTTTTTAAATTTTTAAAGCACAAATTGTGGACCTGTAACTTTGTCTTATAGTACAAAACGCTTACTTTTGACACAGGACAAAGCAAAACTGCCTGTGTATCGACGGCAAAGGCAACACAATTGTCCGAATCTTTGTCATTAGCTTTTTCTTTTCTAGCATCATCTTTTCACTCCATGTGTAAGCGGTACTCGGTTTCTTTGACATTTCCTTGCTTGTAATTAGCACATTTTTCACATTCATCCTTTTTCGGACGAAAGAAAGAAATTTTTCTTTCTTCCATAATTTTATAGAACGCTGTGCTTGATAATGGTTCTAAGTTACGCGTACGACACCATTCTGATTCATAAAAATCATAAAGAGACTTTTTGGTCTGCCACTCTGGTAATAGATAAACTCTCGACGTAGATGAACGGCAATAGTGTGATTCCATAACTGGAAGAGCATCAAAGAATGCTGTTACGTTTTTTTGCTTCTCTTCATGAGGATTAACGTTCTGCATTGCGACACGTTGTTGTTGGGGTTTCCTGTCAGTTTTCATGTTATTCTTCCAACCATGCACCGTCATTCTTCCAATGTTAAGAAACATGGTTTGGCAAACTCTTAACTTGACATCTTCATCTCCTGTTAAATAATATACCAAAGACTAAGTTCTTCTTGACTCTTCGGAATTCTTTCGGCCTCTTGGTCTTTTTTTTTAACACTTTGCACATGCTCGTGAACGTATACCTTCTTTTCTCCCCACGTCAAGGTCTTCCAAAACTTTGTAAAAATTTATCTTCTTGTTTTTTTTTGTATCTCTTTGCACTTCAGACTTTTTGACTCTTTGCATTTGCATCGCTCTTTCATATTTCGTGGTTCTTTTTCTTTTTCATAAGTCCATTTCGAATCAATTTTTACTCTTCCATAATATTTCTGACCATTTTCCCTTAGGCTCCTGTTTTTTTCAGCAAACCATGTTTTACGATCAACCTTAGTTTTTTGTTTCTGTTTTTACTTTTTATAGGAAACTCTCCATCAGAATCTGTACTTGAATATGGCACCAAAGGCTCGTCATTAGTGATGTCCTGTAAACAGTCGGTGTCGATCATTTCTATATCGACGTTCTCAACTTCAGTGAGACCCATCTCTTCCAGGTTTCCAGGTTTGACGTCTGGAGAGTTTGAATATTATCCACTGTAGAAAACTGTAAAATATCCTCGTCATGCCGGTCTGTATTGAACTGAAACACTTCGTCACCGGGGTTAATAGGCATTAAAAGGAAGTCGGAAGAAGTAGCAGATACGGCGTCACTTGGGAAACAATAGGTATTTGCAACTGAAGAAGATGGTTTAGACGAGCTTTAAGGTAAATGTAATGGGAGATTGTCAGTGTTACTTTCACTTAGGGTATGACCATGTCCTATTGCTTGAACGTCACTGTTTTGGTAGGTGTTAAAACCACTTTATCATTTGGAATGACAGTGTCAAGATCTAAGAGGGTCAAGCTGTCAGGGCTATTTTCAGCACCTTCAAAAGCATAAGAATTCACAATATAAGCCATGCTTTAAGAAGTGTTACTTAAATCAGGCGGAGTTTCATTAATACACATTTGGGCTATGCGTTTCCCTCTAGAGTACTCAAATAAAATATTACCTTTACCTTTATCCATCTGCAATAAAAGTAAACCTATATTAGCATGCAATCCTGGCGCAAAGGATAAATTAATCGCTTAGCGGTTTTATCTAGGCTTAAGTCTTCTGTAGACTTAAGGCATCTGGCGAAAAGGAGAGTAAAAATTCAATGAGACGAGAAGCCTTTACTAAATTTTATTTAAGTTGATATAATAATTTTGCATAGTTAATAGAATCAGACGTTACTTTTTGGAAATCCATAGCATACAATTTAATTAATATCTAGCAACATCCCGCTAAAAATACCAACAACCTGCAAGCAAATGTGTGAGTGCACGCATAAGCATGCGTAAAGCACCTCTCTCCTCCCACACTGCTTATGCATACACTCAGAAACAAGATCATGCAAACACCACCACCACACAAGCAACAATGTAAGTAATGCGTGCACTCAAACATTTGCTTGCAGGTTGTGGGTAGTTTTGGCGGGATATTGATAGATATTAATTAAATTGTATAATAATTTTGCAATCAGCACAACTCTTTTCTTTCAACAGAAGTGAAATGATAACTCCATAATTTAAAGCAATTACAAACATTATTGTAAAGGAAAATCTGTTAACTCCAGTAAACAAATGGAGCAATTTACAAATAGGTTATTAAAGTTATTACTTATCATAAACCGTATTGTATAATTGATTGATGTGTAAAAAATACTTTTTATGGTACTTACCTTTTATAAATAGTACGAAAACAGACGTATTAACCTTGTTTTGTATTTCTTATCCAATAAGATAGTGCGGACAATTTGTCCTAGCAAGCGCGTTCGAACAAAATGGCGGAGTTGTCAACTTTTACGCGCGAAAAGTTGACACAGTGGAGTTATCAGATATGATTGGGCTTGTTTTTTGTTGTTTTGTATTAGTCTGATGGATTTAGCATTTTCTACAATTGCAGGGCTTTTTTTTCTCTTTCCAACGATACCAAAAACTTAAAACTGATAAAAATGGAGTTAACAGCTTAACACTTTTAGACGACGATATGGCATCGGCTTATAACCATTTGCCAGTGTCAAGTTAAAAAGGCGGGAAATAGAACTTTCGTTTCAATTTTCAACACCGTATTCCTATATCGTCAAGTCTAAAGTCTAGTCAAAGTCCAAATATATAGTCAGTACAGTTCATGAGTCATGTCAGTCGATTCAGTAAAGTGGTAGAAGCTTTACTGAAAGTTCCGAGGGAGTTTTGGCGGGAAACACAAAATAGCACGTTTTTAGAAGTTGTACCACTTGCCCACGCTTGTGCACGTTATCAAATATTTAATGGTTCATATTCTACCAATATTACACATTAAGAACCGAAATAACACAAATTTATGAAGAAATATGAATTCCACAACGTCACCCATTAAACTCCCCGCCAAAACTCCTTGTTCCATTTAATACACAATAATTATGTGACATTTGAATTGGTAGATGATACACCGCTATTTTTTCTTTATTATATTTAGATAGATCGAATCTGAACACAAGCCCTTACTAAAGCACAGTAAAAGTAATTAGCTAAGTAACCTTTGCAAATGTAAGCAAACTCCGTTCCGATTCAATTTGATCTATATGTAAACAAAATAACCTAACCAAGAGCATGTCAGGACATATCTCAGACATGTCTATATATATATATATATATATATATATATATATATATATATATATATATATATATATATATATATATATATATATAGACATGTCTGATTTCTTTCGAGTTTTTAGCATGATCATCACCATGGAAACATAAAAACATATAAATCCAAGGGGCGACCAACTTCTAAACCACTTTGGAGGCCGATCACTCGAAAATGGTTGACTTTGTGAAAAAGTCATGTATGAAACCTTACCTTTATTTTAAAATACCTATTCAAAGATATCTCACACGATGGGTTAAAATGAAAAAATATTCTTCATCCCCACTTTACATGTATGGAGAGCCGCCCCTAAAATATGAAATTACTATGATTTTATGATGCCAAAACTGAGATCTATACACGTTTTATGACTCTACCAAATTTCATCCATTTAGATTCATAATTACAGAAGTTAAAAGGGCGGAGAGACTGACGGACAGAGCGAAACTATAATGCTTCCTTGAGTATTACGGAACCCTAAAAATTTAATTAGACCACATTAATGTGTTATAGTATTTCTTTATTGTCCGGTGAATAAGTGACATTGTAATTAGTAGCATTATAGCCTCTCAAATTGAGCTTAGTTTTGTTTGTTACGTTAAGATTAACGCGAATATTACGAAACGAAACAGAGTATGTGGACATTGGATAATCCAATAATAGTAATAAGATCTGAGAGACAAAGAAATATGCCATAGATTATAATTATACATACATCATTTATACATACAAATATTGAAGTGTCTGCTTGTAATTTTGAAAAAACAGCTTTTCACTTAATGATTAAGAAACTTTATACCGTAACTTCTTAAAATAAAACAACAATTTTTAAAAATTGTCTATCTGTCTGTCTGTCTGTTTGTTACGTATAATCTCTGAAAGTGCTGATCCGATTTTCACGAGACTTTCACTGGAAGATAGCTGATGTTATAATGTACAACATAGACTACTTTATCTTAGGGTTCCATTTAAAAAAATAGGGCTCCGTTTCCATTAGTTGTATGCAAACGAAGTTACGGGCACCAGCCAGTCCTATATATATGAAAGTTTGTGAGGATGGATGGATGGATGGATGGGTGTTTGTTACTCTTTCACGCAAAAACTACTGAACGGATTTCGACGTGATTAGGTATGGTAGTAGTCTAGACTCTGGATTAAATCAGGCTATTTTTTTTCCAAAATAGTACGGTATTCCCGTGGGATACCCGATACTATATTTTCGCGGGCGGAGCCGCGGAAAAAGGTAGTGATATTATAAACGCGAAAGTTTGTATGTTTGTTAGTCTTTCACGCAATAACTACTGAATGAATTTTGTTGAAATTCGGTATGGTAGTAGTTCTGACTCTCGATTGACACGTAAGGTACTTTTTATCGCAAAAAAAAAAAATTGGATAGTCTGGAATTTCCTTTTGCGCGTACGAAGTCGCGGGCTGCATCTAGTCCTGCTACTATTATAAATGTGAATTTTGTCAGGATGGACGGATGGATGTTTGTTACTCTTTCACGCAAAAACTACTGAACGGATTTCGATGATATGGTAGTAGCTTAGTTAAGTTCTCGATTAAAACATAGGCTACTGTTTATCCTGAAAAAGTATAGTATTCCCGTGGGATACTATATTTACGCTACGGGAAAAACTAGTGCATAAATAAGTTTGTAACGGTTTATAAGCGAACATCGAACAGGTAGGTAAATAAAATATACAATAATATAATAACAATAATAAACATGTTTAAGTTTCGCAATTAATTGTATTATTATTCTATTATAAGAAATACAAGAAACTAGAATGTTATATCCCTGAATATAGCATTTAATATGTTGGCATTCAAGAAGGTTATAAGTTAGAGGAGCTTGTGTTCTGACATTATAATGAATTGCCTGTATGACCCATGTTATTACGAATTTATACAAAATCTCTGAAGCATAAGGGAATATTTTTTGTTTTATTAAAGTGAAAAGTGAAAGTGATTGTATTTCTAGATCTTGCCCGCTACATGGAAGCCGCGATAAAAATAGCCAGATAATTGTGATCTACTTTATATGCCAATTTTCGTCAGTCCAGTAGCTTGCGAGCCTACTCAAAGCAAAAAAAAATACAAACGAACTAACCTTTCCTCTTAACTCACAATTCCCGCGTTATATTATTATTAAAGGACTCTTGCAATCATCGCCAAAAATATAAAACTTCTGTTTCTTAATCTTATACTTTTCCTAGAGTTGACCACCTTTATCTATTTATACATCGACTTTTACTTTCATTGTCTTAAGGTAGCCTTCCGATCTATGCGACCGCGACGCGAGACCGCGACCAGCAAACCAGCGAATCAGGTTCTCTGGCCACGCTCAGCGGTCGCGCGTCACGGGTCACGGGGATTCTTTAGTGCTCCATACAAATTTATACTAAGCAGTGGCTCCGCATCCCTATTTTGGCCTCGGGTCGCGGTATCGCGTCGCGCGTCGCGTGCATCGAAAGGCTACCTTTGCGTAGAAAGACACGCTTGAAATAGCCCCGGAAACAGGCCGTTCGAATAATTTTCAGTAATTGACGTTCCATTTTCGGGACGTTGCAATAAAATATGATGAGTAAACAGCCTGAGGGTCAATTCACACCGAAACGAAACGCGACATGGCGATGCTTTTTAAAAAAAATATATACAAGCTTAATATGCTACCAAAAAATAATATTTTGCACCCTGGATAGATATACCCTGGATCCAAAAGCACTGAACATAACTCCTCAGTCTTTAAATATACGCGTTTGGCATTGTTTAAAGACCTGCAAGCATATGCCACTATGTAACTTACAGTAATCATCATCATCATCTTATTTACAATACCTAATGGAAGCTTGGCGCGTATTCAATTATACATTTGATCATTTATTTTAAACGTTCTTATAATATGTTAATAAAAATTTAACAAAATATCACTAAAAGGGAAAAATTATTGTTTTTAAACAAAAAATTAAACCGACTTCCAAAGTAAAAATACACAAAAATAAAAAGGATTGTGTGCTTTTATGAAACCACGGTAAAAATGAAACTTAATAACAAAATAGCGTGGAGCACTGGCACAAATGAGTACTAGTCTATACACTACACGGTCAGCTGATGCGAACTATAGGCGTCGCCATATTGGTCTCGGCTGCTCTGACGAGCGCCTTTCACTTTATCCCTACTCCGCGGCCGACCGTCACGCGACATGCAACACACAGACAAAAAGTTTGAGACGATGTAATAAAAGTTTCACTTCACACAAATATGGAAGTATGAAATAAATCTTATTATCTAAATAATTCCCCTTTTAAGTTCGCCTAAAATTTTAAGTATTTCCCTACTCAATCTTCTTAATTTAGGATAGCTATTTATAATTAAACTTTATATTCATTACGCAAGAAGATACACATTTCACTGTATGAGTTCGAATATCAAGATGCACCGCGCTGTACAGCTCATGTGTAGTGCATGACTGATGTCATAAGAAACGTGTATCTTTTTGTGTAGTTTATAAAGTTCAATTTTGAATAGCTATCTTAAAAATGTAGCGGTACAAAGCGTCGCGTATCGTCGCGGTGTGAACTGGCCCTAAGGCTACATAATATGCTCATACACCGTGTATCAGATTTAATGGCGGATTTTTATTAGCGCCATTTATACACACCAGAAACACGAAATAAGTTTCAAATTCCGTTGTTGTCGATCTTTTAAAAATCTTATTCAATTGGCCAAAGCTAATTCAAGCGTTATTTCCTGCTCGTAGAAAGGTTTTGATATATCCTGGGTCAAGCCAGCCTGATGGAAGTATCTGTTTATTTTGTAGATCTGACCGTTACACTCATTCCGCCACTCTTGCCGCTACAAATAATGAAATGCGACTTCCGTGGATATAGAACGTCAATGTTTTATGTTCATATCCAGGCGAATTCGGGCCGTTTGGTCTGAATATATAATGTCCGTGAATGATTTGATAGCTGGCTCTCTGAGAAATTTGTGCGTAATAATCTGACATTTGATATCTGGGTCCGATTGTCAATTTGATATTAAATTTTGTGTTGAAGCTGCCTGCGCTTTATAACATTTAAGAACGTCACAGACGGCGAAGATATTATAATACTTTATCTCAAGATGCCTGGATATATTTCATACCGTACGTACATAGTACGTAATATGAAAATAAATAGTATCTTAGCCGTCTGCGATAGTTCACACAAACTACATAGCAATAGCGATATTTTATCTTAACATAAAATACTATAGTATTTTATCTTCTATCTATAGTATTATTATTAGATATTTCATCTTAACATAAAATACTTTTTCTATACTCCCTCTCTCCTCTTTCTATCTCGAGAGAGAGAGAGGGAGCGTGTCGAGATGGCCTTGAAAAGCGACACTTTTGCCACTAATCCAAGGATTGTGTCGCGTCACCGTTTTTACTCTCCCGAGTTTATTTAAACGAATTGTGCAAGTTGGTTTTGCGGGCAAATTAAAAAAGATGTATTCTATCCATCAAGTTAAAATTGGGTTTCGCAAAAACAAAAAAGTGTGGAATTATTATTCTGGCAGAATACAAAATAATTTTAAATATGAAGACTCATGCTCAGAAGGAATAAAATGTAATTGGTGTTATGGTTTCCAAGTGAGACATTGAGGCTGGGACTACACGCATTCGGAATATCTCCGGCTGGGAAAAACAGCGCTGAAAATAGAACTCTGCACTAATACAATAGAGCTGAAAATGGAACAAACTCGTGATTTAAAACTCTGCGCCCGTGTGTTTAATTTTCAGTTCTATTGTGTTAGCGCAGAGTTTTATTTTCAGAGCTGTTTTTTCCATCTCGGCTCGGTATATATCTCGGCTATAGGCTCGGCATAGTATCCCAGTGGAACGTAGGAATGACTGTCTGGAGACATAATTACATCGTATAATACTCGGGCCACCGCGACGGTGTTTTGTCCCTGAAATATTTGGATCTATATTTACTATTAATTTTTAACCCGCGAAGAAAACAGAGGGGTATTTATTATAAGTTTGACGATGAGACAGACAGAACGAGAGGCAGACAAGTCTTGCATGTCTCTATCTATATGTGTGACTGTCCGTCACATCGAAGCTCCCAAACGGATGAACCGATTTTGATCTTGTTTTTCTGCTTGAAAGCTGACATGATCGATAGTGTTCATACTTATGATTCATCATCATCAGCTCGCCTACTACTTTACAATGAAGGGGGTCACTTCATTTTTTTTTTGTTTATTAACACTCACTCATTTAGATTGTCATAAAGATTGTCATGACTATAATATAAGAATATTACTAAGGCGGGTCAATAAGTCCGTGACTTTTTGAATTTCTAACCTCCTTACTGAAAAAGCAACACTACTCCTGTCAACAGGTATCTGTCAGTTGACTCCTATCAAAATTTGAACTTGCTGCGTCAGTTAGTTTGTGTTTTATCAGACTATCCAGTAACTTAAGGAAACAATGGAAAAAAGTGAATTTCGTGTGCTTATTAAGCATTATTTTTTGCGAAAAAAAACCATTACCGAGACCAAGGCTAAGCTTGATAAATACTATGGGGACTCTGCACCATCGATTTCAATGGTAAAAAAGTGGTTTACTGAATTTCGTTGTGGCCGTACAAGCACTGAAGATGCCGAACGTCCTGGACGCCCAGTTGAGGTCTCTACACCCGAAAGAATCGAAAAAATTCACGATATGGTGTTGGCCGACCGAAGATTGAAAGTGCAAGAGATTGTGGAAGCCATACGCATCTCGCATGGCTCAGTGGTTTCAATTTTGAATGATCACTTGGGCATGAGAAAGCTTTCCGCAAGATGGGTGCCGCGTTTGCTCACAGTCGACCACAAACGCAATCGAGTAACAACTTCACAGGAAGGTTTGGCGTTGTTTAATCACAATATGGAGGAGTTTTTTAACCGTGGACGAAACATGGATCCATCACAACACACCAGAGACCAAACAACAGTCAAAACAGTGGGTTTCTAAGGGTGAATCGGCGCCAAAGAAGGCCAAGGTGGGTTTGTCAGCCAATAAAGTTATGGCGACTGTTTTTTGGGATGCACGTAGGATAATCCACATTGACTATCTTCAAAAGGGAAGAACAATTAATGGAGAATATTTTGCCAACTTATTGGACCGCTTCAATGAGGATTTGAAAAAAAAACCACCTCATTTGGCCATGAAAAAAGTTCTTTTTCACCAAGACAATGCAAGGGTGCACACATGGGCAGTTGCCATGGCAAAAATCCATGAATTGGGCTATGAATTGCTCCCACATCCACCCTATTCTCCAGATTTGGCTCCGAGTGACTACTTCTTGTTCCCAAACCTGAAAAAATGGCTCGGTGGAAAAAGATTTGACTCCAATAATGAAGTCATCTCGCAAACAAAGGCCTATTTTGAGGACCTCGACAAATCATATTTTTTGGAAGGGATAAAAAAATTGGAGAAGCATTGGACAAAGTGTATAGAGCTCAAGGGGGACTACGTTGAAAAATAAAATGATTTATTTATCAAAAAATCTGTGTTTTATTCCAAAAGTCACGGACTTATTGACCCGCCCTCGTATACTATAATAGAAGACTATAATATGAAGTGTGATAGTATTTCATATAAAGTTATATAGCTATTAGGTAGAATATCGACAAAGTTACTAATCGACCAGTTTCTAAACATTTTTTTTTCTTTTGGACTAGGACGCTTCAAAATATTTAAGCACAAAGGAAGTGACCGCAACGACTGCAGACGCGGTTAAACTATGTATTTGGGAGAGTACGTCATTTTGAGAATACGTCCTTTTGGGAGTGTGTCATTTGCGACTATGTCGTTTTACGTCGAGTCTACCGCTTTAAATATCACCGCACAATAAAGAAAATGGTATTTCTTTGATGTGCGGTAAATATATGATCAGTTAGTTAATTCGGTTAATTATTTCAATTAATTTTAATCACACATTAATCCGGTCGGATTTAATCCTTTAGTTTACGTTGAGATTAAATTTGATCATTTAGATCTAAACAGGAGTATAATTTTTAGTATAATGTAATATAATATAATATAATATAATATAATATAATATAATATAATATAATATAATATAATATAATATAATATAATATAATATAATATAATATAATATAATATAATATAATATAATATAATATAATATAATATAATATAATATAATATAATATAATATAATATAATATAATATAATATAATATATAATATAATATAGTAATATATAAAAAATATAATATAATATATATAGTCTTAGATACTAATATTATAAAGAGGAAGGTTGTTTGTTTGTTGCACTGAATAGGCTTCGAAACTACTGGACCGATTTTGATGAAATTTGACACATATATAGAGTAGAACACGGAGAAGGACATAGGCTACTTTTTATCTCGGCAAAATGCACGGTTCCCGGGGTAGGAATTCCTTTTGCGCGTAAGAAGTCACGGGTAAAATCTAGAAATATATTATTTAATATTATTTAATATTTAATGGTTAATATTCTACCAATATTACACATTAAGAACCGAAATAACACAAATTTATGAAAATATACGAATTCCACAACGTCACCCATTGAACTCCCCGGCAAAAGTTATAGTTGTTATATATTATTAGGTCCTTGCATATGAAATTAGCGTTTTGTCCTACAGGCCACTTTGATCTCAAATATATTTTCTTTGGTTAGGAATTCCAAATCCAAGTTTATACCGCTATTTACTCACCCATTTGTGTTTCGAAAACCGAAATTCATTTGTATTTCCTCTTTTGGTTTTTTCTTTGCGTCACTCTGTTTACAAAATGGAAAACTTGAAATATCGTACTATTTTCGAGTACGAGTTCCACCGTGGCACCAGTGCTGCAGAAACGGCTTGAAGGATTAATGATGTGTATGGCGGCGGTGTCGCAAAAGAAAACACAGTGCGTTTTTGGTTCCAACGTTTTCGTTCTGGAAATTTTGACCTGTTGAACAAGCCCCATAGACGGCCGGAGACCAAAGTTGATAATGAAGAATTGAAGGCTATTGTGGAAGACGATCCATCGCAAACTACGTCCGAGGCAGCTGCAGGCTGCGGTGTTAGTGATAAAACTGTTTTAATCCACTTGAAGCAAATTGGGAAGGTGAAAATCTTGAACCGTGTACCTCATGAATTGAGTTCAGCAAACCGACAAACGCGCGTCGACTGCTACGTTACATTACTCAACCGGCACAATAATGAAGGGATTTTAAATCGAATCATTCATTACCTGTGATGAAAAGTGGATCCTTTACGATAATCGGAAACGCTCATCACAATGACTGAACCCTGGCAAACTATCTAAAGCCTGCCCCAAACGAAAATTGACTCAATAAAATTTACTATTGAGCGTTTGGTGGACTAGTGCCGATGTCGTTCACTACAGCTTTCTTAAATCTGGCCAGACGATTACGGCAGATGTCTATTGCCAGCAACTGCAAATCATGATGGAAAAGCTAGCTGCTAAACAACCGAGGTTGGTCATTCGCTCTAGGCCACTGCTGCTTCAGGACAATGCTAGACCACACACTGCACAACAGACGGCTACAAAATTAGAGGAGCTTCAATTGGAATGTCTAAGACATCTACCGTACTCCCCGGACCTTGCTCCAACAGATTACCATTTTTTTTCCAAATTTTGATAACTTCTTGCAAGGGAAAAAAATCAACTCCGATGGGGCAGTCCAAAGCGCCTTCAAAGATTTTATTGATTCCTGTCCGAATGGCTTTATAGCAATAGATAGCAATGGTATATACTTTGATTAAATAAGTATATTATGCTTAAAAAAAAATCGAATTTATGTTCCTCCTTTACAAAACGCCAATTTCATATTACTAAGGCGGGTCAATGAGTCCGTGACTTTTTGAATTTCTAACCTCCTTACTGAAAAAGCAACACTACTCCTGTCAACAGGCATCTGTCAGTTGACTCCTATCAAAATTTGAACTTGCTGCGTCAGTTAGTTTGTGTTTTACAGCTATCTTTGTCAGACTATCCAGTAACTTAAGGAAACAATGGAAAAAAGTGAATTTCGTGTGCTTATTAAGCATTATTTTTTGCGAAAAAAAACCATTACCGAGACCAAGGCTAAGCTTGATAAATACTATAGGGACTCTGCACCATCGATTTCAATGGTAAAAAAGGGGTTTACTGAATTTCGTTGTGGCCTTACAAGCACTGAAGATGCCGAACGTCCTGGACGCCCAGTTGAGGTCTCTACACCCGAAACAATCGAAAAAATTCACGATATGGTGTTGGCCGACCGAAGATTGAAAGTGCAAGAGATTGTGGAAGCCATAGGCATCTCGTATGGCTCAGTGGTTTCAATTTTGAATGATCACTTGGGCATGAGAAAGCTTTCCGCAAGATGGGTGCCGCGTTTGCTCACAGTCGACCACAAACGCAATCGTGTAACAACTTCACAGGAAGGTTTGGCGTTGTTTAATCACAATATGGAGGAGTTTTTTAACCGTGGACGAAACATGGATCCATCACAATACACCAGAGACCAAACAACAGTCAAAACTGTGTGTTTCTAAGGGTGAATCGGCGCCAAAGAAGGCCAAGGTGGGTTTGTCAGCCAATAAAGTTATGGCGACTGTTTTTTGGGATGCACGTGGGATAATCCACATTGACTATCTTCAAAAGGGAAGAACAATTAATGGGAAATATTATGCCAACTTATTGGACCGCTTCAATGAGGATTTGAAAAAAAACCGACCTCATTTGGCCAAGAAAAAAGTTCTTTTTCACTAAGACAATGCAAGGGTGCACACATGTGCAGTTGCCATGGCAAAAATCCATGAATTGGGCTATGAATTGCTCCCACATCCACCCTATTCTCAAGATTTGGCTCCTAGTGACTACTTCTTGTTCCCAAACCTGAAAAAATGGCTCGGTGGAAAAAGATTTAACTCCAATGATGAAGTCATCTCGCAAACAAAGGCCTATTTTGAGGACCTCGACAAATCATATTTTTTGGAAGGGATAAAAAAATTGGAGAAGCGTTGGACAAAGTGTATAGAGCTCAAGGGGGACTACGTTGAAAAATAAAATGATTTATTTATCAAAAAATCTGTGTTTTATTCCAAAAGTCACGGACTTATTGACCCGCCCTCGTATACAATGACCTACCGCCTTACTAATAAAAATATTTAAACAGTGGATAAGCAATACAATGTTTTGTGTGAGAAAAGTCGATTGACAGACAAGGACAAAACATTGTATTGCTTATCCATTGTGTAAATATTTTTATTAGTAAGGGGGCTAATATAAAAGTCTTTAACTAACATTTCGGTTTAAGTTTTGAAACTAAGAAAATTTCAAACACCATGTGCTATACAAATATTTAAATAAACAACTTTTCACTAAATGCAAAATTATTATTTGTCCGTCCGTCTGTCTGTCTGTCTTCTTGTTCCGGCTAATCTCTGAAACGGCTGGACTGATTTTCACTGGACTTTCACTGGCAGATGTTATAAAGAGAAATTATAAAGAGGGTTCCGTTTAAAAAATAGGATTCCGTTTCCATTAGTTCTACGCAAACGAAGTTCCAGGGACAAGGATATATTTTACTAGTTTTCTTCGCGGTTCCACTCGCCTTAATATAGTATATAACAGTATGCCACGGGAACACTATACATTTTCGGGATAAAATGTAGCCTATGTTTTAATCTAGAGCCTAAACTACTTTCGTACCAAATTTCATCGAAATCCGTTAAGTCGTTCTTGCGTGAAAGAGTAACAAACATCCATTCATCCATCCATCCTCACAAATTTTCATACTTATAATAGTATATTATATAAGGCGAAAGGGTTTCCAAAGAGTACAGAGGTATCGCTACGCCAAAATTTAAAAAGGGTTTTTAGAAAATAATTCAATGAACCAGAGCACCTTGCGGATTTCTTCAATAGTTGTTACCAAAAGAAGAAGAAAAAAACATTCACTATTCAAGTTTCATATTTCAAGCCTTCCTCGAGGCAATTATATATAAAACCGCACCGTTTTATCATCCAAGTGTTATTTTCAGTCGGCAAATAAAAAAAACTTGAAGAAACCGAACAACATCTGACGACCGAACTTTTCCGACCGTTTGGGGGATTACATTTTATTGTTGTTTATTTAAAATCAACACTTGGTTTAGGTTGTAGAGATCATTTTCTTCTTTCAATTTTGATTTGAAAAAGTAATTTGTTTAATTATTTTACGATGTTTAATTTATATTTAATAAATGATAATTGTATTGTGTAATTGTGAATTGAATTGTTTAAATAATGCTGGAATTACTGTGTACAGTCATTTCAAGATTTTTTTTAACAATCAAACAATTTTTATATTAATTATACGTATAAAATATTTTATATGTATTTTCCCTCAAATCCTTGTTTTTTTTTTTTGAGGACCTTAAACCGCAAACCGTAATTGCAATCACGTGTAGCTATATAGCGTGTATAATAATTAATCAGAAGGACTGAAAAATGATAATTTGTTACAATTATCTAAAAATCATTTTCTGTGACACAAAAATCAGAGAACCGTAACACCATGGTAACAGCGCGTTGCTAATGGCCCTCGACAATCTTCGTTTTTTTTCTATGGAAATACGAACGTATGAAATACGACGATTGCCTAAAGACATCGAGATCATGGTAGTACCATAGAGTAGAAAATATATCTACTTACGTACAGAGTACGTATGTACTTACGTTCCTTTCATGGAGCGATACAAATCGATACAAATTTGAAAATTTTGTCGTCCCCTTCAACCAACGGCCCACAATTTTTGCACACAATCGTGGACACACCGTATGCTTGCAGCGGTGCAATCAAATCGAAAGCCAACTATGTAGCTGGTTGTCTGTTCCTCTTTTCATAATCTGTGGTAGTACTGTAAAATTAATGTTTGTCATGCTTAGAGCATTAAACCAATTGGTTTAATGATCTGAGTTGTCATCATCACAACTTACAATGTTGAATTACTATTACTATCATAATAGTCTTCCATGTCCATACTGACAGTATATTTGACAAAATTACAAGGAGAGCATGTCACGTGAGAGCCTCCTAATTAAAGAAGCGTTTTATTATTCAGCTGTAAATTGACTACTACATATTTTAAATTTGCTAAGGGTAGCCATACACCATGCTATCTGACGTCCAATAGCCATGACGCTGCCGATTGGATCAGATAGACCGCATGTGTTGATGTCGTGTATATGAACGAACTGAAGATTATATGAAGCCGGCAGCATCATTCCTATTGAACGATTGAAAGTATGGTTTAAGTCAAGTCGTAATAGGTTACGATTCGACTTACATAATATGATAACAACATATTATGATCTATGCAAATAAATAAAATTGAAATTTTAAATTACCAGCTTTGCACTAAATTCATATAAAAGTAAATACGGTATTAACGATAAAATATGTTTTTGAATTTTTTGTCTGTCCGTCTGTCTGTTTGTTCCGGCTAATATCTGAAACGGCTGGACTGATTATCACTGACAGACTGCTCATATTACAAGGAGTAACTTAGGCTTCTTATATCTTAGGGTTCCCTTTAAAAAAATACGGGTTGGTTTTTGTTAGTTCTACGCAAACGGACTTGCGGGCACCAGGTAGTAAATATATCCTACTACTATTATAAATGTAAAAGTTTGTGAGGATGGATGTTTGTTACTGATTTACACAAAAACCACAGAGTCGGATTTCGATGAAATTCTGTTTGCTCTAGATTAAAATTCTGTTTGCTTTTTTATCCCGAAAAAGTGCAGTATTCCCGTGGGATACTATTCTTACGCGGGCGGAGCCACGGGAAAATGCTAGTAAAATTAAATAAACAATGTATGCGTACTAAGTACCTACGTAAATTTGAACCCATGCACTTCCAAAATTCTAGAACAACGTGTGTCGATTGGCTCCGTTGACAGTTAAGAAGATAAACGATCACGTCATTTGTCATCGCTGTCCCCAGCTGACTAAAGCCCACGACAAGACAATATCATCTTCCTATATATAACACGGCATAATCACCCGTAAACACATTTTCCCAGAGACTAAATTTCAGTGATGAATGGCATTGTTCCGACTATTTTGTGGGTAGACTGTAAAAACGCCCTATTAAATACAACTAATGAGAATTTTTGCCGATTGATCGATTGCTTATCTACACTTTTACGTACAATATGACAATTGAAAATGTTTGTAATAAAGGATTTGTTGTACCCCTGCCTTTAACTACACTACATTTTTAAGAGGAAGTTTGTTTCCATTGAATGGGGTCCAAAACTACTGAACCGATTTTGATGAAATTTGGCACACAGATAAAGCAGACAACGAGGAAGGGCGTAGGCTTTTATTATCATTGCTGAATGTAAAGTACCAACGAGATTTTCTTTTTACCCGACTACGGCGAAACCAAAAGGAAGGATAATAATTTTGGCAATGTATGTATGTATGTATGTTTGTTCCACCAGAGCGCTTAAACTACTGCTCCGATTTTAATGAATGAGCTGTCAATATTATAGTAATAATAGCCCGGGTAACATAAGCTATATAATTTACCTAGTCGGACTATAGTTTAAAAAAAAATGTTATTTGTATAGAAAAAAATTACATCTACTAAGTATAAAAGAAACTACAAGATAAACCCTCTGATAGTGCCTCTACACTATCAAAAAATTTAAAAAATTCTCCTGGCTCCATTCATCACAGGAGATAAGGCTTTAAGTGTTTCGGAAGGCTGCGAGTGTATCGGACGCTTGTAAATCAATCAATATCCAAAGAATTGGGGTATAGGCATAAACTGATGTGCTTTAAATATTCCAGTGTTTTAAAAGTGTATAATATTAGCAAAAGTGTTTAATATCAAAATAAACACCAAATGAACAAGTGCAACAAAGAACTTTGTGCGTGTGAAATCCAATGATTTCAGACGTAGGTAAGGATGGGCTATGCCGTACATTTGACACAAAAAATTTTAATGCCAGAAAAAGATACGTCATCTTGATTTGAGAAGATTTTGTGAATGGCTGTGTTTGGCGAAAAAAAGCCACAATGACAATGCTTGCTAGCGCGGAAAAATTGATAATACAGTTGTCGACCAGGACACGTTTACTAACTTCAATAGCGCTATAACAGTCCACCGTTTTGCTTATTTATTTTGTTTGTTTTGAAATCAGTTAATAGTGTTTTGTGCAATTAGTTTAATCAAAGTATTTTTAAAATTAACAATAATGTCAGCCCAAAAAATAATGAAATATACTTGTATATAATAAATATATAAATTGATTTGAATACCTCATAAACTGTAAATTAATATATTCAAGTTAAGTTAGGTTCCCTGGTTAACGCTAACTTAGTGTCCCAGAGGAAAATAACATTTAACAGTTGACAACGCTTACAGCTTAGCGATCGCCATTTTGGTTCCACAAGTTCAACCCTAACCCGCCGAGAAGAACCGGCCTAAGAATCTCGCATTAAAATGCGGACTGATTATATTGTGGAAAGTAAATGTCAAAAAGTCAAGATGATAAAATTTGTCCAACCTCGACTGGCCCAAACAACCCCGAAACACACAACAAGTTTCTACATTTTGTAGGGTAGAAATGCCGGAGGGGTGGGGGTGGGCAACTTCAGAAACCATTGGAAGATTACTCTAAAATGGTTGACTTTGTAAAACATCATTTGTTAAACGTTGACTTTATGATTTAAAAACACGTATTTGACGATATACCACACGATGGTGTAGAATTAAAAAAATATTTTTCACCCCCACGCTTCCACGTTGGAAATATTCATAAGGGAAGCCGATGATATGATGTCAAGTTGTAAACACGCCTCGCTACTGGTACGTCGGCATAGCGACGCGTTACTCGCCACGATCACCATGCCAAATGACGTTCAGACGTGCCGTAACAATTACACGTATTACATCAATACCTTTGAGGAAAAAAATTAAAAACTTCCGTACCTATTTTTAAAAATATTTTTCCCCCTTTAGAGGCAGGGTATAGACACATTAGCCAGGGGAAAGACGCATTAGACAGGGGAAAGTTAATATAAACATTGCGCTTATTACGTGGACAGTAGATTGCCGAGCCGTGAAATTATGCTTTAGGCACCTTGATAAGCTCCCTAATGTGGACAAGCCATAAGCGATAGCGGATAGTTTTTGACGTGACAACTGACAACGTCTTATAATTCGATGGAGCCGGCTGCACGCACGAAAAAATATGACTCATGCGGCGTTACCGGCGTTACCTCACTAAACATGACATATTTTGTGCAAAATAATTTTAGTGTTGCACTTCTACCACTCGTTCTGCAACGGCTAATTGACTTACGCCGTGATAGTGAAAAAGCGGTGGCCAACAATTCTTTTGTACCAACGGATTTTAATATGTTACAAGTAGTTTTCATCTGTTGCTAATAGCTGTGGGTTCCAGTAGCCCAATCTAAAGACGGTTGGCAATCCTTGGAGGAGGCCTTTACCCGTAGAGGGGTTCTTGGAGATTAACCACACTAAAACTTATATTAATTAAGTACATTAAAACTAGGTATTTACTTGTGAAAATAGTGTTATTTTTGTATTTGCTTTTCTTATATATATTTTGAAAACTGCAATTAAATAAAAAGCATTTTATAAATTTTTATTTTATTTTATTAATTCTAATATATTTACCTCCTATCCAGCCTATTTATCAAGCATTTCGCACTTATTTGTAAGTAGAACCTAGTATATTAACAAAAGAAGCTTTTTATCTTGAGCAGTAAAAAAGAAAACCAAAATTAATAATTTGCAAAAAAAAAAACAAAAAGTTCATAAACAGCACCACACGCAGCATAATGGCAGCCATGGGGTAGATCGGTACATAATACCTGGTGTTTAGTTTACGTCGTACATAATGCTGTAGAAAAACCCGTAATCAAAGCGCTAAGCCCGCTATTTACAGTTTAGACGTCGACGTACCATTAATAGAAGTCGCACATCATATTTGACAGTAAAAAATATTAAAAAATGTTCGCAAAAAAAATATTATTTATAAACACCACAGCCAACAAAATGGCAGCCATGGAAGAGATCCATACATAATACCTGGTGGTTACTGTTTAGTTTACGTCGTACATAATGCTGTATAAAACGCGTAATCAAAGCGCGAATACCGCTATTTACAGTATAGACGTCGACGTACCATGAAGAGACGTCGAACGTCATATTTGACAGTAAAAAATAATAAAAAAGCTTTCGCAAAAAAAACTAACGCCACAGCCAACAATGGCAGCCCTGGGGGAGAACGGTACATAATACCTGATGTTTAGCTTACGTCGTACATGATGCTGTAGAAAAAAGGATTGTGTGGTTTTATGAAACCACGGTAAAAGTGAAACTTAATAACAATAAAATGCGCTTCTTGTGTCTTCGCGTGAACTACATAACGAGTTAAATGCTGTCTTTATC
Source organism: Phengaris arion (assembly GCA_963565745.1). NCBI lineage: Eukaryota > Metazoa > Arthropoda > Insecta > Lepidoptera > Lycaenidae > Phengaris > Phengaris arion. The sequence continues at coordinate 14,005,984 of OY751449.1, read as the reverse complement.
AATATACAGACTGTTTATGCGTTAGATTTTAAGTTAATTTTCTTAAGGAATTTTGGTTCTCATATGGCATACTAGATGGCGCTGATTTGCCGCTAGATCACGCTATAGGTAAAGCGAACCTATTTGCATAAGATGTTTATGAGGGCCTTACTAATGTGAAGTATTTTTGGGTTGTAAACCAATCAAGAAAAGGATTGTGTGGTTTTATGAAACCACGGTAAAAGTGAAACTTAATAACAAAATAGCGTGGAGCACTGGCACAAATGAGTACTAGTCTATACACTACACGGTCAGCTGATGCGAAATATAGGCGCCGCCATATTGGCCTCGGCTGCTCTGACGAGCACCTTTCACTTTATCCCTACTCCGCGGCCGACCGTCACGCGACATGCAACACACAGACGAAAAAATTTGAGACGATGCAATAAAAGTTTTACTTTAAAAACCCGTAATCAAAGCGCTTAGCCCGCTATTTATAGTTTAAACGTCAATGTACGTAACGTACGTACGTAATGGTACCATTAAAAGATGTCGCACATCATAAACGACGTTTACTGTCTTATGCTGCTAGCCCAGTGCTGCCCAGCACTAGGACAGTAAAATGCACTAAAAACAATATTTAGCTATTTGATCTATTCATTTTTCGTATTGTAATGACTTGCCGTTATCAGTTGCAGCCGTCGGAAAGTAGTAACATGTCCGATTTCAGTATGCTAATTGAATTTTTTTTTAAGTTATCATAAATACAGCTTTATGAAGCTTCAATGGACAGTTAGGAATTATGATCCTGTCCTATTTTAAAATCATCCTCGGTTAGCCTATTCTTTTTGAGGTTGGTACATTTTTATACGAATGCATCTTTTATGAATATAGCACGTCGATGCTTTCAACTGTATGAAATAGCTCTTTATAAAGAGTAATTACTTAATAATGATTTTCATTTCTTTAGGGCGGCTAAAAGCTATGTTTATTGCAAATTATAGTTTCATTTTGCAGTTACGGGATTGTTTGCACAAGGGAACTAATTTTTTTGTAAAATATTGGTGAACTGCAACTTCTCGTTTTGCAAAATGATTGTATTGGAAAAATACAGCGGTGAAAAGGAGTTTTTCCTCTGTTGTGTTGAGATTATTTTCGCCTCTTATCTATGTTTACTCAAAATATTTATTTTCAATCCCTTTATCATATCTAATTCGATTCAGGTTGGATATCTTAAGTAATGCACCCCTAGAACAAACAGGGGTAGCAAACATAAGCCCCAAGGCCCTCTCGACCCCTGCATGGCCAAGCACCCTCAGCAATGAGCAATCAATGGCTGAATTTAACAACTGTTTGAAACACTGCTCTAGAGATAGCCACTGGAAAAGGCAATAGCAAATTGTTTATTAGAAAGTCGTCTAAAAGTAAAATTATAATGTAACTTAAATGTGAAGATGACGGGTAAATAAACAAGGTAATTTTTAGCAGAATTAATTTTATAGCCACATTAAATATATTAATGAAAATGTATAGGTATAAATACGTACCTAACTACATCTTAAAGAATTTTTGCTCATATATATCAGTTAGATACAGTTCCGAGTATACGCTTACTTAACATAATATAACAACAAATATTCCAGAAAAAAGTTATTATTATTACAAAATATCATAAAGAATATATACTCAAAAATAATACACAGAAAATATGTATTTATTGTTACCGTATTTTGTAGAAATTGTACATACATATTGATATTGTTCCCGTATTTTAAAGTAATTTTATTAAACCAAGAAAAGTTATTATTTTTTACTCACTGGTCACCACCTACAACAAAGTCGCTTCCAGCAACTTGAACGATGCACTCCCCCTGTGTACCTACCGTGAAGATGGCACACTGAGTGATCGGCTTATTTCGGCGTGGATAATTGAATCACAAAGGATATAGACACACCTTTGTTGGCTCCCTTTAATTATAATGCAATGTATCAGATAACGGTGATGTTTAAAAATACGGGACATTTGTTAAATTACTTCACCTATTTAGTTTTGGATTTGTAGAATTTCAAGCCAGTTTAATTTTTGCGGAGAGTCAGCCGGATACATGAAATGATTTTTTTAGTTTGAGTATGACAATTATTTTTCTGCCTAAACGTCTTTAAATAAGCAGTGAATCATGTGCCTGAAGTATCCGTAATTGATTTTTGGAGACCTTATATACAATAGATCAAACAAACGCATGGTGATTGAGTAATTAACCTGAGGTAGGGTGTGTAACGTTATTTTTATTAATTTTATGTATTTCTCAGCATTTATAAAAAATAGCAAATTTCGAACTAATATTTTTTTGTATAATTTTCTTATAGGGGAGTAAGAAATTTGTTTACGTTCAGATTCAATTGGATATCGGAAGTATTACCTATTTCTCTCCAAATCTAATTGCTGAAATTTTAAATGTAGTTAAGTGTATCGTGTATAGTGAACTCACAAATGATGAATATCACCCAGTAGACCGGTGAATTAAATTGCCAATGTCCACAGCTAAACCAACGAGCGTACTGAATAACTGATAGTCCATCAAACGGCCTTATTAGCCTCTCTAAACTAAAAGCTAGAAAAGCAATACTTGAATATAATATTTCAGAATGTTCTCGATACTGTAGTGCAGAAAAGAGGCCAAGAGCGAAAGTAAGGTGTGAGCACTTTCAAGATGACATATTTGAATATTGTCACAATAATTAGCGTGTTCCATTGTGATTTTGCACAAAACTCTTCGTGTTTGTGGTAAAAATGATAACGCAATACGCGACGCGACCTTGAAATTTAATTCTCGACGCCGCTAAAGAAGGTTCACTTCAAGACAAGACTTAGATTACTGACTATTATAAGAGTTTTCTGTCAATTTAGCTCTTATATTAATAGAAAATCTTAAGCTTTACATAGGGAGCGATCACTAGTCAAGTATGTCAGAGAATAGCTTCTAAAATCTGTTGTACATTGTTCATAGCTATTGAAGCGAAATATAATATCCACATACGAAAGGTTTATGTCATGTTTGATACGGCTCCAACATGGCTACAAAGTATAGTCCGTGCGGGGATATTTTACTTCGAATTTTCTACGAGAGTGATCCTTATGTCGTCGGCGTAAAGGTCATGTAAGAGGTAAAATAACACTGAACGGACTGTAAGAGCAGCCATAACACCGTATTTCCGACATGGACACGAATAGAGGTGAATATTCAAACACATCAAAGACACCTTTTACCAATTACGTCGTTTTGGGGAGATTAATCATTGCAGGGTTGCCCAACCTTTTTTGTCAATTCGGATAATAATTTTGCCCGAGATTCCACTTTCATTTATACTACATTATTAAGCTCAATGTACGTAATAATAATAAAAAACGTATTTCGGAAAATACGTTCCAAGCGAACGATAATATTAACTTCATCTACGTGTGCAACTTATTCAGTGGTTTAAGGCGTTCACTGGTTTAAATTGGTTGGTAATATAGTTATTTTTTAAATAGTTTAAGTTTCAGTTCACACAGCGACGATAGGAATTAGATAGCTATTAAAAATTTAATTTAATTCACTATACAAAAAGGTACAAGTTTCATATGACACCGGTCATACACTGCCCAAGCGCTGTGAAGCGAGCTGCCAGTTTTTTTCGGTGCGAATTGACCCTTGGATTTTCTTGCAACAAAAACAAGATGGCGTACGTCGAGTCCTTCTGTTACGATATTTATTTGCTCTCATATTCGTCGGTAAATTCGTCGGACTTTACAATGTACTTTTATAGCATACACTCGTAAACTAAATCCTCAACGGGACTGAACGTACTCGAAGACGGTTAGACCACGTTATAAATGGAGATATGACGTCTGTCTATCTATAAAATGGTCAGTCGAACTAGGACCATAAATATTTGGAAAATATCGTAAATTAAGGTTTGTACTTTGTAGTATGCAAACCGAGGAATACAGAATTACCTACTCATATTTTCGATATCTTTATATAAATTCTTTGGGTTTTTTGTCATAAAAGTATATAATAGTAACTCTTTTCGAAAAGCTGTAATCATAAAAGAATTCCGTGAAACATGGAAGTTAAGAAAAGGAAAATAAATTAAAACTCATTTCGTTTTCCTATTGACTAATTACAATGATATATCTTTCACTTATTTTACAGTAAGTATCAGTGGAAATAGTGTCATTATATTTTTGGAAGAGATTCTAATTTGGGATAAAGCTGAACTTTTGTATAATATCTATACAAGCTGGTGCCTAACTAACGGAAACTGAACCCTATTTTTTAAAACGAAACCACCTGTAAAAAATAGCCTAAGTCACTCCTTATAACATAAGCTATCTAGTCTAGCTAGTCAGTGACAGTCCCGTCAAAATCGGTCTGGCTGTTTCTGAGATTAACCGGAACAAACAGACAGTTAGACATGTAACGTAGTTACATTTCCTCCCCGTAAAATCAATTATTTCGGCGGTACTCGCGTCATCTATGATTTGTATACTTAATTATTTTAGTCATTCAGAGGCTTTAGCGCCACCTATCGGCTCACGTCCTAACTAAAACGGCGTTAGCCTTGCTTTAATATTTGGTTCATAGATCGATTTTAAAAAATAATAATTTAATCTTGAATAATAATGAAAATACAATAGATTTGTATTATTATATAATAATATATAACATAACATATTGATTATTATTATAATATATTTTATTATTATTATAATATATTTTGATTTGTGGATTTTTTCTCTTTAAGCTTTAGTTTTTTAGTTGTCAAATTTTAAATAAAAAAAGACGAAGATAGGTATTTAAGGCACTTCTTTAATTGACGTTTTCCTTTTACAATAAAGTTTTCTATAGACTCAAAATGTAGTCGTTATATTTCTTAATTATCGTTAATTACCGTTATCGTTATCTGTGAAGTTTTATTTCGTAAATCACGCTTGTGTTAAAAAACATTATTTTTTCATGTAAATGCTTGTAAAATTAGTTGTCAAAATTTGATTGGCCAAACGACGTGCTCATTCTATCCGTTCTTGCATTGTTATAATATTATGATGTTTGTATCCGTACTTTAATTGTTCTTTTTATCATTTTTTTTGCTTACCCTTTTTTTATTTTGTGATGGTCACACAGCCCGTGATTTTGATCGTTTGGGGTTAAGATCATGCCGGCTGTAAGACACACATGTTATGGATTTTCCTACTCCTTTACTTTACTTACTAACTCCACACATTTTATGGATTTTCTAGGGATCTATACTCCGGGTTCAAGGCACCGTTTTTCATGGACTTATTGCTGGTTTTCACACATTTGGCTTTCTGAGTGCCTCTAGTTATTCCGGACTGAACTGACTGGTTTTGGAACCAGTCTGCACCGCCTCTTGGACGATCTACGTCACGGTGAACATACCGGCCTGAACGATAGAGAGACGCTACCGGAAGTTGGAGCCCAACTCGCTCGCGCCACGTGCTGACTACACTCCTGGACCCAGCTAAGTGCCCGCGTGGTTAAAGCACCTCCGATTCCCACAGACACCAAATGGCTAAACCAGATCTTTCGGCTTTCTGCCCACGTCCCCTTTTTTAAATATATTTGTCACGTTGGTAATTCCTTGTTTCATTTACTCTTACCCATAACAGACAAACGGACAGACAAAAATTTTAGAAATTGTTTTTTTATTGCACCTAAGTACCGTTTGTAATTTAAAATTAACAACTTTTCATTAAATATACTATGATAATATGCATTTGATAGTTGTTAATTTTTAATTTACAAACAGACACTTCAATTTTATTTATTTATAAAGATTATTGCAATACGTTCAGTTTTCATGTTATTTGCCTAAACCAATGTGTGTACAAAAAATGTTTCAAAAATATATATTTTTTGTAATTCACTCTTCAAGTTCAAACTTTAAGTGGTCACTAAATAAGAAGTATCCACCGCAACATAGAAGCTCGGAAGCTCCTTAGGTCTACAGTCACGAGCCAATTCACAATAAATGCTACGTACTACAAAGCTTTACTAATAAAACTATTTCATTACACTTTTATTAGCAAACTACGCCAGGGATAGTAAACCTTTTTTTTACAAACTAGTTTGCTCGCTTAAAATCGTTAATGGGGAAATTAAAATGGCATTAAACGATTTTTTAAATAAAGAACAAAGAGTTGTCTTTGTTGAACTTGAAACTTTGTAATGTGTTCAAATTTGTACAAAAATTGTTTAAAAGCTAAAGGCAGTATTGAATTCGTTGCTGTATTAAGTGCAATTCTCTTACATTTTACTACAATTCTTTTTTAAATAATTTAACATTAGCAACGACCACTTACATTCGCCATAAATAGTTCTTTGTGCTTTTGAAAATGTTTTCCATCCCTGTTATTTTATTACTGGTATTATATTTAGTGCTACTTAGCCCAACAGGAGCTATATTCATTTATATTTGTAATAAAACCCCAAAACTTTTATAACTTAGACCTTATGGGCGCTCTGCCAGTATTTACATTTTGCGAGTACCATTGAAAGTTAATTTTATTGAAAAGTTTGATTAATCGATATTCGAATGTATTTTGAAGCGTTGTGTACTCATGATTTTATTGGAGAGCGACTAAAAAAATATTAAATCTAAAAATAAACTCAGTATTTCACTACTAGCACAACATAAACAATGTACAGCAGCGGAACTCGGCCGTGTCCTTGAAATTTTTAACCTACGTATTGGTACGTCTACAAAGAAGGCGTTGACAGTGCGCTAGCTTCGCGGCACAACTAACTAAAACTAAAGTAGAAATGCTTACTGTATGGCCGTGTCGATATACAATAAACTGCCTGATTACTTCAAAAACCTTTCTGAGAGAAAACTTAAAAGAGAGTTACATGGATGGCTACTTAACAATACATATTATACAATCAATGAATATTTTAATGATCGAATAGATATCATGTAACATTCAAACGTTAAAAATGACACTACATTATATTTTATTAATTTAATTTGTATCTTATTGTTAAAGCTGACCTTTTATTTTGACATTTTTATAATTTTGACTATATTATTCATTATAACAACCATTTCTAATCTATTAAATATTATAATCTAAAATAACTTTTAAATAACTATGAAAAACTGAAAATATTTGCACACTATTTATGTAGTAGAATATGTCAAACTCAGAAAAATATGTAAACACTTCCTGTACCATATTCTTGGCAAATAAATGAATTTGAATTTGATTTGAATTTTCGACTTATATACTTCTTCTATAGGAGGGCGGGTCAATAAGTCCGTGACTTTTGGAATAAAACACAGATTTTTTGATAAATAAATCATTTTATTTTTCAACGTAGTCCCCCTTGAGCTCTATTCATGGATTTTTGCCATGGCAACTGCACATGCATTGTCTTGGTGAAAAAGAACTTTTTTCTTGGCCAAATGAGGTCGGTTTTTTTTCAAATCCTCATTGAAGCGGTCCAATAAGTTGGCATAATATTCCCCATTAATTGTTCTTCCCTTTTGAAGATAGTCAATATGGATTATCCCACGTGCATCCCAAAAAACAGTCGCCATAACTTTATTGGCTGACAAACCCACCTTGGCCTTCTTTGGCGCCGATTCACCCTTAGAAACACACTGTTTTGACTGTTGTTTGGTCTCTGGTGTGTTGTGATGGATCCATGTTTCGGCCACGGTTAAAAAACTCCTCCATATTGTGATTAAACAACGCCAAACCTTCCTGTGAAGTTGTTACACGATTGCGTTTGTGGTCGACTGTGAGCAAACGCGGCACCCATCTTGCGGAAAGCTTTCTCATGCCCAAGTGATCATTCAAAATTGAAATCACTGAGCCATGCGAGATGCCTATGGCTTCCACAATCTCTTGCACTTTTAATCTTCGGTCGGCCAACACCATATCGTGAATTTTTTCGATTGTTTCGGGTGTAGAGACCTCAACTGGGCGTCCAGGACGTTCGGCATCTTCAGTGCTTGTTGTGCGTGCAGTTCACTTTTTTACCATTGAAATCGATGGTGCAGAGTCCCCATAGTATTTATCAAGCTTAGCCTTGGTCTCGGTAGTGGTTTTTTTTCGCAAAAAATAATGCTTAATAAGCACACGAAATTCACTTTTTTCCATTGTTTCCTTAAGTTACTGGATAGTCTGATAAAGATAGCTGTAAAACACAAACTAACTGACGCAGCAAGTTCAAATTTTGATAGGAGTCAACTGACAGATGCCTGTTGACAGGAGTAGTGTTGCTTTTTCAGTAAGGAGGTTAGAAATTCAAAAAGTCACGGACTTATTGACCTGCCTTAGTACTTCTGCTATTTCAGCATTCGTTAACCGCCGTGTAAATGACGCGTATATGTGCGTGCGCCGAATCGGGCGGTCTAGTATGAAGATGGTCTACTGTACATTATGTAGATTGTGCTACTAGCCTGGTGGAATACAGCCCAATATATTACTAAAGTGCGGTCGCGGAGCACGTAAAATTACATACTACTTATCTTCATATTGACTCGTCGCTACTTATCTCTTTCACTCTCGCACGAATATTATATTCGTGCACGAGTGAAAGAGACAATTACGTCAATGTACGAAATATACGTGGTGCGCGACCGCACTTTAGTTGAATTGGACACCATGGTAGTAGTTTTAAAATTAACCTTTTTGATGTTTTAAGATATTTATTAAAAACTTTATGCATTACACAAAACGATACAAGTATCATTTGACGTTAGTCATACAGTGCACATTCGCTATGCAGTGCGGTGCAACATGACATTCGAACTCTTACAGTGAAAAGTGTACCTTCTTATGTAATAAATAAATTTCAAATTTGAATGGATAACATAAAAATTCAGTGGCGTGTCGGGTGTATTTTCGTTTCGGTATGAATTGACCCTAACGTTAAATATCTCGCGTCCCGTCTCGTGACAACTGATAAGGAGGACAAAAGCGCACCGTTAAACCAAATTGCTAATGGCACTCGGCAATCTACGTACCTAAATGACAGCCAATGTATGAGAAACGACGATTCTCGAAAGACATTGAGATTGTGGTCATACTGTACTTGTCCCTCCTCCGGTGATGCTTAGTAATCATTCACCATCAGGTGCTCCGTCTGCTCATTTATTTTATGTAGCAGAAAATGAGCTTCCAGCGCATAAATCATGCACGTATCCGCACATCCAGCTGTGAGTTATTATTGGTAGCACACGGTGCCCTTTATGTCCCTTACGCACGCACCGTTGTCCTAATTATGCTTCTATGATAGTAGTATTACAAAGTCACTTGTACACTTTCAGCGAAAAACTATTAGCATGCCTCAGTAGATAGACGTATTAATGCAAGTGTTCAAATTACGAGCTGTACCGAGCTACGTAATGAAACTTGTCTCGTGAAAAATCTTCTTATGTGGTGAATAAAGTTCAATATTTTAATGTAATAAGCGAAGTTCATGCTAGACCTACGTGGCCTAGTGGGTGGACCGTTTTATTCGCCCTCGCGAGAGTGCAGGTTCGATTCCCAGGTTGTGGCGTGTACAAATGAGACTGTTTCAGATCTCAAGTACATTATACGGACGCTCTCACGGTGAAGGAAAACATCGTGAGGAAACCCGCACATGGTCGGCCCCAGACGTCTTGACCAGTCGTTCCTCTGGACTAGGCTGACTGTGTTGCGAGAATGCTGTATGTGTTTGGGCAACCATACAACAATTAAAACCAACTGTCCCAGGCACTGCAGTATTTCAAGAGTTGTTACTTCGCTCGGGGAATACTGTATAAATCATCCAATAACGGATGAAAAGTATCATGCTGCAGCGTCAGATTTCAAGTAATGCTGCATCATCAGGTGCAAATGATCACTATTTATCTATATGCTATTCATTTAGGTCACTTAAATGAGACCAAAAACAAAACCTATGCTATTCATTTATGAGGAGTTGGGTATCCTACGGATTCCTGGTGATGGTGTTTGAAAGATGCGGTTTGTCAAAACCGCATCTTAATTGGACCTTTCGTTTAGGAGCTACGATACCACAGACAGACACACCGACAGACTGACACGTCTAACTTATAACGCCCCTCTTTTTTATCGGGGGTTAATATAATAGGCATGTATTTAGCTGTTTTTTTTCAGTAATTTTTAATTATGTACAATTATCTCAGTTGGCGTTGAGTCTCTGTTGAAGTTGACAGCAACGTATTCGTATGGTTACCGAATGGATATTGTTTAAGTAGGCGCTTCATGAATTTCATACAATTCTCATTTGAAAAAAAAATTGTGACGTTGTTCCCAATTGTTCATGCTAAGCTCATAGGATATGGTTTAAAACGTGTTTTTGAAATATATTCAAATATTACGAAAATACTACATAATATAATCATTATAAGTTTAAATTTTTTAACTCTTTAGTATTTACTAGTACATTTTATTGAATCATGAGCAAAGTAACAGACAAAGTTTATGTTTCGAATAATGACTTCCGGAATACTTGAGAGACATCAAAAGACTAAAAAATTTCGTTGGAAACGGATTATTTTTAAAACCGTAATGGGCCCATTTCTATGGGCCTTTTGGGAAATCTTTGTTCAAACGATTGTCTTCGCCGACAATTCTAACTTCTTGGTATTATTTGCATTTTTACGAACTGTCATCATCATCAGCAGTAAACAGTCTGACCTAGATTCATTCCCTCTGGCACTTACAACAGTTGTTTAAAGGATTACAGATTTTTTAAACTTCTTTTCAATTATCTTAAATTACCCTTTTATACGCCTTCTCAACGATTTTTTCCTGAATATTTCAAGGTCCCTATTAGGGGTGACGGTAGAGAAACTTTCAAACAAAACACTGAACTTATTATTATTGTAAGAGCAAACGTTAGAATACAAAAAGTTACAAAGTCATATTACAATCTTGATCTAAATTTTTCGAGGGGCATTCTGCATACAATACCTTCACTAAAGGTATTGTATGTATTTGTAACACATTAATAATGTTGGAGTGCGTTTTAAAACCCTAACAAAAATAATGCAATTGATCCACGGGAATTCATATTATTATAAGTTAGGAGTGGGGCCCACCAAGGGCCTTTATAGGGGATTCTTCTTCCGTGTGAGTGACTTTTGTTTAACGAACAAATATGAGCTATAAGCTGTAGCGATTAGGACAATAATATAATTTTTATGTGTATGCTGTTTTTTTTTTATTTTAGGCAGTAAACTGGACCGTATTAATATTTTTTCATAATAAAAAATATGTACGCAATTGATAAAATTTATATTTTTTAAGTCATCACACAAGAATATTGTATTGTGATAAATACATTTTTAGCTAGGGCTGTGCTTTTGTTTTGGAAGATAATTACAATATCAATTTTAATTTAGAATAAAATATACGTTCATTAAAATGAGATTGATTTGTATTGTTAAAATAAAATGTTCCAAAAGTGTCTGAGAATGAATACCTGTGTTATCATATTATAAGGTTGAACAAAATCAATTCCGGATATTTTAGGAATATTATCAACTACTTACGTAAAGACGTTTAAGCAGGAAACTAATTAAATTTTTCAAAAACTAAATAAAAATAAAATTCACAGAAACAGCTGATTTAAATGGGAAGAAAATATTGTGCCTAAATAACACCAATACAATGTGATGACAGACAACAGATGTGTGCGGTCATTGACCTTACACATCGCCGTAAAGAGTGTACAGTAATTTTAATAAGTATTTTTTTTGTATAAGTATATTTTTTAATTATTTATCTACCTAAACATCTTTACATGATTAATAGTCGTGCTATTTGCTATGATATTACTTTTTTTCAGGCAAGATTTATATGTTAAGTGAAATTTATTCACTAACCTATACACGACCGGCTTTAGGTTATGCGTTACTAACATAAATTCCAGTGTAATATTATTGTTACAGCTTACACCAATCTTTGTCCATCTGAAGAAAAAACAGAAAAGGGCTAAAATTAATTAAAATTTTAAACCGCTGTAAGTTTATAACTTGTACGCGTATCTCATTAAATAAGGGCTTGTAACAATGCACCCCATTTCGCACGTGACTGACTTTTTGGTATCGATTAAAATTATCTATCCCATACAACCGTACAAGCAAGGAGAATGGTTTTAATTACTTGCTCTATTTTTAAATGACAAATATTCCAGTAAATAAAACGTAAAAGATATCATAATTATCTATGTTAATCAACTTTATTATATTAAAGTCAATTTTCTTGTACCAAGTATTGGTATTCATTCATTCATATCAATATGGCTATTCAGTTATAAATGTGATATTTTCCCATTTTATTAAGATCAACTTTTATGGGTAGGTGGGTACCTTAGTTATACTTTAGAAATAAAATCGGCCAAGTGCGAGCCGGACTCGCGCACGAAGGCTACCGTACCATTATACTTAGGTACATGTTTGCTAAGTGTATTTTAGTTATTTTTTTATTGATCATCATGAATTTTCTTCAAATTTTTCCAGCCATTTAGCCGTTAGAGCTGTTTATTTTAACAAAATATTGCGCTTTAAAGTTGAATATCTCTCAAACGGATGCCTCAATAAAAAAAAATCGTCTTAGCAACCTATACATTTTTTAAAAATATCTGTCTAATAATACCACACTATGGGGGTAGACGCCAGAAAAAGATCATCCCCACTATTCGTGTAAGGGAGGTACCCCAAGGAAGGGAAGGTAGCCCCTGAGACCCAAATGAATAGAAAAATCTAAACATGGCCGATAAGATCGTTAAAAGCTCAAACAAGTATCACATTTCGAATTTCCGGTCACGTGGCCTTGTTATTAAACCACTCATGCTAATGATTGTAAACGAGTATACGGTATACCACGTTCATTTGGTTCCTAGGTATGGTAAGTTTTCAGTATATTGCTTGAAGAATAGTTTAACTTTTCAAGTTACTATTTTATTAATACCTACCAAGGTAGAGCAGAGCTTCCTACTAATATTATAAACTAGTTTTTGCCCGCGGCTTCGCCCGCGTGGAATAGTGTTCTTGGAGAAAAAACTTCTTCAGCGAATAACTCTACCCACTGCAATATACTTCTGTGTACAATATTGAAAATGTTTTTTAGGGTTTCGTACCCAATAGGTAAAAACGGGACCCTATCACCTCGACGCGACGTGCCAGACACGAGTAAATTTTACAATATCTTCTAAATATAAATTTAAACTGTATGGTTTATAGGGCTACTATAATGTGTATAAAATGATTAAGGTGAGTAACGTATTTAATTTAATAAGGATCATACTGTACCCGTCTAAATAGCTACTGAAAATACCATACATAAATGGTCTCGGGCAGATGCTGTAAGGAGCCATATTGATCTATATTAAATGGCCAATGTATTTAAGGTACTTAATTGGATAAGGATTAATGCCGTATTGCTTAAAATCGCTCGTAAATAAGCCATTATATCTCGTAAAAAGTAAAAGATAAAAAATGGTCCATGTGGGTTATCCCTAAGAGATAGACATATACCATCGCGGATATTTATTTACGACATTAGAAACCTCTAAAGTTATCAGTGTTTCTCTACTATATTAAGCATGTTATTGTCCCGTTGAATCACTCTATCTATCAAAAAACCCGCATCAAAATCCGTTGAGTAGTTTTAATGATTTAAACATACATAGGGACAGACAGAAAAAGCAACTTTGTTTTATACTATTTAGTGATGTCTTTCACATCACTTAATCCTACTAATATTATAAATTTTAAAGTTTGTGAGGATGGATGGATGTTTGTTACTCTTTCACGCAAAAACTACTGAACTGATTTTGATGAAATTTGCTATGGCAGTAGTTAGGCTCTGTATTAAAACATAGGCTACTTTTATCCTGGAAAATCACAGCATTCTCGCGGGATGCCCGATAGCATATATACGCGGGCGGAGCCGCGGGAAACAGCTAGTAGTATAAAACTTTGTGAGGATAGATGTATGGATGAAATCTGGTATGTATAGGTATAAACTACTACAGTTTAGGCTCTGGATTAACACATAGGCTACTTTTTATCCCAAAATGAACAGTGTTCCCGTGGGATACTGTATTTACGCGGGCGAAGACGCGGGCAAAAACTAGTAATATACATATACGTAGTTAAAGTTTTTATCAGTTTAAGTCCTAATTTCAGCAACGCCTGCTAGTAATTAATCGTCTGTCTAAATATGAGGTCTCTACCTATGAAATTGCCGTTTTGTATGAAAAAATTTAAACGATTTTTTTTCATGTATTTTTTATTTGTATTAATCGAAGTAATCACCCATGTAATCAATGCATCTTTGCCAACGCAGTGGCAGTTTATTGATGGCCTTCTTAAAGAAATCAGCTGGAAGGGAGGCAACAAATTCTTCGAAGGCATTTTGTACTGCCTCTCGGGTATTGAATTTTTTTCCCGCAAAGAAGTTATCCAAATTCTGGAAAAAGAAGTAGTCTGTAGGAGCAAGGTCTGGTGAGTAGGGCGGATAACGGAGAGCTTCCAACTCCAGTTCTTGCAACTTGGAGACCGTCTGCTGTGCAGTATGAGGTCGCGCGTTGTCGTGCAGGAGCAGCGGAGACGAGCGATTGACCAATGCTGGTTGGAGATGTGCCAGCTTCTCCATCATTGTGTTCAGTTCTTCACATTACACATCTGTAGTAATGCTCACCCCGTTTGGTAAGAAGCTGTGATGAATCACACCGGCGCTAGATCACCAAACAGTGACCATCACTTTTCTAGGGTTTTTCAAATTTTCGTTTAGGGCATTGTTTAGGTGCTGAACCAGGATCCAACCAACTTACTGAGCGCTTGCGGTTATCAAACAGAATCCATTTTTCATCGCAGGTAACAATGCGGTTCAAAATTCCTTCATTTGTGTGTCTGTTGAGCAGTGCAAGGCACGTCTCGATGGTACTTCGCGCTGGCGATCATTGAGTTCGTGGGGCACCCATTTGTCAAGCTTTTTTACCTTTCAAATTTGACGCAAGTGGACCAATATTGTTTTGACGCTAACGTCGAAAGCTGCTGCTAATTCAGCCGTAGATTATGTATCATCAGCTTCCACAATCGCCTTTAATTCGTCATTGTCGACCAAAGTCCTCGGACGACCACGAGGTTCATTTTTCAGGTCGAAATTTCCAGAACGGAAGCGAGCAAACCAATAACAGGTGGTGCGTTGGTTTGTAGTGTTAGCTCCGTAAACGTCGGTGATGTTGCGTGCCGCTTGTGCCGTGTTGCTGCCACGACGGTACTCATATTCCATAATAACTCGAATTTTTAACGTATCCATGATGACGAAAAAGATTGAAATGCGATGAAAATGTAACACTAATCAATAAACAAATTACTACTTTTGGAAAAAGAATTCCATGTTTTTAAAATAAAATTAATTTGAAATTGGAATTCATAGCCAAACAAAAATTATTTTGATTTAAAAAGGCCAGTACTGCAGAACGGCAATTTCATAGGTAAAGGCCTATTATCATACCTACTCTTTATTTAATACGAAGAATGAGAGAGATAGCATGATATTTAATCAACAATTAACTTTAACAGGCGTTGGGTAAATTATCACTCAGCATAAATTTGTTTATTTCTCTTTAAATTGCTACAAAAAAATAAGTATTCCCTACTCTGTTCCTCGCATCAAAACTAGTACCTGGGTAACTGAGCTTTGCTCGAAATTCTAATAAACTTAAAAAAAAATCACAAAAATATTTTACCGGGGTTCGAACCTCGTAAAGCGGCCAATTGGACTGACATTATACAGTCTCAATTATTGATATATTGTTGCACGACGAAAGAAAAAACATATACAACTTAAAAATGCACAGTTTCGCAGGGATAAAACCTAGCTAGACCAATTTTTCTCCCCCAAAACTGCATCCCTGCATACTAAATTTCATGTAAGTACTTGCAAGTTGCAGCCGTTGCCGAGATTGCAATATATCTATATATACAGGATTGTCTCGTTTAAAGTATAAGATTGATAAACTTTACAGTCCACTTTGATCTAAGGCATTAGATAATATTTTGATTTTCAGCTTTTTTTAGTCCATACTCCACTGGAACCGACTGTAGGGAAATAAGGGTAGTGTAGCGAATGGGTTCTATATCTTTTGCCCGCGGCTCCGCCCGCGAAAATATAGTTCCCGTAGGAACTGTACTTTTTAAGAATAAAAAGTATTCCATAAAAATCCGTTTAGTAGTTTTTGCGTTAAAGAGTAAAAACCATCCAAACTTTCACATGTCTGCTACTGTCACCAGGAATTTGTTTTTTTCCTCGCATAATGAAACTTTGTAACAGAGTATTAATTATTGTTGGAAGTGAAATTGGATAGATGGTGTATGGACACCCAGTAGCCCGTCCGTTTGCTCATTTGACCCCTGTATTATAAAAACCGGCCAAGTGCGAGTCGGACTCGCGTGCGTAGGATTACGTACCATTATCATTTACACATAATATTATACATGTTGTTTACTATCGTTATTTTTTACGAAGTTTTCTAAGTACGCGCAAGTTAAGTATTTATAACTCCTGAACTAACGAATTCATATAAGCCGTTATAATTTTTCTTCAAAGTCCATCACATGGACTACCATCATGAATTTTTTTCAGATGCAAAAATGCACTTTAAAGTTGAATATGTCACAAACGAACGGACGGACATGACGAAACCATAATAGTACCGAGACGTGAACTACGTAACCATAAAAAGCCTAATATGTAAGAAGCAAAACTACATCAGTATGTATCTATGCAGACTATTGTCAAAATTATCTTAATTAACCACATGTCCATTATTTTCTCTCTGTAATATATAATCCATCAGCCCGCACAAAAGTAATCTCTTCACATCTGCGCTCAATTGAAGATTGATCAGTTCTCAGATTACGATGCTGATAGTATTGATGTCACCACCATTGTCCGCCGCGCGCATTATTTCGAAATAAATCGGGTAAGTGTGAACTGCGTATGTGATCTGTGGATCCGCCGTTCTTTTACTGGTTCACTGGGGCTAGCAATTTTCATTTTAATTAAATTAGTTGTATATACACTATATATGAATTATAATTTTTATATATGCTTAGTCTTTCCATAAATACTGTTACAATTAAAAAAATATAATAAAATATTAAAAGGAACGTTTCGGACTTCATCAGAGCTGAATACTGGCCGTCGTCTAGTCCTGATCTTAATCCGCTGGATTATGATTTATAGTCAGTTTTAGAGAGTACGGCTTGCTCTAAACGCCATGATAATTTGGAGTCCCTAAAACAACCCGTACGATCGGCAGTGAAGAATTTTCCCATAGAAAGAGTGCGTGCTTCTATTGATAACTGGCCTCAACGTTTAAAGGACTGTATTGCAGCCAATGGAGACCACTTCGAATAAGCTTTTTATATTTTAAATTGTTTTATATTTATGTATTAAACTAACACACTGTAAAAGTTATAAATGTTATTTGCAATAGATTTTTTTTCTTTGTTTCAGTATTTATGGCAAGACTAGGTATAAATAACTAAAGCCCTAGTACAAAAAATCTGTTAAGGGCTACTTATATAGTTCCTTTGTCCACCTTCGAGCTCCATCGGAATTACTTATTTTCATCAGAATATTGCACTGACACGCGACATATTATGCATGCAAAATTCGGCTCAATGCAAAATCGGAAAGTGGGTTAGCTTACAAGATTTGGCTACACACGAAGGAACAGTTGAAAATAAATTAAAGCCTGTAATAATATTAACATCGGCTGTCCAATCGGCATATCACAGTCGGTGAAATTCCTGTAGTTCGCGCGATACATACAACATCTGAACAGACTATTATGGGCCTCAACTTGACCGACCATAGCACCCGCTCAGTCGGAGATGGGCCTCTGGGGCCACCATTTCTACACATTATATCATGTACTTTTTAAATACCATACTGTAAACATTTAAAGCTGACCCAAAAATTGTACATAGATTACACGAAAAGAGAAATTGAATAAACGGTGGGGTTATTTTTTACGGAACCCTAAACACGCGGAGGTAAAGTTTTGTCATTGACAAAGAATTTCTGTATGGAATCTCTAGACGTGGACCAGTTCCGAAGCCATGCTTATTGCTTTTTTATTTTCGCTCCCGATCGGGTTACTCTGTTTTTATTTCTACTGATATAATATTGAAGTTTGAACATTGTTGTAATACATATTTTACTAGTACCTAGAGGTCGCGCTGTGGTCGAAATTCACCCCTGATATATTTATTATATATTTATAACTTTGAACTTAATAAGGATTCTTTTGCCTCTTAGAAAATATATTACACACGTCAACGTGTGCAAAACTGTAACTATCAAACGCACCGTGCGTTTGTGTGTGTGTGTATCAATAATCTGAAGGTAGTGTGTGTTGTTGTTATTTTTATTAATTCAATTTTACCTATGTTTTTCTAAGTATTATTAAAAAAATATATATTATCTCTCTGCATACGTTTCTACTCATGAACTATTCCGCCAAAATAGCATAATCCTCCTGTTACAACTTGATAAAAGTGAAAAGTGTAGTGTATGACTGTGTATGTAAGCATAGATATCATACTATCTCGAGTGCTCTAGCCACAGATGACAGTTGACGTGTCACGGTGACAGCTTAGAGTCAGTCATCACGTAGCGGCCAAGCGAGTGGGACGTGTGTGTTAGAGCACTGGCGAGCCAGTATTAATATGCGTGTTAACGTGTGATAGCGGAATACTACAAAAATCATTAGGATTTCATTTGTAGTTTTGTAATTATACGCATTTTGAAGTCACAAAAAAAATTAAATATTTTTTACAACATTAGTGCATAATTAGTTTACTTACATCAAATGACTATTGTATGTATGTTATATATATATACATATCACGTATACATGACTATGGTATGTATGTTCATACATACCAAATTAAATATTTTTTTACAAACGAGCGAACTTCGGAGATGTCAGAAATTTTGTTCGTATGGCCATACATTTCGTAGCAAAATTAGTAGCGTGTGACGTCACCTACTTGTACGACTTTTATATGGGACGTTTTCACACACTCACAAAAGTGCTTCAAACAATCCGCAATATCTTTGAAAATATTGATTTTATTTTTCAGAGCACTATTAATTTATGTAATAAAAATAAAAACAGGAAAATACCATATTGTAGTCACGAACAACAAATGTATTTAACTTTATAGCCAATCAAAATGTTGTTGCTTCATGGCACAAGTCACATCTTGATTTAAAGTTAAACATACTTGTTCAAAAAATTGAGTATAGCTTTTAGAAACCGAATCTCTCAATATTCAAAGTACAGGGCCTTTAGTCAATATGCATTCGATAATTTCAACGGCGAAGTTCGAAATCAAAAGTGTATGGTATTTGACATAAGTCATCGCTAAGTGACATGTCGTTTGCGATGCCTTATGTCAAACTCCGTACATTTTGTTTTCGAACTTTTGAAATTATCGAATGCAAATTCAATTATTAAGCATTTTAAACAATATTAATTAAATTTATTGAACAAATATTTGACGACCTCTGTGGCTCAATGGTAAGCGCGTTGGCACTAAAGCCGGAGGCGAGATTTCGAATTCCGCCAGGGAACAAACGAGTTTTCTTTGATCCTGGGTCATGGATGTGTATTAAATATGTGTATTATTTAATAAAAATATTAAATATATGTATAGTATAAAAGTATTCAATATATTTCCGTTGTCTGGTATCCGTAACACAAGTTCTTCGAGAACTTACCACGGGACCAGATTAACGTGGTGTTAAAGAATTCATAGATATTATTTTATTATTATTATTATTATTTTAAAAAAAAACTAACAGACTCTGCCGCCATCTAAATAGATGCCAGATCAGACAAAAGTAAATACAGATTGTTACTGGTCCATTCCCTGGATATAAGCACATCGAACGCTATGAGGTCTTTCGTCCCCTACGTCCAGATTTCATTAAAATAATATTTATCACATTTATTAAGTTTGTTCAAGGCATAATCCGCCATTACTTTGGGGTTATTTATTCTTAACAATGCGAAATATGAATCCTCTTTGTTGGTGATGCTATAAAAAAATCAAAATACGTGTTATATTAGAAAAGCCCACCCTTCGTTATGAAATTATGGTAATGCCGCCATATTGTTTCCTTGTTTGATAATAATGACCCTTTATTACGTCAGAATAAGGGCGAGAATCGCATAACCGTGTACGCAGGGGGTCCCAATGTTTCGTTACATAAAGAGATTATTTGAAAAAATCTCCCAATACCCGAGACTTATTGTTCAATCCTTGTTGTGTGAAAGGTTTAGATTTCCGAGAAGTTTGTAAGTATATTTACATGTCGAATCAACAAACAAAGAATATCTATGTTGAGTACCTAAAAGAAGTTAAGTAAGTACTTTAAAACCTAAAGCATTTGCAAAAACAATGTTGACTAAAATACGCCCTACATTTTTTTTAAGAACTGGCGGATTTTAACATACGTATGAATTTTAATTCTTGGTCATCAGACATATAATCATAATAATTAATCTATAGATGCTTTACACCACATCAATCTGGCACCGTGCTAAATACTCGAAGAACTTGTGTTACGGGAACCAGACCACAGTTTAAATACAGAGGACCAGATAAACAGATACATAGTTAACTTTCGATTTGATTGCACTACTACAAGCATACAGTGTGTCCACAATTTTCCTATCGCGTACACGGCAATAGTGAAAAAATCCGGTTAAGATTGTGTGCCATCGAAGGGTCTAAATTTTCAAATTTCTTGTTTGAGTTTTTGTGTCATGTGAGATTGAGAATTGTGATGTATTATTGGTTGTCATGACGACAAATAACAAATTAAAAAAATAATATATTATTTGTGTCCAATGATTGTTTAAACTTTATAATATATGAATATAAAATATAAATAATATCAAACAAAAAAGTAGTTATGTATTGTATACTGTGTGTATGAAAAATAATAGAATACATAAAATATATCTTATTTTACCTATTCCAAGGATAATATTATCCTTGGAATAGGTAAAATAGGTATAGGTAGAATAGGTAAGCAAACATTTCATTTTATAGGAGATGTCTTGCTTTATTATGAGAGCGTCCATGACCTAGTGAATAGACCCCCAGAGTCACACCTGTGATCGTGTAAGTTCGATTCTGGTTGTGGTGTGTACCAATAAGACTTTCTCAATAACCGAATACTGACGTTAGACTTAGTTTAATTAACCCAAGTTTTGACCCAAATTTTGTCAGGGTTGTCACATAATATATTCTGACAAAATTTAAATCATTCTATGAAAGCTGTTCCATATAACGGAAAGTATATTAAATACTTTAAAACTATAAATATTATCATATGTAAGATTTTTATTATATTATACATATATTTAATAACATCCATGACCCAGGAATACAGAACAACTTTTTCGTTCGTTCGGCGGGATTCGAACCTGCGACCCCCGGCTTGAGCATTGGCTCAACCACTGAGGCACAGAGGTCATCAACATTTTAACCGAGTTCCAAAATTGTTGCATAATATAGTAGTAATAAAAAGTAGAAATGTCAATGTCTTATTGACAGATGTCACAAGCACAGCCTATAGCCTATAGTTGGAATATTTTAGTTAGCCAAAAGGCTATAATATATAGTGTAGACGTACCTGCGTTAAGCATCTCTCTCATATGTACCAATAAAGAAGAACATCACAATTGTTGCTGTATTATTATTATCACCACTCAAGCGTAAGAAGGATCTGTAAGAACCAAGACGTCGCAGCCCGCAACTGAGAGGTTTTCCTGGCTTAACATTTGGAAATAAGCCATGTCATCGCATAGAATACCAAATGGACAACTGGAATAAACAAATAACTACACCTACATCTCCAATATTTATCACCGTTAAAACCTTCCCTGAACTTAAACAATTATTACAAGACCAAAATTATCCAAATCGGTCCAGCCGTTCTTGAGTTTTAGCGAGAAATTGGAATAGCAATCCATTTTAATATATAATATTATATGTAGCCCTGTGGCTATCGGTGTGCGCGCATTGTAAATTTATTCTCATTTTTTCTCCAAATGCGGTAAAGACTGAAAATAAACGCGCAGTGGTCATTGTCCTTCAGTATCTATACTAATATTATAAAGAGGAAAGATTTGTTTGTTCGCATTGAATAGACTTCGAAACTACTCGACTGATTTTGATGAAATTTGGCACAGATATAGTGTAGACTACGAGAAAGAACATATGCTACTTTTTATCGCGGAAAAATTTAAGTTGACGTCGCGGGCTACACCTAGTATTATATAAAACTAGCTGCTATTAACACAGTATCCCAAAGGAACACTGTACTTTTTCTGGATAAAAAGTAGCCTATGTTTTAATCCAGAGCCTAAACTACTACCATACCAAATTTCATCGAAATCCGTTCAGTGGTTTTCGCGTGAAGGAGTAACAAACTTCCATCCATCCTCACAAACTTTCACATTTATAACATTAGCTGAATTAGTGGCCCCACACGGTGCTAATTGATTTTCGCCTAAATGTAAACAACACCCTCAACAGTATACGATAAACCAAAAGTACGTACCTTAAGTGCAGTGAATTTCGTGTTCAAACTGTACTTAGCCACGCTTTGTAACTCAAGTGTGATGGGCGCTCGACTCGGATATTTTATTACATAAATTATCCGCAGATAAACCTTTGTGCTAAATTGTTGTTGAAACACAAAATTATAAGGTACATGTTTTGATTAATCGTCGAGATTACTATGCCTGTCCTAAATGTGTGGATGATAAAATTGATCATATTATTTTTGGTCTTAGTTTTGCTACTTATAACTTACGAATAATAGCTTTTAAAAAATAAGATAGCTGCTATTAATTTTTTTTTCAATCTTTATTTTATATAGAGAGTTTGGTACAATTATTTAGACCATGTCACACTCATTGAGTGCCATTTAACTTAACTACTACACAGCATAATATAGTAAATTATAATGTCAGAGCTCTAACTAATTTAAGCCTCTTAAAACTAATTTATACAAAGCAATTGCTTCATTAGATAGAGGGGTGGACAAATATGGAAAAAATACACCTACAACATTAATATTTAAATATAGATGGTAAAAGATTTCTCGTCTAGCGGCTTCGGTCCGGACACACTCCATCAATATGTGCTGGACATTTTCGACTTTATCACACTCTGAGCAATTAGGAGATGTAACCTTCTTCAATAAAAATGCAAATTTATTTAGTGGAATATGTCCAGAAAGTCACCTTAATGATATTGTGGTAGGTATATTGTCTGCCCAAAAAACCCTCAAACCAAGGTATTTTGAGTGGTGACGGTTGAATTATTTTATACCATATGCCTTTCGCCACAGATGTGAGGTCAAAATAATCTTTCCAGGTTTTATATGATAGCTGTTTCATGTATGGAATATAGTTAGTATAGTGAGGAAAAATATCAGAAGTTAATCCATTACTTATGGCTTCTTTTGTTAAACAATCTGCTTTATCATTTCCTTCAAGACCTATATGAGAAGGAACCCACTGAAATGTTACTATTTTGTCTTGTATTTTAAGTTTTTGTATTAAATCTAAAATTTGATAGGCTGTCGCTGTTCCTCGAGAATTCGAGGTAAATATTTCTAAGCGGTTGGTGTTCGGTATGTGATAATCCTTAAGATTATCCCACACAGTTGCTAATAGCGGTTTTCTTTTACGAGACCAGTAATGTCCACGACAAGTATCCCTAAGTTTAATTAAAATATCGGATTTATAATTACCGTCTAAATATTTCAATTTTAAAATAAACTTCCCAGCCAAGAAGAATCTTCGAACAGACAAAGGTGGAATGGCTAGATCACTCTGCATCACGTGAATAGGCGTACTTTTTATGTAATGTCCGATAATTCTTAGACCTTGGTTTTACAGTTTATCTGATTTATAAAGTATTGATTTAGCACTGTTGTCATAAAGATAACTTACATAATGGATTCGACTGCGCATTACATTCAAATAAAGTCTACGTAATTGTAGCGGATGTATTCCCCAGTTTGATCCGCTCAAAACCTTCAATATATTAAATATATAATAATAATAAATAAACTTTGTAGCTTTTATATAAATCTCATTTATGTGTTTTTTTTTCCACGTGAGTAAGCCATCCAGCCAAACCTCCAAGTATTTCACCATGCGGACATTATTTAATTGTTGTCCATTTATTCTAATTTCAGCTACCTCTTCTATACCACCTCTTTTGAATATACATAAATTACTTTTTACGTTACATATTGACATACCTATGTAATTTATAGTCTCTTCAAAATAATCGATAGCCTGTTGAAGATTTAATACACTGTTGTTAAGAATTCTATTGGAAGTATATATTACAAAATCATCAGAGTACTGAAAGACAAGAACGTTTTGAATATTTTTACAAATTTCGGAGGTAGCGACGTTAAGCAAAAGAGGTGAAAGAGGATCACCTTGTAAAATTCCTTTACTAGTGAGTCTAAAAATACAATCATTATTTGAAACAATAATAAGTTTTCGGTCTATCAAATATTGCCAGATATATACCTCTACTCTAACTACTCCTACGCAGGAGAGGTCCACCACCCATTCAATCCAATGTTTTAACCAAATGAGTTATATCTACATTGTAATAGTCACTATCGATGTCAATAAAGCAAGCTAAGGTGGGGATTTTACTTGAAAACCCTATTTGTATACGAGAAATCAACCTAAAGAGAGCATCACGGCATGAATGACTTTTTCTAAAATCTATAGTTTCTCTATAAAAGTAGTTATTCTTTTCTAAGAACCATTCTAACCGATGCACCAGAATATAATGGTAGGTTTAACAGATACAAGATATTAATGCAATAGGTCTAAAGATAGAATGACTGTTAGATTTAGAAATGGGAACAATTTAGACTTCGTTCCATTGATACGGAACAAACCTTTGATGTAAACAAAAATTATAAATTTTAACTAAATGTACTTTACCGAGCAACGGAAGATTCTTGATCAATGAAAAAGATATATTATCATTCCTGGTGCAGAATCTTTTGATTTCATGCAATTGTTTAGTTCATGAAGAATAATTGGCGACTGGATTGGCGATGAAACTGCGGAAAATGCAGGCATTGATGGATAAACGTAATCTGGTGCTAGGTTATGTAATAACAGATTTGCATTATTAGTATCTGGGTAAACTGTTGGAGATTTATAGCCTTTTAACCATTTCATCCGCTTCCACATATCACAGGCTGAAGTAGATCCATCTACAGAGTTACAAAAGTTTTCCTATGAATCTGATTTTGCTTTCCGAATCATTTTCTGGCCTTCAGATATTTTGGACTTCAGTAATTCGTAGTTTTGGGGATTAGCATTTTTCCTAAAATTTTTAAGTGCTAGTCTACGTTCAGTGACTGCTTTCGAGAGTTGTGTATTCCAAAAAGGTTTTGCTGTAAATTTTTGACTAGGATTATTGTAAATTTTAATGTAAGGTATGAGTCTATCAGCAGCTTCATTCAAAATAATAGGTGTTTACCTATGAAATTACTGTTCTGCAGTACTGGCGCTTTCAAATCAAAATAATTTTTGTTGGCTAAGAATTCTGATTTCAAATTAATTTTATTTTAAAAACATGGAATTCTTTTTCCAAAAGTAGTCATTTGTTTATTGATTAGTATTACATTTTCGTAATTATTATGGAATATGAGTATCGTCGTGGCAGCAACGCGGCATAAGCGGCACGCAACATCAACGACGTTTACGGAGCTAATACTACAAACCAACGCACTACCTGTTATTGGTTTGCTCGCTTCCGTTCTGGAAATTTTGACCTGAAAAATGAACCTCGCGGTCGTCTGAAGACTTTGGTTGACATGACGAATTAAAGGCGATTGTGGAAGCTGATGATACACAATCTACGGCTGAATTAGCAGCAGCTTTCGACGTTAGTTTCAAAACAATATTGCTCCATTTGCGTCAAATTGGCAAGGTAAAAAAGCTTGACAAATGGGTGCCCCACGAACTCAATGATTGCCAGCGCGAAGTACGCGTCAAGACGTGCCTTGCACTGCTCAACAGACACACAAATGAAGGAATTTTTAACCGCATTTTTACCTGCGATAAAAAATGGATTCTGTTTGATAATCGCAAGCGCTGAGCAAGTTGGTTGGATCCTGGTTCAGCACCTAAACAATGCCCTAAACGAAGCAAGAACTGGGGTTGGAAGCTCTCCGTCATCCGCCCTACTCACCAGATCTTGCGCCTACAGACTACTACTTTTTCCCGAATTTGTATATCTTCTTGGCGGAAAAGAATTCAATACCCGAGAGGCAATACAAAATGCCTTTGAAGAATTTGTTGCCTCCCGTCCAGCTGATTTCTTTAAGAAGGGCATGAATAAGCTGCCACTGCGTTGGCAAAGATGCATGCATGCAAGATAAATTTTTTATTGAATTTTTAATATAATCTGCATATGCGGTCCAGTCTGCATTTTTTATATTACGTTTTTTAGAAAAGTTGGGATCGAACGGTATGGTTGTAGAAAATTTTATCACATGATGGTCATTTCCAAGCGTTTCTCTAGTGACTCGCCAATCGAACCTCAGAGATATGTTAGTTGACACCATAGTGATATCTGGAGATGATTCTTGAAGCCTTATATTAACGAGTTTAACTCTAGTCAGAGATCCATCATTCAGAGTGCAGAAATTACTGTCAGTTAACGCGTCAAAAATTTGAATACCTCGAGAATCAGTGCGATTAGACCAATTTGAGTGATGGTCGTTAAAATCTACTGCTAGTATGGTATTACTTTGAAACTTGTTAAAGATTTCTTCCCAGTCATTTTGATTTGTGCGCGCTGATGGTCAGTAAACAGACACTACATTTCTAATATTATCGCAATTAAGAATTTTTACATGAATAATTTCAATATTTTTATTAGTAAGTTGTAAAAAACACTGTTGAGCTTTTAAAAAATAATGCGTTAAAATGGCCACACCTCCATAAGAATCGTGCCGTATTGACGGAATATATTGTAGCCTGAGATTGATAATTCACTGTTTGGTTCAAGCCATCTTTCACTTAATATTGAAATGTGAACTTTTTCCTTAATTAATAGTTGTTCTAAACATATATTTTTCAATCTTAAGCTTTGAGCATTCCATTGGAATATTTATATAGTTAACTTTGTTTATACTGCTATCCATTATGTAAAAATAAATTATTCTGTTTTTATAGTGCTTGAAGTTTTAGCGGCAATATAAATAGGTATAATATCATCTGTTAAAAATTCAACTGTCTAGCTATCACGGTTAAGAAGACACAGCCTAGTGACTTACGAACGCACAGACGTCAAAGTCTCAGTAGTAGGGTCTCGTTTTACCCTTTCAAGGTCAAGGTCAAAAGGTCAATTTTTTTAATTCAAAGTTAGTATTATTATACACTTTCTGAACGTCGGTACACGTGATGCCTACCACCGGCTCGGGAACTAGCCCGGCGAGAAGAACCGGCGTAAGAAACTCGCGTGGGGCGGGAAAATTGTTCTCTTTTTTTTATTCTTTGGGTACGGAACCCTAAAAATAACTTTCAAATGGCATTCGTATTTGAAACACATCATGGATATAGGTTGACTCGACCTACCTCAAGATAATATTTTTGTGGTAAATTGCTAAAATTCCTGTAAGGGTGATGCCAAACGAATGAAATTTTGTGAGTCGTAAGCGTTTGGAAATCTAGCTAGACATAATGAAAGAAAAAAAAGAAAAAAAAGATTATTATTATTCCTTCTGTTATTTTAAGGTTATATATTTTTTCTATACAAATAAACTGAAAGTTGTAATATAATTATATTAGACGCGCCCGAATGTTAACAATAATGATCAGTTCATACCGCGACGCTACGTGGCGATGCATGTTTAAGATAGCTATTGGAAATTGAATATTATTCACTACACAAAAGATACACTGCGCATGCGCTGTAAAGCGCGTTGTAACATGACATTCGAACTCTTACAATGAAACGTGTATCTTGTTGTGTAATAATAAAGTTAAATTTTGTATAGCTATCTTAATAATGCAGTGGCATGTCGCGTATCGTTACGTTTCGGTGTGGATTGACCTTTACATGCAGTGGCTACTGCATGTAAAGGTTTGAAAATCTGTCAAAATCATGACAGCGCCCATGGATACAAATTTCTGTCAAATGTTCCTGCTAGGCCCCTCGTAAATATTTTTCGCTACCTACCATGACTCATGCCAAGATCTCTTCAACATTGTAATACAATAACCTATTATTTCACTCCACTCGTAACAAAAGTTTTTACCTGCCAGCGAACAATGATCAAAAAACTTTACGAGTTTCGTCTTAAGCTGAAGTGCTTTTATTAGTGTAGAAATCTCGAGTACTTGTTTGCATACTTGGAATTTTATGTAAAACAAAGGCAAGGAAAAAGTTAAGAAACAAAGCGAGTAACTGATTTCTGTAGGGCTACCTTTACTTGTGGCTTTAATTACGAGAGATAAGTTACTATTATGGAATATGAATATCAAGCGGATTGATGATTTATTCATAGACTAATCATTGGTCTCGCTGGGCGCTCTACCCCAGCGCGACCAATCATAATAATGTTATAATTGAGCACATAATATATTATTGAACTGCACATAACACTTCCTACAGCCTCTTCTCGTCAGGAATGCAGTGAATTATATTATTATGCGTACATAATATTACGTCAAAATGGCTTACTTTATTTGGTTAATTTGAACTCATATTAACTATTATTATATTAATACCTGCAGCTAAAACTTTCAGTACAGTTTTACGAGAATGCAACTGGATGAGTATGAAATTTGGACAGCAAATAAAATTTTATGTGGAGGAAGGTGTGCAGAAAGCAAATATTTTTATAATAATGCTTAGAAATTCATAAAATTTATAAAAATAACAACAACACACACTACCTCAGATTATTAACACACGTAGTGCGCACGTTGCACGTTAGTGTAGCACGGTGTGCGTTTGATAGATAGGTACAGTTATGTTACACATTTATGTTTGTTAATCCATCACAACATTTGCATTTTTTTATATCTAAGAGGCAAAAGAACCCTTATAAAGATAAAACTCAATTTTTTAAATTATTTTGGACGAATTTTGACCTCTAGTAATTATTTAAGAAAATAACCAAATATTTGCAGGGTATGAGGACATAATATAATATCGTTCTTTATTCACCTTATGACATGATAATGGGGAAGAAATAGACGTCTAATAACATTGATAAGTAATATAATACATCTATGTACAACAATAATAATTTGTCAATCTATTTACATCCAAAAAAATCCCATAGCTTTGATACTTCGCGTCGTATTTAACATTACAAGTTACAACCAAAACAGCGGCTAAAATACAAAAACCTTTTGAATGTGTGTTCACATTCTTTGGAGAGGAAATCCATCTCCATCGGCCATGCGACATTGGTCAATTTTGACATTTGTGTTGATGATTGACTACATTATTGACGCGAATGCACCATAGTGTAGTGTCATCATCAGTCGCTTACCATCGGCCAGTAACATTTAAATTCCTCGGCTATTCAAAAAACTGTCTATTAATTAATATAGTAAATTCCAAATCAAATGAAGAAACATAACATCAACACTTGCTAACTTTAAGATTGACGTCACTTTAGTAATAAGAATAGTTTTTATTATGACGAAAAAATGTAAAGGCTAAAATTCTGCTTGCTTTCATTATTTATTTTCATTATTACTTGCGTAAGGAAAATGTAGCATTGAATTTATTCTACACGTGTCCCTATTCTACATGCGTTACTCCAAATCTAATACAAATTGGAGTGATGCGTCTAAAGTTGTTAATAAAACATTAGTGTAAATTATATGAAACCGGAATTTAGACACACAGGTTTTTTTTACGATATTATTAATTGCCTCTTTGCACGTCCTGTTTTCACCCGATTGCGGCGAAGCCAGAAGGAAGGGTAATGATTTTGGCAGTCTATGTATGTATGTATGTATGTATGTATGTAGGTATGTATTATGTTTGTTTAATCGTAGCGCCTAAACTACTGATCCGATTTTAATGAACGAGGTGTCAAGAGATACGTAATAATGGCCCGGCTATTTAATTTGCGTAGTCGGGTTATAGTTTTTTACTCTTGATTATTTAAGAAAGAACTC
This sequence comes from Phengaris arion, assembly GCA_963565745.1. Classification (NCBI taxonomy): domain Eukaryota; kingdom Metazoa; phylum Arthropoda; class Insecta; order Lepidoptera; family Lycaenidae; genus Phengaris; species Phengaris arion. Next base: position 13,975,676 of record OY751449.1, on the reverse strand, counting down.
GCCGGTACATGTCAAACCCAGTATCGAACCTGCACCTCGAATGCCATTCAAGCTATGTACCACTGGGACATAAAAGCTCAAGTGTAAATTAAGCTTTAAAATTCCGAGAATACACCACTCAAATAAATGAATATTGATTTTTATAACATAGCTGTGGCAGACCAAAACCGATCTGTACTGATTGTTTAATAGTGTTTAAGCCCGTGATTCATATGCTATTTCCCTACTCAATCATGACACACGCACGTCACTGTAAATTATTATGTGCAAATACAGTACATTTTGATTACTGTTTATTCGTGAGAGATATGATGTAGCCATTTACTTAGAACTTTTTGTTTTCATTCGAATGTTTCCTATATTATTCTATTCAGTGCCAATTTAATCTGAACGTAAACAAGAAGACGATTAAACAAATTGATGTGTCATTGTATTTCTTTATTGCACATTTAAATTCGTAGCATAATTGGTTTAAGTGCCTTTTAGGGGTTCCTCAAAGGGTAAAGAATTAAAGATCAGTCCGTCCGTCAATCTGTCTGTCACCAGTCTGTATCTCATGAGCCGTGATAGCTAGATAGTGAAAACTTTCACAGAAGTTGTATTTCTGTTGCACCAAAAAAAAACCAAACGCTAAAAACAGAATAAAATTAAGCAGTTTTGCAATTTTCAGCAATTTTGTACGGAACCATTCATGCGCGAGTCCGACTCGCACTTGGCCGTTATTTACGTTTAGAATAAATTGTATCTGAACAGAGTGTGCGTTTAGTAAGCTAATGTATCAAAGCCTTAAGCAGGTGATTCACTTTCTGGCAGGGGTAGCCGACCATCGGGGCAGGGTATATTTTGTGAAACAATACATTACCCGAGGGTTCGCTATCTCTGCACTCATCAACAAATTACGGGCCTTAATGAAATAAAAATGAAAGTTATTGGACGTGTCTGGCCATTTCACTTAGCTTTTGTTTATTTTTAATATTTATGTGTACCTATTAAACAAAATAGCTAAATCGAATCTTCAGGATTTTGTTATCTAAAAAACAATAAAATTAATTGATTAAACATTTTAATGTACCTTAACGTTTAATTTTGTGTACAAATCAAAAACTGCATGTTTTTTTAGGTATAGTAGTTTTTTTTCGTAATGTTTTTAGTAAGTATTTTTCTAAAAACTATGTCAAAATATAAAAATTTCCAAAAAAAAAAACATGAATGTGGAACTACTATTTAAAGTTTAAATAACACTAATTGTTGAATAAACAATATTTCATAGTACTTATTTAAATTTAAGTATTAAAAAACTCAATCTCTACCTGCTCTACGCGACTTTTCCTTGGAAAAAAAAACACAAAATTCAATAATCAAGTTTGTCATACCTGCAACCTCAAACAAGATAAAAATAACGGATAGGGATAGATACGGAGGTGACGGCGAAAAAATTTTAAAACTATCTATCATTTCGCCGCCCGCCCCAACTTTGAGCTTTCCTGACTCAGTATCGAATTTGAGCGCGCGGCGGACAGTACCGCGTCACGACGGACAGCGCAGGTCTCGCGACCCCGTGGCGAAACTTTTGCGGACTTGTGATTGTGTGTGGAGTGCTCAAATTCTGGTAAGTTTGGATCACTTTTTTATGCTTTGTTTTGTTGATTAGGTATCCCTGAGTAAATAAAAGTTGTATAGCGGCCAAATGACAATCTAGTTTTATTTTTATTGAAACATTAGAGTTCGTTTTTAAATTTCACTAAAGCTTAGTTTTGACATGTGAATTTTATTTTCAATTTAACATTTTTTTTACAATTTATGAAAAGAAAGCATGTATCTTTCATTTACAATATAGAGCTTTTAATTTTTATATCGATAAAGAGAACTTAAAAAATTAAAGAGTGTTTTTCGGTTACAGTTTATTTAATTTGTTTTTCACAATTTTACATATGCAATACGTTACGGTAAATATACGGTACATAACTATCTAGGTAAATAATATTGACATTTCTGTCTTTAGATTTTTGAATTTTAATTAATGCTAACTTAATACTTAAATCTACCTATAACGTATTTAACGCAGATGCAGCCTTACTAATATTATCCGTAAAGGATGAAACATCCCTCACTAATAATATGAACGTTAAAGTTTGTGTTCATGGATGTTTGTTACTGTTTCACGCAAAAAATACTGAACGAATTTTTAAGAAATTTGGTATTTTTAGTACAGTGAAAGTCTGTTGTAACGACGTGACAGGGACCGATAGATTATAGCCGTAATAGTCGAATGTCATTATAACCCATATCAAAATGTGTATAATGTACCATGAGTACCGTGACAGAAATCTAAATGTCGTCGTAATACCCGGTTGCATTTGCCGTTATAAATGATGACGTTAAAAAGAGTTTTCAGTGTACTTTAGGCTCTGGATTAAATCATTGCCTACTTTATAAAAAGTAGCAGTGATTTAATCCAGAGCCTAGCAGTAAAATGGAAGGTTTCTACGGTTTTTTTTGCGCATAAGAAGCCGCGGAAAACATTTAGCAACACCTAATATTATGAGGAAGATCAGCTAAGGACACTTCACTTAACTAAGTCTCAGTTAACTTACTAACATTAACAAGTCTCGGTTAAACTCTTAAGTTAATTACAGCCCATCATAACTCCGATAAGTCGGCGGTCAAACTTAACTTGACGTTTATGTGTTTCGATCCTGTTTCAAATTCAATATTTGATTAATATAGATAACATTATCTTCTTTTATCTTTAATATATTTTCAATATGGGGACGACCTAGAGAAAATTTTCTATTAATAGGTATTTGTAGGGATGGTTTTATTTGTCGATAAATCTCCTTTTTTTACTATTAGTAATTTAGCTTCATTTTGTCAGTTAAAAATAATATAACTTTATTTGTTTGTAACATTGTATCTTTTAAATTAAATGTAGATTAGAAGTGTCGTGGGTACGGATCATATTTTTACACTATGATTTTAAATTTTATGCAAGTGTGTAGTTAATTTTATAGAAAAAACACGTCCTCGCGCAAAGCAAATATTAACATGACGCATGTTAATATTTCATCAATTCCACATTTTTGTTATGCAGTTACCTTGTTCCGGACACAACTAATCAAATCGTTTAAAGTCAAGTTTGGAATAAAAAAGATAGTAATCGTTAGTATTATTTTAAACTTTTTCATAACTAAATCATGTCGGCCGTTTGGCGCAGTATGCTTTACTATTTCCAAAGAAGGAAAAAAAAATCGCGCGTATAAATACAACATTGAAATGTGACACGCCTAACATAGGCGTTGTATGTAACAACTGTATTTTTCAGTGTTATAACGAAATCCTTATTTGACAGAATCCGCTTTGACAGAATAATTAAAAAACCGGCCAAGTGCGAGTCAGACTCGCGAACGAAAGGTTCCGTACAAAACGGCAAAAAAATCACGTTTGTTGTATGAGAGCGCTCCCCTTAAATATTAATATTATAGCGGCAACAGAAATGCACAATCTGTGAAAATGTACACTGTCTAGCTACCACGATTAAGGAGATACAGCCTGATGACAGACATGGCGGATGGACAGATAGACAGCGAAGTTTCAGCAATGGGGTCCTTTTACTGAGACTTTTCACCCTTTGGGTACGGAACCCTAACAAACAGGAATTTACAAAATATAGCAAAAGTATTTGTTTGCGAATATCATGGCAGTGACCTTTTTCCCTTCATAACGTCTTGACGCAAATATTTGGCATCCAAAACACATTCCTTTAAAGTGCTCCCCACAGATTATTGTGTTTGGTCTTTGGAATTGTGTTAAAACACATTTTTAAAGTTTTCAAGCTTTTTTCTAGTATATCTCCCGGTATCGGCATGCTTAGCAGAGGTTTTGTCAGTATATAATAAATTTGCTTGTACTGTTTTATTTTTAAACTTATTGAGAAAACGTTCTGGTCCTCAAATGAAATTAGCCAAAATATACGTACTTACAATTAGGTGTATGAAAGATTTTAATAGTATGCCGTAATAATGCCTCACTGCCTTCGACTTTTATACCGTATTTAATAAAGAAAAACGTATACAATACTGCGAAAATATGTGTATAAAATTCATGGTATAATTTACCATAAAATTAATAAGGCTGTCACGTGCAAAGAGTTGGCAAGAGGGTAGGCGAAAATAAAACCTAGGAACGGGCGACTTTTAACTTTTCTGTGCTATACTTTGTGTATTTTTAGAACGTTTTGAATAATATTGGCCTACATAAACTTATGTATTAATTAACTAGCTGGTGGCCGCGGCTCCGCCCGCGTAACTACAGTAGCCCACGGGAACACTGTACTTTTTCGGGATGAAAAGTAACCCAAGTTTTAATTCCGAACCTAAACTACTACCATACCAAATTTCATCGAAATCCGTTCAGTAGTTTTCGCGTGAAAGAGTAACAAACATCCATCCATACATCCATCCATCCTCACAAACTTTAACATTTATAATATAAGTATGATACGTGAAGCTAAAACTTTCATTATAGTTTTGCGAGAATTGTGCGAACGGAGGAGTATGATATATGGCACAGCTAAAGTTAGTGTGTAGGAAGGGGTGCAGAAAGCTATTTTTTTTAAATAATGCTTACAAATACGTGAAATTCATAAAAATAACAACACACACTGGTACACACTATCTCGGATTATTGTCACACACTACCATGTAATATACAACATATATATATGTATGTTACATATATATATATGTTACATGTTGACGTTTGACAAAAGAACCCTTAAAAGTTCAAACTTAAAAAATATATATAAATTATTACGAGTGTATTTTGGACCACAGGGCGACTTCTAGCTTAGTTTATTCGGTACTAGCTGTTTCTCGCGGCTCCGCACGCGTAAATACAGTATCCCACTGGAACACTGTACTTTTTCGGGATATTCGTAGCTTATAAGCTACTACCGTGCCAAATTTCATGAAAATCCGTTCAGTAATTTTCGCGTGAAAGAGTAACAGACATCCATCCATCCATCTCCACAAACTTTCACATTTATGAATACATAGTTTTACTTACTATACTTTAGACTTCTGAGTTCCGATGACAGTAGGTAATTGTAAGGATCGAATGGGGTTAATATTCATCGCGTGGTGTGAAGCGTCCATAGATATTGTTACTATCTTATTCATGGACAATTTTTACCATCTTCTACCAAAATCCGATGGTTCAGATTTTATGTAAGCCATGTGAAATAGCTGTTATGTTCGTTATATTGAAGAGTAATATTATGTACCTAATGGGCTGCCATATCATACGATATTATTGAGACTTGATTTTCAATTATTATCACTGTAGATTTAAACATGTTTATGATAGATTTATCATAGCAAAAACGTAGCGCACACGAGCCTTTGTATAAATTATTAAGGTCACAACTTATATTCTATTTAGAAAACGTCGAAGCGCCGAGAATTTCTTGAGATTTTTAAAAGGAATTCCGTCGGATACCCGAGGAAAATCTTAAATCCAATTAGCGTCACCCATTTATTAGTTGGCAGCTTTAGCAGGCGACTTCTGTGTACGTTTTATAAAGTGAATTGTTGTTTACACTTTGATGGATTTCGCGATTTTAGACTGACAGTTCTGTGACCGTTTATTTAAAATGGCGTCTTGTAAACAAAGGGACATTTTTTCGTTCAGTACAGTTCAGTACGTTCAGACTTATTTTACTACTAGCATTTTCCCGCGGCTCCGCCCGCGTAAATAAAGTATCCCTCGTGAATACTGTACTCTTTCGTGATAAAAAGTAGTCTATATTTCAATCCAGAGCTTAAACTACTACTAAACTAAATTTCATCGAAATCCATTCACTAGGTTTTGCGTGAAAGGGTAACAAACATCCATTCATCCTCACAAACTTTCACATATATAATAGTAGTACAAGACTTTTATGCCAACGATGAGAGTGATTCTCATAGAAATAAACACATAATTGCGAATTCACACGAATTCGCATCGCATCCGCGACCTTGTATACTAGAGCCCATCCATATTCAGCATATCATATACGAGCTCGCAGATATTAGCGATGCGATGCGATGCCCTAAATTAATTACCTACTCTGAACGGACCGTATAGGACAACCAGGGAAATAAAATGTTTACCGACCTGTTTGTTGCGGAAAATTACGGATAATTGAAACATTATTAAAGTCAAATCTTCGAGATTTAGCTAATGATATTTAATTTTATTTTGTGCTTTTGCAACAAAAAAAATAAAACGCCTTTGGTGAAGTTTTTTTCTTTGCAAATATTATTGCAATATCTCCATATTATAAATCTTTAGACTTCTGGGCTCTGGCAGATTGAAACTAAGGGTCGTCGAGACTCGACGCAGCACGGTATTAATAAGAAAGCGATTAAAATTTTAACTTAATTCACTACACAACTTTTGCAATGTAACATGTCTCTTCTTGTGTAGTAAATAAAGTTCAACTTCGCTATCTTAAAGATGCCGCGCCGCGTCGCATCTCGGTGTGAACTGACGCTAAAGTAAAATTAATCAGAATATAATATACGAGGGCGGGTCAATAAGTCCGTGACTTTTGGAATAAAACACAGATTTTTTGATAAATAAGTCATTTTATTTTTCAACGTAGTCCCCCTTGAGCTCTATACACTTTGTCCAACGCTTCTCCAATTTTTTATCCCTTCCAAAAAATATGATTTGTCGAGGTCCTCAAAATAGGCCTTTGTTTGCGAGATGACTTCATCATTGGAGTCAAATCTTTTCCCACCGAGCCATTTTTTCAGGTTTGGGAACAAGAAGTAGTCACTCGGAGCCAAATCTGGAGAATAGGGTGGATGTGGGAGCAATTCATAGCCCAATTCATGGATTTTTGCCATGGCAACTGCACATGTGTGCACCCTTGCATTGTCTTGGTGAAAAAGAACTTTTTTCTTGGCCAAATGAGGTCGGTTTTTTTTCAAATCCTCATTGAAGCGGTCCAATAAGTTGGCATAATATTTCCCATTAATTGTTCTTCCCTTTTGAAGATAGTCAATGTGGATTATCCCACGTGCATCCCAAAAAACAGTCGCCATAACTTTATTGCCTGACAAAACCACCTTGGCCTTCTTTGGCGCCGATTCACCCTTAGAAACCCACTGTTTTGACTGTTGTTTGGTCTCTGGTGTGTTGTGATGGATCCATGTTTCGTCCACGGTTACAAAACGGCGCAAAAACTCCTCCATATTGTGATTAAACAACGCCAAACCTTCCTGTGAAGTTGTTACACGATTGCGTTTGTGGTCGACTTGCGGAAAGCTTTCTCATGCCCAAGTGATCATTCAAAATTGAAACCACTGAGCCATGCGAGATGCCTATGGCTTCCACAATCTTTTGCACTTTCAATCTTCGGTCGGCCAACACCATATCGTGAATTTTTTCGATTGTTTCGGGTGTAGAGACCTCAACTGGGCGTCCAGGACGTTCGACATCTTCAGTGCTTGTACGGCCACAACGAAATTCAGTAAACCACTTTTTTACCATCGAAATCGATGGTGCAGAGTCCTCATAGTATTTATCAAGCTTAGCCTTGGTCTCGGTAATGGTTTTTTTTTTCGCAAAGAATAATGCTTAATAAGCACACGAAATTCACTTTTTTCCATTGTTTCCTTAAGTTACTGGATAGTCTGATAAAGATAGCTGTAAAACACAAACTAACTGACGCAGCAAGTTCAAATTTTGATAGGAGTCAACTGACAGATGCCTGTAGACAGGAGTAGTGTTGCTTTTTCAGTAAGGAGGTTAGAAATTCAAAAAGTCACGGACTTATTGACCCGCCTTAGTATTCTTTGCGAGCTTCCCCTAAAGACAGCACAAGATTACGACGTGATAATAATATATTCTGTTCTTCCTACATCGGCAGCCACAACATAATTAATCAGAAGATAAAGGAAAAGTATGAAGTATAGGGTTCCTCGAATGAAGTCTAATAGGAATTGACCCATAGAAATAAAATAAATAATAATAAGCCTTAATACAAACGAAAACAATGTAAATATAGATATTATGTACAAATTAATACCAATGCAGCAATAATAATAGCAAGTAATAAAAAAATAAACATAGAAAAAAATTATTGAGCTCCATAATATTATCTATTTTGATTTTAAGAAACGGACGGAAACTCTACAACGATATAATCTTCGTATGCATAATGTCTTTGATCAGTCGTTGTATCATGTATAGTCGTTTGCGATACATTTTCGTCCAGTTTGCAACAAACACTCAAAGGCTTGCATTCTGTCTACTTGTTCAATATTCCATTTTTGATAAGAAACGAAACGGTTTTGTTCCGAAAGTATTTTATATTCTTTGTTATTTTGTTCAAAACTAAACGTTCTCCGTTGAAACATTATTTTGCAAAGCTAGTCACATTTATACATATTATCTGTTAGAGGTGTGCAGTAAAATTTTGGATTCTCTTGAAATCTAAATGTTGGCGTTGAAGTCGTGAAAAAAATAATTATAACAACAATTCAGGAAATTTCACAATCTATTGTTAAACCCTAGGATCTAATGAATTTTCCAATGCACAGTCGCCAACAAATTCAGTGTATTATTACAGTAAAATCGTTATTCAGCGCAGAAGCGCGGGCATCTAATTTAAATACATCTTGATTATAAACGAAATTAAAGATACGTTGATTATTATGATGTTTTAAACAAAGGTATTATTTAATATGAATATTTGATTACACCTTCACAAAGAACTGAAGTTATGATTAGAAGAACAAAGGAATTGGAAAATTAGGATGCAAAAGGAATATTTAATGGTTGAGGCAACGGGTTTAGCCAATAACCTTCGCATGGGGTCTGAGTCAATCAAGTGAAAGGTCTAGAAGGTTCCAAGCCAAAGGGAATTTGAATCTTCCTCTCATCATAAGCCATAAGGTTGACCTACGAAGTTTCTTCGTGTCATGACTCACTTTGCTAAGACCGCTTTACATTCATCAAAAGGTAAGACTAAGCCAAGTTCACAATGATATAGATAAAAAAAATGTAATCCGGATTCACTAATATATTATAAATTTGAAATGAATTCCAAAACTTCTAAAGATTAAATAACACAGCAAATATTTTCATCATTTTTATTATATTTCAATACGATGTTTTGCAAATATGGTGAATTTCGTTGTTGGTTGACGAGTTTATATTCTATTTTTATTCGTAAATAAATATTCAATTTAGGCGTGTCACGGATGGCTGACTTTAATCGATCGGATAATAGTTGGAAATTTAAATACGAATCCATCAGCTTTAACAATTTAAATAGTGGAACACCTGAATGATTTAGTTCACAAGTATCGCAATTATTCTCAACTTTTAGTAATGAAACTCGAAGCCAATATCCTATTCAAGCATAATTTTCTACTGCTACCTTTTCTTTATTATTTTTATTTCATTAATTTAATAACCCACAAACTCAGTTGAAAGTGGATAAATACAGAAAGTTTAAATGGTATTTTCGATACACACAATGTTCAATGTTCATCCCATGTCCACATTGTAGCAAAAAGTGAGCCCTTGTGGTCTTATCAGATACATAATATCTAACTATTTATGGCTAAGGGATACTTCAAATATTGGAATTTGATATCTATACTCATGCATAAAAAAGCGTAACAATAATTATTTACCTTTGGGTTCTTTAAATAACGCAACAAGCTATTGTATATTAACTGTTTTTGACCTAACTTCAGCTATACTTAAAGCTTAGAAACGTTACTGCTTGCCATTTGAAGACTTAGGATCTGACTATGATATTAAGAAATTTTCTAATGTTTGGTAACCCCAGGAATTTCTTTCAAATCATATAAGCTTGTGCTTAGATGGTATGAAATACTTATTAATTAATCAAATTGATTGCGATCTAAGATTACAGCATAATTTCGTCCATCTATCAAATTCAAGAAAACAATTTACACCTAATTGTCCTAAAACTGGGACTTGCTAATCACTTCGCGAAATTAACTTGCCAAAACTTGAAGCTAATGTCACCCTGCGTTAATTTTGAATGGACGGTTCCTACCAATGCTTAATAGTATACAAATATTGAATTTCTTAATAGTATACAAATATTGAATTTGAAGAATTAAGAAAACAATTCATATTAAATTTTCCTTTATACTATTTCATAAAACGTGTTTCATAAGTTATTGTCTAAATGAAAAATAGAAAAGGGCTATAGGTAAAAAACTGAATCTAGGTCGGAAGCTGCGGTGAGTACCTAAGAGGCTGGCAGCATTGCCTCGCTGTGTGGCCAAACTGATACGTTGGCCGAGGTAAGCGCCAGCCTTAGGGTCATTGGTTTTGTTGACCAGTCTTTTGGCCAAATCCCCAAAAAGTTGCTTGGCACTGGGGCCCCAAGGACCCATAGTTGTGACTCCAAAAGGCAGAAAAATGTAATCATCGCCGATGGATTTATATTAATGATTCATAATAGTAAATAATAGATACTAATAAAATATTATCGTTTGATCTATATTATTGATTTTTACACGTAATTTGCCATTTTGCTATCTTTATAAAAATTCCCTTAATACTTCGCTAAATGCCCCTTTCATTTATCTTGTACATTAGGGAACTGTTAGTTCGTTTAATTATTCACTTTAATCATTTAAATATAATTAGTAATAGATCAGGGGTGTTCAACTGGGGCGCGTATACTTAGGGAGATTACGCGTCATGTGTCATTCTTGACGGAACATTTGCATTGTAGAAGAAAGCTAATTTTACGATTAAATTAAAACGCGATACTGTTCATTTGAATATTATTGATTTAGTTGGTAGTATTGTGTATGCAATGTAAGGATGTGTGAAAACATGAGAAGTAATATAGATAAGTGCCAAGGAAAGAAAGTTTACAGATGAAAACATAAACAATCAAAGAAACAGTTTTATTTATTTATTTATTAATTTTTTATTTATTTATTTACAACTTACAACTTCTATCATTACAGGTTTAAACCTAATACAGTAGAGTGTTACTAGTAGGTACTAAATCTATCTTACTTGCTACACAATAGGTGACCTTGGTGAACTCGTTCAGTGAGCACGTAAATAAATCGACGGTGTTTGCGACCGTGTTCAGCGTCCGCAGCGCCCGCGTGAGCGGGGCCATCCGCAGCAGCAGCATCCGTATATATAAATACATATAATATTATTCTTGAGTTCCTTCGCACGAACGGTAATTTGTGGCATTTTAATAAATAACGAAGTAAGTAAAATAGTAGTATTCGTAGTATAGGAACTATAAATAACAATATTTTCTTGTAATGACGACAACGACAACCTTTTACAAGTTCTTACACGAATTCGTGAAATGAAAAGAAACTTTATAGTTTCTTATAATATAAGGTACGTAGGAACAAGACAATTATCGCGAAGTGGACATGCTCGTTATAAAGACAAGCCAGGTAAAATACGTGAGCGTTGATAATTTTGAAGAATCTTCGGAAAACATTTTTTGCTCACAATCAGAAAGCAGGTAATCTTCGTGATTTCCTTTGTTGGCCTACCTTTGCGTTCTTTTGTGCCTTTGCAAGTTTCTGTTCGTATTGTTGACAAATATCGATTTTACCTGAGTCGTCATTTGAAGTATTTTGGTAACGGAACAACTATAGAATATGTGTAAGATTTTCGACGATGTTGCAAGTTAATTGTCAGAATGTTAATTCGTTTTTGGGTATGCTTTAATTTTATCTTACTTACCAACTTTAGAAAAGTTTACTGTATTATTATTAATTGTTTACAAATCAAGAAAGCAGAAGAGAAAGAAACCGTTTTATTTAGCTTTATCAAAATTGAAGGCAAAGCTGGAAAAAAATGCAAATGCGTTCAATTTTTCTCAAATATAAAATTGCAAATAATAATTGGGACATACCAAGAACTCAATTGCCTATAAAATCACCGCATTCAGAACTTTTTAAAATTCTCGGAAGGAATGGTTTCCTGGAACTGCTGAGTCACCGCAAACGCGAAAGTAACGTACCTTAATATTATCAAAATGTTCCGTCCCTCCTAATTGGAACGTTGCCATGTCAGATAATTGTACCACACCCTCCAGAAATATATTTGTGCCACAGAATTCCTCGGTCCAAATAATTAAATCTTATATTGATTTCTGTAAGCGTCACCACAGAGAAATTTATGAACACGTTTTATGGAATCTATTGTGTTAGGTACAGTCGCCAACAAGTTAGTTGTACCATATTTCGATGTTATTAAGATGTCAGAAAACATTAAAAGTGGTACATTATCTGCAGATATCCACGACTAAACATTTTATGTGGCCAATCATACTAGCGTTAATGTATGTGGGGAAATGAGGGGTGGGAAAATGCGACCAAAACTGATAGACTGTTGCAGTACGATTGGCTAGTTATTAATGAATTACACTTAAATATTGCTTGATAATTGTATGCTCATAAAGATTTACTACTAACGATGAACCAAAAATACCCAATTAATTAGCAAATCCCATCACTAACAAATTATTCAGGAAAGTCTAAGCACCAAAATCCGAAGGACGATTTAAAGTTTAAAGGTACTGTTCTTAAGACCTCAAAGCATTCCCAGAGATTAATATTTGCTTACGCTGAAAGCTCAAGTGGATCAGTTACGTAAGCTCGTTACAACTTAAAGCTGCATAAAACACGGGCTTATACACTAACAACGTTACAGCTGAAACGGAAGATTATCTTTTTAGATCCCGTCGTGGATGGACGGACGGTTGTGTATTAATGTTATCTTGGGGATTGTGCATAAAAATCTTGAATCTGGAGCTCAATAAATAGTACCGTACTATTTATGTTACAAGAACTCCGGCCTAATGGGTAGACCGTTTGATTCGCACTCGAGAGAGTGCAGGTTCGATTCCCAGGTTGTGGCGTGTACCAACGAGACTTTTTCAGATCTCAAGTACATTATACGGACCCTCTAATGGTGAAGGAAAACATCGTGAGTACGTAGACAAATTGACCAGTCATTCCTCTGGACTAGAATGTGCGAATGCCGTATGTACTTGGGCAACCATACGACATTTAAAAACCAACTGTCCCAGGCACTACAGTATTTCAAGAGTGGTTACTTCGCTCGGACAATACTGTATAGATTATCCAATAACGGATGAAAGGGCCTAAGTTTTTTTTCTGTTACATCGTAGTATGGAATGTCATAGACATACACACAAAGACATGAATACATTTAGCCAAAAAAATCCTCCATTCAAGGACATACTGACGCCATATTCTATTGGAAATCTAACTACGATGTAAGCAAACGAACTAAGCCCTGTAATGGCTTCCGTAACATGCTTTAATCTTGAATTTGTTATGAAATATCTTATGTACTTTAATTACAACAGTTAAGATTGTGCTGATTTTGTCTATAATATTATATCACGTCTCTTTTTTCCTTTTTTATCGAAATTTTGCATCCATTTAGAGTGCAATACTGATATCTCTATTATCAATTAAACTTGAGAGAGTGCAAGGGTAAGCTCACACCAAGACGCGACGTCACGCGACGAGACGCTGCATTTTTTAGATAGCCATTCAAAATTGAGCTAAATTCACTACTATACTGCTGATAATGCATTTATGTTGCCACCATAACAAAAATACAAAAAAATGGAATAAAATATTTTTTACGTGACTTTTTACCGTTATGTACGGAACGCTTCGTGGGCGAGTCCAACTCACAATTGGCCGGTTTTTATGTATATAAAAAAAAAAGGAAGTATAGTCTATTTTATCTTTATCTTTATAATATCATCATCACCTGTATCTATTAGTCAATATTATCACAAATCTTAAATTCATTAAATTAAGTGCAAGTAATATTATTGATAAATAAAAATAAAGTTGACATTTAATTATATGACTTTGAAGTGATTTTTAAATTATAATACATTTGACATTGAACTTATTTAATTATTTATCTTGTGACCTAAAATATTTTGTGACCTAATGCATTCTCAAATTAACATTTTAACTATTTATATGATTTTTAACTTTATTATTTTAATATATATGTAATAAACTTTCTGTTAACATAATGGTCAAAACCAATTATTTATTGTATAATCTATAGATCGACCAATTGCTTTTACTTTATATTTAAAACTATATTTTATATGTACCTAGACTCTGGAGATTGTATATTTTAATTTCACACACCATGCTATCATGGTAGAATGTATGTTTTTTTGTTAAACTTACCATCTGCATATGTAATACTATGTACTTACTACATTCAGTGAATAAATGATTTGATTTGAATATTATAAAGAGTTTGTAATATTCTTTAATAATTAATTTGTTTGGAAAATTTTGTTTGCTTGCATTGAATAGGGGTCTAAAACTACTGGACCGACTTTGATAAAATTGGCACAAATATATGGGCATATGTTTATGTTCTGGATTAACACATAGGCGACTGTTTTCTCGAAAAAGTACAGTTCTCCCGTGTGATACTGAATTTACACGGGCGGAACCAGAAGCAAAAGCTTGTATCGCATACTTTGATTGAGATTTTGACAACAAAGCTCCAAAAGATCCACATGTCGGATAGTTTATTTTCAGTTCATTAACCAGAATCCATATATCCCAAACATTCTATATAGCGTAACTAGCACGTATCGAAAATAGACCAGAATGATATTCAAATGGACCATGTTTGAATATTTAGTATCCTAATTTAGAACTTATATATAATCAATAAACAGACCGGAATATAAATAGAATATGCCATTGCACACACTATTTCAAAATTTTCTGAAATTATAAAGAAAAAAATCTAAATATTATTATGAACCCATGTTCATAATAATATTAGGCTTGAACCAATTTCTTTAACACTACCTAAATATTATAAAAATAGATAAATTATGGTAACACTAACGTAAATTACCAACTTTGCTTCAACAGCTTATTGTGCCCCTAGTGTATAAGACGGCAGGTTCAGTCAGCGAAATTCATTATTTAGCAGATTCATTGTTCTCTTAATATGGTCGCATTATAATGACGTCTTGTCATCATCGTAGAAGTCTGATAAATTTCCAGACAGCCGCTCGCCACCCAAGCTATGAAACCCGACGATGATTTCCAGTGGAGAAAGTAAAATAAATCTTTTCATAAGTATGTCAAACTGCTAAGCATTCAATTTCATAGACCGTACCTTCGTCAACCTTACCCTGTTAGATCTATTTAACTTAAGTGATAAATTTTCATTACCGTAATTGCAAACAATAAATTGGAAGAGTTTTATCGCAGACGGCTTAATGTTTTGGAAGTGCGTTAAACATGAATATTTATTTTATGGTATCTTCTGTGGTGATTCGGCTTCGAAACGGCAAATTTTTTGTGAAACTTGGTACTGGCTAGTAACCTTTTATTTAAGGAGAAATTTATAACCCATAGACGGCTTATAATATTATTTGGGGCATCATACAATCTTCTTTTTGTTAGTAGCTTCAAACTCGAGAACGGCCGGCTGGACCGATTCGGCTACTTTTGGTCTTGAAATGATTGTGGAAGTTCGGGGAAGGTTTAGACGGTGAGAATTATTGGGAAAATGCAGGGAAGATATTACTATATTTATAGGTCTGACAGAACAACGTGTGTCGGGACAGCTAGTCTACTCATAAGTGTCGGATAGCTTATTTTAAAGCTTTGTCGCTACTTAATTTATATCGAGCGACAGAGACAAACATGCAAATAAGCTATCTGACACTCATCAGTAGATTGTGAAACCGGCCCTTAGACTTGTTATTACTTTAATCCGTCAACAAAATAAGCGAGCTGATGATAACGAATTAAGCTGAGAATCATCTCGATCACGTCAGCATTAAAAAAAAACATTAAATTTGGTATATTCGTTTAGGAGCTACGATGATAAAGACACACAGACTCTCAAAAATTATAGCACCTCACTTTTTGCGTCTGGCGTAAAAATGTTATAAAACATAACGAAAAAATTTTAGCTATTTAGGCCTACTTGCGCAGACCTGGGTTTAAGTTAACCCTGGGTTGAAATATCATGCCTTCTCTTTCATAAATGAGAGGAACGAGAGATATAAAATTATATTTAATCCAGGGTTAACTTTGACCCAGATCTGCGCAAGTGGGCCTAAGTCACCTCAGAAAACAGCGTGTTAGTTTAAACTAACACAAAACTCATTCGTTTTAGTTAAAATTAATTTACTTCTCCCCTAACAACCCTCTAGAGACTAATGTTTAATTAAAAACTTCTTAATTAACCCTCGTTTCTTTTTACTGTAATCTTCTTATCCGAATGTCACATGTACTGGACGCTTAATGGTTATTTTGTCTTTTCATTCTAGTTACTTGTTGAAATTGAGACACCGCTATTTGTAATAAAATTAAGATTAAATGTCTTTTGGCCTTAGGCGACGTTCCCACGAGAGTTTTTTGTGGTTGCAATAGAAAAAACTGCACTGCAAATAGAACTATGCGCTAATATAATAGAGCTGAAAATCGTGCAGAGTTGTCAAATCTGACATTTGACACATCGATTTTCAGCACTATTGCATTAGCGCAGAGTTCTATTTACAGTGTAATTAATTCTGTCGCGAGGAATCGCGACCACAATAAAAACTCTCGTTTGTACGAGGGCTTAACGATAGCATTTTGGCGGGACTGCTCGAAAAAGAAGACGAGAGAAATTCTATGTATATGTAAAGAGCCGCTTTACATATACATAGAAGATTTTGAATTGGTATCTTATAGTTCTAATTATCTAATAAACGACTAATTACTAAACTAGAAAAAGAGCACCTGGTAGACAAAGAAGAAAATGTTCACACTACGTCAATCTGATCCCGTGGTAAGTTTTCAAAGAACTTGTTTTACGGGTACCAGACAACGGAAAAAGATTTAATACTTTGATATTTTACACAAATTTAAGATTTTTATTATATAATCACAATAAACATATTTTAAAACACATCCATGACCCCGGAAAACGGAAAACTTTTTGTTTCTTCAGCGGGATTCGAACCCGCAATATTCAAACAAACCGGGGCCTAAGCAACCAACACGCTCAACCACTGAACCGCAGAGGTCGTCAAAATATAACTACCCACAATAGAAGAAATAAGCCCAGGATCGCAAAACATTCAGCATACTAACCGCCAAACTTCATGTGAAGATAGCACTCAATAATGGGGACAGGGAGATTCCGCCAGAGGACAAAATATTTATGTGTACCTGCATCAAAGATGTGTATTTAATATAATATTGTGTATTATAATATAATAAAAACTTTAAATATAAGTAATAGTATAAAAAGTTTTAAATATATTTCCGTTGTCTGGTACCCTGGTAACACAAGTTCGTCGAGAACTTACGACGGGACCAGATTGACGTGGTGTGAAAGTATTATTATAATGATGACTTAATAAAATCCAGTACAGAATAACAAACAGCTATACATTACTGGTGCATATAAAGGTATCAAATCCCATTCACTATTATATTCTCCCTATATCCTAATGTACTGGTATTAAAATGTCATAAATTTGACATTGCCACTCCTATAGAAGTCCCTGTACAAAGAATATTAACAATTTATTTATAGGGTGTTCAACTGTTCATATAATAAGATTATGTATCCATTTAGAGGGTACATTTATTTTACTCCTCCGATTAATAGTTCGTCGTACACAAAAATACACACTTTGGTATAGGTCAAAACAACTTAAATTATTTTAATTTACTGTCTCTATCACTTTTTAACCTCTCGTTACATGACAATTAAATAATAATATAATCTACAGTGTTCAATGTTCATATATCCCTGGAGTTTTAGCTAAAGTTTCGCAAGTATTTTTTTTTTTTTTTTTTAATATTTATTTCATGTTCATCCATCCATCACTGTCATCAGCTCAAAATAACATCGTAATTACCGTACCCGAATAGATTTCATCAGTTTGTTCCGAGTGTCCCCTCTGTTATCCACTTTTGTACAAGTCTATGACTCACGAGTCGATGACTCACTCAATTCCCCCGACTCCATTCACGATATCCATAAAGTTTAGCTCGCAGAGGGCAAAGTTGATGGAAACTACATCGTTGACTTTACAATTCTCGGCAAATTAGAAGAAATGGTGAACTGAAATTGGCTTTTCTCCTTATAATTAAAATAATTTAGAAAGAAGTTTGTTTATTTATTAGTAAAATATTATGTCACTGTTAAATTGTAAATACCGTAAAATTATAATATAACTAGCGAGATTGTGAACTGTGGAAAGATTGTGAACCGAATACGAAATAATTTTCGTGACACTATAATCTAAAATAAACCGTCAAATTGTGAAATGGCATGCACGGAAAGCGCCTCGGGTGCTGTTTGGTTTGTTAATTTTTTGATGTCAAATGTAAACAATACAATGTTTTAGTGACAGTAAATTGATTGTTATTTATACCTCGTTGTATAGCTGTTGAAACGTAGATGATTTTCTACATATTATTTGCAGAGAAGTTACCATATATTATTTTTCCGTATACCTACTTCAAAGAGAAAACTGCAAAAAATAAAAATGTTTTTTTTTTAATTCTTCTATCTTCTAGAACGACTTAGTTTCCATAGTTAGCGACATTAATGGTATGACTTATAATAAAACAGCTCATTAGCTGCATGAAATCTACAAAAGCAAATACATTTAAAGCCCAAATTAAAACATAATGGAAAAGAGAAAACCTTTACCTAACTCTGTATATAAAAAAAGAATCACAATCATATTTTACTTTTCATATTTATTCTCCTCCTAGGCCTTTTCATCCGTTATTGGATGATTTATACAGTATTCTCCGAGCGAAGTAACCACTCTTGAAATACTGTAGTGCCTGGGACAGTTAGTTTTTGAATGTCGTATGGTTGCCCATGCACATACGGCATTCTCACAACATGGTCAGCCTAGTCCAGAGGAATGACTGGTCAATACGTCTGGGGCCAACCATGTGCTTGCCTCACGATGTTTTCCTTCACCGTTGGAGCGTCCGTATAATGTACTTGAGATCTGAAAAAGTCTCATTGGTACACGCCACAAGCTGGGAATCGAACCTGCACTCTCTCGAATGCGAATCAAACGGTCTACCCACTACGCCACGGAGCTCTTTAATTCTACATTTTTTCTACAACGATGACAAATCTGACCCTAAATGATAAAATATTATATATTATAATAAATATTATAATGAAATGCGAAAAGTAATTTTAATATTTAAACCGCAGATTAATTTCAAACCACTGAATACTTGCTCACTAGGAGCTTAATGAAACAAGTTTAGTATGGTAAAACTAATATTTAAATTGCATCCTCTGTCTAATTAAATTTACGAAGTTCTGTTAGATTATAAGCAAGCTAGTTTTTTTAAACCTACCTACATGTTTTGACCGTCATCAAACCCTGCGTACCTTCTATATACTCCGACTTCGTGGTCCAGTGGTTTAGAGCTTGGCTCTCAACTAGGAGGTTGTGGGTTCGATTTCCGCGTTAGAACAACCAAAATTGTTGTTTCCAAGTTTGGTTAGAACAATGCAGGCTGATCACCTGATTGTCTGAGAAGAAAGATGATCCATGTCCAGTCATGTCGGTTATGCGTCCCACTAGGTTTCGAGAGTAAAGGAGGAGATATTGCTCTTGTGTATTGCGCACACACTTGGGCACTATAAATTAACTCCTGCGTAGCTGGCCTGGTTTCAATGAAATCAGCTTCGGTCACCGAAGGCGGTGTGGGGAGCCATTATTATATAGTGTTCACATCTAATTGTTGTAAATATCATCTAATAACATTCGACCAAATTAATGTGTCGTTGTATTTCTTTGTTGCAATGTAAATAAGTAATATTTGAATTGGTAGCATTATGACGTGTTTTCTTTGTATACTTTAAAATTAATTTGACACTGAACGGAGTATACCTATTGCATGGCGTTCAAAGGGTAGATTAGTATTGGCTATGTTTGGCGGAAAAAAGTGCTTGACAACGCTTGCTAGCGCTGAAAGAAAAAAATGCAATTGTCGGCCAGACCAAGTTTACTTACTTCAATAGCGCTGACCTACAGTTTTTAACCGCTTAGCACCATTTTGCTTACGAGCGTATCCAAGCGCTTTTTCCGTCAAACACAGCCATTATGTCTATCTATATGAATCAATACTTTTAAAACTAAGGATGGGCTATGACGTACATTTGACGGAAAAAAATCTTTATACAAGAGAAAGTTACGCCATAACTCAGAAGATTTGTCAATTATAAGCGGACTGTTAAAACTGCAGAAAGCAAAATATGTCGCAATGTCAAACCTAGACTGCCCCAAACAACCCCAAAAGGGGCAGTGTATTTACTTTGTACCGTATACTAACGTATCAAGAGGAATTTAAAATGTATAGCTTCATTACGTTTAATAATTAATTATGTCAAAATTTTCCACATAACATGCCGGTGTGTCGAAAGGGTTTCATCGGGTTAATTAGATTAAATTACACAATTGTCTGTGGTGGATCTACGTATATATAATATCGTAGATAAAAGTTAATTAAAAGATAGTAACAGATACAACCGGAAAAGAAAGAACTATAAATAATGGGGAGCTATTATTATTATTAATTAATATTATAAAAATATATTATACTAATAAAAGCTCCCCACACCGATTCCGGTGACGGTGGCCGGTTTCATTGGAAGCAGCTACGCAGGGGTTATTTAAAGGACCCAAGTGTGTGCGAACTCTCTCTTCACTCAGATACAAGAGCACTCTTTCTTTCTTTACTCTCGTAACCCAGTGGGATCGATGACCGCCACGACTAGCGAGAGATCAGTCGCAGGACTGACTTTTTACGTGCTCATCCGACGCATAGGTCTTTAGGACCATACTTGACAATAACATTTATTGTTGTTTCAACGTGGGGATCGAACCCACGACCGCCGGAGTCGAGAGCCATGCTTTAAAGTTTTAACCACTGGACAACGGAGGCGTCAAAAAATAATAAAGGATGTATTTATAATAAACACTTAGCAGATGCTACAAACCAAAACAAAATTGGTAATGAAATGAACAAAAGATGGCTGACATATTGTCTGGATTATTAAATATATACTTAACTATTTTTTACAACCTAGCAAAAATATAGCCTTGCCTAGGAAAAAAAATGTTTAAGGACGCGTTTACGAATATTTCTTTCACAGGTTCCTGAGAATGGAGAGCAAAGATATTATAAATATTTTGTATCATAAATCCAGACAAAATAAACCTTATTGCAACGTATTAATATTCATGCATAATAGCAAACACGTGAAGATTTTTAAAAGACTTTTATGCTTTTCCCCTCATATTTTTTCCAATCAAATTAATATTGTTGGATTATTTTTAATCGAACTGAAGGTTATTTTACTATATCCGCTATCTTTGGGTATGATTACACAACCAAAATAAGCTACATAAGAGCAGAAAAATGATCCTAACACGACCTATTTTTGTAAATTTTGGGTGAAGAGGTTCTGGAAAATTATTTTTGCTATGAATAAAAATCAAATTTTTTACAGCATTTATGACCAATATTTTAGATCAAGAAATACTCTATTTGTGACAATAAATTTAAGTTTTTTTTCTCATTTGGTCCCAAAATGTACCGCAAAACTACCAATTTATATACAATTTGTAAAAGCGGTTAACGGTGTGTTCGCAATTTTTTCGTCCACGTGGTACCATGGTACTTCTAACATCCTAATCATCAGCCACTTATTGCTAGGAAAAAACATGACCAGATTCAGAAATATGTCAACCGACTAAACATTCAATTTCCTCAACTGTAGATTTGACAAATATTTCCTTTATAAATGACAAATTACTGAAATTGTTTTCTTTGAACGTCAACTTTTCAAATCGCCTGATTGAAAAATGTTCGAAGTTCATAAAATATTTTGTGGAACGCCAATTCCTATTCGAAAACTGAGTCTTGGTTTACTGTTGTAACTTCTCGTACTCAATTATATTAAAAAAACTTGAAGATTTTCGCGTAAATTCATCTCATTTTACATAAGCAAATTTAAAAAATTTAAGTAACCTCCGAACATTGTCAAGCAGTGAGCGAGATAATTATGATAAAGTTGAGAAAACTCTCGATCATGTCAGCTTCCAAACAAAATAAAACTAGATCAAATCGGTTCGTCCGTTAGGAACTTATAACATTCTCTGTCCCCTCTGTTTTCATCGCTGGTCAAAAATAATAGACATCTTTCATTTGATAGATTGAAATTACTAGAGATTTTGCGGTAATTGTTATTAAAAATGCCTAAATCTAGATAACTCAAAACTTGTGACGTCCGATTTATGAAGCAATCGAACCGAATAATAATATTATTATTAACTCCGGAAAAAAATAGCAGAATAATGTATTAATTCAGATTATAAATAAATTATATTCAAATCGTTCCAGTGGTTACTGCATAATAGAGAAACAAACACACATTCACACCCTCACAAACTTTCGCACATGTTTAAATTGATGCTCTGATGAAGTAATTATTCCATTTGCAAATTCAGTTCATTTTATTCGCGCAAATGTATTGTTTCCCATCTGGACTGAAAAATAATACGGACACCCGCATTCAAATTGTTCCTATTTGGATATCTCAACGATTTACGCCTGTCCATTTAAACGGTCCATTTAACGGTCATAAGCCGCCTATGTCCGCCATATTTCTTTCGAGAACATTCCGTGTTATGGCTTCAGATTGGCTTTATCTAGTCCCATATGCACGACTTATTTGCGTATAGATCTACAATTCAATAACGGTGAATTAGGTTTGGGCATAGCAATATCGAGTATCGTTTTTTATGGATGATTTAGATTGGATTTGATAATTCTTTTGAGGCAAAAATGATAATTTTCGACACTTTACCATCTGCCATCATTGTACGAAATTATAACCAACTTTAGAATAATTATTATTATGGATGGCTATACTTATCCTAGAAGTATTATTACAAGTTTGGGAAAAAGCATCCAGGAGAGATATTTATTACAAGTTTTTATTAAAACAACGCCCAGGTGTGTCCTACTAACCCGAGAATATCACTAATTTATGAATATACTTTTTACATTACAGCGGATAAATATCCCTAATAGCCGTATTAATACAAAAGTTAGTCATTAAATATTTAACAGTAGTTCAAATATCATAGATAAATTGTTATTTTTGTAGTAAATTACTTTGTACTTTACAGTTATTGAGTCGATGTGGACCCTGTTTTTATACAACTAAGCCGCAATTTCGCTTTAATGTATTTTTTTACTTGTTTCAGGTTGTGAATAAGCTGGAAACATGGAGACCGTGGTTCAATATTTGCTCCTAGCTCTTGCACTGACCTCAGTGCAAATATCCTTTACTGAAAGCCGTCTAAATGAAAAACGCAGGGATAAAACTGAAAGGAGATATCACGCGGTGCAGACGAAAGATAATATGTGCGAGATTACAAACAGAGAATCCAAAGTACATTGTTATTGCGAGAATACGGAAGTAAAAACTGCCACGAGAGCCGACTGCTGGGTTTTTAATGGCGGAATAGATGAAACTGATCTGATATGGTCTAGTTTTAACTCGCAGCCGCTTCTGGAAAAACTCACATTTAACGTAAGATCCGACGGCGCGCTGAAGTTTATACCGTTGAACGTTATACACAGATTGAAGCGATTACAAAAATTATACATTCATTACGCGACGCTCAATAAAATCGAGAAGAGGACGTTCACTAATATAACGACGCTGAGAGAAATAACTTTAATGAACGACAAGATAATAGCGCTAGACTTTTCGGCGTTTGCGAGCCTCCCTCTACTCGTGAACTTGACGATTAAGGGCAACAAAATAGCCGAAATACAGAGAGACGTGTTCGTCGATTTGCCTAACCTGCGATATCTCGATCTCTCGTTCAACAATATTAACTTAGCGCACGATGGATGCTTCGAGCATTTGAATGTTCTCAACGATCTTATCCTGGAGGGCAATTTAATCTCTGTATTAACGAGAGACACCTTTAAAGGCCTCTCTAATTTGACGAGGCTAGATTTGAGATCAAATAAATTATCTATGATTGGAGATTTAACATTTTCCGAATTGTGGAATCTCAATGAACTTCTTTTGGATAATAATGAATTGAAATATCTTTCCGAGAGAGCCTTTGATGGCTTAGCTTTGCTTCAAAAACTGTCTATAACCGGTAATAAATTGCAGTCCGTCAACGAAGGGCTTTTAGAGGGCGTAAGAGGGTTGGAATTATTGGATTTGAGGAATAATGAAATCGAATTCTTTACGTACGACACCGTCAAGCCAATCCTCGAGAATTTAAAAATGAAAACCTCCGTCCTCTACTTAAGCGGTAAGTTATTAGAGTTTACATTATTAATATCACTAGCCTTTATAGTCTTTATTGATAAAAACGATTCGACATCTACTTAATTGATTGTACTTTTATTGGTATAGAACAATATAAAATTGGAAGCAATTAAGTAAATATGAAACATATTTGTATTATCTAACTTACTAATTTGTAATCGTCCAAAAACGTATTTTTAACAAATATTATCGGTACCTTGTATTTTATTTATACATAAATTAACTATTATGTTACCATTGGTAAGTGAAATGTTGACAACAAAAATTATTATAGTACTTACTTACCATTATCCCTAATACAACCATCACAGCTCCGCGCTCCGGTAAGCATCACGTAAGCCATTATGGGGTATGTTGAAATCGAAAAGATAAATAACATTTTGGGTGAACAATACTCCAGTCCCCAGCTTTAATCCACTGCCAAAGAGGCGAAACACCCTTCGCGTTAAGGACAATTAATGAGTGTAGCAGTTCGTTTAGAGTCAACAATGGCGTAATAACACGATTTGGCACAATGGAAAATGAATTATAAAAAATCAACAAACCTAACGGGAGTTCGCATGATAATTTTATTACTCTTTGTTTGCCGGACGAATCTGATGCCCCTTTATTAGATTGGGAGACTCCTAAATGGATATAGATGGGTTGAATCTCACGCTTTTTACGGTTGCGGGAAAATTCAATATTTGAAGCCTGCTTTATCCGTGTTAAATTATTTGTGAGTGTAATGGATAACAAGCGTTTCCATTTTGATAAAATTTTCCACGAAACTACTAAAATTTGTATGAAAGTAATTTATTTATTTTCCACATAAACTTTATTCCAGCCAGTTCTAATGCATCCTCAATTTACGATTAAATCTGGATAGATTTAATCGTAAATTGGGGAGGATGGACGAGGATTCGTCCATCTAAGTGTCTTAGGTCATACATCGATCACATAATAGAATTAGATTGCAACATGCGATCTGAGGGCTTTATATTTTGTATGAGAGTATAATATATAAATCATTATTATGTACCCCACATGATTATTTTATAGATAATTATAAATGTCTATTTCATGTCCATAAATTACTTAATTTATAAATCAAGCTTACAAATGCTTCGAAAAGCCTATGTTACGTATAATTAGTTTGCCACAAATTTCTTATCTCATAAAAATGAACTAAAAATTATAACACAAAGGTTTACGCTAAAATATATTTACTGCTCTCTATGAAAAGAAACTACGTCAAAAAAAACTCTATAACCGTTTATAAACTTTGATATAAATATAACTTTTCTTTTTCCAACAGGTAACAAACTTACCTGCGATTGCCGCTTAAGCTGGATTCAGAATCTTCGAAACGAAACTAGCAGCGAACCTCTTAAATTAGCTTTGGACGATGTAACTTGTTATTATAATACCCTAGATGGAATTGAAGGAAACAACGAAGTTACAATCAATGAGAAAGCTCCAATAGATAATGTCTTTGATTTAGATTCGAATGATGAGCCAAAAGAGGGTATAGACGAGGAAGTTTACGATCCATTTAAGTATGAAGCTACTGTGAAGCCTGAAGAACCAGTGTTTGTAGTGGATATCCCAGCTAAAACTCTACTGTGTCCAGGGCTGGTACGAAATGGTGAAGATTCACAGATGCTCTCATCAAAAGATGAAAACTATTGGTTACCAAATTCAAGTTCAATTTTAGTCTCTAGTTTACCTACTATCATATCATTGTTAATCATTTTATTTCATTAAGGTGCGCTTACATGGGCAACAAAAAATTATAAATTATGAGCAATTATGGTCGGTCGTGATAATATATCAAGCAATTTACGGCAACAGCAACCAGCATAAATTTTAAAAAATGTTTTGCAACTACAACCTAGCGATAAGGAGCATCTCTACGATACTAGACAATTCTTTTATACACGAGCGGTTAAATTGAAAAAAAAAAGGTAATTCGTATCAGCGACATTGAGCAATAATAAGAATAATAGCTTCCCACACCGATTTTCGGTAACGGTGGCTGGCTCCATTGAAACCAGGCCAGCTACGCTGGAGTTATTTTATAGTGCCCAAGTGTGTGCGCATTACACAACATCACTATCTCTTTCTTTACTCTCGAAACACAGTGGGACTGATGACCAACACGACTGGCGAGAGATCAGGCGCAGGATAGTTTTTTTAAAATGCCCATCAGACGCATGGATCATCTTTCTTGTCAGAAAATCAGGTGATCAGCCTGCATTATCCTAACCAAATTTGGAAACAACATTTTTTGTTGTTCCAACGTGGAAATAAACCCACGACCTCTGAGTCACGAGCCGAGCTCTTAACCTTTGGACCACGGAGGCTTTTGAGCAATATGGCATATATTGAGCAACTAGAAGCAATAGTGCCGAATTTTTTTGGAAATTGTTCCACATCGCTCCACTAATTACTCCAGATATATATATATATAGATAATCCGTACTGCCGAGCATTTATTGCTCAAAAAATTGCCCGTATAAACTTTTAGACATATAAGAACGTGTGATTTTGTAAATATACGTTAGATGACCTAGTTTTAACAATTTTCTCATTAATAAGACTGTTTTAGCATTCCATTGATATTTCTTGCTGAGTGAAATTAAATTTATTTGTAATCTAGTACATTTGTCTACGGTTCCAAAGTTTCAAGTGATTGTATATAGACTCTCTTAATTAGAAGCTATTTGATAATTTCAAGTTTGTGGAGGATTGTCAATTTCGTAATTAATTAGGCTTAACAAAACATTGTGTATAATTATTGATATTTTTATATTTCTAAATTGGATTCCTATATGTTGTTTATTAAATTGGTAATACGATAAATAACGATTGCAAGTAAATAATTGTACCTTCCTAGTTTCTTGCCATCAAATACTTAACATTTATAAAGCATTTTTATTAAACTTTTCGTATTTACGGTTTATTAGCTAGAAATTATCCTAAGGGATTCACTTATAATCAAACCGAAACGAACATAGCGTTCCATCTATCAGATAGCTTCTCAACATTGGAATTGATTTATTGCACAATTTACAATTACTGATTGACAATTAGAACTTTGACAATTATACACGTTTCATTGTAAAAGTTGTAATGTCAGGTTGCACCGTGTATGACTGATTAAAACATGTATCTTTTTGTTTTTGTGTAGTGAATAAACTTCAATTTTGAATAGGTATCGTCGTGGTGCGAACTGCCCCTAAGAAATCATGAATTTTATCATTAAAAGAAATATCCTTTTGTAAAGAAGTGTTTTTTGAAATGTAAGATTAAGGTTACCTACCATTTTTAATAACTTAATTTTCATTCAAATTAGTAAAGTTCGAATTATTGGTTTGCTTGTGTGTAAATATTTATAATATTGAATTGTGAAATTGTATTGCATCAATGACAGAATAGTAATAAAAGCCATTTACAACTCGGTTTTGAATTTTTATTTTTTTCCTGCAATGTCTCCCAAATAAAAGTAGAATTGGCCAGACAATTTGGGCCTTAACTATTTGATCTTATAATCATTACTATTTGTCGCCCAAAAAATGAGTATAGGTATTACTCATTCGATTCTTGTAAATCTTGTTTGAAAACTTATTTCTAATTTCTAGACTTTTAGATCAGACCGTACAGAAGGCATTTTGAAAACATTATTAAAGGATCGTGAACGAAATTGCAGACGAAAGCTAGTTGTAAAATATTTTATTTAACTACTTATATATTATATACACACTTAAAATTGACTTATTAAATTCAATAATTTTCTGAGGCTGAAGTATTTTCAATTCACTTATTCCCAGCCACATTTGGCGTGGGTTCAAAGAGATCGAAGGCGCCAAATGCGAAATCCTGTTTTGTATTTCTGTTAGATGAGTCAGTAATAATACCGTGACTTGGATTGAAAATGGAAAAATCTATACCAGAGAACCTTATTTGAAGATTGCGAAACACAAAAAAAGTGCAATATTGTTAAACTTGTATGCAGTTCTTAAATTTTATAGTCTTAACTTATAGGTACACTTTTTAAAAGAAAACCCTTTTTGATCTTTAAAGTTACAAAGCTGCTATTAAAACCTATAATACCTATTAGTTATCTGCTGATAAGTATTCTGTAGTAATGAGCAGCTGAAACTGAGGAAATATCGTGAGAAAAAAAGCTATAGCACATTCAAAGGATCCTCAAGCTTGTCAATTTGTACCCTAGCAAATAGTACCCTAGCAATGTCCTTCTCCTCACATTAATATATACATCAGCTCCAGATGATTGATTGATGATCATAACTTTTTACCATAATAGAGGCTTTCACAAATAAAGGTTCAGATCAAATTTTATCCAAACGTTAACAATAGTATAGAGCACTTACCACCAATTTAAATTTTACTCTTTTACCGTGCGATAAAGAAATGCAATGACACATTATATTATGATGGAATATGTATATAAAATCTTATACTTTAAATAAACGAGCTAGTCTTGTTCGTAAAAAAATACATATTCGTAATCTCGGAAACGGCTGCAAGTATTTCCATGAAATTTAAGTTCAAAGGGAGTTTTGGGGGAGAAAAACGATCTAGCTAGGTCCCTGAAAACTGCGCATTTTTCAGTTATATATGTTTTTTCTTTAAAACATCAATAATTTCGACTCTAATATTATGTCAGTCCGATCGGCAGTTCGGTATGCGTATGTGGAATTTTGGCGTTGTTCGGAAAGGAATGTGGTGGGTTCGAAACCCGCTTAAAACATTTTTGTGATAATTTTTATTTTTTTAAATCTACTAGAGCTCCGAGCAAAGCTCGGTTACCCCGGTACTTTAGTTTACATTTAGATTAAGTTGGATCTGTACAGAGTTACAGGGGGTCTAAAAAGGCCACATTATGTGTTTCATATTATGTTTCATATATTTTTTTCCGTACAAAAATCTTGAAATTGTAAAATAGCTACATGATTCATCTGATTTTTTCATATTAGAAAACATCAATTTTGACAGTTTTCAATAGAAATTCTTAAAATGGCACACATAAATAAGTTGCAAAAAATTTTACGCATCATAATATGAAACACCTAAAGTGGCCTTTTTAGACCCCCAGGTCACTTTTGGAAGGACTTCTATTCTAACCTACTTGTTACCTACGTATCTTACTACTATTATAAATGTGAAAGTTTGTGAGGATGGATGGATGGATGGATTAAAATATAGGCTTCTTTTTATGCCGAAAAAGTATAGTGTTCCCGTTCCCGGATACTGTATTTACGCGGGTGGAGCCGCGAGCAACAGCTAGGTATTTTATAATTACAATCAAATTAGTAGGTAGTGCAAAGTATTTTTTAGACTAAATTATATCCTAGAAAATATTCTCGAAAATTCCAAATTAATATTGTAATTTTTTATTACGAATTTTTAGTTACGATACATTAACATCAATCAACAATATGGGAATTAGTTAAAATTCTAATTAATATGATTTCTGATTACTTTTCGGATGATTTGATGGTATTTATTCCGTATTATTTACCCATGATTTAAATAGTACGGAAATTCTACTACTGTTATAAATGTGAAACTTTGTGAGGATGGAGGATGGATGTATAGATGGACGGGTGTTTGTTACTCTTTCACGCAAAAACTACTGAACGGATATGGATGAAATCAAGATGGTATAGTAGTTTAGGCTCCGGATTAAAATATAGGCTTCTTTTTATGACGAAAAAGTGCAGCTTTCCCTTGGGATACCCTATACTATATTTACGCGGGTGGAGCCGCGGGAAAAAGCTACCGTCATCATGAGTATCATCTGGGGGAACCACTAAGGGAAGTCTCAATCTAAGCATTGTGTGTGTGTGACTACGGCCTTATTTAAGATACTACGGATAGACTTGATAATAATGAAGTTTTGATAATATTATTTTTGAAATTATATTTGAAAATACATGTTTAGTCCCAACTGTTAGGGTTCCATACGCAAAGGGTATAACAGGACCCTATAATAATAATAATAATATCTATGAACGCTTCACACCACGTCAATCTGGCCCCGTGGTAAGTTCTCGAAGAACTTGTGTTACGGGTACCAGACAACGGAAATATATTTAATACTTTTATATTATACATATATTTAAACACATCCATGACCCGGGAACACGGAAATTTTTTTTGTTCCTTCGGCGGTATTCGAACCCGCGACCCCCGGCTTGAGCACCAACACGCTCAACTGAGCCACAGAGGTCGTCAATTATTACTAAGACTCCGCTGTCCTTCCGTCTGTCTGTCCGTCTGTCACAAGGCTGTATCTCATGAACCGTGATAGTTAATTGAAATTTAAACAGATGATGTATTTCTGTTGCCGCTATAACAGAAATTTATACCAAAAAATAGAATAAGTAAATATTAAAGGCGGGCTCGCGTACAACAAACGTAAATTTTAGCCGTTTTCATGCACGAGTCCGACTTTTTATTTTTTGTCTCGATGTTAATATTTTTTCCTGTTTTCATTGGCCATTTTGGCAGTAATTTATTACGTATCTACGTAGTGAGCAGATTACATTTCCTAAAAAATTACGCGTAGGTATCATTCCTCGTGAACAATCAAGTCTAAAGTATTCATGACACATCACGTTAACCAGAAAAGGAAATGCCCTGTCAAAGTCCCCCATTCTCCCCAAATTTAAACGTGTACGCTATTTGTCAGCTCTTTCCGTAGTGACGATGGATGCCGGAAAAAGGGCCCATCCACAGCGACAACACAGTGCAGTGCGATCTGTTCCAACTTTCAGTGTCATCCTTACTAATACTAATAATATTAATATTATATATTATGTGAGTTTGTTTGTTTGGTTGTTACGCTTTCACGTACAAAGTACTATTAACACGGGGGAGGATACCACATATACCACAGAAAAATATACAGTTCCCATGGGATATTTATTTACGCGTCGAAGCCACAGGCAAAAGATATTATTATAATTCTAATCTTTATGTTTATTCTTAGGAAAAACTTATGAACTAGACAGTGCTGGCAACTTCGATTGTGGAGTAATCTGTTTATCACCTCAAAACCGTGTACAAGATAAGCGCTAAAATCACCATATTATGTATCCCAATGTCAAGACAGAAAGAGTTATTCGCATTATAATAATATTAAAGTCTTACACACGTTTATTTTTTTTTCAAGATAAACAGATCGGACATATAATCAGGATAATGATAATTCTTACATGGATATTGAATGGGCATAAGGTTAAAAATAAAACGCACACGCCCTTGGGAAACCCCTATTGGGATTTCCCCAATAGGCAGAGATGTAGCTCACTTCTCGCCCATGCGGGAACCCTTACGTGACGGGTTGCGAACCTCGTCGCCGCAAGGTGAGTCGAAAATCGCCTTTCTATATATTTCTATATAGAAATGAAATCTCAATTGTGAAAGATTTTTTTTATGGATATTACTTCAGTTAGGTATTACTATGTGTACTATGAAGTTTGAGATAATTTGGCCCAAAAATGAGGGAGTAATAATTTTTTTACGAAAAACTTGTATGGAGCCAATATGAAAAATTCACTCTCAAAAACGGCAAGTTTAACCGTAATATCCCGACAGATAGTTATAGTAATTATTCATGATTTTTTGGCATACATTATAGTATACATAGGGTTTTAGCTGCTAATTTTTTTTATAAATCGTCGATATTTTTGAACAAAAGTCAACTGTAACACTATCGAATCGTGCAATAATCCACGATTCGATAGTGTTACTATTAAGGAACATTTTCGAGATTCGGGATTTCATTTTTATGTCTATGAAAGCCGATTTTCGACCCACCGTACGCCGTAAATAATGGAGTTTATGAAAATACTAGCTGTTGCCCGCGGCTCCGCCCGTGTAAATATAGTATCGCTCGGGAACACTATTCCAACGACATCCATCCATCCATACGTCCATCCATCCGTCGATCATCACAAACTTTTACATTTATAATATTAGTAGGATAACACTGAAACCGCTCGCCGGTTCTGTGTGAATCGGCCTTATGAGTGGAGTGGGGAATAAAAGCCCTGTCATAGCAAACCACGACCCATTTTTAAATCAATATCCGCGGTAGCTGACGTTAGACTGAGTGATTCCCGAAATAAAAATTTATATTTGAAGACGATCTGCTTGGTACAAACTACGCATTAAATAGAAGTACAAATATCACGTTTGCGAACCATGCTTCAGATCAATTGAGTTACTGGAGTGATTTAACATCACTGATTGAGATGTTAAGAAGTTTGCCTTGTGTTTTAGCGAAAATAAAGCCATGTAAATGTGGTGGTCATATTTCATCAGGCGATCTGTCTGTTCTTGCCTTCCTACTACTGTAAATGTGAAAGTTTGTGAGGATGGATGGATGGATGTTTGTTACTCTTTCACGCAAAAAGTACTGAACGGATTTTGATGAAATTTGGTATGGTAGTAGTTTAGGCTCTTGATTAAACCATATGCTACTTTTTATCCCGAAAAAGTACAGTATTCCCGTGGGATACTATATTTACGCGGGGCCGCGAGAAAAAGCTAGTATGCCATAAAAAAGTAGATAATATAAACGAAATAAATGAAGAGAACGAAAAGCCACAATAATGGAGCATATATTTGTAACGCAATCTTCAATCAGTTTGTATTTAAACACTTTAGGGTTTCGTAGTCGTACTACAAGGAACCCTTAGTTTTGCTCTGTCCGTCCGTCTGTCTATCTGTCTGGCCGCCTCCAGTCAGTCCATGCTGATACATCATGCTAAATACTCTTTAGGAAAATTATTTTGTACGAAATCGGACAGTAGTTTTTGAAATAATTTGAGAGAAACCTACGCGTTGATAGTAACGGAACCCTCCATAGACATGTCTTGACATGGTCTCGATTCGGTCTTTGTATTTCATCTGTCTCGAAAAACACTGAAATAATAAGAATAAAAAACACTCTTTTTATGTAAAAATAATATGCGAGGAACGAGATTGAATACGACGGAGAAATCTAAAGAAAAACAAAACAACTTCGCGCCAAATGCAAATTACACGGTCCGAATTGCTTTATTAAATCCAGACAGGTATAACTACAAATACAGGAACGTCCATCAAATTTCTTTGATCCCACATCTAAGAGTGCACAAAGAAACCAAATTCCTGAGCTCGAGATTTTTAAAATATCCCGCGATGTTGACTCAAAGTGTATCTTAATTTTTTGCGTCGTTGCCAAAGTCAGAAGTCGTACCCAAAAAACCTTACTGTTGTTTCTCGAAAATATTTTAAATTTTCATCCACGAGTCTGGCTTTTGCATGTACGAGAGTATATAGTTCTTAATGAATATTCTCTCGATTTAATGTTATGATCGCACATGCTCTGATTTAGTTAAATTATCATACAATATGTAAGTAAATGTTATTTTTACATGATAAGAATATTTTAAAAGTAGATTAAGTTCTATTTTAAAAGTGAAAATTAGAATATTAATAAGGTGGCCTTGCTTCATCTTTCAGGCTTAAATTATTCTTAAAAAAATTAATTACTTCATTTTTTATTAGACTAGTTGTTGAACTAACACTTATTTAAAATCCCAAGAACTTTTAGCTTTAAGACCCAAGCCGAAGAATAATATTATCCATCTTCGAGATACAATCGAGAACTAGTAGTAAAATATCTTAGCGGATGTTAATAGGTCGTTCTGTGGCCACCATTTGCCGCTATTACTCTTTTCAGAACCTCTCCATCATCGAAAATGTGGTTTGGCATAACTCATTTCATCACCTCCAGTATTTTCCCGTTCTTTCGTTCGTTCGTTCTTTTCATGATTGGTTTACTTAGGCGTCTATTCATCACCTATTTTATTTCCATTGACGTGAACGGGTCTATTACGGTAAGTATTATCCGTATGTATTATACTCACATACTGTATCGCCTGTGTACCTATTTGATGTATTATGTATTTTCCCCGCTTTCATACTTCCTTTGTGTAATATAATTTATCGTATTCAGGGAATTTATTATTGGGGCATTTGTCTGTCAGAGAAATGGATTAATTTTTTTATAGCTCCCCACACCGATTTCGGTGACGGTGGCTGGTTTCATTAAAACTAGACCAGCTACGCAGAAGTTTAACTATAGTGCCCACGTGTGTGCGCAATACACAATAGCACTCTCTTCCTTTACTCTCGTAACCCAGAGGGACGGATGACCGACACGACTGGCGAGAGATCAGGCGCAGGACGGACTTTTTACATGCCCATCCAACGCATGGATCATCTTTCTTATTAGACAATTAGATGATCGGCCTACATTGTCCTAACCAGACTTGAAAACATTTTTTGTTGTTCCAACGCGGGGATCGACCCAACAACCTCCGGAGTCGAGAGCCAAGCTCTAAACCACTGAGCCACGGTGACGGATATAAAATACCATATCAGGCTAACTAGGTTATCTAATATACAAAATCAAGAAGAAAATAGTTTTGAATATTATACTTTGTGTGATATTTTTAATATGGTTTTTTGTATTGGGTTGGCTTTACAGGCTTGAAAACATAATAAAGATTCAATAAAATAAGGCGTTACTCTGCGGAAACACCTAGCATACAATTTAATTAATAATATATCTAGTAGTATCCCGCGACAAAATATTATATCTAGCAATTTTTTCGCGGAAAATTGCTAGATATAATATTAATTAAATTGCATAGTAAAGAACGCAACATATTATACACATTACATAAAATACAATACACACATTTACATACAATTATTATTAATAGATGTCTATTATGATTTATTAAAACGGTATGAAAATATAATTTTATGGACATGATATTAAATCTAATAGTTCCCATAATGTATCCTTGCAGGAAAAATTTAAATAGTTCCAATGAAAGTAATTTCCTTGACCTATTATTAGTATGTACGCTACATTCTTAGATACGTTTGGTTTAAGTTATAAGCTTTGTTTATAAAAGCTTTATTTTAAGTTTCTGAAAACCCAGTAAATTAATTTGGCAACTCAAGAGGGAGTTGGGGATTTTAAGGACCAGTAACGCAAGTGCGCAACACCAGAAGAGTTACCAGTGTAATTGTAACTGTGGTGTTGCGAGTGGCCATGGGCGGCGGTAATTACTTGCCATCAGGCGAAATATCTCGAATGCCCGTCATGAAGCTTATTGCTGTCTTTTCGTTTACAAAAATATTAAAATAGATCTGATCATAGTTCAGAGTGATGGTCATTAGTTGACTGCCCTTACATCGAGGAGAGACGGACGGTGATGATGATTAAGAGCCAATCACAATTTAGCATACCCCAAAAAGGGGCAGACCACATTTTTACCCATTAACCTACTCTATAACTTGAAAGTCGCTAATTGAAATCGGTGCGTCAAAATGTTATGAGAGCAAAAGTAAGTCGCGTGGGAACCTTCTGACGTATTTACCTGTGTATTTTGGTCATTAACGCCCTTAAAATACTTATCCACTATGGATTCCATGATTTAGAGAATGAAAAATATAAATGTTGTTAAAATATCAATACACAAGAGACTTATGTGTGAAGATAGTCTTAAATACTTTAAACGAGAAATTTGTATGTAATAAATTTATAATAATAATCCGTTATTTAAATATTTTTATTAGTAAGGGGGTTAATATATAGATATAACCCCTTACTAATAAAAATATTTACACAACGGATAACTCAAACAACGTTGCTATCTTTTTCTATCATGTGAAATTTCCAACGCATCAGACAAAGACAGCAATGTTGCTTAAGTTATCCGTTGTGTAAATAGTTTTATTAGTAAGAGGGTATGTATAGAAGTATAGATTAAATCTTCGAGCTTGTAATTTTAGGTACTCGATTATACGAAGATTTGTGGAAGTAATTCGAGTTATATAGTGGACAATCAAGGTTATGTAGATGTTCTTCCTAATTCGGCCACTCAAATATTTAAGTTGTGTTAGTTTTTCGTCGATTTCCAGTAATTTTCTCTACAATTATAGTAACTAGTAGTTATTTTGAGCAAATTGCGACCGCTAACAGGAATTTGTTTCAACTGAACCTGTTATTAAAATACAAAAAATGCACAAACAATTATTACTTCGTAGCGTGAGACACGATATTAATTGAACTAAATGTTGCCAGCTGCGACCAAAACTCTCCACATAAAATAAAAAATGCTTAGGCTTTGTTGACTTGGTAAAATTAAGTACCATCAATTAATACGTAAAATTTGTTTGAACTTTTGAGAGTTTCAGTGTTTCTTGCGTCATTTTACGCGCCCACTTTGTCCGTTAGGTTAAGGCTGTGTTTGTCAATATGGCCATTAATACCTACATAGTAAATCCTGAAAATATTATAAATCCCACTACTATTATAAATTTGTGAGGTTTGTGAGGATGTATGGTTGGATGTTTTTTTGACTTTTGGTTGACTCTTTCACGCAAAAATTACTAAACTTATTTTATCGATGAAATTTAGTATGGTAGTAGTTTAGGCTCTGGATTAAAACATAGGCTACTTTTTGTCCCGAAAAAGTACAGTTTTAAAAAATGGAAAACATGAAATATCGTATTCGTACGGCTCGAAGGATTAATGATGTGTATGGCGGCGCTGTCGCAAAAGAAAACACAGTGCGTTTTTAGTTCCAACGTTTTCGTTCTGGAAATTTCGCCCTGCAGAACAAGCCCCGTGGACGGCCGGAGACCAAAGTTGATAATAAAGAATTGAAGGCTATTGTGGAAGCGGATCCATCACAAACCACGTTCGAGTGAGCTGCAGGCTGCGGTGTTAGTGATAAAACTGTTTTAATCTACTTGAAGTA
Source organism: Phengaris arion (assembly GCA_963565745.1). NCBI lineage: Eukaryota > Metazoa > Arthropoda > Insecta > Lepidoptera > Lycaenidae > Phengaris > Phengaris arion. The sequence continues at coordinate 13,938,360 of OY751449.1, read as the reverse complement.
AATTGGGAAGGTGAAAAAGCTTGAAAGGTGGGTACCTCATGAATTGAGTGCAGCAAACCGACAAACGCGCGTCGACTGCTGCGTTACATTACTCAACCGGCACAATAAATAAGGGATTTGAAATAGAATCATTACCTGTGATGAAAAGTGGATCCTGTGAGGTGTGGGGAGCTGGTGCAAATAAGTAACACGACCGTCTTGGTTGAACTTATGATTTTTTCTGCCTAACTAAGTTACAAGTATAATACGAGTACAATATAACATAGATACTATACCACTACACCTCCGGGGCAAAATAAAGAAAAAAAAAAATAATATAATTACAAACTATTATTTTTTTTTCTAATTATAATGTTAATTATCAATAAGTAACTGAAATTTTCTTAAAGTAAACATTAATTATCCTTAACAAAAGGTTTCGTTCTATCCTTGTGAACAACATCAATTTTTCCATTTTTCATAATTTTTACATTTGGTTCCTGTTCTTCTATTACAATATATCGTCCATTAAACAAAATTTCTAATTTATTTCCTGTCTCATTTTTCACTAATAATAAATCGTTTGGATTGTATTTTACTTTATTAACATTCTTATCATACTTTAGTTTTCGTTTTTCTTTACACTTTAACAAATTTTCTCGTGCGTCTCTATTAGCTACTTGCAACCTGTATTTTAACTCTAAACTATAGTTATCTGGATTATACAATGGTTCAATATGAGAAGAAATTCTACTCGGAATTTCGCATGGTTTGCCAAAAACTAATTCATATGGGGCATATTTTGTACTTGAATGAACAGTATTATTGTACGAGAAACACCAAAATGGTAGCCATCCATGGTAGGTGGCTCCATGTTTCAGGATGACTATCGCATTGTATACGTAAAAATGAACCTAGATGTTTATGCGTATTTTCAAGTGAACCAATAGTTTAGTGATGGTATGCTGTAGAGCTTAGTTTTTCTATGTTAAGTAATTTACATACCTCTTCCATCGTCTCCGAAATGAACTCTGTTCCACGATCTGTAGTGATGACTTTGGGAATGCCAAACCTTAAAATGAAATTGTTCACAAAACTCCTAGCTACACTTACCGTATCTTTATTTCTAAGAGGATAAGCCTCGACAAATTTGCTTAACTCGCACTGAATTGTTAAGATATACTTATTATGTTCTAAATCTAAATCTAAGGGGCCCACTATATCTAAAAATACTTTTTCAAAAGCAAAACTTGCCGTGGTTGTTATAACCATAGGTTCTCTTATATACCTAGAGTGTTTCATTTTTTGACACTTTTCACATTTATGAACAAAATTCTTGACGTCATTTTCAATTCCTGGCCAGTAAAATTTACGTTTTATATTATTAATCATTCTGCGTACCCCAGCATGTCCGCTTGTTGGCAGCAGATGAAAGTCATTTAAAATAAATTGTTTTTTTTCGTCATTATCTATTCTTTTTATTCCTCTTAAAATACAAATGCGTGGTCCGGACCACTTTTCAATACTATTTATTTCTTCTATCATATTTTTAATGAATAACGCGTTATCTTCACTTTTTATTATACAAATCTCTTTTATTTCTAACTTTTCACATAATTTTCTCAATTTTTCCACAAAAACGTCTCGTGTGTATTGTGCTTTAAAATCGAGATTTACATATAATACATTTTTGTTAGCAATAAATGCGAAGCATTCAGATTCTACATCTATGCTTTTATTCTTTCTCATTTTCTTTAATAATTCTCCCTCAATCAAACATAACTCAACTGATCCGTTCGGTATTCTAAGTATCTCCACAACTTTTGGTTGATCAGGCCAATCGTTAGGGTTGATACTTGGTATACCTCTTTTTTCACTATCATTACCACTTTCATTCTTATTTTCATTCATCTCTTTCATTTTTCTGGCTTGAGCTCTTGTTGTTACTGCTACTATTTTATCATTCATGTCGTTTAAATCTTGTGACATTATAATTGTTCGTGACAAAGCATCTGCTAGTACATTTTCTTTGCCTTTAACATAAGATATTTTAAAATTATACTCTTCTAATGCTAACCGAAATTTCAAAAGTCTACTTGATGGATCCTTCATTCCAAATAGATAAATAAGTGGCTTATGGTCAGTTACTATGGTAAAACTACGTCCGTATAGATATGGTCGAAAATATTTAACACTCCAGACAATAGCAAGAAGTTCTTTCTGAATAGTAGGGTAATTTAACTCTGCCTTATTCAAAGGTCTACTAGCATAAGCTACTGGTTTCATATTAATGTTACAAAGTACTGAACCTATCGCTGTTCCAGAAGCATCTGTTTGTAATACGAATTCGTTAAAAAAATCTGGATATTGTAGAATGGGTGGTGAAATAAGAGCATTTTTCAATATTTTAAATGAATTTTCGCACTGTTCTGTCCAATCAAATTTAGTATTTTTTCTACATAATTTATTTAAACAATTAGTTATATCTGCAAAATTTTCTATGAACTTTCTGTAATAATTACACATAGCGACAAAACGTCTGACTTCATCAATATTCGACGGCCTAGGATAATTTTGAATACACTTAATTTTTTCTTTGTCAGGTCGAATCCCATCAGACGATATAGTATGACCTAAATATAATAATTCAGTTTTTAAAAATTGACATTTATTTGGATTTAGTTTAAGATTAACTTTACGTAAACGTTCAAAAATTTCGGTTAAATTTTTGTTATGGGACTCTAAATTTCTACCAAAGCAAATAAGGTCATCTAAATAGATAAAACAATTTATAAAGTTAAGTCCAGACATAGCTATAGACATGACTCTAGAGAAAGCACTGGGACTCGTCTTCAATCCCATTGGTAGGCGTTTAATTTGATATTGTCCTGTACTGGTAGTAAACGCTGTAATTGGTCTCGAATCTGGTTTTAATGAACATTGATAATATGATTGACTGAGATCTAAATGTGAATAATAAATAGCACCAGACAACGAATCTAAAATTTCTGTAATGTTTGGTAGTGGAAATTTGTCATCTTGTATTATCTCGTTTAATTTTCTGTAATCAATCACTAAACGCCAATTTTTATTATTTGTAGTATCTGATTTTTTAGGCACCAATAAAATCGGACTGGACCATTCACTTTGAAATGGTTCAATGATGTCATCATCTAACATTCGTTTAATTTGTTTCTCTATTTCTGGTTTTAAACTATGTGGTAATCTATATGGTTTAACATATACCGGATTAACATTTTGTTTCAATTGAATTGTTTGTTCACCTAAGTTCGTGGTAGTCAGTTTATCGCCGGGCAAATGAAATATGTCAGCATACTTTGAACAAATGCTTTCTATGCTATGCCGTTCACTTGTACCTTAGTGATCAAGTTTCAAAGATTGCAACAATGTTTTTGCACGTGTATAATTAGAAGTACACTTTTCAAATGTACATATATTATAATAATTTAAAGACACTAATTCGGGCTCAAATACAGAAATGACTATTTCCTTGTCACTAGTATTCATTAATCTAATAGGGATTATGTTATTTTTAGGCTTTACTATTAATCCAGCTAAAAATAAATTTTCTTGCAACTCTTTTAGTATAATCACACAATCTTCTTTCATATCTGAATTTAATTTTATGTAATGAATAGATTCACATCTGGCTGGTATTGATATATAATCGATACATAGTTTAGGTGAAGTATATAAAGGCAAGAAACTTTGTTTTTCACTATTTAAGATTAAAATATTTTTTTCTAAGTCGATAGTAGAATTAAAATTAATTAGAAAATCTAACCCAATCATTCCGTCTGATTTACAAGGTAAACTGTCAAATAAATAAAATTTATGTTCAAAAATAGTTCCATCGGATGCTTGTAAAGTTAAATAAACATAACCTTCTGAATAAGTCTTACCGCCTATACCATTTATAACTATAGGGTCTCGATGTATTGGTATCCGTTCCGATAAGGAGTTACTACGAATCGCTGATAATGAAGCGCCCGTGTCTAATAACCATGAACATTTTTGAGTACCTATATTTAAGTATATATATTTGACATTATTGTCACAAGTTAAAATATTATATTGTTTAGGTCCGAAAAAACTGATTCCGTTCATGAGATTCTATTTCTTGGGGATTTTCGACTTGTACTGAACAAATATTTCGATTATTATTACTATTACCCCTACCAGTATTAAATCGACTACGATTCGAAGTCACAAAATTATTATGGTAATTATTACCACGTGTTTGACGGGCGTTATTAAATCTCCAATTATAATTATTATTGTTTACAAACCTGCCTCTCGTATTATAGGTGTTATAATTCCGTCTTCGATTCGAATAAAAATTACCTCTAGTCATTTGACCTGATGGTGGTCGGCTTTTGCGCAGGAACCTAGAGTAATTATTAAAATGGTTACCTCTTTTTTGTACGTTAAAAACGTTATTGGACGACGAAGGTTGTCCGAGCTCCTCACCTCGGCCGCACGCACCGCGTCCTTCAGCTGCGAATAGTCCCTGGCTGATATGATGGTACTCAGCTGCCTATTACGCAAACCATCTGCAAACCTTTTAATTGCAAGTTTTTCATTTATAGGTCTCAGTATCTCACAAGCTTTCGGGTTTCCGTCACTTTGAGCGATAGTGAGGCCTACGAATAAATCTGACAATTTATCACCAAACTCATTGATTGACATATTATTTTGTGACAAATTATTTAATTGGCTAAGTATAGAGTTAGCCGATTTCTTAATTAGTAAATAATTCTTAATGTCTTGAATAAGACTCGTTACATCACTATACTCACTTTTTAACTTTAACTTAGCAGATTTTGACAACCTTGTTTTTAACACAAATGAAATTAACATTTTTTTCTGATTATAATCTACAAGATATTCATTATACATTTCAATACCATCTATAATTTTATCAATAGTTTGTTCTGAATTATACATTACTGGAATTAAAGAAGTATGTAGCGGTTTTTATATCAAATTTCTCCATTTTTGCAATTGTACTTTCACCACTACTTATTTTATATGTTAAAATTTGCTTATATGCTAGTTCTATACGGTCTATTAATATTTTAAAGACATATTCTGAAAGATCTAAACTACTTTCCTTACTTTTAAAAATATTAATTATATTTTTATACGCTAAATATAATTCATTAGCTTCTAAAAAATTTTTCTTAACATTACATGCATATTTTTCCCTTCTAGTAGGACCTAACTTTCTTAAATTATTACGAATGTCATTCAACTTACTCAGAATTAATTCCAAATGATGTTCCATAAACTATGTCACTTAAAGTCACTTAAATAATATTGTTCATTTTCTTTTCTTGAAACTAAACTTGAAACTGAAGAGCGACGCTCCAAGATTGTACGTAATATGCGAAAAGAGAGAAAGAGGAGAGTTTTCACAGGGCAAGAGGGCAAAATTACGTTAAAATAATTTGGACGAAAGAAAAATTAATTAAAATAATTTGGGGAAGGGGCCGCGCACTTTTATTTTAGCTTCTATCATCAGGCTGGGTCAGCTCCCTCGTCTGCTCCGCCAAATCTTCCAGACAGCCGTTGCCGCATCCGTGAGAAAAACTGCTGCTGCATTTTCCTCTGCATCCACTTTCTTTCACTTCACCTCCACTTGGTTAGCAAAAAGTAGATCACGGCAGCAATAACCATGAATAAAATCACAGCCAATAGGATATTATTTGTTAAGACCTGGTGCTGGACATCATTTTCTTCAAAAATTTGTGCTCTGTTGGAGCCTGCCGTATTTTGGTTGATCTGAATTTCCTTATCTTCAGTTTTGGCTAGGATTTTCCCATTATTAATTGTTCAAGCGCTTTTACAGTCTTTTTACACACGTTTGTAACCACGAGGTTCCAGAGTATTTTGTAACGCACTAAAAGTTTTTATAACACCAACTTTTAAACTCGACTAACTATGAGCACCGAGGCACACAGGAATCCGCCGCGTCGGCGAATTTCGCCGGGTCGCCGGTCACCCGACACTCGCCCACGCCACGGCATGGTAGGGTCGCCATGAGGTGTGGGGAGCTGGTGCAAATAAGTAACACGACCGTCTTGGTTGAACTTATGATTTTTTCTGCCTAACTAAGTTACAAGTATAATACGAGTACAATATAACATAGATACTATACCACTACACCTGTATGATAATCGGAAACGCTCATCGCAATGGCTGAACCCTGGCGAACCAGCCAAAGCCTGCCCCAAGCGAAAATTGACTCCAAAAAGTTACTTGTGAGCGTTTGGTGGACTAGTACCGGTGTCGTTCACTACAGCTTTCTTATATCTGGCCAGACGATTACGGCAGATGTCTATTACCAGCAATGATTTACATCATGATGGAAAAGCTAGCTGCTTAACAACCGAAGTTGGTCATTCGCTCTAGGCCACTGCTACTTTAGGACAGCGCTAGACAACACACTGCACAACAGACGGCTACCAAATTAGAGGAGCTTCAATTGGAATGGGTAAGATATCCACCGCACTTCCCGGACCTTGCTCCAACAGATTACCATATTTTTCGAAATTTAAATAACTTCTTGTAAGGGAAAAAATTCAAATCCGATGGGGCAGTCCAAAGCGCCTTCAAAGATTTTATTGATTCCTGTCCGAATGATTTTCGTAGTAAAGAAATCAATGAACTACCTATGAGATGGCAAAAGTGCATATAGCAGTGGTATATACTTTGATTAAATAAATATATTATGTTTAAAAAAAGTCGACTTTATGTTCCTCCTTTACAAAACGCCAATTTCATATGTAATGACCTAATATTTTGATGACAATGAAACATGTATAATTTCTTGTACCTAGTGAATAAAGTTTAATTTTGGATAGCTATCTTAAAAAGGCAGCGCCGCGTGGCGTCGTGTATCATCGTGGTGTGAAGTGACCTTGCTTGCAATACACAAAAAAACGCGTTCATTGCAAGAGCGGCGCCGCGCTGCGCAGCGCGGCGCAGCTCGCCATTCAAAATCTTACAAACGTGTATATTAAGTGTACTAAATAAGGTTCAATTTTTAAGGCAGCCACAGACGAGAGGCCGATCGTTTCAGTTAGAACTGACGTCAGTTCGGCCTGAACGGATTCGAGCCCATACACGGAAAAAATCGCATCCGACCCAACTGACGTCAGTTCGGCCTGAACGGATTCGAGCACACACAAGACACGATTTTGCATCCGTTCAGGTCGAACTGAAGGCAGACCGGACCCTTTAAGCGCCATCTTAAAAGTGCTCGCCGCGACGCGTGTCCGTGTGAACTGTCGCTTAGGAAGCATGGTGTCCCAATCTTTTCTTGACGCATTTTACCTACGAGTATTTTTCGCGTCATGTTTTCGTCTGGAGTTACAAGCTCTTGTTACTTCGAAAATCAAACTCGTTGAAACATATTTTAAATACATTTTCTAATGTATTGCCTTGTGCCATAACCTACACGTGCTAAAGTAATAAATTAAATAGAAAATTGTGCCCATAATACCAGAGTTTTAAGCTGGCAATAATTACTGTGGCGTGTCGCAGGTGTGAAAACTAGTATTACCACAGTAAAAATTCCCGATTCCCTATAATTACATAATTATATTATGCTAAGTGTTTTTTCCGTCCCCTCCTTTACAGGCTGAAAGTAATTTTGTTGCTTTGTTTATTTGTTTGAATAATATGTGTTACCTACACAACCACCAAGTTACAAACCTGGTCCGAGAATAATATTTTCCTGAATTTATAAATTTTGTTCAAAAATATTTGAGATATACTTATATAAAGATTGTCAGAATCAACTGGATAATTTATGCAAATAATCAGCTGCTTATATAAAAACGTTTAGCCAGAAAAAAAAATTGAATAAAATTAGCATTGCGCTCACTCAGGCGTTGAGGTCATTAACCTCATAAAAATATCCCTTTGCATACAGACTGTATACAGTCTGTATGAACTATTACAGATAGCTAAGTATAAAATATATCCAGGCATCTGTAGATAAAATTTTATATCACGCGGGAATACTGTAAAAAGTAGCCTATGTTTTAATCCGGAGCCTAAACTACAACCATACCAAATTTCATCGAAATCCGTTCAGTAGTTATTGCGTGAATGAGTAACAAACATCCATCCATACATCCTCACAAACTTTCACATTTGTAATAGGATTGCGTACCTACTGTAATATGAAATATACTAAGGCATCTTAAGATACAATATTACAGTATACTATAATATTGTAGCTTCGCCATCTGTGTTTCCCTTAATGCCCTACGAAGTGGGCACGGCACTGTTAGTTTTAAATAATATGAAACAAACAATCCTATATTATTATTTAACTAGCATTGAAACTAGGTTTTAAACTTTCATCCCCTATTTTACCTACCCCGGGGCTTAATTTTCAAAAACACTAAAATACGTAATTCATATTTATTTCCGTACTCAATTCATACGAAATATCATGCAAATATGTCCAAGGAATAAAAAGTTTCATAGTAACTTTTATCAACTATTTTAAAAAAATTTGAAAAATCCTTCGTTAGTGGATGCCGACGTCGTATGAGAAATACGTGTGCAAAATTTCAAATTTCTATCCTTAAGGGCTTGTGGCCTGTGCGTTGATACATCAGTCAATCAGCTTTGCCTTTTATATATTAATAATTTAACGCACTTGGACTCCTGCACTGGAATTCCTATCAAAAAAATATTATGTCCATTGTATGTGATGTTGATGTTTCAATGTGTTCCACTAATTGAAGTTTCAATATGAAACAAAAATACCTAGTCTTTCTCATTATCGTTCTGATATCGGATATCGGATCGGATAATAGGAAAATGCCTTTACACACACCGTTGTACGATAGAAGAGATGTAAAACTATACAAAAGTGTGTGTCATCTCCGACGCACGACTGGAGATTTTTCTAAAGGGTGTGCAATACAAAGCGACCGACGCGCGACGTATCTTCGGCTTACATCGTGTGACGCCGTCGGCCGTACCATGTGACCGGGTGACCGTGTGACATCGTGAATTCGATTTTACTATCATATATTTTCATACTCCACTCTCTCCTCCAATTCCAACTCGAAAAACTCCAAAAATACCCAAATTCGTACAGATAAATAGTTTCAAACCATTAAAGAGATAAAAAATTTACTTCTTTGAAATTTCACAAAATATTTATGCAATATAATAATAGTAATAGCTCCCACACCGATTACGGTGACGGTGGCTTGTTTCATTGAAACCAGGCCAGCTACGCAGGAGTTATGTTATAGTGCCCAAGTGTGTGCGCAGTACACAAGAGCACTCTCTCCTCCTTTTACTCTCGTAACCCAGTGGGACGGATAACCGACACGACTGGCGAGAGATTAGGCGCAGGTCCGACTTTTTACATGCCCATCCGACGCATGGATCATCTTTCTTGTCAGACAATCAGGTGATCAGCCTGAATTGTCCTAACCGAACTTGGAAACAACATTTTTTTGTTCCAATGCAGGAATCGAACCCACGACCTCCGAGTCGAGAGCCAAGCTCTAACCACTAGACCACGGAGGCTGTTCATTGAACATGCAATATAAATACAGGTTACAAAGAATGTCAAATAGTATACATCTTAACACGACATAAGAGATACAAGTTACCATATACACCCTGAAAGCAACCTGCGGGACGCCGTGAGACTTATCGAATTCCACTTATTTGATAACCCAGCTAGGGGAATAGTTATTTTTATTATTCACAATTTGATTTAGCGGAATGTGGTTTCCTACGGATTTTATTTACGGAAACGTGACGAATATACGGATAGCATTAACCTCTAAGAAATACTAGTATTCCGTTCCGAAAGGTCAGCACTTTGGCCCTCTGGTATTATGTATTGCTTACCGTCAGGCGATTTGTTAGCTCTTTTTTATGGAAAAGCAACCGAGCAGATTTAACTGATACCAAACAATTATCGACCTATGGATCAGCAGCACCGGAGGAGTACGCGTACCATAAAGTACCATAAATAAATAATAAATGCCATAAATCTTTGATAAATAAATTCATGAAATGCGATGGAAAGGGCCTTTACACACGTGCCTCAGCTCTGCCGCGTCGCTTCAATAGGTTCGCGGCAGCTATCTTAGGATTTACATGCCCAAAATCCATACAGATCCTAAGGGTCAGTTCTCACCGCAATGATACGCGATGTGATGATAGTGAGGTATCTATCTATATCTGTATCTAGTGGCGCCAGACGTCTTGTATAATAGGTCTTTACCTATGAAATTGCCGTTCTGCAGTACTGGCCATTTCAAATCAAAATAATTTTTGTTTGGCTAAGAATTCTAATTTCAAATTAATTTTATTTTAAAAACATTGAATTCTTTTTCCAAAAGTAGTCATTTGTTTATTGATTAGTGCTACATTTTAATCGCATTTCAATCTTTTTCGTCATCATGGATACGTTAAAAATTCGAGTAATTATTAATATAAAGGAATATGAGTACCGTCGTGGCAACAACGCGGCACAAGCGGCACGCAACATCAACGACGTTTACGGAGCTAAAACTACAAACCAACGCACCACCTGTTATTGGTTTGCTCGCTTCCGTTCTGGAAATTTCGACCTGAAAAATGAACCTCGCGGTCATCCAAAGACTTTGGTCGACAATGACAAATTAAAGGCGACTGTGGAAGCTGATGATACACAATCTACGGCTGAATTAGCAGCAGCTTTCGACGTTAGCGTCAAAACAATATTGGTTCATTTGCGTCAAATTGGCAAGGTAAAAAAGCTTGAAAAATGGGTGCCCCACGAACTCAATGATCGCCAACGCGAAGTACGCGTCGAAACGTACCTTACACTGCTCAACAGACACACAAATGAAGGAATTTTGAACCGTATTGTTACCTGCGATGAAAAATGGATTCTGTTTGATAGCCGCAAGCGCTCAACAAGTTGGTTGGATCCTAGTTCAGCACCTAAACAATGCCCTAAACGAAAAATTACCCCTATAAAAGTGATGGTCACTGTTTGGTGGTCTAGCGCCGGTGTGATTCATCACAGCTTCTTACCAAACGGGCTGAGCATTACTGCAGATGTGTACTGTGAAGAACAGAACACAATGATGGAGAACCTGGCACATCTCCAACAAGCATTGGTCAATCGCTCGTCTCCGCTACTCCTGCACGACAACGCGCGACCTCATACATGTTGCAAGAACTGGGGTTGGAAGCTCTCCGTATTCCACCCTACTCACCAGACTTTGCGCCTACAGACTACTACTTTTACCAGAATTTGGATAACTTCTTGGCGGGAAAAAAATTCAATACCCGAGAGGCAGTACAAATGCCTTTGAAGAGTTTGTTGCCCCGTCCAGCTGATTTCTTTAAGAAGGGCATCAATAAACTGCCACTGCGATGGCAAAGATGCTTGGATTGCATGGGTGATTACTTCGATTAATACAAATAAAAAATACATGAAAAAAATTCGTTTAAATTTTTTCATACATAACGGCATAATTTCATAGGTAAAGACCTAATTTTTGGTGTTATTTTAAACGTCCCGCTGGAACAAGCGCCATCCCGAAAATCGAGGCGATCTAATGTTAAAAAGTAACTCACGCACATTGTGTGCTCGCGATATCTCATACACATAAATATTGAGCTCAGGCGCTAAAACTTATCAAAATATTATTCTGAAACTCGCTCGATTGTCAGAAAAATTAAAAATGGATTTGTCACCAATCATTTTTTGTAAAAAAATTATTAAAATTAATTATTGGTGACAATTTTAATTGTGTTTTTTACTGTCCCGTTATTATAGGCTGATAACAATCTAGCAACCCTAGAATTGGCCCTAAAGCTGCAGCGCGTGTAACGTAGGTTTTTAAGCAAAGTGCGCACAATCGTACTATATTATGTTACACGTCAGAACCACTGATTTTTATTTCGTTCAATCTTTACGCGTGGTATTTTGTAGTTTTTCATAAAAGTACTGATAGTATAAACATACTTGTTTTCGAAACAAGAACAAGTCGGCCCGAGGCTCGAGTCCCTCGAGTCCCGATGAATATGTATCTTGTTACGTAAATTATGTCTCTATGTAAACATCCTTATTTTATAATGCGAATGATTGAAACATGCCACAGGCGTATATTTTTAGTTCAACAATTCTAAATCCGTAATAGGCTTGTGTTGTTACTGGTGGGTGAGGCATAATTATTCATTACTGGGTGTTGCCACTGGCATTGGCATTGTTGGCATTGTTGTTGGGTTTCAAATTTCGAGGGAATCATTCATTTTGCCGCAATAAATAGCCTATTTCCTTCCCCGTGGTCTATTCTATGTATGTGCCAAATTTCATCAAAATTGGTCCACTAGTTTCCGAGCCTATTCAATGCAAACAAACAAACCTTTCCTCTTTATTATACCTATTAGCTTTTGCCCGCAGCTTCGACCGCGTGGGAGAGTGTTCGTGGCAAAAAACTGTTTTACCAAATATACCTGCAATATAGTAATAGCACAGAGTAAAAATATATACTTTATAATACATTTTCACACGTACTATTTAATTTTAAGACATCTCCTAGATACATTCTCCTAGATAAGGATAATTAAACTGTATCCGTCTAAATAGCTTCTGAAAATACCACATTATTTCTAATAATTTTTATAAACTTAGAATGGGTATAGTAACCTATCCTTAAAATATTGACATATCTATGCCATCGCGGACTTTTATGTAGACCTATAAAAGAGAAACAATCCCACTATACATGGTTTTGTTATTTATTTCCAACGGGTTAGGATAGGCAGCGTTTTCGATAAAAGTTCTCAAACGGCTTGATTTTTTTCGACACCTTCAACAATTATCGTCATAAATCAAACAATTTCTACAACACATTAATTAATTATTATCGACCTAAACCTTTCTAATAAACTATATCGGTAAATGTAAGCTGCATGAAAATCCTTTCAGTAGTTTTTGAGATTATCGCGAACATACAGACAGACAGATTCGGGAGGGCACTTAAGTATCCTATGTCCGTCTCCTGGTTCTAATCTACCTCTCCACCAATTTTCAGCCAAATCGGTTCAGTCGTTCTTGAGTTATATATAGTGTAACTAACACGACTTTCTTTTATATATAGATTAGTATAGAATAGGCTATTCTACATTTTTTAAAATATATTTTAAAATGTTCGTATCTATTTGATAGTCAAATAGTATTTTTATTTCATGGAAAAAATAACTCTTTATGCAAAGAAAAAATGATTAAAATTTAAACGACAAATGTTTGCGCCAATACGACAGCCACCATTATCGTGACGTCATAAGAACAGAAACAAATAATTGTCATAATATGTGCGTATGTAGTGCATGAACTTTAGATTTAACTTTCGCTGTTGTTTATTCGACTTGATTAAATTCTTATGTCGTCACTTACAAGAAAAATATGGCAGCTGGCGTTTTCGGTCCCATGATATACAGATAATAAAACTACAGTTTTATTTGAGAAATTATAAATAAATCGCGTATTTATATAACAAAATAGTGCTGTATTCGTATTTCTTATGATAGAAACTGTATAAATAACAAATATCATTTGTTTTTGATAGATGAATCTAGCCTAGCCTAGCCTATTATAGATATGACTACTCTGCTGGTAACCTAGGTGCTCCTCCTAGGTGTTTAGTTTTTTTTTTTCCAAAGGGTCTACGCTAAGGGTCGGGTTAAGACCGCTGTAGCTACATCGGACTATAACTAGCCTGGTGGCTAGTTTATTAGGTAAGAGTCGATGGGAGGGTTTGAATCTCCCTAACATCACCCGGGTGATGTTCAGACCGGATAATGGGGACAGCTACGGATTATGAGCTATTATTATGACAGGGGAGACGCGGGTCTCTCCTGCTAAGGAGTCCAACCCCTTCCTCACTCGCTGAGGAGTGAGGTTGCTCGCGCGCGGTAGCAAAAACTAACGGCGTGCGAGTTATCGCGATAGAGGAGCTCTTGTTTTTAACGGTAACGGTTAGGTTAGGTTAGGTTAAGTCCTAATGTTGATGAGGTTCGCGGTATTGGTAGAGCTCTCTATATCAATATCGCGGTCGCGGACACTATTTTGGAGTGTACCTAGACTACTAGGATGCGAACTCGAACTCGGGTTCGGGTCCGGTCCCGTGTTAGGGTCAGTCTGTACGTCTGTACGTGTTGTCGTGTCGGATGTGGGACCTCGGGGTAGGCGCCGGCGTCGACCCCGGTGCGATACGGTGCGTGTGATTTGTGTTTACGTAACTGTACACAGTACGTTACGTATTTTGTGATCGGGTCAACGGGATCAGCTAAAATATGCTTAGGCCATTTGTACGGGTGTCGGAAAGTCAGTGCGTCGTGGTTATAGTCCAGGGCCTTTTGGATAAGGGGGTTTGGGTGATTTTTGCCTTTATCAAAGAATCTCTCTACGAGTTCCTTGATATAGGCTTTAATAGTGATGAGCTCACAGTCCCTATGCAAGTCGATGTTACGCATGTACCAGAGGGCGCCTGTTGCCATGCGTAGAAACCGGTTTTGGACTCTTTGCAAACGGTCCAATTGAGACTCGCTTATCTGTGCGAAAGAGGACGCACACATAAGTGAGTATGTATGTATAATGTAAGCTTATGTCTTAGGGACATTTTGCTTCACGAATTAATTAGCGGATAATTTGAAAAGTACAAATTTCGCTTTATGTAATGTATTACTGATGTGACTCGAAAACGTCATCGACTTGTTTAGTACTACGCCTAAATATTTGACCTCAGTGACCTCTGACATTATATTGCCGTGCAGGCTTATAGGGCTCATTAGTTTACAGGGGCAAGTACGCCTCATCGCACTTTTAATATCGAATTGGATGGCGTGACATTAGTCGGGATTAACTTCTATTCTCCATTTGGAGAACCATTTACCGAGAGTGGTAACTGACTCCTGGAGGGCTTTAGACACGGTACAGGCTCGTATGTGGGAATAATAAAGGGCTGTGTTGTCCGCGAACATAGCTAATTGCACCTTAGCGTTTTTAGGGATGTCACTAGTGTACAGGTTATATAGGGAGGGCGAGAGGACCGAGCCCTGCGGTACTCCCGCCTCCATATATCTTGCCGTCGACAGTAGGCCTTCTACGCGGAAATGAAACTTTTTTTTAAGCGGTAATGAAGATCTTTTAAGAAGTTACAATTAGTAAAACAAGATAATCGGGTATTCCCATTTGAAAGAGTTTGTATAACAGTCCGTTATGCCAAATTTTATCAAAAGCTTTTGCAATGTCAAAGAATACGGTGCATGTCGTCTTCTTGTCGTTTTTGCTAGTAATTATGTACTCCGTTAAGCGGTGTACTTGAGCGGGACAGCTGTGCATTGTGCGGAAGGCAAACTGCTCGTCAGGAAAGAGTTTTTGTCGGTTATGACGTCATTGAGGCGCCTTTTAATAACTCTTTCGTAGACTTTACCAAGGGAGCTAATGAGACTTATTGGACGGTACTAACAAGTAACACCTTCCGGGGTTTCCCCGGTTTGTGGATACCTATGACAATAGCTACTTTCCAAATGTCTGGAAATGAACATCCTACTAAGAGGGCGTTAAAGATGTTCACTAAGAGTTGAATCAGCTCGGACGGTAACATTTTAAGTGTTTTGTTTGAAATACCGTCGAGGCCTGGGGCCTTTTTGGCATTCATACACTTAATAATGTCATTGACCTCCTCCGAGTCCACCATCCTTACCTCTCGAGGCCACCTGCTCTACATCAGGTGGCCTCGAGAGTCGGCTGTCGACCTCGCCATTTACTAAGCTAAGGTGCACGGGATCAATCGGGAGAGTACTCGGCCGGCACTGTTGTTCAAAATTATCAGCTAGGCACTCGGCCTTGTCTATGTCTTTGAATGCAGGAGGATGGTTTGGTCTGTCTAACGGAGGCATATCGCTCTCCGTGTTGTTTTTGAGGGCCTTCGCGAGTGGCCAGTCCGACACGTGAGACGGTTCTAAATCGCTGAGAAGTCGATCCCAACTCTCGGCTTTGTGCTGTTTAATCTTAAACTTTACTTCCCTCTCGTAGTGACGGAGGGCTTTCCTCCACTCTTCCGACGGGTAGCGATCATATGTGCGCTTAGCCGCATCCCGGAGTCTGATGGACTCCTTTATGTCCTCAGGGAGGCGCCAACGGCCCTTGGAGGTCGTTGGCACCTCCTTAGATGAGTTCTCTATGGTCGTTACCAGGTGATCGGTCAAGTGGGAGGCGGCCTCTATGGCTGTCTCTTTACTATCTATACTATCGGGGATTTTATCTAGGTGACTATATTGGAGGACTTTGATGTTCTCCGCTAATAATTTATAGTCTACTATCTTCCTAGTACTCGAATTGTTGGGGTTAAGACTACCAAGTGAAGGGCACAGGAAAAGAAGGAGTTCATTGGCATCGCCTTTGTTTCAAGAAATCAAAGATTTAAACCTAAAATTTCAGTTTATTTACCTACACCTCAAGTGGAATTTGATTTGTACCTATACAAACAAGGAACAGTGTATAATAAACATAATAGTTTATTATTTTATATCATAGGGTTGGTAAATAAATCATAGTTAGACCTTTACCTTCCTAACTCCTAAATGTTATTGGAAAGAAGGTGCTCATTGTCACAATGAACTCCTTTTTACATTTTACATATGAAATGGTGATCATAATCAATATCTTATGTACTTATATTTGACTCCTACTAATGAAATAAAAAAACATTATTTAGCACAATATTTTATTTGTGGGGTAAATTGGTGTAATATGTGATACTTTCTGGGGAACAAAACTTTTTTAAATCCTGAAGGTCACTATATTTTTCAGCAGAAATTGGCAATTTGTCTGTATACAACCTTCCAGGCAAAGTGAATTCATTGTGTTGTAGTGTTCACCTCAGTGGTTTTCTTCTTTCTTCCACTGATGCAAGCAGATTCCCAGGCCCCATTATAAGTAGAGCGGAAGCCTATTTTAGAACTTAGCTTGTCAATTTTGAGTACTTTTATAGGGCGTGAAGGAAAAGATGACTTTTTGGCGTAAATTGTGTCCAAATAGCTAGTCCATGATCTAAAATAAGACTTGTTCATCTTGATCTATCTAAGACTTGATCTATCCCATCTGATGGAAGTTCAGCCCTTGTCTTAGATTTCACCAAACCAATATTTTTGTCGCACTCCATATATGAGTGACCTCTCACTGGAAAGGTCATAGTAATTTTTTCCAATCTTTTCTCATGGTGGACTAAGTGATGCAAGAAACGAAACATAGTAAAATTTTTATTTTGCCCTCCGCACGAGTCACAAAATATTTGAAGGTGAGTTGTAGTAGGCTTCATGTAGTTATAGATGAAGTGATGGACAAGTGAGCATACATCATCACTTCCTTTTTTACCTTCTGTTTCTGTATACAGGTAAAAGATGCTTTGTGATGAAGATAATACATGCACATTGAATGCAAATACAGATAGCTGTCGTTTATAATATGTATCATTTGTTTGTATGTTAGGAGCACAAAGATTTTTTCCATAGTCAAAACATATAGCCTCCATTGAGCTGCCTGCTTCTCTGCTTCGCAATCTTGCCATCCGTTTTCTATGGTAAAAAGTGCTTGCTTGTAGCTTATGTATTTTATTGAGATTAAACAGATTTAAAATTCCCGGTCCAGTGTGGACTTGACAATTGTATCAGTGCATGTCTTTTCGTTTTTGATTTTGCAATGAATTCGTCACAAATGCTGCATGTATCTGTACGAGGATAGCCGAAAGCAATGTTAAAGTCAGAGCAAAAAATATTTCTGTAAGTTTCATAAGATACATTTACACCTTGATTATCTTGAAGGAACATTGCATGCATTTTTTTTACATTCAAATCTTCCGGCAAATATGTTTTATTTGAATCATGTAGACTGTAATGACTGGAACGACCTTAAACAAAAAAAAATATTAAAATTAAATAAACAATAAATATAACAACATAAATCTATAAAATTACATTACCTTTAAATGAATTAATATGCCCTCTTATTAAACTTTTGGCATCATCATTAAGTTTTACATGACTGTTATGTTTTCCTCTCTTATCAACAGCAGCACATCCAGTTTTTTTCAAACTTGCTACTAAATATTCAACTTTTTTCCTTGTTATTCCGTGTATCGACATGAAAGCCTTTTTGCATATCATAATTTCTTTTACTTCAGGATCAATCAGAGCAAGTACTCTGTACTTGTATACAGCATCGTAATGTGATATTCCTTCTTTCTTAGAAGGCCTATTAACTGGAAGTACGGAGATTAATCCACTCAAATAGCTATTTTGTGCATCATATGATCCTACTAAATTGAAATTCTGGAGAATTTGGGTTCTTGATTCCTTAGGAACCTTATCGAAACATCCCAATCTGCAACCACAGGCTGGACCGGATTCATGACTGGATAATTTTAACTTTTTCAACACTTCAGACATCCGACCGTGTGATTTCCTCTTTTTTGTTGTCTTATAAACGTAATTTTCATCACAATCACTATTATTTTTGTCCATTTTGAGAAAAACAACTAAAACCTAACACACAACGTACGCGTCGTAAAATTTCTGCAAGGAAGCTTAACTGACAGCTGTCACTTGTATGACACAAATGTTAAGATGGCCGACTATGAGCTCGTTCTTTGTTACAATCACTGCAATCAGCCCTTTTTAGCGTGGTTTCATAGACAATGGACACCTTTTTGCTAGGTATGGAATGCAACGAGCGCGTTTTATTCTAAAGTTGGATTTTTTAAAAAGAACTTTACACCATTTCAGCCCCTTTTATCATGTTTAAATTTAAGTGAGCTGATTGGCCACAGAAATAAGAAGCAAATGCTACAGTTATTTAAAAAAATCAAAATGTCAATGAGCTCCTTTTTTTCCTGTGCCCTTCAAGTGTAATCGTAACAGGTCTGTGGTTCGAGTTAAGCTCGTGGAGAGTGTCAATATAGATATTGAGAGAAACATTTTTTATTAAAGCTATGTCTATCGTACTAGGATCGCGTATGACACCGTTGATGTTTTCATTGGTGTCATAGCGAGTGGGGTCAGTGGGAGCTAATAGTGCAAAATCTAGAGTATCGGTTAATCTACAGAGAATGATGCCGTTTCTATTGTTACGTACGTTGCCCCACTCAGTGTGTTTGCAATTTAGGTTGCCGGCAATGGTGAAGGCGTTGCCTAAGTTAAATAGCGATTGTAGATCGCTAGGATGCAGTTCTATGTTGCACGCTAAGTACGCGCTTACTATTACAATTGGTCCGTGACCGGACATGCTAATGTGGCAAATAGATGTCTCTAAAGTTAATAGTGGTGGTGGCTCTAAGGGAACACAATGCAAGGATTTTTTATAGTAAATAAGAGTGCCTCCGAGCTGGGATCGAGTTCTATCGTTTCTGACTATTTTGTAGTTTGCCATTTTAGGGCTCCTCATACTAGGTTTTAAAAACGTCTCCTGCACTAGAAGAATGTGGACGTTTTGGCTGCTTACAAAATCGCGAATTTCGCTTATGTTATTCCTAATGCCGTTCGTGTTGAACGACACTACGCGTAACGAGTGCGGCTTTGTCCTTCCCGAAGGCTCCATTAATTACTGTCGGGGGAGAGCGCCTTGTTTTGATGGACGGAGGAAGACCTGATGGTCTGACGAAGCTTGGATACGGCCTGTGGCCGACCCTTTTAGCTTTGTCGCTAAAATAGAAAGCTCGATCGGGTCAATAGGCCCGATGTTGCTAAAGAACTGCGTGACGAAAGAGAGGTCTGCAGTGAAACTGGGAGTCGGGGGGGGGGGGGGGGGGGCCTTAGGCGCTTTGGGCGCGGAGGGCATGGCCTTATATTTTTTTTTTTTTTTTTTCTCTCCTCCCCCTAACATAATCAGGGCTTGTTGTATTCTTTTTGGTTTTATTATATGTTTTATTCTTTTTCTATTTTTTGCATATCTTATCTCTAGTTTATACAATGTTTCTTATACAATATATCTTTTCCTTTTTTACTTACTTCTTATGTCAAATACATCAGTAATAGTCAATATAATTTATGATTTACTTACATAGTAACTTGTCACTTGTAACTATGTACTTGTCGGCTCTTTACATTTGTAAAAGGTCAACAGCTTAACTTAACGCAGTAAATAAAATAAAATCCAATAATTTTTCAATAATATAAAACAATTAAATTTAAAAAGTCAATAAAACAATAATCATGAAATAATAATTCCAATATGTAAAAACAAAATTCAATTAAAATGTCAATAAAAACAACGGCACACACATTCAAATTTAAACCTACTATCACAAATAAACCTAATCTAGAGCCTAACTAATATCACACTAATATATCACAATTTTTCTTACAGACTACACCCACAATCTTCTTACAGTACTCGAGAAAAATGTCCCTCGTTTTTCCCCCCAGGATGGAAGGCAGGCTCTCACCCGTAATCGATATGCACAATTTTTGCTCAGTATCATATCTACTGCTAGCAAAAATCGGGCATTCGAGTAACAGGTGAGGAACCGTCTCCTCAACTCCTGGCTGACATGAACACGACGGGTCCTCCTTCAACTTGAATCTGTTCAAGTAGAAGGCGAACCCACCGTGTCCAGTCAGTATCTGTGTGGTGTAGTGTGTGATGTCTATCTTGTTGACTACTTTGTATGCAGCAGCAGCGCTTGGGAAAAAGAGCTTCGTGACTCCAGCCGTCCCTCCCACTTCGTATCTCCTGTCCCATTCCTCAACCGTATCCTCTCTTAAGATACGCTTGACGAATGAAACAGGACACAGATCGTAGTCAGGCTTCCTTTTCAATCTCAGCGCGGCCTCCTTGGCTAATTTGTCGACCCTCTCATTCCCTCTCAACCCTGCGTGCGCCTTAATCCAAAACTGGGAGACCTCCCGCCTCTGCGATGCAGTTTTTCGGAGGGGCATGGCCTTATTGGGAAGTGCGGGGAAAACCGCTAAATTTGAACTAATATTCTGCGTGGGCTTGAACCACGCAAATTGGGAGGGTAGGGGGGCAGGGACGAATTTCTGCTTGGGGGGGGGGGGGGCACCTTTCGTATGTTTTGCAATGCACTTTTTTACTTTGGGTGCTTTTTTGCACCCTCTGTAATTGGCGGGGTGTCCTTGGGACTTACAGAGAACACAGCTGGGGGGTTCGGACTCCTCAGCTGGGCTCCTTCGGGGACAGTCAGAGGTGCCGTGGTCACCGAGGCACTTTACGCAACGGGGCCTACCTTGGCAATTCCGTGCCGAGTGTCCGTAAAGTTGGCATCGGTGGCACTGGCCAGGGTGCCCCTTTTACGGGGGGGCTCGACGCGGATGTCCGTAATGTGACAGATGGCTCGGATATTGAAGATATCCTTGCCCTCTGGCGTAAGAGGGAGGGTTACGACGTTTACGTTGTTTACGGTACATATCGTACTCGTGATTTTTAATCGGATGGTACATACGATGTACCTCTGTGGCAGGATAGCCCTGGGACTGGATGTCCATAAGTACCTCTTTTGTGGAGAGGCACTTATCGACACCAGTTATGACGGCACGCAGAACGCGCTCGTACTCGATAGCATAGTTGTGGTAACCTATGTTTTTGGTGCGTAGGAACGCGGTGAAGAGGCGGTGATCCTCCGAAGTCTTAACTTGGACTTTAATACCTATGGGGGTCGTATGGGCAGAAGAGTAACGAAGCTTATGCTCGTAAATCGCTGCGGAGATTAGGTTCCATTAGGCCTTCTCCTGTATGATTACAGGAGGAGGCATTTTTGGGGAACGGACGGCCTGAGGGGCCTGGGAGGCCTGAGGGGCCTGGGATGCTGGAAGGGCCTGGGTAGCCAGAGGGGCCTGGGAGGCCAGAGGGGCCGGGAGAGCCGATGGGGTAACGGGGGCCGCGGAGCCATGAGCCTGCACGGTTTTCCTACTTTTTACGACCGATTTGGTCGGGGAAGATAAACTGGAGAGGAGGTGCCCTCTGGGCGCTTCCTCTTCTTCGTCTTCTTGTATTTGACTGTAGTGAACTCGCCTTGTTCACTACGGTCGGATTCTTGCTCCGAGCAAGACATCTCTGAGGAAGATGATAGGGCTTCTACCGGTAACGGGACGACGCCGTTTAGTCTAAGTCATGGGAGCTTACAAAGCCTTCCCATTTTGTCGCGCCGTCTGGGAATTCGTTCTTAAGGAAAGTCAGGAACTTCCTGATTAGGGCGTCAGCCATAATTAGGAAGTTTTATCCTGGTTGTGGAATTCTGCTCTCTAATAAATGATTGGAGATACAGCCCCTCCCGGCGACCGGGAGGGGAGGTGTGTAGGGAGGAAAACTCCTCGTGTAGTGTGTCTAAACGTGTCACGGTACTTACAATTGTTCCTCGGGCGGCTGGAACTAACTAACTAACTACTCACAAACGTTACACTAAACACTAGGGCGCTAGTGTTCACCAACGAGTACGCGGCGGAGCGCGAACAGAAGGCTCGCGCTAAAAGCGAGACGGACGATGCGACCGGTCGCACGTTCGTCCTAGCGCGGCGGTTACTACGCGACGGGGTGCGAGCAGAGGGCTCGCACCAAAGAGCGAGATGGACGATGCGAGCGGTCGCACGGTTGTCCGGTAGGCGGCGGTCGCGTCGCGGCGCGAGACACGGTACGGCACGGGTCGGGCGGCAAAGGCGGTTGGGTAGCGCCTTTCTTCTCTCTTGAGTCTTGACTCTTGAGGCTTGACTCTTGAGGCGTGACTCTTGAGTCTTCGGTCTTCAATATTCTTTCTTCTATATGTATCCTTTCGCGAGCGATGGCACACGCGAGAGAGAGAGCGCGAGTACTACGCGAGCGAAAGCGCTTAGCGAGCACTGACGGCTGACGACGGAACGAGCGGAGCTGTTCATCGGACGGTCTCCGTGAGCAGGATAGGTGTTTAGGTTTGTGTAGGTGATAATATTAATAATCACTTTCATTTCCAACCATTCAACGGATATATTATACTAATGAACATCTGGTAGTCTAAAAAGGCCACTTTATAATTTATTACATTTCATAATATTTTTCATATATTTTTTTCCGTACAAAAATAGCTACATAACTCATCTGATTTCATCATATTAGAAAACATCAATTTTGACAGTTTTCAAGAGAATTACGTATAACGGCGCACAAAATAAGAGTTTAAAAAAATATATGAATTGTAAGGACATATCATTTTAAGGATTATTATATTTTATACTCATTGTTGTTTTTATGAAACCAATTGAAGGTATTTTATGGAATTGTTTAAATATTGTTAACACTGTATTGAGCTGCAATACTAGAGAGCTGACAATACTGAGAGCGATGTTAATAATGATGAGCGAAGGGGAAATGAACGGGGGTTCACTTTCTGGGAAACGAGCAACGAGGCTGAACACTCAGTATTGGCAGCACCTGGTTGTCGGCAATTGTAATGGTAATTGTACGAGAGGAATAAAGATTATTGGACGAGGTGGTTTTATTATATAATCATAATATAAAACACCTAAAGTCGCCTGTTTAAATTCCCTGAACTTTTCTATGATATAACGGCCACGTGTTTTGGCTGTTTATGATAAAATTTGTTATCAAAGTTTCTTGAGCTTCTGGCTTGTTTTTCCCGGCAACAAAAATAAATGAACCCTTACAGGCGGTGTGCAATTTGTTTTAAGTAAAGTGCTTTCTTAGTAAATAAGGTTGTAGAGGTAGATCTCTAGAAACGGCCCGTGAGTTTTTATACTATTCACTAAAATATTTGGTAGGGATTGTTATATGGTGCAAAATGGTCTAAAGGTAATAGCTTAAAAGGTGGTAGGTACGTAACAACTTTCTTGATACTATGATGTGCCAAAAAAACTTTACGATATGAATGACATTCATAATTTTAGCTCCCACAGACTAGAAAAAATTACAGATTGTTTATTATTCTCATATTTTATTTATTCTTCCGTAGACAAGACTTATTTATGTGTTAAAATAAAGATATTGCCCGTAGCTTCGTACGCGCAAAAAGAAATTCCGCGGTAACCGTCCATTTCGCTGGAGTATAAGCCTATGTCCATCTCCGTGGTCTAATCATAAAAATCGATCCAGTAATTTTGGGGCCTATTCAATACAAACAAGCAAACAAAAAAAACAATCAAATCTTTATTTAGTAGATAAAGATGTTGGCCGCGACTTTGTGCACGCTAAAGAAAATCCCGCGGGAGCCGTAAATTTTACCGCATTAAAAAGTCATTACTATTTCATCAAAATCGGTCCAGTGGTTTCGGAGCCTTTTCAAACAAACAAACAAAAAAAAGCAATATAATCTTTATGTAGTAGATATTAATAGATCATTATTATCCTCGGCGCTTCCACTGGACAGTATATCTATGAACAATATCTCTTCACACCTTCTGGCACGTGGGTTCTGTCACGCAGAGGGACACACTTTGTTGCATTACGGGGACTTGGCTAATTACCCAAATTGTTGGAATATTTATAGAGCGTGAAGCCTAAAGGTATTGTGTAAATGACAGTGTAAAATTATATATTCGTTTGGTTGTCAAATGCTTTAGATAATATAGCATAGGTAAGATAATAGAGACTGTAACCTGGCCAGAAAATAGAAATACTACTGGCATTTCTGCTCTTTGCTAATTCGCATATATACTCTGTGGCCCGATAAAGATTTGTTCAATGAAATGCTTGACTGTTTGGTTAAACGCTCGCGACACAGTTATTTCGAATTCATCTCGACTTATGCCGCATCGCGCCGCGTCTACGGATGATTTTCACTGCTCATGATTAGGTTATTTTTACACCTCCGGCGCAAAAACGACAGACTCTCAAGAGGACGTATTCTCAAAATGATGCAATCGCTAAAGGACAGAAATAGTACAGTGCCTCCTGTGCCCAAATTACGCACAGGAGGAGAGAAACACTTAAATTCCTTATGGGAGACTTGGTACATGGGATTTACAAATACTGTTTCGGCAATATGCTAGTTTTATAGTAGCTATGTCAGTAGTGTCAGCTAACTTTCTAAAGTGTGTATACCTGTGAGATCTGACACTTATTTAAAATATGTATGTTCTAAGATTTTACTCGGATATAAAATACTATATTTAGATATAAAGTTTTTGATTAGTCTCCTATCCTACATACTATAAATGTGAAGTTTAGAGGATGGATGGATCGAGAGATGGATGTTTCTTACCCTTTCACGGAAAAATGAATAGATTTTGATGTAATTATGTATAGTAGTAGGACGTAGGTAGTGTTTAAGCTCTCTACTATTAATAGATTTTAACAGCAGATAATTTGCCATTTGGGACACTGGGCCATTATAGCAAATTGACTTTACAGATTATAAACAGAAGTATCCTAATTAAAAATGTTATATTCAAAAGTTAAAATAAGAACTTACCAGTGCCCACGACGAAATAGCACATATCAGTCTTGAACATTATTAAAACTATTCCAAAACTGAAACTATATCTGTCTTAAAGTTATCCGATGATACCACACGTATATCGCAAACTCCGTCAAATATAAAGACATGGTAGTGTATGCTTTTTACACATCGCAATTCATATATTTGTGTTTTAGTATATTATATAATATTCTAAAACTTGGAGGATATAACTTAAAACATAATTCCTATTTAATTTAGAAAGGCCCAAGCGTGATCGACCAATCAATTAATGTCAAACGTCATAAATTGGGGTTAGTCGGAAAAAAA
Organism: Phengaris arion; assembly: GCA_963565745.1. Lineage (NCBI taxonomy): Eukaryota > Metazoa > Arthropoda > Insecta > Lepidoptera > Lycaenidae > Phengaris > Phengaris arion. Next base: position 13,912,582 of record OY751449.1, on the reverse strand, counting down.
AGACATCTTCATTTTGGGTGACCAACAGCTGATTAATCTGCATATTGTATTCGACGTGACTTGAATTGTTAAATTGTTTTTGGAAGTTAATATAGTGTAGATTGTAGGTACTAAATTGTAATGTTATATTTTGTAAATTCGATTTAATTCTGATAATTTTAAAATGTGTGTTATTGTGTGACCTATGGGAATAAATGATTTTGATTTCATTTGGCTGTTAGAAATGGATGTAACTTTTCAATACGGGTTTTTAATGGAGTTAGATGTACTATATAGGTAAGACCAATGATTTCAAAACTAAGGATGTGCTATGTACATTTGACAGGAAAAATCTTCATACAAGAAAAAGTTACGCACGCCATCTTGATTTTAGAAGATTTTTTCACAAAAATGCGGACTGATTAACCTGCGGAAAGTAAATGTCGAAATGTCAAGATGACAAATGTCAAGCCTTGACTGCACCAAATAACTCCAAAAGTATTATTGTCCAAGAAACCAATCTTCACTGTATGATTCCCTCCCTCCTACATTACTCCTACAGGGCGAGGAATCGCCCTATTAAATTTAAATCTGCTCTGTGTTTTGTAAATACATCTTTTTATTGAAACCTATGTACACATATTCTTGCTTATCAAAATAAACTTTTAAGGTGTGCGGTAATAGCCTAAATGCTTGTGCATGTTCTAGGTTCTAGATTTTTGAAAATACTTCCTTCACCGTACCCTTGTTTCTCCATAAAACCGACTCATAAGGCGGAGTCTTTGTCAACATACTGTGACATTGGATTCACTAAAGAGCCATTAAAAAAAAGAAGATGAGGAACCCAAAAGTAGGGATGCTTAAGTGTCTACAATTTTTGTCTCGACATGCCTTGTCCTAACACTTAGGTCTACGGCAAGACGCGTCTTAGTCACACTCAATCAAGTTTTTCCAAATTTAATAGCCATTAAATCCTTGCATTCATCCACTTATCATTCGTTTGAGTAAATAGTTAACACTGTCGCTGTAAAGCCTGTCTAACCACGCCATACATAACCGAAATACGATGGAATAGGTGTTGTTAATCATTGGCTCGAGCCATATTAATTCTACCTGCTTCTAAATCGGATTTGTGGAAACGGTTGGCGACCACTGAATAGCTGTGAATGACTTGGATGTTGGGCGTTGAGATATTTGGTAGCTAATTATAAAAGGCGTTCAAAGGTAAAAAGGTTTGAAGTGCTTTATGCATTTCCTATCCTACTTACTATTTATTATAAATGTGAAAGTTTGTGAGGATGGATGGATGTTGTTACTCTTTGACGCAAAAACTAATGAACGGATTTGGTGAAATTTGCTATGGTAGTAGTTAACCGCTGCATTAACACATAGCCTACTTTTTATCCCGAAAAAGTACATTGTTCCCGTTGGATTCTTTATTTACGCGGGCGGAGCCGCGGGCGAAAGCTAGTATAATAGTATGTTGTTTTTTTTATTCATAATGGCAAATAACGTAATTATTTCTACTCAATTTGCTTATTTGGGTTGCTGTTGGTTGTGTTAGTTGGGTTCCAGTGTCAAAGCATGTTATCGCTTTCGTGTGCACTCGTTTTGCTGCGTGTGTGTGTGCGACAGCATGCGCCGACACTAGAGCCTTACTGCGAATTGGACAGAAATAATGACGTTTATTGGGCTTAATATAATAAAATCAACAATTCAAACTTAATAATTTACCTTAATAAAATCAGTACTTCTCTAAAGTGTAATAATTTGTAACATAATATTATACAAAAAGGTGTAAATAGGACAGAAATTTTTATATAACAAAAAATTAAACCGTCGAAAAAACTGAAAGGCAAAAAATAAAAAAGCTTTCACACTCGTGATTTCACCTTAATAACTAAGTTCTTAAGCTTATGTAAGTAAAGGTACTCAAGTCATTTTGAGTCGGCGCCAAACGTACTTTACTAATTACTACATAAACGTACTTTACTTAGATTACGTTATTATTTAATTAACTTGTTTGGCGTACAATTTCATTAGTTTAAGAACTTTGAAATAGAAAAGGGTTGGCTATTTTTTGCTTTCCAGATTTTTCGGCGGTAAAATTTTTCGTTAAAAAATTATTATTTTATAATTTTTTGTTGCTAGAACCTACTTATTACTATTAACTGCGTATATGCTTAAGCTCATTCATCGTGAGATTTTTGATGATGAATATAAATTTGGGAATAGCGAATGCTTGAAGATAACCAACTATATCGGTGTAAAAGACTATGAGAAGTACCTTACCTTATATTTTTCTATCTTATACTTTAAACGAGACAGTCTTATTTATATAATCATAATCGGTATCTCGAAAACGGCTGCAAGTATTACCATGAATTTAGAATGAAATTTAGTTTTGGGGGAGAAAAATCGATCTAGCTAGGTCTTATCCCTGAGAAACAGCGCATTTTTAAGCTACATACATTTTACCTTTCGTCGTGCAACAATACATCAATAATTTCGACTCCATTATGTCAGTATGATTGGCAGTTTTGTATACGTATGTATAATGTTTGCTTTGTTTGAAAATACGGAATGTGGTGGGTTCGAATCCCGGTAAAATGTTTTGTGATTCTTTTTTTTTAATCTACTAGAGCTCATCGTAATATGAAAATGTATGGTGTGTGAATGGTGGTGATGATGATGATTACTATAATTGATACTGTAGCATATACTTGCTGTTTTTAAACAATGCTGAAATCCCCACACACACCGTATCTTTAAAGACTCAGAAGTTCTGTTCAGTGGTTTTGGATCTTTATTTTTGGTAGCGTATACTTATGGGTTACATAAAAATAAGTTGAAATCACTATTCGAGGAGTTCCCTCAATTTTTCATGGAATCTATCACCAGATCCACCATTTGGTAACTTGGAAGTAAACCCTTTACAAAAAAAAAGAGGATTATCAAAATCGGACTACTGTAAAAAGCTATGGGTGGTCATAGATATACATGGACTTGGGAACGTCCTCCGATTTTTTCGTCGGTTAAAAATAGAGTTTGAATTTACGTGCAGCGATGTATAAAGTCATCTTCGAAGTAGTAAATTATATCGACTCTTGCCCGAGGATGATCGTAAAAATTTATTCAATCAAAAAATAATAAAGAGAATGCATATTTTACGACTATATGGGTTTTAATCAGAAGAATGGTATTAGTGGAGCGAGGGATAAAGGTTTTTAGAAATAATATAATTATTATTATATCTAATTCTTAAACAAATAATATTAAAAAAAAAAACAAAATATTATAGAACTTATAAGGTTGAAAAATATACAGTATACACATACAAAATACACAAAGGAGGTGAACCTCAGAGGGAAGGCCTACCTAAAAAAATAATTATAAAGAAAAGAAATAAATATATTATTGGCTGTTAAAAACTAAAGGCCAGCTGTTCCATCCAGTTCCTTCCAGCTGTTTCTTTTATATCAAAATATTAAGAATTTTATGTAGTTTTCTTTGGTTTCTTGAATTTCGGATCGAACATGAGACAAATGATGTTGCCCTTTTTCGAAGACACCACCACTTTGAACAGATAGTCACCATAGAAAAACGAATTCCCCGCGTGTTGTTTCATTATTTTCGATAGATTATTCTGCATGAAGAAGTCCCCCTGTAAAAAAATGTAATACACACACATCAACATAATGAGATCAACATATTATGAGTACAGGGGCGACACTCTCCACAAATGACAGCTCGAGCGCCAGCGAATGTCAGCCATGTTGACACCGAAATAATTTCAAACGTTGCGTCAAATCGATCTATCTATATTGAGAAATTTTAGTGTCAATTATGTCAAAGCAACCCCGCGTCCCTCGGCCCCCGCTCTCGCCGAGCGTTAAAAATCGTGTAAATCGTTGAATGACGGTTCTTTACGTTGGTAATATATATTCTTTACTATGAATGACATATAGTCAGTAAATTTGCGCACTCGCAATACACGATCGGCCGGTATATATAAAAATACATATACTCGTATGTACATCGAGAATGCAACTCTTGTTTTTTGTTGAAAAAAACATGTGGGCTTCGGCCTAACCGAGCATACCACCTCGCTCGGTCGGATACCACAATATATTTTAAAAAAATACCTTTTTTACAACGCAATTGTTCACGTTGATCAGCGAGTCAACTACAGCTGCCATGGCGTAGTGCTGACACGGCTTATTTATTATATAATTCCAGAGCAGCACCTTGCCCGAGTCTTTTATGGAATAAACGTTCATTTTTATCTGAAATATAAACGTCAATTTTTAGTTAGAGACTACATGGATGGGAGATCGTAAATTCGCTTAGACTTTAATAGGCACTATAAAGCTGTGTTTTCCAAAATACTCAGTTCTAAATAGATAGCCAAAAGCATCACTACTATATTATTGGAACGAAGTTCCTTATCACGCGTTGCGAAAGGAGGCTAGACGGAAAAAATGAAGACTAAAAGTTGTAACGACACTTTTTGCTATAGTTGTAACCCGTGCGGCGTGCGCTTGTTTCTCTGTCTGTCTCTCTCTCTCTCTTTCTCTCAATCATTACTAAAATTGAGCCTTAGAACTTAATCAGTAGATTAAGTTTCTATTACATTATATTCGTTAATAATAAAGAAAATATAATTATAACTTAAAAAAATAATATTACAATTCCTTCACTAATTAATCGAAAGGAACTTCGTTCCATCCGGGTGTCCCTTGACACCTCTCAAGTTTTTTGTATGAAATTAGGTTATAGATAAAAGACCCAAAGTCATACAGGATGTTTGGAAGAACGATGTCAATCCGTATGCTGTATCGAACACGTCACCACAGGTGCGACACTCTCTACAAATGACAGCTCGAGCACCGGCGAATGTCAGCCACGTGGACGTAAGCACCGAAATAATTTTAAATGTCGCGTCAGACAAATCTATCATAAATATTATGAAATTATAGTGTCCATTATATCAAAGCACGAAACGACCTGTGTCCAGCCCCGTGAACGAAAATCCTTGCTTGAAAAAAATCGACGTCCCGCTCGCTGCGTGGTACCCCCGCATACGTCTAGCATACGCATACATAGCTGTGAGCTGTCATTCTCTATTGAATGACGGTTCTTTACGTTAGTAATACATATTCTTTGACAGCGGCAAGCAGCGCGGCGGTGTGGCGCGGCAGTGGCGAGCGGCGGCACACGCACGTGGAACGCCCACGTGCGTGTGCCGCCGCTCGCCACTATAGGCACCGCTTGACATACTGCACTCCTGTTAAGCCACTTTTAAGCCGCTGCCACGCCGCTCACTTCTGCTGCGCCGCGATCGTGCATCTCCCTTTAATGTTCAGGTCCAGCTGCCGCTGTGTTCCAACCAGCGGCCTTAAAGGGAGATCCAGGGGTGAAAATAAAATATAATTTGAGCTATCTCATTTTTTATGAAATAGCAAACGGCCATAGCTGTCCATGGGCGATATGGACAACTACACATGCAACACCAGAGGAGACAGAAATGCGTTGCAAGCCTTTTAAATAGAAAAATGCTCTTGAAAGTTTGAAGGTCGCATTGGTCCTGTAATAACACTGCGCACAATTAATTCCAAAGTTTTATTGTGCGTGGAAATTGGACCGTTTTTGAGGTATTCAGCATTAAGTATCTTCTCAAAAGTTGTTGCTTGCAGTCGGGTTTGTGGCGCCGACCTACGACGTACCTCGTCGACTTGAGCTGCCTCGAAGAATGAGATATTCAGGTGTGCTATGTAGTCGCCATTTTCCAGTCTCTCCAGCGATGCCGTGGCGTTAGTGACGTTCACCATCTTCGGTCCCCGGCAGAGGCTGTAGTGATCCCATTCCACCTCGTATGGACCCTGGTGGAATAAAAAATAAGTATACAGGCTTTCTATCATCAATATGGCCTACTAGCTTTTCCTTCCGACCGCGTCAATACAGTATCCCACGGAAACTCTGTACTTTCTCGGGATAAAAAGTCGCCTATGTCTTGATCCAGAGCCTAAACTGCGTGAAAGAGTAACAAACATCCATCCTCACAAACTTTCACATTTACAATAGTAGTAGAAGTAGCAGTAGAACTAAGCATCCGAACAACTTATATCACCGGTATCAGATAGGGGCAAACATTATAATAGGTTTTTACATATTATGAAATTGCCATTCTGCAGTACTGGTCATTTCAAATCAAAATAATTTTTGTTTGGCTAAGAATTCGAATTTCAAATTAATTTTATTTTAAAAACATGGATATCTTTTTCCAAAAGTAGTCATTTGTTTATTGATTAGTGCTACATTTTCATCACATTTCAATCTTTTTCGTCATCATGGATATGTTAAAAATTCGAGTAATTATGGAATATGAGTACCGTCGTGGCAGCAACTCGGCACAAGCGGCACGCAACATCAACGACGTTTACGGAGATAACACTACAAACCAACGCACCACCTGTTATTGGTTTGCTCGCATCCGTTCTGGAAATTTTGACCTGAAAAATGAACCTCGCGGTCATCCGAAGACTTTGGTCGACAATGACGAATTAAAGGCGATTGTGGAAGCTGATGATACATAATTCAATCTACGGCTGAATTGGCAGCAGCGTTTGACGTTAGCGTCAAAACAATATTGGTCCATTTGCGTCAAATTGGCAAGGTAAAAAAGCTTGACAAATGGGTGACCCATGAACTCAATGATCGCCAGCGCGAAGTACCATCGAGACGTGCCTTGCACTGCTCAACAGACACACAAATGAAGGAATTTTGAACCGCATTGTTGCCTACGATGAAAACTGGATTCTGTTTGATAACCGCAAGCGCTCAGCAAGTTGGTTGGATCCTGGTTCAGCACCTAAACAATACCCTAAACGGAAACTTACCCCTAGAAAAGTGATGGTCACTGTTTTGGTGGTCTAGCGCCGGTGTGATTCATCACAGCTTCTTACCAAACGGGGTGAGCATTACTGCAGATGTGTACTGTGAAGAACTGAACACAATGATGGAGAAGCTGGCACATCTCCAACCAGCATTGGTCAATCGCTCGTCTCCGCTGCTCCTACACGACAACGCGCGACCTCATACTGCACAGCAGACGGTCTCCAAGTTGCAAGAACTGGGGTTGGAAGCTCTCCGTTATCCGCCCTACTCACCAGACCTTGCGCCTACAGACTACTACTTTTTCCAGAATTTGGATAACTTCTTGGCGGGAAAAAAATTCAATACCCGAGAGGCAGTACAAAATGCCTTTGAAGAATTTGTTGCCTCCCGTCCAGGTGATTTCTTTAAGAAGGGCATCAATAAACTGCCACTGCGTTGGCAAAGATGCATTGATTGCATGGATGATTACTTCGATTAATACAAATAAAAAATTCATGAAAAAAATTCGTTTAAATTTTTTCATACAAAACGGCAATTTCATAGGTAAAGACCTAATATTAACAGTAGGTTAATTATATACACAGCACCTAAACAACAAGTTTTAGGTGCAGTGTACATAATTTTAAAATATTTTGTACACATCCATGGCCCAGGAACGCAGAAAACTTTTTATTGCCTGGCGGGATTCGAACCCGCGACCATACAGATCGTCCAGACCACACAGTACATTTTATTAAATGTACCTGGGAGAGCGAGCTTTGCTCGTAGTTTTAGTACAGCGGTAAAATAATTTTAAAAAAGTAAAAAAAATATATAAAAGAAAAAGAAATAATAAGAATCACAAAAATATTTATATTACCGGGATTCGAACCCACCACATTCCGAAATTCCAAACAATGCGAAACTCAAACGTAGGTGCGCATACCAAGTTGCCAATCAGAATGACGTAAGAGAGTCGAATTTAAAAAATTAAAAAACGACCTTATCACCTTGACAATAATGTAGAATTTTGCAATTACACATTGTGACTGTTATGACTGTTACATATTGTGACTAGCTAGCCGAGCGCTTGATGTTATTACTCAATACGGAGCCGGACTTCGCGGCGGTGTAAAATTATAATAAATTATATCTATACAGATAAACAAAATTGAAGTGTCTGTCCGTCTGTCAGTCTGTGTGTTTGTTCCGGCTAGCTAGCTAGTATATATATATATATATATATATATATATATATATATATATATATATATATATATATATATGTGTATATTTATTCAAAAATATTCCAGCCTTCAATTCTTCATTATCAATTTTATATTTATATTATAACATCCTCCGTGGTCTAGTGGTTAGAGCTTGGCTCTCGACTCGGAGGTCGTGGGTTCGATTCCCGCATTGGAACAAAAAAAAAGTTGTTTCCAAGTTTGGTTAGGACAATTCAGGCTGATCACCTGATTGTCTGACAAGAAAGATGATCCATGCGTCGGATGGGCATGATGGCCCACTGGGTTACGAGAGTAAAAGGAGGAGAGAGTGCTCTACTGCGCACACACTTAGGCACTATAACATAACTCCTGCGTAGCTGGCCTGGTTTCAATGAAAACAGGCCACCGTCACCGAAATCGGTGTGGGAGCTATTATTATATTATAATATATATATATATATATATATATATATATCTTCTTATATATAAAAAAAACTTATATATATTATAACTTAGTTCCATCCGGGTGTCCCTTGACACCTCTCAAGTTTTTTTTATATATAAGAAGATATAATATCCATTTTTATACATAAGAAGTCAAGTATAATAATAGTAAAATATTTTATCAATTTATGAATACTGATGTGTAAGATTTATGATTAGAATAAGATTGAAAAAAAATGTCTAAAATTCAGCTAATTTAAAAAGCTTTCATTTTTTTGGGTAAAAAATCTACAAACATCTATATTCTATGACTTCTACATCAATCTAGGTTCCAAGAAAAAACATTGCCTTAATAGTATTACTTCGATTAATATCAAGAAGCTATTTTATTAGCCAATTTTCTTAGCAAATAAAACAACCCCGAATTATTGACACATAATAATATTATCATCCAATGATATAACTGCTTCGACACGAAACGGCCGTCTTGACCGGATAAAAACAACGGCCTCACAGAAAATCAGCGTAAAATAGCGCTTGCGTTATGCTTCGAGTGAGTGAGGATACTGGCCCAATAATAGCGAAATCCGGGTAGGAGGTTTTGATGACCGCATGGAACGCACTTGTAACTATTCTGGCTTTACGAGTGACTATAGGCGGCGATAATCACTTAACATCAGGTGATCCGTCTGCTCGTTTCTCTTTCTATTCTATATAAAAAAAACTCTTACGTAATTATCGGCGTTTTTTGCGGCAAAGTCGGTCCGAACTGATACAAAATAAATAACAAGAATAAATAATTTAAAAGGGAACATGTTTCACATCTGGCTGCTTTCCTAATGGTTCGATCCTAATGCACATTTAATATTTCACATTTCCAACTAATTGACATCATTCTAAATAACATATTAATGTTGCGAATTATACTTCCTCTATGACTTTATTAGTGGATTGAATGTAATGACATAATTACAGCATAAAATAAATATGCGATGTGTGTACAAACAGCCTCTGTGGTCCAGTCGCTTAGAGCTTGACTCTCGACTCGGAGGTCCGATTCCCGCGTTGGAACAACAAAAATATTTTTCGAAGTTGGTTACAACAATCCAGGCTGATCACCTGATTGTCATGCTTCAGAAGGGCATGTAAAAAGTCGGACCTGCGCCTGATCTTTCGCCAGTCGTGCAGGTCATCCTTCACCGCACTGGGTTACAAGAGTAAGGGGAGATAGCACTCCCGTGTACTGCGCCACACTTACGCGCTATAAAATACTTTCGGCGTAGCTGGCCTGGTTTCAATGAAATCGGCCACCGTCACCGAAATCGGTATAGGAACCTATTCTTATGTACTAGCTGTCCCGACACGTTGTTCTGTCACACCTTTAAATATAGTGTTAATATTTTCCCCGCATATTTTCCAATATTTATGACCGTTTAAATTTCAAGATTTAACGAGACATTACAGGAATTGCAATACATTTTTATTATATTTTATAACATAAGATTTTCCATTACTTTGTTTGTTACAAACTTTCCATATCAAATCACACATTTTATAAACTTTATGTCACGTCCCACGGGAAAGGGAAAAAAATCCTATGTCCGTCTCCTGGTTCTAAGCTCTTCACCAATTTTCAGCCAAATCGTTTCAGCCGTTCTTGAGTTATAAATAGTGTAACTAACACGTTTCTTTTATATCTATATATATATAGAGATATACGAATGAATGTTTTCTGCAAGCATTTTGTAGGGTTTCGGACAGTCTCGGCCTTTTCACCGACGCTTCGTTACCGAGCTTTGCTAAAAGTTCTAGTATACTTAAAAAAATCGTCTGATTGGGATTCGAATCCGAGAGTCCCGCTCCCGACACACCAATTTGTCATTATCGCAAAAATTATACATACGCAAACCAAAGCCAACATCGGATTGACCATAGCCGTATTATATTAAAAAGAGACTGACATTAAGAGAGTCAAAAATATTGATATATTGTTTCGCGACTAAAGAAAAAACTTATATAACTTGAAAATGCGTGGCAACCTACCTAGATCGATCTTTCTCCCCAAAACCCCCCCACATACGAAATTTACGAAGAATACGAATAGTACGAAGAAAGTTCGAAGAAGCTGGTTTGGGTTCATTTGTGCCCGCCAAGGCTCCAAGGCTCGAGGTAAATCATCGTAGAAACAGGTTAACTTTTGCTGAGGAACATCGACTTTGGAACGCGGACCAATGGAGTAAGGTATTGTTTAGTGATAAGTGCAGAATTCTCTTAAATCAAATTTACGGCAGACAAAGAATATACAGACAGAGAACGATACATTCAGACAAATTTTGAAACTACAGTTGCACACGGTGGTGGATCAATAATGGTTTGGGCGGGCATTTGTTTGGGAGCTCGCACAGACTTGGTAGTGATTGACAGAGGGAGTCTTACTGCAGACCGCTATATCAGAGAAGTTTTAGAAGAAAATGTCGTACCGTTTGCCCCATATATCGGTGACGATTTTGTTTTTATGCAGGATAATGCTCGGCCGCATACCGCTCGGGTAACTTAAGCTTATCTTAATGATATGAATATCACTGTTATGGAGTGGCCGGCGAGATCACCGGATATAAACCCAATAGAGCACGCTCTATTCAGCTCCAGCCCCTGCCAACGTGGGTGAACTGCGAATCGCCGTAGTTGAGGAATGGCGGAGACTATCCTAGGAGACCATCGATAACATCATTCTCAGTGTGCCTAGACGGGTAGAAACTTTAATAAGAGCACGTGGATGAAATACGCGATATTAATCACCATTTTTCTAATTTAATTAATTGTTATTTTAATATTAATTTTCACTTTTCCCGGTTACATGAAAAGTTCAAAAATGTACCATTTTTCACAAATAGCCTTTACTCGCAAAATCTGTTCTTAATGTAATCTAATTTTAAGTAAAACAAATGAAACTTTAAATAACAAAAGAAGAGTAGTAAGTACATAGATTTTAAAATAAAACCATATTTTTTTTAATATGGACCTTTTTTTGTGTTCCGCTAAATATGCCGGTGTGTTTAGTATAGAAATGCCAGGCGGGGCCACCAACTTATAATCCACTTTGGAGGCCGATTAATCGAAAATGGTTGACTTTGTAGAAAAGTCATGTATGAAACCTTGCCTTCATTTTAAAAGACCTATTCAACGATACCCCAGACAATGGGATAGATTGAAAAAATATTTTTCATCCCCACTTCTCATGTATAGTGAGTCACCCCCAAAATATAAAATTATTATTATTTCATGCTTCCAAAACCGAGATCTATACATAATCTATAACTATACAAAGTTTTAGCTATTTACATTCATAATAACGCTAGAAGCGCGGACAGATAGACAGACAGACAGACGAATGGACAGAGCGAAACTTTAAGTGTTTCTTATGCATTACGGAACCCTTAAATAGGGTGGACTTAGCATATTTATAAATCATTAATTAAATAAAAAATTCAATTTATAAAAAGACAATCTTCGTCTAAATATAATGCATATTAACATTATATGGTGTCATAGCACAACCCCTAAACGATGTATTTATAAAGTGAGATTTTAAGAAAAAATCAAATACAATATGTTATTGCAACGGTAAAATTATCAATACGTCATATTGAAGATGGTCTGCCGCATAACAAGCGTGTTTTATCTGAAACTGTGAAAACATGAGTCGAACGTGAAACATTGAATCAATTCCGATGCATGCAATACACATACAAATGCATGCACACACATATGCATGGATGAAATATCAGATATTAATTAAAGACCGCGATAGCGGGCAATTATATCATTATTCACTCCGCTGGACACTGATAACGCAATATCCTAATATCGCCTAATATCGGGTAATATCGACTAATGTCGGATATCAGTCATAAATCATGATAATATGAGAGTCATAATTGCATGGTATAGAAATAATTTAATTTGGAAATCGAAATATCGAATACGTTTAGAGGTAGATAGATATTCATTTGATTTCATTATCCAATCAAAATATTATTAACATTTAGGAGGTATGTTTGTTATTCTTCATTTTAAAAAAAATCTTCCATCCTCGCAGCTGGAGTGTTTTTTTTAATTAATTTATCTCATATGTTTATTAAACATGTAGAAGGCAAACGGGCAGATGGATCGCCTGATGGAACGACTACTCTCAACTACACCAGAGAAGCAGGAGTCGATGACCGCCGTTTTCCAGTATAATAAAATGTATAATACAAGTACACCAGTGTTTAAATAAATTCGGCTTAGCGTCAGTTCACACCGAGACGCGACGGGACGAGGCGCTGCATTTTTAAGATAGCGAATCAAAATTGAACTTTATTCACTACACAAGAAAGGTTTAATTGCATGAGTTCCAATTTCGAGCTGCACTGCTTTGCGTAGCGCGGCGCCGCGCTTACAATGAAACGTATTTTCTTGTGTAATAAATAAGGATGGGTTCACACCGAAACGAAATAATACGCGACGCGGAGCGACGTTCCATAAGATAGCTATTCAAAAATGAACTTTATTCACTACACAAAAAGATACAAGTTTCATATGACATCAGCCATACACTGCACATGCGCTGTGCGGCGCGGTGCATCTTGTCAAACGAATGCTTACAATGAAATGTGTATCTTCTTGTGTAAATAGTAATGTTCAATTTTGAATGGCTATCTTATAAACGCCGCGTCGCGTTTCGGTATGTGCTAACCCTTAGTAGTAACTTAAGTATGATTTAAAGTCATCACTGACACCCACGTCAGTGGAGTATCATTTTAACACATCTTCTTTTTGTCATTTATTTACAGTTTAAATAATATATCTAGAACATTCATGTAATAACGTCAAGAAACTACAAAGGTTTGTACAGATGTTATTACAAGGTAGCACCAACTTATAGGTATATAATTGTAGTGTTTTACAACAAACATAAATCTACTTAACTGGATATCCATCCATCCATCCATTCCCACAAACATTCACATTTATAGTAGTAGTAGGGTTAGTTGAAGTATTAATTAGGTAAGTGTAATAATATTATATTGTGATATCTAAGCTCAGGTAGTATTCGCTTGTTTTTTTAAAAAAAGCAGTCAGTACGATTTTCAAATACGAGGCATGGCTTTTAAGTTCTGTCGTTTCCATATTTACCGGCAATTTTTAATTTGGAACTGTTCTATATTCGAATGTGTTTAAAATTTGAATCTCAAAACAGTTGAAAGTATTAGGATTAATGCTCTTGTTTAGTCACAGCGTCGATTGGAATCTGTCAGGTCACGTACGAAAATGAATCTTTCTAAGGAAAATGTTCGTACAATATTTTCTACAACTTTAGAAGAGGCCTGACACGGCTTCAGTGTTTTGAAGAGCTAACATCTGTGTCCAGTAATGAAGCCCCACGTCTGCGGACTGTCGAACGCTGTTATTAAGAATTCCAGCGTGGACACTGTGAGTGACAAATCTCGCGAAGGACGCCCAAAATCTGCTTTCACTGAAGATAACATCATTGCTGTGAGTGTGTGCAACTAATTCTCGAAGATCGTCATGAGACGTATCGAGAGATAGAGGCTCTATTAGGCATCTCAGCAACAACCATTCAGAAGGTTTAGCATGAAGCGCTTGGTGTGAGAAAGCTAGTTTGCCGTTGGATACCGCATCTGCTTTCCGACGTTCACAAGGCGCTCCGCGTCAGATGGTGTAAGAAAACTCAGCAAAGCTTAAACCAAGGAGAGTCAAATCACGTCTACGACATCATCAGTGTTGACGAATCTTGAATCTATGCCTACGATCCTGATTCCAAACAACAATCTACAATCTGGGTCTTTCAAGACGAGCCAAAGCCGACTAAAGTTGTTCGTTCTCGAAGCACTTCAAAGAAGATGGTTCGTTGGAAAAACCGGTCATGTTGCGACTATTGCATTTGAAGATCGTAGAACGGTTAACGCAGAGTGGTACACCACAGTTTGTTTACCACAAGTCATCGCCGAACTTCGAAAATCTAACTCAAAGCGACGCATCATCCTGCACCACGACAACGCAAGCTCACACAGCGCTCAAAACTCTTTTGTTCTGTGCGCGGTGTGAGAACTCGCATTGTCGTGATGGAGGATGATGTGTTCAGAAACGACCTGTGGCAAACAAATGTTAGCATACCATTCTGCATTAACCGTTATTTGTCCCTCAAGAGGAATAGTCGCAACATGGCCGGTTTTGGAGACAAACGTGGCCACCATTTTTTTTGCAACACACCGTGAACGAACAATTTTTGTTGGCTTTAACTCATTTTCGAACACCCAAACTCGTGAGTGGTTTTTTGTTTCGGGTTCGTACGCGTATATCCAGGATTCGTCACCTGATACGATGTTGTATACAGCATTTGAGGATCCTGCGTGGAATCTTTCGAGAGTTCTGACGCACCAAGTAACGCGAGCCGCTTTTTGCTCTTCACAGAGCAAATGTGGTATCCATCGGGAAAACAACTTTTTTACACCTAATTGTTCATGCAAGATTATTTGTATTTGACTCATGCCAATGTCTAAAGTTGCCTGAATTTCGCGGTATGTCACATGTCGATCTTCCTCAATCAGCTTACGCACAGCATCAACGTTTTCTTGGGTGACTGCAGTTTTTGGACGACCTTGACGGGGATCATCACTGAGCTTGACACGTCCATGTTGAAATTCAGCAAACCAGCGATAAATTGTGGTTTTGGATGGGGCTTCACCACCAAATGCAGAAATCATCCGGTCAACACACTGTTTTTGTGTTAAACCATTTCGTAAGTCATAATAAATCATCGCTCTAGAATTTTCTCGAGTCAATTCCATTTTATCAACGACTAAACAAGTTTGACAAGACCGACCTTGACCTTGTGACAAGACCGAGAATCTTTTTTTAAATAAATAAACGGTATTCGATTTTTAAAACCAAGGAGTTTTAAATTAAAAAGATTTTAATATGACAGGAACAGTGGAAATATTCCATTCCCGATACTTTTAGTGCAGCCTATGTACCAAGCCAATAATTGGTGTTGATTTTTATACTTTTATAATTTAATGGTAGATTGCCGACATCAACGCCTTATAGATAACACTACTACTCTTTCTGCTATTGTTCCTATTGCTAACGTCAATATTTTTTCTGTTAAGGTCTCGACAGTCAGCACGCGATACCATGACATTTTAAATAAGTATCCCGAAATTACACGTCCATCAGGCTCGCCGGTATTTCCTAAACATAACACAGTACACCATATTAGGACCACACCCGGCCCACCTATTTCGTGTACCCCTAGACGACTGGCTCCGGACAAACTCAAAATTGCCAAACGTGAATTTGAGCTTATGCTTAGTGACGGTACAGAGCGACCTTCGAAAAGCCCTTGGGCTTCCCCGCTGCACCTAGCACCTAAAAAGGATAACGGCTGGCGTCCCTGCGGTGATTACCGTATGCTTAATGCGCGGACGATACCAGACCGTTACCCTATTAAGCACATACATGACTTTACACATGGTATCTCTGGTTGTAAAATATTTTCAACAATTGATTTAATGAAAGCCTACAACCAGATTCCTGTTTTTGAGTCTGATATCCAAAAGACCGCTATTACAACACCCTTTGGACTCTATGAATTCCCCTTCATGACGTTTGGTCTAAGGAACGCCGGATAGACCTTTCCAAGATTCGTCGATGAGGTCACTAGAGGTCTCGATTTTTGTTATTGTTACATCGACGACTTCTTAATCTTTTCAGAGGATGAGGAGCAGCATGAGAACCACCTTCATCAGTTATTTAGCCGTCTGAAGAGATATGGCATCGTCATCAACACTTCTAAGTGTGTTTTTGGAGCATCTGAAGTTTCATTTTTAGGTTATACAATTTCTGATTTAGGTACTAAGCCGTTGGAACCCAAGGTCCAGGCTATAGAGGATTTCCCAGTGCCTAAAACAGTAAGACAGCTAAGAAGATTTTTGGGAATGCTGAATTTTTACAGGCGTTTTCTACCACATTCAGCCGACATTCAAGCATCATTGCACGCCTTACTTACTGCTGGGTGAAGGCATCTCAAGCTGTCGATATCTCTGGTGAGATTCTCCAATATTTTAATAAGTGTAAAGACAGTCTTGCTAATGCTGCATTACTTGCTCACCCGGATTGTCAGGCCGAACTCACTCTAGTAACGGACGCGTCCGATCTGGCAATGGGTGCAGTTTTGCAATAATTTAAAAATAATTTGTGGCAACCACTTGCTTTCTTTTCACGGAAGCTAAATCCCGCCCAGCAAAAATACTCGCCATACGACCGGGAGCTTTTGGCGATATATGAAAGTATATAATATTTTCGTCACATGCTCGAAGCAAGACATTTTGTGGTTTACACCGACCATAAACCTCTTAGCTTCGCTTTCGCTGAAAGAAAAATGAATTGCTCGCCTAGACAATTTCATATAAACGCAATAGACAACATAGTTGCTGACTCTCTTCCGATCCTATCGATTTTGAATCGTTGGCTTCGTCTCAAGCTTCTGATGAAGAGCTCGCTAAACTTTTAAGAGACGAATCTTCTTTACGTCTTCAAAAATTAAAAGTCCCAAACTGCCAAACGGAAATTTATTGCGATGTTAGCACCCCATTTCCTAGGCCGTTTATTACTAAACATTTGAAAAGACAAGTTTTTGACAGTTTGTGACAGACAGACAGACAGCCAAATTTGTTGCGGACCGTTTTGTTTCGCCGGGCGTCAGAAAAGACTGCCGTGAATGGACTCGTCAATACTTGTCCTGTCAACGCGCTAAGGTTTATCGCCATGTGTCTTCTCCATTGGGCATGTTCGATATACCGCGCGCTCGATTTGCATTTATTCACGTGGACATTATTGGCCCTCTTCCTGTTTCACAGGGCTACCGCTATTGTTTAACGACGGTGGATAGGTTCACACGATGGCCTGAAGTTACACCAATGTTTGACATGACAGCGGAAACAGTAGGGAAGGCGTTAATATCTTGGATATCCAGGTTTGGATGTCCAATGGATATTGTAACCGATCGCGGTAGACAGTTTGAATCTTCGCTTTTCCAATATCTAGGAAAAACGATTGGATTCAAACATCGCAGAATAACCGCGTATCACCCTGCTTCTAATGCCCTCGTGGAACGTTTTCACCGCCAGTTAAAGGCGGCAATAATGTGCCATGCTCATGCAAATTGCGTCAACATGTTACCTCTTGTGCTATTGGGCATAAGAAGTGAATTTAAATACGACCTGAAATCTTCGTCTGCCGAATTGGTATATGGGGAACCATTGAGGTTACCTGGAGAATTTTTCCAGACCTCGATACATCAAAGTACTGATATATCGGATTTTACTTCCCGACTTCACCAATTCGTTTCCAAATTGAGACCCTCACCACCATCACGACATTCAAAGCATAAGATCTTTGTGTATAAGGACCTCAACACTGCTAGTCAAGTTTTCTTAAGGGATGACACAGTACTGCAACGAGATAATAAAACCTTTAAAATACTTATTAAAGGAAAGAGCGTCATAGTGACCATAGACTGCCTCAAGCCGGCCTATACGCTTCCCCTCCCCGCTACCCTTCGACTGTTCCTGATCCCATGAATTCTCCCATTGCAAGTCCTTGCCTTAATCCATCACCGGACTCTGCAGTGTCACTCCCAGATCAACAAAATGTTAAACGTACATGATCTGGTAGAGTAGTTCGTTTCCCTGATTTTTATCGACCCCAGTGACGGTCTCAGGGGGGGAGTTATGTGGCCTAACACAGTATATAACTACACAGTTATATACAAATTTTTAATTTACACAAATCATTTAAATTATAATTTAAACATATAAAATATTTACATAACAACTAATAAATTATTTTACACTTTTAGTAAAAATAGAATAAAAGTATTAAAACACTAAACATATATAAACTATTGCTAGTATATAATAGATTGTCATGTATAGGTAACATGTTACGCAACCGGAGTGCCGCGCTCCGCGCGCCGAGCCTTAAATACCTAATACCTAACGAATAACAATACATAATAACAGGAATTCTTATCGATAGGTGTGCGAGCGCTCGGTCGGCTTGCAAATCGTTTTCAGTACGAAATTCACTTCCGTGCGCTGAACCTGTATTGTCAGCTGCCTTGTCGCGACATACGTTTATTACGCGATCTATTGTAATTAGGCTTTAATATTATATTTAAGTAATACCTAATTACTATCCTTTAAGTTCTCCTTATTAAACTGTGTATGGTAATATAAGGTGTGGACTATATTCGCCGTTTTACTGTAAAAAATAAACTATAGTTAAAAGTGCTTTGTATGAAGTTATTTATTCAACCTAACATTCATATCACACCTCAACCACCTACAAATCTATAACGCGACCACAATACCGCCGCCTAATATTACGAATCTATTGACACCTAATTTATTAAAATCGGATCAGTAGTTTAGGAGCTACGGTGGAACAAATATATACCTACATACATAATATATACACACACATCTGCCAAAATCGTTTCCCTACCTTTTGGCTGGTAAAAATAAAGCGCCGCGTCGCGTATCTTCGCGCGTATCGTCTTATTTCGGTGTGAGTTGACCCCAACTTTCAAATGCGACACAAAAATCGCACTCGCCCTAACATCGAAATATGGATGTCGCTCTATATGCTACCTAGCCCGCATTCTCACCCCGCACTTTTACCAAGATTGCTTTCTCACAAAATACTGAAAAGAGGGAACAGTTGAAATGTCCCCGTACAAGTGTAAGATTAAAAGTCTCGAGGTTTGATAAAAACTTGTCAGTGTTTTTGTTTCCTTTTTTTAATACCCTTTTTGTTGGTTGTATCCTACTACCAAAAGGAGAAGGTTATCAATTCGTCTGGATATTTTTTGGCATGTGAACTTAAATTTCAGTTTCCGATTTGAGGGCGTCGTATTTCATATTAAGATGCCTGGATAAATTTCACGTTCCAGTACGTTATATGAAAATATATAGTATCTTAGCCGTCGGTGATACTTCTTAAAGCAATGGGTTTATTCACTTCTAGTGATTCCATTTGTGCCAAAGTTAAGAGGTTGGTTCATGACTAGGCAGATAGAAGGATCGCTCTTGAGAATGAACATTTATACACAGGAAATGATAAGAAGTTGATCCTCCTCTACATCAACACTAATATTGTAAAGAGGAAAGATTTGTTTGTATGTTTGTTTGCTTTGAATAGGCTCCGAAACAACCGGACCGATTTTGATAAAATTTAACACAGATATAAATTAGGCCACGAGGAAGGAATTGGTAAACATTTATAGAAATTCAGAATACAATAACACGACCAATTTCAAAACTATGCCAAACTGGTATAAGAATATGTTTTAATTGAACTTGGTAACCTTATCTTTAGTTACAATCATTTTAAGCGGAGCTTTACATTAGACATAATAATAGCCTATGTTCAATAATCAGTGGTAATTTAGTGCGGGTTCGATACCACGATATGTGTCGATGCGCCAAGGTAAACTCGCCATTAGGTGCAATATTCGCCTAATGTGAACTAATCTGAAATTGTAGCAGGCAAAGTTTGAATTTGTGATTTCTGTGTAGTAGCTGTCTATAAAATTTGGATTTTCTTTAACAATAGTTTGTTTTTAAAATGTCCATATATCTATAATATATATATATATATATATATATATATATATATATATATATATATATATATATATATATATATATATATATATATATATATAATTATAATTGTCTGTGACTACGTACACGCAAAAAGAAGTCTCGAGAGTTTTGCTACGATAAAAAGTTGCCTATGTGTTATCCGGAGTCTAAACTATACCATACCAAATTTCGTCAAAACCCATTCAGTAGTTATTGCGTGAAAGAGTAACACTGGATGTGTGTTACTCTTTCTCACATTCATACATACAAACTTTCGCGTTTATATATGAGTAAGTATTAGGATTCTCTGAATTAACTATCTGTCATCAATAGAATCCATAATTTTTACTAAAATATGAGTACAAAATAATTGTAACTTGAGCACTTTTTTGATGGATACAATTTACGACTTCATATTAATATTTTCATTAAAAAATGTTTTTATATTCAAAATATTATATTCATATACGTTGGAATTTTTGTCTGAATTAATTCGAATACTATGATGTTACGATTTTATACATAACATCATTAACAGTTTAATTTAATATACCTGTTACTTAGTTTTATATTTTCACATTTGTATTTTATAAATGTAAAATTGTGTTTTTTTTTGTTACTTTAAACGTGTAAAAATAATAATTCAATTAGGTATTTCTCTGTTCAAAGATTTAACTTAGCTAATCTAAGTATTTTGTTTTAAATGGGTTATTTACCGTACCGGTGCTAGGTCATCATGTAGGACAATTAATTATAAAAGAGTAACCGCCGAATACTGCACCGATAGTTTAATTAAGTGCCGCTCAAGTCCCATGCTGTCCTTGTCATTTCGGCTAGCAGCGACAGCGACAGCCTGCGAATAGGCTCTTAATTTTGATTAGCGTTACAGTATTCGGCATTGCGGCAAAAACGTACGATTTCCGTTAGGGAAATATCGTTCACTTTGCGGGCACGAAGACGCGGCCAACGTCCACTTTAAGAATAAAATAATTATTCACATAAAAAAAAAAATACTTTATTCCTTGGTCTCTCGAATAGTTTTTGTTTTACTGTATCCAATTATTTTCTTGTAAGTTTATGGGTAAATACGTCTTGCGCTCGAACAATTACTTATGGAACGCGTGTCTACGACGTTGACTTCACTCCTTTGTTCGGTAAAATGTGTG
Organism: Phengaris arion; assembly: GCA_963565745.1. NCBI lineage: Eukaryota > Metazoa > Arthropoda > Insecta > Lepidoptera > Lycaenidae > Phengaris > Phengaris arion. The sequence continues at coordinate 13,891,174 of OY751449.1, read as the reverse complement.
ATAGGAGGACCATTAGCTAATTCAGAAGCCGTAATATCTTAATAATGTGACGAAAAGGAAAATAATATTTAGTATTAGGGGAAGAAATTGCTTTAACTATATTAATAATTCAAGAGGAAAAGATCGTTTGTTTATTTGTTTGCATTGCATTTGCATATGCTTTGAAACTACTGGACCGATTTTGACGAAATTGTCACAGATAAAGAGTAGACCATGCGGCGGCAAAATGTACGGATTTTTCGAGATGAATGTTTGCGCGCACGAAGTCGTGGACAACATTTTATAAAATAACAAAGCATTTTATAAAATAAAATACTGAAATTACTTAGAATTTTAAGTTTAATTTTTATTGAACAATTATCAAAAAATTAATAATATGGAATTATAAAACGATATCTAATAGAACTATTGACTTCAAAATAAAGACCTCGTCAAATACCAATAGCTAGGATGGTTTGCAGGTTCGTACTGTCAGTTATGAGGTAAAATCGATACCTCTCCTATGTATATTCAATATTCATGAAAGTAAGGTTCCCAAAACTACATTAGTTAAATCTAAACCTCAATGTTTCCAAAACTAAGGATGGGCTATGATGTACGTTTGACATAAAAAACCGTCTTGCAACAAAAAGTTACGCCATCATGATTTCAGAAGATTTTGTCTATTAAATGAGGACTGATTAAGCTGCGAAAAGCAAATGTCAAGATGACAATTAATGTCAAACCTCAACTGCCACGAACAATCCCAAAAGTGAAGCACTTTTTACTTTGACGTGCCTCGTCTATAATGTGTAGGTCTGCCTACCCCTATAATTGTACTCATTGGTACATGACGCGGTAGAGGCGTAATCACTGACCACCACGATTTCTAAACCTTCAAGAAATGAGCGTACTGCATTTTAAAGGGCCGGCAACGCTCATGCGACTTCTGTGGTTCTCTCCGTCCATGGGCGACTGTAATCGCTTTTCACATAGGCGATCCGCCTACGATGCAGCCCCCCATTTCATAAAAAAACCTGCATAAATCTAGACTTTATTAAAAATTTCTACTTTCGCACTTCACCCGTAACGCATATTATCATGAGCACGTATTGCTAAACACTATTATTATGCGGCATGCGTTAAACGCATTTGATGCAGCGCATAGGTAGATCGTCTGAGATGCATAGGATCTGGACTATCTCTAATTAGGAAATTGTCAAATAATTAGCTTAACCCAATACGCATACAGGATTTCAGTACAATAATTATGTGTTTAAAATTGTGCGGGTTTGTTTGTGTATGCACAGGGTCAGTGTATAATTAAAAGTTAGAAACTGCCGACACCGCAAATATATTATAGCCTATGTTACCCGGGACATTGTTACAAACACCTCATTCATCAAAATTGGATCAGTAGTTTAGACGCTACGATAGCACAAACATATTACATACATACGTCCTGGGACACGACGGACCGACGATTTGAAGAAGAGAGCTGGTAGCGGATGGATGAGGGCTGGCCAAGATCGGGATTGTTTGCGCTCCTTGGGGGACGCAGAGGACGGCGATAGGCTGATGATGATGATGTTTATCTCTGTCGGTCGATATAAAGTATTAACTTATTTTACACACTGTATGTTTTCGGGATAAAAAGTATATTTCTTAATACTGCGCCTAAACTACTACCATACCGAATTTCATCAAAATCCGATTAGTAATTTTTGCGTGAAAGAGTCACAAGCACCCATCCATCCATACGTCCTCCTCAATCCTCAAAAACTCCTATATATATATATATATATATATATATATATATATATATATATATATATATATATTATAATAATAGTAGGAAGCAGCGATGAAACTTTCGAATAAGTTCGAATAAATAAATAAATATATATATATATATATATATATTAATAGTAGGAAGCAGCGATGAAACTTTCGAATAAGGTTGCCGATACTTGTTGGAATATTGTAAACAGATTATTAATAATTCTAATAATATTCTATTCTACTTAAGTTGGTGTCAACCTCAATTCTCTAGTCAGCGTGATAGTGTAAAATTTTGTGAATTATCATTGTTGATTTTGAAATATTAACGTAATTGTTTAATGTATTTGAATTGTATTATTAATATACATAATTATCGTTTGTACTATGTAAAGTATTTTGTTTTATAAAATAAATATTTGAACGTTGGATAACCATGCTTCGGTATGAATGGGCAGGCTCAACCGGATAAATACGATCTCATAGAAAACCTGCGTGAAATAACGCTTACGTTGTGTTTCGCCGAGTGACATTACCGGAGGGCTAAGGGGGATTGGGTATGTTAAGAACGCAAGGAGTTACACTTGTACCTCCTCTAGTGTTGCAAGCGTCCATAGGCGGCGGTAATCGTTTACCATCACCGCTAACTATATAATATTTTTACACCATTGGCTTAATTTAATTAAGGTGCAACAACAACCTTTTTGTAGAAGTGTAAAAGTCACGGACACAAAGACAGCAAACTCGATTTTTTGCGAAGAGAAAAGTTAGCCGTGCAGTCAGTTAGTTGTGCTATTTTTGTTCGAGTGTACGGTACAGTAATATATTTACTTGTGCTGTATAAACTGTGTGTACAATATACATTCTGCTATGTATGCTCCGTTTCGATTCAATGTGATCAAAATGTACACGAAATTACCCAAAATTAATGGTTCATTGTTTTTCTTCTAGATGGAGAGCTACTAGGAAAATTTAGAGCAGGTGCTTGAGGCAAGCTGAAACCTTTTCCTATGATTCTCCTATTGTACCCAACACGAGACTGTAGGGCTGGCTGGTCAGTCGGACGAGTCTCACTTCATAAAATGACCAATAGATGTCAGATAATCTTGAATTGATAGCCAGCATATTTCCAATTTACTCTTACACTGGAATGTAAAGCTCAAAGCCCCGACTAAATGGTTGGCTTTATTTTTCCCCGTCTCCTTAAACATTAAACTAACACAATATCAAAATTTCAAATTGCCTAAATAATTTTTTTGAAATAAAAAAAAACACTTTTCAAAAATTAGTATATTGACTTAGTCCTGTAGACTCGTGTTGGGGTACAATAGGAGAAGTATAGGACTAGGTTTCAGCTTGCCTTGAGGCAATTCAGACCCTTAAATTACTACCTTACTAAATTTCATCAAAATCCGTTTAGTAATTTTTGCGTGAAATAGTAACAAACAACCATCCATCTATCCTCACAGTCTTTCACATTAATAGTAGTAGTAAGGTAGCAAAACACGTGTAAATTATTTAGGAGTTTTTATAATGCTTTTTCCTTTTTCAAAATCAATTTTAATATCGTTGATATTTTTAATCCAACGAACGAAGCTAATTTTAAGGTTATCCGCTATCTTTTGGTATTCTGATGAAGCGAAATAAGCTACATAAGAGTAGGAAAATGATCCTAAGCTCGATACACTCGAATCTATGTTGAAGCTGCATTCGCCATTCATTAAGCGTCTAAGGGTCAATTCACAACCGATACGCGACATGGCGCTGCATTTTAAAGATAGTTATTCAAAATTAAACTTTATTTATTGCACAAGAAGATATACGTTTCGTTGTCAGAGTTCGAATTTCGAGTTGCATCGCGTTGCAATAGTGATAAACTATAACCCGACTATACAAATTATACAGCCTATGTTACCCGGGCCATCATATCGAATCTATTGACACTTCATTCGCTAAAGTCGGACTAGTAGTTTAGGCGCTACGGTCGAACAAACATACATACATGTATACAGACATAGATTGCACAAATCGTTGCCAATTATTTCGACTTCGTCCCAGTTGTGTAAAAATTAAGCGCCGCGTATCGTCACGGTATTAACTGACTCTAAGCTTATTCTAGCTACTAGCAACTAATAATTACATTAATATAATATTCAACTTTGTCATATACGCTGTAGAGCTCACGTTACTGTACACATTATTAGACCGACACGTTGGCTGTAGAATTTCAATATCGACTTACTTACGACTTCATGCTGAGTCTCGCTCGTAAGGCATCGTTCACATTATAATAAAAACCAATACATTTATTTGCACGGTAAGCGAGTAGCTTGTCAAGCAATCATTTTGTTTGGCAAGCAATTAGAACGTGTAGTGTAGCAGAAACTACACACGTATTCTACCAAAATATTCGTTCCAATTCATCCACCAATACACATAAATACGGGGAATTTAATATGAATAAAAATATAACGAAGAGAGTAAAAACATGCCTTACATATCGTACAATACTGCACTATACTTTACTAAACTAATGTACTGGCAATCAAAACAAATGTGATGTAGTGTTGGTTTCAAAATGAAAAGACCAGACTCAACATTACTTCACTTATATCACTCGATAGAAATAGGAATCACCGCGCCCGTCAGACCAGACTTCGTCAGTGCCAACCAACATGGCGCTAGTGTTCCCGTCAATTGTACTTTCGTACTATTGACTTATTAGTCAATTCAGCAACCAAATCGGTTGCTCTTACATATTATATTTATAAGCATATAAATCAAATTATAAAACACAATATAATCATATAACTGCCAACGTTAGAGCCGCTCGCTTGATCGAAAATTTATGCATCCATCGAATTTACCCGCAATTTTTACACTTTGAGAGATTGCAAAAAACCTACCTATGAACCCTAATACAAACACACCATTATACAAATACTTTCTGATATAATATAAATGATATTATGAGGCCTGTTAAGAACATAACGTGCCATGTAGTAAATCTGTGTGGACGAAGCCTTAGCTAACATTTGATGTTTTAATACAAATATCTCACTTCCCTTCAATATATATCTGAATATTTCGGATAACGAGTATATTTTTTAATATTGTATTAAATAGAATAGAATACGTTTATTTTTTCATCACACAACACACATTAAAATGGAATATAAATCTTCAAAATTTTGAAGTCGGTACCAGCCCAAACAACATCCTGTTAAAACAATATTTAAAATAGAAGTTCAAAGTTCAAGTTGGCTGGTACCGACTTCAAAATTATGAAGATTGAGTTGATAATAGTTAAAATTTTTGCCGATTTTGAAAGGGGAATTTCCTTTTCCAATTTTCGGCCATTGCATTGCCACTAGTTTTTGACGTGATAACGTCTTATAATTCGATGGAGCCGGCTGCACGTACGAAAAAACATGTTCGTTCGTTTTGGTGTGAATTGACCCTAAGACAGTTTAAAGTTAACCTAAGCCAATGTGTGTAATGATGGATTTCGAAAAAATCATTTTTAGGGGAAGGACTTTCTTACGTATATCACTAATTGTTGCGAGTAGACGTGAAAGCTACCGATCGTCGGTCGCTCGTTTGCGTCTTACTTCACTCGAGTGTTCCCATGACGCTCGCAAGCGACGCGGCAATCAAAAAACGGTTAGGAGACTAGAATATTCCAGACCAAAATGTTTGCCAGCACTATGTGCTTGTTAAATGGAGCTTAGTTTATACTGTCTATACTAGTTCATCCCACGACATATTTAGTATGAATCTATCCTACGGGAACCATACTTTTTGCAAAGAAAAACATTATAGTAATATATTAATTAATTAATTATTAATTACATAACTCTATGTTGCGCCGTTGTTCATAGGCAGCGGTAATCACTTACGAAGAGGCGACCTGAACCCCAATTCTCGTACTTAACATAAGGCAGTTTTTTATACTTTGATTGGTTAACGCATTTGGCGTTAGCCAAACGAAAGCGCTATTGAATATCTAATGTCAAATTCACCCCAGAAACCAGACATTCAATTTACGTTAGGACTGCGGACCGAACTGTCGTGCTAATGCGATAAAAATGCCTTACGGTTTGGACTGCCGACGCCTTGAATAATGTCAAAATACGTCAAAGCGCGCGGTTTAAACTGTAGAAAAAGCGCTGTAGAAAATGTCGATGAGACATGCCAGATCGGACTATCGTCCCCGCACATTTACACGTGCGGTTCGGAGCGCGGGTTGGAACGGCCCGTGCTTTTCCCCGCGGGCAGAACTGTACATGCGACGGGCGCTAATGAATAATAAACTAATTTTGGAGCTTGGACCAATCAAATCGCGTTACGTTGGACGTTTATGAGAATACCATTTTGCTGTTTCAACATATCGAAACTGTACTAATGTAAGATTTGATTTGCAGAAACGACCTACTCTCTGCATTTTTGCGAATTCCATAAAAACTGTCAAGTGGTCACTTACTGTTAAGAAAGTAATTACATAGCTTCCAACAAACTGAAATAGAAAATAATTAAAAAGCTTATTATTTTTTCAAAGACGTCCTTCGCGCTTGTGGCCTGTGGCCTGTGGCCTGTGGTCGTAACATTTTTAATTAACTCCGTTGTTGAGAGATAATATTAATGGAGTTGCATTAAGATATTGCTATATCTTTTTAAATAATATTAAGGTTAAGACAAACTATCGTCTAAGAGAATAAACGTAGAAAATAAGGTATAAAGGAGTAAAGGTAGACAAAATATTATGAGATGTCCGAAATAGCTCGCTAAATAAAATAAACATTTAGGGTAAAACAACCAATCGCTGGCCCCGAATAGTCAATTGTTGGCCTCCTACCTCAATTATTGGCTACCGAGTTGGTAGCATCATATGAAATACTTTATTAATTTAGGAGTTATAGATACTTAACTAATAAAATGCACTTGCTTTGAAAACTTCGTACAAAAATAGCGAAATAAGAAGTAAACAATATATTAAATATTGGTATAATGCTACGGAACCCTACGTGCGCGAGTTTAATTTGTACTTGGCCGGTTATAAGTGATCCATTCTTCAATATTTGAGTCATCTATTCCCCGTCTTGACTCGTATGCATCAGCACATAATATGCGCCGGCTCGCCCGGAGTGCTCCACGATTAAAAACCGATGTAAAAATATAACGTCCGCGATATTGTGTTTTGTGTGAATGTTTGTGAGGATGGATCACATTTATAATATTAGTAGGATATCAAATTGCAATTATTTAATGACCATTTCTGATTTCATTGAGGATCAAAAAAAAATTACCAACATGCATATGTGTGGATCAAATAGATTAAATAATGACCATGATTTGATGAAGGCTCAAAGATGATCAATAATTAAAATAGATAGCCATTTAGATTTTTTTGATAACCATTTTTTTGCAATTAAATAGTAATCAGACACATACATGCCGTAATTTATTAAACTTTCTGAACGTCGTGTCTACTAGGCATCAGGCAACAGAGGGACGGTCCCGACCTGTGTGCGATGGAATGGGGAGTCAGTGGTGGACTTGTCTTTCGCCACGCCCGATATCGCACGCAGGGTAGGAGGATGGAGGGTGGTAACGGAGGTGGAGACACTCTCGGACCACCGTTACATACGGTTCGAGGTGTCTCCAGCCTACGAGTCGAGTCCGGCGTTGTTCAGGGGTTGTAGCAGGTTCCCGCGTTGGGCGATCACAAGGCTCGACCGGGAACTAGCGGAGGAGGCGACCATAGTCGGTCGCTGGTGCCTCCCGTCGTCGTCGCTAGGTCGGTGGACGAGTTGGCTGGCTGCTTCCGAGACGTGCTCTCAAACGTCTGCCGGGCAGCCAAGCCGAGGATCCACGGTCTCCCGCCGCCACGTCGGGCGGTCTATTGGTGGTCGGCAGAATTGGCTGACCTTCGCGCCGCTTGCAATGCGGTGCGCCGTTCCTACGGACGCATCAGGCGGCGCCAACTCCAGGATGCGGAGAGAGATGGCTGGCTATACCGGGTCTACGTTGAGACCCGGGAAGCCCTGTTATTGGCCATCAGCCGAGCCAAAGAGGAGGCATGGCTGGAGCTCGTCGGGGGTCTTGATGATAACCCCTGGGGTCGATCTTATAAAAGGGCGCGGGACAAACTCCGCGTCCAGTCGGCCCCGTTGACAGAGACGCTATAGCCTGAGCTGCTGGGGAACATCGTCAGGGAGTTGTTCCCTGACGAACGGAGAGGAAGAAGAAGAGGGCGCCGGGTCCGGACGGGGTGCACGGTAAAGTGCTTTCCGTAGCACTCGTGCACCTCGAAGACCCCCTCCGGGAACTGTTCGACCACTGTCTTCGGTCGGGCCAGCTCCCAAGGGCGTGGAAGGAAGGGCGGCTCACCCTATTGCCAAAAGGGGGCCGGCCACTGGATCAAGCGTCGGCAGTAAGACCAATCGTTCTGCTGAGCGAAGTCGGGAAAGACCTAGAGCGCATTGTAGCTTCTCGACTCGCTCGGCATCTGGAGGAGGGACCGGGACCGAGACTGTCCGATTCTCAGTTCGGTTTCCGGCCCGGCAGGTCTACCGTCGACGCTATTAGGCACCTACGGTCGGTGACGCAGGAGGCGGAACGCGAGGGGAAGGTGTGTGGTGGCTCCTATGTATTACATGAAGCAAACATTATTTATTTTATACATTGGCTACCATTTATAACATAAATAAAGTTTTCTATATATATATTTCGTATAACCTAAATAATGTTTCCTTTATGTAATACAAAGGCTACCATGTATTACATAAAAAATGTTTTCTTTTTGTAATACAAAGACTACCATGTATTACATAAATGTTTTCTTTATGTAATACATAGGCTACCATATATGTAATACAAAGGCAATCATGTATAATATAAATTATGTTGTGTAAAAAAAAATCTTTATGTAGCCTACGTATTACACAGTGAAAAGATTATTTATGTTATATACATACATAATACATACATTATACATAGGCTGCCATTTATTACATAAATAATATTTCTTTATGTAATACATAACCTACCATGTATTACATAAATATTTTTTCATTTATGTATTAAAAAAAACATAAAGAAAACTTTATTCATATAAAACATAGTAGCCTTTGTAGAAAATAAAGAAAACATTATTTATGTAATAAATGGTAGCCTAAGTATAACATCAATAATGTTTCTTCATGTAATACATAGGCGACCATCTAATATATAATATATAATATTTTCTTTATGTAATACAAAGCTTACCATATATTATATAAATTATGTATTCTTTATGTAAAAGATAGGCTCCTGTATAATTTTTCTTCATGTAATACATAGGCGACCATGTATTACATAAATAATGTTTTCTTTATGTAATACAAAGTGCTACTATGTATTATAAAAATAAAGTTTTCGTTAAGTTTTCTTTTATTACATAAAGGAAAAAATTATGTATTTATTATATGTATTTATTTTATGAAGAAAATATTATTTATGTAATACATGGTCGCAAATGTATTGCATGAAGAAAACATTATACGGGAGCCTATATTTTACATAAAGAATACATAATTTGTGTAATACATGGTAGCCTATGTATTACATAAAGGAAACATTTATGTAATACATGGTAATGTTTTCTTTATGTAATACATAGACTATCATGTATTACATAAATTATGTATTCTTTGTGTAAAATATAGGCTCTCGTATATTACATAAATAATGTTTTCTTCATGTAATACATTGGCATTCATATACTTCATAAATAATTATTTCATCGTGTAATACACAGGCTACCATGTATTACATAAATAATGTTTTCCTAATGTAGTACATAGTAGCCTATGTATTACATTAAAATACATGTATGTAATACATAAGCTACCATGTATTACATAAATAATGTTTTCCTTATGTTATACATGTAAAGTATGTATACATGTAAAAGAAACCTTAAAGAAAACTTTATTTATATATAACATAGTTGCCTTTGTATTAAATAAAGAAAAAATTATTTATGTAATAAATGGTAGCCTATGTATAACATAAATAATGTTTGCTTCAAAAGGAAAACATTATTTATGTAATACATGGTAGTTTATGTATTATAAAAATGTTTTTTTAATGTTATACATAGGCTACCGTGTCTTACAGAAGGAAAACATTATTTATGTAATACATGGTAGCCTGTGTATTACACGATGAAATAATTATTTATGAAGTATATGAATGCCAATGTATTACATGAAGAAAACATTATTTATGTAATATACGAGAGCCTATATTTTACACAAAGAATACATAATTTATGTAATACATGATAGTCTATGTATTACATAAAGAAAACATTACCATGTATTACATAAATGTTTCCTTTATGTAATACATAGGCTACCATGTATTACACAAATTATGTATTCTTTATGTAAAATATAGGCTCCCGTATAATGTTTTCTTCATGCAATACATTTGCGACCATGTATTACATAAATAATATTTTCTTCATAAAATAAATACATATAATAAATACATAATTTTTTCCTTTATGTAATAAAAGAAAACTTAACGAAAACTTTATTTTTATAATACATAGTAGCACTTTGTATTACATAAAGAAAACATTATTTATGTAATAAATGGTAGCCTATGTATAACATAAATAATGTTTGCTTCATGTAATAGATAGGCGATCATGTATTACATAAATAATGTTTTCTTTATGTAATACGTAGGCTTCCATGTATAAAATAAGGAAAACATTATTTATGTAATACATAGTAGCCTATGTATTACATACATGTTTTTTAATGTAATACATATGCTACTATGTACTACATAAGGAAAACATTATTTATGTAATACATGGTAGGTTATGTATTACATAAAGGAAATATTTATGTAATACATGGTAATGTTTTCTTTATGTAATACATAGACTATCATGTATAACATAAATTATGTATTCTTTGTGTAAAATATAGGCTCTCGTATATTACATAAATAATGTTTTCTTCATGTAATACATTGGCATTCATATACTTCATAAATGATGTTTCCATCGTGTTATACACAGGCTACCATGTATTACATAAATAATGTTTTCCTTCTGTAAGACATGGTAGCCTATGTATAACATTATAAAAACATTGATATAATACATAAGCTACCATGTATTACATAAATAATGTTTTCCTTTTGAAGCAAACATTATTTATGTTATACATAGGCTACCATTTTTTTCTTTTGTAATTTATATAATAAATACATATTTTTTTCATTTATGTATTAAAAAAAACATAAAGAAAACTTTATTCGTATAAAACATAGTAGCCTTTGTAGAAAATAAAGAAAACATTATTTATGTAATAAATGGTAGCCTAAGTATAACATCAATAATGTTTCTTCATGTAATACATAGGCGACCATCTAATATATAATATATAATATTTTCTTTATGTAATACAAAGCTTACCATATATTATATAAATTATGTATTCTTTATGTAAAAGATAGGCTCCTGTATAATTTTTCTTCATGTAATACATAGGCGACCATGTATTACATAAATAATGTTTTCTTCATAAAATAAATACATATAATAAATACAAATTTTTTCCTTTATGTAATAAAAATAACATAAAGAAAACTTTATTTATATAATACATTGTAGCCTTTGTAGTAAATAAAGAAAATATTATTTATGTAATAAAATATGGTTACTTAAGTATAACATAAAGAATGTATGCTTCATGTAATACATAGGCGATCATCTATTATATAAATAATATTTTCTTTATGTAATACAAAGCTTACCATATATTACATAAATTATGTATTCTTTATGTAAAATATAGGCTCCTGTATAATTTTTCTTCCATGCAATACATAGGCGACCATGTATTACATAAATAATGTTTTCTTCATAAAATAAATACATATAATAAATATATGATTTTTTCCTTAATGTAATAAAAGAAAACTTAAAGAAAACTTTATTTATATAATACGTAGTAGCCTTTGTATTAAATAACGAAAACATTATTTATGTAATAAATGGTAGCCTATGTATAACATAAATAATGTTTGCTTCATGTAATACAAAGGCGACCATGTATTACATAAATAATGTGTTCTTTATTTAATACAAAGGCTACTATGTATTATATAAATAATGTTTTCTTTAAGTTTTTTTTATTACATACAGGAAAAAATTATGTTTATATTATATGTATTTATTTTATAAAGAAAATATTATTTATGTCACACATTGTCGCCTATGTATTACATAAAGGAAAAATTTATGTAATACATGGTAGTCTATGTATTACATAAAGAAAACATTATTTATGTAATACATGGTCGCCTATGTAGTACATGAAGCAAACATTATTTATGTTATAAATTGGCTAACATTTATTACATAAATAATGTTTTCTTTATTAAATACAAAGGCTACTATGTATTATACAAATAAAGTTATCTTTAAGTATTATTTTATTACATACAGGAAAAAATTATGTATTAACTATATGTGTATTAATTTTATGAAGAAAACATTATTTATATAATACATGGTCGCCTATGTATCTTTATGTAATACATAGACTACCATGTATAACATAAATGTTTCCTATATGTTATACAAAGGCGACCATGTATTATATAAATAATGTTTTCTTCATAAAATAAATACATATAATAAATAAATAATTTTTTCCTGTATGTAATAAAAGAAAACTAAAAGAAAACTTTATTTATATAATACATAGTAGCCTTTGTATTAAATAAAGAACACATTATTTATGTAATACATGTACGCCTATATTTTACATAAAGAATACATAATTTATATTATACATGGTAGCCTTTGTATTACATTAAGGCAACATTATTAAGAAAACTTTATTTATGTAATAAATGGTAGCTAATGTATAGCATAAATAATGTTTGCTTCATGCAATACATAGGCGACCATGTATTACATTAATAATGTTTTCTTCATAAAAAAAATACAATAATAAATAAATAATTTTTTCCTGTATGTTATAAAAGAAACCTTAAAGAAAACTTTATTTATATAATACATAGTAGCCTTTGTATTAAATAAGAAAACAATATTTATGTTTTAAATGGTAGCCTATTTATAACAAATAATGTTTTCTTTATGTAATACATAGGCTACCATGTATTACATAAATGTTTACTGTATGTAATTTATAGGCTACCAAGTATTACATAAATTATGTAGTCTTTATGTAAAATATAGGCCCCCGTATATTACATAAATAATGTTTTCATTGTGTTATACATAGGCTACATACAGATAACATTTTTTACACAACATTTTTACGTTATACATATACGCCTATGTATTAAATGAAGAAAACAATATTTATGTAATAAATGGTAGCCTATGTATAACATGAATAATGTTTGCGTCATGTAATACATAGGCGACCATGTTTTACATAAATAATAATTTCTGCATAAAATAAATACATATAATAAATTTATATTTATTTCCTTTATGTAATACAAGAAAACTTAAAGAAAATTTACTTATATAATACATAATAGACTTCGTATTAAATAAAAAAAACATTAATTATGTAATAAATGGTAGCCTATGTATAACATAAATAATGTTTGCTTCATGTAATACATAGACTACCATTTATTAAATAAATTACGTGTTCTTTGTGTAAAATATATGCTCTTGTATATTACATAAATAATGTTTTCTTCATGTGATACAAAGGCATTCATATACTTCATAAATAATGTTTTCGTCGTGTAATACACAGGCTACCATATATCACTTATGTATAACATAAGGAAAACTTTATTTATGGGAGTTTGTTTTACATAAAGAATACATAATTTATGTTAAACATGATAGCCTATGCATATTATAAAGAAAACATTATTTATGTAAAAATGATAGCCTATGTATTATATAAGGAAAATATTATTTATGTAATATACGGTCGCCTATGTATCACATGAAGAAAACAATATTTTTTTATACATGGTAGCCTATGTTTTACATGAAGCAAACAATATTTATGTTATTCATAGGCTACCATTTATTACATAAATAATATTTTCTTTATGAATTGCATGTAAGCGTATGTATTATACAAATAATGTTTTCTTTAAGTAAACATAGGCTACCATGTATTATTTATGTATAACATAAGGAAAACATAATTCATGGAAGCCTATCTTTTACACAAAGAATACATAATCTATGTTAATCATTGTAGCCTATGAATTATATAAGGAAAACATTATTTATGTAATATATGGTAGCCTATGTATTACATGAAGAAAACATTATTTATGTAATATACGAGAGCCTATATTTTACATAATGAATACATAATTTATGTAATACATAAAAGCCTATGTATTACATAAAGGAAACATTTATGTAATACATGGTAGTCTATGTATTACATAAAGAAAACATTTATATGTAATACATGGTCGCCAATGTATTACATAATGAAAATATTATTTATGTAATACATGGTCGCCTAAGTATTACATGAAGCAAACAATATTTATGATAAACATAGGCTACTGTTTATTACATAAATAATGTTTTCTTTATGTATTGCGTGTAAGCCTATGTATGGAGACAAATAATGTTTTCTTTATGTAATATATAGGCCACCATGTACTATATATATATATATATATATAATATTTTCTTTAAGTGTTACATAGACTACCATGTATTATTTATGTATAACATAAGGAAAACATTATTTATGGGAGCCAATGTTTTACATAAAGAATAAATAATTTATTTTAAACATGGTGGCCTATGTATTATATAAGGAAAACATTATTTATGTAATATATGGTAGCCTATGTATTACATGAAGAAAACATTATTTTTGTAATACGTGGTAGCCTATGTATTACATGAAGCAAACATAACTTATATTATACATAGGCTACCATTTATTACATAAATAATGTTTTTCTTTATGTATTGTATGTTAGAGTTAAAAAACACATAATTTTTTCCTTTATGTCATAAAAGAAAACGTAAAGAAAACTTTATTTATATAATACATAGTAGCCTTTGTATGAAATAAGAAAACAATATTTATGTTATAAATGGTAGCCTATTTATTACAAATAATGTTTGCTTCATGTAATACATAGGCGACAATGTTTTACATAAATAATGTTTTCTTTATGTAATACATAGACGACCATGTATTACATAAATGTTTTCTGTATGTAATTTATAGTCTACCAAGTACTACATAAATTATGTAGTCTTTATGTAAAATATAGGCTCCCGTATATTACATAAATAATGTTTTCATTGTGTAGTACTTAGGCTACATAAAGAAATCATTTTTTACACAACATAATGAATATAATTCATGTACGCCTATGTATTACTTAAAGAAAACATTATTTGTCTAATACATAGGCTTACATGCAATACATAAAGAAAACAATATATATGTAATAAATTGTAGCCTATGTATAACATAAATATTTTTTCTCCATGTAAAACATATTCTACCATGTTTTCTTCATAAAATAAATACATATCATAAATACAGAATTTTTTCCTTTATGTTATAAAAGAAAACTTAAAGAAAACTTGATTCATATAATACATAGTAGCCTTTGTATTTAATAAAGAAAACATTATTTATGTAATAAATGGTAGCCTATGTATAAAATACATTATGTTTGCTTCATGTAATACATAGTCGACCATGTATTATATAAAAAATATTTTCTTTTCTAAAGAAAACTTTATGTATAAAATACATAGTAGCCTTTGTATGAAATAAGAAAACAATATTTATGTTATAAATGGTAGCCTATTTATTACAAATAATGTTTGCTTCATGTAATACATAGGCGACAATGTTTTACATATATAATGTTTTCTTTATGTAATACATAGACTACCATGTTTTACATAAATGTTTCCTTTTTGTAATACATTGGTTACCATGTATTACATAAATTATGTATTAATTATGTTATATATAGGCTCTCGTATATAACATAAATAATGTTTTCTTCATGTAATACATAGGCGTTTATGTATTTCATAAATAATGTTTTCATCGTGTAATACACAGGCTACCATGTATAACTTATGTATAACATAAGGAAAACATTTTTTATGGGAGGTCTATGTTTTATATAAATAATAAATAGTTTATGTAAAACATGGTAGCCTATGTATAATATAAAGAAAACATTATTTATGTAAAAAAGATAGCCAATATATTATATCAGGAAAACATTATTTCATTATGTAAAACATTTATGTATTACATGAAGAAAACATATTTTTTTTATAAATGGTAGCCTATGTTTTACATGAAGCATACCATATTTATGTTATACATAGGCTACCATTTATTACATAAATAATGTTTTCTTTATGTATTGCATGTAAGCCTATGTATTAGACAAATAACGTTTTCTTCATGTAATATATAGGCCACCATGTACTATATAAATAATGTTTTCTTTAAGTAGTACATAGGCTACCATGTATTATTTATGTATAACATAAAAAAAACATTCTTTATGTAATATATTGCCGCCTGAGTATTACATGAAGAAAACATTTTTGTAATATATAGTAGTCTATGTATTACATGAAGCAAACATTATTTATGTTACACATAGGCTACCATTTATTACATAAATAATGTTTTCTTTATTTAATACGAAGGCTACTATGTATTTTATAAATAAAGTTTTCTTTAAGTTTTCTTTTATTACATACAGGAAAAAATATGTAATACATGGTAGTCTATGTATTACATAAAGAAAACATCATGTATGGTATGGTAGCCTATGTATTACATGAAGCAATTATTATTTATGTTAAAATAGGCTACCATTTATTACATCAATAATGTTTCTTTATTAAATACAAAGGCTACTATGTATTACATAAATAAAGTTTTCTTTAAGTTTTCTTCTATTACATACAGGAAAAAATTATGTATTTATTAAATGTATATATTTTATAAAGAAAACATTATTTATGTAAGTATAACATAAAGAATGTTTGCTTCATGTAATACATAGGCGACCATGTATTACATAAATAATGTTTTCTTTATGTAATACATAGACTACCAATTATTACATATATGTTTCCTTTATGTAATACAAAGGTTACCATGTATTACATAAATAATGTACTCTTTATGTAAAATATATGCTCTCGTATATTACATATAATATAATGTTTTCTTCACGTAATACATAGGCGTTCATTTATTTCATAAATAATGTTTTCATCGTGTAATACCCAGGCTACCATGTATTACTAATGTATAACTTAAGGAAGACTATAATTTACATAAAGAATACATAATTTATGTAAAACATGGTAGCCTATGTATAATATAAATAATGTTTGATTCATGTAATACATAGGCTACCATACCATACATGATGTTTTCTTTATGTAATATATATTATTATGTAAAACATAGGCTACTATGTATAAAAAAATAATGTTTTCATCATGTAATACATAGACTACCATGTATTACATAAATGTGTCCTTTATGTAATACATAGACTACCATGTAATACATAAATGTTTTCTGTATGTAATACATAGGCTACCAAGTATTACATAAATTATGTAGTCTTTATGTAAAATATAGGCTCCCGTATATTACATAAATAATGTTTTCATTGTGTAATACATAGGCTACATTCAGAAAACATTTTTTACACAACATTATTTATGTTATACATTTACGCCTATGTATTACATGAAGAAAACAATATTTATGTAATATACGGGAGCCTATATTTTACATAAAGAATACATAATTTTGTATCGGAATGCGGCCTCTTGATATGCAAGTCCTTCTCACGCTTGAGTGGTGATGACAATAATAATACAGCAGCAATTCTTATACTCTCTTTTATTGGTGCTTACCAGAGATACGTATTATATAGTATGAGATGTGCTTAACATAAAATATACGTCTACACTATGTATAGCCTTTTGGCCATCTGCAATATACTCGATAGGCTTTACTTCATGACATCTGTCAATGTCAATAATGACATTGACAGTTACATCTTACTGTTGACATATGTAACACCTCCCTATTCGAATATAAAAGCAAACTAATAATATAAGTACATAACTAATAACAATACATTACTAACAATTTAGGACGTTTTACACTTATACCAGACCTGGTTACCTTACCGGTATTTTCTAGACTCTCCATAGGAACACAGTTATCATCGATAATGCAATTTTGAACGGGACCGTTTCCGAGGTATGTCGAACTCATGGGATCTACACTCTCCTGCATGGGAGGCATATTGGCAGTGCTGCCATCGCCATAAAAAGAAGGTGGAGGATTTATTTCTTTTAAATTCTTTTTTCTAGGCCTAATGTGTCCCCTATTCCTCCTATACACAACACCGTTTGGATCCGCAACATAATTCGATCTACCACATCCTAATTTCTCTTTAATTATTCCCGGAGACCAGAATGATTTCGGATTTTTTTTGAAGTAAATGTCACTCCCCGGCTGAAACTCATAAGATATATGCTTCGTATTCCTGTCAAAATAAAAAGACATCTTGTCTCTGCTATATCTATGTCATCTTTCAAATGTCGAAAATTTTACAATTTTAGGTTTTAATTTTCTCTTAAGAATTGGTAAATTTACTCGCAAGTTTCTAGACATTAATAATGCGGCCGGACTGGGAAAATCTCCCTTCGCAGCATTGCGATAGTGTAATAACGCCAAATGTATATCCGAGCCATCTTCTTTGCATTTTCTTAATATGTTTTTGACAATTTTAACTCCTGTTTCAGCTTGACAAGTAGACCTCGACCAGTACGGACTAGTGGTTATGTGTTCTACATCCCAATCAACAAGAAAAGTTTTGAATTTGCAGGAGTTAAATGGTGGACCATTGTCAGACACCAATGCTTTTGGTATACCATGTCGAGCAAAAAAGGATTTGAGACTCTTAACAACATTATCGACAGTGTAATTCTTATGCAAAGAAGCTAGCTCTATGTACTTGGAATAATAATCCATGCAGACAAGGAAATTTTCTCCATCAAAATATAATAAATCTATACCTACCTTCTCCCATGGAAGATAAGATATCTCATGGTATTTCAACGGTTCACGGGGTGGATTTGATCTGTATTTGGCACAGACGGAACATTGATCAATTAAGTTTTTAATATCCGCGTTTAGATTTGGCTAATAAACTGTTTCTCTAGCGATGTTTAGTGTCTTATTAATACCTAAAGGACCACAGTGTATTTTATCTAAAATCTGTCTTCGCAAGGACTTTGGAACAATAAGCCTATTGCCTTTAAATATTAAGTCATTCATTATATGTACTTCATTTTGAATGTTCCAATATGGTTTCACAAGAGAGCTTACTTTATTTTTGCTTCTTGGCCAACCATTCTGAATATAAGACTTGAGCAGATTTAAAGATTCATCATTTTTGCTTTCTAATAATATAAATTTTAAATAAGGCTTACTTACTGAGAGATTAGAGAATACTGAATTAACATGATACTGTAAGTCTTGCTCATACTGAGTATGTATGTATCACTATGTGAGGCTCTTGACAAAGTATCTGCTATATACATATATTTGCCAGGTACATAAACTACTTCTAGGTCATAACCCTGCAACGATAACATCATTCTTTGTAGCCTAGCAGGTACTCCATGAAGAGGTTTTTTAAAAAAGTAAATTACAGGTTTGTGATCAGTATGAACAGTTGTTTTGCTGCCATAAATATATTGGTGAAATTTATTACATCCAAACTGTATGGCAAACAATTCTTTTTCAATCTGGGCGTAGTTTTGTTGAGAGGGGGTAAGTGTTCTTGAACTATATGCAATGGGTCGTTTGTCTTGCATCAAGACCGCTCCCAGTGCATTCTTTGATGAATCTACCGACAAAATCACAGGTAAGTTGCAATTATAATTAGTTAACACAGGTGCTTTAGATATGACTTCTTTTAACAAATCAAAGCACTTTTGGCAATTTTCAGCCCATAACCATATCTTTTTTTAACAAATTTCTTAGGGTATTAGTTTTTTCTGCTAGATTTCTATAAACGGTGCTAAAAAATTAATCATGCCCATAAATCTCTGCAAATCCTTAATATTTTTAGGTATGGGCATATTTTTTATGGCTTTAACTTTTTCTGGATCAATTTTTACACCTTCTTTACTAAAAATATAGCCCAAATATGCTATTTCTTCTAGAAGAAACTTGCACTTGGCTTTATTTAATTTTTATTAACTTGCCTAGCCCCGTCCAAAAACATTTCTAACCTTTTATTGCGTATTTCAATTGTTTCACCGTATATTAAAATGTCATCACACCATTTATTATTATACCTTCTATGTCTCCGAAAAGATCTATCATGGTTTTGTAGAAAATTTCTGTCGCCGTGTTTATCACAGTTGGACAATTTAATTTTGTTACAACAAAAGTAATGTTTTCTGGCTTTGTTTTGTTTTCAACTAAACAACAAATGTTTAACACTGAAATTATCGATATTCTGTGCCCACTGTAGGCAAAAATATTATATTTTTTACACATTTCTTTACTCTGTTTGTCAAATTTAAGATTCAATTCTTTAAATACTTGATAAGACATCACATTTATGTCTGCTCCAATGTCAATTAGGCAATCTACATTTTTGTTGTTTATCTTAAGAGAATAATGCCAGGACTTGTCTGTTGTGCTATTAATTAAATTCATGTTTTTAATGTTGAACAATGCCCCTATTGTAAATCTTTTAGCCTCAGCCTCAGCACTTTTGGGGCTTGATTCATCATCGAGATTTATGCTACCTTCCCCAGTAACAACAGTCCTGACACTATTTTTCTTGAAACATAAATGAGTAAAATGTCCATATTTAAAACATGACCTGCATCTGTGTTTCCAAGCTGGACAGTTGCGGCGACCATGCGATGTGTTGCACTTTACACACGACTTTGTTCTTGATCCAGATGTAGCTGACCTTGGGTGACCTTGGCATGATGGAGATCTTGCGTTTTTTCTTTTCTGGTATGAGGGGGAACTGGCCCGACGACTTTTGTGTAGCTTCTATATTGTGGCTTCTCTTCCATCTGCTGCATTGATTGATTCTTCACTTTTCTGCGCCATCGTCAGTATTCTACAGAGGAGTTTGACTCTTTCTAGGGATAGATCTTGCTCTTGTAGGAGCTTTTGACGAAATTGCGAGAAGTTTGTGGCCATATTAGCAATGAGAATGTCCTTTACAAGGGAATCACGTAGCGAACCAAACTCACAGGCATGACTTGCGTTTTCTAATTCCATTAGAAAATTTTCCAAGGATTCGTTCACACGCTGTTTCAACGTAAAGAATTTGTGCCGCGCCACCGTCAAATTCTTTGTGGGTTCAAAATACTCGACGAATTTTGCCTTGACTTCTTGGAAAGTCCAAATTGAAGGAATTGTATATGTTTAAACCCTTTTCTCCCATGGAATGCAGCATGATTGCAATTTTTGTCTTCCGTTTTCTCCATGCCCGACGCCAGTAGAAATATCTCGAATGAGTGCGTCCATTTTTTGAAATTTTCAGCATTATTGTTGATAATTTCTGTAGATATCTCAAGCTTCTGTACTCCGTTGCCTGCCATTGTTAAGTTCCCACACTCAGATTGTCTCGAAGCTACCGGAGTTTTCGATGTACCCTCTTTTGCGTTCATAATTTTCGTTTTCTTGATAATTTTTTCTGACACCATGTAACGGGCTTCGACCTCTTGATTTGTATATCCTTCTTGCGTTGAGTGGTGATGATAATAATACAGCAACAATTCTTATACTCTCTTTTATTGGTGCTTACCACAGATACGTATTATATAGTATGAGATATGCTTAACATAAAATATAAGTCTACACTATGTATAGCCTTTTGGCCAACTGCAATAGGCTTTACAAACAAACTCGATAGGCTTTACTTCATGATGTCTGTCAATGTCAATAATGACATTGACAGTTACATCTTACTGTTGACATAATATGTAACAAATTTATGTTATACATGGTAGCCTTTGTATTACATAAAGGAAACATTATTTATGTTATACGAAATATAATATATAAAGGAAACTTTATTTATGTAAAAAATGGTAGCCTATGTTTTACATAAATAATGTTTTCTTCACAAAATAAATACATAATTTTTTCCTTTATGTAATACAAGAAAACTTAAAGAAAACTTTATTTTTTAAAATACATAGTAGCCTTTGTATTAAATAAAGAAAACATTATTTATGTAATAAACGGTAGCCTATGTATAACTTAAATAATGTTTGCTTCATGCAATACATAGGCGACCATATATTACATAATTTTTTCTTCATGTAAAACATAGGCGACCATGTATTACATAAATAATGTTTTCTTCATAAAATAAATACATATATAATATGATTATTTAATAATATGGAAATAAAAGATAATGTGTTGCTTTACAACTAAAGAAACAACATTTAATGCTAATATTTTACAATTTAAATAATAGTTTATACAAATAATTCATAAGAAATTAAATATAAGTCTCATTCCCTTGACAGCTGTTGACATTCATTGTCAAGTCTAAAAAACAATGAGGTTACATCTCCCCCTCCAGATCTGACTCCGACCGCTGCAGCTGTAGGAGCTGGAACCATCTTCGTAATGTGATAGAAATTTGATTCACACTTCTTGTGACCAGTGTCTCCTCTGTATATAGAATCAGATATCTTTTCCAAAACCTCAAAAGGCCCAATCTTTAATTCATCTCACTTTCTTTTATTAAGTTTATTTCCATTTTCAATATATACGAAATTACTAACTTTCAAATCTAGATCTCTCCTCTTTCTATCAAATTTTAGCTTATTGTATAAATGTGACTTCATAGAATTTTCAAATGCCAATTTTCTGTCCCTTTTTAAATCTTTTACTGTAGAATTTTCTTTTAATTCAGCTGGTAGAAGGGTGTAATTTTTGCCTTCCAGAAGATATTAAGGTGTAAACTTTGTAACAGTATGTTCTGTCTCATTATATCTTTTGATACATTCATGAGCAATAGTTGTCCAGGCTAAGTTATTGTTATTTTCATTTATCTTACATCTTATTTTATTTACAATAGTTTGGTTTAATCTCTCATTTAAACCATTTGAAAACTATAGTTATATTTTCTGTATCTAAAAATGATTTAAATTCTTTTGAATTTATACCTGGATATTGATCAGATAAAATAATGCCAATCTTATGTTCCTGTGTCACTTTCTGCAATAACTTTATAAAATCATTTATATCACTTTCACTTTAGTGGATCACTTTACATATCTTGTAAAGTGATCCACTAAAATGTGTAAATATTTTTTTGTAGATCGAGATCCACCAAATCCTCCAATAGTGTCTATTGACATTATTTCATAAGAACATGAAGCTGGTCCCAACTGAGACAATAACCCATAATTATATTTACCTCTGGACTTATTTCTTATGCACACTTCACATGTGTCACACACATTCTTTATATTTCTCATCAAGTTATTTGCAGTATAAAATGAGCTTATTTTATTCCTTAACTGTTCTGCTCCTATGTGACAGTAGAGGTAATGAATATCTTTTATTAGCTTTTTACTAAATTCTTTCGTTATTATGATTTTTTCTTTTTTCTTTGACTTTTTATAGTATATTAAATTTTCAAATTTTATGTATTCATTTCTTTGCTGATCACATTGAATATCTTCCATTTTAACAAAATTTTCAATTTTTAAATTATCATCATGATTACAATCTGGTTACAATACTGGATTTCTACTAAGACTATCAGCTTCCAAGTTATATTTACCCGGCGAATAAATAACTTCAAAATTGTATTGAGATAAATAATATGTAAGATCTCCTAGTTCTTCATCTGGTCGATATTTAATATTCATTTTTTTTAAAGGCTTATGATCTGTAAAGACTAAAAACTTTTTCCCTAATAACCAATGTTGCCAATACTTAACAGCCTCCTTTATAGCTAAACATTCTAAGTAAATATCTTTTTTCTTTTTCTGAGTATCATTCAGTTTTCTTGAAAAATATGCACACGGCTTTTCCTCTCCATTAAGCTGTGGCTGTTTCATGACAGCGCCAATACCCAGTATGCTGGCGTCAGTATAAATATGTATTGGTAAATCAGGATCAAAAATAGTTAATATAGGCTTCTGGCACATTAAGTTTCTAATCAACTGAAAAGATTCTTCACACTTTTTTGACCAAACAAATTGTTGCCCTTTTCTCAATAAATTATGTAAAGGGTTTAAAATAATTGATATATTTGGTATGTATTTACCATAAAAATTGATTTTTCCTAAAAATTGACGTACGTTCTTTTGCGTCTTTGGTACAGGAAAATCTTTTATTGCAATTAAATTGTCTTTCAAAGGAGTAATCGTGTTGTTCTTAATTATATGACCAAGGTACTTAACTAAATCTTGTGCAAAGTTACATTTTAAAAATTTTAATCTGAATCCTTCTTTTGATATTGCTTCCAGTAGTAATGATATATGTGTAATATGTTCTTGAAACGTCTTAGAAAAAATCAAAATGTCATCAATATAATTTACAGTAAAGTTCGATAGTTTGTGCTTCCTTATTATATTGCTTAATACTCTTTGAAAAATTGCTGGTGAAGTTTTTAATCCAAAGGGTAGGCAGGTCCATTGAAAATGTCCATCTTGACTTACAAAGGCTTTTTTATGTCTGTTCAATTTTGAGCGGGATTGACCAAAATGCCGAATTAACATCAAGTGTTGTAAAGTATTTACAATTTCGAGTTTTCACCACTAAGTCTTCTATTAAGGGAAACGGTTGTGACTGTGGTATTACAATTTTATTTAAATCTCGGAAATCAATACATAATCTGGATTTCCGTCCGTCTTCTTTTTTATATGCCAGAGTAACAGGTGCTGCAAAAGGACTATACAATTCTTCAATCAAATTTTCTTCCAATAATTTAGCCACCTTCATTTCTATCTCTTTTTTATCTTCTATACAACATCTATATGGTCTTTTAGCACAGTACTTATCGACCAATAAATCAATATGGGCTTCGTAATCTTTTACTCTACCAACATCGTACTTGGCTGTTGCGAAAAGTGATTTATGTTTGATATTAGGTTATCAATCTCATTCCGTTGATACACATCAAGGTGATTCACCATAATAGTAAAGTCTTTTTCCTCTCGATGTTCGTTAAAATTAATTACATATTCCTTGTTTACTTTGTCAAAGTTTTTTGTTCTATAAAATGTCTTTGTTTTATAATATGTCTTATTATCCATAAACGGAATTATAAATTAAATTAAAATATTGTAATTTAGCCAGCTGAAGTTCTTGCGGAATCAAGTATATTCTTTTATCAGTATCAGTAATCGAAGTTAAGCAGATAATATTAGATTTTGGATCATCACTTGCCTTTACTACAAATTCAAATCTCAGTTTTTCCATTGTTCATAAGTTATAGCGAAAATGTTGTTTTATAATATGATTATTAAATAATATGGAAATAAAAGATAATGTGTTGCTTTACAACTAAAGAAACAACATTTAATGCTAATATTTCACAATTTAAATGATATTTTATGCAAATAATTCATAAGAAATTAAATATAAGTCTCATTCCCTTGACAGTTGACATTCATTGTGAAGTCTAAAAAACAATGAGGTTACACATATAATAAATACATAATTTTTTCCTTTATGTAATAAAAGAAAAATTTAAGAAAACTTTATTTATATAATACATAGTAGTCTTTGTATTAAATAAAGAAAACATTATTTATGTAACAAATGGTAGCCAATGTATAACATAAATAATGTTTGCTTCATGTAATACAAGGGCGACCATGTATTTCATAAATAATGTTTTCTTCATTTAATATAAAGGCTACTTTGTATTATATAAAGTTTTCTTTAAGTTTTCTATTATTACATACAGGAAAAAATTATGTATATATTATATGTATTTATTTTATGAAGAAAACATTATTTATGTAATACATGGTCGCCTATGAATTAAATAAAGGAAACATACATACAGGAAAAAAAACAATATTTATGGAATAAATGGTTGCCTATTTATAACATAAATAATGTTTGCTTCATGTAATACATAGGCGACCATGTATTACATAAATAAAGTTTTCTTTATGTAATACATAGACTACCATATATTACGTAAATGTTTTCTGTATGTTATACATAGGCTACCAAGTATTACATAAATTATGTAGTCTTTATGTAAAATATAGCCTCGCGTATATTACATAAATAATGTTTACATTGTGTAATACATAGGCTACATACAGAAAACATTTTTTAAACAACATTATTTATGTTATACATGTACGACTATGTATTACATGAAGAAAACAATATTTATGTAATATACGGGAGCCTATAATATATAACATAAAGAATACATTATTTATGTTATACATGGTAGCCTTTGTATTACACAAAGGAATTATACGAAATATACTATATTAAGGAAACTTTATTTATGTAATAAATGGTTGCCTATGTATAACATGAATAATGTTTGGGTCATGTAATACATAGGCGACCATGTTTTACATAAATAAATTTTCCTTCATAAAATAAATACATATAATAAATACATAATTTTTTCCTTTATGTAATACAAGAAAACTTAAAGAAAACTTTATTTTTTATAATACATAGTAGCCTTTGTATTAAATAAAGAATACATTATTTATGTAATAAATGGTAGCCTATGTATAACATAAATAATGTTTGCTTCATATAATACATAGGCGACCATGTTTTACATAAATAATGTTTTCTTTATATAATACAAAGGCTACTATGTATAATATAAATAAAGTTTTCTTTAATTTTTCTCTAATTACATACAGGAAAAATTTTTGTATTTATTATATGTCTTTATTTTATGAAGAAAACATTATTTATGTAATACATGGTCGCCTATGTATAACATGAAGCAAACATTTTTTATGTTATACATAGGCTGCCATTTATAACATAAATAATGTTTTCTTTATTTAATACAAAGGCTACTATGTATTATATAAACAAAGTTTTCTTTAAGTTTTCTTTTATTACATACAGGAAAAATTATGTATTTATTATATGTCTTTATTTTATGAAGAAAAGATAATTTATGTAATACATGGTCGCCTATGTATAACATAAAGGAAACATTTATGTAACACATGGTAGTCTATGTATTACATAAAGAAAGCATCATGTGTGGTATGGTAGCCTATGTATAATATAAATAATGTTTGCTTCATGTAATACATAGGCGACCATGTATTACATAAATAATGTTTGCTTCATAAAATAAATACATAATTTTTCCTTTATGTAATAAAAGAAAACTTTATTTATATAATACATAGTAGCCTTTGTATTTAATAAAGAAAACATTATTTATGTAATAAATGGTAACTTATGTTTAACATAAATAATGTTTGCTTCATGTAATACTTAGGCGACCATGTATTATATAAATTATGTTTTCTTTATGTAACACATAGACTACCACGTATTACATAAATGTTTTCTGTATGTGATACATAGGCTACCAAGTATTACATAAATTATGTAGTCTTTATGTAAAATATAGGCACCCGTATAAAACATAAATAATGTTTCCATTGTGAAATACATAGGCTACATAAAGAAAACATTTTTAACATAACATTATTTATGAAATACATGTACGACTATGTATTACATGAAGAAAACAATATTTATGTAATATACGGGAGCCTATAATATATAACATAAAGAATACATTATTTATGTTATACATGGTAGCCTTTGTATTACACAAAGGAATTATACGAAATATACTATATTAAGGAAACTTTATTTATGTAATAAATGGTTGCCTATGTATAACATGAATAATGTTTGGGTCATGTAATACATAGGCGACCATGTTTTACATAAATAATGTTTCCTTCATAAAATAAATACATATAATAAATACATAATTTTTTCCTTTATGTAATACAAGAAAACTTAAAGAAAACTTTATTTTTTATAATACATAGTAGCCTTTGTATTAAATAAAGAAAACATTATTTATGTATTAAATGGTAGCCTATGTATAATGCCTATGTATAACGACCATGTTTTACATAAATAATGTTTTCTTTATTTAATACAAAGGCTATTATGTATAATATAAATAAAGTTTTCTTTAATTTTTCTTTTATTACAAACAGGAAAAAATTTTGTATTTATTATGTCTTTATTTTATGAAGAAAACATTATTTATGTAATACATGGTCGCCTATGTATAACATGAAGCAAACATTTTTATGTTATACATAGGCTGCCATTTATAACATAAATAATGTTTTCTTTATTTAATACAAAGGCTACTATGTATTATATAAACAAAGTTTTCTTTAAGTTTTCTTTTATTACATACAGGAAAAATTATGTATTTATTATATGTCTTTATTTTATGAAGAAAACATTATTTATGTAATACATGGTCGCCTATGTATAACATAAAGGAAACATTTATGTAACACATGGTAGTCTATGTATTACATAAAGAAAGCATCATGTGTGGTATGGTAGCCTATGTATAATATATATAATGTTTGCTTCATGTAATACATAGGCGACCATGTATTACAGAAATAATGTTTGCTTCATAAAATAAATACATAATTTTTCCTTTATGTAATAAAAGAAAACTTTATTTATATAATTCATAGTAGCCTTTGTATTTAATAAAGAAAACATTATTTATGTAATAAATGGGTTACCATTTATTACATAAATAATGTTTTCTTATGTTTAATATAAATAATGTTTACTTCATGTAATACATAGGCGACCATGTATTATATAAATTATGTTTTCTTTATGTAACACATAGACTACCACGTATTACATAAATGTTTTCTGTATGTGATACATAGGCTACCAAGTATTACATAAATTATGTACTCTTTATGTAAAATATAGGCACCCGTATAAAACATAAATAATGTTTTCATTGTGAAATACATAGGCTACATAAAGAAAACATTTTTAACACAACATTATTTATGTAATACATGTACGCTAATATATTACATGAAGAAAACAATATTTATGTAATATACGGGAGCCTATATTTTACTTAAAGAATACATAATTTATGTTATACATGGTAGCCTTTGTATTACATAAAGGAAACATTATTTATTTTATACGAAATATATATAAAGAGAACTTCATTTATGTAATAAATGGTGGCTAATGTATAACATAAATAATGATTTCTTCATAAAATAAATACATATTTTTGTCCTGTATGTAATAAAAGAAAACTTAAAGAAAACTTTATTAATATAATACATAGAAGACTTTGTATTAAATATAAACATAAAGAAAACATTATTTATGTAATACGTGGTCGCCTATGTATTACATAAAGGTAATATTATTTATGTTATACGAAATATATATATATATATATATATATAGAAAACTTTATTTATGTAATAAATTGTAGCTGATGTATAACATAAATAATTTTTGCTTCATAAAATAAATACATATAATAAATAAAAATTTTCTCCTTTATGTAATAAAAGAAAACTTAATGAAAACTTTATTTATATAACACATAGTAGCCTATGTATTAAATAAAGAAAAAAGTAGTCTATGTATAACATAAAAAATGTTTGCTTCATGTAATATAAAGGCATTCATATACTTCATAAATAATGTTTTCATCGTGTAATCACAGGCTACCATGTATCACTTATGTATAACATAAGGAAAATATTATTTATGGGAGTTTGTTTTACATAAAGAATACATAATTTATGTAAAACATTATAGCCTATGCATAATATAAAGAAAACATTATTTATGTAAAAATAAAAGCCTATGTATTGTATAAGGAAAACATTATTTATGTAATATATGGTCGCCTATGTATTACATGAAGGAAACATTATTTTTTTATACATGGTAGCCTATGTTTCACATGAAGAAAACAATATTTATGTTATTCATAGGCTACCATTTATTACATAAATAGTATTTCCTTTATGTATTACATCTAAGCCTATGTATTAGACAAATAATGATTTCTTTAAGAAAAACATAGGCTACCATGTATTATTTATGTATAACATAAGGAAAACTTTATTTATGGGAGCCTATCTTTTACATAAAGAATACATAATTTATGTTAAACATGGTAGCCTATGAATTATATAAGGAAAACATTATTTATGTAATATATGGTACCCTATGTATGACATGAAGAAAACATTATTTTTTTAATACGTGGCAGCCTATGTGTTACATGAAGCAAAGATTTTTTATGTTATACATAGGCTACCATTTATTACATAAGGAAAATATTATTTATTTATGTATTACATAAATGTTTTTTTTAATGTAATACATAGGCTACCATGTATTACAATAGTAATACATGGTACAATAAAATATAATAATACATAAAGAATACATAATTTATGTAAAACATTACTATGTTTTACATAAATTATGCATGGCCTATGTATAACATGAAGCAAACATTTTTATGTTATACATAGGCTGCCATTTATAACATAAATAATGTTTTCTTTATTTAATACAAAGGCTACTATGTATTATATAAACAAAGTTTTCTTTAAGTTTTCTTTTATTACATACAGGAAAAATTATGTATTTATTATATGTCTTTATTTTATGAAGAAAACATTATTTATGTAATACATGGTCGCCTATGTATAACATAAAGGAAACATTTATGTAACACATGGTAGTCTATGTATTACATAAAGAAAGCATCATGTGTGGTATGGTAGCCTATGTATAATATATATAATGTTTGCTTCATGTAATACATAGGCGACCATGTATTACAGAAATAATGTTTGCTTCATAAAATAAATACATAATTTTTCCTTTATGTAATAAAAGAAAACTTTATTTATATAATTCATAGTAGCCTTTGTATTTAATAAAGAAAACATTATTTATGTAATAAATGGGTTACCATTTATTACATAAATAATGTTTTCTTATGTTTAATATAAATAATGTTTACTTCATGTAATACATAGGCGACCATGTATTATATAAATTATGTTTTCTTTATGTAACACATAGACTACCACGTATTACATAAATGTTTTCTGTATGTGATACATAGGCTACCAAGTATTACATAAATTATGTACTCTTTATGTAAAATATAGGCACCCGTATAAAACATAAATAATGTTTTCATTGTGAAATACATAGGCTACATAAAGAAAACATTTTTAACACAACATTATTTATGTAATACATGTACGCTAATATATTACATGAAGAAAACAATATTTATGTAATATACGGGAGCCTATATTTTACTTAAAGAATACATAATTTATGTTATACATGGTAGCCTTTGTATTACATAAAGGAAACATTATTTATGTTATACGAAATATATATAAAGAGAACTTCATTTATGTAATAAATGGTGGCTAATGTATAACATAAATAATGATTTCTTCATAAAATAAATACATATTTTTTTCCTGTATGTAATAAAAGAAAACTTAAAGAAAACTTTATTAATATAATACATAGAAGACTTTGTATTAAATATAAACATAAAGAAAACATTATTTATGTAATACGTGGTCGCCTATGTATTACATAAAGGTAATATTATTTATGTTATACGAAATATATATATATATATATATATAGAAAACTTTATTTATGTAATAAATTGTAGCTGATGTATAACATAAATAATTTTTGCTTCATAAAATAAATACATATAATAAATACATAATTTTCTCCTTTATGTAATAAAAGAAAACTTAATGAAAACTTTATTTATATAACACATAGTAGCCTATGTATTAAATAAAGAAAAAAGTAGTCTATGTATAACATAAAAAATGTTTGCTTCATGTAATATAAAGGCATTCATATACTTCATAAATAATGTTTTCATCGTGTAATCACAGGCTACCATGTATCACTTATGTATAACATAAGGAAAATATTATTTATGGGAGTTTGTTTTACATAAAGAATACATAATTTATGTAAAACATTATAGCCTATGCATAATATAAAGAAAACATTATTTATGTAAAAATAAAAGCCTATGTATTGTATAAGGAAAACATTATTTATGTAATATATGGTCGCCTATGTATTACATGAAGGAAACATTATTTTTTTATACATGGTAGCCTATGTTTCACATGAAGAAAACAATATTTATGTTATTCATAGGCTACCATTTATTACATAAATAGTATTTCCTTTATGTATTACATCTAAGCCTATGTATTAGACAAATAATGATTTCTTTAAGAAAAACATAGGCTACCATGTATTATTTATGTATAACATAAGGAAAACTTTATTTATGGGAGCCTATCTTTTACATAAAGAATACATAATTTATGTTAAACATGGTAGCCTATGAATTATATAAGGAAAACATTATTTATGTAATATATGGTACCCTATGTATGACATGAAGAAAACATTATTTTTTTAATACGTGGCAGCCTATGTGTTACATGAAGCAAAGATTTTTTATGTTATACATAGGCTACCATTTATTACATAAGGAAAATATTATTTATTTATGTATTACATAAATGTTTTTTTTAATGTAATACATAGGCTACCATGTATTACAATAGTAATACATGGTACAATAAAATATAATAATACATAAAGAATACATAATTTATGTAAAACATTACTATGTTTTACATAAATTATGCATGGCCTATGTATAAAATAAAGAAAACATTATTTATGTAAAAATTATAGCCTATGTATTATATAAGGAAAACATTATTTATGTAATAAATGGTCGCCTATGTAGTGACGCGGTATGGAGTGGTAAACGGTAATACATTAAATCGTCACTCTGGGATCGAGAATGTTTATAATTCTCGCCGGTAAATACGATACACAATACGACAAATAACCAAGAGAAGCAAAATATTTATGTAATACTTAAGCTAACATGTATTTCATGAATGTTTTTTTAATGTAATACATAGGCTACCATGTATTACATAAGGAAAACATTATTAATGTAATAAATGGTAGCTTATGTATTACATAAATGTTTTTTAATGTAATACATAGGCTACCATGTATTACATAAATTATGTATTCTTTATGGAAAATATAGGCTCCTGTATAATTTTTTCTTCATAAAATAAATACATATAATAAATACATAATTTTTCCTTTATGTAATAAAAGAAAACTTAAAGAAAACTTTATTTATATAATACATAGAAGCCTTTGTATTAAAAAAAGAAAACATTGTTTATGTAATACATAGATTACCATGTATTACATAAATATTTTCTGTATGTAATACATAGGTTACCAAGCATTACATAAATTATGTAGTCTTTATGTAAAATATAGGCTCCCGTATATTACATACATAGGCTACATACAGAAAACATTTTTTACACAACATTATTTATGTTATACATGTACGCCTATGTATTACATGAAGAAAACAATATTTATGTAATATATAGGAGCCTATATTTTACATAAAGAATACATAATTTATGTTATACATGGTAGCCTTTGTATTACATTAGGCCACATTATTTATGTTATACGAAATATACTATATAAAGGAAACTTTATTTATGTAATAAATGGTAGCCTATGTATAACATGAAAAATGTTTGCGTCATGTAATACATAGGTGACCATGTTTTACATATATAATGTTTTCTTCATAAAATAAATACATATAACAAAAACATATTTTTTTCATTTATGTAATAAAAGAAAACTTAAAGAAAACTTTATTTATATAATACATAGTAGCCTTTGTATTAAATAAAGAAAAAAATATTAATGTAATATATGGTAGCCTATGTATAACATAAAAAATGTTTGCTTCATGTAATACAAAGGCATTCATATACTTCATAAATAATGTTTTCATCGTGTAATACACAGGCTACCATGCATCACTTATGTATAACATAAGGAAAACATTATTTATGGGAGTTTTTTTTACATAAAGAATACATAATTTATGTAAAACATGATAGCCTATGCATAATATAAAGAAAACATTATTTATGTAAAAATCATAGCCTATGTATTATATAAGGTAAACATTATTTATGTAATATATGGTCGCCTATGTATTACATGAAGAAAACATTATTTATGTTATTCATAGGCTGCCATTTATTACATAAATAATATTTACTTTATTTATTGCATGTAAGCCTATGTATTAGAGAAATAATGGTTTCTTTAACAAAAACATAGGCTACCATGTATTATTTATATATAACATAAGAAAAATATTATTTATGGAAGCCTATCTTTTACATAAAGAATACATTATTTATGTTATACATGGTAGCCTTTGTATTACACAAAGGAATTATACGAAATATACTATATTAAGGAAACTTTATTTATGTAATAAATGGTTGCCTATGTATAACATGAATAATGTTTGGGTCATGTAATACATAGGCGACCATGTTTTACATAAATAAATTTTCCTTCATAAAATAAATACATATAATAAATACATAATTTTTTCCTTTATGTAATACAAGAAAACTTAAAGAAAACTTTATTTTTTATAATACATAGTAGCCTTTGTATTAAATAAAGAAAACATTATTTATGTAATAAATGGTAGCCTATGTATAACATAAATAATGTTTGCTTCATATAATACATAGGCGACCATGTTTTACATAAATAATGTTTTCTTTATATAATACAAAGGCTACTATGTATAATATAAATAAAGTTTTCTTTAATTTTTCTCTAATTACATACAGGAAAAATTTTTGTATTTATTATATGTCTTTATTTTATGAAGAAAACATTATTTATGTAATACATGGTCGCCTATGTATAACATGAAGCAAACATTTTTTATGTTATACATAGGCTGCCATTTATAACATAAATAATGTTTTCTTTATTTAATACAAAGGCTACTATGTATTATATAAACAAAGTTTTCTTTAAGTTTTCTTTTATTACATACAGGAAAAATTATGTATTTATTATATGTCTTTATTTTATGAAGAAAAGATAATTTATGTAATACATGGTCGCCTATGTATAACATAAAGGAAACATTTATGTAACACATGGTAGTCTATGTATTACATAAAGAAAGCATCATGTGTGGTATGGTAGCCTATGTATAATATAAATAATGTTTGCTTCATGTAATACATAGGCGACCATGTATTACATAAATAATGTTTGCTTCATAAAATAAATACATAATTTTTCCTTTATGTAATAAAAGAAAACTTTATTTATATAATACATAGTAGCCTTTGTATTTAATAAAGAAAACATTATTTATGTAATAAATGGTAACTTATGTTTAACATAAATAATGTTTGCTTCATGTAATACTTAGGCGACCATGTATTATATAAATTATGTTTTCTTTATGTAACACATAGACTACCACGTATTACATAAATGTTTTCTGTATGTGATACATAGGCTACCAAGTATTACATAAATTATGTAGTCTTTATGTAAAATATAGGCACCCGTATAAAACATAAATAATGTTTCCATTGTGAAATACATAGGCTACATAAAGAAAACATTTTTAACATAACATTATTTATGAAATACATGTACGACTATGTATTACATGAAGAAAACAATATTTATGTAATATACGGGAGCCTATAATATATAACATAAAGAATACATTATTTATGTTATACATGGTAGCCTTTGTATTACACAAAGGAATTATACGAAATATACTATATTAAGGAAACTTTATTTATGTAATAAATGGTTGCCTATGTATAACATGAATAATGTTTGGGTCATGTAATACATAGGCGACCATGTTTTACATAAATAATGTTTCCTTCATAAAATAAATACATATAATAAATACATAATTTTTTCCTTTATGTAATACAAGAAAACTTAAAGAAAACTTTATTTTTTATAATACATAGTAGCCTTTGTATTAAATAAAGAAAACATTATTTATGTATTAAATGGTAGCCTATGTATAATGCCTATGTATAACGACCATGTTTTACATAAATAATGTTTTCTTTATTTAATACAAAGGCTATTATGTATAATATAAATAAAGTTTTCTTTAATTTTTCTTTTATTACAAACAGGAAAAAATTTTGTATTTATTATGTCTTTATTTTATGAAGAAAACATTATTTATGTAATACATGGTCGCCTATGTATAACATGAAGCAAACATTTTTATGTTATACATAGGCTGCCATTTATAACATAAATAATGTTTTCTTTATTTAATACAAAGGCTACTATGTATTATATAAACAAAGTTTTCTTTAAGTTTTCTTTTATTACATACAGGAAAAATTATGTATTTATTATATGTCTTTATTTTATGAAGAAAACATTATTTATGTAATACATGGTCGCCTATGTATAACATAAAGGAAACATTTATGTAACACATGGTAGTCTATGTATTACATAAAGAAAGCATCATGTGTGGTATGGTAGCCTATGTATAATATATATAATGTTTGCTTCATGTAATACATAGGCGACCATGTATTACAGAAATAATGTTTGCTTCATAAAATAAATACATAATTTTTCCTTTATGTAATAAAAGAAAACTTTATTTATATAATTCATAGTAGCCTTTGTATTTAATAAAGAAAACATTATTTATGTAATAAATGGGTTACCATTTATTACATAAATAATGTTTTCTTATGTTTAATATAAATAATGTTTACTTCATGTAATACATAGGCGACCATGTATTATATAAATTATGTTTTCTTTATGTAACACATAGACTACCACGTATTACATAAATGTTTTCTGTATGTGATACATAGGCTACCAAGTATTACATAAATTATGTACTCTTTATGTAAAATATAGGCACCCGTATAAAACATAAATAATGTTTTCATTGTGAAATACATAGGCTACATAAAGAAAACATTTTTAACACAACATTATTTATGTAATACATGTACGCTAATATATTACATGAAGAAAACAATATTTATGTAATATACGGGAGCCTATATTTTACTTAATTAAAGAATACATAATTTATGTTATACATGGTAGCCTTT
Source organism: Phengaris arion (assembly GCA_963565745.1). Lineage (NCBI taxonomy): Eukaryota > Metazoa > Arthropoda > Insecta > Lepidoptera > Lycaenidae > Phengaris > Phengaris arion. The sequence continues at coordinate 13,854,174 of OY751449.1, read as the reverse complement.
GTATTACATAAAGGAAACATTATTTATTTTATACGAAATATATATAAAGAGAACTTCATTTATGTAATAAATGGTGGCTAATGTATAACATAAATAATGATTTCTTCATAAAATAAATACATATTTTTGTCCTGTATGTAATAAAAGAAAACTTAAAGAAAACTTTATTAATATAATACATAGAAGACTTTGTATTAAATATAAACATAAAGAAAACATTATTTATGTAATACGTGGTCGCCTATGTATTACATAAAGGTAATATTATTTATGTTATACGAAATATATATATATATATATATATATAGAAAACTTTATTTATGTAATAAATTGTAGCTGATGTATAACATAAATAATTTTTGCTTCATAAAATAAATACATATAATAAATACATAATTTTCTCCTTTATGTAATAAAAGAAAACTTAATGAAAACTTTATTTATATAACACATAGTAGCCTATGTATTAAATAAAGAAAAAAGTAGTCTATGTATAACATAAAAAATGTTTGCTTCATGTAATATAAAGGCATTCATATACTTCATAAATAATGTTTTCATCGTGTAATCACAGGCTACCATGTATCACTTATGTATAACATAAGGAAAATATTATTTATGGGAGTTTGTTTTACATAAAGAATACATAATTTATGTAAAACATTATAGCCTATGCATAATATAAAGAAAACATTATTTATGTAAAAATAAAAGCCTATGTATTGTATAAGGAAAACATTATTTATGTAATATATGGTCGCCTATGTATTACATGAAGGAAACATTATTTTTTTATACATGGTAGCCTATGTTTCACATGAAGAAAACAATATTTATGTTATTCATAGGCTACCATTTATTACATAAATAGTATTTCCTTTATATATTACATCTAAGCCTATGTATTAGACAAATAATGATTTCTTTAAGAAAAACATAGGCTACCATGTATTATTTATGTATAACATAAGGAAAACTTTATTTATGGGAGCCTATCTTTTACATAAAGAATACATAATTTATGTTAAACATGGTAGCCTATGAATTATATAAGGAAAACATTATTTATGTAATATATGGTACCCTATGTATGACATGAAGAAAACATTATTTTTTTAATACGTGGCAGCCTATGTGTTACATGAAGCAAAGATTTTTTATGTTATACATAGGCTACCATTTATTACATAAGGAAAATATTATTTATTTATGTATTACATAAATGTTTTTTTTAATGTAATACATAGGCTACCATGTATTACAATAGTAATACATGGTACAATAAAATATAATAATACATAAAGAATACATAATTTATGTAAAACATTACTATGTTTTACATAAATTATGCATGGCCTATGTATAACATGAAGCAAACATTTTTATGTTATACATAGGCTGCCATTTATAACATAAATAATGTTTTCTTTATTTAATACAAAGGCTACTATGTATTATATAAACAAAGTTTTCTTTAAGTTTTCTTTTATTACATACAGGAAAAATTATGTATTTATTATATGTCTTTATTTTATGAAGAAAACATTATTTATGTAATACATGGTCGCCTATGTATAACATAAAGGAAACATTTATGTAACACATGGTAGTCTATGTATTACATGAAGAAAGCATCATGTGTGGTATGGTAGCCTATGTATAATATATATAATGTTTGCTTCATGTAATACATAGGCGACCATGTATTACAGAAATAATGTTTGCTTCATAAAATAAATACATAATTTTTCCTTTATGTAATAAAAGAAAACTTTATTTATATAATTCATAGTAGCCTTTGTATTTAATAAAGAAAACATTATTTATGTAATAAATGGGTTACCATTTATTACATAAATAATGTTTTCTTATGTTTAATATAAATAATGTTTACTTCATGTAATACATAGGCGACCATGTATTATATAAATTATGTTTTCTTTATGTAACACATAGACTACCACGTATTACATAAATGTTTTCTGTATGTGATACATAGGCTACCAAGTATTACATAAATTATGTACTCTTTATGTAAAATATAGGCACCCGTATAAAACATAAATAATGTTTTCATTGTGAAATACATAGGCTACATAAAGAAAACATTTTTAACACAACATTATTTATGTAATACATGTACGCTAATATATTACATGAAGAAAACAATATTTATGTAATATACGGGAGCCTATATTTTACTTAAAGAATACATAATTTATGTTATACATGGTAGCCTTTGTATTACATAAAGGAAACATTATTTATGTTATACGAAATATATATAAAGAGAACTTCATTTATGTAATAAATGGTGGCTAATGTATAACATAAATAATGATTTCTTCATAAAATAAATACATATTTTTTTCCTGTATGTAATAAAAGAAAACTTAAAGAAAACTTTATTAATATAATACATAGAAGACTTTGTATTAAATATAAACATAAAGAAAACATTATTTATTCAATACGTGGTCGCCTATGTATTACATAAAGGTAATATTATTTATGTTATACGAAATATATATATATATATATATATATAGAAAACTTTATTTATGTAATAAATTGTAGCTGATGTATAACATAAATAATTTTTGCTTCATAAAATAAATACATATAATAAATACATAATTTTCTCCTTTATGTAATAAAAGAAAACTTAATGAAAACTTTATTTATATAACACATAGTAGCCTATGTATTAAATAAAGAAAAAAGTAGTCTATGTATAACATAAAAAATGTTTGCTTCATGTAATATAAAGGCATTCATATACTTCATAAATAATGTTTTCATCGTGTAATCACAGGCTACCATGTATCACTTATGTATAACATAAGGAAAATATTATTTATGGGAGTTTGTTTTACATAAAGAATACATAATTTATGTAAAACATTATAGCCTATGCATAATATAAAGAAAACATTATTTATGTAAAAATAAAAGCCTATGTATTGTATAAGGAAAACATTATTTATGTAATATATGGTCGCCTATGTATTACATGAAGGAAACATTTTTTTTTTATACATGGTAGCCTATGTTTCACATGAAGAAAACAATATTTATGTTATTCATAGGCTACCATTTATTACATAAATAGTATTTCCTTTATGTATTACATCTAAGCCTATGTATTAGACAAATAATGATTTCTTTAAGAAAAACATAGGCTACCATGTATTATTTATGTATAACATAAGGAAAACTTTATTTATGGGAGCCTATCTTTTACATAAAGAATACATAATTTATGTTAAACATGGTAGCCTATGAATTATATAAGGAAAACATTATTTATGTAATATATGGTACCCTATGTATGACATGAAGAAAACATTATTTTTTTAATACGTGGCAGCCTATGTGTTACATGAAGCAAAGATTTTTTATGTTATACATAGGCTACCATTTATTACATAAGGAAAATATTATTTATTTATGTATTACATAAATGTTTTTTTTAATGTAATACATAGGCTACCATGTATTACAATAGTAATACATGGTACAATTAAATATAATAATACATAAAGAATACATAATTTATGTAAAACATTACTATGTTTTACATAAATTATGCATGGCCTATGTATAAAATAAAGAAAACATTATTTATGTAAAAATTATAGCATATGTATTATATAAGGAAAACATTATTTATGTAATAAATGGTCGCCTATGTAGTGACGCGGTATGGAGTGGTAAACGGTAATATATTAAATCGTCACTCTGGGATCGAGAATGTTTATAATTCTCGCCGGTAAATACGATACACAATACGACAAATAACCAAGAGAAGCAAAATATTTATGTAATACTTAAGCTAACATGTATTTCATGAATGTTTTTTTAATGTAATACATAGGCTACCATGTATTACATAAGGAAAACATTATTAATGTAATAAATGGTAGCTTATGTATTACATAAATGTTTTTTAATGTAATACATAGGCTACCATGTATTACATAAATTATGTATTCTTTATGGAAAATATAGGCTCCTGTATAATTTTTTCTTCATAAAATAAATACATATAATAAATACATAATTTTTCCTTTATGTAATAAAAGAAAACTTAAAGAAAACTTTATTTATATAATACATAGAAGCCTTTGTATTAAAAAAAGAAAACATTGTTTATGTAATACATAGATTACCATGTATTACATAAATATTTTCTGTATGTAATACATAGGTTACCAAGCATTACATAAATTATGTAGTCTTTATGTAAAATATAGGCTCCCGTATATTACATACATAGGCTACATACAGAAAACATTTTTTACACAACATTATTTATGTTATACATGTACGCCTATGTATTACATGAAGAAAACAATATTTATGTAATATATAGGAGCCTATATTTTACATAAAGAATACATAATTTATGTTATACATGGTAGCCTTTGTATTACATTAGGCCACATTATTTATGTTATACGAAATATACTATATAAAGGAAACTTTATTTATGTAATAAATGGTAGCCTATGTATAACATGAAAAATGTTTGCGTCATGTAATACATAGGTGACCATGTTTTACATATATAATGTTTTCTTCATAAAATAAATACATATAACAAAAACATATTTTTTTCATTTATGTAATAAAAGAAAACTTAAAGAAAACTTTATTTATATAATACATAGTAGCCTTTGTATTAAATAAAGAAAAAAATATTAATGTAATATATGGTAGCCTATGTATAACATAAAAAATGTTTGCTTCATGTAATACAAAGGCATTCATATACTTCATAAATAATGTTTTCATCGTGTAATACACAGGCTACCATGCATCACTTATGTATAACATAAGGAAAACATTATTTATGGGAGTTTTTTTTACATAAAGAATACATAATTTATGTAAAACATGATAGCCTATGCATAATATAAAGAAAACATTATTTATGTAAAAATCATAGCCTATGTATTATATAAGGTAAACATTATTTATGTAATATATGGTCGCCTATGTATTACATGAAGAAAACATTATTTATGTTATTCATAGGCTGCCATTTATTACATAAATAATATTTACTTTATTTATTGCATGTAAGCCTATGTATTAGAGAAATAATGGTTTCTTTAACAAAAACATAGGCTACCATGTATTATTTATATATAACATAAGAAAAATATTATTTATGGAAGCCTATCTTTTACATAAAGAATACATTATTTATGTTAAACATGGTAGCCTATGAATTATATACGGAAAACATTATTTATGTAATATATGATAGGCTATGTATTACATGAAGAAAAAATTATTTTTGTAATAAATGGTAGCCTATGTATAACATAAATAATGTTTTCTTTATGTAATACATAGACTACCATGTATTACATAAATGCTTCCTTTATGTAATATATAGGCTACCTTGTATTACATAAATTATGTATTATTCATGTAAAATATAGGCTCCCTTATATTACATAAATAATGTTTTCTTCATAAAATAAATACATAATTAAAAACATATTTTTTTCCTTTATGTATTAAAAGAAAACTTAACGAGAACTTCATTTATATAATACATAGTAGCCTTTGTATTAAATAAAGAAAACATTATTTATGTAATAAATGGTAGCCTATGCTGACATTCTGGCCAATCACATTGCGTGGCACATAGCCCGGCGACTCTGGCGCCCCTCGTAGTCGAAAAGGTGGAACGAACGAAGCAGCTTCGCCGCAGCCAAAAGTTACCGAATTTAACGACTTTACGGCGTGTGGAATCTTATATTCTTTATTAATAATCAAAGTGCCGGCCGGCTGCAGTTTCTAAAGAAGAAAACAAGAACACTGTTCAATTCGACATTACTTGAGAAGCTCCTTCACCCTACTCAGCCGCGTCTCCATCATACCTGGTGAGTGCTAACGCTTTGCTTCTCTTGGTTATTTGTCGTATTGTGTATCGTATTTACCGGCGAGAAGTATAAACATTCTCGATCCCAGAGAGGCGATTTGACGTATTACCGTTTACCACTCCATACCGCGTCAATACCGTCACATTATGTATAACATAAATAATGTTTGCTTCATGTAATACATAGGCTACCATCTATTACTTATGTATAACATAAGTAAAACATTATTTATGGATGCCTATATTTTACATAAAGAATAAATAATTTATGTAATACATGGTAGTCTATGTATTACATGAAGCAAACATTATTTATGTTATACATAGGCTACCATTTATTACATAAATAAAGTTTTATTTATATATATTTCGTATAACATAAATAATGTTTCCTTTATGTTATACCATGTATTACATAAGTTATCTATTCTTTATGTAAAATATAGGCTCCCATAAATAATGTTTTCCATATGTTATACATAAATTATACGTGGTAGCCTATGTATAACTTAAAGAAAACATTATTTATAAAGTACATGGTGGCCTATATATTACATAAAGAAAACATTATTTGTCGATAATATGTAATATAAATAATGTTTTCTTCATAAAATAAATTCATATAATAAATAAATATTTTTTCCTTTATGTAATAAAAGAAAACTTAAAGAAAACTTTATTTATATAATGCATAGTAGCCTAGTTTTTTTTTCTGCTGGCAACCCTACCGGTAACATGTCATTGTAAAGTCTCATGACTAAAAATTGAAAAATATTTATTAATTTACTATAATTATCTCAAATCGTTGATAATTATATTATTTTAAGTGTTAGTTATAAGACAAATAATAAGTATCAGTGCTGTGAACAAGATTATTTGTGTAATCAGCAATTTAAAGTTACTTGTGCCTTACGCAACCTTACGTCAACGGCGATCAGCTGTTAAGGTAATTCAAATTTTCTATATTAAAAACGCTTAGAATTCTAAAAAAATCTCTGTAAACAGATTAATAATATCTATAACTATTTTATGCTGATTAAGGTTGACGATAGGATATGATAATAAACGTTGTAAGAAAGCAATAAATCAGCCGTTTATAACTAATTAAGACGTAGGTTACTTAGGCCGGTCAGTAGGATTAATGGACCTTGTTACTCCTTTTTAACAACTTATTCACCTCACTCTAGCTTGCGTGACCCCTATACACCGAGCAAATATCTCAACATCTATAGATATAGAGTGGTCGGGTCTGCTTGGAGGTATCAGAAAGTGTTAAATTTGCTCGCTAACTAGGTAGTTGGTTCATTGATAGACAAATTGGTCAATTAATGAACTAATTATCTCGTAGTTTTTAACTTCTTTTACATCAACATGATGAGTAGAGGAAACCTGGCTCGTCAGACTGAGGAGCAACTCCGTCTGACCCTTCAGGAGCTTAAACAGTATAAGAAACAAAATGAACTATTGCTTTCTGAACGTGAGGATAATGAAAAAGAAATGGTAAAAATTATCCAAAATAACAGTAACTTAAAAACGGAGTTAAATAAGTTAAATGTAAATTATGAAGATTTGTACCAAAAAAAACAGAGAATTACATGAAATTGTAGACAGCTTTGACCGGTGCAGGAATGAGTACGAGGAAGCTCTGAACAATACTAGTATTTGGAAGCGGAAACTAGAGGAAGCCTATATATGTATAAGGAGCCTATACACAAATTAATATATTGAAAAGTCAAATACAGGAGCATAATTCCTCACAAACACAAAACTTGTTCCAAGAAATGTTTGGGAGGGATCCCAGTATTCTTGAAAAAAATGTCACACAAACTATACCAATAATTGACTTAACTGATGACAGTACTATGCCCTCCCATACATTTCAAAGTAAAAATAAGTTAAAAAAATACATAAAAGTAAATAAACATATTAAAGAAACAAGTAAATTGTTAATAAAAAACAAAAAAAATATGTTAAAACTGTCCAAGCTAACAAAAGAAAAAATTGGTATTAAAAATAAATACTTAGACAGTATTAAAGAGTTGGAAAATACCACATGTGTCTACGAGGCAGACGTATGCAGTCTCCAAACTGAAATTACTGATTTACATGACACTTTAAAATCCATAACAAAAAAATATGAACTAGCCCAATTAGAAATATCTAGTTACATATCTGCATTGAATATTTTACTGGATGACAGCTATTATAATGAAGAAAGAGTTAAGTCTTTATTGCGACACAACTCACTATGTCAGCATCTGGTAAATAATTTAACTAATAATAAAAATTGTAATTTAGGTGTGGAGGCTCATGATATATCCTCCCATAGTGAATATTTTATTGCACCATTGGCCTTTTTGTCCAGGCATAGTCACTATATACAGCGATGAGCTTGGTCGGGAAGTCGGGGTGCGATTGAGTAAGTTGTATGAGGAACAGTCAGTGTACAACACCTGTATGGTGCAACATTTTTACAAATAATAAAAAAGATTTTAAGTACAACTCACTGTCCCAATACAACACTAATAATATTAGTGGGGAGACGGGTTAATGTGAATAGTAACCAATTAGAATATTATATAGAAGCATTGAACAAACTGCAAAATATTAGTAAGATTATATTACTCACATTTCCTTACAAATGTAAGGAAGTGTGAGTAGTAAGTTTATTTCATGTCGTCCCCCATTGCTGTGTTTGTGGCGCAAACGTGGACAGCCTCGGACACCACGGACTGTCCTGTCAACGAAGCGCCGGCCGCATCTCCCGACATCACTGGCTGAACGATCTCATCCGTCGGGCTCTTGTCACCGCCGGAGTGCTTGCTGTGCTGGAACCCTCTGGTTTGGCGCGTGACGATGGCAAGAGACCAGACGGCATGACCCTGGTCCCTTGGAGAGTGGGACGGGCTCAAATATGAAAACCTTAGTGGGGATCTCATATTTGAACCGTTTGGGGTTGAAACCCTAGGTAAATGGGGTCTGGGTGCGCACAAACTTTTCAGATAAATCTCCAAAAAACTCATTGAGGCCACCCGAGACCCCAGAGCCGGCCCAGAGAATAAGTATCGCAATCCAGCGAGGAAACTCTCTGAGCCTTCTAGGAAATAGAAATCCACCAGGCAGAGTACTGCCTGGTGGATTTCTTGACCTGGTAGATTTCTTTGTTTTGTAGCATTTTAAGTTTTGGAGTAGTTATTATTGTTTTTCCTTACATAAAACGGTTGCCATGGGAAAACAAAATTAGATATAAGCTTCTCTCTCAGTTGACTCTCAGGTGACTCAGTTCAGCAGAATTTGCAGTGAGTAAAGTAAGACAATTTTCAGACGAAAACACAGCAAGACTTGTATATTTTAGTTACTTCCACAGTATAATGTCCTATGGCATTCTACTGTGGGGAAATGCTGCCGATATAAATACTATATTTGTGCTGCAGAAGCGAGCTGTTCGGGCAATCTACAAACTGGCCCCCAACACGTCATTAAGAGAGAAGTTTAAAGAAACTGTAGCTTCTCAGTATGTTCTATCAAATGTATTATATGTTAAAAAAAATTTTAAACCTATTCAAAAAGAAAAGTGACAACCACAATAGAAATACCCGCAATAAGCATAAGCTTGATGTACCAGTGACTAGACTTAGTAAAGTAAAGAACTCGTTTAAAGGCCAGTGTATACGCCTATACAATAAGATCCCAGAAAGCGTTCAAAAGTTTTTAATCAATAAATTTAAAAAAGTAGTTAAAGAACGTTTGTGTGCTAAAGCCTATTGTAAAGTTAATGATTTTATGAATACATAATTTATGTAAAACATGGTAGCCTATGTATAAAATAAAGAAAACATTATTTATGTAAAAATGATAGCCTATGTATTATATAAGGAAAACATCGTGTAGACCGGTTCGGGAACTAGCCCGAGACGAGACACACTGTATGTATAATTTTATACTCTATTGTTTGGTAGCTACTTTAACACGTATGGACACACCGATAAACAGACAAATGAAACTTATAACTCTCGTCTTTTGCGTCAAGGACATTGGCGCAAAGAAATGCAATTTAAAATATTTCTTTAACCTTAAATTCAGTTGTAACATTTTCCATTTTGTTTCCAGCATGGCAGTATATTGCTCACTATAACTCGCGTTTGCGTGTACAGACGCAATGTACGGACAAACATACGATACGTGTGTACAATAAAGTAACTAAATGTGCCAAGAAAACATTACATAAACAAAGCAATAGATTTGCTTCAAGACTAATAATTATAATAATATTGATTTCTGACTGCTTTTCTGTAACAGAAAAGTTATATTCATTTCTTTTTATAAGACTCGAGAGATTTTTATAATAACACTATTAAAAAAATATATTTCTTACTAATATTATTATATTACTATAAACTAGCTGGTGCCCGGAACTTTGTGTGCGTAGAAGGGGTTCCGATAGGGAAACTAAACATTAAGATAAAGTAGTCTATGTTATACCTTATAACATCAGTTATACTAGTGAAAGTCCCGTGAAAATCGGTCCAGCCAGCGTAAACACACGGGTATACATAATAAAAAAAAAAATGTTTTCTATTGTTAGTACCGTAAGTGTTTATGCTACTGTAAATACTTTTATATGCATTAAGTGAAAAGCTATTAATTTGAAATTACAAGCAGACACTTCAAAGTAACCTATTTGTCGGTCTGTAGCGCATTCACGCTTAAACCACTGAACTGATTGTAATTGTATTTATCACAGAAGAAAATAAAATAAATAGCTTTCCATGGAGTGTAATTTTCTCTAAGGTTATGGTTAGGTTATGTGTTACTAACTCTAAAGCCCACTTGCGCAGATCTGGGTTAAAAACCCTAGGATAAATGTTATCTCTCTCGTTCTTCGTATTTACGAAAGAGAAGATTTTTTAACCCAGGTTGAAATCTAACCCAGGTTGTTTAACCCAGATATGAGCAAGTGGGCCTTTTTTTATTTCGCAGGGGAAAGGCTTCAGTCTTAGTGTCCCGGATCTATCTAATAGAAGTCTTGAAGAGACCGGACTTGCCACTCAGACACACTGGAGCGTCCCCCTTGGCGCCGACACTAGCTAAGCTGGTGAGGTTCCCATCCTCTCCCGTAGCTCCGATAGACAGGAGGCTGGAGGTTCGCAAAGCGACACCTCCGCACTCGTGTCCTGCGCCGGCGGAGCGGAATAGAGGATGGATCGATCTCTCTGTCCCGCTCCGCGGCCTCTTTCTGCGAATTGACGGATTTGCAGAAAGAGACCGCCACCTGCTAGGCCTCATCGCTCTCGAGTATGCAACGTACCACACTCGAGAGGTCCCGCCCAAGCATTGCCATGAGGATCGTCCTGACTCCCATAGTGCGTGTGCGTATTCAGTTGCTCCGTAATCGCTACGTCGTAGCCCTGTCTACGTGCCGCTACGTGCCGATCCCGCTTTCAGTGCAGTGACTATAAACTCTAAACAGCGTTCGTCAGTATACACTTTATTTGTCAGAATAAGGTGTGGATTGTCGACAGGCTGAGGAGTTGCTTTGCTCTTGGCCTCCCGTTGGAATTTAATTCTAACGTTGGGTCAGCTAGCCCTCTAAGTGTGTGTTGTGTAAGTAAGTACACTTAAGTGACTACTTTTGACACTAAATACGTGTTAAGTGTTTAGTTATACCTGTGTTTTTGTGTAAGTACTTTTATATTAACTTTTTGTATACATGTACATTTTTGTCCCATATGTGTGAACATTTTGTGACATTATGTGACATGTCCATGTTCTTAGTACATACTTAGTACATATTGAACTACTACCATGGCCGACCATGGTTCGCGGCCACATAGCCGCGACCGTCCCAGCCATTCTCGTGCCACCTCAGGGTCATCGTGCTGCTTCACCTCGTCGAGTTCGCGCGCCTCTGAGCGTGCCTACCTGACACGTAAGCCTAGCCCAGCTTGAGCGGACACCGCTCGCCCCGGGCCACCCTCGGCATTCTCGCGGGGGTGTACTGACACCCTCCCGCCCCAATGCCCTCCGACGGCGACCCACAGCGAGTGCGCGCCCTTCGACGGAGGTGTGCACCCGCCGCCACCCTCCAGCAGCTGCCTCAGTGAGCACCAAGCTCACGTTTACCGCCTCGCTGGCCTCACCACCGCAAAAGGAACGCCGTGCGGTAAGTGTTCCTGTTCCGAGGGCCCCCGCACCGGCCCCCTCGTCGAGCATCATGCCCCCGCCCCCTGCTCCTCCCATGGGAGGACAGGTTACTTAACGGCAACGACAGGAGGTGTCATCCGACGTCTCTATGCCTGCCAAACGCGCCGACCGTCCGGCCACGTACGCCGCAGCAACTCTGCTACTCCGACTAGATCCGGATTACCATTGGCCTCGACCTCGAGGGCCACATCGCCGATGGACACTACTACGGCAACTACCGCAACACCCGCACCGAACGTGTCTTCGCCGCCGCCTCCCCCCGCCCCCCGCTGTCCGCCACTCATTGTGGAAAAGCTGAAGGACTGGGTGAGGCATTTCAGCCGCCTAGCGAAGCTCCTTGGCCACCCTCCCAACGTGAAGCCGCTGGGCCAAGGGGTTCAATTTAACCCACAAGAAGAGAAGGAATACCGCTACGTCCAAAAATACCTACACGAAATGAGTAAGAGCGAGCACGTCAGCTGGCACTCTTACGCGCTCCCGCAGGACCATGGACTCAAGGTAGGTATTCGTGGCCTACCCGTCAACACTCCTACAGACGCAATAGCCGCTGTACTCACCAGGAAGGGCTTCGAAGTGGAGCACGTGTCCCGGATCCTAGCCAGGAAGGATCGCCCCGGGTGCTCATACTTTGTGCTGCTAAAACGCTCCCCGGACCTGGTCCCCGGGATATACCAGCTGACGGAGCTACTTAACATGCCAGGCATTAAAGTGGAAGCCTGGTGCGGTAAGGACGGCCCCGCCCAGTGTCATCGCTGCCAACAGTTCAGGCACTCCAGCCGGAATTGCCACCGTAGGCGGCGGCGTAGGCGACGTGCGTCAGGTGTGGCGAAGAGTATTTCGCTACTGACTGCCCCCGCCCGACTACCGAACAGCCCACCTGCATTAATTGCAAGGGGGCCCACCCAGCCAATAGTAAGCACTGCCCGGTCTTCAAACGGGAGGCCCGAAACCGCCGCGCGGGCCCCATTGCCCGCACCCACCGCGCACCCAATCGGGTAAGTTGTGACCCACCCATCACCGAAAAAGAGGTACGGCTGTGGCCGTAGGCGGTGGTGGGGGCGAAGGCGTGGAACGGCCGAGGCCCCTGAATCCACTGCTCAGCTTAATCTGCACTCTTCTCCCTGGCCATGGATATTTATTTCAAAATCCAGGCCGGGGAAGACATTTTTAAAAGTCTTCTGTCGGCTCTCCCTGAAGCTCATTGCAAAACTGATTTCCCAATGGCTTCCAATGCCCCAACCTCACTAAAAATCGTTCACTGGAACGTCCGAGGGGTCCGCAGAAAAGTGGCCCCGATCCGTCACCTCCTTCGGGAGTACGAGGTAGATATCGCTCTCCTAAGCGAAACCCTTCTCTCCCCCCCGGACCGTTTCCATGTCCCTGGGTATATAACTTACCGTCAGGACTACCTAGGAGGCGACCAAGAGGCCTCGCGTTTTAGTTTGCCGGAGGTTCCTCCACCAACTCCTCCCAACCCCTTCAGTGTCATCCCTTTAAGCGCAGGGCATCGAAGTGTCACTCGGCACCCACCGCACTCGCATATTCGCGTGCTATAAGCCCCAGTCCGGGGTCACATTTAGATGTCTCCGACATCCACAGGCTCATATCGGATGAGCCGATTGTGATTGTCGGAGATTTAAATTGTAAACACCCCGAGTGGGACTCCCGCACGTCCAATGCGGACGGCAGACGTCTGCTCGCCGACTCCGAGCATGTTGGGTATACGGTGGTGGGTACATGGGGTGTATGTACCCACCACCGTATTATACCCAAATTGCTCGGAGCCACATTCATCCATTACCCTGAGAACCCTTCGCACTCGCCAGACGTCCTAGATGTTGCCATCATCCATCGCATTGCAGGCGACCTTCATCAGGAGGTACTCGACGTGGCCCATGGCTCAGACCATCTCCCGGTCTTGGCCATCATCCGAGCTTCCCCGGTAAGTGTACACCCTCTCCCCTCCTACCCAGTCCACGACTGGGAGGCCTTCTCATAGCAGCTGCATGAAAATACGCCAAATTTCCCGGTGAACTCTGCAGAAACCGTCGAAGCCATGACGCTGCAGATCACCGGGGCGATTGCAGCTGCAATGGACGCGGCAACCCAGCCGCCCACCCGCCGCCAACACAAGCGGCCCCCCCTACCACGCCACATAGCCGACCTGATCGCCGAGAAGAAGCGCCTGCGAAGACGATGGCAGCTCACACGATGCCCAGCAGTAAAGACGTAGCTCAACTGCCTCACCGCAGTGGTAAAATCCCATCTAGAGCTCCTCAACGCGGAAAACTGGACCCTGCCTTTTGCCTTTGCCTTGCCTTTTCTGCCTTTTCCATATCGAGGAAGACTGCGACCGAAGCTTCCTTCTTGTTCGCCGCAACGGAGAGATGGTGGATGACTCGTACCAGCTGAAGAGTGGTACTCATCTCTGACCTAAAACCAAATTGGTCTTCACGAGGAGGGAGGTAGAGGGCAAGGTGCTTGAGGAGGAGTTCAAACGTTTTGGAGAGAATTGAGAGGAGGGTTATGGGGCGGTAGCCCTCTGCCCTTCTCAAGTTTTTGTGGGGTTTTGGGATATTGATGATTAACCCCTACTTCCAGGGAGTGGGAAAGTGGCCGGTCCTGATAATTTTGTTATACAGGCGGGTAAGGGCGGCTACCGTCCTGAATGGGAGGTGTCAAAGGGCAGAGTTGGGAATACCGTCTGCTCCTTCCTGCCTTCTAAGGTTAGAGGCGCGAAATGGTTTTTTGAACCTCCCTCGGAGAGAAGGAGAAGGAAGGGGGGAGGAGGGAGATAACAGGCTACGACCTCTTGATTGTATGTCCTTCTTGCGCTCGTGTGGTGATGATAATAATACAGCAGCAATTCTTATACTCTCCTTTATTGGTGCTTACACAGATACGTATTACAAATGAGATATTATGTCTAACACAAATATACGCCTACACTATGTATAGCCCTTTGGCCAACTGAAATAAACGAACTCGATAGGCTTTACTTCATGACGTCTGTCAATGTCAATAACGACATTGACAGTTACATCTTACTGTTGACATATGTAACACCTCCCTTTTCGAGTATAAAAGCAAACTAATAATATAAGTACATAACTAATAACAATACATTACTTATCTACTCAAATTTCTCATTCATATACAATTTAGGACGTTTTACACTTCTACCAGACCTGGTTACGTAACCGGTATTTTCTAAACTCTCCATAGGAACACAGCTATCATCTATAATGCAATTTTGAACGGGACCGTTTCCGAGTTGTGCCGAACTCATGGGATTTATACTCTCCTGCATGGGAGGCATATTGTCAGTGCTGCCGTTGCCATAAAAAGAAGGTGGAGGATTTATTTCTTTTAAATTCTTTTTTCTAGGTCTAATGTGTCCCCTATTCCTCCTATACACAATACCGTTTGGATCCACAACATAATACGATCTACCACATCCTGGAACTGGCCCGACGACTTTTGTGTAGCTTGTATATTGTGGCTTCTTCTCTTCCGTCTGCTGCATTGATTGATTCTTCACTTTTCTGCGCCATCGTCAATGTTCTACAGAGGAGTTTGGCTTTTTCTAGGGATAGATCTTGCTCTTGTAGGAGCTTTTGACGAAATTGCGAGAAGTTTGAAGTTAATATGGCCAATATTAGAAGAATGTCCTTTACAAGGGAATCGCGTAGCGAACCAAACTCACAGGCATGACTTGCGTTTTCTAATTCCATTAGAAAATTTTCCAAGGATTCGTTCACACGTTGTTTCAACGTAAAGAATTTGTGCCGCGCCACCGTCAACTTCTTTTTGGGTTCAAAATACTCGACGAATTTTGCCTTGACTTCTTGGAATGTAGCAGTGCTTAGGTCCAAATTGAAGGAATTGTAGATGTTTAAACCCTTTTCTCCCATGGAATGCAGCATGATTGCAATTTTTCTTTTGTCTTCCGTTTTCTCCATGCCCGACGCCAGTAGAAATATCTCGAATGACTACGTCCATTTCTTGAAATTTTCAGCATTATTGTTGATAATTTCTGTAGAGATCTCAAGCTTCTGTACTCCGTTGCCTGCCATTGTTAAGTTCCCACACTCAGATTGTCTCGAAGCTTCCGGAGTTTTCGATGTACCCTCTTTTGCGTTCATAATTTTCGTTTTCTTTCAATTTTTTCTTCTGACACTTCATGACGTCTGTCAATGTCAATAACGACATTGACAGTTACATCTTACTGTTGACATATGTAACAGTAGGAACACCTTTACCTCCTCGGAGACCATACAGGTGTGGTCCGTTACGGTCGTTGGCAGCGGCGAGAATTGGCGTTCGAGGTGTTCAGCATGAATCTCTGTTCTGTCCTCTGCAAGGTACCTTAAGTTACCGTCAGGGTGGAGCAGGGGAGAAACGGGGCAGTGGCTCCGGTAAGGCTGCGGCAAAAGCGGTGTAAAGAGCGCCAGTCCTCTCCCGCCCAGCTAGAGCTCCTCAACGCGGAAAACTGGACCCTGGAGGAGGTAAAGGTGTTCCTACTGTTACATATGTCAACAGTAAGATGTAACTGTCAATGTCGTTATTGACATTGACAGACGTCATGAAGTGTCAGAAGAAAAAATTGAAAGAAAACGAAAATTATGAACGCAAAAGAGGGTACATCGAAAACTCCGGAAGCTTCGAGACAATCTGAGTGTGGGAACTTAACAATGGCAGGCAACGGAGTACAGAAGCTTGAGATCTCTACAGAAATTATCAACAATAATGCTGAAAATTTCAAGAAATGGACGTAGTCATTCGAGATATTTCTACTGGCGTCGGGCATGGAGAAAACGGAAGACAAAAGAAAAATTGCAATCATGCTGCATTCCATGGGAGAAAAGGGTTTAAACATCTACAATTCCTTCAATTTGGACCTAAGCACTGCTACATTCCAAGAAGTCAAGGCAAAATTCGTCGAGTATTTTGAACCCAAAAAGAAGTTGACGGTGGCGCGGCACAAATTCTTTACGTTGAAACAACGTGTGAACGAATCCTTGGAAAATTTTCTAATGGAATTAGAAAACGCAAGTCATGCCTGTGAGTTTGGTTCGCTACGCGATTCCCTTGTAAAGGACATTCTTCTAATATTGGCCATATTAACTTCAAACTTCTCGCAATTTCGTCAAAAGCTCCTACAAGAGCAAGATCTATCCCTAGAAAAAGCCAAACTCCTCTGTAGAACATTGACGATGGCGCAGAAAAGTGAAGAATCAATCAATGCAGCAGACGGAAGAGAAGAAGCCACAATATACAAGCTACACAAAAGTCGTCGGGCCAGTTCCAGGATGTGGTAGATCGTATTATGTTGTGGATCCAAACGGTATTGTGTATAGGAGGAATAGGGGACACATTAGACCTAGAAAAAAGAATTTAAAAGAAATAAATCCTCCACCTTCTTTTTATGGCAACGGCAGCACTGACAATATGCCTCCCATGCAGGAGAGTATAAATCCCATGAGTTCGGCACAACTCGGAAACGGTCCCGTTCAAAATTGCATTATAGATGATAGCTGTGTTCCTATGGAGAGTTTAGAAAATACCGGTTACGTAACCAGGTCTGGTAGAAGTGTAAAACGTCCTAAATTGTATATGAATGAGAAATTTGAGTAGATAAGTAATGTATTGTTATTAGTTATGTACTTATATTATTAGTTTGCTTTTATACTCGAAAAGGGAGGTGTTACATATGTCAACAGTAAGATGTAACTGTCAATGTCGTTATTGACATTGACAGACGTCATGAAGTAAAGCCTATCGAGTTCGTTTATTTCAGTTGGCCAAAGGGCTATACATAGTGTAGGCGTATATTTGTGTTAGACATAATATCTCATTTGTAATACGTATCTGTGTAAGCACCAATAAAGGAGAGTATAAGAATTGCTGCTGTATTATTATCATCACCACACGAGCGCAAGAAGGACATACAATCAAGAGGTCGTAGCCTGTTATCTCCCTCCTCCCCCCTTCCTTCTCCTTCTCTCCGAGGGAGGTTCAAAAAACCATTTCGCGCCTCTAACCTTAGAAGGCAGGAAGGAGCAGACGGTATTCCCAACTCTGCCCTTTGACACCTCCCATTCAGGACGGTAGCCGCCCTTACCCGCCTGTATAACAAAATTATCAGGACCGGCCACTTTCCCACTCCCTGGAAGTAGGGGTTAATCATCAATATCCCAAAACCCCACAAAAACTTGAGAAGGGCAGAGGGCTACCGCCCCATAACCCTCCTCTCAATTCTCTCCAAAACGTTTGAACTCCTCCTCAAGCACCTTGCCCTCTACCTCCCTCCTCGTGAAGACCAATTTGGTTTTAGGTCAGAGATGAGTACCACTCTTCAGCTGGTACGAGTCATCCACCATCTCTCCGTTGCGGCGAACAAGAAGGAAGCTTCGGTCGCAGTCTTCCTCGATATGGAAAAGGCATTCTACTGCGTTTGGCAGTTGAAGGAATGATGAATGAAGGTCTGCTCTTGAAGCTCATCCAAGCCAACGTCCCACCCCCTCTGGTAAGGCTTGTGGTATCCTATCTCTCCGGCCGGACCTTCAAGGTACGTGTCGACGGAGTCTTCTTCGGAGAGCGCCCCATAACCGCCGGCATGCCTCAAGACAGCGTGCTCTCTCCGGGGCTTTACAATTTTTATGCCAGCAACGTCCCCGAAGACCCTGGCACCACCGCAGCGTTATACGCCGACGACACGGCGTTTATATCCAGCTCGCTAAACCCCGATCACGCCGCTATAAAGCTTCAGAGGACGCTGGACCTTCTCCCTGATTGGCTGAGCAATTGGCGACTATCCGTTAACTCAAGTAAGTCCCAAGCGCTCGCCATCACCACGAGAAGAGGGTTTCCGGCTCCTCTGAAGATCGGAGACGCTGAAATACCATGGGGTAGAACGGCGAAGTATCTTGGAGGCATCATAGACCGCCGTCTCTCCATGGTCGCCCAGCGTCAGTCAGCCGTGGTATTCTTTCGTGGTCTTCCCCAAAAACCGACGAAATGCGCCCAGCACTCGGACTGGGCGCGTCATCCCCACCCCAAATAGAGGGGCTTTAGCCCCTGGTTTTGGTTCCCCGCCCAAGGCCCTCTTCAGGGGCCCAGCGTGAGATGACGTAGTCTTGGCATTGCCATGAGATCATGGCGCTGCATGGCCTATTGAGCAACTTTTACTACGGTATTAACTTTTCTACATAAAAATAGGCAGTTGTTTCCTACAAAAGTGCTATAATAACACTTTTGTAGCAAACAGCTGATTTTTTTTGTTATTATTCAGGTGTATACGCACTATATCATTCCGTATTTTTAAATTATCAACCGAAATTCAGTACTCAAATATTTAGAAAAATCCCCTCAAAGTGCTATCCTTTTACAATCCTCAATGACACATTTTACACTTACAAAATTAAACCCTTTGGACGGATGTAGATTATGGTTGCCAAAAATTTATAAAATACTAGATGTTGCCCACGACATCGTGCGCGCAAAATGTAATCGCACTGGAACCGTACATTTTGCTGCGATAAAATATAGCCTATGTCCTTGTCCGTCTTACTCTATATCTGTGCTAAATTTCATCAAAACCAGTAGTGTTGGAGTTTATTCAATGCAAACAAAGACAAAGAAATATACTAACAAACAAATATTTCCTCTTTATAATATTAATATAGGACTTTTGTCCGAATGATTTATTTAACCCAACATTAGGCTACTAATATTACCTAAGCAATTACAGTAGGTACCTAAGAATAACTAAAAATTTTCGTATACTACAGAGAAATAACATGATTAACATTTCCTGTCATCTCTTAACTACTAAGTATGGACATTCTCACACTGACGTACGCCTTGCCTTTGCACGCGTTCGCCGCGCAGTATCAGCCGCGTGGTTTTGAATCGACGTTATTTTATAGGATAATCCTAAATTAAAGGTCACACATAATAAATATGTTATATATTATTTTGATTCTATATAAAATTATGTGCAGAAAAATATGATTCAGGTATCGTTTAACACGTTGAGTGCGAAACTTAATTATTCACAATGAAGAATCATTAAAAATAGATAAATTTTTCACGAAATCACTTTTTTTTATTTATAGCGAGGTACAAAATGTTAAACATCGAAACGTCATTTTATTCCTATTGACAATGTGACAACCCTATTGAAACCTTCAATAACGAGATTGATTCATTGTCCTTAAAGGACTTTCAACAACCTTTTCCGCCTTTGATGACTCCAATTTAACATTCATTAAAACATTTGCCTTAACGTGTTCTCTTTTCAATTCTTTTTTTATTCACTCGGTAGATAATTCATTACTTTAAAGTAAAAACACTTGTTCACGCTATAGAAGTGAAACCATCAAAATTCATGTCATTCTCTTCCATGTTTTTATTTCATCGATAAAATGATAAAAAGGTTTTCCCTCTAATATAGTTTAATGTTTTTAACATATTTTTTTAGTCGCTAGTTTATTAAAATTTGTTTGACGCTAACTCTAACAATATAGAACTAAACCAATAGAGACTGTACACACAATTTTAACAAAATTGCCATGCATTTCAATACAATGCTAAAATATTCACTTTTTCATTTTTTTACTATATTGGTTTAAAAGCTACAAATACAGGCAGAATATTAATACGATATTATGATACGGCAGTTTTTTAGGACGGTTTTATCGGTAAAGAAAACATATTAAGTGGGGGTAACTTCTTGGTAGAATATACTCCAATACATTTTGGCAAATTGAAGGAATATTGTCTGTAGGTGTTAACTGTGATTCTGAAGGTTCACGCAGTAGTTATTTACAACGTAAAGCAGTATAACACTTTATAACAGTATGTTTTATTTTTAACAAGTCAACAAATGTAATATTTTCTATATACTATACGAGATGTTTCCCGCGACGCGGAAAAGTAAATCCCGCAGAATCTGTACAATTTACTGCCATAAAAAGTAGCCCATGTGCCTCGCCGTGGTCTACGCTATATCCGTGCCTAATTTCATCAAAATCGGCGTAGTAGTTTCGGAGCCTATTCAATGCAAACAAACGATCAAATCTATCCTCTTTTTATTAGAAAGTATAGATAACTTCTGGGCATCTTTCAACTTATGCACTGAACCGCTCTAATGTAGCGTTCACAAAATATGATTATTTTGAATTATGAAATTTATGTGCTTCGAAGAAACACAATGCGATATAACTGAGGTCGTGAAAGGCAAAATTCTTTAGTTTGATATTTAATAATAAGATTTTGTTAAATCAATTATGGAAACTTCGTAGAAATGATTCACTGCGTATGTTTAAGCAGAAAAAACTAGTATGATTGAGTCTGCTGCGCTGAAAAGGTCATTGACCTTTCACAGCTGATTTCAATTGATTGAATTTTATATTTTTATATTATTTTCAATTTCAATGAGCTCACAGCTGGCTAGTGTCGTAAAGTGTGCATTGTAATTTTATTTTGTATAAATGTCGCTTTCTTTTTCTGCCTAAACGTCTTTACACGAGCAAGAAATCGTGTGATCTCCTGATTAATACGAATTTAAATAATCCATCACACATCCAAGCGTACAACAACATACATAGCTTTCTACAGCCAGCCCATTTATCAGTTCATCAACGGTTGAATTTTTTTGTTTCAATATTACCACCATACCGCCATACATTTTGTAATGATAATACATTTGTCATTACAAAATTTATGGCGGGAGCAACCTGTGACGTAAAAATTCGTTTTGCAAGAAAGAGATGGGCAATATTTTTTATTTGCTTATAATTTTTAATCGCGTCAATCTAAATACCTATTTCTTTTAGATTTATATAGGTATCTTTAATCATTAATTTCAAAAATTTTATTTATTAAAATGTGATATTCCACACTACGCAACATCCCTATTACTGAACTATTAGGTATGTACATACTACTTGTATTAAGTTTGCAGTTCTACGCGTACTTCGGACAAAGCTAATAAAATATACTCATACAAAGCCACTGGAAACGTTGGTATGCAGTCAGATTTAATATGGCGATTCAATTAGCCTGCAGTCCACAATAGTTTGTTCCATACTCACTAAAATACTCCGCGAAGCCAAAGTTTAGAGCTATGTCAATTCCCGGTGGTGACGTCATAAGGCTGGGGCTATATGATCCGGAATCCGAAAGGCTGTAGAAAATTCTGAGCACTGCAAATAGAACTTAGCGCTAATAAGTGCTAATACAATAGAGTTGAAAATGGAACACATGAGTGTAGAGTCAAAAGCCAATGTCATATTATGACAGCACGACGCTCGGAACTTCAATTTTCAACTCTATTTCATTAGCGCAGTGTTCTATTTTCAGTTCTCTGATTTTTCACCGGCGTTCCGGATTCCGGAGCATATAGTCCCACCCTAGAGTAAACAGTTGCCCGCGACTGTTTGTGGAATGGCAACTTTATAAAGTACTAGCTTTTTCCCGCGGCTCCGCCCGCGTAAATATAGTATCGGGTATCCCACGAGAATACTGTATTTGTTCCTAAACCCTAAGAGCCTAAACTACTGCCATACCAAATTTTATCAAAATCCATTCAGTAGTTTTTGCATGAAAGAGTAATAAACATCCACGCTTTCGTCGTCCGTAAACTGAATTAACTGACAAGCATTTTTTTTTCAGTAAACTGAGAGCGCGGCAGCGGTCTCGCCAAGCCTTTATCTATGCTTATTCATATATATTAATATAATAAGAAGATATTTGAATATTTGTGTGTATTTATTATTAATGTACTTCGAAACTGCTGGACCTATTATGATGAATCTTGGTACAGGTTGCTTTTAATCACAGAAAAATGTACGGTTCCCGAGGTGTTTATTTTTCCATGCACGAATTCGCGGTCAACATCTAGTATAGTAATAACTAGTTGGAGGTATGTTTGTACGCATAACCGGATCCAATTAAAAAGGCACAAGAAAATTGACTAGACTAATAAAGAAGTTTAAAATTACTACTACCGCTTTCCTTCAAAAGTGGCACTCGGTACCCCCGTACATCAATACACTTAACTTTTATTAGAATTCTCCGCTAACCGCTATACACTCGACTTCCAATGGCCGATGGGGAACAAAAGTGGGCAAGTGCGAGTTGAAGAGTTCGCAGAACCGAAGATAACAGATGTTAAAAAATGGTTGTCTGTTTGCCCGTTTCAATAACCTATCCACCAATAACCGTCAAATTATTGAATGGCGACGTTTTTGACAAATAGTTATAGATAGATAGGCTATTGAAAAGGGCCGTTATAACACGTTATCACGTGAAAGACCCAGTTAAATAAATTAATAAAAAATCTGTTCATTTCATAATTAAACAAATTACTGAAAAAAAAAAAACTCTAATATCTCATGCTATGAATCTCTAGTGAGATTTTAATACATATTAAGGAGTTGCAGATAAAATATTATGGTGAGTGTGGTGTATACTATAATATGAATGTGTGTAACAATTATTGTCACAAATAGAGTACTTCTTTATCTAAAAATTCGTAAAATATTTGAAAAAAAATATGATTTTTAGTTTAGCAAAATCAATTTTCCAGAACATCTTCACTCAAAATTAACAAAAAGAGGTCGTGTTAAGGAATATTTTTCTGCTCTTATGAAGCTTATTTTGGTTGTCCAAATCCAAATAATCACCTTAAATTCGGTTAGTAAATAATCCAACAACATTAAACATGGCTTTCGGAAAAGCTTAAAAAGACTGCTACAAATTTTCACGTGTTTTGCTATGATGCATGAATCTTAATGCGGGCCAATACGGTTTATTTTATTTGGTCACTGTCTGGATTTATTTCATAAAAACTGAAAGGTATCAAGGGACACCCGGATGGAAGGAAGTTATAATATATATATTATAATATACATATATAGTTGATAATGAAGAATTGAAGCCTATTTTGGTATAAATAAATAAATATATATATATATATATATATATATATATATATATATATATATATATATATATATATATATATATATATATATATAGAGATTAAGAGATTAGCCGGAACAAACTCACAGACTGACAGACGGATAGAAAAATGTTAACAATTTATTGTAAGTACCGATCATACTTTTAAATGCATTCAGTGAAAATAAAAGCTGTTAATTTGAAATTACAAACAGACACTTCAATTTTGTTTATCTGTATAGATATAATATATTATAGTATACAAAACAAATAGTTGAACTAAGTATATATAGTGCGCGCGGAACTAGTTGGCCGCGCCTTAGGTAGAGACAGGGGTGAGGGGGCGGGTTGCTTGCTGCTCGCAGTGTTGCCGCCGCGAAGTCCGGCTCCGTACTGAGTAATAACATCAAGCGCTCTTCCGTCCCACCGCCGCTCGCGTACCTAAGACCCGGCTAGCTAGTCACAATATTATGTAACAATCATAACAGTCACAATGTGTAATTGCAAAATTCTACATTATTGTCAAGGTGATAAGGCCGTTTTTTGTATCATTATTAATAGTCGTTATTACATTGTGATTTCGAGTGGCAAAAAGTGTCGTGCGTAATAATCCGTCCATCCCCAATACAATTCGCAACGCGCCATAAGGAACTTCGTTCCAAAAACATAGGCCTTTTCATTCGTTATTGGATGATTTATACAGTATTCTCCGAGCGAAGTAACACTCTTGAAATACTGTAGTGCCTGGGACAGTTGGTTTTTAAATGTCGTATGGTTGCCCAAGCACATACGGCTTTCTCACAACATCGTCAGCCTGGTCCAGAGGAATGACTTTTCAATACGTCTGGGGCCAACCATGTGCGGGTTTCCTCACGATGTTTTCCTTCACCGTTAGAGCGTCCGTATAATGTACTTAAGATCTGAAAAAGTCTCATTGGTATACGCCACATCCTGGGAATCGAACCTGCACTATCTCGAGTGCGAATCAAACGGTCTATCCACTAGGCCACGGAGCTCATATTGCACAAAACATTTCTAATGTATTTTCTCCCCATACTCGGGAACCTGTCATGCAACTTTTCGTAAACCCTTCCTTAACAATATAAACCAGGGTTAGGGAACCCTGATCATGGAAAAAAGCTTGTGTGATCAAGTGGAAAATGAGTCGAAAGTACACAACTGTTATACAGTCAAAGTTAAATGAGCATTCTTCTGAGTAAAACCTAATGGAGCCTTAACGTGGAATGAAATTGTCTCTGAATTGCAAAATCTTTTCGATTTCACATGACTTTGTTTGACTGGAGGACGGCCGTACTTCACATAATATGGAATAATCCGTATGATATTCAGAGAATATTAATCTAATATGTTCTTTGAAGGTTTTATAAAGTATTCTAGTAGAGTGAAGTTTAGATTTTTCTAGTTACTAGAATCTAGATTCCAGTAGATGCTAGAAGAAAAGGATAGGAACTTTTGATTTGAATAAACACGAGAAATAATAATATCACACAACTTTTTTATACACTTGCACTTTATTGTGGAAAGTTACTTGTGTGATATTATTATGAACATGAAATTCCAACAAGAACCAACAGTGTGTACTGTTGTTGTCAATCAGTTAAACACGTGAAAGTTTGAACTGATGAATGAAATTTGGCACAGTTGATGGTATAATATTCTAGGCAGCAAAATAGATTTTCTTTGGACACAAAGGAATAATTATTACCAACACCATGATATATAAAAGACTGATTTATTTTACTTGAAATGTCTTAAGTGTCTACGGTATAATAGCTGAATATATATATATATATATTTTTTTACAATCTGTATGTTTAAATTTTGTCTGAATGTTTTTGATAATGATCTTTTGTTGTTTTTATTAGTTTCATTTTTTATTACTTATACAATATATAGTTTTATGGGTATTTTGTCTGAAATAAATATGATTTGATTTGATTTGATATGTATAATAAACCAAAAAAGTATTTTTATCAATTTATGAAGTAAACACCTACATCTAAATCAGTAAATCATACTGGAACATTGAGCAACCATGTCAATTCGCCCATAATATTACGTATATTCCTTTATTTTCTACCTACATATACCTATATGTACCTACCTATATAATACCAGAAAAGCTGAGGTCCCATTAGTGCGCTGCGTCGCGTTGCCGCCACTGAGTAACGCATTGTATGTCACACACCTGTCCGATGTTCCGTTGAAACATCGCGTACGACGACGCAATTCATTAATGGGGCATCTCATAAAATTATATGAAAGACGGTGCAGCGTCAACCCTGCAACAACGCAATGCAGCGCAACTTACAAATGGAGCCTCGCTCTTAGTGAATTGCATCGTGTTGTCGCAATGGGTTAACGCGTTGTAACCCAGACCTGCGTTGCGTCGACGCACGACATCACATTGCAAGAGGGTGATAGTACGGCGCATCCACCCTCCCACTTCGTCTCCTGCCCGTTGTTCCGTTGAAACGTCGCATTCGACAACACAACTCATTAATGGGGCATATCATAAAAAAAATATAAAAACGAAGCAACGTCGACGTTGCGACATCGCATCGCAGCGCAATCCACTAATGGAGCCTTGTTCTAATGAGTAGGTATCGATTTCAACATATCATTTGAGATACGTTCGAGCCTGTTCTGTGTTTTGACGTTAATGCGCCATTCGATATAGTTTTGCTGGGAATTAAGGGCCTTTACATACGTCACATTTTGGAAGGGTGCATGAGTATGAAGTGTTTTTGCAGAGCTGCGTTTTGAGTGAAAAAAATTAATGGATCTATTAATATCTAATAACAGGTTGTATTGGTCGTTTATATACATCATAAAAATGTACGAAAGAGATTTTAGCAAATGCACACTCACGTAACTTAATATTTTCTAGGTTTTAGGTGTATTTAGACCTACTCTCAAAAACATAGCAAGGTACGAATAGTGGCAGTTATTTTTGTAATCAGTATTACAAAATTTGTAATTATTGTAGCTCAGTAGCAAAATTTGTACGGAATAAAGTGTTTGGGAGCCGTTGCGTGTGTGCTGGCCCTTTATTTCACATGACACGTTTTATTATCGGTGGAGAGTCAGTCGAAAATATAAAATGAATGTCAAGGTAATGTTGAAGGGAAATCATAACTTTTAACTAAGTAATGTAATATTACAATTTAGACTATTGTGAACGTAAAGGACTTTTATATTCACTTTTGTAAAGAAACATACATTTTAAAAGCATATTTTAATTATAATTGATTCGACGTTACATCCTACTACTATTATAAATGTGAAGCTTTATGAGGATGGATGGATCATAAATGTGAAAGTTTGTGAGAATGGATGGATGGATGTTATATAGTCTCTTTTGCGCAAAAACTACTGACCGGACTTTATGAAACTTCGCATGGTAATAGCTTAGGCTCTGGACTAAAACAGGGTGCTTTTTATCCCGAAAAAGTACCTACAGTATTCCTGTGGGATACCCGATACTATATTTACGCGAGCGGAGCTGCGAGAAAAAGCTAGTATGAATTAAAAGTAAAATTCAAAAGTATTTTCTCTTATCGGACAAGTGACGGGCGATTCAAAAAAGCCTACGCGCTCTTTTCAAAGATCTAGCAGCTCAATATGTGACAATGAATAAACTTACACTACGACCACTTGTCTTTCGGCAATAGTCGCATTGCATAAATCTTCTGTAATTTCCATATTCAAAATGAAGATTGCCGAGGGTCATTATCAACATGGTTTAACTGTACTCCCTTTTAGCCACGTCACGCATACAGGCTGACAGACAGCCAGACATGAAGTTTCCACCCTTCTTTATAAGGGGTTAATAAATCACCTTTAGGCGAATTTCAGACGACAGTGCCCCGCGCTGATATTTCAATCATTTTGAAAATAATCATTTTTTTTGCAATCACCTACTTAGGTACTTCAATTTAGGTATAAAAATATGTGAACGATAGTTTACATGCCACTGAAAATGCGAATTCTGCACGGCGTATTTATTAGCATGCAATTGCATTACGTACAATCAAATTCTCGTACCTTGAATCTCAGTTAGATTAACGCGCTGACTCTTTCGCATAGGTGGCAAATCATGCGCACGCGAGCGGGACAGACTGAAAATCTAACCGAGATTACGTATTGAGGTACGAGAATTGGGGCCCAGGCATACAATCAAAGTCTCTTAACAGCGCCGATGAATCGTGCGGAACATGTACGATACGAACTTTAACCACGCCAGCAGTCAGTGCGGTCACTTTGTAAACACAATATAATATATATATAACATATTATAAATATTGAAACAGTATTTTGAGGCGTCCTAGTGCAAAGAAAAATGTTTAGAAACTGGTCGAGCAGGAGCTTTTCCGATATCATACAATACACCAATATGTCTCACATCCTAAAACTAGATCGCATTCGAAAACATTTAAAAAAGTAAAACAAGTGTGTTCCGAAGGTGAAGTGAAGTCATTAACATTCGATTCCCGAAGTGAAGTGAGTCGGACGCGATTGCTAAATGTAGTGTAACCGTTTCCGTGTCATAACCGAACCGTTCGCCTGTGCTTAGGAGTTGGGAGATTAAGTTCGTACGGAACATTTAATATAAATATTATATATGTTTAGTCAACGAGAGTTATGTGTATTCACCTATGTGTTAATTGCCTAAAGAAGTGTACAAAATTAATTTTTACATACAGTACACTAAATACGAATAATTGAAGTGTCTGTTTGTAATTTAAAATTAACAGCTTTTCACTTAATGCATAATATGAAAGTACTTACTTTAACGTACTTACAATAAATTTTATTTTTTATTTTTGTGTCTGTTCCTGCTAATAAAACGGCTGGACAGATTTTCACGGAATTTCCACTGGCAGATAGTTGATGCTATAGCATCAACTATCTGCCAACCATATAGGTTTAACATAGGCTACTGCATATTAGGGTGCCGTTTAAAAATATTGGGTTCCGTTTCCGTTACTTCCGTAAAAATGAAATGAAACTACAATTGTCGACTTATTCGCTGTTCAACTTTATTCACTGTTTCACCTTTTCACACTAGATACACACTTATTTAATTATAATACTTATTTTGATACACAGTCACTCTGTTGTTATTGCAGCACTTTTACACTTTAAAATAAAACACTTTTTCCAATTACTTCGAGAGATCTGTCGACAGAGTAATAATCCCGTTCGCTGTCGAGCACGGCCTTTTATAGTTCCTCCATAATCGGTTGAGTGTTTGTTAAACGGATATGAGACATTGGCGCCATTTTAAATTCCACTGAAAATCACCATAAAAATCGGTACTCTATTAAAAATAGCACAAAATAATAAACTATGATTTATAAGACGAATACTTTAAATAGTTGCACATTTTTACTAAATGTATTTTTATTCTTAATCATCAATAACAAATCGTCTGACATTTCCGGCTGACTTATAATCGAATAAATAATCCACAAATTCTTGAATTCAAATCCACTTTTGAAATAGTTAAAATGAATGTATCATTTTCTAAAATAACAATTTAACATTTATTTTAAACCGATATCAAATTATTAATTCACAAAATTTGACTTAAAACGTTGATTTAATTATAATAAAAACAAATGTCAGGTGTCAGAACAAGAAGTCAATTCTTATAAAGCTAACACTTCCATGCAAACGGTGTTGCTACGGTGACGGTGTTTGCTATTCCTTATTGTTGCGAACGTAAATTTGCGTCTGTCTGTTAAAAAATCTCGCCTATGCCGATTTTAATTAATTTTATTACCGTTATCTGTGGCTATTTTTCTATTAAATATAGTTTAATAGAAAAATGCCACTTGCGCGTACGAAGTCACGGGGAACATTCAGTAACAATAATTGTGTGCACCCAGTGTATCACTTTTCGATCTAATTACTATGGTAATAAGATTCAAAAGTGGTACACCGGTCCTGTCGGCAAACGTACATTATACGTATTGTAATAAAAAGGTAATCTGACCTTAATCTGAAAAGTAACTTTTAGTTATGCAGAGAAAACATATTTCACAAAACTTAGTTTGGGAAACAAATAAATTTTTAAATCATACAGACAGAAAGCAGAAGGAAATTCTAGAATTTCTTACCGTTTATACGACAATTATGAAAACAGTGAAATATCAAATTTGGCACAGTTTGTAGAGAAAGGTATGCAGAATGAATGAAAGAAACTACAATGCGTTTCAATAATCACACCTACTGTTGGTTTGACACAATTGTCAATATTTCTTTCTTCTTCTTCATCTTCTTTTTTTGAGTGGCTCCATAATGAGTTGCCAATGTCAGAGTGGGTGACGAAAACAATTGTTGAAGGAGGTCTTATGACAAAACAAGTGTACGGTAATCTTTCTTTCACATTCCATGCACAACATTTACATATTTTCATTGCATATAGCTATGAGGCAAACGAACTCATGAAGTTGAAAACTAATAATAGGTCTTTACCTATGAAATTTCCGTTCTGCAGTACTGGCCATTTCAAATCAAAATAATTTTTGTTTGGCTAAGAATTCTAATTTAAAATTAATTTTATTTAAAAAACATGGAATTATTTTTCTAAAAGTAGTCATTTGTTTATTGATTAGTGTTACATTTTCATCGCATTTCAATCTTTTTCGTCATTATGGATACGTTAAAAATTCGAGTAATTATGGAATATGAGTACCGTCGTGGCAGCAACGCGGCACAAGCGGCACGCAACATCAACGACGTTTACGGAGCTAACACTACAAACCAACGCACCACCTGTTATTGGTTTGTTCGCTTCCGTTCTGGAAATTTCGACCTGAAAAATGAACCTCGCGGTCGTCCGAAGACTTTGGTCAACAATGACGAATTAAAGGCAATATTGGAAGCTGATGATACACAATCTACGGCTGAATTAGCAGCAGCTTTCGACGTTAGCGTCAAAACAATATTCGTCCATTTGCGTCAAATTGGCAAGGTAAAAAAGTTTGACAAATGGGTGCCCCACTAACCGCAAGCGCTCAGCAAGTTGGTTGGATCCTGGTTCAGCACCTAAACAATGCCCTAAACGAAAACTTACCCCTAGAAAAGTGATGGTCACTGTTTGGTGGTCTAGCGCCGGTGTGATCCATCACAGCTTCTTACTTTTTTTTTAGGTCGAAATTTCCAGAACGGAAGCAAGCAAACCAATAACAGGTGGTGCGTTGGTTTGTAGTGTTAGCTCCGTAAACGTCGTTGATGTTGCGTGCCGCTTGTGCCGCGTTGCTGCCACGACGGTACTCATATTCCATAATTACTCGAATTTTTAACGTATCCATGATAGCGAAAACGATTGAAATGCGATGAAAATGTAACACTAATCAATAAACAAATGACTACTTTTGAAAAAAGAATTCCATGTATCTAAAATAAAAAGGATTGTGTGGTTTTATGAAACCACGGTAAAAGTGAAACTTAATAACAAAATAGCGTGGAGCACTGGCACAAATGAGTACTAGTCTATACACTACACGGTCAGCTGATGCGAACTATAGGCGCCGCCATATTGGCCTCGGCTGCTCTGACGAGCGCCTTTCACTTTATCCCTACTCCGCGGCCGACCGTCACGCGACATGCAACACACAGACGAAAAAGTTTGAGACGATGTAAAAGTTTCACTTTAAAATTAATTTGAAATTAGAATTCTTAGCCAAACAAAAAATATTTTGATTTGAAATGGCCAGTACTGCCGAACAGCAATTTCATAGGTAAATACCTATTATAACCTATAGTCAAAGATTTCAAATTCAAGATATATATGAATTCATACAAGAAAAAGTTACGCAATCTTGGTTCAATCACCATACCTCGAATGTCAGCATTCTTGTTTTTACCATACTTCATATGTCAAAATGGACCCAAAAGTATCAAAAGTGGGGCCATTAAACTGCCTCTTGCATTGCCTCAACATGCCTCGCCTATAATATATACGTATTTGCCTATAATATGAATTATGATCAAATTTCGACCTTCGACTTCTGGTTATACAAGAGTCATTGTTATTGAAGGAATCCAAAAGTAAGGAAACTTTCTCAAAATTTCTTCGGGCACCTTGTCAGATCATTTGAGTTTGTTTCCAATCCAGTAATTGATTCTGGAAACATTTCCAATTTAAATTACAAGTGGGAGTGTTTTGTTGTGACTACTGTATTAGTTTCTGTGACAATTGTGATACGATATCTTTGATGTGTAGTCATAATATTACGATTACTAAATATAACGTAATATTAAAGCCCCCACAGACGAGAGGCCGATCGTTTCAGATAGAACTGACGTCAGTTCGGCCTGAACGGATTCGAGCACATACACGGAAAAAAATCGCATCCGACCCAACTGACGTCATTTCGACCTGAACGGATTCGAGCACACACATGGAAAAATCGCATCAGTTCGTTCTGATTTGCCGCGCGCTACGGTCGTGTTTATTATTTGTAAACTCACTACGCTTGTACACGATACACGCCCGCACGGCCGCGGCTCTGGTGTGAACTGAAGCGATTTGTCACACACGGTCCGTTCAGTATCTTAGCTATTTTACAAAGTACAAAAATGTAGCATAACAAAACCTAAAATGCACCGGTTTTTGTCGGCTTTAGGTATTGCTAAATTTAGTAACTTTTCTGATACTTTTCAGTATACTTTTAGTAGTTTTTAGTCGAAACCGACGCGAGTTTTGTACTTTCGCAAAAACAGAGTTGGCAACACTGGAACAAATCGCTTCAGTCGACCCGGCCGACTGATGTACTGTATATGGGCGGTCTAAGAATTTTTAAAGATATAATATATGGTTAATAGGTATAAATGCTTAGAAGTAAGGCTTGTACATGCTGTGTTCACTTCCTAGAGTGACACATTCTCTAGTAATATTCTTAGTAAGTACATATTAAATAACCTATCTGCACCTATTGTGAATTGTATCTTGTTTTGTGAACCTAATAAAAAAAGGTAAGTCTAGCGGCCGAATACTGGAACGATAGTAAAATTAAGTCACATGCTGTCCTTGTCATTTCGGCTAGCAAAGACAGCGACAGACTGTGAATAGGAGGTTTCCTCTTAATTTTGATTAGCGTTTCAGTATTCGGCCATTTGAGCCTATACAAACTTCCAATAAGTATCAGATAACTAATTTTAAAGTTTTATCGCTTATTATACCGAGCGACAGAGGCAAAATATGTAAAATAAGCTGTCTGACACTCATCAGTTAAACTAATATTTATAATATTTCCGACGCGGGTATCAAAATTGCAATTATTAATAAATCACTTTTTATTAATTACACCGCGATAATTTAAAATAATTATCGCGTTGCGTCGTCACAACGGATTAGCGCATTGTATCATGTATGCCACACCTCCGTTGCGTCGACGCCCTACATTGCAACGCAAGAGGGTAATAGCGGAACGCAACGAGGGAGTGTGGATGATGATCCACACTCCCTCTTCATCTCCTGTCCGTCGTTCCGTTGAAACGTCGCGGTCGAAGACGCAAAATCTAAAAAAAACGACTACGCAACTTACTAGCATAGCATAGTAAAATTCATATTTTGCGCGATGAAAATATTAACCTATGTGTTAAATATTTCTGGACATAAAGTATATTTTGTGTGTTATTCAATTCCATCATAGCTTTAGCGGTTATTTTTCTATCAAAAGCTTGTTGGCAATGTAAATATGATGAATATTTGGGTTGTGATTTGTGAATCGATAAAATATTAATATTTTGAGTTTGCGTTATTCGAGGTAAATTTATTACAATGTTCTTTGTACTGACATTTATACCTTATAAACATTATCTATGGTAAGCTACGTGCGACTACTCGAAACAAACTATACTTCGTGCGTCGTATGATGATATGGGTGACAGTTCTTATATTCCTTGCTACGTAAACATCTAACAAGAAAACAAAAAAAAGAAGAAAACGAAATAAATTATATTCCATTGACAAAAAATAATATTTCTTTAATTATAAATGAAACTGCTATTATTCTTATTATTAACTCTGATATCTTATAATAACTGTGAAATATAAATATGAAATTAAATTAAGAAAATATGTCTATATTATGTATAAAATGTATGTAAAATGACAGATGCATGTAACGGAACTTCTGTCAATAGAGATTAACACTGTTGAATCGACATCAAATCGATGAATAGGAGCGGCCATCTTATGATCGTATTGCAACTCGGAAATGTAAGCACGAGTGCATCTGCCTTGTAGGTATGCGATTTGTGTTTTCGTTGCGTCTGCTTTGAGTTTTTGTTGATTTTGACTTTTGTTATTGTTTTTTGTTGAGTTTTTTGTTATTGTTTTTGTTTCCAATTCCGAAACGATCTCGCAATCTTCGAGTTCCGACTGCAGTGAATAAGAAAATAAACGATTTGAATAGTTTTTATTCTTTTATTATTATTTATTTACAAATTACCCATTTCTTAGCAATTTAATTCACAAATCTAAAATCGATAATTCCGATTTCATTTCCTTTACGAACTAATTCGATATTTTAAACAATCGATTAATTTTCATTAGGTAACTTCACTACGATTGTCAATTATTATCTGTCACGCATATCTTCTTAGGACGCATATAGTATAGATAAATATCTCATGAATGGCTGTTTCCCGCAACTTCGTACGCGCAAAAGAAATTTGTGCGGGAACCGTACATTTTGTCGCAATGAGAAAAAGCCCATGTCTTCTCTCGTGGTCTAATCCATTTATGTGCCAAATTTCACCAAAATCGGTTCAGTTGTTCCAGACTTCAGAGCCTATTCAATGTAATCAATCAAACAAGTATTTCCTGTTTATAATAGTACAAACGTATTAACAAGCTATGAACAAAATTACTGAAATATTAAGAAAATAGCTTAAATTCTATTAACAGAAACAATTAGACTCAAACAAACTGATACCAGCGTTTGGTTTTAACGAATTATTTCATATCAGTTTTGATTATTTTATAAATATTTCAAAGCTAAAGATAGGCTATGACGTACATTTGCCAGAACAAATCTTCATACAAGAAAAAGTTACGCGATCTTGGTTTCCGCCATACCTCAAATGTCATTCACCATACTACAAATGTCAAAATGGCCCCTAAAACTCCTCAGTGGAGAGATTTTTTGCCTCGACATATCTCGTCTATACACGTATATGTTACATTATACGTGTGCGTAATAATCATTAATATTTACCTGATAGATAAAATATTTAATGTAAATATCATATATTTGAACGTTTGTTTTATGTTTGTATAAAATAAAGATAAGCAGGACGTTTAAAAATAAAAATAATTACGTATAAATTCTTATTAAAAAAACTTTATCTTATACCTATATTAAACAATGTATGATATAAATATTCTGTACGTGTCTTTGTAATTGAAGTCCTTTTAAACGGTTCGACCGATATTAATGAAATTTTTTGTGTCCACTTGAACGGATTCGAGAATGTTCTTTTAAGCTATTGCATAATTTTTATCGCGGGCTTTGAGTGCGGCGACCGAATCAAGAAATCCCGTAACGAAAATGAACCTAACACCCCCCACTCCGACCGGCACAGCGGTGCGGCGTTGAAAGCCGTGCATAGTCTAACGTCGTTTCAGTTCGGCAGACTTCGGCGCGGTGTATGTGTGCGTGCGACTAGACGTATGCGTGTAGACTTACTATGCAATAGCTTTGCCGCGGCAGTCCCCGAGTGCCACACGTATTTTTTTTTACAATTTATTCCACTTGATGATGTTTTATTAATTAATATTATACGCCCAATGTGCAACGATGTGGGCACTGGACTGCTACTCGTAGTTACGTATAAAAATCTCTATCCCCACACCCTACAGCCACCTATAAATTAGGCACCCTTGAGTAGTCATATTCCTCATTTAGCGTAATTATTTTTTTATCCTCCACCGAAGCACGATTGTGATATGATTAGGGTTCCGTACCCGAATAGTAAAACTCCGATGTCTGTCCGCCTGTCGCCAGGCGCAAATTTCACAGATGATGTGTGTCTGTTGCCGTTGTAACAACAAATACCAAAAACAGAATAAAGTATATATCGAAGGAGTGTACCAATGCGTGATTTTGTTGCCGTGTGGTACGGCGACCTTCGGACGCGAGTGCGACTCGCACTTGGCCGTACTTATACACGTCACCCATGGAATCAATTTAAAACAGCATATTCACGTCAAAAAGTAGTCTTTTATTCGTTTAACACGGACGTGTACCAGTAAAGCAACCAAAAATCCGTTTACCCAATGCAATCAAACGCCAACACACCAAAGGGAGATTACATGAAAAGAGATTAATTTTCTTAGAACCGCTTTGAGCCGAATACACTGTCAAATGTCAACGGCGCAGGCAAGTGTATTGGTAGCCAAATTGAAAACCATTTCATATAGGCCGGCTGCTCTCACACCGTATATAATACGCGAAGCAAAAATCTTGTAACCCCTTTCACGGAAAATATACAAACGGAGGAGCATGAAATTTGGTGAAGTTAAAGGTGTATGTATAATATGTGTATAATATACTTATAAACATATAAATAGTAATATGTATAATATGTGTGTATAATATGGAGAAGGAGTGAACGAATATTTTTTTAATGATGCTTAAAAATACATTTATTTAATAAAAATAAAATATTTATAAAAATAAATAAAAAAGCACGCACTACTATGCGTTTTATACAACTTAACGTTTGTCGATCTGTCTTTCACATTCAATAGACAACATTCACATTTTCATTTCAAGTCTAACAGACAAAAGAACCGTTTTAAAGTTCAAAATTAAAAATTATATAACTGACACACTGACACTGACACACTCGTTTGAACATTTCTATTAATGGTATTTCAAGTATTAGTGGGCGAAAATGGTGGACGACATTAATTACAATTTATATTTAAAATGTACTACGTGACGGATGCATTATTTAAAATTGGAACAATTCAATTTAAACTTTTTGTAAAAAAGAGATTAAGTTCGACCGAAACTATAATGGTTTCATTATTGTTTCGGTCGAACTTAATCTATTAAGCGGTAAGAGCGCCATTTTGCACATTCTTTTGTTTCAAGTTTTCCATTTAACTATCATGTAGGTACTGTATTTTATTTTGTTCAAATAAATAATTAATTTTTATATTTATTTATGTGTCATTGTAATAAATTTATTGAACGGAAAAAAGTGACGTTGAGATTGGTAGTATTATAGTGCACTTAGGTTTTTTTGTTTACAAAAATAATGAATTGGATCCGAACAGAGAGTGAGTTGCTACGCAATAATATCGTAGCATCGCTACGATCTCGTAACCGCTCTACGAAACGTAGTGTGGTGTAGGCACCTAGAGATTACGCTATGAAACTACACTGAGCGATTTTAGAAACTTCTTACACTGTACTATTTATGCTTAATTCCCATTTAAAAATGATAATTATTATTATTAAGTCTTGTGATTGTGATGTGAATTGCGTACTGCAGTGACATGATGTGAAAATTGCCCAATAAACATTTATTTATTTATTAAACTTACTGAAAATAACACCAAAGTACTGTCTGTGTAAAACGCCAGACAGAGGGTGTTTTATGGTAACAGCTAACTATTAGGCGTGTTAAAACAAAGGGGTCTGCCCCTGCCTAGGGTAATCTATATGAATGGCGGCGCACACCGAATCAATCGAACGGAAAATCTTTTGGGCGTTGGAGCTGTTGTAATTATTGTATAATGAGATAACGTTTGTTGTTTTTGTTGTTTTGTAAGATTTTTTTATAATGATATGTAACATAAAAATTCAAAAGTAGTTATAATAAGTAGATGATATCAATGTCTTATTGTCAGATGTCACATGTAATGCCTATCTAGATAGAATAATTTAGTTAGCCAAAAGGCTATGTATAGTGTAGACGTATCTGTGTTAAGCATCTCTGATATATAAGCATCTCACTCGTATGTACCAATAAAGAAGAGTTTCATAATAAGGTATTTTCCTGAATTTTTTTATTACATAAATGAATAGTGCTCTGAAAATATGACAGCTTACAAAAGGAATAGTATACTATTAATCAAAAATTTCAAAGATATTCCGGATTGTTTGTAGCACTTTTGTGGGTCTCGTGAAAACGCCCCATATAAAAGTCGTACAAGTAGGTGACGTCACACTCTAGTAAGTTGTTACGAAGTGTATGGCCATATGCACAAAACTTCTGATATCACGGTTTCTTGCGCGTTTATGTTCATATACACCATAGTAAATCTTTTTGTATTTAATGTAAGTTAACTAATTATGTAGGTTTTATACACTAAGGTTTTAAAAAATATTTGAACTTTTTTGTGACTTCGAAATGTATATAATTACAAAACTACACATAAAATCCTAATTATTTTTACTTTTATCAAGTTGTAATACCTAATTATTTCTTATTTATTAAAAAAAAAAAAATTATCAAATACCCAATTGTTGCTGTAACATTGTTATCACCACTCTAACATAAGAAGGATTTGCAAGAACCAAGACGCAGCTCACAACAAATAACAACGCTCAATTAGTGTCAAATAGCTTATTCGGATATTTTGTCGCTGTTTACTGTATACCGAGCGACAGAGACATAACATGCAAATAAGCTTTTGACGCATATGAATAGTTTGCAAAACAGACTCTAAGAAAAATAGCCAACTGATTTGCTAACCAAGTTACAAAATAATAACTTATGTTTGTCTAAACACACACAGAGAAATATCTACTATCCTAAGTTATTTTTGTCGTAAGACTCCTTTTCACAATCTTTTAATAAGTCTCAGATACCTTATTCACATGTTTCATTTCAGTCCCTCAAGTAGTATAGAAAGTGACAAAAAGTCCGTATCTAAGCCGTCCGATACATATTACAACATTGTGAAACAGACCATCAGTCCCAGCTGATCCGGAATCCGGAGGGCCGTAGAAAATTCTGAGCATTGAAAAATAGAACTGTGCGCTAATAAAATAGAGCTGAAAATAGAACACACTAGTGTCGAGTCAAATGACAATGTCAAATATGGCAGCTCGACACTCGACACTTCGATTTTCAACTGTAATGTATTAGCGCCGAGTTCCATTTTCAATGCTCTGAAATTTCCCCGGCCTTCCGGTTTCCAGATCATATAATACCCACTCTTAAATAGCCGAAATGTTTAAACTTACTTTGACGACGGTGTAAGTCCCTAGTGCTGCCAGTCTTTTCGGGAAGTATAGTGGCATTGTTGAAGTCAAAGTTGTAAGTAGTTTGATTGGTACACTCCATTTGGATATTCGTTTGTATAAGGATGATGTTGCTTGGGGGACTGTTGCTAAAATAGTCCATCAACATAACGAGGGAATGTATGTTATAGAAGCATCATCTGACAGCCTCTGTGGATCAGTGGTTAGCGGTTCGTAGCTCAAGCCGGAGATCGCGAGTTTGAATCCCGCTGAAGGAACAAAAAGTTTCCAATGTTCCTTGGTCATGGATGTGTATTTAATATGTTCCTACTTCGTAACTAACGAATAAAGTTTGATAGATAAGTGTAAACTGTTACGTCTCATAAATATAATTTTTTGTACAAGCTTCTAATATGAGTATCCCGCTTAAACGAATGAAAAATGTCACTAAATTGTTTAATTAAATGGTTTACACCAAAGATTTTAAAACTCATGACGTACATTTGACAGAACAAAAAACTGAACACAATAAAAAGTTACGCCATCTTGGTTTTCACCATACTTCAAATGTCAAAATGAGACCAAAAGCTGAAAAGTGGGGCCATTTAACTGGATACACTTTTTGCCTCAACACGCCACGTCTACAATATATACGTCTGTGGTTTAAACTCAAAGTTTAATGTAAAACGAGCGTTGAAACGCCGCACATGACATAAATCTTTATTATAATTAATGATAATGATTTTATGTTCGGATAATGATTATTTATTAATGACGTTATTTAGCCGATGTTGATACGTTCCGGTGATAGGTTTATGAATAAATAATACTGGTGTCCCTTGTTTTCTCTATTTTTACCGCGTTCATACATACGAGTACACTGCTGTGCTTGTGACGAACACGGCAAATTACACATTCGAGAAAACAGCGCGCAACGTTTAGTTTTCTAATTTTGACGTTTCCACCAAAATATAGATTAATAGTTTTTGCCCGCGTCTCCGCCCACGTAAATACAGTATCCCACGGGAACACTGTACTTTTTGGGATAAAAAGTAGCCTATGTGTTAATCCAGAGCTTAAACTTCTACCATAGAAAACTTCATCAAAATCCGTATTTATTATTTTTATAGGTATTTATTATTATAATTTTTAATTACAAATGGTATACGAGTTAGAAATGAAAAAAATACGATAAGGAATGAAAATTTTTAAAAAATACCGTTTCTAACTAAATCTACATTAAGTGGGTTAGCTATTAGCTATTTCATTTTGTAAGCCCTAGTTAAAAATTCGGAATATACAGAAATGTAGATCTCGATCGTTAAATTCTGAATACGAACATAAATTTAACAGCCTCCATGGTCCAGTGGTTCAGAGCTTGCCTTTCGACTCGGAGGTTGTTGTTCCAATTTTGGTTAGGACAACGCAGGCTGATCACCTGATTGTCTGACAAGAAAGACGATCCATGCGTCGAAAGGGCATGTAAAAAGTCGGTCTTGCACCTGATATCTCGCCAGTCGTGTCGGTCATCCGTCCCACTGGGTTATGAGAGTAAAGGAAGAGAGAGTGCTCTTGTGTACTGCGCACGCACTTGGGCACTTTAAAATAACTGCTGCGTTGTTGGCCTAGTTTCAATAAAACCGGCCACTATTACCGAAATCGGTGTAGGGAGCTAATATGTACATAACTCAATATCGACGAAATGCGACTTACTGTATTTATCACAAGCACGAGAGTACCAGCACAAGGTAGAAAATATATGGTATACTATAATATATTGTATACTAAATATATTATATATTTACGTGCAGAGAAAAAGCTTTCATAGAACGATCAAAATCGATCCAAATTGGAAAATTTTGACGTTCTTCCTTCGACCACACACCGTATGCTTTTAGTAGTGCAATCAAATCAAAAGCTAACTACGTAGCTGTTTATCTGTTTCACTTTCTTTAATCTGTGTTACTAGTGTAATGTAAGTAACAGTTTATTGAGGTTACGAGCTCGTATATTACAATAAAATTAAACTGAATGTGAGTTTAAATCAGTCAGGAACAATTTTATGTAATCTTTAAACTGGCGCTTCTATCATACATTTTTTACACTTAATGGTCAATTCACACCGAAACGAAACGATGCGTCACATGGCGCTGCACAGCACATATGCATTGTATGACTGATGTCACATACATGTGTCTTTTTTGTAGTGAATAAAGTTCAATTTTCAATAAATATCTCAATAATGTTGTGCCACAAAATATTATTTGTTATGTGTATTCTACTATACTATAATAATAAATAAAAAATCGTCGCGATCTCAGCTGACCCTTTTTTCCTCTCACGCTTATGGTAACCACCATAAGCCCTATCCTGTATATATTATACTAGTATAATAGATAGGGATTTGGATGAGGGTCCTCAAAAGATAGGAATACATTTATTTAAGATTTTTTATTATATTATTATACACATATATTTAATACATATCAACGACCTAGGGACACAGAAAACTTTTGTATCTTCGGACGGCGGGATTCGAACCCCCGACCTCCTGCTCGAGCATCGACGCGCTAACTGGACCACAGAGGTCGTCAATGACAAATGAATGACAATAATTATTTATTTAACTACTTTTTGTATAGAACAGCTTGTCCTATCTGAGTAAGTTTACACACGCGCCGCAGCTCCGGCGGCGGCGGAGGCACTGAAAATAGATAAAAAATCAGGCATCTTCGCCGGAGCTGCGGCGCGTGTGTAAAGGCTTCGTGTACGTAAGTCATACATCTTGTTTTTCTTTAATGTTGGCACTTAAGTAATATCTATTGACGCTACCACACCACTTCAATATGGCCCAGTGGTAAGTGCTTGAAAAACTTGTGTTACGGGTACCAGATAATGGAAATATTTTTATATTATAAGCATCCATGACCCATGCACATAGGAAACTTTATTATTCTTTTTCGGGATTCAAAGCCGCGACCGCCAGCTTAAGAACTGAGGTACTCAACCACTGTGCCAAAGACGTCGTCAAAATAGGCAGAGGTCGATAAAAAAGTAGATAGATATTTAACTCAAAAGCCTCATATAATAATGTATAACCTCCATACTAAAAAAATATTTATACAACGAATAACCAATACCACGTTGCTGTCTTTGTCTGATGCATTGGAAAACTCACTTGACAGTCAATGATAGCAACGTTGTTTAAGTTATCCGTTGTGTAAACATTTTTATTAGTAAGGGGGTTAAAGTTTATGATAATATTATACATTGATCAGAGGGTGGAAAATTCAGCGCCACTCAGACTAACTATGATACTGCCCGATGACTCTCTGAGATTTTGATCCGAAGTTTTAACCCGTAAAGCTTTTGTTTTGACTAAGTTTTGCTGGGTTCAACATCTAGTATCTATAAGGTTCAAATTTTTTAAATAAATGTTATTTTATAATTATTTTTTCGTCTACCTCCAATTTATGAAATAAGTAAAAATGTAAAATGGAATCAAAAACTTTGTTACAAGCAAAATGTATTTTAAGTTAATTTTGCTCAAAGAAAATTTGTAGTCGTTTCATGCGTCTGTAAAAGTAGGAATTTAAATGAAAAACAAACCGCTTTCGGGCGTTATTTAAGGAGTTTATTTGAGTCTTCGTAATTATTTTATTTGGAATAATCATATTTTTTATAAAAACTTTTGCCGGACTACGTAAATTATATAGCCTATTTTACCCGGGCTATTATTACGCTAATGACGCTAAATGATATGTCAATAATATGTTATTAATTGTACTGTATGTTCTTGGTGGAAATTCATGTTTCACAGTAATAACACACTTCCACTTTAATAAGTATTTTACATTAATTTTAATATATTACACGACCGGTTTCGACAAAGTCATCATCAGGTGTAGGTAGATTAATTAATTTTTTAAAAAAATTGCAAACATTGTGCAAAGGGTTGCCAGCATCATGAAATTTTTACAATTTTGTGTAAAGTAATTTAAATTTTTATACCAACTTATTCTATTTTCTACTGTATATCACGGCAAATAAATTATATGAAATTAAAACATGTGAAAATTAAAATTAATAAATTATGTCAAAAATATTCATCCAAATTTAATACCAATGTCAAAAAGTCATAACATAAGAACATAGTATAACCTATAAATATTAATTAAACTAAATGTCCTGCAATAATATGGAGCTCGAAAGGAATGTTTGGTCATTTAGTAAGATCCCACATTTTTTGTGTCTGTTAATTTCAAGCGCTTTTAATGCGTCCATCTTACTGCTTTTTGGCAATATATGTAAATATTTTATATTTTTATCAGGGTCAAAGTTGTGTCCATTACTATACTATTATATAAAAAAGAAAAAGGAGTGTATTTTTTTTTCTTTTTTTTTCTTTTTCCTCACTATTGCACATTTTAGTGTCGTTCGTTCGTCGTTAAATTTA
Organism: Phengaris arion; assembly: GCA_963565745.1. Classification (NCBI taxonomy): domain Eukaryota; kingdom Metazoa; phylum Arthropoda; class Insecta; order Lepidoptera; family Lycaenidae; genus Phengaris; species Phengaris arion. The sequence continues at coordinate 13,810,403 of OY751449.1, read as the reverse complement.
GTGTCGTTCTACACTACAGGATCACTAAAAAAAATAATGTGCAATAGTGAGGAAAAAAAAAGGAGTGTATATAGGTCAGACAGGGAGAAAGTTTAAAACTAGAATAAACTAACATATAACAGCTTGAAAGAAGAATACTATAAGATCTACGTATGCCGAACATCTAAATAGTAATGGACACAACTTTGACCCTGATAAAAATATAATTTTTTTACATATATTACCAAAAAGTAGGAAGATGGACACATTAGAAGCGCTTGAAATTAACAGACACAAAAATATGGGTGAAATTGGTATTAATTTTGGATGAATTTTTGACATAATTTATTAATTTTAATTTTGACATGTTTTAATTTCATATAATTTATTTGCCATTATTTATAATATCTTAGATTCTTATGTATTAAGGACATTTTAATTTAATTGAATCATTGGTGATAGTAGTATTTTTAAATTTATGTTATGACATCCATTCTATATAATTATATAATTATATGACATTACAAATCAATCAGTTATTAATTTATCAATCTAATGTGTTATAATATTATACTAATATTAATTTGTGATATACAGTTGAAAATAGAATAAGTTGGTATAAAAATTTAAATTACGTTGCACAGAATTGTAAAAATTTCAAGATGCTGGCAACCCTTTGCACAATGTTTATAAATTTTAAAAAAATTTAATCAACCTACACCTGATGATGACTTTGTCGAAACCGGTCGTGTAATATATTAAAATTAATGTAAAATACTTATTAAAGTGGAAATAGTGCAAGAAGTCCTGTGTGTTATTAATGTGTCAATAACACATCATTTATTAAAATCGTATCAGTAGTTTAGGTGTGGTGCAACAAACATACATATTACATACATAGACTGCCAGACTCATTAACCCTTTCTTTTGGCTTCGCCGTAGTCGGGTAAAAATGTAATATTGCACAGATATTAATGAAATTTAGTATGGTAGTAGCTTAGGCTCTAAATTAACATGTAGGAAACTTTTATCCCAAGAGAAAAACGTTCCCGTGAGATACTGTACTGACGTGAAGACATAGACAAAAGCTAGTGTCCAATATAATATAATTAATTACTAAAAAGTAATAATAATTGATGTTTATTTATGGAAGCTTCTCGGTGTTATATCATCTTGTAAAAAACTTGAGTTTGCCAATTACAGTAATAAATGTGTAATGAACATTTCATATCACGAAAAAAGAAAAAAAAAGTGTGTGTCAGCTCCGACGCACGACTGGAGTTTACTCTTAGTAAACTCCAGTTTAAAATAGTTTAAAAAGTAAAATTTTGTGTGCAATGCAAAGCAACTAGCGATTGATTTGAAAATTCAAAAATTCGCGCTATGTGAAAAAAAGTGAAAGGTACGCAGAATAGGTTGCGCACGAAAACGTAACGAGGTCATTCGTTCAGTAGTTTACTCCTTATATTTTTTTCATATATATACATATATATATATATATATATATATATATATATATATATATATATATATATATATATATATATATATATATATATATATATATATATATATATATATATATATTATCATTATTAATTATACTATGTATGTTATGTGATGCCAAAAATATCTGCCTCTCAACCTCCGTTCGCCTCGCTCGATCACACTTTTCGTAATGATCTCATCACGTATTCACCAGCTTACTCCCATGTCACACTACAGACAAGTCAATCGTGCGTAAAGTAGTTAGTAGTTTTAATTAGAAAAAAAACTCTCTACACTATTTAGTGAAACCACTGTCGAAATTAGCAAAACAAATTCGTTCGAGCAAAATTTTATGTGTATAATTTAATGTGTATTTCTACACTTTATAATCTGTATATTGTAACCAATATTTATACTAATAATAATATTATAAAGAGGAAAGGTTTGTTTGGTTGCATGTATGTTTGTTTGTTTGCATTGAATAGGCTCCGAATCTACGGGACCGATTTCGAAAAATCGATTTTGAAAATTTGGCGCAGATATAATATGGTAGACCACGGAAGGCAACTTTTCTCAGGGCTACTTTTCATTGCGAAAAAATGCTGCTTCGGGAAGATTAACTTTTACGCGCACAAAGTCGCGGGCAACATCCAGTACATAATATAGTTATTCAAAATAAGTACGCTTCAACAAAGAAATTCGATTTAATAAATGTTAAAAGCCATTACTCGCCAACTAAAATAACTTACCAAAGTGAGTTGTTGAATACATTTAGTTTTACACTTCGCGTCGGGAATAATAGATTTTCAATTAAAACATTCTCCAAATTGTTATTCTCTTTGAACTAAATGGGAGCATAAATATTTTAAAGAGGTCAGAAGATATTCTATATTAAATACGTTAAATATAATTCTATCACAAAGTTAGTTAAAACCTCCGTGTTCCAGTGGTTAGAGCTTGGCTCTCGACTCGGTGGTCGTGGGTTCGATTCCCGCGTTGGAACAGCAAAAAAATGTTGTTTCCGAGTTTGGTTAGGATAATGCAGGCTTATCACCTGATAGTCTCACAAGAAAGATAATCCATGCGTCAGATGGGCATGTAAAAAGTAGGTTCTGCGCCTGATCTCTCGTCAGTCGTGTCGGTCATCCGTCCCACTGGGTTTTGAGAGTAAAGGAAGAGAGAGTACTCTTATGTACTGCGGACACACTTGGCCACTATAAAAGAACTCCTGCGTAGCTGGCTTGGTTTCAATGGAACCGGCTATCGTCACCAACATCCGTATATATACATACAGAACATATTGTGAGCTACTATAGGGCCATCAGTTCTCTTGTACCTTTGATTAATGCGTCCTGCTGCATAAAGTAGAACTTTAGCAGTGTTAATCAGCTTGTTACACGCAATCGTATAACAGCGCTTAAAAAGCCCACATGACCACTATGGGTGTACTATTATAATGCTAAATTAAGCAGCTTTCAGACTACACTATAATATAATAGCATATAGTATAATATATAGCACAAAAATATCGCGCACCATATATTGTTATGGACACGTTCACACTTTACTGTACTATATATAATTGCCACTATGGGTGTACTATTATAATGCTAAATTAAGCGGCTTTCAAACTAGGCTATAATATAAAAGCATATAGTATAATATATAGCACAACAATATCGCGCACTATGGTGCGCATTGTTATGGACACGTTCACACTTTACTGTACTATATATAATTGGCTTACTATGCGCTATAAAATGATGTACTATATCGCGCGCCGCCCTCTTCCTCCTTCCTCACCCCCGGCCGTCCCGCAAGCGAAACTAGCCATACTGAGCTTGCTTTATACAATAAATGCTTGCGATAATATCGCGTAATGGGAACGCCATGCTATATAGTATAGCATTAGGTCCTTCTTTCCTACACTATCCTACCAATATTATAAATGTGAATGTTTGTGAGGATGGATGGATGTTTGTTACTCTTTCACGCAAAACTACTTAACGGATTTTGATTAAATTCGGTATGGTAGTAGTTTAGGCTCTGGATTAAGACATAGGATACTTTTTATCCCGGAAAAGTACAGTGTTCCCGCGGCATACCCGATAGTATATTTATGCGGGTGGAGCCGCGGAAAATAGCTAGTATAGCATAATTGTAGAGCGTAGTCTGAAATGTGCTTTACAGTATTTACAGCACACAGCTTTAAATTAACTCATATGTTACTCATTATTCCCATTACAGCTGAAATCATGTACTTTAAAGACTTATTTATGCAGCGCTGTGTAGGTATTAAAAATCCAGTTAATTCGTCCGTCATATATTAGCATATATAGTACGGATATTGTGATCTGTGGTTCAAATGACAAAGGTAATGAAATCACATAATACCAGGCACTGTGGTGTTCACACCGCGGTGATACGCCTGAGTGATCTCCATTTCGGCAATAGGACATTTCGCAACTTAGCATGCGTTATATTTTGTTTTGTTTTTTGTTCAATGAGTAGGTAGGGAAATAGTACCTATTTCTATTTTTGTTTATTGTGTAATATCTGTTTTGTTTTTTTCTTGTTATATGTTAGTTATTTAGTTAGTTAGTATGTATGTAATGTAATGTCTTATTTTGTCGAATAAATGTTTTATTATTATTATTATATATATTTGGAATTGTAATGTTCATAATGTGGAATGATAAACGAAGAACTGGCAGAACACGGCGGCTGAAAAACTAATGTAGAATCCACATTAGTACGGTTAATTGATTAGTTACAATATTTGCGTACATGTTAGTCGCTTTAAAGCTGTACAAGAATTTGTGGCTGACTAGTTTTACACGATAACTACAGGTATCAGCTCGTTACTGATTTATGTGCCACAAGTGGATTCTTATACAGCCCATAGCGGATTACCGTGATCACAAATACGTGATCACATGAATTCTCTTTCCAGTAAGAATTTGCAGTAAAAGCGAGATTTTACCCGAAAACAATATTTTCCATAATATATTATTCACTATAACTTTACGTCAGAAGTCGCACAAAATGGTGAACACAAGACAACAAATCAAAATAAACTAATTATGGACCAAGGGTAAAAGTCGTCCACAATTTTGGCACTTGTGAACATTGAGCTCCATAGAAATTAGATATTTTAAAACAACCCGAACGTGTACTTTGTGCTGTATAAAAGGTAACACATACTCTAATAATCAGCCAATATTCAGCTATTGGGACAACTGTTACCTTTAATATTGCTGATATAATGCTGATATACAGCAAATGTCACAGTTATTTTGCTAAAAGCTGTTTAATTTGTGCTCAAATCAAAGTTATATGAGCTGTTACAGCGCCTCTGCAGCTCTTATTAAGCTAGCCAGTATCCCTTTGGATTGCATTGTGGAACAGTAATACAGCTGATATACAGCACTTTTGTGCTACTTGGGCTATACTAGAGGTTTACTACCCTGTGGTCGAAATTCGACCTTATTCATATTTTAATTTTTAAGTTTTAACAATTTGAGTGTTCACTTTTATACGAAATAAATAATATTATATAGTAAATGTTGTCAATGGTATGTGGAATAAAGATTTACAATTGGGTATTTTCTTACATGTAAAAATTTTGTTTTTTTAAATAAATTAAGAAAAAAGTAGGTAAGTAGGTAAACAACTTGATAAAAAACTTGATAAAAGAATTAGGATTGCATTTCGAAGTCTTTTGTGATTTCGAAATGCATTCAATCCTAATTCTTTTGACAAAAAAGTTGAAATTCTTTTTTACAACATTAGTGTAAAAAAGCTACATAATTAGTCTACTTACATCAAATACAAAAAGATTTACTATTGTACGTATGAACATAAACGCTCAAATTTCGGAGATGTCAGAAATTTTGTGCATTTGGCCATAGATTTCGTAGCAACATTTGTAGCGTGTGACGTCACCTACTTGTACGACTTTTTTATGGGACATTTTCACGAGACTCTTCTAAAAATCTTAAAAAATGTTTCAAACAATCCGCAATATCTTAGAAAATATTGTTTTTTAATATACTATTAATTGTGTAAACTAAACACACCGGCATATTTAGCGGAACATAAAATAAAGGTTGTTGTTGTGTATGTTATTTTTCAGAGCACTATTCATTTAGTTAGGTTATAAAAAATATGGGAAAATACAAACCTACTGTTATTAAAGATAAGAGGTTATTATCGACTTTATTTCTATTAATTTTATGTATTACTAAGCATTATTTACATAAAGTAAATTAGCTTTCTGCACATCTTTCTCTACATAAACTTTAGTTTTGTCAAATTTCTTACTCCTCCATTCGCATAGTTCTCGTAAAACTGTATTTCGACGCGACAAAATGTGGTCAAGCTGTGGTTTCTTTGTGACAAAATGTCGATGTTAGTTATAAATTACCGTTTAAGTACTCGGCGTCCTTGGCGGTTGCGTTGCGGTCCACAGCTTCACCACATTTGGTCACGTCGGTGTAGTGTGATGGTACGTGTGGGAATGCCCTTTGTGTGTGAGTAAGTGCAGTATCCCACGGAAACTTAGCCTATGTGTAAATCCGGAGAAAATACTACTACCATACCAAATTTTATCAAAATTCGTTCAGTACTTTTTGCGTAAAACAGTTGCGTCATTATACCGCTTGACGGTTTACAGCTTGAGAGGCGTCGTAGGATTAGACTCGATGGTGAGAGTGACTCTGGGTGAAACCACTTTAGGCGCGTTCAGAGTGCTTTAAGGGCACGTCATGCGGCTCTTATCACGTGCGTCGCGATTTTGGATTTTAAATGATTAATGAAATTTCTCATCTTGTTTTTTTTATATCTAACTAGCTGGTGCCCTCAACTTCGTTTTTTTTAAACGGAACCCTAAGAAAATGTAGCCTATGCTAGACCTTATAACATCAGCTATCTGCCAGAGATTAGCCGGAACAAACAGACAGACAGACATACAAAAATTTGAAAATTGTTTTTTATTTTATACTTTCATATTCATTACGTCAAACCTTGTTAATTTAAAATTACAAACAGACACTTAAATTTTATTAATTTGTATAGGTTTTTTAACATTTAATTACATAACAATAACATTTAGTGTAAATGTAAGTCGGAAGTCTATTAATCATTACAAAATTATAAAGTATTAAAGAGATGAAAATTTTCAACAATTTTCAGCTAAAAGGGAAGGGGATTGTTATGTTTCTATATGAAATAAAAATATTTTCTCTGGCCGCGCGGTCAGGCAATATTCGTGCCTAAAAATACATTTGAATTTTTAGTCGAAAAAATGCGGTAAATTATTATAAGCCAAACTGAAATTTATTATACTCTTTGTGACACGTATGACGTATCAGGAAATGGCCAACTTGCTTACTAACACAAATAATTGACAACTGCGTATTCGTAACGTTACCGAATGAAGATTCTCATTCGGTAACGTTACGAGTACGTCATACGTACCGTCGTAAATTGTTCGTGCTTACCCCACAGTAGAATTCGCCGTGAAAAGCGAGCGCAAGAGAATCGAGAAGGAATCAAGCGCTAAAGCCACAGAATAGAAAATATATATACTTACGTACAGAGAAACAGCTTTCATAGAACAATCCAAATCGATCCGTCCTGCAATTTTTCCACACTGACTGGTGGACACACTGCAAGGGCATGCTGTCCCTTTTCTTAGATCTTCTCGACTCTTCTCACAACAAATTGCTTGTGATATTAGGATTGATAGTAAATGATTTCTGTATCTATCGAAATTTGCACTTTTACGACCATTTATAGACGACAACAATCATCCTCGTCGCTTTTTAAGCCCGACGGGGAGGGATGTTTTAAGTTTTAAATTTGACGTGTCTGAGTGTTTGTGTGTCTATCCGTAGAATCGTAGCAGCCAAACGGATGAATCTACTTTGATCTAGTTTTTTGTTTGAAAGCTGCGGAATAGAAAGTGTTCTTAGTGTTCTGATTCATCATCATCAGTTATGTCACTGCTTGACAATTTTACTTGAAATTTTTCATTTTATTTTTTACTTAAACTTGGTTACTTGAAAGGTGAGGGTTACTTGAAATTTTTCATTTTATTTTTTGATAAGACCTTAAAACCTGTTAACGCGATTGCTACAAAAATATTATTACATAATGGATGGAAGCATCCGCGAGACACTGTTTGACTAAAACACGGAAATTTTGGTTTGAGACAGACCAATTTGATCGTTTACAAAGCTCGTTTGAACGGTTTGTCAAACAATTACGTGTTTGGAGCTCGATTGATGGTATTACATATTTTGTTTTGTTTGATAGTGAAGTGACAGTGAAACTGAACAGTGACGTTTGACAAACCGATCAAACCGACGTCAAACGGTTTGCATCAAACACGTAAGGTTTGAGTCAAACCGTTTAATCATCTCGTCCCTTAAAATATTTCTTCTTTGACGAGATCGCAGCCCAAACCTTATCATATATTGTGGTCAAGACTGCTACATGATATTTGCGGAACAATTTAATTAACGTGATTAAAGCTGGCGTGTGTAGTCTGCGGAACGTGACCTCGGCCAGAAGACGGTCGGCTATAGATTGTATTGATGGTCAAGCGAGAGGCTGACGCGTCTGAGATGCTGAATTTCTTGAAGCTACACATTAAGCGATGTATAAATGAAGATTACGACTAGATGTTATGTGCGAAATCTTGCGAGACCGTATACTTTGGTACGATGATAAGTTGCCTATACGTTAATTCAAAGTCTAAACTACTACCACACCAAATTTAATCAAAATTTGTTCAGTAGTTCAGAAGGAATCACAAACATTTATCCATACTCGTAGGAATGATAGGAGGATAATGAATAGCTAAATGTGTAGTCGCTCAAGCGTCGTGGCGATCGATTTAGTTTTGTAGGTTAGTAGTAAGAGAAGATTTGGCATGTCGATGACAGCGCATTTTCTATAAAATTAGCATGACAGTTTAATCCACAGTCCAAACCGCACAGATCCCTCCGCGATTTGAATCGCAGTCCGATCCGCGGTCCGAACTTTACGTGTGCAGGGCGCTATTAGGTAATGTCTGGGCACGATATAAATCTTCGTCCTTGCGCGGAGCTGTGTATTTTTACCTTATGGTCAGTTTACGCCGCGACGCGACTCAACGCGGCGGGCAGTTTTTAATAGCGATACAAAATTAAAATTGTGCGTGGTGCGCGACGCAGCGCTCCACATCACGCATATTGCTACAGCATCTTCAAGCATCGCCGCATCGCGATGCGCTGCGTCACGTCTCGGTGTGAACTGACCCTAAGTGAACAAAAGCATTTTACATTCCTAGATATATTTAAATATCTCTTATGGATTACGCCACTGACGCAACCCTAACAATATCAGTATAATTGGTCTGTACGAAATTACGCCCCAATCCTTTCTGAGCGGACCTTGGGGCATTTATTTCAATTAACTCTTTTCGATCCCGTATGCAAGTTGCTGTAAAATCTCTATTACTATTTGAAACTCACATTAGAATATGGGGATAATGGGACTAGTTGAATATTCATGCTGAAATGAACTACGATATTGGCGATATTTTAATGTAGGTGCTTTTAATAATCTTGGTTTTAGTCTTTCATGTGTTATATTTAGCCCCGATAACTCCGAATATCTTTAAGCGCACACAACGCTAAGCCTTATTCGATCGCTCACTCTCTCTCATCCAATTGAACGGGACAGACCGGTCGAAAACCGTAGCTCAGTTCACACCGAAACGCGACGCGACGATGCTTGAAGAGACCAGGTGACCGTACGCTCCGCCACGCGTCGCCGCGGTTGGCAAACTATAGGTAGGTTAGTTAAATAGGTTTCACTAATTCATTTAATTCATTAATTCACTTCATTTATTAATTCATTTCATATATAAGGAGTAACGTAGGCTACTTTTATCTTTAGGTTCCGTATAAACGATAGCTTTCGTTTCCATTAGTTCCACGCAAACGAAGTTGCGAGCACCAGCATCAATAATAAAATAATTATGACTATCAATTACAATTACGTTATAACAATCAGTATGTTTTTAGGGACCGCCATTAACGTGCCCCATCGCTGCCATTGTGGTACCACGGTGGACCGCCAAGGACACCATGGACTATCCTGCCGCCGCAGTGCCGGCCGCCAGTCCCGCCATGCCTCCATAAATGACGTCATCCGCATATCGCACGTGACGACGGCAAGAGATGGCAAGGAGCCGTGGGAGGCTGCTGCTGTGGGAGGCTACCTGCGTGGACACGCTGGCGGCATCGCATGGCCACTGTACACGACGAGACCCACAAAAGGCGGAAACACGAAACTATTGGTCCATGAGGCCCGAGTTCCAAGCTCCTTTTTAAAGATTTGGCCAAAAGACTGATCAACAAAACCAATGACCCTAAGGCTGGCGCTTACCTCGGCCAACGTATCAGTTTGGCCATACAGCGAGGCAATGCTGCCAGCCCCTTAGGTACTCTACCCGCAGCCTCCAACCTAGATTTAGTTTTTTATCTATAGCCCTATTTTTTTTAATTTAGACAATTACTTATAGGTAAGTAAATAGTTTATATAATAATTTAGTTATGTTAACGAGTTTCTAATTCTTTTTTTTATATTGTTATGTGAACCTTATGTTTTTACTATGTAAACAAAATAATAATTATGTTATCTCCATAGACGTATCTACTTAGTCTGGCCATAAATACTGTTACAATTAAAAATAAACAAAATATTACATTAGAATTTGGAATCTGTCATTTTTATATGATTGTTCATTGAATTTTCTCATTTTGGCGCCAATACATTGTACAATATTATGCGATATTAAAATGAAGTGAAGTTATAAAGAGAACCGAATCGCTATGATTGCATTACATAAAGTAGGTATGGAGCCAAATGCAATTTTTAAAACTCTCCATACGCTTGGTATTAGTAAAATGTTTGTGTACCGGGCTATTAATAGGTACAATGAGACCTCCTCTATTTGTGACAGAAAAATATCTGGCCGTCCACGTAGTGTTCGTACGAAAAAGGTAGTCAAAGAAGTAAGGGAAAGAATTCAAAGAACTCCTGTCCGAAAGCAAAAGATTTTATCTCGGGAGATGAAGATAGCACCAAGAACCATGTCGCGTATTTTAAAAGATGACTTAGGACTTGCAGCCTGTAAGAGACAAACTGGTCATTTCTTAACATATAATTTAAAAAAGAATGGGGTGGTAAAATCGAAACAACTACTGAAGCGGTAAGCAAAGGGGAGGTCACAGAAAATTTTTGTTTACGGATGAGAATTTTTTACAATTAAGCTACATTTTAACAAATAAATGACCTTATTTATGCTCAAAGCTCTAAGGAAGCTTCCCAATTAGTTGACAGAGTGCAACGTGGGCACTATCCGACTTCAGTGATTGTTTGGTGGGGTATTAGCTATGAAGGAGTGACTGAGCCATACTTTTCTGAAAAATGTATCAAAACATCGGCACAAGTGTATCAAGATACCATTCTTGAGAAGGTAGTGAAGACCCTTAACAACAACATGTTCAATAACCAAAAATGGTCCTTCCAGCAAGACTCGGCGCCGGGTCATAATGCTCGGTCTACGCAGTCTTGGTTGGAGACGAACGTTTCGGACCTCATCAGAGCTGAAGACTGGCCGTCGTCTAGTCCCGATATTAATCCCATGATTTATGGTCAGTTTTAGTAAGTACGGCTTGCTCGAAACGCCATGATAATTTGGAGTCCCTAAAACAATCCGTACGATTGACAGTGAAGAATTTTCCCATGGAAAGAGTGCGTGCTTCTATTGATAACTGGCCTCAACGTTTAAAGGACTGTATTGCAGCCAATGGAGGTCTCCATTCCTCTTCGAATAAGCTTTTTATATTTTAAATTGTTATATATTTATATATTAAACTAACACACTGTAAAAATAATTAATGTTATTTGCAATAGATTTTTTTTTTTCTTTGTTTCAGTATTTATGGAAAGACTAGGTATTATAGATAAGGTATTTTGAGGCAAAAACTGTCCCCACTTAAATGGCCCCTTTAAACTTTTGAAGTTTTTGGGGTCATTTTGACATTTGAAGTATGGTGAAATCCAAGATGGCGTAACTTTTTCTTGTATGATGATTCGTTTTGTCAAATGTATATCATAACCTATCATTAGTTTTGGAATCATTGGTTATCTCTTGAATGTTTCAGTCTAGTACCATAATATATCAAATTATAACGGGAATAAAATACGTGTGCTTAAATGGTTGATTAAAACCTGTAATCGGATATTATATTTCTCAATTTACTTACTGCGAGGATATCTACAGAATATTATTAATCAGGGAAAATTATTTTTAAACTGACCACAATACTAAACAGGCAAATACGACGCTTTCGAAAACTAATAAAGGACATACGCTTTTGTTTCCACTAAGAAAGGTTTGGCTATATAGGACGGAGCAGACCACGGATTTGGTTCCCAAATCAGGAGTTTCTCCCTAAAAAATCCTCTAGGGGAAGGATTTTTTAAAATTATTTTAGAGCTTTGTGTCTTCTTTTGTTTTTAATTAAACTAAGTTATTGATCGATATAACATCGGCAAGCGATTTGAAAAGTGAACCTGTTGAAAATAAATGATTGGAAGTATATTTTAATGTATAAAGGGCAAAATAATATTACAGAACATTTTTTTTTTATTATTATTTGTTTATCAGTTTTTTTAAGTTCGGGAAGAGGTATTCTTGAGAGTTGGAACACTGCACAAAAAACGGAAGGCACTGTAAACATCGAGTGTGACGCTGCGACAGTGCCTACGCGTCACTGATGTTGCAATTGTGCAACAGATCAATGTAGTACAGTGGGCCAAGCAGGAACATTTGACAATGTAAGCGTAGCATTATCGAATGAGAATAAGGGGATTTTAGATTCATGACACTTTTTGACACGACAAGGACCGTCGTGCTACCAAGCACTGATGACAGAAAAAGAATCGATAATTCTTATTGACCGTTTTTGATACCACTTAAGCCACCAGATGATGCGTGAGTTGGGTCTGCCCCCTAATGGCAGAAAAATATCAAAAACCCTCATTGTAGGAGAATGTATGTTCCTGCTAGGCCCCCTGAATTGTAAGGGACTGCTTTAGCTATGACAGTACCGCCAGTACAATACAAATAGTATTAAACTCATAGACGTATTTATTAAGGACGTGGCATGTCGAGGAAAAAACTGTCCCCACTTAAATGGCCCCATTTTTGGGATCGATTAATTGAAATCTTTAACTGAACTGCGATAGTGTCGTGTAGTGTCGCAGCGCTCAAAAACCGTCTCATACAATTCAGTACTACATCGATCTGTCGCATTGTCGCGTCGTCACTGACGTGGCTACTCTGTCGCGGCGTCATGGATGCGGCTGCACTGTCGCTATAGACGCTCGAAAGTCTACTTTTAGAAAGCGGTAGCTATGGGGTTAGCGGTAGTTAGCCTTACCCCTACCCTGGACGGAACAGAAGCTGGTACTGTTGCCACGTGCGTGTATTTTATGTGTCATATACCATTAAGCGCGAATAATGTTCTTGGCTTGTTTTACCTTCGCTCATTTAATGGTCTGTACTAATGTGCGTTTTGGTAACCGTTCTGCTTATAATGGGGCAATACTGAGGGTAAATATTCATAGTACACATTTTAGTATGGCTCCAGCATAACAGCTGCTAACAGTTTTGTTCAAAATATTAAAGTAACTACATACATACTTTTAAAGAAACATAAATCATAACGTTCATTCCATATTTTTTTCCATACACAACAACTTTTAGGGTTCCGTAGTATCTACAAGGAACCCTTATAGTTTCGCTCTGTCCGTCCGTCTGTCCGTCCGTTCTCCCTTGCTAACTCCAGTAAATATGAATATAAATAGATGAAAAAAGACTTTGGATATCATATTGATATATATATAGAATAGGATCATAAAAAAATTATAACTGAATTTAATTTTAGGGGTAGCTATCCCATACATGTGTAATGGGATGATTTTTTTTAATTTTAACTCATGATGTGAAGTATCGTCAAATACATAGATATTTTTAATAATGGCTAAGTTTCATACATGATTTTTTATAATTAATACATTTTTAGAGCAATCGAAAGTGGCTTCATTTTTTTTCATTTTTCAATTTTCATTTTCAAACGTTGGCATTTCCAAACTATAAAAGGTAGAAACTTGAAACTTACCTTTTTGCTAACGCATAGACCAACTTACTCTTTAAATGGCGAGTGTAGTGCCACACACTCGAAGTACGAACGAAACAAGAACATCATCAAATCAAAATCAAATCAAATCATATTTATTTCAGGCCAAAAGACAAACCAAACAACACACAACAAATTTACAAAAGACCCATAAAACAACATAATATTGTATACGTAATAAAAAATAAAAGTAATAAAAACAACAAAAGATTGGAAGTATATTTTATCAAAAACATTTAGACTGGGTTTTTTTTTTTGGTTGGATTCTAACTATAAATTTTTCTGCAAGTATACTTCATATAAATAACTGTCAATTTCAACAAAATAAAACTTGTAATAATTTTAAGTGTGCCATAACTTAAAAGAATGTATTTAAAAAATGTTATCCTTCAGTAATAAAGTATATTTGCTACCATTCTGATTATTATTATGGTGTGTAGTTGATGTGTATCTACTTACTTTGTAAAAACATTGCTTCACTTTATGCTGCATACTTCTTCAATTTTGTATTCCAACTATGTATTTCAGGTGGAAGAAATTCTCTATTTTGACTCTGATTTTTATGATTTCCTTGTGAATTTAAGGTACGTTATTAAAATGGGCTACTTATCACTTATTGGAATGGATGCAAAATTTAGTGTTGATTTTGCATGGAGGAACAAAAAGTTGATTTTGACACTTGACAGTTGTGAGTTGACAGATAATTTTTTGAATTTAAATTGACAAAAGACTTGCTGCTGACAAGTACTGTCATCGCCTGATAGGACGTTTTAATGACGTACCTTTGGATGCTTCTTGTTCGATTTTCATTTTTCTTTTTGCATGTGGGTTAAACTGTTATTTAGACTTTTATTTCTAATTGTTATAGTGTCTCTTTTCTTGAAAAGATTAAATTATTGTAGTTTAATTATCATTAAGCAATGTATTGTATTGTGGTATTTAATGTAAACAGCTTCATTATCTGCCTTATTATTCGGGTGGGCTCTGGTAGCAACTTTATACCTAGTATTTTTTTTTTTTTCTCTTTTATTTATTATTATTACAATATATTTTACTACTAATTATTTTTGTATTGTTATTTATTTACATATTTATATTATTATTGTTAATATAGTAACTATATATTATTTTTATTATTGATAATATTATGGAGTTAAATTTGAGTATGGAAAGTATTGATTTTAAATCATGTTCCTCATCGAACTGTTCCTTTCACAGTACAGAATCTTTAGTACCCCTTAATGAATCTTTGGCTATAGAGTTTCAAGATATGTCCAAAAATTTTAATGTGGTCCATATTAATGCACAGAGCATTCCAGCCCATTTCTTCGATATGTTGGCGCTATTCGAGCCGAAACTAAATATCCATGCTATACTCATATCCGGGTCATGGCTTAAACCGTGTCTCCTTTCCCAATGTTATGCACTGCCCGGTTACCAGCTGATCCGTAATGACAGAACTGGACGAACTGGCGGTGGTGTCGCAATTTACCTACGCTCGGACATTCCCTTCTCTCACATTAGCTCATCCACTCAGCCTCCTCCAGTAAATGCTCCAGAACATCTATTTATTGATATTACACTGTTTCACACAAAAGTTTTGGTAGGGGTGCTGTACTGTCCTTCTTCTTATATAAATTATTTTACAGCCTTTGAAAGTTTGTTGGAAGAACTCTCTCCAGCATATAAACATATGATTATTATGGGAGATTTAAACACGTGCCTACTTAAAAAGGATTACAGGTCCAATAAATTAGTATCTATTGTCAATTCGTGTAACATGCAATTATTGCCTCTAAATGCAACTCATTGTGCTCCCAACTGTACACCTTCTCTTTTAGATGTTATGATTGTCGCATCCTCTACATCTATTGCAAAACATGGGCAATACAATGCTGATATGTTCTCGTACCATGACCTAATTTTTGCATCATGTAAAATTAAAACGCCTAAACCGAAGCATAAGACGCGTATGGTTCGTAGCTTTGTCGGAATAGAGTTGGAAAAATTGTACGCTGATGCACGCATTTTGGATTGGTCTCCGGTAACAGATGCCAATAACATTGATGCTAAAATTGAAACTTTCACATCTATCATTACCAAACTATATGACGACCATGCACCTCTCTAGCCAGTCAGAATAAAACATTTACCTGCACCATGGTTGACAGATGAAATTAAAGCTCTTATAATTAAGAAACATCTTGCTAAGGCAACTTACAGATGAGAAAAAACTAACGAAAGTCATGAAAAGTACATAAAAATTCGTAATCGCTGCAACACTATGTGCAGAGATGCACAGAGGCGTTACATTCATTCATCTGTAGAAAGCGGTGGGACAGCTAAAACATGGAAATTTTTAAAGTCTCTGGATATAGGTAATCGTGGTGGGCAGGTCCCAACCAATAATATTAAGCTTGATGATCTTAATAAATTTTTCTCATCGCCATCAACGTCATTGAGTACGATCGACAAAACTAATACGCTACAACATCTCTCTTCTCATCCTCCTGAAAGACACCCTCCTTTTTGTTTTCGTCCAGTCAGTATCAGTGAGGTTAAGAAAAGTGTAATGTCAATTTCATCTAATGCGGTTGGTAGTGATGAACTTAGTCGTAACATGATTGTTCCAATAATCGATATTATATGTCCCGTCTTAACAGATATCCTTAATTTTTCTTTGTCCACAGGTACTTTTCCAGAATTCTGGAAAAGAGCTAAAATTATCCCTTCACCCAAAAAGCCTAAACCACAATTTTGTAAGGATTATCGACCAATTTCTATCCTACCATTTTTATCTAAGGTATTAGAGCGCCTCATCCATCAGCAGACTGTTAACTTTTTAAATAGGTTAAATTACTTCAACCCCTTTCAGTCTGGTTTCCGTCCCGGCCACAGTACAACTACTGCATTAATAAAGGTGACTGACGATATACGCTGTGCCATGGACAATGGGAAATTAACGATTTTAACACTTTTGGACTTTACAAATGCTTTTAACACAGTTGACCATGATATTCTCTTGCAACTCATGAACTCTCTAAATTTTTCACCTACCGTGATTGCATGGTTCCGTGGTTATTTATGTAATCGTCTTCAACGTGTTGCGGTGGAAGAAGTCGTATCTGAGTGGTCAACAGTCATGGCTGGTGTCCTGGCTCAAGGCGGTGTCCTATCGCCTTTACTGTTTAGCATTTTCATTAATACCATTGCCAAAAACATCTTCTCCTGCTCTCACATGTATGCTGATGACTTGCATATTTATCTCCACGCATCACTTAATGACTTACCGTCGGCTATTGCACGAACTAATGAAGATCTGAAAAGTATATGTGCTTGGAGTAAATCTCATGGATTAGTCATAAATCCTATGAAAACCCAAGCGATTATCATCGGCAGTCCAAGGTTGTTGACAAGGGTTCGATTACAGGATCTTTGCCCAGTAATGGTCGAAGGAAACATTATCCCATTCTCACAATCCGTTAAAAATCTTGGAATTCATCTTGACTCAACACTGTCTTGGTCTAAGCACATTGGTGAGATCGGTAGGAGAGTTTTTGGTGCGTGGAGTACTCTGAGGCGCTTGCAGCATTTTCTGCCGATTCCAACCAAAATTCTGCTTGCTGAATCGCTTATCCTTCCTATATTAGATTATGCTGACACATGTTTCACAAATATTTCAGAAGATCAGCTTAATAAACTTGAGCGTCTCCAAAACCTTTGTATTAGATTTATTTTCGGTTTACGAAAATATGATCACATATCCGAATTTCGTACCAAACTCAAGTGGCTGCCAATCAGACTTCGGCGGAATGCTCATATACTGTCCCACCTGTATGGTATACTGTATGACCCCAAGTCGCCACCTTACTTAAAAGAAAGGTTTAAATTTTTGGACAATAGTGTAAAATGTTTTCGAAATTCTAATATATCATTAAAACCCCCTACGAGAAATACAAAATTTTTTGACTCTTCATTCACAGCTCGTGCAGTCAGTCTGTGGAACAGATTACCAATTTCATTAAGACGCGCTCAATCTTTGCACGTATTTAAAAATGGAGTTAAGGAACATTTTTTGTCACAATTGACATGGTGATCTTTACTATAAGTCCATAATTTGTATGCATTATTTCTACTTTTAATAATAGTATTTATTTATTTATTCTATAGTACGATATGTAAGTATTTGTGTATGTATTAACGAATATTATAAAGTAGTGTACCTAAATAGTATATATCATATAAAAGTATTATGAAATCTTAAATTACTGTACTGTATTTATTATTTATCTGTATTAAAATAATTTTCTCTTTACGTGTCTATAAAGCCACCTACCAGTTACCAGTACCATATTACATGTAAACATGTGTCATGATTATAAAGGTTGTCTGGCAGAAATCGCTTGTAGCGATAAGACCGCCTTTTGTGCTTTTATAAGTTTAGTTTTTCTATGTTCTGTATGTCCTATTTATTTTTGGTGCAATAAAGAGTTTTTCATTCATTTCATTCATTCATTCATTAACCGGAAGTTCAGTAATACAAAATGTAATATTTATAAATCTTTGCGAAAATAATTATAAATTAATTCATAATCTTATCCAGTATCAATAATTATAATTATAACTACTATAAAATCAATTTATAATTTTATTAAACCTTGGCTGCCAGAGACATTTCCGCCAAATGTTATACGGATCCGGAAACGTATCTAACAGCTCGGCCTTCCTGCGACAGCACGAGTCCCTTTGTGCTTTTTTTCTCAATAAAAATCTATAATTTCCTAATAAAAAAAAGTAATAAAAATAAGAAAAAGAATGATTATTTAAAAAAAAAATAAAAAAAAAATATAAGTGTTCTAATAATATTGTTTCTCTTATTTAATTACATTTTTGATCAATTTTCCAAATTTTCGTTTATTTCATTAATACTCATATCATTGCTGGTCTTATTTACATTATTAATTATTGCATTATCTACATTATTATCTATACTTTCGTTAATATCTTTATGACTATCATCATCATTACTATCCGAACTATCATCATCAAAGTCTCTATCAAAATTGACCCATGGTTGTATCTTATCAACTGCTACAATTGCCTCCTAACGACGACCTTTACGAGACAACGGTGTGTCTTCTATTAAAAACCTATCATTTTGGAGAACTTTAACTATGCGGTACGGCCCTTGGTATTTGACTACTAACATTTGCGATTGACCGTCATGAGGAACTTGTTTTTCTATACGCACTAAATCTCCTAGTTTATAATTTTTACTAGCCTTTCTTTTCTTATTATAGTACTCTCTATCTTTTTCCTGCTGTTCTTTTATTTTCTCTGAAGCTTTATTCCTAACTGACTCTAATTCATTCGAGGGAATAATGTTAAGCGTATCGTTTATTACCGTATTAAGTATTCCTTGCGCTTTGTGGTTTAAGTTAAATCCAAACAAAAGCTCAGAGGGAGATTTTTTTGTAGTTTTATGAACAGTCGTATTGATACCTATCTGTATGTCGTGTATTCGTTCGTCCCAACTTTTTTCGTCAAGTCCGTGATTAGAAGTAGCTAGTGCTTCTGTTATGATACGGTTAAACCTCTCGACCTGTCCATTAGCCCTTGGAGTGGCGACCGCATTGAGGACATGTTTTATCCCGCACTCTATCATAAAGTCTTTAAAAACTTTACTCGTAAAGCTAGATCCTCGGTCACTAATGAGACGTGTCGGAACTCCAAAAAAACTAATGTGATCTTTTAAACCTTTGATCGTGGTAGAAGATTTAGTATTCTTGACCGGTGTGATATTTATAAATTTAGTGAAGCTATCTATAAGTACTAATAAATAGCAGTTTCCCGTCTTACTTTTAACAAATGGCCCTAGGTGGTCTGCGTGTACAGTATGAAAGGGAATGCTTACTTTTTCAATTGGATGCAGTTTACCTTCGCGTTTACCACCGGGTGCTTTATGATGGGCACATTCTAGACACGCGGACACGTATTGGATATAATAAACTAAAGCATATTTAATTTTAGCGTCCGCAAGAATTTTGTTTATTGTTCTTTGGAAAACAGACGGTGCATTCACTAGGCCGAAAGGCATACGATTATATTCAAATTGGCCGTCCGGCGTTACGAATGCCGTTTTATGCCGCGAGTTTTCTTCTATTTGTATCTGGTAGTAACCCGACGCTAAGTCAAGCGAAGTGAACATATTATTACCCGCTAGCAAGTCCAACTGGTCTTCAATACGAGGCAAAGGATAATGTTCCTTTTTTGTTTTTCTATTTAAAGCACGATAATCCACGCATAATCGTTTTTCACCAGTTTTCTTTTTAACAAGGACAATTGGACTTGCGTACGGTGAAGACGATTCCCGAACTATATTGTTATCTAGCATTTCTTTTACCATGTCCCTAACCAGTGATCTTTCGGAATACGACATTCTATATGGCCGATACACTATAGGCTCTGAATCAGTTAATTCAATCTTCATTTCTGTACAATTTGTAAATCCTAAGTCACTAAGACCACTTGAGAAACAGCTTTTATATTCCGATAAGAGATTTTGAAGTGCGTGACGATGTTCACGTCTTAGGTCCGGACAACAATTTATTTCGTTATTATCGGATTCGGTTGTACTAATAGTTACCTGACACGTATTTAGAGTTGGTGTTTGCAAATGTGTAGCTCTCGTAAGTAAAACATTTTTCTTTATAGTTATGCTGTCATTTGAGATATTATGAACTAATAAAGCGCAATTGTTATTCAAAACTTCATACTGTCCCGGCATAAGGTAGTATTCTTGACCCCTATTTCCTCTAATAGACCCGTCAACATAAATAGAACCGTTCTCGAGCTTTTGGCACAAAACAGGTACGGCACGTAATTCATTTTTTGATATCAGAACATCGTCACGAGATATTAAGTGTACTTTTGGATTATCCGATACGCGTTTTAATATTACTTTAAAAGGTGATTTAGTTATTGCTATATCTGGCCTATTCTATCACAATTCGTACATTTAATTAGTGGTTTATCGTACTTAAAACTGGGATGTCCGTTATGATTGCAGTTAAAACATTTTATTGTAAAGTTATTACTTCCTGGCCTGGAATTTACCGATTTGTTATTTACGGAGTAAACTTTTTTGTCCACCTTATTCTTCCTATAATTATCATAATTTTCTCGTGTGCCACCTACTTTTACCGATCTGAAATACTTTAAAATCTGTTCAGGTTCTACAAATTGTGCCGCTTGTGCGCCTACTTTTACAGCGCGATCGTCTACGCCATGTAGCAAACAGTCGACCGCCTGTTTACCACTCAGCTTGCATCGATTAAGAAGATTAATTTTAGCATAGTAATAGTTCTCCAAAGACTCTCCATACCTAACTCTTTTAGCTAACATTTCAGTGAGAAGTTCGGCATAATCTTCCCGAGACGGAAAAGATTCTAAAAGTTTTTGCTTCCATTCAGTCCAACTATATAACAATGTTGGCAGAGATTGATACCATGACTTAGCAACTCCACATAATTTTTGAAGAGAATAATGTATAGTTTCTTTCTCATCCCATCCATATATTTCTGAACATTCTTCTACTTTAGTTATCCAGGTTAATACAGTTTGTTCTTTTGCCATGGGATCAAACTCGGGTACAACATTATTATTATAGGACATTTTAGGTTTTTCCGAACTTCTCACATCTTTAATTATTGTCAAAAATTTATCGAGTATGTCGTCTGTAGACCTTTTTTTTGAATTAACAGAACGCTTTGTTTTAGACGGAGCTATATCGGACTCGCTCGATGATAGTTCGGTAAAATAATATCTACGCTTACCTCTATTTTGCCTACTTGATCGACTATTTCTACCATGCTTTAATCTCCCGTTGTCACCAGAATCTTCAGATGATGACCGCTGCTCTCGTCGTCGCCTCTTTCGCTCCCGGCTACCTTTGTTGCGAGATGTAGTATGTTCCGGAATTATATTGTCCATTTGGCGCACGCCGCCTTCACCTTGGCTGCGATATTCATGTATATAGACTCCTTGAGGAGCTTGGGATTCATCAGTGCTCGACCCTTGACCTTGGGCCCTATGACGATCTAGCCCTCGACCTCGGGCACGATCATGATCACTATATCCTTCACTTTGATTGTTAGCAGTAACTAGCCCTTGACCTCGGGCATCATTTTCGATGGGCCCTTGACCTCGGGCATTACCTTCAGTAAACCCTTGACCTCGGGTATCATTCTCGGTGGGCCCTTGACCTCGGGCATCATTTCCAGTAAACCCTTGACCTCGGGTATTTCCATTTTCCATGTTTCGGAGCTTAAACAAATTTATAAAAAGCTTAATATCTATTTAAAACACACTTCTTATAAAATATACATTTAATAAATCTTTAGTTAACGTTAAAATATTGGTATAAATTTTATAATTCTTATGGATAATGTACATATATTCATCAAATAATGTTTAATTGTTTAACTAAACCAACATAATTACTGTAGTGTAAGCAATCAATAAAATATTAAAATGAAAATATACTTCCTATATTATATTTGCCAAAATAAAATAAAAAGTAAAAATAAATCTAAATAAATAATTATAATAAAATATAATATTAGTTATAGTAGAATTAAATTAGTTTTAAAAGAATGACAATAACAAGGAAAAAAAATATATCTATGCAATGCAATAAGGGATAAAGTGAATTATATAAAATTCCAATCTCTTTGGAAATTCATTTAAGATTTCCTTAAATTCATTTTAATAATCTTCTCAATTGTAATGCCACTTTTGTGTAAAAATTAAATCTTAAAAATTACTATGGAAAAATTATTTGCAGTACTTACGCTTAATTTTAGCTCCTTTTCGTGTGGGCGTGCAGGAAATTTTGTGTATCCTGTTCTATCCCACTTCTGAACTATAAGAGTTGGCCAAAGAAAAACAAACACTATAATATCTTCTGGTACAACTTTTATTCGATTGCCAGTACACTTTTATCCACGAGTACTTCACCCTTCGATGCTCAGTCGGCAATTTCCACAAAATTGACAGGCATCATCTTTTATAGCAGCCGCCATCTCTATTCTTACGTTGCATCGGAAGTGTAGAGATGGCGGCACCGGAAATTATATAAAAATATTTAAATTACAAAATTATAATCCAAATAAATTTATGACTATTACAAACAATTATGGAATGATTTACTTTATCTGTTAAATTACTTTTATATTTTTAATAGTTATAGTTTAATAGTTATAGGATTTGGACTTTTATTACACCAATAAATCATAATAACAATCACTAACCGGAAGTTCAGTAATACAAAATGTAATATTTATAAATCTTTGCGAAAATAATTATAAATTAATTCATAATCTTATCCAGTATCAATAATTACAATTATAACTACTATAAAATCAATTTATAATTTTATTAAACCTTGGCTGCCAGAGACATTTCCGCCAAATGTTATACGGATCCGGAAACGTATCTAACAATAATGCATAACTGGTCTACTAAACTCAATCTAAGAACAGTCAGTACCACCGTCAGTACCTCACCAATCAAAATTAAGCGTGGCATTTTCCAAGGCGACTCACTTAGCCCCTTATGGTTTTGCTTAGCTTTAAACCCTCTATCTAAAACTCTTAATAGGTCAAACTTAGGATATATTATAGATAAAGTCAATAAAATCAAAATCACTCACCTTCTTTACATGGATGACATAAAACTCTTCGCACCTGACAGGCAACAACTAGAACAACTATTAAAATTAACGGAAAAATTTAGCGCTGATGTTTACATGACATTCGGAACTGATAAATGTAAAATTAAATGCATTCTTATGGGCAAACATACACATACAGAACCACTCAACTTAGAACTACAAGAAGGAACAATAGACAGCATGCAAGCGAAAGACACATATAAGTACCTAGGTTATATACAAAATACAGCTATAGATCATAAAGAAATAAAAAATACATTAAAAAATAAATACAAACAGAGACTAAATAAAATTTTAAAAACAATTTTAAAAACAAAATTAAAGCTTTAAATACCTATGCGATCCCTATAGTAACGTATTCATTTGGAATTATCAGGTGGTCTGACACTGATTTGTAAACCCTCAACACCGCAACCAGAACCGCTTGTTACAAACACAATATTCACCACATCTATTCAGCAGTTGAAAGATTTATAATAAAGAGGAAGCAGGGAGGGCGTGGTTTTATAGATATAAAAAATCTACATTACACTCAAATAGATAACCTCCGAAATTATTTCAAGACAAAAGCTATCACAAGCCCACTTCATAAAGCCATTGTAAATTTACCTCATTCTGGAACACCGCTACAGTTAAATAATGACAAATTTAACCCTAAAAATAAAATAATTAATGATGAAAACAAAATAGAAAAATGGAAAAGTAAGGCTCTACATGGTAAATTTCCGTACCAGTTAAGTCAGGACCATATCGATCAAGCCGCGTCATTCAGTTGGTTAACTAAGGGCAACATTTATAGTGAAACAGAAGGTTTCCTAATAGCTGTACAGGGCCAAATTATCAAAACTCGCAATTACTCAAAATTTATTCTCAAAGAAGCCATAGAAACATATACGTGTAGATTATGCCACCAAACCACTGAGACAATAGACCATATTACCGGAGGATGCAGTGCACTAGCAAATAAAGAATATACTCACCGTCACGATAACGTAGCCAAACATATACATCAATTAATAGCAATCAAGTTTAACCTTATAGATATACATACACCGTACTACAAATACAATTCATCTAACGTTCTAGAAAATGACTCCGTAAAACTCTACTGGGATCGCGATATCGTCACAGACCGTACCATCCTAAGCAATAGACCAGACATAACCCTCACAATTAAATCTGAAAAAACCACTTACCTTATAGACATCGCCGTTCCAAACACCAACAACCTGAAACAGAAACACACAGAAAAAATCCAAAAATACATACCGCTTGCAGATGAGATCAAACAAATGTGGCATCAAAATACAGTAAAAATAATCCCGATAGTCATTTCCTCAACGCGCGTTATTCCAAAAACGCTTGCCGTTGCACTTAAATCCCTTAACCTTCACAAAAACACATATATACAGTTACAAAAGTCAATCGTTATAGATACCTGCTCTATAGTCCGCCGCTACCTTAATTCATCTTCATCCTTCCCTACAACTCACACCAATTAAACTTCTTTCACGCTACATGAACAGGATACTTGGCAATCGCCCGTACCTGCTTCATTCTACCGGCTAAGCCGAGACAAATATATGTTAAATAATAATAATAATAATAATAATAATAAAATAATGAAAAAAATAATCAGGCATGTTTTTTCGTGCGTGCAGCCGGCTCCATCGAATTACAAGACGTTATCACGTCAAAAAATTATATATATGTATATATATATATATATATATATATATATATATATATATATATATATATATATATATATATATATATATATATATATATATATATATATATACATATATATATATATATATTCAGCTTTTACCGTAGACACTTAAAACATTTTTAGATCATTGTCCTAATAACAACGTACGCCGGTCCTTCGAATGAAACGAGAAACGCTTTGAAAAAAGCGTTCATGAAGTGCCACACCACGCTGGTAGTTTCTGCTAAATAACTTTTGAATTATATGAATAAGTTACGGATCCCTCCTTAGACATGTCCTGACATGCTGTTGATAAGTTATATGAAAACACGAATTTTAATTTCAAAATGTAATCTTAATGCAAGTAGCATTTTAGGAAAAGAACAATATGGTAGCATTTGTATATATTTATTTGCCTTGATATTTTTGGTAAAAAAGCATATATTTTACAAAAATAAACCTGTGATAATATTGGATGACCAATCTATGTGGCTTCACTGGCTTTATACGTGGTCGAAATATTTGAATGTGACCAGTTCATTTTATTACGAGACCATTCTATTCCAATACAAGTCGTGTAAACTCTAAACCCGAAATAGGTGCGAATTGGGACACGACCATAGACTTAGAAAAGTTACATCTAAATTAAAATCTTCTGATCTTGGGAAGAAAATTTAGGCAAGTCTAGAAGAACTAAATAATATTTATAATTATTGTTCTTACTTTCTACAACAACGTGATTTATTGTTTAATTTTTCAAAAAAGAATAATAACTAAGAGGCCTAATCCCTAATGACCTAGCGCCCTACAGAAGCTAACCCTAACCAAACCAAAGGTTTATGTATAAATAAATATATATTAGGTCTTTACCTATGAAATTGCCGTTTTGTATGAAAAAAATTTTACGATTTTTTTTCATGTTTTTTTTATTTGTATTAATCGAAGTAATCACCCATGCAATCAAGGAATCTTTGCCAACGCAGTGGCAGTTTATTGATTTATTCTTAACTAAATCAGCTGGACGAGAGGCAACAAATTCTTGAAAGGCAACACACTGCCTCTCGGGTATTGAATTTTTTCCCCGCCAAGTAGTTGTCCAAATTCTGGAAAAAGTAGTAGTCTGTAGGCGCAAGGTCTGGTGAGTAGGGCGGATGACGGAGAGCTTCCAACCCCAGTTCTTGCAACTTGGAGACCGTCTGCTGTGCAGTATGAGGTCGCGCGTTGTCGTGCAGGAGCAGCGGAGACGAGCGATTGACCAATGCTGGTTGGAGATGTGTCAGCTTCTCCATCGTTGTGTTCAGTTATTCACAGTACACATCTGCAGTAATGCTCACCCCGTTTGGTAAGAAGCTGTGATGAATCACATCGGCGCTACACCACCAAACAGTGACCATAACTTTTCTAGAGGTAAGTTTTCGTTTAGGGCATTGTTTAGGTGCTGAACTAGGATCCAACCAACTTGCTGAGCGCTTTCGGTTATCAAACAGAATCCATTTTTCATCGCAGGTAACAATGCGGTTCAAAATTCCTTCATTTGTGTGTCTATTGAGCAGTGCAAGGCACGTCTCGACGCGTACTTCGCGCTGGCGATCATTGACTTCGTGGGGTACCCATTTGTCAAGCTTTTTTACCTTGGCAATTTGACGCAAATGGACCAATATTGTTTTGACGCTAAGCCGTAGACTGTGTATCATCAGCTTCCACAATCGCCTTTAATTCGTCATTGTCGACCAAAGTCTTTGGACGACCGCGAGGTTCATTTTCAGGTCGAAATTTCCAGAACGGAAGCGAGCAAACCAATAACAGGTGGTGCGTTGGTTTGTAGTGTTAGCTCCGTAAACGTCGTTGATGTTGCGTGCCGCTAGTGCCGCGTTGCTGCCACGACGTACACTCATATTCCATAATTACTCGAATTTTTAACGTGTCCATGATGACGAAAAAGATTGAAATGCGATGAAAATGTAACACTAATCAATAAACAAATGACTACGTTTGGAAAAAGAATTCCATGTTTTTAAAATAAAATTAATTTGAAATTAGAATTCTTAGCCAAACAAAAATTATTTTGATTTGAAATGGCCAGTACTGCAGAACAGCAGTTCCATAGGTAAAGACCTATTATTAGATCCTTACACATGAAATTGGCGTTTTGTCGTACTGGCCACTTTGATCTCAAATATATCTTCATTGGTTAGGAATCCCAATTTCAAATTTATACCGCTATTTACTCATGCATTTGTGTTTCGAAAACCGTAATTCATTTGTTTTTTTTCTCTTTTGGTTTTTTCTTTGCGTCACACTGTTTACAAAATGAAAAACTTCAAATATCGTATTATTTTCGAGTAAGTTATATTATGTTCCATCGTGGCATCAGCCACAACGAAGGATTATTGATGTGTATGGCGGCGGTGTCGCAAAAGAAAACACAGTGCGTTTTTGGATCCAACATTTTCGTTCTGGAACAAGACCTGCAGAACAAGCCCTGTGGACAGCCGGAGACCAAAGTTGATAATGAAGAATTGAAAGCTAGCTATGTGGAAGCGGATCCATCGCAAACCAAGTCCAAGTTTGCTGCAGGCTGCGTTGTTAGTGATAAAACTGTTTTAAACCACTTGAAGCAAATTGGGAAGGTGAAAAAGCTTGAAAGGTGGGTACCTCATTAGTTGAGTGCACCAAACCGACAAACGCGCGTCGACTGTTGCGATACATTACTCAACCGGTACAATAATTAATGGATTTTAAATCGACCTGTGATGAAAAGTGGATCCTGTACGATAGTCGGAAACGCTTATCGCAATGGCTGAACCCTGGCGAACCTTGACTGATTATATGAGTTTCAATTTTCAACACCGTATTCCTATATCGTCAAGTCTAAAGTCTAGTCAAAGTCCAAATATATAGTCAGTACGTCATGTCAGTCGATTCAGTAAAGTGGTAGAAGCTTTACTGAAAGTTCCTAGGGAGTTTTGGCGGGAAACACAAAATACCACGTTTTTTGAAGTTGTACCACTTGCCCAAACTTTTGCACGATAACGAATATTTAATGGTTAATATTCTACCAATATTACACATTAAGAACCGAAATAACACAAATTTATGAAGTTTAACAAATTCCACAACATCACTTATTGAACTCCCCGGCACAACTCCCCAAATATTTTTTCTTTTATTATAAATAGTTTTTTATAAGAAAAAAATATTGTAGGAGGTATAAAATAAACCCAAGCGAAGATTAAAATAAATTTCAAAAAATTGTCAAGTAGCGAATTTCTGACTCCTTATAGACATGTTTGGGGATTTCAGCGTTGCTTAAAAAAACGAATGGATAGACTTGACTGAAAAAAATTACTTGTGAGCGTTTGGTGGACTAGTGCCGGTGTCGTTCACTACAGCTTTCTTAAATCTGGCCAGACGATTACGGCAGATATCTATTGCAGGTAACTGCAAATCATGATGGAAAAGTTAGCTGCTAAACAACCGAGGTTGGTCATTCGCTCTAGGCTACTGCTGCTTCAGGACAACGCTGTACCATACACTGCACAACAGACGGCTACCAAATTAAAGGAGCTTCAATTGAAATGTCTAAGACATCCACCGCACTCCTCGGACCTTGGTCCAACAGATTACCTTTTTTTTTTTTAATTTGGATAACTTCTTGCAAGGAAAAAAAATTCAAGTCCGATGGGGCAGTCCAAATTGCCTTCAAAGATTTTATTGATTCCTGTCCGAATGGTTTTTTTAGTAAAGAAATCAATGAACTACATATGAGATGGCAAAAGTCCATAGGTAGCAATGGTATATACTTTGATTAAATAAATACATTATGTTTAAAAAAAATCGACTTTATGTTCTTCCTTTACAAAACGCCAATTTCATATGTAATGAGCTAATGTAATAATCTGCGTGCAATGCAATGTGATATCTGCACCGTGAGCCCTAAGGTAACACACGGAAAGTTTGAAGGATATGGGTCTAAGGATGGATTGTATCACTGCCAATCGCGCAGACTCACACGGCTGATCATAATGATGATTTAAGGTGTCTTAACTACAGTGAGAGGAAAACTAGGTATGCTGAATGAAACAGCGTCGGTGTCCAAAAGAGAAGAGAATTTAAATACAAATTATCTTAGTATTTATACAAAATTATTCTTATTATATAAGTGTATGTGTATATATACAATCTTACATACTAGTGTGTATTTACAATTCATCAGAAAAGTACAGATGAATTGCAACTACTGATGCGACGATCTCTGCAGTTTTCTGTCCCAGTTTCTCCTCTGCTGAGTTGCATCTCCATGTTCACTGTGATGCACGAACATTGATTATGATGATACCCTCAATTCACGTGGAATACTTCTTAAAATTCCCTACCATGTAACAGCATTAATATTTCATCATCATAGTATCAAAGTAGTTATAGGGCAAATTGTGTATGCCAAAGGCTATGAAGGTAAAAAAAAAACATTGAGGATGGCAAAGTGGCTCGGGTAAAGGTGAAAGTTTAAGGCAATTTCAGTGTAGTAACCTACCTAGTAATGTAGTAAGTAATGTACCTAGTTCTGTACTTGTAATAAATTATATTGTGATATAAATAACTCTTAATTGTTTCACATTTTATTGTACATATTTTATATATGTCAAATCAATCTTAGCCATACATTTTCCTTAAAGGTTGCACCCGCGCGAGTTTCTTACGCCACCGGTTCTTCTTGCGGTAGGCTTCCGAAACACTGGTAATTGTTATCTTGCTTTTTTTTATTTAATAGGCTATACTAAATTTTCTTCAAATAAAATATATTTGAAAAATGTTCGTATCGAATCGATAGCCAACTAGTATTTTTATTTATTACATAATATCTCTTTATCCAAAGAAAAAATTGATGACGACAAATGTTTGCAACAAATGCCAAAACGACAGCCACCATTATCGTGACGTAGTAAGAACAGAAACAAACAAAATATGTCATATGTGCGTGTGTAGTGCATGAACATTAGATTTAACCTTCGATGTTGTTTATTCGATTTCATTATGTTCTTATGACATGTAAAATATGGTGGCTGGCGTTTTCGGTCACATGACATACAGATATTAAACTACAGTTTTATTTTCGAAATTGTAAGTATATCGCCTATTTATATAACAAAATAGTGTTGTATTCGTATTTCTTATGATAGAACCTATATAAATAACAAATTTATATAATTTGATTTTGATGGATGAATCTAGCCTATTGTGTCTTTCTAAAAAGAAACATTTTGTTTTAATATTGAATTATTTTTCATCTACAGGTGATGTAAAGGATGCCTTCAGTTCTAACATATCCCTTAAAACAAGCTTTTAGCTAATATTTGTCTACGCAAATTGCTCAATATTTTTAAAGGCATATCTGTCAGCAAATAATCTATGGACTCCACATAGGTAGCTATTTTGTTGTGCCATTTGACGCTCGAAACATTTCGCTATATACATGATACAACCCCAACTCTGCGCATAGCTCCCCACACCGATTTCGTTTCAATGAAACCAGACCACCAGGAGTTATTATATAGTGCCTAGTGTGTGCGCAGTATACAAGAGCACTCTCTCTTCCTTTACTCTCGAAACCCAGTGGTACGGACAGACCAACACGACTGGCGAGAGTTCAGACGCAGGTCCGTCTTTTTACATGTCCATCCGACGCATGGATCATCTTTCTTGTCAGACAATCAGGTGATCAGCCTGCATTGTCCTAACCAAACTTGGAAACAATATCTTTTTTATTCCAATGCTGGAATCGAATCCACGACCTACAAGTCGAGAACCAAGCTCTAAACCACTGGACCATAGAGGAACCCTACGCATACGAGTTATTCAAATTTACACGACGGTATATCAACGTCAAGGAGTCATCATCTCGTATCATCAAGAAGCCCGATTGCCTATTCAAATCTTGATAAACCCACGGATCATCTCAAGCTAAGACCAACAAGCCGTTTATGGTGTAGCGGGTAATCTTTGACAACTTTGACATTGGGCATAGATGTACTATATTAAAAAGCAACAGGGTAAGTAGATTATATTCTTTCGTGTGCCTGTCTTTAGATATTACTCAATAACTACATTTTTTATAAAAAAAAACTATTAATACGAACCTATTGACACATCGTTTATTAAAATCGGACCAATAGTTTAAGCGCTACGGCGGACAAACATACATACACTACCAAAAGCCTCCTTTTAGCTTCGCCGCAGTTGGGTAAAACTGCTCGTGACAGTACGTATTATACGAGTGCTATGCTTATTTATTTACAATAATCGCGTCATTACCCAAAATCACTTAAAAAAGCAAACTAACAAATTAAAACAATAAGCCGCTTTCCAATTACACAATCTTGGTATTTCTTTAACATCAGTATGCTAATTACGTATTAAATTAAACCCGTCCGACACTCGGAAGACAGTCTCCAAACACATTAATCAACTTTAAGTTGTTCTTCAACCACACATTTCCATTGTCCCAGTTTGTGGAGTTTGTATTTTGCTCAAATTGGATACAATTCAATGAGCAGGGAAAATTCTCGAACACACAAATCTTGTAGTGTTTGCGTTTCAAATGTTCTTGTACATAAATTATTATTATTATTTTATGTACTAACTAATATGTTGATTTTTTCCTCCGTATTAGTATTCGTCCGTATAGGATAAAGGGGGCAAGTTAGGTGCAGGAAATAGAGTCATTAGAATGCCTAATAGCATACTTAGTTTGTTTTTTTTTCTTTGTCTAACTTGCCTTAAATTAGTTTATCAGTTCATAAATATCTAATTTAAAAGTAAAGAAAAATGTTCAAATTAAAAATTATTTTCATCCTATTTCGACAGTATTTTTCAATGAATTGGCGATGCCGAGCGTACGATGTGGGTGCACCTTTATTTACGAAGGAATAGTAATGGAGAATAATGGTTGTAGTTTTTTTTTTGAAAAAGCTACTAGTGTGTACCCCGGATTTTGTAACAGTTATTTTTGGCTTTAGCTTTAGCAATACAATAATTGATTTTACAAAACGGTATATACTATTGTTCATTATTTCCCCCCCAATTAGAAATTGATCAAGCGGACACATCCCCAGTGTTTATGTTTCATTTGGCCTCACTTCTAATTTTGAATAATTTAATATTAAATGATGTTTTATTAAGCATAGGCTTTGGATTCAACGGGCTTAAGTTATAAATAATACGAAGTATTTCGTAATTAATGGAAATTAATTTTGGATCTAAGACGTAAAATCTTAAATAGATACTTAATAGATGAAAAACGCGATGAGCTTAAATATTTAGTGTCGAATAAAAAAAATCTTAAATCGAAATCCCACGGGAATACTATCTCCTTCCCAGTCCTCATCAAAATCGGCCTAGTATTTTCGGAACCTATTCAATACAAACAAACAATCCTCAAAACATTATTAGTAAAGAAAGAAAAATATAAAGTAATATTATAATAGTAATTAATAAATATAGTTGTTAATTATACCTTACTAGCAGCTGACCCGTGCCCACTTCGTTGGGCGTGAAACATTTTTACTTGTAAATTTTTACGTTTAAAAATAATTAATAAAGCATCATCCAGTGGACCATGATGTAAATCTAATTCGTTTTCGAATCCACTTGAACACACAAAAAATTTCATCAAAATTGGTGCAGCCGTTTCCATTCAAGTTCTAGTATAAACATTCAACACGCATTTATAACAATTTAATTAATATAATATAAAGCAATATCCCGCTAAATTGTACCCACAACTTGCAAGCAATTGTGTGAGTGCACGCATAAGCATGCGTAGAGCACCTCCCTCTTCCCACACAGCTTATGCTGCACTCAGAGAATCAAGATCGTGCAAACACCACCACCACACAAGCAATAATGTCAGCAAGATCGTGCAAGGCCCCACACCACCATGCAGGTTGCAAAACTCGACGCGCGTTTCGCCCCGGACCCGGAGTCCCTCAGGAAATGGATCTCCGATCCAAGTTCGTAATGCCACCATTTTTTTTTTCAAAAGGGTCTACGCTAAGGGTTAGGTTAAGACCGCTGTAGCTACGTCGGACTATAACTAGCCTAGTGGTTTGTTGATTAGGTAAGAGACGATGGGAGGGTTTGACCCTCCCTAACATCACCCGGGTGATGTTCAGACCGGATATTGGAGACAGCTACGGGTTGTAAGCTATTATTATGACGGAGAGATGCGGGTCTCTCCTGCTAATGCCGCCAGCCAAACCACCACCTTATATACCCTAATAGCTACTAGTACCCCCCACCAAACAGGTTAATGAGCGGTGACGTAGTGAAGCAATTTTGGTCATTCAATAATGCAAGTCTATTGTTGCTCTTTTCTTTAATTATTTGTAATTGTTCCAACACGCTCAGTCGAAAGCCTTTGTCACATTTATGTAACACCTTATCGGAAAGGCCATCGTGCACACTATGAACACTATCTAAAAGATGTTTAGCAGAATGTGATTTATCACGATGACCATTTCTATAAGCCGCGATGTGTACTTTATACCGAGTCTCAAAGTTCCGTCCTGTTTGACCCACGTATACAAAATTCGTATTCAGTATTCAAAATATGTATTCAGTACAATCGATTTTATAGATATCGAATTTATACTTAAAATCAATCCGGTCCTTATTATGACACAAAATATTTTTAATTATTATTTTCTGCAAAGTAACGCCTGATTCTACTAAAATTATTATTTATAGAAGATTTTTCTTAGGTCTTGCGCTTAGACTATGCGAAATACATTATACATAGGCTGCACTAAAAGTATCGGGAATGGAATATTTCCACTGTTCCTGTCATATTAAAATCTTTTTAATTTAAAACTCCTTGGTTTTAAAAATCGAATACCGTTTATTTATTTAAAAAAAGATTCTCGGTCTTGTCACAAGGTCTTGTCAAACTTGTTTGGTCGTTGAGAAAATGGAATTGACTCGAGAAAATTCTAGAGCGATGATTTATTATGACTTTCGAAGTGGTTTAACACAAAAACAGTGTGTTGACCGGATTATTTCTGCATTTGGTGATGAAGCCCCATCAAAAACCACAATTTATCGCTGGTTTGCTGAATTTCAACGTGGACGTGTCAAGCTCAGTGATGATCCCCGTCAAGGTCGTCCAAAAACTGCAGTCACCCAAGAAAACGTTGATGCTGTGCGTAAGCTGATTGAGGAAGATCGACATGTGACATACCGCAAAATTCAGGCAACTTTAGACATTGGCATGAGTCAAATACAAATAATCTTGCATGAACAATTAGGTGTAAAAAAGTTGTTTTCCCGATAGATACCGCATTTGCTCTGTGAAGAGCAAAAAGCGGCTCGCGTTACTTGGTGCATCAGAACTCTCGAAAGATTCCACGCAGGATCCTCAAATTCTGTATACAACATCGTATCAGGTGACGAATCCTGGATATACGCGTACGAACCCGAAACAAAAAACCAGTCACGAGTTTGGGTGTTCGAAAAGCTAGTTAAAGCCAACAAAAATTGTTCGTTCACGGAGTGTTGCAAAAAAAATGGTGGCCACGTTTTTCTCCAAAACCGGCCATGTTGCGACTATTCCTCTTGAGATACAAAGAAAAGTTAATGCAGAATGGTATGCTAACATTTGTTTGCCACAGGTCGTTTCTGAACTCCGTAAAGAGAACTGCAACCGCCGCATCATCCTCCATCACGACAATGCGAGTTCTCACACCGCGCACAGATCAAAAGAGTTTTTAGAGCAAGAAATCATAGAATTATTAGACCATCCGTCGTACAGCCCCGACCTAAGCCCTAATAATTTCTATACTTTCCCTAAATAATAAAGAATAAATTGCGTGGTCAGAGATTTTCATCACCTGAAGAAACTGTGGACGCCTACAAAACGGCCATTTTGGAGACCCCAACTTCCGAATGGAATGGTTGCTTCAATGATTGGTTCCATCGAATGGAAAATATGTCAAATTTCGCGGAGAATACTTCGAAAAGCAATCAATACATTTTTAAATAGTAATGTTGTGTCACTTCCTTGATTCCCGAAAAGTTCAGTGCCGCCCTCGTAGTATAGAAATACGTATTATTTCGAAAGAATATATTTGCATTACTTACTAAAATACATTTGAAATAGCACACAGACCACCTCTTATTTAACAAAAGTATGGTTTTTCCCATGGCTCCCCTGTAAAAGGTAGTTAGTTACACAAATATTATCCTACCTGCTGTCATAATGGGGTAAAAGGGGCACATTTTGCGGCGGCCCTAAAAGGGATTATTATGAAACTTCTGTACTTACTAGCGTTTAATAATTTACATGTACGGACTACAGACAGTTTCCACGAATAGGCACGTGAGAGCCACAGATTATGGCTATTCTGTATTTTAAACTTGTAGCCAAAATACAGAATAGCTTTTTGCCAAAACTCCTTACACACACTGATATGTAAGGAGTTTTGGCGGGATGTGTAAGAATGACGTTGTTGTTTTTATATTTCCTCCATAAATTTGTATTATTTCGGATCTTAATGTGTAATATTGGTAAAATATTAACTATTAAATATTCGTTAACGTGCACCAGTGTGAGCTAGTGGTACAATCTCAAAAAGTGTTCTATTTTGTAAACTCCCTAGAAAGTTTCAGTAAAGCGTCTACCACTTTACTGATTCGACTGACTTGATCCATTGACTGCACTGACTATTTATTTAAACTTTGACTAGACTAAATTTAGACTTGACGATTTAGAAATACGGTGTTGAAAATTTATAGGAAAATATCTATTTTCCCGCCTTTTTAGTATGACAATGGCGATGGTTATAAGCCGAATCGCTTTATATATATTTTTAAATAGCCGATGTGAAACTCAGACCAAATAATAAAATGAAGAAAATGTTCTGCGTACATGCGCATGCGCCTGTAGTGGGGTCGGTATAAACTACGCCTCACCGTATAATTACACAGTGCCACGCGCACGCCTCACCTTATAAGGCGATCTGTTGTGGTGTGTGGTTTTTTGACTACCCAAACTCAATTTTTGTTTGACAAAGGTCTGTCTGCACTTTTTATTTGGCTGAAACAGCCTGCGTGTTTTGCTACTTGGCATAAATGAATATCAGAAGTCCGTGGCGTGTCAGTCAAGAATTTTTTACGTGGCAGCTTAAACGTTAATATTGTATAAATTTTATTTCTTTATTGCACGTATTATAATATGTTCTATTGTTCTATTTGTTCAGAATAACTTCGACATCTAATTCTCTACTCACATGAACAGAGTCTAATATTATAAAGTATTTAGTATAATATTATAAAGTACTTAGTGACGAACTCTGTAGCTCAGTGGTTAGCGCGTTGGCGCTAAAGCCGGAGGTCGCTGGTTCGAATCCCGCCAGGGAACAAAAACGTTTTCCGTGTTCCTGGGTCATGGATGTGTATTGAATATGAGTATTGTTTAATAAAAATCATAAATATATGTATATTGTATCGTGCACATTTAGAATGTCCTCTTGTATATCTATGTAGTTGCTAGTGCACATGATCACGTAATAAAACCCAACTAATTACTTTGAACAGACCCCTAGCTGTCGCTAAGGCACGTAAAACATATAAGTTTCGTCGAAATTGTCACAGTAATAAAGGAACAATAAGTTGGAATAAAGTTTATTTCCCTTTGAATTCATAAAACTACGACTAAATCAGAACAAAAGTTTTTATTAAATATATTATCACTGATGCGACATGGACCAGAGACTCCGAAAAGTAAATACACTCCGTAGAGTTAGAACACTGGACAGGAACAATATATTTTATATAAATTTATAAAATATAACGCGTTGACCCAAAGAAAGGGTTTGAAACAAATGAAGTCTAACTACGACACGTCAACTAACCTATGTGTGCTGGTAAAACTCAACAAAGTAATTTTGATTAACGCATTCAAATATAATATTAGGTCCTTACATATGGAATTGGCGTTTTGTCGTACTGGCCACTTTGATCTCAAATATATTATCTTCTTTGGTTGGGAATTCCAATTTCAAATTTATACCGCTATATTTTACGCATGCATTTGTGTAGTGAAAACCGTAATTCATTTGTTTTTTCCTCTTTTGGTTTTTTTTGGCTGTTTACAAAATGGAAAACTTGAAATATCGTATTATTTTCAGGTACGAATTCCACCGTGGCACCAGTGCTGCAGAAACGGCTTGAAGGAAATAATGATGTGTATGGCGGCAGTGTCGCAAAAGAAAACACAGTGCGTTTTTGGTTCCAACGTTTTCGTTCTGGAAATTTTGACCTGCAAAACAAGCCCCGTGGACGGCCGGAGACCAAAGTTGATAATGAAGAATTGAAGGCTATTGTGGAAGCGGATCCATCACAAGCCACGTGCAAGTTAGCTGCATGCTGCGGTGTTAGTGATAAAACTATTTTAATCCACTTGAAGCAAATTGGGAAGGTGAAAAAGCTTGAAAGGTGGATACCTCATGAGTTGAGTGCAGCAAACCGACAAACGCGCGTCGACTGCTGTGTTTCATTACTCAACCGGCACAATGATGAAGGGATTTTAAGTCGAATCATTACCTGTGATTAAAAGTGGATCCTGTACGATAATCACAAATGCTCATCGCAATGGCTGAACCCTGACGAACCAGCCAAAGCCTGCCCCAAGCAAAAATTGACTCAAAAAAAGTTACTTGTGAGCGTTTGGTGGACTAGTGCCGGTGTCGTTCACTACAGCTTTCTTAAATCTGGCCAGACGATTACGGCAGATCTCTATTGCCAGGAACTGCAAATCATAATGGAAAAGCTAGCTGCTAAACAACAGAGGTTGGTCATTTGCTCTAGGCCACTGCAGCTTCAGTACAACGTTAGACCACACACTGCACAACAGACGGCTACCAAATTAGAGGAGCTTCAATTGGAATGTCTAAGACATCCACCGTACTCCCCGGACCTTGCTCCAATAGATTACCATTTTTTCGAATGATTTAAAACGGTAAAATCGTTAGTTAATGATGAAGTCGCACACAAAATAATGGATTTCACGAAGCGTCAAACGATGTAACGTTCCTTTAAATTACTAGAAATTCCCTGTAAAAGCTCAGACCCGATACAATACTGAGAGAAATGAGGATATTTGTGTCAATATAAGTGCGAATAGATATGATTATTTCTTAGTTTAAGAAGTTGATAGAAAATATAAGCATTGGTTATTTTTATTCAGAACTAGCTTTTTCCCGCGGCTCCGCCCGCGTAAATACAGTATTCCACGTGACCACTGTACTTTTTCGGGATAAAAGGTGGTTTAATATGTATTATTTCAGAGCTTAAACTACTACCATACCAAATTCCATCAAAATACGTTCAGTAGTTTTAACGTGAAAGAATCATCCATCCATCCATTCTTACAAACATACACTTTGAACATACACATCGTAAGAAGAGAAGAAAAACTGTACGCAGATTTTGAATAAAATTACAATTTAATAATAATATATTGCAACCACTTTAGGTAAACTAATTTTTTTATTTTGGTCTCCTCCGAGGTCCAGTGGTGTAGACCTTGGCGCTCGACTCGGAGGTCGAGGGCTTAATTCCCGCGTTGGAGTAACAAAAATGATGTTTCTAAGTTTGGAAATGACAATGTAAGCTGATCACCTGATTGTCTGACAAGAAAGATGATCGATGCATCGGATGGGCATGTAAAAAGTCAGAGCTGCGCCTGATTTCTCGCCAGTCATTTCGGTCATCCGCCCCACTGGGCTACGAGAGTAAAGGAAGAGAAAGTGTACTGCGCACACACTTGGGCACTATAAAATTACTCCTGCGTAGTTGGCCTAGATTCAATGCAACCAGCCACAGTCACCGAAATCGGTGTGGAGTGCAAGTATATTTTTGTTTTTTTGATACCCACAATATGCAACTCGAACTTTAAAAATTAAGGTGATACTAAGGCGGGTCAATAAGTCCGTGACTTTTTGAATTTCTAACCTCCTTACTGAAAAAGCAACACTACTCCTGTCAACAGGCATCTGTCAGTTGACTCCTATCAAAATTTGAACTTGCTGCGTCAGTTAGTTTGTGTTTTACAGCTATCTTTTTCAGACTATCCAGTAACTTAAGGAAACAATGGAAAAAAGTGAATTTCGTGTGCTTATTAAGCATTATTTTTTGCGAAAAAAAACCATTACCGAGACCAAGGCTAAGCTTGATAAATACTATGGGGACTCTGCACCATCGATTTCAATGGTAAAAAAGTGGTTACTGAATTTCGTTGTGGCCGTACAAGCACTGAAGATGCCGAACGTCCTGGACGCCCAGTTGAGGTCTCTACACCCGAAACAATCGAAAAAAATCACGATATGGTGTTGGCCGACCGAAGATTAAAAGTGCAAGAGATTGTGGAAGCCATAGGCATCTCGCATGGCTCAGTGGTTTCAATTTTGAATGATCACTTGGGCATGAGAAAGCTTTCCGCAAGATGGGTGCCGCGTTTGCTCACAGTCGACCACAAACGCAATCGTGTAACAACTTCACAGGAAGGTTTGACGTTGTTTAATCACAATATGGAGGAGTTTTTTAACCGTGGACAAAACATGGATCCATCACAACACACCAGAGACCAAACAACAGTCAAAACAGTGTGTTTCTAAGGGTGAATCGGCGCCAAAGAAGGCCAAGGTGGGTTTGTCAGCCAATAAAGTTATGGCGACTGTTTTTTGGGATGCACGTGGGATAATCCACATTGACTATCTTCAAAAGGGAAGAACAATTAATGGGGAATATTATGCCAACTTATTGGACCGCTTCAATGAGGATTTGAAAACAAAACCGACCTCAATTGGCCAAGAAAAAAGTTCTTTTTCACCAAGACAATGCAAGGGTGCACACATGTGCAGTTGCCATGGCAAAAATCCATGAATTGGGCTATGAATTGCTCCCACATCCACCCTATTCTCAAGATTTGGCTCCGAGTGACTACTTCTTGTTCCCAAACCTGAAAAAATGGCTCGGTGGAAAAAGATTTGACTCCAATGATGAAGTCATCTCGCAAACAAAGGCCTATTTTGAGGACCTCGACAAATCATATTTTTTGGAAGGGATAAAAAAATTGGAGAAGCGTTGGACAAAGTGTATAGAGCTCAAGGGGGACTACGTTGAAAAATAAAATGATTTATTTATCAAAAAATCTGTGTTTTATTCCAAAAGTCACGGACTTATTGACCCGCCCTCGTATAATACGGTATTTTACCTTCTTTTTTTATTACATTAATTTGGTGCTCTAAAAAGCAAGACTGTTTAGAAGGAAAGAATACTAAAAATAAATATTTTCAAAGATATTGCGGATTGTTTAAAGCACGTTAGTGGGTCTCGTGAAAACTATTTTATT
The DNA here is from genome assembly GCA_963565745.1 of Phengaris arion. NCBI lineage: Eukaryota > Metazoa > Arthropoda > Insecta > Lepidoptera > Lycaenidae > Phengaris > Phengaris arion. The sequence continues at coordinate 13,769,820 of OY751449.1, read as the reverse complement.
TATTTATTTATTTATTTAACAATTTATTGTATACACAGAAAATTATGACAATACAATTAGCAAAGAAAGATGACACAAAGGACTGCTTATTTCTCATTAGAAATTTCTTCCAGCAGCCCAACGGAGAGAATTGGGATGAATTATAGCAGTTAGGACGTGCACAATATTATTTCTACAATTATTGTAGAAATAATAATTCAAATATTTATATCTATAATAAAATAAAATATAGTAAATAAGCTAAATAAATAAATTAAAAATTATAGCTAGTTAATATATATATAAATACTAATATATTATTATAACTATAATATATAAATACTATATACATAATAACGGTATCTATATAGATTCAGATTTGAGGTAATGCTCTTTCAAGCGTCTTTTAAATACATCGATGTTGGGACTGTCGCGAATGGTGTGAGGAAGAGAGTTCCACAATCTAACTGCATGAACAGTGAATGTGTAGGAGTAGAAGTTGGAGCGATGGGAGGGGAGAGAAAGATTTGTCCTGACAGTGGACCTACAAGGAATATCGAGGGGTCGAGAAAAATTGAATCGAATTAGAAGATAACGAGGAGAGCGAGGATTATGCAAAATGTTGTAGAGTAAACAGAGGATATGGGAGTTGCGCCGAAGGCGGATAGGGAGCCACTTGAGTTTCGATCGAAAGGCTGAAATATGGTCGAACTTTCTTAGACCAACCACAAAACGAATACAGATATTCTGTAAACGTTCCAGTTTAGTTAACAGCTCCTCGGTAGCGTCTAAGAAGCAGGAATCAGCATAGTCAAGGATAGGGAAGATGAGTGTCTGGACAAGGAAAATTTTGGTGTTTATAGGCAAAAAGTTTTGGAGGCACTTCAACGTGTGCAGCGAGTAGTGAACCTTTCTGCTCACTTCACTCACCTGACGTACCCAGGAGAGATTACTGTCTAGAATTATACCTAAGTTTTTAACACAGTCTGTGTAATTAATGTAAATGGTATCATCATATATAACTCTAGGCACATTATCTAAGCGTTGAGTCATGTATCTGCTACCTATGATCATAGCTTGCGATTTGATAGGATTGACCAACAGACCGAAAGATTTTGCCCAGTTCGCTATTCGTTGTAAATCAGAGTTGATATCGGTAACTGCAGAACTTAATTCATGAATATATGAATGGCGATAGATCTGCAGGTCGTCTGCGTAAAGATGGAAGTTAGATTTGATTATTAAGGTGATAGTGTTTATAAAAATTGAGAAGAGAAGTGGAGAAAGAACACCACCCTGGGGTACCCCCGCATCAAGATCACACCAGTCTGAGGTAGCCTCATCAGAGCGAACTCGCTGCGAACGTCCCCGAAGATATGAATCGAATCAGTTTATGGCCGAGGATAATATGTTAAGGGAGCGAAGGACAGAAAGGAAGATGTCAAAGTCTACAGAATTGAAAGCACTGCTAAAGTCGAGTAACACTAGGATGGAGACACACTTATTTTCCAAGGCTAGGCGTAGATCATCTGTGACTTTTAGCAGCGCTGTAACAGTACTGTGACCAAAACGGAAACCGGATTGAAAAGGTAAAAGCAAATTATTAAAGGTTAAAAAGTGAGAAAGCTGTATGTGGACAATGTGTTCAAGTACTTTGGAAAGGTATGATAACATGGAGATTGGTCTATAATGGGATAAAGAAGAGGGATTAGAGGTTTTAGGTAGTGGAATAACATCAGTACGTTTCCCATGCTGAAGGAAAGCAGCACGTTGCCAAAGAATAATTGAAGACATGTGTGAGAACTGGCAAGAGTTCAGGAAGGGCGAGGGATATCATACGGGGACTAAGGTTATCATTGCCCACAGCAGTAGATGTTATAGCCTTAATATGCTTGTTAACATCGTCCTCAGTAACAGGATCGAATGAAAACGAGGTACAAGAAGGGAGGGAAGAGGAAGAGAGATGGGAAATCGTGCGCGCTTTTGTTACCTGGTCAACGATTACAGGTGGACAAGAGAAGTGAGCGTTGAGCGCATTTAGGTTCACAGTGCTATCAGAACTGACTGAAGATTTTCCAATGCCAAGTGTCGAAAGAAATTTCCAGATCTGGGAGTGGTTAGATTGGTCTATAGAATAGTGTATGTGGTGTCTTTTAACATCTCTACACAGACGACTGCAGCGATTCCGGAGATACTTATACTTTTCATCCGTTGGTCCCATCGACCCATGGCTCGGTTGCGCTTGGCCATCATAGTTATAATGTCTTCCGAAAGCCAGGGTGCCGGTACGTGCTTGGTTTTGATTTTTTCTTTTTTTTTCTATGTCTATCAAAAGTGTTGGTTAGGACATTAGTTAGCAATGTCACCTTAAGGTCAATATCCGTGACTGAGTAGACAGGATACAGTTATAGTATTAGACATATCACGTTCACTCGTTACTAATGTTGCTACGAAATGTATGGTCATATGCTCAAAATTTCTGACATCTCCGAAGTTTGAGCGTTCATGTTTATATATACCATAGTAAATCTTTTTTTATTTGATGTAAGTAAGCTAATGAAGTTATATATTATTGATAGAATTTAAAATTAATAATAATCTACTTATTACAATGTTAATCTAAAGCTAACTATTTACAATATTGACAAACTATAAAAGTACGAAAAAGAAAAGTTAATAATACAAAATACAAAATTACAAATAAAAAAAGCAACAACAAAAATAAATCTCCCAGGTTGTCCCCACCAGGCAGAGTACCTAGAAGGATTAGAGAGTTTCCCCGCTGGAATTGCGACACTCTTTGCGCCAGGTAGATGCCGGCTCTGGGTCCCGGGCTCGGCTCTCAACGAGTTGAGGCCTCAACGACTTGTTTTCGAAATTTCTCTGAAAATTTTATGCGGATACGGACCCCATGGACCTACTTTTCAACCCCATAAGTATAGACTTATGGGGTTATTTGGCGTGGACTGCGGACAAAAAGACCGGAAGCGATATGTCAGAAGGTTTCCGAACACTCAGGCCACCTAACCTAACTGGAAGCGTTGCCCGAGTCCATGCTTGGTCATCGAAGATTTTGTTTAAAATCGTGGAGAGCGTATGTCTTAAGGTGTCATTCAACTGTTTGAGAAGTTGTGGGAACTTCCACAGTTGGCAAGACCGCAAGACATACGTAAATTTTGGTACAAAAATGAAATAAAGGATTAAGGTGAAGGCCATGTGACAGTTAATTTGGAGGAGGCGATCTAAAGTTTCACTAAAATTTTGTAATTGATTGTTTATGGAGTCCGGGAGAGACTCGTCTAAAATAGGTGAACTCAAAGGGAAGAGCGAATCCTTGTCGATGACGGACAGTTGTGGAGCTATTTCCGTAAAGCTGGATATAATCGCGTTTCTATCCCCACAACTGTCGATAAACTAGTTATGTAGGTTTTGTGCACTAATGTTGTAAAAAAATATTTCAACTTTTTTGTGACTTCGAAAATGTATATAATTACAAAACGACATATAAAATATTCTTTTTACATTTATCAAGTTGTAATACCTAATTATTTCCTAATTTATTTAAAAAAACTACATTTTTACATGTGGGAAAATACCCAATTAAAACGTAATGCCATTTCTAGTAACTGTATATCGTCAAAAAAGTTCAGAACTTGGAATGAATTCGCAAGTTCCTTACTTATTTTACCTTTCTTTCCTTTACAAGTTTGTCATGTGAGGGTATCCGTGCTGCTTACATTTTTGGTTACTATAACCTAAACTAATATTGTAATGGCCTGTAAAATCCTACTATTGTTATAAATGTGAAAGTTTGTGAGGATGGATGGATGGACGGATTGGTGTATGGATGGATGGATGGATGGATGTTTGTTACTCTTTCACGCAATAATTACTGAACGGATTTCAATGGAATTTGGTATGGTAGTAGTTAAGGCTCTGGATTAACACATATGCTACTTTTTATCCCGAAAATGTACAATGTTCCCGCGGGATGCTCGATAGTATATTTAAGCGGGCGGGGCCGCGAGAAACAGCTAGTTACATATATTTTTACATCCGACGAATAGGGATTTTTAGTTGGTATTTTAAACAGAGAACCAAAATACCTATTCATATTTGTACACAAACTAAGAGTGCGCAACAAAAAACGCGGAAAAAGTTATAAATCAATAAAAAAATGTACAATTTTGCTGAATTTTTTTGGACTCTAACAAAGGCGAAATTTGTGTACACTATTCACAATCCACTGGTTTCACGTGCGAGCGTTCGAGCTAGTGATGTGACACTCAAATGTCAAGCTTTGTATGTGAATGCTATTTTTGCTATACTATTCTGTGTATTTCATAAAAAAATTATATAGTATATTATGATAGCGGCTTGTGGTACACGGTATAGTTTTGTAAACTTATGTTGTGCCATAAAATATATTTTTAATTTGTATTTCTTACTGTAATAATAATAAATGAATAAAATAAATAATAGGATTTCACTATATGTATTTAATAGGATTTCACTATATGTACATATTTAACGGTATAATTATTTATTCTAACACGTATAAGGACGCGTATATGAAAAGTTGTTTTGACAGGTTTGGGAGTATGGAGAGCAAAGATATTAGAAATTTTTTGCGTAATAAATCCAGACTGTGCCCAAATAAAATAAACCTTATTGCCACGCATTAAGATTCATGCATAATAACACGTGAAATTTTGAGGAGCATATAAATCATAAAAAGTATGTAAAGTATAGGCTGCACTAAAAGTATCGGGAATGGAATATTTCCACTGTTCCTGTCATATTAAAATCTTTTTAATTTAAAACTCCTTGGTTTTAAAAATCGAATACCGTTTATTTATTTAAAAAAAGATTCTCGGCCTTGCCATAAGGTCTTGTCAAACATGTTTAGTCGTTGAGAAAATGGAATTGACTCGAGAAACTTCTAGAGCGATGATTTATTATGACTTTCGAAGTGGTTTAACACAAAAACAGTGTGTTGACCGGATGATTTCTGCATTTGGTGATGAAGCCCCATCCAAAACCACAATTTATCGCTGGTTTGCTGAATTTCAACGTGGACGTATCAAGCTCAGTGATGATTCCCGTCAAGGTCGTCCAAAAACTGCAGTCACCCAAGAAAACGTTGATGCTGTGCGTAAGCTGATTGAGGAAGGTCGACATGTGACATACCGCGAAATTCAGGCAACTTTAGACATTGGCATGAGTCAAATACAAATAATCTTGCATGAACAATTAGGTGTAAAAAAGTTGTTTTCCCGATGGATACCGCATTTGCTCTGTGAAGAGCAAAAAGCGGCCCGCGTTACTTGGTGCGTCAGAACTCTCGAAAGATTCCACGCAGGATCCTCAAATGCTGTATACAACATCGTATTAGGTGACGAATCCTGGATATACGGGTACGAACCCGAAACAAAAAACCAGTCACGAGTTTGGGTGTTCGAAAATGAGTTAAAGAATAAATTGCGTGGTCAGAGATTTTCATCACCTGAAGAAGCTGTGGACGCCTACAAAACGGCCATTTTGGAGACCCCAACTTCCGAATGGAATGGTTGCTTCAATGATTGGTTCCATCGTATGGAAAAATGTGTCAAATTTCGCGGAGAATACTTCGAAAAGCAATAATTACATTTTTAAATAGTAATGTTGTGTCACTTCCTTGATTCCCGAAATTTTCAGTGCCACCCTCGTATTATAGGATAATTTTTAGCAAACTTTAAGGTGATTTAAATAAAATAGGGTATATAAGAGAATAATCCTTTACACGATCTCTTTTTGTAAATTTGGTGTGAAGAGGTTCTGGAAAACTGTTTTTAATTATACTAAAAATCTTAATTTTTTATAACATTGTTAACCAATTTTTAGATAAAGAACTCTATTTGTGACAATTGTTAGTTTTGTAGGATTTAGTTTCCTTTGGTCACAAAATGTAGGTACCGAAAAACAGCCAATTTATGTCATATTCGTAAACGCGCCCTTAAGTCTAATTGCGGACAAATATTTTCTCCAAACACCACGCGTTGTCGACCATTTAAACCGAAGTATGGTCCTCCTACGCCGCCTCGCCTACGCCTCCTAACTTATTGATAAGTAGGATTTGTTATTAAAATACAATTGTATTACATAATAATATAATAATACAAGTAGATACAAGACTTAGACCTTAGTGTAGAGTATTGTTTTTAGTACCGGGACCAGAGTAATTATTCACCGTAAGTAAAATCAACACAAGGCACATCCCTAACGTGAAAGAGCGTTTGCGAACAAAATGAAAACTGATTTGCTGGCTGTACGACCAATTATTGTAACTCGGTTTGCATGAGTTACTTGCTTTTGGCATATTGGGTCCTTATTGATGTCATGGGGGTACAGTGACGTAGTAGTTACAGTCGACGAAATTAAAAGTTTAGTAACGTACTTCTCAATTTGGTCACGTTACATTTCCCGACGGCAAGCGACGTACACTACGTCTAGTTTAATTATAATGACGCGTCTAATAAGAATAGTAGTTGTCCGCTACTCCGCCCGGGTAAATATAGTATCACTGAAGTTTTTCGGATAAAAACTAGCCTATGAGTTAATCCAGAGCCTAAACTACTGCTGTAGCAAATTTCATCGAAATCTGTTTAGTAATTTAAGCGCGAAATACACATAAACATCCATCCATCCATCCTAACAAACTGTCAGATTAATACTATCCTTTGCCCGCGGCTCCGCCCGCGTAAATATACGTATCTCACACAACACTGAACTTTTTCGGTATAATAATTTTGCCTAATCCAGAGCCAAATCTAAGTCTGCCATACCATATTTCATCGAAATCCGTGCAGTAGTTTTTGCGTGAAAGAGTAACAAACATCCATCCATACATCCATCCATTCTCACAAACTTTCACATTTATAATATTAGTAGGATAGGTTGATAAAACTTTTGATGAAACTACAGTTAATTTTTATACTCAGTGGCAACGACACGATTTGAAAATAATAATCACTGACGATGAAGGATTTAGAACTCTACATACCTAATATATAACCTAATATATATATAAAATCGGAGTGTATGTTTTTAATTTCATATAGTAATAGTATAAAAGTACGGTACTTTAAATAAAGAAACAAAAACATTTTTTTTTAATTTTTGTATGTCTGTCTGTCTGTTTGTTCCGGCTAATTTCTGAAACGGCTTGACCGATTTTCATGGGACTTTCACTGGCAGCTGTATAGATAGCATAGATAGCACATTATAAGGTGTAACATAGGTGTAACACAGCTACTTTATCTTGGGGTTCCTATTAAAAAAATAGGGTTCTATTTCCGTTAGAACTATGCATACAAAGTTGCGGGCAACATCTAGTATAAAATAATTTAAAACAAAAAACATCAGCTTACAACCAACCAGTGATGGACAGATCAATCTTCGTTCAAGGCCCGAAATTAATAACGTATCTAAAATCTTAGATTGACTTCAATCTTAGATTCTCGAACAAAAATTGACGTAAATTGACGTGAAGTTAATCCTGGGATCGTTGAAATTTATTGAAATCTCGATCGTCTGAGATCAACTAAAATGAGATTAAAATTGATTATTAATTTCGGGCGTCTAGAAAATTTTTCTTTTTCTACTATTATTGTATACAATTCCGTCGACATTATTAATAATATTTTTACTATATATAAAATAATATAACTCCCCACACCGATTTTGGTGACGGTGGCCTGTTTCATTGAAACCAGGCCAGTTACGCAGGAGTAATTTTATAGTGCCCAAGTGTGTGCGCAGTACACAAGAGCACTCGCTCTTCCTTTACTCTTGTAACCCAGTGGGACGGATAGCCCACACCACTGGCGACAGATCAGGCGCAGGTCCAACTTTTTACATGCCCATCCTGAATTGTCCTAACCAAACATAGAAACAACATTTTTTGTTATCCCAATGCGGGAATCAAACCCTCGACCTCCGAGACGAAAGTCAAGCTCTAACCACTATACCACGGAGGCTATTTTACTATATCAATACTACAAATAGGATCAGTGACAGATCAATTTTATAAGGACCTTAAGGGCTAAGTAAATATGAATATTGTATAGTGCAAACGGCGTGATGGACAGGTCAATTTGCCCCTCGACAGTTCTCCGGCCAGTGAGTGACAGGACCACTCGTTAGTGCTATCTCAAGTCAGCATTGACAATATTTGATGATTCACACTTCGATCGTGCACGACTACGAATTCTACCGGAGAGAGAGAGATAGCAGATTTCACCAATACGCTCGAGCTGTGCAGGCTAGATCACAGAGTCGAAAATATAATTACTATACGTCTAGAGGAACAGCTTTCATAGAACCATTCAAATCGATCGAAATTTGAAAATTTTGACGTCCCCTTCAACGGCCCACAATTTTTCCACACAGCGTGGACACGCCGTATGCTTGCAGTAGTGCAATTAAGCTCTAAGTCTAGCTAACTACGTAGCTATTTATCTGTTGGTGCACGGCAAAACTGTGAAGGAACATAACGAGGAAAAGAGACAAGTGAAGAGGCAAGTGAGAGAGAGAGAGAGCGAGTGCGTGCAAGAAGTCGTGGGCTACGTTCCCATGAGCGTTTTTAGTGGTCGTGACAGAAAAAACAGCTCTGTAAATATAACTGTATGCTACTACAATAAAACTGAAAATCGTGTAGGTTGGTCAAATCTGAAATTTTACTCTTGACACTTCATTAGAGTCGAACGAAGAACTTCGGTTAGACGAGGGCTTAGGGTCAATTTACATCGAACCGAAACTAAACGATACGCGACATGGCGCTGCATTCTTAAGATAGCTATTCAAAATTAAACTTTATTCATTACACAAGAAGATACACGTTGTATTGTAAGAGTTCGAATGTCAAGTGTACGACGTGCACAGCGCATGTGCAGTGTATGACTGGTGTCATATGAAACATGACATATCTTCTAGTGTAGTAAATAAGGTTCAATTTTGAATAGCTATCATAAAATGCAGCGCTGCGTCACGTATTGTCGTGGTGTAAGCTGACCCTTACAATCTTCAAGGGCCCGTGAAGTTTACTAACCCGCAAGCAGGCTAGTGTATAAATGCGTGATAAGTTAATAATATGTCTGTGGCAGTAAATAAAAAAAACTCTATACACATAATAATTTTTTTTATAATTTTGTATTTTTATAATTTAATTTTAAGTTTTAAGTTTTTTTATAATTTAATTAAATTGCACCTAACATTTTAGTGTCCTTAAAATGTTAGGCGCAATACAGCGAACCTTTGTTCTATTAAATCTAATTATTTGCTGCATTGAAATTATGAACTATGAGAATTTTAATTTCATTTTCCACAAGCTCAAAGGTTATTCACTTTGTGAAATAGAATTTTCCTAAATTAATATGTACCTAAGAAAAACCCCGTCACGGATTCGATTGTGGGTTTAGCAACATTTTAATTATTAAATAACCAGGGCTATGTACAGCTTGATTAAAACTACTCCAGGCACAAAAATAAATCTAGTACAGCTTTACAGATTTCCGCGAAAAGCTGTGTTACTATTGTACCAGTAGATATGCGAGTCGCGAGTGTTACCATCATGTTATTTCAAAATGCACCAAATCATAATAGGCTGGATGACTGTTTTTTATTGCACAAATGAATAGTGCTCTTAAATATGAGTAGGTTCTCAAAAGAAAAAGTATATTGTAAATCAATATTTTCAATGATACAGCGATTTATTGACAAATTTTCGCAAGTCTCTTGAAAACGCTCCATACAAAACTGTGACGTCACGCCTGGGTAAAAGTGTATGAATGAAGGGGCCGCAGGGACATCATATTTGTCAATATCTCGAAAATTTGTGAGTATAAGTTCTGTTTACTATAATGAATGTTGATTTAGGTAGGTAAACGAATGATGTAGGTTTCTAGCTAATTTAACAAAAAAAGGTTTATATTTTTTATATATAATTATATAACTACATACACATAAAACTTTATATTATCTACGTTTATCAAATAGTAATACTAGTGATATTTTAAATGGATAGAATCTAAAAGTCATTTGTGTACGGAAAGCTGCAACAAAAGTGAATGATTTGACTAATTAATTAATAGACATCTCTTTCTTTCCCATTAGCATATGATAAAGGAACAATATATTATATGTCTCTTTTTTTCCTGGTAATGGATATCTATGCTATTTAATCTGAGGTGTCAATTACCGAATGAAAATTATAATTACGTGGTACCTATAGGGAGAATAACTTAACCAAAACCCGATGCATAATGCATATAGACGAATAGTAGGTACACAGCTGTGAGCGTAGCGGCTAATTTCCCAATTAAAAAACACGTACATTCGACGCCACTTCACGAGGCTACGTTATGCTACGCATAAAATATGTTTCCAGGTATTACGCGTTATTTTGAACAAACTTAAGTACATATTTGCATACCATTTTTAAATATTCTTCCCCACGCTGATCCGCGAAATCTGTGACCCTGCGCATTGATGAATCACGTGCGTGTTCCTGACTCCTGCATCATCTTACTTTAACTGAAGTTCATTTTGATCTAGCATCTAAAATTTTCACGATCGCAATCACAGAAATTGAATATAAGATCATCTGAAGCTTTACGACGAAGGGACAAGCGGCGTCGTTAAATAAAATGGGTGTTAAAGGGACCTCCGTAATTCCATCTTAAACAAATGAAGTATTGCGTCAGCACTTTGCGAATACCTAAATAAAAAGGACATCCTTATGAACGTCGTAAGCATTAGTAGAATGTGCTTTAATTTTTAGGGTTCCGTGTTCCGTAACTCAACTTGTAGCGAGCTACGACCTCTTGATATGTAAGTCCTTCTTAAGCTTGAGTGGTGATGATAATAATAAAGGAACAATTCTTATATTCTCCTTTATTGATGCTTAACACGTATTACAAATGAGATATGTCTAATACAAATACGTCTATGGACTACACTGAGAATAGCCTTTTAGTTATGCGAAATAATACTAAGTAAATAGGCTTTACTCGTGACATCTGTCAATATGACATTGACAATAACATTTCTTAAACTTACTATTCTCTTAAGCAACGTCTCCCTTTTCGAGAAAAAAGCAAACTAATAATATAAGTACATAACTAATAACAATACATTACTTATCTACTCAAATTTCTCATGCATATACAATTTAGGACGTCTTACACTTCTACCAGACCTGGTTACGTAACTGGTATTTTCTAGACTCTCCATAGGAACACAGTTATCATCGATAATGCAATTTTGAACAGGACCGTTTCCGAGTTGTGCCGAACTCATGGGATCTATACTCTCCTGCATGGGAGGCATATTGTCAGTGCTGCCGTTGCTATAAAACGAAAGGTGGAGGATTTGTTTTTTTTTTAAATTATTTTTTCTAGGTCTAATGTGTCCCCTATTCCTCCTATACACAACACCGTTTGGATCCACAACATAATAAGATCTACCACATCCTAATTTCTCTTTAATTATTCCCGGAGACCAAAAGGATTTAAGATTTTTTTTGAAGTAAATGTCATCTCCAGGCTGAAACTCATAAGATGTATGCTTCGCATTCCTGTCAAAAATAAAGATATTTTGTCTCTGCTTTGTCTATGACATTTTTCAAACGTCGAAAATTTTACAAGTTTAAGTTTCAGTTTTTTGTTTAGAATTGGTAAATTTACTCGCAAGTTTCTAGACATAAATAATGCGGCCGGACTGGGAAAATCTCCCTTAGCAGCGTTGCGGTAGTGTAATAGTGCCAAATATACATGGATCGTATGTATATTTATCCTCCTTGCATTTTCTTAATATGTTTTTGACAATTTTAACTCCACTTTCAGCTGGCCATTAGACCGGGACCAATAAGGACTGATGGTTATGTGTTCTACATCTCAATCAACAAGAAAAGACTTGAATTTGCAGGAGTTAAATGGTGGACCATTGTTAGACACCAATGCTTTTGGTATTCCATGTCAAGCAAAGAAGGATTTGAGGTTTTTAACAACATTATCGATAGTGTAATTCTTATGCAAAGAAGCTAGCTCTATGTACTTGGAAAAGTAATCCATGCAAATAAGGAAATTTTCTCCATCAAAATATAATAAATCTATACCTACCTTCTCCCACGGAAGATATCTCATGGCATTTCAACGGTTCATTGGGTGTGCTTGGCTTGAACTGGCACATACCGAACGATGATGAATTAAGTTTTTAATATACGCGTTTATATTTGGCCAATAAACTGTTTCTCTAGCGATGTTGAGTGTTTTATTAATACCTAAATGACCACAGTGTATTTTATCTAAAATCTGTCTTTGCAAGGTCTTTGGAACAATAAGCCTTATTACCTTTAAATATTAAGTCGTTCATTATATTATGTATTTTATTTTGAATGTTCTAATATGGTTTCACCAGACAGCTTACTTTGTTTTTGCTTTTTGGCCAACCATTCTGAATATAAGACTTGAGCAGATTTAAAGATTCATCATTTTTACTTTCTAATAATATAAATATTAAATATCGCTTACTCACTGAGAGATTAGAAAATATTGAATTAACATGATATTGTAAGTCTTGTTCATACTGCGGTATATATGTATCACTAAGTGAGGCTCTTGACAAAGTATCTGCAATAAACATATATTTACCTAACTAACTAACTACATACATATAGTTACGTAACCCTGCAACGATAACATCATTCTTTGTAGTCTAGCAAGTACTTCATGAAGAGGTTTTTAAATATGGTAAATTAAAGGTTTGTGATCAGTATGAACAGTTGTTTTACTGCCATAAATATATTGGTGAAATTTATTACATCCAAACTGTATGGCAAACAATTCCTTTTCGATCTGAGCATAGTTTTGTTGACAGGATGTTAGTGTACTTGAACTATATGCAATGGGTCGTTTGTTTTGCATCAAGACCGCTCCCAGTGCATTCTTTGATGAATCTACCGACAAAATCACAGGGAAGTTGCAATTATAATTAGTTAACACAGGTGCTTTACATACGACTTCTTTTAACAAATCAAAGCACTTTTGACAATTTTCATCCCATAACCATAATATATCTTTTTTTAACAAATTTCTTAAGGTATTAGTTTTCTCTGCTAGATTTTCTATAAATGGTGTTAAAAAATTAATCATGCCTAGAAATCTCTGCAAATCTTTAATATTTTTAGGTATGGGCATATCTTTTATGGCTTTAACTTTCTCTGGATCAATTTTTACACCTTTTTTACTAAAAATATAGCCCAAATATGCTATATCTTCTAGAAGAAACTTGCACTTGGGTTTATTTAATTTTAAATTAACTTGCCTAGCCCTTTCCAAAAACATCTCTAACCATTTACTGTGTATTACAATTGTTTCACCGTATATTAAAATGTCATCACATCAAATTATTATACCTTCAATGTCTCCGAAAAGATCTATCATGGTTTTATAGAAAATTTCTGTGGCCGTGTTTATTCCAAAAGGTAATCTTAAAAATTTGTATCTGCCAAAGGGAGTTTGTACACAGATCACTACTTTCTTTAGTTAATTTTATATTATAAAACCCAGAAAATGCATCCAAATGTGAAAAATAAGAGGCTTTGGACAATTAAGACCTGACTTCATCTGTTTTTAATTGGATAATGACTTCTCAATAAATTTTTATTTAAATTTCTAGGATCTAAGCAAATTCTCAAGCCACATTCTTTTTTATGCATATAACTAAACTACTCACCCAGAGAGTAGATTTGTTCACCTTCCGTATGACTCCCATATTTTCCATGAGTTAAAGCTCTTACTTTAACGGTTCAACCAACGCGAAAGGTACCTTTCTAGGGGGATCAACGCACGGAATAGCATCCTTCTTTAGCACGAGCTGTGTTCGTATGGGAGACAGCCCAGACCCTGAAACACATCATTATATCTGGTCACAATTTTGTCACAAGTTTTTTGATACATATTATATACATTTTACTCAACATTTTTGATATTTTCATTCTTTATGGAAAAGTTTTTTATTATTAAATTTAGCTTTATACAAGTGGGTAAACCAATCACAGTTGGAAAATTTAATTTTGTTACAACAAAAGTAATGATTTCCGGTTTTGTTTTGTTTTCAACTAAACAACAAATGTTTGACACTGACATTATCGGAATCCTTAGGCGAAGATATTATATTTTTTACACATTTCTTTACTCTGTTGTCAAATTTAAGATTCAATTCTTTAAAGACTTGATAAGACATTACATTTATGTCTGCTCCAGTGTCAATTAGGCAATCTACATTTTTGTTGTTTATTTTAAGAGAATAATTCCAGGAATTGTCTGTGTTATTCAAATTTTTACTAGCATTTTGTGACTTTATATTTTTAATGTTGAACAATGTATTGTAAATCTCTCAGCCTCAGTACTTTTGGGGCTTGATTCATCATCGAGATTTATGCTACCTACCCCAGAAACAACAGTCCTGACACTATTTTTCTTAAAACATAAATGAGTAAAATGTCCTTATTTAAAACATGACCTGCATCTGTGTTTCCATGCTGGACAGTTGCGGCGACCATGCGGTGTGTTGCACTTTACACACGACGTTGTTCTGGATCCAGGTGTAGCTGACCTTGGGTGACCTTGGCGTGATGAGGATCTTGAGTTTTTTCTTTTCTGGTATGGGGGGAACTGGTCCGACGACTTTTGTGTAGCTAGTATATTGTGGCTTCTTCTCTTCCATCTGCTGCATTGTTTGATTTTTCACTTTTCTGCGCCATTGTGAGTGTTCTACAGAGATGTTCGGCTCTTCTAGGGATAGATCTTGCTCTTGTAGGAGCTTTTGACGAAATTGCGAGAAGTTTGTGGCCATATTAGTAATGAGAATGTCCTTTACAAGGGAATCGCGTAGCGAACCAAAGTCACAGGCATGACTTGCGTTTTCTAATTCCATTAGAAAAATTTTCAAGGATTTGTTCACACGTTGTTTCAACGTAAAGAATTTGTGCCGCGCCACCGTCAAATTCTTTTTGGGTTCAAAATACTCGACGAATTTTGCCTTGACTTCTTGGATTTGATTTGATTTGACTTTTTTTGATTTGATTTGATTTGGAATGTAGCAGTGCTTAGGTCCAAATTGAAGGAATTGTAGATATTTATACCCTTTTCTCCCATGCAGCATGATTGCAATTTTCCTTCTGTCTTCCGTTTTCTCCATCACCGACGCCAATAGAAATATCTCGAAAGACTGCGTCCATTTCTTTTAATTTTCAGCATTATTGTTCATAAAATCTGTAGAGATTTCAAGCTTCTGCACTCCGTTTCCTGCCATTGTTAAGTTCCCGCACTCAGATTATCTCGAAGCTTCCGGAGTTTTCGATGTACCCCCTTTTGCGTTCATAATTTTCGTTTTCTTGACAACTTTTTCACACCTGACACCATGTAGCGAGCTACGACCTCTTGCTATGTAAGTCCCTCTTACGCTTGAGTGGTGATGATAATAATACAGCAACAATTCTTATATTCTCCTTTATTGATGATTAACACAGATACGTATTACAAATGATGTAAGTATGTCTAACACAAATACGTCTACAGTCTACAATGAGAATAGCCTTTTAGTAGCCTAGTTATACGAAATAATACTAAGTAAATAGGCTTTACTCGTGACATCTGTCAATATGACATTGACAATTACATCTCTTAAACTTACTGTTGTGATATGCAACAAACGTAACCCTTATAAGGTCAATTTTTTGTCCATCAGTCCGTCAGTCTGTCTGTCGAGACCCTTTATTTTGGAAACACGTGGAGGTATCATTCATAGGGTACTTGCCGTTGACCTAAAACTATGAAATTTGGCAAGTAACATCGCATATATTTATATATATTATAATTAAGTATAAATACAACAAAACATCTGAAAACTGCACATTTAATATTAAATCATAAATAACCTAACCAAGAGCATTTCAGGACATGTCTAAGCAGGGTTCCGTTACTAATAACGCGCAATAGGTTTTCTTTGAATTTCTTCAAAAGTTATTGTCCGATTTCGCTCAAAATAGATTTTAGCATTATCTATCAGCATGGAAAATTACATGTTTCTATCTCCTATAGTTAGAAATGCCAGGGGGGGATCAACTTACACACCACTTTGGAGGCCAATTACTCGAAAATGCCTTACTTTGTAAAAAAAGTCATGTATGAAACTTTACCTTTACTTTAACATACCTATTCAACGATACCCAACACGATGGGGTAGAATGAAAAAATATTTTTTCATTCCCACTTCACATGTATGGAGAGCCACTGCTAAAATATTAAATTATCGTTATTTTAATAATGCCAAAACCTACATCTATGCACAATCTATAACTATACCAAATTTCATTCATTTATATTCATAATTACAGAAGCTAGAAGCGCGGACAGACAGACAGACAGACAGACGGACGAAACTATAAGGGTTCCTTGAGTATTACGGAACCCTAAGAATAGGGGGTCTAAGTCTAAGAGGGGTTGAATCTGCTATCTAGTTCTTAATATGAAAGGGCGTATAATACGAGCATTCCAAAATTTTTTTTTAACGGTGCATAATTTTTTATTTAAAATAAAAAATGACAAAAATAATAGCTTCTTCATACAAAATTTCATCACCCAATTTCAGGCTCGAGGAAAACTGCGAGAACTATTTATGATATTCCTAAATTGTACAGAAACTACGGTGGGAGAGTGCAACTCGCTCTTGTCTGGTTTTCTCAGGTGATGGTAGGAAATTATCAGAGTAACAAACAGTAAGAGAGTTAAAATTCCATTTAACGTTTTTAAAAACCGACACCCCGAGAACACCTCAGCCGAATGTATACACACATACACATTCGGCGAGCGCAAGCGTCACTTCTCGCTGATTTTCTAGAGGCCTTGGTAACTAACCAGAGTGCTAAGTGTGAGTTATTCTTTTCATTTGTATATACAGCGCCACCTAGTTTTAAACGCGACAACTAGGTCAAATCACATACAAATTCGTAGTAAATGCCAAACGCGCTGACGATCGAATGTGAAAAGAAAAACTCACACTTAGCACTCAGGTGAAGCTGGCCTATTGGTTTGTAAGAAATAGAAAAAATGGTGACCTGATAATGGAATCCATGAGGAATCGAGGGAACTCTTTGTAATTTATATGGACATTGGATATATAGTGATTTTGACTTTTTCAGAAGTAACCCAAGTACATGCTACCAAAAAATAAGATTCTGCACCCAGGTATACCCTGGATCTAAAAGCACTGAACAGAACTCCTCAGTCTTTAAAGATACGCGTTTGGAAATTTAGACATTGTTTAAAGAACTGCAAGCATATGCCACTATGTAACTTACAGTAATCATCATCATTATCTTATAAACAATACCTAATGGAATCTTTGCGCGTATTCAATTATACATTCGATCGTTTTTTTTAAACGTTCTTAAAATATGTTAACAATAATTTAAAAAATATCCGTAAAAAGGGAAAAATTATTATTCTTTTTCTACAAAAATTTAACCGACTTCCAAAGTAAAAATGCACAAAAAGTATGAAATAAAACTTATTTTCTAAATAATTCCCCTTTTAAATTTGGCTGAAATTTTAACTATTTCTCTACACAATCTTCATTATTTTGAAGTCGATACCAGCCAACTTAAGCGTGTGTTCTATTTTAAATATTGTTTTATCAGGATGTTGCTCGGACTGGTACCAACTTCGAAATTATGAGGATTGAGTAGAGAAATGGTTGAAATTTCAACCAAATTTAAAAGGGGAATTATTTAGAACATAAGTTTTATTTCATACATTTTTGTGCATTTTTACTTTGGAAGTCGGTTTTATTCTGTTTTTATTTCAGTTTTTGATCCCTTATTATTCCAGCAGTCGGAAATGCTTTTTATCTTATTTAGAATAATATTTATTTTCTCATGTGATGTATCATGTACGGCTCCAGGAAGCCTGTATTTATTATTTCTTTGAAAGAATTAGTGATGAGGAGGGAACAAGTTAATATTTATGTACCTACTGATTCATAAAAAGATCAAGACCAAAAGTGTGATGAAATTTAATAACCGCCATTGTAGACCTTTTAGTGATCAAAATTAATTTAAACGTGGCTCACACCGTTTTTTCAAAGTGTTGGGGCCGAAAAAAAAAAACAATTTTCTAATGGAATCCCGCTAGGAAATTATGCATGGTATAATCTACCTTGCTTAATCTCGACACCACCATCACCATCATCATCATCACCATCTCGGCCTCTACGAAATGCGGGATAGCGGCCAAAAGCATTATATTTGGGTGATTCGTATATCTGTATAGTGTGCTAAGTGTGAGTTTTTCTTTTCGCATTCGATCGTGAGCGCATTTGGCGATTACTAGGGATGTGATTTGTACAGCGCCACCTAGTTGTACACGCGACAACTAGACCAAATCCCATACAAATTCCTAGTAAACGCCAAACGCGCTCACAAACGAATGCGAAAAGAAAAGACAGAAGACAGGTGCGTAAATGTAACGTTATCGAATGTCAATTGTATGGGCGCATTTGTCACCAGTTCACCACTTTTGTCTGCCCTCGAGTTGGCGGCGTTCTGGCCGTCGGGTGCAGTTTACCGAAGGTCCCGGGGGAGACTCCCCAACGAAGCGCGCATCACGTCGCCAAAAGAGACAACAGCCTACGTGATAAACTTTTTTTTATGTTTGTGTGTGTGTGTGTTGCGAGAGTGTGTGTAATAATATATTATAGTATAGAATTGTTAATTGTATATTCGTTGTCTGATAGCCATAACACACATCTTAACTTAGCATGGGATTAGATTGATGTGATGTATATTACATGTTTATTCTATTCTATATTGTTATGTGTATTTAATAAAAAAAGAATTTTGATTTTTTTGATTTGATTTTTCCAAAATTTTCATACAAATCTCTTTCGATAACGTTCCGTTTACGCACATATCAGTGAGGGTATTTGATATTTTTTCTGCCGCTAGAGGGCAGACCCAACGCGCACAAAGCGGCATCTGGTTGCGTAAGTGGTATCAAAAACGGTCAATAAGAATTTTCGATTCTTTTTCTGTCATCAGGCGGCGCTTGGTAGCCCGACGGTCCTTGTCGAGTCAAAAAGCTGTCAGATGTCACGAATTTATAAACCCTCATTGTTCCTGCTAGCTAGGTATCAGGCAAGCCTGTACAGGTATACGGACACGCAGCATTATATTTTCCATAAATAAAATTTAAAGTAACATGAAATCGTGATGCGGTTTGGTTAACCGAATACAATAATTAATCCATATTGATGTTTGCGACCGCCCGGCGATCCGCTCTAATCGCACATAAATTTTGAATTCCCCCCTTTATGCATTAATCGTGCATATTAATCAAGCTATTTATCTTTTTATGTAGGCACAACAATGACGTTATGTAGGACTATTTCATGGGACAGCTTCGACACGAATGGGTCGAGTGGTCTCGATTGCGTTGTTTCTTCGAGTGAATAAAATCAGCATTAGCAAGTCTGGTTCACGCAGTATTAACGTGGTCATAGGTGACGGTAGTCACTTGGCATCAGACGATATGTCTGTTCGTTTACTGTTCTTATGCTATAAAAATAGCGTCATTGTTTATGTAAACAAAGTTTTCGCGATTCACTGACCTAATCGTCGTATAATATACCGTATCGTAATATAAAATAGCTCCCCACACTGATTTTGGTGACGGTGGCCGGTTTCATTGAAACGAGGCCAGCTAGGAGAAACCTTATAGTGCCCGTGTGCGCAGTACACAAGAGCACTCTCTCCTCCTTTACTCTCGTAACCCAGTGGGACGGATAACCGACACGACTGGCGAGAGGTCAGGCGCAGGTCCGACTTTTTACATGCCCATCCGACTAATGGATCATCTCTTTTGTCAGACAATCAGGTGATCAGCCTGAATTGTCTTAACCAAACTTAGAAACAACATTTTTTGTTGTTCCATCGCGTGTATCAAACCCACGACCTTCGAGTCGAGAGCCAATATCTAAACCACTGGACCACGGAGGCTGTTTTCTTGAGGCTGGCCACGCTGTCATCGTCAATACTTAGGCTGGGACTATAATCCGGTCCGGAAATGATCCGTAAGGCCAAAAAAATTCAGAGCATAAAAAAAGGACTCTGCGCTAATACATTATACGGCTGAAAATTGAACACACAAGTGCCAAGTTGAATGTCAATATCATATATGATAGCTCGACACTCGACACTTCGATTTTCAACTCTATTGTAATAACTACAAGTGCAGAATTCTATTTGCAGTGCTCATAATATTCCCGGGACCGCTGGATTCTGGAACATAATAAAGTCCCAGCCTAAGGCAGTTTTTTTTTTTTCAAAAATTTGCGCGTAATGCGTGTTTTTAGAGTTCCGTAACCAAAGGGTAAAAAACGGGAACCAATTACTGAGACTTCCCTGTCTGTATGCAGACACTACAGTACAGTACAGTACAGACAGACATACAGACTGTCTGTCCGTCTGTCTGTCACCAGGCTGTATTTCCTTAACCGTGATATCTAGACAGTTTGAAATTTTCACAGGTGTATTTCTGTTGCCGCTATAGCAACAAATACTAAAAACAGAATAAAATTAATATTTAAGGGTGGCTCCCATACGGAACCCTTCGTCTGCGAGTCCAACTCGCACTTAGCCGGTTTTAAAACACCGATTTAATCCTTCCAGAGAACAAAATCATATTTGGGCGAAGCAAAAATCGGACGTCCGAAACGTACAAAACGTTTATCATCGTAGACAACACAAAGCCCAATCAATTTCGACAACAAAGGGGCAATGCCGATTCCAAATCCCTAACATGACGATAAGTATTGTTACCGTGAAAAAAAGAAAGAAGATAGTCATTGCTTATTATCCTTCTGCAATTGAATACAGATCAAAAGCAAATTGAAAAATATCTGCGAGGATTTTTATGGGATAAGGGATGCTGCTCGTTTATTAGCCGCTGGCCGGCAGAGGAGTTAGGCTGGGCCGGGTAAAATTTAGAGCACTGAAAATAGAACTCTATGCTAGTACAATAAAGCTGAAAATCGAACACACGAGTGTCGAATTAAATGTAAATGTCAAATCTGTAAGCTCGACACTCATGTGTTCGATTTTTAACTCTCTTGTATAAGTCCAGAGTCATTTTCAATGCTCAGAATTTTTGCCGGCCTTCCGGATTCTGGACATTATACTCCGAGCCTTACAAATGTGTTTTGATTAAGTGAGCGTTATTTTACGCAGGTTTTCGGCTAGACCGTAGTATTTCATCAACTACGACGACATTTCATCACTCTGATTGAGACAAGATCAGCATTCGGGCCTGAGCATAGCTCTCTTATCATTGTTTTATATTAATACTAGATGTTGCCCGTTCATGCGTGCACAGAAACTGTACATTTTACCTAGATAAAAAGTAGCTTATAACCATATCCGCGGTTTACTATATATCTGTGTTAACTTTCATCAAAATCGGTCCAATCCTTTCGGAGCTTATTCAATACAAGCAAACAAACAATCAAATCTTTCCCCTTTTAAATGTTAGTTTAGATAAATATTTAAAGTTATATATATATATATATATATATATATATATATATTATATTTTATCATAATACTATTTGTTGATTATTAATTATTATGTACTTTGCTTTGTAAACTTATTTATTTCTAGAAGGTTAAAATCGGTATGCTTAGTTTGCGCTACATTTTCTTGTTTCTTTAATCTTATAATGTCGGCCATAACTTACGTTACGCATAAATTTCTTAATTATTTCTTATAAAACACTAGTTTGCGCCCGCGGCTCCGACCGCGTAAATACTGGAACACTGTACTTTTTCGGGATAAAAACCTAGCCTGTCTTTTAATCTAGAGCTCAAGCTACTACCATACCAAATTTCATCAAAATCCGTTCAGTAGTTTTTTGCGTGAAAGAGTAACAAACATCCATGCACACATTAGTAGGATTCATCTCGATAATATGGTTGGAAATCATAAAACATAAATATGCAATCAGCATTCAGCAGAGAAATGTAAACGATTGGTTGTTTCAGCAAAACCCACATAAAAAGATGAAGTTAAATAAATAAATGTGTCATTGTATTGAAATATTGCGTGGTAATTAAGTGACACTCTTTGTTCATATAACTCAGAAACTATTTTGTAAGTGAACACTATATAATATTATGTAGGTAAGTATAGTACACCTAATCAGGTTCAAATAATGGAAACTCATTTGTGTATTGCCAGTTCTGGCATTTGGCCTGACCGATCTGTAAATAATGGCATTTATTGCCTAAATCAGTAGCCAAAAGTTTGACAGTGCCAAATGTACATAGATGATTGGGATAATAGCGCATAAACACAGTTGGTATTTAATGTTTATGATACACGAGGCGTCTCGCACTTGGCCGGTTATTTTTAAATGATAAGAAAAAATAACTAAGAGCATGTCAAGACACGTCTAAGGATCATCTAAGGGCATAAGGGATCGTCTAAGGGCATCAACGCGTAATAGGT
This sequence comes from Phengaris arion, assembly GCA_963565745.1. Lineage (NCBI taxonomy): Eukaryota > Metazoa > Arthropoda > Insecta > Lepidoptera > Lycaenidae > Phengaris > Phengaris arion. Next base: position 13,747,240 of record OY751449.1, on the reverse strand, counting down.
TTTTTGTTTCAAATTACTTTTTTTTTTTTCGTTTCGTTCAAAATAATTTTCCTGAAGAGTATTTAGCATGATCTATCAGCATGGAAATTTACAAATTTCTAAGTATCATAGTTTAGAAATGCCGGGGGGGGGGGGGCAACATGTATACCACTTTCGATTACTCGAAAATGCTTTATATGTTTTCAAAAAAGTCATGCATTGTTGAACGAAAGGAACGCAAAAACGCCTAAACATTATTAATAGCAATTAGCATGTAAGCACCTCAACTATTCATCTATGCTCGTCCCTTTTATATAACGATATCTTACAAGCACGTAACATGTAATTTATAATAATGTTGATCCTTTAAATAAATAGTGTTCGAGTCGAAGTCTCTATTTATTTCATTAGGTTATGGACCCAGCACGCTTCCACTGCGCTACTCTGCTTTAATCCATAAATGGATTTTTTTAATAGGCATACTTGGTCGCTTTTCTCAAAATATGGTGGCTGCTTCATGTAGATATCTTCCTGAATCTCACCTTGTAAAAAGGCAGTCACATCATCCATCTGGTGTATCTTTAAATAATATTTTACAGCCAATCCAATTACATATCGAATAGATGTATATCGTACTACCGGTGCATAAATTTCGTGATAATCTATACCTTTTTTTTGTTGATATCCTTTCACGACAAGTCGTGCTTTCAATCTAGATACATCTCCATTTTCGTTAAGCTTTATTTTATAGATCCATTTACAAGGAATCACCTTTTTATCTTTTGGTAAATCGACAAATGTCTAAGTATTATTTTTTAATAATGATTTATACTCTTCGTTCATTGCATGTATACATTGTTCTGCTTGACTACTTTGAAGTGCCTCGGTGAGAGTCTGTGGGTCCTTATTTAACATACTCATAGCAGATTCACCATTCATACATATTAAAGATTTGTCTTGGATATCGACTTCATATATTTCATCTCGTCGTCGGGGTCGAAGATTCTTATCAAATTGAGAAGTAATATTAATGCTTTCTTCGGGTATGTAAGATTCATCTTTATCTTCACTATCAGAATAATTTGAAGCTGATGACGAAGGTGAGTTAGCATTTAATGTTGTACTCATTTCATTTTCATCATCATCATCCTGTGTGTGTATTTCCTCTTTGCCATCAGCAGAAGGTAAGTAAATTATTTTAGATTTCTGTAAGTTTTTTTTTTTTTTTGTGTTAATGCTAATTTTTTTACTATTATTATCCATAATATCATTTGTGTTTTCATAACTTATTTTTTCTGTTTCCGGTACATTACTTATTATATTTATTTTATTGATTTTTCAAGAAATATGACGTCTCTACTTGTTACAGTTTGTTTATTTTTAAGGTCGATAAAACGGTAGCCTTTTACACAGTCACTGTAACCGACGAAGATAAGCTCACGAGATTTCGGATTTTAAAAATGCGGGGGGGGGGGGGGATCAACTTGTATACTACTTTAGATTACTCGAAAATGCTTTATATGTTTTCAAAAAAGTCATGCATTGTTGAACGAAAGGAACGCAAAAACGCCTAAACATTATTAATAGCAACTAGCATGTAAGCACCTCAACTATTCATCTATGCTCGTCCCTTTTATATAACGATATCTGACAAGCACGTAACATGTAATTTATAATAATGTTGATCCTTTATATAAATAGTGTTTGAGTCGAAGTCATTTATTTCCTTATGCATGATACCTCACCAATATTTAAAAAGACCTACTCGACGATACCCCACATGATGGGATGGAATGGAATGGCTTCACATGTATGGGAGTGTTACCCTGTGCTACCCCTAAAAAATAAAATTATTATTATTTACGATATCAAAACCGAGACCTATACATAACTATGCTGAATTTCACACAGCCAGACAGACAGACGGACAGACAGACGAACCCTAAAAGCAAAGTAGAATAACATGCTATCAAAAAAACCACGTAGATTTAAACACAGTGCACAGAAGCTAGTAGGTTACGTCTGGTTACAAAGTATAATTACGTAGGTACGTCAAAATACCGTGATCCCACTTCACACTCGGCGACGAAATGTCTTTGGGTCAATTCACACCGAAACGAAACGAGAAGCGACATGGCGATGCACTTTTCAGATAGTTATTCAAAATTAAACTTTATTCCTTACACAAGAATATAGACGTTTCATTGTAAGAGTTCGAATGAAAAGTTGAAGCTCGCTGCACAGCGCAGCTGCAGTGTATGTCAGTCATATGAAACGTGTATCTATTTGTATAGTGAATAAAGTTCAATTCTTAGTAGCGATCTTCAAAATGCAGCGCCGCGAATCGCTGCGGCGTGAACTGACCCTTTGTGGTGAGGGACACCATTGGTACAGTGTGCTCATCAGTGTACTGCGCATCACAAGCGTTGTTTCGCGCGGATTTTATGAGGCATAGGTAATTTCCGGTAAGGCTGGCCCAAGCCAAACCCTAAGGCTGGGACTATATTATGATCCGGAATCCGGCGGGCCCGAGAAAATTCAGACAACTGAAAACAGAACTCTCCGCTAATACAATAGAGTTGAAAATTGAGGTGTCGAACTGTCAGCTTGTTATATTAGGTCTTTACCTATGAAATTGCCGTTTTGTATAAAAAAATTTCAACGAATTTTTTTCATGTATTGATCACCCATGCAATCAATGCATCTTTGCCAACGCAGTGGCAGTTTATTGATGCCCTTCTTAAAGAAATCAGCTGGACGGGAGGCAACAAATTCTTCAAAGGCATTTTGTACTGCCTCTCGGGTATTGATTTTTTTTCCCGCCAGGAAGTTATCCAAATTCTGGAAAAAGTAGAAGTCTGTAGGCGCAAGGTCTGGTGAGTAGGGCGGATGACGGAGAGCTTCCCAGTTCTTGCAACTTGGAGACCGTCTGCTGTGCAGTATGAGGTCGCGCGTTATCGTGCAGGAGCAGCGGAGACGAGTGATTGACCAATGCTGGTTGGAGATGTGCCAGCTTCTACATCATTGTATTCAGTTTGTTCAGTTCTTCACAGTACACATCTGCAGTAATGCTCACCCCGTTTGGTAAGAAGCTATGATGAATCACACCGGCGCTAGACCACCAAACAGTGACCATCACTTTTCTAGGGATAAGTTTTCGTTTAGGGCATTGTTTAGGTTCTGAACCAGGATCCAACCAACTTGCTGAGCGCTTGCGGTTATCAAACAGAATCCATTTTTCATCGCAGGTAACATACGGTTCAAAATTCCATCATTTGTGTGTCTGTTGAGCAGTGCAAGGCACGTCTCGACGTGTACTTCGCGCTGGCGATCATTGAGCTCGTGGGGCACCCATTTGTAAAGCTTTTTTCATTGACAATTTGATGCGAATGGACCAATATTGTTTTGACGCTAACGTCGAAAGCTGCTGCTAATTCAGCCGTAGATTGTGTATCATCAGCTTCCACAATCGCCTTTAATTCGTCAATGTTGACCAAAGTCTTCGGACGACCGCAAGGTTCATTTTTCAGGTCGAAATTTCCAGAACAGAAGCGAGCAAACCAATAACAGGTGGTACGTTGGTTTGTAGTGTTAGTTCCGTAAACTTTGATGTTGCGTGCCGCTTGTGCCGCGTTGCTGCCACGACGGTGCTCATATTCCATAATTTCTCGAATTTTTAACGTATCCATGATGACGAAAAAGATTGAAATGCAATGAAAATGTAACACTTATCAATAAACATTTGACTACTTTTGGAAAAAGAATTCCATGTTTTTTAAATAAAAGTAATTTGAAATTAGAATTCTTAGCCAAACAAAAATTATTTTGATTTGAAATGGCCAGTACTGCAGAACGGCAATTTCATAGGTAAAGACCTATTATATGACATTGACATTTGACGAGCTGAAAATCGGAAACACGAGTTCCAAGTCAAATCTGACAACTCAACACTGATATTGTGTTCGATCTTCAACTCTATTGTATTACTCCAAAGTTCTATTTTCAGTGCCCTGAATTTTCGCCGGATTTCAGATAATATAGTTAAAGTCTAACAGTGAGAAAGCCACCGTCATTCTATGTACCAGGATTTCATAAATGATTAAGAGGTATCTTTACAGTCACGACAATTCATTTAATAGGTCAAAGTGCTCTTCGCTTCTTATTACGCTCTTCGTCTATCAAGCCTCCTTTAGATTATGACAGAGATTTCCTATACCAAACGGGTAAAGGAGAATAATCCTCTTGTGATTGGTTTTTGAAGAGCTGCTATAATCATCATCAGCCTAACATCAAACAAAAACGTGTGTGTGTGTGTGTTCTTGTGTGCTTAATTATGTAGTCATACTTCTTTGAATTAAATTACGAGTTTTCGCGGTAACTTGAGATCTAAACAACTAAATAGCATTTTACAGTTTTAACATATAGGGACTGGATTGTAATTGTATTATTCCAGGATTTAATTAGCAGAATTGACCTTCTGCTTACTTCATCATGTCTTTACTCCATATTATATTTCCAGACGCGGCAAAAGACGTATTTAACTTAAAAAATCTAGCACAAATAATTGTTTTTCAGTTTTTGGCTTCTACCTCGACCAAGTGGGCAATGTAATGTGATCGTTTGTTTTTTTTTTAAGAAATAAAGATGTGTATTAACCTATCAAATTCGTCCGTACGTCAAAAATAAAGTGCTCATAATCAAATTATGAGATTCTCATATTATAAAGTGCATGGAAGCATGCGACTTGCGGCGTTTGCGACACTTCTGACAGGTGACATGACTGATAACAGAACCTATAATCACGTTTAGCTTACAATCGTGCAATGTGACATAAGTGACCTGTATTAGGGTCAGATCACACCAAGACGCGGCGCGATAGCGGAACATTATTTTCTATATACGAGAGACATAAGATAAACGTTTCATTGCAAGAGCGGCGCGGCGGAGCTGCAATAAGACGTGTACCTATTACGTAGTAGGTAAATAAAGTTAAAATTTCAATAGCTATCCTAAAATGCGCGTGCAGCTTCGCGTCGCGTCGCGTTTCAGTGTGAACTGATCCTTAGGCTTAAGCTCCCTGAGGGTTGTTTGCATTAACCTATAAAGACAGCGCGTCTTTTATCCGAATACCAGTGGGCGCGTGTAGGGAATTTTGCCGTCCGTTATCATTTATATATTATTGTTTAATTGATTATGTTTAATTTTAGAACCCGAACGAAACGATACGCGACGCGATGCTCCGTTTATAAGATAGTTATTCGAAATTGAATTTTATTAATTACACGAGAAGACACAGGTTTGACTGTCGGAGTTCAAATGTCAAGTTGCATCGTTCTGCACACTGCTCAGCGGATGTGTAGTGTATGACGGATGTCATATGAAACGTGTCTCTTTTTGTATGTGCGCTGCATAGCGTAGCGTTTCGACGCGATATGAACTGTACCTTAAAACATAATTAAATAGTAATTCTGCTACATATAATTAGCTAATGCATTTAAAAAAAATAACAGATTTCGTACCTCACACGACTATGCTCGCACATTGGAAACTCAGATTATATCAGATTACATAATGAGATTGAAAATTAATCTACGGAATTCGAAAACTTTACCGTTTTCAAAAAGGTTAGGCTACAGGGGAAACCCTTGACCCGATCGTCTTTGTTTTAGGCTCAAATTGTAGCCGATTAATTTACTCAGAGGAATTTTTCTCAAACTTTTGATATCGTTCTTCGTTTCAAAGATTACGAAAATCAAAAATTCGGAAAAAGAATGAAATTTTTTCGGCCACGAGTTTTTTCATTTTTCACTTTCTCGAAAAATTCTTTTTGCACCTTACAGGTCTCGTGAATGCGCGTCTTTTGAGTCTTCGGAGCCTCCACTGGAGTGAATGAAAAGACATTTCCAATGTCAAAATCCTGAAACATACATTCCGAAACATTACCTTAATCTTCAGCCTCTTGACTTGTAATTTCAGAATAAAAATAACACGAAAGCTCCCCTCGCACGCATTAGCCATTTCCCGTTCATATTATTGCCTCTTATACAATGCCTATCACATTATGAGAACATACGGAGTCGAAATTTGTTTTGTAACGCGACAATAATAAATCCATGTAAGTAATGCACTTGTAAGAATTCAATGTTGTTCTGAGGAACGCATTAATATGTGAATTTTCTTTTACTATTATTAGTTTTAGATTAATCAAAAAAGTAAAGTAATTTAATAAAAATCAAATAAATTCCCTTTTCCTATAAAGGTATAAAGAAAAACAAAACTAGACAATACATATTTCATTCAAGATCTGTTTTTTCGTAGAACTTCTAGAATTAAAAAATAAACATGTTAACAAGTACGCTACAACGCGTATTAAAAAAAAACGCGCAATTTTATTCCGATTTTTTAGCGCGTGTGTTTCCCGTCAACCCTCTGGAGAGGGAAATTGCTTATAAATAAACACATTAATGTAAAAGCCGGATTTGAGAGTGTTAACGAGATTTATTGTGGCGCGTTATTGACTCGACAGATGATCGAGGTTTCTATTACTTTTTTGCGGATCATATTATATTCAAATCATCGAGAATATAGCCCATGTCGTAGTAACATACATTTTGTATGAGAAACAATTCCGTCAAATTGTCGTTTGATTTCTAGCTTGTGTTCCTAAACTCTAACAGTATACAGGCCAGTAAGATTTGACGTCACGTCCGGTCGCCATCTTGTACTGGCATGCAGGCTGCGGCCATTGTACCGGAGAGTGTCCAGTATACCGTTTTGGAACGCGATAGCAGTATGACAGCTACCAAGACGTCAGACCGCACTGGCCAGCAATCCTACTAATATTATAAATGTGAAAGTTCGTGAGGATGGACGGATGGATGGACGTTTGTTACTCTTTCAAGAAATAACTACTGAACGGTTTTTGATGAAAAATTTAGTATGGTAGTAATTTAAGGTCTGGATTAAAACATAGGCTACGTTTTATCTAGAAAAAGTACAGTGTTCCCGTGGGATACTGTATTGACGCGGGTGATGCCGCGGGGAAATGTTAGTATTGGTACAGATTAAAAGAAAGACGAACAGATAAATAGTTACATAGTTAGCTTTCGATTTAATTGCTCTTATCTACTACAAGCACACGGTGTGTCCACGAATAAGTTGAAAAATTGTGGGCCGTTGAATACGTTAAATTTGAATCGTTCTATGAGCTGCTAGCTGTTTCTCTGTACGTGAGTATTAAAAAAAATTCTACTCTGTGGTACTCTGTGGTTCGAAATACAACCCATTTGAAGGTTGTCAGTACTATTCAAAGAAGACGGACAAATTGCAGATTTTAAGCAAACTTTACGAAAACGTTAAACGATCGTTACTGATCTATCCTCACTGATATTAGAAAAGCGAAAGTTTGTATGTATGGATGTGTGGATGTTTGTAACTCTTTCACGCAAAATAACTTCTGAACGGATTTTGACAAAATTTAGAATGGTAGTAAGTAGTTCAGACTAACACGTAGGCTACTTTTTGGCGTAGCAAAATGTACGATTCCCACGAGATATCTTTTTGCGCGTCCGAAGTCGCGGGCATGCAGCGGGATATACTTTGCTCGATTTATAAATTCAAAATGAAAATTATTCAATAGTTTCGTCTGAACGATTTTCACTGCACCGCAGCTGACTCTTACCGTGGACGCAGATTTTAAAATTAATGTGTAGAAAAGCGTGCTCGCGCTTTTTTGTTTTTTGTTATTATTATGATATAGAACTGCCAATCGTATTCTGAATGCATGCCGATTCTTATTATGCAAATAAATTATGAGAACACTTTGCCTGCTTATGAATTAGATTCCCTGATAGTATAATAATGATGAAGTTTATTAGTTTGTAGTGTACAACAGCTGGTATATTAATCGCGTGCCAGGTCTTCAATCACCCGAATGAAGAATGAACGGCGATCGATCATCGAACGAGTGAACGAGTCCACGCGGCAAATGTGTTTTTATAATATCGTTACTGTCACACTTCAAATTGTCTTCTTTTCCTTTAGTGTATTCGGGGGACATCCTAAGGGTCAAACAACACCGAAACGAAAACGATACGCGACACGGCACTGCATTTTTAGGATAGCTATTCAAAATTAAACTTTATTCATGACACAAGAAGATACACGTCTCATCGAACGAGTCCGAATGTCAGGTGCACAGCGCACATTGTATGACTGATTTCTTATGAACCTTGTATCTTTTTGGGTAGTAAAAAAGTTCAATTTTGAATAGCTATCCTAAAAATGCAGCGCCGCGCAGCGGCGCGTGTCGTCGCGGTGTACACTGGCCCTAAGACCGTTTAGTGTTTACACATATTATCGCACCGATTTCCGATAAGGGACCGGAAATTCTCTTGTATTTGGCATAAGTGCGTTTTTTCAATATTTTTTCAATCCAATATCGGATATCACGCCGATACTGACAATGACAGGTAGGTATATGTTTCACTAGCTTTGGCCCGCGGCTCCGCCCGCGTAAATACAGTATCCCACGGGAACACTGTACTTTTTCGGGTAGAAAAAATAGCTTGTATGTTTGTATATGTATGTATGTTTTATATCGAACCGATAAATTACAACGACAGGGATATATTTAAATATCCTACTGCTATTATGAATGTGAAAGTTTGTAAGAATGGATGGATGGATGGATGTATGTTTGTGTCCTTTTCACGCAAAAACTACAAAACGAATTTTCATATAATTTGGTAATGTAGTAGTATGAGCTCTGGCTACATTAGATACATAGGCTACATTTTATTCCGAAAAAGTTTGTGTTTCCGTAGGATAAGCTAGTTATAAATAAAATCTACCGCCTTGCGCGTTGCAGTGTTTGTACCTAATTCCGTAAAATCCAAAGTACCGTGACTACAATCATTAAATTAAGAGTCAAAATGCTTTGTTCCTTGAGGACTTAATGAAATAATCCATTTCAGCAGCCCGAAGGAGCCCCTGATGTTTTCTTTTGTTTCATAATGGCCGCCCATCGGACGAAATTCGCGGGAAATGAGATGTGTCGATTCAAAATTGCCCGCTTTGTGTTGACTTATTTGTGACTTCTGCCGCAAGCAGAGGCGCTGTCTAAGGGTGAAAATGTCTCCAACATGAGCACTTCATTGGGGCCACCGCGACCTGCCAGCTACGGTCCGCGAGACTGCGCGTAAGACAGAATGAAGTCTCATTATGGATGTGTATGGAAAATGATCGCAAGGACTCGTCCTTATATTCGAAATCACTGTCATTTTGTGTTTTACGATGTTCAAACCTCTTTAAACCAGATTTTGCGAAGTTAGCAAATACTTTTTTACATTAATGATAATATACAATGGGTACTTTAAATGCTATTCACGGTTTAAGGGAGTAGAGAGGGAAATAAAATTGCTTATTATGTCGTTATAACGTTTAAGTTTTACTCAATTCTTTCAAATGTAAGTAGATACATTTACATACCTTACATACCTTAGAAAAATGGTAACATAATCGACCAGAGCCTAGCGTTATGGCGAATGCTACTTATCATAATACAGTGATTTCGCATGTCACTTAAACCTTTGTTAGAGTAAAGCTATAATGTATACCTACAGCGGTACAGATACATTAGTTTATATTTTATTAGTTTTTTTTATTCAAAAATATTAAGTAGTTTAGTAAGTAGTATTTTACACGCCGACGGCGCCTACGTACATTATCGTAACTGCAAAATGGCATTTTTTTAAATTACTATTTTGGAGTCTATATATAGGTAACTTCAGTATCACGTTTTCAAAAAATTAAAAAACCCATTTTAAGCGCGTTTTTTTGAGTCGTATTTTATCGTAACATATGAGTCTGTCCAACCAATACCAACGTATGTTAACTTACTCGAGTTAACGTTGCGCACCTGAGTGTGCGACAAGGCCATAACTGCCACTAACGTATGTCTTCGCCGCAATATACGCTCGTCATTTATTTTTTTATTTTTAAGTGTTAGTTTAATATGCTGTACTAATTAGCATTCATATTATTTTTCTTGAATTAAAAACGTTACGGAATAAAGTATTGAATCGGGCAAAACTGATTAATTAAGATGGAATTTCATATTCCAAAAATAGGTAACGTAAATGGCAGTTCCGGCAGTTTACATGGTTTTTCTTTACCATATTTGTATCGAATCTGACAATTAGGATATTTTACGTGGTATTTAAAATTCTGATATTTATCGAAAGTGCCACTTACGAGTGTTTTGGAGGATTTTTTTCATAGTTTTTATACAGATTCAATATAAGTACTTATATAAATTGAAGTTTTATGTTTATTTATAGGAACGAAATTGATATTCTGTATGAAAACAACATAAAATTACATATTTATTTAATTTACCTGCAAATTGGAATAATTTGAGGAGTTGGTTGGTGATGAATAGAAGTTTAGCCCACGAGGTTTTCACAGTTTTAAAATTTCATCAGCAAGTTTTAAGTTTCAGGCAGCGACGATACACGATTGGCAGTATGGTGAATGGCTTCACATAAAAGCTTTTGCCATGAAGTATGAGGTGTAATTTGAATTTATTTCGAGTTTTCATGGTGTTAATGAAAGCCCACTAGTCGGATACGCTTTATGAGCTAAGTTCAAAAGTAGTTAAAAAATTCAAAAGTTATTTCTTGAAGACTTAAGAAAATAATGGAAGAAGAGGAATAATTATCATAGCTGTTTGAAATGACTCCTAGACAAGGTTTTCCTAATTTAGAAACCATATTATAATTATTAGTATATTTCACCTATTGAAATAGGTTTTTATCATAATTTTGTATTCTTCGAGGTTATTAGTAAGATTAGAAATCCTAGCTAAGTTACAACTTAGCTGTCAAGTTTAAATTTTAGGATATTTTCTTTTATTTTTTCAAGTGGAAGTGATCTTATACCGACTGTATTTACTGAAATATATTTTACTGAAATAAAAGAAATAGAAGTAAAACAATCCTGATTTGGTCTCAATTAACGATTTGTTGATTTCCTCTTCGGCACTTGAAGTCTTAATTGTAGCAAATATTCTATTGACCTTTACAGAGATTTACAGATCATGTGTTTTGTGCAGTAAAAAGTTATAAAGTTTGTCACACTAGGAAAAAATTTGCCTCTTTCTTCTTCATTGCTGCCGCTTATGTATTACCAATTTCTTGTCATGTCAACAGTCTAAGTGCCTAAATCTTGTTAAGACGTTATTAGCTCTCTCATCTGACGACGATAATGAAAATATCGATGATGAAAAAAAACATCAATCTTACATTAAATCTATTTTATCAGTTCAAAAAGCTATGATTGAGATATTTGTTCTTTATACCTAATTAAACCCAAAAATAACATTATTTATTATTGATTTTTAATTTTTTGGCCTAGCAAATAGAATCCATACTATTAATATTATCAATGCAACAGTAAGTCAGTCTGTAACGCAATCATGCATAAACTACTGAACTAATTTGACAAAATTTGGGGTAAGTCATTAAGGTACTTTATCTCAACATACAATCTCAACAAACGAAGATTATTAAATTTGTTTGTTATCTCAGTACCAAATTATACACAAAATACGTATTTCCCAAATAATTTAACTTTTTCTGATACTGTAATACACTGGTTTATAAATAAAGAACAACAAATAAGTGCACCAAGCAAAATACGTTAGTAAAACTATTTTATGTAAATTTTCATCTTGTTATTACATTAAAATTAATCGTAGGTACAAGCAATATACGAAGTACATAATCGAATGTGACACTTACAATAAAATATTCTTGATATAATATACCAACGTAGATTATCGGAATAGGCAAATGCGATACATTTTGTTTATGCAGTTCCTAGAAAATAATTGGAAGTGCCAGTTACGATTAAGAGAGCAAGCTCATTTACGTGACACACTATCGTTAAATCAATTTTCGCGAAAACTATTCAACATTTTGGATTTTTGATACAATGTACTAATTTGGTATCGTAATAATACTGTTTATTCAAATTTTCATAAGGATCTTACCATTAAGGACAAAGTTCTACAAAAAATAAACTATAAATCGCTCTCCTGAAAAGTTGCATTTTTCAGATACAATAATGTACGTAGGCGCCGTCGACACGTTCAAAGTTTCGAATATTTTCGATTCCCGCTAACATTAGCGTGACGTCATGCTCCACCTCAGCGTACAGCCGGATTTCGCTATTTTACTCTCAACGCGCCTGAAGCTGTTTCACTCCAAAATATATTAAATAAAATCGAGATTATAAAACTCCACGAAAATATTAACGTTATAAATCTTGGACTTTTCAGAAATTTTCTCGTAAATATTTTAAAAAGGAATTCGTATATCGCAAGCGCACCTGCCGAACTTGATGTCTATACAGAATTGAATTTTATTAAAGCTCCATATGCGAAACTTTATAAGGTACATCTTTGTGCGAATTGATTTCGGAAAGTGAGAGACAGTTTTGATATTCCTATGTCGAAATGTTTGCTGGCAGCTGCTGAAATTACGGTACTTCTAACATTATTATTCTGGAGTAAATGTCAGCCGCAACATTGTTCGCGCAGAAATCCGTATATGATGCGGTATCCGTACCGTTCTACCGTCATAAAAAGTAGCATATATTCTCCCCCAATGTGTAATCTATCCCTGTACTAAATTTTATTTATATCCGTTCAGTGGTTTAGGCGTGATGACGTAACGGACAGATAGAGTTATTTAACGCATTAATTATAATATTATTAAGGATGGATGTAAGAATTTGGCTACAAAACTGCTGTAGCTGTAGCTGATTTGCTTAAAATTAATACCTTTAGTTACAGGGTCTCCATCGTGGCGATACCAATAGACTATTATGTATAGAGCTACTAAATGCTAACTGACCCGGCAAACGTTGTTTTACCAATTATTACAAGTAGCGTTTTAGAATTCAGCCGCTTTATGCGAAAGTGCCTGCCAAAATAATTCCTTCCTTCCCTTCCTTTTGTCTTCGCCGTAGTCGGTTAAAAAAGGCATTTTGTTTTCATTTTTAACAAAGATTTCAAAACTCAAGATAGACGTACATTTGACAGAACAAATCTTCAAAGCTACGCCATCTTGGTTTTCACCATATATCAAATGTGTCAAAAGTGAGGTCATTTAACTGGAGTCACTTTTTGCATCAACATGCCTCGTCTATAACATACATATATATCTCTGGTTTTTAATATATAAAACTTTTGTATTAATTTCAACTGTGATTTATTTAATGAACATTTACTTATACTCGTCATAGTTGTTTTCTACCGATGAATTTTGTACAGATTTATTCTTGTTAGACATGTTCTCGCAGCCAATATATACGTTGACGAATGCCGGTTTATTGTATACAGAACCAATGAGCATCACCACGTGGTCATGTCGAAGTCCGCCTTTGATAATCTCGGCTGTTGGCCCCGGCTTTAGTCCTAGACGATCGGTCACTTTTATGAAGCTTATCTAAAAATGGTAAAAATCAAAATCCTTTTTCATTCCATGTATGTTATTAAATAACAGGCACGGAATTGTACCTACGTATGTCTGTTACCGGTTCGGGAACTAGCCCGGAGAGAAGAACCGGCGTAAGAAACTCGCACGGGGCCATCTTTTAGCAAAAAGATAAGTAGTATATCTTAGTTGTTTTACACCCGAAATTAATAATCAATCGTAATCTCATTTTAGCTATCTGAGATCAAGATTTCAATACATTTCAACAAACAAACTATGACTTATTGTATTATAGCTGAATTACTATTAACTATCGAGGACTAAACCTAATAACTTTTTTTAAACTATAACCCGACTAAGTAAATAGCCCATGTTACCCGGGTTATTATGAATCTATTGAGACCTCATTTATTAAAATTGGATCAGTAGTTTAGGCGCCACAATCGAAAAAACATACATACATATTACATACTGCCAAAATAATTTCTTCTTCCTTTTGGCTTCGGGTAAGAATAGAGTCGTCCAAATTGCATTTTAATTTCTAGCGTATCTATTGCATTTTCAAAAATCGCATAATATAAGCCTTTATTTACGAAATCTCTTATTTCGGGTTACATCACTTTATACTTCTAAATGTAATATTTGCTCGACGCTTTAACCTTTCAGTTATGACTGTTCAATGTCCATGCTTAACCGTAATGTAAAGTATATTAATTATAATATAACGTAGGGTTCTAATAAATCTGGACACACACAGCTATATTAGAATTGCCTAAGCGTCAGTTCACACCGACGCAAGACGCAAGGTGACGCGGCGCTGCATTTTTAAGAATCTCAATTTTCGAATTTCAAGCTGCACCATGCTACGTAGCGCGGCGCCGCGCCTCTCTTGCAATGAAACGTGTTTCCTCTTTTGTAGTGAATAAACTTCAATTTTGAATCGCGTCGCGTCTCGGTGTGTGAATGCCCTTAGGATTCATTCACACTGAAATATTCCAGCTAGGCCCACTGACCCTTACTTACCGGACATTTCAACTTCTTGTAGTAGTAACCGTATACTATTTTGAATGGAACTCTGGGTCTATAAAATTTGTCCTTAGCGACAAGCAAGTCATTGTCCCTAAAGAGTCCCGTGTAAGTCTCTTTAAAAACCGATCCATTCGATGAAAATATAATGCAAACCAATACGACAGCTCTTATCGCGAACATTTCTGTTTCTCAGAATTGAGATAAGAAATAATTAATTATTTATGTTTTAGTATTACAAAATATAATAACGTTGTTTTAATTACGTTAAGATTAGAGATGGAACTAGTTTTCCTTATACGACATCCAGATTTGATGCGAGAAGTCGTTTTGATAACGTTTAGAATAGAAATCGAACGGATTTTTTAACCGACTTCACCTTATATCCAGATTTGATGCGAGAAGTCGTTTTAATAACGTTCAGATTACAATGGAACGGATTTTTCTTATACGACATGCGGATTTGATGTAAGAAGTCGTTTTAATAACATTAAGATAAGACATGGAACGGGATTTTCTTATACGACATCCAAATTTGATGCGAGAAGACGTTTTAATAACGTTAAGATTAGTAACGTTACGGATTTTTTTTATATGACATCCAGATTTAATGTGAGAAGACGTTTTAATAACGTTAAGATTGGTAACGGAACGGATTTTTTTTTATATGATATTCATATTTGATGGGAGAAGTCGTTTTAATAACGTTAAAATTAGAAATCGAACGGATTTTCCTTATATCCAGATTTTATACGAGAAGTCGTTTTGATAACGTTAAGATTAGAAATCGAACTGATTTTCCTTATATTCAGATTTGATTCGAGAAGTCGTTTTGATAACGTTAATATTAGAAATGGAACGACTTTTTCTAATATGACATCTAGATTCGATACGAGAAGTCGTTTTAATAACGTTAAAATTAGACATGGAACGGATTTTTAAGATATCCATGTGACATACAGATTTGATGCGAGAAGTCATCCGCGATATGTCATCTACAAGAAGTAGCTGTGCGAGGACCAGAAAATCATGAAGGTCATGCATCTAGAATTCTATTACACCACCGGATAAGTGAAGGATTAAAGAATTCATTAGGAGAATACTTGACGCTTGCGTTGTGAACAAAATCACCGACATTTTGAGGTTATTTTGCTGCATGCTCTCCTACACGGCCGAGTTTACTGTCATAGTTATAACATAATATTAGTTTTATCGATTAAACCATAGGTAGATATTAAATAGGAAGCATGTTGGTTATATTTCGACTCTTCCTTAATTCCTAATAGTGAATTCTACAAAAATTATAGATGCTATTTTTGAAAAAAAAGTGGCAATGAAGTCAATTGGTGATCTTACTATGAATGGTTTACATACATTTTTAACTTCAGATGGGACAGTAACAAACATTTTTAACTTCAGTGGTCCGGCGGGCCACAACTTGAGACCACTGCTTTAGATTGTCCATAACAAACTGAAAAAATCTTATTTCGGTAAGAGAATATATAATATAATGTTCATACACTTAAAAAAAATCAAAACATTATGGACACTAAAAACATAGATCATATTATGCGATTAAAAAATTGCAATTTTCGACATGTCCGTTTGTACGTAGGGTCCGTTGATTTACGTTTTAACAAAAGGTTATTATAGCATGGGCCGTTTGAACAAACGTTTTGAATACAGAAACCAACATAGGTCTGGTTAATATTTGATCGCGGGTACAAATTAACTCTTTACAATTTGTCGTAATTACAATTCCTTTCAATACAACTCATTTATTATTTTATTATTTTCAATACAAAAGGCGTTTGATAACTCAAAGTTGAGTATTTCAAAATATTTTATATAAACGTCCGTCTCGATTAGACGGAATCGGAATGTGATTTTCTGAAATAATTAATACTCATAAACTTATTTCTTATCTTTACCCGACTACGGCAATTCCAAAAGGAAGGGTACGTAATATTATGTAGGTGTGTATGTTTGTTCCATTGTATCGCCTAAGCTACTGGTCCGATTTTAATCAATTAGGTGTCAATAGATTTGTAACTATTGCCCGGATAACATAGGCTTAGTTTTTTTTATGTAGTTATTTGCATTGAATAAGCTCCGATACTACTGGATTAACTGGACCGATTTTGATAAAATCTGGCACAGATATAGTGTACACCATGGGGAAGAACATAGGCTTTTCATCGAGGTAAAATGTACGGTTGCTGCTGTATTTCCTTTTGATAACTTTCAAGACAAATTCAACATAGGCGCTTATTAGAAAAAAATACACAATGACAATATACATACTTATATTTGTGCATTTAAAAGAACCTCACAGCAAAAATCTTCATGCAGTTAGCTGATTGTGTTTCAAGTTTTTGTTAAAACTCATAAAATGTTAAAAAGTTACAGGAAATGTATGCAATTCTTTGGAATTATATTTCCTAGGAACTGTATACACCGATTTCCAGAAACCAGGCCAGCCACGCAGGAGTTATTTTATAGTGCCCAAGTGTATACGCAGGACACAAGAGCACTCTCTCTCACTTTACTCTCGAAACCTACTGGGACGGATAACCGACACGACTGGCTAGAGATCGGGCGCAGGACGACTTTTTACATGCCCAATCAACGCATGGATCATCTTTCTTGTCTTACAATCAGGTGATCAGCCTGCATTGTCCTAACCAAACTTGGAAACAACATTTTTTGTTGTCCCAACGCGGGAATAGTGACCACGACCTCCGAGTCGAGAGCCAAGCTCTGGACCATGGAGGCTGTTTGAATGACTACATTTACATTTCTTGTAACAGCTACAATATTTCAAGTAGTATAACTTCTCAAGTGCGTACATATGTAGACATAATTTTATACATATATTGCTACGTAACGAAGCTATTATATCCTGGTTACTCAAGATTCATACCAATAACATTGTTAACTCATAGCTGGCGAGGCGCAATGCCGCACTTGATTTGATGCCACCTCAAGCAAAGGAGATCATTCGGCCGTTTCCCTCTCAAATAACATAGGGTATTCAAATATATTACGCTTTTGTACATTGTACCAGTGGGTCGATTCTGCTAAATAAAACCTGCAATAATACAGTTACAATCAAGTCCCGATACGCTAAAACTACCAAACCGGTAGTCCTGTGAACGTTAAATCAGCGTCATACGCGTTTTGACCGGTCCGAACTTCACAAAATCAATTTATGATAACAAATCGCTTTACTTATAATACAATCAAAGTAAAATGAAACTCAACGTTAAATACGAGAATTGAGGTACAGTTTGCAGGAAAATGTTGTAAAGTTGTAAAAACTATACGTGGTAGACTGGTTACGGTTGCGACAATGTACCAGATTTGTATTTTGTACCAGTTTGCTGGAAAAGGTCGAAAAGTTGTAGAAACTATACTTGTAGACAGAACGAAAAATTTCACAACCATACTCGGGGTGGTGACAATTTTCGTTCGATGACCTATAATTTTGTTAATTTACAAGTTAGCTAGAAAAAAAGTAATTTAAATCGTATTTTCTACATTTGTCGACGTAAAAATACAAAAAAAAATTCCATAAATATGCTGTATTGTTTACAGCATCGAATTGAAGAAAAGAAAAGCGTCAAAATCTACCACACGCCAAGGACGGCTGTGACACTGAGAGTAAATAGTATACATAAGTATATAATGTAAGATACGTACATAGATGTATTATATCAGTTATCAATGGGACGTAGTTACGCAGAAAGGATCCATTCCACATCAAACTAGTTTTGAGATATTTAACTTTGAAGTTTACATCGTATTTCTTCTTGAATGCGGTACAGCAAACCTGCTGATTTAATGGCAGACGAAGGGCATTTTCTAGTATTTTAATATTTGAGTTGTGGAATTAGGTTGATTTCAATACTTTAAAATATATTAAAGAAAAAGTGTGGTTAGATCCTTTCTGATAAATGGCACTTTCAATAGTACTAGTTAAATATTTTATTTCTCAGAAAGGTCCCAACTAAAAATTTTTTTCGATAAAACCCTTTTTATTATAAAATAAAGCACACAGAAATAAAAAAAAACATGTTTTCAAATAAACTTTATTACAATAAAAACATGAGATCCAATTACTGCCACCTAAATATACTAAATAATAAAATTATTTCTTTCATAACTACTTTTAAATTTCGTGTTAGTCCTGATTATCGTTTTCAAATTTGTTTTCAATAGGAAAATCAGGCAGCCCTCCAAACCCGTCTATATCATCTACGATATTATCGTCTCTCTGTAAAGCCTTATAGAAACTTAAGCAGTCTTTTGGAATTAGATGAAACATAGATTTCAAGTCATCTAGTTTAGCTAGCTTAGTTTAGCTGTGCTATTTTTTTGCCATTAGGCCACAAAACAGTCATGTCTTTATCTGTTATATCAAGAGATTTCCCTTTTATTTTATTTTCTTTATTCAGTTCTTGATATGTGTCATTATTTATATCCTTTTTCATATATACAATATATTTTTGTTCCTTTTTTATAAAAATTACTTTTGTTTGTAGCCAATTTGTTTTCTCCTTATTTATAAAAGTCTTTCTATTGACAATATTCTTTTCTATATTTTTAGAAGACAAGAAGTATTCTTTCATCATTCTTGTGACTTGAAGAGGATTCTTTTTTTTTGCACTTTTAATGACATGCATATATTCCTCTGCCGTGTATATTCTTTCATAAAATTTTAATTGAGTTTCAATTTTGGAGAAGTCAGTGTCATTGGGTAAAAATGTATGCCCTGACTGGAGGTACTTGAAAGTGATTGTTCTCAAAGTATGGTGGGAGTGTAATATTGCTTTGAGCATCAGTACTATTTTTATATTACGGTTTGGTCCGCCACAGCAATCACTCCATAATACTAAGTCTGTCACATTTGAATCAATTTTATTTCTTATAAAATTAATCAAACATGATCCAACTTCCTGGGCACCTCTCCCAGCTTCTCCTTCAATCCACACATAACAATAACCAGTGTTATTAGAACCAGCGTGAATTCCACAGTTATATAACCACAATTGCCTTTTGTAAAAGACAATGCTGGTTGGAATTCGGGGAAAGTATAGAAGAAGTGTCTTTTCCAAATCGAATGTCAAGCATTCGAATTTTTTGTCACTCTTTGCCTTTAACAAGTTTTCTTTCATATGTTTTCTCAATTCTTCATCTCTTTTTAGATGACTTTCCTTTTCAAACTTCATTTTTTATTTTTCTACATCTGACTCAGTATTTTTCAATTTATTAGTAAAAGTATCACATCTGGTACACGTATCCTTTTTTAATGGTTTACAGCGTAAATTGAAATGTTTATAGAAAATTTGTTTTAATGTAGCAAATGAGACAGGAGTCTTTGATTCGCCATAAATAGTTTTAAGTTTCTCCAAAGTATATAGGTCGTAAATTTTATTTATCGTCATATCTGATTTTAAATACATGACAGTAGCATTTTGTGATTCGTCGATTTGTTGATTCGTATTTAGGTAAGGATCCTATTATATCTTTGATAAATTCAATATCTTCTTGAGGTGTCTTATTCCAGCCACCTTGTGCTAACCCTCTTTTATCTTTGATTGTGTCACCATTCCTATATGTTTTAAGACTTACATCGACTTTTTTGGGGGTTATTTGAAAATTCTTTAAAAATAAGGCTTTACAAACCTCGGTACCACATATGGTGTATATCCTTGAGTAGTTTTTGGGTTTCTTTTGTCCTGATGTACCTCCACTGACTGTGTATGATCTTTTTTTGTTATATTCCTTTACACTACTAGTTATAAACAATAATTGGGCTTCATATGATCCCAATGAAATATATTTAAGGAACTCTTCTAGTCTTTTCTCTCTCACTACATTTTTTTCGGCATGTACAGGTATAATCTTGAAACGTTTTAGATGGTTATCTCGTATTTTTCTTATTTGAATGGTATGGCAAATTTAAATACTTCCTTTCTTTAGCTTGAGCTACTGTGTGGTCCTGAAACTTTCGTTTTCTTCCCTTTTTTGGACGGCCTCGTATATTCTCGACTTCAAGTTCTAGATTATTATTAATTGAAACACATTAGGAATCAGGTATATTTACCGATATTTCATCTGCCGTATTCACATTATCTACGTCTGAGGTATTGTTATCGAAGATTATTGATGTAGATGATTCTTCATTATGATCATTTCGTTCCCCTTGCGCACTATTTACTGAAGCAACTACTTTTTGTTGTCTAGATGTAAGTAATGTTTCTTCGTCACTTGAATTTTCATAACTATCTGGTACATAGTTTGAGCCTGTATCACTACTAAAATCATTCGGATTATTTTCTTGGTATTTATTATTTTCTGATAGAGTCAGATCTCCAGACAAAGTTTGAAATAATTCTAAAGTATTTGGTGACATTGGACGTAACGGCGAAGACATGTTAAATTTGTATTCACTTAGACTGCAAACGGCTTTTGTATTTAAATACGGAGTTAATGGCGAAAATAAAGGCGCTTTTGGTGAATTCAATTTTCTTGTTTCTATATTAGTTATAGTATCTGGTCTTAAACCAGAATCCATATTAACATAGGCTGCAAAGTAAAAATATATTGTAGTGTTAGTAAAAAGCCCATCACCAATATCGGCAAACTTGTCCAGACTAGTACTGCCTTTAAAAATTGTTAAATTAATAAAATTGCATTAAATTAAATAACGTTTATTTCTGGCGGCATAGACCCATATTATTAATTCCTTATATTCTAACATAAATACATACATAATATTATATACTTAAAACTCTACACTTTACAATAATAAAAGCCCATCACCAATATCATCAAACTTGTCTATACTAGAATTATTCAGGAAGATTCTCGCAGTATCGAATCCATATTAACATAGGCTGCAAGGTAAACAAAATATAGAAGAGTTATTAAAAAAGCCCATCACTAATATTAGCAAACTTGTCTAGACTAATACTGCCCCTTAAAATAGTTGGATTAATAAAAGCCCATCACCAATAGCAACAAAAGTTTGCTGATATTGGTGATGGTCTTTTATTAATTCAACTATTCTGTACAAGTGTCAAGACTAGTATTATTCGGGAAGAGTCTAGCAGAACTTAGAAAGTTAGTCGATAAGTGATTTTAAAAACCTCACGATATTTTTAAAATATTTGACCCATGACATGCAAAATTATGAGAAAAATAACAATTTACTATTTTTCAAGGCTCTTGTTATCTTATACTAGACTCGGCTCGGCGACACCAGTCTAGACCGTCATTATAAAACACAGGGAATTATTATTTCTTATTGTATACATTAATAGTCGCGAAAAAAAATGCTTGGTTGAAAATGCAAGCCATCACCAAATTAATCACACATTAACATCAAATCTTAAACAACTTACAATTATTACGAAAATCAATACGATTAATTTTGTCGTTGCATGCTTCTGCCTCAAGTGTAACAGGGCATTCCATTTCAGCTGAAAATTAAAACACTCTCTGTAAAGCCTGTAATGTTATTTTAACTTATAATAAAAATAACATCAAAACTTACCATTATCCACTTTACTGTTTTCGTTTTTCAAATCGCCTAAAGCATTATTGATAATTCGGTATATTCTCTTCATGACTACTTAAGAGCTTCGAACTACACAAACGAGAGTAATTAACTTCACGTAAACTCCACGTATTAAGTGATGCGTGTGCTAGTGACTAAAGCAAAGAGAATACTGAATACAATACTCAAACAATACTACTGACATGATCACATGACTGGTAATCAATGTTGCCAGAAAATTTTAATTATTCTACAATAAACATTAATTTATTGTTTTTTATAAATCAATCTTTAATTCAACTTCAATATATTTAGCCAATTATCCATTCCACTTCTTCATCCACTTATTTAGCCATTAATCAACGCCACCGAAAATATGTAATAATAAAAAAAATAGAGTGGATCATTTTTGTTATTTTAATAACATTTAAAAAATTACAAGAATACGTATCAGAAATGATCCACATGCATTGGATCCTTTCTGCGATTGTCGATATTTTTTCAGAATTAATCATAGTATTTAACAGAAAGGGTCCAAGTGCTTTAAGTCCTTTTCGTGATAATTATATTGAATGATTTTCGAATAAAATAAATTGTCAGAAACGACATAGGTGAATTGGATCTCTTTTGTGATATAAATTTTAGCCTAAGATCTTTAAACGTGTATATCTCAGAAAAGGTTCTAACATGTTGGATTGTTTCTATTAAATTATAATTTATACTCGCCATACATGTGGGTTGGTATCTAGTGCTTATATTAATGCCATAGCTTTTTTTATCCGTGGTATCTTTTTGCTGAACAAATGTATCAACCTTCACGACCTCTTTAGTATGTCTATTTCAATTTTGGTGTTGGTGTGGGTTGGATCCTTTCTGCTTAACTACGTCCATTATGGATACTTATAAAAAGTTAATAATGACTTTTATTGTTAGAAATACGTAACATAACTCGACTTATCACAACGTAGGTAATTGAGTATTTTCCTACATGTAAAAATTTTGTTTTTTTTTAAATAAATAATAACATAAAAATTAACAATATAATACAAATTTATTTAAAATATTTACAAACTTTAAAAGTAGGTAAGTACTAAAACAATAATAACTACTCCAAAACTTAAAATGCTACAAAACAAAGAAATCTCCCAGGTCGTCCCCACCAGGCAGAATACCTAGAAGGCTCAAAGAGTTTCCTCGCTGTATTGCGATACTTATTCTCTGGGCCAGGTAGGTGCCGGTTCTGGGGTCTCGGGTGGCCTCAATGAGTTTTTATCTGAAAAGTTTGTGCGCACCCAGACCCCATGTACCTAGGGTTTCAACCCCAACGGTTCAAATATGAGATCCCCACTAAGGTTCTCATATTTGCGCCGCTTGAGGTTTTCCGCCTGATTGGCGGCCGCACCTGCAGAACTCGAGGTGCCCTGGACATGGGACGGAGGAAGTGTATCGACGCAAGTAGCGTCCCATACAAGAGCCCGTCCGACTCTCCAAGGGACCAGGGTCATACAGTCTGGTCTCTTACCATCGTCGCGCGCCAAACCAGAGGGTTCCAGCACTGCTGGCACTCCGGCGGTGACAAGAGCCCGACGGATGAGATCATTCAGGCAGTGATGTCGGGAGATATGGCCGGCGCTTCGTTGACAGGACAGCCCGTGGTGTCCGAGGCTGTCCACGTTTGCACCACAAACACAGCGATGGGGGACGACGTGGGGGGTGCCAAGACGCAGGGAAGTGGCTAGCCGGAAAGCTGTTCGATCCAGCAA
Source organism: Phengaris arion (assembly GCA_963565745.1). Taxonomy (NCBI): domain Eukaryota; kingdom Metazoa; phylum Arthropoda; class Insecta; order Lepidoptera; family Lycaenidae; genus Phengaris; species Phengaris arion. Next base: position 13,723,409 of record OY751449.1, on the reverse strand, counting down.
TGTGCCCATATTGGGTGACGGTAATGTTTGTAGCCCAAGGGCCCGACTCCCACTTCTCCGCAGCTAAGAGGTGAGCCTGCTCCACAGGACTGGAGGACGTATTAAGAAGATGATTCCGTACCAGTCTGCAGAGTGGCTCGTCCCAGAGCCTTTGGGAAAAAGTATTGACAGGCAATTCGCTACAAGCACTAGTTGCGCTCCAGACGTCCTTGGCCTCGTCCAGAAAGGGAACTGTATTGCAGTAGGATGGGTGATGTATTTTGGAGATAAGACTATGGTTCGCGTGGACTGAGGACAAGAAGGCCGGAAGCGATATGTCAGAGGACTTTCGAACACCCAGGCCACCGAACCTAACTGGAAGCGTTGCCTGAGTCCATTCTCGGTTATCGAAATTTGTATTCAAAATAGTGGAGTGTTTGTCTTATGGTTTCATCCAACTGTTTGAGAAGTTGAGGGAACTTCCACAGTTGACAACACCGTAAGACATATGTCAATTTAGGTACGAAAATGCAAAAACGGATTAGGGTAAAGGCCATGTGACAGTTAATTTGGAGTAGGCGGTCTAAAGTTTCATTAAAATTTTGTAATTTGTTATCTATGAAGTCCGGGAGAGATTCGTCTGAAATAGGTGAGCCCAAAAGGAAGAGCGAATCCTTGTCAATGACAGACAGTTGTGGAGCTATTTCTTTAAAGCTGGATATAATCGCGTTTCTATCCCCACAACTGTCTGGCACAAAAAGCTCGCACTTACCTAGGTTCAGCTGCAGACCTATTTTTTGGAACTTGCGGATCAGAGTGCGGAAGTCGGATAGTACAGTGGGTGCATCGCTTCCAAGGGTCCCATCATCCAAATACCAAACATTAAATTTTGAATTTTGAAGAATTTTAATTTAGAAATAAATAATTAGTTTACTTACATCAAATACAAAAAGATTTACTATGGTATGTATGAACATAAACGCGCAAAATTACGAGATATCAGAAATTCTGTGCATATAAGGAAAATACCGTTTTGCCTTTTGTACAAAGTTAACATTCATAACTATCGTAAAAACGACATGCAACTAATTTCATGCTTCTCCTGCTCTCCGCGTCCGTAATGTAAGTCCGGCGTTTTACTTCTTCATCATCATAATATTTATATTCACTACTGTAATATCGCAATACGCAAGCTTTTTCTGCAGCATCTAAAAGCAAAAATATAAAAAAATTGCGTCACAACCTTATCAAACGCACAATTTCGAAGACAAATAATCTATGTCATTCAAATAACAGTTAATATTAAAAGAAATTCAACAAAAAACATACTTTTGAACGTTGAAAAGCAATGTGGGGTTCTGCTTACATAAATACCGCGGACTTACTGACGAAATACTGATGAACGGATTTAGACGGGACCATAATATTTTAAGTAGAAATGCTGATATTAGCGTTTTTTATTTTCAATGCAGCCAAACGCTGCTTTAATGAGGTAAAGGCAATGCGAGCTAACGCTGGTACTTGGTAACGGTACTTGGTAAACGATAACGGGTAACAGGTAACGCATGAGTCATGTTTTTTCGTACGTGCAGCCGACTCCATCGATTTATAAGACGTTATCACGTCAAAAACCACGAATAAAATATATAACTAGTTTTGTCATAAATACTGAAACAAAGAAAAAAAATTCTATTGCAAATAACATTTATTACTTTTACAGTGTGTTAGCTTAATACATAAATATAAAACAATTTAAAATATAAAAAGCTTATTCGCAGTGATCTCCATTGGCTGCAATACAGTCCTTTAAACGTTGAGGCCAGTTATCAATAGAAGCACGCACTCTTTCCATGGGAGAATTCTTCACTGCCAATCGTACGGATTTCTTTAAAAACTCCAAATTATCATGGCGTTTAGAGCAAGCCGTACTCTTTAAAACTGACCATAAATCATCATCCAGCGGATTAAGATCGGGACTAGACGACGGCCAGTCTTCAGCTCTGATGAAGTCCGAAACGTTCGTTTCCAACCATGACTGCGTAGACCGAGCTTTATGACCCGGCGCCGAGTCTTGCTGGAAGGACCATTCTAGGTTATTGAACATGGTGTTGTTAAGGGGCTTCACTACCCTTTCAAGAATGGTATCTTGATACACTTGTGCCGATATTTTGATACCTTTTTCACAAAAGTATGGCTCAGTCACTCCTTCGTAGCTAATACCCCACCAAACCATCACTGAAGTCGGATAGTGCCCACGTTGCACTCTGTCGACTAATTGGGAAGCTTCTTTAGAGCTTTGAGCATAAATACGGTCATTTTGTTTGTTAAATGTTGCTCAATTGTAAAAAATTTCTCATCCGTAAACAACATTTTTCTGTGACATCTCTTTGCGTACCGCTTCAGTAGTTTTTTCGATTTTACCACCCTATTCTTTTTTAAATTATCAGTCAAAAAATGAGCAGTACATCTCTTATAGGCTGCAAGTCCTAAGTCATCTTTTAAAATACGTGACATGGTTCTAGGTGATATCTTCATTTCCCGAGATAAAATCTTTTGCTTTCGGACAGGATTTCTTCGAATTCTTTCCCTTACTGCTTTGACCATCTTTTTCGTACGAACACTACATGGACGGCCAGATGTTTTTCTGTCACAAACAGAGGAGGTCTCATTGTACCTATTAATAGCCCGGTACACAAACATTTTACTAATACCAAGCGTATGGAGAGTTTTAAAAATCACATTTGGCTCCATACCTACTTTGTGTAATGCAATCACAGCGATTCGCTTCTCTTATCACCCCACTCCATTTTAATATCGCAAAATATTGTACAATGTATTGGCGCCAAAATGAAAAATTTCAATGAACAATCATATAAATATGACAGATTCCAAATTCAAATGTAATATTTTGTTTATTTTTAATTGTAACAGACTAAGTGGAATAAAAGAACTTTAGTAAAATATATAACAAAAGAGTAAATAAACAAAAATCAATAACCTAACCAAGAGCATGTCAAGACATGTCTCAGTAGGGTTCCGTAGCTATAAACGCGTGATAGGTTTTTTTCAAATTACTTCAAAAGTTACTGTCCGAATTCGTTGAAAATAATTTTCTATAGTGTATTTAGCATGATCTATGAGCCCGACAAATTACAAGTGTCTAAGTCTCATAGTTTAGAAACGCCAGGGGGGGTTAACTTATAAACCACTTTGGAGGCCGATCACTTAAAAATGGTTGACTTTGTAAAAAAGTCATATATGAAACCTTGCCTTTATTTATAAGATATATTCAACCGTGGGGTATACACACGATGGGGTAGAATAAAAAAGTTTTTATCCCCACTTCACATGTATGGAATGCCACCCTTAAAATATGAAATTATTTTTATTTTATAATGCCAAAACCGAGATCTATACATAATCTATAACTATACCAAATTTCATCCATTTATATTCATAATTACAGAAGCTAGAAACACGGACACACAAACAGACAGACAGATAGACGGACGGACAGTGTGAAACTATAAGGGTTCCATAAGGAACCCTTATAGGTTCCGTAATACATAAGTACGGAACCCCAAAAACATTTTCCATAATATGGCAGTGCAATGCCCAGAAAAAAAAAGGAAAGGGGGATACCTCAGGTCATGACAGCGACTGTCGCCGCTGTCCCTGGTCTTCCGTGATCCTTCGTCCCCGTATTACAGTGGAACTGTAGAAAAAAAAGAAAAAAAAAGTACATAGGACAGTACCCGCTATAGCATCAAATTAAATAAAAATTCTTACTCCTAATTATCACAATAATTAACGCTATATTCCAGTTCCCACTCCAATGGCTGAAACATTAAAGTATAACGCTATAAAACTTATCTTAAGTTTTCTTATCTTTATGAAATATGCAGCACTCCGAACTAACAGTGACCACAAAAGAACTCCGCATAATACTTGTCTTCATAATTTTTCTGTTTTCTCTTTATCTGTATACAAAAGACTGAAACCGCATTAAGAACACTAAATATACACTACAGCTAACTCGGGAGAAACTTTTTCATTACAAGACTTGGAGAGAGAGTGAGCACTCCAGATAAGTTTGTAACTTTTCTACCTACTCGTGTATTCGTATATAAAATCCAACGATTAATTCTGTTTAAGTGTCATTGTTCCTTGCGAGTGGCTTTGAAGAGGTCAAGAATTTAAAATGCTGATTTTTCTCGCTCGCTCAGCTTGTTGTTAGAATTGGATAAAAAAAATTCATGATTATCTTTATGAAATAAAAATTAGATAGTTAATAGTGTGCAGACGTTCTCTATAATAATACATAGCAAACAATTTAATTAATATTATATCTAGCAATATCCCACGAAACAATACCCAGAACCTGCAAGCAAATGTGTGAACCTGCAAGCCTATAATAAAAAATATATATCTATTAATTCTCTCCTCTATTTTTACTCATTTGGCACACTACAATTGTCAATGACCATTATTGAGGAAAGACCTCAACTATAGCAGTAGGGAACGTTAGTGGTCGCCATTACGTAGTAACTGTTTAGTTATATATGTGCCATTATACTCAAAAAGACCATGTTTTTGCGCAAAAATATTTACAAATCATGAGAGCGGCCAATAAATTTCAGCAGCACGGACCAGCAGGCCCATAGCTCATCTCGGTAGACACGTAAATCATTTGACACACGATGATCAGTCGCCGACAATCCCGGTGTACCACTATCGAACCTTATTGCCAAATGATAAGGTTCAAACGTGGTTCATCAGATCTGACGGCGACCGTACTTCGCTCCACTTATTATGAAACGGATTCACAGAGTAGAAAATATACCTACTTACGTACAGAGAAACGGCTTCCATAATACCATGCAAATCGATCCAAATTTGCAAATTTTTAAGTCCCCTCCAACCAACGGCCCACAATTTTTCCACACAATCGTGGACACACCGTATACTTATAGTAGTGCAATTACAACGATAGCTCACTATGTAGCTGTTTATTTCTTCCTCTTAAATCTGTGACGGATCGGCGTAAATATACTGGCAATGGGGAATAGTTGATGATGATAATGATGCTTCAAAAACCGGTAACACCTGGTGTTTCAAATACACATGGGCAGCGGGATTCTAACCCTCAGATGATCTGTCAGCTCGTTTTAGGTCTACTCCAAAGAATTTAAAAACCGTTAACGCACAATATTTCCACTCCACTAATGCATTTGCATTTACATAATCGACTATCATAATTAGCGTTCTTATGCTAATTTTCTGATCTATATCATAATATTGACTATACCATAATATACATAATATTTTTTGTCTAAAATTATAAGATTGTCCCAACCATAACATAATAATCGTTTGTGTGTATAATCAATAACTTATTCTAACATTTCTATTGACCAAAATTGAATGGTTAAATTTTGTTATATTTTCGTTATCTGATGTATAAATTTTATTAACTTTCGTACATCTTACTAAATGTTGTATTGTGTATGTTTTATAAAACAATGTTGTGCGTGTCCTTCATTGATATAAACACTGTAAATGGACCATAATGATAAGTATGTAAACTTGTGTTTATCTATCACTTTAATCTTAATCTCGGCAACGGCTGCAAGTGTGTACATCAAATTTAGTATGCAGTGAGTTTTGTGGAAAAAAAATCGGTCTAGCCTAGGTTTTATCCCGAGAAACTGCGCATTTTTAAGTAATATATGTTTTTTATTTCGTCGTGCAATAATGTATCAATAATGTTGACTCCTTTAATGTCAGTCCGATTGGCAGTTTGGTCAATTTTTGAGTTGTTTGGAAATCCGGAATGTGGTGGGTTCGAACCCCGGTAAAATACTTTTGTGAATCTGTTTGTTTTTTTTTATCTACTAGAGTTCCGAGCTCCGAGCTCCGAGCTTTACCCAGGTTACCCAGGTACTATTATTGATATGCCAAATAAATAAAATATATAAAAAAAAATATTCAACGTAAAAATATAATGTGGAACTGTATTAACTGAGCAACTAATCCGAAAATAAACGACAAAGTCCGTCTGGATTACCCCAAACACGAGGTGACGGGGTAAAAAAAGCATTAATTTAGCGCCGGTTGCAATATGTCTCCCAAAACTTTCCAATTTACACAAACCGATCGTAAATCTGGCGAGCTTTGTCTGAAATTTTAAAATATTACCGAGGCCACGGTAGCGGTCCAAGATACCCCGGATTAGGATATAAGGGTTGAATGATTTATATACAAAGTAAGTTTAGGGTTAACGAAACACGTACCTCATCCTTGATTAGTAATAAGCTTGATATATTAATCGCTCTTTGGGTTTTAAAGTTTTGATGTATTATAGTAAAGTGTAGTAACGTATTGTAACGTATTTAATGTATTATATTATTGTTTGCGTATGGAATAACTAATCTGGTTATTTTGGACTTTGTTATTGTGTTCAAATATTAGTACCTGGGAGGCCCGAGCTTCGATCGGAGTTGTAGAAGAAATTTAATATATTTAAAAATTATAGAAGAAATGAAAAGAATCGAAAAAATATTCACCTGGCCGGGATTCGAACCCGAGACATAAATTTGCCAACAATGCAATGAGTCCCACACTAACCAAGCCTCCAAAACATTTAGTCCCCGCAATAGAGCTGAAAATTGTGTCATGTGTCAAATGTCAGATTTGACAAGCCTACACGATTTTCAGCTCTATTGTATTAGCGCACAGTTCTATTTACAGTGCTTTTTTTTAAGTCGCGACCACTGAATAATGCTCGTGGGAACGTAGCCTTTGAAATCGAAATCTTCTTCTTCCCACTTAGATACGCAATAAAAATATTGATGTTTTCTATGGAATGTGAAAGAAATATTGACAATTGTGTCAAATCTACTGTTTTTATATAAACCATGGTAGTGTGGGTGAGATTGTGTATTGTTTATTTTTATGTATTTCTAAGCATTATCTTACCACCTATACCTTCCTTCCACATAAACTTTAACTGTGCCAAATAAAAACCTCCTCCGTTCGCACAACTCTCGTATAACTGTACTGAAAGTTTTTGCGTCACGAAATCGTAAATGATGTAGCAGCCATCTTGTTAAATTCGCCTGACAATATGACGCCTCGATCGCTTAACATACGCCGGCATCCAATGAAATAATAACAACTAGCTAATTCATTGAGCGCAACGTTTATTCAGATGGATGAAAGTTTAGCAAATAAAATTTTTGCATATTGATGTTTTTTTTTTGAGCTCCTTGTCCTAGTGGATAGACCGTTTGATTCGCACTCGAGAGAGTGCAGGTCCGATTTGTCGCCCAGGTTGTGGCGTGTAGCAATGTGACTTTTTCAGATCTCAAGTACATTATACGGATGCTCCAACGGTGAAGGAAAACATCGTGAGTGTGGCGGACCAATAAGCGCCACGATCCTGAATCGCACTATCGAAGTTTTCTAAGATCGGCACTATATATACGACATCTGAATTGCATACAAGCGGGCTTCGGCCTGACCGAGCATACCACCTCGCTCGGTCGGAGATCTCCCTTTGGGGCTTGCCGATACATTCCCACATGAGGAAGCCCGCACATGGTTTGCCCCAGACGTATTAACCAGTCATTCCTCTGGACTAGGCTGTGTTGTGAGAATGCCGTATGTGCTTGGGCAACCATACGACATTTAAAAACCGACTGTCCTAGGCATTACAGTATTTCAAGAGTGTGGTTACTTCGCTCGGAGAATACTGTATTATAAATCATCCAATAACGGACGAAAAGGCCTAAGTTTTTTTGTGTTTTAATGATAAGCTCACAAATTATGTAAATTTTGTTATTTCTGTATTGGATAGTCTATTTATTGAAGACAGCATAATATGTTCGTTCTACTCAAAGTTGCAGTAAATTGTCTATACTTATATTACAAAAAAAAGGTTGTTTGTTTGTATGCTTGTTTGCATCGAATAGCCTCCGAAACAACTGGACCGATGTTGATGAAATTTGGCACCAATATAGATTAGACCACGGGGAAGGCTTCTTTTTATCACACTTTTATACGCACAGTTCCCGTGATCTAGACGCAAATAAAATGCTTTCTTCCAAATCAACTTACCAATACCTTTTAGTGAAACGAATATTAGGGCAATTGGCTTCCGTCTGACCTGAAACGTCGACTTGATGGAGCGAACGGAATTGAGCATCTGCTGATTCCACATTATCGGGTTACATTACTGGTAAGAATGAGTGTAGGAGCGATAAACGTGGACGTGGCAATATTTAAGGAACCCTCAATACTCAAGGAACCCTTGTAGTTTCGCTCTGTCCGTCCGTCTATATGTCTGTCTGTTTGTCCGCTCTTCTAGCTTCTATAATTATGTATATAAATGGATGAAATTTGGTATAGTATAGTTTGCGTATAGGTCTCGGTTTTGGCGTCATAAAATAATAATGACTTTATATTTTGGGGGTGGCTCTCCATACATGTGAAGTGGGGACCGAAAATTATTTTTTGTTCTACCCCATCGTGTGGGGTATCGTTGAATATTTTCAAATAAAGGCGAGGATTCATACATGACTGTTATACAAAGTCAACAATTTACGAGTAATCGGCCTCCAAAGTCGTTTATAAGTCTCCGCCCCCCCCTGGTATTTTTAAACTATACGACATAGAGAAACTTGTAAGTTTCCATTTTGATAGATCAGGCTAAAAACTCTTTTGGAAAATTATTTTGACTGTAATCAGACAATAACTTTAAAAGTAATTCAAAGAAAACCTATTGTGCGTTAAAAGTTACGGAACCCATGTCGGGACATGCTCTTGGTTAGGTTATTATGGAATAAGGGTCAGTCGCCCATGAACACAGAGAAGTCGCAAGTGCGTTGCCAAACTTAGATTTTTTAGAGTTTTGAAATTTAATACTCTTTTTAGAAATCGTTTACAATAATATAATTTCCCTTCGTTGCGGTACATACACCTATTTAATAATCCTTACTTTAAAATACAAATTCGACACTTAATGTTAAATTTATGAAAATTTGGACTGGTCCAGCCGGCACATTTGTGCTGGAGTATGAACTCCAGCACAAATGTGCCGGCTGGACCAGAAGGATACCACAGTCTCACAGAACGGTGTAAATAACGCTTGCGTTGTGTACTGAAGGCCTGTAACCCGTGGTGTTCACGAACAGCGGTAATCGCTTTACGTTTACGTTACTGTATGTAAAGTAACAAATGCAGTATTTAGAATGTGTAATCTCCATCCATTTTCCATCTGTAAACTAACATTATTGCCACCATGCGAAACGTGACAGTCTCACAGATAATATATCTGAGGGTCAATTCTGCTAAATAAAAACTGCAATTATAGAATTACAATCAATTTCCGTCCCGTAAACGTTAAAACAGCGTCTAACTCCTGATTGGTCCAAACGTCAGTTTATGATAACAAGTCGATTCACTTATAATACAATCAAAATACAATGTCTACTTTAAATACGAGAATTGAGATTCAGTCCTCGGCCGCTATTCCAGCTGAACGTCTGGAGCAAGTAGGAGCTGCTCCAAGTGCCGACGGCGGACTGCGCCAGCATCAGTTCGTACGTGGTAATGTAAACGTCGCAGGAAAAGCACAATAGTCCTTTTGCTTAATTAAGAGCCCTCCTATTCACAGGCTGACGCTGTCTCTGCTAGCCGATGTGACAAGGACAGCATGTGACTTAGCCCCAATTTCACCAACACATTAAAACGACGTTTAACGCTGAGCTACGGTTTTAGATCTGTCCGTCCCGTTCTAACTTTGAATGAGAGTGAGAGATCGAATTCGGGTTTCGCGTAAAGCGCGTTTAAAGAGGTTTGGTGAAATCATGGCTTAAGCGTCACTTAATTTCCTCGTTCCAGTATTCGGCCGTTATTCCATACAAAACCCGTATTTTATACCTCCATGTTCACATTTGTACATTGATGGCCGCAAATGGTTCGGTAAGTATATTGGGTAGTGAATTACCCTAATACTGTTCTGGAACAAACAGGAATTCTCACCAATTCCTTCTGGGGTAAACATCTTGTTATTGGTAACATTTTGGCAATATGGTTCTTTCTTTTCTTTTTGTGTTTTCTCTGTGACGGGAATTACTGTGAATGCGGCTGGAACAAAATGTAGTATTGTCGACCTCTGTGGCTCAGTGCTTAGCGTGTTGGCGCTCAAGCCGGAGGTCGTGGGTTCGTACCCCACCAGGAAACAAGAAAGTTTTCTGTGTTCCTGTTCCTGAGCATAAAATAATTAAATATATTTCCGTTGTCTGGTACCCGTAACACAAGTTCTTCGAGAACTTATAACCAGATTGACGTGGTATGACAAAATTAAAGCAAGTATATAAATAGTAAAAACACAATATAGTCTATAGACTATATTGTGTTTTTATTATTTGGTATTTCTGAAGGTAAAGTGCAAAAACTCATCGACAAACAAATATTCTAACCAATTTTTTTTTATATATTGTGAGGAGGAACCAAAATAACCATTTTTTCACACTGGCACAATAGTAGAGTTTAGAAATCTCAAAACACTCGTTTCACTAAAAAAAGCCGCTTTTAACAGCGATTTATGCTTATCCTTACTTAATATTATAAATGTGAAAGCGTGGATGTTTGTTACTCTTTCACGCAAAAACTACTGAACGGATTTCGATGAAATTCGGTATGGTAGTAGTTTAGACTCTGGATTAAAACATAGGCTACTTTTCATAGGCTAGTGTTCCCGAGGGATACTGTATTTACGCAGGCGGAGCCGCAGGAAACAGCTAGTTCGCATATAAGCTGAAAAAGGTTCAAATTGCCACAGTTTTTTGATATTTTCATCAGTACGTTGGAAAGATTTGATCAGCGCTTAGTAACACCTGTTATTTATGACTGACATTCAAAAATTTGCCGCCCGAGGGTGTTACGTTTAACGATAACATCGATATCTTTACGTCGAATCGATAATCGTTAGGGACGTAATTGTCGATATTTATATTTGATGAAAGAATGATATAAAAAATAATTGAGTTTCTTATATTAAAAGTAAAAAAATAAGTATTTAACTCTATTTATGTGCCACTTAAAAGAAAATGTATTAATTCGATACTAAAGGTCAATTCAAACCGAAACGAAGCGATACGCGATATAGAGCTGCATTTTTTATAAGACAGTTATTCAAAATTGAACTTTTTTCATTACACAAGAAGATACACGTTCGCGTGTTACTCGCCTCTCCACTAATATCTGTAAGGGGTTAAAAGGAATTTGACTAGAGGTAATAATTACCTTCTTAATTGCTTCAAGTGAAGTTTGAAGTGGATACGTTATGGGTTAAAGATGTAATTACTGAGATTACCGAGCTGTTTCCATAATAAATTACCAATAATTATTAAGTACTTAATGATATTTATTTGACGGAGTCAAGGATGGCTGATTGGTAATACCGCTGTCATCATTGGTGGGTAAATCTGGATTCATGGTGAATAATAATGTTCCTCTACAGTTGATTTAACACTGATTTAATTTAGCATACAAAATTAATTAGAATAAAGTTAAATTATGCGAACCGACAGTTTCGGAGTAGAATAGTGTTCACTTCACCACGGCCCGAATCATACCGCCAAAAGAAAGATACAGTTCAACCATTCCCACTCCGACTCTGTCCACGTGCCGCCAAAACGAGATGTGACGTCACGGTGCTCGCTCGAGGAACTAATTTCCTTCCGGTGCTTAGTAAAATTAATATTCCTTCCGCTGCTTAATTTAAAAAAAATAATCTACGACACGGCCAGCCTGACGAGTCACACGTCCTCGTGATTATCTGAAAAGAAAAAAAAAACTATCTGGCGACATCATATCACATGAAACCTCGGCCAGCCTGACCGTGTAACAATTTAAATTTAACTAGGTCATGAATTAGTCTAACAAAGGTGCCTTTACAACTAATTTACATCATCTTCCTATTACCATTTATAATGAACATCGATTAGATCACTTATTAAGGCCCGGCTGCTATAAACAAAAATGACAATATCTACAATCTTATAACTAAAATATGGTTTACGAGTACTCAGCAGTACTTTCTTTAGAAACCCGGGTCTTTTACCATACTGTTAGCTGCCCATCGCCCCCTGAACGACTCACAAGTGAATCGCAGTTACGACTACAGACAAACACGTATGAGACCATGTAGCCATGATATGTGTCTAAGTCCCTAATGATACATGCTCCTCAACATCACCGGTATTATCACTTACATCAAACTCAATAGGAACACTACTTAAAGGCATCTTTCTGAGACGATCATGGGCGTACTTATAGGTTCTATTTCCAGTCAAAGATTTTAAGAGATAACGATCGTTATCTAATAACTCGACCACTTTAAAATGCCCTTTATACTTTGGATCCAGTTTGGTCTGATTTCTCTCCTCGTTTTGGAGTAGTACTAAATCTCCTACATTAAATTTTACTAAAGTCGCCTTATTTTTGTCAAACCTATCTTTATCATAACTTGAACTTTTTGTAATGTTTGCTACTGCATGCTCTCTCGCTTCGACAATATTTACTTTAGCCTCAGTATCGTCATAGGTTAAAAGATTTAAAGGCCTAGCTACGCGACCTATCAAAAGCTCAAGGGCACTCGCCCTTACGACACGGTGTGTGGTACAATTTAAAGCTAACTGCACTTCCCCTAAAGCCTCCTGCCACGATCTATTCGATGATTCAACGCATGTTAACAAGCTTTTAAGAGTACTCATCACCCGCTCGACCTGACCATTAGCACGACATGAGCCAGTAGCTATCAAATGTAGTGATATTTTATGGGACTCGCAGAAGTCTTTAAAATCTTTACTAGCGAAACATCGTCCCTGGTCTGCAATTACACGAGTAGGAGCCCCAAATAAAGATGTACTCAATTTAAGAGACTTAATTACACTAGCAGTATCAATTCTTAGTGTGATAGAGTAAAACGAATTTAGTGAATGCATCAATTAACACAATGACATATTCCTTAAAGTCATTTTTGCCGCTGAGTTTGCCGGTAATATCGATATGAATCGTGTGCCATGGTACACTTATTTTGGGAACACGACCCGAGTGCGATTTTGATATCTTGCACGTTATACAGTTGTCAACAAACTTACGTACATACTTAGCCATATGTTCAAACCAATAGTGGTCATATACCTTTTCCAAGGTCTTTTCCCAACCAAGGTGCATGATAGATTCATGAACGTTATTTATTACAGACCAGCGAAATGCGCGTGGGACAATGGGAAGACAACGTGTGCGATTATTTCTTTGTATTTTGCGATATAAAATACCTGAGCGAATCTCGTAAGTTTTTGACACGTCCAAAGGAATATTTTGGCTTTTGAGGTTGCTTACTATTGACTGAATTTCTTGATCATTTAACTGTTCAGCTAATAGCCAGTTTTCAGTCAGAGAAGCAAGGTCAACACTTTTTAGTGCTACCTTCTCAAAAGTTTTTTTAGAAGGAGATATTTGTCCTACGGGATTTCGAGAAAGAAAATCAACATGGGCCATACGGCGACCTTCTCGGTATAAAATTTGGAAGTCGAAGGCCTGAAGAAAAGCCCACCATCGGTGAACACGTGGCGTTATATCAATTTTGTTTTTGGAAGCTTTTAAAGAATTGCAATCAGTGACGACGATAAAATTAACACCTTGCAAATAATGACGAAAATGCTTTACGGCGTTCACTACAGCCAGAGTCTCCAACTCGTAAGAGTGGTATTTAGATTCGGCCTTTGATGTACGTTTGCTGAAGTATTCTACAACATGAAGCTTATCATCGACTTTTTGGAAAAGGATAGCACCATAACCGTCTGCACTTGCATCAGTATGCAATTCGATCGGAAGATTTTGATTGAAAATAATCAACACAGGTTTAGTGGTTAAAATTGAAATTATTTGCTGTCTTATATTTTCGTGCTCCGATTTCCAATCAAATCGTTTACTAGATGTTAACAAAAACAATGGAGTCATAATTTTGGAAAAGTCTTTTACAAATTTACGGAAATATGAAGCAAGTCCTATAAATTGCCTGAGTTGGTGAACATTAGTAGGAGGAAGAAGCTTAATTAATGCTTCAATTTTTCTAGGGTTAGGTTTTAGTTCGCCAGCCGTTATCTCATAGCCTAAAAACTCTTCGCGGCGCTTCATAAAAGAACTTTTAGAAATGTTTAATGAGAACCCAGATTCTGTGAGAGCTATCAACACCTCGCGGAGTCTATCAATGCCTTGGTCCTCAGACACAGAAGGTATCAAAATGTCATCCATGTAAAGTACTACATAGGAATGAACCAGTTCACCTAAGGCATTGGTAACAGCTCTTTGAAAGACGCTAGGTGCGTTTCGAAGTCCAAATGGCATGGCGAGATATTCGAACTGCCCATCAGGTGTTATAAAGGCTGTACGCTCAATGCTAGCAGGTTCGCGGATACTTATTTGGTTGAAGCCACTATCACAATCAAGGCATGTGTAGTAAGATGCTCCCGATAGCCTAGAAATCTGATCACCTATGAGAGGAAGCGGAAACCTATCAGGCACTGTGTTCGAATTTAATTCACGATAATCTATAACCATACGATCTGTACCGTCTCGTTTCTTCACGAGAAGAATGGGGCTCGCAAATGGAGAGTGACTAGGTCGAATCATATTAGCTTCTAGAAGTTCCTTTACTTTAGAACGTACTACTTCCTTTTCACTCGGGCTAAGTCTATAGGGCGGTCGATAAACAGTACGATTTGGATCTATAAGTCTGATCTTAAGTTCTCCAGATGTAACTCTAGTTTTAGGCAAACCGTTAATAAAAGCGTGAGAAAATTCTGCCAACAAAGAAATCAACCTACTTTTATTGTCAATATCCGTATCGATCTCGTTATAATTTGCAAAAGTATCGCCTGCTTGCTTACAAAAAGAAACTGACATAGGCTTTGTAATCGTTAGTGAAGAACTTGTTAAACATAATTGAAAACCCAATTTTAATATTTCGCGTCCAATCATAATATCATATTTTAAACAAAAGTCGGGTAAAACGTGAAATAAAATTTGTAAAGAATAATCGTTAATAATCACTTCGCATAAAATCTGCTCTGTACAGTTTGTGTACGAATTACCTATCCCTTTTATACACACCGGCACATAGGAACGTGTACCAACTAATTTATTAGCAACACATTGCTTAACAAGAGAGCATTCAGCACCAGAATCAAAATAAAAATCATACGACTGACCTGATTGTACTAAGTGTTCAATAACACTCGCGATTTCGCAACTATCCACGCGCTGCTGGACCGTCGGATGTACTTCGCCTGCTCCGCCACTCGACATAGGCTTGTTGTTTGGGTAGCCGGTGCCACCACGGCGACATCTTGTAGCAATGTGTCCTTTTTCACCGCACCGATAGCAGATTACTTGCTTGTTGTTGTGAACTGACGTCTGCGCTGCCGATCCGGTCATGATATTCGAGGCAGTAAAGTTCCTGCTAACTCCAGACCGGCAGTTGGCTGCCTTATGTCCCAGTTTACCACAATTATGGCATTTGAAATGGATGCCGGATTGCATCTTCGAACGTTTAGCGTCTGACATATTTTCATGGTCAAGTCGCCGTTTTAAACTTGAACTCGCTTTCACTTCTTGTACTAACTTATTCCGCGTCTTAATTTCGGTAGTAAACGCCAAGCGATAGACTCGGGAATCAAATTGTGCAATATGAGCCAAAACATATGACGTCACTATTTCTTCAATGTCAAGGTTCTTCCATCTCGATGTGAGTGACGTCATTAGTCGGCTAGCGTATGCAGCAAGGCATTCGTTTTCTTTCGGCCGGCCGCTGTTTAAGTTAATAAGCGTGGCCGGTAATGTCTCCGATAGTTCGTAACGAGCTAGAAATAGTTGACGAAAATGTTGCCAAGTCATACCTGCATGTGAAATTTGTGATAACCATGACGAAGCGCTTCCTTTCAAGGCTTTACTAAGAGCTATAACCAAGGGCGAACCTTGTGGCGGTTGGTCGCCAAAACAGATTTCAGCCGTATTACACCAAGCTTGTGGATCCACGTCTGGCTGGTCCGGGTTTATTTCGGGTAAAACAATCACAGGCATCGTCGTCGGCGATTTGATAGTGTTAATGAGCAGCATCATGTTTTTCTGCTGCATTTCAAACAGGGCGCGCCATTGGGTATCAGATCCCAATTCTGATGACGGAGTCAAGGATGGCTGATTGGTAATACCGCTGTCATCATTGGTGGGTAAATCTGGATTCATGGTGAATAATAATGTTCCTCTACAGTTGATTTAACACTGATTTAATTTAGCATACAAAATTAATTAGAATAAAGTTAAATTATGCGAACCGACAGTTTCGGAGTAGAATAGTGTTCACTTCACCACGGCCCGAATCATACCGCCAAAAGAAAGATACAGTTCAACCATTCCCACTCCGACTCTGTCCACGTGCCGCCAAAACGAGATGTGACGTCACGGTGCTCGCTTGAGGAACTAATTTCCTTCCGGTGCTTAGTAAAATTAATATTCCTTCCGCTGCTTAATTAAAAAAAAATAATCTACGACATATTCATTAAAATTATCTTTGGTTATTAAAATATTCTACGCTGTTTGCATTATATAATTTCTCTTAATGGGCCCTACAATCTGTGCTAGTCGGGGCCGGATTAATCTTAGGCTGGAACTATATGCTCTGAAATCCGAAACACCGGTGTAAATTCAGAGCACTGAAAATAAAACTCTGCGCTAATACAATAGAGTTGAAATTGAAAGTTTCGAGTGTCGTGCTGTCATATATGACACTGACATTTGACTCGACACTCATGTTTTTGATTTTCATCTCTATTGTATTAGCGCAAAGTTCTATTTTCAATGCTCAGAATTTTCTACGGCCTTCCGGATTCCGGAGCATATAGTCCCAGCCTTAAAGGCGATGCCTAGGCCCTGCATCAGTAAGTGGTGGGCAACATTAGCCTTGGAGCTAAGGGTAGGGCTAGGCTTAGTGCCTCGCGCAAGTAATTTATTTATTTATTTATTTAGAAAGGACACCAGCAGCGTATATATTATACACCCAAGTTACAAATTAATTTATACAATATTCCTGATACATGCACCTTTATAGGTGACACAACATTGACAAAAGTACAAGTAAATCATAATGTTAACTTAGCAATAGATACTAGATATAGCAATGAATTGATAGTTGGTGATTTAAAATAAGATAGAATTACATAAATTACATGTCATTGGGGGCAATTACTTTACGTTGCATCAATTACTATACATATTGATTAGAGCGTCTGTAAAATTATAAAAATAAATGGATTAATAATGATAGAATCAAATTAAGTTAAACTTAAATTAATTTTAAATACATAGTTACTTAATCTAATTATAAAATAATATAAAACAAAATTTAGTGAATTTTATTGTTCATTTAAAATACCTAATTGATTTTTGTGTCATGCAATACAAATAAAATTTCCACTTAACACCAACATAAACATATTTTATAAAAATTATGCACATAAGCAAAATCGGACGTAAGAAATAAATTCTCTTCTATCTTAATCTTTTTGAGCTGTAACGTGTCAAAGCTAATTTAATTTAATATCTTTCCTTCAAATCCCCAGAGGAGGAGAGTTAATTATCTGAAATATTAATTATTTGCTTAAGCCAAATCTAGCTGCGAAAATATTGCGAAAAGCGTAATTAAAAGAACAAGATAGAAGAAAGACAAAAATGATTAAGATTTAGTTAAAAGCTAGTGCCGAGTGTCAAGCTGTCACATATGACATTGACATTTGGCTCGACACTCGTGTGTTCGATTTTCAGCTCTATTATTTTCGAAGCGAAGAGTTCTATTTTCAGTGCTCTGAATTTCGCGTGTCCGCCGGATTCCGGATCACGTAGTCCCCATACCATAGTAACTATTTATTAATTTGTGCAGAAACGGAGTATTCTCCGTCTGACTATTAGTAAGACTGATTGGTAACTTACTAGGTACGAACGTTAATTTGAGGCCTAAGCTAGTATTACTGACTTAGGTCTCAAAGGCGAAGAAGGTTCTATTTATGATGGTTCCTGTTAGTTTCATTATCGTTAGTAAGACAATGGCCTTAAATTGCAACGTGTAGGTGTGTGGATGGTAAACGGCGCAAGAGACAAAGACAAGCGGTTTTGAATTGGATTTTTTAATTTAGCGGCCTGTTACTCAATCACACAATGGAAGACCCATGCTTCGACACGGATGTGCTATAGACCTGTGACCACGACCTCATAGAAAACCGGTGTAAATTGTATTGTGTTTCACCGCTAAAGTTTGGTACCTTAATTACAACTAACTAAATGTTATTTCGGGGAACTTCGTTTTCTTTACATTTTTGACATATTATTTATACATTTAACGAGCAAATATCGGTGTCTCGGAAACGGCCGCAAGTACCTCCATGACATGTGGTATGCAGAGAGTGTTTAAGGAAGAAAATTCGATCTAGCAAGGTCTTATCCCTGAGAAACTGTGCTTTTAAGGTTATATAATATGTTTTTACAATCGTCGCGTAATGAGTTATGAGTGATTGTTCTAAATGTCAAATCCGGTTGGCGTTTTGGTTGGGGTTTGACCTTTTGTGTTGTTGGCAAATTGGTGTCTCGGGTTTGAAGCCCGATCAGACGAATATTTTTGTGATTATTTTTAATTATTTTATTTCCACGGTTTGTGTATTACACTTCCTACCTTTCTTTATTCTTAAGTTGGGACCGCACTAGGCGTAACTACGCGACGCGACACGGCCAAATATTCGATGTATGAAATTGTATGCGATATAACGCACTACGCGACGCGGCACTCCATTGCGGAATTTGCGGTATTATTAGTAGGGAGGTGTCGCGTCGCGTCACCCCGCTGCCGCTTAGTCTTACCTGCGGTCTTACCTCGACCCTCGCTTGTTTTCTCTTTGTTGTATTTGCTTTGTTTAGTTTTATTTTTTAATTTAATTTTCTTTGCTTTGTTTTTTGTTTAATTATGTCTTCTTTATGTCTTCGTAGTAGTATTACTATACTATAGTACGATACTAGTCGCTACATCTCACGCTAGCCGCGTGAGATGTAGCCACACGTTAAGACAGACGACGCAACATAGCCGTAGTTAATTCCCGACTACGGAAATAAGGCGCATTACTCACTGAGTTCGCCAACTAGTAGGTACTAGGGCAGGCATGACAAACCTTTTCAGGATTGCGTGCCATTTTTTATTTTAGCAGAACTCTAACGGGCCGCACGTCTATAAAAATCCACAATTCGTTTTCGCCCACTAGTAGGTACTAGGGCAGGAATGACCATGAAATAGAAAAAGAATTAAACAGACAAAAGATTAAAAAAGAAATGAACAAGCCCTGATCATGTTAGGGGGATGGGAACAAAAAAAAAAACAGGTTCTAAGCATTCAAAGAATTTTCATACTGTTGAGGTTAGTGTCCTAGTTAGTATGATTTCCTTCAACTGTGTTGACTGTATACCAAGTGAATACATATTTATATAAATCATAACCATAGTTATCAGAAAAACAAACCCGACCATTATTTTTATATACCCATTGTCACTCTCAATAACTATAGTCTTATAAGACGGATCTAATGATACCTTTTAAGCTCAAATGTCACTAGCCGTATAGGCTCTGTAGAGCATGCCAAATAAATATACATACTTACATATTATTACATACACTGGAAAAAACATAGCCCTCCTTCTGGCTTTTTTTAACCGACCACCAAAACAGCAGGCGGTCTTAACGACTAATATAAAATAATATAAAACGTAGAATTCTGTGGTATCTATGGCAAAGAATATAATATATTACTAGTAGTGGGCAAATTAATATTAGAAATTGCAAGGTCGGATATTATGTTATTATAATCATGAAGCAACGTCATCTACAACAGGTAGTAAGACCTTGCAATGAGGATCAAAATCTGATTTTACTAAGTACATCGTATGTGTATTACTTTCTGAGCATTACGTTTTTTGAATTATTAAAATCCCTCAAGAAATGGTGGATTTATTAAAGTTTTTCTGAACCGCTAGTTTGAAACGCGCGCTTCAGCTGAATTGGTTACGATGACGGTCGTGATCCGTGCGACAACGCGAACGGCTTGATTGTACACATACTTAATATGTATTGCATTGCATTTGATTTTGTGCATTGTTTTTTTTTACGTTAAATATTTTAGTTGTGTTTAGAGGGGAGGTGACAGATGACATCACAGCGACTCGCCTCATTCTCGGGCGCGTTTTTGGAACTAATGCACTAAAATTGGTGTATCTTCGTCATTTTTGGTTCGATTTTAATAATTCGTCGCCATAAGTCTCCTTACCCCCCAAATAACATAACTGGAGGTCTAAAAAGCCATTTTAGGTGTTTCATATTATGATTTATATATTTTTTTCAACTATTATATTAAGTGCGCCATTTTACGCATTTCTATTAAAAACTGTCACAATTGATGTTTTCTAATATGATGAAATCAGATGAATCATGTAGCTATTTTACAATTTCACGATTTTTGTATGGAAATTAATGTATGAAACATAATATGAAACACCTAAAGTGGCATTTTTAGACCCCCTGATCCTCATTTCTAATAACAATATGATATTTGCCCACTGATCACAGAAAGCAAATACCCAAAAACTATATAAGTTGGTAATTTAAGATTACGAAATCGGACAATAATAAAATATCCGTCTATCTGTCTAACCGTAACCGATAATAGAAAGTCACCTCTTTCCGCGATCCAGCACTACCGATAGCGCGATGTAGAGACCCCACAGCGCCATCTAGCGAGCTCTTCTGGAACTACAAACGAAAATAACCATACCTATGTTCGCTAACTTATGCATTAAAAAAGACAAAAAGGCATAGGTGCTGTCGCCAAAAGAACCTTTTGAACCTTATTGACAAGAAAATATGGATTAAACAATTAATATTAGTGAATAACTGCGACGATTACGAAAAATGACAATTCTCGTAACATAATATTAGAAAATTGGTTTTACGTACGTATAACTACGTAGAACACGGGAACCCTGTACTAATTCAGTAGCCTATTTGCTAAAACTACCACATACCCATCAAAATCCGTTAAGTAGTTTTTGCATGAAAGTGTCAAAAGCATCCATCCATCCTCACAAACTTCTACAATAGTAATAGTAGTAGGACTTTAGAGTCATTCCGTGAGCGTAAGAGGAAATGGGAGGATTCGGCAAAGCACCGGCTTACTACACATCACAACAAATACACAAAAATAAATATTAAACGAGCGTGAAAAGCGTGTACGATCTTGATGTGACGATGACATGTGACCTTAATTTTTGACCAGATTATCCTTTAAATATAAACGAATATTTATAAGCGCACGGATCGCGTGAGCCGGCGCGACATAATTTACTTTAGGTACTGCTAATAATATGTAAGGACGTTTAGGTAGAAAAATAATAATGAAATTCGAAAAAAAAATCACCAAAAAAATTACGTCACACAAATGCATCGCACTCTCTTCGACTCTCAGAAGGTTATTTATCTCACTTAGCTGATTTCAATTCATTATCAATTCAATGAATTAAATTAATATCTATTACCTTTTGTATTTCTTATATTACAGAGACTAAAATCTTCAATTTATTGGTATCTCTCTCGAGGCCTGTTTGGTTTGGCTGCATCGTTTTATTGTAACAAATAAAACTGTTTTACAACTATGTAATATGTTACATGTGTATGTTACATGTAATCCAGAATCTCTAAGCACAAAACTGAGCTTAGAGATTCTGGATCACATATTTTACTTCATTTCACTAAAATAAATTTACCGCAAGAAAAGATACGGCTCAAAGTTTTATATTTGAATAAATTGCGCGTTGCTTTTTCACGCATAATACCTAGAATCGAGGAATACCTACCTGAAAAATGTATTGTCCATAAAGATAAGCAAATCATATAGAACTATTACATTTCCATTGTAAGAGAATATACAACAGTTTTCGTTGAAGAAACTTTTTATACCCTTTTAAAGACACCATTTATACGAGCATTCAACGCCGCGTTTATATGTTAATAATATTATGAAAGCCTTACGTTTTGTGTGGTGGGTAAAAAAAGAAAACATTTATTTTATTTTTCACGCTTTTTCATCGCTTGTTTATATTTTTTAAGAATTTTTTGGAAAAGAGAAAGCAATGTAGATACTCTTACCAAGCCGTTGCCTGCGATTTAACTATTTAAGTAAATTCGGTTTCCCGGTATCCGTCGTATTTCAATTAGTTATTGGAGTTGCTGTACCTACCTATTATATCGATGTATGTTGTTAATAATTTTCCTGTTTCTTGTGCTAGTAAATCATGATTTATCATAAAATATTACGTTACCACATCAGTTTAACGATCTTTGAAGCCCTCTTGTAGGTCACCAAATTTACACACATAAATAAAGTACAGATTAATAGTGATGTTGCGGATATTCGTATCCGTGTCCTGAATTCGGATCCGTATCCGCTTTATTACATTTTAAACAATCGTGCACATCACTAGTTTAGTTACATATAAGGTCTAGAAAAATCAATGAAGGATACTTTGGGCACATGATTTACTGCTTATGTGTAGACGTTTAGGCTGAAAAATAATTGTCCTACCCGAAAAAACTATTATTTCTTTATATTTGTGAGTTGCCGATTGCAGAGTTTGCGTTTAGCGGAGGGCCACCCATACATGAGATTATATTTTTTTACTATGATTACCTATATGAGGAATAAACGATTTCAAATTTGCCTAAACGTCTCGATACAAGCAGAGAATCATGTGCCCGAAGTATCTGTAATTGATTTTCGAAGATGTTATATATATAAAAAAGCCCTTTGAATTATTGAAATAATCACTATCTTTAAATATTAAATTTTGCCTGAGATACAGGATTACGTAGTTCAGGCACTACGGTACATTTTATGTAGAAATAGATATAAACAGATGTATTGCTTTATGTTTATACAATATTATGGGGTTTTATTTAAAACTCTTTAATAAATAACAATTATTATTATTCAAATACTTAACAATTATTTAAATTCATGACTTATTTCTCAGCTGCAGTCACTCAGTTCATAAGAATCACTTCTTAAGAAGTCGCACTTACAGTAACATCTCTTAATTCTATTAATTGGCAACCATGTAATTCTTATTAATATGTGTACCTTTTTACGCATTTCTATTGAAAACAGTCAAAATACTAAATAAAATGAGGGTTTTTAAATTCGTGATATCTGGCAGCTTTTTGACACGACAAGGACCGTCGGGCTACTAAGCGCCGCCAGGTGACAGAAAAAGAATAGAAAATTCTTATTGACCGTTTTTGATACCACTTAAGCCACCAGGTGACGCTTTATGTGAGTTGGGTCTGCCCCTAACGGCAGAAAAAATATCAAAAACCCTCATTGTTAGAAGTTATTGTAAAGGGCGTCACAGACGGCGAAGATACTATAATGTTATATGTTAAGATAACATATCGCCTGCTATGCAGTTTGTATAAACTATCACAGACGGTTAAGATGATATATTATATATTTTTCATATTAGGTACGTACCGTAATATGAAAAATTTCCAGGCATCTTAAGATAAAATATTATAGTATCATCGCTGCCTGTGACGTCTGTTAGAGCAACTTTTTTTAAAGTTGATGTATCTTTCTTTTCTCTCGCGAAAAAGTATTTTTTCTTATAAAGTATCTTTAAAATAATTTTCTGTAGATCCAAACTTTAAGTAATCGATACTTTAAATATAATTTATTCCAACCGCGCTTTCAGCCATTTCAGCACTCCCTATCGTTTAATTGTATCTTGAACATATTAGCTAGTGCATTAGCGGTTATTAGTTGTAGAAAATAGTTAAGTAGTTAGTTCTTTAGTGAGTTTAGTTACCTAAACAACCTTCGAGGTACGTATGGCAATCTGAAATCGATTAATCAAAGAATCGATGCCTGGGACCAAATAAATCGATTTTTTATAATCATCAGCGCCATAGTTTTTGAAAGTTGGTACTATGTGTTGGTGCTATGTCTTACTAACGGTGAGTCAATAAGAGTGAGATACAGTTCATATCGGTGTGTAAACGCGTGTCTAGTGTCATATTGTGACCCAGTTTTTCGGTCATAATATTGGAGGAGGATTACTCTGTATTTTCTGTTTTATTAATATAAATCAATCTCTAAATGACTGTTTAATTAAAAAAAATGTTTTTATGTGCTGCTCCGCTGTATAATGTGCTACAATAATGACCAAGGGAAGTGTCAAACACTTGGAATTACCATTTCACACGTAAGGTTTAAGTTTAAGGGTACATTTAGAAAATAATTGTCTTCTTTTATACTTGATCTGCTAATAAAAACAATTGTTATTATCGAACGAATGAACTAGAAAATTTCTGATTTTACTGATAAGAGATCCCGGAGATTGATTATTCAGGTATCTTTCTTGCTTCTAATAAAATGGATTTATATTTACATTGTAAATAGAAAGTTGAAAAAAAAAATTGAGTTTTGAGAAATAATTTTTTATGACTCCACTAATCAGGTTACGATTCGAATCGATTTAAAAATCGATATTTTTCGGTAAGAATCGCCATCCCTACTCCGTAGTCCGGTGGTTTAGAGCTTGGCCCTCGACTCGGAGCGCGTGGGTTTTATTCACGCTTTGTAAGAACAAAAAAAAATGTTTCCAAGTTTGGTTAGGTCAATGCAGGTTTCGAGAGTAAAAGGAAGAGAGAGTGCTCTTGTGTACTGCGCACACACACTAGGACACTAAAAAACATATCCTAGGTAACTGGACTGGTTTTAATGAAACCATAAAAAATTTCACCAAAGTCGGTGTGCAGCAAAGTTTATTTACAGATTTATTTACCACTAAAAATGCTGGTCTATGGCTACGGCTGCTTAGTCTAGTATCGTCAAACGATAACGCGTGAACTGCTTCACGCGACGTCGCGTGATGTAGAAATAACGTGTTACGATTAGTGGTATGAATGAATATTTTTATAGAATAAACAAACGAGCAAACGGATCCACCTGGTTTATTCTAATTATTTGGCAAGTGGGTCTTATAAGATCCATCGCTTTCTTTGCACTTGAAGCCGCCACAGCATTTTGGATAAGGAACTGAGGAATCACCGCTGGCGGACTCGCATCCAGGAGGTATTGCTACAGAGCCGCATCTGAAAATTTAAAAAATGTAACGTCACGCCAGTTCTTGTGAGACCATGCTATCTTTGGCCTAGAAAGGTCAAAGGATAGATGATAATATAATCATCATAATATTGTATCCCACGAAAACATTAAATAAAAAAAAGCCAAGTATTTCCTTCGCAAAAAGTTATGAGACCCTTTTTACAAAAATTATGCAAATGGAGGATTATGAAATATGGAGAAAACTGTGCAGAAAGCTAATATTATTTAAAGAATGCTTAGAAATACATAAAATTAATAAAAATAAAGTTAGACACACCACCTCAGATTTATAACACTCACTACAGTAGGTGTAAGATTGACACAATCGTCTTTCTGGGGACACGGTAGTGCCACCGCCAAGACGAGCTAAGCGAAGCGCAAAGGCACTACCAGAGCCAGACCACCGTTTCTCGAAGCGTTTCGTCGATTTTTGAACCTTCAAAACTTGGTTTTGGCCTTTCTTTCACATTCCATTTATATATTTTTATAGCGTATCTAAGACACAAAAATATGAATTATGGTGGAATTTCGATAGCTAGACGACCTCTAGTATATAGAGAACATAATTTGAATAACTTTGACCACCGAACCAATCTTCTTACTTGTGAAACAACAGATTTTTTGACACCATTAAGAAAGCTGATAATAAGCCCAACGCTGATAACAAATCGACACCAATAAGCCCAAGAGCTACTAGGAAATTTAGAGCATGTGTTTGAGGCAAGCCGAAACCTTGTCCTATACTTCTCCTATTGTACCCCAACACGAGACTGCAGGACTGGCTGGTCAGAAGTTGGCTGGCTGGTTAGTCAGCTAAGTCAATATACAAAAATTTGAAAAGTGAATTTTTTAATCCCCAATAAACATGTTTGGTGCAATTTTGATATAGTGTTATTTTAATGTTTAAGGAGTTGGGGATAAAAAAGCTAGGTCATTTAGTCGGGGTATAACCTTGCCTTTTTAACGCATTGGGCTCCATCTATGAAGCCCAATTCTCGTAACTATTTGTGACCATAATCCTGTTTCGGTCGCGCTGTTTCACTCGCTCACGCGCGACAGACCGTATGTGAAACCGCTCGGACCGAAACAAGGCAACAATATGATCCGGAATCCGGAAGGCCGTAGAAAAATCTGAGCATTGAAATTAAAAGAGTTCTGCGCTAATACAAAAGTGTTGAATCTCAACGAAATCGAATATGTGAGTATCGAGTCAAATGTCAGTGTCATATATAACAGCTATCACTCGAAACTTCAATTTTCAACTCTATTGTATTTGCGCAGAGTTCTATTTTCTTTGCTCTGAATCTTTACCGGCGTTCCGGATTTCGGAGCATATTATCTCAGATCGCAAAATAGTTGAGCTTCTGAGTACAGCAGGTCTAAAATGGCCAAGTGAATCGCACTATGAAATGTAACATGTAATGATTCTCGTACTACTAAGTAATTCTTATTATGAGTACCATTTGCGCATTTGTATTGAAAGCTGTCAAAATAGAACATTTAGAAGATACTGCAAAGGGCGTCACAGACGGCGAAGATACTATATATATATATATATATTTTTCATATTAGGTATAATCTGTGGATGAATGCTTGCCAACCTGCTCACCCAGCGAGTGCGCGTGATATTTAGTACATTAAATGGAATCTTACGATGCAATTTGTATAAGGCCGCTGTTGAAACAGTTGTAACTTAAACAGCTGCCACCGGTTGGTGTGAATTCTTCTCCGAAGCTCATAAACTTGTCGAGATCGGCCATATAGCAACCATTTAAGTGAGCTGAAAAGATAAGCACTATATATATATCATGTCCATGTCCCCCGGGCACCCCTGAGATCATATCAAAGGGTTTTTGCGGTTGGTTACCACTGTCGATCCTGGCTACACAGGAGTTGCAGTGGTGGATAAGTGTGGTGGGCCAATTGCCCGCTTTATATATATATATATATATATATATATATATATATATATATATATATATATATATATATATATATATATATATATATATATATATATATATATATATATATATATATATATATATATCCACAATCTGATATTGAATTTATCACAATTCATACTAACATACATAAGGTTAAGGTCATATTAACACCTTCATGATAAGATGGTGAGAACCGGTACCGGGTTATAATAAA
Organism: Phengaris arion; assembly: GCA_963565745.1. NCBI lineage: Eukaryota > Metazoa > Arthropoda > Insecta > Lepidoptera > Lycaenidae > Phengaris > Phengaris arion. The sequence goes on along the minus strand of OY751449.1, from coordinate 13,695,951 downwards.
AATATTAAATAATGCGACTATCATAAATTCTTATACTCGTAAGTAAACAGTACCAGGGTAACCGAGCTTAGCTCGGAGCTCTAGTAGATTAAAAAAAAAAAACACAAAAATATTTTACCTGGGTTCGACAGTAGGTACAGGTACACATTCCGAATTTACAAATAACACAAAAATTAACCAAACTGCCAATCGGACTGACAGTATTAGAGTCGAAATTATTGATTTAATAAATAATTAAGTTAAACGACGAATGAAAAAAACATGCATTTATATCTTAAAAATGTGTTTACCGGAGATAAAAACTTAGATAGATCGTTTTTTCTCCCACAAATTCCCTGCATACAAACTTTCATGTAAATACTTGCATACCCGAGATTAGTAATATACAATATACACAAAATTGTCTCGTTTAAAGTATAAGAAACAATAAACTTACCGTATTTTTCCGGTTTTTCGTCGCTAGGTTTAAGCCCGACCGCCGCATATGCCACGCACAAAGTCGCGAGGCACGCGAATAACTTCAGACACACCATGACTGTATAAATACGGATCTTGTACTAAAATAATAAGATTAAACTCGGCATATATAGCGCACCGATCAGACGCTAGCTACAGGAAAATATTCGTGTAAGTACGTTCGTGTAAGTACACGAATATTTTCCTGTAGCTAGCGTCTGATCGGTGCGCTATATATGCCGAGTTTAATCTTATTATTTTAGTACAAGATCCGTATTTATACAGTCATGGTGTGTCTGAAGTTATTCGCGTGCCTCGCGACTTTGTGCGTGGCATATGCGGCGGTCGGGCTTAAACCTAGCGACGAAAAACCGGAAAAATACGGTAAGTTTATTGTTTCTTATACTTTAAACGAGACAATTTTGTGTATATTGTATATTACTAATCTCGGGTATGCAAGTATTTACATGAAAGTTTGTATGCAGGGAATTTGTGGGAGAAAAAACGATCTATCTAAGTTTTTATCTCCGGTAAACACATTTTTAAGATATAAATGCATGTTTTTTTCATTATTACGTCCTTTATTCTAACTCAACATTTAATAAAAGCGTAATTTGTTTCTTATTTTTATTGATAAAATCTTAGTTAATGATAAAATATTACTTTGAGTGTAAAGGATACAATATACGTTCATAATCATAGAAATGTAGGTACTTTAAAACTTTTAAGGCCCGTTTCACTATCCTATTACTATTATAAATGTAAATGTTTGTGAGGATGGATGGATTTATGTATGTTTGTTACTCATTCACGCAGTGGCGTGCACAGGATTATGTCACAGGGCATGCGGCGAAGTACTCGGTCACAAAAACTTTTTCGTTTATAGATTTTTAGCATAGCTACAGCCAAGCGACGGATCTCTAAGTCGAAACCATGCCAACAGAGCAAGTCTTAGATGTACTACTATTCATGTGCATCTTCTACGGCAACGCAGACAAAACAGCGATCGATCGTCGCGGCGGAAGAAATTCTAATAAGTAAAATAATAAGCATATTTTAAAATATTATAACTACTCACCAGTCAGTCAGCTTCAATTTTCACATATTCAAGGTTCCGGTTACTTGAGATTACTATATCCCGATGTAAATTACTTAACTACCTAAATAACTTTTAACATTAAATTTTCGAGTTACATTATTTTTTTGCTGGTTTAATTGTTGTAACTCGGGTACACACCTACCTTTAGACAGAATTTGAATCTTTTCACTGAATGACAATTGTGAGAACTTTGACATTTAACACATTATCAACTCAAACCTCACAATCAAATGTACACACTTTCAAATGTTAAAATGAAAAATCTTTTAAGAAAACTATAAATAAACAGGAGCGATTAAATTGTAAACAATGCTTATCAAATGAAATATGCAATATGGCCCCCGCGAAACACAAAATGTTTCTTCTATTAAATAAATAAAACCTTACTAAACAAAAATTATTTTTGTGTATAGATAATTCATTAGATTCAAGTCATTTTGTTTTTAGTCGGATTATAGGCAACGAATAATTTCCGACGCCAGTTCGGCGGTTTTCGTTAGCCCTCGGATAGCCGAACCGAGCTCCCAGCTCGGCTCGGCGAGGTTCGGCCGTAGCCTGCCGCAGGAGTAACCGGTATATAATCATGTCGATATTCATGGATGTGTGCGTTTGCGAAGTATGAAAATTACACACACATGCGATTATTTTTCCTGCATGAGTTGCTATTTATAAAATATCAGGCGTTTTTAAGTTATTATATAATTTTAATTAATTTATTTACTATTAATTAAAGTCATCTAAAACGTACGAACGTTTTATTAAAATATCTGTGATTGACAAGTAAAGCACTGCATTTCTGCCTAGGAGGAGGAGGAGGAGCCGTGGGCAAAAGCTATTTTTATTTTAACGGGCAATTGGTCCACCACACTTACTCACCATTGTAACCAACCACAATAACCCCTTTGATGTGATCTCAGGGTTGCCCGAGGGACGTGCTAAATCTGTCTTGGGACCCGCACCGAAAAACCCGAAATCAGAAGATTGTATAGGAGGAGTAGGAAGTATTCCAGTTTCCCTCCCCAAGCAAATCGGGAGACAGCAAAAATTGTACTGACAAAAAAGTCAGAATAAAAAGGGGAAGCACCAAGGGAATATGTTTTTTTTTTACTACAAGACTAAATGTTGATTGTATGTTTTGATTTATGATATTACAATTAATTACAATGCATTTATAATGGCAAAATAGTTGGATTGTTTCCAATAGTACTTATGACGAAAACGTTTGAAAGCACGGAAGTTCTTCGCGCAGCCCACGAGATCTTCATAATACACTACCCTAGAAACACAATGGACGCTGTTCAACATTTTGATTCTTTCGTCATACCAGAGACATACATACGAGAGAACTGCTCATCACACACTCCCAGAGTATGTGATGAGCAGTTTGTGCATAAGGACTTCTTTCGGTCGAACATTCGCATAGCGGAGACGAGACTAAACTCACTAATGGAAATCCAAAAAGTTTAGCTTCAAAGTTACCGTGACCAGTCAAAAACTGTGCGACGTAGTGATCTATTTCTATCCATTGCTTATAGAGTCGATTAAGTACCGAAGGGATGAAATTATGTAGGTGACGCCCTTTGATAGTGTTGTCCCACCGTTCCTGCCACTCAGTAATTAGGTTTTGTATAGTTTTGTACGGGCAAAAGCTAGTCTACTGATAAGTGTCAGATAGCTTATTTATATGTTTTGTCTCTGTCGCTCGATAAAAAGTACGACAATACTTCCGAATAAGCTACGGACACTTTTTAAAACAATATTGTGAAACAACTTTTATTTTATTTATTTTATTTTATTTCATTGCGTCAAGTAAAACACGATAAGAATAAAAAAAAAGTGTGTGTCAGCTCCGACGCACGACTGGAGTTTACTCTTAAAAAATAAAACTCGTCCCTCAGAAGGAACAAAAACTTTAGCGATCGATTTGAGTTCAAAAATTCGCGCCATGTGAAAAAAAGTGACAGGTGCGCAGAATAGGTTGCGCACGAAAACGTAACGAGGTCATTCGTTCAGTAGATGTTACTGCTCATATTTTTTTCATACCGGGGGCCATATATGAAAATCGATTCTTAAGGAGTAAACTCCAATATACGTATACAGGATGTTTTCCCAGTCAGTATCCAAACTTTCAGGGGTGAATATACTCTTGAATATAAGCAACTTTTACTATGGGATTTTGAACTTTCCTATTTGAAAAAAAATATCAGCTGTTTCCTACAAAATGCTATCTATGCCGTAGCCCTTTTGTATGGAACAGCTGTATGCTACATACTTAGTAGGTATATCATGGTTAAAATTGTTTAAGATGTAAACAAATTTAATTACGTCGATGACCTAGAAAAGTAATTTTACACATTAGTTCCAGAAAGAAATAAATTACGGCAATACCTACTTCTTTTTTATAGGTTATACTAGCTTTTGCCAGCGGCTCCGCCCGCGTAAATAAACTATCCCACAGGAACACTGTACTATTTCGGGTTTAAAAGTAACCTATGTATTCTACAGCTTTAACTACTACAATACCAAATTTCATCAAAATCCCTTATGTAGTTTTTGCTTGAAAGAGTAGAGAAATAACACACAACACTAATTGGTGACCCTCCACAGAACACGCCTCCTTCTGGCCATCATTATCTATTACTTTCCACCCCTCCGCACCACGTCATGATGATGATGTCATCGAGTACCTCGACCACCAGCCTCAACACACCGCGGTCTGGTCGAACCCCTCATCAGTTTTAACGGGCACTCTCACTACAACGACTGGTAAGCAAGCAGAGCATATCTCTCCTGGTCAGCACGTAGCATCGGCCCCGCACGGCAGCACTCCAACTAACTGGAGCCCGTGCAGCAGCAGCATAGTTCCGACTCACTGCGACTCTCTTGCACTGGCAACGCAAGCGGAGAAATCAAGATTCGACCTCCGGTCTTCGGGGGAGAGTGATGTGGCGGACCGATTAGCGCTACGATACTGAATCGCGCTATCGAAGTTTTCACAGTTCGGCGATATATATACAACATCTGAAATGCTTACAAGTTACCTTTACTTACCAAATAAACTAGCCACCAGGCTAGTTTATTTGGTAAGTATAGTCCGATTTAGCTACAGCGGTCTTAACCCGACCCTTATCATATCACCCTTTCGGAAAAAAAAAAAAAAAGCTTACAAGTGCCAGTCGCATTCTGTTCTCGGACACCGTCCGACGAACAGCTCCGCTCGTTTCGATCGTTGCCGTCGCTAAGCGCTCTCTCATTGCGCTCTCGCTCTGTCGCGCGTGACATCCCTCGCGATAGTGTAACCATAGGAAGAAAGAAGACAGAAGACCGAAGACTCAAGACTCAAGAAAGAAGAAACAAAGGCGCCACCCAACCGCCTTTGCCGCCCGACCCGTGCCGTACCGTGTCTCGCGCCGCGCCGCGACCGCCGCCTACCGGACGAATCGTGCGACCGCTCGCATCGTCCGTCTCGCTCTTTAGTGCGAGCCTCCTGCTCGCACACCCGCCGCGTAGTTATCGCCGCGTTAGGACGAGCATGCGACCGGTCGCATCGTCCGTCTCGTTTTTAGCGCGAGCCTTCTGCTCGCGTGCCGCCGCGTCTCGTTCGCGAACACTAGCGCCCTAGTGTTTAGCGTAACGTTAGTGAGTTCCAGCCGCCCGAGGAACAATTGTAAGTACCGTGACACGTTTAGGCACACTACACGAGGAGTTTTTCCTCCCTACACACCTCTCCCCGGTCGCCGGGAGGGGCTGCATCCCCAATAATTAAATAGAGAGCAGAATCCCACTCCCGGGATAAACTTTCTAATTATGTCTGACGCCATGATTAGAAAGTTCCTGGAGTTCCTGAAACTCAAAGTCCCCGATGTCGCGTCCAAGTGGGAATGCTTCGTGCGCATGCACGAAGCAGACTCACCGGCGTCGCCCGATAGCGACGTAGTCGATATACCGGTAGAAGACCAATCATCTCCCTCAGAGATGGATGGATATGGACGGATAAAAAATCATTACATTGTATTCCCCTAGAGCCACCGCCATTGTTAACTTTAGAGACATCTGTTTGCCACATTAGTATGTCCGGTCACGGACCCATTGTTATAGTAAGCGTAGTACTTAGCGTGCAACAAAGAACTACATTCCAGCGACTTACAGGCGCTATTTAACTTAGGCAACGCTGTCATCATTGCCGGCGACCTAAATTGCAAACACACTTAGTGGGGAAATGTATATAACAATAGAAACGGCATCATTCTTTTTAGTTTAACCGACACTTTAAATTTTGCACTATTAGCTCCCACTGACCCCACTCTCTATGACACCAATGAAAACATCAACGGTGTGATACGCGATCCTAGTACGATAGACATAGCTTTAGTTAAAAATGTTTCCCTCAATATCTATATTGAGACTCTCCACGAGCTTAACTCGGACCACAGACCGGTTACGATTACACTTGGTAGTCTTAACACCAATAATTCTAGTACTAGGAAGATAGTAGATTATAAATCATTAGCGGAGAACATCAAAGTCCTCCAATCTAGTCACCTAGATAAAATCCCCGATATTATACATAGTAAAGAGACAGAGAGATAGAGAACTCATCTAGGGAGGTGCCAACGACCCCCAAGGGCCGTTGGCCCCTCCCTGAGGACATAAGGGAGTCCATCAGACTCCGAAATGCGGCTAGGCGCACTTATGATCGCTACCCGTCGGAAGAGTGGAGGAAAGCCCTCCGTCACTACGAGAGGGAAGTTAAGTTTAAAATTAAACAGCACAAAGCCGAGAGTTGGGATCGACTTCTCAGTGATTTAGAATCGTCTCACGTGGTGAACTGGCCACTCGCGAAGGCCCTCAAAAACAACACGGAGAGCGATATGCCTCCGTTAGACAGACCTAACCGTCCTCCTGCATTCGAAGAGATAGACAAGGCCGAGTGCCTAGCTGATAATTTCGAACAACAGCGCCGGCCGAGTACTCTCCCGATTGATCCCGTCCACCTTAGCTTAGTAAATAGCGAGGTCGACAGCCGACTCTCGAGGCCACCTGATGTAGATAGGGTGAGGATGGTGGACTCGGAGGAGGTCAGTGACATTATTAAGTGTATGAATGCCAAAAAGGCCCCAGGCCTCGACGATATTTCAATCAAAACACTTAAAATGTTACCGTCCGAGCTAATTCAACTCCTAGTAAACATCTTTAACGCCCTCTTAGTAGGATGTTCATTTCCAGACATTTGGAAAGTAGCTATTGTCATAGGTATCCAACCGACACCCCAAACCGGGAAAACCCCGGAAGGTGCCTGGTAGCTACCGTCCAATAAGTCTCATTAGCTCCCTTGGTAAAGTCTACGAAAGAGTTATTAAAAGGCGCCTCAATGACGTCATAACCGACAAAAACTCCTTCCAGACGAGCAGTTTGCCTTCGGCGAAATGCACAGCTGTCCCGCTCAAGTACACCGCTTAACGGAGTACATAATAACTAGCAAAAACGACAGGAAGACGACATGCACCGTATTCTTTGACATTGCAAAAGCTTTTGATAAAATTTGGCATAACGGACTGTTATACAAACTCTATCAAATGGGAATACCCGATTATCTTGTACAACTAATTAGTAACTTTTCAAAAAATCGTAAATTTCATTTCCGCGTAGAAGGCGCACCGTCGTCGCCAAGATATATGGAGGCCGCAGGCTCGGTCCTCTCGCCCTCCCTATATAACCTGTATACTAGTGAAATCCCTAAACACGCTAAGGTGTAATTAGCTATGTTCGCGGACGACACAGCCCTTTATTATTCCACACACGAGCCTGTACCGCGTCTAAAGCCCTCCAGGAGTCAGTTACCTCTTTCGGTAACTGGTTCTCCAAATGGAGAATAGAAGTTAATCCCGACAAAAGTCACGCCATCCAATTCGATAGTAAAAGTGCAGTGAGACGTACTTGCCCCCGTAAACTAATGAGCCCTATTAGCCTGCACGGCAACATAATCCCTGAGGTCACTCAGGTCAAATATTTAGGCGTAGTACTAAACAAGTCGATGACGTTTTCGAGTCACATCAGTAATACATTACGTAAAGCGAAATTTGTACTTTTCAAATTATATCCGCTAAATAATTCGCGAAGCAAAATGTCCCTAAGACATAAGCTTACATTGTATAAAGTTTGCATTAGAACTATACTCACTTATGCGTGCGTCCCTTTCGCACAGATAAGCGAGTCTCAACTGGACCGTTTGCAAAGAGTCCAAAACCGGTTCCTACGCATGGCAACAGGCGCCCCCTGGTACATGCGTAACATCGACTTGCATAGGGACTGCGAGCTCGTCACTATCAAAGCCTATATCAAGGAACTCGTAGAGATATTCTTTGATAAAGGCAAAAATCACCCAAACCCCCTTATCAAAAAGGCCCTGGGCTATGATCACGACGCACAGACTTTCCGACACCCGTATAAACGGCCTAAGCATATCTTAGCCGATCCCGTTGACCCGATCACAAAATACGTAACGTACTGTGTACAGTTACGGAAACACAAGACACACGCAACTGCGAGGCTAGTATCGTACCGGGGTCGACGCCGGCGCCTACCCCGAGGTCCCACATCAGACACGACAACACGTACAGACGTACAGACCGACCCTAACACGGGACCGGACCCGAACCCAAGTTCGAGTTCGCATCCTTGTAGACTAGGTTCACTTCCAAATAGTGTCCGCGACCGCGATATTGATATAGAGAGCTCTACCAATACCGCGAACGTAATCGACATTAGGACTTACGCGCGCGAGTCATCCCGACCGTACGCGGAAGTGGAGAGGGACGGCCCTCTCAGTACCGATACCAATCAAAACGAGAGCTCCTCTATCGCGATAACTCGCACGCCGCTAGTTTCTGCTACCGCGCGCGAGCAACCTCACTCATCAGCGAGTGAGGAAGGGGCCGGACCCCTTAGCAGGAGAGACCCGCGTCTCCCCTGTCATAATAATAGTTCACAATCCGTAGCTGTCCCCAATATCCGATCTGAACATCACCCGGGTGATGTTAGGGGGGGTCAAACCCTCCCATCGACTCTTACCAAATAAACTAGCCACCAGGCTAGTTATAGTCCGATTTAGCTACAGCGGTGTTAACCCGTCCCTTAGCATAGACCCTTTGGAAAAAGAAATATGCTTACAAGCGGGCTTCGGCCTGACTGAGTATCCACCTTGCTCGATCGGAGATGTCCCTTTGGGACTTCCTTTTTTTTTAAGATAGCTATTTAAAATTGAACTTTATTCATTGCACAAGAAGATACACGGTTTTATCGTAACAGTTCGAATGTCAAGTTTTTTTTTATTTGTTTATTCATAAAAAGAAACATATACAATTCAAGTTGTATCTCGCCAAACGAGTGATTGACGGCGAGATGCGCTCATCCAATATAATATTTTTTGCATATTAGGATTAGTTATTTATTTAGTACAAAATATAAAATAATAAAAAACAAAACTAGGTTACTAACTTCAAAGAAATTTACAGTTTATAAAAAAAGTAATTAAACTCATTGTCTCAGCCTTTAGTTGGTGAGATGGGGCGTCTTCAATGAAAACCCAGAATAATTTAGTAAAATATAATATAAGTTGCTACATTTAGGTTTACAAATTTTCGCTTGTTGCGTGTTGGTGGGAAGAGTAGAAAAAAAAGAAAGAGGGCGCGCAAGAGGCGCCGGTTGACAGATGCCATTTTGACATTTGTTTGTTTTTTTTTATGAGAATTAATTTGGGGTAAAGATAAGCTCTGAACATCCTCCCCCTCGTTGAAAGTTAACTTTCAACCGGAGAGCTCTTCATCAGTTGGAAGTGGGCAGAGACGAACCAGGGGGCGCCGCACGCAGCCTCTTGCGGTATTGACGTCAGCCACTAGGGAGATGTTATCTGGGCCTGGAAATAATTGCTTAACGCGTCCAAGTCTCCAATTTTCAATTTGGAAAAATTTGTTTTCCATTTAGTTCTTTGTTGTAACTCGCAAATATATTCCCTCTGCCATCGATTCCAAAAATGCTCTCTTATTTTCTCCAGCCTTTCATATCTCCTTAAATTAGTATCCTTAATATCTTGTAAAGATCTTGACGGTAGTGAGTTCAATGCTCTCCCAATCAAAAAATGTCCTGGTGTCAGGGAATAAAAGTCATCAGGTGAAGAGGACAAAGGATAAAGTGGACGACTATTGAAAATTGCCTCAACCTGAGCGAATAAAGTTAATATTTCTTCAAAAGTTAAGTGGCTATTTCCAATCACACGCTTCAAGTGAAATTTTGATGACTTTACACCGGCCTCCCAAATGCCTCCAAAATGAGGAGCATACGTGGGCGTGAAATGGAATTTAATATTTTCTTGGTTGGCAAAATGACTAACAGGTTCCTCACTATGCCTTAAAAAATTAGTTATTTCCTTAGCAGCAGCTACGAAATTTCTCCCATTATCACAGAATATTTCCACTGGCTTACCACGACGGCTTATAAATCTTTTTAATGTCATGAGAAAAGCATCCTTGGACAAGTCGCTTACAGCCTCTAGATGTATGCATTTGTATCTTAAGCAAACAAAAAGACACATGTAACATTTAATCAATCTACTGCCGCGCCCCTTTCTATTAATAATATAAAATGGACTAGCAAAGTCTATGCCAACCGACAAAAATGGATAATCAGGATTTAATCTTTGTGCAGGTAACAAGCCCATTTTAGGCTGTAGAGTACTACCACGAGCTCGCCTACACATAACACATTTATTAACAGTACTCCTTGCTAACTGCCTACCTCCTACAGCCCACACCATTTCTCTAACACAAGATAACAACAACTGTGGACCGGCATGCATATTTTTTAGATGTTCCTTTTCAAAGTATAATTTTGTAAAATGATGTGATGAATGCAATAAAATGGGATGTTTTTTGTCAAATGAATAATCAGAATTGCTTAAACGACCACCAACTCTTATTAGTTTATCACTGTCTAAAAAAAGGGGAAAGGGGAAATAGCCTAGATTTAGAAGAAAGCTCCTTTCCCTTGCATAATGAATCATATTCCAAAGGAAATGATTGTTGCTGCGCCATAGCACAAAGAGATTTAAATGATTTGCTTAACTCTTCTAAAGATAATATTTCATTTGTGTTTTTATTCCTTGCAAATTTCAAGTTATTTATGAATCTTAATACATATGCAAAGGATCTAATAATTTTATTAAATTTGGAAAATCTCTTAAATTCAATTTCAAAAGCAGTACAAACAACAGGATTAGCCTTAACTTCAGGTAAGTCAGATAAGTTACAATTTCTAAAATTCAACATCTGCCATTCAGTTTCATCTTTATTTAAAAAATCTGGACCGGACCACCATATCCTTGACTCTAACATTTTACTAGCATCAATGCCCCGTGAAATTAAATCAGCAGGATTAAATTTAGTGTTTACATAACGCCAAGACTTTGAAATAGTTAATTCATGTATCTCGCATACACGGTTAGCTACAGAAGTTTTTAGTTTGCTAATGTCACTATTTATCCAAGCTAGAACCACACTCGAATCACACCAATGATATATCGAAGATGGTTGGTAACGCAATGACCTTAAAACAGCCTCACATAAACGAGCAACTAGCAGTGCCGCACACAATTCCAGACGAGGTATAGTCATAGGTTTAAGCGGAGCTACTTTTGACTTTGAACACAATAAATGCACATTTATTTGCCCAGACATATTAATGGATCTCATATAAATGCATGCTCCATAAGCAACTTTAGATGCATCACTAAATGAATGCAATTCAATCATTATAGGATCATCAATTAAAACCTGTCTTTGCAGCTTAAATTCCTTTAAATATTTTAAATATGTGACAAACTTAAGCCATTCCTTCTGAATATCACTAGGGGCCTATTCATCCCAGCCTAATTTATCTTTCCACAATCTCTGTATTAATAATTTTGGTTGAATGATGCATGGACTTAAGAGCCCGAGTGGGTCAAATATTTTAAATGAATTAGATAAGATTGATCTCTTATTTATTGTATGAACATCACTTGTTTTGATAGTTTCAAATGGAAAATGCAAGGTATCGCTAGATGGATTCCACCCTAATCCTAAAGTACTGGTAGATTCACTTATTATAAGACTATCTTGCGACTCTTTGAGATCATTTTCAAGTATGCTAGGTAAGTTAGACTTAAATTTTCTAAGATTAAAACAACCACTATTTAAAGCATTAGTTATAGAACTCTTAATATAGCGCAATTCTTGCTCATCATTACTACCAGTTATGACATCATCGATATAGAAATCCCTTTGAAATATTTCTTTGATAAATTTATCCTCCTGCTCCTCGCCTAACTGCCAGAGACACCTTGTACTAAGGAAACTAGCACTGGCAGTACCGTAGGTAAGCGTATTTAGCCTTAATGTGTGAATTGGCTCATTTTCATGCTCCCTCCATAGTATTAATTGCAAATCTCGGTCACACTCATGTAAGAGCACCTGCCTGTACATTTTCTCTATATCGCCACAGAGTAGATATTTGTACTGACGGCTTCTAATTAAAATAGAAAAAAGACTATCTTGCACAGTAGGACCTGTCATTAAGATATCATTTAGAGAATATCCAGATGATGAGGCAGCCGAACCATCAAACACTACACGGAGACGAGTTGACTCACTATTTTGTTTCCATACAGGATGGTGACATAAAAAATATGAATTATGAGATTTAGCAATTTTGGATTTGGAAAGATGGCCTAATGTAGCATATTCATTAATGAATTTAGTGTATTCTAATCTCAAATCAGAATTTTTCTTAAAACGCTTCTCTAATCTTAAAAACCTAAATCTTGCAGTTTTGTAAGTGTCACCTAAACAGTCAGGAGTATCCACCAATGGCAACTTAACACAAAACCTACCAGATTCTAATCTATTTGTTGTTTCAAAAAAATTATTTTCGCAAATCTCTTCGCTTTGGCTAAGAAAAGACCTCTTAGGGGAATCCTCGGTTTCCCAAAATTTAGGCAAAATATAATCATCAATATCATTTTCTGACATTTGACCTAAAATATGATTACACTGAAGAATTCTTTTACTATGAGAATTGTTCAAAAGTAATTAACCACAAACTATCCTTCCAAAACTTAAACTTCTTAACTTAATCCGATTATTTGTAATATCTTTAGTTTTGCTTCCTATTATATCCCAGAATATATCTGACCCAATTAATAAATCAACTGATCCTGGCCTATAGAATTCAGGATCAGCCAGTCTTAAGTTTTTAGGTATTAGTATTTAGGTATTAGGTTTTTAGGTAATGTTTCTAAAATCATGCATGTTGAAATCAACTCGTAAGAACTAATTGTAGAACTTAGTTTGACTTTACAAACGTCCAACATGTTATTTAATGCATTATTACCTATACTACCACCCTAATATTTACTGGGCTGGATTTTAGGCATAATTTTTTCTTTAATGAACGAGTTACAAATGAAGATTGGCTTCCACAATCCAAAAGAGCTCTAACCTTTATTGTTTTATTAGAATTATTTGGATCAGATACATTAACAAGAGCAGTTGGCAATAATGTTTCATTCATATATTTATTGTAATAACACATAGTGACTTTAGGATCACGCATGACTGTGTTACAACTAACATTATTTTCTGTTAGCTCTGGATTGTGAAGCAAGCTGTTATGCCTTTTGTTACACTGACGGCAAGGTCCCATTTTGCAATCCTTTACTAGGTGCCCTTGTCTTAAGCAATTAATACACAATTTGTATTTATTAACCTCACTAATTCTATCTTGAATATTTTTTGATTTAAATAATTCACAATCATAAATCTTGTGCTCGCCATCACAGATTATGCACATATAATAGGTATACCTTTGATTAGTAACCGTATGTGATTTTGTATAATTATTTCCAAACTTATTAAAATTTCCTTTGGACTTACTTAAAAAACCTTTATTGTTGTTGTTATTTTGTACCAGAGAATTAGATGCACTACCCTTATTAAACAAATTATAGAAATAAATCCCGAATTAGCTTTCGGTATTTATTTATTTCTTTAATACATAAAAATTCTTGCATTGATGATGTCCAGAAACTTCACTACCTCAGAAGCAGTGTCACTGGTGAAGCCGAACAGCTTTTAAGAAATATGCCAACTACCGCTGACAATTATAGTGTTTGTTGGAACCAGTTAGAAACTAGATATAATAATAAGAGATATTTATCAAATAATATTCTAGCTAAGTTAACCAACCAAAAGGTTATAGTCACAGAGTCGGCGCTAGCTAGTAAAGGCTTACTAGAGTTTACTAGACTTACAAATAAGGCATTGTCATCACGCTAAGTTGGAATATTATGATAACGGAGAGGACGAGCTCAAACGTTTTTGGGAGTTAGAATCAGAACCAAAATTAATATGTACAAGGAAAATTTTAACTCCTGAAGAGAAGAAATGTGAAGATTTCTTCTATGAAACAGTAAAGCGTGATGAAACAGGAAGGTTTATAGTAAGACTACCGTTCAAAATGGATAATCCGCGTTGTTTACAGGGCAACTTAAGATAAGTCACCAAAAAACGATTTCCTAATTCAGAGAGGCGTTTATCAAAGGATTCTGAGCTAAGAGTAGAGTATACAAATGTACTCAATGAATACAAGGATTCAGATCATATAGAGTACGTGGATACCTGTGATATTAATAAAGATGCAGTATACTTACCTCATCATCCCATAGTCAAGAAAGACAGCATAACAACCAAGGTATGTATGGTTGTAGATCCTATTGCTCTAGTTGCGGATATTGTGAAAATGTATAGACAGTGAAAGTCGCACCCGAGGATTTAGATTCCCAGAGAGTACTATGGCGAGACAGTCCTGAGGCCGAACTACAACATCTTCGTTTCACAAACTTCATCTGCACCGTATCTAGCAGTTAAATGCCTTCAACACTTAGCAACGATTGAAGGTTCTCAGTTTCCTCGAGCAGTATACACAGTTTTAAATGGATTGGTATTATATGGATGACAGGATGAGTGGTTGTTACACAGAAGAAGAAGGAGTACAACTTTATGAAGAAGTAACAAAGGAGGGTGGGCAAAAATGTATGGAGCTCGGTCCAATTTTTCTTTTACTGCCCCCAGGGTTGACACTACCGCCGTTTGGCACATCACGAACGTTTATCTCTGCGAGTTAAACCTCATTGAATTCTAACCTGTAGTTGCTAAGTTATACTACAGTTAATAAAATTATAAAAATGCATACTAAATAAAAAAATAAAATAATTCTTATCATTGTCTTGACTTTGACTTTAAATATTTGATACAACTTTCAACAACAAAAAATTCCTTTAGATTTATAATGATGGTGTGCGAGAAAATCGTTCTTAATTGGTGACTTTATTTAAACCAAAAAATCAAGCCCACTCAGGTAGTGCTACCGAGTCAGGTAGTGTTGTGTGAGCGAGACAGGTAGTACGAGTGAAACGGGTTGTATGAGCGAGAGGCGTTTCAGCTTAAACGTGAGTTTGCCGAGCGAGAACCTAAGTCATCCTCGCCTTGCGTTGCGTCTACGCAGTCTTTCTTCAACGTTTACCGTTTGTAGTTGTGTACTGTGCGCTTTCCTTATTGATTTGTTCGAACGACTTCTGCTCTTGTTTACTGGACTGACGATTTAGCACTGTGATTGACCCTTGCCTTGTTCACTGGATATTTCGATTTTGCTCTTTGTTTTTGGAACACTCACAACATGTTTCGTGCATCTGCTGGACAAGTGTGTTTGTTGTGTGAAAGGTTGGTGCATTCACGCAGAAGGAGAACATTGACTCAGCAATTGTTCGAGGAATATCCGCTTGCTGCAGAGAATATAACGGAACGTGTTTCTCCGTATGAGGTTAGTTATATGAAACTGAATAGTAGATATTATTAAATATGTTTATACGGTTATCATAATTCCGTGTTGTTGCATTACGCGTCGTAGTCAAATAACCGTCTTACTTTATTTAGATATTTTTTGCATCACGCCATATTTTCTATGGAATATGATATTACGACTAACGAGAAAGTGACTGGATTTTATGAATTAGATCCGGGGCAGATGCTTAAGGACACAAGTCCTTAAGCGTCTGCCGCGGATCTAGCAGCCAGGCTGCGATAATACTTGTACTGTGAAAAAAGTAGACTGTCGCCGTTTGTCACACCTTTGTTATTATACAAAAATAAAAATCGTAAACATCGTTACTAACCCTTAAATGTTTTTATTTACAGATACAATTTAACGACCAGGAGTTTATTTGCCATCCTTGTTGGCGACGCGAAGCCTATCCTTCGCGAAACCATCGAATAACATCTTCTTCAGAAGGTAACCCTGAAGAGCTATCTGCAGTACAACTTGCTCAAGACTCTACAGAACAACCTGCGGAAGAACCTGCAGAACAACCTGCGGGAGAACAACACGCAAGACAATCTACGATACATCTATCACATGTTTTAAGAGCACCAAATACATCCAATTCATGCATTGTCTTTGGTTGCCAAGATCAGTCGCGCTATCGAGTTCCTAAACACATGAAAATACGTCTGCTACATGAAAACTATTATGTACCGCCTGCTGCACGAATATGCCAAGAACATCTTTAATTGAACGACTTTGAAGTTTTATTGTCAGCAAATAACATCAGCCATGATTTCAACGAGGACCAAATCATGGACATGATGAATATTTTAAAATCTGCTCATCAGGTCATCGGAAGACTGGATTTTGAAAATATAGAAAATATGGATCCTAACGAACTATATTTTTTAACTGGTCGCACAATAGACCAATTTAATGCAATTTTGGAGCAACTGCCGTCGGTGACACAAACATGCAAAAAACCTAAGACTGCATTGGCTGCCTATTTAATTAAGCTACGAACTGGTGAACCAGACACAAGATTGGCAGACATGTTGCATATGAGTCGAAGAACGCTGGAAAGACTACTTAAAGTAGCGAGAGAATGCTTAAACCCGTGACTATGTGCCAATCCATTTAGGGTGGGATCATATTACAAGAGAGCAAGTTGTGGAAAAAAATCTTTTTATCGCCAATGCACTTTTTGGGGGCAATTCTGGAGATGCGATGAAAGCAATAATTGTTTGTGATGGTACTTATGTATATATTCAAAAAAGTGCTAACTTTTTATTCTAAAGAATGACATATAGTCACCATAAGTTTCAAAACCTATTGAAACCATTTTTGATAGTCTGTTGCAATGGTTATATTATTGATGTCACAGGGTCTTACGCAGCCACAACATCAGACGCGACTATATTAAGTGGCATGCTGAACGCTGAAAATAGTGCTTTTAACTAGTTTTTCAGACCAGGTGATGTTCTAATATTAGACCGAGGTTTTAGAGATGCTTTACCTGATGTTGAAGCTTACAGCTATGAAATGCATATGCCCCTATCTGTAGCAAGAAGCCAAACGCAACTTTCGACAATAGATGCCAATAAGTCAAGAATGGTGACTATTTGTCGGTGGGTCGTGGAAGTGGTGAATGGGCGTTTCAAACGTGACTTCAAGTTATTCAGACAAGAATATTTTAACAAAGCGTTACTGATACATATCTTCTATCTTCTATCTATCTACTACATATGCATGCAAGATGACTTTCGGATTGCCGCAGCCATCACCAATGCCTTTCACGACCCAATAACCGATTGTTCCAATGCCCACGAAATTGTTGAGAGAATAAATAATAGACTAAATGTTGAAAACTTACTAGCAGAATATGTAATTGGCCAAAATCTTAATAGTAGAAGAGCGAATTTTCATAGTATGTCTGCCGACTTACCAGAGCTTCAAGATTTTCCTCGTTTGTCCGAAAACGATTTAATTATGTTCTCACTGGGGACATATCAAATAAAACTAGCCAGAAGTTATTACGCAGAACACGATAGAAATGGTGTTTACACTATTGAAATATTCAGAAGTACCAACGATTTAAATAATACTTTGATCAATTATAATATAATTGGTAATAACTTGTGGTTACTAAGAGGAAGAATACAATCAAGACACACAAGAAGTCGAGTATATTATACATACATTTTAATAAACTTGGACCAACGAGGACTGGAAGCTCTGGAACACTATTACTGTTCATGCAAAAGCGGCAGACGTATCTTGGGTTCATGCGCCCACATAATGTCTATTGTATGGTTTCTAGGATGGGCACGATATGACACCGTTAGTCACCCTGTAGCATTTTTAGACTGTTATTGTAGATGATGAAAATATATAATAACTGAAATAAAAATTAATTAAAAATGTCTGCGTTTTAATGTACTCACCTACCAAATTCGTAAACAATTCTTATTTAACTTTCGGATTTTTTTTGTTCAATATTTATTTTTCTGTAGGTTGGATTTTTACGATTCCATATAAAGAAATGGTCCGTATATAATACTCTTTTCAATGCACTACGTGCCAACCCTGGGGACAGACTTTTGTATTTTTGGGCCAATTTGCCCATTCTCTTTTACTTGATTGTGGTGTTTTCACGCTTCAAAAGTGGGCAAGTAATAGTACAAGTTTGTTACAGAAGATACAAGTGGATTCAAAAGAGTCAGACCTTAAACTGGAACCTAAATTAGATGAAACGATAAAAATTCTCGGTTTAAAGTGGGATGGAAACTCTGACAATTTCCGGTTCACAATCGATGTTCTTCCTCAAAGTTCTGTTAAAAAAAAGGAAAATTATCTCGGACATATCACGCCTCTACGATCCTCTTGGGTGGTTAGCATCAGCTATTACAATGGCGAAGATATTCATCTAAAAGTTATGGCTAGCTGGGATCGATTGGGACCAGAAAGTTCCTACAAAATTATTAGAAGAATGGGAAAAATTCTATAAGGACTTACCAGTACTTACTAAGATCTATCATCGAAAACAAGAGTGGCTCCAGTAAAACAAGTTTCAATCCCACGTTTGGAATTGTGTGGTGCAGTTTTGCTATCGAAAATCCTTAAGGAAATCTCTGAGGTACTGAAAATATCGAAGAATCATATACATGCCTGGACTGATTCATCGATTGTGTTGTCGTGGCTCAGTTACCATCCCAATAGATGGAAAACTTTTATGGCGAATAGAGTCTCTGAATTTTTTACGGCAATGAATATAAATCAGTGGACTCATGTCATATCTTCAGATAATCCAGCTGATCCGGCATCACGAGGATTCTTACCGTCAGAACTAGTAAAAAATAAACTCTGCCTGGCTGCATATGAAAAATATTAAATATGAATTAGAAAACATAGAATATATTATACATTTAGAAGAAAGACATACGGAGATTAAAAGTCATATGGTCACGAATGAAAACAGGATGGATTTATTATCAAGATATTCATCATTAAATAAACTTACTCGAGTGATCTCCTACTGTCGTAGAGTAATACACTGGAGTCACCTGAAAAAGAAAAAGTAAGTGCACAATTAACAGCAATAGAAATTAATGAAGCATTACTTACTTGCATTAAATTAAGTCAAAAGCAACATTTTCAAAAGGAAATGAATAGAATTTTAACAGGAAATAAAGTTAGTAAAAAAAGTAAACTCACCTCTTTAAATCCGTTTTTGGATTCAGTTGGCATCCTCAGAGTAGCCGGTAGAATACAGAGTGCTCAAGTAGAACTTGAAATGAGACACCCTATTATCTTATCACATGATTCGCCACTGTCCAAATTAATAATTACAGATGCTCACCAGAAGACTATGCACGGCAAACCACAAATTATGCTCAATTTTCTACAAAGTAGATATTGGATAATAGGGGCTAAGCGTCTTGTTAAGGGAATTGTGTATTATACATAAGTGTATCATTTGTGTGAGACACTCAGCGCACTCTAGTCAACAGATGATGGGTCGATTATCACAATCACGAGTAACCTTACCTAACAGACCTTTTCATAAATGCGGGGTGGATTACGCCGGACCCATAAATATCCGCTGTACGAAAGGACGCGGAAATCGTTCTACTAAAGGTTATACCTATTTGTTTATTTATATGCATGGCAACGAAGGCTATACATTTAGAGTTAGTAGGAGATATGACAACAAAAACATTCTTAGCTGGATTTAAAAGGTTTGTAGCGCGACGCAGACATGTCACTGAGGTATGGAGTGATAACGGCACTAATTTTGTTGGCGGTGCTAAAGAATTATCTGATTTATTTAAAGCGGAAAAATTCAGTTTTACTACCGTACCATTTGTTGCCATCCAATCTACTATATATTGGATGGCAACAAACAGTACTAGTTGGCATTTATTCCCCCACATTCTCCTAATTTTGGAGGGTTGTGGGAATCAGGCATTAAGTCTACCAAATATCATTTGAAAAGAATTATAGGTAATAGTACTCTTACTTTCGAGGAGTAAAATACAATATTAGTTCAAATCGAGGCCCTTTAACACCAGGGCACTTTTTAGTAGGGGAACCTTTAGTTCTAGAACCTGATATGAATCCCACCAAACCATCACTAAAGTCGGATAGTGCCCACGTTTCACTCTGTCGACTGATTGGGAAGCTTCCTTAAAGCTTTGATCATAAATACGGTCATTTTGTTTGTTAATATGTTGCTCAATTGTAAAAATTTTCTCATCCGTAAACGAATTTTTTTTGTGACCTCCCTTTGCTTGCCACTTCAGTTGTTGTTTCGATTTTACCACCCTATTCTTTTTTAAATTATCAGTTAAGAAATGACCAGTACATCTCTAATAGGCTGCAAGTCCTAAGTTATCTTTTAAAATACGCGACATGGTTCTAGCAAGAAGATAGCACATCTTCATCTCCCGAGATAAAATCTTTTGCTTTCGGACAGGATTTCTTCGAATTCTTTCCGTTACTGCTTTGACCACTTTTTCCGTACGAACAATACGTGGTCGGCCAGATCTTTTTCTGTCACAAATAGAGGAGGTATCATTGTACTTATTAATAGCCCGGTGTACAAACATTTTACTAATACCAAGCGTTTTAAAAATTGCATTTGGCTCCATACCTACTTTGTGTGATGCAATCACAGCGATTCGGTTCTCTTTATCACCCCACTCCATTTTAATATCGCAAAATATTGTACAATGTATTGGCGCCAAAATGAGAAAACCCAATAAATAATCATATAAAAATGAAAGATTCCAAATTAAATTTTTTTTTAAACGGGCAATTGGCCCACCACACTTACCTACCACTGCAACTCCTGTGTAGCCAGGATCGACAGTGGTAACCAACCGCAAAAACCCTTTGATATGATCTCAGGGGTGCCCGGGGGACATGCTAAATCTGTCTTGGAACCCGCAACGAAATTAATCAGAAGATTGTAGGAGGAGTAGGAAGTATTCCAGTTTCCCTCCCCAAGCAAAGCGGGAGACAGCAAAAATTGTGATGACAAAAAGTCAGAATTAAAGGGGAAGCACCACGGGAATAACATTCCAAATTCAAATATAATATTTTGTTTATTTTTAATTGTAAAAGTATTTATGGCCAAAGTAAGTATATAAAAAAGCTCTTTGAAATATTGAAATAAACACTAACTTCAAATATTAAATATTGCCTGAGATACAGGATTACATATTTAGTTCAGGCACTACTGTACATTTTATGTAGAAATGGATGTAAACTGAATATTGCTTTATGTTTATATAATAATATAATGTGGTTTTATTTAAAACTCTTTAATAAATAATAATAATAATTATTATTACTTAACAATTACTGTAACTCATGACTTATTTATGTGGTGCAGGTCTAAAATGATGACATCACTTATGAAGAGGTCGATCACTTACAGAAACATCTCATAATTCTATTAATTGGCAACCATGCAATTCTTATTATGTGTATCATTTTACGTATTTCTATTGAAACTGTCAAAATACTGAATAGAATGATGAATGAATGAATAGTTTTTCAATTCGTGACATCTGGCAGCTTTTTGACACGACAAGGACCGTCGGACTACCAAGCGCCGCCTGGTGACAGAAAAATAATATAAAATTCTTATTGATCGTTTTTGATACCACTTACGCCACCAGATGACAGTGTGAGTTGGGTCTGCCCCTAACGGCAAAAAAAATATCAAACCTCATTGTTTGAAGTTATTGTAAAGGGTGTCACAGACGGTGAAGATACTATAATGTTTTGTGTTAAGATAACATATCGCCTACTATGCAGATTATATGAACAGCTATAACAGACAGTTAAGATACTATATATTTTCATATTAGGTACCTACGTACTGTAATATGAAAAATTTTCAGGTATCTTAAGATAAAATATTATAGTGTCTTCGCCGCCTGTGACGCGCAACTTCTTCAAAAGTTGATGTATATTTCTTTACTCTCGCGATAAAGTATTTTTTCTTATGAAGTGTCTTTAAAATATTTTTCTGTAGATCCAACCTTTAAGTAATCGATACTTTAAATGTAATTTATGCTAACTGCGCTTTCAGCCATTTCAGCACTCCCTATCGTTTAATTGAATCTTGAACATATTAGCTAGTGCATTAGCGGTTGCATATTGGTCCACTTAAGTTGTAGAAAATAGTTAGAATTTAGTTACCTAAACAACCTCCGTGATAGGCATGGCGATCTGAAATCGATTAATCGAAGAATCGATTCCTCGGACCAAATAAATCGATTTCTGTTTTGGCAAAAACCATAAAATTATTTACAATTCTCAGACTTCTAAGTCTTTGAATTGTAAATAATTTTATGGTTTTAATTAATTAAAAATAATAAAATTAATTGTTAATAATTTTATGACAGAGCCATAGTTTATGAAAGTTGGTACTATGTGTTTTTTGTTGTTCTGTCTTACTAACGGTAATAATACTAATAATAATAAAACACCTTATTGCTGACAAATTACAAAATAATAGACTTAGCCATAACGGTTAGACAGAGCGTGGGCAAAGGCGTTCTTATCGCTTAAAGCGCTCTCTTCCAGACAACCTTAGTGTCAACGGAAAACTTAAATGTAAGTGGTATAATTAAGATAACTAAACATAAAATATAAGAAATTAATTACAAATACATACATCTACATACTGTACATAAAAATAATAGATACTAAACAATGATACTATAATATACATACATGGTATTTATGTGTATAATAAATTAATGAATATTAATATATAGAATACATAAATATAGTTACAATCTAGTCGTTATGTAAAAGATGTTTGTGTAATTTAGATTTAAAAATTGCAATTGAATTGGAGTGTCGTATGTCAGGTGGCAGTGAGTTTCAAAGGATTGAGGCCTTTACGGTAAAGGAGATAAAGTAGTAGCCAGATCGAGCAAGAGGTATCTCCAAAGCATTGTCCATATCAGAGCGTAGAGAAAGGCTGTGACTAGCACCAAGGAATTTGAAGCGTTCCTTGAGACATACCGGTGCACGAGGATCATACAGAGTTTTGTATAAGAGAGTCAAAATATGCTCCTCGCGACGCAGTCTGATGGGCAGCCACTTAAGTTGACGTCTGAACTCGGTTACATGATCAAACTTGCGCAAACCGTAAATGAATCTTACGCGAGGTTTTGGATACGTTGGAGTTTATTGATCAATCCATCATTGAGATCTATGAGGCAGACATCTGCGTAGTCAAGGGTCGGCAAGAGTAGCGACTGCGCAAGTTCAGTCTTTGTTTTTTTAGGTAGCAAATTTTTTAGTCTTCTGAGTGACCCAGATGCTGCGTAAACCTTTCGACTAATCTCAGATATGTGAGGTGCCCAAGACAAGGAAGAATCAAAGCAAACACCCTGATTTTTAACGACATTTGTTAAATTTAAGGGTACATTATTAAAAAAAATTTGAGGAACTGTAAGTTGTTTGAGCTTATCCATCTGATCAACATCACCAATGATAATTGCCTGAGATTTGTTCGGATTAATTGTCAGCCCATGATATAAACTCCAATTGTAAAATTTAGAGAGATTATGATTAATTTTGCAGATTAGTGTATCTATTTCTTTAATATCGGCTTGAGAGTAGATTTGGAGGTCATCCGCATATAAATGGTAATGACATGCAAGCAAGGGGGTTAATAAATATTGTAAAAAGGAGAGGAGAAAGTACACCGCCTTGTGGCAATCCGGCAACTACATCACACAACCCAGAGGACCTACCATCTACGCGGATGTATTGCTGTCGACCGACGAGATAACTGCTAAACCACGTGATCACTTTGTCAGAGCCGAGCACGTTTCGAAGCATAGCCAATAAAATATCGCTGTCAACCGTACAAAAAGCGTTGCTAAAGTCCAGGAGAACCATCGCAGTCACAAGTCGGTTGGACATCCCTAGACGAATGTTATCTGAAACATTGACTAGAGCAGTTTGTAACGGGCTGCGACCTCTTGATATGTAAGTCCTTCTTACGCTTGAGTGGTGATGATAATAATACAGCAACAATTCTTATATTCTTCTTTATTGGTGCTTTCACAGATACGTAATACAAATGAGATATGTCTAACACAAATATACGCCTACACTATGTATAGCCCTTTGGCCAACTAAAATAAACTAACTAGATAGGCTTTACTTCATGACATCTGTCAATGTCAATAATGACATTGACAGTTACATCTTACTGTTGACATATGTAACATGGTACTATGTCCTGGACAGAACCCAGATTGATATATATTTAAAAAATGTATAGAATTAATAAATGAATTGAGCTGGTTTGAAACAAGTCGTTCGAGAACTTTGGAAAGGTAAGGGAGAATGCATATGGGTCTAAAATGGGAGAGTATTGAAGGATCATTAGTTTTTGGAATAGGGACAACTACTGCAGTACGCCAGCAACTCGGAAAGGAACCAGTACTGAGCGAAAAGTTGAAAAAGTGGCAGAGTATTGGAATGAGGATTTCTGAACCAATTTCAATCATTCTACGGCTTATGCCGACACCCTCTGCATTGGATTTAATAGCGTTCATCTTGTTTGAACTACCACTAACGGTGTGTCAATACGAGTGAAAAAGACAGTTCATATCGGTGTGTAAACACGTGTTTAGTGTCATATTGTGACCCACCTTTTCGGTCATAAAATTGCAGAAAAGTAGAATTGCAGTTGTAGAAAATAGTTAAGAGTTTAGTTACTTAAACAACCTCCATGGTAGGCATGGAGATCTGAAATAGGTTAATTGAAGAATCGCTTCCTCGGACCAATAAATCGATTTTTTTATCGATATGTTACACTGAATCGATATTTCACCTTTGAAAATCGACATTCGATTTTTTCTGTTTTGGTAAAAACCATAAAATTATTTACAATTCAAAGACTTCTAAAAGTCTTTGAATTGAAAATAATTTATGGTTTTTAATAAATTAAAATAATAAAATTAATTGTTAATAATTTTATGACAGAGCCATAGTTTTGAAAGTTGGTACAATGTGTTTTTTGTTGCTCTGTCTTACTAACGGTGTGTCAATACGAATGAAAGAGACAGTTAATATAGGTGTGTAAACACGTGTTTAGTGTCATATTGTGACCCACCTTTTCGGTCATAAAATTGCAGTAACTCTCTGTATTATCTATGTTTTGTCAATATAAATCAATCTCTAAATGACTGTTGAATTAAAAAACTGTATTTTTTTAACGGTAATTTTTTTTCTAAATTTATTTTCATTCATACGAGTATAAAATAAATGTCTTCTTTTATATCTGATCTTTATATTTTATATGAATACTTTGATATGATTATAAAAATAATTGTTAATATCGAATCCCCTGAACTAAAAAATCCCTGATTTAAGTTATATACCAGATATTGTTTATTCATATTTACATTATGAATACAAACTTGAAAAAAATCGATATTTTAGACCTCGATTTTTTAATGAATCGATTCATCAGGTTACGATTCGAATCGATTTAAAAATCGATATTTTTCGGAAAGAATCGCCATTCTACTCCGTGGTCCAGTGGTTTAGAGCTTGGCCCTTGACTCGTAGGGCGTGGGTTTTATTCCCGCGTTGTAAGAACAAAAAAAAATGTTTCCAAGTTTGGTTAGGTCAATGCATGCTGATCACCTTTTTGTCTGACAAGAAATATGATCCATGCGTCGGATCACGGATGGGGACGTGAGAAGTCGGTCCTGCGCCTGATATCTCGTTAAGTCGCCAGTCGGTCATCTGTCTCATTTCTGGATTTCGAGAGTAAAGAGTGAGAAGGGAGAGTGCTCTTGTTACTGCGCACACACTAGGACATTAAAAAACAAATCCTTGGTAGCTGGGCTGGTTTCAATGAAACCGGCCACCCTCACAGAAATCGGTGTGCAGCTATTATTATTATTATAATTAGTTACCTAAATCAGAAAGGAAACAAAATACTTATTTACAGATTTATTTACCATTAAAAATGCTGGTTTATAACAATGCTACGGCTGCTTAGTGTAGTATCGTCAAACGATAACGCGTGAACTGCTTCACGCGACGTCGCGTGATGTACAAATAACGTGTTACGATTAATGGTATGAATGAATATTTTTATAGAATAAACAAACGAGCAAACAGATCCACCTGGTTTATTCTAATTATATGGCAAGTGGGTCTCATAAGGTCCATCGCTTTCCTTGCACTTGATGTCTCCACAGCATTTTGGATAAGGAACTGAGGAATCACCGCTGACGGACTCGCATCCAGGAGGTATTGCTACAGAGCCGCATCTGAAAATTTAAAAAAAGTTACGTTACGCCAGTTTTTGTGACTAGACCACGCTATATCTGGCCTAGACGGAAAGGTCAAAGGATAGATGATAATATAATCATCATCATAATATTGTATCCTGCGAAAACATAAAATTAAAAAAGCCAAGTATTTCTTTCGCAAAAAGTTATGAGACCCTTTTTACAATATCATGCAAACGCAGGATTATGAAATTTGAAGAAAACTGTGCAGTAAGCTAATATTATTTAAAGAATGCTTAGTAATACATAAAATTAATAAAAATAAAGTTACACACACCACCTCAGATTTATAACACTCACTACACTAGGTGTAAGTTTGTCACAATCGACGACACAAGACGAGCTAAGCGAAGCGCAAGAGCACTACCAGACCACCTTTTCTCGAAGCGTTTCACGACTTTTTGAACCTTCAAAACTTGGTTTTGGCCTTTCTTTCACATTCCATTTACATATTTTTATAGCGTATCTAAGACACAAAAATATGAATTATGGTAGAATTTCGACAGCTAGACGACCTCTAGTATATGGAGACCATAATTTGAACAACTATGACCACCGAACCAATCTTCTTACTTGTGAAACAACAGATTTTTTGACACCATTAAGAAAGCTGATAATAAGCCCAAAGCTGATAATAAAGCGACACCAATAAGCCCAAGAGCTACTATGAAATTTAGAGCAGGTGTTTGAGGCAAGCTGAAACCTTGTCCTATACTTCTCCTTGTGTACCCCAACACGAGACTGCAGGTCTGGCTGGCCAGAAAGGGGGCTAAGTCAATATACAAATTTTGAAAAGTAATTTTTTAAATTACCATTAAACATGTTTGATGCAATTTTGATGTAGTGCTATTTTAATGTTTAAAGAGTTGGGAATAAAAAAGTCAGGTCATTTAGTCGGGGCTTTAACCTTACCTTTTTTAACGCATTGGGCTCCATCTTGAAGCATGAAGCCCAATTCTCGTAACTATTATTTATCTTAATCCTGTTTCGGTCCGCACGCTGTCTCACTCGCTCACGCGCGATAGACCCGTATGTGAAACCGCTCGGACCGAAACAAAATTAATAAGGCTATTATATGATCCGGCATCTGGAAGGCCGTAGAAAAATCTGAGCATTGAAATTAATAGAGTTCTGCGCTAATACAAAAGTGTTGAATCTCAACGAAATCGAATACATGAGTATCGAGTCAAATGTCAGTGTCATATTTAACAGCTATCACTCGAAACTTCCATATTCAACTCTATTTTCTTTGCTCTAAGTCTTTACCGGCGTTCCGGATTTATCACTACTAAGCAATTCTTATTATGAGTACCAGTATTGGAATTTGTATTGAAAGCTGTCAAAATAGAACTTTTAGAAGATACTGCAAAGGGCGTCACAGACGGCGAAATACTATATATTTTCACATTAGGTACAATCTGTGGATGAATGCTTGCCAACCTGCTCACCTTGCCTGTGTGCGAGTAGGCCTTTAGTATTTTAAACAGTGAAGTTAAAACGTGCATATTCCGACGATGGCGGATAGGAAGCCATTGTAATTTGTAACGGGCCTCAGATATATGGTCGAATTTGGGTAATGAATATATAAAACGAAAGCACGAATTTTGTAGACGTTCTAGTTTGTTCAATAGCTCTTCCGTTACATCCAAATAACAGGCATCAGCATAATCTAAAAGAAGTAATAGTAAAGATTGTGCCAATAGGACTTTCGCAGGAATAGGAAGAAAATTTTTCAACCTCTTCAGA
This sequence comes from Phengaris arion, assembly GCA_963565745.1. Classification (NCBI taxonomy): domain Eukaryota; kingdom Metazoa; phylum Arthropoda; class Insecta; order Lepidoptera; family Lycaenidae; genus Phengaris; species Phengaris arion. The sequence continues at coordinate 13,667,892 of OY751449.1, read as the reverse complement.
GCATGCAATGAGTGATAATGTTTTTTGCTCACTTCATTAATATGCAGATGCAGACCAAGAAAGGTGACAGTCAAAAGTTAAACCTAGGTTTTTGGCGCTGTCTCTAAACTCTATCACATTGCCGCTATAGATTATCTTACCTAGAGACTTAAAATCAATCCTGGAACGTAGCTGCCTGCTGCCAATCAAAAGTGCTCGCGACTTTTTTGGGTTAACAAGGAGCCCAAAAGTGTTAGCCCAATTATTTATATTTATAAGATCACTGTTGATCGAATTAATCGCGAACTCGATGTCATCAACACTAGAGTGCCTGTAAATTTGCAGGTCGTCCGCATAAAGGTGGTAGGCAGAGGATATGGACTTTGTTATCTCGTTTATAAAAATTTCGAAAAGTAACGGAGACAAAACCCCTCCCTGAGGCACCCCAACGCATGTATTACTCCATTCAGAGCAACCGTCTGGATATTTATATCTGAATATTCGTTGTTTTCGTCCTCTCAGGTAAGAGTCAAACCATTTGAGTGTAGTTGGAGAAACACCCATGGATTTAATGATGGCTAACAAAATGTCATGATCTACTAAATTGAAGGCGCAGCTAAAATCTAGTAAGATCAAAACAGTGAGCATTCTGTTATTCATTGCAAGCCGTATATCATCCGTAACTTTCAGCAAAGCGGTGGTCGTACTATGACCTGGTCTAAATCCTGATTGACATGGACTTAACATCTGGTTGTTGTTTAAAAAGTCAGATAATTGCTTAGATACCGCTTGCTCAAGAACTTTGGATAAGATAGGTAAGATAGAGATCGGCCGGTAATCGGAATTTGAAGTTGTTACGGGTGTTGTTAAAATAAAAAAAGGGTCTCCGTGACAATAATATATATTTAAAAAAAAATAGGGGTCGTGGGCAGAAGGCCGTACAGACTGGTCTAGCCTCTTGGTGTCAAGGTGGTGGTAAGGGACTTTAAACCACGTGGGAACTTAGCTGAGGATCCAGGTGTCTAGCACGTGGCGGATGCGAGATAGGGCTCCAACTCCTGGAAGCTTCTCCGTCACCGCTGCGTCCGTCCGTCGTAGATAGATCGTCTCAATAAAAAAAATAAATCCCCGTCCAATGACTATCAGCACTCTGAACTCCAGCTAGATATAAGTCCTTTTAATTGGTGCCTCGAATGCTGTAGCTGGCGGTGTTTCGTGCCCCAAATCAAGTTCCTGAAATATTCACGATAACGTGTCGGTAGGAGTCCGGTCCCACAGCCATGCGTGACTTTAACCCCAAACGATTAAAATATCACTGGCTGTGTGACCATTACAAATTGAAAAAAGATGATAAACAGATAATTAAGGCATGGATACAAATATCCTAATATTTTGACAATGAAATAATGTGAGATGAAACTACAAATGATAGCACGTGGTATGGCTAATCAAATAATTGACAACTAATTTAGAAGGATGATATTTTACATGTAAGAATACTGCGTTTTAATACAAGCATGATTTTACAAACATTCACAACACAGATATACTAAATTACTCACCGTGATACACGGGATTAAGAAATATAAGATACTGGAAAAACTTCAACAATAAAAATTCTACTTCGTCTTCTAGCAGGAGGAAAAAAGGCCCTGTCATCTCGCGACAGCCCTTATATACTCCTACTGACATAATGTTTTTTTTTAACTGACAACTAGCGGTAATGCATAATCCAACCGCCACAATAAAGAAATATTGGAGATGAAGCTCTAGTTACAAAACCTTTGCCAATAGATGGCGTCGTCTAACATAATTTAGTTATTAAAGTTAGCAATAACAGCCAATAGATGACGCTAGAAGCGTCGTTATAAGTTATATTAATGCGTTAAAATGTAGCTATGCTACAAAGTAGGATTGGAAATTTTAGGAAGCGGTATTATGTGACCATATTTCCACGTCAACGGAAAGGTACAAGAGGTGATAGAAAAATTAAGACATGGGCTATGACAGGGGATAGTAGATCAGCGATCGGCAATAACATGTCCTTACTAAGGCCATCGCAGCCAAAAGCTGTAGAAGAGATAGAGAGAAGGCTTGTAAGCACCTGATGTTCAGAGATGTTAGTAAGAGTAAAGGAATCATGTGAAGGAGGTATTTTATTAGAGAGAAAGTTCAAGTAAACTGATTTGTTGGCGTCGGATAAAAGAAGAGGTGGTTCAGCAAAGTGTTTATTAAGTTCGTCCATATTTACTGAAATAGCAGGAGCCATGACTGATTTACCCACCCCAAGGCGTCCAAAAAATTTCCACAATTGCGCTTGAGATAAGTTCTCTGCCGATGTAAAAATATAGCGACGTTTAGCATCCCTACACAGCCTGTTGCACTTATTGCGTAGTTTTTTGTAGGCTATTACATTCGGTTCTGTAGGGAAATGTTTGCACCTTGTCTTGGCTTTATTACGCTTGGACATGAAATTCTTTATTTCTGTGGTCAGCCAGGGCGCTGGTAATCGCTTAACATGAACAGGTTTAAGGGGGGCATGTATGTCATAAATGTTTGTTACAACTGAGTTAAAAATGTCTACTTTAGTGTCGATAGTTGATGCCTCAAAGAGAGGATTCCAGTTGACTGAACTGAAGTCTTGTCTAAGGACGTTGAGATCAATGCTAGAAAGGCTACACTGCGTGATTCTTTTGGCTTTTAGTTTTGGGTTACGCAGTTTATATGACAAGTAAAGAAGATCATAATAGGAAAAAGGAGCAGTTATTTGACTATGAGAGATAACTTTAGAAGGTTGAGAAATTAAAATGAGGTCGAGAAGAGATGGATCAGAGTTAGGTGGAAAATGTGTAGGGGAAAGTGGTAATACATGCATATTAAATGAGGAAATCAAATTTTGAAGCTTAAGAGCTCTGTGTTCGTTTTTAATTAAACATGTGTTAAAGTCATCCATGATGATTACATGTTCATAGCAGGGGTAACAACAGCTGATCAGTTCATCAAGTACTTCAAAATAGTTGACTGTAGAGGAGGGACTGTACAACACGCCTAGAAGAACTTTATTATGGAAAATTGTGATTTCAAGCATTAGGAATTCCAACTGACCACGATTATTATTTGGAGATTGGCAAACTACCTTATATGGGATGTTCTTCCTAACATAAATGCACACACCCCCACCCCTGCCATCGCATCGATCGTTGCGTATCTAAGTGAAGTCTTGAAGAGGATACAACGTCGAAGGAAGAGAAGGTTTGAGCCATGATTCAGATACTAGGATGCAGTCCACCGAGACGCCGTTAAAAGATGTAAGAAAGTCGGAGTAGTGAGCTGGTATACTCTGTGTACTATGATGACTGCGTTTATGTGTACTAAGTTAAAGGAAAGTGAGCTATGAAAAAAATATCATTTAACAGACTATCCAAGGGTGTTGAGTCGATAGTAGGTAAGTCACTGCTAAGGCTAAGAAACTCACAAGATGAAGAGCACGAGAAAAAACTATTGTCAATCTCAAAATCATCACTATTAATCATTATTATAATATTTTAAAATAAATATAACATATATATAAATATATAAATATTCTGTACTATTAATATGTATAATAAAAAATAATATAATAAAATTACACACTGACTATAATTAAACCTTCAGAACAACAAAAAAAATCTAAAATTATTATACACCTTGCACACTTTGGCAATAAATTATAAAAGAGAAACAAATATAAATAAATGCAAACTTAAGTACTAAGGCGGGTCAATAAGTCCGTGACTTTTTGAATTTCTAACCTCCTTACTGAAAGCAACACTACTCCTGTCAACAGGCATCTGTCAGTTGACTCCTATCAAAATTTGAACTTGCTGGGTCAGTTAGTTTGTGTTTTACAGCTATCTTTATCAGACTACCCAGTAACTTAAGGAAACAATGGAAAAAAGTGAATTTCGTGTGCTTATTAAGCATTATTTTTTGCGAAAAAAAACCATTACCGAGACCAAGGCTAAGCTTGATAAATACTATGGGGACTCTGCACCATCGATTTCAATGGTAAAAAAGTGGTTTACTGAATTTCGTTGTGGCCTTACAAGCACTGAAGATGCCGAACGTCCTGGACGCCCAGTTGAGGTCTCTACACCCGAAACAATCGAAAAAATTCACGATAAGGTGTTGGCCGACCGAAGATTGAAAGTGCAAGAGATTGTGGAAGCCATAGGCATCTCGCATGGCTCAGTGGTTTCAATTTTGAATGATCACTTGGGCATGAGAAAGCTTTCCGCAAGATGGGTGCCGCGTTTGCTCACAGTCGACCACAAACACAATCGTGTAACAACTTCACAGGAAGGTTTGGCGTTGTTTAATCACAATATGGAGGAGTTTTTTAACCGTGGACGAAACATGGATCCATCACAACACACCAGAGACCAAACAATAGCCAAAACAGTGTGTTTCTAAGGGTGAATCGGCGCCAAAGAAGGCCAAGGTGGGTTTGTCAGCCAATAAAGTTATAAAGACTGTTTTTTGGGATGCACGTGGGATAATCCACATTGACTATCTTCAAAAGGGAAGAACAATTAATGGGGAATATTATGCCAACTTATTGGACCGCTTCAATGAGGATTTGAAAAAAAACCGACCTCATTTGGCCAAGAAAAAAGTTCTTTTTCACTAAGACAATGCAAGGGTGCACACATGTGCAGTTGCCATGGCAAAAATCCATGAATTGGGCTATGAATTGCTCCCACATCCACCCTATTCTCAAGATTTGGCGCCGAGTGACTACTTCTTGTTCCCAAACCTGAAAAAATGGCTCGGTGGAAAAAGATTTGACTCCAATGATGAAGTCATCTCGCAAACAAAGGCCTATTTTGAGGACCTCGACAAATCATATTTTTTGGAAGGGATAAAAAAATTGGAGAAGCGTTGGACAAAGTGTATAGAGCTCAAGGGGGACTACGTTGAAAAATAAAATGATTTGTTTATCAAAAAATCTGTGTTTTATTCCAAAAGTCACGGACTTATTGACCCGCCCTCGTACATAGTTGAAAATCACAGAAATCATTAAAAAAAAACATACATAGAAACTATATAAATCAAAAATAAAACAAATTCAAACTACATAAATGAAAGCGTAAACCCAAAGCGAACAATAACTAAATAATTTGTGCAGGCCAATACTATAATTTTGTATGACCAATAAATACAAAATAAAAATGGGCAACAAAAGCCAACAATGAAATAAAGAATAAAAACAATAATAAAAAAAACATATTACAAGCAAACGGGCCTGGATACTGACCATCCAGCCCGCAAGCCCAAGGCCGCGGACTTTTAGGCAAAAAATATTTAGAATTATTGACATTAGTGACGGCTATTAGTACCGGTGCTGGACTTGCTGGATGGGTCGTGAGTATGGCGCTTTACTTAATTGGTGTGGGGATGCATATTCCAGTGAGAAAAAAAAATTTTCAGGTGACAGCAGACATATTGACAGTTGACACATGACATGCAAAATTGAGCGATTGTCGATTTAAGTTGATTTGTACAAATTTGTTTAGTGACAATAATTATTAATAAGTAATTTAAATTGTGGTACCTTTAAATTCGGGTCGCAAACATACCTACCGTTAATATTTGAACATGCATCCAATGACTTACCGCCATTTACCGACATCAAGAAAAGGCATTATACCTGAGGAATATATTCATCTGTTACTTATTTCTTGTTAACAGCTTTTGCTCTTTTGGGCCTCACATATTTTGGGTCAGCCTGAGTATTCTGTAGTGGAAATTTACTTATTAAAGTGCTCAACTCATGCAAGGAAACAACTTTCTTTCGGGTTTGGTCTGGAAGCAGAATAAGGATGTTACCATCAGCAGTCCAACAGTTTCTCATTCCAAAGTGTATTCTGGCAGCTACAAATAACTCCTGTCGAGGCTTAGTCAGTAACTCGGAGACTTTGATACCGGTTACCTTAAGATTAGTTTTCTTAGACCAGATGATGTTCCTTATTCTAATTGAGGTGAAGCGTACCAGCAATGGTCTTGGGCGGTCATTTTTAGCACCAAGGTGATGACAGACTTCAATACTGCCTGGATCAATGTCCAAAATTTTGTGATCCTTAAGGATAGCACAAACCTGGTCTTCGGCCTCAGCGGGAGAGTCCTCAGGAACACCGTGGACTAATAAAATTTTGAGCCTGCTTCTCATCTCTTGGGCATCCATTCCAGTGGCTAAAAGCTCAACTTGTTGTTTCAACAATGACAACATACCCCATAAAGGTTTGAAGGCGTTGAAGTCCGAAGCCAGCTTGACCAAATCCATAGCCTCAGTGGACGAAGATGACTGAGCTGTTTTCACTGCTAGTGCCTTGTCATAATTCTCTATACGTGCTTCAAACTGCTTTACTATATCTTCCATGTTTTTGTTCAACTGAGCATGTAAATCCATGTTTATATTTCATTCAATTGTGGTTTACAAATATACTGAAATTTATTATTGCCGGGTGTCCAAGGTATTTATTAGCACATTTATTTACTTGTATATCAATAAATAGTTGTTATGTAAGTAGTTTTATTTGAAATAATTTAGGAGCACAAAATTTTAATGTCGCCTCTTGTACTACCCGCAGAAAAAAACATATAATAATATATAATAATATCTATGGACGCTTCACACCACGTCAATCTGGCACCGTGCTAAGTAGCTGAAGAGCTTGTGTTACGGAGACCAGCAACAAAGGAAGTAACATTTTGTACTTTTATACTATAACTGGTGATTTTTCAGTCAGTATACAAACTTTCAGTACTTGAAAAAAAAACAGCTGTTTCCTACAAAAGGGCCAGGGCGTAGATAGATAGCATTTTGTAGGAAACAGCTGATTTTTTTTTTCAAGTAGGAAAGTTGATTCCAAAGTAAAAGTTGCTTACGAGGGCGGCACTGAAAATTTCGGGAATCAAGGAAGTGACACAACATTACTATTTAAAAATGTATTTATTGCTTTTCGAAGTATTCTCCGCGAAATTTGACACATTTTTCCATACGATGGAACCAATCATTGAAGCAACCATTCCATTCGGAAGTTGGGGTCGTTGGCCGATGGCCGTTTTGTAGGCGTCCACAGCTTCTTCAGGTGATGAAAATCTCTTGATGAAAAATGAAAACCACGCAATTTATTCTTTATTTTAGGGAAAGTATAGAAATCATTAGGGCTTAGGTCGGGGCTGTACGGCGGATGGTCTAATAATTCTATGATTTCTTGCTCTAAAAACTCTTTTGTTCTGTGCGCGGTGTGAGAACTCGCATTGTCGTGATGGAGGATAATGCGGCGGTTGCAGTTCTCTTTACGGAGTTCAGAAACGACCTGTGGCAAAAAAATGTTAGCATACCATTCTGCATTAACCGTTCTTTGTCCCTCAAGAGGAATAGTCGCAACATGGCCGGTTTTGGAGACAAACGTGGCTACCATTTTTTTTGCAACACTCCGTGAACGAACAATTTTTGTTGGCTTTAACTCATTTTCGAACACCCAAACTCGTGACTGGTTTTTTGTTTCGGGTTCGTACGCGTATATCCAGGATTCGTCATCTGATATGAAATCGTATACAGCATTTGAGGATCCTGCGTGGAATCTTTCGAGAGTTCTGACTCTCTTCACAGAGCAAATGCGGTATCCATCGGGAAAACAACTTTTTTACACCTTTTTTTTTTTTTTTTTTTTTTTATCCCGAGGGGAAAATCTTCATAAGATCATCCTAAAAACTCTCTTGAGGGTAAGAACTAGGGGTATGTGGAGATTTCTACCCACTAAAAACCCCTCGGTGGTCCACTTCAACGCTTTTGGAGAACTCTGGGATCTCATCTGAACTACGCCAGTGTTCTCCATGCGTTTATGTTTTAATAACATTCATACCCACTCACAAGTGCTTATAAACAGCGAGACAAAACATGCTGTTATCATCCAGAAGTTGCATTATGTAGGGAGAGCCCCCATTTTCTTCCACTTACAACTTTTGAGTGCCTTTATCTTTGATTTGTATGGTACCTTTCTCTTTGTCGCTCTGCAGCCTCTTTTTTAAGCATAACAGCTTCACAAAAAGAAACTACAGCGTTCCATACATATTTTCTGTCCAACATCTTTGCCACCACAGTCGGTAAAGACAAGTCTTCTCCAAGAAAACTTTTGAGAATCTGCCGCTCAGTATGCCATGCTGGGCACCATTCCAAAGTGTGCTGCGCAGAGTCCTCATTGGCGTCACAGTGATGGCAATAAGGTGAGGGCTGTTTTCCCATTCTAAAGAGATACTCACTGAAGCAGCCATGTCCAGTGAGTATCTGAGTCAGTCGAAAAGTAACGGAGCCTTCTTTTCTGTTCATCCAAGCATGTATGTTTGGGAGTATTGCTGTCACAACTCGTTGCCTAATAGAATTGGGCTCCTGAAGACGGTCGTACCATTTACGCAAAGCTCTGTCTCGTTCTCTCTCACGGAGTTCTTTGATTCCATCTCCAGATTCTATGTCAACCCTAGCATGAAGTACACGGAGTTGATGATATACTCTTGCGTCTATTTCGGCAAGTATATCTAGAGGTAGACATCGAGAAAGAATATAAGCTGCCTCATAGGAGATAGTCCTATATCCACGGGCAACCCTTATTAAAACACTACGTTGGGCACTAAGTAGTTTTCGTCCGGAGCTGCGAGTTTTGACCAGTTGATTGAACCAAACCGGGGCGCCGTACAAAGCAATCGATCGAATAACATTGGCGTAAAGACGCCTCTCGTGGACCGCTCAGGTTTGGAAGTATACCTCGCAAAGCTCCAGCTACTCTATGTAAGCGCGGAGCCAGATGTTTGAAATGCTCTGTAAAACTCCATTGCCTATCTAGGGTCAGGCCCAAATATCGCAAGTGTAGTCCTATCTGGATATTAACGTTTTCTACTCTTACAACAGATTCTGGTATAGAAGCTCTACTCCAACACGAACAAAACCACATTGCCACGGTTTTTTCTGGAGCCACCTTTAATCCTAGTTCCTGAAGTTTCGCCACAACTTTAGTCACAGCCAATTCAGCAAGTTCTATACATCCCTGAAATGTTGTGGCTTCAGCCAGAATAAGAGTATCATCAGCGTAACAGACTAAGTTTCATCTTCCGGTAGATCTATTCTTAACACATCATCGTATGCAAGATTCCACAGAAAAGGTCCTAGAACTGATCCCACACTCACCATTTTTAACTTGCACAACTCCATTTTTATCTACGTATATAATACATCTATCAGAAAGATATGAATGCAATACTCTTTGGAGATACGGTGGAACCCGATGGTAAACAAGCGCCTTTCTTATCGTTCTCCAGGGCAGAGAGTTAAATGCATTTACTATGTCAATACTTATAGCAAGAACTTTCCTACCCTTAGAAGTTGCGCTTGTTGTTATATCTTTAACACGCAAAATTGCATCCACAGTTGAACGCCCTTTGCGAAACCCATATTGGTTTTGAGACAGGTTTGGACCGCAGTTGTTGACATGCTTATTGATTCGATCAGCAATTATTCGCTCAAAAAGTTTACCAATTTCGTCCAAAAGGCAAATTGGTCTATATGCCGAGGCACTATCCACAGATCTGCCTTCCTTTTGGAATAGAACCAACTTGGAAATTTTCCATAATTTAGGAAAGATGCCTTCCTTGAGGCAGCCTGTGAATAGGTCTCTCAGTTTTTCACCGAGGGCAGGTAGTACAATCACCCAAACTCGTCCAGGAATTCCATCAGGGCCTGGTGCTGTATTTTTAATCGCTAAGCGTTTTATTGCCCAATGAAGTTCCGCCTGCGTGACAGCCAAGTCGGTGTTCCAAGCCATTTGCTGTACATCTTGAACTATTACATTATCGGAGCTACCACTATCTTGAGAGAAAAGAGTTTCTATAATCCCCGTAGTGAATAAAGGATCTAGGCGTTCAGTTATAGGTGGAACCCAGGGTCGCAGTTTATTCAGCACTATTTTATATGGCCATGGGTCTCTGTCTAAGCTTTTTATGAGTTCTGTCCATACTTTAGACTTCGCCTCAATTATTGCAGTTTGCAAGGCTATGCATGCACTCCGATATGATCTGTATGATACAAGTATCTGTTCTTCTGAAGGCCTCCGTCTACGTCTAGTTCTTAAATATTGCCGCCTAGCAGATAGGCAAGTCCTGCGCAACTGTGCTATATGCTCCGACCACCAATATGCCGATTTTTTATTTACCGCTTTAATTCTGGGCATCGCTGTGTCGCATATAGTTATCATTCTTTCTTGTAACCAGTTTGCATTTCTTTCAGGGTCAGGCTGTGGGTATGTATTGTCAGACCAGTCGACAACATGGGCAGCAGCAATTAATTTATCTTTATCTAGCTTTCTAAGTGCCCAGCACCGCCAAGGACATATAACTCTACTTGAGGAATTCGCCGAGGGCACACTCACAGGAAAAGTTATATTTAGTGTAATGTGACGATGATCAGATAAGGTTATGACTTCCTCCATTACTCTCCATTCTGTAACTAATCGCGCAGCCGAAGCCGTGGCCCATAACAAGTCAACAACCGATTCCCCTTGCCATCTTACGCAAGTACTTACTGATCCTTTATTAAGAAGGCAGAGACTAAGACCAGTTGCCCAATCCATTAGTACTCTGCCCTTTGCATTATTTCTGGAATTTCCCCATGTTTGAGAATGTGCATTAAAGTCGCCTAGGACTAGAATGTGTTCTGGAAGAAATTGTCGAATAAGGTGCTCAACATGGCCTAAATATTGGTGATAGAAGTCCAAACTACAGTTGGGCGATACATAACATCCTATGACTACTAAAGGCCCCCATTTTACTGCAACGATACCTGGATATGTTGCGTTTAGCATTTGGCAAGACGGATCTCCACCTCTACCACCCCAGTATATGGCAACTAGGTTAGAAGTATCTCCGAACCACCTAGGATGAGCTGGAATACGATAGGGCTCTGCTACTACAGCCAAAGAAATCGACAATTCAACAACAGTCTGCAATAGCAAATCCTGTGCTGCACGACAATGGTTAAGATTACCTTGTAGTATTCTTTGTTGTGTATTGAATTTTAAATGTGTATCAATTCCGTCACAATATTTCTTCATTAGTGTCCATATTGACACTCAAGGTGTTTAAAACTTGTTTACGTCCATGTGCTCTATTTTTAGTTGTTGAGAAACACATTTTTTATTCCCCATTCTGTGATCAGATGCTAATCTTAATCCACTACATAGTGGGCAATTTGGGATAGCTACTTCACAACCACTTGCTTTGTGGCCTTCACCTCCACATATATAGCAAACAGAGCTTCTATCAACCTCACTACTGCATTGACTTCGGGTATGTCCTACCTCCAGGCATCGATAGCATTACAGCGGACGAGCTGGTAATAACTCGACCCTTGCTGATACCCAGCCTACTAACATCCTGCCAGTACTGATGATTTTACCAGCTACAGCAAGGGGACAGCGGACCCAAACCATACCAAGTCGTTTAGGGTGAAAATAAATATCACCCACCCTAACATCTTCAATTTTGCAATCCCCTAGTTTAGAGATAGCTTCAGCAACTTCCTGTTTAGTAACCGATTGGTCCAGATCTAAAACTTTTAGCTCTGCCATTTTTGTTGGCCGTGTCACACGCACTGAAAAACCCGAAAGAGAGAGCTGTAACCTTTCCGCAAGTTTATCAGCTTTTTCCACGTTATCCGATCCTGTTACTTCTAAAAGTAAGCCCCCATTTATGGATTTTCTTTGCCTTACTTCCGATATCCCAATATCCGCTAATTTAATGCGACTTTTAGCTGCTGCCATCACCTCAGCATAAGTAGTTTGAGTTTCTTCCGTAACTGTTATTCCAACAGCTGCAGTTTTTGGTGCTTTTGGAATTTCTTTCTTTTGTTTTTTATCAAACTGTGTGGCTGTTTTTTTATTCTTTCTTTCCGTATTTCTACTAGTAACTTCTGACCAACTCATATTTGGTCGTGGTTGTTCTAGCTCTGTTGTTTTTGTTTGGCCAAAGACTTCTGTATTTTCCAGACTTGCTCCAGACAAATTTTCCTTTCTTTTATTATTTGAACCTGTCTTATTATTTTGTCTACTGATAACTTCTATTCCCAACACTTTTTTACCTAACGGAGGTCTATTAATTTCCTTAGGATTTATTTGATCCATTATGTAAGCAAATTTACCTTCAACAATAGCTTGAACTTGCTCCACTGTAACATAGTTAGGCCTATCAGGAGGTTGAATTTCAGCCATCGTATTATTATTTTCCGAGCCCATTTGTTTATTTCGTATAGATAAATTTGCTCCAAGCCTATCTATTTTTAAGTTTAATGAGTCGAGCTCTGCACGTAAGGCAGTATTCTCTCGTTCTAGTAGATCTAAACGATCACTAGTTGATCTTACAGCCAATTCTTGAGAGCTGCTTCAGCAGTCCTAACGGCAATTCTCAGAGCTTGAGCTAAGTCTTTTTTCATAGTTTTAGATTTATCAGTGACACTTTCTATCGTTTTCAGACACTCATATATTTTTGTCGGGAGGTCTGAAGTAGGCTGCTTCTCCATCTCTTTTGAAAGTAGTTCCAAGTTCGGCACTACCGCTTTGGTGGCGTTTGGTGAAACCCGAATTGGTTTCACAAAACCGTCCTTGTCAACAGCTGATCTTCTTTTAGAAACACCTGTATCACCAGGCGCTTTGGATTTTTTCTTACGTTTTTTTCTGGATCCTAACGATACGCACGAATTCTCAGATAATACTGAAGACTCTGTTTCCATTCCTTCACTGTTTTGTAAAATAGATTGCTGTGTTTGCGAACAGCTCTCTTCTTTTTGTTCACCCTCTTCTTCTTTTTGTTTATTGTTGTTAAAAAAAAATTATCCATATTTGTTCCCACGAGAATGGGGGATATAAAAAGTCCATCTAGGTGGTGCCCCCTGCACCTAGATAACCCTATTTACACTGAGAGGACGGGCGGTATCCCAGGTTGGCCGTTAATGACTGATGAACTCCCCAGCCACTTCGAAAAGCACCCCGACGCCACGTGCCGCAACGCCAGGAATTGAGGTTTTTTTATAGAGGTGTACTCCTCTTAGTCCGGCCGGCTAAGGCAAGACTATCCACGTGCACAAGCTATCTCTCTACAATTAGAGAAAGTGGTGCACCCTGTAGCAGAAGTCACCGCTGTTACGCAGGACTTGCTACTTACCATCTTCGTGCTTCACTCTACCCCGTACGTGTTGGAAATCTTCAAAAGTAACGTGACCATACCACAATCACGCTACTCCCGAACATCTCCAACTTACACGTAGCATGACTACCGAAAAAACGGGCTGTGTCTCGAAAGAATAGACAAGATGACAGACACGAGCATCCCATCTACTCCCCCGCAGACAAAACCCATCTCTAAGGTAGTCACGCCACGCGTGCTGTATTTTGGTCCATGCCCTCGAAATAATTGCCTCTGTGAGAGAAAATTGCTCCGAGGGTTACCCCTATCTGCCACCTGGGGACGCACCCGATGGGAGTTCAGCTTCTCCACACGGGAACTTTTTTACACCTAATTGTTCATGCAAGATTATTTGTATTTGACTCATGCCAATGTCTAAAGTTGCCTGAATTTTGCGGTATGTCACATGTCGATCTTCCTCGATCAGCTTACGCACAGCATCAACGTTTTCTTGGGTGACTGCAGTTTTTGGACGACCTTGACGGGGATCATCACTGAGCTTGACACGTCCACGTTGAAATTCAGCAAACCAGCGATAAATTGTGGTTTTAGATGGGGCTTCATCACCAAATGCAGAAATCATCCGGTCAACACACTGTTTTTGTGTTAAACCACTTCGAAAGTCATAATAAATCATCGCTCTAGAATTTTCCTTCCTATGGGCTTCCTGAGAGACTTTGTAGGTGGATCGGCAATTTCCTTGCGGAACGGAGAGTTAAAGTCGTCGTAGACGGCTCATGCTCGGACCCCCGGACCGTAAATGCTGGTGTTCCCCAAGGCTGCGTGTTATCCCCGACATTGTTCATTCTGCATATCAATGATTTGTTGCATACCAATGGCATTCATTGCTATGCGGATGACAGTACCGTGGATGCACTGTATTTCGGCCGCAGCAATATCTCTCGGGATCACATCGATGAGTGTCGGAACAAACTTGTGTCTGAAATCGAATCATCCCTTGTGAAGATTTCCGATTGGGGGGGACTTAATCTAGTCCAGTTCAACCCTTCTAAGGCTCAAGTTTGCGCGTTCACCGCTAAAAAAGCCCCCTTTGTCGCATTGGTGATGCGAAACACTCACCTTTGTGCCAAGCCAAACATTGGCATTCTGGGCGTCGACATTTCGAGTGTTGTCCAGTTTGGCGGTCATTTGGAGAGCAAGGCTAAAATGGCCTCCAAAAAACTCGGAGTACTCAACAGGGCCAAACAGTACTTCAGGCCGGCTCACCGCCTTAAACTGTATAAGGCGCAGGTGCGGCCTCACATGGAGTATTGTTGCCACCTTTGGGCCGGGGCCCCGGGTTATCAGCTATCTCCATTTGACCGTATCCAACGCAGGGCATCTCGGATTGTCGACGATCCTGAACTTGCCGATCGGCTAGATCCTTTGGCACTGCGTAGGGATCTATCTTCCCTATGCATACTTTACAGAATTTACAATGGGGAGTGTTCTGAGGAGTTGTTCAATTTAATAGAAGCCGCTGATTTCCGCAACCGATCGTCTCGCCGGAACTATCATCCGCACCATCTGGATGGTTGGCGTTCCACTACAATGCGTTTTAAAAACAGTTTTCTGCCACGCACAGTAAATCTCTAGAATTCGTTGCCATCAGCGGTCTTCCCCAACAACTGCGACATTGGGTCATTCAAGAAAAGAGCATATTCTTACCTGAAGGGTAGGCAAAGCACTGGCGTCGCTGGTGACCATGGGCGGCGGTGAATCACTCACCATCAGGTGACCCGTCTTGCTCGTTTACCTCTTAGCTGTTATAAAAAAAAAACTCGAGTCAATTCCATTTTCTCAACGACTAAACAAGTTTGATAAGACCTTGTGACAAGACCGAGAATCTTTTTTTAAATAAATAAACGGTATTCGATTTTTAAAACCAAGGAGTTTTAAATTAAAAAGATTTTAATATGACAGGAACAGTGGAAATATTTAATTCCCGATACTTTTAGTGCAGCCCTCGTATATTGACTCCTAAAAGTTTAGACACTGACTGAAATACAGCAAGTACATATACCTAGTCTGGCCATAAATACTATTACAATTAAAAATAAACAAAATATTTCATCATGAGACCTCCTCTGTTTGTGCCAGAAAAAGATCTGGCCGTCCATGTAGTGTTCGAACGAAAAATGTAGTCAAAGCAGTAAGGGAAAAAGAAATCCTGTCCGAAAGCAAAAGATTTTATCTCTGGAGATAGCACCATGTCGCGTATTTTAAAAGATGACTTAAGACTTGCAGCCTATAAGAGACGTACTGGTTATTTATTAACTGATAATTTAAAAAAGAATAGGGTAGTAAAATTGAAACAACTACTGAAGCGGTACGCAAAGGGAGGTCACAGAAAAATTTTGTTTACGGATGAGATTTTTTTTTCAATTGAGCAACATTTTAACAAACAAAATGACCGTATTTGTGCTGAAGCTCTAAGGAAGCTTCCCAATTAGTCGACAGAGTGCAACGTGGGCACTATCTGACTTCAGTGATGGTTTGGTGGGGTATTAGCTATGAAGGAGTGACTTGAGCCATACTTTTGTGAAAAAGGTATCAAAACATCGGCATAAGTGTATCAACATACCATTATTGAGAAGGTAGTGAAGCCCCTTAACAACACCATGTTCAATAACCTAGAATGGTCCTTCCAGCAAGACTTGGCGCCGGGTCATAAAGCTCGGTCTACGCAGTCTTGGTTGGAAACGAACGTTTCGGACTTCATCAGAGCTGAAGACTGGCCGTCGTCTCGTCCATAAATCATAATCGGCTGGATTATGATTTATGGTCAGTTTTAGACAGTACGGCTTGCTCTAAACGCCATGATAATTTGGAGTCCCTAAAACAATGCGAACTGATTAATTGGCAGGGAAGAATTTTCCCATGAAAAGAGTGCGTGCTTCTATTGATAACTGGCCTCAACGTTTAAAGGACTGTATGGCAGCCAATGGAGACCACTTCGAATAAGCTTTTTATATTTTAAATTGTTTTATATTTATGTATTAAGCTAACACACTGTAAAAGTAATAAATGCTATTTGCGATAGATTTTTTTTCAGTGTTTCAGTATTTATGGCAAGACTAGGTAATACACATCCATGACCCAGGAACACATAAAACTTTTTGTTCCCGCGGCGGAATTCGAACCTGTGACCTCCGGCTTGAGCACCAACGCGCTAGCCACTGAGCCACAGAGGTCGTTTATTTTAAAAATTAAACCCCCGTCTTTTATAGATCCGTTTAGAATCTCCAAACACTCAACCTTAAAATACTAGTTGATTAATTTTTTATTGCATAAATGAATACTGTTCTTAAATATGAGTATCTTCTCGGAAAAAACAGTAGGTATATTAAAAATCTATATTTTCAATGGTACAGCGATTTCAATATATTAAAGTCTCGTAAAACGCTCCATACAAAAGTCTGACGTCACGTTCCTGAAGTTGTACGAATACTTGGTTCTTGGTTATCCGAATGAAATATTTAATCCAACATTAGGCCACAATGTTACATAAGTAATGTTTGTGATTTACAGAAAAATAACATGATTAATATGATTATTTACTGTGTTAGATGGGACGGTGCATTGTCTGAGCCATATGTTTTGGAGTGTGGTGTGAGATTGAGGAATGGGGGAATTGGGGGATTGAGCTCACCAACTCTTTTTAACATATAATATGTTAACGAACTCATTGGAGAGCTCAGCAGCACCAGAGTCGGTTGTTATATAGATGGCGTTAGTGTTAACAACAATAGTTACGCGGACGACATGGTGCTGCTAAGTGCGTCAGTGTGTGGGCTTAAGAGGCTGATAGCCATGTGTGTAGCATATACTTCAGCACATGGACTAGCCTACAATGTAAAAAAAGTGTGGTCATGGTCTTTGAGGACGGAAGTAAACACTGATCAGATGTGCCCTCTGTGTATATTAATAACTGCGTGTTACAATGAGTACAGAAGTTCAAATATCTAGGACATATGCTGACTTCCGACCTCAAGAATGATGACGAAATAGAAAGAGAACGAAGGGCGTTGTCAGTTCGTGCGAATATGTTGGTCCGCAGATTTGCTCGATGTTCACGGGTGGTCAAAATAATTACTTTTCAGAGCGTTTTGTACCACTTTCTA
Source organism: Phengaris arion (assembly GCA_963565745.1). NCBI lineage: Eukaryota > Metazoa > Arthropoda > Insecta > Lepidoptera > Lycaenidae > Phengaris > Phengaris arion. The sequence goes on along the minus strand of OY751449.1, from coordinate 13,650,520 downwards.
CACGTGTGGCCTGTGGGCCTCATACACGCTTAGAGCCTACAGCGCCCTTTGCGTGCAGTTTAATAATGCATTCAGAATGCTGTTGGGACTTCCTCGCTATTGCAGTGCATCGGGGATGTTTGCAGAAGCACGAGATTGCTTTTACGCTACCATGTGCAAAAGATGTGCATCTCTGGTGCGTAGGTTGCAGGGAAGCGCCAACAGCATTCTGAATATGATTGCGGGTCAGCTTGACTGCCCTTACGTTCGTCACTGCTGCGCCATATCTAACGGCATGGTGCAGACGTGATACATGTAAATTAAAAAAAAAAATGTATGTAAAAATGTGTATTGTCACATTGTTATTATCTTTATATTATTAACATATATTATAAGTTTTACTAACCATTATGAGTCTGTGTAACATTAATAAATAAATAATTCATTCATTCATTTATTAATATATCCTGACAACTCGCACTTCGCATGGACACCATCACACTGCCGTACAACGCGTCGGCTTCAAGGTCACGCGCTTGACGAGTAGTACGGGCGCGCGTTGATGAATAGAATTTAAGTATTCTAAAGGATAATCTGGTCAAAATTTAAGGTCACGTGTTATAATTATATATTTATGAACGAGAATCGAACACTGATTACGCTCCTTGAATATCTATTTTTTTTTCCGAGCATTCTGTATATAGGTCGCAAAGACATAATATATTTACTAATATCTCCGATTTTTTTTTTTATAATTACTATTTTATAATTATTAGTTTACTTGTTTAAGTATAATAATTAAAGTTATTAATTATTAGTTTATAATTAGAAGTATCTAACATAGTAATGTTGAATGATTTTGTTTTTCATGTAAATACACTAAATAATAGGTATATAGTTAATTACACTAGATATTTAATGTAAATATGTAACTGTAGGTAACTGTATTTATTTTACAAAACTACATAATATTACCCATAAACATAATAGGGTTCAAGGAAGGTTTAAACGGTGAGAAATATTGGATATGTAGGTGTAGTTATTTATTCCAGTTCACAGTTAAGACAGAACAACGTGTGTCGGGACAACCTAGTCCTTAATATTTAGTCACTATTTTACAAGCATACTTTATTGAACACTAACTATAATATAATATTAGGCCCTTAGATAATATGAAATTGGCGTTTTGCCGTACTGGCCACTTTGATCTCAAATATATCTTCTTTGGTTTCCAATTTCAAACTTATACCGCTAGTTACTCATGCATTTGTGTTTTGAAAACCGTGATTCATTTGTTATTCCTCTTTTGGTTTTTTCTTTGTTAGTGATAAAACTGTTTTAATCCACTTGAAGTAAATTGGGAAGGTGAAATAGCTTGAAAGGTGGGTACCTCATGAATTGAGTGCAGCAAACCGACAAACGCGTGTCGACTGCTGTGTTACATTACTCAACCGGCACATTAATGAAGGGATATTAAATCGAATGTGATGAAACCTGTGATAAAAAGTGGATCCTGTACGATAATCGGAAAAGCTCATCGCAATGGCTGAACCCTTCTGAACCAGCCAAAGCCTGCCTCAAGCGAAAATCGACTCAAAAAAAGTTACTTGGGAGCGATTGGTGGACTAGTCCCGGTTTCATTCACTACAGCTTTCTTAAATCTGGACAGACGATTACGGCAGATGGCTATTGCCAACTGCAAATCATAATGGAAAAGCTAGCTGCTAAACAACCAAGGTTGGTCATTTGTTCTAGGCCACTGCTGCTTCAGGACAACGCTAGACTACACACTGCACAACATACGGTTACCAAATTACAGGAGCTTGAGTTGGAATGTCTAAGACATCCAACGTACTCCCCGGGCCTTGCTCCAACAGATAACCATTTTTTTTTCGAAATTTGGATAACTTCTTGCAAGGAAAAAAATTCAACTCCGATGTTTTCATTGTTTGCAATGTTTCAAATTCAAAATTCAAGTCCAAAGCGCCATCAAAGATTCTATTGATTCCTGTCCAAATGGTTTTTTTAGTAAATGAATCACTGAACTACGTATGAGATGGCAAAAGTGCATAGATAGCAATGGTTATATACTTTGATTAAATAAATATATTATGTTTAAAAAAAGTCCACTTTATGTTTCTCTTTTACAAAACGCCAATTTCATATGTAATGACCTAATATTACAGATTTGATTCAATTATTAGGTACTTATGTACGATTATTGAAATCATTACAGATGTATACCACTAGGAACTAGCAAAGATTAGTTAGTTTTTTTTTTAATTTCTTCACATTAAATAGAATCTACTGGACCAGTTTTGATGAAATTTGGTATACGTTAGGTACTCCTCATAACATCAGCTCTCTGCCAGTGAAAGTCCTGTTGAAATCGGTCCGGAGATCTAAAACGTTCGGAATAAACAGACAGACATACAGATAGACAGATGGACCTACAGCCAAACATTTTAGAAAATATTTTTTTGATGTAGGCCCTGTAGATACCGTTATATGCATTTCGTGCAAAGCTGTTAATTTGAAATTACAAACGGACACTTCAATTTTATTTATTTGTACACGTTACAATATTTATTACACGTATTTATTGAATGTCATCTATACAAATTATAATTCATCTCATTATAACATTCTAGGGCGTTGTTAGAATTTTCCAAACTGTTCTAGACTATTTACTTCATGTTCCAGTGTAGTAGTTTCAGAGTGCTAAGTGTGAGTTTTTCATTTTGCATTCGATCGTTCGTGAGCGCGTTTAGCGTTTACTAGGCTACAGTGCCACCTAGTTGTAAGTTAAAATTTCTAAAGCCTAGTTGTAAGTAAAATTTCTAGTAAACGCCAAACGCGCTCACGATCGAATGCGAAAAGAGAAACTCACTCTTAGCACTCTGTTCTATTCACTAATATAATGTTTCCCCGGCTCCTCAATGAGGTTACGTAAAGGAATTCAAACATTGAGGTAGGAAAGAATTATAATATTTCATCGGGATGTTAAAAAAAATAAACTAGTTATTAAAGCTAATCAATGAATCAATGTTTCGAGGATACTATTAGCTAAAATTAATCGTTTAAATATCAGTTTTATTTTACGTCAGTATAACCAGTAACCACAATTTTTAAGCCTTAGAACTAATAAATCTTTTGGGGCGTTAATAATAGGTCTTTACCTATGAAATTGCCGTTCTGCAGTATTGGCCATTTCAAATCAAAATAATTTTTGTTTGGCTAAGAAATCTAATTTCAAATTAATTTTATTTTAAAAACATGGAATTCTTTTTCTAAAAGTAGTCATTTGTTTATTGATTAGTGTTACATTTTCATTGCATTTCAATATTTTGGTCATCATGGATACGTTAAAAATTCGAGTGATTATGGAATATGAGTACCGTCGTGGCAGCAACGCGGCACAAGCGGCATGCAACATCAACGACGTTTACGGAGCTAACACTACAAACCAACGCACCACCTGTTTGGTTTGCTCGCTTCCGTTCTGGAAATTTCGACCTGAAAAATGAACCTCGCGGTTATCCGAAGACTTTGGTCGACAATGACGAATTAAAGGCGATTGTGGAAGCTGATGATACACAATCTACGGCTGAATTAGCAGCAGCTTTCGACATTAGCGTCATAACAATATTGGTCTATTTGCGTCAAATTGGCAAGGTAAAAAGCTTGACAAATGGGTGCCCCACGAACTCAATGATCACCACTCGCCACACGCCACACGTCACTGCTCAACAGATACACATATGAAGGAATTTTGAACCGCATTGTTACCTGCGATGCAAAATGGATTCTGTTTGATAATCGCAAGCGCTCAACAAGTTGGTTGGATCCTGGTTCAGCACCTAAACGATACCTTAAACGAAAACTTACCCCTAGAAAAGTGATGGTCACTGTTTGGTGGTCTAGCGCCGGTGTGATTCATCACAGCTTACGTTCAAACGGGGTGAGCATTATTGCAGACGTGTACTGTGAAGAACTGAACACAATGATGGAGAAGCTGGCACATCTCCAACCAGAATTGGTCAATCGCTCGTCTCCGCTGCTCCTGCACGACAACGCGCGACCTCATACTGCATAGCTGACGGTCTCCAAGTTGCAAGAACTGGAGTTGGAAGCTCTCCGTCATCTGCCCTACTCACCAGACCTTGCGCCTACAGACTACTACTTTTACCAGAATTTGTATAACTTCTTGGCGAGAAAAAAAATCAATACCCGAGAGGCAGTACAAAAGAATTAGTTTCCTCCCGTCCAGCTGATTTATTTAAGAAGGGCATGAATAAACTGCCACTGCGTTGGCAAAGATGCATTGATTACATGGGTGATTACTTCGATTAATACAAATAAAAAATACATGAAAAAAATAAACTTTTGTATCCCCACTAAGTATTTTATAAATTTTGTTCCAATCAATATCCCCACATTTAAATCGTATTACCGCCGTAATTCATTTATATTTAGAGCGAGTTAATGTCGATTAGCTAGCTGTAGTTTAGTTTTGCTTAGCGATAATAATTAATAAGTTATTATATTATAGTAGAGTTTGTTTTTGTTGCATTACTTATAATTTACTAAAACCATGTATAGCTAATGTTGCAATTCTTAAAAGACCTTTACACTAATTAACACGCCTATTGCATAGATTAAGTAAACTGTTTCTTGTACATTTGCGTCTTGAGCTTGTTTTACTTTCATGCTTTTACTTATGCTTTTATGTACACTCTTTATTTACTATATATTACTTATGTGCTTTTATGTATCACTGATTACTTATGCCTTTATGTGCACTCTCATTGTGAAAACTTATAAATGGCTTGTAGTTAGTAACTAGTTAATTTTAATTGTAAAAGTAGCTGTAAGTTTTCCGAACAAATAAAATAAAATAAATAAAATAAAATAAAATAAAAAATTCTTTTTACAGCTTTCGTAATCGGTTTTTCGAAAACAAAGTTTTTCGAGAGACCTATTTTGATCTAATGTAGAAGCACAAGTATTCCCATTAAATGTAAGTTCAAATGGGGGATGGTGCAAATCGAGCCTACCTATTGGAATAGTAGGTGATATAGTGAAAAGGTCAGGACAGTTGGTAATAGCCAAATCTAATATCCTACCATTATGATTTATAATATAATTAAGCTGGCTAACAGTTGTAATCTGGAACAAATTGTGCAATGCTGTAGATTTTGCACAGTAGTAGTTGAGTGGACAAACCGTCTCATTAGACCACTTTATATCACCCAAATTAAAGTCTCCTACTAAGCAGGTTACACAATCATCCAGTGAACTGTCAAAAATATTTTTACAGTTATCGAAGAATTCACTAACAACGCTTCCTGGCAGATATTCTGGAAGATAAACAACGCACAAATTTATTTTAAGAGACCCTTGTGCAACGATTTGGATCCACAAATCTTCCAAAAGCTCAGATTTCCATTCTTGTTTTATCGACACCTGAAGTTTCTTAGAAAAAGCTATAAGCACACCTCCACCATGACGTTTGCCATACCGCGAGCAAAATAACGAATCTCGATCTCTACGCACAACGTAATACCTATCGTCAATAATTTCAGTAGACAGTACACTATCATCAAGCCAAGTTTCGCATAAGCAGATTACATCATAGTTATTGCATAATATATTGTTGTAGATTTCCGTCGTTTTGCTTTTCATACCTCTTATGTTCTGATAATATATAGAAAGATACATTTTGATAATTTTGTTCCAAATATATGTTTCGCTAAGTGCTAAAATTTAAAAAATAAATAAATAAGAAAGTTAATGTATAAGATCTAGGCTGCTATCATTTTTTATCAATATATACTTAGATTCTTCTGTTTTTCTTACATATATATGGCCATTTTTAACCCATACAAATTTGTGTCCCAACTCTCTAGCCTTCTTGCGTGTAGCAGCGTGTAAAATTTTATTTTTAGGAGATAAATGTTCTGATACATATACGGGCTTCTTGTCCCCTGCTATGCCAAGCAAAGCGGTATTGAGCTTTTCGTTAGGGTTGGATTTATTATATCGGTATACAGCCGAGTAAAAGGCGTCTCGAGCACTAAAGTTCTTGAATTTTATGACAACAGAACGGGGCAGTTTGCTTTCTTTGTTTAGTTTAGCAACTCTAGTGCATTTAATGACATCATCTTCGCATAGCTTATGACCAACAACCTTAGAACATTGCTGCAAAAGGACGGGTAAATTTTCGTTTCGGAATTCTGGGATGCCTTGTATTTCCAGGTTATTTTCTCTGAGTTGTTGTTCTAAATTATTAAGGCGATCAGATAGCTCCGATACAGTGTATTCAATAGTGCAAAATTTTTCGGATAAAGTGGCGTTGTCTTTGACGAGCTTTTCAACCATTTTCTTCATATCATCATGCATTGCACTGATAGTATCGACCGAATGACGAAAATCAGTCATATCTTGCTTGATTGAAGAAAGCTCCGTCTTCAGGACTTTGGCAATCATTACAGGCATTTCAGCTTTGATTGCTTTGAGCACGCGTTCGCTAATCGCTGATATAAGATCTTCCCCCTTTGAGTCAGTTACTATGCCCTGCGAAGACATCTGCAGTTGACAATCAGTCTGTTTCTTTCTCATTGTTACATACCCGAGATCACTGGTGTCACTATAGCCAGGTTTGCTTAGACCCTCATCATCCTCCTTTAAGTTACGTACAGGGGTATTTGTGTTTCCTGTTTTTGGAAGTTTACTTTTACATTCATAACATTTCCACTTGTTTTTCGAATCCTTAGTCATGGATGTAAATATTTTCTTATCGAGAATATTGGCACATGAGTGATCGTAATATTTATGGCACTTCATGCACTTGAGGTACTCATTATTGCTGATGATATGAGTACAGCCACCACAGTCCACACTTTTTGACGCCATCCTCTATATTTTTAAGCTTGCAACACTCCTTTGAAGCTGGTATCCCTATTTATGGTCAAGTTGGTTGTCATCTGTCACTGCCACTCTATGGCGGAAGTGGAGTTGTCAGTGTCACCTGTCACTTGACACTATGTAATTTCGTTTTTAATAAAGTAAGAGGGTAGATAATTCTTGATCAACTTACAATATTTTATTTTCAAACAATATTCTGATTAAAATCACTGTTGTTGTAATGCGTTTCAACTTTCAAAATGATTCTGATGGTAAATAGTTTATTTAAATTCACTTTTTTAACAAGATAGCACTGTTTTTCGTTACTTAATGATATTATATGATAGGAGCAGATAGCACAGATGTTAACTTCAACACAGATCCAATATGTGTGTGTTTTCCCATCATTTGTGACCAAGAATAAAAGAGGCTCCATTTTCAAAGCGTTCGGAATTCTCGTTACTGGCCGCAAAATAACACGGACGGACAATCGATATCAAAATTTACATCAACGGTATTTCACTGTATCTACGTTTGCCACGTTTTACCGCTGAAATGTATGGCAAAGAATAGAAAACTCGAATTAATGGAATGGAACTCTTTTATGGGACCTGCAAACGAGCGGATGGATCACTTAATGGTAAGCGATTACCGCGGCTAATGAACACGCAGTACCAGAGGAGTTACAAGTGCCGACCTTTTAAACCGGTCATTTTTATTATGCAGGCTTTCTCCGAGGCCGAGGCACCTGCCTCTTTTCTAACGCGTTCCTATTTTTATCCGAGTACGGCAAGCCAAAAGGAAGGGTAATGAATTTGGCAGTCTATGTATGTATGTATGTTTGTTCCGCCGTAGCGCCTAAACTACTGATCTGATTTGTCATACATACATGACAGTAAATGAGGTTTTCAATGGAAACGTAAATACGTAAGTAGTTGGGTATAGTTTTTTATAAAATTGTAGTTAACTTAGTATAAGAAAAGCTCACAATTTTCATTTTCTTTTGGTCTCAAGTCTCAAATAACTACAAAATATTATTATTATTTACAACCGAAATATTATAATCAATGATTACAAAACTAACGATGGACTATAAAGTACATTTGACAGAAAAAATATTCGTACAGGATAATGTTAAGTACGCCATTTTGATTTCAGAACGTATTGTCAAATAAATTCAAACTGATTATACTGCGGAAAGCAAATGTCGAAACGTCAAGATGACAAATGTCAAATCTCAACTGCCTCAAACAACTCCAAATGTTGTAAACAGTTTAAGTATTACACGTCGTTACACCCCTTATATCTCGAACAGTTGTGAGGATATGACATTCAAAAACATCTCAAAAGACGCGTATTTACGAGACCTGTAAGGTGCAAAAACAATCGTTCGAGTAATTAAAAAAACAAAAAAAAGTTATGGCCGAAATAGTGAAAAAAAAAAAACAATTTCTTCCATTTTTTTATTTTGGCGCTCGATATTTTGGAAACGAAGGATGATATCAAAAATTTGAGAAAATATCCTCTGGAGTCTGGACTATTTAGTCAGCTACAATTTGAGCTCAAAACAAAAACGGGTTACGGGTTTGCCCCGTAGAAAAAAGATCGGGTTAAGGGTTTTTGAAAAAATACAAAAGTCGAATGCCTTACAATCATTTCCAATGTGCTCAATAGTCGTGTGTGACACGAAATCTGAAAATCTTTCTGGTAAGTAATAGATAGACATCAATAATTGTGTTTTACGAATTTTAAGCAGCTAAGGGGATTACCCTTAAAATCTATGAGGTAATTTTACAACTTTGTAAATAATATAAACTAACACAAAACAGGAAAAACTGATGTGACTATGCTGTGGTTGACTGTGACTGTTGTCATAATTTGTTCGTGTGTTATTATTATGATATCAAACTGACATGTCATTAACAATTGTGCATGACGTCATTATAATACAAATAAATTATGACTAACTCTACCTGCTTTTGAATTAGATTCCCTGATAGTACATACATAAGGTCTTGTTTTAACCACAGCATAGTCACATTAGTTTTTCCTGTTTTGTGTGAGTTTATATTATTTACAAAGTTGTAAGCTTTAAGCTCCATTAAACATAGAGCTTATTGCAATGGGAAAATTTGGAGCTATGGTACCATGTCCCACCTTGAAAACTTCATAGAGCAACGCTTGGTAGAGCGACAAATGTTCGCCTTGACCGAAGATACCACGGTTCATGGCCTCACAGGATTCCGACGAAAATGACGCTTTCCAATAATTGTATTTAAACGTGTTTTTGTTGAGCTTCCCATTTTATTTTTTGTATACTTAGTTCATATAGAAACACGATTATTTACAATACAGTAACACAAGGACGAGTGCATAATGTATACGAGATCATATGCGACACGGCGCTGCATTTTAAAAATAGCATTTAAAAATTGAACCTTATTCACTACACAAAAAGCTACAAGTTTTGAATCTAAGCTACCTTAAAAAAATGCAGCGCCGCGTCAAATGTCGTCTCTTTTCGGTGTGAACTGACCCACAAACATTGTCATACATAAATCGCGCATCGTTTCCTTTCGGTGTGAATTGACCCTTAGTTTCAATGACGCACCTCATGTTATTGTGCAAACACTCTCCAATTCTTATTGATTTAATGTGACCTCCAAAAAATGTAAAATTACAATAGAAAAATTTAATATAGTGTGTGCTAATTTTCAATTTAAAAAGGTTCTGGTGCAACCGAACTGTATAATATATGAAACAAATTGTAGTTTTTTAATCAAACTTGACCTGACGGCTGTTTCAGTAAGATAGAGCTGATGTTGATGATGATTCCACCTACTCTATAATATCACACAGTAAAAATACTTACCTAACCTCGAATTTTGTAACTACATTTTTTTAAAGTACTTTAATTTATAACCCGACTATGCAAATTATATAGCCCACTAGATTCTTCCCGCGGCACCGCCCTTGTGAATTATAGTATCCCACGGGAATACTGTACTTTTTCGGGATAAAAAGTCGCCTATTTTTGAATCCAGAGCCTAAACTACTACCACAACAAATTTCATCGAAATCCGTTCAGTAATGTAGGTGTCAAAGAGTCCATCCATCTATTCATCTACCCTCACAAACTTTCACATTTATAATATTATAGTAGGATATTACCCGGGCTATTATTAGGTACGAATCTATTGACACCCCATTTATTAAAATCGGACCAGTAGTTTAGGCGCTACGGTGGAACAAACATACATACATACATAGAATGCCAAAATCATTACCATTTACCCTTTCCTTTGGCTTCGCCGTGGTCGGGTAAAAAAGATCCATAGTGACGAGTAGGATAGAAGAATTATATTACCAGTAGTCACTTTTGGGATTCAGAATCTCAGCGCTAGTTAAACTTAGTTTATCTAGAGTTAATGCAAAATGTTTGGAAACCGGGCATGAGTTAAAGTTTCACAGTAGCAATAATTAACAATAAATATTATATTGTCATGATACTTTAAGAATCACCGTGAAAAGTGACATCTATATTCGAGTAGTTGTAATAATTTGAAAGGTAAGTAGTCATTTTAGTTAACAAGACGTCATAGATGGCGCTAGGACATAACTGAAAAGTGACATCTATTTTATAGTAGTTGTACTTCAAATAATATGTAATTTGCATAATATTCAGAATCCTATTTTACAAAAAGGTGTCATAGATGGCGGTGATTCTTGTACCGTACGATCACAATGTAGAATGATTAATTTGAAAATTAGTCTTAATACTGTATTAACAACATTCTAGGACTAATAAATGCGTAGCCGACGCAGACGAATAGCTTTTTTTATGCACACAACATTGACATCCCCTTTTTTAGTGATTAACTATGGTCAGGCATCATGGAGCAGATCCATATCTGCTCCATGTCGGGCATATCAACACTTATATACAACTTAGATATCCATCCTAATATTATAAATGTGAAAGTCTATTTGTTTGGCTGTTACGCTTTCACGTAAAAACTACTTAACCGATCATCATGAAATGTGGCGCAGGTATAGAGTAACCACGGGGAAGGACATCATTTTGCGCGTACGAAGTGGCAGGAAACATCTGGTGACATTATATTTTTGCGAGCGTTCACAGTTGGATACATGAGGAGGATGATTCTGTAATGCACCATAAATATTGGTGTTTGGTTATACTTTACAGATTATATTCTTCTTCCTAGAAAATGTCACTCTCAATATTATAATATGCCAATAAAATAATATGCCAAGTGAATCTGGGTTGTAGAAATCATATTACAAATGGCAATTCTAAATCTAAGAAATATTAAAAATTTACAATAACCGTCAATAGCTCATTTTTATACTGGTGTATAGTATTTAATTAAAACTTTATATTGCAGCTAAATATTTACTAAATAATTATCTAGATAGTTATAACTAGCTTTTTCCCGCGGCTCCGCCTGCGCCCGTCGTATCGGGAATCCTACGGGAATACTGTACTTTTACGGGATAAGATGTAGCCTATGTTTCAATCCAGAGCCTAACCTACTACCATGCCAAATTTCATCGAAATCCGGACAGTAGTTTATGCGTGAAATAACAAACATCCATCTATCCATACATCCATCCTCACAAACTTTCACATTTATAATAGTAGTAGGATTTCTATTATGTACCTAGCCTAGGGGTTGGGGGCTTCACAGTTCACGGGCAATGGAAGACTTAAACCGGCGAGCAATGAACACGAGGTTGGTTGGCTATCTCATACTCGGGTAAAATTAAAAAATTATGTAAGTATTTTTTTTATTCTCGCTCGGCAACGCTAGCTTGCTCAGTAGCTGGAGGTAAGGGCGTCCTGGAGGGGTTAGTGGCGTGATCTAAGGCTGGCGATATACGATACGGAATCCGGCGGGCTCGGCAATATTCAGAGCACTGAAAATATAACACTGCGCTAAAACAATAGAGTTGAAAATCGAAGTTTCGAGTGACGAGGTGTCATAAAAGACATTTGACTCGACAGTTCTGTGTTCGATTTTCAGGTATATTGTATAAGCGTAGAGTTCTATTTTCAATGCTCTGAATTTACCCCGGCCATCCGGATTCCTGATCCGGAAGGCCGGTGTGATAGTCTCAGCCTAAGTGTGACGAGGGACACAGGCTGGGGTAATCGTGTGCAAAAGCCTTTCGGGATTGATCCACCCTAGCTCGTGTTCTTAGCAATAATTAATCATCATCAGCTCGCTTACTGCCTGGGTTACATAATTTTTTTTAATTTTGTCTTTGTACAGTTGAATTGGGTGCACTGTGCAAGGAACAAAATATATTTAACAATAGCAAATTAATAAAAAACAAAACAAATACAAATAAAAAGTAAGATTAATTTAATTAAATAAATTATTATAACAATTTGGTGGCAAGATAGCTTCTAGAGTTGAATACATTCAACTTACTAAAGGAACTATAAGTAATGTAGAGTACAAGTTACATTAATACACTAAAACTAGTCAAAGGTTACATACCTATTTACAACATTTACAAAGTGTTAGTAACTGATATTTTTACATTTTGAGATCGAGTAACAATAAAAAATTAAATAAGAAATTAATTAATAAAATTTTAAAAATTTAAACCTTTGCAACTGCAAAACTTGCAACTGAGGTATGTAAGTAGTTTCTCAATAGCCAACTGTTCTGGCATATTTTGTTGTTCTGTTTTTCCTGTTCTCTGTTTTGTTTGTCAGCAACCTATATCTACCCTTATCTAACCTATGCTTATTAGTAGAAGAATATACTATTTTCGATTTCACATCGGACGTCCGGACAGCAGTCGGGGTAGGGTCTTCTGAAGTCGCCCTCGGTGATATAACAGTTGGGATCTTCGGTGGAAACGATGCCGCATCTGAGAAAGAAGAAAAATCTTATTAATATTTTGTACCATGTAATCTATAAAATACTGCATAATGTTTTAGACCGTCTCAGATAAAAAGTAGTTAGACCTGTGTCAACGAGATTTGCTCGGGTTTCTAGAAGATTTTAAAAAATATATAAAAAGAATCACAAAAAAATATTCGTCTGGCCACGATTCGAACCCGAGAGGCCAATTTTCCAACAACTAGTAGTGTCAAAAATATAATAATAATATCTTAATCTTAAAAATGTGCGGTTTCCAGAGATAAGCCTAGCTAGATCGATCTTTCTCCTTCAATGGAATACTTTCAGCCGTTTCCGAGATTCTGATTACATATAAATCAGTATAAATTCTGATAATATATAAATAAATACAAGAATTGCTCGTTTTTAGCATAAGATTAACTCAAAAAAATATTTACGTTAAAAAGTTTCGCTGTTGTTTATTGAATAGTTCTTTAGTAAGAAAATATATTTATTAAATCTCAGCAAAATTTGCAACTCCATTATTTAAATTTTTATTAAAATTTTGTTTCTATCTCATGGCTCGATGACTCGAAATATATATTGATAAATGGGCTATTTCACATTTTCATCAGATATCTTCAATTTATCTTCCTGCTCGAATTCAACTGAACTTTGACTTTTTTGCTTAATTTTATGGATTATACACGTTTCAAATAAATCCGTGCTTTATTGGTTTTTTTCACAATTTTTTATCATTATTTTCGTTAATTTAATTAAAGCATTAGATTTTAGTGTTGTGGCCTTCGGAAAACATGATATACCAATTAATTAAGTTTGTGTTTTATGGATTCATAAGTCGACAATCTTTTATAATTACTTCGTATTTATAAATACGATGCTTTTTTATAAAACACAATTCAGGAAACTCAAAACTTTTACACATTTAATTGAAAATTTTCCATTCAATCGGTACAAATATCTGGTATCCAAGAATACTTTGTTCAAAATTTAAAATTATAAGTGATCCCCGAATTGTCAAGCAGTGAGCGGGCTGATAATGTTGAATCATGACACTCTCTTTCATGTCAGCTTTCAAACAAAAAAAAACTAGATCAAAATCGGTTAATTCATTTGGTAGCTACGATGCCACGGAAAGGCACAATTCGGGGGTTAGGTACTTTATTTTTTTCATTTTTTTTGAAGTCAAGTCAATCTGAAGATTCATTTTACAGTAGGCAGATCAATCAAGCGATAGGTATGCAGCAACCCACGATAGAATCGACCTACCTATTAATATCGGAAGATACGTAATTAGCTGGGCATAATGTGTTTGTACCTACTTGGTTAGGTAGAGAGTTAGAGACGATGTGGAAAATCGAAGTACACATAGCACATACCTACATAATATGTATGTATGTATGTGTAGATAGTCCTACTAATATTATAAATGTGAAAGTTTGTGAGGATAGATGGATGGATGGATGTTTGTTACTATTTCACGCAAAAACTTTTAAATAAATTTCGATGAAATTTGGTATGGTAGTAGTTTAGGCTCCGGATTAAAACATAGGCTGCTTTTTATCCCGAAAAAGTTTAGTGTTCCCGAGAGATAATGTATTTACGCGGGCGGAGCCGCGGGCAACGGCTAGTATATCATAGGGTTGCCAAGCCCAAATTTAAAAAACTACGATTTAAATTTGGAACAACCAGGACAATTCAGTTTGAAAACAGGATGCAGCAATAGAGTTGCAACAGTTAAATTAATATGAAGAAAATTAAATACATGTAATGATAGTAATCATATGTTTTTATAAAAGTATTTGAATAGAATTAAATGAGAAAAAAAAAAATTAAAAGTAGCGCGCGAGTTAAAAACCCAGGACGCTGCTTTAAATCTATCCAGGACACCCCAGGACACTGCAAAAACTAGGACATGTCTTGGGAAAACAGGACCGTTGGCAACTTAGTATATCATAAATGTGTACTTACGATGCATAAGACAGGATGCCCCTGTTGCACTCTATTCTGTAGCACTGTCCGGGGGGTGTGATCTCCTCTCCAAAAGGTAGCACGTCGTTTATCTCACTCACATAACAGCCTTTTTTGTGTGCTGTAACAATAGAAAAGTTTACATTAATAATTGACAATGGTTGTGAGCCTAGGCTACCAATAAACAGGCTCAGGCTTAGCTTGGGCCTTACGTTTCACACAAATTGCTTTTGTAATTTTTGTGCGAAACAAAATAAATGATTCAGGATTTCATTGCCCGCAAGGCTCACAAATCCCTCGGGCCTTACACGGTGTGTGAGTCAGGACTCGGACATGATGACCGAAAGGTGTAATTTTTTGCGCGGCAGTCAAAAAGTTAAGCTTACATTGTTTCTAGTCAAAATTTAAGTCTTATCTTCAATATGGACTGAGATCCCAGGGCCGCCAGCCTACGCTTATATTCTTACTGATAAAATGTATATCATATTGTAGTATTTGTGTATACAATGAACATATGCATATCTATTATAATTCTCAGGTTCAGGGCGCTAAAGTTGCGGAAATATCTTGAGGCGAGGCAAATGGTTAGAAACTGGTCGAGAAGGTACTTTTTCGATATTGCACTTCAGAACATTTTCATTGGTGCAGGCCACCCGAGGTCGAACCCGTACTGGCAAAAGATCTCCCACTTGGCCCGTAGTTATAAAATATTATGTAGATAACATGATTGACAAGTTCGTCACAATATTTTATTAAATCTTTTGTTACAAGTTACAACGATTTCCTAGTTTAAAAATATTCGCTAGGAATCAATTCTCTGTGAAGAATCAATAAATTTGAATATTATTTATATGCGTTATAGCTTCCTTATTAACCTATAGTCGGAAATACTAGTTTAGTCATATTGTTACCATAGTGGTTTTTTCCAAGATACCAACCTACCTACTGTAATATCAGGAAAACATGCGGTTTTCTACGTCTTAGATATATAATAATAATTGGTTTACACAAATATCACCCATATTTACATTATAACAAAGTCTGAAAAAAGCAAATGCAAATGTGGATATTTTATCTCTGTGTCTCAACTCCTAGTTGATTGTTTAGAATTTAATACCGAAAAAAAAATTGTGTAAATTAGCTAGTGATTTGCAAAAATGTTTAAATGATGAAAATGAATGTATTGCTACTCTAAAATTGTTGAAATTGTTAAATGTTTATAAGCTTATTACTATGTTAATTGATAGTGGTCGTTAATGACCTCGATGTTGACGCGGACGTTAAATAAATAAATTTAAAAAAATGTTTGGAAATTAATAATTAAAAAAAAATAAGAAAGTATTTGAACCTTGTTAATAATTTATTTTTTTAATTTCATTATTAATTAACTATTATATTATAATGTTAATTATAATTATAATGCTCAAGATTCTATGGGAATATTAAAAAAAATCTTAAATAACGATTGAGTAGGTTTAGTTACTCATTACCATAAAACTTGTCAAAAAAATAATAATTATCTAACATGTCAGTAAAAAGAAATGAATAATAAAATAATGAAGAATAATTTTAGTGACAATTAACTCCCGATATTATTCCTATTTATTACCAGTTTTGACTCTTTTACATCCTGATTTTAATTTATTCAGATCCGGCATATTATTTGAAAGTATTTTAATTATAATAGCTAGTAAATATTTATGTTTGAATATTTAATTTTTTAATTTAATAAAATATATCCTTATCAAATAAAAGCGTATTTTGCTGTCCGGGCCCCGGATATAAAAACAATATTATCATATTATGATAAATGAGATTTGCATTTGGTAATAAAATATTTATGTTTATATAATTAAGTTCTTACAGTGGAGTCATTTTAATAGGTAACATTTGACGTCTGTCAGTTTTATCTTCATAGTGAGGTGACTTGCTTAAAAATGTCGATTAAAGTGAATGAATCGATGCGGACTTGAAACATATCTGAATTTTAAAAATTATTAGGTGAATCCCTGTCCCATTATTATTTTTTCTTTCGTAAACTTAAGGAACAAAATCAGACAAGTACATAATTTAACAAAAAAATTGCATTTATTCAGTTGAACTATCAGAAATGTTATTAGTATTGTCATCTTCGTCACTGCTGTCAGCACACAAATATATTATTAATTAATTTTCAATAATATTGTCTATACTCACATCTCGTTCAAAGTCTTGTAAAATTATTTTCTTCTTGTATTTTTATAGTTAAAAGAATAATAAATATAATTATGTTTTAATATAATCACAACGTGGTTATTAATTTATGGTGATATTTCTTCACGAGTAATCATTGCATTCGATTCTACTTATAAGCTTTATAACGATATTCTATTTTTAGAGTAACATCCCTAGTGTTTAAAAAGAAAAAGGATTAACTGACGCAACATTGTAACGACGTTCAGTTCTTTAGATCAGAAATTGTATATTATGCTTAGAATGGTTTATTAGTGAAAGCAAATCATAAAGTTACTCGTATAGGTCATTATTACAATAAATATGAAATCGTATTTGAAAAAGTTAAGCAATTGTGCAGTTCTAACAAAACGAGAAAATATATTATTTTATGCCCGCCGTTACAAAGTTACGTTGTTGAATTTTGATGAATTGTCTAATGTTACCTATTAAAATGACTCCACTTTAACTTGCTCATAAGTAATAATAAATATAGGAAATGTGGTAATTAAATTAAAGTAACAAAACGTAATAGTTAAATAATTTTGAATATTATCTATTAATATAATTAATAATAAAAGTTCTGAACATTTTGAAGTTGTTCTTAAGACCAATGCTTTATTAAAATAAATTTGTTTTTTATCGCATGGAATTTTAATGAATTCCATAAAATAAAAAAACATCATAATGATTTAGTAAAAATTCTACTTTGGAGGTTATTTTTGTAGATGATTATTTTTTTACATACGAAAACAAATTATATAAAAATACTATGTAAATTATAATATTAAAGTTCGAAGATATTGTAAACAAACCAATAATTTCAAAACTAAGGCTATGACGTAGATTTGACAAAAAAAAATCCATAGAAGGAAAAGTTACTCCATCTTGATTTCACTGAATAAACTGCGGAAAGCAAATGTCAAAATGTGAAGATGTAAAAATATGGTAAACCTCGACTGCACCAAACAACCCTAAAAGTATGGCAGTTGAAGTGAGCGAATTTTTTGCCTCGAAGATGCCTATAATAATATTTTATAGATCTATGAAACAAACTCCAAAAAAAAAATAGTCTTGGAGCCCATGATTGCCAGAAACATTTCAGGTGCTACGGATAATATATTGTTCAGCTTTCAGGTATATATAAATATTACATGATAACTTCACGTTATTTAAAGTACAATTTGGTCCACTGGAAGATGTTTTATAATTTTTTTGTAAGTAAAACTTTAGAAGTAAAAAAGAGGGCACGGGACAGCTAGTATGTTATAAGATTTTAAACGTCAATTTTTTTTCATTTGTGTATTACTCATAACATCTACCTACGACTTTTTGTACACAACATTAGATATTAAAAGCTCATTAAAAATCCGTATAAAGTCGTTATTGCTCATACTTAATTCGTCTCATCTCCATATTGATCCTTTAATGACACATCTGATGTCACTACAAAAATTACGCACATACAAATAGCGTCCGTCATACGTACAGTTCTGAACGCGGGAAATAGCACGTGCTATTCAAACCGAACGTGTAAGTGGGCGGAACCGACAGTCCGATCTGGCGTGTCGATGACAGCGTATTTTCTACAATTTGATCCACGCACTATGGCGTATTATGTAAGATGACGGCAGACCTATAACCGTGACGCATTTTAGTCGTAATTAGCATGATAGTTCGATCCGCAGTTCAAACCCCACAGATCCTTCCGCGGTTTAGAACGCAGTCCGATCCGTGATCCAAACTTTACATGTGAATGGCGCTAATATGGTGTTTGGTTATTTGATTTGATTTTTGTTGGGTTCAAAAAACGCTTATTAGTGCGTCATGTATTGTGCATTGTATGTCTAAATATAGACCATCATCATCTTAAAGTATGTGTCATATCTTAATTATATTAAAGTTTACTCTTTTGATGGACGAATAAGGTAATCTCTTTGGACGCGCAAAAAATTTGCTGCTCATATTGAGGACGTGACATCAGAAGTGAGGACGTTAGTGGATGGTACAGATTGACGACCTATGTAGCTCAAAGTGGTAGCTTGGTAAAGTGGTCAAGCAGAAGGTCACGGGTTTGAATCCCGCCGAAGGAACAAAAAAGTTCTGTGTTCCTGGGTCATGGATGTATTAAACATGTGTATTATGTAACTGATACTCGTAACACAAGTTCCACTGAGCACGGGATTCGATCCACGTGATATATATTATTTAATTATGTATTAATGATGTCTTTGTATATATTTTTATGTGTTTGTGTGAATAAAGAATTTAAAGAATTTGTAATAAAAATCTTGGTCCCCGTAACACAAGTTCTTTGGGTACTTAGCACGGGGCCAGATTGACGTGGTGTGAAGCGTGCATAGATCTTATTATTATTATTATTATTAAAAAAATATATCTAAATAGAATAACATATCAAAATCTAAATAGAAGTAAAAGTCTGAGAATCGCATAATTTCTCAATAATAGAAATTCTTGATCCATCTTTTTATGACTTTCTCGTTATTTATTGCTCTACATAATAATATTATAATATTCCAATTGGCTAATAAAATAAATAAGCAACTTTACTAAGATTATATTAAGTTAGTAAATATCTCCAAATTTCGATGTTTTGTGTATTATAAAATATATAACACAATTTATCGGTCTTCTTTGTACAAATCGTTTAGACCAGAGAACACTTTTAGCATTCAAATAAATTTAAACTGGTCATAAAAATTTGCACTTACAAATAAAAGACTTACATATAAGTGGGACGCATTTAAAAAAAACATATATATATATATATATATATATATATATATATATATATATATATATATATATATATATATATATATATATATATAAATAAATGGACTAGGATAATTTATTATTATTTTATACATATTCAATGAACAAAGAAACATTTAGCATGTATAGTGACGCAATCATTACGAGTTGTGAGAGTTATAAACGTCATAGGATTTCTCGTTTCCGTTTTTACGTAAAAATATAACGGGTTATCTCCTACACCTTAACAGGTGTTTTCGTGTCGAATAATATCTTCAATCGGTTATGACGAAACTTTGATGTCATTTGAGGTCGTTAGGGCAAAGTAAATATTATTGAGTTCATTTTTTGAAAACTTTTTTATTCTGATCCTTATAAAATTACCAATAGTACCAATAGTACCTGGTAGATCAAGCTTTACTCGGGGTTTTAGTAGAACGATAAAATAATAAAAAAATTATAAAAATTTAAATAAATAAAAATAATCACAAAATTATTTCTCTGACCGGGCTTGGAATCCAGACCAATAAGTAAACTATAAGCATAAATTACCATTCTTCCATTCGTTTGATATTATAGTGTTGAAATTATTGTACGTTGTATTGTTCTGTTGTACGACGAGAGAAAAACGTAATAACTTGAAATTGTGTGTGGTTTCTCAGGAATAAAACCCAGCTTGATAGATTTCTCTCCCCCTAAACCATACTTAATTCCATGGAAACATAATATGAAGTCGTTTTCAAGAAACCGATGTAACTAAAAGCTAATTAAAAATTACTTACATAGTTCCTGTGGCTTGACTGGAGCCTTGCCAATGAAGGTGGCGCCGAAAGCCAGGCCGAAAACCATGGACAAGCACAAAATCCTAGACACCATTGTGAATTTCTTCAAAATTTCTTTCGTTCAATCAAAAATCTTCCGCTATCAAGGCCTCTTCGCCAGATAAGCTTTAAAGCTATCGAAAAAGTTTTCTCGGGATATTAAATGAACTGTTGAAAATTTTAAATAATCTGCTTTTTTCCTACTGTTTCCTTCGAAATATCAAACAAGACTGACCGCAGAGTTCGCTTCGTGATGTTTTTATTCAAACCAAACGGGTCCCGTCGATGTATTGATAATTTTAGGCTGTCTTCAAAATAAAGACTGATAAGAAAACTGCATTACGAAAGTACTTTATTAAAAAAACAAAGAAAACTTAATAAATAGGTAATATTAGTAACGTAAAGTAATTCATTTTCCTATAGAAGTTTGTTCAATACTTTTAAGCGATTTCTTACTAAGTTTGGTAACATAAAGACGTGATTAGAACCTATTTAGGTATTTTACACAGTTCAACAAACGTATGCTTGCTTTGTTCAACTCTAACAGGCGAATACTGGAACGAAAGTAAAATTATGTGACACTCAAGTCACAATGTTGTTCTTGTCATTTCGGCTAACAGAGATGGCGACCGCCTGTGAATAGGAGTGCTCTTAATTTTGATTAGCCTTTCATTATTCGGTCGTAAGCAAATCAAAATGTTGTTTGTATTGTCAAAACAATCGCCCGCGTGCGAGCGGCCTTATAAAGGACGCCGCTCGACTTTGGAATGTTCATGGGAATTTCATCTGAATCATCGCATGTAAACAAACGTCACACAGATCCGTGTGCTAATGGCCTTACGCTGCGTCTGTCGGACGCCTTAATTGGAGCTACGCCAAATTCTTCAACATTTTGGACTTTCTACAGTAAAGTATGACTTATTTTATTGATCTGTTAAAAAGATAATTTTGGTAAATAAAGCTATAAAATTCATTCATTTATAATTGACACATAGCGTGTCTATCATCTTTTTCTAGCAAAAGCATTTACTTATTATGTGTCGCACAAGAAGTTTTTAGGACCTTCAATCGGTCAAAAAAAGGTTGCACCGGTGTATATGCTAGTGTTGGTTACTGATTTATATTATATTATGATTTATATTATAACTAGCTGTTGCCCGCGGCTCCGCCCGTATAAACAATGTATCCCACGGGAACTCTGTACTTTTTCGGGATAAAAGTATTCTATGTTTTGATCCAGACCTTAAACTACTACCATATCAAATTTGATCGAAATCGGTCTATAGTATTTTAATTTTTTTCACAAGTTTCATGGCAAGATCGGTGCCGATCTATGCAGAGCGATCTTATTTGACATTCGAATGAAAATTGCAAATACGTGTATCTCCTTGTATGTATAGTGAATAAAGTTCAATTTTGAATCGCTTTATTAAAATGCAATGCAGCATCGCGTAACGTCTCTTTTCGATGTAAACTGAATAATAATAAGATACCGATTAACATCGTTTTCATACACATTCACAGCATGTTGACGTACAATTTCGCCATCAAGAAAATAAGAACAGTCTTTCAGCCGTGGGCTCTTGTATTGGCTCTTTTATTTTCTTGCATAACGTACTTAATTATCTGAGATACAATTGGTGCTTCTAGTTATTTATTAACTTGGGCACTTAAACGGTACTTGTGAAAGTTGATTTTTATGCGATAAAGTACAGTAACAGCACTATTTACAGTAAAAGCTTAATTTTAAGAGTTGTGACACTTACCTTAAAACATTTTTATTAAAAATAATTATTGATACCTTTTAAATGATATTTAAATAAGTAACATTATGTATCTACTACTAAAAGTTTCATAACTGATTAATAAACTGTTTGATGCAAGTATTGAATGCAGCGTCTTTTCAAAGCAAAAAATTTTAAGTTTTTTTTAGTGTTTAAACCCTTTTTCATATTCTGCCAATAAATTAATAAATTCAAAATTAATAAATCTAATCTTAGAATTGGCTGAGATTAGATTTATTAATTTTGAATTTATTAATATACGTTGACATTAATGATAGTAATAAATATATTTAAGTGCAGCCAATTTGATTCATTTGAAATGGAAACATTTATTAAATATTCCAACACAAATCTCTTTAATTATATTCGATTCTTTACACAATAAACAATATAAAATTAATGATGATATTATGATATGTGTAAGACCTTAACATGTTTGTATTATATAATGTAAATATTCTTGAAGATTGACACAGTTGTAAATGATATAATATGATATGTTTAATCAATCAATTGTTAACCTTGAAGGGCGGAAAAGGTCAAGTAACTTCGCATAAATAAGTTTAAAGCTTATTATAGATAAGATCATTTAACGATCAAACGGCTCACCTGATTTTAAGCGATTACATTTTCAAAATTCAACACCAGAGCGGCTAGGCCTTCTGTACCAATTCAAATTTCTATATCGACAAAACAATTAAGTGTTATTTCATGACTTTTTTCTTAGAAGCTGGTTGAGCCGGCCCATTCATGCCAAAGCATTCATTTCCACAGTCATAATTGTGTAGTGACTCGTATACAATTCCACCAAAATGTAGTGTGTATTTATCTAAATATTATTATTGGTTAATATTACTATTTATTATTACTATTGGTTAATATCGTTTAGGAGCGACTCTTAATGATAACGAATTGATACTCAGCTGCATTGAACTTTGACAATGATCCTCGGGCCAGAGTCGCTGATAAGACCTTGTCTTCAACACTGTCCTCACTAATGTGAAAATATTTTTTTAGTAAACACAAAATATAGAGTCGAGGTTAACAAAATGACAATATTATGATAATATTAATTCACGCTTGTAAATTACACCAATAATTGAATGTGACTTTATTAAAATGTTACAAACGAGGTCGTGGGTTCTACCCCTGCGATGGAACAACAAAAAATTTAGTTTACAAGTCTGGTTAGGACAATGCAGGCTGATCACCAGAAGCCCAATTCTCTTAACTATTTTTTCGATATAATCGCTGACTCATTCCCATACGCGTCAATAAGTGCGAGCGAGAGAGTGGCGTTGAATTGTACAATATCGCTGTCAAACTTAATTTTTGTATTACGTATTAGCAACCCTAGCGGATCCGTTTACACTGGGTACGAGGGCGGCACTGAAAATTTCGGGAATCAAGGAAGTGACACAACATTACTATTTAAAAATGTATTTATTGCTTTTCGAAGTATTCTCCGCGAAATTTGACACATTTTTCCATACGATGGAACCAATCATTGAAGCAACCATTCCATTCGGAAGTTGGGGTCTCCAAAATGGCCGTTTTGTAGGCGTCCACAGCTTCTTCAGGTGATGAAAATCTCTGACCACGTAATTTATTCTTTATTTTAGGGAAACTATAGAAATCATTAGGGCTTAGGTCGGAGCTGTACGGCGGATGGTCTAATAATTCTATGATTTCTTGCTCTAAAAACTCTTTTGTTCTGTGCGCGGTGTGAGAACTCGCATTGTCGTGATGGAGGATGATGCGGCGGTTGCAGTTCTCTTTACGGAGTTCAGAAACGACCTGTGGCAAACAAATGTTAGCATACCATTCTGCATTAACGGTTCTTTGTCCCTCAAGAGAAATAGTCGCAACATGGCCGGTTTTGGAGACAAACGTGGCCACCATTTTTTTTGCAACACTCTGTGAACGAACAATTTTTGTTGGCTTTAACTCATTTTCGAACACCCAAACTCGTGACTGGTTTTTTGTTTCGGGTTCGTACGCGTATATCCAGGATTCGTCACCTGATACGATGTTGTATACAGCATTTGAGGATCCTGCGTAGAATCTTTTGAGAGTTCTGACGCACCAAGTAACGCGAGCCGCTTTTTGCTCTTCACAGAGCAAATGCGGTATCCATCGGGAAAACAACTTTTTTACACCTAATTGTTCATGCAAGATTATTTGTATTTGACTCATGCCAATGTCTAAAGTTGCCTGAATTTCGCGGTATGTCACATGTCGATCTTCCTCAATCAGCTTACGCACAGCATCGACGTTTTCTTGGGTGACTGCAGTTTTTGGACGACCTTGACGGGGATCATCACTGAGCTTGACACGTCCACGTTGAAATTCAGCAAACCAGTGATAAATTATGGTTTTGGATGGGGCTTCATCACCAAATGCAGAAATCATCCGGTCAACACACTGTTTTTGTGTTAAACCACTTCGAAAGTCATAATAAATCATCGCTCTAGAATTTCAATTCCATTTTCTCAACGACTAAACAAGTTTGACAAGACCTTGTGACAAGACCGAGAAACTTTTTTTAAATAAATAATCGGTATTCGATTTTTAAAACCAAGGAGTTTTAAATTAAAAAGATTTTAATATGACAGGAACAGTGGAAATATTCCATTCCCGATACTTTTAGTGCAGCCTATGTATACTGGGCGTGAATTCGGTGTATACTCAGTGTAGTGTATATTCGGGTGAATATTATAGGTATACTTGGTGCTTACTTCAAAAACACTTAGTATACCCAAAGTATACACCTAATATAGTCGGTGTGAATTGGAATCATATAGCACAAATTTACACCGAGTATACACCAAAACTTTTTTCTAAGTCCAAATATCGGCGAAATAGATGAAGACCCAAAAAATTTTTTTTCCATGTTAATTTAGAATATCGCTGTTATGTGGATAAAATATATAATAACAACATTTTCTTTGCTTATTTATAATTTATCGACTAAGCAACAAACACTAATTTTACAATTACTACAGTAAAATAAATTAAGATTAATACAAAAACAAAAATTTTAAAAATTATAAATGAACAAATATGATTGTATTAAATCTTTATTTAATGTGAAAATTTCGAATGTCGGAACTTTGAAATTTTTGGCTAGCGGGACAAAAAAATTTCGATTGTTGGGATTTTGAAATTTTTCGGCTTGCGGGACTTGGAAAAATTTTTTTGGTGTATACTTGGCGTATACTTGGGGTGTATTTCACCGTGTATATTCGGTGTATACTAAGAGTTAACGGATCCGATAGGGAATAGCGACGCGACAGCGAACAATCGATGGAATCGCGCTCTAGCAAACAATTAGGGTACTAAAAATGCAATCGATTCTCCTTGTAATAACAGAAATCGGTAGTACGTATGACATTTGACAGCAACGCGACAGCAGGTGGCGAGCAATTTCAATTGTCAAGAGCGACAACCCATTTAGGTTGTTGTTGAATGATTGCTGATATTATAAATCAAAGTAGGCAGTGTTTTTGACGTTAAATTGAAGTGAATTATATGTTGTAGTTTATCAATATGTTATATAATATATTACATCAAAGAAACAATAAATATCGTGCGTTTCTGTTATTTGTAGGTTAGGTATATTTCTATATTTGCAGTAGTGTAAGGCTAAGGAATGAGGCAATTAGTGCTCAGTTTTATTTAGGCTTACAATAGAATATTACGCTGAAATGTCAGCATGGTGTACTATTCTTCATCCACATAAAGTACTTTCTATCTTAACTTCGTCCCATTTTTATTTATAAACGGCAAGGAATCCATTGTATAAACAAAATACTTGATACTTCATAACAGTATTACAGTCAAACATTACTTCCATATGTCGCTACATGTTTGCTTGTGACGCTGTTTACCGCTAAAAATGCATTTAAATATTATTATCGAACAAAAGCAGAGCAACAGTCGTACGTAATACGATTTTTTTCTGCGATTAGCAACCGATCGCGCGGCTGGTTGCTGTCTGCAAACTATCTGCTAATGATACTTATTCATATAGCGGGAAACACAACAGGATTAACCCGATAATATTTAGAAGAATTGCTCTCTTGATTGTCTGACAAGAAAGATGATCCATGCGTCGGATGGGCTTGTAAAAAGTCGATCCTGCGCCTGAGCTCTTGCCAGTCATGTAGGTTGTCCGTCCCACCTCTCGTGAAAGTAAAGGATGTAAAGGATGAGAGAGAGCTCTTATGTAATGCGCACAAACTTGGCCACTATAAAAATAACTCCTCTGTAGCCGGAACTCCGCCACCGAAATCGGCGTGGGAGCTATTATCATATCAACAGCAAAGACAGTTTATCATCATCACTAACGTTTCCACTGTCGAAGCATGGATCTCTTCAAGATGATAGGAGGATTAGTCTATACGCCAACACGCTATCCTAAAACGCCATCCGCACGGTCCAGCCTGCAAACCCTGCAGCCTGTCAATAGTGTTTAATTAAAGCGGTCTAGTAGGCAAAAATAAAAATAATTGACACTATTGTCACAGGGGCAACACTCTCTACAAATAACAGCTCGAGCACCGGCGAATGTCAGCCATGTTGAGTTGTTGACGTAAGCCTAAGGTTGACACCAAAATAATTTTAAACGTCAGACAAATGTATCATAAATATTATGAAATTATACTGTCAATTGAGGCAAAGCACAAAACGACCAGCGGCCAGCCCCGTGAACGAAAGTCCTGGCTGGAAAAAACTCACGCCCCGCCCGCCTTCGCATTCGCCCAGCCACGCACCAGCCGCGAGCTGTCTCATTCATGTAAATCGTTGGAATGACGATTCTTTACGTTAGTAATATATATATGTAAATAATAAACTAAGTTTTTATTTAAAGTAGTATTATGTACAAGTTATTTAAATATTTTTAGAAGAAATTATTTTGAAGTCTGATTGAGATTGTAAAATTTTATTAAAATGGAAAAATGTTAAAAGCAAAGAATATAAAAATGCACAAAATATTTTAATTTAATACCATACTGGAGGTATAACAATAAACATAATTGTCGTTTCTCGTATTTACAGGTATGATAATATGTTATTTAATGTAGTTTTTAGTTTGTTTAAAAGTGATGTTTTTGATAGCGACTTATAATAAACTCGTATTTACAGAGAAATAAAATAGTTTGTTTTTCCTCCAAGATATTATCTTATATAATATATTCTTTGCTATTGTCAGCAGCAGTCTGTTGCCACCACACACACCACACCAGGGTGCCTGTCTAGTGTATATTATGTACTAAAAGATTTTTGTATTATTGGGATTTGTGTACCAAAGTACACAAGTACACAATTAAAAAACTACGAAAAGTAATGAAAGTACCCACTTTTAAACATAGTTACTAGAATTAACTAAAATCTATTTAAAATATTTACAAATTATAAAAGTAGGTAAGTACTAAAAAAATAATCCAAAACTTAAAATGCTACAAAACAAAGAATCTCCCAGGTCGTCCCCACCAGGCAGAGTACCTAGAAGGCTCAAAGAGTTTCCTCGCTGGAATATTTGCGCCGCTTGAGGTTTTCCGCTTGATTGGCGGCCGCACCTGCAGAACTCGAGGTGCCCTGGACATGGGACGGAGCAAGTGTATCGACGCAAGTAGCGTCCCATACAAGAGCCCGTCCCACCCCGTCTCCAAGGGACCAGGGTCATACCGTCTGGTCTCTTGCCATCGTCGCGCGCCAAACCAGAGGGTTCCAGAACAGCTGGCACTCCGGCGGTGACCAGAGCCCGACGGATGAGATCGTTCAGGCGATGTCGGGAGATGCGGCCGGCGCTTCGTTGACAGGACAGCCCGTGGTGTCCGAGGCTGTCCACGTTTGCACCACAAACACAGCGATGGGGGACGACGTGCGGGGTGCCAAGACGCAGGGAAGTGGCTAACCGGAAAGCTGTTCGATCTAGCAATGTGCCCGTATTGGGTGACGGTAATGCTTGTAGCCAAAGGCCCGACTCCCAATTCTCCGCAGCTAACAGGCGAGCCTGCTCCACAGGACTGGAGGACGTATTAAGAAGATTATTCCGTACCAGTCAGATGGGGAAAGAGGCTCGTCCAAGAGCCTTTGGGAAAAAGTGTTGTCAGGAAATTCGCTACAAGCACTAGTTGCGCTCCAGACGTCCTTGGCCTCGTCCAGAAAGGGAACTGTATTGCAGTAGGATGGGTGATGTATTTTGGAGATAAGACTATGGTTCGCGTGGACTGAGGACAAGAAGGCCGGAAGCGATATGTCAGAGGGCTTTCGAACACCCAGGCCACCGAACCTAACTGGAAGCGTTGCCTGAGTCCATGCGCGGTCATCGAAATTTGTATTCAAAATAGTGGAGAGCGTTTGTCTTATGGTATGATCCATCTGTTTGAGAAGTTGAGGGAACTTCCACAGTTGACAACACCGTAGGACATATGTCAATTTAGGTACGAAAAAGCAAAAACGGATTAGGGTAAATGCCATGTAACAGTTAATTTGGAGAAGGCGGTCTAAAGTTTCAATAAAATTTTGTAATTTGTTATCTATGAAGTCCGGGAGAGATTCGTCTAAAGTAGGTGAGCCCAAAAGGAAGAGCGAATCCTTATCAATGACAGACAGTTGTGGAGCTATTTCTTTAAAGCTGGATATAATCGCGTTTCTATCCCCACAACTGTCTGGCACAAAAAGTTCGCACTTACCTAGATTCAGCTGTAGACCTATTTTTTGGAACTCGCGGATCAGAGTGCGGAAGTTGGATAGTACAGTGGGTGCATCGCTTCCAAGGGTCCCATCATCCAAATATCAAACATTAAATTTTGAATTTAGAAGCTCGATGACCGAGTGTATAGCAAGGCTGAAGATTGCTGGACCTAGAGGGTCGCCCTGTTGGCAGCCCACTTCGGATGAGATGAGGTGGTCTTTGTAAATGAGTTTAGTGGGGTCGTTGTAACACTGGAGCATAAATGGTAAAATGGCAGGTGCTTTAGATTTAATTTGGGCCAACATAGCGCCTCGGTCAACTGAGTTGAAAGCATTTTTGACATCGACCTTCAGAAACACAACATCGCCTTGATTGTGGATAGCTGTCCTGAAAGAGTGAACGGCGGCCTCACAACCCCCTTTGCAGGCAAAACCGAGCTGTTTTGGCTGGAAGTATGCCGCGAGGGAAGTGACCGATTTGCAAGCTAGTTTGGCTGTAAGGCGCCGGTATGTGGAGACGACAGCAATCGGACGAATGCCACCATCTCTCTTCCTCAAGGCGCAGAGGTTAGCTCCATACAGAATGTCTACGATATCTGATGCGACCCCTCCACGTAGCGTCAGGTTGCACAGATTCATAAGTTCATGCAGGAACTTCTCGCCAGCCTCCCCGCAGCAACCGCTGGTGAGGTCCTTCAGATGCTGAGGTGTGAGACAGTCAGGGCCTCCAGCTGAACCCGGAAGAAAGGACATGATGGCTCTGCGTACTTTGTCTGTCGACGTTTGTAGAGGTGGTAATGCGTCATTGGAAACTGTGAAAGGATTGGATTGTGATGGATGTTTGTTTTGCAGGGCGATGACGGTTTCTGGGCAGTCGGGGGCGACCGTGTCATTGGAAAACAGGAGCCGCGCTGCACCATTAATGTCTCCCTTACTTATTTTATTTTCCACAGTTTTCACAATGTTATGTTTGACCGAGGAATGTGAAGAAAAATTTGGGTTGAGGTTAATGTCCGAAACACATTTCTTTTTGATTCTTGAAGCGAGGGAGGCATTGTTGAGCGGATCTCTAGTGATATGCAGAAATCGGTAGGGAAAGGTGAGTAGATTTTCCCAAGCTTGCCTCGAGTTCACCAGCACTGTGTGGCGTATAGTCTCAGCAAGCTTCTGGGCTACAGTCACTCTGGCACCCCTAGGGATCCGTCTTAGAACTGGCATAAAACTGGTTTAAATTGTTACTAGAAGTATTCGTGAAAATCTGAAAACATACCTCAACGTTATTTTCTTACATCACCTCTGTATCTGACTGTACCTATATGACTAATAATAAACCTGCTAATTATAATATTTAATCGACAAGATCCAAATTACAATCAGTAGGTATGGTAATCGCGTGTGAAATCTCCAAGTGACGTAAGGGTATCAAAATATATTTCTGACACCACAGATCAACTGATTATCCCGTTTATATAAGGGCAATCTTTTTGTCTTCAAAATCATTAAAACAGTACAAAAATGCGTTGAAATCTTTCGTAGTATGCATTGAATGATCAATTTTCAGGGGTTCTTTTAACGCCTTTCGCCATCAGTCAGAATGATTTAAAAACAATATTTATAAGGACCGGGGACGCACTTGTAACTCCTCTGGTATCTATTGGGGGCCATAACTGCTTCAGGAAATCCATTTCATTAAATGAAATAGTATAAATCGTTGTAGGCAGAAGCGAATTGAACATAGACCTTTTAGAAACGGGGCATATCGAGGTCGAAAATTTCCTTACTTTGAGAGCACCATTGGGGCACTCGAGTTTCACATTTGATAATATAGATGTCAGTGTTGCACTGAAAAAGGCTGCGAAATTGCGACAAACGAGAAAAAAAGATAGACGAGATGTAAGAGTATACAATAAAAGTAGATTAGTATAAATTGTTGTAATAATAATAATAACTACCCACACCGATTTCGGTGACGGTGGCCGGTTTCATTAATACCAGGCCAGTTAATCAGGAGTAATTTTATATTGCCCAAGTGTGTGCGCAATACACAAGAGCACTCTCTCTTCCTTTACTCTCGTAACCCACTGGGGGACGGATAACCGACATTTTTAAATGCCCATCCGACGCATGCATCATCTTTCTTGTCAGACAATCAGGTGATCAGCCTGCATTGTCCTAACCAAACATGGAAAGAACATATTTTGTTGTCCCAATGCGGGAATCGAACCCACGACATCCGAGTCGAGAGCCAAGCTCTTACCTCTAGACCACGGAGGTTGTTCTTATTGATAAATTGCTGTAATAAATGTAGGTTATGTACCTATTTTTGTTAATACAGGTTACGGAATCCATTACAAGTTTTAGTTTGCTTACATCGTAGTTCGATCGATCTTTAACAGGTAGTGTTTCTTTTTCCTTAATGATGATTTTGGCTAAATGTATACCATAACTTATCCTTATGTATAAATTAAATTAAATTCCGTTTATTTCAGCCTGCATAGGCCCATATTATAAATATCTTATAGACTAACATAAATATATAAGAAACTAACAGTAACATTAAACATATATTGTCTGCGACGTGGGGCGCGAAGTGTTTGGGAGTCGTCCTCTAAATCTTCTATAGACGACTCCAATCGGCCAGAACACCTCCTTTTTGAAGGTCGGTAAGTGATGGGTTGGAACTCTCACCACAACAGAACTAAAGTTCACTTTATGACGAGATTCCAAACGCTCGACCCTCAAGGCGAAGTTGGTTCTTCTCCTGATGTAGTCCACGACCTGCTCGACCGTCGTAGACCAATGCAACCGGGACACGTACAGCGGTGTCACGGGAGTCTCACACCGCAACTGCTGCTCGGATCCTCTGGATGCGGTGTCGCGATAGTTGCTGACGACCAGGACGCTCTTTTGAAGGGGCCTCCTTCTTCCCTTTGTTTTTCGGACGCGAGGGAGGTGGCGGGGGGACGCAAGCTGCGACACTTGCGTAACTTGGCACCGGCTCTTTCGCGGGCGGGGAGCGGGTAGTAGGGACGGCAGCGACGATGTTCGTTGTCCCGTCGGATAATGCTGACGGGCTTAACGTGACCGCCTGCGCGCCTCGACGACGAGTAACGTTTGCTGCATCAGGTGACCTACATATTGTATTAACACTTTTTAACTGTGATAATTTACTACGTATACCACTTATGGTAGACTCTGATGCCTGCAATCTACCTCGAACTTCGGTAGGTTCTTCCTTCAGGAACTTGATGTCCAGTCCATGTCCATGTGTTGTCCAGTGTCACCGGTAGCAGCTTATGCAGTTATTTCGCTACAAAAGCTGGCACTTCATCCGGATGCGTCTGCTTTAGCAGGCAGATGATGTCCTTCACGCTTTTTTCGGTTCTATCTCTCCGTCGCGATGGCATGTTCGCGCTCTGGCCTAACGTCTCGTAAAGCAAATGCTTGCCTTCGCAAATCTCCTCGCTGGTGAAGGAAGACTTGCAGATCTGCATTATGCTGACCTCGTCCAAGGTGTCGATGGCATGCTGGATAAACGCCAGCAACTCATTGGGCACGAGCGCCCTGATCACGTGCAGCAGCACAAAATATTAATTACATAATATTTGCTGCATGCGCTCCGCGGAGCGCGACCGTCTATGTCTGTAAGAGTTGAATATAATAGGAACTATATTTAAGGGATTACTAGGGATTTGGGATTTCTCTTTAGATTTTAAGCGCTCATATAAGTTAAGAAGCCCTTCTTAGGCTTTAAAAACAATCAGCATATTTCCACTTAGATGCGTAAAAATAGTTTTTCCGTTTCATACACCTGTTTTATTTGACATATTAACTAGTCACATAGGTTTAATGTATTTTAAACAGTTTTTTGCGAGGCCCTTTAAAAAGCTATACACGCTTATATTTTTTCATAGCTATACGGTACTCGTTAAAATAAGGCAATCAATAAAAAACTTAATTTATTTCGATCATTAAATTCCTTAAAAACAATATTAATGATATTATTTAGTTTTAATATTTACTCTATTCTTGTACATTGAAACAAGAAAAACAACATTATGTGCGTATTTAGACTACAAACTTGTCAATCGGGTAATAATAACTAAGTCTTAAATATGAGTTCCTACAGTTGTTAACATATTAAATATAATATTATAAAGAGGAAAGGTTTCTTCTTATCATCAAGGTTCTTTGCATCGAGTAGGCTCCGAAAGTACTAGAATGAAATTGATGAAATTCGGCACGGATATAAAGTAGGTCACGGGGCCCTCCCCATAGGCTACTTTTTACAGCGGGAACATGCACGGTTCCCGTGGAATTTACATTTGCGCGTACGGAGTCGCGGGAAAAATCTAATATTAAATAAAAATATTCGTAGGACCTTTGATAGGCTCTAGGAGATTTCATTTATTAATAAAAATATATATTCTATAGTAAGTACTTGGATAAACATTGAGCGAAAAAGTTCACCGAATTCTTATGCCTTGTCGGCATCAGATTAACCACTTTATTACATCACAGTACCGAATGATGTACTGCCTACAAAAACTAGTACATGACGCTAAAAGGTATAAATAAAAATAAAGCGAGCTACGACCTCTTGATGTGTAAGTCCTTCTTACGCTTGAATGGTGATGATAATAGTATTATTATCATCACCATTCAAGCGTAAGATAAATAAAGGAGAATATAAGAAATGTTACTGTATAGTAACAATTCTTATATTCTCCTTTATTGGTGCTTATCACAGATACGTATTACAAATGATATAAGTATGTCTAACACAAACACGTCAACAGTCTCTACACTGAGAATAGCCTTTTACCTAACTGAAATAGTTATCTTCGTTCGTTCGTTAATCGTTAGCTATATCTTAATAGGCTTTACTTCATGACATCTGTCAATATGACATTGACAAAAACATCTAATAAACTTACTGTTCACATATGCAACAGTATCCACAAGGCCGAAACGCCACAGTACTATCACGTACAGAAGTCACAAAAAAATATGACACATTCTTATAAGGCTCACAATGACATAGAAATAGGTAATATATGTACAAGTAAATATAGCTCCCCAAACCAATGGCGGTGACAGTGGCCGGTTTCATCCAGGAAACCAGGCCAGCTACGCAGGAGTTATTTTTATAGAGCCCAAGTGTGTGCGCAGTACACAAGAGTACTCTCTCTATATTTACTCTCATAACCCAGTGGGACGGATGACCGACACGACTGGCGAGAGATCAGACCCTGGGCCGACGATTTACATGCCCATTCGTCTTTTTTTTATTGTTGTCAGACAATTAGGTGATGCATTCTCCTAACCAAACATGGAAACAAGATTTTTTGTTGTAACAACGCGAAAATCGAACCCTCGACCTCTGAGTCGAGAGCCAAGCTCTAAGCCACAGAACCACGGTGGCTACAAGTAAGGTATGTGAGTTAAAGGACAATGACCAATTTGGAAATAGGGGTTGCAATTTGGTAATATGCCTCACGATTTTCATAAATGAACACTGTTTAACGTTATTTGCCTTTGCTTACAAAATTTAAACGTTTTCTTCACATTGTTGTGTGAAATTGACAACAAAGAAATCTCGAATATATCTAAGCATATCTAAGCTGAAAGGGATTCTCTAGAAAATCTAAGGCACAGCTTATAGATAATTTTCACGTTTCAGCTTAAATCAAAAATGTGTTTTACTACCCGTCGGCTCAGCTTAAAAAATATTGCCGATTCCAAGATTAATAGACTAACGGCCGGTTTCAATAACCTATCTACCAATAACTATTTGTTATAAACGTCAAATTTGTATCGCGGAAAACCGGCAAATAATTGAATGACGACGTTTTTAACAAATAGTTATTGGTAGATAGGTTATTAAAACCGGCCGTTAAAGTACGAGTATCATAAAACAGATAGACATCTGTTCGAAAAAAAAACAGATGAAACAATGCAAAAAATATCAAATATTTCAAGAATGCGAAAATGAGACTAAAATACTTCCAACCGGACTTGACCGAGACTCGGCGACTGTAGCCGCGACCAGCCACATTCCACACCAAAACGGAAGTATCTTCACATCTTATTCTTTAAACGAGACAATCTTGTATATATATAATCGGTATCTTGAAAATGGATTCAAGTATTACCATGAAATTTAGTATGCTGGGAGTTTTGGAGGAGAAAAATTTATCTATAATCCATCGTCTCATCCCTGGGAAACAGAGCATTTTTAAGTTATATATGTTTTTTCTTTCGTCGTGCAACAGGATATCAATAATTTAGAATTGATTTAGATTGAATTAGAATTGTGTCAGTATGATTGGCAGTTTGGTTTGCAGCTTTTGCTTCGTTCGGAAATTCGGAATGTGGTGGGTTCGAATCTCGGTCAGATAAATATTTTTGTGATTCTTTTTTATATTTTTTAATTTATCAGAATACCGAGCTATGTTCGGTTACCCAGCTACTATATTTTTTATTATTATTTTTTATTTGGGACAACAAACAATTGCGTACATGCTTAATACTAACACAAATATATTATAGCACAAACATATAGACATACAGCTTTAAACAACTATCTCATAATAATAATAATATGTGAACATCTGCTATGACAACACAACAAAGACCTCAGTGGCTGAGTTTATGGCGCTCAAGCCGGAGGCCGCGGGTTCGAATCCCGCCAGGAAACGAAAAGTTTTCTGGGTTTCTGGGTCGTGGATGTGTATTAAATATGTGTATTATATAATAAAAAAATAAGTAGATATAGTATGAAAAGTATTAAGTATATTTCCGTTGTCTGGGATCGTTACACAAGTTCTTCGGAAACTTACCACGGGACCAGATTGACGTGGTGTGAATGCATCCACAAATATTATATTATTATATTATGGCAGTGCAGCGTATGGTATCGTTTCTGTTTTGAACTGACATTATATTAGAATATTACTTTTAAAAAAGAAAATTTCATAACTTTTGCTCTGTTCGTCGGCCTCTTGAATCATAATAAAAATATATATTTCAAATTGAACGACATTGAACACAATAATCATAATATGTTTATTGTGTTCATTGTTCTAAATATATCTTATATTAGATAATACACAACAAGATATCTTTAATCACCTCTCAGGTTATAATGAATATATTATTTTATAATGACACATTTTATGTGTTTTTTTATTCAGTAGCCAAACGACATGATAATTAATTTTATTTTTTTTATTTGTTTTCAACAAAACGAGGCACCTGTCACAATTATTAAATCACTTTGTTATAAATTGATATGTTTATGGTAAAAATTAAATAATATATTTTTATTAATATATTATAAAATAATAATAATAATTGTAGAGTATGATCCTCTTGAGCGTCGCGCTCTAAAACTGTCAAGCAGATCAAGTGACAAGCCTTCGAGGGTGGGGGGAGGCGGGTTCCCCGCTCTATTTTAAAGATTATATTGATAAATTCATGCTAAAACATATGCATATGACATATATTTAAAAACTAGAATAAATTCCCTATATGACTATGTATGTAACTGGAATTTAAAAAATACTAAATACAAGCAATCTTGATTCGAACACAAAAAACCCTTTAAGCGTCGCGCGGCACTATAAGGCAAAAGGCATCCGCGCTTGTTTTTTCGATTTTCATTGATGAAATGTGAGTAAAAGTTTGGCTTTTTAAAAAAAATGCAAAAAATATAACGTTTAAAATTCAAAATATCACATATGATTTCACCGGGAATTAAATTTTTAGTGTCGGTTTTTGAAGCTAAATTATGGCGAAATACTATGACACACATACCGAAGTTTTTATTTAATTAGTTTAATATATGTTCAAATAACTATTTATATTTAAAAAATCGAAATCTGTAAATAAAATTAACTTAAACATCAAATATTGCAAATGACAACTGATGATATTTGGAATCAGACTAATCTGGTTTTTATGTATTCATAGATTCGAAGCTTTATTTTTAATTTTTTAATGTACTCAGTCAAAAACAAAAAGCTAAATGGATGTCTTTATTGTCTGTACAAAAATAAAAACCAGAGACTATAAACCATATAACTTTAAATCACACGACAGCGAAAAATCGACCTTTCGCGTGCCGTATAACAGCGCGCGACGCTTGGGGGTAGCTGTCAACGCTGTGGTACAGCGCGCGACGCTCGCAGGGGTAGCTGTCAATGCTGTGGTACAGCGCGCGACGCTTGCAGGAGTAGCTGTCAACGCTGTGGTACAGCGCGCGACGCTTGCAGGGGTAGCTGTCAACGCTTGTGGTACAGTGCGCGACGCTTGCAGGGGTAGCTGCAACGCTCAACATAACGTAATATAACTTTCCTAAATAATTTTAGTTCGTTATTCGTAGTAATGCAAAATACATATTTTTTAATCTATATTTTACTTTCCTACTTTTCCAAGGCTAGGAAAGTTAAGCTCTTTATTATTTATTTAATCAAACTAATTCTTAACTTTATATACCTAATTACTTACCTAGAAATATATTTTGTTTCATAACTGTTCATGTAAATCTTTTGAGAGAGCCCTTCTTTAATAAAACGCTTTGGATAGTACAGAAAAAGGATTTTTTGAGAAATCGACTAGGTCTAATTATAAAAAATGGCGGATATGAAATCCAATCATTATTTATAACCTAACAAGGATATAGTATGATAAATTATGACTTCGACCTTATGTTTACAGACGTCAAATAAATTATGTTAAATAGCAGACTATTATTTTAAGATGCAAGTGGCGCCATGTTGATATGAAAAACAATGTCTATTGGCCATAAACATTTTTTTTTTATAATAAAGAGCTTCTATTCGCGGAATCATAACACTATGCGTAGGTATAGTAAAACCACGTCGTGTCTAATGTCTTTCGGGAACCGTCAATGATTGTCAAGGGCTATTAACAATGTATTTGTACTGCATAACTAACATTAAGTTTTTCGGCATTAAGTATTTCAATGTAATTTAGTATACAGGGAGTTTTAGGGGAGAAAATGATCTAGCTAGGTCTTATCCTTGGGAAACTGCGCATTTGTGATTATTTTTATTACTTTTTCTTTTATTATTTATTTTTAATTATTTTATCTTTCTACTTTAACTCTGAGTAAAGCTCGGTATCCCAGGAACTGTTTACAAGCTTTTGCCCGCGGCTCCGTCCGCACAGTATCCCATGGGAACACTTTTTTTTTCCGAGAGTAAAAGTAGCCTACGCTTTAATCCAGAGCCTAAACTAATACCATACCAAATTTCATCAAAATCTGTTTAGCAGTAGTTGCGTGTAAGAGTAACAAACATCCATCTTTCCATCCTTACAAACTTTCACATCTTACTAATATTATAAATGTGAAAGTTTCTGAGGATGTATGGATGTTTGTTACTCTTTCACGCAAAAACTACTGAACGGATTTTGTGAAATTTAGTATGGTAGTAGTTTAAGCTCTGGATTACAATATACTTTTTATCCCGGAAAAGTATAGTATTCCCGCGGGATACCCGACAGTTGATTTAAAAGTGCGGAGCCGCGGGAAACAGAAAGTTTATAATAGTAGTAGGATAACAAACATCCATCCATCCATGCATCCGTCTATCCATCCTCACAAACTTTCACATTTATAATAGTAGCAGGATACAATGTCCTAAACGTAATGGATAAGTCCCTATAATCGACGCTCTAACGCAAGTGTAGTAAATTCATTTTATTTCAGTTCACCAGTCAATACTATCAGACTTATACTTACTTTGTTCAGATCCTAGTTAATCTAAACGTAAAGATGCATTAAAAATAATTTTTTTTTGGTCCCAAGGGTCAACGGTAGGTACGTAATTTGATCATAGGGGCAATCAAAAGGGCTTTTAAATATAGATAGGCATAACTTAGGAATTTTTCATCCGTTATTGGATAATTTATACGGTATTCTCCGAGCGACGTAACCACTCTTTAAATACTGTAGTGCCTGGTACAATGTCTTATGGTTGCCCAAGCACATAGGGCGTTCTCACAACACAGTCAGCCCAGTCCAGAGGAATGACTGGTCAATATGTTTGGGGCGAATTATGTGCGGGTTTTCTCACGATGTTTTCCTTCACCGTTAGAGCGCCCGTATAATATACTTGAGATCTGAAAAAGTCTCATTGGTACACGCCACAACCTAGGAATCGAACCTGCACTCTCTCGAGTGCGAATCAAACGGCCTACCCACTAGGCCACAGAGCTCACAGATGGGCATAATAAAGCTCAATCAAGTATACATTACCAGATTACACGAAACTTAAAACAAAAAACTTGTATTTATAGACATTTCGAAGAATTTTTTGCTAAAAATAATAACACGAATACTAAAGAAGATCGAATAGATAAGACGACTGGTTCCCGCCCACGGGAATACTCGGAGGAATTCGAGGACAATAAATAACAACGAAAAAACAAATATTTTATGGCTACGGAATCCGGTTGGAGGTGTAATTTTGGCGCCAATGTGGAATCGGGATGGAAATCCCTAATTTTTTGCAACATCCTGTTAGTTGTAGTAGTTGTTACTATGTGTACCAGAGCACGTAGGCTGCGAACCCTCTGATAGTGATGTATTTTTAAACTCCGCAAGTAAAGTAATAGTTATTGTGGGATTTGATACTAAGTTAAGGATAAATAAATGTATCTGTAAAAAGTTTATTTGAAGGTCAATAAAGCAACTGTTCAAGTTACATCGAAATAATATTATTGTTTTAAATATTATTTGTCAATTAATACTTAAAATACACTTAATTCCAATTAAACTTATGTTTAATTTCATCTAAAGTGCAGCTTTCAGATATTAAATAATACTCATCATTAAAAAAGGTGATTCAAAACTAAATCTTACGTCTTCTGCGCTAGAACTCTTCTCAATATTTTCCCTGATGGATTTTTGGGAATGCTGTCTATCAATTCGATTTGTGTTATTCTCTTGTAAGGTGCTACTCTTGTATTAATATAGTCCATTATATCTTGATCCTTGGCTTTAAATCCTTTCTTCATAACTATAAACGCTTTGGGCTTCTGCCCAGTCTTAGGATCTGGTATTCCGATAACTGCAGCATCGAATACAGCTGGATGCTCCTTCACTATGCTTTCCAATTCAGCAGGAGCTACTTGATATGCGTTTACCTATAAATTTAATGAAATTTTAGTTGACTATTGGTAGACAGCTAAATATTTTATGATCTGCATCTTTTTTATCATTTTTTGTTAAGTAATTATAGCATACTTTTATTTTTAAAAATTAATTGGCTCAAAATACCTAGTCTTGCCATAAATACTGAAACAAAGAAAAAAAATTCCATTGCAAATAACAATTATTACTTTTACAGTTTAATACATAAATGTAAAACAATTTAAAATATAAAAAGCTTATTCGAAGTGGTCTCCATTGGCTGCTATTGTCTGAAGTGGTCTCAATTGGTAGGTTTTTGAACATGGTGTTGTTGAGAGTCTTTACTACCTTCTCAATAATGGTATATTGATACACTTCTGTTGTTTGTTGTGATGTACAACAATGTTTTGATACCTTTTTTACAAAAGTATGGCTCAGTCACTCCTTCATAGCTAATACCCCACCAAATCACTGAAGTCGGATAGTGCCCACGTTGCACTCTGTCGACTGATTGGGAAGCTTCCTTAGAGCTTTGAGCATAAATACGGTCATTTTGTTTGTTAAAATGTTGCTCAATTGTAGAAATTTCTCATCCGTAAACAAATTTTTTCTGTGACCTCCCTTTGCGTACCGCTCCAGTAGTTGTTTCGATTTTACCACCCTATTATTTTTTAAATTATCAGTTAAGAAATGGCCAGTACGTCTCTTATAGGCCGCAAGTCCTAAGTCATCTTTTAAAATACGTGACATGGTTCTAGGTGCTATCTTCATGTCCTGAGATAAAATCTATTGCTTTCGGACAGGATTTCTTCGAATTCTTTCCCTTACTGCTTCGACCACCTTTTTCGTACGAACACTACGTTGACGGCCAGATCTTTTTCTGTCATAAATAGAGGAGGTCTCATTGTACCTATTAATAGCCCGGTACACAAACATTTTACAAATACCAAGCGTATGGTGAGTTTTAAAAATTGCATTTGGCTCCATACCTACTTTGTGTAATGCAATCACAGCGATTCGGCTTTCTTTATCACCCCACTCCATTTTAATATCGCAAAATACTGTACAATGTATTGGCGCCAAAATGAGAAATTTCAATGAACAGTCATATAAAAATTCCAAATTCAAATGTTATATTTTGTTTATTTTTAATTGTAACAGTATTTATGGCCAGACTAACCTAAATGACACCATTAAAATTTACAAAACAAGTTAAAAACTATATATTTTTTATGGTTGCATAGTTATTTATACTTATACAGACAAAATTACTTATGCTACTACATACTAATGTATACATAGATAACATTGACAACAATCGTTACCTTTATCATTTCTTTTAATCTATCAGCAATGTACACAACTCCATCTTTATCTATTTTGGCCATGTCACCGCTTTTGAACCATCCATCATTCACGAATACTTGCTTGTTTGCTTCCTCGTTGTCTCTATATCCTTTCATTACATTAGGGCCGTGTATAAGTAACTCACCAACCTGTAACACGTTTTTAATCAAATTGAAAAGGCTTCTTACAAAATGAAATACGCCACGCGCGTACGCGTTTTCTTCAAGCATTTGAATATTTAATTGCTTGTTTATTTAAATAAAAAATTATGCTTATGCATCATTATGTTATGACAATCTGTACATATTAGATGTTTCATGTCATTTTTCAAACGTCACGTCACGTCACGTCAAACTCAAATTGGAATCTGAATCAGAATAAATTATATACATTTTACCTCGTTTGGTCCTAAATTCTTCATATTTTCGTCAACGATCCTCAATTTGATGTTTGGTAACGGGAAACCGACTGACAGATAGTTTTCAAACTTTGGAGGGCTCATAGTAACCACTGGACTGGTTTCTGTCAAACCATACGCTTGACCGAAATGTACGTTCTTCTGCAAAAAGCCTTTTATTGTAAACATTATAATATCCTTTCATTGCAATATTTATTGTGTGTCACTATTTTTGTTAAGTATTAAGTATTTGTATTATTAATTCTATAATTTAGATTAGCAATGTCACTTACATTAATAGCCTTGTCCAGGAATCGT
Source organism: Phengaris arion (assembly GCA_963565745.1). Lineage (NCBI taxonomy): Eukaryota > Metazoa > Arthropoda > Insecta > Lepidoptera > Lycaenidae > Phengaris > Phengaris arion. The sequence continues at coordinate 13,608,251 of OY751449.1, read as the reverse complement.
TCAATATCTGGTTTCGGTAATGGCGCTGCACCAACAATGACATTTGTAACATGTTCTAAATGCTTCGGCTTTAACTCTAAATGGGATCCCATGAATAACACTAAAATGGGTTTTTTCTATTATAACAAACACTTAAATTATAAATTTGCAGAAATTTATTGCTATAATTTTTTTTCAGGCACCGAATATTATTTGTAACAAATGAAAAAAAAATATTTAGGCGCAAATACATATTTTTACCTGTAGGTGGAGCCACAAAGAATAAATTCAGTTTATGCTTTTCGAAGGCCTTTACAAAAGTCTCCGGTTGAAACCTTGGCAGCGTTACCAGTTTTAGACCAAGTGATAGTTTGTGAAACAGCACTACACTTAACCCGTATGCGTGAAACATAGGTAGGTTTGCCAGTACCGTATCTTGATTTGATTCTGAAATACATAAATAGTGCACAATCGGAAATACAGAAATTTATAATTAGCAAGCCTACAGTTTTTTAATTAAATACTTAGTTTGTATGTGTCATGACGCATAAAAAACATTTTTATTAAACCTCTAAATCAAACACCCTTTCGAATATAGATATGAAAGAATGAATGAATATTATGTTCACACGTAACATCTTTGTTATGTGTGAACATGAATAGCAATCCGCCCTTTTTGTTTGTACTCTGTTAAATAGTTTAAGTTGTATATTAGGTTCTTACCTAACATATAACTTAAACTATTTAACAGAGTACAAACAAAAAGGTCGGATTGCTATGCAGCAATTACTTCCAAGTGACTGCTTTTTGAAAACAGACTGTAAAACAGGCAATGTGCAAAAACTATAAGCACAATGAGACAAAGACAAGCATAATGTCCGGTTTCTGAGGTTTCTTGTCCGTATGAGGTATATAATAATATCTTATTTAACTAAGGCAACAATAGACTCTGTTTTTAAATATCACAGTTAATAGGAATTTAATTTGACTACAAATCTAACGATCATTATGCCTATTATAAATAGTCTTTTGTCATTGACAATAATTCAATATTAATAGCGATTTTATACCTGTAGTATCATTATGCTGTCTCATTTCCGTGTTTTGTTGTTCACAGTTTGATATAATATTTGTGCTCGTCCACTCTACTCCTTTGGGTAGTCCTGTAGTTCCACTAGAATATGGGAGACATATTAGGTCTTTAGCATATCTTTTCACGTTATTTAAAATGCTAAGATCTGTGCTAGATTCCATAAGCTCTTTATAAGAAATAGTATCATCCGGTCCTTTAGTATCTAAATCCATAACAACAATTGGTACTTTCACTTTAGCTAATTTCATTGCATCTTTTACAACTGGTACTATTTCTGGTATAGTCACGATTACTTTTGCACCAGACAAAGTAATTTGTTTCTGTAGTTCATCTGAAATCGAAAGTGTATTGCTATTAGAAACAACGTAGGAGTTTTCAATTTTTAATTATTAGGCTCGCTTATTTGGTTTTCTCTTAAAATGATATTATTTCGAATCATATTACAGAATTAAAATAAAAAATGATCTTTTAAAAATGGTTAGGCACATATATAATGAGTGATGATTGATATATATGAATGATTAATAATATATGATGATTGCAGAAATAAGAAAATAGACATCAGTGGCGAAAAAGGGGAGATAATGAATTGTAACTTAGTTACACAAGGTGAATGAAATAAAGGAAAGTGAATTTTATTTCTATTTATCTAACTCTCTACCAACTCGTAACACCTTGTACTGAGTTTTTTTTTGTTAAATCTAAGGCAGGTCATAATCGAGCCTGACGTCAATGCGACACAAGTAGATCCATTGTGAATTTTTCGTTATAATACCGGCCTCGTGAACTGAACGATATGGCTGGGGAATTCGTACTGCCCAATGTACCTGTTTCTGTTCTATTGAAGTGCTGGACAGTCAAGTTGTTGTTAGTATAATGTAGAGTTAGGGCATGATAACGGTCGGTAGAGAAACTTAGACAATAGAGTGGATTATAACTCATATAAGTTAGTAGTGTAACTTACATATTATATCTAGAACCTAAAAATTAACATAACCTAAAAAATAATCTCAAATCTTTTTGAATTAAAACTATCTTCCACAGGCGAGGCATCCATACAAGCCGGCTTCCCTTATGAATATTGCTTAATAATAATACATATTTATTTTGACACTAAAATCAAACAATAATTTGCGCCCAATGCACCCAAAACATTGCGCTAACACCTTCTGACGAAACAAATCCGTTGGACGCACGAGATGCGCCGAGATTATCTAATAAATAAAAAGTCACTATTAATTTACCAGCTTGTATGGATAATAACCGCCTCCTTTTTTGGAAGTCGGTTAAAAATAAACCTTATATTGATAGAAATAAAAACAAATGAAAATATACACTTTTCTTTTCATAATTTCAAGGCCGCTTTAGCGCCTTTTATTAGCGCCATATGAATCTTGCCCGATTCATATGGCGCTAAGCGCAATAAAAGAAAGTATCGTTGTTCTGTATTAAATAGATATTTGCTTTCGCGGCTTCCTATTCCGAGATTCTCACGCTTCGAACCAATCTAATTAGCTATTAGCTACAGTTTTACATAGCTTTATTAAACTGGTTTACTTGTAGTTGTAAACAGAAGTTTAATATAGATTCATATTATCAAAGCATAGTGCTCGAAAGAGAATCTTAGACAATAGAGTGGATATGGATAGAATAAATAATCAGTAGTGTAAATTATATATAGAATGTGCAATACTTACAAGCAGTATAGATTGGATTGACAGTAGTAACAATCGCGCCAGCAGCCAGAATACCAAGCACCGTAGTAGGATATTCGGGTACATTGGGCATCATAATCGCCACCAAATCATCGTTTTGGATGTTCAATATCTTTTTCAAGCATGCACCGAACTTTTGACTCTGCCTGTACACTTGCTCGTAGGTATAACTTCTATCGGTTACACCACAAACCTGTTGTAACAGCAGTTGGTAAAAAATTACTGTTAAGCTGCTTTCAGACTACGCCTCAATATAATAACATATAGTATATATAGTATATAACATATAACATATAGTTCATAGCACAGCAATATCGCGCACCATACATTGTTGTGGACACGTTCACACTGTACTGTACTATTTAATATTGGTTTATTATACGCTATAAAATTGATGCGATACGCTGATGATGACAAATTGAGCCACGCGGTGGCTCAATTCGTAACTAACCTGGATCGAGAAGTTCGTTAGATCGTAACTTTTGGTACTCCCGACGAAATCAATCGACTGAGAATTGAATGACAGGATCGAAAAGAATATTTACCAACTTCAACACATACAAATTCAACACAATCACTTATGATAAAACTTTCAAATCTGCATATACTTTTATTTAGATCCAAAATTTTATGAAACACAAAAATTTACCACAGCAGTTTTATTCGACCATCTCTCCAGGTTCTTCCAAATGTATTCAGTGATCTTCATATCCGGAATATCGACATTTTTGAAAGGAGATTTCACAACACTATCATTGGACCAGACGTAATTAGCCCTAGAAGATAGACTCCTAAATGTTTTAACTTTACGCACGAAACTCGACATTGTAACAAATATGAAATAACCACTAGCACGCTAGTTATACGACTAAGCTGATGACAAAGCTTACTCGTAATAATAATAAAGTGACGGGGCAGAGATATGAAAAGATATCGATAAAACCTTTGCTGATCCTGATATACGAAAAATAAAACGTAAATTTTTAATTTATCAATGTCTTGGTAATAACTAGAGAATAATAATATTACTATGATTATTAAATGTTGATGAAGTGCTGGTATGGCTCTAATAGCCATAATTATCACACGAAAAAAAAATCTTCTGGATAAACATTATTTCTTTCAGCTTTATACTTAAGACTCGAGTTTTATACAACACATCATTATGAATTTCATACACTTCTTTAATTTTAAACTTGATTTTTATTTTTTTATCGATAGATGAAAGCAATTATGCTTACATCACTAAGCTATTCTATTCAATTGTACTATATCTATACAATACAAAAAAGGACGGCCTAAAACAACAAAACCATCCTTTTCTACACATTTCAGGTACATTTTAAGCGACTTCCAAAAAAAGGAGGCTTTTATACTTTCGGCTGAATGTACTTTTTTTGTATGTCCAACGATAAATCCGCTCCCCGTTGGTTGGTTGTTGGTCCCGTTTTCACAAAAGTGGTGACCTTATGATGGGATCCATGAGGAATCGAGGGAACTCCTCAAAATTTATATGGACACATAAAGTGATTTCAATTTTTCTGAAGTAACCCAAGCATATGCTACCAAAAAGATTTTGCACCAAGTTATACCCTGGATCCAAAAGTACTGAACAGAACTCCTGACTCCTTATAGATACATGTTTGGGGATTTCGGAGTTGCTTAAAGAACTGCAAGCATAAGCCACTATGTCAATAAATGTAATCATCATCATCACCACCATCATCACACCATAAATCATGACATAATGATGATACTTCTCATAATATTTTACACCGTCACGAATATCTTTGAACATTACTCTGCCGTTTATGGACGGATTTTCAAAATTCTTGTTTTGATGTATTAAGTATAATCCGAAATTGTTTCGTTGTCACCAAAGCGGTAACCTAATGATGGCATCCATGAGGAATCGAGGGAACTCGTCGAAATTTATATAGACATATAATATAGTGATTTTGGCTTTTTCAGTAGTAACTCAAGCATATCAAAAAGTAAAATCCTGCTTCAAGATATACCCTGGATCCAAAAGCACTGAACAGAACTCCTCAGTCTTTAAATATAGGCGTTTGGAAATTTCGATATTGCTTAAAGAGCTGCAATCATAATATGTTATTATGAAACTTACAGTAATCATCATCATTATATTATATACAATACCTAATAGAAGCTTGGTGCGTACATACATTCGATCGTTTATTTTAAACGTTCTTAAAATGTATTAATAATAATTTTATCAAATATCACTAAAAAGGGAAAAAATTAAACCAACTTCCAAAGTAAAAATGCACAAAAAAGTACGAAATAAAACTTATTTTCTAAATAATTCCTCTGTTAAATTTGGCTGTAATTTTAACTAGGTATTACTCTTCTGAATCTCCAAAATTTTGAAGTCGGTACGAACTAACTTGAACGTGTTCTATTTTAAATATTGTTTTATCAGGATGTTGTTCGGGCTGGTACCGACTTCAAAATTATGAAGATTCAGTAGAGAAATAAATACCTAGTTAAAATTTCAGCCAAATTTAAAAGGGGAATTATTTAGAAAATAAGTTTTATTTTATACTTCTTTGTGCATTTTTACTTTGGAAGTCAGTTTAATTTCATGTTTAAAAACAATAGTTGCATGCTTTATTCATTTATAACGTACGGAGATTTAATGTAACATGTGTTTTGTTCAATCTGAATTTGTGATTACCTCGTATCATTTGAATACTTTAAACAAATGAATATGACTATAGATATATGATAGTATTCGATATCGTTATCAATTTGCTTTTAACACAATATTTTCGATTCGTAGGAAATTCTATTCTTTCATTCTATTCGTAGTACCTAACTTCACGTATTACTTCCATTACTGTACAGCCTCATGTTATACCTACTATGGGAAAAATATTTATTTGCATTTTGTACATTATTTTTAGCTTTTTATTTAAAAGATAATTTATTAATTGAAACTTCTATATATTGTACACGAAAACGAAAAATAGACAGTAAGCAACTATGTTATACATCAATAAGTTAATAGTTAGTAAGAGATTGTTGACGTTGCGATAAAAGTATGACCTTTGCACAATTTTATTTTATAATAACATTTTTATAATACTTATAGGTAGCCTGTATGTAATCTGCAGCTTTATATTATGTGTTTGTTTATTCCTCTACATACCTCTCATATGTTTATGGAAAAATATCAAAATTAATACAGTCTATTAAAAATAATAATATATCTATCAAAAATAAATATTTTTGATTTCAGATTTTCATAAACTGTATAATGAAAATTTGAAGCTAACGACTTATATAATATTTGCTAAAATGCAAAATTTCTTTAAAACGTTTAAAATATGCCAAATTTTAATCATACAGAATCTGTAGTATTGAATATCAATGTCAGTTTAACAACCGATAATTTAAATAAATTACATATCAATGAGCCTCCAACGCAACTACAAAAATATCATAGACTTGCATGACTTATGGCCTCAACAAGGCTATTTTGTTGTATTTTAATTTAAAACTGTTAAATACGTTTGTTTGATCTGAGTTCAAATTTAAAAAGATACAATATGTAGATGAATAAAGTATATAATATGTACGCGTGTATTGTTAAATCTTTGTTTTTACTTAAAATTTGTCGGCAACTTCCGAATGTCGATCGAATAAAGTATAATGGAAAATGAAAAACATTTTTTTGGTTTATTTACAAAACTCCTTTACCAGAACCCGTTTCAATATCTTTCCAGAAGCATTCTTTGGGATTTCATTCACAAACGTTATTTCTTTTAAATGTTTATATGGTGCCACCTTTTCGTTTACGTGATTCATTATTTCTTCCTCGTTTATATTCTTATCGTTAATGACTACAAAAGCTTTTGGTCTTTCACCAGTTCTAGCATCTTTAATACCAACTACAGCTACGTCAACAACATTTCGTATTTCCTTTAATATGCTTTCTAATTCCGCTGGTGCTACTTGAAAACCTTTAACCTAAAACATAATCACACATCAATTACGTAAGTGTAGTTAGTTCTTGCACACGTTTACTTGTGATTGTAAACAGTAGCTTATATTTTGATTCATGTTATCAAAGCATAATATTATAAATGGTAATTTATGGTTATATACAATTATATATTATGTCGTAACTTAATTTTGTTTTTTCATTGTGTTTTAATGCTTCAAAATATTAAATGAACAAAGCTCTTTTTTGAGATAACTATGTTTTCAGCGTTGACTATACCTTTATAAGATCTCTTATTCTATCAGCAACATAAACCGCTCCATCTTCAGCAATTGATACAAGATCGCCTGTCCTCAGCCAATTTCCATCAACGAAAGTATTTGCGTTAGCTTCTGGGTTGTTTTTATATCCTTTCATTACATTAGGTCCTTTGATTAGAAGCTCTCCTTTCTACAATATGTTATGTGTTAAAAGTTATATATCCATATTATTAAACTAGCTTTTGCCCGCGGCTCCGCCCGCGTAAATACAGTATTCCAGAGCACTGTTAAAGATAAAAAGTAGCCTTTATTTTAAATCTAGAGCATAAACTACTACCATAACAAATTTAATCAAAATTGGTTCAGTAGTTTTTGCGAGAAAGAGTAACAAACATCCATCCAACCATACATACATCCGTCTTCACAAACTTTCACATTTATAACAGTAAGTAGGAAGAAAATGTCAAATAACCCGCTAATAATGTAAAACAATATGTTAACAAATCTTGCACTCATTCTCGGGATTCAGGTTCTGTACACATTATTGAGGGCTCTATTTGTCTCTATCATTTTTTCTCTATGAATTTATAGTCTAGAAAAACAAACCTCATTTGGCCCTAAATTTTTCATATCTGTATCAACTACTCTTAACAAGACATTGGGCAAAGCAAAACCAACAGACATGATATTGTTGTAGCTAATTGGGCTTGATGTAGCAACAGGACTTGTTTCTGTAAGCCCGTATATTTGACCTAAGTAAATATTTTTCTGAAACAATAAAAAATGTCAATATCCTCTGATAAAGTTACAAAAAAAACACGAAACAAAAGAAATTAACAAAAAAAGTAAATTTATCGTCGTTTGCTAATTCTTACAATCTTTTATTACATTTGTTTTTTCTAAAAGTCGTTCTATATCAGCTTTTGGTATGGGTGCAGCGCCTACACCGATATACCTCACATGTTGTAAATGTTTCGCTGTCACCTTTGGATATTGCCCCAAAAACAGAACTAAAAAGAAAACATATCTGAATTTGATATTTTAAAATGTAATGTAAAAGAGATTTTGAGGAAAATGTAAGCCAAAAAACCTGTTGGCGGCGTCATGATACAAATATTCAAATGATGTTTCTCCAACACATCGACAAACGAATCTGGTTGGAATTTTCTAACCAGAACTAGCTTCACACCGGCTGTTAAAGTATGAAATAAATTCATGCCAAATCCAGAACTATGAGCCAATGGAAGAATACCCAACGCTGTATCTTGGTGGTTATCTGGAAAAACAACAAAAGAAGATCAATTCTTAAAGCAAAAGCAAGCTGTTTCTTCCAATATAGTTTAAGGATTTTTTTTTTCAATTACCTGTGGTTGGTTCATATCGTCTGCATTCAGAAGATTGTTGTTCAGAATTTGCAATTATGTTTTGATGCGTTAGTTCCACTCCTTTTGGAAGACCTGTGGTTCCACTGGAGTATAAAAGAGCTGCAATGTCATTCGGCTCCCTTCTAACGTCTTTTATTATATTCACTATATCGATACTAATATTTTTTATAAGTTCTTTATAGGAAACAGTTTTATTTGGTGCACTTTGTTCAAAATCTACAGAAATTATTGGTATTTCTTTCTTTGCAAGAGCAAATGATTTTTTAATTACTGTAGTAAATTCAGGTAGTGTTATAATAGAGTAAAGTTATTATTATGGTTAAAACTTACATGAGCTTTGTCAAGAAACTTTTCTATATCACCTTTTGGTAAAGGTGCTCCACCAGTCCCAGCATATCTCAAATACTGTAAATGTTTTGCTGTCACCTTTGGATATGAACTCAAAAATTGAACTGAAAAATTATACTAGTTTATCATATGAACCGAAGTAATTAAAGAAATCACAATTAGAGTATAAACGAATGATCAAAGAAAGAACTATCAAGTTACCTAATGGTGTAGTCAAAGTAAATATATTGAAGTGAAAATTATCCAAAACTTTTATGAATGTGTCTGGTTGGAACTTTTTAACTGTAACAAGTCTGACTCCATTTGACAGCTTATGGAACATGTTTATGCCGAGCCCGGATACATGCGAAAATGGCAAAATAGCTAAGGCTGTGTCTTGATATCTTTCTGGAATTAAAAATAATAGACAATAGTTTCAGGGAATTTTGCTTAACTAAATATTATACTATTTAGCAATGCAAAATTCCCTGAAACTATTGTGTGAATAAGTAAATATTATATTATTTAGCATAGCAAAATTCCCTGAAACTATTATCATTACTATTGTATATATTTTATTACCTGTAGTTTGCACATGTCGTCTGCATTCAGAAGATTGTTGTTCGGAATTTGCTATGATATTTCTGTGAGTTAGTTCTACTCCCTTTGGAAGACCAGTTGTGCCACTGGAGTAGAGCAAAGCCGCTACATCGGATAAAGTTCTTTTAACATCTTTCAAAACAGTCATATCTACATTATCGCTAATGAGTTCTTTAAATGATATTGTATTATTTGGCCTACTTTGTTCAAAGTCTACTGCTATTATTGGAATGTCTTTATTTGCCATTACCATTCCTTTCCTTACCACAGGCTCGCATTCGGGAATGGTGACAATCATTTTAGGATTCGAAAGTGGTAGTAATTTCTGAACTTCATCTGAAAAATAATTATATTTTTTTACGATATTCTTAACATTGTCACTATAACGTTGGTCAAAGCGTAATACATCAAGATTTGTGAACACCAATATTTAAGTTGGCGAAACATTATTTCACTCTGGTTTTTTGTGAAGCCGTGGTATTTCTCCACTATTAATATTCGACGACCCCTATGGCTCAGTGGTTGGCGCGTTGGCGCTCAAGTCAGAGGTCGCGGGTTCGAATCCCGCCAGGGAACAAAAATTTGCTGTGTTCCTGGGTCATAGATTTGTATTAAATAATAAAAATCTTAAATATTACATATAATATATTATATAGTATAAAAAGTAATAAATATATTTCCGTTGTCTGGTACCCGTAACGCAATTTCTTCGAGAACTTACCACGGGACCAAATTGACGTGGTCTTAAAGCGTCCATAGAAATTATTATTAATTAATAATTATTGTTAATAAGGTGAATAACTCTTGAATTAGATTGAAATAATTATATACTTACAAGGTGTGAACAAATAATTGTAAGGTGTAATCACAGCGCCAGCTTCCAGGATCCCCAAAGCTATAATTCCATATTCTGGAATGTTCGGAGCCATCACAGCCATGACGTCATCGTCTCCTATTTTGAACCTCTTTCGTAAATTCGCTCCGAATATTTTAGATTTTCGATAAAGTTGTAGAAAGGTGTATTGTCTTTCTTGTATACACCACATATCTGAAATAATGTGTCTCATAATAAGTATTATAAAAAAAATGAACCACATCGGCAAAGTTCCTGCTCGGCCTGTTTCTGAACATCTTTCTAAATATTTTGAGGTGAGGAAAAGGATTCCTCAAAATATTTAAACGCAAAGTAAGTGACCGCATCGACTGCAGACGTGGTTGATGTTCTTATTTACACGTTAGTATGCGTGTGTGCGCAAGATTTATCGACCCTGTTGAGCGATTTTGATCTTATGCCTGGTTGAGAGGCAACTTGTTGGAATCAATTTTAATAAAAAAAAGGATGATCAAAATTATGTATGCACTTTAAATAAATTATTATTATGTCGAAGGAAAGATAGTCTAGAAGAAAAAAAAGGCAAGAAATTGTTGCTATTCTGAATATTATGCCATTCCCGAAAATAGAGCAATCGATAGATTTTATCATAATATTATTATGTCGACGTTTTCAAAATTATATTTCCTTTTTATTAAAAGTAATTGACTTATTACAAATTCTTGGAGTTAACGAATACATATACTTTTAAACTCCACGAATTTGTATTAGGTTTACAAATTACTCATTAACATAGAAGTCAATTAAGTTGTGGCGTTTGTTTTTTTTTTGTGTCACTTTCATATAAAACTTAATAGCAATATCATGACAATATTGATCCGGGTAAATCAATATTTTATGGAATTTTACCGCAAACGTGCTGGGGAAACGCCTAATTGTAAGAGATCATTGCTGCCCAAGACAGCAGTAATCTTTTACAATATTGCTGGTCTCTCCAGTCGAGCCGGCTCATTCCGCCGAAGACTTCTATCTATTCAAAACTCTGTATAACGCCAGTATAGCGTCAAGTCCCATACTAATTTTGTAGACGACAAGGGCGTATCGCGCCGACCGAAGAGTATTAAAATCGGACAAAAAATCGCTTTTTATATTTGAGACAAAATTTGCAAAAACTAAAACTACCTTTCCCTGAGTCTTGTTTTAATTAAAATACTGAAATAATTTTCAAACTCGTGTGACATAAAGAAGAAGAGAAAAAAGATTTTATTTTTTTAAAAGCGTGGATTTTGCATATTTTTAAATCAATATTTAATTAAGAGTATCTTTTATCTTGTAAATGTACTTTAGCTATAGACTTAAGCAAAAAAATTTTATGAAATTCCTATTATTCTTATTTTTAATTAATACAATTTCTTTCTTTATTATTTTTCGATTTAGGGGTTGTGATTATTTGTTTTATACTTGTTTTATAATATTAGTAATTTATTAATTTAATTTTTAGTATAAAATAGTGTTCCAATGCATGTTGAGGCCAAACGTTATTAGTTATTGCTCTATATCTAGCTGTAAATTTGAATATATTTTTGTAATGTATTTTATTATTCTATGCTATTTTTGATGCAAAACCGTTTTTGGTCCATAAATAAATAAATAAGAGTTTAAATTTATAAAAAGACAGTCCTCGACTAAATATAATGCAGATTAACATAAGTATGTATATCGTTTTGCGATTTTTCAATACGGCCATGACTGAAAAAAAAGGTTTAAAGAACTTCAATTTTCAGTTCTATCCAGCGCACACTTAACATGGTTGCCAGGACTACTTTCATCATTAAAGAATTGTAATTTGCGCGCTAAATAATATGCTAAAATAATTTTATCTAAAAACAAAAGTTATTCTCCCTTTTATCCTCTCAAATGAAATGCCAGGATGACAAAATAGACTATTTACTGTAGTATTATGTATGCTAAATGCTAAATGTAAATAAAAATAATTTATGGGTAGATTTTGAAGAAACTTTTTAGGAGAGCAAAAATTCGTTTCATAAAACTTATTGCTAGATTTAAGGAGGTTCTAGTTAAATTATCAAATAATTATTTACCAAAGCAGTCTTATTTGCCCATGTTCCTAGATTCTTCCACATGTACTCAGTAAGCGTAGAATCGGGAATCTCCACATCTTTAAATGGAGATTTGACTATCTTCTCACTTGTCCACAAATGTTTCTTTGTCTTACTCAACACTCTTCTGTCTAATATTTGGAGACTTTTAAACATTTTTTTTGTGTTAAAAGTAAAAGATACACAATATACAGTATTTTTATGCCCACATACGCCTGTACTGAGTGCAATTTAGATAAGTCGGTTGAGTAAACTGTTTTATCAACTTGCGTACTTCTGATATTATATAAATAAAATCAAAAGTGATTAAATGATTTGATACTGTAAATCATATCATTGACGCCTGTTACTAGGACATGGAACTATGCCCAAGCCGTCCAAGGACACGCGCGGAATTTATTATTTTATACTTGTATAACTCATTAGAGTTTAACCCGTGAGACATTTCAAGTAGAAAGTCCCACTTACGATCATAAATGTTTGCTATGATTTGAACATTCGATTCAAAATGGGCTGGCTCGACCGTAGAGATACCATCGCATCACAGATAACCAGCGTAAAATAACGTTTGTTTTATGCCGAGTGACTACTTAGGTACTACTTAGGACTTCGCCTCTGCAAAATTATAACTATCAGTATATAATACAAAACACAGTAAAACTATAGTATCAAGCTATAAATTTAAATAGGATGTACACGTTTATCATGATTTAATGAAACCAGCCAGTTATTTTATCTTGTTTTAGGACCATTGATGAGTTACACAAAATAATATTATATATATATATATATATATATATATATATATACAAAGCCTCTCAAACCCGGAAACCAAAAATGACGGAGTATTAAATCAGTAGTCTTGTCAATACCGATATAATCGTGATCGTCATGAAATACTCTTAATAGACTGAGCCTATGGCCTTTCGGTACGAAACAAAGAATACGCGAATCTTCGCCGGTTGGGGTCAATATTATTATATATTATAATTTTCTTACCAAGAATTGCATTATTATTGCAGATTTTCGCAATTGCTATTTCTTTTTCAAGGGTATTGTAGCTGCCTATTGGTCCTGCGTATAGTATAGTAGAGTATTACTATATGTAGAGATTTACCTACACACACACACACACACATATATATATATATATATATATATATATATATATATATATATATATATGTGTGTAGGTAAATCTCAATTTTTGTGAATACTATAAATACCCTTGAAAAAGAAATAGCAATTGCGAAAATAAAAATTTTAAACAAAAATGTATGTATATCAATGGCGAAGAGAAAATAAGTTAGAAATTTTGTTACGATATTATGATTTATTTTTTAGTAATGGAAGCACATACATAGTCATCAATTTAATGCAATTCTTGGTAATAAAATTATAATATATAATAATATTGACCCCAAAAATACAATTTATTTGGTAAATTATGCAATTCAAAGTCCACATAATATGTAAATTATTTGACTTACACACACGAGTAAATTTATTTTTTGTGTCACAGAGTCAATTGAAATTTCTTGATATACTTAGTTAATCAGTCCTGTTTATATTCATAAGTCTAATAAATAATACTTGTGATTTAATTTTAAAGAAAGAATAGAAGAAAATATACGAATCCAAAATTAATTTATTAGCAATCGTTAACAATCAGAAGTTGTTCTTATAAAGAAAACGCAATAATCTAATACACTGGAGAGCCCGTCCGTCCCGATCTAAGCGCTGGAGCGAAGTGGCGCCTGCTCCTTTACTCGCCCCTCACCTCACGCCTTTTTCCCTCGCCTCATGCCTCCGTCACATCGGTTTTCGACGGGGTGACCAGGTTATTATTGTAAGACGGCCGTTCCTGATGGCTGAACGTCCTCGTCAGCCTGATCTTTACCCGCCCATAGCTCCTGGCCACTGTCAATTTTTGATCCTCGTCACCTAAAACACATGAGAAAGGTAGATGAGCAAAATGGTCAGTGTTAAATTAATAGTAAAGTGGCTGCCGAAAATGACAAAAGCTCCGACGTGCCATGCAGCGATAGAGTCCTAACCGGCAGTTTAAGCAGTAAATAAAATGTCAATTGTGCTGATGGAGTTCCGGACCTCAATCATCAAAAAGACACTTCCGTCACCACTCATTGCTAAAAAGAATTCAAGAGAGATTGAATGCTACAATGTCGGAGCATAAAGAATATATTATGTTGTCTCTGGTCGGGGCACAGCATACGTTTCGTTGCCACTGTTCGGGGCACAGCACAGGGATTGTTGCCACTAGTCGGGGCATAGCACAAGGGTTGTTGCCACTGGTCGGGGCATAGCACAGGAGTTGTTGCCACAGGTCGGGGCATAGCACAGGAGTTGTTGCCACTGGTCGGGGCATAGCACCCACCACTCGCGAAAAATGCTTCACATACATCCGGTGTCCACTCGCCGCGCCACTGCACCATGTGCTCTGCAGCGGTCTGAGTTTTCTTTCCATATGAGCCAGCTACCAGCTCAAGTTCACAGCGATGATGCGGAAGCTCACGCAAGATCTTGTAAGGACCTCGCATGCCGGAATCAAATTTGCCCTTGCTCTGCGATCCCTTGATAACAAAAACAAAACTGCCAACAGCGAAATTACGAGGCTGTCGACGACCTTTATTTACATAAGCATCCTGGCGCTGTTGATTAGCAGCAAGAAGCTCAGAAGTTCTTTGCCTCCTCAACGTCATTAATCCTTCCCGGTTAGGATTAGTGTTACTCAGGGCCACATCCCTTAACAAGGATCTTATGACAGGTGTGGTCCTGTTGATGCCAGTTAATATTTGAAGGGATGATGATTGTGTCGTAGCTTGCTTAGTAATATTTAGGATGAGTTGGACTTTCCATAAAGCTTCAGACCAGTTTGCACCTTTATGGTTGACTTCGACGCGTAACATATTAAGAACCGTCCTACAGTACCTTTCGACTTGTCCGTTTTCCCGATGCATTATACATTTCTGGCGTTACAAAATGAATGGAACAGCCCAACTCAGTAATCCAGTTTTGGAATAAAATACTGTTGTGTATTGCGTATTGACATCTAATGCAATAAACCAGAGTTTACGTTCGACTCTCGCCTTTCATTGACGTGTCCCGAGACACAACACTGACGACGAGGATACTACCTATTCGCGTGCGGAATAAAATAATAAATTCATAATGCCTATCGGTCGCATAGAACCATTTATCGTCGGAAACAATAACTGGGACGCTTATATTCGTTGCGTAAATCAGTTTATAGCATTAAATAATATTCCTAACGAGTTAAAAGTAGCAACTTTAGTGACGGTAGTTGGTGCGCAGTGCTATTAATTGATGTGTGATTTGTGTGCTCCTGCGACTCCAGAGTCAAAAAATTTCGTGCAATTAGTGGCGCTGATGAAGGAACATTTCGAGCCTGAACGGTCGGAAATAGCCGAGAGGCATATATTTCGCCAAAGAGTGCAACGCCAAGGGGAAAATATTCAAGAATACCTACAATCACTGAAACATTTAGCAAAAACTTGCAATTTTAGCTCCTGTCTGGAGGTGTGTTTGCGAGATCAATTTGTGTCAGGACTACTCAATGAAGACATGAGGTCGAAAATCTTCGCCGAGAGGGGTGTGGACTACAAGCACGCCGTGGAGTTGGCGCTAGCGCTGGAGGCGGCGGAGCGGCACGCGGCAACGGCGTGCGCCTCAGGCAGCTCGACCAGCACGAAGGTCAGCATGAGGCAAGTCGCGGCCCCCTCGGACGACGACGACTTGCATCGGATCGGAACAGCAGCGGGCAACGCGCGGGAAACAACTAGGGGCGCGCGTGGTGGCGGCGGCGCGGGCGCAGGCCGGGTGCAACGCACATGTTCGCGATGTGGTAAAATAGGTCATTCTGAAGGCAAGTGTTGGTTTCGTAATTATAATTGTGATTCCTGTGGTGAAAAAGGCCACTTGAAGTTAATGTGCAGGAAGAACAGAAGTGAAAAAGGATATAAAGGTCAGTTATTTTTAAATGATTCGGACTCTGACGAAGATAGTTGTAATTTTTATAATTTAGTGCTTAGTAATAACGGCGATGGACCGTATTATGTTAATTTAAAAGTTGAAAATATCGAGTGCCGATTCGAGATCGACACGGGTAGTAAAATATCTGTTATTTCAAAAAAATATTATGAGAAATATTTTTCAAATATTCCTATACAGAATAAATTATTAGCTTTGAAATCGTATACGGGTGACGTCATCGAAACCATCGGGTACATAGTAGTCAATGTTATTTGTGGTAAGCATGACGCTAAACTTAACCTGTTTGTTATCGATAACGGAGGTCCGCCCTTGATGGGTCGCATTTGGATAAAACATTTAAAACTTGCAGTGGTGGAATGCTATAACTTAACCGACGATGATTCGATGGCGTCGTCGTTGCGTAACGAATTTCCGAAAGTATTTTCGGAAGGCCTAGGTACTTTTAAAACTAAATTTCAACTGTCTTTAAAAGATGATACACCCATTTTTATTAAGGCGAGGACGTTACCGCTGGCGTTACGGCAACCCGTTGAACAGGAACTCGACCGATTACAGCGTGAGGGTATCATATATAAAGTAGAAAGATCTGATTATGGTACACCTATTGTTCCTGTAATCAAAGCTAATGGTTCTATTAGGTTGTGTGGTGATTATAAAATCACCATCAACCCTTTGTTAAAAGATTACCACTACCCGCTGCCTCGGATCGAGGATCTGTTGGCTGTACTCGGCGGTGTTGAACAGTACACTAAATTAGACTTGACTATTGCATTTCAACAGTGTATTTTACACGAGGAGTCTCAACCGATGACGGCTATCACTACACATATTGGTACGTTTGTGTACCGGCGAGTACCGTTTGGAATTAAATGTGTACCTGAAAACTTTCAGAAGATAATGGAGGAAACTTTAAGCGGGTTGCCGTCGACCACCGTATTCGCGGACGATATATGTGTAACCGGAAAAGATAAGTCTACACATCTAGAAAATTTAAAAACTGTGTTATGTAGGCTACAAGAGAACAGTTTAATAATTATTTTTGCTAAGTGTCAATTTTTCAAAAATAGTGTTACCTACCTAGGTTATAAAATTGATAAATTCGGATTACATACAGATAGTAAAAAAATAGAAGCTATTGTAACTGCGCCCGAACCCACGAACATAACTCAGCTTAAAAGTTTCATGGGACTCGTTAATTTTTATTCTAAGTTTTGTGTTAATATGAGTGATATATTAAAGCCACTTTACGGCTTATTAAAGAAAAGTGTAAGATGGGAATGGTCAAATGAATGTCGTAAATCTTTCACTAAAATAAAAAATGAGTTAAGCAACGCTCCTGTTCTAGCTCATTACGATCCTAGGCTACCGTTAATATTATCAGTGGACAGTAGTGTGTACGGCGTGGGCGCGGTGTTGACCCAGCGGCACACAGACGGTACCGAGCGGCCGGTGTGTTGCGCGTCGAGAACTCTCAACGCGGCCGAAGTCAATTACTCGCAGTTAGATAAAGAAGCGTTGGCTATTATATTCGGTGTTACAAAGCATCACCAGTATGTGTACGGGAGGCACTTTACGCTGCGCAGTGATCACCGCCCTTTGAGTTACATTTTTGGTAATCGCAAAGGGATACCGGTGACTGCCGCGAGTCGGTTACAGCGATACGCGGTGAAGTTGGCTGCATATAATTTTAATATCGAATTTATTTCATCATCTGAAAATTGTTTTGCTGACGCTCTTTCTCGTCTTCCTCTAAAGTTGACGTCCAGTCAACTCAGAGGTAACGACGAGAAATGTAGCTACCTAAACTTCGTGCAAGATAATTTCCCGATCAGTTTTAAAGACATCAAAATTGAAACCAGGAGAGATGCGTTATTGAGTAAAATATATGGGTATATAATGTATAGTTGGCCTGAAACGTTAAATGACAAAGTGGAAAAAATGTACTGGGATAGGAGACATAACTTGCATATCGATCAAGGTTGTATACTCTGGGTTTATAGAATAGTTGTACCTAGCTCGTTGAGGTCGTCCCTACTGAGGGAAGTTCACGACGGGCATCCGGGAGTAGTCAAAATGAAACAAATCGCGCGTAACTACGTATGGTGGGAGAACCTAGACGCGGATATTGAGCAAGTGGCGCGGAGTGCGTGGCGTGTAGGCAGCTGCGGCCCGCGCCCCCCGCGGTGCCATTGCACTCGTGGCCCTGGCCGGCCGAGTCTTGGTCGCGGCTGCATATTGACTTTCTTGGCGCGTTCAATAATATGTACTTTCTTGTAATCATAGATGCACACTCGAAGTGGATAGAGGTAGAAAAAGTCACTACGACGTCGGCGAGTGTAGTTATAGGGTGCCTAAGAAAATTGTTTGCCCGGTTCGGACTACCCAAACGAATAGTCAGCGACAATGGCCCACCCTTTTCGTCGTCAGAGTTTTCACAATATCTGGGACGTAACGGCATTAGACATACGTTAATACCACCTTATCACCCTTCCAGTAACGGGGCTGCCGAAAATGCGGTAAGGTCAGTCAAGCGCGTGCTTAAAAAGGCACAACTTGAGAGGGAGGATTACAATACGGCATTAAATAGATTTTTATTTACATACAGAAATACTGAACAAAGTACGACGGGGCGCGAACCGGCAGTCGCATTGTTAGGTAGACGACTACGGGGACGTCTGGACTTGCTGCGGCCCGACGTTGCTGAACGCGTGCGCAGTGGCCAGCTGCAGCGCGAACTAAGCGACGCCGGTGCCCGCCCGGTGCGGGTGCTGGCGTGCGACGAGCCGATCATGCTAGGAGATTACACCAAGTCCGATCGTAAGTGGACCGAGGGCGTGGTGATTGAGAGGAAGGGTCCACTTTCCTACACGGTTAAAGCGAGCGACGGCCAAATTCACAAACGCCACATTGATCAATTGCAAACACGTAAGCCGCGTCATTCTTTAAGTAAAATTAATACACCGCCGTTGGATCAAAGTCTGCTTGTGGATAACGAAAGTAATGCAGAATTGTCGGCCGATAGGGGAGATGCGGACGGAAAAGATGAATTCTTTGATAGTGTGGGGGAGGGTGAGAACAGCGCGCAGTCGCGATCGACGCCGCCTTCGCCCGTCTCACCGTCTGCGCCCACTGATAATAACAATCGCGTGTGCAGGAGAGCTGCTATGCGTTGTGAGGAAATAATAAAAAGTAATAAATATTAGTAAATATAGGTAAACTGTTCGATGAGGATTGCTCTATGTTTAGTCTACTAATAACATGTTATGTTCATACCTATGTATAACAGTTTTAGTTAAATGTTTTAGATTTTATAGCTTTGAGTTTTACTTTGTAAGTTTCGCTTATAAATTTAAGAATGTTAGTTTATCCTACTAAAAATTAAAGAGGGAAAAGTGTTGTGTATTGCGTATTGACATCTAATGCAATAAACCAGAGTTTACGTTCGACTCTCGCCTTTCATTGACGTGTCCCGAGACACAACACATACTTTCAAACATTCTGCCACGATCGCAGACTATCGTGCACGGTGTGCCAAATAGCGAAATCGTGTTAGAGAATACTCGCTTTAACAACTCTGTATCTTGTCTGTATGTCGCATACAGCAAACAGTACTTCGAAAAGGAGTCAATAACTATGAGGATGTACTTAAAACAGCTTGACTCAGCCAACGGGCCTAGAACATCTACATGAACTACGGCAAATGGAACATCAGGCTTAGTCCAAAACTCAATCGGTAATCTGGGAGCTCGGGGCATTTTTTTATGAGCCAAACAAACTACACAGTGCCCTATGTACTTTTTTACAAAGCCTCTCAAACCCGGAAACCAAAAATGATGGAGTATTAAATCAGTAGTCTTGTCAATACCGATATAACCGTGATCGTCATGAAATACTCTTAATAGACTGAGCCTATGGCCTTTCGGTACGAAACAAAGAATATGCGAATTTTCGCCGGTCGGCGAAAACTTATAGTACAACAAATCATTCTTAATAACAAATCTAGTCGCATTTAATTGACCATCATTCAATTTCGCATAAGGCTTTGGCTCTCCAAATCAGCTGTTTAAGCAATTTTTGCCCAATTTTGTGGGTTTTGAATATGAAGGACGTCAGCGGGCTGTCAGCTCAAAATGTCTGCATGTTGCATAAAGCAGCCCTTCCTATATTCTAAGGTGAACTGAAAATCTTGCATGTAAACCTACCACCGTGCGACACGTGGTATAAGGTCCTTTTTACGTTCAGCTAATTTTAATGAATTGCAATCAGTTACAATTTTTCATTGTATGCCTATCAAATAATGCCTAAAATGCTGTAAAGAATGAATTATTGCAAGAGTTTCCAGCTCGTAGCTGTGGTAGCGAGACTGCACCTTGGGTGAATTTACTAAAATAGCCGACAACTCGCTTCTGCCCCTCATGTTCCTGTAATAATATTGCACCGTACCCTATAGCACTGGCGTCAGTGTGGAGTTCAATAGGTCGTGTAGAATCAAATCAAATCAAAAAAATTTTATTCAAAATTGGTATTTTTAAATACTCTTTTTGAACTAACGGGGAACTTCGGGAACTAACCCAGCGAGAAGAGCCGGCAAGAAACTCGTCTGGGACCATCTTTTACCAAAAAGATGGAAAATTATTCTTTTAAAATCAAAATTATTACAATGTTTGCTTATGTCTATGTAACAAATAATAACATAAGATAAGGAGCCACCTTATTCCCAAGGTGTGCCGTCTTGAATGAAGTCATTAATTTTATAATACGCTTTGGCACACAAACGTTCTTTAACTACTTTTTTAAACTTATTAATGGGAAGGTTTTGAACCTTTTCTGGGATTATATTGTATAAGCGTATACATTGGCCTTTAAAGGATTTACTAACTTTGCTTAGTCTAAGCACTGGCATATCTAACTTGTTCTTATTTCTAGTGTTTACACAATGATTATCACATTTCTTTTTGAAGTTGTTTAGATTCTTTCTTACGTATAACACATTTTCCAAAATGTATTGAGATGCGACGGTCAGAACTTTTATTTCTTTAAACTTTTCCCTTAGAGATTCAAAAGTCGACATCTTATAAATAGAACGTATAGCACGTTTCTGCAGCACAAATATTGTATTAATGTCCGCAGCGTTTCCCCACAAGAGGATGCCGTACGACATTATGCTATGAAAATAGCTAAAGTAAACTAATCGCGCGGTCTCTATGTCGGTAATTTCTCTAATTTTTTTAACAGCGTATGCTGCAGAACTCATTCGAATCGAAAATTAGTCGCGTACAGCGTTCTGCTCTGGGCTCCACATAAAAGGATGACCTTTTTCCAATAATTTTGTGAGAGCAGCCGTTTTAGAAGCATAACCTGTTATGTATCGGCGAAAATAGCCCGCTAGTCCCAAAAATTGACGAACCTCCCTAACTTTACTAGGCTTAGGTGATTTTACCAACTCATCTGTTTTACTAGGACTCGGTCGTACCTCACCATGTCCAATCAGTCTGCCTAAATATTCAAGCTCTGTATCTAAGAATGTGCATTTCTTTGAGTTCACTGAAAACCCTGCAACTTTTAGTGTTTTTAATAATAATAATAATAATAATAATAATAATAATAATAATAATAATAATAATAATAATAATAATAATAATAATAATAATAATAATAATAATAATAATAATAATAATAATAATAATAATAATAATAATAATAATAATAATAATAATAAAAATAATAATAATAATAATAATAATAATAATAATAATAATAATAATAATAATAATAATAATAATAATAATAAGGGGGTGAAGCCGGTCCCTCCTAGTTGGTGTCCCCGGGCAACACTTGGGTGCGCCACCCCATTCTCTTCGGGGTGAGGTACTCACGTGGCTGATCATCGGCTCTTTCTTTCTTTCTTTCACCTTTTTATTAATCACCCCTTGTTTTTGCATCTTTTTTTGGTTTGGTTTGCTTTGGTTTTGGTTTGTCTAATTTTCACCACCTTTATTTCTTCTCTTCCTATATTTCCTTTTTCGTTAACTCTTCCTATTTTTGTTCTAATATATTAAAAGAAAAATGCGACTACGTAATAGAAATATACTACCCCAGGCGGGTACCGGCGCGAAAAGCAATGGAGAATCCCGCCCCGGGCTTTCGGGCCCGGGCTGTCCCTCGTATTCTGGGGGGGGCACCGTATCGCATCCTACTGCCCAGTCTAGTACTTCTGCAGAGAATACTAATATCCAAACAATAAGCAACACATACTCATATCCTTCATCACCTACCTCATCCGTCAGCTTGTTTCCATCGCTTCACTCTTCACCGCAGTCATTCATCCTCAATAACTCATTCTCATCACGATCCACCACATTATCACCATTGTCAGACGATGTTACACAGGAAGCAATAGCTACTAATCCGGTGCCCATTCCTGACACGAGTCCGTCTACGAGAAATTCTGAATACATTAATCCGAATATCGTAGATCATAATACTCATACGCAGCCTCATCTCACAAACACTCCAGTAAGAAGTGTTTTGCAGGAAATGCTTCCTCCAACCACTCTCTCTGGAAAAAGTAGACAACGGATGAAATGGACTGATCAAATAAACAAAGAACTTCTCCGTTGCTACTACATTATAACATCATGCGAATCTAACCTCACAGCATTCAGACCATCACTCCATAAAAAATTCACAGAGTCCTACCCTGAACTAAGCCACATATCTGAGCAACGATTAGCAGATCAAATCCGTGTTATACATCGCAATAACAGAATACCAAGTCATGAAAGAGACAAGATAAAAAATACAGTAGCGCATACGTTCGATTATTCCAACGACCAGAACAATACAATATGTAGCATAGACACACAGCTTAGCCTCTGCGATATTCTTACCATCCCACATAATGCAACGAACGACCCGAATCTACAACATTCTACAATTCAACCCACAAATAATAATCAACCCATAACTCTATCAAACTCTTCTGAAACTGTAGAAAATCTAATAGCACCAGAGACAAACAACGCTGAAATACTCACAACTGATGCCGATCAAACACAGAATCACAAAATTAGACAAGTATTTACAGAAATGTTAATCAAATACGCCGATACAGATCCAACACTTAGACCGGTAATACCAAAACTCCAGATTACACGCAACATAATAAAGACGATAAATTCACTTAACAAGTTAATAGGAGAACATCTAGAAGCGAAAGAAACGCCAGATTTAACAGAAATCCACAGTGCTATTTATTGCGCTGCAATATCAACTACAACTCTACACACTAAACTAAATAACCCCCCTGAAAAAGATATATCAAATAAAACAGGAGACCCGAAAATGCCAAAATGGCAACTACGAATTGAAAATAGAGTCAAGAAACTACGAAAAGAAATTGGACAACTTACACAGTACCTTAAAGGAAATCTTAGCCACACAAAACAACGAAAATTAAACCCCAACAATCTCACTAAAAATCAAATAGTAGAATTATTAGATACTCTGAAACAAAAACTACAAGCACAATCAAAAAGACTCCGCCGACTTAAAATCAGTAACTCTAGAAGAACGGATAATTTATTTTTTACTAACAATCAAAAGCTCTTTTATCAAAATTTAAACTCCGAAAATATTAAAATCATACAACCGCCTAGTACAGATACAATTAAGGACTATTGGGAAAACCTATGGTCCAAACCAGTCCATCACAACGTACACGCTTCATGGCTTGATACCGAAATAAGTGAATGTCACAATATTAATCCAATGCCTGAAGTTATAATAGATGATAACGATGTCACATACGCCATAAAGAAGACTTTGAACTGGAAGGCACCAGGGCCAGATAAAATTCAAAATTATTGGATAAAATATTTTACTTCAACACATCACTACATCACCAAAGCATTCAATTCAGCCCTTAAGGATCCCAAATTAGTGCCGCTATTTATGATGCAAGGAATAACATATCTAAAGCCTAAAGATAAAAACGATACTAAAAATCCGACTAAATACCGTCCAATCACCTGCCTTCCAACTCTTTACAAACTACTTACGTCAATAATCACACAAAAACTAAATACTCACATTACTGATAATAAAATAATCCCTGAAGAACAAAAAGGCTGCGCTAAAGGATCAATGGGCTGTAAAGAACAACTTATCATCGACGCCCAAATACATAATCAAACTAAAAAAGATCATAAGAACCTTTATTACGCATACATAGATTACCAAAAAGCCTTTGATAGTGTCCCGCATTCTTGGTTGATACATGTACTAAAAATATATAAGATTCATAATACTTTAATTCACTTTCTACAATATATAATGCATAACTGGTCTACTAACCTCAATCTAAGAACAGTCAGTACCACCGTCAGTACCTTGCCAATCAAAATTAAGCGTGGCATTTTCCAAGGCGACTCACTTAGCCCCTTATGGTTTTGCTTAGCTTTAAACCCTCTATCTAAAACTCTTAATAGGTCAAACTTAGGATATATTATAGATAAAGTCAATAAAATCAAAATCACTCACCTTCTTTACATGGACGACATAAAACTCTTCGCACCTGACAGGCAACAACTGGAACAACTATTAAAATTAACGGAAAAATTTAGCGCTGATATTTACATGACATTCGGAACTGATAAATGTAAAATTAATTGCATTCTTAAGGGCAAACATACACATACAGAACCACTCAACTTAGAACTACAAGAAGGAACAATAGACAGCATGCAAGCGAAAGACACATATAAGTACCTAGGTTATATACAAAATACAGCTATAGATCATAAAGAAATAAAAAATACATTAAAAAATAAATACAAACAGAGACTAAATACAATTTTAAAAACGCAATTGTCAGGCCGAAACAAAATTAAAGCTGTAAATACCTATGCAATCCCTATATTAACGTATTCATTTGGAATTATCAGGTGGTCTGACACTGATTTGGAAACCCTCAACACCGCAACCAGAACCGCTTGTTACAAACACAATATTCACCACATCCATTCAGCAGTTGAAAGATTTACAATAAAGAGGAAGCAGGGAGGGCGTGGTTTTATAGACATAAAAAATCTACATTACACCCAAATAGATAACCTCCGAAATTATTTCAAGACAAAAGCTAACACAAGCCCACTTCATAAAGCCATTGTAAATTTACCTCATTCTGGAACACCGCTACAGTTAAATAATGACAAATTTAACCCTAAAAATAAAATAATTAATGATGAAAACAAAATAGAAAAATGGAAAAGTAAGGCTCTACATGGTAAATTTCCGTACCAGTTAAGTCAGGACCATATCGATCAAGCCGCGTCATTCAGTTGGTTAACTAAGGGCAACATTTATAGTGAAACAGAAGGGTTCTTAATAGCTATATAGGACCAAATTATCAAAACTCGCAATTACTCAAAATTTATCCTCAAAGAAGCCATAGAAACTGATAAGTGTAGATTATGCCACCAAACCACTGAGACAATAGACCATATTACCGGAGGATGCAGTGCACTAGCAAATAAAGAATATACTCACCGTCACGATAACGTAGCCAAACATATACATCAATTAATAGCAATCAAGTTTAACCTTATAGATACACATACACCGTACTACAAATACAAACCATCTAACGTTCTAGAAAATGACTCCGTAAAACTCTACTGGGATCGCGATATCGTCACAGACCGTACCATCCTAAGCAATAGACCAGACATAACCCTCACAATTAAATCTGAAAAAACCACTTACCTTATAGACATCGCCGTTCCAAACACCAACAACCTGAAACAGAAACACACAGAAAAAATCCAAAAATACATACCGCTTGCAGATGAGATCAAACAAATGTGGCATCAAAACACAGTAAAAATAATCCCGATAGTCATCTCCTCAACGGGCGTTATTCCAAAAACGCTTGCCGTTGCACTTAAATCCCTTAACCTTCACAAAAACACATATATACAGTTACAAAAGTCAATCGTTATAGATACCTGCTCTATAGTCCGCCGCTTCCTTAATTCATCTTCATCCTTCCCTACAACTCACACCAATTAAACTTCTTTCACGCTACATGAACAGGATACTTGGCAATCGCCCGTACCTGCTTCATTCTACCGGTTAAGCCGAGACAAATATATGTTAAATAATAATAATAATAATAATAATAATAATAATAATAATAATAATAATAATAATAATAATAATAATAATAATAAATCTTTATTGAACACACAAGGGAAATTAACACAGCTAAAAAGAAAAAAAAGATTTTGTGGTTTTATGAAACCACGGTAAAAGTGAAACTTAATAACAAAATAGCGTGGAGCACTGGCACGGTCAGCTATTGCGAACTATAGGCGCCGCCATATTGGCCTCGGCTGCTCTGACGAGCGCCTTTCACTTCATCCCTACTCCGTGGCCGACCGTCACGCGACATGCAACACACAGACGAAAAGTTTGAGACGAGTAAACAAATCGAAAATCAGAATCAAATCCCCACACCACATGTTCAAAGGGAATCCACTCAGGCACCGACCACGGCGGTGCCGAGGCGCCTGATCTTCCGTGGTCCCCTATTAGTTTGAGATCTCACATCAGCACACTATTTTAAATTATTATTTTAGTTTGCTTAACTTTGAATAATCATGTATATATATAACACTAAAACATTAAACATTCTACTATTTAAAACATCAAAACAAAACAACAATTACGGTCAGACACCGCTGGTACAGCTCTATTTCCCGATACGGGATATTGGACCACAACTGGACACCGCACCCGCGCCGTGATCGCAGGTTCAGTCGGCGCGGTGACGCGTTCAGTGCTACAGCCACAGCACCCGACTACTATTAAAATTAGTGCCTATGTATTAGTTATATGGACGCAATAAGCAGTTCGTGTGTTGTTTACAATCTTGTGCAGCGACGAAAACATGACAACATGTAGTTGCCTTCTATAATCCATCTTAAGCCAACGGGTTTCGTTAATGTAAGTTGTTACATGAGCACGAGGAGGGACGTTATAACAAAATCTGGCGCAAGAGTTTTGAACCTTTTGAATTAGATTTTTCGACCTGGCCATGTCGGGCCTTTAAAATGGCCTTTAAGATAAGTGAGTCACACAGAATAACACGCAAATGTGCCGGAAAAAAAGTTCTAATTTTATACAGTACTTTTAACCGGTAGAAACAATTGCTGACAGTTTTAGTTACGTGCTTCTCGAACTTCAAACCTTCATCCATCAATACACCTAAATTACGAGCCTCTTCTACTCTTTCGATTAATTCTCCCTCTACATATATTAATGGCTGCGCTATTTTTATTTTATGGGTTTGAAGTTTCGAACCTAATATCATGTATTTAGTTTTCACCGGATTCAGAACAAGGGCATTAGCTGAAGACCACTCCGAGATACTAGCAAGGTCAGAGTTCAATTTAATCACGGCCTCGCGGACTTCACTTGGCTTGAAGGATATGTACAGCTGTATATCTTCTGCGTAAATATGGAACTTGCAGTGTTTTATAACTCATACAATTTCGGCACAGTACAACGCAAATGCCTGTGGTCCAATAACCGACCCCTGAGGCACTCCCCTAATCACTTCATGTGGAGTTGAACGTGACGAAGTAACGTCTAAATCATTATGTAACTCGACTATTTGAGCACGATTATTAAAATAACTTGCAAACTTATTTATGGCATTCTGGTCGAAACCGTAATATTGCATTTTACCTAGTAGCAAGGAAATGTTAATCGTAACAAAAGCGCGCGAAAAATCGAGTAACACAAGTATCGTACCTTCGCCTGTATCCTGCGCTGTGAGAACATTATCTACAACATCCATGAGAGCTGTTGTGGTGCTGTGTCTTTTTCTAAAACCCGACTGAACCTCAGGTAATATACAATTGGCGTCAAGGTATAGAGTCATCTGATTAGAAACAACCTTCTCTAGTACCTTTGATTCACAAGGAAGTATACTTATAGGTCTTAGCTCCTTGAGTTCGCTAATATTGTTATTTTTAGGTATAGTTTTTACTAATGCAAGGCGCCATGCATCAGGAAAAATACTAGATTCTATAGACTGATTGACTAATTTGGTTAGGCTATTTAGATATATTGGATAATGACAGATGGCCAATATCATATCCAGCGTGCAATAAGCACCCATAGCGTTAGACTTAAGTGAATTTAATATTTTATCAATGTCATTGGTACCAACGGATATGAACGTGAAAGAAGAGGAGTTAAATATATTAGTGACAAAGAATTTAAGTGTAGATAAAGGCACAGAATTACTGCCTGGTACGTCCAGAAAATGTTTATTAATCATGGATGGGTTACTAAATTGAGGTGAAAGAGAGAGGTTTGATTTTGCATTGTTTAAATTAATATTATCCTTTAGATGCTTCCACATTAGTCGCGGCTGTTTGATATTAGAGTTTATATATGTTTGAAAATAAACAGATTCCCCCCGTGACAGAGCCAGAGCTACTTCTCGCTTGAGGCTTTTATTAAATGTTAAATGTGAGTTATTATTACTTTTGCGTGCCCGCCTGTATGCCTCGTCCCTTCGTCACATCATTGATTTAATATTATAAGTAATCCATGGGTATTGTTTTTGTTTTATACTTATAGTTCTAACAGATGCTAGTACATTAAATACCCATAAGACACTGTTATTAAAATCACGCACCATTTCGTTAACGTCAGCATGTTGCTGTATAAAATTCCAATCTACAGAACCAATTGTGAATTCCAGATCATGTGCATCTATTTCCTTTATAGGTCTGTACTGAATTATTTTGGGTGTAAACTTTTCTTTTCGGATGTTTATAGCAAATGATATAAATGCATGACTACTAAGGTCAGGAATATGATCAACACAAACTTGAATTTGATCTGCATTCGTACAGACCAAATCAAGTAGAGTTTCCGTATCCGACGTGAAATGAGTAGCCTGTTATGTAAATTGTCGCAATTGATGCACAGTCAGGTAATCGTCCAACATTCTATACGCGCCATCGATTTTTAAAAAGTTAATATTAACGTCACCTATTAAATATATGTTGTCGTAACTAGCCAGGGCAGTAATTGTGTCTGTTAGGGCGTCCAGAAACACCTGAATCGACAACCAGGGAGGGCGATATGCCGTGCTAACACAAATAATCCTACCGTTGGCCTTAACAGACAGCCACATTTGCTCCACGCTACTAGTTACTGGGTGTGGGAGTATTTGTGTTTTTAAATGATTTTTTAAATAAAATCCTACACCGCCCCCGCGAGCTCGCACACTCATATGACAACAGGCGATAGCCAGGGACCCGAGGCGCGCAGCCGTCGCCAGGACGTAGCCAAGTTTCATTTATAGCTACTAAATCACAATCATGAACATTCATAGCCACTAAGAATTCATCGTGTCTAGAACCAAGAGACCCGGGATTTATGAAACCAATTTTAATATTTTTTAAGTTAAATATTTTATAATATCATGCAAATTGTATTGTTGTATATAATTAAATATGTAGTTATTAGATAAAGTAAAGATAATGAAACAATTAATTACTAAGAATATTAAGCTTGTATAGTATTAAAAATATTATAAAAAATTACACCAATTGTAACAATATATAAAACTACATGTGGGACATGAAAGCAAATTAATAAGATAAAATAATATTGTGCCGTGTGACTGTTACATAGTAGCTGCAGATCTATTTTTGTTGCAGCTATATGATAAGGTGTAACATAGCCGCGCTTTATTTTTACACTAACATAAATTCCTAAGATTATACATAACAATATATAAATATTAAAATTTGAAAATTCTATCAAGATCAAAATGTAAATTAAAGTATAATATGCAATCTTTTTATTGCATGATAGCATGTCTAAAGTACTTGACCAACAGATGACACACCAAAACCCGACTCAAGTCCCCCTCCGTTCGTATGCGGTGTACCATTGAGCTAGGATCATGCCTGGCAAAAATACCCCCGCCACGCGTCCAGACATATCTCCAATCTCCAGCTGTTGCGACGTCACTCCTCCCGGGCTAGGTGAAATATAGTACGGTTGATCTTTGTAAGGTGCTCATTTATATATAAACGATGAGGTGCACCATCCACAACGCCAGATGTATCCACGCCACAACGAACCCGAGCAGCCTTCAGCACATTGTAACGTAACGATTTACGTAAAAACCTGACGACAATGGGCCTGGAGGAATGGCGCGCATTATCCTCGGCGTTAACGGACATTTTTTTGATACCCTTGCGAACAGCGCTCACGATCTCATGTTCTCCAATGTCGACACCTATCTTTTTGGTCATCAGCCCCACCAGGTGGATAATATTTTCCCCATTTTTTCGGGCAGGCCCGATATTTGCACGTCGCATTGTAGACTCTGCTGATCGCGATCATTCAGTTCGAGTTTTAAACGCTCAATCACTTCAGTAACGTCCGGGCTCGGTTCGCAAGTGCATGTGTGAGCGTCGATTTTCTGCTCCACTGCAGCTATACGCAATTTGACTGCGTCCACGTCCACACGTTTGTGGATCTCCGCTATGGTTGTGTTGAGTTTTGTGACTTCGTGCCTCATGGACACCATCTCTGACCGGAACTCACAGATCCCTCCCTCCCTCCCTTAGTAGTTTGATCTCCTCGGCCAAGGGGTTTGGCGAGCGACAGCTGGAGTTATTGGGCGTTGCGTCAACATAAACGTCCTTAGAAGAGTTTTGTTCTGCAAGTGTGGGAGACCTGCTGTCAACTTTGCAAGTACGACAAAGCCACTTTGCTGTGTTTTTGGGGTCAGATAATTTGGCACAGGTTCGATGGTATGTAACATTACATTTGCACATTTGAAGCTGTCATGTATGCTCAGAAATTTGGCACATTGGCAGCACTTTAGATTAGGCATATTTATTAAAATAATATTTAATAACTGTAATATTTGTTAAGAACACTATTAGTTTATAGTTTTAAGCAGAATTAGAATAATAACGTATTGAGACACTGTAGGTAGGTATGAACAGAACAGCTGACTGTCACTCCGTCATACGATAGTTATTTTCACTGTTATATAGTTGTAATTATCTTTTTATATAATGTACGAAATGTTTTTATGTTAATTGCTTATCACTGTTCTATAATATACTCGTATATTATAGAATACTTAATAAGCACTTTTTTATTTTTAAAATAAGATTAACGAGGAGTTGTGTGAGATGAGAGATCTGTCAAACTCAACTACTCATCAACTACAATCGTTATTTAATAGTGATGGCGTTTAAAGCTATATAGTCTACGCACATTCTATCATCGTCATTATTTTTCTTAACGAGGATGATAGGACTAGCGTATTCTGATTGTGATTCGCGTATTATTCCTTTATCTAAAAGATCTTTGATTATGTCACGAACTCGTTTTGTTTTCGCGTATTCTGATTGTGATTCGCGTATTATTCCTTTATCTAAAAGATCTTTGATAATGTCACGAACTAATTTTTTTTTTCATCAACCGATAATTTATATGGTCGATAGTACGAGGGCGGGTCAATAAGTCCGTGACTTTTGGAATAAAACACAGATTTTTTGATAATTAAATCATTTTATTTTTCAACGTAGTCCCCCTTGAGCTCTATACACTTTGTTCAACGCTTCTCCAATTTTTTTATCCCTTCCAAAAAATACGATTTGTCGAGGTCCTAAAAATAGGCCTTTGTTTGCGCGATGACTTCATTATTGGAGTCAAATCTTTTTCCACCGAGCCATTTTTTCAGGTTTGGGTACAAGAAGTAGTCACTCGGAGCCAAATCTGGAGAATAGGGTGGATGTGGGAGCAATTCATAGCCCAATTCATGGATTTTTGCCATGGCAACTGCACATGTGTGCACCCTTGCATTGTCTTGGTGAAAAAGAACTTTTTTTTTGGCCAAATGAGGTCGGTTTTTTTTCAAATCCTCATTGAAGCGGTCCAATAAGTTGGCATAATATTCCCCATTAATTGTTCTTCCCTTTTGAAGATAGTCAATGTGGATTATCCCACGTGCATCCCAAAAAACAGTCGCCATAACTTTATTGGCTGACAAACCCACCTTGGCCTTCTTTGGCGCCGATTCACCCTTAGAAACCCACTGTTTTGACTGTTGTTTGGTCTCTGGTGTGTTGTGATGGATCCATGTTTCGTCCACGGTTACAAAACGGCGCAAAAGCTCCTCCATATTGTGATTAAACAACGCCAAACCTTCCTGTGAAGTTGTTACACGATTGCGTTTGTGGTCGACTGTGAGCAAACGCGGCACCCATCTTGCGGAAAGCTTTCTCATGCCCAAGTGATCATTCAAAATTGAAACCACTGAGCCATGCGAGATACCTATGGCTTCCACAATCTCTTGCACTTTCAATCTTCGGTCGGCCAACACCATATCGTGAATTTTTTCGATTGTTTCGGGTGTAGAGACCTCAACTGGGCGTCCAGGACGTTCGGCATCTTCAGTGCTTGTACGGCCACAACGAAATTCAGTAAACCACTTTTTTACCATTGAAATCGATGGTGCAGGGTCCCCATAGTATTTATCAAGCTTAACCTTGGTCTCGGTAATGGTTTTTTTTCGCAAAAAATAATGCTTAATAAGCACACGAAATTCACTTTTTTCCATTGTTTCCTTAAGTTACTGGATAGTCTGATAAAGATAGCTGTAAAACACAAACTAACTGACGCAGCAAGTTCAAATTTTGATAGGAGTCAACTGACAGATGCCTGTTGACAGGAGTTGTGTTGCTTTTTCAGTAAGGAGGTTAGAAATTCAAAAAGTCACGGACTTATTGACCCGCCTTAGTATATTGGCGCATCACTATTAAGCCTAATTTCCATGTAACCGGTATTAACTGTAGAAGTCGCTGTTTCTACTATGAAAATATCAGAAAAACCATTAATTGTTGTTAGCAGCTGTACGCGCCTTTACCGATTAAAGGTGTTTTAAATTTATCGACTTCTATGGTACATACGGCTACAGTATCGACTCTTACTAAGCGTTGAGTATCTGTCGTACGAATGTAAGTTATTCCGCCACGATTTAAAATATCAGTACCGATTAAGATTGGAGCCTGCATACAATCAGATGGTACCACGTATAAATCAACTTCTAAAGATATTTCCGGAAACTCAATTATGGTAGCAACGTAAGACTCTAAATCTTGACTTCCAATGCCACGCATTCGACGATAAGTAGGAAATTTGTTAAAAGTAAAATGATTTAAAACGGATTCGGAAATAAGTGAAATATCGGAACCAGAATCTATTAAAACATCTACAGGTAATTTTTTAATAGTGGCAGGAATTACGTTGCTCCTTTTGGTGTCAACTCCGAACAAAAATTTACGTTTTCGGGTATAATTTTAGATTTAGATTCCATGCGTTCCTTTGCAAAACAAGATTCAACAAGGTGCCCGTTCATTTTACAAAATGAACACGTTTTTACCGGCCGATTACTTTCTAAAGACTGCAGCTGCGAACTTGTACTTGCAGTCTTTTCAAAATTAACCTCTGGTACCTTGACTTTAACTCTATACCTTTTAGGGCAATGAATTTGCTTGTGACCGACGGTTCCACATGTAAAGCAAGTCAAGTGGTCATATTTAAATGCGATGCGTTTGGTTGGTCTCGAAGTAATACCAGCAGACGAACGAGTAGGATTGTTAGTGGCAAGTGTAATTTGTTTGGGTTTAACGTACACCGATAAAATTCTACCAAATTCTTTGACAGTAGTTTTGCATTAGAAGTAGCAGCCTTAACTTGGATCGGCAATACCACGAACAACAATAGCTACTTTGAGCTCATCCGTAAGCCCCCTAGCAATATTTAGCCGCAAAAGGAACTTCCGCGCATATTCTGCATAGGTGGTGAATTTATTCGAACCGGTAGTCATAACGTCATATAATATAGACGCAACGTCAAGTTCGCGTGGACATAATGAATGTCTGTCTTAAAATTTGACCACGTGCGGTCATCAGAACCCATTAATTAAGCCAAGCTCTAGCGTCCCCACGTAGACAACCGCCCATACGTCTTAAACATTCCCCATCGTACCAACGATTCAACTCAAGGCCGCGATCTACTTCAGCACACCATTGGTCGAAATCGTGCACATTTGGGTCAAAATTTGATATAAAATAGTGCTTAGATCTCCCTTGAACTAACGATGAAAGTGCACCAACAATCCTATTCGCGGTGTCCATACTAGTATTACCTTTAGCCAGTCCAGCTAAAGAACTATTCTCCGTACTGGTGTTAGATGCCATGACCCATCCCGGCACCGGCGCCGTTACGGCCAACGTAGGTGTAAAGCTTCGCGCGGAAATAGACGTTGATGGTTTCCCTACAGACATCCGCTCCTCTAGTGCATCTAGCCTTTTCATAATCTTCGCAAATGGGTCGCGTTGAGAGTCCTCACGGGAGGCACAGGAGCCGTCGCGCGAGTAAGGAGACCTATATCGACGTCGAGACGAGTCAGCAAAACGGTCGCGTTGTTTAAAACTAGCCCTACGAGCATCACGGGAATCACGTCTTTTATTACGGCACCTATGACATTTATCGAGGCTTCTCGATCGAGACTCACGACCCGACATAACGACAAAGTTATTAAACTAAACCGCTTTAAACAAATAATTCGGTACGGCTTATAAAAGGAATTCTATATCCGAAAAACTACAACAAAAAAATAACGATCTACCCTTTTATGAATTTTAAAAACTGAAAAATATAACGATCGCGCTTCTTTTTACAACTAAGTATAAGAAATAACCGGTCGTTATATATTACAAGATAAGTTTAACAAAAATAACTTTGGCTTTTAAAACTTAATGAAAAACAGCGAACGCATTTTACACAAAGAAAAAAAAGAGAAACCAAGACGGCGAACGATTAAATAGCGTATTATGAAATCGCACTTCTGATCTAATAAATACCACTTGTGATTTAATTTTAAAGAAAAGATACGAATCCAAAATTAATTTATTAGCAATCTTTAACAATCAGAAGCTATTCTAACAAAGAAAACGCAATAATCTAATGCACTAGAGAGCCCATCCGTCCCGATCTAAGCGCTGGAGCGAAGTGGCGCCTGATCGTTTCCTCGCCCCTCACCTCACGCCCTTTTCCCTCGCCTCATGCCTCCGTCGCACCGGTTTTCGACGGGGTGACCAGGTTATTATAGTAAGATAAGTTAACAATATTTCTTTCTTAATTCTATCCGTAAAATCTTCCCTGCGGCAGATTTAGGTATATCATCTAGAACGACTATGTCATCTATTTTCTTATAAGGCGCTACTCTCTCTTCAACAAACTTAGCTATGTTTTTCAAATCCTCTTTTTGTCCTGGTTTTATACAGATGAATGCTTTTGGACTCTCTCCTTTAGTTGGATGTGGAACTCCGATAACTGCTGCATCAGCTACTGCTGGATGCTCCCTTAATACTGCCTCCAATTCGGCTGGAGGCACTTGGAATCCTTTCACCTAGAAATTTTAATATGAATGAATATTAATAATACTCATATATTAGTTTAAATCTTTTGTTCCCTTTCTCTGTAATTTTAAAAACATAAGCAGCAAGTAAGCTCTAGTCCAGTCAATATTAAGATTCAGTCACAGTAGACGTACATAGTATTACATCTCATACTAGACCGCCCAAATCGGCGAACGCACACAAACTAATTATGTCTACCGTGGCCTAACTGTGTAGTTTTGTCGTGGTGGTCTGTAGCGAGCATATGTGTCATGTCATTTTAATTAACTTAGATTATAGATAAGACGATTAAGACATACTTACACATAGTTTAAGTGTGTTTACTACCTCTTGCAACGTTTAGTCTCTTGCAACTCATTTTAGCTTGTTTCATATTTTTAAACTTTTATACATTTATTAGTTGCTACATTATAATTAGGTCTACAAGGAATGATAATTTTACCTTTATAAGTTCTTTTAGCCTATCAGCAATTTTCAAAACACCTTCTTCGTTAACAATTCCCAAGTCACCTGTTCTGAACCATCCATCAGCTATGAGGGTTTCAGCATTTGCCTTAGGGTTGTCTTTGTATCCTTTCATTACTTGAGGTCCTCTTACTAATATTTCACCAGTCTAAAATAAATTTTATTCCACATGCATAAGCACTACAAGTCATTTAGGGATATATACAATTTAATAACTTGAGGGACTTATATAGCTAAACGGTACTAGTAGTTTCTTTAAATGCTTTATCTTTGAAATGATTTATACCTGATTAGGTCCTAAAGCCTTCATATCTCCATCGACTATTTTAAGCTCTGTGCTGGGGAATGCGTGTCCAACTAATTCATAACTTTTGGACTTCTTATCAGAGAATGTAACTACTGGAGAAGTTTCTGTCAGACCGTATCCTTGACTAAATCTAACTTCTTGCTGTGAATAAAAACTTGTTATTTCCTTACGAACAAGAATAAGAATATTTTATTTGCAAAAATATGTGTCATTTTATTCTTCGTCATCTTCGAAGTGATGAAATGTATTTATCGTCTGTCCTACAGTTACAAACTGTAGTTACAAAGTGTGTTTGGGGGAAAATAGCGCTCGGGTGCGCTCGTAAGCAAAATGGCGATCGCTAAGCAGTAAGGGCTCAACTGCTAAATGCTATTTTCCTCTAGGACGCTAAGATAGCGTTAACCGGGAAACCTAATCTAACTGAAATATAATATTAAGTTTATAAAGTATTAAAACCAATTTTATATATTATTTATTATAAACAAATATATTTGACTATTTTTTGGGCTGATATTACTGTTAATTTTAATAATACTTTAATTTAATTAGTTGCACATAACACTATTAACTGATTTTGAAAGAAACAAAATAAATAAGCAAAATGGCGGTTAGTGTCAGCGCTTTTGAAGTTAGTAAACGTATCCTGGCCGACAACTGTATTTTTTTCCAGCGCGTTGTCAAGCTTTTTTTCAGCCAAACACAGCCATTATCTCCTCCTTACATTAATTACTATAATAAAATTGCTAATTTTTATTGCCACGTATGGTTGCTTGTACTTAGGATTTTTTGTTATTACTACGTTTTGTGTCATGTTTATATGGCAGTTTCTAAAGTTTTTTTGGAGTCATTTTTTAATTTAATAATGTAATTGGGCTATAATTAGTATAAGTCACAAAAACTTGAATGCGTAATCAGCCATTATACTATAACATAATATAATATTATAACCATAACAAATTTAGGAGTTAAAAACTAATAATGCCCTTTGATACAATTACGCATAATGATAATCGTTATTATAACTGTACAAAACAACCAGCAAAATTACCTTACCTTTATTCTTCCTAATAACCTTTCAGCATCAGCTTTCGATAAAGGTGCAGCACCGTTCACTATAGTTTCTAGGTATTGTAACTTTTGTGGTGTAGCAGCAGGATGGTTTCCCATTAATATAACTGCAACAAAAGAATTTCTTTTTATGCGACATCTTAATTTTTATCCTACAAAAGTGTCAAATTTAATTTTGTATCATATTTGTTAGTGTAGTGTAGGTATAATTTTACAAAAAAAACGGTTTTGAAAAAAACACGTTAAAGAGACAACAAAGTCTCAAAATTCTAAAAACAAGAGCCATTTAAAATTGTACAGAAAGCTCTACAAGTAATACCAATGTAATAGCAGTTATAAGTTTTCCAGCGCCTGCCACCCCGGGTACTTTGTACGCCGCGCCTGAGTGGTTCCCAGCTATACTACTTCTGGACGATCTGGATGCTACTGTTTGACGGTGGGGTCTATAGCAGGATTCCTTTTTACCGTCGATGTACGTGATTGGAGCAGCGAATGACCTAAAGTGGCCGTGGTAGAGTAACCAGCGGGCCCAACATACATTGCTAGACATCATCTTGAACTCACAGCCACCCAGTGTATTATGTTGGACACCATTATTTGGAGAAACACCTGATTACATATCGTGATGGTTTTTCTTATTTTAGTTATTACGTATGGTGTAATTGGTGTAAGTTTTCAATTATACCTAGTGTAGTTTATTACATAAGTTATTTTTTATAGTTTAGCTTTACTAACATATGATAAACAGCTAGGATGCAGGCTCTTCCATCGACATTTCGACCGTGTCCTTGGAAAATCTGGTGCAATCCTACCATTGTCCCCAAGCACGATATTTGCCAGAGGGGTTTGAACATTCATGTAGGCAAATGCCACAAACAGCTTTTAGTCCCTATTCTTCCAGCAACTCCTTCACTTCAGAACCCCATCAAACCAATTTTTGGCAAGAAATATTTATATATTACAAAATATAATATATTAATAATAAATACAAAGCAAGCCGAGACAGTACGCCATACAGCGCTTGATAACTCGAGGCAAGCCTGGGAAAACTTCTCACCTTTCCCTACCGCATTCTGCGTCACTATAGACTGCTCAACAATGCCTCTCTCACTTCACGAGTAAAAAGAATTGGGTTTCGGATACTGATTTTAACCCAATTTTTTTTTCGCATTCCATAACCTTCTAAAAATGTAGTAAATAAAGTAAGTGCGGGAGACATTAAAGTTGCAGCCCGGCTTCTTTTTTCCAACGACACGTTCACCTTGCAGAACAAATACCCCTCACAACTAACACCCAATCCTTTCACAGCTTCCGACAACGCAACACCACCCCTACAAACGTCGGCAGACTTTTCTTCCGTGTTCAGCTGGTGTTCTCGATGGTCTCACCCCTCAGCATCTGAAAGATCTCACCAGCGGCTGCCGCGGAGAGGCCGACGAGAAACACGAATCTGTGTAACTTGATGCTACGTGGACAGGTTTCATCAGATATCGTGGATATTTTGTACGGAGCTAACCTCTGCGCCCTGAAGAAGAAAGATGGAGGCATTCGTCCGATCGCCGTCGGCTCTACATTCCGACGGCTTACGGCCAAACTGGCCTGCAAGTCTGTTACTTCCGTTTCATCATAATTTCAGCCGAAACAGTTCGGTTTTTCCTGCAAAGGAGGAAATTCAGGACAGCTATCCGAAATGGTCCCTTGGAGACTGGATCGGGCTTTTGTATAGGACGCTACTTGCGTCGATACACTTGCTCCGTTCCATATCCAGGGCACCTCATGTACTGCAGGTGCGGCCGCAAATCTGGCGGAGAAACTCAAACGGCGCAAGTTTGAGAACCATAGTGGGGATGTCATATTTGAATCGTTTGGGGTTGAAACCCTAAGCACATGGGGTCCGGGTGCGCTCAAACTATTCGGGGAAACTTCGAAAAAACTCGTAGCGGCAACCCGAGACCCCAGAGCCGGCACCTATCTGGCTCAAAGAGTTAGCATTGCAAACCAGCGAGGAAACTCTTTGAGTCTAATAGGCACTCTGCCTGATGGGATGCCTAGAGGTTTTCTTTTTGATACAGCCTTTCAAGTTTCTTGTAGTTTGGTTTTCTGTTTTAGGTATTTCTTTTCTTTATTTCTTTTAGTTTGTAAATAATTTAAAGTAGGTAGTTATTATTATGTTATCTGTTTTAATATTATTTTTGTTATTCTTTATATTTTATTTTACACAGTAATTTTCAAAAAACAGTGTTAATTATGAATTTAAATGTGTATGACGTATGTTTTTGAATATTTTAAACAATATTTACATTTTGCATATTCACTCGGTATCTCTAAAAAATATGGTAGGTACGTAATGTAGGTGTAAAATAATATAATATCTTTGTAACATAACGAGCAATTTAAAAATTACGTTATTTTCTTATACTCACTCAGAGGTGGGGCGGCAAACAAAACATTAATTCGATGTTTTTCTAGAACATCTAGGTAGGTGTCTGGCTGAAACTTTGGTAGTGCCACAAGCTTAACCCCATGAGCCATTTTGTGGAACATTAGAACACACGCAGCGTAAATATGGAAGAAAGGCAACACAGCTAGTATAGAATCTTGATATGTAGCTGTAAAACAAAATGTATATTATATATATATCGACCTATGCGTAGAACAAAGTCTGATGTGATCATAGAGCAAAAATGAGTTTTTTGGATAAATGAAATAGGGAATCAAAGCTCTACAGCCTCACATTTTCAGTTTTTTTTTGTCTGGTTTATTTTCGGAGATACAGAATCGTATAACGTCTTATCTGATGTAAGTTCCGTGTTAAAATGCACCTAGCGTTCATAGGACGGGGAGAGGGGAGCGCGCGCGGCGCGGGCGCCTCGCGCGATCTTCACTTCAGGCGTTATCGAGCGGAAAGAAGGATGTTTTTGTGTTAAGTGTGTGATTTTTTCGGTTGGACGAAAGTTTTGCCATTATAGTAATTACTGGTTACAATAAGTATTTTGAAGATGTCACGCTCTCGAAGAATGGTCGATATGCTTATAAAAGAAAAAAAACTGCCTGAACGTAGTCCTTCATTTTCAAATAAACAAGATAATTGCACGAGGAACGGTGTAGAACTGGGTAAGTTGATATTTTTACTTATATTATTATTCAAATTAAGTATTACTATGCTTTAAAAATATATTTTTTTACTATTCTGCTTTTTAACTAGTTTAAACTGTTAAGGGAAATCTATATTCATATAAGACGTTTTTTGACGGAGAGTTAGAAAAATACGTTTTCAGTGCGAAAGTATGATTTGTTTATTGTTTATTTATTAGTTAAATATTTGTCGTGCTATTATTAAAAGTTGACGTTGTAAGAAAGTTGACGTTATATGTAATATTAGAACGATGTTAGACGAATACTTTAGAACTTCTAAGGGTTTCATGTAACTATAGGACGTTTTTTTACGGAATCACAGGTACGTTTTGTCAGTTCGATATGCAGGTGGGACGTTATCACCTGAATGATGACATAAGCTAGGACGTTGTTCGTTTAAAAACATTATTAAATATAAATATATTTTTAATTAAATAAATAAAAATAGTTTGAAGCTGAATTACCTTACAATTTATGATGTCTTTGACAAATCATTATCATAATATTATAAGTTTTTAAATAGTTTTGAACAAATATTATTCTGCCGTGGTATAACAAAAATGCCGTTAAGTGACATTTGGTCGATTTTCAAGTTTTGATGGTACATGAATAAGAAAAAAAATCTCTATCAACCTATATAAGCGGTTTTTTGATAAATTGAATAGTTTCAGAAATAATATTAATAAAAATGCCGTTATATTACCTTCTTTTGGGTATGTAATATGCATAAATGACGTTAAGTCATATTGCGAGTCAATATAGCCGCTAAAGTTTAGTAACTTGTATTTTTGTAATATTTTTCTCTTGTGATTGCTTCAGTAGATTGCCGTTATACGGTATTTTGTACACTGTAAAGCGGTTAAAGTACTTTAACTATTTTATTGTTACTCTTTTTTTATACAGGACTTTATGTTTGCTAAGCAATAATGCCGTTAAGTGAAAAAGCTAGACTTAAATGTGACTAACGAATCTTAACGGCATTATAGCTTAGTATTTGGTATACTTATATTTTGACTTTATGAACGTTACCAGCCAGTAACGGCATTTCTAAAGTAAAATAAACAATATTTTAAATGAAATATTAGATTTAAGTGTCGTTATCTCACAATAATACACTATAATGCCGTTAACTAATCTCGCCCGGTGAGATCCTAGTTCCGCGGTCAGGGGTCGGGGGTGAAACTAGTGCGTTGCAGGCGTTTGCCGGCGAAGGACGTGCGTTACTCCGTGACTGTTCCCGCCAATCTTTCAACTATGGCGGACAGTGACTATCGGTAAGTTCATTTCTTCACCAGCATTCATTCAACTAACTTGCCCTGTTTGTTGTGGTTGTTATTTGGGTCGAACTCGACCAATTAAAAATATATTTTGCATGCGTATCTGCTCACCTATGTAAATCGTGTGATAATGCAATAAGTATTATTATTTAGTTTTACGGGGAGCTGATCAGATGACGGAACCTATAGACTTATATAAATTTGATAGTTACGAATTTATATTGAATTAATTTAAAAAAAACTCAAATTGAACACAACTATATAATATCATTTTTTATAAACTACTTAATTCATATACACGAATATTAAATATTCTTCTTGTTACAGAAGCTTTACTATCGCCAGCTGGAGAGCTAAAACTATTTTAGATATGGTAAAAGATAAGCCGGAGAAAAAACCTGAAATTTCCATGAGTATTTTAACGCCGAATAATAGCACAAATAAGAAATATAATTATAGTAGCCCTGAATATATTGACGGCTTATATAAAAGGCATTATTCAATGACCAGTAACATTTTTGATACATTCTGCGAGTCACAAACAACATACAACTCGCATTATTTGACAAATTTGGATTTAAATAAGTTAAATAACGCCTTATTTACCGAAAGCACCGATTGTACAAATAATGATAATTTTGTGAACCCAGTCGAAATTAATTTAACGTGCAATGAATTAATGCCAGAAGAATATTCTCCTCTTGATTTTGGAGCGCAACTGAATGCAAAAGTAACTTGTGATAACAGTCCATATGATTTTGATTCCGACGATTCTATTCGTGACAAAGATTACTATCCCTCTGATTCCTCGGTAAGCCCTTTGTCAGATGTATGTGAAAAAATAAATAAAAAAAAGAAGTACAGGCCGCAAACCGTCTTACCAACGAACGTAGCGAAGAATTTTACTGTGACCAATATGCAAACTTTGAAGCGACGACGACGACACTCAGTTGGTACAGCTTGTTGTAATAAAATTATGCCCGAGCGCCG
Organism: Phengaris arion; assembly: GCA_963565745.1. Classification (NCBI taxonomy): domain Eukaryota; kingdom Metazoa; phylum Arthropoda; class Insecta; order Lepidoptera; family Lycaenidae; genus Phengaris; species Phengaris arion. The sequence goes on along the minus strand of OY751449.1, from coordinate 13,565,158 downwards.
ATTTCTCCACAATACCATTGATGGCAACGATTATTGCATGTTGCCTATGGATTGTGAAGCCAATATTATTTCTAACAAAAATCTAGTTTTGGAACGACCTCGTAGAAATTCAATTGGACCTACATGTTGTACAAAAACTTCGCGGCAGCAACAATTTGTTCGTAAGCGTTGCAGTTCCGCTGATGGCAATTATTGTTCCTCGTTACCTGAAATACTTCAACCTCCACGCAAACGAAAAAAATATGGAACTTCTTTAAAACAGAGAAAATTAGATGCTAAAAATGAAAGGAAAATCAAGCATGGTGTAAAGCCTGGCTGCAACGATAAGTGTTATAAAAAATGTATGAGTTTTTTTAATGAAGATGAAAGAAAATCTATAAATAAATCGTACTGGGACATGTCGTGGCAAGAGCAACATGCATTTGTAGAAGCTAACACGCATGTTGTAGTTCCTAAAAGAAAAATTACGAGTCAACCAAAACGCCTACCAAAGAGAGGCTTTGTATTGAAAAAGCAAGACGGAACAAAAATAGATGTATGTAAAATTTTTTTCCTTACCACCTTAGGATACTTAAGGGTAAATGATAGGATCCTACACACAACTTACAGTGATCCTTCAACAGATAAACGAGGCAAACATCAAAAAACGCCACAATTTGATCGCAATCTACTAAATCAACATGTTGAATCGTTTAATCCGTTAGAACCGCACTACAGGCGAGAACATGCACCTTTGCGAAGGTACCTACCAAGTGACATTAGCATAACTCAGATGCATAAACATTTTTGTGAAGCTTACCCAAACAAACATGTTTCGTATAGTTTATATAGATCACATGTGAAAAAAATGAATATATCTTTCACTACTCTGGGGAATGAGGAGTGTGAACTATGCGAAGCATATAATTTTCATAAAAAAGAAACATCACATGATGCCATTTGCCAGCTAATTGAAGAGTGTGCAGTTTGTCTGAACTGGCTTCAACATCACCAAAGATATACAAAGGCACGAGAACTTTACACATCACATAAAGAGGAACCTCAAAATAGTTCACAGTTATTCTATAGTGCTGACCTGGAAAAAGTGATCATGTTGCCTAGATTGGAAACATTCAAAGCAGCAATTTTCTGTCAGCGTCTTGTAGTATACAACCAAACCTTTGCACCACTTGGCAAGATTACTACTGAATGCAAGCCCCTTACTGTTATCTGGCATGATGGCATTGCAGGCAGAAAGCAAGAAGATATAATGTCTGCCTTTTATCATTTTCTTATACGTACGAGAGACATTGAGCAGGTCCATATCTGGCTAGATAATTGCAGTGCTCAAAACAAAAATTGGCTCTTATATGCAATGTTATTTCATATGATTAACAGTGAAACCATTGCTATAAAAAAAATTATTCTTCACTACTTTGAGCCCGGCCACACGTTTATGAGCAGTGATCAAGTTCACCACCAGGTAGAGTTGGCCATGAAAAAAAAAGGCAAACTCTACGATTTCACGGATTTTGAAGAGTGTGTATCTTCAATTAACAATTCAAAAGTAATTGTACAGTCCATGTCACCCGAAAATTTTTTTAACATGCCCAATTTTGTGTCACAAAGAAGGATACAAACATCCAACCCAAGAGCATATTTAAAAAATATGGTAGAGGTATGTTTTACACGTGACTGCTATGATCTTCTGTACAAGAATAATTTCGAAGATACTATGTATATTTCTCTTCGTTTCATGAATGATAAATACCTAAAAAACCCACGTATCATGACATTTCAATTCCGAACTGAACCAAAATGTATTGAACCTAAAAGAAAAGCTGATATACTCGAAAAACTGTCAAACATAATTCCCCCTCACAAATTGGTATTTTGGAAAAATATGCCAACAAAAGAAAATGCACATGCCGGTACAAGTTCTGACATTAACAATAAAGATTAGTAATAATGTAGGTTTCTTGAGACTGATTAAATATTTTAAATTCCTATTAGATGATAATGTTGTTTTTATAGAGTATTGTTTTTATTTGATAAAGCTACTGTTAAGTTTTTGATACCAGATTTTTTGAGATACTTATACTAAGTATTATGAGTAAGTATATTAAGAACATTCAGAAACGAATTTTGTTTTTGGTAACTTTTTATGATTTTATGTTAAGGATAATATTTGACTTGATGTGTAGTTTTATAAAGTTTTATTTTATTGTTTTTATTAATTATATAGAGTCACATACTTAAAGACGGTCGTTGATTTTATGTTAAGGATAATATTTGACTTGATGTGTAGTTTTATAAAGTTTTATTTTATTTAGTTTTATTGTTTTTATTATTTATATAGAGACACAGAGACTTGAAGACGGTCGTCTTAGTAGTAGTAATGTTATCATGCTAAATTAAGTGCCTCTTACCTACCTAATTAATGTGATATTTGTATTAAGTAGAGAGCTAAAAGATCCATACAAATCTAGTTGTAAGTAAAAAATATCTATCTATGATGCTCAATGATTAAACTTATAAGTAATAAATATTGTGATTATTAACTTGGGTTTTTATTATTTACAAATGATCCTTATTTAAGTGTTTAACTACGAATTTTTAAATATCACATTTCAATATTACTCCCTTTTTTTTCGCTATAATGCCGTTAACTTAAAAAGTAAATAGTGTAACGGCGTTTTAGCGGAACAATATGTTGAGTGTTTCATAAACATTTGTAGTTTACTAGACTAAAATGCGGTAAAACACCAATAACAGCACTAAAGATTAACATGAGTCAGTTCTGTGTCACCTGATGTTAAGCTAAATTAGGGTTATGTACTATAACGACATTTTAACTAAACATATCAGAAATTTTATGTAGTGTTTTGACAGACAACGTTTTTATAAGGAATAGAAAAACTAAAATGCCGTTAAGATATACCTAACGGCATTTAAGTCAATTGATACATAATAAATTAGAAACATTGATGATGAACTAAAACGAAAAAAACGTTTTTCATTTAATTAAATAAATTTTTCAATATCACAAAATAATAGATAATAAGTATTTTTCTTGATGTATGTGCTGGTGCTTTTCGATCTTAAATCTGTTTTGTCATTGAGAAGTTACATAGGTTTAAATTTTTACCGCGTTTTTTGCTCATAACTCAAAACTAGGTTTAGGTAGTTAACGGCATTTTAGAGATACCACGGCAGTATTAATATAAATAAAAATATTTAAATGTTTTTAAGTTACAAGATTATGTCAGATACCATACATATTATTATTTTTAGTGTATTATGATGCAGTGTAGTAATACGATTTTTAACATTTCAGTTGTTGACGACAGTACGACACCGCAACATTCGCCTTTGCCTCCAGGTGCAGAAGAAATAAGTCAGCAACTGGGCGATGTTTGGAATGAAATTAACGCCGCACCTAATCCATCTACTTATGACACAATTTATAGCTTTCAACCATCATTACTTTCTTTAGAAGCGCCTTCTAGTTTTGAAAATTCACCTTTAATACAACTTGAAGACTTAGTGAATTGCGACCACAGGTGTACTCCAGTTGATCAAGAATTGTCGGTGCCAACTCCGATGCCATCTCCTACTAACAGTATTTCCACCTGTGACAGCGTTTTCAGTCCCAATCGTCTAGATAGTATTATTTCTTCGTCTTCATTTAGCACACAAAACTCTCCGGCAACTCCCCACTCACCCGCTTGCGCCAACACTCCTAAAACAACTAGAAAACGCCCAAGACACCCTAATGAATGGGTAGAACTAAAACGCAAATGTTTAAAAAATTTAGGCAAGAAGTATGTAACTAAAAGAGGGAAAACCGTTGACGAAAAAACGATGGGACCATCTTGTAAGTGTCGCTATAATTGCAGTAATAAAATAACTCTTCAACAGCGGTTGGACTGTTTTGCTGCCTTTTGGAAGTTAGGAGATCTCGCGAAGCAGTGGGATTTCATCATTAAATATTCAGATAAAATGAATAAAAAAAGATGCCTTAATCAAGAGCTTCCTAATAAAAGAAAATATACTTTTTAGTATTATCTGCCGCTCATAGCAGATCAGGTATCTAAATCTCGCTGTGAAAAAACTGAGGTATGCCAAACGATGTTTATAAATACGCTTGAAGTTTCAACCCTCATCATAAAAACTGCATGGATGAAGTACGATGGCAGTGCTGATATAGAGGGGGACAGACGGGGTCGCCACGACGGTCAGTTGTTATAAATGATGCAATGAAACAAAGTGTTTGTGACCATGTTCGTGCATTCGTTCCTGTGGAATCGCATTATATACGTAAGAGTAGTCAAAAGCTCTATCTACAAGGAGATTTAAGCATTGCCAAAATGTTCAAAATGTATAACGAATGGTTTGACTCTGAAAAATATATATCTAAGGCTAAGAACGTCAGTATCGTGATATAGTTAACTCAAACTTTAATTTAGCTTTCCACGTCCCCAAGAAGGATCAGTGCGACGAATGTCACGTTTTTCGATCGAAAAAGGAGCCATCGGACCAAGAAAAGGAATTGTTTGAAACACATCAGTCTAATAAGATGGTCGCAAGGCAACTAAAAGGCCAAGACAAACAATGTGCTGATCAGTCAAATGGAGCTATAGTCGCTGGTGTATTTGACTTTGAAAAAGTATTGCTGTGTCCTCAAGGCAATATCAGCACATTGTATTACAAAAGGAAATTATCTTCTTTTAATTTCACTGTCTTTAACTTGGCGAAACGCAGGGCAGTCTGCTATATGTGGGATGAGTCTGTTGCGAAACGTGGCGCAAATGAAGTCAGCAGTTGCCTTTTAGATTTCATTCAGACAAATGTTCAGCAAGGGGCAGAAGATTTCAGATTTTGGTCCGATAATTGTTCTGGCCAAAATCGGAATCGCTTCGTTTTTTCTATGTACATTTATGCCGCAAAAAAGTTCAATATACGAATAACTCACCGATTTTTACAGAAAGGACACACACAGAATGAGGGTGATAGTGTTCACTCTGTAATTGAAAGAGCTTCAAAAACCAAAATCATCTATACCCCTCAAGAATGGCGTGCATTAGTAAGATGGGCTAAAAATGAAGGTGAACCGTACGTTGTTCGTACCGTAACTCAAAATAATATATTCGATTTTAAAACCCTGATAAATAATAAAGTTTGGATGAAGGACACTACGGCCAAGAAGATTGCCTGGAGCAATATTCGAGAAGTTAATGCAGACGGCCGTATTGATCCTAATAAATTATTTTTTAAATATGATCTAACACAACCTCATTACAATACCTTATTGATTCGTAGTAACACGAGAAACTCCGGACAAGCCGAACAAGAACTAAAACATGCATATGCTGAACCCATTCCTATTCCTGCAGCCAAATATAAAGACCTAATGGATATGTGTCGCACAGAAATTATTCCCTTAGAGTATCATCAATACTTTACCTCTATACCACATCATATTACTGTAGCTGACGTTCCTGAAGAAACCGATAGTGAGTTATCACAATAAGAAATTTATAGACCTTGTAAGACTACAATTTTATATTTATTATTGTCCTTCCTACTGATTTATTAGTCTATTTTATATTTATGCCTATGACACAGTGTAAGACTGATTGGTAATAATAAAGTCTGATTATATTATTATAATTATTTAAATATGTTAATTTTATAAAGTTAGAAATTTATATTTGTTGCGTATTTTTATTGAAGTTTGTACTGTTGTTGTGTAAGATCATACCTAGTTTCTGTGACAAGATATTTTTTTGCTTGGAAGTTTCTTTTTATTTTATTGTTTTCAGTTTGAAATATTAAAGTACCAAAGCAGTTTACTTTATAGCTATGTTATAGAAAAGTAAGTTTTATTGTTGTTAAGTTTAAATTTTATCTTGTGCCTTTTGATTGTAGAATTATACAAATTTGTATTTTTTTATCTCGTTTTAAATGTTTAAATTAAACATAATATTTTTATGTGTAGGTATATCTTAAAGATTTTAATTGTTTTGTAGATTTTAGACATTGTTAATTAGTCTTTAATTATAAGTTAGTACTCAGTGGCGGCTGTGATTAAATGATAGCTATTCAAAGCAACACCTATTTTGAGATTTTTTATATTAATAAACGATTTTAAGAAGAAATATATGTTTGTAATCATTAATACGTACTGTTGCCAATGCTTTAGCAGAATAATACATTATAGATATTCACATAAGACTTAAAAATGTTGATAAACTCCAACAGAAAACAAATCATATGTATATAGAACGGAGTTTCATTCAGAAGTCTCCGTAAAACAATGTCACATGATCACTACGAACTCTCGCTCCTTCGCTATGAAACGTCCTAGGTTAATATCGAACTCGTTATCTCCCTAAATATAATAGTAAATAAGATAAAATATAAAGCACTTAACTAGACTAGGATGTTATAATAACATATGAAATTTTTAATAATAGAAGTCTTACTGTTTTTAAGCTATTCAAGTTTTTCAACTCGCAAAACTTATATTGCCTCTACTGAAAACTAGCAATTTTGCAAATCGGACTTTGTTCTACGCATAGGTCGATATATATATATATATATATATATATATATATATATATATATATATATATATATATATATATATATATATATATATATATATATATATATATATATATATAGTTTATTATATTATTTAGTTGTAGTAGGCTGAAAATTGGTGGGGGGGGGGAAGAAGCTTAGAATCAGGACATAGGATACTTAAGTGCCCCAGCTGAGTTTGTCTGTCTGTACGTTCGAAATAATCTCAAAAACTACTGAAAGGATTTTCATGCCGTTTACATTAACCGACAAAGTGGTTCTTTGGGAAGGTTTAGGTCGGTAATAATTATTAGTTAAGGTTTTTCGAAAATTGTTTGATTTATGACTATAGTTAAGAATGTTAATAGGTATACAAAATAGCTTAAAATTGTTGTCCCAGTAGAGCATGTATCTATACAAATACACTAGTTTTGTTTCATTAAAAAATTAAACTCAGTTCTAAGTTAATAAATTTTAACTATTTCTCTACTCAATCTTCATAATTTTGAAGTCGGTACCAGCCCGAGCAACAGCCTGATAAAACAAAGCGTCCATGGATCATAGATATATTATATTTTACTGTGTGAGAAATATTATTGCCGCGACCATAAAATTTCTCACATAGTGCTTCACACCACGATCACCAAGCCCCGTGGTAAGTATGTCGCTAGCGCATCAGATGAGGAGATCGCAAAATAAACAGTTTTTTTAATCACCTTATCGTTCTATTTCAGAATAACATAGTAAACTTTCTTTATATACTTATATAATAAACAAAAAATTAAAACTGTGTTGAGAATCTACTCTTTCCTATGTGATGAGGACAAGGGTGATCTTAATGAATGCTTTTATTTGCTTTCTTCAAAATATAAACGTATATTTTATTAAATTCAACCTTTTTACAAAAAAAAATAGATTTTTGACGTTGAACGAACTGGAAGCGAGTGAAGTCGTTGCCATTGTTGTCAGATGGCGTTATATTTTATACTGTGATCACGCCAATGTAGGTTTGCGCCATTCGCCGCTAGATGGTGATGTAGGTATATTATTGAACATACCGGCCGCCTTGGAAGCACCAGGATGTAGTCTTCCAACATCAAGTACTCGTCTTCATATTATATTCTTGACTATTGTGAATGTAACGGGCAGATCTTTGAAAAGGAGCGCCGTATAATGCCGTACGCTGTACGGATTTCAGCTACACGGGATATTCCATCGGACCCCGGGAATACTTTCGTTACTCGACCCAATTTCCATTTGAGTGGTGGGACATTCTCCTCATTGATAAGAACTAAGGTGTCCGGTGTAATATCCTCATTTTTGCCCTTCCATTTTGTTCGTTGTTGGAGCTCGGAAACATATTCTTTAGACCATCGTTGCCAAAAATGTTGTCTAAGTTGCTCCACACGGTCGTAGCGTCTCAGTCTCGTAGGCTCGATCGTCGTGAGGTTTTCGCAGATGGGCGCAGTCAGCGGTCGACCGATCAGGAAGTGTGCTGGAGTCAGTGGGAGGAAATCGTCAGAGTCTGAGGACAGAGGGAACATAGGGCGGGAGTTCAGTACAGCTTCAGTTTGCGTTAATACTGTTTCAAACTCCTCGCGTGTTAACCTGGCATTGCCCAGTACCCGCCGCAAATGGTACTTGCAGGACTTGACTCCTGCTTCCCATAACCCGCCAAAATGAGTACTGTATGGTGGTATAAATGTTAAACGAATTAGATTATTACTAAGAAAATCAAAAATATCACAGGTGTTGTTAAAAATTACTGCCAACTCCTTTTCAGCACCGACAAACTTCTTTCCGTTGTCCGAAAAGATTTGGTATGGCTTTCCACGACGTGCTATAAATCGGTTTAATGCTAAAATATAATCCTGTGTGCTCAAGCTACCTACTAATTCTAAGTGAAACATATAAATAAACAAATATATGCTTTTATTAGCTTAGCACCTCTGCCTTTGCGATCCAATATGAGCAGTGGCCCCACATTGCATGAAAGGAAAACTAGGCTCTAGTCGTTCAGCAGGTAAGGTACCCATCAGAGGGGTCAATGTTCTCCCTCTCATACGTTTGCAAATGACACAGTTATGTACCATCTGTCTAGCCAAGTTACGAGCTCCTAAGTTCCACCACCTTTCACGCATTGAATATACTAATAGTTGAGGCCCGGCATGAAGTAGCCGTTTGTGTTCATGTTCACACAGTAGCCTTGAAAAACGATGTTTGCCGCTAACAATACGGGATGCCTTTTGTCATAATTAAATTCAACCGAGTTAGATAACCTATACGAATTATATTAGACTTATCTAATAATATATTTAAACCTGATATTTTGTTATACAATAACCTATTGCTGTTATTTTTCTTACTATTAAACGATATCTCACTTTTTATGATATTATTCACTAAAAGATTCTTGTTGAACAAACCGCGTCAACGCATCGAGCGATCGTTGCAACTCATCTACTGATAACGGACCGGTTTTACGCGTACCGATGCAGTCGCGCAATTTTGCTTGCGCATTGTTTATAAATCGTAATAAGTATCCACAAACTCTTTGCAAACGAATAAATGACGAAAAGCGTTCAAAATCAAACAATGATATTATTTGAATAGAATGTAAATTAATTGTGTCCGGTTTAGATTCGGGTAAATCAACGGATGACGATTCTTTAATATCAGTCATTGGCGACCTGCGACTAGGCTCTCGTGAAAACGTAGGGCCACACCACCAGATATTATTTTTATCGTACCTTAATGTGTCTAGCGTAGCACCTTGCGTTATGATATCATCGGCAGTGTTCTCCGTGCTCATGACTTGCCGCCAAATTGTATCACATGGCAATTCGTTTATTTCAACGACACGATTTTGTACAAAAGTTTTGAGTAGATGCGGTGACAGACGAAGCCACCCCTGTACTATTGTTGAGTCAGTCCAGAAATAAACTTTATCAAAATTTAAGCACAAAGACCTTTTTATTTTATAATATAATTTTGCACCTACTAACGCTCCGCATAGCTCAAGCCTAGGAATGCTAACTGACTTTATCGGCGCCAATTTACTTTTAGCACATAATAAATGCACTGAAATAGGTATAGTATTTTCACAATCATTATGACACGATCTAATGTACGCGCCCGCTCCGTAGGCATTTTGAGACGCGTCGGTAGAAATATGAAGTTCTATGTAATTTCGGCGAATCGCATAGCGAGGTGTTTTAATATCGTGTAAATGTTGTAAATCAGAAAGAAACTTATGCCATGTAGTCGTAATATTTTTAGGAACTTCGTCGTCCCAATCTAATTTATGTAACCATAAATTTTGTAACAATGATTTAGCTGTAATTACCGCAAGCGTTAGCAAACCTAAAGGATCGTATACTTGTGCGATGGTTGATAATATTGTACGTTTCGTTACTATTGTGTCACTATGTGTAACCTTACTTTTGAAATAAAACTCATCATTTTTGGTACACCATCCTAACCCTAACGTTTTAGACAATCGATTTTCACCGATGTTTAGGATGTAGCAGAAAATAACCCTTTTTTAATAACACGGATATTTTATTACTCATCATCATCACTTTCTAAAGCTAATTGTTATAATTAAATATGTAAATAAATATGTAATTTAAGCATCGCATGCTAAGATAAGGAGCCGACGCCGTGCCGTACGTCACCGTATTTAACTTAACTGAGTTGCAAAGGTAAGTCTCGACTTTCCCGCCATAGTATTAATTGCAAGTTACGTTGATCTGGTTGAATTAAGATTTGTCTAAAATGTTTCTCAATGTCCGCACACACTACGTATTTATACTGCCTGAACCTAAGTAAGATAGACAAAATATCATTTTGTAATGGCGGTCCTATATGTTGTATATTATTTAACGATTTATTGTTTGACGTATTCGCGCTCGCGTCAAACATAACGCGCAATTTTGTAGTGACACTATCCTCTCGGTAAACACCGTGATGAGGTAGGATGTAATGCGGTTTGCTCAATATGCCAGAGACATCCTTTTATGCCACTAGGGTCATGTGACCGAGTAAATTCTAAATATAATTTAATTTAATTTAAGGTAAACGATCTAACTTTCTTTCGAGACATAAAAACGATTTTTTGCCATAGTGTATGAATCACCTAACAACTCGGGTGACTCCTTTAAAGGAATACGAACAGAGAATCTACCATATTCATCACGTTTTGTAGTCTCTGTAAATAACCTTTCACAATACCGATCATCTTTCGACATGATATTTGGTAAGTCAGACAACTCTTCTAACTCCCAGAACTTTTGTAATTGAGTATTAATTTGAGCGAAATTACATTGAACTCCCTCAGGTTTAAACGAATCATTACTATAAATAGGGCCAGAAATGATCCATCCTATTTTGGAATCGTACAGATATGGACCACTGCTGAGTTTTATCTTAGTATTATTTAATAGATCCCAAAATATATCCGCCCCTAAAAGTATATCAATGTCTGACGGAACACTAAACTTCGGGTCGGCGAGCGAAATATGTTTAGGTATCTGTATATATTGACATTGAACATCTAACGAAGGTAACTTCGATGTAATACGAGGCAGAACCCAACATTGAATAGTTGTATTAAAGTCATTAACTTTAGAACGAATGTTTATTTTGCAGATGTAGGAACTTTTTGAAACGCTTTGTCCTTCACCTGAAATATGAATTGTGGACTGTATAATAGGCAATTCTAAACGATTACATAACGATTCTCTGATAAAACAATTTTGACTCCCGTTGTCAAGGAGTGCTTTGACTGTGTGATAGTAATTACTCGAGTCAGGAACATCGATGAGTGCCGTCGACAATAAAACCTGTTGTATCGCAGCACTGCACGTAAGTACATTGCGCCCGGAGTGTACCTGCTGCGTATCAGCTGATTTGTTTTCACTCGATGATGGACGCGAAATAGTCGTGGATGCGGCCTTACCTATCCTTTCGCTAGAAGTATAATTATTATGAAGCACTGTGTTATGATTATTTTTACATAATTTACATGGTCCATATGAGCATTCGCTTGGTAAGTGATTATTAGAACGATTACAATTTTGACAAAGGCTTTTATTTTTCACAATTATACATCTATCTTGCACGGGCAAATAAAAAAAAATTCACAAGAACACAAATAATGGTCTCCGCCGCAGTCAACACAAGTAAGTACGTCTTGGCTTATTTTTTTCCGAGTTATATTTATTATGACTGGAATTAGTTACGTATGAATGTGTGACAGGTTGCGAATTTATACTAAGGCGGGTCAATAAGTCCGTGACTTTTTGAATTTCTAACCTCCTTACTGAAAAAGCAACACTACTCCTGTCAACAGGCATCTTTCAGTTGACTCCTATCAAAATTTGAACTTGCTGCGTCAGTTAGTTTGTGTTTTACAGCTATCTTTATCAGACTATCTAGTAACTTAACGAAACAATGGAAAAAAGTGAATTTCGTGTGCTTATTAAGCATTATTTTTTGCGAAAAAAAACCATTACCGAGACCAAGGCTAAGCTTGATAAATACTATGGGGACTCTGCACCATCGATTTCAATGGTAAAAAAGTGGTTACTGAATTTCGTTGTGGCCGTACAAGCACTGAAGATGCCGAACGTCCTGGACGCCCAGTTGAGGTCTCTACACCCGAAACAATCGAAAAAATTCACGATATGGTGTTGGCCGACCGAAGATTAAAAGTGCAAGAGATTGTGGAAGCCATAGGCATCTCGCATGGCTCAGTGATTTCAATTTTGAATGATCACTTGGGCATGAGAAAGCTTTCCGCAAGATGGGTGCCGCGTTTGCTCACAGTCGACCACAAACGCAATCGTGTAACAACTTCACAGGAAGGTTTGGCGTTGTTTAATCACAATACGGAGGAGTTTTTTAACCGTGGACGAAACATGGATCCATCACAATACACCAGAGACCAAACAACAGTCAAAACAGTGTGTTTCTAAGGGTGAATCGGCGCCAAAGAAGGCCAAGGTGGGTTTGTCAGCCAATAAAGTTATGGCGACTGTTTTTTGGGATGCACGTGGGATAATCCACATTGACTATCTTCAAAAGGGAAGAACAATTAATGGGGAATATTATGCCAACTTATTGGACCGCTTCAATGAGGATTTGACAACAAAACCGACCTCATTTGGCCAAGAAAAAAGTTCTTTTTCACCAAGACAATACATGTGCAGTTGCCATGGCAAAAATCCATGAATTGGGCTATGAATTGCTCCCACATCCACCCTATTCTCAAGATTTGGCTCCGAGTGACTACTTCTTGTTCCCAAACCTGAAAAAATGGCTCGGAGGAAAAAGATTTGACTCCAATGATGAAGTCATCTCGCAAACAAAGGCCTATTTTGAGGACCTCGACAAATCATATTTTTTGGAAGGGATAAAAAAATTGGAGAAGCGTTGGACAAAGTGTATAGAGCTCAAGGGGGACTACGTTGAAAAATAAAATGATTTATTTATCAAAAAATCTGTGTTTTATTCCAAAAGTCACGGACTTATTGACCCGCCCTCGTAACGTTTGATTTATTGCCATATTTTTTGGTTTGATTGGAATTCAACTTAATGGTATCTAAATAATAATTATTGTGCTTAAACGTAGAAAAACCTTTACTATTATTTGATTTAATCATTTCTAACATATCCACACGGTTTTTCAAAAATTCTAGAAGATCAGTTAATTTGATGTTATTTGAATTATTTTTAGACACAAGAATACCTTTATGAGTTTCCCACTCACGTACGGTGGACTAATCGAGTTTAGAAACAATAAGATAAACAATTAACGTATCCCAAGCATCGGTTTGCTCGTTCAGTGATTTAAGTGCTTGCAAATTACGTAATATTGAGTCTATTAATTTTCTAATCTGAACATACGATTCGCTTTGAAGTGACTGAACAGTAAATAACGCTTTTACATGATTTTGTACTAATAAACGATTGTTGTGAAACCTATTTTCTAATAAATCCCATGCGTGTGAGTAGTTTTCCGCAGTGAATTCCAAAGCAGATATAACTTGAGAGGCAGTACCATTAAGAGACGATTTTAAATAATGAAAATTCTGTATGTCGTTGAGGTATTCACGATTGTGATCATGGTGAGATATGAGTTTCTATACTCCAACCACTGATCATACGCACCATCAAACGCAGGTAGTTTTAATACTGGCAACTTAATGGACACAGGATTATACACTTGATAAGAAACAGATTGGGTTTGTTCACTACTATTAGGATTCACTAAGCACTTTGCGTAAGCCATGATGGAGAAGTACTGCTGTTCAAATGATTCGCGATATTCTAATTGAGTGGATAAATCGGGCTCATCAATTAATTGCTCAATTTCACCTTGAATATCATTAAAACTTTGGAAAATAGTGCAAGTTGACTGTATTCGTACATCTAATTCAGTTTTCATATTCGAATTTAATGTTAATTGGTCTAATTTTGAAATATACTTTTCAAATAACGTGAGCCTGCCTTTCAGTGTACCTCGCTGCTTTTTCAAATCGGCGAGATGTTTATTTGGCATTGTGCTAACACCTAAACGAGGAGATTTAGCCCTTTCGCTTTTTCGCTTTAGTTTCCCGCTCGGAAATGTCCCGGCGCAGCGCCGCACAACACGAAAACTGAGACGAAAAAATAACAATATTAACGCAAATATTTGGACATGGATTATGGAAATGTGTTTTGTGACCTGACCGTCTGCGACTTGCCGTCAATCCTGGACAAATTTTTTTCAATTTTTTTTCTCCAATGCCTTATGATGTGACGCTCTACGTAGCCGCATGGTTCTTCGTAATCCGGCTCGAAGGACCAGAATCTTGAGAATCCACTCTTTCCTATGTGATGAGGACAAGGGTGATCTTAATGAATGCTTTTATTTGCTTTCTTCAAAATATAAACGTATATTTAATGAAATTCGACCTTTTTACAAAAAGATAGATTTTAGACGTTGAACGAACTGTAAGCGAGTGAAGTCGTTGCCATTGTTGTCAGATGGCGTTATACTTTATGCTGTGTTCACGCCAGTGTAGGTTTGCGCCATTCGCCGCTAGATCACCATCTAAGCCAAATTTGTTCAATAATATACCTACATCACCATGTAGGTATATTATTGAATAAATTTGGCTGAAATTTTAACTATTTCTCTACTTAATTTTCAAAATTTTGAAGTCGGTACGAGCCAACTTGAACGTGTGTTCTATTTTAAATATTTTTTTATAAGATGTTGTTCGGGCTGGTACCGACTTCAAAATTATGAAGATTGAGAGAGAAATAGTTAAAATTTCAACCAAATTTCAGTTTTAATTTTTTGTTTATTATATAAGTGTATAAAGAATGTTTACTATATATTTCTGAAATAGAACGATAAGGTGATACCTTACACGGTGCTTCACACCACGATCACCTAGCCCCGTGGTAAGTATCCGAAAAACTTGTGTTACGGGGATCAGACAACGGGAAGTATAATTTTAAAGTAGAATTTTATACTATACATATATTTAAGATTTTTATCCTAATATAATACACATAATTCATACACATCATTGACCCACGATGAAAACTATTTGTTGCAGAGTTCTTCAAAATAGGTAGGTATCAAGTTAGAGTAATGTAAAACCGACTTATATTATTTTCTTATTTATAACTGCTTACATAAACTATATTATACTCATCATTAGATTTGTATAAGTACTACGTATATACCCATAGTACTAATAAACAAATCGTCACGCAGATATACAAATAATTCATATTTTATTATGTATTTGATATGTTTTGTAGTAAAATTGTATCCACAAAGTGACTACCATAATTTTAATCATTTTGTGCCTTACCTGTCGTTTCATTATGAATTTTGATCATAGGTTCATTCATTTGTTCGCAATTTGCAATAAGGCTTCTATGGGTGAGCTCCACTCCTTTTGGTAGTCCAGTTGTTCCACTGGAGTACGGTAGGAAGCAGACATCTGTGTTAGTCCTTCTGACTTCTTTGAGACATGACACATCAGTGTCTTCTATTAGTTCATAGAAGTTAGCTACGCCTTCTGGTACAGGATCGCTACCCTTTACAGCTATTATTGGAAGATCCAGTTTAGCTAATTTTAAAGCTTCTTTGATAACATTAGTTATTTGTGGTAATGTTATTATTAGTTTTGCTTCCGACATTACTAGCTGTCGTTGAACTTCATCTGAAAAAAAATAAGAGTTAAGTTACTTAGACAGAATGCAAACCTTATGGTTTTGAGTGAACCTAGTTTTAACATGGCATTGTTTTGATACGTTTATAATATATATTATTATATAATATATACGATTTCATGCTGTAAAAACAGTTCTAAGCTTCTTGAAAAAGTAATTAAGTGTGTTCGAACACGTATAACTATATCCACACTAAACCGACGCTACGCTACAAAATGTGGTCAAGCTGTGGTTTGTTCTCGTTGCATTGTGGTACCGATAAAGTGTCAATGTTTGATAAGAATCACCGGTATAAATACTGAGTGTCATAGTTAGGTTCCTATGTGGTTCACATGTATGGTATGGTTGTGGTACCCATATGTAGGAAGGCCATAAACAAGTAATATAAATCATGTACATTATTTATATTCTTCCATAAGTTTGGTTTCAATGGATGTATCTAATAGGATTAATAAGTAATTAGCGTCAGTTCACTTTATTCAAATTTGAACTTTATTCACTACACAACAAGATACACGTTTCATTGCAAGAGTTCGAATTTCGCATCTCGGTATTTCAATTCAGTCAGATGTATCTAATAGGACTGATGAGTCATTAAACTACAACTGATCGTTATCGATCGGTATCAAGGTCAAGATGAAGTGTTACTCACGAGCTGTATAGATTGGGTTGATAGTACTGACTATTCCACCAGACTGCAGTGCTCCTAAAGTAACAAATGGATATTCTGGAATGTTCGGTAGCATAATGACCACAGTGTCGCCATCTTTAATTTTGAACTTCTTGCGCAGGTTTGCGGCAAAGTTGCGTGATGTTCTGTACGCTCGTTCGAAAGTATAGGTCTTTCCAGTGAGGGCACATACCTGATAGAATAAGTTGCAGTGTTAATATGGTAGCCATACACGTAACGGGCCATACAGGTTTGCATGTACTGTTGACTTGTACAGGTAAATGGGACGTGCGTACTATCGAACAAGTCTATTACTATACTAAGTCTATAACTAGGCTTTAAGAACAACAACCAGATATACGATGAAGATCGCTTAGCAGCGCCGTTGTGTCGCACGGAATATTCTCATGGAACTGAAAAACTTTGCTTCAACTATTAATATATGAGATTTAGACTTTGCATTTAGACTAGTTTATAGGCATAGATAGGTAATATATACAATTATAGGGATAGGGTATGGGATACCCATATTTTAACTACTTAGTACTTACTGAGGCAGGCTTTTGAGCCCACTTATCCAAATTTTTCCACATATATTCTGGCAGCGTACAATTCGGGACCACTACATCTTTGTACGGGGACTTGATCACGCCGTCTGGAGCCCATAGACTGTTATTCCTTATGACCACAGAGTATTTTGAGTTGTTGCATAGTTTGTTGAGGGTTCTCACTAGTCTAGAACTTCTTATTGCCATCGTATCTGCAATTTCAAGTGCCCAAATTCTGAAGATTTTACATAAACTCTAGATAAACTAAGTTTAACTGCCGTAGATCCATCTGGTTGTCATTAGATGAACCTTTTTCAAATTCGAGGATAAAATGATTTATTTTTGCTATAATTTGGCAATATAAACTAGTTTTATGAGAAACTATTCTTACTTTGGTCGTGAAATTGAGGTTAAAACTAATTTAGCTAAGAAAAATAATCATTTTCTGTAAAGTTTTTTAATTCCTTTCGGCATCAGCGCCATCTGTCAGTAGATTTTATATAGAATTACAAGTTATGTACAAAGAGAGTTTGTTTTGTAAATCGTGAGTAAGAACATCATCTACGTTTCATACATTTTTGGACCAAAAAATGAAAATGCCGGCCAAAAAGAAAAAGTACTATATTCGTATAGAATACACAATTCCTAACATTTTTTACTAAGACGTCCAATCTGTGCGCACAATGGTTACGTCGTAATAATAATAATAATAATAAAAATCCTTTGGTGATAAAAAGGTTGGAGTATCACTATTAAAAGCATGGATATCTTACGTTATGATATAAACTTGATAGTAAAACACAGTGGTAAGGTTGATGAATAGTGTTGGAAAAAAATATTTAGTCATAAAATAAAAATAAAAAATATTTATCAAGTACTAAACAGCATTTATTTTGTTTCATCGCTATTACAAGGTAAGGGCAACATTACTAAGAAAGAAAACGCTCCGGCAAGGGGTGATGGCGCTGGGAGAAATAAACAATATTAATCTTAACATTCCTGCTTACAATCAGTGGTAATAACTAATAAGTTAATGAAGTACAATTAAACATTTTCTATTCTTACAAATATGTCATCTTAACTTATTGCGGGTGGGCTGAGGTAAGGGTCATGTCTAGCATAACCCATGTACCAGACTATGCATATAGTATGGGAGCAACCGATGGTTCTCTTTCCTATATGGCATGTGCAATAATAATATTTTATTGCTCGACGCCCGGTTGCTGTTCTATCCAGTACAATATACACATAGTATGTTTTGGATCTGATGTGTCGGGATTGTATTCGCCCTCTAATCAACCACAAGTCCTCTCCCTCCAATTCCCTTACAATTCCCTTAGCTCTAGAGGAATTCCACAACTGAGCTCAATGCTAAAAGCTCCATCTGGTTGAACATGCTTTCCATAGTAACTTCTCGCTTGTTTCAGCTGATATATACCGATGCTAAATAATATAAATTCTTCTTCGGTCAGCGTAGGAAAGTCATTAAACTCTGCCATATCCGCAGACATGGGCTGGAACTGTGCTCTCATTCTGTTCAAGTTACGTCTGGCGACAAGATCTGCCAGTGTATTGGGCATGTTTATCCTTTCCCGGATTATTTGTAAGAAATCAGATGCATGGACATTATCCACTATCAACACGTGATAAGCATTAATTAATGCTGCTGCAATTCTAAAATATTCAAACATATAGTGCAATGTTATATTAATATGCACGTTTCTCAGCAGGCGGAAATCTCTTTTAAATCGGCCATTCACTATTTCCACAACCCAGCGGCAAATAGTAACAAGGCGTGACTTATTTGCTTGTTCCGTGGTTAGTTGCGATGCTCCTGGATGCTTTGTCTCCGGCATTTTCACAGTGTAACCATTTCCTTCAAGAATGGGAACTGCATCTTTGAAGCCACGGTCCAAAATAAATATGTCCCCGATTTGATAGAACCATTGGAATAATCCATCGCCATGATCACTTTCATTTTCAGCAATATTCTGCATTATCTGCGCATCTGAAGAAGTAGCAGCGTGTGGACCTGAAACTTCTATTATGTGACCGTCACAGCAGACAAATAAAAATGGTTTTACTAAGGTTCTACTAAGTGACATCTTCCCGAGTCATGTGGTCAAACCCCAAATGCATTGGAACAAAATCTCGCAAAAGTGCTTCTCGGCCGGTCGCAAGTATTCGCGCGAATGTGGATTCGCTCGTTTTAAATATCGTTGCGAGCCTATCATTTGAGTCGCCAGTTCGGATCTTTGACAGTAAAGCTGCTAAAATTGTTTTTTTGTTTCTTCTCTGATTTAAGCTCGGAGTGTTGGCCAATAAATCAGAGAATTGTTCAGCGGTAAGACCAGTCCAATCGTGGAACTCTTTGTTATTGATCAATTCATAATGCTCAAAATCTAAAATAATCTTATGTTTCAATGTGGTTTATTAACAATCTTAGCGCACTAAAGATCTGTGCAGAATTAAAATCTTGAATTAAATTGTCTTGCATAGCAAGTACATGCCTTTCGTCTTGCTCGAGGTGTTCACTGCAAACACGACTGTTTTCTGATATTAATACACTGTATCGCCAAAGAACACGTAGAATAATGTTTTCTGGTATTCTGTGTCTTGTTGTGTTTACACAGTGTTGAAATACACAAGAGTTTGCCTTATTACTAGTTTGGACATATCCAGGTTACGTTACGTAAGTTTACGTTACGTAAACTATAGAATGGGGCACAGCGTCAACTCCTTCGCCTGCAACATCAGGTTCTTCGTTGTCAGGTTCTTCCTGCACTTCACGTTGACGTCGGAGATATTGCTGCACGGCCCTTTGCCAACAAGGTCGGCATATAACATCTGTAGGTTCATTCTGAAAAAAATGTTTATCAGCTTAGTAATAATAAAAAATAATATATCTGCGGAGGGCGGGGGGCCACATGTATTTGAAATCTTGTATTTGTTAAAAAACACATGCGGCTTAGGTTATATAAGTATTATGATGTTTGTTCGTAGTAAATATCATAGGTATATTCATTCAATATAGCGATGTAATCCTCACCTGATGAACCAGTAGATCTTCAATAATAAACTGTGCGATTTAGATGTGTTGTGATTCACGGGATGTCCAACTATAACTTCGGCGATCACCAGTAGGCACACGACACGAAATACACAATTGTACGTTTATAATGTCAGTTAATAAGCCACAGAGCTCTGTGGCATAGCGAGGCTTTTACGCAGCTGCGTGAAAGCCTCGCTATTATACTTGATATTATGTCACTCTAAGAACAAGAGAGTAATGTCACGATAGCCGTCCGATGTAACCAGAGTCGCACGGATAACTGACTGGCTGGCAACGCTGCCGTGGCGCGAACGGTCGGCAACAATGCGTTCACGCACCCAGGTAGCCATCCCTTTTCATTAGTTCTCGGAATTCCATTTGAAGTTTTGAGAGAGAGAGAGAAACCAGTAATGTTTGACTCTAAAAAGACAACATTCTATAATATAAAGAAAATGAATGTGTTAAATAGTACGTTTTTATATTCTGACCACTAGGTTTTGACCTTGAGTATTTTGCGGTCATGTTAGTAACTTTTAATACAATATTTTTTATAAATAATGACACTCCAACCTTTTTTATCACCAAAGAATTAATAAAAAAATATTTTTTTATTATTTTATTACGACGTAACCATTGTGCGCACAGATTGGACGTCATAGTAAAAAATGATAGAAATTATGTATTCTATCCGAATATTGTACTTTTTGTCATGGAGGATTCAAACGCAGTTAAGGCAATGTAAAATATTTTTTTTTGGCGGTAGTTTAAAAAGTTTTTATCGCCCGGGATAGTTATTTAATAATTTAATCAATAGTATAAAGTTTTAACAATTTGTGCCGGCTGATTGGTGAATTGGTTGATAAAACGCTTTTGTTTAGCTAAGGTGGTACTATGATTTAATATTCTACGAAAAAGTTAATTGGCGATTAGTGGAATCGATACTACTCGAAACGTGAAAAAGTGTTAGAATATACACAGCGCAACACAGCATGATTTGAAGAAAAATAATTGGTAAGTTTTTAGTATGTACCTAATATGAAGTTAACTTCCTATGAGACTTCTTAATAACTAGTTTGTTTTAATTATGTTGTTCGGCGCCGCGCTGCGGACGATGCAGCTTCTTACAGTGTTGCCAGGTGCTGGGCACAATTTTCCTGAATATAAAACTATTTCCGTTTCCCAATCGAACATATTTTTGGAATAATATTAATAAGTTATTAAAACACTTGAAATTAAAAGTATATTCTCCACGAGCGCGGAGCGAGCCAATTTTTTTTTTGATATTAAGAATTTATAATTATGTAACAGTCTTATTATATTACGTAATGTTCGAAAATTGACAACTGGGCTTGTACGAATTGTGCGACCACGTTTATACGTTTATTTTGACTTTAAAACTATTGTTTGATATAATATTTGTGGTGTGCTTGCCAAGACCTTTCTTATGATACCTAACATCATATCTATCATCACGATGATTATCTCTGTTTAATTTTTTAATTCTCCGAGGTTCAATTTTCGAAATAAAAGTAGCCTTTGTCACCCGCAGCATCATTAAGAATCTATTGACATCTCATTTTTAAAATCAGACCAATAGTTTAGATACTACGAGGAAACAAACATACATACAGACAGACTGCCAAAATCATTACCCTTCCTTTTGGCTTCGCCGTAGTGGGGTAAAAATTGAACTTTACACTACACAAGAAGATAAGATAGACACGTTCCATTTCGAAAGTTTCAAGTCAAACTAGACAGCTCTGCAAAGTGCGGCGCCGCTCTTGCAATGAAATATGTATCTTCTTGTAAACTGAATAAAGTAAATATTCAAATACTATTTTAAAATGCAAATGAGCTGACCCAAAGACCGACAAAAGAGTAAAAATATCGTCTGATGGTGAGCAATCCAAACCGTAATCCGGTGGGAACTACCGGCCAATTTCCATCTTGAAATTTCTGTCTTGGTTCTTGGAGCGTCGCATCCAACAACAAGTAATTGCGTTAGTAGTGTGGATTCGTGCGTTCTGGCTCACTATTCTGGATCCCCCACCCTCTCCCCTCGCCTTCTCCCACGTGCTCTATCAACGGTTCGAGCGAAAAAAAAAGTTTGGTGTCAAGATGGGGGTTTTAATCATGCCCGATCGATATATGCGATCCGTTTTTGCGTATTCGCACTAGTTTACGTTTTAGCTTTTGCGCCAGAAAAGCTCCAATACCCTAATTAGGGTAATGCTAATGATCTCCTCGGTTTCTAACGAGTATTGACAATGATTTCATTAAGATTCTAATGACATTTTGCTGTGTCGCAATCGTCATAACACTCCATTGTCTCCTTTTTAACAATTTAAGCTGATGTTTAAAATAAAACTTTGGTTTACTTTCAAACAAATTATTTATTTAGTCGTAATCCTTTAGTAAAATTTTTAATCTTTCATAAAACAAGATTTAAACATTATATTCAAAAACATATCACTTTTAAGTGTATCACTGCCTAATACAGTCTGAAACTCTGTCAATGACTTGTTATGAAACTTATATAACAAGTACATTAAACAGTACTCTGCACACACGGAAGTCCAATCATTTTGCAGCCTGATAGTATTATAACGCCATTTCATTGCATTTCTATTCAAAAACATTTTATGCGTTCCTATAGGAAAGCGACCATATGTATCAAAATATTAACCGATGCCATGATTGTCTATGTCAATGGCTACCCAGTTAGATCCTGGTTTTGAGTCCGGGTCCAAATTGCTTATAAGTTAAGTGGGAACCGTCACATACATTGGTAATCGGTTCGCAGCATACACGCCATTGTTTAAACTTGGATGAATCTTTTTTAAGTATGATTGTAGTTGTAAAGTATTCATAATTCTTTAAAAAAGACTTATTCATTCACTCTATCATACGCAATTGAAATAAATAAGATAAGACATTCTTATTTAACATGCAATTGACTGAGGTTTTAAATAAAAATGAAAGCATATATTTAAAATAATCATTTGCTTACACATTAAAAACATATTACAGATTGAGAACTTAATAATACTTGGAAAGATATTACAATGTTTGTTTCTTAACTACTATGGTCAACGGTTACATCACGATTTTTATCTATTTCAATAACATTATCAAATTCTGCATAAACAACGCAATTTATCGTTTGAGTCAGAGCAGATTCAAAGCGAACTTCTAATCTAGCACTACCATATCTAATTAGATTCCAATGACCAGAAGAATTGGCTGATAAATCAGGTGTGAGATCAAATGCTAGCAAACAATAACCTTTCGAATACTTATCGTGACATATCCCATTCCCTTCGTTAAGAAAATGTATTCCTGTTCCTGAGAATAATGTATGATAGGTTGCAGTAAAAATATTATTATCAAAAGATGGTTGTAAAGCTTTTCAAGGAATTTGCTGACCATCAATATATAAACAAGAGGAATTCATTTTATAGTTCTCAAAATTAAACGGATTTTTAGACAAACAACCATTAAATGCTGCATTATTAACAAATCCCTCTATACATCTCTTAGGTACTTGACCCAAAAAGATATTGTCTGATGTCTTGCCCTGAACCCCTGACTGTATCGTTAAAACTTTTACTTCGGTTAGAGTTATTGGATATTTTGCAGTTGTGGTGGCTAAAACTTTTTGATGGGCAAGTAAGACGGAAGGGTTAATTTTTGTCCTTGGAACAAAGAGAGTCGCATCTATAATATTTATTTCGTATTTAACATCATCTGTCGGAGCCATAAGGTTAAATGTTTCACGTGATCTAACCAATTTAATATTCATCTCAACTCTATTAATTAAAAACTTTGATTGATTTAATATGTCACCATGAAGATGTCCTATCATTTCAACTTCCTTACTTTCTGAAACTAATTTTTGTCTCGTAGTAAAACCTGCATTTATTTCTTCGGTTGAATCCATTTTACCAGCTGTATCTTCATACCAAAGGCTACATGTTAAATGAGATTGTTTAGCGTCGGGTGAGTAATTCAAAAGATTTTCAATGTAAGCTCGATAAGCATATGTATTGTTTGGAGGTGAAACTAATTTTTGATTTAAATAAACATCGAGTTCACTAAAAATTGAATGAAGCCAATTGCTTACATGTGCTATAACAGTTGAAGCTGCTAATTTTGAAGAACCTTCGTTTAATACTTTTGCTTTTAATTGAACGAGTGTATGAGATATAAGTCTATATAATCACCGCCAGTTCCAGTAACTTAAAATTCTATGGGTCCATCGTCGGCTAAAGATGATATTGGTTTGTAGTGCACCCACATACCACTTTCGATGCTTGTTTGTGTTGATGGTAAAGCAAACAAATCCAATTCAGATTTTATACATTCACAAGAGTGATTATGTAAGAAAGACATTGTTTTTTAATTTATGAAAATATATCTCCTCGATATTGACGAGTTGGCTTTCGTTTCTTAACACGTCTTTTACCTCACCACACCATCACACCTCACCTTTACCGTTCGATGAAGGAATGACTGTTCCAACTTCCTATGTTTCTTTTAGTTATATAGCCTGTACCAGACATGTTTAATTTATCAATTTTTTGATCTGCCCTTCTTTTCAAATTTGAACTAATTTCCTTAAGTCGTGATTTTATTGATTCATCCATGGATCGTGCTTTCGTCATATATAATTTTCGTATGGATAAATTATATTATTGTGATGATACATTATAACTTTCTAAAGTAAAGTTTAATACACACTGTTCCAAACTGGAATGGTATCTTTTGACCAGTGCTTGATCTTATATCTATTTCAAGTGTATCGAATTCTCTGCGTATGATTGGTAAGTAGTGAGGGGGAGAAAATACATGCATCTTTGCTCCATATATATATATATATATATATATATATATATATATATATATATATATATATATATATATATATATATATATATATATATCCAACAATCTGCGGTTCCACTTATCACAATAAACAAAGAGTTGTGATGGAAGTCCCACATGTAAGTTTGCAGGGCGTTTGCCAAACGTTTTTTCTACCACATTCCTACTAGGCTCAAACCCTAATTGAATACCTTACTTAGGTGACAATGATACGGACTTCAATGAATCATCTGCGATTGTCACAGATACAAACTTAGATATTTCATCGTAACGAAAGGTAAAATTTTCTCTTATATTATTTAAAGCTTTTAAAATGTGATTAATATTATCATAGTTGGTTGCATTAATATTTTTACTCTTACAATATTGACGAACATCTTTGGAAACAGACTCAGTACATTTATCAGACTGTATGTGAGTTGGAACGAAGTCCCAGCCTAAGCGTGCAAGATGTTAAAGATAGAGAGAGAAAGCAAAAAACTAATTTGTTTTGTTTTGAAAGCACCCCTTAAATATTTAATTAGTATTCTGATTTTAGTATTTTTATTATTATAGCTGCAACAGAAATACATCATCTGTGAAAGCTTCGATTGTTTAGCTATCACGGTTAAGTACAGCTCTGGTGATAGGCAGACGGACGGACTCACAGACAGTCTCAGTTATTGGGACCCGTTTTTACCCTTTGGGAACGGAACCCTAAAAATAAATGACTTTCACATTGATATCACGACGTGTTTTAATAACAGATTGTGCAATCCTCTAATAGTTTTCTTGATTAAAAAATTATGAAAATATTTGGTCATACTTTATAGCAGAATGTCTTAGAGTAATAAGCCAACAGAATGCACACACCTAAATTAGTAAAATATCCGCTTAGACCCCACACTAAAGCACAGGCTCATTGACAATGGAGACACTCTAGGTCTCGTCTATACCTACTCAGTACCCACCTCGTGCTTTGTCTCGCATGACGTTGTTTCATTTGCAGCAAAGGAAACTATTGTAGGGGAATTTTTATCCGTGATTTTTTCTTCGAGTTACATTTAGATTTAAGACCAAACAAATTTTATCTATTAGATTAATACTAGCTGATTTCGACAGATGGTTTGCCATCTTGACTATGAACTGGAATAGATAAATTAGTACCTAGATCTACCACCTACATCTACTGCCTACATGTACAACCTACCCCTACAACAGGTGATGTTTGAAATATACAATACGTTATAACGTATAAGAGATATCGACTACTGAGGATTGAAGATTATTACAGTACTAATATCGCTACTAAACAAGGGAGTTGGTGTTAGAAGGGTGAAAATTGAGGGTTATGTATATTTTAATGGCAAATCATAAGGTAATCATACTAGTAGATGTCAATTATATTTAATATAAACTTAGTTCATTGTAAGTCGTTCAAAATCCCGTTTCAGTATAGTGTAGTCTTAGTATTAGTAAAGTTTTTGTTTTTTAATGCTGCAATGGTTGTCTGAAAAACTTTGTGCGGTAAGACCGCCGTTTTGCATATCATTTTTTTTCATATTGGTATGTTTTATTTTCGTAATTATGTAAATAAAGATTTTTTTTTTATTATGAGAATTTATCTTTAAAGGGTCTGTTTTTTTCTTTTCCGGGTTCAGTAGAACCCTAAAATCTGAACATTTTTCATCTGTCGTAACTGAACGTAATATCAAACCAACGAAACAAGATGCGTGTTTTTCACAAAATACATATAATATAAAAATAAAATAAACCATATTTTGTTTGTACGCAGACAACGTTAAAAACAGCATCATTAAAATCTGGCAATCAAGCTCATCAAAAATCAAAATTTCTCATTTACAATATTCCCCTGTGCGCTGTGACTAGGGATGCGCCAAATGCATCAAAGTATTCAACATAATAATAAACTTAAAATTACTTTGTTACATGTGCATTCACGGTGTAGGGACATTTACATTTTTAACAGCCTCCGTGGTCCAGTGGCTTAGAGCTTGGCTCTCGACTCGGAGGTTGTGGGTTCGATTCCCGGCTTGGAACAAGAAAAAAATGTTGTCTCTAAATTTGGTTAGGACAATTCAGGCTGATTACCTGATTTTCTGACAAGAAAGATGATCCATGCGTCGGATGGGCATGTACAAAGTTGATCCTGCGCCTGATCTCTCGTCAGTCGTGTCGGTTATCCGTCTTACTAGGTTTCGACAGTAAAGGAAGAGAGACTGCTCTTTTGTACGGCGCACACTTGGGCACTATAAAATTATTCCTGCTTAGCTGGCCTGGTCTTAATGAAATCGGCCACTGTCGCCGTCATCGGTGTGGGGAACTATTAAATATGTAGGTACATTTAAAACAAACCTATAATATACGAATTTTCATTTCACGAATTTGAACTTTAATAGAAAATATCTTCTAGATGTTTCGTTGGCGGTGGCTGGTTTCGTTGAAACCACTCCGTACAAGGCAAAACCCTGTGGGACGGATAACCGACACGATTGGCGAAGGATCAGGCGGAGGACCTAGAATTCCGTTAAAATTGGATTTTTCGAAATACATAATTTAATAGTGTACCTACACACTCCACGGGGGTGCAATGGGGATCCATGCGGACAAAATCGTACGCAAAAGCTAGTTATCATATTTTAAATACATAGTTATAACCATCGTTATATTTACAATATGTTCGCATGTCACTTAAATCTGCTTGCCACAGTTTATTAAGATCAGATACGATATATTTGTTTCGAGGAAACTTTTTGTAAACCGGTTTATGAAGTGTGTACGTTTCTTGTGATTGCAACCATTTCTTGACATCATTTTTATTCATTTTGCCTTCCATAGCTTTTGCAAGTTTGTCAATACTGCTGTAACCAGCAGGGTGTGATGCATCATAATAAATATTTTGAATTTCTAATAGGGGCTCCATTTGTCCCAATCAATTTTCTTTTTTCTTTTTCTAGTATACTTGTGTTCAGATGCAGGTGTAGAATATTCCTTGCCACTAGATATTTCACCAAAATCTCTCAACGGAAGTTGGTTAATATACTCACTTCTCTTCGGATTACCAATATAAGTGAGTGGGACTTTTAGACCCTTCAAAGCTTTAGCAAATTTTTCCCATCCTATTGGATCACTTTTTTTCAATGGTCTTAATGAATCATTGACTAAATCTACAATATTGCTCCCATTTATGTTGTTATTATCCACTAGTACTGTACCATCATCGTTCCAGTGTACTTTGTTTTGATTTGTTAATAAGAAGTTTAATAATGACTCACCTTTATTAATGTAAGATTTAGGTATTAAACTTAATATTTGTTGCTTTGAGTATATAGATTTATTTTGAACTGTGTCGCGCTCTTTGTGTCTATCTTCTTCTTCATTCGATTTCTGATCAACAATTGGATCTTTGTTGTTTGGGCCACTACTTTTATCATATTGTTCTATTTTCAAAAGTTTTTCAGATAAATCCATATTTGAGGTTATTATTGGGAGTTGATAAGGCTGACGATCTTCTTCAGTGAAGTGCAAATACCTTTGTAATGTTTGTAAGTATAAAATCCATTTTTTTCTGTCGTCATCGTTACTTTTAATAATATTTTTCATTTCAGCATCTAATCGTGATTTAGGATTTTCGTGAGTCTCGCTTCTTTCGTTTTTCGTATACTTTTATTCTGGTTTCAGTATTTTTCCAATGTTCATTTGTTGGAATCTTTAAAATCTTCTTCAAAATATCATAAACCTCAATTTTTATTAGTAGTGAGGAATTTTGTCCATCGTCTGCATTGGTAGAGACAAATGCTGTGCTTCCACTCTTTTGTATTCGTGAAACTGACGATGATAGCTTTGTTTTGTTTTTCTGGACGAAATATTTGAATATATCATCTAGCCTTGCAAGTGGTGATGCTGATCTTTTTCTACTTGGATTGGGTACTATTTCCAAGTCCGTTGTTTCACTATCATCAGGAGATGCAAAGTAGAAAGTTTTGTAAGTATTTTCTTCAAAATTGTTCTGTAAAATTATTTAAAATAACTGTTAGAAAATTAAAATTAAAAAACAAATGAGTCTAATAAAACAAAGAAAAATAATATCTTACCTCCATATTTATGAACACTAAATATTCACAGACACTGTGTAGTTATTTACTGAAGCTTTACTGCACTGCACTTAAAGGTATCACTTTAAAGATCATTTCTCATTTATATACCAACAAATGTTACTTAACAATCAAGTTCAAATAAACCATTAGGTATCTAGTTTCAATAACCACAACAATTAATAATCTATTATTTGTCAATGTAGATAGTTAACTATCTAGATTAACACATAAACCATTAGATATCTAGTTTCAATAACCATTACATATCTGGTTCCAAGAGTCCAAAATATGTTAAGTTAACTTTTTCCTGCGGTTCCTCCCGTGTAAATACAATATCCCATGGAAATCATGCACTTTTTCGTGATCATTGAGTTAAGTACCTGAAAAGATGTTTAGAGTATAAAAGTATTTATTGTGTTAAATACAAAATAAATATTACAGATGCGACTCTCTTTGTTCGAAGGATAAAAATTAACCCTTCCATCTTACTTGCCCATTAAAAAGTTTTAGCCACCACAACTGCAAAATATCCAATAACTCGAGCCGAAGTAAAAGTTTTAACGATACCATCAGGGGTTCAGGGCAAGACATTAGACAATATATTTTTGGGTCAAGTACCTAAGAGATGTATAGTGGGATTTGTAAATAATGCAGCATTTAATGGTTGTTTGTCTAAAAATCCGTTTAATTTTGAGAACTATAAAATGAATTTATTTTGTTTATATATTGACGGTCAGCAAATTCCTTCAAAAGCTTTACAACCATCTTTTGCTAATAACATTTTTACTGCAACCTAGCATACATTATTCTCAGGAACAGGAATACATTTTCTTAACGAAGGGAATGGGATATGTCACGATAAGTATTCGAAAGGTTATTGTTTGCTAGCAAACAGGTGTGATCAGGTGTGAGATCAAAATCTCACACATTATTTATCAGCCAATTCTTCTGGTCATTGGAATCTAATTAGACATGGTAGTGTTAGATTAGAAGTTCGCTTTGAATCTGCTCTGACTCAAACGATAAATTGCGTTGTTTATGCAGAATTTGATAATGTTATTGAAATAGATAAAAATCGTAATGTAACCGTTGACTATAGTAGTTAAGAAACAAACTTTGCATTATCTTTCTAAGTATTATTAAGTTCTCAATCTGTAATATGTTTTTAATGTGTAAGAAAATTATTATTTTTGAAGTTGTGCTTTCATTTTTATTTAAAACCTCAGTCAATTGCATGTTAAATAAGAATGTTTTATCTTATTTATTTCACTTGCGTATGATAGAGTGAATGAATAAGTCTTTTTTAAAGAATTATGAATACTTTACAACTACAATCATACTTAAAAAAGATTCATCTAAGTTTAAACAATAGCGTGTATGCTGCGAAATGATTACCAATGTATGTGATGGTTCCCACTTAACTTATAAGCAATTTGGACCCGGACTCAAAACCAGGATTTCACTGGGTAGCCATTCACATAGACAATCATGGTATCGGTGAATATTTCGATACCCATAGGAAAGCGACCATATGGTCGCTTTCCTATGGGAATGCACAAAATGTTTTTAAATAGAAATGCAAGGAAATGGCGTTATAATACTATCAGGCTGCAAAATGATTGGACTTCCGTGTGTGGAGAGTACTGTTTAATGTACTTGTTATACGAGTATAAGTTTCATAACAAGTCATTGACAGAGTTTTAGACTGTATTAGGCAGTGATACACTTAAAAATGATATGTTTTTGAATATAATGTTTAAATCTTGTTTTATGAAAGATTAAAAATTTTACTAATGGATTACGACTAAATAAATAATTTGTTTGAAAGTAAACCAATGTTTTATTTTAAACATCAGCTTTAATTGTTAAAAAGGAGACTATGGAGTGTTATGACGACACAGCAAAATGTCATTAGCATCATAATGAAATCATTGTCAATACTCATTAGAAACCGAGGAGATTAGGGTATTGGAGCTTTTCTGACGCAAAAGCTAAAACGTAAACGCAAAAATGGATCGCATATAACTATCGGGCATGGTCGAAAACCCCCATTTTGACACCAATTTTTTTTTTTTTAGCCGACGTCAACGCTCGAACCGTTGATTGAGCACGTAGGAGAGGGCGAGGGGAGAGGGAGAGGGGAGAGGGCGGGGATCCAGAATAGTGAGCCAGAACGCACGAATCCACACTACTTGCATTTATAATTAGTCAAAATTTATTTAAACATTTACAATCTGTTTTCGACTCCGCTATAGAACAACTATAGCATTAATAAAGGTAACAGATGTTTATCGTCGTGCCATGGGTAGAGGAAAATTAACTTTACTAACACTCTCGGACTTTAGCAATGCATTTAACACTGTCGACCACAATATTCTCCTACAATTGTTGTATAATATTGGCTTTTCTCCTAATGTAATTCAATGGTTCCATGGGTATTTGTGTAATCGTCTTCAACGCATGTCAGTGGAGAATGCCACATCTGAGCGGACTCAGCTGGAGTTTCTCAGGGCGGAGTTTTGTCGCCATAGTTATTTAGAGTATTTATTTATTCCATCACTGAAAGCATCACTTTCTGATTCCATATATATGCTGATTATCCAAATTTTACAAATTTATCTCCATGTACCATTTGACGATACCATCAGCTATTAAACGTATGAATTCAGGCCTGGAAATCATATATGCTTGGAGTAAATCTCATGGATTACCGATCAACCCTTCAAAATCCCAAGTCATTATCATAGGTACTCCTGGATTACTGACTAGAGTTCGAGTTCAAGATCTTTGCCAAACAGTAGTTGGAGGTAATAGTATTCTATTCGATCAAAATGTAAAAAATCTTGGAATTCACCTTGATTTCACATTGTCCTGGTCCAAGCACATTAGTGAGATCAGCAGGAGAGTTTTTGGTGCATGGAGTGCGTTGAGGAAAATGAAGCATTATCTTTCGATTCCCACCAAAGTTCTTCTTACCGAGTCTCCTATCCTACTCATTCTCGATTACGCTGACGTATGTTTCACCAACATCACAGAAGTGCAGCTTAATAAACTTGAGCGTCTCCAAAATCTTTGTATAAGGTTTATTTCGTGCTAAACTCAAGTGGCTCCCTATTCGTCTTCGGCGGAATGGACATAATATATTATCGCATTTTTACAGACATTAATACACTACTCTATTTAAAAGAGAAGTTTGTATTTTCAATAGTGTCAAATCATTTCGGAGCTCTTTCTCTGGGAAATATATTAAACTCGCAAATATATCGCTAAAACTCCCCACGCAACATACGAAATTCTTTAATTCTTCGTTTACAGGTCGAGCAACCAGTCTTCGGAACGGATTACCAACTGCAATTAGACGTTCTAAAAATAAAAGTATTTTAAAAAAATGCATTTAATTTTGATGACCTTACAAACAAGTTGGTACTTGGAAGTAACTGACTCTGTATTATTATTATTATTATTATGTAAGTATATATCATTTATTTATAATTATATTTTATTAAAGTCTATATGATATATTAATGTATCATAATATATAGAATATATGATGATAAATAATAGTATATGTATATATATCATTTTTATTTTATTTTGTATCAAGTAACTCTATCGCTAAGAACTCACAGAGCGTAAGTTTTCCCGTGCCCGCCGCGGTCGTCGAACTGCAGATTCAATTCTAAACTCACGAGACCGCGGTTTTACGCGGTCACGCAGCCACCGCGGTTGAGATTATCGCCCGCAAACGTGTCTGGCGAAGATCGCAAGTCGCGCGGTTGCAGAAAGGAAAATACATAATATTTACAATAAAATTTCTGAATTTCGCCCGCAAATTGAACGCAGAGCACACGGGTGCAACTAGCCGAGGCTGCGGATGACCGCGGCCCGCGCGATTCTACTAGTTTCCCGCCGGTGCAGCGGGCCCAGCGAACACCACGGACACCGCGGGCGTAAAACGCGCCGTGAGTTGTGCTTTAATTTTTGACATACATATCTGCATTCTACGTACTACGGTCTGAAGTTGCGGGCCAGGAACCGCGGCGGGCGCGGGTGAAAACTGCTGCGTGAGTAATTAGCCTAAAGTGTGAATAGATAATATTTATTACAAGGTATATCATATTCTTTAATTAATTATATTTATATAATTATAAATTTATAATATTTATTTTTATCGTTATTATTTCCTTGAACATTTATTTTATACCGCCTTTTGTGCCTTATTATTTGATTTTACTTTTTGGCCGCATTCATTCATTTATTCATGTGTGGTCCAATGATTTAGAAATATGACTAAATCATACAGAGGTTCCTGAAGGAATGTGTTGAGATGAATTATTTGATTTAAGATTAGAATTAGTAGATTTTGGCAAAATAGATTTTGTGGAAAATTCTAGTGTGCCTAAATTAGTCGGATAACGGCACTTTTTCGTAATCCGATCAATTAGCTTAAATCACAGTCGCCGACATTTTCACATGGAACTTCATAAGGTATCGGTGACGGTGGCGACGGCGGCTCGTAAGAAATATGATGCGCGTTTGCGGACTTGTTATAATTATTAGAATAATTATACGAATTACGCTTTTCATTATTATATTTCCTCCTACGACATTCTTTTATGTCGTGGTCACTCTTTTTGCAATATTTGCAGAAAACGTGGGAATCGGATTGATTATTATTAAAAGATGTTGGATTTTGAGGCTTCAAAAAATCACGTATCGGATGTGATTGTCTCTCTATACTATAACATTTCGTTTAGATTTAAATTTAGTAGTTTTATATAAAAAATTTTGTATTTTTTCCTCTACGAGGGCAATATTGATTGCATCATTAAGAGATTTAGGATTTCTACATCTAACATTATTACTTATTCGCGGATGAAGCCCTAAGGAAAATGAAAATAACGCTAAATCCTCTGTCACAGCGATTCGGCCAGAAATATCTTTTTTTAAAGTTTCATAATTATAGATTTCGGACTGTAATTCAGTAAGACAGCTTTCAACAAGAAGCGCAAATTGTGAAACAGATTCATTTAGTTGTTGCTCACATGACTGTAGATTTAGCAATAAGTGTAATGCTTTCTTTCACCAAAATTTTGCTTCAGAAAACATTTTAACTGGTTAAAATCTTCGAAAATTTTATTGGAACAAGCAATTTGGGCTTTGCCCTCTAGACGCGATAAAATATATTTATTTAACAATGTTTTTTTGAGATTGTAATGCTTTCTTTCACCAAAATTTTGCTTCAGAAAACATTTTAAATGGTAAAAATCTTCGAAAATTTTATTGGAACAAGCAATTTGGGCTTTGCCCTCTAGACGCGATAAAATATATTTATTTAAATATGTTTTTTTGCGATTGTGATGCTAGATCTAAGGCGTTATGGCAATTAGTAAGAAAATCGGTTACAGTTTCACGATCTCCTTTATAGGGACTAATAAAATTACATAATACATTAATGGGAAATTGTTCGCTAAGTAAAATTCTCACAGCTTTTCTTGCTTTCGGTCGACATTGTAAAAGAAATTTAAAGAATACATAGATAAGGACGGTGTATGTTTTAAATTTATTCGATATTTATAGATAATTACTTATATACGTGAGGGATTAGAGATAGGTGAGGAAATTGGTAAGTATATTGAAAGACACTCAATTAAAAATAGCTGAAATGTAGCAATAACAAATAATAATATTTTTTATTCACAGGGTTTACAGGATCACCAGGAACTTGAGCAGAATTACAGCAACGACGAGTTAGCAGCAGGTAGCGGCACGGCGGCGCGTTTCCAGTAACGCAATCAATGTCAAAAACAACAGGAACAGCGGCAGAACGGCGGCAGGAATGGCGGCAGAAACGGCGACAAAACGGCGGCAGGAACGGAGATGCCTTCACCAGCGACGGTAGCAGGAATCAACGATTGCGGTTGCGAAGTTAGGTAGGTAGCGGCTGTGCGTATTTTGCACGAGCAAGATGAAGATGATGATGATGCAGGACACAGGACTGGTCTGCAGGCTTACGAAGTAAGGCTTACTGTCGAGACTCAGCATGCACAAGAGTTTGACGAAGTGGACACAGAAATGATTTGGACACTGTTCAAGATCACAATCCGGAGATGAATTGGTTCATAGAGTTATTTTTTTTTCACAGTACAGTTTTATTCGCGAACCGTTATGGAACACCAGTGGAACAAAAGCGGATAAATCAACACTGGTATTCCACTTCTGACACCACTGTTACGGAGTGGTTCAGGATTTGGTTTTTTAAAAAACTATTTTAATTGACACACGAAAAAATATATTCTAGAAAAGAACTTAGAGAAAGACCTGCACCCGACGGAAGTCCAATAAAATCTGACTAAAAACACTATGTTTTTATTAAACGGAAATAATATAGGTTTCCTATTGCATTAGCAATAATGCAATCGGAAACTCAGCTTTTCAAACAATTTAATTTAAAATAGAACCCTACAATAAAAGAAGCCTAAGTTACTTCTTATAACAAAAGCTATCTGTCAGTGAAAGACCAACATATTATTATGATGACATAGGTACTCACTACTCATCAGAGTTTTGTGCACCGATATCAATGTCTTTGAAATTTTGCTATTGCTAAAATTATATTCGTGATCATCATCATCATTTTATTATATTTATTTGATGCTAACTGCTACATTTTTTCCGTCGACTATTACAATAGATAATAATAATTATTTAACAATATTGTATCTCATCAATATTATCACTAGTGATTATTTAGTAGGTCCTCAGATCGGTAATGCTTTTCTATACTACAGTCTCTCAGAAAACTGGCATAAATTAACGCTTGAGTTTGTTTTGCTGAGAGAGTGAGAATAGTGAAGGCTTTGTAGTATTTATATCTTTCTTGAAATATGTTAATAATAATAATTTAATAAATATAACTAAAAAGAGAAAAAATATTATTTTTAAACAAAAAATTTAAACCGACTGCCAAATGAAAGATGCACAAAAAAGTATTAGTTAAATCTTTTTTCCACAACAATTTATCTTTTAAATTCGGCTAAAATTTTAACCGTTTATCTACTCAATCTTCATAATTTTAAAGTCCATTTTAAAGTACCACCCAACTTGAACGTGAGTTCTATAAAATATTGTCTTACCATATTGTTCGTACTGGTACCAACTTCAAAATTATGAAGATTGAGTAGGAAAATGGTTAAAATTTTAGCCGAAGTTAAAAGGGGAATTATTTAGGAATTTATGAGTTTTATTTCATACTTTTTTGTGCATTTTTACTTTGGAAGTCGGTTTTATATTATTTGAGGTGTTAGTACTAATTTACTCACGTGTAAACCAATTCCTAATATATTTTATCCGATAACAGTTTATTTACTAGCCACTAGCCACAACCGCTCTGGGCTATTCGTGTCCTCGGTCTGTTGAGTGTATGGTAATTATATTAGTGTTGTGCGTCCCTAGCGGATCCGCATACACTGTGTAGACTGGGTATGAATTCGGTGTATACTCAGTGTAGTGTATATTCGGGTGAATTTTATAGGTATAGTTGGTGTTTACTTCAAAAACACTTAGTATACCCAAAGTATACACCTAATATAGTCGTTGTGAATTGGAATCACATTGCACTAATTTACACCGAGTATACACCAAAATTTTTTTCTAAGTCCAAATATCGGCGAAATAGATGAAGCCAAAAAAAATTTTTTCCATGTTAATTTAGAATATCGCTGTAAATATGTGGATATAATATACAATAACAACATTTTATTTGCTTATTTATAATTTATTGACTAAGCAACAAACACCAATTTTACAATTACAACAATGAAAATTATAAATGAACTAAAATGATTGTATTAAATGTTTATTTAATGTGAAAATTTCGAATGTCGGAACTTTGAAATTTTTGGCTCGCGGGATTTTTATGGTGTATACTTGAACGAATTTTTTTTTGTATACTTGGCGTATACATGGGGTGAAGTTGCCGCATATACACCGTGTATATTCGGTTTATACTAAGAGCTAACGGATCCGCTAGGGGCACAACGCACGTACAAAAATTTGAACAATATTTAATAATTCTAACCATGTAATGTAATGTAAAAACCATGTAATTTTAATTTTTAATTTTTTTTTTTAAATTTAGGTTTTAATGTGTATGGTTGAATTCTTTTGCGTACAAAATACTGTATATTATATACTTCCGACTATTATTAAGTAATCTCATTAATTATTATATTTAGTACCTACCTAATAGCTAGTAGACAAAACATAGCGATAAACAATAATTTTTCATGCACTAGTTGACAATGGTCCAAATTAACAATTTCTGATTACATCTCTTCTATCTGTTTTCAGGGTTTGCGACTTTGCAATAACTAACACCCGTATCATAAGTTGTTTCCTCGAGATTTCCTCCACTCCACTCAATCTTATTTCACGAAAATTGTATCATTCGTTTAACAAAATATCCTCGACTTGAGGAATTTCCTTACGCGAGTCGAGGAATCAACTGTCAAACTCAAGGTACCTCAGGACGTACCTTGAGGCTCTCTCGAGCGTCTATATTCGACATTTACATAAATTATTTTTATAAACAGAGTGGAATTATTTGAAGAAATTACGCAATTACAGAGGTATACTTATTTAAAGAGACCAGGAGGATTTTTTGGAGTTTCTGGATTACGTTTCCGAAACTTAACGTGAAAATATCAACGACAGTATAAACACGACAATACAAGTTAGGGAACCTGTGAGGTTCACAGACCATAGTTCACATATCACACTTGACAATGACACTGATGTTAAATTTGATTTTTTTTAAACGAATAGTTATAGCATCATTCTGCCAAATTCGGGTTTTAATGGTAACTATCGGTGTTGACATAAAAAAAAAAAGAAAAATATATTTTTCTATGATTATCCTCCACTCAACCCTACTGAAGGAGCGAACAGCTGAGGTAGAAATTACGTTTTAGAATACCAAATTCGAGGAACTTCTTAAGGATACCTCAGATGAGTGTGAGTCGAGGCGGATCTGAGGAAACAACTAATGACACAGGTGCACCTTGCAGTATATAAATTACATATTCAGAAAAAAATAATTACGTAATTTCAACGGAATCGCATTTAAGTTATAATGTATATCCCGTCACAAATGCGCAATATGCACAGGCGCAGACGACTATAGCTCACAGCTAGTTATATTCACGGGTTATATGAGAACGCACATTTGTATGAGCCATACAAATGTGCGGTCAATGTCAATCGCTATTTGTTTACTAGTCTACAGCTGTAATTAAATTAAATTAAATTAAATACCGTTTATTTCAGGCTGCATAGGCCCATATTATAAATACCTTATAGACTAACATACATAATATATAATAAACTAACACTAACATTAAACACGTATTGTCTGCGCCGTTGGGCGCGAAGTGTTCGGGAGTTGTCCTCTCAATCTTCTGTAGACGACTCCAATCGGCCAGAACTCCTCTTTCTCGAAGGTCGGTAAGTGATGGGTCGGAACTCTCACTACAAAAGAACTAAAGTTCACTTTATGACGAGATTCCAAACGCTGGACCCTCAAGGCGAAGTTGGTTCTTCTCCTGATGTAGTCCACGACCTGCTCGACCGTCGTAGACCAATGCAATCTGGACACGTACAGCGGTGTCGCGAGAGTCTCACACCTCAACATCTGCTCGGATCCTCCGGGTGCGCTGCCGCGATGATTGCGGACGACGGGATTCTTATTCTTTCTCTCGACTTTGATGAACCCGTCATCATAGCACGTCCTTTACGGTCCTTTGTAGAAAGAGGACGCTCTTTTAAAGGGGCCTCCTTTTTTCCTTTGTTTCCCTGACGCGGGGGAGGTAGCGGGGCGACGCAAGCTGCGACACTTGCGTAACTTGGTACCGGCTCCTTCGCGGGCTGGGAGCGGGCAGCAGGGGCGGCAGCGACGATGTTCGTTGGCCCGTCGGATAATGCTGACGGGCTAAACGTGACCGCCTACGCGCCTCGACGACGAGTAACGTTTGCTGCATCAGGTGACCTACATATTGAATTACTTTTTAACTGTGATAATTTACTACGTAAATCACTTGTTAGACTCTGATGCGTGCATTCTACCTCGAACTTCGGTCAGTTCTTCCTTCAGGAACTTGATGTCTGTTCGCGCCAACACTATCGCGACGTTTAGAATAAACACAAAGGACATTCAATTCGGCCAATCACAACGCGAGTATGGCCGACTAGGGGCGCTGTGCGCGAGGGCGCGCTAGGGACTCAGGGGCGCTGTCAGAGAGTGACGTACACTTGCAATTAGAACCCCTTCCGCGCTGGATGCATTTTCGGCTCATCCCGAAACCTAGTGAACGCGAACGCGTGTGCGTATATTTATTGGTGCTCGTTAATATAAGACCAAATTCGCCGGCGAACCGCGATAAATCTATCGATAATCCGCTCAACAGCTGTGTAGTGTAGTGAGAAGAAACCTCCGCCTAGATTCAGAACCACCAGCTCAGCAATAAGGTCAGTCCCAGATTTCTCCAGCCCTCACATTAACCTATATACCTACTTCCCTCAGCTCAAAGTCGTATGTGTAAGTTCCTAGCTTACACATTTCTTGGTCCTTCGAGCCTTCGTAAAACCCTTCCCCCTATTACCGGCGTTGGGCCTTATTAGAACCAGCACTCCACCCAATTCTGCACATAAAATCAGCTCGATTATTTATATTTTGTCCAATTAATTCTAGCCAGGGGGCCGCCCCGCCATTTAAAAAACCAAGTTACAGTCCACTCCCATTATTAATTTGGCACATTTAACATTAAACCCCTATTCTGTACATTGATATTAACCTAAATGTTAATTATTTAAATTATTTTGTGCATATTTCGGCCCATAAATACATAGGAAAAACCCAAAAAAAAAAAAAAAAAGTGGGTAGGTTGTCGGCTTATAGTCGAACAAAGAACTCGAACATTCCAGAACTTCCCTAGGTACCTAATACATAATTTGTGCCAATAATATCTCATATAATTTTCTCAGCTCTTAATTACTTACAAAATTGTTTGATTTGCATATAAAATAAGTAATAACTAGTGAGTATTGTGAATTACGTTCGGCTCATAACAGAATTGTAAATCGTCGTTGCATTACTAAGTTTGAATTATTTTATCTATATATAACGTTTATATCTTCATATTCTCAAATTTTAAAACACAATATTAATTAACTTAGCATTATTTTAATAGTTACGGGTTGCATAACATCTCAAGTGCCCATACAAACATCGTCGGCTCGCTTCGGTACAGAGAACTTGATTTTTGTGCATTCTGTAGGTAATAGGTACCTACACGGCGCCCGTGCGCCAACCAACAGCTGTTACATTTATTCTCAATTAGGTATTCTCATAGAACAAATAGTGACCTTCACATTGAATTCTTGTCTACGTTCTGTGTCTATACAAAAATATTATTAGGTGTTACGTTACAGCTGTTTTAAATAAGAATTCTTATCTACGTTCTGTGTTTATACAAATATATTATAGGTGTTACGTTACAGCTGTTTTAAATAAGATTTCTTATCTACGTTCTGTGTTTATACAAATATATTATAGGTGTTACGTTACAGCTGTTTTAAATAAGTCGGCACACTATTGAGATTGAACCTGCTCATACCTACTTACATTGTTTTCATTACGTTATTTTGTTTCTAACGCGCCCGCTAAGATTTGTTTATATTCAAACTTCAGGGCATTAAAATAATATTACAGACGACTTCTAACGCATTAATCTTCGCTCATCAAACATATACTAATACTTTATAAGCATCAGGCGATCGGTCAGCTCATTTGTTAATTAACTCGTACACATTTTATGATAAAATTGTATACATTGTCGGCACATTCTTAAAATCTATTTTCTGCGTTTTAATTAATTGCGCGCGTACTTTCCGCTCATTACTTTTAAATATTTAACTTAGTTACACGCATATATTTTTAAACATGCCTACAAAATCGCAAGCGGCCATATTTAGGCAAACTATAAAATCTATTAGTCGGCTCAGAGAGATCGCATTGGCATTACACGAGGGTGACTCAAAATCTTACAAAACGGAGTTTAATGCGCGTTTTAAAGACCTACAAAACTTGAAACAAAAATTAGAAAATTTATACTGCGAAATTTTAGACGACGGCAGTCTT
Organism: Phengaris arion; assembly: GCA_963565745.1. NCBI lineage: Eukaryota > Metazoa > Arthropoda > Insecta > Lepidoptera > Lycaenidae > Phengaris > Phengaris arion. The sequence continues at coordinate 13,523,907 of OY751449.1, read as the reverse complement.
ACAGAAGAAATTGAAAAGTTTTATACAACCGGTTACGAAAGCGCGCTATCTGAATATTATGATATTTTAACTGCAGCGGAAAATATAAGTTTTACTTCAGAGTCAAGTCAGCTCACTTCTGCCGTTCTGCCCAAAATTGAACTATCAAAATTCAGCTCACGCGTTGAGGATTGGCCATCGTTTATTACGATTTTTAGGAGTCTTACAGACGACACGACGTCACTTACAGATGCAGTTAAGCTGCACTATCTTTTGTCTTGCCTATCGGGGGAGGCGCTCAGCATGATTGCGCATTTAAAAATCACAAATGATAATTACAGCGTCGCGCTCGATATTCTCACACGTCGGTATGAAAACCGCCGTGTTCTGATAGATGGGTTTGTTGATATAATACTCGGCCTACCTAATATTCATATTCGATCAAGCATACGCGCGACGTTTTTAACTCCGCTCATCTCCGCACAAAGCGCATTAAATAATCTGCGTTTACCTATGGATAGTAATTACGTATTTGTGTCTATTGTAGTTAGAAAATTACGAGGCGAGCTCCGCACCCTGTTCGAAAGAAGATACGGCATCTCGGACACTCTGCCCACCTTAGGTGATTTGATTTCTTTTTTAGAGGAGCACGCGCGCTGTATCGAAACCGAATATTCTAATGCAACGCGCGGTGTTACCAACTCACCACAAACTGGGCCCTCTCGTCAACACACACCCCCCGCAAACTCTCCGCGCAGTCCACGCTTTAGACCAATTAGTCCCGCGTATTCTTGTAATACGCAGCGCTCGCCATCGGCTCACACTTTAAGTAGCTATCACGTCAGCCCAGTTCCTCATTACCCTCAACGCTACTGGCCCCCCTCCCCCCGAACAGAGCGGCGCGAGTACTCAGCGCGGAATACAGATAAACACAAGCGATTCTACTGCCCCTATTGTAGGAATACAGAACACAAACTTATCGCGTGTCCAAAATATAATCATCAGCCCACTCAAGGTCGTTGGGATTTCATAGAAGCCAACGACAGATGTCGTAAATGTCTAGGTCCGCATTTTGAAAATGAATGTCGTTCGACAAACTCATGCAAAGAGTGTGGAAGTGCAAATCACCACACCTCGCTTCATCGTCACGGAACTCCAAATTCTCCGGTGTCGTCAGCGCATTTGCTTCCTCCTCATTTACGTGCACAGTCCCGCCGGCGTGCTCAAGACAAGCCACATACCTACACGGCCTACACACAACATACGCGTGCCCATCAATCATCATCATCAGACCCCAACCAATCGTCTGATCATGCACCGTCTACAACTCATCAATCTCAAAACAAAAAACAATGACTACCTACAATCACGGAGCACATAGAATTAGAAGATCAACCCAATAATTTAAAATGTCATTCAGCTCATAGTACACCTGCATCACATTCAGCTCATAAAATATCTTAATCTAGTTCAGCCCAATATTCTGTAGAATCAGCCCAAGTAAATTCAACTCAGCACATAGAAAACCCATTAAAAACTCCTGTGTTACTTCCCACAGTCGTTTTAAATATATCTGATAAATGCGGAGAATATCACAAAGCTTGGGCTTTATTGGACTGTGGTAGCATGATAACGCTCATAACTCAGCGCATGACTAGAAATCTTAATTTGCAACCAAAACAATGTTCATTAAAAATTACAGGTGTAGGTGATCAGCACATACAAAATTCTAAAGGTTGGGTCACAATAACATTTAGGCCCACACACCGTGACACGCCATCTATTACTACTACCGCTCATATTCTCAAAGACGTTACAGGTAATTTACCTTTGCAAAAAATACCAGATATTATACAAGACTTAGCTCATCAGCTCATTCCATTGGCGGATCAAGCTTATCATATTCCTGCGCCCATTGATCTCATTTTAAGCTCAGACGTTTTGGGTCACATTTTGGATGGTACTAAGATTGCTTTGGGCCCGGGGAAGCCCATAGCCTTCGGCACGATTTTTGATTTTGCACTCATAGGACTCGTTGAACACTCATGCGATTCACCTGTAGCTCAAGTTAACTCTGCTCATATTACTCATACTCATTATACTCAGTCGGCTCACTCTACACATTCTGCTCATTCTACTCATGATATTTGCAAAAGCCTGGAAAGATTCTGGGAGTCGGAAGAACCCCAGCCTCGTTCTGCTCATTCAAACCCGCTACACGAGCAATGTGAACACATATTCAGCTCAACCACCATTCGTGACGATTCAGGCCGTTACAATATGGTGACTCTTCCCTTCTTATCAGATGCACCCGTATTAGGTAGTACTCATGCTATTGCTCTACGTAGATTTCTCAATTTAGAAAAACGGTTGCAATCCGATCACACACTGCGACAAAAATATATAGAATTCATGAACGAATACATAAACTTAGGACACATGACACCGTGTCATCCGTCTACATTTACTCATAAACCTCATTATTATATTCCTCATCATGGCGTGTTCAAATCAGGTACTGACAAACTCCGCACAGTATTTGATGGCAGTTGTAAGTCATCCAATGGAGTCAGTTTAAACGATTGCCTGCACACAGGTCCAGCACTTCAACGAGACATTGTAGATATTATTATATCATTCCGCGCACATCGTATAGTATTCAGCACTGACATAAAAATGATGTTTAGAAATATTCTCTTAAGACCAGACCAAAGACACTATCAGCTCATACTCTGGCGATCGTCTCCAGATCGACCTCTGCTCACATATGCACTCAACACTGTTACATACGGATTGCGCTCAAGTCCATATCATGCTATCCGCACATTATTACAATTAGCTGAAGATGAAGGTCATCGCTATCCTCAGGCTCCCCAAATTTTGCGTAAATTTGTTTTCGTGGATGATATACTTTGCGGCCATGACACCATAGAAGAAGCATCAGCACTCCAAACTCAGCTCATTGATTTGTTATCACTCTGTGGATTTAAACTTGGTAAATGGACATCAAACACACCTCAGCTCTTGCAAAGATTTCCAGACGATCAATGCGAAATGCCTAAAGACTTTGACATCAGCGCAGAGTCTCCATCAATTAAGGTTTTGGGTATTAGATGGATTCCCCAGTCTGATGAATTTACATATCACATCTCATTTCCACCGGTTACCCACATTACAAAACGTTCAATTCTTAGCACAGTAGCTTCTCCCTATGACCCAAACGGTTGGGTTACACATACATTTTACATACATTACATTTTCCCAGACATATCGCTCCACACAAATTCAAATCAACATACTCACTTCACGGATTCGCAGATGCTTCGGAAAGCGGTTTTGCTGCAGTGATATATTTACAAGAATCAGCTCACAACGGATCTGTTAACGTTCACCTCATAATTGCTAAATCTAAAGTCGCACCGATTAAAAATAAACTCACGATCCCCAAATTAGAGTTGTTATCCACGTTAGACGTCAAAGATTTGATTGAACTTGGCTTTATTTAATTTTAAATTAACTTGCCTAGCCCTTTCCAAAAACATCGCTCATCTCTTATTGTGTATTTCAATTGTTACACGTATATTAAAATGTCATCACACCAAATTATTATACCTTCAATGTCTCCGAAAAGATCTGTCATGGTTTTATAGAAAATTTCTGTAGCCGTGTTTATTCCAAAAGGTAATCTTAAAAATTTGTATCTGAATTGAATTGAATTATTTTATTTTCCAAGAAATTGGTAATACAATGATGTTGTTATACAATATAGGTCACAATTTCTGCCTCTAGGGCGTGGAAATATTTACAATATAAATAAAGATCACGAAAATTAAAAACTTTTAAACAATAATTGTAATAATTATATCATATCACCAAAACCTTTCATAAGTCAAAAGTTAAAATCTGTCTTAATCACCATAAAATCAAAATAATATTTATAACATGTCAAAATCATCATATTAAATAACTTATATTAATTAAGTAATAATTATTATAGCAATGTCAAATCAATTATTATTATTTATGTCATTTTATTTGTAATATGTAGATATAGAAAATAAAATAAAAGAATGTAAAACAGAATAAAATAAATATTTAAAACATATTTTTGAATTTTTTGGTAACTATAACATCATACTCTTGTGTTGTGTAGTAGCTTTTATCTAATAACCAGGTGAATAGTTTGTTCTTAAATTTATTGCATGTAGTATTATTATTTTTAATTCTATTGGGTATATTATTGTATATTTTAATAGTCATGCAATATTCGTTCTTGCTATGAATTGTTAACCGCTGTGTTGGAATAGTAATATTTTTACTACTGGTTCTTTTACATCTGGCATTTTGTTTATAATTCTGATCTTCAAATAACGCAGTATATTTTTTTATAAATAGGCACGTTTCTAATATATATAGACTAGCAAGAGGAAGTATTTTAAACTTTCTAAAAAGAGGTCTACAATGTGCTAGTCTATCAGCTCCTGCCATAGCTCTGATACATTTTTTTTGTATTAAGAATGCTTTGTTTAAATCTACTGAATTTCCCCACAATACTAGACCATATCTTAATGTTGAAGAAACGTATCCATGATAGGCTGTTACAGCGGCATCTAGTGAAACAATATTTTTTATCCTCCTCAGAGCAAATACAAACCTATTAAGTTTATTACAAACATTATCTACGTGATCTTTCCAATTTAAGTTACTATCTAAAATAAATCCTAGAAATTAAGTAGAATGTACGCAAATGCGTACATTCCATTATTTTTTCCCTGTTTCTCTATTAAATAATAGGGCTTACTTTTATTTCTAAATGTTTGTCATTATTATTAGTCGATTTGTAAAATTTTATTATTTTAGTTTTTTATAGATTGACCTGTAAATTATTACAATACAACCATTTCGTCACATTTTTAATTTCATTTTCAATCTCGTCATTTAAATATTGTTTGCAGGATTTTATTAGCAATGTTGTATCGTCAGCGAACATGATGCCCTCATGTTTTAAAATTTTTGGCAAATCATTTATATATATTATAAAAATAAGTTTGGACCCAAAATACTCCCTTGTGGTACACCGCAACTATTGATTCTGTATTCAGGTCTATAAGAAATTTCTGTATTGTTTATAATATTTGTTATTTCAGTACATTGCTTTCTGTCTTTTAGATACGATTCAAACCATTTATGTGCATTCCCCCTTATACCATATTATCTATTTAATTTATCGAATAGGCGTTCATGATTAACAAAATCGAAAGCTTTACTCATATCAAGGAATACTGCTGCTATAGATAACCTTTTGTCAATTGCTTCTGTTACTGGTTTTATTAGTGAAAAACAGGCCAGTGTTGTGCAGCTACCTTTTGTAAAGCCAAATTGTTGTTTGCTAAATAGATTTCTTGAATTTAAATATTGCACTATCTTAGATTGCATAGCCTTTTCGAAAATTTTTGAAATATATGGTATTAATGTAACTGGTCTAAAATTACACATATTATTTTTCTCGCCTTTTTTAAAGATAGGTCTAACTACAGATACTTTTAACGCAGTTGGAAAATGACCTTGTTCAAAGGATAGATTAACTAGATGACAAAGGGGGTAACAGATATACTTTGCAGACAACTTTATAATCTTGGTGTTAATATCGTCATATCCAGTCGATTGAGTATTATTCAGAGAATTAATAATTTTGTAGATGTCATTGGGAATTAAGGGAGATAGGTATATTGAATTTGATTCATTGTTAATTAAAATGTCATATCTATTATTAACAAGCATGTCAATCGGATTCTTATTATTATTATTATTTGTTATGTCAATGTAGTATTTATTAAATAATTTAGCAATGTCAGTTATTTCTGTGTATATTTACGTGTGCTTTTGCCATCAATATCATTTTTTATTAATGCCCATGTGGCTTTGCACTTCTTTTTTGACATTTTTAAAAACTTACTATTGTTTTTTGTTTTAGATGTATTAATACAGTGTTTTAAGATGCTAGAATATTTATTGTATTTTTTTAATAATTCGTTTTTATTCACAGCATCATGTCTATATTTAAAATATAAAATACGTTTTACCGCACAAGATTTTTTTATGCCTTTCGTAAGCCAACCCATTTTTATCGGCTTATTATTGATTTTTACATTTATCCAGGGAAAGCAAAGATCATATAAAAGTAAAAAAATATCAAAAAAAATATTAAAACTTTCTTCACAATCTGTTATATTAAATACATCATTAAATGTTAACGAGGCCATGTAATTCAAAAATTTTGTAATGTTGTCTTTATTAAAATCGCGCCGTTTGGTAAAGTAATAGCTAGTCTTTGTTTTTTTATTTTTATTATGTACCGGAAATGTAATTGTCTGCCCAGTTTCATGGTCAGAAAGAGCCAAGTGGTGAACGTCTGCTTTAAGTGCTTTAAGTTGCTCACAATTAAATTTATGCTGGACCGACCCCGAGTAGGGAGGTTTATATTAGCTTGTAGGTTGTGATTTAGCAGTACGGACCATAATTCTTTATGTTCGTTTGACTCTTTCATTACATCGATATTCCAGTCACCACATATAATTATCTTTTTATTATTTAGACGGCTGCATTCTATTATCAGAGAATCCAAGCTACTTAGAAAAAAGTTAATGTCTTCCTTAGGCACCCTGTATATACATATTATTATTGTATTATAGCAAACTAATTCTATTCCGCAACATTCAAAGACGCGTTCCTTAGCATATTTTTCACTTATGGTAGGTATATGGTAGGTATGGTAGGTTTTTAAACTGTAGTCTTTTTTTAACTAGTATGCAAGATCCACCCCTTTTTTTATTTTTCCTCGAAAAGTAAGCTGCAACTTCATAATTCGGCAGTTGTAAATTTTTTTCTGAATTTTTCATCAAAAATGTTTCACTTAAGCAAATAATGTCTACAAAACCTACCTTTGACTGTAAAACTGTTGTTAACGCAATCTGTAATATGTCCAATTTATTTAAGATTCCGGCAATATTTTGATGAAATATAATTAAGTTTTCATTATTTATAAAAAAGAGTGATCTATATTTGTATCATTTTTAGGTGATATTTTTTTTAAATAGTCTGTTATTTTATTTTTTTGCATGTACTGTTTGTTATTAAGTTGTAATTGTTTTTGTTAAACCTATTGTTAATGTTCTGACTGAAGTAGTCCGGAATTGTTTTCTTAAGCTTAAGACTTCTACTAAGGTTATTATTAATTTGTTGCTTAAATCCGGATATAAATGTTTTCTGACATTAAGTTTTTACTATTTACACAATATAGAACTATAAGTACATTTGTTTGAGCTAATTTTGGGAGCGTATAAGTGATACCAGATATAAAAGAATTCAAGTTCCTTTTGTTAACACTCGCAGCCAGAACGACATAGTCTAATTTTGTAAACATTTTTGCTGATTCATTACTTATGTTAAACATCTGTGAGTAAGTGGCATTTTGTTTTATAATACCTATTACCGAATATTTATCGTTCCACGTATTTTGCCTATATTTTTGTATTACGTTACTAAGACCTTTTGTATATTGATCTCCAACAATATATATTTCAGATTTTTTATTTTGTTTTAATTGTAGTACCTCATTTTTGCTTTGTTGATAATTATTAAAATATACGTTTTTAATTAATATTCACTTAATTTCTGAGCATATTTTACGTAAGAAGTGATAATCATAATTATAATAATTATATGTTGAATTTACAATAGGGTTTATGTCAGGATGAATATAATAACAGTTTTCATAATTCTTAACTATTGAATAAATTGTATTATTGAGAAAATGAGTATTAAGGTAACGATTATATTTTACTCCTACTATAAACACTTGCACATTTTGTAGTTTGTCAAGGATATTACAAATATCAGTAAACAGTTTATAGGGATTCTTGTCATTGCTATCAATACTAATAATAACTATGCTATTTTTTGTTAATAAATTCGATTCACACAAGTAATTACAATATTGTAATATCTTATAACCTGTAGCATAAGGCTTAACGAATCCATGTACACTATAATAGGCATTGTAAAAGTCTTTTGAATTGCGATACTTGTTATGAATGCCTACTGATAAGCTGGTCATTATTGATCGCCTAATACATAAATCATATTATTCTGTCTCAAGTGCCCTTCAGTGTTGTCCCGTCCTTGGAACGCAATGTAGTTGCTTGTAGCGATCGGCGATTCCGTCGTTTTTTTGCGTAATAAATAATTATTTTCAGTTAAATCTTGAATAATAATATGTGACAAAGTTGAGTTTTTAGGTTTTATTTTAAGTGGCGTTAACGATCTTGATGATTTTGTGTGTGTTTTTAATATTTTACTTGATTTCGATGTGCTGAGTGGTGTAAAAGTCCTAGGTGTAAAATCTTGACTTTCTGCGACGGATTTTAAGATAGAATACTTTTTTTTGCATACTTCTAACTGATTTTTCAAATCTTTTAACTCCAAATTTAAATTTCCAATTTCATTGTGTGCTGAGGTAAGTTCCATTTGTAATTTTTCTATTGTAGATTTTAGATTTATAACCTCCAAAGTATTATGTGTAACATTTGGTTGACTTTCTGTTGATAAATCTAACACAGAGGTGGAAAAGGAATCATCATCTGTTATATTAAAAATCAAATTTTGTTCGGATGTAGCTTTTCTCAAGTTCGATTATCTATAGGTAATATTCTCCAAGTAAGGAGAATCCATGTCTCAATTTGGTCAATTTGGTCCTGTGTCAAGTTTGTCCCGAAATTAGTTTTTTATTTAAATATAATCAAATAATACCTTCTTTAAATGGTATATTTTAATTGTATAAAGGGATGATCAATATATTAATTGTTGAATTTGAATTAATAAAGTGATTGTTGTAGCACTGGATGTTAGGTGTTCAGGATTGCTTCTAAGTATATTTAATGGTTTTTTACACTTTTTTGGTACCGAAATTTATGTTTTGTACTAGTACTTCTTGTAATTCTCGTACTTCAGCTGTTTAGTCTTCCACTAATTATTTCTTGCAGAAAACAATATATAATGACACTTATTAGGTTATCAGCACTTTTCTATACAATTTAGAGTTTTTATTACAGTTTTAATATTTTTTAATTGAATTAATATAGGAGCACTTGCTTTTGTGTACTTGACAGTTTTGACCGTTATCAGATTCAACTGATAGCAGGCTGATCACCTGATTGTCTGATAAGAAAGACAATCCATGCGTCGGAGGGGCATGTAAAAGTCAAAAGTCGGCGCGCGGACAAGACTTGCGAGAGACCTCTGCCGAAGGGAGTTTGAAATGTACACAGATCACTAATTTCTTTAGTTAATTTTATATTATAAAACCCAGAAAATGCATCAAAATGTGAAAAATAAGAAGCTTTGGATAATTTAGACCTAAATTCGTCTATGTTTTTAATTGGATAATGACATCTCAATAAATTTTTATTTAAATGTCTAGGATCTATGCAAATTCTCAATCCACCATTCTTTTTCATGGCTATAACTAAACTACTCACCCAAACAGTAGGTTTGTTCACCTTTCGTATGACTCCCATGTTTTCCATGAGTTGAAGCTCTTTCTTTAACGGTTCAACCAACGCGAAAGGTACCTTACTAGGGGGATCAACGCACGGAATAGCATCCTTCCTTAGCACGATGCTATGTTCGTATGGGAGACAGCCCAGACCCTCAAACACATTATTATATCTGGTCACAATTTTGTCACAAGTTTTTGTAACATATTATATACATTTTGCTCAACATTTTCAACTTTTTCATTTCTTAAAGAAAAGTTTTTTGTTATTAAATTTAGCTTTATACAAGTGGGTAAACCAATCACAGTTGGACACTTTAATTTTGTTACAACAAAAGTAATGTTTTCCGGTTTTGTTTTGTTCTCAACTAAACAACAAATGTTTGACACTGACATTATCGGAATTCTGTGCCCACTGTAGGCGAAGATTTTTACACATTTCTTTACTATGTTTGTTAAATTTAAGATTCAATTCTTTAAAGACTTGATAAGACATTATATTTATGTCTGCTCCAGTGTCAATTAGGCAATCTACATTTTGTTGTTTATTTTAAGACAATAATGCCAGGAATTGTCTGTGTTATTCAAATTTGTACTAGCATTTTGTGACTTTATGTTTTTTATGTTGAACAATGCTATTGTAAATCTCTCAGCCTCAGCACTTTTGGTGCTTGATTCATCATCGAGATTTATGCTACCTACCCCAGAAACAACAGTCCTGACACTATTTTTCTTAAAACATAAATGAGTAAAATGTCCATTTTTAAAACATGACCTGCATCTGAGTTTCCATGCGATGTGTTGCACTTTACACACGACGTTGTTCTGGATCCAGGTGTAGCTGACCTTAGGTGACCTTGGCGTGATGGTGATCTTGCGTTTTTTCTTTTCTGGTATGGGGGGGAACTGGCCCGACGACTTTTGTGTAGCTTGTATATTGTGGCTTCTTCTCTTCCATCTGCTGCATTGATTGATTCTTCACTTTTCTGCGCCATCGTGAGTGTTCTACAGAGGAGTTTGGCTCTTTCTAGGGATAGATCTAGCTCTTTTAGGAGCTTTTGACAAAATTGCGAGAAGTTTGTGGCCATATTAGCAACGAGAAAGTCCTTTTCAAGGGAATCGCGTAGCGAACCAAACTTACAGGCATGACTTGCATTTTCTAATTCCATTAGAAAATTTTCCAAGGATTCGTTCACACGTTGCTTCAACCTAAAGAATTTGTGCCGCGCCACCGTCAAATTCTTTTTGGGTTCAAAATACTCGACGAATTTTGCCTTGACTTCTTGGAATGTATCTTCTGTTCTATTCTTCAGTCTTCTATTCTGAACTGACATTATATTAGAATATTAGAATATTACTTTAAAAAAAAATCATAACTTTTGCGCAGTTCGTCGGCTTCTTGAATCTTAATAAAATATATATTTCGAATTGAACGACATTGAACACAATAATCATAATATGTTTATTGTGTTCATTGTTCGAAATATATCTTATCATAGATAATACACAACAAGATATATTTAATCACCTCTCAGGTTATAATGAATATCTTATTTTATAATGACACATTTGGTGTGTTTTTTTTATTCAGTAGCCAAACGACATGATAATTAATTTAATTTTTTTTATTTGTTTTTAACAAAACGAGGCACCTGTCACAATTATTAAATCACTTTGTAATAAATTGATACGTTTATGGTAAAAATTAAATAATATATTTTTATTAATATATTATAAAACAATAATAATTGTTGACTATGGTCTTCTTGAACGTCGCGCTCTAATAATAAATTATGTTAAATAGCAGACTATTGACCATACTATAGCAACAAATGCAAGTGGCGCCATGTTGATATGAAAAACAATGTCTATCGGCCATAAAAAAAATTCTTAACATAACATAACACTGCGTAGGTATAGTAAAACCACGTCGTGTCTAATGTCTTTCGGGAACCGTCAATGATTGTCAAGGGCTATTAACAATGTATTTGTACTGCATAATTAACATTAAGTTTTTAGGCTTTCCAACTACTAAGGAAACCACAGTACCACAGAATAAAGAAAGAGGAGCAGGTAAACAGCTACATAGTTAGCTTTCGATTCGATTTCACTACCTACACTACAAGCATACGGTGTGTCCACGACTGTGTGAAAAAATTGTGGGCTGTTGAAGGGCCTTCAAAATTTTCAAATTTGGATCGTCCATGAAAGCTGTTTCTCTGTACGTAAGTATATTATATATTTTCTACTCAGTCCGTACGGTATGAAAATGAAAGGGAAAATACAAAAATTTGGTTATTTTTTATGGACCAAGAAGATAAAATAAACCTTTGCTTTTCCAAAATCTCATCAAAAAATCTATGGACTATGAATATGAATACTATCATATCCTATATAATTCCAACACCTCGGATTTTCAAATAACGTTTTGTCTCTACGTACAAACTACGTGTAACGAGCAACACTTGTATCTGATTATATAATCAGAATCTCGGAAACAGCTGCAAGTATTTCAATGTAATTTAGTGTACAGAGAGTTTTAAGGGGGAAATTGATCTAGCTAGTTCTTATCCTTGGAAACTGCGCATTTGTGATTATTTTTATTACGTTTTTCTTTTATAATTTATTTTTAATTAATTTATCCCTCTACTTTAACTCTGAGTAAAGCTCGGTATCCCAGGTACTGTTTATAAATTACTAGCTTTTGCCCGCGGCTCCGCCCGCGTAAATACAGTATCCTATGGGATACTGTATTTACGCGGGATTTATATGGGAACACTGTTCTTTTCCGGGAGAAAAAGTAGCCTATGCTTTAATCCAGAGCCTAAACTACTACCATACCAAATTTTATCAAAATCTGTTTAGCAGTTTTTGCGTGAAAGAGTAACAAACATCCATCTTTCGATCCTTTCAAACTTTCATATCTTACTAATATTATAAATGTGAAAGTTTGTGAGGATGTATGGATGTTTGTTACTCTTTCACGCAAAAACTACTGAACAGATTTTGATGAAATTTAGTAAGGTAATAGTTTAAGCTCTGGATTACAACATACTTTTTATCCCGGAAAAGTACAGTATTCCCGCGGGATACCCGATAGTAGATTTACGAGGGCGGAGCCGCGGGAAACAGATAGCTTATAATAGTAGTAGGATAACAAACATCCATCCATCCATAATCCGTCTATCCATTCTCACAAACTTTCACATTTATAATAGTAGCAGGATACAATGTCCTAAACGTAATGGCTCTAACGCAAGTGTAGTAAATTCATTTTATTTCAGTTCACCAGTCAACACTACCAGACTTATACTTACTATGTTCAGATCTTGTTTAATCTAAACGTAAACATGCATTAAAAATATTTTTTTTGGTCTCAAGGGTCAACGGTAGGTACGTAATTTGATCATAGAGGCAATCAAAAGGGCTTTTAAATATAGATAGGCACAACTTAGGACTTTTTCACCCGTTATTGGATGATTTATACGGTATTCTCCGAGCGACGTAACCACTCTTGAAATACTGTAGTGCCTGGTACAGTGTCGTATGGTTGCCCAAGCACATAGGGCGTTCTCACAATACAGTCAGCCTAGTCCAGAGGAATGACTGGTCAATACGTTTGAGGCGAACCATGTGCGGGTTTTCTCACGATGTTTCCTTAAACGTTATAGCGCGAAACTTAAAACAGATAAACTTGTAAATAGATATTTCGAAGAATTTTTTCTAAAAATAATAACAAGAATACTAAAGAAGAGCGATTAAATACGACGACTGGTTCCTGCCCACGGGAATACTCGGAGGAATTATGACCGAGGACAATAAAATATAACAACGAAAAAATAAATATTTTATGACTATGGAATCCGGTTTGGAGGAGAAATTTTGGCGCCAATGTGGAATTGGGATGGAAATCCCTAATTTTTTGCAATATGCTGTTAGCTGTTACTATGTGTATCAGAGCACATAGGCTGCAAACCCTCTGATAGTGATGTATTTTTAAACTCCGCAAGTAAAGTAATAGTTATTGTAGGATTTGATACTAAGTTAAGGATAAATAAATGTATCTGTAAAAAGTTTATTTGCAGGTCTTGAAAAAGGTTTTGAAAAATTAAATGGCTCAAAATACCTAGTCTTGCCATAAATATTGAAATAAAGAAAAAAAAATCTATTGCATATAACATTTATTACTTTTACAGTGTGTTAGCTTAATAAATAAATATAAAACAATTTAAAATATAAAAAACTTATTCGAAGTGGTCTCTCCATTGGCTGCAATACAGTCCTTTAAACGTAGAGGCCAGTTATCAATAGAAGCACGCACACTTTCCATGGGAAAATTCTTCACTGCCAATCGTACGGATTATTTTTGGGACTCCAAATTATCATGGCGTTTAGAGCAAGCCGTACTCTCTAAAACTGACCATAAATCATAATCTTTTAAGGATTAGGATCGGGACTAGATGACGGCCAGTCTTCAGCTCTGATGAAGTCCAAAACGTTCGTTTCTAACCAAGACTGCGTAGACCGAGCTTTATGACCCGGCGCCGAGGCCGAGGCGCTCTTATAGGCGGCAAGTCCTAAGTCATCTTTTAAAATACGCGACATGGTTCTAGGTGCTATCTTCATCTCCCGAGATAATTTTTTTTGCTTTTGGACAGGATTTCCTCGAATTCTTTCCCTTACTGCTTTGACCACCTTTTTCGTACGAAGACCACGTGGATGGCCAGAACTTTTTCTATCACAAACAGAGGTCTCATTGTACCTATTAATAGCCCGGTACACAAACATTTTACTAATACCAAGCGTATGGTGAGTTTTAAAAATTGCATTTGGCTCCATACATACTTTGTGTAATGCAATCACAGCGATCCGGCTCTCTTTATCACCCCACTCTATTTTAATATCGCAAAATATTGTGGTGCCAAAATGAGAAATTTCAATGAACAATCATATAAAAATGACAGATTCTAAATTCAAATGCAATATTTTGTTTATTTTTAATTGTAACAGTATTTATGGCCGGACTATACTTAGTCTGCTATACTTAGCACCATTAAAATTTACAAAACACGTTAAAAACTATATATTTTTTATGGTTGCAGAGTTATTTATACTTATACAGACAAAATTACTTATGCTACTACAGACTAATGTATACATAGATAACATTGACAACAATCGTTACCTTTATCATTTCTTTTAATCTATCAGCAATGTACACAACTCCATCATCATCTATTTTGGCCATGTCACCGCTTTTGAACCATCCATCATTCACGAATACTTGCTCGTTTCCTTCCTCGTTGTCTCTATGTCCTTTCATTACATTAGGGCCGTGTATTAGTAACTCACCAACCTGTAATACGTTTTTAATCAAATTGTAAAAGCTTCTTACAAAATGAAATACGCCAATACGTTCTCTTCAAGCACTTGAACCTTTGATTGCTTGTTTATTAAAAAAATATTATGCTTGTGCATCATTATGTTATGACAATCTATGCACATTAGACGTTTCACGTCATTTTTAAAACTCAAATTGGAATCAGAATCAGAATAATATATATACATTTTACCTCCTTTGGTCCTAAGTTCTTCATATTGTCGTCAACGATCCTCAATTTGATGTTCGGTAACGGGAACCCGACTTACAGATAGTTTTCAAACTTTGAAGGGCTCATAGTAACCACTGGACTGGATTCTGTCAAACCATACGCTTGACCGAAATGTACGTTTTTCTGCAAAAGCCTTTTATTGTAAACATTATAAAATCCTTGCATGCAATATTTATTGTGTTTCACTATTTTCGTTAAGTATTAAGTATTTGTATTATTAAATATATCTAATTTAGATTAGAAATGTTAATTACATTAATAACCTTGTCCAAGAATCGTTCAATATCTGGTTTCAGTAATGGCGCTGCACCCACAATGACATTCGTAACATGTTCTAAATGCTTCGGTTTTAACTCTTAATGGGATCCCATGAATAAAATTGAATTTTTCTATTAGAACAAATACTTAAATTATAATTTTCAGTATTTTATTGCTATAATTTTTAAATACATAAATAGTGCACATAAATAATCGGAAATACAGAAATTCATATTTAGCAAGCCTACAGTTATTGTATTAAATACTTAGTTTGTAAGTGTCATAACGCATAAAAAACATTTATTAAAACAAATAAAATAAATCAAAAACCCTTTCGAATATAGATATGAAAGAATGAACGAATATTATGTTCACACATAACAAAGAACTTAGCACACAACTTAAACTATTTAACAGAGTACAAACAAAAAGGGCGGATTTATTGCTATGCAGCAATTACTTCCAAGTGACTTCTTTTATAAAAAAGAGACTGAAAATCAGGCAATATGCAAAAACTATAAGCACAAACTAAAAATTAAAACTAGAGAAATAATGTCCGATTTCTGAGGTTTCTTGTCCGTATGAGGTAGATAATAATATCTTATTTCACTAAGACAACAATAGACTGTGTTTTAAATATTACTGTTGTAAGGTTCAAGTTAATTACTGTTTTAATTCAAAAACATAAATATTAGTTAGCCAATTTAAACTGATTTATTAAATGCAAATATAATATGTTTCAATGAATTAGTTAAAATTATTAAAATATTTAAAATTTATAAAATTATTTTAAAACACTTTTTTTAGTTCAATTATATTAATTATAAGTTAAACGGATATCATTTTCACTTGACACTAGCGCCACAGTTTTAAGTCAACTATGGGCTGTGGGGCTTAGTTTATTTAATTATTTAAATTTACTATTTTAATTTGGAATAAATAAATCCTAGAAATTATTTAAAATAGACATAAATATTATTATCAATTTAATTGAGATGTAAAATTCAAAACGGAAGTTAGTTTTTAATGCACATTAATGCCATAGCCGGAAGTCACACTTTACGCGCTAAAATCGCTAAGACTAGAGAGGGGACTTAGTTTCTGGGCGGTTTTTCTAGAGGCAATTGGGGCAGATCCTTCCTGGAGGATGGTCCATAGCAGTAAAGTGTGTGCTCAAGTGATTAAAACATTAATGCCAATGCCAATATAAATATTGGCATGAAAGTGTAACAGTTATAAAGTGTGTAATATGAAGTGCTAAAATGTGAAGAAGTGAAGTGTTTAAGTTTAAAAAAAGTGTGGTAATAATTTAAAAAGTGTTGAGTATGAGTGGTTATTGAAATAACAATATATGTGGTGGTTTAATAAACAAAGAGACCTGTGTGGTTGAGTTTTATTTTACAAGAAGTGTTCGGTCGTCTTACACTGTTAATAGGAATTTAATTTCACTACAAATCTAACGATCATTATGCCTATTACAAATAGTCTTTTGTCATTGACAATAATTCAATATTAATAGCGATTTTCTACCTGTAGTAATCATTATGCTGTCTCATTTCCGAATTTTGCTGTTCACAGTTTGATATAATATTTGTGCTCGTCCACTCTACTCCTTTGGGTAGTCCTGTAGTTTCACAGAATTTGGGAGACATATTAGGTATTTAGCATATCTTTTCACATTATTTAAAATGCTAAGATCTGTGCTAGATTCCATAAGCTCTTTATAAGAAATAGTATCATCCGGTCCTTTAGTATCTAAATCCATAACAACAATTGGTACTTTCACTTTAGCTAATTTCTTTGCATCTTTTACAACTGGTACTGTTTCTGGTATAGTCACGATTACTTTTGCTCCAGACAAAGTAATTTGTTTCTGTAGTTCATCTGAAATTGAAAGTGTATTGCTATAAGAAACAACGTTGGAGTTTTCAATTTTTAATTATTAGGCTCGATTATTTGGTTTTTTCTTAAAATTATATTATTTCGAATTATATTACAGAATTAAAATAAAAAATTAACTTTTAAAAAATGGTTAGGCAAATATAATAATATATGATGATTGCAGAAATAAGAAAATAGACATCAGTGGCGAAAAAGGGGAGATAATGAAATGTAACTTAGTTACACACGGTGAAAAAAAGAAGGAAGGTGAATTTTATTTCTATTTGTCTAACTCTCTACCAACTCGTAACACCTTATACTGAGTTTTTTTTTTGTTAAATCTAAGGCAGGTCATAATCGAGCCTGACGTCAATGCGACACAAGTAGATCCATTGTGAATTTTTCGCGTTATAGTACTGGCCTCATGAACTGAACGATATTTCTGGGGTTGGTGCTGCAAATCTCCTCTGTGGTAGAGTATTCGTACTGCCCAATGTACCTGTTTCTGTTCTATTGAAGTGCTGGACAGTCATTGTTGTGAGTATAAAGTAGAGTTAGGGCACGATAATGGTCGGTAGAGAAACTTAGACAATAGAGTGAATTATAACTCATATAAGTTAGTAGTGTAACTTACATATTATATCAAGAACGTAAAAATTAACATAACCTATAAAATAATCATATTGCTTATTAAGAATACATATTTATTTTTAAAATTTAGCACTAAAAGCAAACAATAATTTGCGCCCAATGCACCCAAAACATTGCGCTAACACCTTGTGACGAAACAAATCCGTTGGACCCACGAGATGCGCCGAGATTATGTCATAAATAAAAAAAAAGTCACTATTAATTTACCAGCTTGTATGGATAATAATCGCCTCCTTTTTTGGAAGTCGGTTAAAAATGAACCTTATATTGATAGAAATAAAAACAAATGAAAAAAATACTATATTTTTTTTCATTATTTCAAGGCCGCTTTAGCGCCTTTTATTAACGCCATATGAATCTTGCCCGATTCATATGGCGCTAAGCACAATAAAAGAAAGTATCGTTGTTCTGTATTAAATAGATATTTGCTTTCGCGGCTTCCTATTCCGAGATTATCACGCTTCGAACCAATCTAATTAGCTATTAGCTACAGTTACATAGCTTTCTTAAATTGGTTTACTTGTAGTTGTAAACACAAGTTAAATATAGATTCATATTATCAAAGTGGTCGGAAGAGAATCTTAGACAATAGAGTGGATATGGATAGAATAAATAATCAGTAGTGTAAATTACATATAGAATGTACAATACTTACAGGCAGTATAGATTGGATACACAGTAGTAACAATTGCGCCAGCAGCCAGAATACCATGCACCGTAGTAGGTAATATTCGGGTACATTGGGCATCATAATCACCACCAAATCATCGTTTTGGATGTTCAATATCTTTTTCAAGCTTGCACCGAACTTTTGACTCTGCCTGTACACTGCTCGTAGGTATAACTTCTATCGTTTACACCACAAACCTGTCGTAACAGCAGTTGGTAGAAAATTACTGTTAAGCTGCTTTCAGACTACGCTATAATACAATAGCATATAGTATATAGTTCATAGCACAGCAATATCGCGCACCATACATTGTTGTGGACACGTTCACACTGTACTGTACTATTTAATATTGGTTTACTATACGCTATAAAATTGATGTGACACGCTGAGTTCATGCTGCCCCCTTACTTCCGACACAATCGAGAATCGAATCAATTCGATCTCAATAGCTTTTGATACTCCCGACACCTTACACTAGCGCACGAACGTGCGGTGGCTCAATTTGTAACTAGCCTGGATCGAGAAGTTCGTTAGATCGTAACTTTTGGTACTCCCGACGAAATCAATTGACTGAGAATCGAATGACAGGATCGAAAAGAAGATTTACCAATTTCAACACATACAAATTCAACACAATCACTTATGATAAAACTTTCAAATCTGCATAATCTTTTATGTAGATCCAAAATTTTATGAAACACAAAATATTTTTAGCACAGCAGTTTTATTCGACCATCTCTCCAGGTTCTTCCAAACGTATTCAGTGATCTTTATATCCGGAATATCGACATTTTTGAAAGGAGATTTCACAACACTATCATTAGACCAGACGTAATTAGAGATGATACTATGCAGTGGCGTGCACAGGATTATGACACTGGGTATGCGGCGAAGTACTCGGTCACAAAAACTTTTTCGTTTATAGATTTTTAGCATAGCTACAGCCAAGCGACGGATCTCTAAGTAGAAACCATGCCAACAGAGCAAGTCTAGATGTACTACTATTCATGTACATCTTCTACGGCAAACCAGATAAAACAGCGATCGATTGTAGCGGCGGAAATAATTCTAATAAGTAAAATAATAAGCATATTTTAAAATATTATAACTACTCACCAGGCAGTCAACTTCAATTTTCACATATTCAAGGTTCCGGTTACTTGAGATTACTTTATCCCGATGTAAATAAACACAAGATTTCGGCCACCTCAAATATCTTATCCAAGTGAGTGAGGCCGCGGAATGGAAATTTTTTAAATCTGAATATCCCGAATCAGTCCACACTGTACTAGAATAACTAAATAATATGCAAGGAAAACAATATAATTTAATCGTGTGTACACAACCACACAGCCAGTTATACGTTTCATAACTTTTAACGTGAAATTTTCGAGTTACATTATTTTTTTTCTTGTTTAATTATTGTAACTCGGGTACACACCTACCTTTAGACAGAATTTGAATCTTTTCACTGAATGACAATTGTGAGAACTTGTTATTTTTAATTTTTAATAAGCACACATTATCAACGCAAACCTCACAATCAAATAACATTTAAAAAAAATCAACAAACGCACTAGCAAAAGCAAATCACTACAATTATTATAGATCAGTAAGAAACTGTTAAATGTACACACTTTCAAATGTTAAAATGAAAAATCTTTTAAGAAAACTATAAATAAACAGGAGCGATTAAATTTTAAACAATGATTATCACATGAAATATGCAATATGGCCCCCGCGAAACACAAAACGTTTCTTCTATCCGACAAGCCAGTTCGGCGGTTTTCGGAAGCGATCGGATAGCCGAACCGAAGCCGAAGGCCATCGCCTGCCGCGGGAGCTACCGCTATATAATAAAAAAAATTAAACCAACTTCCAAAGTAAAAATGCACAAGAAAGTACGAAATAAAACTTATCTATTTTCTAAATAATTCCCCTGTTTAATTTGCATTTTTACTTTGAAAGACGGTTCAATTTTTTGTTTAAAAACAATAATTGCATTCTTTCTTCATTTATAACGTACGGAGATTTAATGTAACATGTGTTTTGTTCAATCTGAATTTGTGATTACCTCGTATCATTTGAATACTAAAACAAATGAATATGACTTAATATAGTATTCGATATCGTTATCAATTTGCTTTTAACACAATATTTCCGATTCGTAGGAAATTCTATTCTTTCATTCTATTCGTAGTACCTAACTTCACGTATTACTTACATTTTTGTACAGCCGCATGTTATACCTACTATGGGAAAAATATTTATTTGCATTTTGTACATTATTGACGTGATAACGTCTTATAATTCGATGGAGCCGGCTGCACGTACGAAAAAACATGACTCATGCGTTACCTGTTACTGTTACCAAGTACCAGCGTTATCTCGCATTGCCGTTACCTCAGCTAGCCGCGCCTTAGGTATGTGAGCGGTGGGTCGGAGAGGCGTTATTATAGATGTATTATTATTATCATTATTATTATCATTATTATTTAACATATATTTGTCTCGGCTTAACCGGTAGAATGAAGCAGGTACGGGCGATTGCCAAGTATCCTGTTCATGTAGCGTGAAAGAAGTTTAATTGGTGTGAGTTGTAGGGAAGGATGAAGATGAATTAAGGAAGCGGCGGACTATAGAGCAGGTATCTATAACGATTGACTTTTGTAACTGTATATATGTGTTTTTGTGGAGGTTAAGGGATTTAAGTGCAACGGCAAGCGTTTTTGGAATAACGCCCGTTGAGGAGATGACTATCGAGATTATTTTTACTGTGTTTTGATGCCACATTTGTTTGATCTCATCTGCAAGCGGTATGTATTTTTGGATTTTTTCTGTGTGTTTCTGTTTCAGGTTGTTGGTGTTTGGAACGGCGATGTCTATAAGGTAAGTGGTTTTTTCAAATTTAATTGTGAGGGTTATGTCTGGTCTATTGCTTAGGATGGTACGGTCTGTGACGATATCGCGATCCCAGTAGAGTTTTACGGAGTCATTTTCTAGAACGTTAGATGGTTTGTATTTGTAGTACGGTGTATGTGTATCTATAAGGTTAAACTTGATTGCTATTAATTGATGTATATGTTTGGCTACGTTATCGTGACGGTGAGTATATTCTTTATTTGCTAGTGCAATGCATCCTCCGGTAATATGGTCTATTGTCTCAGTGGTTTGGTGGCATAATCTACACTTATCAGTTTCTATGGCTTCATTGAGGATAAATTTTGAGTAATTGCGAGTTTTGATAATTTGGTCCTGTATAGCTATTAAGAACCCTTCTGTTTCATTATAAATGTTGCCCTTAGTTAACCAACTGAATGACGCGGCTTGATCGATATGGTCCTGACTTAACTGGTACGGAAATTTACCATGTAGAGCCTTACTTTTCCATTTTTCTATTTTGTTTTCATCATTAATTATTTTATTTTTAGGGTTAAATTTGTCATTATTTAACTGTAGCGGTGTTCCAGAATGAGGTAAATTTACAATGGCGTTATGAAGTGGGCTTGTGTTAGCTTTTGTCTTGAAATAATTTCGGAGGTTATCTATTTGGGTGTAATGTAGATTTTTTATGTCTATAAAACCACGCCCTCCCTGCTTCCTCTATATTGTAAATCTTTCAACTGCTGAATGGATGTGGTGAATATTGTGTTTGTAACAAGCGGTTCTGGTTGCGGTGTTGAGGGTTTCCAAATCAGTGTCAGACCACCTGATAATTCCAAATGAATACGTTAATATAGGGATCGCATAGGTATTTACAGCTTTAATTTTGTTTTGGCCTGACAGTTGCGTTTTAAAATTTTATTATTATTAATTATTATTATTATTATTATTATTATGCGCTTGATGTTATTATTCAGTTCGACTCCGGACTTCGCGGCGTCAACAAGCCTACCTAAGGCGCGGCCAATTAGTCCCGCGCGCACTATATGACGTTGTCACGTTCAACTATCGTCAGTAAACCGACTTTACAGACAACCGATTATTTTTTTTTAGCTATTTATATAAAAGATAATTTATTAATTGAAACTTCTATGAATTGTACACGAAAATCGAAAAATAGACAGTAAGCAACTATGTTATACATCAATAAGTTAATAGTTAGTAAGCGATTGTTGACGTTGCGATAGAAATATGACCTTTGCACAATTTTATTTTATAATAACATTTTATAATACTTATACTCGTAGGTAGCCTGTATGTAATCTGCAGCCTTATATGTTTTTGTTTATTCCTCTACATACCTCTCATATGTTTATGGGAAAATATCAAAATTAATACTGTTTTGTGTTACTCGCTGTAAAAATAATTTAAGAATTTTGGAATAATTGTAAATTTTAGCCCTTATGGCTTCTTGCATTAGATACGGCTTAATCTTTTTATAAATGTGAAAGTTTGTGAGGATGGATGGACGCAAAAACTACTGAAAGGATTTTGATAACATTTGGTATAGTAGTAGTTTGGGCTCTGGATTAAAACATAGGCTACTTTTTATCCCGGAATAGTACAATGTTCCCGCGGGATACTCGATAGTATATTTACGCGGTCGGAGCCGTAGGGAGGGAACAGGTAGTAATTAATATCCAACGTGAGAGTACCGTAAGTACGAGTAAATAATTCTAAGCCTCATTTAGTCCTAAATTGTTCAATTCTGCGTCGACAACTCTTAACTCATCATTGGGTACAGCAAAACCAACTGAGTTGTATTTTTTTCTACCAATAGGATTCAATGTTACTACCGGTTTTGTTTCAGTTAATCCATAGATTTGTCTTGATTGATTCTGAAAATTTCATTTTAGTGTAAGTAGGTAAAGATTATTAAATTTATAATGTCAGTTGTTTTTCAAGTTGTTGTTTTTGTGCAATTTCACTTTTATTGATAGCAAAGAGTAAAGTTACTATTATGGTTAAAACTTACATGAGCATTGTCAAGAAACTTTTCTATATCACCTTTTGGTAGAGGTGCTCCACCAGTCCCAGCATATCTCAAATACTGTAAATGTTTTGCTGTCACCTTTGGATATGAACTCAAAAATTGAACTGAAAAATTATACTAGTTTATCATATGAACTGAAGTAATTTAAGAAATCACAATTAGAGTAAACGAATGATCAAAGACTAATCTAGACAACTATCAATTTACCTAATGGTGTAGTTAAAGTAAATATATTGAAGTGGAAATTATCCAAAACCTTTATGAATGTGTCTGGTTGGAACTTATTAACTGTAACAAGTCTGACTCCATTTGACAGCTTATGGAACATGTTTATGCCGAGCCCAGATACATGCGAAAATGGCAAAATAGCCAAGGCTGTGTCTTGATATCTTTCTGGAATTAAAAATAATAGACAATAGTTTCAATTTTCAATTTGGCTTATCTAAATATTATACTATTTAGCAATGCAAAATTCCCTGAAACTATTGTGTGAATAAGTAAATATTATATTATTTAGTATAGCAGAATTCCCTGAAACTATTATCATTAGTATTGTATATATTTTATTACCTGTAGTTTGCACATGTCGTCAGCATTCAGAAGATTGTTGTTCAGAGTTTGCTATAATATTTCTGTGAGTTAGTTCTACTCCCTTTGGAAGACCAGTTGTGCCACTGGAGTAGAGCAAAGCCGCTTCATTGGATGAAGTTCTTTTAACATTTTTCAAAATAGTCATATGTACATCATCGCTGATGAGTTCTTTAAATTATATTGTATTCTTTGGCCTACTTTGTTCCATGTCTACTGCTATTATTGGAATGTCTTTATTTGCAATTTCCATCCTCTTCCTTACCACAGGTTTGCATTCGTGAATGGTGACAATCATTTTAGGATACGAAAGTGGTAGTAATTTCTGAACTTCATCTGAAAAATAATATTTTTTTACGATATTCTTAACATTTTCACTATAACGTTGGTCAAAGCGTAATACGTCATAATAAAGAGTCGAGAAAAGAAATCACCATGGTGATTTCTTTTCTCGACTCGATGCATCTAAAGCTCATGCGAAAAATGGTTAGATTTTATTTTGTTTAAGTATATTATGTCAAATTAAAGTAGTAAAAAACACAACAGTAACAAAGCATTGCTCGTTTACTATTTTAATACAATCCAAAAAATATGACATGTTGCAATCCATAATTAAAATACAATATAGATTTTATCTTTACAGTTCAGTCTATTTACTATTCGATCCTATTTTAATATTTACATTTATTTTGAGGGTCAGGTTGTAGATCGTTTCCCTAATCGACCTCGATAAAGAAAATTTTTGACTATTCCACGTACAGGGTATGTGATCGATATTTTCAAGAAAATGACAGGTACACATGAAATAGGCGTGTTAATAGGCTTGCAATTATTCCATAATTGCAGTTTCCTGGTCAGATTGGTAAGGCTTTATAATTTATCTTGGAGTCTAGAGACGGCACCTATAATTTATATCATTACATCCTGGGATGTATAGCTTTACACAGTAATTTTAAGTATCACACACACAAAAGATAATGTAATGCATCTTTGCCTTCATACTGACTTACGACGCTTCCACGCCACGTCAATCTGGTCCTGTACCAAGTAATCGAAGAACTTGTATCACAGGTACCAGACAACACCAATATATTAAATACTTTTTATACAATACACATATTTAAGATTTTTACTAAACTATACATATATTTAATAATAATACACATCCAATACCCAGGAATACAAAAAAACTTTTTGCCCTTCAGTGGGATTCAAACCCGCGACCTCCGACTTAAGCGTTGACGCTATAACCATTGAGCCACAGAGGTCGTCAACTTACTGAATGTACTCTGTTTATCGCAGAAGAGATGTATTGTAGTAAATAATATAATATGCCGATACAAATATGTAGAAATATTAATTTATAATAATTTAAGTAATATATAAATAATATTAAGTTTATATAAAGAAAAAATATATAAATAATTTAAGATACACAAGATATTTATCATAGTTATTGTAAGTGACATATTAGTATTGAGTGATTAATACAAAGATTATATATTTTAAAACCAAATATTTTTCTATCAGGTACTTGGGGTAGGCTTGTACATGATGTATCTATACCATACAGCGGAGAAGTTTATTATGCTTCTGGTAAGTATCTTTACTACTAGGAACCCTTATAATTTTACTCTGTTGATAAAACTATGCATTGTGTATGTATACAATTGAATTTTTGTAATCTTAAATCATAATAATTTTATTTTAGTGGTGGCTTGTAAAGTGGTGATGTTTTGTCATTCTACCTCGTTATGTGGGGTATTGTCGAATAGGCTTAGATATAAATTAAAGGCGAGGCTTATTAGATGTGAAGATTTTTATGAAAGATCCATTTTTCATCCCACTAGCATAAGAAGTACTAGTTTGTAACTTTGATACTTATATATCATGCTTAAAACTCTTGAGGAGGAGGCTAAAATAGGCAATAACATTGAAGAATTTTAAAAACATATTCTATGTTCACAGTTATGAAACAATATTTATGAGAGTCCATATGTGCTTTAAATTTCTATGTACATATGCACAATCCAGAATGAAATTATTCTCTTGTCATTAGATTTTTTTAATAATTCATTTTTGTATTGGAGAAACACCTCGATTTTAAATTCACCTAGACCAGTGCGTATTGTATAATCTTTTGATGGAACTGAGGAATTGCTTCGATATGTATTATATGCCCTTAGGCTGGGGCTATATGATCCGGAATATGGAAGACCAGTAGAATTTAGGGTTTTGGAAACAGAACTCTGGACCAATACAACAAGAGTTAATAGGTAGTCTAATTGTAATTTCCATACAATGTACTCCGTATCTACTAAAGGTTTTGATTACTGAGACATCGCAATATATACTTATATATAGATGGTGCGTTTGAGATTATATTATATTTCAGGTATTCATATTTTTCTTATCAATCCTTGTGACGTTACAACAAGCGTTGAGCTCGGGATACATCAACTCCATGATCACGACCATAGAGAAGCGTTTCGAGATTCCCTCCAGCCTGTCGGGGCTCATAGCCAGCAGCTACGAGTTAGGCAACATCATCTTCGTCTCCTACCTCGGCAATAGGAGGCATATTTCCGTATGGATCGCAGTCGGTAAGAAAAAAAGAATGCTTTTAAAACAAACATTCCTTTTATTGATTTTTACAATAATTTTTAGGGCTCCGTACTCAAATGTTAAAAAGGTACCCTATTACTGCGACTTTCTGTCACCAGGCTGTATCTCCTTAACCGAGCCAAACGTTTTCAAAGCCAAAGGGAAGGCTTGTCCACTGGTAATGTCCTTCTTGTGTTACAAATTCAGTTTCCTATCTTCGACTCCTAATGGTATAGACCAAAAAGCTGAATTTACATCTAGAGTTGTAAAATACTTGTAGTTAGTTAGATAGCACTAGTCTTTATCACTAAATCTTCAATTAACGGGAAAGGTTGAGCTTGTGGTACTACAATTTTATTCAGGTCTCTAAAGTCTATGCATAATCTTGTTTTTTTGAAATGGAGAAATTACAATTTAAATTTACGTTTCTACCCGGAAACGACGGAAAGTCAAATATACTCTCTATAACGTCGATAACCACGTAATGCAATAGAGAGTATTCTATACCTGAGGAATTACAAGCGGTAAGCCACCACAGTGAAATTATACCCTAAGAGGACCTAACGATATTTATATGATGATATAAAAGGTACTTGTCATAGTATTTTACACCGACACAAATTTACAAAATTATTTCGTGGTTGTAAAGGGTATCATTCGAAATTGGTCTTTTAGTCACTAAAGTGGAAACCTGATGATGCGATCCATGAGGAAACGAGGGAGCTCCTCGAAATTTAAATGGACACATATAGTGATTTTTCTGAAGCATATGCTAGGTACAAAAAAAATAAATTTTGCACCAAGGTATAACCCTGGATCCAAAAGCACAGAACTCCTCAGTCTTTAAAGATGGGCGTTTGGAAATTTCGGCATTCGACTTCCAAACCGACATCCAAAGTAAAAATGCACAAAAAAGTATGAAATAAAACTTATTTTCTAAATGATTCTTCATTTAAATTTGGCTAAAATGTTAACTATTTCTCTACTCAATCTTCATAATTTTGAAGTCGGTACCAGCCAACTTGAACATGAGTTCTATATTAAATATTGTTTGGCTGGTACCGAATTCAAAATAATTAAGATTAAGTAGAGAAATAGTTAAAATTTCAGACAAACTTAAAAGGGGAATAAAAAAATTTGTTTTATTTCATACTTTTTTTATTGGATTTTCAAAAAGTACATTATAAGCTTGATTGATGATTGAACGATTGATAATTTCAAGGAAATATTGTCCTTGCAATGATCAATCGTTTACGAAATACAGTCATAAAAGTGAGATTGCTGGTGAACATTAAAACGGTCTATATTTTATAAAAAAACATAACTACTGGGTTAATGTATATTATTATTGTTATAAGAATGAATATAAATGGATAAAATTTGGTATAGTCATAAAATTGTTATGGCTAAATTGGCTATGGCCACTTCCCTTAAAATGGTTTATTATCGCTATATGTGAAGATGAACAGCTATATATTCATATAGTCAATTCAATAAGTTTCAGGAACTGTTCATTTCGTCACAATGCCTAAAATAAAATCGTATTAACCTCTTACGCCATAACACATTTCTAGATTTTGCTAAACTTTTGTTCAGGCGTTTACGAATAAACATCACTGAGCCACTTCCTTTTGCTTTTTATTGTTTAATAATTTAACCTGTTTAATACCGATATTTTTATTGACACTTCTTTAAATTTATTTATTCACACTTGGTACAGAAAAATAAATAGAATTCTTCAAATTCAAAAGCTGTTTCGTCAATACTATAGTAAAAAGCAAAATTTACAGAATAATTGTAAAATATTCTTTTTCATTATTGTGCTATTTTGTGTTGTGGTGTTTAACATACAAAAATGTTTTATCACATTTTAATGCATTTATTACCTTTTACATAATATAAATGTTCTACTGCAAAAATTTTGTCGAAATTAAGTTTTTGAAATTATAAAATTTACATACTCTTTCCAGCATACGAGCATTAGTATTATGCTAACAAAATTTGTGCAGTTGGACTTATCTGACTGTCTTGACTGACGGCGCAAGAAACTTACTGACTTTTAACTTTAGTGTAATTTATCTCTCTGATTATAATCAGAGAATAATAAATAAATAATAATTAATAATTATTATGTTCAGCATCGAGCGGATAATTGTGTGCGCTTCATATAGATTCATCGTGGTGCAACCTTTCTTCGTGGAATCGAAAGTCTACATCTATTAGTGCAATTTAATATTAGTACCTACTTATTATTTGTAATAGACCTATTAAAGTTACCTAGTAAAGATTAGCTGTTGCCTGCAATTCGTTTGGGTAAAACAACGGAGCCCTAATTTTTGAAATTATTATCAAAATAATTAATAACCTTTTAAATACATAATCTTTTCTAACATTTAACTTTTAATTTTTCACTGTCAAAGGAGAAATATCTCTTTTTACTTATGAGTTGTGACTGAACAGTCATCATAATATTGGAAATAAATAAAAAGGTAAGCAGCACATTTAATTTTTATCAAGTGCAGTAACTATCATCTAGGACGGGACTTCCCAAACTTTGCGTCGCGACGCCCTGGGATGTTGCACGCTAATCCAGGGGCATCGTGAGGCGCTTTAGAGATAAGGGTCACAGTAGCATTTCTAAACTAAAACTTTGACTTAGAAGCTATGCTCTGATAATACTACCTTTTCTCATTACAGAAATGTAAAAAAATATTTTTTTGCTTCAAAATTCTAAAAAAATAAATTTTAAAATAACAATCGATTAAAAGCAAATGACCATTAACTTGTACCAATGAATATATCTCATGCCCTATTATAAGCCCACGAAGTTATCGGGACTGCTCTGCATACACCTGTATACTAAATAGCTATGGCTACTAAAACTACTACTTAATAGGTAATACCTATATTAGTTTAGGCTGGGTTTAAACAGTTAAAATAAGTTTGAAAAGTCCTGAACAAGGGTCAAGATTTATGTATCATTAGTCTTTTTAGCATCATGCAATGTTTTTAATCATACGAGGGCGGGTCAATAAGTCCGTGACTTTTGGAATAAAACACAGATTTTTTGATAAATAAATCATTTAATTTTTCAACGTAGTCCCCCTTGAGCTCTATACACTTTGTCCAACGCTTCTCCAATTTTTTTATTCCTTCCAAAAAATATGATTTGTCGAGGTCCTCAAAATAGGCCTTTGTTTGCGAGATGACTTCATCATTGGAGTCAAATCTTTTTCCACCGAGCCATTTTTTCAGGTTTGGGAACAAGAAGTAGTCACTCGGAGCCAAATCTGGAGAATAGGGTGGATGTGGGAGCAATTCATAGCCCAATTCATGGATTTTTGCCATGGCAACTGCACATGTGTGCACCCTTGCATTGTCTTGGTGAAAAAGAACTTTTTTCTTGGCTAAATGAGGTCGGTTTTGTTTTCAAATCCTCATTGAAGCGGTCCAATAAGTTGGCATAATATTCCCCATTAATTGTTCTTCCCTTTTGAAGATAGTCAATGTGGATTATCCCACGTGCATCCCAAAAAACAGTCGCCATAACTTTATTGGCTGACAAACCCACCTTGGCCTTCTTTGGCGCCGATTCACCCTTAGAAACACACTGTTTTGACTGTTGTTTGGTCTCTGGTGTGTTGTGATGGATCCATGTTTCGTCCACGGTTAAAAAACTCCTCCATATTGTGATTAAACAACGCCAAACCTTCCTGTGAAGTTGTTACACGATTGCGTTTGTGGTCGACTGTGAGCAAACGCGGCACCCATCTTGCGGAAAGCTTTCTCATGCCCAAGTGATCATTCAAAATTGAAACCACTGAGCCATGCGAGATGCCTATGGCTTCCACAATCTCTTGCACTTTTAATCTTCGGTCGGCCAACACCATATCGTGAATTTTTTCGATTGTTTCGGGTGTAGAGACCTCAACTGGGCGTCCAGGACGTTCGGCATCTTCAGTGCTTGTACGGCCACAACGAAATTCAGTAAACCACTTTTTTACCATTGAAATCGATGGTGCAGAGTCCCCATAGTATTTATCAAGCTTAGCCTTGGTCTCGGTAATGGTTTTTTTTCGCAAAAAATAATGCTTAATAAGCACACGAAATTCACTTTTTTCCATTGTTTCCTTAAGTTACTGGATAGTCTGATAAAGATAGCTGTAAAACACAAACTAACTGACGCAGCAAGTTCAAATTTTGATAGGAGTCAACTGACAGATGCCTGTTGACAGGAGTAGTGTTGCTTTTTCAGTAAGGAGGTTAGAAATTCAAAAAGTCACGGACTTATTGACCCGCCTTAGTATCATAAAACCATAAAGTTACTTAATAGTTCGTACACTAAACACTGCTTTTTATTTTTCAGTATTATGAATTCAACATGTCAATCAATCTATGAAATTCTGGATACTAAAACAAGCATCAACAAAACCAAAGTAAGAATTGGATCCCGAATATTTTCAAATTAAGAAAACAACTGAACATCACATTTTATGCAATTGTTTTAATTTTATTCAAATACACCTTATCTGGAGCGATCTTCGAGTATTTCTTCCTTCTGAGTTTGATTTAAAATTTCATTGAAATACTGATTTTTGTTGGGCACTGGCACTCGAAATGCGAAGAAATGGTCAAACCTACAGAGTGATATCCAGAGATCTTCGTCGACCAGTTTCAACGATCCATCGCAGTATCCAACGGTTCAGGGAGACCGGTACTTATGTGAGAAGAGCAGGACAAGGCAGAAATAGACGCAATTCGAGTAGGGATGATTGATGAGGCTTCGTGTACGTAGGAACCCCCGTTTGACGGCCATCCAAGCCCGACATTAGTTAGAAGCAGTGCGGGGTGTAACCGTAAGTGAGCGTACTGTTATATACTAGTCCTGTATATAATAGTGCCTAGAGTCAGCCTTTCCTACTGATATAATATAATCCCTGTAATAGGCACTGCCAGTTAGTTCATCTCCAGTCCTCATAAAGACAATTCCTCAGTTTTGAGTATCCGTGCGCGACATTTGCCTTTTGCCAGTAAACTTTTATTTTGTATTCAATTAACTTTTCAGTGTAATAAAATTTCTTTTTTAAAAAGTGATTTTTAAAATCCCCCATAACAAATTGGAGACAGCGGTGGGATACCGAGGAAGGTATCCTTGGAAAACGTCTCCGTATCCAGTGTTTCTTTGTGTATTCTAAATTCCAAAATAAGTCGAATTATATATAATATTCAGTGCTATCCTGTGTTAAATTGTGCATAATTAAAATCATCGATAAGTGATCCAGTGATCCTGTTCTTGTTCCTGTTTGTATCCTGCAAGTTGCTGTAAGTCCTAGAAAATAATAACTATAATCATCCTTTGTTGGCGACCGCGAGTGTGAGTGAAAATACGAAATCCTGAATAAAGTGCGTGTAACGATTAAGTTTAGTTAAGTTAGTCTCACAAGTGTTGTTATCGCTTTAAAATAATTCTTAGAATTAGCCAAGAAGCATATCGCATTCGCTTCACTGTGGCCGCCTATTACACCGAAACATTCATTTATAACATTTAATTTTGTAATTATCTAGTAACTATCTGAAAAATGGCTTCACCGCAACCACAACCGCAACCACAACCGCAACCACAACCACAAACACAACCAAAACAAAGATCACAAACACAAATCCAAATCGCGAGAGTAGACCTCGATATAGGAATCTTGTTCAAATTCATAAAACCCTTTGATGGAACAAGGGAAAAATTAAACTCATTCATAACAAACTGTGATAATGCAATGAAATTAGCGTCAGAAGACCAAAAACATATTTTGTTTAAATTTATTCTCTCACAATTAGAAGGAAAAGCTGAGTCCACATGCTCCATTAATGAATTTGAATCATGGCATCAATTAAATATTTTTCTTAATACTCAATTTGGGGAAAGAAAACATTATGCCCATTTGTTGACAGATTTACAAGAATGTAGGCAATTAAATAATGAACCAGTTAATAAATTTGCCAGCCCCAAGCAAGTGTCCAATCTTCTAAATCCAAGGACCACACGGGTAACCAGCCCTAAGCAAGTGTCCAATCTTCTAAATCCAAGGACTACACGGGTAACCAGCCCCAAGCAAGTGTCCAATCTTTTAAATCCAAGGATCACACGGGTAACCAGCCCCAAGCAAGAATCCACAAATCCTCTATTCCTAATGAAAATATAAATGAAAAAATTAGTTCAGTATATGAAATACACTGTGCTCCAAATAAAATATCCTTACCTCATATCTCGTTGCAAACTTCTGTTTCCAATAAACCACTTTCACTACTTGTTGATACTGGATCTTCAATTTGTCTTCTTTGAAAGTCTACAGTTCAATCATTTTCTAAGCAAAAACTGAAAAATAATAATATTAGTCTCAAAGGCATTGATAATACTGAAGACTCTGTTCCCACTATAGGAAGCCTGGATATCAACCTCATATTTAGCAAAGAATTAATACCTTTTACATTTCACATAGTAGAAAACATCAACCTCGCGTATGATGGCATAATAGGAACTGGATATTCAGCAAATATCAATGTTCCATAGATTATAATAGGCAAATATTAAATCTTAGTAAAAATAAAATAAAAATAAAATTCTCAAAACCTATTTATGAAATCCCTCCTCGGTCTGAAATCACTATAGAATGTACTGTAAAAAACCCAGAATTAAAAGAAGGCGCTATCTTAGATCAACATTTGAATGAAAACTTATTTGTCGCTAACTGTTTAGCTAAAGTAAAAGAAAATAATCGAATTAATTTGACAGTACTCAATACCTCTGAAAAATTAGCTACTCTAAATTCAGATCTTCTACTTATTCTACACCCAATTGATAATACATCCTACTAAATTAATTATTCTAAAAAACCTTGCTTAGATAGAACTAATGAAGTTTTAAAATTACTCCGAGTCTCACATTTAAATCATGAAGAATGCAATGCCCTGTATGACACGTGCTCCAAATACTCTGATATTTTCCACTTACCCAATGATATACTTACCTCAACCGATGCCATCCAGCATGAGATACGAACTTCTTCTGACCAGCCTATTAATGTTAAATCCTATAGATTTCCTGAAGTGCATAAACAAGAAGTGAATTCCCAAATCAATAAAATGCTTAACCAGAAAATTATCCAACCTTCACTTTCCCCATGGTCCTCACCAATATGGATAGTTCCAAAGAAAACTGATGCCTCAGGTCAGAAAAAATGGAGAATTGTAATCGATTACCGGCGCCTAAATGACATCACAATAGGAGAGACCTACCCTATTCCTAATATAGTCGAAATCCTTGACCATCTAGGAAACTCAAAATATTTCTCTACCCTTGACTTAGCGTCTGGTTTCCACCAAATCAATATGTCGCCCAAAGACGCGTGCAAAACAGCCTTCAGCGTCCCACAAGGACATTTCGAGTTCACCAGAATGCCATTCGGCTTAAAAAATGCACCAGCAATCTTCCAAAGACTAATGAATAACGTCCTTACTGGGCTCCAGGGAGAACGTTGTTTTGTTTACCTTGATGACATCGTCATCTATTCCCGCGATCTACCCACTCATATACAAAATTTAACCTCCATCTTCGAAAGACTCCGCACTTTCAACCTCAGGTTACAGCCGGACAAGTGTGAATTCCTGAGGAAGGAAGTCGGGTATTTAGGACACATCATCACCGAAAATGGTCTGAAACCAGATCCTAATAAAGTGAAATCTGTACAAGAATTTCCAATTCCTAAATGTCCGAAAGATATTAAATCCTTTTTAGGACTTATTTCTTACTATAGACGCTTTATTCCCGATTTTTCTAAATCTTCTAAACCCCTTACCTCACTTCTAAAAAAGGACATTCCATTTGAATGGACCAACGAACATCAGTTCTCCTTTGAAACATTAAAAAACAAACTTTTAACTGCTCCTGTTCTTATATATCCAGATTTTACAAAACCTTTAAATCTCACTTGTGACGCCTCTAATTACGCAATATCTTCTATTCTGTCTCAAGGTCCTGTTGGCAAAGACCATCTTATAGCCTACTCCTCAAGGACCCTGAATAAATGTGAAACTAATTATAGTACAACAGAAAAAGATTTGTTGGCTATAGTCTGGGGTTGCAAAACTTTAAGACCATATTTGTTCGGTCGAAAATTCACCATCATAACCGATCACCGTCCATTAAAGTGGTTATTTAATCATACTGATCCAAGCAGCAAATTGCAACGTTGGCGTCTCCAACTCCTAGAATATGAGTATGATATTGTATATCGAAAAGGAAAATTAAATTCAGCAGCAGACGCATTATCCAGGTATCCTGTAAATCCCGTTCAACCCGAAAACACTGACTCATTGCATCCGAATCCTACCGAAATCGATCCAGATAACATAGATAAAGACTTAATGGATCTTCTCATATCTCCTCCTTCCTTTCATTCTGATGAACTTATAAATCTAGATGACTTGCAATTTAATTCGGCAGACCCTTTACTTACCGAAACCTTACCTGATGTAGAGCCAGAACCGCAGCCATCGACAAGTTGGCAAAATATAAATGTCCCTGTACCTTCCAATGATGACATGGTTACACCTCCTCCCGCGTTGGTTGAGTCTCCGCTGGCACTCCATGAATCTGAAACAGAAAACAATGTTATTATAAATAATAATAATACACCTTCAACTGATACTTACGCCAAATTCTTAAAAACTCCGTCATCTGTAAAATATGATACTGATATAGTTGAACATAATGATAGTATAATTAAAAGTCAACATAAAGTAATAATAATACCTACGTCACTCGATCTCGACGAAGCTAACCCGTATGTAGAAGAAATCCTTGCAAATTACGCAGACTCTGAAACATTCATAAATTCAGAGAAAGAACTATTTACTTATAAATCCATTAATCTAACCAACAAAAAATACTACTTCTTATTTTATAAAGTTCACCACTTTAATACATGTTCCTATAAAGAAATTTTCGAATCCTTATGCAATCTTCGAAATCATTTAACATCCAAGGATGAACATATCGACAAAATAAGTATTACAGATTTTAAGAATCCTTTTGACAAACACATATATATAAAAATATATACAATGCTAGCTAATCTATTTCGTAGCACCGGTATCCAGATTAACATTTATCGTAATAAAATATATTATCCCAGTCCTTCTGAAGTCCTGAAAATTCTTCGTGAAACCCATGATATACCAATAGCCGGACATCTTGGTTCTAATAGAATGTATAATAAGATCCGTGAGTTATATTATTGGAAAAATATGCGGAGTGACATTGAAAATTATGTAAAGAATTGTACGTCTTGTCAAACAAACAAAGCTCTTAGGAAAATTAACCGAGCTCCAATGCAAATAACTTCAACCTCCACTTCCCCCTTTGAAAGACTATCCTTGGATATTGTAGGTCCTCTCCCCGAATCCGGTACAGCTAAAC
Source organism: Phengaris arion (assembly GCA_963565745.1). NCBI lineage: Eukaryota > Metazoa > Arthropoda > Insecta > Lepidoptera > Lycaenidae > Phengaris > Phengaris arion. The sequence goes on along the minus strand of OY751449.1, from coordinate 13,487,703 downwards.
TTAAATACATACTTACCCTCCAAGATGATCTAACCAAATATTCAACAGCTTATCCTATTCGCAGTACTACCGCTGAAGAGACCAGTGATTGCCTCATTCATTTTATTTATTTATTTGGTATCCCAAAAACTATATTGACTGATCAGGGAACCAATTTCACATCAGATATGTTTAAGGAGACTTGTAAATTTCTTAAAATTAAGCAGCTGTGGTCTTCTCCCTACCACCCACAAACACAAGGGGCATTAGAAAGAAGCCATTCAACATTAAAAGAATATTTAAAATCTTATATATCTGAAACGCAAGACAACTGGCCTAAGTATGTATACACGGCAATGCTGGCATATAACACAGCTACACACTCAACAACAAATTATACTCCTTATGAGTTAGTTTTTGGCCATAAAGCTGTCCTTCCTAATTCCCTCTATGAACCGGCTCCAAACGCTACTTACTCGGATTATATTAGAATGCTACAGCACCGCCTGAAAATCACGCGCGACAAAGCTATTGAACATATAAATAAATCTAAAGAATCTTCAAAAAATTATTACGACTCGCACTCGGCCTATTAGTTATCATACTGGTGATTATGTATATTTGAAAAACCATCTCCGTATGCGCAAAGCCCTCTCGCCTATTTGGAAGGGCCCGTACAAAATAATTAAAATAAATGGTAGAAATAGTCTTACCTTATTAATAAATAGAAGACACGTCACTCATCATTTTGATGAAGTTAAGTTAGCTCGTCGTGGCGATTCTTAGTTAAGTTATATTAAATGTTAAGCAAATAATAAGATTTAGATATTTACGGTATTATTACTTGTTCTTTACAGTTACAAAAGCTCTGCACAGGAGACATTCATCGATACCTCAATGAATTCTTCTGGGATATATTTTGATCCAATCGAGTCACTCAGAATCATAGATGGACACCTTAACGTTGTGATACCCATAGATATTTCCTTCATACAGCCACATATCAAAAACTTGAACGGTGTAATAGGTAGCTCAATTACGTTGTATAAACAAAGTACTATCTATGCAGATATTGAATGTCATAACTTACTAGAACCGTTGTCTATTAGACTAAACGAAATAATTCGCGACTTTGATTCAATTTCTCATTTAATAGAAATTAGATCTAAATGATCCGCGTGGTTTGGCGGAATTGGCACAGTATTCAAACGCTTATTCGGTACCATGGACGAGGACGATGCTCTTCGTTATAATACAGCTATTCAAATTATTGAACGCGATCAAACCAAATTATCTCAATTAGTAAAACAAAATATTCTGGTCACTACCTCGACCCTTTCATCTTTAAATGATGTTATAAAGAAAATGAGCGTCAACGAACAACATATAAGTAAGGTTGTTCAGGTTCTCACTCTTGCTCAACAAAACATAACAACTGTGTCAAATAATTTAGTAGTAAAGTCTTATTTTAATCAACTATTAAATACTTTAGAGAGTAGTATGTTAACTTTATCATTTAAGTTAGAAGATATTATTAACGCAATTATGTTTAGTAAATCAAATGTTTTGTATCCCTCCATAATAACTCCGTCTCAATTGTTTACGGAACTTGTCGAAAATTACAGATTTTTAGCTGACTACCATCAGCTCCCTGTAACCCTATCTATAGAAAATATATATACATTGTTAAGTATATGCGAAATTGCTTCTTACTACAGTAATAATAAGATAGTATTTGTGTTAAGTATACCGCTTGTGAATTTAAGGAACTATTATCTATATCATAACATTCCCTACCCTGTAGTAGTGGTTAACGATACATATAGTACAATAGTACCAACTACTAAATACATAGCATTAAGTAGAGATAGGACTTTTTATTGTAAGCTGGATAGTTTAAGTAGTTGTAAGTCTCTGTATGATTCAAACTATATCTGTAACGATGTTGATGTTTATTCTAGCTCAACATCCCCCATCTGCGAAACGGAAATCAGTGTAAAACCTTTAAAGACCGTGCCCTCTATCTGTGAAACAAAGTTTTTTGTGGGTTTTCTAGACATCTTTCACCGTTTATCGAAGAATAAATTTTTATATGTCAATACAAATCCAACAAAATTATTCATAGATTGCAAAGATTCTGTTACTTCCGAAATCATTTTATTTGGAACAGGCATATTTAATTTACCGGAAAACTGTGTAGCCTTTATAAGAGACCTTAAATTAATACCAAAAAATTCTCAAACAATTAAAATACAACCAATTATTATCGACTTTAGTTTGTTAAATGATACCTGCTGTAATTCAGAAATGTTAAACAAAATAAAACCATTTGTCCCAACATTAAACCTAACTAATGTTAATATTGACTTAATTAAAACACATAAAAATATAGAAATAAATCAGGATATTATAAAGAATTTAAATAAAATAATTGAAAAACCCCATATTGTTTTATATGGGCAGTGTTACTCTTATTCGACAATTGTAACAATTTGCCTTATAATAATTTTTATTTTAATTATTACATATGTTGAATGAGATAATTTTAAGCCGCCAGATAGTCTTATACTCTAACTTTACATAAAAAATAACTATTATAATGTTATCTTATAATTATTACTATACAAATAGAAAATTAAATGTAATAAGAAACACTTAAGAGATCACAAAATATAACAAAATTTTAATAATCTATAGCTAATAATATATTATTTTATAATTATAAAAAAAGATATAAAATGTAATAACTAATTAGGAACACGACTTATGAAATCACAACATATAACAATTTCAAATATAAACTTTGTTAAAACGTTTGTTACTTACACTTAGTACTCACTTCTTTTCTCTTAATTATATATTTTATAATAAAAATAACATCCTCACAAATTTTCAAACAACGATTCATAATATTTTGGAACAATATTTTTATGAATGAGATTAAGAATACCCTGTTTCTTTGCTTGCGTAACATTTGGTTTTTGTGTATAAAGTTTCTTTGGTTGACTTATGTTTTTAGATCGGTTCGATCTCTGCTGCCTGCCTTTATTTAGTGTGGACACTGATTTAAATTCATTATCTTGATATGAAGTTTTATATACGAACTTGTTCTTGTCATATTTCATTATCATATCAGACCATTTAATTTTTTTTCTATCGTCATTAGTAGTATAGTTACCGCAAGCCAAAGGTTTTAAATCAACAAAACTATCATGAGCAAGTTCGTTAAATAGTTAGTCTTATATAGATAAGGCGGCCTTTTATTTTTGCAGTTTTAATTAGCGTGACATATTGATCAGGTACATAAATGGGCGATGATTTTTTAAGCTCGAGCTTTATTTTTTTGGATAGTGGAATTAGTGGCATCTCCTTTATTTTGTACGTGTCCCTTAGTTAAAAACTAATGCTTAACGCTTCTAAGTTTCTCTCGTTCTCTCAAGGTTTTCATTTTCAACACAAGGAGAGGTCGTTTCAACACTAGATAAACCAACGGTGGGAACCTGCGTGTTATCGGTGTTTAACTGTAAGTCGCTTTTTTTTGACCATCAATATTTTCAGATTCAAAAATGTCTGCTAACGGATTACTAAGCCAGATTTTGCAATCTCTTTATTTAAATCAGAGGGTGCAGGTTCAGAAGATAATTGTTGTAAGCGGTTTTTCGACAAAAGATTTACATTATCTTTATCCGAGTCTGAATCACTAAAAGCTAAGTCTAGCCTAATTTGAAAATCCGGATCTTGAACACTATCTACACTATCATCCGAAGAGAAATCTGAACTAGAGGTAGTGGAACTTGTAGACACAGAACTGTCGCTATCATAATCGCTTTCTGGAATAACTACGTTTGGTTTTCTTTTTAAACATCAGTCGGTTTTCTATTTAAACAGACATCATCAAGTAAAGACAAACTGTGCTGACTGCCAGGAATAGAATCACTATCAAAAGACTCATTCGAGACACATCTGATTTTTCTTACATTGGATAGTCAGTTTGCGGATATTTTTCAAAATCTTGATCATGGTCATTTTTACTACTACTGTTTTATTCTACTATGTTAAGTATTCTATGTTCTCTTCTACTAATATTCTGTACAAAAATGTAGGGTCAAGTCAGAAGTTTTTGTGTGAAGAGTAACAAACTATATAATATTATATTAATACATCCGTAAATTCATACATCCATATATCCATACATCCATACTTTCACACATCCATATGTCCATTATTTTATACATACATCCATTAGGATATCCATACATCCATACATCCGTACAACCATACATCCATTATTATATTCATACAGCCATACATACAAACTTTAGCGTTTATAATATTAGTAAGAACAAAAAAATATAGCACAAATTTTGTAATTACCTTACTTTGATGACAATGCACAAAAAAATTTAAAGTATATAATGTAGTCATATTTTCAAAACATGACCTTCTCTATTATGCTTTGAATTAAAACAAAACTGTTTTAAAATTCAAAACGAGTGTATTCCTAAATAAGGTAATTTTTATTTGAAGTGATAATAATGGAAAGATTTTTTTTAATATTCAAAATAAACTATTTTTAATTATGGTACCTCATAATAAATAACTTAAATTCAAAACTAACATATTGTCTCATAAGTTTAATTTGATTTAAAAATTTAAGTTCATTTAAGTATATGTTTTGTGCAAAACAACCCGTTTGGTAATATGGTTCTTTTGATTTAATAATAGAACCTTACATACATGAATTCTTTCTTCAAAACAGAAGTATTACGAAATGTGGTTGTTTTATATATAAAATTATTCAGAAACATTGATCAAATTTTGAGTTAGGGTACTTTTGCACATAAGAAACGTGCTTCCAACTCGGCTGTCGACGCGCAACTCACAATATGGCGGTTTAGAATATACTTCGCACGTTAAAAACAATAATTTAAAAAAAACATTTGTGTTGTTTATGCGTGTTAAAATGCAAAATAAACGAGTGTCTTTTTGAATATAAAAATATGAACTATTACAATTGTATTTTTGAAATAAAAACATTTTTACATTTTTTTTACTTGTGGTACTTTTGAATTGAACCAGCGATATAATTGATAGTCTTTATAACAAAATTGTATACACCTTAATATCTGCTGCTAGTGAGACCTCTTCTAATAGTGGTCCCCGTAAGAAAAAAAATTATGGGGTGGAATAATTATGTCAAAGATGCACACAGGGAGGCCAAGTCTAAATTTCTTATTTGGACATGGTTTGGTCAACCTAAACATGGGGAAGAATATGATGAGATGGTAAAAAGTCGAAAGATTTTTAAAGGAAGACTTAAGTGGTGTCAAAATAACCAGGAACAGTTAAAAATGGATGCATTAGCTTCCCATTTGTCTAAGGTTGATTTTAGACGTTTTTGGAAAGGTTCTCCCTGTGAGCATCGATTGTATTAACGACCCCAAAGATATTGCAAATCTTTTTAAAAATAAATTTAATATCAAGTCTCGTTTAGGCCAGTCATTAGGATCGCTCGATGCTGGACCATCGCGAACAGGCCACCTGGTCACGCATATTAAGGCAAAGACTATTGAGTCCATAATAAAATCAATGAAAAAAGGTAAGTCGCCTGGGCACGATGGTCTCAGCGTTGAGCACCTAAAGCACGCTGGTTTTCATCTATCTAGAGTGTTGGCATTGTTATTTAATTTATGTTTGGTTCATTCTTACCTGCCCGATGAGATGCTGAAAACAATTGTAGTGCCAATAGTCAAAAATAGAACGGGGGACATATCAGATGGAACTGATTATAGGCCAATATCCCTTGCGACTGTTATAGCCAAAGTATTTGACAGTGTGCTTAATTCTCAGTTGGACGCTTTTCTTAAATTACATTATGGACAACACGGCTTTAGGCGTGGACTGTCCACAGAGAGCGCCATCTTAAGCTTGAAGCACACTGTCAGATACTACACTGACAGGCGAACTCCTGTGTATGCCTGTTTCCTGGATTTATCGAAGGTATTTGACCTGGTTGCGTATAATCTTCTATGGGATAAGCTAGAAAAGATGGGCTTGTCAAGAGAATTATTGGAGGTCCTTAAATACTGGTACGGCAGTCAAGTTAATTTTGTTAAATGGGCGGATGAGTTTTATGAGCCTTACAAAATGGAGTGTGGGGTGAGACAGGGGGGGGTTAACCTCGCCAAACCTCTTCAACCTGTTCGTAAATGAGCTGATCGAGGAGCTCAGCAGCACACATATTGGTTGTCACATTGGCCACGTATGTGTGAATAATGTAAGTTACGCAGATGACATGGTGCTGCTGGCCCCCTCGGTAAGCGCGCTCAGAAAACTTTTAAAATCTGCGAATCTTATGCAGGTATCCATGGACTTGTGTATAATGTCGCAAAGAGTGAATACATTGTGTTTAAAGCTGGTAATAAGTGTCCAAATATTATACCTCCAATAAATCTTTATGATAAGCCTTTAAAAAGGGTTAAGCAATTTAAATATCTGGGACTGAAGATTTAAAAGATGATGTTATCATGGAGAGGGAACGCAGGGCGCTTTCGCTAAGAGCGAATACGTTGGCACGCAGGTTTGCTCGATGCTCCATTGCAGTTAAAGTGACACTTTTTAAAGCATATTGCACATCATTTTACTCGAGCAGTCTGTGGGTCAAGTACACGCAAAAATCGTACAGCGCCTTGCGGGTCCAGTATAATAATGCCTTCAGAGCACTGTTAAAGTTGCCCTGTTTTTGCAGCGCCTCATCTATGTTCGCTCACGTAGATAGCTTTAGCGCCATCTTACGCAAAAAAGCCGCGTCATTGCTACATCGCATAAGAGGCAGCAGTGACGGTCTTCTGAAGGAGATAGCCGATGGCGGGAGCTGTCCGTTTGTTGGCAACTTAGTTAATATTACGAAGTCTATAGTTAAATATGAGTACTAACACAACTAGATATAAGACTATACTAACATTTTATTTATATTTTTATTTTTATTTAATGGATCTATAAGTTGTCCAAAAATAAACATTTTTATTTATTTTATTTATATGATGCCCCTTAAAAAAAATTTAAAGAAACATCTTAATCTCGTTTGAGAGATCATCACCAGCTTCGCCTACAGCTACTACTTAGTAATGTTTACAATTGTTTAATGTTATGTATAAACTATAAGGTATTGTTTTTGTAGCTTGAGCGGGAATATACAAAACTTGGCCATATGCACTAAATTAAATTAAAAATATAAGAATTAATAACAGATCTTCGAGATTAAGCCGAACACATGCCAACTTTTCGTAGTGTTCCTGCAATAAAAAATGAATTACGCTCAGGTTTTTTATATTCCTGGTTAGGCCCTAAATTTATTTTATTGATTTGTATTTAAGATAGAGAACCAAGACGGAGATCTTTCTCCTTTTGTCAAACTCATGTTTTTTATAATACATAATTTTACATTTCCCATGGGGTTCTAAAATGCATGCAAAGATAATAGCTATCTTAAATTATAAAGTATAATGTGGTGAGTTGATGCGGTGCCTCGAATATTTATACATATTTCGATTCAGATTTGATATATTATTGTAAACATTTAATATTTTCATATGGTCCTAATTTTACATTTAAAGTTAATATAAATTATAATTTTACTTAGGTTTTATAGAATTGAATTGAAATATCAAACGATTCCACTGTAGAATAAGAAAATTACTGAGTATAGACGCATAAACTTACCTTTCCTTGCAGTAGGACGCCGAAAAATATTTTAACACGAAATCAGTGACCGCATCGACTGTAGACGTGGTTAAAGTCCGTTTTTACACGTGTGTATGTTGGCGTGCGCATGATTCAGCGCTGTTCAACCATTTTGATCTTATGTTTGATCGAGCGGTAACTTTTTCGATTCTTACATCGATTTGTTTATATTGAAACTAGTTGAAGGTCTCATTAATAAATTACTTCTGCATATAGATAGTCTTTGTGAAGGACACACGATAATCTTGCAGTACGAGGCATAACCGGAAAGGGATAATATTACCAGTGGTTTATTAATGCGAGAAACCACTGAAAAACACCGTTAAACACCAATTGACTTTTTTTTAACTATTATAAATGATTTGAAATTAAAATCCTATTAATTAATAACTAGCTGTCCGGAACATCGTTTGCGTGGAACTATTAATGGAAATGGAACGAAGATAAAAGTAACCTAAGGGTCAATTCACACTGAAATGAAACGATACGCGATACAGTGCTGCATTTTTAAGATAGCTATATAACGTTTCATGGTAAATAGTTCGAATGTAATGTTGCACCGCCCTGCCCAGCGCATGTGCAGTGTATGACTTATGTCATATGAAACGTATAAATAATATTTTTTCTTAAGTTCAAATAAAAAATCATAATTATCATCATAAATACAACCTGAACAATTTATAAAACTAGTACTATAATTAAGAATTGTATCCACTTACACGTAATAAGATTTTTTGAAATTTTTACAATAGTAAGTGATATCAAGATGTCAGGATAATACTTAAATATTATAATGGTAGTTAAAATAGAACTACGGCAAGATTGTTATTTTAAATTAAATTACATAAAAATATCCGCCTAAATATAACAATAATCATAATGTCTATTGTCAATAATATGTTAATAAAATAAAAGTATTTAGGATTTAATTATATTAGGTGTATAAAATGTCAGTTTAAAAATAACAAATAACAATAATACTCGAAACTTATGGGAAATCAAAAGAAACACTTTGTATGATAATTATTGGTGATAATTTTATATTACATTTTATCTGGCAGGATTTATTTAATAAAAAATATATCGTTAACTCCTGAAAATGCCTGGTCACATTATATTTCTTGTTTTATGGTAGTAAAATAGTAGCATTAAATTTTTCGTTCCTCATTAGGTATATTATTTTTGTATATTGTCTTACATTAATGTGCCATGATTTTAGTATGTATATGAAATAAGGAAAGTTCGAGATTAAGCCAATCACATGCCAGCTTTTCGTAGTTTTCTTGCACGATGAGAGCAGGTTTTTTAAAAAAATAAATATTGTATTGATTTGTATTTTAGATAAGTACAGAACTAAAACGGAATTCTTCTTCCTTTTGTCAAACTAATGTTCTTTATACATGGTGTGATTCTTCATTTCCCATGGGGTTCCAAAATGCATAGTTTTAAAGATAATAATAGATATTTTAAATTATTAAGTATAATGGTGATGATATTATGTGGTGCACCAAATATTGATACATAATTTGATTTAGATTTAATGGTAAACATTGAATGTTTTCATAATATAGTCCTAATATTTATCTTAAGTTAAATATGGGAAATCAAAAGGAACACGTTGTATATATTAATAATTAGTGATAATTTTATATGAAATTATATCTGGCAAGATTTATTCAATATTAAATATATTATCAACTCTTTATGTAAATTCCTAGTCACATGTTACAGGAATTTGACATTGGTCGCATGGTTTTAGTATGTTTATGAATTAAAGATAGCTTAAAACTTGGAGTGTATTGTAAATTTGAAAAAAAAATTAAATATTTACTACAAAACTTTAATCTTTATTGATCATAATGTTGATGTTCCCATGTTTAACTTCTGTTTTTTTTTTATTCTCGGCAGTAAAATGCCATTTTTATTTACTGAAAACACAAAAAGATTTACGGATTAATTTATTTTATTGCATATCATTTATTCAACAGTGTTAAGAATGTAAAGTTGTAAACTCAGTTCAGACCCCTTTTAATCTAAACGTAAGCAAAATGTTTAAATTTTACCAAATCATTGTGTGTATTTCTTTATTGCACCGAAAATTAGTGACATTTGAATAAGTAGCTTATATAAGTATTCGCTTACGTTTAAATTATGGATCTAAACAGAGTATAAGTAGTACAAGTATAACGTGTTTAAACAATAATCATTTTCCATTTTCATATGTAAAAATAAAATATTTTACCTTTATGGTTAATTTTTGTTTCGTTTTGTTTTATTGTCGGATTTTTATATTTCAAAGGTTTTATTTTTGTGAGAATTGTCTATTTGCTAAGGAAACTTAACAAATAAACAGTGTTCTTATGAAAATCAAGGTCTTTGAAACATAAAATTCTGACATACAAATCCCGTAGATTTACCATTATATTGAAATCTATACCTATATTATGTATATATTATAGCAATGTAGTGCAACTGCACCTTAACCAGATGGCACTAGGAGCTACATCAAACCTTCATTTTTGAACCGTCAAACAGGTGAAGTGAAATATCTATTTCAGTAGTAGTACTTATCATCTATGTATTAGTCAACCGCCGAATCGACCGTAGAACGAACGGCTTAACGAGGAACGAAAAGCTTATAACCGTACAACGGTGATGGGGCGCCCAGAGGAGCGCCAAGATTTGTGAACACCAATATCTAAGTCGGCGAAACATTATTTCACTCTGGTTTTTTATGAAGCCGTGGTATTTCTCCACTATAAATATTCAACGACCCCTATGGCTCAGTGGTTGGCGCGTTGGCTCTCAAGTCAGAGGTCGCGGGTTCCAATCCCGCCAGGGAACAAAAAGTTTTCTGTGTTCCTGGGCATGGATGTGTATTAAATAATAAAAATCTTAAATATATGTATAGTATAAAAAGTAATAAATATATTTCCGTTGTCTGGTACCCGTAACGCAATTTCTTCGAGAACTTACCACGGGACCAAATTGACGTGGTGTGAAAGTGTCCATAGAAATTATTATTAATTAATGATTATTGTTTATATAACTCTTGAATTGAATTGACATAATTATGTACTTACAAGGTCTGAACTGAATAATTATAAGATGTAATCACAGCGCCTGCTTCCAGGATCCCTAAAGCTATAATTCCATATTCTGGAATATTCGGAGCCATCACAGCGGTCATAGCTATCATCATCTCCTATTTCGAACCTCTTTCGTAAATTCGCGCCGAATATTTTAGATTTTCGATAAAGTTGTAGAAAGGTGTATTGTCTTTCACTCACACCACATATATATCTGAAATACTGTGTCTTTTATTAAGTATTAAAAATAAAATGTACCACATCGGCAAAGTTCCTGCACGACCTGTTTCTGAACATCTTTCTGAATATTTTGAGGCGAGGAAAAGGTCGCCTCAAAATATTTAAACGCAAAGTAAGTGACCGAATCGATTGCAGACGTGGTTAAAGTTCTTATTTACACGTTAGTATGCGTGTGTGCGCACGATTTATCGCTGTGTCTTAGACATACGAGGGGCGGCTGAAAAGTTTTGAGCCTAAGTACCTTAAAGTACAACTAATTACTCGCGCATCATACCACTAATTGCGGGTATCCTTAGAAACATAAATGTCAAATTTCATGTCATTTCCATCATTACGCTTTTAGTAATTGAATCGTAAACGTCACAATGTCTGAGTCTTCCGCACTTTGCACGAAATTGGAGTACAGAGCTGTGATAAAAATCTTAACAAAGAAGAATAAAACACCGACGGAAATATTTGAAGAGATGACAGCTGTTTATGGGGAGTCTGCACCTTCATTTGCTACCGTCAAACGTTGGAACTGACAGTTTAAACTTGGCAGGGAGTCACTCGAAGATGACCCCAGGTCATCCAGGGCGTCCTGACGCCCAAACACCGCTGTTACCGAAGAAAACATTGAAAAAGTAAAAAAACTTGTTCTGGAAGATCGGCGAATCAAGTTGTGGCAGATAGCTGAAGCCATGGGCATTAGCAAGGAACGAATCGGAAATATTTTGCATGATCACCTGCACATGAAAAAGGTCTGCGCGCGATGGGTGCCGAAAATGCTGACGCCGCTGGACAAGCAACGTCGAGTCACAACTTCACAGGAGTTTTTGGACATCTGTGGCGATAATCCAGACGACGTTTTTTCTCGCCTTATTACTGTTGATGAAACCTGGATTCAACAGTACGATCCGGAGTCAAAACAGGAGTCAATGCAGTGGATAGAAAAGGGAGAAAAGCCGCGACGGAAGTTCAAAGTGGAAAGATCGGCGTCCAAGCTCATGGCCACTGTTTTTTGGGATTTTGAAGGTATTTTGTTTATTGATTACCTTCCGAAAAATACTACAATGAACGGAGACTACTATGCCGCATTGCTGACCAAGTTACGTCAAGTGGTTGTTGAGAAACGGAGAGGCAAACTGACAAAAGGAATCCTGTTTTTGCAAGACAACGCGCCCGTCCACACTGCGCGAGTTGCAAGGCGTGCCCTCGCCGAGACAGGATTTGAGGAAATCAACCACCCACCCTACAGTCCTGACCTGGCTCCTAGTGACTATTATCTTTTTTCAAATTTGAAAAAAGACCTACGGGGACGGAGATTTTCCAATGACGAAGAAATGAAGATGGCCGTAGATGAACATTTTGAACACAAAAACGGCGAATATTTTTTCATTGGGTTAAAAGCTCTTTACAATAAATGTAAGAAGTGCATTGAAATACAGGGAGACTATATTGAAAAATATTTTTTTTGTACATTTTTATCAGCATTTTTAATATCTTAGGCTCAAAACTTTTCAGTCGTGGTACCTATTGTAAAGAATAAAACAGGTGATCTCACAGATAGAAATAATTATAGACCCATCACATTAGCTACCATAGCTGCGAAAGTGTTTGACGGTGTCCTTGACGGATATCTTGCCAAATATGTTGCATTTGGCGATGCACAGTTTGGTTTTATGCAGAATCTTTCCACTGAAAGTGCTATTTTGGTACTCAAGCACACAGTCAAATTCTACACTGATCGGATAGAATCCCGGTTTACGCTGCCTTTTTAGATCTCTCTAGAGCCTTCGACCTCGTAGACTATAACAAGTTCTGGGTCAAGTTGAAAGCTACGGGTGTGCCGGTGCCGGTGTGCTGTTATCAATACATTTAAATATTCGTATCAGTATCAGGTTAACTTCGTCAGGTGGTCTGGATCCTTGTCACATGCTTACGGTTTGAAGTGTGGTGTGAGGCAGAGAGGGCTGACATCCCCAACGCTTTTCAACTTGTACATTGACGGGTTGATTCGTGGGCTCAGTTACACCAACGTGGGGTGCTCAATTCATGGACAGAATATTAATAATACTAGCTATGCCTTTGATATGGTATTACAGAGACCATCGATTAGTGCCCTTCGCAAACTGTTACATGTTTGTGAAAGCTACGTGGGTGAGCATGGTCTCGTGTACACTGTAGGGAAAAGTAAATTTATGGTTTTCAAAGCACGATCATTCACTCCTGATAGTGTACCACCAGTATAATTAAATGGTATACCGCTCAGGAGAGCTACACAATTTAAATATCTAGGGCATATTGTAGACGAAAACTTCAGCGATGATCCCGACATTAAACGTGAGCGCAGAGGGATGGCGGTTCGATGTAATATGCTGGCCCGCAGGTTTGCTAAATGTTCTGCCGGTGTTAAGCGTACACTGTTTCGAGCTTTCGAGTTATACGCAGCGAGCGATCAATGCGTTTAGAGTGCAGTATAACAATGCCTTCAGGTTTCTGATGCGACTGCCTCGGTACTGTAGCGCATCCGCGATGTTTACATCCGCTAACATCGACAGTTTCGCGGCTATACTGCGTAAGCGATCCGCGTCTATGATGCGAAGAGTGCGAGACAGTTCCAACAGATACCTGAAGGAAATTGCTATTAAACTAGAAAGTCCTATATGGAGACACTGGACTAATCTCCATATTATGTAATATAATATTAAAAGAATTTCAAATATGAAAATATGTTAGTAAAGTGAAAGTACATAATAATGTACGTACTTGCCTGGTTGAGCGGCAACTTGTTGGAATTAATTTTAATAAAAAAAAGGATGATAAAAATTCTGTATGCACTTTAGATAAATTATTATTATGTCGAAGGAAAGATAGTCTAGAAGAAAAAAAAGGCAATAGATTTTGAAGAAACTTTTGAGGCGAGTAAGAAACCGTTTCATAAAACTTATTGCTAGATTTAAGGAGCTTCCCGCTAGATTATCAAATAATTATATACCAAAGCAGTCTTATTTGTCCATGTTCCTAGATTCTTCCACATGTACTCAGTAAGCGTAGAATCGGGAATCTCCACATCTTTAAATGGAGACTGGACTATCTTCTCACTTATCCACAAATGTTTCTTTGTCTTAGTCAACACTCTTCTATCTAATATTTGGAGACTTTTAAACACTTTTTTGTGTTTAAAGTAAAAGATACACAAATATACAGTATTTTTATGCCCACATACGCCTGTACTGAGTGCAATTTAGATAAGTCGGTTGAGTAAACTGTTTTATCAACTTGCGTACTTCTGATATTATATAAATAAAATCAAAAGTGATTAAATTATTTGAAACTGTAAATCATATCATTGACGCCTGTTACTAGGACATGGGACTATGCCCAAGCCGTCTAAGGACACGCGCGGAATTTATTCTTTTATACTTGTATACTTAACTCTTTAGAGTTCAACCCACGAGACATTTCAAGTAGAAAGTCCCACTTACGATCATAAATGTTTGCTATGATTGGGACATTCGATTTAAAATGGGCTGGCTCGACCGTAGAGATACTATCGCCTCACAGATAACTGGCGTGAAATAACGTTTGTTTTATGCCGAGTGACTACTTAGGTACTGACGACTTCGCCTCTGCAAAATTATAACTATCAGTATATAATTCAAAACACAGTTAAACTATAGTATCAACCTAAAAATTTTAATATAATGTACACGTTTATCATGATTTAATGAAACCAGTTATTTTAAAGGACTTATTTTGGGATCGTTGTTATAAAATAAATGAGTTACACAAAATAATGTTCAGTAAATAAAATATTTTACTTAAATTAAATGTATATGAAACTTAATGTACAAAACAAATATATGTATATTTACGTAGGTACTATATATAATATATTGTGTAGGTAAAACTCAAAACACAAATTTAGTTTTTAATTAATATAATTTTTGTGACTACTATACATACCCTTGAAAAGGGAATAGCATTACGAAAATAAAAATATTAAACAAAAATGTATGTATATCAATGGTGAAGAGAAATTAAGTTAAAAATTTTGTTACGATATTATGATTTATATTTTAGTAATGGAAGCGCATACATAGTCTTCAAGTTAATGCAATTCTTGGTAAGAAAATTATAATGTATAATAATATTGACCCCCAAAATACAATTTATTTGGTAAATTATGCAATGCAAAGTCCACATAATATGTTAATTATTTGACTTACACACACGAGTAAATTTATTTTTTGTGTCACAGAGTCAATTGAAATTTCTTGATATACTTAGTTAATCAACCCTGTTTATATTCATAAGTTAACAATATTTCTTTCTTAATTCTATCCGTAAAATCTTCCCTGTGGCAGATTTAGGTATATCATCTAGAACGACTATGTCATCTATTTTCTTATAAGGCGCTACTCTCTCTTCAACAAACTTAGCTATGTTTTTCAAATCCTCTTTTTGTCCTGGTTTTATACAGATGAATGCTTTTGGACTCTCTCCTTTAGTTGGATGTGGAACTCCGATAACTGCTGCATCAGCTACTGCTGGATGCTCCCTTAATACTGCCTCCAATTCGGCTGGAGGCACTTGGAATCCTTTCACCTAGAAGTTTTAATATGAATGAATATTAATAATACTCATATATTAGTTTTAATATTTTGTTCCTTTTCTCTGTAATTTTAAAAACATTAGAAGCAAGTAAGCTCTAGTCCAGTCAATATTAAGATTCAGTCACAGTAGACGTATACAGTATTACATCTCATACTAGACCGCCCGAATCGGCGCACGCACACAAACTAAATATGTCTACCGTGGCCGAACTGTGCAGTTTTGTCGTTGTGGTCTGTAACGAGCATATGTCTCATGTCATTTCAATTAACTTAGATTATAGATAAGACGATTAAGACATACTTACACATAGTTTAAGTGTGTTTAATACCTTTAATCTTGCAACTCATTTTAGTTAGTTACACATTTAAATTATTTTAAAAGAATGATAATTTTACCTTTATGAGTTCTTTTAGCCTATCAGCAATTTGCAAAACACCTTCTTCGTTAACAATTCCCAAGTCACCTGTTCTGAACCATCCATCAGCTATGAGGGTTTCAGCATTTGCCTTGGGGTTGTCTTTGTATCCTTTCATTACTTGAGGTCCTCTTACTAATAATTCACCTGTCTAAAATAAATTTTATTCCACATGCATGAGCACTACAAGTCATTTAGGGATATTTACAATTTAATAACTTGAGGGACTTATGTTGCTAAACAGTACTAGTAGTTTCTTTAAATGCTTTATCTCTGCAATGATTTATACCTGATTAGGTCCTAAAGCCTTCATATCTCCATCGACTATTTTAAGCTCTGTGCTGGGGAATGCGTGTCCAACTAATTCATAACTCTTGGACTTCTTATCAGAGAATGTAACTGGAGAAGTTTCTGTGAGACCGTATACTTGACTAAACCTAACTTCTTGCTGTAAATAAAAACTTGTTATTTCCTTAACAACAAGAATAAGAATATTTTATTTGCAAAAATATGTGTCATTTTATTCATCGTCATCTTCAAAGTCATGAAATGTATTTATCGTCTGTCCTACAGCTACAAACATTGGCTGTGTTTGGGGGAAAATAGCGCTCGGATTCGCTCGTAAGCAAAATAGCGATCGCTAAGCAGTAAGGGCTCAACTGCTAAATGCTATTTTCCTCTAGGACGCTAAGATAGCGTTAACCGGGGAACCTAACTTAACTGTACTAGTTACTATATACAAATAGTGTAACTATTTATTATATACAAATATATTTGACTATTTTTTGGGCCGACATTACTGTTAATTTTAATAATACTTTAATTTAATTAATTGCACATAACACTATTAACTGATTTTGAAACAAACAAACTAAATAAGCAAAACGGCGGACTGTGTCAGCGCTATTGAAGTTAGTAAACGTGGCCGACAACTGTATTTTTTTACAGCGCTAACAAGCGTTGTCAAGCGCTTTAACCGAAAAACAGCCATTACTTCCTCCTTACATTAATTACTATAATGAAATTGCTAATTATTATTGCCACGCATGGTTGCTTGTACTTAGGATTTTTTGTTATTACTACGTTTTATGTGTCATATTTAAATGGCAGTTTCTAAAGATATTTTGCAGTAATTTTTTTATTTTAATACTGTAAGTGGGCTGTAATTAGTATAAGTAAAAACTTGAATGCGTAATCAGCCATTATACAATAACATAATATAATATTATAACCATAACAAAGGAGAATGCCCAAAAGTGGTACCAAAAAGTCTCATGCATCAAGATGAAAATTTTATAGTAATTATTTTTCGATTTTTTTACGTAATTACACGCCAGGAATCCAATTTTTGAACCGTGAATTTAAATTAAAAAATAAAAATTATTAAATGACTCTCTCCGCATTAGGTTATAGAGATATGTGCATTATTAGAAACATCAAGCAATATATTGTAACAATATCGAGTCATTCGACTAAAACAGTTATTGCCATCGTTATCCCAATTTTAATAAATATTACTTGCTTTAATAACAATTTCCGAATGATAATATTATTTATTGATATTATGTATTAGCTTTTCTATATTATGTATGTTAAATAACAGTAAAATTAAGCTATTCCATTACACCTAATCGATTCAGTGCTGCTTAAAGACATAAAATCGATTATTTTCATAGACTTCGATTTATCGACCGCATCCCTACATCATAACCGACGCATATTTTCTGACATCTGACATTGCGACATTTGCAAATACGTCCGCGGTCCGTCTGTGTTTTATTTTTCAGATTAATTTCATTTTTATTTTTCAGATTAAAATATAAATAAGCAGGACTTGTTTATATTCATAAATAAGCAGGACTTGTTTATCTTTTGTGCACTTTTTCTGCGTATATGTATATTTGATTGTGCAAAAATGGCGAGTCGTGGTGTCAGCCGGCAAAAAAGATGTATCAATTGTTCATTTTTGATACCCGGAAATCAAAATACACATACTTTAGAACAAGTGTCTACTCCAATGATTAACTTATTACAATCCTGGATGACTCCTACTCAGGTAAGCAGACCTTATTATATTTTCTGAATAAGTAAAGTATATTAAAGTCTAAGAAGGCACCTTCTATGTATTTCCTGACAATTTTTTTTCTAAGAATTATAGAGAAATCTCTATCATTCCAAAGAAATATTTTAAACTAGCACCTGAAAATATAACAACAGAAAAAACATTAAAGGCTAAACAGACTAGTCTTTGATTTCACAATTATTGTTCTAGCAGTCAAACCATTTAGAGTATAGGTGTTACTTCTATGAATATATTACAAACACTATTTAATTCATTGTTTTATTACAACTGACTTCAGATTCTGTGCTCTGTACAGAGTGTTTGACACTGCCTCAAGATAGAGCAAACACAACCAGTGAAGGAAGTTTGTCTTTGCCTGCTTTTGGTCATAGCATAGTATGTTTTTCTTGTGGCCAGTCTATTCTACGTACTACAAGAACATATCCTGTAAGACAAGATCGACATGAGAGAAACATTAAAATTAGACTAGTTCCGCTGCACTTGGTAATTATTTTTGTTTATATTAAATTATATATTATTGATATTTTTCATTTTTAGTCTCCAATATTTGATACTCCTGGTAGTGCTTTTATTATTGTGTCCTAATAAACAAGGTTTCACAAAAAATTTCATAAAATATTTTTATTTGTTGTCAATATTATTTCTAAGATTTGTGCTGCTTGCTGGAGGTCAGCTACAAGAGAAGTGCGACGTCATGAAGAGCAAGACTCCAATCGCCCTGGTCTGTCAAGACGTATTTTGACAGATGCTGGATCAAGTGCAGATCTCAATATACCTCAGCTGCCTCCTCTTCCTCAATTAAACTATCATACTCCTCAAATCACGACCACTCCAAAAATTATGTCTTCTGTGTACAAACGTGCTTCAAGTACATCTAATCACTGTATATTTGTTAATTGTTTTCAAACGGAACGTTTACTGGTACCTTTATATATAAAGTATAATTATTGTTATGACAATGTTTGGATAAAATAAAAATACATTCTGTTTGTTTTATTTTTGACTCCAGTCAACAGTATGAGCATAAGTGTCCATTGTGAAAAGTATTGTAAGTGACTAAAATGTTACTTACATTTTTGCTTAAATTACTTAAATTGCTTAAGAGAAAGTATTCAATAATAATAACCCTAGATAGTAGATACTATAGCGGCGGCTTTCGGTCACAACACAGTATGCGGGACTGAATTCGGTGATTATACCATGAGCGGGTAACGGGTATTAGGTAAATATATACGCTATAATTCGAAATTCTTACTAATATAAGCGCCTTACTCTGTTTTTAGAGCAATAACGTTCGTTCGTGTATGACAATAGGTACTTTGAATATGAGATTATTTTCGATTTTATCAAATTACTCTGAAACCCCAGTTTTGTTTACAAAGAAATTTTTATAGGAGCTAATATGATAATCATATACTGTAAAAAACCAAGTTTGGTTTTGACAACAACAACTTGGTACGGGTGGTTGGTACTTTAAGAGTTAAAAACCAATAATGCCCTTTGATACAATTACGCATATTGATAATCGTAATTATAACTGTAAGTACAAAAAAACCAGCAAAATTACCTTACCTTTATTCTTCCTAATAACCTTTCAGCATCAGCTTTTGATAAAGGTGCAGCACCGTTCAGTATAGTTTCTAGGTATTGTAATTTTTCTGGTGTAGCACCAGGGTGGTTTCCCATTAAAATAACTGCAACAAAAGAATTTATTTTATGCGATATCTTAATTTTCATACTATAAAAGAGTCAAATTTAATTTTGTATCATATTTGCTTGTGTAGTGTAGGTATAATTACAAAAAAAAGGTTTTGAAAAAAATCGTCACAGAGACAACAACTTCTCAAAATTCTAAAATATATTTTTAATAAATAATGCATAGAAACAAGAGCCATTTAAAATTGTACAAAAAACTCTACAAGTAATACCAACGCAATGGCAGTTATAAGTGTTCCAGCGCCTGGCACCCTGGGTACTTTAAACGCCGCGCCTGAGTGGTTCCCAGCTATACTACATTTGGAAGATCTGGATATATACCTACTGGATGCTACTGTTTGACGGTGCAGTCTACAGCAGGATTCCTTTTTACCGTCGATGTACGTGATTGTAGCAGCGAATGACCTAAGGTGGCCGTGGTAGAGTAACCAGCGGTCCCTACATACATTGCTAGACATCATCTCGAAATCACAGCTACCCAGTGTGTTACGTTGGACACCAGTATTTGGAAAAATACCTGATTACATATCGTGATAGATTTTCTTATTTTAATTATTACGTATGGAATTTTTTGGTGCAAGTTTTAATTATACTTAGTTTACATAAGTATTTTTTTATAGTTTAGCTTTACTAACTTATGATAAACAGCCAGGATGCAGGGACTTCCATCGACATTTCGACCGTGTCCTTGGGAAATCTGGTGCAATGCTACCATTACCCCCAAGCACGATATTTTAAAAGCCAGAGGGGTTTGAACATTCATGTAGGCAAATACCATAAACAAAGCGGGAGACAGCAAAAATTGTGATGACAAAAAGTCAGAATTAAAGGGGAATCTGAGATCATATCAAAGGGTTTTTGCGGTTGGTTACCACTGTCGATCCTGGCTACACAGTTGCAGTGGTGAGGAAGTATGGTGGGCCAATTGCCCGTTTAAAAAAAAATGCCACAAACTGCTTTTAGTCCCTATTCCCCCAGTAATTCCTTCACTTCTAAACCCCACCTATCAAACCAATTTCTGGTAAGAAATATCAAAATTTAAATGTTTTGTCTCAATTCTTAAATGGATCCCTAGGGGTGCAAGAGTGGCCGTGGCCTAGAAGCTTGCCGATACAGTACGCCATACTGCGCTTGATAACTCGAGGCAAGCCTGGGAAAACTGCTCACCTTTCCCTACCGCATTCTGCATGTCACTTGAAATCCGCTCAACAATGCCTCCCTCACTTCACGAATAAAAAGAATTGTATTTCGGACACTGATTTCAACCCAAATTTTCCTTCGCATTCCATAACCTTGTGAAAAATGTAGAAAATAAAGTAAGTGAGGGAGACTTTAAAGGTGTAGACCGTCTTCTTTTTTCCAACGACACGGTCATCTTGCAGAACAATTTACTCTCACAACTAACACTCAATCCTTTCACAGCTTCCGACGTCGCAACACCACCGCTATAAACGTCGGCAGACAAAGAACACGGAGCCATCATGTATTTTCTTCCGTGTTCAGCTGGTAGTCTCGATGGTCTCGCTTCTCAGAATCTGAAAGATCTCACCAGCGGCTGCTGCGGGGAGGCCGGCGAGTAGCTCCTGCATGAACTCACGAATCTGTGCAACCTGATGCTACGTGGAGAGGTTGCATCAGATATTTTGTACGGAGCTAACCTCTGCGCCCTGAAGAAGAGAGATGGAAGCATTCATCCGATCGCCGTCGGCACTACATTCCGACGGCTTACGGCCAAACTGTCTCTTATAAGTCGGTTACTTCCCTTTCATTATACTTTCAGCCGAAACAGTTCGGTTTTTCCTCTCCCTTGTCCCAAAGGGCATCTATTCAGGACAGCTATCCGAAATCAAGGTGATGATGTGTTTTTGAAGTTAGACGTCAAAAACGCATTTAACTCAGTTAACCGTGTTGCCATGTTGGCTCAAATCAAATCGAAAGCACTTGCCTGATTACCGAGCTTCTAAATTCTAAATTTAATGTTTGGTATTTGGATGATGGGACCCTTGGAAGCGATGCATCCACTGTATTATCCGACTTCCGTACACTGATCCATGAGTTCAAAAAAAACGGTCTTGAGGGAAAAAAAACCTAGGGAAGTGTGAACATTTTGTGCCATCTGGCAGTTGTGGGGATAGAAACGCAATTATATCTAGCTTCATATAAATAGCTCCACAACTGTCTGTCATCGACTAGTATTCGCTCTTCCTCTTGGGTTCACCTATTTTGGACGAGTCTCTCCCGGCCTTTATAAATAATAAATTACAAAATTTTTGTGAATCTTTAGGTAGCCTTCTCCAAATTAACTGTCACATGGCCTTCATCTTAACACGTTATTGCCTTTTTGTACCTAAATTTACGTATGTCTTGCGGTGTTGTCAACTGTAAAAGTTCCCTCAACTTACGAAACAGTTGGATACCATAAGACATACGCTTTCCATTATTTTGAACTACGATGACCGCTCATATGTAGACTTGTATGGAGTAATCTTCTTAACACGTCAACCAGTCCTACGGAACAGGCTCGCCTCACTGCGCAGAAATGGGAGTCGGGCCATTGGCATTGGAACAACCTTTTGATTAGCCACTTCTCTGCGTCT
Source organism: Phengaris arion (assembly GCA_963565745.1). Taxonomy (NCBI): domain Eukaryota; kingdom Metazoa; phylum Arthropoda; class Insecta; order Lepidoptera; family Lycaenidae; genus Phengaris; species Phengaris arion. The sequence continues at coordinate 13,465,242 of OY751449.1, read as the reverse complement.
TGGCGACCCCACGTCGTCTCCCACCATTGCGTTAGTGGCACAAATGTAGACAGACTACCCAGACCAGACGGACACCACGGTCTGTCATGTCCACGAAGCTCCGGTCGCATATCCCGCCATCACTGCCTCAACAACCTCATTCGTCGGGCTCTTGTCACCGCCGAGTGCCAGCTATGCTGGAACCCCCTGGTCTGTCGCGCGACGATGGCAAGAGACCAGACGGAATGACCCTGGTCCCATGGAGACTGGATCGGGCTATTGTATGGGACGCTACTTGCGTCGATACACTCCGCTGTTCCGTCCCATGTCCAGGGTACCTCAAGTACTGCAGGTGCGGCCGCAAATCAGAGAACCTCAAACGGCGGAAGTATGAGAACCTTAGTGGGGATCTCATATTTGAACCGTTTGGGGTTGAAACCCTAAGCACATGGGGTCCAGGTGCGCTCAAACTATTCGGGGAAACTTCGAAAAAACTCGTAGCGGCCACCCGAGACCCCAGAGCCGGCACCTATCTGGCTCAAAGAGTTAGCATTGCAAACCAGCGAGGAAACTCTTAGATCCTAATAGGCACTCTGCCTGATGGGATGCCTAGAGGTTTTCTTTTTTATATAGCCTTTCAAGTTTCTTGTAGTTTAGTTTTCTGTTTTAGGTATTTCTTTTCTTTATTTCTTTTAGTTTGTAAATAATTTAAAGTAGGTAGTTATTATTATGTTATCTGTTTTAATATTATTTTTGTTATTCTTTATATTTATGATCAACATATTTTACACAATTATTTTTCAAAAAACAGTGTTAATTATGAATTTAAATGTGTATGACGTATGTTGTTGAATATTTTAAACAATATTTACATTTTGCATATTCACTCGGTATCTCTAAAAAATATGGTAGGTACGTAATGTAGGTAAATAATATAATAATATAATATCATTGTAACATAACGAGCAATTTAAATAAATACGTTATTTTCTTATACTCACTCAGAGGTGGGGCGGCAAACAAAACATTAATTCGATGTTTTTCTAGAACATCTAGGTAGGTGTCTGGCTGAAACTTTGGTAGTGCCACAAGCTTAACCCCATGAGCCATTTTGTGGAACATTAGAACACACGCAGCGTAAATATGGAAGAAAGGCAACACAGCTAGTATAGAATCTTGATATGTAGCTGTAAAACAAAATCTAAATATACTATGTATACACATAGTACTAATAACCAAATCGTCACGCAGCTATATAAATAATTCATATTTTATTATGTATTTGATATGTTTTGTAGTAAAATTGTATCGACAAATTGACTACCTTAATTTTTATCATTTTGTGCCTTACCTGTCGTTTCATTATGAACTTTGATCATAGGTTCATTCATTTGTTCGCAATTTGCAATAAGGCTTCTATGGGTGAGCTCCACCCCTTTTGGTAGTCCAGTTGTTCCACTGGAGTACGGTAGGAAGCAGACATCTGTGTTAGTCCTTCTCACTTCTTTGAGGCATGATACATCAGTGTCTTCTATTAGTTCATAGAAGTTAGCTACGCCTTCTGGTACAGGATGGCTACCCTTTACAGCTATTATGGGAAGATCCAAATTAGCTAATTTTAAAGCTTCTTTGATAACATTAGTTATTTGTGGTAATGTTATTATTAGTTTTGCTTCCGACATTACTAGCTGTCGTTGAACTTCATCTGAAAAAAATTAAGAGTTAAGTTACTTAGACAGAATGCAAACCTTATGGTTTTGAGTGAACCTAGTTTTAACATGGCATTGTTTTGATACGTTTATTATATATATTATTATATTATATATACGATTTCATGCTGTAAAAACAGTTCTAAGCTTCTTGAAAAAGTAGTTTGTTCTCGTTGCGTTGTAGGTACCGACAAAGTGTCGATGTTTGATAAGAATCACCGGTATAAATACTGAGTGTCGTAGGTAGGTTTCTATGTGGTTCACACGTAAAGGATCCTTCTGTCGCGTCGGTGTGGTATGGTTGTGGTACCCATATGTAGGAAGGCCATAAGCAAGTAATATAAATCATGTACATTATTTATATTGTTCCATAAGAGTTTGGTTTCAATGGATGTATCAAATAGGATTAATAAGTAATTAGCGTTAGTTCACTTTATTCAAATTTGAATTTTATTCACTACACAACAAGATACACGTTTCATTGCAAGAGTTCGAATTTCGCGTCTCGGTATTTCAATTCAGTCAGATGTTTCTAATAGGATTGATGAGTCATTAAACTACAACTGATCGTTATCGATCGGTATCAAGGTCAACATGAAGTGTTACTCACGAGCTGTATAGATTTGGTTGATAGTACTGACTATTCCACCAGCCTGCAGTGCTCCTAAAGTAACAAATGGATATTCTGGAATGTTCGGTAGCATAATGACCACAGTGTCGCCATCTTTAATTTTGAACTTCTTGCGCAGGTTAGCGGCAAAGTTGCGTGATGTTCTGTACGCTCGTTCGAAAGTATAGGTCTTTCCAGTGAGGGCACATACCTGATAGAATAAGTTGCAGTTTCAGTGTTAATATGGTAGCCATACACGTAACGGTATACCATACAGGTTTGCCTGTACTGTTGAGTTGTACAGGGAAATTGGACGTGTGTATTATCGAACAAGTCTATTATTATACTTACGCTATAACTAGGCTTTAAGAACAACAACCAGATATACGATGAAAATCGCTTAGCAGCGCCGTTGTGTCGCACGCATGCATACATACAGTCTGCGATAGTTGCGGTCACTTCATTTGCGTTTAAATATTTTGAGGTCCAAAGGAAAATGTGTAGAAACTGCTCGAGCAGGAACCTTGTCGATATTGTATGCTGCACAGGCGTTCAGGTTTCCAGACTACTCTGCTCAATTTTACCTGACTAACCTTGTACGAAAACCTGCACCCTTACGTTTAGGATTTAGGCTTTAGAAGTTGATTTGAAGCGTTGCACTTTGTGAAAAAATACAATACTGACTCAAAAGTTATTATTCAGGCAGTCACACATTTAATTAATTTTAGGATCAAAAATTATGATAAGGGCCACCCATATATTATCTGCAATACCAGAAAGCAACTGGGTGCATATTGCATTCCTTGTGAGTTAACTAAGTAGTGTTTACTTTTACTAAAAGACCGCCCTGTGGTCTCATTTCGACCTATCATATTTTATTTTTAAGTTTTTACTTAGATACCTACGCAATAAAATATATGAAAATGTTGTCTATAGAATGTGAAAGAAAGACTGACAATTGTGTCAAACCAACTCCTACTGTTATACAAACGCATGATACCGAGTGTGTTCAATTTTATTTTTATTAATTTTATTTTTCTAATTATTTAAAAAAATATTAGCTTTCTGTATACCTTCCTCCACATAAATTTTAACTGTGCCAAATTTCATACTCCTCGGTTCGCACAATTCTCATGGAACTGAAAAACTTTGCTTCAATTTTTAATATATTGTGATTTAGACTTTACATTTAGACTAGTTTATAGGTATAGGTAGGTAATACATACAATTATAGGCATAGTGTAAGGGATACCCATATTTTAACTACTTAGTACTTACTGAGGCAGGCTTTTGAGCCCACTTATCCAAATTTTTCCACATATATTCTGGCAGCGTACAATTTGGGACCACCACATCTTTGTACGGAGACTTGATCACGCCGTCTGGAGCCCATAGACTGTTGTTCCTTATGACCACAGAGTATTTTAAGTTGTTGCACAGTTTGTTGACGGTTCTCACTAGTCTAGAATTTCTTATTGCCATCGTATCTGCAAATTTAAGTGCCCAAATTCTGAAGATTTTACATGAACTCTAGATAAACTAAGTTTAACTGCCACAGATCCATCTGATTGTCACTGATGAACCTTTTTCAAATTCGAGGATAAAATGTTTTTGTTTTGCTAATAATTTGGCGAGATAAACTAGTTTTATGAGAAACTATTCTTACTTTGGTCGTTAAGTTGAGGTTAAAACTAATTTAGCTAAGAAAAATAATCATATTCTGTAAAGTATTTTAATTCCTTTCGGTATCAGCGCCATCTATCAGTAGATTTTATATAGAATTACAAGTTATGCACAACGAGAGTTTGTTTTGTAAATCGTAATTTCTTCAGTTTACGCGGGTGTGTCATGGAGGATTAAAACTCAGTTGCGGTGCTGTAATATAATTTTTTGGCGCTAGTTTAAAAAGTTTTTAACGCCCGGGATAGTTATTTAATAATTTAATGAATTGTGTAAAGTTTTAACAATTTGTGCCGGCTGATTGGTGAATTGGTTGATGAAACGCTTTTATTTAGCTAAAGTGGTACTATGATTTAATATTCTACGAAAAAGTTAATTGGCGATTAGTGGAATCGATACTACTCGAAACGTGAAAAAGTGATAGAATATACACAGCGCAACACAGCATGATTTGAAGAAAAATAATTGGTAAGTTTTTAGTATGTACCTAATATGAAGTTAACTTCCTATGAGACTTCTTAATAACTAGTTTGTTTTAATTATGTAGTTTGGCGCCGCGCTGCGGACGATGCAGCTCCTTACAGTGTTGCCAGGTGCTGGGCACAATTTTCCTGAATATAAAACTATTTCCGTTTCCCAATCGAACATATTTTTGGAATTATATTAATAAGTAATCAAAACACTTGAAATTGAAAGTATATTATCCACGAGCGCGGAGCGAGCCAAAAATTTTTTTTGATATTAAGAATTTATAATTATGTAACAGTCTTATTATATTACGTAATGTTCGAAAATGGACAACTGGGTTTCTGCGAATTGTATGTTATATTGTTATTATTTAATGGTTATTATTTATTGTTATGTTATTATTACGTTAATTGTACATTTATACGTTTATTTTGACGTTAAAACTATTGTTTGATATAATATTTGTGGTGTACTTGCCAAGACCTTTCTTTAGATACGTAACACGTGATGATTATCTCGGTTTAATTTTTTAATTCTCTGAGGTTCAATTTTCGAAATAAAAGTAGCCTTTGTCACCCGCAGCATCATTACGAATAAATTTTTTTATTCTTTTATATTTTTATAAAGGCCATACATCATAAGATTAAGCTGGCCTTAATAATATCTTTACAAACTTATAACATGTACACAGGCTAATTCTCTTAAATGCAATGAGTGTATAATAAAGCTTATTAACCTATCACTATATTCTGTCTTGAAATCAGCACTAGCAATATTATTTATAAGGGAATAAAAATCCAATTTACTGCATTTGGTATCCAAAATGAGTTAATTTCTGAGAAAATTGTTTCTATCACATTCCAAGAGCACATGATATAAATCTTCATATCGATTACATACTATACAATTGGGGCTGTTGTTCTTGCCCATTAGAAAAAGAAAATTATTCAAAGGAATGTGATTGGCACGAACTCGAAAACAACGGACTAATTTTTTGGTTTTTTTTTGGTTTTTTGGGTGGTTTACTCACTATGGTCCTATACCAAATGCCAGAGCTCAGTGACTTTTGTTGGAAGTGCAGCATGAACCGAGGGTATCTTAATCAATGTTATCTCATATTTAAGGATTATTTAAAACTGAATAAAAAAAATGTTATAACGAATCTATTGACATCTCATTTTTAAAATCAGACAAATAGTTTAGATGCTATTAGGAAACAAACATACATACAGACAGACTGCCAAAATCATTACCCTTCCTTTTGGCTTTACCGTAGTCGGGTAAAAATTGAACTTTACACTACACGAGAAAATAAGATAGACACGTTTCATTTCGAAAGTTTCATGTCAAACTAGACAGCTCTGCAAAGTGCGGCGCCGCTCTTGCAATGAAATATTTATCTTCTTGTAAACTGAATAAAGATAAATTTTCAAATACTATTTTAAAATGCATATGAGCTGACCCAAAGACCGACAAAAGTATCGTCTGATGGTGAGCAATCCAAAACCATAATCCTGTGGGAACTACCGGCCAATTTCCATCTTGAAATTTTGTGTCTTGGTTCTTGATGCGTCTCATCCATCAACAAGTAATTGCGTTTCTAATTAGTCAAAATTTATTTAAGCCCTTACAATCTGGTTTTCGACTCCGCCATAGTACAACTATAGCATTAATAAAGGTATACAGATGATTTCCGTCGTGCCATGGGTAGAGGAAAATTAACTTTACTAACACTCTCAGACTTTAGTAATGCATTTAACACTGTCAACCACGATATTCTCCTACAATTGTTGTATACTATTGGTTTTTCTCCTACTGTAATTCATTGGTTTCATGGGTATTTGTGTAATCGTCTACAACGTATGTCAGTGGAGAAAGCCACATCTGAGTGGTCTCAGCTGGAGTTCCTCAGGGCGAAGTTTTGTCGCCATAGTTATTTAGAGTATTTATTAATTCCATCACTGTAAGCATCACTTTCTGATCTCACATGTATGATGATTATCTACAAATTTATCTCCATGTACCATTTGACGATACCATCAGCTTATTTCATAGACGTATGAATTCAGACCTGGAAATCATCTATGCTTGGAGTAAATCTCACGGATTAGCGATCAACCCTTCAAAATCCCAAGTCATTATCATAGGTACTCCTGGATTACTGACAAGGGTTCGAGTTCAAGATCTTTGCCAAACAGTAGTTGTCCTAGTCCCATTCGATCAAAATGTAAAAAATCTTGGAATTCACCTTGATTTCACATTGTCCTGGTCCAAGCACATTAGTGAGATCAGCAGGAGAGTTTTTGGTGCAAGAAGTGCGTTGAGGCAAATGCAGCATTTTCTTTCGATTCCCACCAAAGTTCTTCTTACCGGGTCTCTTATCCTACTCATTCTCGATTACGCTGACGTATGTTTCACCAACATCACAGAAGAGCAGCGTAATAAACTTGAGCGTCTCCAAAATCTTTGTATAAGGTTTATTTGCAGCTTACGAAAGTGTAACCACGTACCCGAATTTCGTGCTAAACGCAAGTGCCTCCCTATTCGTCTTTGGCGGAATGCACATAAAAAATTTTCGCATTTTTACAGACATTAAGACACCACTCTATTTAAAAGAGAAGTTTGTATTTTCGATGGCGTCAAATCATTTCGGAGCTCTTTCTGGAAAATATTTTAAACTCGCAAATATATCGCTAAAACTCCCCACGCAACATACGAAATTCTTTAATTCTTTGTTTACAGGTCGAGCAACCAGTCCTTGGAACGGATTAACAACTGCAATTTGACGTTCTAAAAATATAATTATTTAAAAAAAATGCATTTAATATTGATGACCTTACAAACAAGTAGGTACTTGGAAGTAGCCAACTCTGTATTATTATTATTATTGTAAGTATGTAGGTATCTATCATTTATTTATAATTATATTTTACTAAAGTCTCTAGGTGCTCGGCATGAATGTCTGCTCTATTTTCTGCACGGTACTTAAGATTGCCGTCTGGGTGAAGCAGGGGCACGAAGATAAATATTATCTATTCACACTTTAGGATAAGTACTCACGCAGCGGTTTTTTCCCCTGCCCAGGCCCGTGCCCATTCATGCCGAGCACCTAGAGCGACAATTCTCACCGCTGCCGACGACCGCAACGGAACACGCCCTCTCTCTCTCTGGTCTCCGAGTAGGTAAATGTTTTCCTTCTTCCCCCCCCCCTCCTCCCCTCCAAATTTCTCCTTCTCACCGAGGGTAGTCCAAAAGACCCTCTGTCGCCTTAAACCCAAAAAGGCCCCCGGTGCAGACGGCATCTCAAATTCCGCACTCCGACATCTCCCCTTCAGGACGGTGGCCGCCCTGACTCACCTCTATAATGGCATCGTCAGGACCGGCCACTTTTCCTCCCCCTGGAAAATGGGCTTAGTTATAACCATCCCCAAACCGCACAAGAATTTAAGAAGGGCCGAGTGCTACCGGCCCATTACCCTCCTCTCAACCCTATCCAAAGTTTTCGAACTCCTCCATCTAAAACACCTCTCTCCTTACCTCCCTCCTCTTAAGGAACAATTCGGGTTCAGGTCCCACCTGAGTACCACCCTCCAGCTGGTACGTGATGAAAATGGAAATGGAAAAGGCGTTCGACAGTGTCTAGTATGAGGGTCTGCTCTGTAAGCTCATCCGGGCCAACGTACCTTCCCCTCTGGTAAGGCTTGTGGCCTCCTTCCTCTCCAGCAGGACCTTCAGGGTGCGCGTTGACGGAGTCCTCTCCGGCGAGCGTCCCATCACCGCTGGCGTCCCGCAACGCAAGGTAGTGTACTCTCCCCGGGATTCTACAATTTTTACGCCAGCGACGTGCCCGCAGACCAGGGCACCACCGTGACGCTGTACGCCGACGACACGGCGTTCATCGCCACCTCGCTGAACACCATGCTGCCATCAAACTTACTTCAGAGGACGCTGGATCTCCTCCCTGACTGGCTGAGCAACTGGAGACTATCTGTCAACGCGGGCAAGTTCCAGGCGCTCGCCGTCAGCAAGAGATGCTCCCTTCCGGCGCCTCGGAAGATTAGTGATGCTGTGATCCCGTGGACAGCCAAGTACCTCGGGGTACACCCTTGACCACCGACTCTCTATGTCCGCCCAGTGCTTATCGGCGGTGGCGAAGACGCACTCGGCGGTAGCCCAGCTGCGTCCGGCCTACGCGTCCCCGAAGATCCCCCTGAGGATGCGCATCGCCCTCTACCAGACGTACGTACAGTCCCGCCTTACGTACGCGGCACCCGCGTGGCACCACTTGCTCTCTGCACCCCAGAAAGGGTTGTTGCAGAGAGCCCAAAACCGGGTGCTGTGCCGAATTGCGGACGCAACGTGGTACGTCCGCAACACCATCATTGTGAGAGACCTCAGGGTGGAGAGCGTGGAGGCCTTTGTGACCCAGCTCTCTGCGAAGCTGTTCGCGCGAGCGGATGCCTCGCGCCTGGTCGAGTTGACCGACCTGGCGCCGTGGCATGCCCGCTCGCTCGACCGCCTGCCGTGAGATGCCGTCCCACCGCCTTTGGTGGGACGGCATCTCATGGCAGACCGCAGGTCTTGGCCGTCCACGGGCCTCGCTACCATCGTCATTCCCTTGACACCTCGGGTTTGCCCTACGTTCTGCCGCGGAGGGTCTTCCCTTAAAACTATGACAAAATGCGTCCAGTTTTAGTACTGGGCGCGTCATCCCACCCCAAGTAGAGAGGCTCTGCCCCTGGTTTTGATGTCTCACCCAAAGCCCTTTTCAGGGACCCGGCGCGAGAAGACGTCTCCGGATGATATTTATTACAAGGTATATAATATTCAATAATTAATTATATTTATATAATTATAAATTTATAATATTTATTTTTATCGTTATTATTTCCTTGAACATTTATTTTATACCGCCTATATTTTGTGCCTAATTTTAGTAATTTATTTGATTTTACTTTTTGGCCGCATTCATTCATTTATTAAATCATTCATTCATTCATTCATTCATTCATTCATTCATTCATTCATTGCAGCTGCCGCAGCATGGATACTAAACACATAATTATGAGGGTTTTTGTCGTAAGTTTATCTTTTTTTAATGTACTTCACTTACGTAGAACTAACGGAAATAGATCCCTACTTTTTAATGTGTCGTGTGTTGAGCGCTATAGAACGGTCGCGTTCTGCATTACACATTAAGCAAGATTTAATTGTTTGCGAGTCGTGCGTTCACGTGCACCATGGCGATGGTGGCCAACGACTTGCTGGCGTTCATCCAGCACGCCATCGACACCATGGACGAGGCCAAAATCATGCAGATCTGCAAATCTTCTTTCCCCAGCGAGGAGATTTGCACGGGCAAGCAGCTGCTGTACGAGACGCTGCTGTACAAGGTACCGGTGGTAACGATGGACCACGTCGACGTCTCCAGCCTGCTGAAGAACTTCAACAGTATGAAGGCAGAGCTGGACGAGATGCGAGGTAGATTGTATGCATCGGAATCTATCATCCGTGACTTACGTAGTGAATTATTACAATTAAAATGTAATAATTCATTGAGTAAGTCACCCTATCATTCAACTGCCTTTGTCAAAGCGCGCCGATGTGGCGCGCGGTGACACATCATTTTGCATGTCAGCGAGATCCGCCAAGTCGGCGATCGCCGCCGACCTCACCCGCTTTCCCCTCCGGGTCATGCACACGTCGAGTCAACAAGCGACTCGGCAGAAAACTTTTGCTACTGTCGCCGGTCGCCCCGCACCTCCCCCAGGGGCGAAGACCAAGGGGGAGAAAGACAGCCATAAGGCTGAGGAGAGCCGCAAGGCTGAGCCTTCTCGACCTGCCAAGGGTGAAAGCAGAATGTGCGATGAGGAGGACCTCATACTGGTGGAAAGAAGAAGAAGCCCGCCGCCCGGAACAACCGCGGCACCGCACCTTACGTACCCAAAGTGCGCTTGCGGTTTGAGGTACTGTTACGGAGTGGTTCAGGATTTGGTTTTAAAAAAAATATATTTTAATTGACACAAGATAGTATATATTATAAAAAGAACTTAGAGAATGACCTGCACCAGAGGGAAGTCCAATTCAATCTGACTAAAAACACTATGTTTTTATTAAACGGAAATAATATAAGTTTCCTATTGCATTAGCAATAATGCAATGGGAAACTCAGCAATTTTACTATACATATGAACTCATGCAACTTGCGATAATATAACAACCCCCCCGTTAAGATCGATCATCACATCTCAAAGTGATGAGAGATTACGCTAAGATTAACGCGAGAGATTGGACTTTCGTTTGGAGTATACAAGAAAACAGCTAAATTACAAAAATATTTTATTTACTCAAATTTATTAAAAATACTTAATAATCAACACAAATTTTATTAGGATTTTTTAAGATATAGTTATTACATTTATCGTATATTATAAAAATAGTATAGACATTAGTTTACAATTGTCGATGTCCCTTAATAGCGAGTAGAACATGCGACCACATGTTACTGCTACATATGAGCTAGTTGGCTCGATTAGAATGTAGGTATCTGGTTTCAATATATCATGTGGATATATATCAATATATTCAATATATCATATATCGGTATTATATTATAAAGATGATAGGTTTGAGGTAGGACTAAAGGGATGTTGAGGACGAATATTATTTTATTTTGATGATAATTAACAAATTAATTTGGAAATATCTGTTAGTTCCTGAATATTTTGTAGCGTTAATGGTACAGGCAAATCATAATGGCTAGGAAGTTTATTTATATGTTTATCTAATTCATTATATAACTGGTAAGTACTCAGTACAGTCGGGTGTAAAACGTTAAGATTTGCAAATAAAATGGTATTGTTTATGTCATCGATATCGAAAGATGACGTTAGGATTATAGCTTCTAAAGAATTAGATAAGGAGTTAATTTGAGTTTTTAATGTAAGCTTATCGTTTGTGCTAGAAACCGAGTCTAATATTTTGTGTATTATTTCCATATTTTCTAAAAGATGTTTTTCATTTAAGTTAACTTTTGACATAGAATTATTAAATGATGAAATGGTAGATTGTATAACATGGATATTATCTTTTATAAGATGAGCGAGATGTTCCATCCGTCTGTACACTATTTATAGCTTCTGAATATTTGATAGCGTCTTCGGCATCCAATGTACCGAAGATAGTTTTTAAGATAGATCCTTCTAAATCAATGAGACCTCCTTTAAAACGCTCTTTAGTTTTGGAGCAAATATGATACAGAAGAAAACTTGTTAACATTAATGAGATGCTGATTTTTCAGCGGCGAAAGTGAATTAATACAGTCCGACTGTATCTTTGATGACGTAAGAGAGTTACAAAATACATTTAGCTTTTCTAATAAAAACTCTATTTTACCTAAGTTAGGTTGGATATGACTCATATCTAAATATGCTAAGACTTTCCAGTCGTTATTAGTAAACTTAAGATCTAGGAGCTTATCAATATAAAGGCCCGGACTACTATGATGGGCGAAACGAAATCTGATATAGCTAGCGCATCTGAAATACAATGAAAGAACTTATGTTACGATAACGTTATGTAACTGTAATTACTATGCCGTGTCGTCACTTGCCGGCTTTGTTTCATAGAAATGATGACGAACTTGCTTACAATTAATTAATAGCGTTGCCGTATGATTATCATTTAGTTTTATTATTTTATACGGACCTTTCCACACTGGGGATAAGGCCTTATTCTGCTTGTGGTGGCAACGGACATACACCATATCGCCAGCGTTGTATATAATAGGCTTTGTTCAAACATCATAATAATTTTTAGATTTTTCTTTAGACGCCTGAATATTTTGTAGAGCCTTTTGACGGCTATAATAAAGACGATGATTTAGTGCTCGAATATAATCTGTATACATATGTGTTGTTATCGAGGACGTCTATGCTATATGTAGGGTTTAAAACCAAATAATAGTTCTAATGGGGAGTAACCTGTCGTACTATACACATTTGAATTGTAATCTATCATAGCGCTTGGGATGTAAAGGTCCCAAGTGTTTTGACTTTCGCCTATATAAGACCTCAAAATTCTTTGAGGGTAGAGTGGCTCCTTTCTAGCGTGCCACAAGTTTGGGGATGATATGGTGGAGCAATAATGTGTTTTATATTGAATAACTTTGCTAGTTGCTTAAAAGGGTCATAGCAAAAGTTTGTGCCTTGGTCAGAGATGTCATTTTGGGTATTCCTATGTGTGAAATATAATTAACGAGTGTTCTAGCTGTGTCTTCAGCTGAACATGACTGCATAGGATTAGCTTGTGAAAATTTAGTGAGGTCATCTTGTACGGTAAGTAAAAATTTATATTTATATGTTTCAGGAAGTGGACCGACCAGATGATCTAAATAGATTTTTTAATAATAATAATAATAATAATAATACATTTATTCGACAAAATAAGACATTACATTACATACATAGATTTACGCTATAAGACACAATAACATGAAACGCAATAACAAAAACAGAAATAAGTATTATATAATAGTATTTTGCTTTGTTTTTTGTTTAATGAGTAGGTACCTGCTAAAATTTAACGCACGCCAAGATGCGTGCGGATAGGAAGGTAGGCAGCGTAATGTGAAATGTCCTATTGCCGAAATGGACATCACTCAGGCGTATCACCGCGGTGTGAACACCACAGTGCCTGGTATTATGTGATTCCATTAGCTTTGCCATTTGAAGTACAGATTTACACTCAGCAACCGCATTAGAAAGTTACATAAATACATAAACGAGCGAAAGATAAATTATATTATGGGATGCTATATATATATATATATATATATGTATATTAATAGTGTGTCTCACTGCTATGGACAATGCAGCGATCACGCCACCCGCGCCCTCCGCACGCCCCGCACACATTTCCCATAGTGACTACAGCTATGTTGCAAGGGGCAGACGCGCGCAACGCTAGCCAGTAGCCACAGGCCTGTCCATAGCAACTATCACGAGATAAATAATATTATAAATAACAAGATCTATTAAATACTTATTTGCTAAATAAGTATAAACTTATTTACATACTAGCGCAATACAAGTATAGAAAGGTAGGTTTAATGTTGATCTTATGTTATATTTTTAAACATACTTAGGTAATTCAGTATTATACATAATTAATATACTTAAGATAAAAATAGATATTTATACATTTAGGTAATTGCTACGAAATAAAATAGAACAAAGTGTTGTAATAAGAGATATGATGTGGGCAGTACAACTGATAGCTCAACCATTTTACTGAAAAATTGGTACCTGACCTTGAAGGCGACTACGGTCCACCTGTAAACCGCCATGACTCAGCTTACAACCCGAACGGTAAGTAGTATATGTGATGTCATAAAAAATTAATTCATTAAATAATAATAATTAATAGTATAGCAATTAAATCAATTAGTAAAGCATTATATAAATAGAATATTATATAAGTAGGATATACAAATATATATATATATATATATATATACATTTTTAGAGCTCGAAATTGCGGCGGCAGAAGGTTGTTCCAGACTTTGCTTGCTAGGTATCTGAAGCTACCTCGGAACATAGAAGTGCGGTGTAGGGGAGTAATTATTAGATGGTCCGATCCCCTAGTGGTCATTGACAGCTGTTTATCGCACGCCCACTGTAATTTATCATATAGGTAGGCCGGTGTTTTGAATTTTACTACTCCAAATAAAATAGTGGCAAAGTGTAATTGTCTGCGACCATCCATTTTGAGCCACCGTAAGTTGTTTATATAAGGCGTCACGTGAGCACGTGATTTTTTCGTTGGGTCGCGATGCTGTGGAGGTTGTTATCATCGGAGCCCGATTGGTTTGTCGTAACGGCTTTTTAATTTGATACGAACGACAATTTATTACATAATCTTCGATGTCTTGCCTCATGTTTTTCGACCAAAATTGCGATTTGATTCTTTCTAGCATACGAGAGATACCTGGTTGACCAGCGAGAGGTGAGTCATGATTGTCTTTTAAGATTTGTTTGATTTCGCTCGGTGTTGGATATTTTATACAATTATGATAAATATGAATTTTTATATTAGTAGTATGAAAAAGAAACGCAATAATATTATATATTTTTGTAAACGAAGGTTTAGAGAACGGGTCTGTAAAATCTGATAGTGCCATTTCCTTCTCTTCGGAATACCAAAATTTTATCATGTCTCGATATTCACGGAGGACATTAAATATATCCTTGAAAGTCATTTCGTCAACATGATTTAATTTAATAAATAAATGTGTGAATACATGGTTTTCTTTGGAAGTTGATTATTAGGTATGGAGTTCGCGTTCAATATTTCGAATATTAGGATTGCCAGTAGATGCGTTTATGATATCACTACAATATAGAATAGATTTGCCTTAATTAATTGACGTTTGATACGCGATTAATTTTATTTTAGTTTTCAATAAACTTTCGTTATGTTCTTGAATAACGGTGTTGAAGGTAACACCGGGTTGTTTTGAGATATTTTGCATAAATTGATCGTTTCGTCGAAGTTTCAGATATTGGCGGAAGATTATGAGAATCGATGTAACTTCCGGGTGACTGTGTAGGGTTACATATCATTGAATTATCAGTTTTATCATCTAGAACGAGTATTGGATAGCGAGGTAATGCGTCAGCGATTGCGTTTAATTTTCCTTTTTTATATATAATTTCATAATTATATTCCTCTACTTTAAGACGCCATCTAATGAGCCTGGATCCGGGATCCTTAACACTAAATAGCCACACTAGCGGTTTGTGGTCTGTTATGATTTTAAATTTAAGCCCATATAGATAAGGGCGGAATGATTTTACCCCGAATAAAATGGCTAAAAGTTATTCCTCTATGGTAGAGTAATTACCCTCAGCTTTGTTTAGAGTTCATGACGCATATGAGATAGGTTTATCTTTGCCTATTTCTCCTTGAGATAATACGGCACCTACCGCGTAGTTAGAGGCGTCGGTAGTTAATAGGAAAGGTTGCTTAAAATCGGTATATTAGAGTAAGGTGCTGCCGTCAATTTATCCTTTAGATTTGTAAAAGCTCGTTCTTGATCATGAGACCATTGAAATATTGCATCCATTTTTTTAAAAGAGATGTCAATGGTTTTGTGATTTGTGAAAAGTTGTTTATAAATCGTCGATAGTATCCGACTAGACCTAAAAAGGATTTTATATCCTTTGGATTTTTAGGTGTTGGGAATTGAGTTACAGCTTTGATTTTATCCGGATTTGGACGGACACCCTTAACTGTAATTATTAAGTGACCTAAGTAAGCAACTTCGCTCCTAAATAACTCACATTAGTCAGCCTGTAATTTTAAATTGCATTTTCGTAAGCGGTCAAAAATTAATTTAAGTTTTGAAATATGACTAGGAAGGTCGTGGTTATAAATGATCGTGTCATCGAGATATATATATGCATGTAGCCCTTGAAGACCCGAAAGAACTGTGTTCATCAGCCTCTGGAATGTGGAAGGTGCATTTTTTAGCCCAAAAGGCATTCACACTTGATGAGACACTCGAATTTATGTTTATAGTAAATCTCGTTTTTGGGACGTCCTTTGGACTCATTTTGACTTGGTGGAAGCCACTGGGTAGGTCGAGGGTGCTAAAATATTTACAATGTCCTAATTGGTTTAGAATATCGGTGATGAGAGGTAGAGGATAATTTTCCGAAATAGTGACGTCATTTTATCGACGATAATCTATAACTATTCGCCACTTCTTTTTATCTGAAACGTCCATTTTCTTAGCAACGACCCATATTTTTTATTTTCAATTATTCATCAAAGTGAAAAAAGGACGTATGATATTTTGTTTAAGCATTTTTCAGTTTGTGAATCTACCTCTTCCTTATGGCATTTCGGGAAACGATATGATTTTACGTGAATAGGAGGCGCGACTCCTGAATCTATAGTGTGTTCAATTGCACTTGTAAATGATAGAGATGTTCACCTTCCATGTGAAATATATCCAGTGTAATGTGAGCAACATTCTAAAAGAGTTTCTTTCTCTTCATGATTTAAATGAGAGCAGCGAATAAGATCGAGTACTTTTTCACTCTATCTGAATTAGAATAAGAAATAGAATTGACAAATTGTGACGGTATATTTTTAGAAGTATTTTTTGGTTCAAGAGGATTTAATTCTACGGCATAATCTTTGATTTCAATAGCTGAGTTAGTAGTATTTAAGATTGTTACGTTAATTCTTTTATTAGATTTTATTGCGACAATACAATTAACGAAATAAATGCCATCTTTTAAAAAATAATCTTTGATTGTTCGGATAACGCTCGGGTGAGTAATTTGATACCGCGTACTCGATAACGGCTTCAGAATGAACAGTTTTTATGTAAGTTGGCTGAACATAGTTCATATCCATGGTTTGCCCGCAAATATTAATTAATTTGGATTCGTAATAATTAATGTTAGCTTTATATTAGCCTAAAAAATCACTACCGATGATGCCGTCATACTCCAGACTTACACCATCATTAAAGATATGAACTTTATAATTATAAGTGTTATTAGATAAATAAAAATTGACCTGAGATGTACCTAAAGATTCAGAACAATGTTCCATATTATTGATCCCTTTTAACTTAACTATTTCGCGGGATAAAATATATTTTTGATCTAAGCTGGATTTTTTTATAAGGCTTATGCTTGCACCGGTGTCTATTAGAAACCGTAAAGGACGCGTAGATAATTCGGTCTTTAAATTAATGAGAGGCACGGATAAGATAAATCAGGTTGGATTGGCAATGTACGCGGGGCAGACGCGCCATAAGTATGATTAAACAATCATACTTCAACCAAACCACGCGTTCATACTTTTTAGTCGCTTGTTGATTGCCTCGCAGTACGGGGCAGCGCTAAAATCCTTTGAAAATGTCGTGTTGAGCGATTGTTATGTGCAAATTAAAGAGTCAGACATCAAAAATGAAACAAGGAGGAATTTCTTTTCATCGGTAAGCATAAAAACCATAGTATTTTAGTATTTTTCCTAAAAAACTAGTTCGAAGTATGAAATTCTAAGTAGAAACGACAATTAAGCCAAGAATCACAGAAAATATACATTGCTGGTGAAGTACGCAAATATTTCGCGAGAAGACACATCTGACGCGCAATGGGTTGCGAAGCGAGCCAAATTACCGCGCCTTTCGACTCGTTCGCGTCACGTCCGCTTCGTCGCCTGGATAGTGCAGTCAGTTATCGATGATTTATCGACAAATTATTTTTCTTCAGAATGAGCTACTACTGTTCTCGGTAGTGAAATTTTGCTAGTTTTTTTTTTGCTACATAATATTTATCGACCATCGACTTCTTTTGTTGCTTTGATTTGCTAATTTATTTATAAATATAAATTTGATTTGCTAAATTCTTGATTACAAATAAAGGTAATACATGTTGATATTTTTTTGAAATTTTCTATCCCAATACCAATTAAATTCGCCTTTGACACAATGTTTTAGTTAGTATACAATTACTAGTGCTCCCGTTATTAAATTTTTTTATTCAATTACCAATAGCTACAACAGGCAACCACACTTGCCCCGCTACTCCTCCCGCCGCATTCAAAAGTAAGGGCTTATAAATCGTAAATCTAACTGAAACTAAGATGATTTCAAGATTCAAGTTTGACCATTTTCATTATCGAAAATTCCTATCGACCATAGCAAGCCCTAGCGTGCGTGTGAGTTTTGAGCATGTGGTTGTGTCGTAACGTTACCGACTCAACGTAGTGTGAGTACCAAATCACAGCCCTCTGTTCTAGGTGTAATTTGTTAATTAGTGTGCGTAATTCGTGTATGTATTATTCTTTCTTATGTAGCGGAGTGCATTGGTGGGAGACAGGCGGCGACGCTGGTTTTCAAGTAAAAGGGTCACGGTTGCCAATCCAACCTCATTTATCTTATCCGTGCGGTTATCAATACCCCGCCACCCCTGCTTTGACCAGTCAGATTGTAATTACGATCACGACGCCAAACAATATAATAATTACTGAATAATTAAGAGTCATTGAAATCGTCCGTTAGCAAGGTTTTGGGAGACAGGCGGCGACGCTGGTTTTCAAGTAAAAGTATCACGGTTGCCAATCCAACCTCATTTATCTTATCCGTGATGTGAGGCAAGCATATTTTTGTAATGAATGAATTTATCTCATATATTAGAGTTTGAAAATTAGACTCGATTTTATTTTTATTATTAATATAATTTTTATTATATTTTTTTAAAGGACACTTATTTGGGGCTGGCTACCCGTGTGGCGGTCCGATGATTTTAAATTATGGACACGTATTTGGGGCTGGTAACCCGTGTGGTGGTCCAATGATTTAGAGAAATTGGCACTTGATTGGGGCTGGTTACCCGTATGATCCAATGATTTAGAGATATTGGCACTTGTTTGGGGCTGGTTACCCATGTGGCCCAATAATTTAGAAATATTGGCACTTGTTTGGGGCTGGTTGCCCGTGTGGTCCAATGATTTAGAAATACGACTCAACGATACAGAGGTTCCTGAAGGAATCTGTTGAGATGAATTATTTGATTTAAGATTAGAATTAGGTCCAATGATTTAGAAATACGACTCAACGATACAGAGGTTCCTGAAGGAATGTGTTGAAATGAATTATTTGATTTAAGATTAGAATTAGTAGATTTTGGCAAAATAGATTTTGTGGAAAATTTTAGTGTGCCTAAGTTAGTCGGAAAACGACGGCACTTTTTCCTAACCCGATCAATTAGCTTAAATCAGAGTCGCCGACATTTTCACATGGAACTTCATAAGGTGTCGGTGACGATGGCGACGGCGGCTCGTAAGAAATATTATGCGGGTTCGCGGACTTGTTATAATTATTAGAATTATTATACGAATTACGCTTTTCATTATTATATTTCCTTCTACGACATTATTTTATGTCGTGGCTACTCTTTTTGCAATATTTGCAGAAAACGTGGGAATCGGATTGATTATTATTAAAAGATGTTGGATTTTGAGACTTCGAAAAATCACGTATCGGATGTGAGCACCTCTCTATACTATAAGATTCCGATTCCGTATGTCCTAATTTTCCACAGGTTTTACATTTAGATTTAGTAGTTTTATATATAAGATTTTGTATTTTTTCCTCTTCAAATATTGATTGCATCATTAAGAGATTTAGGTATAGATATTTCGACATCTAACATTATTACTTATTTGCGGATGAAGCCCTAAGGAAAATGAAAATAACGCTAAATCCTCTGTCATAGCGATTTGATCAGAAATATATTTTTTTAAAGATTCAGAATTATAGATTTTGGACTGTAAATTAGTAAGACAGCTTTCAACATGAAGCGCAAATTATGAAACAGATTCATTTAGTTGTTGCTTACACGACTGTAGATCTAGCAATAAGTGATTGTAATGCTTTCTTTCACCAAAATTTTGCTTCAGAAAACATTTTAAGTAGTTAAAATCTTCGAAAATTTTATTGGAACAAGCAATTTGGGCTTTGCCCTCTAGACGCGATAAAATATATTTATTTAACAATGTTTTTTGAGATTGTGATCTAAGGCGTTTTGACAATTAGTAAGAAAAGCGCTTAGAGTTTCACGATCTCCTTTATAGAGACTAATAAAATTACATAATACATTAATGGGAAATTGTTCGCTAAATAAAATTCTCACAGCTTTTCTTGCTTTCGGTCGAGATTGTAAAAGAAATTTAAAGAATACCTAGATAAGGACTGTATGTATGTATATAATTTATTCGATATTTATAGATAATTCCTTATATACGTGAGAGATTAGAGATTGGTGAGGAAATTGGTAAGTATATTGATAGACATTCAATTAAAAATAGCTGAAATGTAGCAATAACAAATAACAATATGTTTTACTCACAGGGTTGACAGGATCACCAGGAACTTGAGCAGCATTACAGCAACGACGAGTTAGCAGCAGGTAGTAGCGCGGTGGCACGTTTCCAGTAACGCAATCAATGTCAGGAACAACAGGAACAGCAGCAGAACGGCGTCAGCAACGGCGGCAGGAACGGCGGCAGGAACGGCGGCAGGAACGGCGGCAGGAACGGTGGCATGAACGGCGGCAGGAACTGCGGCAGAAACGGCGACAGAACGGCGGCAGAAACGGAGATGCCTTCAGCAGCAACGGTAGCAGGAATCAACGATTTCGGTTGCGAAGTTAGGTAGCGGCTATGCGTATTTTGCACGAGCAAGATGTCGGGATGCAGGACACAGGACTGGTCTGCAGGCTTACGAAGTAAGGCTAACTGTCGAGACTCACCATGCACAAGAATTTGACGAAGTGGACACAGAAATGATTTGGACACTGTTCAAGATCACACTTCGGAGATGAATTGGTTCATAGAGTTATTTTTTTTCACAGTACAGTTTTATTCGCGAACCGTTATGGAACACCAGTGGAACAAAAGCGGATAAATCAACACTGGTATTCCACTTCTGACACCACTGTTACGGAGTGGTTCAGGATTTGGTTTTTTAAAAAACTATTTTAATTGACACACGAAAAAATATATTCTAGAAAAGAACTTAGAGAAAGACCTGCACCCGACGGAAGTCCAATTAAATCTGACTAAAAACACTATGTTTTTATTAAACGGAAATAATATAGGTTTCCTATTGCATTAGCAATAATGCAATGGGAAACTCAGCTTTTCAAACAATTTAATTTAAAATAGAACCCTACAGTAAAAGAAGCCTAAGTTACTTCTTATAAAAAAAGCTATCTGCCAGTGAAAGACCAACATATTATTATGATAACATAGATACTCACTACTCATCAGAGTTTTGTGCACCGATATCAATGTCTTTGAAATTTTGCTATTGCTAAATCTATATTCGTGATCATCATCATCACTTTAATATATTTATTTAATGCTTACTGCTACATTTTTTCCATCGACTATTACAATAGATCATAATAATTATTTAATAATATTGTATCTCATCAATACTATCACCGGTGATTGTTTAGTAGGTCCTCAGATCGGTAATGCTTTTCTACGGCCTCTCAGAAAACTGGCATAAAAGAACGCAAAGAGTTTGCTTTGCCGAGAGAGTGAGAATAGCGAAGGCTTTGTAGTATTTATAACTTTCTTGAAATATGTTAATAATAATAATTAAATAAATGTATCTAAAAAGAGAAAAAAATATTATAATTAAACAAAAAATTAAAACCGATTTCCAAAATATGAAAGATGCACAAAAAAGTATTAATTAAAACTTATTTCCTAAATAATTCCTCTTTTAAATTCGGCTAAAATTTTAACCATTTCTCTACTCAATCTTCATAATTTTAAAGTCAGTAGCACCCAACTTGAACGTGAGTGCTTTAAAATATTGTCTTAACATATTGTTCGTACTGGTACCGACTTCAAAATTATGAATATTGAGTAGGAAAAAGGTTAAAATTTTAGCCGATTTTAAAAGGGGAATTATTTAGGAATTATAAGTTTTATTTCATACTTTTTTGTGCATTTTTACTTTGGAAGTCGGTTTTATATTATTTGAGGTGTTAGTACTAATTTACTCACGTATAAAACAATCCCTTAATATATTTTATCCGATAACAGTTTATTTACTAGCCACTAGCCACAACCGCTCTGGGCTTTTCGTGTCCTCGGTCTGTTGAGTGTATGGTAATTATTTTAGTGTTGTGCGTCCCTAGCGGATCCGCATACACTGGGTATACTGGGTGTGAATTCGGTGTATACTCAGTGTAGTGTATATTCGGGTGAATATTATAGGTATAGTTGGTGTTTACTTCAAAAACACTTAGTATACCCAAAGTATAAGTCCAAATATAGATAATAAAGGCGAAATAGATGAAGCCCCAAATAAAATTTTTTCCATGTTAATTTAGGATTTCGCTGTAAATATGTGGATATAATATACAATAGCAACATTATTTGCTATTATATTTACAAACAATATTTTGCTTATTTATAATTTATTGAATAAGCATCAAACACAAATTTTACAATTACTACAATGAAAATTATAAATGAACTAATATGATTGTATTAAATGTTTATTATTTATGTGAAAATTTCGAATGTCGGGACTTTGAAATTTTTGGCTAGCGGGAGTTGGAAATTTTTTTTGGTGTATACTTGTCGTATACTTGGGGTGAAGTTGCCGCGGTGTATATCACCCTGTATATTCGGTGTATACTCAGAGTTAACGGATCCGCTATGGAATAGCGACGCGACAGCGAATAATCGATCGAATCGTGATCTAGCGAACAATTAGGGTACTAAAAATGCAATTGATTCTCCTTGTAACAACAGAAATCGGTAGTACGTATGACATTTGACAGCAACGCGACAGCAGATGGCGATCAATTTCAATTGTCAAGAGCGACAACCCATTTCCTCTCGGGCGCCCCAAGTGATAAACGACATATGACGTCCCTTCAAATCTGACGTATTACCTAGGTTACTTCGGTACGCTACAATGCAGATTTCGACGAAAATTCGTATGAGTGCACTATCTTATATTAGTATATTCAGAATCTACGTAAATTTTGCTTTAATAAGTATATAATATAATCTAAAATAAAGAACAAGTGGAACTATTCTAATAAGAATATCGCACAAGTTTGTAAAATCAAACCTTTGTTGCCGCAAAAAGCATTTAAAAAACAATTTAAGACGCTAGACACATTAAAAATAGCCTAATTATATTAAAAAAAGTTATTTTATTATTATAAATTAGACACAACATCCTCTGCTTAAGAAAATTGCAAAAAAATATAGTTTAAAGCGAATGCGTTATTTCAAAAATAATCATTGTAAAAGACGCGACTTCAAAAGCCTGTTTGGACCTGATTATCCACATAAAATGTATTTTTTGTGGTCTCATATTAAACCTTACCTAATATAGAGTTTCTTGTTAAAAAAATCATGTATATTAAGTGGCCCGATCATTATAAATCTTAAAATACAAAAAAAAAACGGTAAAAATTCCACTGTTACATAACAGGCTGATAACAGTTTTACGGTTTGATGTTTTAACATATGAGCTGTTTTATCAAAAACTAATATAGAAACAAAATATAGAACCAAAAAAAATAAATACACATTTCTTAGGCTTTTCTAGAGTTATTAAAAATTGTTTGAAAAATTTATAAAATTTCATAGTTATGTAATAATTTACGAACAAAAAATCTTTGGAATCGTCTTTCGTCAAAGGGGCATGCCAAGTCTCCATAGTAATTTCGGCCCACAGTGCACACCTGTGCTATGTACTGATAATTATAGTAGGCGATGGCAGCAACTAATTCCTAAAAGAAGTGGTTTATAAAAAACTTGGCATTTATAAGTTATCAATTATTTTTGTTTGTTATTAACACAAGTTATATGACATATTATGTGTAATGTCATTTTATAAATTATTTTAATTTATTTGTGAGTATAATGTAATAAAACAATATTATATTTCAGTTTTACACATTTATTCATCATCATTGTATACTACTAATACTTCATCTAAAAATTGAGCCGGTGGTAAAATATTGTTTTGATGCCGTGCTCATCCTAAATATCACAACACAGTCATGACGTGGGCACAGCATCCTACCGTTCGACGGCCTACAATACAATTACAGCAATACTGTTTTATTGCTCCGCAGCCTGTATTAATTGTACTGTATAAAATATACACAAAGTATACTTTGCGACTAACGTGCCGACTAGCAATTCTTGCCCTTAACAGAAAAGAATTAGGTCCAAATATATTACCTTCCATCATCCTGTTTCTAATATTTGTGCATATTTCAATATGATAGCACCCATTAAACCTCCTATGCTCGCCATAGTAGGAGCGAGCTTGTTTTAATTGGTAAGTCCCGCAGGCAATCAATGTTAATTCATTTATATTTAATCTAGGGAATTCACTAACATTTTCATTGCTCACAGAAACATTTTGAAAATCTGCTCTTACTCTATTCAGATTGTGATCTCTTACATAATCACACAGATCATTGTTTCTACTCATGTTACGGTTCACTATATCCAATATTTGAGCAGCATGCTCTCTAACTTGAAATCTTATATGATATATTTTATTAATAAGAGCAGCAGCCACGGAAAAATCAATCATGATGTGCTTAGAAGCTCTGTTGAAAAATGTTTGTCTGAATATTTTGAATTTTGTCTTAATGATGCCATTTACAACCTCCACTACCCAGCGACATAATGTTACAGCTCTTGTCTCGTTAGCATCCTGAGTTGAAAGCTGGGTTTCACCTTCTTGAGACAAAGGGACATGCACACTATAGCCACAACTACGTAATAATGGCAATCGAGTCCCTAAAGCCTCTATCCGATATGAAGACACCCCCTGGTTGGAAAAAGCGTCGACAAGAGCTGTTTTCATTTGAGAATTCTTGATTGATGATTTCTGCATCACTTGTTGTCGCAGGGTAGGGGCCAAAGATTTGCTAAATTGAAAAAGATGGTTTTACTAAATTGCAGTATTTGTGAAGAGAGTAAGTCATTTTTTGGTAGAGATAATTTGAGCTTTTCTCTATATAAACATAAGTGCCATCAGCAATTACAATAGGTTTTCTGTCTTCACCCCCAAAAAGGCCATTCGGAATTAAAAGATTTCTTTGAGAGATATCTTCTCTCGAAATATGGTTTAATCCAAGATTTCTCGGGACAAAGTCCTGGTCTAATATTTCATGAGCTGTATTCATTAAAGATTCTAATGTGCTTCTAGGCACTCGTAACAAAGATGCAATGCGCTCATCACTATCTCCTGTTCACAACTTCATTAAGTAGGCTGCAAGTGCAAATGCTCCTCTGTGTTTTCCTAATAATCTTGGGACTTCTAAAAGGATATATTGAAATTGCTGCTTTGAAAACCCTAGATAATAGTGAACAATATGATCTGGCATGATATATATGTTTTCAAAATCCAAATGCAAAAGCATATTTTCTTTTAATAGAGAAAGTACTTCTTCCATTTGTTCTGAGCTAAATGTTTTAATAGGATTATATATAGATTCTAAACGTAATTCCCATGAGTTACTGCTCAAGTAATAAGAACAGATCCTACAATCTGAAGGCACATAATAATTATTGTAGTCGCAAAGTAAACTCGAACGTCAGCTATTTCTAAGGTGTGTCTTCGCATCCTAGACACATTCACACAACAGTTTATACACCGTAGATCTCCACTCACAACAGTAGATGAAGACTGTTGAGAAACGCTAGATCCAGAAGGAATGCCAAGGTCGTCTGTCGAAGCACCTATCACCAAATCCAAGTTCTCGCCAATGTCGTCGTGAGTAGAGGAAGCGGAATCCATTAACAGACCGTGGTCATCGGGTGTAGAAGAATCGCCAAAGTCAGTATTCATGGTGATAGTCGTCGTAAATTGGTAGGTATTCAAATATAAATCACAGAATACGTCTATAACTCAAACAGCACAAATATTGAAAACACAAACTACATAGGGATCTTTGTAATTGAAAACAACGTTTTCAGTTTTCCGGCGTCTGACACTTAAAGCTGGTGTTGCCAAGACACAAAAAACAAACAAAAATAATGAAAATATGAGAAGGATAACAGACGATATTATTATTTTAATGCAATACAATCTTTAAAATATATATGTAATTACTTTTATTTTATATAATCGAAATCATTGCAAAAACTAACATTAGGTATAAATATTATATAATTATATTAAGTATTATATTATAAATTGTATTATTTCGATTACCTGACAAAATAATATTTTTAGTAAGGGCAACATTTTTATGTGAGAAAGTCATAGAAAGTACTTGTCTAGGTTCCTGTTCGTTTACTTGTTAAATATTTTTTGTATAAAGTTGCCGAGTTGTACAGATTAATGAATACAAGGAAGGACTACCATAAAAAATAATACAATTTTTGAATATAGCCAATTATGTGTGCACTTCTGGGCCGAAAACTGGCATTCCCTTTTATTTTCATGTTTTTGTAAGACATAAAAATTAACTTAACTTACTATAAAAGTATATATTTTATTTATTTATAGTTATATTTATCATATAATTTGTATGTTTTAGTATGTTTTATAAACGAAAATAGAAAATTGGCTTGTATGTAGAAAATAAAACCGACTTTTAGGCGACTCCGCAGTTGTATGTTCATTAGTAATATAAATTTTCGCAGCCATTTTGCTTTGAAAATGCCGGGCGTCCCGACACCGTACAACAGTTACTAGCAATCATCGTATTATTATTTTTTATTTTCTGATTTATTTAAAACACTAACTAGTTAATTTATTATAGTTAAACAATCATTAATAATATTTTCTATTATTAGAGGT
Organism: Phengaris arion; assembly: GCA_963565745.1. NCBI lineage: Eukaryota > Metazoa > Arthropoda > Insecta > Lepidoptera > Lycaenidae > Phengaris > Phengaris arion. Next base: position 13,438,403 of record OY751449.1, on the reverse strand, counting down.
TAAATATTACCAGAAATATTCATAATTAATTATAATACAAAACTGTTTTTGTAACAGTTATTATTTGGTTTGGTATATGGACGCAACTAAATTATAAAATACAAGTTCATCATAGCAAATCTATGACGAAAATTGATATTACCTTTATTATAGATAAAATTAGCTACTTACTAAAAACATTCTTAACAAAATTGCACTTCACAACATACTGTAATGCAGTCGCGAAGTACACTAAACAATGAAAGCAATTTGATACATCTTAAGTTGTCTTCAAGTGGCTATAGCTTTTTATATTTGTTAGGATTATAAATGCGTGTATCATAAATTTGTCATCCTTTTCATTAGCTTCAATATTAAATACATTGAAAATAGACCACCATATATTTTTTGTACGTAATTTAACTTGTTTTTGGTACTATTACCCAACTGACGAAACGACCGTACAACGGTCGCCGGGCTTTGCGGGGGTAAAGCTAATAACCATACATTGGTGATGGGACGAATGTTGATAATGGGAATGAAGTGAATTATATGTTGTAGTGTATCAATATGTTATATAATATATTACATCAAAGAAACAATAAATATCGTGCGTTTCTGTTATTTGTAGGTTAGGTATATTTCTATTTTTGCAGTAGTGTAAGGCTAAGGAATGAGGCAATTAGTGCTCAGTTTTATTTAGGCTTACAATAGAATATTACGCTGAAATGTCAGCATGGTGTACTATTCTTCATCCACATAAAGTACTTTCTATCTTAACTTCGTCCCATTTTTATTTATAAACGGCAAGGAATCCATTGTATGAACAAAATACTTGATACTTCATAACAGTATTACAGTCAAACATTACTTCCATATGTTGCCACATGTTTGCTTGTGACGCTGTTTACCGCTAAAAATGCATTTAAATGTTATCAAACAACAGCAGAGCAACAGTCGCACGTAATATGATTTTTTTCAGCGATTAGCAACCGATCGCGCGGCTGGTTGCTGTCTGCAAACTATCTGCTAAAGATACTTATTCATATAGCGGGAAATACAACAGGATTAACCCGATAATATTTAGAAGAATTGCTCTCTTGATTGTCTGACAAGGAAGATGATCCATGCGTCGGATGGGCTTGTAAAAAGTCGATCCAGTGCCTGAGCTCTTGCCAGTCATGTAGGTTGTCCGTTCCACGAGAGTAAAGGATGAGAGAGAGCTCTTGTGTAATGCGCACAAACTTGGGCACTATAAAAATAACTCCTCTGTAGCCGGAACTCCGCCACCGAAATCGGCGTGGGAGCTATTATCATATCAACAGCAAAGACAGCTTATCATCATCACTAACGTTTCCCCTGTCGAAGCATGGATCTCTACAAGATGATAGGAGGATTAGTCTATACGCCAACACGCTATCCGCACGGTCCAGCCTGCAAATCCAGCAGCCTGTCAATAGTGTCTAATTAAAGCGGTCTAGTAGGCAAAAATAAAAATAATTGACACTATTGTGTCAGTCACGTCACTTCAGTCATGTAGCAACTTGATGCACGTTATCATCGTTCGTCCCACCTAAGCTGCTCGCAGGAGTGCTAAATCTTTTTGTCACTATTCACTATTGCCTTGTTACGCGCTATTTGTAACGTTCTACTCGTACCATGTTCAAGTGTAGTCGCTGCAATGAAGACTTCAGGGATGGGGCTCAGTGTTCCGTGTGTACTAAAACCTTTGACTTTCGCTGCTCTGGTATAACTGAAGCTGGATATAGGAAGCTGGGAGACAGAAAATTTACCTGAAGATGTGTTGGTTGCAAAAGCAGCGGTGTAACTAGCCCGCTTCCAGTACCTGGAGCTAGTATGTCCCCATCACCTATTCCTGCTGACCTGGATGCTGTAATGACGGAGCTTAAACGCCTGACAGCTTAAACTAGGATCCTCTCTTCCAGATATAATTGCTGATATACGGTCAATCAAGGCCGACTTAGCATCCCTCTCAACCATCAAGTCTGAGCTCGTTGATCTGCGATCCTCTGTGGAATTCATTCACCAGTCCTATGATAGCATCACCAGCAGAGTTACCTCTGTTGAAAAGGAGGTGCAGAATATTATTCAGAGCAACGCTAGCGTGATAACGCTGCAAAAGAATGTCGAATCAATCGAAATCTCAATTCGTGACTTTAACCAAAGATCCCGCTCTAACAACATCGAAATCAAGGAAGTTTCTGCTTCACCCACGGAAAATCTCTTCTCACTAATATCCAGAATTGGTGAATTGATTAAGTGCCCAATTACTAAGGATCACATAAATTACGTGGCTAGAGTACCTACTAACAATGATAAGAAGCCGAAGAATATTATACTTTCTCTGCATAACCGATACCTAAAGGAGGATTTCGTTGCTGCTTCTAAAAAACTCGTCATCACGCCATAGAAAATTGAGCTTCAAGGAGATGATAGAATCTTCGTTAATGACCACCTCACACCAGCTAACAAAAGCTCCTTAACAAAGCTAAGTTCATTGCTAAAGAACGTGGATATGTGTATGGGTCAAAATAGCAAAAATTTTTTAATAAAAACTCCAACATCAGGTCAGAATCGGATTTGTCAAATTTAAACAAGTAACGTCATTAATTTTATTTTTATTACTGTTGCACATTACCATATTTCATTTAACTAATCACATATTACCATCATACTACTATCATTATGCTTATTTAAACTTTAATTACTATATTGCATAATTTTTCTGCTTAAATAGGTTGTGCATCTCTTGCTTTTGGAATTATTCTTTTGCCTACCTTCAACTATTTTATAACTTAATATTTTTCTTAAGTTTATATGTATTTCTAATATCAATTTCTCGTTTTGTATTGTATGCGTTTTTCATTGTTTACCATTTGTTTTTAGTGCATATCAATACATCACTCATCAAGTTTTTACTTTTAAAAATATCTCGTCACCTAACTCGTATTGTACGCCATATTGTCGTGGTCTATTTGTATATCCTGCTCGCACCCATAATTTTATTTTTTTTATTTATTTTTTTCAATCACATATGTCGGGTTTTGGCCTGACAACAGAATTAAAACACAGGAATTTTATAATAGAACAGTATATTCTGATATAATGATTAACACGTAGATGTTAAATTAATTAATAATTAATGAATTTAATCATTAATCAAACTAAATAAATTAATAATGTAAATTAATCACGCCAAACGCTAGAATCACAGTGACAGAAACCAAGTTGGTTCCTTAGGGCTGTACTGGTTATCTCGGAGACAACGGTCCGTGCACCCAGACGCATCCACTCGAAATGCATGCCGATTCATTTTTTTTTTTTTTTTTTTTCGAACGAGTCTATGCTAAGGGTCGGGTTAAGACCGCTGTAGCTAAGTCGGACTATAACTAGCCTGGTGGCTAGTTTATTTGGTTAGAGTCGATGGGAGAGTTTGACCCTCCCTAACATCACCCGGGTGATGTTCAGACCGGATTTTGGGGACAGCTACGAGTTGTGAGCTATTATTATGACAGGGGAGACGCGGGTCTCACCTGCTAAGGGGTCCGACCCCTTCCTCACTCGCTGATGAGTGAGGTTGCTCGCGCGCGGTAGCATAAGCTAGCGGCGTGCGAGTTGTCGCGATAGAGGAGCTCTCGTTTTTATCGCTATCGGTACTGCTTGCCGATTCAATGCCACAGCCTGTTTTATACTAGCTGAGCAGTGGTGGGGCGGCCGATGACGCAGTCGTTGACGTTCCGGTGCACTTGCCGCTGGCGCTATATTATTGCCGTCTCTTTAAATACCTTAACAACATGGCCATCGTCACGGCCATTCTGACGATTGCTCGCCCTCGAGCGTTATACCGCTATGTATATGCACAGAAAAATAAAATTACAATTAGTTCATTGAGATTAACTCTATGTAGACAGCTACATCATGATAAAATCGTAACCCAAAAAGAGCCGGTAAGATTTCATAAATAACAGAATAGATCGTCTTCCACTATAGCAGAAGAGATCTCTACATAATAAGTTGTTACCCACAAAAGCAGTTAAAACTTCATTATTAATAAACTAGATCGTCTCCCACAACAGTAGGAGAGATCACCATACATCACTCGTGAAAGTCGTCACCCACTAAAGCAGGAGAGACTAACACTAGTTTTATTTCTAAACTTCTGTTTAATCTGCGCTTAATGTTTGTGAACCAATTGACAATGTTTCTTCTGAATCATTTGTTGCTTTGTCTGAAAAAGTACTAGCACTTTCAGTCTCAGAAGAATCCACACTCAACGTTCGAGAACCGAGGGATAACGTTTCCTCAGAATCATTTACATCGCTGGCAGTTAAAGTGCAAGAGTCTGCTGAGTGTGTTTCCTCCGAGTCTAACAGTGCCAATGGTGGTACAACACGGAGATCATTAACATCACTCTCACTGTTAGGAGATTCACCATCCACCGGCACGGTCCCATCATCATCATCATCATAATTTTCAGATATTTCTAAATAACCGCTTTGCCCTTTTGGCACTTCCCTAAGGTTTTCGTGAGCATATTTTATAAATCCTATTTGAACCGTTGATATGCTTAAGCTCATAACGATCATTATCTAAAATTCTAATAATTTTAAAAGGCCCCTTAAATTTTTTATCCAATTTAGTTTGGTGTCTTTCTTCACATTTAGTAAAAACAAAATCACCTACTGAAAAAGGTTTTACTTTAGCTTTACCTTTGTTAAATCGAAGAGTTTCGGTATGGGCAACTTTTTTTATATTTTCTGATGCGGATGATCGGGCCATTTCTATATTAACAATGGTTTGTCTGGAAGAACTGGGAGCAATTCTAGCGAGATTAAGTGAATTCCCTTGAAATCCGAACATTAGTTCCATTGGTGAAAAACCAGTTACCCTAGAACGGGTGCTGTTAAGAGCTAGTTGAATTTCTCCCAGTTGATCCTGCCATACACAATTTGAATTACATTCTATTACTGTAAGTATGTTCTTCAAAGTTCGCATGACCCTTTCGACCTGACCATTGGCTCTACTTGACCCTGTTGCTGTCAGGTGAAGATCTATATTAGTTTCTTTGCAAAAGTTTTTAAATTCGTTAGAGTCATAACAACGGCCTCTATCTGCTATAATTCTTTTTGGAGTGCCGAATAAATTAACAGCTTTTGTAATGGCTTTGACTGCGTAAGAAGAACTCAATGTTGGAGTATATTCTAGTAACACAAATTTTATAAAGTACATTTGTAAGTATTACAAATGTACAGGTAAGATTAAAATTACAGTTGACAATTTTAGCATGAACACAAAGGCGGCTTTATCGCTAAAAAGCGATTTCTTCCAAGCAACCCTTGGCGCATGGAAATAAAAAGATAATGCAGTGCAATTACGGAACTAAGTATGACAAATACTAGAACTAAACATAAAACCTTACATACTAATAATACTATTACTCTATAGAAAATATCACAAACTTCATAAATATAAAATAAAGAAAATAACACTAAATGATACCTAATCTAAACTTACGTATTAATAACCTACTATATTATACTAATACATAAATAATTTTATATACATATACTAATATAATATATTCCTATTTCCTAATGATAGAACTTAAACTTTATGCATCTACATACTGTTAACTTAGTACGAAATATTTAGTGACTTAGATAGTATTGTTTGAGCAATGTTTTAAAATTATTAATACTTTTAGCTTGCCTGATATTGGCAGGTAAAGAGTTCCATAGTAGTATCGACCTGACAGTAAAGGATTGACCAAAGAAATTTGTGTTATGTTTAGGGATTTGGAGAAGGAGATTGGCCGAGGACCGCAATAACTTAAATTCGGACGTTCGGAAGTCAAATCTATCCTTTAGGTAAGAGGGTGCTCTTGGATCAAATAGCAAAGTGTACAGTAAGGAGAGAATACGCATATTACGCCGAAGACGTATGTTCAACCAAGAAAGCCTAGAACGGTACTCCGAAATATGGTCGAATTTACGCAGACTAAAAATGAAGCGAATTGCGACATTCTGGAGACGCTCAAGCTTATTTAACTGTTCTTCGGTAAGGTCAGTAAAACACGTATCCGCGTAATCTAATATGGACAAGAATAAAGACTCGGCTAGTAAAATTTTGGTCTGTAGTGGAAGAACGTTCTTTAACCTTTTCACCGAGTGCCAAATCGCGTACACCTTGCTACTGATCATTGATATATGGTCGGACCAAGAAAGATGGTCATTCAAGAGAACACCTAAATCTCTTACCTTCCTACTGAACGGTACATGAGTACCACATACGAGCACCGGAGGTAGATGCACCCAGATAATCCTTGAGACTAATCCTTGGCTGCCAATAATAATGACCTGTGATTTGATTGGGTTAATCGAGAGGCCGTTACACCTACTCCACTCGCAAATTTTATTTAAATCATTATTTAAATCCGTGATTTTACTAGGAAGATTCTCTAATGACGTCTGGGCGTAGATTTGAAGATCGTCTGCATACAAATGAAAGAGAGAAGAACTGAAAGCCGTAATAATGGAGTTAATAAACAAAGCGAATAGTAGAGGAGATAATACGCCACCCTGCGGAACACCAGCCGTGTTAGTGGACCATGATGAAAACTCATCATTTACACGAACACGCTGCTGGCGCCCCCCCAGGTAGCTTTGGAACCAACCAGTCACTGAGGGCGAGAAATTAGCGGCTCTAAGTCTACTTAAAAGAATATCATGATCTACGCTATTAAAGGCACAACTAAAGTCCAATAGAGCCAAAATCGTAAGTTGCTTATTGTCCATAGCAAATCGGATATCGTCCGTGACCTTCACTAGTGCTGTAGTAGTGCTGTGGCCAGGTCTAAAACCAGACTGATAAGCGCTTAGGAGTCTGTTTTTATTGACGTAAGATGATAATTGAAGGGGTGAGTGGACAAAGGTGTTAATTAACAAAAAGTTCAAACAGGATTATGGGTGTTTGAAAATTGTAAAATATTTAATCGATGTAACTAATATGGTTTAAGTTTTAAACAAAACCAAAGTATTTATTTGCCTTGAATATATCATTATTTATTAGATAATATACATAAAAAGGTATTTATTATTTTAGTTTTATAAATATTGATAAATTAGGAACATAACACCTTTGTTTAATTTAATATAAATCATATTTAAATTATATGAACTTAAAAAGGTCTTATGTTAGAAATAAAAGAATTTAACGATTATTACTTGAAAAAGCTTTATTTAAATAAATAAAACGTTACAACTTAGAAGGTCTAGGTCAAAAATGTGAAGTTACAACTTGTTGGCAAGTAACACTATCAATAATAAAAATTAATCATTATTCAAAATGTTTATATAATACCATTGAGACTCTTTTTCAATGTACTCAAGCTGTGTTTTTATATCAGCTATTTTTTCTTTAGAGATTTTACCCTTTTGGTTATTACATGTCAAGGCAACTTCCGGGATAATATTAGGATTTTTTACCAGAGAAACTTCTAAATATGGTGTGTAGGGGTCATAGTTGGTCTTATAAAAATATCTACCATAATCTTCATGGCGAATCCATTTTACATTCCCTTTAAAGTTAATTTTTTGTTTTAATGTATTTGTATTGGGTATAACTATGCCCAAATCATTTTTTAATTTGGTAAAATCATAAAAATGATGATTCATATCTTCTATGATAGAGTTATTCTTAGATGCCCTTTTAATTATATTTCTATACTGATTAGGAGTAAATATTTTCTCATGCTTTCTCAATAATTTTTCTATACGGCCAAAATCTCTGTCACAATCAAGAAATGTATGACCTACCTCTGGAAATTTATGTTCAATGGATACAAATAATTTCTGTGCAATCATGTACTGATACAAAACAATTAAGTATTGATTCTTATTTTGGCCACTGGCAGAATCTGACCATAGCAACAAGTTTTGGGAACTATCTACATTAGCTAACTTGCTTAAACAGTAAAAAAGCGAACTAAGAACTTCTACACTGCCCTTTCCTCCACAGTCTTCAGTCCAAGTGCAGAAATAGGACCTATGTCCATTTTTATCAACTATATGTATACCTTCATTGTAGAACCAAATTTGTCTTAAATAAAAAGCTTTTGATACTGGAATTTTAGGAAGCGGCTGTGTCTGCTGCATATCAAAACTAATATATGTCATGTTTTGTCCAGACACCGCCATCTCCCTTTCCAGTTTTTGTAGCTCAAATGCTCTTTTATAGTTCTCAATATGTTCTTCAGTTTGAGTATTTGAATCACATTTACAACAAACATCTGTTCTTGGCTGCCTAAAAGAAAGATTGAATTTGGTGTTAAATATTTTTCTATATGTGCATTCCTTTATATAATATTTGGTAGGTTTATTTTCATCCTCACATTTTTTTGTGTACATTGAATACATAGTTTTAATTGTAAGTAATGGATTTAAGTACTGTTTGTGGATATTTTGATTTCTAGAATAATGAGAACTTTCAGATGGAAAACTTCTAATATGACTGCTTATATAATTTTCTACATCAACATCTACCTTGTGCCTGTAAGAATGAGTTTTTCCTCTCTGATCTCTTAGTACTTCAACATTATTTAATTTAATTTTTGATTGAATAACTGCTAACTTTCTATAACCGATTTGAAACATATTAGAAAATGCAGTCTTACAAACTTTTATATTAGTACTTCCTTTTGGTAGAACATAGGTATAAGTTGTGCATCTCTGCCTTTTTGGGTTAGTTAATGCTCTTTTGACTTTTTCAACTGTTATAAATTTTGAAAGATACATATTCTTTTCATTATTATTTTTTAAACTATAATATTGGGAAAAGAGAGATGCACAATCAATATCACAAAATTTTTCATAACACTTATATTTGCATGTTTCCTTGCATAATATACCAAACCTTGGTTTTTTACTTTCCATTGTTTTACCCTTCCTTGTAACATAAGCTTTGCCTTCCTGTCTTAAAATACTATTCCTATTTTGTTTCCACTCAGCTTCATTTCTTGATCTCTTCTTAGATAACTTTTCTTTTAACTGAAAAATTTTTCTCTTCCTCGGTTGCAATATATTGTTGGTCATTGGAGATTCCTCCTGAATTTCAGTTGCAGAAATATCGTTTGATGAAGATGATGGTATATATTCATGATCGGTACTAGCAGGACTGTAGGGTTCTTCTGGTGCTAAAATGAAATTGATGTACAAATTAAATCCTGCTCAACAAATCATACCAATAAAGTATACTTTTAGTATGGTAAATGGAACGAATACTTACAAATAGGTGAATTATTATTATCATCACTATCTTGGGAACCATATTCCTGTGGTGTATCCTGGTTATTACAAATGTCTTCATTACCTATAAAAAAAGTTAACAATTTTATAATCACTAAATAGTTTAAACAAAGTCATTTAGAATTAATTTTCTTAGTAATAATAAATTAGATACTTAATACAATATAATCCCAAATACCTGAATATAGTTATACCTACCCCTATAAGTATAGAATGTGTGGATGTTTATTATGTTTTCACACAAAACTACTAAAAATTAATGAAAGTTCAATAATATTGTAGTTTCATTAATTTTCAGTGGTAGCTTATACTTCAGAATAGCAAATACATTTTTATATAGGTATATCCTGCGCGACAAAGTCACAGACAATGGCTAATAATTAGTATAATATACTAACTACTAATATACTACTACACATATTATGTGTCAAATTCACTACATTTTTACTAACCTTGCTCAATGTGATCGACAACTAAAATAGATGGAGAATGGCACTTCGTTGGGACATAGCAATCATTCTGAATATTTTCAGTATCTGAAAGTAAGCAACAAAGGTAGTGAAAAAATATGTCTTTTTGCCACAGAATACTACAATTAATTAAGTTTCCATACTTACTGTTTGCAACGTCGTTTGTACTGGACGTATTTGGTAAATCACTTGAATGACTAATTCTCTGATCGACGGAAGCTGAAAGCAATAATATTTTAGGACAGAAATATGTAAAATACAACACTAATGCCTTTTTATATAAACTAAATTAGTTTTTTGAAGTAGTACAAACCTGTCTCGCAGCTCACATTTTCTGTATTCCTTGTATTTTCATTGCTCAACACTAAACTCAATATTTGCCGTGAACGTGAATTTAATGACATAGTGGTTTATCTACACTTTATCTACACAATCAAATAATAACAGAACTATAACTATAAAAAACAATCTCACGTCTCACGAAGTTATGAAACTTTTTGACAATATCAAACTGTCATTCGTTAATTCGTTCCGTTTGGCGGGATGGGATCAAACCAAGGCGGGATATCGAACGAAATGTCATTGTCAAAAAAAGTGTGATCGGAAATGTGACAAAGGTTGTAAAATGCTTCAACCATAAACAATAAAAAAAATTTTTTAATTAGACAAATTCCAACAATGGAATTTAAAGACAAAATCACCATTGGTATAAGGATTTTTAAAAAAATATTATTTAATTTAGTATGAACAAAGATAATAAAGAACATATAACACCTTTGTTTATTTTTTAAACTTAAAATCGTGTTATGCGTGCGAATATGCAATAGGCACATTGGTAGATATGACCTTATATTATTCAAAATGTATTTATGTTATTGATCTTTCGAAAATGTATCAGCTCATACCACATTTGCAGTTCGGTAATGTTACGTGTTTGTCAGATATCACCTTTGTCAAGATCTGTATTTCTGAAAAGAATGAAAATTTGCGCTTTTTTAGTTCATCATTCGGTTTATCATCACATAAAACCTATGTTCATTCGAAAAAGTATATTTTTTAAATTTTGTCAGATAACACCTTTGTCCACTCACCCCTTCAATTGTTGCTGTATTAATCTTTCCAGGACCTTAGCTAAAAATGACAGGATCGAAATAGGCCGGAAATCAGCTACTGAGGTAGGCTTACTCTTTTTAGGTAAAGGAATGATTTGTGCTGATTTCCAGATAGACGGGAACACGCTATTTACCAAAGAAAAGTTAAAAATTTGCATAAGGATTAGTGCAATCTCTTCTATAACTAGTGTGACCATCTTCCTACTAATGTTGTCATCACCAATTGCATTAGATGAAATTGCCATAATATTCTTTTTAATTTCGCCAACAGTGCCTTGGTTAAAGAGGAAAGGAGGGTAATCAGGTGTTGGTAAGGTATTAAGATGCTGAATCAATTGTGATTTGGAATTGGGATCAAGTGAGCCATTACAGGAAGTAAATTGATTATTTAAATGATTTTTGTCGAAGTTATTTAATTACGCAGAAGAATCAACGGTTTTGCCAACACCTAGGGAGTTTAGAAATTTACAAATTTTAGAAGGGTCGCTGTTCTCGACAGAAGAGTGAATGTAGCGTCTTTGAGCGTCTCTTACAATTTTGTTGCAGCGATTTCTTAGTTTTATATATCTCTCACGGTTTTCGTCTGTATTACTTTTTTTAAACTTAGATTTAGCTTTGTGTTTATGAGCTATTATAGTTTTGATCTCGTCAGAAAGCCAGGGCGCAGGGAGATGTTTTATTTTGATTGGTCTTATCGGAGCATGTTTGTCATATAGTTCGAGTAAAATTTTGGTAAAAAGTTCTACTTTAATGTCGATATCGTCAGCCTCAAACACCATGGACCAATCAATTTTTTGGGCAACCTCAACAAGCAGTTCGTTATTCATCTTGTTAAAGTTTCTCTGGAATTTAATAGTAAGTTTAGCTTTAGACGGACGTACATTATACGCTAAATAAATAATGTCATAGTAAGAAAAGACGTCTGCTGAACATTGGCCTTCTTTTATTACATGATTTGGCGACGATACTACAATTAAATCCAGCAAAGATGGCAAGCGACCTGGTGCACAGTGAGTAGCTTGAAGTGGTAGCAAATGCAAGTTTTGGCTATCAATAATAGATTTTAATTTTCTTGATCTGTTGTTGTACTTGATCATGCAGGTGTTGAAGTCCCCCATTATTATAGTGTGCAAGTAATTAGGTGAATATGTTTCCAAAATATTTTCAAAAAGAAAGAAATAGTTTATGTGTAGGGAAGGACAGTAATATACACCTAATAAGATTTTAGTGTTGGACAGTAATATTTCTATACGAATGTACTCGAGATCGCAGGAAGACTGATCAGATGATGCTATCACGGTATAAGGAATGTGAGAACGTAAGTAGATAGCCACACCCCTGCTTACTCGGTCATTCCGTATCAATTGGTATCCGGGCAAACTATAACTGATGGATGGAAGACAGGGTTTAAGCCAGGTTTCCGATAATAAGATGGCATCCAAATTAACAGACTCAAATGAGGCAAGCATATCTGCATAGTGCGCCGGGATGCTTTGAGCGTTAATGTGCACAGCATTACAGCTCCTTTTTTTATGCACATCAGCAAAAGTAACTATAAGCGAATCATTAAGGCTTAGCGAGTTTGTGCTAAAAAAACTTTCGTCACCAGAACTGGAAAAAAGTGAAAAGTAATCGTCAATAATATAATTCTCAGAATTATTCATGATTAAGAGTATGTAGGTTTATACAAATAATAATAGTAAGTACAAATAATAATTAAAATTATATGTAATATTTAATATGTGAGGTAAATATTATACTTATTTAAGCAAAAAATATAAACTTATATGAATATACTATTTATATTATATTATTAAGCTATTGCTATTTGCTTATATATATATATATATATATATATATATATATATATATATATATATATATATATATATACGAGCTCGTATATATAAGCAAATAGCAAGTATCCAGTCGACGCACAATTATGACGTAACTACAATTGACAGCTTTTACTGACAATTTGACATTGACAACTCACAAAAATTGCAATGAAGAATGACAAAACAAAACAAAAGCAAAGTAATTATTAAATACCTGCATTACAAATTGTAATTTACAATACATACCTTTAATTTTTAATAATGAGAGTAGTAAAAATCAGATCTAAGTTCAAAGTACAAGTATGTACCTGAATACCATACTACAAAGTCACAAGACAAAATTGAAAACACAGACACAACAAAAAGGACACAGAAGAACAAAGAGTCATATAAGACTGGAAATTAATTACAGATATAATTAATCACAATTAGCAAGTCTAAGCAAAGGTAAGCAGGTAATAACTAATATAATCTAATCAGCATATATGATAAATCTACTTAGCTTTATAAACATTACGTTTGGTTCTAGGTGCCACTCGATCGGCGGTCGCCTCAGCTTGAGGAAGCGGGGCTACAGGACGGCTTGATCCCGGTGTTGGACCTATATTCTTGATGGCCTCGAGGTCGGCCAAGCTCAGAATGCGGTGTCTAGAGCCATCAGGTCCGATAATAAAAATAGTGCCGTCCCTTGTCCAGCACTTATTTACGCCATACTGTTGACGGGCAGCAATAGAGATTTGATGGCGCTTTTTCGTTAGAAATTCTGACACTGTGAAGCCTGTTTGCTTCAAGTTAGTTTTCAAACTCCAAATTTTGGAGCGTACGGACATGTCTCGAAACTTGACTAAAATAGGTCTGGGCTTATCCTTGTTCAGTTTGCCCAACCTATTACAGTATTTTATGCAGGAAGAATCCAGATCAGGTGACTTCAGTTGAGTTGTAATTATATTGGTGGCAGATGCAAGTACATCACTGCTACTTTCTGGAACTCCGTGAAACAGCAGTATTTTTTTTAGGCTTCTCATCTCCAAATGATCGTTTAAGTCATACAATAATTGCACCTGGGACTGCAGTGATTTGAGAGAGTTGACGACAAACATCTTGAATGTATAGAATTCTTTACTTAGCTTATCCGGAGGACTTGTTCCAATTTCAGTTGCAGACTGAAGATCTTGCTGGAAAGTCTCCATACGAGTGTGAAACATTGCAGTCATCTTTTCTATGGACTGCTTAATAGCTTCCATTGTTATAAAATGAGTGTTTTTTATGTCAGTGAAGGTGATGCAGTGATGGAATTTTGATATTGTTAATTAATGAGAAAAAACAGGAGACTAATGCACTGGTAGGTAAAATATGTACTTTAAAACATAATTTGAGTTATGCAAAGTGATAAATTAATTTATTTCTAATTTTATATTATAGAGCTATTCAAAAAACGACTTTCCTTTTTTGCACATCTACCCGAAAAAAAGAAGTCTTACAAACTACACAACTATTAATAAATTTTTTGACGAATTTACCCATATCAGGGAACCAATAAAATTCATATAGTTTGTCCAATGTTTTGTCAAAGCCTAAATGTTTAATTTCATTATGGACGTGACTTATGAGAGACCAAACAAGGGAACGTGGTATAATGGGTAGCCAACTAGAAGCTCCTCTACGTTCGATTTTCCTATATAAAATACCTTGTCTTAAGTCGTAGGTATGAACTATTTCTTCCGGCAATTGGTTATTACGTGATTTTGATATTATCTGGGAAAGTTCAGAGTCTCGTGATTGTTCGACTATTAGCCACCCTTTATCTAATTCGAGAAAATTTATTTGTCGTGGTTCGGAATTTCTAGATTCTAACAAATTTCGAGACAAGAAATCGGCGTGAGCCATTTTGCGACCTTCTTTATACACGATTTCAAAATCATAAGCCTGCAAAATAGCCCACCATCGGTGAACTCTAGGGGTTAAATCACGTTTGGAGTGGGAAGCTTTAAGTGAGTTACAGTCAGTGAATACCGTAAATTTTCGGCTATGCAAGTAATGACGGAAATGCTCAATAGCTTTTACTACCGCTAACGTTTCTAATTCATAAAAATGATATCGCGTTTCTGCGTCTAAGGTTTTTCGACTATAATAAGCAATTACATGTGAAGAGTCATCATGTTTTTGAATAAGAATCGCGCCGTAGCCATTGCAACTTGCATCGGTATGCAGTTCAATTGGTAATGTCGGGTCAAACACTTTTAGTACAGGTTCCGACGTTAGTATATGGATAATTTTTTTATGAATTAGGTCATGATCTGGAGTCCATTTGCACCTTTCCCTTTTGTCAAAGGGTACAAAGGTCGAATAATTTGTGAGAAATTTGGAATAAACTGTCTGAAATAAGTGGCTAATCCTATAAGCTGTCTTACTTGGGTTACAGTTTTTGGGGTGGGAACATTTATTAAGGCTTGTATCTTTTTAGGGTTCGGTCTTATCTCCCCTGCTGAAATTACGTAGCCAAGATATTCTGTTTTAGTTTTCATAAAAGAGCATTTTTTAAGATTGAATGAGAAACCAACTTTGGATAATGTTTTAAGTAATATATCTAATCCAACTAAGCCTTCGTTAATATCTTTTGATACACAAAGTACGTCATCCATGAAAACTAGAATTTTTTCGTCATTTAAAGGTTTTAATGCCGTATTGATTGCTTTTTGAAAAACAGAAGGGGCGTTACGTAAGCCAAATGGCATTGTCAGGTATTCAATTATTTATATTATATATTGTTTTTTATATTAATTATTTATATTATTATATTGGGGGTCACAAAAGTCTTATCTATTGAATCTTAATGTACAGGTAGTTGATGAAAACCAGAAGCCATATCAATACTGCTAACGAAATGAGCACCGTGTAACTTATCAATTTGTTCGTTAATTAAGGGTAGAGGATAATTGTTTGGTTTAGTGTTGCTGTTTAATTCTCTATAATCAACGCACATACGACTAGTACCGTCTTTTTTTGTTACTAGAATTATAGGACTAGCAAAAGGAGATGAACTTTCTCTAATAATATCTGTTTTTAATAATTGTTCAATCTTTTCGTCAACTATTTTAGTTTCGTCGGGGGAAAGTCTAAACGGTCTTCTATGCACTATTTTATGTATGTTAATTAAGTAAATTTTTAATTCGCCAGTTTTGATTCTATTAGTTGGAAAATCTTCAATAAAGTATTAAGAATATTGAGATAAAATTTTATGAAGCCTTATTTTGTCAAGCCCTGTTAAATCAGTATCAATTAAATCGATGTCAAAAACGCGTTTAATCCGAGAACATAAGTTAGCTTCATTATGTTTTTTTGAATACTAAGCCGTTTTCTGAAATTTCTACAAAAATATTATGTTCAAGTATATCTCGACCCAATAAAATAGGGTCATTGATACAATCATTCGGAACTATATGGAAAGTAACTTTTATTTTAATACTCTGAATTCTTACGTTACAAGTTATTTGCTCTGTGCTACTGACACTACTTTTACCTATTCCTGTCATGTCGACAGTGTCATGCGTTCTTTGACCCGTAAGTAAATGAGAATAACTTTGTTTAACTAGACTACACTCAGAACCCGAATCAAAAATAAAACTAATTATTTTACCACTACAGTCCATATCGCCACGACAGATTCTTGAGCACAGATTGACTTCCTTGGAGCCAGTCACCGTTGGCATCTTCTTCGCTTCTTCTTTTCGTGATGGGCAGGATGATGCCACGTGACCTGGTTCCCCACAGACGTAACAGGTTACTGGGGTCTTCTGAAACGTTTATCTGAAGAGTTAGATTCACGATTAACGTATTTGATTTTATCTCGGCAGTGTACCGCTCGATGCCCTCTTTTGTTACATACAAGACAAAAGCCTTGAAATCCCACTGTCATACGTTTTGAATCCGAGTCACTTGAGTCCCAGTTATCTGATTTTCTTTTCAAAGATATACCACGCAAAGACGAAATAACTGTGTTCTGTCGCTTACAATTGATGAATTTAACTCTCGTCGTATTTGAACATTACTTTGAGACAGAATTGAGACAGAAAATCCAGCTATCACCTTTTCAGACAATTTTGCGTCAGGAATATTTTCAATTAAGTGCCAAAGGCGGACACAAGCTTGGGCTGGAGTTTCGTTTGAGTTTATTTGAAACTTTAAAATGTTATCAAAATGATCTTGGATAAGCATAGGACGGGAAAATTGCGATTTAAGAATTTCTTTTACCTTGTCCCATTGAAACTGATCAGGACACATTTTAGTTAGTAACGTAGCTGCACGTCCCTTAAGACAATGAGTCAAAGTCATAATTAAATCTACACCTTTTAAATTTTTACTCTTAATAATAATATCCGACAGTTGACACCAGCCTTCTATGTCGGAGATAGGATCATCTGGATCAAATGCCACCAGAGGTGTGAATGATTGTGATGTACTGGCATGGGTCGATAAACTTTCAGATAACTTAGAAAAGAACGCCTCAAGACTTTTGGAAAATGTTTGATCATCCATGATGAGGAAGATTTTGTCAAAAGTGGGCGGAATTTCTCGTCCCAATTCTGATGTCGGCTTTTTGTCGGCGAAGGTTTTGGCCGGACAACAGAATTAAAACACAGGAATTTTATGATAGAACAGTATATTCTGATATAATGATTAACACGTAGATGTTAAATTAATTAATAATTAATGAATTTTATCATTAATCAAACTAACTAAATTAATAATGTAAATTAATCACGCCAATCGCTAGAATGACAGTGACAGAAACCAAGTTGTTTCCTAAGGGCAGTACTGGTTATCTCGGAGACAACGGTCCATGCACCCAGACGCATCCACTCGAAATGCGTGCCGACATTGTTGGAGAAGGAGACTCTTCTCGACGCCGGGCCCCTGAAAAGGGCCTTACGGCGGAAACCAATACCAGGGGGCTAAGCCCCTCTAATTGGGGTGGGATGACGCGCCCAGTACGAGTACTGGACGCATAGAGTCAATTTTTAGGGAAGACCCCCCGCGGCAGAACGCGGGGTAAACCCGTGGGGGAGCAACTGTTCGAATGGGAGTGACGATACCAGTCCAGGCAAAACCTGATCGACGGTCGGCTCCAAACGGCACGTGGGGGTCCCGACCCGGGGGTCGGGAAACGTGTGTGGGTCCACTCCCTCACGCGCCGTGTTTTACCGGACCGCGGAACCGAGCGACCTGGGATAGGAAGGGGGGGAAAGGTATTCCCGGGCCCCAGACTTTTTATGTCGGGGGGGAAAGGGCTACCACGGGGCTGACGTGTGGGGCAATAGGGCTGCCCCACGTCATATTCCGGGCGCACGAGAAGGTGGTTGCGACGGTTTTTGTGACCGACGCGGGGGGTAGGGGGGCAACGATCAACGGTGCTGGTCGGGGGGCGCACCGCGCTTGGGGGCGTCTCGGTAGCATAGCTCTGGGATGCTCCCTGCGTCTGGTGTCAGCAGGGCGGGTGCTGTTTGGCGAACGGGCATGCCATGGTAGCGGGGCGGTGCTTTGGCCGGGCGCGTGGCTTCCGCACGCTCAGGAGGTTCGGTGTTCCTGAAACTAAAGCTAAAAATTAACGCGTTCAAGGAGCGCGGGAGGGGCAGTGCGTAGCACGCGTCTGTGTCCCGGGCCCGGGACGCACGGCGCAGATCTCCGGCAATCAACGGTCGGCTCCTCTGATAGGAGCTGCTGGATGCCGGAGATATCTGTCGCGGGTCCGGGCTAGGGCCGGGGGAGCCAGATCTGTGTGAGAGCGACTACAAGGGGGGTGCCATCTACGAGGGCCTTCACGATAGTCGGAAAGACTTCCTCCCCAGCCATAAGCTTCTGAATACAGTTCACGGCCAGGGAGAGGAGAGACTGCAGCAGCTCTGCAGTCGATGCGGGGGCTTCGCCTTGCACCGACTTTTGTGGCGGCGAGGGAGACACCGGAGGCCGGGTGTGCGGGACGACCGCACAGTTTGCGGGCTCCGAGGTGGCGATTTTTTCCACGGCTGTGGTAGCCGAGGAGGTGGCACTGGGGGTGCGCGAGGAGCACGGGGTGCGCGGAAAGCGCGAGATACACGGGGAGCGCAGGGGGCGCTGTGAGTCCCGCGTGTTGTCTGGCTGCGAAGGAGCGAGCATGGGTACGCGTGCCGACTCAATGTCACAGCCTGTTTTATACTAGCTGAGCAGTGGTGGGGCGGCCGATGACGCAGTTGTTGACGTTCCGGTGCACGTGCCGCTAGCGCTATATTATCGCCGTCTCTTTAAATACCTTAATAACGTGGCCACCGTCACATACATAAAAATGTTTACAGTTTAGAAAAACATAATAGTACAGTTTATGTAATTATTCAGTAGTTAGCGTTGGGAGCTGTACTAGTATAAACTGTGACACAGCTCCCAGCTTCCTCCACTGTGTTACATATGATATACCTACTCAAAACAGAAAATCAGAACGTAGACAAAAACACTCCAGTTAGTACTACATAGTTTGTTTAACTGAATAATTTAAAACAGTCAACACTATAATATTTGGTAACGTATTAACCACGACACATAAAATTTATAACAACCTTTGTATGACAAAAAGCAGGCATAATTTGCTGGTACTCCCTAGCCCTACGACATAGTGTCTTGGGATCAGTTTCAAATATTACTACTAGGGAGGCAGCTATGCATATAATATTATCAGCCATCAGGTGTTTGCCCATGTGTGTGTGTGTGTGTGTGTGTGTGTGTGTGTGTGTGTGTGTGTGTGTGTGTGTGTGTGTGTGTGTGTGTGTGTGTGTGTGTGTGTGTGTATACACATACACACAAATACACACACACACACGTGTGTGTATTTGTGTGTATGTGTATGTGTTTGTGCGCGTGCGTGAGTATGAACGTACGTGCGTGAGTTTGTGCGTACGTGCTAGTGTGTGAGAGCGTGCGTGTGTGTGTGTCTGTGTGTGTGTCCTCATACATCTCGCATCACCTGTCTCGCTCATTTCATATATTATCTGCATCAGCGCCATTACTTGCAACTTCTAACCATAACTGTTTTTAACATTTATTGAACCCGTATTTCGTCAAATATAAGTGTTTTGTTTATTGTTTTTCCGAACTTTATATATAAAATGCAATACTAATATGAAGTATGATATTATTACAAAACATTACGATGTGATCAAGGTATATTACACGAATTCATCTCAGCAAGCTTACATTCACGTATATTCCAATAGTTTAATGTATTTTGTTTATTGTTATTTCAGAACATGCTCAGAACAAATTATTTATATGAATTACGATAATATTACTTTAAGCTATCCATTATATGACAAAGGTTTATTTCAAGAAATTAATAATTCCTATTAACCATGGATACTACTGATAATAAAACAAATTCCATTTATTATCAAAATGTGCGCGGATTGCGAACTAAGTCGTCAGACTTTTATCGGCAGGTAAGCTTAAACTCTTATGATTTAATAATCTTAACTGAAACCTTGCTAACGGACGATTTCAATGACTCTTAATTATTCAGTAATTATTATATTGTTTGGCATCGTGATCGTAATTACAATCTGACTGGTCAAAGCAGGGGTGGCGGGGTATTGATAACCGCACGGATAAGATAAATGAGGTTGGATTGGCAACCGTGACACTTTTACTTGAAAACCAGCGTCGCCGCCTGTCTCCCACCTAGCACTCCACTACATAAGAAATAATAATACATACACGAATTACGCACACTAATTAACAAATCACACCTAGAACAGAGGGCTGTGATTTGGTACTCACACTACGTTGAGTCTTTTTGAATGCGGCGGGGGAGTAGCGGGGCAAGTATGGTTGCGCGTGTACAATATGTGCATCCCCACTATTTTTGCCGAGGGCCGTAAATCGTAAACCGTCCTGTAGCTATTGGTAATTAAATGAATAATTTTAATAACTGGAGCACTAATAATTTTATACTAACTAAAACATTGTGTCAAAGGCGAATTTAATTGGTATTGGGATAGAAAATGAAAAAAAATATCAACATGTATTACCTTTATTTGTAATCAAAAATAATTACAAAATCAAAGCAAAAAAAGAAGTCGATGGCAGTGTAGCACTGCCATTTGCACAGTCGTAATCTTTTAAATTTTTTTTATTGGAGACGAAATATTCATAATTTACATTTTCAGATACTCAAGCGTACATATTATTATAACAAGTACATATATATTATTATAACAAGTAAAAACCAATACATTATCTTCTTCGCTTCAGCATCAAATATTACATTCGTCAACAACCCCGCTTCGCGGAAAGGTTTTAGGCATAGCCAGGCACCGTTAATCATATAGTTAACTTCGTTAATCGTTAATCCGCTACAAAAAAAGTTAGCTTCGTTAAACGTTAAAGCGTTACATTTTGGAAGAATTAACGCAAGTTAACGTTAATCCGTTAATATGTGTAAAATTGCATATTTATATCGTTGCGTTAGTGAATTTATAAAATCTATTGGTTTAGGTTCTAATTCATTCATCAATTATCAACACGCAAATGATCACTGACAGTAATTTATAATAACAACAAACAAACAAACAAAACACTCGTCACTCGCGTGCAAGAATCGACGTCTTTATAAATATTATGTAGCAAAAAAAAGACTAGCAAAATTTTACTACCGAGAACAGTAGTAACTCATTCTGAAGAAATAAATTTGTCGATAAAACATCAATCACTGACTGCACTATCCAGGCGACCGAAGCGGACGTGACGCGAACGAGTCGAAAGGCGCGGTAATTTGGCTCGCTTCGCAACCCATTGCGCGTTAGATGTGTCTTCTCGTGAAATATTTACGTACTTCACCAGCAATGTATATTTTCTGTGATTCTTGGCTTAATTGTCGTTTCTACTTAGAATTTCATAATTCGAACTAGTTTTTTGCGAAAAATACTAAAAAACTAAGGTTTTTATGCTTACCGATGAAAAGAAATTCCTCCTTGTTTCATATTTAATGTCTGACTCTTTAATTTGCACATAACAATCGCACAACATGGCATTTTCAAAGGATTTTAGCGCTGCTCCGTACTGCGAGGTAATCAACAAGCGGCTAAAAAGTATGAACGCGTGGTTCGGTTGAAGTATGATTGTCCAATCATACTTGTGGCGCGTCTGCCCCGCGCACATTGCCAATCCAACCTCATTTATCTTATCCGTGGATAACTGCCAGTAAACATCTATCAACTATTGCTCAACCATCTTTTCAATCCTCAGCTGAGGATCTTTGGCTAACACTACGTTTCGGAAACAAACATAACCTAAGTCCGATAAAAATACATATCTGTGCCATTTATTTATGTAATTTTGGGCTCACTAAGTTCTTCCACGATCAATTATCAATTGTTTTGATTAATTTAAGTGAATTAAAAGTTAGACATCCAGATGACACATTTTTAATAATTCGTGATTTCAATCTCAGTGGAAAAACTTAGAAACTTACCATTTCAGATGGGTTCTATTATCCAATCAATATCGCCAGTAGAGAGGACTGACGACCTGACTGACCTGCTAACTGAAGAACTTAGCATTCTAACTTTAAATCAATATAACGGCATTTTAACTCTTACAATAAAACCTTACACCTTGTTCTATGCAATGATAAGGTAAAATCTGTACATGAATGTGTTGATCCCCTCGTACCCCCTGATCCGTCCCCGATCCTGGACTCATTATTGTTATTGATCTTCAATTTTCAGATCACTCGTTTTTGAAACCTGCGCCATACAAAACGTCACAGCTACGATCGCTGCGATTTCAATAAAATTAATAAAGAAATATTACGAACTGACTGGCACCATGAATTGCACAAGCGGTCGTTAGATGGCGCTGTTCAATTTTTTTATCAAACATTAAATGACATACATATCAAACTAGTACCATCAAAACTTATTACTCCCAGTACATATCCAATTTGGTACACTTCTAATCTTAAACGCCTTATTCGGGAAAACACAAATTTCATAAAAAATATAGAAAATATAGAAGAATTAAAAAAAAATTAAAGTTGTTACGTGACAGGGTCAAAAAGCTTAAGTCTGATTGCTACAGTAACTACTTGTCTCTGACGGAATCATCTATTGAGAGAAATCCTAAGAACTTTTGGAGTTTAATTAAACATCGTTCTAAAACTTACATGCTCCCTAAAAATCTTACTTACAATGGGACTACCTTCTCATTAAGTGAGTCAGTTTGTGATGCTTTTTCTTATTACTTCCACTCATCTTTTCTCAGATCTGAAAAGGTAACAAATGAAGACGATCTCACTAATCGCTACCATTCTCAACTGATATCTAAAAACCCCTGTGAGCCCACCACATTTTTGAGCTCCATTGAAGTCACACCTGAACTAGTCAAATTTCATCTAAAGAGTCTAGACCCAAATTAACTAGCGGGGCCTGACTATCTCTCCCCTAAATTTCTAACTGGCTGTTATGAAACTTTAGCTTTACCAATCTCAATTCTCTGTAATATGTCACTTTCCTCTTGTACAGTCCCTAAAATTATTATTACACCTATATATAAAAAAAGTGACAAATCAGAAATTACTAACTACAGGCCGATCTCCAAATTATGTGCTATTGCCAAATTATTTGAACGCATAGTAAATAATCAAGTATATGCTACCTTAAAATCTTCTTTCAGCGATTCACAGCATGGGTTCCTAAAAGGCCGATCTACTGTCTCAAACCATATCTTATTTAAGTCGCCCGATCATTAAAAATATTAATTACTCTTACTTATCAGGCTGATAAAAGTTTAACAGTTTGATGATTTTACATATGACCTGTTTTGTCAAAAACTACACAAAATATAGAACCAAAATATATAAATACACATTTTTTATGTTTCTCTTCTAGAGTTATTAAAAATTGTATGAAAAATTTACAAAATATACCAGTTATGTGAAAACTTACGAACAAAAAATGTTTGGAGTCGTCTTTCGTCAAATTTTTTTAAATGTTTTTGTGACAAATAAAAATTAACTGAATTGACTATTTTACATAAAAATATTAGTCGTCTTTAGTACATTTTCGACATTTGAAAAATGTTATAGGCAAAGTAGAGACAAAATGTCTTTTTATTTTGACAGGAATGCGAAGTATACATCATATCAGCTACAGCCTGGAGATGACATTTACTTCAAAAAAAAAATCCTAAATCCTTTTGGTCTCCGGGAATAATTAAAGAGAAACTAGAATGTGGTAGATCTTATTACATTGTGGATCCAAATGGTGTTATGTATAGGTGGAATAGGGGACACATTAGACGTAGAAAAAAGAATTTAAAAGAAAAATATCCTCCACCTTCTTTTTATGGCGACGGCAGCACTGACAATATGCCTCCCATGCAGGAGATTATAGATCCCATGAGTTCGACACAACTCGGAAACGGTGCTGTTCAAAATATTGCATTATCGATGATAACTGTGTTCCTATGGAGAGTATAGAAAATACCGGTTACGTAACCAGGTCTGGTAGAAGTGTAAAACGTCCTAAATTGTATATGCATGAAAAATTTGAGTAGGTAAATAATGTATAGTTATTTGTTATGTACTTTTATTATTTCTTTGCTTTTTTCTCGAAAAGGGAGATGTTACATAATGACAAAAGCAAGTGTCTATATCATTATTGACATTGACAGATGTCATGAAGTAAAGCCTATCTAGTTAGTTTATTTTAGTTGGCCAAAAGGCTATACATAGTGTAGATATATATTTGTGTTAGACATATCTAATTTGTAATACGCATCTGTGTAAGCACCAATAAAGGAGAGTATAAGAATTGTTGCTGTATTATTATCATCACCACTCAAGCGTAAGAAGGACTTACATATCAAGAGGTCGCAGCTCGTTACAGTTTAGATTTATTTACTCGTATTTACGGTACTCTCACGTTGGATATTAATTACTACCTGTTTCCTACGGCTCCGCCCGCGTAAATATACTATCGAGTAGTAATCCAGAGCCTAAACTACTACCATACCAAATTTTATCAAAATCCTTTCAGTAGCTTCTGCATAAAAGAGTAAAAAACATCCATCCATCCATACATTCATCCATCCATCCTCACAAACTTTCACATTTATAGTAAGAATAAGCCGTATCTAATGCAAGATGCCCTAAGGCCTAAAATTTACAATTATTTCAAAATTCCTAAATTATTTTTGCAGCGAGGAGAGCTATTAATCAAAGGTCCTAATGTAATGAAAGGTTACAAAGACAAGCCAGAAGCTAATTCATGAACGTTTGATGACAATGAGTGGTTGAGAAGTGGTGACCTTGTGTCGATTGATGAAGATGGAGCAATGTATATTGCTGATAGGATTAGAGATTTAATAAAGGTAAGACACATTAGAGTAATATAAGAACGATAGTTAGTTATTGAAGTACGGATGGCGTGTAAAGCGGCCATGAGCGCTAAATGAAAGTATAATATAGATATTTAAATTAATCAATTTGTAAATATAATGTAAACAAACACGGCAAATGACTGGCGATGTAACCTTTATTTGTGTAACTTATGGAAATGTATTTTAATTTTTAAACTGTTTTATGTTTTTTTATGAAGAAATAATTAAACAAAAATGTAAATTTAATTAATTAATTAAATTAAATGTGATTAAATTATGTTAATATGAAAGTAGCGCCTTACAAACATTTAAAAGAAATAACATTTGTGAATGAAATTCCAAAAAATAGCACCGGAAAGATATTGAAACGAGAATTAATAGATAAGTATAGTAAATAAATGTCAGATAATTTAATAGTTTTATTTAAATTATAAGTAATTTTACCCAAGCAAAACTATTCCAATTTGTTCCTCAATTTTCAGAGACTAAACCTATTTCTTTTATTTTTTACCAAGTTTCTAGTTTATATATTAATATAATATAATAATAATTTCTAGGTAATTTTCTAAATTCTTGTTATTATAATAACAAATGTTAGCACCATGTTTACCGTGACCATTGAACTTTGCATATGACGTGTTCAGTATCAAAAAGTACAAGTAGATTGTATTTTGTTAGTTGTAAAACTTGTGATAACGTATAAAGTGAATGTTTTTGCATGCAACTTTATGCATTGAAACATTAAAGTTATATTTAACTGCAATTGAAAATACATAAATTAACGTATTAAAGTATTTTTAACGATAGCTTTAGGAGTTAGCACAATCGCTTAATTATGTACATGAGAGTAAAAATACTAGAAAAACGAGTGTTTTGTCTTTTAAGAAGAAATCATGTTTGGACTGCGGAGAAAATTATTGAATCTCCGTTTAAGAGAGTGGACATTCCTAATACAACTTGCAAGAAAAACAAAAAAATTGGAAAAGAAAACTGCTGTCGTGAGTAACGTTTGTTAATTCATTAGGAATTATGTGCATTACATTAAACCTTTGAAAATCAAAGCCAAAATGTAATAATAACTTCATTTTTGTTAGGTGTGCGGTTTCACTGATAGGCAAAATACTTATTTGGAAGTATATAAACAAACACA
This sequence comes from Phengaris arion, assembly GCA_963565745.1. Taxonomy (NCBI): domain Eukaryota; kingdom Metazoa; phylum Arthropoda; class Insecta; order Lepidoptera; family Lycaenidae; genus Phengaris; species Phengaris arion. The sequence goes on along the minus strand of OY751449.1, from coordinate 13,412,129 downwards.
AATATTTGGTGCAAATTTAAGGAAGAATTTTAATAAAAGAGATGGAGACACAATCGCAGTTATGCTTCCTAATGCACCTGAATTTCCGATTATAGCATTCGGGATACTTTCTGCGGGTGCTGTGATTACAACATTTAATCACCTTTACACTCCACGTAAGTTATTAATTGTTTTTGAATGAAACTAGTAATTTGTTGACCATTGGCATGGGTATACGGTGCAATATTGCCAAAGTAATTAGAGTGTAGTAATTTCAAATGATATGTATAATTACTTACTTTGTTATTTACGTAGGTAGTATAAAGTTATTATTTTTGTTACAGATGAATTTCAGTCACTTATATCACTTCCGGCGTGTAAAATTGTTATAACACTGCCTGAATTTACTACAGTCAAAAAGAATCTTGAGAGGTGTCAAGGGACACCCGTATGGAACGAAGTTATAATATACATACACACATATATATACAGAGATTAGCCGGAACAAACACACAGACTGACAGACGGACAGAAATATGTTAACAATGTTAATATTGGTATCATAATATTGGTAACAATGGTAATGTTAACGGCTCTAAGCGTACTGAGTAATAACATCAAGCGCTCTTCCGTCCCACCGCTCGCATATCTAAGGCCCGGCTAGCTACTCACGATATGTAACAGTCATAACAGTCACAATGTGTAATTGCAAAATTCTACATTATTGTCAAGGTCGTTTTTTGTATCATTCTTAATAGTAATTATTACATTGTGATTTTGAGTGGCAAATAGTGTCGTGCCTCCGTCCAGCCCCAATACAATTCGCAACGTGCCATAAGGAACTTCGTTCCTAAAATCATTTGCATTTGCAAAGAAAGAAATACTAATAATTTCTGTAGATTTTAAACAAAGTGCACCAATTAAAACTGTTTCCTATAAAGAACTTAAAAATAATATTAATATCGATATAATTAATATAATAAAAGACGTAACAAGGGAGCCGAATTACATTGCAGCTCTTTTATACTCCAGTGGAACCACAGGTCTCCCAAAAGGAGTGGAACTAACGCATCAAATCATAATTTCAAATTCTGAACAACAATCTTCTGAATGCAGTTTTATTGTTTCAGAAAAATATTTACTTAGGTCAAATATACGGGCTTACAGAAACAAGTCCTGTTGCTACATTAAGCCCAATTAGCTACAACAATTACATGTCTGTTGGTTTTGCTTTGCCCAATGTCTTGTTAAGAGTAGTTGATACAGATATGAAAAATTCAGGGCCAAATGACGTTTGTTTTTCTAGACTATAAATTCATAGAGTAAAAATGATAGAGACAAATAAAGCCCTCAATAATTTGTACAGAACCTGAATCCCGAGAATGAGTGCAAGATTTGTTAACTTATTGTTTAACATTATTAGCGGGTTATTTGACATTTTCTTCCTACTTACTGTTATAAATGTGAAAGTTTGTGAAAACGGATGTATGTATGGATGGATGGATGTTTGTTACTCTTTCTCGCAAAAACTACTGAACCAATTTTGGTTAAATTTGTTATGGTAGTAGTTTATGCTCTAGATTTAAAACATATGCTACTTTTAATCTTTAAAAAGAACAGTGCTGCGGAATACTGTATTTACGCGGGCGGAGCCGCGGGCAAAAGCTAGTTAAATAATACTGTTTTTTTTTTAGGCCCATTTCTGGGCCTACTTGTTCCCCCAACCATGAGTCAGGACAATTTCTTACTTTTTTTATTTTTACCATTTACAATTATTTATTATTAATACATTTCCTTTATATCTTGTTTCTTTTACATTTCCTTTTATTACTATTTTAATCTATATTTAATTTTACGTTAATTATTCATTGAAAATGAATAATAAATGTAAAGTTTTTGCTACTTTATGTCACATTTTCTTCTTAATTCTTTCTCTTTGTTACATTTTCTTGCTTACATTATACATTTCCTTTATGTTAGTCACTACTTTAAAATTTACTTTACACTATTTTTCTCTTTTGCCTTTACATTTCTCTTTTTTAGATTCACATTTCATTTTTCTTTTTCCTTTACATTTCTCTTTTTTAATTTATATTATGTCTACCTGTTACATTCGTTTCCTGTTCCTTTCATATTCTACATTTTTCTTTATACTTATTTACATTTTTTCTATATATTTACTTATCTATTGCATATTTTCTTTTCTTTTTATAGATTTATATCTTTTAACATCTTTGCATTTCCATTTTGATTTATATTTAAGCCTATTTTTACATTCCTTCACACTCCATCCTTACAGTATATATTTTCTTTTTCCTTTACATTAGATTTCTTTCCATTAATTTACTATTATCATATTTACATATTACAATAAGAATTTATTTTATATTTTCATACTTTACTTCGTTTTCGCATTACTACTGTCACGATTACCATTCAGCCCGGGACGTCCGTCCCGACTTTTTGCACAAAATTATTTATATTATGATTTTTTACAATGTGTGTTTTTCCATAGCGCGTTTATCTGCTACGAGTAATAGTGCCAGTGTACAATACATTTGGGACAAGGGCAAGGTATGTATTTTTTCTGAGCTTATGCTATATATGCTATCTTATTGTCTCACAATAATCCCATATATATGCCATGTTTTTTTTTCATACCCACCGCTGTCTGCCTACTTCCTTCCTTCACATCATTGGCTTAAAATTAATTACACTTAATAAAAAGTCCAATGTTTTGGCTTCATACACTACTTACTGGCACTATTGGTTTTCGACATAGGCAACCGTAGCACGCGCTATGGCGTCCCACCACTGTCGCACCGAACACCCCGATCTGAATGCATTGTGATCTATATGTTGTAACCCTGCCCTTCTACAATTTATGCAACAAGCCTTGTTTCCTGACTTCATTTCCTCACACTGGCTCTGGTGGTGTGCCCCGGAGCAATGGCTGCACCTTTCCTCGGTGGTGCTGCGGAATTGCTTCCCATGTCCGTACCCTAAACAGCGCGAGCACTGTATTAGGGGGGACTGGTCGGCGACCCTAACACGCTGCATGTCTATGTAAACATGACCCACCTTGGTAAAGCGCAACCACATCTCTGGCGACACTGTCAGCACCACGTGCTCAGTGGCCTCATCTTTCCCACGTTTCCTATACTTACCTGATCCTGTCCTCGTTTACATGCAAGATTGGCTGTACGAAGTACTTATTCTGAGTTCTAATTGCGTCAAGAATTTCTTCGTCTGTATTTGACTTAAGCACCCCGTACAACACAACCTGCGGATCCTTATTTTCTACATTCTGAACTTCAAGTTTACTTCGGCTTTTTTCTATTTTCTCTTTAACCTTATCCCTGTCCTTCTTATTACTTAATCCTATGATGACTTTCCTATCTTTCCCTTTTCTAATCCAATCTATTTTTATTCCTTCTTTCTTTGCCTCTATCACTTTTCCTACTTCCGCCACTATCTCTGGTCCTGTCATGAAGTTTTCCCTATCAGTGACAATCAAGGATTGAAGGGTCATACGCCTGGGCTCCGGTGGCGTGGTTTCCCCTCCACCACCGACACACACGTATATGTCGCGGGTTGCGGTTCTGCCGGGGCCCTGGCACACTCCACTGTGCCACTTGTGCCAAAAAAATTACTTGCACCATTGCAATGGCAAAAGTGTGCCATTGGCCACTCCTCGACGGCCCTACTAAAATTTTCCTTATTTTCCTTTGCCAGTTCCTGATTTATCTTTCTAATTTCCTCTACCCTACTATTTATCTCCCCTTTTATATCCTTACATTCCTTTATGCCCTGATTTATTTTGTTTATCTCTTTCAGTTTATTACTTGTCTCCTTTTTAATGTCCTGACCTAACTCTTTTACCCTACTTATCAATTCGACTGCCCTATTTAAGTTTTCTTTGCTTTCATTTGCCAATTCCTGATTTATCTGCTTTATTTTCTCTACCTTGTTATTAATTTCCCCTTTAGGAATATGTAATTAATTTTAACGAACATCTAGAGGAAAAAGACTTTACTATTATGGTGAATCACCTTAATGTGTATCAACGGAATGAGATTGATAACCTTATATCAAAATATAAATCACTTTTCGCAACAGGCAAGTACGATGTTGTTAGAGTAAAAGATTAAGAAGCCCATATTGATTTATTGGTCGACAAGTACTGTGCTAAAAGACCATATAGATGTTGTATAGAAGATAAAAAGAGATTACCCTGACATTCCTTTATAATCTCTTGATTCAACTTATTTATCTCTTTAAACTTAGTATTTTTATCCTACGTTATTTCCTTACTTAACACTTTTACAATGCTTGTCAATTCGATTGCCCTATTTAAGTGGTCCTTACTATCCTTTGCCAATTCCTGGTTTACCTGTCTCATATTTTCTACCTTGATGTTTATCTCCCCTTTTATATCCTTACATTCCTTTACAACGTCTCGATTTATCTCTTTAAACTTATTACTTTGTAGCATAGCTACATTTTAACGCATTAATATAACTTATAACGACGCTCCTAGCGTCATCTATTGGCTGTTATTGCTAACTTTAGTAACTAAATTATGTTAGACGACGCCATCTATTGGCAAAGGGTTCTAACTAGAGCTTCATCTACAATATTCCTTTTTTGTGGCAGTTGGATTATGCATTACTGCTAGTTGTCAGTTAAAAAAAAACGTTATGTCAGTAGGAGTATATAAGGGCTGTCGCGAGATGACAGGGCCTTTTTTTGCTCCTGCTAGAAGAAGAAGATTTTTTATTGTTGAAGTTTTTCCAGTATCTTATATTTCTTAATCCCGTGTATCAAGGTGAATAATTTAGTATATCTGTGTTGTGAATATTTGGAAAATCATGCTTGTATTAAAACGCATTATTCTTTCATGTAAACTATCATCTTGGTAAATTAGTTGTCAATTATTTGATTGGCCATACCACGTGGTCAATTTGTAGTTTCATCTTTCCAATCTAGCACTATTAAAATGTTAGGATGTTTGTATCATATTGGTTGTCCTTAATATCATCTTATCTTTTTTTTTATTTTGCCTACCTTCTTTGTAATGGTCACACAGCCCGTGATTTTGATCGTTTGGGGTTAAGATCACCGACACGTTATCGTGAATATTTCAGGGAACTTGGTTACGGGCACAAACACCGCCAACTACAGCATTCGAGGCACCGATTAAAAGGACTTATACCTAGCTGGAGTTCTGAGTGCTTAAAGATATCGGACTGGGACTTTTTGGACGATTGAAGCTACCAGAAGTTGGAGCCCCATCTCTCTCTCGCCACGTGCTAGACTCCTGGACTAAGGACCGGACTCTACAGCTAAGTTCCCACGTGGTTTACAGCCCCTTAAAGCCCCTTCAGACACCAAGAGGCTAGACCAGACCGTACGGCCTTCTGCCCACGACCCCTATTTTTTCTTTTTTTTTAATATATATATATATTGTCACGGAGAATCTTTTTTTTATTTTAATTCCCCCGTAACAATTGGCGCCCATAAACGTGGTTTTGTCTGGTCTGGCATCTGGTGTCTCTTCCTGGGTCTGTGTGTCCAGTATTTGGTGTTTGTCTTGTGCCGTCTTTCATATCCAACTCTCTCAGTACTTTTACCCGTCTGGGCCCGGGGTAGAATTGGTTCAGGTTACGTAACGGACACGTGTTAGAGGCAGGTAACGTTACAGCACACACCCACTGTTTTTTTTTAGGGTTCCGTGATACATAAGGAGCCCTGTGTTTTTTTTCTCAGTGGACATAATATTAAATTTATAAAAACTATTAAAATTATTCTTTATTATTAAATTTTTAAAAATTATTAAATATATTTATTATTATTCTATTTTTTGGTCCTGTCTTTTTGGCAGGATATTTATATTCATTTTATATTGTTTATTATCTATTTTATCATACATATTATTTATTTTACACATACCCACATACCCACACTACATGCACACACATCAGCATCATCTTCAATGATGCTTATGTGATCTTTTGGCCTTAACTTTGTTTTACATACATTTTAATTTAACTTTTTTTACTTCAACATAAATATTTACATATAACCTTAAATTCGTATTCTAAATTATTTTGCTACTAACTTATCACTTTAAACTTTAATTTAACTTTAATTTAATCTTAACTTACTATGAGCGTTGGATATACTTAGTGTAGTAACTAGTAACCTTATTGTTGTTGTGTAAAGTTTAAAATTGTTAATAAACTTTATACTGTTTGTTTTTTCATTTTACTGTTTATGGTCTGTACCATATAGTCTGTAGAAGTTGTTGTTTTTTGTAGTTAGTTATATAGTACTGATTACAAATTAAACTTTTGAATTTACTTATTTACTTAACTTATTAATAAATTTTACTTCTGACAACTTAACTTAACTTTTCATTATGCCGGAGAAAATTAAATTTTTTTCTCTTCAAAAATCGGAATCGGAGTATGAAGTTTTGGTTAGAAATGAAACACCAGCTTCCACCGTTGTGGAGTTAAGAAAGCAAATAGTTAAATTAGCTGAGCTTTACCCGTCTGAGGATATTTTAGACTCTTGTCTTTCTATATGTAGATGATTTGTTGGGGATTGAGGAAACCCTAACAAAAATAAAATTACAATTAGATTCTCACTCCGATGGTAACTCATTGCTTAGAGCTGAGAATAATTTAAACCACATTGAGTATAGGATTAATAGAATTTCTACTAATAATATAGAACCGTTTGCCGTACAATAAAATAGTTGCTTACAAAAATTTCAAAATTATTTGGGTTTATTACATCAACTTAAGGGGTCTAGTAGTTGTTCCGTGATGCCAGCTCCTGCTGTAGCACCACCTATGCCTCCTTTAAATATTACAGTTCAATGTGAAAAAAATAATCTAGCTGATTTACAAAAATTTAAATTTGATGGCAAGTCTTGTGTCCGCGCGTTTATTTCTAGAGTGAATGAGTACAGCTGTACACAGCATAACGTTAGCGATTCAAAGATTCTCTCTCACGCTTTTGATCTTTTTACTGGTGATGCCTTACATTGGTATAGAAGTGTTTATCAAAATGTTAACAGTTGGTCAGAACTTTTAAATCTTTTGTATTGTGACTTTGACAAACCGAGTTTTGACTATCGGTTTATGTCGTAAATCCGTAGTAGAACTCAGGGCGAAAAAGAAACCATTACAATTTATATTGCTATAATGGAAGGAATGTTCAACCGTCTTGTTAAACCTGTCCCAGAGAGTGAGAAATTGGAAATCTTATTACACAACATTAAACCTTGCTATGCAAACATTTTGGCTTCTTCTCCTACGGTCAACTCTATTGAACAACTAAAGCCTCTTTGTAAGAACTATGAGGATGTACAATCTCGACTAACTTTATATAATGAACCGCCTAGGATAACGTCGGATACCTTAGCACCGGACCTAGCTTATACTTGTATTACAAGTAAAACTGAGAACAAATTTTTAATAAAACTTTTAGTAGACCATTTCGGAATAATAATTTTTCTAATAACCCACCTAATAATAATAATAATAGTTTTGCTTTTAAACATTCACATAATCATGTTAATAGTTTGCATTCGAATATCCCTAAATTTTGTATACGTTGTAAGGTTAACTCGCACAGCTATTATGAGTGCACAGCTGATAAGTCGAAAATTTTTTGTTTTGGCTGTGGCAATCCTGGCGTGCGCCGGCCCGATTGTACTCGTTGTCTTAGTAAATATCGTTCAAAAAACTAGTTTTATCGGATCGTGTTATACCTAACCATACCGACCTTGACGATCGGAAACAATGGGTTAAAACTGTAGGCACATTTTTTAAATATTACACCATTAATACGGTCCGATGTATTAACAACAATTTAGATTCTCGACCTTATGTCAATATACACATAGACGCTTTTAGCATGCGCGGTCTTTTAGACTCGGGTTCTCGCATTTCTTTGTTAGGTAATAATTCTCATTTAAACATTATTGAGCTAGGCTATCCTATCAATAAAGATGATAATAATATTTCCATTTTTGCCGCGGGCGGTCAATGCTTAAAGTCTATAGGTTATATAAATTTACCTATTCGTTTTGAAGATCAATTTCATATTTTAAAATTATACGTAGTACCTCAGGTTACTTCTAACCTCATTTTAGGTATTGACTTCTGGCGTATTTTTAAATTTGTCCTTTTTTTTTTTGAAGGAGACTCTTCTCGGCTCGACGGCGGGCCCCTGAAAAGGGCCTTACGGCGGACCTAACCAAATACCAGGGGCTGAGCCCCTCTAATTGGGGTGGGAAGACGCGCCCAGTACTAGTACTGGGCGCATGAGTCTCTAAGTTTTGAGGGAAGACCCCCCGCGGCAGAACGCGGGGTAAACCCATGGGGGTGGGCAACCAACAATAACGAGGGAGTGTCGATCGACCAATCCAGGCCCAACCAAGACCGGCGGTCGGCTCCAAGCGGCGCGTGGGGGTCCCGACCCGGGGGCCGAGAAAACGTGTGTGGGACCACTCCCTCACACGCCGCGTTTTGCCGGACCGTGGACACAAGCGACCTGGGGGAAAGGGAAAAGGGTAAAACTTCCGGGCCCCGACTTTTTATGTCGGGGGGGGGAAGGTACGCCCCGGGGACGACGGGGTGGCAATAGGGCTGCCACTCGTCAGGCCCCGGACGCGGTAAGAGAAGGTTGACCGGCATTTGGTTTGCCGGTGAAGGGAAAGGTAGGGGGGGAATACAATCCCGCGATGGTGATGGCGCGGTGCGCCGGTGCGCATCAGTGCGCTAGGTATGGCGCATCATTGCGCCTGGGCTCCTCCTCTTCGGGGGCGGCGGGGCGGGCTGCGGGTTCCGCTGGGTCCTCCGGGTAGGACGGCATCCCTGGGCAGGCGGTGGCGGTCGGGCGGGCGGGCGTGCCACGGCGCCAGGTCGGTTAGGTCGACCAGGCGCGAGGCATCCGCACGCGCGAATAATCTGGAGGAGAGCTGAGCCGCAAAAGCCTCGACGCTCTCCACCCTCAGTTCTCTTGATATGGTGTCGTTCCTCACGTACCAGGGGGCACCTGCGACTCAGCGCAGCACACGGTTCTGGGCTCTCTGCAGCAACGCTCTCTGGGGCGCAGAGAGCAGGTGGTGCCACGCTCGTGCCGCGTACGTGAGGCGGGATCTGATGTAGGTCTTAAACAGAGCTAAACGCATATTAAGAGGGATCTGTGGGGACGCGTAGGCTGGTCTCAGCTGGGCTATGGCTGCTCCAGTCTTGGCCACCGCAGACTGGCATTGGGCGCGCATGGAGAGTCGGCGGTCTATAGTTACCCCGAGGTATTTCGCCGTTCGTCCCCATAGGGATCACGGCGTCTCCAATCTTCAGGGGCACTGGAAAACTTGCTCTCGTGGTGACGGCGAGCGCCTGGGACTTACCTGCGTTAACAGAGAGTCTCCATTTGCTCAGCCAGTCAGGGAGGAGGTCCAGCGTCCTCTGGAGTTTGATGGCGGCATGGTCAGGGTTTAACGAGCTGGCGATAAACGCTGTGTCGTCCGCATACAGCGCTGCGATGGTGCCAGGGTCCTTGGGCACGTCGCTGGCGAAGAAGCTGTACAGCCCCGGGGAGAGCACGCTGCCTTGAGGGACTCCCGCTGCGATGGGGTACTCACCTGACAGGATCCCGTCAACGCGGACCTGGAAGGTCCGACCGGTGAGGAATGAGGCCATGAGCCTTATCAGGGAGGGGAGAACGTCGGAACGTATGAGCTTATAGAGGAGACCTTCGTGCCAAACACTATCTAACGCCTTCTCCATGTCTAAAAAGACCGCGACTGACGAGTTCTTTTTGTTGGCCGTAACGGAAAGGTGGTGAATCACGCGTACCAGCTGGAGGGTGGTACTCAGCTGGGACCGGAAACCGAACTGCTCCTCACGAGGAGGGAGGTACGGGGAGAGGTATTTAAGGAGAAGGATTTCGAAGGACTTTGAGAGGGTTGAGAGCAGTGTTATGGGCCGGTAGCCCTCGGCCCGTCTCAAATTTTTATGGGGCTTTGGGATATTAATAATTAATCCTCGCTTCCAGGGGGGAGGGAAGTGGCCGGTCCTCACTATGCCATTAAACAGGCGGGTGAGGGCGGCCACCATTCTAAAGGGAAGGCGACGGAGGGCTGCGTTGGGAATACCGTCCGCGCCGGGGGCTTTTTTGGGTTTGAGGCGAGAGAGGGTCTTTTGGACCTCTCTCGGGGAAAAGAAGAAGGTAGGGGGGAGGGGGGGGGGGGGAAGGAGAAAGACCTTTACCTCCTCGGAGACCATGTGGGCGTGATCCGTTGCGGTCGTGGGCAGCGGTTGGAATTGGCGTTCCAAGTGCTTGGCATGAATCTCTGCTCTATCCTCAGCTCGGTAGCGCAAGTTGCCGTCTGGGTGGATTAGAGGGCTAACGGGAGCAGCTGTGCCGGTTAACCTGCGGCAGAACCGGTGGAGGGAGGGCCAGTCCTCACCCGTCTCCTGGATGCGCAAGGTCCAGTCTGCAGCGTTTTGTTCTTCTAGGAGAGACTTTACCTTTGCAGTGAGGCGGTTGAGCTGGCTCTTCATCGGTGGGCAGCGGGTGCGCTGCCATTGGCGGCGCAGTTTCTTCTTTTTCGCCACGAGGTCGGCGATGTGGCGGGGTAGCGGCGGCCTAGTTTGCTGCCGTTGGGTTGGCGGTAGGGTGGCCGCTTCCATCGCAGCGGAAATTGCCTCGGTGATTTGCTCAGTCATCAATTCGACGGCCTCTGCAGAATCGACCGGGAAATTGGGCGTGCTCTCGTGCAGCTTCTCAGCAAAGATATCCCAATCGCGGACCGGGTGGGGGGAGGGGGGGGGACACTCGCGGGTGTTGCGCGGATACAGGCCAGGACAGGGAGGTGGTCCGAGCCGTGGGCCTCGTCAAGGGCCTCTTGGTCGAAAGCTCCTGGTAGCCGGAAGGTGATGGCCACGTCCAGGACGTCTGGCGAGAACCGGGGGCATTCGGTAATAATATTTGTCGCGTTCGTCGCGCTACTTCGTTGTTGCTATTGATCTTCGTGAAGGTGTATGTGAGAGGTTTGTGGTCCGTATATATGATGAGATGTCTTCCTTCGAATATTTTCCGGAACTGTTTCACAGCCATGTAGATTGCGGTGAGCTCGCGGTCAAATGCGCTGTACTTGGTTTGAGCGTCGGAAAATTTCTTCGAAAAATATCCAAGTGCTTGCCATTGATTGTTTATGTGTTGTTGTAGGACAGCTCCTGCGCATGTATCAGATGCGTCACACATGAGTGCGAGTGAGGCAGAATGATGTGGGTGCGCGAGTATGGCGGCTTCTTGAATGCTTTGTTTGCATTTCATGAAAGCTTGATTTGCCTCTTCGGTCCACTGAATTATTGTCTTGTACTTTTTCTTGTAGTTGTGCAGAAATAAGTTGAGCGGAGCTTGAATGGCTGCAGCTTTTGGTATGTTTTCTCGATAATAATTGAGCATACCGAGAAAACGTCGGAGTTCTTCTATGGTGGAAGGTTTTGGGTAGTCGATTATGGCTTGAATTTTGTCTTCCGGTGGCTTGATACCTTCTTGGGAAACTGTATATCCAAGAAACTTGACTTGTGGCTGACCAAAAACACATTTAGACGGGTTTATGGTAATGCCGTATTCTTCGAATCGCTGTAGTACTTCGCGTAGCTGTTGGCGATGTTGATGTTCTTTTTCGGAGGCTAATATGACGTCATCGATGAATGGTATGCGTTGTCGAGTCCTCGGAGTACTTCATGAATAAACCTTTGAAAGGTTTGACCGGTGTTTCTGAGTCCGGGACACATTCGAGGAAATTCGAAGAGTCCGAACGGCGTTGTGATGGCTGTTTTCTCGATGTCCTTTTCTGAGATGGGTATTTGCTGGTACGCGCGGTTGAGATCAATTGTAGAGAAATGACCTTTGAAGACAGCTGGTTGGTGAAGTCACGTAGTCGTGGAATGGGGTATCGGTCGGCTATAGTGACTGAATTTAGTCGACGGTAGTCGCCACAGATGCGTAGATCGCCATTTTTCTTTGGTACGAGGTGCAGTGGGCTGGCCCAAGGACTTTTGCTTGGCCGGCATAATCCTTGTTGCATCATATTGATGAATTCGTTTCTCACGTCGTTGTATCTGTGTGGCGGTAGTGGTCTTGTACGGCAATATAAAGGTTGTCCAGTCGTTTCTATGACATGTTCTACGTTGTGCTTGTTGTTGAGCTTCATGGCAGACAGACGAGTTGTACCAGGTAGTCGGCCAGGATGTCGTGGTAAGACTGATGCTGGTCGATGCTTCTTATGGTAGGTATCTTAGAGTTTGTCGCTGGAGCTGGCACGGTGAGGTTAGTGATGTTGTCTATCAGTCGACGGTTTTTTAAATCGACTATTAGATTGTGAAAATTGAGAAAATCTGCGCCAAGGATTGGTTTTGTGACGTCTGCTACGACGAATTTCCACTTGTACGGTCTTCGTAAGTTGAGTCGAGTCGAGTTCGAGCGTTTTTTCTCCGTATGTTGCTATTGTTGTGTTGTTAGCGGCGTATAGCTTGAATGGCAGAGATTGCACTGTAGTTCCTTTTGTTCTCGGTATGACACTAATATTAGCGCCAGTGTCAACCAAAAATTGAAGCCTTGTTCTCTTGTCAGTGATAAAAAGGCGGTAGGATTTGCTTGATACGTTAGGTTCCGCCGCTGCTAACGTTCTCTTTAGTTTTCCGACTTGTTTTCTTCATTAAATGTGCATGGAGTTGTACATTTTCTTGCGTTGATTCCGAAACGACGATGATAGTAGCAGTACGGCGACGGAGTGCTAAACCGTTCGCGAGAGCGAGAGGGCAGACGTTGTGGTTTGCCGTCTCTACCGCGTGAGTCCAGGCGATAAGAACGGCTCGATCTGTACGGCGAGCGCCCCCTGTAGTGATTTTACGATGACTTGAGCTCGGCGATTTCATTTGTTAATTGTTTTATGACTTCTAGAAGTTCAGAATCTCGGCTCGTAGGTGCGGATGACGATGAACACGGTGTTGACGCGACGGCGGAGATTTCTTGATTTTGTTCAAGCATTTTGTCAGCGAGAAGTGCTAGTTCGTCGAGTGCGGCGGTCTTGCTGATAGTGTCGCTTACTACAAGTACGGAGCGGACGTGTGCGGGGAGATGATTCATCCACATGAGGCGTAATGTTGAGTCGGGAACTTTGTCTCGCGCGAGATTTCGCATGCGACGAAGTAATTGAGTGGGCCTTTGGTCTCCTAGTTCCATTTCTTGTAATAGTTTTTGAAACTGACGTCCTTCGCTTTCTTCGTAGACGGAGATTAGGCGTTCTTTGAGGATTTTGTACTGGTTCTGGGCTGGCGGACTGTAGAGAAGGTCGGCTATCTGTTCGATGTCTTGTTTGTCAAGCTGGGCGATTACCATCTGGGAAAGTTGGGCTTGGCTCTTCTTCAGGTCGTGTGTTGCGGCTTCGAAGCTGATGATCTGGGACGATCGCGCCAGAATGGTGGTACACGCAGGCTTAGGGCGATGGAACCGAGTTCGTGGGTTTCTTGCGGAGGATCGGTGCAGCCGGGGGTAATCTTCTCGTGGGCTTGAGTGGTTTCGCTTCCCTCTGACATGGTTCTTGCTTCTTGATTCCTATGTTTCTTGCTCGGGGTCACCAATGTAGCGGCGTTATTTACTACTTTTCTAAAGGCGAAATAAAACTCCAATATTCGGTATAGGAATGTGAAGATAGAATAAAATAGAATATTTAACTTGTTTGAGAAGGAGACTCTTCTCAGCTCGACGCCGGGCCCCTGAAAAGGGCCTTACGGCGGGCTAACCGATACCAGGGGCTAGGCCCCTCTAATTGGGGTGGGAAGACGCGACCAGTACTAGTACTGGGCGCATGAGTCTCTTAGTTTTGGGGGAAGACCCCCCGCGGCAGAACGCGGGGTAAACCCATGGGGGTGGGCAACCAACAATGCCGAGGGAGTGTCGATCGACCAATCCAGGCCCAACCAAGACCGGCGGTCGGCTCCAAGCGGCGCGTGGGGGTCCCGACCCGGGGGCCGAGAAAACGTGTGTGGGACCACTCCCTCACACGCCGCGTTTTGCCGGACCGTGGACGCAAGCGACCTGGGGGAGAGGGAAAAGGGTAACTTCCGGGCTCCGACTTTTTATGTCGGGGGGGGGAAGGTACGCCCCGGGGACGACGGGGTGGCAATAGGGCTGCCACTCATCAGGCCCCGGACGCGGTAAGAGAAGGTTCACCGGCATTTGGGTTGCCGGTGAAGGGAAAAGGTAGGGGGGGGGATACGATCCCGCGATGGTGATGGCGCGGTGCGCCGGTGCGCGACTGTGCGCTCGGTATGGCGCCTCATTGCGCCTGGGCTCCTCCTCTTCGGGGGCGGCGGGGCGGGCTGCGGGCTCCACTGGGTCCTCCGATTGGGACGGCATCCCTGGGCAGGCGGTGGCGGTCGGGCGGGCGGGCGTGCCAAGGCGCCAGGTCGGTTAGTTCGACCAGGCGCGAGGCATCCGCACGCGCGAACAATCTGGAGGAGAGCTGAGCCGCAAAAGCCTCGACGCTCTCCACCCTCAGGTCTCTTGATATGGTGTCATTCCTCACGTACCAGGGGGCACCTGCGACTCGGCGCAGCACACGGTTCTGGGCTCTCTGCAGCAACGCTCTCTGGGGCGCAGAGAGCAGGTGGTGCCACGCTGGTGCCGCGTACGTGAGGCGGGATCTGATGTATGTCTTAAACAGATCTAAACGCATATTAAGAGGGATCTGTGGGGACGCGTAGGCTGGTCTCAGCTGGGCTATGGCTGCTCCAGTCTTGGCCACCGCAGACTGACATTGGGCGCGCATGGAGAGTCGGCGGTCTAAAGTTACCCCGAGGTATTTCGCCGTTCGTCCCCATGGGATCACGGCGTCTCCAATCTTCAGGGGCGCTGGAAAACTTGCTCTCGTGGTGACGGCGAGCGCCTGGGACTTACCTGCGTTAACAGAGAGTCTCTATTTGCTCAGCCAGTCAGGGAGGAGGTCCAGCGTCCTCTGGAGCTTGATGGCGGCATGGTCAGGGTTTAGTGAGCTGGCGATAAACGCTGTATCGTCCGCATACAGCGCTGCGATGGTGCCAGGGTCCTTGGGCACGTCGCTGGCGAAGAAGCTGTACAGCCCCGGGGAGAGCACGCTGCGATGGGGTACTCACCTGACAGGGTCCCGTCGACGCGGACCTGGAAGGTCCGACCGGTGAGGAACGAGGCCATGAGCCTTATCAGGGAGGGGGGAACGTCGGCACGGATGAGCTTATAGAGGAGACCCTCGTGCCAAACACTATCGAACGCCTTCTCCATATCTAAAAAGACCGCGACTGACGAGTTCTTTTTGTTGGCCGCAAAGGAAAGGTGGTGAATCACGCGTACCAGCTGGAGGGTGGTACTCAGCTGGGACCGAAAACCGAACTGCTCCTCACGAGGAGGGAGGTACGGGGAGAGGTATTTAAGGAGGAGGATTTCAAAGGACTTTGAGAGGGTTGTGAGCAGTTTTATGGGCCGGTAGCCCTCGGCCCGTCTCAAATTTTTATGGGGCTTTGGGATACTGATGATTAATCCTCGCTTCCAGGGGGAGGGAAGTGGCCGGTCCTCACTATGCCATTAAACAGGCGGGTGAGGGCGGCCACCAATCTAAAGGGAAGGCGGCGGAGGGCTGCGTTGGGAATACCGTCCGCGCCGGGGGCCTTTTTTGGTTTGAGACGAGAGAGAGTCTTTTGGACCTCTCTCAGGGAAAAGAAGAAGGTGGGGGGGAGGGGGGGGAAAGGATAAAGACCTTTACCTCCTCGGAGACCATGTGGGCGTGATCCGTTGCGGTCGTGGGCAGCGGTTGGAATTGGCGTTCCAAGTGCTTGGCATGAATCTCTGCTCTATCCTCAGCTCGGTAGCGCAAGTTGCCGTCTGGGTGGAGTAGAGGGCTAACGGGGGCAGCTGTGCCGGTTAACCTGCGGCAGAACCGGTGGAGGGAGGGCCAGTCCTCACCCGCCTCCTGGATGCGCAAGGTCCAGTCTGCAGCGTTTTGTTCTTCTAGGAGAGACTTTACCTTTGCAGTGAGGCGGTTGAGCTGGCTCTTCATCACTGGGCAGCGGGTGCGCTGCCATTGGCGGCGCAGGTTCTTCTTTTTCGCCACGAGGTCGGCGATGTGGCGGGGTAGCGGCGGCCTAGTTTGCTGCCGTTGGGTTGGCGGAAGGGTGGCCGCTTCCATCGCAGCGGAAATTGCCTCGGTGATTTGCAGAGTCATCAATTCGACGGCCTCTGCAGAATCGACCGGGAAATTGGGCGTGCTCTCGTGCAGCTTCTCGGCAAAGATATCCCAGTCGTGGACCAGGTGGGGGGGAAGGGGGGGGACACTCGCGGGTGCCGCGCGGATACAGGCCAGGACGGGGAGGTGGTCCGAGCCGTGGGCCTCGTCAAGGGCCTCTTGATCGAAAGCTCCTGGTAGCCGGAAGGTGATGGCCACGTCCAGGACGTCTGGCGAGAACCGGGGGCATTCGGGGTAGTGAGTGGGGGTATAAGTACCCACCACCGAGTACCCGGTCTGTATGGAGTCCGAGTGCAGGCGTCGACCATCCGCGTTGGTCGTGCGGGAACCCCACCCGGGATGCTTGCAATTGAGATCTCCGGCAATCACCGTCGGCTCATCTGATATGAGCCTGTGGATGTCGGAGATATCTAAATGCGATCCCGGGGGTTTATAGCACGCGTATATTCGGGTGCGATGGGAGCCGAGTGCCAGCTCAACGCCCAGTGCATATAGGGAGGTAACCGGGGGGGCTGGGAGGAGTTGGTGGAGTAGCCTGCAGCCGACCAGAACGGCGAGGCCTCTACTCGCGTGATCACCCCCCAGATAGTCCTGGCGATACGTCACGAAGCCAGGGATGCGAAGACGGTCCTGCGGGGACAAGAGGGTCTCGCTTAACAGTGCGACGTCCACTTGGTGTTCCCGAAGGAGGTGGCGTAGGGGAGCCACCCTACCGCGAACCCCCCGGATGTTCCAATGAACAACTTTTATTGAGGTTGGGGCGTTGGGAGCCATTTCGAAATCAGTTGAGAAATGAGGGTGGCGCCTTCTGGGAGGGCCGAGAGGAGGGTCTTAAGGATATCTTCGCCGGCCTGGATTCTAAGGAACGTTGCCATGCCAAGGGAGAAGAGAGCTTGGAGGAGCTCGGCAGTCGATTTCGGGGATTCCCTCCTGGATCGACGGTGGGGGGGCGGGGGGGCAATAGCGGGCAGGGTGGTGGCCACTGCCGCTGGGTTTGCGGGTGTGGTGGAAACCTCGGCCACTTCGGGAGCAGTGGTCGAGGGGGCCGTGCGCGGGGCGCGGGGCACGCGCGGGGGGCGCTGAGGGAGGGGAGGGGGCATCGGAGCGGTTTCTGTGGAGGGAAGGGGGAGTGCGAGAGGTTCGTACTCCGAGTCGGTGGCGGCTGTGGAGGTGGCACCAGATTTGGACCTCTTTTTAGTCCTCCTCCTCCTGTGCTTCCTGGCTGGAGTGGGGGCGGCTGAGGGGGTAGGACGGGGGATGGGGTCGTTCGCCTCTGCCATTAGGGAAGTGGCAGTCGGCGGGGGTGGAAGGACCTCTTTCTCCGAGATGGGGGGGTCACGGCTTACTCGGGGGGCTCGGGTGGTGCGGGCGACGGGGCCCGCCTGACGGTTACGGGCCTCCCTGCGGAAGACCGGACAGTTCCTGCTGTTTGCAGCCCCCCCTTACAGTTTACACAGGTGGGCTCTTCGGTTTTGGGGCGGGGGCAATCACTGGCAGCGTGTTCATCGCCACACCGCACGCAAGCAATTTTGCGGTGGCAGTTCTTGCTTGAGTGCCTGAACTGCTGGCATCTATGGCACTGGGCGGGGCCACTCTTACCACGCCAGGCCTCGATCTTGATGCCTGGCATGTTGAGCAGTTCGGTGATCTGGTAGATCCCGGGTACCAGATCAGGTGTGCGCTTGAGCAGCACGAAGTAGCTGCAACCTGGGCGGTCTTTCCTGGCTGTAATCCGGGATACGTGTTCAACTTCGTATCCCAGATGGTTAAGGTCGGCGGCAATTTCGTCAATGGGGGTGTTCATCGGGAGGCCGTGAATCCCGACCTTCAGTCCCCGTTCCTGTGGGAGGGCATATGAATACCAGCTGATGGACGTCGACTGGCTCAAGTCTACCAGGTAGCGCTGGACAACCCGGTATTCCTTTTCGCCGTGCGGGTTAAACTTTACGCCCTGGGCGTAGGGCTTTGCGTGTGGGGCGTGGCCTAGGAGATCCTTTAGATTCCGGAAGTGGCTAGTCCAGTTGTCCAGTCTCTCAACTATGAGAGGTGGACAACGGGGGGGGGGGGGGGGTGGCGGCGAGGTTGTTTTCGTCGCCGACGCAGAAGTAGTCGCCGTGGTTTGGTCCATCGGCGACGGGGCCCTCGAGGTTGAGGTCAGTGGTGATCCGGCCCTGGTCGGGGCGGCCGAGGTCGCTGCGGCGTACGATGCCAGGCGGTCGGCGCGTTTGGCAGGTGGGGAAATATCCGAGGTTGCCTGCTGGCGTTGGCGCTTACTAACCTGCACAGTAGGGGCATGGGGCGGAGGCATGGTGCTCGACGCAGGGGCCGGTACAGGGGCCCTAGGGGTGGGTGTACTTGCCGCACTGCGCCCCTCTTGCGGCGGTGAGGCCGGCGAGGCGGTAAAGGTGAGTTTCGTACTCACCGAAGCGGCTGATGGAGGGTGACGAGGGGTGCACACCTCCGTCATAGGGCGCGCGGGGCGCGGTGGTGAGGCCGAGTCCTTTTTGGCTGGGCGGGGCAGGGGCCCTGACTCGCGGCGGGGCGCCGTCGGAGGGCATTGGGGCGGGGGGGTGTCAGTACACCCTCGCGAGAATGCCGAAGGCGGCCCGGGGCGAGCGGTATCCGTTCCGCTCAAGCTGGGCTCGGAGGCGGAGTGATATGCGCGCTCGGACGTGCGCGAGCTGGACCTTGATGAGGGTCCGCTGCGCGACACGACTGAGCTGGCGCGGGAGTGGCTGGGGCGGTCGCGGCTGGGTGGCCGCGAACCACGGTCGGCCATGGTGGAAGTACAGAATACCTACTGTACTATAGATACACGAACATGACGCACAAACAGTCACATATTTATACACGCACAACAAACAATGTACATGTACAAGAAAAGTTAATAAGACGGAAAGTACTCACACAACACAGGTACACTAAACACAGAACACGTATTTAGTGTCTAAGCAGTCACAAAAGTGTACGTACTTGCACGGTTAAAACACACACTGTGAGGGCTGACTCCTCGTGACCCCAGCAATGAGTAAATCTCAACGGGAGGTCAAGAGCAGTTCAACTCCCAGCAAGGCGCCAATTTACAACCTATTCTAACGAAGTAGGGTGTAAATTGACGATCGCTATTAGAGTTTCACTAAAACTGCACTAGAGGGCGGGGTCGGCACGAGCGTGGAGTGCGCGCGCGACACTCGACACGTTACGAGCGGGACGGCACTACCGCGGAGTGAGCGAGTCACTACGACGCGGATAGAACGGGACGGCACGAAACGCGGAGTAAGCGGGAACGCACTAACACGCACGGGAGACAGGACGATCCTAGAATATTTAATCAGAATAGTGAGCTTATAACATATTATATTAGGGGGTATTGATTCACGCTGGTGTATGTCATATTCTTGTGACCAATGACAAGGTGCGCGCCGATGTAGGAGTGAGATGGACGACACCGCGTCTCTGTCTCTGGTGACGTGGATCGTGCGAGTGAGACGGATAATACTTCTCAGTGCGTCTCACTCTGTAGCGTGGATCGTAAGCGGTGGTATCTGGATACGCAGGACCAATAGGCAGCTACAGTACATTTCGGAAATTTTAGACAGCTTACGCGACGCTCGTTACCTAAGTACTATTGACCTTTCTAACAGCTTCTGACAGACTGCTATTAATGAGTCTGATCGCGATAAGACTGCTTTTTATGTTCCGGGTCGTGGAATGTTTCGTTTTAAACGCATGGCTTTCGGTTTGACGAATGCACCTGCTACGCAGCAGCGTTTAGTAGATGCCTTATTTGGTAACTTTGGTCATAAAACATTTTGTTATTTAGACGATATAGTTATTATTAGTGAGGATTATAATGAACACGTAGCTACTCTTTTGAGGGTTCTTCAAGTCCTCAAGGAAGCTAATTTAACTGTAAAATTTGAAAAGTGTAAATTTTTTCGGCCTCAACTTAAATATTTAGGTTATTTAATCGACGGCAACGGTCTTCGTACTGATCCTGATAAGGTCGCCGCGATCATAAATTTTCCTACACCTACTTGTAGGAAAAGTGTAAAACGTTTTCTTGGTACTCCCACTTGGTACAGAAGGTTTGTGCCTAATTTTAGTACTCTGGCAGGGCCCTTAAATAAACTAACGTCTACACGTAAGAATGCCCCACCTTTCGAGTGGACTCCTGAGGCGGACTTGGCGTTCAATAAACTTAAGGAGAGCTTGGTCTCCGCGCCAGTACTGCGCTGTCCCGATTACAATGAACCCTTTGAGGTTCATACGGACGCCAGTAGCTATGGTATTGGGGCCATGCTCACCCAGAAGTTCGAAGGTAAACAACACCCTGTCGCGTACATGAGTCACTCCTTAACTAAACAGGAGAAAGTTTATGGGATTACTGAGCGTGAGACGTTAGCAGTTTTAGTAGCTTTAGAACACTGGCGTTGTTATTTAGAGAACGGTAAAAAGTTTACAATTTATACTGATCACAGTGCTCTTAAATGGTTCTTGTCTTTGTCCAACCCCACTGGTAGGCTAGCTCACTGGTGTGTCAGACTTTCCGAATTTAATTTTGAAATTAATTTCAAAATTAAATTGTTGTAAAAAATTAAAATGTTTAAACATAGGAAAGGCAGTGATAACGTTATACCAGACGCTTTATCTCGAGCGGTTAACATCAACGCAATTTCTACTTGGACAAACTATACCGGCGCTGATACCTGGTATCTTAATATTTTTAATGGTTGCAATAACACGCCATCTTCTTTTCCAAATTTTACGATTAAAGATAATAGATTGTTTAGGCTTTCTAAAAATAAACATAACTTAACTTCTGATTTTTCTTGGAAAGAGGTAGTTCCTAAAGATTTTCGCGAAGAAATTATTCGTGCTAACCATGATGAGCCCACTGCTGGTCACATGGGAATTTTTAAAACTTATAGACGGCTCGCACTTAACTACTTTTGGCCTAATATGTATCGCGATGTCGTCACTTACATCTCTAAGTGTTCTAAATATCTACAGTATAAGTCTCAAAATCATAAAGTTCTAGGTGAAATGGGTCGCCCTAAAGAATTCTCTCGACCATTTCAAGTCATCTCTGTCGACATTATGGGACCATTACCTACTACTAGAAAACGTAATAATTTTATTTTAGTTGTAACTTGTTGCTTTTCAAAATTTTGCCTTATCTTTCCTATGAAACGTGCTACATCCGATATCATAATTAAAATTTTAGAACATAGTGTTTTCTTGGTTCATGGTGTACCACAAACTATTATAATGGATAATGGCCCTCAGTTCGTTAGTAACGAAACTAATAGGTTTTTAAAAAAATATAATATACCTAAAGTTTACTTAACACCGCGTTATACCCCTCAGGTAAATACGGTCGAACGCTACAATAGGACTATTATCACTTGTATTTCGACCTACGTGGAAGAGGACCATAGGTCATGGGATGTACATATACCCGAAATACAATTCGCCATCAACAACTCGGTGAATGAGGCAACCGGTTTTACACCATCTTTCTTAGTTTATGGTAGGGAACTAGTGTCTTGCGCTTGTACTCACTACCTAGATACCGACAGTATAAAAGACCTCGTGTTTTCGCCTCGTGACGCCTACGCCGAAAATTTGGGGTGTATGTCATCTTTGTTTGACAGCGTTCAGATGCGTCTTTGGCAAGCTCATGTTAAGAGCACTGCTCAATATAATTTGAGACGAAAGCCTGCTGAATTTAACGTTGGTGATGTAGTTTTTAAGAGAACTTATTTTCTCAGCCACAAGGAGAAACATTTTAGCAAAAAGTTGGCTCCTAAATTAGTAAGATGTAAAATTGTAGGTAAACGTTCTCCGTTAGTTTACGTTCTGCAAGACATGCAAGGCAAAGACTTGGTGCCTGGCATTTGAAGGACCTTAAGCTACCAATTTTATCAAAATAGTTGGTTAACTATTGTAGGAAGGCTAGTAGTTTCGCGCTTTATTCAGACGCTGTTCGTTATCTTGTTGTATAACGTTATAGCTGTGTACATTATTATCTTCGACTTGTGTTGTTTTCCTCTTTATGGAAAACAATACTCGCATGTTAAGGGCGTCTCGGATAATATTATTGGGTTCGGGATGCAATAATGTAAGTGGATGTATGTATGGGATGTATGACTATAGTGTGAATCGTAGTATGAAAGGTTGTCGGTTGTTTGCGCGTTAGACACAAGACTAGCATTTAACCTCCATCGTCGTAGTTTTTTCTTTTTTCAGTTTTTTTTTAAAAGTTAACTTTTGTAGCTGTTTCAGGATTTTTTCCTGTGATCAGTCAAAATCCTTCGGTAACAGGGGGGGATATGTAGCATAGCTACATTTTAACGCATTAATATAACTTATAACGACGCTCCTAGTGTCATCTATTGGCTGTTATTGCTAACTTTAATAATTAAATTATGTTAGACGACGCCATCTATTGGCAAAGGTTTCTAACTAGAGCTTCATCTCCAATATTCCTTTTTTGTGGCAGTTGGATTATGCATTACTGCTAGTTGTCAGTTAAAAAAAAAACATTATATCAGTAGGAGTATATAGGGGCTGTCGCGAGATGACAGGGCCTTTTTTTCCTCCTGCTAGAAGAAGAAGAATTCTTATTGTTGAAGTTTTTCCAGTATCTTATATTTCTTAATCCCGTGTATCACGGTGAGTATTTAGTATATCTGTGTTGTGAATATTTGGAAAATCATGCTTGTATTAAAACGCATTATTCTTTCATGTAAACTATCATCTTGGTAAATTAGTTGTCAATTATTTGATTGGCCATACCACGTGCTCAATTTGTAGTTTCATCTTTCCAATCTAGCACTATTAAAATGTTAGGATGTTTGTATCATATTGGTTGTCCTTAATATCATCTTATCTTTTTTTTTATTTTGCCTACCTTCTTTGTAATGGTCACACAGCCCGTGATTTTGATCGTTTGGGGTTAAGATCACACAGGCTGTAGGACCGGACTCCTACCGACACGTTATCGTGAATATTTCAGGGAACTTGGTTACGGGCACAAACACCGCCAACTACAGCATTCGAGGCACCAATTAAAAGGACTTATACCTAGCTGGAGTTCTGAGTGCTTAAAGATATCGGACTGGGACTTTTTGGACGATTGAAGCTACCAGAAGTTGGAGCCCCATCTCTCTCTCTCGCCACGTGCTAGACTCCTGGACTAAGGACCGGACTCTACAGCTAAGTTCCCACGTGGTTTACAGCCCCTTAAAGCCCCTTCAGACACCAAGAGGCTAGACCAGACCGTACGGCCTTCTGCCCACGACCCCTATTTTTTCTTTTTTTTAAATATATATTTACTGTCACGGAGAATCTTTTTTTTATTTTAATTCCCCCATAACAACTTGTCTCCTCTCTTACTTCCTGAATTAACTCTTTAACCCCATTTATCAATTCGAATATTTTGTTGCTATTTTTCTCGTATTTTTCTTTCATTTCATCCTTTATTGATTTGATCTCTCCTTTTAAGTTACCACTTTTTATCGTTACATTGTCATTTATCTTATACATCTTTTCATCCATCATTTTTTCCATTCTTTTATACATTTCTGCAATCTCTCTCTTACAATCGCATTTTTTTGGGGTTCCCCGTTCACTTCCCCTTTCGCTCTGTTCCTCCGTGTCACTTATTTTCCTATTTTCCTTTCTACTTAGTAACGCAACCTTCCCTATATGGTCAGAAATCTTTGTGAGATTATTTGCTAAACCAGACTTTAACTCGCCTCTCATGTCCCTAGTCTGGTTCAGCAAATATATACTGTTCCTAACCGTATGGGAAGTTTCGGCCAGAAGGGCGTCGAGGGAGCTGTCGGGGTTTTGGGGGGTGCTAGTTTCTATTTGGTGCCGGCTACTATCTCCGCTACTACTACCAGCTGACCCCGGCCCCTCCATGGATAGTCGATTTGGGTTCATAGGGTTTTTATTATGTGGGGTATGAACCATAGCCATTTTAATTTTTATTTTATATATTTAAAATATGTATCTTTAAAGCAAGTAAGTGTATATTTATGATATGTAGAATGTATATATTGCAAAATTAAATTCAAAATTATTTGGGTGAACGCGTCAATGTGTAAATTTAAAAAGAAAAATTGTATAGGTAAAATAGTATACGTATATTGTAGATTTAACATAATTACTTTAATAGATATAATTTGCTTTGCATTGCTTAAGTATTTTAATTATTAATTATATATCTTGACTAGAATAAGTTTGAGCTCCTATTTTTGTGTTAATTTTAGTATTAAAAATGTATATGTCCTAGGTTAATTTACTTCCGCCTGATGATTTTAGATAGCAATACGCGTTATAGTCAGTAATTTATATAGGAATTCACTATAGTCAGAAGTCTTCCGCCTATTAGCTAGCGGCGACTCCTACTACTACAGTCGCTAGTCAGAATATGTACAGTTATATCTATAAAGTTTCCTTAACCTATCAATTACACCAAAAATGATGCAGTTGGTCCTATTATCTAATTAGATTGTATATAATATGTAATTATAGTTATGTAAACTGTATATCAATATATAAATTGTATAGTAGTATAAGTGTATATGATATATATTGCGTGTATTATATATTGATATTATGTCCTAGCACTTTCTGTGTGTTTTAGTCTTATATTTTGTTCCTGTCAATATCTTAGAAACAGACACACAACTCCGTTGCTATTTATGTTTCGATGGCACTTTTATTTACTATGTCCTGGGGAGAACCTAGTTTTGTTGGGGTTGTAGCTGTCCGTATTTCGTCCTTACTCTATATATGTATACATGTCCCTTAACTATATTCTAAACTAGCAGCTGAGCCAAAAATGACGCAGCTGGTCTCGAAAAATTAATGTCCTAGCTAGTATATATGAATTAAAAAGTATCACAGTCAAAAGTCTCAACGACTTGTTATGATATTGTGTTGTTTGGTGAAGCATTAAATAACTTTAACACATATTGTAGAAAGGAAAGCTTCTAATCAAAGGACCTAATGTAATGAAAGGATATAAAAACAACCCAGAAGCTAACGCAAATACTTTCGTTGATGGAGATTGGCTGAGGACAGGCGATCTTGTATCAATTGCTGAAAATGGTGCGGCTTATGTTGCTGATAGAATAACGCTGAAAACATAGTTATCTTAAAAAAGAGCTTTGTTCATTTAATAGTTTGAAACATTAAAAAAAAAAATGAAAAACAAAATTAAGTTGCAACATAATTTAGAATTGTATATAACCATAAATTACCATTTATAATATTATGCTTTGATAACATGAATCAAAATATAAGCTTCTGTTTACAATAACAAGTAAACCTGTGTAAGAACTAACTACACTTACGTAATTGACGTATGATTATGTTTTAGGTTATAGGTTTTCAAGTAGCACCAGCGGAATTAGAAAGCATAATAAAGGAAATACGAAATGTTGTTGACGTAGCTGTAGTTGGTATTAAAGATGCTAGAACTGGTGAAATACCAAAAGCTTTTGTAGTCATTAACGATAAGAATATAAACGAGGAAGAAATAATGAATCACGTAAACGAAAAGGTGGCACCATATAAACATTTAAAAGAAATAACGTTTGTGAATGAAATCCCAAAGAATGCTTCTGGAAAGATATTGAAACGGGTTCTGGTAAAGGAGTTTTGTAAATAAACAAATAAAAAATTGTTTTTCATTTTCCATTATACTTTATTCGATCGACATTCGGAAGTTACCGACAGATTATAAGTAAAAAACAAAGATTTAACAATATACGCGTACATATTATATACTTTATTCATATACATAATATTGTATATTTTCAAATTTGAACTCAGATCAAACAAACGTATTTACAGTTTAAAATTAAAATACAACAAAATAGCCTTGTTAAGGCCATAAGTCATGCAAGTCTATGATATTTTTGTAGTTGCGATGGAGGCTCATTGATATGTAAATTATATTTAAATTATCGGTTGTTAAACTGACATTGATATTCAATACTTCATATTCTGTATGATTAAAATTTAACATATTTTAACGTTTTAACGAAATTTTGCATTTTAGCAAATATTATATATGTCATTAGCTTCAGATTTTCATTATACAGTATATGAAAATCTGAAATCAAAAATATTCATTTTTGGTAGATTTATTATTATTTTAATAGCCCTTGACAATCATTGACGGTTCCCGAAAGACATTAGACACGACGTGGTTTTACTATACCTACGCAAAGTGCAAAGTACGCAAATTATCCTGACAGTACTTTTTCACAAAGGCTCTGGGACGAGCCACTCTGCAGACTGGTACGGAATAATCTTCTTAATACGTCCTGCAGTCCTGTGGAGCAGGCTCGCCTGTTAGCTGCGGAGAAGTGGGAGTCGGGCCTTTGGCTACAAGCATTACCGTCACCCAATACGGGCACATTGCTGGATCGAACAGCTTTCCGGTTAGCCACTTCCCTGCGTCTTGGCACCCCCCACGTCGTCCCCCATCGCTGTGTTTGTGGCGCAAACGTGGACAGCCTCGGACACCACGGACTGTCCTGTCAACGAAGCGCCGGCCGCATCTCCCGACATCACTGCCTGAAAGATCTCATCCGTCGGGCTCTTGTCACCGCCGTAGTGCCAGCTGTGCAGGAACCCTCTGGTTTGGCGCGCGACGATGGCAAGAGACCAGACGGTTTGACCCTGGTCCCTTGGAGAGTGGGATGGGCTCTTGTATGGGACGCTACATGCGTCGATACACTTGCTCCGTCCCATGTCTAGGGCACCTCGAGTTCTGCAGGTGCGGCCGCCAATCAGGCGGAAAATGCAGCTCAAGCAGTGCAAATATGAAAACCTTAGTGGGGATCTCATATTTGAACCGTTTGGAGTTGAAACCCTAGGTACATGGGGTCTGGGTGCGCACAAACTTTTCAGAGAAATCTCCAAAAAACTCATTGAGGCCACCCGAGACCCCAGAGCCGGCACCTACCTGGCCCAGAGAGTAAGTATCGCAATCCAGCGAGGAAACTCTTTGAGCCTTCTAGGTACTCTGCCTGGTGGGGACGACCTGGGAGATTTCTTTGTTTTGTAGCATTTTAAGTTTTGGAGTAGTTATTATTGTTTTTTAGTAATTACCTACTTGTATAGTTTGTAAATATTTTATTTCCTGTATGTATTAATATTGCTCTGTATATATTTTTGTGTGTCCTTGTTAGTATAAGATATATTATTATTTGTCTATGCTTCCGTCTTGTCTATGACAGACGGAAGCGGAAAGGGCGCCAGGAGGCGCCCACGCCGTCGGCCTGCAGGCAGACGGCCATTATTATTATATCACCAACTACGTTTACAAGGTTAGCAATCTTTATTTAAGTAAATACGGCAAGTAATTAAATTAAATAACAATAATTGTGCATTTCGGCGTGGACAAAGTGGCGACCGTGACAGGACAATCGAATATTACGTGAATTGGCGTGCGTTGAAAATAAGTGTCGTAAGTACATAGACGCGGGCCGGTCTTAAAACAAAGGTATGCATATTTTGCCTTTTCCCAAGTAATTGCCGTACCTATTTCCCATTCCAATCCTATCTGTATTGTTCATTCCGTGGTGCAGGTGCAAGGTATCTAATTTTGTCGCACCTAACATATTATTTTAACATACACATTGGAATTGTAACATTATTCTGTATTTGTGTTGTTACATAGGCTGCACTAAAAGTATCGGGAATGGAATATTTCCACTGTTCCTGTCATATTAATATCTTTTTAATTTAAAACTCCTTGGTTTTAAAAATCGAATACCGTTTATTTATTTAAAAAAAGATTCTCGGTCTTGTCACAAGGTCTTGTCAAACTTGTTTAGTCGTTGAGAAAATGTAATTGACTCGAGAAAATTCTAGAGCGATGATTTATTATGACTTTCGAAGTGGTTTAACACAAAAACAGTGTGTTGACCGGATGATTTCTGCATTTGGTGATGAAGTCCCATCCAAAACCACAATTTATCGGTGGTTTGCTGAATTTCACCGTGGATGTGTCAAGCTCAGTGATGATTCCCGTCAAGGTCGTCCAAAAACTGCAGTCACCCAATATAACGTTGATGCTGTGCGTAAGCTGATTGAGGAAGATCGACATGTGACATACCGCGAAATTCAGGCAACTTTAGACATTGGCATGAGTCAAATACAAATAATCTTGCATGAACAATTAGGTGTAAAAAAGTTGTTTTCCCGATGGATACCGCATTCGCTCTGTGAAGAGAAAAAAGCTAGAAAGTAAACGCGAGCCGCGTTACTTGGTGCGTCAGAACTCTCGAAAGATTCCACGCAGGATCCTCAAATGCTGTATACAACATCGTATCAGGTGACGAATCCCGGATATACGCGTACGAACCCGAAACAAAAAACCAGTCACGAGTTTGGGTGTTCGAAAATGAGTTAAAGCCAACAAAAATTGTTCGTTCACGGAGTGTTGCAAAAAAAATGGTGGCCACGTATGTCTCCAAAACCGGCCATGTTGCGACTATTCCTCTTGAGGGACAAAGAACGGTTAATGCAGAATGGTATGCTAACATTTGTTTGCCACAGGTCGTTTCTGAACTCCGTAAAGAGAACTGCAACCGCCGCATCATCCTCCATCACGACAATGCGAGTTCTCACACCGCGCACAGAACAAAAGAGTTTTTAGAGCAAGAAATCATAGAATTATTAGACCATCCGCCGTACAGCCCCGACCTAAGCCCTAATGATTTCTATACTTTCCCTAAAATAAAGAATAAATTGCGTGGTCAGAGATTTTCATCACCTGAAGAAGCTGTGGACGCCTACAAAACGGCCATTTTGGAGACCCCAACTTCCGAATGGAATGGTTGCTTCAATGATTGGTTCCATCGTATGGAAAAATGTGTCAAATTTCGCGGAGAATTTCTCAAAAAACAAAAAATACATTTTTAAATAGTAATGTTGTGTCACTTCCTTGATTCCTGAAATTTTCAGTGCCGCCCTCGTATATCATAAAATTTCCCTTTTTCCAAAGTTATCTTTAACATAATTCGTACTCATAAAAAGAAATTTCAACTTTACGAGGCGGACATCGCCATATTGAAATTATAGGTTATCATTAATATGTGAAATTTCTTTACGTATAATTTAATCGCATTATACCCCAATTCTTTAAGCTATTGCTTTATTGTTATTTCATAGCCTTTGTGCCGAATATTTCAGCGCCCGGTGGGGTCGCCGATCACAAATCGTTTCGCCGGTCGGCGTGCTCGGCGTTGGGACGGCGCGGGCGCCCTCGGCCTCCGCTAGCAATAATCGCGACGGGCGAGTGTGCTTCGCGCCGGCACGCAGTGGTGTGAGTCGATAGCGGCTGGATCGAAAACGGTCAGACCTTTCCTTTTATAAAAAGTTTTTCATGAATTTGCAATGTCTGAAAGTGAATCAAAAACAAGATCTAAAAGTCCTATGATGGCTTTTAACGTACAACATTCGGATTCTATTGGTGACCAAGTAAAAATCTTAACTAAGAAACGTGGAATTGTTTGAGCTAGGTTAACTAATTTTAAAAATTACGCACAAGTTTTTAACACCTCAACTACTTATTCAAATTTACAAATAAAGGAATTGAGTTTAAGATTAGCTCAAGTTCAGGAATTATTTTCAAACTTCGATATAATACAAACCGAAATAGAGGAGCTTTCAGATAATTTTGAGGAACAAATAATTCAGCGTGAAATTACCGAGAAGGAATTTGTTACTCAAATAGCTTATGCACAGTTAATAATTGACACATTTTCAGCAAACGATAAAAATTCTGAACATGGATCTGAGAAGTCGCATCAGTCTAATTGTTGTCATGTGAGTGGTGGAAGTATGCCAGTACGGCTACCGACTATTAATCTACCTACCTTTGATGGTAATTATACAAAGTGGTTAGAGTTCCGTGACTCGTTCAAGTCATTAATACATGAGAATGAGGCGATTTCACCGATTAACAAATTTCATTATTTAAGGCATTCGTTACAAGGAAGCGCCTCTGTAACTATTAAATCTATAGATTTTTCCGCTAATAATTATGAACTTGCGTGGATTAATTTATGTGAAAGATACAACAATAAAAACATTTTAGTAAATAATCATTTGAAGGCGATTGTAAATTTAAACCCAATTCAGAAGGAATCATTCAGTGCCCTTAGGTATTTAGGTGATCAAGTTTTTAAAAATTTAAGTGCGCTTAATAGTCTTGATATTTCCACGACGGGGTGGGACCCCTTAGTTTTATTCTTAGTCTCAGCCAAATTGGATCCCGTAAGCAGTGTCAAGTGGGAAGACTATAAAGGACATATTTCACAAATGGCCACACTTAAAGATTTTAAAACATTTATTCAAAATAGAGCGAACATTAGATACATTATTACATACATTAGAAAGTAGAAGTACAACCAATAATTATTATGACAATAAAATTAATAATATTAAATCTAATAATAACAATAAAGGCAATGGCAATTTTAATAAAAACATAAAATCATTTCTCGTTTTGGAGGTTTCCAAAAAAGGTTCTTGTCTTGTTTGTAATAAATTAAACCATTTTGTCCATCAATGTCACAAGTTCAAAACAATGAGTGTAGACGATAGAATTTCTGTAGTTTCAAAACTTCATTTATGTATCAACTGCTTACGTTTTGGTCACACGGTAGCAGAATTCCCCTTGAAAGGTCGATGCCGCATCTGTCAAGAAAAACATAATACATATTTACATAAAAACAAAAATACAGTTAACAATAGGGTTGTTGAGAACACCACATTAACTTGTATTAATCCAGTAGGTCTACCAGCGACATCACCAGGCCAAGTCATACTGTGTACAGCTCGAGTCAAAATTATTAACAAAGAAACCAATCGCACTTATCTTGCTCACGCGCTGTTAGACACGGGAAGCCAGGTGTCTTTTATCACTGGTGACCTAAAACGAAAATTAGGAGTAGCTTAAAAAAAAATTGGTAGTTTCAATATTTCTGGTATAAGTAATATTACATGTCCAGTGTCAGAAAGATGTAGTATTTTAGTAAAGTCATGTGTAAGACCTTTCAGTGTAAACATTAATTGTTTACTTA
Organism: Phengaris arion; assembly: GCA_963565745.1. Taxonomy (NCBI): domain Eukaryota; kingdom Metazoa; phylum Arthropoda; class Insecta; order Lepidoptera; family Lycaenidae; genus Phengaris; species Phengaris arion. The sequence goes on along the minus strand of OY751449.1, from coordinate 13,380,716 downwards.
TACCTAAGATAACGGGTACTATTCCAAAAACCAAAGTCGACATTCAAAATTTAAATCTACCCGGTAATCTAGAACTTGCTGACCCTTCATTTCATGAACCCTCCGAAATAGATATTTTGTTAGGTGCAGATATATTCTTTGACATTCTTTGTCCCAATAAAATTAAATTAGGTCCAAATAAACCTACTCTTCAAGAAACTAAATTAGGATGGATAGTAGCTGGCCCTACTGTTCAAGATAATAATAATTCTGTCCCATCCATCCTTTTAACAGCTGGCTCTGCTAACCAGCCAAAGGCAAACGGTGATGTTTGTTCTCAGCTATTGCTTCAAGATGCGGATGCCAATTCTTTGATGTCACTTCAAGACGTCAACCTACCCCAAGAAGTATCACTTCAAGATACTTCTGGCTCCAATTCTTTGATGTCACTTCAAGACGTCAACCTACCCCATGAAGTATCACTTCAAGATACTTCTGGCTCCAATTCTTTGATGTCACTTCAAGACGTCAACCTACCCCATGAAGTATCACTTCAAGATACTTCTGGCTCCAATTATTTGATGTCACTTCAAGACGTCAACCTACCCCATGAAGTATCACTTCAAGATACTTCTGACTCCAATTCTTTGATGTCACTTCAAGACATCAATCTATCCAATGAAGTATCACTTCAAGATACTTCTAGGTCCCATCATTCCCTTGAGGTATCACTTCGGGATCCTTCTAGGTCCCCAAATGTCCTACTATGTCCTGAAGTGTCATGTGAAGATGCTTCTAGGTCCCCCAATGTCCCACTATGTCCTGAAGTGTCATGTGAAGATGCTTCTAGGTCCCCCAATGTCCCACTATGTCCTGAAGTGTCATGTGAAGATGCTTCTAGGTTCCCCCAATGTCCCACTATGTCCTGAAGTGTCATGTGAAGATGCTTCTAGGTCCCCCAATGTCCCACTATGTCCTGAAGTGTCATGTGAAGATGCTTCTAGGTCCCCCAATGTCCCACTTTGTCCTGAAGTGTCAGGTGACGATGTTTATAGAACCCCCAAGTTCCCACTTTGTCCTGAAGTGTCAGGTGAAGATGCTCATAGGTCCCCCAATTTTACACTTTGTCCTGAAGTGTCATGTGAAGATAAGTCTAGATTCCCCCATTTCAAACCAATACAAGATAATTCCGGGTCTAACCCTTCAACATCACTAGGACAAGCTTTGCGTGATATCAGTCCTGACTCTGAGGTGTCACTTCAAGATACTTCCGGGTCTTCTTTCATATCACTCAAAGATATGGTTGCTTGTTCCCAGGATCATCTACAAGATACTCCTGAGCCTTTTTCTAATTCCTGTAAAACTTTTAAAAAAAGTTCTTCCTTATCTTTTTTCATATCACTTCAGACATGAGTCTATTAAGAAATTCTGGGAAATTGAGGAATTGCACTTAGATAACAATACTCATTCTTCAGAAGAACAATTTTGTGAATCTCATTTCATAACGTTTACCAAGCGTTTACCTAACGGTCGATTTTCTGTCATGATGCCGCTGACGTAGGATCCGGAGCAGGCTCTTGGTAATTCATTTTCTATTGCAATAAAACGTTTCTTCAACCTTGAAAGAAAATTAAATAAAAACAAACATATCAATAAACAATATTGTGAATTTATAAAAGAATATGGTGAGTTAAGCCATCTTAAAGAAATTAAAAAACCTAAATTTGGATGTTTTCTTCCTCATCACCCTGTTATAAGAGAACAACGAGAAACTACTCGTCTTCGGGTTGTTTATGATGCTTCTGCTAAGACCACCGGAAAATCATTAAATTTTATTCAAGCTGTAGGTCCTGTTCTACAAAGTGACTTGTTTTCCATTCTTCTCCGCTTTAGGAGTCATAAATTTGTTTTAACTGCAGATATTAATAAATTTTATAGGCAGATTGTTTTGGATGAATCTCAACGTAATTTACAATTGATACTCTGGAGAGATCCAGAAGATCAGGTAGAATATCAAAGTCATCCAATTAAAGTTTTACAACTTCAAACGGTAACATATGGCATGGCGTCGGCTCCATTTTTGAGCACAAGAATGAATGTTCTGATCCAATCATAGCCAATGTTATCAAGAATGACTTTTATATAGATGACCTAAACACAGGAGCAGAAACTCCTCAAAAATTAAAACACATTCAGTTAAATGTTACCAAGGTTCTTGACTCGGCTTGTTTTCCGTTAAGAAAATTTCGGATTAATTGTCCTCAAATATTGAATGATCAATCAGGATCTTCTACTTGTCTTGATTTTTATGACGAAGCTAATGTTCTAGGTCTGAAATGGTCAGATTTATTATATTTCCCTAGTGTCATTGAAACGACACCCAAAATTACCAAAAGAACAATCATATCTACCACTTGTAAGCTTTTTGATCCCTTAGGGTTAGTTAGTTGTTGTATAATAAAACCAAAAATCTTGCTTCAAAATTTATGGAGTGTAAAATTAGATTGGGATGATCCGGTACCGGAACTGACAAAAACTACACAACTTGTTCACGATACCTTTATTTACTAGACACTGTACACTTTTACACTTTTGGGCATAGATCCCTCTTGAGATCTTTACTCCGTAAAAATTGGCTCTCCAATGAGCTCCTGCGGTACAAATACCTTATTTTATCTGCCTACCCCATTCTAGGTGGGGATGATAGTAGAAGGGATTGCACGTTGTCAGTGTGACCAGAATAAAATATAAAAACTACCATTTATCAATTTATTATTTATAAATAATTTAGTTTAAATTTAATCAAATGAGCGACAACACTCCAAACTCAACAGAACAGTTCAAAAAATGGTGGTTAACGTTTTTGGAAAATCTTCATCATTTATCTAGAGTGGTAATCCCTCGTTGTGTCATGGGCGGTGATCCTGAAGCCATAGAAATTCATTGTTTTGTAGATGCTTCAAAACAGGCTTATGGTACATGCATTTTTGTATGCTCAATATATAAAAATGAGATATGCGTGAAATTGTTATGTGTAAAATCACGAGTTGCACCTATCAAAACTCTAACTATCCCACGTTTAGAGCTAACTGCGGCCTTACTAGGATCTCAATTACTTAAAAAAGTTTTAAAAACAATACCATACAAAATATCTCAGAGCTACTTGTGGACAGATTCAACAGTTGTGTTGGGCTGGCTTAGATCACAAAGTAAAATGTTACAGGTTTTCATACGTAATCGTGTTAGTAAATTAATGAACTCACTCATGACAGTGTATGGAATCATGTTCCAACGGACTTAAATCCTGCAAATCTGACTTCAAGAGGCGTTGACCCCCAGAATTTACAAGCCTCAGTTTTGTGGTGGGAAGGTCCTTCATTCCTGAAGGAAGGTCATAATGCTTGGCCTACTCAACCTCATTTGCCTACAAATTTACCTGAGATTAAGAGCTTGGTTTGTCACAACAATAATGTATACGAGTCATTTATAAATTTTTCTGATCATTCAAACTTTTCAAAGTTAAAACGTAGCTATGCATATGTATTAAGTTTTGTTAACAATTGTCAAGTAAATAAATCTAAACTCACTGGTCCATTACAGGTTGATGAACTTGAAAATTCCTTGAGACTTTTATTAAAACAAAGCCAATTAGACTTTCTTTTCTGATAAACAGCTTCTACAAAACAATAAAACCTTGCATCACAAAAGTAAACTACTAACTCTTAATCCTTTCTTAGATAACGATGATTTATTGAGAGTAGGAGGTAGACTATCTCATTCCGACTCGGAATATTCAAAAAAACATCCTGTCTTACTTGACGCTAAGCATCATTTAACTAAAATTATTTTCCAAGACGAACATTTACGTTTGTATCATGCGGGTCCGCAATTGCTACTTTCATCTATTCGTGAACAATATTGGCCCATCGGGGGCAGAGTTTTGGCTCGTTCCATTTATAGAAAATGTGTGGTCTGTTGTCGTTTGCGTGGCCAGACCTTACAACCTAAAATGGGAGATTTACCTGTAGTAAGAACTTGTCCAGATTTTCCTTTTAATCAATGTGGTGTCGATTTTGCCGGGCCCTTTATGATTTCTTCTAAAAAGGGACGTGGTAACCGTATAACCAAGGCATATTTATGCGTATTTGTATGCCTTGTAACCAAGGCTATTCATTTAGAAGTCGTTAGCGACCTTAGTACTGATGCCTTCCTTTCATGCCTACGCAGGTTCGTATCGAGACGCGGAAAACCGGCAGTAATATACTGCGACAATGGAAAAAACTTCGTAGGCGCTAATAATGAGTTAGATAAAGATATGCGATCCAGTCGACATTCGATTCACACTTATGCAACCAACGAAGGCATAAAATTTATGTTTTCACCCCCTTATGCCCCTCACTTTGGTGGGATTTGGGAATCAGGCGTTCGTTGCGCCAAATATCATTTAAAACGTATAGCAGGAAATGCTTCTTTAACTTTTGAGGAGTTAACCACTTTGTTTGCACAGATAGAGGCAATCCTCAACTCCCGACCTATATCTGCTTTATCATCAGATCCTACTGACCTTAATCCTTTAACTCCTGGGCATTTTTTAATTGGCCGCCCGTTGATGTCTGTACCGACACCGCCTACTGCACCCTCGAGACCCAATCGATATCAGCTAATCGAGAGAATCCGTCAACATTTTTGGGACCGATGGAGACGTGATTTCCTTTCGGAGTTGCAAACCCGAACCAAATGGGCAAAGGATCGACCGTCTGTACGAGTAGGAGATCTCGTGCTGCTAAAGGAAGAAAATCTGCCTCCCTTACACTGGAGGATGGGTCGCGTCACCAAACTGTATGAAGGCACAGACAGTATTTGCAGAGTTGCTGACGTTCATACCACAAAGGGCACCGTCAAGAGGGCAGTTCAAAAAATGTGCGTCATTCCCGTGTCAGCAGAAGAAGTGTTGGAGCCCAGTCTCCAACGGCCCCCCAGGATGTCTATGCTTCCGTCTTGTTTATGACAGACGGAAGCGGAAAGGGCGCCAGGAGGCGCCCACGCCGTCGGCCTGCAGGCAGACGGCCATTATTATTATATCACCAACTATGTTTACAAGATTAGCAATCTTTTATTTAAGTAAATACGGCAAGTAATTAAATTAAATAACAATAATTGTGCATTTCGGCGTGGACATTAATAATATTTATATAATGATTGCATTTCATATCATTTGACAACTTTTATTTGACAACTTTTTACTGCGGGAAATTGGACCTAGTCGATTTCTCAAAAAATTCTTTTTCTGTACCTACTATCTTAAGCGTGTTATTAAAGGGCTCTCTCAAAAGATTTACATGAACAGTTATGAAACAGAATATATGAATCTAGGTAGGTAATTAGGTATATAAAGTTCAGAATTCGTTTGATTAAATAAATAATAAAGAGCTTTACCTTCATAGCCTTGGAAAAGTAGGAATGTAAAATATAGATTAAAAAATATGTATTTTGCATTACTACTAATAACGAAATAAAATGATTTTGGAATATTTTATGCTACGTTAAGCGTCGAGCGCTGTACCACAACGTTGACAGCTACCCCTGCAAGCGTTGCGCGCTGTACCACAGCGTTGACAGCTACCCCTGCAAGCGTCGCGCGCTGTACCACAGCGTTGAAAGCTACCCCTGCAAGCGTCGAGCGCTGTACCACAGCGTTGACAGCTTCAAACACGAACAAGAACAGCAGCAAAGGGTTTTTTGTGTTCGAATCAAGATTGCTTGTATTAATTTAGTATTTTTAAAATTTCAGTTACATAAATAGTCATATGCATATGTTAACAAATAAAATAAAAAAAAATAATTATCATGTCGTTTGGCTACTGAATAAAAAAAACACATCAAATGTGTCATTATAAAATAAGATATTCATTAAAACCTAAGAGGTGATTAAAAATATCTTGTTGTGTATTATCTAATATAAGATATATTTCGAACAATGAACACAATAAACATATTATGATGAATGTGTTCAATGTCGTTAAATTCGAAATATATATTTTTATTAAGATTCAAGAAGCCAACGAACTGCGCAAAAGTTATGAAATTTTCATTTTTAAAAGTAATATTTTAATATAATGTCAGTTCAGAACAGAAACGATACCATACGCTGCACTGCCATAATATAATAATATAATATTTATGGATGCTTTCACACCACGTCAATCTGGTCCCGTGGTAAGTTCGCGAAGAACTTGTGTAACGATCCCAGACAACGGAAATATACTTAATACTTTTCATACTACATCTACTTATTTTGTTATTATATAATACACATATTTAGTACACATATTTAGTACACATCCATGACCCAGGAACCCAGAAAACTTTTCGTTTCGTGGCGGGATTCGAACCCGCGGCCTCCGGCTTGAGCGCCAACCACTCAGCCACTGAGGTCATCTCACCTCTTTGTTTGTGTTGTTATAGCAGATGTTCACATATTATTATTATTATGAGACAGTTGTTTAAAGCTGTATGTCTTTATGTTTGTGATATAATATTATAGTAGCTGGGTAACCGAACATAGCTCGGTGTTCTGATAAATTAAAAAAATATAGAAAAGAATCACAAAAATATTTATCTGATCGAGATTCGAACCCACCACATTCCGAATTTCCGAACAAAGCAAAAGTTGCAAGCCAAACTGCCAACCATACTGACACAATTCTAATTCAATCTAAATCAATTCTAAATTATTGATATCCTGTAACACGACGAAAGAAAAAACATATATAACTTAAAAATGCGCTGTTTCCCAGGGATGAGACGTAGCTAGATAAATTTTCCTCCCCAAAAACTCCCTGCATACTAAATTTTATGGTAATTGAAAAAGTGGCCGGTTTTTCGCGATACAAATTTGACATTTGTAACAAATAGTTATTGGTAGATAGGTTATTGAAACCGGCCGTTAGTCTATTAATCTTGGAATCGGCAATATTTTTTAAGCTGAGCCGACGGGTAGTAAAATACATATTTGAATTAATCTGAAACGTGCAAATTATCTATAAGCTGTGCCTTAGATTTTCTAGAGAATCCTTTTCAGCTTAGATATGCTTAGATATATTCGAGATTTCTTTGTTCACGATTTCACACAACAATGTGAACAAAACGTTTAAATTTTGTAAGCAAAGGCAAATAACGTTAAACAGTGTTCATTTATGAAAATCGTGAGGCATATTACCAAATTGCAACCCCTATTTCCAAATTGGTCATTGTCCTTTAACTCACATACCTTACTTGTAGCCTCCGTGGTCCTGTGTCCCAGAGCTTGGCTCTCGACTCAGAGGTAGAGGGTTCGATTTTCGCGTTGGTACAACAATAAATCTTGTTTCCATCTTTGGTTGGGAGAATGCAGGCTGATCACCTAATTGTCTGACAACAATAAGAAAAAGATGGATGGGCGTGTAAATCGTCGGCGCAGGGTCTAATCTCTCGCCAGTCGTGTCGGTCATCCGTCCCACTGGTTTATGAGAGTAAATATAGAGAGAGTACTCATGTGTACTGCGCACACATTTGAGATCTCAGGAGTCGTGCAGGAGCAGCGGAGACGAGCGATTGACCAATGCTGGTTGGAGATATGCCAGCTTCTCCATGATTGTATTCAGTTCTTCATAGTACACATCTGCAGTAATGCTCACCCCGTTTGGTAAGAAGCTGTGATGAATCACACCGGCGCTAGACCACCAAACAGTGACCATTACTTTTCTAGGGGTAAGTTTTCGTTTAGGGCATTGTTTAGGTGCTGAACCAGGATCCAACCAACTTGCTAAACGCTTGCGGTTATCAAACAGTAGTAACAGGTTATCAAACAGAATCCATTTTTCATCGCAGGTAACAATGCGGTTTAAAATTCCTTCATTTGTGTGTCTGTTGTGCAGTACAAGCAGTGCAAGGCACGCCTCAACGCGTACTTCGCGCTGGCGATTATTGAGTTCGTGGGGCACCCATTTGTCAAACTTTTTTACGCTGCCAATTTGACGCAAATGGACCAATATTGTTTTGACACTAACGTCGAAAGCTGCTGCTAATTCAGCCGTAGATTGTGTATCATCACCTTCCACAATCGCCTTTAATTCGTCATTGTCGACCAAAGTCTTCGGACGACCGCTAGGTTCATTTTTCAGGTCGAAATTTCCAGAACGGAAGCGAGCTAACCAATAACAGGTGGTGCGTTGGTTTGTAGTGTTAGTAGCTCCGTAAACGTCGTTGATGTTGCGTGCCGCTTGTGCCGCGTTGCTGCTACGACGTTACTCATATTCCATAATTACTCGAATTTTTAACGTATCCATGATGACGAAAAAGATTTAAATGCGATGAAAATGAAACACTAATCAATAAACAAATGACTACTTTTGTAATAAAATTCCATGTTTTTAAAATAAAATTAATTAGAAATTAGAATTCTTAGCCAAACAAAAATTATTTTGATTTGAAATGGCCAGTACTGCAGAACGGTAATTTCATAGGTAAAGACCAATTATTAGATTTTTCCCGCGACTTCGTACGCGCAAATGTACATCCCACGGGAACCGTGCATGTGCCCGCTGTAAAAAGTAGCCTTTGTCCCTCCCCGTGGTCTACTTTATATCCGTGCCGAATTTCATCAATTTCGTTCTAGTACTTTCGGAGCCTACTCGATGCAAAGAAGCAAATAAACCTTTCCTCTTTATAATATTATATTCTGTTTAGGAACTCGTATTAAAGACTTAGTTATTATTACCCGATTGACACGTTTGTAGTCTAAATACGCACATAATGTTTTTTTCTTGTTTCAATGTATAAGTACAAGTGGTAGATCTTGAATCTAGCTGAATGGACTGTATAAGGGAATTTTGATATTTGGAAGGATTCAGTGAACACTAACCTCTTGTTCTGCGGTCCAGATACTTCTAGGAGGCTTCCACACTGTCTTCGTATCTTCCTTGGCTGTAACAGTTAACTTTCCACAAATTTCTTATTTTCTAGCGCGGCGCGGTGGTTATTTTTTGACAAAACTGGATACGACACTATACGGCCGGCGCGGAGCGTATGGCTTTTTTATATGTTCACTTGAGAGGGGGGCTGAAAAGGTTTAAAAGGAATGGTTAGCAGATTTATAATACGGATACCCTCAACTATATTCACAAAATTTTGGAACCATCTATCTCCCCCCCCCCCCCTTGAAGGGACCCCTTCAAGAACTAACGGGATAAAGCAATACTGTTTACCGATATCAACTACGAGTGCAGGTACAACCAATGTGATATCAAATAAATAAATTACATTTACAATTTACAACTAATACCCTAACCTAAGCTCTAGTCTAAATACTATAAGCTGTCAACAGAAATGTCGACAGATTATTTAAACTAAAATTAAAATTAAACATTTAGATAACTCTATTGAGTTGGCAGAGGGCAAAGTCGTATAATCGGGCGTTTATAAGTACCGCCTTTGGTTTTTAGGTTTGGTTTTTTTGGTTTTGGTTACCTCCGCGACCCGAGTAACACCATCCTTACCCGGATAGATCCCCAAAAGCCATTGTAACGGCGGAGCGTTATCCATGTTTAGTATAACTATTGTACCAATCGTTACAGGATTAGATATAGTATTCCATTTTTAAGGCTGTTGCAAATTATATAATACTCCGATTTATTTCTTTTCCAGTACGATTGGACTAGTGAGTCCATTAATGAAAACCGGGACAACAAATTAATGCATTCTTTGAATACATCCGCCGCTGGTAAACATATATCTGTTAGTTCCTGTATATTTTGTAGCGTTAATGGTACAGGCAAGTCATAATGGCTAGGAAGTTTATTTCTATGTTTATCTAATTCATTATATAATTGGTAAGGACTAAGGTCCAATGTACCGAAGATAGTTTTTAAGATAGATCCTCCTAAATCAATGAGACCTCTTTTAAAACGCTCTTTAGTTTTATCATTATGGAGCAAATATGATACAGAAGAAAACTTGTTAACATTAATGAGATGCTGATTTTTCAGCGCCGAAAGTGAATTAATGCAGTCTGACTGTATCTTGGATGACGTAAGAGAGTTACAAAATACATTTAGCTTTTCTAATAAAAACTCTATTTTATCTAAGTTAGGTTGGATATGACTTATATCTTAATATGCTAAGACTTTCCAGTCGTTATTAGTAAACTTCAGATCTAGGAGCTTATCAAAATAAAGACCTACTAATGATGGGCGATACGAAATCTGATCTAGCTAGCGGCGACAGCGCGCATCTGAAATAGAATGAAAGAACTTATGTTACGATTACGTTATACTTACTATTGCTACTACAAACTTACTGACCTAGGACACTTTGCTGTGTCGTCACTTGCCGGCTTTATTTCATCAAAATGATGACGAACGTGCTTACGATTAATTAATAGCATTGCCGTATGATTACCATTTAGTTTTATTATTTTATACGGACCTTTCCACACTGCGGATAAGGCCTTATTTTGCTTGTGGTGGCAACGGACATACACCGTATCGCCAGCGTTGTATATAATAGGCTTTGTTCGAACATCATAATAATTTTTAGATTTTTCTTTAGACGTCTGAATATTTTGTAGAGCCTTTTGACGGCTATAATACCTTATTATAGCCGTCAAAAGGCTCTACAAAATATTGATGATTTAGTGCTCGAATATAATCTGTATATGTGTTGTTATCGATGACGTCTATGCTAGATGGTAAATAGGGTTTAAAGCCAAATAATAGTTTAATGGGGAGTAACCTGTCGTACTATGCACATTTGAATTGTAAGCTATCATAGCGCTTGGGATGTAAAGGTCCCAAGTGTTTTGATTTTCGCCTATATAGGACCTCAAATATTCTTTGAGGGTAGAGTGGCTCCTTTCTAGTGCGCCACAAGTTTGGGGATGATATGGTGAAGCAAAAATGTGTTTGATACTGAATAACCTTTCTAGTTGCTTAAAAAGGTCAAAACAAAAGTTTGTGCCTTGGTCGGAGATGATCATTTTGGGTATTCCCAGTGTGAAATATAATTAACGAGTGTTCTAGCTGTGTCTTCAGCTGAACATGACTGCATAGGATAAGCTTGTGAAAATTTAGTGAGGTCATCTTGTACGGTAAGTAAAAATTTATATTTATATTCATATGTTTCAGGAAGTGGACCGACCAGATCTAAATAGATTTTTTCGTTGGGTCGCGATGCTGTGGAGGTTATTATCATCGGAGCCCGATTGGTTTGTCGTAACGGCTTATTAATTTGACACGAACGACAATTTTTACATAATCTACGATGTCTTGCCTCATGTTTTTCCACCAAAATTGGGATTTGATTCTTTCTAGCATACGAGAGATACCTGGATGCCCAGCGAGAGGTGAGTCATGATTGTCTTTTAAGATTTGTTTGATTTCGCTCGGTGTTGGATATTTTATACATTTATGATAAATATGAATTTTTATATTAGTAGTATGAAAAAGAAACGCAATAATATTTTATATTTTTGTAAACGAATGTTTATAGAACGGGTCTGTTAAATCTGATAGTGCTTCAGATGTGAAGGAATAGTGATTCCTTCTCTTCAGAATACCAGTATTTTATCATGTCTCGATATTCACGGAGGACATTAAATATATCCTTGTAAGTCATTTCATCAAAATTATTTAATTTAATGAACAAATGTGTGAATACATGGTTATCATTGGAAGTTGATTATTAGGTAAAAATGGAAATGGGCTTAGTTATAACCATCCCCAAACCACACAAGAATTTAAGGAGGGCCGAGTGCTACCCGCCCATTACCCTCCTCTCAACCCTATCCAAAGTTTTCGAACTTCTCCTTCAAAACACCTCTCTCCTTACGTCCCTCCTCTTAAGGAACAATTCGGGTTCAGTTCCCACCTGAATACCACCCTCCAGCTGGTACGTGATGAAAATGGAAATGGAAATGGAAAAGGCGTTCGACAGTGTCTGGCATGAGGGTCTGCTCTGTAAGCTCATCCGGGCCAACGTACCTTCCCCTCTGGTAAGGCTTGTGGCCTCCTTCATCTCCGGCAGGACCTTCAGGGTGCGCGTTGACGGAGTCCTCTGCGGCGAGCGTCCCATCACCGCTGGCGTCCCGCAACGCAAGGTAGTGTACTCTCCCCGGGATTCTACAATATTTACGCGAGCGACGTGCCCGCAGACCAGGGCACCACCGTGGCGCTGTACGCCGACAACACGGCGTTCATCGCCACCTCGCTGAACACCATGCTGCCATCAAACTTACTTCAGAGGACGCTGGATCTCCTCCCTGACTGGCTGAGCAACTGGAGACTATCTGTCAACGCGGGCAAGTTCCAGGTGCTCGCCGTCAGCAAGAGGTGCTCCCTTCCGGCGCCTCTGAAGATTAGTGATGCTGTGATCCCATGGACAGCCACGTACCTCGGGGTACACCCTTGACCGCCGACTCTCTATGACCGCCCAGTGCTCATCGGCGGTGGCGAAGACGCACTCGGCGGTAGACCAGCTGCGTCCTACCTACGCGTCCCCGCAGATGCCGCTGAGGATGCGCATCGCCCTCTACCAAACGTACGTACGGTCCCGCCTTACGTACGCGGCACCCGCGTGGCACCACTTGCTCTCTGCACCCCAGAAAGGGTTGTTGCAGAGAGCCCAAAACCGGGTGCTGCGCCGAATTGCGGACGCACCGTGGTACGTCCGCAACACCATAATTGCGAGGGACCTCAGGGTGGAGAGCGTGGAGGCCTTTGTGACCCAGCTCTCTGCGAAGCTGTTCGCGCGAGCGGATGCGCCGTGGCATGCCCGCCCGCCCGACCACCTGCCGAGTGGCCGTCCACGGCCCCGCCACCATCGTCATTCCCTTGACACCTCGGGTTTCCCCTGCGTTCTGCCGCGGAGGGTCTTCCCTTAAAACTATGACAAAATGCGCCCAGTATTAGTACTGGGCGCGTCATCCCACCCCAAGTAGAGGGGCTCTGCCCCTGGTTTTGGTTCCCCACCCAAAGACCTTTTCAGAGGCCCGGCGCGAGAAAACGTCTCCGGATGATATTTATTACAAGGTATATCATATTCATTAATTAATTATATTTATATAATTATAAATTTATAATATTTATTTTTATCGTTATTATTTCCTTGAACATTTATTTTATACCGCCTTTTGTGCCTTATTTTAGTAATTTATTTGATTTTACTTTTTGGCCGCATTCATTCATTTATTAAATCATTCATTCATTCATTCATTCATTCATTGCAGCTGCCGCAGCATGGATACTAAACACATAATTCTGAGGGTTTTTGTCGTAAGTTTATCTTTTTTTAATGTACTTCACTTACGTAGAACTAACGGAAATAGATCCCTACTTTTTAATGTGTCGTGTGTTGAGCGCTATAGAACGGTCGCGTTCCGCATTACACATGAAGCAAGATTTAATTGTTTGCGAGTCGTGCGTTCACGTGCACCATGGCGATGGTGGCCAACGACTTGCTGGCGTTCATCCAGCACGCCATCGACACCATGGACGAGGCCAAAATCATGCAGATCTGCAAATCTTCTTTCCCCAGCGAGGAGATTTGCACGGGCAAGCAGCTGCTGTACGAGACGCTGCTGTACAAGGTACCGGTGGTAACGATGGACCACATCGACGTCTTCAGCCTGCTGAAGAACTTCAACAGTATGAAGGCAGAGCTGGACGAGATGCAAGGTAGATTGTATGCATCGGAATCTATCATCCGTGACTTACGTAGTGAATTATTACAATTAAAATGTAATAATTCATTGAGTAAGTCACCCTATCATTCAACTGCCTTTGTCAAAGCGCGTAGTTGTGGCGCGCGCGGTGACACATCATTTTGCATGTCAGCAGGATCCGCCAAGTCGGCGATCGCCGCCGACCTCGCCTGCTTTCCCCTCCGGGTCATGCAGACGTCGAGTCAACAAGCGACTCGGCAGAAAACTTTTGCTACTGTCGCCCCGCACCTCCCCCAGGGGCGAAGACAAAGGGGGAGAAAGAGAGCCATAAGGCTGTGGAGAGCCGCAAGGCTGAGCCTTCTCGACCTGCCAAGGGTGAAAGCAGAAGGTGCGATGAGGAGGACCTCATACTGGTGGAAAGAAGAAGAAGCCCGCCGCCCGGAACCACCGCAGCACCGCACCTTACGTACCCAAAGTGCGCTTGCGGTTTGAGGTACTGTTACGGAGTGGTTCAGGATTTGGTTTTAAAAAAAATATATTTTAATTGACACAAGATAGTATATATTATAAAAAGAACTTAGAGAAAGACCTGCACCAGAGGGAAGTCCAATTCAATCTGACTAAAAACACTATGTTTTTATTAAACGGAAATAATATAAGTTTCCTATTGCATTAGCAATAATGCAATGGGAAACTCAGCAATTTTACTATACATATGAACTCATGCAACTTGCGATAATATAACAACCCCCACGTTAATATCGATCATCACATCTCAAACTGATGAGAGATTAAGCTAAGATTAACGCGAGAGATTGGACTTTCGTTTGGAGTATACAAGAAAACAGCTAAATTACAAAAATATTTTATTTACTCAAATTTATTAAAAATACTTAATAATCAACACAAATATTATTAGGATTTTTTAAGATATAGTTATTACATTTATCGTATATTATAAAAATATTATAGAGATTAGTTTACAATTGTCGATGTCCCTTAATAGCGAGTAGAACATGCGACCACATGTTACTGCTACATATGAGCTAGTTGGCTCGATTAGAATGTAGGTGTCTGGTTTCAATATATCATATGGAACTAGTAACGGTATTATAATATTATAAAGATGATAGGTTTGAGGTAGGACTAAAGGGATGTTGAGGACGAATATTATTTTATTTTGATGATAATAACAAATGAATTTGGAAATATCTGTTAGTTCCTGAATATTTTGTACATTTTGTGAACAGGCAAATCATAATGGCTAGGAAGTTTATCTATATGTTTATCTAATTCGTTATATAATTGGTAGGTACTCAGTACAGTCGGGTGTAAAACGATAAGTTTTGCAAATAAAATGGCATTGTTTATGTCATCGATATCGAAAGATGACGTTAGGATTATAGCTTCTAAAGAATTAGATAAGGAGTTAATTTGAGTTTTTAATGTAAGCTTATCATTTGTGCTAGAAATCGAGTCTAATATTTTGTGTATTATTTCCATATTTTCTAAAAGATTCAATTCAATTCATTTTAATTCAATTCAATTCAATTCAATTCAATTCAATTCAATTCAATTCAATTCAATTCAATTCAATTCAATTCAATTCAATTCAATTCAATTCATTTTATTTGCTATAAAAGTGGTGAATACAGTAGGTGGTAATGATCATTTTCTTAAGAACTAACACTTTTAGCTATGTATAAAATAGCATGCAAATATAGATTTAAATTATAATCATAAAAAACATATTTTACGCTAACAATATTCAAATCAATTTTTTACAATATAAGTCATTAATAATAGTAATAATTAAATATGTCATAAGAATATCTAATAATTATAATCATACAAAATATATTTTACGCTAACAATATTCAAATCAATTTAATACATAGGCCATTCACAATAATAATTAATCATGTCATGATGATAATGAGAAATATATATATTTATGTCAAGAAATTAGATAAAGTAGAAAATGTCAATTAATTTTAAAACTATTATCATAAAATAAAATAATTTATGTCAACTGTTTAGGAATTCCTTTACATCATAATAAGATTTGTTTATTAGTATTTTTTTTAGTTCTCTAATAGAGTGTTTTTTAGACAAGTGTTTTATGTGATCTGGTATCTTATTGTAAATCTTTACACACATTGTATATGCATTACTTAAAAAAAGAGTTGTTTTTGGTTTCTTATTTATGATTAATCTATATGAATTTCTGAAATATTTAGTTGGGTTCGTGTCAATCAATTGTGTAAAAATGTGCTTGTTGTAACGAATTTAAATATTTCTAAAATGTACATGCTAGGCAGAGTCAGGATGTTGTAAATTTTTTAAAGAAAGGCTTACATGACTCATACGGTGGAATCTTAGCTATAGCACGAATACATTTCTTTTGCACAATGAATGCTTTGTCTATGTGCGTAGAGTTTCCCCAGACAACTAGACCATATGGTAGGAGTGAGGACACGTAGCCATGATAGGCTGTAATTGAGGTTTGGATATGAACTGTCCACGCTAACCTGCGCAAGGCAAAAACAAATTTGTTCAGTTTTGAACAAACTTTATCTATGTGTGCATGCCAGTTACAGTGTTTGTCAATTTGTACGCCTAAAAACAAGTTTTCCTCAACTTCTTCTATTTTTTCATTATCATGTGTTAATTTTAAGTCAATGGGTTTTTTATTGTAAGTTGTAAATTGTATATACCTAGTTTTATTAACATTAATTGTAAGGTTAATAGATGTCAGCCATTCAATTAAATATCTAAGTGTCAAGTTTATGTCATTTTCGATTTTATTCACGTCCAATTTATTTAAATATGTAAATATTATAGATATGTCATCTGCAAATAATGTAAATTTATAATTATTCATGATTATTGGATTATTAATTTCAATGGGAATGTCATTAATGTAAAACAAGAATAGCTGAGGACCTAATACAGAGCCTTGTGGAACTCCATATTCATTAAGTAAGACTGCAGATTTAGTATTGACTAATTCATTATCTCTGTTAATGTTTTCTATTATTGTGTATTGGGTTCTATTTTCAAGAAAGGTCTTAATCCAATTTATCGCTGGTCCCCTTATTCCCATTTTGCTTAATTTCTTTAGTAGTAATTTATGTGAAACAAAATCAAAAGCTTTAGTCATGTCAATGAAAACAGTTATACAGTGGTTCTTTTCATCAATGCAGTTTATAATTTGGTTAGTAACTTTGAAACATGCTTGTTGAGTTGATTTGTTCTTTTGAAAGCCAAATTGTTCATGTTTCAAAATATTAAATTTATTAATGAATGAAGTTAGTCTTTTATGCATTGCTTTTTCAAATATTTTTGATAGTATTGGAACTAGCGCAATTAGCCTATAATTACTTAATTGCTTTCTGTCACCTTTTTTGAATATTGGTTTTATTATTGAGACTTTTTACTTGTCTGGAAAACAACCTTCTACGAAAGACTTGTTTATCAGCTCAGTTAAGATGGGGGCAATTATATATTTGCATTCTTTGATTACCTTTGTGGATATTTCATCATAACCCACGGTATTCGTGTTTTTTAAGGAATTAATAATGTTTATTGTTTCGTCACAGGTGCAAGGTTTTAAAAAGATGCTCATAGGATTGTCATGAATATTACTTGTAAAATTAGAATTTGAAGCTATATTTATGTTTGTAGTTTTTATAAAATATTCATTAAATGTGTTTGCTATATCTATGGGTGTGGTAAGTTTTTTATTATTAATTTTAATATCTTTAATAAATTTGTTGTTGTTAGCTTTGCTTGAGCATTGTTTAACAATATCCCATGACGATTTACATTTATTTTTTGCACTTGCGACGTATTTACTATGTGAATTTATTTCCGCAAGTCTAAAGCACTTCCTAAGTAATTTACTATATTGCTTGTATTTATTTTTCGTGGAACTGTCTTTTTTTCTATAATGATTATATTGTAATTTTCGTTTCGTTTTACAACTAATTCTTAAGCCCTTAGTTATCCAGTGAGGTAATATGTGTTTATTTGTTACTTTAAAGCGGATTATAGGAAAGCAAAGTTTATATAGCATAGTAAATAAGTCATAAAAATTATTAAATGCTTCGTTAAAAGTTTTTGAGTTGTCTAAATATGTATCAAAGCAAATGTTTGATAATTGGTTTTTAAATTTTTTTATGTTGTCTTTTTTATACTCTCTCTTATAGACATAGTAATATTTATGGAGGGTGAGGTTATTAGATGTTTCTATTGTTGCTGAAATAAATTATGCTGTGTTATGATCTGACAAACACATGTGAAGTAGTTCGCTATAGACTTGTGTTAAGTTACTTAAAATATTATCTATGCATGTGGATTGTCTCGTTGGTTTATTAAAATGGATTGTTAAATTATAGTTACTAGAGACATCACGCAATGCATTTGAATCATTGTTTATTTTAAGTAAGTTAATATTAAGGTCTCCCGCAATAACTATATTAATATTTTTATTTGAATTTTTGGTTATATTCTAATAACTTTAAATTAATGTGAGGCAAGGATATTTTTGTAATGAATGAATTTATTTCATCTATTGGAGTTTGAAAATTAGACTCGATTTTATTTTTATTATTAATATAATTTTTATTATATTTTTTAAAAGATTGGACACTTATTTGGGGCTGGCTACCCGTGTGGTGGTCCGATGACATAGAGATATTGGCACTTGTTTGGGGCTGGTTACCCGTGTGGTCCAATGATTTAGAGATATTGGCACTTGTTTGGGGCTGGTTACCCGTGTGGTCCAATTATTTAGAGATATTGGCACTTGTTTGGGGCAGGTTACCCATGTGGTCCAATGACTTAGAAATATGTCTCAACGATACTGAGGTTCCTAAAGGAATGTGTTGAGATGAATTATTTGATTTAAGATTAGAATTTGTAGATTTTGACGAAATAGATTTTGTGGAAAATTTTAGTGTGCCTAAATTAGTCGGAAAACGACGGCACTTTTTCCTAATCCGATCAATTAGTTTAAATCACAGTCGCCAACATTATCACATGGAACTTCATAAGGTGGCGACGGCGGCTCGTAAGAAATATGTTATAATTATTAGAATGATTATACGAATTACGCTATTCATGATTATATTTCCTTCTACGAAATTCTTTTATGTCGTGGTCACTCTTTTTGCAATATTTGCAGAAAACGTGGGAATCGGATTGATTATTATTAAAATTTAAAGATGTTGGATTTTGATCCTTCGAAAAATCACGTGGCGGATGTGAGCGCCTCTCTACACTATAACATTCCGATTCCGTATGTCCTGATTTTCCACAGGTTTTACATTTAGATTTGGTAGTTTTATATAAAAGATTTTCTATCTTTTCCTCTTCGAGGGCAATATTGATTGCATCATTAAGAGATTTAGGACTTCTACACCTAACATTATTACTTATTCGCGGATGAAGCCCTAAGGAAAATGAAAATAACTCCTCTGTAAAAATCCTCTGTCATAGCGATTCGACCAGAAATATCTTTTTTTAAAGATTCAGAATTATAGATTTCGGACTGTAAATCAGTAAGACAGCTTTCAACACGAAGCGCAAATTATAAAACAGATTCATTTAGTTGTTGCTTACACGACTGTAGATCTAGCAATAAGTGACTTTAATGCTTTCTTTCACCAAAATTTTGCTTCAGAAAACATTTTAACTGGTTGAAATCGGCGAAAATTTTATTGAAACAAGCAATTTGGGCTTTTCCCTCTAGACGCGATAAAATATATTTATTTAACAATGTTTTTTGAGATTGTGATGCTAGATCCAAGGCGTTTTGTCAATTAGTAAGAAAAGCGGTTAGAGTTTCACGATCTACTTAATAGGGACTAATAAAATTACATAATACATTAATGGGAAATTATTCGCTAAGTAAAATTTCTGTCTTCTCACAGCTTTTCTTACTTTCGGTCGACATTGTAAAATAAATTTAAAGTATACCTAGATAAGGACGGTATGTATGTATATAATTTATTCGATATTTGTGGATAATTACTTATATACGTGAAGGATTAGAGATTGGTGAGGAAATCGGTAAGTATATTGAAAGACACTCAATTAAAAAAAGGTGAAATGTAGCAATAACAAATAATAATATGTTTTACTCACAGGGTTGACAGGATCACCAGGAACTTGAGCGGCATTACAGCAACGACAAGTTAGCAGTAGGTAGCGGCGTGGCGGTGCGTTTCCAGTAACGCAACCAATGTCAGGAACAACAGGAACAGCAGTAGAACGGCGGCAGGAACGGCGGCAGGAACGGCGGCAGAAACGGCGGCAGAACGGCGGCAGAAACGGAGATGCTTTCAGCAGCGACGGTAGCAGGAATCAACGATTGCGGTTGCGAAGTTAGGTAGCGGCTGTGCGTATTTTGCACGAGCAAGATGTCGGGGAGCAGGATACAGGACTGGTCTGCAGGCTTACGAAGTAAGGCTAACTGTCGAGTCTCAGTATGCAGAAGAGTTTGACGAAGTGGACACAGAAATGATATGGACACTGTTCAAGATCACACTCCGAAGATGAATTGGTTCATAGAGTTTTTTTTATTTATTTTTTTCAGCACAGTTTTATTCTCGAACCGTTATGGAATACCAGTGGAACGAATGCGGATAAATCAACACTGGTATCCCACTTCTGACACCACTGTTACGGGGTGGTTCAGGATTTGGTTTTAAAAAAAAACTATTTTAATTGACACACGAAAATATATTATAAAAAGAACTTAGAGAAAGACCTGCACCCGACGGAAGTCCAATTCAATCTAACTAAAAACACTATGTTTTTAGTAAACGGAAATAATATAGGTTTCATGTTTTGCATCATGTGTTCAGGTTTGCATTAGCTATAATGCAATGGGAACCTCAGCAATTTTACTATACATATGAACTCATGCCACTTGCGATATAACACAACCTTGGGTAGAGGAAATAATAGAAAAGAATTTGGCGTGCATGAGCAGTTAAAAAGAACACAAAAAAATACAAAAACAATTAATACATGCGTTTAAACAAAATATATATAAATACATACAATACTTACATACTTATATAAATTTTTATAAATTACTTTTATTAAATAAGTACTTACATACATAAATAAATACATAATATGTATGCTTGTTTAGTGGGCGTCATCGCGGGTAAAATGCGGCACAAAACACAATGATCATTGGTCAACACTAATTTTTTCAGTGTGTAACAGTATTTTCACTATTCACAAATTTAAGAAAACAGTAATTTTATAATAATTTAAGATCGAGCAGTGGGTTCAGGACACCGATCTCACTTTAACTAGTAAACACAAAATATAATTCTCAACCACGATCCAACTCGATCGATAGATCACACTCAAATGTGTTTCAAACACTGTCCGCACCTCTAAAGTAAAGATGGCGTCTCGACCCCACTCGAGGCCCGCGCGCGCTCTGCTCTGATTGGCCGTTAGCAAAATAATTACGATTTAATTTTAATTAAGCTTTTTACGTGAGATAAAAATGTTAAAAATTATCTTAAATTAAAAATCGAATTTAAAAGTAATCAAATGAATTTAAGGGCAATTCAATTGTAAACAATCAGTATGCAAATAATCAGTAGCAATCAAGATGCAACTCGACTCATGAATTCCTCCGACATATATTACACGGATACACAAATAATTTTAATTAAACTTTTTAGCAAAATTTAACGTTTTAGCAAGTCTGATATGTTTTGGTAACGAATTCCACAGCTTTACACCAGTAACAGCAAACGAGGAGGCATAATATTTAGTTTTATGCATGGGTAATTCTAGTTGAAAATTGGATGCAGATCGTAATTCTTTAACAGTAGCTTGTCGAAATATAAAAATATCTTTTAAATATGAGGTTAAACAAGGGTCATGTATAACAGAGAAAACAAGAGAGAGAATACGAGCGTCCTGGCGAAAACGTATAGGCAACCACTTCAGTCTTGATCGAAAATCTGACACATGGTCAAATTTTTTTAGACCGAAGATAAACCTTATCGAGAGATTCTGTAGTCGCTCGAGCTTATTTACTTGTTCTTCGGTCAGGTTGGTAAAACATGCATCTGCATCATCAAGAATTGACAGAAACAGGGATTCAGCGATTTTAATCTTAGTTGGAATTGGAAGAAGGTAACGAAGGTGACAAACGGAGAACCAAGTTGCAAAAATCTTTTTACTAATTTCTTTAATATGCTGAGACCATGATAATATGTCGTCAAAATAAACACCCAAATTTTTTACACATTTACTAAAATAAATGTTTACATTATTTAAAAGAACGGGAGGCAAGCTGTTCCAGTCAATCCTCGATACCAGCCCAGGGCTTCCAATAGCAATCAACTGTGTTTTAGCTGGGTTAATAAAGAGACCGTGACGCTTGCTCCAATTACAGATCGTTTCCAAGTCTCTGTTAAGGGAGTCAATAGCATTACGCAGATTAATCAAGGAAGATTGAGTATAGACTTGGAAGTCATCAGCGTACAAATGAAACAATGAAGTAGTAGATTTAGTAATGGAGTTTATAAAAATCGCAAAGAGAAGTGGAGACAAGACGCCACCCTGAGGGACGCCGGTAGTGATAGAGGTCCAGCACGAAAAACTATCAGTCACTTTAACTCTTTGACGACGACCCACAAGGTAACTGTGGATTAAGCCAATCAGTTGGGTAGAAAGATTGATAGACCTTAGCACACTCAGTAGTACATCATGATCGACAGTGTTAAATGCATTGCTAAAGTCTAACAAGGCTAGAATTGTAATTAGCTTATTGTCCATACCAAGACGAATGTCATCGGTAATCCTAGTTAGTGCGGTAGTAGTACTGTGTCCACGACGAAAACCAGATTGAAAGGAGCTAAGAAGATTATTGTCTATTACGTAGTTGGTAAGCTGATGACTGATCAACCGTTCTAAAACTTTAGAGAGAAAAGGTAAAACTGAGATAGGGCGGAAGTCAGACACCAGCTTAGGGCGCGATGTCTTTGGTAATGGAATTACGTTGGCATCCTTCCATGCACTTGGGAAAACACAGGTATCAATACAATGATTATAGATATGGACAAGTACAGGCGTAATGACGTCAAGAATCGGAATTATCATCTTGCGACTTATTTCATCATCACCTACGGCATTCGAGGAGATGGACATAACATGTCTTTTGACATCGTCCCCCGTAACTTTGCTAAGAACGAAAGGCGAGGAATCGGGGATTGGTAACCTAGAAAGGTGATTAAGCGTTTCAGATTTGATATATTGGTCAAATGAGTTAGAAACGGAAGTAAAATGTTTATTTAACAAATCTTCATTTATTAAACAAGAATTATCATCCGAGCTTTTGCCTACTCCAAGTGTCCTCAAAAACTTCTAGACTTTACACGGATCACCATTTTCCACAGAAGAGTGGATGTAACGATGCTGGGCATCCCTACACATTTTATTGCAGCGATTCCTAATTCTTATATATTTCTCTCGGTAGACTTCGCAATTAGATTGCTTATATTTGGTTTTAGCAGAATGTTTTTGTTTAATATATATTATAATAATAATAATAATAATTTTAAATCATCAGTAAGCCAAGTAGCTGGCATCTGTTTGATTTTAACTGGTCTAATTGGTGCATGAGTCTCAAAGAGTTGAGTTATAAAAGAATTAAAAATACTTAACTTAGTATCAACATGGTCAGCAGTAGAAACCAATGACCAGTCGATATTATTTGCATCTAATTTTAAAATATCAATATTTAAGGCTGCGAAATTCCGCTGCATCACAATCTTCTTTCTTACCTTAGGGGGGCGCAAGCTAAATGAAGTATAAATAAGATCGTGATAAGAAAATAAATCTGCTGAGCACTGTCCATGCTTGACAACAAGGTTAGGGGACGACACAATCAGGTCTAAAAGAGACGGAGAGCAACGGGGAAAAGTATGAGTAGGATAAAGTGGAAGCATGTGCAAATTGCAACCATCCAAAACAGAACTAAGTTTTCTAGATCTAAGATCGTTTTTAACCATGCAGGTATTAAAGTCACCCATAATGATAGCGTGTGGGTGATTAGGTGTATACAATTTAAGAGTATGTTCAAGGACTGTAAAGTAATCCTTTTGAGATGAGGGACAATAACAGACACCCAGGAGGACTTTGTTATTAAATGATAATTGTACCTCAACAAATAAATATTCGGGTGAGTTAGGGGGCTGAGGTTGTACGGACGAACTAACAAGTGTGTACGTCAAATCAGACCTAAGATACATCGCGACGCCACCACCAACCCTACCAACGCGATCACTACGGATTAACTTAAACCCAGGCAAGCAGTAGCTTGAAGATGGAAGACATACATAGACATGGAAGACAGAGAAGAAGGCACAGGAATGGCATCAAGTTCAGCCATGCTGTGGGCACGGACTTTGGAGCCATCAGGAGCAATTAGAATTACTGAGCCATTGTGTGTCCAACATTTTGAAACTCCGAAACGCTGTCTGGCCGCCATAAACACGTCATGCCTCTTCTTTATAAGAAGCTCTACTAGGGTGTTGCCAGAGTTTTTCAGATTGGTTTTAGCCGTCCAAACCTTGTTACGGAGAGCAAGATCATGGAATTTGATTAAGATTGGTCGGGGCTTTGACTCTTTTATACGTCCCAATCGATGACAATATTTAATAGATGATATGTCAACACTAGGAACTCTTAATTGTGTTGAAAGTAATGATGATACAAATTCAGGCTCAGCCTTTTTGGCTTCAGGAACTCCGTGAAGCAGCACTATCTTCTTCCTTCGTCTCATCTCAACTTGGTCATGTACATCCATCAGGGTTTCTATTTGAGACTTGTTACGGGTGTTGTTAAAATAAAAAAAAGGTCTCCGTGACAATAATATATATTTAAAAAATAGGGGTCGTGGGCAGAAGGCCGTACAGACTGGTCTAGCCTCTTGGTGTCAAGGTGATGGTAAGGGGCTTTAAACCACGTGGGAACTTAGCTGAGGATCCAGGTGTCTAGCACGTGGCGGATGCGAGATAGGGCTCCAACTCCTGGAAGCTTCTCCGTCACCGCTGCGTCCGTTCGTCGTAGATAGATCGTCTCAATAAAAAAATAAATCCCCGTCCAATGACTATCAGCACTCTGAACTCCAGCTAGATATAAGTCCTTTTAATTGGTGCCTCGAATGCTGTAGTTGGCGGTGTTTCGTGCCCCAAATCAAGTTCCTGAAATATTCACGATAACGTGTCGGTAGGAGTCCGGTCCCACAGCCATGCGTGACTTTAACCCCAAACGATTAAAATATCACTGGCTGTGTGACCATTACAAATTGAAAAAAGATGATAAACAGATAATTAAGGCATGGATACAAATATCCTAATATTTTGACAATGAAATAATGTGAGATGAAACTACAAATGATAGCACGTGGTATGGCTAATCAAATAATTGACAACTAATTTAGAAGGATGATATTTTACATCTAAGAATACTGCGTTTTAATACAAGCATGATTTTACAAACATTCACAACACAGATATACTAAATTACTCACCGTGATACACGGGATTAAGAAATATAATATACTGGAAAAACTTCAACAATAAAAATTCTACTTCGTCTTCTAGCAGGAGGAAAAAAAGGCCCTGTCATCTCGCGACAGCCCTTATATACTCCTACTGACATAATGTTTTTTTTTTTAACTGACAACTAGCGGTAATGCATAATCCAACAGAGATGAAGCTCTAGTTACAAAACCTTTGCCAATAGATGGCGTCGTCTAACATAATTTAGTTATTAAAGTTAGCAATAACAGCCAATAGATGACGCTAGGAGCGTCGTTATAAGTTATATTAATGCGTTAAAATGTAGCTATGCTACAGACTGCAGTGACTTAAGTGCCTCCAAGACAAAGGATTTGAATAAGCTGAATTTCGATGCCAGTGCTGAAGTGGTACTTGATGTTTGGCAAGAATTCAACTCCTGCTGGAACTCAGTCATTTTGTTGTTAAACAATTCGTTCATTTGGTTGATGGATTGCTTTAAGGACTCCATTGTAATTTGTATAAATGACCAAGAAAAGAGATGTGCTTTTTACAGATGGTGATGGTGAAAGTGAAATATGTTTAAATACTTGTTGTGATGTACCTATCAGTGTCACTGTTTCCTTTGTTGGCAATAGCCAACAAAGGAAACAGTGACACTGACTACCCGATGGCCCGAAATTTAATAATCAGCAATTTGGATTTACCACCCGGAAGTCAACAGTGGATGCAGCAATCGAGGTCAGAAAAACAGTAAATATATCGGAGTGTAAATATGTAGTAGGTATATCTCTGGATATCGCGGTTGCCTTCGATAATGCCTGGTGGCCAATGCTACTACTAAAGTTAAGAAACAGAGGCTGCTATCGTAATATTTATTATTTAATTTACTCGTATTTTTGCAACAGCGTAACAAAACTCCAACTCGGCCACACTCATTTCAAAAACTTAACGCGTGGCTGCCCTCAAGGATCAGTACTATCGCCGCACTTGTGGAATATAAGTTTTGATGATTTATTATGTGTTCCTTGCCTCCTCTGTGCTCTCTGAGAGGTTATGCTGACGATGGTTTTCTTATTATTCAAGCCAATTCGCGATCTGAAATTGAAAACAAGGCCAACAAGTGCCTCAACGTAATATCAAGCGAGGCCCCAAGGCCACAGAAGTCGATTAGAATTTGCAGCACATAAAACCTTTCAAGTACTTTTAAAAGGTTCATTAATATCAACTCCTTGCATTAAACTGAACAACATCAATGTGAAACGTAAACAGTCACTTTGTTACCTAGGACTTATTTTATAAAATAAATTTACATTCCTGGAACATATAATACAGACCGGTGAGAAAGCTAAAAGGAATTTCTATTGTTTCACAAAAATATCAACGTCGACATGGGGCCTTTCATTTAAAACATTAAAAATAATTTATAATGCGACGTACCTCGGCAGCATATACTATGGCGCACCGGCTTGGGCAGATAGGGCTACAATAGGAGCGGCCCGTCGTAAACTTTTGCAAAGCCAACGTCTCGCCTTACTATTTTTATGTAAGGCGTACCGTACCGTAAGTACTGAAGCACTTCCAGTCTTAGTCAGCCGGAGTCCTACCAGTAGATTTAGAGATACAGCGTCGTGCAGCACTATATTATAAAAAATAAAAAAATGACTAACCCTGAGTTTTTAAGCGCGAAAGAGAGTAATAAGATAACTAGATTATTCGAGCCATTAGATATTTCTATACAGAACCTAATTTCTGAGTGGCAAGAACGGTGGGACAACACTATCAAAGGGCGTCACCTATATAATTTCTTCCCTTCGGTACGCGATCGACTCTCGAAGCAATGGATAGAAATAGATCACTACGTCGCACAATTTTTGACAGGACACGGAAACTTTAAAGCGAAACTTTTTGGATTTACATTAGTCTCGTATCCGCTATGCGAGTGTTCGACCGAAGGTAGCCCTTATGAACAAACTGCTCATCACATACTCTGGGAGTGTGATCTCTGGTATGACGAAAGAATCGAAATGTTGAACAGCGTCCATTGTGTTTCTAGGGTTGTGTACTATGAAGATCTCGTGGGCTACGCGAAGAACTTAAGAGCTTTCAAACGTTTTTGTCATAAGTACTATTGGAAACAATGCAATACTTTTTTGTCATTATAAATGCATTGTAATTAATTGTCATATTATAAAAAAAAAAACATTTAATTACATTCTGTCTTGTAGTCACAAAAAAAAAACATGTTATTCCCGTGGTGCTTCCCCTTTAATTCTGACTTTTTGGCATCACAATTTTTGCTGTCTCCCGCTTTGCTTGGGGAGGGAAACTGGAATACTTCCTACTCCTCCTACAATCTTCTGATTAATTTGGTTGCGGGTTCCAAGACAGATTTAGCATGTCCCCCGGGCACCCCTGAGATCATATCAAAGAGTTTTTGCGGTTGGTTACCACTGTCGATCCTGGATACACAGGAGTTGCAGTGGTGGGTAAGTGTGGTGGGCCAATTACCCGTTTTACAAAAAGACATCAGAGTCTACCATAAGTTATTTACGTAGTAAATTATCACAGTTAAAAAGTGTTAAAACAATATGTAGATGACCTGATGCAGCAAACGTTTGGAATCTCGTCATAAAGTGAACTTTAGTTCTTTTGTGGTGAGAGTTCCAACCCATCACTTACAGACCTTCGAGAAGGAGGAGTTCTGGCCGATTGGAGTCGTCTATAGAAGATTTAGAGGACGACTCCCGAACACTTCGCGCCCCACGTCGCAGACAATACGTGTTTAATGTTACTGTTAGTTTATTATATATTTATGTTAGTCTATAAGATATTTATATTATGGGCCTATGCAGGCTGAAATAAACGGAATGAAAAAAATATTTAATTAAATTTATACATAAGGACAAGTTATGGCATACATTTAGCCAAAATCATCATTAAGGAAAAAGCAATGCTACCTGTTAAAGATCGATCGAACTGCGATGTAAGCAAATTAAGACTTGTAATGGATTCCGTAACCTGTGTTAACAAACTTTATGTACCTACATTTATTACAGCAATTTATCAATAAGAACAGCCTCCGTGGTCTAGTGGTAAGTTCTTGGCTCTCGACTCGGATATCGTGCGTTCGATTCCCGCATTGGGACAACAAAATATGTTGTTTCCATGTTTGGTTAGGACAATGCAGGCTGATCACCTGATTGTCTGACAAGAAAGATGGGATGGGCATGTAAAAAGTCGGTCCTGCGCCTGATCTCTTGCCAGTCGTGTCGGTTATCCGTCCCCCAGTGGGTTACGAGAGAAAAGGAAGAGAGAGTGCTCTTGTGTATTGCGCAAAAACTTGGGCAATATAAAATTACTCCTGATTAACTGGCCTGGTATCAATGAAACCGGCCACCATCACCGAAATCGGTGTGGGTAGTTATTATTATTATTATTACAATTTATATTAATCTACTTTAATTGTATACTCTTACATCTCGTCTATCTTTTTTTCTTGTTTGTCGCAATTTCGCAGCCTTTTTCAGTGCAACACTGACATCTATATTATCAAATGTGATACTTGAGTGCCGTAATGGTGCTCTCAAAGTAAGGAAATTTTTGGCCTCGATATGCCCCGTTTCTAATAAGTCTATGTTCAATTCGCTTCTGCCTACAACGATTCTTCTTTCTCGACGACGACTCTTTCTTTTAATGAAATGGATTGCCTGAAGCAGTTATGGCCCCCAATGAATACCAGAGGAGTTATAAGTGCGTCCCCGGTCCTTATAAATATTGTTTAAATCATTGTAAATCATTCTGACTGATGGCGAAAGGCGCTAAGAGAACCACTGAAAATTGATCATTCAATGCGTACTACGAAAGATTTCAACGCATTTTTTGTACTGTTTTAATGTTTTTGAAGACAAAAAGATTGCCCTTAAATAAACGGGACAATCAGTTGATCTGTGGTGTCAGAAATATATTTTGATACCCTTACGTCACTTAGAGTATGATTTCACACGCAATTACCATACTGATTGTAATTTGGATCTTGTCGATTAAATATTATAATTAGCAGGTTTATTATTAGTCATATAGGTACAGTCAGATAGAGAGATGATGTAAGAAAATAACGTTGAGATATGTTTCCAGATTTTCACGAATACTTCTAATAACTATGTTTAAAAGTAGGTACTTTTATTAGTTTTTCGTAGTTTTTTACAAATACTTTGGTACACAAATCCCAATAATACAAAATATTTTAGTACATAATATACACTAGACAGGCACCCTGGTAGGTCTCTACTGATCCCAAGACTTCAGTCGTAGGTCCAGGGTGCCTCACACATTTATTTATTTATTTACAACTTACAACTTCTATCATTACAGGTTTAAACCTAATACAATAGAGTATTACTAGTAGGTACTTAAATCTATCTTACTTGCTACACAATAGGTGACCTTAGTGAACTCGTTCAATGAGCACGTAAATAAATCGACGGTGTTTGCGACCGTGTTCAGTGTCCGCAGCGCCCGCGTAAGCGGGGCCATACGCAGCAGGTTTGTGCGCGCGCGCGACACCTCCAGCAGCGGCAGTCGGTGCCGCCGCTCCGCGTACCCGTCCGGCACACACAGCCTGTCCGCTTGTAACACAGCTGGATTGTGCGTTACACCGCGCAAAACTTTCACTACATATGTGGCCAGGGCCACTTCCCTCCTAACTTCTAATTTATAGTAGCCGACCATACCCAGAACAAATAGCGTTGGATACAGCAACGGATAACCTGGGTACACGCCGGACCTTTTGAGATGTATGAAGCGCACAAATTTGTTCTGGATACGTTCTAGCATATTTATGTATTTGTCCTCGTGTAGGGACCAAATCACGGCATTGCCTTCTAAGTGGCTTTTCACGAGAGCTTCGTAGAATGCTTTCAAAGCTGCGATATTATCAAGCTGATGAGCTTGTCGTAGCAGAAACCCTAGATTACGATAAGCCTTTTAAGATACGTCAACTATGTGTTTTCTGAAGTTTAAATCGGGTGTGAAGTTAACTCCTAGATCCTTAATCTCAGTGACGCGTTTCAGTGGTGTTCCCTCTATGTGGTATTGATGATGACGAGGAGAGCGAGCGCGGCTAAATGACATTATGCAGCACTTAGCCGTATTGAAGTACAGCTTATTGTCACTAGACCACTTCACAATTCTGTCTATGTCCTGCTGCAGTTTGTGATGATCAGCGTCCTCTATTATTTCCATTATAATTTTTAGGTCATCGGAAAATAGTAAGGCTATCGCTTTTTTGATAACCTCCGGTAGATCATTCAAAGTCAAAATATAGAAGAGGACCTAAATTGCTGCCCTGACTCACGCCAGATCTCGTGAAATATGTTTCAGAAAAGCATCCGCCACAGTCCACATACTGACATCTATCCCGCAGATAGCTTGCAAAGAAAGCCAGGGTATGCGGGGCATAACCTGCCTCAGCTAACTTCGACAGAAGAATATCATTGTCGACTGTGTCGAACGCCTTTCTGAAATCAAAGTATGCTACATCTACCTGATTGCCAGCTTCCACGGCTGGTACAAGATGGGTCATCAAATCCAGCAAGTTTCCTGTCGTTCCTCGCTCAGGACGAAAACCATGCTGAGCGTCATTCAACTGGCTACATACCTGAGTATGCATGTCACGATGAATGGCAGACTCTAAAACCATGGCTGGAGTACAAAGGACCGCCACTGGTCTATAATCACTGGGTTCCGTGCCACTCCCGCCCTTTGGTACCGGTACAACACGTGAAAGTTTCCACCGCTCGGGAAACTGCGCGGTTTCTATACACGTGTTGAACAAGTGTGTCAAAGGCTCTACTAACACTCTACTGCAGTCCTTGAAAACATAGGCTGGTATACCATCCGGACCATCCGAACACTTGGGCGGCAGGCGAGCGAGCGCGCGGCGCACGTCGCCAGGGCGTAGATGCGTGATTTGCACACGTGCTCCCGGCGCCGACGACGCCGCTGCGCTCGCCACCGCCACGCTCAGCGCCGGAGGCTCCGGATTGTAGACAGAGTAAAAGTATCGAGCGAACTCATTCGCGGCTTCTAGCTCAGTCAATTGTCGACCATTTCGCATTAACCTTTTTGTGCCTGAACTGTTTTTCCTGGATCTCACGTAGCTCCAAAAGGCTCGCGGATCTGTCGCCAGATGGCTTTGCATCCTATCGCAATATCGGTTATGAGCTCGAGCCGTCTCGATTTTCACCCTCGCCCTACATTGAGAGAAGGCCGAGTAGTCTGCCGGCAGTCTACTCTGCTTGTACTTTTTGTGTAATTCGTACTTACGTTTTACCTCTCTAATAATATCGGCAGTGTACCAAGCGGGATACTTCCTAGAGCCTAAGTAACTATTTTTCTGAGGTACGCAAACGTCACTAGCTTCATAAATTCTATCATAAAAAAATTTAATCCAACATTAGGATCGCTTATTTTATACATTTCGGATCAATCTATTTCATTTAATAAACTATATAAGCGATAAAAGTCCGCTTTATTAAAGTTCCAACGCTTACTATTCGCTGCCGTCGGAGTGTGATGCCGGGTGCGCGGGCGCGGGGGGCGGCGCGCGGCCACTGAGCCCGAGGCACACCGCCAGCGTCTTCAACATATAAGCCCTTGTACGGCTTTTGATGATCATCCAAAAAATGGTATTTTTTTTGTCGGTCCAGCCTGAAAATCCAGCAGTTCTAAATCAGTCAGTCAGTCTCAGTCGGCAGCAGTCTGTTAATAGTGTCAATTGACACTATTAACAGACTGCTGCCGACAATAGCAAAGAATATATATGACTAACGTAAAGAATCGTCATTCCAACGATTTACATGAATGAGACTGAGAGAATGAGCTCGCGGCTGGTGCGTGGCTGGGCGAATGCGAAGGCGGGCGGGGCGTGAGTTTTTCCCAGCCAGGACTTTCGTTCACGGGGCTGGCCGCTGGTCGTTTTGTGCTTTGACTTAATTGACAGTTTAATTGCATAATATTTATGATACATTTGTCTGACGTTTAAAATTATTTTGGTGTCAACCTTAGGCTTACGTCAACAACTCAATATGGCTGACATTCGCCGGTGCTCGACCTGTTATTTGTAGAGTGTCGCCCCTGGGACAATTTTTTTATATTTTTTTATTTATTTATTCGGGGAACCAACAGCTTATTAATAAAAAGTAGAAAGCAGACACTTGAAAGTTAAGCCAATAATAGGTTTCCTAAATAATAATAATTTAATATAGCTATAAAATATAAAATTAAACAAACTAAACAGCAATCACAAGCCACCAATAATAATAAGATATGAACCTAGATCTAAGTACATGGAAATTTGAGCTTAGAAAATTAAGACAATATACTTTAAAATAATACAAGTACCATACTCACATTATGCATCAATATCAAAAATAAAAAAAATATTATTAAATTCCGATCTTGCTTTAGCAACTTCAGTAACAAAGGGATCCAAGTCTAGTTCTTTACATAGTGCATTAAAGGTAATACTTGCTCGCACCAAAAAGGAATTTCTTCTATAGTTAGTGTTGTAAACTGGGACTAACAGTGGAGGGTTATATCTACGGGATCTGGAAGGAATATTAAAATTTAACTTATAGAGTAGATTAGTCAGTCAATTTCGTTATTTATGATTTGTAGGATATATGTGCTATCAGCGATACGTCGACGGTTAGTTAAGGGCTGAATGTAAAATCTCCTACAAAGTGTATACCTACTACACTTTGTAGGTTATATACAGTTATCAGAGCTATAATTAATTTCGAGTCGGTAACATAGAAATCTAATAAATCGTTTTTGAATATTTTCGACTCGACCAATATATAGGTTATAGCATGGATTCCATATTTGATACAATATTCAATATTTGAACAATATTCAATGGCTTCTGACAAAGCTATAGTAAAGTACTTTGAAAGTTCTAGCTAGCCTGAAAGAAGAACTTACTCTCATTATGAAACCAAGAGCCTTTGATTTTATCAATGTGCGCATCAAATAGCAGTTTTTCATCATGATATACAGCGAGATCCCGTACTATAGAACTTCTAGGTATTTCATGTCCCTTGAGATGGTATGAGGTGAGGATTCTGTTTCTTTTCCTGGAAAAAGTAGTTATGGAGCATTTAGACGGATTCAAGTCGAGGTTATTGAAGAAGCAGTAGTCATCCAGTCGGGCTAAATCCGATTTGAGATTCTCCACGTCTTCTGGTGATAATATAGGTAGGAAAATTTTCATATCGTCAGCGAAATATAGGAAACGAGAATAGCGGAAACATGAGTCGATATCGTTGACAAAAATGATGAAGAGGAGAGGCCCCAACAGCGATCCTTGCGGGACATCACAAGGTATGGGTACCCAACCAGATATGTAGTTATTAACTACAACTGCCTGTGACCTGTTGTCCAGGTATGAGCAAAACCATCTATACAGGTCACCATGAATTCCGATGTTAAAAAGTTTAGTTTTGAGTCGGTTGTGATCAGTGCGGTCAAAACACTTACTGTAGTCTGAATATATGACATCGATTTGAGTGCCGCTGTCCATTTTACTTGTTAAATAGTCATTAATATACATAATTTTTAAAAAGAAACTGTTTATTATGTAAGGTTTAATAGGAGACCACAAAAATACATTTTACGTAGATAATCAGGTCCAAAAGGGCTTTAAAACTCGCGTCTCTTGCAATGATTATTTTTGAAATAACGCATTCGCTTCAAATTATTCTTTTTGCAATTTTCTCAAGCAGAGGATGTTGTGTCTAATTTATAATAATAAAATAACTTGTGTTTAATATAATTAGTCAATTTATAATGTGTCTAGTGTCTTCGAAGACTTTGGTCGACAATGACGAATTAAAGGCGATTGTGGAAGCTGATGATACACAATCTACGTCTGAATTAGCAGCAGCTTTCGACGTTAGCGTCAAAACAATATTGGTCCATTTGCGTCAAATTGACAAGGTAAAAAAGCTTGACAAATGGGTGCCCCACGAACTCAATGATCGCCAGCGCGAAGTACGCGTCGAGAAGTGCCTTGCACTGCTCAAGAGACACACAAATGAAGGAATTTTGAACCGCATTGTTACCTGCGATGAAAAATAGATTCTGTTTGATAACCGCAAGCGCTCAGCAAGTTGTTTGGATCCTGGTTCAGCACCTAAACAATGCCCTAAACGAAAACTTACCCTTAGAAATGTGATGGTCACTGTTTGGTGGTCTAGCGCCGGTGTGATTCATCACAGCTTCTTACCAACCGGGGTGAGCATTACTGCAGATGTGTACTGTGAAGAACTGAACACAATGATGGAGAAGCTGGCACATCTCCAACCAGCATTTGTCAATCGCTCGTCTCCGCTGCTCCTGCACAACAACGCGCGACCTCATACTGTACAGCAGACGGTCTCCAAGTTGCAAGAACTGTTGGTTGGAAGCTCTCCGTCATCCGCCCTACTCACCAGACCTTGCACATACAGACTACTACTTTTTCCAGAATTTGGATAACTTCATGGCGGGAAAAAAATTCAATACCCGAGAGGCAGTACATAATGCTTTTGAAGAATTTGTTGCCTCCCCTCCAGCTGATTTCTTTAAGAAGGGCATCAATAAACTGCCACTGCGTTGGCAAAGAAGCATTGATTGCATGGCTGATGAATAAAAAATACATGAAAAAAATTTGTTTAAATTTTTTCATACAAAACGGCAATTTCATAGGTAAAGACCTAATATATTATATAGTATAAAAAGTAATAAATATATTTCCGTTGTCTGGTACACGTAACGCAATTTCTTCGAGAACTAACCACGGGACCAAATTGACGTGGTGTGAAAGCGTCTATAGAAATTATTATTAATTAATGATTATTGTTAATATGGTGAATAACTCTTGAATTAGATTGAAATAATTATATACTTACAAGGTGTGAACAAATAATTGTAAGGTGTAATCACAGCGCCAGCTTCCAGGATCCCCAAAGCTATAATTCCATATTCTGGAATGTTCGGATCCATCACAGCTATGACGTCATCGTCTACTATTTTGAACCTCTCGTAAATTCGCTCCGAATATTTTAGATTTTCGATAAAGTTGTAGAAAGGTGTATTGTCTTTCACTCACACCACATATCTGAAATATAGTGTCATATAATAAGTATTATAAATAAAATGTACCACATCGGCAAAGTTCTTGCTCGGCCTGTTTCTGAACATCTTTCTGAATATTTTGAGGCGAGGAAAAGGTCGCCTCAAAATATTTAAATGCAAATTAAGTGACCGCATCGACTGCAGACGTGGTTGAAGTTCTTATTGACACGTTAGTAATCGTGCGCACAGCACGATTTATCGACGCTGTTGAGCGATTTTGATCTTATGCCTAGTTGAGCGGCAACTTGTTGGAATTAATTTTAATAAAAAAAAAACGATGATCAAAATTTTGTATGCACTTTAGATAAATTATTATTATGTCGAAGGAAAGATAGTCTAGAAGAAAAAAAAGGCATGGAACTGTTGCTATTCTGAATATTATGCTATTCCCGAAAATAGAGCTATCGATAGATTTTATCATAATATTATTATGTTGACGTTTTCAAAATTATATTTCCTTTTAATAAAAGGTAATTGACTTATTACAAATTCTTGGAATTAACGAATACTTTTTAAGTCCACGAATTTGTATTAGGTTTACAACTTACTCATTAACATAGAAGTCAATTAAATTGTGGTGTTTTTTTTTTGTGTCACTTTCATATAAAAACTTAATAGCAATATCATGACAATATTGATCCGGGTAAATCAATATGTTATGGAATTTTACTTTTAAATTTATTGTTCCTTAAGAGTTCTATCATAATATAAATTCGTGCAAACATATTATGCTTATGAGATAAACTGTGATAAGCGTAAAGCGATTTAATGTTGTTTAATATGTAAATACATTAATATTATACAATACTCAATAGTAAAATAAATTATCAATCAACATATCAGTGGCAAAATATTTTAAATTCGGAAGACTTCTATCTATTAAAAACTCTGTATAACGCCAGTGACCTTGAGCGTCAAGTCTCATACTAATTTTGTAGGCGACAAGGGCGTATAGCGCCGACCGGAGAGTATTAAAATCGGACAAAAAATAGATTTTTATATTTGAGACAACATTTGCAAAAACTAAAACGACCTTTCCCTGAGTCTTGTTTTAATTAAAATACTAAAATAATTTTCAAACTCGTGTGACATAAAGAAGAAGAGAAAAAAGGTTTTAATTTTTTTAAAGGGTGGATGTAGCATATTTTTAAATGAATATTTAATTTAAAGTTTCTTTATCTTGTAAATATACTTTAGCGATAGACTTAGGCAAAACAATTTTATGAAAATCCTAGTATTCTTATTTTTTATTAATACAATTTCTTTCTTTATTATTTTTCGATTTAGGGGCTGTGATTATTTGTTTTATACTTGTTTTTTAATATTAGTAATATATTAATTTATTTTTGTAATGTATTTTATTATTCTATGCAATTTTTGTTGCAAACCCGTTTATGATTCATAAATAAATAAATAAAAGTTTAAATTTATAAAAAGACAGTCCTCGGCTAAATATAATGCAGATTAACATAAGTATGTATATTGTTTTGAGATTTTTTAATACGACTGAGAGAAAAGGTTTCAAAGAACTCCAATTTTCAGTTCTATCCAGCGCACACTTAACATGGTTGCCAGGACTACTTACAACATTAAAGAATTTTAATTTGCTCGTTTACCACTTTTCACACAATATTATGATTAAAATCATTTTAGTTTACCTAAAATAATTTTATGTGAAACAAAAGTTATTTTCCCTTGTATCCTCTCAAATGAAATGCCAGGATCACAAAATAGACTATTTACTATAGTAGTATGTATGCTAAATGCTAAATGTACTTAAAAATAATTTATGTGTACATTTTAAAGAACTTTTTAGGCGAGCAAAAAACCATTTCATAAAACTTATTGCTAGATTTAAGGAGCTTCCCGCTAGATTATCAAATAATTATATACCAAAGCAGTCTTATTTGCCCATGTTTCTAGATTCTTCCACATGTACTCAGTAAGCGTAGAATCGGGAATCTCCACATCTTTAAATGGAGATTGGACTATCTTCTCACTTGTCCACAAATGTTTCTTTGTCTTAGTCAACACTCTTCTATCTAATATTTGGAGACTTTTAAACATTTTAAACAGAAACTGTAAATCATATCATTGACGCCTGTTACTAGGACATGGAACTATGCCCAAGCCGCCCAAGGACACGCGCGGAATTTATTATTTTATACTTGTATACTTAACTCTTTAGAGTTCAACCCACGAGTTCAACAAACATTTACGATCGTAAATGTTTGCTATGATTGGGACATTCGATGTAAAATGGGCTGGCTCGACCGTAGAGATACCATCGCCTCACAGATAACCGGCGTGAAATAACGTTTGTTTTATGCCGATTGACTTTTTTTTTTTTCTATCCCCCTAACATTATCAGGGCTTGTTTTTATCTTTTGTTCTTTCTCAATTCTTTTGTATTCTTTTTCTATTTTTTACAAATCTTATATCTAATTTTATATATATACATTTAATGATTGTTTGCATAATTAATTTTAACTATGCACTTGTCGGTTTTACATAAGTAGAAGTCAACAATTCCTAATTTAAGACACAGTAAAATACAATAAATCCAATAATATAATATACAGTAAATTTAAATTCAAATTTAAAATGTCAATAAAAATAATCAATAATAAATAATACAAATAAAATTCAATTAAAATGTCAACAATAAAACGACGGCACAAGGTAAAAGACTAACCTACTATCACAATAATCCTTAATCTAGAGCCTATACTAAATCACACCAAAATATCACTGTTCTTTTTCATCACACAATCTACAATCTTTTTACAAAAAGAGAGAAAAGCTTCCCTCTTCTTTCCCCCCAGGATGGAAGGCAGGCTCTCACCCGTAATCGATATGCCCAATTTTTACTCAGTATCATACTACTGCTAGCAAAAATCGGGCACTCGAGTAACAGGTGAGGAACCGTCTCCTCAACTCCTGGCTGACATGAACACGACGGGTCCTCCTTCAACTTGAATCTATTCAAATAGAAGGCGAACCCGCCGTGTCCAGTCAGTATCTGTGTGGTGTGGTGTGTAATGTCTATTTTCTTGACAATCTTGTATGCAGCAGCAGCGCTTGGGAAAAAGAGCTTCGTGGTTCCGGCCGTCCCTCCCACTTCGTATCTCCTGTCCCATTCCTCAACCGTATCCTCTCTTAAGATACGCTTGACAAATGAAACAGGACACAGATCGTAGTCAGGCTTCCTTTTCAATCTCAGCGCGGCCTCCTTGACTAATTCGTCGACCCTCTCATTCCCTCTCAACCCTGCGTGCGCCTTAATCCAAAACAGGGAGACCTCCCGCCTCTGCGACGCAGTTTTTCGGAGGGCCGCCCTTGTTTGCACTGCCAGGGGATGAGGGGAACTAAGGGTGACAGCCTGGAGGGCCGATCTGGAATCGCTAAAGATACCGACCTTCGCCATTCCGCTCTTGCAGGCTATGTCTACAGCTCTCTGGAGCGCTAGAAGCTCGGCTTGGTAGACGGTACAATACGGCGGCAACGCAAACTTGACGGCCTTCGTCTCGGCCTCACTCTCCCATACGGAGAGTGCGGCTCCGACTCGACCCTCAATCTTGCTGCCGTCTGTATAGATCCTATGGACGTGGCTATTACGAGGACTCTTATGCAGACGTAGCCGCATAAGAGTCCTCGTCTACCAACCCAAAGCTCAGCTCTTCCTGATCTGCCGGATGTGGGTCCTCGATCGCTGGAGCATTTCGCTCCACCTCCCTGTCCTTCAACACCGGGTGAGGTACCCCCTTCTTGATCTCATAGAGCCTCGAAGCTTCGAGTATCCTGAGATCAAGAGGGAGTATCCCTGCCAACAGCATTGCAGAGTTCAGGGAGACGGTCCGATATGCTTTGCAGATCTTCTGGGCAAAACCCCGTTGAACGGAGTTGAGCCTTTTCTGGACCCCCATCTTTTCCACGGTGGGTGCCCACGCTGCCGATGCATACAAAATAGTCGGCTCTATCACGGCTGTATATATAATTTTCACTATCTGGGGGTTAAGCCCCCAACCTACTCTGGCAGCTTTGGCTAGCTGCTTGTACCTGCTTAAAGCCTTCTTACAGGCGTTGCCGACGTGGGCGTTAAAGGTGAGACCGCTATCTATGGTCAATCCCAACACCTTAATCTCGTCGTAATATTGTAGAAACACACCCCCCATTGCGAGTCGAAGCACGTCATATTTGAGTTTCGTGGGGGGCAAACTTCAGTTTGTTCACCTCCCCCCACTTACTAATTTTTTCTAAAGCCCCATTTGCTTTCCTCTCGATGTCAAGAGCAGTCTCTCCCTCAAAAACGAGCACTATGTCGTCGGCGAAGGCCTGGCAAAAAACAATCATTCCTTCTAGCATCCATAGCAGGGGGTCCAACAAGAGGTCCCACAGGATGGGTCCACCAATGGATCCCTGCATGCACCCCTTGTTGGTCTCCCTGCTCACTTCCATACCAGCATACCTTACATTCACTCCTCTTTCACTCAAGTAGCTGCTGATCACCCGCCTCAGGTTCCCCGGACACCCAACCTCAGCTAACCTAACCTTTATGGCCGGCCACCAAGCACTATCCCCCTCTATGCCCCCTCTATGTCTAGCGAGACCACAACAGAAAGTTTCTTCTCCTCCCTTTGCTTTTTGATGTGGTTCACCAACCTATAGAGGGCGTCTTCGGTGCACCTTTGGGGCATAAAGTCATACTGGTTAGGGCTGATCTTGGGCAGCAGGTAGAACCTAAGTCGGGCGACCAGCATCTTCTCGAAGATTTTGCCGAGAACAGGCAGGAGGCCGATCGGTCGATAGGCTTTTGGTACCCGATACGATTCCTTTCCCGGCTTCCTTAGCACCACCACGGTCGCCCGCTTCCACTGTTTGGGGAAGCAGGCGACGGTGAGGCACCTATTCAGCAAAGCAAGGAACCATTCCGGGTCACATTCCACAGCGTGTTGGCAGATGTCCGACGTGAGTCCATCCGCCCCGGGGGCCTTTTTGGGGTTGAAGGACCTTACGGCTCTCTTCAACTCCTCCATGATGAAAGGAGGGTCGTCCGGACCCGCCGGCGGTTCGGTGACCAGGGACTCCGCCCGCCGGCGCGTCCGCCGATGTTCCTCACTTTCACCATTTTCCTGGTCCTCGGGGTAGAAGGTCTCCGCCAGCCATTCTGCAGAGCTTCGGGCGTCGAGGGTTTCACCGTCCCTCGTAAGGGGCAGGTCCACCTCCCTCCCTCTGACTCTGCTCAGCACCCTGTAGATGCCCTCCCAGACCCCCTCCCTATCCTGCTTCCGGCAAAACTCCATCCAACTTTCAGTCTGTGCATCTTTTACTGCCTTTTTATACTTCTCTTCCGCTTCCAGGTACAGTCCAACTACGCGGTCTCTGCGATCAGGCGCAGCTTTACGGATCCTGCGTTTCCTCGTGGCGACCTCCTTCTTCATCTGCACGAGCTCATCATTCCACCACGACAAGGTGAATCTCTGTGTGTGTTTTTTGGTCGGCATGGTCGGCATGCCGAGTGACTAGGTACGTCAGGCGAGTAAGTAAGTAACTCGCCTGAGGACTTCGCCTCTGCAAAATTATAACTATCAGTATATAATTCAAAACACAGTAAAACTATAGTATCAACCTAAAAATTTAAATAGAATGTACACGTTTATGATGATTTAATGAAACCAGCCAGCTATTTTAAAGGACTTGTTTTTGGATCATTGTTATAAAATAAACGAGTTACACAAAATAATATTTTATTAAAATAAAATATGTTCAGTAAATAAAATATTTTACTTAAATTAAATGTATATAAAACATAATGTACAAAACAAATATAAGTATGTATATTTACGTAGGTATTATATATATGTGTAGGTAAATCTCAAAACACAAATTCTGTTTTTAATTAATATAATTTTTGGGAATACTATACATACCCTTTAAAAAGAAATAGCAATTGCGAAAATAAAAATTTTAAACAAAAATATATGTATATCAATGGTGAAGAGAAAATAAGTTAAAAATTTTGTTACGATATGATTTATCATTTAGTAATGGAAGCACATACATAGTCATCAATTTAATGCAATTCTTGGTAAGAGAATTATAATATATAATAATATTGACCCCAAAAATACAATTTATTTGGTAAATTATGCAATTCAAAGTCAACATAATATGTTAATTATTTGAATTACACACACGAGTAAATTTATTTTTTGTGTCACAATACTCAGGGCCACATCCCTTACCAAGGATCTTATGACAGGTGTGGTCCCGTCGATGCCAGTTAATATTTGAAGGGATTATGATTGTGTCGTAGCTTGCTTAGTGATATTTAGGATGAGTTGGACTTTCCATAAAGCTTCAGACCAGTTTGCACCTTTATGGTTGACTTCGACGCGTAACATAATATTAAGAACCGTCCTACAGTACCTTTCGACTTGTCCCTTTTCCCGATGCATTATGCATTTCTGGCGTTACAAAATGAATGGAACAGCCCAACTCAGTAATCCATTTTTGGAATGACATACTTTCAAACATTCTGCCACGATCGCAGACTATCGTGCACGGTGTGCCAAATAACGAAATCGCGTTAGACAAGACTCGCTTTAACACCTCTGTATCTTGTCTGTATATCGCATACAGCAAACAGTACTTCGAAAAGGAGTCAATAACTATGAGGATGTACTTAAAACCGCTTGACTCAGCCAACGGGCCAAGAACATCTACATGAACTATGGCAAATGGAACATCAGGCTTAGTCCAAGACTCAATTGGTAATCTGGGAGCTCGGGGCATTTTCTTATGAGCCAAACAAACTACACAGTGCCCTATGTACTTTTTTACAAAGCCTCTCAATCCCGGAAACCAAAAATGACGGAGTATTAAATCAGTCTTGTCAATACCGATATGACCGTGATCGTCATGAAATACTCTTAATAGAATGAGCCTATGGCCTTTCGGTACGAAACAAAGAAAACGCGAATCTTCGCCGGTCGACGAAAACTTATAGTACAACAAATCATTCTTAATAACAAATCTAGTAGCATCTAATTGATCATCATTTAATTTTTGCATAAGGCTTCGGCTCTCCAAATCAGCTGTTTGAGCAATTTTCGCCCAATTCCGTAGGTTCTGAATATGAAGGACGTCAGCGGGCTGTCAGCTCAAAAAGTCTGCATGTTGCATAAAGCAGCCCTTCCTTTATTCTAAGGAGAACTGAAAATCTTGCATGTAAACCCACCACCGTGCGACACGTGGTATAAGGTCCTTTTTACGTGCAGTTAATTTTAATGAATTGCAATCGGTTACAATTTTAAATTGTATGCCTATCAAATAATGCCTAAAATGCTGTAAAGAACGAATTATTGCAAGAGTTTCCAGCTCGTAGCTGTGGTAGCGAGACTGCACCTTGGGTGGATTTACTAAAATAGCCGAAAACTTGCTTCTGCCCCTCATGTTCCTGTAATAATATTGCATCGTACCCTACAGCACTGGCGTCAGTGTGGAGTTCAGTAGGTCGTGCAGAATCGAAAATTACTATAACTGGCTCTTCGGTAAGACATTTGATGATATAGTCGCGTGCAGCGTTCTACTCTGGGCCCCACATAAAAGGTTGACCATTTTTCAATAATTTTGTGAGAGCTGCCGTTTTAGAAGCATAACCTGCTATGTATCGGCGAAAATAGCCCGCTAGTCCCAAAAATTGACGAACCTCCCTAACGTTAGTTGGCTTAGGTGATTTTACCAACGCGTCTGTTTTACTAGGACTCGGTCGTACCTGACCATGTCCAATCAGTCTGCCTAAATATTCAAGCTCTGTATCTAAGAATGTGCATTTCTTTGAATTCACTGAAAACCCTGCAAATTTTAGTGTTTTTAATACTTCTCGTAAAGTTTCAAATCCTTCCTGAACCGTATTGGACATGATCAAGACATCATCGATATATGATAAGACTTTACCAGCGTCCATCAAGTGCTTAAGCGTTTTGGATATGATTCTTTAGTAGGTAATTGGAGCATTAGCAAACCCATAAGCCATTTTTAAGTATTCGTAATGCCCTTCTGGTGTGACAAATGCTGTTTTTTTTATAGAATCATCATCCTTCATTGGCACTTGATGAAATCCGGTCGCCATATTGAGACTCGTGAAAGACTCAAAACGGCCTAATCGGTCAATATGATCATCGATTAATGGTAGTGGGAATCGTTATTTAATAGTGATGGCGTT
Source organism: Phengaris arion (assembly GCA_963565745.1). Lineage (NCBI taxonomy): Eukaryota > Metazoa > Arthropoda > Insecta > Lepidoptera > Lycaenidae > Phengaris > Phengaris arion. The sequence continues at coordinate 13,337,068 of OY751449.1, read as the reverse complement.
TAAAGCTCTATAGTCTACGCACATTCTATCATCGCCGTTCTTTTTCTTAACGAGGATGGCGTTCTTTGCAAAACAAGACGTGCCCGTTCATTTTACAAAATGAACATGTTTTTACCGGCCGATTACTTTTTAAAGACTGCAGCTGCGAACTTGTAGTTGCAGATTTTCAAAATTAACGTCGTCTTAACTCTACACCTTTTAGGGCAATGAATTTGCTTGAGACCGACGGTTCCACATGTAAAACAAGTCAAGTGATCATATTTAAATGCGATGCGTTTGGTTGGTCTCGAAGGAATACCAGCAGACGAACGAGCAGGATTGTTAGTGGCAAGTGTAATATGTTTGGGTTTAACGTACACCGATAATAATTCTACCAAATTCTTTGACAGTAGTTATGCATTAGAAGAAGGAGCCTTAACTTGGGGGATCGGCAATATCACGAACAACAATAGCTACTTTGAGCTCGTCCGTAAGCCCCCTAAACAATATTTAGCCGCAAAAGAGACTTCCGCGCATATTATGCATAGATGGTGAATTTATTCGAACCGGTAGTCATAACGTCATATAATATAGACTCAACGTCAAGTTCGCGTGGACATAATGAACGAAAGTCTGTCTTAAAATTTGACCACGTGCGGTCATCAGAACCCATTCATTAAACCAAGCTCTAGCGTCCCCACGTAGACAACCGCCTATACGTCTTAAACATTCCCCATCGTACCAACGATTCAATTCAAGGCCGCGATCTACTTCAGCAAACCATTGGTCGAAATCATGCACATTTGGGTCAAAATTTGATATAAAATAGTGCTTAGATCTCCCTTGAACTAACGATGAAAGTGCACCAACAATCCTATTCGCGGTGTCCATACTAGTATTACCTTTAGCCAGTCCAGCTACAGAACTATTCTCCGTACTGGTGTTAGATGCTACGACCCGTCCCGGCGCCGGCGCCGCTACGGCCAACGGAGGTGTAAAGCTTCGCGCGGAAATAGACGTTGATGGTTTCCCTACAGACATCCGCTCCTCTAGTGCATCTAGCCTTTTAATAATCTTCGCAAATGGGTTGCGTTGAGAGTCCTCACGGGAGGCACAGGAGCCGTCGCGCGAGTAAGGAGATCTATATCGACGTCAAGACGAGTCAGCAAAACGGTCACGTTGTTTAAAACTAGCCCTACGAGCATCACGGGAATCACGTCTTTTATTACGGCGCCTACGATATTTAACGAGATTGATGAAGACTTACGACCCGACATAACGACAAAGTTATTAAACTAAACCGCTTAAAAAAATCGTTTCGGCTTATAAAAGGAATTCTATATCCGAAAAACTACAACAAAAAAAATAACCATCTACCCTTTTATGAATTTTAAAAACTGAAAAATATAACGATCGCGCTTCTTTTTACAACTAAGTATAAGAAATAACCGGTCGTTATATATTACAAGATAAGCTTAACAAAAATAGCTTCCGCTTTTAAAACTTAATGAAAAACAGCGAACGCATTTTACACAAAGAAAAAAAAAGAAACCAAGACGGCGAACGATTTAAATAGCGTATTATGAAATCGCACTTCTGACCTAATAAATACTACTTGTGATTTAATTTTATAGAAAAGATACGAATCCAAAATTAATTTATTAGCAATCGTTAACAATCAGAAGCTATTCTAACAAAGAAACGCAATAATCTAATGCACTAGATAGCCCGCCCGTCCCTATCTAAGCGCTGGAGCGAAGTGGCGCCTGATCGTTTTCTCGCCCCTCACCTCGCTTTTTTCCCTCGCCTCATGCCTCCTTTGCACCGGTTTTCGACGGGTGACTAGGTTATTATTGTGAGATAAGTTAACAATATTTCTTTCTTAATTCTATCCGTAAAATCTTCCCTGCGGCAGATTTAGGTATATCATCTAGAACGACTATGTCATCTATTTTCTTATAAGGCGCTACTCTTTCTTCAACAAACTTAACTATGTTTTGCAAATCCTCTTTTTGTCCTGGTTTTATACAGATGAATGCTTTTGGACTCTCTCCTTTAGTTGGATGTGGAACTCCGATAACTGCTGCATCAGCTACTGCTGGATGCTCCCTTAATACTGCTTCCAATTCGGCTGGAGTCACTTGGAATCCTTTCACCTAGAAAATTCAATATGAATGAATATTAATAATACTCATATATCAGTTTTAATATTTTTTTCCTTTTCTCTGTAATTTTAAAAACATTAGCAGCAAGTAAGCTCTGGTCCAGTCAATATTAAGATTCAGTCACAGTAGACGTATACAGTATTACATCTCATACTAGACCGCCCGAATCGGCGCACGCACACAAACTAATTATGTCTATCGTGGCCTAACTGTGTAGTTTTGTCGTTGTGGTCTGTAGCGAGCATATGTGTCATGTCATTTCAATTAACTTAGATTATAGATAAGACGATTAAGACATACTTACACATAGTTTAAGTGTGTTTACTACCTCTTGCAACCTTTAGTTTCTTGCAACTCAGTTTAGCTTGTTACACATTTTTAAACTCTTATACCTTTATTATTTGTTACATTATTGTTCTACAAAGAATGATAATTTTACCTTTATAAGTTCTTTTAGCCTATCAGCAATTTTCAAAACACCTTCTTCGTTAACAATTCCCAAGTCACCTGTTCTGAACCATCCATCAGCTATGAGGGTTTCAGCATTTGCCTTGGGGTTGTCTTTGTATCCTTTCATTACTTGAGGTCCTCTTATTAATAATTCACCAGTCTAAAATTAAATTTTATTCCACATGCATGAGCACTACAAGTCATTTAGGGATATTTACAATTTAATAACTTGAGGGACTTATGTAGCTAAACGGTACTAGTAGTTTATTTAAATGCTTTATCTTTGGAATGATTTATACCTGATTAGGTCCTAAAGCCTTCATATCTCCATCGACTATTTTAAGCTCTGTGCTGGGGAAAGCGTGTCCAACTAATTCATAACTTTTGGACTTCTTATCAGATAATGTAACTACTGGAGAAGTTTCTGTGAGACCATATCCTTGACTATATCTAACTTCTTGCTGTAAAGAAAAACTTGTTATTTCCTTATGAACATTTTATTTTCAAAAATATGTGTCATTTTATTCATCGTCATCTTCAAAGTCATGAAATGTATTTTTATTCTGTCCTACAGCTACAAACATTGGCTGTGTTTGGGGGAAAATAGCGCTCGGATACGCTCGTAAGCAAAATAGCGATCGCTAAGCGGTAAGGGCTCAACTGCTAAATGCTATTTTCCTCTAGGATGCTAAGATAGCGTTAACCGGGGAACCTAACCTAACTGAAATATATTATATTTATAAAGTATTAAAATCAATTTCAAATATTATATTTGTATATATTAATTTTTATTATATACAAATATATTTGACTATTTTTTGGGCTAACATTACTGTTAATTTTAATAATACTTTAATTTAATTAGTTGCACATAACACTATTAACTGATTTTGAAACAAACAAAATAAATAAGCAAAATGGCGGATTGTGTCAGCGCTCTTGAAGTTCCTAAACGTGTCCTGGCCGACAACAACTGTATTTTTTTCCAGCGCGCTGTCAAGCTTTTTTTCAGCCAAACACAGCCATTATCTCCTCCTTACATTAATTACTATAATAAAATTGCTTATTATTATTGCCACGTATGGTTGCCTGTACTTAGGATTTTTTGTTATTACTACGTTTTATGTGTCATGTTTATATGGCAGTTTCTAAAGTTTTTTTGTAGTCATTTTTTATTTTAATACTGTAAGGGCTGTAATTAGTAGGCTGTAAGTCGTAAAAGCTTGAATGCATAATCAGCCATTATACTATAACATAATATAATATTATAATTTATAACCATAACAAATTTAGGAGTTAAAAACCAATAATGCCCTTTGATACAATTACGCATAATGATAATCGTAATTTTAACTGTACAAAACAACCAGCAAAATTACCTTACCTTTATTCTTCCTAATAACCTTTCAGCATCAGCTTTCGATAAAGGTGCAGCACCGTTCACTATAGTTTCTAGGTATTGTAACTTTTGTGGTGTAGCAGCAGGATGGTTTCCCATAAAAATAACTGCAACAATAGAATTTCATTTTATGCGACATCTTAATTTTTACTATAAAAGAGACAAATTTAATTTTTTATCATATTTGTTTGTCTAGTGTTGGTATAGTTACAAAAAAAACGGTTTTGAATAAAACACGTCAAAGAGACAACAAAGTCTCAAAATTCTAAAAACAAGAGCCATTTAAAATTGTACAGCAAACTCTACAAGTAATACCAATGCAATAGCAGTTATAAGTTTTCCAGCGCCTGCCACCCCCGGTACTTTGTACGCCGCGCCTGAGTGATTCCCAGCTATACTACATCTGGACGATCTGGAGGACATCATTATTTGGAGAAATACCTGATTACATATCGTGATAGTTTTTCTTATTCTAGTTATTACGTATGGTGTTTATTGGTGTAAGTTTTCAATTATACCTAGTTTAGTTTATCACATAAGTTATTTTTTATAGTTTAGCTTTACTAACATATGATAAACAGCTAGGATACAGGGTCTTCCATCGACATTTCGACCGTGTCCTTGGAAAATCTGGTGCAATCCTACCATTGTCCCCAAGCACGATATTTTAAAAGCCAGAGGGGTTTGAACATTCATGTAGGCAAATGCCACAAACAGCTTTTAGTCCCTATTCCCCCAGCAACTCCTTCACTTCTGAACCTATCAAACCAATTTCTGGCAAGAAATATCAAAATTTAAATATTTTGTTCCAATTCTAAAATGGATCCCTAGGGATGCAAGAGTGGCCGTGGCCCAGAAGCTAGCCGAGATAGTAGGCCATACAGCGCTTGATAACTCGAGGCAAGCCTGGGAAAACTTCTCACCTTTCCCTACCGCATTCTGCGTCACTATAGATCCGCTCAACAATGCCTCCCTCACTTCACAAGTAAAAAGTTTTGTGTTTCGGATACTGATTTTAACCCAAATTTTTCTTCGCATTCCATAACCTTGTAAATATGTAGAAAATAAAGTAAGTGAGGGAGACATTAAAGGTGCAGCCCGGCTTCTTTTTTCCAACGACACGGTCACCTTGCAGAACAAATACCCCCCACAACTAACACCCAATCCTTTCACAGCTTCCGACAACGCAACACCACCCCTACAAACATCGGCAGACGAAGTACGCGGAGCTATCACGTCTTTTCTTCCGTGTTCAGCTGGTGGTCTCGATGGTCTCACCCATCAGCATCTGAAAGATCTCACCAGCGGCTGCTGCGGGGAGTCCGACGTGAAGCACGAATCTGTGCAACCTGATGCATCAGAGGTTGCATCAGACATCGTGGACATTTTGTACGGAGCTAACCTCTGTGCCCTGAAGAAGAGAGATGGAGGCATTTGTCCGATCGCCGTCGGCTCTACATTCCGACGGCTTACGGCCAAACTGGGCTGCAAGTCTGTTACTTTCCTTTCATCATACTTTCAACCGAAACAGCTCGGTTTTTCCTTCAAAGGTGGAAATTCAGGACAGCTATCCGAAATGGTCCCTTGGAGACTGGATCGGGCTTTTATATGGGACGCTACTTGCGTCGATACACTTGCTCCGTTCCATGTCCAGGGCACCTCAAGTACTGCAGGCGCCGCCGCAAATCAGGCGGAGAAACTCAAACCATAGTGGGGATCTCATATTTGAATCGTTTGGGGTTGAAACCCTAAGCACATGGGGTCCGGGTGCGCTCAAACTATTCGGGAAGACCCCAGAGCCGGCACCTATCTGGCTCAAAGAGTTAGCATTGCCATCCAGCGAGGAAACTCTTTGAGCCTAATAGGCACTCTGTCTGATGGGATGCCTAGAGGTTTTCTTTTTTATATAGCCTTTCAAGTTTCTTGTAGTTCATTTTTCTTTTTTAGGTATTTCTTTTCTTTATTTCTTTTACTTTGTAAATAATTTAAAGTTGGTAGTTATTATTATGTTATTTGTTTTAATATTATTTTTGTTATCTTTTACATTTATGATCAACATATTTTACACAATAATTTTCAAATAACAGGTATAATTAAGAATTTAAATGTGGATGACGTATGTTGTTCAATATTTTAAACAATATTTACATTTTGCATATTCACTCGATATCTCTATAAAATATGGTAGGTACGTAATATAGGTGTAAAATAATATAATATTATTGTAACATAACGAGTAATTTAAAAAAATACGTTATTTTCTTATACTCACTCAGAGGTGGGGCGGCAAACAAAACATTAATTCGATGTTTTTCTAGAACATCAAGGTAGGTGTCTGGCTGAAACTTCGGTAGTGCCACAAGTTTAACCCCATGAGCCATTTTGTGGAACATTAGAACACACGCAGCGTAAATATGGAAGAAAGGCAACACAGCTAGTATAGAATCTTGATATGTAGCTGTAAAACAAAATCTATATATATATATATAAAAGAAAGTCGTGTTAGTTACACTATTTATAACTCAAGAACGGCTCTATCGATTTGGATGAAAATTGGTGGGGAGGAAGCTTAGAATCAGGAGACACACATTGGATACTTAAGTGCCCCGCCGAGTTTGTCTGTCTGTACGTTCGCGATAATCTCAAAAACTAGTGAAAGGATTTTCATGCCGATTACATTCACCGACAAAGTGGTTCCTTAGGAAGGTTTAGGTCGATAATAATTAGTTAAGGTTCTTCGGAAATTGTTTGCTTTATTACGATAATTAAGAATGTTAATAGGTATACAAAATCACTTAAAATTATTGTCCCAGTAGAGCTTGTATCTATACAAATACACTAGTTTTTGTTTCATTGAAAATTAAACCGATTTCCAAAGTAAAAATGCACAAAAAACTTATTTTCTAAGTAATTACTTAATTAATTTTAAATGTAAAAAATTACTTAACTAAGTTATTACTTAGAAAATAAGTTTTATTTCATACTTTTCCTCTTTTAAATCTGGCTGAAATTTTAACTATTTCTCTACTCAATCTTCATAATTTTGAAGTCGGTACCAGCCCGAGCAACATCCTGATAAAACAAAGCATCCATGGATCATAAATATATTATATTTTACTGTGTGAGAAATTTCATTGCCGCGACCATAAAATTCCTCACACAGTGCTGAAGCACCACGATCACCTTGCCCCGTGATAAGTATGTCGCTAGCGCATCAGATGAGGAGATCTCAAAATAAACAGTTTTTTTAATCACCTTATCGTTATATTTCAGAATAACATAATAAACTTTCTTTATATACTTATATAATAAACAAAACATAAAAACTGAAATTTGGCTGAAATTTTAACTATTTCTCTACTCAATCTTCAAAATCTTGAAGTCGGTACCAGCCAACTTGAACGTTTGTTCTATTTTAAATATTGTTTTATCCAGATGTTGCTCGGGCTGGTACCGACTTCAAAATTATGAAGATTGAGTAGAGAAATAGTTAAAATTACAGCCAAATTTCAGTTTTAATTTTTTGTTTATTATATAAATATATAAAGAAAGTTTACTATGTATTTCTGAAATAGAACGATAAGGTGATTCCTCACACAGTGCTTCACAACACGATCACCTAGTCCCGTGGTAAGTATCCGAAAAACTTGTATTACGGGGATCAGACAACGGGAAGTATATTTAATAATTTTATACTATACATATATTTAAGATTTTTATCCTATTATAATACACATAATTCATACACATCATTGAACCATGAAGAAAACTATTTGTTGGAGAGGTCTTTAAAATAGGTAGGTATCAAGTTAGAGTAATGTAAAACTGACTTATTTTAATTTCTTATTTATAACTGCTTACATAAACAATATTATACTCATCATTAGATTTGTATTAGTACTATGTATACACATAGTACTAATAACCAAATCGTCACGCAGCTATACAAATAATTCATATTTTATTATGTATTTGATATGTTTTGTAGTAAAATTATATCAACAAAGTGACTACCATAATTTTAATTATTTTGTACCTTACCTGTCGTTTCATTATGAACTTTGATCATAGGTTCATTCATTTGTTCGCAATTTGCAATAAGACTTCTATGGGTGAGCTCCACCCCTTTTGGTAGTCCAGTTGTTCCACTGGAGTACGGTAGGAAGCAGACATCTGTGTTAGTCCTTCTGACTTCTTTGAGACATGACACATCAGTGTCTTCTATTAGTTCATAGAAATTAGCTACGCCTTCTGGTACAGGATCGCTACCTTTTACAGCTATTATGGGAAGATCCAGTTTAGCTAATTTTAAAGCTTCTTTGATAACATTAGTTATTTGTGGTAATGTTATTATTAGTTTTGCTTCCGACATTACTAGCTGTCGTTGAACTTCATCTGAAAAAAATTAAGAGTTAAATTACTTAGACAGAATGCAAACCTTATGGTTTTGAGTGAACCTAGTTTTAACATGGTATTGTTTTGATACGTTTATATTATATATAATTATATAATATATACGATTTCATGCTGTAAAAACAGTTCTAAGCTTCTTGAAAACGTAATTAAGTGTGTTCGCGCACGTATAACTATGTCCACACCACACCGACGCTGCGCTACAAAATGTGGTCAAGCTGTGGTTTGTTCTCGTTGCGTTGTGGTACCGACAAAATGTCGATGTATGATAAGAATCACCGGTATAAATACTAAGTGTCGTAGGTGGTTGCTATGTGGTTCACACGTAAAGGATCCTTCTGTCGCGTCGGTGTGGTATGGTTGTAGTACCTATATGTAGGAAGGCCATAAGCATAATATAAATCATATTGTATATTATTTATATTCTTCCATAAGTTTGGTTTCAATGGATGTATCTTATAGGATTAATAAGTAATTAGCGTTAGTTCACTTTATTCAAATTTGAACTTTATTCACTACACAACAAGATACACGTTTCATTACAAGAGTTCGAATTTCGCATCTCGGTATTTCAATTCAGTCAGATGTATCTAATAGGAATGATGAGTCATTAAACTACAACTGATCGTTATCGATCGGTATCAAGGTCAAGATGAAGTGTTACTCACGAGCTGTATAGATTGGGTTGATAGTACTGACTATTCCACCAGCCTGCAGTGCTCCTAAAGTAACAAATGGATATTCTGGAATGTTCGGTAGCATAATGACCACAGTGTCGCCATCTATAATTTTGAACTTTTTGCGCAGGTTTGCGGCAAAGTTGCGTGATGTTCTGTACACTCGTTCGAAAGTATAGGTCTTTCCAGTGAGGGCACATACCTGATAGAATAAGTTGCAGTGTTAATATGGTAGCCATACACGTAACGGTATACCATACAGGTTTGCCTGTACTGCTGAGTTGTACAGGTAAATGGGACGTGTGTACTATCGAACAAGTCTATTACTATACTAAGTCTATAACTAGGCTTTAAGAACAACAACCAGATATACGATGAAGGTCGCACGGAACATTCTCATGGAACTGAAAAACTTTGCTTCAATTATTAATATATGAGATTAAGACTTTGCATTTAGACTAGTTTATAGTCATAGGTAGGTAATACATACAATTATAGGCATAGGGTATCGGATGCCCATATTTTAACTACTTAGTACTTACTGAGGCAGGCTTTTGAGCCCACTTATCCAAATTTTTCCACATATATTCTGGCAGCGTACAATTCGGGACCACCACATCTTTGTACGGGGACTTGATCACGCCGTCTGGAGCCCATAGACTGTTGTTTCTTATGACCACAGAGTATTTTGAGTTGTTGCATAGTTTGTTGAAGGTTTTCACTAGTCTAGAACTTCTTATTGCCATCTTATCTGCAAATTCAAGTGCCCAAATTCTGAAGATTTTACATGAACTCTAGATAAACTAAGTTTAACTGCCGTAGATACATCTGGTTGTCACTAGATGAACCTTTTTCAAATTAGACGATAAAATGATTTTGTTTTGCTATAATTTGGCAATATAAACTAGTTTTATGAGAAACTATTTTTACTTTGGTCGTGAAATTGAGACCGCGGTTTTGCGCGGTCACGCAGCCGCCGCGGTTGAGATTATCGCCTGCAAACATGTCTGGCGAAGATCGCAGATGGCGAAACATTCCACGACCCGGAACATAAAAAGCAGTCTTATCGCGATCAGACTCATTAATAGCAGTCTGCCAGAAGCTGTTAGTAAGGTCAATAGTACTTAGGTAACGAGCGTCGCGTAAGCTGTTTAAAATTTCCGAAATGTACGGTAAACTATAAGCGTCTTTTTTAGTGACAAAGTTTAACTTACGACTATCTAAACAAAATCTAAATTCGCCAGTATTTTTCTTAGGCACAACTAATACAGGAGAGCTCCAAGCAGATTGGCACGGCTCGATGACGTCCATAGCCAACATTTCGTCAACCTGTTCAACTAAAATACGTTGTTTTTCAGGCAACATCCTATAATAACGTTGACGGATAGGTAACGCATCGCCTGTATCAATTTTATGAGTGATAAGAGAAGTTAAACCTAAACCTTTCTCTTCAAAAGAAATAGAACGAAATTGTTTTATTATGTCGTCGGCTACCAAGCGCTCAGACGAACTCAAATTTTCATAGCCGTTAATGGCTGGCTGGGTCAACTGATGAGAGGTGATTTATTCGGAAGCCGTACTAGAATTAATAGAATTTAAATATTTAGGACAAAGTTTAAAAATACGCCAGAAGTCAATACCTAAAATGAGGTTAGAAGTAACCTGAGGTACTACGTATAATTTTAAAATATGAAATTGATCTTCAAAACGAATAGGTAAATTTATATAACCTATAGACTTTAAGCATTGACCGCCCGCGGCGAAAATTGGAATATTATTATCATTATTATTAATAGGATAGCCTAGCTCAATAATGTTTAAATAAGAATTATTACCTAACAAAGAAATGCAAGAACCCGAGTCTAAAAGACCGCGCATGCTACAAGCGTCTATGTGTATATTGACATAAGGTCGAGAATCTAAATTGTTGTTAATACATCGGACCGTATTAATGGTGTAATATTTAAAAAATGTGCCTACAGTTTTAACCCATTGTTTCCGATCATCAAGGTCGGTATGATTAGGTATAACACGATCCGATAAAACTAGTTTTTTGAACGATATTTACTAAGACAACGAGTACAATCGGGCCGGCGCACGCCAGGATTGCCACAGCCAAAACAAAAAATTTTCGACTTATCAGCTGTGCACTCATAATAGCTGTGCAAGTTAACCTTGCAACGTAAACAAAATTTAGGGATATTCGAATGCAAACTATTAACATGATTATGTGAATGTTTAAAAGCAAAACTATTATTATTATTAGGTGGGTTATTATAAAAAATATTATTCCGAAATGGTCTACTAAAAGTTTTATTAAAAGTTTGTTTGTTCTCAGTTTTATTACTATTACGAGTATAAGCTAGGTCCGGTGCTAAGGTATCCGACGTTATCCTAGGCGGTTCATGATATAAAGTTAGTCGAGATTGTACATCCTCATAGTTCTTACAAAGAGACTTTAGTTGTTCAATAGAGTTGACCGTAGGAGAAGAAGCCAAAATGTTTGCATAGCAAGGTTTAATGTTGTGTAATAAGATTTCCAACTTCTCACTCTCTGGGACAGGTTTAACAAGACGGTTGAACATTCCTTCCATTATAGCAATATAAATTGTAATAGTTTCTTTTTCGCCCTGAGTTCTACTACGGATTTCCGACATAAACCGATAATCAAAACTCGGTTTGTCAAAGTCACAATACAAAAGATTTAAAAGTTCTGACCAACTGTTAACATTTTGATAAACACTTCTATACCAATGTAAGGCGTCACCAGTAAAAAGATCAAAAGCGTGAGAGAGAATCTTTGAATCGCTAACGTTATGCTGTGTACAGTACTCATTCACTCTAGAAATAAACGCGCGGACACAAGACTTGCCATCAAATTTAAATTTCGTAAATCAGCTAGATTATTTTTTTCACATTGAACTGTAATATTTAAAGGAGGCATAGGTGGTGCTACAGCAGGAGCTGGCATCACGGAACAACTACTAGATCCCTTAAGTTGATGTAATAAGCTCAAATAATTTTGAAATTTTTGTAAGCAACTATTATATTGTACGGCAAACGGTTCTATATTATTAGTAGAAATTCTATTAATCCTATACTCAATGTGGTTTAAATTATTCTCAGCTCTAAGCAATGAGTTACCATCGGAGTGAGAATCTAATTGTAATTTTATTTTTGTTAGGGTTTCCTCAATCCCCGACAAATCATCTTTTATAGAAAGACAAGAGTCTAAAATATCCTCAGACGGGTAAAGCTCAGCTAATTTAACTATTTGCTTTCTTAACTCCACAACGGTGGAAGCTGGTGTTTCATTTCTAACCGAAACTTCATACTCCAATTCCGATTTTTGAAGAGAAAAAAATTTAATTTTCTCCGGCATAATGAAAAGTTAAGTTCAGTTGTCAGAAGTAAAATTTATTAAGAAGTTAAGTGACTAAGTAAATTCAAAGTTTAAAAAGAAATTAAGTTTTTCCAAACTAATTCAATGAAATTATCAGAAGTTAAATTCAATTTTAAAAGTTAAATTAACAAGAAAATTCAAGAAAAATTTTCATAAGCCCCACGTTGGGCGCCAATTGTTACGGGTGAAATTAAAAATAAAAAAAATTCTCCGTGACAGTAAATATATTAACAGAAAAAAGGGGGTCGTGGGCAGTCTGATAAAGATAGCTGTAAAACACAAACTAACTGACGCAGCAAGTTCAAATTTTGATAGGAGTCAACTGACCGATGCCTGTTAACAGGAGTAGTGTTGCTTTTTCAGTAAGGAGGTTAAAAATTCAAAAAGTCACGGACTTATTGACCCGCCTTAGTATCTAAGGGGCTGTAAACCACGTGGGGGACTTAGCTGTAGTCCGGCCCTTAGTCCAGGAGTCTAGCACGTGGCGAGAGAGCGAGTTGGGGCTCTAACTTCTGGTAGCTTCAATCGTCCAAAAAGTCCCAGTCCGATATCTATAAGCTCTCAGAACTCCAGCTAGGTATAAGTCCTTTTAATTGGTGCCTCGAATGCTGTAGATGGCGGTGTTTGTGCCCGTAACCAAGTTCCGTGATACACGGGATTAAGAAATATAAGATACTGGAAAAACTTTAACAATAAAAATTCAGCTGGAGGAAAAAAGGCCCTGTCATCTCGCGACAGCCCTTATATACTCCTACTGACAATGTTTTTCTTTAACTGACAACTAGCGGTAATGCATAATCCAACTGCCACAATAAAGTGATATTGGAGATTTAGTTATTAAAGTTAGCAATAACAGCCAATAGATGACGCTAGGAGCGTCGTTATAAGTTATATTAATGCGTTAAAATGTAGCTATGCTACACCCCCGCGGGCAAAGACAAAGGGGGAGAAAGAGAGCCATAAGGCTATGGAGAGCCGCAAGGCTGAGCCTTCTCGACCTGGCAAGGGTGGAAGCAGAAAGTGCGATGAGGAGGGCTTCATACTGGTGGAAAGAAGAAAGAAGAAGCCCGCCGCCCACAACCACCGCGGCACCGCACCTGACGTACCCCCGAAGTGCGCCTGCGGTTTGAGGTACCCGCGACGCCGTTGTACGTATCACGCCTGCACCATGGCATGGACCAGTCCATAGAGGTCGAGGACGACATGGACTACATCCGCAAGAAGACGTCTATCGCCTTGAGGGTCGATCGTCTGGAGTCTCGCGACAAGGTTAACAACATTTCCTTTGTGGTGAGAGTGGTGACGCATCTTTTGTCGACCTTTGAGGTGGAGGAGTTCTGGCCGACGGGTGTGGTCTACCGGAGGTTCCGGGGGCGAGACTCCGTCGCGCGCATCAAGTCGCCGACAACACGTGACAAAGTGTAGTTTTTAGGTATATTATAATAATAATATGTATATATAAGTCTGTAAGGTATTTATAATATTATGGCCGCCCGAAATAAACATTATTTAATTTAAATTTAATTTAAAATAGAACCCTACAATAAAAGAAGCCTAAGTTACTTCTTATAACAACAGCTATCTGCCAGTGAAAGACCAACATATTATTATGATGACATAGGTACTCACTACTCATCAGAGTTTTGTGCACCGATATCAATGTCTTTGAAATTTTGCTATTGCTAAGATTATATTCGTGAATTATCACTATAATATATTTATTTAATGCTTACTGCTACATTTTTTCCGTCGAATACTAATATCATATTACAATACATATCGTATTACAATAGTCTATAATAATAATAATTATTTAATAATATTGTATCTCATCAATATTATCACTGGTGATCTCTGGTTGAGTTTGTTTTGCCGAGAGAGTGAGAATAGCGAAGGCTTTGTAGTAATTATAACTTTCTTGAAATATATTAATAATATTAATTTAATAAATATAACTAAAAAGAGAAAAAAATATTATTTTTAAACAAAAAATTAAAACCGACTTCCAAATGAAAAATGCACAAAAAGGTATTAATTAAAACATATTAAGTACCTTATTATAACTTGTTACATCATTTTAAAGTCAGTACCCACCCAACTCGAACGTGAGTTCTATAAAATATTGTCTCACCATATTGTTCGTACTGGTACCGACTTCAAAATTATGAAGATTGAGAAATGGTAAACATTTTAGCCGAATTTAAAAGGGGAATTATTTAGGAATTTATAAGTTTTATTTCATACTTTTTTGTGCATTTTTACTTTGGAAGTCGATTTTATATTATTTGAGGTGTAAGTACTAATTTACTTACATGTAAAACAATCCCTTTATAATCCCTTGATATATTTTATCCGATAACAGTTTATTTACTAGCCACTAGCCACAACCGCTCTGGGCTATTCGTGTCCTCGGTCTGTTGAGTGTATAGTTTACTATATTAGTGTTGTGCGTACGACATACGTATCGATATTTGAAGAATGTTTATTAATTATCGTATTATTAAATTACATGATTTTAATGTGTATGGTGTTTTTCATACAAAATACTGTATATATACTTCGGACTATTATTAAGTAATCTCATTAATTATTATATTAAATACCTACTAGCTAGTAGGCAAATAAGTAGCAAAATAGGCAAAATAGTGATATACAATAATTGTTCATGTACTAGTTATATATTTGGGCCTATTTTACCCCCGTATCATAAGTTGTTTCCTCGAGATTTCCTCCACTCCACTCAACCTCAATCCACGAAAATTATATCATTCGTTTATCAAAATATCCTCGACTCGAGGAATTTTCTTACGCGAGTCGAGGAATCAACTGTCAAACTCAAGGTACCTCAGGACGTGCCTTGAGACTCTCTCGAGCGCGTCGACATTTATATAAATTATTTTTATAAACAGAGTGGAATTATTTAAAGCAATTACGCAATTACAGAGGGATACTTATTAAAAGAGACATGGAGGACCTTTTGGAGTTTCTGGATTACCTTCACGAAACTTAACGTGAAAATATCAACGACAATGTCAACACGACAATATAAGATAAGGAACCTGTCAGGTTCACAGACCACAGTTCACATATCACACTTGACGGTGACACTGATGTTAAATTTGAAATTTCTTTTTTAAACGAAGGGTTATAGCATCATTCTGCCAAATTCGGATCGAGTTTTAATGGTAACTATCGGTGTTGACATAAAAAAAAATATTTTTCTATGATTATCTATGTTGTCATACCTCCACTCAACCTTACTGAAGGAGCAAGCAGCTGAGGTAGAAATTACGTTTAAGAATACCAAATTCGAGGAACTTCTTAAGGATACCACAGATGAGTGTGAGTCGAGGCGGATCTGAGGAAACAACTAATGACACAGGCGCACCTTACAGTATATAAATTACATATTCATAAAAAATTAATTACGTCATTTCGACGGAATCGCAATTACAATTTGGTTATGAGGTGGATTACGATTACGAGTATTTAAACCGACAAATTACGATGATTATCACGATCATCAATCGATACTAAAGATAAAATGTATGTCCCGTCACAAACGCGCAATATGCGCAGGCGCAGACGACTATAGCTCACAGCTAGTTATATTCACGGGTTATATGAGAACGCACATATTTTGTATGAGCCATACAAATGTGCGGTCAATGTTCACCGCTATTTGTTTACTAGTCTACAGCTATAATACATGCAAACACATACAAATGTATAAACAGATATAAGTACAGTAGGTACAAACATACCTACGTTATATTGATAAAATACGTTAAATGAGCAATATCCCAGCTGAATATTGGTTGTAATGAATGCGAATATTCGCATACAAAATTACATCAACTGGAGATGCTAAAAAGTATGCCTGGAACCATAGATGTAAACAGGGTTATAGGTTAAGTCGATGTTGATCCGTTAAGGGGTTGTAGTTCCCATCATTTTCTTCAATGAAACCCATTTTCCAAAATTAATATTTTATGAGATTTTGGACATTTAAGATTTTTGTAAAAAAATTTACGACTTTTTTCTCTCTTCGCCTTTTTTTTTAAATTTGTGCTTTTGATTTATTTATTTTTATACTTTTTGAGTTTTCACGTAGCTAATATAACTGTTTGTACCCGACTACGGCGATACCCTATATGTATGTATGTTTGTTCTCTCGTAGCGTCTAAACTGTTGGTCCGATTTTAATAAATGAGGTGTCAATAGATTCGTTATGATGCCGCGGGTAACATAGATCATTTACTTTTTTTTCAAAATTTTATGTTTTGGAAATTGAACCTCAAATTTTAACATTAAAAAAAATTAAACCGAGATAATCATCACTTGTTTGGTATCAAAAGAAAGGGCTTGGGAAATACACCACAAATACGTATACAATTTATATAGTACCTATACATATTTGTGGCGTGCTTGCACAAGGCAAAGCTCGGTTATCCAGGTACTTTTAAATAATGCTTAGAAATACATAAATATCAAAGATTTTAAAACTAAAGATAGGCTATGACGTACATTTGACAGAACAAATCTTCATACAAGAAAAGGTAACGCCATCTTGCCATCTTGTTTTTCACCATACCTTTTGAGGCTGACATTTGGTCAGCCATATTGTTTTCGCCATACTTCAAATGACAAAATGGCCATAAAAACTCCCAAAGTCGGGCCATTTAAGTGGAGACAGTTTATGCCTCAACATGCCTCGTCTAAAATATGTACCTCTATGATAAATATAATTAAAATGACAACAACACTACCTTACATTATTAACACTACCGTGCGTTTAACAGGTACAATTTTGTGACACGTAAACATTTGTCGATCTGTCACAACATTTCTTTTTATCTAAGAGACAAAATAACCCTCATAAAGTTCAAAGTAATAAATTATATAAATTACTATGGGCGTACCATTTCAGATAGAAGCGATTATAGAAAGAAATATTATGACAATACCTATTTTGAGATACGAGCGATCTATAAAGCTATAGAAATGGAAAATTCAGGATTTTCAAATTTCTTTTCCTCCCATCATGAAGAAAATATGTGGTTGCGGGTTTACTAAGGGAGAGGAAATTTTCATATTTTTTTCAGTAGACGCACCATTTTTGAGATAGCAGAATTTTACAGAAATTTAAATATATCCGCCATTTTGAAATTTCAAAATAAATATATATTTTTTAAATTTGTTAATTATATACGAGGGCGGGTCAATAAGTCCGTGACTTTTGGAATAAAACACAGATTTTTTGATAAATAAATCATTTTATTTTTCAACATAGTTCCCCTTGAGCTCTATACACTTTGTCCAACGCTTCTCCGATTTTTTTATCCCTTCCAAAAAATATGATTTGTCGAGGTCCTCAAAATAGGCCTTTGTTTGCGAGATGACTTCATCATTGGAGTCAAATCTTTTTCCACCGAGCCATTTTTTCAGGTTGGGGAACAAGAAGTAGTCACTCGGAGCCAAATCTGGAGAATAGGGTGGATGTGGGAGCAATTCATAGCCCAATTCATGGATTTTTGCCATGTAAACTGCACATGTGTGCACCCTTGCATTGTCTTGGTGAAAAAGAACTTTTTTCTTGGCCAAATGAGGTCGGTTTTTTTTCAAATCCTCATTGAAGCGATCCAATAAGTTGGCATAATATTCCCCATTAATTGTTCTTCCCTTTTGAAGATAGTCAATGTGGATTATCCCACGTGCATCCCAAAAAACAGTCGCCATAACTTTATTGGCTGACAAACCCACCTTGGCCTTCTTTGGCGCCGATTCACCCTTAGAAACCCACTGTTTTGACTGTTGTTTGGTCTCTGGTGTGTTGTGATGGATCCATGTTTCGTCCACGGTTACAAAACGGTGCAAAAACTCCTCCATATTGTGATTAAACAACGCCAAACCTTCCTGTGAAGTTGTTACACGATTGCGTTTGTGGTCGACTTGCGGAAAGCTTTATCATGCGCAAGTGATCATTCAAAATTGAAACCACTGAACCATGCGAGATGCCTATGGCTTCCACAATCTCTTGCACTTTCAATCTTCGGTCGGCCAACACCATATCGTGAATTTTTTCGATTGTTTCGGGTGTAGAGACCTCAACTGGGCGTCCAGGACGTTCGGCATCTTCAGTGCTTGTACGGCCACAACGAAATTCAGTAAACCACTTTTTTACCATTGAAATCGATGGTGCAGAGTCCCCATAGTATTTATCAAGCTTAGCCTTGGTCTCGGTAATGGTTTTTTTCGCAAAAAATAATGCTTAATAAGCACACGAAATTCACTTTTTTCCATTGTTTCCTTTAGTTACTGGATAGTCTGATAAAGATAGCTGTAAAACACAAACTAACTGACGCAGCAAGTTAAAATTTTGATAGGAGTCAACTGACAGATGCCTGTTGACAGGAGTAGTGTTGCTTTTTCAGTAAGGAGGTTAGAAATTCAAAAAGTCACGGACTTATTGACCCGCCTTAGTATTATAACGGATATATTAAAAATCTCAAAAATGGTGCGTTCTACTGAAAAAATAATGAAAACTTCCTCTCCCTTAGTAAACCTGCAATCACATATTTTCTTCTATCTCCTAAACCTAGAAAAGGACACCTAGATTTATTTAATTAAAAATAAATGTCCGCTATCTTTGAAATTCAAAATGCACATAATTTTTGTATTCAGCACCCCTAAAAACCTCAAAGACCCGTATCAAATTTACAGAAAAATAAATATGCGTAATTTTGAAATTTCAAAATGAATGAATTTTTGTAATCAATGACTCCAGAAACCTAGAAAAGGATACCTATATCCATTATTTAATGTCTACTATCTTGGAAATTCAAAATGGATGCCTTTTTTGTAATCAGCACGCCCAGAAACCTACAAAAGGACACCCATATTAATTTTTATAAAATGAATTATGACCGCCATCTTCGAATTTCAAAATTAATGTCATTTTCGTATCCAGCACCTCCAAAAACCTGGTAAACGATACCCATATCAATTTTACAAAATTAAATATCCGCCATTTTTTTATTTCAAAATGAATCTACACAACATCTACACCCCCCCGAAACCGAGAAAAAATAAAAATGGGAATTTCGTACGCTCCTTTACGTTTTTTTTATGTGCGCTCGTTTTGCTGCTTATTATGTTTTTTGAATTACCTATCAGGGAAAATATGTGCCTATTCTTAAATTAAATGTGTAGCCTCAAATTGTCGCCAAGATGGTTATTTGTTCGCTAAAATAATATCTGTCTGCCAGTTTGTAATATTCAGTGAAAAAAAACGGTATTCATTAGTCACTAGATTAAAAAAAAAATACTTATATTCTTTTGCCAACTTCAATCAATCAATGAATCAATCAATCATTTATTCACAAGATATGGTAGTGATAGTGGTTACAATAATTATAAATAGTTCTTACACATCCTACCATAACAATGGTGTGTGAATGTCAAGTTTAAAGTTTTAAAGAACGATTAGTACAAGTACAATTAAATAAAATGACATTTAAATATTAATTTTTCATCACATAATTGAAACTAAAACATTAAATTATTATTAATTATGTCATCATATAAGCAAGATATTATTTTAATTATGTAAAAATAATGTATTATATTACAAAGTCAAAATTACATTTTTTATGTCAAACTTTTTATTTTAACTACCATCAACCATCCTAAGTACTTATTACATAATAAGTCGATATTTTAATATAATAAATGTCAAGTAATTCCAGAATCAGATTACAATTAATTATTATGAGCAGTTCACGTCAGCGGTCAGATATTTATAACCTAATATTTTTGATTATGTAACATGTACATAGTCATTTATGTTGTAAAAGCAATTTTCTAGAAGCCATATGGTTAACTTTTTTTTGTACGTATTAAAAGATAAACTGTGTTTAAAATTATCTGGTAACTTATTATATATGTCTATGGCCTGTAGAAATACATTGTTTTTATATATGTCTAAGTTACTTAAACGATAGAGCTTATATTTAAATCTCTGATTTTTACGTTCTACGTTCGATTTGAGTTTAAAATATTGTGGATATAACCTAACAAAAATACATAGTTCTTTAATGTACATGATAACTAATGGTAGTAAATTGTATTTTTTAAAAAACGGTTTGCAACTGTCCATAGTGGAGGCACCAGAAATACCTCTAATACATTTTTTTTGAGTTGCCCCACAGCAATAGACCATATTATGAGAAAAGAGAAGAAACGTAACCGTGGTACGCAGTTAGAGCTGCTTCAGTACTAACGGTTCGCCTTAATGTTTTTATCGCGTAGACGAAACGGTCAAGTTTGTCACAAACATATTCTACGTGGACCTTCCAATTACAATTCTTATCTATCATAATACCTAAAAACTTTGCACTATCTACTTCAATAATTTTCTTGTTGTTATATTTTATGTCTAAATTAATTTGCTCTCTTCTGTAGTTTTAAAATTGTATGATTTGTGTTTTTAGTGTTAACGTGTAGATTATTATTATTTACCTACTTTATTGTATTTTTAAGTGTTAAATTAATTTCTTGTTCGTACGTTTCTCTATCATCACATTTAATGACGAGAGTCGTATCGTCGGCAAACAAAACTGTTTCGTGTTGAGTTTTATAAGGAAGATCGTTTATGTACAGCAAAAACAGATTAGGACCTAGTAAGCTACCTTGTGGTACTCCGTATTCATTCAGCTTATAAACGGATCTACTAGGAACTTTGGTATTTTCGTAAATATTTGTTACTTCCACACATTGAAAACGACCCAACAAATAGCTACTGATCCAATCATTGGCAATACCCCTTATTCTAATTCTAATTTATAAAGTAGGAGACCATGATGGACAAAATCAAAGGCCTTGCTCACATCAAGGAAAATACCGGTTACTGTTACCCCGTTATTAAGTGATTTCGTAATTAGTTTTACTATATTAAAACATGCTAGGGAAGTTGTACTATTTTTGCGGAAACCGAACTGTGCATTTGTTAAGATATTTGCCTAGTAATGAAATCCTGAAGTCTCTTTAGGATAGATTTCTCAACAAATTTTGTAAAAATTGGGATTAGTGTTATAGGTCGATAATTATTAACATTAGCTGTACTTATCTCCTTTTTTAAACAATGGCTTAACTATTGATTTCTTTAAGATATCGAGAAAGAAACTTTCTTGAAATTAAAGATTAATAATAAAACTATTCAAATTAAAATTAAAATTCAGATACAGATTCAGATTCAGATTCAGATTCAGATTCAGATTCAGATTCAGATTCAAATTCATTCATTTTGCGTATGTGTGTTACAATAATAGGTCGTATAATATTTGATGTAGGTTCAGCACATAGGCCTCTATGGGCATGCAAAATTAACAATAAAAAATAATTATTATAGTCTACATTCTACAACAATTAATAGATTATTAATAACCATCACACTCATAAAATTTATAATTATGTCAAATTTTTCGAAAAATCGAATAAATTAGGTAAACATTTAAATGATGTCATGCAATTACCAATAGGTCATAAAAGTATTACAGTCGACAATAATTAATATAATATAGTAAAATTAGTTAATTAATATTATTCAAAATTATTATGACTGTATGAAATGTCATTATTAAATTAAAATGTCAGTGTAAATAGGTAGTAAATTTAAATTTAATGTAATTAATAAAATTTAGAATAATATTATTATAACAATAGTATTTTGATTTTTATGTTTATAACAAGTCAGCGATCAACATTCAATACATATTATGTTTGAAATTTACATTCATAACCAATTAATTAGTCACAAATCTTGATATTCGATAGTATAGAAAAATTTATCGACTAAATACTTTTTTAATTCATTTTTAAATCTTTGAATGCTTTCTATTTCTTTAAGACTCTGCGGTAGTTTATTATTTATTTTAGTTGTCATACCAAAAACATTTTTTCTAATTAGGGTGGTTTTTGATCCAATACAACATATTTTGTCGGCTAGTCTTTTTGTGTTGAAACGCTCAAACAAATGTAGGTTTGATCGCACAAATAATGCTACTTCGTATATGTACAAACACGGAAAGGTAAGAAGTTTATATTTTCTAAAATACGGCTGACAACTTTCAGTTGTACGTATATTGGCTATAATTCTGATACATTTCTTTTGCGCCTTAAATATATCTTCACAAATGGTGGAGTTACCCCAGAATATGATACTATAACGAAGAGTAGAGACTACGAAACCACTGTAGGCCATTAACAAACCTTTTTCATTAACCACATTTGAGGTAGTATATAGAGCATAAGAAAACTGATTTACTTTTCTACATACATGTTCTGAATGTTTTATCCATTTAAGATCTTTTTCGATATATATACCTAGAAATTTTGTAACTCCAATATCTTAAATTTTATCCCTATTATATTTGATATTTAATGTCGTTAATAGTGGCTTTCTTTGCTGGAATTTCATTATTTGTGTTTTCTTTAGATTTATGAGTAAGTTATTAGATTAGAACCAATTTATAATGTCAATTAAACTTTAATTTATGTCATTTTCGTAACTACTAAGATCATAATAGGTAAACACGACAGTACTGTCGTCTACGAATAGAGTCATGGGGTACTTTATGCAGCGAGGGAAATCATTTATGTATATCAGAAATAAAAGAGGCCCCAGAACACTACCCTGGGAAACGCCATATTCTAATTTTCGAGGTTTTGAGGAGTATGTAAGCTCTGTTTTTGTTTTTGTACACATTCTTGTAATTTGAGTAATTTGGGTCCTATTTGTAAGAAAGGATTCTATCAAATTAAGGATACTTCCTCTTACC
Organism: Phengaris arion; assembly: GCA_963565745.1. Taxonomy (NCBI): domain Eukaryota; kingdom Metazoa; phylum Arthropoda; class Insecta; order Lepidoptera; family Lycaenidae; genus Phengaris; species Phengaris arion. The sequence goes on along the minus strand of OY751449.1, from coordinate 13,313,744 downwards.
CCATAAATATTCAATTTTTCTATTAGTATATCATGTCTTACGCAGTCAAAGGCTTTAGAGATATCCATAAATAGAGCTGTCACTGGTATAGATTTGTCCATATTTAAGACTATTTTGTTTAAGAAATTGTAAATAGCTAAATTAATAGATAGATCCTTTCTGAATCCCTTTTGTTCTTCAGCAAATAGATCAAATTTTTCAAAACATGAATACAAAGTTTTATATATAATTTTTCCTATAATTTTCGAGAAAACGGAAATAATAGCAATTGGACGGTATCACGTTCATCATCCTCTTCTCGCATCCTCTTTTTCGCCTTTTTTAAATAGAGGTTTGATTATGGCTGTTTTGAGTTCAGTAGGAAATGTGCCATCCTCTATACAGAGGTTGATAATATAACCAAGCGGTGATGCTATTACTTCAGCCACACTTTTTACTACCGGGGTAGATATGTCGTCAATACCGACACTTGTTGTATTTTTTAATGAATTTATTGTTGATTTAATGTCAAGAGGTGCTACATAATTGGAAAATTAAAGTGATTACATGTAAAGTTATGTCTATAGTCTAAAATGTCATTATTATTTAAATTTTTCACGTGGTCAATAAAATAATTATTAAATGTTTGTGCTATATTTTTAGGGTCTGATATAATTAGTCCACTATGTGGTTTACAAATACATTTTGCACAGAGCTTAATGATTTTAGTGTTGATTACATCGACACCTACAGAGTTGGTATTGTTGAGACCCTTTGTTATTGTATATACTTCTAAGGCATCACTTTGGATTTATAAATATCGTATTTGTATGTGTGGTCATAGTTTTGTTTATATAGGAAACGGTAAAATTTAAAATTGCTATTGTTTGTCATATTTATATAATGGTCATTAAATACTTGGCTAATATCAGATGATTTTATGTAAAATTTACTATTGTAAAATATTTTATCTATGTCTGTGCTCCTATTTGTATCGCCAATATTTTGGTTAATGATATTCCACACTGCTTTACACTCATTTTTATTGTTTAATATATTTATATTTATTCTTTATATTTATTTATATATATTCTTTATTTTGTAATTGTTTCGATGATATATAATATATAAACATTTTTTTAATATTTTAAAATACCTTTTGTAGGTTTTGTAACTTGTTTTATTTTTAAATGCAAAATGCAAAGCATGCATTTTATGTACAGTATCATTTTTTGTGCAGCACTCTTTCAAGCCTTTAGTAAGCCAAGTCGTTTTAGTTCTTGTATAACTATATTTTTTTATTGTGTAAGTAGGGAAACATAAATTATATAGAATATAGAATAATTCATAAAACTCTGAAAAGGATTCCTTAACATTATCTTTCTCATATACTTCAGTGAAAGTTAGTGAGGAGACACTTTCATAGAACTTTTTAATATTTTGACATGTCGCCGATTTTGTGTGCATCTCTATGTTGAAATTTTAGGCATTAGGGTATCTAAATTGCAATCTCCACATAAGATTAGTTTTTTAGACCGATTTGAAATTTTAATTTTTTAATATCTAATAAAATCAATTAATGCAAAGTTAAAGTATTCAATTTTATTAATTGCACCCGCTATGTTTTGATGTAAGATTCTTAATTCACATTTATTAATTAATTCATAATTTAGTATTTAATATTTGTTTTTTTCACACCCAAAATTTTAATGTCTTGTCGCAACATTAAATACATGCCATACATTATTAAAGAAAAGTTGTGTATTTTTATGGTTATATAATGAAAATAAAGTGTTTAATTTGAAAAATGTAGTGAACGATACCGGCACCAGTCTACCAAACGCTCACAAGTAACTTTTTTGACGTGATAACGTCTTATAAATCGATGGAGCCGTCTACACGCACGAAAAAACATGACTCATGCGTTACCTATTACCTGTTATCGTTACCAAGTACCGTTAGCAAGTACCAGCGTTAGCTCGCATTGCCTTTACCTCATTATAATTGTTGTTGTTGTTGTTGTTAAATAAAAAATGTTGTTCAAAATAAAAAATAGATTAATAATAATCTAATCATCATCAGCTCCTAAGCCACAGTTATATCGTAGCTTTAAATTAATGGACAGTTTTTGATGAGGTTTTTTTTAATTAAAAGCTTATCAGCTTTTAATTAAAAAAATATTATTAATAAATATGATTGATATAAATCTTAGCTATATCACATCATCATCAGCTCACTTACTGTTTGACAAAAGACACTCGCTACAAAATATATATATAATTGTCGAATCTACGATATCAGAAGGTGCTCGCCTTTCCCCTGCATATTAAATTGTAATACATCAAAAATATACTACAATAGATCAGTGGCGTAACGAGCCATTGGAAAAAATTCACAAATGGGAGAAATTTGTTGGCATTTATTTTAAAAGAAAGCCATTTTAAAAAAAACATTTTTAGTATCAATTTTAAACAATGGCCGGCGAGCTAATGTAGATTTCTAAAAAGCTTGTTTTTGGTTTAAAAAAACAGTATGAAAATGTGTTGTTTTTTAATGGATTACTCTACATAATCCAGCATTCGGCAAGTGCTCAGCTTGGCCGCAACAGCAGATGTACCTATTTTTAATACGTGTCTTCGGAAGTGAGGATCTCACCTGCGACACTTGAAAACACGAATAGTTTTCAGTGTTGATACCTATTACTAAATATCTTATGATATAATTTTCGTTGTGGACGCATTAAATACAATAATTATTATTTTTTATTTATTTTGGCAACAAACAGTCGTGTAATTTTACATTACATTTTAACCCAAAAATAAGTGCAATGAAAGTCCCACAGCGCCCAAAAATTATAAATACTAAGAGATAAATAAATATTTAATATACAATATACATATTTTTAGTTTAAGTACATAATAAATAACATTAACAACAATAATATTTTATATTCCATTTTCCATTTAATACCACAATTCTATAAATTATTTTGACTCATTTAATAAAATACCTTCAATTATAATTGTACCAAAAAGTAAACAGTTTCATTTGTGACATGGATTTGTAAAAAAGCCGTTTAAACGTAACGAAATATATTCTCGTTAGATGGATTTTAGCTTTTTCGCTGAGTGCATTTAATAATAATATATAAAATATTAATTGTAAAAATATTATTATAAATATAATTTTAATTTTTAATTTAATATAATCAATATAATTTTGCTGTCACAAAATCATTTCAAATATGGACTTCTTTGTCTGAAAATAAATTATTTTTATTTTTTATTTATTTTTATAAATGACTCGCCCCCTTATTAATAGAAATTTTTATACCACGGATACGCCAAACCATTATTTGTCTGTCAAATGGTTTTTCTAACGTATCAGACAATGACAGCAATCCGTGGTGTAAATATTTTTAATAATTAAGGGGGGAAAGGTTTAAGGAAAGTGTGAATAATTTATTATTATTAGATAGCGTATAGGCAAGAAGCCCCAAACTTTAGAAATGCAAGACTTAAAATATTTATAATATTGTCTAAATATCACAGTTTTACGCATACATTTTCTTCAGTTCCCGTCTCAATATTTTGCCTGAAGCTGTCTTTGGGATGTCATTTACGAATACAACTTCTTCTATTTTCTTATAAGGCGCCACTTTTTCGGCGACAAAACTTTGGAGTTCCACAGGGGTGGTGTTAAGCCCGCTTTTCTTTATTACATATGCCACTGGCGTTTCGCCGTAGTATGTGTGGGGTACACCGATAACTGCAGCCTCTTGCACTGCTGGATGTGTTCGTAATACTCCTTCTAACTCAGCCGGAGCAACTTGTAGACCTTTGACCTGGAAAGGGTTAAAGAGTAATGATAAAATAGCTTAACATTTACTTATCACTATAGATCGCAGTTTGGTTTCTAAAGCGCAATATAGATAAATAGAATAAAGAGCAATCCAGTTTTTTTAACACTGCAAGCATTAGAAGGAATTATTGCGTTGTTGAAATAACTAGGTTTTTTTGTTGAAATTTAAAAAATAATTTACAACATTTCCGAACGTACATATTATGATCATGTTTTTATTTTAGACTATTTAAGATGTGTTTTCTTGGTAAATAAGTACAAGTGTCAAGTAGCACGTACCTTTATAAGCTCCTTTATTCTATCAGACACAAACAGTCCACTGTTTGGATTGTAGTTTCCTAAATCACCGGTTTTGAAGAAACCATCTTCTGTCAATGACTCTTTGGTTGCCTGTTCGTTCTTATAGTAACCTTTCATAACTGTTGGACTACGCACACATAGTTCACCAGTCTGAAATTAAAAAATGTTTTATTATTATTTTTCCTTACAAAATTGCAAATGGTTTGTGCAGGCATTCTTGAAATAATAATTTGTGGTAATGCCTAATAAAATATCACAAAATATTTTTAGTGATATAGATAATATAATGAAATTTAATTTGTCATGCTTTTATAGTTGAATTTATTGAGGTGTGACGTGATATTGTTTTGTTTGGTTTGTATCCTAATACAAACTAAACTATACTAAACTTGGTACAGTTTGTACAGGTATATCAACTTTTTTCTTCCTTTCATTGCAATAAAGAGATTATGTATATCTTTAAAATTAACCTGATCAGGCGGCAATTCCTTTCCACTAATAGGATCTATCATTTTCAGTTCCATATTCGACATCAGCACTCCGCAAGCTGCGTAGTCTATATCCCTTGTATTTTTTAACGTGGATGATAGTAACGAAGTGGTTTCTGTAGCACCATAACCTTGGTTTATCTCCATATTTGCCTGAAAACATAAAATAATTAAAGATTGTCCAAAACAGGGCAATAATGAGTTTCACGCTCATAACCTATCTGCTTCATATTTTACTCAATGCCAAAAAACCCAACCCATTTTTTATTTACTGCTTCATTGTTTTGATTTCAATTACTGTTATTTAAACAATTGTTAGGTGGGTAATTATCTTGAGGTCACACTTGACCTACATAAAGATATGGGCGTACCTAGGTCTGAATTTTGTAGATTTTGAAAAACTTAGGATTAAAATTGCCGACTTCTGTTTGAGAGCGATTTAACAAAAAAGTGTCAAATTCCTAAGGTCTTTCATTTTATTAATGTCAAAGACTATATTATGGTTATTTATATCCGATGTTGGAAAAGACAGAACAAAAAATAGCTTATCTGTTGTGAAAATCTGTTTTTAGTAGAGGGGAGAACATTCTCCCCTAGGACATAGAAAATCAATCTTCGTTGCACCTATAGATAAATCATGTTTATTTTATACTATCCTTACTAAATTAATATTATAAATGTGAAAGTGAATTTGTTTGGTTGTTACTAGGGCATGCAATATCGAATCTTGGAATCTCGTAATATTGGAATCTAGGAGCGTTTGGTCCGATATTGCAATATCGGAATTGATAGAGCCAATAACGTAATATCGGAATCAGGTATTTTTTATTTGAGTTTTAAATGACGCTTTTATTTACGATTTCTATTAATGCAATAACTGTATTCGTGAGACTAAAGCTGCGGAGCAGGGTAATCGAGCACCTAGCCCTCAAAATATCCAAAATACAAGTCGTTTATGTCTCTCACTCTTATTTTTGTTGGCAGATCTTTAATAATAATTGGAAGAAGTTTTATTAATATAAATAATATTATTAATTACACAGGGGACAAATTAGACTTTTTTGTTGCATGTAATTATGTGACCTTTTTTAAACTAATTTAAGGGCGTGTATTTCAAATACGTGCGTAATAAAAAAGTTTTTTTATTACAATTGAAGACAATGTCATATCTGAGCTCTGACGTCCCTGCGACCCAAGTGGATCTCTTGTGTCTCCTTCTCGTTATAGTCCCATCCGCAGCCCTCTGCTGCACATAAACTGAACGATATGGCTGGGGTTGGTGCTGCGAATTACCTCTGTGGCAGAGCATTCGTCCTTCCGAAGGTACCTGGTTCTATTCTGTTAAAGTGCTGGATAATTAAGGAGCAGGTGGAGAGGCGTCTCATTCTTTTCCTCACATAATCTGCATCGTTGTATCACTAACGCCTATTTTGTTAAGGTGTTTGTGGAGCTTGCAGTGCCCAATTAGGATTCTTAGTTGATTCGTACTCATTTAAAGCGCCAATTTTGCAAGCCTTTTGTTAAAACCGAGTATTAACGCATTGGAATAATCAAGTCCTGGGATTGTAGCCCATTGCTTTATGCTTAGGTTACGGCCTCATTCCTTGAGTGCTCGCTTGGTAACGCTGGGAAATATTCGACAGACCGGTTCTGGGCCGGACATTTCGCCCCTATTCTAGCCAGCTCATCTGCGGTTTCATTTTCATTGCCGGGGATGTTGCTATAGCCTAGAACTCATACTAGATGGATACTGTTATCACGTCCTAGCATGTTTAGCGTCTCAACACAGTCCAAAACTAATTTAAATAAGATTTCTACTGCAGTCAATGCTTTCAGTGCAACCTGACTGTCAGAGAATATTGGGATGTTTTTATGTACTAGGGCCATCTCTGTGCTCACTAGTGAACAAATAATAATAGAGAAGATCTCAGCCTGAAACACGGTTGCAAAGTCTCCTTAGCAAGGATATTTGCCTGTAAGTGGCATGCTTCCGTAGAATCCAGCGCCCGCCCGGTTGTCTTTCCTAGATCCGTCCGTGAAACAGACTCTTGGCATTGGGTGAACATTAATTGGGAACATTCCCAGTCCTACTTAGAAAACCCGGTATAGCTTCTCGAAGCTATACCAGGTTTTCATACCGCCTACTATGTGGCATGCCAACAAAAAGTATCTGAAAAAAAATTGTTTTATGAATTTACTTAAATCTTATGTATATTATTAAAACCGAATCCGATGGCAATTTTTATCATCCATTTTTCTCGAATTTCGAAAAAAAAGTTCTTGGCTAACCCAATTTAAAAAAAAAAGTATTGTGTGGTTTTATGAAACCACGGTAAAAGTGAAACTTAATAACAATAAAATTTGCTTCTTGTGTCTTCGCGTGAACTACATAACGAGTTAAATGCGGTCTTTATCAATATACAGACTGTTTATGCGTTAGATTTTAAGTTAATCTTCTTAAGGAACTTTGGTTCTTATATGGCATACTAGATGGCGCTAATTTGCCGCTAGATCACGCTATAGGTAAAGCGAACCTATTTGCATAAGATGTTTATGAGGGCCTTACTAATATGAAGTATTTTTGGGTTGTAAACCAATCAAGAAAAGGATTGTGTGGTTTTATGAAACCACGGTAAAAGTGAAACTTAATAACAAAATAGCGTGGAGCACTGGCACAAATGAGTACTAGTCTATACACTACACGGTCAGCTGATGCGAACTATAGGCGCCGCCATATTGGCCTCGGCTGCTCTGACGAGCGCCTTTCACTTTATCTCTACTCCACGGCCGACCGTCACGCGACTTGCAACACACAGACGAAAAAGTTTGAGACGATGTAATAATATATTTCCTACAGTATCTATACTGTTTTAGGACTGTAGAAATTCGAAAAGCCAAGATATTTGATTATTATTCAAATTGTTACATATTTTCTTTCTAAGTAATTCTATTTTTTTTATTCGAAAAAAATAATTTAACAGCGCCACTGAATCCTCATGTCATGATAATTAATCAATTTTTTTGTTGCTTATCATTAAAATGTGAAAAATCTGTACGTAATATGATTTTTTTATTGTTCCTAGGATCTTGTTTCTAATTAATTATAAAATAATTTGTAAAGATTATTGTTTTTATTTTATTTTTGCCTGTGTATTGTAAAGTGGGAAAATGTGAAATATTAATTACATATTATGTAGATTTAAAATCTTAGTTATATAAATTAGTTAGTTTTGTCTAAGAAAATAAAGATTTCAAGTAATAATATTACTTGGTTTAGTGCCAAATTGAAATAATTTGCTTTTTAAATATGTATTTTATGATAGGCAATCCACATTTAAGACACATATTGGCTTTGTAAATGTTTTGTTTAATTCCGATATTAATAACCGAATTCCGATATTGACATCCAATATCTAAACACAATATCATAATTGAAAACAGTCCGATATTGTATGACCTAGTTGTTACGCTTTCACGTACAAACTACTTAACCGATCATCGTGAAATTTGGCACAGATATAAAGTAGATCACGCGGAAGGACAGGCATTTTTTATCGCGGGAAAATTTACGGTTTTCGAGGGATTCTATATTTATGCGGGCGTAGCCGCGGGCAAAAGCTAGTATACTATACAGGCAAATAGCCTTAGCCTTTGACTTGAATGTGTTGCCTCATTATTAATTTGCTTTTATCGGAGACTGTTTAGACTCTAAAGTACATTTTATTAAAAGGGTAAAAAGAGTCATGTTTACCGAGGTAATGCCGGTAACGCCGGTAAGGTCGCATGAGTCATGTTTTTTCGTGCATGCAGCCGGTTCCATCGAATTATAAGACGTTGTCACGTCAAAAAGTAAGCAATAACGTATAATAACAATATTAATATAATTCGTTACAAATATTTTGCAGAAGTTTACAAAAATAACTCTAGTTACTGTTTTTAATAACATTATCTATTTGATTAGTAGAAACGAATTGCGCGAAACCCATTTAAATGAACGGCCAAAGTTTTCTGGTGTGCATGCATTACTATGCAAAATAACATCAAAAAGTAGGCATTGAACGCGAACAAAATCCAACGTTACGACGGCATTCAGAAGTATAGTATTCTTGAACCTAACGAACCTGAATAATATATTTAAATAAGAAAATTCGTAATGATACGAAGCGCCTTTTGTATTAGTTTTGACATTGGAATTAATGTCTTTTCGTTCGCTCCAGTATAGGCCCCGATTTCTCCGAAAAAGTGCGATCCCCATTTATCTCTCGGAGAGTTTTGAAGATATTATGATATTCAAAAATTAAACCGACTTCCAAAGTAAAAATGCACGAAAAAGTATGAAATTAAACTACCAGCCCTAACAACATCCTGATAAAATAATATATAAAATAGAACTCACATTCAAGTTGGCTGGTACCAACTTCAAAATTATGAATATTGAGTAGAGAAATAGTTAAAATTTTAGCCAAATTATTAATAGAATTATGTAGTTTTATTTTAATTTTTAATTAAAAAAAATGTTAAAAAATAATAATTTTTACCTTTTTAGTGATAGGTATTTGTTAAATTATTATTAATACATTTTAACAACGTTTAAAATAATCGATCGAATGTATAATTGAATACGCGCCTAGCTTTAGGTATTGTAAATAATATGATGATGATGATGATTACTAAAAGTTACAAAGTCGCATATGCTTGCAGTTCTTTAAACAATGCTGAAATTTCCAAACGCGTATCTTTAAAGACTGAGGAGGACTGTTCAGTGCTTTTGGATCCAGGGTTGGTGCAAAATCTTATTTTTGGTAGCATATGCTTGTGTTGTTTCAAAAAAAGTCATAATCACTATATGTGTACATATAAATTTCAAAGAGTTCCCTCGATCCATCATGGATCCCATCATCAGGTTTCCACTTTTGTGACTAAAGGACCAATTTTGAATTATACCCTTTACAGCACCAAAATAATTTTGCAAATAGGTCCATAAACGGCAGAGTAATGTTTAAAGATATCCTTGACGGTGTAAAATATTATGAGAAATACCTTTTATATCACCATAATGTAATGATGTATGGTGTGATTATGATGGTGATAATGATGATTACTCTAATTGACATAGTGGCATATGTACCTTACAATTCTCGGTATTTATCGCTCACCATCTATTTTAAATGGGGAAAATTTCGTATGCTCGCTAGACAAGCATTTATATAGTCTGAAAACAATTAAAACAATAATTATTACTGGCGATATTAATATAATTATTATTAACAATGACAACGCACAGACCTATAGTCCCTAGTCTCGAAAATACCATCTAAAAATTGTATAATAAAACCATGGATAACCCCAGGAGTCCTTCGTTGCATTAGAAATAGAAACAAGATGCAAAAAAGCTGAAACGCGAACCCAGTAACGAAGTTCTGCAAATTTCATATAGGCGCTATCGAAATTATTGCAATGCCTTGATTAAAAAACTAAAACACACCTATGATAGAGATCAAATACTTAAAAATAAAAAAATCCTAGGTTATTTTGCAAATCAATTGATAACATTACAAAAAATAATTCTCATAACAAGGAACTGCTTTACTCTACATCAACACCTAAAGAATCTGTACATCATGTAAATTCTTACTTCGCAAATATTGGAAAAACGTTAGCAAATAACATTGTGCTGTGCCTATCAAATCAAGATACTCATTGTGTTGTGTTATTTATAACACACTTTAATCACAGCAAGCTTCTTTCTTCTTTTTACTGAAGACTGACCGAGGTGAAGTTTACGGAATTATAATGGGCCTAAAATCTAGTAGTGCCGCGGGCTGGGATGGTATTGGGACCAACTTTTTGAAACTTGTTGGCAGAGAAGTAGCCCTAGTAGTAACTCATATCTGACCGCCAGTTCGGCTTTAGGCAAGGCATCTCTACAGAAGATGCTATTATTGCCTTAACATCTTACATCTCGAAAAAAGTAGATAAAAACCAAAAGTGTATTACAATTTTTCTAGACCTTAAAAAGGCTTTTGATACCGTTTCTGTCCCCACCCTTATCCGCAAACTGGAATCAATAGGAGTTAGGGGCACTCCCCTAGCTCTTTTTTTGAGTGACTACTTGTCTGATCGTAAACTGATCGATGTTCGTAAACTTTCTTGGATGTTTAAGACCCTTAGACAAGTGGCTGATGTAACCCTATTAAAACAAATATACACATCCTTGGCCCAGTCTATACTTATTTATTGTATCACAATATGGGGCGGTTCTGCCAAAACCAAATTTCTAGAATTGGAACGAGCACATACACTATTACTTAAAGTAATTCATTTTATACCTTATATTTACCCAACCGATAGTCTGTACTCTGAATGTGGCTTACTATCTGTACGGAAACTTTACATCCTACACTTGATTCTAAAACTTCATAGTAAACTCCCTTACAATCCCATCAAACAAAATAAAAAACGGAGGATACAAAATATTGCATCTGTAACTAAAGTTAAAATTGCTTACGGCAGGAGACAATTTATGGGACAATCAGCTATAATTTACAATAAATTAAATAATATTCTTAATTTTCACCCCACATTCTATTACGGTATATACCGGACAAAGTATATACCGTAATAGAGAACCTTATTGTATACTAGACTAGCTGGCCCGACCCACGTTTGTTTTGTCTTTATAATAATAATAATAATAATAATCATTTATTTCAGATATAAAATTACGTCCATAAATGTTAGTATTCCAATTAGTAACAATTTTTCCTTATTCTAAATTAGTAATGTTAGTTTTTTTTGGAACGAAGTTCCTTATCGCGCGTTGCGAAAGGGGGCTAGACGGAAAAAATTAAGACTGTAACAACACTTTTTGCTATAGTTGTAAGCCGTGCGGCGTGCGCGTGTTTCTCTGCCTGTCTCTCTCTCTCTCTCAATTATTACTAAAATTGAGCCTACTGATTAAGTTTATATTATATTATATTTGTTAATAATAAAAAAATATTATTAAAACCTTAAAAAAATATAATGTTTTACAATTCCTTCACAAATTAATCGAAAGGAACTGCGTTCTATCCGGGTGTCCCTTGACACCTCTCAAGTTTTTTTTCACAATATATTGTACCTCGTTACGGGCGCATGTAGACCAATCCAGTGCTTTAACAAAGGGAAGTCCCACCTACTTGCCAACACGTTCAGGATAGTGTTGGGGCTAGCCTGTAGTCTATTCATTAGGGAAGCACACCGCTTCCTGACAATCGCGTAAAAGTCGTCGACCCCCGCCTCCGCAAACATACCGGATTCGCTACAAAATCTAGACAGCCCCAGCAGTACCCTAAATGCATTATTATACTGCACGCGCAGAGCGTTGTAAGCCCTCTACGTATAGTCAGCCCACAGGCTGCACGTGTAAAACTATTGGCAATATGCCTTAAACAAAGTTATTTTGACTTTTTTACTACAACGCACAAACCTACGGGCCAACATATTACAGCAGACAGCCAACGCTCTTCGCTCTCTCTATAGGTCTAAGTCATCCCTTAGGTTATCAGAGACCCAGTGACGAAGATACTTAAACTTCGTTACTTTTTTAAGCCGCATGTTACACAGCATTAAAGGTTCTTTGTGTTCATAAATTTTATTTCCCGATTTAAATATCATAAATTCACTTTTTAAAACGTTGTATGTCCCTGAGCCCCCACATAACCTTCACATTTTTTTAACAGTTTCCTTAACCATCTCATTACAAGAGGTACAAATTAAAGAGATGAGGCGATGTTACACTCCCCTGTCTAACCCCGCATTCTAGACCAAAGGTATTTGAATATTCATCACCACATTTACTTGATTTCCGTACCAGAACTTCAGGAGCGAAATAACGTCATCTGATAGGCAGGTTTCACTTCTAAATTTTTTCCACAGATTACTATAAGAGACCATATCAAATGCCTTAGATAAGTCTAGATAGCAGGCATAGACTGGCGTTTTTCTTGTCGTGTAATATTGGACAGTTTGCTTGAGGCACAGACACAGTTTCAGTTGACAACCCTGGTTTCAAGCCGAATTGGTTGTCATTAAGTTTCATGTCCTTATGCAGGTGCTTGTTGAGCAAACTGTCCAATACCTTAACAATCATAGATATATCTACAATAGAGACATCTCCAATTTTGTTTTTCAAAAACGGTACAACAATAGTATATTATATCAGATCCTTTGGTAAGTAAGAATGTCCCACACACAGTGTGAAAAACATTGCCAATACTCGGTATTAAGTGCGGACCTGCGTACTGCAGATGTTCAATACTGAGGCCGTCATGAACCCGGAGATTTACCTCTAGTCATATTTTGATTACACTGGCTACATCCCTGGCAGTAAAGTGTTATAACACGGTCACCTTTAAAGGACTCAGCATCTAATCAAAACTCAATCTGCGGAGATGACGATGATGACAGTGGAGATTGCACTCTGAAATGATTTCTGAATGTATTTACTATCTCAACTGGATCATACCTGTCAGCGACATAGACGGGAGCGCTTGATCCTGCACCTATATTTTTGTACATTTCCTAAATTTGCTAAATTTTCTGTCAGAGTGATGCTGAGCAATGACGTCCATTTTAACTTGCTGCTCATTATTCTGGCACCACTTAAGTTTAGCCTTGAAATTCTTACGCGATTCTTTCATTATTTCATAAACATAACCACTGTTCGGTTTGTTATAAGATAACCATAGTTTATACTTTATACCAATGTAGAGCACTCCTGTGTGCCTAACTGATATTATAGTTATTCCAACCTGTTATATGTTTATATTTTTTCTTAACTTTTGTAGCGTTACTGCTTAATGAAGTGTCTGTTAATATTTTAATCAATTTGCAATACATGTTATTTATAATCATTTTATAATTTAAATTATCACATCTTTTATCAGTGCATTTACTATGTTCTATAGAAAATTGAAAGTGCTTAAAATTCTCATTACACTTCTTAGAATAAATATTTATTTGAGAAAGGTCTCTTTGGCCCCACACTATCCTACTAAACGCGTTATTTGTCGATTGGGAATGTAAAACTTTCGCTTGTATTGAGTCCAGATCACATTCTAACATTAAAGGCAAATAAAAATCGGGCCAATAAATGTCCTTTAACACTGCCAGTGTTATCTCTGCATATTGTTTGTTGCGCAGCACTAGTGACGAGACAATGGTCTAGCCAGCGCCTACACCCGTGAGCATCACTAACGAATGTGTGTGTGTTACTAACTAGCAGATCCATATCCACGCAAGATAACGATTGCTCACTACAGAAGTTTGTAAATTCAATTGCAAATGACTCACCTGGATGTGCATTGAAATAACCTAGAACCTAAACCGATTCCACATCATTACTTTCAACAATTGCATAGATTTCACTCTGTTTGAGTACTGCGAGACTGCGTAAGCTCCAGAAAATTGTCACTTGTATCGGTAGGCATGTACACAGATAACACTACAAGCGATCTGTCTTGAAGTTTGATTTCAATTGCGGCACATTATTGCACGTCACGATGGGTACACACGGGAATGTAGACTTTTTCCACAGTATAGCTACACCGCCGTATGGTCTTTCGCGTAGTATACCCACCGACGTATCCACCGCCGATTTACCAGTAAATGAGAATTTACCGTCTATAGTGCCTAGGTATTGCAAGTCATGTGATAAGAGCCATGTCTCCTGAAGAGCAATTATACTCGTATCTGCCTCTTTACATAGTCTTCTTACACACTCGATTGATCTAACTACACTTTTACAATTAAAGCTTATAAATTTTGTTTTAAATGCCATTGTATTATTATTATCATATTTTTTTTGTTTCAACAATTACTTTGTAACACTCTTTTGATATCTAACGTCTATGAAACGGCGGTATGCTATGCGATAAGACCAAAAATCATTTTTCATAAACATATCTTATTTATGTATATATAGTATAACACCATTAACCCCGTTTTACTCGATACATAATTGTCAATATCGGACACAGTCACCTCCTTCGATACATTGTAAATATTTATCGCAATATTAATATCAGCCGCCTTAAATTTGCTATCGACTACGACTGCATTGCCTCTATTTACTTTGAAACGATTCCTGGGTTTTCTATTTTGAACAATCTTCCATTCGCCTTCTCTAACAACATCCGATAACAGCTTATTTCTTTTATTATATAAATTAGTAGCACTGTCCATGACGTCAGTGTTATCGACGGGCGACTGCGAGTCAGCTGTTGCGCATGATTCCTGTTGCCGGTGCATGCGTGGGCGATTCACACGTCGCGCGGCTGTTGTCAATTATTTCAACACTACCGTCGTTTGTTATGTCCTGTTGTCTTCCTGCACTAATCCCATCGGTCCACTATTGCACTCCTTAAAAAATATAATTATCCATTAAACAAGCGCCTCGCTTGTAATTAATGTGTAACTTGTTGCCTGTGCACATTTAATAATAATAATAATAAAACATTTATTCGACAAAATAAGACATTACATTACATACATAGATTTACGCTATAAGACACAATAACATGAAACGCAATAACAAAAACAGAAATAAGTATTATATAATAGTATTTTGCTTTGTTTTTTGTTTAATGAGTAGGTACCTGCTAAAATTTAACGCACGCCAAGATGCGTGCGGATAGGAAGGTAGGCAGCGTAATGTGAAATGTCCTATTGCCGAAATGGACATCACTCAGGCGTATCACCGCGGTGTGAACACCACAGTGCCTGGTATTATGTGATTCCATTAGCTTTGCCATTTGAAGTACAGATTTACACTCAGCAACCGCATTAGAAAGTTACATAAATACATAAACGAGCGAAAGATAAATTATTTTATGGGATGCTATATATATATATATATATATATATATATATATAGCATCCCATAATATAATTTATCTTTCGCTCGTTTATATATATATATATATATATATATATATATATATATATATATATATATATATATATATATATATATATATATATATATATATATATATATATATATATATGTATATTAATAGTGTGTCTCACTGCTATGGACAATGCAGCGATCACGCCACCCGCGCCCTCCGCACGCCCCGCACACATTTCCCATAGTGACTACAGCTATGTTGCAAGGGGCAGACGCGCGCAACGCTAGCCAGTAGCCACAGGCCTGTCCATAGCAACTATCACGAGATAAATAATATTATAAATAACAAGATCTATTAAATACTTATTTGCTAAATAAGTATAAACTTATTTACATACTAGCGCAATACAAGTATAGAAAGGTAGGTTTAATGTTGATCTTATGTTATATTTTTAAACATACTTAGGTAATTCAGTATTATACATAATTAATATACTTAAGATAAAAATAGATATTTATACATTTAGGTAATTGCTACGAAATAAAATAGAACAAAGTGTTGTAATAAGAGATATGATGTGGGCAGTACAACTGATAGCTCAACCATTTTACTGAAAAATTGGTACCTGACCTTGAAGGCGACTACGGTCCACCTGTAAACCGCCATGACTCAGCTTACAACCCGAACGGTAAGTAGTATATGTGATGTCATAACTAGCGTAATAAAAAATAAATTCATTAAATAATAATAATTCATAGTATAGCAATTAAATCAATTAGTAAAGCATTATATAAATAGAATATTATATAAGTAGGATATATAATTATATATGTATGTATATATATATATATATATATATATATATATATATATATATATATATATATATATATATATATATATATATATATATATATATATATATATATATATATATATATATATATATATATATATATATATATATATATATATACATATATATATATATTTTATTACATCATTGCAATTTGTTCTTTCAGTAGTAGAGATTTAAGTTTTAATTTAAGATTATTTATTGTTTTTAGAGCTCGAAATTGCGGCGGCAGAAGGTTGTTCCAGACTTTGCTTGCTAGGTATCTGAAGCTACCTCGGAACATAGAAGTGCGGTGTAGGGAAGTAATTATTAGATAGTTCGATCCCCTAGTGGTCATTGACAGCTGTTTATCGCACGCCCACTGTAATTTATCATATAGGTAGGCCGGAGTTTTGAATTTTACTACTCCAAATAAAATAGTGGCAAAGTGTAATTGTCTGCGACCATCCATTTTGAGCCACCGTAAGTTGTTTATATAAGGCGTCACGTGAGCACGCGGAGGGATGTCACAGCAATACCTACTGCACGCATTCTGTACCTTTTGGATAAGACTCTTAGACCGTGCGAGTAAACAGGGACCTATCACTGCGTCTGCATAATTTAAATTTGAAAGCACCAGCGACTCGCAGAGGGTTCGACGCAACGGTTCCGCTATGAACTTTCTTATCTTAGTATAGTACTTTCAACCTGTAAAAGCAACGACTGACCGTTCTAACGACATGTTTCTCAAATTTAAGCCCTCCGTCCATTATAACTCCTAAGTTGCGCGCTTCAGTGACCCTTGGAATATCATCATTGTGAACACATATTAGCGGTTGTGCAAGAACGATTTTTTGTATCTGATATTTCGTACCTAGTATCATGTACTGAGATTTGCTAGGATTAAGTACTAAAGCGTTCGCATTAGACCACTCAGAAATACGCGCTAGGTCCTCGTTTAGCTTTTTTACTGCCTTATTTACATCACATGACTTAAAAGATATGTATATCTGGATGTCATCACAATATATTTCACAAAGTCGATATCAGATTTCAATATGTCAATTTGCTCCTTAGTCGCGTAATTACCTTTTATCAAATTAATTTCCCTCTTGAGCAGTAGTAAATCCTTAAGTAGCTATGTAGGGTCTATGTAGTCAAAGAGAATCGGTGGTAGTTTGTGTAGGTCGCGAGCGACAATAGTAGGTATTTCCTCCGAGTCACTCTCTTTCAGCAGTCCAATAATATCATCAATGTCCCGTAATGATTTACCATCCCTCTTGCGCGTTTTTTTACGTTTAGCACTCGACACGGAATCAAAAAGTAAATTTTTAGCGGTCACTATATCCGACTCAGAGAAAGAAGTAACACAGATCCGACTGATACACTGTTCGTCCATCACTTCTATTATATTACATATAAATAATAAGAAAAAAAAATTAAAAGTTAAAGAAATTGAACTACTTACTTTGTCTTTTTTCTTTGAACTAGCTATCTATGTAAGCTTGGTTTTTGAGACAAATCTAATGATACCTTAATTGTAGAAATCCATCCAGTCGTTTATAACGATATTGCAACTTGTACATTTCACCACTTGAGATGCCATTTATTTTTCGGTTATTCTATTTGATTACGCATAACATACACACGACCCGACTGCCGATTTCTAGAAATTTCTAATATTTCTCACCCTTTAAACCTTCCCCGAACTTCCACAGTTATTTCAAGACCAAACTCAGCCATATTAGTTCAGCCGTTCTCGAGTTTTAGCGAGACATCAGAATTTAAATCCATTTTTTGTTTTTTATTTTTATTTTATTTATTTATTTTTATATAGAAGATTTATTTTATATAAGATTATGATGAAACATAGAAATTTATTTCAAGCACAGGGCGACCATCCAACTAATTATAGTGCTCATGTATTATTATGTATTATGTTGAACTATTTACCTGTAAGATATTATGTTTGTAAATGCAAATGTATTCGTGTGTGCATGTTAAACTTTAATTTCGTTTTACGTAAGTCGTAAAACTCACATTAAAAAATAATAATAATAATAATAATAAATTAATGTATCCTTTGTTTGTTTACCGAAAGAGCGAGGTCTCCTAACACAGGTTTATACTTAAAAGGAGACCCTAGCAACGTGTATGTTATATTTGTAAAAGATACTGAATAAACATTTTTTTCATTTTCATTTTCAATAATAAAATAATTTTAAACCATTTACCATTTCATTTATTTTGAGCATAATCAGTATCCTTCTAAAAATATTACGAAATTAGTCACCTCAACAACTACGCGTACGAAGTCGCGGGCAGAAGCTAGTCTAAGAATGAAATAATTATAATTCAATGTTATAGTTTAGTTTTGAAACCTTTTTCTTATCCCGGCAATATTTTTTCGAATTTCGTAGATTCATGCCAACGTGCTCGATAGTCGTCGTGTAAGGCACGATATCTGTGATTTATTTTTAAATTGATTGCTGTCACTGCTTAATGGAAAAGTTTCCGTATGTTTTTATCATATTAGAAAATCGTACTTATCATTGTGTTTTTTTAAATATCTTATACTTTAAACGAGACAATTTTGAATATATATTATTATAATAATCTGGAAAACGGCTGCAAGTATTACCATAAAATTGAGTATGCAGGGAGTTTTGAGGGAGAAAAATCGATACTTATACTTGAACAGTACCCTCGGTTACTTGGACCTCATCACTCAAAGTATTGTCTACCTTTACGCAATAAGATCGATCTTTTAGATAATCTTTACACCATTTTAAGACAGGGCCTCGTATACCAAGTTGATCTAGTCTTTCTATTAGCGTCTCGTGTCGTAAAGTATCGAATGCCTTGGTATAGTCTATAAAAACTACCAGCACTCGCAGTTTGTTATTAAGATGATCATTTACATGACTCGTAAAGGCAAAAAGTCTGTTGCTGAAACCCTCAAGGATCCGTGCTGGGTTCACTTCACTACTTGGTGTACGTCAATAATATTACGAGTATCATAAAACATTGCGAAATATTACAATTTGCATATGACACTTGTTTGATAGCCACTGATGGAGAAGTTAGTGTTGCACTTAATAAGCTCCAGATTGACTTTGATAACTTGGTTAAATGGTCACATGATTCTGGCCTTATTCTTAACTCAGAAAAAGCCAAAATGATGCATATATGTTCATCTCGTAATCAACAGATCCTACAATACAAACTAATATCACACGATCATAAATGCTCACACACGCCGTTTATAAGAACAAGTCAATGCACTTGCCATGTCATTGAAGTAGTTAAAACTTTTAAAACCTCGGACTGACCATTTATGATCGCTTAAAATAGACTGAGCACATTAACGGTGTTTGTATGAAGCTAAGGGCTATTTTGGCCAAATTTTCTATCATTAGGTGGAAAAATTCTTACAAAAACTTATTGACTCTGTATAATGCACTAAGTGATTCTATTATCGATTACGGCTTAAGCTCCTACGGAGTAACTTCACGTTCTCATCTAAATACAATTTATCAACTACAACTAAGAATACTAAAAAAGATTGTTCCCCATAAAATTAAATTAAAATTTCATAATAACAATAGTGGTCTGTTTCATAATTGTAAAATCATTCCTATACATGACAAATTTAAATATCGACTACCAGTTGAACAATACTTCAATAGTAACATCCAAGTAGTGAAAGAGAGTTCCTACAGTAGCGCCTCTATTGTAAAGTTAAATGTTCCTCGTTTCTCAAATTTATATGGTAAAAATTGTCTCGAATGTGTAATACCCCAACTAATTAATAATTTAAATCCAGATCTAAAATAGCATAACCCTAAAGAATATAAAATCAAAATTAAAAAAATATATATTATATAACTTAACATCGCAATCTGAGTTATATAAAATTATAATAAGATATTACTCTATCAAGTATTTTACTAGCAGCCTGTATACGAGTATGGTGTTATACTAACCGGTTTTATGCCTGTGCTGAGCGCGCCAGGCGCGCGTCAGTACTCACTACGCAGTGCAGCGCGCGCAACGCATGCTCATGATCATGTCTCACACACTTATGTACAACATTACACACCTGAATTATAATGTAAAATAACACATTACATTTTATTATTATTTGTGTAGCCGACGACTGAACGGCGTATGGTAAAACTTGTACAAGTTTATATTGCACCGAAATGTAATGTTTTTAAATTTTTTATTGCTATATAAAGGGGAAAAAAAAGTAAAGTTGGATGGAGTCACTTTTTCGATTGGCCAACTTTGCTTATTTAACATCCACTCACAACACAATGAATTAAAATTTAATTGAAAATTTGTTTAGTCTACCTACTTTATTATCAAATAATTAACCCTATCAAGCAATCAATTCTAACCTTTTTTTTAGAAAACTGTTAATTTGTCGTTGAAACTCAGCCACAACGCAAGTTTCCATAAATAGATAGATCTAATCTTCACTTTTTTTCGAGATTTAGAAATTGGTAGTAGTGTAGAATGTAGATGCAGGGGGTCCACCGGATCCAGCAAAATTTTGAAAGTCGTCAATGAAACAAAAGTCTGGGAACCACTGGTCTAGATTACCTACCTATTATACTGCACGCTTAGCATGACCACCGTAGAAATGCGTTTTGTCTACACAAGAATAGACATACTGACAGATAATACGGACAAAATGACAGCTTTCCTTTGTCAATCTGTCATTTTGTCTACTATTCTTTCGCATTCACATTATTATTTCTATTCAATTCGCAGTTCGGTTCCAGTAGTTATGGACAACCAACCTGGCCCCAAACAACCGCAAAATTAGGGCCATTTAAGTGGGGACTGTTTTTGCCTCGATATGCCTCGTCTATAATATGTTGCAAGGCCTTCTATTACTTCTAGAACTTACATTTCCCTTCTCCAGCACGGCTACAGCGTCACTGGCGGCGAGGGGCGCCGCGCCGCACACCACGTGTCGCACTTTGGTGAAGTGCTCCGCCCTCACGTCCGGATGTTTGCCCAGGAATACAGCTGGTAATTGAATTGACACCTCTCTTTAAATTATGTTGTTTACGTGAATAAAACTGGCCAAATGCAAGCAGGACTCGCGCGCGAAGGGTTCCGGAAAAAAAACACGTTTGTTGTATGGGAGCCCCACTAAAATATTAATTTTATTCTGTTTTTATTATTTGTTGTTTTAGCCGCACCAGAAATATTAGGTCCTTACATATGAAATTGGCGTTTTGTCGTACTGGCGACTTTCTATATATTCACATATATCTTCTTTGGTTAGGAATTCCAATTTCAAATTTATACCGCTATTTACTCATACGTTTTTTTTGTGTTTCGAAAACCGTAATTCATTTGTTTTTTCCTTTTTTGGTTTTTTCTTTGCGTCACTCTGTTTACAAAACGGTAAACTTGAAATATCGTATTATTTTCGAGTACGAGTTCAACTGTGGCACCAGTGCTGCAGAAACGGCTCGAAGGATTAATGATGTGTATAGCGGCGTTGTTGCAAAAGAAAACACAGTGCGTTTTTGGTTCCATAGTTTTCGTTCTGGAAATATCGACGAAGATGAAAGGCTATTGTGGAAGCGGATCCATCGCAAACCACGTCCGAGTTAGCTGCAGGCTGCGGTGTTAGTGATAAAACAGCTTTAATCCACTTGAAACCTGACTGCTGCGGTACATTACTCAACAGGCACAATAATTAAGGGATTTTAAATTGAATCATTACCTGTGATGAAAAGTGACTCCTGTACGATAATCGGAATCGCTCCTCTAGAAAAGTTACTTGTGAGCGTTTGGTGGACTAGTGCCGGTGTCGTTCACTACGGCTTTCTTAAATCTGGCCAGATGATTACGGCAGATGTCTATTGCCATCAACTTCAAATCATGATGGAAAAGCTAGCTGCTAAACAACCGAGGTTGGTCATTCGCTTTAGGCCACTGCTGCTTCAGGACAACGCTAGACCACACACTGCACAACAGACGGCTACCAAATTAGAGGACTTTCAATTGGTATGTCTAAGACATCCACCGTACTCCCTGGATGTTGCTCCAACATTTTACCATTTTTTTCGAAATTTGTATAACTTCTTGCAAGGGAAAAAATTCAACTCCGATGGGGCAGTCGAAAGCGCTTTCAAAGATTTTATTGATTCCTGTCCGAATGTTGTTTTTAGTAAAGGAATCAATGAAATACCTATGAGATGGCAAAAGTGCATAGATAGCAATGGTATATAATGTATATACTTTGATTAAATAAATATATTATGTTTAAAAGAATCGACTTTATGTTCCTCCTTTACAAAATACCAATTTCATATGTAATGACCTAATACATAATCTGTAAAAATTGCAACTGTCGAAGTATCATGGTTCATGAGATACAGCCTGGTGACAGACGGAGAGACAGACAGACGGACAGCGGAGTCTCAGTAATAGGATTTTACCCTTTGCATACGGAAATAATGCGTTTATACAAAGAGGTGAATAGAGTTGGTAATACATGTTAGACCAAATCATAAAATAATAAAAATTTAAAAAAATACAAAAAAATAACAAAATTGGGGTGGGCCACGCTTATCACTAACTAAAATATCTAAAATAGTAGTAACTAAAATAGTAATAGTTCACAACCTATTTTCATAGCCTACCGAATACACCTGCAAAATTTCATAAAAATCAGTCCAGCCGTTTCGGAGGAGTTCTCTTACAAATATTGTGACACGAGTATTTTATAAGATTATTATTTCCTTACTAGCCTTAGCCCTCAGGAATAGTATACTTTTTCGGGATACAAAGTAGCCTATGTTTTAATCCAGAGCCTAAACAACTACCATACCAAATTGAATCCAAATCCATTAAGTAGTTTTTGCGTGAGAGAGTAACAAATATCCATCCATCCATCCTGGCAAACTTTCACATTTATAATAGTAGTAGGATTTCTCATTTCATTTTTCGTTACGTTAAGTCTACAAACTACAGGGCCTTTAGTCAAGATGCATTCGATAATTTCGACGGTGAAGTGCTCAGACAAAAATGTATGGGATTTGACATAAACCATCGCTAGGTGACATGTTGGTTGCGATGCCTTATATCAAATCCCATACATTTTGTTTTCGAACTTTGCCGTCAAAGTTATCGAATGCATCTTGACTAAAGCCCCTGAATTCTTTAGCGAAACAATGTTGTATTCATCATAGTATGTCCTTACATTTTATGTAACCTTCATTTTAATTGCATTTCTCTTCTTCTTTCTTAAATATTTATTTAAATATTGATTAAAAATATGCTATGTCCACCCTTTTTTTTAAGTTAAAACGTTTTTCTCTTCTTCTATAAGTGACACGAGTGTGAAATATTTTTCAGTATTTTAAGTAAGACAAGACTCAGGGGAAGGTTGTTTCAGCTTTTGCAAATTTTGGCTCAAATATTAATAACCATTTTTTATCCGATTTTAATACTCTCCTGTCGGCACGATACCCCCTTGTCGCCTACAAAATCAGTATGGCACTTGACGCTCAAGGTCACTGCCGTTAAACAGAGGCTTAAGGACCAGGAACGCGAATTTTGCGAGTATTACCTAATAGGCGGTAGAAATCACTTACCATCAGGCGATGCCTATGTTCGTTTCCTGGCCCATATCATAAATTAAGAAAAAAACTTGAAGATACATACAGAGCAACGCGACGTCATTATTAGCATTATTTTCTCGTTTCAAGTAAGGTCAGTCTCAACGACTTGAAGAAAATGTCTTAATTGGAAAATCATGGTAATATCTAAGTGGTACTATTAGTTATTCTATGGTAATACAGAAACAACGCTTTGTTCATCTGTTTCCTTAGCCTTGCCTAGCCAATGTGATTTCAACGATTAGCACAATTCGCCTTTTACGAAACTCGTATCTAGGTCTTTACGTACGGTTGATCGCTCAATGATTATTTTATATTTATATTTTATCAACTACAGTCTTATATCCAAAAAATATCTAACCGTTTATGGCAGTAATTTCTATCTGGCAGTAATTTCTATCAACATTTTCAAACGAGCAGATTACGAATATAATATATATCTAATATCTAATAGCTAATATCATGACTATTGATTATTGATTCATTTATTGTGGTAAATTTGTTTTGCTTCAACAGAGGAAATGTAGTTTTGTCCAACTTGTATTTTATAATAGTACTAGACATTTCGCGCAGCTCCGCCCGCGTTAATATTTATTTATTATTCAACTAAATTAACACAAAATACAATTTAGAAAATTACAAAGACATTTCCACAAAGTAGACAATAGAAGTTTTCGGATCGAGGAACGAGAAAAAGCCTTAAAATACAAGCACAATATGACTGTTGCCTGTATTAAATGCAGTATGCTGTGTCACGTATGTGTGTGTGTGTGTGTAAGAGTGAGTGAGAGTGTGTATGGTGGGTGATTATGCGCACGCGCGTGATGGATTTTATAAACATTTTTCTGTACTGTTGTAGTCTATAGAAATTATCCAATTCAAAATAATTCGTTTGCATTTGCTCAGTGTAAGAGGATACAAATTACAACGTTTATTCGCCGTATTGTAGAGGTGAGAGGATATGACGTAGAATTTTCGCCTGGCAAGTGAGGTTCGATGTCTGTAGTACATGCAAAATCTGTTCGACGAAGTGTCGAACAGATCTCACTGGCAGATAACTGATGTTATAAAGTGCAACATAGGCTACATTACTTGTTTCTTAGGGTTCCGTTTAAGAAATGGGGTTCCGTTTAAGAAATGGGGTTCCGTATTCGTTAGTTCTACGCAAACGAAGTTGGAGGCATCAGCTAGTCTAATATAAAAAGAAATCAAACTTACCTATAGGTGGAACAATATACAGAATGGCTGGTTGATAATTCTTCAAAACATCTAAATACAGCCCCGATGTAAACTTAGGTAAGGTGACTAACTTGCAGCCGCTCATAAAATGCCCAAACATGGTAATAACCATACCGTAGATGTGATAAAACGGCAGAGTACATGGAATAACGTCTTGGAAGTTTCCTGAAATTAAATAGAATTAATATAATATTATAAGTGATTGAGAAAGACTTATAACTATCTCCTAATAACAAATTAATTTTAATAATAATAGTAAAAATAATAAAATTAATAGTAATAATGACACAACGAACTAGGCATTCTAAATCTGAAGCGATAGGGTCAGTTCACACCGCGGGTAGGTATACGCAAAGCGGCGCGGCGCTGCATTTTGAAAATAGCCATTTAAAATTGAACTTTATTCACTACACCAAAGATACACGTTTCATATGACATCAGTCAGGCACTACCCATGTGCTATGCAGCGCGGTGCAACTTGACATTCGAACTCTTACAATGAAATGTGTATCTTCTTGTGTAATGAATAAACTTTAATTTTGATTAGCTTTCAGTGGCGATGGGTCTCAAGAACTCTATTCTTATCGGCTTTCCGTTCAGATTACGTCATGAAGACTTCCAGCCAAAATAGATTTACATATTATTATTTTTTTCAAAAGGGTCTACGCAAGGGTCGGGTTAAAACCGATGTAGCTACAGCGGTCTTAGTAGCTACATCAGGCTAGTTATAGTCCGATGTAGAATAGATTTACAGAAAACAATAATATCTTATACAAGTCATGTCAGACAAGCGATAGCGCGATGTAGACCGACTCAATTGAAATCTATGCGCTACACGTTGCAACTTTGACGCGAACATTGGAATCACAGATCTCTTGAAAACCCGATATATTCGGAGTTGTGGTGGGGAGATCATTCATCATAGGAACCTTATCTCGTTAGAAATAAAGTTGAAATTCAATCTTGTTTTAATTAGCCGGCTGGCCAACTAAATACAATATTATTAATATGATTTGTCCGATAACAGTTCAAGTACACTATTATTACTATTACAAGCTATTTTTCTGTGACATTAACCCGCTATTTTGTAGCTTTCACCAATGAGGAGCCGTTATTAGATAATATCACGTGCATCATGAGACGAATGAAGTAGCTCGGCGGTACCTCAGCCGCGCGTCCTTGGATGTAAAATCATGTTATTACGACATATTACATTAATAATAATGATTGTCCAACTATTATTTTTGAAATTATATTGAGCAGTGAGAAGTGATAAATATAATTCGTCTTAAAGTTTTAACTAATACGTGTTTTTGTGAATATTGAATGTCAGACTACGTGAGAGTACTTGTGTTGTGTTTATTGTTGGTGATAAATCGTTTGAATAAATTGACTTTTACGGTAAGCGGAAAGTTGGATACGTACCTACTATAAATTGAAATTTGTAGATGATAACTACAAATTTCAATTTATATCGTATAAATAATATACGATATTATTATTAATTAGGCGGTAGTATGTACCGTAGAAGTATTTTAATATTATATTATGATTATCTTACAATAGTTAATTAATACACAGAAAAATGTTTTATTATTTAAGTACCTATTTGTTATTTTGAAATATACCTAATTGTAGGTATAAGAATATCGTATATATATATATAGGAATAGGACCGTATGTATAACTATAAGAAAAGTTACCTTCGTATTTACAATTTCTCTCGGACACGCACACGACACAACTCTACACGCTTGTAACGACCTTGACCATCATACATAATATGGTGCTATATTTCCTTTCAAATAAACTTGCACAACCCACGTCTAGCGACAAGGGCTTCCCTCTGAAGTAAAACCAGCCTTTGTCACTGATAGCTTTCCTTAAAATTCAGCGTCATGTCGCGTATCGTTTCGTTTCGGTGTGAATTGACCCACAAGATAAACTGGCCCTCGTTGTACTTGCCCTTTTTAAAGGCTGTGACCGGCAAGTCGCCATACATTTACTGCCTGGTAATTAAAATACGTGGCCACAAAAAGTATTTATTGTAAGTTGTACTTTATGAGCATAGGAACAAAAATGCAATAATATTTTGTATCAAACTCGGAGGATAAAAGATAATTGATTAAATATAACCTAACTTACTGTTCAATAAATTGCCCTAGTGGCGGTTTGCGGAAAAGTGACCTCTATTAGTCATTTACGTAATGAAATTAATAAGTAGTTTGTTTGGAAACGCAATATGCTAACAGGTAAAATATGATAGATGTCGCTCTCACATTACGAAATCCAAAAACATAATTATTATTTTTCTTAGTATTCCTAAATATACTCGTATAAGTAGTATAGAGAGATCTATTTCACACCCCAAGTAACATTTTTTTTCATAAAACTAGTACTAAACTGCTGACTATAGAAAAATAAAATATCTTTAAACTGCAATTAAAAATAAATCTATCTATTGCCACTAGATGGAGCTTTTACGCCTCAAATTGACCATTTACAGCATGATAACCATAGACTATACAGATATGAAGACAACGATTACCACAGTTATGTACGTATTTTTCACATTAGTTCTGGATATTCATAACTTTTTATTCCCAAGTCCCTATATCCCCTATAATATATATATAAGAGGCTAAAATATATTATATTTTAGGGACTTGGGACGGGACGTACATAACTGTGGTAATCGTTGGCAACAACAACTAAAACAACTTGGCCGCTCTTAATGGAAAATCAGGCAGGGTTTGCCAGTGTCCTTTCTATATGTTTGTTACGTACCATTAGTTAGAATTGGATAGCATGTTTCCTCAACGTCCATAACTTCGAGTGCTGCTAAAAGATTTCCGTGAGTTATTGATACGCCTTTGGGCAAACCAGTAGTTCCACTTGAAAAAGGTATTAGTGCTATATCATCGTTCTTTTTTTCTACTTTATCTAGTAGAGCAAAATCTGCTTCTCCTATCTCAGTTATTTCACTATACCTAATAGTGCCTTCTGGTATCTCTTTGTTTGTGACTAAAATTACTTTAGCATCACTCTTAGCCCCTGTGAGTCCTTTTTTCAATTCTTCATAGCATTCAGGTATAGTTACAACTATTTTGGGTTCGGTGATAGATACTTGGTGGCATATTTCAACTGCAACAAAAATACATTTTTTTTTTATTAAATTACTTATTATTGCGTAGATGTAGCTTTGGTGATGATGACGTGGAATGTCGGATTGGAATATGTCAGTTTTAAAGAAAATATAAGAGGAAATAGGTAGTAATTGTAATCGCAATCAGTTCCAAAGAAAATTTGATAATGTTAAAAGAAACCAAATGCCAAAATAGAATAATTATAACCCAGTTGGTATGCGTCAACTTTCCTCCAAAGTGAGAAAGGTCGAAATATTACTATATTGGGACATGGGTTGAGCACATCTTATACTTTAAACGAGACGATCTTGTATATATATATAATCGGTATCTCGACAACTGCTACAAGTATTACCATGAAATTTTGTAAGGAGTTTTGGGGGAGAAAAATCTATCTAGCTAGAAGAGCTCCTTAGAAACTGCGCATTTTTAAGCAATATTTTTTTTTCTCTCGTCGTGCAACTATATATCAATAATTTCGATTTTCTTTACGTCAATCTGGTTGGCAGCTTGGTATGCGTACTTACGTTTGATTTTTGCATTGTTTGTAAATTCGGAATGTGGTGGGTTCGAATACCGGTAAGATAAATATTTTTGTGATTCTTATTATTTCTTTTTCGTTTATTTATTTTGAATTATTTTATCGTTGTACTAAAATTCCGAGCAAAGCTCAGTCTTCCAGGTACTTAGCCCTAATAATAAAAACTCACTACTCCGGTCCTAACTTAACACATGCACTGGAGTAATAAGGCTGAATGGGTTCAAGTAGATTGTAGCTATACCCCGCTCAGATAAAATTTAATGCTAAACGTAAATAAAGAAACAATAGCACCCTATAATGCTACCGATTTAGATGTCACCTGTTTACCGTGCAATAAAGAAATACAATTCCACATTGTAACGAGGTGATAGTCAAACAGCGACATTTCAACAAAGGCGTATATTATCGTTCAAGGTAGAACTTTGAGCAGCGCTTACGACCCTATAAGATGGCTTTATTTTATTTTTATTTCGAAAACATACAGTGATATATATAAATATCTTAAATACGATATAAATTCTTAACACTATTTACAGATTGTCCCGTAAGGCAGCAATCAGTATGCCACTGGCCTATATTAGTTCGCTAATAATTCGTTTGGAGTACAAGAAGCAGCCCCAGAGTCAAAGGAAGCAAGTGTTAAGTAGCGTAGGACTGGAAAAAGCGTATACAAATGAATTCTAAGCAGTCATCATGAGAATTACTTATATGATCACAAACGGTGCTGCAATAGCGCGATGTAGGGTCCTTACAGCGCCATCTAGCGGCGGCTGGCGGAACTGACAATTAAATCACTGTTCTCAGTTATAAATGCTATAGTCATTTAGCGATGGTTGGGGAAACTAATAATATCTTTAACTAGGAGTGTTACAACATAAATTTGGCCGGATTTAATATTTTTGTTTACAAACGTAAATACATTGATTACATAAATTGGATCTGTAAAATGAATAGAGTATATTCATTTTCTACCTGCATTCGTACGCCTTATCACGTCACGATACATAACTTAAACTCTTTATAAAGTGGATTGATGGAAGTCAGAATACACCCAGTAGCCTGTATAGCACCGTACATGACCACGGGAAAATAGAGCATTCGGCAACAGAACAGCAACCACGTCGCTATCCTTCAAACCCAGCTTCTTGCAGAGTGACGTGGCAAATATGGCGGATTATTTCTATAACTTACACTCTTTATAAAGTGGATTGATGGAAGTCCGAATACACCCAGCCTGTATAGTACCGCACATGACCACGGGAAACTCTGGCGCATTCAGCAACAGAACAGCAACCACGTCGCTCTCCTTCAAACCCAGCTTCTTGCAGAGTGACGTGGCAAATATGGCGAATTATTTCTATAACTTACACTCTTTATAAAGTGGATTGATGGAAGTCAGAATACACCCAGCCTGTATAGTACCGCACATGACCACGGGAAACTCTGGCGCATTCGGCAACAGAACAGCAACCACGTCGTTCTCCTTCAAACCCAACTTCTTGCGGAGTGACGTTGCAAATATGGCGGAACATTTCTGCAGTTGCTTGTATGTGTAGTTCTTTTTCATTTCAGCGCATTCCTAAAAACAATATTTCTTTGTAGTTATTTAAATTACAGTCATAAAAATTATTTTTAGTAACGTTGTTGCTGAATGTGGAATGTTTTGGTAGAGTTCCATGTTGCTGTCTTGCAACGTTGTTCATGTTGTCCATGTTCTTGTCTGATACGTTGATGAAGTCATTAGACAGACAGAGACAGTAACATATAATTGCTAATTAGATGTGTAAATATTTTTATTAATAGGGGGGTGATATTATAGACGCAAAAGTTTGCAGACAGAATGGATGTGTGGATTTTTGTTACTCTTTCACGCAATTAGCAATACCACTGAACGGATTTTGATGATATTTGGTATGGTCATGCTTTCTTCTTTTTTCTTGGTTCATGCTCTAGAATCTAGATTAACAGATAGGCTACTTTTTATCGCAGCAAAATGTACGGATTCCACGTGAGTTGGATGGGCATGCAAAAAGCATGCCCGAAGTCACGGGTAACATATTTTAGATAAAATTCTCGTGTGTGGTGTTTTCATGGAGCAAATATAGTTGATGTTTATTACAAATCTCCTCCGAAACGGTTCGACCGATTTTTATGAAATTTTCCTGGTGTATTTGGTAGGTATGAAAATAGTTTGTAAACTATGTATTTTTATATTCATAAGTGATACCCACCCAACCCAAAAAAAATTGTTCATTAGATCTCTTTTTTAGGGTAATACTCAAGGAACCCTTAAAGTTTCGCTCTGTCCGTCCGTTTGTCTGTCCGCGCTTCTAGCTTCTGTAATTATGGATATAAATCGATGAAATTTGGTACAGTTATAGATTGTGTATAGATCTCGGTTTTGGAATCATAAAATAACAATGGTTTTATATTCTCTGTGGCTCTTGATACATGTGAAGTGGGAATGAAAAAAATTTTTTCATTCTACTCCATCGTGTGAGGTATCATTGAATAGGTATTTTAAAGTAAAAGCAAGGTTTCATACATGACTTTTTTACAAAGTCTTTTATTTATTTATTCTTCATGTACACAACAAAAATAACACAAAATATTACAAAATACACAAAAGAGATGGTACAAAGGCGTACTTATCTCTAAAAAGAGATCTCTGCCAGCAGACCTTACACAGAGTTTAGGAAAAATAAAATAAGTAGGACACAGGTAGTACAGCAAAGAATAATATCAGATTGAAAAAGAGACAATAACTTACAACTGATTTATAATAATAATAAACTAATAAATACAATATACTAATACATATTATAAGTAAATATAATAATACCTACATAAAATAATAATAAACAAAAATTAATGAACCTAATAAATAATAATAATATGATAAAATAAACCTACATAGACTATTTTGTTGCTGATGACAATAAGAAATGATTCTATAGCCTAGTATATGTTCAGGCAAAGCATTCCACAGCTGGGCAGCTCGGACCGTGAACGAGTTGGCGTAGAAATTTGAGTTACACCAAGGGGTGTCGAGTACCTTTTTTGGGGTTACAAGTACGCAGAGGCCTTTCGCTCGGGGTAGTATATGAAAATCGTTCAAATAGGTAAGAAGGAGAGTTGGACAATTTTAGAATTTTAAACAACTGGGTTAAAATATGAAAATTCCGACGAAGGCTAATGGGAAGCCATTGTAATTTGTTGCGAAACTCGGTAACATGGTCGAATTTGCGCAGTCCAAAAATAAAACGTATGCACAAATTCTGGAGACGTTCAAGTTTACACAATAGCTCCTCAGTTACATCCAAAAAACAGGAGTCAGCGTAATCTATCAATGGCAATAACAAGGATTGTGCAAGAAGAATTTTAGTGGATAGAGGAAGGAAATTCTGTAGTCTTTTTAATGTATGCAAAGAATGATGTAACTTTTTGCTTATACCACTAATATTAGCAGACCACGACAGGTTGCAATCAATAATTAGACCTAAATTTTTGGAATTGTCGCTAAACTCCAATACATCGCTACCGTAAATTATTTTGCTAATAAATTCAAAATCAACCCTGGAGCGCAACTGCCTGCTGCCAATGAGAAGAACTTGCTACGTTTTTGGATTAACCAGAAGTCCAAAAGTGTTCGCCTACTTAAATATATTTAAAAGATCTTGGATAACAGCAATAATAACAAGATCAATTTCCTCAATACTAGTGTGTGTGCCTGTAAATTTGCAGGTCATCTGCATATAAATGGTAGGCCGAAGAGATGAACCTTGTTATTTCGTTTATGAAGACCGCGAAAAGTAATGAGGACAATACTCCCCCCTGTGGGACACCAGCAGTAATGCTGGACCAGTCAGAACTAACGTCAGGAGTAAATATACGTTGCTTTCGTCCTCTCAGGTAGGAGTCAAACCATGGTGGCGTAGAAGAAGATACACCTAAAGACCTAAGTATGGCCAACAAAATATCGTAGTCCAGTATTAGGAAGAGGTATTATATGGGCATGTTTCCACATGGAAGGAAAAGTGCTTGAACTAATGGAAATGTTAAGGATATGGGCTATAGCTGGAGACAACAAATCAGCAATTGGGGATAACATATCCTTACTCAGGCCATCACTGCCAATGGCTTTAAAGGAGATTGAACGAAGACTTGTGAGTACCTGATCTTCCGAGATATTTTTCTAGACAAGCGGATCAAACGGAGGAGGTAACTTATTAGAAAGGGAGTTCAAACAGCAGGATTTATTGGCATTCGATAAGTTTATAGGCTGAACAGCAAAATGTTTGTTAAGTATGTCAATATTTACTACTGGCGCAGGAGTCTCCGATGTTTTCCCAATCCCAAGGCGTCGAAGAAATTTCCACATATGCCTGAGACAAGTTTTCAGCTGAAGCATATATATAATGGCGCTTAGCGTCTCTACACATTCTGTTACAAGTATTACGCAGATTTTTATATGCTAATAAATTCTGTTCCGTAGGCACTTGTTTACACTAATTACTTTTGGCTTTTTTTGTCACGCATAGTCATTACATTTTTGATTTCTTGGGATAACCAGGGCACTGGGAGACGCTTCATGCGAATAGGTTTTATAGGGGCATGAACATCATAAATTTTGGTAACCACTGAATTGAAAATTTCTACTTTACAATCAATAGATGTCGCATCGTAGAGCGGATTCCAGTCAATCGCACTGAAGTCATGTCTTAATACGTCCAGATCTATCTTGGCAAGGCTACGCTGCAAAATGGTTTTATTACGGAGCTTATAAGACAAGTATAAAAGATCATAGTAGGAGAAAGGAGCAGATAATTGGCCATGGGAAATTACTTTAGTAGGTTGAGAGATATAAATAAGGTCAAGCAAAGAAGGATCAGAGTTCGGTGGAAAATGTGTCGGGGAAAGGGGTAAAATATGCATATTAAAAGAAGAAATTATATTTTGGAGCATAAGAGTTCTATTATCATTTTTAGTTAAACACGTATTAAAGTCGCCCATGAGGATTATGTGATCGTAGGAGGGGCAGTAACGGTTAAGCAAATCATCAAGTACTGCAAAGTAATTGACTGCAGAGGAGGGACTATACAAAACACCTAAAATAACTTTATTATGGGAGATGGTGATTTCTAGTAATAAAAATTCCAGCTGTCCACGAATATAGTTAGAAGATTGGCAGATTATATTATATGAGATGTTCTTCCTAATATAACACACACCCCCACCTCTACCAACGCAGCGATCATTACGAACTAAAGTAAAATCTTGTAAAGGATACAGTATGGAGGGAAGTAAGGGTTTTAGCCATGATTCAGACACCAATATGCAGTCAACTGGTACGCCGTTGAAAGATGCAAAGAAATTTGAGTAATGGGCCGGTATACTTTGTGCATTTATGTGCACCAAGTTAAGAGAGGGTGAGTTATTAGAAAAAATGTTATTCAAGCGGTTATCCAAGGGTATCCAAAACAACAATGATACGTTACTGCAACTGTCACCAATAGTCTCTTCAGATCACAGTCTCTTAGAGACTCACTAGAAGTGGACATTTTTATGTCGGCAAATGGAGACAAAGGCGAGTCAATCAGATTTAGTGAATTTGCGCTATAAAAACTTTCATCGCCATATTCGCTGGAGGAAGGTGAGAAGAAATCATCATTTATATCATTAGAAGAATTCATGATTTAAATGTAGGTATGTAAGATAAATTTAATATTATAATGTAATACTAATAAAATATCTAATTACAATGTATTATGTCATAAAATAATATAATAGTATCCAGACAAAATTATCATTAACTACATTTGACAGCTGTCAATGACAAATGACAAGGTGATGAAAGTCAATTGTCAGATCAATAGAGATTTTATAGAAAATTTTATCTGATTACAATTTAAATCTATTATAAAATTTATAAATTTACCTGCAAAATAACACATACCCTCAAATTTCTACAATCAGAGTTACACAAATCAGAGATACCCAAATAAAGCCTTATAATATAATATTCACAAGACAAGCTGCATACATAATATAAAACAGATACAAATAAAGGAAGACAATACTAAGAAGCATAATATGCGCTAAGAGCTTGATTGTGGAGAGAGTTATATAATATAAAATCAGCAGTTACAAGCAGGTAATAATTTAAATATATAGTCAATAATCAAATTAAAAAAGAAAAATCTACTTCACTTTATTAATATTGCGTTTGATTCTAGGTGCTACTCGATCAACGGTTACCTCGGCTTGAGAAGGCGGCGCTACGGGGCGGCTTGATCCAGGTGTTGCCTTAAGATTCTTGATGGCATCGAGGTCGACCATGCTCTAGACACGGTGTCTAGAGCCATCAGGTCCAATAACAAAAATATTGCCATCCCTAGTTCAATACTTATTGATGCCATGATGTTGACGAGCAGCCATAAAGATTTGATGACGCTGTTTAGTCAGAAACTCTGACATTGTGATTCCTGTTTGTTTCAGATTTGTTTTCAAGTTCCATATCCTTGAACGAATGAACATATCATGACACTTGACTAAAATAGGTCTTGGCTTATCCTTGTTCTGATTGCCCAATCTGTTACAATATTTTATGCAGGATTGGTTCAAATCCGGTGAATTAAGTTGAGTAGTAATAACATTGGTAATGGACGCAAGAACATCATTGCCACTTTCTAGAACTCCATGAAACAATAAGATCTTTTTTAGGCTTCTCATCTCCAGATTATCAAATGAGTCATAGTTATAGCAATTGTACTTTGGACTGAATACATTTGAGAGAATTGACAACAAATGCTTTGAAAGTACAGAACTCACTACTTAGCTTATCCAAACAACCTGTTCCATTATTGGAAGCAGACTG
Organism: Phengaris arion; assembly: GCA_963565745.1. NCBI lineage: Eukaryota > Metazoa > Arthropoda > Insecta > Lepidoptera > Lycaenidae > Phengaris > Phengaris arion. Next base: position 13,277,937 of record OY751449.1, on the reverse strand, counting down.
AAGATCTTGCTGAAAGGCCTCCATCCGTGAGTGAAACATTGTGGTCATCTCTTCTATGGGTTGTTTAATAGCTTCCATTGCTACAATAAGTGTTTTCAAGTCAGTGACAGTAATGAAGTGAATAGTGAATCTTGACAATGTTAATTAATGAATAAATAAAGGAGACTTATGCACTGGTAGGTAATAGAAACACTTTAAAGCATAGTAGGATTGTGTAGGATAATAAAATTGAATTAATTCTATTTTTAAATTAAAGAGCTCTACAAAAAACGTCTTTACTTTTTTGCAAAACGTGCAAGTCAACCATTTTCGAATAATTGGCCTCCAAAGTGGTTTAAAAGTTGGTCCCTCCTGGCATTTCTAAACTAAAGGAGATAGAAAATTGTAAGTTTTCATGCTAAAAACTCTTTAGAAAAATTATTTTGAGCAAAATCAGACAATAACTTTTAAAGTAATTCAACGAATACGTATTGCGCGTTGATAGTTATGGAACCCTCCTTAGACATGTCCTGACATGCTCTTGGTTAGATTATTATTTTGTGAAGACGGATAAAGACGGACGGAGCTCCTCATTATAATTTATTACCGTCCATAGACACTCAACACTAGACCATGTAAAGCAATTGCCAGCTTCCTCCCCGTAGGATAGGTACCCTTTCACTCGGCCAGCATTGCGTTTCATGCCCCATTCTAGTGAAACAGAATAATGCTGACTGGCTCATTCCTGCCGGATCATGGCTGATGGCTCCCACAGACAATAATAATAATATTTATATTTATAGACGCTTTCACACCACGTCAATCTGGTCCTGTGGTAAATTTTCGAAGAACTTGTGATATGGGTACCAGACAACGAAAATATGTTAAATAGTTTTTACACTATATAGGTACATAATATTATAAATAAACATAAATGAACACAGAAAATATTTTTTCCCTGGTGGGATTCAAACCCACGACCTCCTTGAGCGCCAACGCGCTAACCACTGAGCCACAGAGGTCGTGTTATAAACAACACTTTCTTGCTTATCAAAAGGTCCGTCCGGTCCGTCAGTGCAATCACCACTATCACCAGGATTAAGAGACCACAGTCCAAACTCCAAGGCCAGGACAATGCAAATATGAAGTCATGTTTATCGGTGGATGCGGTGCTTGAAATTATACAATGTTATCTGATAACGGTAAATACTTTCTTTTATGGAATAACGAGCAGTCGCATCGCCTGATGGGATTACCGTCAATGGACACCCGCTACACCGGTATTTTATTTTACGTTATGTTCTTTCTAAGAAAAAAAAGCCGAGGATATTGTAAACGGCCGCATGTTGAACCGCTGCGAATTAAGTGGCACTCAAATTATTTGCCGTCCTTGTCATTCTTGCCGGAGACGCCTAAAGTAGCGTTTCAGTACAGACACTCGAACTTGGTCCGCGGACCATATCCACAAACCGAATCCGGTGTCTCTACACACGCACGGATTTGGTCCAGCAGACCAAATTGAAAACTCGACACTCGTGTGTTCGATTTTCAGCTCTATTGTATTAACACAGAGTTCTATTTACAGTGCTGTTTTTCGATGACGACGATTCCTGCAATCCATTGAAATTGTGCAGTGATATCAACTCTCAAAAATATTTCTCCCCAAACTTAACCCTAAATTTGACCCTGATTAGTTATACTATTTACAGGAGATCACTATTAGTAATTAGTTATACTATTTATAACAGATAATAAGCTAGAAAAAAAGGGTATGTGTTTAACATAAAGACTTACCCTTTTTTCTATCTTAGTCTTTCTTCTTCTTAATCTGATTTCACTTCCTATACATTTTCATACCACGGGCTTTAAACACATATAAAAATTGATTCTTAAGGAGTAAACTCTAAAAATCCTGCCCCCTTGTAAAAGTCCCTATACATTTTTTCCCCTAATTTTGGGCGGAAAATTCCCTTATTCCGGATTCCGGCGGATTCCGAGCGAAATCGGACAATAACTTTTAAAGTAATTCAACGAATACGTATTGCGCGTTGATAGTTACGGAACCCTCCTTAGACATGTCCTGACATACTCTTGGTTAGATTATTATTTTGTGAAGACGGACGAAGACGGGGACGGAGCTCCTCATTATAATTTATTACCGTCCATAGACACTCAACACTAGACCATGTAAAGCAATTGCCAGCTTCCTTCCCGTAGGATAGGTTCCCTTTCACTCGGCCAGCTTTGCGTTTCATGCCCCATTCTTGTGAAACAGAATAACGCTGACTGGCTCATTCCTGCCGGAACATGGCTGATGGCTCCCACAGACAATAATAATAACATTAATATTTATAGACGCTTTCACACCACGTCAATCTGGTCCCGTGGTAAATTTTCGGAGAACTTGTGTTACGGGTGCATGACAAGGGAAATATGTTTAAAAGTTTTTACACTTTATAGGTACATAATATTATAAATAGTAAATAAACATAAATGAACACAGAAAACATTTTTTCCCTGGTGGAATTCAAACCCACGACCTCCTTGAGCGCCAACGCGCTAACCACTGAGCCACAGAGGTCGTGTTATAAACAACACTTTCTTGCTTATCAAAAGGTCCGTCCGGTCCGTCAGTGCAATCACCACTATCACCAGGATTAAGAGACCACAGTCCAAACTCCAAGGCCAGGACAGTGCAAATATGAAGTCATGTTTATCGGTGGATGCGGTGCTTGAAATTATACAATGTTATCTGATAACGGTAAATACTTTCTTTTATGGAATAGCGAGCAGACGGATCTCCTGATGAGATCTTTTTATTTCACAAATTTTATTTCACATTATGTTCTGTCAAAGAAAAAAAAAGCCGAGGATATTCTAAACGGCCGCATGTTGAACCGCTGCGAATTAAGTGGTACTCAAATTATTTGCCGTCCTTCTCATTCTTGCCTAGTAGAGACAGTGACAGCTTGTATTTCAGGGGACGCCTAAAGTAGTGTTTCAGTACAGACACTCGAACTTGGTCGGCGGACCATATCCACGAACCGAATCCGGTGTCGCTACACAAGCACGGATTTGGTCCTGCAGACCGAATTGAAAACTCGACACTCGTGTGTTCGATTTTCAGCTCTATTGTATTAACACAGAGTTCTATTTACAGTGCTGTTTTTCGACGACGACGATTCCTGCAATGCATTGAAATCGTGATACCAACTTACAAAAATATTTCTCCCCAAACTAATCCTTAATTTGACCCTGATTAGTTATACTATTTATAACAGATAATAAGCTAAAAAAAAAGGTAATGTTTATAAAGACACCCTTTTTTCTAGCTTAATCTTTCTTATATTGATTTCTTATATTTACGCGAATATTGTTTATTGTTTTAAACACTTACGGATTGTGTCGCGGTGCAATATGTAATCGTAATTGAAAAAAGTTAAGCATTGTGCAGTTGTAACAAAACGAAAAAATATATTATTTTATGCCCGCCGTTACAAGGTTACGTTGTTGCATTTTGATGAATTTTCAAATGTTATCTATTAAAATGACTCCATTTTAGTTTGAACAACTTCAACAAATAGGACAATATCTGAATCTGATTTCACTTCCTATACATTTTCTTCTTAGGAGAAAGAAAAATTAAAAAGAAAGATTAATTGTTTTAAACACTTACGGATTGTATCGTGGTGCATTTTTCTTTTCCCGACGTTTCGGCTACTTTCCAGCAGCCGTGGTCACGGGAGGACTAAGGTGTCAATTGTCCTATTTGTTGAAGTTGTTCAAACTAAAGCACAGAATAGATAATAGTACAAGGTAACTAAAGTGGAGTAATTTTAATAGGTAACATTTGACAATTCATCAAAATTCAACAACGTAACCTTGTAACGGCGGGCATAAAATAATATATTTTTTCGTTTTGTTACAACTGCACAATTGCTTAACTTTTTTCAATTACGATTACATATTGCACCGCGACACAATCCGTAAGTGTTTAAAACAATAAACCAGGATTAAGAGACCATAGTCCAAACTCCAAGGCCAGGACAGTGTTGACCAAGTCATGTTTATCGGTGGATGCGGTGCTTGAAATTATACAATGTTATCTGATAACGGAAAATACTTTCTTTTATGGAATAGCGAGCAGACAGATCTCCTGATGAGATATTTTTATTTCACAAATTTTATTTCACATTATGTTCTGTCAAAGAAAAAAAAAGCCGAGCCCGATGAGGCAAAACGTCAGCGGGGTTGTGGTAGTCACAATAGTTCCGATGGCCCCGCCTAAAGTATGAAGGATATCGGGGGGTTTTAGTTGGTAAACCAGTGCAAAGCACTGCGGAGTCCAACATAACCCTGCGACCCTCCCCGGGGTCGTGAGCTATGCATAACGCATTTCCCCTCTTAAAAAAAAAGGTATGGAATAATTTAAGTTTAAAATTATTCCATACCTTTTATTGCATCAAAAAACTAATTAATTATAATGTATGTACATATTATGTATTATAAAAGTTTGTACACGTAAATGAAATTAGCATTATAAAAATAAAATAAAAATAACTTAACCAAGAGCATGAAAAATTTCTCTTATTGTTAGATTTCGTTTTAAAAAAATTTCCATAATTTTGCAAGTATTTAACCTTTTATAGTTCAGAAATTGAGGGTTTACTTGTATACCACTTTGGAGGTTGAAATGTAAAACTCTGGTAGGTACGAGGGCTTACTGTGACATTTTAGAGTTACGAACAACAGAATATACATAAGGGGCCCCATATACGGTCTGGTTATCCTTCAGTTCGGCCTGAATATATATATATATATATATATATATATATATATATATATATATATATATATATATATATATATATAATATTATGATATATATATTTATATTATGAATTGTGACCAATGTATCTTCTGATCCATTTCCATCCAGCGCCCATACAAATGGCCGTCGTTCTATTCTATTCCAATATTATAACATCCTTACTTAATATTATAAATGTGAAAGCGTGGATGTTTGTTACTCTTTCACGCAAAAACTACTGAACGGATTTCGATGAAATTCGGTGTGGTTGTAGTTTAGACTCTGGATTAAAACATAGGCTACTTTTTATCCCGAAAAAGTAGTGTTCCCGAGGGATACTGTATTTACGCGGGCGGAGCCGCGGGAAACAGCTAGTACTAGTAGTAATAACTCTATAATTTAAACGCGATTAAAAGGAGTGAGCGAGCAATTAGTTATGTAAATAAGTGACGTTTTAAATTGATAGAATATAAATGTCATTTGTGTACGAAAGGTAAAAAAAAGTGGGATGTGGATATATATGTAATTATTAGATATCTCTCTTTCTTACCCATTAGCATAAAGCATGTGTCGTGAGGAGAATAACGAACGATATAATATTATGTCTTCTTCTCCTGCTAATAGCCGGTTATCGGCTATTTATAGATAACCAAAGATTAAAACTGACCGTGCATGGGCGTGGAATGGCATGACAGTTTACATATTTATGGCCCGTTTCAATAACCTATCTACCAATAACTATTTGTTAAAAAAGTCAAATTTGTATCGCAAATAACCGGCAAATTATTGAATGACGACGTTTTCAACAAATTGTTGGTACTCGTAGATAGCTTATTGAAACCGGTCGTATATCGGTAGCGACATGCCGACAGCCGATGGGACGATAGGCATTGTGGTGTATGACTTCTGTATTATGTGGAGTCGTAACTCCACATAATACCAAATTATACCAAAAATTTAGATGTTCACTTATGATTTCGTTATTTTTGTATGAAGTTTTCCAGGTAATCGCATTATATTAATGCGATTACTTTAATGCGTTTGTCGGTGTGCTGCACTCAATTAATGAGGTACCTTTTAAGCTTTTTCACCTTTTCAATTTGCTTCAAGTGGATTAAAACAGTTTTATCACTAACACCGCAGCCTGCAGCTAGCTCGGACGTGGTTTGCGATGGATCCGCTTCCACAATAGCCTTCAATTCTTCATTATCAACTTTGGTCTCCGGCCGGCCACGGGGCTTGTTCTGCAGGTCTAAATTTCCAGTACGAAAACGTTGGAACCTAAAACGCAGTGTGTTTTCTTTTGCGACACCGCCGCCATACACATCATTAATCCTTCGAGCCGTTTCTGCAGCACTGGTGCCACGGGGGAACTCGTACTCGAAAATAATACGATATTTCATGTTTTCCATTTTGTAAACAGAGTGACGCAAAGAAAAAACCAAAAGAGGAAAAACAAATGCATTACTTCTTTCGAGCCATAAATGCATAAGTAAATAGCGGTATAAATTTGAAATTGGAATTCCTAAACAAAGAAGATATATTTGAGATCAAAGTCGCCAGTACGACAAAACGCCAATTTCATATGTAAGGACCTAATATTAAACGTTTTTCTAAAATAAACAATTTCTCTACATTACAGATAGAATTCGATTATAGATTCGATTATTCTAGTTTCTACTATGATATTATACAGGTGCTCGTTTAACCAAAAATATTCTTATTATATATTCAAGGAGCTTAATCAGTGTTCGATTCAGGTTCCAAAAATATATATGTGTGTGTGTCCTCAATATATATTTTGTTATCAAGACTATCGTTTCTGATTTTATTTACGCGTCTCTTTGTTAATTTATTATGATATCAGAAGCAATAATTTATTTTATACAAAAATTAATTCGACTTCCAAAGTAGGTACACAAAAAAGTATGAAATAAATATATTTTCTAAATAATTCCCCTTATAAATTCGGCTAAAATTTTAACCATTTCTCTACTCAATCTTCCTAATTTTGAAGTCGGTACCAGCCAACTTGAACGTGAGTTCTATAAAATATTGTCTTAGCAGGATGTTGCCCGGGCTGGTTTTCAAATTTTCAACGAAATGTAGGTATACTGACATCCTTTCAAACGAATGTTTTGCCATTTGTTTGCGTTAAATAATTTCTCGTGTTAATTTCTGTAGTTTTCGCTTATACAAAATAAGACCGGTTTCAAATGAGATCCACAACCACAAATCACTAACTTCGTGACTTGAAAATAATACTTACAATCGCAATATGATCCCCAAAACCCGCTCCTTTCCTCCATAGATGATCCAGGAATCTAGTGTTGGGTACAGTAATGTTTCGTAATGGCGATTTAATAATGTTTGTAGAACTTGACAACCGTCTTATGTTGTTCAACTGATGTATAATTCTACGCGACATTGCTCCGCGGTGGCACACTGATAACTGATTATAAATCAACCTGCGTACTTAATTAAGATATTTGTGGCTAATATTTTGGAGATCCGTAGACGGAGTACAGTGCCACAGTTGTTATTTTGGGGACAAACGAGCAGATGGATGGATCACTTGACGGAATGCGACTTCCGTCGCCCATCACAGCCGCAAGTCGAAACACCAGAGGAGAGGCATTAAAAAAAAGTTATTTATTTTATTATTTATTAAAATCCTACTATCCCACAACTATTATAAATGTAAAAGTTTGTGAGGATGGATGTTTGTTCCTCTTTCACGCAAAAACTACGGAACGGATTTAGATAAAATTTGGTTTAGTTTAGGCTCTAGATTAACACATCGGTGACTTTTTATCCCGAAAAAGTACAGTCTTAGCTTTTTCAAACCTGCACTATCACAAAAAAATGGCAATGTGAAATGTGGAAAATTAGGAAAATGCAGAATTTTCTATTTCTATTTTTTCATATCACTGAAAATACATATATTTCGCTACCGCGGCGTACCGGTCAAATTTTCATAATTTTCTCGATTGGATGCACCTTCGTAAGGTAGTTACATTTCCTCTCCGTAAAATCAATTATATCAGCGTTACTCGCGTCTTCTATGTTTTGTATGCTTAATTATTTTAGTCATTCAGAGGTTTTAGCGCCACCTATCGACGCACGTTCTTAGTAAAACGGCGTTAGCCTTGCTTTAATATTTGGTTCATAGATCGATTTTACTTCCGTCTTAAATCTTAAAAAATAATAATTTAATTCTGAATAATAATAAAAATACAGTAGATTTGTATTTTTAAATAACATAATATATTGATTATTATTATAATATCCATTTATTTTGATTTGTGGATTTTTTCTCTTTATGCTTTAGTTTTTAGTTGTCAAAATTTGATTGGCCAAACCACGTGCTCTTTCTTTCCGTTCTTGCATTGTTATAATATTAGGATGTTTGTATCCTTTAGGTATATACTTTATATGTTCTTTATATCATCTTTTATTTTGTTTACCTTTTTTTTGTGACGGTCACACATCCCGTGAATTTGATCGTTTGGGGTTAAGATCACGCCAGCTATGGGACTCCTACTCCACGTTTTTTGTATGGATTTTCCAGGAATCTATACTCCGGGTTCAAGGCACCGTTTTCATGGACTTATGGCTGGTTTTCACACATCCGGATTTCTGAGTGTCACTAGTTATTCCGGACTGAGCTGACTGGTTTTGGAACCAGTCTGCACCGCCCCTTGGACGATCTACGTCGCAGTGAACATACCGGCCTGAACGACAGAGAGACGCTACCGGAAGTTGGAGCCCAACTCGCTCGCGCCACGTGCTGACTACACTCCTGGACCCAGCTAAACCAGGTCTTTTGGCCTTTTGCCCACGTCCCCTTTTTTAAAATATATTTGTCACGTTGGTAATACCTAATCCCTCGCTTCATTTACTCTTATCGTAACACCTGTTCCTATATACAAGTGATTATAGAAAAAAATATGACAACACTCTCATGTTCCAGATACAAGCGATGTTTATTGTTGAAAATTTGGATGATTCAGTATTTTGTTACGCCTATTATTTTCTCTTATCTTAAAGAAAATGTATGGTTACGGGTGTATTCAGATGGGAGTGGGTCAAATTTTCATTTTTTTGAGTAGGATGCTCGTTGTAACGAGAATACAGTATACACGTACTTTAGTTAACGCGATACTTTAAGTGATTATATGCTCTAGTTCCAAATACCTACGAGCGATGTTAAAAAAGGAAAATTCAGGATTTAATTATTGTATTTTCTCTTATCATAATGAAAATATTTCGTTACGAGAGGTGCATTCTGATAGGGAGAGGCGAATTTTCATTATTTTTTTAGTGGGATGCACCGTTTTCGAGATACAAGCAAGATACAAGCGATTATAAAGAAAAAATATAGCAATGCTCTAGTTCCAGATACGAGCGATTTCAAAATAGATAAGTAGTAGGTATATGGAAAATTCGGAGAATTCTGGATTTTCCAATTTCTGTTTCTCCCATCATGTAAAAATAAAATTAAAATAATAAAAAAATAAATGATTATTTACATACCGAAATTTACCGAAATTGAAATACTTACCCGCATTTAAATTTCGGTAAGTTAACAAGTTTAATTTATGATACCTCTCAGCAAGTCTTGTCATTTAAGGATGCTATAAATATAATTTTAACTTACACGTAGAATAAATAGGTACCTACCTACTTAATATTATGTTATAACATACCAAAAACATCACAAATTAAAATTTAATATTATTATTTCGAGCGATGATGTACCTATAGCGAAATTTAAAAAACAAGAGTATTGTTGGAGTTTTTCCAGGGAATTCAATGTGTGCCGTTGTGGACTTTGTATTTCTTGCATAAATTTGTTTTATTTCGGTTCTTAATGTGTAATATTGGTAGAATATTAACCATTAAATATTCGTTAACGTGCACAAGTGTGGGCAAGTGGTACAACTTCTAAAAACGTGCTATTTTGAGTTCCGCCAAAACTCCCTAGGAACTTTCAGTAAACCTTTTACCGCTTTACTGAATCGACTGACATGACTCATGGACTGCACTGACTATTTATTTGGACTTTGACTAGACTTTGGACTTCACGATTTAAAAATACGGTGTTGAAAAGTATTGTTCTAATCTATTTTTTTTTTAATAAGGCGCAACGGATCAACGAATAGGAGCGCTGCGCGGCTCATACATTTTTTATGCTTGTAACTATGTCGACCGGCAATCAAATCTAAATACAAATCGACAAAAAATATTGTAACTAACATCCAAAGTGCAAAATTATGTAATAGTTTTTGTACTTCTTATTATTATTATTAGTAAAAACAGGCCGGTGGGAGGTAAAGCCCCTGCTAGGCGCTAGCAATACCAGGGGAATTACAAATGTCTCACCGGCCTGTTGATATGGATTCCAAAACGAGCGGTAATCTCTTTCCATCAGGCGAACTTACCTACTGCTCTTTTAACGAGGTTATACTAAATACTGAACAGTGATGTATTGGAATAAAACTATTTCCTTAGTTAAAATAATGTATTTATACAAAAAATATCCTCATAAAGTTCATAATCTTTTATACAATTTGACATAAGTTTAACAATTGATTTAAATAACAAAATATTTTTACTAAAATATTGCACTTTTTTATTAAGGGATTAACGGATTTGTATAATCGTTTTATGAGTCAAATATATTTTTATTAAGCACTTGCAAGTTGACAAAACTATGTTCTCAAACCATTATTTTATTAATATTATAAAAATGTTTAACAATACATAATAATACTCGTAACCTTCCCACATAAAAGCTATAAAAATGTTAAAATATACTTAATACATAAACTACTATAAAATGCTTTGATTGATAAAATACATATAGAACCTTTGCATTTTTGCCCTTAGCAAAAGCAATACACAATATATTATAATGTAATATAATAATGAGGTAAAGTTTGTATCTTTGCGAGTTTGTTAGGTTATATATTAGTAGGGAATAATCTCTGGATTTTAAAGTGTCATAGGCTATATATTATACCCGAAAAATAGAAAGACTTCCGTGGTAGTCGGAACAAGTCGGAGAAAAAACGGTCGGACGAAAACGTTTTTTACGAACGCTGCCTTGACGACGAGAGATACATGATTCGAGTTCTGGGGAAAAGCTTCAGAGCTTGATAACGCCTACAAAAAAGTCAACGACAGCATATGTCGAACTTTTATATTTAGTCAGAAAAAGTAGATATTTATATTAAAAAAAATACTTATTAAAATCGTTAAGGTGATGTTCATTGGTAATATTATCAACAATTATATGAATTCCTATAAAAATGAGTAAATGTATCGTCTCAAGTGTTTAAAACAAGAATTTTCCCTTGTACTATAATTATATAAGTTGGACAAACGGTCAAAGAGATAAGGCCGTGTTAACTCGGGCGGTCAGCTCCTTTGGTGCGGTCACGGACTTTGAGGATATTAAAATTTGTTAAAACGTAGTGCGCAGTGTGCATTCTACTTTTTTATAATACAACCAGACAAATTGGCATACACATATTTAGGCTGTAAAAAATATTAACCCCTTCTTTTGGCAGTCAGGAAACAAATTATAGCAATCAGTCCTACTAACATATAACCGAAGCAAAATCATAACTTTCACATATTATAAATAATGTTGCACGCCCAACGATGTGGGCACAGGCCAGCTAGTATACAATAAAAGGCACTTAATTTACTACTTGTTCAATGTTTTATGTGCGTTCGCTATATGGTATAATGATCATGGCTACATCACTTTTCACTTCGATCACAAACTTATCATTTCCTCTGAAGCGAATGCGTTATACTTACAAACACTGAATAGAAAACAAGTGGAAGTGCGAAGTAGGCGTGGTTCGCGCGCCACCACTATGGGTTCTTACGCGTACTTATTTCCATTCAGAATCTAAAAATTCCATTTCACTTAGAATACAAAACGTCGTAAGTACTTTTAGCTGCATCACAAAATTAACCTTATATCTGCTGGTCAATTCTGCTAATAAACTTCTGACAACAAGTCGCTTCACTTATCAACTACAACCAAAGTAAAATGAAAGTCTACTTTAAATACGAGAATTGAGCTTCTGATAAAACATTCTATTTTTTACTAAAATATAAACGACCAATCAAACGAATTCTTCGTGTGTAGTGTGATGTATGACTATCGGCGTATTTGTGTGAGTTTGGCGACAACGACTTCAATACTAATTGTGTCATATAACACTTCCACTTGTTTTCTGTTCCGATCTTAAAAAAATATAAAAATATAAAGATAAAAATCAGTATAAGTTAACATAGTTGCCGTATTTTCCATTATTTTAATAATAACCTATCTCTCTGTTTATACTATAATATCATACCTCTGTTTTTCTATTAAACAATCAGGAATATAAGATTCGGTTAGAATTTAAAATTCAATTTTGTCATACACGCTCATCGCGTTACAATATCTAAATAATTATTTTTCCGTATTATTAAGTTTTTCAAAAATATAATTAGCAGTAATAATTTTTGACATTTTTATTTGTATTCTATAGATAGCATCTATGTATATTCTGTAAGTTTCTACCATAGGTGCTTATACAATAAGTAAAGAGCTCCGTGGCGTAGTGGGTAGACCGTTTGATTCGCACTCGAGAGAGTGTAGGTTCGATTCCCAGGTTGTGGCGTGTACCAATGAGACATTTTCAGATCTCAAGTACATTATACGGACGCGTCAACGGTGAAGAAAAACATCGTGAGGAAACCCGCACATGGTTGGCTCCAGACATGTATTGACAAGTCATTCCTCTGGACTAGGCTGACTGTGTTGCGAGAATGCCGCATGTGCTATAACCATACGACATTTTAATTTTTTTTTTTTTTCGAAGGGTCGGGCCCTTAGCATAGACCCGTTTAAGACTGCTGTAGCTAAATCGGACTATAACTAGCCTGGTGGCTAGTTTATTTGGTAAGAGTCGATGGGAGGGTTTGACCCTCCCTAACATCACCCGGGTGATGTTCAGACTGGATATTGGGGACAGCTACGGATTGTGAGCTATTATTATGACAGGGGACACGCGGGTCTCTCCTGCTAAGGGGTCCGACCCCTTCCTCACTCGCTGATGAGTGAGGTTGCAAATCATTTAAAAACCATTTGTCCCAGGCACTACAGTATATCAAGAGTGGTTACTTCACTCGGAGAATACTCTATAAATCATCCAATAACAGATGAAAAGGCCTAAGTAACCTAGTCCGCCAAGGCCATGTAAAGCAGCCTTAATATTTTGAAAGGTAATTTGTATTGTAGTAGTCATCATTATTGTTCAGCCTTAACAATTAACTTGGATAAAATATTATATAAAATATAAAAATGCTCCCAACACCTTAATGTAACTTAAAACTATTGAAATGACTGCATTTCTTACAATTTAAGTCATATCCGTCCAACAATTTTATAAAGTACCCTTATCCATTTCTTGTTACTTCGACTGCCAAATTTGATTTCTAGTACTTGTATAATATTCAGATTTTTTATTTATTGTTGTAACACTCATTCTTATAACACAATTTACTTACCCCCTTACTATTAAAAATATTTACACAATGGATGAGCAATACAATGTTGTGTCCACGTCGGCCAAGCTACTTTTTCCACATATCAGACAAAGACAAAACATTGTATAACTTATCCACTGTTAAAATATTTTGGAACGAAGATTCTTATGGGGCGATGCGGGTACCTCCCCTAGCGGTCAAACGGTTTGACAAAGGTTCATCGAACGGAACTGCTGTTAGAAACAACAAAATATGTAATTTATCAAATTAGATTCGAACCCCTAACTGGTTGACTAACCTTTCAAACTAAAACCCCAGCGGTTTATAAAAACTAAAAATAATATGTTTGATGTATTTTGACCGTCACGAGGGCTCCTTAATTGAAACTTAACAATACTGCTTCAATTCCTTCTTCAGTATTTTCCCGGCGGGGCTTTTGGGTAACGCGTCTAAGAACTGCACCCTCTTGACACTCTTGTAAGATATGATCTTGGTGTTCACATATTGCATTATCTCCTCGTCCGCGACGGTTTGGCCGGGTCTAGTCACGACGAACGCCTTCGGCACTTCCCCTAAATAAATAAAAAAACATTATTTAGAACTAGACGTCTCACGTGGGAACTGTACATTGTCCCGCGATAAAAAGTAGCCTTATGTCCTTCCCCGTGGTCAAATTTCATCAAAATCGGCCTAGTTAGATTCGGAGCCTATTCCTATATATTTATTAAGTGTAGTTAAACAAGTTTACAGTTGAAATTAAACAAACTACATGCATGTTTGTTGACGAGTTGGCGAGCTATTCACAATTTCGACGGCCTCTGTGGCTCAGTGGTTAGCGCATAAGCGCTCAAGCCGGAAGTCGCGGGTTCGAAATCCGCCGAGGGAACAAACATTTTTCAATGTCCCTGGGTCATGGATGTGTATTAAATATGTTTATAATATAGTAAAAACCTTAAATATAATATGTTAAGTATACAAGTATTAAATATTATTATACAAGTATTAAGTACTTAGCACGGGGCCAGATTGACGTGGTGTGAAGAGTCCGTATATATTATTATTATAATTCCCGTTCAACTCGGATTCGTAAACTTGTGCCGTGCAGTTATTAAATCAGCACTTAATGCAGCAGGCATTGGTTGCCGCGCAGGGAATTCGAATCCGAGTCGTATTAAATATTGTGAATAGCCGATCAGGAAAATAAAAAACCGCTCCATATTGCGGATAATTGCGGAAGTACATTGGAATGACATTAGTGTCAAATGAGATTTACTGTCAATATCATCAACGCCTGGTAAAGGTAATCGTTGATTAAATGTCATGTTATCTCTCTCGTTCTTCGTATTAATGAGAGAGAATGCATGATATAGATAAACGATTAATGCTAACGGTGATTGGTGAAATTGGGACTTAACCAATCACATCCCAGCCTTTAATAGTAGCAACACTATTATAGGCTGGGATGTGATTGGTTAAGTATATAAAATGTAAAACAATATAAAATGCAGCGCCCTCAGTGCAGTTTTATTTTTCTGCGTGAAAGAGTAACAAACATCCATCCATCCATCCTCACAAAGTTTCACATTTATAATAGTAAATAGGACAGACCTGATACGGCGTCGGGGATGCCCATGATGGCGCAGTCAGCGACTGCGGGGTGGGTGCGGAGTATCGCCTCCAGCTCTGCGGGCGCTACTTGGAAACCTTTCACCTGCAAGTAGGAGTATAAGTTACATATACTACACATTTTCTCTCGATATTAAGGAATTATCTAATATTTAATATTATTATGCTTAGAAATATATAAAATTAATAAAAATAAAGCACACACACTGTCTCACTCACACTACCATGCGTTTGTATAATTGCAGTAGGTTTGACACAATTCTCTATCTCTCTTTCACATTCCATAGACAACATTTAAATATTTTTATTGCGATCAAAATAACACTGAAAAAGTTAAAACATAAATTATGAACTATGGTCGAATTTCGATCACAGGGCGAACTCAATTTATGACAATAACCTTTAATGGAAGTAATATTTATTCACCTTGATGAGATCCTTCATCCTATCTGTCAAATACACCAGGCCCTGCTCATCGTACTTCCCAATGTCTCCGGATTTTAACCAGCCGTCGGCCATCACTTCATCCGTAGCTTGTTGATTGCGATAGTAGCCCTGCATTATGTTGGGGCCGGACAGCCAGAGTTCTCCCTCCTGGAAGTAGTGGTTAATTTATGTTCTCCTAGCGATATTATATTTTGACACTAGAATAAAAGTTCTAATAACGGAACAATATAATATATAATATGCCCCTTACTAATAAAAATATTTACACAGTGGATAAGCTATACAATGTTTTGCCCTTGCTGTCAAGTCAAAACAACGTGTCACATGTATACTACATGCATGTGGCGGACCAATCAGCGCACAGTCGTGAATCGCGCTATTGAAGTTTCTGTAGTCCGGCGCCATATACACAGATTAAAGAAAGAGGTTACAGATAAACAGCTACATTACAAGCGTACGCTGTGTCCACGATTGTGTCGAAAAACGGTGTGTGGGACGTCAACATTTTCAAATTTGATCGATTTGGATTGTTCTACGAAAGCTGTTTCTCTATACGTAAGTATATATATTTTCTACTCTGCCCTATATATAGCATCTGAAAACTACTACAGTGGGCCTGACGGAGCATACCACCCGCTCGATCGGATTTGGAACGTCCACTTATCCCACAGTGTGATCATGATGATTCACCATTAAAATCGGGATGGCTAGATTTTTTTTGAACTATATGGATGGTTCATTAATAAAATTGATTATACAGGGTGTTTTTTCAGACACAAAAACATCTGCTGTTTCCTACAAAATGTTTCCTTGTTCCTACAAAACTATCTGTGCCGTCGTAGACATTTTGTAGGAAACAGCTGATTTTTTTTCAAGTAGGAAAGTTGATCCCACTGTAAAAGTTGCTTATATTCAAGAGTGTAATATTCACTCCTGAAAGTTTGGACACTGTCTGGACAAAACACCCAGTATAGATCGTAATCAGTATTCGATTCTCGTTCCAAAAATATGTATAACATGTGACCTAAAATTAGGCCTTCCGTCTGCTCGTTTCCTGATGATTTCATTAAAATAATAGGGTAAATCAAATCACCTTGCCCACGCCGACGTTCTCGCCGGTATTGGGGTCGACGACTCTTATCCTGCACGAGCTGATCACGCTGCCGACGGACGCGTGGTTATTCGGTTGGCCTCGCAGGAGGACACAGATGGCGCCATTGGTCTCCGTCAACCCGTAACCTTGGCGGATTTGTATCTTGTTCTAGAATGTAATTTGTTAGTATTTTATTGTTAAGACAGTTATTAGTTACTTATTTGTTTTAGAATTAAATACTATGAATATTTAGTGGGGGCGTTGGTGAGCATTTTTAGGAGTTTGTCTCTGTCCGGCCTCCCTTGCTAGGTTTGGTAATTATAAATAGTACCTGGGAGACCGACCTTTGGTCAGTGTAATAGTAGAACGATTAAATTATTTCAAAATATATAAAAGAAAAAGAAATAATAAGAATCACAAAAATATTTATCTTACCGGGATTTGAACCCACCACATTCCGAATTTCCAAACAATGCAAAAATTATACGTAGGTACGCATACCGAGCTGCCAATCAGACTGACGTAAGAGAGTCGAAATTATTGATAAATTGTTGCACGACGAAACAAAAAAAAACATATATATTGCTTAAAAATGCGCAGTTCCAAGGGATAAGACCTAGCTAGATCGATTTTTCTCCCACAAAACTCCCTGAATACTAAATTTCACGGTAATACTTGTAGCCGTTGTCGAGATACCGATTATATACAATACAAAACCGTCTCGTTTAAAGTATAAGATAAATAAACGAAATTTTGTAAAGTTATTGATTCCATAATTACAGACTTTATTTTCGGCATCATGAAATAATTATAATTTTATATTTTAGGGGTGGCTAGTGGACACCAATACATGTGAAGTGGCGATGATTTTTTTTTCATTCTACCCCAAATCATATGACTTCTTTTATAATTTTAAGCAAAATCGGACAATAGCTTTGAAATAAATATATTGTTCGTTGAGAGCTACGGATCCTCTCTTAAGACATGTCCCGACATGTTCTTGGTTAGGTTAATCCTTTTTTTTCCCTAAAGACATAGAAAGTAATGCTGTCTATTTCTTTTACGTGTATGCATACACGTACTCATGTATGCATACACGTACTCATGTATGCATACACGTACTCATGTACGCATTTGCACGCTCAGATACACACACACGCGCGCGTTTCACACAAATGCGACTCTTTTATGAGTATTATTAATTGCGGATGTCATCCCGCTTTCTTACATAAGCAGGCTCTATATTTTTCTTGACTATTCTTTCACTCTCATATTATTGTGTTCATCATAATCAAGGAACCCATATAGTTTCGCTCTGTCCATCCGGCCCGTCTGTCTGTCTATCTATCTGTCTGTCCGCGCTTGTAGCTTCTGTAATTATAAATATAAATTACATTCGGTAAAGTTAAAGATTGTATATAGATCTCAGTTCCGGCATTATAAATTAATAATAATTTTACATTTTAGGGGTGGCTTCATACATGTGAAGTGGGGATGAAAAATATTTTTTCTACCCCATCGTGTGGGGCATCATTGAATAGGTCTTTTAAAATAAAGGTAAGGTTTACATGACTTTTTTACAAAGTCAACCATTTTCCAGTAATCGGCCTCCAAAGTGGTTTATATGTTGGTCCCCCCCCTGGCACTTCTAAGCTATAGGAGATAGAAACTGATACATAATGCTAAAAACTCTTAGGATAAATTATTTTGAGCGAAATCGGACAGTAACTTTGAAGTAATTCAAAGAAACCCTATTGCGCGTTGATAGTTACGGAACCCTCCATAGACATGTCCTGACATGCTCTTGGTGAGGTTAGGTTATTATAAACTTACATTCTTATTAACTATCGCCTCAGCATCAGCAGGAGCGAGCGCCGCAGCTCCGCTTATAATCTCCCTCACAGACTCCAAATGCGCAGGCGTCACCGCAGGGTGCTTTGCAAGGAACATAGCTGTGGGTGGAACATAGAGTGGGAACATAGTAGGGTAAGCGTGTGATTACTGGCGTTTAGTTCATAGACCTATATATACTCGTTTGACAGAACGTTCCAGAACATTCTAGAACGCGAAGAAATTTCCTTTTACGAAAATTATTCGCATATTCGGCATCAACAAAAGTACAAGACAACACGCTTTTTATAATAATGTAAATCAGAGATTCCCAAGCGTTATCGAACACTTTGGGAAATACTGATGTAAATGATTCGCAGATTTCATAATATATGCATTACTGTTATCTGGTGGTATTTATTCGAATTCAATACTAAACAACAGTCAACGCTCTGATTAAATAAATAATCTGCGAGTCAACGACAAACCATCGACCGATCTAGACAAGTATAGACCGATCTATCTATAACTAGCGATCAAAGATTTCAAAAATAAGGATGGAATTTGACAGAAAAACTCTTCATACAAGAAAAAGTTACGCCATCTTGAATTCAGAAGACTGATTAAACTACGGAAAGCAAATGTCAATCCTAAATGACCCTAAACAATCTCATGTTTGAGAACATTCTGCCTCGACATGCCCCGTCTACGTATATGATACATTATACGTCTATGATAGCGATATAAAAACTTACCAATAGGCGGCACAAGGTACAAATCTTGCACTCTGTACTTGACAATCGTCTCTAGATACACTTCAGGCTTGAACGTGGGGAGTGTGACTAACTTCACGCCCTGCGACATGAGGTTCAACATGACGATGTTCAGACCGAATATGTGGAAGAATGGCAGTACTGCTGGTATAACGGCTTGGTGAGATTCTGTAATGACAATATTAATAATAACGATATGAAGTTACTATAATGTTAATTACAAGTTACGTAAGTACAAAGGAAAACAGATGTTTGTAGCACAGGGCTAAATTAATCTACTATAATAATATAATGAACCTAAGTATGCCTACAATATATAAAATTCTCAAAAACGTTTCACGTAATTTATGGACCCCTAAAATAAAATAAGACGCTCACAATGAAGACTGTTGTGAGCTTGTTATTCCCTATAGGCTAGATCAATTCAGACTTTATTAAATATAAGATATTATTTAATAATGTTTTGTCATAATTTATATACTAGAATCAATATAACTATACTATACTAAAAATAAGTATACTAAAAAAAACTCACCACTTGTCTCTGGCACAGAAACGACGCTCGGATTGAAGATCATCTCATGCAAAGCTATGGCAGATCTATGTGTCAGAGCCACCGCTTTAGGTAGTCCAGTGGTCCCGCTGGAATACGGCAGTAGACCTATATCTTTTGGGCTTCGTTTCACAGACTTGAGGCAGTTTGTGTCTATCGCGAAGTCCTCAGCAAATTCTGCAAACTTTATCGTCCCTTCTGGCAGGTTGTCGTTGTCGACAAGAATGACTGGAATGTTTTGCTGCATTTCATTCAACGCTGCCTTCACGTTAGGATAGGATAGCTTCGTGGTGACTATTGCTTTGCATTCTGCGATCTCGAACAGCGGTTTAAGGTCCACTGAAAATAAATAGAATAAATCTTATTGGTAAAAGGTATCTGACTATTGTGCCAATTTCTGGGGCAATATTTTCGCTTTTATCCTTATTTTTAGGAGGAATTAACTTGGATAAAAAATACCGAAGATTCCGCACGAACGCTCAAACTGTAAGATGACTCATGAGCAGGGACCACCAGCGCTTACCCTTGAAAGGGTTTTGATTGGGTATTTCGAAACCCTTATGATGGGGTAACCCTTATGATGAGGTAACCCATAGATTGATGCCACACGGGCGTTGCGGCTGCGCTGCGTCATCGCAACGCAATGATATCAACGCAGTGAATGCCACATGAGCGCTGCATCGGTGCTGCTTCAACGCGGCTATCTCTGACGTCGCAGCGTTGGTGTAGAATGTTTCAGTCTTTGAACGACAATGGAGTTGAATAAACGTGTTCTGTTGCTGCTATTATTACGCCACCGCCAAAATAAACGTAAAAGTACTAGAATATGGACCTGGTGACCCGCGACAGAACACGCCCCTTCGGTTCATCATCAGTATCATCACAGGCGACCCTGGTAGAAAAATGATGGATGAAGGTACGGTACCTACCGCTGCCCCCGCCGCTGCACCTGGAGCTGCTAAGGAAGGGCTGCAAGAAGCGTGCCGGGTTGGAGTACGAACACCAGCATTCAACCAGGAGGACCCAATGCTATGGTTTGCAAAGTTAGAAGGTCAGTTGCGTTTTATCAAATATTACCACGGACTCCACCAAATTCTACTTCGTCCTGTCGCAACTGGACCCCCAGCATACAATGGAAGTTCGGGACCTGGTCATTTCTCCACCAGCTTCAGGCAAGTACGAGAAGCTGAAGATCGAGCTGATCAAAACATTGTCAGCATCACAGGAGCGGAAAATATAGCAGTTCTTTTTACATGAGGAGCTTGGCGATAGGAAGCCATCGCAATTTCTCCGCTACCTGCAGCAGTTAGCCGGTCCGACAGTACCTGAGGAGATAATACGGACAATATGGTCAAGTAGACTTACAACCAACTTAGAAACCATAGTCGCATCACAGGTTGATATGAGCCTCGAGAACGTCGCTGAGCTAGCGGATAGGATAAATGACATCGTGACAGTGTATGGGCAAGTAGCTGGCACGAGTGCCTCCACGATGACAACCAGTTCTCCTGGTTCTGCTGTAGAATTGTTAACTCGGACAGTAGCAGATTTGAGTAGGAAGTTGGAGGCAATGAGTATGGAACTACGTGATCGCCAGCGTTCCCAATCCAGAGGTCCTTGGAGGTCACGATCGGCCCTTTTGCTGGTACCACTACCGATTCGAGATCCGAGATCGCCAGATCAAGCATTGAAATGCACACAGCCCCTTGCAGCTACAAAAATAAGCCTGGTAATTCGGGAAATGCCACAGGCAGCCATTAGTGGCGGCGAACGACTGCCTAGCTATAACGAGCCGCCTGTTCATCACGGACCGCAAAACAAAGGTACAATACCTAGTAGATACGGGTTCAGACCTGTGTGTATTTCCGCGGTCTGATGTACGGGAGCCACGCATCAAAACCAAGTACGAATTGTTCGCTGTAAATGGGACAGTTATCGCAACATATGGTTACCTACCGCTGACTTTAGATTTAGGCCTTCGTCCTGCATTCACTTGGCGATTTATAGTAGCAGACGTCTCCAAATCAATTATAGGTGTCAATTTTCTAGGTTTCTATAACCTGCTTGTTGACTACCGCAACCAGCGTTTGATCGACGGCGTCACTTCAATCACAGTTGCCGCACCTCGTCAAGCATCTGAAAATATTTCATCGGTCCGCACAACCCTGGAGAATACGGATTATGATCGCCTTTTGAGGGAGTTCCCCGACATTACGCGACCTGCTGGTAGACCAGGTACTCCTAAGTACAGCACAGTGCATCATATTCGCACCACTCCAGGTCCGCCGTTATCCAGTAGACCCCGTCGACTCGATCCTGAGCGGATGAAAATCGCCAAACAGGAATTCGACGAGATGCTGCTCAGTGGCACAGCGCGCAGGTCAGAGAGCGCTTGGTCTTCACCGCTTCATCTAGTGCACAAGAAGGACGACAGTTGGCGACCATATGGGGATTACAGGGCGTTGAATGCTCGTACGATTCCAGACCGATACCCCATCTGGCACGTCCAAGACTTCGCTGACCAACTAGTAGGTAGTACAATTTTTTATACTGTGGACTTGGTCAAAGCCTACAATCAGATCCCAGTCGCCGAGGAGGATATACCAAAGACAGCGATAACAACACCCTTCGGGTTGTACGAATTCCCGTACATGAATTTCTGACTTCGTAACGTCGCGCAGACCTTTCAACGATTCATGGAGGAGGTCCTGCGAGGGTTAGATTTTTGCTACGGGTACCTGGATGATATTTTGGTGTTTAGTCGCGATAATATCCAGTATCAGGAACATTTGAAGATGCTCTTGAGCAGGCTAGCGGAGTATGGAGTCCTGATCAACACCAACAAATGCTCTTTCGGTCAGACTGAAGTAAAGTTTCTTGGGTACAGAGTTTCCGTCGCAGGTATACAGCCACTTGACACAAAAGTGCAGGCAATTTTGGACTTCCCAGCACCCAAGACTATTAAAGAGTCTCAACTCTTATTTCCTGGGGATGATAAATTTTTATCGGCGCTTCTTACCTTTCGCGGCTTCCTTGCAGGCACCTCTTAACAACCTTTTAGCAGAACCGAAAGTCATAGGTTCGCATCCAGTCACCATGACGCCGGAGTTGCAAGAAGCTTTCGACAGATGTAAACAGAGTCTTTCACAGGCAGCGCTCTTGGTACATCCAGACCCTCAGGCGGAACTGTCAATACAAACCGACGCTTCTGACTCTGCAATCGGAGCCATCCTACAACAAAGGAAGGATCAAGAATGGCTGCCGCTCGCTTTCTTCTCCAGGAAGCTGAGGCCATGTCAGAAGAAGTACAGTCCGTACGATCGAGAGCTCCTGGCTATTTATGAAGCGATCAGGTATTTCCGATACATGGTTGAAGCAAAAACCTTCTCGGTACTAACCGACCATAAGCCACTGACTTTCGCTTTCGCTTCACATCGTGAGAACTGTTCTCCTCGTCAGTTCCGATATTTGGACTACATAAGCCAGTTCACCACTGACATCAGATTTGTGGCCGGTAAGGACAACGTGGTAGCAGATACTCTGTCACGTATTAATGAAGTTTGTCTGCCCCTAGATTACCATTCCCTGGCCCGAGAACAAGAAGCCGAAGCCGAGTTGCAGGATCTTCTCCGAAATGGCTCAAGTCTCAAGCTGGAGAAAATAAGGATACCAGAGTCAGGTGTCGAGGTATATTGCGACACCGCTGCAAGTACACGCCCTTTTCTAACCAAGTCATTCCGTAAGCAGGTTTTTGACTCTCTTCATGGCCTGAGTCACCCAGATGTGAAGGGAACAGTTCGCCTTATATCAGAAAGGTTCGTCTGGCCTGGAGTACGTAGGGAATGTCGACAATGGGCTAAGGAATGTCAGTCGTGCCAGAGAAGCAAAGTGACAAGGCATACTAAAGCACCTCTTTCAGCATTTAACGCACAATCAGCACGCTTCCGCCACATTCACCTAGACATAGTTGGTCCCTTACCTTTGTCTTCTGGCTTCAGGTACTGCCTCACAGTCGTCGACCGAGTCACGCGTTGGCCTGAGGCGTACCCGCTCCAGGACATCACTGCGGAGACCTGCGCAGCCGCCCTAACCTCTGGGTGGATCGCGCAGTTTGGTTGCCCCGAGCACATCACCGATCGTGGCAGGCAGTTCGAGTCGCACACCTTCAAAGAACTCGCCGCCCTAATCGGGGCCTCTCATCACCTAACCACTGCTTATCATCCCGCAGCTAACGGCCTGGTGGAGCGCTTACATCGCCAGCTCAAGGCCACCATCACCTGTCACGCTACTACGAGTTGGACCGAAGTGCTGCCCTGGGTGCTTCTTGGCATCCGCAGCGCATGGAAGGAAGACCTTCAGGCATCAGCAGCAGAACTCGTCTTCGGTGAACTACTTCGGTTGCCTGGGCTCTTGGGTTCAACTCTCGTTTGCTTGGGTCCACTTCCGACGAGCCGGTGGACATGAGCAGTTTAATCAGCAGGCTTCGCTCCCATATGAACAAGCCGAGAACCAGAAGACAGTGGACATTGAAGTAAAGGGAAAGACACAGAAGGTCACGATAGACCGTGTGAAGCCAGCATTCGTCGCGAGAGAGACGCCAACCACGACCTTTGAACGCCAACCGGATGAATACCAAAGCACGATCAAGAAGACTAGAAGTGGGCGCACTGTCCGATTTCCGGATTACTTTCGCCCGTAGTCACGGTCTCACCGGGGGAGTAGTGTGGCGAGCACCTATGCAAGTTGGCTCACCCGTTTCAACGCAGCACCGAGATCACGCCACTTTACGTCATATGGTCCGAAGTCGCTATGCATTGCGTAAGCCACGCTCACTGCAATATGGCCGCACGCACATCTATTGTATACGCATAGCGGCCATATTCCGGGCGCCCTACTCCCGCGAAACGACGGTTAAGCGGGAGTCGTAATTATTATTAATTAATTATTTTGTATAAATAGTGTAACTTGTTTGTAGTTTTGGCATTCGCTATTTTTCGCTAGCTCATTTCACTCTGATATTTAAATATTGTATATAGTGAATATAACAGTATTTCCTTTTTGCATCGTTTATTTCAAATCTCTAAAGTTAAATAAAGTAAATTCAATTCGGAAGAATATCTAGTTAGGCATAATTAATTATCGTTAGTGGTTAGGTATCCCTAGCCGCTACAGTCCCTTAATCGCGTTATCGCGAATAGTAATGGAAAGTTTTTTTTTCAAAGAATATGAAGAGTTGCGGTTAGATGACAAGAAATTTTTAATTTCTTTACAACGAGCATAGCAAGCTCCAAGTGTTTGTTAAAATCCCTAGAACCACATTTGAGATGCAGTATACTAACATGAGAAATCCAGTGGAACCAGTAGAAATGATAAGAATCACTTTAAGGTACGTAATTAAACACATATAAAGGGTTACAGGAAAAGTCGACGTAGATCCGTTAAGGGCGTGTAGTTAGCATCGTTTCTTACTGATTTGGCTATGAAACACCCTATCCTAAACCTAACCGTTTTCGAGATATTCGACTTTAATTTTTTTTCATAAATTTGCCGAATTTTTAGATATTTTAATGTATACTATGAAATTTAGTACTCAAAATCGCATTATTTTTTGCCTTTTATAACTAGGACAAGATGCCTTATGACTTCAATAACCAAAATTGTAAGTAAATTAACTTAACAGGTCGTACTAAGACATTGAAAGTTAAAAAAAGTAATATTTATTTATTAAGTTTATTTTTCTTTAAAGGATATCCAAAAAAAATATTATGGAAGATGTTCTGCAGATCTACTTTGAAATATCTACGTTTTATCAGCTATCCAACAAGGTATAACAATCAAAGATTTTATTGGAATTGGTGCAAAAAACTTAACTTCAAAGGAGGTAAAAAATTACATTAGTTGATTACGTTTAATTTAACCCTTGACCCCAGAAAACAAAATAAAACAATAAATAAGTACATACACAATAACATTTATTACTTAATAACACATGTTCAAATTTCATGTTCAATATGACCACCCCTGTTATGCACACATTTTCGCAGTCTTTTTCTCAGTCCACTTTTCACTACGCCAGTTGTTAAATTGCCTCTTATTTCATTCGCCGCGTTAATTATTCTAGTTCTCAATTCTTGTATAGATGATATCGGGTTGGGCTCACTGTACACCAGACTCTTCATGTGTCCCCATACATAAAAATCCATGGGGGTTAGGTCCGGACTTCTCGGTGGCCAGGGTATAGGCCCACCTCGCCCAATCCATTTGTTCTGGTAATTTCTATCCAACTATTCACTGACACCTCTCCTGTAATGCGCAGAGCAGCCATCATGTTGGAACCACATGTCTCGGCGCAGAGTGAGTGGCAAATCTTCTAGTAAATCATTGAGGTCTCCTCTCAGGAAATTTTGATAAAATTGCCCATTTAAATTATCAGTGAGAAAATATGGGCCAATCAAATGATTGGAAATGATACCCATCCACGTTCAAGCTGAATCGGCGTTGTGATCCCTTAACCCTCTTCTTGTTTGGATTTTCCTGTTCTTTCGGGGCCCAATAATGGACGTTATGGTAGTTTGTGATTCCGTCTTTGTCAAACTTTGACTCATCCGTCCACAAGATTTTTTTTTAAAAAGTCGAGTCTTCGACATCTGCATTCAACATGAATCGACAGAAACCCAATCGTCTTACGGGATCATCTTGTTCAATATCCTGTACAGGCGTGTAGTGGCATACCACACTGCGGGCCTATACCCATAGGTATATGCCCGCAGTGTGAACGTTATACCACACTTTCCATTGCGAGACTCCCAGTTGAGCGGCAACAATATTTGTAGAGGTGATTGGATTCAATCGGAATTTCGTTGTCCTGTTCTTCGTCATCATCAATAACACGTGGCCTTCCTAAATTTGTGCGTCGTCTCGATACGGAACCAGTTTCTCGAAGCCTTCGATAGAGTCCTTCAAAAACTCTCACATCCGGTACTCGACGGCCGGGATAGCGTCTTATGTACTCGTTACGAGCTTAAGCGGACACACAATTGCAGTATCCGTAGCAAACTAGCATATCTGCATATTCCTGGTTCGTGTAGGTCGTCATCGTCAACAGTTCCGTATCACAAGCAAAATCAGAGTCCAGTAAACAAGCACAAAGTCACAAATCGGAAGAAACAGTCCAGAAATACAGCCAAGTCGAACAGAAAACAGAAAGCAAAACGATAACGCATCTACCATGGACGAATCACATAAGCAGGCTAACAACCAAACACAAACAATATGTTGTATTCCCATTCCCAATCTCCTTCGGCATCGGCACATTATCTTTCTCACTCATACCTGCATAAATCGTAAGTTGTCTCGCTTGCACGCCCCGAACCAACTCAAAGGACAATAGGCAAGGGACCGAGAATTGCTACCTGGGTGCTTTTAACTAAGTGTTTTTTCTATGATTTTGACAAAACCCTTGATTGTGATACCTTGTTGGATAGCTGATGAAACGTAGATATTTTAAAGTAGATCTACAGAACATCTTTCATAATATTTTTTTTGGATATCCTTTAAAGAAAAATAAACTTAATAAATAAATATTACTTTTTTTAACTTTCAATGTCTTAGTACGACCTGTTAAGTTAATTTACTTACAATTTTGGTTATTGAAGTCATAAGGCATCTTGTCCTTGTTGTAAAAAGCAAAAAATGATGCGATTTTGACTACTAAATTTCATATTATACAATCAAATATCAAAAAATTCGGCAAATTATGAAAAAAAATTAAAGTCGAATATCTCGAAAACGGTTAGGTTTAGGATAGGGTGTTTCATAGCCAAATCAGTAAGAAACGATGCAAACTACACGCCCTTAACGGATCTACGTCGACTTTTCCTGTAACCCTGTATAAAGGGTGTCCAGTGGAAAATTTTCAACTTTCAAAGTCAAAGTCAAAAATTTTTATTCAAAATAGGTATTTTCATACACTTTCTGAACGTCGATCTACATGATGCCTACCACCGGTTCGGGAACTAGCCCGGCGAGAAGAACCGGCGTAAAAAACTCGCGCGGGGCCATCTTTTATCAAAAAGATGGAAAATTGTTCTTTTAAAATATAAAAAAGGCATATATAACAATGTTATGACTAAAACTACATAACAAGAGTACAATAATATATGTGATTTAGAAGTAGCCTTGCAGGGGGTCACCTCATTCCCACGGTGTGCTATCATTCATAAAATCATTAACTTTATAATAGGCTTTAGCACACAAACGTTCTTTAACTACTTTTTTAAATTTATTGATTGAAAAATTTTGAACGCTTTCTGGGATCTTATTGTATAGGCGTATACACTGGCCTTTAAACGAGTTCTTTTCTTTACTAAGTCTAGTCACTGGTACATCAAACTTATGCTTATTTCGGGTATTACTATTGTGGTTGTCTCTTTTCTTTTTGAATAGGTTTAATTTTTTTTAACATATAATACATTTGATAGAACATACTGAGAAGCTACAGTTAAGATTCCAGTTTCTTTAAACTTCTCTCTTAATGAAGTGTTGGGGGCCAGCTTGTAGATTGCCCGAACAGCTCGCTTCTGCAGCACAAATATGTATAGTATTTATATCGGCAGCATTTCCCCACAGTAGAATGCCATAGGACATTATACTGTGGAAGTAACTAAAATATACAAGTCTTGCTGTGTTTTCGTCTGAAAATTGTCTTATTTTACTCACTGCAAATGCTGCTGAACTGAGTCTGTCGGCCAACCCAACAATATGAGGGCCCACTGTAGTTTTGCGTCTAAAGTTATACCTAAAAAGACAGCTGTATCTACTAGTTCCATACCTTTTCCATTCAATAGAACATTGGTTTCAGTTTGCCTTACATTTGGCAACGTGAACTTTATACATTTAGTTTTTTTGCTATTTAACAAAAGATTATTAACACTAAACCAGTGTTTTGGCGAGTCTCAGTCATTTAATAAAAGTAAGTGATTTGTCATCGGCAAATAAGACTATCGCGTTTTTTCCATTAATAAGGTATGGTAGGTCATTTATATAGACCAGAAAAAGAAAGGGTCCTAAAATGGATCCTTGTGGGACCCCCAATTTGAATTTTTTTTGTTGAAAAGTTGTTTGAAATTTCACATAAAAATAACTACATAGATTTTATTTATTTTTATTAAAACTAAATGTACTACATTAATGCGGATTTCATTTCTTAAACACTATATCATCTAAATGATGACCGTTTTTTTCGGCTCTGGGAGCTCTGGGAGTAATGCTTTGAATTTCACGGCGAATATTGGCCTGCAGGGCTTGAATTGTCCGGGGATTGTTCTCATAAACCTTCGATTTAAGGTAACCCCATAGAAAAAAATTGCAGGGCGTGAGGTCGGGCGACCTGGGCGGCCATGAGATGTCTCCGTACTTGCTGATCAGTTTATTTGGAAAAATTGTTCTTAACTTTTCCATCGACACCATAGCTGTATGCGGAATGGCACCGTCTTGCTGACATTGTGTCCTATTGTTGTAACCTGAATACAGCTGCAATTGCGGTACCAGAAATTCGTCTATCATACGGCAATACACCGGAGCAGTGACTGTTTCTCCATGGCACACCAAACTGTGGTTTTCAAGCAATATAAACGTTTCTGGTGGCGTTCTCTTCGGTTGTTCGGGCACCAGTATCTCATATTCTGTTTATATACATATCCATCAATATGGAAATGTGCTTCGTCACTAAACAAAATGTTTCCCAACGTGGTAGGTGTTCGAAAGCGTTCCAGCATTGTTCTTGCGAAGGTTTCTCGCAAAGGGTAGTCGCTTTCATTGAGACCCTGAACAATTTGCATTTTGTATGGATGGAGTCTTAATTTCTTCTTCAAAATAACATGCACTGTTGACTTTTTGATTCCTGTGGAGGCTGCAATTTTCCTAATCGACTTGCGTGGATTTCTAATGATTTCATTTCGAACTTCAGACACGTTCGGGCGTTGCTGCTAATGTTGATTGTCCTGGAGGACTTCTGTTGAGCGTTGTGCCTTCTTGCCTAAATCTTTGTACCCACGACCAAATAAGTTGCGTGTTTGGCCCATCACTTAAACGTCGAATATTAAAATGAGTACAAAACGTTCGACGCGCGCGAACCAACGATTCACCATTCTTTAGATATTGCTCAACCGCGAACAAATCCGCAAGTACCGCGCTTTCAATGGTACCCCTCCCGCTCACCTCACCCTGCTATTATTTAGATAATTGCAGTTTGAAGTTGAAAAATTTCCGCTGGGCACCCTTTACTTTAAGCAAGAAATCATTATTGTATTTTGAAAAAAATTAGGATATAGATTACTAGAGATTAGATATCATTAAAATCAAATTCTTCTTCACTATCATCAATAGAGGGTAAACGTGTTGCTGTCATTGCGCGATGCGTTTGGTGAATAGTTGTTTCCTTGGTATTCTACAGTTCGATGTAGAAACCAAGATGTGTTAATGTCATTACGCGATGATTTTGACGAATAATTATTATTGTGTCCTTGATATTCTGCAGTTTGATACCCGTATGACGTTGATGGCACGACATCTTGCCATCCCCCCGACAACTGGCAAATCCCGGAAAGAAGCTGGGTAAACGGAGTTCCGGGATGTAGGAAAACGACGTGGATAATAAACAATTTCAATGAAAAAGAAGATGTAGTTGTAACAACAACAATAGAGGCGAAGAAAGATCTAATAGAGAGGATCACAAAGAGAGCAGGACAAGAGGCAAAAAAGAGAATACGCACCATGGCATCACTTCTTGCAAACGGACGGAAGGGATTCGAAAGCCTAAAATGCACCAGGCTCCTCGTGGATGAAGCATTAATGAATCACTTCGGATCCATTTTAATGATCGTGCGTACAATCGGGCCAAAAACCTGCTCATCATAGGGGATATTAACCAGCTTCCCTACATATATAGAGACAATCGATTCACCCTCGATTATTACCGCCCAAATCACCTCACGGATGTAGCTCAAGAGCTACTCTGCATACATAAGATGCCTGGAAGACGTTGCTTACGCACTCAAACATATCCACTAAGACATCTATCTACTCCTCAAGCAACATCAGAAAATCCCTGTCAAAAACACCCATGACAGGGGCGGAGATCCCTAAGAACCAGCCCAACAGTCTACTTCTCACCTACACTGAAGTAGAGAAGAAAACCCTGAAAGAGGTACCCTAGGGTACGGGACGGGCGAAGATTCAAAAATCCTCACAATACACGAGGCACAGGGATTGTGTTACGAAAGAGTCGACATCGTAAAACACCAAAAGAGGAAGATAAATAAGGAAGGCAAACTACACGATTGCGTCTCACATGCGGTGATCGCCCTGTCGCGTCACACGAAGGAATTTATCTACTACGCAAACAACAGCGATGACGAGCTGGGCGCATTGATAAAAGGAACAACAAACGTGTCCCCAAAAACCATCATGGAATACAACATGCAAATGGTTATCAAGAACAGAGACCAAGCTACCATCAGCCAAATAGTCTCGGCCATCATTCCATGAGGGTTCAACAAATAAAAAAAAGACGACACCATCCCGGGTATGACAACATTCACAAACCGGCGGTATGCCAAAAAGTGTGCCACCAAGACCATCATGGAATTCAACATCCAAATGGCCACCAAAACAGAGACCAAACGTCTCGGCCATAAATCCATGATGGTCCAAGAAAGAAGAAGATGACACCACCCCGGAAGATCAAGCCTACGATGACATCCCAGGCAAAAAGTTAACAACAATGTTGTACCTAATAAAAATTGACGCAAATTTATATAACAAATAAAAAAGAAACAAAGTAAGATAAACAAGGGCACGGACCACCACTTCCGTCTGAAGAAAAGGTTTCCCAATTTATAAGGTTACCCTTATTTTGGGTTACCCGTTCAATAGGGTTTCCCAAATGGTTATGGTTACCAAATGAAAGGGTTTCCTTTTTAAGGGTTTTGAAATTAAACGTGTTTTCCGGTCTCTGCTCATGAGTGCTTAAAATGCGAATAAGCGCAGTGCGTTTGCAGTCGCGCGCGAGCTATCCGACCGGCGACATACCGAAGTGCTCGGTAAAAAGTGTAAAAATAACACGTTAACCATTCTTAAAAAAGCATGGAATATCTCGTTTTCTTACCGAAATTCATTCAATATTTAATATCATAATGCGTTTTTAGCCAAATATGTCTTTAAACTTGATAAAAATTCTATTTAACGTTAATTCTAAATCAAATGAGCGTCCCGCTTAGGACGCTACTGTCCCTTTTCTTCTGGTAAAGTTGATTTCACAGTATGAGTGAATACGATATACTGTGAATCATACATCAGTAAATATTAACCTTAAAATGTAAGAATGAAAGTCTACAATTGTAATACAGATTGTTTTAACGTTGGTGAAGAAAATTTTTACGTAATTACCTAAGTATGGCTTATACGAAATAAAGCTGTATTAATGAGCAAGATGAGGTTGATTTTCAATAACGTCAAATATAGCATCAACTTGAATGTACTTTGCGCATATGTTTTCTGTAGCTTTTTGTAAGTTGGTGTATCTTCGGTATTCTTATTCGAAGGTAATTTGATCTTAGCCTAGGATCCAGAACAACCATGATAAAAGAGAAAGTCGAGACGGTGTCAAGAAGAGGCACATTGAACACCACACTAAGGTATGTATTGCTCTGTGCTGTCTACTGACAGAGGCGCTGTCGAGCTTATTGTAGAGCCTTGCACTGGTATTCGAGAATATTCGGCATTACGACAGCTACCTTGCCGCCGTCTTATATCCTATGTTCGGCGGCCATTTCGTCGTGTTAATAGTCGTGAGCACACTATAAAACCGAGTACATGGTATTCGGGAGTGTTCAGTAGAATCACCCCTACTTTGTAGTCATCTTATATCCTAATTAAGCGGCCATTTTGTTGAGTTTAGAGTATGTGGCATACGGAACTGAACTCACCGGCAGTATACGCAGGGTTCATAGTTGCGGGCACACATCCCGCCTCTATAATACCCAACGCAGTGCAAGGGTATTCGGGTATATTCGGTAATATGACTGCTACTTTGTCACCATCTTGCAACTTCAGTTTGGTGCGAAGAGATGCGGCGAAACAGACGGACATTCTGTGTGTCTGTGCGTATGTGTACCCGTGGCCCGTGAGCGCACATACCTGGAAAAATATTAAATATTATTAATAATAATTTATCGAAAAACAATTACGATATCAAGAAAAATATATTGTCTACTGCCTATAATAATCATCATAAGATCATATATTAAGCTTGTAGCTATTCAAAGACCTAAGTAATTCAGTGGTTAGTATTTTATTTAGGTAAATCCAATACAAACTGCACGCTTACATAGGCTGCACTAAAAGTATCGGGAATGGAATATTTCCACTGTTCCTGTCATATTAAAATCTTTTTAATTTAAAACTCCTTGGTTTTAAAAATCGAATACCGTTTATTTATTTAAAAAAAGATTCTCGGTCTTGTCACAAGGTCTTGTCAAACTTGTTTAGTCGTTGAGAAAATGGAATTGACTCGAGAAAATTCTAGAGCGATGATTTATTATGACTTTCGAAGTGGTTTAACATAAAACAGTGTGTTGACCGGATGATTTCTGCATTTGGTGATGAAGCCCCATCGAAAACCACAATTTATCGCTGGTTTGCTGAATTTCAACGTGGACGTGTCAAGCTCAGTGATGATCCCCGTCAAGGTCGTCCAAAAACTGCAGTCAGAAAACGTTGATGCTGTGCGTAAGCTGATTGAGTAAGGTCGACATGTGACATACCGCGAAATTCAGGCAACTTTAGACATTGGCATGAGTCAAATACAAATAATCTTGCATGAACAATTAGATGTAAAAAAGTTGTTTTCCCGATGGATACCGCATTTGCTCTGTGAAGAGCAAAAAGCGGCACGCGTTACTTGGTGCGTCAGAACTCTCGAAAGATTCCACGCAGGATCCTCAAATGCTGTATACAACATCGTATCAGGTGACGAATCCTGGATATACGCGTACGAACCCGAAACAAAAAACCAGTCACGAGTTTGGGTGTTCGAAAATGAGTTAAAGCCAACAAAAATTGTTCGTTCACGGAGTGTTGCAAAAAAAATGGTGGCCACGTTTGTCTTCAAAACCGGCCATGTTGCGACTATTCCTCTTGAGGGACAAAGAACGGTTAATGCAGAATGGTATGCTAACATTTGTTTGCCACAGGTCGTTTCTGAACTCCGTAAAGAGAACTGCAACCGCCGCATCATCCTCCATCACGACAATGCGAGTTCTCACACCGCGCACAGAACAAAATAGTTTTTAGAGCAAGAAATCATAGAATTATTAGACCATCCGCCGTACAGCCCCGACCTAAACCCTAATGATTTCTAAACTTTCCCTAAAATAAAGAATAAATTGCGTGGTCAGAGATTTTCATCACCTGAAGAAGCTGTGGACGCCTACAAAACGGCCATTTTGGAGACCCCAACTTCCGAATGGAATGGTTGCTTCAATGATTGGTTCCATCGTATGGAAAAATGTGTCAAATTTCGCGGAGAATACTTCGAAAAGCAATAACTACATTTTTAAATAGTAATGTTGTGTAACTTCCTTGATTCCCGAAATTTTCAGTGCCGCCCTCGTATCATAACCACCTAAGGTTGGGGCTATACATATTACCGGAATCTCTCCGACCGGAGAAAATTCAGAGCATTGAGAATAGAACTCTAGACCAATACAATAGAGCTGAAAATCGGACACACGATTTGACAACTGTTACATTTGACATCTGTCACATTTGACATTGACATTTGAGTTAACACTCATGTTTTCGATTTTCAACTCTATTGTATGAGTCCAGAGTTATATTTTCAATTTTCTCCGGTCGGCGAGATTCCGGTAATATAGTCCTAGCCGCAGAAACGATTTATACGGAATAGACAAAATAACAGATTGACAAAGGAGAGCTGTCATTTTTACCATATTATCTATCAGTATGCTTATTCTTGTGTAGAAAAAACGCATTTCATCATACTTTCAATTTCATTCTTTAAATTCATTCAAATACTCTATTTTGGCGCAATTTATTTTTTACATAAAGTATAGAGTACAAATACCAAAAATAACGAATACTATAACATACTATAACGTATAGTAGTATAATAGAAAATTTTCGGTGGACAACCCTATAATGATAGTGGGTGAAGTCAAGGCAACATTTTAGTTCTCCACTATCGAAACCAGATACATTTTCGTGGACTTGTTTCGCTTACGAATTGTGAACCCCCATTTTTTTGGCACGCCAACGTAGCCCCCCGTCGAGTCTCCCGTGGACCCCAGGGGGGCCTGGACCACTTTAGGAATCAACTGTCTAGACGAAAATATTCTATTATCTATTAATACAAAACTTTAAAATTTAATAAATATTATTGTTTAGCATACTATTTCATAATTACTTATAATTAATTCAGTCTTTATTCAATATCGACTCATAAAATAACACATTTAAAATGTTTATTTTATTGCAAAGGAAAGTCAGCACGTAATTAATTTTTTAGTATACCTATGCTTAACGCTGTAGATATTGTAATTCAAGTACCTGATGAGGTTATCTGGTACACCTTACCAGATAATCAATATAACAGACATATTTAAGGGGCCCCATATACGGTCCGGGGTTCCTTCAGTTCGACTTGAACGGATGCAAAATCGTATCGTCTGTGTGCAATTTCGAGATTGCATCAGTCGGCCGGCAAACTGAAGCGATTCGTCCCAGTGTTGCCAGCTCTGTTCTTGCAAAACTACTAAACTCGCGTCGGTTTCTACGAAAACGGACAAAATAATACTGAAAACTATCAAAAAAGCAACTCAACTTAGGAATCCCTAAAGCCCCGAAAAGACCACTGCATTTTAGGTTTTGTTATATTAAAATTTTACTATTTATTGAATTATACTATAAATTTTATCGTCAAATTGAAATATACTAGGAAATATTACGTATACAGTAATTAAACGGGTAGTTTTAAGAAAATTACGGACCATTGCTACGATGTATTATTATGATAAGGTGTCAATTTGTTTTTTTTGTGCCTAACCTAGGCCATTTTGCATAATATGATTACTGTCTGACTCTTTCCTACTAACTAACAAATATATTCCTACGTATATATTACGTACGTATACTGTAAATTAAGTATTCTATTAAGGAATAGAATACTTAATTTAGTAGTAAAACTTTGTAAAATAACTAAGTTGACAACATTAATTCTGGACTGAACGCATAGGACTGAACGGACCATGTGTGACAAATCGCTTCGTGTATCGTGTACAAGCGTGTACAAGTGAGTTTACAATTAATAAACACGACCGTAGCTCGCGGCAAACCAGAACGAACTAATGCGATTTTTCCATCTGTTTGCTTGAATCTGTTCAGGCCGAAATGATGTAAGTTGGGTCGGATGCGATTTTTTTCCGTGTGTGCTCGAATCCGTTCAGGCAGAACTGACGTCAGTTCTAACTGAAACAGACGAGAGGTCGATCACCTCTCGTCTGTGGGAGCCTTTATGGTGCCAATTTGTGCACCTTAAAAAAGAAAGACGGTGGCATCCGCCCTACAGCTGTTGGCTGCATCTACCGAAGTAACGTATTTCGCGAAAACTTACAGATACCTTTCAACCTGTGCAACTTGGTTTTGGGAGTAAGGGAGGATGCTAAGCTGCCGTCCACGCCCTCCGCACATATATCAAAGCTGAAACTAAGCAAGTGGTTCTGAAAGTAGACGTAAAAAATGCCTTCAACTCTGTCTCTAAAAGTGCTCTATTAAAAGAAGTTCAAAAACAAGTGCCTAATATCTACGGATATATTCTACAGTGCTATGGCGAGGATTCAACAACACATCATATACAAAAGTGATCGTTTACATTCTTCTACTGGTTGCCAACAAGATGATCCTTTGGGCCCCGCTATTGTCAGCCTTGCCATACATTCAATTATTATATCGCTTTCATCATAATTCAACGATTGGTACCTGGATGACGGGACCCTCGGTGGAGATGTTTGTCCGATGGATGTTTGTGCTCAAAACTATGTAGCTTTGTTTAAAATTTGGTATGATAGTAAAACTACTATTATTCCATATTTAATCGAAATCCGTTTAGTAGCTTTCGCGTGAAAGAGTAACAAAATCTACCCATCCACCCATCCATCCAACCAACACAGGTTTGTCCGTACACCGGTGCATCTATCATTAAATGCTCAATTTAGATATTATAACTTTACTTATTAACTATGAACAAAATGTTATTTTAATAGCAAAGTAAAATGTAAATATATACAACAAATACTGTTCACAGTGTCAGTCGCACTCATGGTAGGCATGAGGCGTCTAGTGCGCGAGCGGCGCGGGCGCACGGCCCGGTGAGTGCGCCCGCGCCGCTCGAACATTAGGTAACAAACAACTTGTTCGAAACTGGTATCGCGCGAGTACAGGCACAGGGGAAAATAGTTAGGAGGTTTTATAATTTTTATTTTGATAGTTTTATTTGTTTGATCCTTTTTCTTCATTAATTTAGTATCTATTTATTTAATGAATTGTAAAAGTATCTTTTTAGTTTACTTTTTATATTTTTATCATTGATGATTTGTTTTAGGTCCAAAGGTAATGTATTTAATAGTGTATGTACCAAATATTTAAGAGATTGTTTTCCGTATAGATTGTTGAAGTGAGTGACAGTGAATTTTACATTAGACACGCTACGCGTTATGATATGGTGTTTTGTCGGTATTTGAACATCCAAGTTAAAAAAGTTTTCTTTTAGGATGGTATATTTAATCATATCTTGTATGGACATGATCTTACAGAACGAGAAAACTTCATAATAATTATTCTTATTTTTAAGATAATTTTTTATCTTATAGGGTATTATAGTTTTAAGTATTCTTAATAGAAGCTGGTATATGGAATTTAGATGCGTTCTGCAGGTCCTGCCGTAGCTGCTCAGGCCGTATGATATAGTAGATTCTACTAGAGTTGTATAAAGTAAGAGACGTGTGGCAAAGGGAATATTATTCTTGACTATAGTTAATTTAGCTAGCAACGCACGCATTTTATCGCACACGTAGCTTATATGCTCGGTCCACTTGAAACGGTCATCTATCACGAGCCCTAGGTATTTATATGTACTGACTACTTCGACAACGCTACAGTTACATGACCGCGAGTTCAAATGTAGGCATTCATGTTCGTGAGCAACTAGTTTCGGTATTATACCACTCCTGTTTTGGCTCGAGCTCACATACATAAGCTTAGTCTTGCTGTTATTGACCACAAGTCGAGCGTCGTGAGACCATTTAACTAACAAGGTAAAGTCTTCTTGTAAACGTGAAAGGGCTATGTGTATATCATCGTGGGCTGAGACGAGACATGTGTCGTCGGCGAATTGAAAAATTTTACAGTTTTTAATTAAATAAGCGACATCGTTTACATAGGTAATAAAGTGGGATGGTCCTAGCACCGAACCCTGCGCTGTTCCTTCTGTCACATCAACTTCCATGCTTAGCTCGTCGCCAATCTTTACTACATATGTCCTATTAGTTAAATAATTTTGATACCACTTTAGTAATGGGCCTCGTATACCATTTTCTTCTAATTTATTTATCAAAAGGATATGTTGAAGTGTATCGAACGCCTTACTGTAGTCGATAAAAACTATCAATACATGTTTTCGGGCATTTAAATAGTTATAAATAGTGTTAGTAAATTTAGACAAAAGTTGTGTTGTGCTTTTCTTACTTAGAAATCCATACTGGTTACAGCTTATTATGTGGTTATCTAAGAAGAATGTATACATTTGTTTACAAATAAATTTTACGGTAATTTTGTCAATAGTGGGCAGTATGGTTATAGGACGATAATTATCATAATCTTTATGGCTTCCTTTTTTATGAATTGGCCTCACTATACCCTTTTTAAGATCAGAGGGGTATTCCCCAGTTGCAACAGACGTGTTTATTAACTGGGCCAAGACTGGTGCTACATTTTGGGTTATTATTGCAAGGTCTGATGCACGTATTTTATCTAGTCCTGGAGCTTTATCAGGATTTAGATTTTTGATAATATTTAGTTATATAAATATTTATTAATAGTAAATAGGATACTCGTTTTGCCTCAAAACGATGTAGCTTTGTTTAAAATTTTGAACCGGTATTATGTAAGATATTTACTAATATTATTATTTACTTACCGGTTTTTGGCCACAGAATAATATAATTTTTGCGTTCTTCTGTAATAGGCATTTAATATAATTTTTCCTCAACCTACAATTTTGTTGGTACAACAACGTTGAAAAATGAATGTAACTGTTTACACTGTTGTTTGTTGCTGTTTGAACTGTTTACACAGAGTCTGTACTCTGGATTAAAACATAGGCTACTTTTTATCCCGAAAACGTACAGTATTCCCGAGGGATATTATTTACGCTGGCGGAGCCGCGGGAAAATGCTAGTTATATATGTTTGTCTATAATTTTGTATTTTCTATGCTGGTAATTAAGTGCCTTGTATATTTTATAATGAAGTTAAAAAATTAGTTGATAATAAAAATTATTTATGTAGTAGGTATGTACAGTAACTTTTGACCGCGGCTTTACCCGTATAAATACAGTATCTAATTACCTATCCCACGGGAACACTGTACTTTTTGGGATTAAATATTTTAACCCAGAGCCTAAACTACTATCATACCATATTTAATTGAAATCCGTTTAGACTTCAGAGGTTTTTGCGTTAAAGAATGAAAAACATCCATCCATCCATGGGGATAGGGGGAGAGGAGTTCAAAAAGTCGATATTTTGGGTGACATAATATGTGGAAGGCCCCTAAGAACCTGTTTCACAATCTGCAAATTAGTGTCGATTAGCTTTTTCTGAAGTTTAGTCGCTGAATGTTTTGTCTCTGTCGCTCTTTATATAAAGTAAGCAAAAACAAAACATCCGAGCAAGCTATCTGACACTTATTAAGAAGACTGTGAAACGGGCCTTTAGTTCCAAAAATGCTAAAATGCCGAAACTAGAAGATAACAACTTTCGCGTTTATTACAGACGATTATCATGCTAGGCCCCTATGGGGCTGGTCACTGCCCACTGGTGATAAGATGATAAAATATTAAACACGTTTATAATTGCAGATATTCATTTATCATACAATAGATAACAATTGTTTATTACGTAGGCATAGTAATGACATTAATACATCATAAATAATTCATTTTGAACCGATAAAAACGGACTGATAAATATTCAGGTGATTCAATTAAAGGATATAGTCAGCATGATCAGTGAGAAAGTTAAAAGTAAATATATGTACAACTCGGTCAACATAAGTTGACACTTGCATTTTAGCTCCGTCTCTTTCATCCGATTCTGTAATGACCGGAGAGTGAGAGAGATGGGGCTAAAATGCAAGTGTCAACCTATGTCGTCCGAGTAGTAAAGTCTTTAGCTTGACCGAAAAGATATCACGGCCACATAAAAAACGAGTCTTCCGAGTAAAAAACCAATTTCAGGTTACTGAAATGTCCATGGTAATCGCCTAGTACCGTGCAAGCTGCTAGCTTATTTGCTCTATAATTTTTAAAACAAGAACTGCGGTTAGCATTAAGGTCTCCACAGACGAGAGGCCGATCGTTTCAGTTAGAACTGACGTCAGTTCGGCCTGAACGGATTCGAGCACATACACGGAAAAAATAGCATCCGACCCAACTGACGTCATTTCGGCCTGAACGGATTCGAGCACACACACGGAAAAATCGCATCAGTTCGTTCTGATTTGCGGCGAGCTATGGTCGTGTTAATTAATTGTAAACTCAATACGCTTGCACACGATACACGCCCGCACGGCCGCGGCTGTGGCGAGAACTGAAGCGATTTGTCACACATGGTCCGTTCAGTCCAGAATTAATGTTGCCAACTTAGTTATTTTACTAAGTTTTACTACTAATATAACTACTAAATTAAGTGTTTTAATCCCTCCTTAGTAGGAATTTAGTTATTAGTAGTATTTTAGTAGAAAGAGCCAGACTGTAATCATATGCATAATGGCCTAGGTTAGGCACAAAAAAAAATAATTGACACCTTATCATAATAATACATCGTTAATAATATTATAAAAACAACCCATTTAATTACTATATACATATTATTACCTAGTATATTTTAATTTGACGATAAAATTTATAGTATAATTCAATAAATAATAAAATATAATATAACAAAACCTAAAATGCAGTGGTCTTTTAGGGGCTTTAAGGATTCCTAAGTTGAGTAGATTTTTTGATAGCTTGCAGTATTCTTTTAGTAGAAATCTACGCGAGTTTAGTAGTTTCGCAAGAACAGAGCTGGCAACACAGGAACGAATCGCTTCAGTCCATCCGGCCGACTGATTCGATCAGGAAATTGCACACAGACGATACGATCTTGCATCCGTTCAGGCCGAACTGAAATAAAACCGAACCGTATATGGGACCCCGTAATATCAAAAATAAGATTGCAGCTAACCACAGTTTGTTTTTTAATGTACTTTACAAAGGCCATTAAACAGATCTCTGAATAGAAATAAAAACAAAAACCCTATAAAGGTACAGTAAAACTTGATACACACTATATCAAGTTTTTACTGTATATGAATTGTATTATCATTTTAATTATTTTTGTGATATTTTGTTGCTATGGGTCGCTGATACTCGAAATAATTGCTTTTTTTAAATGTATACAGATATTTTACAGTTTAAATATGTGTAGAATCTCTCATCATTATTATTGACATTTGTCTGCCTTGATTAGATAAATGCACTGTTTCGAGTTCTCTATGTTTTTGTTTTGCATTGTATTTTTCGATTTTATGTTTATTTTTGTGTAGCTTAATGAACAAAGTGATAACTAGTTTTTTAAATATAAAAACCGGCCAACTGTGAGTCGGACTCGCGCACAATGGATTCCGTATAACTATTAGTACCTACTTACAAATGTTGAGCAAATGACTGAGAAAAAAAATCTATAGCCCGACTACGTAATAAAAAAGGGGTCTAAAAAGGCTGAAACCAGAAAATAATTCAGATAGAAATCCAGAAATGCATAAGTACAAAAATGGTCAAGCTAGAACTGTGGTCGCAGCTAACGGCATCTAAGCTGCAGTTTACACTGAGACGTTAAGGCCTGGAGAAGTTTCAGACAGACAGACGGCTGCGATTTGACATCGACTGTGCCGAACTGAATTGAACGATGAATTCTGAATTTCTATCTGAATTATTTTCTTGTTTCGGCTTTAATGGAGCCGTTTTTATTACGTAGTCAGGTTATAGTTTATTAAACAATTCTTTTTATTTCGTATTTTTCCGTTTCCCAACCGAACATGTTTTTGGAATAATATTAATAAGTACCTAATCAAAACAATTTAAATTAAAAATAATATCTTCGTCAAAAGCGCGAAGCGAGTCAATTTTTTTTCTAGATTTTAAGAACAATAATAACAATATGATAATATAATTATAA
Organism: Phengaris arion; assembly: GCA_963565745.1. Classification (NCBI taxonomy): domain Eukaryota; kingdom Metazoa; phylum Arthropoda; class Insecta; order Lepidoptera; family Lycaenidae; genus Phengaris; species Phengaris arion. The sequence continues at coordinate 13,235,696 of OY751449.1, read as the reverse complement.
AATAAAATATATTTTATGAAGGTAAAATAATATGTATAACTACCTGTTGCCCGCGGCTCCGCCCGCGTAACTATACAATCGGGTATCCCGCGGGGATACTGTACTTTTCCGGGATAAAAAGTAGCCTATGTTTTAATCCAGAGCCTATAATAACTATACCATACCAAATTTCATCAAAATCCGTTCAGAAGTTTTTGCGTGAAAGACTAACAAACATCCATCCATCCTTACAAACTTTCACATTTATAATATTAGTAGGATAGTAGGATAAAGAAATTATATATTTATAGTCTTATATTACGTAATATTCGAAAATAGGACAACTGGGTTTGTACGACCGCATTTCAAACGTGTAATTTTGATATATTTGTGCAAGCACGCCACAAATGTGTATACTTAATACATATACAATACATATTTGTGATGTGCTTCCCAAGACCTTTCTTTTGATACCAAACACGAGATTATCTCGGTTTAATTTTTTTTGATGTTAGAATTTGAGGTTCAATTTTCGAAATACAAAAAAAAAAAATTATATAGCCTATGTTACCTGCGGCATCATTAGGAATCTATTGACACCTCATTTATTAAAATCAGACCAGTAGTTTACACGCTACGAGGGAACAAATATACATACATACATAGACTGCCAAAAATCATTACCCTCCCCTTTTGTCTTCGCCGTAGACGGGTAAAAATCATGTTTTTGTATGGGAGTCCCCCTAAAATATTCATTTTATTCCGATTTTAACCTCAGACGAAAACAGAGGGTTGATAAATGTCTGATGTTGTATGTCTGTTGCATTGCTCCCAAAAGGATGAACAATGTTGATTTAGTTTCTTATGTTTGAAAGCTGACATGATCAATAGTGTTCTTTGCTATAATTCATCATCATAAGCTCGCTAACTGGTTGACAAGTGAACACTCGAAGTTACTAAAAAAAATATTTTTTTTTATAAGTATTTGTTATTATAGTAGCAACAAAAATACTCCACCTGTGAAAATTTCAACTGTCTAGCTAACACGGTTCATAATATATAGGTATTCGAAATAGCCTGATGACAGACAATCCGACAGATGGGCATACAGACGGCAAAATCTCAGTAATACCCATTTATACCCTTTGGATATGATGGAGAAACAGCCTCCATGGTCTAGTGGTCAGAGCTTGGCTCTCGACTCGGAGGTCGTGGGTTCGATTCCCGCATTGGAACAAAAAAGCGGGTGGGGCTGTGTCGGGGCACACGGCCGTTGGTTTTAACGTGAAACGTCTATGTTAGCGAATCGCTTTTAAAGTAAAAGATTGAAATGAAAACAAGATGGACGCTGTTTTAAGTATTTTAATAAAAAAGAACAGGTACGTAATAGAAACATGCACTTGCACGCGCTGAGGCCGACATAGCAAATGTTTATATGTTTATTGTCACTTTCTGGTTATTTTAAATATAAATACTGTCCAAATTACACTTATTTTTGTATAAATCAATCGGTTCAAATCACCACGCTATAAAGTCGGAGTCACGAGTTACACTGAATAGAAACAAGCGTGAGCGCCGGTTTCGCACAGTAATCCCTCCCCCGCCGCCCCGCTTGACCCCGACACGAACTCAATGTCATAACAGCGAGCTGACTATATAAGTGAAATATTTACACCACATTTTTGTTTCTAAGACTAATAGTTTTTTAATTATTAAGGTACGATGATATAGACCTTTTCGTTACGGTCCAGTTTTTAAACCTGGTACCCGTATGTTTCGGCGCGATTTTAAAGACGTTTCACGTCAAAAAAATGTTGTTTCCAAGTTTGGTTAGAACAATGCAGGCTTATCACTTGATTGTCTGACAAGAAAGATGATCCATGCATCGGATGGGCATGTAAAAAGTCGCACCTGCACCTGGTCTCTCGCCAGTCGTGTCGGTTATCCGTCCCACTGGGTTTCGAGAGTAAAGGAACAGAGAGTAAAGGAACAGAGAGTAAAGGAACAGAGAGTACTCTTTTGTACTTCGCACATACTTGAGCACTATAAAATTACTCCTGCGTAACTGTCCTGGTTTCATTGAAACCGGCCAGTTACGTCACTGAAATCCCCCACTCCCCACACCGATTTCGGTGATGGTTTTCTTCTGTTCTTTCTATGATGGGGAACCTAAAAACTGATCATATTTTTTAGTCACTGGGTAATGGATATTAAATATTAATAAAATGATATGTTGTAAATTGCAAAATTAGCATACATGCAGTTGTGGCTAACTGTTTCGCAAGTATGACAAAATATATTTCTAACCTAGCTATAGTCATATTAGCTCTTGCGATTTTAGGCCTTTCTTAGTTATTACTTAAATTATTCAAGGTTATAAACATTTTTGACCACATAACGATGTAGATTGGTTCCTACATTTCCCTTCACTATAATTTCTAGTTAACTTTGTAAGAGCAATTAGTATAATGACATGTTGCTTAAGTAGGTGACTACATTATTGATCCTTACAAAGTTCATTTGATAAAGAAATAACAGGCACATAACAGATAGGTAAAGCATGCTGGACAAGTAAATTGTTTTGTATCATGCCATACTTCCTGAGGAGAAAAATGGAAAGAAATTTTTCTAGCAATACATCTAATATAACATCCATAAGGCCGCCGTGCTGCTCACCAAGAAATTCGAGGCGGCGGCCTAACAAAACAGGTAAACAGGTGTAATATAACTAGTTTTAAAGGTTATTTTATTCTACTCACCGTTGAAGTTTTGTCCGGCCATCTGTCCAAGTTCTGCCACACATATTCATCAATAGTTAGGTTTGGGATTTTAATGTCATTCAGGCTAGATTTCAAGATGTTAGCCTCTGTGCTATTTCCTCTGCATGTTATTGGCAATACTCTTCTTTTAAAAAAATGATTAGCTGTTCTTCGCAGGGCTGAAGCCATTTTGTGGACCTAAAATAGGTAATCTCAATATTATTATTTATAACACTATTGGCTTCATTTACATGAGAGAGAATTTGTGGCAAAAAACTTCTTTAGCAAATATACCTGCAATATAGTAATAGCTCAGAGTAAAAATAACATACATACTTTGTAATAAATTTTAATACATAATTTTTAATTTTAAGATATCTCCTAGATAACTTTCTTCTGAAAATACCACATGATTTCTGATCATTTTATTAAACTTAGAATGGGTATAGTAAGCCTATACTTAAAATATAAGACAAATATCTATGTCATGGTGTACTTTTTTGTAGACCTATACAAGAGAAACAATCCCACCATACATTGTTTTGTTATTTATCTCCATCAGGTTAGGTTAGGCAGCATTTTCAATATAAGTTCCCAGACGGCTTAATTTTTTCCGACACCTTCAACAATTATTGTCATAAATCAAACAATTTCCACCAAACCTTAACTAATTATTATCGACCAAAACCTTCCTAAGGAACCACTCTGTCGGAGAACAGCATGAAAATCCTTTCAGTAGTTTTTGAGATCATCGAGAAAATACAGACAGACACTTGGCGGGACACTTAAGTATCCTATGTCCTTGACTATGCTACCTCCCCACCAATTTTCAGCCAAATCAATTCAGCCGTTCTTGAGTTATAAATAGTGTAACTATCACAACTTCCTTTTAAATATATATATTTCTTTAAATTAATGATGAATTGATTTTAATTGATTCATTCCTAAAATCTGTATGATTTATATTTTTAGCACATAATTTTTTTTTTTGTTTTCCCATAACATAATAATTATTAAACATATTTAATACTAGATATGCAAGAATAGGTACGTACATATATTTTGCTTAAAATAAATAGTTATCTTAATTTGTAATTTGAAGTAAGAAACTCTGAAAAAGTTAAGTATTAAGTACTTAACTTTTTCAAAGTTTCTTACTTGAAATAATTAGCTTTCATTGCGTTTGAATTTAAGGTAGATTAATTATTTTATATAGCAAGTCTGCATGAATTATTACATATTTTGTAAAATTTGTATAGTAGGTATTTAATTTTATACGGATAGGTACATGACTTTTTTTTCTTGACGAAATTAGAATTTCCGCCCAGTACAACAATATCTCAAGATACTACTCTCTACTGACTACTCAAAAATTAACATAAATAATTCGTTTAAATTCAACAACTTACTTGCTTCAAAACGAAAACAAAGTTTTCGCAATCTCAAAACAAGGTCCCACCTTCTTTATTAGAATAAACTTATAAGTATAATTTATAGGCACTCTCTATGACATACATAAGAATACTGTTAAAATAAAAAGATATAAATATTTAGTAAATAAAATATATAAAATGTAAATTATTATTGAAAAGAAGTACCAATGTATTAGACCATAGATGCCACAGAATAGATGCTAAATAAATTAATATACCTATACGCCTGCCGACAGATCCAAAGTCCGACTGTTTGACATTGACATATTTTTGTGTGTGTTTTTATTTTTAATTAAATATGGTATCGGCTAAAAACCATTTGCCAGTGTCATTTGCCAGTGTCAAGTTGAAAAGGCGGGAAATAGAACTTTCGTTTCAATTTTCAACACCGTATTCCTAAATCTTCAAGTCTAAAGCCTAGTCAAAGTCCAAATAAATAGTCAGTGCAGTCAATGAGTCATGTCAAAGTGGTAGAAGCTTTACTGAAAGTTCCTAGGGAGTTTTGGAGGGAACATAAAATAGCACGAATTTTTAGGTTTTTGAAGTTGTACCACTTGCCCACATTTGAGCACGTTAACGAATATTTAATGGTTAATATTCTACCAATATTACACATTTAGATCCGAGATTACACAAATAATTTAAAGAATACAAAAACCACAAAGTCGCCCATTGAATTACCCGGTAAAACTAATTTGGATTTTTTATTGACTTTGGCTGTGTTTGGCGGAAAAAAGCGCTCGGATGCGCTCGTAAGCAAAATGGCGATCGCTAAGCGGTAAACGCTGTCAACTGCTAAATGCTATTTTCCTCTAGGACGCTAAGTTAGCATTAACCGGGGAACTTAATCTATCTTAAATATATGTATAAAAGTATTCAAATCAATTTATTTAATATTAGGTCCTTACATATGAATAGTCCGCCATTTTGTCCTTCAGCAGGGCTAACTTGCTAACCTAACTTCGTTGGAATTCATGTAAATGCTTGTATAAATTCTCCCAGCCAATCAATGTCGGGGTATTACGCAACTATGTAGGTCCTTACCTATGAAACTATGTTAGGCATGAAAAGTGAACTATTGTTGTATTGAAATTTGCGTTTTGTGTGTATTAGGTAGTACCATGTAATCTATTAAAATTTTATGCTAGGTATTAATTAATTATAAAAAGTAATAAGGACTTAAAAAGAGCATTTCAAATAAATTGTGTAGATACTTTTAAACACCGCCGATGTTTTAATTTCATATTTAAAACAATTTATATAATTTTTGAAAAAGGCCATCATGTGTAATAACGAAATGCAATATTGTCCCTTTTCGCATAAAAAAATAAGTTTATTAAATTTAGATTATTATAGAAAAGAAGTAAGTTTTAATATATTAGATTCTTTTCGATGTTTGGACCTATGGTTGATTGAATTGTTTTGAAAACTCACAGGCTACAATATTTATTACGACTGAAAAGAACGAATAAATCAAGAGACAAGAATATTTCCGATCGAAGAGGCTCACAGAGTAGACGTACCTTTCTATGAAGCACAGATTATTAATTTCTTAATAATATGAAGTCTACATAGGATAACCGCTTCCGATTTTGGAAGTCGGTTAAAAATGTCGAAGCCGGGAGCACAATAGGTCCCTGCTTCGTTTGACGCAGTCCCTACGTCACACGATTTAATTCTCACTAAAGGGCGTTTCATTATGATGTCAAACATCGTATAAATTCGGGATGGCTCATGTGGCGTTCTTTGTGACCCCAAAATGCTCATCAAGATAAAAGGGAAAGTATACAAGACAGTTGTGAGGCCGACTGTAACCTATGAAACAGAATGCTGGACTTTGAAAAAGTTCACAAACAACAACTAGGCGCAAATGAGATGAAGATGTTCAAATGGGTTGGTAGAGTGACAAGCCTGGATAAAGTCCGTAACGAATTGTCGGTTACATATGAAATTTTCGTTTTGTCGTACTGGCCACTTTGATCTCGAATATATCTTCTTTGGTTAGAAGTTTCAATTTCAAATTTATACCGCCATTTGCATAGCATAGGTTTTGAAAACCGTAATTTATTAGTTTTTTCCTCATTTGGTTTTTTCTTTGCGTCACTCTTATTTACAAAATGGAAAACTTGAAATATCGTATTATTTTCGAGTACAGTTCTATCGTGGCACCAGTGTTGCAGACAGGCTCGAAAGATTAATTATATAATGTATGGCGGCGTGTCGCAAAAGAAAACACAGTGCGTTTTTGGTTCCAACGTTTTCGTTCTGGAAATTTCGACCTGCAGAACAAGTCCCGTGGACGGTCGGATAACAAAGTTGATAAGGAAGAATTGAAGGTTATTGTGGAAGCGGATCCATCACAAACCACGTCGCGAGTTAGCTGCAGGCAGCAGTGTTAGTGATAAATTTGTTTTATTCCACTTGAAGTAAATTGGGAAGGTGAAAAAGTTTGAAAGGTGGGTACTCATGAATTGAGTGCAGCAAACAACAAACGCGCGTCGACTGTTGCGTTACATTATTCAACCGGCACAATAAGGAAGGGATTTTAAATCGAATCATTACCTATGATGATGTGCTCATCGCAATGGCTGAACCCTGGCGAACCAGCCAAAGCCTGCCCCAAGCGAAAATTTACTCAAAAAAAGTTACTTGTGAGCGTTTGGTGGACTAGTGCCGGTGTCGTTCACTACAGCTTACTTAAATCTGGCCAGACGATTACGGCAGATATCTATTGCCAGCAACTAAAGCAAGGAAAAGCTAGCTGCTAAGCAACCGAGGTTGGTCATTCGCTCTAGGCCACTGCTGCTAGATCACACACTGCACAACAGACGGCTACCAAATTAGAGACGCTTCAATTGGAATGTCTAAGACATCCACCATACTCCCCGGATCGTGCTCCAACAGATTACCATTTTTTTCGAAATTTGGATAACATCTTGCAAGGGAAAAAATTCAACTCCGATGGGACAGTCCAAAGCGCCTTCCAAAGATTTTATTGATTCCTGTACGAATGGTTTTTTTAGTAAAGGGATCAATGAACTACCATGACGTGGCAAAAGTGCATAGATAGCAATGGTATATACTTTGATTATATTATGTTTAAGAAAATCGACTTTATGTTCTTTCTTTACAAAACGGCAATTTCATATGTAATGACCTAATATAAGAGGTTCCTTCAAAGTAGCTGCTGTTGTCGAGAAAGTGAGAGAGAGCTGCCTACGCTGATATGGTCATATCCAAAGGAAGGACGACGCCTACTTATGCTGTAAAGAAAGTCCGCAATATGCCAAACATCAATAAGTCGCGGAAGGCCGCTCGCCACTTGGTGGAACAACAACAAGATAGAGATGGAACAGGAAAATATTCAGACAACCCAGAACAGAAAATTCTGGCGCAGGAACATGGGTCGGACAAAGAAGATTGCTCTGCAATATTCCGCGAAAAATACCCACAACATGCAAGCAAATGAGAGAGTGCACACTGAACGCATTAGATATAATATAATATTAGGTCTTTACCTATGATATTGCAGTTTTGTATGAAAAAATTTAAACGAATTTTTTTCATGTATTTTTTATTTGTATTAATCGTAGTAATCACCCATGCAATCAATGCATCTTTGCCAACGAAGTGGCAGTTTATTGATGGCCTTCTTAAGGAAATCAGCTGGACGGGAGGCAACAAATTCTTCAAAGGCATTTTGTACTGCCTCTCGGGTATTGAATTTTTTCCCGCCAAGAAGTTATCCAAATTCTGGAAAAAGTAGTAGTCTGTAGGCGCAAGGTCTGGTGAGTAGGGCGGATGACGGAGAGCTTCCAACCCCAGTTCTTGCAACTTGGAGACCGTCTGCTGTGCAGTATGAGGTCGCGCGTTGTCGTGCAGGAGCAGCGGAGACGAGCGATTGACCAATGCTGGTTGGAGATGTGCCAGCTTCTCCATCATTGTGTTCAGTTCTTCACAGTACACATCTGCAGTAATGCTCATCCCGTTTGGTAAGAAGCTGTGATGAATCACACCGGCGCTGGACCACCAAACAAAGACCATCACTTTTCTAAGGGTAAGTTTTCGTTTAGGGCATTGTTTAGGTGATAAACCAGGATCCAAACAACTTGCTGAGCGCTTGCGGTTATCAAACAGAATCCATTTTTCATCGTAGGTAACAATGCAGTTCAAAATTTTATCATTTGTGTGTCTGTTGAGCAGTGCAAGGCACGTCTCGACGCGTACTTCATGCTGGCGATCATTGAGTTCGTGGGTTCAATCCATTGTCGTCATTGTTCGTCCATTTGTCAAGCTTTTTTACCTTGCCAATTTGACGCAATTGGAACAATATTGTTTTGATGCTAACGTCGAAAGCTGCTGCTAATTCAGCCGTAGATTGTGTATTGCTTCCACAATCGCCTTTAATTCCGAATTCGTCATTGTTGACCAAAGTCTTCGGACGACCGCGAGGTTCATTTTTCAGGTCGAAATTTTCAGAACGGAAGCAAGCAAACCAATAACAGGTGGTGCGTTGGTTTGTAGTGTTAGCTCCGTAAATGTCGTTGCTGCCACGACGATAACTACTCATATTCCATAATTACTCGAATTTTTAACGTATCCATGATGACGAAAAAGATTGAAATGCGATGAAAATGTAACACTAATTAATAAACAAATGAATGCTTTTGGAAAAAGAATTCCATGTTTTTGAAATAAAATTAATTTGAAATTAGAATTCTTAGCCAAACAAAAATTATTTTGATTTGAAATGGCCAGTACTGCAGAACGGCAATTTCGTAGGTAAAGACCTATTATTATTAATTCAATTGTACATTATTTTAATAAAAAAAACACGACCCTCATTAGTTTATATCCACAAAAAAAATCACTACCTTCCAAATCCTCTTATTCTTCTTCCTCTTATTAGTGCATTAACCATAATACGAATAATGTGATGAAACCCAACTATAAAGATAGAATTAATTCGATCATGGATTTACTTCACAAGGCGATGGAATGTAATGCGTGTCGGAAGATTATTATTATGACCACCACCTAAGTGTTTTCCAGATAATTATATATATATATATATATATATATATATATATATTAAGCAAATAAAATGTTGTTATTGTATATTATACTTATCCACATATTTACAGCGATATTTTAAATTAACATACAAAACTTTGTTTTGGGGGCTTCATCTATTTCGCCAATATTTGGACTTTGGTGTAAGTATACTCGGTGTAAATTTGTGCTATATGATTCCAATTCGCACCATTAGGTGTATACTTTGGGTTTACTAAGTGTTTTTGAAGTAAACACCAAGTTTACCTATAATATTCACCCGAATATACACTACACTGACTATACACCGAATTCACACCCAGTATACCCAGTGTATACGGATCCGCTAGGGTGACGTCTCATGTCACTGTTATCTGTGACGTATTGACGTGCATTGGCACAAGATAATACAATTAATACCCACATATACTACAGTTAGGTTCACTGTTATCGCGTCCTAGAGGAAAATAGCATTTAGCCAAAGAGAATGTAACTAGGTATACTACGCAATAAATTTAGCATAGACATCGCTTGCAGCTTAGCGATCGCCATTTTGCTTACGAACGCACCCGAGCGCTTTTTTCCGCCAAACATAGCCATTGACGTGTATAGAAAAAATAAGCGCCGGATGCCGACTACAACATTTGTGGGAACGTTTGAAAAAACAATATAACGAGCTGTGATTACAAATAGTTAAAATTAAAGTTAGTTAATGGTTAGGTTAGGTTAGTTAAAGTTAAAATTGGGTGATTTTGATTCGACCGTCACCACTCCCGTAACCAGTATCCTCAATGTAAGGATTACTCTTCGAGTCTAGACCCAACGCCAGCCTTTAATAGGCTTTACCGTGTGTCGCCGACGCGAAGACACGCAGATTTCAATTTTAGGGAAAAAAAAACCTCGCGGCGTCTTGGAAGAACACACAACTAAATTGAAACTGATCCTACATGTTAAATCTTTAATAAATATCCAATCAGTTTCGACTTTTTGCTGAAATAAAAATGAAGCTCCCCCAATGATGTTTTTTATTTTCCTCGTCTGGTTATAATCTAGATATCAATTTATAATCATAAATATTCAACTTTCTTGAAAATAGCTATAAATAAAATACTTTAATCAATTTAATAATTCTAAGATTATCAGGTTTAAAAATCCATAATATAAAATAGATTTACATTTACTAGGGAAACATATAGTAAAGTTTTTGATTAAGTAACAAAGTAGAAGACGTGCATCACGTTCTGGCGGAGTGTCCCCGGAATGAGGCAGAAAGGAGGCAAATTACCGCTCCAAATGGCTTTCCTCTTCCTCTCCACCCAAAGTTAATTTGCAAGTCCTTACGTCACTCTCTCCCAGCGTCTTCTAGCGTTCGGCCATACTTGGGTCGTTTCGTAAACCGCTCGTGACCGGCCGATCTGAATGTTCTATATGATCATTCTATGCGTCGCGCTTTAGCGCGAACAATATCATTCAATAATTGTTTAAATTTCACAATTCACAATAGTATCTCATATCTATTTAAAATATTTACAAACTATAAAAGTAGGTAAGTACTAAAAAAAAATTAATAACTACTCCAAAACTTAAAATACTACAAAAAAAAAAGAAATCTCCCAGGTCGTCCTCACCAGGCACAGTGCCTAGAAGGCTCAGAGTTTCAAAATTGTTGTTTAAATAATTATAACGTTGGCGTTTATAATAGCATTCCGTCTTCTCCCTCATCGGATAAGGCCAGAATGTTATATAAAATGGTAAAAATTTGTTGCGAGAATAGGCACTCTGAGTAGTTTTTATTATAATTTAGTTATAAGTTGATTTCTGTAAAATGATTTCTACAACGAGGGTGACTTAATCACTGTGATCAAACCCTTTTAAAAATATAGAAAAAAAAAGTTTTTGATTACAAAAAAAAAACTAAAAAGACCGATAGTAAATAAAAACAAAAAAAATATTATTAAAATAAGAACGATGAGAAATTAAACTATATTCTGATAAGTAAGCTTTGCATTTTATTAAAAACTTTTTACAGTTGCAGAAAAAAAATATTAAATTGCATTGTATTGTACATTATATTACATACTAGCTTCGTTTGAAGCAAGAAGCCTGATCAGTGTAATAAATGCTTTTTAAGTATATTACATACATGATACATATTATAGTTACATGATAATATAGGAGTAAAACGATTACATACCTACTTTAAAACTAGCAAATTTGAAATTCTTACTTGCAAACCAATGTCAGGTACTTCCAATAATTAAGATAGTAATAATAATATCGTCAATCAAAAATATAGAGGTTTTCAAAATTTGTTCCATAATGTTGTGTAAACAAACGGCGAAAAAATAAGTAAACTTTGTATAATATTGTAATTTTCTTTACAAGTTATCGAGCCAATAGCGCTAATGAATAGATAAACTTCGACAAATTCCCCTCGGAAACCAAGTAATAGTCATGTACATGTATATCTTTGAAAATTTACATACATCCTTGTGTCTGCTCGTGAATATATCAATGCATTTGCATGCCTTCTTTCTTCTCAAAAAATACCAACGTTGACTAGATTTGTCTTTTTGGTACCTACGTAAATATTTTATTTGGAACACAAAGTCAACTTATGACATATTAGCAACTTCAAAAAACTCTGAATCCGGATTGTATTTTTTTGTTATATATATTTTGAAAATGACATGGTGTGGGTACGTTAGTAATATATATTCTTTGGTTTGGGCTTTTTCTCAATAATAATGGGCCACCAATATTCGACTTCAATCTATTGAGAGTTGAGACTCTGTCATCAGCTTCTTTTTCGGCGTTGGACATAATATTTGTATCTCGTCTCTGAAACATAATACATAATAATAAGCCATTATTAGACCTGGAAGAGCGAGAGAGAACGATAAAACAAATTTAATATATAAAAGAAATAGAAATAAAAATATCACAAAAATATTCGTCTGACCGGGATTAGAACCCGAGACACCAATTTGTCAACAACGCAAAAAGTTCAACGCTCACCAAGCTGCCAATCGAATTTGACATTAAGAAATGAAATAAAAAACATATCTAACATAAAAATGCGCAGTTTATGACCTTATCAATGCTTTACGCAAGCAGGCATTGGTTGCCGCGCGGGGAAGTTATCGAATCCCGAGTTAAATGGGGAACATGCATAGATAGTTTTTTTTATTAGGAAATATTGTCTTTGCAAGGGCATATATATATCTATGACCAACCGTTAAAGAAATACAGTCATCACAAAAGTGAGGTTTCTTGTACAGAGCATTGAAAACGCTCCGTACGAAAAATTATCACGAGTGACGTCACAGCAGTTGAAAATGTATGAAGATATATTATGATATATACAAAATTGATTTTATTAACTTAAATACTGCGTTTATGTATTTCATTGTTTTAACAAAAAATGTCACTGATTGAGATTTGAACAGTAATTTTCGTTTTAAGGGTTCCGTAATATTCAAAGAACCCTTATAGTTTCGCCCTGTCCATCCGTGTGTATGTCTTGTCTGTCCGCACTTCTAGCTTCTGTAATTATGAATATAAATGGATGAAATTTGTTATAGTTTAAATAGATGGCATTATAAAATAATTATAATTATATATTATTTATGGGGTGGTAGAGCTCCATACATTGAAGTGGGGGTGAAAAATATTTTTTCATTCTACCCCATCGTGTGGGGTATCGTTGAATAGGTATTTTAAAATAAAGGCGAAGTGGTTTATAAGTTTTGGCATTTCTTGAATTTGAAAACTATGGGAGATAGAAACTTGCAAGTTTCCATGCTGATAGGTCAGGGTAAAAACTCTTTAGGAAAATTATTTTGAGCGAAATCGGAGTTACTTTCGAAGTAATTCAAATAAAACCTACTGCGCGTTGATAGTTACGGAACCCTCCATAAACATACCCTGACATGCGCTTGGTAAGGTTATTCAATCATAGCAAAAAAAACTTAGTATATTTTTTGTCCTTTTTAGTTCTGTAATTTTTTAATTTAGCAACTGATGGCGATAAACGATCAGGCGATCTGTCTGCATGTGTCACGGCCTACTCCATATCAGAGATGTTAGGATATGACATTTCGGATCTGGATATGGATACTACGGATACTATGAGTTTCGTATAATTTCGGTTACGGATATTAGGTTTATGTTGAATGTAAGTGCAATGAACATACTTATTTCCAATTTACAAGATCAGGTAATCATTTGGCCTAAAAAGGTGAATCGGCTTGGCCGGCAAATTAAATAAACATGTCATAACAAGCCTTATTTATGCTCGCCTATATCCGAAATTATCCGAAGCTTATATATCGGATTCGGTTACCGATAGTTATTTTTTTCGGATATCCGATAGTTTCAGTTACGGTTACTCCATAACATCCATATTCTAACTTCCATATCAAAAACATTTACCAGAAACATTTAGAGATTCCCGATTTGCTCTTCAAACAACCGTTTGCCGCCCTTCAGTTTCTTCTCTGCATCCTGTCCGTACTTCAGCGTATACTCCTCCAGTCTGATCAGCCACTGTGCCCAATGTTCTCTCAGCTTATCCGTGGAGAGATGGAACGCGTCAGCCTTGGAGCCGTCGGTGTACGCTATAACGAGCAACGCGTCGCGAACGTTGAAGTGTTTGTAGTTGAGGTCGTTACACACTGCCCCAAAATACGCGGCAACTTGCACGGGGTTGTCGTACGTCAGCGCTATGGATTTGCGCGGCTTGTCAGATTTCTTCCATTCTATTAGCATCGGCTTCTCACTGAAAGTAAAAATATTACTGAAACGAAATCTATTTAGCGGCATTGAGAGTGAAATCTTAAGGTCGCTTCACGTTACAACCCGATTTTGGATATAACGCCATCTGTTAGAAGCTAGTTATACTTCTTATTTAACAACATAACTTTCCAAAGTATGGTTCAAAATACTGATGGCGCTAGGTGTACAAATTTTGAATGTTCTATTTTTAAGAAAATGTTAAGAATTAATTATCCGATTAAATTTTGCCGCTTTACACCCTTGCGACAGTAGCGCTATCCCCTTTTTCATGTATGGACAAGCTACTCCTTTACTCTGTCTCCATGAATATTTGAATACCTAAAAGTATTAACATCATAACTCACTCATAATCTGCTATAGCGTCAAATATCCCACGGTATTTGAGAACGGGATGAACCACATTGGACTCTATCGCCTTGGGTGAGGATATACTTTTCAATACGTCGGCCACAGACACCCACACACCCTCAACTTCTTTGTCAATACGCAGCTGAGTCTGTGGTTGTGTGAAGTAGTTCTTGAGGGTATTGTGGAACTTCGTGCCGACTTCCATTTGAGCTGGAAAATATTAAACTTCTTTACACTACATTAAAGGTAAACATAAAACCTTTATATCGTATAATGTATAGTCAACAATGGTGCGCAAATGCGATAAACTCAGAAGAATCCAGAAGCCCAATCCTCGTAACAATTTGCGATCAAAACCCTGTTTCGGTCCGCGCGCTGTCTCACTCGCTCACGCGCGATAGGCGGGTGACGTGTGAATACGACACCGCGCGTATGAAAACAGGATTATAATCACAAAATATAGTTTCGAGAATTCGGCTTCTGATCTATCGTCCAGGATCTGCCTACGCATTGGTGCGAGAGACCGTCGCATCGCGTCTACGTGGTATTGTACTGAGTTGATATAGCTATTTAAATCATATTCTAAACTCATGACCGTAAACAAAGTTGTATGAATTAACAAGCCAAGCCCATGTAAACACACTGCTTTGCCAAAAACACGTCACGCGGCCGGCGCCTGACCGCCCGCACGTTTACACCCACTTTGCACCTGACTATTTATAAGTAAGGCTGGGACTGTATGATCCGGAATCCGACAGGCCAGGTAAAATTCAGAGCATTGAAAATAGAATAGGGATGATGACTACATCTAAAATATTTTGTTTCATTAATATACTCAGAAATATTGAGGCATTACTACTTACTTGGTAAATGTAAAAAAATGTGATATTTTATGTGTAGTTTAGTAATTAGATACTTCAAAAAAGTATAAAAACAGTTTAATTTTTTTTGCTAAATTACTAAACAAAACCCACATCATTAGTTTACTTACATCATATACAAAAACATTCATTATAGTAAGTATGAATTAGTTCATACTTACTATAATGACGCACAAATATCGGAGATATTTACAAATATGTTCCTGCGTAAGTATACGGCCGTATACTTCATACACTTTAACCTAGGCGTGACGTCACATCTAGGTACGACTTCAGTGAAAACGCTCCATGCGTTTTCACGAGACTTTGTGTAGGAATCGCTGTACCTTTGAAAATATTGACTTTTGATATTATACTGTTTCTTCTGAGAAGTTACTCATATATAAGAGTACTATTAATTTATGCAATAAAAAATTTAGTCATCTAGCCTCTTCTGCGTTAAGACAATAGAGTTGAAAATCGAAGTGTCATGTGACATTTGACTCGACACTTGTGTGTTCAATTTTCAGCTCTATTGTATTAGCGCAGAGTTCTATTTATTCTAATTTTATAGTTCTATTTTTATCTGATAGTCTGAATTTCCCCCGGCCTACCGGATTACGGACAATATCTGGGGGCACGGTAATGCTCCCGCCAAGACGAGCTAAGCGAAGCGCAAGGGCACTACCAGACCACCTTTCTCGAAGTGTTTCGTCGATTTTTTGAATCCTCATAACTAGGGTTTGGATTTTACCAGATAAACAAAATTTTCAGGATATGTTCCCAGTAGCAGACATGTTACACATTAAACATGTAAAGTTTTGATTGCATAGGTCTTACTTTAGATTTTATTGATATCTAAAAACCTCGTGATTTCGTTACTGACTCACTGTACACATGAACAACAAAATTAGGGTACTAGTATTAGCACATAAACAACATAAAAATAACTTGGAACTTTTATCCTTCAACCCTTTAAACTAGGGGATGAAAATTTGTAACAGACTTAACTACGCAAATTTTTAATCTAGAGGTCTGAAAATTGTATAAATAGTAATAATAAAATAAAAAAATAAAATAAAAATACTGTCATAACAACTTTAAAAAAGTTGTGAAATCCCACAAAAATAGTACGAAAAACAGTCTGTAAATTTTCAACTTCACGCCCAAACGAATGTAGCGAAATGGCCAGGCCACATATTTTGATTAAGGTGTGGAGAATTTGTGTAGATAGGCTTGTAGCAGTGGTGTGGGGTTCCTATAACTCCATTTCTATCGGCTTACCACTTACCTTTTGAAGACCCTCATCCAAATCCCTATTTATTATACAGGCTAGGGGCTTCCCTATGAAGGAGAGCCTTCGCCACTGTCCTGTAGAGTTAGGGCGTGTAGAGTTATAAGTTTGGTAGAGTTAGAAGCTTGGTTTTACATGTCATCTGATAGCTTTTTGACAGTGCGAGTAATATGGTATCGTCTTGGCATCACTTTACATGAAAATGTTTTTGGTGGTATAATGGTCCCAGCCCCTTCCTAATTCCTAATTATTTTTTAATAAGCTCATTCCCTTATAATATATAATAGTTACTAGCTGTTGCCAGCAACTTCATTTGCATGGAACTAATGGAAACGGAAGTTTATTTTTTTTCACGGAACCCTACGTTAAAAGTAGCCTTACATGTCACACGAAATGTCACACGACGTAAGTTTTGCAGGACGTAAACGTAAATTCAGATTGAGATAATTTCTTGTAAATGTTAAGAATTGTTAAAAATTCCAACGGAATATCATTGTAATGGCATAAAGCTACGTAAAATTTATAAATGGCATTTTAGACGCCTCCAATATGATCCTAATTTAATGGTGACGCCACTACAATGTTATGTCGTGAGATTAAAGGGGCCCATACATGGTCCGGTCTGCCTTCAGTTCGGCCTGAACGGATGCAAAATCGTGTCGTGTGTGTGCTCTAATCCGTTCAGGCCTAACTGACGTCAGTTGGGTCGGATGCGATTTTTTCCGTGTATGGGCTCGAATCCGTTCAGGCGTCAGTTCTAACTGAAACGATCGGACTCTCGTCTGTGGCTACCTTAACTGTCAGTGTCATAGGGATCAAGTTTCGCCGCGTCGAGTATAACACATAAATAAAACTTGGTTCAAAAAGTATGAAATTAAACAGCTTTCTAATCATTTTGATGAGAATGATGATCAATTCCGAATAATGATGTTGTTTCATTGTCTTCTTATTTGTAAGCGCGCCTGCTAAAACGTTGTCGTAAGTAAGTAACATTTACAAATATTATCTTAGTAATACACCAAAATGTAAGGTTTGGTAAAATCAACTACGGATATTTTGGGTATAATATGATCTACTGCTCATATTATGACGTTTAGGCAAAAAAAATATTGTCATACTCAAAGTAAAAAAATCATCTCGTGTATGGGTGAAGCTGAGCTCAACGCAAACTCGCCCATGGAAGTTTTTTTTTCCGAGTACAACAATTATTTTTCTGCCTAAACGTCTATACATTTATGTAGTAGGTAGTATGCCCAAAATATCTGTAATTGATTTTACCGAATTTTATATATAACCGGGTTATATAGAATGGATTAATTATAGTAAGTTCTTTTCGAGTACCTACAATCTACATGTACAAAAATATGGCCCTCATAACTCGAATATCAGGAATGTTGAATGTCAAGACAATGTTGCTTGAAAAGGTAAGTGGTAACGTCGACATTCACATTTTGTAGCTATGAGATAGCTATGATCTTTTTCAAGTGGGCAATACCCGAAACTATTCATAAGGAATAGCGCAAAATGATTAAGGAGTTGCGAGCCCGATTTTGATGGAAACTGAAACAGCACCATGATTTTTGACAAAAAATACACACTTGTATTGAATACACCATTCGACATTGTTGCTAATAAGGAACGTATTTTTAGCGATATTTATTTATTTCCATACAAATCAATTTCTGTTGAAATTAAATAAATAAATATTGTAACTTATCGAAATTTGTCAAATAACGACTGATGAGTGACGACTGACGAGGTGGTGTATACAGTTTAGTCTGGCCATAAATACTGTTACAATAAAAAATAAACAAAATATTACATTTGAATTTGGGATCTGTCATTTTTATATGACTGTTCATTGAAATTTCTCATTTTGGCGCCAATACATTGTACAATATTTTGCGATATTAAAATGGGGTTAGGTGATAAAGAGAACCGAATCGCTGTGATTGCATTACACAAAGTAGATATGGAGCCAAATGCAATTTTTAAAACTCTCCATACGATTGGTATTAGTTATATTAATAGGTACAATGAGACCTCCTCTGTTTGTGACAGAAAAAGATCTGGTCGTCCACGTAGTGTTCGTACGAAAAAGGTGGTCAAAGCAGTAAGGGAAAGAATTCGAAGAAATCCTGTCCGAAAGCAAAATAAATTATCTCGGGAGATGAAGATAGCACCTATGACCATGACGCGTATTTTAAAAGATGACTTAGAACTTGCAGCCTATAAGAGACGTACTGGTCATTTCATAACTGATAATTTAAAAAAGAATAGGGTGGTAAAATCGAAACAACTACTGAAGGGAGGTCACAGAAACATTTTGTTTATGGATGAGATTTTTTTTACAATTAAGCAACATTTTAACAAACAAAATGACCGTAATTATGTTCAAAGCTCTAAGGAAGCTTCCCAATTAGTTGACAGAGTGCAACGTGGGCACTATCCGACTTCAGTGATGGTTTGGTGGGGTATTAGCTATGAAGGAGTGACTGAGCCATACTTTTGTGAAAAAACATCGGCACAAGTGTATCAAGATACCATTCTTGAGAAGGTAGTGAAGCCCCTTAACAACACCATGTTCAATAACCAAGAATGGTCCTTCCAGCAAGACTCGGCGCTGGGTCATAAAGCTCGGTCTACGCAGTCTTGGTTGAAAACGAACGTTTCGGACTTCATCAGAGCTGAAGACTGGCCGTCGTCTAGTCCCGATCTTAATCCGCTGGATTATGATTTATGGTCAGTTTTAGAGAGTACGGCTTGCTCTAAACGCCATGATAATCCTAGTCCTAGATAATCCTAGTAGGAGTCCCTAAAAAAATCTGTACGATTGGCGGAAAGAGTGCGTGCTTCTGTTGATAACTGGCCTAGGCGTTTAAAGGACTGTATTGCAGCCAATGTAGGCCACTTCGAATAAGCTTTTTATATTTTAAATTGGTTTTATATTTATGTATTTAACTAACACTCTGTAAAAGTAATAAATGTTATTTGCAATAGAATTTTTTTTTTTCTTGTTTCAGTATTTATGGCAAGAGTAGGTAAATAGGTATTTGTGATTAAAAAAATACTTATATAATAAATTAAAAAATAATATAAATGTGAAAGTTTGTGAGGATGGATGTTTGTTTCTCTTTCACGCAGTAACTACTGGACGGATTTTGGTATGGTGGTAGCTTGAGCTCTGGATTAGAACATAGGCTACTTGTTACAGTTACTTAAAAAGTACAGTGTTCCCGTGGGATACTGTATTTACGCGGACGGAGCCGCGGGCAACAACTAGTTTAACGCTTTTGATTCGATTTCACATCAAGGATGTCGTGGCCCCATGCGTTTTGCGTCGCATCAACGCGAAGTTGACTGATAGTACAAATGTAAACAAAGTGTTTAGTGGACATTAGTGGCATTCATAAAAATAGCCTCACAAACAAATGACAATATAATGTTGTATTTGAAAAATGTATATGTGAATGATCTCCACGAGAAAGGCTTTATATATTCATCCATAGTTTAGGACAGTCTGCCAAATGCTATAAAAAAAGTGTACAATATTTACCTACTTATTTTATAAAAATAAAACAATGGATAAATGTCTCAAACTACAAATGTAACTTCAAGACAAGGGTCAAGAACTTTGATTTTGGGCAGCCTTACTTTAAGCGGTTCTTTACAGTTTAAGAACCATTTAAGAATTCCGACATAATAGGTACTAGTATATATCTGTATATTCTATGATAATAAGAACGACAATTTTGTCAAAATTGCGTTTCTCATCTTTTGTACTATCAGGGAATCTAATTCATAAGTAGATAGTGTTTTCTCATAATTTATTTGTATTACAATGACAACATGCAGTCAATATGTCAATGGTATGTCAGTTTGATTTCATAAAAACTTGAGAGGTGTCAAGGGACACCCGAATGGAACGAAGATTCGATTAATTAGTGAAGGAATTGTAATAAAATTATATATAGCAAAAAGTGTCGTTACAACTTTTAGTCTTAATTTTTTCGTCTAGCTCCCTTTCGCAACGCGCGATATGGAACTTCGTTCCAATAAATATAAATATATATAATAATAAGAATAAAATTATTGTAACAACGGTCAACCTGCATATGAATTAGATTCCCTGATAGTAAATAAAGTTGTTTATGAAATTGAACAATGATGTAAAATTAACACTAATGTGCAGCACATGATCTTTGTTATTTTTCTAAGCAATATACTTACTATTTATGTACTCTTTGTCTCACAATAGTATTTGGGTTTGGCATGTGGCATGTGACATAAGATGTACCTACATACATTGCTGTATATATTAAATAAAACAATATGGTGACTGCCAAATGTATAGTGAATTATAGTGAATAGCCATTTACGTTTTTAGTGGTGCAATGCCCCTTGTTTGCACTGAGTATCTTGTACTAGTGCCTTACATTTTATTTAAATAACTGAAATGAGAAAATCGATGAATCTCCAAAAAAGTGTACTTCCATTAAGGATAACGACAGCAGGTTTTTTGAGCACTATGCGAAATATTATCGCCTGGCAGGCGATTTTTAAACCAATTTTTTAATAAGGCACATATTACTAAATATGTAGTCTGAAAAGGGCAATAAAATATAAAAATTGGTTGCTCCTTGGTTTAATCCTGCAGGAATATAATGTCAAGTAAAGATCTTTGCCCTTGTTCCATTTTATTCTTCCTTTGTCATTATCCATTATCAGGATTACCCAAAGTTTATGTATTGGCCATTAGCAAGACTAATTTCACAGGACAAGGCGTTTCAAATGCCTATTGAAATGCCCACTACACTAAGGTTCAATCTTTCTTCATAATTTACATACAATAGGGTATTTGACGACATTAAAAAATGTCGTTTTTTAGGGTTCGGTGCCTAAAGGGTTATAATGGGACCTTATAACTAAGACTGCTGTCCGTCTGTCTGTCTGTCACCGGGTTGTGTCACATGAAACGATATAGCTAGACAGTTGAAATTTATACAGATGATGTATTTATGTTGCTAAATATATAAAAAAATTAATAATATAAAAGTTTAAGTGGGGCTCCCATTATTTATTTATTTATTTATAGCTTCTTTTTTCAGAAAATCTTTGTTTTAACTTTTATAAATTTTTTTTTTGCTTTTCTGTGTGCCCTATGGCAAATTAATCCTCTCTTCCTCCTCCAAACCTCTCTAGTTCTCTCTATCTCTTGCAAGCCTTGTCCAGGTTTTACCAACCAGGTTTACTATGTCATCCTCCCATCTTTAAGTGGTTTCCCTCTCCTTCTCTAGGGTACCAATTATGGTTACAGCCTGGCTCCATTTTTCATTCCCTCTTAAAATTCCAATACAACAAACATAATTTTTTGCTGTTTGGACACTCTGTGTGCCTGTCTGAGTCGCACTTGGCAGAGTTTTTGTATACTATTCCTTTTGTAAACTTTCTTATTTTTCAGAGCACTACTCATTTATTTATGTAATTAAAAAAATTGTTAAACATCCAATTGTAATTATTTTGTAGGTACAATAAACCGATTGTAGTTGTAAAAGCAGATAGTCCTTTAAGCCAATGGTAAAATGTTCATATTTTAATATGACAGACCTCAACACTTCATCATAATATCCAGCTTATTTATATAGTTACAAATGATTTTATATAAAAGGTATTCACTGTATATGGTGCAATCCATATTATGATGATATTGAAAATATGGGAAGTCTTACAAGAAGACTTCCCTTATCTTAACACACAACAAGACAACATGAGTCGCATGACCTCTTTATTGGTGTTATTTTATACATAAGCAGCTTGTTATTTTATAAATAAACAAGAAATATTAAAGCTTGCAATTTTATAGATGAACAGCAAAATTTTAGCAAAATATGTTAAATGAAAAATTAATATAAGTTCGTCCCTATTTTGCAATTAAAAACTAGTGTACTATAAGAGTTCAAAGTAGTGTGAATGACTTACCGGCATAAAACTTTTGGAACTCGTGTTCGCCCATTTCAGCTATTCTCTCTTGCTTCCATTTCTCAAGGGCTTTTATGGACTCCTCGGTCATAGTTTTGTTCAATATCAACGTCACGGACGGATACTGTTTCGCATAATCATTCTGGTGCTGTTTTATCTGCAGTATTTTATCATCGCTTGCATACCCCTGCTGCACCGCTGAACTTTTAACAGCATTTCTCACTGAACTCGTTTTTATACCTCTCACCGCACCACCGTTGAGTACAAATCCGGTAAAAATGAAACAAGTCCTCGTGTTTTGCCACATTTTGTGCTTTAACAGTCTCAAAGAATCAAATGTACAGTTTGTTGCACTTTTCACAGCATCATTCGCGATATTCTTAAATTTTTGCGTACTTTCCTTCGGTAAATTCGCTGCGTTGTTTTGATGTGATCTATTTTTAGCTGCAACAGATAATTTATTGTTTTTTTACAAGCGTGAAGCGACGCGGCGCGCGGTGCCAGTGTCATATGATTATGTTATTGAAAATTTCGCACATAGCGCTACATATATAGGGCTATTGTGAATGGATAAAAGTAATCAAGTAGTATTGGCAGATACGAGCTAGAAAGTTGATGCAGCAAGGTTAAGGAATAAGATAAAATATGTTATCGGTTAACAAACCCGCTTTTTTCTCGCGACGGTTTTTTTCTCTCTTCGTCTCGATCAGAGAACCGAATAGATCTTTATTTTCTCTGTTGTATAGTTTTATTTTTTCAGCAGGTTTTAAAATAGAAGCTGGTTTTACTACTTTTGTACGAACGAACTGTTTCTCTGCGACGAACTTTTGACTAGCTTTGCAGATGGGCCGCAACATTTTGAAGAGATGAATATAAATTTCAATTAGTACAAAGGCTTTATAGACATAGATGGTTTTCAGACAAGATAGTTTTAGTATACTAGCTTGTAGATGATTTCGTTAAATATAGAATTTAAAAAAGAAATTTAATGAAATATTTTAATCTGCTGCTAATTTTTAAAAATTGACATCTGATTTTTGACATTTTAGCATTACTGTCAACTGCTATTTTTTTATTTATATATGCATCGGCTTATAACTATTTGCCAGTATCAAGTTAAAAAGGCGGGAAAAAGAAATTTCGTTTCAATTTTTAACACCGTATTCCTATATCGTCAAGTCTAAAGTCTAGTCAAAGTCCAAATATATAGTCAGTACAGTCTAACTTAAGTGACATAACTTAAGTGACATCTATTGTTACATTTTAAGACTACTGAATTAAGAAATAACAAACACAGATAGTACTTCCATTGACTCATAGATGTCTCTTTTCCGACCTATCTTTGTCAATAACTGATAGAAAAATAAACGCAATATTATCTGAGCGCAATAATAAAAATAATATGCAGAAATATAATAATAATAATTATTGAACCACCTCGAAATAGTTACTTTAACATGAAGTTCAAACATTAAATTATTAAATTCCTTGAAACAAGAGCGCTTCTTGATACGGAAAGCGAATTATTATGCGACTAAAATAAGACGTGCGTTTTGCCACAGTTCCTTCATAACCGATTGTAGTTTCTAATTTGGTTCGGCTATTGGGTTGGTATGGCGGGAAATATAGATAGAGTTCGGTTGTCTGAGCGCAAGCGTGGTATTCGTTCGTTCTGATCTAAAGCAACTTTTACGTTCAAAAAGGCCGACTGTCTTTCGTGTGTTCTTTAGCTGTGCGATATAAAGTTTTTCGGGGGAGTTCTGAAAGTTATGGACAATTTTTGAGTGAAAACTAGTTACGATGGGACGTATTATTTGAAAATGAACAAGTTACGTACGGGTGCGTTATATTTTGTTGTATGAAGGAAAGAAAACATCGTCGATAAAGGTTAGTTCTTAGGTTATTAATATTATTTTATATTATTGTTTTAATAATTTAATGTATTTATTATTAATAGGCTTATTTCCTTAAAATAGTGGCTTAGGATTTTTTTATTAAGAAAAACCTCAGATTATAAAACAATTTTGCGTCTCGTCCGAGATTTAAAATTTAAAACTTGGACAAGACGTAAAAAATGTGCATTTTCTAAAGATTTTTACTGTTGTCATCAGACCATTTAAATTTATTTACACTTTTACAAGAGTTAACTATCTAAGAGAAATGAATTTTATGTCAATTAAATACGATATTAACTGTGTGTCTTGTATCGATCGAATAATAAAATAAAAGTGATAAGGGAAAGGCGATACTAAAGTTCAATGCTTTAAATTATTATTAGGAATCTATTTCCAGGACACTTTGATATTAATGTAGTTAGAATTTAGCAGAGACTTAAGATAAAAAACTTTGTATCATCTTCAAAAAATGAGAAACTAGGCTTTAATGCCTGCAATTTTCATACAGGTAAGTACGTCCCTATAAAGTTTATAATTTTATTTTCCGAAAATTTAGAATAAAATGGAAATTACGGGTTCATTTCATTTTAATTTCTTCGCAACGAAGAGGTGAGGACAATAAAATATTGAAAAATTTTTTTTTTTAAAGTTAATAGTTAATAATAATATAATACTTAGTATTATTAATATGTAGGTTTTTTGTTATTTAATTTTCTGATGAAAATGCGATAGACGCCTGCCTCAGTTATGTAAAAGTTTGTAATATAAATATATTATATTCTTTGCTTCAAAACAGAAAGACATTAATAACTAGATACGGAACCATAAAATTCCCATCCGACTCGCACATAATCGGGTTTGGAAACCCATTTCGTTGGGTGTACTTAATAGTTGACTGAATAGGGTATAAGTTGAGTTTGCGAAATGTTCTATTGACCCTGTAATGGGGGATTTACACGGGAGACCAGGGTCAGTTCACACCGCGACGACACGCGGCGCTGCACTTTGCAATGCAATAAAATCTAAAGTGATAATAAGACCTATGCAATCAAATTTTTATATGTTTAATAAGGGTATCCGCTATTGGGAACATGTCTTGAAAATTTGATTTATCTGGTATATTCCATAGTTCCATACCCAAGTTATAAAATGGTTCAAAAAATCGAGGAAACGCTTCGAGTAAAGGTAGTCTGGTAGTGCCTTTGCGTTTCGCTTGGCTCGTCTTGGCGGATTTGGCGCCCAAATTTGGCGACAAGTGACTATATTGCCATTTAGGGTTATCTCACACCGAAACGAAACGATACGCGACGCGGCGCTGCATTCGGTGTGAGTTGACCCTTATTCTTATACTAAAATACAAGTTCTGTAGGCATTGAGACGTAATTGTATCACAAAATGTTTGATATTTTAACTTTGACGACGTTTAAACGCAGACGAGAAGAGCCCATGTTAACCTATTTAAAAGTTCATTTTTAGTTTTTCTATTAAAAGTAAAATATTATTCTCTTAGGTTTTTTTAGAATTTTTATTATTTACAATTTATTTTTGATTTAGAAATTTTATTTTTGTTATTGATTGTAAAATAGGTTCTTGGTAGAAATTCATGTTTCACAGTAATAACACATAGGACTTCTTAAAGAAATCAGCTGGACGGGAGGCAACAAATTCTTCAAAGGCATTTTGTACTGCCTCTCGGGTATTGAATTTTTTTCCCGCCAAGAAGTTATCCAAATTCTGGAAAAATTAATAGTCTGTAGGCGCAAGGTCTGGTGAGTAGGGCGGATGACGGAGAGCTTCCAACCCCAGTTCTTGCAACTTGGAGACCGTCTGCTGTGCAGTATAAGGTCTCGCGCGTTGTCGTGCAAGAGCAGCGGAGACGAGCGATTGACCAATGCTGGTTGGAGATGTGCCAGCTTCTCCATCATTGTGTTCAGTTCTTCAGAGTGTTTGGCGCTGTTTAACCGAGATCCTAATGAGTTTTTGCGGCGTTATGTAACAGTCGATGAAACCTGGATACATCATTATACTCCCGAGACAATAGAACAACCTAAGCAGTGGACTGAGAGCGGAAAACCTACGCCGAAGAAAGCAAAAACGGTTTTGTCGGCCGGCAAAGTGATGGCGACTGTTTTTTGGGATGCTCGAAGGATTATTTTAGTGGATTATCTGCAAAAAGGAAAAACAATAAATGGAGAGTACTACGCAAGCTTGCTGCAAAAATTAAGTGAAGAAATCCAGAAGAAACGACCACATTTGGCCAAGAAAAAAATTTTGTTCCACCATGACAACGCACCTGCACACACGTCAATGGTTGCAGTCGCCAAACTCCATGAATTGCGGTTCGAATTGCTATCGCATCCACCCTATTCCCCGGATCTGGCCCCGTGCGACTTCCACTTATTCCCAAACCTGAAGAAATGGTTAGGTGGCCAGAGATTTTCATCAAATGAAGAAGTCATTGTTGCCGTGGACGAGTATTTTGAGGGGTTGGAGAAAACATTTTATCAAACTGGTGTAACGGCATTGGAGAAGCGCTGGACTAAATGCATCGAGGTAGAAGGAAACTACGTTGAGAAATAAATTTATTTCAAAAAGATTTTTGAAGTTTTTCTTTGTCGTTTCGGAAACTTATCAATCAGCCCTCGTACCTATAAATATTTGTCAGTCAAGTGACAAATTCAACACAGTGAGCATAATTGTCGATTATACTAAAAGTATTTTCGTCACAATTTTTCGATACCCGTAACACAAGTTCTACTTAGCACGGGGTTAGATCGACGTGATATGTATTATTTGATTATGTATTAATAATGCCTTTGTATATTTTTATGTGTGTGTGTGAATAATGAATTTGAAGAAAAACAGAAAAATTCACTAATATTTCTCACCGTTTAGGTAAGCCTGCCCCGAACTTCCACAATTATTTCAAGACTGAAATTAGCCAAATCCTTCCAGCCGTGCTCTAGTGTTAGCGAGACATTGCAATTGCAATTTATTTTTATATATAAGAAGAAGAAGAAGATAAATAATTTATCTGGATTTAGAAAATTAGCAGGAACTTTTAGGGTGATGTACTAAGTTTTAACGATATCCAAGTTTCTCGCTTAGTTTTAGTTCCTCTCGTGGAATAAAGAGCTGCATGTTATCTAGCCTAGGCGGAGCATCAACCTGCGCCTGGCAGCTGGCTACGCACAAGGCGGTAGCGGGCACAGATTACAGAGAGAGGAACATAAAAATACGATTTACTACAACCATACGGTGTGTCCACGATTGTGTGGAAAAGTTTTGGGTCGTTGAACGGGACGTCGAAATTAAAAAATTTGGATCGATCTATGTAAGCTGTTTCTCTGTACCTAAGTATGTTATATTTCCTACTCTGTGGTAGCGGCGCGTGTTCATGGGAAGTTAAAAAAAATTAACGTTTCTTCTCATTTTGTTCGTATTAATACGGTTATAGACATACTGCATATACCGTACTATCGTTCAATTGGCATGACGATACCGATTGGATCAGCTGCCCTATTATGAACTGCAACTGACAAATGGGAATGGGCTTCATTTTGACGTTGGATCTTTTTAAAACACAATTTAAAAAGTTAAAATGTCAAAATGTTGACACAAAAACTTTTTAAATTGTGTTCCCACTAGTCAGTTGAAGTTCATCTGGGCAGCTGATCCATATAATTGACATAAACAGTTAGGGTTGTCAGATTTTTTCGGCGTATATGGGACAACTATTTATATTATCCACAAAAGAAATTGGTGACATTTATTCATAGCATAATATTTTGATTAGTTTAAGCGCGAAAGAGCTCATATTCATGTGTATGGGTATCATGGTATTGGGAGCATTGTGTGCGTCAGTGCCGAGTACTTTTTAACCCTAGATCTATAAGTCCGGTAAATACCGGACAGCGCTTGTGCGCGGTGGGACGTCTTGAATAATATGTAAAATACAGGACGTCCCGGGAAGTAAGGGACGTCTGGAATCTCCATAAACAGTATAAACTGTCTTGCCAATCCATGCCCAAACACGGTCAGTTCTACCTGATAAAATCGGTAGCGTCATGCCGATCGGACGATAGGCGGTATGGTGTATAGCTGCACTTATAATGACGTAGGGTCGTACTGTAAAACGTCGACTCTAAAGATTTGGATGATGACTGCTGTCATATTCCGTCAGATATGGCGGCTTTCATAGAGAATGCACGGAAAACGAGTGAAAACCTCGCGAATCTTTACACCGTAGGAAATGTTCACGCCGGTTGGCGGAGCTCGGCACATGTTCAGAGACGGGGTTATATAAGTATTTTTAATCTGCGGCCACAGATATTGTATGCCATTTAATGGCATTAAAATTTCGATCGCAAAGGTCATAAACCATAATATTGGGATTCTTTTTTTTACCCGTATTGCAATATTTCACCCTTTTAACCCACGACGCAAAAGATTCATAGCTATAACACATCATCGTAAGGTCACTTACTACTTGACAATGTTGGGTGATATTTATTTTTTAAATTTTGTCTATGTACTATCGAACAAGCTGCCGCTCGACCAGGCATAAGATGAAAATCGCTCAATAGCGCCGTTGAATCCTGCGCAAATACGGTATTTACCAAGTCTGCAGTCGTTGCGGTCGTTTATTTGTGATTAATTATTTTGAGGCGTAATAGTGCAAAGGAAAATATTCAGAAACTGGTAGACAGGAACTTAAGTCGATATTGTACATTGGTGTGGTAAAAATTTACGGAAGAAAACTTGGCTCACGCTTATGAAACCGCTAAGTTCGTGCCCTTCCGATAAGGTGCAAGTGATAAAGTGCGCTAAGGAATTGTCTCGCTGTCGCAACTTCCCCTAAATGTTCTCGGTGTATTGTTTTGTGTGAAGTAAGTAACTGACTTCGCACCTTTACCGCGGGTTATATGTTGTGCGTAGAACTGAAGATTTTCGCCTTACATTTGTTATTTGAACCATTTACCTGAGTAAATAATTCTGTTGTTATTAAGAACTCAGCTTGAGAACCCAAAGGAGCAAAAGAATTAGGAGACCAGTTAAATAAAAAATAAACGATTTTAATTGCTTTTTTAATAATAAGAATTTGATGTCTATGTCCCCAAATCTTTTCGAATCGCAAAAATATGTTATGGTGGTATGTAGGGTGTGGCGAGTTTCTTTAATTAGCTACTGTAAACAATCTATGAAAACCTGAATCCAGTAAAGTGTAGGCATCGAAACGAATTTTTTTTCGTCAGACATGAATAAAAAAAAACAGAAACAATCAGACACGTTGTACGTGTCAATTTTGTACACTCGCATTTGTTAAACGCTGTGTAGGCAAAGATTTCAAAACTAAAGACATGACGTACATTTGACAGAACAAATCTTCATACAAGATAAAGTTTTCATCATCTTGGTTTTCACCACCTCAAATGTCAGCAATCTTGATGTCACCATACTTCAAATGTCAGCTATCTTGATGTCACCATACTTCAAATGTCGGAGTTTTGCCGGGGAATTCAATGGGTGACGTTTGGATTTTGCGTTTCTTTCATAAATTTGTGTTATTTCGATTCGTAATGTGTAATATTGGTAGAATATTAACCATTAAATATTCGTTAACGTGCACAAGTGTGGGCAAGTGGTACAACTTCTAAAAACGTGCCATTTTGAGATTCCCTCCAAAACTCCCTAGGAACTTTCAGTAAAGCTTCTACCACTTTAGTGAATCGACTGACATGACTCATGGACTGCACTGACTATTTATTTGGACTTTGACTAGACTTTAGACTTGACGATTTAGGAACGGTGTTGAAAATTGAAACGAATGTTCTATTTCCCGCCTTTTTAACTTGACACTGGCAAATGGTTATATATAAATAAAAATAAAATAATATACTTCAAATGTCAATACGGCCAAAAAAACTCCAAATTTGGGGCCATTTAAGTGGAGACAGTTTTGGCCTCAACACGCCTCGTCTATACTATATATACGTCTATGTGTGTAGATATAAATACGTGCAGCATAAGCTTTCAATACAGTTTTATGAGAATTGTGTGAACAGAGGAGTATGATATTTGGCACAGTTAAAGTTTATGTGTACAGACGGCATAAAGTGTGCAGAAAGCTATTATTTTTTAAATAATTATTAGAAATACATCAAATCAAAAAAGCAACCATAATACACAGTACCTAAAGGGGCCCATACACGGTCCGGTCTGCCTTCAGTTCGGCCTGAACGGATGCGAAATCGTGTCGTTTGTGTGCTCGAATCCGTTCAGGCCGAACTGACGTCAGTTGGGTCGGATGCGATTTTTTCCGTGTATGGGCTCGAATCCGTTCAGGCGTCAGTTCTAACAGAAACGATCGGCCTCTCGTCTGTGGCTGCCTTTAGATTATTATTATTAACACACACTACCGTGCGTTCCATAGATAATTATCTAATAGGTAAAATAATTCTCATAAAGTTTTAACTTATAAATTATAATATGAATTAGGATGGGCGAATTTCGACCGCTGGGCGACCTTTAGTAACAATTAAATATACAAATATACAATCATAAATGCATTCCACATACAGAATACGTTAGCAACAGTCGGTCAGCGCGCAATGTCAAGCTCGGCTCTACCGCAATCACGAATGCATATCAGCAGTACCTTGCGAGTTGTATGCGCAGAAACCAGATATTTGATGCTGAATCTCTGAATGTCTCAGTATCAGCAGTTTTGTGGATTGTTATGCGATTTTATAGAAATCCTATACAATGGGTAAAATGGGTAGATTCGATAGTGTATTATGGTGAGAAACGAGTAATTTTTGACTTGGTAACTTACTTGAAAATACATTATGATTTTACCTTATTAACCATGGAAATACCTACTTTGGGACTTTGATTTCTTTTGAGGTACTCTGAAACCATTGTATGTACATAGATTACAGAAGCACACAGCTGCATTTGCCAGTCTTATAGTTGGCTGAAGCTACGTTTTTGAACACACAAAAAATATCATGCACTATGAGTTATATTCGTTATTCTACCCCTTTTTACAGAAATTATGCAGACGGAGGGATATAGATATAGCATAGTTAATGTTTATGTGGAACATGGTGTGCGGAGAGCAGTTTTTTTAAATAATGGTTAGAAATACATATTACAATACAATTAATAAAAATAAAGTTACTCACACTACCTTACATTAATAACCCACACTACGACGACCGTGCGCTCGATACAGTTTTGCTACATCATGACATTTTGTCAATCTACCAAACAAAAAAAAAATCCTATCAAGAGGCAAAAGATCCCCTATAAAGTTCAAACTTAATTATGGGCAAATTTCGACCAGAGGGTGATCTCTAGCGCATATTATCAGCTATTATTACAGCATCTTCAAGAATCGCGGCGTCACGTCGCGTCCCAGTGTGAAAAAGGGTCATTTCACAAAAGGGAAACCGAGACAAAAGGAAAATAGTTTCATTATACTCCGTCTATATCCGAAATTATCCGAAGGTTCTATATCGGATTCGGTTACGGTCTCGGAGCTCCATAACATCCTGCTGATAATGCTGCTTATTTACTGCAGAGCAGATTGGACCGAGTAACTTTACGAGCAAGACAAAGTTTATACAGCCCCATTTAATACTTCAGGTCGAGTTAAATCAAAAGATTAGAGCTTCGCCTGCAAGTGTAGCAGAGATGGAAATACGCTCTGCAGCCTGCAGGTGCTGTTAAATATGAATGTCAGTATCATCATCGTGACGCCCTCTGTGGCTTGTTGCGCGTTGGTGCTCAAGCCGGGGTTTGGAACCTTGAGCACCAACGCCGAAGGAACAAAAAGTGTTTCTGTGTTCCTGGACCATGTTTATTAAATGAGTGTATAACATAATAAAATTAATCTTAAATATATGTATAATATAAAATTATTAAATATACTTCCCGTTGTCTGGTCCCCGTAACACACGTTCTTCGAATACTTAGTTGTCCATCCATCTGCCCCTCCTCACAAACTTTCGCATTTATAATATTATAGTATTGGACAATCTTCTGCTGCTACTTATTTTTTATAGCTAGTTATTTTAATCGTTATTAAATTATTAAAACAGCTCATTAGCTACATAAAAACTATTAAAAGAAATAAATTGAAAAGTAATTTTTTTTATAAGAAATTGTAAGGCCCAAAAATTTTGCAAATAAATTCGTTTCTACTCGAAAATATCAGAAATGATTACCTTACCTTACCTTTAAGGATCTATGATTCTGTAACCATGTGTCTAAATCCCAGA
The DNA here is from genome assembly GCA_963565745.1 of Phengaris arion. Lineage (NCBI taxonomy): Eukaryota > Metazoa > Arthropoda > Insecta > Lepidoptera > Lycaenidae > Phengaris > Phengaris arion. The sequence goes on along the minus strand of OY751449.1, from coordinate 13,203,015 downwards.
AAAAGGCTGAAGTCCATCACCCTAAAATATTGCGGGTAGTTTTTTCCGATTAACTTTGTTCTTAATACAGTAACACTACTGTATTAAGAACATAATATAATGGTTAGAAATAGATAGAACATATTATAACGTGTATATTATTAATGACAGACGGACAGGTCCACATCCTATTAATGTATACGTATTTCGCAGTATCAAAGTGTATTGTCAGCTCATTTGGTTGCAACAATATGTATGTCTATGTGTTATGTATGTACGAGGACAGATACTCCTGCGAGAGCCAGTCGTCTGCCTACTACCACCACCTAACGAGGGTGTCTCAGTAAAGTATGAAGCCGTAATAAGTATTTCATTAGTAGACCCAGCCAATGCATCTATAAAACTGTCGTGAGTAGGATTGACATGAATGAGGGTTTTTAAATTCTTGACATCTGACAGGTTTTTGGTCACGACAAGGACCATCGGGCTACCGAGCGCCGCCTGGTGACTGAATAGAACATTCTTATTGACCGTTTTTGATACCACTTACGCCACCAAATGACGCTCTGTGTGCATTGGGTCTGCCCCCTAACGGCAGAAAAAATATCAAACACCCTTATTACAGGCTCCAATAATTTCAATCCCCAACGAAAACAGGGGGGTGTTATAAGTTAGACGTGTCTGTCAGTCTGACCGTGGCATCGTAGCTTCCAAACGGATTAACCGGTTTCGATCTACATTTTTTCGTTTCAAAGCTGACGTGATCGAGAGTAATCTTAGCTACCATCATCAGCTCGCTTACTCCTTGACTATGACAAGGTACTTAAATTTTTTTATTTTGTTTTATTCAGCCGGTAGGATTTTATTGGGAAATAGGGTGGGTCTCTATGTCATGTGCGCGTTCATAAAGTGAATGCAACAATATTTTATTTATTAATGCGCATAATAGGGTAAACCTAGGGTAAACGGAACCTACCGCGCTTCGCGGGTGACGTCACTCGATTCGAGTAATTAGCGTTACGCCATTTTGGAAAGGGCCAGTCAAACAAACAGCGAACTACCTACTGTTTAACGAGTCTGATTAAAAACTCGTTATGTTGACCCATTTTACTTAATTAGCAGGTTATTATAGCATCAGAAATTGATGTTTACTGTAGATTTAATGGAAATCTTTCTTTTTCTTTTGTAACCTATACCTGTTTTTATGTTGTTTTTGCCTACCTATGGCATTACGTAAAAATACTTAAAATATTGAATGATTAAGGTAAACGTTAAAAATAAAGTTTCTTTGAAAAAAAGTGGCTTTACTGAGAATAAACTAAAATTTTTTGACACCTACGTGTTCCTAATAATAATTAAATTGTATGATCTCTACGTACTACGTAGGGAAATAAAGCTTCAAAACAGAATACATAAACGATATTATACTTATTTATGAATACTCTAGAAGTCTAGATTCTAGATGAAAGTTTAAAACAGGCTTCATATTAAGTCCCCTTAAACTTTTTAGTAGGTAAGTTATAAAAAAACGTCTATAAATTCAAGTTTACAAAATGAATTTCCTCTGATGTAATCCTAAGCGTTTGTCTTATATGCTTTCTCATAGAGATATATTACAGATCTAAAAATACATTCTCATCTACCTGAGTGCATAAAACCATGTCGCCATTCTGCGAAGAATTTGGTGAAGTGAAAGAAACGTTCTCAGCAATGGCCGCAGGGAAAATGTAGGTATGTTTAATGGTCTATAGGTTTCTTTTCACCTGTATCTCGGTTCTGAAGATGTATTACCTCAACTATGTATGTCTCGACCTTTTACTTAACACCTTACCACACGTACAGTGCATGTACTTTTATGTCTCTCGACAATCATTGTTTTTTAGAGTAAATGACAGATGATGCATCAAGATTGAAAAATGACTATTCCCGAATAACATTAAGAACGTTACTGTGCTATACTTAAATCATAAACTGTAAATTGTTTGTTGTTGTTGTTGCGTGTTTTTTTTTTTAATAATTAAATTAACTTAGAAACGTAATAAAAACAATTTTCATGTCGTAGAAACTTATTTGTTCATGTTTTCTAAGAAAGTTAAGATGAAAATAAGTAGCAGAGGCAAATTTTATTAACAAGGTGGCAATAACCTCGGGTTTGCCTTAGGTCGACAAAAAATATAACAATCTTAATAATGTAGCTTGAGCCATTTCCAATTCATATAATTTAAAGTACCTTGGTAACCGAGCTTTACTCGGAGTTCTGAAAATTGAAATTAATAAAAACAATCACAAAAATATTTATCTGACCGGGATTCGAACCTACCACTTTCCGAATTTTCGAACAAAACAAAAATTATACATACGCAAACCAAACTGCCTATCGGACTGACATAATACAGTAGAAATTGTTGATATATTCTTGCACGACGAAAGAAAAAATATACTATGTAGCTTAACAATGCGTAGTTTCCTAGGGATAAGACCTAGCTAGATCGATTTTTCTCCCCAAAAGCATACTGGTTATAGTTGCAGCCGTCTTCGAGATTACGATATATATAATATACAAGATTGTCGCGTATAAGTATTAGATTTTATGGGTAAGTAGTGTTAGGTGGTTTAGGGTGTCTAACCGCTAAATTCTCAAAAGCTCCTTAATCACAGGGTGTTACCTACTGTCTCTGCTTGTCGGAATGTGACGCTCGTCATAATATAAGTAGCGTTTGAGTTTTTGACCCTAAGGCTGGCTTCACAGCTGTCCAGGAGACCCGTCTGGGAAACCCCAACAGCAAAATATGAAATCTAACGATATAAAATTGTGACGTTTTATTACTAACAATTGTATGTTTGTGTTTGTTTTAGACGATTCGACAGCCTTGTAAAGTATTAAGTAAAGTATTAGGCAATAGGGATGTTGCCTAGTGTGGAATATCACATTTTTATAAATTAAATTTTAAAATTTTTGATTAAAGATACATAAATCTAAAAGAAATATGTATTTAGGTTGACGCGATTAAAAATTATAAGCAAATAAAAATATTGCCCATCTCTTTCTCGCAAAATGATTTGTTACGTCACAAGTTGCTACCGCCATACATTTTGTAATGACAAATGTATGGCGGGTATATCGCTCTCTTTCTTATTGTAAATTTTGTATTTTGTATAGTGTTGCTTGTATCTTCGTTATTTTTTTTAGATATACAAAAGTGGGTTCTAGATTGTTTATTAACATGTTGTCTAACATCAAATAGACGAAAAAAATATGCTTAGGCAATAAGTCTATTATACCCTTGTTATTTCATCGGACTTGCAATAGCTAGAGCAAAGTCTGCACAAAGCCACTTTGACATCGGTAACTCGCTGAGGCCGCCCCATACTCAAAAGAAAAAAAAATTGTGACTGATACCAAATATTAACATTAAAAAAACGGGGAAGATATTTTATAATATTATGATTATGAAACAATAGGACGCGATGTAGTTGAGCGCTTGTCTCACCTAAATGTCGAATATCTCGCGTCGTGTCTTTGTCAATGTGTTTGGGCCGCAGGGTTCTATGTTGTAGTTTAAACAAAATAATCAACTTCAACCTAAAATAGACAAAAGTAGGACAATATTTAATTATTTACTTTGCGAATTTCCGTTTTCAATGTTGAAACAGCAGTGACGTGATTGCATACAAATATGGAATTTTAATTATTTCAATATTGTCACAGCAAAAAGGCAAAATATTTAATTACTTACTGAGTATCTAATCAATTTTTATTCTAATTAGGTTATAATCAAACAGTAGCTCTGTACGGTGCTGTAGTCTTCTTTAAAATAACCGAAGTTCTGGAGGTTGGTTCTGCTATTTTAATCCAAGAATAATGAAGCTTCGTTACTTGATCGATACAGTCTGGATCCTATCAAACAGCATAATCGTTTTCTACTTAACTTCAAACAAACGTCAAACGACGAATTTCGCCGCGATGCAATTATTATTGTATCGAAGCTTAGAAAACGGTATTCTTTATATTTATAACTCTTACTTCTACTTATCTTATTATATACTTGACTCTAATTTGACTCGAATCGAATCGTCAATAGGATTTTTTTCCACTTTGACAGGTGGGGATATCATAACATAAAAATATTAATTATACGGACAGATCATTTTTTTTGCCTTCTCTACACGCGCGGGGAATGTGCTCCATCCGTCTCGGAAGACAAAAACATTGTGTATGCAAGTACACAAGTGTCACGGCACGCCCCAATTTCAATGATTTTGTGTAATGTTTCAAAAAAGACGAACAGGAGACGCGCCTTAACTGACAATAATTGGCAACACTGGATCGTACAAACGTCAAGTAACAGCTGTCTTTGTACTCGCACTAATTATGAATTGTAGTCGATGTAATTTCAAAATTACTGCATTCGGATGATAAATGTACTAAAATCGTGTAGTAGAATACCGCCTTTTTGTCAATTTATGATAACAGGATGATTGATTTATAATGAATTGATGGTAAGTTGAAAGTTTAAGTTAGATATGAGAATGGGGCCTTTGAAACGGAGTTATTAATAACTGGCCACCGGCTAACCTTTATATCTGAAAATACATATAACATGGGTATAAAAAAGTATACATATATAATTGAAAATTAGTATTTTTTGTAACAAAAATGTATCTTAACAAACTGTCTTCGCAAATATCGTTCCGAATGAAAATACCTATCCAAGGACATAATTTATTGTAACAGCCTCTGTGGTCTAGTGGTTATAGCTTGGTTCTCGACTCGGAGGTCGTGGGTTCGATTCCCGCATTGGAACAGCATAAATGTTGTTTCCAAGTTTGGTTAAGACAATGCAGGCTGATCACCTGATTGTCTGACAAGAAACATGGTCCATGCGTCGGATGGGCATGTAAAAAGTCGGTCTTGCGCCTGATCTCCCATGGCTGCCACGACTGGCGTCGTGTCGGTTATCCGTCCCACTGGGTTATGAGAGAGAGTGTTCTTGTGTACTGCTTATACACTTGGGCACTATAAAAATTACTCCTGTGTAACTGGCATGGTTTCAATAAAACCGGCCCCGTCACCGAAATCGGTGTGGGGGAGTTATTTTTTTTATATAGTCTTATTGCGATTAGCCCCCAAATGTCGATTCTGCTAATTAAATCCTGCACTAACATAGTCCCGATATGTTAAAACTGCATAATGGTATTGTCATAAACGTCAAACCAACGTCAAATCCATTTTGATTGGTCCTAACCCCAAAAATCAGTTTATGATATTCTTGATATCGATTCATTTATAATTCAATAAAAGTAAAATGAAAGTGTAAGTTAATTACGAGACTTGAGGTTCAGGTTCCATACATTACCATCGTTCTTTTGTCGAATTCAATCTTTTTGTTTCCAACAAAAAATGGATCTAAATGTTCAAAATAAATCCGCAGCCCGTGGGTGGCCAAACGTCTACGATGACTCAATCTTTTCTAAAATGTAGCGATTGACTTTTTATTAAACGTTCGCATGTTGGCATCTAATGGGTCTATAAATAAATGTCAGTGTAGGCGATAGTAAATAGGACGTTTACCTAAATTGTGAATGGAGTAGTAAAAAGATTGACTCATTGAGATAACTGAGTGAGATTGTTCGAAAAAATACCACATACTAAAAACCAGGAGAGCGATTATTAATTATGTTACAAATACCATAAATAATAATCGCTATCCTGGTTTGCTTTGACCATCTGTCAAAATGCCGTCAAATCTAATAAGCTGCAATGTCTTGGTCGGATCTATCTAGCGATACATGAAATGTCGACCGCTATACGGCCCTATTTTAAGTAAATTTGACAGACTCGTTATTCAAGTGGATTTAAACGGGTGACTAAAGCCGCACTATTTCTGTCACAAGGCGAAAATCGACCATCTAAATGACGTTTCGGCTAGGTTGCTAGGCAATTTTTCCAGAAAATCTGACGTAAATTGACCGTACACGGGCTTTACATGGGTCGAAAATCGCCGTACTTCCGCCGTTCTTGTGTAGTGAACAAAGTTCAATTCTGAAATCGAAGCGGCGCTGCATTTTAAGATAGCTGCATGCGTTTCGTTTCGTTTCGCTGGGAATTGATCAATTGGCCCTTTGAACCCTACATGGGTAGATTTTTGCTGTGCGACAAGTCGCTCGAAAAAGTCGCCGTGCATCGCGGTGCAACTTAATGACATTTGAACACTTACAATGAAACGTGTGTCTTCTTGTGTAATGAATAAAGTTAAATTTTGAATAGCTATCTTAAAAATGCAGCGCCGCAGCGATCAGTGTGATCAGACCCTGAACGTTGTGAAATCTATAATTTCTATAATTTATAAGTTCTAACTAATGCCAAACCTCGTGGTAAAAGCTATTAATTACAAATGCGACATTTGACTATCTAAATCAATTCTGTATCCGCCGTATAATCTATAGTCGTCTAACATAATACACGCTTCTATGATTTGATTTGCTACTGCTTACTGCTTATAATTTTGACGCGGAAGGATGGTCCTTCCGGTGGACAGGATAAATACCATGACTTCACAGAAAACCGGCGTGAAAAAACGCTCGTGTTGTTTTTCGTCGAGTGCATGAGGTTACCGGAGGCACCATTGAGGTTGGGGATTTTATGGAACAGGAACGCAAGTGCACAAGTGTTGTGTTGCGAGTGTCCATGGGCGGCGGTAATCGCTTACCGCCACTATCACCATCTAAAAAAAAACATGGCAGAAGTGAAACTTCATCTAAAATACAAAAATACTCTCATCGTGCCTCAAGGACATTTATCAAAAAATGAATTGAATAAATTAAATTTGCACACCTAGCGCCATCCACTACTGAGCCGTACTTTAGAAAGTCAAGTTGTTATGTAAGAGTAAATAGTAATGAGTAGCTTCCGATAGATGGCTTTATATGAAAATGGCGTTATACCTAAAATCTTGTCGTCACGCGGTCGTGATGCGACTTGACCTTGAAGTTTTACTCTTAACACCGCTACAGTAGTTTTACTTTTTGCTTTGGCTTCTATGCCTATTACCTAGATTTACAGTTTGTATTGTTTATCTGATGTATATTAACAGTTTGTATTGTTTATCTGATGTATATTTACAGTTTGTATTTTTTATCTGATGTACTAGGTACTCATGAATCGTTTTACAAAAAATTTGTTTACACAAGATAGGGTCCTATGCTCAGTAGTGGAAGTGTTCAGGCTGAAACAACAACGACGATTGTCAGGGTATATTCTACTATACAGGCTGGGAGATAACTACATATAAATGTTAGCCTTACTTTGTCTAATAGGCAGTTTCTTTTAAATATTATAAATATTCAACGCTTATAATATTTGAAAGAAACAGAGCAGTAACATGAAATTATAATTAAAATGAAAGGTGCTGCGATAGAATAAAAAGTCTAGATTTAGTGTCGCTTCAACAAGAAAGAGAACAACTTCAACAAGAAGAAGCGTCAAACTTCATTCATACCTATATGAACGTCGCCTTATTAGATTGCTTGCGATAAATTCCTAGGAAATCAAAGGATGCCCTGAATTCTAAGTTCCAGGTATCCGAGCATTCCTCAAAAGTAATAATCTATAGGTTACCTTTCTTTATAAACTGCCTGAAGAGAACGTTTTTGTTTGCGGACAGCTGGTATTAGGTAGTCTAAGGCTGGTTTTATCGTTAAGCGTTTCGGCAGCGCCGTTGGAGCGCGCGCGTTCGAAGATGTATGGGGGTAGTAGTTGCGTTTCAAAGTCGCGCGCTTATTGAACGGCGTTGCTCAAGCCTACATACTTCTACCCCCATACATCTTCGAACGCGCGCGCTCCAACGGCGCTGCCGAAACGCTTAACGATAAAACCTTACAGCCTAAGGGTCAGGTCACACCCGAAACGAGACGACGAATAATATAAATGTCGTATTATTATGTATGACTGTAATTTTTGTTTTCTATTTTAATCCCTTCAAATCTGATTTTACTTTTAATCCTGAAAAATTGTGTTCTTCGGGAATGTACGATTAAATTAACAGCCTTAACCAAAACACCCGTACTTAGTAATATTATAATTTTTCATATTCAACGCGAGCGAGCGGAGTGAGCGAGCAAATTTTTTTCCTACTTTACCGGTTAATATCATTATAATTATAAAGCAGTTAAAATTTAAGAAAATCCTTCTGAAAGTCTATGCACTTGAAAAAAGGATTGTGTGGTTTTATGAAACCACGGTAAAAGTGAAACTTAATAACAAATCAGCGTGGAGCACTGGCACAAATGAGTACCAGTCTATACACTACACGGTCAGCTGATGCGAACTATAGGCGCCGCCATATTGGCCTCGGCTGCTCTGACGAGCGCCTTTCACTTTATCCCTACTCCGCGGCCGACCGTCACGCGACATGCAACACACAGACGAAAAAGTTTGAGAGGATGTAATAAAAGTTTCACTTTTATTACATCGTCTCTGTACATACATTTTTATAGTCAAAAACTATAAAAATTTGTGTACTGGGGTTCATAGCATTAATTTGTGTGTGCATATTCAAATGTCAATAAAAATAAAAATTTGACATCAAATAGCACCGAGAGAATTCCGCGAGGGCCTGCTTCACCGCCCCTCGGAGTCTACCGCCCGGGGCCATGACCTTTTGGCCCTAGGGCTGCGCGGGTCGCAGACGACGACCACTGTGCTAAACTGTATAACAAAATTAATTAGAAAAAGTAAAGAAAGATACGTAGTGTAGTGATGCCTTGATATTATTACTTCCATTTGCACAAAACTCTAAAATGACCTACATAAGAGTATTTCTTGTAGCACGAAGTCCCACAAGTTCGACAGAAAATTAATTTGTAGCTGTTTGTGTAAAGAATGGAACTGTTTTGCGGACCGAAAGGACAATTCGTCGGGTCTTTTTAATTAAAAGCATTTATAATGCACTCACAGAGCAATTCACTGAGATTTATTATACAGTGGATTTATAAGCCAAGCGTTTCGTTTCTGGGTTGAGTTCGCCCGTTTTTGGCTTTTGGCTCTCGCATAGGTCAAATGGTTATCGTGTTTCTATTAAAGCTGTAAAAACTACGTTAAAATGCATTGTAGGTGATTAATTAACGCTCAATGACGAATTTATATCACTTATGTATTTTAAGGTTAAAAAAAAATATTAAATAAAAACCCGACTAGGTAAATTATCTACACTTATTTATAAATTATAAACATACATTATTATATATTATAACGAAGAAATATATGTTTGTTAGTTGACATTGAACAGGTTCCGACAAACTACTGGGCCGATTTTTATGAAATTTGGCATAGATAAAGAGAAAAGAGAGAGAGAAAGAGATAGTACGTTAAAATGTACGGTTCCTTCGTTTTTTTTTTAGTTTTATGGGCCCATGTCTGGGCCTACTTGTTACCCCAACAGCGAGGTCAGGACAATTGTTACCTTCATCTATTTATTACGTGTATATTTTATTTATTTTCTAATTACAATTTTTTTTTCTACTGTAATTATTTTCTACTTGTCCTGTTTTTACGTTCGTTTTTATTATTATTTACTAAACAATGTTATATTTTAATGCTTTACATTGAGTTTATCTTTCAATCCCAATTTCTGTCTACTTTCTTTACATTATATTGCTACTCAGTTCCACATTTTAATTCCACAATTCTACATTCCAATCTACATATCTACTATTACAGTTTTTCTTCTACTATCTTATTTTCTTCTACTTAAATTTTTGTTTATATGTTTACTTGTCGATTTTCACATTTATTTTATTACATTAATTTTACTTTCTAATTACGATTCAATTATATTATCTTTACCTTCTTGTTTTCCCTACCTTAGTAAATAAACGGTCCCTTCGTTATGTTACGGTCTTTTGCGCGCACAAAGTCGCGCGCAACGTCTAGTTAATTATAATTTATAATTAAGCCTATGTTCCCCGGGATATTGTTACGAATCAATTGACACCTCCTTCATTAAAATCGGATCAGTTGCTTAGGCTGGGACCATATGCACCGGAATCCGGAAGGCCGTAGAAAATCCTGAGCATTGAAAATAGAACTTTGTGCTAATACGATAGAGTTGAAAATCGGACTGTCAGGTGTCGATTCATATACGACATTGACATTTAATTTGACACTCATGTGTTCGATTTCCAACTTTACTGTATTAGCGCAGAGTTCTATTTTCAATCTCAGAATTTTCTACGGCCTTCCGGATGCCGGAGCTTATAGTCCCAGCCTTAGGCGCTACGATGGAACAAACAAACATACATACAGACATACATTGACTGTCAAAATCATTCCGCTCCTTTTTGGCTTCGCCGTACTCAGGAAAAAATTTGCCTATTTATTAGTAAACTGAGACCATCTGTAATTCTTTACTAGGATCAGTAGTTTAGGCGCTACGATGGAACAAACATACTAGTGGTGAAAGCTGGCATTTCTTCATAGGGTAGCCCTAGCCTATAAAATAGGTAGGGATTTGAATGAGGGTCTTAAGTGGTAATTGAAGCCGATAGGAATGGAGTTATAGGAACCCCACGCCACTAATACATATTACATACATACATAGACTGCTAAAATCATTACCTTCCTTTTATCTTCGACGTGTCCGTGATATACAAATTCCATTTTCCAGTAATATCTACCTTTTATGCTACTAAAAGTACAAAAATATCCGAATTACAAAATTCTCATTTCCTCCACAACTTTTCACAACTTTACAGGCTTATTTCGATTCGCAATTCTATTTCCTTAAATGTCTGCGTTTCATTTGCGCTGGGTTATTAGTGTAAATGTCATTCCTGATTTAATGTTATGGACGGCTTAAAATTTCGAATGTTTTAAAATAATTATGGCTGATCCTTTCATCTTTTAAGGTATTACGACTCTGTTAAAGAATCTATCATTTGGCGTATTTCACCTACGCACTTTTGAATTTCGATGTCGCAAATCAATTTAAAATGCTATACAAATCTTTGTCTTATTTAAATTATCCATCAATGATCAAACTAGGCTAAAGAGTCAGCTCACATCGAGACGCGACGGAACACGACACGAGCAGCGCCACGTCGCGTCGCATTTCGGTGTGAACTGACGCCAAGAATCAAAACTCGCGTCAGTTCACGCCGAAACGAATCGATTGTAACGCGGCACTGTATTATTAAGATAGCGATTTAAAAATTAACTCTCTTTACCACACAAGAAGAAACACCATAGACCTGGCACCGCATTAGACACACAGCCAGGCTGTAGCAAAACCTGTCGAATATAACGTAGGTACTAAGCAGCCATAAATGTTCATCATAATCATGTTTTCTGACTGCGGCAGTGGCTATCACGCTATAGTGCACGCTGGGCCGATTTCTAGATTTCTTGAACACGTAAATTAGCCTACTGTTAGCTATATTAATACACTGGTAGGTATACTAATTATTATGTACTAAAAACTACAAGAAAATAAAAGCTTGACTTACATATAAAGAAATAACAATACTACGTTTAAATTAAATTGGAGTATACCTCAGTTTCCAGGCTAGTACGGTCTACTAATGATACGCTAGCCCTATTTGTTATTCTGTGCTAATGAGTTACAACTTTGTTACCTATTGTGTTACCCACCAGCTACAGTTATCGGGATATTGGAAACTGCAATCGTTCAGAGTCAACGTAATGGTAATTACTATCTTGTAGGTTTTCCTTTTGTTACTCTTGCTTTCTCTTCTTATTGTTGTCTCAAATATCAGTGCTTATTTATATTGTAAAATATATATACGTCTATTCTGATGTCATTTATCCCATCTCTCTCCGTAGAATTTTAAGAAATTTCTTTTTAGAAAAATGCGGTAGTCTGTAATTTTAACTTTCTTTGTAATTTGTGATGTTACACATTTTTCTTGTGTGCAATAAATTGTCAGATAAAATATATAAGTGGGAGACCGAGCTTTGTTCGGAGTTCTAGTGGTACGGACCACCACCACCAACCACCAACAGATTGCAAACCTATCTCAGTTAATAGCTATTGCCACGCTGATTATTATTTAGTATGGTGATATTCACCTCAGGTGCCTCTACACAGTCTCCGTGGTCCAGTGGTGTAGAGTTTGGCTCTCGACTCGGAGGTTGCGGGTTCGATTCCCGCATTGGAACAACAAAAAATATTATTTCCAAGTTTGGTTACGACAATGCAGGCTGATCACCTGATTTACTGACAAGAATCCATGCGTCGGATGGGGGAAAGTCGGACCTGCGCCTAATCTCTCGCCAGTCGTGTCGGTTATCTGTCCCACTGGGTTATGAGAGTAAAGGAGAAGCGAGTGCTCTTGTGTACTGCGCACACACTTGGGCACTATAAAAATAACTCCTTAGTAGCTGTCCTGGTTTCAATAAAACTAGCCTCCGTCAGCGAAATCGGTGTGGGGAATTATTATTCACCTCAGAAGTGGGGTTTTGACAGCAATTGGAATTTAATGTTTTATTGTTTTATATTAGCGACCCACTCCAGCTTCGCACGGGTGCGATGTATAAACATATAAAGCTTCCTCTTGAATCACTCAATGCATTGCTGAAAACTGCATTAAAATCCGTTGCTTAGTTTAAAATATCTAAGCGAAAGGGAACTGATCGACTTAATTGTATACTGTGTCTAACTAGTCTTCTTTTTTTTAGCATATTTTAACTAATAGTGAACCAATTTTAAATAATATCTCTGAAAATCTATAAACAGTATAAAATGAAGTCGCTCAGTTTCCTGTTCGATAAGATCTTAAAACTAAGCAGCGGATTTTAATGCAGTTTTCAGCAATGGGTAGAGTGATTCAATAGGAAGCTTTATATGTATAATACATTGCATCTGTGCGAATCTGGAGTGTGTCGCTAATATAAAACAATAAAAAATAAAATTTAAATTTCTGTCAAAACTCCACCCTTAAGGTGAATGTCGCCATACTAAATAATTATCAGCGTGGCAAGAGGTATTAACTGAGATAGGTTTGAAATCTGTTGGGGGGTGGTGGCACTGCCCATACAGTTTTTTTCATGGTCCTTTACAGATGAGAATAGGTATTAAAAATACACTTTTATTTACATTTAGTTATATTTTTATAGAATTATAAATCAGTTGTCCTGATATCATAAACTGATTTTTGGAGTTGGGACCTATTTATTAGAATACCATTTTACAGTTTTAACATACTGGGACTGGGTTCTCTAGGAATATCCCTTCTGGCCTACTTGAGAGACCGCAGATCTGTTTAACGATGCCACAGGGGACACTCTCTACAAATGTCAGCTCGAGCACCGGCGAATGTCAGCCATGTTGACACCGAAATAATTTCAAACGTCGCGTCAGACAAATCTATCATAAACATTAATAAATTATAATATTGTCAATTATGTCAAAGCACGAAACCAGCGGCCAGCCCCGTGAACGAAAGTCCTGGCTGGAAAAAACTCACGCCCCGCGCGCCGCGCCCATCCCTGTCACGTCTAGCCACGTACACATATCTGCGAGCTGTAAATCGTGTAAATATATCGAATGATGGTTCTTTACGTTAGTAATATAATATATTCTTTGACGATGCTTTCCAAACACGTCAGCACATCATAATGTCCCAATATTTTTAAAGCAACAAACTAAAAGCGGAGGCATCGAGTTTCTGCTAAATTCCAACTAAAACAAACATTGTGGGTAGCTGGTGTTGTAATACACCACAACTGTCACCGAAGTTTCGAATATTATGTGTTATAACTTAACCGCGTAATACGATGCCAATAATTGCGTTTAACACATTCGTCTCCACAATGTAAGTTATGTAGGAATGTTAGCCCTCGTACCCACGAGAGTTTTTTTCTGTTGCGACCACAAAAAATCGCTCTTGGGAACGTAGCCTTAATGGTCATCAGATTTATCGTTTTTAATGTTCGTATTATAATGCAATGTCATTATTAGTCGCTTATAGTTGGCTCAGATTAAGGACGCGTTAGCAAAATGTGTTGTTTGACAGCGGCCGAGTGCGGACTGACAACTGTTTAGAAACATTCTGTGCAATAAATCCAGATAGTGACCAAATAAAATGAACCTTATTGTGTACGTGTTTTTCTATTATGATTCACGCATAATAACAAAACACGTAACATTTTGAGGAGACTTTTTACGCTTTTTAACCGACTTTCGAAAATACGAGGCGGTTAATCGTTCGGCTGTATATATTTTTTTGTCTGTTCAACGATAACTCCGCTGTCTGTGAACCGATTTTACCAAATATATTTTTGATATTGTTTGATTCTTTTTGACAATTTTAACGTGACATCCGCTATATTTGGGTATTTTTAAACAAACGGGATGACTACTATGTATTATACATAGTAGTCATCCCGTTTGTTTAAAATATATACATAATGTATAAGGCTACTTACGAGCAGTAAAATGATCCGAAAAAACGGGCACTTTTTGAAGAATTTGGGTGGAAAAAAACTATTCTAATAATATTTTTTATAATATTTCTAACCATTTATAGATTAGGAAGTACAACAGATGTTGGTTTGTAGAATTTGGTTTCATTTCGTCGCAAAATCGACCAAAAACAGACAGTAAATGTTACATTTGCAAATGCGTCCTTACTATATATAAAATTTGAAGTCGACGTTGCTTATAGTATGTTGTACTGCAAAAATAAAGACCTTTCACATCAACCTATTTCGAACTAAAGTGCCAAATTCGATGCAAATGTTTGAGCCAAAAATCTCAGGGTGCCTTGTGCCTTTACCTATAAATATAGGATGATAAATAATTCGTCCCTCAAGATAACTCCACGTCATATCAATACGGGACGGATGGGTCATGGGACAAATGATGGACATTTTTGTGATTCCCCGGACGGTCTGTGACGATCCTGAAAGGTCACGTAATAAAATGTAAGTTGACCTAGATATTTTACATCTAAAGGTCAAAAAGCGACAGAAAGGCATTTGAAATTGAAACCTGCGTATTTATGAAGGTCCTGTTCTAGGAGAAGATGGAGCCTGATTGTAAATTATTAACCCAGTCTGTGGAATATGGACGTCGCTTTGTTTCGCGACTTACAATTTTCGTGCCGATGCATGGCTCCCACACGATATATTATAGCCAAGTTGCCATCGGTAACTACAACAACGAAGTTCGAAAGCCAAAAAGGGGTCTAAAAAAATAATTCATATAGAAATCCATAAATGCATAGGTAAAAATGATCAAGCCAGAGCCGTAGTCGCACCCACTAATGATCATCTAAGCATCAGTTCACACCGAGATGCGCTGCGTCTAGGTGTGAGCTGACCCTAATGCCTAGAGAAGTTTTAAGAAAATGCGTATTTTCGTCGTACACATGTATTTTTGGATTTATATCTGATATACGTAGTCGGGTTTTATTTTTTTACCTATTGTTTTTTTCGTATTTTTCCGTTTCCCAATCGAACATATTCTTGGAATAATATTGTTAATAAGCAATAAAAACACTTGAAACTAAAAATATCTGATTAACGAGCGTGAAGCGAGACAATTTTTTTTCTAGATTTAAACGATAATTGTAACGGGCTGCGACCTCTTGATATGCAAGTCCTTCTCACGCTTGAGTGGTGATGATAATAATACAGCAACAATTCTTATAATCTCCTTCATTGGTGCTTACACAGATACGTATTACAAATGAGATATTATGTCTAACACAAATATACGCCTACACTATGTATAGCCCTTTGGCCAACTGAAATAAACTCGATAGGCTTTACTTCATGACATCTGTCAATGTCAATAATGACATCGACAGTTACATCTTACTGTTGACATATGTAACAATAATAATAATATATTGATAATGAAGAAACGCAATAGAGGTCAATCAGCAATTCAACAATCAACACTAATTATTCACCGTATAATAATTAATGTAGTCGAATATATCCAGTATTCTACACATCAAAACACAACGATATAGATTCAGAAATATGTAAGACCCGTATAGAGACATCTATCGAACGAATACGAGTTAACGAGTAACATTTTCTACTGCATTTTCTAATTAAAAACGGATGAACTGATTAATTATCTGATTTTAATCTAGTTTTTTTGTTTGAAAGCTGACATAATTGAGTGTTTTTAGTGACAATTCAACATTTAGTTTTTTATTATTTTTAATTTTGTTACGTATTGTCTGGAATAAATTATATTAAAAAAATATATATATCTTATGATGGTACAATAATTTAAATAATATATAATATAGTCGTATATATAATGTTCGAAAATTGGACAATTGGGTTGTACGAATTGTACGACCACATTTTAAACGTGTAGTATAATATAATATCTTTCTTTTAATACTAAACACGTGATAATTATCTCGGTTTTTTTTAGATGTTAGAATCTGAGGTTCAACTGTCGAAATACAAAATTTGAAAAAATTATATAGCCTATGTTTCCCGCGGCAACATTACGTATCTACTGACACCTCATTTATTAAAATCGAACCAGTAGTTAGACGCTACGAACAAACATACATATATACAATATACATACATAGACTGCCAACATCATTACCCTTCCTTTTGGCCACGCCGTAGGCGGGTAAAAATGTATGGGATTCGAAATAAGCTATAGCCTCTGGCTCTTTAGTCAACATGCCGTCGCTTATTACAATGAGGTAGTAAGAAAAAAAAAAGTATGGTATTGACGTTATCGTGCGCTATGTCACTTAGCAAACGTAATGTCAATGTATTTTCAATTTCGAAGATCGTAATTGTAATTATTCACGATTATATGTTGGCTAAGCCCTCTGATCTCCGATAGCGCTAATCTGGCGTATGATTTTATTTGGGGGCTAAAACAATTTGGAATAAAACAAATATCTCTGTAGACTCTTACAGCCGAAAACATTTCCTCATTGGGGATTAAAGGATAAAACCGCATCATAAAAAGTAGAGCTTTTACGATCCCGACATACTTAAGCTGATCTTCAGACATAAAATATGTTAGAAATATGGCCACGATCAAAAAGTTATAAATGAATTGTCTTGAGGAAATATAAGTCTTGTTTCGCTATAATGGTTTTAAAATCCCATCAATTATATTAATCCTATAAAATTGTAAATGAGAGCTTTTAATAGTTTGCATCATGTTTTTAATTCGGATATAGTTTTCAGATAGTTATAAAACTATACAAGGGTCATTTATGGTGCAATTTAACAGATTGATCTTCATCATAATCTGTATGTACTAAGGCGGGTCAATAAGTCCGTGACTTTTTGAATTTCTAACCTCCTTACTGAAAAAGCAACACTACTCCTGTCAACAGGCATCTGTCAGTTGACTCCTATCAAAATTTGAACTTGCTGCGTCAGTTAGTTTGTGTTTTACAGCTATCTTTATCAGACTATCCAGTAACTTAAGGAAACAATGGAAAAAAGTGAATTTCGTGTGCTTATTAAGCATTATTTTTTGCGAAAAAAAACCAGTACCGAGACCAAGGCTAAGCGTGATAAATACTATGGGGACTCTGCACCATCGATTTCAATGGTAAAAAAGTGGTTACTGAATTTCGTTGTGGCCGTACAAGCACTGAAGATGCCGAACGTCCTGGACGCCCAGTTGAGGTCTCTACACCCGAAACAATCGAAAAAATTCACGATATGGTGTTGGCCGACCGAAGATTAAAAGTGCAAGAGATTGTGGAAGCCATAGGCATCTCGCATGGCTCAGTGGTTTCAATTTTGAATTATCACTTGGGCATGAGAAAGCTTTCCGCAAGATGGGTGCCGCGTTTGCTCACAGTCGACCACAAACGCAATCGTGTAACAACTTCACAGGAAGGTTTGGCGTTGTTTAATCACAATATGGAGGAGTTTTTTAACCGTGGACGAAACATGGATCCATCACAACACACCAGAGACCAAACAACAGTCAAAATAGTGTGTTTCTAAGGATGAATCGGCGCCAAAGAAGGCCAAGGTGGGTTTGTCAGCCAATAAAGTTATGGCGACTGTTTTTTGGGATGCACGTGGGATAATCCACATTGACTATCTTTAAAAGGGAAGAACAATTAATAGGGAATATTATGCCAACTTATTGGACCGCTTCAATGAGGATTTGAAAACAAAACCGACCTCATTTGGCCAAGAAAAAAGTTCTTTTTCACCAAGACAATGCAAGGGTGCACACATGTGCAGTTGCCATGGCAAAAATCCATGAATTGGGCTATGAATTGCTCCCACATCCACCCTATTCTCAAGATTTGGCTCCGAGTGACTACTTCTTGTTCCCAAACCTGAAAAAATGGCTCGGTGGAAAAAGATTTGACTCCAATGATGAAGTCATCTCGCAAACAAAGGCCTATTTTGAGGACCTCGACAAATCATATTTTTGGAAGGGATAAAAAAATTGGAGAAGCGTTGGACAAAGTGTATAGAGCTCAAGGGGGACTACGTTGAAAAATAAAATGATTTATTTATCAAAAAATCTGTGTTTTATTCCAAAAGTCACGGACTTATTGACCCGCCCTCGTATTGTAACGATGCTTGCCCGTCGGTAAATGATCAATAGTAATAATAATATCTATGAACGCTTTCACACTACGTCAATCTGGTCCCGTGATAAGTATGCGAAGAACTTGTTCATACTATTATACTATACATATATTTAAGATTTTTAAAATACATATTTAATACACATCCATGTACCAGGAACATAGAAAACTTTTGTATCTCTGGTGGGATACGAACCCGCGACGTTCTGCTTGTGCATCGACGCACTCATCCACTGAACCACAGAGGTCGTCAAATAACTAACAATAAATAAAATATGACAGACTTCTAAGTTCTATGCTATCATAATCTCTACAAGTTAATAAAATTGAAGTGTCTGTTTGTAATTTTAAATTAATAGCTCTTCACTTAATGGATATGGAAGTCTAAACGGTACTTCAAAATTAAAATACTGCAGTTAAAGTATAAAACAGTTTAATTTTAAACTTTTTGTCTGTCCGTCTGTCTCTCTGTCTGCTACTAGCTATCAGCTATCTGCCAGTGAAAGTCCCGTGAGGATCGGTCCAGCTGTTTCAAAGATTATCCGGAACAGACAGATAGGTCTGTCTATCTGTCTGTTCCGGATAATCTTTGAAACAGCTGGACCGATCCTCACGGGACTTTCACTGGCAGATAGCTGATGTTATAAGGAGTAACATAGGCTACTTTTATCTTAGGGTTCCGTTTCCGTTAGTTCTATGCAAACCAAGTTGGTGACACCGGCTAGTTCATAATACATTGTACAAGGGCAGGACCAGAAGACTGAATGATTTTAACTCGTCTCTGAAGTATACCTTTATAACTCCTCTACTACCTACTTCTGCTATTTTTCATTTAAATCTGATATTTTAAATTCATCATTCTAATGCTTTCGTAGTTCGGAATTAGGACATCAAAGTATTATTTTAATATTTACGTTTGATGTTACTTATAATTCAGAATAATTTAGGCACCAAATGAAAATTTACAATTATTTGGTCACTAGCTTTTGCCCGCGGCTCCGCCGGGTGGAAATGTGTTCGTGGCAAGAAACTCCTTAAGCAAGTAACTGTACATACTGCAATATACTTCTGCCATTTCGCTATATTATTAATATTTTTAAGGGTTCCGTAACCAAAGATAAAAACGGGACCCTAATACTGAGGCTTCGCTGTCTGTCTGTCACCAGGCTGTATCTCCTTAATCGTGATAGCTAGGCAGTTGAAATTTTCACAGATAATGTATTTCTGTTGCTGCTATAACAACAAATACTAAAAACAAAATAAAATAATTATTTAAGGGGGTTTTTGCCGTTTTGTACGGAAACCTTCGTGCGCGAGTCAGACTCGCACTTGGCCGGTTTTGTTTCCTTCAGCTGTACTTTACTTTTTACTCGACATAAAAAGAATCCTATTTGTTTATCCAAGAAATAAGGAACTACCATACTAATTTTCTTTTAAATCAGCCCTTTGGACGTGAAAGAGATACACACATCAATACATTATCCCACGGGAATACTGTACGTTTCCGGGATATAATGTCACCTATGTGTTAATCTGAAGCCTCAATTACTACCATTTTTTTTTGGAAATTTGGTATAATTTCATCAAAATCCGTTCTGAGTGTTAAGTGTGAGTTTTTCTTTTCGCATTCGATCGTTAGCGCGTTTGGCATTTACTAGGAATTGTATGTGATTTGTACAGCGCCACCTAGTTGTAAACGCGACAACTATGTCAAACAAATTCCTAGTAAACGCCAAACGCGCTCACGATTGAATGCGAAATCAAAAACTCATACTTAGCACTCTGTAGGTACTTATTGCGTGTAAGAGTAACAAACATCCATCCATCCATCTATCCATTTCAGATTTATATAGCAAGTAGGATAAGATAGGATTCCAAATGCAAAGTTAGGAATTAGCCATTTGGTAAGCGGCTTATAAGCTACTTAACGTAACATTTTCATCTGCTAACACATTGAAACTTAAAGTCTATTTCAGCAACTTATCTTGAAGTCTAGAACTTTGTATGACCTAGGTCACAGCTAACATAAATGTTATACGATGCTTCAGTATTCTATTCACGATCCCAAGTTACGTTTTCCAAATATACAGTGGTTTAAGTAAAAGTTTACAAAGTGACCTGACGTGTTTTAGTTGCATTTTTTACTATAATACCATAGACGTATTTAATATAGACGAGGCATGTTGAGGCAAAAACTCTCTCCACTTAAATGGCTCTACTTTTGAAAATTTTGGGGCCATTTTGACATTTGAAGTTTGGTGAATTCACAATGGCTAACATTTGAGGTGTGGTGAAAACCAAGATGGCGTAACTTTATCTAGCATGAAGATTTCTTCTCTCAAATGTACGTCATAGCCTATCTTTAGCTTGGAAACCTTTGTATAATACTAAATATAAACAAAATAACCTAACCAAGAGCATGTCAGGACATGTCTATGGAGGGTTCCGTAAATATAAACGTGTAAAAGATTTTTTTCAATTTATTTCAAAAGTTTGTCCGATCCGAAATTGTCCGATCGGCGATTTCGTTCAAAGTAATTTACCTAAAGAGTATGTATTAGCATGTTCTATATTATAATACTAGCTGTTGCCCGCGGCTCCGCCTCGGAATAAAAAGTAGCCTATGTTTTAATCCAGAGCCTAAACTACTACCATACCTAATTTCATCGAAATCCGTTCAGTAGTTTTTGCGTGAAAGAGTAACAAACCTCCATCCTTCCATCCTCACAAACTTTCACATTTATAATATTAGCAGGATGATCTAAGGTTCTACCAACACGGAAAGATACATGTTTCGTACCTCATAATTCATATAGCTCTAGGCCTGTAGGGTTACGATTTTGAGAATCCATTTGTATAAGTCACCCCTAAAGATCCTTTAGGTGAACTGAATTGAATTTATATCAAGCCCAATGAGGATAGGGATTTTTAGGAATGAAATGAAAATTTTTTGTTGCAAATGCGAAACTTATCAAGATTTTTTCGGAAAGTCAACAGAAAAAGCTACCACCGAGCCGGTTCAACCCTAACCCGCCAAGAAGAACCGGAGAAACTAACGAGGATGGATGAACGGACGGATGGATGGATGTTTGTAACTTTTTCAAGGTAACTTAACGGATTTTGATGAAATTTGGTATGGTAGTAGTTTAAGCTCTGGATTAACACAAAGGCTACATTTTATCCCGATAAAGTACAGTGTTCTGTACTTTATCGGGATATACTGCATTTATGCGGAGACGCGGGCAACAGCTACTAATACAAATAAATTATTGGAAGGATCAGACTTCTAAACATTCTTCTTCCGCGACGGTACTATTGATTTGTATAGACGAAGACAGTGTGTGTCGTCTCGAGGTTAAGAGATTTTAACCGCAGATAATAATAGGTTCAATTTTATCCAAAAAAACTAAATTCTATGTAAACTCTTTCATTTCCACTTATCACTGGCATGTTATAAAAGCTAAAAATCAAAAGAAGAACATCCATATTTGTTAATTGGCATCAATGTAGGGATCCATTGATGCCTATTAGCAATGGTTTAAAAAAATATGTAGATAATAGAGTTTGGATTATGATGTAAAAATAATCAATTAAACTCATAATGTGATATGATATTTAAAATGAAATTAGTTTGTAATTAGGTATTATGCTAAGTATGGAATATTTCTAACTGAGCTTGAATTTATTATCTGGATAGAGTATAATAAATAAAGTAAGAATTTTATCCACTTCATAGTCACGAAGATTTATTGGTAGACAGAAGTCGTTACACATCTATTCATCATCACCATAGACGTATATATTATAGACGAGGCATGTTGAGGCAAAAACTGTCTCCACTTAAACGGCCCACTTTTGGAGTTTTGGGGGCCATTTTGACAATTTTGAAGTATGGTGAAATCAAGATGGCTGCCATTTGAGGTATGGTGAAAACCAAGGTTGCGTAACTTTTTCTAGAATGAATATTTGTTCTGTCAAATGTACGTCATAGCCTATCTTTAGTTGAGTAGATCTTTGATCATCACAGAATTTATTAGAATTTACGCTCTAAGGATTTAAAATATGGTTTGTAAGTTTGTAGGAGAACAACGATTTCCATTAAATTATATTTGATTTGGTGGAAATCGTTGATCATACGGGATATTTCCCGGGTATTAAATAAATGCAAATGATTGAACATAATATTGTATTTTATCCTTTTTTGAAATTTGTTTCCCAAAGTGGTGAAATGAGGGTCCAAAGTGTGTATGGTGAAATCACAACCACTGGAAGAATAGTGCTGGAATTTGGCAAGCAGCTGAATAAGAAAAAAATTTTCGAAATGATCCTGCACGGGGGTATAATAATAATGGGATGCCATGCGGACGAAGTCGCGTAAAAAATCTACTTAAATATATGTTGAGCGTACACATAACATGTCTGTCATATCTTCTTTCTAATGGAACAAAGTCATAATGGGTATCGGCTTAGAATAAAAAAAACATACAATATATTTTCGTGGTATAAGACGTTTTTGATCCTTAATCATTTTTCTTCTCCGCATAATTTTTTGATTTTCTCTTTTATTAAAGAAATATTTTGTTCCGACGCAACATTTGATTTTGTTCTGTGTATTTTGCTTTAATACTGATTTGTGATGAGGATGCGTGGTTTTTGGCCTTTGATCTATCGGGAGCTTAAGGAATATTTCTCTTTTACAAGTAATTATATGCCTTTTACATAAGCCTGTATTCAGAGCGGGCATACATTCTAATGAATATTGGGTAGAAACAAGATACTTATAGAAATATTTAAATTCCATCTAGCACATCATATTTTGCCGCAGACGCGAGTCACACGAGACTTTATATTGCGTATTTGTAGACTCGTATCTCGTTACAGATTTCTTAGCTAGTGTAGTGACTGGTTACCTATGGACTGAGATTCCAAGCCAATCTGACCACACTTAAGGCTCCCACAGACTGGAGGCCGATCGTTTCAGTTAGAACTGACGTCAGTTCGGCCTGAACGGATTCGAACACATAAAAGGAAAAAAATCGCATCTGACCTAACTGACGTCATTTCGGCCTGAACGGATTCGAGCACACACACGGAAAAATCGCATCAGTTCGTTCTGGTTTACCTACGGTCGTGTTTATTAATTCTAAACTCACTACGCTTGTACACGATACACGCCCGCACGGCCGCGGCTCTGGCGAGAACTGTAGCGATTGGTCACACATGGTCCATTCAGTCCATCCGTTTAGTTCAAAATTAATGTTGCCAACTTAGTTATTTTACAAAGTTCTACTACTAAATTAACTATTGTATTCCCTCCTTAGTAAGAATTAAGTTGTTAGTAGTGTTTTACTAGGAAAGAGCCAGACAGTAATCATATGCAAAATGGCCTAGATTAGGCACAAAAAAAAAATAAAAATAAATTGACACCTTATCATAATAATACATCGTAGCATTCGTCTGTAATTTGCTTAAAACTACCTGTTTAATTACAATATACGTAATATTTCCTAGTACCTACCTTTATTTCAATTTGAAATTTATAATATAATATAATTCAATAAATAAATAAATTTTAATATAACAAAACCTAAATTGCAGTGGTTATTAAGGGATTTAGGGGTTCCTAAGTAGAGTAGCTTTTTTGATAGTTTTCAGTATTTTTTCTTTCCTATAAATTCTTATATCCTTTAGTCGTTTTTAGTAGAAATTTACGCGAGTTTAGTAGTTTCGCAAGAACAGAGCTGGCAACACTGGAGCGAATCGCTTCAGTCCATCCGGCCGACTGATGCGATCTCGAAATTGCACACAGACGATACGATTTTGCATCCGTTCAGGCTGAACTGAAGGAAAACCGCACCGTGTATGGGGCCCCTTATATTCTTACTGATAAAATGTATTCGTTTAATTAGTATTAGTGTGTACAATGAACGTACTACAATATGTAAAACATTTGATCAGTAAGAAGGGTTTTGTCGGGGAATTCGATGGGTGACGTTTTGGTTTTTGTATTTCTTTCATAAATTTGTGTTATTACGGTTCTTAATGGATGGTGGTGGTGGATGGTAATATTGGTAGAATTTAATCATTAAATATTCGTTAAAGTGCACAAGTGGTACAACTTCAAAAACGTGCTATTTCCCTCCAAACTCCCTAGGAACTTTCAGCAAAGCTTCTACCACTTTACTGAATCGACTGACTTTACTCATTGACTATTTATTTGAACATTGACTAGACTTTCGACTTAACGATTTAGGAATACGGTGTTGAAAATTAAATTTTTAACTCGATACTGGCATATAGTTTTAAGCCGACGCCATATATTAAATAAAAAAATCAGTAAGAATATAAGAGTAGCCAGGCGGGCCTATTGGCAATAAATCAGTAGGTATTGAAATATCTCAGATATAACAAAGTAAGAAACGGTAAATCGATAAAAAAGTAACTCAGGTCATACTGAAAACACAGACGCTATAAAGCTTAAATTGATTAACTTTTGAGGGATCAGAGGGTGCCTATAGACTGAAGATAAATAGATACGACACTCACAAAACCTCAATTTGACTGTGTATATTGAAATATTGTGATGATTTATCACAATATTATCAAATTTATATTGAGGTCTCAAAAATGTATTACCTATTTCTCTATATTTATTTTTACTATAATTAATGTTTTTGTTATATCTACAGGGTCTGTCGTAAATAATGGATAACCCGTAAACTGGAGTTGGTCCGGATGTGAAACTGTAAGAAAATTGTATTTTCTTGCCAGGGTTTCTAACCATATGAAAATGGCGTAGCATTTTATACTTTTTTATAAATTTCGCTACTTTTTTCGTTCATTCCGTTGCCATTTCATCAAATTTAGGTATTTCTGTGTGCTTTTTTTAGTATTATACTCCTGCAGACATGTATTATTTAATTTTAATACAATTTTAGGTGTTTTTAACGTAAACAATTTTCAAAATCATCTTTTTATGTTGTTTTTTAAATTATTTTTTTCTTAACGTCAACTTTGATCATTTACTGTGAAAAAAAAAAATATATAGCGCTTTACCTGCCCATTATCATAATAAATTGTCTAGTATGTGTAGTTTCTAAAAAGGTATTACAATGTGTACTTTACTAGCAATATTAAGTTACAGGAGCGAGGTCAATATCAAGGTCAGAATTCAACATTTTTAAGTATTGTTATAAAAGGTTATAAAACTTCGACATAATGATCTTATTCTACCAAAATTCTTTACACAAACGTTATTGGGCCACTAATAAGGATGATAAGGATTTTTAGAAGAAAAACAGGTTGTTTTTAGTAAAAAAAAATTATTTTATCAATAACTTAAACTAAACGCTCGAAATGCCCTCCGCCGGCAGCAATACAAGCTCTACATCGCCTAATAAAAGATCTTTTAATCCGACGCGCATCCGTTAATAATGCCAGTCCATAAATTTATTTCAAACTGATACTGCGATCTGTCTTCACGTATCAATCTTGGGTTTTCAAGTTTCCTGCTGTGTAAATTGTGGAGGTTCAAAAAACCATCTTTTCGACACGTTGACTCGTCACTCCATAAAATTTTATTAAAATAACTTGGGTCTTCTCTCATCTTTGCGCGACAATGCTGCGAAAGTATGAAAATTACATTATTACCATGAAGTTATGATATTTTTTTTACTAAAAACAACCTGTTTTTCTTCTAAAAATCCTTATCATCCTTATTAGTGGCCCAATAACGTTTGTGTAAAGAATTTTGGTAGAATAAGATCATTATGTCGAAGTTTTATAACCTTTTATAACAATACTTAAAAATGTTGAATTCTGACCTTGATATTGACCTCGCTCCTGTAACTTAATATTGCTAGTAAAGGACACATTGTAATACCTTTTTAGAAACTACACATACTAGACAATTTATTATGATAATGGGCAGGTATAGCGCTATAAAATTTTTTTTACAGTAAATGATCAATGTTGACATTAAGAAAAAAATAGTTTAAAAAAAAGCATAAAAAGATGATTTTGAAAATTGTTTACGTTAAAAACACCTAAAATTGTATTAAAATTAAATAATACACGTCTTCAGGAGTATAATACTAAAAAAAATCACACAGAAATACCTAAGTTTGATGAAATGGCAACGGAATGAAGGAAAAAAGTAGCGAAATTTATAAAAAAGTGTAAAATGCTACGCCATTTTCATATGGTTAGAAACCCTGGCAAGAAAATACGATTTTCTTACAGTTTCACATCCGGATTAACTCCAGTTTACGGGTTATCCATTATTTACGACAGACCCTGTATACTTAATATTACAAAGAGGAAAGATTTGTTTGTTTGTTTGTATTGAATAGGCTCCCAAACTACTGAACTGAAATTTGGCACATATTTAGATTAGACCACGGGGAAGGACATAATATGAAACTTTTCATTTCGGCAAAATTTGCGGTGCCCCAGGATCTTCTTTTGCATGCTCGAAGACGCGGGCAACATCTATGTTTCAATAAAATGAAAAAAAAGTAAATTTTTTTTTTTGCCACCTAAACTAACGATGAAGTTGTGATGAAGAACTAAAGAAGAGCGTCGTAACTCGTAACCGATAGAGAAAGGCTAGATCTCTTCAAATCTCAAAAAACGAGGCAACGATGATTACCGTTCTCTATTTCCAGTTTTTTGTCTATGGACTTGTCAAACTTTTCAAGTTTTAAGTTTGTGTTTCATCCGTCGTTTTATCTTTGATTATTAATTAATCTGTGTTTGTATCTTTCATATTTATTGCGTTTACGAAATGTCTTGCGAGAAGCCCGCTTGTCAGTTTAGATTAAAATTGTCCCTAAAGTATAAATTAATAGCCAAGTTTTAAATAGAAGCTAATGGGTCTACAGTGGATTTAATTAGAACCTGAAATGTTTTTTATTTTAAAAAATATTTTATGAGTTTTATGAAGGTCATAAAGCTTCGCCAGCTTGACAATGTTTTTAACCACTGTCAGATAAATTAAGGAATTAGTTTATCTGAGGTCGGAAGCTTAATAATCCATTCGCTTAAGGCTGGGACTATATGTACCGGAATCCGGTGGGCCCAGGAATATTTAGAGCATTGAAAATAGAACTCTGCGCTAATACAATAGAGTTGAAAATCGAGGTACCAAGCGTCGAGGTATCATATATATTATATGATATTGGCAACACTTGCGTGTTCGATTTTCAGCTCTATTTTATTAGCACAGAATTCTAATTTTACTGCTCTGAATTTTCCCCGGTCTTACAATTTAGTCCCAGCCTTGGAGTGTATTGTGAGTCGCGAATGTTACCTAGCTTTTTTCAGCTTTTAAGCCCTCCAATCACATGCGATCGATCGTCAACGATGAAACTGGAATTAACTGGATTCGTACTGAAATCAAATCGTTTACGATGAGCGATTTAGTCGTTACGATAATTTATTGTCCGATATCTCAGGCCCGACTGATTACACTTGTCACTTGCTAATAAAATATTATATTATATCATAATGATTTGTGGTAGACTGTGGTGGGCCAATTCTTACGTATAGAGCACCAAAAGTACTAACATTTGTACTACGAAGTATAAACTTGCCATTGTAGGGAATATTGTAAATAACATAAATATCTAATCCCATCTACGTTTTCTAAGACGTTTTTCCTGCTACACGCGTTAAATATGAAAAACTTAGAGCACAAATTCACTTACAGCCTGACTTATTCAAGTCTCCATCTTCATCAAGTCCATAATAATATGCCATTACAAGCCATAAGTATACGGCCTGGGATCTCAGTCCATTAATTTTCGTTTCATTTTTGTAAACGATTTCATTTCCACCAGTGGAAATTTGAAAAACAGCGACAGCGAGAGTTAACTGTTTTCTTAGCACTAACAACAATAGCATCGTGTAAATTATATATATATATATATATATATATATATATATATATACATATACATATATATGTTATACTATAAACGAGACAATCTCGTCTTATACTTTAAATGAGATAATCTTGTATATATATTCGGACCGGTGAAATTTAATATGCAGGGAGTTTTGGGGGAGAAAAATCGATCTATCCCTGTGAAACTGCATTTTTAAGTTAGAAATGTTTTGCTTTCGTCGTGCAATAATATAATATCAATATTTTCGACTTTAATATGTCAGTCCGATTGGCATACGTATGTTTAATTTTTGCGTTGTTCGGATATTTGGAATGTGATGGGTTCGAATCCAGGTAAGATAAATATTTTTAAGTAAGGCCAGGGAAGAGCCAAGCTCGGTTGCCCAGGTACTATTAATTATTACACACAATAGTAAAGTTATCTGTTATAACTTATAACCATAGACTGAAATTTTATAGACATGAGTATTGAGGCAAAAAGTGTCTCCAGTTAAATGGCCCCACTTTTGAGATTATTGGGGCCATTTTGACATTTCAAGTATGGTAAAAACAAGATGGCTGACATTTGAAGTGTGGTGAAAACCAAGATGTCGTAACTTTTTCTTGTATGAAGATTTGTTCTGTCAAATGTACGTCATAGCCTATCCTGAGTTATGAAATCTCTGGTTGTAACTTATACATCCACCTGTTTTTTAATTTCAACTGTATTATTTATGTTAATTTCATTTTAATAGGAGTTTATTAATTAGATACATCTAAAAAGTACAAAAAAGTTTTTTTTGTCCTAATTAGTAGGTAAACAAAACCTACATTATTGGCTTACTTACATATACAAAAACATTAATTATGGTAAGTATGAACCTAAACGCACAAATATTGGAGATATTTACAAATATTATGTTCCTGCAGCCTTATACTTCTTACACTCCTAGGCGTGAAGTCACAGCTAGGTACAACTTCAGTATGGAGCGTTTAACGTGACTTTGTATACAAATCGACCTTTGAAAATATTGACATTTGATATACTGTTTCTTCTGAGAAGTTACTCATATTTAAGAGTACTATTCATTTAGGCAATTAAAAAAATCAGTCATCTAACCTATTGCAGTATCTACTGTAGAATATTAAAAATGTAATTTATAAAAATTGATTGTTAAACCTTTATTCTGATTGTATTTATAATGTAACTTATCTAAAACGTTATAAAACTTAACTAAACTTGTGCATATATCTATAAGTGATGTAAACACTTGCCCTTATTTATACCCGAGTTAATTATATTGTACGTGTTTATATTGTTGATGTGCCTAAATAAATGAACTGTGATGTAGACAGTGTTTCTTGATGTTGTAAATAAGATTTTTAGATAAAGGTGACACAAAGGTTGGAAATAAATCAAAATGTAAACCAGATCAAACCGCCCACGTAGAAATAAAGTAAGAATGGCGCAGTTGACCAAAAAGGCGTATAAGATGGACATTGAACAAGAGCTCTTTCAAATGTCAATAACAAAAGAATATAGTCCCAATATTAAAAGTTCGTAATAATGTAGTAATATTATTGAATATTGGTGATTTCTGACATCGGACGTTCAGTCCTCGTAAGAAGAATATACAATAAACATGGAAGGAGCACTAAAATCGAAGCTGTAACCATCGCACGAAACATTAATTAGCAAAAACCCATAAGAGTGAACGAGAGAACAAATTAATATATTTTCGCTTTTTTCGAAGGTTGTCCCGACAGACCAAAATACCGGTCTTTTTTTACGACTCCATAGTAAGTGTTAGCATGTGGGATAAGGAACGATATATGTTTCTTATCCTACTGATACCTGTGTTCAGTCATCTGCAAAAGCCGCTGACTATGTTGAAAACTCGAATGTGCATTAATTGTGCAGTAGAAGTCGTTCAACTTATTTAAAGTGTAGCAAAAAGTGACTTTCAGAGTTGACCAGACGATGTCCAAGAATTTCCTCGCTTGTATTTTTACCCGGCTACGTAGGGTTATTGCCTATTAAACTCCATCATTTGAAAACCACTTCTGCCAACTGCATGCGTAGTATAACTATTTAACTGTAGAAATGGTATCTTTTACAAGGACCACACAAAAGTGCATGCTTGCACTCGGGGTTCCAAGTCATTTCATTATTATACTTCTAATATTAGTTTGTGAGTCTCGTCCTAACTTGGTATATAATATTATTATATAAATTGTATATTAAGCTGAACGTTGTATGTAAGTTGTATAAGTGACTTTCAGAGTTGACCAGACGATGTCCAAGAATTTCCTCGCTTGTATTTTTACCCGGCTACGTAGGGTTATTGCCTATTAAACTCCATCATTTGAAAACCACTTCTGCCAACTGCATGCGTAGTATAACTATTTAACTGTAGAAATGGTATCTTTTACAAGGACCACACAAAAGTGCATGCTTGCACTCGGGGTTCCAAGTCATTTCATTATTATACTTCTAATATTAGTTTGTGAGTCTCGTCCTAACTTGGTATATAATATTATTATATAAATTGTATATTAAGCTGAACGTTGTATGTACGTTGTATAAGTGAAAGGACAATATTGTATGTTATCGGGACTCTACTTTTCATTTATCTCTCCAACTTAACATAAACCCCACATCTTTCTACGGAAGAATAGACAAAATGACAGATTTATAAAGGAAGTCCGTCATTCTGGCCTTACAATCTGTCAGTTTGTCTATTATTGTGCAGACAAAACGCATTTTTGCTGTGGTCACGCTACGCTGATGTAAATGAATAATATAACATTTTTTTTTCTTTTTCAGATTGGTGCCAGGAGTTACATAAATACAGGTAATGTTTCATATTAGGTAATTGTAATTTGGTACATAGGTACTCGGACCAAATAAAAAAGTGAAGACTGAGCTTTATCAAACAAAAACTGAGGCCGGTTTTTATGTAAGTAGTGCAAGTGTAGCTTCGCACTACTTACATAAAGTACACACACCGCGACTGCTCGCCTTACAAGACAAGGCGTAGTTTCGTTAAATGTGTGTGCGTTACACTTGTGTAATTACACCGCGAGTCGTAGTGTAGACTGGCCTCACAGTGTGGTTCGCAAAACTCTGTCTTCACTTTTTATTTGGTCTCAGCATAGGCTATTGATTTTGATAATTGTAAAATTTTCTGATAAACAAATTCAGGATTATAAGCATAAACATAGCAAAAACCAAAAGTGCAAATAAGGCACTCTATCAACAAGACAAGTTTAAAGTTTTAGGATAAATTAAGTGATTCAAAGTTTCGGCTTAGGATCAGGGTTTTTGCATAACTTTTGCATTAATTTTGGAAACTACGTTTAAGGCGATTAATTTTAAACTAATAATAATAATTCGGATAGCTGTTCAGTCTACATTGTACAAAACCTAAGCTTATGTATTAAATGGAAAATTAGCATTACAAACAGGTGTAAGATATCGAACTTGTGTCAAATAACCTTCCAATATATTTAAATTGTTATATTTTTAAATCTTTATTGGTGTAATTAATTGCGGTAATTACTATTAATAATAATTGTAATCATTATGCAAATTGTAACAGGGTATTCGTATGCGTTGAAAGAACGAACGATTTAAAACTATCTATTGGAACGTAGTTCCTTATGGCGCGTTGCGAATTGTATGGAGGCTAGACGGATTGATTAGGCACGACAGTTTTTGCCACTCGAAATCACAATGTAATAACGACTATTAAGAATGATACAAAAAACGACCTTATCACCTTGACAATAATGTAGAATTTTGCAATTACACATTGTGACTGTTATGACTGTTACATATTGTGACTAGCTAGCCGGGCCTTAGGTATGCGAGCGGTGCGACGGAAGAGCGCTTGATGTTATTAATCAGTACGGAGCCGTACTTCGCGGCAGCAACACTGCGACCAGCAAGCAACCCGCCCCCTCACGCCTGTCCCTACCTAAGGCGCGGCCAACTAGTTCGGCGCGCACTATATATACTTAGTTCAACTATTTGTTTTGTATTATATAATATATTATAATATCTATACAGATAAACAAAATTGAAGTGTCTTGAATTATCAACTATATATATATATATATATATATATATATATATATATATATATATAAGAGGGCGGGTCAATAAGTCCGTGACTTTTGGAATAAAACACAGATTTTTTGATAAATAAATCATTTTATTTTTTTTATTTTTCAACGTAGTCCCCCTTGAGCTCTATACACTTTGTCCAACGCTTCTCCAATTTTTTTATCCCTTCCAAAAAATATGATTTGTCGAGGTCCTCAAAATAGGCCTTTGTTTGCGAGATGACTTCATCATTGGAGTCAAATCTTTTTCCACCGAGCCATTTTTTCAGGTTTGGGAGCAAGAAGTAGTCACTCGGAGCCAAATCTTGAGAATAGGGTGGATGTGGGAGCAATTCATAGCCCAATTCATGGATTTTTGCATGATGGAATGGCAACTGCACATGTGTGCACCCTTGCATTGTCTTGGTGAAAAAGAACTTTTTTCTTAGCCAAATGAGGTCGGTTTTTTTTCAAATCCTCATTGAAGCGGTCCAATAAGTTGGCATAATATTCCCCATTAATTGTTCTTCCCTTTTGAAGATAGTCAATGTGGATTATCCCACGTGCATCCCAAAAAACAGTCGCCATAACTTTATTGGCTGACAAACCCACCTTGGCCTTCTTTGGCGCCGATTCACCCTTAGAAACACACTGTTTTGACTGTTGTTTGGTCTCTGGTGTGTTGTGATGAATCCATGTTTCGTCCACGGTTAAAAAACTCCTCCATATTGTGATTAAACAACGCCAAACCTTCCTGTGAAGTTGTTACACGATTGCGTTTGTGGTCGACTGTGAGCAAACGCGGCACCCATCTTGCGGAAAGCTTTCTCATGCCCAAGTGATCATTCAAAATTGAAACCACTGAGCCATGCGAGATGCCTATGGCTTCCACAATCTCTTGCACTTTCAATCTTCGGTCGGCCAACACCATATAGTGAATTTTTTCGATTGTTTCGGGTGTAGAGGCCTCAACTGGGCGTCCAGGACGTTCGGCATCTTCAGTGCTTGTACGGCGACAACGAAATTCAGTAAACCACTTTTTTAGCATTGAAATCGATGGTGCAGAGTCCCCATAGTATTTATCAAGCTTAGCCTTGGTCTCGGTAATGGTTTTTTTTCGCAAAAAATAATGCTTAATAAGCACACGAAATTCACTTTTTTCCATTGTTTCCTTAAGTTACTGGATAGTCTGATAAAGATAGCTGTAAAACACAAACTAACTGACGCAGCAAGTTCAAATTTTGATAGGAGTCAACTGACAGATGCCTGTTGACAGGAGTAGTATTGCTTTTTCAGTAAGGTGGTTAGAAAATCAAAAAGTCACGGACTTATTGACCCGCCTTAGTATATATATATATTATAACTTCGTTCCATCCGGGTGTCCCTTGACACCTCTCAAGTTTTTATTATAATATTATCACATATTAATATCATTCCATAACGTCACGTTTACGCCGCTGTCAAATGTTCTTGCTAGGCCCTCAGATGGTCTGTCGGTATATTTCAATAAGATAGTACGTGAGATTGATAAATACAGACACACATTTGGAGTACCAACCCAGGTGTTGCTCCGAGGTCGGCCGTCCCACGTAAATTTTATCGATTCAAGATTGTTAGCACATGCATAATTTTAGCTGCCAGTTCTGCTGACCTATATTATCGGTTCAGGTCTAGCTTAATCTAAACGTAAACAAAAAGACAGTGAGACTCTATGATGCTATCTATCTCTATAATTCAAAGGCACTTTTTACCATGCAATAATGAAATACAATGATACATTTATTAGGTAAAATTTAATCTTTTAAGGGGTTGAACAACGACAGGGGTAGAGAATCTAGGGGCTGAAAATAGATAAACCTTTTATTTTACCGTTTACTAGTAGATTAAACTTGATCTGAACGGATACTAAGAAAATAGTCTGTCAATTTAGGTCTTTTTGACCTATTTTTAGTTTAAGTCACCATACATTTTGCCGCAGTAAGAAGTAGCCTAGGTCCTTCCCCGTGGTCTACTTTATATCTGTGCCAAATTTCATCAAAATCGGTCCAGTAGTTCCGATGCAAACAATCAAACCTTTCCTCTTTGTTATATTAGTATAGATAGTACACTAGACTTCGTGCGCACAAAAAGAAATCCTGCGACAAACCGTATATTATACCGCGTTAAAAAATAGCATATGTATAAATCCAGAGTCTAAACTACTACCACAACAAATTTCATCAAAATCCGTTCAGTAGTTATTGCCTGAAATAGTAACAAACATCCATCTACCTATCCATCTGTACAGACTTTCGCGTTTATAATGTTAGTATTAGGAAGTAAGGATGCATACATATTATGTTTACGCTGGTTTCCCATAGGGTTAGACAGGGAACACAGACCTCCATTTTATTCGATCCTGTGAAATTTCTTTCGCCGTATCCACTTTACATACTAATACAAGTATCCCCATACTAATAAAAATATTTACACAATGGATAACTCAAACAACGTTGCTGTCTTTGTCTGTCAAGTGACTTTTCCAATGCATCAGACAAAGACAGCAACGTTGCTTAAGTTATCCGTTGTGTAAATCTTTTTATTAGTCTCCTTATTAATGTTGTTGGTGCGTTGCTATTGTTGCTAGGTATTTATGTCCAATTGGGTTAAATGGTGAGGTTTATAATTGATTTGACCCAATTATTCAAATAATTGGTAATTTTATTTAGGCTAACAGGTTGAAGGGCAGAGACAACTATTTTATTGCTCATGGTCTGTAGTAGAGTATACGATCATAGCTCATAATTAATGCACAATGGCCTTTGAAAAGAGAGACCTCTGCCACAGATTAAAGAGTAACCTGTAACAGATAAATAGCTACATAGTTAGCTATGGATTTGATTGCACTACTATAAGTAAACGGTGTGTCCACGATTGTACTTTTTTTTTTTTTATTTGGATCGATTAGGATAAATAAAAAGCAATTATCGTCATCATTACCGATGGCTTATATCCCCACTGCTGGGGCTCGAATCTTTCTTTAAGTCAGTAGCATTATACTGTAGACTAATGTCGACCACGCTAGCCTATTGTGGGTTGAATAAAAAGCAATCCTTACTAATATTATAAACTAGCTTTGGCTTCACTCGCGTAAATAAAGCGTCCCACGGGAACACTGTACTTTTTCGGGATAAAAATAGCTTATGTTTTAATCCAGAGCCTAAACTACTACTATAACAAATTTCATCGAAATCCGTTCAGTAGGTTTTGCGGGAAACAAACACCCATCTGCATCCCATCCTTACAAACTTTCACATTTATAATAGCAAAGTAGGATGTGAATGTAAGTTTGTTTGTTACGCTTTCACGTAAAAACTACATAACCGATCATCATGAAATTCGGCACAGAAATAAATTAGACCACGAGGAAGGGCATAGGCTACTTTATATCGCGGCAAAATGTACGGTTCCCGTGGGATTCCCGAGCCGCGGGCAAAAGCTAGTACTGAATGAATCACGTCGAGTTAAACATAAAACGGCGTAACATGACCCATATAGTATCGTAACTTTTCTTGTTGTTTATCGATATATTTTTAACGTACAGGAAGGTATTTCCATACAGGAAGCGCTTTCAATTCTCTACGCTTTATTTTAGCGCATCCAGATGTTTCGAGAATAAAAATTTAAATGTAGGCGGAAACTAGGTGAACGTTGTATTTATGATTTTATGTTTGTTTTGTAGTGTATATACCTACTAGACTTATGTAAATTCTGAAAGGGAATCTGTGAAATACAAGGTTTTGAGTTCATCAGACACGGGGTATGATGAAAAATAAAAATTATTCCCCTATTTTAACTCTCAAGCAGCTTTCAGACTACGCTACACTATAATAGCATATAGTATATAGCTCATAGCACAACAATATCGCGCACCATACGTTGTTATGGACACGTTCATACTATATATTATTGGCTTACTATACGCTATAAAATGTATGATACGCTGAGTTCATGCTGTGCTATATCTCGCGCCGCCCTCTTCCTACTCCCTCAAGCGGCGTCCCCGTCCCGCAAGCGAAACGAGCGACACAACCATCCTGAGCTTGCTATATACTATAAATGCTTACGAAAATATCGCGTAATGTTAACGCCATGCTATATAGTATTCTTTGCTATACTATACTTAGCCTGGCCATAAATACTGTTACAATTAAAAATAAACAAAATATTTCATTTGAATTTGAAATCTGTCATTTTTATATGATTGTTCGTTGAATTTTCTCATTTTGGCGCCAATACATTGTACAATATTTTGCGATATTAAAATGGAGTGGGGTGATAAAGAGAACCGAATCGCTGTGATTGCATTACACAAAGTAGGTATGGGTCCAAATGCAATTTTTAAAACTCTCCACACGCTTGGTATTAGTAAAATGTTTGTGTACCGGGCTATTACCTGTAACCTCCTCTGTTTGTGACAGAAAAAGATCTGGCCGTTTACGTAGTGTTCGTACGAAAAAGGTGGTCAAAGCAGTAAGGGGAAAGAATTCGAAGAAATCCTGTCCGAAAGCAAAAGATTTTATCTCGGGTCATGAAGATAGCACCTAGAACCATGTCGCGTATTATAAAAGATGACTTAGGACTTGCAGCCTATAAGAGACGTACTGGTCATTTCTTAACTGATAATTTAAAAAAGAATAGGGTGGTAAAATCGAAACAACTAGTGAAGCGGTACGCAAAGGGAGGTCACAGAAAAATTTTGTTTACGGATGAGAAATTTTTTACAATTGAGTAACATTTCAACCAACAAAATGACCGTATTTATGCTCAAAGCTCTAAGTAAGCTTCCCAATTAGTCGACAGAGTGCAACGTGGGCACTATCCGACTTCAGTGATGGTTTGGTGGGGTATTAGCTATGAAGAAGTGACTGAGCCATACTTTTGTTAAAAAGGTATCAAAACATCGGCACAAGTGTATCAAGATACCATTCTTAAGAAGGTAGTGAAGCCCCTTAACAACACCATGTTCAATAACCAAGAATGGTCCTTCCAGCTAGACTCGGCGCCGGGTCATAAAGCTCGGTCTACGCAGTCTTGGTTGGAAATGAACGTTTCGGACTTCATCGGAGTTGAAGATTGGCCGTCGTCTAGTCCCGATCTTAATCCGCTGGATTATGATTTATGGTCAGTTTTAGAGAGTACGGCTTGCTTTAAACCCCATGATAATTTGAAGTCCCTAAAACAATCCTAAAACAAGTACGTCATAGCCTATGTTGAGTTTCGAAAGTTTTTAATGATTTAGTATCATGTCCAATATAATATACTACTATCCTGCTTCCTACTATTGTGAGGATGGATGTGTTTTATAATATCTTCCCCGTTTTATTTTTTTTAATCATAATATTTGGTATTAGTCATGATTTTAAATGACGTCGATGCTTGTGACGTCTGTCAAATGTTTTAGACACTTGACAGACTTTATGTCATTCATGTCAGTCAAGAAACTAAGGTGATTTCATGAGAACGGACATCACTTCTGAACGAGCCACCTTCAAGGGAAGACAGGTTAGTAAGACTTGTTGATTATTGTAACAATCCAGTTTAGGTTTAGTAACTTGGTGATGATATTGAATTCGAATTATGTATTAGTTGAATTATTTTATTTGTGGAAAGTTGGTGATTGAATGTACTTAATTAGCTGTGTATATTAAAATCATAAATATCAAATAAATCGCATAAAGTGATACGTGATCTTTTTATTTTACTCCCTTCCGAGTCATTCCTAACAGATGAATGCTAGTGACTCATTAACGCAAAAGCTACTGAATTATATTAACACTGGATTTAGATGAAATACGGTATGGTAGTAGTTTGAGCTCTGGATTAAAACATAGGATACTTTTTATCCCGAAAAAGTACAGCGTCCCCGTGGGATACTCTATTTACGCGGGCGGAGCCGCGGGCAACATCTAGTGTATTATAATCCTTCGACTCCTCTTCCTAGGGGTGATGTAATCCAGACTTAAGTGATAATATTACCTAACATGAATATGCATGTACAGAAATACAATAGAACAATGGCGTC
The DNA here is from genome assembly GCA_963565745.1 of Phengaris arion. NCBI lineage: Eukaryota > Metazoa > Arthropoda > Insecta > Lepidoptera > Lycaenidae > Phengaris > Phengaris arion. The sequence continues at coordinate 13,164,400 of OY751449.1, read as the reverse complement.
TAAATCGACTTGTCCTATAAAGACCACGATTTAGGAAGATGTATACGTGGCTTAAATATTTATTGTCTAAAGTTTTCGAAGAATAGTGTTGACTATGTTTTGTTGGAGAATACAAATCTATATATATATAAAAGGCAAAGCTGATTCAGTGATGTATCAACGCCAAACCCTTAAGGCTAGAAATTAGAAATTTTGCAAAAGGATGAGTTACGTTCTAGCGTTTTCTAAAATTCAGCCCCTAGGAGGATAAAATAGAAGACGATACTTTTAAATAAACGCACAGGACTAATTCTTAATGCTATAAAATTGAAATTTCGCGCACATATTCCTCGTATTACGAAGGCATCCACTATATACAGTACTAATGGATGGCCTTAGTGTTAATATCCGTCAGTATGGCACATATGACCTCATGAATTTTTTTTTTGAATTTTATTATGATCGAAGGTTTCAATTTCTAACTAAAAATACTGATTTCTTAGGAAATCTGATTAAATGACATTCCACTTAAAACGACCACTAGACATTTTTTTCCATTCCATTTCCAACAAAAGATCACCTGTATAGCTCATTAGCTACATTTCAATGCTCTTAAGATAATGCTTACTCATTAAGACAATATATGCATCTTCAAAACAAATAAAGATATCCATTATTAGTTCAATTTTAAATGTTTGTTTGTTCCTTTTATCAGTGAACTTGTGAACTTTCTGCTTGGAGATAAAAACGATAAATATTACCAATTTATGTACTTACAATAATGTAGAGAGAGCATTGTAGAAACTAGTACAATATATAATTTATACTTACGTACAGAGAAACAGCTTTCATAGAACGAACCAATTCGATCTAATTTTAAAATTTTGATGTCCCCTTTAACCCCTACGAAATTTTCCACACAATCGTGGACACACCGTTATATACTTGAAATAGTGCAATCAAATTGTAAACTAACCATGTAGTTGTTTACAGTGGCGTGCACAGGATTATGACACTGGGTATGCGGCGAAGTTTTATTATTTATTAGGCGTTTATAGATTTTTAGCATAGCTACAGCCAAGCGACGGATCTCTAAGTCGAAACCATGCCAACAGAGCAAGTCTTAGATGTACTACTATTCATGTACATCTTCTACGGCAACGCAGACAAAACAGCGATCGATCGTCGCGGCGGAAGAAATTCTAATAAGTAAAATAATAAGCATATTTTAAAATATTATAACTACTCATCAGTCAGTCAGCTTCAATTTTCACATATTCAAGGTTCCGGTTACTTGAGATTACTATATCCCGATGTAAATAAACGGAAGATTTTGGCCACCTCAAATATCTTATCCAAGTGAGTGAGGCCGCGAAATAGAAATTATTTAAATCTTAATTTAAATTAATTAATTTAAATAATTCTGTGTGGACTGCCACACTGTACTAGAATTACTAAATAATATGCAAGGAAAACAATATAATTTAATCGTGTGTACACAACCACACAGCCAGTTATACGTTTCATAACTCATTAACATGAAATTTTCGAGTTACATTATTTTTTTGCTGGTTTAATTGTTGTAACTCGGGTACACACCTACCTTTAGACAGAATTTGAATCTTTTCACTGAATGACAATTGTGAGAACTTGTTATTTTAAATTTTTAATAAACACACATTATCAACGCAAACCTCACAATCAAATAACATTCACACTTTCAAATGTTAAAATGAAAAATCTTTTAAAAAAATTATAAATTAACAGGAGCGATTAAATTTTAAACAATGCTTATCACATGAAATATGCAATATGGCCCCCGCGAAACACAAAACGTTTCTTCTATTTAAACTAATAAAACCTTTCTAAACAAAAATGCATAATGTGCATACGTGATTTATTAGATACGCGTCTTATTATTTTTACTCGGATTATAGGCAACGAATAATTTCCGACAAGCCAGTTCGGCGGTTTTCGGAAGCCGAACCGAAGCCGAAGGCCATCGCCTGCCGCATGAGTTACCGCTATATAATCATGTCGATATTCATGGGTGTGTGCGTTTGCGAATGAGATGAGTTGCAATTTATAAAATATTAGACGTTTTTAAGTTATTATATTTTTTAAATTTATTTATTTACTATTAATTAAAGTCATCTAAAACTTACGAATATTTTATTAAAATATCTGTGAATCTGAAATATGTGTGAAAAAAAAGCACTGCATTTCTGTCTACAGGTGCGCACGCCCCTGGTTGTTTATCTATTCCTTTTTCTGTAATATATTATGCTAGTACGCTGTACGACCAAAAAGTATTTATCCCCTTATGAAAAACTATTCAAACCATTGATTATTACCTTGTTTTTCATCTTCGTTTAGCATAATATTATGCCATACGAGTTGCCAACATCAATGTCTAGATGAGAGTGTTCAGAATTCAGTGTATAAGTTATAATTATAACACTAAAATTCTCGTGTCATAGTGCTTAGGGGACGGGACACACTCCCCCGATACAGCTCGACCGATTCTTAAAATTTTTTTGCATAATCGGTAGGTTTGAGAATCAGTCGTAATCTATTTTTTACAACAGGTTACATTAACCCCTAAATGAATATTTACCATCCCACACCTAAATATTTATTATTTTTTCGACATTTTATTTTATTTTATATGATGTGATTCAAAAATACTTCCATACAATGGCAAACAACGTTTGCCGGATCAGCTCGTATTCTATACGCTTATGCTCACGGTCCATCCTGCAAATCCAGCTTCGGTACTAATCGCCGTCATCAGTGCCAATTGTGTCAATCTACTATTATTTTTGCCGACAAGTCCGCTTCATGGCCGCGACCTTGGACTTGCAGGCTGGACGGTGAGTATAGTGCTATAAATCAGATTCTGTCTTAAGTCGAGTCAAGTCAAAGAAATGTTTCAAAGTATCAGACAAAGGCAGGAACATTGATTAGCTAACTAGTAGTTTAAATATTTTTTACCAATAACGTGGTAAAATCTATCTGGGTAAAGTTACTCATCGCCAGGCCAGCTCAACTCGAAAATAGAATTCTAAATAAATAAGCTTCATTTCTGCAATAGCTTGTATCATTTAATAAATAATTTTCATATTTGCAGGAGGTTCTGTTATTAACTTTAATAATTACAAGCCAACACGGGATTCCCGTTGTCCTGAAATTATTTCGGGATTATTGTGGCTTTGTTGTTCCATTTTGTGAATTATTGTGTTCGGCTAATTTACATTTTGTTGCTTTACTTTGCGAACTTGCTCAATTTGTACTAGATTTTCGCAACTTCTAGACATAGTTGGAAATTAGAATATTCTTAAGGCTACTAATAATACTACTATTATTAATAGTAGTAATAATACTAATATTCTTAATACTACTGTAATTTTATTCATAAAAAATCCTGTTAAAATTCGATTAACCTGTATGATGTTTTACGCGTAACCCGAAAATTGACAGGTTGCGGATGTTTTTCAGTCTCGTCCTCTCGCATACCAGACGAAACATTACTATCACCGTAGCTAGCACTAGCTGATGATTATGACAGCTAATTTTATATCAGTTCAGTCAACTCATGATCCATCTTATGCGCTCAGACGGCACATAAACATTGTCCTTTGATAAACACGGTAGCAACATCTGTTGTGAAGGGACCGCTTAAAAACTTTGATTTATTTAAGTTTGTTTCATAGTAAGCTTAGAAAACAGATGGCAAGGTCTGACTGAAACTGAGACTGACTGAAAATTCAGATAAATGAAATAATGCGTATGTTGCAAGAAATGTATGAAATTTAGGAATTGTATACAATTCCTAGAAAATGTATACAATTCCCAAGCTATTTAGGTAATGTATAAAATATTGTTTTGCACACAACGACGGATTACATTATATAATATTATATTTCCTGTTACGTAAAATAAAAAAAAAACTTGGGCCTTCTCATCCGTTTTTGGATGATTTATACAGTATTCCCCGAGGGCAATGTGATTTGACCTAATTGTCGCGTTTACAACTAGGTGGCGCTGTACAAATCACATACTAATTCCTAGTAAACGCCAAACGCGCTCACGATCGAATGCAAAAAGAAAAACTCGCACTTAGCACTTTGACGCCCGTATGAGATGCAACACATGAAAACTAACAATCAGTTATTAATACGTTTTATTATAGGAAGCGCTATTGTTCGTTGAATTTTTTATTCGCGGTTTGTGGAGCTTAAAATCCCCAGATGGTAGATAATCTTTTTTATTAGAGTGTCAAAATCAGCAGTTATAGATACTTAATCCAGCGTAGCGTGTTAAATTCCATATTGTAACTAGTGTTCGCATTGAATTCAAAACTAGTAAAATTCGTCAATAGGTGCACAGAGCTCAGCTCTAAACGCCAGTTCATTGTTTTCAAATTAATGGTAAAATTTATTTTATCAAGCTTTTTTGTTTATTAAATAGGCGTGTTGCCTGTTGTGTGTTGAATATCACAATTTTACAAATTAAATTTTAAAATTGTTGAATAGAGATACATAAATCTTAAAGAAAAAAGTTATTGTCCATCTCTTTCTCGCAAAACGATTTGTGACTTCACAATCTGCTACTGCCGTGTACATTGTTTAATGACAAATGTATGGCGGTAGCACGTCGCGACGTCACAGGTCACAAGCCGATATATCGCTCTCTATTTTATTGTAAATTTAAATTGTTTGTATCTTCGTCATTTTTCAAGATTAACAAAACTGGATTTTAGATTGTTTATAATCGTGTTGTCTAACATTGAATAGACGAAAAAAATGTTTTTGTCAACATGCCAATTGTGTTTTAGAAGTGTTATTACTACGATGATATTTGTGTTAAATGCAGTTTAACGATAATTTAGTCATTTGAAAATAGCATATTAATATAGTCTTAAGCTGCTGCATCAACACATTGCTAGAAAAAAAAGCCTGGAACTGTGATTAAACCCGCGACCAAATGGGAACTTTACGGCATCTATTAACCTGTTTCAACATCGTAAATGACGTCACTTGTGGTTTACGGCTGTTTGTCCAGGCGAGAAAACAGTGGACTCTATTAAGGGAGTATCAATTAGGAAACGGGCTTTTATTAACCTTTTCGACGTTACGAGCTCGTATTTTCTGCGCTCGTATATTCAATGGTTCGATTTTCCAAGAGTACCTAACACCCTAATACCTATGTATTTACAGTTTACACTACTATCACTGCAAGGAATAAATATTTGTTTGTGTGTTTGTTTGTTGTGTGCGCCGAATCTACTTGACCGATTTTCATTAAATTTGGCTATAGAGAAGACTACGGTACGGTACGGTACGGTTTATATCACGGTAAGTTGTTACAATTAATAATGTCTGGTGTTGCGCACTTGCATTCCTGGTCCTCAAAATCACCAACCCCGCTCGGGCCTCCGGTAACCTCACTCACTAGGCGAAACCCAACGCTAACGTTTTTTTACTCCGGTTTTCAGTGAGGCCGTTGTATTTCTGTCGAGCCGGCCTTTTCACGGCGAAGCCCAGCTCAGCCACGGAAAACATGTCGTATATTGTGAATGTGAGCGTATTGATTACGCTTTCCAGCTACCGTGGGATTTCATAAACGTGGTTGTTGAATTTTGTCAGGACTAAAAGTTTCGTACTTTGATACATAAGCCTATATTTGATTTAAAAAAAAAAACATTTAACTTCTTAAATCTTTGTAGATATTTATGGAAGGTCAATGAAAAATACCTACTACATTAAAAGTACATTTCTTATTAGCAAATGATAATAATCAAGTGGCCATAATATTTCAACATTCAGGACATTTCCGGTATCTACATGGGTGTTTGTTATTCTTACCAATTTAACGTTTCACAAAACAAAACAATTTTATCACAGTGCTCTAGGTAGCTAAAGGTAGCTTATTTATATTAGATTTCCAATGGTATGAATATTTTGGCATAGGTTCGACCGTAGGTAACGAAATGCCTTTTGAATCTGAAATAGATTTATCAAGGATCAAGAAGAAAAGTAGTGTTATTGTGTTCAAAATATTCACTCCATATACAATGTGCAAATAAGGGCTATTTGGTATCGACGAACATGGTAATATTGGAAATCTATGAATAGTGAATATGTATAAAGATTTTTTGCGACCCTTGCCTATAATAATTGTTAACTTTTTCTCATTTTTATACAAACCAATATTTAGGTACAGAAAATTGGATGGGTTCATTAAATCTTTAAATGTATAAATCTTCTGTGGCGTGTTCGTAATTGAACTCCTAAACGGCGGGAACGATTTTGATAAAATTTTCAGTGTTCGTTCAAGTGGATTCAAGAATGGTTAAGATTTACAATTTGGTCTACTGTAATGATTTATTAATTATTTTATGAGCAATTTTTACAAATAAAATGTATTACGCCCAACGAAGGGCACGGGACAGCTAGTTAACCATAAATACAAATACAAATCGTTTATTACCAATAAGAATGAACAAAGACTTGGAACATAACCGACAGCCAATCTTAGACGCATCCTGTGCTACAGGGGTTTATAGACAACAATTAACAGTATAGTAGTAAATCGAAATATATCGGATCGGGTAAATTTGAAAAAGCTCTAAAAGTACTTGTTACAGGCTAAGTAATTATGGGCTTTAATTTTTTTCTTTTTATTTGAAACTAGCTGGAGCCCGCAACTTCCTTTGCGCGCAACCCTAACCCTAACCCTACGATAAACCCTAAGATAAAAGTAGCTAAGCTAAGCCAGTGAAAGTCCCGCGAAAAGACAAAAATTAAAAAATATTGTTTATTTTTATCTGTTGTCTTTTATGTGTATTAAGAGAAAAGCTATTAATTTAAAATTACAAAAATACACTTAAATTTTATTTATTTGTATAGCTAAATCACTAATTTTTGGTTTTTAATCACATTATATATTTTTATGCACACACAAATCATATTGAAACAAACAACAAAAGCATAATATAATTTCATACAATATTTGTTACACACATTTCATACAAAACAAATAAATGGCATGGTAGGCGTGACATAGGTCAATTGATGTCATCATTTGACTCACTAAATATTACTGATGGACATTAACGACTTAGTTTCGTAACATCTCCTATAAACATTTATGATCTTTTCAATGTATGTAGGACAGTTAATATAAACTAGATTCTACATTATTTAAATGATAGCGTGCGTTTTTAGGGTTCCGTACTACAAGTAACTATGTATATACATGTTCTTGGTTAGGTTAATTTTTTCTCAAATGTAATCTTAATTAATTTACCACTTACTTGAAGATTTAATTTACTGCCTAAATGTTGGATGTAATTTAAATTAATGTTCAAGAACTCAATGATTTCTTTAGTTATAACATTCTCTAATTCTATGACATGTGTATTATAAAGAAATACTGTTAAAAATTAATAAAATACTGTAGGTATTTTTTTACCAGGACTTTCTAGGAAAGGGTATTTCTAAATTTCAATGTGTCCATAATATATTGTAAAGGGCACTAAGGCGCTTTATAAAAGGCCAAGAAACCGGACATATCCCTAATATTTCAATATTATGGCCAGTATATTATTTTCTCCTCGCTATATTACTATTATTTTTGTTATTTATCTATGATCGTATATGAAATATATTCATGTCTCAAGTTGCATCAACTGTGCTCTATGAGTGTTTGTTGAATTAATATCATTATTAGAATATAGTACAGTAAAAAATGTGACATATCATTTTATGGAATGTGCTTAGGCGGTAGTTAAGTATCGGACACGATATTTTTTTCTTGTCCTTGTGCATCTAAATAAGGGAACCCATCTTCTTTCAAAAACCTTTGGATTCAATTCATCATTGTTTAAGTTTCGTTTTATATGCAACGGTCGAATTTTGATTTCCGGTCCTATTTGGGCAGGCTGGACCTAGAGTCTAGATACTAGGAATATATTAATTTGGGGTCTGTATAATGTAGGCGCACGTTATCTACCTTGAATATGTTTTTGATCTTTTGTTGGTTCTGTTGCATATGCCAATAGTAAGTTTATGAGATGTAATTGTCAATGTCATATTGACAGATGGCATAAAGTAAAGCCTATTTAGTTAGGTTTATTTTAGTTATGTAAAAGGCTATTCTCAGTGTAGAGACTGTTGACGTATTTGTGTTAGACATATCTTATATGTAATACGTATCTGTGTAAGCACCAATAAAGGAGAGTATAAGAATTGTTGCTGTGTTATTATCATCACCACTCAAGCGTAAGAAGGACTTACATATCAAGAGGTCGTAGCTCGCTACAGGTTCCTTTGGTGTAGTAAAATTAAGTATTTAACATATTTTTTCACTAGTTACAGTGAGTAAGTGAGCATCTCAAGCTTACAAGTCATACAATTACTATATTCCTATGAAATATAGGTACCTTATTAATATATTTCAAGCTTCAATTATTTCCATTATTAAAAAAAAATTAAGTTGAAGTTATTTAGGAACATTTCTTTGAGTCACTTTTTAGCGTTCCGTAGTACTACAGGGAACCCTTATAATTTCGCTCTGTTCGACCTTCTGTCTGTCTGTCCACCCTTCTAACTTCTGTATATATGAGTGGCTCTCTATACATGTGAAGTGGGGATAATTTTTTTTTTCATTCGACCCCATCGTGTGGGGTATCGTCGAATAGGGATTTTTGAATAAATGCATGACACATGACATATTTAAAAAGTCAACTATTGTCGAGTAATCAGCCTCCAAAGTATATTATGGTCCCACCCGGCATTTCTAAAGTATAAGAGATAGAAACCTGTATCATGCTGATAGATCATGCTATAGAGTGAAATCGGACTATAACTTTTGAAATAATCTATAGAAAACCTATTGCGCGCCGATAGTTACGGAATTCTCCTTAGACATGTCCTTACATGCTCACGGTTAGGTTATAATTTTAAGCTCAACAATATTTAAAAAAATGACATATGCGGCTGATGGAAAATAAATCATCCTCTTGCAGCTTTTTGACTCTTAGAAATATTGAAATCAATTACTAAAACATAAGAAAATTATGTTATCTCAAATAAAAGCGGTTGTGAGCTGGTTAATATTTCGGGGGGAACACGCGGCGAAAGTTTTAATTAAACAATTATCTTCATAACGAATTCTTGTGATCGTGTGGGCACGGTGACCACTGTTATAGCTGTCAAAACCAGGACAGCTGTTGTAGTAACTTATTTTTTTTTACATACATGGCAACGGCTTATAACCATTTGCCAGTGTCAAGTTTAAAAGGCGGGAAATAGAACTTTCGTTTTAATTTTCAACACTGTATTCCTAAATCGTCAAGTTTAAAGCCTAGTCAAAGTCCAAATAAATAGTCAGTGCAGTCCGTGAGCTTTACTGATAGGTCCTAAGGAGTTTTGGAGAGAACACAAAGTAGCACGTTTTTAGAAGTTGCACCACTTGCCCACACTTGTGCACGTTAACGAATATTTAATGGTTAATATTCTACCAATATTACACATTAAGAACTGAAATAACACAAATTTATGAGGAAATCCAAAAACCACAACGTCACCCATTTAATTCCCCGGCAAAACTCCTTGTAGTTACTTGTTAGTTTTTAAACTTATGACTTATGTCGCTGTGACAATCAACACTTTTAAAAGCCTATTTTTGTGTAGGATTAAAAAAAAAACCTGAAAAAAAAATAATATCCTTTAAACCCTACTGCTGCAAAAACAAAGTTTTTGCACTCCTTCAACTATATGGATTAAGCCGGTTACCATTCGGTCAAATATACACTTACGGATTGTGTCACGGTGCACTTTTCTTTTTCCCGACGTTTCGGCTACTTTCCAGCAGCCGTGGTCACGGGAGGACTGACCTGACACGTCTGCTGGTCCTCCCGTGACCACGGCTGCTGGAAAGTAGCCGAAACGTCGGGAAAAAGAAAAGTGCACCGCGACACAATCCGTAAGTATTTAAAACGATGAACAATATTCGCGTAAACCTAAGAAATCAATATTCTGCAGTTTAATCAAGCTTTTTTCTGTCAAATGTACAATATCGACAAAGTTCCTGCTCGCACCAGTTTCGAAACGTTTTCCTTTGCACCAGGACGCCTCAAAATGTTTCAACACAAATAAAGTGACCGAAACGACTGCATATGTGGTTGAACTACGTATTTACAGTTACACGTGAGCATGTGTGCGTGCGCACGATTCAACAGCGCTGTTAAGCGATTTTCATCGTACATCTGGTCGAGCGGCAACTTCGATAGTACGTCGTATTTGAAATCATTGATTGCTCAGGCAAAACGTGAAATATTACAATACACGAATTACGATTTTTGCTTAAAATAACGAACATATAGTGTAAATGTATTGTTAACTTCACGCATAACTACGTGTAAAGTATACACATAGTTATGCGTAATGTAAACAATACCATTTCGCTATTACACATAAGCTCAATCTACCCAGTTATTCAATCACTGATTGACAATAATATAAACATCTGGAAATATTTCAGATAAACAACGCCAGGAATAGCTTTACCAGCTAATTTTATTCCTTAGTAGATATTGCCCACTCAAAAGGCTATCGCGCGGAAAACGTGCATTTTTCCGCGATTAAAAGTAGCCTATGTCCTTCTCGATGTGTCCACTCTATATCTTGACAAATTTAATTTAAATCGATCTAGTAGTTTCAGAGCCTATTCGATACAAACAAACAAATCTTTCCTCTTTATAATATTAGCATAGATTACAACATGATGATCCTACAACTGCGCAAGCAGTTTTGTAAAACATAATAATAATGATAGATTGGTATGAAGATTTGTATATTTGTATGTTTGATAATAAATAAATAAATACATAAATAATATAGAATATCTTGTAAATTACAAATGTATGGCCACCCTACACGTGTAAAGGTTCCCGAAAGATTTTATTAAAAAACATCAGCGAGCCGTAAACATAATTGGACCCATATGGTGTTATTGGAACAATAATCATCAGCTCATTACGAACGGACCCTCATAATGTCTTTAATGTTCCTTACCAGCAGGGCAATAGCGCTAAGTTTTTTCAGTTGAACCTCTAACGAACCGTGAACGTTACTCGACTTTTTGAATGATTCGGTATCGCGGTAACGTTTTGACAGATAGTTGGAACGCAGCCGCACCGCAGCCCAAGCGCAAACGCTGTCAAAATAAAAAGTTGATACGATGCTACTTTTTCTCACACATTTCTGAAACGTTTCAAATGCAAAATCAATGCTCATTTATGTTAAAATCTATGATGATATTTACACAAATATAAGGTTCGCATCCCTAATGTCTATCGAATGTTTCGTTCGAGTTTCGTCTGAGGTTGATTTACGTATGAAATGAGAGTGCGATGCTGAAATCTGATCAGAAGCATCGGAACCGAACCGAAACTGAATCACAACCAAAGCAGGAATTAATCCGATTTCGAACGGTAAACAATAGCGCGATTGCCCTGCAGTTCTTTCTATGTAATTTCTCTAATGTTTCGGTATCATATAGAACCGAACCGAAACTGAATCACAACCAAAGCAGAATTTAATCCGATTTAAAACGGTAAACAATAGCGCGATTGCTCTGCAGTTCTTTCTATGTAATTTCTTTAATGTTTCGGTACCATATAGTTGGACGAGAGTAACAACATTTTCGGAGTATACTAAGGCGGGTCAATAAGTCCGTGACTTTTTGAATTTCTAACCTCCTTACTGAAAAAGCAACACTACTCCTGTCAACAGGCATCTGTCAGTTGACTCCTATCAAAATTTGAACTTGCTGCGTCAGTTAGTTTGTGTTTTACAGCTATCTTTATCAGACTATCCAGTAACTTAAGGAAACAATGGAAAAAAGTGAATTTCGTGTGCTTATTAAGCATTATTTTTTGCGAAAAAAAACCATTACCGAGACCAAGGCTAAGCTTGATAAATACTATGGGGACTCTGCACCATCGATTTCAATGGTAAAAAAGTGGTTTACTGAATTTCGTTGTGGCCTTACAAGCACTGAAGATGCCGAACGTCCTGGACGCCCAGTTGAGGTCTCTACACCCGAAACAATCGAAAAAATTCACGATATGGTGTTGGCCGACCGAAGATTGAAAGTGCAAGAGATTGTGGAAGCCATAGGCATCTCGCATGGCTCAGTGGTTTCAATTTTGAATGATCACTTGGGCATGAGAAAGCTTTCCGCAAGATGGGTGCCGCGTTTGCTCACAGTCGACCACAAACGCAATCGTGTAACAACTTCACAGGAAGGTTTGGCGTTGTTTAATCACAATATGGAAGAGTTTTTTAACCGTGGACAAAACATGGATCCATCACAATACACCAGAGACCAAACAACAGTCAAAACAGTGGGTTTCTAAGGGTGAATCGGCGCCAAAGAAGGCCAAGGTGGGTTTGTCAGCCAATAAAGTTATGGCGACTGTTTTTTGGGATGCACGTGGGATAATCCACATTGACTATCTTCAAAAGGGAAGAACAATTAATGGGGAATATTATGCCAACTTATTGGACCGCTTCAATGAGGATTTGAAAAAAAACCGACCTCATTTGGCCAAGAAAAAAGTTCTTTTTCACTAAGACAATGCAAGGGTGCACACATGTGCAGTTGCCATGGCAAAAATCCATGAATTGGGCTATGAATTGCTCCCACATCCACCCTATTCTCAAGATTTGGCTCCGAGTGACTACTTCTTTTTCCCAAACCTGAAAAAATGGCTCGGTGGAAAAAGATTTGACTCCAATGATGAAGTCATCTCGCAAACAAAGGCCTATTTTGAGGACCTCGACAAATCATATTTTTTAGAAGGGATAAAAAAATTGGAGAAGCGTTGGACAAAGTGTATAGAGCTCAAGGGGGACTATGTTGAAAAATAAAATGATTTATTTATCAAAAAATCTGTGTTTTATTCCAAAAGTCACGGACTTATTGACCCGCCCTCGTATACGTATTATAAAGCCGCTGCCTCGAATTTCGCAGTGACGGCACGCGGCGCGATGGCGGAGGCGGCGGCGCTGTGACTCGTTGGATAGCAATGGCTATCCGTTGTGCAAGGTATATGCAGGGTAAAGGAAAGGAGGACTATCTCTCTAAGGTAGAAAAGCTAAAAAGTGTCCGACAAAAGTTGTTCAATAATAGTTCCAAAACTGGCCATAATGGCGCTAGAGTCAGAAGAGGGTGTGATATGAAGTTATCAATAAGAGACGGAGTGAAGTTAGTTGAGTTTAGATATTTAATTTTTGACGTGGTAACGTCTTATAATTAGCAGCTAGCTGCGCCTTAGGTATGTGAGCGGTGGGACGGAGAGGCGGGGGCGCTTGATGTTATTACTCAGTTCGGCGCCGGACTTCGCGGCGGCAACACGCCTACCTAAGGCGCGGCCAATTAGTTCCGCGCGCACTATAAACATGACGTTGTCACGTTCAACTATCGTCAGTAAACCGACTTTACAGACAACCGATTTTTTTACCGACTTTAGTAGTTCATTTAGTAAATCATGAAAATTCTCTGTTTAAATTTTGCCGCTTTGCGACCGTAACGCCAACGTTAAATAGGTTAATGCTTTTTTACAGACACTTTTTCATGTATGGAGAATGGAGATAGTCCTCCTTTCCTCTACCCTCCACCTAGGTAGTTCTCGACTCTGGGGGCTCCGGTGGCTTCAGTAAGCTTTTTCGATATTTAGATATACATTATTATTGTTGCATAATGTCAACAGTATTTTAAGAAGTATAAATGTCAATATCACATTGACAGATGTCACAGCTATACACGTGGCTATACATAGTGTAGACGTATTTGTGTTAGGCATATCTCATATGTAATACGTATCTGTGTTAAGCATCTCTCTCATATGTACCAATGAAGGAGAATATAAGAATTGTTGCTGTATTATTAATATCACCACTCAAGCGTAAGAAGGATATGTAAAAACCAAGACGTCGTAGCTCTCTACAATTATTATATATAATTTAAATATATAATTTTAATACGAATATTTCAATCAATATCATAATTTATTTTTTATCAATTTAAATCACACACATTACACATCTAAGTATATTTCAAGATCGATTTATCGAGTTTAATATTATATATATTGAAGTATATAACCAAGTATATTTTAAATAGGCTTTGGAAATATGTTTTTAAACCGCTTTACCCCTTAGACAAAGATCAAAAGAGCACTCACAAAATTTTTCTTTGATGAAAGGATTTGCTGAATTTGATTTGATTGAACATTTCTATATACATAACACGTGTTGGGGGAAATTGTAAGGAAATAATACACCTGGGATTCGTAATGAATCTGGCAGATATGAGATGAGAAGGGAGGGGAGTTTATCGATAAAATATATGAATCTATCGATATTTGTAATTAGAATAGTTATCGAGTTTGTCTTTTTTTTTTCATGTAGAATCAATTGACGTGTAATTTGTATAAGCTAAACTAATTCGCTAGCAATAACTATTATGGTAGTGTATGACTTAAATTTTTTTTTTTAAAAAGGCATATATTTTCATAAGAAAAAAATGTTTCAAAGCCTGGTTACGTTGTACTCGGTATTAAATATTAAAAGTCTAGTTAGCAAGCAAGAATCGCAAAATTAATACTGAAATTAAAAAAAAAATTAACAACATTAGTAAAAACTTTACCTACACAAGAAACTGCTGGAAATTTCATATGACATAATATATACAATTTTGGTATAAATACTAGTTTAAAAAAGAATTATCATAGTTCCTTTTCTTTTTTAATAACTATTTTATTGCGGTACTTTAGGTTATAGTTTAAAAATAAAGTGATTGTAAAACTATCGATAATTTTCGAGCACCTCATCAGCTCTATTAGCTGCAGCATTTCTGACCTTCGAAGGTTTCGAATTCAAAGGAAAAAAATAAATTTATAAAAAGTCGATATTTCAATCAGTCTCTATGCCCATCTCTGTTTTGGCATTCGGCACCTTCGTAGGTTCACGTACAAGATTTCCGGCATTCGGGACATGTTTGGCTTTTATGACTTGTGGCGCCAATGCTGTAAGTGTTTTCCGATGTAAACTTTTGTTCTAATATCAAGTAAGATGTTTAAACCTGAAGGTTGATTTTGCTAATTAAATCGTGCAATAAAACAGGTACGGTCCAGTCCCGATATGTTAAAACTGCAAAATTATATTCTCATAAATGTCGAACCAACGTCAAACCCGTTTTGATTGGTCTAAACTCCAAAAATCAGTTTACCGATGAAATTCGGTATGGTAGTAGTTTAGACTCTGGATTAAACATAGGCTACTTTTTATCCCGAAAAAGTAGTGTTCTCGAGGGATACTGTATTTACGCGGGCGGAGCCGCGGGGAACAGCTAGTAATTCAATAAAAGTAAAATAACTAGAAAACTATAATAAACTCGCGCGGGGCCACCTTTTAGCAAAAAGATGGAAAAAAATTATTTTGAAAAAAATATGTTTCAAAGTTATACCGCGGGAGCCGTATATTTCCCCGCGATAAAAAACAGCCTACGTCCTTCCCTGTGGTCTAAGTACGCTAAATTTGTGCCAATATATTTCAATAAAATCCGTCCAGTAGTTTTTGTGTAAAAGTGTCACAAACATCCATCCATCCTCACAAACTTTTTATCTGTAACAGTAGTATTTAATTAATTATTATTATAAAAAAAAAAAAATTAAAAAAAAAAAATTAATAAGGTGTAGATTAGCTATGAATATAATTTTGTATTGATACTGGTAGAGGGTGGAAAATACTCGATAAATTTTCAGCTGTGGAAGGTGAAACGTGTGTACTTCAATCGCACACAACCAGTAGACCGTAGTAGTTTAAGCTGCTGGATTAACTCAGGCTACTTATTATCCTAGATACTGTATTCACGCGGACGGAGCCCCGGGCAAAACCTAGTAGGACATAATTTTATCTATTGTTCGAAATATATTTTCAACGAACAAATAAAACTGGAGTTTTCTGAGAAGGGCCGTCACCGATATCTATGTCAAGTGGCACAATGATTCCTAACGTACCATGATGACACAAGTTATTGTGTTCAGTTCACACCGTGACAATACGAGACGCGACGCAGCACTACACTTTTAAGATAGCTATTCAAAATCTAACTTTATTTACTACGCAAAAAGGTACACGTTTCATATGCTAAGCTCAGGTCATTTAATATATAAACATCATCAAAGTTTACTAGGGAAATGTATTTCAAAAATATATCGATATGATGATTAATATTGCGCCTCAATTTATACCAATATTTTTCTCTATAAATAATACTGCAAGGAATTTTGATGACTTGGCTTGTGTCATCTGAAATCCCCGAGTCCCATATTTCCCATAGACACTTTTTATGATTTGTTAGGATATAGTCTATGCAAGTTGCATAGTGAGATTTATTCGAGTTGGTTGGTTAAGCGTTAAGGCGTGACTTCTGCTAATGTTTTCTCGAAACATTACACAGAAAACATGAAACAAAAACATTTGTTGCTTGTGTATGCAATGTGTGACACAAGCTGTCTCCAGCTATAGAAAATGTTTTTGATTGAAACAAAACATTTTGTGTAGACAAGATCATGAGTTCCGATGAGGAAGACGTAAGCACTCGCAGTTTTAGCGATTGCAGATGCAGAATCTAGGAGTAAACACAGGGGGTCTAAAAAGACCACTAGGTTTTTTTTAATATTCTTTTTAACTCATATTATGTGCGCCATTTTACGCGTTTCTATTGAAAACTGTAAAAATTGATGTTTTCTTATGAATGTAGCGATTTTACCATTTCACGATTATTGCACGGAAAAAAATAGGTATATGAAACATAATATGAAAAATCTAAAGTGGCCTTTTTAGACCCCAAGATTTCGAGTTAGGCCATATTTACTGACCCGTAATTTTAGTATTTATCAGGAGTTACGAAGAGAAGAGCTATTTGGGATTGATAAATAATTTCTTCCGTATTTCTATGTTTAAAGGTCATGTGAGTGGTGTAACAGTTAATAAGAAATGAAACATTCCTTCCCCGCTATACCCGCGCGGGGAATGTTTTCCGTCCGTCTCGGAAGACAAAAACATTGTGTATTCCTACACAAATGTGTATAGCCACGCCCCAATTTTTCTATGTTTTGTGTAATATTTCGAAAAAAACATGCGCAGGAGACGCTCTAAGTGCAGACTTAGAGTTGCCCTTGATCTAATTGTTAATTTGCATAATAGGATTTAAAAATATCTATAAAGAGATTAAAGTTTCCATTGGGAGTTCTATACCACAAGATTCGAAATGAGATACGAGAGACACTTTTAAGTTCCAATCAATTTTTTTATAAGTAATTGATTTTTGACGTGACAACGCCTTATAATTCGATGGAGCCGGCTGCACGCACGAAAAAACATGACTCATGCAGCGTTACATCGCTCTGACGCGTTCCATTTAAGGCTTGAAGTGCAAGCGAGAGCGCGGAATCTGTCTCTCTCCTACTTGAGTGAGCGATCCATCAGTGTTTCTTATGACGTTGTCACGTTCAACTATCGTCAGTAAACCGACTTTACAGACAACCGATTTTTTAATATAAATGCAAACGCGCGTTTTGTTTTTTCTTGAAAAATATGCGGCAATATTTTAGTTTAGTAGCTGGAGTATTTCTGGATTATTATCTCGTAAGAATGTCTCGCTTAAACAGAGAACGTCTATGTTATTTGACTCTATCAATAGTTCTAAATCGCTTATTTTAGATCTAATGCCTTGAATGTTGTTATGTAATATAGTAAAATATGTTTTAGTAGTCTCGACATAATATATTTTCTGTCTGTGTTTCTTCTAATGACTACAAAATACGAGGGCAGGTCAATAAGTCCGTGACTTTTGGAATAAAACACAGATTTTTTGATAAATAAATCATTTTATTTTTCAACGTAGTCCCCCTTGAGCTCTATACACTTTGTCCAACGCTTCTCCAATTTTTTTATCCCTTCCAAAAAATTTGATTTGTCGAGGTCCTCAAAATAGGCCTTTGTTTGCGAGATGACTTCATCATTGGAGTCAAATCTTTTTCCACCGAGCCATTTTTTCAGGTTTGGGAACAAGAAGTAGTCACTCGGAGCCAAATCTTGAGAATAGGGTGGATGTGGGAGCAATTCATAGCCCAATTCATGGATTTTTGCCATGGCAACTGCACATGTGTGCACCCTTGCATTGTCTTAGTGAAAAAGAACTTTTTTCTTGGCCAAATGAGGTCGGTTTTTTTTCAAATCCTCATTGAAGCGGTCCAATAAGTTGGCATAATATTCCCCATTAATTGTTCTTCCCTTTTGAAGATAGTCAATGTGGATTATCCCACGTGCATCGCAAAAAACAGTCGCCATAACTTTATTGGCTGACAAACCCACCTTGGCCTTCTTTGGCGCCGATTCACCCTTAGAAACACACTGTTTTGACTGTTGTTTGGTCTCTGGTGTATTGTGATGGATCCATGTTTCGTCCACGGTTAAAAAACTCCTCCATATTGTGATTAAACAACGCCAAACCTTCCTGTGAAGTTGTTACACGATTGCGTTTGTGGTCGACTGTGAGCAAACGCGGCACCCATCTTGCGGAAAGCTTTCTCATGCCCAAGTGATCATTCAAAATTGAAACCACTGATCCATGCGAGATGCCTATGGCTTCCACAATCTCTTGCACTTTCAATCTTCGGTCGGCCAACACCATATCGTGTTCAACTGTGCTTCGGCTTAAGTAGATTTTAGTATTAGTCTTTATAATATATTGATTGTAGTTTCATGTATAATTTAGATACAATATACCTCTTAGTATAAATCTACATAGATAAATAAAATAAAAATAAAAATAAAAATATCTTTATTAAACACACAAGGGACATGACACAGCCAAATTTTAACAAAAAACAAGTAAATTATACACTAACGCACTATATCATTCAAAGAATACGAAAAGAGACAGTTTTAAAAACACAGCTGATTAAGGCTATGCAATGCCCACACCATGTGTTTAAAGGGATGCCACTCAGGCTTCGACCGCGGCAAGCCGTGGCGCCTGATCTTCCGTGACCCCCTTGTAAGTTCGCGATCTCACGACGGCACACAATCATAATTATTGAGTTACAAAAATACAAAAGGTACAAAAAAATAAATAAAAATAAAACACAACGCATATATACATATAATAGTATAGATACGATACTAATTACATTGTTATTATCGCTTCAAGCTGTCAACATATACACAACTTCAAGCTGTCAACATGTGCACATAGCACAAGATAGTAATCCCTATAATATGGGACATCATTTTTTACAAAAGTACTGTGATTAAACTGATTACTAATTAAATGTAACATATTCTGTAGTTTAAACTTATTTAAATACTTATTTCTTTTTACTTCACACAGTAAGACGTTTGTACGTTTTAACTTATCTAGATAAAAGTATAGTTAGTGGGTTTCTATCGCTGTTTCCACACATAATTATAACATTGTCATTTTTTAATCAAAAACTTTATGTAGATTAAGATCTGGCCACGTTCCTTAGTAGAAGTTTTTTATTTTTGATGAGAATAGCTGATTCTCCCATTTGTGAGCAATGTAATAAGAGAGATGACTTATACCATCGCTTGATGGAATGTACCAGAAACAGTGACAAAAGAGATCGACTGGTTACTACATTTAATATAAATTTATATAATGTAGGTGCTCTACACAGCATTCTAGCCGAACCAGACTCTGATGCGTCCAGCATGCTGGTAGCTTTCGATGTTAGTGGATAGTTTTTATACTAGATTTAATATACACACTTGATTAGTGTTATTATCTAAGTTCTTTTTTTATAAATGTGCTGTGTTTACTGTTAAGAGTACGATAGAATTGGCATAGTCATTTCATGTACTAAAATCCTTAAAATAAAGAATTAAAAAAAAAAAAAACCTTAGTGGGTTTCTATCGCGGTTTCCACACATAATTATAACATTGACATTTTTTAATCAAAAACGGTCAATAAGAATTTTCCATTCTTTTTCTGTCACCAGAAAAAAAGCTGTCAGATGTCACGAATTAAAAAACCCTCATTAGGTACAAAATTATCTTACAAGTGCGGGCCTTTATCAATTTTCTTTCACTATGTGGTCCATGGCTGCCAAAATACTGCCAATTCCCGGTTTACGCCGTTAAATTTAACCGATATGTGCAGTTACGTGTATAACGGACTTAGCTGCATTAGCAATAATTAAATTGATTAAAAATCAGTCACACTAAATCTATGGCTTAGGAAATGAACTTACAATTAAGAAAATATAAGTTTAAAATTCAACATTTACTAACATTTTATGTCTCCAACTAAAGTTAAACCGAAATGCAGTAGCGACCATTTGTTTTATTTTTCATTTCGCCAGGTACTTTCTAGAACAATTGTGGTTTATCTTTTGCGCTTTTTTAAATTAAATTCTCTTGGAAAGGACCCAGAAATTTACGTCATGCGGTCAATGTTTCATAGCAAACCTTAGATTAGTTTCTATAATATGGTTTAGGAAGAAATTGATATCCCGAAATACTTTCTTTGTCAATGATATCAAAACTAATGATGGGCTATGACTTGTGAGTTGTGACGTTATGTACGTCGTGCACGACGTTATATTATTTTGACAGTAAAAAATTAACAAGAGAGTGTGAGTTTTTCTTTTGGCATTCGATCGTGAGTGCGTTTGGCGTTTACTGGGTATTTGTATGCGATTTGTACAGCGCCACCTAGTTGTAAACGCGACAGCTATCGATCTATCTTCACTATCTAATACAAAAAGAAAAACTCGCACTTAGCACTCAGAAGATTTTGTCAAATAAATGCGGAGTGATTAAGCTGCGTAAATCAAATGTCAAGAAAACAAATGTCAAACCTCGACTGCACCAAACAACCTAATATATAGGTCTATGTTCTAGGTGATCGGTGATGGAGATGGTGATGACTTCTAATGAAATAATTTGTTAATCTCTGATATAGATTTAAATATTTTAAAGCTCGTTCTGTCTTTTGTTGATTTTTGACGACCTCTGTGGCTCAGTGGTTGAACGTGTTGGTGCTCGAGCCGGGGGTCGCGGGTTCGAATCCCGCCTAAGGAACAAAAAGTTTTCCGTGTTCCTGGGTCATGGATGTGTATTAAATATGTGTATAATATAATAAAATTCTTAAATTGGTGTATAATTTAATAGTATTAAATATATTTCCGTTGTCTGGTACCCGTAACACAAGTTCTTCGAGAACTTACCACGGGATCAGATTGACGTGGTGTTAAGCGTCCAAATATATTATTATTATTATCTTGCCACGTCACAATCTATCTTTTTCATATTTTAATTCTGATATTTATTTCCTTACTCGGTTTCGGTTCTTTTTGCCTTCTTTTGCCTAAGAGATAAAAAAAGTAAATGTGACAGATTGACAAGCGTGAACGTATAACAAAATTGTATCTTATCAAACGCACGGCAGTGTGTGTTAATAATCTGCGGCAGTGTGTATTGTTGTTATTTTTATTAGCCTTATGTACTTCTAAGCATTATTAAAAAAATATTAGCTTTCTGCAGTCCTTCCTCTACATAAACTTTAAAGGCCTCCACAGACGAGAGGCCGATTGTTTCAGTTAGAACTGACGTCAGGTCGGCCTGAACGGATTCGAGCACATACACGGAGAAAATTGCATCCGACCGAACTGACGTCAGTTCGGCACATAGATTAATAACGCCTAGATAGTCTTCAAACAAACACATCGTACAAAGTGAAGCAAGCAACAGATAGATGTAGTCGTAAGCATTACATACCGACACGCTTACAAACAAAACTTTAAAGTTGAGTGTGTACTCTTAAAATTGGGATTATTGTATTTGCTTTTCTTAATATCGTGAGATGTAAAAATATAACTTATATTTCATTTTAAACCATCTAAACACAATTTGTGAACATTATTTATATTAAACTGGTATTAAGGAATATATTAAGGATTATCTTAAAACGGTCAATACTTTAAATTCATAATTAAATAAATCAGAATATTTTATAAAACTTTGTCATAGTTAGCCATGAAAATTTTTAAATAAATTTATTTTTACTAGTAACACTTTCAAAATTCACAATGGGGCAGCAAGATAGCGATATAATATGATTTTATTTTAAAATGTTTTAAATATTTGACTTAATACATGTCAAATTGTTTGGATTTAGAAATAACATTTCATACTTACATATGAAATGTTATGTCCGAAGCTTTTTTATTCTTTTCAGATGCATTATGACACCAAATAACGACACAAACCGTCAAAATGTTTTTAATAGTCGGAGATGTATGCACTAGCGCTTGACCTTGACAACTGACGGGTCGTTCGAACAAACTGAGCGATATGGCTCAGTATGATTTACTTCACTTTTCATGGGCGTTCTAGGAGTTTTAATCTAAGGTTCGGCCTGATTGGATTCGAGCACATACCCGGGAAATTGCCGCGAGCTTCGGTCGTGTTTTTAGGGTTCCGTAATACTTAAGGAACCCTTATAATTTCACTCTGCCCGTTCGTCTGTCTGTCTGTCCGTCCGCCGCTCTCCTAGCTTCTGTAATAACTTTATGACAGTAACTTTTGTAGTAATTCAAAGAAAACCTATTGCGCGTTGATAGTTACGGAACCCTCCTTAGACATGTCGTGACATGCTCTTGGTAAGTTTAAGCTATTATTTTATTTATTTATTATATTTTGCTGCAATTGTAATCACGCTATCGACGAAACCAAATTATTGTGTCATACATTTTTCCAGTAATATGTTATAGAAATCATTTCTCTTTGTTTTATAGTCTTTAGATTTTATAACCCGTAGTGGCTTTAAAGTTTTAATTGCTTCAATGAACTTTAATAAATTTCTTATGATCACGTGCTATTTTTAGGGTTCCGTACCCAAAGGGTAAAAGCGGGACCCTATTACTAAGACTTTTCTGTTCGTCCGTCTGTCGCCAGGCTATATCTTAACCTTCTTATACCGTGATAGCTCGACAGTTAAATTTTTCACAAATGTATGATATAGGTATTTCTATTGCCGTTATAATAACAAATACTAAAAACAGAGTAAAATAATAATTTGAGGCTCCCATACAATAAACGTGATTTTTTCCGTTTTGTACGGAACTCATCTTGCCGACTCGCACTTGACCGGTTTTATTTTACACTTGAATTTTATTACCGTTCAGTCCAATTTTATTGCCGTTCAGTCCATCCGTACAGGTCAGAATTAATGTTGCCAACTTTGTTTTTTTTTACAAAGTTTTACTACTAAATTTTGTATTTTATTCTCTCCTTAGTAGGAATTTAGTTGTTAGTAGTGGTTTTGTAGAAAATAGCTAGACAGTAATCATAATATGCAAAATGGCTTGCTTCTATGTGCTATTATGACCTTATAATAATAGCACATAGTAGCACGCATCCGTAAGTCGCTTAAAACTACCGATTTAATTTCTATATACGTAATATATTTTTTTATAAAATACTATATTTTTTTAATTTAACGGTTATTATTATATATAAACCTGAGTATGTTTGTAAACACAAAATAGGGATTTCTTTTAGACTTTTAGGGATTCCTAATATTAGTAGCTTTTTATAGTTATCGGTACTCTTTTAGTAGTTTTTTGTAGAAAACGTCGCGAGTTTAGTAGTTTCGCAAAAACAGAGTTGGCAACACTGGAACGAATCGCTTCAGTCCATACCGCCGACTATTGCGATATCGAAATTCCACACAAACGATGCGATTTTGCGTCCGTTCAGGCCGAACTGAAGGAAAACCGGATCGTGTATGGAGCCACTAAATGTGCCAAATATCATACTCCTCACATTTCTCATATAACTCTACTAAAAGTTTTTGCTTCACGTATTAATAAAATGATTTCAAGTAAAAACTACAGATAACTATGACATTAAGCATACATAGAAATTATTTAATGGTCCAGCAACATGATGGAAGTGGACATCCGTTCTGAGTAACCATGACATAATCTACTGCAGCATTTATTGATCGTGCCAATGTTCTTTCATTTTCAACTCCAAGCACATTGTGTGAGGGTTCACAATAGAATGACGTGTGGAGTTTGCATTTATTATTAATTTTGTAAAATATGTAAATAAGAACGCAGCTGAGTCACAACTGATGAGCGTGGGATCCATTATTGTAGCTCTCAAATCCTACGGAGATCCGTGGCCAAGTGTGTACTGGGTCACGGCTTATAGTGTGCTATACTAAAATAGTTTCTACGCGGGAGAGCCATGCTTCGGCTCGAATAGGCCGATGCGACCGGATTAATATCACGGCTTCACAGAAAACCGATGTGAAATAACGTTGCGTTGTGTCTCGCCGAGTGAGTGAGGTTACCCATGTGGGGTTGGGGATTTCAGGGACCTGGAACGCAAGTCCGCAATGCAGAGAAGTTACTCCTCTGCATTTCTAAGGTAGCGATTCAAAATTGAACTTTATTACTACACACGAAGATATGCGTTTAATTGCAAGAGCGGCGCCGCGTGGTGCTAGCTGCACCGCACGGTGCCGCTCTTGCAATGAAACGTGGGAATGGGCTTCATTTTGACGTTTGAACTTTAAAACACAATTTAAAAAGTTTTTATGTCAAAATTTGGACATTTTAACTTTTAAATTGTATTTTAAAAAGTTCAAACGTCAAAATGAAGCCCATTCCCACTTGTCAGTTGAAGTTCGTAATAGGGCAGCTGATAGAAATTCGAACTCTTGCAATACAAGGTGCATCTTTTTGAATCGCTATCTTAAAAGTGCCGCGTCGCGTCGGCGTGAGCTGACCATGGAGCAAATATAGAGCACTACTATAATCATATTTTCTCCATGGAGCTGACCCATACATTTTGACGTGATAACGTCTTATAATTCGATGGAGCCGGCTGCACGCACGAAAAAACATGACTCATGCGTTACCTGTTACCCGTTATCGTTACCAAGTACCAGCGTTAGCCCGCATTGCCTTTACCTCATTATTATTATTACTGTTGTTGTTGTTGTTGTTGACGTTGTGACGTTCAACTATCGTCAGTAAACCGACTTTACAGACTACCGATTTTTTTGTATTTTATTATGACTCGTGAATTTGATAGAGTAGGAGAGGCGTAGGTTCGATATAGGGTAGCACATGCCAATGATGTTGTAGACATTTTAACAGACGGTTAATTAATAATTTATATTAATTTTAACTAACGGCAAGGTAACTGTAGGGTAAGCACGAATAATTGGGAATTTAAAAAAAATAGATTTTTGAAATGTTTTTTTAAACTTTATTATATTATTATTAATGCGAAAAACTTGAAAAAAAAATTTTTCATTCAAATTTATAAAAAATCACGTGACTATGAACGCGCCACGATCGGTCACCAATCACCAAAGTTGTGACGTCATAATGTCAAATCTATATAATGAATAGTCAAGAAAACGACTATAATTTTGAATTTCGAACGCCAATACTTACGGCCATATCGCCTTACCGATATATCGCCAGTTGCCCTAGAGTGAAAACTAACATTATGACGTTACACGCGCTCGGATTTGTTCGAGAGCTGTCGTCGTGTACGGGATTCAAAAAATAATTTCTATATTGATATAACTTTTGAATTATTGCAAAAAATAAAATAAAAATAGTTTTGCAATAAAACTTATATAGGTATGATCTTTCCATTTATCAGAAAAAAATTTCAAAAAACCTAATTGACACTTGACAGCAACGTATTCATAATGTTCAAATTAGAGTTGTATGAATCTGAAAAATGACAGTGCCTATACAAAGGGCATGATCCAAAATTTATAATAAAAAAACTCGAGCATCGATAGCAATGAAATGTTTGCCAACGGGTTCGCTTTAAATCATATTTGATGACACCAAAGGCGCAACCACGAAATACGCCGGGTATAGACGATGATTAAAACTAAACACATAGGCAACCATTTCATTGCTGTCGATTCTGGGTTAATTTTGGATCGTGTTGGTCCAAACTTCCAACTTTCACGCGATAATGTTACGACGAATACGTTGCAGATTGTTCGTGCTTAACCGTTAGGAAACTGACGCGGACATTTTGCTTATACACGCCAAGGCTGCCAACCCGCATCATGCTGCCGTAATGTCACAGGCGTTTCATACTCCTCCTACGCATACTTAATAGTTTTTACTTTTTTTAGGATCAGTCTGTATTTTCATACGAACGTAGTGCAAATCAATTTAGCTTCGCATGTTTCTCCCTCCAAAATTTTCATAAAAATCAGTTTCAGTTCCACGGACGTTTCAGTTCCACGAATGCAGTTGCGTTCGTTACTGCATTTATTCCTGCCATACTTCCGTTTTCCGATGCTATGTGTCAAAACGTCAATACCATTCCGCCTCGACATGTGCTCCGAAAATGTCGATACGAAAAGTATCGATATTTTATGTATACTTTTTTGATATACTAAATCGTCATTGAAATACATTTAACGGATGTTACTTTTAAAGTTTCTTTAAAAAAAATTATATTCAGGGAAAATATTAGTAATATTTATTAGTTAGAGAAAGTATTAGGCAACTCCCTTAATATTTTAATGTTTGCAAGCATATTATTCGCGTTATTATTAACTGCTTCTACCAGGGCTACAGTAAAGTTCAATTAAACGATGTGCAGCGATAATTTCTCGGCGATATTTCTATACAAAAAGACTGATTATCATAAATGCCATTCATTATTGCGACAATCGACGAATCCCTTTAGTATGATCCCAGTTTAATACCAGCTGTCGGTGACATCAAAGCGATATTGTCATAAAAATTGTGAGGATGGATGGATGGATGTATGTATGGATGGTTGGATGGATGTTTGTTATTCTGCTACTACCGAACGGATTTGATGAAATTTGATATGGTGGTAGTTAAGCTTTGGATTTACACATAGGCTATTTTTTTCCGAAAAAGTACAGTCCTCCCGTTTGATGGGCGGATACTATATCTACGCGGGTGGAGTCGCGGCAAAAGCTTTTATACAAGAAGACCGATCGTCATAATCACGATTTATCATTCTTACAATAAACGCCGTTTCCACATAGTATAGCCCCAGTTTAACCCCAGCTGGTTCTGATATGAACGGATAATGTAGCAACTTGCATGCATACAGTAATGCATATTGCATATGCCAACTGCACGAGCAGTGAGCACGTAACGCCGATTTATCTGCCCAAAAAAATACGACCACCTATGATGGTTAGTTATGAATTCTAATGACACACATAATATATTTTCGGTTATCTATGTTTTAATCCCGGATGTCCGGATAAATTACAAATGTAAATAATTAAAATGCTTAAGGTAATGGTGATCATACCACTATTATAAAGTTTGTGAGGATGGATGGATGGATATTTGTTACTCTTTCGCGCAATAACTACTGAATGGAGTTTTGATGAAATTTGGTATAGTAGTTGTTGATATAAGCTTTGGATTAACACATAAGCTAGTTTGCCGAAAAAAACCTGTGTTCCCGTGGGATACTGTATTTACGCCGGCGGATCCGCGGGCAAAAGCTATTACTACATATATTATATTAACCTTCAATACTACTTCTAAATAATAATTAATTCATTAATTCATTCATTAATTCAAATAAATTCTTATAATATACGAGGGCGGGTCAATAAGTCCGTGACTTTTGGAATAAAACACAGATTTTTTGATAAATAAATCATTTTATTTTTCAACGTAGTCCCCCTTGAGCTCTATACACTTTGTCCAACGCTTTTCCAATTTTTTTATCCCTTCCAAAAAATATGATTTGTCGAGGTCCTCAAAATAGGCCTTTGTTTGCGAGATGACTTCATCATTGGAGTCAAATCTTTTTCCACCGAGCCATTTTTTCAGGTTTGGGAACAAGAAGTAGTCACTCGGAGCCAAATCTTGAGAATAGGGTGGATGTGGGAGCAATTCATAGCCCAATTCATGGATTTTTGCCATGGCAACTGCACATGTGTGCACCCTTGCATTGTCTTGGTGAAAAAGAACTTTTTTCTTGGCCAAATGAGGTCGGTTTTTTTTCAAATCCTCATTGAAGCGGTCCAATAAGTTGGCATAATATTCCTCATTAATTGTTCTTCCCTTTTGAAGATAGTCAATGTGGATTATCCCACGTGCATCCCAAAAAACAGTCGCCATAACTTTATTGGCTGACAAACCCACCTTGGCCTTCTTTGGCGCCGATTCACCCTTAGAAACACACTGCTTTGACTGTTGTTTGGTCTCTGGTGTATTGTGATGGATCCATGTTTCGTCCACGGTTAAAAAACTCCTCCATATTGTGATTAAACAACGCCAAACCTTCCTGTGAAGTTGTTACACGATTACGTTTGTGGTCGACTGTGAGCAAACGCGGCACCCATCTTGCGGAAAGCTTTCTCATGCCCAAGTGATCATTCAAAATTGAAACCACTGAGCCATGCGAGATGCCTATGGCTTCCACAATCTCTTGCACTTTCAATCTTCGGTCGGCCAACACCATATCGTGAATTTTTTCGATTGTTTCGGGTGTAGAGACCTCAACTGGGCGTCCAGGACGTTCGGCATCTTCAGTGCTTGTAAGGCCACAACGAAATTCAGTAAACCACTTTTTTACCATTGAAATCGATGGTGCAGAGTCCCCATAGTATTTATCAAGCTTAGCCTTGGTCTCGGTAATGGTTTTTTTTCGCAAAAAATAATGCTTAATAAGCACACGAAATTCACTTTTTTCCATTGTTTCCTTAAGTTACTGGATAGTCTGATAAAGATAGCTGTAAAACACAAACTAACTGACGCAGCAAGTTCAAATTTTGATAGGAGTCAACTGACAGATGCCTGTTGACAGGAGTAGTGTTGCTTTTTTAGTAAGGAGGTTAGAAATTCAAAAAGTCACGGACTTATTGACCCGCCTTAGTACTTTTAAACTACTTTTTTAAATTCTTGACCAAATTCAAGGTTATTTAAATATTACTCTGCTATAAGTTATTTTATTTTACACCAATAAATATTCTGTTTTTTATATTAAGATATTTGAAGAAAATCCTGTAAAATTCTCACACATTCAACTACATTCTCTTCTATTAAAATGTCTTTATAAATACTGTGTGATCGTTTCTGGCGGAGTTAGAATGTGGGTTGTTATACAGGAGGGAATTTATAGTGTTTTCGGTTCATAAAACTATGAATTAAATAATTAACGGCGATTAGAATTAAGAAGATGAAAATAAAAGTTATACAATTTACAGTTCTCTCATCTTCTGTGTTATTGGAAAAGTCACTTGACAGACAAAGACAGAAAAATTGAATAGCTTATATATAAAAGAGAGTTAATGATTATGACTACAGCTCTTTACCAAAGTATATAATATATTACTAACGTAAAGAACCGTCATTAAATATACTTACACGATTGACTGCTCGCAGCTATGTGTGCGTGGCTAGACGTATGCCGGGTACGTGAGTTTTTTCCAGCCAGGACTTTCGTTGACGGGGCTGGCCGCTAGTCGTATCGTGCT
Source organism: Phengaris arion (assembly GCA_963565745.1). Taxonomy (NCBI): domain Eukaryota; kingdom Metazoa; phylum Arthropoda; class Insecta; order Lepidoptera; family Lycaenidae; genus Phengaris; species Phengaris arion. The sequence goes on along the minus strand of OY751449.1, from coordinate 13,134,780 downwards.
TTTACATAATTGACAATATAATTTCACAATATTCATGATAGATTTGTCTAACGCGACGTTTAATATTAATTCGGTGTCATCCTTAGGCTTACGTCAACATGGCTGACATTCGCCGGCGCTCGAGCTGTAATTTGTAGAGAGTGTCGGCCCCTGTGTCTTTACTTAAAAAAATGAAATTCGACCAAATTAATGTGTTATTGTATTTGTTTTTTGCTCGGAATTCTTTTTAAGCATTAAGCTGGGACTATATTGTCCGGAATTCGGAAGGCCGGAGAAAATTCGGGGCATTGAAATAGAACTCTGGACTAATACAATAGAGTTAAAAATCGAACACAACAAATGAGTGTTGAGTTGTCAGATTTTACATTGACATTTGACTTGACACTCGATCGATTTTCAGCTCTATTGCATCAGCGCAGAGTTCTATTTTCAGTGCTCTGAATTTTCCCCGGCCTTACGGACTCCGGTCAATATAGTCCCAGCCTTATATCCGCCTATATTGAGTTTTTTTACTACATTGAATGGGAACGGTGTACAAAATGTAAAAAAAAATAACAAAAAATATTATGGTTAATATTTTGAAACTAGACAGAAGATATTCTATTCTATCGTTAATGAGTATGATGATATTGATATAGACGATGATGATGACGATAATAAATTTGATGACGTCATAATATTCATCAGTAGCTCTGCACAAACGGTGATTATTAATTACATTTATTATTATAATAACGGTCTACGCTTCGTCTTGAATATTAATAGGTTAATTTGTATTCCCCGATAATATGGAGACAAAATATTGGCAACAGATTGAAACTTACCTGTTATAAGGACAAGCATTTGTCGGTGATTTCGTTCGTGTACGATCTATGAAAGTTCTATCCTATAGGATCCTAACAGGATCCTAAAAGGAGGGTTCCGTAACTATATCAACGCGCAATAGGTTTTCTTGAATTACTTAAAAAGTCATTCACTCAAAAAAAAATCCTTAACAGTTTTTAGCATGATGTATCAACTATCAACATATAAACTTACAAGTTTCTATCTCCATATAAGTCCTATAGTTTAAAATTGGCAGGGGGGGCCAACTTATAAACCACTTTGGAGGCCGGTTACTCGAAAATGGTTGACTTTATAAAAAAGTCATCTAAGAAACCTTACCTCCATTTTAAAATACCTCTTCAACGATACCCCGTGATGGTCTAGAATAAAAAAATATTTTTCATCCCCACTTCACATGTAGCCCACCCCTAACCCCTAAAATGTAAAAATATTATTATTGTATGATATCAAAACCGAGATCCGTACACATTATATAGCTGTGCAAATTTGATCCATTTATATTCATAATTACATTAAGACATTAATAACCTGGTTTCAACATATATTAATATAGCAAGTGAATAAAGACAATTTAGTGAGATTATTAAATTCGATACTGCCAATACCTCGGGGTAGTGAATATCCGATATTCAATAGCAGGTGCTCTGGCTGACGGGTATGAAATTGCTCAGATGATTTGAATATCTCAAGGGTATATCAAATACCCTCTGTGGCTCAGTGGTATGAGCGCGTCGATGCTCAAGGAAGTAGCAGGTTCGGTTCCTGGGTCATGGATGTGTAAATAATATATTAAAAATCTTAAATCTATGTAGATATAGTATACTAGTATTTATATATGTATTTTGGTTGTCTGGTACCCGTAATTCAACAAGTTATTCGAGAACTTAGTACGAGTCCCCGTTAGCGTGGCGTGAAAGCGTCCATAGATATTATTATTACCATATACGAAATATACGTGAGTAGGTAAATATGCGACTTCTTTCTAATATAATATTATAGAACTAGAAAATATTATTAGATTTTTATTTATTACAGAACACATACATAGTCTTTATAAGTCTGAGTGTATAAGTAACGTAAATTTTATAATAAGGTCAGCTGGGGTAAGAGATTTAAATATACTTTCATTCACTGGCCCTATAGACCACTCAAGCCCTCCTGACAATATAAAAGGTCAACGAATATAGACTAAAAGTCATTTCATAGCTAATGTGTTCTACTGACTATGTAAAAAGTCAACTAATATATAGACGAAAAGTAATTTCATAGGGAATGTGTTCTACTGACAATATAAAAGGTCAACGAATATAGACGAAAAGTCATTTCATAGGGAATGTGTTCTACTTACAATATAAAAGGTCAACGAATATAGACGAAAAGTCATTTCATAGGGAATGTGTTCTACTGACATAGATATTATTTGATCGTCACTCGTGACTGTATTTATTATTATCTCCTATTCCTAGAACCACGTTTATGAGTTAAACACCTAATTGTAACGGGCTATGTGTACTATACTTTATATGTGGAGCCATGTATACTGATGATTTCATTCCCGACAAGCTTTTTTATTGTTTCCCAGAAACCAGAATTAAATTATTTTATATTCGCGTGGTCGGGTCGGCGAAATCTATTAATGTTATAAATAGTGTGTTGAGAAACATTGTGATATATTATTTTGGGAGCAATTTGGGGCAAGAAATTATAGATGCAACAACATGATACGCGAAATGTAACTCTAAACACGCGTGAACTGATTTCACATTTCATCAAAAAAATACACCAAATAATCTACTCTAAAGGCCGGTTGTTGAGGTGAATTTGTTGATAGTTTATCTATTCAATAACGCTAACGCGTTTGCGTAACATACTATATCTGAGAAACCGGACATTAATAATTTGTGTATTCGCACATTTGGCCACTTGCAGAGAGGCATGTAGGGAAATCCTACGACCTACTAATATTATAAATGTGAAAGTTTGTGAGGATGGATGCATGTATGGATGGACGGATGTATTAATGGATGTTTGTTACTCTTTCACGCAAAAACAACTGAACGGACGGACCGGAACGGAAACGTAATTTGGCAGGTTTATTAGCTTAGGCTCTGGATTAAAACATAGGCTACTTTTTATCCCGAAAAAGTACAGTGTTCCCGATGCATACTGTTTTTACGCGGGTGGAGATGCGGGCAACAGCTAGAAGTTAAGCAAATTTAATCAATCAATCAATCAAATCGTTTATTTGCTAGAATATGGTATAAATGGTGTTACACCCATTATAATATCACAAACATATTCTGCCACATACGGCATGAAAATATTTGAGAAATAAATTTCAGTTGAAATACATACTAATATTATTTTCAGTTAGCCTGTAATTGGTTATTAATAGAAATGTTTTAATTTGAACTTTTTACCTAGTACCTTGTGATTTTTCTCTCATGTGTAACGTTAGAACTATTCGCACCAGACAACTTTACGCATGGCCTAATAAATAACCAAATATGGACTCATTTGAAAACACGTAGGCGTATTTCATTAGCTGAAAGTTTTACTTAATTATAACTAGCCGAAGTCGAACTCGGTTCGTGAAGCCTGGAAAGTTGTGAAAACACTTAATTACCTGTTAAAAATACAGCTGGTATCATGATTTTAACCTAGAAAACCTGAACCTCAATTCTCGTATTTAAAGTAGACTTTGATTTTACTTTGATTGTATTATAAGTGAAGCGACATATGTTGTCATAAACTAATCTTGTGAAGTTTGGACCAATCAGAACGCGTTTCACGTTTGTATAACGCTTACGAGAGTACCGTTTGGCAGTTTTAGCGTGTCGGGACTTGGTTGTAATTGTATTATTGCCGGTTTTTTTTAGCAGAATTGACCCTTAAATGGCAGAAATTATTATCACCATTTTGCAGCCCTTTTTATAACGCTATGAAGAACCAATGCTATATTATGACCTCAGTCTCGTCACTTATAATTATAATAAAAGGCAATCGATCGGGAACTGACATTTTGCCGCGATAGAAAGTAGTCAATGTCCTTTCCCGTGTACTGAGTACTGTGCATATCAAAATCGGTCCGGTAATACCGAAGCCTATTCATTGAAAACAAACATACGAATCGGATATTTCTTCTTTATCTTATATATAAGTGTAGAAAATCTCCTGTTACTAAACATATAGCCGAAACTTTTCTCACAATTTTGAAGCCCTTTTTGCAACGGTATGATGAACCAATGATATTATATTATGAACTCGGTCATCGGCACTAATAATAATATTATTAAAACTTTAATGCTAGGTAATATCTATACAGGCTAAGGACAAAAATGATACTCTAGTTTAATAAAATAGCCTTTTCATGTAAAAGAAGGTTTAAATTTTGCATCAGGTAGACATTTTTGTCACTACAATCAAAACTATATCACTCAGGGCCGAATACTGAAACGCTGATCAAAATTAAGAGCCCTTCTATTCACAGGCTGTTGCTGTCTCCACTAGCCGAAATGACAAAGACAGCATGTGACTTGAGCGTTATTAATTACTATCGTTTCAGTGTGCGGCGGTCACTGAATTAATTGAAAATCCGCTGATGCTCATTCCAATGAAAAAAGTAAATAAAACTAAAGCGTATGGAGGGGAATTCATTGTAACAATATGCTGCTCAGTCGTGAGAAGGCAGTTTCCGATAGATTTGCCCCGCAGACGCAGACGGCACTCCACTGAGCAATTTGTCGCATCACTCGCAACTCTTATTGTCTTTGCCATCAATCTTTTTATCCAATTCATCATAAAAAAAGGAGAGAGACTAAATATAGCGTCCATGGTCCTCCAATTTAGGCGACGGTGGTCGGTTTCAATGAAAACCAACGAGGTACGCAGGGGTTATTTTATAGTTTCAAAGTGTGTACGCAATACATAAAAGCACTCCCTCTTCTTTTATTCTCGTAATCCAGTGGGACCGACATGACTGGCGAGAGATCAGGCGCAGGACCGACTTTATTGTCAGACAATCAGGTGTTCAGCCTGCATTATCCTTAACCAGACTTGAAAAATATAATTTTTTATTGTTTCAACGCGAGGATCGAACCCACGACGTCTGAAGTCCAGAGCCGAGCTCTAAACCACACAGGCGACTTTAGTCTGGGTGGATAGATAGAGCGTGTTAAAGTTTGTTAGAGCTGCAATTGAAAGACTCGGCGTTTTGCAGACGACGGGGCGGGGCGGGCTTTTTGTCCGTGAAACAATAAAGACCGCGTCTGCCCGTCGATGTCTGCGGCTGCCCTCGCCGCGTACACAAAGCACACGACGGGCGAAGGCAGTCAGTTCAGGACGTTCGTTCTAGTACCACAATTTCTTTTTTTCATTTACATCGTGATATTCTTTTAACGACGTATCATATATGGGCGATCTTTTCTGCACTTCAGCAATTAAATCATCTAAATCGATGACGTCCATCACTGAAAACGAAAAGCGCGTGGCGCGGACTGTGCTAGCCGCCCCGCGCCGCCGTCTGCGTTACTGCATATAAACTGGTTTGTATGATACACGGCGGGCAGCCGCGGACATGCCGCGCCGCCAGTGCCCGCCGGGCACCTGCGGCGCGGTCTTTTTGCCCTCTGTGTGCGTTGGTAATATAGGATTCCCTTTGTGCTATCGTTCGCGGCGAAATTGACCGGCCCGCCCCGCCCCGTCGTGTGCAAAGCGCCTAAAGATGCAGGTTCAATCATCGTTGTAAGCCTAGGACTACTTTATATGCCCACTGTATTCCCTTCTACATGGAAAATAAACAGCGGTGAAAATAGAATCTGCGAAAATACAATAGAGCAGAAAATCGAACACACAGCAGCAATTTAAAAACTCGACGTCGGTACAATAAGTTTTTTATGATTTCCACATTATACGGACGCTCAAACAGTGAATGCAAGAAGACCCGCGTCTCTTAGAAGACTAACAATCTTCTGAAACCCGTGGAGTCTGCCAACCCACAGGAAGCTTGCATGATGGACGACAAGCAAGACGACGCTCAAGCAGTGGGTATGTAATGATCACTATAACGATGATGATATCATCATCATCAATGTGTTTCATCTTCTTACTGAATTTTGCTGAATGTTTTGCGATCCTGGGCTAATTTCTTCTATTGTGGGTCCATTTTTTCCTCGGTCTACCAGGTGCTCTTTTTCCTGGTATCTTGGTCCCTCTATGGTCATCCGTATAAATTCGTGTTGGGATCCTCTTCGTAGGTGACCGAAAAAAGTGACCTTTCTTTGAATGATGGTATCGGTGATTGCCAATAAAACTACCATTAGTTTTATAGCGATACAAAATTTTTATTTTGGGTTTAAAGTTTGATTTAAGTTTTAACTTTCAACTTTATAACGGTTTTTAGCCCATTAAATATATTTTTTTAATGTTGTGACAGATTGACAAACGTCAACGCGTAACGAAACTGTATCTATCAAAAGCCGGCAGCGTGTGTCAATAATCTGCCAAATCTAACGGCCGCATTCAGAGACATTTAATGCTTACTTAAGGACGCACTTAGTAGAGATTTTGACAGAAACTCTATGGAGTTTATGTCAAAGTCTGTAACTCCCAAAGAAAACATTAAAATATGTAGAGACATTTAATGTTTTCTTCAGGAGCTACAGTACACTCAGAGGAGTGAGTCCGTCAGTCTTTAAGTGGCCGTAACTATCTTTTCTCGATTTATTTATGTATTTGTAAGCATTATTAAAAAAAAAAAGCTCTCTGCACGCATAAACTTTAATTTTCCTATCGAATTTCATACTCCATACGCACAAATCTCCTAAAACTGTCCTCCAAGTTTTTAATTCACGTATTAAATATTAATATATTAATTTCAACGTTTCGCCATGTTTACATAAACCAGAACGCCAATTGTCGTAATTAACCCACGTTTTCATTTTCCATTTATTGAATTATAAATGAATCGTCTTGATATCATAAACTGATTTTTGGAGTTTGCACCAATCAAAACGGGTTTGATGTTGGTTCGACGTTTATGAGAATAACATTTTGCAGTTTTAACATATCTGGACTGGATCGCAACTGTATTCTTCTGATGTTAATGATTGTAAAAATGAGTCCACTCGAATCAGATTGAACTATCTCAGTTGATATTCATATGGATGAATGCTTTTATTGGATTTTGATGCTACCTGAATTTTTGTAAATTTATAATAACTTTTTGACATACAAATTGAGTGCACATGTAAAGTAAGCCAATTTAACGAGAACGCAAGAGTTGGTTGGTAATTGAAAAATTTATAAATATGAAAGTTCTGCAACTAAATAATAACTATCTTATCCAATAGACGTTTTTTGCTAGTTAAGGCAAAACTTTGAAGTTCCTCTCTACCTATGTACAATATCGACTAAGTTCCTGCTCGATCAGTTTCTAAACATTTTCCATTGCACTAGAACGCCTCAAAATATTTAAACGCAACGACTGCAGACGTGGTTGGACTACGTGTTTACACGTGAGTATGTGTGCGTGCGCACGATTCAACGGCTCTGTTAAGCGATTTTCATCTTATGCCTGGTCGGGCGGCAACTTGTTCGATAATAGACTTAACTACATTATTAGTTGTGATAAGGCAAATCAAACATTTCAACCGTAAATCACACGTGCAAAGAATGAAAGATACTGCGAAAGATTTCAAAACTAAGGATGGGCTATGACGTACATTCGACAGAACAAATCTTCACACAAGAAAAAGTTACGCCATTTTGATTTCACCACACCTCGAATGTCAAAATGGCCCCACTTTTGGGGTTATTGTTTTTGCCTCGTCTACAATATAAAATATGTCGAAGCGGTTAATATTTTAACTGCTGAATTGACTAACAATTGAAAACAAATGAGAAGTAAGGTCTTTTCCTGCCTTTTCATTTTGAAACATTTTTAATTTGTGTTTAAGAGCCAGTTACTTTAATATACGATATTTGAGGTATGTTTATCCCCTGTCTTCTGCATATGCGTCTATGGACACTGCCATGTGTGATGCGATACATCATACAGGATCAAAATTGTGTCAGCACTCAGCCGTGCACGAATGATCACTATGTCATTATGATTGTAATCACTTCTGAGGACGGCATGTTTAATGACGATGACGCTAATAAGTAATAAACAGTTTCAGCGACAAACGATGACTCAAAATGATTTATTCCGGGCCCAACGGTCTGCGGGCTCCTCGTGTGATGTCATCGCGAAATTAGAAAACCATTGCAGCGACCGTAAACAATTATTATGCGGTTTTGTGACAGATACGCGTCATGCGGTTTTGATCCTTGTGCCAATGGTGTTAGGGTTGGTCACTTTTTGAATGTGGACTAAATAGTATCGAGGTTGGATGTCATAAACATTTTCCTATTAGCAAGTTCCGCTTCTTGGCATTGTGACATGACTTTAATTTTAGAATCACAGATTAATAATACGGCATTTATTAATAAAATAGGAGCACAGATTAAAGAAAGCTAGGACTAGATAAACAGCTACATATCCTCCATACTCCAACCCTTCTCATATCGCGTAAAAATCCGGTTAAGATTGTGTGCCGTCGAAGGGACATCTAAATGTTCAAATTTCGTTGTGTTGTAACCAACAACACATTATTATTATTATGACATTATAATATTGTTATGACAAAATATATATTTTTTAAAATATTAATATATTTGTGTCCAATGAATATTTAAACTTTCTAATATAAGAATATTAAATACAAATAATTCAAATAAAAAGTTTATTGTACTGTGCGCATGAAAAATAATATAATAAATAAAAATATGTCTAAAATCCTATCAAATGTTTCATTTTCTAGGAGATGTCTTGCTTTCTCATAAGAGTGTCTATGACCTATTGGAAAAGACCTCCTGAGTCACACGCTCACGCGTGTGGTCGTGCAGGTTCAATGCCGGGTTGATACCAATACCGGTGTGTACCAATCAGACTTTCTCAATTAACCGTATACTGACGCTAGACTTAGATTAAATTGAGATCGTTCTATGAAAGATGTTTCTCTGTACGTAAGTATTTTTACTCTGTGCTATTAATAAAATCTAGAAGTTAAGGTCGACGGCCATGAAAATATTTATATATATGTTACAACATAGGTATACATATAACAGTCAGGCAATCCTGGTCCTAGTTTATTGGTCTGTATGTAAAAAGTTACTTATGACTCCCACAGCATCCTGTAACCATAACAGAAGAGATAAAAAAGTAATTTAAGGGATATTTCCACTTCAACTAATGGATTGATGTCCTTAGACTATTCGGAGAGTATTTTTGGACGCATTATAATTTAAAACACTTACAACCGAACACTGAAACGCTAGATAAAAATAAGAGCCCTTTTTTTCACAGATTGTCGCTGTCTCTGCTATCCCAAATGACATGGACAGCATATGACTTGAGCATCACTTAATTTAATTATCGTTTCAGTATTGGGCCGGTAGGGACAGCTCATGTGTGACCAAAACTAAGGTGCTTTATTGCTTACAGAATTTTGACTGTTACAAGCATAGACGTATATATTATAGACGAGGCAAGTTGAGGCAAAAAGTGTCTCTAGTTAAATGGCCCCACTTTTGAGATTTTTGGGGCCATTTTGACATTTGATTATGGTGAAAACAAGATAGCTGACATTTGAAGTAATTATTGAAGTTTTGTTCTGTCAAAGCTACGTCTTATCCTATCTCGAGTTTTGAAATCTTTGAATGAATGAATGAATGAATGAAGTAAATAATAACTAGAAATACACAAGAATACGATATCAATATAATTGGTAAATTTATGGACGGATGTATTTAATCTATCACCAAAAAGACAGGAGAAATGGCAAAGAGCACTTAGGTACATAATAATAATATCTATGGACGCTTCACACCACGTCAATCTGGCCCCATGCTAAGTACTCGAAGAACTATTTGTATGACGGGGACCAGACAACGGGAAGTATTTTTAATTAATACTTTTATGCTAAATAGATATTTATTATACATCCATGACCCATGAACACAGAAGAGCTTTTTGTGACTTCGGCGACATTCGAACCCGCGACCGGGGCTTGAGCACCAACGCGCTCAACTACTGAGCCACAGAGGCCATCGATAAAAAAATGAGGCATGCAGTGAAATCAGCTAGCACAACGATTTAAGGCTTCCTGAAATATCCCAACGAAAATTTTATAATTGGGTTAATTTTGACAAATGCTATAGCTTGTTAGAGCCCTCAATCCGGATAAAGATTACAATTATAATTAGTCCAAGTATTTTGTAAACGGACATGGGCCTCACAATAGCCCTTTGTCCGTCTTTACTGTCCGTTCAGTTATTTTACCTCTGGCAGGATCTTTATGCCGACGACATAAGGGTTACTCTCGTAGAAAACCAGAGGCAAAATAACTCGGAACGGAGTTTAAATTATTTCGGCCTATAAATTGGAGACAGAGCTCTTTGTTTGTCCCAATTCTATCGAATACTAATAAGTTCCATGTACTAAGCTAAGCAACATTGTGTGTGTTGGGATCCCGGAGATTTGCTCTGTCCGTCTGTCCTTTCTATCTGTCTGTATGTATTATATATTATGTATTATATCTGATATAATATACACATATCTGTTCTCAGTATTTATCAACTTATTTTCTTTTACTGGTACTGGTCATAGAGAATATTCTCTATGAACCAGTAAAAGAAAATAGAAAGCACGGGCCCTCTTTAATTTGCCACTCACTGACAAATGAGACAATTTAAAAATGACAAATGCACTCAAAGCCGTAAACCAGGAGCTAAACTATAATCAAATAACCAGCTGCAGTAGTCTAGAACATTCATATTATTCACGTAGGTAAAACAAAACTCTTTTGTCGGAGCTAGTTGGAAGTCCGATCGCTCATGAGGGAGACCGGCCGGTCGTGGGAGTCGTCCTGTGTTAGACAGATCCGGGACACTTCCCATACATTGCGGCTGATGGCACCCCGCAGGCGATTTTAGTGGGTAAAGTACCACCGGGAGCCGCACATATCCCCGGGACACTCATCCCGGGGAAGGCGTAATGACCTTTCCCCGGCGAGATAAAAAAGGAACAATAAAACGTCTAATATACCGACGCACTAGTCCCTCGTAAACTTCCAGTATTCGGACTCATGTTACCAGGCTCTCATAGGCGATACCATTGCGTCGTGATGAAGCATCCAGGTAAAAATGTCTAACAAAAATATTTTCCGATAAAATGTTTATTCGTAGCGAACTTCGATTATTGTTATATTTAGATCGAAGATTTAGGGTTGGTAGTTTTCGAGAAAGGAAAAACATGATGTTTGTGTAACTTTCCGTTTTTTCGCTTCGAGTATAAACATTGTGTGGGGCGTGGAATGATACATAAACACCGGAAGTTCATGGGTTCCTTTTCAAATAGTAGGAAATTTCCTATAACCATTGAGTCCATATTGTTTAGCTCAGTTATGTAACTGTGGTTTGTACTACGTACTCACTGTAAGAGAGCTCAATGCTTGAGCATCGGTTGATGATTGATCATCAACCGATAATTTTAAATAATAGCAGGCAAACATTAAAAAGACATTGGGCGTTTATGACCCGCTGATCAAAAAAGTGTCGACCACAAACCAATACTATTTGATTGTTACAATTTTCTTTCGCATTTCATTTACTGTAATTATTAAATTGAGATAAGTGGAGATAATAATTAATATATTGTTAACTAGCTGGTGCCCGCAACTTCATTTGCATTGAACTAACGGAAACGGAACTCTATTTTTTAAACGGAAGCCTGAGATAAAGTAGCCTATGTTAGACCTATCAGCTATCTTCCAGCGAAAGTCCCGTGAAAATCGGTCCAGCCGTTTCATAGATAAGCCGGATCAAACATATAGACAGACAGACAGACGACGGACAGACAAACATTTAAAAAATTGATATTTTATTACAATGTACATACATTGATTTAGTTAAAAGATGCGAATTTTTAATTACAAACAGACACTTCAATTTTACTTATTTGTATAAATCATTAGTAATCATATTTTATATGAATATTCGTTGAAATTAGTTAAAATATATAAGAATTTACCCAACCTCCTGCAGATATGCGATGTCGTTGTAATCCAGTGTAATCACGCTTACATCTAGCCAAATTTTTGTATTTGGTCGCAGTAGAAAATTGTTCCACTGTCGTTTACGTTGAGGATTCAAACCCAATACAAATGAAATGTACCCACAGGTAAGCAAACCATAATGCTTTGTTGAAGCTTAATGAAATATATAATATGTGAAAATAAATATGACTCTTTATAATAAAGAAAACCTCAGAGAATTAATTTAATGTTCCATGAAGAAAACGACCAAGGTCCGAGACAAATGAGGTTAACAGACGAATTATCGTTATCGTATCATATGTAGAGATAATTTGTCTCAATCCCTATGTTTATTGACAGCATTTGGGTCTAGCAAAGTACGCTAGGATTGCGCAAAGAAAGAGCAGGTGCACACTGTAAGTGTACTATCGAACATGAGATGAAAATCGCTTAACACACGTACTCACCTGCAAATACGTAGCTCAAACACGTGTGCAGTTGTTTCGGTCACTTCCTTTGTGCGCACACATTTTGAGGCGTCCTAGTGCAAAGGAAAATGTTAAGAAACTGATCGGGCAGGAACTTTGCCGATATTGCACATTGCACAACGTTATCCTAATGCGCCATGTACGCACTCCGCACGTATGTTTATGTTGACGTGGGCTTGGTGCTGTTTGATACGAAACACGTTGGAATCTCTACCTTGTAGTTGAGGTAAAATTATTTTGCGACGCTCACGGGGATATCTAGTAAATAGTTGTTTGGTTGGTGGTTGGTTGGTTGAAACATTTTTGCATCGATGGCCGCAGAATCGAGAATTTTTCAAAATGGCTGACAGTATACTGTATACAATGCTAAGTAGTTATTTAACGCGGGATCTCTGTACCATTTCGGAATAAAAAGTGTTCTATATTGTGTTGGTCCAGAGCCTAAACTACTACCATACCTAATTTTATCCATCCATCCATCCTTACAAACCTTTACAATTATAATAGTAGTAGAATATGCCGTGCCGATGTGATACCCGTTAAAATAATAGTACCAGGGAGACCGAGCTTCAGTAGAACGATAAAATAATCCTACTACTACTATAAATGTGAAAGTTTGTAAGGATGGATGGATGGATGTATGGATGGATTTTTTTTACTCTTTCACGCAAAAACTAGTGAACGAATTTTGATGAAATTTGGTATGGCAGTAGTTTAGGCTCCGGATTTTTTTTTATTAAATAAGGGGGCAAACCAGCAAACGGGTCACCTGATGATAAGCAACTACCGTCGCCCATGAACACTCGCAACATCAGAAGAGCTGCAGGTGCGTTGCCGGCCTTTTAAGAGGGAATACGCTCTCTCTAACAATGTTTGATTAAAACAAAGGCTACATTTTAACCCGAAAAAGTGAAATGTTCTCGTGGGATACTGTATTTACGCGGAGCCGCGGGCAAAAGCTAGTTACAAATAAATAAAAGGTTATAAAATAAAAAAAATACCAACCGGATTTGACAATTGGGAATCGAATACACTCATAAATCATATTAATATCTTATGACGCGACGAAATAAACAATATTTAACAAAAAAAATGCGCAATTTCCTAGGGATAACACCAAAGTAGATCGTTTTTTCTCCTCCAAATTACATTTACAATCTAAATTTCAGGGAAATACGTGTACCCACTAAATAATATATACAATATTTGCTCGTTTAAATTGTAAGATTCCCTGTGTAATTATTTCAGCTCTGACTTACGAAACGTTTAACTCTATGTAGCGAGAAATATCGTGAATGTACATAATATGAATGCTTCATAAGAATTTTTCAAGAATATGCATAACTTCTGAAAACTTGCGAAGTTTTCTCACTCATTTCTATGTGTTCACTGAGAATATGTTTTACTTTGTAATATAAGAAGTTTCGGGCGAAATATTAAAAATGGTGAAGGTAAGACCAGATGACTTTTGCTTTCTTTATATTTCAATGAAATCTTCCTGTTTTAGTTGTAGAAGGGAACAGTCAATTTGTTTTACTCTGGAGTCTAGTATATTGTAGTGTAACAAAAAGGTTTTTGTTTATTAAAGAAACAATAATATTGTAATAAAAAAAAAAAACTGTCCAAGTAATTAAATTCGGAAGGGTTTAAAATATCATTTGAATAATAACTTCTTAAATACTTGATCCTTGATATTTTGACATAATATAGCAACTCATTTATTTTCTCTCCAACTTCTTTATGCAAGCTTAAATTAATCGAACGTGTGTGACAGGCATAACAAAGCATTCACAAACGTAAATTTAAATATTTTCCACACTATTTTTGAATAACAGTCGTGTAAATCGAGCGAGGGAATTCAAAGTAACAGATGGCATGAAATACGAACTTTCGTATTATAAAACCCAATTTTTCATTAAGCCTTTTGATAAATAAAGTTTCGCCTCCGTTTATTAAAAGTTATTGTTTTGGAAAATCCTAGGTTTTCTGTTTTCTTTATGGTATTTGTACTTTATGTACAACAAGAGCAAAAAAGATGCAAGTTATAAAAAATCAAGTTTTCAAGTTAAAATTTAAGTATCGTTTAAGCTTAGATTTAAAAAAATAGAATCACAAAAATATTTTACCAGGGTTCAAACCACATTCCGAATTTTCGAACAACGCAAAAATTAACCAAACTACTAATCGGACTACAATTATAGAGTCGAAATTATTGATATATTGTTGCACGACGAAAGAACAAACATATATTATAAACTTACATTATAAACTTTAAAATGCGCAGTTTCCCAGGGATAAAACCTAGCTAGACCGATTTTTCTCCCCCAAAACTCCCTGCGCACTAAATTTCATGTAAATACTTGCAGCCGTTGTCAAGTTACGTTTATATACAAGATTGTCTCATTAAAAATATGTTTTAAGTAGTACGAATTAAACTAAAGTGTTACTATTTATGTAATACACTGAATTGTCATGAGAAACATATCTATAACAATCACTTTAGATACAAAGAAAGTAATATAAAATACTAGCTTTTGCCCGCGGCTCCGCTCGCTTAAATACTGCCCACGGAAATCCTGTACTTTTTCGGTATAAAAAGCTAATGAGGATGTGTTAATCCAGAGCTTAAACTACTACCATACCCATTTCATCGAAATCCGTTCCGTAGTTTTTGCGTGCAAGAGTAACAAACATCCATCCATCCACAAAAACTTTCACATTTATAATCGTAGTAGGATGAGTAATTGTTCTCTCAGAAGAATGTTACGAACAATTTTGTTACCTTAGGTATAAACCAGTATGTACCAGATACCTTTTACCTTCAGACTGCTAACAGCCAAAAATTTTAGAGGTAGCGTAATGGAAGCGTATATCATTCATATTTTAAAGTCCAAAGGCCGTTATCGCAAATGAAACTTTGCAACAGAATAGTAAACTAGACGTAACATATTATTTGTGGCAGCTCTACATAATGTGAACATATCAATTTTTTAATAGCTCACTTCGTTGAAATTACAATCTATTGTATTTGTCAGAAAATAAGGTTATTGAATACAAATTGAAAACAAATTCACAGATTTCGTACCTCACACGACTATCAGCACATTGGAAATCAATCAAATTGTAGCTGACTAAATTGTCCAGAGTGTTACTGACTAAAATTTAGCTTATGTTAATCTAAAAAAAAAATCAAAAAATGTTAATCCAAATCCTACACTACTACCATACCAATTTTCATAAAATTCCGTTCAGTCGTTTTTGCGTCAAAGATTATCAAACATCCATCCATCCTCACAAACTTTCATATTTATAATGTTAGTAGGATTATGGCTTACTTCAATTAGCGAATGTGAACACGGTATAAGGCATCGGTGCAAATGTTAATTTTGACATTTACTCTGATGTCTCACTGTAATCTTAACGTCTATTCGCGTTGAGAAAGGACTGCCTGTCTCGACGCGAATAGACTATACGCGAACTATCGAATGTGCATACTATTTTAAAAAATTACACCATACTATAGTCGCGTTAAGATTATAGTGAGACATCAGAGTAAATGTCAAAATGAACTGAAATGTCAATTACGCCTACATGTCAAATTGGCTTACGCGTCATTAGTCAATTTTGAACTGTTTTTGATATTTCACTGTCTTCTAAACGGGTGTAGACTGGCGTTTAGAAGACGGTGAAATGTCATAGAATAATTATAATAAATGTCATAGTGACTAGTTAAATACTCACATCTGGGGCTCATGCATAGCTCGTGATTATTTCTAAATATCCTTCTAAATATCCTGATCCTTAAAATCCCCAACCCCCTGGGCCCCCGGTAACCTCACACACTCGGCGAAACACAACGCAAGCGTTATTTCACGCCGTTTTTCCTGTATCACTGAGCCTGTATCACTCTCATGTCCATATCTCAGGTCTGCATATGCAGTATGAACTCTATCATCGATCATGCATCGAGCTCATTTTACGGCGCATGCAGTCACTGAAAAAACTTCAAGTGCTTTGTTATGACGTACATATATTGACAGAACAAATCTTCATAGAAGAAAAAGTTACGCCATCTTAATTTCACCATATTTCAAATGTCAAAATGGGCCTAAAAAACCGGTTTTGATATAGTTTTTTCAAACCTTACATGATTGAATGTTCTTAGCTATAATTCATCATCATCAGCTCGTTTATTGCTTGACACTTCGGGGATAAATAATTTTCTTAATGTTGGATATTTGAAGAATGCTTTTTTGTGTCATATATTTTTTTTTTTTGTGCTATCTTGTTTTTAGTGAATGTAAGATATTTTTCTAATTATATTCTGTATTTCTTGCTGAAACATGCAAGAAGCGTATATTGAAAAGACTCGTGGGCATATAATGCCTGCTTTTATAATGTATCATTATAAAAGCAATGGCGAAGGCTGGTTCTCCTACATAGAGAAGCCTAGTATAATAGGTAGGGATTTGGATGAGGGTCTTCAAAAGGTAAGTGGCAAGTGAAGCCTATAGGAATGGAGTTATAGGAACCACACGCCACTGGTTCTTTAGTTAATTTAAAATTCATGTAAACGCTAAAGCTTTGTCATTTGTATGTATGTATATGTATGTATATTATATTGCGATCTATGTATATAAGTATGTTTAATGATATTTATATTATTAGTACCTTAATTTATTTTTAGGTATTGTATAAGTTTTAGTTTAAGTCTGAATTTAAATGTTTTAGTTATATTATGTTGTGTGTTTGTGTACATTGCCCTATCTACCTACTTGCATCCACAATTATAGGTTTGCTGGAAAAGATCTCTTAAAGAGATAATTACGCCAATATATTGTTACAACTTTCAAATGTGTCTTTGTTAATGTCTACATGAAGAATAAAATAAATAAATAATTAAAGTTGAAAACTTATTATAAAAAATTTGAAAACGTTGTTAACGTGTGTGTGCTAAAGTTTGTATAAGATCAATGATTTCATTAACGATTGCACACCTTGGGAATAAGATGTCTCCCTGCAAGTCTGCTTCTACATAGAAGTATATATATACAAAATAGATAAGTACATACTTATGTATTTTGACTTTAGTTATATAGGTTAAGTTGTTTGTAACATTGTAATTTTTTCTTATTTCAATTTTCCTATCTTTTTACTAAAAGATGGCCCCGCGCGAGTTTCTTACGCGGGTTCTTCTTGCACTGTAGTCTAGTAGTTTCCGAACCGGTGGTAGGCATCACCTAGGACAATTCTATAAGTGTTATTTAATAATAATAATAGCTCCCCACACCGATTTGGTTGGTGGCCGGTTTCATTGAAACCAGGCCAGCTACGCAGGATTAACTTTGTAGTGCCCATGTGTGTGCACAGTACATAAGAGCACTTTCTCCTCTTTTTTACTCTCGCAACCCAGTGGGACGGTTATCCGACACGACCGCCGAGAGATCAGGCGCGGGCCGTATTACAAGCTCTTAATTCCAGCCAGTTTACGCCATAAAACAAACTGGCTGGAATTTTCGTATTATAGTCACATGTTACCAGCCAGTCAGCAGTCACGTGACTCTTGACTTACTTCTGCATTGAAACTTGAGTGGTATTTTCGTATTATGACAGTACTTCTGACATTAGCTGGCTTGTATTTACGTCAAAAACTGTTTAAACGAAGCCGTTCAGTTTACGCTCAACTTCATTAGCTTTTATTGAATAGTTTATATTTTAGTGTTCTCTTTTAATAATATATAGGTTAGGTTAGTAACGTAAAATATTGCTAAAGTGATTAGCAATTTTTTACGTTATTTTAAGACATAGGTATTATTCATAGGATCATAGAAATTATATAATATGTGTGACGAATTAGAACTATTTGAATTTCTGGAAAATGATTCTTCTCAAGAGAATAACAATGCAAAACTTCAAAGAAGACACCTTAGGGACCTTAGTGATCCATTTAGTGTAGATGATGTGAACTTTACAAAACGATACAGGTTGAATCAACAATTAGTTCACAATTTGTGCGACGAACTAAGACCGCATTATGTAGGTGGGAGCACAAGGGCCTCGGATCTGTCTCTTGAGAGAAAGGTAGTACCTATTTACTATTTCTCTATTAACCCGTAAAATAAAATGTAACTTTTACTTCAATAATATGATTGTTGTACCTAAGTACATGCTAAACATTTAAATTTAAAAACAAATTTTGTTGCAGGTGCTAATAGCATTATCATTTTACGCAACGGGTTCTTACCAACGCCCCGTTGGTGATATGTCTGCACACTCTGTAGCTCAACCTACAGTCTCAGTAGTGATAAAGCAGATTACTGCGTTATTAAACTTGCCCTGTATACAGGCTAAATATATTAAATTTCCTAGAAGTCCAGAGGAAAGAAGTGAAAATAAGAGAAGGTGAGTTGAGTATTTATTACTTAGAACACCCATTTATTCTGTTATTTTTGGGAAATAGGATTAGAGTAAATAATAGATTATTTATTGTTTTTAGATTCTTTAATAAGTTTGAAATACCGGGAGTTTTGGGGTGTATAGATTGCACACATGTAGCAATCGTACGTCCCATTGAAAATGAGGAGAGGTATTACTGCAGAAAACAGTATCACTCGATAAATGTCCAGTTGGTAAAATACACTTTTAATTATGACAACAGATAAAATCAACAAATCATATGTAATTAAGTCTGCTTTTATTCAGGTGACCCATGTAATTATCAATTTTGTAATAATCACTAGGTATGGTTGAAGACAGATCTGGTGTACCACTTTTGAACCCTTTGCCAAGAAATAAGGTTGAAAAGTGGTACACCTATCTATACCTAAAAATATATATCTTCAACCATACCTAAAAATATATTTTTTAAATAAAACAACATCTAAACAACTACGTTGAATGCAAGCTTCAATCTTAAACTTATGTAATTTGACTACTTTTTCAAATTATAATTTGAGAAAATAGTAACATTACATAATTTAACAATTGTTTTAAAAATTAGGACAAGCTTGTATACAACATGCATGGATCATATTATGTAAACTAAAATCAGACTTTATCATTAAAATAAATCAGAAACATAACAATTTATAAACAAAATATTTTTCCTTCAGTCTCCTTCAGTCTTCTTCAGTCTTTGTTCTTTGGGATTAATCTGAAACAATTAAAATTTTAGGTAAGTAATGCAGATATGCAAATTATAAGTGTAGACGCTAGTTTTGGTGGAGCTACCCATGATTCTTTTATCTGGGCAAACCATCCCCTAAAGGAACACATGGAGCAAATTAGCATGAATGAGGCAATATGGTTACTTGGTATGTATACTCGGTAGTATTACTTATTATTGTACTATGTACATAATAAATTACTAACCACATACCTACAAATAACTTTATGATAATTAATGGCAATATTTTGATTATTTTTAGGTGATTCTGGGTACCCTTTAAGAAGATACATGATGACACCAATAACTAATGCTAGTCCAGGCACTCCAGAAGCATACTATAATAATGTGCATGTGCGAACAAGAAATGTTATTGAGAGGACAATTGGCCTCCTAAAAGCTAGATTTAGGTGTTTACTTGTCCATAGGGTATTACATTATTCTCCCCTTGTAGCAGCATCTATTGTAAATGCATGTATAATATTGCATAATATTTGTAATACTGCGAATATCCCTATAGAACTACTCACTGAGGAAGAGATAATATTAGAAACATCTAGGCAGGTCCAGAGAGACACTTACCAACAACCACATTCATCCAGCTCCAGCAGCCATAATATAGAGCTCAGTGAAGGCTTGACTTTAAGAAGCACCCTCACCTCTCGACTCTGGTCTTCTCGGACCCGTTCCTCTACAAATTAAAATATTTAAAATAATGTCTATTACTCTATTGTCTATTATATTATTAAAATTCTATAAAACTTTCTATATTCTATAAAATTTAATATTGTGTATTTCATTAAGATTATTAATGTAAGATAATAAACAGTTTGTATTAAAATTTTCGTATATACCTTTTATTACTAACTTTATGGTGATAAGTGGGCATGGTAAGCAAAATTAATAATAATCGTCATGAGCCCAATTTTTGACTTACCTTTCTAAAGACAATGCTATTTCATCTAATTTGGCCAATATCTGTAGTTGGGTTTCAGCATTTCTCTCTAGTGTGTTTGCTATTTTATCCAGATGTTGTACATTTTGTTGTTCAGCCAACAATCTGTTTCTTGAAATATCAATTAATATTTCTCGAGCCATTTGTTGGCTTATAGCCTGTCGCCTGCTACGTCGATGTCGTCTGGATCTTTCTTCAGTAAGGTGTTGCTGTTGAGGTGTCTCAGTTTCTTCAACTGGTGCAGGCTCTGGTGCAGGTTCTTGTACAGGCTCTGGTGCAGGTTCTGGTGCAAGCTCTAATGATGGCTCTGGCACAACATGTATCAACTGAGTTAGCTAAAATAATATTCACTTAAATAATTGTTATGTACAATATTCTTAAATAAATCTCAATAGGAATAAAAATACTTACATCTGGAAATGGATCTACTTGGGTATTAGGTAACCCACTTCCAAAATCTTCGCCAAGCAAACTAATCATTTTTCTTTCAATTTCGCTTAAGGGAGTAGCTTCGCTAGGGCCACCTCCTGTGCGATTTTGGGCAAGACGAATACTAGCTACTCTTTTCTTTAATTTCGCTTTGTAATCTATCCAATACTAGAAAAAAAAACTATAATTAGCAACTTGTGAACCAAAGTCAAGTGTGTTTGGGTAGTTATTTATTAACTACCCACAAAGATTCTAGCTGGTTGAATGAAACCCGGCGACGACGCGGAAACACCTCCTGTGAACTAAACATGAATAGCCTTTGTTTCAGTCTAAACTAATATGTACTATGCTTAAATATACTTTATATTTGATAAATAAAACACAAATAATACTTACGCCATTCCTAATTATTTAAATCTTATATTATTGAGATTACAAATTAAAAAACATTACACTTTTCTAATCATCTAACAGTCCGGTGAGATCAGTGTTGTCAAACTCAGATTATTTAAATTTGCCGCCTTTTTTCAGTTTCATTTAATCGTTGGCCGAATGACCAAATCGAGCTGTAAAGTAGTTAAATTGGCAACACTGATTTCACTCCTGACAGGACCTCTATGCCGACGATCACTCACTATTCACTATTTAGAAACTCCGAGGTTATTGAGCTGTGAATTCCGTTTTCCAAAATCTTCGTAACCCTAATGGCGCCTTAAACAGCATACTCACGCACGGTCCGATCCAGCACCGTGGCCGTGGACCGTGTGTATGCCGCTTATTTTACGCAATAAATTTTTAAAAATAAGGTTTTTGGTAGAAAATAAGCACATTTTTTTCTTGAAATAGGTGTATACAAAAACGACGGCATATTTTACCAACTTAAACCATTTATTTTTTGCAGTCCATAAAATTTTCTAATTCTATGTATAGTTAAAAATATTTAGTACAAGTTTTCTGTTCGTTATTGGCTATTCACTTCATAAGTGCATGGCAAGAAAAAAACATACTGTAATACGTCAAATTTGACGTATCCGAATGTCACCTTCGTGCTCCATTAAACCAGTCATAGACAATCAAACCAGGATGAATCCAGTCAGCATGAAATATCGTTGTAATACGAAAAAAGAACAAGGCACTTTAAGGCCGTATTTTGAATTGCCTGGAAACAAGCTGGTTTTTTAAAAGATCATAATACGGCCTGCTGGTCTGACTTTTTTCATGCCCATCCGTCGCATGGATCGTCTTTCTTGTCAGACAATCAGGTGATCAGCCTGCATTGTCCTAACCAAACTTGGAAACAACATTTTTTGTTGTTCCAACGCGGGAATCGAACCTGCGACCTCCGAGTCGAGAGCCAAGCTCTAATCCACTGGACCAAGGAGGCTGTTAACTTTTAATAAGCTATTTGAAAACGAAAAAATTTCAGTATTAGTTCGAGTTTTGATCAGAAAAACTGTTAATTAATCATTTTACTAATGTCAAAAATGTAAATTACATTTCTTATTGTGCCTAAAAATGTTGAATCTGTTAGAAATGGGTTCTTTTCCTTTCCTCCCATTAGGGAGGAAATCCATTAGCAGCTCGCCATATTTCCCGCTTTTCTTGTTATGTCCGTAATTTCGTTTAAAAATGTTATGTTTTCTCGTTTAAAAATGTATTTAATTAACCCCAACGTTTACTATAAAAATAAATAAACCAGAAGCTTACCTCTTCTAAGTTGTAATATTTTTTTAAATGTATACCCATTTTAATAAAGTTATTTTTGTCTCAATTCTTGTTAAAGTTATCGTAAATCGAACTTAGTAAGATATGTAGATATAAAAAAGGTTTCAGTTGAAATCAAAAAGCGTTACGAAATAAATCCGGCCAGGTGCGAGTCGGACCCGCGCACGAAGGGTTTCATAAAAAACGGCTAAAATTAACGTTTGTTGCATGGGAGCCCCACTTTAATATTTATTCTATTGAACTGTTTTTAGAATTTATGTAAAAGCGGCAACAGAATAGAGGGTTTATACCCCTTTTCACAGAGGGTGTATACCCTCTGTGAAAAGTTCAACTGTCTAATAGCTATCACGGTTCATGAGATACAGCCTGGTGACAGACAGGTGGATAAACAGTGACGTCCCAGTAATGGTGTCCCGGTTTTAACCAGGACCCCATTACCTTGGGACCTTTGGGTGCCGAACCCTTATAAAAACCTTAAACTTTTTAGTTACTTACTTATCTACCTATAGAAGCCGACGGTATCTTGAAAACCTTATATACGAAATTGTTTGTTTTTTCTGTCGTCCGACTACGACAAAACTTGTCAATATCATAGCCCAGGCCCAGCAAGCCACAGACGAAGTTTGTGACAACTTTCCAACTATCCCCGCAAACTGTCCGCGAACATTATAGCGTGTGGTACACCGATTCTATTGACCGTCCGGCCCTTACTATTCCTACATTAATTTATACTACAGGTCGCACTGTGGTCGAAATTAGCCTGTGGTCGAAATTCGACCATGATTATCGGGTAACCGAACTTTGCTCGGAGTTCTGATAAATTAAAAAAAATATATAAAAAGAATCACAAATAACCTAACATAACCAAGAGCATGTGAGGAGTCAGGACATGTCTAAGGAGGGTTCCGTAACTATAAACGCGCAATATATTTTTTTCAAATTACTTCAAAAGTTACTGTCCGAATTTGTTCAAAAAAAAATTCTATAGAGTTTTTAGCATGATCTTTTAGCATGGAAATTGCATGTTTCTAATTCTCATAGTTTAGAAATGCCAGGGGGGACCAATTTATAAACCACTTTGGAGGCCGGTTACTCGAAAATGGTTGACTTTGTAAATAAACCATGTATGAAAACTATATATACACTGGCGGACACATAAACTGCATCGTAGTGCAGGATAACTTTCATTGAAATATAATTAGTGAAATTAGTGCAAACTATTTTGATTTATTTCAATGATAATGCTAAGACTGGTTCTTAATCTGATAAAAAAATCAATTCAAATGTGTATAGGTCAACATTTCTCACTAAAAGCATCAAATTACTCCTTTTGCAGCTTTTTGGAATGAAACAGTGAATAGAACAAAAACGGCTTTATTATGAAAATTTTACAATACTAAGAAAAGAAAAAGGTTTTTTTTTGTTTTTAATAACGTGTCTCCTCCTCTTGCCCTAATAACTGATTCAAGTCGGTTTTGCATCGACCTGATCAGTGTTTTTAAAAGATCTTGCGGAGTATTGTCCCATTCTTGTGACAATGCAACTTTGAGCTCCGCAACCGTTGTTGGGACCGGATTTCTTTTAAATATAGCTCTTTTTAGGTTGGCCCACACAATATGTTCTATCGGATTGAGGTCCGGGCTACATATTTTTGTGAAACTTATTATTTCTTTTTCTTTTATATTTTTTTAAATTTATTTTTAATTATTTTATCATTCTACTAAAACACCGAATAAATCTCGGTGGTATAAAGGTTACTATTTATAATACGTGGTGATGCTGATTGACAATTTTGTACTATCGTATTGTAAAATGAAATGTCACCAAAGCTGGACGGGCGCCAACTCACAAGTTTTCACCGACAAAAGGAATTTAACTATTTTTCCCTTTTGTTGCATTCAGCTGATTCCTTCCAGCGTCGTTCACACGTAAACGGCTTGTAGAAAGTTGCTATTCAAAATTGAACTTTATTCAGTATACAAGAAGATACTTACACGATGACATTTGAAGTCTTGCAATTAAACGTGTATCTTCTTGTGTAGTGAAAAAGTTAAATTTCGAATCTCTATGTTAAAAAATGCAGCGCCGCGTTACGTTTCGGTGAAAACTAAAACTTATGCGTTGGTGTGAGCTGACCTTAAGAAATCTATGGACGCTTCCTATTATAGCCATAATCTAGCAATTTATAACTTCCATATAAGATATCACGCTATTTCATGCACTTTAGCTATTAATCTGTATCAGAAATCGACGTTTAGTCTACTATTTTATTACTCTGTAATTTGTCTTCCCTTACAAAGGATACTGAACTATATTCTTATGATTTAAAAGCTAATATCAAATATCGATTATTATTATAGGTAAGTATTTGATCAATATTTATTCACAACGGAAATTTGGCCTTAAATCCGTTTATGGATAGTAACCAAGCGTGGGTGCTATTGAGCTTTTTATGCTAATGGTAAGTCATTATTAGCACGCGAAATTTGGCAGGTCCTAAACTTCCGGCTTCCGAAAACCGCCGAACTGGCTTGTCGGAAATTATTCGTTGCCTATGATCTGACTAAAAATAATTCGACTCGAATCTAATGAATCATGTACGCACATTATGCATTTTTGTTTAGTAAGGTTTTATTTATTTAATAGAAGAAACATTTTGTGTTTCGCGGGGGCCTATATTGCATATTTCATTTGATAAGCATTGTTTACAATTTAATCGCTCCTGTTTATTTATAGTTTTCTTAAAAGATTTTTCATTTTAACATTTGAAAGTGTGTACATTTGATTGTGAAGTTTGTGTTGATAATGTGTGTTTATTAAAAATTAAAAATAACAAGTTCTCACAATTGTCATTCAGTGAAAAGATTCAAATTCTGTCTAATGGTAGGTGTGTACCCGAGTTACAACAATTAAACCAGCAAAAAAATAATGTAACTCGAAAATTTCATGCTAAAAGTTATGAAACGTATAACTGGCTGTGTGGTTGTGTACACACGATTAAATTATATTGTTTTCCTTGCATATTATTTAGTAATTTACATCGGGATATAGTAATCTCAAGTAACCGGAACCTTGAATATATGAAAATTGAAGCTGACTGACTGGTGAGTATATGCTTATTATTTTACTTATTAGAATTTCTTCCGCCGCGACGATCGATCGCTGTTTTGTCTGCGTTGCCATAGAAGATGCACATGAATAGTAGTACATCTAAGACTTGCTCTGTTGGCATGGTTTCGACTTACATAGGCTGCACTAAAAGTATCGGGAATGGAATATTTCCACTGTTCCTGTCATATTAAAATCTTTTTAATTTAAAACTCCTTGGTTTTAAAAATCGAATACCGTTTATTTATTTAAAAAAAGATTCTCGGTCTTGTCACAAGGTCTTGTCAAACTTGTTTAGTCGTTGAGAAAATGGAATTGACTCGAGAAAATTCTAGAGCGATGATTTATTATGACTTTCGAAGTGGTTTAACACAAAAACAGTGTATTGACCGGATGATTTCTGCATTTGGTGATGAAGCCCCATCTAAAACCACAATTTATCGCTGGTTTGCTGAATGTCAACGTGGACGTGTCAAGCTCAGTGATGATCCCCGTCAAGGTCGTCCAAAAACTGCAGTCACCCAAGAAAACGTTGATGCTGTGCGTAAGCTGATTGAGGAAGATTGACATGTGACATACCGCGAAATTCAGGCAACTTTAGACATTGGCATGAGTCAAATACAAATAATCTTGCATGAACAATTAGGTGTAAAAAAGTTGTTTTCCCGATGGATACCGCATTTGCTCTGTGAAGAGCAAAAAGCGGCTCGCGTTACTTGGTGCGTCAGAACTCTCGAAAGATTCCACGCAGGATCCTCAAATGCTGTATACAACATTGTATCAGGTGACGAATCCTGGATATACGCGTACGAACCCGAAACAAAAAACCAGTCACGAGTTTGGGTGTTCGAAAATGAGTTAAAGCCAACAAAAATTGTTCGTTCACGGAGTGTTGCAAAAAAAATGGTGGCCACGTTTGTCTCCAAAACCGGCCATGTTGCGACTATTCCTCTTGAGGGACAAAGAACGGTTAATGCAGAATGGTATGCTAACATTTGTTTGCCACAGGTCGTTTCTGAACTCCGTAAAGATAACTGCAACCGCCGTATCATCCTCCATCACGACAATGCGAGTTCTCACACCGCGCACAGAACAAAAGAGTTTTTAGAGCAAGAAATCATAGAATTATTAGACCATCCGCCGTACAGCTCCTGCCTAAGCCCTAATAATTTCTATACTTTCCCTAAAATAAAGAATAAATTGCGTGGTCAGAGATTTTCATCACCTGAAGAAGCTGTGGACGCCTACAAAACGGCCATTTTGGAGACCCCAACTTCCGAATGGAATGGTTGCTTCAATGATTGGTTCCATCGTATGGAAAAATGTGTCGAATTTCGCGGAGAATACTTCGAAAAGCAATAAATACATTTTTAAATAGTAATGTTGTGTCACTTCCTTGATTCCCGAAATTTTCAGTGCCGCCCTCGTAGAGATCCGTCGCTTGGCTGTAGCTATGCTAAAAATCTATAAACGAAAAAGTTTTTGTGACATACCCAGTGCCATAATCCTGTGCACGCCACTGATAATATCAATAATTTCGATTCTATTATGCCAATCCGATTGGTGATTCTTTTTATTTTTTTTAAATTTATCAGAACTCCGAACAGTGCTCGGTTACCCAGGTATTTAATAACATAACACGAACAAATTATGACAACAGTCAATCTGCTTATGAATTAGATTCCGTGATAGTACCTATTGTTAAATAATCTGAGG
Source organism: Phengaris arion (assembly GCA_963565745.1). Classification (NCBI taxonomy): domain Eukaryota; kingdom Metazoa; phylum Arthropoda; class Insecta; order Lepidoptera; family Lycaenidae; genus Phengaris; species Phengaris arion. The sequence continues at coordinate 13,107,213 of OY751449.1, read as the reverse complement.
TACCTTCAGACCGGTTATCTGGGAGGCCGTGAAATTACTGCGGTCGAGTCTTCCCAAACGTGGTGAAGAATGGCTCCTCCATGGACACAGTTGTGTACAGAGTATGCTCATGTATTCTCACATTCTACTAGTATTATAAATGTGAAAGTTTGTAAGGATGGATAGACTGTTACTCTTTCACGCAAAAACTATAAAACATATTTTGATGAAATTTGGTATGACAGTAATTTAGGCTCCGGATTAAAACATAGGCTACTTTTTAACCCGAAGAAGTCCCGTGTGATATTTTATTTACGCAAGCGAAGCTGTGGCCAAAAGCTGGTTAGTTCCATAACCTACTTCTCTGTTCCCTACGGACGCGTACACTGTATAGTGTACAATCTGCATATGCAATACCTAATCCAGATTGATATGACAGGGCGGGATGATTGGATGATGGATAGGAATGTAATTAATGTCTGTATATCGATGTGCTAGCGTGATTATGTTTGTTTGTGCAGTGTCTCCCCTAGACTCTCTATAAATGATCCGCTGCCCGCGGCCCCCGTAATGTTGAGTTCGCGAAAAATCTAAAAGCATATTTGAAAAGAGTCTTAATGAAATGTAGCAGTAGGTTAAGAGAGCTAAAATTATAAGGCGGATCCGTCCATAACGAAAACGGCATTCTGAAAACTAAACCGTATGACCTGCACGCATAGCATGACTACAGTCGAAATGCGTTTTGTATGGACAAATACATGAATAGACAAGAATACAAGAAGAATATGTTGTTCATGTTACAAGAATAGACATAGTGACAGATTGTATGAACAAAATGACTAATTTCCTTGATCGATCTGTCATTTTGTTAAAACCATTTCTACAGTGGTCATGCTATGCGAACTGGAGTTATGTTACGCTTTTTGGGGTTTTGGTTACTTTCGAAACTAACTATCGTCTACATATCGTACATATAAACTGTATAGGACCGTCATGCCAATCCACGCCCATACACGGTCAGTTCTAAGTTTCTACCTGATCCAATTGAATCGGTCAAGTCAATTGGACGATATACTGTATGGTGTATGGCTTTCATTAGTAAAATAAAAGGTACTAAAAAGATAAAATGTTGGAGGGTTCTACAGTTCTTGTATGTTACAACTTCGTAGGAACGATTTTCTCAATTTATTTAATCAACATTATAAATCACAAGAACGTAAGTAATAAAGCAATTTAAAACAACACACAATTTCCACCATCCATCACTCGGAATTAGGAGCGTTAACATCTATAACCTGGCTTATAATATCAACTATGATTCAAACGATGTTTTTAGCACTTTTCTAATGCGCAACATTTGTTGGAAACATAAAAATATATTGCAATATATTGAGAAAGTAAATCACTTTTGAAAAGGCTAACGGCCGAACACTGAATCGTCACATAAACGGCGGCTCAAATATAATTATAATATATTTTTATTATTATATATAAATGAGTAGGTACTCAAATATTTGACCAGAGCCCCGATTCTCGTAGATAAATTACACTTTCATTTAACTTTTATTGAGTTATAAATGAATCGTCTTGATATCATATGATGTTTGGAGTTTGGACCAATCAAAACGGGTTTTATTTATTTATTTATTTATTTATTTATTTAATAATTAATGTACACACAATAATAAATAATGAAATCTTAAAACTAGGATATAATTTAGTACAAAGGTACTACTTATTCCAAAATTGGAATTTCTTCCAGTAGACCCGATACAGGAAAATTAACAGTATCTGGTGCGTACAGTTATTAACAATAAAAAAATGGGTTTGACGTTGGTTTGACGTTTATGAGAATACCATTTTGTAGTTTTAACATATCGAGACTGGCTCTTAATTGTATTGTTGCAGGACTTAATTAGCAGAATTGACCTTCTGCTTCTAAATACAAAATTTTGAAACCTAATTATGGTAAAAGCGCGCTTTTTTAAAAAAAATCCCTGGCCGGTAGTAAAATTGAAAAAATAAACGTTTGAATTTAGAAGTTCGTGAATACTAGGCTCTGTTTACTGCTAATTCAGGGAGTTTAAATGATGGTACCTCATAACCCATTTTTCGTATGTAGGCTGGCACCAAACAATAGAAACAAAAATAAAATCTCATAAAACTAAAAACGCTTTGGAACAAAACCTAATGACACAATTATATAAAGTAGGTGAAGAGCTGACGTCGAATGAATATAGCATAAATAGGGTTGTTCGTAATGATACAAAGTGAGGAACTAATTTCCTTGTTGAATGGAATGGAATGAAAGTTTTGTTTGTTTCAAAAATAAATCATATTATACAAAATGTAGATACTAGCCAAGTCTTACTAAAATTATAATTGCGACAATGTAGGGATAGCTTAATAAGGATTCATGGATCTAAGATGCTTATTTGTTTCTTTTTACCCTACCATGGCGAAACCAAAAGGAAGGGTACCTAATGTTTTTGGCAGTCTATGTATGTATGTATGTTTCCCCCGTAGCGCCTAAACTACTGATCCGAGTTTAATGAATGAGGTGTCAATAGATTCGTAATAATAGCCCGAGTAACATAGGCTATATAATTTACGTAGTCAGGTTATAGTTTTTGAAAAAAATATAGTTATTCGTGTAAGAATCGTTAAAAAAATGGGGCGAAATTAAGCATAAGGCAACTTGAATGATTTTTGAAGCTACTATAAGCGTGTTAAGATGTAGGTCAAACTCCCGCGATTGAACATACAGTAGATTAAAAATACAGTAGATTAGAACCAAAAACCATGTTTGCGGTCGAGTCCATAGATAATACAGTACATATAGAGAGTCGAGTCTTTGCTATGATGTCACCAGCGCTAGCCGACGTGCATTATGATTCACTAGCTATTGTTATGAAAAATCGTAATAAACCTAAAATAGGCAATTGCACAGTTAGGGTTAGTTCACACCGAAACGAGACGAGACGCGACGCGGTGCTGGATTTTTTAAATAGCGATTAAAAATTGAACTTATTTACTACGCAAGAAGACACAATATGTTTTATTGCAAGAGTTCTAATTTCGAGCTGCACGACACTGATTCTTGAAGATAGCGATTCAAAATTGAACTTAATTCACTACACAAGAAGATACAATTCATTACACAAGTTCGGATTCGAGCATGCATCGTGCTGCGCAGCGCGGCGCCGCTCTTAAAAATGTAGCACCGCGTCGCGGTACGTCTCTGTGTGAACTGCCCCTAATTGTGGTGAACTTATCAACGTAAAGTTTAATATTATAAAGCTTATTGCTCGTCTATTCTGTTATTACTTATAGTAGAGTAATACGCGCTATAGTGTTATATGTATTTATAACTGAGTAGAAAATTGACAGATACTTTTAATTGTAAGTTATTGAAGTAGGTTAATACCTACTTCAGCAAATTGAAAAACACTTCTTAAATAAGAAGATAAAAATATTATTGGAAAAATTGTAAATACGAATATTATAATGTCATACTCTTATGAATGTATTATTAATATATTTTTTATTCTATTCCAGGTGTTAAAATAAGAAAGAAAATATGGCGCATTGGAGAATAATTACGATGCTGTGCCTAGCCATCATATTCGTGGACGCCAGACGAATGCATATGAAACGCGAGACTAAATCACATCTGTGCGATGCAGTTTTCAATAACACAAATAAAATCCAATGTTACTGCTCCAAAGATTCACGTCAGGAAATCATTAAAAGTGCTGAATGCTTTGCCACAGTTGATGGAGTTGAAATAGATGATAAAAACTGGGAAGAGTTCTCTGAACTACAAAATGCAACCAAGCTCATATTCATGAGAAATAGTGTTACATTAAAATATATTCCAGAACATGCATTTAAACATACTAAGAGACTACATAAGGTAGAAGTTAAATATGGAAACATAGAGGCTATACAACCATTTGCTTTTGCTAATTTGAGTGCTGTAAGAGAAATAATATTAAGTGATAATCAAATTAAGATTCTTCAAGTGCATTCGTTTGCTCATCATAAAGAACTAGAAATAATAAGTTTAGACGCGAACGCTATTTCTGAAGTAAATAGAGATGTATTTGTTGATTTACCTTCATTGCAAAAGCTTTATTTAACGAATAACAAAATAATAACATTACATGATCGTGCTTTCATTCTTCTGACAAATCTAAAAGAACTGGAGATCGATAGAAATAGTTTATTCTCACTGAACAGCGAAACATTTTCTGGACTCAGCAAGCTAGAGAAGCTGGATTTGAGTGGAAACAGTCTTGAAGTAATTGGCGATAATACGTTTTTGCCATTGAAGAACTTACGCTCACTCAATCTAGAAGGGAATAAAATACAGTTGCTCGATTCAAAGGCATTCAAGGGCTTGGCAAAACTTGAGTCACTGTCCCTAGCTCATAATGCACTGATAAATATTGATAATGAAAAAACATTCGATGGACTGAAGTCACTAGTAGTTCTGAGTTTGAAAGGAAATAAGTTAGTAAATCTAAAACCCGAAGTCATGGCTCCGATACTTGAAAACTTTTACAACAATGCAAGCAACTTGGATGTGGAAGGTAAAGTTTATCTGAAGTCTATGAAAATACGTATTGTCTGTGAACTAAGTAACTACTTGTGGAACTAAGTGTAACTTTTCCTTTTGAATAAAATATGAAGTCTTCGATTCTTAGAATTTCGTATCATTTTAATTACGTATTAATTATATTAATTATATTAATATTACTTTTAGGCCTTTGAAGTTTAGATAAAAAATAATTAACATATAATAACTATACACTTTAAAGGTACATTATAACTTAGTTTTACGTTTTAGTTAAAAAGTTTACGGAAAATAATTTTCAATTTTTAACTAGCTAAATATTTTCAATTTCAGATAACAACTTCCCGTGTGCCTGTCAACTCGATTGGTTCCTCGTGCTACTAAATAAGACCAGGAGCCCCTATCTAAAAGTGGCAACAGAAAATCTGAAGTGCAACCCATCATCAGAGATCAGAGAGAAATGGAATAAAGCTGCAGACTCAGAGAAAAGCGTGCAGGATGAAGAAAATGCAGGAAACAATGATTATGAATATTATGACGATACACAGCTAAACGGGAAACTATTCTACGTAGACATGCGAAATCTACTCAATTGTAGCAACGTGTACAACGGCGAATTAATAGATATACAAAGCATTCTAAACCCACCAACAACCACAACAACTACAAAGAGACCGGTAACAGAAATTCCCAAAGTTGTATCTAGTCTAACACCTCACGATAAACCAAAGAACGAAGTGACAACGAAGCTACCAAATAAATATACTGTTAATAATGATTTTACAACGAGTAAACTTGCAACCGTATCGGCAAAACCCGATGATAATTATGAAGCTAACAATATGGCAGCAGACGAAGGACATACTAGAATTAAGGCCTATCGCAGTACGCAGGATGAAATCGTATCTTCCCCTATAAATGCGGCTAAGGATACCGCATCTTCTATTTCATTGCTCGCTATAATATTGTATTTAACATATTTAATTAAGTATTAGACATGTATGTTAATAATTATTAACAATTTAATATCACAGTCATTAAAATAAACGTAATTTAAGGTAATTGTTGTTTTGATTTTCCTTCGAAAATACTAAATTACGAGTAAGTGGCCCATGAAAAAAAATACATAAACATTGTATACCCGCTTATATTTAAAGGAATGTCCCTTATGCACATTCATAGTCATTCAATATAATATTCCAACGAATATCATTATATCAGTACGTGAAGGAAAAATTTCATGTATAGTTTTGCGAGAATTGTGCATACGGATGAGTGTGAAATTTGGCACATTTAAAGTTTAAGTAGAGGAAGACCTGCCGATAGCTAATATTAAAAACATAACGCTTAGAAATACATTAATTTTATAAAAATAACAACAACACGCACTACCTCACTAGCGTGTTCGTATATATTACAGTAGGTTTGACACAACTGTCAATGAGTGTCAATCTTTCTTTCACAATCCATAAACAACATTTACATATTTTTTTTGCGTATCTAAGAGGCAAAAGAAACCTAAAAAAGTTAAAACTTTAAAATTAAATCATGAATTATGGTCGAATTTCGACCACATTGCGACCTCTAGTATATTATTAATATCCCTCTTCTGCTTCATGCAATTCTGTGTCATGCATTTCCTTCGAACTTGGGCTCGTGTTTAAAAAAGTCTTACGAACAGGCTGAGTGGAGGAACAAACTATCCTGTTAAAACGAGAATAGTCAATAGTAGAAATGTAATATTCGTAAAAAATATTACGCAAGGAACCGTACATTTTTCCGAAATATAAATTGGCCTATGTCCCCGTGGTCTACTCTATATCTGAATATCGATTCTGCTAATTAAATCTTGCAATAATACAATTACAATCCAGTCCTGCAGCCTCGATATCTTAAAACAGAAAAATGATATTCTCATAAACGTGAGACCAACATCAAACTTCTTTTGATTGGTAGGTACTAACTCCAAAAATCAGTTTATGATATCACGACGATTAATTTATAATTGGGTATTTTCCTGCGTGTAAAACTTTAGTTTTTTTTTTTAAATAAATGAAGAAATAATTAGGTACTAGGTATTACAATTTGATAAAAGTAAAAAGAATTAGGATTTTATGTGGAGTTTTGTATTTATATGCATTTCGAAGTCACAAAATATTTTTTTCAGACATTAATGTATAAAACCTACATAATTTGTTTACTTACATCTAGTATAAAAAGATTTATGAATGTATCAACATAAACGCGCAAAACTATGAGATATCAGAAATTTTGTGCATATGGCCATACATTTCGTAGCAACATTACTACCTACTAGTTCGACTTTTATATGGGGCGATTTTACGAGACTCACAAATGTGCTTCAAACAATCCAATATTATATCTTTGAAATATTATTGTATATAAATATTTGAAATATCTTTGAAAATTAATTTAGTATATTATTCCTTTTGAAAACTGTCTTATTTTTCAGAGCACTATTCATTTATGCAATAAAAAAATACAGGAAATACCGTATTCAATAAAAGTCAAATTAAAGTGTAACTAAATTACAAGAATTTGGGTTCTGTGTCAAATTTTATCAAAATTGGTCTAGTAGTTTTAGAGCCTATTGAATGCAAAGACACAAAAAATATTTTCTCTTATTGCATTAGTATAGAATATAAATTATAATATTAGATTATAGGATTATTAGGTTTGCTTTCGATTTTACTACTAATATTATTATTTATCGAGAACTATAAAAATTTAATAAAAGCGCCATCTAGTAGAAAAGTTTGGTACTGCGTAGAAAACTGGACAACTAAGGTGGCACGGAGTTCCGTAGCTTTGTTGGATTTACACAATGTAGTGCATCTAACAACAGAGGGCAGTAGAACTAATTTTTGTTGTTAAACATTATTTTAATATAGCTGTGCTGTTTTAGTAGGAATAAAATCATCTAAGAGGTGCAGAACCTACATCATAAGCTCAACCTACATCATTTCAATTGGAAAATTAAAACCTTCGCGAAAATCCTTGCAAAGAGCCGGATTATTTGCACATATTATTTTCTTATTGAATCACAAAAAAGGTAAGGTAAATACTTAGTCTAAGAGGGGGTTCAAATTTTAAGTTGAAACTACTGAGCTAAGTTACCATCACTAATACCTACCTATCTACTATCTATACTGTATATGGGAAAAGGGCTTTATGTGAGCATTCCAAAGCTTATTTTATTTATTTTTAACGAAGCATAAGTTTTTATTTAAAACGAAAAATGACACAAAAATAATATCTTCCTCATTTTTCATACTAACTATCTTCATCCATTTTCATTGGCTCGCTCGACAAAAACTGCGAGACTCGATTCCTGAACTATTTATGATGTTCCTTCTGTGTACGGAACCCTCAGTGGGCGAGTCCGACTCGCTCTTGTAAGGTTTTTAGTTTCAATAAGACCAAAAACAATCATTAATTTCTTTGATTACTAAACGACTTAAATTATCACTGTTTTATAGCTAATAATTATTAAGTACCTTAATAAGTAATAATGATAATTATTATCGAGTACGTATTCTATGTATAAAATAATAACAAAATAAAAAAAAATCTTCATAATATAAAACAATACAATAGGCTAGTTGACAAAATTTGGAAATTTGCTTAAAACTATAGCTTAGCATCTATTTTACCCCAAAAATATATTATTTTAAGAAAAATAGGTCTTTTACATTAGTATTTTGGAGTTTTTAGAAATTAACTTGAAATCGACCGCGAAAAAGGCCAAGACTGTCATGGCGTCTTGAATGACGTCATACCTCGCGAAACAGCCGTGTTTGTTTATGACAGTCAATTGTGTTTTTTATTAAATAATGTAAAATGTAAAAGAACAACGATAAAAACGCCAAACAAATTATTCATATATGTATCTAACAATAAACAAATACGAAGAAAGTGGTTAGAAATGGCAAGGAGGCAAGATGCTCTTACTTTATCAACTGCTTCCACAATTTATTTCTGTGTTTATTTCTAAAAACTTCAGCAAAACCGATGATTTTGGTTGTAAAAGTGGGCTGCCCTTGGATAAATCTTTTGCTGTCATATATTTAAGAGTACTGCTAACTCTCGATAATTTTGATTTCCGAAAATCACAGCTACAACTTACAAGTGTTTCGCGAGGTGTGACGTCACGCTTCTCTGATTGGTGTTTAATGTCACGTGATAAAACGCCTCATTATGTCGATTTTATTTTCCAAAAATATTAATAATCTTTTATTATTTTAATAAAAAAGTTGTTTTTTTGTTCACTAATTATCATTGTTAATCATTAGAAACTCTAAGCCATCCGATTTATTCTTAGTGGAAACAAGCCTATTGCTTTACTTAATTATAATTCACTGTTCATAGCCGATTTAATTTCAAACACCCACTAAAAAAAGTTAAAAGTAGATAAAAGTAAAGCTTTCAATTAGAGCCGAACTTAATCAAGTCTACCGGCGTGGTTTTCACAGTAAAATGCGACGCCGCGCCGCAGCGCGAATATCGAACTCGCAAAACGCGAGAGTGATCGAAACGCGACTTCTATAATCCTTCTTCCAATATTTCTAATAAATAACTAGATTTTCGTCTTCGTATGCGCAAAGGAAAATTCCGCGGGGACCGTACATTTATCCGCGATTAAAGTACCTAAAGTATGTCCTCCCCGCGGTCTACTCCATATGTGTGCTAAAATTAATCATAATTGGTCCTGTAGTTTCGAAGCTTATTCAATACTAACAAACAAAACTTTTTAATATTGGTATAGAAGTGTAGATAATAGAAGCATGCAACTCTTGTCACTAACTAGTAACTATATCAGTACTTATATGATAAAACACATACAGAAACATATCGAACCTATAAATCGTATAAAAGGTTTTTACTAGTACGGTAGAAAGACGCCGAAGAAACAATCGTCCTATGTCCAGCTTCTGATGATTTACGCTCCATATACTAGGTTTAACTGGCACCATGATTCCGAATCCCAAAGATCCATGGTTTCTAGGTGAATCTTTTCAAATTCGAGGACAAAGTTATATTGTTTTGCTATGATTCGTCACTATGATTAGTTTTTACTTTGGGAGTGAAATGGTAATAAGTAATAATTTTCTGTAAAGTTTTTTAATTGCTTTCTGTGTCCGCGCCATCTATCAGTAGTAATAGACGGACAGCATTGGTCAGTTAGGTTAAACTTAGTTTATACTGTCACTTTTTTATTCAGAAACGCAATTTTCACCAGTTATCGAACCAAAAGCTCTAGTAAAAAGTAAACTATCGAAAAATTCACCTCAGAAACGGGCATAAGCTAAACTCTTATCGCATGAAAATGTATCGCGTCGCGGTTTTCTGCGTTGCGAATTCGCAGTTTTGTGTGCAAGCCGTATAATACTGATCGTCTTTAATGCAATTAATAAAAATTAAACAAATTTCCTACCCTCCATTAGGAGCTAATTCTTGGAAACTTTTTATAATTAAATTAGGCTGGCGAGGCTTTCATTAACTGAGGTCACTCTACATCGGAGTCCGGACATTTACAAGTAATCCCGTTAAGATGTTTTCACTTGGCGAATGAAAAATAAATCAGCCTGGTGGCAATAAATGCAGTATACAGTAGGTAGATTCTGCTAATTAAATCTTACTATAATATAGTTTCGATGTAGGCACGACTTGCGATATGTTAAAACAGCAAATTGATATTCTCATCAACATCAAATCAACGTCAAACGCGTATTCATTAGTCCTAACTCCAAAATCAGTTTATTATGGATAATTCATTGACGATTAATGTATAATTCATTGGATATAAGTTAGTCTTATTAGTAATATAAGTCTAAGTTAAATACAAGAACTGGAGTTCAAAAGATAAACAAAGAAGACATTGAACTTAGGGGATTTAAATTGGTAAAAATTATGGTATTTTAAAATAACTGTTAATTGGAAATTAACTGCAGTTTAAAAAGGTGTCTGGTTCTCTGTTTAGTTTCTTAGAATGTGTATAAATAAATAGCATATCTATTATTTACGTGTAACAGTCAGTGTGGTAGTTTTTTGCGACATTTTTACTTAAAATCTTGATTCTCTTATACATATACATACTTTGAACTCCCATTAATAATTACTTAATAGGATTTAATATTTGAAAACTCTTTCTTAGCAGAGGGCTTAGCCAACATGCCATCGTTAGTTGAAACGATCTTCGAAATTGAAAATATATGGGATTGACATAGCGTCCGCTAAGTGAAAGCGCGCGATACGTCAATACCATACATTTTTGATTTCTAACTTCGTCATCGTAATTAACGACGGCATCTAGGCTAAAGGACTGGTGTTGAGATGTCTACGTCATAACTACTATTTGCATATAGAACATAACCATCGCTGTCGCATCGCTATCTGCTTATCAACATTTTTGTTTCTGAACTTTTCCGTCATAATTAGCGATGGCAACTTGGCTAAAGGCCCAGTTAGTAATTTGGATGCTATCGAAAACCAAGAAGATTAATAAATTTTCGGAGTTATTTTTTTCAAAATAAGTCTTAGTTCAAAATTGAACCCTATGAACTAAATAAGAAGATACACGTTTCATGGTAAGAATTCTAATGTTGGGTTGCACCGAGCTGCTGTCTTATCTCATACGCTGTGCTGCGTACACAGCGTATGAGATAAGACTGATGTCATAATATGAAACCTGTATCTTTTTGGGTTGCGAATAAAGATCAATTTTCAATAGCTATCTCAAAAATGCAGCGCCACGAGTCGTCGCGGTGTGAACCGACCCTTACGTCCAGCGACCACAGTCACGCGAGGACCGAGATGACAAATGTCCTCAAGTTTTTAAATTATCGAACTTGTGACCAACCGGGTGATATCCGTGAAAGTCGTTCAATATTTTATGGTTCGACTATTGTAAGTTAAATTGAAAGTATAATTTATTATTTTTTCAATAGACAGGCCTCAGGTGAGCGATTGAACGAAAAGAGGTAGAGTCGAGGAAATTGATTATGTAATGATGTTATAAATAATATAAAATTATCTATTGACGCTTCACACCAATCTGGTCCAGTGAGTATCCGAAGAACTTGTGTCGCGGGTACTAGACAACGGGAAGTACATTTAATACTTTTATACTATACATAAATTTAAGATTTAATTATTTTATCCACACGCTAACCACTGAGCCACAGAGGTCGTCGAAAGAGATAGAATAGTCTGGATTTTCGATTGTAATATTATGTTAACTGTTAAGTTTAGCAGACGAAATAGCTTTAGCGTTCTTGTTCTATTGGACTTAAATTTAATTTAAGTCTGGGTATACAATTATTATGGGATGGTATGCTATTATGGAACACGTGTCGCAGACGGATTGCGATATAATTTGATAACATAACTAACACAACGCCCTCAATGAACGCGTTTGCCAATATTTATTACATTTTCACAAATAGGGTCCGACTATTGTGAATATGATGCGCTTAGTTGAGGACAGCCTCCTTATTAGATTAAAATATAAAGTTTAATCTTATATATAAAATTCTCGTGTCGCAGTGTTTGTTAGAGAACTCCTCCGAAACGGCTTGACCAATTTTTATGAAATTTTAGAAATGTTTTCGGCAGCTATGAGAATAGGTTGTAATTTATTTTCCACACCCTTCAGAGACCAGGGTGGCGGTGGACCAGAAACGTATTCCATAATTACACAAGGAATATTGATATGCTAATTTGTTATAACGGCTTATTTGAATTTTACTGTCAAATTAGATGTAGAACCTAGTTTTTGTGCAAAACTAAGGTATACCCTAAAAACAAAACAAAATTTTAAAACCGTAGTTACTATACTATCTAGGTTACATACAAAGTCAGGCATTTTTACTTCCGCGATCGCGTAGAATGTAATATTTTCCCGCCAATATGGATGGCGGCCATTTTTGACAGGTGGTATTCGTGACACGGCCGCCGAGGAATCTGCACGTAATCAAACGCGCCATCAGCAATAAAAGCCGCGACACTATGATGGATAGGCCGCAGGTAAAAAATCTAATTTCGCGGCCTCGACAAAGACGCAGTTGACGTCATCACGCCATGAAATATCCGAAACTATCTGGAATTCCTGTGAAGGTTTTCCATTCAATTGGCATTTAGACACTTTGATTATTAACCTACTAGTTGCATATACACAGACGGGCGTAGTTTGCAAATAAATCGTTCAATCGGACTAGTTCACTTGCGACATGTCGTTCATGATTCAGTTTTGATACAATGTTGTTGACATTATAAAAAAACATGCATCAAACCGTGCCTATATTTTAAAAGGCCTGTTTAACGATACCCCACACGATGGGATAGAATGCAAAATATTTTTCATCTCCACTTCACATATATGGAGAGCTACCCCTAAAATATAAAATTATTATTATTTTATACACATTATATAACTATACTAAATTTTATCCATTTATCTTCATAATTACAGAAGCTAGGAGAGCGGACAGACAGACAGACAGACAGACGGACGGACAGAGTGAAACTATAAGGGTTCCTTAAGTATTACGGAACCCTAAAACACCAAACAGTCCCGGTCCATCCTGTCAAGTCACTCAACATGGTCTCCTGTTTACTGCGCTCGATCTATTCGCAGGCGGGAAATTGAAACCTATCGAACGCGATTTGGGATTTCATAGAACGTCATAAAATATATCGCCAAGGAGACAAGATAAATTTAGTTGAAACGCGGTTAGCTAAACGGCGTATTAAATAGCTCATATATTCATTTCTTTAGTACGGGGCTTAGCCGCCTTTTACTATTTCAACGATTATATTTTATAATTAGCCGCATATATTGTCATTATTATTATTTAAATTAGATATTAGCCGTCGCCGCTTATATTATATGTAATCATTGTAGGTGTAAGTATTAATGAAATATTTTTTATGTTGTTGCTTTTATGTAACATTGTTTTCAATAATCAAGCTGTGGTAAAGAGTTGTTACTTGTTAACTTTAATAACATGGCAAATTCTTCGAACTGTTCCTTTCCGTTACGTGATACCGTAGATCCTGAATGTACGTTTAACATAGCAAATTCAACGTATTAAATATATAAACAGTAACACACAGATGAGGAAAATATAAAAAAAAATACGTGTGGCACTCCGGGACTGCCGCGGTAAAGCTATTTCAAAGTAAATGTACACGCATACGTCTAGTCGCACGCACACAAACACCGTGCCGAAGTCTGCCAAACTGAAACGACGTTAGACGATGCACGGCTTTCAACGCCGCACCGCTGTGCCGGTCGGAGTGGGGGGTGTTAGGTTTATCTTCGTTACGGAATTTCTTGATTCGGTCGCCGCGCTCAAAGCCCGCGATTAAAGCTATGCAATAGCTTAAAGAACATCGAGATTCGAAAAAACGGACTCTTTTTCTCCGTCACTCATTCATCTTTTAAATATTTCTGTTTAACTTAAGCTAGTAGCTTGCAGAGTGCCATACGACTTACGTGTGAGCCTAAGAGCATTTTAAGGGAGCCAGGATCGTCAGATTTTACTAGCTTATTCCCACGGCTCCGTCCGCGTAAATATAGTATCGGGTATCCCACAGGAGTACTGCACTTTTTCGGGATAAAAAGCAGCATCTGTTATAATCCAGAGCCTAAACTATGTGTCTATCTCACACACGCGCGATGACGCGTGTGTGAATGCGACACCGCGGGGATCGAAACAGAATTATGATCACAAATAGTTAGGAGAGTTAGGCATACAAATTGATTTTGCTAATACTAAGAATACATTACGAAGAGCTTAATTTTTTGCCAAATTGTTTTTTTCTACTAAACCTATCCATCAGTTTTTCAGCCGCGGCTAGTATTCTCTGATTTGCTACCGTTTCTCTTCTACCCATTTTCTGTATATTAGCAGAATGTTCAAAACAGTGTGTTCTGAATTCAAAACATAGCATGCCAGTTCATGCAAGTAGCTGAAACGTGCAAGTCACACTTATCAGATCGGCTGACATAGCTAAGATCAACCGGCTCCCTACGTCGGCGAAACGCACAAATGACAAATATGCAACATTTTTTTTGAGTATTTTCGTAAGTGCGTGAGTGGATTTTTTATATCCTAATTTCAGAAACATTTGCTCCCATTTGTGACAAGTGAGTGATATGAGTGAAAATAAAAATGCCTTTCATAAAAAAATCTTATTCGCGCGGGAAATGTATTTGTTTTAGTGAAGTAAATTCTATGAACTTGTTGTGCAGGATGGGTGCTTATTTTTATCTGGTTTTATTTGTGTTAACAACCTGGCTCTTTGTATTAATTATTTGGCTTAAACGTGGCCGCTTGTTGCAATCAAGCAATGCTTCGGTACAAATGAGCTGGATCGACCGGTTAAATACCACGGCCTCGCTGAAAACCGGCGTGAAATAACGCTTGCATTGTGTTTCGACGAGTGAGTGTGGTTACCGGTGGCCGAAGGGGAGTTGGAGATTTTAAGGACCAGGAACTCAAGTGCACAACACCAGATGAGTTACTAGTGTAAATCCTCTGGCGTTGCGTGTATCCATGGGCGGCAGTAATCTTTTACCATCAGGCGATCCGTCTGCTCGTTATCTGGGTGATTTCATGGAAAATATTGCCTAATGCCTACATAATTGTATAACATCTATCTACATATATATACATATATATGTTATTTCTTTATATCTTTATAATAATAATGTCAGACTTGAAAAAGCTTTAACGGATAACACTACAAACAATTGAATTAACTTAGTGCTCAATCTACAGTATATAATAATATTGTAGATTCCACCCCCTTATTAAAAAAAATATTTCCACTACGGATTCGCTAATCCATGTTGCTGTCTATGTCTGACGAATGGCTTTTCCAACGTATGAGACAAAGACAAACTATTCGTGGTGTAAATATTTTTATGAATAGATGACATTCAGAAATGATACTCTACGTTTTAAAATTGCAATTTCATAATATCGATACAAAATCTCATTCATATTAAAATCTTTCATGTTTAGATACAATTTGATACTTCACAAAGCCCTTGAAATGGTTTTAATCTATTTTATGGCATCAGAAGCAATCAAAGTGGAAAGCTCTCGAAATTAATTGTTATTGTTACAATAGTTTTAGCATCTCTGAAGGCATGCAATAAAGAATTTAATTGGTTTCATTTTTAAGGGCTCCAGTGTGTCTCTTCCTTTGATTTTTTTATGGTGAGGTTAGATTAACCACAAACAGGTTAATAAATTAACCTGTCACTAAATTTACACCAACAATCAGTTATGAATAAAATACACTAGTTCTATTTATTACAATCTGTTTATTACAATTCTATTTATTACAATTAGTATACATAATATCATAAAATATTAAAGAATAGTATAAAATTTAAAATATATTTATAAATATAAAAAATATATTTTAAACGTGGGAGAGCCATGCTTCGGCACGAATGGGCCGGCTCCGAATAAATCGGCTCCACAGAAAACTGGCGTGAAATAACGCTTGCGTTATTTTTCGCAGTTTACGCTTTCAGCGCAGCCAAGCAATAAAAATTGAAATATAGAATTTATTAACAGTATGACAGTAAAAAGTATAATTTATCAATTTTTTCCAACAAAAAGTATTGAAAAAAAGTATTTTTTTTTAGTTTGTAGACAGGGGATTTTGTAATAAATATGTTCGCATCTGGTACAGGGTTCGCTAAATGTAGAAGGCAATTTGGTAAGGGACGGGACACTAAACTGTTATGCTAGAAGTGACATTTTTATCGGAAACAATAACAAAAAATGTGATTTTTTTATTTAAATTTAACTTACACTATTATAGAAGTTTGTAAAGATAGATGGATGTTTGTTACTCTTTTACGCAAAAACTACTGAACGGATTTTGATGAAAGGTATGGTAGTTAGGTTTAGTTAGGTTAGTTATCAAAATTTTTATTATTTTTGTAATTTTTGCGACCGTCAACCTGTTTTTTTTTGCTGTGCCCAAAAAACACTTTACACAGCAGATTAGACTCGATCAGATCGTTTACTGTTGTAACATTACAAAGTAAAGCGTCGCTACGCCAATATACAAATAAATACAACCCGATTGCGTAAAATAAATAGTCTATGTGAGCCGGGTTATTATTACGAATCTAATCGGACCAGTTGTTTAGGTGCTACGATGGAACAAACATACATACATATACCATACATAGACTGCCAAAATCATTACCCTTCCTTTTGGCTTCACCGTAGTCGGGTAAAAAAAATTAACGTCGTGTGGGGTCCATAGTTTTTTTCTTGCAGTAAGTCAGTTCCAGCAACGCTGTACACTTGATAGGGGAGGTGGGAGCTTATTGAACCGTCATCTGATGTCGTTAGCATAACTAATGTTCACCGGGTCTCCTCTCTAAACATATTATGCGAACTTAAAATCGAGCGAGCTATTCTTATAAATAGCTTTGATGCTGCTTCAGCTGTATTACATTTAAATATTTGAATCTCCACAGCAGAACAGCCTCTGTGATCTAGTGGTTAGAGCTTGGCTCTCGACTTGGGTTGGGACTAGGACGACGGTCGTGGGTTCGATTCCCGCATTGGAACAACAAAAAAATTGTGTTTCTAAATTTCATTAGGACAATGTAGGCTGATCACCTCAGTGTCTGACAAGAAAGATGATCCATGCGTCGGATGGGCATGTAAAAAGTCGGAGCTGCGCCTGATCTTTCGCCAGTCGTGTCGGTTATCCGTCCCACTGGGTTATGAGAGTAAAGGAAGAGAGAGTACTCTTGTGTACTGCGCACACGCTTGGGCACTATAAAATGACACCTGCGTAATTGGCCTGGTTTCAATGAAAACGGTCACCGTCATCGAAATCGGTGTGGGGAGTTATATTATATATTTAAAACTTCATCTTAAGTAGATTACTATTTTCGATACTTCTCACTAAATCATATTCAAATTTATATATTATAATATTATTATTATCTTTAACGTTCTCAAGATCTGGATGCCAAACGCCAACACCGCAAGACTGGTCCTAAGGCTACGTATAACTATACGTACAACTCCACCGGACAACTATACTGCACGGCGTGCGACCGAGTCTTTCAGACTAAACTCGGTTTCTCCAGCCATATACGGGCTCATGCAAGGAGGCTTTAAGGGTCGCCGTCGACGGATGCGTCGTGGAGGACATCAATCAATCAATCTTTAACGTTAATTAGGAAAACAATGTTTAGAATTAGTAAGTATAAACGAAAAATATTTTGTATTTAATTTTTCACTTTTATATTTACGGCAGTTATTTTCGGTAAGCACAGGCTATGCTTTTGCTAATTATTTAAAAGCCGACAAACTATTCTTACATTTACGTAATTCTAAAGAATAACATTTTCCTTCACACAAGCGATGCATACTACTTATTTCAAACGCTTCCAAGAAAATGTAAAACGTATCATTTTTAATCCTTTCCACAGTGTTCACGAGTAACAGTCTAAGAACACTCGAGGTACCCTCAGGCATTGTCATAGTGGCTACCCTCAGAACGCAAGAGTCCTTGGTACAACGGTCTACCCTATACGGTCCTCACACAAAAGACCTATTCCTACAAAATTTGTCTCGTCTGGCGCCTTTGTTCTGTCTACTCTATTCTATGTTTATGTTATAAAATGCAGCCACTATATATCTACTTATTCTATGTTATAGGTATGTTATAATACCCTTTGTTTTGAATAGTAAAATAGGATGTCTAAAGGGAATTGTTTTGGTGTTTACAAGAAAGAAGTTTATTGATTTTGTTAATTATTTCAAGAACACTTAGATATTTGCGGAAAATATTGGTTTCTAACTCTTTTCGTCCCATTTACAATGTCGAAAGTGGTGAAATCCGATAGGCAGAAGATATACCTTTAATATATTATAACTCAAGGTATTTTATTTAAGACATATTTAGACGGAAATCTGACACAAGATTAGAGAGTAATTGAGGGGTCCCTAGACGCTCAGAGGAACTTACGTTACGTTAAGCGGATTTTCAAGAGAATTATGGATTTTCTTTTATTAAATTATATTGTACGATGCTCGTCTTGTAAATATTCTATATTATTTACAAGAAGATCTTCGTACAAAATAACGAAATAATATGTGAACATGTAAAATATTGGTCTTTTGGTACAGAACCCTACTTGCGCGAGTCCGACTCGCTCTTGGCTGGTTTTATTCGACCCTTGGCTGGTTTTATTTAGACGACCTCTGTGGCTCAGTGGTAAGCTCGTTGGCGCTAAACTGGACGTCGCGGGTTCGGATCCCGCCAGGGAACAAAAAGTTTTTTAAGTTCCTGTATCATAGATGTGTATTAAATATATGTATAATATAATTAAAATCTTACATATAATATGTATGGTATATAAGTATTTTAAAGACTTCCCGTTGTCTGGTCCCCGTAACACAAGTTCTTCGGACACTTATCACGTGACCAGATTGACGTGGTGTGAAAGAGTCCATACATATTATTATTATTTATTAATTATTAGTTTCTAGATATCCTATACAAGTGTGTGAGAAAACAATAAGTATACCTAACTTGTTCAATGATTCGTTGCGAGTTCTGCAACTTTAATGTTTGGATCTCACTCAGTACACACGATTGCTCCGAATAATGTAATTTTAAATATATTGCATACATATCTTTACCGGAAGAGATAACATTTCCATTCGGTTTCCGTAAACTGTTTGTTTGTTTCGATGATATTTGTTAATCTATTTTGAACTAGATTTTGACCGTGACTTCGTTTGTATAAAGAGACTCTATCTCATACGAACCGTAAATTTTTCTGGAATAAAATCTAGCTATTAATACAAACGGGCTCAAACCATACGTATGCCATATTTTATTTAAAATCGCCATTAATAACAAATTACACAATTTTAATGAAACTTTAGACCGCCTCCTCCAAATTAACTGTCACATGGCCTTTACCCTAATCCGTTTTTGCATTTTCGTACTTAAATTGACATATGTGTTACGGTGTTGTCAACTGTGGAAGTTCCCTCAACTTCTCAAACAGTTGGATGATACCATAAGACTAACGCTCTCCAATATTTTGAACACAAATTTCGATGACCGCGCATGGACTCAGGCAACGCTTCCAGTTAGGTTCGGTGGCCTGGGTGTTCGAAAGCCCTCTGACATATCGCTTCCGGCCTTCTTGTCCTCAGTCCACGCGAACCATAGTCTTATCTCCAATATACTACATCACCCATCCTACTCCAATACAGTTCCCTTTCTGGACGAGGCCAAGGACGCCTGGAGCGCAACTAGTGCTTGTAGCGAATTACCTGACAATACTTTTTCACAAAGGCTCTGGGACGAGCCACTCTGCAGACTGGTACGGTATAATCTTCTTAATACGTCCTCCAGTCCTGTGGAGCAGGCTCGCCTGTTAGCTGCGGAGAAGTGGGAGTCGGGCCTTTGGCTACAAGCATTACCGTCACCCAATACGGGCACATTGCTGGATCGAACAGCTTTCCGGTTAGTCACTTCCCTGCGTCTTGGCACCCCCCACGTCCCCCCTGGACAGCCTCGGACACCACGGACTGTCCTGTCAACGAAGCGCCGGCCGCATCTCCCGACATCAATGCCTGAACGATCTCATCCGTCGGGCTCTTGTCACCGCCGGAGTGCCAGCTGTGCTGGAACCCTCTGGTTTGGCGCGCGACGATGGCAAGAGACCAGACGGTGCGCACAAACTTTTCAGAGAAATCTCCAAAAAACTCATTGAGACCACCCGAGACTCCAGAGCCGGCACCTACCTGGTCCAGAGAATAAGTATCGCAATCCAGCGAGGAAACTCTTTGAGCCTTCTAGGTACTCTGCCTGGTGGGTACGACCTGTGAGATTTCTTTATTTTGTAGCTGTATGTATTAATATTGTATGTATTAATATTGTTCTGTATATATTTTTGTGTGTCTGAATAAATCTATACATAAAAAAACTAATTTATAAAGGACATAGAAAAAAAATTATATGTACACAGTATACGTGGTAGAAGTGAAATATCATTCATTATTTAAAATCCAAAAATACTCTCATCGTGCCTGAACTCACATCATTTCTAAAAATAAAAAAATATTTGTTTCACTTCAAAAACTATAAAAGAAGAAAAAATAAAAAGAAACAAAATATTTCGTCTGACCGAGATTCGAACCCGAGACCAATTGGTCAACAACGCAAAATCCAAGCGCCTGCGTAACTGCGTTACGCGTATCTGACATTAGTTTTCGAAATTACTCATATCGTATTTGTATTACACGACAAAAGGGCCGTTACGCTTTCTCGAGACAGAAAAAATTACCTAAACTGAAAAAAAATTTACTTAGTGACCAAAGATAAAATCAGGTGAGATGTAAGCATGAAACTGCATTTGGATTACACCGTCATAGTACCTAGGCGTATTATATACAGGAGGTGGAGTAAATACTATGATATTATATTAATTAATTTCAACGAATATTCTAATTATAAAGATGTTGATGATGATGATGTTGAGATAGATGTTGCCCGCGACTTTGTCGTAAAAGGAAACACCGCGAAAACCGTATATTTTGCCGCAATACAAAGTGGCTTATGTCCTTTCCCGTGATCTATTCTATATCTGTGCCAAATTTCATCAAAGTAGTTTCGGAGCCTATTCAATGCAAACAAACAAATCTTTCCTCTTTATTATATTAGTATAGATATAGATGATGAACAATTTATTGATGAATTATCTATGTAACGTAGTTACATTCCCTTTCCATAAAATCGATTATTATCACTTTAACTTTTACTTAATTTTATTTTAATCTTAACTTACTATGAGCGTTGGATATACTTAGTGTAGTAACTAGTAACCTTATTGTTGTTGTGTAAAGTTTAAAATTGTTAATAAACTTTATACTGTTTGTTTTTTCATTTTACTGGTCTGTACCATATAGTCTGTAGAAGTTGTTGTTTTTGTAGTTAGTTATATAGTACTGATTACAAATTATATTTCTTTTGTGTATTTTTTTAGAGAATACATCTGATTATTTTTGTATTTTCTCAACACAGATATACTCTCCGTTAGGGTTGTGAATATTTTCTCTTGAATTTTCTTGTTAATTTAACTTTTAAAATTGAATTTAACTTCTGATAAATTCATTGAATTAGTTTGGAAAAACTTAATTTCTTTTTAAACTTTTGAATTTACTTAGTCACTTAACTTCTTAATAATTTTTACTTTTGACAACTTACTTAACTTTGGAAAAATCTTTAATTTTTTTTAAAATTTATTTTCTCAATGTCTGGAAAAATAAAATTTGTTTTGCTTAAAATGACTGAATTGGAGTATGGAGTTTTGATTAGGAATATTATACCAGCTCCCACTGTTGAGGAGTTGTATAGGTGTATACTTTAGTTAGGCAGCACTTTACCCGTCTCGGGATATTTATTTGGATTCTTTCTATTATAAAGTGTCTTTATTTTGCTGCCAATACTATTATACTACTTTGGATTGGCTGCGCTCTATCCACCTAGGATATTTTTTTGGATTCTTTTCTTTAATAAGGGGTCTTTCTTATGCAGTCAATACTATTAAAGTGGTATGTTACTTTGTTGGAAGGCTAGTAGTTTCGCGTTTTTTTTGCTTTCCGTTATCTCTCTAGTAACGTTTTAGCTTCGACTTGTGTTGTTCTACCTCTGTTACGGAGAACAATACTCGTGTGATAGGGCGTCTCGAGTCACACTGATTATGACCAGATGCATTATGAAAGTTGAAGTATGTATGTGATGTGCAATTTGTATGTATGATGACATATGAATATAGGTGAATGTAGTATGGTGTGAAAAGGTTGTCGGTTTTTATGCGTTTAAACACAGACTAGCACTATCTTCCAGTTCTAAATTTTTTTATTTTCCTAATTCTTCATTTTGATAATTTGGTGAATTTAATTTTTCCAAGGGCCTAAATTTTTTTATATGAAGCTTATAATAATAAAGTTATAAGCTAATAGTTATTTCAGGATTTTTCCTTAGAGCACTGAAAATCCTTCGGTAACAGGTAACACAAAATCGATTATTTCGGCGTTACTCGCGTCATCTATGATTTGTATAATTAATTATTTAGTCATTTTTAGAGGCTTAACGCGCCATCTATCGGCGCACGTCCTTACTAAAACGGCGTCAGCCTTGCTTTAATACTTAGTTCGTAGATCGATTTTACTTTCGTCTTAAATCTTTGAAAAATAATAATTTAGTTTTTAATAATGAAAATACAGTAAATTTCTAATATTATATTACATAATATATTGATTATTGATATAATATCTTCTTATTTTGATTTCTGGATTTCTTATCTTTACGCTTTAGTTTATAGTTGTCAAAAGTTTAAAAAAGAGGAAGGAAAGGTATATATATGGCACTTCTTCGAATGACATTTCCTTTTCGAATTAAATTTTCGCTAAGACTCAAGATGTAGTCGTTATAATTATTATATTTTAATCCCGTGTTCCACGGTGAGTATTTTAAGTATCTGTGTTGTGAATATTTGGAAAATTACGCTTGTATTAAAATGCATTATTCTTTCATGTAAACTATCATCTTGGTAAAATTAGTTGTCAATTATTTGATTGGCCATACCACGTGCTCAATTTGTAGTTTCATCTTTCCCCATCTAGCACTATTAAAATGTTACGATGTTTGTATCATATTGGTTGTCCTAAATATCATCTTATCTTTTTTTATTTTGCCTACCTTCTTTGTAATGGTCACACAGCCCGTGATTTTGATTTGGGGTTGAAATCGCATGGCTGTAGGACCGGACTCCTACCGACACGTTATCGTGAATATTTCAGGGAATTTGGATACGGGCACGAACACCGCCAACTACAGCATTCGAGGCACCAATTAAAAGGACTTATATCTAGCTGGAGTTCAGAGTGCTGGTAGACATTGGACGGAGATTTATTTTTTTGAGACGATCTATCTACGACGAACGGACGCAGCGGTGACGGAGAAGCTTCCAGAAGTTGGAGCCCTATCTCGCATCCGCCACGTGCTAGACACCTGGATTCTCAGCTAAGTTCCCACGTGGATTAAAGCCCCTTAGATACCCTTCAGACACCAAGAGGCTAGATCAGACCGTACGGCCTTCTGCCCACAACCCCCTTTTTTTAATAAATATATTATTGTCACGGGAAATCTCTTTTTTAATTTCACCCGTAACATCTATACTTTTTCATGGATCTGAATAAACATTGTACAATTTAATAACATAGGTATTCATTTGGTTTGTGGTCACGACTTTTTGTCTGTGTCTTTTGTCTGTGTCTTTTATATAAATTATACTACTATATCTGTATCATAATTGGTATGAGAAATAGTGGCATGAAGTTGAAAGTAAATATTAAATATGCTTTTGCACGTGCAGTTCAATAACGAATATTGCTTTCGCAGCAATCGTGATCGATATTTTCAACCGTAAAATCCTTTGACACGGAAAGATATTCTATAAAAGTCAGGTATACTATATGTAGTGTATTGAAACTTATAATAATAAATATACTCACGCACACTTGTGGGCTTGGTATCAGTGATGTAGTGGGAGAGGTAAACCAGGAGTGGGGAGATCAAGCACCCACTGGGCACTGGCATTCCAATACTGACCACCGACCGAGGTCTGTTCTAGAAGTGTTTCTGTTACCCATCCCAATCCTACAAAGTGGCGACCCTGCCAGTAACTGGAAGAAAAAACTTACGTAAAAACAATTAATTGTACAAATAAATTAGAGGTAAATCGACAATCTAGCCAGGTAACGAAATATTTTCATGTAATAGCGTAATAATTAATACGTAATTTTAAACAGTAAACTCGGATCTTTATATTTTTATGGGGGATATGTACAGGGAATGGAATTGTAAAAAACAAACGCTAAATATTTTGTCTAATTATAAACTACCCAATATCTAATTATTACTAGAAATAATGGGATTTTCGGTGTGTCATTTGTTAAGACTCCAATATTTCCAATTTAATATTGTAATGACTGTAAAAGTTTAAGAAATTATATCAACCAATAGCTTTTGTTCTGAGCATCAAGATTGGAAAATAAGACTCGTTTAGAGATAATCCCGGCTGGTAGAGTCGATTGGTCCCTAAAATTGCTCTCTTGATTGCCATGTTAATATTACGGTACTTTTTGATAATGAAGGTATTTTCAAAAATATTTAAAATGACTTACAAAGAGCGTAATCAGTAGGCGATCCTCGTTCGAAAAACATATAACAAAGGACTATTTTTTTTTAAATTAAGGGATTAATTTTAACCGCGCGCGCTTTGTGTAGCGGTCACGTGACCTTCAAAAGCTGGCAAGGCGTACTTCGGTGCGATTGTGTCCATGCATTGTGCGAGTTGTTAGAAAACGATAATCATGTTATTTCTCTGTAAATTATAGAAACTTTTATCGACGCGCACTACCATAACTTATATAATGTTTTGGTCTATTGTTTGGTAAAATGTTATTCATATGAAAATACGATCCGTACATATTTTGGAGTAGGTAACTAACACAAAGGCCAAGCAATCATTAGTTACATTACCTAAGTAAAATATTGTTGTTTCAATGTTTTATAGTGACAAGTGTGAGGCAAAGGCGTATGTTTGATTTAACTAAGTATTGGATTTAAATAAAATCTGATAAAATGTACATAATATGACACACAAAAGATACCTTTATAAGGTATATTATCATTATTATGTTTAATAAAAATACCTTCGCAATTCTTGCAGTATGTTGATGATGTAAATGTTTAATAACATTTCTTACTATCACAAGCATGGACAAGTCGTAGTGTGTATCTTTGAGTGATTAAAAGCAAGCAGTTGTCTCTTATCAAAAGATATGAACTTCAGGTCTAGTCGAAGTCAAAGCTAAAGCGGTAGTTTGGATGACCAAACAGTGCCTATTTGATTTTTAAGTTGATTAAAACAGTACCGATTCAGTCTCAATATGTTAATCAGTGACATTGAAGTCAAATGGGTGAATTATCACGACATATAGCGATTAGCTGATTGGCGTATGCGATGACGTAATCGAAGGTGCGATTACGTCGGTAGGGACGGTCTATGCGGTTATAGTCTCTGGGTTCTGTTTAAAAATGACACTGAACATCACATTTTCGTTGTCACGACTAGCTTAAATATGGTGAAACCATTTTGGTGCAAAACCAGATTGACATCGTTGAATTAACTAAGATTTATGAAACGAAGTTTATTGTGAATGGTGAAAGCGCCCCTAAGTTAAATACGGGAATTGGGGTTCTGAAGGAAATTTAAAATTATCATAATAACCAAAGAGTAGTGGTTAAGGTTCAAACGGTACTATTATCAAACAGGTAGTTTGATTAAAATCCAATTGGTACCTGTGTTACGGGTGAAATTAAAATAAAAAAAGAGATTCTCCGTGACAATATATATATATATATATATATATATATATATATATATATATATATATATATATATATATATATATATATATATATATATATTAAAAAAAAAGAAAAATAGGGGTCGTGGGCAGAAGGCCGTACGGTCTGGTCTAGCCTCTTGGTGTCTAAGGGTATCTAAGGGGCTGTAAACCACGTGGGAACTTAGCTTTAGAGTCCGGTTCTTAGTCCAGGAGTCTAGCACGTGGTGGGAGAGCGAGATGGGACTCCAACTTCTTGTAGCTTCAATCGTCCAAAAAGTCCCAGTCCGATATCTATAAGCACTCATAACTCCAGCTAGGTATAAGTCCTTTTAATCGGTGCCTCGAATGCTGTAGTTGGCGGTGTTTGTGCCCGAAACCAAGTTCCTGCAAATATTCACGACACGTGGGTAGGAGAAGTCCGGTCCCACAGCCAGTGTGATTTTAACCCCAAACAATCAAAATCACGGGCTGTGTGACCATTACAAAGAAAGTAGGCAAAATAAAAAAAGATAAGATGATATTTAGGACAACCAATATGATACAAACATCCTAACATTTTAATAGTGCTAGATGGGAAAGATGAAACTACAAATGATAGCACGTGGTATGGCTTATCAAATAATTGACAACTAATTTACCAAGGTGATAGTTTACATGAAAGAATAATGCATTTTAATACAAGCATGATTTTCCAAATATTCACAACACAGATACTTAAAATACTCACCGTGATACACGGGATTAAGAAATAAAAGATACTGGAAAAACTTCAACAATAAAAATTCTTCTTCTTCTAGCAGGAGGAAAAAGGCTCTGTCATCTCGCGACAGCCCTTATATACTCCTACTGACATAATGTTTTTTTATTTTAACTAACAACTAGCAGTAATGCATAATCCAACTGCCACAATAAAGGGATATTGGAGATGAAGCTCTAGTTAGAAACCTTTGCCAATAGATGGCGTCGTCTAACATAAATTAGTTATTAAAGTTACCAATAACGGCCAATAGATGACGATAGGAGCGTCGTTATAAGTTATAATAATGCGTTAAAATGTAGCTATGCTACACCTGGTATTACCAAAGAGGTAGTTTGGTTAAAGTCCATACGGTACGTACTATTATCAAATAGGTAGTTTGGTTAAAAGCCGATCGGTACCGGCTATAACCAAAGAGGTAGTTTGTGTTAATAGGGTCCATAACCTACTAATATCAGAAGAGGTAGTTTGGTAAAAGTCCGAACGGTACCTACTGATATCAAAGAAGTAGTATGGTTAACGCCCAAACGGTACTTAAAGAATAAGATTAGGTAATTACAATTTTACAAATAATTTCCACAACTTTAATAAATTAAAATAATTTTCACATCAAAGTATTGATAGCGCACAGCTGCGAGCGCAGGTGTTGTTTTTCAGGCACAACTGTGCAATAACAACCAAACCTGTTGGTGCAGGTATTGTTTACAACACGGATAAGATAAATGAGGTTGGATTGGCAACCGTGATACTTTTACTTGAAAACCAGCGTCGCCGCCTGTCTCACACCAATGCACTTCACTACATAAGAAATAATAATACATACACGAATTACGCACACTAATTAACAAATCACACCGGTAACGTTACGACACAACCACATGCTCAAAATTCACACGCACGCTAGGGCTTGCTATGGTAAATAGGAATTTTCGATACTGAAAATGGTCAAACTTGAATCTTAAAATCATCTTAGTTTCAGTTAGATTTACGATTTATGAGCCCTAACTTTTGAATGCGGCGGGGGGAGTAGCGGGGCAAGTATGGTTGCGCGTGTACAATATGAGCATCCCCACTATTTTTGCCGAGGGCTCATCGTAAATCGTAAACCGTCCTGTAGCTATTGGTAATTGAATGAAAAATTTTAATAACGGGAGCACTAGTAATTTTATACTAACTAAAACATTGTGTCAAAGGCGAATTTAATTGGTATTGGGATAGAAAATGAAAAAAAATATCAACATGTATTATCTTTATTTGTAATCAAAAATAATTAGAAAATCAAAGCAAAAAAAGAAGTCGATGGTCGATATCGATCGACCATCGGTCGATAAATATTATGTAGCAAAAAAAAGACTAGCAAAATTTTACTACCGAGAACAGTAGTAACTCATTCTGAAGAAAAATAATTTGTCGATAAATCATCGATCACTGACTGCACTATCCAGGCGACCGAAGCGGACGTGACGCGAACGAGTCGAAAGGCGCGGTAATTGGCTCGCTTCGCAACCCATTGCGCGTCAGATGTGTCTTCTCGCGAAATATTTGCGTACTTCACCAGCAATGTATATTTTCTGTGATTCTTGGCTTAATTGTCGTTTCTACTTAGAATTTCATATTTCGAACTAGTTTTTTGGGAAAAATACTAAAAAACTAAGGTTTTTATGCTTGCCGATGAAAAGAAATTTCTCCTTGTTTCATATTTGATGTCTGACTCTTTAATTTTCACATAACAATCGCACAACTCGGCATTTTTAAAGGATTTTAGCGCTGCTCCGTACTGCGAGGCAATCAACAAGCGACTAAAAAGTATGAACGCGTGGTTCGGTTGAAGTATGATTGTGTAATCATACTTGTGGCGCGTCTGCCCCGTGCACATTGCCAATCCAACTGCATTTATCTTATCCGTGGTTTACAACGTGCGCCAGAAGGTGCAGAGTTACTTTTGATAGTGTTTATATATAAAAAGCAAGTTAAAAGTATAGATGATTTAAAATTGTCATAAATAAATTAAGACCATACAGTTCTAAATTTGAATGCAAAATAAAAGTAAGTTCCTAATGACACATTAGTAATATATTAGTAATTGGGATGTCAGTAACCCGGATATCACCACCGTAGAGTTAGAGTGCAACCAGTCTCACAAATCCAAAATTTTGTGTGTATAACAAAAAACGGTAATTAAATCCAAAAGGCCCATACATTTTGGTCGTAGCCACATGGAATAATGGGTAGTTGATGCTAATCATCTGATGAATATCTTGTTAGGTCAAATTTAAAGAAATATTAATGAATAGCAATAATTGTTGCTAATTTATTTAGTTCGATTTTAATTTTGTGGGTTTTCTAATCGTTAGATCAAATTTAAAAGCTTTTGATATTCAAATTGTGCAACTGTCAATTATTATAAATTGCAAAATGTTAAATCTAAAACATAAATTATATAACTATAATAATCGCATAATTATTCGGCTCGCATTATGATTTTTCCAAAGTTAATACGTTTTATTTAGTTTATTTGGTTGACAGTTGAACCTTTAGATGAAGTGACAGATAATTTGTATTAATTAGATGGACTGTGTAAAAATTAACAAATGTCATTATAAGAATTATATAATTATGTAATATTTATTAAGATTGTGTCAGGTTTTTTCTAGATTGTTAAAATTAAACTACACTTATTCCTAAACTGAAGTTATATTTGACTTCCTTCAAAGAGGTAAACGCTGATAACAGTTGGAGGGAATTGGAAGGGATATTTCAGTATAAAATAGGGGGTTTGAGTCATTTGAGGTTCAGTTCTGGTATCAGCGTAGACTTCAGCAGTTCCTATTGGTAAGTCATTAGTCTCGAAATTATTACATACTGATTATTATTGTTACGAGAATTTGTTAATTAGTTATATACATAATAGGATAAAATAAGACTACTATTACAACAACTATAACTAGAATTCATATGT
The DNA here is from genome assembly GCA_963565745.1 of Phengaris arion. Taxonomy (NCBI): domain Eukaryota; kingdom Metazoa; phylum Arthropoda; class Insecta; order Lepidoptera; family Lycaenidae; genus Phengaris; species Phengaris arion. Next base: position 13,077,424 of record OY751449.1, on the reverse strand, counting down.
GGTTTATTGTGAAATTATTTCTGGGAACACTTTATAATAAAAATACTATTTGTTTGATCTGGAGTTTTACTACAATCTCAATAATAAAATAACTCTGAATAGATTTCACGCTCTGGTCCTTAAATTATATAGTAATGTCTTGGACTGAATATTACAATGATAACATATTTGATAGCAGTGGGTAGCGAATACTTGATTGCTTGGGTAGCAATAACCCGACCTGCATCGGGACACACAGGCTTCTCAAGTTGAGTAAGCTGTGGGGAAGAATAAAATTATATATGTTCAGTCGAAATTCCTAAGAATAGCAGCTAGATAAAAAATAAAATAAGTTCAAACAAATTAACAAAACATGTACTTCAAAATAGAATATCGCAAGGTTTAACGGACGCAAATTATGAATCTGTTCTGGCTAATTATTAAATAGTAATATCGTTGGCATAGATTTTACAAATATAACATACTAGTAGGTATCGATAACGTTGTCGGATGTACGGTGTACCATTTAACGTTAAAGTTACTGTAAAATCTGTTACGGGTGAAATTAAAATAAAAGAGAGGTTTCCCGTGACAATATATATAAAAAAAATAGGGGGTCGTGGGCAGAAGGCCGCACGGTCTGGTCTAGCATCTTGGTGTCTGAAGGGTATCGTAGGGGCTCTAAACCACGTGGGAACTTAGCTGAGGAATCTAGGTCTTGAGTCCAGGAGTCTAGCACGTGGCGAGAGAGCGAGATGGGGCTCCAACTTCTGGAAGCGTCTCATTGTCACCGTTGCGTCCGTTCGTCGTAGATAGTTCGTCCGATTTCAAAACCAAGTTTCAGTCCGGAACATCTAGCAGCACTCTGAACTCCAGACGTGGGAAAATAGCTGGGTAAAAATAAGCCCTTTTAATCGGTGCCTTGAACCCGATATGTAGGTCCCGTACCGTAGTTGGCGGTGCTTGTGCCCGTAACGAAGTTCCCTGAAAAATTCACGAAAAACGTGTGGGTAGGACGGGCTGTGTGGCCATTACAATATATTAGATGATATACAGAATAATTAAGGCATGGATACAAATATCCTAATATTTTAACAATGCAAGAACGTGAGATGAAACTACAAATAATTATATAATATAATAATCAAATAATTGACAACTAATTTTACCAAGATGATAGTTTACATGAAAGAACAATGCGTTTTAATACAAGCATGATTTTCCAAATATTCACAACACAGATTCACTAAATTACTCACCGTGAACACGGGGTTAAAATCTCTCTCTGAACTTTCAACCAATGATTATAGGAGCCACTGAATTAAAGAGTTTCGTGACGGGTTACTGTTACTTGTCAATAAAGCACAAGAGAGAATAATATTATTAGTAATAATTCAAACGATATATTTTCATATTTTATAATGGATTATAAAGTTAGTAAATTGCGTATATATATTTGTCAACGATTGCAGACGTTGAAAACAAGATGGAACATTGCAAGGTGGTTTATATGCACTTAATATGTTGGGAGAAGGTGGCACCCGGCCGAGTTTGTTTCGCCGGTTCTTCTCGGCGGGTTAGGGTTGAACAGGTGTAGATTGTTCTATGACAAAAAAATATACGTTGGTGATTAATAGTAGTCTCGATAAGAATATATTCTTGTTTTTCAATTTTGTAAAAGGTAGATGTACTGTATTGACACTTATAATAATAAATATATTCACGCACACTTATGTGCGTGGTATCAGTGATGTAGTGGGAGTGGTAAGCCAGGAGTGGGGAGATCAAGCACCCACCGGGCACTGGCATTCCAATACTGACCACCGACCGAGTGGGTCTGTTATACAGAAGTCTAGAAGTGTTTCTGTTAACCAATCCTACACTATACATTGTGTTTCATGTGAAAACATTTACATGTCATCGTTACATGGCGCCGCAAACGCTAGACAAGCAGCTTGGCAAGCAGACATCTACGGAGGTGGGGATGCTCGTATCGTCGGTAACATTTTCTTGTCGCATAGATACTTGCATGCATACTGCGTGTAAATCTAGCATTACTTTTTTATTATTTTATATATTATTTTTTTATTAATAGGTATTCAAGCGGTATTCAATTCGGTCAAGCTTCTTCTGTAAATAGTTTATGAAAATAGAAAACAAAATAAAACGTCACAGATACTGTACTATCGAACAAGTTGCCGCTCGACCAGGCATAAGATGAAAATCGCTCGACAGTGACGTTGTATCGTGCACACGCACACATACTCATGTGTAAATGCGTAGCTTAACCATTCTGCAAATATATTGAGGCGTCCTAGTGTAAAATAAAATCTTTAGAAACTGGTTGAGCAGGAACTTTGTCGATATTGTACATTTGCCCGCGGGCTTCAGCGGATTAGTTTTGTTCACAGTGATGTTCCACATGCAATATTTTATCATTTTATAGATGGCTTTATAACATTTAATATGATATTCCATTTATAGGGTTTCATACGAATGACGATCAGTCTATTATTTGCTAAGGCTTCTGTCTACTTCTCTAATAAATAAATAGTAAAATATAAAGCGAGCCTTACAGTAATTGCATATAATGTGTACTTACAAACATGGAAACTTCTCCACGAAGCTTAATACTGAAATATTTTATTCGATTCTGACGGCCAACTCTACCACCATTCGTCAATTCAAATAGCGCGCGCTTTCGGGACTTCCTGTTACACACTTCCGTCTCATTTCACGAAATCACTCCCACAAATTGCAAGACAGCGAGAGGAAAGGTGTTACACATCAAAAAATCGGATACTTAGCAGTTTGCACGAGACCAGAAGCTGGATTCTGCTAATGGAATCCTGCAATAATATAGTTACGATCCAGATCAGATATGTTTAAATTGCAAAATGGTATTCTCATAAACGTCAAACCAACGTCCAACCACTTTGATTGGTCCAAACTCTAAAAATCTGTTTATGATATTAAGACGATTCATTTATAATTCAATAAAAGTAAAATGAAAGTGTAAGTTAATAACGAGAGTTGGGGTTCAGATTAAGATTATTTTCATAGTACGCGATGCGATAATGTGAGAAACAGCTATATGTTTCATATTGAATCATATATATGAAGACCATCATTGATTTATTTATTTGATGCCAAAAATTGCTTTGAATGTTATGAGGTGAAGTGATTGTAGTCACAAGGATTTAAAATTCAATGAATTTATGAGCAGCTCAATAATAACTTGAAGTGAATGCAATGATTTGAAATGGGACGAAGTAAGGCGAAACGAGGCTCACTGATCGCGATTTATGAATTATTTCACTTGAAATCTAACTCTATCATCCTTTGGGACGCAACATAAGGGTCAGCAAAGAGATTTACTTAATAGTAAATTACTCAGTCGCATATTATACAAACAGGGAATCTAATCCTTTAGCAGGTAGATCTCTTGTTCTTTTGGTCGTGTTATAATGAAAAAACCACACACAGCGACAGCTCGCCTTACAAGGCATGGCGTAGTTTCATTACAATATGTGTGTACGTGAGACCGCGAGGCGTAGTAGTAGAGGCGCGCCGGTATAAACCGGCCTCAATGTGTTCGCAGAACCCTGAAATTTCAATTATTATTTCATCATATTGACTCAGACTTGTACTTTATATTAGGTGTATAAGCGAAGCGTTTTATTTTGTATATTTGGGAAAAAAGAATCGTAAAAAGTTTCGAATTCAGCTTATGCAGCTACTCTGAACTCTTCAGTTATAAATTCCCCTTACTTATAAAAATATTAACACCGCTATTCAATGTTGCTCTCTTTTTCTGATACGTTGTAAAAGTCACTTTAACAGAAAAATAAAGCAATATTGGATAACTTATTGTGTAAATATTGCTATTAATAAGGGGGTCAAAATATAAGGCTGTACAAAATCAACTACGGATATTTTAGGTATAAAATCTACTGCGTAAAAATTATAATAGCTTTCTATTTTTTTATCTTTCTATTTTATTATTTTTAACACCGATTTCGGTGACGGTGGCCGGTTTCATTGAAGCCAGGCAAGGGCACTATAAATTAACTCTTGCGTAGGCAAGAGTTAATTAATAGTGCCCAAGTGTGTGCGTGCGCAGTATACAAGAGCACTCTTTCTTCCTTTACTCTCAAAACCCAGTGGGACGGACAGACCGACATGACTGGCATGAGATTAAGCGCAGGTCCGACTTTTTACATGCCCATCCGACGCATGGATCATCTTTCTTTTCAGACAATAAGGTGATCGGCCTGCATTGTCCTAACCGAACTTGGAAACATTTTTTGTTGTTCCAATGCGGGAATCGAACCCACGACCTCCGAGTCGAGAGCCAAGCTCTAAACCACAGTACCACGGATGCTGATTTAAATTTAGGAAAAATAATATTATCATACTGAATAAAATTACATTGGCCTCAGCGAGGTCATAAACCTCACAGAAACAGCTGATTTAAAGGGGAAGAAGGAAGGGGAAGAAGACTTTGCCTAAATAACATCAATACCTATCCAGCACCGTAAAGAACGTATTATAATTTTTTAATTATTTTTCTGCCTAAACGTCTATACATAGCAGTAGATCATATGCCCAAAATATTCGTAATTGATTTTAAATAATCTTTATATTTTAAATAAAATTTTTTGCTGACTCTACATTATAAGTCAACCACGACACACAGTCGCTTAGTAGCGGACCGAAAGATTGTTTCATACAAGACCGACGAAAGAGATTTTTGTCCAAAGATAAAAGAGGATTAAAGAGTTCTGTAGACGGTAGTTTATTAAGCTTTTCATAAAAAGGCTTAAGTTTGTTCATGCATAAACTCTCGCAAAGATAATTTATAAAATATATTCAGTGCATTCTTATTTCATTCGTCTAATTCTTATGTCATTAAGGATATAGAATTTTTCTGCTTTTTTCCGCTTTCCGCGTAGCTAGAATTGGACAGAAGGCTATACAATTTTATTGTTGACTACGACCATAATACAATGGAATAATATCTTTTCTTGGGGGTCCATACCCAAAGGGTAAAAGCAGGACTCTATTAATGAGACTTCGCTGTCTTTCCGTTTGTCCGTCCGTCTGTCACCAGGCTGTATATTCTTAACCGTGATAGCTCGACAGTTGAAATTTTCACGGATAATGTGTTTCTTTTGCCGCTATCACAACAAATGCTACAAACAGCATAAAATAAATAGTTAACACATTTAACGTTGTTTTTTTTGTAGGGGATCCCATACATCAAACGTGTTTTCTTTTGCCGTTTTGTACGCAAACGAAACCCTTCGTGCACAAGTCCGAGTCGCACTTGGCCGGTTTTTTAATACGAATTTCTATGACTTTCTATGAATTTGATTAACAGGTGTTAATAAAATTTAAATCATATTATTATAAGTAATTAATAGATATCAAATTATTATCTCATTATTTTAAACAATAAACTATTTACATCTTTCCTTTGTGCTTGTTTCACTGGAAAATGTTTGAAAAAAGTAAAAGAAAACTAGGATGGTGATGATGATGAATAGGGCAAAACTACTTAGAAATCTCTATTATTTAGGTCCATTGAGGCTCAGACTTTTTTTCGTACAAATAGAAAAATATCTAAGTCTGAGTAAAGTTAAGTAGTTTCGCTTATAAATTATTCTTAATATGCTCGAAAAAATAAAACGAAACAAAAATGGAACCACTTGAAACAATTTGCGCCCGCAACACTTACCTTCTCGGGTGAGTATTGCGATTTCAATTCCCAGATTTAATATTACCAAAGAAAATAAAAAGAAAAATTAGACGAAAAGTATAATATTGCTTTACATAAAAAGAAAATATCGTAGACCACCTAGAGGCTCTCGAGACTAGGAGAGTTACTTCCCTTTTTCCTTATTGTGAGATAAAACGTTAAGTATATTTCTTAAGTAATTTCTGTCGTGATGGTCGCGTCTTTGCTCTATTGTGCGGTGTTCCACACGAAATATTTTTCTTTACGCGAGCCTGTATAAAATTTCGACTTAGCGGAGACAGTTTTTACTGAAATAAAGATAAAATTCTTCACATTCTGTGACAATGGCGCACTTGAAATGTTTTGTTATACCTTATATTAAAAATAACGATTCCGTCTGCTTTTTTGTACGAGATGTTTACGATGATATTTTTCATATAATTGAACGCTTTTATTGTATGAGGATAAGTGAATACGTTTATATACATTTTTAAATTATGTTTGAGAAAGTTACAATGATTGTATTTTGTATTGCAACCTTGGTGATTGTGTAGTTTGATTTTACAGTTGATATTTCGTTCAATTTTGTAACAAACTAACCGACACTAAAGTCGAGTTCACGAGACAAAATAAAAAAGTAAACAGACATTTAGAGTTTCGTAAACTTTGGATAAAATTGAAAAACAAATCAGTTTCGTCACTTCACACAGGCTTGAAGAATAAATCTGTCTTTACATAAAAATCGCACCAGCCACGCCACGCGTCGCCAGATTATAATACAAACAAGTAAAATTGTTTATTAGTTTCGAACGACACGTATTACTATGTTAATTTTGAGAGATTTTTGAATTGTTATTAGCATACAAAAGGATCTAAGCCTGAGATTTACAGTCAATGTAACAGTTACTTCCAATCAGTTTTTTTTTTAATTTTCTTTTAACACTTTTATATAAAAGTTTGTTTTGAAAAACGCTAGATGTCGCTTTCACAATGCTTCGTGTAAGATGTATAGATGCGGCGGAATTTGCAATTCGGAGCGGCCCCGTCGGCGCTTTGAATATTTTGTGTCGTAGATTTGACTTTAAAATACAACCGCTTATCGGCACGGCTTACATCTGCATTGTTATGTTTGAACCCGTCATTGTAACGAAATTGAAAGTCAACAAAAACGAATGTTCTGAAATTTTATGTTAGGTACCTGTATTTATTTTATGTTCGCTACGTTTTGCCTCAATACATAATTGAATTAATAATTTAAATTTTTTTTTTAAGTCCGACTTACAAATTAAAAGCAATAACATTCTTAAAAATGCACAAAAACTATAAAATACATAAATTCTGTTTTTTATAGTTATTGTGCAAAAAGTTTTTGTATGGGGATGACTATTGTCATTTCTTTCTTTCTTAATTGTTTGGGCTGGTACATACATGGCTTACTTAAAAATAGGCGAAACCACTATATCCCTATAAACCTTGAGGAGTTCCCCAAATTCATCATGGATTCCAACCCCAGGGCTACCATTTGATGACAACGAGACCAACTTGGGAGTTAACCCTTTAGGGTAAAAAAATTTGAAAATCAATCCACATACGGTGGAATGATACAAAAAAACCATATAGACGAATTGAAAACCGGCTCTTTTTTGGAAGTCGGTTAAAAATCAATTAAAATGACGACTTCTGTGGCTCAGTGGTTTAGCGCGTCAGTGCTCAAGCCGGAGGTCGCGGGTTCATTCGAATTCGGTCCGGCTCCGGAACAAATCAGTTTTATATGTTCCTGGGTCATGGATGTGTATTAAATATGTGTATAATATAGTAAAAATCTTAAATATGTGTATTGGATAAAAAAAAACCCATCGTCTGGCACCCGTAACACAAGTTCTTCGAGAACTTACCATGGGACCAGATTGACGTGGTGTGGAAGCATCCATAGATATGATTATAAAGAGGTTGCATCGTTTTAAATGAATAAATGTTTCTTAGAATAATAATTTAATACTAGCGATCGCTTTGTGATCGAAATTCGACCACAATTCATATTTGAATTTTTTAGTTTCAATTTTTAGGGTTCTTTTGCCTCTTAGATATGCAATAAAAATGTGTCAATTGTGTCTATTATATTTACAGTGTCGGATTTAAGCGCCATAAGCACCATACTCACGCCCCATCCAGCAAATCCAGCACCGGGACTAATAGCCTTCATTAGTGTCGATCATTTAGAATATTTTTTGCCTACAAGTCCGCGGCCTTGGGCTTGCAGGATGGTCAGTATGGGCCTCAAGGTTCAGCCTGCAAATCCAATGTAGGCCAAATTATAAATTATTTCAAAGTCAAAGTCAAAGTCAAAAAAATTTATTCAAAATAGGTATTTTATACACTTTGACACTAATGACGGCCTACAGATTGAACACCGGCCACCGGCCACATTGATTTACACGGGCGGAGCCGCGGGCAAAGACTAGTTGTTTATAAAGCATTGTATAAAATTATTAAACGTTGTTACTACATTTACAGTACGACCACGACCTCAATGTCTTTCGGCAATCGTCGTTTTTCCTACTTCGTCTGTCATTTCCGTAGAAAAACTAATATTGCCGAGGGCCATTAGCAACGTGGTCTCTGCGCGAAAGCGAGAAGGAGAAGGCACTTTACACATTTCTTGGGGCTTCTCGTGGCAAGTTTAGACGGGCCATTATCCCAGCAACTTGATCCTTCTACTATTACAAATGCGAAAGTTTGTGAGGACGGATGGATGGATGTTGTTACTCTTTCACGCATAAACTACTGGACCGTTTTGGATTAAATTTGCTATAGTACTATTTAGTTACTAGTCATAAATAGTACAGTGTTCCCGTGGGACACTGTATTTACGGGGCGGAGCCGCGGACACAATCTAGACTAGATTGTGTTCTTATCAAAAACGTTATACGCTAATTCGCCGTCAAAGATAATAATTTGACCAAATAATATCTGTCCTTTTCTCAAAACGAATTTATTTATCCGAATTAAGTTGAACAATTCTTAAAGCAGCTCCGTATTAGAATCGCAAAGCAGCCGGGCAACGTGGGCCGCATATTTTGCGGATTACGAATTTGCCTTTGAAATGAGTCGATAAGAGAAATGCTGAACGTCTTAAATCCATTGATTTTTAATAACCTGAGGGATCAACATCGGATAATCATTTTAATATTATGGGCTTGTCTGAAAAATGAGTTATTGATAAGCGTATTGTATTGAAATTAATCGCTTTGTAATTGTACCGGAAAACAAGCTGACAGATTTAGTGTGGTTATTTACATTCACCACACCAGAGGAAAAACAAGTGCGTGTCTGGTTTTATACCCGCAGTCCACAACGGAGGTCCCTATAGGTATCTTAGAGTTTATACCTACCGTGAGTGAGAGAGTGTTAGCCAGCCAGCGCGTGTCCATTTTCTGCTTGTGTGCATTGTATTAGTGTGCGTGCAGGGGTATGACGCATATCGATTTAATATCGATATGCGTCATATCACTCGACTTTATAATTCCGATTTTTATTATAAACAAAATTTAGCTATTTTCAATGCTCAAAATTTCCCCGTAACTGCGGATTCTGATGCCGTACAGTCCCAGCCTAACTTCCTGAGGCTGGGAATATAATTATTATCCGGAATCTGAAGGACGGGGAAAAATTAGAGCATTGAAAATAGAACTCTGGACTAATACAATAGAGCTATAAATCGAACACTCTCTATTGTATTATCATTTATGTTTAGCATCTTAATGCATTGAAAGATTAGCCGAGTCAGTCGGCGGTATACTCGATGTCATCATTTGTATAAAAATGATGACAGCACGTGTACAATTGACATTCGCTGACGTTACGCTTACGCACCTGCCAATTGTTCCTGCTAGGTGTACTGATATTTACAGGAATAAGAGTACAGACAGGTCTGTGTTTCATACATTTTACTTGCCCTTGCATGGCTATTAGATATCGACTACTTCATCGGCATTCGATATCGATATTGGATCGGATAATGGAAAACTGCTATTAGGGCACTAAATAGAAGAAGGAAACTAAATAGAAAAATGGTTTTTGAGTAAGTTTTTATTGTATATCTTGATAATTGGACGGAATGAAGTAGAAATATCTTCCCCGTATCTGTCTGCTGCTGTGGCACACTACCAAGCTGTCTCACTGGTGTGACACACTCTTCTAATTCTCGCGTCTAACTGCTTCGACCTATTCGCCTCTTCTTTTTGGAGTATTTCCGAAACCTGATAAAACCGTTTAGTAAAAGTTTAATATTTTTATCGAATAATTAAAATATTAAGAATATTAAAATACGCAGAAAAACAAAGCTTTTATTTTACAAAAATTATTACTCACTACGAGACTTTCATCGGGTTGATTTAGTACGAATAAGGGTTCGTTATACTTAATGATTAGCTGTTTATATTATAAAAATACTCGTTATTTAGCTCAAAAACATTGTTGAAACCTTACGTTATGTTAATATTTTTCATATCATGTATAAATTATGTATATTAAATGACATGTAAGTTTATAATATCTTACTGTACTTCATGTCATATGTTATTACGTATGTTTTTAATCTAATTACAGGCTTTTGCTCATTATAATTTACGATATAACAATAATTATTCTTGTAGTAACTTGTTTATATTATAACTAGATGTTTCCCGCGGCTCCGCCCGCGTATATACAATATCCCTCGGGAACACTACTTTTTCGGGATAAAAAGTAGCCTATGTTTTAATCCAGAGTCTAAACTACTACCATACCGAATTTCATTGAAATCCGTTCAGTAGTTTTTGCGTGAAAGAGTAACAAACATCCACGCTTTCACATTTATAATATTATATTATAGTAAGGATTGTCATTTCTTATTACCCATCTATTTGTTTATTTAATTTAACTCTCCTGTCCTGCAGGGTTGCCTGGAAGAGATCTCTTATAGCGAGGCCGCCCTTGCCCACATTCAGTTATATGTTTAGTTTCTAGTAAAATGATTGTACCTACTTTATTTATTGTGAGCAATAAAGTGTATATCTATCTTACGTGTGAAATGGTAATTCCAAATGTTGGACGCTTTCTTTATCCGTTCTTGAGGCACTTTACGCAGCGGAGCAATACATAATAACTATTTATTACAATATCACATTTGCTTGATACATTGATTTATAATGATAAAACATAATAAATTACAGAGACCTCCTGCAACGTTATGACCGACTAACGCCCGAAATTAATAATCAATCTTAAAATCATTTTAGCTATCTGAGATCAAAATTTCAATACAATTCAACGATCCTAGGATTCACGTCAATTTTTGTTTGAGAAAAACACATAGTACCAACTTTCAAAAACTATCGCTCCGTCTTTAGAAGTCTTTGATAGGTATAGATAGATAGGCCTTCCAGGGCCCTCACTAATGTCCGCTACACGCCACAACGATAAAAATGCACAGATCGGTCACAGTAGACGACAGACGTATACAGTACTACATCTTCATACTAGACCGACTGAATCGGCGCACGCATACATACTAAATATATCTACTGTGCAGTTTTATCGTTTTAGTCTGTAGCAGGCATAGCTCGGCAAAACACAACATATCAGGTTTTCTGAGACCGCATTGTTGAGATCAACCCCATTCGTGGCGAAGCATACCTCCTACGTGTAAAAAACTGTACATAAAACAACAATTTCGGAGATATCAAATCTTAAATTGACAATAATCGAAAATTCAGAATTTTCACCAAGACCCACAAATCATCCATTATAATTTTGGTGACGTTCTTGTCTCCTGTAAATATAATGCATTAAAAATACATCATTTTGTAATGTAAACATTTCTCCAGGGCATGTTCTATCTTTCCGGCGAACATTAAACCATTTAATATATTTCCGAATAGGACTGAAATGTGAGAATATTATTATTTTAGGATCGTGCAATATTACGTAAATCGCAAATTCTATTGGCCGTGTTGCCACAATATTGCGTTCAGACATTATGAGAACTGAGAATGCTTAGGGCTATTCACGGAAAATAATATTAATGATCATTATTAATATGATTTGTTTGTTAAGTATTAAAATATTTGTAATTTGTCTGATATTTTTTTGTCTTTTATATTTTTATTATTGAAGACAACTAAAAGTGTTTACACAAAGTTAAAATCTTAATAACTGGTGCCTTATTAATATTACATAATAATAATAAATGTGACACCCACATCGTTTTCCACATATTATTACACTAGCTGATGCCTGCAACTTCGTTTGCATAGAACTAACGTAAACGGAACCCTATTTGCTTAAACAGAACCCTGAGATAAAGTAGCCTATGTTAGACCTTATAACATCGGCTATCTGCACGTGAAATTCCCGTGAAAATCGGTCCAGCCGTTTCAGAGATTAGTCGGAACAAACAGACGTACGTGTATATAATTCAAATGCGTTAAGTGAAAACTGTCAATTTTAAATTATAAACAGATACTTTTATTTTATTTATGTGAATAGATATTGTTGTGTATTCGAAAGAAAAGGAAAAAAAGTAAGTTACTTTATCAGATACAAATTAGTTATTTGTTTTCTGATGATTGAATTCTGATTCTGATGGTAAGCGATTACCGCCGCCCATGGACACTCGCAACACCAGAGGAGTTACAACTGTAACTCCTCTGGTGTTGCGACTTGCGTTCCCAGTCCTTAAAATCGCCAACCCCCCTTGGGCCTCCGGTAATCACACTCACTCGGCGAAACAAAACGCAAGCGTTATTTCACGCCAGTTTTCTGTGAGGCCGTGGTATTTACCTGATCAGGCCAGCCCATTTATGCCGAAGCGTAACCCTCCCACAATTACATAAAATTCTTTCGATGGGTATTTGATGAGCAATCTCAAAAATTACATTACATACTCCAGCTGCCAGCATGACTGTATGTGTGTGCGTGTGTGTGTGTGCGTGTGCCTGTGTGTGTGTGTGTGTGCGTGTGCCTGTGTGCGTGTGCGTTTGTGTTTGTGTGTGTGTGTGTCTGTGTCTGTGTCTGTGTCTGTGTGCACCCTAGCCCTACGACCGAAGTCTTTCGTATGAAAAATGAGTACAGAAAAAAATTATAAGAAATTATAAAATTCATCCCCTAAGAGGATGAAAGTTACAAATATACGCATAGTCCAAACCCTGGCTAGAAAATTGAAATGGCATATTAAAATAATAATAACTTTTCTTAATTTTATCTATTGGTTATTATTTATCTGATAGAAGCTTTTGCCCGCGGCTTCACCCGCATAAAATTAGGTTTAAAACAATGCCTTTTAATTAATATTTAAAGTCTATATTTGTAATTCTGATGTACTCCTAATATGGGCCTCGCGCCCGGGCGGAGTACCTGCTTCGGTCGCCGTCGACCGCTTGAATTTATTTTTCTCGCGTGTACTTTTTAACCGGCTTCGGCCTGTGTGTGTGATAAGTGCTATTGCGAACGTACCCTTTTACCTTATCTAGGCTAATCAGGGATTATGTATAGTTGAGGAATTTCTTTTCAAACTTGATTATTCCACTTTTGATAAAACTTTTTTTTTTTTTTGGTTACATTCAAATTTACACTTCGCGAAAATAAAATTGGGCCAAAACTTAATAATTACACCAGAAAAAAAGATTACAAAACATGAACTCGTCAAAAATAGATTATTCCTTATGGAAATCGAAAAAAAAGTTAATTATTCAACTATTTTCTCAGATTGTGAGTTTTGATAAGAAACTCCTCAGTTTATCTATTATGTTTGTTTATATATCGAGTATGTTTATATAGAATTTATGCTTGTTCTATCTAGAGTAATGTTATTTTTGTTAATTTAATGTATTTTTTAACATTACTTTAAAAATATAATAGTTCCGATCACTCCTCCAAACTTTTACTGTGCCAAATGAACCCCTCCGTTTCGTAAAAAAAGTAGGTCGTAGTATAATATTATGATTTTTAAGTTTGGACTTCATTAGGGTTTTTAATCAAAAATGTAAATGTTGTGACAGATTCACAAACATCAAGGTGTAAAAAAATTGTAGGTATATATTAAATGCACCGAACTGTGTGTTAATTATCCTCAGATGCCTCAGCAGTGTAAGTTGCTGTTATTTTTATTAACTTTATGTAATTTTAAGCGTTATTGAATTTTTCAATTAAAAAAAAATATTGGCTTTCTGCACACCTTCTTCCTCATAAACGTTAACTGTGGCAAATATTGTACCCCTCCGTTCGTGCAATTCTCGTAAAACTGTACCTACTGAAGATTTTTGCTTCACGTATTAATATAATAATGATAACTGTTTAAATTGGGCCACATGCCTTTATAAAGAATTTAACTCAGTCCAGCCTTCATTAAAATGCGTTCAACGATTTTTGATTTTTTTCAAATTTGGTTCGGGTAAAATACTTTTTGCTGTATCAACAGAACATGTATTTTTCATTTTTATTTTTTTTTGATGTAGCTAGGGACGTAAAGAAGGTATAAAAAATGATAATATAATTGCTACGCCCTAAACTATAAAGTACAGCAGAAACCAAGAAAATGCAAAAAATATGTTCAAAAACAAATACTTTTTTTTTACTTTCGATTTACCTATGCATTTGTAAGAATATCCTGATTGGAAATTTGTTATGGAAAAATTACCCATGGCTACCAAAGATAAAATTAGATTAGATGTATAATATAAGCATAATTATTTCATCTGGATTACAACGGCGTATCTGCGGGAGGTGGGTAAATACTGTGATATTTTAACTCACTTAAATGAATTTTCATATTAAATATGATCGATGATTAACAATTTATTAATTATCTCCACTTGTTCATGGATCTGAATTAAAATAAGTATCTACGGAAAATATAATTATGTGAATGAAAATGGAAAATGTAAAATGCTTTTTTTTTATATAATACGTATTCAAGTATGCAGTGAAATACCTGTTTATATGTTGGTCCTTTTTATTGGACAAATGATGGTATGACAATTGCAAAAAAACAGCCCTTTGTCTATAGAAACGAAATATGTTATTCTACAACAAATATTGAATAACTTGAAGTTGTTTGAGAGCACTCTGCGATTGTCAACACATTCGAAAACTTCGATTTACATACGATCAAGACAGTTCACTTCTTGATCATATGATCAAATGATCAATCGGGCGAACATCTTTATTCCAATTTCAAAATAACAAAAGGAATATTCGAGAGACTGTAAGTGCTCGTTCAATTTACAATCACTCGATAAAAGGTCTTGGTACTTGAGATTTTTTGGCGCGTAACCATTAAGCTCCTGATGGGAATTTTACATCTATCATGACATAGAATACATAAGCGAACATGTCCTTGGGTAATATAATGCTTATACAGGGAATTTGATACAATGTAGTCAAACCGTGAAATCATTTGAACAAATCATTTGAACCTCCTTTGTACGGCCGATCGCGTTAAATTGGACTGTGTCCGAGATATACGCCATTTTGAATGAATTATCAGTGAAAATGGTAAAAAAAAAATTGTGTATATACTTGTCGAAGTGAATGTTATGCTGGTTGCAATATTTCGTTCCATGTTAATTAATACATCGTAATAATAATCTAGTATTTAGGTGTTAACATTAAATCAAGTGACGTTTTAAAGAGTTTTATCTGTACCTACTACGTTTTTTTATAAACTAGCGACTCGCCTAGAATTATTGTAGTGAGTACTGAGAAAAAGACGAAGTATGTAGTTGAGTAATGCCCTTAAAGTTTAATATACTCTTTTTACAGATTTCCCAACCATGAAGAAATGCGACAAAAATGAATGAATGAATGAATGAAAATATACTTTATTGTGCACAATCAGTAGTTACACATACTCACAAATATAGAAAATACTAACGACACTACGACAGTACACAAAGGCGGCCTTATTACTAAATAGCAATTTCTTCCAGACAACCTTTGAAAGAAAGGAACCAATTGCTGGAGAGGGGTATTGCGCTAAAAGTATTTATCTTGATACTATAAACATAAAATAAAATAAATAAAGACATACATACACAATAATACATATACCAAAACTTAAATAATAAAATAAGTAATAAAAACAATTTACGTTATAATAATAATATATATAACACTTTATGCATATCGTTACATCTGACACAGTCTGAGGTAGTACTCTTTTAGGGAGGATGTAAAAGTAATCAATGTTTTGGCTTGTCTTATTCGGGTAGGGAGAGAGTTCCAGAGTAGGACGGATTGTACAAGGTATGAGGAGTGGGAATACTTGGAGTGGTGGATGGGGATATCAAGAAGGAGATTTGTAGAGGACCGCAGCTCTTGCCTGTCGGAGCAACGAAAGCTGTAGGTTTCCTTTAGATATTGAGGGCTGTTGGGATCAAATAGGATGGAGTAAAGAAATGAAAGTACGCGAGCATTACGGCGTAAGTGGATTGGTAACCACTTGAGCTTGTTACGGAACTCAGATATGCGGTCAAATTTGCGCAAGCCAAAGATGAACCTCAGAGACAGATTCTGGAGTCGCTCAAGTTTGTTGAGTTGGTCTTCGGTCAAGTTAATGAAGCAAACATCCGCGTAATCAAGAAGGGAGAGAAACAACAATTCAGCTAAGGCTACTTTAGTAGGAACCGGCAGAACATACCGAAGTCGTTTAAGGGAGTGCCACGTTGAGTAAACCTTTCTGCTAATCTCTTTCAGCTGCTGAGACCAAGATAGATGCTCATCAAAGTACACACCAAGATTCTTTACAACCTTACTATATGGTATTGTTATACCATTGATGAACACCGACGGTAAAGTATCCCAGTCAATTCTGGAGACCATCCCCGGACTGCCAAGTATTATTAACTGAGACTTAACGGGGTTAATGAGTAGTCCATGTTCCTTGCTCCAGTCACAAATAGCCGATAAGTCCCTGTTCATAACACCCACCGCCGCAGGCAATGCATCCAGAGTTGACTGCGTATAAATTTGCAAATCGTCTGCATATAAATGAAAAGAAGTAGAAATAAATAGAGTAATGAAATTTATAAACAAAGCAAAAAGTAATGGGGATAACACACCACCTTGAGGAAGACCGGCAGTAGTATTGGTCCAGTCAGATAAAGATTCAGAAATTTTAACTCTCTGCCTACGACCCACAAGGTAACTGTGAAGTAATTGAATCACAGAAGGTGAGAGGTTAAAAGACGCCAACAGACTAATAAGGATGTCATGGTCAATAGAGTTAAATGCATTTCTGAAGTCAAGTAGAGTTAGGATGGTGAGCTTCTTATTGTCCATGCCAGACCGAATATCGTCTGCCACCTTGACTAAGGCTGTAGTGGTACTGTGACCTGTGCGGAAACCAGATTGATACGTGCTAAGGAGATTGTTGCGCGTAATATATGTGTTGAGTTGATGATGCAACAGACGCTCTAAAACTTTAGATAAGAAAGGAAGAATTGATATTGGACGGAAATCAGAAAAAGAATTAGGACGAGAGGATTTAGGCAAGGGGATTATGTGAGCGGATTTCCAGGTATCAGGAAAGGAGCAAGTTGATACGCTGAAATTGAAAATATGTAATAGGATAGGTGCAATTATGTCAAGAATCGGGATAATCATTCTGCGACTAATGCTATCATCACCAACGGAATTCGAGGCTATCGTAATGACGTGTCTTTTAACCTCACACTCAGTGAATGAAGCGAAAGAGAAAGGCTCGGAGTTTGAAATTGGCATCAGTGAAATTTTACTAAGAGTTTGTAATTTAATGGCCGGGTCTAAGTTAGGGATACATGTAAAGTATTTATTTAGTAAGTTAGTGTCAATATTGCAGGAGTCATTTAGATTGGATTTTTTGCCAATACCGAGAAATTTAAGAAATTTCCATGTTTTTGCTGGATCGCCATTCTCGACCGCTGAATGAATATGACGCCGTTGAGCATCACGGCACACAGTATTGCAGCGGTTTCTTAATTTAATATATTTATCGCGATACTCATTTGTATTAAATTTTTTGTATTTGACTTTGGCTGCATTTTTGGCATTTATAAGAGATTTAATATTATCTGACAGCCATGGAGCTGGAAGATGTTTAATTCTAATTGGCTTGACAGGAGCATGCTTATCGTATAGAGATTTGAGTAGGCTATTAAACATCTCTACCTTATCATCAGCCGATTCCGCTGTGTACAGTGCTGACCAATCTGTGTTGCGTGCGTCTTCCCTCAGGTTGTCTACATCCATGGATGAGAAATTACGCTGAAGAAGTGTTTTACGTTTAGGTTTAGGTATGCGAACATTAAAGGCAACATATATAAGGTCGTGGTAAGAGAACATTTCTGCTGAACTCTGGCCGTGTTTGGTTTCAGAACTTGGCGATGATACAATGATGAGATCCTGCAAGGAAAGACAGCAACCAGGAGAACAGTGTGTTGGATTAAGTGGCAGTAAACTCATGTTATAGGAGTCCAAAATAGACTTAAGAGTTTTTGATCTACCATCATATTTGACCATACAAGTATTGAAGTCGCCCATTATGATTAAATTAGTGTAATTAGGCTTGTATGTTTCGAGTAAATGCTCAAAGGTTGAAAAGTAGTTATGGTGCAATGATGGACAATAGAACACGCCCAGAAGTATTTTACAACCAAAAGCTACTTCAATCTCAATGAGCAAGTACTCCAGTGCGTCGGATGGCGGAGGCTGTGCTGACGAACTGATAACAGTGAAAGGAATGTCAGAACGCAAATAGATCGCAACACCGCCACCGCCCCTCCCAATGCGATTATTGCGGATTAATTTATAACCTGGTAGACCGTAGCAAGTTGATGGTAGGCAGGGTTTAAGCCACGTCTCCGACACTAAAATGGCGTCAACATTAACTTGATTGAAGGAAGTTAGCATATCAGGATAATGAGCCGGAATGCTCTGCGCATTGATATGGACAGCCTTAAAACATTTTTTAACTGAAGAAAAGTTATTTAAAATTGTTTCCCTTAGTGTGGTAAATGAAGCACTTAAAAAACTCTCATCACTACATACAGAAGAAACAGAAAAAAAGTCACCAGATGAAGTGTCAGAATATAATTATATAATTATTATATAATTAAATAATTATAAGTAACGATACAAAAATAGTGTGTCATGATTTTATTTTATTGTTGTAATTTTATTTGTTTTATTTGGCAACACCGCTCCGATCCCGCTACCTTCACCCGTTGGTTTCGGTGGTAGGGATATGAACGGTGGAGTGGAGATAGGCAGTCGGTGTGAACGATTGGAGCGGAGGCGCTAGAGCCGAGCGGACTGGTGTTCATATATGTTAATTGTTACCCAGTAGAGACATTATCATACTGTTGTATATAGTATTCAGTAATAAGGTGGACAATAAATTTACTACTAAAGCTCAAGATTGAAGTTTTATTAAACTTCAGTAGTGGGATAAAAACACCCGAGGTATGTACGATCACTATACTTAATTAGTTTTTATTCGAATTAGTAATTATGAAAAAATATTATTTACTCATTTAGTTTTACATTTTATCGGTATAAGAAAAATACTTTATGAACGAAATTTACACACCAGACACACGACTATACATTGCACGTGGTCGAGGCTACTCTTCGACAGTGCACATCACTCACACAATGCATTGCGCGTGGTCGAGGCTACTCTTCGACAGTGCACATCACACACAACAACAAAAAAATACATTGCGCGTGGTCGAGGCTACTCTTCGACAGTGCACACCACACACACACAATACATTGCACGTGGTCGAGGCTACTCTTCGACAGTGCACACCACACACACAATACATTGCACGCGGTCGAGGCTACTCTTCGACAGTGCACACCACACACACAATACATTGCACGTGGTCGAGGCTACTCTTCGACAGTGCACACCACACACGCGACAATTGCGCGTGGTCGAGGCTACTCTTCGACAGTGCACACCACACACGCGACAATTGCGCGTGGTCGAGGCTACTCTTCGACAGTGCACACCACACACGCGACAATTGCGCGTGGTCGAGGCTACACTTCGACAGTGCAAATCACAGCTTGTAAAACGATATTACAGTACACGACACTGCTCAGACATACCTTTTACCATGATTTGTAATACTAAAACTAATGATATAATAATATTGATATAAAAAGCCTACTGCACTTCGTCGAATTAAAATAATGATTCCGTTATATACTCCGTTGCAGTAGGATCTGACAGGCATGTAGATTAGGCGGTCTAACAGTATGCTTCCATGACCGTCGTGCAGTATTACGTCTTACTGTTGAATGTTATTTGTCATATCATATTGTGAATTTCAATAAAACTGGAATTTTATATTAACACTATATAACAGATCGAGGATTTCAATTTGTACAGGACTTGGACACATTTTGATAGTGTCATCCATAGCATAAATTATGTCATTCTTGATAACATGTTTTGAGTATCCTGATGGGACGGAGTGTAGTTTCTGAATAAAGATTTCTAGAAAAGTATAGCAAATATATACTTAATTCATGTCTTACATAAAATCGTTATGGAGTTACTAAATTAGTATAGATAAATATGGAATAAGTTTGCTAATGAAATAAATAAATTACATATTATCATTTGAAGTTAATTATGGTTTAAACCCGTTTACATGTTGAATACAAAACCAATAAAGTATAATAAATAAATTGAAATAGGTAATTAAACTTTTAATGAAAAATTTTAAATAATTAAAAGGGTTAGGGTAGTATTTACTGGATTATTATTTGAGTGAACTAGGTTTGTTCGCTGGATTATTGAGTGAACTAGGTTTGTTCACTGGGATATTTTGAGTGAACTAGGTTTGTTCACTGGATTATTTCTTGAGTGAACTAGGTTTGTTCATTGGGCTATTATTTTGAGTGAACTAGGTTTGTTCACTGGATTTTTTACTTGAGTGGACTAGGTTTGTTCACTGGATTATTTGAGTGGACTGGGTTTGCCCACTGGATTAGTACTTGAGTGGACTAGTTGTTCATTGAACAAAACTAGTCCACTAGTTTTACTCAATGAACTTTAACTTGATTAAATTAAGGTTTATTATATTTTTACAGCACGTTTAAAATTTTATTCCTACTAGACTACGTCAGTTCAATAATCCTCGAGTTAATTAATTGTTACATTACTTCGTAACAACTAATGAATTATTATTAATTTTTCTTTAGAATTTTGAAATGGTTATGCTTGGCTCACCGTTATTATATCATTAATTTTGTACATGGAAATCACTTGTGTGGCCATCTACTCGTATGTTTTTAAAATTTTCAGTAATGCCGAAGGAATTAAGTGAAGGAGGAACCCCTCCAACAACACCGCCAAAAAGTAGACACAGAAGGAAGAGGCGTCGTTCGACGTCTTCATCTTCATCTGAGGAGGAAGATCGGTCATTTAGGTCACGCAGAAAATCGGACTAGACTCACGACAAATGATGTGCTAAAACTTTTAGCAAATTTTAAAGGCGAGCAAGGTACTGGATTAAACTTTAATAATCTCAATAATGTAATCCCTGAATTCAACCCATCGAACAGAGCTCAAACAATTGAAATTTGGCTTAAGAAAGTTAACGAATGTGCCAGAATCTATGGGTGGAACGAAGCCCAAATTGTTCACTTCTCATTACAAAAGTTAACTGGCTTTGCAAAAAAATGGTTTGAGTCTCTGCCAACTGTAGTATATTCGTGGAGTGAATGGCAGGCGAAACTTCAAAGAGCGTTCCCTAGTGAGGAAAACTATGGACATATTCTGGAGGAGATGTTGAACCGAACTTCGCGACGTGATGAGAGTCTGCGAGAGTATTTTTATGACAAACTTAGTTTACTTAATAGATGCGAAATAACTGGCAAAAAGGCGGTAGATTGTATAGTGCATGGTTTAAGTGAAGGCTCAATCAAAAGTGGTGCTCAGACTCTCGACTGCCAAGAACCTGAAGGACTTTTACATTTCCTTTGCTCCCAGAGGTCGCATCCACAACAATCCAATCATCTTAAAAGTCAGGATAGGGGAAGATTTATGCATAGGAATGGTACAAATTCGTTGAATGGTGGTGTAGTTAGAAACAGTAACGTAACATGCTATAATTGCCGTTCGAAGGGTCACCCCTATTACAAATGTCCAAATCAGATTGTAAAATGCAAGCGTTGCTTGAGGATTGGTCACGATAACAACGACTGTAAGCTTACTTCATTACAGCGCTCATTTTCACAGAACCAAAATGATTTTTCCTCTGAAAAGAAGACATTAAAAATTACTATTTCTGATAAATGTAACAATAAATTTCTAAAACGATCATTAATTAACGATAGAGAATATGAAGTATTTATAGATTTTGGTAGCGAGTGCAGTCTTATGCGTCAAGCTGAAGCCGAATGTTTACATTTATCTAAAAATTATGACGGTATCCCTGTAGTAAAAGGTTTTGGTAATTTTTGTATTCGACCGTTATACAAATCGTACATTACGATTAAAATTGATGAAGTCGACGCCTCTATAGAGGTGCTCATAATTGCTGATGAGTTTATGCCGACCTCACTAATAGTAGGCCAAAATTTTACTGAACTTCCTTTCGTAACTGTTCTAAAGGATAGTAGCCAATTAAATTTTTATAAGAGTCCGTCTTGTGATGCCTTTGATTCAGAAATTAGTTTTGCGCCAATTAGATTAATTATTACTGAAACTACTCAAGTTAGACATACAAATATTTTATCTGTTCATGCTGAAAACTAAATATTCTGACGATATTTTTGTACAAGGTTACCATGCGTTAGGAGCCGGATGTGAATTTAGCCTGCTTCAGGGCGCTTACAAACTTACCAACGGCGAAGGTGTTTTAATTGTAACCAATCTAACACCTGGGGTTGTCACTTTAGGCGCTAACATGTTAATAGCACGAGCATTGCCTTTTATAGAAAGCGAAATGCGGCACGTCAATAAAATCGTTAGTGATGACACTTTTAAAATGGAACCCTTGAAGAAAAGTGATATTGTTTTAGGTGAAAACTTGAGAATAGAAGACATCGATAGATTATACTCCTTGTTACAGAGCTATAGGGATTGTTTTGCTACTAATTTAAGCGAGATTGGTTGCGTCAAAAATATAGAAATGAACATAGAACTTTTGGATAATAAACCTATTATATATCGTCCATATCGGCTTTCACATTCGGAACGAGAACAAGTTAGGGAAACTATCGATGAACTTTTAAAATACGACATTATTCAGGAGTCTACTTCAAACTATTCTAGTCCTATACTGATGGTAAAGACGAAAACTGGTGAATTTAGGCTTTGTGTAGATTTTAGAGCCCTTAATAACAAAACCTGTAAGGATCGTTTTCCTCTTCCGGTGATTGATGATCAAGTTACTAATTTAAGTGGTAACTCCTTCTTTACAACTTTAGACCTAGCGTCCGGCTACTACCAGGTTCCGCTAGCTAAAATCAGTCAACACCTTACCGGATTCGTGACTCCCGATGGGCATTACGAATTTAAGCGTATGCCTTTTGGGTTGGCTAACGCCCCTGCCGTTTTCCAACGGATGATTAACAAAATTTTAGGTAATAAGAGATTTGAATATGCTTTAGCGTACCTCGATGACGTTTTAATTCCTTCAAAAGATATTTACGAAATGTTTTACCGGCTTGAAGAGATTTTAAAGCTATTTAGACAAAATGGTCTCACTTTAAAATTATCTAAGTGTCGTTTTTTTACAACCAATGTTGAGTATCTCGGGTACGAGGTTTCTTCTGTAGGGATACAGTCTGGTAAAGCTAAAATACAGGCCGTGGAGTCATTCCCTAAGCCTAGTAACGTTCATGAAGTACGCCAATTTTCGGGTTTGACGGGGTACTACCGTAAATTCATACAGAATTATGGGGAAATCGCTCGACCTATGACAGTTTTATTAAAGAAAGACTATAGATGGCAATGGTCCAAGGATCAAGACAAAGCGTTTTCATTATTAAAAGAAAAGTTAGTGAGCAGGCCAGTTTTAGCTCTTTATGATCCGAAACTGGAAACCGAGCTGCACACTGATGCTAGCTCTCTTGGCATTGGGGGAATATTGATGCAGTGGCAGCGAGACGTCAGAGTGCTGAAGCCTGTTGCCTATTTTAGTAGGCAGACTACACCTGAAGAAAGACATCTTCACTCTTATGAGCTGGAGACCTTGGCTGTCGTTTGTTCGCTAAAAAAATTTAGGGTATACTTACTGGGGTTGCATTTTAAAATTTACACGGACTGTGCGGCCCTTAGGACCACTCTAACTAAACGAGATTTGTTACCACGAATAACTAGGTGGTGGTTATAGATTTCCGAATTCTCATTTGATATCGAGTATCGCCCCGGGGTACAAATGCTACATGTCGACGCTTTGAGTAGGAATACCGTACTGTCTGAGGACACGGAAGATAATCCATGCGTTAGTGTTTTTAATATAGAATCGGATAGTTGGCTTCTTATACATTACAGTTAGCTGACCCCGATATTTCACGTATTATAAAAATACTAAAGCCAGACGAGAATGAAGAGTGTAAGGAAATAAAGAAATTATTTGCCAGGTGGCAAGTATGCAAGGCAAACCACGACGATTTAGGTCATCTTGGTTATTTTAAGACGTTGGAGCGTATCAAAAATGAATACTGGTTTCCGAAACTTAGGCGTTTTGTAAAAAAATATGTAGCAGCGTGCTTGGAGTGCGCATATAATAAGGATAGTGCGTCACGTGTTAAAACTGGTCATTTATTTCCAATCGAAAAAGTAAATATACCGTTCTATGGAACGGTATATTTACTTTTACTGGACGGTATGCCGTCCATGTTGACCATTTAGGTCCATTTGTGAGGAGCAAAAGCGGGAATACTCATATATTGACTGTTGTAGATGGATTTACAAAATATGTTTTCATTCGGGCTGTTAAAAATACAAAAACTAAAACTACTATTAAAACTCTAACAAATATTTTTCATGACTTCGGTTATCCGGCTAGAATAGTGTCTGATCGCGGAACATCTTTTACCTCAGGAGATTTTAAACGCTTTTGCATAG
The DNA here is from genome assembly GCA_963565745.1 of Phengaris arion. Taxonomy (NCBI): domain Eukaryota; kingdom Metazoa; phylum Arthropoda; class Insecta; order Lepidoptera; family Lycaenidae; genus Phengaris; species Phengaris arion. The sequence goes on along the minus strand of OY751449.1, from coordinate 13,052,594 downwards.
ACTATGGTATTAAACATATTTTAAATGCAGTTGCTTGTCCCAGGGCAAATGGCCAAGCCGAGAGGTATAATCAAGTAATTTTGAATTCCCTGTCAGCACAAAATTATAATAAAAATGAACGCGACTGGGATCAGCAACTAGGCAAAATTCAATGGGGGATAAATAATACCGTCAATGCAACTACTCAAAAATCCCCTACTGAAGTATTGTTTGGTGTTAGAATGCGCGATATATTAACCAACAAGTTGCAAATAGAGCAGAGCGAAATTAGTGAAAGTTTGAATGATATCAGGGAAAAAGTCAGTTCTACGTCAATAGGCACGATAAAAATAGGATTCCCGCGGTTAAATATAGCGTAGGTGATTTAGTTAAGGTGTCACGAAACAATTATTATAATGATGGCAAGAGTTCTAAGCTTCTTTCTAAATTTATTGGCCCCTTTAGAGTCGCAGAGGTTCTCGTGAATGATCGCTATAAGATCACTGATGTCCCAGGCTTTCCTAAAAGGGGTAAATTATATGACTCTGTTATTGCGGCAGACAGGATGAGACCGTGGGTACATGTAAAGGCGCTAGAAATACATAATAGCGACCATAGTAGCTCGGGCACCGACAGTGATTTAGACATACACGCGAATTAGCCTTATTGCCAGTCGTTTCTTGCCAAACTAAAAAGTTGTAAGCTTTCAAATTTAGTGATTGTGTAAGATGAATAAATATTAATAAATGTAAAGATTTTATTATAAAATTCCTTAATTGTATAACTTAAATTTAAAAATTGTCATAAGGCTAGTAATATTTTTTTTTTAGCAATAGCATTAAATAGTATGTAAGTATAACTAAGGTTGATTGTCATGATTTTATTTTATACTATTAAGTTGAAAACTAAATTTGAATTATTATAGTACTGAATTACATTTAATTTAATTCCTATGTAAATCTGATTTAAACTACTTCTCTTAAGATATATGCATCTAGCATTATCTACTACTTCCAAATCTTAATGTATTACATTTAATATGCAACTATTGTTTATTTAACTATAAATATTTTCGACTGCCTACATCTACGTGCGCCAGGAGGCCGCACGTTACAGGATGGCCGAATGTCATGATTTTATTTTATTGTTGTAATTTTATTTGTTTTATTTGGCAACACCGCTCCGATCCCGCCACCTTCACCCGTTGGTTTCGGTGGTAGGGATATGAACGGTGGAGTGGAGATAGGCAGTCGGTGTGAACGATTGGAGCGGAGGCGCTAGAGCCGAGCGGACTGGTGTTCATATATGTTAATTGTTACCCAGTAGAGACATTATCATACTGTTGTATATAGTATTCAGTATTAAGGTGAACAATAAATTTACTACTAAAGCTCAAGATTGAAGTTTTATTAAAAGTGTATATTCAAAAATATAAATGTACTTACGTAATTTAATATAATAATAAATGTGTGTCATCACAATACTTAGTCCAGTTATTATTCTTACAGTGCATGTCTATGCATTTCTTAGCATTTCTTCAGAGCTTATAAGCCGACGCCATTTATTAGAAAAAAAACAGAGCATTTGACACTTGTCTGTCAATAGTAGGTATTTGTAAACTGTCAAATTATTGTATAAATTTTAACAACATTTTTTGTACTATTATTTTTAAAGTGGTATACCTTGTTTGGGTCATAATAAAACACTGGGAATGGTTTCAATCGTCAATATTTTAATTTCCTAGTAACAACAGAAGTATAATTAACCAATCTAAGCACAATTTAAATCTGAATAACATCTAGGTTATATACAAAATAATAGCTTACCTTAATTGCACTTAGAATTTATCGTGACCGCAGAATGAATACTAGTAAAAGTTTCTTCAAATCAAAAGGCCGATTCTGCTAATTAAATCCTGCTCTAATACAGTTACGATCCAGTCCCGATACGATAAAACTGCAAAATAGTATTCTCCTCAAACGTCAAACCAAAGTCAATGTCGTTTTGGGTTTGACGTTTGATTTGTACAAACGAAGACTGGTCCATACTCCAAAAATCTGTTTATGATATCAAGACGATTCATTTATAATTCAATAAAAGCTTATTAAATAAATAAAATAATTTAAATAACGGTATTCATTTATAATTGGGGTTCAGATTTCAGACAGGTACCCACTACCCGTGTTGTATGTATATAGCATACTTATACTGCTACGAAAAATACCGAGCAAATTAATGTGTTATTGTCAAAGATTTCAAAACCTTATTGTAACGGGTAAGAGTAAATGAAACGAGGAATTACCAACGTGACAAATATATTAAAAAAGGGGAAGGGGAGGGGAAAAAAGGGGGGCGTGGGCTGAAGGACGAAAAACCTGGTTTAGCCTCTTGGTGTCTGTGAGAATCGGAGGGGCTTTAACCACACGGGCAACTTAGCTGGATCCGGGAATGTAGTCAGCACGTGGCGCGAAGAGCCCAACTTCCTGTAGCGTCTCTGTCTCTCTGACGTTCAGGCCGGTATGTTCGCCGCGACGTCGATCGTCCAAGAAGCGGTGCAGACTGGGTCCGAAGCCAGGTAGATCAGTCCGGAATAACTAGCGGCACTCAGGCATCCGGATGTGTGGAAACTAGCCATAAGTCCATGTAAAATGGTGCCTTGATCTCGGAGTATAGGTACCTGGAAAATCCATACAAACACGTGGAGTTATGTTGAAGTCCCACAGCCGTCATGATCTTAACCCCAAACGATCAAAATCACGGACTATGTGACCATCACAAAATAAAAAGGGGTAAGCAAAATAAAAGAGAATATAAAGAACAATCAAAGTATGGATACAAACATCCTTATATTATAACAATTCAAAAACGGAAAGAATGAGCACGTGTTCGTCTAACCAAATTTGTCAACTAATTTTACAAGGTGATAATTTACATGAAAAAATAATGTGTTTTATTACAAGCGTGATTTACCAAATAAAACTTCACAGCACAGATATAAAAACTCGCCGTAAAAACGGGATTAAGAAATATGACGACTGCATCTTGAGTCTATAGAAAATTTTATTCTTAAGCGTTAAAAAAATTCTAAAAAATATTCTAAAAATTTTATTCTAAAAGGAAAACGTCAATCGAAGAAGTGCCTTAAATATCCTTTTTCGTCTTTTTTTCTTAACATTTGACAACTAAAAAACTAAAGCGTAAAGAGAAAAAATCCACAAATCAAAATAAAAAGATATTATATTAATAATCAATATATTATGTAATATAATAATGCAATTCTACTGTATTTTAATTAGTATTCAAGGTTAAATTATTCTTTTTTTAAGATTTAAGACTGAAGTAAAATCGATCTATGAATCAAATATTAATAGCGAGGCTAACGCCGTTTTAGCAAGGACGTGCGCCGATAGATGGCGCGAAAGTGAATGACTAAGATAATTTAGCATACAAAACATAGATGACGCGAGTAACGCCGAAATAATTGATTTTACAGAGAGGAAATGTAACTACGTTACATTATGACGTACATTTGACGGAGCAAATCTTAATACAAGAAAAAGTTACGCAGTCTTGGTTTACACCATACCTCAAATGTCACCCATCTTGATTTAACCATATTTCAAATGTCGAAATGGCCCCGAAAACTCCAAAAAGTGTAAATGTGTCATGTCATGATGATCAGTGATTAGTTAATTTTTCCCTAATCAGCGTTTCAGAAACGCAAATTGATTTAACTAGCCAGTTAACTCAACGACGTGTTAGTTCATCAACTATTTGATTAGCCTTTCAGAAACCTGGTGTATGTATATTAAGATACTACTTTAGGACAAACGTACTTATATTTTCTATCATAGAACATTGAGCTTAAATTGTACCTTCTAAACTGACTGTGCTGTATCTAGCATCTTGTTTTTGTTATATTTTTTTTTCACACTTATTGTATTCTAGGCATAAGCACAATATTGTATTTGGTCTTTTTGTGAGATATAAATACTAATACAATACTAATCTAAAGTTCTTTATGTATGTATGTACGTTTGTTCCACCGTATCACCTAAACTACTGACTTGATTTTAATAAATGAGGTGTCAATAGATTCGTAATAATAGCACGGGTAATATAAGGCTATATAATTGACGCAGTAGGGTTATAGTGTTTTATTACATAAATATTTAATAACTGAACAGAGGTTCAGTAGATAAAAAAATTAGGGGTGTTGGGAATGTATTGGGAGGTATAATATTGACATTAGAAAAAAACAAAAACGGATGTTTCTCTCACTACCTAAACTAAATCTGTTTAAACCGTTAAAACCGGGTAAGGCTTAAGTAGTAGTTAATGTCCGGCAGACCATTCCATAGATCCGGATAAGTGGCCCGTTACTCGCCCGCCAATATCCGGAAAAAACAGATTAAAAAGGATCCGGATAATGGTTTCGCCGTGAAAAGTGATGCAATTACACCAAATTGATTCCCCCTTTTTGTTCTTTCCCTTTGATCTATTGGTTGTACAATGGGTTTTTGACCACAAGTTTTTAAAGGAATTACGGTTTAAATTAATTACTGGATTAGTTTTACGGTCTTACGCGGTTGAACCAGACGCCCAATTCACTTAATTTGTTAAATTCTCTGTTGCTATGATTCCAGGGTGAAAAATCTTTATTTTGTAACGACTAATGTCGTAACGGTCAGTTCACACCGCGACGATATTAGATAGCTACTCAAAATTGAACTTTATTCACTATACGACGCCCCTGTGGCTCAGTGGTTAGCGCGTCGGCGATTAAGCCGGAGGTCGCAGGTTCGAATCCCGCCGAAGGGACAAAAGGTTTATCTATATAACTAGGTCTTGGATGTGTATTAAATATATGTATAGTATAATAAAATCTTAAATATGTTTATAGTATAAAAGTATTAAATATATTATTTCCGCTGTCTGGTTCCTGTGATACAAGTTCTTCGGATACTTTGTACAGGACCAGATTGACGTGGTGTGGAAGCGTCCATAGATTATATTATCATTATAGCAAAAATGTCAAGTACGGTTTGACGAGAATTGTGCATACGGATCAGTGTGTAATTTGGCACATTTAAAGTTTAAGTGGAGGAAGACCTGCCGATAGCTAATATTACAAAAATAACGCTAAGAAATACATTAATTTTATAAAAATAACAACAACACGCACTACCTCACTCCAGCGTGTTCGTATATATTACAGTAGGTTTGACACAATTGTCAATGAGTGTCAATCTTTTCTTCACAATCCATAAACAACATTTACATATTTTTTTTGCGTATCTAAGAGGCAAAAGAAACCTAAAAAAGTTGAAACTTTATAATTAGAACATGAATTATGGTCGAATTTCGGCCACAGGCCGACCTCTAGTTATTATTATTACACAGACCATTTTCGAGTAATCTGCATTATGGCATTATGCCATTATATATTGCATAACTATTATTAAAAGTATAAAGTAATATTTTATAATCTATTTAGATCTAACTTTGTACCAGACAATGATTTCTAATAAGAAAATCGTCAATGGTATGTTATAATATCTAATCTACCTATACGAAGTATAAACTTATAAGTTTCCATGCTGATAGGTCTAAACGCTAAAAACTCTTTAGGAAAATGTTCTTGAGCGAAATTGGACAGTAATTTTTGAAGTGATATTTTAAAGAAATCCTATTGCACGTTGATAGCTATGGATTATGGACATATTGTTCTGACATGCTCTTAGTTAGGTTAGGTACCTGATGTTTCTCTAAATAATTTTGAACCCAACAAAAGTCAATTCAAATAAATAGTTTTTATCATTTATTTTATTCAAAATATATTTAATATCGTTCTCTTTGTTTGAGTACCTACAGACAACAGGTGTATGGATTTCTATTGAATGGGAAAAATAGAATCCGTATTTCATTGGCTTGTCAATTTTCTTTATAAGGAAATATATTTGATTGGTCTCGCTCGCTTGACTAGATGACGCATTCCCTAATAAAAACAGCCTCGTAAATGCGGCAACTCATTGTTGTAGTGTGTAAAGTGTCAATTGACTTACATGTGACAAATTCTAGTGTGCGTGAAAAATTGTGATGCCAGCTACTCAACTTTTGCCCGATTTAATGGGAAAAATATCTTATGCTGTGGTCTATTAATTTTAAAAAAAAGTGTGTGTCAGCTCCGACGCACGACTGGAGTTTACTCTAAAAAGTAAAACACGTCCCTCAGAAGGAACAAAAACTTTAGCGATCGATTTGAGTTAAAAAATTCGCGCCATGTAAAAAAAAGTGACAGGTGCGCAGAATAGGTTGCACACGAAAACGTAACGAGGTCATTCGTTCAGTAGCTTTTACATCTCATATTTTTGTCATACCGGGGGCCTTTATGAAAATCGATTCTTAGGGAGTAAACTCCAAAACTTAGGCCTTTTCATCCGTTATTGGATGATTTATACAGTATTCTCCGAGCGAAGTAACCACTCTTGAAATACTGTAGTGCCTGGGACAGTCGTTTTTTTAAATGTCGTATGGTTACCCAAGCACATACGGCAGATATGAGATCTGAAAAAGTCTCATTGGTACACGCCACAACCTGGGAATCGAACCTGCACTCTCTCGAGTGTAAATCAAACGGTCTAGTGGTTAGAGCTTGGCTCTCAACTTGGGGGTTGTGGGTTCGAATCCTGCATTGGAACAACAAAAAATGTTGTTTCCAAGTTTGGTTAGGACAATGCAGGCTCATCACCTGATTGTCTGACAAGAAAGATGATCCATGCGTCGGATGGGCATGTAAAAAGTCGGACCTGCGCCTGATCTCTCGCCAGACGTGTCGGTAATCCGTCCCACTGGGTTATGAGACTAAAGGGGGAGAGAGTGCTCTTGTGTACTGCGCACACAAAAAAGTACATTCTCTTATTATAATATTAAATCTTGTTCTGCAATTGATAAGGATTATGAATGTTGTGGCATAGAAATTTTTGACATAAATCTGGTTATCATGTGCTTATACCTAACTCCAAATTCAGTGTATAGTACATTTTTCCAAAAGTTTGTATGTATGTTATATAACATAACCAAACAATCAAATAAAAATCTAATAATTGCGGGTGACTTTATTATTAAATAAGGACTCAAATGCACTGCGTGACATTTCAAGTCATTATAATTTAAAAATTCACTTTAATAAACCTACTAGACACTTGACATGTAAAGATGTTAGAGCGTGGTGACGATCCATGAATAAATACGACGTAACACTTTACAAGAGATGTTTATTTCACTAGTGTTCGAACACGACTGAATCGAACTGCAGGCAGCCATAGTTTTTATAAGGCGACCAAAACAAGTTACCGGGAGGGATAGGGCAGGGTATGGTAGATAGGTAGGGAGGTAGGGGCGCGTAGTATTTTGATCGACTTATATTATAATCGAATAAACTAATCTAGCTAAATATTTATGATTAAGTATTTATAAAATTGATTTAAGTAAATTACACATTTTACTTTAATTACAATAATTATTTGTTGAAACAAATTATTTAATCTAATATTCAAATTTATAAACCTATCCTATGCTAATTTTTAACTTCATTTAATAAGACGCTATCACGGCCGTTCTGATTAAAAGCTCGTGCACTGAGCGGAGATATATTCAATCTGGGAACAAGAGTGCAGAATAATTCTTATTGTTTTAAAACCAAATTATAAGTAAATTCATAATATATCGTCACTCAATCAATGAATTTTTCGATCGCCCAGTTATCAGACTAAATCACCTAAGTGATCCGTACGGATAAGTGGCGCACAAAATATACAATTATTTTGTCCAGTTGCTAGACTAAATCACTCAACTGATCCGTACAGGCAAGTGACAATTTTAATATTATTTGGTCCAGTTGTCAGACTAAATCACTTATTGACGTGATCCGTTCAGACAAGTGGCACTAATTATACTGCCCAGTTGTCAGACTAAACCACAATCGTGATCCGTACAGACAAGTGGCACTCATTATACTGCCCAGTTGTCAGACTAAACCACAATCGTGATCCTTACAGACAAGTGGCTATTAATTTTCATCGTATGATTCGGTAACGCTATCACGGTTATCTAAATTAGGGGTTGGAACTGGTCTGACATGCTCGTGTGATACAACAGTTACATATTATTTCTTAAATTTTTCACTTCATAACGATCATTTTCTAGTAATTTAATAATTTGGTAGGGCCCTAAATATTTGGGACCTAGTTTATTTTTTGACCATTGGGTATCTTTGCACAGAACATAGTCGTTTAATTTGAAAGAAATAACTGTCGCACATTTTTTGTTAAAACGATTTCTATTTTTGTGGGACTGTTCGGTCATTCTGATTTCAGCTTCTTTGCGGTTTTCATCACGGTTAGTATTTGTTTCAAGAAATTGTGTAAATTGTGCGATAGAAGGTGGAGCGCAAATTTTACCTATTAATAATTCTAAAGGGGAATGTCCAGTTGCCTTAGATTTTATGCAATTAATCGAGAGTTGAAGCTCGCCTAACTTATGAATTTGATGTTGGATCAAAGGTAGGGGGTAATTGTCTCTTACGGTGTTCATGTTCAACTCTCTATAATCAACACAAAGACGATCTGTACCATCTTTCTTTTTTACTAGAAGAATGGGGCTAGATTATGGAGAACAGCTATCTCTAACGATACCATTATTTTTTAGGTCTTCAATAATTTCTTTTACATTTTTCGTTCGACGGGAGCTAATCTATTACGTCGTCTTTGAACTATGCGATTCGAGGGATCTTTCAATCGGATTGACAAAATTCCAGTTGTTATTTTGCGAATAGAGGTATTCATGGCAAAACTATCTTTGTGCTTAACAATTATCTCATTGAGTTGAGTCCGGTAATTGTCAGTTAGGTCAGAGTCAATAGAATCAAAAGAATTATGAGAGGAAAAATAACATATGTTTAGTTCCCTGTCAACGGCTATTTCTTTTGTCGTAATAGTAATTTTAAGACCGGGTGTTTTTAAGGTGTCTATACCGAGGATCACAGAATACGGTAATTTTTCTACAACGTGTAAGCTGACGTCAAATGATACTCCGTTTAAACTAGCTACAGTATAAATAACCTCGTTAGATAACAATGGTTGATTTGTGATACTACGCAACTTAAGCACTTCAGTAGTACGTTTACCAGGGACAGATCCAGCTGCCTTTTGTGAAATAAGAGAACATTCAGCACCAGTGTCAATTAAACAAGAAAGAGTTACATTACCAATGTTGTTCTCCGTACTGCCAGGTGTGTTGCGCTGAACCAGGTGAGCTTGGGATTCTCCTTTACTTCCCACCTTCGGGCCTGCTGGTTTGGAGCGACAGTCCTTCGTTAGATGACCCGCTTGCTTGCAGTACTCACAAAAGATTGATTTGCAGTCTCGTGCTCGATGACCTGGTTTTCCACACTTCATACACGTAAAGTGGGTTCTTGGATGTTTCGCATAAGGTTCATTAATTGATGACAACTCGGCAGGCCGTTTTCTATAGTTGCGTAGATTAGCAATCAGTTCGGCTTGTGACTTTGGAGCTGATCGCAGCAGTTCTGATTGAATAAATTTCGGACGGATTCCTGATATGACGGCTTCAACCATTAAATCTTCTGAAGCATTTGGGGAAATTCTTGAAAAGAGACGCCAAGCTTCGCTCACGTACTCGGCATAATTTTTTGCGTCATTAGATGTATATTTACGAAATTTACTGACGAAATGGATATAACGAGATTCCGCCATAAACTGGGTATGTAATTCGTTCTTTATTTCAGCCCACGTAGCGTATTTGTGAGAATTAGCATCAGCCCAAAGCTTCGCTCGCCCTCGAAGGCATGACAATCCTTTCATCATTGCAGTTGTAGTTGAAAATCCTCTAAGATTGATCAAGGAATCAACTTGCTTGCACCATTCCTCTACTGTCAGCTGACAATTATCGGGGTCGAAATCAGGTCAGTAGATTTCGCTCAATTTCTGGCTTGCGGTGAATGACGGCATTGTCCTATTTTGGCCAAGAAGTTGTTGTAATAATTGAACTTAAAGTCGGAGAAGTGAAATCTCGTTAGACTCTTCATTGTTGACTTTGCGGATATTACTCGAGGAGTATGATGGTATTTGGGCACCATAATGTGGTAAAATCGGAGAGCTGCTGCCTGGATCCGGGTTAGGGGCGTGTCCATCCGCTTCTTCTGATGTTAGAGCGTGGTGACGATCCATGAATAAATACGACGGTACACTTTACAAAAGATGTTTATTCCACTAGAGTTCAAACACGAATGAATCGAACTGCAGGCAGCCATAGTTTTTATAAGGCGATCAAAACAAGTTACCGGAAGGGATAGGGCAGGGTATGGTAAATAGGTAGGGAGGTAGGGGCGCTTAGTATTTTGATCGACTTATATTACAATCGAATAAACTAGTCTAGCTAAAAAATTATGATTAAATATTTATAAAATTGATTTAAATAAATTACAAATTTTACTTTAATTACAATAATTATTTGTTGAAACAAATTATTTAATCAAATATTCAAATTTATAAACCTATTCTATGCTAATTTTTAACTTTATTTAATAAGACGCTATCATAGATAATATATTAAGTAACTTATTGCATACCAAATCCGAATTATTACACTGAGGCCTTTCGGACCATAACACAGCACAATTTATTTCGGGAACAATAGAAGCATGTAACCGCAACTTAAATAAATGCCACTATATCTAAAAAAGAGAATTTAAAAATGATAACATAAAAAAATTTAAAGACTACTTAGCAAACATTTCTTTTGATGAATGTTATTTGTTAAAAAACTTTTATGAAGCATTTAACAGCTTTTATGATTTATTCATAATGCTATATAAGCTCTGCTTCCCTTTTGTCCGCTTAAAGGTAACAAATAAACATACATTACCTCACTGGATAACAAAAGGCTTCAAAAAGTTGCAAAACAAAACGAAAATTACAATTTAGCTATTATCGGGAAAAAAATATATCAACAAAAAACAAATACAAAAAATATAGTAAAATATTAAGGAAGTGCTGTAGGCTTCCAGAAATACATTCACATACAAAATATGTTGCTAAAGCTAAAATAAATGCAGAGCCTCTTGGAATATTATAAGGTAACGTAAAAAATTTATCACAGAAATAAATATAAATAATACCATAATAGATACGCCACGAGCCATAGCAAATGCATTTAATGAATTTTTTATTAAAACTTCTGACATAAATATAACTTCCAATTCTAAATTCACAAGTAATATCCAGGACAATCCTATGAGTATCTTTTTGAAACCATGCACCTGTGACGAACTTATTACTTCTTTAAAAAATACAAATACGGGTGGTTATGACTAAATATCCACAAAAATAATTAAAGAATGTAAATATATAATAGCCCCCATCATAACAGAACTTATAAATAAGTCTTTTGCGGGGGGTTCTTTTACCAATAAATTAAAAATCTCAATAATTATACCGCTACATAAAAAAGGTGACAGAAAACAATTAAATAATTACAGGCCGATTACTCTAGTTCCCATATTATCGAAAATATCTGAAAAAGCAATGCATAAAAGAATAACTTCATTTATAAACAAATTTTATATTTAAAAAAAAAACGAACAATATGACTTTCAAAAGAATAAATCAACTCAACAAGCTTGCTTTAATGTTACTAACTAAATGGTAAATTATAAACTGCATTGATGATAAACACCACTTTATAGTCGTCTTTATTGATATGACTAAAGCTTTTGACCTTGTTTCACATGAATTGCTATTGATAAAATTAAACAAAATGAGAATAAGGGGGCTAGCTTATAATTGGGTTGTCATTTCTCGAAAATAGAATGCAATACACTGTAATAGAAAACATTAACACAGATAAAGAACTAGTTAATAGTAAATCCAGAATCTTAATAAATGAATTTGATGTGCCACAAGGCTCTGTATTAGGTCCACTGCTATTTTTATTTTATATTAATAACATTGCAATAATGAATAATTATAAATTGACATTATTTGCAGATATATCAATACTATTTACATATACGTCGTGTGACATTTCGTGTGACATGTAAGTTTTGCAGGACGTAAACGTAAATTCTGATTGAGATAATTTCTTGTAAATGTTAAGAATTGTTAAAAATTCCAACGAAATATCATTGTAATGGCATAAAGCTACGTAAAATTTATAAATGGCATTTTTAGATGCCTCCAATATGATCCTAATTTAATGGTGACGCCACTACAATGTTATGTCGTGAGTTTAACTGTCAGTGTCATAGGGATCAAGGTTCGCCGCGCCGAGTATAATCACTGATAATTTTATTCTGTTATTAAATGTATCTTAAGGCGAGAGTAGCTTAGGTATGTTATATAATGAAACTATAATCGTGTTAATAATAAATAAAATATTTGGACGTCGTTAACTGCGACAAAATATGCGCAGTAATATAAAAAATGTAACGCCTATATGTAACCATATTTTCACCAAATAAAGCATCATTTTGTTGTTTCATGTTGTTTCGTTTCGTTTCGTTTCATTTCACACTTGGGCACTATAAAATTACCGCTTCAGTGTAGCCGCGTATCCAAGAATCTAGTTCCAATATTTTTATGATGTGAATTTATTGTCATTGCATTTTATTACATTATAATAAAAATATATAGGTACAGCCAAACGTATAACCACCTCCTTTTTTGGAAGTCGGTTAAAAATACAATGACAGTAAATTAACATCATAAAAATATTGAAACTTGATTCTTGGATACGCGGCTACACTAAAGCGGCGAACGGAGTTCATGTAATTTTATGTTGAAATTTCGAAATTATACGATACTTAATGATGGTGATCCCAATCTCCTTCTTATTTCTGGTCCAATTATTTTTACATAGTTTAACTAAGCAACTTGGCATTTTTTTCCGATTTTAACTAAAATTAAATATTCGGGACGTACACCTGTCACAAAGCTTCCAATATGACTGGCTGGGGTAAGCGGAACTCAGCTGAGTATTTATTGCAGTATTCGACAAGCACGTCATCTCGGTCTGGTAGAGGGCCCAGCGAGACCAATGATTAGTCTATACTCTATGTTTATAAGTAGGTATGTACCATTAGCATTACCCTGTACATTCAAATTATCTTATTGATCGAAGCCTTATCACTTTCATCATCATTATTTTTTAGCCCCCGGCAAAGACGGAGGTCGTGACGTTGACATTTGACATGTCTGTCAGCTGTGTGTCTGTCCACGGCATCGAAGCTCCCAAACGGATAAACCGATTTTGTTTGGAAGCTGACATAATCGAGAGTGTTGTTAGCTATAATTCATCATCATCAGCTCGCTCACTGCTTGATAACACTTCATTTTTTTATTTTGTTTATTCGAGTCTTGTTATGGCTGTCACTTTCCTTAGTTTCATACTATAATTTAGTAATTTTTCTGGCAAACTGAATAATAGAATTATACTGGCAAACGCCATTGGTAAACCATCACCTACCGTCTCATATGGATATTCGCAATACTAGAGGAGTTAAAAGTGCGTTCGCGCACGTCGTCACTCTCACATGCCTTCTGTGTCTAACAAGATGTTTCTCGCAACTTCGTGCGCGCACAAAGAATTCCCGCGGGAACCGTAGATGCATTTTACCATCATAAAAAGTAGCCTATGTCCTTTTCTGTAGTCTACTCTATGTCTGTGCCAAATTTCATCAAAATCATTCCATTAGTTTCGAAGCCTATTCAATGGAAACAAACAAATCTTTTCTCTCTATTTTTATTTGCGTAGACTAGTGTAGATAATTAATATGTATTATTTATAATTATAAGATATTAAAGCAATCCTATTTATATAAAATAGATTGCAATGAGGGTAATTGATATTTTTTCTGCCGCTAGGGGGCAGACCCAACTCACACAAAGCGTCATCTGGTGGCGTAACTAGTATCAAAAAACGGTAAATAAGAATTTTCGATTCTTCTTATGTCACCAGCCGGTGCTTAGTAGCCCGACGGTCCTTGTCGTGTCAAAAAGCTATATGTCACGAATTGAAAAACCCTCATTACAATATCTCGCTGAAACCCGAGTACGGCTGAACCGATTTGGCTATTTTTGTGTTGAATGATTATGGAAGATCAGGGGAGGTTTAAACGGTGAGAAATATTGGAAAAAATGCAGGGCAAATACTAAAAACGGCTATTGGATGAATGAAGTTCCCCAAACTAACTGTTTAGTGCTGTGTTCAATTTGTCACTTGACTGTAAAATATTTTAGGTGCGTTCAGTTTACCTGTTTGGTTTATTTCACCTAAACGTTTGTAGGTGTAGGTGTAGATATTTATTTATTCCAATTCATTATATTAGGACAGAACAACGTGTGTCGGGACAGCTAGTATTGTATAAAAAGTTTAAACCAACTTTTATATGTACAGATTTTTTATAACATTGATTTAGATTCAATAAAGAGGACAGCGAATATGACAAAAGGGAAAAGTCTGTGTCCAATTAAATAAAAAATAATAAATGTTCCGATTTCTCATAAAATCTTTCCAATCTTCAAAGCTATCTATTCTTTTTCAAATCTATATATCCTGTTTCATATCTATTGCAATGATGTTAAATTGTAGATTAGATTATGCAATTTTTTTTATTGGCATTTAGAAAAGTACTTATTAAGCTGGGAAACATTGTCTTTGCAGTGGCATATCTACGATCAACCGTTGACTAAATACAGTCACCACAAAAGTGAGTTCATTGAAGAACATTAAAACATAATAAAAAATGCATGACAAAAATGACGTCACTGGTCGCAACCGCAGTCCAAAATACAAATTGATTTTAATAATGTTTAGGTTTTACGAAAAAAAAATACACAAATAACACAAGGATTTGAACGTAACGATAAGTAGCCTATGTAACTCAAACTAGGTACTACCATACTTAATTTCATCAAAATCCGTTCAATAGTTTCTGCGTATTAGTAACAGTAGTGGGACTATTTATTTTGAAATAGGTCTTTAGTTGGTAATTCATGCAAGATGTTGCATATTAATACAACATTTAATATTTATACACATTTCTGACATTAGGTTTTTACAGTATGTGATTCAAGGAGATTCTAGTTTTCATAAAATATCGATGTCATTTAATAAAGTGAGAAGTGAGAACGCGGTTGTTACCAACAGGTGGCGCGGGTGATAAAAACCTGAAGATCAACTAATTAATGCTAATAAACGTAAAAAGCTTACGGAAACGATTCCCTGCGCAGACCTAAGTAACTGATAGATAATGCTATATATTTTTATTACTGCGGGAGCGCCTTCCTTACCATAGAAATACCATGGTCTAGCAGCAGAAAACCGGCGTGGAATAACGCTTGTATTTATTAGCGTGAGAGAATAACAAGAGGAATAGTAAATTCCCTAAGGGGAATCGAAAATTGCTTGCAGGTGTCCATGGAAGGTGGTAATCGATTACGATCAGGAGATCCGTTTGCTCGTTTCCAGGTTTATTGCAAGAAAAAAAGTCATGAAAGCTTGATAGGACTTCTAAGCTTTAACAATTTGCTATTAGAGTTTCGATGAAACTAGTTCCAATGAAAAATGTCAAACGCTGGGATACATTAAGTATATAGTATACTCATTATTAGGAAACGTGTGCATAACTCCTACAGCATATAAGCCCCGTTACTAAAAATAATCAAAACTTGAAAACTATAACCCGACTACGTAAATTATATAGCCTATGTTACCCGAGACATCATTACGAATCTATTGACACCCCATTCATTAAAATCCGACCAGTAGTTTAGACGCTGCGGTGGAACAAACATACATATTACATACATAGACTGCCAATATCCTTCTTTTTGTCGCCGTAGTAGTAAAAATCCGGGCATGTTTGAAAATTACCAATTCTATTTACACAACTGATTAGCTATTAAATATATTGCTGTCTGATACGTTGGAAAAGTCACATGGCAGATAAGGACTGAAACATTGAATAGCTTATTCGTTATCTAAACATTTTTAATAGTAAGGGGGGTAGTGAATAGTATTTAAATAATTCACAAACAGTTGTTTAAATCCATATTACCCACATTCTACAGTATTTTCAATGCCAATTTAGTTTGAAAAATACTTTTAAATACCGTAATGAGTACATACTTAGTAGGTTATACTTAATTACAAAAACCAAAGTTTGCCGTGTCCTTAAAACCTTGTCTATGGTCATTGGTAAAGCAGTTAAAATAAACCGATGCTTAAAATTTACTTTAACGTCCCTGTCTAAATCTCATTTGATGGTTTACGTTTTAGTACATAAAGCTTTTACGTAGTTTAACCCAAAAGTAATTATTTCGGGGTCCCAAGCCATAACATTCTTTGGGAGTTTTAGTTGATTATATTTGACCCTGCTTGCGATCCGGTCTATATGACCGCGTCAGGAGAATTTAGTCCTCCATTCAAGAAAAACGAAATATTGTTTCGTATCCATTTTACAGCCATTATATTTCACACTCAAACAAGCTACAATGGGCAAACAGCTAATAGGTAGCCAATTTGAACAATCCTGTGTATCAAACACTATGACGTCATCACTTAAAACCACCATGTTTATCAAAATTAGTGTCTATAGATCCGCCAAGTTACAATAAACCGCCATTTTAAGTTATTATATATATTATATGTCATGAGCTCTTTAAACTTTTGGAATTTAGGTTCCTTTAGATGTTTTAACTAGAAACTTCAATCTAACAAAACTTTCTTAACAATAAAGACACTAAAACAATAAAATTAAGCTTCGAGTACTAAAAATATTCAAAATTAATTTTAATTTGACGTAACTACAGAACTTTAGAAATGCGGCAAATTAAAATGACTAATATTTTTATCCAAAAGGGTTTAAAAATTATGTTTCTATAAATAAAGAAGGCTTATTTATATTCTAAACACGTGCACGTTCGAAGCGAAAATTTTAGCTTTTCTTATCTCCACAGCCAGTATAAGGCATAACTCAAACCTTTATGTTTGTATACGACGACTACGTCCGTAATCTATGCACACACATCCGTTTACTGGCCGTTATTATATTATTATGGTTCTATAATAGTTTAATAGGGAAGCTCTAAAGGTTTAGTATTATGTGCCATATTTTAATAATGGCGGTGGCTAGAATAGGGATATTATTATGATGATAAGTTGGGTGTTATAACTATATTTTATTCGGATTTCATAAGTAAATTCAATTAATTCTATTAATTGTCTGATTTATGTAATATTTTTGTATATGTATATTATCATTGTTATTTGTAATGTGCATAATAAAGCATATTTAATTGATTTATTGAATTATTTTAAGAGCCTTAGGATACTTTAATAAATTATTATTAGATGAATATAAGCCATAAATACATAAGCAAACAACAGGTAACAAAAATAATATATCTGTAATATCCATGGACGCGTTTACATCCTGTATAACTTAAATACCTGTGTAACTCATTTTAGACAACGGAAGTATAATATAATACTTTTATACTTCACATGTTATTTAAGATTTTTATTTACTACTAATACACATATTTAATACACATCTATGAGACTATGACCCAAGGATTTTGGGTTATATTCTTTTTTTTTGTCGATGAAATTGAGGAACAAAGAAGGTTTCTGTGTTCAGGAACACATAAACCTTTTTTGTTCCTTTGGCGGGATCGGACCCGCGACCGCTATTTGAGCTCCGTCGTGCTCAACCACTGATCTACAGAAGTCATCAATATAAGACAGTGAGCTGTCAAAACTAAAACGCTATATAAATTAAAACGCACTCAAGTCGCATGCTATCCTTGTCTGCCAAACATGCTGTTAGTATGTAATTTAAGGAACCCCTGCTTTAAGTAGCTTTTCAGTATTCAGCCGTAAAAGTACAAAATTTAACCGCAAGTATGCACCGACCCTTATTCTTTATTGCGCGGAGATCAGATCGAGGCTATCGAAGGCAATGAATTACGAAGCCTTCCTTTTGTACACACGTTATATCTGATTGTATCTAATGAATTGATACGCCACGTTTACCGAAAATACGAGTTCGTTGCTTAGCACTATTTTATATTATTAGGATTAGATAATATATATATCATACATTTCGCTGCGATAAAAAGTAGAGTAGATAAAAGTATAGTATAGTAGCCTATGTCAGTGCCCGTGGTCTACTCATTATCTGTGCGAAATTTCATCAAAATTATTTATTCGATGCAAAAAACAAACAAACTTTCACCTTTATTAGTATAGATAAGTGCTGAAAAAATAAAATAAATTTTGTAAAGATTTTAATATTTATTACATATTGTTTACATTTTTTTTCATTTTTTATTTTAATTTAATATTTTTTTTCAGTAAAAATACAATATGGTAAATTACAGGTCAGAAGTAGGTAACAATTTATACTTAATCTACATAAAGTTAATGTAGTTGAAAAAAAATGTGTAATTTAGAATATAATTAAATCATTAGTCTAAACCAGAACGTCAGTTTAAAAACTAATATAATATGTTGATTATGTAAACAGGCGAGCGAGCGGAACAAGCGAGATTTTTTTTTTCTATATCACCAATTCAAATCTATTTAAAATTTAAACACTGAATGACTGCAATTGAGAAAACACAATCAAATCAATAGCCTTAAACAGAACGTCAGTTTAAATTTTTTTTATTAGGTTACTGGTTTAAAAAACACCACCACCACGGCTTGCACCACCTCTTCTAATATGGAAACACGCCAGCTATTTCAAGCCCGTTTTATGTGAGGCCGTGGTATTTATCCGGTCGAGCCGGCCCATTCGTGCCGAAGCATTCTTCTACGTTTAATGTTTCATCCGCGAGCTTCTGCGGAAAACATACCGAGTTAACGATCGACACAGTTTTATCGGTGGCGTGTGGAGGCACTAGGGGCGTTCGATTTAACTGTGCAGACTTAAATTGCACGTTACGTGTGTACCTAGCGATCATAAAGAGTGAGGCAGTGAGGCCAAGCAAATGTAAGTTTTTGACGTGACAACGTCTTCAAAATCGATGGAGCCGGCTGCACGCATGAAAAAACATGACTCATGCGTTACCTGTTACCTGATATCGTTACCAAGTACCAGCGTTACCTGTTACCTATTACCGTTACCAAGTACCGGCGTTACCTCGCATTGCCGTTACCTCATTATTTTTATTGTTGTTGTTGTTGTTGTTGTTGTTGTTGTTGTTGTTGTTGTTGTTGTTGACGCTGTCGACGCTGTCACGTTCAACTATCGTCAGTAAACCGACTTTACTTTACGATATTTTTGAGGTGCCATTATGATTTTAAATAAGGAACTTCAATTTTTATAAAAAACAATATCTCGACTTCGTAAATTATAAAGCCTATGTTACCCGGGCTATTATTACGAATCTATTGACACTTCATTTATTAAACCGGACCACTAGTTTGGGCGCCACGATGGAGCAAACAAACATACATACATATCCTGCCAAAATCATGCCCTCCTTGATCCCATATATATAGCCTATAGTCGCTTATAGGTGAGGTATAAATTTCGCCTATACCTCAAAATTAGTTAGGTAGCTTGTGGAAAACTCACGCGACCAAAAATAAGCATACCACAAAACGTTTAGCTTTATTTAAACGAGCTTAAAGATTATTATAGTGACCAAGCAATTATAGATATTTACGAAAAATTAATGTTGAAATTATTATTATAGTAAAATGAATACACGAAACGAAAACTTACAGTACACTACGTTTTACTCGAACTGTGCAATCGGAGGAGCATGAAATTTGGCCGGTAAATTATAGTTTACGTGGAGGCAGGTGTGCTGAAAGCTAATATTATTTTAAATAATACTTAGAAATACATAAAATTAATAAAAATAACAACACTACGCACTACCTCAGATTATTAACACACACATCTATATATATAAAAGAAAGTCGTGTTAGTTATTATTTATAACTCAGGAACGGCAGAACCGATTTGGCTGAAAATTGGCGGAGAAGTAGCTTAGACCCTGGTTCTAAGCTACCTCTCCAGCAATTTTACTGGAGATGGACTTGGGATACTTTTTATCCCGTTCCCGTGGGACGTGTCACGTGACATAAAACCTGGTGTAACTAAACGCAACTGACATGGAATAACAAAACACAACTGACAGCTAAACTTAATGACAATATTTGTCTATGGTTATGTATGGTTGAACATTTGACAATTAGAAATTTTGAAGTTGAACGGTTGATGTGTTTGTTTCGAGTTTCTATTAGCTTATTGTGCCGAAAGTATCATTAACAATGCCGCGACCAAGACGATCGAATAGACAGACAGACATACAGACAGACGGACAGACAGAGCGAAACTATAAGGGTTCCATAAGTATTACGCAACCCTAAAAATGGATTGCAATTCCAATGTCTCGCTACAACTCGAGAAAGGCTGGACCGATTTGGCTAATTTTGGTCTTGAAATGATTGTGGAAGTTCAGAGTAGGTTCAAACGGTGAGAAATATTGGAAAAATTACGGAGAAAAAATACTGTAGATGTAGGTGTAGGTTGTAGGTGTAGATATTGGTGTAGGTTGTAGGTGTATGTTTAGTTATTAATATATTCCAGTTCATAGGTCAGGGACAGAACGTGTGTCGGCACAGCTAGTAATATATAAATTACTAGCAGATTCCCACGGCTCCCCCCGCGTAAATATAGTATCCTACGGAAATACTGTACTTTTTCGGGATAAAAAGCCTGTTTTAATACAGAGCCTGAACTACTACCATACCAAATTTCATCAAAATCCGTTCATTAGTTTTTGCGTGAATGAGTAACAAAGATCTATCCATACATCCATCTATCCATCCTTACGAACATTCACATTTTTATTAGGATAATCGGTAAATTTCGACCACAGGGCGATTATTATATATTGTAAAAAAAATCGGTTGTCTGTAAAGTCGGTTTACTGACGATAGTTGAACGTGACAACGTCATAAGAAATGAGTTATGTTTAGCGAGGTAACGCCGGTAACGCGTGAGTCATGTTTTTTCGTGCGTGCAGCCGGCTCCATCGAATTATAAGACGTTATCACAAAACAAAACAATACAACAAACAAATATCTGCCTGTGTTTGATTGTTTACACGCGTAAAATCTACTAAACAAATCCAAATGTAATTTTCACAATACCTCTAATATATATTTACTCAAAATCTGCTGCAATTTTCATCCCACTGTGTTGCTGAGCCTAACATACATCCATACAACGAAGTAGCTTTTGCATTCGAAGGTAGATTTAACGCGAAACCAAAATTGTCTACCAAACCAAACCAAACCAAAATAATCTGAAATATATCTTTCTATAGTATAAAATAATGTCGCTACCTTTCCTGTTCGCTTAGATATTTTAAACTACTTAACCGATTTTAATGCAGTTTTAAGCAATAGATAGGTTTATATTATGTATTATACATTGCACCCGTGCGAAGCTTTAAAATAAAGTAGACAAGTGCGTGTAGATTGTAAGTCTTGGGTTCTGTGTTCGCCTTTAGTAATTAAATAAAGGTAATACGAAGGTTTATACTTTTTGATACAAACCTAAAAATTTTGCACTAGCTTCAGTTTAAAAGTAGGCACGTTAAAATGAGCCTGATTTTTTTTTACATTTTTGTATTTTCGTATCATTATAAAAGTGGATGTAAATTGGCTTTTTGTTATATAGTTAAAATTATTACCATTTCTCGTGTCCTCTTTAAACTATAAATATCAGTTTAGTAGCTATGGAAAAACTGACTGCACATACAAATATACAATACAAATTACAAATATTTATTATCCAAAAAGTCTTTTACAGACAGTGATACCGGATCCTCACACTAGGCAATGCCTGTCCTGTGGAGACATCGAGGGTACAATTTTTGGTGGTCAAAAAATAGACAATCGGACAATTTAGTTTAAAATAAAGAGAACAGAAATATACTTATTTACTAGAGAATATTTACTGTGTGAGTGTGTGTTTGTGTGTGTGTAGAGTGTGACTTTAGACAGTAACTCTTATCAGATATTCGGCTTCTTCGTATGAGTAATTGAGAAGAATGTCAGTAAGAGCTAGCTTTGATTTTGTAAGGGGCCACTTTTCAATATGACATTATTTAATAAGGTTATTGTATATGTGAGGGAAGAGAAACGGGCCAAAACGTTGGGCGAATGAGGTTTCATTCACTCACCATCTTTCTTACCTTTTCTAAGGAATCCTAAAGCAATGTTCATGTTTTATTGAAGTCTCATTTGCCACGTGTACATTTCAGGGCGGTGATAAAATTGTCACAATCGTAAACCCGCCGCGAGCTGTTTCTTGTTTTAGGACGAAATAAATCATTCATTTGCGTATGCTGTTTGATATGATATGGATGATAGTGACACACTTTCTTACATTTATTGTAAATTGTACTATTTGTCGCGGCTAAGTTGAGCGAAAAAACAGTTTGACTTGTTGAGCCTCCTTCGGACTTTACTTTGGACTTCGCACGTGACAAAACGTACTGCACCCATGGGAATCGGGCAGTAGCGAGCGCAAAAATGAATAAAACTGAATATTTGTAGGAAGATTCATAAAAATTAACCGTCTCACTTTAATTGAGGTAATATTAGACACGAACTAATATTATCGTAATTAATAACGTGTTTTAAAAAAACGGCCATGTGCGAGTTAAATATTTATTTTATTCAGTTTTTAGTATTTGTTGTTATAGCGGCAACATAAATACGAGGGCGGGTCAATAAGTCCGTGACTTTTGGAATAAAACACAGATTTTTTGATAAATAAATCATTTTATTTTTCAACGTAGTCCCCCTTGAGCTCTATACACTTTGTCCAACGCTTCTCCAATTTTTTTATCCCTTCCAAAAAATATGATTTGTCGAGGTCCTCAAAATAGGCCTTTGTTTGCGAGATGACTTCATCATTGGAGTCAAATCTTTTTCCACCGAGCCATTTTTTCAGGTTTGGGAACAAGAAGTAGTCACTCGGAGCCAAATCTTGAGAATAGGGTGGATGTGGGAGCAATTCATAGCCCAATTCATGGATTTTTGCCATGGCAACTGCACATGTGTGCACCCTTGCATTGTCTTGGTAAAAAAGAACTTTTTTCTTGGCCAAATGAGGTCGGTTTTGTTTTCAAATCCTCATTGAAGCGGTCCAATAAGTTGGCATAATATTCCCCATTAATTGTTCTTCTCTTTTGAAGATAGTCAATGTGGATTATCCCACGTGCATCCCAAAAAACAGTCGCCATAACTTTATTGGCTGACAAACCCACCTTGGCCTTCTTTGGCGCCGATTCACCCTTAGAAACACACTGTTTTGACTGTTGTTTGGTCTCTGGTGTATTGTGATGGATCCATGTTTCGTCCACGGTTAAAAAACTCCTCCATATTGTGATTAAACAACGCCAAACCTTCCTGTGAAGTTGTTACACGATTGCGTTTGTGGTCGACTGTGAGCCAACGCGGCACCCATCTTGCGGAAAGCTTTCTCATGCCCAAGTGATCATTCAAAATTGAAACCACTGAGCCATGCGAGATGCCTATGGCTTCCACAATCTCTTGCACTTTCAATCTTCGGTCGGCCAACACCATATCGTGAATTTTTTCGATTGTTTCGGGTGTAGAGACCTCAACTGGGCGTCCAAGACGTTCGGCATCTTCAGTGCTTGTACGGCCACAACGAAATTCAGTAAACCACTTTTTTACCATTGAAATCGATGGTGCAGAGTCCCCATAGTATTTATCAAGCTTAGCCTTGGTCTCGGTAATGGTTTTTTTTCGCAAAAAATAATGCTTAATAAGCACACGAATTTCACTTTTTTCCATTGTTTCCTTAAGTTACTGGATAGTCTGATAAAGATATCTGTAAAACACAAACTAACTGACGCAGCAAGTTCAAATTTTGATAGGAGTCAACTGACAGATGCCTGTTGACAGGAGTAGTGTTGGTTTTTCAGTAAGGAGGTTAGAAATTCAAAAAGTCACGGACTTATTGACCCGCCTTAGTACATCATCTGTAAAATTTCAACTATCTAGCTATCACGGTCAAGGAGATACAGCCTGGGGACAGACAGAATAACGGACAGACGGACAGACATACACCGAAGTCTCAGTAATAGGGTCCCGTTTTTACCTATTTGGCAGTAAGTTTGGTATGTACCCCTAAAAAACAAAATTCGCTCACATTAAAATAATTAAAAAGAAAAGCTTTGCTCAAATATTTAAAGTTTCAATTACACACTGTGCTATGAAAAAAAATCCGAGCGAAGTTTTTAAAAATTCCACCGCTAGCGTACCCAGAGGGTGCAGACTAACATCTGTATTTGACGCCACGAATACCAACTCCCCGTGGCATCACGTGTTGCTCCCTGTGGCACCAGGCTCATACCACACGGTTGGACGAAACACAAATACAAATACTTTCCTGTTTACGTACTACAGTAGCACAAAAATGTAATATTACAAAATGCAAGCTAAGTCTGAACATTTCATTTCGGAAGACGGCGCGGATAGTTTCTGTGTGGAGCGATTCTTGCGTTCCATGAACCGCAAATACTTCTGTGTGCTAGTAAATTAAGATATAATTAGCTGTTTTATTTTCTTCAACTGAGGATACACAAGAAAAACGGAATTCGAAAAAAACTTGACTTTTTTCAAAAAGGTTGGGCTACAGGACAATAAAGTATTTAACAATTGTTAATAATACCCTCAACCCGATTATCTTTGTTTTAGGCTCAAATTGTAGCTAACTAAATTGTCCAGGGGAGCTTTATTAAAATTTTTGGTATCATTCTTCGTGTCCAAAATATCGAGCGCCAAAATCAAAATTAAAAAAAATATTATTTTTTTTCACTTTTTCGCCCATAACTTTTTTCGTTTTCTCGAATAATTACTTTTGCACCTTACAGATCTCGTGAGTACGCGTCTTTTAACCTTTTTTTGAATATCATATGTTACATAACTCTCTGAGATATAAGGGGATCGCACTTTTTCGTGAAATCGGAGCCTATACTGGAGTGAACGAAACGACTCTGTCCAACTACAACTCTGTCCAACTACAACTCTGACCAATGTCAAAAATACCGTTAATAATAAATGTATTTTACTTTAAACGAGACAATCTTGAATATAATTTTATAATATAATCGGTTTCTCGAAAACGGCTTCAAATATTCCCACGAAATTTAGTATGCAGGAAGTTTTAGGGGAGACAAATCGAAATTATACCTGGAAAACTGCGCATTAACAAGCTATATATGTTTTTTTTTTCGTCATGCAGCAATATAAAAATAATTTCAACTCTATTATGTCAGTGCAATTGGCAGTTTGGTATGCGTATGTATAACTTTTACTTTGTACGGAAATTCAGAATGTGGTGGGTTCTAACTTCTTATGTCGGTCACATAAATATTTTTGTGGTACTTATTATTTTTTTTAATCATCAGATCTCCAAACAAAGCTCGGTCATCCAGGTAGGTACTAATATATATTATACTAGCTACCAAGCCTCAATATCGCGATAAAAATTAACGACATTTTCCGTTACTACGGCCCCAGTACATGACAGTGATAATCCTAAGTGTCAGGATTAGTTGTCTCTTGGAGCTTATCCAAGTGACGTTCACGCCGCGTCAGAGCCGTACTTACTTAGCCGATTTCATGGCAGGATTTGAACCCGCCACCGCGGAATTTACATGAACACAATATTCTGTGAATATTTCTGTTTTATTTTTATTGAGAGACACAACAACTTAATTCTACTTATTTTAAAACTAGATGTCTTCGTGTGTCACAAGGAAATTTCGCGGTATCCGTATATTATGCCGCATAATAAGTCGCCTATCTCCATCCTAGTGGATCTATGTGCCAAATTTCATCAAAGTCGCTCCAATAGTTTCGGAGCCTATTCAATGCAAACAAACGAATCTTTCCTCGTTATAATATTAGTATAGGCACACTAAAATAGCGGACTTAACAGTTAACAATATATTAAGGCTATTCATACTTATCTTCTAAAAAACAGCTTATATAAACTTATAAAGTAGACTAAGCATAAAGGATACAAAGTAAGTCTTATTAGAAAAGAGAAAAATACTTGAAGAAACATCTGATAACTTCGGTAGGGAGCCATCAGCTACCTTCAAAGAACCGATGTCAAAGAAGTCGCAATTCGGCAAGACAGATCGCGTTACATTACGCTGGTCTTCTATGTGTCCGTGGTATGTCTCCAAGCCACGCCATTTGTAGAGAAGCCACGTCTCCCACGCACATGGCAACGTATCGGAATATTTCAAAGGATACATTTCAACTCGTGTCTCATTGTTTACAAAGGCTTAAGTGTTCAGAAGTTTCGTTAGTAATGACTGTACTAACCTCAGGCCAACAAATTCGTATTCATCATAACTTCAGACGGAGGCGGATATTAATTTCACGGATTATTTGAACGAATTGACAAAGTTTTTCGACTTTTCACGCCGCCTGTTCTTCTCTTTATTTGTTCTCTGTCTTGTCTTTGTTTGTGCATGTACTATAACAGCCTCCGTGGTCTAATGGTTAGAGCTTGGCTCTCGACTCGGAGGTCGTGGGTTCGATTCCCACATTGGAACAAAAAAAATGTTGTTTCCAAGTTTGGTTAGGACAATTTAGGCTGATCACCTGATTGTCTGACAAGAAAGATGATCCATGCGTCGGATGGGCATGTAAAAAGTCGGACCTGCGCCTAATCTCTCGCCAGTCGTGTCGGTTATCCGTCCCACTGGGTTACGAGAGTAAAAGGAGGAGAGAGTGCTCTTGTGTACTGCGCACACACTTGGGCACTATAACATAACTCCTGCGTAGCTGGCCTGGTTTCAATGAAACAGGCCACCGTCACCGAAATCGGTGTGGGAGCTATTATATTATTATTATTATTATTATTATAACGATTTTGGCTATTTAAATAAACTTATTGTCGATCATATATGTACGATACGACAGTAGGGTAGGGTGAAAGTATATAATCATCAGTTTGTGGCAACTGGTGATGGATCCACAGACCACAATAATGGCACGTAGACGCGATATAGGTCGACATAGCACTCTCTGGCGCTGAAAGATTGAAGAGAACGAGATATCTTTATCCAGGTATGTTGTGTTTACGCGCCATTGTTTTACTCTCTTGGACAAAGTATCTTGTAATGAAGATTCCATAGTAAAAAGGCACACAAAAAAAAAATTGACAAAATACAAACGTTTTCTTTCCAAAAAACTATTTCTAAATTTTAACAAAACAAACATGGCTGCCCAATGTCACATCGACTAAGTGTATGACAGTTATGTGACAGATCTTTGACCGATGGCAACGTATATTTTTTTATTTAAATATATGGCGTCGGCTTAAACCATTTGCCAGTGTCAAGTTAAAAAGACGGGAAATAGAATTTTTGTTTCAATTTTGAAAACCGTATTCCTAAATGGTCAAGTCTAAAGTCTAGTCAAAGTCCAAATAGATAGTCAGTGCAGTTAATGAGTCATGTCAGTCGATTCAGTAAAGTGGTAGAAGCTTTACTGAAAGCTTCTAGGGAGTTTTGGAGGGAACACAAAATAGCACGTTTTTTGAAATTGTACCACTTGCCCACACTTGTGCACGTTAACGAATATGTAATGGTTAATTTTCTTCCAATATTACACATTAAGAACCGAAATAACACAAATTTATGAAAGAAATACAAAATCCACAACATCACCCATTGAATTCCCCGGCAAAACTCCAACGTGTTGTTATTGGCTAATCAGTTTGTTTTGCACCTCTAATTAACAACTTACAGCATGATAACCACAGACTATACAAGTATACAGATATGATGACAACGATTACCACAGATAAGTACGTATTATGCACATGAATAGGCTAGTTTCATCTATCAAAATCAAATGATATAAATTTGTTATTTATTTAGTTTCTATCATAAGAAATACGAATGCAACACTATTTTGTTATATCAATATGCGATTTATTTATAATTTCGAAAATAAAACTAGTTTTATTAGCTGTATGTCACGTGACCTAAAACGCCAGCCGCCATATTTTTCTTGTAAGTGACGTCATAAGAACCTAATCAAGTCGAATAAACAACAGCGATAGTTAAATCTAATGTTCATGCACTACACACGCACATATGACATTTGTTTGTTTCTGTTCTTATGACGTCACGAGAATGGTGGCAGTCGTTTTGGTGCAAACATTTGTCGTTTAAATTTTATTCATTTTTCTTTGCATAAAGAGATATTATTTCCAGGAAATAAAAATACTAGTTGACTAACGAATCGATACGAATATTTAAAAATATATTTGAAAAAAATGTAGAATTTGATATTAATATAATATTCTCTGATATTCGGAGATTCATAAGTTTTTATTCTCAAGTCCTAAATTTTTTTTTTATATGATAACTTTTTAAGTTCTATAATACCACATATTATGTGGGAAATTTAGCCGCTCTTGATAGAAAGTCAGGTAGGATTCGCCAGTGTCCTATTTATATTCATCAAATTTCGTACTATTTTGTTTACCATGGAAATAACCCTAATATTAATAGTATAGCAAGTAGCAACATTATGTGCTTGTTGGAGAAGAACCTCTGACTTTTACACAGGTTTTGCTCAGGTAGATACTTATTTTGAACAGTTACAGTATGTTTCTTCGCAAGGAACGTGTTACTAAATTTAATATTAAATTAGCTCAGTTCATATTAGACTTATTTAAAAAAAATAACCCTAAAAATATAAAAATTCTATGCACCCTGATCAAAATTTCGATGCTTACACACAAGATTTTCATTTGTTAACTTCTATTGAGAAACCACAACTTTGTTCAATTTATAAACGTATTATAGCGAACTCGACTTGAATACCTAGAGAATTTTATTCCCAATACCCTTGTTAAAGTTTTTCATTGTACGGAGATGAAACACCGAACATTATACGCCTCCTCAGAATTCGTGGTTGTATATCAATACTCAATAGAGTTTTGTTCCAATTGGTAAGGATAATAGAAATAATTTTCAAAATAAATATTTGTTATCTCTCTACAAAAGAGAGTAATATAAAGAAACAGGTTAGTGACCTATGAGTCTCGACTAGTTCAGTCTAGACTCATAGGTCACTAGTTAAGTGTTGTAAGACTAGTTTTAATTGGGTATTTGACTACATGTAAAACTTTAGTTTTTTTTAAATTATATTGAGCAATAGTTAGGTATTACAACTTGATAAAAGTTAAGAGAATTGGGATTTTATATATAGATTTTATGTAGTAGTTTTGTAATTATATGCATTTGGAAGTCACAAAAAAATTTAAATAAACTTTTAAAACATTAGTGTATTAATCCTACTTATTTAGTTTACTTACATCAAATACATAAGCGCGCAAAATTACAAGATATCAGAAATTTTGTGCATATGGCCAAACATTTCGTAGTAACCACGGATAAGATAAATGAGGTTGGATTGGCAATGTGCGTTGGATGGGCAGACGCGCCACAAGTATGATTAAACAATCATACTTCAACCGAACCACGCGTTCATACTTTTTAGTCGCTTGTTGATTGCCTCGCAGTACGGAGCAGCGGAAAAATCCTTTGTAAATGCCGTGTTGTGCGATTGTTATGTGCAAATTAAAGAGTCAGACATCAAATATGAAACAAGGAGGAATTTCTTTTCATCGGTAAGCATAAAAACCTTAGTTTTTTAGTATTTTTCCCAAAAAACTAGTTCGAATTATGAAATTCTAAGTAGAAAAGACAATTAAGCCAAGAATCACAGAAAATATACATTGCTGGTGAAGTACGCAAATATTTCGCGAGAAGACACATCTGACGCGCAATGGGTTGCGAAGCGAGCCAAATTACCGCGCCTTTCGACTCGTTCGCGTCACGTCCGCTTCGGTCACCTGGATAGTGCAGTCAGTGATCGATGATTTATCGACAAATTATTTTTCTTCAGAATGAGTTACTACTGTTCTCGGTAGTAAAATTTTGCTAGTCTTTTTTTGCTACATAATATTTATCGACCATCGACTTCTTTTTTTGCTTTGATTTTCTTATTATTTTTGATTACAAATAAAGGTAATACATGTTGTTTTTTTTTTCTATTCCAATACCAATTAAATTCGCCTTTGACACAATGTTTTAGTTTGTATAAAATTACTAGTGCTCCCGTTATTGAAATTTTTCATTCAATTACCAATAGCTACAGGACGGTTTACAATTTACGATGAGCCCTCGGCAAAAATAGTGGGGATGCACATATTGTACACGCGCAACCATACTTGCCCCGCTACTCCCCCGCCGCATTCAAAAGTTAGGGCTCATAAATCGTAAATCTAACTAAAACTAAGATGATTTCAAGATTCAGGTTTGGCCATTTTCATTATCGAAAATTCCTATCGACCATAGCAAGCCCTAGCGTGCGTGTAAATTTTGAGCATGTGGTTGTGTCGTAACGTTACCGACTCAACGTAGTGTGAGTACCAAATCGCAGCCCTCTGTTCTAGGTGTGATTTGTTAATTAGTGTGCGTGTGCGTAATTCGTAAATTGTATTATTATTTCTTATGTAGTGGAGTGCATTGGTGGGAGACAGGCGGCGACGCTGGTTTTCAAGTAAAAGTATCACGGTTGCAAATCCAACCTCATTTATCTTATCCGTGGTAGTAACATTACAAGCGTGTGACGTCACCTACTAGTACGATTTTCATATGGGACGTTTTCACGAGGCTCACAAAAGTGCTTCAAACAATTCGCAATATCTTTGAAATTTTTTATTTTTAGTATACTATTCCTTTTGTAAACTATCTTATTTTTCAGAGCACTATTCATTTATGTAATAAAAAAAATACAGGAAAATACCTTATTACTAGCCTATGACGTCACTATAGAAACAATTGTGTAACTTAATTAGATATGTATCTATAATATTATTTACTTGCTGGTGCCCGCAACTTCAGTAGCGTAGAAATAACTGAAACGGAACCCTAAGATGAAAGTAGCCTAAGTTACTCTTTATAACACTAGCTATGTGCCAGTGAAAATCCCGTGAAAATAGCTCTAGCCGTTTCTGAGATTAGAATAACGGAACAGGCAGACAGACAGATAGACGGGCGGACAGACAATTTTTTTTTAATGTAACCGTTTATACTTTCACATAATATGCTAGTTAGTGAAAAGCTGTTATCTAATTTAAAATTACAAACAGACTCTTCAATTTTATTTATTTGTATAGAATATATATTTTTTTCTCTAACTGTAACACATCTTGTGCAAAAAATACATTGCTTCCAGATTCTTTAACATTATGTTGTTAAGGACAGCGGTCTCGTAACGTAATTACATAAGTGAATTGAAATGTGAACGATAAACAAGTGATTTAAAACAGTACACAAACTATAATGGTGAACACTCAGTGACTATATATGTATAGATTTCTATAGCACCAGTGTGCAAAAGTCGTGTTAAATGGTGTTTTATGAAATGAAGGTTATTTTGCTTATATATTTTAAACTATAGTGAATTTTAACGTAGTTTCTTTTGATTTATATAGATAAACATAATACCTAACGTGTAGAGTAACAATTTCGATTATATAATAAATGAATAAGTAGTTATTAAGAAAATAATGGTGAAAATATACAACATTTCATACATGGTGAAACTTAACTAAACTTAAGTTATGAATATCTTTTATATGGAATAAGATTATTCGTATATAAAGACTTATGTAATTGGGTATAACAATAAAGAATTTCACACACCGCGTTTTGCTTCACCTGGCTCATGGAAAATAGGGAAAATTATGGAAATTAGCCATATAGAGAGGCAAAAGTGAGATAGCAAATCGGCCCGAAAGAGGCGTACGGGCGCGGCTCTCTATACGGCATTGCCATGAGCCAGGTAAGCAAGACGAAAAAAGTGAAAATCGTTCTCCTCAAATAAGTGTTTTACTATCGCCCCGGCTCTGCCCAAATCGGTGTAACCTTGCTATCTTCGAGTCTAATCTGAGCCGGCGGTTGAAACCCTGTGGAATAATACAGTCCCCTACAATGTAGTTCCACTGAAAAACATTAAGTATCGTGCCCGCGCGGAGCTTCGTTTCAGCGTACTTTATCCTTTCTGTACAAAATAAAGTATTCTCATTCTTAAAATCTACTCTCCCACGTGGAGCGCGTTGTCCATCTCAGTTGAGCATCTCCTCAATGACATTCGGCTATTATAGTGTGTTAATAGTTCAACTCATTTGTGCGCGCGGCGCCATGTATGCGTCCGCTTGTAATTATACAGCTTTAATTTTCCCGATTCCCGTCCTCGGCGCTATGTGTGGGTAACGTATTGTACATTATTCACACATAGCGCCTCGCGCGACAATGAGTGGAAATATAACAATATCAGTTGCAATTAATAGAAACCGTAAATGAATCACACTTTTTACAATACGTCTGTTCGGATTTTCCAAGTAATTTCGTACGTAAAAATTGGATCCATTATTTGTGAACAAAGTTACGAAAAATAATATTAAATATACCTAAATCAAAAGCCCGGTAAATGAAGCTCTTTAATCCCTCACTTAATATAAATTTCCCGCGCATTACCTTAGACGTTATACGTCAAAGCATTATCTATGGTGGCAGCATTTTGTACTATGATCATCCTAGAAATGATCTCTGTACATTAGAAACGATAATTGTTTTTAGAATAAATTTTATTAATTTGTGATTGTAAGAGATAATAGTTGAAGCAGTAGCTTTTAATGTTGTTTCTCTTTACAGGTTAGTAAATTAGTGAGTCTAAAAGTTAGTTGTGTTTGCTAAAATAAATTGTGATGTTTCATAAAAAAATAAATTTCTCTTTACAGAGCAACAACTTAAGTTTTGTTTCAATAAACAATATATTACATATGGATAAAATATTAAGGAGAAGGGGATAAAGAGTTTTTGTTGATTAATATTGTTATTAATTTATAATATGTTATGTAATACAAACATTCGGACAAACCTAAATAGTTTATGAATTGTACAATCACAAATATTGTAAGTTTCTTTTGCTAATCTTGTACTTTAAACGAGACAATCTTGTGTATATGATATATTATCGGTTTCTCGAAAACGGCTGCAAGTATTACCAGGAAATTTAGTACGCACAAAATTTTGTGAGCGAAAAATCGATCAAGCTAGATTTTATCCCATGGATACTGGGCATTTTTAAGCTATATGTTTTTTCTTTCGTCGTGCAACAATATATCAATAATTTCTACTCTATTATGTCAGTCCGATAGGCAGTTTGGTATGCGTCATTTTTGCTTTTTTCGAAAATTCGGAATGTGGTTCGAATCCCGGTCAGATAAATATTTTTGTGATTCTTTCTATTTTGTAAATTTTTCAAAACTCCGAACGAAACTCCGTTACTGAGGTACTAAATAATAATAGAATGTGATAACATAGGCCGAATTTTCGAAAATATATTTTACAAAACAAATAGACGATAAAGTATTAGATTTGGTGTAGTCGTAAGCAAGTTTTTTCAAGTGGACCCTGGAACTTGAAGCTGCGCATACAAATGCACGCCTGGGGCCCGAACTGTGTTGATACAAGCCATAGATAATGGAAAGTGTAGGGCATGGACAATGGACAAAGAAATTATAAACGGATGTACTGTAGCGGACAACTGTGGCTGGGACTCCTTGGAGGGTTCAGGCACACAAGATCTGAATACACCGGTCTGCAACGAAATCCTCCTTATAAAAAATTACATTTTAAATATGAAGATTTTAATGCTCTGAATATGTTCCTGTTAACCAATATTTTTATCACATCTAGATTTTGTGATACCATGATGTTTATTCCCGAAATATCACAAATTAAGGGTTTTTCTTTATTCTTCTTATATCGTTGAATATACATATTTTAATTCGTTGTATGCACTAAAATCATAAACAGTATCTATAGACATAAAATAAATTTGGCGAGTCGTTAGAGAGAGAAGGAAAGTGTCTTAAGCGATTTTTATTGTTGTACTTAAATGCGCTTGAGTATTCGCTGTAACTTTACAACAGTTATAGGAAAACTTGTCTTTCAACTGTTTGAAATGTTTATTTCAATGGTGAAACGACTTACTTGCAATTGCTTGCTTGTCGTAAAACTTTTTTATATCTTAGACCTGATTGCCTATATCTGTCCACTACTTAGATCTACATTGGAGCAGACACGAGTGCCGTCAAAGGGTCACTGCGTGTTCGGAATTTCTTTCTGCCTGTATTACATTTTCTAATATTGTTTTTCGTTTCCACTTTGCACATGCAAACGTGATGCTAGGATGCACTATTTGGCCAGCTTTACTAATATAATTTTCCTATTAATATCTATGCATACGCTTCCGTTCCCATCCATTTCAATCTATTATTTTCTAATATTGCTGTACCGCTCGCGTAGTATCATTGAATGCCGACTTACCGCTATAATACTAAGGCGGGTCAATAAGTCCGTGACTTTTTGAATTTCTAACCTCCTTACTGAAAAAGCAACACTACTCCTGTCAACAGGCATCTGTCAGTTGACTCCTATCAAAATTTGAACTTGCTGCGTCAGTTAGTTTGTGTTTTACAGCTATCTTTATCAGACTATCCAGTAACTTAAGGAAACAATGGAAAAAAGTGAATTTCGTGTGCTTATTAAGCATTATTTTTTGCGAAAAAAAACCATTACCGAGACCAAGGCTAAGCT
This sequence comes from Phengaris arion, assembly GCA_963565745.1. Lineage (NCBI taxonomy): Eukaryota > Metazoa > Arthropoda > Insecta > Lepidoptera > Lycaenidae > Phengaris > Phengaris arion. The sequence goes on along the minus strand of OY751449.1, from coordinate 13,017,759 downwards.
TGATAAATACTATGGGGACTCTGCACCATCGATTTCAATGGTAAAAAAGTGGTTTACTGAATTTCGTTGTGGCCGTACAAGCACTGAAGATGCCGAACGTCCTGGACGCCCAGTTGAGGTCTCTACACCCGAAACAATCGAAAAAATTCACGATATGGTGTTGGTCGACCGAAGATTGAAAGTGCAAGAGATTGTGGAAGCCATAGGCATCTCGCATAGCTCAGTGGTTTCAATTTTGAATGATCATTTGGGCATGAGAAAGCTTTCCGCAAGTCGACCACAAACGCAATCGTGTAACAACTTCACAGGAAGGTTTGGCGTTGTTTAATCACAATATGGAGGAGTTTTTGCGCCGTTTTGTAACCGTGGACGAAACATGGATCCATCACAACACACCAGAGACCAAACAACAGTCAAAACAGTGGGTTTCTAAGGGTGAATCGGCGCCAAAGAAGGCCAAGGTGGGTTTGTCAGCCAATAAAGTTATGGCGACTGTTTTTTGGGATGCACGTGGGATAATCCACATTGACTATCTTCAAAAGGGAAGAACAATTAATGGGGAATATTATGCCAACTTATTGGACCGCTTCAATGAGGATTTGAAAAAAAACCGACCTCATTTGGCCAAGAAAAAAGTTCTTTTTCACCAAGACAATGCAAGGGTGCACACATGTGCAGTTGCCATGGCAAAAATCCATGAATTGGGCTATGAATTGCTCCCACATCCACCCTATTCTCAAGATTTGGCTCCGAGTGACTACTTCTTGTTCCCAAACCTGAAAAAATGGCTCGGTGGAAAAAGCTTTGACTCCAATGATGAAGTCATCTCGCAAACAAAGGCCTATTTTGAGGACCTCGACAAATCATATTTTTTGGAAGGGATAAAAAAATTGGAGAAGCGTTGGACAAAGTGTATAGAGGTCAAGGGGGACTACGTTGAAAAATAAAATGATTTATTTATCAAAAAATCTGTGTTTTATTCCAAAAGTCACGGACTTATTGACCCGCCCTCGTAGTTATCAGTAGCGAAGGCTGGTTCCTCATCAACGAGAAGCCCTAGCCTGTAGATGTGAGATCAGTTGCAGAACTTATTTTAATACCCATCTTATAAAATTTTGCACCTCGGACAGAAAAAAGGTCATGTTCATAAATAGGTATTCATGATCTATAAATCAATATCGAAGGTTACGAAATTTCAAACTGTACAGTGTACGGGCATATTTATTGTATCTTATTTAAACGCGAAGCCGGTGTGAATCGTGCTATATGCACACGTCGCTACTGATAAGCATGCTGAAAATATATTCATATATCGTCATTTTAATACGGCGCGTACCTATGCGGTAAAAAGTTCTAGTTTTTAAACGGGCCCCGTCCCGTCAGGTTTTCCAGCAACTCTATTATTTACACCAGCCCTTCCTGCCAATAAAATCGAGGAACGACGTTTTTACGGCAAAAAGAATATTCGTAAAGATTGGGTGACATTTACGCAGCCCGCTAAAAGAAAGGTGCAATCTTTTTTTGACAGTTAGCCCTCGTACCCACGAGCGTTTTTAGTGGTCTCGACAGAAAAAAACAGCACTGTGAATTTTACGCTTGAATTATAAAACAAGCTGAAAATCGTAAATGCTTGTCAAGTCTGACATCTTTGATACTTGACACTTAGATTTTCATTTCTCTTGTACTAGCGCAGAGTTCTATTTACAGTGCTATTTTTTCTATTGAGACCACTAAAAACTCTTGTGGGAACGTAGCCTTACTAATATTTTTCACGTAAAAATATGTACGAATATGAGCGTGGCTCCATTAGTGCGTTGCGTCGTCGCAGCGTCGACCCTGCGTCCTTTTTCATAGATTATTATGTCATGCTCCATTAATGCATTGCGTCGTCGAACGCCACGTTTCAACGGAACGACGGACAGGAGATGATGATGATGAAGAAAAGGGAAGCTAGATTATTATTATTTATTTATTATTTCATAACAATTACCTAACACAAAATATAATACTCGTATGGACCTACAAAATTGTTCTTCAGTTTGTCTGTAGGATCAATGTTACAAACTTAATATAGACAGAGTATAAAATTAAAAATATATACAGCCGAACGTATAACCGCCCCTTTTTTTGGAAGTCGGTTAATTATTAATTAGGTGTGTGAGGGGAGTGCGAAGGGCGCGGGTGGCGTGATCGCTGCATTGTCCATAGCAATGACTCACACTGTTATCTATTGTATTTTGTAACCCATAATATATATTATTATTAGCATTATCTCGTTAATCGTTTATGTATATATGTAACTGTTTATTTGCTGTTGCTGAGTGTATTAAATCTGTCCATCAAACGACAACGATATGGAATCGCATAATACCAGACACTGTGGTGTTACGCCGCAGCGATACGCCTGAGCGGTCTCCTTTTTGACAGTTAAGCATTACACTACCTAACTTCCTATCCATAATAGTATCTCTTGCTTACCTACTCCTACTCATGGTACGTAATTTTTATGTTTTGAGTTGTTTTTCTGTCCTGTTTTTATGACTTTTGTATGTCTTTGTTTTATTTGTGGTGTAATGTCTCATTGTGTCAAATAAATGTTTATTATTATTATTATTATTATAAGGAGATTAGATGATGAGGATGATGTGTTGCGATGTCGTGCACCGACGCAACGCAGGTGTGACATACAATACCTTAATCCGTTGAGACGACGCGATGCAACGCAACGCATTAATGAGTTCTCAGCCATAGCCAATAACTCTTTAAGCTAAGAAGCTTACGCCAACGCAATTAAAATAGAATATATTCTATTTTATTTAGTTATTCAAAGTGCTATGAATTAACTTTTATGTCTAAACTCAAAGAAAGAAGGTTTAGTTTTATATTTACTGTGTAACAAAATGTAAATTGTTTTGTATTTGGTAAACTTTGTTGTTTTTGTATCTCATCTTTGAGCAAAATACTTAAACTACTGTAAGGTTCAAAGGTTATATACACAGTACTTACAATATAATCTACACAAAAATAACGCTAAAATTTTATAAGTTTTCCTAAAGTTTTAATGGTAATAAAGAGCAGTTAAATATAAACTTTTCATGTTAATATTGTTTATATATGTTTTATATATATATATATATATATATTTTTATTTGTATAGGAGAATCATAATGAAGTTATTTGTTAAATTAATGATAGACCGAGAGCCGAGTGTGAAGTGTGTGTGGACATACCTGTCGCGTTACTACAGACCACGCAAGATGAAATTATTTTAATATAATTTTAAATTTAGCTCCATCGCATGGAATATAAAATTTGTTATATTCTTTTCTTTTTTTGCTCCCTTTTCTTGCATAATCTATGTTAATACGTGACGCGAAAACTTCTGATCCCTTTTCACGAAAATTATGGAAACGGAGGTGTATGAAATTCGACACAGTTAAATTTGATGTGGAGGAAGGTGTGCAGAAGCCAAATATTTTTTAAAATAATGCTTAGAAATACATAAAATTAATAATAAGATACAGCACATATTTGCATTATTTGCTATATCTTAGAGGAATAAATACCCTCATACTATATATACTATCAAACTATCAAATATATCATACTATCAAACTTAAAAATTAAATTATGAATTATTATTAGAGGAGAATTTCACCACAGGGATTTTACCCCCTCTAGTAAAAATAAAGACGAAAGTGAAATGTACAAATTGTGTACATTTCTCTGTCTTTATTTTGTGTGTACATGTGTGTGTGTGTGTGTGACATCACGGTTCATTGACATTAATAAAAACTTTTTAGGTACATCACTTAACTTTAATCCGAATTATTATGATAATATTATTGTATCAAAATGGTTTGATTTGAATCATTTTGACTTAAATCATGCCTTAAAATAATACTATAAATGTTAGTTTGGACAAAAGAACCTTCTTTATCTTGCCCCAAATGATAACAATAACAAAGTACCTAGGTAATCGACTTTGCTCGGAGTTCTGATAAATGAAAAAATGAAAAAATAATCACAAAGTGTCCTTTTCATCAATCACAAATATTTATCTGAGCAATATTCGAACCGACCACTTTGCGAATTTTCGAACAAAGCTAAAATCATACATACGCATACCAAATTGCCAATCGGACGGACATAATAGACTCGAAATTATTGATAAATAAAGAAAATAGCTTAACATTGCGCAGTTTCCCATAGATAACACTTAGCCGGATTGATTTCTCTCCCCCCAAAACTATCTGTATACTGCATTTCATGGTAATACTTGCAGCCGTTCTCGAGAAACCGATTATATATACAAGACTATCTCGTTTAAAGTATAAGATATCTGAACCCACAAACTAGAAGGGCCTTTGTATTTACAACTATCGCTCGGCCTATCCAATGTTTCGATATTAACATCACAATACATTTTCATACCGTTATACATTCAGTATCAGGCTTAACGAAGCTCAGTAAAGTTTCCATTATCACTTGTTTATGTTAAAAAGAAAAATATTTTCATTATTATTTATTGTGTTACATTTTCACCGATAATTGCGGGATATTGTGGGCACAGATTGAAGAAAGCTAGGACTAGATAGACAGCTACATAGTAAACTGTCGATTAGATTGCACTACTTCAAGCATACGACGTGTCCACAATCCTCCTATCGCGTACACGGCAATAGTGAAAAAATCCGGTTAAGATTGTATCCCCTCGAAGGGACGTCTAAATTTTCAAATTTTTTGTTTGAGTTTTTATGTCATGTGAGATTGAGAATTGCGATGTATTGTATTGTAATTATTGTGGTGGTTGTCAAAAACGACAAATAACATTTTTTTAAATATTATATTTTGTGTCCAATTAATATTTAAACTATATAATATAAGGATATTAAAAACAATGCGCATCTCGCCGTCAAACACTTGTTTGGCGAGATACAAATTGAATTGTATGTTTTTTTTTTAATGAATAAAAAAAAATAATAATAATAATAATATTAAAAAAGTAGTATGTATTGTACTGTGTATATGAAAAATAATAGAATAAATATAAATCTCTTACTTTACCTACCTATCAAATATTTTATTTTCTAGGATCATAAGATGTCTTGCTTTATTACAATTATAAGAGCGTCCATAAACTAGTGAATAGACCCCATGAGTCACACGCGTGATCGTGCAGGTTCGATGCTTGGTTGTGGTGTGACTTTCTCAATAATCGTATGCAGACGCTAGTTCAATTCTCCATCTTCTGTGACAACCCTGACAAAACTTAGATCGTTCTATGAAAGGTGTTCCTCTATACGTAAGTATTTTTACTCTGTGTTCTGGGGCTGTCTCGTGTACGGGGGAGGTAGTGACATTTTTGCCGTCGCTACTGCAGACTTTACTATAAAATGTGGGCATCACCTAAATGGAAATAAAACTTTTTAGATTTTAGATTTTGATTTGATCACTATAATTAGAGTCTGACAAACGTAAGTTTAAATTCTATACGACCTTCAAAGTCAATTAGTTAAACCGAATTTTGTCAAAAAGTCTATGGTTTTTGCTTGAAAGAGTAAAAACATTAATTTCAAATTTTATTTCTCATGTTAGTAGCTAGTAATTAATCTATACCAGGGATGGCGAATCTATGGCACACGTGCTATCAATGGCACGCGACACAATATTTTGGGCATTTAAATTTTGTAATTATGTACTACAAAAAAGTGTGAATTAGGTATTATATGGCAAACCTTACATAATGGAAGTACGACGTTACATATTTTTCATATATTTTTTTGTTTTAAATAAGGTGTATTACCTCCTCTTGCCCTAATAACTCAATTTGGTTTCGCATCGACCTGATCAGTGTTTTTAAAAGTATTATTAGAGTATTGTCCCATTCTTGTGACAATGCAACTCTGAGCTCCGCAACCGTTGTTGGGACCGGATTTCTTGTAATACAGCTCTTTTTACGTTGTTCCACACGTGTTCTATCGGGTTGAGGTCCGGGCTACGTGCTGGCCAATCCATGGAACGAATCACAATCTGAGTAAAGTATTGCTCAACTTGTCTCGCTGCATGTGGACGATCATTATCCTGCATCAGAATGACGTTTTCGTCTATAAATCCGCTAAAAGGTACCACATGGGGTCCAATATATCCGTTATATAGCGATGTGATGTTTAACCACGGTTACCACGGCCATGTGTGTCAGCGTCTACAAACACAAGTTCAGTTCGAGCATCCATCGATATGCCGCCCCTAACCATACAAGACCCGCCTCCAAATGGAACCTTCTCCTCAATGCAATTTTGAGCATATTATCGCTCTCCTCGTCTACGGTAGACTAGTCTGCGACCATTAGTACCGTACAAACAAGTCCTACACTCATCAGTGAATAATACGGAAGCCAATTGCTCTTCTTCTTAGTCGAGCTTGCCTGTGAGCTGCAGACGATTTTGGTCCATTTGCGGGTCTGAAAATTATAATATCACGCTCTTTTATTTTTAAATTAAAAAATCTTCTTATGTTTCGTGCACTAACTGCTACGTCACGTACCTGGTGGAGCTCATTTTTTATGCTTCTAGACGTAAAAACTGATTTCGCAAGGAAGTTGTCACAATAAACCTGTCGTCACGAGACGTTGTCACCCGAGTTCTGCCGATTCCACGTCTTCTTTTGAATGAACCTGTCTCCACAAACCTTCTGTAAACTCGAGAAACCGTAGACTAGTTTACATTTAAATCTGCAGCAATTGTTCGTTGGTCTAGGCCTTGCTGTACTAGAGCAACAATTTGTGCAGCTTTTTCGGACGATACGTCCATATTCGTGAGAGAAAAACGTGTTTAAAATGAAAACAGACTAGCAATTCAACAATATGTGACGATAATTCAACATGTAACAAAACAAAAAAAAAAATAACCATCAATCACAACATTGACGTAACAACGAGTTAATCTTTAGTAAATTAACAAGATTCCTTCTATATAATATTTTCTTTATTTTGTGACAGTACCATATTTAAATTTGATTTTGTTTTTGCGTTTATAAACCAGCCTTTATTTTCCAATACCAATAAATGTAAAAAGTTTGCATATTTCGTAATAAATTTGATTGAATATTATGTTCTTGCACTATGATCCAGTTTATGTGTCCGTCAGTGTATTATAATATTTAGTACTGATGTTCAGTTTTAGGCAATAGCCAAAAATAGCAGTATTTAAGGGTTTAAAGTTTAAACAGGTAAAACAGAAAACAATTGCACGCTCGCTCCGCTAACATATTAAATTAATAAGTATCAACATTCGGTTTTAGGCTCTTGATTTCTATGTATTTTTCCAAAGCATACAGTCGTTCAGATAGGATTAGAAACCAATTTGGCAGAGATATCGTGGAAAAATGTACGGTTTCCACAAGATTAACCCTTGCGCGCATGCGGGCAACATCTAGTTAATTGTCAAGTAACTCATCAGGTTATTTGAATTTTTTCATAGGAACAAGAATGTTGCCACCCTTAGATTCTTTAAATTTGCCGCTTCTGAATTGTCACAGGTTCAACTTTCATTTGCCAGACTTCTAAAATATTATTTAAAAAATGATATATAAAATATAAAATTATTAAAACCTATTACTTGATAATGATTACTCAAATAACCCAATAGTACTTACTAACTACTCATTAACGCTTAGTTATTTGTAATTGCAGTTGCATTATGAAGTTAAATTATTTTTCGAAACTCGGCAAAATTAATTGACTAACTAACGATGACATTGATATTTGATGACAAACATTTAACGGGATACAGCGGCATGACTCTCAGCGGCATGATTTGACAACCTCTGTGGCTCATTGGTTGAACTTGTTGATGCTCAAGCCGGGGGTCGCGGGTTCCAATCCTGCCAAAGGACCAAAAAAGTTTTGCTGTGTTCCTGGGTTCCAGTGGTTAGCGTGTTGACGCTCAAGCCGGAGGTCGCGGGTTCGAATTCCGCGAGGGAACAAAAAAGTTTTCAGTGTTCCTGACTCATGGATGTGTATTAAATATGTGTATCATAATATAATAATAATCTTAAATATAAGTGTAGTATAAAAGCACTTAATATAATATTATTATTATTTTATATTATATTATTTTATCACGCGAATAATGCACACTGGCTCATAATATTTTCCTTTAAGGACTTACATTAATTTTACTGTTTTCTATACCATAAAATTTAAGGGTTATAGTACAGGAGTTAATAATTGTAATAATTATTTTTTACGATGTCTGGGGGGAATATTCGATTTACTGCAGAAATGCAGTTCTCTTTACGAGCATTTCACAGCGTAAACGATTTTACAACATGGAAAATGTTCAAAGGTTCACTCACAATAATGTTAATAAAAAAAATAATATTAAATAGTACTTTCAATCCATAATCTAAAAACCAGTTGATTTTACAATTGTAAAACATAATAGAAGGTACTACTAGTGTAACCAGTTTACAAAAGGAGGAGAATAGAGACATTGAAGTATACAGACTATACTTCAGCTGATCATTTTAAGTAACCTTCTTTAATTTAATCCCCTTTTCATTCATTAAAAATTCTTTTAGTAAAGGCGTTATAGGTAAGTAATAAGTATATAATATGCAGTATGCAGTATGCAGTATGTAACGACATTGCAGAGAAATCCCTTTAGGGCTATATTTTTAACGCCAGCTCTTAAACTACAAACAAAGGATGATCCAAATATAGAACAATGTCAAGCGTTACGAGTGTCATTGATTAACATTTCAAATCCTTTTTGCAAAAAATCTGCTTTTCGATTATCAAATTTGAATAACAAAGAAACAATGTGGGGTATTAAATTATAGCAGAAAGTTCTAGAGGGTCTCGGGCAGGTCAAGAGAACTCGACAAATTGAAAAACGTGTATTCGTTTTGTAAATTTAATTATGGCAACATTTTTAAAAAAAGCTTGGTGAAAAAAATAGCTCCCCACGCTGATTTCTGTGACGGTGGCCAGTTTCATTGAAAACAGACCAACTATGCAGGAGTTATTTTAGCACTAGCTCAAGTGTGTGCGCAGTACACAAGAGCACTCTCTCCTCCTTTACTCTCGTAACCCAGTGGGATATCCGTACCGACACGACATCGGTCATCCGACCGACACGACTGGCGAGAGACCAGGCGCAGGACCAACGTTTTACATGCCCAACCGGCGCATGGATCATCTTTCTTCTCAGACAATCAGGTAATCAGCCTGCATTGTTCTAACCAGACATAAAAAATATATATTTTTGTTCCAACGTGGGGATCGAATCCACGACAACCGGAGTCAAGAGTCAAGCACTGGAACACGAGGTCGTGAAGGTAATAGTGGGTGAGATGTTAATGGGGAAGTGGTTGTTGGCTTGACATGGATAACTTTAAATACATCATGCTGATCGTAAGAGTGTTTTCATATAACGCGATAGCGATATGGCTTATCGGAGACCAGAAACGCTCTTATGTCGTATGCATAAGTGCGTGTTCCCATTATTCAATCCGATATCGCGCCGATGATGACAAGGTATATGTTTCGTATTAAAACCTTTCTTTATCTTGTCTTCGGTTATTATCGGCGCGATAAGCGATATCGTATCGCGTAATGTGAATACTTAAAAAGCTCTAATCCGTTGTAAGTACCTAATTCACAGTTATTTATATAGCACATTACAAAAAAGATGTATTAGTGACTACCAGTCAATATACAAAGTATAGTAAAAAAACAAATTTTTAACCGTTTAATCTTCCTTATTAATTATCAGATTTAGCCCTTAGGCCTGTTTCACAATTTACAGTTATGTGTCAGATAGTTTATTTGTACGTTTTATCTTTGTCGCTTGATATAAAGTAAGCAGCGACTTCCGGATAAGCTGTTTAACACTTTAAGATTGTGAAAGTGGCCCTTATAATGACGTGGTGTCATAACAGTCGCTTACCATGTTAAAATGATACCACGAACAATTTCAGCATATTAAGTATGTCAAACTGCTCATCCCTCAATTTCCTCCTCGTATTATGCTTCAAAATAGGGCAAAATACGAAAGTGGCCCTCCGAATTAAGCCCCATCTTATGTAACTTTTTTTTTTCAATTTAAGCTGAACTTACAGTAGCTGGCGAATTGCCAGTGTTAGGGTTTTCTGGGTAAAGTGGCGAGGAACCTAGTTTTGATATTTGACTTGACTAGTTAGCTAGCTTATAGATTCAGTTGCTAAGTTCTTACGAACTACTCTGAATCCTAGTGCTAGCAATTTTCAGTATTTATAGAGTGGAAATCATTATTAGTAATCTGCATCTTGTCTGCATTATCTGAGGAGAAAATTACAGTTCAAAGTGTGTACCTACAGCGCAGAGTAAAAATATATACTTATGTCTACTGTTTATAATACATGAAGGTATGTAATACTAGCTTTTAACTGCAGCTTCACGCGCGTAGAATTGATTGTTTAATGATCCTTACTAATATTATAAACGCAAAAGATTGTATGTATGGATGTTTGTTACTCTTGCACGCATAAACAGCCGAACTTATTTAGGCTCTTGATTAACACACAGGCTACTTTTCATCCCAAAAAAAATTCAGTGTTCCCATGGCATACAGTTTTTACGCGGGCAACATCTAGTATCTTTATCTTTTGCTGAGACCAGTCCGTCCTCGCCGAAGCAGTTGGCGTCGCGTTGTTACGGGATCGCTTAAATCAATTTTTCTCTTCTCTCATTTTGCGAATTTTACTTTTACCTTTTAGTCTTCTTTTTTATTAGTATTAATTATTAGTTTTCTTATGTGATAGATAGAATTAATTACATTTTGCGATAACTTCTAATATATTTATATAAACTCTATGGTGTGAAAGATAATATTATACACATAATGTGTGTGAAATGATTAAAGTGACTAACGTATTTAAATTGATAAGGATTAATACTGTATCAGTCTAATATATCTAAATAGCTTCTGAAAATACCATATTATATGGAAAAATATTTAAACTTAGAATGGGTGTAGTAAGCTATCCATAAAAGGTAGACGATATGCCATCGCGACAGTTAAAATATTAGTAAGAATAGTAAGAACAATATTACGAATGAAAAGTGAAAATAATATACTAAATACAAGAATCGGTAAAATATTTTTGTCCGTTTCAAATCTACCAATGTTGTCGTATAACAATGTCTCGCAAAAGCAAAACATATCACACTCCTTTTGCCTATATAATGTTTATTTTCTTTCCTTTGAAATTAATTATGTAGTTTTCAATTTGAATAATATTTTATGACTTGGTCTATTCTATTATTTCATGTCAAATATATATTTGTCAAACAACTAGAAAATTGCTTTATACGCGGTTAAAGGTTATGGGCACAGTCGCCATTTTTCACGGTCCCCTAAATTGTCCACTGGGAGTCAGTGAAAATTGCTTTCCCGCGCAAATTATATTTCATTCATCATAATTTTTTATTGATATTCAGTTATTTTTCAGAAGTAGTTTTACTCACGTTTATAAGTAGCTGTTGTAATAAATCAAATTTTACAGATTTTATTAGTGTGGTACAAACATCATAAATAATTGATTTATTTATTTGCAATATGTGTGTTATTACAGATTTTTACATCTTTTTCATATATATATGTGCAATTTTAAACGATGCTTGATGCTTTAAAGAATAATATCTAAGACGGTGAAAATGTGAAAGGTAAAATTGCAATTTATGTCGTCCAAATACTCTTATACTTCACCATAATCATTGCAGTACCTAAACAGTATCTAATAATATATATATATATATATATATATATATATTAGATACTGTTGGACGACATTGTACTGTATTTGGACGACATAAATTGCAATTTTACCTTTCACATTTTCACCGTCTTAGATATTATTCTTTAAAGCATCAAGCATCGTTTAAAATTGCACAAACATTAAATGGCAGCCTAAATTTAAAATACGTGAGCCTTAACGAGATATAAATAAGACTCAGCGCGTGACACTTGGGCTGCGGACACTGGTCGCGCGACTTGTGGAGCGACCGTGACAGAGGATAGCGACGCGGGGCGATAATAAGATTAATATCAAAAGAGTGTGATTATTACGCAACTTAAAAACATTTTACCTACCTAAGTTTTATATCAGCATAATATTAGATTTATAATCATTTGATGTGGGGCTCCACAGTATAAAAAATTGTGGATAGTTAATAATAATAGATCCTAGATACGACAATTATAATCCTGTCAAAGAAACGTACCGATTCATAGCTGCGTGAATAAATTTATAGATCCTAATGTCTCTGGCACATCTGTATAATTAATTGATTCCCCTGACAAATTATTTGATTTATTACCATTTGATTAATCTGCACAGATTGGTTTACTCAGGTTTGGCTCAAATCTGGCCTTATGAGCTGTAACTTAAAAAATAAAATAAACAATGTAAGTATATATTGGAATTCACCTCCACCAAAGAAAATATAATACTAACGTACCTCCGCTGTCGCTTTACATATCCAATATGCAGTGACGCAGTGCAGGTGGTAGTTTATCGAGCGATTGTTCCACAGCGTTGCTAATCGCTCACACCATGTCCACTGCCTTAAACGCAGTGGAGCGGACGTCTGAGCGCGAGTGTTCTTATGTGTGCCCAGCCGTGCGCGACGTGGATCGCACATGCATGGAGTTTTTGAGTCGCGCAACATTCTTAATTTATAGCAACGTAAATGTGAGCTTATTTTCTATATGCCATGCATATGTTTCGGAAATTCTCGTGAAGTATGAACGTAAAACATGCTATTTATATTCAACAAGATCGGGCTAGTTACATTTGTATATATCGCAATATATTGTAACCTAGGAACGGCTGGACTGTATTAATATTAATCACACTTATTTAATAGTCTTGATAAACATAAATGCATTTAAGTAAAAAGTGAATTTGCTATTACTAGAATATTGTTAATAAATAAACATTTAAGCCATATTTTTTAAGGTTCAGGAACTCTTATAGCTTCGCTCTGTCCGTCCGTCTGTCTGTCTGTCTGTCCGCACTTCTAGCTTTTGTAATTATGAATATAAATTTATAAAATTTGGTAAAGTTAAAGACTGTGTACAGATCTCTGGTATGGCATGGTAATAATTTTATACTTTATGTGAGCTTATTTTCTTATATTCATACATGTCAAGTGGGGATGAAAAATATTTTTCATCCCGTTGTACGGTGTATTATTAAAGAGGTATTTTTAAAAAAGGCAAGGTTTCATCCATGACTTTTTTATAAAGTCGACCATTTTCAAGCCTCATAATAATCGGCCTCCAAAGTGGTTTGTAAGTTGCCCCCCCCAGCATTTCTAAACTATAGGAGATAGAAATTTGTAAGTTTCCATGCTGATAGATCATGCTAAAAACTCTTTAGGAATATTATTTGAATGAAATCGAACAGTAACGCGTAATAAGTTTTGAAGTAATTTGAAAAACATAATATTACGCGTTCATAGTTACGGATCCCTCCTTAGACATGTTCTGACATGCTCTTGGTTAGGTTATTTTTATCAGAGTGATGGTTTGACATTTATTTCGTAAACACCACGCCATTGTTGGCTTCTTTTATGAAGAAAGATAAAATATTTCCTTGAGCGAGTCCAGCGTTGTGGGTGAGGGTGACGTTTGGTAGACGGTACGAGCGATTGTCCCAGTTGAGTTTAAATATGGCCCTGCACATTAATATACTTCTATTTAAAAGGAGAAAATATTTGTAGTTGCTACGAACGTAGCTGTGGTACTTCGGGGCTAAGACGGTGCTACTACGGCTCCAAGACTTCGTACGAAGGTGCTACGAACACGCTACGATATGCTACGGAGGTGCTACGATGATGCTACGACGATACTATGACTTAGCTACGAACGTGCGACGACGATGCTACGACGATACTATACTTAGCTACGAAGGTGCGACGACGATGCTACGACGATACTATGACTTAGCTACGAAGGTGCGACGACGATGCTACGACGATACTATGACTTAGCTACGAAGGTGCGACGACGATGCTACGACGATACTATGACTTAGCTACGAACGTGCGACGACGATGCTACGACGATACTATGACTTAGCTACGAACGTGCGACGACGATGCTACGACGATACTATGACTTAGCTACGAAGGTGCGACGACGATGCTACGACGATACTATGACTTAGCTACGAAGGTGCGACGACGATGCTACGACGATACTATGACTTAGCTACGAACGTGCGACGACGATGCTACGACGATACTATGACTTAGCTACGAACGTGCGACGACGATGCTACGACGAGACTATGACTTAGCTACGAAGGTGTGACGACGATGCTACGACGATACTATGACTTAGCTACGAAGGTGCGACGACGATGCTACGACGATACTATGACTTAGCTACGAACGTGCGACGACGATGCTACGACGATACTATGACTTAGCTACGAACGTGCGACGACGATGCTACGACGATACTATGACTTAGCTACGAAGGTGCGACGACGATGCTACGACGATACTATGACTTAGCTACGAAGGTGCGACGACGATGCTACGACGATACTATGACTTAGCTACGAAGGTGCGACGACGATGCTACGACGATACTATGACTTAGCTACGAAGGTGCGACGACGATGCTACGACGATACTATGACTTAGCTACGAAGGTGCGACGACGATGCTACGACGATACTATGACTTAGCTACGAACGTGCGACGACGATGCTACGACAGATATTCGTTGGTATAAAGTTACAGTTTATAGAAAACTGGTAATTTGGTTGCTCGCATTTGAATAACATTTCATATTTAGGCTAAAAGCCCAATCTATCGCCTGTTACTTGCCAATGATTTTTAACTGTCAATATTTTATATTTATAAGCCTGAATCAATATTTTTGCCGTTACTAAGCTCAACTAGTGGAAAACGTATTTTTGACATTTCAACCGTATTGGCTAACTTTCATTTTAGTTTGTATTGATAAAAGCCCTGCTTAAAACAGAAACCCCTGAATAATGGCGCAAGTCCGCTAAGGGTTGGGGCACTGCCGCCTTGTTCTATAATACCGCAGTTGCTTACAAGCTATAATGGTTCTAAGCCTGTTTTGTGCGCTTTGATATTATGAAATACGCAACAGTTCTACATACGGTTCCCGACAAAAGACAGCGTGATTCGAGAGGAAGATTTATGCATTTTGGTAGGTAGGTAGGTAGAACTGAAGGGAAAAGCCGAGCTAATATAACATGTTGTTAAACGCGAAATCTCATAACTTAAAATTTTCTCTTTCTCAGAACCACCCGCGTGAATTGACGAATATTTATATGGTAAAATACATTGTATTCAATATATATTGTTATGGCGTGTAAACACTGCTAATAATGCACGAAAACTCCCTCACTGTCGGCGCAGACGGGCTACAAAAGTACACGACTGGTCGCGCTAGGTAAACAACATACTCTGTTCGGATTCAATTTAGACTTTTTGTAAACGAAAATACATTAGACACTATGATGTTACCAATTTAAATGAAACTTATTGACACATCGATTCGGTTGAATATAATTTGTTTACGTTTATATTTACGAAAAGAATATAAAATAGTATGACTAATAAATTATTCTATGCTATGAGGCACCATGACCTGCCACGGTCGCTAAACAATTGTCATACATTCTGAGGTTTTTATAAACAAACAATTAGACCATAATGACCACCGCTGAATATTCTGTGCAGCCAGAATCGACCAAAACCTACTGACAAAGCCCTGTAATATGATATGTCGAACGACCGAGAGAAATTCTTAATCTGTCTTGGGGCCCGCAACGAATTAAATCGAAAGTAAGAAAGAGAAAATGCATATAATATATTATGCATTTTGAGTTACTGCGAGGCAATATGGCACAAGAAGTTTTCGCGTCACGGTACGTGTGGCCCGACTACACCTTATAGGCTTTACATAGATTATTTTATACGCAATTCAGACCTAGAGGTCTAAAAAGGCCGCTTTAGGTGTTTCATATTATGTTTCATATATTTTTCTCCATATAAAAATCGTGAAATGCTAAAATGTCTACATGATTCATCTGATTTCATCATATAAATAAATATCAATAAACATCAATTTTGATAGTTTTCAATAGAAATGCGTAAAATGACGCACTTATTATGAGTTGAAAAAAATAAATGAATTATAATATGAAACACCTAAAGTGGCCTTCTTGGACCCTTGGATTTTAACATCTTGGATTATTTACGTCTGAGTTACGTAAATAATCTGACTATAGCCACAAATGAGTTGGCTTTTAAATGTTACTTTAACCTCTTTCAAGTCAATTTTTTTCCGGAAAACGTTTAACGTTTCATTATTTTCTAATGTTAATTTTAACACAATCATTTTATAGTTTTACAGTTTATAGTTAACGCCCATCCTATCTAACTCTTGTAAGACTATTACAACATGAATATTACAAATATTACGATGATAAAGCTGAAGACTTCTCACCTCAAAATTATGCATAAAATAATTTCACTCAACTCATGTGTTCCTATTTTTAACACCTTAATTATAATATATATATCACCTAAAACTAAAGAAAATGAACATTATAATCTTGTTGTATGTTAATTTGTATAATAAATCATAACACTAAGCTAAGCTGAACATAGAATGGGCGCTGGTGTTAAAATTTCCACGAAGAATGATGAAAAACTTATTTATTGTTAACAAGTTTAATGGTAGACGTTTTGAACTTTTGACAAGCTTAAGACTCTTTGGGTCAATTCACACTGAAACTAACGATACGTGACGCTGCGCTGTATTTTTAGGAATATTCAAAATTGAATTTTATTCATTATATAAGAAAATATAGTGAATAGAGTTAAATTTTGATTGTTATCTTAATAAAAATGCAGTGTCGCGTCGCGATACTTTGAGTTTCGGCGTGAGCTGATCCTAAGGCCTAAGGCCTAAGGTATGTTGCGTCTTGGTCGCGTCATCTAGTCTATGTACATATGTACAAATGCCCGGTTTCTGTGGGTTTTTGTCGGTAGTTTATCTATCGAATAGGGCTTTTGATTGGATAATGCGAACGCGTCATCCAATCGACGACCTCTGTGGCTCAGTGTTTAGAGCGTTTAAGCCGGAAGTCGCGGGTTCGAATCCCGCCAAAGGAACAAAAAGTTTTATAGGTTATGTATTAAATATATTTAGTTATGTGTATTAAATATAATATAATAAACATATAATATAATCTAATAAAATTCTTAAATATGTGAATAGTATAAAAGTATTGAATATATTTCCGTTGTCTGGTATCCGTAACACAAGTTCTTCGAGAACTTTTGATGGACATATTGACGTGGTGTCGAAGCATCCATAGATATTATAATCAAAAGCGCCATTGAATAGATAATCTACGAACAGAAATCCTTGGAAACCGGGTATTAGCCTGTTAGTCAAGACAAATGTACAGACTACGGATGCACACTTCACAGTAATACATCGTCCTCGGACATCTCACAAAAGGATTGTCTGTGTAATTATGTACGAGACACATAATACTTAAGTCACATTTCATATTCACAGACAGAATGTTATAACAAACTTCTGTAAAAATGTTAATTTTTTTTGTGAAAACTATGGCAATTTCTAAATAGACATTCAATCATTATTAAAAATTTCTCGTTTAAAAGACGTTGGGTGTTCATAATCCGCTGTTTGAAAAAGTGTCGACCACAAACCACAAAATACTATTAGATTGTACAATTTTCATTCACATTTCATTACCTGTAATTATTTCAATTCAGAACAACGGAGAAGTGGAGATAATAATCGATATATTGTTAATCATATTTTATACGAATATTCGTTGAAATGAGTTGAAATGTATAAGAATTTTCCCCACCTCCTGCAGATAATATGCGACTTGTGACGTTGTAATGAAGGCATAATTACGCTTGCATCGAGTCTAATTTTGTTTTTGGTTGCCGTAGTAAATGGCTCCATAGAAAATGTCCAACGTCCTTTACTGTAGTGCCTTTATGTATGTGAAAGACATATAAATACTTAAAAATACTATTATTACCATATTATTACCAAACATAGGCATAATAGGTACTAAAATAAATTGTTTAAAATCATTCTATTATGGTTTTAATATTTTAACTTTAGAATTGCTATATCAACTTCTCATAATAATAAAAGTATTCTACAAAAGTGAATGAAATGCATAAAAAAGCAAAACTATTAGTTTTCCGTAAAACTTCAGTTCAACAGTTTATTGGCAATAAGTCGTAGAATTTAATTTGAGTTTGCTGCTCCATCGACTTAAGTTGCGAACATTGTATTTGTGATTGAAAACTAAAGTTTTGTTTCACAATTCCATAAATCCTTCACGATCTGGCTTTTCCTTAAATTGCAAAATAAATTACAACAATAATATCAAAATACTTTTTTGGTGTGTATCCTAACATCTTTCGTCTCGTTTTAATAATACTAAAAATAATAAACATATTTTACTAAACAAACACTCTCATATTACACGTTCTTCTGTAATTATTCAAAGTGATTGTGTAAGTTGGGGCGGGAATGCGTAACACTTTCGATCCGATGGAAATGTTGGCATTATTGGGCTGCGTAGCGAAGGTAATGCAGTATTTGGTGAGTAGCGTTGGTAAAGTTGGCAGTATTGTGTTGTGTCGACGGTGATATGTCTCAATATAACATTACAAATCATAATAATTATGAGACTAAATACTTTTAGTAACAGCTATTGCCAACATCATTTATATGTCTGGAATATAAGCGAAATACTGAGTTATAATAGACCTTCTAGTGACTAATATTTATTACCAGGTTTATAGGGTTCCGTAGTTCACGTCTCGTACCGCCCAAACGGTAAGATAGATGAAACTTTGCATGAAGGTAATAACATAGTGCTAAAATTAAATAACGATAAATTTTTTTTTTCGGGTACCGTGTAAAGTGGGTATGATTTTTCTGTCGTGTCTATCCCATATTGTGGGATAGTTCTAGATAGGTATTTTAAAAACATTGCGAGGTTGCTAAAACAATTATTTGATTAAGGTGTCCGTTTGCGAGATATTCATCCTTAAAGCGCATTTATTTGAAACTAGACTCCCTCGAAAAGCTAATTGGCTGGCTCAAAAAAATCTGAAAAAATCATGACGACACTCCATGTTATGAACTTTGAAGGAATACTTTAACGCCTTATATAACTTTGTTAGTTCAGGAGTGAGAGACCAGGGCCTTTAGTCAAAATGCATTCGATAATTTCGACAGCGAAATTCAAAATAAAAAATGTATGGGATTTGTGACATGTCGCTTGCAATGGCTTATGTCAAATCCCATACGTTTTGTTTTCGAGCTTCGCCTAAACTTCGCCTGAACATCTTGACCAAAGGCCCTGACATGTAAAAAGCAGCTTATTTAGAAAACATCGTACAAAATTATCGAAATAATAAGTGAACATGTAAAATATTGGTATAATGGTACGGAACCCTCCGTGCGCGAGTCCGGCTCGCACGTGGCCGGTTTTTAAGTCATTGAGCTGCGCGCGGCGCGGCGGCGTTGTGATTTGACATTCGATTAGATAAGAGTTTGAGTTAAATCCGATTGAAAAGTTTCATCACGATTCGCCTTGAGGAGATTAGAGCCGATCTCCGAAGTTTGTTTATACTCGATTTGCCTTCTGATCAGTTGTTTTGCTTCGAGTAATTTGGTTACAACGTGCCGCACGTTTAACGTTTTTTATAAAAATATTTTTGCCCATTTGTATGTATTTTTAAACGAATTAAATATTTTACCCAACGTTAATTTACTTAACAAGTAAGTAATGAAAATATGTGTATCTAATTTGCGTAATTTACAGATCAATACCATGATTAACATTTCCTGACAACTCTCACTGTACGTGGACACTCTGGCACTGCCGTACAACGCACCGGCTTTCAAGTACACTCGCCCGCCGCGGCCTGCGCAGTATCGGCCGCGCGGTGACGTATCGAATTTAAGTATTATATAGAATAATCTGGTCAAATGTTAAATATATTATTGCAACGAGAATCCGACATCCAGTAAAGGAGGCGTTTTGTTTCTAAGATATCCTGCACCAAATGGTGCACACAACAATTGCGTCCGTGCACATTCGTTGTAGTGGTCACCAGGACAATGCGTCTCCGGAAAGCCACAATACCCGAGGTGGAAACGAGGAAGAAACAAGTGCGTTTTTTATTTTTAAATCCCATCCCCTTCCTCCTACACCCCCTGCAGTCACTTGGTGAAACAAAACGCAAGCTATGCCGGTTTCCTATGTGCGCCACAGTAAACTCATAAGTTCACGATGATGTCTATAAAAAACTTAGTAAAGAATTGATTTAGTGATGGGTGTAAAAAGTAAGCTCCTACGTTTCGCTGACTGGGTTTGTCGGCGAAGGCTCGGTGATTGATGACGCGGAGGTTAGCTCTCGACTGCGATAATACCACTGAAATATGTTAGGTCCACTTACGTACGAAATGTAGGTAGGTAGTTTTGTAAGCCGTCCCGTCCGTCCGAAGATGAAAAAGTCCGTGTCTATAATACATCCTGCCAATATATCTAACGTCAGCTCCGTGGCCTAGTGGGTAGACCATTTGATTCTATGATATTGATGTGTATGAATAAAGTTCTATTTTAAATAGATATCTTAAAAATCAGCGCCGCGTCGCGTCTTGTGAGCTAACCCTAAAATGATTGCCTAGATTCACACACAAATAAAAATTAACCTAATAGTTAACTATCGTAGGCACATATCATAACATTGGCTATATCTTTCGGCAAAGGTCCGTAACCTTCCAGTGGAAAATTTATGATTAACGTCGGTAGACGCATAACAAGCAATATCTACTATTCGATTAAAAGATAAAAACTTTGAGAGTTTTTAGATATGACAAGTTAATTTAGAAGTTTCAAAAATGTTTATCAACCTCAATGGAAGTGTTTTTACACGGCTTTCCACTTTGAAGGCCCAAAGTTTTTCAGGCGATATTTAATTTATACAATACACGAGAAATCAATATTTATTTTACGAATTACGATACGAATAAATACCAGCGGAATAGATGGTATTACGTAACGGTCAGCTCACACCGAAACGAGACGATACTAGATGCGGCGCTGCATTTTAAAAATAGTTCAAATTTGAACTTTGTTCAGTACGAGTACATAAGGACAATACACGTTTCAATGCAAGAGTGGCGCCGCGATATGCAGAGCGATCTAATTTGTCATTCGAACTCTTGCAATTAAACGTGTATCTACTTCTGTAGTGAATTAAGTTTAATATTGAATCGCCATCTTAAAAAATGCAGCGATGCATCGCATATCATCTTGTTTCCGGTATGAACTGACGCTTCGTTAACAACAGATCTATTCAGAAATAAAAAACTTGAGAGGTGTCAAGGGACACCCGGATGGAACGAAGTTATAATATATATATATATATATATATATATATATATATATATATATATATATATATATATATATATATATATATATTATAATATAATATAAAGATATAGTTGATAATGAAGAATTGAATTGAATTGAAGCATCAGATCAGGGGTTGCTTGCCCCTTCCGTCCCACCGCATACCTAAGGCGCGGCTAGCTAGTCACAATTTGTAACAGTTATAACAGTCACAATGTGTAATTGCAAAATTCTACATTATTGTCAAGGTGATAAGGTCGTTTTTTGTATCATTCTTAATAGTCGTTATTACATTGTGATTTCGAGTGGCAAAAAGTGTCGTGCCTATATTAATCCGTCTAGCCCCAATACAATTCACAACGCGCCATAAGGAACTACGATCCAAAAATATTTTATGATTAATAAGTCGGTTCTGGAGACTTGAGGGGAGTGGAGTTTAAAGTACTTGCAGCGCACTTGTAACCCTTTGGTGGTGATGAAGTACGGAAGTAATCCCTTTTGACGACCTCTATGACTCAGTGGTTAGTGCGTTGGCGCTCAAGCCGGAGGTCACGGGTTCGAATCCCACTAGGGAACAAAATTTTTTTTTGTGTTCCTGGGTCATGGATGTGTATTATATATTAATAAAAATCTTAAAAATATTATGTACTAGCTTTTGCCCGCAGCTTCGCCAGTGGGAGTGTTAGTGGCAAAAAATCGGTTAAGCCGTTGACTTAACCGATTTTTTGCGGATATACCGGTAAGCGCCCAAAAACAAATATCGCCGGAACCGTACATTTTTCGTAGCCTATGTGTTAATCCAGAGTCTAAACTACTACAATACCAAATTTCATCAACATTCGTCCAGTAGATTACAAGATTAGCGCGTATAATCGTATAGACAAACAAACAAACATTCTAAAAATCATTGTTTTGGGTTCTATGTTGTCCATAAAGCCCTGTAATAGTTTTTATTATATATCTTCCATGTACAGACAGCGACCAGTTACGAATTTATTGTATATATAGATAGTATTAAAGTATTAAAAACATTTCCTTTGTTTGGTACCCGGACTTCGAAAACTTAGCACTAGCACGCGACCAGATTGACGTGGTGTGAAAGTGTCCATAGATATTATAATTATTATATTACATTATTAATCCCCATCAGGCGATCCGTCCACTCGTTTTATCAAAAATGCACACAGTGACTAGTTACATAAAATAATATTATGTTGTATTCATATTCAAAGAGACCTCTTTGTGTGTTGACCCGTGACACAGCGGAAATAGTTTAAAAACCGAAAGCTCCGGGGTCAGACGCTGACGTCATGTTAAATAGTGACCGGGATAAAGAAGGATTCGGTTTCCGAATAAAGATTTGATAAGTGACGTGTTATGACAGACTCGAGGATTCGTAGTTGAAGTGGCAGATAATCCTACTACCATTATAAATGTGAAAGTTTGTGAGGATGGATTGATCTTTGTTACACTTTCACGCAAAAACTACTGAACGGATTTCTATGATATTTAGTACTTTGGGCTCTGGATTAAAACATAAGCTACTTTTTATCTCGAAAAAAGTATTACCGTGGCATACCCGATACTATATTTACGCTGGCAGAGCCGCGGGAAAAAGCTAGTCTTAGTAATTCGATACGTACATTGAAAAACAGTTATGTACGGGGGTATATGAATTTCACTGCGAGAAAGCTTATCAAAAGCATCACAGAAAACCGGCGTGAAATAATGCCTGTGTTATATTTCACCAAGTTATTAAGGGAGGCTTAAAATGCTGGAAACACTTTGTAACTCTTCTAGTGTTATGGGTGTCTATGGGTGGCGGCAATCGCTTGCCATCAGATGAATTTCGAAGCTCATATTTTGCCTGCTTAGTATTGAAAAATTGCACCTTTACTAGTCACGTATTTTTTTAATATAAGTGTCAGTTTACACCACGACAATACGCAGCGCTGCATTTTTAAGATAGGTATTAAAAATGTATCTTTATTCGCTACACAAAAAGACACACGTTTCATATGACATCAGTGGCACACTGCACATGCGCTGTGCAGCGCGGTACAACTTGATATTCGAACTCTTGCAATGACCCTAAGGGTACTTATCGGAGACCCAAGGAGTTGTGAAGTTTAAAACACTGGCAACGCATTTGTAATTCCTCTAGTGTTTCTTGTGTCTATGGGTAGCGGCAAACGCTTACCATCAGACGATTGCGCATATTTTTTTCTTTTCTATAAAATCGCACCTCTACTAGTTACGTATTTTTGTATGTAACGCACCTACTTATCTATTTATTACTTAATCTGGCGTCAACCTTTCAAGAATTCTTTTTAATTAGCGCCCATTTCGGTATTATTTCGTTGATCGTTAAAAGTTTACGGCCAGACAAATGAATTGTGATGTTGCTGGCATTTCAGATTTCCGACAAAATGTGAAATGGCTGATTCGAAATGACCGCTTTAGGTAGGAATACAGTAATTAATGTAATATTTTAAAGTATTATCAGCCAGCAGAATATATTTTGTTTTATTATAATATAATTTTTATGTAATAAGTTTAAATTTCAGAGAGCCAAACTAGTGCAATCTGAACGAAATAAAAACACAGGACCAGGGCAGCCATTATGTAGTATTTATTGTTGGTCGCGGGTAACTTTTTTAAGGAATCAATATGCTATTTGATTTGATCTATACAGTTTTATCAAACGTCATAAAATCCTCTTACCTTTGAATGGAAAAATAAAAGCGAGTTCAAGCGTTACTTTTTCCAGAACGTGGATCAGGAAACTGTATAAAGGTATCGTGCTTTTTTAATCAAACGTGTTATGTTATATAAGTAACTTGTTATAACATTTTTGAAACAAAATTAATTCTTTTTGACCTTTGCTTCCCATTACGAATTTTGACCATGAAAATCCTTTCACTATTGGTAACGGGAAAAAATAACCTTAAACATAATATGTTGTATAAAGCAAAATTACAAACAATAGGGGAATATGAGGAATATGAGAGAAATACCAACATATTTTTTTTAATTTAATTTCTCTGTGAGCAAAATGCTCATAGCGCGCCGTCTGACGAGATAAATTATATTATTAATCTTTGCAAACTTTATGTAATTTGCCTTAATTCATACATTAACCGAGACATTTCTTCGATTATACGCCGCTCCTTTTCCGTTTCAAAGGAGAACTTTGCGAACAAAAAAGGAAAAGAAACATTGATTTATACGGTCCATACATCAATGTTTTGGTTTTCCTTAATTCCCTTCGTCCAGGAAAATTAAACGTTAACCATTAGTCGCGTAAAGTTTTTCCTCACGAAATGAAAAAACGTCGCCAATGCAAGTGCTTTATTTGGGCACTATTTGTGAAATGATGCTGCGCAACATGGATGTATTCCAATGCTCAATGTAATGTCAGTTTTGAGAAAAGAGAATATACTTGCTTTGCGTATTCTAGCATTTGTTATAATAATAACATTTCCTAACGTCGACAAATCGATCGTTTATGCTGGAATACGAGGTAACTTTAATTATTTATTCCAAAAAGTATATTTTTTTATACTGATTCATTTTTCTCAGTGCTATAAAATAAATAAATTGTATATCAGAAAAAATCACATAGATCCTTTTATATGTGTAAAAGGATCTATGTGATTTTTTCTGATATTATTATAACAAATGCTAGAATACGCAAAGCAAGTATAGTCTCTTTTCTCAAAACTGACATTACATTGCGCATTGGAATACATCCATGTTGCGCAGCATCATTTCACAAATAGTGCCCAAATAAAGCACTTGCATTGGCGACGTTTTTTCATTTCGTGAGGAAAAACTTTACGCGATTCAATTTATTCCTATTTCAACACTAAATTTACATTTATGTCTGAAATTAAAGTAAACTATGTGAGTTTGGTACATAATAGTAGACTATGTCCTTTCACGTGATCTACTCTATATCTGTACCAAATTTCATCAAAATTGGTACAGTAGTTTCGGAGCCAATTCAAAGCAAGCAAACAAATCTTTCCTCTTCATAATATGAGTATCTATACTATATATCGGCCAATAGCCTCCGTAGTTCAGTGAATAGGAGCTCTCGACTCAGAGGTCACGAGTTCGATTCCCGCGTTAGAACAACAAAAAATACAACATTTTTCCAAGTTTTGTTAGGACAATGCATGCTGATCACCAGATTGTCTGACAAGAAAGATGATCCATGCGTCGAATGGGCACGTAAAAAGTTGGTCCAGCGCCTATATCTCGCCAGTCGTGTCGGCAATCCGTTTAAACTCGAAACCTACTGGAGGTTTCGAGTTTAAAGGAGGAAGTGCTCGTGTGTACTGCGCATACACTTGCACTATTAAATAACTCCTGCGTAGCTGGCCTGTTTTCCATGAAACCGGCCACCGTCACAAAAACGGTGTGGGGAGCTGTTATTATTACAGATTGCTATGTTGAGGAATTAATATCCGGGTTTCGCAGGCCGCAGCACAATTAAAACGCAGTTCAATTCAATTCATTTATTTCAGATTTTCATCCATAGTGTTAGTAACAATAGATCCTTATTCTAGTGTTAGTAAAAATATAAAATAAATTGGAGTTACATTATTAATTAATTTAATTATATATATGGAAACCGAGCTATCGGAGCATGAGCTGCACCCAATGCTTCAACAACATCGAAACCCACCTGCTACCCAACACATTCAGGAGTCTGTTTGGACTGTTTTGCACACGCGACCAGAGCGAGGCACATCTCTTTCTAATAATTGTCTGAAAACAATCTGTATGTGCCTCAGCGAACATAGATGAGGCGCTACAGTAACGTGACAGACCAAACAGCATCCTGAATATGTTGTTGTACTGGACTCTGAGCGTGCTATATGCACGCTGCGTATATCTTACCCATAGGCTACACATGTAGAATGACTGACAATATGCTTTAAAGAGCGTCATTTTGGCGTCCCTGCTACATCGTGCGAACCTACGTGTCAACATATTACCGCGCACACATAGCGCTCTACGCTCCCTCTCTATGTCCTCCGTATCTGACAGAGAGGAGGTGACCCAGTGACCCAGATATTTAAATCGGTCAACTCTTCTCAGCTGCACACCACCAAGAGACACAGGAGGTACACTTCTACGACTCCTGTCGGCGCCTGCATTAAAAACCATAAATTCGCTTTTACTAGCGTTATATCTGAGCCCATGTTCCACCGCATACTCTTCACAGATACGGAGAAGCCTACGTAACGCACTGATAGATGGGCTCAACAGCACCATATCGTCCGCGTTACTTATATTATTCATACAGACGCCGTCAACGTGACATCCTAAGTAGGTGCTGTTGAGCCCACCTATCAGCCGATTCATGTACAGATTAAAGAGGCGGGGCGAGCTTCCGAGCAAGTTCAACTCGTTCAACGCAGCGACAATACGGTTATTCATTTTATTACACAAATAAATAGTGCCCTGAATAATAAGATATTTACAATAGGAATAGTATACTAAAAATCAAAATTTTCAAAGATATTGCGGATTGTTTGAAGCACTTTTGTGAGTCTCGTGAAAACGCCCCATACGAGGGCGGCACTGAAAATTTCGGGAATCAAGGAAGTGACACAACATTACTATTTAAAAATGTATTTATTGCTTTTCGAAGTATTCTCCGCGAAATTTGACACATTTTTCCATACGATGGAACCAATCATTGAAGCAACCATTCCATTCGGAAGTTGGGGTCTCCAAAATGGCCGATTTGTAGGCGTCCACAGTTTCTTCAGGTGATGAAAATCTCTGACCACGCAATTTATTCTTTATTTTAGGGAAAGTATAGAAATCATTAGGGCTTAGGTCGGGGCTGTACGGCGGATGGTCTAATAATTCTATGATTTCTTGCTCTAAAAACTCTTTTGTTCTGTGCGCGGTGTGAGAACTCGCATTGTCGTGATGGAGGATGATGCGGCGGTTGCAGTTCTCTTTACGGAGTTCAGAAACGACCTGTGGCAAACAAATGTTAACATACCATTCTGCATTAACCGTTCTTTGTCCCTCAAGAGGAATAGTCGCAACATGGCCCGTTTTGGAGACAAACGTGGCCACCATTTTTTTTGCAACACTCCGTGAACGAACAATTTTTGTTGGCTTTAACTCATTTTCGAACACCCAAACTCGTGACTGGTTTTTTGTTTCGGGTTCGTACGCGTATATCCAGGATTCATCACCTGATACGATGTTGTATACAGCATTTGAGGATCCTGCGTGGAATCTTTCGAGAGTTCTGACGCACCAAGTAACGCGAGCCGCTTTTTGCTCTTCACAGAGCAAATGCTGTAACTATCGGGAAAACAACTTTTTTACACCTAATTGTTCATGCAAGATTATTTTTATTTGACTCATGCCAATGTCTAAAGTTGCCTGAATTTCGCGGTATGTCACATGTCGATCTTCCTCAATCATCTTACGCACAGCATCAACGTTTTCTTGGGTGACTGCAGTTTTTGGACGACCTTGACGGGGATCATCACTGAGCTTGACACGTCCACGTTGAAATTCAGCAAACCAGCGATAAATTGTGGTTTTGGATGGGGCTTCATCACCAAATGCAGAAATCATCCGGTAAACACACTGTTTTTGTGTTAAACCACTTCGAAATTCATAATAAATCATCGCTCTAGAATTTTCTCGAGTCAATTACATTTTCTCAACGACTAAACAAGTTTGACAAGACCTTGTGACAAGACCGAGAATCTTTTTTTAAATAAAAAAACGGTATTCGATTATTAAAACCAAGGAGTTTTAAATTAAAAAGATTTTAATATGACAGGAACAGTGGAAATATTCCATTCCCGATACTTTTATGCAGCCTATGTATAAAAATCATACTAGTAAGTGATGTCACACGCTAGTAAATTGCTATGAAATGTAGCATATGGCAAATGTAGTATATAAAAGGCCATATGCACAAAATTTCTGGTATCTCGTAATTTTGCCCGTTTATGTTTATATATACCATAGTAAATCTTTTTGTATCTGATGTAAGTAAACTAATTATGTAGGTTTTATACACTAAGGTTGTAAAAAAATATTTCACTTTTTTGTGACTTCCAAATGCATAAAATTACAAAACATACACATAAAATTCTAATTCTTTTTACTTTTATCAAGTACTTATACCTAATATTACTACTTGATAAAAGTAATTTCTTAATTTATTAAAAAACTACATTTTTATATGTTGTTAAATACCCAATTCTTGGCGGCGCGCGGCGAGACACTGAATATTGTTACTTCAAAGATTCATTATCGGCCGTGCGAATGACGCTTATGTGTGCGTGCGCTGATTCGGGTGAATATTAAAATATAATTGGTAGTATGAAAAAGAACTACTGTTTTATATGTTTACTGTGCTTTGGGTCACCACTTGTCATTTGACAAGTGGTGATCCAAAGCACAGTAAACAGTATCATTTGATAATAACTGTTTTACAGTTTTTCCTGTAAACAGACACATGTAATCGTTGCTTAACATCCTACTACTATTATAAATGTGTAAGTTTGTGAGGATGGATGGATGAACAAATATTGACGTTTGGTATAGTAGTAGTTTAAGCTCTGGATTAACACATGGGCTATTTTTATACGCGGGGGGAGCCGCGCGCAAAAGCTAGTAGTAGAGAATGTAACGGTACACTGGCTGCATCTCATTTGACTTCATTACCTAAGTCATGTATCATTGTCACAAACGTTTGGAGATATGGCCAAATTGAATATTAGGGAGATTATTCCCGTCTATTATGGAATAGCGTCCATTTGTAATCGGTCTATTAGATGGTTACATGGCCGATTGCATGCGCTATCGTATCGAGGAAGAGCTTCGGCACGAATGGAGCGGATCTACCAGAGTAATATTACCGACCTGATAAAATCCGGCGTAAATTAAATTAAATAACGTTTTGTTCGAGCGGGATAGGGCCATATTATAAATACCTTACTGACTAATATGCTTGTAGGACTGATTTTATTTAAAAACATAAAAATAATATTTAAAGTTAAAGTGAACGCGACGGAGTGAACGCAGCTATAGTATATAGCTATGTGAGTGAAAGGGAAGTATGACAGGAAGGGAGATAGATAGATAGTGAGAAGATGGCGGACTATGTACTGAGAGGATAGGATGTGTGTATAAGACGTAAAAGCGAACAAATTTATATAAGAAGATAGAAGAATTCTTTAATTTTCCACTCCTCACGATAACCAGCCAACCCCCACCCACATACATATTATTATTATATACCTAAAAACTACACTTTATCACGTGTTATCGACGACGTGATGCGCACTTCGTTCCGGGGTCTGGCCCCGGAACCTCCGGTAGAACACACCCGTCGGCCAGAACTGCTCCACTTCGAAGGTCGACAAAAGATGCGTCGGCACTCTCACCACAAGGGAACTGAAGTTGACCTTATAGCGAGACTCCAGACGTTCGACCCTCAAGGCGATGGACGTCGGACGGACTTCTTGCGGATGTAGTTCACGACGTCCTCGACCTCCATGGCTTAGTGCAGGGGGGATACGTACGGCGTACAACGGCGTAACAATAGTTCCGGTATGTAGGTACCGCGATGGTTACAGGCGGCGGGTTTCCTCTTCTTTCTTCTTTCCATCAGTATCAAGCCCTCCTACTCTTGTCCTTACCAGGTCGATGAGGCTCAGCCTTGCGGCTCTCCACAGCCATGTGGCTCTCTTTCTCCCCCTTTGTCTTCGTTCGTGCCTTTGAAAATTGATCGAAACGGGTTTCGATGAGATTTGGTATGGTCGTAGTTTATGCTCGGGATTAAAATATAGACTACTATTATTCCGAAAAAGTACAGTGTTCCCTTGGGATACTGTATTGATGATTATGGGATACTGAGCCGCGGGCAACAGATAGTAAATTATAATTGGAAAAGTTTATCTTTCTTATTTATGTAAAATACTAATTAAAAGTTACATAAAAAACTGTAAAGAAGAATTTTTAATTTTATAAAAACTATATACTATATACAGCTGATGACGACGACGGTGATACTGATGACGGTCATGTAATGATATATTAAAATTATTATAGTGAAATACTTATTAAAATAGAAACGGTGCCAGAAGTTCTGTGTATTATTACTGTGGAATATAAGGAAATATTGAAAAGTATTGAGCGCCCCTAAAAATAACAGCAGCGAATCAAAGTTGTTAGAAAAGCCCAAATGTACTGAACACGGGATTCGTTTTAAAAATTCACCGGAACTCATAATCTAAGGAGGTATTGTACAAAAGTACCCTCTTATGGCCTCCTTTAAGCCGAAATTAACAAGACTTGAAGAAAATTAAATTCCGAATGTTGAATTTTCTTCCAAATCTTTGTTGGCGTTCAGAAAATCAAATGAATGTCCATCTTTTTGTGGATAATTAAATTGTACACTAGTTGGTGCTCTTGACCTTGCGTGTATTGAATTAAAATTAACTTTTATTTTCATTACATTTTTATACTGAGTATAGGATGATATGACCTAGGTACATTTTTGGAATATAATTACATCATGTCGTCCTAGACATAATATGTCAAAATGATATATCAATGTTAAATAGAAGTACCTACCTTGGTAACTGAGCTTCGTTTAGAGTTTTGATAAATTTAAAAAATAAAAAGATTCCCAAAAATATGTATCCAACCGGGATAAGAACCCACCACATTCCGGATTTTCGTATAAAGCAAAAATTAGAAATACGCCTATAAAACTGCCAATCGGACTGAAATAATAGAGACGAAATTATTGATATTATATTGTGGCACGACGAAATAAAAAACATATATGGTTTAAAAATACGCAGTTTCCTAGAGATAAGACCCAGCTGGATCAATTTTTCTCTCCCAAAACTCCCTGCATATCAAATTTCATAGTAAACAGCCGTTTTCGAGAAACCGATTTTATATATTCAAGATTGTCTCGTGTGTCTTATGCTAAAATACAATAACGAATAACCTCTTACATTTTAAATACTTCTCTTTGAATTCAAATTATTCGTTTTATAAATAACTGATTAGTATTGTAAAAATTCAAAGTATTCGATCCTTATAATATTATTTAAGTATATTCTAAAATCTAAGCTATTTTCCTACACATGACACGTCACAAAATATATTTGAATAATTTCAATTTTGTTTCACTATCCTACTAATATTATAAATGTGAAAGTTTGTGAGGATGTATGGATAAATTGATGTTTGTTACGTAAAAACTACTGAACGGATTTCGATGGTAGTAGTTTATGCTCTGGATTAAAACATAGGCTACTTTTTATCCCGAAAAAGTACAGTGTTCTACTGTATTTACGCGGGCGCGCAACAGGTAGTCATTTAAATTAAATTAAACTTGCAATTTTAAATTTCTTATTATTTGTTGTACAGTAATTTGTTATTTCAATGTAAATTATTATCAGTTTAAAATGAAAACGATTTAACATTGGTAGGGCTAAAACGGTTATTATTTTGTAAATCTGAATCGAAGTAATTAAGAAAACAAAAGATAATGAAACCATAATCATTAATTATATCAATAACGAAGATATTCCTTAAGCGGCATCTACACTCACGACGAGAAATCTTGCGAGAAGTCGTCGCAAGGTAAAACACGATTAGGGCCGATTCACACCGAAATGGCAGCGAGCGCCCAACAGCATAACTGTCTAATAAAGATAAAGTTTAAACTTATATGACAGTTATGCTGCTGGCCACTCTGCTGCGATTTAGGTATATCCTTACCTATTGGGCGCGATCGAATCGCGAGATATGCATCAGCACGAATTGATAGAAACAACGTCATCACGAAAAACAGGCGTGAATAAAGTTTGCATTGTGTTTCGCCAAATGCGAAAGGATACTTGAGGCCCAAGGAGGCGTTTTGGAAACTGATAAGGCATTTGTCAATTGGGTATTTTTTACATTTTTATTTTAGAATTAAGAAATAATGAGGTGTTACAACTTGATAAAAGTAAAAAGAATTAAGATTTTATGTGTAGTTATATGCATTTAAACTTAGTTCTGTTTTGGATGATTGTAATTTGTACATGCTTCTACTTAGCTTAGCTTTGGCGAGAAACCGGTAAAAGTGTGAGTAGGATACTCACACTTTTCCCGGTTTCTCGCCGTCTCTTTTAGACCTAATTATTGTGTCGTCCCCCAACCTTGTTGTCAAGCATAGACAGTGCTCAGCAGATTTATTTTCTTATCACGATCTTATTTATACTTAATTTAGCTTGCGCCCCCCTAAGGTAAGAAAGAAGGTTGTGATGCAGCGGAATTTTGCAGCCTTGAATATTGATAATTTAAAATTAGATGCAAATAATATCGACTGGTCATTGGTTTCTACTGCTGAGCATGTTGATACTAAGTTAAGTATTTTTAATTCTTTTATAACTCAACTTTTTGACACTCATGCACCAATTAGACCATTTAACATCAAACAGATGCCAGCTCATTGGCTTACAGATGATTTAAAATTATTGATTAAACAAAAATACATTTTTATCACCATTTGTTTTTTCACCGAAAGAAATGTATAAGAATTAGGAATCGCTGCAATAAAATGTGTAGGGATTCCCAGCGTAGTTACATCCTTTCTTCTGTGAAAAATGGCGATCCATGTAAAGTCTGGAAGTTTTTGAGGACACTTGGAGTAGGCAAAAGCTCGGATAATAATTCTTGTTTAATAAATGAAGCTTTGTTAAATAAACATTTACTTCCGTTTCTAACTCATTTGACCATTATATCAAATCTGAAATGCTTAATCACCTTTCTAGGTCACCAATCCCTGATTCCTCGTCTTTCTTAGTCAATTAACGGAGGATGATGTCAAAAGACATGTCATGTCCATCTCCTCGAATGCCGTAGGTGATGATGGAATAAGTCGCAAGATGATTATTCCGATTCTTGACATCATTACGCCTGTACTTGTTCATATCTATAATCATTGTTTATCAGTATATAATCGTCGTAATTCTATTACCAAAGACATCGCGGCCTAGGCTGGTATCTGACTTCCGCCCTATCTCAGTTTTACCTTTTCTCTCTAAAGTTTTGGAACGGCTGATCTGTCACCAGCTTACCAACTACGTAATAGACAATAACCTTCTTAGCTCCTTTCAATCTGGCTTTCGTCGTGGATACAGTACCACTACCGCACTAATTAGGGTTACTGAAGACATTCGTCTTGGTATGGACAATAAGCTAATTACCATTTTAGCCTTGTTAGACTTTAGCAATGCATTTAACACTGTCGATCATAATGTACTACTGAGTTTGCTAAGGTATATCAATATGTCTCCCCCACTGATTGGCTTAATCCGCAGTTACCTTGTGCTGTCCAGCTCTGTAACTACCGGCGTCCCTCAGGGTGGCGTCTTGTCCCCACTTCACTTTGCGATTTTTATAAACTCCATTACCAAATCTACTACTCCATTGTTTCATTTGTATGCCGATGACTTCCAAGTCTATACTCAATCCTCCTTGATTAACCTACGTAATGCTATTGACTCCCTTAACAGAGACTTGGAAATGATCTGTAATTGGAGCAAGCGTCACGGTCTCTTTATTAATCCAGCTAAAACACATATGATTGCTATTGGAAGCCCTGGGCTGGTGTCGAGGATTGACAGTTTCCTCCTGTTCTTTTAAATAATGTAAACATTTCTTTTAGTATGTGTAGTTTATAGTTTTCTTTTGACGACACATTATCATGGTCTCTTCAAAATTAAAGAAATTAATAAACAGACTTTTGCAACTTGGTTCTTCGTTTGTCGCGTTCGTTACCTTCTTCCAATTCCAACTAAGATTAAAATCGCTGAATCCCTGTTGCTGTCCCATGTTTTACCAATCTCACCGAAGAATAACTAAATAAGCTCGAGCGACTGCAGAATCTCTCGATAAGGTTTATCTTCGGTCTAAAAAAAATTTGACCATGTGTCAGATTTTCGATCAAGACTGAAGTGGTTGCCTATACGTTTTCGCCGGGACGCTCGTATTATCTCTCTTGTTTTCTCTATTATACATGACCCTTGTTTACCCTCATATTTAAAAGACATTTTTATATTTCGACAAGCTACAGTTAAAGAATTACGATCTGCATCCAATTTTTAACTCGAATTACCCATGCATAAAACTAAATATTATGCGTCCTCGTTTGCTGTTACTGGGGTAAAGCTGTGGAATTCGTTATTAAAGCATACCAAACTTGCTAAAACGTATTTAACGTTTTAAAACTATGGTTAAGATGCATTATTTGACTATTTGTAGTCAGGTAAATCAATAATTCTTATTTTTTCTTGTTTATTATTTTCTGTCATAAGACTATAACGTTTAATTTTAGACTATAAAGTTTTATTAAAATTATTTGTGTATCTGTGTAATATATATTATGTATTTATTTATGTATGTACTTATTTAATAATAGTAATTTATAAAAATGTATTTAATGTAATGTAATAAATATTTAAAATGTAATATATATATATATATATTGTTTAAACGTATGTATTAATTTTTTTGTATTTTATTGTTCTTTTTATCTGCTCATGAACGCCAAATTCTTTTCTATTATTTCCTCTACCCGAGGTTGCCTGGAAAAGATTGCTACCTAGTAATAAGGCTGCCATTGTGTTACCTATGTATATTGTTATTTTTTATCTCTTTTCTTTTATATTTTTTATGTTGTGTGTACAATAAAGAATATTTAATTCATTCACATTTTTTACAACATTAGTGTAAAATACCTACATACATTAGTTTACTTACATTAAATATAAAAAGATTTACGTAAACGAATTTACGAAACTATATATGTATTACTGCACTACACCAACATTAGTAGCGTGTGACGTCACCTACTTGTACGACTTTTTTATGTGGCGTTTTTACAAGACTCATAAAAGTGCTTCAAAGAATCCACAGGATCTTTTTTTTTTTCACAGGATTTTTCATGTAATATTCCTTTTGTAAAGTGTTTTATTTTTTAGAGCATTATTCATTTATGTAATTAAAAAAAAAATACAGGAAAATACCGTATTGTCGTTTCAGGTGGCCATGGTCGAAATGAATCACTCACCATCAAGCGACTCGTTTGCCGATTTTATTCCATTCCGAAAATAAAAACAGAAGAAACCGAGAATTCACGTTTCATGGGGCTTCTCGGCGAGAGTCTAAACGTGCCTTTAGAGCTCCGACAATACAATAAAGACGTCATTAGTGGCGAAATCAAAAGAATGTTTGTGACCAACATCATAATATCCTGAAGCAATAATAATTACAAAACAAATTGGGTACTCAAGATATTGTCTTTGTTTGAGACTTTTGTGTAAGTTAAACATAGATTTACGAAAAGATGATCAAAGTTAATAGAAAAAAAAACGATACACGAAACGTCGACAAAGCAAATTATACTGAACCAGATGTTGCCCGCGACTTCGCGCGCCCAAAAGGAACCGTACACTTGGAGTATTTAAAAGTAGCTTAAACCCCTCCTACTGCAAAGGAGTTTAGAGACTGGTCGAGCACGAACCTTGTAGAAATTGTACATTAAATAAAATATTGTCGTATACAATAGGAAACATGCATAGTTTTTTTTTATTGGCATTTCGATAAGTTAATAACTTATCGAAATATATAATAATAACAAGCCAGGAAATGTTGTTTTTGCAATGGCATATCTACGATCCATCACTGACGAAATACAGTCGCCACAATAGTGAGATCGTTGGAGAGCACTAAAAATGCTCCATACAAAAAATTATACACGAGTGTCGTCACACTGTTAAATACAAAATTCACTTTAGTAACTTAAATACTGTGTTTGTGTGTATCACTGTTATAACAAAAAATGACACAAATAACATAAGGATTTGAACGGTAATTTTCGTTTTTCAATCATAGCAAAAAGAAATGACGTTTTTTAGTCCTTTGCAGTAAGTTTTTCGTTGCATATTGCCTTTCGGAAAATATAAGAATTTTGCTGATTTAAAACAAACTAGAGATCACCCTGTGGTCGAAGTTCGACCGTAATTAATATTTAACTTATTTAGTTTAAATTTTTAGGGTTCTTTTCCCCGTTATATACGCTATAAAATGTGAAAATTTTGTTTATGCTATTTACACATTTGCCGCCCGTAGGCTATTTAGTTTTTGAACCCCTCCCTCCAGCCATTTTTTGCAATTGCCCTGGTTAAAATTTGTACTAAATAGCTATTTGAAAGTGTGTATTCTTTAAATAAAAGAGAACTTAAGAAAGAGTGTATTATTTAAATAAACAGCGTAAAATATATTCTAATAAATACGACTTGTGATTTAATTTTAGAGAAAAGATACGAATCTAAAATTAATTTATTAGCAATCATTAACAATCAGAAGTTATTCTAACAAAGAAAAGAATTGCAAGCATATGCCATTATATAACTTACGGTAGTCATCATCATTATCTTATATACCTTCTGGGAGCTTGGTGCGTATTCAATTATAAAAAAAAAAAAAAAAAGTTTTTTTTTTTTTTTTTTTGTCCCTACTAAATAGAGACTCAATCTAACTTAATAGTTAAAATATTAGCCAAATTTAAAGGGGGAATTATTTAGAACATAAGATTTATTTCATAATATATTGTTTTTTTTTCTTTGGAAGTCTGTTTAATTTTTTGTTTAATAATAATTACTTTGGAAGTCAGTTTTAATTTTTTGTTTAAAAATTATTATATCGAAACATATACATACCTTCTAATTTATTATTTTGCCATTCAGATGGAAAAAGTAAAAAAAAATAAAAAAATTATAGTTGTAACAGATTGACAAAGACGTCAACGTGTAATAAAATTGTATCAAACGCACGGTAGTAGTGTGAGCTAACTGAGAAGTGAGTAGCTATCGCTAAATATAAACTATAATTATAGTTGTGACAGATTGACAAAGACGTCAACGTGTAATAAAATTGTATCAAACGCACGGTAGTAGTGTGAGCTGAGAAGTGAGTAGCTATCGCTAAATATAAACTATAATTATAGTTGTGACAGATTGACAAAGACGTCAACGTGTAATAAAATTGTATCAAACGCACGGTAGTTGTGTGAGCTAACTGAGAAGTGAGTAGCTATCGCTAAATATAAACTATAATTATAGTTGTGACAGATTGACAAAGACGTCAACGTGTAATAAAATTGTATCAAACGCACGGTAGTAGTGTGAGCTGAGAAGTGAGTAGCTATCGCTAAATATAAACTATAATTATAGTTGTGACAGATTGACAAAGACGTCAACGTGTAATAAAATTGTATCAAACGCACGGTAGTTGTGTGAGCTAACTGAGAAGTGAGTAGCTATCGCTAAATATAAACTATAATTATAGTTGTGACAGATTGACAAAGACGGCAACGTGTAATAAAATTGTATCAAACGCACGGTAGTAGTGTGAGCTAACTGAGGAGTGAGTAGCTATCGCTAAATATAAACTATAATTATAGTTGTGACAGATTGACAAAGACGGCAACGTGTAATAAAATTGTATCAAACGCACGGTAGTAGTTTGAGCTAACTGAGAAGTGAGTAGCTATCGCTAAATATAAACTATAATTAATATATAAGCTATGGTAATTATAAACTATAATTAATGTAATAATTAAATAAAAGAATATTCAGTTCAGTTCCATTAAAATTACGAAAAATAAAATTTCACTCATGTTTTTCACGATGAAAACGAACGTCAAAACTCATAAGGATTGACTCTTAGAGCTATTACGCACTGTCGACTGGTCGCCAGCGACTCAGTCTCCCAGCGACCAAGACACAGGCAACTCGAGCCAGTAGACCAAGCCGAGCGACAGTATTCCAAGTACATTCGTGCAGAATGGACGTCGAAGAAGTGGCAATAGTAGCACTACTAATTATAAAGATAAAGGAAAATAAAAGGATATCAAAAAAATGTTGGGTACATCTTTTGTTACAAGAACGGAGATCAAAAGGAGTGTTTAAAATATTTTATGAAGACGTTACAAATTATCCTTGTAAATTTTTTAACTATGCAAGAATGTGCGTTCGTTTGATGAGCTATTGTATCTTCTGAAACCATATATAGTTGGCACAGATACAAATATGCGACCATGTATTTCTCCGGAAGAAAAACTATTTATAACATTGAGATAAGTGACAACTTAATTATTTTAAAACTGTTTTTATTTTTAGGAATCTTTCATACACTGGGAGCTCTATTTATTTTATTTATTTAGGTATGTACATGTGATAAATAAGTATTATTGCAGTAAAAAATATTTTGACGTGATAACGTCTTACTCGCATCTATCTCTCTTCCACTCCATCGGCCGATGCGTCCTAGTAGACTGACTGTTTTGAAATGTCGAGTTGATTTAAAAATAAATCGTACCTAAATAATTGAAAAACGTTTTTTTATTATTTAATTAAATAAGTACTATTTTTTTATTTATTTATTTATTTATTTATTTATTATTCAACTAAAATAATACAAAATACAAATTAGCAAATAACAAAGACATTTCCACAAAATAGACAATAAAGGTAACATCGGCAGCCGTACTAGTATTAACTGTGTCACTGCTGCCTGAGTTTTCGGCTCTAGGAACTAGGAAAAAGCCTTAAAAAACAAGTAGGTACAATATGACTGTTTAACTAATACAGGTAACAAATGAATAAATTCAAACATAATTGAATTAAGTTAACATAAGAAAAATATTAGTAAATTCCAAGATGGTACCATGCAATATGTTGTGTGTGTGTTTATGTGCTGTGTGTATGTGTGTGTTGTGTTGTGGGTGTGTGTATATATTGTATATTCATAGGGATGTAAATTATGTATATGGATTAAATATTAACTCATTGAAAATGAAAGCACAAAAAAATGAGATTCAAAATAAATCTAAAATTTCAGAATCTTGCGATATACTTGAAGTGGCAGTAGAAAATCGCGACTCTGAGTGTTCATATGGTGAAGGAGCTGAAGTGGGTAGCGGATAGTAATAATTTTGTGTTTCAGGGCGTAATCGTGGTTGTTGACTTGGTTCTGTAGAAGTAGATGTAGAAGTAGGCCTCCGGTGTGAAGTGACCACGTTCATACTCGTACTGACTTTAATTTCGCTACATTGTGTGAGGATACATATTATTTGAAGTAGAGGTTCCGAATGAATCTATTATAGAAATATAATTGAATTTTTGCAGCTGCCTTTGTGCTCAGAAATTTTCTTGAAAGAAGACAGCAGAAACAATCTGTCCTCATCTCGTTCCAAAATTAATGCATTTGTTTAATGTTTCCAATAATTCTCTTGTGCCATCATCTGAAGGTTTCTTCTTTTTTCTTCCGATTATATTTTCTCTGGAGTAAGGTCCTAAAAGTTCTTGATCATTTGTCAAGTGTTCTTCTTCCGCAATGCTACTTTCTGTGTTCAAATTACCAACAGTATTCTTCAGCTACATTTATTACAACAGCTGTTTGTAATAAATGTAGGAAGTTTTATGAGAAGTAGCAGAGCCGCTTTTGCTATTTTTTAACCTCCGTATTTCTCGAGCAAAGCAGCTTCTTATATTTTTCCATTTTTTTTGAAGTGATTGACCTGTAAATAAAAGATATATATATTTTTTCATATATCTCAGATATCTAATTTAGAATTTAGAAATATTCAGATATTTCAGATATCTAATGTAGATCTACAAATTTGCAGCCACTTGCTGCGAATTTGTAGATCTACATTACTCATACAGACTTGGAATCTCAACTATTTCTGAGATAATAAGAGAAGTTTGCCATTTTATATGGGTTTTATAGAAAGACATGTGTTTACCGCAACCGACAAGAGAAAATTGGTTAAAAATCGCAAAAGATTTTCATTTACGATCCAACTTTCCAAATTGCATAGGTGCCATAGATGGTAAACATATAAGAACTATAAAACCATACAACAGTGGATCAGTGTGTTATAATTATAAACACTTCTTTTCTATAATATTGCTTGCCACTTGTGACGCTGGCTATAAGTTCGTATACATAGATGTTGGTTCCTATGGAAAGGATAGCGATTCTACTATATTTACACATTAAACATTTTATCAAAAGCTAATGAATAATGATTTACAAATTCCGGAACCTAAGCCTATTTCATCGAATCCTATACCAGTACCGTTTGCTATTGTTGGTGACGAAGCATTTGCAAGCATATTTCAATCTGATAATGTTATGCGACCCTTTGGTGGATCAAATTTAACAAAGAAAAAAATATTTAATTACAGGCTTTCTCGTGCTCGACGCTATATCGATTGTTCATTCAGCATATTAGCAAATAAGTGGCAAATTTTTCACAGACCCATTAATGTGAATTTAGATCTAGCAATAAGCATCGTTAAGACATGTTGTGTTCTATGTCCGAACTAATAATGTGTCACAACATGTCCGAGAAAGAGACGGATATAAAATCGAAGATACCCTGTGCAGTCATGGCTTAGAAGAAGTGCCAAATGGTGTCTAAAGAGCTACGTGATCCTATCATACAAAGAGATGTTTGCTTATTATTTTACGTCTGAAGGTCAATTATCTTGGCAGATGAGCGGAATTTATTAAAAATTAAATGATATTTGTAACTTACCTATGTTTTTTTTTTCTTCCTCTGGTAATCCTTCACCCCCAAATAACTCCACAATTTATTCCCATTGCTTTTTCTTCAAGTCCCGATTAGAATACTCGTCACTCAGTAAATCCCAAATAGCTTTTCGGGATTGAATTTCCAAAATAAATTTAAGAGTATCGAAAACCTGAGCTATTTTTGTGAGCGATGTCCGGTCGTTACGAAAGTTGCTCTCAGTGTGAATGCTTCCATTTGAATCCGAGCTCCTATTGGTCGCCGGCGACCGGCAGTCGCTTGTGCGTCGCCACTGCGCGGCGAGTCGCCGAGTCGCCCGAGCAACCGGCGACCAAGTGCATAATACCTTTTTAAACTATAAAAAGCCGCTGTCGCCGTCGACCGAGTCGCCAGCGACCAGTCGACAGTGCGTAATAGCTCTTATGAATACACTACGTGTAAACCAATGTATGTGTAAACCAAGTCCGTGGTAGTGTGTGTTGCTGATATTATCATTAATTTAATGTGTTATTTTAAGCATAATTATAATTATTTTAAGCTTCTCGCACGCCTTCCTCAGCATATACTTTAATTGTGTCAAATTTCACTCTCATCCGTACGCACAATTGTACTCTTTCAATTCTCGTAAAACTTTTCGCTTCGCGTATTAATATATAGATGTATGTTTCCTTTTATGAACATGGTAATACTCATGATTGGGTACACCAAACGTCGCGGTCGACGGGTACCAAATAGTCTATAATCATGAGTCGTCCGAGTGAGTAATCTCCGACCCTTAATTCCGACTTCGAGTATCCATCTGTTTAATATCCGACTCATGTAAGCTGTCGGTGAACCGCCGGTCCTATCTAATGATTGCTAAGCTCTATCATCGTCATCAGTATTATCATCGTCAACCTCGTTCTTCTGGGGGCCAAATATAATGTAGTTCTATACTACGTTATAGGGTGGCACTTTAAATAAAAAAAAAGTATTCGAAATTCAAAAGTTTACCGTAACTTTTATACGTATTATCGTTTAAAAGTGCAAAAGATTCAAGTCTAAAATGAAAAAAAAAACTACATGTAAGTTATTTTATTTTAAGACCCAATTATTAGGTAAATTAAACAACAAAACAACTATGATTCGGTCGTTTTTATTGCATTTAAATAATACAAAAGTAAGGCAACGTTCCGACGAGAGTTTTGACGTAGTCGCGACAGAAAAAACTGTACTATAAATAGAGAAATATATAGAATATAATGTATCTCTACGCTAATATAACACAGCTGAAAATCGTATACAGCTGTCAAATCTGACATTTTACACTTGACACTTCGATTTTCAGCTCTATTGAAGGTTGGCTGCAGAGTTCTATTTACAGTGCAGTTTTTTCTGTCACGAGTCGCGACCACAAAAAATAAAACTACCGTGGGTACGAGGGCTTAAGGTTTGTTACCAAAATGTTTCAGGTTATCGCATACGGCATAGCCTGATTATCTTCAGCGGTTATTCGTTAGTGTAAAATAGGCACTCTTCTGTGGGCCCACCAGGAACATTTGACTGCGGCGTAACCACGTAACGCAACGTTATCGGATGAGAGTTTATGAAATATGTACATGTTGTCAATATTATTGCGGGATCTTGAAATTGTAATCCAATACCTGCAAATTATGAAATTACACAACATTTTGCTTATTCGCAATACTAACAAAGGTTCAACTAAATGTAAAATTATTTTATTAGGAGTTGCTAAAACTGTACTATAGTATTTAAAATGAAGTATAAATACTATTAAACGTAATATGTCTGTTTTTTTATAAATAAAATATAAAGTATAACCAATGTTAGGTAAGCAATAATATGACTTTGTTTTAAACATATTGCGTGTATTATTGAACATTCGATGCTT
This sequence comes from Phengaris arion, assembly GCA_963565745.1. Classification (NCBI taxonomy): domain Eukaryota; kingdom Metazoa; phylum Arthropoda; class Insecta; order Lepidoptera; family Lycaenidae; genus Phengaris; species Phengaris arion. The sequence continues at coordinate 12,974,668 of OY751449.1, read as the reverse complement.
ATAATATTATTAACAGAGAAACCTTACAATCTTAAATCTTAGCATGCACATTAAAATCACAACACAATATATTTCATTTATCGAAAGAAATGTAATCTTAAGTCTCTTTTCATTAAATCGAGAAGATAAGGATATAAAAATTTTATACAAACACTCACCGATATTCTTTAAGTTCTAAATGTTTATATAGTGGTTAAAGACATGAATTTATTTTATCAAAATCATTGTTTCATCATAATAAATTTTGTTTTTGAGTACACTTCACTAAAAATTACAGTTATTTGCAAATAACAGAATTTTGGAAAAGGTGAAATAAATTTTTCAAACTAGAATTTTGAAATTTAAAAATATACTTATTCTATTTCTGCATCTCCAATCACAGGCGATGTGTGAATGAGTACACACGTAATAAGAGCGAGCCAGCTATGTGATTTGCACAGACGATATTTAGGTATAATTTTGAATTTCGAACGCTAACGATCGCCAGTTGCGACACCCTGCTGGGGGCTTAGACAAAGTAGAATATCGAAACGATAACGAAGTTAAATAGGAATGTGTGGAATTAACCACGTGATTTAGCGACGAAATAATAATAGGTCTTTACCTATGAAATTGCCGTTCTGCAGTACTGGCCATTTCAAATCAAAATAATTTTTGTTTGCCTAAGAATTCTAATTTCAAATTAATTTTATTTTAAAAACATGGAATACATTTTCCAAAAGTAGTCGTTTGTTTATTGATTAGTGTTACATTTTCATCGCATTTCAATCTTTTTCGTCATCATGGATACGTTAAAAATTCGAGTAATTATGGAATATGAGTACCGTCGTGGCAGCAACGCGGCACAAGCGGCACGCAACATCACCGACGTTTATGGAGCTAACACTACAAACCAACGCACCACCTGTTATTGGTTTGCTCGCTTCCATTCTGGAAATTTCGACCTGAAAAATGAACCTCGCGGTCGTCCGAAGACTTTGGTCGACAATGACGAATTAAAGGCGATGTTGAAGCTGATGATACACAATCTACGGCTGAATTAGCAGCAGCTTTTGACGTTAGCGTCAAAACAATATTGGTCCATTTGCGTCAAATTTGCAAGGTTAAAAAGCTTGACAAATGGGGTGCCCCACGAACTCAATGATCGCCAGCGCGAAGTACGCGTCGAGACGTGCCTTGCACTGCTCAACAGACACACAAATAAAAGGATTTTGAACCGCATTGTTACCTGCGATGAAAAATGGATTCTGTTTGATAACCGCAAGCGCTCAGCAAGTTGGTTGGATCCTGGTTCAGCACCTAAACAATGCCCTAAACGAAAACTTACCCCTAGAAAAGTAATGGTCACTGTTTGGTGGTCTAGCGCCGGTGTGATTCATCACAGCTTCTTACCAAACGGGGTGAGCATTACTGCAGATTTATACTGTAAAGAACTGAACAAAATGATGGAGAAGCAGGCACATCTCCAACCAGCATTGGTCAATCGCTCGTCTCCGCTGCTCCTGCACGACAACGCGTCGCGCGTTACTCATACTGCACAGCAGACGGTCTCCAAGTTGCAAGAACTGGGGTTGGATGCTCTCCGTCATCCACCCTACTCACCAGACCTTGGGCCTACAGACTACTACTTTTTCCAGAATTTGGATATCTTCTTGGCGGGAAAAAAATTCAATACCCGAGAAGCAGTACAAAATTGCCTTTGAAGAATTTGTTGCCTCCCGTCCAGCTGATTTCTTTAAGAAGGGCATCAATAAACTGCCACTGCGTTGGCAAAGATGCATTGATTGCATGGGTGATTACTTCGATCAATACAAATAAAAAATACATCAAAAAAAATTCGTTTAAATTTTTTCTTACAAAACGGCAATTTCATAGGCCATAACCTAATATTATGTCAATCACATACATTATTGTTAGGATACCGTAGATTTCAAACCTTCAACCTCTTGCATGCCTGGGCTGATAATTAACATAATATTGTAATAAACATATTATATAATGGAAGTTGTATAAAATTCGTTACATTTTAAATACGACCCCTGTCAACCTAATTTTAAATCACAAATTAACATAGGTAGCATTAACATATGACAACTTCTGACAAAAGTTTCATCTAATTATATACTTCTGACCCGAATAAATATTTTAAAAATTACGTAACCTGTTACTGAAAATAAAAATGTTTGCACGAAATATATTACGTTTTATTAAATACAAGCTGATCCGACACACTGTCGTAACTATGAACTGGAATACATAAATAACTACACCCACAACCTACTGGGGCCGGCGGATTTTTCTGAAAAAGAACTGTTTTGCTGTCCAACCAAATTGATAAACTGTATGCCCCTATAAATATTTGTCAGTCAAATTATACTGGAAACCCGAATTTACACTGGAAGACAACACAGCATGATTTATTGAAATTTTCATTATTTAAAGGTATTTAAATACGTACAAATAAATAAAATTGAAGCGTATGTTTATCAAATTATCAGCTTTGCACAAAATACATAATTTATGATTCTAAATATACGGTACCTACCAGTGCGTGAGATCTGCAAATATCTATTGTAATAAAGAATAACAATATGTACTTTATTTTTATTTCAATTGTGAATGTATGTATATAAAAAAAAAATTGAAGAAATAATTAGGTACTTATTACAACTTGATAAAAGTAAAAAGAGTTAGGATTTTATGTGTAGTTTAGTACAAAAAAGTGTTTTTTTTTTCAAAATTAGTAGCGTGTGACGTCACCTGCTTGTAGGACTTTTATATGGGGCTTTTTCAGGAGATCTTTGAAAATATTGATTATTAGTATACTTTTTTACCTTTTGTAAACTTCTCTTCTTTTTCAGAGCACTACTCATTTATGTAATAAAAAATACAGGAAAATACCGTACCGCGCCATCTATTAGGGAAGCCGATATGATGTCGACACGCTTCCCTACTGGTGCCTACACCAAAAAATCTATTATTAAAATTTTGGTCTGTCCATTTGTCTTTCTGTCTAGCTCTACTGTCTGTTTGTTCCAGCTAATCTTTGAAATGGCTGGGCCGTATTTCACGGGACTTCCACTGGCAGATAGCTTATGTTATAAGGACTAACTTAGGCTAGTTTTATCTTAGGGTTCCGTATAAAAATAGGGTTCCGTTTCCATTGGTACTCAAACGAAGTTACCGGTAACAGCTAGTTTAAAATATATTTACTTATATTATAAACACAACTAAAATGTAGACACAAATGTAATCTATTTGTGGAAATAGTGGAAGCCCCAAAGGGAGATCTCCGACCGAGCAAGGTGGTATGCCCGATCAGGCCGAAGTTCACTTGTAGTCATTTCAGCTGTTGTATATATAGCGCCGAACTACAGAAATTTCTATAGCGCGATTCAGGATTATGGCGCTAATTGGTCCACCACATCACTCCCCCCGAAGACCGGAGGTCGCATCTCGGCCAACTATTGATCTTGACATTTGTTACGGCGATACAAAAATTGAAGAAGTTGACTACAAAATTCTTAAGTTTAATGGTGGACAAACATTGTGAGTGGAAAGCGCACGTAGAATATATATGTAATAAGCTCGACAAATTCGTATTTGCTATTAAGAAACCACGTTTGACTATATCCACTGAAACTACACTAAATGCTTACCACGGGTACGTGGCCTCAACGCTATCATACAGTCTTATAATATGGGGCAATTCCGTGAACTTTATCAAAGCTTTCCGTGTTAAAATGAAATGCTTAAGAGCAGTTTATGGTGCTTGGTCGTTGGATAGTTGTAAATCACTGTTTAATAAATCTCACACTTGATCATTGATTTTATGTATATCAGAGATATCTGTACTTTTGTCAAACAGAATCCTGAATATTTCGCACTAAACTCCAATGTAATCAATATAAACGTCGCTCCACGAAATAAATTTATACTATATTTACCTCAATGTAGATTCGACATATTCAAACGCAATGTTTACGTTATAGACCAGGGTAGAAGCCTTTAAAAATAATAAAAAGTGAAAAAAAATAATAGTAGGATAAAACCCATTAGAAAAGGAGAAGAATATTATAAAATGAAAGGAAAAATAATTTACGGGCGATCTGAGGTCGGGAAGGGCATGGGGGTGAGTTTTTAAGGGTAGAAAATGGTTTATCTCGATTTCCGGCAAAACTAAAAGTCCTATGGAAAAAAGTGAAATGGCAATGTTGTAGGTAATAAAAAGATCTAAAACTTTTGTATTTTCACATAACCTCAAAATTTATGTGAAAAATTCAAAAAACCATGTTTTTGGTTTTTTATTTTTATCTTCCACAATATTTTTTTTCACGAAATTTGGTGAAAACTTACCTTTTTATGTCCTAAATACGCTGTAATTTATTTGCTTGGAAATATTTATTTTTTCACCTTATTTTGAATTTATATCGAAAAAGCCTAATTTTCAATCGAAAATTCACCCGTCAAAATATCAGCTTTTTTCAAAAAGTTGGTATGCTTTCTGTTCGTTGAAATCTCTTCTTTCTGATGGTGAAAAACAAAATATATGTAACGATAGTAAATCTTCTCAGAAAATGCAAAAATCGAAAAAAACTCGAATTCGATTTTTTTTTAATTATTATATACAATTTAGAGCTACTTATTAAAATGTACACTAATTACTCGAAAAACGTAAGATTACGTTACATTGATAAAAAAAATTGCAAATCAAAATATACTACTATAATTAACAAACAAATAAGTTAATAAAATTAATATTTAATAAGACATCTACAATATTTGGAGAAAGTTGTCGAATCTTCTTTAAATTATATGCGTAGATGCCTATTTAAAACTATTTTAAGATAACTTATATACCTGAGTGACCTATGAAAATTTTACTTAAAAAAAAAAACTTTTCGAATCTGCATAGGAAGGTAAATACTATCTCTATTTTTATCTGTATCAATCAACTCAAACATAAAAATAGTAATATTTTCTTTAAAAAATAGTATGCTTAACGTAACGTAACTAACTTTTGGCCGATTTTCATATACATACATTCAAAAATATATTTTGAATATATCTGAAATATATTTGAAATGTATAAAATATATATTTTATACATTTCAAATATATTTCAGATATATTCAAAATATATTTTTTAAATATTTTTAGCTATGTTTTTTATGTCTTTTAAGATATATTTTGAATGTATCTAAAATATATTTGAAATGTATGAAACATACATGAAAATCGGCCAAAATTTAGTTATTAAAAATATATTAATTTTATTAACTTATTTGTTTATTAATTATAATATTTTTTTATCAATGTAATATGTAATCTTACTTTTTCGAGTAATTAAAGTGTAAATTTTAGTAAATAACTAAATTGTATATAATAATTTAAAAAAAAACGATTTTTATTTGATCGTTTTTTTTCGATTTTTTGCATTTTCTGAGAAGATTTACTATAGTAACATTTTTTTTCACCATCGGAAAGTAGAGATTTCAACGAACAGAAAGCATACCAACTTTTTGAAAAAAGCTGATATTTTGACGGGTGAATTTTCGATTGAAAATTAGGGTGCTTTTTCGATATTAATCCAAAATAAGGTGAAAAAATAAATGTTTCTAAGCAAATAAATTACAGCGTATTTGGGACATAAAAAGGTAAGTTTTCACCAAATTTCGTGAAAAAAAGAATTGTAGGAGATAAAAATAAAAAACCAAAAACTTGGTTTTTTGAATTTTTCACATAAATTTTGAGGTTATGTGAAAAAAGTGTATATACAAAAGTTTTAGATATTTTTATTACCTACAACTTTGCCATGTCACTTTTTTCCATAGGGCTTTTAGTTTTGCCGGAAATCGGGATAAACCGTTTTCTACCCTTAAAAACTCACCCCATCCCCTTCCCGACCACAGATCGCCCGTAAATTATTTTTCCTTTCATTTTTATAATTTTCTCCTCCTTTTCTAATGGGTTTTATCCTACTATTATTTATTTGGTTTTAAAAACTATCGACCCTGGTCTATTAGAGCTATCAGAGTCTATAATAAACTGCCCAATAGATTTAAGGAATTACCTCCCACTTCCTTTCAAAGAGAGATATCTAAATAGTTATTAAAACACTATTTCTATTGATTAAATAAATAGATGTCTCATAGAGAGCCGACATAATATTATAAAATTTTTGTCTTAAGAAATATGGATATAAAAGTTTAAATGTTTTATATATTTTTTTAATGTAGTTTAATGTTTTTAATCTTATTCCATCATATTTTTTTTTACTATTCTGCATAATATATACCTAGTCTTGCCATAAATACTGAAAAAAAAGAAAAACTAAATTTTCTATTGCAAATAACATTTATTATTTTTACAGTGTGTTACTTTAATATATAAATATAAAACAATTTAAAATATAAAAAGCTTATTCGAAGTGGTTTCCATTGGCTGCAATACAGTCCTTTAATCGTTGAGGCCAGTTATCAATAGAAGCACGCACTCTTTCCATGGGAAAATTCTTCACTGCCAATCGGATTACGGTACGGATTGTTTTAGGGACTCCAAATTATCATGGCGTTTAGAGCAAGCCGTACTCTCTAAAATTGACCATAAATCATGATCCAGCGGATTAATATCGGGACTAGACGACGGCCAGTCTTTAGCTCTGATGAAGTCCGAAATGTTCGTTTCCAACCAAGACTGCGTAGACCGAGCTTTGTGACCCGGCGCCGAGTCTTGCTGGAAGGACCATTCTTGGTTATTGAACATAGTGTTATTAAGGGGTTTCACTACCTTCTCAAGAATGGTATCTTGATACACTTGTGCCGATGTTTTGATACCTTTTTCACAAAAGTATGGCTCAGTCACTCCTTCACAGCTAATACCCCACCAAACCATCACTAAAGTCGGACAGTGCCCACGTCGCACTCTGTCGACTAATTGGGAAGCTTCCTTAGAGCTTTAATCATAAATACGGTCATTTTGTTTGTTAAAATGTTGCTCAATTGTAAAATTTCTCATCCGTAAACAAAATTTTTCTGTGACCTCCCTTTGCGTATCGCTTCAGTAGTTGTTTCGATTTCACCACCCTATTCTTTTTTAAATTATCAGTTAAGAAATGACCAGTACGTCTCTTATAGGCTGCAAGTCCTCTTTTAAAATACGTGACATGGTTAGAGATACCGAGATAAAATCTTTTGCTTTCGGATAGGATTTCTTCGAATTCTTTCCCTTACTGCTTTGTGCGCCTGTTTCGTACGAACACTACGTGGATGACCAGATCCTTTTCTGTCACATACAGAGGAGGTCTCATTGTACCTATTAATAGCCCGGTACACAAACATTTTACTAATACCAAGCGTATGGAGAGTTTAAAAAATTGCATTTGGCTCCATACCTACTACGTGTAATGCAATCACAGCAATTCGGTTCGCTTAATCACCCCACTCCATTTTAATATCGCAAAATATTGTACAATGTATTGGCGCCAAAATGAGAAAACACAATGAACAATCATATAAAAAATAAAGATTCCAAATTCAAATGTATATTTTGTTTATTTTTAATTGTAATAGTATTTTTGACCAGACTAAGTATATAATACTTAATATATTTAATTTTGACATGTATACACTTAAAGTAATTACGACACTATTAAGACATATTACATTAAACCTAATAAGTATTTGCAATGTCACGTTACTATAAATAATTTCTTACTAATATTTTCTTTTTTCAATTGCACGCCACCTGTATGGCAGAATGTACAAGAACATGTTTTTAAATTATTAAGATCTCTGTAACACTACATTCTTCCAAAAAACATATTATTATTATTATTATGAGTCACCAGTGCCAGAGAGTTCCAGTGAGTCGGAACTGTGAAGCTGCTGCACGTGCTCCAGTGAATCGGAGTGCTGCCGTGCGGGGCCGATGCTACGTACTGACCTAACGGGACCTCGTAACACCGGCATCGAAATCAGTCAGCGGCACCACCACCACCTGCTAGTTTCTTCGTTGTACGAGCATCATGCTCACACGCGGTAAACCAGACTCTCATTGTTGTTACCAAACCAAATATGGTCATTGACAACTTTTACCAGGCTAATTATTATTTTACGCCAGACACTTCTTCTTTACTCACTTATAAACCCGCTAATTAAGCTACGCACAATGCATTAAATTCTTATAAGAGGGAAACTAATGTCCTTTCCATATAATTATAATTTACATAGATTTATCAAATAGAAAATGCGATATAGACGATTATGTTGCAGAAAAAGGCAAACGTACGCCCCTGGCTAATGAGAAGAACGGACTTTAACATTTTTTTTCGTAATACTTAGACTAAAATTATTTAAAAATTAAAGTTGTACCTAACAAGTGAAAGCTCAAATATATAAAAAATTGATTTCATTGCGTTTTGTTGCCTGGTTAGTGGTTACAGAAATAAACCCATGGACATCGAAAATTTTGTCTCTGCAAAAATGCCATGAAGTGTAATATACTTTTTGCATACAGTATTGCACTAGCCATGCTAACCTAGCCATCATCTTTAGGTATCCACGATAATTATTATCTAGGCCCATGAGAAAATAATATCTTATTTTATGCCATTCAGCACTAATTCTGACCGAAGCTTTATATCAAGATTAGGTGAACCTTCAGGGAAATCAAACCGCGCCCTAATATTATACAGACTGTTATTGACTTATATAATATTGTTATAGCAAGACTCGATCTAAGCGTTAAAATATCTCCAAAGTAAGTGCCCTATTGGGTACAATGCGACTTGTCAAAAGGGTCCGCGAAACTCGAGAACGCTGCGTGCTCAGTATAATTTAAGTTTACTTGCACGAAATATGTTTATGCAAGTTGTTCCTACAGGCTCATCCTTACGTTCCAGATCATTCGATTTATAGTCTAAGGATTCGTACCCCTCATACAACAATTCGTGGTAAGACTCAATCTAACTTGTATTAGCTAAATTGACTTCTGTCTATGGACCGATTCGATCGGTGAACTCGATTTATTGAGTTGAGTTCAGCGATTAAACACTAGGTCTCAATGTACAGGTGACTTTCTATAATATGTAATATAAACGTATGTAATAATATTGTATGAACAGCATTTTCCCGCGGCTTCGTCCGCGTGAAATTGGGTTTTAAACGATATATTTATAATAATTTAAAACTTTCATCCCCTATTTATTTTTCCGTACTCATTTCATACGAAATTTCATGCAATTATGTCCAAAGTATATTCCATTTCATACAAACTTTTATCCTCTATTTCACCACTTTGGGGGTTGAATTTTTAAAAATCCTTCCTCAGTGGATACTGTCGTCAAATGAGAAATACTTGTGCAAAATTTCTAATTTTAACCCCTTGGGTATGAGTTTTAAAAAATCCTTCCTTCGTGTGCGAAATTATTTTTTTTAGTATGAAGAATTTGGCCTGTTCATTTATTTAAAAATTTCATCCCCTATTTTACCCTCTTAGGGACTGCTAACTACTTTAGAAAACGCTAAAATACATAATACGTACTCATTGTTCTTGCCGTACTCAATTCATACGAAATTTCATGCAAATATGTCGAAGGAATAAAAAGTTTCATACAAACACTTTATTCCCTATTTTACAAATGTCTAGCCTTAAGGGCCTTAAGCCTGTACGTTGATACATTTTTGTTGATACATTTAATGCTAATATTTCACAAATTATTATTCATAACAAATTAAATATAAGCGTCATTCCCTTGACAGTTGACATTCATTGTCAAGTCTAAAAAGTTTTGGTTTAAGTTTGGTTTTTGGTTTAAGGATAACGTCAGTAACAGAACTAATTTAATGCATTTTTCTCTAAACTTAGTATGAACAGAAATATAAAGGTAAGAAGTTGAACGATCTTTATTTCTACGTGGATGATTTTCCATTTTTATAAAAACTATGACATAAAAAAAGCAATTGATGTAAATTTCGGTTAACGATCGGTAAATAATCGTTAAATAATCGAGTAAACGGTAAACGATTTCTGTAAGACCGTCCGATGCATGGATCATCTTTCTTGTCAGACGATCAGGTGATCAGCCTCCATTGTCCTAACCAAACTTGGAAACAACATTTTTTGTTGTTCCAATGCGGGAATCGAACCCACGACCCCCGAGTTGAGAGCCAAGCACTAACCACTAGACCACGGAGCCTGTTTACACTAATACTATAATGTGGTATCGATTTTATCGGTAAGAATATAAGGGTAGACTGGCGGGCCTGGGATCTCATCCCATATTCTGTCAGACCTACAATTTGTTTTGTCCTTCAGAGATAGGCATGTCCTCTGTTTACAAATATAAAAGATGGTACATAATTTTTTACCTCAAAACATTGTAACTCAAAAGCCCGTAAAGCAGAAAGAAAAAAGAAAAAGAAAGGTCGCATTCTTGGCGGGACAGTTGCAAATTGCCCTTTATTTTTCTGCTCGTACTCGCCGTGTGGACAAGTTATTAAGTAAAGCTCTTAGGCCAACTTGCACATATCTGGGTTAAAGTTAACCCTCGGCTAAAGTTAACCCTGGGTTAAATATCATGTTATCTCTCTCGTTTTTGGTATTTATGAAAGAGAAGTCATGATATTTTAACCAATGTTTAACTTTAACCCAGATCTGCGCAAGTGGGCCTTACTTGTTCAAAGTTTGGGCAATCCGCGAAGTACGCCACACCACTTAATATAATTAGCAAACTTTCTTCTTTTGATACACGTTGAAAGTTTTTCATTTTACACTACCGGTGGATTTAATAAAATTTGTTTGCTTTCCTCGTGTAAGAATATTTTCTTTTTTTTATATAAACGATGTAAAGGCGGGAGTAAATGCAATAATACACACTATGTTTTTATAATTTACGTCCTACTCGTGAGATTTGATAATAAATAACGCATATTTTGGGCAAATGGTCTACTGCTTATGTAAAGACGTTTAGGCAGAAACGTACATAAAAATTCTAAACATAAAATACCAATTAAAGTTATGTTTCGTTTGTTGCGGCGTTACGGAGGCATTGACCTCACACAACTGACTGAATTGTTATTAATTAGGCAAAAACTTTGATGTCGGTTGAATATCAGCTGTTTCTGTAAGGTTAATGATTTTAGCACCTGAGCGCAATGAAATTTTATATAGTATAATATATTTTATTAGAAATTTTTAAATTATTTTCTGCCTAAATGTCTTTACATAAGCAGTATATCATATTAGACCAGGGTAGAAGCCTTTAAAAATAATAAAAAGTGAAAAAAATAATAGTAGGATAAAACCCATTAGAAAAGGAGGAGAATATTATAAAAATGAAAGGAAAAATAATTTACGGGCGATCTTAGGTCGGGACGGGGGGGAGTGAGTTTTTAAGGGTAAAAAACGGTTTATCTCGATTTCCGGCAAAACTAAAGGTCCTATGGAAAAAAGTGAAATTGCAAAGTTGTAGGTTATAAAAAGATCTAAAACTTTTGTATTTACACTTTTTTCACATAACCTCAAAATTTATGTGAAAAATTCAAAAAACCAAGATTTTGGTTTTTTATTTTTATCTTCCACAATTTTTTTTTCACGAAATTTGATGAAAACTTACCTTTTTATGTCACAAATACGCTGTAATTTATTTGCTTAGAAATATTTATTTTTTCACCTTATTTTGAATTAATATCGAAAAAGAACCCTAATTTTCAATCGAAACCCGTCAAAATATCAGCTTTTTTCAAAAAGTTGGTATGCTTTCTGTTCGTTGAAATCTCTACTTTCCGATGGTGAAAAAAAAAAATTACTATAGTAAATCTTCTCAGACAATGCAAAAAATCGAAAAAAACTCGAATTCGATTTTTTTTTAAATTATTATATACAATTTAGAGCTATTTACTAAAAGTTACACTTTAATTACTCGAAAAACGTAAGATTACGTTATATTTAAAAAAAATAATTGCAAATCAAAATATACTACTATAATTAACAAACAAATAAGTTAATAAAATTAATATTTAATAAGACATCTACAATATTTGGAAAAAGTTGTTGAATCTTCTTTAAATTATATGCGTAGATGCCTATTTATAACTATCTTAAGATAACTTATATACCTGAGTGACCTACGAAAATTTTACTGAAAAAAAAAAACTTTTCGAATCTGTATAGGAAGGTATACTATTCTATATACGGTATCTGTATACTATGCCATTTCACTTTTTTCCATAGGCCTTTTAGTTTTGCCGGAAATCGAGATAAACCGTTTTGGTAAAAAACGGTGTAAAACTCACCCCCATCCCCTTCCCGACCTCAGATCGCCCGTAAATTAGTTTTCCTTTCATTTGTATAATATTCTCCTCCTTTTCTAATGGGTTTTATCCTACTATTATTTTTTTGGTTTTAAAAACTATCGACCCTGGTCTATATGCCCAAAATATCCGTAATTGATTTTACCAAACCTTATGTAGGGTACCTACCGTACTAATAATATTCTTTTAATCACAAGAAAACTAGTATTTGTAAAAAAATTAATGAATAACTCTGAAATTTATATGCGCTTATCCTTTAGCTAGAAGTTAAATTTCTATATTCTAGGAATAGATTTAGGAATTGGTTGCTGAATCCTAGCAACAAATTCCTAGATTCTCAGTTAGTTGGTTCGTGAAAATGGAAGGAAGCTATATTTTATACATTTAAGTGCGGGGTGCCACATTATTTATTTCTATGTCTAATAATTTAAGACTGTGACAAACATTTTCACATTTCAAAAGTAACAATTTTCATGCCTGCCATATTATACCCTATCTATATTTAGATAATTTTAAAGCAACAATATCTCGACATTATTGGATAGAGAAGAAAGAAAATACACAGTTCAATCTTAAAGCAATATAATTCTAGGAAGTAGGACCTTGCTCACTCACCAGTCGGAATTCGGAGCGAAATATTTATTTTTTTATAAAGCATTTATAAAGGCATTAAGCTAAAATATGTCTATAATTATTGTCGTGACATGCCTTTCTTTTTACCCGACTACGGCGAAGCCAAAAGGAAGGAAAATTATTTTGGCAGTCTCTGTATGTATGTTTGTACATACATACATACATACATACATAGATACATGGACTGCCAAAATCATGGATGTTTGTTCCACCGTTGCGTCTAAACTACTAAATCGATTTTAATAAATGAGGTGTCAATCAATAGATTCGTAAAAATGGCCCGGGTAATATAGGCTAGGTATATAATTTGCATAGTCGGATTATAGTTTTTAAATTTTTATTTTTCAATACGGTAATTTCCTGTAATTTTTTTATTAGATATATGAATAGTGTTCTGAAAGATAAGGCAGTTTACAAAAGGAATCGTATGCTAAAAATCAATATTTTTAAAGAAACTGCGGATTGTATCAAGCAGTTTCGTGAATTTTGCAAAAGCGCCCCATACAAATGTCGTCACTACGAAATGTATGAATATGCACAACATTTCTGATATCTTCGAGGTTTGCACGTTCATGTTCGTACTTACTTTTGTAAATCTTTTTGTACTTGATGTAACGAACTAAATATGTGGGATTATTTTCACTAATGTAAAAAAAAATACTCCAACTTATTTTTTGTGACTTTCAAATGAATCTAACTACAAAACTATACATAAAATCTTTTTACTTTTATCAAGTTGTAATACCTAATTACATATTTCTTATTGTTTAAAAAAATATCGGTCGTCTGTAAAGTCGGTTTACTGACTTAAACAAGAGTTAAAGAATTTTTAAAGCAAAAGGGATACCAGTACGTATGGGTTAAATTTTGTAAAATTCACATTCGGAAAAATGACAAATCACCGGTACATATTGTTTCGAATGAAGTGGATTTAAAAAAGCTAGCTTAGTATGCATATTGCATTATTACACATAATATGTAGTTGGTTTAGTCTCATTTAAATATTTACTGCCTAATCACTGCTTAATTTATTGCTTAATTTCATTAATTGTTATCTTTGCTATAATATATGCTTTCCTTAATTATATACATACACTTTATGTTTTGCTCTTAAAAATTGTAATTAGCCACCAAAAAAGGTTAAGAACCGCTTGCTTTTCATTCGTAAATTTCTCGTACCGCTTCGTGAATGTCTTCGGGCCGGTTAAACCGGTACGGATGCATGTATTGTTGCACTTTTTGTCTCACTCGCACTTCCTTGCGCGCACGGTTGTTATTTTGATTCATGCATATTTAAATAATTAAATTTATCAATTTATGTCTATCCTAAATATGTTTAATATTATTGCTTTTCTAATGATTATTCATTTAGCTCTTAATATAATACTATTTTTTGTTTTGGAAATATTATATTGTAGAGTATTAAATAATATTATGTTCCTAGAAAAGTATAAAGAACGTAGTGTATATGAATCGTGGAACTCGCGGGCTTTGTGTACTCATGTTCAGGGAAATGTTACGCTGTTTGGTTTATTTTTGATCTACTATTATTATAATACAATTTCAAGTAGTTTCTTGAAAATAACACTTTATCATATAAAATTTTATAATGTTGCTAACTATGCAGGTAGCTGTTTTAATTACATTGAGGGGACACTGATAAACTACTATCATATGGAGTTACGCTTCGAGATACAATTTTTGTATCCAAAGATTGTTAATAACAATATTTTGTGGTACGAATTAACTTATTTTAAATTGATATTCTACGGCCATCGTAATTTCTATCGTTTCCTAGGTTATATTATAACACTGTTGTTGTTTTGTTTTTGTGAAGTTTTTTACAAATGGATTCTAAAATAAGCATCTATTACCAAAATGCTCGCGGTTTACGTACCAAAACTGACTGTTTTAAAAGGAATGTATACCTCAACTCATACGATATTATATCGATAACTGAGACCTGGCTACTGGATGGTATACACGATCAAGAATTATTCGACAGTAGGTATGTTGTCTGGCGGCGTGATAGAGATTACTCATCGACCAACCAATCGTTAGGCGGTGGTGTCCTTTTAGCGGTTCGACGAGACTTTGCAGCTGTGGGACGTCCTGAATGGCACACATCGACTGAAGACCTCTGGGTGACTGTCTCTCCTATAGGTGAATCTACGGTTAAAACTCATTTTTGTACGATCTACCTGTGCAAACAAAATTTGGGAAATAGTTCTTGTGAGCAACTAGAAAATTTGTCAAATAATTTATTTGACGTAGTTAACTCATGTCCTAATGATAGATTCATTGTACTAGGAGATTTTAACCTTCCGTTAATTGACTGGCACCCTCAGGGAACTCACTTCGCATCAGGTGGCGTGTCACTTACAAGAAGTCAAATAAACTTTATCGATACTCTTGCTCAATGCAATCTATCACAACGCTGTCAAGTTCGCAATTACAATGATCGGTTTTCGGGACTTAACTTTTTCTAATTGTGAGCTTAACATCAATGCTTGCGATGATCCTTTGGTACCTGAAGATGTACCCCACCACCGATCGTTATTCAACGATCAATTATTGGTTTGTTCCCGAGCAACATGGATTCTTAAAATCACGGTCTACTACCTCAAATTTAATTCTTGCCTATGACTATGTTAGCATAATATAATCACATATGGATTCTGGTGCTCAGGTTGACGTGTTACTCACTGATTTCTCAAAAACCTTTGATCGTATAGATCACTATCCTACTACAGAAGCTACTTTTCGCGGGAATACACGGAAATCTATTTCGATGGTTTACATCTTATATTAAACAATAGGTCGCAGGCTGTCGCCATCAATGGATTTACGTCAAGGTGGGTATCAGTACCCTCAGGCGTTCCTCAAGGCTCGCTATTGGGACCTTTATTATTCGCGATATTTCTGAATAATGTCAATTCTTGTTTCCACTATTCTAAATTTCTATTATACGTGGATGATACCAAAATAATGAAAAATGTTTCTTCACTTCGTGACTGTCATCTTTTACAAGAAGACTTGGACAGGTTTAGTGACTACTGTATCGTACATAAATTAAATCTTAATGTAACGAAGTGTTATGCGGTGACCTTTAGCCGTAAGTCTAATTTGATAAATTTTAAGTACAAGATTGAAAATAATGAGATAGTTTTTAAGGATACAATGAAGGATCTTGGAATAATAGTGGATTATAAATTATTATTTGATGAGCACATAAATTATATAGTAAATAAGGCCTCAAAGGCATTAGGATTTGTCATAAGGTCTTCTGGTAATTTCAAATCTATTAAAGCTATTAAAATACTTTTCTGTTCGTATATGCGTAGTATCCTAGAGTACGGGTCAGAGATTTGGGACCCCTCCTATGACATTTATAACAATAGAATAGAATCTATACAGAAACGCTTTTTAAGGTTCCTTCAGTATAGGTGCCGCCTGAAACTTCCTAACTACGAATCGAGATGTAATAAATTTCACTTTCTCCCCTTATACTACCGTAGAGACATTTCGGATTTAGTTTATTTAAGTAAAATAAATAATAATTTTATCGATGCTCCTGATTATTAAGTAAATTTAATTTCAACGTGCCCAGTAGATACTTTCGTAATTACATTCCATTTCATGTCCCACCATATAAGACATTCTATTTTCCGTTATTCGCCGTAATTCATTTGTCTGTAGATCTAGTGCCCATTTCAATCGATTCTATACAGATAATCGTGTCGAAGATGTTTTTTCAATAAAAGCATCTAATATTTGTAGACTTTTATCCGATGCGTATTTTATTCATGGGAAATTATAATTCAGATCCAATACCAATCTGTGATGGTAAAGCAGGCTGTGCGTGTGTGAGTATTTCGGTGCATACGAGAGCAATATAATATTATACCCGACCTTTTCTGGTGACTTCTGATTTCTTTTTAATTTAATTTTAATCGCAACTTTCGTAGGATGATGTGGTACTTTAAATTATGTTCAAATTTATAACATGTTATTATTTCTTTTTATACCTTCTGTTACAACACCTCATGGTTAAAACTTGAGTCATAACTGTATACTTAATCTTTTACATATACTGATATGTAAAAATTTTCACTGGAAAATTTTTAATTGGCTTTATAGTGTCTATAAATGTATTATTATTGTAATTATCTGTAAGCTGTAAGTTTTCCGAATACAATAAAATAAATAAATAAATAAAATGCGAGGTAACGCTGGTACTTGGAACGGTAACAGGTAACAGGTAACGCACGAGTCATGTTTTTTCGTGCGTGCAGCCGGCTCCATCGATTTATAAGACGTTATCACGTCAAAAAAATAAAATTTTACATGTAGACAAAATACACAATGAGGCTTTTTGAATTTGTGACATCTGATAGCTTTTTACACGACAAGGACCGTCGGGCTACCAAGCGCCGACTGGTGACAGAAAAAGAATCGAAAATTCTTATTGATCGTTTTGATACCACTTACGCCACCAGATGACGCTTTGTGTGCGTTAGGTCCTAACGGCAGAAAAAATAGCAAACACCCTCATTGTCCTACATGGGCACTGTTGCCACCAGCAAAATATCACTTATCTGTCAAAAATGGCCAGTAATTATTGCGTGTTGGTAGACCTCACGGGCCTTCGAAAATTGTTAGTCTTCTCATACGCGGGTTTCCACGCAATATTTTCCTTCATCGTTTCCAGCATCAAAAGTCGTATCGGTAACCGCCATACCCCGGGATCGAACCAGCACCCTCTCGAGCTGTCTACCCATTAGACTATAGACGCACTAAAATTCATATGAGACGTATTTATATTTTGTCAATTGATAAGCACCATCAAGTCCAAACGCAACGACTATTCTCGTTTGATGAGGGTCGGATGTGGGACCGAATGGAATTACTCTGACTTTGGAGAGCCATTCGAAATCAGGATCCAATCTCACTGTGAATGTGGGGTAGTGTGCATGAATTAATAATATTGCTTTATATTTGAAGTAGGTTTTGCCCGCTTTATGCGGATATAAAATAAGGGAATAAAAATAATTATATGTCTACCAAAACGATTTATAATTTTTAGTACCTTAATGGTCCCTTAACTTAATCCACTTATAAAAAAATCCATTCCACTGAAACAAAAATCAAGTAGAGATCTGTCTTTAGGCAGCTGCTTCGAGGTATCCTATATATATAGGATGAGTAGGATTTGCCTCAGCGCCGGCGAAATCCATACAAAATCTGCGGTGCATATGTAAAGGCGCATAAGGATGGATGGATGGATGTTTGTGACTCTTTCACACAAAAAACTACTGAACGGAGTTTGATGAAATTTAGTACGATAGTAGATTAAATTAACTAAATTAACATATTAAAAGCTTCTATTTATCCCGAAAGATCCCGTTGGATACTGTATTTACGCGGTCATAACCACGGGAAAAAGCTAGTTAATCATATTATTCCACCTAAACTTATAATTTCCAGAATTTCCTTTGTGGTTCTCCACATTGGTGTACCTTCTGGTACACTTTACGGAGAAACTATCACATCTTTGAGCTTTGACAGAGTATTTTCAATTCATTCCTAGATAGACATAGATACTAAGGCGGGTCAATAAGTCCGTGACTTTTTGAATTTCTAACCTCCTTACTGAAAAAGCAACACTACTCCTGTCAACAGGCATCTGTCAGTTGACTCCTATCAAAATTTGAACTTGCTGCGTCAGTTAGTTTGTATTTTACAGCTATCTTTATCAGACTATCCAGTAACTTAAGGAAACAATGGAAAAAAGTGAATTTCGTGTGCTTATTAAGCATTATTTTTTGCGAAAAAAAACCATTACCGAGACCAAGGCTAAGCTTGATAAATACTATGGGGACTCTGCACCATCGATTTCAATGGTAAAAAAGTGGTTTACTGAATTTCGTTGTGGCCTTACAAGCACTGAAGATGCCGAACGTCCTGGACGCCCAGTTGAGGTCTCTACACCCGAAACAATCGAAAAAATTCACGATATGGTGTTGGCCGACCGAAGATTGAAAGTGTAAGAGATTGTGGAAGCCATAGGCATCTCGCATGGCTCAGTGGTTTCAATTTTGAATGATCACTTGGGCATGAGAAAGCTTTCCGCAAGATGGGTGCCGCGTTTGCTCACAGTCGACCACAAACGCAATCGTGTAACAACTTCACAGGAAGGTTTGGCGTTGTTTAATCACAATATGGAGGAGTTTTTTAACCGTGGACGAAACATGGATCCATCACAATACACCAGAGACCAAACAACAGTCAAAACAGTGTGTTTCTAAGGGTGAATCGGCGCCAAAGAAGGCCAAGGTGGGTTTGTCAGCCAATAAAGTTATGGCGACTGTTTTTTGGGATGCACGTGGGATAATCCACATTGACTATCTTCAAAAGGGAAGAACAATTAATGGGGAATATTATGCCAACTTATTGGACCGCTTCAATGAGGATTTGAAAAAAAACCGACCTCATTTGGCCAAGAAAAAAGTTCTTTTTCACCAAGACAATGCATGTGCAGTTGCCATGGCAAAAATCCATGAATTGGGCTATGAATTGCTCCCACATCCACCCTATTCTCAAGATTTGGCTCCGAGTGACTACTTCTTGTTCCCAAACCTGAAAAAATTGCTCGGTGGAAAAAGATTTGACTCCAATGATGAAGTCATCTCGCAAACAAAGGCCTATTTTGAGGACCTCGACAAATCATATTTTTTGGAAGGGATAAAAAAATTGGAGAAGCGTTGGACAAAGTGTATAGAGCTCAAGGGGGACTACGTTGAAAAATAAAATGATTTATTTATCAAAAAATCTGTGTTTTATTCCAAAAGTCACGGACTTATTGACCCGCCCTCGTAGTACTAACAATCATAAAAAATCTATTTTATCCACATTATACATTAAATAATTTTCATGTGTAACTTGATGAAAACATGTCAAAAATTATAATGACATCAATGTTTGTGTCAAATATAATGATTAATTTTATTTTATTTATTGATGGCGTTACGGCTTAAAACCATTTGCCAGTGTCAAATTATAAAGGCGGGAAATAGAATTCTCGTTTAGGTTTTTAACACCGTATTTCTAAATCGTCATGTCTAAAGTCTAGTCAAAGTCCAAATAATGAAAAGTCAGTGCAGTCAATGAGTCAAGTCAGTCCATCAGTAAAGTGCTAGAAAGCTTTACTGGAAGTTCCTAGGGGTATATATATTTAATATTAAGTCTTTACATATGGAATTGCCGTTTTATATGAAAAAATTTAAACGATTTTTTTTCATGTATTTTTTATTTGTATTAATTGAAGTAATCACCCATGCAATCAATGCATCTTTGACAACGCAGTGGCAGTTTATTGATGCCCTTCTTAAAGAAATCAGCTGGACGGGAGGCAACAAATTCTTCAAAGGCATTTTGTACTGCCTCTCGGGTATTGAATTTTTTTCCCGCCAAGAACTTATCCAAATTCTGGAAAAAGTAGTAGTCTGTAGGCGCAAAGTCTGGTGAGTAGGGCGGATGAAGGAGAGCTTCCAACCCCAGTTCTTGCAACTTGGAGACCACCTACTGTGCAGTATGAGGTCGCGCGTTGTCGTGCAGGAGCAGCGGAGACGAGCGATTGACCAACGCTGGTTGGAGATGTGCCAGCTTCTCCATCATTATGTTCAGTTCTTCACAGTACACATCTGCAGTAATGCTTACCCCGTCTAGCCCCGTCTACCCCCGGTATGAATCACACCGGCGCTAGACCACCAAACAGTGACCATCACTTTTCTAGGGGTAAGTATTCGTTTAGGGCATTGTTTAGGTGCTGAACCAGGATCCAAACAACTTGCTGAGCGCTCGCGGTTATCAAACAGAATCCATTTTTCATCGCAGGTAACAATGCGGTTCAAAATTCCTTAATTTGTGTGTCTGTTGAGCAGTGCAAGGCACGTCTCTCGTCTCGACGCGTACTTCGCGCTGGCGATCATTGAGTTTGTGGGGCACCCATTTGTCAAGCTTTTTTAACTTGCCAATTTGACGCAAATGGACCAAAAGTGTTTTGACGCTAACGTCGAAAGCTGCTGCTAATTCAGCCGTAGATTGTGTATCATCAGCTTCCACAATCGCCTTTAATTCGTCATTGTCGACCAAAGTTTTCGGACGTCCGCGAGGTTCATTTTTCAGGTCGAAATTTCCAGAACGAAAGCGAGCAAACCAATAACAGTTGATGCGTTGGTTTGTAGTGTTAGCTCCGTAAACGTCGTTGATATTGCGTGCCGCTTGTGCCGCGTTGCTGCCACGACGGTACTCATATTCTATAATTACTCGAATTTTTAACGTACCTATCCATGATGACGAAAAAGATTGAAATGCGATGAAAATGTAACACTAATCAATAAACAAATGACTACTTTTGGAAAAAGAATTCCATGTTTTTAAAATAAAATTAATTTGAAATTAGATTTCTTAGCCCAACAAAAATTATTTTGATTTGAAATGGCCAGTACTGCAGAAGGGCATTTTATAGGTAAATACCTATTATATAAATAATACACGACATAACACGTGCACGTTAACGAATATTTAATGGTTAATATTCTACTAATATTACACATTAAGAACCGAAATAAAACAAAGTTATGGAAGAAATACAAAAACAACAACGTTTTGAATTCCCCGGAAAAACTCAAAGAGAATCATAAAGGCCAGCATAATGCAGCACCCGTAATATTGCAGTAATCACAGCCATTTGTACCGGTGCTGCATTTGCAGGCTGGGCCGTCAGTATGGCATTATATACTGCAGTCCGTTGAGAGATATTTTACCTCTAACAGGACCATGAAGGACGACGACATAAGGACCATTCTAAAAGACCCTACTTACATACGATCCATCGTTATTGTACTAAATTAAATGGCCATACTGTCAAGTCCAGCCTACAAA
The DNA here is from genome assembly GCA_963565745.1 of Phengaris arion. NCBI lineage: Eukaryota > Metazoa > Arthropoda > Insecta > Lepidoptera > Lycaenidae > Phengaris > Phengaris arion. Next base: position 12,952,775 of record OY751449.1, on the reverse strand, counting down.
TGCAGCATCGGTACTTTATTATGATTCTACTATAACATATTACGTTGGAATAACTTCAAAGGCTGTAAAAAAAGTAAGTACATTTTTTTAGTTCTTTGGCGCCCTGTACCTAAGAATTGGCCCACCGCACAAACTAGCGGCACTTATACTACAATATAATTTTTTTTATCTGTGAGAATGTAACAAGTGTAGTCAGGCGGGCGTGGGATCACAGTCCATAAATTATCGCGACCGAATCGATCGTCGTAAACGATTTACTTTCAACCATAGTTCGTAAATCCAGTTCATTCCAGTTTGATCGTAACAGTCCATCGCATGTGAGTGGATGGCAAAGAAAATCCAAGGTAAAATATTTAAGAGGCAAATCTAATAAAAACGTATTCTAAATTCAAAACGCATAACGCTAACTTTTTTCACATATTATAATCGTCACATACAATATCATATCGGCGGCCGTGCAGTTGTGTTAAAAGAATCTGTTTTGATTCTTGTGGTCATATAAACGAGCCCTAAAGATGTCAATGTATTTTATAGTCTTGTTGTATTAAAAATCGTCAAAAGAAAAAAAAGCTCATAACAAAAAACATTGTCACAAAACAAAAACAATGCCAATGACACGATGACGTTAAAATCAAAGCCTTGATTAAAATCAGTAACAAAGAAAATAGTGGGAAACAAAGTGAAAAGATTTTCTCATTATGTCGTGTGTCTGTCGGTTAACAGGTTGGAAAACAAAGAAATTGCAAACAAATGATTCATCATCAGCAGCACAGATTAAAGAGGAACAGATAAACATCTACATAGTTAGCGATCAAATTGATTGCACTACTACAAGCATGCGGTGTGTCCACGATTGTGTGGAAAAATCGAGGGCCGTTGAAGAGGACGTAAAAATTTTCAAACTTGGATGTCACCTTAAGGTCAGCTCAAACCGAAACACGACGCGACACAATACTACATTTTTAAGATAGCGATTCAAAATAAAAACTTGAGAGGTGGCCTATTTTGGCAGAAATTTACATATATATAATAGGTGTCGGAGGAATTCATGAGTCGAGTTGCATCTTGATTGCTACTGATTATTTGCATACTGATTGTTTACAATTGAATTGCCCTTAAATTCATTTCATTACTTTAAAATTCGTTTTTTAATTTAAGATAATTTGTAACGGGCCTGACTGACAACGGCGGACATTTGCTTATCGAATCGAGACGTACAGGGAAATAAAATAATTCTTATACTTAGTAAGGCTATGAAAGGTTCGGCCGCAACTTGGTTTTCTCAAATAGCTTTTTCTAATATGAAATGAGTAGATTTTAAAGAAATTTTTCTTTCTCGTTCGATACGCTCGATACATGTGCTGCAAAAGTGTTAAAGATGCTTACTGGTAAACCACAAGAAGGAGAGTGTCTTGCCGCATACGCAAGTCGTTTACTTACAACGCGATTGGGTAATCTGGGGAAGGAAGAAATGATAAAAAAAAAAGATACCACATCTTTGACACTAGCACACATGGCTCAAATCGACCCACGTTTACAACGCTGCATTTTTTCCGAAGAAATTATACCCGCACTAAAATGCAACGTGAGATTATGGCTTGTTCTTATCGCAAGCGCAGTTACCAAGAAATAGGGAAGACCACTGCTAGTTCTATGCAGTAAAATAAACGCCCTAGGTTAAGTTCTGTTTCTACAAAATGTTACTCTTGCGGAAAGCTTGGTCATAAATCTTTTGAATGTTTCAGCCGACCGCATGACAAGCAGCCTTCGACTCCTGAGCGCCCCTATATGGCCGTCGCTACGCGGCCCCTGGTGACATGCTACAGATGTGGTGTTGAAAGTCATGTAGCATCGTGGTGCTCCAAAACACCTGCGAGCACTAGTGCACTCCCGCCGCCGCATCTAGCATTGTAAAGCTAGTGGACGTATGTGGTGTGAAACCTATCACCGGAATAATTACACAATTTGGTGAGCAGTTTTCATTTTGTTTTGATTCCGGTGCTGATTGTTCTTTAATTAAAGAAAGCGTCTCTCGTAAGCTTGTTAGCACATAGCAACGTGCAGTTGTTACTCTTACTGGTGTAGGCAAATCTAGTGTTTTATGTGACTTACAAAATATTTTATGCAGAGTAGTTCTTAGTGGTCACAATGTACAAATTTTATTTCACATTATAGCTGATGATTACCTAAATAACGATATTTTGATTGGACGTGATTTGTTGGCCTTAGGGTTTTCAGTTCATATAACTAGTGATAGGCTTACTATAATTGAGAAGCCTTCTTTGGTTAATATCTGCAGTATAGGCGACGCGGTGACTGACTTTCATGACGTAGATACTGATATACCTGATGACTTTAAATTACCTTTCATTCATTTTAACATTCAATCAATTTCCCCAATCATACATCCCTACTGAGCTGAGGATTCATGTGTGTCAGATGATAATGACGGTGAGTGAATGTGTGTGTTGAGTGAATGACTGAGTACTAAGACTAACAGCCTCCGTGGTCTAGTGGTTAGAGCGTGGCTCTCGACTCGGAGGTCGTGGGTTCGATTCCCGCATCGGAACAAAAAAAAATGTTGTTTCCGAGTTTGGTTAGGACAATTCTGGCTGATCACCTGATTGTCTGACAAGAAAGATGATCCATGCGTCGGATGGGACGAGACGAGACGATGGTCGTAACCCACTGGGTTACGAGAGTAAAGGAGGAGAGAGTGCTCTTGTGTACTGCGCACACACTTGGGCACTATAACATAACTCCTGCGTAGCTGGCCTGGTTTCAATGAAACAGGCCACCGTCACCGAAATCGGTGTGGGGAGCTATATTACTAAGACTCATTATAAGATATTCAAGCAGCGTGGTGGTTGCTAGGCTTAAACGAAAGGCAAGGTAGCCATTGAAGGGCGAGGTGGCCAATCAAGGGCAAGGTGGCTAATCAAGGGCGAGGTGGCCATTGAAGGACGAGGTGGCCCGAGAAATAAATTAAAGAGTAAAAGGCGAGTTGGCCTCAAAGTTATTGTGATGTGTAGCTATGTAAAAGGCGAGGTGGCTATTGTTACAGTATAGGTTATTACTTCGGTCAGGAGTGGCCGAACGGATGTACTAGGCTAATACTAAAATCTCTTTATTTTTGCAGATACTGATGATGCAAGGCCTTCAACATCACACGAGGGCGTATAATACGTCAGGACGGCCGTGTCGGAGGAATTCATGAGTCGAGTTGCATCTTGATTGCTACTGATTATTTGCATACTGATTGTTTACTGAAATTGAATTGCCCTTAAATTCATTTGATTACTTTTAAATTCGTTTTTTAATTTAAGATAATTTGTAACATTTTTATCTAACGTAAAAGCCTTAATTAAAATTAAATCGTAATTGTTTTGTTACCGGCCAATCAGAGCAGAGCGCGCGCGGGCCTCGAGTGGGGTCGAGACGCCATCTTGACTTTAGAGGTGCGGACAGTGTTTGAAACACATTTGAGTGTGATCTGTCGATCGAGTTGGATCGTGGTTGAGAATTATATTTTGTGGTTACTAGTTAAAGTGAGATCGGTGTCCTGAACCCACTGCTCGATCTTAAATTATTTTAAAATTACTGTTTTCTTAAATTTGTGATTAGTGAAAATACTGTTACACACTGAATAAATTATTGTTAACCAATGATCATTGAGTTTTGTGCCCGCATTTTACCCACGATGACGCCCACTAAACAAGCAACTGCTACTGAAAATGATGTTGAGGACAATGTGTGTTCGACATATATATATATATATATATATATATATATATTTGCCGAGCCGAGGGAGCGTAGCGCAGCGCGTAGTGACTAAAGTTAAATTTTGAACCGCTATCATAAAATGCAGTGCCACGTCGCGTCTCGGTGTGAACTGACGCTTATATGCACGCTTATGCACCAAATACAGGATGTTGTGGTTACAGACTACAGGGGTGACAACACTAATGTTGATACTCAACCCAACGCATGAGGAGCATTCTCGAGAGATCTACAACCACGCTAGTGCATTAGTATCAATAATGTATGTCAAGGATTTTCTCACAAATAGTGCTATCAGTTACTATACCAAGATCATCGTCCATGAGTACCTGGGTAACCGAGCTTTGCTAGGAGCTCTAGTAGATTAAAAAAAAAGAATCATAAAAATATTTTACCAAGATTTGAATGTACCACATTCCGAATTTTCAAACAAAGCAAAAATTAAACATACGCATACCAAACTGCCAATTGGACTGACATAATAGAGTCAAAATTATTGATATGTTGTGGCACGACGAAAGCACAAACATAATTATTATATAATAATACCTCTGAGCTGGATCGATTTTTCCTCCAAAACTTTTCATGGAAATATGTGCAGCCGTTTCTGAGATTACGATTATATATGCAAGATTACCTCGTTTAAAGTTGGAACAAAATGAATAAGATGATAAGCGATTGACAACAGTAAACAATTACGCGGACGCAGTTATAGGCCCTTGCTTGCTGTCTAGGTCAAAAAACTCATCCAGAGGGTGTAAAATGCATGTGCCAGATTCTGTTGTTCCATTCGCGCACATGTAACGCCGTACATGAACAGTTCAACAGACAGTTCTTGTCTATGCAGAATACAATGGCTGGAACTACAATTAGGCGCTTTATTTTTTATGCGTGACACTGATCCTGCTGTTTTACCTGTTATTGCCTTGGCCCCATCTGTACAAATGTCAATGCAATCGTTCCAACTGAGATTATTTTCTTCAAAAATATGTTTATTTTATTAAAAATTTCTTCCCCGGTAGTGTTTGTGGGTAGCGGTGAACACATAAGCATATCTTCTTCAAAAGAACTTTCATATGGATATCTCATGATAACCAGTAAGATAGCCAGACCAGCGACATCAGTTGACTCATCCATTTGCAAGGCGAATCGTGTTTTTGTAGACGTGTAACTAGTTCTTGTTTGACGTAGCTTGCCAGATCATGGATTCGCCGTGAAACAGTATCGTTTGATAGCGGCACAGTAGAAAGATGCTTTGCAGATTTTTCATCGAGCATACATTTTGATATGTCTAACACACATGGCTTTATTAAATTTTCAGCGATAGTGTGCGCTTCACCTGCTTGTGCAATGCGATAGCTAACTAAATATGATGCCTCCGTGGCCTTTTCATTGATAGTTTGTGTTACATGCATCATATTTTTTTGACTTTCCATTATCTGTTCTTTTCTGCGAACAAAAAAAATCTTTATTCTTGTCTTTAGACTCGGGGTGTACAGTTTATAAATGTCGGCGCAATTTGGCACGTGCCATGAAACTATTAGAAAGCAGTTTACTACATAGCATGCAGAGAGGTGAGCCGTTGGAATCAACAAATCCGAATCTGATATATGATTCATCATACTTCCTTTATTTCGTCTTTGAAACCGTGAAGCTTGACGTCACGGCATCATCGTCATCATCGGTAATTGCTGCATTCTCCGCGCGTACTGCTTTTGAACATTCAGCGTCATTAGAAAATGTTGTTGCAACACGTTTAACGCCTTTAAGCCAACGTTCCATTCTTCTTTATTAATAATGTTACACGTTAAGGATGGTGAGTTCAAAATAATGCACAATCGTTACTGCTTATAAGAGACTAAGTTTAGTCCAAAGAAGAAATGTACAAATCTGATACAATCAGAATACAGCAGGCAGTAGAAAAATAAACACTAGTTACATATCACGTTTAAACTCCGCAATTCGCTAGCTAGCTTGTAAGTAGGTAGGTAGGAACTTATAGCTCCGAACGCTGATCGTCAACTGACTGACGAGGCGCGACGCGCGATCGCCGCTTTTATACTTAGTCCTAGACTCGATCTCGAACATTCTCAAAAATACTCGAGTCGGCGCCTTTGATAAACAAAAAGCGGAAATAAAAATAGAAATACAAAAAATACGTTGTAAACAATCTTGACTTTATGTTTTGAAGTTAGAGCCGAAAGTCGCTTGTTCACAACTATAGTGTCTAATTCAGAGGCGGCTTTTATCAAAGGGACTGCGTGCTCACAAGTATACGCGCGGCGGCGGCGCGGCGGGCGGAGTCATAACGTTCGACCAGAGAGAGGTGTTTTGATTTTTTTTCTAAATTCTTGCGGAACCCCTACAGGGGTATCGCGGAACCCTAGGGTTCCGCGGAACACACTTAGAGTATAGCTGGCTTAGTCGATTTTAAAATTCCATCTTATCTTTACGGTAAACTACAGTAGGCAAGTCAAAAACAGCTAAATATGACCACCAGGCGAGCTACCTAATGATCTCACAGCTACATCATATCGCTGCGTTTAGGGGAAGTTTCAGACATGTCGCCAGCAAAATTTGGAATAATCTGCCTCCACCGTTTCGTGCTCTGAAGACTGTTTGTAATTTTAAAAATAAATATAAACTGTATTTACTAAAAACTCAACTTTGCGACGTAATATAATATTGAATAGATTGCAATTTAAGAAGAAAATTTTAAAAATGCGATATATCTGGTTCTCTGTAGGTTTTAAATATTATTGTGTGTTGCCGTAAAAATTGTAATTTATTATATTATTATTAAATTATATTTATAAGAGACTGCTGTAGTTTGCTCGCCCCCTGCCCGGAAACAAGGGGAGCACGTTAGACCAGGGACGACTTTCCCATGTCGTCATAACCGGAGTGGATCTCCGATTCTGCGCGTTTTGGGTGTTGCACCGCCGTAATTTTTTTTTTTTTATGTTTGTTATTAATAATTTTTTTTATGTCATACTTATACATAAGTTGTTTGAAACAAATCAACGGCTTTGCTATTCTTACAACTAAAGTATAAACTTTAGTTGTAAGAAGGTAAGGAGGTTTCTTTGCTTGTTTCATTTTCATGCTAATAGTAATTGTACCATTGTTATCTATGTGTATACTTCGGTGGTGTAATGTCAAAAGTGGCAGAATAAAGATTTATTTATTTATTTATTTATTTATTTACAATATAAGATGATAAGCGATTGACACCAGTAGAAAAAAAAATTAGGCCTTTTCATCCGTTACTGGACGATTTATACAGTATTCTCTCTCTATAGCGAAGTAACCACTCTTGAAATACTGTAGTTCCTGGGATAGTTAGTTTTTTTAAATGTCGTATGGTTGCCCAAGCACATACGGCATTCTCGCATCACAGTCAGCCTAGTCCAGAGGAATGACTGGTCAATACGTCTGGGGCCAACCATGCGCGGGTTTCCTCACAATGTTTTCCTTCACCGTTAGAGCGTTCGTATAATGTACTTGAGATCTGAAAAGTCTCATTGGTACACGCCACAAACTGGGAATCGAACCTGCAGTCTCTCGACTGCGAATTAAACGGTCTACCCACTAGACCACGGAGCTTGACACCAGTAGGTAAACATAATGCATCTAAATGGGGGTCTATCAATCATCTTTAGACGGACTTTCGGATTTTGTAATAACAGTTTAAAAATGATAAAAGTCGTATTTAACTTTTAATTTTTACGTTTTCGTACCGAAACGGGACCTCATTATCATGACTCTACTGTCCATCCGTCTAACCGTCTGTGTGTCACCAGATTGTATGTCATGAACCGTAACAACTACCTAAAATTTCAACTGTCTAGAGTTCTAGACTGTAGACAGTTGAAATTTTCACAGGTGTTTTAGGTACCGTTTGCACATTTCTGTTACCGTTTTAACATCAAACACTGAAAACACAATTAAAGAAATATTTAATGGGGGTACCATACAACAAACGTGATTTTGTGGTTCTTTTATACTTCCCTTCGTGCGCACTCGACGGGTTTTTTTTATTAATTTTCATCTAAGCGTGATGATCATAAACACGGTTTTTGATTGAAACCGGCTGACGCCCCCAGGTTTGTGTGCTATTAAAGATTAATATGGCACTGTGTGGCCTACTATTTATGTAAGTGTGTACACTGTAGATTGATTAAACCCGACTCCGGTAAATCTGGAGCGAGCTCAGTGTTGCCAGAGCGACTCCGGAACTTTGGTATTTTTTAAATTTCTTTAAATTTTCTCTTTAAATATAATTAAATAAAATACTAATATTTAAGTATAAGCGTCGTATTAATAATATGTAGTATTTTGTACATCCGTTATTTAAAATATTGAAAAATATAAACTAAAATGCAGAGCCATCATTTTAATAGGCCAAATAACATTGTGAACTGAAATGTTTCATAATATCAAAATAAAATACTTAAGAATAAATATTTACATTACTTAAATAGTTCATTATTAAATCAACAAATTAAGGTTTAAATGTTACAATTACGAAATTATTTTTCATATTTCCAGCAAATTCCAATTTTATAGGTAGCAACACTGCGTTAATTATTTCCCTACATTTCAGTATGAGCGCAGTGTAAATTGCAATTTGGTACATGTTAGATTTACATACAATATTGAGTGACTTTATTAAAATACGAAATACTTTTATTTTTCTGTGCCTCCGGTTATAATTTTGCGAATTTTTCATTCAAATTAACCGTCCGCTTTTTTGCACAAAATGTTTTTTGTGTAAGTGACTAAATGTATTTATCTATATATATATTATAATATAATATATAATTATCATAGACCTATAAGATAAAGACTAGGCACGTCGAGGCAAAAAGTGTTCATGCATAAACTGCCCTAATCATAGGTTTGTTTAGGGCATTTGTCATCTTGATATTTTGACGTTTACTTTCCGCAGTTTAGTCAGTCCTTGGCATAGTCGTATATACTAAGGCGGGTCAATAAGTCCGTGACTTTTTGAATTTCTAACCTCCTTACTGAAAAAGCAACACTACTCCTGTCAACAGGCATCTGTCAGTTGACTCCTATCAAAATTTGAACTTGCTGCGTCAGTTAGTTTGTGTTTTACAGCTATCTTTATCAGACTATCCAGTAACTTAAGGAAACAATGGAAAAAAGTGAATTTCGTGTGCTTATTAAGCATTATTTTTTGCGAAAAAAAAACCATTACCGAGACCAAGGCTAAGCTTGATAAATACTATGGGGACTCTGCACCATCGATTTCAATGGTAAAAAAGTGGTTTACTGAATTTCGTTGTGGCCTTACAAGCACTGAAGATGCCGAACGTCCTGGACGCCCAGTTGAGGTCTCTACACCCGAAACAATCGAAAAAATTCACGATATGGTGTTGGCCGACCGAAGATTGAAAGTGCAAGAGATTGTGGAAGCCATAGGCATCTCGCATGGCTCAGTGGTTTCAATTTTGAATGATCACTTGGGCATGAGAAAGCTTTCCGCAAGATGGGTGCCGCGTGTGCTCACAGTCTACCACAAACGCAATCGTGTAACAACTTCACAGGAAGGTTTGGCGTTGTTTAATCACAATATGGAGGAGTTTTTTAACCGTGGACGAAACATGGATCCATCACAATACACCAGAGACCAAACAACAGTCAAAACAGTGTGTTTCTAAGGGTGAATCGGCGCCAAAGAAGGCCAAGGTGGGTTTGTCAGCCAATAAAGTTATGGCGACTGTTTTTTGGGATGCACGTGGGATAATCCACATTGACTATCTTCAAAAGGGAAGAACAATTAATGGGGAATATTATGCCAACTTATTGGACCGCTTCAATGAGGATTTGAAAAAAAACCGACCTCATTTGGCCAAGAAAAAAGTTCTTTTTCACCAAGACAATGCATGTGCAGTTGCCATGGCAAAAATCCATGAATTGGGCTATGAATTGCTCCCACATCCACCCTATTCTCAAGATTTGGCTCCGAGTGACTACTTCTTGTTCCCAAACCTGAAAAAATGGCTCGGTGGAAAAAGATTTGACTCCAATGATGAAGTCATCTCGCAAACAAAGGCCTATTTTGAGGACCTCGACAAATCATATTTTTTGGAAGGGATAAAAAAATTGGAGAAGCGTTGGACAAAGTGTATAGAGCTCAAGGGGGACTACGTTGAAAAATAAAATGATTTATTTATCAAAAAATCTGTGTTTTATTCCAAAAGTCACGGACTTATTGACCCGCCCTCGTAGTACTAACAATCATAAAAAATCTATTTTATCCACATTATACATTAAATAATTTTCATGTGTAACTTGATGAAAACATGTCAAAAATTATAATGACATCAATGTTTGTGTCAAATATAATGATTAATTTTATTTTATTTATTGATGGCGTTACGGCTTAAAACCATTTGCCAGTGTCAAATTATAAAGGCGGGAAATAGAATTCTCGTTTAGGTTTTTAACACCGTATTTCTAAATCGTCATGTCTAAAGTCTAGTCAAAGTCCAAATAATGAAAAGTCAGTGCAGTCAATGAGTCAAGTCAGTCCATCAGTAAAGTGCTAGAAAGCTTTACTGGAAGTTCCTAGGGGTATATATATTTAATATTAAGTCTTTACATATGGAATTGCCGTTTTATATGAAAAAATTTAAACGATTTTTTTTCATGTATTTTTTATTTGTATTAATTGAAGTAATCACCCATGCAATCAATGCATCTTTGACAACGCAGTGGCAGTTTATTGATGCCCTTCTTAAAGAAATCAGCTGGACGGGAGGCAACAAATTCTTCAAAGGCATTTTGTACTGCCTCTCGGGTATTGAATTTTTTTCCCGCCAAGAACTTATCCAAATTCTGGAAAAAGTAGTAGTCTGTAGGCGCAAAGTCTGGTGAGTAGGGCGGATGAAGGAGAGCTTCCAACCCCAGTTCTTGCAACTTGGAGACCACCTACTGTGCAGTATGAGGTCGCGCGTTGTCGTGCAGGAGCAGCGGAGACGAGCGATTGACCAACGCTGGTTGGAGATGTGCCAGCTTCTCCATCATTATGTTCAGTTCTTCACAGTACACATCTGCAGTAATGCTTACCCCGTCTAGCCCCGTCTACCCCCGGTATGAATCACACCGGCGCTAGACCACCAAACAGTGACCATCACTTTTCTAGGGGTAAGTATTCGTTTAGGGCATTGTTTAGGTGCTGAACCAGGATCCAAACAACTTGCTGAGCGCTCGCGGTTATCAAACAGAATCCATTTTTCATCGCAGGTAACAATGCGGTTCAAAATTCCTTAATTTGTGTGTCTGTTGAGCAGTGCAAGGCACGTCTCTCGTCTCGACGCGTACTTCGCGCTGGCGATCATTGAGTTTGTGGGGCACCCATTTGTCAAGCTTTTTTAACTTGCCAATTTGACGCAAATGGACCAAAAGTGTTTTGACGCTAACGTCGAAAGCTGCTGCTAATTCAGCCGTAGATTGTGTATCATCAGCTTCCACAATCGCCTTTAATTCGTCATTGTCGACCAAAGTTTTCGGACGTCCGCGAGGTTCATTTTTCAGGTCGAAATTTCCAGAACGAAAGCGAGCAAACCAATAACAGTTGATGCGTTGGTTTGTAGTGTTAGCTCCGTAAACGTCGTTGATATTGCGTGCCGCTTGTGCCGCGTTGCTGCCACGACGGTACTCATATTCTATAATTACTCGAATTTTTAACGTACCTATCCATGATGACGAAAAAGATTGAAATGCGATGAAAATGTAACACTAATCAATAAACAAATGACTACTTTTGGAAAAAGAATTCCATGTTTTTAAAATAAAATTAATTTGAAATTAGATTTCTTAGCCCAACAAAAATTATTTTGATTTGAAATGGCCAGTACTGCAGAAGGGCATTTTATAGGTAAATACCTATTATATAAATAATACACGACATAACACGTGCACGTTAACGAATATTTAATGGTTAATATTCTACTAATATTACACATTAAGAACCGAAATAAAACAAAGTTATGGAAGAAATACAAAAACAACAACGTTTTGAATTCCCCGGAAAAACTCAAAGAGAATCATAAAGGCCAGCATAATGCAGCACCCGTAATATTGCAGTAATCACAGCCATTTGTACCGGTGCTGCATTTGCAGGCTGGGCCGTCAGTATGGCATTATATACTGCAGTCCGTTGAGAGATATTTTACCTCTAACAGGACCATGAAGGACGACGACATAAGGACCATTCTAAAAGACCCTACTTACATACGATCCATCGTTATTGTACTAAATTAAATGGCCATACTGTCAAGTCCAGCCTACAAATGCAGCATCGGTACTTTATTATGATTCTACTATAACATATTACGTTGGAATAACTTCAAAGGCTGTAAAAAAAGTAAGTACATTTTTTTAGTTCTTTGGCGCCCTGTACCTAAGAATTGGCCCACCGCACAAACTAGCGGCACTTATACTACAATATAATTTTTTTTATCTGTGAGAATGTAACAAGTGTAGTCAGGCGGGCGTGGGATCACAGTCCATAAATTATCGCGACCGAATCGATCGTCGTAAACGATTTACTTTCAACCATAGTTCGTAAATCCAGTTCATTCCAGTTTGATCGTAACAGTCCATCGCATGTGAGTGGATGGCAAAGAAAATCCAAGGTAAAATATTTAAGAGGCAAATCTAATAAAAACGTATTCTAAATTCAAAACGCATAACGCTAACTTTTTTCACATATTATAATCGTCACATACAATATCATATCGGCGGCCGTGCAGTTGTGTTAAAAGAATCTGTTTTGATTCTTGTGGTCATATAAACGAGCCCTAAAGATGTCAATGTATTTTATAGTCTTGTTGTATTAAAAATCGTCAAAAGAAAAAAAAGCTCATAACAAAAAACATTGTCACAAAACAAAAACAATGCCAATGACACGATGACGTTAAAATCAAAGCCTTGATTAAAATCAGTAACAAAGAAAATAGTGGGAAACAAAGTGAAAAGATTTTCTCATTATGTCGTGTGTCTGTCGGTTAACAGGTTGGAAAACAAAGAAATTGCAAACAAATGATTCATCATCAGCAGCACAGATTAAAGAGGAACAGATAAACATCTACATAGTTAGCGATCAAATTGATTGCACTACTACAAGCATGCGGTGTGTCCACGATTGTGTGGAAAAATCGAGGGCCGTTGAAGAGGACGTAAAAATTTTCAAACTTGGATGTCACCTTAAGGTCAGCTCAAACCGAAACACGACGCGACACAATACTACATTTTTAAGATAGCGATTCAAAATAAAAACTTGAGAGGTGGCCTATTTTGGCAGAAATTTACATATATATAATAGGTGTCGGAGGAATTCATGAGTCGAGTTGCATCTTGATTGCTACTGATTATTTGCATACTGATTGTTTACAATTGAATTGCCCTTAAATTCATTTCATTACTTTAAAATTCGTTTTTTAATTTAAGATAATTTGTAACGGGCCTGACTGACAACGGCGGACATTTGCTTATCGAATCGAGACGTACAGGGAAATAAAATAATTCTTATACTTAGTAAGGCTATGAAAGGTTCGGCCGCAACTTGGTTTTCTCAAATAGCTTTTTCTAATATGAAATGAGTAGATTTTAAAGAAATTTTTCTTTCTCGTTCGATACGCTCGATACATGTGCTGCAAAAGTGTTAAAGATGCTTACTGGTAAACCACAAGAAGGAGAGTGTCTTGCCGCATACGCAAGTCGTTTACTTACAACGCGATTGGGTAATCTGGGGAAGGAAGAAATGATAAAAAAAAAAGATACCACATCTTTGACACTAGCACACATGGCTCAAATCGACCCACGTTTACAACGCTGCATTTTTTCCGAAGAAATTATACCCGCACTAAAATGCAACGTGAGATTATGGCTTGTTCTTATCGCAAGCGCAGTTACCAAGAAATAGGGAAGACCACTGCTAGTTCTATGCAGTAAAATAAACGCCCTAGGTTAAGTTCTGTTTCTACAAAATGTTACTCTTGCGGAAAGCTTGGTCATAAATCTTTTGAATGTTTCAGCCGACCGCATGACAAGCAGCCTTCGACTCCTGAGCGCCCCTATATGGCCGTCGCTACGCGGCCCCTGGTGACATGCTACAGATGTGGTGTTGAAAGTCATGTAGCATCGTGGTGCTCCAAAACACCTGCGAGCACTAGTGCACTCCCGCCGCCGCATCTAGCATTGTAAAGCTAGTGGACGTATGTGGTGTGAAACCTATCACCGGAATAATTACACAATTTGGTGAGCAGTTTTCATTTTGTTTTGATTCCGGTGCTGATTGTTCTTTAATTAAAGAAAGCGTCTCTCGTAAGCTTGTTAGCACATAGCAACGTGCAGTTGTTACTCTTACTGGTGTAGGCAAATCTAGTGTTTTATGTGACTTACAAAATATTTTATGCAGAGTAGTTCTTAGTGGTCACAATGTACAAATTTTATTTCACATTATAGCTGATGATTACCTAAATAACGATATTTTGATTGGACGTGATTTGTTGGCCTTAGGGTTTTCAGTTCATATAACTAGTGATAGGCTTACTATAATTGAGAAGCCTTCTTTGGTTAATATCTGCAGTATAGGCGACGCGGTGACTGACTTTCATGACGTAGATACTGATATACCTGATGACTTTAAATTACCTTTCATTCATTTTAACATTCAATCAATTTCCCCAATCATACATCCCTACTGAGCTGAGGATTCATGTGTGTCAGATGATAATGACGGTGAGTGAATGTGTGTGTTGAGTGAATGACTGAGTACTAAGACTAACAGCCTCCGTGGTCTAGTGGTTAGAGCGTGGCTCTCGACTCGGAGGTCGTGGGTTCGATTCCCGCATCGGAACAAAAAAAAATGTTGTTTCCGAGTTTGGTTAGGACAATTCTGGCTGATCACCTGATTGTCTGACAAGAAAGATGATCCATGCGTCGGATGGGACGAGACGAGACGATGGTCGTAACCCACTGGGTTACGAGAGTAAAGGAGGAGAGAGTGCTCTTGTGTACTGCGCACACACTTGGGCACTATAACATAACTCCTGCGTAGCTGGCCTGGTTTCAATGAAACAGGCCACCGTCACCGAAATCGGTGTGGGGAGCTATATTACTAAGACTCATTATAAGATATTCAAGCAGCGTGGTGGTTGCTAGGCTTAAACGAAAGGCAAGGTAGCCATTGAAGGGCGAGGTGGCCAATCAAGGGCAAGGTGGCTAATCAAGGGCGAGGTGGCCATTGAAGGACGAGGTGGCCCGAGAAATAAATTAAAGAGTAAAAGGCGAGTTGGCCTCAAAGTTATTGTGATGTGTAGCTATGTAAAAGGCGAGGTGGCTATTGTTACAGTATAGGTTATTACTTCGGTCAGGAGTGGCCGAACGGATGTACTAGGCTAATACTAAAATCTCTTTATTTTTGCAGATACTGATGATGCAAGGCCTTCAACATCACACGAGGGCGTATAATACGTCAGGACGGCCGTGTCGGAGGAATTCATGAGTCGAGTTGCATCTTGATTGCTACTGATTATTTGCATACTGATTGTTTACTGAAATTGAATTGCCCTTAAATTCATTTGATTACTTTTAAATTCGTTTTTTAATTTAAGATAATTTGTAACATTTTTATCTAACGTAAAAGCCTTAATTAAAATTAAATCGTAATTGTTTTGTTACCGGCCAATCAGAGCAGAGCGCGCGCGGGCCTCGAGTGGGGTCGAGACGCCATCTTGACTTTAGAGGTGCGGACAGTGTTTGAAACACATTTGAGTGTGATCTGTCGATCGAGTTGGATCGTGGTTGAGAATTATATTTTGTGGTTACTAGTTAAAGTGAGATCGGTGTCCTGAACCCACTGCTCGATCTTAAATTATTTTAAAATTACTGTTTTCTTAAATTTGTGATTAGTGAAAATACTGTTACACACTGAATAAATTATTGTTAACCAATGATCATTGAGTTTTGTGCCCGCATTTTACCCACGATGACGCCCACTAAACAAGCAACTGCTACTGAAAATGATGTTGAGGACAATGTGTGTTCGACATATATATATATATATATATATATATATATTTGCCGAGCCGAGGGAGCGTAGCGCAGCGCGTAGTGACTAAAGTTAAATTTTGAACCGCTATCATAAAATGCAGTGCCACGTCGCGTCTCGGTGTGAACTGACGCTTATATGCACGCTTATGCACCAAATACAGGATGTTGTGGTTACAGACTACAGGGGTGACAACACTAATGTTGATACTCAACCCAACGCATGAGGAGCATTCTCGAGAGATCTACAACCACGCTAGTGCATTAGTATCAATAATGTATGTCAAGGATTTTCTCACAAATAGTGCTATCAGTTACTATACCAAGATCATCGTCCATGAGTACCTGGGTAACCGAGCTTTGCTAGGAGCTCTAGTAGATTAAAAAAAAAGAATCATAAAAATATTTTACCAAGATTTGAATGTACCACATTCCGAATTTTCAAACAAAGCAAAAATTAAACATACGCATACCAAACTGCCAATTGGACTGACATAATAGAGTCAAAATTATTGATATGTTGTGGCACGACGAAAGCACAAACATAATTATTATATAATAATACCTCTGAGCTGGATCGATTTTTCCTCCAAAACTTTTCATGGAAATATGTGCAGCCGTTTCTGAGATTACGATTATATATGCAAGATTACCTCGTTTAAAGTTGGAACAAAATGAATAAGATGATAAGCGATTGACAACAGTAAACAATTACGCGGACGCAGTTATAGGCCCTTGCTTGCTGTCTAGGTCAAAAAACTCATCCAGAGGGTGTAAAATGCATGTGCCAGATTCTGTTGTTCCATTCGCGCACATGTAACGCCGTACATGAACAGTTCAACAGACAGTTCTTGTCTATGCAGAATACAATGGCTGGAACTACAATTAGGCGCTTTATTTTTTATGCGTGACACTGATCCTGCTGTTTTACCTGTTATTGCCTTGGCCCCATCTGTACAAATGTCAATGCAATCGTTCCAACTGAGATTATTTTCTTCAAAAATATGTTTATTTTATTAAAAATTTCTTCCCCGGTAGTGTTTGTGGGTAGCGGTGAACACATAAGCATATCTTCTTCAAAAGAACTTTCATATGGATATCTCATGATAACCAGTAAGATAGCCAGACCAGCGACATCAGTTGACTCATCCATTTGCAAGGCGAATCGTGTTTTTGTAGACGTGTAACTAGTTCTTGTTTGACGTAGCTTGCCAGATCATGGATTCGCCGTGAAACAGTATCGTTTGATAGCGGCACAGTAGAAAGATGCTTTGCAGATTTTTCATCGAGCATACATTTTGATATGTCTAACACACATGGCTTTATTAAATTTTCAGCGATAGTGTGCGCTTCACCTGCTTGTGCAATGCGATAGCTAACTAAATATGATGCCTCCGTGGCCTTTTCATTGATAGTTTGTGTTACATGCATCATATTTTTTTGACTTTCCATTATCTGTTCTTTTCTGCGAACAAAAAAAATCTTTATTCTTGTCTTTAGACTCGGGGTGTACAGTTTATAAATGTCGGCGCAATTTGGCACGTGCCATGAAACTATTAGAAAGCAGTTTACTACATAGCATGCAGAGAGGTGAGCCGTTGGAATCAACAAATCCGAATCTGATATATGATTCATCATACTTCCTTTATTTCGTCTTTGAAACCGTGAAGCTTGACGTCACGGCATCATCGTCATCATCGGTAATTGCTGCATTCTCCGCGCGTACTGCTTTTGAACATTCAGCGTCATTAGAAAATGTTGTTGCAACACGTTTAACGCCTTTAAGCCAACGTTCCATTCTTCTTTATTAATAATGTTACACGTTAAGGATGGTGAGTTCAAAATAATGCACAATCGTTACTGCTTATAAGAGACTAAGTTTAGTCCAAAGAAGAAATGTACAAATCTGATACAATCAGAATACAGCAGGCAGTAGAAAAATAAACACTAGTTACATATCACGTTTAAACTCCGCAATTCGCTAGCTAGCTTGTAAGTAGGTAGGTAGGAACTTATAGCTCCGAACGCTGATCGTCAACTGACTGACGAGGCGCGACGCGCGATCGCCGCTTTTATACTTAGTCCTAGACTCGATCTCGAACATTCTCAAAAATACTCGAGTCGGCGCCTTTGATAAACAAAAAGCGGAAATAAAAATAGAAATACAAAAAATACGTTGTAAACAATCTTGACTTTATGTTTTGAAGTTAGAGCCGAAAGTCGCTTGTTCACAACTATAGTGTCTAATTCAGAGGCGGCTTTTATCAAAGGGACTGCGTGCTCACAAGTATACGCGCGGCGGCGGCGCGGCGGGCGGAGTCATAACGTTCGACCAGAGAGAGGTGTTTTGATTTTTTTTCTAAATTCTTGCGGAACCCCTACAGGGGTATCGCGGAACCCTAGGGTTCCGCGGAACACACTTAGAGTATAGCTGGCTTAGTCGATTTTAAAATTCCATCTTATCTTTACGGTAAACTACAGTAGGCAAGTCAAAAACAGCTAAATATGACCACCAGGCGAGCTACCTAATGATCTCACAGCTACATCATATCGCTGCGTTTAGGGGAAGTTTCAGACATGTCGCCAGCAAAATTTGGAATAATCTGCCTCCACCGTTTCGTGCTCTGAAGACTGTTTGTAATTTTAAAAATAAATATAAACTGTATTTACTAAAAACTCAACTTTGCGACGTAATATAATATTGAATAGATTGCAATTTAAGAAGAAAATTTTAAAAATGCGATATATCTGGTTCTCTGTAGGTTTTAAATATTATTGTGTGTTGCCGTAAAAATTGTAATTTATTATATTATTATTAAATTATATTTATAAGAGACTGCTGTAGTTTGCTCGCCCCCTGCCCGGAAACAAGGGGAGCACGTTAGACCAGGGACGACTTTCCCATGTCGTCATAACCGGAGTGGATCTCCGATTCTGCGCGTTTTGGGTGTTGCACCGCCGTAATTTTTTTTTTTTTATGTTTGTTATTAATAATTTTTTTTATGTCATACTTATACATAAGTTGTTTGAAACAAATCAACGGCTTTGCTATTCTTACAACTAAAGTATAAACTTTAGTTGTAAGAAGGTAAGGAGGTTTCTTTGCTTGTTTCATTTTCATGCTAATAGTAATTGTACCATTGTTATCTATGTGTATACTTCGGTGGTGTAATGTCAAAAGTGGCAGAATAAAGATTTATTTATTTATTTATTTATTTATTTACAATATAAGATGATAAGCGATTGACACCAGTAGAAAAAAAAATTAGGCCTTTTCATCCGTTACTGGACGATTTATACAGTATTCTCTCTCTATAGCGAAGTAACCACTCTTGAAATACTGTAGTTCCTGGGATAGTTAGTTTTTTTAAATGTCGTATGGTTGCCCAAGCACATACGGCATTCTCGCATCACAGTCAGCCTAGTCCAGAGGAATGACTGGTCAATACGTCTGGGGCCAACCATGCGCGGGTTTCCTCACAATGTTTTCCTTCACCGTTAGAGCGTTCGTATAATGTACTTGAGATCTGAAAAGTCTCATTGGTACACGCCACAAACTGGGAATCGAACCTGCAGTCTCTCGACTGCGAATTAAACGGTCTACCCACTAGACCACGGAGCTTGACACCAGTAGGTAAACATAATGCATCTAAATGGGGGTCTATCAATCATCTTTAGACGGACTTTCGGATTTTGTAATAACAGTTTAAAAATGATAAAAGTCGTATTTAACTTTTAATTTTTACGTTTTCGTACCGAAACGGGACCTCATTATCATGACTCTACTGTCCATCCGTCTAACCGTCTGTGTGTCACCAGATTGTATGTCATGAACCGTAACAACTACCTAAAATTTCAACTGTCTAGAGTTCTAGACTGTAGACAGTTGAAATTTTCACAGGTGTTTTAGGTACCGTTTGCACATTTCTGTTACCGTTTTAACATCAAACACTGAAAACACAATTAAAGAAATATTTAATGGGGGTACCATACAACAAACGTGATTTTGTGGTTCTTTTATACTTCCCTTCGTGCGCACTCGACGGGTTTTTTTTATTAATTTTCATCTAAGCGTGATGATCATAAACACGGTTTTTGATTGAAACCGGCTGACGCCCCCAGGTTTGTGTGCTATTAAAGATTAATATGGCACTGTGTGGCCTACTATTTATGTAAGTGTGTACACTGTAGATTGATTAAACCCGACTCCGGTAAATCTGGAGCGAGCTCAGTGTTGCCAGAGCGACTCCGGAACTTTGGTATTTTTTAAATTTCTTTAAATTTTCTCTTTAAATATAATTAAATAAAATACTAATATTTAAGTATAAGCGTCGTATTAATAATATGTAGTATTTTGTACATCCGTTATTTAAAATATTGAAAAATATAAACTAAAATGCAGAGCCATCATTTTAATAGGCCAAATAACATTGTGAACTGAAATGTTTCATAATATCAAAATAAAATACTTAAGAATAAATATTTACATTACTTAAATAGTTCATTATTAAATCAACAAATTAAGGTTTAAATGTTACAATTACGAAATTATTTTTCATATTTCCAGCAAATTCCAATTTTATAGGTAGCAACACTGCGTTAATTATTTCCCTACATTTCAGTATGAGCGCAGTGTAAATTGCAATTTGGTACATGTTAGATTTACATACAATATTGAGTGACTTTATTAAAATACGAAATACTTTTATTTTTCTGTGCCTCCGGTTATAATTTTGCGAATTTTTCATTCAAATTAACCGTCCGCTTTTTTGCACAAAATGTTTTTTGTGTAAGTGACTAAATGTATTTATCTATATATATATTATAATATAATATATAATTATCATAGACCTATAAGATAAAGACTAGGCACGTCGAGGCAAAAAGTGTTCATGCATAAACTGCCCTAATCATAGGTTTGTTTAGGGCATTTGTCATCTTGATATTTTGACGTTTACTTTCCGCAGTTTAGTCAGTCCTTGGCATAGTCGTATATACTAAGGCGGGTCAATAAGTCCGTGACTTTTTGAATTTCTAACCTCCTTACTGAAAAAGCAACACTACTCCTGTCAACAGGCATCTGTCAGTTGACTCCTATCAAAATTTGAACTTGCTGCGTCAGTTAGTTTGTGTTTTACAGCTATCTTTATCAGACTATCCAGTAACTTAAGGAAACAATGGAAAAAAGTGAATTTCGTGTGCTTATTAAGCATTATTTTTTGCGAAAAAAAAACCATTACCGAGACCAAGGCTAAGCTTGATAAATACTATGGGGACTCTGCACCATCGATTTCAATGGTAAAAAAGTGGTTTACTGAATTTCGTTGTGGCCTTACAAGCACTGAAGATGCCGAACGTCCTGGACGCCCAGTTGAGGTCTCTACACCCGAAACAATCGAAAAAATTCACGATATGGTGTTGGCCGACCGAAGATTGAAAGTGCAAGAGATTGTGGAAGCCATAGGCATCTCGCATGGCTCAGTGGTTTCAATTTTGAATGATCACTTGGGCATGAGAAAGCTTTCCGCAAGATGGGTGCCGCGTGTGCTCACAGTCTACCACAAACGCAATCGTGTAACAACTTCACAGGAAGGTTTGGCGTTGTTTAATCACAATATGGAGGAGTTTTTTAACCGTGGACGAAACATGGATCCATCACAATACACCAGAGACCAAACAACAGTCAAAACAGTGTGTTTCTAAGGGTGAATCGGCGCCAAAGAAGGCCAAGGTGGGTTTGTCAGCCAATAAAGTTATGGCGACTGTTTTTTGGGATGCACGTGGGATAATCCACATTGACTATCTTCAAAAGGGAAGAACAATTAATGGGGAATATTATGCCAACTTATTGGACCGCTTCAATGAGGATTTGAAAAAAAACCGACCTCATTTGGCCAAGAAAAAAGTTCTTTTTCACTAAGACAATGCAAGGGTGCACACATGTGCAATTGCCATGGCAAAAATCCATGAATTGGGCTATGAATTGCTCCCACATCCACCCTATTCTCAAGATTTGGCTCCGAGTGACTACTTCTTGTTCCCAAACCTGAAAAAATGGCTCGGTGGAAAAAGATTTGACTCCAATGATGAAGTCATCTCGCAAACAAAGGCCTATTTTGAGGACCTCGACAAATCATATTTTTTGGAAGGGATAAAAAAATTGGAGAAGCGTTGGACAAAGTGTATAGAGCTCAAGGGGGACTACGTTGAAAAATAAAATGATTTATTTATCAAAAAATCTGTGTTTTATTCCAAAAGTCACGGACTTATTGACCCGCCCTCGTATTATAGACAGGGCATTGAGACAAAAAATGTCTCCAGTTAAATGGCCCCTTTTGAGATTTTTGGGGCCATTTTGACATTTGAGATGGCCCGCATCCACTTGGCAAAACATAATGCAAGCGTCACTTCACGCTGGTTTTCACTGAGGCTGTAGTAGCTAGTAGAGGTCTAGCACGTTAAAGTGATACACAATAGATAAAGGGTCAGGTCACACTAAAACGCGATGCGACGCGGTGCTGCATATTTAAGATGGCTATTTAGAAGATACACGTCTCATTGCAAGAGCTACTATTAGCTAGCTATTGCTACGCAGCACGGTGCAGCCCAAAATTCGATCTCAATGCAATGAAACGTGCATGCATCTTCTTCGGTAGCGAATAAATTTCAAATTTGAGTCGCTTGCCTAAAAAATACTGGGCAGCGTCGAGTCGCGTAGCGTCTCAGTGTGAGCTGATGCCAAGAAGTAACAACTTTTCATCTTTTTGCTAAAAGTTGGCCCCGTGCGAGTTTCTTACGCCGGTTCTTCTCTCCGGCTTAGTTCCCGAATAGCAGGCATACATAGGGACAATTCCGTGAGTATTATTTAATAACCCATGTGGCAATAAAAACATTCATGAATAAATCAACCAATAACGTTCTAGCTTTATGGAAGCAATTTATAAATCTGATATAAGCTTGGAAGTCATTTAGTTGTGTCCACTTCAAACGTCTGCATCTGATGGTTGAGCTGAATGCAGTTTTATTTGATATTGGTTTAAATTGAATTCTACAATCCTTTACGTAGTAGTATCAAAATTAATTTTCTCACCGCCGACGTTGAAGTTGTTATAAGCGTGTCTGTGTATCGGTGTATAGCTCGTGGCTTTTATGAATTATATTATTGTGTCATCTTCGGTTAATTTATAATGTACTAATCGACTTGTGGTCTAAATTTGCCCATAATAATTCATATTAATATAATATATATTTTGATGTTTAACTTTATGTAATTTGTTTCTTCTTGTTATGTTATCTCTATGTAATTTTGAATTGTATGAGGGCTCTTTTGCCTATTGGATAGAAAAAAAAAATGTTGAGACAGATTCACAAGCGTCAACGTATAACAAAATTGTATCTATCAAACGCACGGTAGTGTGTGTTAATAATCTGCGGTAGTGTGTGTTAATAATCTGCGGTAGTGTGTGTTAATAACAATAATCTGAGGTGGTGTATGTCGTTGTTATTTTTATTAATTTTATGTATTTTTTAAGCATTATTTAAGAAAATATTACCTTTCTGCACACCTTCCTCCACAACAACTCTAACTGTGCCAAATATCATACTCCTGCGTTATCACAATTCTCGTACAACTGTACTGAAAGTTTTTGCTTCACGTATTAATCTATACATCTTCTATATAATATCTATACATATAAATAAAATTGATGTGTCTGTTTGTAATTTTAAATTTACAGCATTTCACTTAATGCATAAGAAAGTATATACGATACCTACTTATAATAAAAATTCATTATTAAAATTTTTGTCCGTCCATCTGTCTGTCTGTCTGTCTGTTCCAGCTAAGCTCTGAAACGGCTGGACCAATTTTCACGTTACTTTCACTGGCAGATAGCTGATGTTATAAGGAGTAATTAGGATACTTTTCATCCTCATCATCATCAATGTTTGACGCGCAACGAAGTGGGCACGATGGAACTATTTAAAATATGATAACTAGCTTTTGCGTACGATTTCGTCCGCATGGATCCCCATTGCACCCCCGTAGGGTGTGTAGGTGCACTGTTAAATTATGTATTTCGAACCAATTTTAACGGAATTCTAGGCTTTCCGCCTGATCCCTCGCCAATCGTGTCGGTTATTCGTCCCACAGGGTTTTGACTTGTACGGAGTGGTTTCTTCGAAACCAGCCACCGCCAACGAAACATCTAGAAGATATTTTCTATTAAATTTCAAATTCGTGAAATGAAAATTCGTATCTTATAGGCTTGTTTTAAATGTACTTTACTTGCTTTAAACATATTTAATAGTTCCCCACACCGATGACGGCGACGGTGGCCGATTTAATTAAGACCAGGCCAGCTACGCAGGAATAATTTTATAGTGCCCAAGTGTGCGCCGTACACAAGAGCAGTCTCTCTTCGTTTACTCTCGAAACCTAGTGGGACGGATAACCGACACGACTGACGAGAGATCAGGCGCAGGATCGACTTTTTATATGCCCATTCGACGTATGGATCATCTTTCTTGTCAGACAATCAGGTGATCAGCCTGAATTGTCCTAACCAAATTTAGAGACATTTTTTTCTTGTTCCAAGACGGGCATCGAACCCACGACCTCCGAGTCGAGAGCCAAGCTCTAAGCCACTGGACCACGGAGGCTGTTAAAAATGTAAATATACCTACACCGTGAATGCACATGTAACAAAGTAATTTTAAGTTTATTATTATGATGAATACTTTGATGCATTTGGCGCATCCCTAGTCACAGCGCACAGGGGAATATTGTAAATGTGAAATTGCATACATACCAGATTTTAATGATGCTGTTTTTAACGTTGTCTGCGTACAAACAAAATATGGTTAATTTTATTTTTATATTATTTGTATTTTCTGAAAAACACGCATCTTGTTTCGTTGATTTGATATTACGTTCAGTTACGACAGATGAACATTTTTTAATTTTTAGGGTTCTACTGAACCCGGAAAAGAAAAAAACAGATCCTTTAAAGATAATTTCTCATAATAAAAAAAATTTCTTTATTTACATAATTACAGAAATAAAACATACCAATATTAAAAAAAAATGGCGATCTTACCGCATAAAGTTTTTCAAACAACCATTGCAGCATTAAAAAACAAAAACTTTACTAATACTGAGACTATACTATACTGAAACGGGATTTTGAACGACTTACAATGAACTAAGTTAATATTAAATATAATTGACATCTACTAGTATGATTACCTTATGATTTGCCATTAAAATATATAACCCTCAATTTTCACCCTTCTAACACCAACTCCCATTGTTTAATAGCGATATTAGTACTGTAATAATCTTCAAGCCTTACTGAGTCGATATCTCTTATATAACGTATTGTATCTTTCAAACATCACCTGTTGTAGGGGTAGGTTGTACATGTAGGCAGTAGATGTAGGTGGTAGATCTAGCTACTAATTTATCTATTCCAGTTCATTGTCGAGATGGCAAACCATCTGTAGAGATCAGATAGTATTAATCTAATAGATAAAATTTGTTTGGTCTTAATCTAAATGTAACTCGAAGAAAAAATCACGAATAAAAATTCCCCAACAATAGTTTCCTTGGTGCAAATGAAACAACATCATGCGAGACAAAGCACGAGGTGGGTACTGAGTAGGTATAGACGAGACCTAGAGTGTCTCCATTGTCAATGAGCCTGTGCTTTAGTGTGGGGTCTAAGCGGATATTTTATTAATTTAGGTGTGCATTCTGTTGGTTTATTATTACTCTAAGACATTCTGCTATAAAGTATGACCAAATATTTTCATAATTTTTTAATCAAGGAAACTACTCGTATTAGAGGATTGCACCATCTGTCATTAAAACACGTCGTGATATCAATGTGAAAGTCATTTATTTTTAGCGTTCCATTCCCAAAGGGTAAAAACGGGTCCCAATAACTGAGACTGTCTGTGAGTCCGTCCGTCTGCCTATCACCAGGGCTGTACTTAACCGTGATATCTACACAATCGAAGCTTTCAAATATGATGTATATATATAATATAGTTCAAAATCGACGTGTCGATTGTCGAGCTGTCATATATATGACATTGACATTTGACTCGACACTTGTATGTTCGATTTTCCGTTCTATTGTGGAACTATTACTCGGACTCGGACGTTTCTAACTAGGAACGTCCGTGCCGCCCGGCTGTTCGCCACGTAGTGACGCGTCGCTCCACCAGTTGAGCCGTGCTATACGTTTATTATTTCAGGTTTTATAGCTAGACATCACATCTCTCCTTTTTCATAATTGTTAAGAACACATTTAGAATTACGATACAAGGGAGCTTATTAATCAGATCAAAGTATTTAGGTGTATTCTAAGTCTACAACACAATATCATTAAGTTCAAAATCAACAATTTTAGTCTAATTCTGTTGAATCATTAAAAATATAAAAAACATTCATACTGATAATTGATACTAAGGTAGATTATAAGTTATTTGAAATTGCACATATTATAACCAACTTAATAGGTAGGTACAATATCGAAAAAGTTCCCGCTGGACCAGTTGCTAAACATTTTCATTTTGGCACTTCAAAATATTTAAACACAAAGGAAATGACCGCATCGACACAACCACATATTTACATATGAGTATATGTGTGTGCACACGATTCAACGCCGCTGTTAAATGATTTTCATCTTATGCCTGGATTAGCAGCAACTTTGTCGATAGTACTTCAGATATTTTTTAAGCTAAGTCACTAACTATTCCGCTGTCCTATTATCATCAATAACTTTCCATTGGCCTTCCACTTTCTTTAAATGTCAGTATTCCTTCTGTATTCTTGACCTGTTTCCTCGTTTCTTATATTTATGTCGCTTCTCTCAGAACTCACTACAGTATGGGTTGTTGGATTAAATTCAGGCGTGAGTTTACTTTCCTTAATCAAATTCTTTACATATACTCTTTCGCCGATTGTCAGTTTTCTGTCTACAGCTTTCCTTTTCCTATCTTCTATATTTCTCCATCACAATTGTTTTCCAGGTCATCTAAAAAAGGTAATTTATCCCGGAATTGTCTTCCGTAGAACAGCTCGGATGGGGAGTACTAATAATAGTACTCCTCATCCTTCAACAGGTAAATCCCATGTATAAAAATGACTATATATTTGAGTAAATCATCTTTCCAATCTGATTTTTGACTCTGACTAATTCTCAATCGTTTAAGGATGTCGCGGCTTTGCCTCTCCACCTCGCCGTTTTGCTGTGGCCAGTAAGGTATAGGTATTAAAAAGTGTTATTCCTTGGTCTGTACAGAATGTTTTAAATTATTGACTACAAAACTGCCTACCATTATCAGCTGTTATACTAGCTGGGTTTCCAGTCCGTGAAAATATTTTCTTTAATACTTTAATTGTGTCTTGGGAATATATGGATCTCATAATTTCAATCTCTTTGTACCTGCTGTAATAATAAATAATTACTAACAGATAATCCCCACTTGGTAATGGACCTAAGAAATCTACAGCAGTATCTACCCAAGCTTTTGACGAACATTTGTAAGATATTTACATAGTGTCAAAATTTACAAATACGACTATTGAAATATTTAGGAAGTAGAAAAGTAAAGTACGAATGTAATACAGAATATGAGAAATTATTTAAAGTGTGCAATATTTTGGCGATAGATAAAAAGTGGAGTACTTAATAGGCTTACAGTATTACTATAGTAATGAATTTAAAGTGATAGTAGATAGTAAATATAATACTACAAGGGTAAGAGAGCAAAGACTGATTAAACCAAAAATAAAAAACTACTATGGAGAGAGGACGAATAAATATTTAGTACCTAAAATATTTAATAAGTTAGATATATTAAGACACACAGAGAAAATGTCAACTGGAATAATAAAGAAAAATTAAGGGCTGCATTGTTAAATTAAAATTGTGAGTTTAATTACTTTTTTTTGTTAACTTTAAATTTCTTAGAAGTTAATAGCTTGGTTTTGTTTTTTATTATTTTATCTTTTGTACTAAATACTAAACTACTCATAATATTATACAATACAAATACGCAATAGTGGATCCGCTACGTTCGACTTACCAGGTTTGTGAATACCTTTATAATCATATGCTTGTAATCGAAGGACCCATCTTTCGATACGAGCACATGGTTTCGATCTGGTACCGAATATGACTTCAAGAGGTTTGTGGTCTGTGACGAGCTCAAATTTTTTGCCGTATAGGTACATATAAAAATGCTCAATTGCCCAGACCAAAGCTAATGCCTCCTTCTCTGTTTGACAATATCGTTTTTCAACGTCTGTCACACTTTTATTTCCAAAAGCTATAATACGGGGTCCTGTGCTATCATACTGAATCAGTACGGCGCCTAAACCTACTGGACATGCATCAGTAATTACTTGGGCACAATCTTTTGGATCATAGTAACCTAGTGTTGGAATTTTCGATAGACTTTTTTTCAGATCCTCAAAAGCTAGTGCTTGATCTTTTTTCCAAAAAGCAGTTATATTAGCTTTTTTATAAACTTTTTATCGCAGTAATTGCCGGATAGGTTTAGTCAAGGTTTATAAATTCGGTATCCATTTCCCAACCCCAAAAAATTTATTAATCCCAGAAAACTTTGAATTTCTTCGATGATTTCTGGTGGTCTAAATGTTTCTATTGTCTTAATATATTTATCCAATAGATTTATACCTGATGATGAAAGTTCGTGGCCAAGAAATTGTACGGTTTTTTATTTTAGGTTTATTAAGGACGAATTTATTTTTGTTTAAAAGAACATTGTTGTCTTTGAGTAATTCGAGAACACGTCCAAGCCTGGCATCGTGTTCTTGTTTGTCACGTCCAAATACAACAATGTCATCTATGAAATTTACAACTCCCTCACATGGCAACAACATCTTTTCCAAAATTTTTAAAAATGTTCAGGCGCACATGATATCCCAAACATAAATCTTTTGTAACGGTAAAGACCTTTGTCCGTAATAAAAGTAGTAATGTTTCTGCTACTTTCTTTAAGTTCTACATGATGAAAAGCATTTTTGATATCTCATTTTGAAAAATATGTTGCTTTGCCAAATTTCGGTATTAGTTGTTCCATAGTCGGTAAAGGATGATTTTCTCGAATAATGGCTTTATTAGCCGCGCGCATGTCTATACAAATACGAATATTATCATCAGGCTTTAGGACTGGAACCATCGGAGAAACCCAACTGCATTGCTCAATCTCGGGTTCAATTATGTCCATTTTTATCTGTTCATCTATTTTACTATTTATCTTTGATTCCAAAGGCATTGGGACTCGTCTGTATGGTTGACAAACTGGGGGTCCTGTTGAATTGGAAATCGCTATTGACAAAAGTCAATAGCGTTTTACAATTCAACATTTTTGAGTTCCGGAAATGGTTTTTCCGTGGAACACCACGGAATTTATTTCTAGCCCTAACTTTAAAACATTTAAAGTAACTGCTGTTTCTTTACCCAAAAGGTTCCTTGAACCATTTTTAAGGACATAAAATTTTTCTACGCGAGACATTGGACCAATTTTATGTTTGCAACAAACGAGCCCAATACTTCTAAAGGCTGTTGAGCAACGTAGGCTATGAAAGAATTGTCCGTGGTTTTTTGTTGGTTGGAAACTATGACTTTGCATTTTTTCAAGAATTCCCATGTTTTGTCATTTCTAATGTTTGACTTACTACCATAATCGATTAACATTTTAATATTAGTTCCACCTACCTGGCAGTCTATTGTTGCATCATCGTCAATGTGGAAAATATAGTCTACTGATGTAGGCTCTTTGCTTTTGGAGATTTCCGGTTTAGTTTTTTTAGATTTTCTGTCATTTACCGATAGATTAGTACCTCCTTTCCGTTTATTGGCCCTTGTTCTGCAGTGCCTCTGAAAATGACCTTTAAAACCACATTTTACGCAGTTTGCATTTATTGCAGGGCAAGAACTATTATCACTTTTATAATATTTACTGCCACATCGACATCAGGAATCAACTTCTGTCTTATTAGATCGTGTCTTGTTTCTTGTGTCGATTTTGTTAAGACTAGAACTTATTATGTTTTTGCTCTGTTTATCGTGGAAGTCGGTTAATTGTCTTTCTACGGTTTCTAAAGAATTTGCTTCAGCGATTATTTTTTCGATTGTGGCTGCATCACCGAGTGAGAAAATATTTTTTCTCAGTTGAGTGGAACTACATTTTTCAGTGATTTGGTCGATCAGATTTTCGTCTTCCCGAGCAAAATTACATTTTGAACTTTGTTGTCTTAGCCGGATCAAAAATTTATCGAATTTCTCATCAGATTCTTGTTTCATTAAGCTAAAAACATGCCTCTCGAATAAGTAACATTGATTTGGTGAGAAGTACTCATCTAATTTTTTTATCGCAGTTGCATATACATCTGACGCGTTGGAATCGGTCTCATGTGATCCGGGAATATTAAAATGTATATCTTGTAATGCCATGCCACGAGAATGTAGGAGCATTGCGCGCTTCTTTTTATGATCATGTATGTTTGATGCTATGAAATATATTTCTAGTGCGCGTTTCCATCTTTCCCAGCGCAATCCTATGGAATGTGGTTCACCCTCACAATCAAACGGTTCTATTGTCTGAACTGGTAATTGGTGTG
Organism: Phengaris arion; assembly: GCA_963565745.1. Classification (NCBI taxonomy): domain Eukaryota; kingdom Metazoa; phylum Arthropoda; class Insecta; order Lepidoptera; family Lycaenidae; genus Phengaris; species Phengaris arion. The sequence continues at coordinate 12,922,246 of OY751449.1, read as the reverse complement.
ACATATTGGACGATCTGTAGTTATTAAGGGAAAGACGAATCTAATTTCAATGTTTAAAACGTGTATAAAAATTATTATTCTCCGTGGATAAAATAACTAATACTAAAATATTATCGTATTCTCATCATAAGCTTTTCTGGTTTATGAAAACGCTAAAATGTACAATCTGAAGTCGTTAATAAATTTTTTTTTTTTATCAGGTCACGTCCCTATACAATCATTTTAATGTCAAAACTAGTCAGTTATTGTTTACATGCTAAATACATGTACGTTGCGCTAGTAGGTATGTGATAATTTTAGTAAATAATAATAATATATTTAATGGTAAATAATATTATATTAATACAGTTTCCGTAATTTATTAACGACAAAATCTATTACACTAATCGCTAACGTATATTGTATAGTGAGCCGCTGTGGTGAGAAGCGAGTTCAGGCATGGCTGTTGTTTTGATGATAACGATAAACTGATGCAAAAGTACAGCGTAACCTGTATTTAGTCTTAAAGATTTTGTGACACTTGTTTGTTGTTTAATTACCCAGTTTGAAATATTATATTATATTGCTTCAAATACTTGAAGAAGACTTTATTAAAACGGGTAGGTACATATTGTTAACGACACTATTATCGCTGAAACTTTGATCGAATACTTCAATAGGTACAAGCGTATAGCATTTACAGACAGTTTAAATGGTCATTAAACGAATATTAATTAAACGTCATATTCAGTTAGAATTTAATTATGTAGGTCGGTAAATATGCGTATGCGCGGCAACTTATCTTTTGTTTATAATTATGATACAGATTGACGAACAAAACGGCAAAGCATAATTTATAATGTTTCAAGATTTGGCGCATACACACACCACACTACCCTTTTTTTTTTGACGAACTTCTGTGAGGTAATTTGTTGTAGTTTTACTGACTGCGCTTTTTACTTGTCGCCAATGTTATGTCTTGCAAGGTGGTTAACAATGAAACACACTTTTCAGTAAGTAGGTTAACCACAGGCTAACTAGGAAGGTCCGTGCCGCCCGGCTGTTCGCCACGTAGTGACGCGTCGCCCCACCAGTTGAGCCGTGCCACACTTTTATTATTTCAGGTTTTATCACATATTTCAGACATCACATATTTCAGGTTTTATAGCTAGACATCACATATTGTATTAGCGCAGAATTCTATTTTTAACGCTCTGAATTTTCCCCGGCCTACCGGATCCTGGATCATGTGTCCCAAACTTAAGTAAATTTTTTTATACTCTGTTCTTATTCAATTAAACCTTGTAAACAAAAAGATTGAATTGTATTTGAAGCCTAATTCTCTTAACTATTTTCGATCTAATCTCGGTTCGGTCAACGCACTGACTCATTCGCATACGCGTTAAGCGCACACGAGTGGGACAGCCTTAAAATCCGAACGAGATTTAACCGTTAATAGTTACGAGAACTGAACATCGTATACAACATGTGTATAACATGACGTTTTATATTTAACAATGAAACTAATTTGCTGTAGGTACTGTTTATCTGTTTATTTAAAATGTATCTTCATGTTATTCTTGTCATCAAGACGTCTTCGAAAACATTTCAGCACAAACTTCTCAAATCCTATTTGTCATATTAGTTTGCGAGAATATCACAATTAATTATAAACTTCTATAGAACTAGATTAAATTAATTATTGAAGAGTTAGATACGCGTTTAAATAATTGTACTATCAGGGAGTTTAATTCCTAAGCAGGTTGACTATTGTCATATTTGTTGGTATTATAATAATATTAAGATATCATACTGATATAATATTATGTCATTGACAATTGTATTGCTACTGCTGGTTGTTTTTATAATACAAATAAATTATGAGAACACCTGCTTATGAATTAGATTCCCCGATAGATATGTTAGTAATATACATTCTTTTTCGACAGTACATAGCAGTTTATATATCGCTAATGCTTTTTACTTGGTCCTGGTCCTAATGCAGTACAGAGAAGAATATCTTCAAAGTTGTTCGAAGTTGCGGTGATTATAATAATGACAAAGCTTGTGCTAACTAACTACAGATTATTTCACCGGCTAATAATGTGCGAGTTATATTATGTTATATGGAAGAAACTTTCAGCTCTTCTACTAAGATGAGGAAAAAGTGGAACTTTAAAGTAAATTGTAAATCTTTTTATGTCAGAACTAGCTTATGCACGCGGCTCCATCCGCGTAAATACAGCATGGATTATTCTACTTTTCGGGATAAAATCAATTCTGTGTTTTATTACATAGCACAAACTACTACCATACCAAATTTTATCAAAATCCGTTCATTAGTTTTTTCGTGAAAGAGTCAAACTTTCACATTTATAACTAGATTTTGTTCGCGGCTCCGCGCTCGTACTGTACTTTTTTGGGATAAAAAGTAGCCTATGTGTAATCCAGAGCCTAAGTAAACTATTACCGTACTGAATTTCATCAAAATCCGTTCAATTGTTTTTGCGTTTAGAGTAACTAACAAACAGCTTTTCTTACGAAGTTGCAATTACGATTTTATGGCACTGATAATAAGTGTTAGCCTGTGGAATATTGAACTACCAGCTGTCCGCCCGCGTAAATATAGTATCCCAAAGGATAGAAAAGTAGCCTATGTATTAATCTAGAGCCCTAACTACCACCATACTAAATTTCATCAAATTTCGTTAATTAGTTTTTGCGTGAAAGAGTAACAAACATCCATCCATCCTTAGTCTATGTTATAGTTATTAATCTGAGTTACCACCTGCTAATTGAATGACTTGTATTGGGACATTTTGTGGATTCATTTTCAATCGTAAATCGTTTTTTAGCATGATGCTAGAATTCAAACTGAACAAAAACAGTTTTCTAATTCGCTCTCACGGGAAATGCAATCGCGGAGAACTCAGTTTTCTTTTCACATTGATATTCATATTAAATCTCATTTCTAAATACATTCGATAAAATATTATTAAATATATTATAAAAAATGGTTAGTGAGTTTATTTCCTTGTTTGTCACACTTCGCTTTTAGGCGTAAATCTTTAAACGGATTTAAATGTTTTTTGGCACATTATTTTTTATCGCAAAATGTACAGTCCCCGTTGGATAGACTTTCGTTCTACGTCAAAGTACGTAAAGTCAAGTAATTAGATTATTTCGCTTCAATAATGCCAAATTAATTTTCTCGTGAAAACAACGTTTGGTTTCGTAAATACCTGGTACAAACAGACCCAGTGATTGAGGGCTTGTGTACGAATCAGTAATCAACCCTTTTATACTGTTTAGGGTGAATTCATCATCAGCATTCTGTTACCTTGTAACGTAAGGGCGCTGTGTATGTAAGGGAGAGTGATGGAGCAGTAAATAAGTATTTCTTTACAGACTTTTAAAGAAACAATCTTGTATATATTTAAATATAATTGGTTACTCGAAACGGCTGCAAGTATAACCATGAAATTTAATATGCAGGGAGTTTTGGGGGAGAAAAATCGATCTAGGTAGGTCTTAATTCTTATTCCTAGGAAACTGCGGTTTATTAAGCTACCTATATTTTTTCTCTCATCGTATGACAATATATCAATAATTTCGACTCAATTATGTCAGTCCGATTGGCAGTTTGGTATGCGTATGTATAATTTTTGCTTTGTTCAACAATTCAGATTGGGGTGGGATCCCGGTCATATAAATATTTTTATTTTATATTTATGATAAAATTGTTTCGATCCGAGAATCTATCAAATGCACGGTAGTGTGTGTCAATGCACGGTAGTGTGTGTCAATGCACGGTAGTGTATGTCATTAATCGGAGGAAGTGTGTTTGTTGCTATTTTTATTAGTCTTATCTATTTAAAACATATTAGCTTTTTGCACACCTTCTTCCACACAAGCTTTACTTGACCGGCCATTTTTCATACTCCTCTGTCCGCACAATTCTCGTAAAACTGTACTCAATTTTTTTGCTTCACGTATTAATATAATATATTAATAATATGATTAATATATATAATATAAATGTCCGTGGATCGTTACTGTGCTTGACTTTAAATATTCAGTTAGAGCAAACTGGTTTTGAATGGTCAATAGTATTGATTTAATTATTTCTGATGTCATTTATAATAATTATCAACTTGTTATTTGTGGTATGACCCGTTAATTATGTAAGCCCGCTTTAGCGCGTAAACCAAAACAATCGATATAATTATTGGTCTGTTTGCATCAAAATTTGATTCAGAATATTAATATGGAAGCGCGAGTTAACCCAAATATTGGGGGTTCTGTACACCTTAGATAATGCGGGAACTTCGCGGAAATATCCGTCTATTACAAGCGGTCAATTTGTAACTTTGTAGTCTGTGCTCTCTGATTAAACAGATTGTGCGCACCGAACATCTGGGGGAAGCCAGTTAAGCAAATAAAAAATCAAAACCAAATACAATTTCACTTTTTGACAGAGCGTCGTTCGGCTTACACGTCACGAACTCATAACACATGACGTAGTAAATACGTTAAAAATGCCGTCTTGTGTTTTCAAACACTGTAAAAGTTGTTCCCGGGAACACGGAAGGACATTGGAATTCATTTCACAGTTAACTATTAGGATTATTTATAACTATAACTCTGCGGTTCTCTCGGAAAACAAAATGTCAACATCAAGTTGTGTTGCAAGTTTTAGGCGAATATATTTCACCTAATTAGGGGAACAACTAGGTTTGATATAATATAATAATGTGATTAAATGAAATATAACTAATATTGCTGATCGTGCCGACCGACTTTTCATTTGACTACTGTAGTTGTTCACAGTTCGGTCACAGCTTACATATTGTTACATATATCAACAATGAGATGAATTGTTGAAAAGTTGAAAAGAATGTCAATAATGACATTGACAGATGTCATAAAGTAAAGCCTATCGAGTTAGTTTATTTTAGTTGGCCAAAAGGCTATACATAGTGTAGACGTATATATTGTGTTAAGCATATCTCATTACATATTGTAATACGTATTTGTGGTAAGCACCAATAAAGGAGAGTATAAGAATTGCTGCTGTATTATTATCACCACACGAGCGCAAGAAGGACTTACAATCAAGAGGTCATAGCTCGATACATATATTAGTTTATGTGCGTGCGCGGATTCTGGTGGTCTAGTACGAAGATATAGTACTGTATACGTCTACTGTGACCGAACTGTGCAGTTTTATCGTTGTGGTGTGTAGAAGGCAATAGTAAGATCCAACTGAAACAAAGTGCAATAAAGCCCTAAATGTGATTACATTTGCCTATTAACATTTACGTTAAAAAACATACAAATCAAAAGCACATTCGGAGCCGTTGTCTGTGAAATTTTACCTAACAAAGTATTTCAAACATATTTTAAAATTAAACACAGGAACATTTCAGCCGTAGTTTCACCATGATTTTAGCGTTTATGCGGACAATTTTTTTTTCACAATCCTAATAATCATCATAGGTATTTATATATTGAAGAAGACGGCGAAAAAAAGTTAAGAAATATATTATTATTTATTTGAAAAAAATAATTTAAAAAACATCATAATATTATTTTTTAAGTTATTAACTAAAACAAGCGTATTTAATTATTGCGTCGGTTTTAAACATTACACGCATTATATAGATTTTAATTTACTATAGAATTATGTAAATATTTCTCAGACAACGGATAAATATTAAATACTTTTAATTCTATACCCACATTTAAGGTTTTTATTAAATAAGAGTCATATTTAATACACATCCATAACCCAGGAACACAGAAATCTTTTTGTTCCATGGCGGGATTCGAACCCGCGACCACAGTATTGAGCGCTAACGCGCTAACCACTGAGCCACAGAGGTCGTCTGTGATTTCTTTTTTTTAATAGCTTTTGTGTAATTCTTTATTTATAGCAATGTAAACAAGTTACGTTTAAATTGGTAGCATTATTTCTTGGTTTATTTACTATAATACGGGTATTTTGTCCCGATTCCTGAGTACGTTTGGCCACTACACTCGCACCTTCATTCCACGAATACTTCTCACTTAATAGGAGTTTTTTCGTATTTGAATTAAAATAATCCTAGCAGCATGGTGCATGGTGTTGGAGGTGTCGTTTAAGCTCGCTATTAATAGGATTACATGAAACAAGATTTATTCCCACCTCGTTATTCATTTTTGTTGCTTTTAACACAGAATACAATATGGACCCAACGTAAAATATATTGAGTCAACTAACATTTTCTTCATAATTATTTTAGAATTAGATCATAGGTACTCTAGTATTATTTTTTTAATCAATTTATTTATTATCAAGTGCGCTATTTATTTATTTTGCTCGTGGTAAGCTGAGTCAACTAGCTCTATGCTAGTATAGGCGGGACACGAAAGTGCCCGGTAAGGTATTGCATTTGGCTTAGTACGCTTTAGTTTAGTTTAATACTTTTATCGCAGAAGGACATCAATTTGAAAAAGGAAGATGGATAAGGCAAATCCTCCCAACCTGTGTGAATTTGAACTATAAACATATATATAATAGACAAGGCATGTTGAGGCCAAAATTGTACGCATTTAAATGGGCCCCACTTTTGGGGTTGATTGGGGCCATTTTGACATTTGAGGCTCAGTGAAATGAAGATGGCGTAATTTTTTCTTGTATAAGAATTATTCTGTCAAATGTACATCTTTAGTCTTGAAATCTTTGATTTGAACCATTTTTAGATATTCGCCATTTTCATTTTTTTAGATTTCGCCTATTTAAAAGGTGGATGACTAGAATGCGTTAAGCTCATAATAAAACATTGAAAATGGTTCCAATCATAAATAATTAATTTTTTTCGTAAAAATAGAACACGTTAACAAATGTATGCAATGTTAATATATATATATATATATATATATATATATATATATATATATATATATATATATTTACACCTTTCATTTAAGGATTTACTCACATAACAGCACCAAAATTCAAAAAGTGTTTATTTGAAAGGATTTTGGTAATAATATATGTAAGCATAATGCGTTTTTAAAATCTTGATTCAAAATTGAACTTTATTATTTGAAAATTTTACAAAATTTAACGACATAACACAAGAAGGTACACGTTTCGTTGCAAGAGCGGCGCACTATGCAGAGCATCGTTTGACATTCGAACCCTTGCAATTAATTGTGTAACTTCAAGTGTAGTGTATAAAGTTTAATTTTGAATTGCTATCTATAAAATATGTCCCTTAGAGTGTAAGTGGTAGTTGATGCATCTTTAAAATACAAAAAAAAAGTGTGTGTGTCAGCTCCGACGCACGACTGGAGTTTACTCAACTTCACAATAATAATATTAATTAACAACATTTACAAAATTCTATTCTTCTTCAATATAAATCAACACTTTAGAATTTAAGAAAATAATTCTCACTGTATCTATCATTAGAGTACGACTGAAATACTATATATATATTTATCATTTGAAGACGCTGTAGAGTATATATTATATACCTATATATTTTATATATATAGGTATATTATATACACATAATACATTCGTACGCTGCCCCGCAGCATACCCTATGAAATGCTGGCTATACATAAGTATACACACACACGCTTGAAAAGTGAAAGGTGCGCAGAATAGCTTGCGTACGAAAACGTAACGAGGTCATTAATTCAGTAGATTTTACTCCTCATATTTTTTTCATACCGGGGGCCTTATATGAAAATCGATTTTTAAGGAGTAAACCCCAAAAATTAATGTATACAATATTATCTCGTAACTTAATAAACTTGTGGTGGACCAATTAGCACCATGATGCTGAATCGCCTTATCGAAGTTTTCACAGTTCGGCGCTATATATACAACATCTGAAATGCTCACAAGTGAGCTTCGACCTGACCGAGCATACTACCTCGCTCGGTCGGAGTTCTCCTTTTGGAGCTTCCACACCTATTACCACATTAATGACCCTCGACAGAACACGCCTCCTTCTAGACATCATCAATTCATATAAAAATTATTTTGCTCATATGATACACGTTAGTTTTTTAATTCAATATACTTAACTATTTTTTTATTGATGCCAAATCGCATTTCAAATGGTAATATTTATATATCTATTAAACTGTAAAATTTTCAAAGGTGCACTTGACTTAGTGTACGTAGGGACCGTCGATATAACAGTAGATAGTTGTACAGTGTACTACCACATAGTAAAAAATATATAGGTACGCTTCTTTAATCCGTGGTACTATCGACGTGACGTACTTTAAGTAGGTGCGGTCAGAGATGTATATAATATAGACGAGGCATGTCGAGGTAAAAAGTGTTTTCACTTTTGAGATTCTCGAGGCCATTTTGACATTCAAAGTATGGTGAAAACAAGATGGCAGACATTTGCATCAGAATCAGAATCGTTTATTCCAAGAAATTCGTTACATAGATGTTACATCTTTATAATTGATCACAATTTCGGCCTTTATGGGCATGGAATAATATTAGTACATAGTTTTATAAAAATAATAAATAGAATCACATTATTTCTGTTCAGTATTCAGTTCACTAAGAACAAAACATTTCAATTGTCATCAAAATCCCAGTACCATAACAATCAATTAGTAATAATAATGTATGCAAATAATTAAACATTAAAGTATTCCCCAACGGCTAAGAGTCATTAAATATAAGATTAAACAAACATACAGAGTCCACTTACAAACTACTTATACGTGACTAATGAAGGATGGTAAAAACCAAGATGGCGTAACTTTTTATTGTATGAAGACTTTTTCTGTTTAATTTACGTCATAGAGGAACGGTAGGTAATCTTTGCTTCAATTATTATTAGATTTACGCATATCCTTTTGAAGAATTTTTAAGGCTGTTATACTAAATAACATTTGAAAAACAGCGAAAGTTTATTCGAATTTTGAGTTATTAAGACGTGTTAAAGCCTAGTATTTATCTAATACATAACTATTATTCATTATTCTATAGCGTGATATTTAATAAAGAAATTTACTCTGTACAAATAATAATTAGTAAAAATCAGAGTACTAACAAAAAACTTCCATTACGCTATTTTAGAATCCCGCTCAACCCACCAACCACTTCGATAAAACCATTTCGATGGATCACAATGAAACCATTTTGGTGTATTTAAATAACTTAAAGTTTCTTAAACTTTCACATCTGTAATTACGTACTGTAAACTTTGACAGCTAAATGCGGTGGACATGTAAATTCACTTTGCTCGATGGCAGTTTTTGTAGGATTAGTTAATACTTTTCATTCGTTTCGTTAAATTTTCTCATATAGAAATATCTAGTTATTTTTATTTTTGTATTGATTCAAATAAATATCGACAGATTCTACTAATCAAATCTGGCAATATTTCTGGCTATCTGATGTTGTATTCATCATGTATGATCAATACAACATCAGAAGGTCGATTCTGCTAATTAAATATATTCTGGAAATCTGATGTTGTATTGATCATGAGATCAATACAACATCAGAAGGTCGATTCTGCTAATTAAATATATTCTGGTAATCTGATGTTGTATTGATCATGAGATTAATACAACATCAGAAGGTCGATTCTGCTAATTAAATATATTCTGGCAATCTGATGTTGTATTGATCATGAGATCAATACAACATTAGAAGGTCGAATCTGCTAATTAAATCTGGCAATATTGTAAATAATATATAACAACATCTATTGTTGAAACTTAATCCATTTTCCCAAAGGAAATAATGAAAGACATCATTGTCTTTCTGGATAGATTTCAAAAGCTTCATCCAATCATCTAACAATAACTACCTGTAAACGTTTTCTATCGTTGACCAAACTGTTCAATAAATATTTCAATGTCCGTTTTTGCGTACGATTTTACAACATAAGTCGTGTTTGTCTGCAATTATATTATACATATGACTTTTATCTGACCTCAATAAGGACACAGCACGCACGTATAACTCATTTTTATTTTTCGTGGGGTCCGGCCCCGTTTTTGTCGGGGTTAATGTAATAAACAGTATACGGCGGGAACATAACAATACGTAATCAAAGAATCTATGGCAAAAAATTAGATATTGAAGTTTAAACTTGCTAGCTTATGCCCGCGGTTCTGCTCGCGTTGATCCAGTATCCCAAGGGAAGACTGTCGACGTCGAGTTTTTCCGGATAAAATGTAGCCTATGTGTTAATTCAGAGCCTTAGAGAACTACTTTCATACCAAATTTCATCAAAACCGTGGCTTTTGACCGTGAAAGACTCACACACATGCATGCATCCATCCTCAATTCCTCACAATGTAATGTTGTACAGGATCGTCTATCTTGTGACGTAATCATGTCTCGACAACTGCTACAAGTATTACTATAAAATTTAGTATCCAGGGAGTTTTGGGGGAGAAAAATCGATCTAGCTAGGTCTTATCCCTTGAAACTGCGCATTTTTAATCAATATATGTTTTTTTATTTCGTCGTGCAACAATATTTATAATTTTGACTGTCTTACGTCAGTCAGATTGGCAGCTTGGTATGCGGTACCTAAGTGTTATTTTTGCTTTGTTTGGAAATTCGGAATGTGGGTGAGTGGGTTCAGATAAATAAATATAAAAGATTAATATTTTTGTGATTCTTATTATTTTACTAAAAACACCGAGAAAAACTCGATCTCCCAGGTATATATATAATATATATGATATATTTCATACAACTTGATAAAGCGTGACGTTGTGGTTTGTATAGAGCGTTTTCACGAGGCTCACGAATCTCTGTAAAAAATTGATGTACCTTTTTAATTATGGATTTTTAATATGCTGTTTCTGCTGAAATTTTTCTTATATTTTATTGTACAATTATTGTGTGTAATAGAAAATTCAGTTATCTAGCCTATCTAGCTTATCTTAGGGCTTTTGTTTCTAAAAAAAACTTGAATCTGTAATATTACATGCCATGCACTAAAAGGCTCTGGGTTAGAGAGGACCTTTACAAACATTTTTGCAATCACAAGCACTATGAATATAATTTCGGCTACCATTGTGAACGGACCTCGAATCGTAAATGGAAATAATTTATCGAGTGGCGTCCGCCAGCCACAATTTGCCGCGAACGAAGTGCGCTTCAGCCAATGATTTCGAAAGTAAGGAAGAGCCCATACGAATTATGCGCGTTACCTACGTAAAATGAAGAAAAAAAGAAAAAAAAGCACTTTTCTACTCATTCCTGCACACATATAAAAAATATATGTATACATATAAATTTATATATATAAACAAATGTATGTAATATATTGTATGTATAATATTTTGTCACGCATGAATTGTCGCAAATGCCTACACTGATATAACAACATCTATCATTAATATTAATATTATGGAGTCTATTATGTAATCTTTGGCAATATATATTGTCATGTTGCGCGCGCAGTGTTCTCAAATTTCGCGGATCATAGATGACAAATCGCGTTGGACCCAATGTGGCACTCGTGGGAGGCAATTAACGCTTAAACATGGCCTGTCCTTACGAGAGTTATTATACTTATAGAAGTCAGCGGAAGACTCGTATCGACGTAATTCATTTATTACAGACAGCTTATAACTTATTTATAACTTATCTGCGTTAACGTGCTTTAAAATGCATATTCCATCATGCATTTGTAAGGATCGTTTCATATGTGTCCATCATAATAAAACGATAGTGCATTCGTGCCTGTCTTGTAAAATAAATGAATATTCTAGAATCTAGATGATTAATAATAATAATATCTATGGTCGCTTCCACCTCTCGTCATGTACTAAGTATCCGAAGAACTTTTAATCAATGTAATCTAGTTAAGAGAAATATATCTACAAATAACTAGGCTTAAAAATGCATTTTCACAAAACACACTGACTGATATATCAGCCATCTTAATTGAGTTTTAAAAAATGAATGAGTTTCAAAACTTAATAAACCTATATACCCATAGAAATAAATTAAGTTAAGGTGGAGAAATTACGTGTTCATATCTTTACAAAATAATATATAAAATTTTAGTAGCTTTTTATTCGATAACGTACACAAACCAATGTTATGTCGAATTCTGAAAAATTAAGTATCATAGATACCTTTAGATATCTACTAGCTTTGCCCGCGGCTCCGCCCGCGTAAATACAGTTGGGAATACTATAATTTTTTCGGATAAAAAAGTAGCCTATGTATTAATCCAGAGCTTAAACTACATCCATACCAAATTTTATCAAAATCTAATCAAAAAAATAGAGTAACAAACATCCATCCGTCAGTAAGTAGGATATAATAATTTTCGTATATTTTCAGTGTGTAAAAACTTGTATCGCAATGCGCATGTTCTGCAGAGTTTGCGAGATTCTCTGTTCCCATAACCGTCAGTCACCCTACAGTCCTCAGTCTGTGCGGTCGTGCTGCCGGTTGTTACACGGGCGTATACGGACGATGTGCTAAGTTTCTCGGATGTGATAACGGATTGTTGAAGGTAAGTTAGTGTTAAGTTTTTGATTTTTAAGTGACAGTTTTTTTTTGCCACATTTGGTGTCGATTTTTTTTTTGGTTGAGACGTGGAGAATATTTGGGATTTCATATTAATATTACTAAAGTTTTAAATTGAAAATATTCAAATCGAAGGTTAGCGAGAGAGTACGTTCTATAAATAAGTGATTTAAATTAATATTTTAAATAATGATGTTTTGATTCAAATTTACTAGGTATGTTAATTTTAAATAGTAAATAATAAACTGCTTTGTAAAATACATTTAAAAAAAAAATTAACAATGAAAATAAATTGGCAAAATCTGAACATATTCAAATTTGGCTCCTGGCTTTAAGTTTGCCAATTCAAATCAGGCCAAAGCGCAGTGACGTAAAGTTTTAGGTCGGTTGCACACGATCGAGCCCTAATTTGATTTCCGAGATTTTGTGATGTGAAGTTGCTCTGAATATACAAAAGTTACATAAAAAGATTCAGCAGTAGATTATGGGAGACCAGGGTATATTAAATGACTTAGGATGCAGGTCGAATGGGCTGTGGGTCCGAAACTTGGGGGTCGGATGAGCGACAACCCATGTTTGGCGGAAACAAAAGCTGAATATAAATATAGAAAAGTAACATTAAAAGATACGCCAATATATAATGGGGACCAATGGTTATATTAAAATATAATTGAGGTATCGAATGGGCTGAGGTTCCGAAAGTTGGGGGTCGAATGAGAGAAAAGCCATGTTTGGAGGAAACAAAATCTGAATATAAATATAGAAAAGTAACGTTAAAAGATACAGCAATTGATAATGGGAGACCAATGGGTATATTAAGTGATTGAGGTATCGAATGGGCTGAGGGTCCGAAACTTGGGGGTCGAATGAGCGACATCCCATGTTTGGAAGAAAAAAAGCTGAATATAGCTATAAATATAGAAAAACTTACATACAAAAATACAGCAATAGATTATGGGATACCAATAGGTATATTAAACGATATGACTTGAGGTGTCAATGGGCCGAGGGGCTGAAACTTGGTGGTTGAATGAGCGACATGACAACCCATGTTTTGAGGAATATCTATTTTTTTTTATAAAAACTGTAACCCGACAACGTAAATTATATAGATATTACCCGGGCTATTATTGCGAATCTATTTACATCTAATTTATTAAAATCGGATCAGTAGTTTAGATCAGTGCTACAGTAGAACATACATATACATATAAGAATGCTAAAATCATTACCGTACCTTTTGGCTTCGCCGTAGTCGGGTAAAAAATTTGTCATTTACTAGCTATATTTGCTGGCGAAAGAAACCCGCAATTCATGTATTCTCCTTGGGCTCGGGTATTTCCTCATGTGAGCAGAATAAGCTGGGCCACCAGGCTACCGCAGGTTGGAAGACTTCACTTAATTGCGTGATACAATAGTTTTATGTTGCAAAATGATATTTCAACCGACATAGAGGCAATTAAAAATATGCGTCCTTAAATTAAGTTTTAACTTATAATATAAAAATATAATGTAAAAGAAGGCATGATGATACGTTATATGTTATCGTTTAAGTATTTTTGAGATTGTAGCCCTATTCTATGTACCTATACCGCAATATCCCACTAAGCCGTGTTAATACAAACCCATCTCGGGTTTGAAACTATATTTAATTTGTATGTTTGTAGTTTGATATTATTTCGCATAAAAAAATAAATTTCGAGGAGTTCCTTCGATTTTTCATGGAATCCATCACCAGGTCTACCATTTGGTGACAATGGGTCCAACTTAGAAGTAAACCTATTACAATAAAAGAGAATTATCAAAATCGGCCTACTCTTTACAAAGTTATGCGTATAAAGTTATGGTCATACATAAAAAAATATATACGCATTGACTTGAGAACCTTCTCCTGTTTTTGCGTTTGTTAACGGTTAAATGAATATATTTTAAAAATGCATGTCGGATGAAATGCGACATAAAATATACCTTGGATACTTGGGTGAAGCGAAGCTTGATACACAGCCTGATTGTATTGCCCGCTTGCGAAAAAACTCTCATCACATTACGGTAAGGGGCAAACGAGTCATTTTATCGCCTGATGGTAAGCGATTATCGATACCCACGGACACAACGCAATTGCGTTACGATTTCTTGAGTTTTAACCAAATCTATTTTATTCCTTTTCTACAGCTAAAATACCTTTAAAAGATAATTTATAAGGTTTCGGAAATACCAACTCAACTTTAGTAAAGCAACACCTACCTATTTCAAATTATAATAAATTCCAACATTCCGAATATCACACCAGGACGTTGTTTAATCTATAATGAATTATGAAAATTCGAGACTAAATTTCGAGTAGGCACTCGAGGTTATATTTCGAGAATTCACGACTAAACTTCTAGAACTAGATACTAAAGGACGTGGTCAATAATCCGTACAAACAACCCAGAGACGACAGCAACGAAATGTTTGCCAATGGGTTCAAAATAAATAACATTTAATATCACCAAAGGGACAGCTAGAAGTTATGAGCATGAATAAAATCCAAAATCATTGTAATCGAAGATGTAGGTGTAGATGTATTTGTTTGTGTAGAAACTGTAGGAGTATATTGTAGTTAGGTTGCTGTCATAGGTGGGTAAGTGTAGGTTACTTTAGGTAGGTAGGTAGGTTAGGAGAATAGAGTTGTAACGGAACTTCGTTTCCACCTCGGCAATTGCAGAACTTCCACAAGAAATCGTTCTTCCAATACATTACAACCACGTTCTCAAATGTCACGTTTTCATATAATATCGTCTCATGTCTGTCATTCCCATAGAAACACTAATTGATTTTGGATTTTATTTTATTCTTACTCATAACTTCTTAAGCCGGCGTATTTTGGGATTGCCCTTTTGGCGACATGAAAAAAATTTAAAGCAAATACATTAGCAACGATTTTGATGCTGTCGACTCGGGGTAAATATTTGCCCGATTCCTTTGTAGAATATTTTCAAATGAAACGGAAAATTTAAACATCGAACGTTAAAAGCGTAGCTTATTAAATGACAGAATTTCGAATTCTCGAGTTCTCTGATCCTCAATATTTATAATATGCGTATTTTAAATAAATAGGCATATCAAAGCAACTGAACATTTTGCATAAAATATTACGTTTTTCCTAACCAACACTCGATATTTCGTCTGCGATGATTATAGGTAACAAGTAGTTTTATATTTTTGTTTTTTTTTGTATTGTTGTTTAATATATTATATCCGGCCCCGAGTGGTTTATGGAAATCCTAGGTGCAGATTTAATATGTTGTTCTGGACTAGGCTGGAAGTCCCACATAGCCCCGGGAAACCAACCTTTAGTGAATATATTGTATGTAAAAAGATTCCACCTGCGTAACTTAAAAGTCTGTAAAATTTCATTCAAATGAGTTTAGTAGTTTTTTGTGTCAAAGAATAACAAACATCCATACATCCTTGACGACCTCTGTGGCTGAGTGGTTCAGCGCATCGATGCGACAAGCCGGAGACTGCGTTTCGAATCCCGCCAAAACAACACAAAAATTTTCTGTTTTCCTGGACCTGGATGTATATTAAATATATTTAATACACACCCAGGAACCCGCGACCCCCGGCTTGAGAACCAACACACTCAACCACTGAGCTACAGAGGTCGTCAACTGTAATAACAACGTATTATGTAATATAATAAGATCATACGAGAGAGAAGTCCAATACAATATTAAACTTTGATAAAATTCTGCTTACTCGACGTCGCAGAGGCTTAAAGTCAAAACTGAAATGACGAAATATAGCGGCGGTGGATATCACTCCACAACAGCTGATCTAGCCGTCTCGTTGTAGCATTAATCAAGCTGTATCATTTACACCGCAACTCTCGCAAGCCTCGGATTAATCTCGACTTAACTTCGCAACAAATTTAATCAGAGTATTAGAAAGAAAACAATAAATTTTCGTAGTGTTTCGGGTGTTTTTATATTTGCACGTACATGTTTATGGTAATCATCATCATCAATAAACATATTACTTTAAAGTATAAAATGTCCGCTATCAGTTTGGTTAGAACTGTAAACTACTTACTTAACAGATTTTAATGCTAATACTTATTTAATTTAATATTTAATGCTCTAGTTTTCAGCAATAGATAGAGTGATTCAAGAGGAAGGCTTATAGAGGTCGCCCTGTGGTCGAAATTCGCCCATGATAATGGATTTATTTTTTAAGCTTGAACTTGATAAAATATGCTCTTTCGCCTCTTAGATAGTATAAAAAATGTAAATGTCATGTCAGATTGACAAACGTCAACGTGTAACTAAATTGTTTCTATTAACGCACGGTAGTGTGTGTTAATAATCTGAGGTAGTGCGTGTTTATAATTATTTATAATTATTCATATTTATAAGCATTATAAAGATAGCGTTCTGCATACCTTCCTCTCCATAATCTTTAACTGTGCCAAATATCGTATACTTCCATTCGCATAATTCTCGTAAAACTACGCTAAAAGCCGGGGTGGGTCGTTAGTAATATGATAAAATACAAATAATAACGGATAATAATATTTTACTCGTTAAAATCTTATGCGAAAGGTTATCTCACGCGTTAACCTTTATCATTGTCATTCGGTATTTTTCAATCATAATCAGCACCTACACTGGTTATCTTGTTACGTATACTTTTCTCAGATCCATTTTAATCTAAAAGTAAACAAAAACGCAATATGGCGCTACAATGCTACCAACTTAAAGGGACCGCACTAGGCGAAAGCGGAGCGACGCGACGCGTCCCTACTAGTAAACTTGACACTGCACTAGGCAGCAGCGGCGCGACGCGACGCGTCCCCACTAGTAGAGTAGAAACCGCACTAGGCGCCAGTGGAGCGACGCGACGCGTCCCTACTAGTAAAGTTGGGACCGCACTAGGCGTAACTACGTGGCAGCGGAACTCCGCGACATGACACGGCCACATATTCTTTGTATGAAAAAATACGCGGTACTTCATTACGGTATTATTAGTAGGGACGCGCGGCGTCACTCCGCCGCGCTGCTGCTTAGTGCGGTTTTACCTTAATAGTAGTAGTGGCGCGTAGTGCGTTAAATCTCATACAATTTCATACAAAGAATGTTGTGTCGCGTCGCATACGTTAGTAATATATACTCTTTGACTTAGGTATTTAGTGACGGTAAATACCTAAGTCAAAGTCATATTATATTTATAATGATACATTAATTTGGTCAAATTGAATTTTTAGACTAAATTACATTTCAACGGAGTACGATGAATGTTAATTTTTTACCATAGACGTATGTATATATTATAGATGAGGTATGTCGAGAAAAACTGTCCCCACTTAAACGGCTCCACTTTTAGGGTTGTTTGGGGCCATATTGACATTTGAAGTACGGTGAAATCAAGATGGCTGACATTTGAGGTATGGTAAAATCAAGATGGCGTAACTTTTTCTTGTATGAAGGTTTGTTCTGTCAAATGTACGTCATAGCCCATGCTTAGTTACGTTTCTTTGTTATTGTCACCGTAAGATGAAATGTAAAATCAAGGGTCAAATATTTAAGTAACCCGAATTATAAATCTGACGTATCGAAGCCGTACCTTTGCCCTCATCAGTTCAATCAGTTAATGTATTCAATTAATTTGTGTTCGGTTGTGTAGCCTGTAGGGCCCATTCGACCCTCGTAACTTCCTTGCCCTTTGAATTAACTTGCAGTATCATTTTTCGTTAATTTAATAATCCCATATTTACCCTAATCCAATATAGGAAGAAAAGGTATAATGTATATTGTTTTTTTTCAATATACTTAGCAGTGAAAATATAAATGATTGTTTTAGGAGGGTGTTGAGGGCGCGTTTACAAAATGTGTTGCTTACACGCGGCCTAGTACGGACTGAATTTTCTGAATGTTTTCAATATAGAAATGTTTTGTGCAATAAATCCAGACAGTTACCAAATAAAATAGGCCTTATTGCTACGCATTGAGATTCATGCATATTAGCAAAAACCGTGAAATTTTGTGAAGACTTTGTATTCTTTTTCCAAATCATTTTTTATATTATTGGATTATATTATTTTTAAACATATTTTACGGTGATTATATGAGAATGTGTAAAATACTATCAGGCATTGGATTCTTTAGCCGTCAGAGTGTTAAGTGTGAGTTTTTCTTTTCGCATTCGATCGTGAGCGCGTTTGGCGTTTACTAGGAATTTGTATGTGATTTGAACAGCGCCACCTAGTTGTCGCGTTTACAACTCACACTTAGCACTCTGATCGCTGTTATAATTTGCACGTATTATAATGACGACCTACAGAAACAGTTGCTAAAGTAAAACATGATATCATTATATAATGAAAACAATATTAACTAATTTTAAACACAACAGGCGCTTTGAAATCTGTATTTTAGTTTGAGCTACGGTTCTGTAGATAACTAGACCTACTGACTAACATACCTGAAGGTCGATTCTGATAATTAAATCCTGCAATATTAACAGTTACAATCCAGTCCCGATGTGTTAAAACGTGCAAAATGGTATTCTCTTATTGGTAAAAATCTTTTTATGATATCAAGACGATTCATTTATAATTCAATAAAAGTAAAATAAATGTGTAAGTTAATTATAGGAATTGGGGCTCTGATACTAATATTAATATTCATATTATTAACTATTCATTAACTATTCATATTATTGCAGCACAAAAACAAACGTTCCTTTGTCAAGGTTTTAAAACACAACGTGATTGAAAACGTTTTCCAGTGGAATATTTTAAATATAAAACGGGTATTATTTACGGGAAACCATAAATTATAATTTGATATCGGGACATTGCTTTTACGCAATTAGAAATAATTTATTAAATGGCCCGAAAATGTTTAGGCCTTCCGTAATAGCGCCTTATTTAGGTATTTGTGTAGCTGGGTCTTATTTGGGCCATTCCACAACATGGCCCTATGTGGGCCTTCTCGTAGCAAGCCCTATTTATGCCTTTCCAGAGCAGGGTCTTATTTAGGCCTTTTTAGAGCAGGGTCTTAATTAGCCCTTTTCAGAGCAGGGTCTTATTTAATTTTAGGCCTTTGCGTAGCTGGGCTCTATTTTAGCTGTTGTGTAGCTTGGCCTTATTTGGGCATTTCCATAACAGGGCCTTATTTGGGCCTTGTCGTACCAGATACTTATTTGGGCCTTTGTATAGCTGGGCCTTATTTGGGCCTTTCCATACCAGGGTTTTTATTTGGGCTTTCTCGTAGCAGGGCCTTATTTCGGCTATGTCGTTACAGGGCCTTATTCAAGCCTTGTCGCAGCAGGGCCGTATTTTGCCTTTGCGTAGCAGGGCCTTATTTGACCCGTACCAGGGTCTTACTTATATAGGACCATATAAGTTTATAGACGATGGAGATATAAGATGGTACATCTCACGTACTTGTGAGGCCTATTGTGAATAAAATATGCACTTCTTTATGGAACAAGTATACGAGTTTTGTAATAGTCACGGTTTGATGTAATCGAATTCGAAGACAAAAACGACTATTTGAGTATTCTATTAATATTAATAGTTAATAGGTAACTCATGCTCGTGTTACAAATTACATGTGAAAATATATATTTAAATCACATAAGTGATTAAAAACTTAAGTTTGGTGTATGTTTGTCACAATAGTTAGATTATTATCATAGGTAGCTACTAAAACGTATGTGGCGGTCGTATTTGGACCTATAGCACCATAACAGTTTTGTCCCCGTTTTTTGGCTAAGATTAAGTTCAAGCCGTTGACATTGTTGTAGCACATAAATAATAGTAGCAGTAAATAAAAGCATTGAGAACCTTTGTGTAACAAGTATTAAGGAATAAAATATGAGGAAGGAGTCTTAAGAAATATAAAATATAAGAAGTGGAAGTAACTCGAAATGCTTTGAGTATTTTGAGTAAATACTGAGAATCTTTGTGTAACAAGTATTAAGGAATAAAATATGAGGAAGGAGTCTAAAGAAATATAAAATATAAGAAGTGGAAGTAACTCGAAATACTTTGAGTATTTTGAGTAAATACTGAGAATCTTTGTGTAACAAGTATTAAGGAATAACATATGAGGAAGGAGTCTAAAGAAATATAAAATATAAGAAGTGGAAGTAACTCGAAATATGTTTGTATTGTTTGTGAGGATGGATCGATGGATGGATGTTTGTTACTTTTTCACGCAAAAACTACTAATCGGATTTTGATGAAATTTGGTACGGTAGTAGTTTAAGCTCTGGATTAACACATAGGCTACTTTTTCTGAATAAAAAGTATGTGTGTTCTTGTGGAATACAGTATTTACTCGGGCGGAGCTGCGAGCAAAAGCTAGTGGTTGTGGTAGAGTTCTCATAAATTATAATTTATTAGGTTTCTAGCTAATTACATATAACCCCTAGGGACAGGGGGTCAAACAGGGATAAGGTTATAAAATGAATCCGAGAGAAATAATTAATGTATACTCTCACCAGTTCACTTCCACGGGGAATAACAGGAAATATAAGCTTTCGTTAGTGGTATTAGGCGGAGATACACAATTGTCATAGCGACACATAAGCACAAGGGCGACACTCTACAAATGACAGCTAGAGCACCGGCGAAAGTCAGCCATGTTGAGTTGTTGACGTAAGCCTAAGGTTGACACCGAAATAATTTTGAACGTCGCGTCAGACATCTATCGTAAATATTATGAAATTAAATTGTCAATTATGTCAAAGCACGAAATGACCAGCGGCCAGCCCCGTGAACGAAAGTCCTGGCTGCAAAAATCTCACGCCCCACTTGCCGCGCGCACCCTCCGCATACGTCTAGCCACACACTCATAGCTGCGAGCTGTCAATCGTGTAAGTCCATCGAACGACTGTTCTTTACGTTAGTAATATATATCCTTTGACATACTTAAGCATAGAATTTTCGGTTTGAAGTATTAGCTTTCTTAGTTGTAATAGGGTGGGGATACACTATTGTTGGCATAGCGATACGTCATCGCGGTAAAAAAAACCAGTATTAAGTTGTAGTGTAATTTTTTTTACCTTTACTTTAATTTTACCTTTTGGCACACAAATGTCTTTAGCTACTTTTTAAATTTATTTATTGTCAAATTTTTGTCATTTTCTGGGAGTTTATTATAAAAATGTATACGCTGAAACAAAATATATTAAGATAAGATTAATCATAATATGCTTTTGACGTCGTCAAAACTATTTCGGTACTAGGCTTTTCCTGCTGCACCGCAATCGTAATTATCGGATCCCACGGTATTTACGCGTGCGGTGCCATTATTCCAGAGCCTTCAGCACTTTACGCGTGAAACAGCAACAAACATCCATCCAATCATCCCTACAAACTTTCACACACATCATTAATGTTTGTAAGAATCACTATACGATACTATGTATCACCGCACGTAAAATCCTGGCACTGACCAAGTTTAACACTTCGCTTGCCCTTTTGAGATGTTACACAGTAGGTATGCCACTAAAACAGAGGCAGTTGTTTTGTTTTTTATTACTATCAGAAACTTTCGTATCTGATAATAAAAGAGAAAATAAACTATACCTTTATATTATCTAAGTAACGAGTGTGTTCCCAGCTTTAAATACCTTGAGGGGCAATGTGGCGCAGATTCTCGGAAGATATTATATATCTATATAAATAAAAATAAATTACCGAAATGTTTGTACGCGCATATCTTCCAAACGACTACACCAAATTGGATAAATCTTTTATTTAGGTATTCGTTATTGTCAAGATTAGTTTTATATGTAGAAAAAAAGATAGCTAATATTTAAAAATCTCCGAAAAAATATGGCGGTACGAAGTTTGCCGGGTTAGCTATATTATAGCTATAACCCGGCAAACTTTCTATATCGGCAATCTTTTTTTATATATTATATGTCCTATAAATATAATAATATTTATAGGACTTATAATATATAAAGGATTATAACTATAATATATTTATATTATTTATATAATATATTTACATCATCTCAAACTTTTTCGTCTGTGTGTTGCATGTCGCGTGACGGTTGGCCGCGGAGTAGGGATGTGATGGAAAGTGAAAGGCGCTCGTCAGAGCAGCCGAGGCCAATATGGCGGCGCCTATAGTTCGCATCAGCTGACCGTGTAGTGTATAGACTAGTACTTATTTGTGCCAGTGCTCCACGCTATTTTATTATTAAGCTTCAATTTAACCGTGGTTTCATAAAACCACACAATCCTTTTTTCTTGA
The DNA here is from genome assembly GCA_963565745.1 of Phengaris arion. Lineage (NCBI taxonomy): Eukaryota > Metazoa > Arthropoda > Insecta > Lepidoptera > Lycaenidae > Phengaris > Phengaris arion. Next base: position 12,899,470 of record OY751449.1, on the reverse strand, counting down.
TTGGTTTACAACCCAAAAATACTTCACATTAGTAAGGCCCCCATAAACATCTTATGCAAATAGGTTCGCTTTACCTATAGCGTGATCTAGCGGCAAATCAGCGCCATCTAGTATGCGATATGAGAACCAAAGGTCCTTAAGAAAATTAACTTAAAATCTAACGCATAAACAGTCTGTATATTGACAAAGACCGCATTTAACTCGTTATGTAGTTCACGCGAAGACACAAGAAGCGCATTTTATTGTTATTAAGTTTCACTTTTACCGTGGTTTCATAAAACCACACAATCCTTTTTTATTACATTACATCATAAAATTAATTTTATTCTCGTTTATTAGTTACTACCTAACTAAATTTCTGTTTGTTATTCAGGTAATTAGGTAGTGGCGAAATTATTTAGGAAGTATAAATAAGTTGGTTGGAATTTTTCACAAATCCGTATAGGTAATAAATGATTTGCTCCTCTAAAATTCTCGAGTCACAGTGTTTGTAATCAAACTCCTCCGAAACGGCTCGACTGATTTCCATGATTTTTTGTGTTTACCTAGTAGGTCTGAGAATATATTCGTCTATTTTGATACCAACGATTGATAATTTAGATGGCATAACAACGATTGTCGGGTCAGCTAAGTTAGAAATTATACATATAAATGTATGTTACTATACAACAAAACGTATTGATTTTATAACTTTGTTTGTGTCGATAAACCAATGTTTCACGTATTAAAAACTCATTTATAACAAAAATGGCCGTTACCAACGGAAGTTTTGTGTAGACAACGTTACAGCTCGGAGCTTTTGGATTATAATTAGGAAGTCGGCGTAAAAAGGTCATTTGTTCGTAACAGATTCACAATTTTTCAAATTGATTACTTTCAAATTAAAAATAACTACATACACAATTATAATATTTTATCATTTATCATCTTACCATCCTCACTAGTAAAATAAACGCGAAATTTGGGTGTATGGATGTTTGTTACTCTTTCACGCAATAACTACTGACCGGATTTTGATAAAATTTATTATCATCACAAATACTGGATTAACACAAAGGATTACTTCTCACCGCAGCAAAAAGTAGGTTTACTTTTACTTTACGTTACAGAAATCTTTTTTTTTATATATATATAATGTAAATATTCCTAAATATATAAACAAAACAATATAAATATGTCGGAGGAAGTCATGAGTCGAGTTGCATCTTGATTGCTACTGATTATTTGCATACTGATTGTTTACAATTGAATTAGCCTTAAATTCATTTGATTTTAAATTCGTTTTTAAATCTAAGATAATTTGTAACATTTTTATCTCACGTAAGACCTTATTTAAAATTAAATCGTAATTATTTTGTTAACGGCCAATGAGAGCAGAACGCGCGCGGGCCTCGAGTGGGGTCGAGGCGCCATCTTGACTTTAGAGGCGCGGACAGTGTTTGAAACACATTTGAGTGTGATCTGTCGATCGAGTTGGATCGTGGTTGAGAATTATATTTTGTGTTTACTAGCTAAAGTGAGATCGGTGTCCTAAGCCCACTGCTCGATCTTAAATTAGTTTAAAATTGCTGTTTTCATAAATTTGCAATTAGTGAAAATACTGTTACACATTGAATGAATTAGTGTTAACCAGTGATCATTTGGTTTTTTGCCCGCATTTTACCCACGATGACGCCCACTAAACAAACAATCGCTACTGAAAATGATGTTGAGGACAATGTTTCTCCGATAAATATATAATATAAACAAAACAATAAGTAAAAGTGGAAAGTTTATTTTTTCTTCTCGTTTGTTTCAGCTTCATTTTCGCAGTCTCTAATTTCTATTAAAAAACTTCTGAGACTTTCGTTTATTTTGAAGCTAGTTTTCTTCGTGTTCATGTCTTTCTGTGAAGGTACTGTAGTGAATACTTTATAACACTGTTTTAATAAAGGTTCCGTAATACTCAAGGAACCCTTATATTTTCGCTCTGTCCGTCCGTCTGTCTTTCTGTCTGCCTCTCTATCTGTCTGGTCGCGCCTCTAGCTTCTGTCATTATGAATATAAATGGATGAAATTCGGTAAAGTCAAAGACTATGAATAGATCTCAGTTTTGA